>OX421903.1:0-5000000 GCA_949128165.1 Lathronympha strigana
TGCCACAAAGGAGCACAGAGGACTCCCTCTATGATCTAACTGAATATATCAAGAAAAAACTAAAAGCGAAAAAACTGCTGACAGTTATATCATTAGACATAGAGGGGGCCTTTGACAGCGCCTGGTGGCCCGCTATAAGGACCCGACTAGCGGAAGAAGACTGCCCAATTAACATAAGGAGGGTAATCGATAGTTACTTGCATGACCGGGCGGTCAGGGTAAGGTATGCAGGAAAAGAATGCAGAAAGGAAACCACGAAGGGATGCGTCCAAGGGTCCATAGGGGGCCCCATTTTGTGGAACCTGCTCCTGGACTCTCTCCTGAAGCAACTGCAAAACGAGGCAATATACTGCCAAGCATTCGCCGACGACGTGGTTTTGGTGTTCGATGGTGATAAGGCAATAGACATCGAAATGCAGGCAAACGCCGCTCTCGAGCGTGTTCGGACGTGGGGTCTTGCTAACAAACTTAAGTTTGCGCCACACAAGACAAGCGCCATGGTAGTCACCAACAAACTTAAGTACGACATGCCGCGTCTGAGCATGGGCGGGATCGACATCCTCATGTCTAGGGACATCAAAATTCTGGGTCTCACCATCGATGACAAATTAACGTTTAACAAACACGTCGCAAACGTGTGCAGGAAGGCCTTAAACTTTTACAAAAAATTGGCAATGACCGCTCGGGTTAGCTGGGGGCTCAACCCTCAGATCATCAGGACGATCTATGTTGCGGTTGTGGAGCCCACTATACTCTATGCGGCCAGTGCGTGGGCACCAGCAGCGGAAAAATTAGGGGTGAAAAAATCGCTAAATACAGTTCAGAGAGGGTTCGCCCAAAAACTGTGCAAGGCATACAGAACAGTTTCACTGAACGCGGCCCTGCTGCTGGCCGGAATACTCCCCCTTGACTTACGGGTCCGGGAGGCGGCCCAACTGTATGAGGCCAAGAAGGGCGTATCTAAACAGCTAGGAGATCTAGAAGTGGAACACATGAGTCCCGCATTGGAGGCACCACACCCAGCGATTCATGAAATCGGAAGTTTTGACCTTCTTGAGGATGAAGGTGATTACCTGAGACTGACAAACTTCGATATGCGCATATTCACGGACGGCAGTAAAATAGAAGGCAAGGTTGGCGCAGCCCTTTCCTTATGGAAGGGAAACAGCGAGACCAGGAGCGTTAAGCTCGCGCTGCCACCCTACTGCACAGTATATCAGGCAGAGTTACTGGCATTGTGCAGGGCGGTGGAAGAGGTCGCGAAAGGTGCAGAAAAAACGGTTGGAATCTTCAGTGATTCCAGGGCGGCTCTCCAATCCGTAGTGAATCCAGCTTCCCGTCACCCCTTAGCATCCAAAACTAGGGACAACATCAGACAGTGCAAACTCCAAAACAAAAGCGTGATCCTGTTTTGGATCAAAGCTCATGTGGGGTTGGCGGGAAATGAGAGAGCGGACCAACTCGCCAAAGAGGCCGCCCTAAAACTAAAAAGAAGACCGGACTATGATCTGTGCCCTGTATCGTTTGTTAAACGCGAAATCAGGCGGGAGACGATCGAAGAATGGGACAGGAGATATAGGACAGGCGAAACGGCTGCCGTCACTAAAATGTTTTTCCCCGACGCCATCACGGCTCATAAAATACTAAAAAAGATGACCCCATGTCAATTCACCACGCAAATGTTGACGGGTCACGGTGGACTCTCCGAATACCTATACCGATTTAAGCGTAAGGAGGACCCATCGTGCCCATGTGAATCGGGAACTGATGAGACCGTGCCGCATGTCTTGTTCGAGTGCCCAGTGACCGCAGTCGCGAGGTATAATATCGAGCAAAAATTAAACATAAATTTGACCGCGCAAAATATTGCACAATATATGATAGGTGAGCAGAGAGATGAAATTATAAAATATGGTAAAGATGTAATAAAAAGTGTAATAAATAGAAATAAGAGTAGTTAAATGTATGATTTCAATATATGTAAGAATATGTATGATAATCATATGAAATTAAAAGAAGTTGTTAAAATTGTAGCGCAGTTTTTAGAAATAAGTAAATAATAAGATTTGTAATCATGTGCAAATAGAAATTGTTAAATAAGTTTAATCTATAAATAACTACATATAAGTATATAAAATAAGGACCTGTACCCTGTCACTGGACATCGTCCCATGTAAAAAAGAAAACAATAAAGAAACCCTGTGTCGAGTTCATCCCATATAAATTAAGAAATAAAGTAAAAAATAAATAAATAGAGTAGCATTAGTAAAGTAGAAGGGAATCCCACCCTTAGCAGTTTGAAAGACGACGCATGAAAGAAAGAAAAAGTATGTTGAATGGAAGTACGAGAGGCATGACAATCGAGAACTAGTATGAAAGAGAAAATCCGTAGCAATAGGCTCCGATACCGTTGGAGGTAGCACGAATAAAAAAAAAAAAAAAAAAAAAAAAAAAAAAAAAAAAAAAAAAAAAAACCTAACCTAACCTAACCTAACCTAACCTAACCTAACCTAACCTAACCTAACCTAACCTAACCTAACCTAACCTAACCTAACCTAACCTAACCTAACCTAACCTAACCTAACCTAACCTAACCTAACCTAACCTAACCTAACCTAACCTAACCTAACCTAACCTAACCTAACCTAACCTAACCTAACCTAACCTAACCTAACCTAACCTAACCTAACCTAACCTAACCTAACCTAACCTAACCTAACCTAACCTAACCTAACCTAACCTAACCTAACCTAACCTAACCTAACCTAACCTAACCTAACCTAACCTAACCTAACCTAACCTAACCTAACCTAACCTAACCTAACCTAACCTAACCTAACCTAACCTAACCTAACCTAACCTAACCTAACCTAACCTAACCTAACCTAACCTAACCTAACCTAACCTAACCTAACCTAACCTAACCTAACCTAACCTAACCTAACCTAACCTAACCTAACCTAACCTAACCTAACCTAACCTAACCTAACCTAACCTAACCTAACCTAACCTAACCTAACCTAACCTAACCTAACCTAACCTAACCTAACCTAACCTAACCTAACCTAACCTAACCTAACCTAACCTAACCTAACCTAACCTAACCTAACCTAACCTAACCTAACCTAACCTAACCTAACCTAACCTAACCTAACCTAACCTAACCTAACCTAACCTAACCTAACCTAACCTAACCTAACCTAACCTAACCTAACCTAACCTAACCTAACCTAACCTAACCTAACCTAACCTAACCTAACCTAACCTAACCTAACCTAACCTAACCTAACCTAACCTAACCTAACCTAACCTAACCTAACCTAACCTAACCTAACCTAACCTAACCTAACCTAACCTAACCTAACCTAACCTAACCTAACCTAACCTAACCTAACCTAACCTAACCTAACCTAACCTAACCTAACCTAACCTAACCTAACCTAACCTAACCTAACCTAACCTAACCTAACCTAACCTAACCTAACCTAACCTAACCTAACCTAACCTAACCTAACCTAACCTAACCTAACCTAACCTAACCTAACCTAACCTAACCTAACCTAACCTAACCTAACCTAACCTAACCTAACCTAACCTAACCTAACCTAACCTAACCTAACCTAACCTAACCTAACCTAACCTAACCTAACCTAACCTAACCTAACCTAACCTAACCTAACCTAACCTAACCTAACCTAACCTAACCTAACCTAACCTAACCTAACCTAACCTAACCTAACCTAACCTAACCTAACCTAACCTAACCTAACCTAACCTAACCTAACCTAACCTAACCTAACCTAACCTAACCTAACCTAACCTAACCTAACCTAACCTAACCTAACCTAACCTAACCTAACCTAACCTAACCTAACCTAACCTAACCTAACCTAACCTAACCTAACCTAACCTAACCTAACCTAACCTAACCTAACCTAACCTAACCTAACCTAACCTAACCTAACCTAACCTAACCTAACCTAACCTAACCTAACCTAACCTAACCTAACCTAACCTAACCTAACCTAACCTAACCTAACCTAACCTAACCTAACCTAACCTAACCTAACCTAACCTAACCTAACCTAACCTAACCTAACCTAACCTAACCTAACCTAACCTAACCTAACCTAACCTAACCTAACCTAACCTAACCTAACCTAACCTAACCTAACCTAACCTAACCTAACCTAACCTAACCTAACCTAACCTAACCTAACCTAACCTAACCTAACCTAACCTAACCTAACCTAACCTAACCTAACCTAACCTAACC
Source organism: Lathronympha strigana (assembly GCA_949128165.1). Taxonomy (NCBI): domain Eukaryota; kingdom Metazoa; phylum Arthropoda; class Insecta; order Lepidoptera; family Tortricidae; genus Lathronympha; species Lathronympha strigana. The sequence continues at coordinate 4,277 of OX421903.1, forward strand.
TAACCTAACCTAACCTAACCTAACCTAACCTAACCTAACCTAACCTAACCTAACCTAACCTAACCTAACCTAACCTAACCTAACCTAACCTAACCTAACCTAACCTAACCTAACCTAACCTAACCTAACCTAACCTAACCTAACCTAACCTAACCTAACCTAACCTAACCTAACCTAACCTAACCTAACCTAACCTAACCTAACCTAACCTAACCTAACCTAACCTAACCTAACCTAACCTAACCTAACCTAACCTAACCTAACCTAACCTAACCTAACCTAACCTAACCTAACCTAACCTAACCTAACCTAACCTAACCTAACCTAACCTAACCTAACCTAACCTAACCTAACCTAACCTAACCTAACCTAACCTAACCTAACCTAACCTAACCTAACCTAACCTAACCTAACCTAACCTAACCTAACCTAACCTAACCTAACCTAACCTAACCTAACCTAACCTAACCTAACCTAACCTAACCTAACCTAACCTAACCTAACCTAACCTAACCTAACCTAACCTAACCTAACCTAACCTAACCTAACCTAACCTAACCTAACCTAACCTAACCTAACCTAACCTAACCTAACCTAACCTAACCTAACCTAACCTAACCTAACCTAACCTAACCTAACCTAACCTAACCTAACCTAACCTAACCTAACCTAACCTAACCTAACCTAACCTAACCTAACCTAACCTAACCTAACCTAACCTAACCTAACCTAACCTAACCTAACCTAACCTAACCTAACCTAACCTAACCTAACCTAACCTAACCTAACCTAACCTAACCTAACCTAACCTAACCTAACCTAACCTAACCTAACCTAACCTAACCTAACCTAACCTAACCTAACCTAACCTAACCTAACCTAACCTAACCTAACCTAACCTAACCTAACCTAACCTAACCTAACCTAACCTAACCTAACCTAACCTAACCTAACCTAACCTAACCTAACCTAACCTAACCTAACCTAACCTAACCTAACCTAACCTAACCTAACCTAACCTAACCTAACCTAACCTAACCTAACCTAACCTAACCTAACCTAACCTAACCTAACCTAACCTAACCTAACCTAACCTAACCTAACCTAACCTAACCTAACCTAACCTAACCTAACCTAACCTAACCTAACCTAACCTAACCTAACCTAACCTAACCTAACCTAACCTAACCTAACCTAACCTAACCTAACCTAACCTAACCTAACCTAACCTAACCTAACCTAACCTAACCTAACCTAACCTAACCTAACCTAACCTAACCTAACCTAACCTAACCTAACCTAACCTAACCTAACCTAACCTAACCTAACCTAACCTAACCTAACCTAACCTAACCTAACCTAACCTAACCTAACCTAACCTAACCTAACCTAACCTAACCTAACCTAACCTAACCTAACCTAACCTAACCTAACCTAACCTAACCTAACCTAACCTAACCTAACCTAACCTAACCTAACCTAACCTAACCTAACCTAACCTAACCTAACCTAACCTAACCTAACCTAACCTAACCTAACCTAACCTAACCTAACCTAACCTAACCTAACCTAACCTAACCTAACCTAACCTAACCTAACCTAACCTAACCTAACCTAACCTAACCTAACCTAACCTAACCTAACCTAACCTAACCTAACCTAACCTAACCTAACCTAACCTAACCTAACCTAACCTAACCTAACCTAACCTAACCTAACCTAACCTAACCTAACCTAACCTAACCTAACCTAACCTAACCTAACCTAACCTAACCTAACCTAACCTAACCTAACCTAACCTAACCTAACCTAACCTAACCTAACCTAACCTAACCTAACCTAACCTAACCTAACCTAACCTAACCTAACCTAACCTAACCTAACCTAACCTAACCTAACCTAACCTAACCTAACCTAACCTAACCTAACCTAACCTAACCTAACCTAACCTAACCTAACCTAACCTAACCTAACCTAACCTAACCTAACCTAACCTAACCTAACCTAACCTAACCTAACCTAACCTAACCTAACCTAACCTAACCTAACCTAACCTAACCTAACCTAACCTAACCTAACCTAACCTAACCTAACCTAACCTAACCTAACCTAACCTAACCTAACCTAACCTAACCTAACCTAACCTAACCTAACCTAACCTAACCTAACCTAACCTAACCTAACCTAACCTAACCTAACCTAACCTAACCTAACCTAACCTAACCTAACCTAACCTAACCTAACCTAACCTAACCTAACCTAACCTAACCTAACCTAACCTAACCTAACCTAACCTAACCTAACCTAACCTAACCTAACCTAACCTAACCTAACCTAACCTAACCTAACCTAACCTAACCTAACCTAACCTAACCTAACCTAACCTAACCTAACCTAACCTAACCTAACCTAACCTAACCTAACCTAACCTAACCTAACCTAACCTAACCTAACCTAACCTAACCTAACCTAACCTAACCTAACCTAACCTAACCTAACCTAACCTAACCTAACCTAACCTAACCTAACCTAACCTAACCTAACCTAACCTAACCTAACCTAACCTAACCTAACCTAACCTAACCTAACCTAACCTAACCTAACCTAACCTAACCTAACCTAACCTAACCTAACCTAACCTAACCTAACCTAACCTAACCTAACCTAACCTAACCTAACCTAACCTAACCTAACCTAACCTAACCTAACCTAACCTAACCTAACCTAACCTAACCTAACCTAACCTTTTTTTTTTTTTTTTTTTTTTTTTGACGGAGGGAAATGCTTTTACGCATCCCCCCTGCCCTGAGGTTGGGACTTACAGGGGGTATGTGGGACTCCATCCCTTCCGGCCCCTCTGCTAGTCAGAGGGGGGGAAGAGGATAATACCCACTAAAACCCTCCGGGCAACACGCCTGACCGTTGGATGGGGGGCGCTGTGGGATCACTATTGGTATTCTACCTTGACGCCCCCCCGGTCTGCCCCATGGTTGGGGCACGACTTCAAGGCCATTTGAGGCCGGTATGGCCTCGGCCTCGCCTCTACGTCTTCGGGCTTGCGATAGCGGGTCCTCGGCCCGCCAGCCCTATCGCCACTGCGGCGCTAGGCGGCGTCGCGCAGGAAGCGCTGCCGCCTTCCGCCTGCCCTTCTCCTGCGGTTCGGGGGCGCCTCAGCCTCATCCTCGCGCCCCCTCTCCGCCGCCTCCTTCTGCGCCATTACATCCTCGCAGAAGGAGGCCACCGCCTTCCACCTTCTCTCGCTGCTCAGCATCTTCTGAACGACACTGTGCAGCGAGAGATCAGCTCCTATGGCCGCCTGAAGAGTGCGACGCTCTTCGACCCATGCCACGCATTCAGCAAGGGTATGCTGAGCCGTGTCATCGGGAGCGCCGCACTCGTGACAGTGCTCGTCGCCCTCACGTCCGATTCGACACAGGTAGTGACCGAAGCAACCATGTCCGGTCACCACCTGTGTCATCCTGTATGTCAGGACCCCCCGCCTCCTCTTAACCCACTGGCCCAGGACTGGCAGAATCGCCCCTATGGTGCGCGTTCCATAGGGCGAGTCCTCAAGATTTTTCTGCCAGTCCCGCAGCAACTCCATCCTCTCCTCCCTGCGTGCGCGCAGCTCTTCGTCAGGGTCCGGGGGGTCCGTCCTTCTCCGGACCTCCATTTTCCTGGCGTATCTCCTAGCCAGCACCCGAGCATCAAGCTCCCACGGCGGGGTGCTGGCCAGGAGGCATCCGGCTGCGTGTGAGACGGTCCTGTACGAGCGGCTCACACGCAGCGCCACCACTCTTTGTGGCCGACGGAGAAGGGCCCTGGTCTTCTCCGTCAGCCTTTCCGCCCAAATAGGTGCCCCATAGAGGGCCATCGACCGAACAACCCCTGCAAATAGTTTGCGGCAGGGGGTGCCCGGTCCACCCACATTGGGCAGCAGCCGACCCAAGGCTGCCGCCGCCTTTACGATTCGGGGAGCAAGTCTTGCGAAATGCTCCCCAAAGTCCCATTTCCGGTCCAGCACAAGGCCCAGATATTTGATGTGGGCCTTGAGCTGGACCATGCCATTCTCTGTGGGGATTCCTCTGCCCCGTGCCGCACCCTGTCCCCACCCTCTCCCCCCGAAGACCATCGCCTCCGTCTTCGGGAGGGACACCTGGAGGCCAAGTGCCCGGATGCGGCCCATCGCCAGGTCCGTGGCCACTCCAGCTCGCCTCAGGGTCTCCTCCAGCTGCTTGCCCCGCACCGCCACCAGTGTGTCATCGGCGTACACAATGGTGACCATACGGGGGAGCTGTACCCCCCTGATGGCCCAATCGAACCCGAGATTCCACAACAAGGGGCCCAGCACAGACCCCTGTGGAACCCCGAGTTCCATGGCCCGGACCTGGATATTCCCCCCCACCTCGTAAAGCACTACCCGGTCCTCCAGGTAGTGCTTCACTATCCGCCGCAAGTATGTAGGCACTCCGTGGTAGCGGAGCGCCTCTATAATGACCTCATAGGGGAGGGAGCCAAAGGCATTTGCTATGTCTAGCGACACAGCCACTACTCCCTCCCCTTTTTCCTCCGCCCTTTCACACTCCTTGCGCAACGACCCGATGGCGTCCATGGTTGAACGCCCCCTCCGAAAGCCATATTGGCGGTCACAGATATCGGGGCCCACCGCAGTAAGGTGCCGGGATATCCGAGAGGCCAGGATCCTTTCCAGGGCTTTCCCGACCTCATCCAGCAGCACCAGCGGGCGATACCCCGATGGTGTGTCCGCCGGCCGCCCCTCTTTGCGGAGGAGGCACAACCGGCCGGCTTTCCAGCACCTCGGGAAGCGGCCCTCTTTGAGGCAGTCTTCAAAGAGGACCCTTAGCCGGTCCCCGAGGTGCTTCAGCGCAACATATAAAACTTTCCCCGGGACGCCATCAGGTCCTGGCGCCTTTCTCCCCTCTCGCAACCTCTCCTGGACTATATGCATCTCCACCTCCGTAATGGGGGGGACCATCACTTCCTCATCCTCCCTGGTGGGAGGCGCCATCGCTGGGGGAACAAAATCCCCGGCCCGCGGAAAGAGTCCCTCGACAATTCTCCCCAGGAGTGCTGGCTCTAGGGTATCCATCGGGGGGGCGCAATTAAGCTTGTTACGTACAAGCTTGTACGGGCGCCCCCACGGATCCCTGTCGAGCGTGGCGAGGAACTCTCTCCGCCCTTCGTCCTTCCTCTGAGCGATGGCCACCTCCAGTTTCCCCTTTGCCGCCTTGTAGGCCGCAAGGAGGGGCGCGGCTTCGTCTCGACCTCCTCTCCGCCTACCCCGCCGGTAGAACGCGCGGCGAGCAGCGTTACACTCCCGGCGCAGGGCAGCCACCTCCGCCGACCACCAGTATACCTGGGATTTGTCGGGGAGGCGCGTGACCCGAGGCATGGCAAAATCGCACACTCGGGTCAATGCCCGCCGGAAGTCCACCGCGCGTTCCTCCACATCTCCCTGGGGTGGAGCGCCCCAGGCCTCTACCAGGGCCCTCTCTTCGGCGAGGTCCCTGTCCAACTTCCCGAGTGCCCACCTCGGGAAGAGGGTTCCGCCCCCTCCTCTCCCCTGGCCCCGAGCTCCAGGCACTGGTGAGACCCTCATCCGAATGTACAGGTGGTCGGAGAGGGTCTCGACCTCCTCCAAGACGCCCCAATCGTGAACACGCGCGGCGACCGCAGGGGCAGCGAGCGAAACATCCACGATGGATCCTCCCTGCTGCCGCACACACGTGTTCACAGCGCCCCGGTTTAGTACCTGGAGCCCCAGGGTCCCCACCCAGTCCAGGAGCACCGCTCCCCTGGGGTCCGTGGCGGGGCACCCCCATGCCACACACTTGGCATTGAGGTCCCCGAGCACAATGACAGGCAGGGGAGCAGCCCTCCGCACCGCCCCTTCCACCACACTCAGCCACGCCTCAAACTGTCGTAGGGGTCTATTGGGAGAGAAATACACCCCTACGACAGCCAGACCTCCCCACTCGGCTACGACATAACCGGCCCCGCACTCCTTGGCCACAAGCGGCGGCCCCATGGTCCTAGCCAAGACCGCCACCCCCTCGTCCGTGGCCCCCGCCCAGTTCGATCGAGGCGGAACCGCATACGGCTCCGCCACGACCGCAACATCGATGCCCCACTCCGCCATGTGCTGCATGAGCAGATCCTGCGCACGGGCGGAGTGGTTGAGGTTTACCTGTAAAACCTCAAAGTGAGCTGGCGTAGGTCTCACTGGCATCAATGTTGCATGGGGGCTCCTCTCCTGTCCCTCTCATTGCCCCTGAGGGGGCGAGACTCGTTTCTGGAGGGCAGTGTGCTCCTCCATGACGCCTCCCTTCCCTTGGTGTGTGGGGGGGTGCACGACTGTCCCCCCATCACATGATCGCACGCCAATTTAGCGTGCGAGCACACCGCACACCAGGGCACCGCCGCCTCACAGTCCCACTGGGTGTGGCCGGGCTGGCTGCACCGTCGACACAAATGGTCCCTTTCGAAGGGGGAGGGGCAGGTCGGCCTAGTGTGCCCCATCTCCATGCATTTATAGCACCGGAGCGGGAGTGGGGCAACACTCTCCACCTTGGCCGACGCCCAACAGCCGACCAACATCTCCCCAAGCCCGACCAACTTCCCGGCAACTGCGACAGGGCACTTGACTATAACCGAAAAGGTCCCCCTGCCCTCTGCCCTTATGGCCCCCACGGACACCTGCGCTGTCGAGCATTCCCCCTTGTCGGCCACCGACTCCAGAATGGCCTGCGTCGTGACCGCCTCATTGAAGCCCGACAGCCGAATGTCCGCCTTCGGGACCGGTCTGGTGACCTCCGCCTCCTCCCCTATTATTGCCCGGAGCCCCTCGGCCAGCCGGTCCGCTACCACCTCGTTCCCTGCCCCGGACCCAGGAATCTCGATAACCCGGGCCCCCGAGGTGGCAATCCGCACGTTCACCGACGTCAACCCATAGTCACCCAGTTTGAGGGTCGTGGCCTTTGCCATGACGGACTTATAGTCCGTCTCGACCCCCGGCTTCAGCGTAATCAACACTGCAGGTGTGGGCGGCTTCCTCGGCGTCGGCATCGGCTTGGCCGCAGGAGTCAGATTCCGGGGCCCAGGTTGGCCCCGAGGCACCGGCTTGGGTGACTCCTTTGGGGGAGCAGCAGCAGCAGAAGGGTTGGCCGCCTTCTTCTTCCCCCTTTTAACGACATCCGTCCAGTCGGATGTCGTCCGGGCCCCCGGGGAAGCTGCAGCTGCTGGCGGAGCGGCGGCGGGTGCAGTAGGGGCAGCGCTCTGCGCCACCCTCTTCTTCGTTTTGGGCAGCTGCTGCTGCGGCGGCGGTGGCGGCGGCGGTAGCGGCGGCCGCGACGTCCTTTCTCCCTCCCGAGCGGGCACTGCTGCGGCCCTCCTATCTGCCGCCAGCGGCGGGCGAACAATGGGCGCCGGAGGAAGCCGGCTCCCCAACTCATCCATACGAGCGTTGAGCATATTGCCCAGTGAGTTGGAGAGGTCCCTATGCATCGCCTGGAAGAGATGCTCCAACTTCCTCTCGATGACCGCCTCGACTTCCTCCGCAATGTTTTCGTGTGAAGGCGGCACCGTAACGCCCTCTGGAGCCTCAGAGGAGACCTTTCTCTCCGAGAAGGCAGTGCGGAGCGCTTTTACCTCAGCTTCCGCTATCCCTAACTGCCTTCTCATCCGCTCGTTGTCCGCCATGAGGCGGGCAGACTCCGCTACAGGGGCCTTCTCCAGATCCCCCGCCGCCTGCAGAATTTGTGCGCACGCCCGATTAATGGCGCCCCACACAGTCCCCTTTAGGTTCCCGGACGCCCTCGCCTCGTTGCGAATGACGTCCGCGCACCTGCGCAGGCACTCTAAAGGGGACTCGAAGGCCCCACCCTCCTCCTCCTTCTTGCGGGCTTTGCCCGCCGCCCGCCGAGAGGCAGAACGAGGCACCACAGGGGGGGAGGCCAGGAATTCCTCCCTCCCCTCGTAGTCGGTCATGTCCGTCTCCATTTCAGCAAGTCTCGCGCGGGCAGCCGCCAACCCGTGGTATGCCCCCATGGGCATGTTCTCCTTAGCCGCCTTCGGGGTGGGCGCCATCTCCTCTCCACTGCCTCCCCCCTCCTTCGTCCGCTTGGCCCCGCCTATTCCCAGGGATGCCGCCTCATCCTCCTGGGCTTTACCGGCTATCGGGGGCTGGGGAGCGTCCTCCTCGTGGTCACTCTCAGATGAGTGACCCGAGAGTCTTCGGATCCGGCTATACTCCTGCCACAAGCGTCCGCAGTGGGCCGGCTCATCTGAGTCAGCCTCCGACTGTTCTCCCCCCCCCATGTATCCCTTTTTGTAGGTCTCCTTGGAAGGGGCTCGGCTTGACCTCTGTGACACTTCGGTCGTTTGCGTCGCTCCCCTCCCGTACCTTAGCCTCATCCCGCTCGCAACCGACGGTTGAGGTTTCCCCCCCACTTTCCCCCCCCCCCCGGAGTCGTCTAAAGGGTCCCCTGACTCCATCCTGGTCAAAGAACTCAGAATTGAATCCGACCCTTTGGACTCAAATGTGCGCCCGGTCAAGGTGCGCCCGGTCAAGTGGGAGTCGGCCACTTTTTACAAACTTATGTAAAACACCAGTTTTCGGCTCCCCCCCACTAAACTACTCGTCCAAAAAATAAGTGTGATACGTCGATCGATAGGGCAAACCGTGCCCTAATTGACCCCGTAACTCACTTATTTTTACCCCCCCCCTCGCAACTGCTATTAAGTTTACAAACTTAAGGTCGGCGCTGGCGACCCCTGAAAAAACAAAATAGCAATATGCGTTTTTCAAAATAAATCCCCGAACCAAATGTCCTAGGACAATGGGACAGGTGTCAAACGAAAGAACTCGTTGAGTTTTAAATTACCAAATGAAAAAACAAAAGAAAATAAGAAAGAGAAAGAAGATAGAATTTTTTGAAATATTAAAATAAAAAGTTTCAAAACTTCTGACAAACCCTGTCGGGCCCTACAACTTTTGAACGGATTGTCCAAAAATTATGGGACCAAAAGGGCCTGAAAGAGCACAAAAGTTTACTAATTACCAAAAGAAAAAACCAAACAAAAAGTGAAAACAGAAGAAATTAAACAGAAAAAACCAAATTTGTGAAAAATCGTCAGTATGCAGAATCGAAAAATCCAAAAAACACGCAGAAGTCGTCAAAGAGTACTCAATCAAAGTCCGGAAGTAGTAAGCCAAAAATTAATAACGTCTAATCTCCAAATCTCGTAGCAATCGCACAGTAATCTCCCTTTCAAAATCGTCAACCTAACCTAACCTAACCTAACCTAACCTAACCTAACCTAACCTAACCTAACCTAACCTAACCTAACCTAACCTAACCTAACCTAACCTAACCTAACCTAACCTAACCTAACCTAACCTAACCTAACCTAACCTAACCTAACCTAACCTAACCTAACCTAACCTAACCTAACCTAACCTAACCTAACCTAACCTAACCTAACCTAACCTAACCTAACCTAACCTAACCTAACCTAACCTAACCTAACCTAACCTAACCTAACCTAACCTAACCTAACCTAACCTAACCTAACCTAACCTAACCTAACCTAACCTAACCTAACCTAACCTAACCTAACCTAACCTAACCTAACCTAACCTAACCTAACCTAACCTAACCTAACCTAACCTAACCTAACCTAACCTAACCTAACCTAACCTAACCTAACCTAACCTAACCTAACCTAACCTAACCTAACCTAACCTAACCTAACCTAACCTAACCTAACCTAACCTAACCTAACCTAACCTAACCTAACCTAACCTAACCTAACCTAACCTAACCTAACCTAACCTAACCTAACCTAACCTAACCTAACCTAACCTAACCTAACCTAACCTAACCTAACCTAACCTAACCTAACCTAACCTAACCTAACCTAACCTAACCTAACCTAACCTAACCTAACCTAACCTAACCTAACCTAACCTAACCTAACCTAACCTAACCTAACCTAACCTAACCTAACCTAACCTAACCTAACCTAACCTAACCTAACCTAACCTAACCTAACCTAACCTAACCTAACCTAACCTAACCTAACCTAACCTAACCTAACCTAACCTAACCTAACCTAACCTAACCTAACCTAACCTAACCTAACCTAACCTAACCTAACCTAACCTAACCTAACCTAACCTAACCTAACCTAACCTAACCTAACCTAACCTAACCTAACCTAACCTAACCTAACCTAACCTAACCTAACCTAACCTAACCTAACCTAACCTAACCTAACCTAACCTAACCTAACCTAACCTAACCTAACCTAACCTAACCTAACCTAACCTAACCTAACCTAACCTAACCTAACCTAACCTAACCTAACCTAACCTAACCTAACCTAACCTAACCTAACCTAACCTAACCTAACCTAACCTAACCTAACCTAACCTAACCTAACCTAACCTAACCTAACCTAACCTAACCTAACCTAACCTAACCTAACCTAACCTAACCTAACCTAACCTAACCTAACCTAACCTAACCTAACCTAACCTAACCTAACCTAACCTAACCTAACCTAACCTAACCTAACCTAACCTAACCTAACCTAACCTAACCTAACCTAACCTAACCTAACCTAACCTAACCTAACCTAACCTAACCTAACCTAACCTAACCTAACCTAACCTAACTCTGAACCGAACCTAACCTAACTCTGAACCGAACCTAACCTAACTCTGAACCGAACCTAACCTAACTCTGAACCGAACCTAACCTAACTCTGAACCGAACCTAACCTAACTCTGAACCGAACCTAACCTAACTCTGAACCGAACCTAACCTAACTCTGAACCGAACCTAACCTAACTCTGAACCGAACCTAACCTAACTCTGAACCGAACCTAACCTAACTCTGAACCGAACCTAACCTAACTCTGAACCGAACCTAACCTAACTCTGAACCGAACCTAACCTAACTCTGAACCGAACCTAACCTAACTCTGAACCGAACCTAACCTAACTCTGAACCGAACCTAACCTAACTCTGAACCGAACCTAACCTAACTCTGAACCGAACCTAACCTAACTCTGAACCGAACCTAACCTAACTCTGAACCGAACCTAACCTAACTCTGAACCGAACCTAACCTAACTCTGAACCGAACCTAACCTAACTCTGAACCGAACCTAACCTAACTCTGAACCGAACCTAACCTAACTCTGAACCGAACCTAACCTAACTCTGAACCGAACCTAACCTAACTCTGAACCGAACCTAACCTAACTCTGAACCGAACCTAACCTAACTCTGAACCGAACCTAACCTAACTCTGAACCGAACCTAACCTAACTCTGAACCGAACCTAACCTAACTCTGAACCGAACCTAACCTAACTCTGAACCGAACCTAACCTAACTCTGAACCGAACCTAACCTAACTCTGAACCGAACCTAACCTAACTCTGAACCGAACCTAACCTAACTCTGAACCGAACCTAACCTAACTCTGAACCGAACCTAACCTAACTCTGAACCGAACCTAACCTAACTCTGAACCGAACCTAACCTAACTCTGAACCGAACCTAACCTAACTCTGAACCGAACCTAACCTAACTCTGAACCGAACCTAACCTAACTCTGAACCGAACCTAACCTAACTCTGAACCGAACCTAACCTAACTCTGAACCGAACCTAACCTAACTCTGAACCGAACCTAACCTAACTCTGAACCGAACCTAACCTAACTCTGAACCGAACCTAACCTAACTCTGAACCGAACCTAACCTAACTCTGAACCGAACCTAACCTAACTCTGAACCGAACCTAACCTAACTCTGAACCGAACCTAACCTAACTCTGAACCGAACCTAACCTAACTCTGAACCGAACCTAACCTAACTCTGAACCGAACCTAACCTAACTCTGAACCGAACCTAACCTAACTCTGAACCGAACCTAACCTAACTCTGAACCGAACCTAACCTAACTCTGAACCGAACCTAACCTAACTCTGAACCGAACCTAACCTAACTCTGAACCGAACCTAACCTAACTCTGAACCGAACCTAACCTAACTCTGAACCGAACCTAACCTAACTCTGAACCGAACCTAACCTAACTCTGAACCGAACCTAACCTAACTCTGAACCGAACCTAACCTAACTCTGAACCGAACCTAACCTAACTCTGAACCGAACCTAACCTAACTCTGAACCGAACCTAACCTAACTCTGAACCGAACCTAACCTAACTCTGAACCGAACCTAACCTAACTCTGAACCGAACCTAACCTAACTCCGAACCGAGCCCTACCAAACCAGCAAATTAGGCAGACAACTAACCATCCGTAGAGAAATCTTAACAGCGCGATCTATTTGTAACATTTGGATTGACAAGTGCCATCTATCGGGTTTTATATGCACTGATTACCCGTTTCTGGAGATACGTCACAGGTTGCACAACCCAAATCTTAATAGAGTATATTTTCCTATTGCAGTTAACATAGAATACATAGATCATTAAAAAAAAAAAAAAAAAAAAAGATCTTTCATTTGATTCCCATACAAAATAAATATACTTATAGGTGACTGATACTTATAGGATACTGACCATACGTAATAAATATACTTATAGGTGCACGAATGATGCGAGAGGATGTCGCATTATTTTAATAATAAAACACATTAGTTTAAGATAGAGCTTTATTTACCATGTATAATAAAATTTAAACATTTTTTTACGGACAAAATGTCAAATACACGTTTTATTATAAGTACAGAACATTGTTAAAACATCTACACTAAGTTGCGCATCATGCTGGCGGCATTGCTCGGATCGGGGTTGTACAGGTACATACTTAAACGAATACATAAAAAAATATAGTTATTAAACAGTAAATAGCTACCTTTTTAATTGCGAAATGTCACATTACTCATGGGGCACATATTCATACCGTTGATCCTCAAATGTAGGCTCAACTTCGAAGCGTCGGGCCGCGCCGCCTCGACCTTCTGCAACGACCACATTCATACGTATCAAATTGGTACAATTATTTGCTTAATTGATAGCGAATTTAACCCCGGTGAACACAAAATACTTATACATCAATCATGATTCATGAATTACCTACATAGATTAGGTATACCTTGGCGATGATATATAGGGATATACCTACGTACATACTTGGCCGATAACCAACGTAGATGTTCCGTTGGTTGGAAAAATGATATTGACTGAGTAATTTAGTTTCAGGCTTCATATTTATAACAATAAACACAAGAAATAGAATGGACGGTCTTCATAATCGGAAATTGTGAAAAAGCAGCAGTGGAGGGATAATGGAACTGTTTGTATACCAGTAGCGGGACAGTTTTGTAACCATTCTGCCATATGAGATTGTTCTAATCCATAGACATAAATTAGTTGATAACGAACCTCCTAGCGCCATCTTTGGTTCATGGCTTGAATCATGTTAAATTCACTACTCGTCGCTAGCTGGCACTAGTTGTCTTACTTTTGTTTTATAGAACATAATTATTATTAGTCCTGTGTGATATTCTCATACTATCATCCTTAAACGGTTAAAACTCACGTATTTTTTTCACAATAGGCACATGTTCTATTACCTACCTGCTACAAAACGTTGCTGAGCATTTAAATATCTACTCAATTATCTATGAATCAATGTATATTAAGAAACTCTGCGAAAAAACTGTTTTAATACAAGCTGTTTGCATAACAATATATTACATACAATATGTGCCTGCTTTCTGTTTTACCTATGTCTAAATTAGAAATACTTATACCTACCAGAAACGCTCTTATTATGCAGCAGCAAAATATTATTATCTATCACATTGTAAACTACATGAAGGCAGGGATCGTGACATATTTGATAACTTTCCCTACCTATAAGTACCTATGCTAGGAGGCTGAAATTATTCCTTGCAGAAAAAGCATAGGTAGGTATAACTCCCGTTATAGAATTTCTCATTCAGGTATAGGTTTTAATCTCATACTTAACTGAGTTCGTACATCATTCAACGGCCTCCTAGCCTAGTTGGTAGTGACCCTGCCTACGAAGCAGGAGGTCCCGGGTTCGAATCCTGGTCAGGGCATTTATTTGTGTGTTTATCACGAATATTTGTTCCTGAGTTATGGATGTTTTCTATGTATTTAAGTATTTATATGTATCTATCTATTATATATATATCGTCGTCTAGTACCCACATCACAAACCTTATTGAGCTACCCGTGGGACTGGGTCGATTTGTGTAAGATTGTCCCACAATATTTATTATTTATTATTTTATTTATTGTACAACATAAAATATCCTGGTTTTCTATGGTTTTTTTAAACCTTAAAATGTACCTAAACAATAATTATAGCTGTAGGTAGGCTACCTACTGGGGTCCATGTACACACGCGTTCAAAATTGCAGCGGCAGTTTTTGAATGAATTCATTCATAAATTGCCCATGCACTTCTGAACGCGTGTGTACCTAGTTACCGACTAGGTAGATGTACTCATTACTTGTAAAAAAAAATCAACTATTATAATTCTATTTACTAGTGAAAATTTACTACTACTACTACTAACGTAAATATTATTTTTGTCAGGTACTTATCCAATGAAATTCTCATCCAAAATAAAAACATTGTTATTGTGTCCACTGTCATATCATACCTACTACTAAACTTCTTGACTGAATGCTCAATAGCAACTGCAATCGTTTTCAATCAAAGTAGCTAAATAAAAAATGACGGACCAAACTCGTTGTACTCGCCTGATTTATTGTGCTACAATGCTACACACAAAACGTAATTACTCCTTCAACAACCAACCAAACTCTTTCATATCCGTATCAAATGCCTCGTCCCTGTACTTGTTCAGCGCGTGGAAGCCGGCCTGGAAGCTGACATGCAGCCGGCAGGTGCCGCCGTAGCGCGGCGGGAGGCAGTCGCGCGGGATGTGCCGCTGCAGGGACTCCACGTCGCTCCCGTGGAAGTGGATCCTGGGCCACGCGCGCCTGCTGATGAGGCGCCGGAACAGGAAGAAGAACGTATGCAGCAGCCAGTTGTAGTTGATGAGGTGGCAGCCGTTCATGATGGCGGGCATTGCGTACTGAAAAGGTAATGGATCATGTGCACCTTATTGTATAGATATCCTTGATGTTACAACGGTAATGATGATTTAGATCAATGAAGTATGTCGTTAAAAATGCATGTTATAATAATATTTAGAGAGACATGAATGCAGTATGTTATGCAAATACATGTAAAGCCACAAACCTTTAAAAAGTCGAGTTAGTCTGATGATATTCAATGAATTGGAAATATCACGTTCAAACCGAAATATCTAGTCGAGAATAAGTGCTTTCATCTCTTGCTTAACAGTTTATAATTATACTTCGAGTACCTATAGCACAGCGTACTACTAGTAGGTAATTATAAACATTGTTAGATAATATATGAAAATGTTTGAAATAGTTAATTACCCCAGTGAGACAGACAATCTGGTAGGCGACCGTGGGCGACAGCGTGGCGATGTGCTTGAGGCTGACGCCCTCCAGGTCGAAGATGGCGGTGCCGCCCAGCACCTGCGCCTTGGGCGCGCGCAGCCACGCCTCCACCATGGCCAGGCTGGCCCGCACCAGGTCCTCCACGGGGAACTCATCCGGATCCCATGTTCCTGAAATAGCGGGTAATCTGTTACCTTGTAAGTAATGTCTTTACTTACTCAACTACGAGAAAACCTCGAGAAAACATATATTACATATGCCCCTTAATTTGTATTTCTTTCCCATCACGGAACAATGGTGTTCCGGATCTTTGGGAGGCGTAAGAGGAGCCGAAGCCAACACGCAGAGGCCCTTTCGACAATTTAATGAAATGTAAAGGGTACACCGAGTGGATGTTGCACCTGCCCGAGTCATGGGACGCACGCAGCGGCAGCACCCGCTAAGGTGTATGGACTATTGAGATTTAATGGAATCTAAAATATACTGGACTATTAGATGAAAGTGGTGGACTAAATACTGGGTTATAGAATATAAAACCGGAGGTCTAGCTTAACAAAATGGTAAGCAATTTTATATGCCCATTATTATTACATGCTCATTATTGTTCAAAACTGCAGATGCCAAGATATCAAAGAGTTGACAGTGGAATACCCACCGAACCTGGCAATGAGTATCCGGCCGATGCCCGGCCGGTCCATCATGACGGCCTCGTAGGCGCTCTTCACCTTCGCCAGCCCGAAGAGGTCCACCTCCTTGTACAGGTACGGGTAGCGCTCGAGGAAGTCACAGTAACGCACCAACTGCCATCACAAATTATCTTCTTAAATATAATAATATTATCGTATTGCAACACATATAATAAGACAAAATACGCAAATAAACGAACGAACGAAAGGAATACTTACTCGAAAAACACAAAAAATATTTAGACCGTAGTTATTTTATGTCATAATTTGTATTTAATAAATCGTAAAGAACCTAAAAGCTGAAGGGCAGGAGCGTAAACCGCGACAGATTTTTTATAAAGGCAGCCTCTAGTACCGATGCACGATGCCAACCAGTACGTATAAGTTATTTTACAGATACTCAGATGTTTATTGATAAGAGCCCTTTGGAGTTTAATTTTTGTCACAACACTATGATTGTTTACGTTCCCCACGCCACGCATTTTACATAAATCGAAGATTCCCTATTTGGTACCGATAACATTTTTTGTCCGAAACGTTTCGGTCACACATGTACCCTTACCATGAGTTACATTGTTAACGAAGCGTTAGCTTGTGTAGATATCGAAAGCGTCTGTAGAAAATGTGCGTGAGCGTCTAACGCTCAACTGTCAAACCCATACAATTTTGTTAATTGCGGTACCATGAGTTTCAAGTTTGACAATCGGTTTAGAAAAAAGCGTTAGCTTCTGTAGCTACGACTCTCACTGCCAAAGTCGTGCGTGACAAACGCATAATGGCGTCAGTACATTCTAATTCTAAACCTACTGTCAGTTACAAAATTACACGGAACTGAATGAAACTATACTCAAATGAAAGAACGTAAAAAAATAAGAGTTTTGAGTCGACAACATATATTGGCAAATTTCGGATTATCGTGTATTTTGCATTTTAAAGTGTTCATTTATTGGTTAACAGTGACGGGTGCGTTCCGAAATGATAAACTATTTTTTAGAACGAACGACGGTTGGCTGTGTAAATAGTATTTGTAGCAACGGGAACCAACATTATGGATTGTATTGTACATCGCAATCGAACCTTAGCCACCGCCACCTGTATTATATTTATAAATTATAAAAACTACACAAATGAGGAGAAAAGCTGCCATGGACGTTCCTTAATGTCTACTTGTCATCTGTCAAATCCCATACAATACATTAAAATTACATAAACATATGTAAATAACCTTGCGCATTCGCAATAATTAAGATATTTCTACTACAAAATGACTCACTGTAGTGCTCTAAACTGCAAAAATCAAGGCATTCACGCATTTCTAAAAGACCACAAGCGTCGAAAGGCTTGGGACCGTTCGTTACGTATCATAAACTTCAAAACAAAACATTCATCCCGTTTATGTTCGATGCATTTTACATCATACTATTACGGTCAAAGTATATACACAAGTAAGTTTCTCTTATTATTTTTACTTATCCTGCATCTAAGCATCTCTTAAAGCTTTTAAACAATCGTGACTCTCTTTCAGATTATGCACCGAAATCAAGATTCCTGAGAAAAACTGCTGTACCTTCTATATTCTCATTCAACATTTTAAAGGTTGGTGGCCCACCCTTGCCCTTGGTGTAAGTACCACCAAGTGCAATCGCCCGCCAGCAGCGACTTGAGACGACGTCTCAGAGAAAATTACAATTTGAAGATAATTACCTCCAAATGTCATGGAAGTAGACATGGAAGTGGACAGTGAAATAGAAATTGCTGCCAGTGCTAAAATGTGTGTGTTGTAGGTAGTGCCTGTTGTAGATAATCAAGAATTCTCATCAAAAGGAATGCAAATTGATATGGAACATGTGTTTGGGACAAGTCATCGATTTAAAAATGATGACAAAGCTATTCAATTTTATACAGGCTTTGAGTGACATGTTATCCATGAGACAGTTTCATTTTCAAAAAGAAAAAAAGACCTCACAGCTACTTGCTCAATAATTTACAGACAGTTAATGGTCATTTCACTAATAGAAAACATGTAATAGTCATTATGATTGGTTTCAGTAAAGCATTTGATTCTTTGAACTTCAGCAAAATGGTATACAGGGGCCAACATTAAACTGGTTCAAAGATTACCATCACAATAGATACAATGCAGTCAGTATTGCTGGAGAGTGATCTAAGAAAATCTAATTATGGCACGGCCCGACAAAGTACTTAATTTATGCCAATGATATGTGTAACTTATTCAAGACCGCCCTGTGTACCAGTTTGCTGATGAAAGATGTCAGGACAACGTAGAGTCAGATGCAAAGTGAATTTGATATCTTATGTAAATGGGTGCATGACGCAGGATTATCCTGAAACTATAAAAAGACTAAGATAATAATAAATATTACAGGACATTCTTACACAAATTGACTAAGTCCCGCAGTAAGCTCAATAAGGCTTGTGTTACAGGTACTCAGGCAACGATATATATAATATACAAATACATAAATACATAGAAAACATCCATGACTCAGGAACAAATATCTGTGTTCATCACACAAATAAATGCCCTTACCGGGATTCAAACGCAGGGCCATCGGCATAGCAATAATGTATTATAGTTTAAACTACATAACATACCTAGCGTTGTAGCTCACGAGCACGTATGCATGCACACATGGTCAACAAGCTGCAACTGTGAAAAACTAGAAGTTGTTGATCAATATACCTATTTAGGCCTCACAATAGATACCAAATTTAACTGGGGGCACATGTTGACCATGTGTGCCAAAAACTTAGGACAATCCTAAGCAACTTTAGTATATTAAAACAAAATGCCATATATGTACTATACTTTGTATGTTATACCTGGCGTTGGCTGACTCTGTAATAAGCTATGGGCGAACATATAATACATATCTACTAAAAATATATAATATACAAATAAGATTATTAAAAACCACAGTTCCCTTGAAAATAAAACTTCAGTATAAAAATACTTAACTATCACAAACTATTTAATTATTGTAGAACTTTTAGTGTATATGATAAATTAAAACTAGCTGTTGTGTTAGAACACAAACACTTGATGGGTCAGCTCGACAGGTACAATAGGCCATCCCACCTGCGGGATATTAACCAATGAACCACACTTTAAGATACCTAAGAGTAACAATGACAAAGGTAGACGGCACTGGTTCTCATACCTACCTCGCACCCTGAACAGCTTACCCAAACAAGTAATAGAAACTTTAGATAGTTACCCTGATAAAGTAAAGAATACATTTAAGAAAGCACTGGTTAAGAAATGACTGGTTGATAGAATCTCCAAACTTCGAGATTGTAACTGAGCTCTAGCATGTAAGAAGATAATTTATATTTTGAAATAAACAGTTAATATTTTTAGTGTTACAAGAAGTTATTTTTTGTATACTCAACTTTAAGTCCTATGGCAGATAAAATACGGTATTATTCTAGTTCTGTTATTCTGTTAGGTACGGAAGATCAGTTCTTTTTGACCATGATGAAAATAAGGCAAAATAAATGTGTATTTCAATTAAGTAAGTTTTTGGGTAAATTGTATGGTTCAAGGTATGGAACTGTCACAGCAGTAACAGGCATGTACCTGGCAGCGTAAGGGCACCTAGGAGACTATCTGGTAATGCTGCCAGGAATGGTGACTGTTCTGAAATGTGGAGTCCACTTTTTTCAACTCTCAGTCCAAAAAATTCAGTGTACTTTGTTATTACAGTACTCTTATGAATTTTCCCTTGGGTGACAGCTCTAGTGTTACCTTCTCCACTCCGACCACGAGGAAAACTCGAAACAGTCAGTCAGTCTGTGTGTAAGGACAGACAGAGAAATAAAATTCAACATGATATTGTGATTTTTAGTTTTATTTTTATCATCATAATGAACAATCATTGCACTCAGTTCTTATGTGACAGATATAAAAATCAACAATGTTCATGGGTACAGTCAAGTGTAAAAATATGGTGGTGCACATCTTATTCAAAAATCTGTCCCATAGCACCTTATGCCGGTGTAATAAGAGCGTAGTACCATATTTATGAGTCGATTATGTTGAACCATATTTTTGCACTTGACTGTACACAGTGATCAAACTTAACTAACAACTTTAAAAGAGCTAACAAGATCCTACTCCCATTTTTACAGTATAGAATAACATAGTATAATAAATTATTACTTTGATAAAATTGTACACTTAACTAAAACTTTTCTATACATTCATTAATAATGAATATAACAATTATGCTAATAGAAGATATTTTGTCTTATATAGACAAAACAATTTTAAATCTAAAATAACAACAATACAGTCAGTGATTTATTCCATATTTCTACTTAACATTTCTATAAAATTTTCATAATATCACTTAACTTGTTTTTTTTTCTTTTCTATTGCACATATATCTGATATCTATATAAACTAAAATATGAATTATGGGAGAAGGGCTACCCCCCAATACCACCCGCACCCCGTGGAACCCTATGGTTATGGAGATATTCATGGTTAAAGTTTATAGACACTTTAGAACAAATTAATTGCATTTATTAACACCATGACCCAATGTTTCGAGCCCTTTACAGCACTAGTTTTCACAGGGTTAAGATGATGACTGAGAGAATGAGAATTCTCCCCGTCAATCAACAAAGTTATCTTGTGCAAACTGCCTATATACAAAAATATAGAAATAATTAAATACAAAAACAAAGGTTGGTCTACAATGCCCAGAGGGGCTTATAAAGCTAGACTAGTAATACATTGCCTGAAGGGCATTCTATAATTAAAATTAAAAATTATTAAAACCCTGAGGATTAACATACATACAACTAACAAACGCTTCCCCTAACTGGCTTATAGGGCAGAAAGTAGCGACAAGAAAACTACCCCATTTTGCCTATTTTTCCCTTTTCAATCTTTTCAAAACAAAGTCCACACTAAGGTCTTCCAGCCCTGTGTCGTGCTTGATCCTTAATGAGATGTAATACAGGATCCCAAACTGGTGGTACTGAAAAGCCATCCTCTCTATTGAAATTAGGAACCTTCTTGATTTCAATAGCCTCGCGCAGCAACCTGGGAATGTATCGCTTCTCAGCCAAGCCTGTAGACCCCAGCATCTTGTAGAGGCAAGTTACACTTTACAGGCCTTAGGAATTGTGACATCTTCTTCAACAGCTTGAAATAGGTCTTGATTGAAGCACACCTCAAGATGTGGCTGATCCTGTCCGTAACTCCCCTGACAAAAGGCAAAACAGCAGGCCTACGCTCAACTGTTGGTGTCTTCACACGAGGGAACTGCTTGACACGAGGTATCTTGAGGTTGTTAGCCCACAGCGCACGTTTTGCATGCGTAGGCGGCTCTAAAGAGTCCAACACTCGCGGACTAGCAGGCGACACAACACCAGAAGAGGAAGGAGGCCGTAGCACTCGACTCTTCGGATTCGGAAGCATAGGGCTTCGGAGACGCCATGGTAGTCACAGGTTATTAGAAATCACAGGGATACGTAAAAGAAAACTGATTATCAATTTGATAATATCAAAACACATTCCACAGATAAACTGGGTGCCACTAATCCGCATCCCGCGAAAAGGCAGCCCAATAATCGGCGACCCAATAATTGGCGACCACGATGTACATGGATTATTGGGTCGCCGATTATTGGGCTGCCTTTTCTTGGGTCGAGCAATCTCGAAGCGGGCCAATAATCGGCAGCCCAATAATCCATGTACATCGTGGTCGCCAATTATTGGGTCGCCGATTATTGGGCTGCCTTTTATCGGGTCGGACAAGCTCGGTAGCGGGCGAATAATCCGAAGCCACAGTTTTTGCAATACAATAATCGGCAACCCAATAATCCGCAACCAAAAAAATGGACACGAATTATTGGGCTGCCGATTATTTGTCTGCTTTTTATACAGACTCCTTAGATCGAATGTTAAGGCAGGTCGGTTTAGGTACGACGACGAGCGAAGCGAGGAGGAGTGTTAGGTAGAACTGCGACCTAACAGCAAGAACCGACTTTTTTCGCATCCCGCGAAAAGGCAGCCGAATAATCGGCGCCCCAATATTTGGCGACCACGAAGTACATGGATTATTGGGTCGCCGATTATTGGGTTGCCTTTTTTTGGGTCGAGCAATCTCGCAGCAGGCCAATAATCGGCAGCCCAATAATCCATGTACATCGTGGTCGCCAAATTTTTTTTTTTTTAATACTACGACGGTGACAAACAAGCATACGGCCCGCCTGATGGTAAGCGGTCACCGTAGCCTATGGACGCCTGCAACTCCAGGGGTGTTACATGCGCGTTGCCGACCCTTTAAAAACTTTAACACTCCTTTTTTGAAGAGCCCCATATTGTAGTCCTTTGGGAAAACAGTGGTAGGGAGCTCATTCCACAGCCGGAGCGTCCGCGGGAGGAAGTTCCTCTTAAACCGCACGGTACGAGACCATTTAGGCTCCAGGGTATGCGGGTGAACACCCTGCCGACGGCGAGCGGTGCGGTGGTAGAATGCAGCCGTTGGCATCATATCAAACAATTCCTCAGAGCACAATCCATTGTACAAGCGATAGAACACACATAAGGAGGCGAAGTCTCTCCTTAGACTTAAGGGTTCGATATCGCTCGTGAGTTTGGGATCGTTGACAATTCGGACAGCACGTCTTTGGATCGAGTCAAAGGGGCCCAGCTGGTATCCAGGTGCTCCCGCCCAAAGATGGCAGCAATACTCCATATGGGGCCTGACTTGAGACTTGTATAATAACAGTCTTTGCCCCGGAGAGAAGTATTGCTTAGCTCTATTGAGCACACCGAGCTTTTTGGATGCCAGCTTGGCCTTCCCTTCCAGGCGAATATATTGGGGCGCCTTTTCGCGGAATGCGAAAAAAGTCGGTTCTGCCGCTTCGCCGGCCGCTGCCGCGGCACGCTCGCTTAGCTCGCTCGGCTCGCGCGCTGTTAGGTCGCAGTTCTACCTAACACTCCTCCTCGCTTCGCTCGTCGTCGTACCTAAACCGACCTGCCTTAACATTCGATCTAAGGAGTCTGTATAAAAAGCAGACAAATAATCGGCAGCCCAATAATTCGTGTCCATTGTTTTGGTTTTGGATTATTGGGTTGCTGATTATTGTACTGTTAAAACTGGGGCTTCGGATTATTGGCCCGCTACCGAGCTTGTCCGACCCGATAAAAGGCAGCCCAATAATCGGCGACCCAATAATCCATGTACATCGTGGTCGCCAATTATTGGGTCGCCGATTATTGGGCTGCCATTTCGCGGGATGCGGATTAGTGGCACCCGTCAAAAGTCAATGAGACACAGTGTTGCCAGATACTGAAATGCAAAAACAAGAAGCTTCAAAAATGCGTATTTATAAATAAAAAAGTGGAATATAATTTTAAACTGTTTTTTACTTAAATGAAAAGAAAAAACATCTTCTACGTCGTCGTCTCGTTTACTTTCGGCTTTCGGGTAGTAACCGTATACGGTATAGTGAAATATGGCCCTAAATCAGAGCTCGGGATTTTTATGATTTTATGTAATTTCCCACTATGAAAATTGCATGATTTAAAAATGCGGATCCGCTTCACCATAGAGCGGATTGCGGATCTATAGACGAAAATGCGGAATGCGGAGCATTTTCTACAACAAAAAATAAAAGCGCCCATTATTGGTATCATGCGAAAATAATCGTGACAAATTTTCACGTGCGATTATTTTCGATCACTCATTTTCCCCTCTCTGCTGGGAAAATTATATTATAATCATGCGATTTTGTACAAGCCAAGAACAAGTTACCTGTAAAAAAAAATTAAAACTAAATTTGTTACTTTGATTTAACTAAAAGTTTATTTTCATCGTTTTTGGGCCACTTCAAAAAAGCTGGTTTTAAAAAGTTTTTTTTACAGTCACTTTATTTTTTTAGTTATTATTGGGCATATTTTCGTGTTCTCCTCGGCAACACCTTTCATTTGATATTCATATTGTGGTAGTGCAGAAAAAATAACTAGTCCACCATCTTGGATAATCCGCCATAGTAGATTTAATGTGACTTCGTACAGCGGCATATAATCAAATTCAAATTCAAATTCAAATTCAAATTCAAAAATTTATTCTGCAAGTAGGCCTCAAGGGCACTATTAAAAGTCAATAAGCATTACAGTAAAGCATTTGTATGTACAAACATTTACAATATATAGAAGTAAAATTATAATCTAAATGTTGATAATACAACAGCCAAAACCTGGGTAAAGAATATTAAAATAAATGTGTAATATGTGCAAGAGATGTATAGTCTCTATAGTTAAAAATAAATTAAGTGTGGGAGATGTAAAAGGTCCCCCCACGTCAAAATAAAATACGAATAAAATTTGGAGATGTAAAGGCTCCCCAAGTGTCAAAATAAAGACTGGAGATGTAAACGGTCCCCATTGTCAAAAAAATAATACTAATAGGATTTGGAGGTGTAAAGGCCTCCAAACGTCAAAATATAATATATTTATGATATAAATACGACAAGTCATCAGACTGTTAAGTTAACAGTCTTAGATCTAATGCTACAGAATACATAACTAATATGTATCCATGTACATAACTAATCTATGGTTAGAGATATGATCGTATATGGTATAGTATAATATAGCCAATATGGGTCTTAGTGGTCTTACACAAATCTTTACAGTATAAACATTATGAATTAAATGACCAATATAAGCAAACAGTAATCAACAAAACAATAATATTCCTTTCGTAGCAATTTGAAATAGGATATTTCGCAGCATTTGTTGGCATCAAATACGATGTGCAATTCATGGAATTAAATTATTGATGGTGTTTCATAGTGTGGACTGTGGAAGTAGCATAGGCGGCTTGCGTAGCTCCAGAAGAGCTCTCTGATTTTTGGGGTTTAATAAATGCGTCGAGTTTTGTATTTTTTTAATCACTGTTTTGATGTTCTGTTCTGATGCTTGTCAGTCTGAATATGGTTCTGAATGTCTGCTGCACCTTTATATTTTATGCTAAAGTAACTGCTACAAATTTTGCACATCACTTTACTGGGCTCTCTACCTTGTTATTTCAAAATTGACAAAAAACACCACATGAAAAAATTGTCATTACCGACATTCTGTGAAGATTGTAGGGAATTTTTGTCGGGAAATTCAATTTGTCCATATGGCAACCCTAGGCGCGATCGCGTAGCCAGAGCTTCTCACGCCTTCGCCAGCGCTAATAAAAACCTATGGTACCAAATTAAGTGCTCATTTGACAGTGACGTTTCTATAGCTGGTTTAGAATCCAGAGTATTTTGCATCCTGCTCTTTCTCATTGGTGCGAGCGAGTTGCAAATACTTTAGAAAGCGTTAGTCTCTAGCGACTAACGCCTTGTTGGCAACTCATGGTACTGCTACTAATCGATTTTCCAGCGAATTTTCGATTCCGACACAATAAAAGAAAACTGCTTTAACTTCAGCAAAATTCCCTTGCATGCATGAATATTCCATATTGTATAATAGGTATGTACAGTTTATGTGTATACTACTTGATATGTATGTATGATTACCTGTCTGTGCGCGCGGCGCACGACGAACCGGCGCGCGCGCAAGAAGCGCAGCAGGAACGCGTCGTCAAGCCGCCGCGGCGCGCACTCGCCGCGCTCTGCAATATTACGATAACGACTATTACGAGCAACACCACTTTTAATTACAAACCGTAAAGTAAAAGTACTAGTGCTCGACACTGCACCAGTATTCGACATGGGCACTTTATGTCAAAGTAATACGGGTTAAAGGACAATGAAGATTATTCGAATTTAAACCTTGTCACTTTGACATAAAGTGCCCATATCGAATACTGGTGCAGCGCCGGGCATCATTACTTTTACCTTATAGGGCTAGGTGAGTGTTTCGGTATAGTTTGTTTAAAAGTATTTTATTTCTGAGTTTTTAGGATATAATACATAAAAATTGATAGCGCAATATTATTATAGGTAAATATGAAAAGTGAAGAAAGTTAAACTTTAATATTACGATAGAATTTACAAGACTATAGGTATCTCTTACTGAGCTAGCTCCAACAACTCCGGCTCTTTTAAGTGTTCCCTTTAATATTTTGGAGACTACGATACCTTTCCTAACCAAATACTGTTTCTCTGAATTGTAGGTATGCCACAGTCCTGGTCACCAGATGCTCATTGCCCTGCTCGTGAACCAGCTCGCGCAGTGCCAGGGGGCTCTCGAGTGCTCGTTATATCCCCGTAAACAAATGGTTAATCCCTCTTACCCCATATCATATCACTGAGCTTCAGTAAGACCGCGGCCCTGGTCTCCGGGTTCTCGTGGACTAGCTTGCGCGTTAGCTCGTAATTTGTGGCAGTTCGCCGTGCTGACTCCTCCCTGGTAAGTCCTTACCGTATACCATGTCTCTAAGCTCCTGTATGGCCTCAGCTCTGGTCTCAGGGTCTTCGTTGACGAGCTCGCGCGCCAGGTCCAGCAGCTCCGGATGCTCCGACGTGTCCAGGTCAGCCTCGATCACTAGCTCGATGAAGGTATCCATCTTGTTGTTTGTCAGATGCGCTGGTCGGCACAATATCGTCTACGAGTATGTGGGCGCGATCGCTAGATAAAGGCTAGCGCATGCACTGATCTTAATTAAGATTATATAGATTCAGAACGATAACATAGTACCCATATGAGCACTATTTAGTAAGGAATACAAGTTAGTCTAAGTACAAAATCCAACATGCATTTAATCCGTGTACCTTTTTAGTTTGAACTGGCTGCAGTGACTGTTTCAGCCGTTATTATGACAGATCGACTCAGGGAATATACGATAAATGATTTTTGATTTTTAGTTGTCAATCGTTTTACTCGTTGCCCCGAAGATTATTATTAATTAACTTGTGACCTCGTCAGAAGTTTTTTTATAATTATAGTAATATCGTAAACAGTGCAAGTAGGTATGCATAAAGATTTGCATTTGTAGGTACCTACGCGGTTTTCGCG
Organism: Lathronympha strigana; assembly: GCA_949128165.1. Lineage (NCBI taxonomy): Eukaryota > Metazoa > Arthropoda > Insecta > Lepidoptera > Tortricidae > Lathronympha > Lathronympha strigana. Next base: position 31,493 of record OX421903.1, read on the forward strand.
CTACTTTGTCCGTGTGGATTTGTTTACGAACTTTATGCAGGTTTAACTCTAAGTGGGAACTACCTTTAGGTAAACAACTACATTACCTGTGTAGTGTACAAAAACCAAAATTCTACATTCAGTAGTTTGTGTTTCCGTAAAGTTTTGTGCTGTAAATTCGACATGTGGGAATATAAATGTGATCAGTCCGTTTTTGAAGTGTTTAATTTCATTGCTATCCATTGCCACACTGCCATCTATGATTGCTAGCACGGTGGCATATTAGTTTTCCTACTTGCCGCTAGAGGACACTAGGTGCTCCCGTTTCAGCCAATATTATGAGGAGCCAGGGATATGTAAATGCTCAATGATTGACTGGACAATAGCGAAGGTCACCATTTCAGCTTGGGCAAAAACACTTTGGTAATATAAAAAAAACATTAAAAGGTCCCAGAAAAACAAAGACACATTTAAAATGCATTTAGGTGCGTCTTTTCAATTTTAGCTATGGTATCTCAATCTATACGACATCCTGAACCCCAATATTGTTGTCGGCGGTGCTATGCTTTTTGAATTTCGAAAACTAAAATTGAATTTATCAACGCAATATAAAAGTAAGGAATATTGACGTGTCATCATTCCTAAACTATAGGTTCAAATTAAGTGTTACGTAATTAAGTCTTTAACACTAAAAATTCAGCGCTCTAGCTTTAACCAGCACGACATTACAAGAGGTTGTTAATGACCTGAATTACTTCGAGAAAAGGATGGTAGAGATTTCACAAAAATTGACACAATATAGATTTTGGCAGAAACTCAGTTTTAAGACCGGTCATTACCGCTATCTGTTGTCGCTTACGAGTACTACTTTAGTTCAAATATTTACCGCTAGAGGGCAATAGTTGCAACAGTTTCTGAATGCTAAAATTGTTTTGTGACACCCGTTTCTACCGGTCTAAGAAACTACGTCATCGCTATCTGCATAGCTCCTCTTTTTGTAAAAAATATGTTTAAGCTGGAATAGTACAAGGTCAAGAGGAACGGAACATTCCATTCGAGTTGTTGAATGAAATTGAAGGAAATTGTTTTGCCAGTAAATATGTTTTATTTATACAATACCAAAAAGTATGAAATAAATAAATCTTTGACAATACTAATATTATACGAGCACACGAGTATGTGCTCACCGCCAGCGCTCGAGTGCGCCACCTGGCGACGACCCCAAAAAATATCATACGCGCTAGTGAACTGAGCGTATGTAGGTAGGTACTTCAGTTTGAGAAGCAAGCGACTTGATTTTAGAGTTGATTATAAATACGAGAGATGGCGTCACCTGGGCCTATGCCACGAAAATCGAACGATTGCGGATTTGTATCTCCATCTCTGTCACACTTGTATATTGGAGTGACGAAGAGGTTTTCCCGTCAATACCAATTTTCGATGTTCGTGGTAGGCGTGCCGGGACCTGGGACTAATACAGATTTTATAGAACGGGCATACTGAGATAAACGTTAATATTTTTTTTGATTTCAACTTTATTGAATATAAATAAAAAATACAAATGATGAACTTATTGCCTGGCGGCAATCTCTATCCCATCAAAAACATACAAGTCTCGCTCCGCAGTTCTATGCCGCAAAAAGTTGTGAGATGTAATGTTTTAACATTACATCTCAAGGGGGGGAAGGTACAAAAATCCTTAAACTGTATGGGTATTACCCTCGTCTATACCCTAGTCTTTATATGCTTGGTATGGTTAACTACACCTCTCGGGGTTGGAAGGAATATGGCACTATTGAGATATTTCTTTCTTCTAATACGTGGCCTAGTAAATAACCCACAGTTACTAGCTCTAATCCCGCTCCGAGTACCTCCCGTCACCAACATGCAGCTGCGCCCCCGTCGCCGCATGCTGCTCGCAGTTCCAGCTCGCAGTATCGCGAACTCGTGCTCAATCTCACTCGCCGTTGCACCGTGCGTTGTCTCTTATGGTCTATAGGTATATTGGACAGTGACTACGAACTGGGCCTATTTCATACCGCAGAAGCCACTTTTACAAAAAGTTGTAACCGATATCTCGAGTCTGTACCAACACTGAGCTCCATTCAGTACTAAATGTAAGTATGTTACTTAGACCCACTTGCACCACCCAGGGTTAGCCGGTTATCTGGAGTTAAGCTGTCAAATTTCATACAAATAAACGCTTGACTCTGGGTTATGTGGGTGGTGCAAGTAGCCCTTAGTTAACTATTTTTGTAAATATACGTCTCCTGTATGATTAATATATGTAGTTAGTGTTAATTAAAGGAATAAATGGAATGAAACAAAGGTATTTAGAATATAACATATCTAACAAAGCGTACCTAACTCAAAACAATACTTTAAAAATTGAACCTTTAGCAAAGAATCGATAACACGGCTCGAGTGCCGCCGCAGACCACTCGCCGCAAATGTTGTTCATTGTAACATTAGAAGGCTCGAGTGGGTAAGTGGGCGATTTCCTTTAAATCGAACCGTTTATGGGAAATGGATGCGGGCTGGTGAAACAATAAGACGCATTAACCTCTCGGGCGGTAATGCACTGCTTCCCTCCTCCTCTCGGCTCCGACCTTCCTCCTCCCCTCCGCACACTTCGCGGATCAAACGCTCTCGAAGGCGCCACTCCAGTAATTGTTCGTCGATGGGTGCGCGATTGGCGGCAGGCCGAGAGCCCGTTGTAGGACTTGACACACGGTTAATTATTAATGTAACAATTAATAAAAGGGAATTGTGTAATACCTACATGAAAAATATTTGGATTACCAATAGGTATTATAACGAGACAATATCCCATACTAATGATTTGAATACTTTAGATTTTTTTCTCACATTTTATTTTATTGCGGCAATTTAATTTTATGTTATTTGTCGCTGCCTTATACGGTCTAAAATAAAATAATGACTTGTTGTATTTTTTAATTTATTTATTGATTACTTTGGGGACTTAGAAGGCGAGGAATTTGTGTCAAATCGTAGACCAGGTAATAAATTGGGAAATAACTCAACAAAATATAATTTTTGTACGAGCGTAGTGCAACATCCACAAGCAGCTTCTCTCTGCGGGTAAGAAAGCAGTAAAAGAAGCTCAGTGTTATGTCGCGTGTCTAGTCGGTGTAATGGTATGGTATTCAAAAAGCAGTCAATGTTAGCGGTGGGCGCTCGCAGTTTGGTGGCGCGAGTATCGGGCGCAAGTCGCTAAGCGGATAACACACGAGTCGTAAATGGCAACCCATTAGCGGCCGCGACGCTTTCCCACTGCGCTGCAGCACCGTGCGGCACGGTGCGACATCGTGCGGCTCCGTGCGGCAAGATCATCACCGCATCGTGGTGGTGGTAAGTCACAACGATAGTGGCAATGATACATACCTAACATTCTTGTAAAATTCCGAAAGTAATGTGTCAAATTCTTAGTAGATTTCAAAGCTTGGTGTTGGTACAGCTGGTAAAGTGATATAATTAGGTAAAAGTGAAACTATGTACTATCGCGTTCAAAATTGCATGGGTAATATAAAAGAAATTCATTCATAAATTGCCCATGCACTTTATATAAATCGCTAGAATGATGATGTCATTATGTATTTTTATTACATGTTAGATTACCTACTCGTACACTCCTCGGTGCATTCCAAAGTGTGGCGTGTAGACACAGAACACTCTGTCTCTACACTAGAACTAGACATCGGGAGCACCTCTTGAACGTGGGCTTCAGCGGGGCGCCGCGCGGGCGGGGCGGGGCGGGACGGGGGCCAGTAATCTCTCCTGGTGTCGAGGGCCACCGCGAAACAATACGAACATCAACTAAGCACGGGGAAATCCTTTCTCGCTTCAAGAGTCTCGATACACTTTGTTGTAAGCTTTTATCGCAGGTAGGTTGCAGCGGAGTTATGTTCGCATGAATCCTAAACAACTGGCATTCTCGGAGATTCCCGTCGTCGATATGGAAGACTGCTGCAAAATTTATACCTACTGTTTTAAATGTCAAGGTCAATTTTAAAATGATCTAATTTGACAGACGGCATATGAGAGGTTAAGGTTGGATAAGTGCAACAACGCACCGGGACAAGATAAATACTACTTTGGGATTTGGTTCTTGCTATTTCGCGGCATTAGACAATTGCTTTCTGTCATAAAATAATACAATTCAACAAGTACATACACCAAGCGACACGTCTTCATTAAAAACAGTATCCCCATAATTACAAATTGTATTTTTTGATTATTTGTCGTTACACATACTTTAATGGGATAACGGACCGATAAAATCCATGTGACACACTCTGAGTAGGTATCAACCATCAGCATCTGCCTGAGCCGGTCCACTCGTTCCGGCTGTCTAATTGTTCCTTACCCGCGCGTCTCCGAGCCGCCGCGCGCGCCGCTCAAAGCGGCTAATGGCTGCAAACAATTACGGCGAGGGAGAGAGCTCTAATTTGGCGGGTTCCTTCCTTCCGGGGGAGCGCCGGAAGCGAGCTGATCTGATCGCGACTTTCCTGCTGCGAGCGAGGCACCAACTCTGTACGGCGCGCAGCCGGCGACACGTCAGATATATAGATATAGATTGTCAGAGGACCTTCCACCATTTCCTATTAACGGACCAATACCGAAATCAATTAAAGAAATAAAAAAACAATGAAAGAACTCAACCAGAATTACCTATAAGAGAAAAAGACACGCCCGTTTATTAGCAGAACTGCTCAAATGAATTTGTTTTTATTTTTATGGCGGTGGTGAGGTGAAATTACACACAACAACAATCAAATGTTCACCATTAATGTCCTGCACACATACATATACATAAAAAGGTCGACAACCACCATGCTTTCCAGTATAATATTTCTCTCTTCATGTAGGGTCCATGAACGGCAGAACGTTCAAACAGACCTACGACCGTTCCATTCCGTGAGATTGTCGTTGTAGGGTGTAGGTATCTGTTTATACTAATGAAACGTGTCAAGATGCCACGTGAGTACGTTGTACCACAGTCGGCGCTACCGGCGTCGGCGGCGGCAGCGGCCAACCGCTCCTCGAAGTAGGTATGAGAAGTCGTTGGGCGCGCGCACGGTAATCGCACAGATAATGACCACTTTGATGTCTCGCGAGCGGGGGGCGTCGTCGCACAAACGTCACTTCATTTCCGCCGATTAGTGGGGAGCGGCGGGAGAGGGGAAGGGGGGATAATGGCCGCTATTATTTTACGTTCCGGAGGGAGTTGCGGATACAATTGGCTTAATTCGTGCCGAAGAGCGACAATGGAGCGCCGTGATCGAGTTAATTGGCTGGAAGAAGCGACGGCAGGCGCTGCTCTCGCAGAACATACAACAACCAGTGGCGCATTTACCACAAGGCTGAGTAGGCTGAAGCCTAGGGCGGCCAATTGGGAGAGAAAAAAAATGTAATGTCAACAAAACCGTTCAAGCCGATCGAGGCGCTGGCGACGGCAGGGTAGAGTTAGGTCAGCAGCAGCTACGGTTCGCATAAGTCGCATAAACAATTCATGCAAATTTGCGATTTGCGAAATGGTGTCGCTGCCCTGTTTCCACCAACTAAAATAAGTTAAGTTGTAGGTACAGCACTATAGCATGCATACTCGTGCGTTTCGGTTTTGCCGCTCTGGGCCGACCAGAATTTTATTTTGACTTTAAATACACCGCCAATTTTGCCGCTCCCTGTGTTAGCTGAATAACCAGAGTGCCTCAGCTTAGCACTAAAATCTATCTCCCTCTATATACTCAATTCATTTTCAATGTATGACACAACCAAAAAATACTCTTATTTTCATAATGATTCGTGATTGATTTATGCAATATAATAAATGCTATCAACATAGACAACAACGTTAAAGCAATCAAAGGCGTGAATATTCTAAAACGTAATGAGCAGTGGAAAAACTCGTGTTTGTCCACAGAAAATAATAATTAGTCAAAAATATTTTCATCACTTGATTCACCATTATTAAACAATGATGATATTTTTTATTTATTTCTTTGGCGGTGTATCTGACTCATCAGAGAATATATTCTCAAAGTTACGCCTCTTTCTAGGAGTAAGTGGTAGATTTATAAGCGTAGGAGGATCTGGTGTAGGTGTATCAGGGGGCGTTCCGGGTCCAGTAACAGTAACTTATCATCATACGCTGCACAAGTAATGCAACTCAGCCTCCTTGCGTGGAGTGTATTTGGGTTTGCATTACTCCACGATAATTGGTGTACTTGAAAAAGGGTTAAATAATAAAATCTCTAAAGCCGTTAATTTTTAAATAGTCCACCGAAAAGACATGTAACATCGTTTTGCGTAAAACCCATTCGCTAAACATGTAGATTTTATTTAAATTGGTAGCTTTTGTTAGAAGTTAAGTAACATATTATTAATACCCTAGAGCGTAGCAAGTTAAAAAAGAACAAAAGAGTAATAAAACACATGAATAACGTAAAAAAGAAATCTTCTGTGGACATAGGTATTTTAAGTGGACATATTCCACATGAAATACGTATGTCCACAAGAGTGATTATTAATAGCAAACCACAGAAAATACGTCCACATAATGGTTATTTTTTGAAAAAGTGAGTTGCATGGCGTTTAGTTTTTAGGTAAGGCATTAGACCTTTCGGTTATGCAAAATAGCCTATCCACGGAAAACCAGGAGCACATTTATATATTTGTAAAGTCCGTACTTACCAATGTACACAGTGAACAGGAAAGTTGCACTACTTGCACTGATCTCTGACAAAAATACTCAAAATTCAATAAAAACGTTCCGAGCAATTATCACGCAACAACGTAAGGCGTATTCAAAATGGCGATGGGAAGCGGATCGGTGTTGCTAGTTAAATATTCCGCCACTTATAGTAGTTTTTAGTAACTTCAAATCTTAGGCGGATTTTGAATGGCCACAGAAAAGTTGTTTTACCATATAACCACCTGTTTATACCCGCTTGTGTAAAAAGTGTTGCATATTTTGGAATTAATTACGCAAAAAACAGTTCTTGATCGTTTGTGACATGGTTACATAAGAAGTTCTTCGGAATTTTGCAGAAAATATAGAAACCAAAGCCTGTCAAAGAACTGAACCTAGATTCTGAACAGTCCACATAAGGGAGTTTTATTAAGTATTGTATTTTTTTTTCTCTGTTATTATAAATACTTGCTTAAATCTGAGCAAAGCTACTTAAAATAGAAATATATACCCTGCAAAAAAAAATATAAACAGGACATGGTCCTTTATTTTCCTTGTCTTTTTTTATCCGAACATACTTTTGAGTTTGACCCGACACCGAATAAAACACATCGATAAAAAAGGAGGGAAAGAATAAGACAAAAACCACAAAGATAAAAAATATACAAGAAAAAGAAACAGAACGCAGACACAATAAAAAGTTACAACCGTTATAAAAAAACAATAAATTATTAAAAAAATGGTAATAAAGGAATCACTATGTATAATGTTTCCTATAACTATGTACTTAACCATAGTTGTAATTAAACTGCAATCTGTTAACTCAGTGCCGCAACTTATCGATTTTTCTATAAGATCTTGATTCCCACGATACAGGCTTGCCTAGTGTGGGGATCATTGTATTGTTCCCTCTGTATATTGATCTTTTTTGTTTAATAAATATATTTTGATTTTGATTTTGATTATGGTGTGACTCAGCCTGTCTGTCTGCCTGTCACATCGTTAAATATTTCATGAGCTACTAAAGTTTCCGATTTGAAATTTGGAACAGTTAGACATCGTGTTTTTGAGCAATTGCTTTAAATTCAAGAGTGCATTATTTAGCTTAAACAAAGTTAATTTCTCAAGACACTGGTATAACTACTAATTTAATTTTATCTCATAATTATGGGATTTGCATGTGTGTACCTAAACAGAGTAGATATGAGTATTCGATTCGACCTATCATTCATGTGTCATAGTTTTCACTTACTTAGTATAGTCAATTCTAATGCCCGTTTTACATTAGCGGTTGATGCAACATGTTATTATTTTGTATGAGAAATAAAATAAAATAAAAAAGAATTTAATAAAACTAACTATGCCATTCTGTTTTCTTAATTATACGAAGCCACATGACGAAGTTAAAGCAAATGCTTAAGAACACCCTGTATACAAGGATAACCCAGACACATTGAGAGAGGATATCTCGTATAAATTTTAATAATTTTAATTTATTTCCAATGAAAAATACCCGATAAATGAGGGGGTAAAAATTTAAAGATTTGTTACTGAGCTTGATTTGCAAACTCATTTTTTTTATTTATTAACGTAAAATTAGTGTAAAAAGAAATAGGTACCATTCCCCTTTTATCTCCGAAGAAAGTGTGAAAGAAGTAGTTTACACATTTGCACAAGCATGCATTCGGTATGTTTTATAGTTCAGTTCAGAAGTTATTTGTAAAAATGTGTTAATTCCCTCCTTAAAGTGTCATCCACTGGGCCGCTTACCTTAATTGTCCCACGCTGAGAGTTCCATGCTACCAGTATTTATAATTGGCCAGTTTTTTATACATGCATCTGATATTTGTACTGACATCGTAATTCGTAGTATATTATCCCTACCTGTAGGTTTATTATGTGCATGAACTACATAATTAAATAATGCCTTAAATGTAATCGTTGTAATCGTATGTATTTATAAGGAATTACAAACTTACGTATGCAGTTGGGATGAATTTTCCAACTTTTTTTAATTTTCTATGACTTGGTAGGCTATAAACTACTCAAGTTTAAAATTTGGAGCTTCTAGGCCGGCTAGAAGGAACTCAAAGTTTTGATGTTCGGTGAGTGAGTGTCCAAACTAAGGAACTTTGACGTTCGATAGTATTTAAAGTACAAGACAAAATTGAATGTTATTTAGAATATAATTATCTATATCCTGATATAGCTAACAGGTCCTTGAAAATTCAAGGTTTTAGCTTTAACTAGCGTGAAATTACAGGGGCTTAAAAATCGCCTGAACTGGTTCGAGGAAAGGATGGTACGGTCGGCTTCATAAATTCATAAATATACCTTATATGCACGTAGGTGCATATAAGGTATATTTATGAATTTATTACAGAAAAAAATATTGACCTTCTTCCCCAGTAATGGTAAGTAGGTACGCTTATCTTGCTGATTTTTAAGGTTAAAAAACTTTGACTATACTTGTGCCAATAATAACTAAGTAGAAAACTCCCGTGAGTATCAGACATATTAAAATTCTAATAGCGGGTTACTCACGTCAATAAAGTCGAAAATAGCTCGACATGTTTCGGAACAGTCCGTGTCCCTTATTCATGAGTCATGCGTCTAGCCGCGGCGGCTAGACGCACGACGTGAGTAACCCGCTATTAGAATTTTAATAATAACTAAGTACATGTGTTTTTAAGGCGACTTATTTTAATCAGTGTTTATTCGTGAACTTGAAAAAAAATAACCTCAATCCGATAACCTATACACGCGCACGGTGCCGGGGAACCGGGTGTCTTTGATCACTTATATTATACGTGGTGAAATTGATCAAAAAGGCTGATTATATCTGTGATTAAAAGGTATTCTAAAGTGCGTTTAAGTGCTTTTATACCTGTTCAAGTGAAGCTCCTACGTTTTTTTGCAATAAATAATCTAACAGAGCGCTTGTTTGTTTCATTTGGTATGTTATCAAAGTAACCCTACATATCACAGTCACCCCATACATTATGAATATAAATAACTTAAAAAGTACTTAAATGATTTTTATTTTTTTATTTTTTACGAGCCTTTAAACGGGTTAAGTTTTTACTTTCATTAAAAAAAGTGGTGGTTTTAAAGTAACCCCCATTCTCAATATAACTTTGATCGTGTCTTTTTTTTTGACAAAACTATAAGTCCATATTTTTATTTTATTTTGTGTATTGAAAGAAGAGAAAAAACCGATAATTATATTTTAATTTAATATTTTGATGTATAATGGGATCGTCAGAAACTTTTTTTTTTTTAATACTACGACGGTGACAAACAAGCATACGGACCGCCTGATGGTAAGCGGTCACCGTAGCCTATGGACGCCTGCAACTCCAGGGGTGTTACATGCGCGTTGCCGACCCTTTAAAAACTTTAACACTCCTTTTTTGAAGAACCCCATATTGTAGTCCTTTGGGAAAACAGTGGCAGGGAGCTCATTCCACAGCCGGAGCGTCCGCGGGAGGAAGTTCCTCTTAAACCGCACGGTACGAGACCATTTAGGCTCCAGGGTATGCGGGTGAACACCCTGCCGACGGCGAGCGGTGCGGTGGTAGAATGCAGCCGTTGGCATCATATCAAACAATTCCTCAGAGCACAATCCATTGTACAAGCGATAGAACACACATAAGGAGGCGAAGTCTCTCCTTAGACTTAAGGGTTCGATATCGCTCGTGAGTTTGGGATCGTTGACAATTCGGACAGCACGTCTTTGGATCGAGTCAAAGGGGCCCAGCTGGTATCCAGGTGCTCCCGCCCAAAGATGGCAGCAATACTCCATATGGGGCCTGACTTGAGACTTGTATAATAACAGTCTTTGCCCCGGAGAGAAGTACTGCTTAGCTCTATTGAGCACACCGAGCTTTTTGGATGCCAGCTTGGCCTTCCCTTCCAGGTAGCTACGGAATTGGACGTCACTGGAAATGTCAACACCCAGGATCCCAATACTCTCTGACATGGTAAGGACTGTGTCTTGGAATTGTGGGACCACAGTAAATGGGGTTTTTTTAGCGGTGAACGCGCAAACTTGTGTCTTAGTGGGGTTAAATCGGACAAGATTTTGCTGGCCCCACAGTGAGATATCAGAGAGAGCACTCTCGATGTCTGACACAAGCTTTTCACGACTCTCTAACACAACGGGACGAGGGATGTTAGCACGGCCTGTGTAATAGGCATCCCCAGTACTGTCGTCTGCATAACAATGAATATCGCCAATGGACAACATGTCATTGATATGCAGCAAAAACAGCGTTGGGGATAGCACAGAGCCTTGTGGGACACCAGCATTTATGTCCATGCTATCGGAGCAACTTCCGTCGACAACGGCTCGTATGCATCTGCCGGACAAAAAGCTGGCAATCCATTCGCATAATCCCCCGGGCAGTCCGTAAGATGGTAACTTCGATAGAAGACCCCCATGCCAAACCCGATCGAACGCCTTCGCTATATCCAGGCTGACTGCCAATGCCTCACCTTGACTCTCAATAGCTGAAGCCCAGCGGTGGGTGAGATACACTAGAAGATCGCCAGTGGAGCGACCATGGCGAAAGCCATACTGTCGGTCACTGATCAGATCGTGATCCTCTAGGTATCCCAGGAGCTTTGCGTTGATTATGCGCTCCATCACCTTGGAGAGAAGGGAGGTTATAGCGATTGGCCTGTAATTCGACGGGTCTGATCTGTCACCCTTTTTAGGCACAGGGTGCACAAGGGCGGTCTTCCACGAAGACGGCACCTGCCGTTTGTGATATGAGAGCGTGAAAAGGCGCGTGAGCACTGGACACAACTCGGGAGCACACCGCTTGAGCACCACTGCTGGTATGCCGTCTGGCCCGCTCGACTTGTGGACGTCTAATGACAGCAGCTCCCGCCGGACATCAGTTTGCCTGAATATAATACCGGGCATGGAGAAACCGCACCGCGGGATGGTAGGCGGTGCGGTGCTGCCATCATCGTCCATGGTCGAGTTCGAGGCAAAGAGATTGCCCAAGAGATCAGCTTTCTCCTTTGCACTGTGGACCAGATCACCATCAGCATTTCGCAGTGGTGGTAAGGACGACCGACAAAAATTTCCCTCGGCAGCTTTGGCGAGCGACCAGAAGGCACGACTCCCTGAGGGATAGCCCACGAGCTTCTCACCAATTCTGCCGACGAAGTCGAATTTAGCTCTGGCAATGGCTCTTTTACTGGACCTCGAAGCAGCATTTAATTTGCGTTTCACATCAGAAGCGTTAGGATCCTTATCAGTAACGGCCTTGGTCCAAGCCCTGTAGGCAGCTTGCTTATGAATTGTCGCCTCTTTACAGGGCCGGTTAAACCAAGGTCGTTTCTTAGCTCCTGCAGCTATTACTGAGTTGGGAATGAAGCAGTCCATTCCCATTAAGATAGTCTCAGCGACCTCAGCTGCACAGGAGTCAGGATCATCTGATGTGAAACACAGCCGCTTCCACGGGTACGATGCATAGAACTCACGCAATCCATCCCAATCTGCTGACCTATAGTGCCATACGCGTCGCGAGCTAGTAGGCCGAGGTGGATCAGGCCGCGCGCAAGGTGGCAATGTCCGGACAAGACAGTGATCGGACGAGCCGAGAGGTGCGTTCACTGAGACAGAGTATCCGTCCGGACGAGAGGTCAGCAGAAGGTCCAGTAAAGAGCTCGTATGGTCCTCGATGTCTGGTATTCTCGTGGGAGAAGTAACCAGTTGCGAGAGACCATAGGCCAGAGAAAATTCGAGAGCAGACCTCCCCGCGTGGTCAGTGGACCGGGAACCAAGCCACTCCACGTGGTGGGCATTGAAGTCCCCCAAGATTACCAACTCCGCGGATGGGTACTGCTCAAGAACTTTGTCGGACGTCACTTGTAAGTGCTCAAAGAGCCGAGTTGCGTCCGTGTCCCCGCTATGGGACCTGTATAGGCACGCGTAGATACGAGTGTGGCCGCCGTAGTCCACACGCACCCACAGCACTGACAGATCCCTGTCTTCATAGGCATTGAGACGGCGACAGCAGACATCATGCCGAGCATACATGCATACCCCAGCTCGCCGCAAGAACTTATGTTCGAGCATATAGCCGGGGCATAACAGGTATGATGTATCAGCTGGGCAAGATATCTGGGTCTCCGTGAGGAACAGTAGGGTCGGCTGCGCAGTCTCCAGGTGGTGGTGTACTGCGTTTAAATTGGAGTGAAGTCCCCTGATGTTGCAGAAGTCGACTTGTGTGGAAGGGGACGCCGCTGATGAACTATTCCTTTTTTGTTTTTCGGCCATATTTAGGGAGTGTGTTAAGAAAAAAAGGAGGATTCGCTGTGTTGACAGCTAAAGGGGCAAGGGGACGGACCAAACCTGCCAGAGGGCGACGTAGGTGGTGCAGTTTACAGGTGCGGCGTACGGAAGGGCCCCCGGTCCACACCTGATGCAGCAGCCGGGTCCACCCCGGTCTCCTTCTCCGGCACGACTACTACACCAGGGATTTTGCACAGGTTGGTGGCTCAGCCTCCCAGGGTGGAGATTAAGTGATCCCTGGGTTCGGGAACCCTACTGACCTGCGGGCGGCCAGCGGACAGCCGTTTCACCGGGTCTCCCTGATCGCCGCACCTGCACTCCGCGCCCACATCGACCTAAGACAGTGTTCTTTGTTCCGTGGGTCCCCAGCTGTCAACACAGTAAATCCTCTTGGAGCTTCTTAAACTAGAGTCAAACTTCAAAATTGATCAAAGTATTAAATAATATTTAAAATAATAATATTTTATAGTTAAAATTGATCAAAGTAACCTCGGTTTACGGTATGTAAATTATATTTATTTAAGAGCGACTTTATTATGCCTTTCTTAGGCATGTTAAAAAAAAGGATAATTTAGGAACATTTAGCATTAGTGAAATACATGTTTACTCAAAACCATGTCTTCCCTTTCGTTTCAAAAACACCTGCCGGTAATTGGGTTACAAAATAAAATACCTACTTATAGCGAATTCACAACGTGAAACAGAAACCAACATTTCTTAATGACGCTTATTCTAAATATATCAGTAGATAATATTTAGCTACCTTTATTTGATGATTCACTTTCCGCCTATTACGATAGGATTATAATTTACATTTGTGTTGATGTTAAGATGTTGGATACTTACAATAAAGTAGGTAAAAATAGTTTTAACCACACTAAGGCGAGTTTTGTTGTTCTAAATGTTTTGTTCAATAATCAGTTCTCGGAGTCGTTTTAAGCCTTTTAACTCCATCGGAAGTACAATGGGTAGCCGTAATGCAACGAGCACAAAGGGCTTAAGCAGTGTCGTAAGGATTTGCGAAGGAGAGGCGAGTGGTGGAAACAATGGAGGTGCTCAGTGGCCAGGCGCCGCGCGCGCAGAGACCGACCGTGTGGAACAAAAAATGTTCGAGAGAGATCGAATATTGATATTCCCTCTTTATTGAACTAGCCTCTTTGAGTTAAAAAACGCAAATAAAATTTAGATTTTTCTGTACTCGAGGTAGACTAACAAACATTACATAAACTCACGCCTGCATTAGGCAAATCACATGAAACTGCTAATGATGTTTCATAGAAAGATACCTGGCTCTCCTATGATTTATACCTACAATCATCATCTGGACTGCCTACAGCCGGTTTTCTCTTTCCACCACTTGTCCGCTTCTATCTCCAGTAATCTCTTTATGACTCCTTTCGTTACTTCCGACGATATTGGTAGGACTGGTTCCAGGCGTGTGTGCTCCAATACAGCTCCTTCCTTTGCCAGCTCGTCTGACTTTCCTGTCTGCTACTATCTTGTTCAACTCCTCCTTGTGTTTACTAAGGAGGAGGTAACTGATGTCTTGTTGAGTGCTTTGAACCAGGGGTTACTTTGTGGAGGTCTATATTAATGTTGATTTTAGACTGCATTTCGCTATAAACTACCGTGCTACGAGTACTCAATTAGATTTTGAACATAACTATCCGATGTTTGTGAGTACAATACATAAATAAGATAAAACGCTAGAATCGCGCGCGGGAAAATCCCCACCACTTGATACCTTTTTTTAACCGAAATTACATAACGTCGTAAAGATTATTTGCAAGAGATTGAGTGACTCAAACAATGGGAATTTGGGGCCTTACCTCATGGTACGTCTTAACGCCATTCAGTTTAGGTTCAGTTTAAGCTTAGTTGCAAGGAAGCGGTTCAGTTAAGGTCGTCAACTGGATCGCGTTAAGACGTCATGATAAGGCTCTAGTAGTCAACTCAAGCGCCGTGAGCGTAAGTCTGGTGAACTAAGTTGATAGAGCGGGCGTCAGGTAGTTGAGCCGGTTTGTTCTTAAACAAGTACCAACAAAGGCAAAAAATCTTTACCTTTTTCATTCAGGACTCAAAAGCCAAATGGAAAATAGATTCATCGTGTCCGTTTCTGTGTCACAGGCAATGTAGGTCCTAGGAGTAGGTACCTACATGTACCATCGCCAACATTGTTGACTGACCGTTTACAATCCCTCTTACAACGGCATGATCTACTGATGGCCAGTCAACAAGAGGCCTTACGCCTTTGAAAAATACTTAACCTCAAATTATGACGAAAATATAGGTAATTTAAACTAACTGTACAATATGTCTCAATAGCCTGATGTCTCTGATCTTAATTTTAAGAGATAAAAGAGCTTTTATTTCGTGCAGTAATATGTATGGGGAAAAACGAGATTTGGTCAATTACGAGTGATTTTTAATTATTTTATAAATGAGATTCCTCAATAAACGTAGATATCCCCCTACTATCGCTAAACTAACCTCGGTCTAACTAGTCATTTCATGATAATAATCGTTTAAGACATTTTCAATTTGGTCAGTCAATTTATTCTTTCCATAAAAGACATAACTTTTTGTTTTTTGTTTTGTTACATTTTTCTTAATGCGTGAATGTAAGGAACCCTCTCTGTTATGCGTTGTATTTATTGTCACACGATGATGAGAGACTTGGGTACCTACACCTTAACCCTAATACCTACTGTCACACTGGAATAAATATGAAAAAAATGGATTACCTACCTACCTATGATTTCTGTTTTAAGTTACTCTCAGAACTTCAGGAATATCCCTTGAAGCTTGAAAGGGTAACTGTGCCTACTTGGTGTTTACAGACCAAGTTACCATTACAAAATTGGTAAGTAACTAGTTAAAATAAGGATGACCGACTTCAAGAAGTTTTATAAGTTCACAATAAATTGTGAGTGCAACTCACAAACTCGGCCGTAGGCTGTAACGGGTCTGGCGCGACAACCGCACGCCGGGGACTAGAGCCCCTCGCTTCGCTCGCACTCAGCGCGCCAATGAAAAGCTAGGGGCGGCGATTGAAGCGGGACAAGTGAGCTGAGGCTAGTAAGTGTGAGAAGGATGGATTTTAGGGCGGGCTTGTGTAGCCACGCCGTCGTGGCCGTCAGTCAGTGACAGTTGCGGTGGCAGCGCGGCGCGTGCAGCTTGCGAGTGACGGACCGTGTGCGCGGATGAAGGGTTGAGTGTTCCGATCGTGAGTGTCGCCATGTCGTCGCCGCGGCGGGCCGTCTACAGCATCGACCACATCCTGGGCCGGCGGCCGCGCGGTACAGATCGCAACACAGTGACCACACACCACACCAAGTGACATATTCGTTTTTAGTAGACGCATACGTGTAGAATCGTCGCCATATTCACGACCAGGCAAACTTCTGAGCGTTATGGTTATGGAATATCTATGCAGTCAAAGTAACTTTCACGCTTTGAAGTAAGTAGGTAATGTTGACATTGGCACCCTCGTATCCACACATATTTTATAAGAATGATCGACTTAAGACAGTAGGCGATATAAGCGTTAAATGTTAAATGCCTTTCTCTATTCGTTGTGTTGGAGCCATATCCAAACTTGTTGTTGTTATGCTTAATGTGTCTATACAGGCTGATTCATAAGACGTGATCAGGATTAACCCCACGATTTCAGTGATTCATAAGCTATTGTTTCAGACTAGACTTAAGGAGCTGACAACACCTAATTCATGTTTTTTAAGCAGCGTTTTAAGAAAAACTAGGTATTTTAATACTGCGAAAAATATAAATATTAAAATTCATCATATTTCAAAGAACCTAGACGTAGTCGATTTTTAATTTAACGAAATGGGCTCGATAGAAAATAATTGCAAAGATGGTCTTAAATTCATCATTAAACGGTTCTATGTCTTTATTTTTTTGACTAAGACGTTTGCAATTTAAATCATAATTCCATTATAACCATATCTAAAATTTAGACGAGTTTCGTTTTACAAATATTCCATAGTTTTTATTTTATTTTAATAAGTCGTTTTCGTGTTATTTTCTTCTAAAACCAGGCCGGACGGACGGTTAAAGTGCGATCTAGTTTATTCCGATACAAATAGACAGTGTGCGATGATTTAGCTGTTGTCAGCCTCTTAACGAAATTAACGTTAAATTTAATTTAATGTAATCTCCTAACTATGATATTGTCTTCTGTTACCGCGATTGTTATTCATTGAAATTCAACACTTTAGAACGGATTAATAGCGTTTATAAACACCATGAGCCTACGTTTCGAGCCCTTCATCATCTTAATCCTGTGAAAACGAGTGCTGTAGGGCTCGAAACGTAGGGTCAGGGTGTTAATAAACACGATTAATACGTTCTAAAGTGTTTAACTCCTAACTATGAGTTACCTCAATGAGGTATCAGTAACCTCATAATTAGGGGATTTTAATTATAAATTGAAAGAGATGTCATATACTACAGAAAAAGTGACCAAAGTCCCCGGTGAGCAAGGCTGGGACCGAACCAGCGACCTCCTGCTTTCGCGGCAGACGCCCTAACCACTGGGCTACCTGATCACGGAGATTTTAATTAATTTAATTTAACGTTAAGTCTAGTATGTAATAATAGCTTATCAATCACTGAAATCGTGGGGTTAATCTTGCTCACGTCTCATATGAATCAACCTGTATATTTATTATGGCGAAATATCAAAGTTATTGAAAGTGCATTCAGTCATGTAAATTAATGAAATGGGTGCCTAGACATACTCGCATCGTAGGCAAAAATTACTTAATTAAGTAGGTACATATTAGTTTTTGAGAAATACGTTATCTACAGGAGATAACTTTTGCCTAAGTAGGTAGGTTTTGTCTAAGAATCTAAAATTATTAGATCTGGCCCCAATTTCACTACGGCGACCGGTGTGACAATTGTCTGCATCATTATTAGAACAAAAACATCATTATTACCATTAATACGAATACTTTTGTGAAGAGAAAATCAATAAAAAAAAAGAGTTTTTGACATTTGTCAAAAAATCCGACACAGGATCATTCTCATGCCAAAAACTACTTAAGATCTCGTGACAATAACTATATTAAGTAGATCTCATAAAGTCTTTACCAAGTAATTATCTTTTTTATTGACGGTATCTACATTACAATTTAATTTAATTTATCGAAATTGTAGAAAACAAGTACACATTCCGCGCGATGGTGAGCGGTTTCCGTAGCCTATGGATGCCTGAATCGGCAGTAATTCAGTGATTAAGTGTAGGATTTGTCACATTTGACAGCGTGATGGAATTGGGGCCTGGCCTGGCCTGGCTACACAGCTTTATAGAATTTTATAGGTACACTCGCGGACTTGAATTGATGAGCCACAATAGAAATAGAACCCTGTCATAGTAAAGTAACGCTATGTTACAAACAAGTTTCAATAATATTTTGACATTGAGATTTTGCGAAAAGGTTCCATCGTAATGTAACGTGACAGTTTCTAACTACAAAACGTTATACCCTAATATTCGCAGTCCTTGAATTTACCATAATGTTTCACTTTGGCCATACGAGTATGATCGTCGAGTGTAACGTTGTGGTGCGTAGTAAAGCTAGGTTCTTTTCATTCAATAAGTTTGCCATTATTTATCTGTTCTGTCTTCTGTCTCTCAATATGAAACCTAATATGAAGGGTTTGTGACTGTAGAAGACGTATTTGTTATCACGTAAGGTCAAGTTGTAGGTATGTTCAGTCAGTCTAGTATCCCTCATATTATTTTTAAATTATGTCGTTTATCTCATCCACTCTCAAGCCGAACTCCTCAACTGTCTCGCCTGCATAATGTGTGTCATTGAGAGTCTAGTCAATGTTCTCGTATGACGATAAATGAAATAAATGCAACTTACAAATATGGGAAACTATTGGGATAGAGGGGAGATCTTAATTCCGTTTAATATGTTACTAAAGATAACGGAAGTATAGTAATATACTTATATGGCACTTATAATAAGAGTTATTTAGAATTTAGATAACATGAGATACGATTCAATAATTAAGTATCTCAGTTTTTACCGGGATTAAAAAATATAAGGTTATTATAAATTTACTCTTTTACGCAACCGTAACTTACCTGGACTGTACATGTACCGAAGCATAAACGCATATTTCGGTCTAATTTCATCATAACTGGCATAAAAACACGAATAAAACCATGCTTCTCCATTTCTAGTAAAACTATAATAATATGTAGGTATTTTAAGAACTTATAGTTTTTGCTGTTAAACCTAAATTAAAAAAAGGATTGTAATTTCCACTTACGGTCGCATTAACTATAAAGGTGATTATAATAAGTAATTCTAGGAACCTGCATTAGACAATCTCTTCTTACGGTTGAATGTTAATAACTTAATCTGACTAACCTCACTCATCAACAGTGCACATCAGGGCCTATACCACGAAAATCGAACGATTGTGAATTTGTATCTCCATCTCTGTCACACTTGCATATTGGAGTGACAAAGAGGTTTTCCCGTCGATGCCAATTTTCGATGTTTATGGTAAGCATGCAGTAAAACTGGCTAATACCAGGCCCCAATTTCACCACGCTGATAAGTGTGACAATTACTAAAATTACTCCATAGGCTATATAAACCGCTCACCTTGGCGCGGGCTGTATGCTTGTTTGCACCATCTCGTAATGTATTGTCAATAGATAGAAAATTTATTGGTGAAGACTTGACAATTGTACCTATATAACGAGATCTAATAGTGTTTTAAAGAATCCTCGGTCGTTGTTGACGTGAGAACGATCCTGTGTCGGAGTTCCGCTACATTAAATATGTCGTGTTTCTTGTGGTACATGTGTCAAGAGCTCTTCACAAAAGTACCTTTCCGGTTTGGTAGTCATGATATTATTTTTACGAGTATAAATGCCACGTTGGCGGCAAAGAAACATACAGCCCGTACAATACTAAGCGGCGCCCGTGGCCTATAGACGCCTGTAATATCACTAATAATGATGTTGACAATTGTCATACTATCGCCGTGGTGAAATTGGGGCCTGTAATGGTCTTTAAAATAGGTACTCTGTGTCATATTGGACATTACTTGGTATCTATTGATCCAACATACACAGGGACTATTACTATTGGACGCTATTGGTAATAGTCCCTGTACTTAGCTATTGGACACAGCCGAAACAAAGTGTTTAGAGGTAGTACACAAAGTATGATAACAATCGGTGCAGTGGTTACCAAGAAATTAACAAATTACTATGATACTTTGGAGCAGCCTGTTTGTAACGTAAACTTCCATAAAATAGTATGAAACCTTATCCGTATTTTTTATTATCGTTTGTATATATGTCACTTATAACACTTTGATAATTGACAAATGTCATTATTGAAGAAAATTGACAGTGTCACTAATATGCTACTACCAAAAATACTATTTCACTATTTCATCATTAGAGCATTACTAAGATGTAGCCGCATGTAGGATTTCAGGGTTTATCCAATAGCTGCCTGGTATTTATTCTGCCATATTCGGAAAGTGTCACTGTCGGTAGTCGGTATACAAGAATAATTTTGTCGATTCGTATCATTTAAAATGATTTATATACACGGGTGATTTGCGATAGGTAATTATCACGTGTGCTCTTATGAATTATCACCTTTTGCAACCCTATGAATGGCGTAAGGAGTTCTATTAGGGCCGTTAGAACACTAATAGAACTCCACCTTTACTGTTATACGATAATAAAACGAGTAAGAAAGCGAAGTTTTTACACACTTCCAATCCACATTTTGTCGGTAAATACTTGTCAATGTAATTTAGATACTTTTACATTGCAACATCCAAACAAACAATCTTGCAGAATATAGTACACGTTTATATTGTAGCAGAAGTATTTGAATGAAATCAGAACTTCCGTTAACTTCTTTACTTTGGCGCCCAACGTGGGTCAGAATATAAAATTAATAAAAAAATATTATAAAATCATTTATTTCAGACATAAATATCCATCTGGGTTAGTTACATAATTATGTTTTTGATACTTAGTGCTCTAAATAAGTAGGTCCCAATAGAGTTTGGAATTTTCAACAATATTACTTTATCAATACAAACCGGGTGTTTCCTGTAACAGGAGCAATCAATTTAATCGCAGGTAGTACTCTTCAAACCTAACAACTTTTGTTCAACAACTTTTAAAAATTATGTATTCTGTAGGTCTTCACTTTTTCATACAAACTAAATAGTATTTACAATGTACGTTGACATCAGCCTAATTGACGTCTTTTGTCATGTCATAATTCAAAATTAACAAAATTCGCAGTACATTGCGTCTTCTAACAAACTTTAATGTGTATAAAAATCAAATATAACGTTATTTTTAAAAGTCGCTGAACAAACGTTGTTCAGTTTAGGCAGTACTGCCTACGATTAAATTTATTGCTCCTGTTACTGGAAACACCCGGTATATTTTGTGTTCAAACAAGCTATTTTTAGGAGTTCTCATCGATTTCTGATAATAAAATCAAATTACTACCCAGAGATACTTAAGGATGACTCATACCAATCCGATCCGATCCGATCCGGAAAGATTTGTCAGTTTCTTTAGAAAAAGTCACGTGATAGCTCGGAGTCCTCGGAGGTCATGTGATGTTGTCTAAAGAAACTGACAGACCGACCCGGATCGGATCGGATCGAATCGGACCGAATTGATGTCAGTCATCCTTTAAAGATATTCGCCGTAACTGTTTATACTAGTTGTAGTGAAGTTAAAAAAACTTGTTCAGATAATATCTTGTGTACATCTTAGGGACGTTGCGGGTGATTATTTTTGACATCCGCGGATGCTGATGCGGATATTAAAACGCTCACATCCGTGGATACGGACGTGGATGCGGATGTAAGATTAGGTACCATATGAAAAAACCCGAAATATAAAAAAATATCTTTATTTTTATTTAATTTTAAAATTTATTTTAACCGCATGCGGTGGCGAATGCGGATGCGGGTTTTAAAAATGATACGGAAGATCCGCGGTGATGGATGCGAATGCGAATATCCGCAACATCCCTGATACATAAACATTACAAAGTTACATCAAAAGCCTCGTGCTCAAAGCAAGCAGATCAAAAGTAGTTAGGTATCATTATTTGAACGGATTGGGATGCATTGAGTCCATTATGATTGGGCAAATCCCCACTCGAAGCTCGATACTGAGCGCAGCGCGGCGCCCGTGCGGTGCGGGATGCGGGATGCGGGATGCGTAGCGCGGTATACATGCACGTTACGGACATTTATCCCGTACCTAATACCTGTATCTACACACACGGTGTATTTCGCTGTACACATAAAGGTAGCCATTTTTTGAAGGAATATCCGAAAATAGTCGGATGGGGACTGTTTCTCAGCTATTCAACCGAAAGTACTTGCGATTAGTGGCGATACAGCACCTCAGCAGTCACTCCTGCAGTCGTTCACTATTAACACAGTCGTGGTTCATGATGACGGGGCAAATGTGCAATCAATTCCTTTATTTACGATCAACTCATCGTGATCCAGATTATGTGTCAGTTACAAAGGGGTAATGTAACCCACGCAATGTTCCTTCAATTGTTACGCTTTTGGCGTTTCTCGAACATTCATCTACGGAATAAGTAGTAAAAGCAGCAATCACCTGCATTCGTAAATTAAAAATGGTAAATGACAAGAGTCAGTGAGAATATTGGTCGACATAGGTCGCCGCCGTTGAACCGAGACATCAAACGGATACCGGCGGGACGAGAATTTCATTACACATTGTGTCGCACCGCGCGCGCCGGGACCTCGCCTCTACCAGCGCTCGTAAACTAATTACAGTACCGATTTATGATACCAAAGCGTCGCGAAACGTTCAATTGCTCGGATTGGAAAGGGAGCTTTCCATCGTTAGCTTTTACTCATCAAAATTAAAATATATTTTTATATCATAAATTAGGCGTGGCTGTGAGTGCAAAGCAAACAGTTTTACCATCGTTAGATGTAATGTACTAAAATAGCAAGCACTGTTTTTTAGATATAATATACTCTATTTAGAGTAGGTTATATCTAAAAAACGGCGCTTTCACCTTGAAGGTTTGAGTCATAAGTTGTTTATTTTGTAATAAGCGAAGTTGCTTATTTGTTAATTAACATGTGGAGTTGTTTCAGTTTTGTCTGTTTATAAAAAAACACAATTCTGTAATCATCATTATTATTATTAAAGAGTGTAAAACTACGTTATTTTTTAGAAAGGTTGCCTATTCACATACTTCTTCTTCTTGCTGCCCTGAAGCATGAAACACACTAGAACGAGACGGGACGGGACGGGACGGGACGATCAGTCAATTTCTATATGAAGAATCACGTGATAGCTCGGAGCCCTCGGATGTCACGTGACGTTTTCTATAGAAACTGACAGCTCGGCTCGGCCCGGTCACGTCCCGGCCCGTCTAGTGTGAGTCATCCTCTATCCTACGTTATACATATGAGGTCGGCACAACATGTTTTTCTTTTCTAATCTTTTTTTTTTTTATACTACGACGGTGACAAACAAGCATACGGCCCGCCTGATGGTAAGCGGTCACCGTAGCCTATGGACGCCTGCAACTCCAGGGGTGTTACATGCGCGTTGCCGACCCTTTAAAAACTTTAACACTCCTTTTTTGAAGAACCCCATATTGTAGTCCTTTGGGAAAACAGTGGCAGGGAGCTCATTCATTCTCAATCTAACCTATATCTCCTCAACACTCACTGCTTTCGTCCTCATATCCTCTTTCACACAATCTATCCATCGTTTTTGGGCCTACCAATCGTAATCTGCAAGACAAATACACATTTACATATACATTAAGTCTGTATGCCCTTGTCAAATCATTTGAACAAATGATAATGTTTGCGTAGTGATTAATTTGTCAGGTAAAAAAACAGTTACATTATAAAGTAACATGGAGGACGGACAATAGATGCCCTCGTGGCTTTGTGCCCTAATCGCGCTACAATTACACCGCCGCTGCAAAAATAGAATTACTACAAATAAATAGTGCACTTACACAGCGAGTGACGTGAAGTGATTTGTAAAAAGCGCGTTTAGGGTGCCACTGTCAGACCAAAGTTGACCCTAGCCGGTGGGGATAAGGCCGGGAATGGAGTAAATTGAGATGTAATTAGTCTGGTAGTTCTCAGGGATGTAATTCGCTATTATTCCGTGCAGTCGCCGTGATGCTCCCGGTTCATCATTAATTCGGTAATAATCCGTGATATTTCATTTTGATCATAATTATATTTTCATATCAGTTCGTTAGTTTTAATTATATCAGTGGGCATTTACAAATATTACTACTTGACTAACCTATTTCAGTGTGTACTTTGTGAAATTGATGCGTAATTTTATTCACTAAGTTGTCCCGAATTGAAGGACGACCTTTGGTTTTGGTCGTTTAGTTTGTTGAGTTCACACCAATATCAGTAATTATAGATTTAGTTTTCCCGGCAATGCTTGTTGTGATGTGATCAGGTAAAGTTTTTTTTGTTTTACTAAGTCTCAGTGTTAATACTCACTATAGTAAGTAACTACGTTACTATCCCCTATTTCTCCAATTCCAAGACAAATGTAGAAATAACGCTTAACTCGGGGAACGAAATACAGCTTTTAATGTTCTGCAAGTGTCCTATGTCCCAGATATTTATAGCAAAGGAACCGAACAATTAGTGGGTAGTTTTGGTCGGGACGATTACGAGCGGTGGGAAATGGGAGTCGGGAGTGCGGGGCCGGCGGGGCCCGTGTGGGACCGTGGACGTGTTTACACGGCGCCGAACATTGTTTGCGCATTAAGCCCGCTTACACGTTAAGCCTGGATAACTCACATTTAATTTAATACCGTTACTATTAAATTGTATTTATTGTAATTTATTTACATGGATTGTTCTCCGACCCTCGCGTAAAAAGTGAAGAGCGCTTAACGGCGCGTACCTCGTGTGTGCTCTTTTAAGTTGGCGATCAATACGCCATTGTACGCGATCGTTGACTGCTTTTGTGTTTGGCGTATTATTGTTGATCTTGTCAGTCACGATCACGAATGGGAGGGGGTCGAAGTCGTATTCTAAACTAGAGGTCTCAGATTTGATGTTTTATAAGGAAACAGGCTATTTTCTATAGCAATATTTGCAACATAAAATTTATACTGACTTCAAACTCTCTAGGAGTCTGCTGTAGCGAAAGCTATTGTTTAAATTTCTATGGTTTTCAATATCATAAATAACTTATTATAAGATTACGGATAATCGTAGACCTTGAAAACTTTTATTATGAAATTAAATTAACATCTTTACTTGTTAACTGTATTTTTCAACTGTGTTTTTGTACAGTAAAGTATTACTTACCTATGTATTGTTTTTATATTAGGTACTAACTTTTCTGCAAGCAACACGGTGCACCAACTTTGTGTTAATTTTTGTAATACTTGCCTGGTCGGCGCTTACTCTCTGGTCTCTTGGCCCTCGGCACCTGCGACACTATATACACTCTCACACACTCACACTACACATTTAATTACAAATCAACTTCATTCCAAACACAATTTCAACTCAATCTGCTTCGTCCACAGACCATGTGGAGCTAAAGACCGAGAGCCGAGCGCACACGCCGTCGGACTCGGAGGTGGAGCTCGAGCACGAGCCGGAGCATGAGAACGAGCACGAGCGCGAGCACGAGCCCGAGCACGAGCATGAGCGCGAGCACGACGCGGCGCGGGAGCCGCTGGAGCTCGACGCGATGGACACTGGAAGACCGAGGAAGGTAATTTGCTACCAACGCTCGAACATCTTGTTCTGACAAGGCCATGTCATGATACATACGATGACACAGGGACAAAAAATATCAAATTAATCTTCACAATATCCAATTTCTCATATCACCCGAAAACTCGTCAGAATCGCTCACGTCCCTACGTACTTTGTCTCTGTATTTTACAAGTTTAAATGATACTCTTGTAGGTCAAACTATTTTTAGGGTTCCGTACCTCAAAAGGAAAACAAAGGAACCAACCACCAAAACCAAACAAACCAAAACCAAAAAGGAACCAGTGTCCCGTCTTGAGCGTTCTGCCCTCCTATTATATCCCACTAAGTATAGGTAGGTAATAAAATGAAGAGGCAGAAAAACGGTCAGATATTTATTCTTACCCCAGCTCAGTTGGTAAGTTAGGTATATACGTGGGTACGAGCTAAATACGTGGATGATCGGATTCCGCTATTCCTGAGTAGCCGAAGTACTCCCCTGAAGATGCCGAGTTCACAAGCGCGGCGTTTCTCATAGGCGCTGAGTTCAGCGCTGCTCGGTTACTACGCGGCGCTGAGTCTTAAAATGGCCAGAAGCGAAGCGCAGGCAGGCGGCAAGCAGGAAAGTGCAAAGTTGGTCACTCTGAACCTTGGACAAGTATATATTTAATACATAGCATATAAAGTGTTACTATTTATTTGTAACAGTTTATGCTGCAGTATTTATTGGTCCTTGCAATGTATTAGGAGTCGGAGAGTTAGATTCAACTTTCAGCCGGCCCTGCTCCTTCACAATTGGATAGAAGTATGGATAGGATCACTTTGTTGTACGTCCGTCCGTCCGTCTGTCAAAACCCTTTATCTCGGTCATCTCGGGAACGCGTAAAGGTAGCAAGTTGCAATTAATACCTCATGCCCAAATCTGCGGTCCCTTGAAGCTGTGAATAAACTAAGCCTCTCCATCAACGCAGTCAAAAGATATGGCCGTTTATGTCACATTATGTCATTAATGTTAATCATTGAGGAGTGGGAAACGAAATATACCTAAATTGTACTGTAGAGGTAGACTCATATGAGTGGCATGTCAGTAATATGTCCCGTTTGAAGCAGGTGCGCCGCAGCCGGACCACGTTCACCACGTACCAGCTGCATGAGTTGGAGCGCGCCTTCGACGCCACGCAGTACCCCGACGTCTTCACCAGGGAGGAGTTGGCCCTCCGGCTGGAGCTCAGTGAAGCACGCGTCCAGGTAACACGTCAACTTACTTATTACCTACTTGCTTAATCACTGGTGTACCTTCTCTTTTGTTCAATTTATACCGGCTTGTTGTCGAATGTCATTTGTCTCTCTCTGAGGTGATCCCCCGAACATCTTTGTGTATAAATATAAATTTGACCCGTTCATCATAATGATGATTCTCGTGACCGATTTCTGTCACAGCGTCTATTTTTTGGAGTTGAGTGGCTAACTACTGGAGTATTGCAGTTGCTGCTCTCCTCTCTGATGCGATTTTTGGTGACTTACATATCCGATCTTATTATTAAATGAAATTATTAAAGGAAATGTAAGTACATACTTCAGCTCATCTCGCCTTTTGTCGAGTTAACTGATGCTACACCACCACTGCAGACCACCGTGCTGCCACCCCTTCCTAATCAGAGGGCTCTATCCGAACTGACCACCGCTTTTGCGCTTGTCTGTCTGAAGTCCCTGAACAGAAGACCCGTTATTGACATATCTGCCACCTTCACTGTACTTACCCAAGTGTGTAAAAGCATGCGATTTTGTAACCATGAGTTCACAATGGCATTCCAGTTAGCTCAGTATCTTTTAGCGAAAACATATTATAAAGCACATGTAGGTATTTGTTCATAGCTAGAAGTGGATTATAAATCGCTCTACCACACCCCCACCGCCAGATACATAGCTAGGCGGCAGCAGGTAATTAGCATTAGCTGCATTCTCCGAGCACAATGCGCGCCGATTGCGGCGCCTCGCGAAATGTAGATACCTACCTACTCCAAACTGAAGCAGTGTCACCTGGGAAATATTCTTTGGCTCGTGACATGCCTAACAATTAAACTATAATGTTCAGTATAGATCTATATCCCAAATGTAATACATAAGATGTAAGTTAGTAATTGGGTTAAGTTAGGGTATAATTATTATTTTTAAGTAGATACATACAGTTTCAGCCAGTCTGGTCTGATAAACCAATTTTGTCAGCAACGGTGTAATAAGACAAAAATATGCTTATCCTATTTTTCGGGTTTAGTACTTGCGTAAACAACATTATGATTTTCTGTGTGTATGTCGCAGTGACAAGCTAATATTTTTAAAGTACCCATCTCACTTGTGGATGACAGCATCAGCTGCGCTAAACAATGAGTCTGAATGAATCCTTATTAGTCGCCCATGGTGTATGTTTAGTAACAATAGGCGCAGTTTAGATGTGGTGCAGGTTGTGGCTGGTAGTCGCCGCGGTGTCGCGGCCGAGAAGGCGTTGCCGGCGCTAATGCCGCTCATTACTTGCCATTACGCACTAGTCGCTCATTCGCTCAACCACGCCGCTCAACTCGCTCATCAGCGCCATTCTGCGCCGGATTAACATTTAGCCGCGCATTGTGAAGGAACCATTACCGCGAGAGGCGGTTACGTTTCAATTCAGCTTGTTAAACACTTCAGCTTCTTTCATTTAGTTTAAGTAACGCGCTGCGTCGCGCGTAGACCTCTTAAGACCATTTGCAGTGGGCAGATTTTGTAGCAATACAATAGCGCTTTTAATCAATGCTGCATGAGTGTTTCAAAACTTTGTATTATAGACATTAAAATGTATTAATTTTATCGCGTAAGAAGCCATAAATTAAATTTTGTGGGCATTATTGTAATATAATATAGCGTTGCGACTACTCTTACTGTAAGAACTTTGTTGGTAGGTAATTGTCAGGGTGTATTCCTACTGTAGCAAATTCCACTTCGTGAGTAGGTATAATTAGAATTTTCAACAGTACACTTGCTTCCAGTTCTAAGTCGTATTTTGACTAAATTCTGAATGACTGAATGAATTCTGACACTGAATTGCTACAATTATCAACTGCAGGCGGTATCTCTAATAATAATAACTCTTGTAACATTTGGCATAGGACATTCAATTTCAATATCTGCGGACTTTAAGCCACTCTTAGTTCATAAAGTCGGAACGCGACTTTAATCTGTAAATGATTAACCTCTCGAGTCGAGTCGAGCTCGCGCGCACTCACGGTAATCCCCACGAGTGGCGCCATCTGTCATCTCGCCACCACCATCCCCAACACCTCCCACTACCCACCGCGGCTCGTTAGTACGCTTGTCTCAGCCTTAATCACGCTAATTATGCACCCATTATGGGATATGCAGCTAAAGGAACTAGCCAAGTTTTCCACCTTTTTTATGCTGCATTAATAATTAACATTTTATATTCTAAGTGAAATCAATGCCACTTGAGGCCCCCAGTGCTCGGCCCTCAATTAATTAAAAGAATTGATCACTCGATCATTTACACTATTTACATGATGGCTCGGAGTGCTGCCCACAAATTGCTCTAATCCACTCGATGGAGGAGGTCTTCAAACGCCGCGTTCACCCTAAACTGTGCCTTAAATGTTTGTCGTAAGGTGTATTTTGGGTCAGGGGTTGGAGAAGTGAAGATCTCGTGCTAGAGTCGTGAGAATGGGCCTGGAGTGTCTGGAGTGCAGTGGCCGCGTGTCGCGCGACTCTAATTGCGCGAGTACGTGGAGAGCGATATAATTGATGGCGGTTATGCGTCAGAACGCACTGATAGAGCGATACATTTCACCCGTTGATTGAACAATTCAAAAATACTCTTTCGAAGAATCGATTTTGGCTAAAACAAATCTTATAAAAAGTTCAGTTGCGAGACACATGGACGGCAGTGGTTTCTTTCCATGTAACATGATCGATTTAAAATAGGTAGTGTTTTTTAGTGCTGTATTTTGAGTGGTATGGCGGATACTTGAAGTTTCACACTACCGAGACTTTAGTAAAATTTTCTGCTTGTAATGATCACCAATTCTAAGATAAGACTATATTTTTGTGTTGCTTATTACAGTTATAAGCTGCCAGTAATTTTGATCCCACTGTGCAAGTCAAATTGTGTAGGTACCCACTTTAATTGAATAAAACACGAAAAAAGGTCCAGATTTCTTGAGTAAATTACTCTTACTTAACAAATTAACTGAAAGGAATTGGGCAGCCTCAGCAAATTAAGTCACATTAAATACTTAGTCGCAAATGAATGGCGCGCGCATTAGGTGCAAATGAACGCAATCAAGCCGCAATTACCCGAGTTATGAAATTACACCACTCTTTCTCACAATGTCTTTTATTAGCGCAATGCTCCCGACTAGCTCAATTTGTTTCTATTCTCTTAACTTTCAAGGGAAACTGCACCTTGCGGCTCAACTTTAAAGTTTCGTTTAAACCGGAGGAGAGCCGGCGTGGAAACCACGTATGCGTAATTGCTTTTCATTACGGGTCCATTGTCGTCGCTGGTGTGGAGGGGGTGTGAGGGGGGAGGCAATTGCCGACAGTTGCACAATAAAAGAATTAAAAAGTGAGCCGCAGCATTGTCCGAGATGCAGATCACGCGATTCAGGACCACGTTTTGCGAACTTGATTGCTCCGATGTCGGGTGGACCTGCGGCCGGGCGTGGATATAACGACTTACCGGTTTCCAAAATATTAAGGCTAGAAATTTTTGTGTCAATAAAGTAACATTTTTTTTTTAATAAGATATAAACACTGGCCACTTTGTTACGTTACCTATGTAACTCAATGTGGTTCAATATTTACGCTAAGTGACGTAACCAAATGAAAGGTAAAATTAAATCTCTAAGTTAAGATTCCAGAAGAATACTTGTAGTATTTTTTATTATTATTATTTATTATCTTCAAATGGGGTTACATTCTTAAAAGTATATGTCCCACAAAACGGTTTTCAGAGTTTGACTGTGGGACACATTAATTTAGTTATAGTACATTAATTTTAAGTTAATTTAAGTTAGTTAGTTATAGTTGTGTGCACGGTTTCACGGTCTGATGTGGTGTTTGTTGCAGGTGTGGTTCCAGAACCGGCGCGCGAAGTGGCGCAAGCGAGAGAAGGCGCTGGGCCGAGAGCACGCGCCCTTCCTCCACCACGACCATGGTAAGTTCAGTGTCGCCGATTATTGCCAACTGCAACAGGGAAGATGTTTCATTCTTAAGTTTTAAGGTTAGTCGAACTTACCAGCCTTCAGGTTTTAATAGTTCAGTTCAGTCTTCAGTTTCGAGTCTCTTCGATCTCTTCGTATTTGAATCGCAGCGTTTAATTTTTAGGGTTCCGTAGCCAAATAGCAACCCTTATCGTTTCGCCTTGTCTGTCTGTCCATCCGTCGTTCAATGACTGTTAGTACTAGAGCGCTTGAATTTGGTATCAATATATGTGCATATCAATCATGCTGACAAAATGGTAAAATAATAACTCGGAAAACTTTTATTTAATTTAAACCCTAAAGTGTGAGGTATCGTTGGATAGGTATTCGAACACGAAAAGTGAATGTTTTCGGAAATAATCGCTCCGCAAGTCGAATAACTTGTGTCTTTCCCTTCTAACTGTTGAACCGCAAGTCCAAAAATATGAAAAATACATGAAAATAGAGCATTATAAATATAAAAAAAAGATTACTTAGTATATTAAGCCATTTTTGGTTTTGTACAACAAAACGTATCTTCTCTGTTAAAATGGCGTATAAGTTTTAAGAACTGCGAAGATACTTCTTTTTTATAGTTATGAGCGTAGTATTTATTAAAGCCTTTTTTACTAGTAGTAAACTACGGAGCCCTACAGCGAGCATGGCCCGACAAGCTTTTGGACGGCTTTTTCGTTATATTTGTACTATTCGGCCATCAAGCTGTTTCCTTTTGTTGATCTGCATACTGCATAAATAATTGTAATGATTCACGGGGCACATAATATTCATCCTACGAATACAACACGGTAACACACGGCCTCACACGGGTTTACTCATTACATGCAGTCGGCGGAGCACTACCTCCTGCGATGCTTCCCTGAACATTATTTAACATGAAATTGTTAGTTTAGCATAAAAACATAATATCTGACATTACAATAATCTAATATCGATTGTCCAACGGTTTTGAGGAGGCGTTTGATTTCATTAAATTATAATTTCCTAACCATAAAAGAAATAAAGCTGTCACGCAAAAAACCTATTCTTTTAAAAGGTTATTTCAGAGACAAATATTTCAATAAATTAAAACACAAAGGTGAAAATTCTTATCGCATAAATATACTCGTATGTGGAGTCCCCCAGGGAAATATGCTAGGTCCTCTACTGTTTTTGATCATCTTAAACATAAATACAAACATCTTTATAAATTAAACAGGGTTTTCCCTTCTAGTGACATTATAAAATCCGATATTATTGCTGACACTCTGATTCAAAAAAGAATTTGTCCTGAAAAGGACGTATATCATATTTATTAACATCTATTAAAATATTGCTGCTTACGCTTAAATTCCCAACCGATTGCTTCTAACGGCCGTTGATGATTTGAATATATTAAAACACGTTTATTTGTCACCCTCGTGTATCGTTAGTGAAATTACTGCTTTCTATACTTCCTGTACATGATACCATTTTTACTAGTTAATGTTGCCTAAATATTGACAACGAACACAAAACAAGGTCGGTGTTCAAAAGGCATAAGTAACACAAATAATCTAACGCTTACAACCTTTTGGAGAGTCGTTGTAGACAATTTATTTGACATTAGTGTCAATAACGCGTTAGAGTCGATAGGACAGCAATGGTAAACGGTTTATCTGTGCATTTATCATCGGTTAGCGCTCGTTAGACGCCTTAGCGATTAGCGGCACGTAGCGTAGTGATTAAAGCGGTAAACCACATCCAACGCCTAATACACGGTCATTATAGGAAAAATTCTCAAAGAATACCATACTCGGGACCAATATAAGTCTGACTCCTGATTGTAACTAATTGTTATGATTCAGGGGTCTCATGTAATTCATCCTTTAAATACAACACAGTAACACACGGGTTTGCTCATGACGTACAGTCGAGTTCATTAATATCTGTACATTGCAGCACTTTCATATATTTATGAACTTGACTGTACTTAAATAATATTTAAAACGGGTCACTCACGTAATTTAGTCGATTTTCGCTCGACATGTTTCGTTCTTTACGAAGAACGTCATCACCCGACCCGTGACCCGTTTTAAATATTATTTAATATGTTCGAGTCTCACGAGAGTTTTATAGTTAAAATTGACTGTACTTGTTATTATATTTAGGTAAAACATTTTTGACACTAAATTATTTGCTAAATTGTTTGGTGGGATATTAAGTATCAAGTTTCTTAGCATACTTTGTGGGTAATTATGTAAAAGCAGTGATCTTCCAGTTATTCAGCTTAAACTAGTGACCGGATCTCAGAAAATCATTATTAAATATTGGCTAAACCCCAAATTTTGGTTATTTCTTTTAGAATTAGTAGTATTTATGTTCTATTCCACTATTCTTAGAGAATTTCTTAATTCTAAATTTACGGTAATTTTCATAATAACGATGAAAGGGATAATTAAAAACAGTAGGAATTTATTTGAAGCGTTAAAAATATCTGTTATTTTATTTGTTGTTTTTAAAAGTATAAACCTGCGTGTCAATTTCAACGCCCACGAATTATCTTTCTATTGAGGTTGGCGCCATCACCCCAAATTAGAGCGATCCAATCCCCACCTTGTTGTTGTGTCGATACGCAAATGACAATTTATTATCACAAATACGTCGTTATGGGCTCAATTATCGCTCGCTGCATTGTACATTGCGCGTTGGGGTCGGTCGATTTACAGATTTAGTAAACTCTTTATTATAATATATAGGTTGGGCCAAAATATTTTGCACTCGAAGAAAATCGAAAACATAATGTTTATTTTCTGCCCTCCGGCCGGCAAGCAGCCAGCAGGGCGCTACGATAAACAAATTCGCTGCTTGCCGACTGCGTCGAGCAGAAAATAATGTACAGACCTTGGCCTGTAAATAAGAAGCCTCAGATGACATGTTTGTCACCTCAGCTCCGCTTCAGCCGGCAATTATAGGACATCTGAGACATTTTTTTACTTTACAGGCCTCGATACGCTACTCTACTATTATTTCATAAAAAATATGCATTTTTTATAACAATATCGTGGAGGTGACTATTTCATAATTGGAACTCCTGCAATAGATTTTGTTAAATTTCGGTAAATTTACTGAAGCTTTGTTTATGGGACGCGACTCAAATATTGTATTAACAACCTTTAAGATCATGTATTACGTAGTTTTTTAAATTTTATTAAGTACTATTCGGGCACAAACAAAAAATTGGATTATACTTATAGATTAAAGCGATTTGAATAAACTGCAATGTTAAACATGTATAGTTTAGATACCTGCCTGTTCAATCCTCCGATTGTTTGGAAACAAGTAACTTTGAATGCAGATGTAAGTAAATAGTTATATTCAAGAAGCGTTCTTATAATTTTATTGCTGCTTGCGGAGCGGCAATGTATAGCCAGCGTGTGATGTCGTCCCCTCCCGGAGGGCGGGGCGGGGGAGGGAGGGGGAGCTAATGCTTGTATAATGGCCCTGTAACGACACGCGATAATTTGCCGCGATTTATTTTAACGCGCCACCCGTCACTTTCCATCGACTTACACACGATTACATTTTTGAGCACATTTTAATAATGTTTCAAACACCTTTGAGTCACTTATTAAATTGATTTTTTTCATGAAAGCTTACCAAAGCAAGAAAGATTATCATGTACATGTTCTATTTAGACATTAGCAATAGTTAAATAAAATTAGCAAAAGATAGACATTATCAAAAGTTAACTTAGTCAACTTACGTTGTCGCCTGTCAACCCATAGATGAAGTCGCGGCTAATGTATGGACCCGCGCACGAGAACATAACATAAATAATAAATAAATAAATAAATATTACAGGACATTCTGCGTTTTACTCTGTTAGCCTTTAGATCAATTATCTGAGAATTATCTCCTGTTCCTCGCAGTCGATTCAGAACCATACAAATGAACGCAAATAGAAATCGGTTACAATCCTAATACGCAGTTTTCTTATGTTCGCCACAATTTAAATATTTAGGTTTTTTTCCGTGAACCTCATCAAATCACGCACCTTTCATATCAACACAACGATTGTGATTGATCCGGGGTAGATAAGTGTTATATTTGCCGCTGGGGCGGAAAACAACCCTTCCTTCACGCGACAGTAATGAAGTGCGCCGACAGGTGGCGCTCGCCGCCACCTGTGCTTTGCCCAGCGATAAGTGAGCGATTACACACCAGTTGACCAATACCTGATCATTATTGAACCTTACTGCATTAACATAAAGTTTATTAGGAGTCCAGTGTCCGTATTGCTGTTAGCACCCGTTCCGTTACCTGATGAATGAACGCACTATGAGTTCATGTTCGTTCCTATCACGCAGGGAATGCAAGCAGCTTTCAGGCCAGCTGCTTTCATTTCAATGATTTCATTGAAATACAATTATATTTGATATCACATTCGTTTATTTAAAGATAATTCAATATGCATCGGTCGTTCAGATTAGTCAATTTAAGGAGACAGCAGCAACGGTAATAGTTAAAATCCGACCATAGGTATTCTTCTTTATATCCCACCCAGAGGTCGGCGATTTTATATCAATAAAAGATGACTCACGGTAGACTGTGAGTCATATTTGATGCGAACATTGCGAACCAGTTCTTCTCTATTGTCATCCTTCCACCAGTTTTCCATCACAACTGTTGCTGGTCGACAATCTGGTGAAAGCCGCGGAAATTTAGTTGACAGCAAGTTTGCAACGATGCATGAGACAGGCGATTCTTATACAATGGCGGGAACAGGTTGTAAAAAAAAAAATTAAACTGTTTATTTCAATAAGAATTACAATTTTTTTTCCATATAACCTAGACCTTAATCTTAATATTAAAGATTATTTTGTGTGGCCTCGGTTACAAAGCTGAGTTGCTCACACTTATGAATTATATGTATATTATGTGTAGTATGTAATATGTGTGTTTGTTCCAGTGGTGAGCGAGTGGAACGGCGCCGGCGCAGGCGGGGAGTGGTGGGCGCTGGGACTCGGCGCGCTGGGCGTGGCCCCGCCGCTGTGGCCCGCCGAGCCCACTGCCTTCCGAGCCTTGTTGCACAGGTACGAGATCTGAACTTCACCATCCCTTCTCTTTAGTTATGCTGAGTTGTCGCTGCCATCCAGGGTGATACCTGCTGGATGTGTCTCCTCGATGTCGTATTGTAAATGCTGTAAAATGTGTTTTTGTTGCTAATTAAATCTGCAGACAAATTGCCAGGACACTACTGTCGCTTCACCAAATTGCAAGGGCTTTCTCCCTTGCAATTTGGCTACTTTTTTTACGCAGGTGACTATTGCCGTTCTGCCATATACGTTCGGACATATCCACCGGATCTGCCAATTCATGTATGGGAAATTTGTCTGGCGGACACACCCACTATAGAGATCTGACGAATTGTCCGAACGTATATGGCTGGCATATCGAAATACAAAAGCTAAAAAAACGTTGTTCCAACGAAGTTCGATTAATGATGTGATGATGAATCAGTTAAAAATCTCGTAATCCTCAGATACGTTCTATCGTTGCCGCCGGCGCTGGGTCCGCTCGCGCCGCCCCCGCGCTCCCCGTCCCCCGGCGCGGCGCCCCGCGCGCCCGCGCCCGCGCCCGCCGACCTGCGCCTGCGACTCGAGCTGCCCGAGCGCGCGCTCGCGCTCCACGCCGGCAGCAAGCTGCACACGTAGCATCTACACTGAACATAGTGAACATACCATTACGAACTGTCTAAGCCTGGCAAAGAAACTCTTCTATTCCTTCTAATTTATGTGACAAGATTATCTCTGGCTAACAAAATTGTTTACAGAAAACGCTAGTAGAAAAGTTAAAAAAATAATGAGAATGACCGAAGCGAAAAGTGCAATCATTTGGCGTCGTCGATACTTGTTGCTAGAAGAGGCTCTCAGTGCTTCTCGTGATAGTGGCGCCCAACGTGGGTTCCGTCAAGTGGTTTGATTGCAAGAGACCATAGAAGATGATCAACGATACGAACTTATGGAAGAAAGCGTATATATTGATTTTTCTGTATAAAAAGAAAAGAAATCAAGAAACAATGATTTTAAGTTTTCTATACATACCTAGGCATTGTACCAGGAACTGTTTTATATAGCTATTCATGCTATGGACGGGGAGGAATCAATCAAAGATTCCGAGAAACTGAACAATATTCATGAAATTGATTAGACGTACATAGGTAATGTTGCATATT
Source organism: Lathronympha strigana (assembly GCA_949128165.1). Classification (NCBI taxonomy): domain Eukaryota; kingdom Metazoa; phylum Arthropoda; class Insecta; order Lepidoptera; family Tortricidae; genus Lathronympha; species Lathronympha strigana. The sequence continues at coordinate 68,731 of OX421903.1, forward strand.
TGTAATAATAATTTTTAAACCATAGTTTTAAGTTTTATCTTAAGACTTTTGATCTCGTCGCCCCCGCGGTGCTCTAGTAGTGTGTGAAAGAGACGTCGATTAGCACTCCTTCCCTGTTGCATCGCAGAGTGTAAATGTATTATTATGTACAGTCGAGGACAGAGTTGTAAAACCAATGAAATACTGTGAGAAATGAGCATGTTCATATTTGTCATGTAGAGTGGCGGCACCAGTAATAGTCAAGCGACTAGTAATGTTATATTTACTCTTGGTATGAGGAAATAAGGTTCATGTTTTTATTTTGTGTCAATCGATTGACAACCAAACGATATTCGAATTAAGTATGAAGTGTCCAATTGTCCATCATGGGTCTCCTTCGACATCCCTAATAACGTTTGTCCTAACGGTTATTTACCATAATCGAATTATTGAACAAAAACGAAATCACTCGTAACTGAATCGCTGTTAGAAAAGAGTCGAATCGCTGCTTGAAACGTAGGTAAGGAAAACAATATTAGGACATATGAGTTCAGGACAAGTGATCATTATGTCAAACGGTATTAATAGGGGAAAGCACACGCTGGATAAAGCACTTTAGGGATTCTGATATAGATCCGTCTATCATTTGCCTGTCAGCTTAAAGTGTTCATAATTGGTGCCGTCACTAGTCAACAACGAAGTAAGTACCATATTTGGGCCACCGCTGAATTTGTGAAACAATAATATGAACGTGTCATAAGATTACTAATACAGGTTTGCCGATGGCGTGTAACTATGTATTTCTGAGCTCGGCTGTGCAGTAGCAGTTTGAAGTGTGGACAAGCCACGTGCCTTACATGTGTAACTTCACTCGGTTCCAAACTTAATGTCTCGTAAAGTATCTACTATTATATATATTAAAATATCGGGTTACTCACGTCAATAAAGTCGAAGCGCGCTGGTGCTCGCTGTGTGTGTAGAGCAGCCGTCGCGGCCAGACGCATGACTCATGAATAAGGGACACGGACTTTTCCGAAACACGTCGAGCTATTTTCGACTTTATTGACGTGAGTAACCCGATATAAGTATTTTAATATGTCTGATACTCATGGGAGTTTTTCTTAGCTGAGTGCTAATAAACAAACTATAGTCTGGGTCTATTGAGGTCTAGGATCTAAAATAGACCGACTTGGGTACTTGGAACAGTTATGTTAAGTAATTACCATTGATTTGTTTATATTGTCAAAATTAAATCAATTTAAATGTTTTATACCAAAGATTTGGATTTTTTTACTGCACCATATGTACATCGCAGACATTCCAAAGTTCTGAGCATTCCATTAGATCTCACTCTAGACTAAGGATGTAAATGTGGATAGCATCATAGCATAAGCGTATCGAACCGTGTGTAGCACGCGTGTACAGCAACCTGACTGCGAGACGATTTTACTGAAGCTTTTTTTATTAAAAAAAAAATGTGTTTTCTCCATGCGAGTATGCGTAACGAGGGTAAAACAAATATAATCAATATTTAAACATAATTATTAAACGGGTCTAACGCGAATTAATTTGTTTACCTTATTTACCGACGTTTCGACACAGGTTTCACTGGTCATGGTCGCGGCTGACTGATGTCCCAGCAAAATGTCAAAACAGAGGTTTGTGTAACTACCCAACGAAAAGTCTATGTAGAAATGTGGGGTAAACACACAATTTTTAAACTACCCACAAAACATATGTTAATTATTGTCAATAGTCCGACACACGACACTCACAATATCCCCGCGTACATCCGAAGATATATCCCGTGGCTGCAACTTCTGGATCACTGGTCCCCAAGTTGGTGATAAGTTAAAACCATCCTCCCTATTAAAATTTCTAGGGTGTTTCTTGATTTCAATTGCCTCTCGAACTACTCGAGGATAATAATGGCGTTCAGTGGAGACAATTTTTGGTTTATGGAGTTCAATCCAGTGATTTACGCCAGATGTAAGAAGATGTTCGGCGATCGCGGATTTGTGTACTTGGCCTGTGTCGAAACGTCGGTAAACAAGGTAAACAAATTAATTCGCGTTAGACCCGTTTAATAATTATGTTTAAATATGTGTTTAAATCGCGAAAGTTGTAAATGTTATAAATATAATCAATTCCGCTGAGTGAAGTTTCGGTACGGGTCATTCACAAATTGTCGGCAAACTCTTCATATATTTTGTGTGAGTTGACGGAGTTTAGACAAATGTCAACAATGCTCTTCACTCCCACATCCTCCCAGTCGAAAAGCAGCCTTAAAATCTTTTCGTTAGTAGGTTGCGATGCGAGCACTTGACAAACAATGATTAAAAAGGTTTTGCTTGTGTTTACTGTTAAGATTATGTATTATATTGGTTTTTGTGTTAAGCAGAGATATAAGTGTAAATAGTAGCGGTGTACATAGTGTAAAGGTAGGTTTAGCTTATTGTAGTGTAGCGAGTTGCAATATGTCGGTTTGTGTAGTGCTCGGTACAATATATCACGTGAGGACTGACTAGTGACTTTTATTTATTCACCTAAAAGTACCATATGTTTTACAGATGAGGAAGAGAGAGAAATTCGGGGTTTGTAAGGACCTATATTCTCTACTGGCCGGAAATACTAGAGTTCTTTGTAACTGCGGGGTACCTACAACGCGTATTGATATTCAAGTACCTATCTTTCACATGAATTCCTTTTAAACGCGTCACATATTAAAGCGAAATCGATTGGCCTCGTGTTTTCTGCGAATAAAGTAATCAAGCCCACGTATGACTGCTTTTGTCAGTTTCGCGTGGGCCCCAAATATAAAATCAATCGGCACTCCGCCGGGTGTAGGTACTTGGAGTCGTAGGTACCCGCCAACAAAGAGTGGAGTGTTTGAAGAAGGATTAATTTGGGAATTCGGCGGCTGAGCCGCGCCGCTGTAATTTAATAACGTCTGGATCTGTTTGGGAAAGTATTTTGCAATTAAGTTCTGAACCGAAGTATAACGTGATACCTACCAGTTCTAGGTATTACGTACGTATATAAGTCTTTGTTTATTACATTAAGTTATGCCTTAGCTCTTATATTAGGTTGATAAGTAATTATCTAGTAAATAGGAAAATCGCTGTTTGTTGTTTTTTCGGGCAGTAGGGTAAAACTGGGTTAGACGCCGCACTTTAGAATAAGCCTTGTATGAAATAAGCTAGAATAGATTTCTCAGAAAGAAAGGAAAAGTGGAAAAATGCATGACCTCGGGCGGGATTCGAACCCGCGACTCTGGTACCAGTTAATTGCTCTTCCAACTGAGCTACCGAGACCACACCCGTGGTCCCAATGTCTCCATATCCGTCGTATGCGTTAGGGGACGCTTAGGAACATCTACCGTAAGAAAGTACTTCTTAATCTGCAAGTGGAGTTTCAAACTATATGGAGAATTCACCACTAACAATGCGCTACCCCATACTTAATTACTATTTTTAAGCAGAAACTTCTGCAAACGATACCAAATTTCTCAGAAAAAAAAAACGGAGAAATTTCGTATCATATGAAGTTATGGAGATCCTAGGGAGAGGCCTTTGGGCAGCAGTGCGAGACTGATTTCAACACATCGTCGCCTAGTACCCACAATACAAGCCTTATGAGCTTACTGTGGGACTAGGTCGATTTGTGTAAGATTGTCCCAGAATTTAAAAAAAACACATGCTAAAGTTCAAAACTTTGACGTGTCTTAACCGCTTCCCGGGTCCAATGGCTCACAATCGCGACACGCGTCCGTTTTGCGCGGGACTATGAGGTGAGGAGCGCAATTGCTTCTTCTGTATAGATTTATGATAGATTTCGACACTCTTGAGTTCGACAATCTTCTGCACTTTTTTCCTCGTATTGTTTTTATTGGAATTAGAGTACCTAGGTATTTAATTCGGCTATACTTAAAGCACCAACGTCTTACTCAAACTCACTCTAGTGTCATAAATGGGTGCCTTTCGTCCTCTAGGTACCTAATTGGTTACATAATTGTACCTACTATTTTCTATGGACACCGTCGCGTCGGACTATACCCGGTAATGTTAATCACATCGCTCTCGGCGAGCGCTTAAGCTCGTTGGCTAACTAATGCGGCTTAGGGGCCGTAAGTCCGCCCGAACAAAACCCGGTCAATCAGCTCGGGAGACGAGATCCGAGACCACTTTGTTCGCAAACTTGACCATTGATGAATTTTCCCTGTAAACAAATACTTTCACGATTATGGTTTACACAGCGTATAGGTACCTTAATCCATGGACATTTGAAATCAATTTCTTATCGGACTGCATATTTCAATTTATTAGTCAACTTTATACCTAATATAAAATCAACTGCTTTATCAAAAATGCGCCCAATGAAAAACTGACAGTTAGAAATCATTAATAATGACCCAAAGGCCTAACTTAATATAATACCTATCGATTATGGGATTAAGACGTTGATATAGGACGTTATTTAAGCTGTGGATAAAAAAATCTATTATGCTTGACATTGGCATAAATAATTCCAAAGATTGCGTAGGTACAGTCAACATCCGATATATCGGAACGTCCGAGGTGTTCAAAATGTCTGAACAAGCACTCTAACGTCAAGACAACAGAGGCGTGTTCATTCAGATATTAGAGATGTTAGATCGCGACTGTACCTATACATTATACTACCTTGTGGTGGGATGCCTCCACCTACTTCATTTTGGTCTGCTTACACTACACATTGTCGCGGAGTGGTTATCGTTGCAGTTATGGAGGGTAGAGGTATTTGCAATCTACGCTGTCACGTTGTTGTCCCTGGTTTTGTCGCGTCGCAGGTTAGTCGTCAGTGGTCGTTGTAGCGTCGTAGATGTGTCGCGGTGTCGCGCGTCCGTCGGTTCAGGCCGCGACCAATTAGCGGCGCGGGGGCGTGGCGGCCCCGCCTCGCGTCTCTCCTCACGCGCTGTTCCATTTGATAGCCTTCATTATCTGATCAACACCTTCGTTCTATTTACTTGTAATTAATGATCTCAGGCCGTCATGTGCCCGGCTGCCCCGCTGGAATGACACAGCCGTGCTGATTTATTCGAGAAGTGTCCATTTTATTCACTACTTTTAAAGTAGTCAACATCCTTTATACAACGTGTTTTTGAGCAATTGCTTTAAGGCCGTCCCCTATCCCAATGACCTCGGCGATTTGAGCTTTCTTCCTCTCCCGCTTCCTTTCCTCACCGGTTATACAATACGTCAATAAGCATAAGTCGCTACCTAGGAAGAGCTGCTTGTACAAGGACGCAACCCTATAAACTACTAGTGCCATCTTACACGACTGGCCCCCGTCGCCCGCGCAGGCATCTCGAGCCGACGTTTTCGGAAAAATGCGTGTAATAGCTTTTTCTCGAAAAGTAAAAAACCTATCCAAAAATCAGTAGATACGTTTAAAGTAAATATAAATATATACTGCTTGTCTTAGTTTCTTGTACTTACGACGCATAATAAGGGAGTAGATACAGATTTAAGGTAGAAAAAAGGGTTTACGGTTATTATTTTTTTCTCTTGATGTATTATGTTTTTCGACAATTTAGTAGAACCAAATGTAGACCAAATACCTAACTACATTATATATATTTTTTTCAAGCGTTGTGCTTGGAGCTGAACAAAGCCTATTCACTTTAAAAACAGTGAAATATGCCGGGTAGCCCCTTAAATTAAGGGCTTTTTTTTAAGGGTCGGCAACGCGCATGTAACACCCCTGGTGTTGCAGGCGTTCATAGGCTACGGTGACCGCTTACCATCAGGCGGGCCGTATGCTTGTTTGTCACCGTCGTAGTATAAAAAAAAAAAATCAAGGGTGCATTATAAATAAATAAATAAATATTACAGGACATTCTTACACAAATTGACTAAGTCCCGCAGTAAGCTCAAGAAGGCTTGTGTTACGGGTACTCAGACAACGATATATACATATAATATACAAATACATAAATACATAGAAAACATCCATGACTCAGGAACAAATATCTGTGTTCATCACACAAATAAATGCCCATACCGGGATTCGAACCCAGGACCATCGGCTTAGCAGGCAGGGTCACTACCAACTACGCTAACCGGTCGTCAAATCGTAGCTTAAATTAATTTCTCAAAGATACCGGTATTCTAATTAACTCCATTTAGATAATAACTACTAATCTAATTTTATCTCATATGGGATTTGCGTGTGTAAACGGAGTACCTATGAGTATTCGACATTGATATGTCATATACTTAGTTGTCACTTACTTAGTAAAGTCAATTCTAATACCAATTTTACATTAGTTGTTGATACAAAATTTAATTCTTTTGTATGAGAAATTAAAAAAAAAATTAAGGAATTTAATCAAACTAACTATGCCATTCTGTTTCCTTAATTACTTTACTTATACCAAGCCACATGACGAAGTTAAAGCAAATGCTCAAGAACACTCTGTATAGTTTTTACGTCTTTACCGTCACTAGCCTATTATTACCTAAATAAAAGATAGAAATAACAACATCAAAACATACCTAATAATAACATAATAACATTATTTTAAAGTTAAGCATTTATGAAATCACACTAAGTTGGTCACAATTACAATAATAAGCCTAAAAATAAAATTAAAACTAAAACACATAAACAAAATAGCAATACAAAAGAAAGAAGTCATGTGTTAACATCCACAACGCAGGCTTCGTCAGGTGGCCACAAATACAAATCCGCAACAGGCTTCGTCTCACACAAATCAATGATGACATCCGCTTTAGGCCTCGTCATCCTTATTCACTAATAATAAAACTAACTGAAGGATTTTAAATGATATTGTGCAACAAAATATATTTCACTAAAACAAATATAAAAAGATCTAATTTTCAATACGTAATAGAAATGAATCTGCGTACCTAGAGTTATTCCAATGCCTTAACAAGTTTATAGCTTAGGAACTACCTATGCGGGCAGAGCCCTAACGCTACGAATAGTGACATCTTGTTATTTTTACATGACTGCCCAAAAAAGTTGTGTATTGTTTTTAGTCTGACATGCTTTACAACTGGAGGCCAGTTCTAAGTTTAAAATCTTAACTGGTTTTGTTATCGTTACGATACGACCATAGGCAGCGTGTGTCAGTAACTGCGAGCGAGACGCCAAGTGAGTTTCGTTGAATACCTCGCGGGTACCAATTAGCGATTGTATTTTTACCATCATAATCATATTTCGCTTCCCTTGTCCTACTCGGGGTTCCCGCAGCTTGTATTTTTGCTCCGTATGTCCCTATTGCCTGTCACCTTATTATTCACACCTTTTTTATTCAGATCGTCTCTCACACAACCCATCCACCTTTTTCTAGGCTTGGATTTCCTCAAACATCCCTCCACAGCCATGCCTAATACCTTTCTGGGGCCTTACCATGACGTCTTAACGCGATTCAGTTGACGACGTAACTGAGTCGCTTCCAAACAACTGAGCCTAAACTGAACCTAAACTGAATCGCGTTAAGACGTCATAGTAAGGCCCCTAGTCACATAAATAAATAATAATCAATAAAAAATAAATATTGTGGGACAATCTTACACAAATCGACCTAGTCCCACGGTAAGCTCAATAACGCTTGTGTAGTGGGCACTAGGCGACGATATATATAATAGACAGGATTCGAACCCGGGACCTCCTGCTTCGTAGGCAGGGTCACTACCAACTATGTTAGGAGGCCGTTAGAAATAATTTGCACTCACACATATTTCCAATCACATACCTGTTCCTCGCTACGTTATAAAATAAAGGTAAAAAAAATAACATTAAAGATTTTAAAATTTTGGCCACAGATACCGGTTTCGCCCGCGTTCTGCAAGCGCATGTAAGTCGAGAAGACGACCAATAGAGGGCGCGCGGAGCTCGACGATGAATAAACAATTAAACAATCGTTGAAAGAAAGCGCGCATTGCTTGTGACAGGCATTGTGACGCTCATTGTCTCTGCCGCGGTAATTACTCGCTAATGATCCCTGCGGCTGACTGCATGATCCGATCTACCGTCGGGAAACATTATCTATTCAATCGGATTGTATTATCTGGAGAAATTAAAATGAATTTGCGATGCGGTACAAAACGGTTTGTTTTGAAAAGTGAACTTACAGATCTGTGCATATACCTATCTGCCATACGGCACTCCCGGGATTGAAACAAATCTAAATTTATATTCTTCACGCTTTGGAATCAACATACAATGCAGGCTAGCGGCGGTGTCAAAGAATTAGACTTAAGTATACATTAATACATACGTACTTACATACTGGCCCCAATTTCACCACACTGTCAATTGTGGCAATTCCTAAAATTACTGAATTAGGTACTGGCGTTTCAGGAGTCCATAGGTTACGGAAACCGCTCTCCATCACCAGGGACGTGTGCTTTTTTGCCACCATTTAGATAATTTAAGTAAAATCGTAAAGTATCCTAAATAAATAGATACTTTCTTGGTGAAACTTTTTTGACAATTGTGACGAGATCTAATAGTGTTGTAGAATTTCAATAGTTTTTGACATGAAAATGGTCCTGTGTCGGAATTTCGTGACATACGAGTATGTCGTGTTTCTTGTGACAGATGTCAAGAGCTCTTAACAAAAGTATTCGTTTTTAACCCCCGAAACAACATGTTGGCGGCAAACAAGCATAGATACCGCACAATAGTGAGCGGCGCCCGTCCTGTAGCCCATAAACGCCTGTAATACCAGTAATGATGCTATCAAACGTAACACCTGTCGCTGTGGTGAATTGGGTCCTGGTAGCACCTAGGCTCGAAAAACCTTACCAGGCAAAATTTTCAAACAATTGTGATCTTCCGAGTCCACCGGGCATCGCAAATTAAGTACCTACTATCCTCCACTAACTGACTTTCCCAACGCCGGTTGGTTAGTATTAATTATGTAACTGACTGACATCTCTACCCCTCTCCCCACCTCCCACCACCACCCCCCGGGGGCGCGATATTGCGTTTATCCAGCGATTTGCGCCCTCAGCCCGACCGTGGTGTTTTAATCTGTGTCATTCCTTTATATTACAGCTAATAAAACTCGTAATAAAACATTTATTGAGTTCTGGAGCGGCTCGGCGAGAGGAGTAAATAGGGGAGAAGGGGGAACGTTGTTTTGTCAAAGCGATGTCTCATGTCACATACGCTGCTTCTGTGCAGTCTATTTCATTGAAAACCATCAATGAAGTAGACTTTTTGGTTTAAATCTAATTTGGTTTAAATTTAATATTTAATAACTTTTATTTTTTAAATTAATCAATGTAAGTTATTGATAAAAACAAATGATTTATGTATGTGAGGAAGAAGCTGCTTTTAAGAGCAAAATAAAATGTGGATTTAATGTTTATTGTATTGTTTCTATGAAAACGGTAAGTAAATTAACTTGTTTACTCTACAAGAGTCGGACCTTGGTGACTTCACCCAGTTTAAGTTAGTGTCCCTTTAGTTTTATTTTATACAAATTATTACTTTTTAATATTGTTAACAAATTAAGAAATCAATAGGTAAGTATTAAAAATCATATTTCACTTCTCTTGCTCCAAATATTCGACTTTAGGTCGACGCTAGGCCACATAAAATCGCTAGTTATGCTCTAGAGCATAAAGTAGAATCGCCCGCGAGGGGCGTGTGAGAACAAACGGGTCCAAACATGGCAAGCTTGGATATAACATAATTTTTAACCATTTTGAGTGATGTTAAACTTAATATTTTCCTCACAATCGAAGTGAAAAGCAGTGTGTATATCTCGGTTATAAATACCCATTTTATCCTCGACTTACTATATTGGTCCTTATAATTGTCTCGCCTAAAATGGGGTACTTAATGCCCTTGTCGTATAATCTACTATAAACTACCGGCAAATGTGAACTACACGAATTATTAGGTACATGGATTAATTTTAATTCCGTTAAACATATACGAAAAGCATATCAATTGACTCAACTGTATTGCATTAATTAACTGCAGAAACACGATCCATATAACTACAAATTAATATTTTTCCCACAAATTTGAATATACGAGTACCAAACCTGTTAAACTCTTTTCTTCAAGTGCATCGGCGATTGCGCACGCTTCCACTTCATTATACACTGACTTCATCGAGTGCTAATCAATAGTGTCCTAGCTAATATCGTCTGTGCCTCCTTGTGTTAAGAGCTATATTTCTATGGCAGATAAGTTCCGCGGATTCTCACGAAGGCATTCAAGTATGAGCGCATGCCAATAGCTTTGATTAAATGAGTGTAGTGTGGGAATGTGCACGGGTTATTATGATTATTTTCAGTCCAGCAAACAAGTGAACGCGAATAAAGCTAAATTAATGCAATAATTAAAGTTAACATGCTTATAATTAATTTGCTAAATGCTTTAGGAATGTGGGGAAAATTGCGAATGGTAATGGGTTGGCGGTTAAAACTGCAAGCAAACCTGTGACCTGTCTAGTAGTAATTTTATTTGCTCCTTAAAACTTGATCTCGTATATTAATCGCGGACAACCCAGAACTCATCAGGAGAAGAGAGGCCACATAATATTTAAACTGTGACCACACTTTTAAAACTCTTATAAAAACAATTATCTACTCAAGTATGAACACAACTTAAAGAATATAATATATTTTCTACAATTTCTCGATCAATCCTCATCTTTTCATAGTATGTTTTAAATATTAATTCAAATAGCAAAAGATTCCTATTCGTATCATATCAGAACTGAATTTTGGATTGTTCGCTGTAAATAAGCTATACGAGCTGTAGGGTTAGCATGGTTGCCATTTTATCGCTTATCACGCTATGCGTCACTTTCGCACATACATACTTGTTAGAACGTGACAGCAACGTCGGTAAACGATAAAAACCCGACCATCATAGACTAGCTGATTAAGGGATTAATGAGGAACATTCGCAAGCAGATGTAATTAGAGTGGAGGCACTTCAGCTCGTCAATATAATTATGTGATTAGGCATTAACGCTATTGAGCCTATCGCCCGCCCGCCTCAGCACGCCGTGCATGGACAGGTCGTTATGAAAATAAAACATGGTCATTAAGAATAAATTTTATAATGGGTACACTGCATAATTCCGAGAAAGTAGGTATATGCCGAATTTTTAAATCTCGAATTTTATAATCCCGATTTGGTAAAATCCCGACCTATCAAAACTCCGATCATTAAAATTACGTAAGCATAAAAACACGAATAATTAAAATTCCGAATAGAGAAAAACCGGAAATCAATATCATCAGATGATAATCGCATTATAGGATGTCGATTACGAAACACCAAAATGTGCCCTTGAAAATTTATGGGGAACTCAACCCTGGATTCCCAAAGTAAAGAAACTCTTTCAATCCATTATTTATTATTTCGGGTTCGCCGTGTTTGAGTATACCCGGTGTCTGGAATTCTGGATATTAGGCAGTGGCGATAAGTAAAGTGCCCAATAAATTGATATGAATAATAATGGATAATGATCGACTGCGCCAGATAGGCGAGTAATGAACAAAGTAATCTTATCTACTGTTTTAGGGAGCCGTGTATACGTCGATCCATTGAGATATTTTGTGCAATCGTCTCACTGCAGAGTTCCTCATATCGAATATACTAGTGAGCTTTGAGTTCCTTATATAACGATCAAGATAGCAACCACTTAATCATGCACAAGATCTGTGGTTCCAAAAGATGTCAGTTTTGGGCAAAAGTTCATCCATTGCTTACTCGAAGTTGGTTTTCGGTGACGGGAAACTCACGAAGAGGCCAACAAACTGCGTTAAAATTAAATGTACGTGAAATCTCCAATTCGTATGGGGACTCTAGCCCAATCCATCGTGCCATCCAGTGGTGGTGGTAACTTATGTCTTGTTTGTAGGCCTGTAATAATGTTAAGAAAAATTACTTAGTGGATATTTTGGCTTGTATGTGCTACTCTCAAGCTGTCTGGATATTGGTAAATGTTGATAAGCAAAGTGCCTAATAACAAAATTGATACATAATGGCTATTGATCGACTGCTAGATAGTGTCGTAATGAGTGTGTTTTCGTGTACTGATAACACACGTGTCAACATATAATCAACGCTCGTTATCTGGAAGGGAGGCTGCCAATAAAATGTTAGGCTTTTTATTCGAAACATGCAAAATTGAATAAAAAATAAAAAATGAATATACATTCGAGGTTTACGGATAAAGCAGATTACCCGCGCGTCAGTATCAGTCATGGTTTAGCATTCAGTTTAGCAGAAAATAATTTGATCAATTTACCAATTTTCGTTTTGTGTTTGTGTATAGGTTTCCAGGATTCATATAAATCATAACATAAACGACACGCAATCCGTTCCACTTTGATATATTTTTGAGCGTTATTTAGCTGAGGACACCTTTTTAGCTTGAATTGAGACTTATGTACAGTTACTATTCAATGCAGTAGGGATGACACACACTAGAACGGTACGGGACGGGACGGGACGGAACGGGGTGGGACGGGGCGGGGCGGGACGATCTGTCAGTTTCTATAGATAACGCCACGTGACATCTGAGGGCTCCGAGCTATCACGTTATTCTTTCTATATAAATTGACAGCCGGTCCCGCCCCGTCACGTCCCGTCCCGTCACGTCCCGTCCCGTCCCGTCACGTCCCGTCCCGTCCCGTCCTAGTGTGAGTCATCCTTTAAATATATCAAAGACATTAAGGTTGTCTGGGGTGGTAGTCAAGACGACCATCCTTGGCAGAATTACTTTCTACGGAACGTAATCATTCCCATACATTAATTTATACCAAAAATGTAGGTACTCTTGTATTGTTATTGAGTGGGAAGTAGTTCACCTGGTCGTGGTGTGTGCACCTGAAACAATAGCCACGTGCGAGTATTTGCCGCCGATAACCACGTATCTTTATTATCGTTTAATAATGTATGCTACAGATTATCGTGGTTTATTGTGACTGAACAATGTTTGTTCGTTGACGTTTTTAATGCTGGCAATAACGACCGTCAATATAGTGGCTATTGACTATGGCTAACTTGTATTTATAGTATTGTAGTGTAGTTAAGTATTTATATGGATCTATCTATCAATAAATATCCAAGGCCGAGGTCCGACCGAGATCTCGGTCTCGGTCTCGGTCTCGGCAGTCTCGGCCAAGATTCGAGTCGAGATCTCGGTCTCGGCTCTCGGCCAAAAAGGGCCGAGATTCTCGGCCTTAGCCGAACCTTCCATCTTGATACTTTTTGCGATTTTGGTGGGTATTTTAAGCAATTACATATAGTTTACCGTGTTCGTACGTAATGCAAATTATAACTTTTTTTCTCAAGATTTGACCGTAAATGTTGTTTTAGTGATGACTATATTAAACAACGGTTTAATTCTTGAATGTTACATGTTTTTTTGTGGAAAATGCGCGTTTATCGTATTTATTATATAAATCTCGTCTCGGCCGAGAACTCAATTTAATCTCGTTCTTGGACTCGGTCTCGGCCGAGACAAAATAAGAAGTCTCGGTCGGATCTTAGCAGTAGGTAAGATTTATAATTTTATAATTCTGCAATGACTAAGTTGACTAACCTACATTGAAGTCGTATTTAGATTGCTTGGAGCAAAATTGTATTGCATTGTTCCTGAAGTAACAAGTATATACAACCAGGACTTAATATTATAACACAGCCATTATTGATATCTAGCTGGTTGAAGGATAAGAGTTAATACACGCAGTAGTTAACTCAATAACGTGGTGAGCGGTGATCGCTGGTGCGTTAACGAGTGATAAAAGCTATCTGTGACGTCATGACACGACAGCTGTTAGTAAATGTTAATCTCCCAGCGGGCCTAAGATGGTTATGTATCTACGAATGTCATAAGATAATGCTATAAGTTGATAAACTGACAAGTTGCACGGATAGCGCGACGGTGACAGCTGCCAAATGCAAAGACATTTGACAGAACTGTTTAAAATTATCAGAAATTGTCAGAAAGTGCCGACAAACTATCATCTTATCCAATTATCAGGATATCAGCTTGGCATCTTAGCCCCGCAGTTCTGGCTTACCGTCAGCGAATAACTAAATTTTGTTGTTACTCTCTTTGGCACTTGCATATTTGAGTGAAAAAGGGGCATGTTGTGAGCTCATTTTTTATTGTTATTATTTGAGCCTATTTCGTGATCAAAAATGATTGTAAATAGTTTATGCAACATTTATATAATAATGATGTAATAATAGACCCGAGAGTTTTAAGAAGCAATTATGAGCTGTTGCATACGCTAGTTTTTCTACGACAGCTAAAATAGCAAAAAAAGCAAAATCTCGAAAGGTGGCAGAATATTCAATAGTCGTAGGTATACCCACTACAGAAATAAAACAGTGTAAAACTAATATATTGTATGAAAATCCATAGGAGCGGTGTTCTAATGGAATTCCATAGACAACGTTATAAGTTATAAGTATACCTGCAACACAAGCCTTATTGAGCTGGCCGTGGGGGCTAGGTCGATTTGTGTAAAATTGTCCCATCATTTATTTATATATATATATTGTGAATCTTAGTCCAAACCACTATTTCACTTTTCTGCGGCTTTATTGCCTTTAATATAAATCTTATTATCGTAATTCGTCACACTAAGGAACATAATACATTATATCTATCAAGTGGGACACCGGTTCTGCATAAGCTAATCAGCGTGCAGTTCCATCAATAATTGACCTCTCACCCCTCCCCCCACCCCCCTACGGCTTTGCGATCCGTGCCGGACGTTTTGATCCCACTAACGAGACAAATTGAACGCGCACGTAAAAAAGGGATTACTTTAACATGTTTCATCGCAGCTTAATTGATTGGTCCGCATTGGATAAGCAATTAAAGGAATCGTTAGTTTATTCGATAAGGATAAAGGCTAATTGGTAAATGTGCAGTGTACGTGTGTACCAGCATTTGGTCAGTCGTGTTCGGTGCAGTTGGATCAGAGATGGCGTTACTGCGCGCTTGGAGGCTGTGGGCTGTGGTGACGGCGGTGGCGGGGACCTTGGACTGTGAGTATGGAGTGCGTATCATTAGTTAGCTGACTAATGTGATATTGTGTGACTAATGTGATAGTCATGTTTTCATGTTGTTGGTTTTCCATGTATGTAATATATAAAAAAAAAATGTCTTTTTGAAGCATGGATTTGTGAAATATATTTACGGAAAAGTGCCCTTTTTAATAGACTCAGCTCAAAATTCACTCTTTCTATAATTTAAAAGTATTGAAATAGGTATCTCCATACGCAAAAAGGAGTATTTTGATGGTATAATATATCTCAGTGCAGGCACTGTACTTAAGAATCTTTAAAGATAAAAGAAAGTACGCTTTTTGGAAATACATTCTACCTAATTGCAGCAAAGCCAAAAAACGAGAGCAAAGAGAAACAGAGATGCTTATCCAAGGAAGTTTTTGGCGGAAAAGACTTACCTATAATTAGACTTGTTTACTATTTGTATCGCTTGAAGGAAAGTGTCATTCAACAGTAGACTAATTTATTTTTGGCAATTTTTCTGAATTATTATCGTTGTTTTGCAGCAGAGGGCAACGACCGCCTGGGTCGTATCCGGAACGCGCCGATGCCGGGCACGCTCAGCAGCGTGGGCGACGTGGAGAGCTCCCCGCCCATCTACCGGCCCGGAAGCCAGGCCTACGTGGTCTCGCAGTTCGTCAAGCCCAAGCCCCCCCATCAGTACTGGGAGGAGGAGACGTCGCTGACCATGGTCCCGGAGAACAAGAACTGCCTGCTGTGTGAGACGTTGGATACAGGGGCCTGCCGGTCCATGCCGTCGTGTGTGTACTGCGAGCCCACTGTCACCGCGTTGTGTGAGCGCTCCACGCCGTGTCTGCGCTGCACAGGTAAAGGACGGGACGGGACGTGCGGAATCTGTCAATATCTTTAGAAATAATCACGTGATAGCTCGGAGCCCTTGGAGGACACGTGACAGTTTCTATAGAAACTGACAGGCCGGCTCGTCCCGGCCCGTTCTAGTATGAGTTAGTATTAAGGACCAAACCTTTTATTTTAGTATATTTTTTTACACATAAATCAAGGTTAAGGTAGCTGAATGCTCTGGTCATAGAATTAATCGTTAAAGAAATTGAGCGAATTTTTCTGTTAAAATAGAAAAGAGCAAATAGGTAAAATATTTTATTAAATATACATTGCGGCCACGGTAAAAGATGGCCAATAAAATCTTTGGCTCGCGTAAGACTCATTACATTATATCTAATAGAGTCATTCGGGTCAAGAGCACGCACTTTATTTTTGATGACCTCTAAGATCTATACCAAATAAGATTTTTGACTTATTTGAGTATACAATTGGTCGAATATTTAGTACATTTTCATTAATTAGGCAAATTTACCATCAATATTCACTAACTTCCCCGGTACATACGTTTAAAGCAAAAAAGACCCAATGCGTCCTCTTAACCCGATATGTGGGTAAAATTACGCACGCATTAGGGTAAAATTACGCGCAAGGGGTAAACGTACGCATTCAGGTTTCTAGGGAGGTGCTCGAATAAAATAAAGGCTGGCAATAATCAACATTGATTATACTTTGTTGTGAACATTTTCAGCATCTTACGCATTAACAAAATTAAGAACGCTTAGGACTAATTACCATGTTAAATCTAGGTTTAACTGTACTAGAACTGAGATCAATTTTTTTTTATGAATCAACAGCCTTTAAACCAAAAGCCGTTATAGAGGTGTAATTTAAAACAACTTTTAAATTACACCTCTATAACATCTACTAATAAGTAACTTTGGACATGAATTATTGAATTTAGTTTAATATTAATATTAAATACTAGAAAAGGAGATCAAAGTTTAGTTTAAGATCACATACAAATTTTACTCGTTGCAAAAATTACTTCGAAATATTCCATTTTCATAAGCAGTGCAGTTCTCATGAAACCAGTCCTCGCAAATTAAACATTGGATCCAATCTCCTGTTGATGGTTCCCGATATTTTTCGTCACAAATGGGACATTTTATTAACTTACTCTTTTTGTTCATAATCTTTTTATTTTGTTTATTTTTAGTTGTATTGCATTTTTTGTTGGTTCCTGATAGTCCAGGCTTAGGGTCAAACTCCACCTTTTTCCTCTTTTCTGAAATAATAAAAACTTTTAAAACACTTTTTGTTATTATCATACGCCTTGGGGCATGAGTACGCGTCGTGTGTAAAAGTACGCGTGCGTACTTTTAAAGTCGCACTCTTACCCCAATCGGGAAATTTATAAAATCAACTGACACAACACACGGGTTAGTTACATTAAAGAAAATATATATGATCTCATAATAAGTACAATAAATATACAATTCAAAGAAAGTAAACTTACTTCCAGATAATAATCCATTCAACTACAACACACTTTTCCCGAGATCAAATATTGAACGAAATAATTGCACCACAGGCGTTCGGCGACCTGTCGCAACGAGTACCGATTTTGCGCCGGAGTGGCACGTGGTTCCTAAAAGGCGACGCAAGCACCACCTATTTTTGCCAACATACGCCCCGCTCCCCTTCCCCGCTGTCGGAGATCGCGGTACTGCGTACTTTTACCCTCCGCGTTCCGTTACCCCGAATGACTCTACATACTTGTTTTTTTTTTACTATATTGTTAAAGAATATAGTATCTAATTGTTCTTTCAACAAGTCTAAAAACCATGAGCGATCACTATCTTAGCTGTATGTCAATAAAGACATTGAGCTGAGGGTGGATAGTAATAATACTAATCATAGAACTTAATGTGACTTGTGTCTGACGTGCGGACATGTTGATAGTGATCAAGAACCCGTTCTTCAAGTGCATCCCTGGCGAGAAGTACATGGACGAGTGCGACTCGTGCCGCTGCATCGACGGCCACTCGGGCTGGTGCACCAACCAGTTCTGCGAGTTCCGCGCGCTGCACCTCTACGCCAGTCGCCTGTCTGACGGGGAGTACTACTGACGATAATAAACATTATTTATCTATATTTTGCGGTTTTGTACCATCTCGTTTAGATAGTCTTACCACGAGTTGCTGCAGTAAATGATGTCTTGTTTCCGTCTCATCTGCAGTTGCATATTATCCCTATCCCCATCAGCAAGTGCGAGCTAGATGCACTGACACTGAATTGAAGTAGACTAGCGAGTATAGTTTTCTACAGTATATTTTAAACCTGTTTTACACCTTTTTTGGCGAATGACATACTTTGGGCTCTTTTTGGTCAAGCAACTTTCGAAGTAAGTAAACTTTTATAAGTAGGTATTATGCTTTTGAGCAGTTTAGCCTACGTCTAATAAGATAATCAACCGCTTGGTATTAATTTTAGACGCTGAACCGGGAAGTGTACTTATAGTTGAGAGCGTCCAATGTCGACGTAAAATGTATGTTTTTTTTAATGAACGTTGTAACGTCCCTTAAAAATGAGCCTAGACAATTAAATTTAATCCTCTCTGTATTATATTATCACAAGTAATTTGCACCACTGCTCTATCTCCCCAGAAGCCCGACTTCATTATAAAAACATTACCGCATTGTGCGACTATCAGATAATCTGCTACATCGTAATAACCACTGAACTAAAACCAACCAGTCACCAACTCAAATACTATTCCCAACTGTATTGTCAAGTATTATGGTTGAAAATAGCGTGGTATGTTTCTGCAGTAAGTGCATTCGGGTCGAGGGTGCAATATTAGCACAAAGCGCGCACCCGTGCGAGAGGATTATTAATATTATATTTATTTGGACTAACAAAACCGTACAAGTTTTTTTGTGGCTTCCTTAATTATAGTTCAGTCCGTTTTTCCTCGGATTTGTTCGTGTGTTTTTTCTACCAACTATGTACTATGAACTTTTGACTAGCAATTTAATATTTTCAATAAAAACTGGTTCAAATCCTCATCCTCTAACCTTGTAGACACCCAAGTAAATTTACCAAATTCAAGTACCTACCCAATAGAGTAGAAACGTAATAATGGTTCGAGTTCTGGTAACAGGCATTTATTTGTGTGTTAATCACGAATATTTGTTCCTGAGTTATGGGTGTTTTCTGTGTAGATAGATTTATATAGGGGCAGGGAAAAAAAGTTAATAATAACATCGTAAGCGTAACGCTCGTAATAACGTTTACATTGTTGCATTGTTTTATGCATAAAATTACTCGTGTTTCATCATTTACCTTTAATATTAAATTTGAAGTAGGTAAGCCTCCGATACTATCAAGATAAAAATAAATCGTCAGATGTGTACAATGTACAGTAGTAACAAAAACATCCGTGGGAATAAATGCCGCTATCCCTGTGGTCTCTTCATCTTTTACATATTCTCAAACTAAATTGAAAGCAATTCAATATCGGTGATTACTTATATCACTGTATTCAGGGATGTAGTTCAGCTAGATATTAACAGAAAGTTAACACGGAGTCAAACGAACCGAATAATGACATTCATATTACTTATTTGTAGTTTGCGGAAACCAGCTTGACTTCACATTAACTTCCTTTTAATAAAGCATTGGCGTCGGAGAGGAACGGCTTAAGGGGCTGTCGGACACATGCGCATACGACCTTGTGAGGATCGATGCTAGCGTGGTGTGAGCTTGTGATGCCGACAAAGATGCCGGCGTAACGCGACCAGTGTCCGCGAAGGACTCACTCACTCGTATGTCCGGTGAAAAATCCTTTTAAATTGTGGATTTAAGGTTTGCATTCGAGTAACTAAAATTAACCCGTATTTTTTGTAATATTTTGACAATTACCTTGCTAATTGAATGGAGGAGTTTGCAATCCTTGCGGCTTAAATGTGGTTATTTAGAATTAGGATTATCTCTCTGGGTGGCCACTGGGTGCTAGTTAAGTCGCTACCGGGTACGACTCGCAGATTAGGCATTGTTCGAACGCGTGGACAGAAGAATAATTACTTTTTAAGATGATTACGATGACTAATGTCCTCTAAACTACAAACAATGCTTTAACATAAAACTACTTTAGAATTATCGCTCTTACTGTTGAGCAATCCTTTATTTTACACTCTCTTGTGAACTTCGTAGAAATTATAATGACAAAAGTACGTTTGTTATTATTTTGAGTTTAATCCAAGGGCAATTAGGTGTTTTTAGGTTGAAATATTGAAAGGTTTTTTCTTTGGGCGTAAGCTCTTGGCAGAGCTGTCGTGATCATTCGTGCGGTTTGGCAGTGGGCAGAGTTGTGCTGGGTGCGTAGCCAAGATGCCAATCGCTCACGCTCAGTCGCTAACGAAACGCAACTGTCACTGTCACACTAATAAGGAAGAGTGATAGAGAGAGGTAGTCACGATACGCTATTAAGCGTGAGCGATTGGCATCTTGGCTACGCACTCTGTTCTTAAGAACGTTTTCCGATTTGTATGGAAAATGATCTCGCGCGAGAATATTCCCTATACAAACCGGACAACGTTCTTGAGAAAGTGCAACTATAGCAGTGGTACGTTACGTTGCACAATTCTACTTCAATTCCTTACTGGTGGGAGCACTTGTTAGTACCTTAATCTGATCCGGCGATCGCATTTGGCGAAC
Organism: Lathronympha strigana; assembly: GCA_949128165.1. Lineage (NCBI taxonomy): Eukaryota > Metazoa > Arthropoda > Insecta > Lepidoptera > Tortricidae > Lathronympha > Lathronympha strigana. The sequence continues at coordinate 89,308 of OX421903.1, forward strand.
GGACTCGCGATCGAGAAACTTTTACTCGGCCCTGCACGACCAGTGTCTCTCTCTACCGAATCTGGAGAAACATGTCCAAATTGGGTGAGGATTCTCCTTTGTTCGACGACGGACAGACTTTGCTTCATCTTTACTTCATTACAAATTGAAATGTGTGTACGATGTTGATGTAATAATATAATATAAAAAAAATATAAAAAATGTCCCAATTCTTTGGTGCTGTTTGTTATTTGATGCCAACGATAAATTGTTTCCGTTCGCAATAGAAACACATTTGTTGACAAAAACATATCGATGTGGTATCCATTACGAGCATAATGGCGCTGAATGGCGCGGTTTGCGCACATTGTGGCGAGTGAATGGGAATGGGACATGAATGAGTGAGCGGAAGTGAGAAGTGTCACCCGACGCCGACGCGAGCTGGCGGTTTACGAAGAGTAAGTACCCAAGTAGGCGGTTTCAGTTACAGAATATTATGAAAAAAAAATATCATGCTCATTTTGTAACAATCAAATTTTACAATGGGAATAATAGGGACATGGTGATTTTTAAATAGAAAGAAGTAAAAAATGGCCCGAATTACAGTTGTCAGGTATGGCAGATACGTGAGTGTTCTCCGGAATTTGTTATACCTAATATTATTATGTCTGACGATAGTATACTGTAGGTACCTATGTTCAGGCCTTACCATGACGTCTTAACGTGATTCAGCTTAGGACCTAAGCTTAATCGTGGTAAGACGTCTTGGTAAGGGTCCAGTTGTATGGCAGCGACTCAGTTTAGGTCCAGCCAGAACCGAATCCCGTTAAGGGATGAATCACACTAGAAAGGGCCGGGGCGTGACCGTGGGCCGGCCGATAAGTCAGTTTCTATAAAAAACGTCACGTGACCTCCGAAGGCTCCGAGCTTGGACGTGTTTCTTTGTATAACAAGTAACAACTGACAGATCGTCCCTTCTCGCCCGTTCTAGTGTTACCTTAAGACGTTATGGTAATGTACAAACTAGGTACCCATAGTATATATATATATATATATATATATATATATATATATATATTAATAGCCGTTCAGAGTGTTCCACTGCTGGGCAAAGGCCTCTCCCTTGAATCTCCATAACTCCCTCTGTTTTGCTTTATCGGGCCAGTTAGTAAGGAAGGCGTCCAAGTCATCTCGCCATCTCCGCCTGGGCCTGCCTCGTCCACGCCTTCCTTGCGGCATCCACTTGGTAGCTATATTAGCCCACCTATCCGGATGCATGCGATAGACGTGGCCAGCCCAGTCCCATTTTAATCTGGCAGTCTTCTCGCCTACATCAGCTATGCGTGTTCTAGAGCGCAGCGTAGTGTTTCGGATGCGATCCATCCTCGAGACACCTAATATGCTGCGCTCCATTGCTCGTATAACGCATAGTATAATAATAACTACTACTGTACTATAACTTCATTAAAAAAGGTGTTTAAAACATAGAGTAAAGTAGAATATGTACTTACTTGTCGTGCAAAATCGTGTTAGTTTTAATTAAGGAAATTTGAAAATTCTGGAAACTATAGGTCTAGAAATAAGAAAATAATTTGTGAAAATATTTTTGTAAGACTGTTTGTTTCATAATAAATAAAAATAAAATAAATAAATAAAAAAGTTATTTGTTAATAACAATGAATAGTATGACCAAGCTTCTATCTTAAAAGTATTTAACACTTGCATATGCACTAATGAAAATTTTAACCGTAAAGCATACTCGAAGTCTCTCCACAATCCACATGCGTCCAAGTTACCAATAGCTGTGCTCCACTCGAGAACCTACAGCGTGAATCACTATGGTTCTATAACAACTGCAGTAGTACGCGTATGCATGCAGTGTGTGTATGTGTGTGTGTGGGTGTGTGTGTGCGCCGGCGGCGCGCAGTCTGGACCGCCCGCCGCGCCATTGTGCGCGCGCCTTTATGCGGTGCTACCACTGGATATGCACTTGGGGAATTTAGTGCATGTTTAAAGATATTGAGGCGAGATCTGAGTGAGATACGCAAGAAGCCATTCGCGGGTTAGCTATCAGGGCCTATACCACGAAAATCGAACGATTGCGGATTTGTATCTCCATCTCTGTCACACCTGTATATTGGAGTGACAAAGAGGTTTCCCCGTCAATGCCAATTTTCGATGTTCGTGGTAGGCATGCTGGTAAAAGTCCTTAAAGTAAGACTGTTCCTCTTTCTTCTTAGCGTTTTTCCCTGCTTATGTCACGGCTCAGGCCCTTTGGCAACTAATCCCAAGATTTGGAGTTGGCGCTAGTTTTACGAATGCGACTACCATCTGACCTTCCAACCCAGAGGGTGGCCTTATTGGGATTAGTTCGGTTTCCTTACGATGTTTAACTTCACGATGTAGTTTCAAAATCTCATTGGTACGAACCGGGGTTTGATTGTACCCGCGAGTTTCAGATTGAAAGTCGCAAGCTCTAACCATTGTGCCGCCAATGCTCTATAAGACTGTTATTGACGGGAAAGGTAAAGTGTAGGTAGATTAGTGATAAGACGTGCGAGTTTCAAGCCGAAAGTTGGGCCTTCGATTCGAAACAGTGAGATATATTTACCAAACGCTTATAAGTGAAGGAAAAACATCGAGCAGTGAAAAAAGCAATCCTAATGATGCAGTTAATTGGCAGCTTAAAATAGTTTAATTATTAAGATGAAATCATATAATTTAAACTTTCGTGACTCACACTCACGTAGTGATGCCCAAGCCGCGAAGGTGACAACACCACTCTGTCTGTCCGATGATGACTGCCCGATGCAGTCGAAACATGTCACGCCTATTGTGATAAAAATACGTGAGTTTTAACTGTTGCAATTTAATATCTTAAGATGAAGTTACCTTGAAAAGTTGAAAAGTTAAGATGAACATAACAGATAAGCAGCAATAAACGTAAACATGTTAGCACAATTCGCATTCAGCAGATTTCATGTTGTTTACGATTTTTGATCGAGTAAGCCGAGAGTCCCCGCCCCATAGTAACGCTGCGGCGCATACGCATTCGTTATGAATGAAACATCAATATTGCGGCTTTGTGTCCAAATATAATAACAGCTATTACAACATACATAATAACCATTACCCTTCTGTTTGAGCTCGCTAATGAGCACCGCCATTGTGGTTCAAATAAAAAAAAATGCTTTCATGTTTGCTCAGACGTTGTAGAGTGGTTTAGAGTGCTTTTTGAGGTTTTGTCCTTTAAAAAAAGGAGTAAGTAGATTAGGTATGTTTGGTAACATTAATTTATCATAATTTTGGGGAACACAGTTCATAATACCGTAAGCTACCAGTCCAGTATGTATGTATGGTTTATGGTTTAATGTAGCCGCCGTGGTGTCTCGACGACTAATTTCAAATAAAACTTCGATGTTTCGTAGACTGATATAATTTCATATGATGCTGGTTTACAAAGAGATAGTGGTGCTAACGGTAAAATGCAGAAGTGGTTTATATGGATGACGATGAAAGAGTGATTTGACAAGATTTGAAACAATGAGTATGAACTTATGCTAACTTAATCCTAATTGGCCGCGGGAAAGCGTATGTGGAGCGCTGCTATTGGAGCTTAGAAGAAGCCTCCGAATAGTAGCCGAGCCCGAAGGTGCGTTTCGCTACTGCACAAATATATTGGGTATAAAAAAAGGTTGCGTTCGCAACATACTCCCGGGCGTTGAGAAACTCAACAAAGAAAAAGTAATGTATAGAAATTAAAAAAGAAAAAACTAATAAGTTAATTATGACCGCCTAAGTGATTGGAAGAGGACAGAGGTTGTTGTACGCTCTTCTTATGATGCCCTTCTTCGTGCGGATGTCAGCGACTCTGGTGACGTTGTCCGTGCCCGGGTACAGCTTCGTGACGCGTCCCAGCAGCCACAGGAGAGGAGGAAGCGCGCGGTCCTTGACCAGGACCATGGTCCCGACTTGCAGCTCGTCCTTTGAGGTATGCCATTTGGTCTTCTGCTGTAGGAGAGTAATATACTCATTAGAAAAGCGGGACCAGAAGTGCTGCTTGAGTTTTTCAACTCTCTGGAACCTCTCAAGTCGTGAGATGTTGGCTTCGGTCAGAGATCCTTGCGGAACTGACAGAAGAGAACGTCCAATAAGGAAATGAGAGGGCGATAGGTAAGTGAGGTCAGATGGGTCTGAAGATAAGGGTGTTAAGGGTCTGGAATTTAAAATACCTTCTATCTGTATCAGGCATGAGTTCATCTCTTCGTACGTTAAATGGGTAAGAGAAAGAATGCGTTTGAGATGATATTTTGTTGATTTGACTGCGGCCTCCCAAAGGCCGCCAAAATGTGGTGAATAAGCAGGGCTAAATTTAAAGTTAATAAGATTTTCTGCCATACCTGACTGCAGTTTATCATGATTATTTTTAAGAAAGTTACTGAGTTCGTTTGATGCCCCTACAAACGTAGTACCGTTGTCACAGTACAGAGTTTGAGGCTTCCCCCGACGGCTCACGAAGCGGTGGAGAGCAGCGAGGAACGATTCTTTCGTTAGACTTGTAACAAGTTCCAAGTGAAGAGCCTTGACTGAAAGACAGACAAAAACTAAAATATATGATTTAATTGTCCTACTACCCCTACCCTTTCGGTCGGCTATCAGCACTGATCCGGCAAAATCCATTCCCGTGTGTAAAAATGGATATTCTAAATGTGTCCTATCGGTAGGTAAGTTGCCCATTTCCATTTGAAGAGGTTTAGCCTTGAACCTAATGCAACGTACACACTTGTGCACTAGCTGGCGCGCTAGGTTTCTACCTCCGAGAGGGTAATAAGTTTGCCGAATGCTTGCAAGTAACAGCTGAGGTGGGGCGTGTAATAAGGCCATGTGTTGCATGTCAAAAAGAAGCTTCGTATACTGATGTCTGCTACACAATAAAATGGGATGTTTAATGTCATAACTATAGTTAGCATTATTAAGACGACCACCGACACGCATTAATTTTTGGTCATCCATGAAGGGTGTCAGCGACAGGAGTCGATTATTATGTGGCAAGGGCTTGCCTGATGCTAAGAGTTTGTACTCTTCAGGAAACATTTCCTGTTGTGCAAGTTGCAATAACTTGATTTTACTTGATTTTATTTCTGAATACGTTAAGTTTGACGTTATTTTATTATTTTTATTTTTGCAATTACGTATAAATCTGTAAACATATGCCATGATTCTAGTAAGTTTTGTAAGTTTAGAATTGTCAGTGATAAGTTTAGATATAAGATTTTCATTTATGTTTGTCTGTACGACTACGTTTGTGTGATGAACTGAAATCTCTGGCAGATTGACTGCATGTGTGTTAGGCGTTTGAGGAAATTGAATGGCCGAATGATGTAAGAATTCTGGCCCAGTCCACCACAGAGTGGATGCGCACAGATCGTCGGCCTTCATACCCCGTGACACGAGATCCGCTGGGTTAAGCTTTGAGGGTACATAGCTCCAAGTTTGCTCGCAAGTACTTTCTTGAATCTCGTTCACACGGTTGCGAACGAACTGTTTGAGACGATTAGATGACCCTGCCAGCCAGCCCAGTACGATCATCGAGTCAGACCAGAAGTAACTATGATCAATTTTCACCGTCAGTGATGAAACGATCTTTGTCCAGAGCCTTGCACCGAGCAAGGCGCCGCAAAGTTCCAACCGAGGGATTGTGGAAGGTTTAAGGGGGGCTACTTTGTTCTTTGAGGCTATAAGACGAACGCAAACTGCCCCGCTGCCGTCCACAGTCCTGACATAGACAGATGTGCCATATGCACGCTCGGACGCATCTGTAAACACGTGAATTTGAACTTCTGATGGTGAATCGCTGAAAACCCAACGATTTATTCGAAGTGAGTTTAAAGTTGCGAGTGACGTCACGAATGCAAGAAACTCATTTTTTATGTTTGATGGGAGCTCAGAGTCCCATTCGCAATTTAAGGCCCAAAGCCGCTGCAAAATGACTTTGACTTCAACTACGCAGGGGCCTACGAGGCCTAAAGGATCGAACACTTGGCTAACGACAGACAAAATATTTCTTTTTGTTATTTTATCCGGAATTTTAATGTCGATCGAAAAAAGTAGCACGTCCGTTTTAGATTGCCAATATAGGCCTAAAGTTTTACAAGGGGACGTGCTATCAAGGTTAAGTGCCTTGTCACCGTCTTCCTTGTCCTCCAGAATGGATTGCAGCAATTCAGGACAGTTAGATTGCCATTTACGCAGGTTAAACTTCGCAGATGCTAATGTGTCGACTACCCCTTTACTGATCTCGGCTAACGATTGCACGGAGTCACCACCACTAAGAAAGTCGTCTACGTAAAAGTCGTGCTGTATTGCGCGTTTAACCCGAGCATCCTCACATTGGTCGGCAAGAGAGACTAGGCATTTTGTTGCTAAGTAAGGTGCACAAGCAGTACCGTATGTAACGGTATTTAATTTATACGTTTTTAAAGGTTCGGCAGGATCGAATCTAAATATGATTTGTTGTAACGAGCGTTGAGAAGGCTGGACTAGTATAGCTCGATACATTTTTTCTACGTCGCTTGAAACAACATACTTATGTTGTCTGAAGCGGAGCAAGATTGACAGAAGGTCATCTTGGACGGTCGGGCCAACCATCTGGATGTCATTGAAGGACTTCCCACTAGTCGTGACGGCCGAGCCGTCAAAAACCACTCTTAAACGTGTAGTCAAACTTGAGCGAAGAATTCCAAAATGAGGGAAAAAATACGATTTTTCTGATGATGATGATGATGCATTTTCACTCATGTGCCCTAATTCGATATATTCGCGTATAAAATCGAAATATAAATGTTTAAAAGGAACATCGCGCGCGAGTCGCTTCTCTAAAGATAAAAAACGACGCTTGGCCATGTGATATGAGTCGCCGAGTACATCTGGTGACTCATTTAAAGGTAAGGTCACAACAAAGCGGCCATTCTCATCACGAACAGTATTGTCTAGAAAACTTTTCTCGCACGCCTGCTCTTCATAAGATATGCAATGTGTAGAAGACACAGAATCTAATTCCCAAAAACGGGTAAGATTAGTTTCCTCGTTATGCGTGAGGAATGAGCAAAAGTAAGAATCGGTTGCGTTTTTATTGTTTGTAGGTATGGAACCGACTACGAGCCAACCTAACATTGATTCTCGCAATTGAGGTTTATTTTTTCCGAATATAATAGCTGCGGTCCCTAAGGCGTCCCAGAATACCTCCGCCCCCACCAATATGTCTATGGCGGACGGTATATTAAATGACGGGTCTGCCAGAGTAATGCCGGCAGGAATAGGTATGTTCGAAAGATTAATAGGACACTGCGGCAATGATTTGTTAATCACATTAGCAAGGAGGCAGGTCACGGTCGTCTTATAGTCACTATGACGCGACTGAATCGTTACATCACAAGCCTCTGAAGTATGTGAAAGCTGATCATTGATACCTGTGATCGTCGCAGTCACGCTGCGTCTCGCGAACCCAAGCTGGTCGCACAGGTCTCGCGTCACGAAGTTTGAAGACGCGCCGTTGTCCAGAAGTAAACGCACCTCACGCAGCACCCCGTTCGCGTCACTCACGTGCACCAACGCTGTGGATAGCATTCCAGAGGTCTTAGAGAAGGGTTAAACACGTTTGCCTGAACATTGCCGCTAAAATGAACATCTGGGACCGGAACCTCAGTGCTAGAAGATGCGTTATCGGTATGTTTATGTAAAAGAGTATTATGCTTAAATTTGCAATATTTGCAATGAGATAAGACGCATTGTTTACCTAAATGTCCGGGTCTAAGACAATTATGACAGACAGAATACCCATTGACATTCTTTATTCGTGTATCAACATCTAACTTACGAAACGATTCGCAAGTAAATAAAAAGTGGCTTTGTTTACAATAAGGGCAAACAATAGGCTTGCGATAAGAATTTGTCGTTGTTTTTTGCGACTCGGTATTTGAGTGCAACTGAGGTTTATGTTTCGGTTTGTAACTATCATTGTTACTGTTATTATTATTATTAAGAGATTCCAACAAGTCGGCCCTGCTATTTAAAAACGTAACATATTGTTGCAACGTCGGCGAACCTGTTAAAAGATTCCTGTGTTCCTCCCACTCGCGCTTAGTTATAGTATCCAACTTGTTAGACATTATGTACACTATTAAGGTATCCCAGTGGTCGGTCGGTTCGCTTAACGTCGCAAGCGCACGCAAATTTTTATTAGTTACGTCCACCATGTTACGTAACAAAGTACTCGACTCACGTTGTATAGGTTCAAGGCTAAACAGGGCCTGGATGTGATTATTAATTAAAAGACGTGGGTTATCATACCGTTCGGATAGTAACTGCCACGCTTTGTGATAGTTATCACTACTAAAATCAAGACTTTGAATGACAAGGGCCGCACTCCCTTTTAAAGATGCACGAAGATAGTGAAATTTACTTATGTCATTGATGCCGGAATTGTTATGAATAAGGGAAATATACGTATCTCTAAAGCCGAGCCAATGCTGATAGTTTCCGTCGAAGTGAGGCAAGTCAATCTTGGGCAGACGAACGAAGTCCTGCCGGCCTGCTCCGCATGACGCGGAACACGTGGAGCCGGATCCGGCCCGACCGCCGCTCGACTGCACCGTTGGACTCAAAAGATGCCGAGCAGTCGAAACCAACACGAAGAACTGACTTTCGAACTGCTCCCGCTCCGCATATGCGTCGTCAGGTTTTTCTGCCAACGCTTCGATTTCCATCTGCAAAGCGTCAAACTCTGGATAAACCGACTCGATTTTATCTAAACGGCACTGTAACTCCGTAATTTGTAACTCACTTAATATTTCACATGATTTAACCACATTAATGTAGGTATTAAACAACGTCAATTTAGCTTTTAAACTGCCACGTCTCTTAACTAAATCTTTTAGCGCGTCAGCCATGTTGATTAACTGTTAAATTGAATTATGCAGTTAAATATACGTGTGAACACTAGCGAGTTAAAATGCAACTGGCGAGAACAAAAAAAAAGAGTAGGTAAGCAGCTGCGCGCAGATTTGATGATTTAGCGAATAAATCGATGTTACTGAGGCGAAGATAATATGGAATGGAGGCGGCTTTTTATATGCAATAAATTTAAGATTAATATTTGTATGATGTTTAAGCTATGATATTTAATTATGTAAGATTGGGAGTGTATTAAGCTGTTGATTTTGGGTGATGAATAAGCAATTTTGTGATGACGATTTATGCCTGATACGTATAGACGTATTCGTAATTCCTAGGATGATAGGTATAGAAGAAAGAAAGGAATTGGAACGAACTCACTCTGTCAGAGCCTACGTATTCAAGCGACGTGTCCGATGTGATGTACTGGAACTGGAGCTCCAGATGTGGTGGGTGTCCGACGAACGTCCCCCTTATGCCGGTGAACGCTGGGACCCCTTGTTGCGACGTCTGCTGCGTGTTCTTCCTATGCCGAAGAAACTGAAGACAGCGATGACGATGGCAAGGTGTGGTCAAAGTCCACTTCCACGATGATCCCGCAGTTGGCCAAGTCTATCCTTTGTCTTGAAGGCTGCGAAGGACCATATGTAGCCGCCGTGGTGTCTCGACGACTAATTTCAAATAAAACTTCGATGTTTCGTAGACTGATATAATTTCATATGATGCTGGTTTACAAAGAGATAGTGGTGCTAACGGTAAAATGCAGAAGTGGTTTATATGGATGACGATGAAAGAGTGATTTGACAAGATTTGAAACAATGAGTATGAACTTATGCTAACTTAATCCTAATTGGCCGCGGGAAAGCGTATGTGGAGCGCTGCTATTGGAGCTTAGAAGAAGCCTCCGAATAGTAGCCGAGCCCGAAGGTGCGTTTCGCTACTGCACAAATATATTGGGTATAAAAAAAGGTTGCGTTCGCAACATTTAAGAATTTCTTTCTCCAAAAGAATTATAACAATTCACTTAACTAGAGAAATACAAAACTATCATAATTTAAATATACATGTGTTATAAGTGTAGGAATACAAATCAAACAAGGTAATAATATTATGTTTAAAAATTAAGTGGGTACAGTATGTAGGTACTATTGCGTTCAAAATTTCATGGGCAGTTTATGAATGAGTTCATTAATGAATTGCCCATGCACTGTTGAACGCGTGTGTGCTATACATACATAATAAATAATTATATAGGAAAAAACCACTGAAAACACTTTTTATATTAGGTACATACGTCACCCCTATCCTTATCCAGTCTTTATCTTTAACACCTGTATTTAAGCCAAAAACGTATAAATACCTAATGTAAGATAATATATTTCATAATTAGCTGAAAATGTTCTGGAAAATTTGCGGGTCTACCTAATTATTACCCAGTGGCTTCTGGAAGCATCGCAAGTATTGCGACTTACGGGTCAGCTGAACATGGGATAATCCCGGCCACACATAGTCACATACCTACATACATACTCAGTGATCCAACAGTGAACCTCTTTATTCGAAGTCAGTTAAAGTACTAAAACCTTCTCGTAGATGTAACAAATGCCTTTCTGAAAACCGCATTAAAATCGATTTATTTGATGAAAAACATTTGTAACACGCTCTCGTAGCAGTTTTACAATTAAGATTGTGTCAGACATTTTTACATATTTTATTATGTAAGATATTTTTTCATATTCTACAAACGAATATTAAGTAGTTCTAGTTTTATACCTTAATTTTGCCTCCTCAGGACAGACAATTAGCAGTATTAAGGATGACTCACAGTAGTCCGTTCCGTTCCGATCCGATACGGGACGATCTGTCAGTTTCTATACAAAAAGTCACGTGACGTCCGAGGGCTCCGAGCTATCACGTGATACTTTCTATAGAAACTGACAGATCGTCCCGTATCGGATCGGAACGGAACGGACTACTGTGAGTCATCCTTTAATGACAGCTGTAAATAGACAAAATTGGATATGATAAATCAATACCTACATAAAATTGAAGATAACAAAACCACGCTCGCAATACCGTTGTTCATCACGGCTGATTTGTAACAAAATCGTTTAAGAACACGTTTAAAAACGCACCGTGCTTATTAAAAGCCCACAATATCTCTTTATTAAGTTTTCTCTTTCAAGTGCCACAATGCTTGTCTATTTAATAGCCATCCCGTCATACTTAGCAGTTCATTTGTACTATTTGTAGGACATTATTAGGATGTTATAAAGGAGTATAAAGGCGTGTCCACACGCTCGATCGCACACAGATGCGTGGAATCGCACAAATGGCCCAGAAACCGCATTCACACGACAAAAAAAGCGATTTTGTCGCTGGCGGAGAATGGCTTCACTTGATACAGTTGACGTTAAGGCATGCATATGATGGATACATATTCCACCGTATCATAATGTAATAGGGTCCATAAGTAGTAATATGTATATACTCTGGTGACACAAAAAGTGTGATCTCAATATTGAATGCAGTTCTAGTCGATTGAGTAGTTTAGCTATTGTCGGTGGATAAGACAGGATAGTACGGAACGTTGTAACTTGTCCCAATATATATTGTCTTGTATATTTACCATCAGCTTTTTAGTAAATAAAGCATTCGTACTAAACCTAAATAGGCCTATGTCTCTCGCCATGGATGGATTGTTAGATGGCAAATCAGTATATTCGCCTGCAATTTAGCATCTGCTGCTATGGAGCCCGCAAAAATATATGATACTCGTACAACCTTATTGTATCATATAAGTATTTTACAGCGTGTCACATATTGAAAAATACTATTGCTGATGACTGTACATTGGTGATCGGTGGCAACGGCAACCAGGAAGTAGCCCGGCTTCATGAGTACCTACGGCTGATGGTAAGTGGTTACTACAGGCTACCTGCAAACTGTATTTCTTTAGGAAATTCTCGGATCAGATTAGCATACATTCCACGGTCTATCACGAGAGGACATTCCACTGAAACTCAGGGGAGAGTTGTCATTATAAACTGCAATCGGCATAATATTAGCTTTAATGCCATGCGTTTTTTAGCCAGGTGTGCGCCCTATGTGAGTCACGCCAGTCGCGAGCCGTCACTCGTCGCGTCTGATTGCGAAGTATTTCGGAAGTTGGCACCGACACAGCGGCTTACATTCATTAGCTGCCGATGCCGATGACAATTTGACGTGCGATAAATACAATTAGGCATCCTATACATGTGCGATAAATACGAATATATGAGCGAGTATGTTCGCGGTTTTAGGTACAGCGACGACCTCACTCGCCTGTGTTATTCTAAGTACGCGTACTGACAGCTCGGACATCTGTTATGGAAGTGGAGCAACATAGTGTTAATAGCGACATCTATCGTAGGTTAACATTAATAATTTGATTAAAATTCTAGGTCTAATAATTGCACGGGGACGCTTAATGTGGATAATGCTGGGTTTAGAACATCGAAGTAGCAAGTGCGATAGGTTGAGAAATATAAAATTACCATTTTTCCTTGTTCGCGTGCTTGCACAGTATTCTCATAGACTACCTACTTTACTGGCATTGTATTTTTATAAATCAGAAACTCCGGTTCGAGTAATTTCTTGTCTTGGTCAATAAGCTATCTGACCCTTTTTTGAAGTTGATTTATATTATTAAGTAATGACCAATTAAAAAAAACATATTTTATTATGCCCTGGAAAACTGCAAACAACATTTTAAAAGTTTACTTTTAATCTAATCCAGCGAATACGATGTCAGCCATGGTAGTCCATAGATTATCTGTATTATGACGTCACTATGCAGGAAAACAACATTTGTAAAGTCAAATTGTTTTTGACTTATATATATATATATTTTTTATGGCTTTCACTCCTCGGTTTTTGTCCCGAGGTGGATTTTGCCAATGACAACGTTACTTAACATACAACGCACGAAAAGAATGTTCGGTGATCCGAGAATTTTGCTTTTGGGTAGTAAAAGGATTGGATTGGAGACCTGAAATTAACAAAAAATAAAAAGTTGTTATTTAGACATCACAGACGAGAGAACACTTAATTAGCGAAGACATTGGGAGAGGATAGATTTGAAATTGATCCGTTGTTCGTTGTCTGTCATTAAATTGTCACATCAGCAGAGGTTACATTACGAATTTTACTCGTATAAGATTCAACATGAAGTTAGTTTCAACGAGTATAATGACGTCACTAGTGTCACTACATGGTAACATGGCCGACAGCGTTTTCAGAGTTCAACATGAAAAAAAATATGAATACAATTTTTAATTTGAAAATACTTTGCCGTTCGTACACTTTTAATACCCGAAGTCTACCAATATTGCGTTCTTAAGTCAAATACTATAAAAATTAATCATTTATTGTACCAAATTTGATGAGTCTAGTAGCCTATTGTAATCTAAGTTAATAAAATATATTAAATAATATCATATCCTATGACGGTTCAATTATAGATAGATCGATAGGTTACACTTTATTCAGTATAACTTACAGCAACATATCACAATAAAAACTTATATCACCTTGGGTAAAGGACAATTAGGGTAAAGGACAGGGGGGTTTTTTTTTATACTACGACGGTGACAAACAAGCATACGGCCCGCCTGATGGTAAGCAGTCACCGTAGCCTATGGACGCCTGCAACTCCAGGGGTGTTACATGCGCGTTGCCGACCCTTTAAAAACTTTAACACTCCTTTTTTGAAGAACCCCATATTGTAGTCCTTTGGGAAAACAGTGGCAGGGAGCTCATTCCACAGCCGGAGCGTCCGCGGGAGGAAGTTCCTCTTAAACCGCACGGTACGAGACCATTTAGGCTCCAGGGTATGCGGGTGAACACCCTGCCGACGGCGAGCGGTGCGGTGGTAGAATGCAGCCGTTGGCATTATATCAAACAATTCCTCAGAGCACAATCCATTGTACAAGCGATAGAACACACATAAGGAGGCGAAGTCTCTCCTTAGACTTAAGGGTTCGATATCGCTCGTGAGTTTGGGATCGTTGACAATTCGGACAGCACGTCTTTGGATCGAGTCAAAGGGGCCCAGCTGGTATCCAGGTGCTCCCGCCCAAAGATGGCAGCAATACTCCATATGGGGGGTTTACGTGTCCCTTACCTTAATTGAACCTACGGTTGACGATATATTATTCCTCCTTGTATCCATAATATTTGGCCTAAAATACGATTTAATCACTCAAGTCAACAGTTTGAAATATATTTTACTAATCTACGCGGTTCTTTTAATTCAATTAAAATGCTACGAGAACCTATCGGGATAGAACTAGAAATAGTCGCTATAGCAGTATAGCAACTATGTGAAATTCCATCCCAATGCGCACACGATAGCAACAAACATTAACTGTCAGCAACTCTGATCTTGGCAACTACATGGCTCATTAAACAAAACATGTGTCCCACGTAGTGTAGACGGCTGTAATCGGAAAGATTAGTCAAGTACATTAGTGATTAGCACCGAACGAAAACAGACTGTAAATTAATGAACATGGGGGCACCGGTTGCTCGTTTGTTTAGCTAAATTGGTATGTACAGTCACGTCTATAAATATCTATACTATTTGGAACTTATTACAGAGGAAGAAGGGTTAACATTGAATACTGATGCATGTATATTTATGAAGCCGACCGTAGGTGGGTAGAGACTTGTGGCCAATACATCTGTTTGTCGGAGCCAATTTGGGTTGTCTTTCTTTGAATACCTGTGGAATGAGCTCTTAACTCCCAAATTAGACAAGCTGGTGCAAATTCAAATAATGAATAAATACTATGGCACATCGACCGAGTCCCTGAAACCTATGACTTTATTTATGGTCACCACGGTGGCCATAATAGAAGTCAGTAGCCGGGTGGCTAAATTTGGATCCAGTTATGTCGCAGCTAGTGGTAGTTGCGACATAACTGGATCCTAATTTAAATCGAAACTATGTACCTACTAACAAGTTTTTCGAGATGGTGAGGTTGAACTTTATTCTTAGGGTTAAAAGTTAAATAATTTAGAGCCAGGGCTAGCCGTTGTCGTTAACCCAACGTTACCTAGGCCGTTCTCTTTTGAGTAAGTTTACAGTCACTAACCAGGGAAATAACTTGCTGTTCTGGTAAACTAAAGTTTTCGGTATTTACATAATAAACATAATAATTAAATTCTAAATCTGATAGTTTTCAGCGCGGATGCAGAGCTTTGTCAGTAAAAAAGGAGAACCGCTTACCTGTCAAGTTCTATATGAAATAAACGCTTAACTCCGAGTTAGTGGACTAACCCCAGCTAGTGCGAGTGGCCCGTGATGTTTACAACGGATTGATGAGGCTATCTGTTTTGAGTTACGGGTGCTCAAATAATAGCATTTCGTTTCGTGTTTTGCGGGATGACTCACACTAGGACGGGACGGGACGGGGCGGGACGGGACGAAATCGACAGATCGTGAAAAAATCACGTGATAGCTCGGAGCCCTCAGATGTCACGTGACGTTTTTCTATAGAAACTGATATATTGTCCCGTCCCGCCCCGTTCCGTCCCGTCTTAGCGTGAGTCATCCTTTATAGAAGTTTCACTGCTCTGAGTCTACCGTGAACCCCAAACTAGGTGTTTGCCACTTGTGTACATTACTAGTACAGTACGACAGAGAGGAAAAACTTTGCTCTTAATCTGCAGTTAGCCCTCAGTAGTACGTAAATAAACATTAGGGCGTTATCACACTTGCGATTTGTGCGCGAGTTTTGTATGAACGCGAACACGCCGCGTAGAAGTTTTGTATGGAAATCGCTTTCAAATCGCCCAAGTGTGATAAAGCCCTTAGCTTTCTATATCTCCGTAGCTCTTGCAATATGCTGTTACGGAACATTTGATTTTCAAAGGTATTGTCGAATATAGCTCCGAAAATCACTATGAATGCCATCTAGCGAAGTGAGACACAAAAATTTTACTACACAATTCCATTAACACTTTTGCGCAAAATTCAAATTATATCCAATCACGAGACTAAATCCAATATTTAACGTTTGGAAACTTTGCCACCACCGTACTTATACAAATCCTCCATGAAGCTTGTGCGAGCGGCATGTCCAGCCATGTGTCGGGGCGCGGTCGCCGCTCGCGACTGCGCGCTGAAAAACAGCTGAAGGCGGCGCTTGCGCACGGTCCGGTGCTGCGTGCAATTAACTGACGTTTATCTGTTCGTGGAGATAACCGCCGTTTAGTGACTACTCTCTTTCACATTTTATGCACAGCTGACGTAAAATATGGATATGTTTACAGATTTTAACGGCCTCCTAGCCTAGTTGGTAGTGATCCTGCCTACGAAGCAGGAGGTCCCGGGTTCGAATCCTGTTCAGGGCATTTATTTAAAATAAAATAAATAATAAAATAAATATTATTTGTGTGTTTATCATGAATATTCGTTCCTAGTTTGTGGATGTTTTGTGTGTATTTAAGTATTTATATGTATCTATCTATAATTTATATATACCTATCGTCTAGTACTCACAACACAAGCGTTATTGAGATTACGGTGTAACTAGGTCTTGTGTAAGATTGTCGCACAATATACAATATATATACCTATATTTGCGCCTTACAATTACAATGGAGTTAGGTACAGAAGTGTGAATATATTTCTGATGTTGAATCCCCAACAGGTTCTTAAGTGAAATTAATTGGGTATTTAAGCTAGGGCACATAGTGTACATGTACAATGAAAAACAAGGTAATGCTAAGTGCTAAATTATCAATTTAGTAATAAATACGGTGTAACAAAAATGCTGGTAATCCGTTTAAGGGAGTAATCAGTATGTATAATATTAAGATTAGGAAAAAAGGGGATAAAAGCTACGTCTTCTATAAAAATTAATGCATGATTACATAAACGAATGATTTCTCATTTGTGAAAGTCGCATGTTCGTTAAATGAACAAGACTTCATACAAGTTCAACCGAAGACAATGTCAACTTCAACTGGGAAGTAACTTATAGACGATCAAAACCATAATATACCTAACACTGCTACTAACTTCGTACGCAGAAGAGCGTCAGGGTAGCCGAGCCGTAAAATGTGCGACCCTGCAGGCCTGTAGTTACAATTTTTTCGAATCAATGTTATTTATTTATTTAAACTTTAATGCACAAGACAGAAAACTGTACACTGTGTCTGTTTGTTTGTCCGTCTTTCACGGTAAAATTGACGTGATTTTTTAAGTGGAGATAGTTGAAGGGTTGGGATGGAGGAGTAACATAGGCTACTTTTTGTCTCTTTTTAACGCGCGCGAAGCCGCAGGCAAAAGCTAGTCATTCAATATTTACAAGTTCGTGCTTCAGAAAACACCATCAACAGATTAATTTCCTTATTGGTTGAGAAGTTAGATAGCATTTGCTTTCATAAAAACTGATGTAAGTATATGCCAAATTTTAAGGACTAAAGGTTCATAAGCGGACTCCAGCCTCCCTGAGCCACAGCAAAGACCTGCAGGTAAAACCCCCGTAAAAAAAACTTCTTAAAGTGCTACGAAAATGTAAAAAAATATAGAAAAAAAGGGCCACTTCTCTGACTCTGGCTAGATAACTTACCGACCTAGGGTTATAATTGTCATACTTACAATAAGCTCTAGTTAAACTAATTACAGTCTAACTGTTTGCAACATCACCGGCCCGCACCCACACCAGACGTGCCCAAGCGCTCCGGCGCGCTACCGTACACAGCTCGCCCAGCCAAGCAGACCCCTCCCACCATTCAACCTACTCCGACCTACAGTTCAACTGGAACTGGCCGGCCAATCACCCGCAGAGACTTACCGTAACCAGCGCGACCAGCGACGTAGACCCCCAATACCAAGTATCCTATTCCGACTTACGGCTCAACTAAAATTGGTGCTGAATTCAGCTACAGAGACAGTAAACGCCTTTCCAGCTAATTAGAGCTCTCCCACTATACCCCATACTCTATATAACGGTTCAACTGAAACTGGTAAATTAATCCAGCCATGAGACTTACCGTACTGAGCATGACCAGTGAGTCAGACCCTTGGCACCATACACCCGACTCTAGTTCACAGGTCAACTGCATCTGGTATGTTACTCCAGCTATGAAGACCCGTGGTTGTACGAAGGTAGCTAGGGTGGATAGTTCAATGCAAGCCGGTGCTGTTGTGCTGTAGTTAACGTCTTGCGGCTCCTTATTTAGAGTCATGTGTTTCAGTGGCTCGCGGTGTGGTGTGGGAGCATGATTAGTTATTAGGGACGATTTATGTTTTGTTGTCCATTTTTTTACATCTTAAAGCATGACGGAATAAATAAGAAATCACAACTGGTCCATGTCCGTAAAATACTACATCTTTTCTTAACGGAAAGGATTAATTTTTACGACTTAAATATGGCGAAATTGCGCTTACACTGTACCAGAAAGGACAACAAGGAAATAAATAATTAGTTTGTTTTAATTTTTTTTTGTTTTTTGCGGGGCAACAGTTGTGCGTTCTTACTTGCGTTTTAATAAAATAAAACCCCACGGAATTAAATCCAAGCATGTCAGATCCCGGGATCAGGGTAGTCAGGCCCAAACCGACCAATTCATTGATTTCCAAGTTCGTTGTTTAATGTCACTCGTACTTCGAGTATAAAAAACGCAGATTTAAATAATCTAGAGCTGCTAATAAAATATTTTTAATTTAACGAACACACGACATTGGGTTAATGAAAATTACATTCTAACCATAATACCTATAGGTAATACTCTCTTTAATTTCAAACAAAACATCTTGTTGATTTTCAAGCACGCAACGAGGTTCGTTTAAGTGTCGGGAATGCAATTATTAAGTACTAGCGACCCGCCCCGGCTTCGCACGGGTTATTATTATACATATAAACCTTCCTCTTGAATCACTTTATCTATTAAAAAACCGCATCAAATCCGTTGCGTCGTTTTAAAGATAAACATATTTAAGCAAAAAAAACAAATATGCTATTGTAACAGATTAAACCTGAATGATATTTTAAATAAAAAGTAACGAAGAGTATGACTGCCCCTATGTTGTGCTTGTTTTGATGTGCTTCCTAAGTAACGGCACTATAATATTAAAATTACGAGGTTGAATGTCTTCACAGCCAAATTAATTACCAAATATATTTTTTAGTTTTTAGTTTAGTTTAGCCCATTAAAGCTTCTTGTTTGTATCTTACTCATGAGACTTAAAAAAGAGTTATAATATGTTTTTTAATTTTATTTATTTAAGAAGTTCAACAGCTTTTACAGTAAATATTAATATTATACTATGTACAAACTCAAAAATAAAAAAGGAACTAATAGCCTTAAATTAACTCAAAATATATTATATCCTAAAATCACAATCATCACGAAAAAAATTGTAACGCCAAAACTCTACCAAATAAAAAACGATAAAAATTACCAAAAATGAATCATGCGCCATAGAAAACCAAGATAATCAATCACCTGTTTGAGTCATGACTACACCAAAAATGTTAAATAAAATAATCACCAAATTTTGACTACCAAATTCAACTATAAGTGACGCCCTACCGCCCGAGGTTTAACTTATATTAGGTTCATTAGGTTTCTTTAGATTCTCAAAGGGCAAACCACCCAGAAATAGTCCTGCGAAGCGAATATAATATACCCAAAGTGCCTAGCTAGTATTGAGCATATGTATTGGAAATAAAAGTTCTAGAGATATACATATCAAAATCCCTCATAACCGGTTATACCTCATTTAAAACCGGTAGTCAGAATACCGGTAACGATCTCTGTTTTTTTTGCAAAGATCGGAAGGTATTAGGTTTATTTATACTAACAAATCAACAGAGGTAACGCCTAAAATAGATTAACTTGTAGTAATGAATAACATAAACATTAATAACCTTTAAAAAAAATACTTACTTCAAAAAATATAAAATGGTTTTTGTATGCACTACCAACTGATGTGTTTGAAGTCGGTGCCAAGCCATATCGGTATTGAATGTAGTATCGTTATGAAATGCACTGACTTCAAACATTGTAGTATCGTTATGAAATGCACTGACTTCAAACATATCAGAATTTAATGCAGTATCGTTTGAACATACACGGACTTGAAACATATTAGTTGGTAGCGCATTGCATAATGTATACCTACAAAGGAACATTTTATTTTTATTTCTATGAAGTCGTATTTCTATTTAGGCCTTGCCTCTCTTCTGTCGACTTATTAGGTTATTAGTATAAATAAACCTTATAAGTATTGCATTAAAAAAAACTATAATTAATAGCTAATTTACTCCCGTACTACAACGCGAGTCGCTCCAGACTCTCACCAAATAAGCCCTCTCGTGCGCATTTTGCAACATTCTATTAATATCTCCCCTCATCCGCTGCCAGCTGATTCTCTACCCTATTATTGTTAAATACGGTTCATTTCAGCCCAATACTGAACCGGCAACTCTAACCAACATGTGGTAATAAAAAATGAACCTAATTTTAGAATAAATAAGTGCGGGAATAGACTGCGTGTGTAGTTTTAATTTTCCCTTTACCTGCGGTGTTATAAATTGTATTCCGTGGTTCGCGGCGTCTGTGTGTTTTCTAAAAACACTGTTTTCAGTGCAGAAATTACTGGAAATGGCCGGGGAAATTGTATTAAGATGTCACTACTACTAAAATAACTATTTTTCCGAGTAAGTACATTCAGCATAAAATAGTCATTGACATACTTATGATTATTCCTTAAACAAAGGTGTGTTGGGATTTAATTCGCCACCTTTGACAACTTCGTTATCTACATTGACAATTTAATTCAACGTAAAGCAAATTAATGATTGTTAAGGTAGATGATAATTCATTTATTTTAGCCAAACGTGTAAATAAAATAGTGATATATTTGCGCGTTTTCTTAATATGTACACAGGCTTCACGCCCGTGAGAGGGGATGGCTGAAAATGAAGCCTACAATTAACTCTTTATCGCACGAGCGAGCGAAGCGAGTGATGTCCCCCAATCTACTTGGACTCTCCGTAGCTTGGAAGTATGTATGTATGTTTGTCTGGATAACTGGAGTATCGTTGATCGGATCATCGTGAAATTTGGCAGGTGGTTAGATGAAATAAACAGAATTTTGATTTTCGAATATTAGCCGAATCGGTCAAGAGGTTGTCGAGATATAGGTGTTACGAGTTCACGTTCTGGGCGAACCACAAGTTATAATACGGCTGTATAAAATAATAACGGTCATGGGTTAACAGCTCTCCGTCTATGGCTCATTTGTTAACGACGTTTTGTTACGACGGTTTATGAATGTTAACAAACACTAATATCAGGCTAACTCTGAAACAAGAACCGCAATTTCCAGGTACCCCTACAATTCGTATTTTAGTCTACCAACCTACATAATTTTAAGATTATAAACTTCTAAATGCAAACACCAAACACCCATCAATCCTTACACGAATGAATCATAACTCAAGTGGCCCTGGAAAAGAAATCGCCGTATCTCCGGCACATCCCGAATCCGCGCAAATTGCCAGCAAAGGTCAGAAGGCCTTTCATTGAGTCCCCGCCCCGTATTTAAATTGCACTCTAAACTTGCAGCGGTTGAAATGAAATTTGTTGCCGCGCTTTCAGTAAACACAGGAATAACTTACTCCTCCCAAAGGATTCCCAACCCTACACCAATATAATAAAGTTTAAGTCAGCTTGGTTGTAAAGTTCAGGCACATAGGTTGTTTATATTTGAAATCTCCTGAAATGGTATCGCCTGCAGGCGCCCCGTCCTGCTCACTCTCGTGGATGTCAGTAGCTGTCTCTGTCTGCCTTATTGAGGAGGCACGTGCGAGTATTTCGGGGAGTTGTGTAACGCTGCGTACGCGCCGGTTACGTCCATGTGAGTCAATGACTCGAGTAAGCTTTATAAGGAATCGACAACATCGGGAAAGCCAATGTTCCAAATGGACTGAGTCATTTGCTTTGAATTTAGTTCTAACGTAAGATTCATGGTGTGTTTTGACATGGGGGCGTAAAACTTTGGTTGTTGATTGTTTGGGCACCTATGCGAAAATAGTTTTAAAATACCTTTGCATTATTATAGACTTTACTAGCTGGTGCCCGCGACTTCATCTGTGCAATATCTTTATAAATTGTAGCCTATGTGTTATTCTGATGTATAAGCTATATTATTGTGAAGTTTAATTAAAATCCATTCAGTAGGTAGTTTTTAAGTGAAAGAGTAACAAACATACTTACAAACTTTCGCGTTTATAATATTACTAGGATGTAATTTTGAACGCTGGGCATGTGCCCAGCGTTCAAAATTACATGCAGCATGCATGTGCAGCATGTGCTTATACTACATATAATGAATTATGTTATAGTACATAGCTAGTTATGGATTATAAACTTACCACCTCTGAATTTCTTCGCTGGTGTACGAAAAATTCCTGACGATGTATCCTTTCACTGGAAGTACACAGGTCCTTGTAACTATGTTTCAGTCGGAGTTGGCTCTAGTAAACTTGGCTTTGAAAGACGCAAGTCGTAGTCAAAATGAAGCAACGGTCATTTTGGGAAATCTAGTCGTTTTGAACTCTTTAAGTTCGTTAAGTTTTTTTAAGTATAATAGATTTAATATACTCGTACTAATTCTTGTTGGTAGAGTGATTAACTAGGACACCACACCAAATAAAAATCTTTCAAAATGTGCTTCCTTAAGCTTTCGCCAGTTTCGCCGTAAACAACGAACACGGCGACGGCAATGATTCTCACAATCTCACAGCACTGAATAGGTACTTAAAGTACACTGTCAAGGTCGAAAAATTCGATGCGAGTTTTTGGACAAAATTCCAAAGGACTCGCATAGAACCTTTTTCCTTGCTTATTGGTATGGATTTACTTGCCCAAAAAATTGCTTGAATATTTTGACCTTTACTGTAAATATGAAAAAGATAGGAGCAAAGCAATGAGGACTACCGCGAGTGAATTCGCCGCTAGGGGCGCTAGTGGAACGTGGGTCCTATGAAAAGAGGTTATATGTCATTTTCGGTACATTTCCATTAGTTTTTAATTTAAGTCGTGCTTGTTTCGAAAAATATGCACTTTTAGAGGAATTATTACATAGAAATACATTAAATTATAAAAATAAATTATTTTGGCAATAAAATAAGCTTTAAATTGAAAGTATAAAATGACATGGCCGTAAATTACCGTAAATTTAGAGGTTACTTTATACAAAAACGTTAATATTTGTCAAAAATATTATTGTTATCAAACTATAATCTACTAAAAAGTAACAAATAAATAATATAAATTCCAAAAGAAAACAGTCAGAAGTTTTTATATAGAAATAAGTACAAACCTTAAGTATATTAAATAATATTAAAAATGTTTTTAATTCTTATGATTTTCCGTTAGCATCCGTCATATCCGTATTCTATAGACATCTGTAGTGCCAATATTATCATATAATTCCGCAAATGTTGATTTTGACCAGGTTAAACTATTAATGAAGTATATTTCGTTGTAAAAATAGTGCGAATAGTAATTAACTGTTTTATCAAATATTATCACACAAAAACGTGTTACCCCTCTAATTTTCTAAAACACAGTATCTACAGATTGCTAAAACATAGTTAGAATCTAATGTACCTCTTTTAACATGGAAATTAATGAAAAATAATCAATTCTAATATTGGTTTCGTGCCATACAAACTCATACTAATGGCGCTTGACAAGGACCCACGCATGAGTGGCGCCGCCTGGTGAGCAAAAATACGGTAGTCCTCAATCCTCATTGAATTCGCTCACCTTTCATTTAGCGCTATATACTGTACCTATATCAGTTTTTTGCCAATAACTTCCTAGTTAGACCTCTAGTTAGCCCACAAATTAGATCTACAGTAGAACCTCGACTATCCGAACTAATTTGGACCGAGGCTAGGTCGGATAATCGAAATGTGGGTTTTTAAGGATGAGATCTAAAAAAACAACACCTTTTAATACCAAGACAGTACCGTATGTATAGAGACTACCATGTGACGAACTTAGTAACGCACACTGAAATAAAAAGCATCTTAACAAAGCCGAATGCTTTTCAACCGACTTCAATATTTCAAAAGGAGGAGGTTCTCAATTCGACTGAATTTTTTTTTTTTTTTTTTTTTTTTTTAAATGGATGTTCACTCATAACTCCGTCATTACTGAACCGATTTGAATTTTTTTTTGTTTTCTAAAAGTAGACGGTTCCTGGTTGGTCCCGTTTTTTTCAAAATCCATTTCTGATGATGGGATCCATGAGGAACTGAGGGAACTCCTCAAATTTGAAAGGCACATGCATGCTGATTTGGGTGATTTCTTAAGAAACTCGAGCATTTCTTTACGAAAATCATCAATTTGGTGGAGTGGACCTGATGATGAAGACCAGGGATGGCAAAGTGGAACTGCTTCGTAATTCTCAGGACTATGATCCGATTTTAAAAAAAAATTTTTTGTCTGTATATAGATGGTTTCAGAATTGTCCCGTTTTTTTCAAAATCAATTTCTGATGATGGGATCCATGAGGATCTGAGGGAACTCCTCAAATTTGAAAGGCACATGCATGATGATTTGGGTAGTTTCTTAAGACACTCGAGCATTTCTTTACGAAAATCATCAATTTGGTGGAGTGGACCTGATGATGAAGACCAGGGATGTCAAAGTGGAACTGCTTGGTAATTCCCAGGACTATCGTCCGATTTTAAAAAATATTTTTTTTTCTGAAAATAGATGGTTCCAGATTTGTTCCGTTTTTTTCAAAATCAATTTCTGATGATGGGATCCATGAGGAACTGAGGGAACTCCTCAAATTTGAAAGGCACATGCATGATGATTTGGGTAGTTTCTTAAGACACTCGAGCATTTCTTTACGAACATCATCAATTTGGTGGAGTGGACCTGATGATGAAGACCAGGGATGGCAAAGTGGAACTGCTTGTTAATTCCCAGCTCTATCATCCGATTTGAGACATTCATCTTTTCTTTGTAAAGAAATACCTTCAAGATAGTCCTATTTGATTATAGTTCTATTTTGATGATGGGCTTCATGAGGGATTGAGAGAACTCCTCAAATTTTAACGGCACATGCATTCTGATTTGAGGGTTTCCTTAAGTAACTAAAACAGTGTTTTGGCGGAGTCAAAATTTTGATGAACTTGATCTGATGATGAAGACCAGGGATCGCAAAGTGGAACTGGTTAATAAACCTAGCTCTACTTATTATCCTAGTTGTGACATTCATCTTTTTGATTTGATTTATATTCTGATGATGGAGTTCTAGAAGAATTCAGAGAACTCTTCAAATTTGAACGGCAGGTTAATTGTGATTAGAGGGTGTTCATAATTAGCTTAGGCATTTTCTTACTGTGGCCATCATTTTGCTGGAGTGGACCTGATGTTGATAATCAGGGATGGCATAATGAATATGCTCGTTAATTTACAGTCTGTCATCCAATTTAACACATTGTTATTTTGTTTGTTTAAAGGTCTACAAGGGAGTTCCGTTTGATTATACTTCAAATGTAATGATGGAAGCCCTAGGACATTAAGAAAGCTCCTCAATTTTCAATCGTACACGTGCGGTGTATTGGATATTTGTGAAGTAAACTGGCTAACTCAAACAAATTCTTAATTTCACTTTTACCGGGAACCAAATGAAGTCGGTTTTTTTTTCTTAAAAATTATTATACAGGCGTTTTATGACATAACACGCTGGATAAGTTAGGTGCGTTCGGATAATTGAGGTTCGGATAGTCGCGATTCGGATAATCGAGGTTCTACTGTACTGAAAACCCTTTCATGGAATAAACACATCGAATATACATCGCAATACAAATCAGCTTGTATAACATTCTCACGGTAATTATAGTGAGATACATCCCAGTTTTTAGACGTAAACAAGTGTTCTGGCCATTTAACTTGTTTACAGCTAAAGGCAACGCTTTATATATAGTAGTGTGACTACTTGAAAACATGAATCAAAGCATTTATTATGTTTAATAAATGATTTAATTCATGCTTTAAAATTGTATAGCTAAAGGCAACATAAATATTATCATAATCGCATGAATCGTCTGCTCTGAAATCTAGACGAGATCAAAAACAGGTTACAGCTTTTCTTCGTTACCGGATCGACCAAATACAGCTCTCATGCCAGGTGGAAAAGCTTTACAGGACGACATTGCGGGATGCTACGAGTACATACATATTGCAGTAAAGTAAACATACATGTCCAGTCACCTGCAATGACTGCAATAGTATCTTGCGCTATGAAAACCGTGAAAATATGTGACGCGTTCTTATGGCAGTTCAAATAAGACTGTGTCAGATATTTTTGCATGTCTCGTTGCGTAATATTATTGCCGGGGACTGTCCAAGTGTCCACTGTCAATATCCTTGATAAATATAGTGAAGAATGGAAACCAATCGCGACTGCATTGCGGCGACTACGGTAAAGGTAACAGTCCGCGCGTGGCAACATTGCAGGTGCAGTGGGAAACCTGCATTCGCAGTTCATTAACGGAAAGGACCTGCACGACAATGTCGCTACTAGGGTGTGCAATCCGGTTTTTATTTGTATGAAATTTCGGTTAATTACCTGTTATTAACCGGTTTTCCCATACAAACAAAAACCGGTTTGCACACCCTAGTCGCTACCTTTCGAATGTCACCTAACCCAACAAAATTGATGAGTAATTTCATCTGTGTCGACAGAACTTTTACCCCTGTTTCACCCTGTATGGTATAAATTTCATAAAATCCATTCTTAGGGTGAATGCACACTAAGTATTTTTTTTGTAGGGATGGTAAAGCGGGCGCGGGTGTCATTTGGGTTGAACAGGTGAACTGTGAGTAATATAGTTTTTTAAATCTAATTTCATCTTTAAGAGTTTTCGAAAGTTAACAGAAGATTGAGTATAAGTAGCCTACTTATGTGTTTAATTTCCAAAATAAATCACATAAGATGGCATACAGAGGTCTATATACAAAATCAGATCCTATAAGAATCCAAAGAATAATCTTTATAAAAAAAAAACAATATAAATATATTAGGGGACAACCCTACACAATTTGACCTAGTCCCACATTAAGCTAGTAGTACTGGATATAAATAATACTTTTAATTTCGAATATTTTTAACTGTAGCGTGGGGATTCTGCTTCAGGCCGCTATACGGTGGCGCAAACCAGACCGACACGGAAAGTGGGTTCGCTTTGGAAGTCTCTCTATAACCCGCTGCTGAGAGGAGATCTGTGCCCAGCAGTGGGACATAATATACATAAATTCCAGATTTTAGCAAGTACATAGTGGGTACGGGGTGTGTGTCAGTGTGTCGCGCGTGGGCGAGCCAGGAATAGCCGGTGTTCGCTTTCACAACACGCGCCGGTTAGCACTACGAGTATTTACACGCCGGTTCGGGAGAGCGGCCTTCCCACAATGTATTAAACGGATGACCAGCCTAGGCGGTAGGCAGTCTACGAAGCAGGAGGTCCCGGGTTCATGTTTATAAAGATTCAAAGAGTCAATGCATCTATTTAGTATTTGTTCAACATAGATGTGCATTTCAAGATGTTAAAATGTTTTTGTAGTATGTCGCCTATTGGCATACAAATATAATTTGATAATTTATATCTACTGTCTAAACATAATATCACAGATAAAAGTCAAACCATATACATGCAAAAAAGTCAGTAATGTTTATGCATAAGCCAGTCAAAAAATCTGCTATGGTACCTATATGCTTTCTCTGTAAGAAATTCCTTCGAATTACTCTTAAAAATATTGATGTTGTCCGCTTTTACAGCAGGCGGTATCTTGTTTATATACTTTGTGTGCCATCCCAATGAGGATTACCGCGAGTCGATGTTTCCGCTAGGGGCGCTAGTGGAACGTGGGTCCTGCGGGAACATTTCAAACGTCACTTTGACAATTCTCTCATACTGACACAGTACCCACGCATGAGTGGCGCCGCCTGGTGAGCGACAATACGGTAGCTCCCATTATACTTTTTTGTAGCAATGCCGTATGACCTTGCTCTCTGTGCAATGATTTTAATTTATTTAGAAGTAGAACACTTTTAAACTTATTACTTTCAGTTTGTTTGTTGTAACTTGCGATGCTTACCGATTCACTTTTGTTTTAGTATATTTTCTCATGAAGTGAAATGTACAATTTCTTTTGAGAAATAAAGTTCTTTAAACACAAACTTATTAAAAAAAAAATCCTATGAACAAAAATTGCCATTTCGTAACTATAGGTAAAGACATGGAATGTAAGTATTTTCAGCTTAAAAAAAAATGGGTTTACTGATTCATCGTCCAATGCCCTTAACTTAACTGTGCTCAGTTGTATCAGTTTAGGTCCTAAACTGAAACTCGTTAAGACGTCATGAAGGGCCCTGGATTCCACAAATAATTCTTACGCCTATTTTTTGAGCCAGAAATACAGATTCTTTATTACTACATTTCCCCCAAAATATAATACCATACCTTAAGTTAGATTAGAAGTGTTAATGAAAAATATACGACGAACTAGGTCGATTTTCGTTCACCTAATTTAGATAATGTATTGGCGATCAATATTCTTCTTTTTCCTACCGTTTGCCAGGTTATGCCATGGCTCAGGGAGCCTGGGGTCACGACGTCTTTCTTCGCCGAAAAGCGATTGCTAAATATCAAATAATATCTGGTACATAATAAGTTCCGAAAAACTCATTGGAACGAGCCGGTGTTAGGACCAGCGACCTCCGGACGGATTCTCGGATTGAAAGTCGCAACCAACGCTCCCTGATCAACATTCCTATCAATATTTCTTAAATTTGATGCCTTTTTCTAGTGACGGAAGTTAATCGCCAAGTTAATTAAGTAATCTATCCTCCGACTCCCAGTCCTGCGTCAACAGCGCATGAATGGCGGGAGGACAAACATAGCGTTATTAACTTATAAAATCAGCAGTAACAACAGTGTCATCCGCTCCCCAAGGCTATATTTAGTTTCGATTTCCGCGGGGACACTAAATGGACATAATTTTATGAGGACCCTGTTACTTATAGTGTAACATAGCCAGACACCTTATAAGAGCATTATTAAATAAGCAGTAGCAATATTGTGATCCACTCGTATTGGTCATATTTCGTATAAGAACACCATTCTAGTGTGACAGACTTATAAGGGTGTTCCAATGAGAGCTACCGTATTGCCATTGTGGCTCACCAGGCCGCGCCACTCATTCGTGGGTCCTGTGTTAGTATGACGTTTCAAATGTCAAAGTGATTTTTTGAAATGTTCCCGCAAGACCCATGTTCCACTAGCGCCCCTAGCGGAAAATCGACTCGCAGTAAACCTCATTAAGCAATAACCACACTGTGATCCGCTCGAATTGGTCCCCGTGGCTATATTGGGAGATTTGGGAGACACCAAGAAACATCACTGAATGGACATATGCCTTAATGAGAATCCTGTTGAGAGACACTTTCTAACAGCGTTATTAAATAAGCAGTAATATCATTGTGATTCGCTTAAATCTAAACAAAGCCACAGCCGTACTGTACCATTCTTTTCTCGAAGAAGTTCAGGCGATTTTCAACCTTCTTTAATTTCTCGCTGGTTAAAGCTAGAACCCTGAATTTCTAAGAACCTGTTGGCTATAACAGGACATAGATATATTGTAAATAAAATTTAATTTGAACTTGTAGTTTAAGAACTAGCGAACGTCATAGTTCCTTAGTTTGGACACTCACTCACTCTCTCACTCACCGATCATCAAAACTCCAAGGTACTTCTAGCAGGCCCAGAAGGTCTAAATTTAAAACATAAGTTCCGAAAAACTTATTGGAACGAGCCGGTGTTAGAACCTACATCTCCTACCAAGTCATAGAAAATTCAAAAAAGTTTCACATTCACACAGTCACAGAGCTCAAATAAAAATAGGCAAGTCGGTGAAAGTCGCGTTCTATGGACACTCCCCGGTACTGACTAAAATAACCGACTTAAAACAAGTCGGTTATTTTAGTCAGTCAACACATGACATCTCAAAACCTTTTTTGCAGCGTAGGAAAAGAACTGCGGAGCGAGACTTGTGTATTTTTACATGTAATGTTTTTGATGGGATTTTCTATATTTGGTCACATATGCAATAATAATGCTGTGATCCACTCGATTGATCCCCGCAGTCATATTTGGATTTCCCAGAAAATGTCATTTAAGGGATATATTTCCTACAAGGATGCCGTTAGGTATTGTAACGGGACGCAATTCCCGTTTACATAAATGATTATTACATATTTATTTGTTACAATTCCCCTTAACTTATTTCTTATTTTTTATTAGAAACGCGCGTATTTGACGAGTAGTGTATAGCTGCCTTAAATCTCTAATTTTGTCTATGCTTCAAAAGTTTTAATGCTCTATGCTTTTTAAATTTGAAATCAGCGATATTTGAATTATTTGGAATAATCAGTTGTCATTGACAAACAAAGCTTCTAAGAAAACACGAATTTCACATTATATACTATTTTGGATTTAATAAGTTAAATAAAAAGGTATTAAACGATGTATGATATCAGCGACGAGAAGTTATACTAATTCACATTCTTGGAAGGATAGAAGGATTCAAAATAAGACAAAGGATATGTTTTTATCGCAATAAGGAAACCGAAATCGAAAGCTAAGTATAACATCTAGATTTGAAAAAATATTTCCTTTATTCCCCCTATCTGTAGAAACATATTGAATGGATTTAAGATCTCCTCTCTAACTCAAAAGTATCCCTAAATAGTATGTTACATTTATCTACTACATTTATCGTTTTACGAGAACTGACTAGACTCTCAATGACATACATTATGCAGGCAAGACAGTTAAGGAGATCGGGTTGAGAGTAGATGAGATAACGACATAATTTAGAGTAATATGAGTGATACTACGCTGACTGATCCTTCCTACAGCTAGACCTCACTTGACTTTACCTGACAACACGTACATCTTCAACAGTTCAATCCCTTCATGTTAGCTTCCAAATTTAGATGAAAGTACTTAGTGATAGTAGCTCATAGCTTCTTTAAAAATACAGGTGGTAGACAACATTGCAGAAGGCAGAGTAAATAAATAATGGCAACTTTATCGAATGAAAAGAACCTAGCTTTACTACGCGACACAACGTTTCCCCCTACACGATCACCGGCCAAATTGATATTACAAGGTAAATTTCAGGAACTGTATATTATTAGGATAGGAAATTTGTAGTAGAAAATCTGTACCGTCACAGTCGGTGCCTTAGTAACCAGGATGTATGTTGCCAAATTCACCAGTTCCTTGAGTTTACCTTGATGTGTCAAAGTTGGCTTTTTTCAGCCACAGTTGTTGCTTGTGAAATGGACATCGTTAAGTGCCTGTTACTTCTCTGCTCTGTGCTCTGTCTAAATATTTCGTTTAAAATCGCTTTTAATTTTATACTCAGATAAAACAATTCATTTAATAAATTACAAGTTCACGCCAACATCACCTTAACACTTTAGGAAGAGATTTCCTCTTTAGGCAAAAATAGCGTAGGTACGTCATAACTCTCTCAGCTCTTTCGACGTGCATATCATGCATGTATCGTAGATACATTGTAAATCCTATATTATTCTTCATCCAAAATACTTATTATGATTATTTTTGGTGGGGTAATTTTATTAGTTTAGTTTATTGCAAAACTGTCAGTTCAAAACCAACTCAAAATTATAAGATTGAGGAGAACAGTATAAAATAACTAAATAACAATATGTAGCTTCTTATAAGCGAAAATTTAAAATAACGTTCCTAGTTTCCATAAATAAAACAACTAAGTCATTTTCAAAATTATTAGGCTAGAAAGGTACACTGAGTTCTGAACTATAGGTAATTCAATTTGTCAATAATTGGTTTCTTAAGAAGTAGAAGATTCGGTACCTACACTAAAGCTGCAGTAGCATGTCTTGCCAATAAAACTCCGTAATAATTTAGAGAATGTAGTTCCAAACCATACAACTAGGGCTTGCTTCTATTTTTTTTACTAAAGGCTAAACAAACGTAAAAAGGTACCTTTAGCTATTAAATCAAGCAACATGAAATTGTATATTATGTAATTTAATAAGCAATATTTCTTAATTCCGCAATAATACTCGTAGGTAGATTTTATGTGTTATTTCTAGCGAATCTTGACAAGAAAACTTCAACACTTCAACATATCGAATATATATGCTCGGGGCTCCTTAGCTTGACTCTTGAGATATATCGTTCTCTGATCTGTAAAAAAGATAGCGTTAACATCCTGCTATGTATTCACTTATTATGAGAAATGAAAATACGTACGTTTATTTTTGTATCTAAATTATATATGTATTTCATACTAACACGCTTGCTGATCGTACTTCTAAATTTCATTATATACGATACGACATTATATAAGTTTATATTATTAAATAACATTAAAATCTAAAATGAATTTATGGAGATGGTGTTTATAAATAAACATTTTCATTTTCTGTCAAAATAATATTTGACTGACGTATACCATGAAAACATAAAACCATTTCAGTCGATTAAAGAGGTTTGATACCTTTATGTTAGGAATATTATAGCGAAACCTTCATGTGTATTCTGAGTAAATATTTATAGCAAATATTTTTGTCAATTATTTTCAAAAGTACCTTTACGTAAGTTACGAAATGTACAGTCAGACAATAAAATATTTTTATTTTTAAATAAAATAAAATGGTAAATTTAAAGTTAATTAATTTCCTATTCAATAAATTGGTATTTTATGGCATTTTAATTAAACCAAATATATTAAATAAATAATATTTAAATGTTATTTGGATAATATTAGGGTATGTTATATACAGTTTATATCGATACGTGTTGTTCCATTGTCTTGGAATAGTGTAAGAGCGAATGAGGAATGATATCTGGTGATGTCTGCTTCTGTCAATGACTTAGACTCAACAGTATACAGTGTGATGTTTTGCTAACGACTTAGTCCTGACAGGTATGCGACAGCCTCTGCAATGGAATCGGATTTAAGATACAAACATTAAAGTTCATTGGCATCTCGACATAACATCACACGGTCCAGGAAACTTTTTGGATATTGCTATTAGTTAGTGTCATTACAAGCTGACAGGTTGCAGGTTTCCAAACTGTTATCCAAAATGAGTTCTACTCCACAAGAAGCTAGGGACCCCATGATTAAATCACACATCCGTCAATTACATGTTGTCTATTTAAGTTTCTTCGGTCATAAATAAATAAATTACTAAGTATATTGTGGACATAGTACAAATAGACTTATTTCACAATAAACTAAATAAAGCTGATACTTAAAAAAAAAAGTCTCAACAAATAATAAAAAAATTAAATCTGGTTACGACCATGAATTGAAATAAGTACTACTATTAAAAAGTATTTTGAGTTTTTTTTTGGGCGGTCTTACAAAACGGAGCAGTCCCACAATAGAAGCTAAATAAAGCTGATACTTAAAAAAAATGCCTGAACGAATAATAAATAACTTAAATCTGGTTACGACCATGAATTGAAATACTAATATTAAAAGTATTTTAAGTTTTTTTTGGGTGGTCTTACAAAACGGAGCAGTCCCACAATATAAGCTAAATAAAGCTGATTGGGGTATAAATAATATTTATTGTAAGAAACTAAACTAAAGTTACAATCAAATAAACTAATACTAAAATTTAATATATACAGTAAAAATAAAAATAAAATCCTAAAACTATCTATAAATAAAAAATGCCCTCCAGATCGCTGCCAATGGGTAGCGTGCCCAAAAGGCTGGCCGCATTGCCACGTTGTATGGCAATGCTTATACGCTCAGCGAAGTATTGGCCAGCCCTCTGGTCACCCGTGGTATCGATGAGGCGTGTCGCTAATTCTTTAAAGATGCGACGCGCGCTCGGCCCCCACGGCCCCAACGTTTCGACCCCAAACGCCTCAAATAAGTAGCTGCTGCCGAGGGCTGCATACTTACGGCGTTTGAGATCTTCTGCTGCGGAAGCGGCATGGCCAGCAATACTGCTGGTACCAGGAAGATGGGACGGTGCGAGGGTATCTACACATGTAGCATCCCAAACGAGTGGTCTTCCCATCTTCCAAGGCACCAGCGTCATACCATCGGGCCTCTTGCCGTCGTCCCTCGCCAGGCCAACAGGTTCCAGGATGGCTGGGACTTTGACGCTGACAAGGGCCCTTCGGATGACATCGTTTATACTGGCATGCCGGGGTATGCGCCCGGTGCTTCTGCAGCAGGAAAGCCCATGGTGCCCCAAGGTATCTACCATGGTACCACATTGGCAGCGATGTGGAGCGTTGGTGGCTGCCCCTATGCGCAAACTTGCCGCCAGCCTAAAAGTGGAGTTATCCATTAGGGTACCTAAAGATAGCGACGGTAGAGCCTGTAGCCACAGACCCGACTCCCACTCCGTAGTGGCTAGAAGACGAGCTCGATCTGCCTGACAAGTTGACGTATTCAAGAGATTGTTCCGTACTAGTCGGCAGAGCGGCTCGTCCCATTGCCTTTGTGAGCAAGGATTAGCGGGCGGGTCGGTGCTGCTACAGGTTAGGAGCCAAACATTCTTGGCCTCGGTGCAATGTGCAGCTTCCAAAGCTCCCAGAGAAGGGGTTAAAATATCACTAATGAGGTTGCGGGCACTATGCACCGAGGACAAGAAGGCAGGTAACGACACACTTGAAATTTTGCGGATACCCAGGCCACCGTGTCGAATAGGTAGAGTAGCCTGGGTCCAGGATCTCTCGTCAAAAGGTACGTTAATTAGGGACGACAACGTTTCTTGAATTAAAGTATCTAATTTGTCTAACAAATTGGGGTGCTTCCAAAGATGACTGCCGCGGAGGACGTAAGTAAATTTAGGTACGAATAGACAGTGCCGAATAATAGTGTAGGCCGTGTGGGTATTTATTTTTAGTAATCGGTCCGAAACAGATCTAAAATTTTGAATTTTGTCATTAACGTATTCATCGAAAGATTGGTCTAAAATGGGACAGCCAAGAAGGTGAAGCTGGTTTTCATTAACAATTTTTATTCCGGGTGCCACCTTTGCAAAGCTCTCAGCTATAATTTTGTTATCAGAAGAAGAGTTCAAAAAGAAAAGTTCACATTTGGAAAAATTCAAAGTTAAGCCAATAGATTTCAGTTCAGAAGTTAATTTTTGAAGATCATCTAAAACAGAGCTTGCGTCACCTCCAAGTGTGCCGTCGTCTAGATACCACAGATTTAATTTTGAATTTAGGTTTTTTATTACTGGGTGAATAGCGAGGCTAAAAATGGCTGGGCCAAGGGGATCACCCTGCTGACAGCCAACTGAGGAAGCCAGAAGATTAGATTTGTATAAAAGTTTAGTGGGGGAATTGTAGCATTGCCAAAGGAATTTATAGGTTTCGGGGATTTTTTCTTTAATTTGGGTCAACAGGGTACCTCGGTCTACGGAATTAAACGCGTTCGTTATGTCAACTTTCAACAGTACCTCACCTGTCCGTCGCTCCACAAAAGTACGCACAGCGTGAACGGCAGCTTCACAACCGCTTTTGGACCCAAAGCCTAATTGTAAGGGACTAAATTCCTTACCTAATTTATTTAGCACGGCACGGCAAGCTATTTTGGCAGTAAGACGGCGAAAAGTGGAGCCAACAGCGATTGGTCGTATGCCGCCGTCCTTTTTTAGAAGGGCACATAAGTTGGCGCCGTAAAGGATATCCGTCACGTCTGTGGGTACTTACTTTACTTTTGTTAAGGCAAAAATAAAAGCTTTAACAAATAAAATAAAAAAATACTTAAATCTGGTTACGACCATGAATTTAAATACTACTTAATATTTAAAGGTATTTATTATTTGGGGTGGTCATAAAATTAAGATGTATTCTCAACATAAGTTAAATAAAGATTATGAAGGCTACAATTAAATGCCTTAACATATAATGACCTTTGACATCTGGTTACGATCAGATGGTAGGACAGTGAGTGCCTAATAAAGACTTCATGCAATTGATGAACATGCTCCAAGCCAGAAATCGGCCGTATTTTAGTGAACCCCAGGGTTTAGTGTTGATAGCGGATCTTTAACGGTTGGTCCCATTTAAAAAATTCTCGCCTTTGAAAGGGATGCATTGATTTCCTTTCCCCATCCGATAAGCAAAGCAGGTATGAGGTCGGAAGTGTCCTTGCAGTACGGCTAGAGTTTATCAAGGACTCACGACCCTTGGTACCTTTTTCCAAAAGTGAGAATGTCAGTGGAGATTTGTAAATGTCCATGTCATACATATTTGAGCTTGAGAACTTGACTATTATATGCGTGCGGTTCTTCGCTTGGTTAAATACACACTTCATAAGAGGAAAAATAAAAAAAAATGTCCACATTAAATGGAAAGATGCTAATGAACTTATTACTAATAAATAAAAATAAAATTTACGCCTTATGCTACTAATTTTCTCTGTGATAAAATGTTGCTTTCCATGACCCATATGTGTCTATGTTCGCAAAATTTGGGGGTAGTGTAGTGGTAGCATAAGCCTTATTTTTCTTTTTATTACATTTCTATCTTTTAGGAGATATTCAGTCTTCACAAGTTAGTTGCTTCTGTATTCGCAAACGTGGGGGGTAGTATAATGTTATTTCCTTTGTTTGTTTTTAAAATTTTGCTTTCCATGACCCGGATGTGTCTATGTTCGCAAAATTTGGGGGTAGTGTGTAACGGGACGCAATTCCCGTTTACATAAATGATTATTACATATTTATTTGTTACAATTCCCCTTAACTTATTTCTTATTTTTTATTAGAAACGCGCGTATTTGACGAGTAGTGTATAGCTGCCTTAAATCTCTAATTTTGTCTATGCTTCAAAAGTTTTAATGCTCTATGCTTTTTAAATTTGAAATCAGCGATATTTGAATTGTTTGGAATAATCAGTTGTCATTGACAAACAAAGCTTCTAAGAAAACACGAATTTCACATTATATACTATTTTGGATTTAATAAGTTAAATAAAAAGGTATTAAACGATGTATGATATCAGCGACGAGAAGTTATACTAATTCACATTCTTGGAAGGATAGAAGGATTCAAAATAAGACAAAGGATATGTTTTTATCGCAATAAGGAAACCGAAATCGAAAGCTAAGTATAACATCTAGATTTGAAAAAATATTTCCTTTATTCCCCCTATCTGTAGAAACATATTGAATGGATTTAAGATCTCCTCTCTAACTCAAAAGTATCCCTAAATAGTATGTTACATTTATCTACTACATTTATCGTTTTACGAGAACTGACTAGACTCTCAATGACATACATTATGCAGGCAAGACAGTTAAGGAGATCGGGTTGAGAGTAGATGAGATAACGACATAATTTAGAGTAATATGAGTGATACTACGCTGACTGATCCTTCCTACAGCTAGACCTCACTTGACTTTACCTGACAACACGTACATCTTCAACAGTTCAATCCCTTCATGTTAGCTTCCAAATTTAGATGAAAGTACTTAGTGATAGTAGCTCATAGCTTCTTTAAAAATACAGGTGGTAGACAACATTGCAGAAGGCAGAGTAAATAAATAATGGCAACTTTATCGAATGAAAAGAACCTAGCTTTACTACGCGACACAACGTTTCCCCCTACACGATCACCGGCCAAATTGATATTACAAGGTAAATTTCAGGAACTGTATATTATTAGGATAGGAAATTTGTAGTATAAAACTGTTCCGTCACAGTTTATTAAATACGAAGGGCTCTTTGCCTCGAACTCGACCATGGACGATGATGGCAGCACCGCACCGCCTACCGTCCCGCGGTGCGGTTTCTCCATGCCCGGTATTATATTCAGGCAAACTGATGTCCGGCGGGAGCTGCTATCATTAGACGTCCACAAGTCGAGCGGGCCAGACGGCATACCAGCAGTGGTGCTCAAGCGGTGTGCTCCCGAGTTGTGTCCAGTGCTCACGCGCCTTTTCACGCTCTCATATCACAAACGGCAGGTGCCGTCTTCGTGGAAGACCGCCCTTGTGCACCCTGTGCCTAAAAAGGGTGACAGATCAGACCCGTCGAATTACAGGCCAATCGCTATAACCTCCCTTCTCTCCAAGGTGATGGAGCGCATAATCAACGCAAAGCTCCTGGGATACCTAGAGGATCACGATCTGATCAGTGACCGACAGTATGGCTTTCGCTATGGTCGCTCCACTGGTGATCTTCTAGTGTATCTCACCCACCGCTGGGCTTCAGCTATTGAGAGTCAAGGTGAGGCATTGGCAGTCAGCCTGGATATAGCGAAGGCGTTCGATCGGGTTTGGCATGGGGGTCTTCTGTCGAAGTTACCATCTTACGGACTGCCCGGGGGATTATGCGAATGGATTGCCAGCTTTTTGTCCGGCAGATGCATACGAGCCGTTGTCGACGGAAGTTGCTCCGATAGCATGGACATAAATGCTGGTGTCCCACAAGGCTCTGTGCTATCCCCAACGCTGTTTTTGCTGCATATCAATGACATGTTGTCCATTGGCGATATTCATTGTTATGCAGACGACAGTACTGGGGATGCCTATTACACAGGCCGTGCTAACATCCCTCGTCCCGTTGTGTTAGAGAGTCGTGAAAAGCTTGTGTCAGACATCGAGAGTGCTCTCTCTGATATCTCACTGTGGGGCCAGGAAAATCTTGTCCGATTTAACCCCACTAAGACACAAGTTTGCGCGTTCACCGCTAAAAAAACCCCATTTACTGTGGTCCCACAATTCCAAGACACAGTCCTTACCATGTCAGAGAGTATTGGGATCCTGGGTGTTGACATTTCCAGTGACGTCCAATTCCGTAGCTACCTGGAAGGGAAGGCCAAGCTGGCATCCAAAAAGCTCGGTGTGCTCAATAGAGCTAAGCAATACTTCTCTCCGGGGCAAAGACTGTTATTATACAAGTCTCAAGTCAGGCCCCATATGGAGTATTGCTGCCATCTTTGGGCGGGAGCACCTGGATACCAGCTGAGCCCCTTTGACTCGATCCAAAGACGTGCTGTCCGAATTGTCAACGATCCCAAACTAACGAGCGATATCGAACCCTTAAGTCTAAGGAGAGACTTCGCCTCCTTATGTGTGTTCTATCGCTTGTACAATGGATTGTGCTCTGAGGAATTGTTTGATATGATGCCAACGGCTGCATTCTACCACCGCACCGCTCGCCGTCGGCAGGGTGTTCACCCGCATACCCTGGAGCCTAAATGGTCTCGTACCGTGCGGTTTAAGAGGAACTTCCTCCCGCGGACGCTCCGGCTGTGGAATGAGCTCCCTGCCACTGTTTTCCCAAAGGACTACAATATGGGGCTCTTCAAAAAAGGAGTGTTAAAGTTTTTAAAGGGTCGGCAACGCGCATGTAACACCCCTGGAGTTGCAGGCGTCCATAGGCTACGGTGACCGCTTACCATCAGGCGGGCCGTATGCTTGTTTGTCACCGTCGTAGTATAAAAAAAATAAATAATAATAATTTCATTGTAAGCGTCATAAAGAAGCAGTCAAACACTGTGTAATTTATATATAGCGCTGGGGTAATGTCTTTTCTAAATGGATATATTTCTTTTATCAGCTCTCTTATAAGATTATAAATTGAAAGAGATGTCATATACTACAGAGAAAGTGACCAAGGCCTCCGGTCAGCAGGACTGAAATCGAACCAGCGACCTCCTGCTTTCTGCCGCGAAAGCAGGAGGGAGGCAGCCATAATTTATATAGGTAGGTATAGTAGTATGCCTACTTAAAAACATCAATCAAAATATTTATTTTAAATAATAAATGATTTAATTCATGCTTTGCAATTGTACTGTTGTACAGTTTAGTTTTGGATATGTGAAACGTATTATTGTTTATTTTCATCTAGGGATTCTTGGGGAAAGGGGAATACTGCTAACATACCAAAAAAACCGGCCAAGTGCGAGTCGGGCTCGCGCACAAAGGGTTCCGTAGCAGCAAATATAATAAACTTATTATGTCAATTTATACACCTGGTGAATGGAGCCTAAACTTATAA
Source organism: Lathronympha strigana (assembly GCA_949128165.1). NCBI lineage: Eukaryota > Metazoa > Arthropoda > Insecta > Lepidoptera > Tortricidae > Lathronympha > Lathronympha strigana. Next base: position 129,365 of record OX421903.1, read on the forward strand.
GGTTCAGCCATCGTTTTCAGTGTAAGCACAATAACTTAACCAAAATTACAGTTAAATCAACCTATCTCAAAAACTATAAGAGATACTTTGATCAAACCAAAAATCGTTGAAAGAGTTAATTAGCATGCATCACCTCTATTTTTTTTAGAATTTTATACCCCGTAGTTATAAAAATAGAGGGGGGGGGACATACTTTTTACGACTTTGAGAGCTGATATCTCAAAAACCGTTCACTTTAAGAAAAATGTTTTTTAGAAAACTTTATATCATTTTAAAAGACCTTTCCATTGATACCCCACACGGGTATGTACATCGAAAAAAAAATTTTCATCCCTCAGTTACATGTATGGGGGGCCCCACCCCCAATTCTTTTTTTTACTATTTAGTGTCATAATTTTGTAGCGGTTCATACAACACATATTCCCATCAAATTTCATCACTGTAGTACTTATAGTTTCCGAGTAAATCGGCTGTGACAGACGGACAGACGGACAGACGGACAGACGGACAGACGGACATGACGAAACTATAAGGGTTCCGTTTTTGCCATTTTGGCTACGGAACCCTAAAAACAGGTAAGTAGGTACAATTATTTATCTTGCCCCGATTTCTCCCTTACTCGACCTACGAGTACCTCCATGCAATAAATACAGATGGTTTGTATTTTTGTGACAATGCCTTAGTCATAGTCATAGTCATAGTTTATTGCATCCATGGTATACATTGGCCTTCCTGAGGAAACGTACGAAATTGGACATACGAGTATTTCCTATAGCCACATTGTTGCATTTCGAATGATTCCTCCTTATAAAGGTTACATTTATTGCGGTAAATGTCGTCAAAATTCAACTGTCACCTTAAGGATAATATTGTAGTGCTTGTAGACGTTTACTTTTATTATGTACTAGCCTTTTGCCCGCGGCTTCGCTCGCGTTAGAAAGAGACAAAAAGTAGCATTATGTCACTCTCCATCCCTTCAACTAAAATCACGTCAATTCGTCGCTCCGTTTTGCCGTGAAAGACGGACAAACACACACACACACACACACACACACACACACACTTTCCCATTTATAATATTAGTATGGATAGTAATATGGATATGTGTTAGTCCTCGTATTACTATCAGGCTATACTAACATACCTTGTATATACATATAGCCTGATAACAATCCCGGCCGGTGGGATGCCGCCGATTTGTATGGGACAGCAAAATCTCGTTTTCGCGATTTCGGCATTGGTCCCATAATATAAGTTGATTAGTATCACTTATACATTCACTATGTAGAATTTGAACGGCCCTTTTTATTTAACTCTGTATATGTATTCATTAGCTACTGCGAATCAATGCGAAATGGTATGGTATCAAAATATTTTCCATATTCATAAATCTGTCACAAAATCTAATTTTATTTTTCAGCGTTTTATAGTATTGGAATATTCGTGTGTACCTACATTTTGGGTATTCGTGGGTTCACAGATTTATCAGTTGTGCACTTTTACACAACGTAGGTAATAGGTCAACTTGTACAGTGCAACCCTAGGCTACTTCTAGAAAATGACAAGCAGTAAGAGATTTCTTACAATCGGATTTATAGCGTCTCTATGACATAGTCCTACAGTGGCCTAGGGTACCAATTGGTTGAGTGTACAACCTCACCTTTTCCCAGCCATACGTCACTAAATCAATCCGTGCCAATAAAGACCGTAACGGGCTAACTAACTAACTGAGCAACTAAGCCGGCGCACGCGCCGCGCCAATTACGCCTAACGAGGCGGCTAATGCGCACACGGCCCACTGCCATACAGACGTAACGTTAGGGAGGGTTCAGAATCACTCCTGGATAAGAATCTCGGAGGTATTATCGTAACCATGGTCAGGCGATTCTAAACCGTATTCCTGGCAAATAAGGTCAGTCAGTCATGCTGTTGGTACGGTACAAATAGTACTGGAATTACTACGAAAATGTGACTTAGGCTTTTTTGATGACGCGCGGAAAGTTATTATGTTTAATCGACCGTGCTTTGGTAGCAGTTTTGGTAAGGTTTGGAAGGTGGTATCACTCATTACGTAACTAGAATATTATATTATGGTAGATGAGCGTTTCTTTTTTTTTAACTGTGATATTTTCTGCGAATTTTATGTTATTCCTACTCAAAAAACACGAGCTGTTTCCATTCCAATACGATGACTATTGGGATGGAAAGAGCACACTAAAACTAAGAATCACGATCTTAGTAAAAATAACATAAATTTCACAGAAAAGAATCAAATAAACCAAAAAAAAACGCTTACCTACCATATTCTGGTGTTACATAGAGGTATATTTTTTATTAAAGTGTATCTAATACACAACTATTGTATTTTATTTACTTAAGCCCCAAGTTTGTACTGGTGTATTTAGCATCATGAACCATTCAATTCAATGCCGACTCATTGTATCAATTCTATAATAGCAACAATTAGAAATACAATAAAATTAGCAGACGTCACGTGTCAATCTGTTTGCAGCCTCGACGGCCGAAAGGACTCTGCGCCCTCGGCCGCGCGTTCCCACGACAAACTGTTATTAGAAGGGATCAGCCGGGGACATTATTAAACCAGACTTAATGAAAATATTTCATCGGCGAGGGAAGAGGGAAGAGGGGGGCTGGATGACGCGATTAGCTAAGTCGTTGACGGTGATGAAATTTTATATCAATGCGAAACTGATTTAATTGTTACTAGCTGATGTACATTTTTGTAGGATTTTGGGCCGTGTTTATAAATATCAATGACAAATATAAATGCCTTAATCTTGGGCCCTGGTGGTATCAAAACTCTGAGATAAAGATTAGTTAACTACTGTGTAACATCACTACATAGTATAAAACAAAGTCGTTTCCCGCTGTATGTATGTGTGTATGTTTAAATCTTTAAAACTACGCAACGGATTTTGATGCAGTTTTTTTAATAGATAAATAGAGATGCTTGATGATTTTTAATAGATTGATAGATAGAGTGATTCAAGAGGAAGGTTTATATGTATAATAATAACCCGTGCGAAGCCGGGGCGGGTCGCTAGTTGACTATATGCAAAGTAGGTACGTGATGAATAAATGGGATAACTAAATATGTATATTTGTGATTATATCTATACACACATCTGTACTATTCTTATAACAATATAGTTATTGGTCATTTTTGTCTGTTATTCATTCTCAATGTGTACGATCCTGCACCAAATACAAGTATTTGTTTGACCCAATGGTTGACTAGTAGAAAATACCTTAAGGCATTAACTCCGCCATTTGTACTTTTTTTGTGCAATAAACAAATAAAACTACATCGAAAACGCGCATTTATAGCAACCCACTGTAGTCGTATTAAACATATCTTCCCGGAGGACTACAGAATGGGGTACTTTAAAAAATCATGTTCAAGTTTTTAGATGGATCGGAAACGCACATGTGACACCCTGGGACCTGCAGACGTTTATAGGCTACGGCCACCGCTTTCCATCAGGCGGGCGGTATGCTAGTTTGCCAACGACGAGGTAAAAAAATTGTTTCAAAAATAATAGTTTCGCAACTGTAAGTTTATTGTTGTGGGCGGTTATCTACCGGCTAAATCGATTGCTTTATCTTTATTGCTTTATATGATTGAATAATCAAATCATTATTAGCCAATACGGCCGACTGGAGCGGAGATTTATCTGTGAACTAACGACCAATTACGGCTTCGAGCGACACGTGTCGCCGACAATGCCGCCGACAATACCGCCGACAATTAGCTTGCGCGGGCCATTTGTCGGCGCCGATCAGTTGGGGTCCCACCGAGGTCTGTTGACGGGCTGACACAGGTATGATAACGATAAACCTGGGCGTCACATGAGCGGTACTTAATCAGATTTTTAAATCTAGATTTGTTATTTCGTTAGTAATTATTTCCTCGCGCTATGATTCACATTGCGATTGGTCAAATGACAAGGTCTCGTTGTACAGGAATAATAAAGATACTAAAACAAATTTAGATCTTAAATTTAGACTCGGTTTCACAGGGCATAATATAAGTAGGTATTATGTAAAGTGTAATAAATAAACTTGAAACGTAAAGATATAGTTAGGTACTTAATATATTAGTAACCGAGATAAATATTTGACACACAAAAATCAAAATCAAAATATTTATTTTTCAAGTAGGCATGACAGTGCACTTTTGAACGTCGAATTAAAAATAAATAAACCTACACCGGCTCTAACATGCATTAATTTGAAAAAAAAAATCAGTTCAATTCAATTTTAAATAGAATCTTCAACAAATTATAAATTATTACTTAGAGCAATTTATTGATGCTGTACACACAGATATCCGAATTAAAATTAAAAATTTCACAATAGGATTGTCATCTTAAAAGTAAAAGTTGTACAAAAAATACTTGTCTAGAAGTTTCTAGAATGAAATCTAAATGTCATAAAAATAATAATAATATAATTAAGACTAAAATTAAAATTACAGTTAATAACTAACTTTTTAAACAAAAAATAATAATCCTTAATCCCATGGTGCTGTATCATTCATGAAGTCTTGTGTACTGTAATAAGCTTTAGATATTAGTTTATACGCTTTACAAAATTCTTAAATTTATTAATAGAGAGTGCAATTATTTCTGCTGGGAGTTTATTATAATACCTTACACAATTGCCCATGAATGAGTTTTTTTATTTTACGGAGCCGAGTGGTGGGTACTGCGAGCTTATCCTTATTCCATAGTTAACTCCATTAGTTCCATAATTAGAGCGTTGGTGGCCCAGCGCTAAGACGTGAGACGTTCAATCCGAAGGTCTCGGGTTCGAATCCTGCCGGCTCGTACCAATGAGTTTTTCGGAACTTATGTACGAAATATCATTTGATATTTACCAATCGCTTTTCGGCGAAGGAAAAATCGTGAGGAAACCAGACTAATCCCAATAAGGCCTAGTTTACCCTCTGGGTTGGAAGGTCAGATGGCAGTCGCTTTCGTAAAACTAGCGCCTACGTCAAATCTTGGGATTAGTTGCCAAAGCGGACCCCAGGGTCCCTGAGCCGTTTAAGCCGGGAAAACGACAGTATAGAGACAGTTCCATGATTAAAATTCTGAGAACACAAGTCAAAATCTTCATTAAAATAATTTGATTAGTAACCTTGTTGTAAAATTAACCTATACAATTATGTAAAAGCAACCGTTTTGTGTAAGGACAAGATTGCGCCTGATTCGAGGTTACTTCGCAGCCTGTAGCCCGTGAAATGAAGGGTTCCGTTAGTTTGGTGAGAGCCGCGACGCCCCTCGGGCCCCGAAACTAGCGCGTGAATTTTGTATACACCAGTTTGTATACTTTTTGTAAGCGAAAAATTAATTACAGACACGCCTACGCGCAAACGTTGCAGTGTGCCCACACCCTTAGGTCCAACCCTATGCTTATGTTTAGATAACCAACCATAATAAGAATAGTAAAAATTATCTGACACGTACATGGAATCTTTTATTGCACTAATTGTGCACTGTTAGCACACAATTGTAATCATCTTTTGAATGGTAATCATCAGTGAGCGCAGAGACCAATCTGTTTCGCAAAACTGAGGCCATTTTTTAAATACTTATTGTAGGATACACTGTTAAAATGACTTTACCAGTAACTTAAAACTAGCGCGGACTATCGAACGGGAATGATTAAATGAAGCATATTATAAATAAAAGATAACTCATATTTTATACAAATGTCTTTTAAATTTTGCTTTCAATATTTAAATAGCAGCATTCTCTTGAGACGAACGCTTGTTTCCCATCAAAATAGTAGTTTCTGCAACAGTGTAACAAGGGTTGTAATAATAGACCCGAGAGTTTTAAGAAGAAGTTTGAGCTGTTACATACGCTAGTTTTTCTACGACCGCTAAAATAGAGAAAAATGCAAATTCTCGAAAGGTGGTAGAATGTGGAATATGCCCAGAAGTTGCCCACTAAAGAAATTAAAAAAAAAACAAAAGTGCTCATATATGGTACGAAAATCCATAAGAGCATCGTTAAGCAGTGTTTTTATGGAATACCATAGACAACGTTATAATGTATACTTTTTTAATATCGCTGTCAGTCATCTAATAGACAGGACAGATAGAACTAGAAGTGCTGGAGTACAAAATCATTTTTTATGTCAAATGTTGCTAAGACGAGACCATATCACCCGCACTGTAAAACACTTATCAGATCTCATGTACAGCTAAGCTCCTAACTCCCCACGCATTAACTTTATAGCTTAGATCTGCTATGCATCGATTTCCCCTTGCTTTACACAGCACGCTTGTTGCTACGCTTATGCGGTCGCTAGGTTAGTGGCCGAACCGACGTGCTTCGGCTCCCCAACTATTTATAAGGCCACCCGACACGTCCCGACCTGTCGCACCGCCCCTTACTACCCTAAGCACTACTTAAGAGATCACAACAACTTTCCGCCTTGCACCGCATAAATACAAAGGTGCTGTGCGGACAAGAGCATAGTGTACCTTGGAATTAAGCAAAAATGCAGGGTTTTAGTCTAAGTTGATAACACCAGAAGGCCTACCACGAACCACGAACGAAGTTTCACCTCTCTGTCGCACTTGAGTAAGAAATCACAAATGCGAAAGGGAGGTATACTTTCGTTCGCGGTTTGCGGTAGGCGCTCAGCTCTACGATATCCCAAAGCGTCACCCACTGAAAGGGCAGAAACAAAAACATCTTGTAAGGAGGATCATGGGGAAATCAGACCAATGGGCCAAATTATAGTTTCGTTGTCTTATTACTTGCCGCTAAATAACGGAGTGGAGCTTTTTGTATAAGATTTGTATGAGGAGCCTTTTTATTTCTGTTATACATCAAGAAAACATAGATAATAGATAGGTATAATGGCAAAGTGACCGTCCGTTGTGAAAATATGTGGGGGAGGCTTTTGTCCAGCAGTGGAAGTCTTTCGGCTGAAATTATTTAGTATTTTGTAACTAACGACAACTTTACAATTGAATATATTCATGAAAATAACACCTCCAACCAATACCGACCAATAGCTTGACTGAATGTCACAACGGCAACGGCAAATTGTATGAAAGTATCATAATTTAATTATGAAAGATAAAAATGTAATTCATATATAAACGTACCGAATTAGCATACAAATACAACATAAAGAAAAATTCAGCAGCGTGTCCCAAATAATACATTTACTTAAAAAGGAAGTTATCCGAATGTAGAGAAGGCTCAATCGAGAAATGGCAAAGATATAATAACGACGTAATAAACACAACACATTGCTAGAATACACATTAAATAAACAAACAGAAACTTCTCTTTTAAATTCGATTATAAACCAAAGAAAGAGAATAATTGAATTGTATAAATAAGTCTTGTCTGAGCAACCATAAGGATTTAAATCCAGTAGTGGAAACTGTTTTGGCTGTATGTTTTAATTGTAATTGTTATATGCGTTATTTTTGCTGTTTGTTTCCCATGACCAATAAAAAAGAAAAACAGGAAACACCTGTGTAGTATAAAACACCCAAATTTTGAATAGCAACATTGCCATGTTGCTATTCAGCTACTACTGCTTAGCCACCGTCAAGCCCAACATTTGCAAAGTTTAAGCTTCTCATGAATGACCTTCGATCTAGGTTCCATTTCTAAAAAAATAGACTAATATTATAAGTTCACAAATCGTATGGGTTTCTATGACAACGCACTAATTAGTCTAATCACTAATTGTCGACGATCGCAAACTCACAGTCGGTATTGAATCCTTAATTCTAAGTAGAGACTTTGCCTCCTTATGTGTATTCTATCGCCTACACAATGGGTTGTGTTCTGGAGGATTGATTGACATGATGCCAACGTCCACTTTTCACCATCGCACCGCTCGCCATCGACAGGGTGCTCAGGGTGCCACACACCATGCAACCAAAATGGTCGCGCACTGTGCGGTTTCAGAGGAATTTCCACCCGCGAACGCTCCTGCTGTGAAATGAGCTCCCTGCTGCGGTTTTCCCACAAGATTACAGTACGGGGTTCTTAAAAAAAGGAGTGTTTAAGATTCTAATGAACCCCTGGAATTTCAGGCGTCCATAGGCTACGGTGACCGCTTTCCATCAAGCGGACCGTATGCTTGTTTGGCACCGTCGTGGTATAAAAAATACCACGTCAAATGGGCCCCTGTACTACAATGTTTGTACCTAAAACATTCAACTTATACCTCACCTGTAAACCCGCATGATAGTTTTAATCGAGCATCTTACATATTTCAGCTACGCATGCTATCCGTGCACCGCGCACCTGCCGCGAATAGCCGGCCAATGCACCCGCTGCAGCCCCGCACCTCGCCCCTCCTGCCCATTCGGTCATCCCGCAATACACACGTCACCCTGCGCGCTGAAAATATATGCCTGAACAAGCATTGTGAAGCAGAACCAGCAATGTATACAAATGGCTAAGACACGGTTTAAATTTGAGAACCAATCACGGGTATCCTTGTAACGGTATTGGTATCTGATTGAGGGTGATCAATGAATGGTCGCTAAATATATCTGTCGCACTGAACTTCATCGTTGAACCGATTGTATTAATACTTTGTAAACAATAGCTAATAGATCAATAGGATGCATCGGCCCTTGCCAATAGGAACGTGCACTTGATCGACCGCTTCCGATTTGTATGCGACTAACGAGACTACTCATTGAATGCAGGTCACATTAAGATAGTACTTGATGCCGTTTTTGAAGAAATTGAGAGACATTAGAATGCAATGGATATAAGTATACCTGACATTTAAAAAGTTCAAAAAATTCAATGTTAAAAAAATAATGCATATGGGATTTAAAGACGTGTTTTGTAAATAGTTAGTTTTGTTAATATAGTTATTCCTACATAAAATTCTCCAATTCGTTGGATACGTGGATGTTCTTAAATAAATACTAAACTTTTCACAGGTTATACCTTATTTTGCAAAAGTACTACGAAAGGGAAACGCTACAACATGTTATCTAATTTATGAATACACGAAAAACCCCAATAAAAAAGGTTCGCTATCGCCCACATTACTGGCGAGCGGTAAGCGCCCGATAAGGCTGCGGGGCGCGCCTCAGGACCTCAGGGCTTTAAATCGACTTAGGATCGATCGTAGAGGGTGATCGATGGGGTAGCTTGGCACCCCGGGCTGCCAGGGTCAGGGGTCGGCGCCGCGAAGCAAGAGTCGCGGGCGGCGGAGCGCGCGCCTTGTATGGGCGCGAGCGCAGCGCGGCCGCGCATATATAAGCCTCCCGCGCCGTCCTCACCGCACTCGCAGTCTCGCTGCCGTAGAGTCAACATCCCGCGTCCCGACACCCAACACAACCGCCAACATGTGTGACGACGATGTTGCCGCGCTCGTAGTAGACAATGGCTCCGGCATGTGCAAGGCCGGTTTCGCCGGAGACGACGCGCCGCGCGCCGTGTTCCCGTCCATCGTGGGTCGCCCCCGTCATCAGGGCGTCATGGTGGGCATGGGTCAGAAGGACTCCTACGTAGGAGACGAGGCCCAGAGCAAGAGAGGTATCCTCACCCTGAAGTACCCCATCGAGCACGGTATTATCACCAACTGGGACGATATGGAGAAGATCTGGCACCACACCTTCTACAACGAGCTGCGCGTCGCGCCTGAGGAGCACCCCGTCCTCCTGACCGAGGCTCCCCTCAACCCTAAGGCCAACAGGGAAAAGATGACCCAGATCATGTTTGAGACCTTCAACTCCCCGGCCATGTATGTCGCCATCCAGGCCGTGCTTTCCCTGTACGCTTCCGGTCGTACCACCGGTATCGTGCTGGACTCCGGAGATGGTGTCTCCCACACCGTCCCCATCTACGAAGGTTATGCCCTTCCCCACGCCATCCTCCGTCTGGACTTGGCCGGTCGCGACTTGACCGACTACCTCATGAAGATCCTCACCGAGCGTGGTTACTCTTTCACCACCACCGCTGAGCGGGAAATTGTCCGTGACATCAAGGAGAAGCTGTGCTATGTCGCCCTCGACTTCGAGCAGGAAATGGCCACCGCTGCCGCCTCCACCTCCCTTGAGAAGTCGTACGAGCTTCCCGACGGTCAGGTCATCACCATCGGTAACGAGAGGTTCCGTTGCCCCGAAGCCCTGTTCCAGCCTTCCTTCCTGGGTATGGAATCCTGCGGTATCCACGAGACCGTGTACAACTCCATCATGAAGTGCGACGTCGACATCCGTAAGGACCTGTACGCCAACACTGTTATGTCCGGTGGTACCACCATGTACCCCGGTATCGCCGACAGGATGCAGAAGGAGATCACCGCTCTGGCTCCCTCCACCATCAAGATCAAGATCATCGCTCCCCCCGAGAGGAAGTACTCCGTATGGATCGGTGGATCCATCCTGGCCTCCCTCTCCACCTTCCAGCAGATGTGGATCTCCAAGGAGGAGTACGACGAGTCCGGCCCCGGCATCGTCCACCGCAAGTGCTTCTAAGCGTCCAGCAGCTGAGGACCAGCGGCGGAGCGGCGCGCGCGCGCTGCCCGCGCCCCGCCCCGCGGCCGTGTCGTGTTCGTGGTGTTTGTGCTATCGGTCCTCAATGGGGACACCAGCATTTTGTACGTTGTACGTAGTGATACCTGACAGAACTGAACATCTAAATATAACGCCATCTTATATTAATGTAATTTATTGTAAAATTTATATAAATTTAATTTCTTTTTTATTTTTATTATACTCGGGATCGTTATGGATCTCACGCCAAAATGTAATTAATAAATAAACGGTTAATTTATTTATTTTAATTACAATCATTTCTTTTTATACACCGATCTACTCTGGTTTTCATGACGGATTCCTATACCCTTTTTTTCCTTTCACGTCATCTTACTTATCATAACCGACGTCGCTGACAAGGCGTCACCTCGTCAGCGGTGTCGGTTATCGAGCTGCTCGAATACATTACAGCACGGTCCAGTGACCAGTGCAGGTGTTGCCAGGTGATCCATTGTCGCCTGCCACACGCCGGCTCGCGAACCAGTCGCCATAGTCGCACCCCACGCCGCGCCTCCCGCCGCGCGCCCGATATAGCCCCTCCGGCACTACCATAAATAGTAAAGACGAGCATTCTCTAATTTTATCGGAATCTCGCGGCGGAGGGAACCTGAAGCCGTTCCATAAATACACAGAGAAAAAATCGCTCCGCTCGTCTATTAATAGAGCGCTGGAGCTGCGGGAGGCGCCTGCGCATGCTTTTAGACTGACCGGTAAAAACTGAAAGTGTGACGTAAGACGATCGACATTCGGAACTTGGAAGCAGTATTTAGAGCGCTAACTCCACAAGCGGCGGCTTGAAGCATCCAGTTGACCAGTAACAACGGAGTGGGCTATATTTGGCCGCGTGTTCTAAAATGGTGATGGTGCGCAGGTTCACTGCGACGGGCAGCCCTATTCTTGAATCCCTGCGTTGTCGCTATTATAATTTGACACTTGGGATGGTGACACCTGGTAGTTACGGTTGTTTGGGGCTACGCTGGTCCGTGACAGAGTACCATAAATAACTGGTTGGGTTACAGTGTCGGTCACGCCGGTATCTACCGATGAGTTGCCGTGTTTGGTTGAGGCGCCACTAGCGACTGTGTTGCTGGCATCGAAACCACCTCGTTGCCATTCCTATGCAAGTGCCGTGTTATTTTAACATGAATACTCACTTCAAAATAGGCAAGCTCATGAGTTTTTTCATTTATTCTTTGACATTATTTCTGCTATGCTTAACCTATAACATTTCTTTATTCAAATGGTTTTATAGACTTGTATATTGTTACTGTTTAGTTACTCATTCATTATCATAGGGGATGCCCACTACACTCAAGAGCAATGAAATTGATCTTTTGTTGTAGACATTTTTACATATGGTTACCCGTTTTCATAGCTCTTTGCCAAGATTAGAGAGGCTTGGCTTACATTTAACTTAACAGATATCAGACAGGTGACAGGTCAGATGACTGACTAATATGGCTAATGGTCTATATATTGTTCATTTTTCGATTATTTTAGTACAGTTGTTAAAATTTTAAATAAATTTTTCTAAAAACATAGTTGAGCTTAAAATATATTATTTAAACGATAAGTAAGATTGTTAAAATTGTTAATTGTTCAAAAATGATTTATTTAGATAAATGGCTTGTAAACAGAGAAATTTGCTACATAGAAAATAAATATGTAGATATGAGTAATTAAGTATCGTTTATTATAATCTGTTTTGGAAATATGTATCTACTTACGTTTTTTCCATTCCATTCGGTCATCAATATAACTATCTAGATAAGTTAAACATTAATTATACCTGTCACCTATTTATCAAACTCTCACTTGTCGACTGGAGTAAAAGACAACAACGTGCTCTCTGCAACTATTTCTGCACTTCGATTTTTCGAAACTGAGATATTCAATAAATACGTCATTTGTTTCATAATTTTAGAAAACGTACTGTATACATAAGTACTTATGTGACCGGTGTATTTCGTCTACTTTTTATTCGATTATTTAAACTGTAGTATTCTTTACAGTAATGTCCCGAAGTGGCACAATGTAGGCGGTGATGGATTTATTTCTAGGGTCTTCTTAATAACAAACGGGCGTCGTGCTTTCCCGGAGTGGCATTATTGGTAAAAATCATTCACACATGTGAACGGCAAGTGAAAAGAGATTATTCTATTGATCCAGATAATAGGAATATGAGTAGGCGCGTAACAAACTGTACCTACAATTAGCAAGTTGGTCATACCTACCACCAGCAATGTTAAAGTATAATTGAATCTCGAGTGACGGGGGCGAAGGGGGTCGCGTGGCTTATTTACAAAAATGCAGTAGAAATAGAATTCGCCGTCTGCCAATACCAGTATTGTGATACGCTCAGCTGGGAAGCTATTATGGTCTTCTATGCAGGAGACGTGCTAGTTTTTTACGAAGCTCTGCAGAAACTTATGAACCGTGTTAACAACAACATAATTAATTATTGGACTATATATTGTCTCATAAGATTTAGGTACACACATATGTTTAACTAGCATCGACGCGACTTCGTATGCGTTAAATTTCTGAGTAACTTTAAATCCTTTTTTATCGTAGGTACAATATGCAAAATTTCAGAACCCACTTTTCTTAGGAGATCTGTAACATTTAGCAGCTGTTGTACCGTTTTGGTGCGGGAGTTCGAAAAAAGCAATCTTATCAAATTCTTCTTGCTTTGGACAAACAAAGCCACCTTTAATTTGTCTGAAAATAAAGATATTTTTATTATTATTTTTTATTTATTTAAACTTTAATGCACAAGACAGAAAACTGTACACATGGCGGACTTAATGCCAAATATTTTATATTTATTTTGTATTTAATTTGTTCTACAAATTACCGAAATCTTCAGGTTTTTTCTCTGTCTACAGATTTATTGCAAAACGCTTAAATCAGTTACTTTTCAACGTTTTTAGCGAGAAAAATGACTAAATCAACGATTTCAATTCCAAGGGCCCTTAATCTGTAAGTAGCTAATAAAATAATATTTTAATTAAATTAAATTTTAATAATATCACATTTAACTATGAAATATTACAATCATACCATCGTAGGTATTAAACACTGACAAAATAGATACAATAAATGAGTCCTCGTCTAGACAAACGACGTCAACGAAAGCTGGACTAATAACTGCGACATTTAACTGACTTAGCACACAATCAATTTTATTGGTGAAATGTTAATAGACTTAGACACTCACATCTCTGCTGTCGGTACTCATTGACCATTCCTACACCTTATCCCCTTGTTAATAAGGTTCACGATTAGTAATGGGACTAGTCAGCAGCAGACCAGCATACAACACAAAGTGAGAGCAAGTCATAATCGTAAGTGGTCGCGCCAAGCGAGAGAGATTCTTGGTAGCTAATTCTTGGTATTTTAAGAATATGCATATATTTATTGTCATTTCATTAGGAACCGGCTCTGCTATGCACTTTAACTGAATTTAGTTGTTCCTAGATCACGTTTCATAAAAGAAAATGTTTTCGCAGTTTGCTTCTGCCAATCATATGTTTTAGAAAAATATTGCAACGTGGATATACGAGTACGTATATGCCCAAATTTAGCAAAATCTGTTCAGTTGGTTTTGCTTCATTGAGAAAACATACAAACAGGTACACAAACATTAACATTAAAATTTGGCTGTACTTTGTTATCTAATGTATACCTAATTATAATACTATTAATAGTATTTTATACATTCTCCTAATGATAAACATTCCGTTAGGTATTCTAAGCATTTAGCAATTTCAAAATTCAATAGACTCCGAACGCGAGTAAAACGGGAAGTCGAAACGTAATGAAATGAATTTACATTCCTACAGCTTGTGTAAAGCAGTCGATGCTCCACAATCAAATATACAGAATCACTGGATCCTCCAAAAGTAATTAAGTGTCGAACAACTCCCGCCGCTTCTATTTCTGAATCAACATCGCACAACACTCCCCTATTTTGATAGTAATAAGAGTTAAAATCCTATAGCAGCTACCGAGGAATGGTATAATAGGCGTTCAATTTACCACGATAATTTTTACGCTTCCAAAAACAACGGAACTCGTTATTACAGAGGCAGACGGTTGTTATTCGCATAGTTTTTAGTTTGGTAGTGTTTCTGGGATGGCGGCTTATAAAAACACGCAGTAATAAAGGTTGGGCGAGAAGTCGGGTTTATTAGATCGCCCCACATGCTGTCGCTAAACGACGTTTGTCAAAGCGATAAACCCGCTCTAAGCAGTCAATTTCAATCGTTTTGCCGTGTTTGCGTTACAGGGTTATACCACGAAAATCGAACGGTTGCGGATTTGTACCTCGGTCTCTATCACACTTGCATATTGGAGTGACAAAGAGGTTTTCCCGTCAATGCCAATTTTCGATGTTCGTGGTACACATGCAGGAGTCATGTCATCTTCATATTATGTGCTCGTTTTCTTCCATCGGCTTCCCATTTGGCATTAGACCTATATTATGAATACACGAACTGTCAAATTGTTACGAAAGACACTTTTTAATACTTTTTCAATGTGGATAGTACTTTCTACCGTCTTAGAAAGAGAATTGGTTGCGTTGTAAATGTCGCAATTAGGGTAAAAATAGAATACGCCTTAATTGTCCGCCTGCACAACAACAGTCATCTTCCAAGCCCGTTCTCACCTTTGGGGTAACATTCTAAAAGCCGGTCAAGTGCGAGCCGGATTCGCGCATCGAAGTCGAAATTTGTCGTCAGTCATTATGTATCCACTAGATTGGATTGTAAAAGTGCCCTTGAGGCCTACTTGCAGAATAAATTTTTGAATTTTGAATCATGTACCTAACCGACAAAAACTTCACATTACACTTACAAATACGTACTGCTAAAAGTAATAATTGAATGTAAAATTCAGGAAGACAGAGGACGAAGAATATAAAACAAGTTTGTGACTGAAACCACGGAAAAACTAATGCGCATGACTACACATAGATGGACATAAATAAGCAAATGGTCGCCGACCTCCGTGGATGGAGATGACACATGAGAAAGAGAAACCTGCCAAGTGCGAGTCGGACTCGCCCGCACAAAGGATAAGGATGCTTCCCCATTCCCCATTTATGAACTTACTTAAACATACTGGTGGCACGGAACTCTCAGGGTGCGGCTCTATACGGTTTTCGGATTTTATCTTGTACTTGTGCTACAAGCTCTTGCTTTTTGCCAAATTTCGTGATTCTAGGTCAACTGGAAGTATTTTGATTCCCATTGCAAATGATAAAATGCGATACTAAACGGCCGTATCTTTTGATTGTGTTGACGTAGAGGTTTGGTTTTTTCACGGCTTCAAGAGACCGCAGACTTTAGTATGTGGTAATAATTTAAACTTGCTATCTTTAAGTGTTCTCGAGATAAAGGGTCCTGACAGCCAGACGGACGGACGGACAACAAAGTGATCCTATAAGGTGCCGTTTTCCTTTTGAGGTGCTGAACCCTAAAAAGCGGACAAACATTAACATAATGAGTATTCTCAGATTGGTGAAATCCATGTGTTGTGATACATGTGCCGTGGACGCCGTGGTTACACGCGACCGTCATGCCAAGGCCGCGAGAAACTGTATTATTAGTAGGTTACGAGGCCATTATCTAAAACGTGACATCATAATGAGGATTACCGCGAGTCGATTTTCCGCTAGGGGCGCTAGTGGAACGTGGGTCCTGCGGGAACTTTTCAAACGTCACTTTGACAATTCTCTCATACTGACACATGACCGACAATACGGTAGCTCCCATTGCTTGAATACAGCGCGTCCCAAGACTAATGCGAGACATGAAGGGTAAATACATTAAATATCGTAGATACGAGTAGGATATTTTGCTGCAAGAAGACTTTATGTTAGTTTTAAAATACTGCATTCAAAGAAAAAAAAAATTAAAAAAAGAAAAAAATTGCTTGCTTCGTCTGGAAATCGAACTTGGAAAATGGACAGACACACGAAATCATTTTTGCCCAAGCCAAAACGGAGACGTTTAGCTCGCTTCGCTCGCTCAGTCAAACAATACAACTGTTCGTGGTACAAAATCGGTCATTCGTCATCGGACGTGTTTTGGCTAACGTAATGGACCCTAAATTTGAACCTGAATCATTAGCATGCAATTAAATAAAAGCACATTTTTAAAATTTATTTTGCCATGTACAGGCCATGGCATTCTTTGACAATTACATAAACTACGATATCAGCTTCAAAATCGGTTTTGGTCTATATTTAACTCTATGCCTAGGTACCTGTGTGTAAAGAGAGATATAGGCCTCTGAACAGCTACGACATGCCAGGTCCATTACATTTGATCAATTGAGCCGCTACGCCGCGTAGCACTCTGACTCGTAGCAGGCTATTCCGCTTCGTAGCAACACGGTCAGCGTCTACAGACAATATTTTATGTTTTTATAATTATTATTGCTGCCTTCACTAATCTGCTGAGGGATGCTCCGCTAGAGAGGGCGCTCTTAACTTAGACATATTTACGTGCTCCTTAAATGACCTCACAAAGGGCTCTCACATTTAATCGCCTCCAAGCCTAGTTGGTAGTGACCCTGTTTACGAAGCAGGAAGTGCCGGGTTCGAATCCTGATCAGGACATTTATTTGTGTGTTTGTCACGAATATTTGTTCCTGAGTTATGGATGTTTTCTATGTATTTAAGTGTTTATGTGTGTCTCTCTATTATATATATCGTCGTCTAGTACCCATAACACAAGCCTTATTGAACTTACTGTGGGACTAGGTCGATTTGTGTAAGATTGTCCCATTAGATTTGTATGTCTTTCCCATCACGGAACAATGGTGTTCCGGACCTTTGGGAGGCGTGCGCGGAGCCGAAGCCAACACGCAGAGGCCCTTTCGACAATTTAATGAAATGTAAGGGGTACACCGAGCGGATGTTGCACCTGCCCGAGTCATGGGGCGCACGCAGAGGCAGCACCCGCCAGGGTGTATAGACAATTGAGATTTAATGGAATCTAACATATGCTGGACTATTAGGTGAAAGCGGTGGACTAAATACTGGGTTATGGAGAATAAAATCGGACGTCTGCCTAACAAAACGGTAATCAATTTTATTTCCGGCAGACGGTGACTCGCCCACATAAGATGGGCCCCCACAAAAAGCGACATCTAAGATGGCTCGAGGGCAACACCGGTATGAGGGCTGGGGGTAGAGAGGTGTCACTGGACTTTAAACATATAGCCAACTCGCCACTTAGGTTTCCACATCTACCCTCGAGAACACAGCTCTCGCGACCCCACTCTGGACGGCCGGTTAAGGCAAGCCAGAGGCGGAGGACTTGGTCGGACGACGGAGTCCCCCAGGAGCGCTCAGGTACGTGGGGTCGCTACTCCCCAACAGCTCGCCACAAGCTGCCCTGCGTTGACTGATTGCACCGGTGGAAACCAGTGGGCGATGGGGTCGTCACATCCCTACGCCTTACCATTATATTTATTATTATTATTATTGTATCATCAAAAATTAAACACTTCTCTCAGTCATCATCTTAACCCTGTGAAAACGAGTGCTGTAAAGGGCCCGAAATGTAGGGTAAAGTGTTTAATTTCAATGTACAATAACAATGTTGACGATGTACCAACGAATAAATAAAGTGGCCTAAAAAGTAAATGGGAGACCAAGGATTCGAATGGAGCTACCTTCAGGGCAGGCCGTTACCGTCCTCCACATGTACTCGTAAACACCACCCCGCACACATTTAGCGAGTCGCCAACATGTCCACCTGTTGCTTGTTTTGTAACTTATCCAACTAACACGCGCTGACGACGACACTATCCTGCTTGCCGACTTAATTATTTATGTACTAGCAAGTCTACTTGACAAGTTGACAGGCTGTTTAAGAGGCCACAGTGCTCAAATTATTATTATCAGACGTCTAGATCTCAATATTGATAACAATGCACAATGCACAATGGTTGTGGAAAGAAAACAATGTGAGACCGTCCTGCGTCATTCGCGCAACAAATTTATTTCTTAGTCCAACGGTAAGTGATGTATCAGATGTCTTGTTTTATTGTTTTTTCCCTAATTAATTATTTATTTCAATAACAACAAAAACACATAAAACTAATAAATAAATGTTAAAGTTAAATATTCCCCCCCTCGGCATGGTACCGTAGACGCTGGCAGCGTTTCCTCGCTGTATATCTAATGCGTTGGGCGAGGAAGCTGCCAGCTCTACGGTAACCGGTAGCGCCCACAAGCCTCTGAAATATCCTTAAAGAGGGCGTGGGCGCTCGAACCGTAGAGCTGGCAGTTTCCTCGCCCAACGCATTAGTTTTATTGTTATTATGGTCACAACAAGTTTTGTTGTCTGTAATAAGGAAGGTCCAGGCAAAACGGCAAGAGTATTATCAGTATAGTCAACTAGGGAACGACATTGACAAATCTTGGTACAACAGGTTCTCTAAAATATTTTATTTATTCGGCAGACTAGACAGATAACATTCAGTATATTGAGGTATTTATAAAGTGCTAAGTTTTATATAAAAATGTTGTGTAAGTATGCACAGCAAGAATTATGATTGAAAATGCACGAAACACTATCCTAAAACTATAATAAAACCATTACAAATACAGAATAATAGCTGTTATTAAAACCATCATCAGTTAGATTTGTGGTGAATAAACGTAAAGCAATTTTTAATTAAGGTATATATGTAGGTAACAACCTGCCTCCTGAATACCGTAGTCCGTGTGTAAAAAATGACAATTTGTCTATTGATTTGGGGGACCTATTAGCTAGCCTAAGCTAGGTCCCCAAATCTGTGAGCTTAAGCTAAATCTCGAAGAGCTCTTCGTAGCTTTCATTTATCTTGTTGAGTATTTTTGTGTGTATATTACTGTATTTCAATTCCATAACTCAATTTTCAATTATCTCCGCTAACAATATTCACATACATACTCAGGCAACATTTTGTAATACATATTCGCAATTGAATTAATGGTGATACGTTAAATGACGATATTAAATTCCGGCGACAAATAGCATTCGATACAGTTAATTAATATGATTTAGTAATTAATAGAGGGTTGGCACGAGGCGGGGGGAGGGGGGACTCCTAGCAGAGGCACGGCTCTCCGCGACCAGCGTTGTATGGACGCGTATATAATATTTTACTTAGGGCCTTTCGGCCCACACTTGGGTGACTTGAAAGCGATTTCTATACCAAATTTGTACGCGGCAAGCTCGCAAGGTGTTCGCCTCCATAAAAAAACTCGATCGCAATACGCAAGTGTGATGAGTATTTCACTGTCGTCTCTTGTGCCGTCAAAAATAAAATAATTTAGTTTCAGCTAAAATCATAAGACATCGAAATGGGCTAGCAAATTTCTTTAAACCTACTAATATAAACGTCATCATCACATAGTACTTTCCAGGTCTGGCAGAAAACCTTTGATCCTACCATGTGATCCATGCATCTATGCAGAAAATACGTATATAAAAAAAAAAATTATGACATGTTTTGAGACTGTAATAGGTACACTGATATTGTTCATTTTCATATGTCTATGTTTACTAAGCCAACGCAACTCCCGAAGTTCTCGGGTTCAAATCCTGCCCGCTCTAACCAATGCGTTTTTCGGAACTTATGTACGAAATATAATTTGATATTTACCAATCGCTTTTCGGGAAGGAAAACATACCTATACAAACCGGACTAATCCCAATAAGGCCTAGTTTACCCTCTTGGGAGGTTAGATGGCAGTCGCTTTCGTAAAACTAGCGCCTATGAGAAATCTTCCTCTCTCTCCCTGAGCCGTGGCATATGCCAAGAGATCGCTAGGAAGAAGAAGAAGTATTGTGTCCAGCCAGTCCAGTGGACAAGCCCGTCAATGCCCTACTTGCCTGGACCGATTGGTCTGCCCCTATACGGTGAAATTAGATACATTTGTATCTCATTTATGTATCATCTATCTGATATATACATCGTCGGTTTACCGTGGGACTATGTCGATTTGTGTAATATTGTCCCAGAATATATATATGTATGGTGCCCTCAATTGCTTGTCCATATCACCGACGTCTGCGTGCCTCCCGGGGGCAATGATTATTAATATAGTTGCGCGGTCGCAACTTGTCTAATATCGCCGGGAATTCGTTCCGGGCCACTTAATGACATGCTTGTTACAATGCAGAGTCATTTAGCTCGTTATGCGCGATTACTAGCTGTAGGTACAGTGGGTGAAAACGAAGATGGCACCTCGGAAAGTCAAAAAAATTAAGGGTTCCTTGGATGAAAAAAAATTATTGTTTTTTTTGTATGTTTGACTTCCATTGGCGAATGAGGAGACTTAGGTATAGACAGAGAATCATACTTTTTAAAAGTAAAAATGGTATTTCTTCTCTAAAAGAGATGAGTATCTTTTTTTATTCCACTGTCCAATTTATATTTATTAATGATAATTTTAATACGCTTAAACAGTTATTAGGACAGGAAATATACACACGGTTTCCTAAATTGTTCTAATTAGCTAATCATAATCACATTTATACTGCCATGAACATCCTTATATAAAAATATGACGAAATTTAACGTGCAGGTTGATCGCTCAGCTTTGTAATTGTATAACAGAAAAACCGGCTAAGTTCGAGTTGAGCTCGCGCACCGAGGGTTCCGTACAAACTTTTAGTTGTAAATGCATCTCGAAGTAGAAGTTTAACGTCAGCCGCATGTTCCGACGGATTGGAGCACTCGTTTGCGCGGCATAGAGTTAGTACCTATGACTACATATTGTGTGCTAGAGAAATCCTTAAAGGCATTAAGTCCGCCTTTTGTACTTATTTTAATGCGCAGTAAAGTTAAAAATTAACTGTTCTTAACAATTGTAAAGCACGAATCAAATCATTTATTAAATGTAATAAATGTTTTGATTCATGTTTTTTTGTTTTTTTTTTAAGGAGTCACACTACTATTTATAAATTATAAATTGAAAGAGATGTTGAGGGCGTCTCCCGCAAAAGCAGAAGGTCGCTGGGTCGATCCCAGCCCTGCTCACCGGGGGCTTTGGTCACTTTTTCTGTAGTAGGTGTATGACATCTCTTTCAATTTATAGCTGTACTTAATCTAAAATGTTACAACCATTTCCCGCACGAGTACCCTCGCTCGATGGTAATACAATAAATTAAATAATTTTCCTCGCACAGCTTCATTGACGAATTCTATGCCGCTTTGTGTTGACATCGCGTCATTTCATGTTCCGTTTGAGCCCCTGTGAAAGGACGCATCAGCGCGGAAAGACCTCCGGGAGGTGTTCCGACTATCTGATTTTGATTTGACATACTGACAGTCAGGTTACCTTGATCAAATGGTGCTTCGGCCTATATGAAAACTATTAATATAAGAAAACCCAAAAATTATCTATAAAAACAGCAAAAAAAATCACGTTTGTTCTGTTTTTTAGTATTTGTTGTTTTAGCGGTAACAAGAATATATCACCTGTGAAAATTTTAACTGTCTAACTACAGGCTATTTTTTTAGTCATGGAGCAGGAGTGAACAGG
Organism: Lathronympha strigana; assembly: GCA_949128165.1. Classification (NCBI taxonomy): domain Eukaryota; kingdom Metazoa; phylum Arthropoda; class Insecta; order Lepidoptera; family Tortricidae; genus Lathronympha; species Lathronympha strigana. Next base: position 151,486 of record OX421903.1, read on the forward strand.
GTACTGGGGAGGGTCACAATAAGCAACTTTCACTATGGAGACAATCACGAAATCGCAAAAACAAATTCCTAATTATGAGATAATTGATACTTATTAACTCATGATATACATCCTGGTGACAGACAGACGTCCGGGCAGACAGGCGGACAGTGGCGTCTTAGTACCTAATTGGCCCCGTTTTTACCCTTTAGCTAGAACCCGTGGACTTTATTTGAACATCCGGCGTGGCACATTGTGTTTACGCCTCTAACCTATGAGGCATCTTTGCTACATAGCGGGCTACAAGAATTCCTCAGCGGAAATAAAAAACGGAATTAAATCGTTCATAATAAAAATCAAATCAAATACAGATTTTGAATATCCGGATCCGGCGTCCACTGTAGCGTGTTGATCATTTTGTAACGATATCAATTAAGTCACCTGCTCCACCCCCCCCTTCCTGCCCTCCCCTCTCCCGCGACATTCAAAGTATCCAGTTAAGGGCGAAATTAATAAAAAGTTCGCCTTTGGTCGGAAAGCCTTTTTAGAGAGTTCACTGGATTAGGCTATTTATTAGAGATTAAAAGCGAAATTAATGGAACTTTCAAAGTAATATCTCTTTAAAGGCCTAAGTTTTAGCGTAATTTTAGATCAATTTACATATCGTAAGTGTTACGTTAATAGAAATGTAGGTCTTAAGAAGTCCTCATTGCTGTCAAAACGGTAATAAACATTATGTTTAAAAAAACACGTATTGTGTAGTATTGCAAATTCTCAAAATATAAAATGGGGCTTAAAGAGAAATCGCTAGTTTGGAAACTATGGCTAATGCTGTGCCATAGCTTATGTATCGGAGCATATCGCATAGAGGGCATAGAGACGCACGCACTGTCAACGCGCGTCTCTTTTTTTTATCTTAATTTTTACAAAGTATCATATCGGTCCGTAGTCTTGTGGATGTAACTCTGTGGTGCGCACGGACAGCTCGCCAACCAAATTAACTTCCAATAAAATCGGCAGTTAACCCTTGCCTTTGTTCGCTATGAATGCCCATAGGGAGGGAATCTGAACTAATACTTGTATTTGTTATGAATGCGCCCCGAGCGGTGCGGGATGCGGGGGCCATTCCAGCTAATACCCGATATCAGCCGCTAGTCATAAGCGCAAACCGTCGGCGCAAACACCCCGTAATTGATTCTGCGCAGGTATAGGCTGGGAACCGAGCGCGGATCACTAGCTTTATCAGACATCGCCTTTCTTATAAGAATTTGTAGCCTATCAAAATGATTTATTTAAGTACCTAATTGATCTGGTCATTCACAGGCTCACAAGTATTTAAGAGGGATTAAAAGTACCGGTACTCACGGCACGGTACTCAACTAATTTACATTAATATGTCTCATGATAGGATAATTTTAAATTTCATCATCATCATCATCATTTCAGCCGAAAGACGTCCACTGCTGGACATAGGCCTCCCCAAAGATTTCCACAATGACCGGTCCTGCGCCACCCGCATCCAGCGGACTCCTGCGACCTTCACCAGGTCATCAGTCCACCTTGCGGGGGGCCTACCCACGCTGCGCCTTCCGGTACGCGGTCGCCACTCGAGAACCTTTCCGCCCCAACGGCCATCGGTTCTACGTGCAATGTGCCCCGCCCACTGCCACTTATGTTTAGCGATTCGGAGAGCTATATCGGTTACTTTGGTTCTGCTGCGGATGGTCTCATTTCTGATACGATCTCGCAGAGAGACTCCTAGCATAGCTCTCTCCATTGCCCTTTGAGTGACTTTGAGCCTTCTTATGAGGCCCATTTTAAATTTTAAATTTGTTTTCGTCCAATTTTAAGATTTTATAAAACGGTGTACAGAACTTAATTCTATTTATTGTATTTAGGTGTCGTAAGAAAAATAATGGTACTTTTCAAATCATGAAGACGCTAATAAAGAAGCGTACCCTTTTACAAAATAATGTGCAAACTTGTGCATTCAGGCTTCAAACGCACGAAAACTAAGTCACATACTAAACTCAAAAGTCCAAGCTCAAATAGAATAAATTGTTAGTTGAGCGCAATATACTCGGCTTTTGTCAAACTGATTTTACCAGAAAAACCAAGTGGCACTTGAAAATAGACATCCACGATGTAGAGATGGAAGGCAGCTTAAATCACGTTGGCGAAAGTTGTTACCGAATGTATGTACCCCTAATAAAAAAACAGATCAAAATGGAGATGGCTGACAACCTGGTCAAATACAGTCAAATCTAAGAATGGCAGCCAGTAGAAAGGGGCGGTCAAAGGACTCAGAAGTGTCGTAAAGGGAAAGTAAATTATCGGTAGGTAGTTTTCATACGATTTTTTATCGGTCACATCCCATAGTCTTGGCGGGCTCTCGTACTAGCGGCCAGATTTAATATAGCGCGGGTTAAGGCGACGGCAAACAGCGCCGCAAGGGGAAGTTATTGTCCACATTCGATTGCCGCTGAGTGCCACTGATTTGGGCATTATGTCGACGTTGGCATTATTGTGTCTTTAGGGCTTCTCGAGGAGCGTTATCGCACTTATAACGTATCATATAATGCGCCTTACTAAAGACGACGATCACATTAAGTACAAAACGGCCAAAAAGTTAACTAAGAGAAAAGTTGCGCAAAATAGGACGGACTCGCGAGACTCATTTTATTCCAAACTCGAACATGCAGCAATTTGCAGCACAAGGAAATATTTAAATTAGCCAAACAACGGCACAACACAAGTTTAGACATCAAAGTCAATAAGTACATCAAAGACGATAAAGGCGTTCTACTAACTGAAAACGTAAAAATCAACAATCGCTGGAGCCAATGCTATCAACAACTTCTAAATGAAGAGTTTCCGAGTCAGCCGCTACTAGAAACGCCGATTACAGTCGGGCCCCTGCAAAACATAAGGATAGAGGAGGTTAAGCATGCACTCAGAAAAGTACGGAGTACTATGCGATCCGAAAATGCCCATACAGCTGAAGGGCAAAGTGTACAAAACTGCCGTGAGGCCGGCCATGATGTATGGATCTGAGTGCTGGGCTTCCAAACAGCAACATGAACAGAGGCTCCATACGAGTGAAATGCGAATGTTGCGGTGGGCAGCGGGTGTCACGAGAATGGACAGAGTACGGAATGAGTACATTCGCGGTTCCTTTAAAGTTGCACCCATTGTAGACAAAATCGTGGAGGGTCGATTACGATGGTATGGACATGTGATGAGGCGAGACGAAGGCTATATTGTAAGGAAGGCTCTGGCTATCCCGGATCAGAAGAGAGGTAGAGGACGACCGAAAACCACGTGGTGGACAACCGTTGCCAAGGATATGGAGCGGGCACAGATAGACGATGAGACAACCCAAGATCGAGTTGCTTGGCGGCTTAAAACGTGGAGGGCCGACCCCAAATAACGGGATAAGGCACGGAAGAAGAAGAAGAAGAATAATGCGCCTTACTGTCATGCAGTAGAATCCTATGCTACGTTGATTACGCGTTGATATAAATTTATCTTCGGCTTCGCTTTATATTTGATTGTATTCCTGGCCACTTCTGTTAAAACTTGCATTGTTCTAGATTTAAGTAGGTTTAATGGATTGACGCATCAGAGTGTAAGTGTATCTTCGGCGTTGACTGTACAAACAAATAAATTTATTATTACTTACTTATAAGACTTATTTAAACATAATTATTAAACGGGTCTAACGCGAATTAACAAAATATTGTCTTCTGTTACCGCGATTGTTATTCATTGAAATTAAACACTTTAGAACGGATTAATCGCGTTTATTCGCGTTTCTCTCAGTCATCATCTTAACCCTGTGAAAACGAGTGCTGTAAAGGGCTCGAAACGTAGGATCATGGTGTTAATAAACGCGATTAATCCGTTCTAAAGTGTTTAATTTCAGCGAATTAACAAGTTAATTCGCGTTAATAAGTTAATTTATGCAAGGCAACTATAGGTCCATATTTTGGTCGGGGTAAAACATTCACTTATTAAAAGTAATACACACACAAAGCAGAACAAAAAGGTCAAAAATGTGCGTCAGAATGACATTAGCGAACTTGCATTGAGGATGATACAAAACCATAAATTTTGCGCACGAAAAAGAGCTTACTGCTAAGCATTCAATGTTGAATTCATACAGAGAGCTACCAACACTGTTAAAAGTATATAGGCTATTGGCACTTACGGAACATCACGTTCCACGAGACTATATGAAAAAGAGCCGCAACTGCTGCACTTTTATGGCGTAATTTTTTTCGGCCGATTGGGTATCCAGTTCTTTTATCATATATCTATGGGGTAAAATACCAGTAATATTACAAATCACTTTTGTAGACTTTAACAATAAATATTATTGCTTAAAATTCTACCCCGTCCACAACAAGTTATTCTGCAAAAATGTTCAATCATACGTTTTCTCAAGTTAAAACTAATTTCACTGTTCCATGCAACAGCGGGCGCGACTTCCCCTTAAGCATGTGTCTGCGGATATTTTTACAAGCGTTATTAGTGTCGCTGGCGGCTGGGGCAACGTAGGGGGGAGAGGGGGTAACTAGTAAGATATGGATGAGGTTACTATTTGATGATACAGACAGATCCGGTGATCTGTCTGTAGTTTTAAAAGACATTGGGATGAGGATTAGGTGACTGGGATGGAGAAGATGAGTTGACATGAGTTGCTGTAGAATGACAATCGCTAGCGACTGTGCTATTCGAAAGTATTTCCATCTTGCTCGTTCTTAACGGGTGGAAGCGAGTTGTAAATACTTTAGAATCGCGCAGTCGCTATCGACTCTCATGGTGAGCACACATTCTATTATTTCATGAAAGATAGAAGGTTTTGGCCCCAGTTCGGGTACTTAACATCATTTCGAAAAACTATATGCTGAGTCTCGAATTTAACTATCCCGTTTTTTGATGATATCAAAATTTAAAAATCATTTGTTTTAGTGATCGGAGTTTTGATCGGTCAGGATTATAAAAATCGGGGATTTTGATATACCTATATGATTTATAAAAACCTAAAAATTATAAAATTCCACTCGCTTTCTCAAGTATCTCGAGAACTCTCGAGGTTGTGCACTTCCCGTGTCCTCTTGAATAACTCTGAGAATCATTCAGAAATTAAGACTCCTTCAAGTCGGATTACGGGAATATATTTATTTATTTAGAACTTTAGTGAATGAAATGAAGGTGCAGGCTTTTTGGTGTTAAACGAACTTGATTTACCTACTAACTAACAAATAATAAATATAAAGCTATATTCATAAACTTACTCAAATACACACGCCCATAGACATACATGTATCTTATGAACCTTGTGTGAATCGTTAAGAGGACGATATAGAAAGTTTGTCAAGAAAGTAGTGTTTTATAATTTATATATAGTAGTGTGACCACTTCAAACCATAAAGATGTGAAACAAGAACATTATTACATTTAATAAATGATTTGATTCGTGCTTTACAATAAAATACAAAAAATACAAAATCATTTATTCGTGGTAAATTTAAGATACAATTACATATAACTAAGAGACAAATATACAAAAAATTACCACGAAATGGTCTCGCCTCAGCATAATGTCGACCCGAAAGTCAACGCTGTTCTTCCGGCCATCGTTATTTCATAGCCAAGATAATTTCACGCTTTATTTAAACCTGTCAATTTGCTCATTCGAACTCGGCATTTGAAGATATAACAATCCTTTTATCTCTAGGACAGACAAGTTGATTCTCAGGGACCAGCCTGGTAAACTCGATTATAGATATAGATTTACGTTGCCACAATTTATTTCTAATTGAGTTCACCAGAAGTTAGGAGAAGTCTCCCACCGTCTATCTCGGAAGACTGTTTATCCGCAGAAATGCCAAATTTATTAGACGAAAGCAAAGGTTTTTCTTGCCTGATTTATTTGCAGAGCGGTAATGAAAGATTTGGCTCCACCGGGTGGCGGGGGGTTAACAAACGGATAAACAAACAGAAAGCTCTCACCCGCGTATATGCGCGCAAAAAGACGTCTATGACCGTGGCTGATGGAGCTGGGATACTGTACAGTCTAACCTCATAACTTACCTCAACACCATACAGAAGGATGTCCGGACCGTTGAACAAAAAGACGTCAACGCCAGTCAAACAGCTAGGAATTTAGTATACTGTTTAGGGTGCCCTCAATTTTATTACGAGGTCAAATCAAACAGTTAAATTTATTCTTCTGAGGCAAATTACCTCAAATGAATAAATTATAAATTCAACACTGTATGGTATTACCTTAAAATGTATAACATACATTTCATTATTAAATTAAAAAACTTTTAACCGGTTTTCGTATGTTGAAACGACAGAATCTTACAATTTAAAAACTAGAAGTTGCCTATAAGTTATCATTTTTATGTATTAATTTTTATGTATTAGTTTTTTAAATCAATCAAATTAAATCAATGACACACAAAGAGACGTGTAACATGAATCAGCTATCTCACAGGCTTTCAACAATCTTTCTTGCTCGAATGTCGAAATGATAAAAAATGGCAAGGCTTTTCGTTGCGCTGTTGACCGCAACAAGTAGAAAATCCTATTGCAATGCTTCCAGCTAAGATCCTCAGCAGTGTAAAGAGACGTGTAACATGAATCAGCTATCTCACAGGCTTTCAACAATCTTTCTTGCTCGAATGTCGAAATGATAAAAAATGGCAAGGCTTTTCGTTGCGCTGTTGACCGCAACAAGTAGAAAATCCTATTGCAATGCTTCCAGCCAAGATCCTCAGCAGTGTGGAATCTTTAATAGGGAGGACAAGTAGGGAGTGTAAATTCACCGTTCTGGGTCTTGGCTTATCCAACAGGTCTCTATCGCTGTACCGCGTGGTAACACAGCAAGCGTTATGGAGATTTTTTGGATGAGACATGGCGCAGAATGAGTTTCAGGTCAGTTTTTAATTATTACATTATTTTCATATTAGTTCATGTGTGTATCTGTAGACACAAAAACCGCTAGCTCACTCACTAAACTTTCAAATAAAGTAACAGATTAATCTAAAGGTCCCTCAATAATCTAACCTCAATAGTGAACTGCCCCCGCCCCTAGTCGCCGAAAGCCGCTGAATTTAATAAGTTGCCAGCAAACGGCCCGCGGCCCGCGCCTTCCATATCTCCCAGGCCCATCTAGATTTCATTGAACCTGTATTCAGGGACCTCGACATCCATACTATCTAGTCGCAATCAGAGCGAGGCTTATACTGGATGTGCAACTTTTAAATCGCTCGAGTTTTGAAGGTGATGGCAACAATACTTCTGTTTTTAATGCGGTGGCAATTGCGGTGCACTCCTTACACCCTGCCAAGTCAAATATGCTCGTTTACAATCAGGAGATATGAAAAATCATTTGGCAGTCATTCGAGAGCTCTGCTACTTAAGATTAGGGGTGTTTTTTCATATTTTTTGTACTTGGAAGAGATATTGAGTTTTTACGTATTGATAACATTTTTAGGTTAGTGTACTAATTTACTCGGTAATTGAGTTTAGAAATGGGTATAGGACGAATCGTTTGAGGTGATTACCGTTCGAGCCTGCCTTAAACAATGGCCTTTGTATAATTTTTTGCAAGAGCTACCGGCACACGCAAAAATAATAATACAGTTAAAAAGCAACTGTATCGTACTAAGGTTCAAATTCATGTAATGGATACTCTAGTTACCACGTTTTTGGAATGTAGCACGATGACCACCCAAATGAAAATGAAAATGAAAATGAAAATAACTTTATTAACCATCATGTGGCTCAATACAGCTTACAAGAATAAATGAAACATGTATAACTTATCATAGAAAATAACTGTTACGTACCTACATTATAAGTTATATTTAAGTAACTACAATGAAACATCGAGTAAGCGTCTTCTGTTCCCCGTACTAGTAAAAACTGTATCACGGTGGAACAGGATTCCCCTTGTCGTTGTTTACATTATTGTTGAATATATCAAGAATATTTTTTTATCGTTACACATGTGGGTAAGTTAAGTTAAAGTTAAACAAAATAGAATGAAGGTGTTAAAGTAACAAAACAGCTAGTTCGCTTACGCCGAGGCAAAAGGACGTATATCGCTAAGAACTAACACTAACTTACGACACTGTGTTACAGCGTGGCAGTGCAGATAACAAGTAAACAAGTAGTATATGCAAAGTTAGCCGATTAAACTTATTAGTGCTAACTTTTACTTACAATTAATTATGCTATTGACTCTTCCGATTATTTAACTGAGTAGTGTATGTTTGTTTTATATGTTAATGTATGTATGTTTGACTAAATGTGTATATGCCTGTGCGTGTGCGTGTGCGTGTGTGGCCAATAGCGGTCTTATATAGAGTGGCTTTTTAACTATATTATATTATTACATTGGCTGGTGTCAGTAGCACTTGCAAAAAATGTACAAAAGCCTTTGTTTGAAAGATTAGGGCCCGAGGTGTAAAATTCATCTGAGAAGATTGGTACTATAACTATACCCAACGGGTATCTGAAACTAAAAAATAAACGATTTACCATATTAACCAGCTACATTTAAGTAGCAGTGGGCGGGCCACATTGCTCGCGGAACCGATGACCAATGGGGCAGAAAGGTTCTTGAGTAGCGACCACAAACGAGCAGCAAGTTGAAATTGATACCACATACCAGTGGCGCAGCCTTTAAATGTTCTTTGGGTAATCCGGAGCTGATTTGGCCTGTTTTTTCTTTGAGTCGAAAATGTGCTTCATTGGTTCACGCAAGGGAAGCCGGTAGGAATAGGAATCAAGTTGTATGAACGCGCCTCCACTGCTCCACAAGTCTGCGGTGCCTTGAATCGTGAAAAAACGAAACCTCTACGTTAACGCAATCAAAAGATACGGCCGTTCATGTCGCATTTCCTCCAACCCCAGTTGTTGTAACTGGGGAAGAAGAGTCAACAGATCCCGCTCCACTATTTCAGGCTTCCCCCCAAGAATACCGTCGTCGAGATACCAGACATTCAAGGGGGATTTCAGCTCTGAAATAACTTTGTGGATTGCGAGACTGAAGGCAAGGGGGCCAAGCGGATCACCTTGTTGCGTACCAACCTGAGAAAGAATAAGGGGTTAATTGTAGAAGAGGTTAGTGGAGGATGAATAAATCTGAAAGAGGAAAGGGTAGAGGGAAGGCACCTGGTCTTTGACTTCGCTCAATAACACGTCGCGCTCGATCGAGTTAAAGGCGTTTTTGATGTCAAGTTTGACGATAATGCAATCGGAGTTGTTCGGATCCAAGGCAAAAGCTCGTGTAGCGTGGATGGCGGCTTCGCATCCCAGCATAGTTCCAAACCCTAGCTGATGAGGCTGTAGGTACGTAGCCATTCGCTCCCTTGCCGCAAAACACCCCAGCTTGGCGGCCAACCGACGAAATGTACTACCGACAGCAATCGGACGCACTCCTCCATCCTTCTTCGCCAACGCGCAGAGTGACGCTCCATAAATATAGGGACACACTTCAATATTAACTTGACCACTGAGTAAAAAGTTACATAATCTCGTTAAACTTTCAAGCAGTCACAAACCGCTATCACCGGCGGAGGCAGAAGTAAGCTCCTTCAAAACCGCCGGACGGATTCCGTCCAGCCCCGCCGCAGAACCGTTGTAAAAAGTGCTTAGCGCACGAGCAACGTCCTCCACCTTGACCTCGAGAGCCGGAGTAGATCTATCCGGTTCGGCTGGAAATACTAGAGGTCGAGGTGGAGGTGGGTGCTTAGTTTGCAGCGTTGCCAGGGTTTCGAGACTCAACGGAGCAATAGTGTCATCTGACATAAGCAACCGGGCAGCACCCCCGAGATCACCCTCAAACACTTTGGACTGTATGGTCTTAAGTACTGAGGGAGCCCTCGAGGGTGCTGACCCCAGCTGCACATACCCTAATAAATCAACCTGGCCAGCCAAGTCAATATTGCGCTTTACTTTAGCTGTGAGATTACCAGAACCCGTCGGTTCCGGCGCTTTAAATGCGGAATATGCAAAAGAAAGCAAAGCCATCCACTCGGTAGTGCATAGCAATGTGCACAAATTTATTGTGTACATTGCTATGTTGAAAATCCTATAAAAAAGCTTTTTAAATTTCATATTGAATCGACATATTATGTTGGACGAAAAGCGGATTCTATATTTATGGTTTCATTACCGCCATCTTTGGGCGAACTTCGTAACTAACAAGCGACCCCGCTCTATGATGACGGAGAAATTCCCGCGGGATAGGAACGTGGAGACTTGTCATAAAGGGGCCATGTTAGTGCTGCTACTCGATGCTAGGTGGCGTTGTAAGTCTTAATGATTATAATAAATATTAAATGAAATAACATTCCGTACCTATACGTAGATACTTTCAAGCGCCTTTATTTTAACTTCCATGAGCTTTTTGTAGTATTTTAACTCTTTCGTCTTAAATTTGGTATTTTGTAATATGGATACAAATTAAATAGGTTTGTACGTCTGGTACCTACCTATAATACAAAATTCAAAAATTATGAATTCGATTCGATTTTACGATTCAGTACCTACTTTTACTAAACTTTTTTATTAAGGATTTAAGGACATTTCAGAATCAGAATAAATAATAAGAATAACTGTTTATTACGCTGGTATCATAGACCAATTATTAAAATAATTATTCTTCATCGAACAGTATGCTAGCATATTTCTTGCAACTGTATGTAACTTACGTTTAACCAACTTTAGTAGTCGAGGGGCGGCTTGATTGACATAAACAAACATCTTCCCCATATTGGCGCTCAATCCGAGCTCGCAAAAACGAATGTAACTAAAGCAATAAAGGTTGTACAAACCCGATTTCCACTCGACGAGACCGGTTAACGATTCCCTTAACCGGTTAAATAAAAGTCGGCAATAAAGAGGCAATAAGGCGGCGGGGCGTGACTGGGGGGAGGGGGGAGGGGGCTCATATCTCCAGCGATTACCTCTAAACAAATGAGAGCTAACGAAATTCAGAAGATCGGAGGCACAGGGGTGGCGTGGAGACAACGATGTTGGTGGCTTTGAGATATTTTGCTCGACTTCTTTTGCTGTTAGGTTTTGCTTCATTAACGAAATCTTGATGATGATATAATTGAACGAGCGAGAAAGGCAAGCGAAGTTCTTCGAGTCTACTTGAATATCCCGGCGTTTGTAATTTTGTATGTTTACTCCACGATAACTTTGAGTATCATTGATCGGATCAGCAGGTAGTTAAATCACTAGCTTTATAAGCCACTCTGGGCAACCTTTGGTTTTTCTTTTATTTTCTATATTCTTGTATGCACCTACATTATTTGCACAAGTAACTTTTTTGTTGTAACATTTAAATTATGGCTGAGAGAAATGATTCGCCCTATCAACCCCTATTTAATGAAATTTTGCCCATTCTGCAATCTGGTTAACGTAGGTATTTGAGTAGCCACGCGATAGGGGAGCGGTCAGCAACGGCATCAGCAACCGTCATGCCGTGATATACAAGTTTTCAGTGGTCTTCACCACATTGTCGGTCTCCCCCTAGGCTTTCATACTATTTGTAATCTTGTAATAGTCACTAATCTAAGAGCTTCTTGTCTCCAGACTAATGTCACGCTAATCTCTACTGGTTACTGCACCGACACAAAAAGCGGTCACGGGCCTATACTAATTAGTACTAAGGAAAATCCTATGGCGGTGCGGGTGAACGCGATAGCAAAGCGACGCGTCCCAGTGACATTTAAAATTTCGACGCCGCGCGGCTCGCTGTTTCGTTCTGAAATGTCATACTTAAATAAAGTGTCCTGGGTGCGTAGACAAGATGCCAATCATTCACACTTTGAGAAACGTAGTTATCTCTCTACCACTCTTCCTTATTAGTATGACAAAGACAGTTGCGTTTACTTCTCCACTGAGCGTTAACGATTGACATCTTTATGCTTACCATGAGTTGCACGCAACTGTATTCGATAGCGACTGCGGCGCTCGAAAGCATGTCCGTCTCGCTCCTACCATTACTTTGGCAGGAGCAAGACGGATGTTCCCACGAACGTCGCAATCGAATGCAACTCACGGTACGCACACTGGGTGATCGCCGCGCCGCGTCGTCTAAAAATCGTTACTTGGGATGGGACACTTCCATAGATATCCATTATTTGTTTCTTTCGCACTGCACCGCGTCGCACCGCCATTGTTTCGCGTATGTACGTCTGGTGGCCTATGCTCCGTCTAGAAGTTAAGGCGTTCTGTGGTACTATATATTCCATATTGGTACAAAATCCCACTTCCCTTGGCGTCACAACACAATTAATCAAATACAGTGCTTCCCTCGCCTCTCCACAGACACCGGCGGGTGTTAGGTTTTTTCAGCTTTGACTTGCAAATGCGCGCCGCCCGCCGTGTAATTAAAAATTCGCCGACGACAGCGCTCCCAGCGGCGAGTAGCGGAACTAATGAGAGCTATTACAAACACTTACCGAGGTAAAATGCAATATGTGTGCTCTGGAGTTACGAATAGTTGCAATGGATTTCGATACCACGTTATAATGGAAGATTGGGCTAAATTTATTGGAATCTGAATGACCAACATGAATATTTGAGCCGGTGTCGCATTGATTTACTGAACAAATTAAATTATATAGCCATTTATTTTATTGTCTTTTATAATCTATCAACAGAATGTGTATAGACTTAAGACCGTATGACCAACTTAGTTTATCGAAACTTGGTGTAAGTTATTTTGATTGTTATCTATAGCTGCTTATTGCAGCACGACGCTTACAATAACGTTCCACCACACTTACCACTCAACTTACCAATCGCTTTTCGGCGAAGGAAAACATCGCGAGGAAACCAAACTACTCCCAATAAGGCCTAGTTTACCTTCTGGGTTTGAAGGTCAGATAGCAGTCGCTTTCATAAAACTAGCGCCTACGCCAAATCTTGGATTGTCGGATAACGCTGGGAAGATGAAGAAGACTTTTGGTTTGCGTATGATCCATCTCATAAATTAACTTATTATTTACTTTCTTATCAAGTAAATTTGAATAAATCTACGTGGCCGGATATGTTGTCGTGTCATTAGAATATATTATTGAGTCCCTCTAATTGCTAAACTACTAATGATAATAGCCGCGGCGAGCGCACAATCCACCCTCAGTTCTGTAACGTCATACAACATTAGTGTTTCCACTATAGTTATAATATTTTATTCGGTGTAAGGCAATAATGAGTGCATAGGATTACAATTAATCTGGTTGCGTGTGCGTCGCGATTTGTAGACGTTGTGTTTAACTGTTGCTATTATTGCGCAGTTGGTTAACGAGGTTACATGGCTGATAAGCGAATAGTTCATTTTTTAATTTTAAGGTATCGCCCTGTGGTTTTTTTCTCTTCATTTAAGGGGAAATTCTTTTTTATATGAAAACTAAACATAGTCCAAGTACGTAATATTAAGCGGTTGGTCAATGAAATAATATTTAAAACGAGTCACTCACGTAATTTAGGTAGTCGATTTTCGCTCGACATGTTTCGTTCTTTACGAAGAACGTCGTCAGGACCGACCACCCGCGTCAGAGGAAAGTCGAGTCGAGTATGTTCGAGTTTCACGAGAGATTTACAATATTATAAGCGGACTAATATAACAAGATTCAACTGTAGTACGTACAAACAATACTATGAAAATTATAATTTCTTCCGCATTTAAACCCCAAACTTATATTGTAGGCAATATCGTTCCGCAGCCAACAGTTCCACCGCTCGCAACATTCATTGTTGTGTTTATGTTTATTACCATTAGTTTGTCGTCACTCCTCGTGCTCTGATTAATGCCCCAACTCATTAACAAGTTTAACAACGCTTTCATTAGCGTAAACTACCCGGGACTCGACGTCCCGCTTACTCTGATTTCTTATATATATATGTTGAGCAGTTGTATGCTCAACATATATATATAAGAAATTATATACATAGGTATATAATTAGTAGATCTAGACGTCTTTCAACGCGTACAGTGTCACCCCTAGACCAACTACTTATAGTTGCTACATTCACAACACTGGTTACCGCCATTAGACTGTCATCACTGTTTGTGGTTTAATTAATTAATTCCTCATCTAATTAAAATGTTTAACAATTAACGCTGCCATTAGCGCAAACTATCCTGGACGTATACGATACGTTCCACCTCTGCCAATTGAAATAGTTTAGTTAGAACCTTATCCATAGTTGGTTAGTAGCATGGTGCTGATACGTAGTATATGTAGGTATGTTTACATTTTTATTAATTTTTGTTTCTATTAAATTACTTCCGTTAGTTTTTGCACCTTCTACTGTTTCTTTCTGTTCCATTTGGCTCCACTACCCTAAGGTTGTCTGGAAGAGATCGCTTTTTAGCGATAAGAGCGCCTGTTGTTTACCTCTGCTTTTGTGTATGATGTATATTTTTCTGTTGTAATATTTTATAAGGTGTGCAATAAAGAGTTATTGTATTGTATTGTACAGCGTCACCCCGAGACCAACTAATTACTTACAGTCGCTGCATTTACAACACCGATTACCACACATTAAGCTGTCCTCACCGCTAGTGCTCTAATTAATTCTCCAACTAATTATCAAGTTTAACAACTGTGTTATTAGCGCAAACTACCCGGGACTGCATGTCCCACTTCCTCTGCTTCAAAGTTATAGTAAAGTATTGTAAGTAGTTTGTGATAGGCAGCGGCGGCCTAGTAAAACTTAAGACTTTCGGCTTATGCCAGTGGCAGTGACTTTTCCGAGACTTACCTATATACGAAATATTTATATAGTCGTATGGCCTACATGGTTAGGCAATCAGAGAACAGCTTTGAGATCGTTGAGCCAGGTAACTACGTCGGGTGTCGCCCTGACACTATATTTACTAGTTGTAGTTTTGACGTCGGTGATTGGTAGCCTAATAGTACTTTATAACTGACACTTCCTCTGCTTCAAAGTTATAGTAAAGTATTGTAAGTAGTTTGTGATAGGCAGCGGCGGTCTAGTAAAACTTAAGACTTTCGGCTTATGCCAGTGGCAGTGACTTTTCCGAGACTTACCTATATACGAAATATTTATATAGTCGTATGGCCTACATGGTTAGGCAATCAGAGAACGGCTTTGAGATCGTTGAGCCAGGTAACTACGTCGGGTGTCGCCCTGACACTATATTTACTAGTTGTAGTTTTGACGTCGGTGATTGGTAGCCTAATAGTACTTATAACTGATTTTTTAGCTCCTATCCAAGATGCCGATATATTATCGGTTAAATGGAGCACCATAGAACAAAAAAAGTTGAAGAGAGGTATGGGCACAGCGGATGCTTATCGTTTAGTGTGGTAGGGCATAGCACAACGAATGTCGTATCGCTCAAATCTAGAGCAGAGCCTATCTGGGTTGTGTTGTGTTGTGTTTCTGTTGGTGAGTAAGGTCGCCAGAGCTCCTAGAGGATTCACTGTGTTGACAGCTGGGGACCCACGGAGCAAACCTTGCCCCTTTAGCTGTCAACACAGCAAATCCTCCTTTTTTTAAAGGGTCGTCAACGCGCATGTAATACGGATACGGTGACCGCTTACCATCAGGCGGGCCGTATGCGTGTTTGTCACCGTCGTAGTATAAAAAAAATCTGTACGTGAATAGTTATTATTGTTCTTCATCATTTGTCATATGTATGACAATTAGTAGTGTAGATTATTTATGACCTACGTGATTAGTAGTAGATTTACCACATGTAAATGTTTTGGTTTAAACTGTAAATTTACATGTTTATCTTCAAGAAAAAAGAAAGAATCTGTAGATCGCGGGTTATAAATAACCCCGGCTCGTAGCAATGAGTTTTCGGAACTTACGTACGATATCATTTTGGTGTAGGAAAACATCGTGAGGAAACCGGACTAAATCCCTTAAAACCTATACTTAACAAATAATCTATATTTATACTTATTTATCGGGATGATATTTATGTTTGGCGGATGTAAAAGCAGTTGCCTCCAAGAGTAGGTATGTACATATTAACCGGCAATTTAAACATAACATTGTAAGTTTGTTTTATTGTTATTGTGACAATTCGATTTAGTCATTGACATTATCTACTTGATAAAAGCGGGTACTTGCAGTAAAAATAATAAACCCATAGTTATAAGAACACATTTATTTATTAATCTCTCGTACTATATTTGATATTTTTCTTACGCTATTATTATTGTATTTATACCTACATACACCGATATATACACTCATAAATAATAATCTAACATTAAATTACTTAGCCTTCAATATTTACAAGTAAATACACTCAAGAGCAATGAGAATTGGTCACTTTGCTTAGAATTTTTATACAGAGTGACCCTTTTACCTCGCTCTTGTGTGTAAGTGTCGAACAGTGTGTGAAGTGAGCAAATAGTTCTTAGTAAATATAGTTAATAAAAGGATGTATACAAGGTGGAATTTTTTTAAATTTAAAACAGAATTTAAGTACTTAAACAAAAAACTTTCACTATGACTGATAGTATTTCTAGATATACCAAACCCAATGGCTTATAAACGTAATGAGAATTAAGGTTCTTTTATGGAAGGAACGCCAGAAAATATTTCAATATATGTACTTTAAGATAATCATGTTTTTATAATCAATAAACACAATTAAACCTCTAGGCCGGTATACCCCCTTAAATAATATTTATATGCATTTTAAATAGGTGCCTACTCTTACAAGAAATGTACAATTTAATACAAACATTATATACAATACATTCTATAAACTGACCGATACTAAGCTAAATCCAACAACAACTCATACAGGAAAAAATAAATACTGCAGACTGAGCTTCAAAAACTCGAAAATTCCAAACCATAAGACTATTTAGGTCGAGCTCTAAAATCCTCGTATTAAAATGCAACGGTTAACACTCACGTATTTCTATCACAATTGGCATGAGATATTTCGACTGCATCGGGCAGTCATCGTCGGACAGACAGAGTGGTGTTGTCACCTTCGCAGCTCCGGCATCACTGCATGCCCACACACATGCATGCTACATACCCGAGCCGCGAAGGTGACAACACCACTCTGTCTGTCCGACGACTGCCCGATGCAGTCGAAACATGTCACGCCTATTGTTATAAAAATACGTGAGTGTTAACCGTTGCAATTTAATATCAGTATGGTCTGCATAGCGAATATGTCCACCGAGCATCCGCCGGACAAGTTTACCATACATTGATTGTCAGATCTGACGGATATAGACGGCTAATGGCAAATGAAAAACAAAATGACTATATCATTCGCACAGAATGTAACGTTGGTACACATATCGAATTTTAATGAATTAGGTGGCAAATCATAAGCAAAATTATAAAAAAAGAGTTTTTTTACTAAATAGAATTGCGCAGGTCTTACATACACATGAAATATACGTCAACTAAAGGAATGCATATTCGGTGCCGACTCCATTATTATGTACAGTTCCGGAGTCAAACAATATAATCAATAGTATTGCTTTCATCACACATATCTTACACTTACCAATACTATAGAGATCTACTCGTAACTGCCCATCGGTAAATCTTATGACATTGTGATTGGTTACAAAAAGTCAGTTAAGAGGGCGGCCGACCCTCCAGCGGCGCCCTCTTTGGGCCGATTGTGTTTTATAATAAACCATTCCATTTCTCTATACCCTACCATAAGATCTTTGTAGTTCTACTAATTCCCCAACTTTTGGTCATTGGCACATAGTTTCATTTTGCTTATTTTTTGTTTTATCGCCTAAATAGCAAAACGTGGCCACTTCCGTTCAAACTAAATGTAAGTAGTATAAAACTGCACCATATACATCAAAAGTTGGGGAATTAATAGGACTACAACGATCTTATGGTGAGTAGAGAGAAATGGAATGGTTTATAACAAAACACAATTGGCCCAATGGGGACGCCACTGGAGGGTCGGCCTCTTAAGGCGGTGTACCTACAACGTGGGCTAACGAACGCAAAGGCGGTGCGATGCGATGCGGTGACATGCCAACGAGACGCCGCGCGGTATGCTGCTTTGCCTTCAAATTACAAGAAAGAAACTGTTGATTCCTATTGGAGTGTGCGTGCCGCATAATAATAGCCCTTGTAGGTATCAACGATTTGATTACACTACCATAGGTATCAACGATTTGATTACACTACCATAGGCATCAACGATTTGATTACACTACCATAGGCATCAACGAATTGATTACACTACCATAGGTATCAACGATTTGATTACACTATCATAGGTATCAACGATTTGATTACACTATCATAGGTATCAACGATTTGATTACACTATCATAGGTATCAACGATTTGATTACACTACCATAGGTATCAATATCAACGATTTGATTTTACTACCATAGGCATCAACGATTTGATTACACTACCATAGGTATCAACGATTTGATTACACCACCATAAGTATCAACAATTTGATTATACACCACCATAGGTATCAGCAATCAGATTTTTCCGGACCGCACCGTTTCGCTTTGCCTTTGCGTTTGTTTGGCAGCCATCGCGTTTAAGACACTGCGTAAGTGTTGACGAGAGGATACAGGAAAAATATAATTAAGTACAGAAAAGACAACAATAAGTAACATTGGCGATAGATAGCTTCTTTAGATTGTTGGTAGTTGAGGCGAACCTTCACATTACAATTCATGAGCTTATTTTGCTATAAACATTAGGTGAAATTTATAAAATTATAGGCTTTTTTATTTTATTTTATTATTTATTTTTTTTTTTTTTTTTTAATTTATTGTTTCAAAAGAAAACTTACGTGGCTAAGTATACATATTCCTTCGCCAAACTGAGGACAGTTTGTTGGCGAATTATGAACTCGACTGTAAAAATTGCATAATTTGCTTTTGCTTTAACTCTGCAAACTGATTATTTTTGCTACGGAAAAGGAACTCTTAACCCCATGGTCAAATAATTTAACCATCAACTATACTATCCCACACAGAAGCCTACAAATAATAAATGTTCATATAACCAGCTTCAGTTTAGTTCGACAATATAAATTCTCCAAGCGAATTTGAGTCTTAATTATACAGGTAACAAAAGTAATAGACGTGCAAAGTCGAAGAGGAATCAGCATAATGACAAGAAGTATATGGTGTTGTCATGATATTGATCATAGTAATGATCCAGTAGGACGCAAACAATCGCGATCTTTCGTCAGTTCTACGTGACGGCGATACGATACGGCAAAAAATATTATATCGGTAAGTGTGGACCCAGTTTAAGTTACTGTTAAAACGTATGATATGGCTTTTTTACAAGATAAAGCATTATTATTTTAAAGCGTCTCTTGAAACCTTCTGAATACGGACATTATGTTACAAATAATGACACGTTTTGCCCAACCTTTATAGTACCTAATCGATATCCTATCCTATCGATAATCGAGTGATGGTGAGCTTTACAGTCAACGGTTGTTGTCTTTTTGCTGAATCAATATTTCGACGTCCCACGCTTATTACTCAAGTTACATAACTAGTGATACGATTAAACCATCTGCAGGCCTTTGCTGAGGGACTCGACATGTTCCTTGGCCTTCATGCGCAGCGCGGCGATGGAGGAGGAGCGTGGGTCGGGCGGCGGCGCAGGCGCAGGGGCCGGCGGCGTCAGGTAGCTGGGGTAGCCCGAGGGCGGGTGGCTCAGGAATCCTGCAGGGAACAACCAAGTTAGGCATGACATTCCAAATTGATACATGCATGAATTTGTTTTCTAGTTTGAATCTTGTTAAAAAGAAACTTTGCTAAAACAACCCCTGTGCTTCAATCATGTGATTTAAGGTGAAAGGCCAAGCGATACAATTTTGCAGTATCACAGCATGACTCTTTTCGTGACTCAAAAAGTTGATAAAGCATACTCTGACAGGCTGAGCTGAGCTGCCTCTATCATCACCTGGCGCCATCATTTTGTGATCTAAGTGTATAAGCCCACCTGGTAGTGCTGTGAGGAGAGGAGGCGCGAGCCAGGGGTCGACGGGCAGGCCCAGCCCCCCTAGCCTCGGGACGCCACCGCCGCACCCGTACTCCGACAGGCCGAGCCGAGCCGCCTCCATCTTCTCCTGGCGCCGCCATTTTGCGCGCCGGTTCTGGAACCACACCTGGAAACAATAAAAGGAGAATTAATGAGCTGGCACAAGATAGAGGCCCCGTACCGGGCTTCCGAGACCCTTGCAATTAAAACTGCATGAGGTTGCGAACATAGCCATGGATAAGAGCCTATGGGAGAACCTGATTTTCAACAGATGGACATGATGCCCCACGATGCTTAAGATTGATTAGATTACACAAAACCAAAGAATAGAAATTTATATAATCACATCTCCATTTCAAAATTATTTAGTGGATTTACATTTACAACTGGCATCACATTTTTTTAAATCAATAGAACAGCTAATTTAACGTCGAGGCAGATAATATTACAATGATAATCGAATAAGCTTAACGGATACCATACTCGCATGATACGCTTGTTATTTCCATAAAAGCGTGCAATGCCACATTCTCCACGTCAAGAACTACGCTCATCATAACAGTTATCGTGTTTCCACATTCGTCTATTGGCTCCAACATCCACCAACATTGGGCGAACACCAAGGCGGGCACAGGTCGACACCAGAGTAAATGATGACTATGATGAGTAAGTTGTCCATCTTCAAAGTTTTAAACAAAGACATGTGAGGGTTGTGAGCGGAAAATAAAAAGGCAACGCTTGTCTGAATTTAGTAAAGATAATGCAGACTGAGGAGTGGATGTGGTTTCTGCAAGACCGCTCTTTGCGAAGACTGGTTTGAGAGACCTTTGTCCAGCTGTGGATTTTGCCGCAGAGATATAGGTAGTTAGTAAAAGCGGCGCGAGTCAATAGAACATAATTTCCACTGGATCAACAAATTAGCCCCGGTTTGTGTAGGAATAGTTTTGACGTGCGGCTGTTGCGGCACTAAAGAACAAGGGCCTTACCATGACGTCTTAACGCGATTCAGTTTAGGTTCAGTTTAGGATCAGTTGTATTGAAGCGACTCAGGTTATGTCGGCAACTGAATCGCGTTAAGGCCTCATGGTAAACCCCTGTAAGGAAACCACAAATCGGAAATACTTCACTGTTATGGAAGCACAAAGTTTAATAATAGTCAAAACGAAGCTTCTAGACCGTAATTTTACAAACACCTCTGACTAGTTAAGAGTCAGTGATTAGTATAAAAATAGTTTACTGTCCTTAGTCCTTACATAGATATAGTTGCTCACACGAGTCCAACGTTGGTGGAGGCATGGCACATGGCACGGGGCGACACCATCGCTCACGGGCGCGGGCAGGGCTGCCACAGCCGGATTTATGGCCGTTTAACTTTTAACCCGATTAGCCGGTAATTGGGAGCGTTTTGGTTCCGTCCGACACTTGCCATTTAAACACGAAGCGTTGGAGAAAGTTTTGCGCGCTAGTTAAATACTGGGTTAGACAAGTTACACTAGTAACAAATAGACTTGTTACAACGTATATCCGTACATACGTTATGGTAGCGAACATGTCACATAAAATCCATAATTTTAAAGTTAATTGATACAGAGATTACAGAGAGTAGCCCGTAAAACGGAAGTTGAAAGATTAATATTGAGTTAGCAAATAGATAAACCTATACTTAAACCTTATATTCATTTGTCATTGTGTAGTTCAATTAGAAGTGTTTATAAACTGCACGGCACTATTATAGTTATTTGCTGCTGCACGTAACTTATTTAACCCCTTATACTAATAGGCCTACACGTTAAAGTTAACAAACTGTCACACTCATTTTAAATGACTACGAAATAATATGCCAAAACAAACAGCACATAATTCTTCGCCGTGACATCCCTGCGCGAGCAACATCGTAAATGTCGCGACGACACGACACGGGTCCGCGGACGACACGACAAAGTCACGACGCGCCATTTTATTGCTAATTTTTGACTTAATCGCCTCTAAGTGGGTAATGGCGACCATTGTCGTTGCGAACTCCTGTAAGTGACACTTAAATTGTCTCCTAGTTGATTTGAATTGTTATTTGTATACTTTAAACATTAGCAATTCATTCTGCATTTTTAAGCTTGAAAGGTGTTTCTACTGTTTCTTGAAAGATTAGTAACTTAATTTGTTTTTGTTTTTTGTTAGTAACTTCACTAGTATAAACCTGGTCTGGAATGGAGGATGGCAACTTCTAGAAAAAGGTGGTTTGGATGAACTAAATATATATTGGGTTTATAAATACAACAAACTGTTAGTTGTTATATGACTTTCTGGGATTGTAAATATGTGTTTTAGTACATTACTGACGCTTTCAGGCTAAAAGTGCTAACTTTTCGGTTGTCTATCTATAAGGCAATGCCTTTAGTCTGAATCGATACATTTAGTCAGGTGCAATAAAACCACAAGTAACGGAGGTCTCAACACGGTACAGAAGTCATTGCCTCGATGGCGAACTCTTGGAACTTGTTAACGTGTGCCAAACGACGTTGTTCCAAACTTTTTGAATCGTCAGCTCACCGTATATTACCCTCACCAAATTTAATACATTTGACAGCCGTGCATGTCTGCTTGGAATCGAACCCGGCACGCGATCCCACCCCTGAATATATCATTTCACACTACAATTTGACACCACGAATATGTAATAAAGAACCTCCAAAATATCCTTTAGCTTCGCGGCGTAGAACAGTATGTCGCTTGAAGGTAGTGGTCCTGCAAAGTCTATATTGCTTGACTAGAATGGTCGTGATTGAGCCCGTACTAATTTCCTATGATTACTTCTTCACCACAAGCAAGTCCAACATTCAACCAAACCAAGACCTGGTTCATAATCCATGTGGAGTTTTTTTCCTCAACATCTGATTATCACCCGGTTTGATTTTTTTAAGAGTAAACTTCAGCCTCATTGTCACCAGGTCAAAATCTACTGATGGAAACTTAAACAATTGAAAGAGCTCTACATATATTACAGGTGCACCTCTAGTTTTTTTGACTCCTGTAACACAGGTTTTTTACCTAGCACAGAAGTCAGGGCTTCAACACACTTATGATACGATGTTTCTGGAAATAAATATATTTTATTTTTATATATTTTTTATTTAGTTACGAGTATAGAGATATTTTTTGCTTGCAGATATTGAAGCTTTGCTGCTAATGATGACGAAAATGTTCCTCGAAAGTGTATTTTTTGTGCTTTTACGCACGTCTTAAGTTGATTTACTGTGTCTATAAGTGTTTTAATGATTTTTAACATTTTATCTATTTACGAACTTTGATCTTGAAAGGCTATACTGGTTGAAACTCCAGTTTGACTCCTTAGTCAATGGTAATGCAAGCAAGTTAGTTTTGTTCGGGTAGTGTCGCCGCCGAGTTATGGCTCGTAAACCCGCCGTTTAATGGATGATGGCGCATCAATTACCGAGGTAGCGTTTGATCGTAAACGCTCTCGACGACGCTCGGCGACAGCGCGCGCGCGGCGTGACGCGAGCGACTGTCGACTGTCTGCTAATGTCACGCGAAGCTTTATATTTGGTTATGGGTAAAGGATGAGTAAAGTAGTTGTGTTTATAGTCAAATTAGTAAACAAGAATTAGTTGGTATTGTCAGGTACATGTAAAAGCTAAAAAAAATCTATTAAATATATAATTTGGGTCAGAAATGATAAAAGTGCGAGTTTCATACTTAATAGAACCAAGAACCCGTATTAAAAATATTCATTAATTAACAAATCCGCAGTGGACCT
Organism: Lathronympha strigana; assembly: GCA_949128165.1. NCBI lineage: Eukaryota > Metazoa > Arthropoda > Insecta > Lepidoptera > Tortricidae > Lathronympha > Lathronympha strigana. The sequence goes on from OX421903.1 coordinate 175,291, forward strand.
AACAATTATGGCATTAAGTCCGAACATTAATCCCTCGACTCGCCAATGAACAGAATTAACAAGAATTAACGTGGACATTTGTCGCGACCGGTTATGGCTATTAATAAGTGGCTCTCACGCGATTTCCACCTGAAATATTCACCACATCTTAAACCATACTCATGTTTAACTAATCTAAACTTTAACTACTCATGATAAGGTCTAGTTTTGAACTGCGGGATTGATTACGCTGCGAGCTTTTGAAAGTTAAGCTTCGTCAACTAATTTCTTAGTATGATAATGTGTCATTAAAACCTTGTTTGCTTGTGTTAAGGGCTATATCGGCGTGGCAAAGCGTCCTAAGCGGCATTATGCGTGATATTAACACTTAGTGTTGGAACTTTCGGAATGGATGGCGCTGTAATTTTAATTTTCTCGTCGCGAGTTTAAAAGTTACACAAATGGCGTTTATAAATTAGTGTTTTATTGTTGTGAGTCACTGTTTTTAGTTGGCCTTCGTTTTAGGCTCGTTTGTAGCGTGTGAGCAGTGCCCCGTTTGTCGAGCAAGAAGCATAAATCTTTAGTACATTTTTCGCATATACCGATGTTAAAAGTATTAAGAAAACATTCAAAACAAGATAACTTTAGGTGGTAAGAGAGTTCTTGACTCCAGTTGTGTTCCAAATCATTATGTACCTATCTCTTTTAAGTGACAAGTTGAGTTTTTTCGCGTGGCCAATAATCTTTTTTTAATGCTATAGGTAGTTTATTTATACTTTTCCATAAACATGGATTTATGTCATTAGTTTAGAGTGCCTTCAAAAAATACTCCCTATAAATAATGTTCCTAATAGACTCTAAGAGGGCGTAACATGACACAATACTTACTAAATGTGTAAAAACAACACTCAACTACATTTGTCATGGGTTATTCGCCACACTGATTGAATAAAACGACAATAATTGAAATAAAACAACATGCCCGCCTGCGCCAACTGTCGCTCAAAAAACAGCAATGGTGGATTGACAGCTGTCAGATTTGCGCGCCAAAACCGCGCACGCTGATTGGTGGATTTGAATGTGATTGCGTCTGCAATTGGATTAGTGTGCTTGTGTTGTGTTTTAGCTGTAATCGACCGGCAAATTGACTCCGAGAGAGGGACATATGCGCTGCCGAGGGAGAGGACAAAGACTCGTCGAGATTGATTCTTTTCATTATTTTTTATACACTTGACTTTGAGCTTAATAATTGTTGATTTTATTTGATGCAGTGTTGATGGACAAATGTATTCAAAACTAAGTGTTTGGTAATTTGATGACTTAATTATTGTCTTTTGTTGAAGCGTTCAAATATTTTACTCTTAAAATAGTGGCCAAAAAACTATTTATCAAGTTCATAAGAAAGAAGTATAAACTACGGTCATTTAATTATTTACAAACAGGCAATCGATCGCCGAATCAAATAAAATAATTGATTAGTAGCCAACTATAAAGCAAAAATCAACATATTGTAAAAATGCCTATACGCTACACGAGCAGGGACGGGACAATCGTGATAATTCGTCCCGAAGGACTAATAACAAATACAAGTTGCCCCATTAGCGCCACGAGCGCCCCCGCAACATTACACTGAACGATACGACGAATTGCGGCACCACACCGTACGACACGAGACCGTACGATACGACACCGTACGATGTGTCGTACGATACGACGAGCCACTGAACGAAACAACATTTCTAAGCTAAGGTGGTTTAGCTCTTTATTAAATAATATTTAATACGGGTCACTACCGCAATTAATCGATGAAAATGTTTCTTCTCATGTTTCGACCGACTAAATTACGGGAGAGATCTGGTTTAAATTTTATTTAATATGTTCGAGTCTCACAAGAGTTTTATAGTTGAAATGGTTTAAGTTCTGTATTAAGAATAATTTTCAAACTAGCTTAGGCTTTGTTACTCTAGGAGGACTGGTTTACTGTTAGTCGACTACTTTTTTGTCGATGTGTAGATAAGTTTGATTTACGCTTTGAATATGTCAGGCGTATCACACGCGATTTATATAGGTATAAGGCTTATAAGAAAATCTTGAGACGAGTTTCTATAATATTGTCAATGAAGTACCTACATGCATGTTAAGTTTCATCCTTTCCCGTGACGCGTCGCGTCACTCGCGTCGTATCGCCGGGCGACGATGGACGCGTCGCTAATTTAATTTTTACTGGCGCCCGCCAGGCAGACTCGCCGCAAATTAATTACGGATTGTACTAATTGCTTCATTATATGGTAAATATTAAAATGTATTAACAGATACACTACTTACTCTTTTCTTTTTAAAGGAACGAGTATTTATTTAAAATAGCTTAACAAAGGTAACAATTAACAGAAATTAAATACATTAAAATTAATAATTAAAAAAAGGAACATAAATAATAGAGAAAAGGAAGTAAAAAAAAGGGGTAAAAAAGATAGGTAATAAATGAAAACTAAAACTATCTTAACCTATGGGGCCTAACGCCCGGGAATTGGGCAGTTTTTTTTGCCTTTTCTTTAAAAAAAGATACCAGGTTTACCAGACCTGTTACAGCACCAATAAAAAGGTATGCTGTGTTTTTTGAACTTGGTAATGCAATATATCTCCAATGCTGGCGGAATATAGAAGAGTGCCCACAAGGCTGGCTGTATTACCTCGCTGAATGGCAATGCCAATACGCTGGGCGAGGAAAGAGCCAGCCCTGTGGTCACCGGTGGAGTGAATGAGCCTGTGTTTAAGATTCAGAAATAAATTGAGGGCCTCCACTACTCTTGTTTCAATGCAAACATTGGATTTGCAGATAAGTTTTGAGATGCGTATTGATAATATCACCAAACAACTGTCCAAGTTTTAGCAAGCTCGAAGTAAGTACGTTTTACAATAAAATGCTGTGACAATTGGGTTGCTGATATATATTTATTCTAACACGTAATCTAAGTAAATTATTTTATTTATTTTAATCTAAGTAAAAGAACAGGAAAGATTAAAGATTAAATTGAAATAATTAGGTTCTGCGTTATTTCATATTGCTTAGGTGCAGTGAATTATTCAGTCGTAGCAAATACAGCCAAGGCGGTAAACAGATGTTTTATTGCATTTCATGACACGCGGGTGTTACAGCTCGCCATGTTTGACTTGCGGCGGCACAACTTTGCTGTTTATTAAAAGTGTGACACGGGAGGGCCACAATAACGAGAACAATATAAACCTTTTCAAGCTCTAAAATGTTTTATGACAACCGTAATATATAATAAAAAAAATAACCGAACTGAAACCGAAGTCATTGATAGCGCAGTGTTACAGTAGTAGAAGGAAAAATCAATAATTTTAAAGTTAGGGTCAGTTGTATCCTACCGACTGCGCCAAACAAAGAATATAGACATTTTCTTTTTGAGTTACGTTGATGCAAATTTAGTGGAATCTCTAATTTATTTCGTAGATTTTTTTAAATACTACGACGGTGAAAAAACAAGCATACGGCCCGCCTGATGGTACACGGTCACCGTAGCATATGGACGCCTGCAACTCCAAGGGTGTTACATACGCGTTTACGACCTTTAAAAAAAAGAGGATTCGCTGTGTTGACAGCTAAAGGGGCAAGCTTTGCTCCGTGGGTCCCCAGCTGTCAACACTGTGAATCCTCTTGGAGCTCTGGCGACCTTACTCACCAACAGAAACACAACACCATGAGTAGGGTCCAGTGTTATTAAACTGCGGTTTTCTGTAAGGTGGAGGTATGTACTTCCCCAGATGGGCTCTGCTCCAGATTTGAGTGCTTCTTTAATTAGTCTACCAGATAACAATACAATACAGCCACTTCTACAAAGTGCTCTTGAAACATGTCATACCCGTAAGAAGTTGAGAACGTTGTGATACAATGCTAATAGAACAAACAAAATGTATAATTCACTATCAAAATATTTATGAAAAGCAGTACGCAAAAGTACTACTTTTATCAATCTTAAGACATATAATATAATATACATCGACATAGATGAAACAGTCAATGGAAGTCCATAGTCTAATTGCCTACTTATAAACTGAAACAAAAGTCGTATACTAAAGAAAAACTAAACAAGCTAAATCTCCAATGCCCAGCGTACAAGTAAAACCAGACAGGACCTACAAAGTCCATACTCGACATACAAGACTGCTCCCTCTCGGCGATGCGATTAGTGTGAGGAGTAAATGGAATCTCCTCGGTTTGTGATCCGCCGGAAAACAAGGGCGAGAAGATTTCAGGAAATTTGGGAGCGTTTATCATGTAAACCGATCATATTATTATCGTTTTTAGACTTCCTTACCTTAAAAGGAAAAAACGGAACCCTTATAGGATCATTTTGTTGTCCGTTCGTCCGTCTGTTAGTCAAGACCCTTTATCTCAGGAATGCGTAAAGGTAGCAAATTGAAATATATACCATATACGTAGATTAGCGGTTCCTTAAATGTGTGGAAAAAAAAAACTCTAAGTCAACGCAATTAAAAGATACGGCCATTTATGTCGCACTTCCCATACATTTGCAATGGGAATCAAAATGTGTAGGGTACTTCCCGTTGACCTAGAATCACGAAATTTGACAAAAAGCAAGAGCTTGTAGCACAAGTACAGGATAAATATCCGAAAATCGTATAATTGCCGCACACTGAGAGTTCCGTGCCACCAGTATTTTTAAGTAACTAAGATTATAAATGGGGGAGCACAATTTGTCGGAAACCGCGGCAAGTACGACTCGCACATGGCCGGTTTTTTTTTAATCCACCTCAAATTCCTAAATAAAATTGTCTCCCTGAAAGGTCTCTCAACAGTCCAGCCACCTGACAATATCGTGCGTTTGCAAAAAGAATAACTTGTATATTCCGCCGCTCGTCTCATTGTCGCTGCGGCCGACAGCTGACAGATGCCAGATTGAGCAGATATTCTGAAACTTGCCACGAGAATACAAGTTTCTATCGTGTGCGGAATTTTCCATCTGAGATATAAACGGTTATGACAGGCGCTATTTTGTGACTTCAAGCAAAACAAAGTAATAGGTAGGCGTGAAAGAATGGGTTGTCTATTGTTTGCCCGAAAGGTATATAAAATAATACTCATATGCCCGAATTTTATTTGCCCGAATTTCATTTGCCCGAATTGTTTGTTTACCATAAAAATGATATGACATACCCGATTACCCGATACCCGATTTACCCGATTATTCGATTCCAGAACGTACGAGTGCCATATTAATTGTTGTCCATATTATTAAGTGCAATAATATTATTTAATAGAATATTCAAACGCCATACTAAATAATGGTCTTTCTCCGAATCCATGCATGCTTGCTCACGATGCCTTAAGGCATTAAGTCCGCCATTTGTACTTTTATTTTTGTGCAATAAAGTTTTAAATAAATAAATATTCCTGTAGGGTAGGCGCTCTACAAATATTTACAAACTTGTTATTATTAAACATGTGGTATATATTAAAATTGTTTTTATTTATAATTTTGTATTATATATTATTAAATAGAATTTTATATTATATTGGAAGTCGGTTCTGGCGCTTCGCCGGCCGCTGCCGCGGCACGCTCGCTTCGCTCGCTCGGCTCGCGCGCTGTAAGGTCACGGTTCAACCTAACACTCCTCCTCGCTTCGCTCGTCGTCGTACCTAAACTGACCTGCCTTAGAGTTGAATAGGTAGGGAAGTTTTCTGACTTATCATAATTTTGTTTTATATATTATTAAATAGAATTTTATATTATATTGGAAGTCGGTTCTGGCGCTTCGCCCGCCGGCCACTGCCGAGGCACGCTCGCTTCGCTCGCTCGGCTCGCGCGCTGTATGGTCACGGTTCAACCTAACACTCCTCTTCGCTTCGCTCGTCGTCGTACCTAAACTGACCTGCCTTAGAGTTGAATAGGTAGGCAAGTTTCCTGACTTATAATAACCTTGTATTATATATTATTATATTGAAAGTTCACAATTCTAACCAAACCTAACCTACTTTCTGGGAAGCAATTTGGATGGAAAATGATATTATGGCTAGTGATCATTATGGCTTACAATGATGATGACAAATTATATTATTGATATTGATTTTATGGGAAACAAAGTTTCTGGCACGTGACTAATATAGTAAACAAGAAGTATTGCATATGTTGTTATGGGAAACAATATAGTGGCTTTTGACTATTATGGCAAATGAAATTATGGCAAATGAAATTCTGGCAAATGGGTGTATACCGAAAGAATGAAACTAACAATGGATATTTGTTTTTCTGTTAATGGTTGGAGTAAGGAAAATTTAAGCTACAATATAACGTCTACGTCTAGCATATTGTTAGAAACGTTCAAGTAAGGGATGACTCACACTAGAACGGGACGGGACGCAGCGGGACGGGACGACCTGTCAGTTTCTATAGAATCCGAGGGCTCCGAACTATTACGTGATTATTTCTATAAAAATTGATAGATTGTCCCGTCCCGTCGCGTCCCGTCCTAGTGTGAGTCATCCTTAAATGAAGTGTAACATACTTAAAAGAAAACCGACTTAAAAAGGGAAAAAATAAATGTTCCTTTTTATATACACTATTAACTGATACGTTTGAAATTGGTGCCAAATCGTTATTCAATGCAATATCGTTTGGAAGTGCACAAATTCAAACATATCACTATCACTTGGTAGCGCATAGAAAAAGGAGCACATTATATCTAATCAAAGTGATATGAAACCGATATTATTATGTTAGTTATACATATGTGTTGAAAAATGACTCGTTTAAGGAATAAATTAAACACTTTTTCCACTTGTTTAGGTATTTTTCGAATAAATGTACATTTACCTAGAGCAAATTTAAGAAAAATTGCAAAGTTTAGCAGGTATATTTGGGTATGTATAAAATATATTTTATGAAAATAAAGATGCAAAAAAAAATTTCATTTTATGCCTAATTAACTAGTATAAAAATAAATTAGGCGGTATTAAAATTAATAATAAAAAATCAAGTTACTGAATATCTATATGAATCAGCCACCTCGCAAAACAAGCTCTGTAAGAATAGTGTTTTTGGATACTAGTAATGATAATATATTTGCGTAATTTTATTATTAATGATTTTCCCTTTAAAAAGTATAACGGACTCTTAAAATCTAGTGTATACTCGAATAGGTAGCTAGGTTACTATGTGGGTACAGTCACATGCAAAAATATCTGACACAATCTTATTCATGTAGCCATAAGAGCGCGTCATTTATTTTTGCGGCAGATCCTATTGCAGGTGACGGTACAATGGTATATATCAGTACCTAAATGCATGTGTATTCCCATTTTTAAGCGGCGACCGCCATCGTTTCTTTCTTTCTTTTTGGCTGTCAGCTGCGGTCGGGAGCCGACGTATATATCCGCAGCCGATTGATTGCTGTCTGGAGCCTCCCTAATTGACGGCGACTGTACTTCTAGCTGACGGGAGACGAGCTCGGTTGTTTTATTCTTTGGGTTTATAGAAAGAATTGGTTAATCATTCGGCAATCACGACTTGCCACAGTCCTGGGACTCTTCTTATTGAAATTAACAATGTTGTATAGGCTGTTTTATTTTTCATTTTCTTATTATTTATCATTTTATACGAAACTTATACCTGGCGTAGTAGGCACGAGAGCACATGGACATGGCACTTTTAGGGATGACTCACTCTAGAACGGGACGGGACGGGGCGGAATCTGTCAGTTTCTGTAGAAAACATCCTTTAGTTGGTTTTGGCGTTAAAAGCAGAGTTTATATTTTGTGTAATTTGTAACTTAATTGTGGGTTGCAAACAACAACTTGTTTAAATCCCCGACAGAGAAAAAGAGGGCTGTTTTGAGACGTGTGTATGCATCTGTGTGTCTGTCTGTGCCCACTATAGAAAAATAAAAACAACAGTGCTAATATATTGTATGAAAATCCATATGAGCAGTGTTCTTATGGAATACCATAGACAACGTTATAATGTGTACTTTTTTAATATCGCTGTCATTGTTTAATAGTGCTGGAGTAGATAAAAAAAAAGTGCTGGAGTAGTTTTTTTTTTAATTTATTCTTATTATGTGGTAAACCCTACAACATGTAACCCTACCGACATATCAGCATGTGAGATCGACACAACCACCGTCATAATGCTCTTGATACCAATTACCCACTGCTTTTTGATGTAAAGGTTAAAAGTAAGTAAGTACAGTGCCTGCCACGCGCATGGAACTTGTAATCGAGTCTGCAACTCCTTTTGATTTAAGAACTAACTATGGCTTGTCGCTGACAATATAATAAGCGGCCCGCCTTATCAGAGCCCTCTGACAAAACATTATTAACTTCGCCGCGGCCGAGCGCACACAAAAAACAACCTTAACTCCTCAGAGCAAAATCTAATTTACTTTATTACGCGCAGCACTTGGGCCTTAGGTGTCCCGCAAGGCAAGTTATTGGGTCCGCTGGCTGCATTTAAAGTGCCTTTCTCGCTCGCACCCGTTTTTCTTGTATAAGTGTTGTCTTTCTTTTGTTTGGTTTGGGAGGGGTATCGACGATCGATGGAGGAGCCGACGGCTCGAGATTATGTAACTGTTTGTTTCTTATACATAGAGGGAAGGAGCAGGAGGAGACGTGAAATAATGGAGCGTTTATTACGCAGCAAAGATGGCTGAAAATATTGAACTACCATATATTTAGTAAATCGTAAGCTAGTAGAACAAATATTCATGTACAAAACAATAGGTTACAAAATAGCAGTAAAATTTAATGCTAATACACATTCGAGAGGGTGTACTTACGTAGAATTTGTTTGTGATATATTCTCCAAATGTTTCCATTACATATTATTTAGTATAGTTCCTATAACATGCAGCAAAAAGAGTTATCTCACATAGTTATATTTAAGTACGCACTTATAGAAGCCGTGGATTCGCACGTGTTTACGACACTTAGGTATAATACTTAGGTTAGACACGCTCTTTACAACCCTCATTTTTCGAACTAAAATATTGCCGCAATTTGTCATTACGGAGGTAATCGACCCAAATAATTAGTGATATTATCCTAAAAACAAACATTTGCAAACAACTTCAAATTAGCTAATAGATTTAGTTGTTAAGGCACCAAACCCGTTTAAGCGCGCCCTCACTATCCCGAAACATCAATCACTCAAACCGAGTTCATCCACAACTAAATTAACTCTCAACAAACAGCGCCCCCTTAACGCGGGCTCGCGCAATAATTGACTTTGTTACCACTCAGCAGAGTTTAATTTCGAATAAACTATCAGCCGGCGGGTTCAATCTGGAATCAACTTAGTTACGGCACAGTAAGGTCCAATTCCCGCTGCAGCGCGCCCGTTCATCTCTTGATTTCATTCTATCTTCCCATCATTTAGCGCGCGTGACTACCGAAACGTCATAAGCTCCACTTCGCGCGCAGTCCAATTTCAAACGTGTTCGCTTAACTTAAGGTTGAAAATTCCTTGTGTTGGGTGACAGGGAGCTTGCGGGCAGAGGTCGGGGGCTTTTATTCTATTCATTAGGGCGATATTTAAGCGCTATTAGGCGTAAGTAAGGGCTTTTTATGAGCTTCGCTTGGAGCTGGAGGTGTTTAACGCAAGCTTTAGACGCGTCGCGTCGCTCTCTCATATTTAAATATTAGTAGGGTGTATTGGGATAATTTTAAAAGTCATACGCAGGTCATCTATAATTCTAAGTAACTTTACATATCTTATTATAACATAGCAAGTCTTAACGGTAACACATATTTAAGGATGACTTACACTAGAACGGGACGGGACGGGATGGGGCGGGACGGGAAAATCTATCAATTTCTATAGAAAGCGTCACGTGATATCCGAGGGCTCCGAGCTATCACGTGATTCTTTCTAGAGAATTTGATAGATTTTCCCGTCCCGCCTCGAACCATCCCGTCCCACCTCGTCAGTGTGAGTCATCCTTTAATTAAACAATAAACGCAAAGCGCGATTCGATTCGACATTTATCACAACAAAATATGAAATAACACAACGGCGTTTTGTCAAACTAAAATATTATAGTTACCGATTCCACAATGATTACAAACCTTAACAATCTTTATATTTTGAAAATTAAGATAAAGTTTGCCCACGTAATTTGAGCAGAAATCGCTGAAGCGGTATTATTAGTAGCTGTTATTAAGGCGCGCGCTGAACAAACCCAATAAGCGATCAAAGCGCGCAATATCGTGCAAATTCAATAAAAACTCCGCAAACATCTCCGTTATTGCAATGTGGGCAGGGTTGGGATCTTGACATCGTACTTGTATGAGTATGAGTTAGTACTCGTACTCAAACTAATATCGTTTCGCATCCCTAGTCGCGTGATCCTAATAAAATGTTAATTTGCGTTAGCGTAACTGCGGACGGACTCTTGACTTTTATTTGCTTACCATGAATTGCACGCAACTGTATTCGATAGCTACTGCGGCGCTCGAAATTATGTCTGTCTCGCTCTTACTTTTACCATTACTCTGGCAGAAGCGAGACGGACAAACTGCCGAACACTGCAGTCGCAGTCGAATACGGCCACGTAACAACTCATGGGAAGTACTTTATATACTCAGTTCGAGGATGAGTCGCATCCCTATACTTGCCATCCGTATTGGGATTTTTCGCAGTCAAAATTGCAGAACTTATGCTTATATTCGAGTATGTAAGAACACGAGTATGCTGTTAAGTCGCATCCCTAGTCGTGCGAACTTTAAATGTTTATTTACGTTGTCGTAACTGCAACGTTCATGTGATTCGCAATTATGCTCAAGGCGCCTAGCTGAAACGTGATTATTACGTAAATTTCCACATCTGTCATGCTTATTTTTAACTGACTTCACAAATTCGACGGAGGCGGTTGTATCTCGTCTGTATTTTTTAGTTTTTGCTAACGATTGTCATCTTGGTTACAGCTCCTGTTTGAGTATGATTGTTTGATTACCGTGTCCCGTGACTACTAGAGGCAAGTCACATCCCTAGTCTCACGGACCTAGTGGAGGTATTATCGTTGTCGTTGCGTCGCTAAAGTCTCATGTGGAACTTGCAACTTTTGCGCGAGTATGCTCACGGTGTCGCATCCCTAATCCCGCTGCCCTAATGGAGTGTTTATTTGCGTTGTCGTTGCGCCGCTCATGCGCGACTCACGTTACACACTCTTATTGAAGAATGCCCCACCAGCTTTCTACTCGTACACCCTAGGTACTTACTACATACTTTTATTAAAAATTGTCTCGCTCGCACCGCACTCAAAAATGGTTTCAAAGGTAAATAAGATGTCATGCAAGCTCCACTTCTGTTAGAGTAACTGCTGGCATGTTTTACTTGAAACCTGCTTATAGTTCTCGTCAAAGGTTCCGGAATTTCTTAATAAGATTTCCAAGATTTTAAAAAGTGCTGAAGCTTTCTGTTTAGACTTGATCTTTTTAGAATAACTCATTCAATCGCAACATTCATTCATTTGTGCTGTACTCAATTAGTTGATTGGCAAACATGATACATTTAAAAGAAAATGAATGTGTAATAACCGAATCAACGGCAATAAGTAATATCATAATCAGAATGATTTGAATAACCAAAATAAACCAATTCCGTGTAATATCAATTACACCGTGACTGGCGATTCCAAACAATTAAATATATTGTAGAGGACAGAGCCTTCAAACGCAACGAATCAATTTGGAACCCCTACGCCGTGACGACACAAAGGTTTAAAAACGATCGAAAACAAATTACTTAGCGGTTACATTGTTGTGGATGGGTTATTTTAAACAGCGACTGCAATCGTTAACGAGCGAAGTATACGTAGAAAAAAAGCGTACAAATACAACCTTACAACAAAAGTAAAACCTATCTAGAACCATTTTGACACAAGGTTTTCGATCACATCAGTTCATATAACACTGCACTTTTTCGTCAATGGTTTAGTCGTATCTAAAAGTACTCAGGAAAAAAAGGGGTATGATGTTTGTGAACATATTGTGCCTTTGTATGTATTATAGGAAATGGCAAAATTTGAAGCATTTTAACACATTAGCTTTTATTCATACTTATAGTTAGCTTTAAAACTATTGTTTTATTACGGTTCACATTAAATGCTGTTTGAATATACACAAAGAGCACCTATTTAACATAAATAATTAAATATTGTGGGACAATATTACACTAATCGACCTAGTCCCATGGTAACATAGAAAACAGCCAGGAACAAATATTTGTAATAAACACAAATAAATGCCCTAATCAAGATTCGAACCCGAGACTCCTGCTTCGTACACATCAAACACATACATTACATAGATACATTTAACTACCACGTTAGCTGAGGTTGCAATTAAGAGAATAAAGTTTGGTCTACCTACTCAAATCCGTAAACATAGTTGCAACTGCATTTGACCACAAAGAGATCCCTTCTAAATTAGCAACAAATGATCCCACCGTGGGAGTCGCAGAGAATGCTCCGGGACACGCGTTTAGCTTACTGTTACATGCAATTAGGGCAAGCCGGCGGTCTGTACGGAGGGGCTTGCCACTGTCTCTTGTGTTAAGGTTATGGAAAATAAAGAATGCCCTGTGATAACGAAGTAATTCAAAATAAAGATTTTTCTAGCATGGTATTATGTTTCTAGTGGTTATATAAAAAGCCCAAAGCCTTCCCAATAATACGGCGGGATTTTTCGCGAGATAAATTTCGAATTGATGATATCCGCAATTAAGGCAGCTGATGACATTCACACGTTAGATAGAAAGTTGCCAGGCTTAAGACAATTAACTGTAAACAATCAATTTTAGTAGGTATTACGTAACCTACAAATACTTACCTACGTAATAATATAGTAAATATTTTTAATACATGTTCTAAATACTGCTACTTAAGAATAAACTGAAAATGACAAAGTACTCTATACCCTACTAGCCCCTTTGCAAATTTTAATTAGCGACCTTTCAAAATATTGCACAAAGAAAAAAGTCATTAACTTTATATTAAGTTTACACAAAGAAATGCATTCGCAACTAAAAGGCGGATAAACAAGGTACAGTCAGATCAATCGCAGCTAAGCCCAACATTCGACAGTCAAAAACAAACAGCTTATTACTGGCACCAACTTAAAATGAGCCCCGATTTTCCGCAGTAAATCTTCATTAAACTTTCAAGCGCATTTTGGTCGACCAATCTTCAAGAGATTTTATTGATTTTTTTCAGGATTATAGAAAATTTTACGTGCTTCAAAATGAGGTAATATTTGATTTCCCGGAAAACCATTTTCCTTAATAAAACATGAGTTTGAATGTGGCATAGTGTTGTTGGTCCGGACCCCCCATCCAGGTTGTATTGGTTCTTGTCACGTGGCGCCACGTGGCCTGATGATTGCGTCGGCGACTCCGGTTACTAATGAGGGGGCTTATTAACTTTAGTTACATTTGACTGGGATGTAGATTTTTGTACTTAAATAGATGGCGTTAGAGTGTAATAGAATATGTCAAATGTTGATACACAAAACGTTCGTTTATAAAACGAGAGGAATTATTTTATGCTTGTGTAATTCATCATTATAAACATAGAACGGGTCTATCGCGAATATAGTTAATTTACCTTAATATACCGACGTTTTGACACAGTTTCATGTGCCATGTGGCTTGACTGATGAGTTAGTGAATACCCGTTCTATGTTTATAAAAATCTGTACAAAACGAGAAAGATGAAAGTGTTATTCATTAAACCGTAATAAATATAAGAGCCTGGGCAGAGAGTACCTTTTTGTACCATTCGGAGTCGAAACTTTTGGTCCATGGGGTCCCAAGGTCGCAAGTTTTTCGTAGAAATCGCGAAACGTCTGGTTGATGGTGACTGAAGAGCTGGTGGCTTCCTCGCACAACGTATCAGCATTGCGATACAACGAGGAAATGCTGCCAGCATCCTAGGTACACTGCCTCAAGGACCTATTTTAGATTTAAGGTAGGTAGAGGTAGGTAGTTAGGTAAGTTACAGTACACTTATTGTATATATTTTGAAAATAAATGTATGAATTTATAAAAAATATGAATAAAGTTACTTAAAACGGAAAAAAAAAACTATACCGAGACAGGAAAATGTTATAAAACAAAGAATCTAAATTGCCAACGGTTACTTTATTTCGTCTAGTATAGTTACCTACAGACCCAAATAGTGTGAACATCATTCAAAGAAGCTCTATCAACTTTCAACCACTTTCACTCTGCGATCGGTATCTCCCTTCAACTATTTAAATAATTATAGGTGAAATATTAAAGAGCCTTTCATCGAATATTGTACAAAACTGATCTAAAATAAACTAAACTTAGATAATGGTATACATAACTCAAAAGCACTTCCAAAACTTACAGTAACACGCTACATTGTTGGAAGTCTGCAATCTATTTTAACATTCATGCGTTGGTGTGCTTGCAAACAAAGATTAAATTCGATGATCCCACTAAGTCCTAACCAAACCTTAAAGTTCCCAGCGTCTTCTGAATTATAGGGGGTGTTCAATAAAATTACCGGAGCAGTACATAACTATAGCAGTATATAGCTGTGTACACATAGTATATGTATAACTACGTAAGCGCAAACTGGCGGACGACTAATTAATTCAGTTGGATAATATGGAGACGGCTTTTTGGACATACTTCCTATTGAAAACTTATTCAGTGCTAAAGCCACATTATCGTGAAGCTAGTATTGTATGTCGCGATTTTTGGGGCCGATTATCGCCTGACTCTGTCTTCCCTCCCCCTCGACTCCCTAAGTTCCCTTTCGTCGATCATACGGGGCGAGGCGCACGATCGGTCCCTGAAAAACGTGTCATGTAATACTAGCGTCAAATGTAGCATTACAAGCGTAGCTTAGCAGTGATTGATAATCGTAAGAAAGCAGGTACTTATATATTATGGGTATCCGGAAGATACGACCCGCTGACAACAGTCGTTTAAGAAGTTGATATGCTTATTAACCAATATTCACCACTTTTAAATAAGTGTAGTTTATTTTAGAAAACTAAAGTCACTTACTCAAAACATTTGAGATATAGTGACTAGATGCAGTTTAGTGGTAACCTGCATCCTATGCAACTTATGTTAGTTTAAGTATATGTTTTAAGGTACATAAACCTACTCTTACTTAGGTTATTGAAACTACACATGCTTATATTTAGCACCTACTTTTTGTCATTGATAATATTAGCTTTAGAAATTGTACCCAATCAAAGAGTTTCTTAATATGTTAAATGTTTTTGTTAGGTCTGCTTTAAACCTGAAGCAGCCGCAAAAGTCTGCCGCTACACCAATCCGACGCCGCCGCCATACTTGCCGAGCTAAGAGGTTAATTAGTATTTGTCAGCTCGGCGACACACCACCCAAAACGACACAACTAACATCCACAGCCAACCTAAAATCAACTCTATCACTACGGATTGAGGTTCATTTTTGAATAAGATTACGCGCAGATGTGACTTTAATGCTCAACCTGCGCAGAATCTTTCATTTACTTGAGTATAATTAAGGCTTTAATAAAGCGCAAGAGGGCGCTCCAGTCTAATTAGGCAATTATGTAATTAAGCGATTTGCTTTGCTGTTAATTCGTTATTACCGCAGGAAAGGCATTTCTTTTATTTTTGATTAAAATTGCTGGCAATTTCATTAATTTATTGTTATTAAAATCTGCACAACAATAAACGTATTAGTATATATATCTAAATAGATAAGCGTTTATTTCTGATTTATCGTTATTTCGGTTACTTACAGTTAAATTTATTTCATAAACTGTCAAAGGTGAACACCCTAAATTTATGGATATGGTGTGCGTTAAACGACTGGTTACACTTTTCTTTCGAATACGTTTATGGAATGATATTTAGTCACGCGACGCGAGGCACTTCTATCTATGTCATCCAACCACCTCTAGTTAGCAAGTTACGAAGAGAACGCAATGTAGATGTATACATAGGTATAATACACAATTTCGTACTTAGATGAGGAAAAAAACCCTGCAAAAGTTTATCTAAAGCTCCAGGAAATTTTTAACAATATTTGAAAACTTTTACGAAAAATGTAAGGTCCTAGTATTGTTGTGACCCCATGGTTCCGAGATAGGGAAAAGTCTCAAATAATGATAATAATGCTGGACACAGGCCTCCTCTCAAGCTTGACATTTAATATTTTCATTGTTTCCATTAACAAAATGTAAGTTCTGAGAACATTTCAAACACTTTCGCCTCATCGGAAACTCTCTGCTGCTGCAAAAACCACATAATGCATTAAGCAAGCTAATTTAACGATAAGTTGTCCATCTATTCACCATCCAACTATCGTGTAACAGGCATTTAGCGCCGCGACGTCATTTTAACACAATAGCGCAAGCGCAGCTTATCCGTCCAATTTGAGCACAATCCATTCAGACCTTTACAATTCGGCCTTACTGTTGCGTCCGGACCAACTAGACCTTTCAACAAACGAAATTGAACTGTAATGAGTGGGAGATAAGTTTGAGTTTTAGTTGACAGAGGTCAGGTTATAATGGTGATATTTGAGATGGTCATGAGACGGATGCCTTTCAAAGCGGCCGAAAGTTCTGGGAAGTGTGTGATACGCCGGGATTGCCGGGATTCCGACGAGCACAGAAAGATTATCCGACGAAGAGTTTGGACAGATTTGTTAGAAGTTTTGGGTTTTTCTTCATAGAAATGAACACAACTTTTTAAAGTTATTCTTTGTGTCGGCAGATATCTATTGCTACTAGTTTTTTAGTGCCTAATTTGAAACCAGGACAGGTTTTAGTTAGACTACAATATTGGTAACCTGGGCACTTACCATGATGTTAACGCGTTTCAGTTTAGGGCCTAAACTGAGTCGCTGCCCTACAACCGAGCACAGTTAAGAACCTAAACTGAATCTGAAGTATATATGGCAGTGACCCGGTGAAGGTCCTAAAGGGAATGGTAAGGGCCCTGTACTGGACAACATGGGGACTAAGGCTTGCGATAATTGGTTGCGTAATTGCCGTAACTTCTTTAGCACTATTAGATATTGATAAATGAATCCTTAAAAGGTAATTCCAACAAAAGATATGTAAGTAATTCATTACATATAGTTATCGTAGTAAGTATCGTTAGGTTGCGATTACAAATTACTGATTTGATGTTTGATTTTTAACGAAAGCGAACCAGTACGATATTCGTTTACTATTATGACATGACAGAAAAATAACAAATCTAATGTATTTAAATATCATCTTACAATTGTTTTTTTTTCCTTTGATTATTAAGGGGGCCTACCCTCTGTGCTTCCCTCTGTGTGGCTTTTGTCTTGATATTTTGGTAAGAATGGCTACAGCACCAATTATAGGCTTTCCTCTGCCTCTGGTTGCTTCTATTCTGCCCTCTAAGACGGTAATGTTTATTCCATCGTGTCGAAGTATGTGGCCTAAGCATTCTACAATTACAATAAAATTGATATCTCAATATAAAAGCATTGTATTCGATTTACATTGATAAGCAAGCAAATTTAAAGTAGCCCAACGACCATGTCCGTCTCTGAAGACCCCAAGACGTTTTTTACCGGTGTCGATTTCGCGAACCGCCCCACAAAGGGCAAGCCGGAAATATCGAGTTCACAGCTCCAGCTACGGAACCCGTCATTACACTCACAATCATCATCATTATTATAAACCATTGTTAAACACCATCGTATCTAGACCCACGGTTTATATTAATTATGAGATTACTTATAGCTCAGTATAGACTGGTGATATTATTATGGGTAATTGAATTACCCTTACATATAGTTTCCTGTTTTTTAGACAGGAAGGAGCCGTCAAATTTTAATCAAATTATAGCACAAAGCGAATTATGATTAGGTTCGTTGGAAATCAGGCTATTGATTAGCTGACAAAGGGATGAAAAAGATCGATAACGTTTTTATTTAATTCTTGTTATTAAAGTGCTGCACAAAAAGCGAGCAGATTGAGGTTATAACAATTGGGAATTACTAACTTCTTTATTTATTATGTCATTTAGTTATTTGCCTATCCAGGCACTTGATACTTGATGGGTAAGTACCTTAAGGTCTTATTGGAGCTACTAAAAGTGCCTATAGTTTCTTCTAGTTCTTCTAGTTCCTCTAGTTTCTTCTCTTCTCTGCATATTCAGTAGAGAAGTGGCAAAAATTATCAACTTTACCCCGCACCTCCACCATGTAAAGGGGTTCGGCCTAGTGGTGGGGAGCAACACACGTTTATGGACAGGTAAATATCTTTTTATTAACACATTATCGATCACAGAACCTTACGTGAAGGCTGCCACGCATAGAATGAACAATCAACCATCGCCCCTTAGTGTGACAGCACTGGCTAGAGTTCTCAATTTGAAATACACATACAGCCAGTCCTTCCAACTAACCAAAGCGGCTGTAAAGGTAAAACCTTTACAGTACTATGTATATACCTGCGCAATCTTATGTTGGCACTTCAGTTGGCGGATTTGCGTTTTGCTTCGGTGCGAGCAAGAGGCAACCGAAATTCCAACATTACATTACCTACCACGATTAAGCGTTGTTAACTGAGATATTACCCGGATACTACTTAATATATGTTGCAGACGGGATCACCCAAATATTCCAAAATATTTTTTCCCGATTTTTATAATCCCGATTTTGTATTAAGCCTATATATCAAAATCCCGAATTTTATGATTATCAAAATTCCGACCCATGAATGCACGAATATTTAAAATTCTTATAAGAATATTTAAAGTTCACGATGTTTTAAAATTCTGAATAGTATATTACCGAATCAGTAGTAGGTTCGGGATTATGTTAATCGAAATTTTAATTATTTGTGTTTTCGTGAGTCGGGATTTTGATGATCGGAGTTTTGATAGGTCGGGATTTTATAAATGGGATTTTAAAATTCGCCATTTACAAATTCTGAAGATATGTATTTAATATGTAGTGTACCCGTTCCAGAAGTTCTGGTTGTTACTCTGTGGACACCGCGATATGTACAACATGGATAATACAAATGACAGTCAGTTAAATTTATAATAATGTACGCCTGTAAAGTAAGAATCGTTTCATTCAGAGATAAACATGTGATCTGAGCTTTCTTATTTACTGACCAAAATTTGCATTTTGGGCAGAAAAGTATTTTTTAAGTTCATCTAATAATTCCAAACAATCCGTTGTTTTGGCTGGATAAATGAACACGTTACATATTTTAAGTATCCATATAAAGCAACAATATCACATTTGAACGGTTTTATATCTCAATTTGCCGGGGATAATGGGATCATTCCGGGACAGGCGCATAATATCCCGCGCGGGGTATCATAATGGCGACAATTTCTCGCCAACACTAGTCGCACCCGTCTGGCTCTCACGGCCACGGTTCTACCCTCTCACCAGAGTACACAGATCCGTGCAGCCCAACTTAAAACAAAAAACATGAGCGGATCTCAGGAAAAACAAGTGACGAGTGACGACGTGCCAGATTTGAGCAGGTTTAAGCATGTTTAGTGTTTACTAAGGAGCGGACTCCACCACCCCCGCCGTCCGACCGTTGCCGGATAACAAATTTTTCATCACACCTGCTCGTAAATGGTGATATTATATGCAAGCATACTTACACTTAAAGAGCTGTATTATTCCCATGGTTTTAAAGGATTCTCATACTACTTTACCGCCCGCCTGGAGCTCGCGGAGGACCTGCCCCGCACGCGCTCGCAGCACGTAGTCACTCCGGAGTACTGTGGACTGTGCAACTACACTACCGCTTATCATTATTGTTTCTTTACCTGTATAGTTTATTTTTTTCCTCGCAAATGTGATGAAAAACATTGTGTGTACCACGGGCAGTAAGGGCATTACTAACTCGGGTCATTTAAAGCCCTCCGCCTACGGCGTCGGGCTTCAATAGACCCTCGTAAGTAATGCCCTTCTTACCGCCCTAGATGCACAATGTACTATTGAATTTCGAATGTTCATTAGGTACATATAAAATGTTCCAAGTCGGAGTACTGGGCCTTAGCGTTGAAAATTCTGGAAAAAATAAAATGTATTTTCATGATTTAATCAAACTTTCGTTTTTTTTCTGAAGTTTTCGGGTTTTTTAAGAAATAAATAATGACACTATCACTGTCACTTTTCAAATCTGTTTGAAATTTCTTCCTCAATGTCATCGATGTAGCCCTGTTTTAGGTGTAAACCAGACCTAATACGCATTGATTTAGAGTTGAGAATTAGAGCGGAAACTTTCTTTGATTTTTTCCGAAAGAATCTGAAAAAAATGAGTCGTCTGAGAAAAAATCAGATTTCTTCCAGAATTTTTCAACGCTACTGGGCCTATACTACGAAAATCGAATGCTGGGTAGTGGGTAAAGAGTAAAGAGACTAAAGAGACTCCTTCTCCCTATACTGTGTACGCGCGGTTGCAGGAGTCTTGCTGAGGATATGTTGAGGCTGCACCGGCAAATGTGTTCTTAATATCTTCATTAAATAAATTATGAAACAGAGTCGTCTGTGTGTTTAAAATCGGCACGGAACCGTAACTCCGTCACTAGTTTTCGAAAAAAAATGGTTACTTCTCCCAATAACATAGCAGACTACAATACGGTTGAGGCCTTAAGGCCTCAACAGGATCCAACGCCCAGGCTTGCCTTCAAATGGCTCAGAATAGGAATGCCTGGAGGAACGTGGTGTGGGATACAGATAAGAAACCGTGAATGGTAGTCACGATCCTCAGCACTGAGGAAACGAAAATAAACCATACGATTACGGTGGTGTTATTCGAGTGTCGTCTTTATACACCCTGTATTTTTTATATTACTTCAAACCAAACGTAGATTTTAGTGCTATGTAATATTATTTTAAGTTACTTACCTTATTTTAACCTCTGTTTCAAAATCAGACACTCAAATGACTTAAAAAAAAACTAAATTAAAGCGTAATAAATTTGACAATAATTTGTACACTTATTTGACAGTTGTGATTTCACGCAAAAAAGACAAAGTAACGATACGTTGCGTGTTGAATTATTTTATAAGGAAAAAGTAAACACTTAAAGTAAGTTTTAATTGCAATATTGGTTTATAGCTCTAACTGTTTAAATTTGAGGTAATATTATAAATATACGCTGTATAAAAAAACAACACAATGTGAGTATTCTGAGACCTCGGATATCAAAACTAAGATTGAGAATAATGATATAAAAGGGATGTCGACTTGTATGAAAATCTTTTTTCTTAACCGTCAGTTACATTATCTAAAATTATTAGATACCTACGTCTTTTTCCTTTTAACGTTAACTAAAATTGACGAAGATATATAGAACATATACACATATTAACATATACTTTAAATTCCGGGCTGGTGACTTGTGTTTTTAAATTTTATGAATGCCAAAACTACGGAAACAGAGCCACTTTCACACAATCTCAGCCAATTCTCCGCTTGGTTACTCAAGTCGCTGACCGTGTACACTCACACACACACACAGATACACACATGCACGTAGTAACAAGTTAAGCTGACACCGCCAGTGGGCGGCTAACCGAGTTAGCGCCGCCCAAACTACACTAGTTCGCTAGAAGAGACAAACAAGTGACTACTACAAATTACTAGCTATCTAAAGTTTCCAATGTTTCACATTCCGAGAGATATTGAGCATGACGAATCACAGAAAAAAACATGAATCTACTGAAGGATGCTGAAAGAAAATGCGCCTTTTAAATGACTAATAATAGAAAACACCACTTACCAAAAATCTCATTCTAACTTAACTCTTACGTACGCAATAACATGCAACATGACTACATAGTGTAAAACAAAGTCGTTTCCCGCTGTCTGTATGTATACTGTATGCCTAAATCTTTAAACCTACTTAACGGATTTTGATGCAATTTTTTTTTTAATAGATAGAGTGATTCAAGAGGAAGGTTTATGTGTATAATAATAACCCGTGCGAAGCCGGGGCGGGTCGCTAGTTAAGAATCTCAAAAAGAAGGCTCAATGGAGTAACAGATGAAGAAAAATGTTAAAGAGCAAGCCAAAATGATGAACAATATGTCCCAGGCTGTGAAAAACAAAATGATCATTTGACTGAGATATCGGGATTAGCGGAATACACCTAATTACGAATATGTTGGTGATTGCAAATTAATTTCAGTATACTGAATCACTGATGCAAATAGTGCCTTTTACTTGAAGATTTAGACGGAATAACTTTATTTGTACTGCACTTTAGGGCGCATAACAACAAATTAACATAGTAAATATCTCATTTTAAATAGTAATTGTAACCTTTATTTTTTTTCGTTGACTCTTCGGTCGATTCCAGTCGTGTATATCAGTGACTGATTGAGTTATAGAGTTGGTGATTGCGTGGTAAGTGCCGACGCGAACTGATGCAGTTAGCGCCTCTGTAATGTCTGTATCATATGGACTGCACTCCACGCAAGGTACAATGCTTATTGCTATTACCTTCACACTTACTTCGATTACTTCTTCTTCAGGCCTTGTCTTATTTCTATTTGTGATATCGGTCAGCTCTTAAATGTCCCATGATCGGTACAGTTACCATATAGTTTACCAAAATGTATTTTAATAAACGATACAAACATTCATAATAAACGCGGTACTTAACAATAAATACCGCTATTACACGTACAATAAGATCATAATTTGCTATAATATTGCCATTTACGGGGATCAATATGTCCCTAGTGTAACAACGCCCTATGTACCTGCACTTTACTGTCACATACGGCATTATACGATCCGAGCCCCAACTATCATTACACAGAGTATGGACCGTGGCGAAAGATACGTGGGATGCAGCAGCTGGGGCTGGGACAGACTTAGCTACGTTTCATGTGCATTTTTTTCGAGTCCTAAAAAGGAGCAGTTTTAAAGCATGCTCTGCTAAAGGGCTAATAGCCATAAAACGTAAGTAAGTAATGGTAGACCAATCACACTGGTATCCCAAGGTCGCAAGTTGAAATCTTGCTCGATGAGTTAAACTTAATCAATTATACAATAAAAACATTTGCTCGCAGATGACATACTTAATACAAAAAATACCCTAGTTTTTAGCTAATTTAGCCCTCCAGAATCTGAATTCAAGTTCCTGCCAAAAATTCTTTACCGGAACTAAGGTATTCAAGATACTTGCATTGTAATAACAAGGTTTTAAGTAACATCTAACTAGCTTAACTAGCTCACATTTGGTGAGTCATGACACCGATCTTCTGCGGCCATAGACAACTAAACTAACAGTGGAACGACTAATTAGCACCGCCATCGTCAGCAGTGACAAAGCTATTTAACGGAACGCTGGAACTGGGGCTAGTGGGGAACCAATCGAGTTCTTGAAGCATCGATCTATTTCGTGTGTTATCCTTGCAGAAATGTTTTGTTATTATCGTTGTTAAATCAACGTTTTCAACCAATAATTGCTTCTGCGAATTTAATCATAAAGAACATAAATGTTATCAATTTTCTTACACAAATCCTATATCTTGGATTTCGGTTTATAGAACTTTATTTTTTCTCAAAGAAATTATACATTTCACTTTAGAGAAACTTAACTAAATTAACATTAGGTAATAATCACTAGTCAGTAAGTATTGCGAGTAGGTACGTGCATACATATAAATTTTAGGATAGGATTTAGGTTGACTACCTTTAGGTTGCCTAATATAGTCGCTTCTCAGTTATCAAAGTTCTGTCCATGTTGTGTTTATGTGATACACGAGACTAAAATGCTATTTCTATTAGATTTTGTATTAGACAATTTGAAAATGTGTGCATAGACATACAATCTATAGTAATAAAAGCAGAGCCAAGTTTAGCAATCGAATACTTAGTCCTATGTCAATGTTCAGATAATTTCTTAACAACTTATAAGCGCTTAAATTAAATTAATTATTTAAAGATACTATCAGACAGTTTAAAACGTCCGTTTTACCTCACATTGTTTGTAGACATTAATCTCTATAATTCTTTACAAGATGCATTAAAAAAAGTAAAACATTCATTCTGCTAATGGGAATTATACGGAGACACACTTAACCTTAGTTTAATTGTACTGTCACAAAAGCAGATGCGACAATGTGCGAACCTAATTGTTGCCTTCAAAAAGGACAAAAAACATTATCCTTTTTACAGCACAACACATCATTGTAACTTAAAAGCATTTTGGACACTTACTTCTCAAGAGCACTTCAGTGAGACAATTAACAAAGGAGAATCAACCTTAGTCTTATATAGATAAGGTTTGTTCTAGACTGTAGGGGGTGAAGCTAGGGTTGTCGCGGAGGGTAGGAGCGTTTATTAGCGCGTTTGGGCGCAAGTCGAGCATGCCGGGATAACCATCAACCCTATTGAGTGTGTTTTGTTTTCGATGGAGTTTCTGTTGCGAATAAAATGGTGTTTGTTGTATGGTACAATTACGCTGTTATCGAATAACGGTAATATAGAAGGTGCAGTTGATTTAAGATGAAAATGTTGTACAAGAAAGATGTATGGCGTACATATTTTATGTTTTCATAGAGGAGTCCCTCAGGGTGCTATATTAGGTCCAACTTTCTTTAAAGTTTTAACCGATGATTTTAAAGAATATTTTACTAATATTGTGCCAAAGATAGCACGAGACAAAGAATACTAATATCAAAATGCTTGGTTGTATAAGATATTATTGCAGATTGGTACGTAACAATAAAGATCTTTGAATAAGGTTTATTTCTATGAATAAAGTGACTCTTGCGACTCAATGATCAAGGGTCCCTAAGGACCGGTATGACATCACAATAGTTTCACGGCCGAATGGCGAGAGCAGAGATTGCAGATAGCCTGATAACGATCGTCCCGTATCGGAGCTAGTTTTGTGCTGGTACTACTGAACTGCTAATAATATACCATTCTCACACAGACCAACTAAGTTTCATAATGCGATAAAATCAGCCTTTAACTCGGTTTAGGACGCCTAGTGCCTGTTTGACAAGAAAAACCGAAAATTTGGTACAAGCACAAATAAAAATACCATTCAATCTTCCAAACTGATGTTCTCACGAGGGTTCTACCGATAAGAGAATCATCTAAAACAAACAGATTGATGTTAATTTATTGCAAGTTAGTAGTCAAAAACTACCACCAAGTAGAACCAAAAATGTTAGAACCTATCCTAAAAATGTGTATGTCCATGTCATGTCACCGCTAGGTTATGCTTTCCTAGACACGTGAGATGTGCCTCGTTACGTACGAGTAGTCGCCAGAGTCGCGCGGCGCGGAGTCAGTTACCATCGTTACCGTGTTCGTTTCCGTCACTACACGTTACGTGTGCCACACGGGTCCTACGAACTACCTATAACTGATTTTATTTGTTAGCGTGGAATGGAATCCGACTACGAATCTATCCTTTTTGGTTTTGACTAAATATTTCCCCATTGTATGATTTTTGATTCTATTAGTTTTTTGTATATACCACGACGGTGGCAAACAAGAATAAGGCCCGCCTGATTGAAAGCGGTCACCGTATCTTAAGGACGCCTGCAGCTCAAGGGGGGTCACATGCGCGTTGCCAGCCCGTAAAATCTTGTACACTCGTTTTTTTAAAAACGACATAAGTACTGTAATCTTTCGGGAAAACCTCGGCATGAGCTCTCCATTGCACAGCCAGAACGCACATAAGGAGGCAAGGTCTCCCTTAGACTTAAGGATTCAATACCAACTGTGAGTTTCGGATCGTCGACAATTCGTACAGCGCGCATCAGGTAGTAGGTTACTACCCTTAGCCTATACATAAGTCTTCATCTGCTAGAAAAATCCTTAAAATTCTACTCCTATCCCTTAGATATTTCTCCCGCTTGCTAAATTATGACTTTTTTATTTAAATTATGACTATTTTGCGCTCCTTAATAACAGATTCATCAAGTAAAAGGTATCCTATAAAATTTCCTGGACTATGTTTGTGCCAAATTTTAACATTTGTTATGACGTTCATTCTGTGAACACGACCAGTGACACCTGTTAAAACTTCGGAATTCAAGATAAATAAATTGAATCACGATATGAGCGGATCTTATATACTTTTTGTTTATAACGTTTGATGTGGAAAAGAAAAAATGCAAACATAAAATAAGATCACCTTGTGTAAGAAGAACAGAATGAGTAAGAAGATTTTTTAGACCGTTGCCAAACTTGTTCTCGAAACGTTTAACCCTCCGTTAATTACAAAGGGTTCCGTCGGCGTCCGCAAACACGCTGCAATTAAACTACATTCGTCTTGCTCCGAGTGTTTGCTCACAAGCATGTCCACAAGACTGCCACTATTTTCGCCAGTAATTGTATATTTATAGAACAGAAAATCGACATATTATACGTGACATGTGTGATCACTTTATGATATTGGCTTTGTTCGTTTCTATAAAAGTATTTTAAGGTCTCGTAATATGTAACAGGTGCATACATAACTAACGTACTTAAATACATATTCAATGTGTCATATTCTAGGTATCCGAGGATGGTCTGAAGGAGTTACGTATAGGGCTTAGGGCCTTTGAAGTCGGTTTTAATATAAATAATTTATGTGTTTACATAACTGAACTATAATTCTGACATGATTACCGTTAAATTTCGCGTATTACCCCCAAACTTAGCCAATCAAACATCAAACAAAAGGCAGGCAGAATCCGCAACCCCCGCCAACTATCAAATTAAACCCCATTTAATATCAAATTGAAAACTGAGTGTATTAAGCTAAACGACACTCGGCAAACATCGGCGAGGGCAATAACGGGGGCTCGTACCCTTCCAGACTAACATATGTCAAGCGTACTCCACCCACCAGCCAACATAGACCCATTGTACCCTTCTCAAGCTAAACTGGCTAGGGGATACGCGGGGGTATCTCAACTAAACCAAAAGACCTTCCTAAATTGGTCACCAAGTAATTGCTTTCTTACGCCAAGATAAAAGTGCGTGCGTGCAAGCTAATTTCGTTTTTATTCACCAAAGTATAAAACACAAAAGCCGTGAAGCCTCGCCATGGCGAAAGCGTTTGTTAAATAATGCGGTTGTCGGTAATCTCGTGCGAAGGGTCGCGCGATAGAGTAAGCTCCAAGTTTTATAGAAATTGTTGGATTAGCATTGTGGGCCGGATAAATTACCTTTATTCTGAGGACTTTGGGAACTCATTCACGCTCATTCGTCGCGGTGACGGGGGTGAGCTCGTTGATGTAAAATATTATCACGCGTTACACGCTGACTTATGTTAACGGTAGCACTTGGAAACATTTTCCCCACATAGTTGCAGGTGTCAAATCCCCGTTACGAAACTTATAAAATTATAAGCCAAAAATAAATGAAAATAAGTGTTGATTGTGTCATTCATGGCCATTTTATGACAGGAAAACAATGAAGTTCTTCTTTCTCAAGTATATGTCTGCATCTCGTGTTAGATTGTCTTTGGAACCGCCGCTGCCACCGCTGATGTTGTGAGTGTTGTATATCGTGCCGATAACATTTAGTAAAAGGGTAGACCTAACTTTTTTTACCTACCCACGCGTTTAATGTGACTTTCCGGAAGATCACCGTTGACACTTTGCTGATTCATCAGTCAAGCCGAGACAATGTCACATGAAACTGTGTGGAAACGTCGGTATATTCGGAAATTACGAAGGCGAGGATTTCTTTATACCTTCATAAACTAAGTGGTAATTTTTTAAAATGGTGGAGATGCTGGGATATTGAAATGAGAATACCTGAAGTCTTGCAAGATGACTTTCATCGCTGGCTCCTCAACAAAGCTAGTGTGAAGTTATCTCATCCTCAAATAGTCTCTCAAGCCATTGAAGTTGCAATCAGCCAATGAAGTGGGCTGTAAGGTTGTGTCGTTCTATCCATAACTTCTAATCGTCAAATGCATTAATGATGGCGGAGACGCTAAGTACATACCTGGACTCTGACTTCAGGCAAGTTGACTTTCATCGCCAATTCTTCTCTGGAATAGACATCAGGGTAATGACTCTTCTCGAAGGCTCGTTCTAGTTCATGCAGCTGGTACGTGGTGAAGGTGGTCCGGTTCCTGCGGTGCTTCTTCTTGCCGTCGGCGGCGGGGTCGTCGTCCGACGCGGCGGGGGACTTGTCCGGGTGGAAGCCGTCGTTGCTGTTGCAGGAGCCTTCACCTGGAATATGGGAATAGAGGTAAGTACAATACCAGTGACTAGGTTTGAGTGGCAGATATAACAGGACCCTATTCCACCACACTGACAAGAGTAAAAATTCCTAAAATTACTGGCAATTCAGATGTTCATAGGTTACGGAAACCACTCATCATCGCGCAGGCTGCCACCATTCCAATAATTTATAATTAAAATTCTAGTGTATCGTCAATATATATTTTTTTGTGACGAGAAATAATAGTGTTTTAAAGAATTTTCCGTCGTTTTTGACGTGAGACTCTTCCTGTGTCGGAATTTCGTGACATATATCGTGTTTCTTGTGACAACTGTCGAGAGCTCTTCACAAAAGATTAATTTTTAGTAGTAATATTGATAGATTTATTTATAGCAATAATAGGCGGCGGCTGTAGCCCATAGACGCCTGTAATACCAGCAATAATGATCCTTACAATGGTAACACCTGTTGCCATGGAGAAATTGGGGCCAGGATGGATACCGTGAGAGGACGGGTTCGATTTGATATGAGAACATGCAAAAATGAGAATAGACTGAAAACTAGCATTGCTCAATAATTCAGCACAACATAAACCTATTTTGAATAAAAACGAGTCTTAAAAGACTCCGCAGTACTTATACGATATCAATTCAAATTATGCATTTGCATAAGCAAAACTCAACAACACTTGTAAACAAGCAGGAAGTAAACACGCGTTGCTTACTCTATGATTACCATATCATACCGGCCATGCCGCACTCTGCTCATATATCACCTGCCTGCATTACACTCACACTCACAGTACCATCGCCAATACTGTTAATATTACATTACGATAAATGGGCGAAAAGAGGAAATTCACCACACCGTGTTTTAAATCGGCACGAGATGCGAATTACCTATTCGTTTTACAGTACATATGGCCGTTTGAATATTTGACGCAGGCACGTGACGTCAAGTGCTAATTATCGCTCTAGGGCGGTAAAGTAGCACTAGGTGTATTGCAAATAATCAAAATCATATTGTGGGACAATCTTACACAAATCAACATAATCCCACGGTAAGCTCAATAAGGCTTGTGTTGTGGATACTAGACGACAATATATATAGTAGATAGATACATATAAATACTTAAATACGTAGAAAACATCCATAACTCAGGAACAAATATTCGTGATAGACACCCAAATAAATGCCCTGACCAGGATTCGAACCCGGGACCTCCTGCTTCGTAGGCAGGGTTACTACTAACTAGGCAAGGAGGCCGTTATGTATTCTCTATTCATCTCTGCATCGGAGATGTTCACGTCTGCGCGAGTGGATTGCTTATATGCGACCATGCGCAAGCGCACATCCCTGGTGCGCCGGGTGCGGGTCAGCCCCAACCCCATCAAAGCATATAACTTAGGTACCTATAGCGGGCAGGCTTGACTGTCCGGAAGTGAGTTGCTGCTTTGAAATGCATGTTTCCAACAGCGCATGTGTTTTGTAAATACCTAGGCTAAATAATACTAATATAATAATACTAATGAAGGTTGTCTGGAAGAGATCGCTTTTTAGCGATAAGACCACCTGTTGTTTGCCTCTTCTTTTGTTCGCAGTTATTTGCTTCATTTGAGGTGTGCAATAAAGAGTATTTGTATTGTATTGTATTGTATAATACCTATACTAGTGTAAGCAAACTAACACTCTTGTATGAGTGCTATAGTTACTCGAAATAAATATGTACATTTCATTCATTATATTAGAACACCATAAGGATTAACTGACGGATAGTTAGGTGTGTTGCCGAGTGTACATTTGTACAAGCACATATCATGCGAGTTACTATCTGCAAGTTACTAACTTGCAGTAAATCAACACGTGTTCTAGTTAATGGCCGTGTATCCTGTCGTGCGATTCAGGGCCACTCATCTGCAGGTGTACCAGCTGGAAAACCAGAACTATCTGAACTCCGGTCTGTTTCTGTTTTAGATATAAAATAAAACCCATTGTTCAAAAGTGCTGAATATAAAAATTAGCACACCTAAGATGATTATCCACGAATGTAATCTGATTATAAGTTGATAATTAGGTAAGTCGCACGGATAGCGCGATAGTGATTGCTGTCAAATGCGGATAAAACGACAAACGGTTGTCTTATCCAGCAAGTACCACGCTATATACTTGGCATCCTAGCCTTCTAGATTTATTTGCTACTCAATAGAATAGGTACCGGGATTTACAAAAATTCAACCTAAAGTGTTTAAAAAATAAATGTTGTGGTGATAAATATGCATTTATACTTTTTTTTACTAGTAAGCATGGTCAATGCTAACTTAAAGTGTCACTGATTCCAAATTTACTTTTTTGACATCAATTAGGTTTTGGATCTTTAGGAAAATCTTGGAAAAATGCAAGGAGTTAACAAAATACCTACCATACCTAGATATAGAATAAAAAAACTGTATACTAAATCAGCCGAAAAAAATGGCTCATTTAAGTGCTGCAGTTACAGCACTTTTTCATATAGCTTTGCTTAGAACGTGACATTTCGTTAAGTGTCAACAGCCTATGAAGTTTTAATAGTGTTGGTAGTTCTGTGTATGAATTTGACACTTGAGGCTTACGTCAGTAAGCTCTTTTTCGTACGAAACATTTATCATTTGTATCATCATCAATGCAGTATTCTTCACTTATATAATTTAGACCCACAATTTTGACGTTCTTGTTCTTCTTTGTGTGTATATTTCTTTTAGCAAGTCAATGCAAAATACCTTTAAAAAGTTGAACAATGTAAACAATCCAAATACTTAATCATTTCCAAAGATAGCTTCCAAAACTCCCCGGAAGCCATGCGTATTTCACTCCATAACCGACTTCCTTTCCATAATACCGTACAAACAAACTAAACGGCGAATTTTCCAAACATTCATAACAATTAAAGCGCAGCACGGAACCCGATGCCGCGATACGCGATGACGGATGATGGTCACACCGATTGACCGTCAGTGGTCTTTAGGCTTTGGGAATAGGGACTAGAATTGGGCAATTAACAGCATTGGCGATGGTATAAACATTAACACCCTTCACCAGAGATATACCTTATGCGGAAGGAATAGAGGTTATGAATGGTCTCTTGAATTGAAAGTGTTGGCGATGGTACAAGCGATCATATCTGTGTTTATTTAAGTTTTGTGCCGATGGTGGTAGGGTGAACCACAGTGGAACCAAAGAGGAAATACTGAATATTGTGAGAGCGGCCGATTGATTTATATGATTGGCTGCATGATTATTTCAGAAAAGTATACGTATATATCAGCTGCAATGTTGTATATTCAATTTAAGAATGGATTCTGAGTATATGCACGTTTGTTGACTACCGCTTATTACCGTAGATATAGATAAATATGTGTAAATATACCGTTTATGTATAAGCATAATTAGGCTCACACTAGAACGGGACGGGACGGGGCGGGGCGGGACGATCTGTCAGTTTATATAGAAAACGTCGTTCTTTATGTTTAAAGTGTTAATTAAACTTAGATTGTGTAGTCACAAAATGTAAAGCGTGTGATATGTGTAAGTTGTGTTTGCCTATAATTGGGTGAATACTCTGGAATGATTTTGTACCTTTGATTAAAGTGTTTTAGTAATAGTATTGCACCTGTTGGCAAACCTGTATAAATAAATAAAACGTCACGTGACATCCGAGGGCGGAGCTATCGTCCGATCCCGTCCCGTCCTAGTGTGCGTCATCCTTTAAGTGGATACTTTAAAACTAAACTAAGGAATTTCAATAAATAAATTATTATTGACTTGTTTCATTTCAAGTATAATATACCCTACCACTCCACTCCACTACCCGCCTGTTGTTTACGTCTGCTTTTGTGTATGATGTATATTTTTCTGTTGTAATATTTTATGAGGTGTGCAATAGAGTTATTGTATTGTTTTGGATTGTATATACTGGCACAGCTATTTAATATTTGTGAAATCAGAACACGCTGGTTCGGTTTCATTTTCCTAACCTGCAATCAGTATTGGAGGCTTATTTCGTGATATGTCTTCGGTTTGTCTATCTCTTAATTTGAGACCTCATACTGAAAGTACCTGAAAGTCCTGAAAGTAGCAACCGAAAATCCCAGTACTCGCTATACAGTTTTGTATAGACAGTACTGGGATTTTCGGTACCTATATATCAGTATAATAATAACGTCAATAGGCGTAGAGTTGTGACGACTGACGACCCCATCGCCCACTGGTTTCGACCGGTGCAGTTAGTCAACGCAGGGCAGCTTGCGGCGAGCTGATGGGGAGTAACGACCCCACGTACCTGAGCGCTCCTGGGGGACTCCGTCGTCCGACCAAGTCATCCGCATCTGGCTTGCTTTAACCGGCCGTCCAGAATTGCATACCATTTTATTAGGCAGGCGCCCGGTTTTATTTATTTTATTTTATTTTATTTCAACGGAAAACTTACAGCTAAGTTAACAAGAAATGTAGTGACATAGAAACAGTAAGCCAATTACAAGTTTCCACAGATAGAAATAACTTAAGGTACAAAGCGTGCGCAGCTTGTTTGCATATGATACTAACAGTGGAGAGAAAATTATACTAGTTAACGAAAGATACATAAAACAAAGATACATTAAACAAACCGGTTAACTAAAGAAATGCGATAAATCAAAGTTGCCTACTTATGAGTTATCAGAGAAGTCCTGGCTCATAAGTTTGCGAATTGAACTAAGGCTATCACAGAACAGATCGATGAGATCATGATGTTGGCTAAGCTGATTAAAAGATCGAGCGGCTCTTAAAAGAAATGAATTTTTCCTATAGTTACTATGAGCGCCGGAGACATGAAGTGTTGATTTAGTACGTGAGGATAGGCGTGAGGGGACTGAGAATTTCAAACAGTCTACTAGATTCTGAGCAATTTTCATAATATAAGTTACGTCTGAGATATTACGACGGATGTAAAGAGGTAGTAAGTGAAGTTTAACACAATCCTGAGAATAACCTTGTTTAGGAATTTTAAATTTATACCTTAGAAAACGAATAAACTTTTTTTGAATTCTTTGAATTTTTGATATATAAATATTGTAGCAAGGGTTCCAAACTTGACAGGCGTATTCAAGGTGGCTCCTTACAAATGCGCAGTAAACGATTTTTATTGATTTTAGTTTTTTAAGGTTCTTGCACGATCTAATAATAAAACCAAGTGCCTTAAAAGCTTTATTAACTTTTGATTCAATATGCCGGTCGAACATCAACTTACTATCCATACACAATACACACTACATAACTCAGTAGTTAGTCCATCACTTTCACATAGTAGCCCAGTGTATTTTAGATCCCATTAACTCTCAATAGTCCTTACACCCTAGCGGGTGCTTCCTGTGCGTACGTCCCATGACTCGGGCAGGTGCAACATACGCTCGGTGTATACCTCCTACATTTCATTAAATCGTCAAAAGGGACTCTGCGTGCTGGCTCCGGCTACGCCTCCCGAAGGTCCGGAACACCATTTTTCCGTGATGGGAAAGAAGTTGATAGGCCCTTTCGTGCGTTAATGACGTGGTTTTAATCAAATCAAACACTGTAATGGAAACTAAAGGGAAACGAGAGTGACGCCTTGAGATATGGACCAATAAAATGAAAATTATGTGGATTTATTATGCATTTTATTACACAAAAATATTATAAGAAAGTTTAAACCCAAGTTGGGTTTAAACTTTCTTATAATTATCTACTTTATGTTTTTTTTACGCGCATAATACGAGAACATTAACGCGTAAAGCGTTTTTAAGAGAAAGTGAAGCACTTATAACTCGTATTCCTATTAGAAAATAACTTTCAGCATTTTTTTATGAAGCCAAGTTCCCAATGTGTCAAGAATTTTGAAAATGTAGGTAAGTAGTGAAGTACGTTCGTAGTGAGTAGTTAGTAAATGTAGTGAAAATAAAATTTATTGAGCACCTTGCATCTATAATTTCATTTCTTATCGCTAATCAGATCTCACTCCCACACTTGAGTGGCGCAGGCGCAGCATCGTGGCAATTACTCCAACACAAACACAACAAAACCGTGTTTCACAAACACATGTATTTGTGTGTCAACTGTCACTTACTACCCCGATTAAGAAATAAACCAAAGCGACAACTAGTAACAAATTGATTGAGCGATCAAACTTGATTTTATTTTGTTCCGCTCGCTCTGGTACGACAACCCACTGTGCGAGTGAAACAGCCTCACACATTAAGATCGGCCCGATTACAGCTGTTCGACCGACAAAACAAATAAAAATATTATGGGCAACGCATTAAGACGTGCATTATCATGATAGGATCTATTTTTTGTAATAATTATCGATAATCTGGCAACACTCGGCATAATGGCCGTTTTTACGGGCAACCCTAATCACGTGTCAGATTTGTCGTTTTGCTACATATTAAAGCTCTTCGGCTTTAATGATTATTCACGTCAATCGATTCATGCTAGTTCAAACCATATTCCTTAATATCAAGGTATATTTTAGGTTGTGTTTTATTGACAGTTTAATGACTGAACAAGTTAATCGTAATTTGATTGTCTGTCTGAAGCTAATTGAGAGTACAGAATATAATTTTAATTAGTACAGTTGGGTAATGATTTAGCGAGCGACTGAATGAGAAATTGAATGCAAATTGACAGTGAATTTGTTTCGTAAGCCAGGTGGGGACTAGTTTTTGTTTAGGTGCTTAAGTTTGTAAACTATTACTGACAGGGTATTACTGTGATACCCTGACATTATTATTCACGTAAGTAAGTACCTACTATTGAATAACTAATAAAAAATAAATATATTTGTGTAACACTGAATTACAAAAAACTTACAAGAAATTGTAACTTTTTTGGAAATTGGTTGTAAATACTCTATTTCTATAAAATACATATTTCTTAACTATTTCTATAAACTGTATATATCACTATTCGTAAAGGTACGAGTACAGACTTTAATAATAAGTAAACAACAAACTTTGATAAACGTGGTTTACGTTTGTCTGTCCCCATAATTGAAACCAGTGGGTACACCATCCAATTCCAGCAAACAACCGAATTGGAATTAACTTCATTACAGAGTTGATTCGAATGATGGCGAGCCAATCATGATCGAAAACCGAGGCGAATGAGGAATCATCGGCGGGGCTCCCGGACTATATTGGAGTGCTCGGACTATAATAGAATGTGATAAGGCTGCGGCGTTGCGGGCGGCAGGCGGCGGGCAAGTTTGATCGCACAACTTTGATGGTCTTTGAGAAGCTGCAAGCTATTATGGAACTTGGAATTGTTACACACATTGTTGATAGAATAGTGCGAGGTAACCGAGTTATCATGGCAATATCTTCGAAACTAGACAATAACTCAATTAACTTCATGTGGGTCAACCAACACTACCAACAGTTTTGTTAAGTTAGTTTGTTAATTAAAACCACTTTGAAGTTTGAATCTAAGGCATTCTTCGGAAATGTAACTATGTATTTCAATTGTTTCTGTTAGGTGATTTCAAAAAATAAGAAACAGAACCGACAATTACTTAGCAAAATCTAAGGATTTTTACTATTACCACAGAATAAATAATAGTAGGTACAAGTACAGAAGACCCTCTGTTTTGATGTTCACGAATGCCGCCTTTTTACGTGCCTATTAATTATTATTAGCACGGACCGCACGCGAGCCGCGCTGTCATTGAGTTCTATTGCCCGGCGCGAAAGTCGATATTACTCCGCACCTCGCCGAAGATAGGGTTGTCATTTTTTTGAACGACGTCGGTGGCAAACAAGCATACGGTCCGCCTCGGCGACAATAAGATATTTCAATGTACATATCACCTACGCATCTTGTACCTACCCTTGATCCAATAATATACACACAAAGAATACGCGAATTATAAATATTAAATAGCACGCCTGGTATATCTACATGCATAAATTATTACACTTAGCAGCTAATTAGGTAAATAACACCGAAAACATAACAGGCGTGTGACCGCAAACCGTAACGAAGATTGTAAAGTCTATCTCCATCTCTGTCACACTTACTATTCGAGTGACAGAGACGGAGGTAGACTTTACGATCTTCGTTACGGCACAGAATACATATTAGTACAAGTACAAAAATCCCTCTCCAACAACTCGTTTAAAGAAATAACGACTCATGTTACGATAATACTAAGTTAAAATTCCGACCGCGCAAGCGCGCAACGCTGAATGCCTACAATTATATTCACGTAAAGTGCGCTCTCTTTCTATCGCGTAACTCGTTCCCTTTATGATGATATCAATGTTGTCTTCTTTTAATATAATCTTAATACTTAGTTACGACCTTTTTATATTGCTCTACTTTAGCTCGAATAAACCTAAGATATGTCTAAGTGGTATGTAGGTTTAATTCTAATAAATTTGCGTGCAACTAGTTAGGCATAGGTACTTACTTAGATAGGTACCTTAATTGAAACAGGCCTGATGAACCTACCCAAAGGCCTTGAATAATGCCGCCCTTTAGTTATTTTAATATAAATAAAATTCTGTGACGGCGGTCGAATCAGTACGTAGGTATGCGACGAACAACTCTCGCGCGTGCGTTACCGCTCGCCCGTGAGTCCCTACTGATTTGGCCCCTTGCAAGGGGTACTTACAGTTCGATACCTACACGCGCGAGTGGGACAGGCCTGCTATTACTTGTTAAGTTTTGTATTGGAATAATTAATGAAATATGAATTAGTAGGTTGATATCGTATAGAAATTAATATTTTTGTGAAAATGAAGATTTTTAGATTAAAAAGATAAGCGTAAAGGATGACTCACACTAGAACGGGATGGGACTGGACGGGACGGGGCGGGATGGGAAAATCTGTCAATTTATATAGAAAGCGTCACGTGACATCCGAAGGCTCCCAGCTATCACGTGATTCTTTCTAAAGAAATTGTCAGATTTTCCCGTCCCGCCCCGTCCCGTCCCGTGCTAGTTTGAGTCATCTTCAAGTCGACTAAGTAGTTAACTGACGGTACAACAGTTGTCAGTCAGCTGCATTCTTCTGTAGGTGATAACGCTCATCGCTGTCGCTCACCACCACCTTTCACCCCAGCCTTATCAAACCTGGTAATCCAGTGCATCGCCTCCCCGACGCAGCCTTAACGAACGCACACACAAACATGTCAGAACATGCACCAGTGCCGCAGGCTGTCCAAAGCCTAACCTAATTCGATGCGGGATCGATTCCCGGCAGGGTCACCAAGGGTTTGCAAATAGCTCGAGTGCTCTTGTGTGTCTGTGTGCAAGTCTTGCGTAAACAAGATGCGTCCACTATATGTCATGTATACTATACATTGTATAAAGCAGGGTTGTTTCATTAGCAAATAGTCTACGATATCACGAGGTAGGTATATAATCTTCATCCCCTTACAATCCAAGTCTATATAGTAAAGAATATGTACATAGATTGAATATTTCAACTTAAAAAAATGCATTAAAATTGAACACTTTAGTTCGGATTAATCTTGTTGATTACGAGTAACACCATTACCCTACGTTTGGAGCCCTTTACAGCACTCGTTTTCACATTTATGTGTGAAAATCGTGAACATTTAAATATCTAAAAATTAAAAAAAAATGTCATGCTTATTAGGGGATAGATGGGGCACAAACTTGTTTTGCATTTAGAATATCGCCAGAAAGAAGATGAACGTTTAATTATACTAAACGAAACAACGAAACCTCGCGGCCTAACAATGCCAATTATTATGCCGATGCCAAACCTCAAAAGAAAACACACACACAGAATTCAGATAAGTCAAGATAAAAAAAGGTGGAACAAGCAAACTGATTTTGGGTCACATACGCTTCCAGCACGCCCGCTATCATTTAGTTCCCAACATTTTTACCTTTTCAAAAAAGCTTATTGACTATCCTAACTTAAGCCGCACGGTGGCGTTTCACCCAAAAAAAAAACTCTAAAACCACAGACATTTTACCCCTGGTTGATTGGGCTTTGGGACATTGTAAACGATCTCTAGAATATACTTAATTATACTTTTAGATTCTGATTACTCAATGCTGATCTCATACTGAAACATTTTCAGTGTGACATTATATATATACCTACTTGAAAACCCTCACAAGCCCGCATTTTATTTGTAACTCGATTATACCAACTAGCATTCGTGACACACATTGTACATAACCCAATAACCTTTTCAGGTTAGTTTCCCCAATTAACTTCATAACAAACAAATAAGCTCCCTAATCAGAACGCGGAAATAAACGAATAACAACCAGAATTAGTCGCGACTACGTCGCGTGTCGCAGCGACGAAGTCAGCTGACCAAACATAACCTTTATCCGGACGAAATAAAGCCCACATAAGCTCAGTCATGTTCGTGCCATTTGTACAGCGTCGAATCTGACCAGTCGTGAACTTTAACCCAAGGAAACAAGGCGTATATTCGCTTAAAATAGTGAATTCTGTTTGTAGATCGCCGATAGTAATGAAGTAATGGGCTAATTAATAATTTCACACAAATTATAACGAGTAGAGTGACCCCGTTTAAGCGATCAATGTTTTAGGGTAAGTTTTTTCTTATTGGTATTTAATTTTAGGAACGTGTTGCTTAATTAAATTTAAACTTTCGCGTGATCGCTCAAAATCTTGTGTAAATGCAAATTTGTACAACATTTTTGCATTCAAACTAACTAGCATACCTACTTTCAAAGTTTGATGGAATCTTTGAAAGTATATTTGGCTCCTTTATATTCGGAAAATAATATATCGGCACACAAAAATACTAAGTATACTACTATCGTATAGAATACTAACTGTGCTGTGTCACACACGCGTGCAAAAGTGTACGGTCGATTTATGAATTAATGAGGAGTGAATTCGCCGCTAAAGGCGCTAGTGGACCGTGGGTCCAATGAAAAGAGGTTTAATGTCATGACCAGGGTAAACTATTAAAGATGTACATTTCGTTGTAAAAATAGCGCCAATAGTAATTACCTGTTTTATCAAATATTATCACACAAAAACGTATTAC
The DNA here is from genome assembly GCA_949128165.1 of Lathronympha strigana. Lineage (NCBI taxonomy): Eukaryota > Metazoa > Arthropoda > Insecta > Lepidoptera > Tortricidae > Lathronympha > Lathronympha strigana. Next base: position 214,553 of record OX421903.1, read on the forward strand.
CCCTCTAATTTTCGAAAACACAGAATCTACACATCATTGAAAAATTGATAAAATCTAATGTACCTCTTTTAACATGGAAATTAATTAAAAATAATAAATTCTAATATTAGTTTCGCGCCATACAAACTCATACTAATTGCGCATGACAAGGACCCACGCATGAGTGGCGCCGCCTGGTGAGCAAAAATACGGTAGTCCTCATTCATTCATAAACTGCCCATGCAATTTTGAACGCGGTAGTACATACATGGGTTATACATGGGTAAGTTGTGCAGTATTGGCTTTTCGCCGCGGTTGTTAAAGTTGTTTGCCAGTTACATGTGTGGAAGGCAACAATTCGTAAAACATGGTTGTTTTGTTTCAGCACCTTACTCAACGCAATCCGGAGTAAGTCAAGGATCGATTCTTGGCCCTATGCTTTTTGGAGTCATGATCAATGATCTCGAGTCAGTGCTGAAACATGCTAAGTGTCTTTTGTACGCCGACGACCTAAAGCTCATGCATGGTGTCAAACAAACGGCGGATTGTGAAGCAATGTAGAGGGACATCGACGCGGTTCTGCAATGGAGCTTGTAACAGAACCAACTGCCGTTTATGAATTTATACGTGAATGGTTGATTTTGCCTGAAATATTCTTGTAGGCGGGTTGCGTTTTTCAACATGTCATAGGTAGTAAAGCGGACATAGTCATGGCGCAGGAATTAATAATCGTGGATATTAGATTAATCAGTCATGGATTACATGGAGTAATATTTAAATTAATTTAATTATTTTGAGTTCATATTAATTTGAAATGGCAACATTACAAATACGCGGGAAATATCTACTAACCAATCAACGAAAGAGTTGGGTTTTCAACCAATGAACGTCCTCGACTCTGTAGGTTTGACAGGGGAGGGGAAGTGACGTGGCAAGGCTATTTAAGGGTCGGTGTGAGTGAATCGAGGCTTTTTCTTCTGCAGAGCGTCGAGTCGAATAGGACATCAGTGAGTTTAGTTTGTAAGGAAAACCACGTGATTTAGATTTGTTCACAGCGATAAGCAGCCATATTGAGGAGACGGGGTCATCGCGGAGAATCGAAAAACATAGGCTTCGGGCGAGTACGAGGGCTACAGCAGAGATGAAGAGAAGAAGTATTCACGTTGTTGCTGAGGGACTTGCTGTCGAGCCTACAACATCAGAGACGCGCATGAAATCTCTAGAATCATTACTTCGATGGTAACAACAAATCTATGCGTAAGTTGGCTTTGAATGATTCGTTTAATCGTGCCGTGTGTAGTAGGTTATTATGTTAATATCAAGAAATAGTGGGTAGGCGGGCAATGTATTGTCGCGCGGAGTTGAGATTTAAGATGCAGTTATTTTACTTATTTGATTTTATTGCTATGGGCGTGAGTTTGTCGAACCATTGTGAAATAGTAAACTAATTTTACTTCGTGGTTAGAATAATTTTAACATAAGTGGCCCTGCGAATTTAAATGTTATTCATAAAGTCAAGGAAAAGAAAGTTACGTAATGTGCTAGTGGGAAAAACCATAATTAAATTGTGGATGCGTAGCCGATTAATAGTGTGTGTACTTATGTGAATTATTTAATTATAACTGTTAAAGGAAGCTATGGAGTTATGTATAGGTCGTATTTTAGCTTTGGTTCGGAGTGTATGTATCATTATAAAATTTATCATTTTACAGGAAGTAGGAGCCTTAGCTTACCTACTTGTAAAGATAGTTGACCGCTAATCATTTCAATAGGTTATCTAGACTCGCGTGCGTACATATTTGACAAATTGCGATAAACGAAGAAGGGGTTATGATTTAGTACAAAATTGTTTAAATTGATAAACCCGGTTGTTGACGAGTATTCAGTTGTTAATAAGATTTATCTATAACTTCTCATTTATAGTAGATTACGATTAATATATAATTGAGATTGTTACACTTTGCAATCGAATTGTGTGCGGTAATAAGTTTTAAATAATGTCAAGAGTAAAATGGAGTAATGGTTAGCGCAGATATTAATCGACACATGTTCTAGGTTTATTTATAGATCATTTGGGTTTGAAGATTGCTGAATCCGTCAGACTATCGTATTATGTGCGGGTACTATTAGCTTAAAGTATAAATATATGGCAATTTACTTTAGTATCATTATGGGGTCTCTGTGTAAATATATGCGGTTGATATTAACATTCGATTGGATGGTGAATAAGGACCCTAAACTTAACCAATGAAGTGTAGCAGTTAATAAAGATAGAAGCGCGGCTAAGGTTTATAAGTACCTTCACATTTTGTTCTTATTATTTGGGAAATTTCTATGGGGTTATAAACTAGCGGAAGATATATTTAATCTACTTTACGGTTATTGAAGCGTATTCTTAAATGTTGACGGTTCTTACTATTTTAGCAATAATACGAGTAGGTACGCATGAATTATCTTCAATCGGTTAAATACTCTCTAGGGTTCAATAATATTATTTATTCGTTTTGAGTTAGATAGGGCGTAAATCAATAAATATTTTAATATTTTGTTAACTTTTGACTATTTCTCATTTCCCGGTTTGCGTCGTCATGCGAGGACAATCTGCGTCCATGTTGGGAGCTGCAAAGAGCAAGGCTTATGCGCTGCAGTGAGAGGAGCATCTTCATCCATCTGCAACCGAGTTCCAGAGTTCAATTTATTCTGCCGAAGATAATTATTCCGGTGGGTTGGTTCTGATTTATTAGTATTCGATTACTTCATTATTATCGAGAGAGTGCGGCTTCACAATTATATTTAAAACCAGTCTGTACTTATATTTGTTTAAAGATTATTAAATATAGTTACTTGTTATTTATGCAATAACATATTCTCTCGTTAATAATTGATCTGGTTGATAAACGTGAATGTCTATGCGATAATGCATTGCACACATAGATGGATGTAGTCATAACCACATTGCACCATTTGCCCCATCTCTGGCCGGTCGGTTGATAGGCCTATCATGTTCACACGCAAGTAAGTGTAAACGTACAACACGTTCTAGTAAATTATCACCAATTCAAGGCAGGACAAATGAGGTACTAATAGGATAAGGAATAAGGACGACGAGAGGAGCAAGTGAGTACACCTAATCTACTTTGACATTCCGTCTGTCTGTCTGTCTGTCAGTCCGTCTGTCTGTAAGTATGTATGTGTGTTTGTTCAATAGAGACATACTAATACAGAACATGGGCGGCTTCAGGTGATTTAAAATCATCATAATCGGACGAGCGAGAGGAGCGAGCGAGTACTCCTAATCTACTTTGACATTCTGTCTGTCTGTCTGTCTGTCTGTCAGTCCGTCTGTCTGTAAGTATGTATGTATGTTTGTTCAATAGAGATATACTAATACAGAACATGGGCGGCTTCAGGTAATTTAAAATCATCATAATCGGACAAGCGAGAGGAGCGAGCGAGTACTCCTAATCTACTTTGACATTCTGTCTGTCTGTCTATCTGTCGGTCAGTCCGTCTGTCTGTAAGTATGTATGTATGTTTGTTCAATAGAGATATACTAATACAGAACATGGGCGGCTTCAGGTAATTTAAAATCATCATAATCGGACAAGCGAGAGGAGCGAGCGAGTACTCCTAATCTACTTTGACATTCTGTCTGTCTGTCTATCTGTCGGTCAGTCCGTCTGTCTGTAAGTATGTATGTATGTTTGTTCAATAGAGATATACTAATACAGAACATAGACGGCTTCAGGTGATTTAAAATCATCATAATCGGACGAGCGAGAGGAGCGAGTAAGTACTCCTAATCTACTTTGACATTCTGTCTGTCTGTCTGTCTGTCTGTCTGTCAGTCCGTCTGTCTGTAAGTATGTATGTATGTTTGTTCAATAGAGATATACTAATACAGAACATGGGCGGCTTCAGGTGATTTAAAATCATCATAATCGGACGAGCGAGAGGAGCGAGCGAGTACTCCTTATCTACTTTGACATTCCGTCGTATGTCCGTCTGTCTGTTAGTATGTATGTTGTTCGAGAGATGAGAAATACTAATACTGAACATGCGCGGCTTCAGATGATCAAAAATCATTGTACTCCAACAGGAGTGTGCAGCGAGTTCAGTGAGCTCTTCCAAAGTGAGCTCTTCCAATATACTGGGACAATCTCTTAGTTATATATTGAATTGATTAAATGAATTATTCGCTTAAAGTCTATTAGATCGGAGAAGGGCAAATTGAGACATTATATTATCTCGTTTGTTTCCGTTATAAACCTGTTTACTTGTGTACTTTTCCGGTATTCGAGAATGGGCAGCGTGGGGGCGATGGCAACGCCAGCTACGTCCCTGCATCACTGCGCTACAACACGAGTTGCAGCAATCGAGCGGAGAGCGAGCACAACGTCTGCCACATCCCGTCCTTGTACATCTACGGTGAATCCGAGACTGCGTGCGTGCGGCAACGTGAGCTACAATGGACCAACTCGTCTAGCTACGAGTTTATTCTTGTGAGTCCGTTCCATATAATCTCTTATGGTAGGAGACTATCGACATGCGTTAACGTTAAGCAGATTATCTACAGATCCATATATTTGCGTAACAATTCTCTATTGCGGTTTAATTATATTGCGGTTGAGTTAAATTTGATAGTAATTATTGATGTAAGTAATATATAAAGCGTGATTCATGTAATCATGTTATTATTAACATATACCGTTGATACACGAAATGCTATTGTTGGCAAGTAAATAAACCATCGATTTGTCTCCAATTATACCTATTGTTTAACCCTTGCTATCATGGCCCATTTCATGTATGACAAAAGGTAATCTACTGATTCTATGGTCATAGTTGCATAATGTTTGGTAGTGTATTAATCTTCAATAATTATAGTTAATAGAATGACTGATCTCACAATGTTAGAGGTGGCTCTCGAATTATTGTCGGACTTATTACCAGTTTGAGCGGGTTTCCGTACCCTCAATTATTATCACTTTATTAGTATCACTTTCAGTACGTTTTTGCAAGTCTAATCCGTCCGTGGGCATTCCAATATGCAAACTGCTGGTTGCGGTGAATAACCTGAAGGTATTGTCTAACTCGGTAAGGATTAGTACTTGAGGGGATACGTAACCTCCCCATGCGTGAACGTTATTAGGGACTTGCGAAATACCACGGATTCGTCGTCAACAAATGACATGTTCCCTCTGTTGTACCTGTGGGTTGACACCCTTGAGGTCAACATGGTATGTCCGTTAATACCTGCGAAATACTGCGTCTGTGTCTACAAGCGTCGTCAACCAATGACATGTTCCCTCTGTTGTACTGTGGGTCGACACCCTTGAAGTCAACATGGTATGTCCGTTGGTACCTGCGAAGATACGTAATCTCCTCGTGCGTGAACGTTATTAGGGACTTGCGAACTACCACGGATTCGTCTACATGCGTCGTCGACAAATGACATGTTCCCTCTGTTGTACTGTGGGTTGACACCCTAGAAGTCAACATGGTATGTCCGTTGATATCAGCGAAGATACATAACCTCCTCGTGCGTCTACGTTATTAGGGACCTCTGAAGACACTTACCTGATGGTTTTCATGGAATCACTCACGGTGGATTATTGTGTTAGCATTGTTCTCTTTAGTAATATCGTGAGCCTGCAATCCTTCGAGTACGGAGCGCCTTATAATTATTGTCTTTGATCAGTTATTTTATTTTACATATTACTTTAAATGCCTGCAACCTCTACTTCTATTCACACCATTATTAATCATTCTTAACTATACCTATATCTCAATTGAAGCACCATTAAATCCTTAAACCTATCTTCTTAGCTAACATAATCATATCTCTAAGTGTTGTTATTTACCAACAATAGCATTTCATTTAATAGATATATGCACATAGTATGTCATCTTCTGTTATAGCTTTCCTTTATTTAAGGTTGTTTAACACTTATTAAGGTTGGTTGTTGGAGCAATCTATGGATTCACTTTGTTGTTTAAGATCTCTCACACCTCAAAGATATGGGTTACTACGAGTTATAATAGTCCTTAATATGCCACTAGATGATTACGCCATAATTGTTATTTTCTTAGTAGGAGGTTTTAATGTGTTTTATTCTGTACATTTTTTATTATGTGTGTGTATAGGTTAAATATGGGCATCAGGGTTTTTCGTTCCGTCACAGTTTTCCCTGTTGTAGGTTTGGCCCTAGTAACGGTGGCGGGCATCCAATCGAGCCCTATCCGGTTGGGTTGGATGCATAGCTTGTAGATTCATTTATTCAAATAAATAATAATTTTATTACATTATACCTTGTTTAATTCACATTACCTCATTTATGTATTAACCCTCATACAGCTGGAAAGTTTCGTCGCATTTAAGTTTTAGGTAAACTTGGGGAGCTTAAAGTTTATACTTAGTAGAGTCAGTTAGGCTGGGTGAGTGGTTACAATATGGTATTAGCCGTGACCAGGATTCATATTAATAATTTTATTTTGCCTTCAAGGCACAATTTGATGTTCGTGCAATGGTTTGAGGTCTTAAAGTGAGAGGTTTTGAATGCATGGTGCGTTTGTACTTTGTTCTGACAAGCTTTCTTAGCTGTAAGTTAATATTAAAACGTTATTATGTGCATGCAACTTTACATTTATTTTTCTTTCCCAGGGATACTCTTCGTCTGGTATGTTTTAATATTTATTTTATATTTTAAGGGTTTTTAATTTCTTATACTATGTGCTAGTATGGTCAATTTATTTGCGCCAATTAAGAAGGTTCAAAAATATTTTTGAGATATTATGTTTCTTAGTAATTGCAATCTTACGGATCTCACTTATAACTCAGGATACGATCACACGGATATGGAAGTAGAATTATTATTAGACGATGACTTTACGTTAGTCGAAAGAAAACGAAACCGTAATAGACGTAAAAACTCCACATCGCCCACCATAGTCTTAGTTAAGTTTAGATTGTTATGTTGAATTAATTATTGTTAAAAATAATTACTTATCACTCGGATCCTCATATCCATATTGACAATATTTTGCGGTAAATTTCACTGAATTAGTGTTTTAAAAGATGAATTGTAAATTGTCAGTTTATAATTTTACAAAATCATTCTTTTAGTTTAGTAACATCGTTATGTTGAATTAGTTATTACTAAAATTATGATTTATGAGTCGGACGTACGTATCTATCTTGACCATCTTTTGCAGTAAATTTCACTAAGTTAGAGTTTAGTATATGAAACGAAAATTGTTAGGTATAATTATACCTAATCATTATTTTGATATTATAAAGTGATAGTCTTATGCAGGTATAGTATTTTTCCTAGTTATACTTTAGCCGAAATATTTAATGACGTGATAAGATGACAGTGTTCTATTTAAATAATTTATTTGTGAAAAACATAATGGATAGGGTTCAATTACAATTATTTCATTTTCAAATCACAGTAAATTGATTAGCAAATTTATTTTATTATTCCGGGCGTTATTCAAGGCATGTTAAGTAGGTTATTTTTATAGATAAACAAAATGAATTCGTCTTATTAAGGAAATTACGAGTATTAATGACGTACATTTCTTGACATGCTTTACAAATATTTGCCAACAATAAAATAACCAATCGTGTAGTGTATTTTAAGTTAACACCATTGATTCAATTTATTCAGTATTGTCTAGTTATCTACTTTTCTTTCAGTTAGTTCTACTTTAAATTTCAAAATTTCCAGTTAAAATTCTCCATATGCGTACTCAATATCATATAATAAATATTTGTTTTCTCTTAAGAGCTAAGCTCTTGTCGGTGTAGCTTGATGCAGTGTCTCCATCTTTGTCGGTCTGAGGCCAGCTCCCTGATGTCCTGGTACGACAGGACGCTTACATATTCTTTATCTGACTTATATCTTTCTCTAGGTCTTCCTCTCCCACTCTTACCGTTTATCTTTCCATCTATAATCGTTCTAATGAAATCGTCGTGCCGTAACAGGTGCCCGAGCATTTTACCTCTTCTATTTTCAATATCCCTCATTAGGTTTCTCCTTTCCTTTACCCTATTCGGTACACTTTCGTTAGTAACTCGCTCTGTCCAGCTTATTCCTTCCATCCTTCGCCAGCACCACATTTCGAATGCTTCCAAGTATTTTTTATCTTGTTGTGTTATTGTCCAAGTTTCACATCCGTATAAAGCAATGGACTATATATGTCTTTATAAATCGCTTTCGTATTCCCATAGAAATTTTGGCTTTCAGCAAATCTTTCTTTTTATAGGTCTGTTTGGTCATTGCAATTCTTGCCTTTATCTCTGGAGTACACCTTGAGTCTTCTGGATACTTCCAAGATATTTAATTTTTTGGACTTGCTCTACATTTCTTCCGTCTACTTTAATCTTGCCTTTCATATTTCCCTTCTTTGATGTTATCATAAATTTTGTTTTGGCGTTATTGATTTTAGGTCCAAATTCTCTAAATATTGCATCCATTATATTAAGCATTTTTTCTAATTCTACGCTGGCACTGGCGAAAACTACAGTGTGATCAGTGAATCTGACAAATGCCACTCTTTGCTGTTAAATTCGATGCCTCCTTCTACAGATTCTAGTACCTTCAAAATGGCTGCTTCTATAAATACATTAAATATGAGTGGTGAAAGTGAGCACCCTTGCTTTACACCTTGCTTTATCTTAACTGTTCCCTTTTCGTTTCCTATTTCTATAACCGTTTCCTGTTGCCTGTACAGTTCGTATATTATCTTTATCTCCCTGTAGTCTATACCTATTTCTTTAAGTCGGTTCATCATTAGTTCCCATTTAACTTTATCAAAAGCCTTTTCGCGGTCTACAAAGGCTGCACATGTATTTAGACCGATATCCAAGCGTCTGTTCAGCGCCACTCGCACTGCTAGTATCGCTTCTCTTGTTCTGTTTTGCCTTCTAAATTTTTTTCTCATTCCCTCTAAATTCACTTAATGGTTCAGTACATTTGTTAGTTATATTACTCCGATAAACTCCGTAAATATACTAAGGGCGATTGTAACAGAACCAACTGCCGTTTATGAATTTATACGTGAATGGTTGATTTTGCCTGAAATATTCTTGTAGGCGGGTTGCGTTTTTCAACATGTCATAGGTAGTAAAGCGGACATAGTCATGGCGCAGGAATTAATAATCGTGGATATTAGATTAATCAGTCATGGATTACATGGAGTAATATTTAAATTAATTTAATTATTTTGAGTTCATATTAATTTGAAATGGCAACATTACAAATACGCGGGAAATATCTACTAACCAATCAACGAAAGAGTTGGGTTTTCAACCAATGAACGTCCTCGACTCTGTAGGTTTGACAGGGGAGGGGAAGTGACGTGGCAAGGCTATTTAAGGGTCGGTGTGAGTGAATCGAGGCTTTTTCTTCTGCAGAGCGTCGAGTCGAATAGGACATCAGTGAGTTTAGTTTGTAAGGAAAACCACGTGATTTAGATTTGTTCACAGCGATAAGCAGCCATATTGAGGAGACGGGGTCATCGCGGAGAATCGAAAAACATAGGCTTCGGGCGAGTACGAGGGCTACAGCAGAGATGAAGAGAAGAAGTATTCACGTTGTTGCTGAGGGACTTGCTGTCGAGCCTACAACATCAGAGACGCGCATGAAATCTCTAGAATCATTACTTCGATGGTAACAACAAATCTATGCGTAAGTTGGCTTTGAATGATTCGTTTAATCGTGCCGTGTGTAGTAGGTTATTATGTTAATATCAAGAAATAGTGGGTAGGCGGGCAATGTATTGTCGCGCGGAGTTGAGATTTAAGATGCAGTTATTTTACTTATTTGATTTTATTGCTATGGGCGTGAGTTTGTCGAACCATTGTGAAATAGTAAACTAATTTTACTTCGTGGTTAGAATAATTTTAACATAAGTGGCCCTGCGAATTTAAATGTTATTCATAAAGTCAAGGAAAAGAAAGTTACGTAATGTGCTAGTGGGAAAAACCATAATTAAATTGTGGATGCGTAGCCGATTAATAGTGTGTGTACTTATGTGAATTATTTAATTATAACTGTTAAAGGAAGCTATGGAGTTATGTATAGGTCGTATTTTAGCTTTGGTTCGGAGTGTATGTATCATTATAAAATTTATCATTTTACAGGAAGTAGGAGCCTTAGCTTACCTACTTGTAAAGATAGTTGACCGCTAATCATTTCAATAGGTTATCTAGACTCGCGTGCGTACATATTTGACAAATTGCGATAAACGAAGAAGGGGTTATGATTTAGTACAAAATTGTTTAAATTGATAAACCCGGTTGTTGACGAGTATTCAGTTGTTAATAAGATTTATCTATAACTTCTCATTTATAGTAGATTACGATTAATATATAATTGAGATTGTTACACTTTGCAATCGAATTGTGTGCGGTAATAAGTTTTAAATAATGTCAAGAGTAAAATGGAGTAATGGTTAGCGCAGATATTAATCGACACATGTTCTAGGTTTATTTATAGATCATTTGGGTTTGAAGATTGCTGAATCCGTCAGACTATCGTATTATGTGCGGGTACTATTAGCTTAAAGTATAAATATATGGCAATTTACTTTAGTATCATTATGGGGTCTCTGTGTAAATATATGCGGTTGATATTAACATTCGATTGGATGGTGAATAAGGACCCTAAACTTAACCAATGAAGTGTAGCAGTTAATAAAGATAGAAGCGCGGCTAAGGTTTATAAGTACCTTCACATTTTGTTCTTATTATTTGGGAAATTTCTATGGGGTTATAAACTAGCGGAAGATATATTTAATCTACTTTACGGTTATTGAAGCGTATTCTTAAATGTTGACGGTTCTTACTATTTTAGCAATAATACGAGTAGGTACGCATGAATTATCTTCAATCGGTTAAATACTCTCTAGGGTTCAATAATATTATTTATTCGTTTTGAGTTAGATAGGGCGTAAATCAATAAATATTTTAATATTTTGTTAACTTTTGACTATTTCTCATTTCCCGGTTTGCGTCGTCATGCGAGGACAATCTGCGTCCATGTTGGGAGCTGCAAAGAGCAAGGCTTATGCGCTGCAGTGAGAGGAGCATCTTCATCCATCTGCAACCGAGTTCCAGAGTTCAATTTATTCTGCCGAAGATAATTATTCCGGTGGGTTGGTTCTGATTTATTAGTATTCGATTACTTCATTATTATCGAGAGAGTGCGGCTTCACAATTATATTTAAAACCAGTCTGTACTTATATTTGTTTAAAGATTATTAAATATAGTTACTTGTTATTTATGCAATAACATATTCTCTCGTTAATAATTGATCTGGTTGATAAACGTGAATGTCTATGCGATAATGCATTGCACACATAGATGGATGTAGTCATAACCACATTGCACCATTTGCCCCATCTCTGGCCGGTCGGTTGATAGGCCTATCATGTTCACACGCAAGTAAGTGTAAACGTACAACACGTTCTAGTAAATTATCACCAATTCAAGGCAGGACAAATGAGGTACTAATAGGATAAGGAATAAGGACGACGAGAGGAGCAAGTGAGTACACCTAATCTACTTTGACATTCCGTCTGTCTGTCTGTCTGTCAGTCCGTCTGTCTGTAAGTATGTATGTGTGTTTGTTCAATAGAGACATACTAATACAGAACATGGGCGGCTTCAGGTGATTTAAAATCATCATAATCGGACGAGCGAGAGGAGCGAGCGAGTACTCCTAATCTACTTTGACATTCTGTCTGTCTGTCTGTCTGTCTGTCAGTCCGTCTGTCTGTAAGTATGTATGTATGTTTGTTCAATAGAGATATACTAATACAGAACATGGGCGGCTTCAGGTAATTTAAAATCATCATAATCGGACAAGCGAGAGGAGCGAGCGAGTACTCCTAATCTACTTTGACATTCTGTCTGTCTGTCTATCTGTCGGTCAGTCCGTCTGTCTGTAAGTATGTATGTATGTTTGTTCAATAGAGATATACTAATACAGAACATGGGCGGCTTCAGGTAATTTAAAATCATCATAATCGGACAAGCGAGAGGAGCGAGCGAGTACTCCTAATCTACTTTGACATTCTGTCTGTCTGTCTATCTGTCGGTCAGTCCGTCTGTCTGTAAGTATGTATGTATGTTTGTTCAATAGAGATATACTAATACAGAACATAGACGGCTTCAGGTGATTTAAAATCATCATAATCGGACGAGCGAGAGGAGCGAGTAAGTACTCCTAATCTACTTTGACATTCTGTCTGTCTGTCTGTCTGTCTGTCTGTCAGTCCGTCTGTCTGTAAGTATGTATGTATGTTTGTTCAATAGAGATATACTAATACAGAACATGGGCGGCTTCAGGTGATTTAAAATCATCATAATCGGACGAGCGAGAGGAGCGAGCGAGTACTCCTTATCTACTTTGACATTCCGTCGTATGTCCGTCTGTCTGTTAGTATGTATGTTGTTCGAGAGATGAGAAATACTAATACTGAACATGCGCGGCTTCAGATGATCAAAAATCATTGTACTCCAACAGGAGTGTGCAGCGAGTTCAGTGAGCTCTTCCAAAGTGAGCTCTTCCAATATACTGGGACAATCTCTTAGTTATATATTGAATTGATTAAATGAATTATTCGCTTAAAGTCTATTAGATCGGAGAAGGGCAAATTGAGACATTATATTATCTCGTTTGTTTCCGTTATAAACCTGTTTACTTGTGTACTTTTCCGGTATTCGAGAATGGGCAGCGTGGGGGCGATGGCAACGCCAGCTACGTCCCTGCATCACTGCGCTACAACACGAGTTGCAGCAATCGAGCGGAGAGCGAGCACAACGTCTGCCACATCCCGTCCTTGTACATCTACGGTGAATCCGAGACTGCGTGCGTGCGGCAACGTGAGCTACAATGGACCAACTCGTCTAGCTACGAGTTTATTCTTGTGAGTCCGTTCCATATAATCTCTTATGGTAGGAGACTATCGACATGCGTTAACGTTAAGCAGATTATCTACAGATCCATATATTTGCGTAACAATTCTCTATTGCGGTTTAATTATATTGCGGTTGAGTTAAATTTGATAGTAATTATTGATGTAAGTAATATATAAAGCGTGATTCATGTAATCATGTTATTATTAACATATACCGTTGATACACGAAATGCTATTGTTGGCAAGTAAATAAACCATCGATTTGTCTCCAATTATACCTATTGTTTAACCCTTGCTATCATGGCCCATTTCATGTATGACAAAAGGTAATCTACTGATTCTATGGTCATAGTTGCATAATGTTTGGTAGTGTATTAATCTTCAATAATTATAGTTAATAGAATGACTGATCTCACAATGTTAGAGGTGGCTCTCGAATTATTGTCGGACTTATTACCAGTTTGAGCGGGTTTCCGTACCCTCAATTATTATCACTTTATTAGTATCACTTTCAGTACGTTTTTGCAAGTCTAATCCGTCCGTGGGCATTCCAATATGCAAACTGCTGGTTGCGGTGAATAACCTGAAGGTATTGTCTAACTCGGTAAGGATTAGTACTTGAGGGGATACGTAACCTCCCCATGCGTGAACGTTATTAGGGACTTGCGAAATACCACGGATTCGTCTACAAGCGTCGTCAACAAATGACATGTTCCCTCTGTTGTACCTGTGGGTTGACACCCTTGAGGTCAACATGGTATGTCCGTTAATACCTGCGAAATACTGCGTCTGTGTCTACAAGCGTCGTCAACCAATGACATGTTCCCTCTGTTGTACTGTGGGTCGACACCCTTGAAGTCAACATGGTATGTCCGTTGGTACCTGCGAAGATACGTAATCTCCTCGTGCGTGAACGTTATTAGGGACTTGCGAACTACCACGGATTCGTCTACATGCGTCGTCGACAAATGACATGTTCCCTCTGTTGTACTGTGGGTTGACACCCTAGAAGTCAACATGGTATGTCCGTTGATATCAGCGAAGATACATAACCTCCTCGTGCGTCTACGTTATTAGGGACCTCTGAAGACACTTACCTGATGGTTTTCATGGAATCACTCACGGTGGATTATTGTGTTAGCATTGTTCTCTTTAGTAATATCGTGAGCCTGCAATCCTTCGAGTACGGAGCGCCTTATAATTATTGTCTTTGATCAGTTATTTTATTTTACATATTACTTTAAATGCCTGCAACCTCTACTTCTATTCACACCATTATTAATCATTCTTAACTATACCTATATCTCAATTGAAGCACCATTAAATCCTTAAACCTATCTTCTTAGCTAACATAATCATATCTCTAAGTGTTGTTATTTACCAACAATAGCATTTCATTTAATAGATATATGCACATAGTATGTCATCTTCTGTTATAGCTTTCCTTTATTTAAGGTTGTTTAACACTTATTAAGGTTGGTTGTTGGAGCAATCTATGGATTCACTTTGTTGTTTAAGATCTCTCACACCTCAAAGATATGGGTTACTACGAGTTATAATAGTCCTTAATATGCCACTAGATGATTACGCCATAATTGTTATTTTCTTAGTAGGAGGTTTTAATGTGTTTTATTCTGTACATTTTTTATTATGTGTGTGTATAGGTTAAATATGGGCATCAGGGTTTTTCGTTCCGTCACAGTTTTCCCTGTTGTAGGTTTGGCCCTAGTAACGGTGGCGGGCATCCAATCGAGCCCTATCCGGTTGGGTTGGATGCATAGCTTGTAGATTCATTTATTCAAATAAATAATAATTTTATTACATTATACCTTGTTTAATTCACATTACCTCATTTATGTATTAACCCTCATACAGCTGGAAAGTTTCGTCGCATTTAAGTTTTAGGTAAACTTGGGGAGCTTAAAGTTTATACTTAGTAGAGTCAGTTAGGCTGGGTGAGTGGTTACAAGCTCTGCAAATCAACTTCATTTTAACATCTCCAAATGTTGTGTTATGTCCTACACTCGCTCGCCAAATCCTGTATTGGCACAGTACGTACTGGGATCAGAATCCATAGCTCGTGTAAATACTGTCATAGACCTGGGTGTTGTCTTCGATCCCAGTCTTACTTTCCACGACCATATCAAAGGACTAACTGCTAACTGTTACAAGCGACTTGGGTTCATTATCAGGAATGCACGAGATTTTAACGATCCTAGAGCCATACAAATTCTGTACACCGCCCTTGTCCGAAGCAAGCTTGAAACCGCAAGCATTATTTGGAACCCGGCTGAAAGCACATATGCCCTTCTCTTAGAAAAGGTGCAAAAAACTTTCCTCAGGTTCCTATACAAAAGAATATATACTTATTACCCTTTCTTATATCCAACAAAATATTTATTAGGAACGCTAGGTTTTAACTCCCTTTCCGCAAGGCGTAATTCTAAGCTCCTAGTGACAGCATGTGGTATTTTACGTGGGGAGACGGACTGTCCTGAGTTAATAGCACGTGTTGTTAGGCTTGGTATCCCATTTGTGACCAAAAATCTCCTCAGACCGCGAACTCACAACCTGCTGGCAGTACCAATTACACGCACTGTGGCGCATAAAAACTCGCCAGCTGTGCGAGCTCTAAGAATGCTGAACTCGCTGCTGTCATGGGCGCCCGAAAGTGATTTGTTTGCAAGTCGATGGGTGTTTGTGTGTCGAATGTGCCTGCGATACTGTGAGATGATGGACGAGAGTTGAATTTGAACAAAAATTTTCTTTTGTAATTTATGTGTTCAATTGTATAGTGCCTTAGTTTCGACTGTAATACCATACAATTTTGTTTAAAATAAATAAAATAAAAATAAAAAAAATAAATGGGGACCTCACTCTCCTTGGAAACGCTTCATAACGCGGTATCTGTATTTATGTGGGTTTCGGTAACCAAGATGGCACCCTTACCTACGTTGTAGTAATTACTCTACCTTTATTTAATCCGTAAAAAAATCTATCCGTGTACCACCATAAGTATCGGACATTGGTATTTTCTCATACTATACCTACCTATAAAAACTTTGACAACAATATTTTAGCATTGCAAAACCTGCAATACTTAAGCTATAAAATCTACATTGATGTTCTAATTTTAGGCCTAATCAATAAATAAATAGTTGATAGAATTTTAAACTGAGTGGAACAGCAGACTATGTGATCATTCAAGATGGCGTCTTTGGAAGCCGATCTCGATAAGGCGCGCGGCTCCCGCGGCTACCAGTTCCTTTATTCCTTAAAACAGATTGAAAAGAGAACAAAATGGCCTTGTTGTGCTACAGATTCTATAAGCATGACTTTTGGTTTGTGATTAATTTAGATTTCGTCGATTGATATGTAAGCGCGTAGATAGGTAAATTAAAATTTAAATATTAAGCTTGTGGGCGTAGAGTACTAGAAAGGGTAAGAGATGACTCACACTAGAACGGGACGGGACGGGGCGGGACGGAGCGGGACGATCTGTCAGTTCCTATAGAAAACGTCACGTGATATCCGAGGACTCTGAGCTATCGCGTAACTCTTTCTATAGAAATTGATGGATCGTACCGTCCCGCCTCGTCCCATCCCGTCCCGTCCCGTTCTATTGTGAGTCATCTTTAACACGTCTTAAATAAAAATTAAACACTTTAGAACGGATTAATCGCGTTTATTAACACCATGATCCTACGTTTCGAGCCCTTTACAGCACTCGTTTTCACAGGGTTAAGATGATGACTGAGAGAATGCGAATTCTCCCCGTCAATCAAAAAAGTTACTTGTGCAAACTACCTACATACAAAAATATAAAAATAATTTAAAAATAAAAACAAAGGTTGGTCTACAATGCCCAGAGGGGCTTATAAAGCTAGTAATACATAGCCTGAAGGGCATTCTATAATTAAAATAAAAAATGTTTAAACCCTGTGAGGATTAACATACATACAACTTACGAACGCTTCCCTAACTGGCTTATGGAGCAGAAAGAAGCGACAAGAAAACTACCCCATTTTGCCTCTTTTATCCGTTTTCAATCTTTTCAAACAAAGTCCACACTAAGGTCTTCCAGTTCTGTGTCGTGCTTGATCCTTGATGAGATGTAAAACAGGATCCCAAGCTGGTGGTACCTCACAGGGTTTAAACATTTTTTATTTTAATTATAGAATGCCCTTCAGGCTATGTATTACTAGCTTTATAAGCCCCTCTGGGCATTGTAGACCAACCTTTGTTTTTATTTTTAAATTATTTTTATATTTTTGTATGTAGGTAGTTTGCACAAGTAACTTTTTTGATTGACGGGGAGAATTCGCATTCTCTCAGTCATCATCTTAACCCTGTGAAAACGAGTGCTGTAAAGGGCTCGAAACGTAGGATCATGGTGTTAATAAACGCGATTAATCCGTTCTAAAGTGTTTAATTTCAATGAATAACAATCGCGGTAACAGAAGACAATATTACGTCTTAAATAGTAAATGATTCAGTTAAACCCATATAAAAGAATAAATGGGCCAGTTTGTTTAAAGTTACCCCACCTTTTTACATGGGTATTTTTTATTTGATTACTACTCGATCGCGAGTTTTTTCGACCCTAATAGGGAAAAAAATCTCAAAATTTACATACATTTTTCAAACTGTCCATTTCGTTCGCCATACGAAGTATACGAAAAAATGTTAACGGTATGGGAAAAACAATTAGTACAAATCACGTGAAAATTTCAAACAAAAAATTGGAGGGAAACTTTGAAAAAATGCCCCAAATAAAACATAAATATATGCGATCTAGTTACTAATCATGTGTTATCGACAGTAGTTTATCTAGAACAATTTGAAACAAAACGCATACCTTTCAGTTTCAACAGTGCTTCATTACGATAAAAGTTTTAAACAATGCAATTTACAATAACTAGCCTTCGCAATCCTAATGTAGCTAAACTGCGCTCGCGCAGGAAACGGCTGTCATCGCAGTCATGTCAGCTTGCAACACTATCGATCTGGCATCCGGTGTTGCAACATATTGGACGAAGGTTTAGATTCTAATGTGTGTTGTGTCACCGAGATATAGATAATAATAATAATCTACCTGAGTCAAATACGAAAACATGAAACCATGTCAAAATAACTTAAAAAATAAGAAAAAAACAAGGGATTTCTTATTCCGGAGAATCGTATTTACTACAATACCAATTCCAGGACAAAATAGTTATACATACTTTTTGAAGAGAAATGAAATTCATCATTCATATCACATAATTATTTCTTACTAATATAATGCGAACTAAAATACTAGACGGCCTAGTATACATTTTTAGTTGTCATATTTGACATTTACTTCTCAAAGGTCAAAATATGAAAGTAACGGGATGATTAGGTAATATGCGGCAAACATAATTTGAACTCTCGATACGCTAACGAGATGGAGAAGTAAATGTCAAATACAACAAGTAAACATGAATAAGTCTTCTGGTCCTTCACATAACACTTGTTTAAAATGTAAATGATGTGTTCGATTACTTTTTTACAACGTAGAAAATGTTCATGTAGTAAAATTTAAAAAAATAACCCTGATTTTTTTTAACAAAACGTAAAGATTTAGTTCGTTAACAGAAAATAATCTGTAAAGATTGTCTCTAGAGTCTGAGCTGTAGGATTGGCGGAACGCACTTTAAACGTTTAAAATAAGAAAGGATTGACTTAGAAAATTTCGGACTCTGACCGTGATCGGGTAGCCCAGTGGTTAGGGCGGGCGTCTGCCGCGAAAGCAGGAGGTCGCTGGTTTCGTTCCAGCCCTGCTCACCGGGGACCTTGGTCACTTTTTTTTGCTACAGACTTATGACAACTCTTTCAATTTAGAATTTATATATAGTAGTAGTGTGTACCTACTCTACTTAAAATAAAAGCATGAATCAAAACATTTATTTTCAATAATAAATTATTTAATTCATGCTTTGCAATTGTGAGTTTAAAAGAAGTTTTAAAGAAATATTAATATTATAAATGTGAAAGTAACTCTGTCTATCTGTTACGTCTTCACACTAAAACCGCTGAACGGATCAAGATGAAAGGAGACTGCCATTTAATGTATGAAGGCCCGTAACCTAGAAAAATCGTTGTCCACTGATGGAATCTTTTGAAAATCATTGGACATCAACTGCACATCACATATCCTAAATATTTTAAATCGTACACCGGAATACGTAGAAAATTGAGATTGAGATCGTGACTTTTAGGTTCGTTTTAATTAAAATAATCACATTGTGGTAAATACATCTGATCCAAAGGGACTTAGGGTACACGGATGCTCATGCCATTCTATAGTGCATAAGTTAATGAATTACCTGTATACTAGCGTGTAAAAAATGGACTTAGATCAATTTGACGTATTAAAAACATAATATTGTCTTCTGTTACCGCGATTGTTATTCGTTGAAATTCATTCATTCTGTGAAAACGAGTGCTGCAAAGGGCTCGAAACTTAGATTCAATGTGTTAATAAACGCGATTAATCCGTTCTAAAGTGATTAATTTCAATGTATTAAAAACAAATATTTGGCATTTATGAAACTAGTAGCTAAATTGACTTACAACAATCTGCAAACTTTGTACTATTCAACGGCGACTGCTATTTTAATTAGTAATATAATCGTATGCAGTGTCTCAAGTTAATTGACAGTTTTATTACGCATGACCGCCGTCTAGTGGCAATATATGTCACCAGCTTTTGCCCGCGGCTTCACTCGCGTTAGAAAGAGACTAAAACTTTTGTGGCGAGCTCTTGACATTTTTCGCAAGTCACGAAATCCGATACTGGATCATTATCTTGATGACGAGAGATCTCGTGACAATTGTAAAAAAGTCTTCACCAAGAAATTATCTAATTTGATTTTATTAAAATTATCGAAATGGTGGCAAATAACCACACAGCCCGCTTGTTGGTGAGCGGTTTTCGTAGCCTATAGATGCCTGTAACGCTAGTAATTTAGTCATTTTAGAAATTGGCACACTTCTCAGCGTGGTGAAATTGGGGCCTGGGAAATAACATACGATAGTTTTTTATTTAATTCTAAGCAGAGAAAGTCGCGGGCAAAAGGTAGTAGAATATAAATCCGAGATGACTCCTTTGTCATGGAACAACCAATGTTCATTTAAACAGTCCCGTTTATAAATAAATAAATTATATTCGCAGAGCAGGTGTGGTAGGAAATGAGGTGTGTTTCCATGCTGGTTTCCCGTTCGTTGCCGACTTGGCAGGCAAAGCAATTGCCGGCGGAAAGCGGCCGAATCACCGCCGCGAGGATAGGTATTGCCGGCCTGTGCAGGAAGTGCCACATTTACGGCCTAATTTTGGAGTATTCCAACCTGATTCCAAGCATAGTCAAGGGACAATTGGCTGTGATAAGTTTTGAAGAGATGCAAATTTTGTTTTATTTTATAATAGACTAAGAAAACACATGTATTTCACTTTTATCTTCTATTATTTATGTTATATATTTTTATATTATTGAGTTGACATTAGTGCATTTTTATGACTCACAAGGTTAGTACTTTCATTCGTCAGGAAAATAAAAAAAAACATATAATACAGTTTTTAAACTGTATTATACACTTTTTAAAGTGTCTATTGCAATTTACGGATGGGAAGGCAACTAAAGAGTATTAAAGGGCTGACTATTGTCAGCCCTTTAATCAACGAAAATCATGTTGCTTTGCTATTCCGCCAAACGTGCTAGTCAATTAGTGCCAACCCGTTATACCTACTTGCGTATTTTTTGCATGCAATTAATGTTCCCACTCTCCAGCCGCAAAAAAATACGCAAATAGATATAACAAACCACCACCAATAAATAATATAAACCTTGACACGTGTTTCGCCTCTCTACGAGGCATCCTCAGGAGATGTTGGAGATCTTGTCGTACTGGCGTCCGACAAGTGAAACAAGCCAAGTGTAGTATCACGTTTGGCTGTGTAGCAAAGTAACATTATCTCGTTGTTAATATGGAATTCCGCAAAGTAACGCCTGATTCATAAATTACTTAATAGCCAAGTCAGCGCACACTGTTTTTTTTACCGAGCGAGCAAAGCGAGCGAAGCTACTCCGTATCAGCTTGGGCAGAAATGCTCTCGTATGTCTGTCTATCTGTTCTCTGCAGGTCGCATTTATCAATCAATTCTTGTGAAATTTTGTAAACATGTTTGTTGATTACATGTTTTTTTATATTTTGAAAATCCCGGATATCGGTACAAAGGTCCTAAGCGCCATAGTCCCTCAAAAGCATTTTCTGCCCTCCGGCCGGCAAACGCCACTTTACGCAAAACTAAATTGCCGCCTGCCGGTTCCGTCGAGCAGAAAAATAATATACAAACCTCGGCCGGTAAATAGGAAAGCCTCGGATAACATGTTAGTCGACCTCGGCTTCGCCTCGGCCGCCAATTACATGTCATCCGAGACCTTTCCCACTTTAACGGCCTAGGTATGTTATTTACTAATACGACCTTCGCGCTAATATCAGTACCATCCCACGAGGTGTACAGCTCACAGAGCCTCTAGTTGTATTAAAGTAAACGAGATCACACTATCACGGGCCGGCCTTGTTTTAGGAGGAAAAACACGAACACTATTAAAATAAACAAAACTGTGGACTATTGGTGAAATGTGACTCGTTGGCGGTTTAAATGTGTGTATACAGTAGAGCCTCGATTATCTGAATCTTGAATATCCGAACACTCAATTATCCGAACGCGGCTTAAGTCTATCCGAACGTAGCTTAAGTTTATCCGAACGCACTTGATATTTACTACGCATTTCCTTTCAACAATCCGCATTTTAGACTGAATGAACTTTAAACAAAATATTCGACGTTTTCAAGATTTTATAAATTCAATTTTTATACCTTCATTCAACTTTAATGTGTATATTTTATACTCTCGCATGTTCTGTAAGTCAAAAAGTCAAAATGCTTCGTTACCAGCTCCAACTTCTAAATAGCAAAACTTATTTTAATAGTTTTACGTGGCTGTTGTTTTATGTGTAATTAGTTATGAAAAACTATTATTCAGATATTGTGAAACAGATCCCTAGTAAATAAATGAAATGAAAGTAAAAAAAAAGTTTAGTTAAATGACCCGCTTTTTTGTCTTTCTGTAACATATTTTAACGAAGTGACAATACTCGTATCTTACCAGAACCAGATTTTGTTATAAACAAACCAAATTGTTTAATCAAACTGACTTTAATAACCGAATTATGGTTGTTGATGAACTAGCTCAAACTAAGCGAAGTAATTTGGTTAAATAGTTTTTTTAGTGAAATAATGCTTCGAAATGTTTAACACGCAATTATTGGCTGGTCGCTAACAAAATGTATAGTCTTCGCTATTATTTTTATTAGCTCTTATACATAACACACCGAAACATCTAGTGATTACTGTCACTGTTGTTCATATTGTTACTTTTTCAAAATCAAATTTTTGATTTCAATATATGTTATTTTTAACGCAGATATAATATTGAAGAGTTGCGTAGCAAAGCGTAGCACTTGCTACGCCGGCGTAGCAAGTGCTACGTGTCCGGCAAATGTTAACAATTAGTATTAATTCAAAATAAGGAATTTAATTGAAATAATGCATTTTTCATTAATATGTTAATGTTACCTACTTAAAGTTTTATAAAATACTTACCTGACTATAAAATATAGATATTAGGTATCTGTTTTTTTTGCTAGGCGGTAGGGTGAGAATAAATTTGATAGTTGATGTTATTCAGTAACAAAGGTGTTGCCAGTAAAAACAATTTTGTACAGACACGTATCTGCGTGTCTGACGTGAATGCAGGAGATTGCTGGTTCGATCCCAGCCAGCACTGGGGGCCTTGGTCACTTTTTCTGTAGTATATGACATTTTTTTAAATGTATAATTTGTAAGGCACTCAGATACCTAAACCTTTAATTAGGAAAGGCGATGTTTTCCTTCACCGAAAAGCAAATAATATTTCGTGCATGTTCCAAAAACTGATTAGTACAAGCCACGGTTTAACTCGAGACTTTCGGATTGAAAGTCAGTTAATTAGCACTACATCAATAATATTATTAGTTGAATAGCAATTTATCAAAGCATTCCTAGTTGTGTGAAATGTTATTTTTTTCTAAAACTTGGGTTATGTTTGTCTGATTTATTATTGTCATCCTATAGAACGTAAATAACTGTATCTACTAAATATTTTTCACAACTTTCTTAGTTTAAATACAGTATTATACTTAGAAAAGAAGCTTAATATCAGTTTTTGAGACAAGCGCGCCGCCGTCGCGTCTCGCGAAAGACTTCGACGCGCCGCGCACATTTACACCAATCAATTATTAATAGTCACACTTACACCATATTATTTCCGTTACGGTAAACAAAAAGAAAATAAACACGGACACAAAAATAAATAAACGTTATAAATGGTAATAATTATACCTATTATTAATTATTTAGTAATTGTAACGAATAATATTTTATGAAACCGATTTTATTATCGTTTATGATTGAACCCTTATTTTTAACACGGGAAATCGTTTCCCGCTTTATCTATTTTCATAGAATCTTTGTTAATTATGAAATAGTGGTGTAACTAAACGAAAGTCATTTTAAGAGGTACATTATTAATAGAATATTTTACTACTGACATGTAGGTTACCGCATTTTTTTCGTACACTTTTATAAAAGTAAAATTTGTCATTTTCATTTTCTTGTAATCTAAAAGATATAAAAAAAAAACATTGGCATTTTTGGCACAAAAATTCGATAGAACGTTGTTATCACCAAGAGTAATTGATGTATCTATGGTTACAGCAATTTGTCTTAACACAGCAGTCCTTTTAAAATTGTTTTGCCATTGTTCTTTAAGGTAGGTACTTAATTCTATAAGGTATTAAATGCTAATTCCTGTTTTTACTTCTACATCAAAGTAACAGAATACGTACTACCAACTTCTCGTGTAGCGATATTAATGAATGAGTGAGAAAAAAATTGTGATCAACCACTTACTGCCTTATGCAAATTAAGAAAACAATTTAAATAATTAATTCCTCCAATGAATTGTCTATTAATATTAGGAAAAACATGGAACTAGTAATTTTCAGCGCCTTACACAAATCGCTATTTGCAAATATGAGCTGTACTATCGTCGTTTCAAAAGCCCTAGTCTAAAACCTACCTACGAGCACATTAACTGCATACCATATAATTTCATTTGAGGCTCAGAAACAAGCACTTCCAAACCTTTTCATCACTCACAACACTCATCACACGTCAAGTCCACTCACCGGCGCTTTGGTCGGGGTCCGGGGACACCGGCACCGGCTCCTCGTGCAGCGGGCGCCCGCTGAGCCCCAAGATGGCGTCGATGGTGTGCCGCGGGCCCGGCGCCGGCGCCATCAACCGACTCTTCACCGCGTCCAGACTCTGGCTCAACTGCATCTGCTGCGCGTGGAAAAACATCCCCATCCTATTCAAAGTCTCTAAATTCTGTTGGTGCTGAGACAAACTCATTGGTTCCGTCACATTTATCGAGGAGTTGGAGCACGGGGTACTAACGCGAGACGCGGGACTGCTCGTGTCTCGTTCCTCGCTCCCGTAGCGGGGAGCGTCCATCTTCTTGCGCGGCGCACGGGCTACTGGCGCCCGCCGGGAGGGGCGTGGCCTCGGGTGGGGGAAAGTGCGAATTTTGGGGTTGAGATTTGTTTGCGAGCATTAGCCCCCTCGGTGAATAGTTTTTTCCTCTGATTGGGTTGATTGTGCGAGGTGTCGCGGAGTTCAGCTTTTCATAGCGGTTTGTTAACTTACGGTGCTTTTGGCGTCAAATATTACACAATAATGTAAATCTATTCGACTTGACGATTTTGTTATTGTCTTTCTTAGTATAAGTATTGAACTTAGAGAAGTTAGTATATTAAAACTGAAATTCAAAAAGTTATATTAAAGTTGTGACTAAGAGTCACTATTGTCAATAAATTATATTTGGCAAAAATCTTTTTGACATAGGTAACGTACATACATAACAATGTATTAAATTAAGCCCTTAAATCATCAACCAATCAGTCGCAGTAACTGTTTTTCAGTGTAATTAGTCGGGCATAATGTTAATTAACTCAATTCAAACAATCATACTAATCAATACTCCACTAATTAGTTTGCTCCATCCCTTTCGCAAGGCTTGTGGCAGAGCGAGAGCCAACACCGGACATCTGCTGTTAACACACAAATTTAACCAAATCGGTTAACCCGTAACCAAACAATAACAGCTTTTCCAACTGACCACATCCACTAACCCTTAGAGCGGAAATCCAACATCAAAACAATCTAAATCCTACTTTATTGCAAGCCAAAACAGTTTACTTTCAAACGGTTCAGGAAGCGGACAAACTTCGTTTAGAATTTGAATTCGGAACATCAATATCTACCCATCCCTGTCACATGTAGGCTGCGTCGTCTCGCTCTCATCTCAGGTGTGGAGACGGTTGCTAGGGGGCGGGGCGCTGACGTCACGCACGCGGACCAATGGGGCGCGCGCGTTTTTTGCGCGTTCTTGGTGCGTTTCTTTTGTGCCGGTAGCCGTAAGCGGATTACGCGCTAATGACTTATCGACGCACTATTGTTGCCGCCATGTTTGTTTGTCTGTTTGCTCGTTAACGAGGTAACTGGCGCAACTTGTAAGTTAACAAACTAAGTTACAGTTAACGACAACTTATTTTGTTTTCGTTGTGTGAGTTTTGGTTGTATATTTCGAATGTTCCGATATGTCATACAGGGTGTAGCGAAAATGTTGGTGATCCGTTTAAGGGTATATACATATAAAGTAAAAGCAGTTTATTTAAAAAAAAATATTTTGTTTAACCATTTTGTTTATTGGTAGCTAATTCTGTATACCTACTTAAATCTAAGTATTTTTTGTCAAAGAATGGTTAGGTGAAAAGTAACATATGTTTTGGGTCTTTCTATTCATTTGCTTATAGCGGCACTACGTTTTTTTACAAAGTGTAAGTTGAGTGTTTTTTTTTTAATAAACGATTACTCTTTGTAACACTTATTGGGACGCGGGAAATTATTTCCCATGGCATCATTTAATCTTACCTACTAAGTATGTAGAATATAGTAAATAAAACAATAAACTAATTCAATCACCTTCACTAAAATCAGATTTGACATTTCAAATAAATATCTGTCACCGTCTCAATTTGACAGGCACAAAGCAGGGATCGGATAACGGTATTGTCTCCATATAAAACACTGTTATATTTTTTTGTTCTTAGGTTCATTATTTCATTAGTGATGGGGCAATTTACTAACGCGAAGGCTTTCAATACAATTTCCCCAATATCAAATAACTTTGCAAGTTTTTGTATGCTCTAACGTCTATCTGACATGTCTATTACTAAGTACTTACGTAACAATAAATACGAATAGCCATACACCCCTCCCTCTTTCTCGCAATAATTGGCCTAATATTTCAGTCAGACAAGCCTACTCCAGTTGTTTATGCTCTAATGTGTACTATTGCGTTCAAAATTGCCTTGGCAGTTTATGAATGAATTCATTCATAAATTGCCCATACAGTTTTGAACGCATGTGTTATATTAGAGCATAAACAATATGAGTACCAACCTATTAATACTTAAGTACATGCATATGTCTTGCTTGCAGGAATATTAATATCGTGTTTATTAAATAGATTTTCGCAATATAGCGCCGGATTAACTTAATATTCTTTTTAATTATATCGATCGTAAGTAGGGGAGAATACAGATTAATAAGTCTAATGAGCCACGCCCTAAAAATATTTTTGAAAGTAATACTTACCAGAATATACCACAAAATAGACATAGAAATTAGTGACACGCAATTTGGTTTTAGAAATGGCCTTGGTACCAGAGAAGCTCTAACGTCAATTCAGGTTTTAACTCAGAAATGTTTAGAAAATAACCAAAACGTCTGCATCTGCTTCATCGACTTCGAAAAGGCTTTCGACAACGTAAAACACGATACTTTAATGCAAATAATAGATAAAACTGAAATAGATAGCAAGGACAAGAGAATTATAAAACATCTTTATTGGAATCAAACAGCAAATATCAAATTAGATTATAGCAATACAAACTACGTAAAGATACTTAAAGGAGTTCGCCAAGGCTGTGTATTATCGCCATCGCTTTTTAATCTGTACTCTGAACACGCATTCAAAGAAGCGTTCGATGACGCAAAGGAAGGTATAAAGATCAATGGTAGAAATATTAACAATCTAAGATTTGCTGATGATACAGCCATTATGGCAAATAATATAGAAGATCTACAAATACTAATCAAAAAGCTTAATACCTCGCTGAAGAACGTAGGGCTGAAAATGAATGTTAAGAAGACAAAGTACATGGTAGTTTCGAAATTTCCCGATAGAGTAAACACAACACCCCTAACAATTGATAATCAAGTAATAGATAAATTTAAACAATATAGATATCTAGGAGCGTGGTTCAACGAAAGGTGGGACCCAGACCAGGAAATTAAAATTAGAATAGAAATAGCAAGGAACACATTTATATAAATGAAATCACTGTTTACCAATAGAAGCATAAATATCAAACTTAGGTGGAGACTTGTAAAATGCTATGTAATCTGTATCCTCCTATATGGCATGGAGGCATGGACGCTAAATAAATACACAACAGATAGACTTGCTGCCTTTGAGATGTGGCTCTACCGAAGGATGTTAAAAATCTCATGGACCAAACACGTTACGAACGAAGAAGTACTGCGTAGAATGAGGAAGAATCCAGAAATACTCAACATCATTAAGAAACGAAAAACAGCCTATCTGGGTCACATCTACAGAAATAAGAAATACGACTTATTACAAACAATCATAGAGGGAAAATTGGAGGGAAGAAGAGGGAGAGGTAGACCTAGATACAAATGGATAGACAACATCAAAGCCTGGACGCATATAAAAGACGCAGCCACCATCAAGAGATTGGCAAAGACCAGAGAGCTGAATGCCATGCTGACCGCCGACGCCCATTAGACTGGGCATGGCACCACAAGAAGAAGAAGTAGGGGAGAGTCGGTTACCTATATTTTTAGTATTTATTTTTTGTTTTCTGAAACTGCGTCTTTTTGTCTATATTCGTGTCAAATGTCTATTATCAAATGGAGTGCTGAATAAAAAAACAGTGAAAAGGCGTTTTTATTTTTTGTTGTCAAAAAATATTTTTTTCTAACTTAGAATTTATGATCTGTTTTCTATTCAGAATCGCGAGCTTTCAATCCTAGTAGGAGAAAAAAAGTATCCTTAAATTTGCATACATTTTACAAATTTTCCATTGCGCTACCGCCACATTAAATCTGTGAAAAAATGTTGGCGAAATGAAAAAAAAACCCGGGATACTTTTTCTTCTTCTACGATTGAGAGCTCGCGATTCTGAGCAGAAAACACATGAAAATTTCCAATTTAGCAAAAAGAAATTGGACAACAAAAAATAAAAATGCCCAAATGTATGAAGATTTAAGCAAATTAGTCAAGCACTGTCATAATTCACAGTCAGTTCCGATCGTTCGGCGCAGATTAGCGACCTTGCACAGCACTTCGTCGATTGCGCTGCATATTTGATGCGCACGCGACGCCCGCCATTAAAGCAGTTTTGCCCTCGGGTTCCGCACGAGTACCAATGTATTATGTATGTATTATTACAAAAAAAACACCTGAGTCAGCACCAAATGGCACACATCTATAGGTAATAATTTTTATTCAAAACTTAGAAATTTTCCATGTTTGTTTTTGCGAGCTCCCGATATTTCGGTATATCAGTAACATCGTGAACATGGCATATTTGTAACAGTGCCGAAATATCGGGAGCTCGCAAAAACAAATATATGTGGTAAATATCTCGTTTTAAATAGTAATTATAATGTAAATTACCATGTTAGCTTAAAATCGTATATAAGTAGGTAAGTTTAAATGAGGGAATCAAAAAAAGGCAAATAAGATTGTGTCAGATATTTTTGCGTCCTTTCATAGCGGAAGATACTATAGCATTGTCCGTATGTGAGGCGCTGCTGTGAAATGCATGTGTCCAACAGCACATGTGTTTTCTAAATGTCTAGGCTAAATAATACTAACATAATACCTATAAGTACTAGTGTAAGTAAACTAACAATCTTGTATGAGTCCTTTAGTTACTCGAAATAAAATTTCATTCATTCATTCATTCATTCATAGCAGGAGACTGTACATACACGTTCAAAAGTGCATGAACAATTTATGAATGAATTCATTCATAAACTGCCCAAGCAATGTTGAACGCGATAGTACATACCAGCGGAGCGTCAAAATTCTTTGGGCAATCCGAAACTGGCTTAGCCTGTTTTTTCACGTATTAGTAAACTAAGTTTAATAAAAACTAAAAAAAATGTTACTTGCAGAACTCTCGGCATTAATACCAGTGGACTGCATCGTTCATTATTGACGGTGTTTTAATTACTACGCCACAGGTTACAAACAGATCTTATCGGTTTGTCAAACTGTGTCACCCATGCGTCTATTCATCAACCAGTATTCACTTTGTCAGCTCATCGCTAGTATAACTTGAATCCATATACCACTGCCACCGCGGATTATATCCGTCGTCCGTCGTTATCGTCGTCGATCGTATGATCGTATCCGTGTCGAAAGGAACACATACACGATGCATGGCTATATTTCTACGCTAGCCTAAACCGGATTGTAAACTTGACACACAATAGTATATTATAATAATATTGACAAACCGGCCAAGTGCGAGTTGGACTCGCGCACGTAGGGTTCCGTACCAGTATGTATAAAACTGGCAAAAAAAACACGTTTGTTGTATGGAAGCAACCTAAATATTAACTTTATTTTTTAATTTTATTTCAATTGTGGCATTTGTTTTAAGTCTGGAATTATTCTGTTTATTATAATTATTTTTTCCTCTTAGGCTAGGTATTCATTAAATTGATTTTAATTTGTATTTAGTATAATGCTGATTTGATATGTTATTATTTTAATTTTTTAATTTTACTATTTTAATGTTTACGTTATTGTTGGTTTAAGAATTAATTTTACACCTTATATTCTCTCATTGTGTAATTCGTTTTAAGTATTTAGGATGTACGTTTCGTACGCCGAAAGGCTCACCATAGCTGTACCTATCATTTAAGTTGTCACCTTATACCCATTACATATGGTGACGAAATAAATAATTGATTTGATTTGATTTGTTATAGCGGCAACAGAAATACATCATCTGTGAAAATGTTAACTATCTAACTGTCACGATCCATAAGAAACATGACAACAGACAGACAGACAGCGGAGTCTAAATAATAGGGTCCCTTTTACCCTTTGCCTACGGAACTCTAGAACTGGTGAAAACTCACGTATTTTTATTATATTTGGCGTGACATGTTTCGACTGCTTCGCGCAATCATCGACGGATTGAATTTTGTCACGTCCGCGGCACAGACAGCAGTATGACTCATGAAAGTGTATGCTTTTCACACACCTTAAAATATTAAAATCTATAAAACTCTCGTGAGACTCGAACATATTAAATAATATTTAAAACGGGTCACTCACGTAATTTAGTCGATTTTCGATCGACATGTGTGTGGTCGCTCCTGATGACGTTCTTCGTAAAGAACGAAATATATCGAACGAAAATCGACTAAATTATGTGAGTGACCCGTTTTAAATATTATTTAATACACCTTAAAATACACTTTATACGTTATAATTTATTGGTTAATCGGAAGTTTATGTTACACTGGGTATTAGTCGAACGTATTTGTGAATGTGCCTCCGTGCGTCCACTTTTAATTTAATTGGAGGCAGGTAGCGCCATTGCCCCGACAATTCCATTAAAACAATTGATGTTTTGTATCACGTCGATTGCCGTTCATTAACTTTCGTTATGCACGTTGATTGACTTATTTTATATTCCGTTCTGAGTAATTGCCAATGGATTAATTTAAAATTTATAGTTTATACTTTTTTTTCGTAAATTCTTATTTAAATTTCTCATACAAAATAATTACATGTTGCATCAACCGCTAATGTAAAAATGTACTTTACTAAGTAAGTGACAACTATGACATATCAATGTCATCTCGAATACTCATACTCCGTTTACACACACACAAATCCCATATGAGATAAAATTAAAATAGTGCCTAGTTATTTTCTAAATGGAGCTAATTAGAATACCAGTGTCTTTAAGAAATTAACTTAATTTAAGCTAAATAATGCACCCTTGAATTTAAAGCAATTTCTCAAAAACACATTGTATAAATATGTTTGTATGTATGTTCGACTATAAGTCAAGTATCGTTGATCGGACCGTCGTGAAATTTGGCAGGTGTTAAATGAGATAAATATATTTTTTTATTTAGAATACGAGATGAATCGGCAAGAGGTTGCCGAGATATAGGAGTCATCAGTTCACGTTCGGGGCTAACCACTAGTTTTTACAGTTATACTAATATCCAGTCAAGCTACTTTCATTACATAACAAAATATCAACTCGCAACACAAACATAACAAAACAAACGTATAGCTTCCACAATATTCATCTAAATCAATTACCCGGTGCCAGCAGCACGGCTCCAATCTGGCTCCAATCTGGCAACAATAACGTTCAAAGCAACTCTTTTAATGGCAATTATGATTAAGGCCCGCTGCGACGTGATCAAAGCTGACAAGGTCAGGCGGTGCTGACAAATTGGCCGCGTAGGGTTACCTTCTCAGGCATTTCAATTTTGGGTACAATTCCTGAAAAATGAAAGTGTCGAAATATCGGGTGCTCAATAAAACAAACGTTAAAAAACAAACACACAAAATTCTGACTAAAGTCATTAACGTCAATCATTTTTTAATTTAAGTTATATGTTAGTATTCAAATTTTAAATTCTATGTATCTGAAATATAAAATAAACTTTTGAAACATATAATAAGTATCTATATATATATATTTTTTTTTGTCTATAATTTTCTGCACTGCACATTCTGTTGTATCTCGCTTCTGTCTTTTATCTTTATATGTTATGTATCGTTTTGTGTTTGTTTTTCGGGTCAATGGGTACACTGATAATTTTTAAGAAAAAAAAACCGACTTCATTTGGTTCCCGGTAAAAGTGAAATTAAGAATTTGTTTGAGTTAGCCAGTTTACTTCACAAATATCCAATACACCGCACGTGTACGATTGAAAATTGAGGAGCTTTCTTAATGTCCTAGGGCTTCCATCATTACATTTGAAGTATAATCAAACGGAACTCCCTTGTAGACCTTTAAACAAACAAAATAACAATGTGTTAAATTGGATGACAGACTGTAAATTAACGAGCATATTCATTATGCCATCCCTGATTATCAACATCAGGTCCACTCCAGCAAAATGATGGCCACAGTAAGAAAATGCCTAAGCTAATTATGAACACCCTCTAATCACAATTAACCTGCCGTTCAAATTTGAAGAGTTCTCTGAATTCTTCTAGAACTCCATCATCAGAATATAAATCAAATCAAAAAGATGAATGTCACAACTAGGATAATAAGTAGAGCTAGGTTTATTAACCAGTTCCACTTTGCGATCCCTGGTCTTCATCATCAGATCAAGTTCATCAAAATTTTGGCTCCGCCAAAACACTGTTTTAGTTACTTAAGGAAACCCTCAAATCAGAATGCATGTGCCCTTAACATTTGAGGAGTTCTCTCAATCCCTCATGAAGCCCATCATCAAAATAGAACTATAATCAAATAGGACTATCTTGAAGGTATTTCTTTACAAAGAAAAGATGAATGTCTCAAATCGGATGATAGAGCTGGGAATTAACAAGCAGTTCCACTTTGCCATCCCTGGTCTTCATCATCAGGTCCACTCCACCAAATTGATGATGTTCGTAAAGATATGCTCGAGTGTCTTAAGAAACTACCCAAATCATCATGCATGTGCCTTTCAAATTTGAGGAGTTCCCTCAGTTCCTCATGGATCCCATCATCAGAAATTGATTTTGAAAAAAACGGAACAAATCTGGAACCATCCATTTTCAGAAAAAAAAAATATTTTTTAAAATCGGACGATAGTCCTGGGAATTACCAAGCAGTTCCACTTTGACATCCCTGGTCTTCATCATCAGGTCCACTCCACCAAATTGATGATGTTCGTAAAGAAATGCTCGAGTGTCTTAAGAAACTACCCAAATCATCATGCATGTGCCTTTCAAATTTGAGGAGTTCCCTCAGTTCCTCATGGATCCCATCATCAGAAATTGATTTTGAAAAAAACGGGACAATCCTGAAACCATCTATATACAGACAAAAAAATATTTTTTAAAATCGGATCATAGTCCTGAGAATTACGAAGCAGTTCCACTTTGCCATCCCTGGTCTTCATCATCAGGTCCACTCCACCAAATTGATGATTTTCGTAAAGAAATGCTCGAGTTTCTTAAGAAATCACCCAAATCAGCATGCATTTGCCTTTCAAATTTGAAGAGTTCCCTCAGTTCCTCATGGATCCCATCATCAGAAATGGATTTTGAAAAAAACGGGACCAACCAGGAACCAATATAAGATTTTAAGCTAACATGGTCATTTACACTATAATTACTATTTAAAACGAGATATTACTATTTAAAATTACTACTATTATGATTATTAAGATTACTATTTAAAATGAGAATGATGTAAAGAATTACGTGGCACATCTGAACAGTATCCATGGGAAAATGCGGTTCACTTATGAAATGGAAAAGGAAAGGATTATTGCATTTCTAGATGTGAAAGTCGGAGTTCGGAATGACGGTTCTCTTAGTCACTCTGTATATAGAAAGCCCACCCACACTGATCGTTACCTGCATGCTAACTCACATCATCACCCCCGTCAACTGCACTCTGTAGTGACGTCACTTACCGACCGCGCATATAACCTATGTGACGAGGAACATTTAAATGAGGAGCTTATACACTTAAGAGACGTTTTGCAGAGAAACGGTTATATTGGGCGGACCATGCCACATAGACGCACTGATACGACGAAGCGCCTGGACTACAGCGTGGAACGACAACCGGCTTTTTTACCATATGTAAAGGGAGTGACAGATAAGGTTGCTAACATTTTAAAGAAGTTCTCGGTAAAAACTATCTTCACCCCTTACAAAAAACTGTCACAACATTTACGGACGCCGAAGGACAGTTTTCCACTTGAACATCCAGGCGTTTACAAGATTGACTGTAGCTGTGGTAGCTCCTACATAGGACAAACTAAGCGTACAATCGCGTGCCGTATAAAGGAGCACATACGAGCGGTTAAAAACAACGAACCTAGAAAATCGGCAGTCGCTGAACATCTTTTGGAGGCAGGAACAAATCACTGGATTGAGTTGCATAACCCTCAGATACTCTCGACAGAAAAGCATTACATACCTAGGATGGTTAAAGAAGCTATAGAAATCCTAAAATACAAAAATTTCAACCGAGAGGACGGGTTTCAACTGTCGAGGGTCTGGCATCCAGTGATTCGGAAATTCAAAAATCCAAAAGTTATTGGTTCGGTAAGAAATGCACCAGTCGATACTGTAAGTGTCGTGTGTCGTGAACGTGATCGAGTTCTAAGTGAGAAAGTAGACGCTAGTAGCGGTAGTGACACCGCGCAAATTAAACGAACCCGTAAGCGGGTAGATCGCTACGGGGTGTGGGTAGACCACAAATAAAATAAAAACTCGCAGCAAATCAGTTACACCGTGAACATGGCACTTGTAACAGTGCCGAAATATCGGGAGCTCATTAAAACAAATGTACAACCAGGAACCGTCTACTTTTAGAAAACAAAAAAAAAATTCAAATCGGTTCAGTAATGACGGAGTTATGAGTGAACATCCATTAAAAAAAAAAAATCAGTCGAATTGAGAACCTCCTCCTTTTGAAATATTGAAGTCGGTTGAAAATCAGCGTCGTAACACTATATGTGCTGCGACACATGCTGAGTGTTATCCTTTTCAGAAACCACATGTAAAACTTAGTTTTCATTTCTGTTATTTTTAAGCGTATATTTTGTATTGTGTGTGTTTCGAATAAAGAATTCATTCATTCATATCTTATAAATTATTTTTCAGTATTTGAAGTTTAGAGGGCGACATTGTCTTAAAACGTCTGGGATTCCAGAAAAATTGGTAACCCTAACCGTAACATACTTGTTTGGACGCACTTGATGGAAAGGATAAACAGGAAAATTAATAAATAGGAGATAAAAGGAATATAATATTTTTAGGGTTGATGAAAATTTATTTTATTAGCTGGCCAGCCGCTTGTTAAAGGCAACTCGATTAGATAACCAGATTTTTGGATAGAACACGTCACTTACAATAATCCATACTAATATTATAAATGGGAAAGTGTGTGTGTCTGTTTGTTTGTCCGTCTTTCACTGCAAAACGGTGCGACGAACTGACGTGATTTTGTAATTGGAGTCGAAGGGATGGCTGACATAGGCTACTTTTTGTCCTTTTCAATGCAAGCCGCGGGCAAAAGCTAGTTAGATACGAATACCTAGTCATTGTATTCAACGAAACTATGTCTCGACAGTCGATAGAATGCGTGAAAAGTCAAGTAGATGGTCGACTTGGTAAATGCAAAGAGATGCATTTTTTGGACCTACCTCTACCTTCGTAATTTAAATGCTTATTTACGAACACGAAGTTTGATGATAATGTTGATGCAGTCGTATGGTGGTGACCTCAGGAGGTTTTCTAATATAGAAAGCAACTGAACCGAATTGACAAGGATTGATCGTGGAGGAATTGGTCCTCTTTCTCAATCGGTCCTGAATGCTGAGAATCGTGACTCTGCCAACGTAGTCTAGAAGGTTTTCCTCTCCATGACACATGGTCGGTTGCCTGTTGCAGCGCTTGGAGGAATTGAAAGACATGCTCTTTAAATATTCTTCTAGAGGTGCTTTTCAATAATACTTTTTTTACAAACGTGCTTTTAATTAAGCGGATAAAAAAATTACAGAGGTTTTCCCAAAAGATTACAGTATGGGGTTCTTCAAAAAATGAGTGTAAGTACCAACAGGATTTTTATAAGTCGGCAACGTGCATGTGACCCCCTTGGAGTTTCAGGTGTAGGTATGCTACGGTGACCGCTTTCAATCAGGCGGGCCGTATGCTTCTTTATCACCGTCGAAGTATTAAAAAAAAACAATAATTTGTGTAAATAGAAAAGAGTGTTCGCTTGACCGCGATCGGACTGCGTCTAAAAGATAGGTGGCGGGGCGCGTCCGCGGGGTGCCGACACGGTGCCGACACGGTGCCGACACGGTGCCGACACGGTGCCAACACGGTGCCGACACGGTGCCGACACGGTGCCGACACGGTGCCAACACGGTGCCGCTTGTCGTAGGTGCACGGTGCATTACAGTGTCCTCAACACAAGCAATGAACAAGCGGCACAGTCAGTAATAGTCTTAAACTCTCAGCAATAGTCTTCAAATCTACGTTGAACATAGACATTAAAACATCCGTATCCGGTATTGAAATAGCAGTTGAACCGCGCTTGAAATCCAAAACAAACATGCATCGACACGTCTCACCACCACCGCAAATTGTTGGCCGGCGCGGATTAGAGCGCCTCGCCCGCTCGCGCGGCTGCCGCGCCCCTCGCCGCAGTAAATCCCAATCAATCGGGACGCTTCGTTACCGTTAATTCCCCGATGAATGAGTAATTAACGAACGTTAATTCGGGCTTAACCGGCTGGTTATTCGATAAACTTTGATTGAGTTTTGTAATTAAGTTGAAAATGCGGACGTGAATTGTTTTTAATTGGATCGGTGTGTAGGTAGAGGTATACTATCATGGTTCGTCTGAGGGTTCCGTAGCTAAGGAATTTAAGACTGAATTTGAAAAAATTCTAGCCTACTAAGGCCAACTCGCACCACGCAGAGTTAACCAACTAACCCGAAGTTGAGCTGTCAAATTCCATTCAAAAAATGCTTAACTCCGGGTTATGTGGCTAACTCCGGGTAGTGCAAGTGGCCTTTAATAGAGACTAATGCTAAACCGACAGAAGATTGATGCTCTGGAAGGGTTGGAGACGCAAGCTACTCGTAAGTATCCCGTGGACTACGCACCGAACCAACGTTTCCATCCAGAAAGAACTCGACATCAGACAGAGATTATCGTCGACTGCAAACGAGAATCTTCAAGTTCTTCGGACACATCACCCGTAACAAAGGTTCCATGGAAAGATTGGTGGTGCAAAAGTCGAAGGCAAAGGATCCCGTGGGCGCTCTCCAACATGGTGGATCGACCTCATCAAATCTGCAGTACGCTGCAGCATAAATGACAACTTTCACTCTGCCAAACATGGAGCTACATCAGCTACATGGCATCGCATCAGGAGAGCAGCGATAGCGCAAGACTGGACCCAGATATGACCAAGAATGCGCGACTGAGATAAAACGTAATGATTCTCTTCGTTATTTGAAGAATACCTACATAGGTTAATAATATTAAGGCTCCACCTACAACGGTTTAAGGATGATTCAGAATACAGTAGTAAATTACTGGGCAATAATGAAAGGTAAAATGAACAAAACTGGTAAAACGGTATAGGACATCAATTCTCTGCGCTCCACGTGGAATCACTTGATTCCAATGCAACTACTTAGCAACTTTGCTAAGAAACTTGAAAGAAGCCTTCTCCAGAAGATGACGAGCTCTATTAACAAAAAAGTCCGTAATTTTGCACGTATTTAATACTAATTAATATACATAATTTCAATAAAAACTGTTAATTATACAAATATTGCTTAATTTTAATCACATAAAAGCAATGTATCTGAATTTACTTCAAAATGCTTGGACTTCGATTGCGTACCATTTCTATGTGAACTATGCTTTAGGGGCCTATTTACTTGGTAACTTTGTGTTTTCAAATATCTCTGAACTGAACTTATGTAGTTGTACAATCTGCTACTTGTACAACCTACTGTCACGTACACGATAGTTCCTTTGATCACCGCCTACAGTGAGGATGGGACACATAGTAACCAGTTTTATGCTGTCCAGCAGCAGTTACGGTAGTTAGAGCGCTTGTGTCTTGCGATGGTCACACAACCCGGACATTGACAGTAAGCAAACAGTAAAATAACTAGCGGAAAAGAACCATATACCTTTTTTTTTTTTTGTCGGTGTGAAAATACTTTATGCATACCTCCCTAGGGGTATTGTGGGAGGTTATGTGGGACTCTCCTCTCCCAGAGGGGTGGCCTACCCACTAAAAACACACCGGCGTCATCCGCACAACCGTTAAGGGAGCGTGTCAGGATCACATGGTGCAAGTCGACCGCTACGCTCCCCAGTCACCAGGCTTTTGCCGGGCACCCGCGCCTTAGGAGTAGAGAGCCATGACGCTTGACTCTCTAATCAGACGGATAGGGCTAATTAATGTGTGGGTCCCCTACCCACAGCCCTATATAAAAGGGAAGAGCTAGCTGTTGGCTAGGACATATTGCCTACGCCTCCTCCCGAGCCGCCTGCGCCGGAGCGGTGGCGCATCCACGCTGTTTTCGCGCTCCCGCTCCGCTGCCTCTTTCTGCGAGATAACTTCCTCGCAGAAGGTGACCATCGCCCTCCAACATCTGTCGCTGCCCAGCATAGCTCCTATAATGCTGTGCAGCGAGAGATCCCGCACCCTTAACTGCGCCGATAGCGCCTCAAAGAACCATATACCTAGTACTAAAGGAGTGGCAGCTAGTCAATTTTCATCGGCTTGTCTAAACGAACGAGCAATAGCTAAGGGTCTCCGTTTCAACGCGGGCTGAATGGTTTCTTGTCTATGTCTCAGATCTCCTTCCAGACAAAAACATTTAAAAAAATCTATTCCCCTCCCCCTTCCGCCCCACCGCAAGTCCACAGTCCACATAATATGAAACAAATAATTTGAACTTGGTAAATTAAGCGGTTTTGATTTTTTTGCAAAAAAACCTAACTTCTCGGTTAAAAGGAATATATAAGTCGTAAGAGCTGCGAAGATATTCCTTTTTTATTGTTATAAATAAGCATTGTATCTAGATTCAAGATGTTTATTGCGTATCACATTACAATGTTTTGGTGGAACTTAGGTAAAGGTATACATGTGACGCCCTGCAAGGGCACAGCAATATACTTAAAACTAGCATGCATTATCTATTAAAACCCTTTAAGTTCGCTTATTGTGACGGACGGTAAACTACGGAACCCTACACTGAGCATAGCCCGACATGCGGGTTTTTTTAGAATAAGTCTGTTCTTAAGGATGAAGTTCGGTTTAAAATTCATATTATTTTATGTTTACTGTTGTATCTGGGTACTGTGATCACTAACCTGTGCTACTCGTCAGTTAAGACTTACTCGCTTGATAGAGTACAATACGGGGACAGATCCATCTCGAGTCTCCATGTTACAAACAAATGGTCACAACATTCCAATACCCAAGTGGTCTTGACTGTCTTGCTCTATCGTGGTTATTAGATTACATGTAAGTAACAAGTTACCGGTTCGCAGATGAAGCATTGCAATTGCCCCTTCCCACTCTTAAGAATTATTTGATAAAATCTTTGATGTCGAAGGCTTATTACACAGTAGAGGACTTTTTAACAGACAAACATGCATGGTCCATACCAGAAACTAACGAAATCAACAAAAAATTAAATTGAATGTACTACTGCTTACAGAGTGAAGGACACAGTTCACGAAAGAAATCATATCAAATGTTTGTGTATATCGTGTAAACCCGTTAAATTTTGTTTTATTTAGGTTATTCGTTTTTTTTGTCTTTCTGTTTCATTATTTTCTTTTGATATGGTTTCTTGTAGAACCACATATTGTAAATATTTTTACTACTTTTGTAATTTGTTTTGAAAAAATAAGTCCCGAGTTTCTTGCCGGTAATAATCTTCTCGGGCCGTGGTGTAGGGTTAGAACCGCAGCTTTTTTTTCACCTTCATAAGTGCATTGTAATGTGCATAAAGATATTTATCATTTAACCTAGAGGGTATGTTTATCATTTATCATTTAACTATGTTTTCCTTTACCAAAAGCGATTGGTAAATATCCAACGATATTTGGTTCATAAGTTCCAGTACTCTGTCAGATTGACCAGTCGTAAGTGGATTCCGGAGTCGTGTAATTTCGCCATTGTGTCGCAAGTCGGGGACGCCGGACTCTCAAGTAATTACGGTGTCGTTACGGAGGCTTGTCGCCGACACTGCTGCAACATTCAGGAGCTACAGCTGTAGGTACGTAAAGGTTGACTAACACTTAGAATAACAAAGGTCCCCAAGGGCCATTTGCATCGGGATTAATCAACTCATCGCCAACAAACTGCCCCGCAGTTTGGCGTAACATTGTTATATATGTATACTTTCATGTTATTTCAATTTAAAAAAAACTAACCGGCGTTCAGTTTTTTTGTACGGAATATGACAACTTAACTCTGGGTTAGTGGCTAACCCTGGGTGGTGCAATAGGGTTAATTTGCTCAACGCCAATTAGTTAATGAATGAAATGAATGAACGAATGAAATGAGTTTATTCCAGAATAATTGATTCCATATAAACCTAATAACAAAATACAGCTTACAATTATAATTAAACAGAACGAAGCATACGACTTACGGTATTTTAAATTTTTTTGTAGTCAAGGTCTGAAATACCAACTTTAGCGTTTTCTGCAAAATATTGTCATCTTGGCCTTTGACCCTTAAGTATGAAACGGAAACCTAATTATACTTAACTATAATTTAAAACGGGATATTTACCATGTTTGTTTGTTTTATTGAGCACCCGATATTTCAGCGCTGTTGCATGCGCTGTTCACGGAGTGTGCAAATTTTGTGTTTTTCCCTCGAGAAGATCTGAGGGTTATGTAATTCAATCCAGTATTTTTTTTCCCGCCTCCAAAAGATACATGGAAACAAATATAATAACATACATGGTAAATATCCCGTTTTAAATTGTAGTTATAATGACCAAGTTAGCTTAAAATTCGTATATAATACTAAGTGCATTGTTATAGTTTGCAGATAACATCGCGATTTTTGCAAAGTCACTAAATGGCTTTTAAAAGGGCTCGTGCCTTAAAATGTACAAAAAAAAACAATAAAAACCTCTAATTTGACAACATCGCAAATTGGGCAAGATTAACATTCCGCCTGTCAGAAGCATAATAAAATATTATCAGAATAGACGAATTAAGATTTGGCGAAATGAGATTTTTATTCATCCAGATGGTGTACCTAGTAAAAACCAAACGCCATCGATATAAAATAGATAATATTATTATTCCAATATGCACATACCTACGTTTTATCAATACAATATGAACGATAATAATTTTTAAGAAAAAAAAACCGACTTCATTTGGTTCCCGGTAAAAGTGAAATTAAGAATTTGTTTGAGTTAGCCAGTTTACTTCACAAATATCCAATACACCGCACGTGTACGATTGAAAATTGAGGAGCTTTCTTAATGTCCTAGGGCTTCCATCATTACATTTGAAGTATAATCAAACGGAACTCCCTTGTAGACCTTTAAACAAACAAAATAACAATGTGTTAAATTGGATGACAGACTGTAAATTAACGAGAATATTCATTATGCCATCCCTGATTATCAACATCAGGTCCACTCCAGCAAAATGATGGCCACAGTAAGAAAATGCCTAAGCTAATTATGAACACCCTCTAATCACAATTAACCTGCCGTTCAAATTTGAAGTGTTCTCTGAATTCTTCTAGAACTCCATCATCAGAATATAAATCAAATCAAAAAGATGAATGTCACAACTAGGATAATAAGTAGAGCTAGGTTTATTAACCAGTTCCACTTTGCGATCCCTGGTCTTCATCATCAGATCAAGTTCATCAAAATTTTGGCTCCGCCAAAACACTGTTTTAGTTACTTAAGGAAACCCTCAAATCAGAATGCATGTGCCGTTAAAATTTGAGGAGTTCTCTCAATCCCTCATGAAGCCCATCATCAAAATAGAACTATAATCAAATAGGACTACCTTGAAGGTATTTCTTTACAAAGAAAAGATGAATGTCTCAAATCGGATGATAGAGCTGGGAATTAACAAGCAGTTCCACTTTGCCATCCCTGGTCTTCATCATCAGGTCCACTCCACCAAATTGATGATGTTCGTAAAGAAATGCTCGAGTGTCTTAAGAAACTACCCAAATCATCATGCATGTGCCTTTCAAATTTGAGGAGTTCCCTCAGTTCCTCATGGATCCCATCATCAGAAATTGATTTTGAAAAAAAAACGGAACAAATCTGGAACCATCTATTTTCAGAAAAAAAAATATTTTTTTAAATCGGACGATAGTCCTGGGAATTACCAAGCAGTTCCACTTTGACATCCCTGGTCTTCATCATCAGGTCCACTCCACCAAATTGATGATGTTCGTAAAGAAATGCTCGAGTGTCTTAAGAAACTACCCAAATCATCATGCATGTGCCTTTCAAATTTGAGGAGTTCCCTCAGTTCCTCATGGATCCCATCATCAGAAATTGATTTTGAAAAAAACGGGACAATCCTGAAACCATCTATATACAGACAAAAAAATATTTTTTAAAATCGGATCATAGTCCTGAGAATTACGAAGCAGTTCCACTTTGCCATCCCTGGTCTTCATCATCAGGTCCACTCCACCAAATTGATGATTTTCGTAAAGAAATGCTCGAGTTTCTTAAGAAATCACCCAAATCAGCATGCATGTGCCTTTCAAATTTGAGGAGTTCCCTCAGTTCCTCATGGATCCCATCATCAGAAATGGATTTTGAAAAAAACGGGACCAACCAGAAACCGTCTACTTTCAGAAAACAAAAAAAAATTCAAATCGGTTCAGTAATGACGGAGTTATGAGTGAACATCCATTAAAAAAAAAAAAAAAATAAAAAAAAAAATTCAGTCGAATTGAGAACCTCCTCCTTTTGAAATATTGAAGTCGGTTGAAAAACATCAACATAGGTACCTACACTAATTAATAATTCTAGAACATTTAGGTAGCTTATCCTTCTCGTATGTTAGTAAAATTGAAACCGTATAATTTCCAACTGCCTAAAAAGAAAATACTGTTAAAATCAAAATATGAGGCATTTAACTTTAATATTGGCTAAAAGTCTGCGCCTTTCTAGTTTAAGCTGAATATCAGGACATGAAGACAACTCTCCACCAAGCAAAAACCACCCCAGCAAATGGGTGTGCTTATCATGAGCCTTGAGTAACCGTAAACGAGAGCGACTGCTTGATTCGATAGTGTTCGCATCTCGGTGCGGTTAATAACGAGCAAGATGCAAATATGCATGTTCTATTTATTTGTCTTCATTTTTGTAAATTATCTTGTTATTGTATTATATTTTTGAGAATCACAATATAAATATTCTTATAAATTGACATGCATGTAATCGTATTTGAGAATCACAATAAAGAACATGCATGTAATTTGTATGGTAATCGTATGTTGTGTAATAAATAAATCTTAATCTAAATCTAAATACTATCGAATCGCGCGGTCGCTATTGACTCATCGTAAGCACAAAGGTTGTAGAATCGATTAAGCCAGACAAACGTGAAACTTGTAGAATAATAAATCATTTATTTCGAGTAACGTACAAATTGGTTAAAAATTTAATTCTAACAACATAACCTTAAAACCTAGGAATAGTAGATTACGAACCGGGGCATGTAAAGTAAGAAATTCTCAGACTTCGTGTCGTCCGAAGCGAAGCTGAGGTCGACAAACATGTGATCTGAGGCTTTCTTATTTACTGGCCAAGGTCTGCACACTACGTTTCTGCTCGACGCAGTCGGCAAGCCGCGAATTTGTTTCGCGTAGCGGCCTGCAATTGAAATATATATTTTAACATCCCTTAGTCTCGACAGGGGTTAAAAACGCTCTCCAAGGAATCGAACCCGCTCAGTAGCCTCGTTAAAAGTGCATCAATTGCCCACTCTCCCAAATTAGCCCCTATCGGGCAAATTGCCCAAACGTCGACGTCTCTAAAAGGTCCCGTACTGCCGAGTCACCCAATCCATCACTGGGATTATTATAACTCAACTCGAAATTAATACCTGCCTCTGTAAGACAGATTTGAAAGAAACACATCCAATTTCTGAAGACCTTTCCTCCCTTCGGCCGAATGTGACATTACAGTTCAAGGTATTCTGGCGTTGCCTAATGTGGAATTATTAGCGATGTTAATTTTTAAGTTATTTTGGAAATAAATAACTACAAATGGTATTTAGAGTGCTGTAGACGGTATCGATATATTTATGGACAAACTTGTGGTTGTAAAGGTAGCAGTAATTATTGTAATTTGGCGGGGTTTACTAATTTGGTTGGAATGCTTTTAGACCGTTTTAGAAGCAAAGTTCCGGATGATAGACTAGATATTGCAACTCCTCACCCGTTCTTGTCAAACAAAGACATATTGTCACAGTTACCATTGGAAAATTGCAATATCTTTCATTTGATTTCTATACTAACGAAAGAGATTGCGACATACAGTCCGTTTTTTGCTTAAATGTTTAGTAGGATGGTTTTAGAAGTAGGTTTGTGGCAATTCTGTCATATCATAAAAAACTTTATCTGAAACCGTAGAAATCATCTAAATATAATCAATCCTGTTTATAAATTCGTATTACATATTCCAAACACTGTAACAGGTGCCATTGTTATTAATTGGACAAAAAGCATAGAAAGTACAATTTCTACAATACTAGCATAGTAAAGTAAACCACTTCATA
The DNA here is from genome assembly GCA_949128165.1 of Lathronympha strigana. Lineage (NCBI taxonomy): Eukaryota > Metazoa > Arthropoda > Insecta > Lepidoptera > Tortricidae > Lathronympha > Lathronympha strigana. The sequence goes on from OX421903.1 coordinate 259,307, forward strand.
ATACTCAATATTATCGCTATTACCATTCAGATACTGAATGATTTTCCTGGTAGCGAAAGGATTAAATTCTTCATTCACTCACCCTTTCAATTGACTACAAAGTCTATGAACGGATTTTAAAAAGGATTACATTTGGCAAATCTGCGACCATTTCAAGTGTATTATATTGATACACATTAAGCTGTATTTAGGTAGAATCAAGTCCAGAAAAAAACTGGACTAGCGATCTACTTTACTTTCTTACTTTGTTTTGTTTTGGCATTTTTTTAACCTTATTTATTAAAAAGAAAGGAAAGTGGAAACTCATGGCCTCGGGCGAGACTCGAACTCGCGACTTTGGAATACACGTCCATCGCTCTACCGATTGAGCTACCGAGTCACACCCAGTGGCCCCGAATTTCCCCACCGAATCCCTCGTATGCACCTTAGAGTCCCACTAAACAACATCTTCCGTTTTTTTATAGTACTTCTCTTAATAAACGATTTTAAGCTAACATGGTTTTTGACATAAAAACGAGATATTTACCATGTATATTATGCTATATTTAAAAGTCGCATGGTAAATATCCCGTTTTAAATAGTAACTAAGGTACTAGTTTCTCTACTTATTCGGCACGGGGAGTTGAGACTCAGGTTATAATTATAAGAATTCACCATTAACAAGCTACCCCATACTAATTAGACGTTTCTGCATAAAAATAAAAATAAATAATAATTTTTAACCTTGTTCAGTCAGGTACAAAGATATGAATACAGCCAAAGTGCCAAAAATATGTGTGCAGGACTTTATTGCCTGAACATTAAGGTTAATTTTTTTTTATTTAAAAAATTACATAAATTTCAAATGTTTGGATGCTGAAAGATGTCCGTAGGTACCTAGCTTAAACATTGTACCTATGTAATACAAATATTATTTATTATAGCTTAATTCATATTTCGTTTACAGTTGGCCGTTTTTATTTTTTGTTGTAGAATAATATGTTCCTTTGTTGGTAACAAAGGAACATTGTCATTATAGAACAACAAATTAAATCAATTTTTTTTTTGTTATAGTACTTAATAGTAAACAGTGATCCTGTTTCCGTCCAGTGTTGATTTGGGCAATATATCGTTCAGTTTATAATCTATATCAGGCCTGTCCCACTCGCGCGTGTAGGTATCGAACTGTAAGTACCCCTTGCTAGGGGCAAAATCAGTAGGGACTCACGGGCGAGCGGTGACGCACGCGCGAGAGTTGTTCGTCGCATACCTACGTACTGATTCGACCGCCGTCACAGAATTTTATTTATATTAAAATAACTAAAGGGCGGAATTATTCAAGGCCTTTGGGTAGGTTCATCAGGCCTGTTTCAATTAAGGTACCTATCTAAGTAAGTACCTATGCCTAACTAGTTGCACGCAAATTTATTAGAATTAAACCTACATACCACTTAGACATATCTTAGGTTTATTCGAGCTAAAGTAGAGCAATATAAAAAGGTAGTAACTAAGTATTAAGATTATATTAAAAGAAGACAACATTGATATCATCATAAAAGGAACGAGTTACGCGATAGAAAGAGAGCGCACTTTACGTGAATATAATTGTAGGCATTCAGCGTTGCGCGGTCGGAATTTTAACTTAGTATTATCGTAACATGAGTTGTTATTTCTTTAAACGAGTTGTTGGAGAGGGATTTTTGTACTTGTACTAATATGTATTCTGTGCCGTAACGAAGATCGTAAAGTCTATCTCCGTCTCTGTCACTCAAATAGTAAGTGTGACAGAGATGGAGATAGACTTTACGATCTTCGTTACGGTTTGCGGTCACACGCCTGTTATGTTTTCGGTGTTATTTACCTAAGTAGCTGCTAAGTGTAATAATTTATGCATGTAGATATACCACGCGTGCTATTAAATATTTATAATTCGCGTATTCTGTGTGTGTATATTATTGGATCAAGGGTAGGTACAAGATGCGTAGGTGATATGTACATTGAAATATCTTATTGTCGCCGAGGCGGACCGTATGCTTGTTTGCCACCGACGTCGTTCAAAAAAATGACAACCCTATCTTCGGCGAGGTGCGGAGTAATATCGACCTTCGCGCCGGGCAATAGAATTCAATGACAGCGCGGCTCGCGTGCGGTCCGTGCTAATAATAATTAATAGGCACGTAAAAAGGCGGCATTCGTGAACATCAAAACAGAGGGTCTTCTGTACTTGTACTATTATTTATTCTGTGTCTATATCAAGAAGTCAACTCTTAAATAAAACACTGGACTTCCACTTTTCTCTTTTAATTAAAAGTCCTAGTCTCCTTATTACCTGAGCAGGTGACGAGACCCCCCCACCCCCGTCGACCTCTGCACTGTGAAACGAGTAGATTAGATTTGTCTACAATAATCGAATAATTACAACTTTAAAAAAAAAAAAAAAATATTATAGGACATTCTTACACAAATTGACTAAGTCCCGAAGTAAGCTCTAGAAGGCTTGTGTTACTAGTACTCAGACAACGATATATATAATATACAACTACGTAAATACATAGAAAACATCCATGATTCAGGAACAAGTGTTTGTGTTTATCACACAAATAAATGCCCTTACCGGGATTCGAACCCAGGACCATCGGCTTAGCAGACAGGGTACCAACTACGCCAACCAGTCGTGGACTTTAGTCGATATTACATATTGAATTATAAAACTCTCGTGAAACGAACATATTAAATAATATTAAAACAGCACGACTTGCTTCTGTCACGGGTGTTCGTTTCTGATGACGATCTTCGTAAAACTCGAAAATCGTCGAGCGAAAATATTATCTAATATTACATATTGATTTTACAAGTCACAGATAAAACCCGTTTGCTTAGAATAACATGATTTCAATAACTTTTTATTCGTGTTAACTGGGGTTATAAATGAGTTCAATCACTTTATAAGAAAAGCTTAATGCATGCATGTACTGTGTCTTGAAAGAAAAAATGGACACGCATATACTATTTGTACTTGTATACCTTCTATTCTACTTTGATTTACAGATGTTTTTATAACATTACAATTTTTTTTACATGCTGTCCAGTATAAAGGATGTCTCACACTAGCACGGGACGGGACGGGGCGGGACGGGAAAATATGTCAATTTCTATAGAAAGCGTCACGTGACATCCGAGGGCTCCGAGCTATCACGTGATTCTTTCTATAGAAATTGACAGATTTTCCCGTCCCGCCCCGTCTTGTCCCTTGCTAGTGTGAGTCATCCTTAAGGGGAAAATACGTCTTTTTCGTGGCTATTCATCTTCTCCTCTTCTTCTTTTTCCTGGCTTTGGCCCATTTTATTTGGGGTCAGCCCTCCTAGTAATCTTGCGCCACATCACACGGTTGTGGGTTGTCTGGTCTGTTGTGTTCATCAGCTTTATGTCATTTTTGACTGTTTGGAGCCAGGTTGTTGGTGGTCGACCGAGGTCCCTCTTCTTCTCGGAAATGGTGGCTATTCATCTAGGCGTTCATTACCAAATAAAATATTTTTGTCCAGTTTTGATACCACCATCGATTCAGTGTGCAGCAGGGTCCAGTAAAAGACAAATCGTATTAAGCTCGTCTTCATAGCTGTTCATCTCGTCGCTCATTATCACGGCGCTGAAAATAAATAACATTATAATCATTACAGTTTGCTTCCTTCGTTATTATGAACTGATAAAATGGGATTTAAAAAAATGTGGCGTTACGTTACGAACTAAATTAAAATACAATTTTAAAGCTTGAATCAAATATTTTTTTATAAATAAATGTTTTGATTCAAGTGGCTAAGTAGTACCTACTATATAAAAGTTATCAATAGTAGTAATATAATTTATAGACATATTATAGTAGTGTAACTACTTAAAAACATGAACAAATCATTTATTAAAATAATAAATGATTTTATTCGTGTTTTAAAATTTTACAGTATGGTTGCTTCTAGTTGAAAATAATCTGTAAAGATTACAAGAAGGTAGCACCAGTCGTAAATCTAAGCTGTAGGATTGACCAAACGCTTGTGCTAACCTCCTTAATTTTGAAAATCACAAAACTGATATTGACGAAACTGATGTTATTTACAATACAATAACTCTATATTGCACCTCAAAATAACACAAACTGGTATGGATTACATGTGAAAAAGAGGCAAACCACAGGCGGTCTTATCGCTAAGGAGCGATCTCTTCCAGACAGCCTTATTTATTTATTTATTTAAACTTTATTGCACATTAAAAGAAGTACAAAAAGGCGGACTTAATGTCTTAAGGCATTCTCTACTAATCGACGGGCCAAACAGAGATTTTCAAAAGTGGGAATGTTAGGGGATAGAAGAAGGTATTTTTTTGGAAAACTTTATAGATCATCATACATAATATATCTTGCAATTCCAGCAATATTAAATACGTATGTCGATAACCTCCTTGTTTGAATTCGGTTAGTAAAAAGCCTATCAAAATTGATTTCAAACGACGTCATACTAACAACCCTTGACAAGTCACTGCAACAACAATTGAGCCACAGCCGAAAAGAAACAAAAACAACTCCATCTCCTATCCCTCTCCCGCCCGTATCTCCGTCTCTGTCCCCCTAAACGCATTAAGCATCCATTTTTGTAAGCGCTCCGAGCCCGATCCAATTTCAAACTCATTTGTTAGAGCATAAAACAATTATTAAAAAACGCCGGTGATTTGGCGCGCCATTTTTGCCGTTTACAGCAGTTAGCGCTCCATTATAGCTCATCCCGTGACACCGTGGCATACCTACACCAAAGTGACGTCCACATTTTTGACATACATATTATATAATAAAACAGCGGTAATAAAAATATTTGCAAAACACACAGCGGAATTAGCGTCATATTGCTATTGTTACATATAGGGATACATATAGATACATATAGGGATACATATATATACATATTGATACATATAGGGATTTGTTACTCAAGATGGCGATGGCGTCTCTGGAATAGTTTTTTGTTTGCAAAATGTTGTTTAATGTTTAATATTGATAGCTGATTGTGCAGTAAACTAACGAAGCAGTATACAGCTAATAAAGAATTAATCCTGAAACGAGTTCAGTCACTGTTTTAGTCATCAAGCGGCAATCCCGGGATCTTGGCCCCCTGAGAAACTATATTTTAAGACTTATAGCTATGAACTACTGAACATATAGCGAGGCCAATTACCGAACAACGTCGCCTGAGTGGCAATATACTATTCTATTTATTTAATATACTCAATTATTGATAATACGTGACACTGGCAAAATTGTCCAATGCTCGGACAGAAGCCATTATTTAAAAGAAGAAGAAGAAGATAAAGCAGTATATTTACCGTGAAAAATTAAGATTTCAAAGGGATACACATATAGGAACACACAAAACACAGATATCGCCATTGAGGGAAAACTTTTTTGTCTTATAATAATATATGTCATTGGAGTATGGAAAAGCTTTGTATATTTATGACCGTGATTTTAAACGTATAATTCAATCAGATCTTATTACATTAAGAAACTATCTGGGTTTTTTTTAAGATTTTTCAGTTCGTTTTAACCGGCAGTCGTGTTTTTTAATTTTTTAATTATTTTATTTGTGTGGAGAGTTAGCCTGTTAGGACTTGGGACATAATTATGTACAATTTGTTTTATGTATCCAAATATTCTTTTTCATTTTTCCCTTCTCAGACCATGATACTTTAAATAGAAATCCAGCATTTTTGTTACACCATGTAAGAACCTCAGAATTTATGAGAATATTTAATATAGTCATTTCAAAATTAAAAAAAAAAGCGTTAAATAAAGCAAACTCAGAACATACAACAATGAGTTAGCTTTGATCGCAATGCGCATGATCAGATATCTGCATTCTGCACAATAATCGAAGTCGATACTGTGATTACATCGCAGGAGGCGCGCGCGCAGCGCAGCGGGGCGCAAGGGGAACGGGGGGCGTTTCAGCGAGCTCAGTTTCACGGTATAGGTATTTAACGTATACATTTTTATAATTATACATTAGTAATATAGTTTTACAGAAGTTAAAACAAGCAAGTCAAACTGACATAATAAATAGGTAACTATTTAAAATTCAGCGCACAGTGGTTATACGCGATATGATATGGACAAAAAGTACCTTTTTTAATGTGAATGTTTTAATACGTTTTTTGTCACAATAACAGTTTTATTTTGTGAGCAGAAGTATCAAACATAACAAGGTTATATCTGTATTAATTATTCGATGATTTACACCTAATGACATTAACTTATACGTGTCCTATCGCAGTTATATCCGTGAAAACGCCTATGTGTATTTTAAAAGTTAACGTGAAAATCGTAAAAGCCTAAATCAGTGATGTGATAACTTTATGTTCAAAGACATAATACGAATTTAAACTGGAATCTTCTCTTCTTTTTTTCTTCTCGGCATATTTGCGTCCACTGCTGGCATCTGAAACTCTCATGGATTTTGTGTTGTTCTTGATGCGACAATTCTGTGCCCGGTCAGCCTTACCATCTTTTTAATATCGTCCGACCATTTGGCTCGTGGCTTCCTTTCATTTCGGCTTCCAAGAGGTATCCATAGCAATACTCGCTGGCTCCAGCGGTCGTCATCTTTGAGGCAGATGTTGCCTACCTATTCTCATTTCCGTTGCACAACTCTTTTGGCGTTCTCGGGAACTTTAGTAAAACTGGAATAATATTATTAAAACCTACATTTAAAAAACACAGTTTGTAATTTCCTCCTCCGGTCGCCGCGGGTGGTGGTTCGATCCCGGCCCCAACACTGTTATTGTGATCGTGTCCTGCGGCCATGTCGCGACTTTCAACTCGAGCGTGTAGGGGACCGTTGCAAATTTAAATTACTTCTAACGCATTATACTCTCAATAAATTAGTTATACCCGCTGAGAACTGATGCAATCAAACGTATATTAATTTTAAGCACATAGACAGTTTGCGATACATTTTTAACAAAATTATTGTTGACTTATAAGTCAACATTATGGCTACACCATTTTTAATACTCTCAATGCATTTTATTTATTTTTATCCCCGCGAAAACTTTTTTTTTTAAGTTTAGTGTTAGAAAAGTAACTCTGTCTTTCTGTTACCTGTTGACGCTAAAGCAGCTAAATAAATTAAGATGAAATTTACTATGGGGATAGTTTGGCTCCGGGGAAAGGTATAATAGTTTTTATTCTTCAGTTGCGGGTAAAAGTTTGTTTAGCATTAAGTTTTTGTTTATTATAAAAATAAATAAATTCATAATAAAACAGCGGTAATAAAAATATTTGCAAAACACACAGCGGAATTAGCGTCATATTGCTATTGTTTTCCAATATTATAGCTAAAAACTACACTTTGAGATGAAAACCTAAGATAAACCTAAGATAAATAATATGCAACCTAATCTTTATATCACTTTTCATTAATCTAAAACGCTGAAGCAAACCTATGAATTATGCAACAAAAACTGTAACATTATTACAAAAGCTCAATCGGCGGCAAATTAAATACACATTGAAAGGGGCGACTTCATCGAGGGCCTACCGCGAACGTCGAACCAAGTCTTCCGTCTTTTTTACACTTGTAGCTTCATACGCAAGTACAAAGCAGAGGGAAAACTTCGTTTGTGTGTCGCAGTAGGTCCGTTGATGTTTATCGCGGCAAATTGCGGAACAACCGACAGATAACAACCTAATAGACTCGCTGCATGCAGGGACGCCATTCGAGGGCATTTGTGCGTGAAACGAGCGCGTTTTCAATCATTCTGAGAGATTTCTGTATTGTTGCGTTTTTTGTTTCATTTAGAGCTTAATAGTTTTTTTAAAGGAACCCTTTGTGAGATCTTTCACTTATGATTTGCTTTAATTCGATTCGAGTATCTCATTATATTTTAATAACTCTAATAAATAATTCTTATCTCCTTTATCAATATTTGTATTTTTTTAAAGCACGAATATAATCATTTATTATTTTTATTAAATGATTTAAGTAATAACACTTCTAGCCCTGAGCACTGGGGGTGTTTGTCACTTTTTGTTTAGTATGTGACATCTCTTTCAATTTATAATATTTGTATGTTTGTGAAAAGTACTTACGTAAATATTTTAAATAACTAATAAGATTTACAATAATCAGTATAATGTGATTTTTATTCAGATAATTTATTTTTAACACAATTTTCTATGCCAGTAGGACTCATTTGACTCCATAATCTAACCATATTTGGAAGTAATACGCTGAGATTTGTTGATAAGGTGTAATAAGTTTAATAATATATTACCTATTATTTAATATTATTATACCAGTAACAACAGAGCCCATTTCAGGTTCACGCCGACGGCAATACATAGAAAGTACTTTGAAAGTCTCGTCAACAAAGTAGAGCATCAGCCATTATTATCGTAATAATACACTTACCGATAATACATGCACAGTGCGTCGGCTCAGAATATGCTGCACAAAAAATTCCATTCAACGCAAACCACAAACGTAACAAAAACAAATCATATTGTGGCACCGTCCTGCTCTCGCGCGACGTCTCACTCGCACGGCTCCCTGCAGACTCGTTAGCGGCGAATAAACGCTGTAACACAATAAAACACAATACAAAAAACACACAATGACATTGTTACCATCATAACCATGCATATCCATAAACCTTTTTCTCAATGACTTAAGGTTCAAAGTTGTGTGTTCTGTAAGAAACATAGTTGGCAGGATTATGTGACATTTGTTTGAGGCGTTCACCCAATATGTTGCTTCAGCGACGAATGAAATTGTAATTTTCTTTTTTTAATTGCGCCTAATTCCCTTCGAGGGGACAATGGAACGAGTTTTAATTTAACGAGATGACAATTATATTTGGGCATTATTTAAAATTGTAACAAGTATTTCGTAACTCGATTGAATGCTTGTTTTCGTTAAAAGCTTTAGGGCATGTTACATATTTATTTTTAGTATGGACAAGACAAATGCATATTTTTATTAGTAAATTGATTGACACTGTTGTACAATCTAAACGTTTAGTTTATTTGTTGCAGTAACATGTTAATATTTTTAAAGCTCTCTACTGAAAATCAAACATGAAAATATGGAACTATTTTAAAATTATTTATTTTGATGCCTGAAAGCTTGGTAGCCATATTCGTTTGACAGTTATAAAAATGTGTAGGTTTTTTGCTTAAACATGTGCTGTTGTTACATTGTTACACATAGACAGTAATTAATTTAGACTGGTGCCATATCCCAAGACAAATTCAGGTCACCAAAGTCCACCTGGCCTACAAACTCAACTACACAATTACCCAAAAACATATTAAATTACAGATACACTTTATTTCACAGTCGATAAGTTTCTTGAGGTGTTGGGTTACCATTGAATCGGCGGCACAAAGCGGCGGCGTCGCAAAGCCAGCGCTTGCGCAAAGGAAGCTATTGACAATATCTGTAACTCAGTATCCGATACTTAGCAGTTTTTGCAGCAAATGATTATGAGATATCCGCGGTTAAACTACAAAGGTTTGTTTGACGTGGTTTGATTTGGACAAATAGATTACAGTGTGTGTTGGTTACATTTTGTATCAGGCTGTATGTATTGTTAGGAAATAATCCACTAAAAATAAATGTGGTTTATTAAGTTATACATATGTTTGTTTTTATTACTAAAGTATCACATGATAGCCAACCATCTAAGCTAATTGATAGACATGGCCAATTTACTTATGGCACTTATGCATTTGTGTTATTTTTCTATGTGACTAGGGTTTGCATTATTCGTCCAATTTTAGTATTCGAATAATACGAATACTTCGATTTTCAATATTCGAATATTCGAATATTTCGAATAAAACGAATATTTTTGAAAAAAACTCAAAATAATGATTTTAAGTTGTTTAATTGTTGAATATGTAGGTATGCTTTATTCCTTTAACATTGTTACAGGAACAAGGGCTATTGGTTGACTATTCCTAATGTTGGTATCTAAGCTTTTCCCAAAAAAAATCCCGAACACCTCATTCATCCAGATCTGGACCTTCATGGGCTCATTCAAATCAGAATCACGAGCAGATTCGATCCTGATAATAAAAAAATTACCCTAAATTTCCATATAAAATTTAAGTTTTCATTACGCCATGCTCAAAGTAAGTACAGCAGAAATGTGGCGAAATAGAAAGGATTTTTCGTGGTATTTTTTTTACTATCAAGATCCAATCAGATCGTGATTCTGATTCGAATGGGCCCGAGCGAGTCAAGATCTGGAAGAATCAGGTTTACGGATTTTTTTTGTAAACACTACTCTACAGACTACCCGCAACGGCCGCAACACTTCAGATCCTTTTCAACCATAACCTTATCCACGTGTTTGAGTTAAGCAAATGAATAAAGTCTATTTTTATTTGAATCATTTTTTTAATGATACTTGTTAAGACTGCAAAATATAAAATGGTCTTTAGCTTAAGTTCACGTAGAATAATTGGTTTACTATAAATCGCTAATATCTCAGAGTCAGATTCAGATTTATTAATTTCATAATATAGGTAGATTACATTATAAATTGCAGGCATGTCAATCTACAAGTATTCATATTATGATCGTCAGAATAGGTATAAGAGTATAAATCAAATCATTACAAGATATAAAATTTCATACAATGTCACAATAGTATCTCCTGTAGTGGATCGTCAAAATCTATGCATCATTTATATATTCATTCATAGAATATAATGGATTATCCAAAAAAAAATGTCTTAAACCTCTAAAAGTAATAAAGATCTGAAGAGTGTAAATTCAATCAAAAATTGGTGCATACCGACTGTACTGTGTATAATATACACGTCATTGAAATAAGGCACTGGGTGTGTAATTACGGTATGCACGAGAAATTTAAACTAAGAGCAGGATCTATTTCTTGTTTTAAATTTACCATGGGTTGTATTCGATTGCGACTGCGGCATTCGACAGTATATCTGTCTCGCTCCTGCCAGAGTAGTGGTAGGAGCGAGACGGACTTACTTTTGAATGCCGCAGTCGCAATCGAAAACAGCTCATGGTACGTACATAGGTTAATGGTTGGCTTATTGAGCTTTTAGGGTTTCTATTTATTTCAGTTATAGGTAGTTTCACGAGAGTTGAAGTGAATGATTTCACACACAGCTACATAAAGTACTGATTACAAAAAAAGTTAACGAATGAAATTAACGTTTGTGTCAATGAAAACACTACTGGATATATATTCATTGGTATATAAACTTTTTGGTCTATTTTACGATTCACTGTAGAACTTGCCATCGGTACGAAAAAAGAACAGTACTTAATTTCAAAATCTCGATCTCATTACAGGACAATGTTGTTGTCTGACTAACTTAACTCTAGTGAGACTACCTATAATACTAATTAGATAGCAGGTAGCCGATTTCGCAATCCTTTTACCAATTATGATACGATATTTGGGTAGTTTTAGAAGATTTAATTTTAGGCTTCAATGAATTTGGGCGTCTACTATTAAAACGGTTTTTTTACTTCGAATTAAAATCTGTTTCCACGGAGTTCTTAAAGTGAAATACAATTAAAACGGGCATTTTATTATAGGTTTTCGTAAAAAAAAAAATTCTGATTAAAATTGCACTATTCGAAATATTCGTTTTATTCGAATAATGAGTGTTGTAGTATTCGAATAATATTTATGGCGAATAATTCGAATATTCGAATATTCGAATTGCAAACCCTATATGTGACGTAATTAGTTTGGTATATGAAGATGATAAATCTGGCTTTCTTAAGGAGAATTCTGGTAGACTGGTGATTATTAAGATCAAACTCGATCCTATGACTATCATAAAGCGAATGCTTTCAAACACAGCCTTATACATCCTTTATATCAGTGTACTATTATAGCTACTAGTGTGAAATAAATCTCTATGCTCCAGAAATACATTCAAGCCCATAATCTGAAATCTGCTTTGACGTTAACAAAAGACTTTGCCATTATTAGCACCTCAGTTCTCGGCATCATTACCTCTCAAGGGCCGCAAGAGCTTACCGCGAACGCCTCCAAATAATGCGCTTTCAACTCAAGCGCGTAATCCCAACCAAAAAAAAAACCGAAAAAAAAGTTTTTGTCCAAGACAGCTACCGAGTGACCACTGGGCGGGTTTGTGTCGGATTTCAAGCATCTTAAGTTGCAAACTCAAAGTGACCATTACTAGTCTTTGTGCGCATTGTGAATGAAGTTTGCCCATTGTGCATTTCGGGTTTTAGATAAACACTTGGAATACAAGTTTTTCTTGTGCGTAGATTTTTGTAGCGAGTACAATGCTTTACTATGTGTTTAGTAGTATATTGAAGTTTTATTTGGAAATAATTATGATAAAAAAGAGATATAATCCTTATGATGCTTATTTTTTTGCTTGAAGTTTACGTGACTATAATTTTATAAGTATAGTTATCAACCTACGCTTGGTGCGGTTTTCAACTATTAAACACAGATAAAAATCATCCATAGGATACGGGCCCCTTAAGACCCTTGGTATCGGGCAGGAGTTATGGTTGTTTATGACCAACATAATATAAAAAATGCTTTAGTAAACCAAAACACTTCCACTCATACACAAATCAAATTACCTTACATAAAAGTCGATTGCCATTAAACGCCCGTGACGTCACACCATCGCTCCCAATATTCCCAATAAAACTCCCATAACCGAATGACGTAGGTATAACAGCCTTTTTAGAACAATAACTGATCAACACACATCGCAGGTGCGCCCGCACCCCCTCCCCCCGGGCGGGGTGGGGGGAGGGGGGAATTCGATTCTGGGCTATTGAAAAGTTTCAAGGGGCGAAAAGCTTCGACAAACGAAGCTAAGTGAATTTCGTGCCCTCGGATGGCGCAGGGACGGATTGGGTGGGTTACACAAATTTTTACCAGTTTTTATGGTTCTGTAAACATTTTTTTTTCTGCAAATATTAAGTGACTTACAGCGAAATAAGAAGGGACTGGGCGGGACGGGACGATCTATCAGTTTCTATAGAAAACGTCACGTGACATTCGAGGGCTCCGAGCTGTCACGTGATTCTTTCTATAGAAAATGACAGATCGTCCCGTCCCGCCCCGTCCTATCCCGTCCCGTCCCGTCTTAGTGTGAGTCATCCTTTAAGAAACAGTGACATCTGCGAGCTCGTAAGCTCCATACAACACCTATCCAAAGTCAGAAATCTCGAAAGCTTTCAGATCGAGTTACAAACATGGTTTAAATGCGTTGCGTTGCGTAGATGATTGCTTAGAAGTGGGATGATTATAATGATAGGCTTGTGGAAGCGGTCTAAACGTCCAAGCGGTTACTTTCAAATTGTTAAAAACTCAACGTTCAAGAAACCAAAAAAGTCATACCCTTAAACTGAATGAAAGAAAGACGCAAACTGGGTTTTGCATTCTCCATGACATGTATTATGACCAAAGGTTGAAGTTAAGTAATGTGATTGATATCCCGAAAAAGCAATATTTTTAATTAGTTTCTGGGTTTCCGCACCCAAAGGGTAAATTACGTAGTCTCCGGTGTCCGTCCGTCATCAGGCTGTATATCCAAAAATCGTGATAATTAGACAGTTTATTTATATTTTCACAGATGATGTTTTTTTCTTTCTCCTAATTGACGACATCTCAAGGCCTTCTTGGTAATTATCATCATCAGCCTATCGCAGTCCACTGCTGGACATAGGCCTCCCCAATTTCACGCCACCGTATTTGATCTTCGGCTGCTCGCATCCAGCACCTGCCAGCCATCTTCCGCAAATCATCACTCCACCTTGCCTGAGGGCGTCCTACACTACTCCCACTTCTTGGTAATACATATATTAAATTAAATGAACAGTTTTAGCTAATTTGTGTTCTACACGTACGTAATTCATAAGTATATTGTCTCAGACCTAAGTGCGGCCCTGTCGCGGCTTGGTTCCAATTTTTATCAATCCTATTTCATTTCCCCTTACGAAAGTTTTCCTCCAATTTCGCGCTCTCCCCGCCGCGCCGCGCCGCGACACCTTGCTATCGACATCGATATCGATAAAATATAATTTTTAAAATTAACACCTTACTATGTTGCATATAAATAGATATTGTGCGACAATCTTACACAAATCGACCTAGAGTCAGTCTATACTAAGTTTCCTAGATTTTGACAGCACAGACTGTGAAAGTATTAACACTTTCAAGTTTGACAGTTTATTTGCTGAGAAAAGATAACGTAGTTTAACTATATAATAGTCCCACGGTAAGCTCAATAAAGCATGTGTTGTGGGTACTAGACGACGATTTATACAATAGATAGATACATATAAATACTTAAATAACATTTAACGATCAGTTTATTTGACGACCAGTTGGCGCAGTTGGTAGTGACCCTGCCTGCTAAGCCGATGGTCCTGGGTTCGAATCCCGGTATAGGCATTTATTTGTGTGATGAACACAGATATTTGTCCCTGAGTCATGGATGTTTCCTATGTATTTATGTATTTGTATATTATATAGATCGTTGTCTGAGTACCCGTAACACAAGCCTTCTTGAGCTTACTGCGGGACTTTTTTTTTTACTACGACGGTGACGAACAAGCATACAGCCCGCCTGATGGTAAGCGGTCACCGTAGCCTATGGACGCCTGCAACACCAGGGGTGTTACATGCGCGTTGCCGACCCTTAAAAAAAAGGAGGATTCGCTGTGTTGACAGCCAAACGGGCCAAGGGCTTTGCTCCGTGGGTTCTCAGCTGTCAACACAGCGAATCCTCTTCGAGCTCTGGCGACCTTACGGTGAGTGAACAGGAACACAACACTATGAGTAGGGTCTAGCGTTATTTAACTGCGGTTTTCTGTAAGGTGGAGGTACTTCCCCAGTACTTCTGCTCCAGATTTGAGCCAATTTGTGTAAGAATGTCCTATAATATTTATTTATTTATTATTTAAGTTACATATAAAACATCCATAACCCAGGAACATATATTTAATAAGGACATATTCTTAATAAATTACACAAATAAATGCCCTGACCAGGATTCGAACCCGGGACCTCCTGCTTAGTAGGCAGGGTCACTAACCGACTAGGCTAGGAGGCCGTTAAGACATATACCATTTGTGGAATAGTCACAAAATTTAAATTCGAACCAAGTGGAGCTTGTAAGCGAGAGCATAAAGAACGTTCAGGGACCCAAATAATTTAAACTTTCGTGAGTAATATTGATATTAAGTTGCAACGGTTAAGACTCACGTATTTTTATCAAAATAGGCGTAACATGTTTTGAGTGCATCGGGCAGTCATCGTCGGACAGGCAGAAAGGTGTTGTCACCTGCGCGGTTTGGGCATCACTGCCCGAGACCGGTGACGATCCGATAATTCAGACTTCCGCAACGACGGCGCCGGATCGCTCGAATCAGCCTGCTTCGTTGCGCGCGACCCGTTACCTACGCCGGTCTCAGGCAGTGATGCCACCACTCTGTCTATCCGACGATGACTGCCCGATGCAGTCGAAACATGTCACACCTAATGTGATAAAAATACGTGAGTGTTAACCGTTGCAATTTAAAATCAATATGACCCACGAAAGTTTAAATTATATGGGTCCCTGAAAATTATTTATGCTCCCGTCCCGCCAAACGTGCATGCAAAAAAATAAATTTCATGTTGGGAATTAACGATACTGGGTTAACTATACCATCTCTAGCAGGAAACATTAAGGTGTATCCAGTCCGTGTCAGCGGTGAATTGGCGCGACCTGGGCCTTATTAGCCGTAACTAGCCGCCAGTTACCGCCCACAGGTACCACACACTATTTCAATGTAAACAGTTAGAATCATCGATACTGTGCCCATCTCTAGCGGGAAACATTAAGGTGTATCCCGTCCGTGTCAGCGGTGAATTGGCGCGATCCGGGCCTTATTAGCCGTAACTAGCTGCCAGTTAGCGCCCACTGCTAACAAACACCAGGCTCTTATGTCACCTGGTGAGGACTGTAAGATCGACCATACTTTGCTGCCAGATAAAAGCTATATACGTTCAGGCATACCTGTCGGATCTGTCGATAAATGTATGGGGAATCTGTCCGGTGGATGCCCAGCGGTCATATCACCCACTGTATGGTCCGCAATTGCCGTAAGACCTGACGCGTACAGTCAACAAATAAAGGTATGGTTTCATGCTAACGCTTCAAGAGTAACAAAGTGACCAAAAGATAAGCCATCTTTGTACTAACATTTCAAAAGTGCGAAAGAGACAAAACAATTGAAAAACGCCACAATTTTTTTTTATTTATTTTTTTATTTTTTATTTTTTTCTATACGAGAATATACGAATATCGGTCTTGAAAATATGAAAAATTATGTTTAAGAGATCTGGTGGAGGAGGTTGTGATCTGTGGATATCTACGTCTTAAATTATAATGTTACAAAAGAAAATAATTTCAATTTTATCAATGACAGTTGACATCTTTCTTTTTTGGTCACGTTTTCAATACTTGACAAGCATTCTTTGTCATGTTAATTCTGAGTCAAACATTTGGAACCTTAAACCACTCTAGAACCATGTCAAAATGACAAGCAGTAAGATATTTCATACAATCTGATTAATAGCATCACTATGACATAGTCCTACAGGGTTCCATTTGGTTGACTGTACCAGTCAAATAGTCAGGGTTGATCGTCGCAGCTGGCCGCGAGCAACGCTGCTGCCTGAGTACATATTTACTGTCTGCTTAACTCTCATACCATATCATAATTAGCTTTAATTCAGCCTTTGCCAGGTTACAATGTCACTTTACGACTGTATCTACATACGCTTGTCTAGACGACTAAAGAAATCTATTTAGTCCGTCTGTTAGATCATTAAAAAATATTGTTTATGCCACACCTGGCCATAAAGTGCCTTTTTCCGCTATCTCGGCCTTTCTTTGTTTTACCGCACTAGTTAGGTAATGTACCTACTATACGATTTTTTTTTGTTGCAATTAAGTTTCGCGTAACATCACAATTAGCTACAATTCTTACTATATTCTTCATAGGGGGTCACGGTGTTAATAAACGCGATTAATCCGTTCTCAAGTGTCTAATTTCAATGAACACCAATCCCGGTAACAGAAGACAATATTACAATTCTTACTTAGTAGTGACGCAAGCCCCCATCCCGGAACATGGATGCTTTTTATCTGCGTCAATTTTAGTAAACTTAAAAGGAAAAAAATACGTGTCAATTTTTTTGGATAATCTAACTGAATGACGGACTAAATAAAATTATAGTCTTCAACCTAGTCGTTAATCCGAGGGCTCAAATAGGCTGTTGATCTTATCTTGAATATGTAAATATATAAATATGTAGGTATAAGTATAAATTATGAAATCAAGATACGATTTATAAGCTTAGAATGTCGGTCAAGCGAACTAAAACACGTAAGCATTATCTGATCGGATACATTTGCCGAGCTTTGAATTTTTCTAGCTTCCAAGGACTCTTCCATCGTTCTGTCTACCATCATACGTTACGCGTGTTAATTACATTCAAACCGTCCTTATAATTACTAATTATAATTACAAATGAAGTACAAACTGTCCCTCAAAGTGACCACCTGACCCCTGGGTCGAAACAAGAGCCAGCTCCCTTAACGAGTTGTCTAATGAAAAATCCTCTCAAAGCAAAATGGCGGGCAAGTAATTCCATTTCCACAAAAACTCCTTTCTCCCAATTTCCCCGGAGCGATAACAATCTTCCCGAATTATTTTTGACAATTATTTTTAATAGGCATGTAATTTTGTTGGAGTTATTTTTACGCCGGCGAAATGGTCCGAGGATTCAATTTGAGTGTTGTTTTAAAATAGATGCTTGTCTATAAACACCGAAGTAATTTCAAATAATTAAGTTTGAAAAGTTAAAGTATCTTAGATTTTTTATTTATTTATCTACGATGCAATCCCGGATTCGAATCTTGGTTAGGGCATTTATTTGTGTGTTTATTATATAGTTATATATCGTTGTCTGGTATCCAAAACACAAGCCTTATCGAGTTTACTGTGGGACTAGGTCGATTTGTGTAAGTTTGTCTCATACTTTATAAGTACCGATACTTATATTGTAAGTATACTTAGTATACCTACAAAAAAATTGGCATTCAAAATGCCTCTTGTAGAAAACGCCTTGGTAATATAAAGCGACTAGGTAAACATCTGGTAATAAAGCTCCACTCCAGCAGAGGCCTTACCATGACGTCTTAACGGGATGCAGTTTAGGTTCAGTTTAAGCTCAGTTGTATGGAAGCGACTCAGTTTAGGTCGTCAACTGAATCGCGTTAAGACATCATGGTGGGTTCAGGAAGTTTCTTAAGTTGTCGTTTTTTAATTTTGTTTACAAAAAACTGTAACCATATAAGTACAATGCATAAAAATTGTCGATAATCTTTTGTGCGTGCGATACGTGCGTCAATAATAGAACCACCCAGGGTGTCAAATCCCAACGGCACAAGTTCACACATATTGTGTGAGCATTATAGCCACCTTATTACTAGAATTATGGCATTAATAGCCACCATAGGTTATACAGTGCGTGAGCGCATAAGCCGATGAATATTGTGCGCGCGCAGCAGTGCGAGGGATATCCCGGAGCGCAAGAGCTGAATTTGACATTAACTCAGAAAATGTCGCGTGTAGCTAACTACACGCGATGGGAGGCGAAGCGAGGTATGCCCAAACAATATTATATTTTTAAATTTCGATCAACGGTCTAAAATGGCTAGTAATGATTGGTAACTTGAACAAGCGTCAACTTTGCATAAACCTAATTTTGACACCGTAAATTTCGTAGCATCATAGATAATAATAATAAAAGCAAAATTCCCCAAAAGGCCTCTACGTGTTGGATCTGTATACCCACACAAGACCGGGATGCATAGGCCCGTGATCCGCAAAGGAGAAACAAATACTTAATAATAATATTTATTGTACATACATCTTTACACATTACACGTTTCTTACAGCCTATTTTAGATCTTCTACATTTGAGACATATTTTCTAATAACTATAACTTTTAATATTAAAACTATCGTAAACCTGACTCATATTAAACTTGTGCAGTTCTGGATAATTCTGTTGTTCGGATACACACAAGTTAATATCAACTTACAAACTATCAAAAACTTTTAGATTAGACATTTATCGCACTAGATTTGTAAAGTACGAGTATATATCGGTTTAAAGAAATATAATATATGTAATGTTGTACCCTTGTTACATGTTATCATATTCTAGTATTAACCCATTCAGTGCTAATGACGACACGATGTTGCCTTTACGCACAGTTTTCGCTACAAAGCGGGAAATACATGTTATTCGCTACGGCGTAGCGCTCCGAGCATTCCTTAGCATTGAATGTATCACAACAGAACCGAGCTACATGGAACCATAAACGGGAGACGTAGCAAGAGATGTGATCAAGATCGTAGGAAACCGTAGGCATATCTTTGTCTAGCACTGAGCGTCTCTGATATAATGATAACATATTTTCGTAGACATAGCGTCAGTAATCGGATGCTCTCGGGGCCCTAATTAGCGACGCAGACAAACGCTAAGTGGCAGGAACGAACAAGTGCAGGCAGCTTCCTTGAGACACAAGTGTCGAGTGTTGAGCGGGACGTATCCCCTACGTCACTAAACGTTACTAAACGTTTCGTACGATGGTTCAAGTACGAACAAAGAACCAAGCTTCCAGTTCCCGGTACAAAACATTATAGTGACACTGGAGAAAGAATTCAGGAGGATACGACAGTTACTGAGAATGAGCACCGTCAAACATATGAATATGATGTTCCACAACACAGGTTTCGTCAGATACGGTTCAGCTACAGATTCCGTCACATACTTATGAACAACATAGTTCTATAGTATATGTTATGTAGTATAGTAGTGTAGTGTAGTGGTTATGATTGACAGGCTTTGTCAATCATAACCACTAATTAAGACTATGTACAAGGTTCATCCCGGATCGCAGCCGGCTCAAACGTCCCCATGACAGCCTCGTTGCCTCGTTGAATCACCAAAGAGATCTGTAGAACCAATCCGCACTAAGGATCGCAGCCCCTGTCTTTGAGCCGCCAGCCCAACACCCTTACGAGCTCTTTGCTCCCGCACTCCAAGATCCTGCAGTCTGTACCGCAACTGGTACCAGCTCTTCGGTCACCAATAACATCAACCAAACTTTTCGCGATTTCTACGAAAAACTTGCGTGCACTGGGACCCCATGGACCAAGAGCCTCGAGCGACCCGTACAAAAAGGTACTCTCTGCCCAGGTTCTTAATGTCGTTTTCTTATATTTACAATTTTTTTATTGTCACTGAGTAGTTATTAGTCAAAATCGACTTGTATACGTTATGATAACTTTGTACTCGATGCAGTTTTTAAATCAGCTGATTAGAGCAACAGCCGCATTAGGCTCCGCTGCCGCTTATCGCTCGCGCCCATCGCTAACCGCGTTATGTTTTCCATTTCCACTCGCGCGCAGCTCTCAATTGCATTAACAGTTTAACTAAAATCGCAGGAAATCGATCTCAGGCGCAGTTCCTAACAATCACAAGGTTTTACAAGTAAAAATAAAAAAATAGAATTCCGTACCATACGCCCCGGCAGAAGAGATGTGTTATAAGTGTCTCGTATGTATCTGTATGTGTGTGTGTGTCTGTTTGTGTCATCTTAGCTCGGGAACGGATCGGAAAATCAAATTTATAGTTTATCAGAATGGTGCTTAGAGTGCGACCATCTTAACTTTGCACTGTGTTAGCACACTTGACAGTGACGTCGTATCAAAATGCCATACTTCAAGTAAAACTTGGCAGAATGACTCAGCGTGGTCCAACTATTGAATAAGTACCTACTAGTACAGTCACATCTATAAATGTCTATACACTTTGAAACTTATTACAGTTGAAGAAGGGTGAAAGTTGAATACAGATGCATATATTTATGAAGCTGACTGTACCAGGTCCCACCACGGCGACAGACGTGACACTTGTCTGCATCATTATTACTAGTATTACAGGCGTCTATGGGCTACGGACACCGCTTACTATTGTGCGGGCTATAAGCTTGTTTGTCGCCAACATGTCATTTATAAACACATCATTATTACCATTTAACGAACACTTTTGAGAGCTCTTGACATTTGTTTTTTTTAAATAATTTGAAATATTCGAAGGTTTACAGGGGTGTAGTGCCCTCTAGCTAGAGTGTAAAAGAATAACTGCAAGAAAAAAAATGTTACATGCAAACTAATGTTGACGAAACTACGAATAAATGCAAGAAATCTAAGGTTAGACTAGAACTACCTTACCTATAGTCACAAGATTTCAGCCTAACCCTTTAGTACTTTTTAACCCACCGTTGTATTAAAATAATTGTCTACCAAGTAGATTTAGAAAATATTACGTTTAAGTTTGCTATTACTCATTGTGTAACTATTTTGAAATTTCAAGATTAGTCCTATTGTATATTTGAGTAAGTTATCCGCTATCCGCCCCGCGTCACACGTGCAAATCTTAATATAACACCTTTTTACAAAGAAACTTCACACAAACTCTCTGAAACTTTATTCGTCTCTGAAACTAATCAACATTAATAATGAACCTTGCTTTCTAAAACTTAAGGCTTAAAATGTAGCGGCAACAGATTCTGAGTGCAGATTTCTGTTTGTGATATAAAAGGTATTACCTTTAATACTAGTAATAAATGAAACTAATGCAGTTGTGCAAACCGCCAAAGCATTAGTGAAAAAAACTAAAGTTAGCTGCCCATTTTCTAAGGAACGCTTTTACGACTCTTATAATAGAGGTGGTTTTTCATTGGCATTTTGCTTTGTAACGGTAAATCAATGGGGATGGTATTGTCAAGAGGTGTTATTTTCAACACAAAATAGTTTTTGTTTGTTTGCGCAAATCTCGAGTGGTATTGTTGCGTGCCGATTTTTAGGCGTTTTTGAAGATTAAACCGTTTTTTTGGAGATTAAGTTAGTTTGTAATCAACACGCCTTATTTGAAACATGGGATTGTATAAAAAGTGTCAAGTACGTAATACGTAGGTTCCCGGAATTGAAATCTCAATAGCTCAGTGAAGGTACTTCTATTTCTATGCTTGCATACAAAATAAACTGAATTAATTGAGGAATAATAAACTGAAGAATTGTTTGATATGATGCCAGCGTCCACTTTTCAGTATGGTAATACTGCTCGGCATCGTCAGTAATAATGACTTACTTTCAGAGCATGAGATATGGAATAGTACATTTCGATGCTAGTGCGAAAAGTATGTCATTACTTCACGAGTCCCGAGGTATCTTGACACGAGCCGTAGGCGAGTGGCAGTACTCGGGATGAGTGAAAAATGACATGTCCGCACGTGTATCGAACGACGTTTTTCAATACAGATGCGAAAAAAAAATACATAAAAACGAATTTGAAAGTTTTTTATTATTTCCGTAACACTATTGTAACTAAACTATCAAGAACATCTTCAAAATGTTTATATAATCTTCTTTACTTTCTCATTTTCAATATCATAATCATTATTTCTCATTAACCAAATAATAAATCGCATGTGACAAATCGTATCGTCATGTCTAATAGACCCTTCGAACATGTTTACCTGATTGAAAAACGCCTCTACTTTGACAGACGTTTCGTTGGCTGTTCCGTTTCATAGACACAGATTTATAAGAACTGTTTTCAATGTTAATTTTTTTAATTAATGATCATTATTATGATGAAGAGGTAATAGTAAAATATTAAATATGAATATCTTTAATATTTTTGCATCAATAGTTGGTATTTAGTTGTATTACGTCTCGGCAAAGTTAACTAACAATAATACTCTTCGGTAAGCAGTCATGAATTGGAACAAAACAAAATTTAAAAAAATTGGAAAAGTAAAAAGCACTAGTTCGCAAAAACTAACTTTGCGCACGCAAAACAGCCAAAAAAAGAGCACTTTTTGAGCAACTGTATTGAAAATATTTTATTCTTTAATATTAGCGTGGAGTAGAAAAGAAAAGAGGTAGCAGCGAAACTCTTCATTCTTTCTCATTATCCGAGCAAAGAGTTGTTTTATTCCGACGACGAGTTAGCTTACAATTTCCCATTTATAGCGTTTCATCTCACCGGAGACACCTAAAATATACCTTAAAAACAACGAGAAAAAGTCGATTTTCCATTAGCAGGGAATCCTTTTAAAATCAGCCAGTTTATCTCTGTAATTTTCAAAGCGTTTTGAACTATATGTTCCTAAACTTAAGGTGGGTTTTCGAAGGTGTGTTAAAAAGCTCTTTAAGCGCCCGATTGCCGAGAATTAAGGAAATAAGCAGTTTTAATTGCTGCATGATTATTCGCCGATTGCTGTAGAATTGTTGACGGCGCGATTGCCGCCAAACGAGATTACTCCGGGAACTGTTTACTTCCTGGCCTGGATGGTGTTGTCGGTGTTAAATGACGATTGACTTTAAACATGGCGGCTGTTTAACACACTGTTCATTTTGCGATCGTACTTAAAGCTTGGATAGACTCATCATCATCATCATTTCAGCCTGTAAGCGTCCGCTGCTGAACATAGGCCTCTCCAACCGAACTCCAGCGCGACCGGTCTATAGCCACCTGCATTCAATGAAACCCAGCAATCCTCAACAGGTCGTCGGTCCATCTCGTAGGTGGCCGTCCCACACTGCACTTGCTAGTACGTGGTCTCCATTCAAGGACTTCTTTGCCCCATCGGCCATCCAATCTTCTACCTACCACCTACCTCCTATCTACCATTGCCACTTCAGCTTGCTAATCCGACAGGCTATGTCAGCGACTTTGGTTCTTCTACGGATCTTCTCATTTCTGACTCGATTTCGTAGAGAAATACAAAGCATAGCCATTTCCATAGCTCGCTGCGCGACATGGAGCCTCTGAAAAAGACCTTTTATGAAGCACCACGTCTCAGAGCCGTAAGTCATCACTGGTAACACACATTGGTTGTACACCTTAGTTTTCAGGCACTGGGGGATTTTGAGGATAGACTGCGCTTCGTGAGGAAACCGGACTAATCCCAATAAGGCCTAGTTTACCCTCTGGGTTGGAAGGTCAGATGGCAGTAGCTTTCGTAAAACTAGCGCCAAATCATGGAGTTGGTTGCACTAGTGGACTCTAGACTCTCTGAGCTGTGCAGTTGATTAAGCCGGGAAAACGATAAGGGGGAGAATTAGTTGTTCTACAGTAAAAAAAGACTGTAGCTGTGAAAACAAATACAATACAAGTAATAAAACATATTTTAATTCACTTATTATTTACACGTAGTAGTAATTATTTCTAAATAAAGCAATAATATTACATTATAAATATTATAATCGAAGTAGAAGCCTGCGGCTCAGCCACTTCCGCCATCTAGTGTCAAATAGCAGTACCTACCTGATCTTTCCAGACAGGTACAAAACAAAAATGCGAAATAAATCATTTTACGAAAATTTATTTAATGAAATAAGTAAACCGATGTATCTGAATATAAAATGATCGCATATCCAATAAGTTTTTAAGATAAGATGGCAACGGAGGATATTTAATTTCACCAGTAACTTAGGTATAACACACAATTATTATGAGATTTTTTTAAATATAGTTCGAAATTTTAAACTAAATAACAAGGTAACATGAAAACCTCATTCTTATATCTTCGTATCTTAGTCCTAACAGTATTTGTAATTAAGTATAACAAAGAATAAGTAACACGCCCTTACGACCTTCAAACCTTCAAGAAAAGAGCGTACTCCCACCTTAAAGGCCGGCAACGCACTTGTGACACCTCTGGTGTTGCGGGTGTCCATGGACGACGTTAATCGCTTACCATCAGGCGATTCGTATGCTCGTTTGCCACCTATAGCATAAAAAAAAAACGCATACGCACATCAGCATTAAATAACTTAACCTACATATTTATTTCAGCGCCCTCTAGCGTTGAGTGGCAATCCTCTGTGGATGTTTCTGCAAACTCCGCTGCTGCTCTTCTCTGATGATGTCCGCTAGGTGGCGCGCAGCGACAGGCATGTCTTTGACGGGTATTTTGCTGAAGGTCAATCTCAGGTGCTGCGAGGGCATTCTGGTGTCGTACTGGAAGGCTTGCCCTGGGATCAGCATCAAGCCTCGTTTGAACGCAGTTTCGAATACCTGGAAAAATAAAGTTGTACTTTAGTAAATGCGCCGTGGACTCATTGTCTTACAATTTAATAACATCTGATTTACTTAGAGTCCGCCTAAGCTAAGTTTTCTAGCTTTAGATAACATAAACTGTGAAAGTTTTAAGTAAACGTCGTAATTTCAAAGAAGTTTAAAATAACATTTTTAAAAGTTGTATAGATCATTTGCGTGGAAGAGATAAGGTGGTTTAACTCTATGTCATGATGACTTCTTCATAATTTATTTCGTACACCAGAACGCAAAATATCGATATGCCTTGATTATTTAAAAACACAGCCGTATTCTTGTTTGATAGTTTAATAAAATAAATCCAACAAATATGTGAATATAATATGTATTGTCTTCTGTTACCGCGATTGTTATTCATTGAAATTAAACACTTTATTAACACCATGACCCTACGTTTCGAGCTCTTTACAGCACTCGTTTTAAAACGAGAAATACGAGTGCTGTAAAGGGCTCGAAACGTAGGGTCGTGGTGTTAATAAACGCGATTAATCTGTTCTAAAGTGTTTAATTTCAATAAATATGAGAATGCCAAAATGCGTACCTAAATAAAACATAGACATTTGTAAACTCACCATATTGTACACATCCTCGACCCCCCTGACTCGCAACCACAAGAACAAGCCTCCTGGCGGGGTCTGCCACTCGGCGAGGGGCTCGAGGGGACCCAGGACCTCGAGCAGGGCGTCGCGCCGCCGCCGGTACAGCCCCCGCGCGTGCCGGAGGTGCTCCGCCAGCCACGGACGGTTCGACATGATACGGTGGACCAAGCACTGGGGATACATTCAGGTATTATACAAACGTCTTTCACCGAAGTAGATGAAAACCAAAAATAGATAACGGAATGACCGAGACAGGTGGTCTGCAATGCAAATAGTGGTGGATTCTATCTACCCACTTATTTGAAATTAGTAAACGAGAGAAGGTCTTCTAGACGTGGAGTAAAGCTGCGAAATGGTAGATTTTGTACATGGACCACAACCATCCATTTAAGTTTAGGTACTAATGCTATTTCGTAATGTTGCTCCTAAAAATAATACATAACCTTACTTTGATTTATGAACATTAGACACGTAGATCGAACAGGTAAAAACTATTATAAAAATACAAAACTCAGAGTTATATCTGATAAAAATAATGATGTAGGAAACGTTATCATAATGATTTATTAGATATTTGAACACGAATAAATATTTCACAATTGTTCCTTATACTTTAAACCCAAGATAGGCTATCTAAATATTTTAATCACACAATGCCTGCGTACATACTACACTCATCTCACATCAATCAATATCTTGATTGTGATATCGCTGAGCAAATGTTTAAAGCCAAAGTCAGGGTGACAACAAGGCCGTTGTACCTACTCATTACGCTGGGAGGTGTGACAGTCAACAATTATGTACGTAGCCGTGACTAGGTATTATTTTATTTTTATATTTATTTTATTGCTATTAAGAATAACAACAGCCGTAAATATAACTAAGACTTAATAATTCTTACATAATTTAGGGCCAATAACAGTTATCCATTAGTCTATGTTATGTTACAATTCACAGCAGAACAAAAAAAAAAGGCATAACAGTTTATTGTAAAAAACAGAAAAACAAAAAACCTTTCAGTTCACAAACATGATGAAAGTGAGGAACGCTGCATGGTGTAGTTAATGTTAATACACACCGTAATTTTAAAAAAAGAAGAGAATACTCAGTTATAACAGAACTTAAAAAATACATATATATAAAGTATACACAAGAATATTAGCCACTTTAGCCAGTCGGTAGAAGCAAGAATGAAGGAACAGCGACACAATATCGTCGTCCTTGGTCTGTCCATAGATGAGCACTGTGATTCCCATGACGTAAAGTAGCATATTTTTTACTTTTTAGATTTTTTTATTTTTTCCATTTGGTTGGATTACAATCACTAGATCGGTTTGATGGTGTCGGTAATGTAGCCTCCCATTATTGTCCCCAATCCCCAAATCATAGTGTTTGGGCGGATATCTCACTGGATCCGGTGTGCAAGTAGGCTAGCGCTATACACGAGCGTAGCGTTGTCTGACTTACACACCGGAGTGCGGTGCGAACCGCATCCAATGTCACATCCACCTTATCCACGTATTCATGACAGCTTACAGCTCACAGCATGAACCAATGATGTGATATAAATTGTGAGTTTAAGCCCAGTTTATTCAATTTCCACTGCATTATTTGGCTAATAGATGATGAACTTACCTGTGCAAGCGTGCAGCTGTGCAGGATCTCCCCCTGCATGTGCAGCTCTGCCCGCTCCAGCAGCGGCCGCGGGGCCGTCATCCACCCCGCACGCAGGCCTGAGCTGACCACCTTCGACAGCGAGTCCAGTCGCACCACGCGCCCCGCCACGTCCAGAGACAGGAACGATGGGTGTTGCTGAGGAAGATACATTTGGTCAGCGAGATATAACAGGGTTTCCACTAGTTAATCCACGTTTTAGGTTTCCACAAGCTTCCGCCATCTTTGAATTGTTGTCTACCAACGAAACGAAAATTGTCGTAATGTACATCGGCATGTTGCCACTTTCTTATGTCTACCTTTTTTGTCGCACTGTACAAATCTAAAATATCAAACAATAATAATGAATAACAAAAGTGTGTTTAACTAAACAATTACAGACTAAAGACTTCAACTAAACTTACTTCATCGTTATAATTCAAGAACATATACGGATCATCCTCAAGTATCAGGAAGTCGTATCTGCAGGCGAGGTCGTAGATCTGTCGCCTGCGGCCTTCGGGGATCGTGGCTCCGGTGGGGTTGTTGCCGTTGGGGACCAGGTACAGAACTCTCGGCATGCGCAGCCCACGGGTCAATCGTTCGGCCAGGACTGCTTCGAGGGTTTCGGGGACTATGCCGTGAGCGTCCTCTGGGATAGTTACGATCTCTGGGCAGTAGGGCCTAAGCTGGAAATAATATTGAAATCATTGAACTATCTAAGGTATTGAGTATCTACTTATATTCGGCATCTTCAGAATTATATTTCTGGAAAATTATGATTGATTTTGACAGATTTTATGATGGCTACCCCTTTGAAAGACTTATAGTAAGGTTGTTGAAAATACCATTTAGCTATATTCCCGTGTCATTTGTTGAGACGTCCGTGCCTTGTATATGTCGATTATGTCGCACTGAAACATCGGAACCCAAAGTATAATTAAAATTAAGTAAAATTCAAGGTAGACCATTTAACCCTATAGGCAACAACTCTAGTGCAATATGTGCAATATGACTGACAACTATATTCGTAGAAGTGGTGACATTCAAATTATTATTTTTAAGCAAAAATAGATTATTTGCGTTGGTAATTGCGGTTAAATTACACAGTGGGATCAATAAAGATGCAAAAAACACGGTAGTTTAGACGTTATAAAACTTCATACTAACAGCAGCGTGGACACCAGTGTAGGAATACTCAGCAAGGAGTATGGGGTCTCCCTCATCCAACAACATGTCGATGGCCTGGTAGATGCCGTGCTGCGCCCCGTTAGTCACCAGAACATCACGGGGGAGGGGCGGAGGACGGTGCAACTCTTGCTGGAAAGCGCGAAGCTCGCTAAGGAGAGCTGGCAGCCTGGAATTTCAATAAAATTACTACCTTCTACTGACTGACTACATAATAATATACTGGGAGTCTCCGACTATGGGGCTTTAAATCCAGGGTTTAATTTTACTCTCCAATCTGAGCCTCTTTGACTAAGGAACCAACCCCGAGATTGCGAAAAAAAATTTTTGGCTTACCCCATTAGTACCCCATTCAAAGTGTTAACATCTGATTTTACGAAACGTATAAATAATTATTTTTTTATCTACGAGTATTTCAGTGTTGGTTGAACGCCCCTAAGTCGGAGACACCGTGTAGGTACATGTCGTCACCTATTATTTGGTATGGGAAACTGTTAATTTATCATTCACTTACAAATAAACTTACAAAATGGCACCCACAATTTAGCTCCAGTCAACCGAAGGGGAAATTCTCGTAGTCGTGGATGTCTTAGAAAATTTTGCTCACCCCTGTGATGGCACATACTGCAGTGCGGTGGCCAATTCCTTCCCCTCGATGTGCAATGCCCCCGCAGTGGAGCCGATCTCGAGCCTGGTGTAGGGGAACACCTCCTCGTTGGGCATGCCCTCGGCGAGGGAAATCATCTGGCGCCCCACGCCGTAAGCCAGGCTCGCTGAAAGTACAGAGAAATGGTAAATAAAGATAGTTACCACTGGGAGTAAAGATGGGAACGCAGTAACGCACTTCAAGTGCGTTCCCATCTTTATAACGGATAGGTATGAAATTGGCTATTTCAGAAACATACGTCTAGTGCATACTAATTATTTCGAAGGGCGGGCCGGAGGACATCCTTTTGTGGGCCTGAGTTGGCCCGCGGGCCATACTTTTCCCACCACTGGATTAGCTAATAATACGTTTATTTAAAAGTACATATATAACTTTTGCAAATGAATGATGACGAGTTACTTAATCACTCAACGCGATTGGCTTCCTTTATATCTTTAATTCTTGATTATCAGCAACGATTGTTGAATTGCCTATAAAAATCTTTTCTTCAATGAAGACGACCCTAATGCGCAAAAAAACCTGCTCAATGTTTTTTATCTGACTGTAAAGTATGTTATAAATAATGTTTAGCGCCTATTTTCTCAGAATTGATTTATTGATTCCAAGAGAGGGCTCTATCGAAGTAGATAATGTTGTTATTACGCTGAATAAAATCTTAATGTTCGTTTAGCGTACCGGCGCGCACTGGTTAACCACCGCTGATATCTGCTTGTTTAAGATATATGTACCAGTTCATAACCTTTGCATTATTGTTCATCTCTACTGCGTGCGTAGCCAAGATGCCTATCGCTCACGCTTCATATCGTATCGAAGTTATCTCTCTCTATCACTCTTCCTTATCAGTGTGACAATGACAGTTGTGTTTCGTTAGCGACTGCACGTTAGCGGTTGGCATCATAGCTACGCACGCAGTCTGTTCTGAATGCCTACATTTTATATGTCAAAAGAAAAAGTTTATTTTCTCAGTCGTTCTTAATTTTTACGATTAGCAAATAGTCGGTTTTAAATGGGTGTATAGTATGAATTAGATTTGGATATTTATTATAATATTTAACTTGTAATTCGATAAATGACGATAAAAAAAATTCAATAAAAGACACACACACCTACATACCAAACTTACTACAGTCAAGTGACTACCATGTAGGTGAATATGTTTATATCAATAAACCCGACTTTATGTCGTCGTACTTCTATTTTATTAAGTATTTATTGGTCACAAACAAATGCTGTTGCTAATTCATAAACTTTATCTGTTATTTATATTTCTACTATCTTGTTCAAATCACGTAACCGTGATATTGTTGTGAATTGTGATCCGTAAAAACAATATACTCGTAGGTAGTAGATACGTAGAAACATTATAGTAGATTGTATATCAAGGGCATAAAGTAACCCATTTTGGCCGAAGCTATTTATTGGTCCGAGTGCAACGAAGAACAATAAAGTAGTCGAGGATTAAATGGGTGTTTATGCCTGTGGTATACACTCTACTTTTCACTTCGGTTGTAAGGAAAATATTAGGTTTTACTTCACTTCAAATCGTTGGAAATGAAACATCCATGATTGGCATGCTTGAACGCGGTCGTTCTTGCAGGTGGCCGGGGGCCTGCGATTTTACTTTAAACTGTAGAGCATAAAAAACAACTTTATGTCACCTAGCCCCGACTTAATATCAAACTTTTCGAGCAAGAGAAGTGAAAATATTATTGTTACTACAGTAAATATTTACTAACTTTCTCATTGTCCATGAAAGCAAGGCCACTGATAGATCGTTACCTTGTCTATGTATGATTATTAGTATAATAATTATATCAATACTGCATTTGTTTATACACTGTGAACTTTCTGATAAACCGTCGGTGATGTAATCTTAATTTCATATGTGGTTATTAGGCACATTTTGTTAAACGGACTGATATCGGGCTCGTTATCAAAAATGACATGACTCTCTGCCTCTATGACTCTGATTGAAGTATGTTTGTTTAAAATGCAACTTTTTTATTTTCATAATACTTCGTATTTTTCAATGCGAATTTCAAATTATTTGTTTAAACGCTTTATGGGACCGTGGGCGATAACAGCGCCACGCGGCAGTGGCAACTATAAATAGGCAAAATCCTTATATTTTGACACAACTGTCATGCAAGAAGTTAAGTAAGTAATCAGTGTAATAATTTCAGTGAAATGTTATTATATTAGGTCTTACAGAACTTATCTTACTATATTACATCTCCTTCAAGTGCCCTGCCCAGGCAGGGCGTCGGCGGTCAACATGGCATTCAATCTTCCTCTGATCTTCGCCGCTCGTATAAGGGTGGCTGCGTCCTTAACCTCTGTCCATTGCTTTATGTTGTCCATTCATTTAGTCCTGGGTCTGTCTCTGCCTCTCTATCCCTGTGTCTTCCCTTCAATTATAGTTTGTAGTAATCTGTATTTATTGTTTCTGAAGATGTGGCCAAAGTTAACTGTTTTCCTTGCTTTTATTGTATGAAGTATTTCTTGTTTCTTTTTCATTCGACGTAGGACTTCTTCGTTTGTTATGTGTTTTATCCATGAGATTCTCAACATTTTACGGCATAACCACATCTCAAAAGCAACAAGTTTCCAAGTTAGCCTTGGGTTCACAAAACTCATCCGAAGAATGCTCTATAGTATTTACGAAACGACTGCTATTTAATTTTATTTGATTATGGCGGATAAAGGAATGTATTTTAACTTTTATAAATAACCTCTAATCTCATCCTTTTCCTATAAATGATTTGATTACTAGAAATAGGCATCCAATTGGTCTTAACTCTCGGTAAATTAATATCCATTTAATTATGAGAATACAAAAACTAATTACGAATGACGGATGTAACGTAGACGCGATAAATGTACTCTCGGTTGTTGGTTAACGTTATTCTATTCTAATACGCATAATCTTAACAGGGTTATCGGTTACAGGAAGGAGGAAAACTAGCTTTCGCGGCAGAAACTTACCCGGATTTTGATAGTTACTTGTAAATAGCACGTACGGCATAAACAAGAAATAAGGTCAAAAAACAGCTATGTGGCTGGAAGTATTGACTTAGACCTAGACTTACGACTAATAAGTGGGATACTAAAATAGTGTTAATGGATATAACGCAGTTAACGCGATTATTATAACGCAGAAATAATGCGATGAATCAATAACTTAACGAACCTAGATGATGAAAACGCTGATACCCTTAAATATGACTTACACCAATCCGATCCGGGACGATATGTCAGTTTTTTTTTTAATTTAGAAAACAAACAGCCATATACAAAATAATACACACACAAGAAGATACATAAAAAGGCCTATAGTTTCCTATTTTACTACACTTTCAAAATTACAGATGAATATAAAGATTTAACAGAATAATTTACTCTTATAAATACCTATTAGTTGTGTACCACACGCAATCAAGATGACGTTAGGGAGGTAAAATAAAAGTTTAATAAAAACATGCAAAGGAGAGTCAGTTTCTATAGAAATAATCATGTGATAGCTTGGAGCCTTCGAAGATCACGTGACGTTTGCTATGGAAACTGACAGATCGTCCCGGATCGGATCGAATGGGTCTGAGTTATCCTTTAAACAGTGAACTTTTGAACTCTTGTTGTTTTATTATCTTGTTTAAAATTTGTTTAATATCCGAGCGTCCCGTAGCCTAATTGTATACAATTTTGAAATTAACGAATGAAGAGAATACGAGAATGGTTATGGTAACTCTATATCACCTACTGTTATAAAACCATATACTTGCGTAAAATAAACAGTTGTTAATAGTAATAGACGAACAAACAAGGAGGTTCGTGGTATGCCTACTGGTGCAAGATCCTCAACTATTTTAGGGTGTAATATACGCTGTATCCAATACCAGCTCAAAAAAAGCATCATGACGGGCTGGTACAGGGCAAGCGGTATTATGGCCTTACACCACCATGAAGGCTTGCAAAGTAAGAGACGAGAATGTGTAGGAGTAGAGAAGTAAGATACTAACATGAGCTTCGGAAACTTGTTGAATACTTATGCAGCCCACCAAGCCAAAAATGTAGTGTAGTATCTAGGGGGATACGGCAAGGGTGCCAAATGCCAAGTGGACCGATGGATGAGGGTCACGAATGACCGTATACTATATTGTGGCACAAGACTGGCTGGTTAGACTGATTGATTGAAGTCTATAATGTTCAAGCATGGGCTCTTGTATACTTTGTAATTTAAATTATTCTCATTATTCTATAGGTAATCAGTAAATTCACTAGCGGTCTTTTCCTCAACATGTTAACTTTAAGTTTATGTGATATAATAAATAATAATAAATAAATATTACAGGACATTATTACACAAATTGACTAAGTCCCGCAGTAACCTCAAGAAGGCTTGTGTTACGGGTACTTAGACAACGATATATATAATATACAAATACATAAATACATAGAAGGCATCCATGACTCAGGAACAAATATCTGTGTTCATCACACAAATAAATTCCCATACCGGGATTCGAACCCGGGACCATCGGCTTGGCGGGCAGGGTCACTACCAACTACGCCAACCGGTCGTCATGATCACGATATATCTTTCTGTATTCCTTTTTGTCCCATGGGTGTCCTGAAAACCAGCGCCATAGCTAAGTATCTCGTATCCTAGCTATCGGCATATGCTGAGTGGCATCCATTTTGGTTCTCTCTGATATTTTGTACAAGATGTAAATAGATAAAGTTTTTTTCTGTGAATAATTTCTATTTCTATTTCTAATGACTATGCGTGATTTTAGAGTTTACTTAACTAAAAGAGTTACAAGACTTTCGTTTGGTTAGTCAAAGTTTTGATCTTACTCGTGCTCGGTGAGCAGTTAATGACTCCCCTGATATCTGCTATCAAGAGGGCAAGCGGTTATTGACTGCTAATGTTTTCGGATAAGTATAAACAGTGATATTTGATTAAAAAACTAATCTGGTTAGAGGAAACTGATTATTGAACTGAACGAGGGAAGTAAATTATGTATTATTAATTATTGTGACATAATCTAACATACGCCTAGATAGACTACAACAAACTTAAGGGATTTGGATGGTGGAACAATCAGGAACAAATATTCATGATAAACACATAATTAGGGGAAACTGTTGAACCTTGGACATAGTTGTACCTAGGACAGTTGGCAATATTTCTATGTTCCCACAGCTATTAAGATATTTTATTTATATTATTTGTAACGTTAGTTAATAACTAATAAAATCAACTATCAACAAAACTTGACGGCGGGCGGTATCTCGAGAAAAAAAATTAAATATAAAATATATCATGAAAAGTTGGTATTTAGAACTTTACGTCAAGGATCATTATTTCATGTTTAGCTATTGGAAAATAAAACTTTTCTATTAGGTTCAAGGCAAGATACTTAACTACTCGATGGTAGGATCGTTTCAGCCTAATCTTAATTGGAACTGCTAATACAAAGCTTACTTGTCTAAAAAGTTACTTTGTTGTACCTCGGACACCAAGAATATGTTGTACCTTGGCCCCTATATTCCTGCTACTGTAAAAAAAATTACTTAACTGAAGGTTAAATATTTACCGTATTTTTATTTATTAGTTATCTGCATTTTAAGTTATCAAGTAATCAATCTTAGAAAAACTTCGTTAAATGGTTTAGGCAAAAATAAAATATGACAATTGCTAGGTATCTTTCTTTAAGATAATTTGTACTAGAAAACTCTGATGAATGACATAAATATGCTAAAAATATATACGACTTTATATATAAATACCTAATATTTCAAAAGATATAATATTTTTATTAAAAAATATCCTGTCCAAGGTACAACAGGATATGTCCAAGGTACATCAGGGGTGTTGTTCCTTGGACACTTTTCCCTTTTTTTTTCGTCAACGTATCCTATCAAAATAAATAGTCCAATTCTTTAATTTCGTATTGTATTAGTTAGTTTATTAATGGATCTTATGATATTCAAATTAATAACAGTTTTGCAGCCTTTCGTTTTTTTTCTAAAAATCATAAAAGAAAAAACTGTCCGAGGTAGAACAGGTTCCCCTACTATTACATGCATTAATTGAGTTTACCGAGATTCGACCCGAAGGATCTTTGCAGTCGTACCAAAAATGAATAAAGAAAAAAGTGTTGTACTTACTGATTTGTCTAGTCAGTGCGGGTTCCCTCCTAGCGGCCCGGTGGCTGATGAAACGGTCGTAGTCAGACTCCGTTAGAGGCCGGTGCTCCGTGCTCGGCCCCTCGTCGCTGTAGAACTTGAAGAAGTCATCCACCTCCTGCGAGTAGGCCCTCAGTAGGACTCTCCGCGCGACCTTATGGCCTCGGAATAGTTTTGATGGCACAAACATTTTGTAAAAGACAACAACGCGCTATATTGAGAATAGGACCTACGAAGTCAACTCTCTTTAGTAAAAATGTTTAGAAACTCGTTTTCGAATTATTGCTAATTATCACAATTTTTTATAATTAAAATATATGTAATTAATTAGTAATTAGCAGTGGACGACGCAGTTTTCGCGACAGCGCTCATCCTTTAAATGTGGCTTGCTGATAATTATTGCAATGACGTGGACGTGACGTGGTAGATAAAAAAATGTTTACCTTTTCTCGAGTGAAACTGATTATTTAAAATATCTAGAGACAATTTTAATAATGTGTAGGTGGTTCCCTGAGAAGTGAGGATTATAAGATTTTTCGCGAGATCTTTATATTGACATAGGCGAGTGAAGCACGCCTCAAGCTTACGCCCACTTGCAACACCCATAGTTAGCCGTTAAGCCGGATTTAAGCTGTCTATACCATACAAAAAAAAACGCGTAACACCGGGTTATGTGGCTAACTCCGGGTGGTGCAATTGGACATTAAAGAACTAGGAGATATTCCCGGAATGATTTTGTCAAGCGAGAACCGTAAATTTTCTGTTCTGGTACAGTATTCGTAAAGAAGTTCAGTACGGGGACTACGCGCTAAACAGAACAGAAAGTTTTTGAAAAATCTATATTCTGGAAAACTTGATAGTAGAATAAAACAAGTAATATTACTTAAGCGCATAACATCATAAGTGCCATGGTAATGGAAGTAATGGAACCCGTAATTTAAATTAGTTAGTAGTTACAAATTAATGCAACAATCCTGTGCCATATTAGAGAAAAGGATGAAAGGTTTGCGGTAAAGAAAAACATAATAAATTATAGATTGAAGGAGATGTCATATACTAAAAAGTGACCAAGGCCCCCAGTGCCCAGGGCTGGGATCGAACCAGCGAAATAATCACGTGATACCTCGGAGCCCTCGGATGTCACGTGACGCTTTCTATGGAAATTGTCAGATCTTCCCGTCCCGACTCGTCCCGTCCCGTTCTAGTGTGAGTCATCCTTAAATGTATGGGAAATTTGTTAGACGGATGCTCGGCGGACATACCTAACCTACTATGGAGATCTGACAGATTGCTAGAAGGTATATGGCCGGTAAATATTTTTATGCGATTTCTGCCCAAGTGTAGGCATAAAATGATATACCTAACACGTGAGGTAGTAAATAAAACCCTTGATCGCATATTTACGTCCCTCGCTTGCAGCTCGGGTCGCAGACATCTACAATCTCGGCCTTTCTTTGTTTCACCGCACTATAGGTAATGTACTATTTTGTTGTAATATGTTTTCGGTGTATTTTTGTATCTTATTTTTGACCTGAAATATAAAGTGAAAATAATAATACGGTTATAATATACATTTTAATTAACTAACTTATTTGTTTACTATTATTTTATATGATACTGCGCAGTTGATTGTTATCAATATAGGATCTTATCACTAATTTATCAAAGATGTCACAAGTTCAATGAATCCTGCTTAATCACCAGTCTCACTATCACGAAGGTACGTTTAATATGAATGGGGCACTGGTTTATCATTATCATATCAAAACGAATTGTATCTAGATCTTTTTCTGATTAATTATCACAAAAGACTAGATTAGTATCACGTGAGTCATTCATTTCTGGAAACAACATAGGGCACTACGAAAGTTTTGAATGTGCGTATTTTTTTCTCTGTTTTATTTCTCGTTTCCTTTAAATACAGTAAACTTTGTTTGGTAAGTTAAAGTGAAGCATATTTACTACAAAGCTAATGCAGTACAAATACTTTTAATACATTTACAGGCCTACTCCAAATTAAAAGACTACATGAATTATATTAATCATTTTTTAAAGAGGAGCATTAGCATTTGAAAGAAAGAAAGAACTTACTTATTCGGTTTAAACACTGGTTGGTAGTCACACACATTTACAGAAGTATCTCTCCCTAGACAAAAACGAGGTTGTGTGAATGAGTGTATGAATGACGTAATAAGTTGTTAATGTGTTTTCGTTGCTTTCAATCGGTTCAATCGTGTTTTGGGTTATCGGGCGTGGAAATGAGGAAAATAACGGTCATGATACGAGTATAAACTCTTGGACTTCCCCGTAATGTTGAACACGAACTTACTGCTTATAAATAAGAATTGAAGACGCATTGGTCTGAATAGAACATCATTGCTTAATTAGCAAATTAAATGGAGAGTAATTTATATTGTTATTAACAAACTTTTTCCCGGTGGCTTTTTAAGTTTGACTAAATTGTTGCGCTTCCTACTCGTTCTGTTTGTAATATAAATTGGATGTGTATTTTCCAAGTTAAGATTCCTTATACAGTTTCCTGACAGCGCCCTCTATTGTTGAGTAGCCGTACTCTGCGGTTGTTTATGAAAGCTATGTTGTTACAGTTGTTAGTTTATTCCGTGCAAGTCCGCTAGGTGCCTGTCGGAAGGGTATGTCTTTCAGCTCGACCTTTCTGAAATGTAGTTGTAAGCAAGAGGGCGCTTGTGCAGGCCTATGAAAGTCTCCGCGCGAATTCGAATTGATCGTCTTTTGTCTTGTGTCGGTACCGGGGTACCGACACCATCTGTGTACCGGTGCGGTGAGGGCGGCCGAGCATCAATTGTTTATTGCGTAGTGCGTAAAACGGTTTGTATTCGCTTTTTATGTGAAAGATAAATGTCTGTTTAAGGACAGATTCACCAAGTTAAGTCAAGTTAATTTCTCTAAGAAACTAGTGTCTTAACTTAACTATCACAGTTCTTGTGATCTTTAATAAATAAATTGATTAGCTAAACCAGTGTAAAAGGTAACCAATCCATCTACTACTAAGCTGGGCTTTGGCATGTGCTGTCATGTCTAAAGTTTCAGCTTTGTCATACTTGACACTTACTTTTGTGTAACTGTAAAGGATCTTTTACAATGTAATATTCATATATTTTGTATGAAAAAACGTGTACAAAGAAACGTGTCGCATTTAACGGAATTTAAAAAAACACTGTGTATAATCTGTGCTTGTATTTCAAACTTGGTACCGTATAATTTCAAACTTGGTACCTTACTTGATACCTTAGTACTTTATAATTTCAAAATTGGTACCCTATGATGTCAAACTTGGTACCTAATAATTTCTAATTTGATACCTTATGATGTCAAACTTGCTACCTCAAATTTTCAAACTCGGTAGATTAACTAAGATATCCGAGTGGCTTATCTGGATTTCTCTGAGTTATTTGACAATGACAGTGACCATATAGGTATAACTATGAAAATTAGAGGTGAACCAAGTCAAACACTTTTGAATCACGAGCTTTGCTTCAAATGAGATAGACAGGTAGTGAAGATGTTTAGATGTTAGTGCTGGTCCGACTGCGGCTGCGGCGAGGAGTTGACCCTGTGCTGCCCTCTGTTGGCGTCCCCACCGTGCTCGACGGAGGAAATAATCTGTAATACAGAATTATCTTCTATAGACCTCTTCATTTGGCGGTAGTAGTACATAAAAATATGTGTTGAGAAGTTTTACACCCGGAAATCTGTCAACATTATTACACAGATCGGTAGAAACTGTTTCATGCAGAATAATAAAACTTATAAGTAGTTCGTTGTTTTACGAATAGAAAAGTCGTACGATTGCACCGTAACCTTAAACATTTGTGATCATTTTTGCGCAAAGTATACCAGTTTATCATTAGGCAATAAGGCGCTAAGGTCATAAATATTCATTTAGAAATGAATCTTAGCAAGAGTCGAAAAACCGGGATCATCACTGGACACAACACCCTTAACAGGCATCTTAAGGTGATGGTTATAAGCAACGCGGCCGCCTGTCCACATTATCGGCGAGAGGAAATCAGCGATCATGTTCTGGCAGAATGCATTATGCAGCAGTGCGGTATAATGTGTTTGGTAAGGATAAGCTGAAGGAGAAGGAGCTAAAGAACGTCGACCTTAGGGATGTCCTGAAGTTCTGTAAGACCACAGGGAGGCTAGAAGGAAGTAAGGGGGGAAAGCCACTGGGACAATAACCTGCAGCTCCAGCAACGGGGCAATGGGATAAATGAGCACACCAGGTTTTTTTTTTAATACTACGACGGTGACAAACAAGCATACGGCCCGCCTGATGGTAAGCGGTCACCGTAGCCTATGGACGCCTGCAACTCCAGGGGTGTTACATGTGCGTTGCCGACCCTTTAAAGACTTTAACACTCCTTTTTTGAAGAACCCCATATTGTAGTCCTTTGGGAAAACAGTGGCAGGGAGCTCATTCCAACCGAACGAACGTCCCTCCCCATAGCATAATAACAATCGAAAGAGTAGCAAATTTTATTAAAAACAAGCATTTATAGTGAACGTCGTGGACACTGACAGGCTCCACCAGGATACGTCTTTCGGCTAACATAATATCTAACCTAACCTCATTGCTCGTGCATATGCGTCTGTCATCTCATCAATGGGCGCCAGTGGCTCCATCTCGTACATACGAAGCGCGAGGTAAGGCGCGCCGGCGGCCACAGTTGACGCCATCTGTTGGTAACAAACGTGAATTAGATGACAGGTAGTCACTTTTCAAGTCTGTACTAGAGAGTCGTCTGAATTTTTATTCATCAAGAAAGTATAGGGTTTGTCAACTATTTCTTGTTGCCATAGTAACGGTCTCCTGGGGTCACTCTTAAAATAACGGTTTTATGGCATTAAAATTCACAAAACATGTTTTTTTTTGGTAGTTTATTCCCTTTCCATGATGGGCCCATCTACCAAGCTTGTCAGTAGAACATACTACAATGTTTCTTCTAACAAACTGTGCTGCATTTATCCCCTGGCTGACGGGACAGAACAACAAGAAATGTTGAGCGATGATCTGGTACTCTGGCGTTCAAAATTGCATGGGCAGTTAATGAATAAATTCATTCATAAATTGCCCATGCACTTTTGAACGCGTCTGTATCAGAAAATTTTAAGACGGTTTACTAAAATCTAGGAAGTAATTTTTAGGGTTCCGTACTTAAAGGGTCGTTCTGTCCGTCCGTCTGTCACCAGGCTGTATATCAAGAACCGGCTGTATATCAGTTGGTATTTCCACAGATTATGTATTTCTATTGCCACTATAACAAAAAAAATTAAATAGCAGAATAAAATACAATTGTAAAGCATGAATAAAATCATTTATTATAAATGTTTTGATTCATGTTTTTAAGTAGGCATACTACTATATATAAATTATAAATTGAAAGAGATGTCATAAGTATATGACATCTCTTTCAATTTATAACAGAATAAAATAAATATTTAAGGCGGCATGCAACGAAAGTGATTCGTTTGCCGTTTTTAAAAATTGTATGGAACCCGACTCGCACTTGGCCGGTTTTTTTACTTACTGCTTCCCTGTTCGCTTCCATTTCGGCTAGTTTCATATTTAAGTCGTGTTTCAGTCCCTTCATTAACACGAAATCTTTCTCGAGGATTCCTTTTAACCCTGAAAATAATGAAAATCAATGATGACAATGTTTTTATCAGGTCGCCGTGTCACACACTTCGTTAGTGGCCCACAAATGGTCTCGCCGGAAGATCAGCGATTACTTTCGGGTAAGCATTGTGCTAAGGCGAGTCCGTTTCGTGGTAAAGTGTTGTTAGTTATATCATTTTGTTCTGTATATTTAATTTGTACTTCTATGTTTTCAACACGGATATTTAAATGATTTTGTATTTGTATTGTTTCGTTATTGTAACCATTAAGATACTTTTTAGGGTTCCGTAGCCAAAATGGCAAAAACGGAACCCTTATAGTTTCGTCATGTCCGTCTGTCCGTCTGTCCGTCTGTCCGTCTGTCCGTCTGTCACAGCCGATTTACTCGGAAACTATAAGTACTACAGTGATGAAATTTGATGGGAATATGTGTTGTATGAACCGCTACAAAATTATGACACTAAATAGTAAAAAAAAGAATTGGGGGTGGGGCCCCCCATACATGTAACTGAGGGATGAAAATTTTTTTTTCGATGTACATACCCGTGTGGGGTATCAATGGAAAGGTCTTTTAAAATGATATAAAGTTTTCTAAAAAACATTTTTCTTAAAGTGAACGGTTTTTGAGATATCAGCTCTCAAAGTCGTAAAAAGTATGTCCCCCCCCCTCTATTTTTATAACTACGGGGTATAAAATTCTAAAAAAAATAGAGGTGATGCATGCTAATTAACTCTTTCAACGATTTTTGGTTTGATCAAAGTATCTCTTATAGTTTTTGAGATAGGTTGATTTAACTGTAATTTTGGTTAAGTTATTGTGCTTACACTGAAAACGATGGCTGAACCTTATAAGTTTAGGCTCCATTCACCAGGTGTATAAATTGACATAATAAGTTTATTATATTTGCTGCTACGGAACCCTTTGTGCGCGAGCCCGACTCGCACTTGGCCGGTTTTTTTTAAAAACACTTTTAGCATTTTTTAACATGTGGTGAGAGTTCAGACTGAAATAATTAAACCAGTTTCTAACAAAAACATAAAGCTTTACGTAGCTTTTCGAACAATTACAAGCCTGCACGAAAATAATGTCTCACCGGCATTTTCCAATAACTTTTCCAGGTCCAATTCTTCGACGGGTAACTTCGCTGGAAGTTCTGGTAGCTTGTCAAGTGGTAACCGCAATTGAGGCGTAAGGGTCTCCAAGGGCCTGG
This sequence comes from Lathronympha strigana, assembly GCA_949128165.1. Lineage (NCBI taxonomy): Eukaryota > Metazoa > Arthropoda > Insecta > Lepidoptera > Tortricidae > Lathronympha > Lathronympha strigana. Next base: position 301,736 of record OX421903.1, read on the forward strand.
GAGTTCGAGATCGTGGAGTGTGGGAACCGCCCTGGGTGCCTAGTGAGTGTCTAGGAGTCCTAGACCGTGGCGTGTGGAGCTGAAGAGTTTGCGACAGACGCAGGGAATGGCACCGAGGCGTAGATGGTCCTGGAGACAAACGTTCGTGATTATTGATTTTATGGAATTATACTATCATTTCTAAAATTAGACACACATTATAATTCAACATAATCAGCGCATAAGCATTTCGAGATGACAATGTCTCTGGTGGTTTAGAAAAAATACCTAGCCAATGTTGTGATGATAAGTATATCGTCCTTTAGACCATGCCCAACATTAGACCACTCGTGACAATTGCCATAAAGAACTCACCAATATTATCTATTTATTGACACTTCATTACGATTTGATTTAAATTATCGAAATAATGGCAAATAAGCACATAGCCCGTACGATTTTGAGCGGTTTCCGCAGCCTATGGATGCCTGAAATGCCGGTAATTCAATCATTTTAGGAATCGTTACACTTGTCAGCGTGGTGAAATATTTCTTTATTTATAAACTTTATTGCACCAAATAAAAGTACATATGGCGGACTTAATGCTCTTTAAATTTCGATTAGCACTAAATAACATTAGATACTATTAGCTTTAGGTATGAATCCACGAGTAGGTAAATTACCTGTGGAGGATGCCAAGGGGACATCCCACGCGTGGGGACGGCGGGCCCGCAGAGTATCCCCTGGAGGAGGACGCGGCTCCGCGGGCTCAGTCAGCGGGACGGTGCAGACACAGTCGCAGCATGTAACTAGTATGGCGGCGCGGTGGGACAGGGAGTATTCTCTAGAATAAATAAGAAGGTAAATAGGACTTACGTATTCTTTAAGAAACTTTAAGATTCATGAAGCAGTAACTTTAAGATTCATGAAGCAGTAACTTTAAGATTCATGAAGCAGTAACTTTTTGGGAAAAATTAGATATTTGTTCCTGAGCCATGGATGTTTTCTATGTATTTATGTATTTGTATGTTATATATATCGTTGTCTGAATATCCGTAACACAAGCCTTCTTGAGCTTACTGCGGGACTTAGTCAATTTGTGTAAGAATGTCCTGTAATATTTATTTATTTATTTATTTAATGTGTGATTTGACAGAAACCACTTTTACCCGATGTTTGTTGCGGGGTACTTTATTTAATAACCTAGTACTTAATCTTTTACTTATGTTCAACTTAGGTCTTCTAGCTATTTCTCGCGACATGCCTGGAGACTCCACTTCCACCGTATTCTTTAGAATTAAGCATAGTCTTACACATCTCTCATACCCCTAGCCTTTTCGTCCTGATTATCACTTTCACCATATTATTTGAGCCAGAGAATTGAGCATAATCTTACAGTCAGATAATTAAGCATAATCGTACACGTCTCTTAAATCCCTAGCCTCCTCATCCTCATCATCCAAGAGCTGGAGGCCCCCAGAGCTGCCACGCACCACGCTCGATCCTCGCGACGTGACCGGAGACTCCTCGTCCACCGTATTTTTTAGCGCAGGACCTTGAAGGTATATTGAATTCATGGTAAAATTTGGTTAAAACCATTTTTATTTACTTATTTCGTATATGCCAAAATCCAAAAGACTCAATTCCTCATAAATATTTTCATTTTTTTATTTGAATTCATGCTCCTGCCGTTTGGTTTAAATAATGCGGCTTCTGAATCGAAAAAATCAAGTTTACAAACTTCTCAAACTTTATAAAATCCTCAATTTAATATTTAAGTAATATTCACCAGGGTGGATGCAATACGCTCCAAACTCGACCTTCTTCCCCAGTACTCCGAGAAAAGGGAACTTGATTTTGATGGTCTGCAGTAGGGTCTCCTCGTTTAAATCCCAGATGTGCACCCACTGGAACAGTGGACAGACAATTGTATACTACAACAGTGATGTTAAAGGATGCCGTACGTGGTAAGTCGTTGCTGCAGTCTATTGGCGTTTTTTATGATTTTCAGTGGCAACCACCTAGAATCATAAGTGGCATCTAGTGGGGAGGGGCGTTGAGTCGCCAAGAGATGACTTGCTCCCTAAATCTAAAAATGATAAACAGATCACATACATTTCACGAAAATATAACTGTGTCTTGCTATAGCTATAGCTACCAACACTGGTAATTTTCAAGACTTCTCTGGGCCTTCTGGCACACCTGGGTTAGTACCATGTAGTATGCTATAATTAATGGTTATAAATGTATACATTGTTTACGTACACAGTTACTGCAGAAGGCGATGATCACCTCCATGTCAGCGATGACTTTCACATCGAGCACCGCAGCGCGCCCTGGCGCCGGCAGTTTCGCAAACGGACTTGACTGCAAATATTAACAAAACTGGACAACACATATTTACATTTTTACTTTACTTTTGAATACATACATTTTTTGATTCATGATCTTAACTAGTCATACTACTATATATAAATTATCCCAGGGCTGGAAGTGGCAGTGCAGTAGCTAGTGGCAGGGTTCCAGCCCTGGGCACTGGGGGCCTTGGTTACTTTTTCTGTAGTATATGACATCTCTTTCAATTTATAATTCATAAATACGTAGATTATGCTCATTACCGAAATATGATCGTTGCAGGTTGTATAGTTTGAGTTCAGTCGTTCACCTGGAAAAAACGGCAAAAACGAGGGTCTACACCAAAACCTCTTAAACCGTGGACTGGGAAAAATTAAGATAACACATAGAATAGAAGTAGGACGATAAGAAGAAGATGGTTGGTAAATAGAAATTCATGTTTGTACCTGCTCCATGTTACAAGAGGTAAGTACATACCTGCGTAGTATCCCAGAGACGAACGGTTCCATCAGCACTGCCTGTTGCCAGCATGTGTAAGGCTGGCACCACGTGAAAACAGCTGACACCCTACCCTCAAACAATTGTTTTATTTCAATAATAACAATCTCAATCAAACATTTATTTTTAAGCAACAAAGGCTCGAAACCTAAAACACAAGCAGCTGGTGCTGATTTTGCTACCTACCCTCTGTACTTTGAATACGTAGTCGTCCAATTTCCCCGGAGCGTGTCTGGACCTCACGCTTATTTCTCCGTCGTGCGAGCAGGACCACACGGTGTCCCCGGAGTAGCAGATCCGGCGGACGGCGCGGATGTGGACCCGTCGCCATGTAGAGATGCTGCAGTAGCTGGTGTGGGGTGGGGATGACAGCTCCTAACAAATAATTTTATCATTACAGCCGAAAGACGACTGCGGGGGAAAGGCGTCTTAGGATTTACGCAATAGTTGATCGTGCGCCACTACCAACCAGGGATTACCCCGTGCTGCTTCTATTACCAGCGTCTGATCCTTGATCTAGCCATCTGCCGAGTATCTCAAGATATTGGTCGAAATCCATTCACTGAAACGGCTATATATTTTCACAATCCTTTTACTTTATTATTATTTTGTATGATTATCTCTGCGCTTGTCTTTTTCTCACTTGCAACTCTGCAAGGCTAAGAAAGCTGTGGGTACTACTCGCAGTTTCTTAACGTTATGCTGGGTATGAGCCTTTTATTTATTTCACACATTGCGCCTTATATACATTATGCTACATTGAGCTACTCTATACTCCTGCCTGTATAATATTCTGTAACGTTTTAACCGAATAAATGGTCATTGTAATCTATTCTTTACCCTCCAGAAGTAAGTGGTGGGGGAGTCGACCACAGGCAGCGCGTGCCGCAGCCGCACGCGCACCACGTCGCCGCGCGCCGTGCCCAGCGCCAGCTCCGAGCCGGATCCAGAGGACGGTTGATAAGCCACACACTGAAATACAGATCATTATCGTAGAAACCTAGAAAAGTTTGTACCTAATCTAGAAGTTGATGGTAATCGGTCAGGTCGATGGGAAAAGAGTAGGTAACGCAGTCGACCATTTACCCGATGGTCAGACCTGATAAAAACAATCACCGGCTTTGCCTATATCTCACACTACTAAGACCGCCGAGGATAGAGACACTTGGAGAGACATGGTACATAAAGCAGCATTTTCAAGATGGACAAGATCTTCAGCATTTTCAAGATGGACAAGACCTGACTGAGATGAGAAGATCATTATCACGCACTGCTGAGCATAATTGCCACTCTTTAAGTAAGCTACTAGTCTCTGACTAACCTTACCCAGGAGTGACCATATTACATCTTAAATCGATTGGTTCTAATTTTGTTAAATAATGTTTCCTTTGTAATATGAGGTATGCAATAAAGAGTATTCTATCCATCTATCTATCTTCATCAAATAATCTTACAAAGGTGAAAGTAGTCATGCACACCGCTTGTATTTACGAGTAAGTTATACTGTAAGTTTGATATTGATCAGAGTTCTTACAGCTTAGAATCTAATGCCGATAGTGGTCTCACCGTGGGAATATGCGGGAGGCTGGTGATGCAGTAGCTGAGGGTGTGCGCAAGAGTGGACGCGTCGTACACCGTAAGGCTGCGGTCGGAGGCGGCTAGCAACAAGCTTCGAGCGTCCTGTATCAATCAACCAATTATTATTTACTGAATCAACGTTTATCGTTAAACTATGTATGTGATAATCAACAGGTTAACCACTGCACTAATAAAGACTAGACTCACTGTCATGTAAATGGCATCGGTGATCCAGCAGTTCTTGATGCGTTTTCGCACTCCTGTGCGATCGTAAAACATCTGCAAAGAAAGAAATTGCCGATTTCAGTTTTTTACATTTTATGTGTCATAATTTACTTGGATAGCTCTTATACTTTTTTTTTCCACATAACTCTATCAAATAATGTTAAATTTAATAATGCAATTGTCATTTTGTCGAAATCTTATATTAAATGCGAAAGAAACGCAATTAAGTGTAAAATAAATTATCAACAGTAACAATAAGAAATCGGCAATATATCGAAAACCGTTCAACTTTTATTCAGGTCATGTTAGGTTGGTTAGGTACCTCTTGGGTCGACTTACCTCTGGTGTCAAGCTGAACTGCTATTTATGGGACACCCTGTATAATTTTTTGTGTAATAGTAATAAAATAACATCAACAAATACCTCTAAATATTAGCTTAAGATGTAGACCTACGTGAATAAATTATATTTGAATGAATATTACTTGATATTTTCTTGAAATATAAAGGATAACTCACGCAAGATCAAGACCGGACCGGGCCGGCACGACGTTTCCATTCCTCAAGAAATTGTTATGATCTAGGCATCATGTGACGTTTTCTTTAGAAACTGGCTTATGGTCTTTGAACAAATTCGATTGTTACCTCGTAAGAATGCAGCATCTTGAGCCGACCATCGTACAGGCTGACGCGTCCGCCCCGCGACACAGCGGCGTAGCAGAATGACTCTTTCGTCTCAATCGGCACCAGCTTCACTATAGTCTCGCGCTGAAACATTTCAAGAGGCTGACAACACCTAAATAATTCATGTATATGAAGCAGTTTTAACAGAAACCAGTTATTTTAATAAGTATTCATATTTGAAAAACCGTAGACGGAGTCGCTTTTGAATATAACCAAATCGGGTCAATAGAAATTAGTTGTAAATATTTGTCTTAAATTCGTCCTTACACGTTTTATGTCTTTTTTTCACATAGGTCTGCAATTAAAATCACAGTTTAATTAATCTCATGTCTTAACCGCCAACGAGTCACATTTCACAAATAGTCTACGGTTTTACCTATTTTAATAGCGACTTGACTGTTGTCAAATCCTTCAATTGAATTAGTACCGTCTGCAAGAAATGACAAATCCCACAATTTTGGTTGATAAAGGGAAAGTCGTTCACTACTGGTATACTTTGCAAGACGTTACTATCAAGAAGACGCAATTCCAGAATAGCTTCTGCTCCTGCGGACCACTAATGCATAAAAGAAGTATCCACCTCAGTAGGCACGAACTGCAACCTTATGAGATACACAACATTACAGCCCAAAGAATCAGGAACTTTCTGGAATCAACGGGAATCAGTAATGATTTATAAAGGGCTGCCACAATAGATCACAACTGGTCGACGCGGCAACTTTATTACCCCTAAAAATAACAATAATAAATTCCAGAATAGCAATGTCCTTCGTTGTCGTATCTAGCAGCTGATCCTGCAACTTGTGCCGTGACTTGCAGGCTCCCTGGTTGTCTAGCACGTTGCTGGCGTGAGACTAGCCTACTATACCTTACAGTGCTGCAGCTGTTTGACAGTGACGTCCTTGAGCGGCGTCCACCGTGGCGGTGGCGTGACCAGCAGGCGTGCTAGCAGCTGCCGCCACCACACGCGCCCGGCGCCCCAGGAATCCAGCGCGTTGAACAGGGCGTTGGCGTGTGGCGAGTACTTGTGTTGCCCTAGAAAATTCAGCTGGTTTTAATGTTTAAAAATGTAATCTGTGTAATGTTACGGACGCTTAAGAGAAGTACCAAAGATGTTATTGATGGCTTGGATGAATCCCTCCCGGTCGAGCGAGAGGGCAAGGGAGGTGTGCAAGGGCGCGGGGGCAAATTCGATGCCCTCCTCAGCCGCTGCCAGACGCATCACTTCTTCCACCCGTCTGCAGACAAGACATGAAATGAGTAGGTAATACAACTTATAGATTAGCCATGACTTTGGGTGAAAACGGGTGACTTACTTCCACGAATCGTTGAATAAAGCCACTTTATTAACTCTTATTGGTAAAGCGATCAAAGCCGATCAACAACCACCACACGCGCCTAGATAAACATAATACACACACGCATCACACCACATCATAACACACACACGTTGACTAACCGAGGTCTTTAAATCGGTATTTAGCAGAATGTGGCAAAAGGTCCCAGGAGAGAATAGATAGAAGGCGAAAAAGAAAAGAATTAGAAGCTGTATCACCTCTCAATATCTTGGGAGCGTGTGGTCTCCTTGGTCTTACGAAAGGTGCGCCGGAGTTTGCTCAGCGCAGCCGGTGTGAGGGCGTCCAGAAGCTGCTGCGCCAGCGTCTCTTCAGGGTTATCATCGTCACTGCAAATTGAACTATTACTATCAACGAATAAAAAGAAGATTATACATTGAAATTAAACACTTTAGAACGGATTAATCGCGTTTATTAACACCATGATCCTACGTTTCGAGCCCTTTACAGCACTCGTTTTCACAGGGGTTAAGTGTTTAATTTCAATGAATAACAATCGCGGTAACAGAAGACAATATTAAGAAGATTATAATTGAAAAAAATAGGTGTCATATACAAAAAATACTAAGTTCATCGGATACCAAGCCGGGGATCAAATCTGGGTCTTCAGCTTAAGATAATTAATCCTCTCTTCGAAAATGAAAGGTATATTCAGTCTATTGACAGATGGCATCACTGGTGCGCAGGTCTCAATTTCATCTATTTTGGACAAATATGGCGCTGTGGCCTCTTATCTAAAAAAACTTGACTTTATTTTCGATGGCGATGCCTGACGCGAGCTGCCTGTATGACACCATCCAGCAGCTTGAATAATCTTTCAAATAAGGTTGAAGTAACGCCATTTTGTATAGGTAAACCTTGGCAGTGGCAGTTGGAAGCTTGTGTTATTCGATCGTGATATTATCTAGCTATCCATTCTTGCTGAGGAATCTAAATAGCATTTGATAAAAAAAAACATGCAGAATAATCTATCGGAGTATCGCTTACATACTCGACTTATTACATTTTTTGGGAAATACTGGAACGTACGATTTAAGTTCTCAGTTTTATAAGACGCAAGAATATAAAAACAATGTTTTTATTTTCTTTAAAACATACAATACTTATTTCAAAATAATTTTAAACAATGTTAACCAACTAAACTGCTTACCCAAGCAAACTGTCCTCAGACTCGCTCTTCACTGAGCCACTTTTTAATCCTCCCTCAGAATTTTCATCGTTCAAAGATACCACGGACATTTTCACATGAATATAATGTTTACAAATATTATGACTGAGTTTGGTCGATATAAGGCCGTCGTTACAAGTTATTTTTGTTAACAGAGCCATCTATCGACGATTGGAAGAATTTTCTTTATTCAATCCGAACTAAAATAGTGCCCATAAACAAGTTTGTAGAGTGGCTATTGTTTGCAGCGACAGAGCCATCTATTGGTAAGTAGCAGGACTGATAGGTACTACTTGACTGTATCAAAATGGGGTTGGCGAGCAGCTCATATAAAACTAAATTATTTGTGAAGTTTACTTTTATTGACAAAAGGTTGCGGTATAAACGTTATTTAAAATGAATTCGTATCGCAAATTATTCGTTGTAATTACAATATGTACATAAGTACGATACACACTACGGAACAAATTGATTTCGATTTACTACGGCGTTAAGAATATTAAATGTAAATAAATACCTATAGCACAAAAATCAACCATTTTTACAGTTGTATGCAGCGTTTTTTAAATTAAAAACAGCATTCCTGAAAAAACTGCCTTATTTATGTACATAAGTTTGCAAACACGACGGCATTGTTAAAAACCCAAATTAGTTTATTTTAACCCGCCCAAGAATGATTTGTACCTTATGATATAAATATAATTTACCTAGGTTTTAACCTCCGATGAAAACTACAATTTCTGGCTACGTAGCTCTCAAATGAACCGTACCTACCATTGGTCTAAGCTATCTTTGATGTAGCTAATATGAATCCCATTCAAGATAACTCAATCTGCATCTAGCCAGAGGAGGGCAGCCAAGTAAGAAATGTCTCAGATCTCGTGTAAATGTGGTTTTGAGGCTTTCTTGTTTACTGGCCAAGGTGTATACAGTACTTTTCTGCTCAAAACAGTCGGCTTGGCAAATTTGTTTAGCGTACCGCTCTGCAATTGGCTGCTTGCCAGCTAGAGGGCAGAAAATTGTATTATACCTAACGTAGAAGTACCAGTGCTCGACACTGCACCAGTATTCGACATGAGCAATTTATGTCAAAGAGACAAGTGTGCTTACTATGAGGAGTCACTTTGACGTTTGTGTTGTTTTACGTAGCCACGAGTCGATAGAGACTGCGTAGCTCGAAAGTATTTGCAACTCGCTCGCACGAGCGACGACGACGAGAGAACGAGCAAGATGCAAATATTTGTCATTCTTGTCGTTCTACAGATAAACCAACCTGTATAGTATTATCTATAAAATAAAAAATAAAAAGGTTAGGACAAAAATGATGCAGAAAAATGCCTTTTCTATTCTTTTTTCAAAAAAGAGAAAAAAAAATAGATACTAGTTTAACTTAGCGCAGCCGAGGACCTAATGGTTCCGATAAAGGTTTAAATTCGAAAATCGAAAAATCTCCGTTGTTGGTCATATTTAACATTATATTACTTTGACATAAAGTGTCCATAATAAGGTACTAAGGAAACTTTTAACCTTTAAACCTTCCCTCTTAATAAACATATTTAAAATGATAATAATTAAAAATAATAATTAATGACCAATATTCAAACACATACTATATATAAACGCGGTACGCACAGACACACACAAACCATATAAATCAAACTCAAACTCAAACACTCACAGTACACTTTTCACTTCCATACTTTTAGACATAGACATAGACATAGAAAAGTTTTATTCAACACCAAAAAAAAAAGCAAAATCTACAAAATTGAAATAATGTTACAAACTAAAAATATACCTTAAAACTACCTGGCTAAATAGCAAAGAATACATTTTGATGTTAAACAGGATCCCGCCTCAGCATAAAGTTGCAGTGCATTTACTGCAACGCTGGTTTTCAGGCAGACCCTTTATACATGAACCCTTACTTGCTGTATGTCGAAAACGTACACAAATACTTTTCTCATTGTCTTTATTTTATTGTTTCTATTTATTTGTTTAATTTTAAGCGTTGCACTTGGTAGTTGTAGTTTTAGTTTGTAAAGGTCCTGGCAGAATACCAGCGATGTGGCTAGCCGCATCATAATGCTGAGCCAGCGCCTATTCTCTGCCACGACACATGGCTATTTTTGTTATTAATAAGTACTTCTGTTTTTTAGTGTTTAAATTGCATGCATGTCCTTTTTGTAATTTTTGTTGTGCTTTATGCCATGTATGTTGTGGGTGTGAATAAAGATTTTATCTATCTATCTATCTATCCATGTCAAATACTGGTGCAACGTCGAGCACTGGTATACATATACTTCAACGTTATGAGTAATTTACGTACCTTCCTTGGTAACGGCTCCTAAGAACTTCGATAAAAATTGGTATAAAGGGGGCTGTAGGATGAAAAATCGATCTAGCTTCGGTTCGTATCTGGGAAAACGAGGGTTTTCTAGTTTTCATGTATTTTCTGAGCTTTTCTCAGTCGCCCAGGAACTTAATCTAAATCTCCCAAATTTTGCTAAATTACATAGAATTTAACCGACATTTATGGAGTTTTAATATTAATTTATACTTGTTAGACCTATTTATTAGTTATATTGTAAATGACCATGTTTGCTTAAAATGGTATCGACCGTATTCCCAGATAAAGCATTAGAATAGCCAGCATGAGCAAATCTCCGCCATTAGCTCCCCCGAAATACCGCTAATGAAGTTTCCGTGTCCGTCTGTCTGTCTGTCTGCGCGGACAAATGAAGTGCGATGTCTCGAGGGACAGGATGGATGCGGCGGGGTTTGTTTAGGTTACTAACTGATTTGCAATACGACTTTGAATTACGAAAATTGTCGAGTTGAGCCAGGAAAGAATTCTTATAAATCAGGGGAGCAATATATAGGTTTATTTTCTTGGAAACGGGTAATAATGTTAATTAAGTCACTCTAAACTTTTATTTTCGAAATATATACAGTAAGTGTAACTTACCTAACTACCTACCTCTACCTACCTTAAATCTAAAGTAGGTCCTTGAGGCATTGTACCTAGGATGCTGGCGGCATTTCCTCGTTGTATCGCAATGCTGATACGTTGTGCGAGGAAGCCACCAGCTCTTCGGTCACCAGTGACATCAACCAGACGTTTCGCGATTTCTACGAAAAATTTGCGTGCGCTGGGACCCCATGGACCAAGAGTTTCGACCCCGAATGGTACAAAAAGGTACTCTTTGCCCAGGCTCTTATATTTATTACGTTTTAATTAAGTTAGCACGCCATATACCTACGTTCGGGTTAGCCGTAGGATCTGCATAGAGGGTATGTCCGCTCATATTGTTCGCTCTTTGTCAGCTTAGCGTTTGTTAAAAATGGTCAAAACATAAGTAAACGACTTAAGGTCTGTTAAGTTTTCATGAATAAGGCTTTATAGAGCGGTACGCCTGTATATAGAGATGCAAACAATGAAATGGCAATCAATAGTACCTACCTATTAACTTCATTCTTTTTTTTCAGCTTGTCGTCGGACTACTGTTAAAGAACAGTATTCTGCTTTTTCGTCGAATTGAATTGAAATGAAATGATCTTTTTTTTCTAGTGTTCAATATTTTGCCGAATATCATTTGCCTACCAACTTTTCGCCGATAATTCACTTGGCAAACCAACATTTACGATATTATTCTTTGCTAACTTTCATTTGACCGAATTTTCATTTGCCAATTAGGTTAGGTTAGGTTGGAAGATGATAATATGCCAAAGATACGTCTGCAAATCGTGACAGTTGGCAACTGATCTTTCAGTCAAAGAAAAATATAGGAAAAGTTGTTTAGGAAGCGATCAATTTCCATACAATTTTCGGCGATTTAGTAAACCGTGAAGCTTTTCGACGCCATGTTAGATACAAACGCTTTCTCTCAGACGCCACGTCACCAAAGTGCCAAGACTGAAATTGAACTTCATGACTGTTCAATAAGGTCTATATTGCTCTGTGGTCTATGACTGATTAATCGGTCTTTGGCGTTGAACCTGGAAAAGCCTTGGCGTGGAAAAGGTTAAAGAACATACAACATAGGGTCTAAAATAAACATTTGTAGCATCCATTCATTATCTCTTGCGTTGCCTTGGGTGGAAGTGCAATGTCCCAAGGGAGACGGCTCCGCCATTATGACTTCACACGTCATACGGCTCCGTATCCGTAATCACACTCTGACCCCACAGTAGTCACATACTTACAGTAACGTAAACTGTAGTGTTGGAACGAATTTGGAGTTCAAATTTCGCAAAAAAGACGATCACCATATAGGTATAACTAGGTAGAAACCCGTCAAACAAGCGATTTCTACTTGAATAATATATACTTAAGTAGGTACATACATACGCTCGAAAAATTTTCACGGTTTTGGCTACAGATGTGTAAGTTGCGGAAAGTTTCCAAAAAGTTTGAAAAATTCTAGGAAATTTCTTGAAAATTACACAGAAATTTAAGAAATTTCCATTTTACGTTGCGGAAAGTTTCAAACCCCCTACAAAAATGTGAGAAGTTTCTGAAACTTTCCTATGCGAAATATTTCGCAATATTGGAAAGTTTCCGTCGGCACAGCAGTGCTTTTGGCCAGATATGTCCGGTTTTACTTGGGCACCTGGCAAGCTAGGGTCAGTCGTGCATGGCTACCAGTGGTGGGGTAAATTAGCGACGAGTAATTAACCCGTGGAACGATATGTTAATAAAATATGTAGTATAATTTCTGCCTAAACATATACATACTCGTAGTTAGGTTCGAAATTCAAATTTTTTTAGAAACACGTGTGTTCGTAACGCGCTCCACGGGTTAATCTGTAGGTACCTAACTGTAGTCAGCCGAGAGCCTTAGTGAGTGGCAATACGGATGCATCCCAATGTAGCAGATAGTTTTGTGATATACTTATACCCAGTATTAGCTGACCCCATAGTCCTCCTGATATGAATGCTGTTACTGGGCAAGTAAATGCTAATTTGTTACCGACGTAGTATAAAATAAATGGGTACCTACCTAATACAATAATTCAACAGTCTAAAATTTTGGTAAAATCCAAACTAAGTCACGATAGTTTTTAGAAGTGGCTTAACTTCCTAAAAAATATGTATGTACCAACTTTGTTTCTCTGTGTATCTACTTAATACTACCTATTAGGTTGGTTCAAGAAAAAAAGTTGAGAATATACCTTCTCCACAAGGTTCTCTTTTGTCCAAATTACAGAGAAACTGATATCCATTTTTATAGCAATAAAACATTCTTAAAGTTGAGAATATACCTTTTCCACAAGTTTCTTTTTGTCCAAATTACATAGAAACTGATATACATTTTTATAGCAATAAAACATTCTGTACTTATATAAAATATATTGGACGAGGAAATTGGGAACTACGGTATCTCAACAGACAACCTTTTGTATGGAGCGAGCACAATTGAGCCCATGCTTAAAATGTGTTTGAAAAGTAGTGTACACGTGTGCTCTGATTTCTCGCTGCGCGGGCGCAGGTAGCGGCGGCACGGCGCGCGGGAGGGGGGCGGAGGGGGTGAGATCGCGCTTTTAGCGCGTGAGGTGTGAAGCAGCGCGCAAACACCGCACTGGAGCAACGCCGACAGCGTGCTACATACAGTGGTTTTATTTTATTTTATGCGGAGCGTTCAGAAAGTTTACATTGTTCAGTAGATAAATCTGGGTAGTATTATGGCCCTAGAGAGTACCACATGGAAATTGCTCCACGGACAAGCAGCTCTTAAGTTTAAGAAGAAGTATTTAAAAGCACAAACCAACTAATCACTGACTACTGACTTGCACATCAAAAAAATTATAAATGCACATTAAAACATTTCCCTGATGTGTATTAAGAATGTTTGGCTGTGCAATTAAAAATATTTTTCTAGGCATTTAATAATTTCCCGATAAAATATAAAACGGAAAGTGTACATACATAAATCGACGTTTACAAGGAGGGGACAAGTAAAAGAAACCATGTGACTCGAGCATTTAGCCAATAAGGGTATTATCACACTAGGGCGATTTGAAAGTGATTTCTATACAAAACTTGTACGCGGCGAACTCGCGACGTGACATACAAAAATCGCGCGCCATTGGGCATTTTCGCGAGAAGAAACCGATTTTTTTTTAAGTCGTCTAGGAGAAAAAACGGTCTCACAATTTTCAAACGTTTTACGTACTCTCTATTTTGTAACCGCTATTCAAAGTGTTTGAAAAGTGGTAACGGAATGGAAAAATAAAATTGGGACTCTTTTTCTCCGGGTAGCATCGAGAGTGTACTTGATTCTGAGTAGGAAAAACATTACATTTACCTGATTTAGAAAAAGAAAGTAATCGGATATTTTTAGTTAGCCAAATTGTAACAACTAGACCGCGAGTGGAACTACTGGTGGAGTAACTGTGCTGCAGGGAACAGTCACGAATAGTCGGCGCCGTAAAAGGTGAAACGATCGTTTTGTAACATCGACTACAATCGCCTTTTTATGACATTTCGGTGGCCTCATATCATATCTCACGGAGTAACTGATGGTTGCATATATTTATCTATATATGCTTCTTTCTGCCGTTGACCGCAATGGCGTGCCAACTGCGTTGCTGAGTGGAGACCATTTGGCTGCACATCTTTTATTTATGGTACTTGATTTACTTTCATGTTGTTTTTTTTTCTTGTTTATTTTTGTAAGGTACTTCGATGTTGTTTTTTTCTCTGTAATGATGTGTTGTTGAATAAATTATTTTCTTTCTTTCTTTCTTCTTTCTTCTATCTTTACTTCTGTTTTAACAGCAAATCGCGTCCTACGTTTATATGACTAGTGGCTCTGTTAGCTGTAGCCTAGTGTAGATGGTAGTAGTGTTGGCCCAAAGGTCGTAAGCGCCTTTGCGGTCTATGGCGCTTAGGATCTTTGAACCAATTCCCACCATTTAGAAAATTTCCAAAAACCGAATCGACAAATATTTTTCATGTAATCAACAAAATTGTATACAAAATTTGACAAGGGTTGGTTGATAAATGCGGCCTGTAGAGGAGAACAAATGGACAGACACACGAACGCATTTTTACCCAAGCCTTACCACGTCTTAACGCGATTCAGTTGACGACCTAAACAGAGTCGCTTCCATACAACATCATCATCATCATTTCAGCCGAAAGACGTCCACTGCTGGACATAGGCCTTCCCAAAGATTTCCACAAAGACCGGTCCTGCGCCACCCGCATCCAGCGAACTCCTGCGACCTTCATCAGGTCATCAGTCCACCTTGTGGGGGCCTACCCATGCTGCGCCTTCCGGTACGCGGTCGCCACTTTACCTTTACCGCCCCAACGGCCATCGGTTCTACGTGCAATGTGCCCCGCCCACTGCCACTTAAGTTTAGCGATTCGGAGAGCTATCCATACAACTGAGCCTAAACTGAATCGCTTTAAGACGTCATGGTAATGCCCCAGCTTCCGATCCAAGCCACATGTGTCCAAATACCTGGAACCAACGGTCACAGAGCCAACGACCTCATTAGACTATTCGTCGGGTGTTAAAACGCTTGAAACACTGCGTGCTAACTCGCCCCATATCGGGGTGTTTGTCAAGCTGGCCACATTTGGAACATGGGGACACTTAACTAGACTGAGATCGCATTCCATATCGGTTAGCGGTTTCCTTTTAAACTATTTGTCTTGTTTTAAGAGTCATACGCTTAAGGATGACTCACAGTAGTCCGTTCCGTTCCGATCCGATACGGAACGATCTGTCAGTTTCTATACAAAAACGTGATACTTTCTATAGAAACTGACAGATCGTCCCGTATGGGATCGGAACGGAACGGACTACTGTGAGTCATCCTTTATTTAGTTTGCTTACTTTGCTTAACAACTAAGAGGTCTCTGTTAGTCTTATGTAGTTGAAGTCTTAGGGTAGACTATAAAATTGCATTCCTATATTATTAATAGATTGTCTCCATGCACTGTATTTATATTCTGCAGCTGATAGTGTTAGTTGTGATAGACTCTATGTTAACCTAGCAACTTTAAGATAATATTGACTTATGTTACCGCGATTGTTATTCATTGAAATTAAACACTTTATAACGTATTAATCGCGTTTATTAACACCATGACCCTACGTTTCGAGCCCTTTACAGCACTCGTTTTCACAGAGAGAATGCGGATTCTCCCCGTCAATCAACAAAGTTACTTGTGCAAACTA
This sequence comes from Lathronympha strigana, assembly GCA_949128165.1. Taxonomy (NCBI): domain Eukaryota; kingdom Metazoa; phylum Arthropoda; class Insecta; order Lepidoptera; family Tortricidae; genus Lathronympha; species Lathronympha strigana. The sequence continues at coordinate 317,772 of OX421903.1, forward strand.
CCTACTTACATACAAAAAAATATAAATAATTAAAAACAAAAACAAAGGTTGGTCTACCATGCCTAGAGGGCTTATAAAGTTAGTAATACATTGCCTGAAGGGCATTCTATAATTAAAATTTTAAAAAAGGCTCGAAATGTAAGGTCATGGTGTTAATAAACGCGATTAATCCGTTCTGAAGTGTTTAATTTCAATTTTAAGATAATTTTATGTTCATACATGGCAGCTGTCCATCACTTCTTAGCAACAAATACATTGCGTTTATACGCATAAAGTTAATTTTATTTGTAATAAAATACTTCACAGTACACATGATGCCATATTACCGTACTATGGTGTGATAATTAATAATCAAACGAACTTACCTGTGAAGTTTGATTGGAATTATACGAGTATCCAAATCGAAGATTACATATATTTACTAGCAGCAGTACACGGTTATGTGCTGTCCTTGTCACACATTTAGAGTTATAATATTATTCAAAAAAAACTGTTCTCGCTCTCGCCCGCCGGGTAATTAGGCACAGCAGCGCTCCCAGCGGCGTGGTTTATCATTATTTTAGAGCACATAGATATTTTTGTGTTAGGACCAGAGACTATTTTATTTTAATTTTTAGGGTCTGGGAGGGTGGGAGTATGTAATCTTCGATTTGGATACTCGTATAATTCCAATCAAACTTCACAGGTAAGTTCGTTTGATTATTAATTATACTTCGTATCCAAATCGAAGATTACATATATTTACTAGCAGATGTTTAGAGAATTGTAATACTACATATAAGTAGGAAAAATAAAATAAAATATCGAAGTCAAATCCGTACGCTCCTATGGGTTCCTGATAATTAGCTTCATACATGAGTGCCTAATAAAATAAAACGGTACTGTTATGTAAATATTATATGAATATTTTTATTAGATTGGACTTATGCATGACATGCTGTGCGTGTCCAAGTGAGGAACGACATTAATAAAGAATGAAATTACTTTCAATAACCTTTTAGGTGAAACAAAACACTGGAGTGTGTATTATCGTCGATATAATTTTAACATTACTTGAATATACCTGCTTTAAATTATACTTCGTTCATTTAATTGAACTCTACTGACGAATCCCTGCATAGTGATTGTATACTTTAGATATGCCTGTATTTCATATCGAAGTAAAAAAGGAAGACAAAAACAAGTTGTATAATTAGTAAAACAAGCTATCAGTAGTTTCTTCATTGCAAGATTAGTACTAAAGAAATCTTGTTATAAAATATACATACAGATTTATACTGAGACCAAACAATAATTCAAGTGGTTGGTAATGGTTAATACGGTAAGTTTTTCCTTTTTGAGTAGAACGTTGTAATAAAAAAGTGGCAGGTGTCTTCGATTCTACTGTAGGATAACGAAATATTGACCAGTACGCTACAGCAGCAAGAGAATTACTATTTTTGTAAATAATTGTTATAATAAAGAACAGACACGTGGAGTGTTTTATATCTTGATAATCGGAATGCTACTATTGAAAAGAAGTCTCATCATGGTAAAAACAACCTGATGGAGTAAAATTTTTATTACATTCTACACAATTCCTGTAGAATATGTAATACGAGACGCCGTTAATGCGGAGCAAAGTTGTACGATCCTCAACACGATTTTATTAATGTGAAGAAACTCAACGCTGTTAATGCGAAGCAATGTTGTACAATCATCAACAATATGGATGTAGAGTAACTCAACGCTGTTGAAGCGGAGCAAAGATCTACAATCCTCGACACAATTAATGTGGAGAAACTCAACGCTGTTAAAGCGGAACAAAGTTCTACAATCCTCGACACAATGAATGTGGAGAGACTCAACGCTGTTAAAGCGGAGCAAGTTCTACAATCCTCGACACAATTAATGTGGAGTACCTGAACGCTGTTAAAGCGGAGCAAAGTTCTACAACCCTTGACACAATTAATGTGGAGTACCTCAACGCTGTTAAAGCGGAGTAAAGTTCTAGAATCCTCGACACAATTGATGTGGAGTACCTCAACGCTGTTAAAGCGGAGCAAAGTTCTAGAATCCTCGACACAATTAATGTGGAGTACCTCAACGCTGTTAAAGCGGAGCAAAGTTCTAGAATCCTCGACACAATTAATGTGGAGTACCTCAACGCTGTTAAAGCGGAGCAAAGTTCTAGAATCCTCGACACAATTAATGTGGAGTACCTCAACGCTGTTAAAGCGGAGCAAAGTTCTAGAATCCTCGACACAATTAATGTGGAGCACCTCAACGCTGTTAAAGCGGAGCAAAGTTCTAGAATCCTCGACACAATTAATGTGGAGTACCTCAACGCTGTTAAAGCGGAGCAAAGTTCTAGAATCCTCGACACAATTAATGTGGAGTACCTCAACGCTGTTAAAGCGGAGCAAAGTTCTAGAATACTCGACACAATTAATGTGGAGCACCTCAACGCTGTTAAAGCGGAGCAAAGTTCTAGAATCCTCGACACAATTAATGTGGAGCACCTCAACGCTGTTAAAGCGGAGCAAAGTTCTAGAATCCTCGACACAATTAATGTGGAGTACCTCAACGCTGTTAAAGCGGAGCAAAGTTCTAGAATCCTCGACACAATTAATGTGGAGCACCTCAACGCTGTTAAAGCGGAGCAAAGTTCTAGAATCCTCGACACAATTAATGTGGAGTACCTCAACGCTGTTAAAGCGGAGCAAAGTTCTAGAATCCTCGACACAATTAATGTGGAGTACCTCAACGCTGTTAAAGCGGAGCAAAGTTCTAGAATCCTCGACACAATTAATGTGGAGTACCTCAACGCTGTTAAAGCGGAGCAAAGTTCTGGAATCCTCGACACAATTAATGTGGAGTACCTCAACGCTGCTAAAGCGGACGATCCTTGACATAATTAATGTGTTAAAGCTCAACGCTGTTAAAGCAAGCTTATTTGACACAATTTTTGTGGCATAATTGTTGAAACGGAGCAAAATTATACAAATTTACACGCCATTTATGTCACGTAACTCGGCGCTGTTAAAGCGGAGCAGCGTAGGGTATTTAATAAGATTAAGCCTATTTCATCGATATAGCCTTCGAAAATATATAATATATATTTTCGTAGGCTATATCGAAAATATATTATATTTTCGTTTCGTATATATATATATATATTATGAAGTTTCTCTAGGAAACTATAAATCAAAATTTAAGTCGTTGTTTGTATTACTTCAGTATATATCGGTTCATCCTTTCAATAAACAGGAATATTAGTTTCTTGATAATTCAATTGGGTTAAAACCATTTACTCTCCAATGAGGTTTTTGTTAGCAAACTCACTCAGCTTGGTAAAATTATTCCGTTTTGGTTACCACCTTCCTAAACGGTGAGGTTTTAATAGTAGGTACGTACGACCATATTAATATCCGACTTAATTTTCATTAAGTCATGTTGAGTCCTACTATCGTAAAGGTATCATCTACAATTTTATATGTAGGTATCATAAAAATGTGATCCACAACATTCACTACCTACATATACAAATTACAATACTTCTATTATAATATGTATATGTAAAAATCATATGATTTATATAATTTCATGCATTGCATTGCATTTTAATTCGTTTTTACTAACCGCAACAATTCGCAAGACTGCGCCGTCAGATATTGGTTCAAATTCCGGAACCAAACTATCCTTGTTTCGTGATGGGGATACGTAAAGTTGATAAAGAAAATCAGTAAGTATAGGTATTATTGTTATACAAAAAACCACAAAAAAATTTTAACTATTTTGTGTCTTTAACCAGTTTTCTCGTTATTCGCTCCGAGCATGCAGGAAAGCGATTGAACACCTTTTAGGTGTGTAATTTGTTAACGAACCACCAATCATAATATACTAACCTGTAATGTCCGCATATTATGTAGGTACTGTATTTTGTAAATTTTTACATAAACCAAAATATCATATTTTTGACCTGGTTATATCGTTGTATATTGAACGGTTTACGGTATCTAAAATATGAGGGAAAAAAATAATAACCTCTTTCGAGTCTGAACAAAACAAAAAAGTTATTCTTTACCTTAAATAACTTACCTATACTCAAAGAATACAACTCTGAACATAAATTATCCTTCTTTAATCGTATAGACACTAGGTCGCAAATTAAACCCCTGCAGCGGCTACAGCAAGCATTCGCGCTATTTAGCGGAACAGGGTAATACGGCACTGCCGCTGCGGTTACACTTCCCTTTAGTTTAGAGCCTTAACTGACCCAAAATCGCAATATCATAGTATTTTGACTTCATTAAAACATGATCAAGATTATATATTCCGACTCATTAAAGTAGTATTTCCTTGATAAAACCTGAAATAGGCTTACTCGTAAATAGGAACGTAGTTTATACGAAACCTATCTTATTTTTATTTTACAATTTTTCTCTGCAACAACATTATGATGATAATTATTGATTGTAGTCATTGTTACTTATTTCAGCGAGCTCATGATTCTTTATAAGCGAGTATATTTTTATGACAGTTCATATAAATGAAGTAGGTAGACGACGTACAAGAAGCGCTATAAGTATGTGTACTTCTTAGCTGACAAATCGGGGCTGTCTTTCACGAATAATCCAAGACAAACATGAAGAATTGAAGAGGTCATACCTCCCTTTTAGGGATAAAATGGGGAACCTCTAAAATACCTATATTGTCCCGAAGGCTCGACGATATTCGGAACGGCAACATCCGGATCATAAGCTAGCTTTTATTAACAAAACTATAGATAAATGAGGGAACCTCTATGGCTATTTTACTTTAAATTACTTTTAGATGCCATTTTGTTAACCGAATTTACTACAATTTGTGAAATTCATGTCGACTTTCATAATTTTTTAGCATTGCATACTTCAATACTTATTACTATAATTATCTCAGAACTCTGGAAAGGTAGATGAAATCATTGCGTAGATGAGATTACATTTGTTTTCGTTAAATACCAGGGTTAGAAGTAAGTGGCTAACCCTCGAGTATGGCGTGTGGCGCAATTTTTAGTATACGGTCTGGTACACAAACCTGATACGAATTATAACGCGTAAATACTATAACGCGTAAATACATAACGAACCTTAAAGTTCTCTTAATTAGGTTTAAATTTGTATGTTAATCTACGAACAACAACCCGTGCCTTTAACATGTACCTTACTTATATTACTTAGAAAAAAGAAGGTAGATGTAAAAGCATTATTTCGAACAAAGTAAATATTCCTTGATCTATTCTTTTAGTTATTATATGATTAATACACCACACTAACATTCGTTTTTAAATTGTAATCTACCACACATATATTGAAAGTAAAATCAAACATTTGGACAAAATCACTTTCCGAAAGAAGATTCGTTAAACGGCAACTAGGCCGCGGTTTTATTCTGTAATTTGAATTCATCGTTCTGAAGATGTGTAAAATCACTCACCCTAATCCTTCAATCTGAAATAGATATACACTAAAACACTATTTTTGCGAGAAAATACGTGTGACTCGGACCGACACAAAAACATGTAATGATAAACCACGCCGCTGGGAGCGCTGCTGTGCCTAATTACCCGGCGGGCGAGAGCGAGAACAGTTTTTTTTGAATAATATTATAACTCTAAATGTGTGACAAGGACAGCACATAACCGTGTACTGCTGCTAGTAAATATATGTAATCTTCGATTTGGATACGAAGTATAATGAGCACTTTACGCCTATGTCAAACATTCAAAAGGACATATGTACTGTAAAACGTTGTACGATACACATGCGAATAGGCAATTTATCGCCACTCGTAGCGCATTTCCTATTTTTCGCACTTGTAATGAACTATTCAAGCCACTTAGGGCCACAATAGTGCTTTTATTTCAACACTAGTACCTAACCTTTATCATTTGGAAAGGTACCTAATCATCAATTCACTTTCTTATTTTCTGAAATTCTAGAATTGCTTTATATGGCCCATTTAAGTAAATCTCACAAATGCTACTCTTCCCAAGTTCCATGAAGCACAATATTGTCAAGAAATAAATGCCTTGACATTATAGGGTATAAAGCCGCAGTTATATGAATGTAATGGCGTTAAAAATCCCTTTTTTGACTGCGGGCCGGTGCAACCGCCCCTCGCAGGCAATTTGCGCCGATACCTTATTAGCAATAAACAAAAACAGGGGCTTATGATGCAGCTTTAGGGGAAAAAAGGAGCAGGCGGGAGCGGGAACAAAATATCAAATTGTGGAAAGTGGTTAGTTAGTTATGATGAGCGTTTTCCGCAACTCAACAACTGATTTAATGGGTTGGCAACGCGCATGTGAACGCTTTCTATCAGGCGGGCCGTACGCTTGTTTGCTTCCGTCGTGGTATTATAAAAAAAGAATGTACCTTTTTTGCGTGAAATTGGAAGATTTGTAAGTATCCTAGTCACCCCAGCTCCTCCGAGAAACCATGCTAAGTCGAGTTAGGCTACCTCGAATTTCACGCAAAATAGTAACATTGGTTGTCGAGTTGCAGAAAAGGTTGCTAACGCTAAGTTTCTGTAGACTTGTGCTGTGTTTACAGTCTAGGAAAATATGTTTTACTCGTTTTACTGATGCCTTGCACGGCCTACAGGGATAGTATTGCAACTGCAATCGCCAATCGCCTTAAATTTTTTGACATATCTGTTTGAGTTCATTAAAGTATCTCGAAATGAGTGAGTTTCTTGACACAATCGGATGCCCATATCGGTTGACACTAGTTTTTACCTAAACTACTGCTATATAACTCAACGTGAATCCCTTTTCCGAAAATGATAAATACCTTTTCTTTTGTCTTGCCGTGAAAAGGGCTTAAGCCCTTCTTTCCCGGTGTCTGCGGTAATATACTACTATTTTTCAAATTTGGGCTCATTACAATTCACTAATTAATGTCAAAAAAGCTACTACCGGTTCTAACCCTACACCACAGCCGGGGAAGATTATTATCTTCAAGAAACTCGGGACTAATTATTTCAAAAGTAGTAAAAATATTTACAATATGTGGTACAAGGAACCATATCAAAAGAAAATGGTGAAACAGAAAGACCACTAATAAAAAAAAGAATAAACAAAATAAAATAAAATTTGACACAGCACCCCGCTACCTCCAGCAACTTGCGCCGCCACAGATAAATCACTAAGGTTAAAACATCATTAATATTGAATCACCGTGATTTACCGAGAGGGCGCCACCCTCGCCACTGGCCTTAACCGGTGAATTATGCTTGCTTAACTTTTCGCTATTTTCTAATGTTTTGTGGGCACTAAGTTAATAGTGTTTTAAAGTTTGTTTTAGTTTAGTCTTTTATTTCTTGATTTTTGGGGTCACTTTGTAATACGTCCGTCTGTCTGTCAAGACCCTGTATCTCGGGAACGCGTAAAGGTAGCAAGTTGAAATTAATACCGCATACACAAGCCTACGGTCCCTCAGAGTTGTGAAAAAACCAAACATCTACGTCAATGACGTCAACGCAATCAAAAGATACGGCCGTTTAAGTCACATTTCCCATACATTTGCAATGGGAATCAAAATGTATAGTGTACTTCCCGTTGACCTAGAATCACGACATTTGGCAAAAAGCAAGAGCTTGTAGTATAAATACTAGAAAAAATCGTTTGCCATAAATAATTACATTGAAACAGAAAAAGATAGAAATCAAAAAGTGGCATCATCGTCGTGTCGTCCCGTTTTCTTACATATATTGATTTGAAAGGAACGACACTATTTTTTTGTACGTCGATTAAACACGATAAGTCACTTTGAAACCATTCATATGCTTAAACAACGACTGGCTGGGTAACTCCGACATCCCAGCTTCTGTACACAAGACGTTCACCAATCCGGTTCGAAGGCAATTAAACGCTTCATCAATTAAAACGTTGTTTGTTGATGATTCGGAATTCTAACAGACAAACAGGCGTGACGCACGTGTATTGTTCTTGTATGTTGTGATACATCAACACGATAATAACTTTAAAGATTTTTTTTTTCTAAGCCTATTTGTATGTCCCACTTAGCAAAGGCTTAATGACTACAAGAAACCTAGTGTATATATTCCACATAGAGTTTCAAGCAATATGTCGCAGTTAAAATTCGGTCAGATTTTAAAGTATTTTTTGTTATGTTTTACTGCAAATAAAAATGATTTGATTTGATTTGAAAGCTTTGATATGTTATGGTTATGATCGGGGGCCTTACCATGACATCTTAACGCGATTCAGTTTAGGTTCTTTACTGTGCTCAGTTGTATGGCAGCTACTCAGTTTTGGTTCTAAACTGTGCTCAGTTGTATGGTAGCGACTTAGTTTAAGTTCTTGACTGTGCTCAGTTGTATGGCAGCTACTCAGTTTTGGTTCTAAACTGTGCTCAGTTGTATGGCAGCGACTTAGTTTAAGTTCTTGACTGTGCCCAGTTGTATGGTAGTGACTTAGTTTATGTTCTTGACTGTGCTCAGTTGTATGGCAGCTACTCAGTTTTGGTTCTAAACTGTGCTCAGTTGTATGGCAGCTACTCAGTTTTGGTTCTAAACTGTGCTCAGTTGTATGGTAGCGACTTAGTTTAAGTTCTTGACTGTGCTCAGTTGTATGGCAGCTACTCAGTTTTGGTTCTAAACTGTGCTCAGTTGTATGGCAGCGACTTAGTTTAAGTTCTTGACTGTGCCCAGTTGTATGGTAGTGACTTAGTTTATGTTCTTGACTGTGCTCAGTTGTATGGCAGCTACTCAGTTTTGGTTCTAAACTGTGCTCAGTTGTATGGCAGCGACTTAGTTTAAGTTCTTGACTGTGCCCAGTTGTATGGTAGTGACTTAGTTTAAGTTCTTGACTGTGCTCAGTTGTATGGCAGCTACTCAGTTTTGGTTCTAAACTGTGCTCAGTTGTATGGCAGCGACTTAGTTTAAGTTCTTGACTGTGCCCAGTTGTATGATAGTGACTTAGTTTAAGTTCTTGACTGTGCTCAGTTGTATGGCAGCTACTCAGTTTAAGTTCTTGACTGTGCCCAGTTGTATGGTAGTGACTTAGTTTAAGTTCTTGACTGTGCTCAGTTGTATGGCAGCGACTCAGTTTAGGTCCTAAACTGCATCGTGTAAAGACATCATGGTAAGCCAGCTGTTATCATAACATCAGCAAAACCAATTGAAATTTGAATGTCAGAATTGGCCTCCAAGCCTGTTAACGGAACGAAGCGGAAAATATTCGGAAGGCCAATTTGAAATCGGAACAGGCGCGGTAAACTAAGAAGTGGTCAACGTTTTTTTGGTTTAGTTTTTAGTTTTTGTTTTGAGAAGTTTACTGACAATTTACATATAGGCTGTAACAGATAAAATTACATCTATGTGACGGCCAGCCATTATTTTGTCAAGGCCACAACCACACACCAAGCTCTCCCATAACAGTGGTTGTGACATTGCTCCTCCATTCAGCTCTTTGAATTCTTTCTGGACCTTTTGTTTAAATCGTGGATCGGAGCCTGCGCGGGCGCGTGTGAATCGACCAGCGCCGAGTTCACACCTCTACAGGTTGTAGTCTCTACAGATAAGGTTTTATAAAGTAAAATATATCAGTGACCGGTAATGCAAAGTTCAGCAAATTTACTTTGGACAAGCGTACCGCACGACCTTTTGTTACACAGTACAGTACATATCATATGGCTGACCTTATGATAGTGTAAATCTCATAGATAGATAGGTATAGTCACCTGCAAATCCTGCAATAGTATCTAATGCTATGAAGCCCGTAAACATATTTTACAGTACAGTACTTAATTCGGAGATAAAAGGGAGGAAAGGTAATTTTTTTAACATTTTTAAAAATCCAAATTTTCCAAAAGTCTATCCTAAAAATTATAAAAAAATGTTTTACAATGTGCAAATCAAGCCCTTTCAAATGATACCCCACATGACCCAATAACTAAACTTTTAATTTTGGCCCCGTCTTTTATCGAGTATTTTCGTCGCTTTAAAAATGCTCTTTGTCGTTTAAAAATTTTAGCCGGTAAGAGTAACCTCTGTACTTACTTACACTTTTTTGAATAAATTATTTGTATCTGTATTTGTATTTACTTTTAATTGACAATAAATGAAAATATATAATAAATTTTCTTCCAATGTGTCTGGATTAACTTTGTATATAACTACTCCAAATTTCAAATCGGTAGCTTAAGTAGTTCTCGAGATATTTAACGATGTGACAGACAGACAGACTGAGTCACACCATACGGGTTCCTTTTTTAACATTTTGGTACGGAACCCTAAAAACAAAAAAACATGAATCAAAATATTTATTAAGTACATTTAATAAATAATTTGATTCGTACTTTATATGTGACGCCACCCACGCTTCTAGTTGAAAATAATCTGTAAAGATTATCTAGAAGGCAGCACTAGACGTAAGTCTGAGCTGTACTGAGCTGTAGGAAGGATTGCATATACTTAGGAAATTTCGGACTCTAACTGCCGTGATCGGTTAGCCCAGTGGTAAAGGGCGTCTGCCGCGAAAGCAGGAGGTCGCTGGTTCGATCCCAACCCTGCTCACAGGGGCCTTGGTCACTTTTTCTATGGTATATGGCATCTCTTTCAATTTATAATTGTCGCAATGTTGTGAAACAGGCGCTGGTGTCTTTCTTGACCGTGAGATACTAATTCAGCCCTCTTGTACAAGGGCTATTGGTTTTATTATTCTACGCCTATAGAAAAATTTGGTAGTGGCATCCCCCTGTAGTTGGGCCGGTGTTCGCGCATGTGCGCTAATTGCGCTATCAGCTACCGTGCGCTTCCGCCGCTCTTGTGGGAGGTCCATCCACGCCGACCGTCTTTTGTCCAAGCTGTAAACCAAAGTGCTTCATTTCTATAAAAAATATTAACTCCGAATCACTTTAGTCCCGAGGTATAGAATGTTATTAGCTTTTTGCTGAAAAACATCAAATAATTTCAAAGGTGCAATATGGTTTTGTAAAAAATAGATCTACCTCTCATGCTGCATATCAACTTATTCATAGCGTTACCGAAAGCCTAGATAAGAAAGTTCCAATAGCGGCAGTTTTCTTTGACATGTCAAAGGCTTTTGATCTTGTAGATCACTCTATCTTATTAAGCAAATGCGAGTATTACGGAATCAGGGGTTGTGCATCTAAATGGCTCGAAAGTTACTTGTTTAATCGTAGTCAATGCGTTGAAATTGAAAGACTAAATGAGCACAAGGAACTAGTGAAGTACAGATCGACATTCCAATTAAACACGAAAGGAGTACCACAAGGAAGTGTTTTGGGACCTGTGCTCTTTATACTGTATATAAACGATATACCCTTGGTTACCAAACATCAAATGGTCATGTTCGCAGATGATTTGTCAATTATGATCACAGATGATGATACATCAACATCACACGAAGTACTCATCAACAAAGCGATTGACGATATAGGGACATGGATAGAGAACAATCATTTGAAAATTAATATTGAAAAGACCAATCTAGTTTACTTCTCTAATCATAAAACTAAATGTAAAAAACTAAAAGTACATTACAGGGAACAGTATCTTAACAACAGTGACGAAGTAAATTTTTTAGGGATTACCATTGACAAATTTTGCAACTGGAAAGTTCAAATTAGAAATATTTATAATAAACTCAATAAATTTGTATTTGCGTTAAAACGATTAAGAAGCATTGCAGGGGAACCATCTGCTTTACTCGCTTACCATGGCTATGTTTCGTCTCTGCTTCGATATGGTATTTTAATTTGGGGAAACTCAACAGATGTTAACAAAGTCTTCTTAATTCAAAAGAGATGCATTCGGGCGGTATGTGGATTTGGTCCACTTGAGCCATGTAAGCCTTTATTTGATAGACTGAATGTAATGACACTCACAGCCATGTATATTTTTGAACACGCCAAGTTTGTAAGACAGAATCCTGATTTGTTTGATAGACCAGTTCATAACCCTAACTTACGTGAAAGAGATATAAACACCCTTAAGCAGCCAGTTTCTAAAACAGCCTTATACAGAAAAAATTGTTTTATAATGTCTATACAGATATATAATCATCTTCCTATAGAATTGAGAGTTTTACCCACTAATCTATTTTTGTCAAGACTTCGTTTGTGGCTGGGAGAGAAGCGTTTTTACTGTATAAATGATTTTCTTGACATGCAAATGATATGAATTTATATTTATTATTACAATTAATTGAAATTAATGCTATATGTAAAAATATAACTAATGTAAATAACCTAAATATTTCAAATTATGTAGGCAAGTTTAAAAGTATTTTGAGCTTTTTATTTTATAATTCTGTACATAGCTACTTTAGTATATAAGGAGTATATTTTGCATGCCAATGTTTTGGTGAATTGTGCTGTCGTGCTTTGTTGTTGAATTTGTTACCTAAATGTACCACAATTCTGGCAAATAAAAAACTTTGACTTTGACTTTGACTTTGACTTTTGAAATAGGGGTGAATATGTGGGGCGTTTTCCAAGTTAAGATTGCGTATGTTTCCAATTTGCGTCTTGGAGATTAGTGAAAATTATTTTCTTTATTATATTCTCTAACAATGAGGCACGAATCAAATCATTTATAAACTCTCCACCTATCGCGATCTTGCCACGTACTCTTGTTGATGCTAAAATTGGTCACATCGCGTTTTACACAGTCCTTGAAGCGTAACATGGAACTTCCTAATTAGCGTTTACGAAATGCTACTTGAGCCAACATGATTTGCCTTGGAAAAAGAGAGCTGTCCATGCGTTGCACATACCCAAGCCACCGCAAGCGCCTTTCTAACAGCAGAGCAGTGATGCTAGGACGCTGTGCAGTCTTCAAATACCCTCTCGTCTCATTTCTATGTTGAGGATACATGAGGGGATGACTTTTTATGTATACTTAACAATGCAAAGATTTCAAAGCAGAAATGATTTATCCACCCCAAACGCACACTTTCGCCAAGATGACGCAGTCAACAGTGACTGACAGACGAAGATGGCGGCTGGCTCGCAAATTAATAACGACCCCATACGACCGGCTCTGCGATACGAAAACGCGACGGTTAAACTATGAAATTCATTTTAATACTGCAAAAAAATATATTCAAATATCATCATATTCCAAAGATCCTAGACGGAGCCGATTTTTAATTTAACGAAATCGGTTGGTAGAAAATAAATGCAAAGATTGGTCATAGCTTTATTTTTTGACTTAGGCGTTTGTAAATAAACTCACAAATCCATTATACTCATACCTAAAACTTGGACGAGTCACATTTCACGAATAGCCCACGGTTTTGTTTATTTTAATAGTTTTCGTGTTTTTTCGTTCTAAAACCAGGCCGGCCGGTGATAGTGCGATCTCGTTTACTCCGGTACAAATAGACAGTGCGCGATGATTTAGCTGTTGTCAGCCTCGTAAGGCTTGGATGGTAATATATTTTTTGTCCATCGGCGTACATACCGCAATCAAACATATTTAGTGTGATAGTAACGCATAATAGGATAGACGAGAAATAGCAACCATCATGTATCCATACAGATCTTACAATGCCTTAGTTAAACTTGCAAAGTTTGCCTAATTACGTTATTGTCGCGCGCGTGCTGTAGTAACCTAACCTAACGATAACAAATCCAGTTTACATTTTATACTTAGAATAGGCGTCATATTTAGTAACAATCCATTGTCGCTCAAACTCGCAGCGCGGTGCGTCTGTCCGAGAACATGTCCGTGTGTTTCCGCATTCCCTACGCCGGCTGCGTATCTCGTATCCTGGCAACCCTGGTGCCGTCTCCCGAAATTGGCATACCTCGAACTTTGACATTTCAAATAAACCTTAGGATGAGTATAAATTCAGGGAGGTGTTCAGCGTTTGCAGCTCATACTGTAAGTGAAAGTATGAGACTTGTCTTGCCCAAAGTTAACATATATGTAGAGTTAAAGTTAACATATACCCGCTATGTACGGATACTACGGATTGCCCGAACGTACATGGCCGACTTATATTGACAAAAAAAAACGGTTTCGCCTAAAGTTTGGCCAGTATTTGAGACATGTTGGATTTGGAATTATTTAAATTCGGTTTCGACTTAATGTGTTATTGATGGTCATGGTCATTGTTCAGTGGAAAGACTTCCACTGCTGGAGTGTGGACTTCCAAAGGGTTCCTAAAGTACGGTCGTATGCATCCATCGGTTCTCCCAAATCTTAACCAGCTCGTCATCACTACCCGACTTCTACTAATAAAGGTATTCTTGCCGTTACACTCTTGGCAGAGTGGTCATGTCTTTTATGGCAAGCTTAACCCAGGCGTCATTCTTCTCTCGCCGTAGCGCGCCTGGTGTTCTTGTTCAGAAGGTAGTTTATCGCCGATTTCATTTTGGTCAGTCCACCTCATGGGGGACTTTCTCTGATGCCGTCTACTTTGCCCTGAACCACCAGGCGCTCAATAGATAAAGCTGCACGTCTTGATACGTGTCCAAAAAGGTGAGAATTCGAGACTTCAATAGAGGACGGGCGTGGACTTTAATATTGTCTTCTGTTACCGCGATTGTTATTCATTGAAATCAAACACTTTAGAACGGATTAATCGCGTTAAGAGGGTTAAGATGATGACACCTTAACCCAGTGAAAACGAGCTGCGTTCTGTAAAGGGCTCGAAACGTAGGGTCATGGTGTTAATAAACGCGATTAATCTGTTCTAAAATGTTTAATTTCGTGGACTCTAAGTTGAGCTCTTGAAGAGAGGACTGGTTGGTGCAAGACTTTGTCCATGATATACAAATGCATTATTCTCTAGAATCATATTTCAAGCGCATCCATCTTGCTTTTCTCGACTTGTCTTACTAAAGGTTAAGTTCATAAAAATGGTTAGTGAAACATTAACTCGCCATAACCGGTTAAATCTGCTAAGTAATGGCTACGACATGTTGATAATAGACTGCATCTGCTCGCCGGCAGGGGGCGCCACACGCTGCGCCAGCCCCATTATTGAAATAAGCGTGATTATGAATAAATACAGATTGATTGATTTATGTAAGTACAGGGCCTCGGTGGGAACATTGGCTTTATACTTTAGTTTACACATATACACTAAAGATAAGTTGTGACCGAAGAGCTGGTAGCTTCCTAGCACAACGTATCAGCATTGCGATACAACGAGGAAATGCCGCCAGCATCCTAGGTACAATGCCTCAAGGACCTGTTTTAGATTTAAGGTAGGTAGAGGTAGGTAGGTAAGTTACACTTACTGTATATATTTTGGAAATAAATGGGATCACCGCTTGTCCGGTTGTAGGACCACTGGGCTAACGCTTTTAAAATAGTTTGTTGGGTTTCACAGGGTGGGCAAAAATTATAATTTATAAAGGTTGGAATATTGTACCTAAATAACTACACTGTAAGTACCAGTCTCAGAGAATTCCACCCTTCTATAACATAAAAAATCAATTAAAACTACGATATAGAGTTGACATAAAAGAAGAGTAGGTATCCCCTGTACAAGCCTTAATACTTACATCAATTCATTCAGAATGAAATATCTAATCCACATTTCTATTTCACCTTCACAAATGAACAAACATGACATCACGTGTGACCATCAAAAACCCCATCAATTTGAAAATCCTAATGTCATAGTAAAACTACATCACTTAGGCCGTTTTGCGAGGGTGCGCGGGGGTTCGCAAGCCAGGGGTTACCTGCGCGCGCGCCACGCGGCCCGCACGCGCCGCGCACGCGTCCTAATCCCTGTTGACATGCGTAATTGATTCGCCGTGTCAACACAGGTTACTGTCTTTATGTTGACAGCATGGGAAGCGGATGATAGTAGGCTTTGACTTGTGAATCAGTAACATATTTTGTAGTTTGAGGCATATTAAAATCTCCCCTTGATTAAATTGTATATGTATACTTTATTAATTTGACAGACGAAGTAACGCTGTTGTGCGTAATATTTATATATAGATCGTTTAATCGTATTTGTGATTTTACCACGTTTCCAAAAAGATATGTAGATATTTTTTTTACACATTAGCCAGAACTATTTTTATGATTGAAGTGATTGAACCAATCCCTTAAACGCAAAAAGTATATGAATGTTCCATAGACATCTGATTTCCTGTAATATGAAACAGTGGAAGTTCCATAGTGAAATTTAAATTAATATTTCGTGTTACTTAACATTAAAAAACCATTCAACATGTAACTTGTACTTAAACATAGTTGACATAGTAACTAATTGTGATTAATTTGTGAGCTATGTTCTATTATATCCCATCCATATTAAGCTATGAACAGAGAGACAGACGAGGCCATTGATTTGCTGCACTTGAGCACATTATAGCCAATACTCACGATATTATATAACTGTCCTTAGATATAATTGAGATGTCTCAAGAATAGCACTGTACATAAACATATGTTTGTGATTTGTAATTATACCTATCAATTATATGTATCATTTGTATATTTCTCTCAGAGACAGATTTTTATACTAGTCTAAGAAAAAACGTACTAAGACAAAGAACTCATGCAGGTACCACCTGATATTCCTCTCAGTTTCATTTCCCATTTAGGGATGACTTACACTAGAACAGCAGGCCTTAACATGGCAGCCGTCCGGGAAACGCAGAGCTGGCCGTCCTAAATCCACGTAGGGTCGGCAACGCGCATGTAACACCCCTGGAGTTGCAGGCGTTCATAGGCTACGGTGACTGCTTACCATCAGGTGGGCCGTATGCTTGTTTCTCAGCGTCGTAGTTAAAAGAAAAAGGTGGCGCCGATCGGTGGTAAAAGAAGCGGAAGTAACAGGTCTCAAATGGGAAGATCTGGAGGATGCTGCACAAAATCGTCCCAGATGGAAGAGCATTGTTCGGGCCCTATGTCCCTCCTGAGGTATAACAGGAAATAAGTAAGTCAAAGTTACACTAGAACGGGACGGGACGGGGAGGGACAGGACGGGACGGGACGGGCCGATCCGTCAGTTTCAGTTCAGAGGGCTCTGAGCTATCACGTGATTTTGTTCTATAGAAATTGACAGACCGTCCCGTCCCGTCCTAGTGCCATCCTTTAACCTATCATTGCTTGACTCATGCTCATGATCTAGAACGCAAGGTAGATGCATATTTAATTACTAACTACTGTTATTTTCGGTTGTTGCCGTAACTAACTAAACTATAACTAAATAACTATAACATCCATTAAACCCAAATCTGTTACTGCCATCTTTAATTAAACGGACTCCTCCCCCCAACACCCGCCGTTTGACGGGCAAAAACTGTAATTTGTCCCACTCCCATATATTACCGGCAATGACACATTCGCTGCCCGAGGCTCTTCCCAGCAGTGGGATGATTATGGTGCACCCACAATTAAGGCGCCCTATAAACATAATTGTGTAATTGTCGCTTTGAAGTCCGCAGTACTCACTCCGGAATAATGTGAACTGTGCTACGACAGTATCGCTAATAATTACATATTGTTTCTTTATCCGCCTAGAAAGTTTATTTATTTCCTCGCAAATGTGATGAAAAGCATTGTATGTATCACGGGCGGTACAAGAATTACTAACTCATGCTAAAATTAAATTCACACTCGTTCGAATTTTCTTGTTTACCGCCCTTAATACACAAATTTACACAATGCACTAAGTATTATGATTTATAATTGGTCTGTGAAAATTAAACATGTATAAAAGGAAGATCTATTTTTAAATGTCAGCAAATATCGCTATATTACTAGCACATGCGCACGGCACACGTCAATCGAATCACGTCAAACGGAACAATATCTCGTGATTAAGCATTCTCGCGAGACCCGGTGTACATAATACTACTGCACATGCAGCTGTCAAATTGAAAAACACACGAAAATTAACTCTAAATATAACGAAATAAGAACTAGGGAGCTAATTAGTGAGTGAAGCAACTTTGGCTTTATTATACATTACAGTTTTGCAGTTGGATAATTAGTTGCTTAGCGATTTTGAGCATTGCGTGCTCATATTAAGGTAGTAGTATTATTTACGCGGCGGTAAATGGTATTTGTGATTGGGGGTGGAATTGAAACATGGCCCCGTTGTAATAAACATCAATCAAACCCCTATTAAATGCACCTTTGCTCTGATTATTGGTCTAGGTATAGGTACTGGTCATATCAAGTCATATCACATATGACAGGTATTCTGAAATATTAACTTAATTTGGTAATAAAATGTTAAAAGTCCACATATCAGCCGAAATCAATCAAGCATTTATTTCTTAGAATATGGTACAATGTTGGTTAATAGAGGATCTAAGGTCAACATATTCTGCCGGCATGCATCGGCGTAGAAATATTTATATATTTAGGTACAATAGGATTTTGAGTTCCTCGAATATTGGTTTACAGTGGGCGAGATATTCACTTCCATGTACAGCCTTGACGCAATTTTTTTGGCTAACAAAAGCTCTTTGGAGATCGGTGCTATTACCCCAGACGATAAGCCCATAACGTAAGATTGAAGCGACATAGCCATGATATGCAGACAGTGCAGCCTCTTTCGATTATAGATCTAAGCCGTCGCAATGCAAAAACGAATCTATTCAACCTAGAGCATACATCTTCAACGTGTGCTTTCCAATTAAGTTGTTTATCCAAGGTATTCCAAGAAAAGTTGCTGAATCAACATCTTAAATATATTAATTGTTGCATTGAACTGTCAATACTAATATGTTACTAGTACAAGATAGATCTTCTCAGCGGAGATTACACCGGGTTCGATGCTCGACGCGTGCCGCGTTCACCTGCGTCACGCGCCCCACACCCTCACAGTTTACATATCACCCCTACGTTTATTGTTCCAAAACGTACTGTCATGGACATCAGGCAGCGTCGTTCTATATGTCTATTCTTAGCACAGTGATTATTTATAACTAGTATAAGTTAATATTCTTAGCATAGTACATTATTAAATAAATATTACGGGACAATTTTACACAAATCGACCTAGTCCCACGTTAAGCTCAATAAGGCTTGTGTTGTGGGTACTAGACGACGATATATTTAATGCCCTGGCCATGATTCGAACCCGGGACCTCCTGCTTCGTAGGCAGGGTCACTACCGACTAGGCTAGGAAGCCGTTAAACTTATTATTATTGACTCAAATATTAATTACTATCTTTTGCCCGGGGCTTCGCTCGAGACAAAAAGTAGCCTATTTCACTCTCCATTCCTTCAACTATCTGCACTTATAATATCACGTCAATTCATCGCTCCGTTTTGCCGTGAAAGACGGACAAACAGACACACACTTTCTCATTTATAATATTAGTATGGAAGTATGGATTTGTAGCAAAGTTGATGTTAGTCTCTCCTATATCGATACCATGAGATGGTGTAGAATGAAAATAGCCATAGAAAAGATGCATTACCGAATCGAGCAGTCACTATATCCGTCTCGCTCCTACCACCTCGCTCCTGCCAGAGTAGTGGTAGGAGCGAGACGGATAGACTTTAGACACGCGCAGTCGCTAACGCCTACTGTTACTCACAACACATGGTAAACGCACTGTGTGCACCATAAGCTGCTGTAGAAACGAATGTTTCGTTTACGTCACGTTACCTATAGTTGCATCCTGATGCAACTGCAGATAACGAATAGGCCCTGGGTTCGCATGTACGAGCAATGTGCTTACTAAGTATGTTGTACGTTACCGTATACGATAGCGCTGAGGCATTACCACTATGGCAGGACCGAGACGGACAAAAGCCGTAGTCGATATCGAATACAGTTGCGCCCAACTCATGGTTAGCACACTTATGGCAAGCACACAAGATGACAGGTCCAAACACGATGGCAATAAACATATATAATAAAATCAGCGACGATATAAAATCCCAAGCATCCGACGCCCGTTTTAATACGCAGTTGAGGAACTTTTTAGTTAATAAATGCTACTACAGTGTACAAGATTTTTTTGATGACGAAATTGAATTGAATCGGTATGCATTGAAGTAATTGAATTTGACATCAATATGCCTTACATTAATATACCTTAATGCGAATGTTAATTTGAATCATAGTTATGTAATTGATAAATTGATATACTGACTTAAATAATGCTATAGTTATTAAGATTATAAATTGCTGTGCCCTGTCAGTTCCCATGTACTACTGAATTGTATGTAAGACCAATGTATATGTATGTAATGGATGCAATAAACTATGACTATGACTAAGATGCACTGACAGTGCGTTGACGTAAACGCTAGCGACTATAGATTTCTACAGTAGATTCCAAACTCGTGTGTATACACTCATGATATGTGTGTAGAGGGGCATTATCCAAGTCCCTCGCCGTTGGCAAAGTTATGTCGTAAAAAACGCGCGTGACAGACGCACAGACACCGAGTTTCCATTATGTTCGCTCGTCGCGTTTCGGTCGCAACTGCCCGACACTGAAAACGAATTAAACTGAAACGTAGTGAAACTTTACGGACGCTGGAGTTGTGTTTTCGTCGCATTTTGTCGTATAAAATCTGACTATTCCACGCCGGGGTGTACGGCCTTTCCATCCGTTATTGGTGCGTTTACTATAGCCATATTATGAGCTTCAAGATAATTAGTGACGTCACCAGGCGTAATTCACCACTGCGACAAGTGTTACAATTATCAACATCATTTTTAAGGCCTTACGACATTAACTCCTCGACCGCGTTAGCGTATCGAGGGGTCAAAATATAAAAGTTGCCGGATGATTTAAATAAACGGCAAACATAATTTGAACTCCCGATACGCTAACACGGTCGAGGAGTTAATGTCGTACAATTTTTATACTAGGCCTAGGCGCCTATGGGCTTCGGGCGCTCCTTACTACTGTGCGGGCTGTATTCTTGTTTGTCGCCAACATGTCATTTATAAATAAAATCATAATTATTACCATTAAAAACGAATACTTTTGTGAAATGCTCTTGACGCTTGTCACAAGAAACACGACATACCTATGTCACGAAATTCCGACACAGGATCATTCTCATGTCAAAAACTACCGACAATTCTTAAAAAAAATTGTTAAATCTCGTTACAATTGTCAAAAATCTTCATCAAGAAATTATATATCTATTTATTGACGATACAATACGATTTTAAATAAATTATAGATTATTTTACGATCTTAAATAAACTAAACCGGTTGGCGTAGTAACCATGCCTGCTATTCCGATAGTCCTGGGTTCGAACCCCGGTAAGAGCATTAATATATGTAATAAACACAGATATTTCTTCCTGAGTCATGGATGTCTTCTATGTATTTGTATATTAAATATATCGTTGTCTGAGTACCCGTAACACAAGCCTTCTTGAGCTTACTGCGGGACTTATTCATTTTGTGTAAGAATGTCCTATAATATTTATTTATTATTTATTATAGAAATGGTGGCAAACAAGCGCGCCTACCTACTTATGGATGCCTGAATCGCCAGTGACTCAGTCATTGTAGGCATTGTCACACCTGTCAGCGCAGCGTGGTGAAAATGGGCCCAGACGTATAAAGCTGTATAATTTGGCCTCCATTTAGTATGTTTTTCCCCTAGTCGAGCCTCGCATACAAACGGCCAGCAAGCAGCGTTACACCCGGGTTACGCGGATTACGCGTGATATACTGCGATCGCGGCCGGATTATCGAATGACCGCTTTTAGAGAGTCGACGTAAGAAGACCGTTCATGTGGACTTCAAAAATGAGGGACGATCAGTTTGAAAAAAAAACACGGTATAGTTTGTAAATCGTAGATAAAAAACCGGCCAAGAGCATGTCGGGCCATGCTTAGTGTAGGGTTCCGTAGTTTACTTACTGTCCGTCAGAATAGGCGAACTTAAAAAGGGTTTTATACAACCATGCCTACTCATATAACAATAAAAAAGGAATATGTTCGCAGCGCTTACGACTTATACGCCCTTTCAAATGATAAGATATATGTATATACCGTATAGGTAGTACTAGGTTTATCATTATCAAAGTTAATTTACATAAAGGCACGACTAACACTAGAACGGGACGGGACGGGACGTGTCACGTGACATTCGAGGGCTCCAAGCTATCACGTGATTCTTTCTATAGAAATTGACACATTTTTCCCGTCCCGCCCCGTCCCGTCCCGTGCTAGTGTGAGTAAACCTTTATCACGGGAAAGAGGAGATAATCTCTTACGTTATGTTAAAGACACAAACATAAATGATTAAATTACAAAGCAAAATCAAAGCTAACGCACAGCCAAATACCAGCACCCGTGTCCTACTTTGAATAATATTTGTGTCCCATAATGCGCTAGTCGTGCCGCCGCCAGGAGAGAAACGTCGTAAGTGCGTATTACGGACATACATTGTAGCTACATTATGGTAGTGGGTGGGAGCGGGGATGCGCAAATAACAATATATTAGCCCCCCGGGGAGAACAGGGCTTAGCTCTTACGCGGCTAGGGGTGGGCGCCGGCGATACACTCCTGTCGATGTTTGTTCTTGAAATAATGAAAGTCGGCCATATGATTCTGGCATATTAGTCGGATCATACTCGCATTGGGGATCCGATGGATTCCCCGAACGTATATAGCCGGCTATAGGCAATTTGTACCATGTAACATTTAACATGTAAAAATTGAGGGTATATGGTCGTTACAGCCTTAATATTTCTTCTATTTCAGGCCTTGACCCATAACATATTTAGGATTCGATCACCTATCTTAAGATTCTTGCGAAACGAGGCAGATACGTACTTTTACCTTAAGGTTACATACATTTAACTAGTCAATGGTAAGTATTGTCAAACTAAAACATCAAAAAACTTACCTACACTTTTAACTTGATCTCGGAGATCGACGTCACTGACTCCACGATGGCTTTACAAGCATTATCTAAGTAACTATTAGAAATGTCATGTTTCAATGCGATCTGAGAGAGGAACTTATGTTTCATAACTGTCACAGAGAACGAGGGATGGTGTCCGCGAGTACAGGAAACCGACACGATGGATAGTCATTAGCCAACTAGACGTTCGGACGATGTCTAAAGCATGGCATTACTAACTTGGCATTCTGTGTCAAGTTGGGCAAGCCGCTGCATCAAAAGAAACATAGGAAAACACGTACGAAAGGGACATACAAATGGCCCACGCTGTCTTCCTCCCAAATTTTGCGTGAAATATAGCATTTTCTTACAGTGTTACTGTCCAGTGTGACGAATCAGTGCACACTTTGCGAAGAATCATCGATATATTGGACCAACTCCCAGCACTAGACGAAGTTTATACGGGGAAGCAAGGTTGCTTAAAACAGATATCCGAGAAAGAACGCGCATCGGCGTCGCTGACACGAGTGGAGAAGAGAACAAACATGGAGTTGTCTACCTCTTAAGGCCCAAAGAAAAATTCGGCTCAGAGTTACTGCAAAACAGGACCTTGTTTTGCAGTAACTCTGAGCCGATTGAACCTGTAGTACTATTGTTTTATACTCATTCAGACCCAAGTATTTAGGGCACTCTTGTGTATTGTTCTTGTACGGCTCAAATCGTTTTTGAGCATAACTACTGGTGTTCAGTATATAATTATACCTTTTGGTCAATTTTATTTGAACTATTACTTTCATTTAACGATTTGTACATGTTGATTTAGATTATCACGACCTTTGCAAACCAAATGGTAGGTTTTGTAAAGTGCTGTAGGACGTAGGACCGTGCTACGCTATATCTACGCAACCATCGAAAGAGTCGGGTTTGAATACAAACTTAATTAATCCTTTTTTATTAACACCATGCCACTACCTACGTTTCGAGCCGTTTACGGCACTCGTTTTCACAGGGTTAAGGTGACGACTGAGAGAAATCTTAACCCTGTGAAAACGAGTGCTGTAAATGGCTCGAAACAGGATCATGGTATTAATAAATGGCGGTAACAGAAAACAATACTGAATTTGGCATCGTTTGCTGAAGTTTTTGCTTAAAATTATACTTTGGCGTTTGGTACCTTTAAAGAAAAGCAGTTAAACGCCAGGCGACACAGGAATGAAACCCCAGTAAGATACAGCTACGAAGTGCATATAAATGAGCCCGGCGGCGGGCCCGGCGGCGAGAGAAGTTAAAAAGCGTGTAAGTTTATTACAATAGCTACACGGGGGTGCGATACACTGTCGGACACATTAGGGCTAAACCAAAAAAAAAAGTGTAGCATTTCCTTTTTTTCGAAAATATAGTTTTTTTTTTTAATTTTATTGTTATTTATTTTTGTCGATTTAAATATACGTTCTTCCAAATTTACATGTGTAATTTGTACTACTATATGTTGGTATTATGTATATGGATTACAAACAAATATTTGCTGCAAAATAATATTTAGTCTGAAAGTCTGTTTGGATGTATGAATGGTTTATTGACTAAAGGATGACTCGCACTAGGACGGGACGGGACTGGACTGGACGGAACGGGACGGAGTGTTACGTGCTGTCAATTTCTAAAGAAATAATCACGTGATAGCTCAGAGCCCTCAGATGTCACGTGATATTTTCTGACTGCTCGTCCCGTCCCATCCCGTCCTCGTGTAAGTCATCCCTAAAACAGATTTAAATATTTTAGGTTACTCACCTGCAATACATAATGAAGTATTTAAAATTACTGACACAGTCGTATTTGACTTTTTTTCGTTTTTCGTTGTGCAAGATGTTTGTTGGTGTTAGAAACTGCCCAAGTGGCCATAGTCCATTGGGAAGGTTGATTTATGATTCGCTAACCCTTTATTTGATTTTGTCTGTTGGAGTATACACTGACAAATAAAAAATCTACAAAAGTCATTAATTGCTTAATATTTTTTTAAATAGTAAACACTATTAACTCAATCTGTAGGTAGTTGGTAAAAAAATAATTGTAAGTTATAGCAACATTTTTAACCGTCAGTTTAAATCAAAATGGCTGACCGACGGAAACCGCTGCCGCTTCGCAAAGTATTTAGTGTTGTTTCTTATGTTTTAAATAATGTATGTATTGAAAATAATTATGAATCATGATCATAGATATAGTTTTGGGTCTATACTATGATTTTTATACCGATTGGTTTGCTTTTGAATCGTCAGTTCCCGTTTAATTTTGTTTGTATATCACAATATACAATGCCAAGTATACGGCCAACGATCTCAATAATTCTGTGTTTACTGTGATATACATTGCCAAGTTTGTACATTGCATTTCCGTTAGTTTAGTTCTGATTTTTACTTGTTAACAGCATGTGGTCCAAACCAGATCTGCTAAAATATTGACCCTAATTCCTAACGAAAATGCCCCTTCTGAGAATCTGGGACTAGTGATAAATCTGATGACGAAACAGAGCTTGACTATCATACAATGTTTTCTTCGCCTGAATGTTCCTCTGCTACGCCTTCTCTTGACTCTTCTTACGAACGCTTGAACTTACTTTGTAGCTCTCGTGATGACGGTGGTAGTAATAATAATAATGTTAACAACGGAACGGAACACGACACCCAGTCAAGCAATCTAGATGAAATTGCTCCTTTGACTCCAGTATTCCGAGAAGTTGGTCCTTCGCCAACCCGAGAACCCGACTATTTTAATATCCCATCAATTTCTTCATTACCGTCTTTGCCATCTGTTACTACAACGCCAACATTATCAAAACCCTATACGCGAGAAACAAGAAAGGCAAGGACCGAGAAACAAATTGCACCAGTTCCCAAAAGGCCGAAAAGGGTCAAAAAATTTGACAAAAGCCGTATTACAACATGCAGTTTCTGTTGAAGAAAAAGATGATGAGTACGAAAATATACCTGCAGACGATTCGCCACTTTATTATTTTAATCGGTTTTTTTCGCCCGATGCATTAAATGTAAAGTCAAGTTGTGTTTTGTGACAGGGAAAAACCCAAGAATTTGTTTTCTTAATTTCCATACTCAATAGTGTGTGGTTTTGATTTTTTTATACTGCGTTTTGATTTTTGGTATACCTATACGAATGTAATAATAAAAAATGAATTTATTGATTACTTTTTATTTAAAATCCTACTGACCCATATTTGACATTGTCTATCCCAATATACATTACCGAATAGACATACAACTCCATTACTTTGGCACTGTATACTGTAATATACATTGGTTTTCATGAAAACTAAAACAATTAGATTTTTTTTTGTATTTTTTCTTAACATGATGTTTACCATACATTTCAGAAGATTTGTCAAATAAAGCAATTTTCATTATTTTTCCTCTGCCAAATAAAGGGCTAAGGTAAACACGAGTGTTTAAACTTAGAGCGTTACGTTACAGAAACGTGCTTTGTTTTTACTTCGAAATCAAACACCCAAGTAGTGTCAGTTAATTAACACGTTTGTATCGATGTTTGTGGTAAAATCGTTGGTATACGCTTTTAACGGGTTAACGCATTGTAAGTTTTTTTGATCAAATAATTCAGTGTAGAAATTTTAAAATAAATATAGGTACTTGCACACGGTAAAGCATAAACAAAGCCTTTGGTAAATGTCGTACACATCTCAAAAATAAGGTTCAATTACCTTTTTTTTTCATTTTTATCAACGTTTTTTTGAGGGTTCCGTAGTCAACTCAAAACAACTTAATTTTTTTGGGTACCTTCGCATCACTTCCTCATTAGAAAAGTGTCATTATGGGAAGGGTCCCATACACGTAATGTGGAGGTGATTTCTATTTGCGTTTCAACCCTAAAGTGTGAGGTAAGTATCGTTTGATAGGTAGGTATCCGAAAAAATAGAGGTACGCTAATCGCTCGTTCAAAGTTAAAAAAAAATTTGTCCCCCCCTCTACTTTTGAACCGCATTTTCAAAATTATGAAACAATCATGAAAGTAGAGTCTTATAAAGATTTTCAAGGAAAATTATTTTGAACATGGATCTATTAAGCCATTTTTGTTTTCTTACAAAAAGCCATACTTTCTTAATAAAGTGTACCTATATATGTCGTAATGCTCAGAATATACTATTTTTTGCTCGCTCATGGTACCTACCCTACACTAAGCTTGACCCCTCGATATGCTCTTTGCCACTTTTTATTTTCTGTGACACTACCGCTACAACGTACCATGTACTTCTCACTGCTGGATATATGCCTCTTCTCAAGCACAAGAGATATCGACTACGATCCACAAGTTTGCTCAAAGCGGGATGGATGTTCATCCCAAATACACTTTCAAGTTTTTTCGTAGGGTTTTTTGTGAAATAAATAATAAATGACATTTGTATAGCATGAATTAAATCATTTATTCTTTGTTATAAATGTTTTTGATTCATGTTATTTAAGTATGCACACTACTATGTATATATAAATTATAAATTGAAAGAGATGTCATATACTACAGAAAAAGTGACCAAGGTCACCGGTGAGCAGGGCTGGGATCGAACCAGCGACAACGCCTTAACCATCGGTGATCGGGTAGCCCTATGGTTAGGCCGTCTACCGCGAAAGAAGGAGGTCGCTGGTTCGATCCCAGCCCTGCTCACCGGTGACCTTGGTCACTTTTTCTGTGGTATATGACATCTCTTTCAATTTATAATTTATATATACATAGTAGTGTGCCTACTTAAATAACATGAATCAAAAACATTTATAACAAAGAATAAATGATTTAATTCATGCTAAACAAATGTCATTTATTATTTATTTCACAAAAAACCCTAACCCTTTTAATTAAGGACATTTTATTCTCATTATTTTGTCCGCCAGTGCACGTCGTCGCGGGCTAAGGCGGGTGTGAGCGTATTAACTTATAATAAACTACGCGCGGTTTTACGCCCGATGCGTCCTCTACCCCCACACTGGAACATCGCCTTAACCACCAACCTGTTTCAATTTAAAACCAACCTTAGTGTCTAGTTTACAAGGTTGGATTTTCGCTGTTAGTGACAAGGTGATAAATACAGTTTAGGACAAAATAAAGACCGCTTTATTCGCAGTTAATAAGATTGATATTATTATTTGTTTTTAGAGATAGGCCTTTTCATTACTGCATGGATGAGATACCCTTGCATAGCGGATATTAGATGGGGTTTTTTATTAAAAATCATCGCTTACGCGTTAATGGGCTCTGGTTTATTGTTTGTTTGCTTGTGTTATTAGATGGGAGATAATGTTTTTAAAATTAAACGCGTTATTTTAGTTGTAAATTCATGGCATGTTTTGAATATGCAATATGGGTAATTTTGCTGTTATGAATTTCAACTTGACAAAATAAGTAGGTTCTTATTTAGGTACATTGGCAACGGATAGAAATATCATTGTTTGAGATTAGGCCTTTAGGTACACATTACGATTTGATTTAAATAATGCAATGATCAAATCTATTTAATAATGACTTTTCCGAAACTGGATAAGATTTTTCAATACAGTTGCTCAAAAAGTGCCCTTTTTTTGGCTGTTTTGCGTGCGCAAAGTTTGTTTTTGCGAACTAGTGCTTTTTACTTTTCCAATCTTTTTAAATTTAGTTGTGTTCCAATTCATGACTGCTGACCGAAGAGTATTATCTATTGTTCGTTAACTTTACCGAGCCGTAATAAAACTAAACCCACTATTAACGCAATAATATTAAAGATATTGATATTTCATATTTCAATAATTACTTCTTCATCATACTAATGATCATTCATTAAAAATATTAACATTGAAAACAGTTCTTATAAAACCGTGTGTATGAAACGGAACAGAGCCTACGAAACGTCAGTCAAAGTAGAGGCATTTTTCAATTAGGTAAACATGTTCGAAGGGCCTCTAAGACATGACGATACGATTTGTTACATGCGATTTATTATTTTGTTTATGAGAAATAATTATTATGAGATTGAAAATGAGAAAGTAAAGAAGATAAGATAAACATTTTGAAGATGTTCTTAATATACCAACTATATTACAATCGTGTCACGGAAATAATAAAAAACTTTAAATTCGTTCTTATCTATTTTAATTTTTTTCGCATCTGTATTGAAAAACGTCGTTCGATTCACGTGCGGATATGTCATTTTTCACTTGTCCCGAGTATTGCCACTCGCCTACGGCTCGTGGCAGATACCTCGGGACTCGTGAAGTAATAACTTACTTTCCGCACTAGCATAGAAATGTACTATTTTAGTTCTTAGGTTGTTACGAAACCGCATCACCGGTTTAATTAGGTTCCTTCTTCTTTTCATCCTCTGCTGGGATGTAGGGCTTGAATTAACTATAAATACAGGAGAAAATCCTAAAACCGTATAATTGCCGCACACTGAGACTTTCGTGCTACCAGTATTTTTAAGTAGCTACCTAAGGTTTTAAATGGCAGAGGAGCATCCTTTGTGCGGAACCCTCGGTCGGCGAGTCCGACTCGACTGGTTTTTTATATATTAATTAAGGAGTTACTTACTTAGGTACAAGATAAGAGAATTTCTTGCGAAAAAGGTTAATTGTCCATTCGATTCCTTCCACCAAATGAAGGTGTACAGAATCACTTAACAAAGGAAAGTCTCGCAAGGAAAGCCTCTCGATCCTTTAACATTACTTAGCAAACCCAAAGGTGAACCATCACAAACATTTGTATTTCCCTCTCTATCGCTCTTGCCCTGTCGAGCGAAAGAGGAGATACGAAATTTCATTGTCTCGATGTTCGCAGTAGACACTCAGGTGTGTTCTACCAAATACGCGGGATAAAGCTTTATGTTTAAGAGGTTAGGGTTGAAAATTGGGTGAAAAGGAGGTTTTGATAATGATTTCGGATGTAATCTGTAAGTGTTTGTTTAATCTGTTTGTTTGTGAAGATGGAGATTGTTTGTAATTGTGAAAGTTTAGAATTGCGATAGGTATAAAGGTACATGTTTGAAACAGAAGGGCTATAGGTAAAGTTAAGGTTTTACCTTTACAGCCGCCTTGGTTTGTTGGAAGGACTGGCGGATGAGTGTTTCAAATTGAGAACTCTAGCCAGTGCTGTTACACCAAGGGGGCGATTGTTCATGAGGGATTCCGTGCGTGGCAGCCTACACGTAAGGTTCTATGTCCGATAATATAAAATAAAAAGTTTATTGTGACAAGTGTTTATTTACTGTTTATTGTTTATTTATTTACAAAATTAGCACTAACAGATAAACCTTGCTAACTGTTTTGACATTTTTTACATAACATAATAGTACATTACCTAACTAGTGCGGTAAAACAAAGAAAGGCCGAGATCGCAGATGTTTGCGACCCGAGCTGCAAGCGAGGGACGTAAATATGCGATCAAGGGCTTTATTTATTACCTCACGTGTTAGGTACATCATTTTATGCCTACACTTGGGCAGAAATCGGCTTTTTCCGTACGCGTAGCGTGCGGGAAAAGGCACTTTATGGCCAGGTGTGGCATAAAAAATATTACATTATAAAAAGTTATTAGATTATTTTAGTTGCTATTCAAATCAATTCATTTAATATCCATTATAGTTTAAATAATTATGTAGTAAAATAAGAGTATTAAAATAAAAGTTTGAAATAAGAGTTTGGTGGGTAGACTAGGTCATTATCACATATCACAGTACCTACTTAAAGCAATTACGAAGTAGTAGAACTTTTTGTACATATTGTTTCCAAGTATCGGCTTGACGCTATCAAAAGTTTGGACATAGGGGTAAAAAAGGGGTTTATTAACTATCCATAAAACGCGTATTGCTCCTCACGACTAGGCCGAACCCTTTACAGAAGGCCTAGTATAAAAGTTGTACGACACTTACTTCTCGATCGCGTAAGCGTATCGAGAGTTCAAATTATGTTTGCCGTTAATTTAAATCATCCGACAACTTTCATATTTTGACCCCTAGATATGCTAACGCGGTCGAGAAGTTAATGTCGTACAATTTTTATACTAGGCCTTCAGTACTTATTTTTACTTTGTGAGCGTTTTCCAAAGTTGTCCTGAAAACCTGATTATTCCAGACCTGGACTTGCTTGAATTCGAATCAAAATCACGAGCTGATTGATCCTGATAACTATTTATTACGTAAATAAATGATCCCAGATGTAAGACAGTTAGTACCTAATCTATAATTAATACGTATCTGACTACTAGGCTCACTCTGATGGATTCCCCATATATATATACATATATATATATATATATATACATAAATATATATATATATATATATATATATTTTTATTGTGGGACAATCTTACACAAATCGACCTAGTCCCACGGTAAGCTCAATAAGGCTTGTGTTGTGGGTACTAGGCGACGATATATATAATAGATAGTTACATATGAATACTTAAATATATAGAAAACATCCATAACTCAGGAACAAATATTCGTGATAAACACACAAATAAATGCCCTGACCAGGATTCAAACCCGGGACCTCCTGCTTCGTAGGCAGGGTCACTACCAACTAGGCTAGGAGGCCGTTAATTAGTATTATAAACATTATAAATTTAAAGAGTAGTCACACTACTATACCGGGTGGGTATTTTTTTTTTTTTTTTTTATACTACGACGGTGACAAACAAGCATACGGCCCGCCTGATGGTAAGCGGTCACCGTAGCCTATGGACGCCTGCAACTCCAGGGGTGTTACATGCGCGTTGCCGACCCTTTAAAAACTTTAACACTCCTTTTTTGAAGAACCCCATATTGTAGTCCTTTGGGGAAACAGTGGCAGGGAGCTCATTCCACAGCCGGAGCGTCCGCGGGAGGAAGTTCCTCATAAACCGCACGGTACGAGACCATTTAGGCTCCAGGGTATGCGGGTGAACACCCTGCCGACGGCGAGCGGTGCGGTGGTAGAATGCAGCCGTTGGCATCATATCAAACAATTCCTCAGAGCACAATCCATTGTACAAGCGATAGAATACACATAAGGAGGCGAAGTCTCTCCTTAGACTTAAGGGTTCGATATCGCTCGTGAGTTTGGGATCGTTGACAATTCGGACAGCACGTCTTTGGATCGAGTCAAAGGGGCCCAGCTGGTATCCAGGTGCTCCCGCCCAAAGATGGCAGCAATACTCCATATGGGGCCTGACTTGGGACTTGTATAATAACAGTCTTTGCCCCGGAGAGAAGTATTGCTTAGCTCTATTGAGCACACCGAGCTTTTTGGATGCCAGCTTGGCCTTCCCTTCCAGGTAGCTACGGAATTGGACGTCACTGGAAATGTCAACACCCAGGATCCCAATACTCTCTGACATGGTAAGGACTGTGTCTTGGAATTGTGGGACCACAGTAAATGGGGTTTTTTTTAGCGGTGAACGCGCAAACTTGTGTCTTAGTGGGGTTAAATCGGACAAGATTTTCCTGGCCCCACAGTGAGATATCAGAGAGAGCACTCTCGATGTCTGACACAAGCTTTTCACGACTCTCTAACACAACGGGACGAGGGATGTTAGCACGGCCTGTGTAATAGGCATCCCCAGTACTGTCGTCTGCATAACAATGAATATCGCCAATGGACAACATGTCATTGATATGCAGCAAAAACAGCGTTGGGGATAGCACAGAGCCTTGTGGTACACCAGCATTTATGTCCATGCTATCGGAGCAACTTCCGTCGACAACGGCTCGTATGCATCTGCCGGACAAAAAGCTGGCAATCCATTCGCATAATCCCCCGGGCAGTCCGTAAGATGGTAACTTCGATAGAAGACCCCCATGCCAAACCCGATCGAACGCCTTCGCTATATCCAGGCTGACTGCCAATGCCTCACCTTGACTCTCAATAGCTGAAGCCCAGCGGTGGGTGAGATACACTAGAAGATCACCAGTGGAGCGACCATGGCGAAAGCCATACTGTCGGTCACTGATCAGATCGTGATCCTCTAGGTATCCCAGGAGCTTTGCGTTGATTATGCGCTCCATCACCTTGGAGAGAAGGGAGGTTATAGCGATTGGCCTGTAATTCGACGGGTCTGATCTGTCACCCTTTTTAGGCACAGGGTGCACAAGGGCGGTCTTCCACGAAGACGGCACCTGCCGTTTGTGATATGAGAGCGTGAAAAGGCGCGTGAGCACTGGACACAACTCGGGAGCACACCGCTTGAGCACCACTGCTGGTATGCCGTCTGGCCCGCTCGACTTGTGGACGTCTAATGATAGCAGCTCCCGCCGGACATCAGTTTGCCTGAATATAATACCGGGCATGGAGAAACCGCACCGCGGGACGGTAGGGGGTGCGGTACTGCCATCATCGTCCATGGTCGAGTTCGAGGCAAAGAGATGGCCCAAGAGATCAGCTTTCTCCTTTGCACTGTGGACCAGATCACCATCAGCATTTCGCAGTGGTGGTAAGGACGACCGACAAAAATTTCCCTCGGCAGCTTTGGCGAGCGACCAGAAGGCACGACTCCCTGAGGGATAGCCCACGAGCTTCTCACCAATTCTGCCGACGAAGTCGAATTTAGCTCTGGCAATGGCTCTTTTACTGGACCTCGAAGCAGCATTTAATTTGCGCTTCACATCAGAAGCGTTAGGATCCTTATCAGTAACGGCCTTGGTCCAAGCCCTGTAGGCAGCTTGCTTATGAATTGTCGCCTCTTTACAGGGCCGGTTAAACCAAGGTCGTTTCTTAGCTCCTGCAGCTATTACTGAGTTGGGAATGAAGCAGTCCATTCCCATTAAGATAGTCTCAGCGACCTCAGCTGCACAGGAGTCAGGATCATCTGATGTGAAGCACAGCCGCTTCCACGGGTACGATGCATAGAACTCACGCAATCCATCCCAATCTGCTGACCTATAGTGCCATACGCGTCGCGAGCTAGTAGGCCGAGGTGGATCAGGCCGCGCGCAAGGTGGCAATATCCGGACAAGACAGTGATCGGACGAGCCGAGAGGTGCGTTCACTGAGACAGAGTATCCGTCCGGACGAGAGGTCAGCAGAAGGTCCAGTAAAGAGCTCGTATGGTCCTCGATGTCTGGTATTCTCGTGGGAGAAGTAACCAGTTGCGAGAGACCATAGGCCAGAGAAAATTCGAGAGCAGACCTCCCCGCGTGGTCAGTGGACCGGGAACCAAGCCACTCCACGTGGTGGGCATTGAAGTCCCCCAAGATTACCAACTCCGCGGATGGGTACTGCTCAAGAACTTTGTCGGACGTTACTTGTAAGTGCTCAAAGAGCCGAGTTGTGTCCGTGTCCCCGCTATGGGACCTGTATAGGCACGCGTAGATACGAGTGTGGCCGCCGTAGTCCACACGCACCCACAGCACTGACAGATCCCTGTCTTCATAGGCATTGAGACGGCGACAGCAGACATCATGCCGAGCATACATGCATACCCCAGCTCGCCGCAAGAACTTATGTTCGAGCATATAGCCGGGGCATAACAGGTATGATGTATCAGCTGGGCAAGATATCTGGGTCTCTGTGAGGAACAGTAGGGTCGGCTGCGCAGTCTCCAGGTGGTGGTGTACTGCGTTTAAATTGGAGTGAAGTCCCCTGATGTTGCAGAAGTCGACTTGTGTGGAAGGGGACGCCGCTGATGAACTATTCCTTTTTTGTTTTTCGGCCATATTTAGGGAGTGTGTTAAGAAAAAAAGGAGGATTCGCTGTGTTGACAGCTAAAGGGGCAAGGGGACGGACCAAACCTGCCAGAGGGCGACGTAGGTGGTGCAGTTTACAGGTGCGGCGTACGGAAGGGCCCCCGGTCCACACCTGTTGCAGCAGCCGGGTCCACCCCGGTCTCCTTCTCCGGCACGACTACTACACCAGGGATTTTGCACAGGTTGGTGGCTCAGCCTCCCAGGGTGGAGATTAAGTGATCCCTGGGTTCGGGAACCCTACTGACCTGCGGGCGGCCAGCGGACAGCCGTTTCACCGGGTCTCCCTGATCGCCGCACCTGCACTCCGCGCCCACATCGACCTAAGACAGTGTTCTTTGTTCCGTGGGTCCCCAGCTGTCAACACAGTAAATCCTCTTGGAGCTCTGGCGACCTTACTCACCGACAGAAACACAACACTATGAGTAGGGTCTAGTGTTATTAAACTGCGGTTTTCTGTAAGGTGGAGGTACTTCCCCAGATGGGCTCTGCTCCAGATTTGAGCGAGACGACATTCGTTGTGCTGTGCCCTACCACACTAAACGATATGCATCCGCTGTGCCCATACCTCTCAAAATAGTATTTCCTGTAATAGAAGCCATAAAAAATCCAGTACTCCCCAAACTGAACGTTTGTTCAGCGACTTTAAAAATAACGTATTATTTGATTTTTATTACATTTTAAAGTTTGTAAGAAGACGCAATGTGTGCTTCAGGCGGGCCGTATACTTGTTTGTCACCGTCGTGGTATTAAAAAAAAACCTTATACAGCATGAAACAAAATATGAAACGCAATATGCGGGCGAAATCCGCGCAGCAACAAAGCAACGAACAACACAATTTTTAATATGAACAAAGACAGGTAATCCGGCACGCGCGTTGTTGCCGGCCGCAGAGTAACGACGCTAACAGAGTACCAGCTTCAGTTCCGTGTACTACACACGGAACTGAAAAAACATGAAACACTTTTTTTTTACTGACGGTGAGAAATCGTATTCTATCAGTCATCATCTTAGCCCTGTGACAACGAGTTCTGTAAAGGGCTCGAAACGTAGGGACATGGTGTTAATAAACGCGATAAATCCGTTATAAAGTGTTAAATTTCAATTAATAACAATCGCGGCAACAGAAGAAATTATTATTTAAAAGAATAAACACTTAACGGATTTATCGCGTTTGTTAATTCCATGACCCTACGTTTCGAGCCCTTTACAGTACTCGTTTTCACAACGTTAAATTATGATGATGATGATAAGGGTGTCATCACTGAACCTTGTGATAAAGTGTAATAAACGCGATTAATACGTCTTAAACTGTTTAATTTCAATTAATAATAATTACGGTAACGACTATATTACAGAACTTAATAGTGTAGCGTACCATCTGCGGTGACATCCATACGTAGTTAACGGACAATTAGCAAGCTTATTACACCTAGTTACGTTTAATAATGTTTTTATGAATCTTAGTTGATCATCTTACATGAACCAGTGGAAAGTTACTAGTGATACTCATTCAACATTTGCCATCAGCTATAGATTGCTGTTGCCTAAAAAAACTGGCTTTAATATTTTATCGTATATTATATATTTTTTTTCCATCTGCAATCGGCTTTTTAGCCATAATCAGATTGTCTGGTTTCGTTTTTTTTTTCTTGTTTACAGGTGGTGGTCCATTAACCGCCATTCCTTTCATATGAAGAGAGGGTGTGGGTTATTCTCTCTGGTCTAGTTGCAAGATTTGCCATCTTTTGAGTCTTACAGTGTTACTGGCATTTAATAAATTTCTTGCAAGTTCATTTTTATGATTTGCAAGTCTTTCTTTGTATAACTTTGAGAATCTGTTTACTTCTTCTTTGATGGTCGGGATATTTAGGTATTCATGTATCTCTTTGTTTCGGGCAAACCAGGGTGCACATGCTATTGTTCTGAGGGCGATATTCTGGAACCTTTGGAGAATTATAGTATATTATATTTAACAAAACAATGCATGCATGGCTTTCAGAGACCTCCCGATGGGGGACATGGATCCGGACGACCTATAAACTCATAACGACGGTCCGTAGAGGGAGATTTACGTGCTGTTGGACTGAGCTAGAACTAGGGTCGCTGAAGATGGGAAGTTATGGCGTTAACTTTTAAGGTCTGCACCTCTGGGGTGTCATAGGGCAGCAAAAACAACGACGACACATTAATCGGACCAATCCGAAACCAAACGATGCGATATGATTTGACTCAGAAGACATGTGACAATAATTTTACTAACATTTGGATCTGATTAATAGTCGCTTATATCTTGGAAATAGACCTACTAATACCCATACTCATTTATTGATAATACTAAAATATTACATGGCCACTTTAGTAGAATCTAAGAATGGTATTATATATATATATATATATATATATATATATATATATATATATATGTTTTCAGCATTTTGCGTATGAAAACTGTCACTAGGTTAGCCTGCTTTAAAAAATAATAAAATGGCATAGCAAAAAAATACATTACTTAATAACTCTGTGTGTTTTGTTTGCGTTCTAGGGCACAAACTGTTCTCTTGCAGACGTCACAGTAAAACTTGCTACTCTGGCCAGTAACCCTACTCTGCAGGGGGCTAGAGGGAATGCAATATGTTGCAATTACCAGAACGACCACTTGCCGGCTTTAAACGCAATCAAATGCATTTATTACTGTTTCGGCTTCAGCAGGTTTTTGAGGGTCCTCGGATCTGTCAGCGATTTGAGAAAAAAATGGAATAGGAAGACAGATATAAATAAATATGGACAATCTTTCACAAATCGACAAACTAAACTAAACTAAGCTAAACTGTGGAACGAACTGTCGCCAGCGGTGTTTCCGGACCGATACGACCTTCAAACCTTCAAGAAAAGAGCGTACTCCCACCTTAAAGGCCGGCAACGCACTTGCGACACCTCTGGTGTTGCGGGTGTCCATGGACGACGTTAATCGCTTACCATCAGGTGATTCGTTTGCTCGTTTGCCCCCTATAGCATAAAAAAAAAAAAAAAAAAAATCGAGCTAGTGCCACGGTAAGCTCAGTAAGGGTTATATAACAGATAGATACATGATTACTTAAATATATATTAGAAAAAAGCTTGTACTGTGGGTACTAGCCGATGCGGCGACGATATACCTACCTACATAATTATATAGATAAATACATACATATATACATAGGAAACATCCATAACTCAAGAACAAATATTCGTGATTAACACACAAATAAATGCCCTGACCAGGAATCGAACCCGGGATCTCCTGCTTTTTAGGCAGGGGCTCTACCAACTAGGCTAGGAGGCTGTAGGAGGTACGAACATAACAATGGCTTAATACTACCTACGTTTAGAGTACTTGTTATAACTGAACGTATGCGTCTGTATTCGTAATAAGTGACTCAAACTCAAATTTAAAATCATTTATTGAAGTGCGCCAAAATTCAGCACTTTTCAACGTCAGATTCAGTAGAAATAAAAATAATATACAAAAGTAACACTTAATTCTAGTAAACATCAAATAACTTATAAAAGAATAAAATAAAAATTGAAATATAACAATGTCAGCAGAAATTTAAATAACAACATACAGTAAAATAACAAATTAATAAGTAAGTCAATGAGGATTACCGCGAGTCGATTTTCCGCTAGGGGCGCTAGTGGAACGTGGGTCCTGCGGGAACATTTCAAACGTCACTTTGACTGTTCTCTCATACTGACACAGAACCCACGCATGAGTGGCGCCGCCTGGTTAGCGACAATACGGTAGCTCCCATTGGATCATTATCATATAAGTCATTCATTCGTTCACTCGTTCATTTTCCGTTCGTTAATTCCTATCCATGATGGAAGTAATAAATAGATATTTCACATTTAAGGTGGCATTCGAAAATTAGCGATATTTTCTTAAATTCGTATACATTATCGTAAGTACCATCAATTTTCTTAAAAAATCGCGAGATGACATGATTTTCAATCCCGGTACTCAGTTCTGTCACTTACTTTTTCATGGAAATGTCTCATATTTTCCTTTGAAATGCAGGAACAGCAATGCTGCAGCCGCCAGAGGTACTTTATCTTTATACGTTCATTTTTGTTCACACGATGTCCGATTGATGAATTTTAATATTTTTAATAGATAGGAATGGAAATAAATAAATCACTAGAATGGCGTGCTACCAAATTCCATAGATAGAAATCGTAGTCCTCATGGGCAAAATGTCTATATCTCGTGTTTTTTTTAATTCATTAAAAAACCCTATGGATAATTTACCATATTTTACATAGCTTTGAACTTGTATTGTTATCCTTTACGTATACAGTAAGTAGCTGTTTAAGGATTATTTTTTAAAAGATTCGCAGAACCGTACCACCCTGTATCTAAAACCCCTCGGCAATACAGACGATCAAATTGCGAAGTTTCAAAAATGCGAGCTGCCTTTGAGTCGCGGGGGTGGGGCGCGGGACGCGGGGCGGGGCGGGAGAAATGCGGAGTGCTACGCCGTAGCCCGGCTACGCCACGCCGTAGCGCTACGAGGACGTAGATACGGAATGCACAAAGGATATTGGAAAGTGGGTAGGTACTAAGTACAGTCAGCTGCAGAGTTATGTGACCAAGTCATACAAACTTTCTATGCAAGGGGGGTCACTTAACTATACAGCTGACCGTACCTAGGTACCTATTGAACAAGGTATTGAAGAGATGAAATAAAACTGACAAATGGGAGTTATTTATTTTCCTATCTCATATTGATATAAATGACAATAAATTATAGCCTATACTCGTATGTACTTGATGTTATACCATTCAGTCTTAAGATACCGTTTCTATAAATACATGAACATTTCCCTTCAAAAATACCTGGACACTCTTAGGATATTTCCCGGCCATATACGTTCGGGCATATTCACCGGATCTGTACCAATTAATGTATGGAAAATTTGTCTGGCGGATGTCGGGCGTACATTCCCTCTATGGAAATCTGGCGAATTTCCCGAACGTAATATGACAATCCATACTAATACCAGCGTCAAGATGTATTCTATACAGTGGGTTAACTCCGCCGATTTCTGGGTCATCGATGAGGGGCGCGCGGGGAAGGGGGCGGGGAAGAAATGCCGCCGAATTTCTATGAAAATTCGGAGCCTCAGCACGAGCATCGAGCCGAGCCGCTGGTCGTGTATGAAGTTACCTCACATAGAATACATCCCTACGCTGTGCAAATACTTACTAATTTCATACATGGGAAAGTGTGTGTCTGTTTGTCTGTCTTTCACGGCAAAATGTAGCGACGAATTGAGATTTTTTAAGTGGAGATAGTTAAAGGGATGGAGAGTGACATAGGCTCCTTTTTGTCTCTTTCTAACGCGAGCGAAGCCACGGGCGAAAGTAAGGTAATCAAGGTTTAATTAATTTGTAGGTTTCAAACAAAAAGTGTCAAAAACTAGTATTCATTAAATTAAAGCTGTTTAATAAACTGCCTATATATATCACAGATTTGCCATTTGACTCGTTTAAAAACTCAATCAAAGTATTTTTCCAACACCTAGCCTTCTATTTGATTACAGAATTTGTATCACTTAAAAATATTGTAATTAAATGATGACAATTGATGAATAATTAGTAATTCGTTTTAGTGCTTATTTTCATTTTGAATATGTACCTATTAAATATACCTACACGTGTACAGTGGATTTAAATATAAAACTATTGTAAATTTTACTTAATATGTAATGAAAATGTTACATTATGGTTAACAAATAAAATTGAATTGGAAATTATTTTTCAAATCTCAAATTATAATTTCAATCATCTTGTATCAGAGAGTTTATAAATGGGAAAGTGTGTGTGTTTGTTTGTCAGTCTTTTACAATAATGTACAACCATAATTTCTATTTGGAAACCCTGCTTTCCTGGCCGGGCGGCAATACAAATTAAATTGCAACTATGTCCCATTAAGGCTGATATTAAACGACATTCCTGACTCCCCTCGAGGGGGCGGAGAGCGGGATTGGAGCGTAGGGGAGACTGGGGCAAATACAGCTTTGGAGAAGACGTGACATGGCCGGATCTGTGCCAGAGTTTGTGACTGTCATGTGCAAAAATATGTTTGACAAAACCGTTTCATAAATATGGGACATATTTTTGAGCAAGTCTTATACACCCACTATTACATTTCACTGTACTATCACGTGCATAATTGCATGGGCAGTTTATGAATGAATTCATTCATCATTCATCATTTTTGCATGCTCAATTGTGAGTCGAGTACACTGTACAATACATTAAGTGACACCATCTGCATACCCACTGTATTCTGGCAAATAAATATTTTGTATTTGTATAAATTGCCCATGCCGTTTGTATGACGTGTGTACATGCAAATTAACGAGCGATCGAGTGAGAACCATTGGGACGAATAATACGCAATTTAGCCCTTTAAATAAGAAAAAAATTAAAACTATATATATATATAGAAATTAAACAACGTAACGCAAGTGAGTTTGCAATATTTTTACTCAATTTAATTTATGAAATATTTTTGCTCTCGGGTATAAGTACCATTTTGTCCTGGTCTCCCCTATACATATTGTATATCATCTTATCCTTTGTCTATTCCGACAATAAGCAATCAGGGGGTAAATAGGTAGGTATATACTTACCCATATGTTTCTGTTGGTACCTAAATAATTAGGTTTCAAGGCATAAGTAATACCTAGGTACTTACAAATACATAGTTTCAAGTTTCAAGTTTCAAAATCTTTAATGTCATAAAACACATGTCAAGAAAAATAAAAATAAATTAAATTTAAAATACACAATATCATTACAATTAAAAATTAAAATACCAATAAAAATAAAATAAAGTAACAATAAAAAATAAAAAAAATAAAAACAGAAAAGGTAATTATATATGTCAAGTATACATTTTAATTATATATGTCACTCACATTGTAGTATGCTTTTTCAAATAAAAAGTTCTTAAGCTTCTTAACAAACAGCTCATAAGAAGAGGCCCCCTTGATTTCCCGGCTCAGGCTATTATATATTTTTATGCCGACTACCCTCAGTGAGTTCGAAGATTTTGCTAGCCGGACTAATATCGGATTTAGGTCACGCCCAATGTCTCTCTGATCAGGGCGTCGTGTATTAAATTCCTTTAAGTGCATCCACATGTATTTTGCAACTTCGAGAATGAATAGACATGGGACGGTCAGGATTTTCAATTTTATGAAGTGCTCTGTCGCAGGCGTTAATGGCGGTACCCCAGCTAATATTCTTACGGCCCTTTTTTGGAGTAAAAATACTCGGTCTCTGTCAGCTGCTAGCCCCCAAAGGTCGATCCCGTACGAAATGATCGAGTTTATGTACGCGTAGTAAGCCATACGTAGATTTTCGCGTGAGAGTGCAGGAGCAAGCCTAGACAGTGCGAATGATGCTGAGATTAACCGACCGGTAAGTACATCTATATGTTTATCCCATTTTAAACCAGCATCAAATTGGAAACCCAAAAACCGCGTGTTTTGTACTTGGGGAAGCTTTATATTATTAATGGTTATTTCCAGGGGCGTCTTGTATTGTCCTTTTAACCAGAAATGCATTACAGATGTCTTACTAAGATTAATTATGAAACCGTTTACTTCAAACCAATGAGTTAGTTTTATTAATGTGTTGGAAATGTTATCTTTTAAGTCGGCGAATGATTCACCATGTACTATGGCGCAACCATCGTCAGCAAACATTACGAAATCCCCATCATGGAACAAATTAATTAGGTCATTAACCATTATTAAAAAAAGGAAATTTCCGACCGCTGAGCCCTGAGGAACGGAACAGTCATCTAGAGTCCTCATCTCCGACCTAGTTGCCCCTCCATCTACTGACACGACCTGTTCCCTATTCTTTAAGAAAGACTGGATAAACGCCAGTAGACTGCCCTGTACGCCATATTTTTGCAACTTGATTAAGAGAAGTTTATGATCAACCGAGTCGAAGGCGCGTGACAGGTCACAGAAGATAGCAGCTACAAATTTTTTCTGATCCATAAGATGGAGAACACGCTGATAGACCGCACGCGCAGCACCTACCGTGGACCTACCCTGGCGGTACGCATACTGATGATCATGAAGTAGCTTATTCTTTTCAAAATATTTCATTAACCTGTTACATAAGCCCAGCTCAACAACTTTCGATAATGCTGGTACCAACGATATGGGACGGAAGTTTTTTATTTCCCCTTTAGGTCCATTTCCTTTATAAACTGGGGTGACTTTTACTATTTTCAACGAACTAGGATAATCCCCCATAATAGTGCATTGATTTAAGAGCGCGCAAAAGATGTCAATTACTTTATCTGGGAGTTTCTTAATAAGGTCAGCAGAAATATCATAGAAATCTTTAGAATGTTTCGATTTTATTGTTTTTAATAACTGCTTAATTTCAGACATCGTAAATAGGAAGGTGTCAACAGACGACACCACTGACTTAGTAGCCTCCTGTAGGAAGTTAAGTGCCTGTTCTATATCAGGACGGTTTTCCAGAGTTTTATTTAAGTCCACATAAAAATCATTTATTCTATCCGCTAGTTGTTTATGGCCAGTACTAGATCCAGTTTGGGCCATCAGCAGCTCATCTATTGGATTAGGTTTGCAGTATTTTTTACATGTTTCCATGTTTATAATGTTCCATAACATTTTACTAACGTTAGTTACATATATTTTTTAAATTATATACCTAATGTACTAAAGGCAATGTATTACTAGCTTTATATACCCCTCTGGGCATTGGTAAATCAACCTTTGTTTTTGTTTTTTTTTGTATGTAGGTAGATTGCACAAGTAGCTTTTTGTTTGACGGGGAGAATTCACATTATCTGAATCAGGATCTTAACCCTGTGAAAACGAGTGCTGTAAAAGGCTCGAAACGTAGGGTCATGGTGTTAATATACGCGATTAATCCGTTCTAAAGTGTTTAATTTCAATAAACTATACTTAGATATGTTTCTCTGCAGAGTTTTATCAAAGCTCCTGTATTTTTTATAATGTATTTAGTAATTTGGTGCTAGTTAGGTACCAAAACAAATAACCTAAAAACGAGATTACCTAAATCAAGGTAATAGATAATATAATGTAAGGTAAAGGTAAAAGGTAATATAAGTTAAGGTAAAGGCAACAGGTATAGGTAATATTTATAAAAGTAAAAGGAAATACTTAAGCTTAATAAAATATGGGTACATATTAATATAATTAGACCGGGTTACTCACGTCTATAAAGTCGAAAATAGCTCGACATGTTTCGGGACGGTCCGCGCCCCATAATCATGAGTGAGAAGCGCTTGCCGCGATTGCGAAGCGCTTCTCACTCATGATTATGGGGCGCGGACCGTCCCGAAACATGTCGAGCTATTTTCGACTTTATAGACGTGAGTAACCCGGTCTAAGTATATTTATATGTCTAATACTCACGGGAGTTTTCTATTTAGATTTGGGTACGTATTGTTTTATTTTTATTAAGCTGCTTGTATATCATTAAACTATTGTTATTCCCTTTGCAATTTACAGTTAAAACAGATTCGTTTAGTGGTGCATGACTTATTAAATTCATTTCCAAAAGATAAATTTAATCTGACAAGCCATTACATGCAGTAACAGTAGGTTAGAGAGCATCATACTGCCTCTTTTTTAAAGTAGTATTATCACCCCGAAATCACATATAAATACTTAAAAACATAGAAAACATTGTGATAAACCCACAAATAAA
This sequence comes from Lathronympha strigana, assembly GCA_949128165.1. Taxonomy (NCBI): domain Eukaryota; kingdom Metazoa; phylum Arthropoda; class Insecta; order Lepidoptera; family Tortricidae; genus Lathronympha; species Lathronympha strigana. The sequence goes on from OX421903.1 coordinate 362,087, forward strand.
TGCCCTGACCAGGATTCGAACCCGGCAAGCTTCGTAGGCAGGGTCACTACCAACTACGCTAGGAGGCCGTTAATCTTACAATAATAGCAACACTAAGTGCAAAGTTAGCGTGTGCGACCACGTATTATAATTTTAAATCTCCTAAAAATAAAATTAATGAATTATGTAATACTTAATTCAATTTCCATTAAAGCTTTGTGACCACAATCGTATCACCAAACAGTAGGTAAATCCTAAAATCCGAATATAAAAATGCATTAATCATTTTTATTTTATTTAAAATCTTTACAATGATTAATTTGAAAGTTTGTTTTATTTTCAAAATATATACTACCTACAGTAAGTGTAACTTACCTACCTCTACCTATCTTAAATCTAAAATGGGTCCTTGAGGCATTGTACCTAGGATGCTGGCGGCTTTCCTCGTTGATACGTTGTGCGAGGAAGCCACCAGCTCTTCGGTCACCAGTTACATTAACCAGACGTTTCGCGATTTCTACAAAAACTTGCGTGCGCTGGGGCCCCGTGGACCTAGATTTTCGACCCCAAATAGTACAAAATGGAACTCTGCCCTGGCTCTTTTATTTATTTTTATTTAAAGTTATTTGATAGACGTTCCGTGATCGCCATTAAAATAAAGCAGGAATAAAGCATATGCTGTTTTTTACCAATTGTGTTCAAAAACGTCGAAGAAAACCTTTAAATACTATAAATGGGTCAAAAGCTGTCCGATCTTGGTCTCTCCTGTGACTACCCAAAAGTTAAGTTTGATTTTCATTTAACCCTATGTCCCCAATGACAATTAATTTCTGTTAACAGCCCAAAGATAAATTATTGATTCGTGGTTAAGATTGAGACTATTTGGTAGAATCGTCAACACGTGTAAGTGACCACAAGACCCCCGAAACTATTCTGGGACCTCTCAGAACTAAGTAAAGGCTAAAGGTACCGAAGGGTTGTCTAAAACCGGTTGCCACAGCAAACGGTCGGTTGCCATAGCAACTAAACTGAAATCTGTAATTACAAATAAGTATTAGTTAACAACGAAAATAATGTTACTTTGCTATTCCGCCAAACGTGCTAGTCAATTAGTGGCTTAGTGCCAACCCCTTATACTTACTTGCGTATTTTTTTCATGCAATCAATGTTTCCAACCTCACGCCGCAAAAAATAAATACGCAAGTGAAGATCTCCTGCATCTCCTGAGGATGCATCCTCCCTGGTAGAGAGGCGAAACACGTGTCGAGTTCTATATTGGTGGTAGTGTGTTATACTTATCTATTTGCGTATTTATTTTTTGCGGCGGGAGGGTGGGAACATTAATTGCATGCAAAAATACACAAGTAGGTATAACGAGTTGGCACTAATTGACTAGCACGTTTGGCGGAATAGCAAAGTACTTAACATTATTTTTGTTGTTAATATGGAATTCCGCAAATTAACGCCTGATTCAATAAATTAAGTAGGTATTAGTTATAAATAGTCTATTTATTACAAATGTGGGCTTATCTTGAATTTTTCTTTACAACCGAGAGATTATAATACTCGTATATTACGTTAACGAACAAAAACACTGATAATCAAGCTTATGAAACAGCAGAAAATATCGGGCCTCGAAAGATCACTAGAAAAAGGACCGGAATAAAGCAATAAAAAGGTCCGACATTCCTTATTCAACGACGTCCGAAAATTAAAGCCGCTTACAAGAATTCGCACTCGCCGCTCCACCTGAAATATTCGCTCTCGAGTGCTCTTATTTATCCTCCGACACAGCCATAGCTACTATTTGTTTTTTCCATTACAATAAAATGAAACGCCCAGCTATAGCGATAATATTTCAATATCTCCACGCGCCAGCCCTACACGAACCAAAGTGATTTCGAAACGCTCCCATTGGTCGAGCCGACGGCGACCGTTTTACGTTCGATATCCAAATCCCGAGGAGAGACAAAGACGGAAGCACTATAACACGATAAGTCGCGCGCGCGTTCGAGAGAGAGATGTATACGGTTGTCGGTGCATGAATATTGTATGAACGCGAAAGGCTAGTATCAATAATACGTGCACGAATGAAATAATAGATTATTCGTTTGTTCAAATCGAACGTAAACAAAATGTAAGCATCCATTACTGATGCACGCATGCGAGGCGCGAGATGGCACTATACGAGGGTTGGTTGGACGGAGAGAGGCAGGTATACGTTGGTGTAGACCGTCGGCGGCGCAGACGATATGGACACTAGATGTTTTTGTAGCAGTCGGGCGTCGGGTTCCACATTAAGCGATCATTTTAAGGGCGAACCAATCAAACTGCAAATTCATACAAATTGATACTAAACGGGTTATATTAATTTTATAACAAAAATTAAGTGTGTAAATAAGTTGAACGGAGTTGTAATTAAAACTAATTGGGTGTAATATAGCGCTAATTATTTTGTATTAAGGCGGGTTTTCGCTGGAATTTTGTCGTTTTTGCTTTTTTAAACTTTTTTTTTAAAGTGTGGTGAGTTTGTGAGACTGGAATTGTGGTGACTGTCGGTGTGGTGGCAGAGTGGTGGGCCTGGTCGGGGATGGTCGGCGGCGGACGCGACCCGATGGCGACATAGGGGGCGGCCAACAGGGGTGGCCTTTTGAGGCCATGCTCAACAACCTCACGGCCACAGCTCTTGGAGGTAAGACTAACAATTAAAACCACTACAGAATTTAAAACATGACTAGTCAGTGAAACCTGTCTCAAACTAGTACAAACCATTTTGACAAATAAATGCCTATCAATTAAACAAAGCTAATTCTACCGGTCAAAAACTAGAATTCCACAGAAAGACGAAAATTAAAACACCGTTTATCCGTCGGTGGTTAAAAGGTACCTAGGCACCGGTTCAGTCACGAACGAGCCTATCCGATACCGAAGCGGTTACACTAGGCTAGGTTATTCTTCCTACACCAGTGGTCTCTCATGCACATTGCAAACATCTTAAGAACGTAACACTCCATTTTTAAGGACCTAACACCTTACCCTAGTCCCGTGATAATATGTACTTACCTACTTTTTAGTCAAAGGTTTAAGAGTAAAACCATTTTACCAAGTTCTTATTTATTAGTTATAAATGATTTAGTGTAAGAAACTAAACTAAAACATATTAAAACACAAATTTAAATCTAGAAGTATAACTAAACTAAAAACTAAAATAAACCTAGATAAAAATTAAAATAAAACTAAATAAAACTATATAAAAATTAAAATAAAACTAAATAAAAACTAATATAAATCTAAAACAGGCCCCCGCGGCATGGCACCGAGAACGCTGGCAACATTACCTCGCTGGATTGCTAGACTGATCCGCTGAGCGAGGAAGTTGCCAGCTCTTGGGTCTCTTGTGGCGTCTCTGAGTCTCTTCGGTAGGTCTTTGAAGAGACTCAGAGCGCTAGGGCCCCACGGACCAAAGGTCTCGACGCCGAAAGGAACAAAATTTAATAGTTATTGATTTACAAGGGATACTTTTGTAAATCATTAAAATGTAGGAACGGATCAAACGCACAGGATCTTTATCAGGGTATAATCGGGGTCGCTCCACTTTTAGATAAAACCCTATAACTGCGAAACTTTTTGCTTTAAATACCGGATTCCGTGTGGATGAGATTCTTAAGTACTGCATGGCAGTACTGACTGTTCCAAATAATAGGCTGAGAAACAGATTATAATTAGTGAATAGATATATTAGTATTTAAGCAATATATCAAAAATATCACGAGAAACCCCCCAAAACTAGAGCACGGTTCAATGCTGCATCAACGACATTTCTCCGTACCAAAATATAAGACAGGTTAATTTTTGATTGATATTTTTTGGTAAATATGATTTCAATAAACAATATTTATTAATAACTTATGTACTTTCTTTCATATTACTTAAAAGTGGTTTTAGAAAAAAAAGGTGTAACGTCGGTACCTATTTGAAGCTTAGAAAGTTGTTTACTTAGGCTGGATTTGACCAAACTTTTTAACCAAGAGTATCGCTTACTCTTGGATACCTACTAATGTCGAAATCCCATAGTAATTTGACGTTACTATCTGAGAGTAAGCGTTATCCTCGAAATAAAAATTTGGTAAAATGCAGCCTAAGTAGGACAAAGAACTAAGGATGAGGCTTTACTGAAAATATAGAATTTAATCAGTATAGTACAAAAAGGCCAGTAACTAAGGTTGACCACAGGCTGCCTATAAACGTTTCACATATTTTAAATAGAAACCTCCCGTGAGTATTAGACATATTAATATACTTAGACCGGGTTACTCACGTCTATAAAGTCGAAAATAGCTCGACATGTTTCGGGACGGTCCGCGCCCCAGAATCATGAGTTTCACATATTGGCCAAAAAAATAACTGTGCTTTTTGTGACTACTGGTCGTTATTATTTTTAAAGTATTTAACAATAATAATTCGTATTAATAGTGATCTTCACAGAAAAATATCGTAGATTAATAAAAAAACATTTAATAAAAGTTGCGAAGTGCGAAATATGGTGAAGTTTAGAAAGCTTTATCTAAGAAACTATTCCGTCAAAAGAGACTTGTCTAGTCTCATGATGTAGCAAATTAAGTCTACTTTAAAAATTCCCGGCAAAGGAACTGTCAAAAACTAGTCCTTTTAAAGGCTAAAATTGCCACAATTTAAGAAAAATTCGATTTTTTATTTAATAAATAAATATTGTGTGTCAAATACCTGAATCTAGTTAGACATGATTTCACTTTCAGAAGAGGGATGGCGACTGGGGCCTATTGCATAAGTTTATTAATAATACTAGGAAAAATACTAGTTACAAGTCAATAATTTACAAGTCGTACTTACTCGTATTTGTGTTGCATGACAATTTTTGGTTTTACTAATAATACAAAAATATTCCTGTTGCATAAATTGCAATATATTTTGTTGCATAATATATTTATTCAGACTTGTAATGTTGGTACTAATATTATCAGCGAATTATATAAATCATGAGTGAATTCCTTGGAAGTAGTGAAACCTCTGCCTGTGTATTTTTTTTTTAAACTTATCCTTTAGGCGATACGTAAGTAAATTCCTTGGCTGAATGTGCTTAGGTCATGTTCTTTTTTTAAAGTGAATGTGTTTAAGTCATGTTCTTTTTAGGGTTCCGTAGTCGACTAGGAACCCTTATAGTTTCGCTTTGTCTGTCTGTCTGTCCGTCCGTCCGTCCGTCCGTCCGCGGATAATCTCAGTGACTGTAATTACTAGAAAGCTGTAATTTTGCACGAATAATGTATATTGGTTACGCCAACAAAGTGGTAAAATAAAAAGTGGTTATAATTTCTTTTTTAGGGTATCTCCCATACACGTAAAGTGGGGGTGATTTTTTTTTCGTTTCAACCCTAGAGTGTGGCATATCATTGGATAGGTATTTGTAAAATAATGAGAGTTTACTACGAACAGTTTTTGATAAAGTTAATATTTTCGGAAATAATCGCTCCAGAAGTTTAAAAAAATGTGTCCCCTCCCCCTCTAACTTTTGAACTCCTAAGGTAAAAAAATATGAAAAAAATTATAAAAGTAGAACTTAATAAGAACTTTCTTGGAAAATTATTTTGAACTTGATTGGTTGAACGGTTTTTGAAAAATTGTACAAAATAATTTCTGAATTAAGTTTGTAATTTAACTGTATATCCAAAACTATTATAAGCATATTGAGCATGGTATTTATTATAACACTTTTTAAGGTTGCCTATTGTGACGGGCGGTAAACTGCGGAACCCTACACTGAGCATGGCCCGACATGCTCTTGGCCGGTTTTTTTTAAATACTTTTAGGTGGCAATTTGAATAATAAATAGTGACACATTTTCGGTGATAATTTGATAATTAACAATATATTTTAATACAAACTTATTTCAACATTGCATAAAATGACGGGAAAACGCGAACAATAGCGAAAATAAAAATATAATAACGATTACAATAACAACTCGTCAATAAACTCGTGGCTCTGAAATGAAAATTTGACTCTTTGTCAATTTTATCTGTTAGTGCTAATTTTGTGAAATAAATAAACAATAAAAATTTGACAGAGTTAAATTTAAATTGGCAAATTTTGATATTCGGTCGTCAGGAGGATACACTAATAGTAACCCAGGAAATATACGATTTTGACAGACATTAAATTATAATAGCCTGATTTTTTCAAATTACGTTTGAATGGGATATTTATAGATGATACCTATATGCAAAAATCCTACAAACTCTTCTTCCGGAAGTAGGTAAATAGTAAAAAAAAAAACTAAACTATGTCGATTTTTTTAAATTAACAGTAGCAAATAGTTTTCTTGTATGTGAACATGATGACACATTTGTCTTCTATCCGTTAAAAGAGAAACCGAAGAAAACTTATTCAAGTAAAACCATTGAATCTGCGTTCGGCACGAGTGATAGATGTGTTATTTCGCTAGAAACAATTGTTAATAGGTAGAAACTGGTCCTGGCCCATTTTAAACGGCTTAAAACACATATAAGTACATATCAATCTTACAACAAAAACGTCTGTAACATGTGTTACATATTTGTGACGATTAGCATGTAACGATATATTGTTGGATTTTGTTGCCTACTTAATACTAGACTCTGTGAAAGTCATGCAATCTATTATCGACATTGTGGCACCCTGTTTAGCCGATTTGTTTAACGCTTGTATTGGAGAGTGTGTGTTTCCCAGTCTTATGAAGTACAGTAAGGTTATTCCTCTATTTAAATCAGGAAGCAAAGACGAACTTGGAAATTTCAGACCCATTTCTATACTTCCTGTACTTAGTAAAGTGTTTGAGAAAATTATTTTGAACCAATTGCTTCGACATTTCAACACAAATGAATTACTGGTGAATCAGCAATTTGGTTTTACTAGAGGTCGTTCGACGACAGATGCCGCCACTGTACTAATCAATCATATCTACGACGCCTGGGAACATTCACAAGATGCTATAGGTGTCTTCTGCGATCTCTCCAAAGCATTTGACTGCGTGGAGCATGCTACGCTTCTGTACAAGCTAAAACAGTACGGTTTGTCTACTGAAGCTTTAAACCTTCTACAGTCTTACTTAAACCAAAGAACTCAGAAAGTTGTTGTAAATGGAACTGAGTCTAGTGGTATGACTGTAAAACTTGGCGTACCGCAAGGTTCCATTTTAGGTCCTTTTCTCTTCCTTGTTTATATAAATGACTTGCCGAATCTTGTGAAGAATAAATGTGATATAGTTTTGTTTGCTGATGATACCTCATTAATCTTCAAAGTTGACAGGAAACTGGGTGATTACAGCCAAGTCAATGAAACTTTGAAAGAGGTGCTAGATTGGTTTACAGCAAATAACTTAGTTCTTAACGCAAAGAAGACAAAATGTGTAAAATTCACGCTGCCGAATGTAAGAGAGGCTGAAACTATTATCACATTAAATGGAGAGAAGCTGGATCTTGCCGATAATGCACTTTTCCTGGGCATTACTTTGGACTGCAATCTACAATGGGCCCCTCACATATCTGCCCTTGCGAATAGGCTGAGCTCTGCCGCGTATGCAGTCAAAAGAATCAGACAATTCACTGACGTGGAGACAGCTCGCCTAGTCTACTTCAGTTATTTTCACAGTATTATGTCATATGGCTTACTGGTCTGGGGCAAAGCAGCAGATATTGAAACAATCTTCATCCTCCAAAAGAGAGCAGTCCGTAATATTTATAATATGGGCACTCGTGATTCTCTGAGAGAACGATTCAAGGAAATTGATATTCTCACTGTAGCTTCACAATACATACTAGATGTTATAATGTATACGCATAAGAATTTAAAGTCCTTTAAGAAGCTGTCTGATATCCATGGCTTTAATACACGAAATAAAAATATGTTAGTGGTTCCGAAGTTTCGTCTACAGAAAGTAAAAAAATCGTTCCCAGGCAACTGTGTGGCATTTTACAATAAAGTACCCTTGGAGGCATGGGACATGCCGTTCACTTCATTCAAGTTATATATTAAGAATGCTCTGTTTAAAAAGGGGTACTATAAAATCGACGATTACTTAGGAGACAAGGAGCCATGGCCAAGTATTTAGTCTCAAAAGCTTTCTTATCAGGCTAGCAGTGTCCCGGAGTGGTTTGCACGATGCTCAAGGCGATGCTGTTACTGGCTGTTACATCATATTCTGACACTTGGAGAACCTTTACACCTCCATTTCTTATTCATATAGTATTATCTTATTACATATTATGTTTCTGACCTTGGGGACCTTTTACATCTCCAAATTGAATGTACATATTATTGACTATAGAGAATTTACATCTCTGTTGGGTTCATAATTTTGACTTGTTAGATACATACTAGTTATGTATTCTGTAGTATTAGATCTAAGACTGTTAACTTAACAGTCTGATGACTTGTGGTATTTATATCATAAAGATATTTTATTTTTGACGTTTGGAGGCCTTTACACCTCCAAATCCTATTAGTATAATTTTTTGACTATGGGGACCTTTTACATCTCCAAATTTTATTCGTATTTTATTTTGACGTTGGGGGACCTTCTACATCTCCAAACTTAATTTACTATTAACTATAGAGACTATACATCTCTTGTCATATTACTTAGTACATTTATTTTAATATTGTTTACCCAGGTTTTGGCTGTTGTATTATCAGTATTTAGATTATACTTTTACTTCTCACTATATATTGTAAATGTTTGTACATGCAAATGCTTTATTGTAATGCTTACTGACTTGTAAAAGTGCCCTTGAGGCCTACTTGCAGAATAAATTTTTGAATTTGAATTTGAATTTGAACTCACGATATATCCGTTACGCTAAAAAAATGAGCTATTATCAATTATTTCCCAAACACTCAAAATTTCCATAGAAGCTATCAGTTCAATGACTGGATTATACCTAGGTAAATTCTTGCAAGTTATAGTTTATAACTGCTTTTTTATATGCAACAAAAAATTTTAACTTACAAGTTGAATTACTACTAATATGACGACCTTTTTTGACGAACAAAATAAAATAATCGTGTGCAATATTGATTAATAGTCCCATTACCTTATAGAATTAATAACTTTTTGGGAGCATATTACACGTCGTTTAGTTCATAGAACTCGATTCTCAGTGGCTTACCTAATTGTAGGGTTCCATAATCCTTATAGGATCACTTTGTTGCCTGTTATCTCGAGAACGCGTAAAGCGAACACGTTGAAATCAATTCCATTTAATTACTACGGTCTGCAGCTCCTTAAAGGTGTAAAAAAACCAACAGTTCTAAGTCAACGCAGTTACAAGACCGTATGATGTCATCAAAAATTTAAATCAAAATTATTAAGAAAGAATAATGAATGGGAACCAAAAACTTTTGGATGCTTCCCGTGGACCTATCATGAAAGTCAACAAACAAGATCTTGTGGCACAAGTATAGGTTAGAAAGTTTTTAAAATAGAAAACTCTAATAAGAATTAGACATATTAATATACTTATATCGCGTTACCACATCTATAAAGTCGAAATTAGCTCGACATGTTTCGGAACGGTCCGCGTCCCTTATTCATGAGTGAGAAGCGCTGAAGGCGCAGAAGGCGTAGGCGAAGGTGAAGGTTGAGCCGCGGAAGGGTGTGCGCAGAGCAAGCGCTTCTCACTCATGATTATGGGACGCGGACCGTTCCGAAACACGTCGAACTAGTTTCGACTTTATAGACGTGAGTCACCCGATATAAAGTACATTAATATACGAATGTTTATCGGCAGATTAAATTGTTGCTTGCTTACGGACTTCAAGAAACACATGGAGGGGAGTTCACGTACCGTACAAGCCCAAATGGGTATACCCGGATCTGTGTGACTACTCCGTACACAAAAAATCATCGAAGTCTGCAAGATTTGTTAGTGTAGTTGTATCATTTTCTGTGTTAGTGTCGTTATTACTGATTGGTTTTTGTATGTAATGTGTGAAAAGTGCGTGTGTTTGGACAGAACTCCATGCAAAAAGTGACAGAATATTTTTTACGGTATGATGTTGCTTTGCTGTGTCCCTTCAATATGTTGGAAACACGTGTTGCTAGAAGCATCCGCAGTAACAAAATTCAAAAATTTATTCTGCAAGTAGGCCTCAAGGGCACTTTTACAAGTCAATAAGCATTACAAAAAAGCATTTGCGTGTACAAACATTTCCATTATATAGTGAGAAGTAAAAGTATAATCTAAATACTGATAATACAACAGCCAAAACCTGGGTAAACAATATTAAAATAAATGTAGGTACTAAGTAATATGGCAAGAGATGTATAGTCGCTATAGTTAATAATAAATTAAGATTGGAGATGTTGAAGGTCTCCCAACACCAAAATAATATACGAATAGGAGATGTAAAGGCTCCCCAAGTGTCAAAATAAAGACTGGAGATTTAAAAGGTCCCCATCGTCAAAAAATAATACTAATAGGATTTGGAGGTGTAAAGGCCTCCGAACGTCAAAAATATAATATCTTTATGATATATAACAAAATATAACTAATTCTTCACTTATTAACCCCGATAGCACCAAGCTTATCTCAAAGTCCGATATAAATGTATATCGTTCTATCCTCTCTTGTTTTATATTAAAACAACATTCAGTAATTCTATTTCCTCTTAAATATGCTATAAAAATAACCAAATGTCATACCGTCGGCTCTCCCAAACGAGCAAAAGTTCTACAGCTCCCTCGAGCGCTTTTACGACAGTTTGGATTTTCTATTTCTTGGTTTACCTAACTTTGGCACTCGGCTTCTATTGGGACGATAAGTCGGACAGGTACTTGTAAGGAAATTATTTTATACGTATATTACACTATTTCCGGAAAATACAGTACATACAGGGAGTATGTACTGTATTTTCCTGCATTTTCTTTAAACTAGTGTCAGACCGAAACAGGTGTTTTGGCGAAACCGAAACCGAAACCGTAGGTTCTATTGATTCTTGTTTCGGCCAAAACCGAAACCGAACCTTAGATAAATGTTATTAAAACGCTGAATAAAATGTCAGTAAGCCGTTATTTTCAAATATATTAATATCGAATCTCCATGGTCCGATTTCACTTTTCTCGGATTGAATTTTATACATTAATCTTATTGCCAGCTGTGCCGAGCTCACCTGACGTCAGTCGAACGCGACCCAAAAGTACGATATTGTAATTTTCGGCGCGGCCGTAAGGTTTAGCTGGTTATTGGCTGAAACCGAACCTATGGCCGAAACCGGCCAAAACTGAAACTTCGGTCGGACTCTACTTACTTTAAACTCTTTTATTGCTAGAAGAGGCACTGAAACTTGAGCCGATTCATGGCTAATAACGCCGAACAAAAATTATTTATTAAAAATCGGTTGTCTGTAAAGTCGGTTTACTGACGATAGTTGAACGTGACAACGTCATAAGAAAATACTGACTGAAATGGAACTTAAAACCATAATTTATTTTAGTTAACCAGTCAAATAAACATTTATTTAAACCCTAATTTTGCTTAAGATGTGATATTTTTTTTATTTATATGGTGAATAAGCATGACTCACACTAGAACATCCGGAAAGCCCGGAAGTGAGCCGGGCCGATCAGTCAGTTTCTGACATCGTCACGCGACCTCCGAAGGCCCCGATCTCGGACGTGATTCTTTCTATAAAACCTGACATATTATCCCGTCCTGTCCCGCCCGGCCCGTTGTAGTGTGAGTCATCCTTAAAGTATACTAAAACTTTGAAAACGAACCTCCGACGTTTCAAGGGCGACATTGCTCCCGTGGTTAGTTTGTTGGCTCCCGGTGAGTTCTTTCTCCGGGAACACGGGGACAATGTCGCCCTTGAAACGTCGGAGGTTCGTTTTCTAAGTTTTATACTAGTAAGATCCGTTTTAGTAAATTTTATAATGTGTGACAATCGTTAAGTACCTAATTATCCTTAAAGTATTTTTGAAAATATATTTTATGAAATAATGCCGTTACTCGGCACAGTGGTCGAAGGGCAATAAACACACATTTTGAAGCGTGACTCAAGTCAGATAAGGTATGAGATCAGTATTTTTTGTTTTGTGTTATGCCTTTCACACGTACAGCCGAAAGAGGCGTTCCAATCACTCGTCAGCTGAGGTGATTCGTATACCTACCAGTATAAGTGTGCCCTCCGATATGAAGTTGATAGAGAATTGCTACTTAAAGGGGTCCAGGTAAAAGAGTTTCGCATAGTATGGCATAAATCAGACTTGGAGTGCTGATACGTTTTAAAATCGAGATTCGGGGATTTCAATCCTAGCTCATATCTACCAATAAGCTTCTTGGAATTTATGTACGAAAAATTAGTCTCCGATTAGGTAAAGATCTTTTGAGGCCTTATCATCGTTTTTTGGATGATCCACAACCCTGCCGCATCCACAATGCCGTAACAGCAATGTAGTTGCAAGTTAAAAATGAATCTCGCATCGAGTTCCGTAAGGTTAGATGTGAAAAAGTCAACTTTTCAGGGAAGCCAAAACTAAATTGTCAATTTTATTTGCGTCTATTTTATCAAGTTTGAAAGATATATGTACGGTCAGCTGTAGAGTTAACTGACCCCCTGCATAGAATGTCTGTATGCAAGGGGGTCACTTAACTTTGCAGGTGACTATACCTACTAACATTTTTTTTAAACGAGCTCAAACTATGTGTCTACAGTTCTAGAACAGAACACTATGACGTCGCGTTTTTGAATGATAAAGAACGCAATATTTTTGTGAAATTATTCAAATTTGACTTGATGCTTGTACATAATCGAATCGAACAATGAGAAATACAGACGCTTTAAATGTAACGATCCGACATACTTAAACGACAAAAAATGGAGTCTTTAAATCCAAGTTTATGCAATTCTGCAACGAAAAATTATAGAAAGATGAGTGTCAACTTGTTAGAAAGATAATGCACCAACTGTTATATGATTATGTAAAAAAGTCTTTTGTTGGCCTAAGATGGTTACCTATCCACGATTGTCATCTTTAAGTTGATTGATGATTGGTGTTTGCTGTAAAATGTGGATAAGGGTTTAAAATTATCAAACTGTTATCTCATCCAGCGGGTATCACGCTATCCGCTTGGCATCCTAGCTTAGTTGGTCGTATGGTTATATCCGGCGTTATGGCATTCGAGTCGAGAAACGTTACGAAGCCCGAGGTCATGTTATAGTGGGTCCTTGGGAACTAGTCGTGTGCGCCCGCGCAGCTGTTAGACTGCTTGCACGGTGTTTGTTTTAACTATTACAGCACGCTACTGAAGCTGGTTTCCGTGAGTAATGGCATTCTGATACCAATTATAGCTTTGGCTGGTACACTTCTCAAATATGCAAGGAAAAGTTACGTTGTTTCTTGTAATAATAATCGGAAGTTAAGTCCTGTGTAGATAGACATTTTGTAGAGTTCATCTTAATTTATCAGTCGTTACGAACCAGACGAGTTTTTAAAAACTTGTGATAATATAATTTAAAAAAAATATGCTTGACAACATAGTCATCATGACGTCATCAGAGATACCACTTTTAGTTGTACTAAAAATGAAATATGTATATGATTTTGGCATGTGTGAATGACAGCTATAAGACAAGCAGGTTTTACTTTGTTTTTTTTACGAACTGCCATAGTCCATTGAAGAAAAACTTGTTGGGTTATAAGGCCCTATGACCTCCTTGTTGGTTGTCTGATCGAGCTTGCAGCGCTTTTATTTCCGTAGTCGGCACTTGTAGCTTCAGCGTCCATCCTTTCTCAAGACCATGTGGCCTACCAATGCGTTGCAAATTCAAAAGTTGTACCAGTTACTGTAGCTTCGTTTTTACAAGTTCTCGTTTTCAATGTGACGTCATAAATACATTTTATTTCCTGACGCGTAACACACACACACCACTGTATTGTGGTTTCATTTCACTCAGGAATAAAAATAAGATAACAGTAATTTAGATCTAACTTAATCAACCTTATTTTGTTCAGGTCACAAAGAGCCGTGCCCTGAAGAGAAGCACGACCTGAAGCCGGGCCTCGAGCGGCACCATGCGCTCGGCGCTCGCCTGCACCTCGCGAACATACGCCCCGACCTGCAAGGTACGCTTCCATACAGCAGCATGATACATAGAGGAAGAGAAGCACGACCTGAAGCCGGGCCTCGAGCGGCACCATGCACTCGGCACTCGCCTGCACCTCGCGAACATACGCCCCGACCTGCAAGGTACGCTTCCATACTGCAGCATAATACACAGAGGAAGAGAAGCACGACACAAAGTCGGGTCTCGAGCGGCACCATGCGCTCGGCGCTCGCCTGCACCTCGCGAACATACGCTCCGACCTGCACGCTTCTATACTGCAGTATTATACATAGAGGAAGAGAAGCATGACCCAAAGCCGAGTCTTGAGCGGCACCATGCGCTCGGCGCTCGCCTGCACCTCGCGAACATACGCTCCGACCTGCAAGGTACGCTTCCATACTGCAGCATGATTCATAGAGGACGAAAAGCATGACCCGCAGCCGGGCCTCGAGCGTACCATGCGCCCTATACCCCGATCTACAAGGTAACCCTCATAATTCCAACCAAAAACCTAAGACTCTTGGACAGAGAGTTGCTGGAAACAAGCCTCTCCCAAGATTTCCATAACATTTGATCATGTGCTACCCGCATCCAGATGTTCCCGCGATCTTAAACGTATGGTTGGTTCACTTGGTTGGACGGCTGGAAGCAGTTCCATACGTTCACCTGCACCTCGCGACCATACCCTCCGCGAGATACGTCTTTCATCTTTACTATAGCATTCAGATCCAAGAATCAGTCCTGAATTAGCGATAGTCTTCATGCAGTTTTACGCTCATTACGCACAATATGCATGTGCCAACTGGCGAGCATATGATTACCTGCAAATTACGCCATCACAAGTTCAACATCTCATTGGATAATAGGCTAGATTGATGCTAAAAGATGACATATTCACAAAACAGTGGGGTTTCTATAAAATTAAACACTTTAGAACGGATTAATCACGTTTATTAATTAACTGGACAGTCATCATCTTAACCCTGTGAAAACGAGTGCTGTAAAGGGCTCGAAATGTAAGGTAACGGTGTTAGTAAACGCAATTAATCCGTTCTAAAGTGTTTCATTTCAATGAATAACAATCGCGGTAACAGAAGACAATGTTGTGGGTTTCTATAGTTGTATTTATATCGCCCAAAACCACCCCTCACGTATGTTTTAGGTGGTAATTGTCGATTTGTTAAGCCATTGCGATTTCTAACACTAAGGTCTGTTCCAGGAGGCATCCACCAGCAGCACATGGCCACGGTGCCTGTCAGCATGCCTTCGTCGGCCTCCGACAGCGACAAGCCTGCCAAGCAGAAGAGACATCGGACAAGGTAGGTCTTCAGTCTTGCGCCCTGTAGCCCGGGCATTAGAATACGGCTACGGTTTCTCCTGCCTGTCGTAAGAGGCGACTTAAACGAGTCCTCGGGGTCTTATCCATAACGGAGTTTTCCTCCCCATAAAAAAAAGGTTTTCAGTCTTATAAACTGTTGTTACTGGACGGAATCTTCCGGCCAAGGTTCAAATATCTAAAACTGACATCTGCTATTGGCCATTATCGAAAGGGCTTAATAAAGCGATTTTCCTCCTTGGCCGCTCATATATCTGATTGCGATTATATTAAGTAGATGATTTATTTTCTAGTGCTTGAAAAGATTCTGATTTGACTCGATATTCCGCCACGAATACAATGGCAAAGCAATCAATCATTGGTTAATATTTTATCTTGACTTACATGAGCTGGATCTTGAAAAATTTATAATTAATTTTTAATGATTTTTTCTAACATGGTCTAATTACACATTAATTTTTTCGATATTCTAAAGAATATACATGTAACTGTTCAGATCACCTGAGAGAGTTTTAAAATTTTAACTTATTGGGTCAAAAATTATTTACAAAAAAACTGTTACTTTGGACTAAAATTGCCAAAGTTTGACACCGTATATGTCGAAGACAGTAAATATTTAAGTAAATACGATTAGCTTATTTACATAAGCCGGTTGAGGTTAATGCAATAAGCCATCAAAATACTCGAAAACTGAGAGACAGATCGTAAGTCATTGGGACCAGGAAGAGCCTTAAGAAAGAGCAAGTTGCAAACATTATCAAATTCGCACAGTCACTTTTGAGTACGGTACTTACTCATGGTAAGCACACAGTTAATTATAGCCCAAACTTCACACAACTCTGTAGCTTGGCAAGCAAGCCACTTTGCCACCAATATATATCTATCACTTCTCATCCGTGCACGGCCAGTCCCTTTGCAAGGCGGAGCCGGAGTTTCTTATTGGTTTTAGACGGTACCTATAGTTTATTTTCGTTGAATCCGTCTTCCCTGGTTTCCCCAGAACAGGCATGCGTAAAAACGTTTCCCCAACGACAAAAAAGGATGATATCAGAATGCGAAATCTGAACTCATATAACCTATGTTAAATATCTACAAGAGTACTAATACACCGTGTTTGTGCAGGTTTACACCGGCCCAACTGAACGAACTGGAGCGGTGCTTCTCCAAGACGCACTACCCCGACATCTTCATGCGCGAGGAGATTGCGATGCGCATCGGCCTCACGGAGAGCCGAGTCCAGGTCAGTGTTTCTCATTATCATAGAACCGGAGTATGACGCGATGAGCGCTCAAGGCAAAGCGCGCCGAAAGATTTGACACAATCTTAGTTGTGTCACATATTTTTGTGACTTGTGCAAGATATTATTGACAGTCTCCCGTTTTTATCTACGATGCCTACATTGTATAACAACACGAGTATTCCACATTAGTCTTCGCTAGTAGGGAGAGTTTAGCTGTCAGGTATTAGAATAAAAATCGATACCAAAACAAACACGCTAAAACCGTTACAGCTAACATCCGTCGAACCGGATAAAACAAACAAAAGTGGATAAAAAACCTTCGGGCAGCCGCAGGGCTCTTCGCACGTCGCGGGCAAAAGTTGCACGTCTCTGACACATTTCACGGTCCATGTACCTGCCGACCTTCCACCTACACTGCACTGTCCTTCACCAACATATCTTTTGATTTATAATTTTAACTCCTGTCAACCACTTGGAACCCTAGGCCACTCTAGAACCAGAGAAAGATTACTTACAATCTAATTTATAGCGTCACTATTACATAGTCCTACAGTGTACAGGGTTGCAATTGGTTGAACGTACGTATTATTTACTTGACGGACCATAGCGAGGATTGATGCATATTTTAAAATCTTGATTTGTTTCGGTTATGTTATGGTCTTTTCCAAATAAGAAAATCTACCTACTCATAACAAAACCAGACAATATTATAAACTCAGAATCAGCTTCTGTATACAATCAATTTAAACAAAGAATAAAATTGAAGCGAAGTAGATAATCCCGAAAACAGGCTAATGAAAATCGAACGATTGATAATTCTCTCTGTCACACTTACATATTCAAACGATAAAGAGGCTGTGCCAATGCCAATTTTAGGTGTTCTTGGTAACGCTACTCAATCTAGAAACACAGCAGGCACCAAAACGATTAAGTACTACACAAAACGAAGAAAAATTTCCCTACTTATTTTGACTGCTACAAAGCGGGAGGGAGACAGCCATAACACCTAACCATCCTGGTTTATAGTTATCGCCAGTCTTCGCGTTCAAACGCTCATAAACGGCGTACTAATGATGTGTTAGCATGTTATGGATGTCAAAATAAAGTATCATTTCCCACTCGCGAGACTGCGGACTGTGCGTCGTCCATTGACTGCGGCATATCGAATTGCGCGAGCGACGTGCTCTCAGTAACACCAATCGATACCGCGATAAGCGATCACAGTGCGCAGCGTTACGAATTCGTTTTAGAACACACTACCCAAAACAAAGATCGCGGGATAGTTGAGCGTCGCTTATTTAAGGAAGAATCAATTCTATTATTTTATTCTGACATTTTTAATTATGATTTTAATTTTATATATAATAATACTCTTGACATTGACTATAAATTTAATAAACTATTTAACATACTAATATACTATATTGACATTCACTTTCCATTTCAAAAACTGCAGAGCAAAAATAAATCTAAGGTGCCTTGGCTGAGCGATGAACTGGCGGAGTTGATTAGCAAACACGCCGATCTTCACGAAATGAGACGCCAATACCCTAATAACCAAATACTCTCCACATGTATCGACCACTACTCCAACTTGATAAAATCAGCAACATTAAAATCACGACAAGATTTCATTGAAAAAAGATTGGCCGACAGCGAAAACAAAACTAAAGAAATTTGGAAAATAGTTAATGAGGAAGTTGGTGTAAAATCGAAGTCGCAAAGTGTTTCCTTACGTGACCCTGTGTCGAAGCAACTAATAATAAAAAAGGATATACCTAACACATTTAATGCGCATTTTATTGGTGTACCGTCTAAGTATATCATAGAAATTAATCAGTTGAAATCCACTGAGTACCTACATAAACATTTAGGTTCGTCGGACGCTCCCACTTTCTCTCTGCCGGTCATCACTCGCGATATCTTGGACAAGGCTTTTTGCCCAATGCTAAAGAAACGGAATACTGTGGATGCCTTCGACATTTCGCCGAATGTTCTTTCTTGGATATGGCCAGTTGTGAGCGATGTACTTGTCGTGCTCATAAACCAGATGTTCGAAACTGGTACATATCCTGATGTTTTAAAAAACGCCAGGGTATGTCCGGTTTTTAAAGGGAAGGGTGACAGGTATGACGTAAATAACTACAGGCCTATCACAATTGTCCCGACCATATCCAAAATAGTCGAATCTGTCTTGTCGTCCCATCTTATGGGTCACCTGGAATCGAACAACCTGCTCACAAACAACCAATTCGCGTACCGACTGAAAATGTCCACAACCACCGCGGCGTACAGGATGTTCGATTGCATTGTGTCTGGGTTGGACGACAAGAAAAAGATGGCTGGAATATTGTGCGACTTGTCGAAGGAATTTGACGTTATTAACCATAGTTTACTTTTAAATAAGTTAAACCTCTATGGAGTCCAAAGCAAAGCCCACCTATTGTTTTCGTCCTTCTTATCTGGCCGAAAACAAGTAGTAAAAATACTTACGGATGGTAAACAGCTGCAATCTGACGCAGGCAGCGTCAACACTGGTATTCCACAGGGTTCTTCCCTCGGAAATACCCTATTTTTGCTGTTTATTAACGACCTGCCGACGAACGTTGCAGCTGGTTCATCCGTATTATTTGCGGACGACACAACTGTGTTGGTAAGTGCGGAATCTTACGACCAGCTGAGTGTAAATATTGGTGATGCATGTAACCAGTTAAATTCGTGGTTCATAGCAAATGGCCTATTACTTAACAGCACCAAATCAAATATTATTCTATTCTCTGGTCGTAGAGTTCCATTACCAACATGTGTGGCCAGCTGTCCGATGCCACTGTGTGACGTAAGTAGGTTCCTTGGGTTTATAATTGACTCTAATCTAAATTGGAAGTGCCATGTTGACAGCGTTTGTGACAGGTTGGGTAGTGCCGTCTTCGCGTTGCGAAAATTGAAACCGCTTATCTCGAATGAAGCACTTAAACAGGTGTACTTTGCTCACTTCCATTCCATAATGGCATACGGCACTCTCATTTGGGGTAGTTCCACAGACGCTAAAAGAGTATTAATTGTGCAGAAGAGAGCAATACGTACACTTGTTGGAGTGAAACGACGTCACCCATGCAGAGAACTTTTCATTTCGCAGCGCATACTGACGCACTACTCACAGCACCTGTTTGACGTAATAATGTTTGTCAGATCTAACATGTCGCAATTTTCGCGAGTAGACTGCCCTGGAAAACTGCTACGCTCAACGGGGCGCCTTAGAACAGTCCCTCGTCGCATGGCACTTTCAAAAAGGAATCCACGTGTCATAGGACCAACTTATTTCGAGCACCTGCCAGCCGAACTAAGAAACGAGCCATGTGACGAAACATTCAGGCGCCAATTGAGAAACCTTTTATTGAATAATCCATTGTACTCAATAAAAGAGTACACGGAATTACAACTTTGATTATGTATTATTGTTTTTATTTTTGTATTTTGATTATTGTCTGTGTTGTTATTATATTGACAATCCTTATTGGGAGATATAATCTGAATGTATTGTTTCTTTACTTGTTGACGATTCTTATTGGGAGATAATGATTGCTTATTTTTATTTCTAACTTGTCTCATTGTTTTTTTAAATCATGTATTGACATTTGTATTTGAATTAATTGATTATGTTTGATCTGTAAGTATCTACATACTTACTTATACTTTTATTTTGTTTTTACCTGTTATTAAAATGACGATCCTTATTGGGAGACTGAATTATATAATGATTTGTTAATATTATTACTATTCTTATTTTCATTGTGACGATCATGATAAATATTCGTATAATTTTGACATGTAACGCAAATTTATAATGTAATGTTTTTCGTGAAATAAATAAATCTAATCTAATCTAATCATAAAAGCGAGTCAACGGCTTTATCAATCGTTTACCAGCTATCCGTATCGCATTACTCGTACTTACAAGCTATCCATATAACATTATACGTATTTAAAATGTACCCGGAATTATTACACTGATTTCAGGGGTTCGTATTTGTATATTGCTTTTGTTTCGACAGAGGAACGGACGTCACCAGCAGTAGTATTTTACTCTTTGAAGGCTACAATAATACAGTCTTATTTGTACAATCCATAAGAGCGGGTCCCATATTATTGCGGTCTTCATAGCGGAAGATACCTACTATTGCTGGTAATCATACTTATTTGTAACAACATATTTCCCCAACCAACGCTACTCGATACCCTGCCATTCTATCTAGCAGCCCAAAGTATGTACTGATCGATTCACGAAGGCTGGAGAGAGAAACTGTCATTTATATTTTATTTCATTGATCGACCCGCGCCAGCATACGTTAATCTATCTGTATCTTCAAATCTCATGTAGATGCGTTTTGTAATCTGGATCAGAAATTCATGAACTTATATTAATCTGTATTCAAATCTGACGGATATTCCTGGACACAGGACAGGCTATACGTTCATAGCGTACGAAAAATACGTACCTACCTCAGAATACGCAAACGTAACACAGATCAAACATTTAATCATGAAAAGTAAACTTCGTCAATAACTAGTGCCAGTATTTCCCATTAGTCATGCAGACGTCAGCGTTGTTGCATATTTGTTTACGAGACCAATGACTGATGTTTGCCATGGCTAGGATCATACTAGCAAACTAATAGGGGGTTCCTAAGTAATATGAATTGACAATCGTTAATCATTGAGTCACTCGTATTGTAAATAATAGTAGATTACGTGCCGAGGCCTGAAAAGTAATAAATGTCTCAGATCTCGTGTGATTGCCGGCCGAAGCGAAGCTGAGCTCAACAAACATGTGATCTGAGGTTTTCTTATTTACTGGCATGAGTGGCATGTATCTACACTATTTTGCTGCTCGACGCAGTCGGCAAGCGGTGAATTTGTTTAGCGTAGCGGCCTGCAAATGGCTGCTGGCTTGCCGGAGGGCAGAAAAAATTGTAATGTTTTCATTTGCAACAAATCCAATCCATTTTCACTTTTAAACACGTCATTTTACTAAAGAAAAAGAGTAACGGCTAGCATCCTGCCACCTGGTGTCAATGAAAGCCGGTCAACCTCATTCTGCTATTCAACAACCGCATTAGGTAAACAACTTATACTCATATTGCGCCATAAATTTTAAACTACTTACTGCTAAAACATGTTTTTCTAAGGCGATTAATGACTAGAAGTTCAAACACAATAAAACAGCCCACTTATATTGCAATGTTAATGAATTATTTACAAATACTTATTAATACAGAATTGTAAATAATCCTTTTTAGAGGCGGTAATAAAGCTGTAGTAGCGCGTACTGCAGCTACTATACAGCTTGTAGTAGCACTTAGTTGTGTTTAAGATTCTTTGCGTTAGGAATTAGGCTTAATTTGTGTCGTTTGGTGAGTAATATTTGTATTTTGTTAACACGTGTCACACGGGCGGGTCGGATTGCGAGTAAGCAATACAGTCGGTTATTGTTGTATGGGGAAAACTCGGTTTTTAACCGAAACCGCGGTTATTTCATACAAAAACGGTAAATCGTTACATTCCCTAATTGCGAGTAGCTTTACTGAATGTCTATAACTTACAAGGGTTCTTGTCAGTGACGCTAAACAGAGTAGAATATCGGTTTTCTGAAGGCCTACCACGAACCACGAACGAAGTTTCACCTCTCTGTCGCACTTGAGTGAGAAACCACAAGTGCGAAAGGGAGGTATACTTTCGTTCGCGGTTCGTGGTAGGCGCTCTGCTCCTGATACTAACAAAATGGGTGTATACGTATAATGTCACAGTGAATGTCCCCAATTATCACAGAAATTCAGTTTCTTGATTGAAAATAGACTGAAAATCTTAAAAGCTACATATCCCTTATTCGAATTCTCAGTTTTTACTTCAAGTGTATTGATTGGTCCTTCATTGAACGCTTTGTAGACAAAGCTGTATAAGTGATCTTATCTAGTGTATGATGCACCTAACGCCGCGGATTAATGCGAACAAAAATCTTTGACATACATTTATTACCTATGTCTAAGTGTCTTGCCTGGACGGTCGTTACGCGAACGCGAAAAGGCGCGACGCGGCGTGGCACTCATCTAGGACACTTCTGTAGTTTTCAACGGTTTACTCAACAGAATTAATATGACACGAATATAAAAACATTGAAAAAGTAACCAAGAATGCATAGGTGTCAACTGTAATTTGTAAAACTGAAATCGAAATTAATTTATTATTACGCGAATTATTTTCTTTAGTAACATTATAATGCAAGACGTATCTACACACCACATCTTTTAAACATAACTTTTCATATTTTAAGGCCGATTTATCAAATGGCTACGTTTTTCAATTGTTGTGCGTCTCTTTTGCCTCGTGAAATATTGATATACTCTTTGCTCGCTCACTTTATTATTCTTTAAGCGTTCGCGCGATATCATACCTCTATGGTTTATTGCTTGATATTTATATCATTTCAACGCAAAGCGGTGAGCCGCGAGGCGTCACATTGAAATGTCATCGTACCGCGCGTATTGTCATCGCGGTCGTTCGCCGCGTACCAACACCTGCGTGAACAAAAAGTTTGCCATCGTGTGTGTCCGTGTGTCCGCGGGGTAATCCGTGACAATTGCCGCCGCATCGTTAACTGCCATTAGCCTCTCTGTTGACCATTTTACCGATTCAAATGTTAACTACCGGCCAACTCCATTCACACTTACTACTGTAAATGTATATTGAATTCGTTTACTTTTGTTTTCGTGCGCGCAATCAAATTTAGGAAATAGAGTAGGTATACCTACATTTTATACTGATTTAATTATTATTCTTTTAACGTTTGTGTTTGGACTAGGGTCCATTTGCTCAAATACATGTAGTATAAGAGATCCAATGATACTTTGTGCCGAGTAGGTTTTTTGCTATAAGTTATTATGAACCTAAATGTTTAGTTCTGCCGTGTCACACTTATGTACCGTAACCTGAGTTACATTGTAAAACAAGTCTAAATTGTATTTTCATTGCTTTACCTTTCCACAAAACACATTTTGTACGAGCTTGTCATAGAAGGCGTGTCACTCATTGAGCAAAACTTGATCTGATTTTACTTAAGACTAATGTTTCGTGAGTTACGCGAGATCGGAGTGACAGCTGTCAGCAATCAAGGCAGCCAGTAAATAAAAAATAACCTTAAATGTAGCTGCAGATCATAGTAAGGGTTAAATTGGTCATGTTCATGACCCATTCGATTGGTAATTTTAAGGAAAACATAACTTAGTTTTCTCAGTGTAGGCACAAGTAAGTTCTTCCATCAAAGTTTTGAATGCACTGAATCCCACGAAACGTGCCTCGCAGCGACTCAGGCGCACAAAGAGGCAAAAAAACGTCAAACACCGGCGCAGGCGCAGGAATGTCGCGGGGGCGCGCGAACGGCCTGCAGCGACTAAATATGTGGATGTGGACTACTACATGCTGCAACTGTGTTAAAATATTAACTTTTGTTCTAGATTTTATTTCTATAGGTTATACGAAGCCACCTAGCCACGCCATATATACGCCAGTGTGAACTATACAACAGCAATGGCGGCGATGTGGGCCGCGTATTTGCGAACTGTGTTTGCTCGCAACCGTATAATATAAATACGCCGGACAAACAGCGCAGCGCTGAGAACGCTGCCCAGCCGTTCCGAGAACCAAGTCTCACAAGTTACAGTTCTATTTTTTTTACTTTGTAGCCTTCTTACGAAATTACCATTTTCAAATAAAAGATAAAAATAAAACGCCAAGTTAGCCCTAACCAGGATAACGATGGATTGCAGAAAACGCTAAGGCATAAAAAGCATTCGGAACTTTAAACAACACAAAGAAGGGAGTCGGCATACGTGTTGATACCCCGCTGCCGAAATACAAGCCCAAATGGGACTGGGCCCATACGCGGGACTGTGTTGTGACTCATACAGTCATACATAAAAATAGATCAAAGTGTGCAAGATTTCTTAGTGTAGTTGTATCGTTTTGTATGTGTTAGTGCCGTCATTACACATTGGTTTGTATGCATGTGTGAAAAGGACGTTTCCTCCCGTCGCTTTGCAGATTTGCCTCACAAAGCATAGAAGTTTGGTTCGACATTAAATAAACAATTTAAACCAATGAAAAGTGTTTTTAGACCAATAGCAACTCCATTTTAATAGCGGGAAAAATACTATAAATAATATGTTCGATTTCATTATAAATACTATTAAAATTGATCCTTCATATCCCCCGTATAATTTTTATTATTAAAATTCGAATTGGACAAATTTAATACCTACAGTTTTCGGCAATGACACTTATGGTTCCAAATCCCAGCAATTTCCTTCCCTTGAGAAATTAGAGACGGCGCCGACCATAACACCGTAGTGATATCCAAAACCGACCATTAACATCACTTAATTTATAAAGGACAATAAAAGATGCTTTCCCACTGTAACCGCAACTTCAAAACAGCAAAGCAACTGCAGTCTCCAACGGAATGTTACCTTTATACGCAAATCAGCAGACGCGTAATAGTACACTGAGCCTTCGTTTAACATTAGGTTAAAAATACTTTACCAATGTTTTCACAAGCGTATCGCAATGACTTTTTGCCGCCGCGATCAAAAATTCACAACTACGTGAAATAAAAATAAAATAAGCGCCAAATAGAAGTCGCGCCCTGTTTACTAAAGCCTTTCATTATTGAGGAGATGTATGGCGCAGGGATGGGACACTTTATCGATTACTTCTTAGTTTCATGTTATTTTTTCTTTTAGTAACTTAAGATTTATTGATATTTTTTTGTATTATGTAAAGCAATTACATTAAAAATCGTTTTGTAACTAAATTGAATAAAATTATAAATGTGTAACTAAATATGTACTACTTACTTACAATACAAATATGTTAACGTGTCAAAATACATCAATGTACACAAATGTATCAATGCCTAAATTAATTTAACATAAGTACGGGTTTAATATGTATGTCCATTGTTTGTTTATATTTCCACGATCTTCGTAAATTATCTTAGATTATTAAGACTTAATCACACACACTTAAGTACATTCACCTTTTTGAGAGCAAAAAGACGAATTAGAATGACTTCAGTTTCGAACGTTCAGGAGAAATAACTTACCCAAAATTTTATTTACACGTTCTCATGTAAAAGTAGTATAGAATAGACTAAAATTCTTCGTTGAACCACAGATGAAACCAAATATAGAACATCATATTTACGAACAT
Source organism: Lathronympha strigana (assembly GCA_949128165.1). Lineage (NCBI taxonomy): Eukaryota > Metazoa > Arthropoda > Insecta > Lepidoptera > Tortricidae > Lathronympha > Lathronympha strigana. The sequence goes on from OX421903.1 coordinate 388,021, forward strand.
TCAGTAAAGATATAATAAGCATACAGTTATACACCTGTCCGCAGGCAAACGTGATTGCTTCTAACAAAAACATGTAATACAGACCAGGAATGTAGATATGTTTAGTTTGTAAAAATGAAATTTCCAGATTACTACTTAACAGAATAAACTAAAATCAACTTGAACAAAACTAAATGCGTGACGACAGAAAAGGAACAAGCTTAAGGTAGATAGTGTAGTAACCCTAAAATATATAGGTAAGGATAAATAATATTGCCTATCTGAGCAATATTCAGATAGGCAATATTATTTATCCTTACCTAACACCACACACATCACAAAAAACACCTTGTATGTGGTGAGATGGCAATCCAGGCATTAGTTGAACTAATGCCCCAATGAGGCCGTTGTTATGCGTCAGCAGAGACGCTATTTTTTTGCGCCTAATGACGTAGAAGTCATTCGTCCGCGTTGTTGCGAACATAGCACGAGTTCTTTTTACAAGCTCTATCGTGTCACTCTGAATAAAAGCTGGCTAACGAAAAATCCAATAACAAAGAAAAAACTCATCAACTCCAAATAAATCCGTCGCCATGCAAAATTAAATCCAATTCAAATGACCGCTAAAGAAAACAGTGAAAACCGTTTTTAAACCCCTGCTCATTTCTATTTCCTGCATCCCCATTACCGACGATGGCAACAAGGAAATCTTTTTATACTCATTAATAATTAGAACTGTTGCCACTAGTAGTGTAATGGACTGGAGGACAGACAGGCGGATTTGGCGTTTTAACGCCGGTTGGGTGACTTTTTGCGAATGTTGCGATAAACAAATAAAATGTGGATATCAAGTTCAGTGCGGGTTGGTTTTTTCAATTCGGTTCAGTTTTTTTATATGCACTAAGTTCATTCCTTTAGCGATTGTCCTTGTTAAACATTGTCAATGTGTTTATTTATGCAATCCTATGTAATTCTAGAGATGGCACATCCGCGTTGTAATCTCTTTATTTATATCTAGACAGCTACTAGGTGGTCCGATGACCTGGTCAACCGATGTGGTCGCGGGAACCCGCTGGTAAGAAGTAGCACATGACCGGTCGTCATGGCGATCTTTGGGGGAGGCCCATGTCCAGCAGTGAACGTCTTTTGGCTGAAATGATGATAATGATACTTTAACTGGCCAAAATCGAGGCAATTAATTAATCAACGCTGATTGCTGATTGATTAGATACTAGCTTTTGCCCGCGGCTTCACTCGTGTTAGAAAGAGACAAAAAGCCTATGTCACTCTCCATCTTTTCAACTATCTCCACTTAAAAAATCACGTCAATTCGTCGCTCCGTTTTGCCGTGAAAGACCGACAACCACACAGACACACACACTTTCCCATTTATCATCAACGATGTAATGACACGACCGATTATATCTTTGCTTTGTGTCTCCTATTTCATCTTAATTTTGATATTACTCCAACTACAAATCTATGTATGTATGGTGGTATATACCCAGTTGCATTTAAGACAACTATTTTACTTGAAACAAATAAACATCGATATATTCCTACTACCCCAGGGTACATCCCTACACATTAGGGGCATTAGCAGGCGCAGATTTATCGCGCCATAACTTACCGCCATAATAATTTGTTTGTCATCGCGCGGGGCGGGGGCGAGGGCGGGGGAGGGGGCGGTCACCTCCGGACCGAGATCTTGGGAGTCCCAAGATCTCGGTCCAAGTTGGGACGAAGCTTGGGACGTGGCCGAAAAGCATTACATGCTTACAATGTTGATGGCAATGCAATGTTACGTCACTTTTTAGGTTATATTGAATCAGCAAAAATTTCATTATCAACACTATACAAGAGGCACATATTATCATTCAGTATTTTAGAATATATATTTTTTTATATGGGCATTTTCAGAAAAAAGTGCACTATTTTAACGAAAATGGGTCCTCGATTTTCCATTCAAAAAAAATGTACCTACAGTTTTGTAACGGCCATCGGGGGTTCATTCCACAGCCGGAGCGTCCGCGGGTGGAAATTCCTCTGAAACCGCACAGTGCGCGACCATTTTGGTCACAAGGTGGTGGAACCAAACCTCAAAATGACACACACACCTCCCTTCTGCATCACCTTCTCACGGACGATATTTCTCCAACCTTTTCTGTCTCTGGCGGTATGGAGGGCATTGTGTGATAGTAGATTATTTGGATGATCAAAATATAGATTTCACTTGAACGTCTTTCAAAGAGCTCTTAAACGGTAGTTTTTAACAAGACATGACGAGACTCTTCCTCAGTCGGAATTTCGTGACATAGGTATGTCGTGTTTCTTGTGACAATTCTCAAGAGCTCTTCAGTAAAGTATTTTTCGTAGTTATATTGATGTTTTTATTTATAAATTACATGTTGGTGGCAAACAAGCATACAGCCCACGCAACAGTAAGCGGCTCCTGTAGCCGATAGACGCCTGTAATACCAGTAATAGTGCTGACAATTTGTCAATCTTGTCATGTCACCGTGGTGAAATAGGGCCAGGTATAAAGTTTTCAATATTTTTTCTGGTTCCATATCGTAATTACTGAACACGTAGTTAATCACACGGGCAATATGAGTACATCAGTCAGCCATCAAGGGTGGGGTCCAAGGTGCGAGTAACGAGGCAAGGTGGCTGGATTAGGGTGCGGTTGCAGGGGTCAGGGACAAACTGAAGTAACTGGACAAATGTGGACCTTATTAATATGTGGTTAGAGTTCGTGGTCAATTGTGTTTGGACATGCGGTTGGTAATTACTATACGAGGTATTGATACTTGCGGTCGAACAAAATGGAACGGACAATGGTTTGTGCGCTTACCACAATGAAACCTACTGTAGATTTGGTTATACTACGACGGTGATAAACAAGCATACGGCCCGCCTGGTGGTAAGCGGTCACCGTAGGCGACGCCTGCAACTCCAGGGGTGTTACATGCGCGTTGAAGACCTTTTAAAAATAGGAGGATTCGCTGTGTTGGCAGCTAAAGGGGCAAGCTTTGCTCCGTGGGTCCCCAGCTGTCAACACAGTGAATCCTGTGAGCTCTGGCGACCTTACTCACCAACAGAAACACAACACTATGAGTAGGGTCTAGTGTCACTAAACTGCGATTTCCTGTAAGGTGGAGGTACTTCTCAATATCACATAAATCGACTGGGTTCGGACGTAACTCGGGAGACACCAATTATAATTTTTATTAATTTATATATTTATTTATTTAAACTTTATTGCACAATTATATTAATGTACAAATGGCGTACTTAACGCCTTTAGGCATTCTCTACCAGTCAACCATCGGGCTAAACCGAAACTGTTAGTTTGATGCAGGATAGTAGAAAAAAGACCAACTAATATTTATTATCAACCAATATTTATTATATAATTTAAACTATTGTGAGACATACTGACATTAAATTGCAACGGTTCAAACTCACGTATTTTTATCACTATAGGCGTGACATTCAGTGATGACCGAGCCGCGAAGGTGACAACACCACTGTCTGTCCGACGATGACTGCCCGATGCTGTCGAAACATCACGCCTATAGTGATAAAATACGTGACTTTGGACCGTTGCAATTTAATGTTGCTATTTATTAGTCCATGCTAGTCCTCCATTGACTGACAAAATAATGCTGCGTTAAGATTCCAATCGCTCACGCTTTGTAGCGTATCGCAGTTATCTCTCTATCACTCTTAGTGCGACAATGACAGTTGCGTTTCGCGACCGAGCGTTAGCGATTGGTATTTTGGCTACGCACGCAGAATACATAGACAGCAATACATATAAAAAGTTTGTCTCTACTGCAGACACTTTTTATCACACCCCGCTTAAAACTTGCGCTAATCACATCGCCCGCCGCGAAAAGCCAATCTAATCTGTCTGGCCCCATATTAAAAATCTAACACAGTATGAAAGAATCCTTAAGTATTCATGGGCTCCCCCGGGAGCGAACCCTGACCCTTTATTAGCGCTGGAATTAACTCCTGATCCGCACACGGTTTTATTGCGGCGAACGTCGGGGTGCGTTTTCGGGACATTATCTTTTATTGAGAAAAGTGTTTATGGCGCGATGCGCGTAAAAAGAAAGTGGTTGGGGTTAGGATGCGCAAGTTAGCTTAAGATAATATTGTAACAGGAATAGGTACATATCTATAAAGCTATATGTATGATTATCAGGGTGTAAAGGGACACCGTTTCTTATTTATATGTAAGTATACGGTAGCCCGGACAAACTCTAACACGTTATAAAGGATGACTCAGAATAGAGCTCCAAGAGGTTTTACTGTGATGACAGCTGGGCACTCACCCCTTTAGCTGTCAACACAACGAATCCTCATTTTTAAAGGGTCGGCAACGCGCATGTAACACCCCTGGAGTTGCAGGCGTCCACTACGGTGACCACTTACCATCAGGTGGGCTGTATGCTTGTTTGACACCGTCGTAGTATTAAAAAAACTAGCCCTCGGAAGTTACATGACGTTTTCTATAGAAACTGAGAGACCGTCTCGTCCCGTTCCGTTGAGTCATCCCTTAGTCAATTTAAGAGTAGGTATTGTCTTATAAAACCCGTTAAGCATTTTATGCAATGCGAAAAAGTAAGAACTGAAGTTGATAAAGCTAAAATCAATTTAAGAAGTTTTTTTTTGGGTACTTTTTATCTTATCTGATTCTCCTCATCCTCAGAATTTTTTTAAGTAGTTTCTAATGCTCGCCGACTCGATTTGAAACCTTCCTTTTTAACTTAAGCTATTATTCCCACGTACTTCAATAGTTATACCTTGTTGCTTAAGTACTTATATGACAAATAACGTGTTGACGCTTATACGATTTCAAAAAATAACAATTTTCTGGTGAAGTGCTGTCTAAAAATCTTAAATATCGATATCGATATGTACGCACTATATTTGTATCATTTTATTTTTGTCATTAATTGGCTTCTAACATAGTGAGCACTCAATAATACCTACTTATACCGTAAAACAATAATTAAAATCTTTCGTAAATAGTAAAACAAAAAAACTAATATTTGCTTTTAAAAATTCAAATATTTATTCTGCAAGTAGGCGTCAAGGGCATTTTAAGGGTACTTTAAAGCATTTATACTATAATATACTTACTAAAATGTTTACTAGTGGGCTGTACTGTACCATAACTTTCACAGAATCAAGTTCTCATAGAGATATCACACAATCGAGATAAACTTATTAAACATCAATTTATTACCAAAGTCCCTGTCAACAAATTGACAACACACACAAACCGACAATCCATTTATCCCGACTAGATCACAACCCAGAATCCATCAGATATGCCAAAACAGCTCCTATTACTTTGATATAAAGTCTTAAACCATCTTCTGTTTCTAATTTTCTATCCAGTACATTCTGTATGCAAACTTAAGTCAAACCCTAATCAAGCTGAAATAGGTCTTGTGACCTAAATATTAAGGTGTCCCATGTTCGCATTGGATAATGTGGGTAATGGAGTGTAATCTGGCATGGGCGCGTGGCATTGCGATTAGCAAGTTAATAAATATTTAGATATATTTGATTTTATTATTTGCAGAGGGTTGTGGTTACCCCACTGGAGGGATTAGGAGGCTAACACTAATATTGTGCTATAGAATAGGTAGCAACTTCTATTGTTTTATTTCGGTACGTTTTAATCAAATTGACTGTGATACGAGTAAGTTTTCAATGTTTATATTATAGCTTATTAAGCTATAGGTAGGTACAAAGTAGGTTCAATTACATTTTTTTTATTTGGGAACACACGTTTTGTTTCTAAGTCTGTTATTTGGGTTAATCTCTCTCTTTTGTCTCCTGGGTCACCTTTAAAATCACAGTTTTATGGCAACATAATTCACAAAACATGTTTTTTTTGTAGTTATATTACCTTTCCATGATAGATCTACCAAACATGGCAGTAGAACATACTACAACGTTTCTTCTAACAAACTGTGCTGCATTTGACCCTATTATTTTTGGATAGAGTATTAAACAAAATTTGTAACTGCTACTCAATAATTTTGTGTGAAAATGTTTAAAAGTGTTTCATTTATTCCGTGGAAGACTATATACTGAACAAGAAAAAACATGTTTTATTATGATTCAAAAGCAATAAGGTCAAAAAGTAGATAGATATTTGGAGCTCGCTCATCAAAAAATGGTAAAATAACTGTTAGAAAATGGTGGATATTTCAAAAACTGACAACAATTTTGGTAAACTTTTTCATGTATTCCATTCAAAGTGAAATTATCTCTCAATAGTTGTATTAAAACATGTACAAATGACGTAAATAGACTAATGTAAACAAATAATGCATGCTAGTTTTAAGTATATTGCTGTGCCCTTGCAGGGCGTCACATGTATACCTTTACCTAAGTTCCACCAAAACATTGTAATGTGATACGCAATAAACATCTTGAATCTTGAAATGTTTTTGTAACTATGAAAACTCATGGCAAAAAGTTGAGCTGAATCGGACAAATTTATATACCGGCCTCTTAAGGGTAGAATCGGTTTCATAGAAGCAGATTTTAGACCGCTAACCACTGTTCAATTCTACACTTCTCCACTCGCGACTATAACGACATCGCTAGCACGTACACTATTTACAAAGTTAGTTCTTACAGTGTAAAGATTACAGTTGCCACAGCGAACTGGCAACATAGTCTTGCCTTTATGTCGCACAGCGTGCGAAACCACAAGTGCGACAGAGACAAAACTTCGGGATAACTCCGTAAACTTCCAAATTGAAAGCAGCCGCTTTTATGAAGGCCCCTTTGTACTTCCGCTCCAATTTACATTTTGTTTGTGATGCTTTGCTATTAAATTAAATTAATTAACTTTAAGGTAACACGCTTCATAGGACTTAAAACAATGATTATCATTTTTTTTAATACTACGATGGTGACAAACAAGCATACGGCTCGCCTGATGGTAAGCGGTCACCGTAGCCTACGGATGCCTGCAACTCCATGGGTGTTACATGCGCGTTGCCGACCCTTTATAAAAAAAAGGAGGATTCGCTGTGTTGACAGGTAAAGGGGCAAGCTTTGCTCCGTGGCTCCCCAGCTGTCAACACAGTGAATCCTCTTGGAGCTCTGGCGACCTTACTCACCAACAGAAACACAACACAACATGATTATGATTTTTTAACAAAAAATCAAATTGAATGTAGGTACTACTGCTTACAATGTGAAGGACACAGTTCACGAAAGAAATCATATCAAATTTTTGTGTATATCGTGTAAAATCGTAAAATTTTGTTTTTTTTTGTTTCTTCTTTTTTATGTTTCACTGTTTTCTTTTGATATGGTTCCTTGTAGAACCACATATTGTAAATATTTTTACTACTTTTGTAATTTGTTTTGAAAAAATAAGTCCCGCCGAGTTTCTTGCCAGTAATAATCTTCTCAGGCTGTGGTGTAGGGTTAGAACCGGTAGCAGCTTTTTTTTGACGTTAAAAGTAATGATATTTATCATTTAAACATCTATCTACATCGAAAATTATGTAGTGATGTGTAAATCGATTGCAACACCGCAACTTAGACCTTTATTGAAAAAATATTGACGCAATATTTTAATCATCGTTCTGTACAATATCATTTATCGATATCGATAGATGAGATAGTTCCCGCACACGTATTTTAATCACAATAGGCGTGACAGCTTTCGACTGTGTTGGCCAATTATTGTCCAACAGAGTAGGTACTCGTAATTTTGTCAGCTCCGCGATTCTGACAGCTCAGAAAAGACGTGAACTTTAACCGTTTAGGGTTCCGTAGTCAACTAGGAACCCTTATAGTTTCGCTAGGTCTGTCCGTCCGTCTGCGGCTTAGCTCAGTGACCGTTAGTACTAAAAAGCTGTAATTTGGTATGAATATACACATCAATCATGCCGACAAGTTGGTAAAATAAAACACATTTTTTTTTTGGTTAAGTAAGAGATGATTATTTTTGTTTCTTATGTGAGATATCTTCGGATATGTATGTGAAGAGAAATAGGGTTTTGCAAAAAATATTTTTGATAAAGTGAATATTTTTAACATAAAAATGTGTCTCAACTCTAACTTTTGAACCGCAAGTCCAAAAAATATGAAAAAAATCATAAAAAATAGAGTCTTTATGAAGACTTTTAAGGAAAATTATTTGAACTTAGTACAACTTAGCTAATCTGTAAACCGAACAGATAACCAAAAAAGCTTATCTGTTCGGTTAAAAGGGCATATTATAAGTCGTAAGACATATAAGTCATGAGCATGGTATCCATCTATTAAAACTCTACGCTGAGCATGGCCCGACATACTTTTGACCAGTTTTTCAATATTAATGTGAGTATAAATCAAAACTTTAAATTGTACGGTTGTTAAGTTACACTTACAACAGGTTACTGGCCTGCCGCGGCTGAGAAAAAAGTTTTGTCTCTCTTCCACACTCGCGTGTAACTCAAAAGTACGACAGAGATACAAAACTTTATAGGCCCTCTCTAATCCCGCCAACTTCGTAACTTCTAAATTGAAAACAGTCGCTTTTATGAAGGCGCCTTTGTACTTCCGCTCCAATTTACATTTCGTTTGTGAGTTTTGTGACTCGCTTTAATATAATTTATATTAATAAGCTGTCGCGGTTTTGCCAAAGTGGTGGAGTTAGATAGGTTGTTATTTATAGGTATACTTGCTTAAATCGTCTGTTTAGGAACCTTCATGCGGATACACAATTATATAATGGATTTTGTGCCCATTTCCCCTTTTTCAGGAGTTTTTGGTTTTACTTTGCATAATTTCTGTCTGTTTTTTGGTCGTTAATTTTACTATTCAATTTCCCGATTTTCCATTGAGCTTTAATTTAGCATTGGTCATTTCAAATTAGACTAGTACCTAATATCAGTAATTTTACCTAGTTATTATTATCATTTCTACAAGAATACATTCGAACGCTAACGACATTGGCTTTGCCTGTTTTAGCCTGCTACGTTAAGGTAGTAAGAAACGACAATTTAATCAATATCCTTGATTAATTGAGTGACGCACTACAGAGTCGTCTTGAAGATCGCCAAGTCGTTACAGTTGTTTTGATAAGTCAGTTTCTCAAGCAAAATGATATTTTTCCAAAAATAAAATAGACTACAATATGCCCTCAACAATTTCGTTAGCATCCATAAATAACGCCATCTCCCCAGTAGCAAATATCGACATATTTTCATTTAAATTTAAATCATTTATTTTCAAAATATATACAGTAGGTAAGTGTAATTATAACTTCCTTATACCTCTACCTCTCTATTTTCACTTGCCTTTAGTACATGCGAAGACAAATAGTAAATGCATCATATATTTATTTTTCTTATTTTATCTGCAGCACATCCCTAACGTATCCATTACTGTCCGTGCTCGCCAGGGCTGCCCCTCGGGAGTTTTAATTCCGTTCGCGTGTACCTGTCAGCCCTGGGGAACCAGCTCTTTCGCATCTTAGCTGGGGTAAACTTTATTATTATTAAGTATATTATTTTACCAGTTTATTTTATAACTTAAATAGGTCTGTGGCTTTCACACAAATATAAATGTTAAAGTTATAATGTACAGAAACAGGTAGGCAACCTGACAGCTCAAATCGAGGACCCGGCAGATCTCGCCGGTGATGGCGAAACGAGCTTTACTCCTTTTTGCAACAATGGCCAGAGACTGCTCAGGATCGGGAGGAGTGGAGGTGGGGGGAGGCCTTTGCCCAGCAGTGGGATGGTATAGGCGGGCAATATTAAATAATAAAGATAATAAACCCGCGGGGGCAGCTTGTGGCGAGCTGACGGTGAGTGGTGACACCTCGGACCCCTATTCCAGAGGGTTCTTTTATAAGGCCCTCACCTCTGTGCTTGCCTTAGCTGGCTGGCCAGAGTGGATTCGCAAGAGCGGGACCTATGCTCCAGGTTGGAAGTGTTAAATGTCATAACGCCGGCGGCCTGCTGAACGGATCACCGGAATCTGGCTACCGCAGACTCACCTCTCGACAACCTCACAGCCGCTCCGAAGTGTTGCTCCATTGTCGCACTGTGCGTGCGGCCATTGTGGGGCCCACTAAATGAGTTGGCAAGTCACCGCCTGCCTATTACAATTCGAGACTGATTGTCACGGCAGGCGTCCGCTAGTCTCCTCCCATAACCCAATATCCAGACCATCCAACATTCACATCAATAGCCCAATGACCTTAGTATCCATCGCAGCTAATGTGCTGCACTTCAATAGTCTTTGCACCTGGCGGGGACCATCTCCGGGTGTATCATATTGTGCGCTCGGAGATGCTATCCGACACGTGTATTACCTTTAGATTAAAGTGTCTTAAAAGGCCTCTGCGCTGTTGGCTTCGGCCCCACGCACTTTCAAAGGTCCGGGACCCCATGGTCCCGAGATATGCCAAAGACATACAAATAATCATTATGTAACATACTTTAGTAGGTACGTTTGGTCCAAATAAGTGAAGTGTGGTGAACTAAAATTATATTGGGGATTAACAAACTGCAATAGGCAAATATTTGGTAAGGTATTGTTTTTAAGCGTTTTTTACTACGTATTTAACTACTTTAGCCGAGACAGGGCAGTAAGAAGCCCATAAAGGCAGCGAACGGTTACTTTAATAGCACATTCTGCCTCTATTAGCCATAACTTTAAAATTATGGTGCTCCTAGGTGTTTTCCGTTAATTTTAACGTTTGATTTAATTCTATATGCAATGGACTATATGACGAATAAAACATGGTTTTCTAGGACTTATCTTTAACCTGCAATTTGTGCTGTAATTTTGTAATTTCAAATAAAATTACTATAAAAAAACAAGGAACATAAAAATAAAATTACGTTTCAACGCTTTTTCCTATTTAATCAATATTGTATCAAAGATTTACTATGTACAATGTTTTTTTTCCAATATTGTTACTGCACTAGTAACAATATTGGAAAAAATGTTTGTGCAAGTATTTAAATAATTTAACAAACCATAAACATAAGCTACTAATAAATACAATAAAATAAACTGAATTAAATGCGGAATAATTTATTTTATCTACAACCATCAAATGATTACCATCGCGTCTGGATGGCACATTTAGAGTCCCAAGCCCAAAGGAATAGCTTGCATTCGCAGAGCCCATAGCCGCAGGGGCTCCCAGTGCGCGGCCCGCTCGATACACGCGCGCGCACGCGCGCCGCGCCGCTAGGGACGTCCCGACGGGACGGTTCCGGCGAATCGACTTGGTAAACGGCTTTCCTGAATCTTTTTAGACAGACTTAAGTTTTGTCTAATACTGTAAAATATCTCTTAGTCGTTACACTCTTGGCAGACTGGTCGTGGCTCGCATGACTATCTGTAGCCAGCTTAACTACCCGGTAAAATATGTAAGTATATTCGGCCGGGTAAAATATACTTATTCGTGGCCAGCCCTTTTTGGGATAATAAATAAAAAAAAATATTTGTGGAACAATCTTACACAAATCGACCTAGTCCCACGGTAAGCTCAATAAGGCTTGTGTTATGGGTACTAGACGACGATATAATATAATAGATAGATACATATAAATACTTAAATACATAGAAAACATCCATAACTCAGGAACAAATATTCGTGATAAACACACAAATAAACGCCCTGACCAGGATTCGAACCCGGGACCTCCTGCTTTGTAGGCAAGGTCACTATCAACTAGGCTAGGAGGCCGTTAATGTAACGAATAAAGCAGGTTTAGAAATCCACCGTTGGACTTTTTGCCCGCAGACACCGCATAAAGGATTACTCACACTAGAACGGGACGGGACGGGACGGGACGACATGTCAGTTTCTATAGAAAACGTCACGAGACATCCGAGGGCTCCGAGCTATCACGTGATTATTTCTATAGAAAGATCAGATCGTCCCGTCCCGTCCTCGTGTGAAAGATCCTTTATGAAGCGTTTACTGACACAACATGGTTATAATATAGTCTTCTGTTACCGCGATTTTTATTAATTGAAATGAAACACTTTAAAACGGGTTTATCTCGTTTATTATCACCATGAGCCTACGTTTCGAGCCTATTGGAGCACTCGTTATCACAGGGTTGATTCATGCTAACAAATAAATTTGGTAAGTATTTTGGCACCGTCCACAATTACTTAATGTGTTTTATGGGTGAACCTGTAATGTTTTAATACAAAATGGTATAAACTGGTACTAGGGTCAAACCACGTTATCTCTCCCAAGCTATAACCTGTCAAACATTAAAGTGCTATTTTAAACGTCAAACTTCTATGAAATAATGACGTTTATACTTAACACTTTCGTAGTCTGTGCTTCAAAATCTAGGAAACGTAGCACAGACGTACTCTAGGTTGGGTTGAACGGTAGAATTTTACATATAAAATATGTGAGGAGGTGACCCTTGATCATTTTCTGTAGTATATGACATCTCTTTCAATTTATAATCTATCTCTCCTTGCCTATACCTTGAACTCTTACACATTAATAACAATTAAAATTTAAACCTTACTCACAGTACGAGAGAATAGGTAGAAATTAAAAAGTGGCAACATCATATTGTTGTCCCGTTTTCTTATATTGACTTGAAAGGGATGACACTATTTTTTAAATTATAACTTCTTGTGTCGCACTGTGCGTGTAAAATTCTTCTTTACCTACTAATAAAATAAAAATACTAATACGATCCCTTTGTTAGGTGTTCTCATAAATCGTCAGCACATAAACGTTTATAAAGCACCGCTTATATGCCCGAAAGCGGCGCACATCCCTAAAGCTTCCGCTTCCGGTGGTTCCCAAACTTTGCTTCATTCGCTTTCTTTAACTCAAGTAATCAAACTTCGCCCGGTTTTTAGCTGCCGATCCCGAGCGGGAGTCACGCTTTAGTTAAAGTTATACTTGTTTTAGAACTTATAAGAGCGTATTACGATTTGAATATTGAAACAATCATGTTTGCCTGCGAAGTTTTAGTAAAATTAAAAAAAAAACTTGGCCGCTTGGCGCTTACAGTTTAACAAATATTGGGGGTTAAAGAGAGTCAGATCGCCGGTAGGGGCGTTAGAAGCTGGGTGGCGGGAACATTTCTAAACGTCACTTTGACAATTATTTCATACGGACACAAGCATGAGTGGCGCCGCCTGGTGAGCGATAATCCGGTAGCCCCCATTTTACGTTATATGTGTTAGAGTAGGTTCTTAGTTGAAAATAAACGTTTCAAAAGGAATAATCGCGTTTTTTAACATCATGACACTACGTTTCGAGCCCTTTACAGCACTCATTATCAGATTGTTAAGGGCGTCCCTTATCCCAATGACCTCGGCGATTTGAGCTTTCTTTCTCTCCCGCTTCCTTTCCTCACCGGTTATACAATACGTCAATAAGCATAAGTCGTCACCTAGGAAGAGCTGCTTGTACTAGGACGCAACCCTATAAACTACTAGTGGCATCTTACACGACTGGCCCCCGTCGCCCGCGCAGGCATCTCGAGCCGGCGTTTTCGGAAAAATGCGTGTAATAGCTTTTTCTCGAAAAGTACAAAACCTATCCAAAAATCAGTAGATGCGTTTAAAGTAAACATAAATACGTATATACTACTTGTCTTAGTTTCTTGTACTTACGACGCATGATAAGGGAGTAGATACAGATTTAAGGTAGAAAAAAGGGTTTACGGTTATTTTTTTTCTCTTGATGTATTATGTTTTTCGACAATTTAGTAGAACCAAATGTAGACCAAATACCTAGCTACATTATATATTTTTTTGAAGCGTTGTGCTTGGAGCTGAACAAAGCCTATTCACTTTAAAAACAGTGAAATATGCCGGGTAGCCCCTTCAATGACTTATTAATTTTAAAAGTATTGATATATCTGTAACAACTCACCCAGCCTAACTGACTCTACTAAGTATAAACTTTAAGCTCCCCAAGTTTACCTAAAACTTAAATGCGACGAAACTTTCCAGCTGTATGAGGGTTAATACATAAATGAGGTAATGTGAATTAAACAAGGTATAATGTAATAAAATTATTATTTATTTGAATAAATGAATCTACAAGCTATGCATCCAACCCAACCGGATAGGGCTCGATTGGATGCCCGCCACCGTTACTAGGGCCAAACCTACAACAGGGAAAACTGTGACGGAACGAAAAACCCTGATGCCCATATTTAACCTATACACACACATAATAAAAAATGTACAGAATAAAACACATTAAAACCTCCTACTAAGAAAATAACAATTATGGCGTAATCATCTAGTGGCATATTAAGGACTATTATAACTCGTAGTAACCCATATCTTTGAGGTGTGAGAGATCTTAAACAACAAAGTGAATCCATAGATTGCTCCAACAACCAACCTTAATAAGTGTTAAACAACCTTAAATAAAGGAAAGCTATAACAGAAGATGACATACTATGTGCATATATCTATTAAATGAAATGCTATTGTTGGTAAATAACAACACTTAGAGATATGATTATGTTAGCTAAGAAGATAGGTTTAAGGATTTAATGGTGCTTCAATTGAGATATAGGTATAGTTAAGAATGATTAATAATGGTGTGAATAGAAGTAGAGGTTGCAGGCATTTAAAGTAATATGTAAAATAAAATAACTGATCAAAGACAATAATTATAAGGCGCTCCGTACTCGAAGGATTGCAGGCTCACGATATTACTAAAGAGAACAATGCTAACACAATAATCCACCGTGAGTGATTCCATGAAAACCATCAGGTAAGTGTCTTCAGAGGTCCCTAATAACGTAGACGCACGAGGAGGTTATGTATCTTCGCTGATATCAACGGACATACCATGTTGACTTCTAGGGTGTCAACCCACAGTACAACAGAGGGAACATGTCATTTGTCGACGACGCATGTAGACGAATCCGTGGTAGTTCGCAAGTCCCTAATAACGTTCACGCACGAGGAGATTACGTATCTTCGCAGGTACCAACGGACATACCATGTTGACTTCAAGGGTGTCGACCCACAGTACAACAGAGGGAACATGTCATTGGTTGACGACGCTTGTAGACACAGACGCAGTATTTCGCAGGTATTAACGGACATACCATGTTGACCTCAAGGGTGTCAACCCACAGGTACAACAGAGGGAACATGTCATTTGTTGACGACGCTTGTAGACGAATCCGTGGTATTTCGCAAGTCCCTAATAACGTTCACGCATGGGGAGGTTACGTATCCCCTCAAGTACTAATCCTTACCGAGTTAGACAATACCTTCAGGTTATTCACCGCAACCAGCAGTTTGCATATTGGAATGCCCACGGACGGATTAGACTTGCAAAAACGTACTGAAAGTGATACTAATAAAGTGATAATAATTGAGGGTACGGAAACCCGCTCAAACTGGTAATAAGCCCGACAATAATTCGAGAGCCACCTCTAACATTGTGAGATCAGTCATTCTATTAACTATAATTATTGAAGATTAATACACTACCAAACATTATGCAACTATGACCATAGAATCAGTAGATTACCTTTTGTCATACATGAAATGGGCCATGATAGCAAGGGTTAAACAATAGGTATAATTGGAGACAAATCGATGGTTTATTTACTTGCCAACAATAGCATTTCGTGTATCAACGGTATATGTTAATAATAACATGATTACATGAATCACGCTTTATATATTACTTACATCAATAATTACTATCAAATTTAACTCAACCGCAATATAATTAAACCGCAATAGAGAATTGTTACGCAAATATATGGATCTGTAGATAATCTGCTTAACGTTAACGCATGTCGATAGTCTCCTACCATAAGAGATTATATGGAACGGACTCACAAGAATAAACTCTTAGCTAGACGAGTTGGTCCATTGTAGCTCACGTTGCCGCACGCACGCAGTCTCGGATTCACCGTAGATGTACAAGGACGGGATGTGGCAGACGTTGTGCTCGCTCTCCGCTCGATTGCTGCAACTCGTGTTGTAGCGCAGTGATGCAGGGACGTAGCTGGCGTTGCCATCGCCCCCACGCTGCCCATTCTCGAATACCGGAAAAGTACACAAGTAAACAGGTTTATAACGGAAACAAACGAGATAATATAATGTCTCAATTTGCCCTTCTCCGATCTAATAGACTTTAAGCGAATAATTCATTTAATCAATTCAATATATAACTAAGAGATTGTCCCAGTATATTGGAAGAGCTCACTTTGGAAGAGCTCACTGAACTCGCTGCACACTCCTGTTGGAGTACAATGATTTTTGATCATCTGAAGCCGCGCATGTTCAGTATTAGTATTTCTCATCTCTCGAACAACATACATACTAACAGACAGACGGACATACGACGGAATGTCAAAGTAGATAAGGAGTACTCGCTCGCTCCTCTCGCTCGTCCGATTATGATGATTTTAAATCACCTGAAGCCGCCCATGTTCTGTATTAGTATATCTCTATTGAACAAACATACATACATACTTACAGACAGACGGACTGACAGACAGACAGACAGACAGACAGACAGAATGTCAAAGTAGATTAGGAGTACTTACTCGCTCCTCTCGCTCGTCCGATTATGATGATTTTAAATCACCTGAAGCCGTCTATGTTCTGTATTAGTATATCTCTATTGAACAAACATACATACATACTTACAGACAGACGGACTGACCGACAGATAGACAGACAGACAGAATGTCAAAGTAGATTAGGAGTACTCGCTCGCTCCTCTCGCTTGTCCGATTATGATGATTTTAAATTACCTGAAGCCGCCCATGTTCTGTATTAGTATATCTCTATTGAACAAACATACATACATACTTACAGACAGACGGACTGACCGACAGATAGACAGACAGACAGAATGTCAAAGTAGATTAGGAGTACTCGCTCGCTCCTCTCGCTTGTCCGATTATGATGATTTTAAATTACCTGAAGCCGCCCATGTTCTGTATTAGTATATCTCTATTGAACAAACATACATACATACTTACAGACAGACGGACTGACAGACAGACAGACAGACAGACAGAATGTCAAAGTAGATTAGGAGTACTCGCTCGCTCCTCTCGCTCGTCCGATTATGATGATTTTAAATCACCTGAAGCCGCCCATGTTCTGTATTAGTATGTCTCTATTGAACAAACACACATACATACTTACAGACAGACGGACTGACAGACAGACAGACAGACGGAATGTCAAAGTAGATTAGGTGTACTCACTTGCTCCTCTCGTCGTCCTTATTCCTTATCCTATTAGTACCTCATTTGTCCTGCCTTGAATTGGTGATAATTTACTAGAACGTGTTGTACGTTTACACTTACTTGCGTGTGAACATGATAGGCCTATCAACCGACCGGCCAGAGATGGGGCAAATGGTGCAATGTGGTTATGACTACATCCATCTATGTGTGCAATGCATTATCGCATAGACATTCACGTTTATCAACCAGATCAATTATTAACGAGAGAATATGTTATTGCATAAATAACAAGTAACTATATTTAATAATCTTTAAACAAATATAAGTACAGACTGGTTTTAAATATAATTGTGAAGCCGCACTCTCTCGATAATAATGAAGTAATCGAATACTAATAAATCAGAACCAACCCACCGGAATAATTATCTTCGGCAGAATAAATTGAACTCTGGAACTCGGTTGCAGATGGATGAAGATGCTCCTCTCACTGCAGCGCATAAGCCTTGCTCTTTGCAGCTCCCAACATGGACGCAGATTGTCCTCGCATGACGACGCAAACCGGGAAATGAGAAATAGTCAAAAGTTAACAAAATATTAAAATATTTATTGATTTACGCCCTATCTAACTCAAAACGAATAAATAATATTATTGAACCCTAGAGAGTATTTAACCGATTGAAGATAATTCATGCGTACCTACTCGTATTATTGCTAAAATAGTAAGAACCGTCAACATTTAAAAATACGCTTCAATAACCGTAAAGTAGATTAAATATATCTTCCGCTAGTTTATAACCCCATAGAAATTTCCCAAATAATAAGAACAAAATGTGAAGGTACTTATAAACCTTAGCCGCGCTTCTATCTTTATTAACTGCTACACTTCATTGGTTAAGTTTAGGGTCCTTATTCACCATCCAATCGAATGTTAATATCAACCGCATATATTTACACAGAGACCCCATAATGATACTAAAGTAAATTGCCATATATTTATACTTTAAGCTAATAGTACCCGCACATAATACGATAGTCTGACGGATTCAGCGATCTTCAAACCCAAATGATCTATAAATAAACCTAGAACATGTGTCGATTAATATCTGCGCTAACCATTACTCCATTTTACTCTTGACATTATTTAAAACTTATTACCGCACACAATTCGATTGCAAAGTGTAACAATCTCAATTATATATTAATCGTAATCTACTATAAATGAGAAGTTATAGATAAATCTTATTAACAACTGAATACTCGTCAACAACCGGGTTTATCAATTTAAACAATTTTGTACTAAATCATAACCCCTTCTTCGTTTATCGCAATTTGTCAAATATGTACGCACGCGAGTCTAGATAACCTATTGAAATGATTAGCGGTCAACTATCTTTACAAGTAGGTAAGCTAAGGCTCCTACTTCCTGTAAAATGATAAATTTTATAATGATACATACACTCCGAACCAAAGCTAAAATACGACCTATACATAACTCCATAGCTTCCTTTAACAGTTATAATTAAATAATTCACATAAGTACACACACTATTAATCGGCTACGCATCCACAATTTAATTATGGTTTTTCCCACTAGCACATTACGTAACTTTCTTTTCCTTGACTTTATGAATAACATTTAAATTCGCAGGGCCACTTATGTTAAAATTATTCTAACCACGAAGTAAAATTAGTTTACTATTTCACAATGGTTCGACAAACTCACGCCCATAGCAATAAAATCAAATAAGTAAAATAACTGCATCTTAAATCTCAACTCCGCGCGACAATACATTGCCCGCCTACCCACTATTTCTTGATATTAACATAATAACCTACTACACACGGCACGATTAAACGAATCATTCAAAGCCAACTTACGCATAGATTTGTTGTTACCATCGAAGTAATGATTCTAGAGATTTCATGCGCGTCTCTGATGTTGTAGGCTCGACAGCAAGTCCCTCAGCAACAACGTGAATACTTCTTCTCTTCATCTCTGCTGTAGCCCTCGTACTCGCCCGAAGCCTATGTTTTTCGATTCTCCGCGATGACCCCGTCTCCTCAATATGGCTGCTTATCGCTGTGAACAAATCTAAATCACGTGGTTTTCCTTACAAACTAAACTCACTGATGTCCTATTCGACTCGACGCTCTGCAGAAGAAAAAGCCTCGATTCACTCACACCGACCCTTAAATAGCCTTGCCACGTCACTTCCCCTCCCCTGTCAAACCTACAGAGTCGAGGACGTTCATTGGTTGAAAACCCAACTCTTTCGTTGATTGGTTAGTAGATATTTCCCGCGTATTTGTAATGTTGCCATTTCAAATTAATATGAACTCAAAATAATTAAATTAATTTAAATATTACTCCATGTAATCCATGACTGATTAATCTAATATCCACGATTATTAATTCCTGCGCCATGACTATGTCCGCTTTACTACCTATGACATGTTGAAAAACGCAACCCGCCTACAAGAATATTTCAGGCAAAATCAACCATTCACGTATAAATTCATAAACGGCAGTTGGTTCTGTTACATATCTCAGCTGCAAACATTAAAATGTGTACTTATACGAGTGTATCTATCTGGTTAGTTGGTTAGTTCAACGCCACGCAACTCGACAACCATTGTCCTATCGAACAACCGGCCAAATCATTGTAATTTTACCAACAAACACCCGTAGGTACTTAATGAAAGTCTTAATGAAAGACAAAGGCTACGTTATATGTATTGTGTTACTGTAAATAACATAAGGTACTTATGTTATTTAGTTTCTTTTGTGTTAAAATTCCATACTGTCGAATTAGTACATTACGATACAAGGGCGAAAAAGCGAAAATTCGAAACGAGTGGCGATAAGTTGAAACACCACCGTAGGGAGTGTTTTAAATCACGAGTTGCAAATATCCTCTTCGCACGTGTATCGTACGACGTTATACAGTACATATGTCCCTTTGAATATTCGACGCAGGCACGTAAAGTGCTCATTATCGCCCTAGGGCGGTAAAGTAGCACCATGTGTACTGTAAAGATGGTTGTGTGTATGTTATAAATTAAAAAAAAAAACGATTTTCTTCGCTGCCTGTTTTAAACCAGGACCAAATTCCTCGCTCATTAGAGTTACACAGATAACTGAGTGGTTAATCTATGGCTATTAAAGTAATAATTATTTAGGTTTAAATATTATTTAAACATATTAACAACCAACTATGTATGGATTTTTTTATTTGAAATAAACATATTTATATTTATTTTTATAACGATCTAGGTACTCTCCCGAACAGGTATTGTTGAGCCATTTGGTATTTTTTTATAATTTAGAGGTGTATAAATTTAATGTCCGTTTTTTTTCAAAAGATACAGTTGTCATTTGCCATACTGATTTCCATTACACGGCAAGGAAATAAATACAGTGAAACCTAGATAATTGAAATTTTAAAGGACCGGCAATTTTCAATTAACCAGGTTTTCCTCTTAAGCATGTCTTGACCAATTATCCAGGTTAACCGATTTCATTTCAATTATAGAGGCTCTCGATAATAAAGGTTTCGGTCTAAGTAATTTCTTTTATAAAGGTCATAATCATGGAGAAGGAAAGATAAAAAATAAAAGAAGAATAAATAAATAAATATTGTGGGATAATCTTACACAAATTGACCTAGTCCCACGGTAAGCTCAATAAGGCGGTAAGCTCAGTGTTCTATCACATATTTTTAAATTAAACATATAATGTTTAATTTAAAAATATGTGATAGAAAAAAACTGTTTTTTACATTAGGGACTAAAATGATACATACATTTTGCTTAAAATCATGTTAATTTGTACGGGAAACTTTCATTATTATTTTTATTTCTACGTACTAGCTTCTAACGGACAAAAAAAAACTTTTTTGACAATAACCTGTGACAGAATGTTGCCAACCCTCCATACCTTTACTGGTAAATAATGTGAACCTACCAAGTACCAAATGATCAGAAAAATATTTACAACTCTGTTTCAATCACAGAGGCTCGGTATGCTGACATTTTGACAGAGGCTATATTAATAGAAAAATCTAAACTCTGAATTTCATTTAACCTGGCACCATAATTTCAATTATAGAGTTCTATCATTGTCAAGGTATAAGTATTTATATTTGGATGACTTCTTGTGACAAAACATGTGAAACTTGGTACCTATGTTATATCACCTCTGTATTTACCATGTTTTTAGCAAATAAATTAATTCTGATTCTGAAGGGACTGGAACCGGACATTTCATTGCTATTATACAGGTATCCCATTTATCGAGGTCACAATTATCCAGGTTTCACTGTATAGTTAAGTGGCTCAACAATTCCGGTTCGCGAATGTGCTTACATTGAATCTACTTCTTCCTAGCGTTTTTTCCCGGCTGATGCTACGGCTCAGAGAGCCTGGGGTCCGCTTTGGCAACTAATCCCAAGATTTGACGTAGGCGCTAATTTTACGAAAGCGACTGCCATCTGACCTTCCAACCCAGAGGGTAAACTAGGCCTTATTGGCATTAGTCCAGTTTCCTTACGCTGTTTTTCTTTACAAAAAAGCGATTGGTAAATATCAAATGATATTTCGTACATAAGTTCCGAAAAACTCATTGGTACGAGTCGGCAGGATTTGAACCCGAGACCTTCGGATTGAAAGTCTCACGTCATACTGGGCCATCAAAGCTCCAAAACATCGCTGTGCTTACATTTAAGGTCCGACCGAGATTTCGGTCTCGGCAGTCTCGGCCAAGATTCGAGTCGAGATCTCGGTCTCGGCTCTCGGCCAAAAAGGGCCGAGATTCTCGGCCTTGGCCGAACCTTCCATCTATACACTCTTTGCGATTTTGGTGGGTATTAATTAAGCAATTATAGTGTAGGTACCGTGTTATCGTACGTAATGCAAATTATACGTTTTTCTCAAGCTTTGACTGTAAATGTTGTGTTTTAGTGATGGCTATATTAAACAACAGTTTAATTCTTGACTATTACATGTTTTTTGTGGAAAATGCGCGTTTTTCGTATATATCATAAAATCTCGGTCTCGGTCGGAAAAAATGAAGTCTCGGTCGGACCTTACTTACATTTAATCAGAGCCGCGAAAGTTTGGGAGCCACTGGCTCGGCCTCGGCCCCGCCCCGACGATAAAACACGCGCCATGTTATATCCTCGCCGACATCATGTACCTAATCTTTGGCAGGCTATGTGGAGACGGAGGAAGATATATAGCCGGGACAAGGCGCTCAATACTATCTAAACATTGATCAGTGTTATTTTTTATTCTGAGTAATATTGTAAGCGGCAAGAAATGTTTCATATTGATATTTATTGCATTAAAAGATTCGTGAAATGAGACAAGGATTAGCACGGGACGGATGGGAAAAACTGTCAATTTCTATAGAAAGAATCACGTGATAGCTCGGAGCCCTCGGATGTCAAGTGACGCTTTCTATAGAAATTGACAGATTTTCCCGTCCCGTCCCGTCCCGTCACGTCCCGTCCCGTTCTAGTGTGAGTTCGGCGGGTCACGTTTTCAGAATGCAGGTTGGGGACTTCCCTTCCAACACATGTACTATGTTATAAATACTAAATTCATTCTTGAAAACGCTCAAAATCGAATATTACCAACAATAAAATTTCAGTAGATCGATCGATTTTTCACCCTTTGTTTTTAAAATTGAATTGCATCAGTTTTACACAAATATCCGCAAAATTCGACGCAAAGCCGGGGCGGATCGCTAGTTTACACAAGAGCTAAATTTGATCCATCCCCGAAAATGGAAACAAAATATAATAATTTAACAATAATATTATGCCTTCGCTTGGGACTTCATTCGCAATGAAGTCGTGACAGGACAGGTGAAATCTGCCATCCTATAAATAAAACGGCTATAATAGGCAATGAAAAATAACCTAAAATATCAGACTATCGAACGTAGATCAAACAATGCAAAATGAAATTAAACACTTTAGAACGGATTAATCGCGTTTATTAACACCATGATCCTACGTTTCGAGCCCTTTACAGCACTCGCTTTTCATCATCTTAACCCTGTGAAAACGAGTGCTGTAAAGGGCTCGAAACGTAGGATCATGGTGTTAATAAACGCGATTAAACCGTTCTAAAGTGTTTAATTTCAATGAATAACAATCGCGGTAACAGAAGACAATATAATGCAAAATTAATTCAGTTAAATTAGCCATAATTAATAATAATCAATATAAGTCTATTATAAATTCCCTGTGGTATAATGATAGATAGATAGATAATGCAAGATATATTCACCAGGAATCTGCGATCGCAAATCCAAAACAGTAGTTTATGCAACTGTACATAATGAATGAATGAATGAATGAATGAAGTTATTTATTCAAGACAACATAAGGTCCACATATTGTTAGTTCAGTGTCTATGTCTATGTTAGTAAATTAATAATAGATACACAATAAAGATTTTGTCCTCTGACCCATTTTCCACATTAGAGGACAATCAAGCTTGTTAGCTATCATGCTTAGGATACTGTTGCTACTCCCGCGCACATAATGAAGGGCATACCACACAAATGTGAGTATAAACTCAAACGATTTTTTTAATGCATAATTATGTACAGTTGCATACAGTACTTTATCTACATACATATTATATATGGGTGCAGAAACCGTAGCCCGTAGGGAAATGACCTGCATTGTTACTACGTATAGTGGTACTTATAAAACATCTGTAGATTATAGATATTAAAATAATGCAATAAAAAACACATTGAACACACAGAAACAATATTTTTACAATTTTTTACTTGAATTGACAGCTTTTCCAAATTTAAACTCATTAGGAACCAACTGTTTTCAGGAGGTAATGTTAAAATTACAGTTCGGTCAGTTGGACTTTGCCTATGTTTTCTGAACGCATTTTAAAGCACTAATTATATGTGAATAGATAAACAATATTAGGATTCAGAATAGATATTTGAAGGGGCGAGGGAAGCCTAGTTCTCTGGGTGTACTGGAACAATCCAGCGTTTTTGTATATGTAATATGTATGTTTGTTTGACGGTAATTCGAGTACCGTTTGGATTATCGTGAAATTTGGCAGGTGAATGAGATAAATAGAATTTTAAAATTCATTTAAAATTGTGCTAAATCGGTCAAGGGGTTACAAGTTCACGTTGAGCGAACTATTTACTAGTTAATTACTATACTGAGCGATGGAAATAAGCTAAATGAATTCCAATAAGTCTATTTATAGTTATTATTTATTGAATTATTAAAATAAATAGGTGAAGGTTGCAGGAGTCCGCTGGATGCGGGTGGCGCAGGACCGGTAATTGTGGAAATCTTTGGGGGAGGCCTATGTCCAGCAGTGGACGTCTTTCGGCTGAAATGATGATGATGATGATGAAAATAAATAGACACACAAATCAGAATAAAAACGTCAAAAAATGTGGGCCAGAATGACATTAGCGAACTTGCATTGATAATGATACAAACGATAAATGTTTCGTACGAAAAAGAGCTTACTGAAGTAAGCATTAAGTGTCAAATTCATACACTTTAAAAGTTTATAGGCTGTTTGGCACTTAACGAAACGTGACGTTCTAAACAAGACTATATGAAAAACAGTCGCAAATGCTGCACTTTTACGGCGCCAATTTTTTCGGCCGATTGGGTTATGTTATCCTATATCTATGTATTAACGATTTAAATCTTCAAGTTCAAAATCTTTAATGTCATCGAACACATGTCAAAAATTAATTACAGTAAAAATTACACTAATTATATACAAAAATAGAAAAATGTCAGGTATAAAATTAAACGATTAAAATCAAAACTAGAATACACAATCACATATTTGGAATTAAAATTAATAACACATACTTAAAAAATTAACTATTAAAAAACTCGTCAATATTTTAGAAAGCGTTCACGATTAAAAAATCCTTCAATCTTTTTATAAACAGCTCATAAGAAGGAGCCTCCTTGATTTCCGGGCTCAGATGGTTATATTTTTAACGCCGCCAGGATTGGATTTAAATTACGCCCCGTTCTCCTCTGATCGGGACGACGCTCTTTCTAAATCACCCAAGTGCTTCCACATATACTTCGCAACTTCAAGAATGAGTATGCATGGGACAGTTAGAATGTTTAAATTAATGAAATGTTCTTAATGCAATGCAAGTTAATATGGCCCCGCATATTCGGAGGCAATATTAGGGGCATAAACAGATAAATCAGATTTTTGTAGGCTATAAAACAATAAACTAAAACAAATACCACTAACTCTATTAATAACCCTTTAAATGCAAGAGATACAGAAATCTGCGATCCCAATAAAGCAAGTTAATATGGCCCCGCATATCCGAAAGCAATATTAGGGGTGTAAACCGGTACATTGATATTTACAGCCGGTACGCGGGGCGCGTGCGAACTGCCTCTAACCAGCTCGACTCACCGCGACCAGGATCATTAGACTACACTATTTCTTGAGCATTTTCCTAAAGCTTATTATACCCCGCAACCCAACTAGCAAATCGGTAGCAGATTTACGTCAGTGTTGTCACTGTGTACTAAGAACAATTCAGAAGGCATTATTAAAATTATCATTTTTTTAAATATATATCATTTACCATGGCATAGTTTTGAATGAAACTATGTTCTTTTATATTTTCATCCTTATCCATAATAGTAGATTACATACCAAGGCCGTTTAAGTGGGAGGTGTCTCGGATTACATGTAATTGTCGGCCGAGGCGAAGCCGAGGTCGACTAACATGTGATCCGAGGCTTTCCCATTTAACGGCCGAGGTTTGTATACTATTTTTCTGCTCGACGGAGCCGGCAGGCGACAATTTAGTTTTTCGTAAAGTGGCGCTTACCGGCCGGAGGGCTGAAAATGTAATTAATGAAAGGTACCATCTTAAATTGTATACAAGCTATGATCTATCTCAACCATCTTCTCTTTTGTAAGTAATGTGTTGTTATTATTGTGTGTAGTAAATTTTGCTATCTTTCACTTGTAAATCTGATTGATCTTTTAATTTCATTTCTAAATGTGAAGAGAAACCTTCTTCCTTTTGTTGGTGGCATACATTTAGGTAGTAGACTACCTAAATGTATGACCACATTGTATTTCTTTGTTTTCATACAGTACAATCAATATTTCTTTCGTTTTTTTCAAGTACTCCAATACTTTTAAGCAATAATGCTTCCATTTTAATATTTGAATGAAACACGGAAAATACGTGTCTTCATAAACAAAATGCATTAAACAATGAAGACATTGATCCCTATATTATTATTTTTTTCTTTGATAGAACATTAAACAGGGTTATATCAAAAGAAGGTCAATATCAACTTATCATTAAATTGTATCAATCATACATACAATAAAATAAGTAAGTAATTCATAGTAATCGCCAACCCTGACATAAAACTGTCAAATGCTACCGATTTGCTAGTTGATTGCGAGGTATGTATAACTAGTCCCTGAATGTGCTCTCACGACCTTCTCTCTCGGCAACCTTTCCACATATCTCACTCATATTTAAAACGACGAAAACCATAATTATGACCTCTTGGTATCATCCGATTTGTGACATTCATCTTTTCGATTTGATTTCTATTTTGATGATGGAGTTTTTGATTAATTCAAGAGAACTCCTTAAATTTGAACTGTACGTGCATTGTGATTATAAGGTTTTTATAATTAGCTTGTGCAATTTCTTTCTGAAGCCATCATTTCGCTGGAGTAGACCTGATATTGAAGACCAGGTTATGGCATAGTGGATCTGTTCGATTGCTCGATTTGAGACATTTTTATTTTATTTGGGGTATGCGTGAGGATTTTGTGTGTCAATGTGTGATATAACTACAAGGTAATTCCATTTGCCATTAGACATTAACAAATCTTCTCAATTTTCAAAGGTATGGTATGGTGATTTGGAAATTTTTTAAGTAGGTATGTAAACTGATAAACTGTAACTAACTCAAACTTTAACTTTTACCGTAAAGGCCAATTGAAGTCTGTTGTTTTCTTAAACTTTATCGCGAATTCAGTCCCAAAGAGCAAGTTATGTTGGTTATGGGTAGAACTGGGATCTGTCTCCTGTGGAGTACGGCCGGCTTATGGTAATGTACAACGCTCGAATTATGTGCACTAGCGCTATTAGTTATCCCGGATTTTGGCCCGTCTTGCCGAATTGTGTTGTATTTTTAAAAGAGAATCTTCCGAATTTCCGTCTTGTTTTTGTCTGTTGTTTATCGATAAAAGTATGTAGCCCTAGCACTAGAACTCTCCTTCTCACTGTTCGGATTAAAATATGACGGGTATATATCTCAGGCGAGAGATATTCTCGTGACACTCTTGTGTTATAGAGTTTTTCTCGAGAAACAACCGCTGATTAAATCGTTTCCAAATCATTGGCCATCAACTGCACATCACATACGATACGAATACGTAGAAACTTGAGATTGAAATCGTTAGGTTAGTTTTTAAGTAAAATAATCACATTTTGGTAAGTACATTTGACCCAAAGAGACTTAGGGCACACGTATGCTCATGTCATTCTATACCGTATAAGTATGATTGACGGTTGAGAGCGATGGGACGTATTCAAGATAAAATATATTAGGCGTTTATGAAACTAGTAGCTAAATTGACTTAAAACAAACTGCATACTTTGTACTGTTCAAAGCCGTCTCCTATTGTAATTACTAATATAATCACATGTAGTGTCTCAAGTAAATTGCATGTACTTGAGACACTATTTTAAGCATACATCCCTCCTTCAGTATTTTACAATGTGGCTATTATAAACCCAAAAAATTACACTACGCAATATTTTAGTGCTATTATCATATGCTATGGATATTTACACTTAGAAGAGAGTGGTAGGTATTTACACAAAATAAATAACATTTATAAATGTATGTAGATGGCACATGTATGTTAGGTATGACGATTCTACATTTTGCAAAAAATGAAAACCTTCGCAACGTGATGAAATATTTGCAAGACGCAGCGACATCATGTCAAGGCTTCACACTACATTACAAATATTTGAAATGATGGAGTTTTGAACTAGTGTAATATTAGATTAAATTGGGAATTAAAAAAAATGTATTAAGAGGCTGACAACAGCTAAATTATCGCGCACCGTCTATTTGTATCAGAGTAAACGAGATCGCACTACCGGCCGGCCTGGTTTTAGAAGGAAAAAGAAAAAACACGAAAACTATTAAAATAAACAAAACCGTGGACTGTTTGTCAAATGTGACTCGTCTAAGTTTTAGATATGAGTGAATTGTATTTATGATTTTAATTGTAAACATCTAAGTTAAAAAAATAAAGACATAGGACCGTTTAATGAGGAATTTAAGACCAATCTTTGCAATGAATTTCTATCGAGCAGTATTAATACACTTAGTTTTTCTTAAAACACTGCTTTAAAAACATGAATTAGGTGTTGTCAGCCCCTGTTGAAAATAGATCTCAAGTGACAAAGAAAAATACCAAGTCCATCGGAGGCCAACCCGGGGCTCGAACCCGGCTTTTCAGCTTCCGCGGCTAACGCGTAACGCGCAACTTTAATAGCAAATCAAAGGGGTAAGCGGTCAAACCCGATAAGTCGAGATAATTTTTCATTGAAATAACATCGTTGCGTAAATTGCACATAGTTCGAATTTCAAAAATCGGTTTGCTCGACTTAACGGATTTGACCGCTTAACCCTCGAATTATTTAGTTAAATACATTCATTTGTTTCAACAAAAATGTAAAAAAAATATTGTTTTTCTTTGTAATGAGAGTTAGTCTTTTACAAAGACCTGCCCCATATTTTTTTTGCCGTCAAAATGTTTCTATCTTCTTTTAACTGATACGCTCATAAAGGGATTACCCGTATGTTTATTAGTATTACACCTTGGCCTATACCACGAAAATCGAACGATTGCGGATTTATATCTACATCTCTGTCACACTTGCATATTGGATAATTGGAGTGACAAAGAAGTTTTCCCGTCAATGCCAATTTTCGATGTTCGTGGTGGGCATGCTTGTATGGCCGCCATATTTGCTTCTTTTAGGTATGATTATGGAAAAATATTTCAACCTCGAACTGAACCCATTACCCCGAGGTGGCAACAGTTAGCTGCTGCGCTGTTGACCTAACGCATTAGCGCGGACCGGCGCATGCGCCGAGTCATTAGCGGCAGCGGATGCGGAAGCGGGAGCGTAATGCGAACGGAATTTAGTGGCAGCGGTTTTGATAACCAACATTAAACTATGATGATACATGTATTGGGCATAGAAAATTAATTACACTTTAGCTATAAATTAAAGGAGATGTCATATACTACAGAAAAGTGACCAAGGCCCAGTGCTCAGGGCTGGGATCGAACCAGCGACCTCCTGCTTTCGCGGCAGACGTCCTGGTTCGATCCCATCCCTGGGCACTGAGGGCCTTGGTCACTTTTTCTGTAGTATATGACATCTCTTTCATTTTATAATTTATATACTACTAGACTACTTAAAAAAACCTGAATCAAAACATTTATAATATTCAATTCATGCTATACAATTGTACTCTTTAGCTATTTAGACTGGCAGATGAAGACGTTTTTCTATTCTCGGATTGATTTTTGTTACCAATTTGCTAGGTTTTCGTGTGCATGCTCGCAACATAGAAAATTAGTATTTTTATTTCACGAGACGTGTAATAAAACGCGGGCACATAAGCCTGCTGCCATCAAAGATTTGGGGGAGAAGTGCTGCCGAAACAGTAACATGCTTCTCCAGCAAAACTAACGCGACAAGAGGTTGACAGCTCGCCTGTTTACCATGAGTCCCTGCGTAGAATCATAACCGCTTCCGCTCGTGACTTGGGCCACTGCGCCCGCGCACGACCCGCAAACACGGCGCGCTAACCGCGCGCTCACGGCGCTGCGCGGCAACGGGACGCGCCGTGACCCGCCCATTATCAGCTGGACCAATCAATGCTCACCGGGACCAAGGCAACGGCACCTCGGTTGACAGCCTCAATTTTTTTTTTTAATTTTTAAGAGCATTGGCAACAGGTCACACCAGAACACACAATAGAAATTAAAACAAGGAGTTATTATCATCATCATCATTTCAGCCGGATCTCGTCCACTGCTGGACATAGGCCTCCCCTAAAGATTTCCACAATGACCGGTCCTGCGCCATCCGCATCCAGCGGACTCCGGCGACCTTCACCAGGTCATGACCTGGTGAAGCCATTTACCCGCGCTGCGCCTTCCGGTACGCGGTCGCCACTCGAGAACCTTTCCGCCCTAAACGGCCATCGGTTCTACGTGCAATGTGCTAGGAGTTATTATACACTGCCTCAAGTCAATACCCTAGCATTTTCCCTGGCTTATAATACGGCTCAGGAAGTCTAGAGTCCGCTTTGACAACTAAACCCAAGGTTGGCGCAGGCGCTGGTTTCAAGAAAGCTGCCACCTGACCTTCCAACCCAGAGGGTAAACTAAACCTTTGTGCTTACCCCGAGTTTAAAATCTAATGTAGATATCTATAGTCGCTAGCTTCTACGTCAACGCACTGTTAGTACATCTTTTTCTACAGAACGAAAGAGTTTTTACGAAGTTAGTAACTTTATTATTTAGTATATAAGCAATCATAATTTGCGGTTACTCATAAGGCGTACTATCGTGGTTAAAATTGCACTTTAATCACTTTTGACACGGATGTACACATGCCATGTGGATAAACTGTTGGTTACTATATGTAGGCACACAATTAAACAATAAATAATATCCTAGCTTATTTTATCTATGAAGCTAATACGGTTAAGAAAGATACAAGGTGTGTATTATAGTCACTTCGAATCTACATCCTAATCCAACCCATTTTAAAGTTTCCATCAAGACAATTAGTTCGCCTCCTAAATCCCGCTGATCTCCGACCGATCCTGTGACAAATGGTCCGGGATTAGGGCAAATCGCCCGTCATTTCCCGGGATATTGATTCCGGGGTATCCCCCGGGACAGCCGGACCGCGGACAGGAGTAGAAAAGTGGCCGGTGATTTTTCATGTTTGATGAATTCGTTTTGATTGTAGGGTTACGGCTTCGTGCGAGTAATGGTGAACTATTTATTCAGTGTGTACCTACTTATATTTATTTTAGGGAAGCTCCCATGTCAAATGCTCCTAAAGTTAGCTACACAAGTACATATTATAACCGTTTTCAAATTGATGAGAGGTCCGTATTAGATACAGTTGCGAATAAAATGTGAATAAAAATGTACAAGACAACGAAAATCGATATAAAGTCGAGCTTCTAATTCGAACAGTTTAATCTGGTTATCCCTATAAATTGAAAGAGATGTCATATACTACAGAAAAGTGGCCAAGGTCCCCGGCGATCACGGCCGTGATCGGGTAGCCCAGTGGTTGGGGCGCTACGCGAAAGCAGGAGGTCGCTGGTTCGATCCCAGCCCTGCTCACCGGGGACCTTGGTCACTTTTTCTGTAGTATATGACATCTCTCTCAATTTATAATTTATATATAGTAGTGTGCCTACTACATAAATTGAAAGAGATATAAATAAATAAATATTACAGGACATTCTTACACAAATTCACTAAGTCCCGCAGTAAGCTCAATAAGGCTTGTTTTACGGGTACTCAGACAACGATATATATAATATACAAATACATAGAAAACATCCATGACTCAGGAACAAATATCTGTGTTCCTCGCACAAATAAATGCCCTTACCGGGATTCGAACCCAGGACCATCGGCTTAGCAGGCAGGGTCACTACCAACTACGCCAACCAGTCGTCGCATATCGTCGCCGTGATCGGGTAGCCCATTGGTTAGGGCGCTACGCGAAAGCAGGAGGTCGCTGGTTCGATCCCAGCGCTGCTCACCGGGGACCTTGGTCACTTTTTCTGTAGTAACTTCTCTTTCAATTGAAAATGAAAATAAAAATGAAAATGAAAATAACTTTATTAACCATCATGTGGCTCTATACAGCTTACAAGAATAAATGATACATGTTTAACTTATCATAGAAAATAACTTACGTACCTACATTATACTCGTAAGTTATATTTAAGTAACTACAATGAAACATTGAGTAAGCGTCTTCTGTTCCCCGTACTAGTAAAAACTGTTAAAAAGTAAAAATTGATAGTAAATGACCATGTTAGCTTAAAATATTGTCTTAAAGTTGTTGGTTTGTCGGAGCTTCACACAACTTCAACCAATGCAGTTTTATAAACAAACAGT
Organism: Lathronympha strigana; assembly: GCA_949128165.1. Taxonomy (NCBI): domain Eukaryota; kingdom Metazoa; phylum Arthropoda; class Insecta; order Lepidoptera; family Tortricidae; genus Lathronympha; species Lathronympha strigana. The sequence goes on from OX421903.1 coordinate 420,510, forward strand.
AGACACGGCGAAATTTCTGTGACATCAAACGCAGACCTTGCCTGAAAAAACACCATCGAATTCCACGTCGCGTTCCATTGTTCCTCCAAAACAGGTAAATAAACTTCGCGACAAACGGCGATAAATAATGACTGCTCCTGACAGTTGCCAAATGACTACTCCCCTCTCTTTCCCCCGCTCGCGATAGAGCGAGAGCGCTTGGGGGGTGAATTTTTAATACGGCTGTCGCTTTGTGTCTTTTTTACGCGTTTTTGTTGTTGGATCGTTTGTTTTAGATTTTAATTCGGAGGAAATATTTTTGAAAAACGCACAATTTTCAGACAAAAATGCAAAACGTAAGTGAATTTGCCGCTAGGGGCGCTAGTGGAACGTAGGTCTGGTGAGAATATTTCAAACGTCACTTTGACAATTCAAAATTCAAATTCAAATTCAAAAATTTATTCTGCAAGTAGGCACTTTTACAAGTCAATAAGCATTACAGTAAAGCATTTGTATGTACAAACATTTACAATATATAGAAGTAAAATTATAATCTAAATGTTGATAATACAACAGCCAAAACCTGGGTAAAGAATATTAAAATAAATGTGTAATATGTGCAAGAGATGTATAGTCTCTATAGTTAAAAATAAATTAAGTGTGGGAGATGTAAAAGGTCCCCCCACGTCAAAATAAAATACGAATAAAATTTGGAGATGTAAAGGCTCCCCAAGTGTCAAAATAAAGACTGGAGATGTAAACGGTCCCCATTGTCAAAAAATAATACTAATAGGATTTGGAGGTGTAAAGGCCTCCAAACGTCAAAATATAATATATTTATGATATAAATACCACAAGTCATCAGACTGTTAAGTTAACAGTCTTAGATCTAATGCTACAGAATACATAACTAATATGTATCCTTTCAATACTTTCAATACTTTCATATGGACACAAGACCTAGTGTAAAAATAAGTATAGCATAGTTATTTGTAGTTTGTAGCTGTGTGAAGAGAAAATGTATTAAAATAGTAGTAAACGGACATTTCTAAAGTACACCTGTGTTCATAATTAACATACCCTTTTACTCGTCACCTCATGGCGACCGTGACAGTAGTAAGTTTAGCTTATTGTTGTGAAAATAAGAGTGTGTCAAGATCATTTTGAACACCCCACCCGCTCAGCTACCTCTGCTGCTGACTATATCTATTGATTTTCAGCTAAAGCGTATGTATTTTTCTACGCAGAAACTTCTGCGAATGATACCAAATTTCTCAGAAAGCTTTATTTCTGAGAAATTTGGTATCATTCGCAGAAGTTATATGGATCTGAGTTATATGGTTATGGGTGTGTCGTGGATATGTGGAATAATTCATGACCTTAGGCGGAATTCGAACCCGCGTCTCTAAGATACCAGCTCATCGGTAGCTCAGTTGGAAGAGCGATGAGCTTGTATCTCAGGGTCGCGGGTTCGAACTCCGCCTGAGGTCATGAATTATTCCACATTTCCTTTTTTTCTGAGAAATAAAGCGTATATATTAAGTAGGTAATACTGTTAGCAACCAAACAGGAATACTTTTCTTCTCATGATTGCTTCCAATACAGCCAGTTCCTTGATCATTGTTTGTAAAGTATGTAAGTACCTATTTATACTAATTTTTTTTGTCTGCAGGTGTGGTTCCAGAACCGTCGAGCGAAATGGAAGAAGCGTAAGAAGAGCACGAACGTATTCCGTTCCCCGGGCTCCCTGCTACCGTCACACGGCCTACCGCCGTTCGGGGGAGACGTCTGCAGTCCTGGTGTCTTCGGGGATAGACCCTGGAGTATGCCTGCAGGTACCATATTAACCGACAATCTATAAATTGAAATAAAATGGCCGTCAATCCAACTTCCTAACAATGGAAACAAACCGTGTTGATCGTAATAAGCTGACTTTTATGTTTTTAATTAAATCTCCAAGAGTAATTTAAGAGTTATTTATCTTACGTTTTGTATGTTACAATAATACGACCATATCAGTAGTGAACGCCTTCAATGGTGTTACTCGATTAGTAAATATCAAATGATATTTCGTACATAAGTTTCGAAAAACTCATTGGTACGAGCCGGGTTGAACCCGCGACCTTCGAATTGAAAGTCCCACGCTCTTACCGCCGGCCACCAATGATCTTACATCTTCTTTCTTTACCATATACTTATACAATTATACACTAATCCAATCCAACCTAGGGCTGCCATCCGTCCGGGTTTCCCCAGATTTGTCTTAGTTTGGAGCCCGTCCAGGGAGCGTCCGGGCCGGATCTTTAAAACTATCCGGGATAAACCCGGACATTTTTGGGTTACAGTCAATCCCTATGAAAATATTTCTAAATTTTAAATTGTTTTCTTTAGTGTCCGGGGCGAGAACGCGATTTCAATTAATCGCCCGGGATTTTAAACTTTTTGCCCCCAATCCCAATGAGTCGGTCCCTCAATGCTGAGGATCGTGATTGCTATGGTACTGTCGGGGTGTGCAGATAGTTTGCCACTGGGCCGACGGCGCGCTGCATGAAGCGGCTGATGCTATCGGAGACAATACTAGAGTTATTTGTTTGTGTTGCAGGACTAGGCCAGCTATCCCAAGGCGGGGTGTCGATGGGAGGCTTCGGCGCCGGCGTGGGCGGCCTGCCGCAGCTCTCCGCTGACCTCAACCCCGCGCTGCCCATCTCCTCCGTGGCCTCCAGCCAGCCCTACCAGCCGCACTACCCGCTCAACTCTCTGGGTAAGAAATGCGCTACTTATTTCCTCCGTCTAAAAATATTCTACTGTTTTCAGTAAAGAATCTAGGTAGCTCTTTTAGATCCTTATAATTTTAGACTGCAATTAGCTCAGTACACCAGTGAAATTAAGCTATATCTCATAATTTCTCAAAAAGTCCCATGATAAATGAAGATAATATTTCTCCACACACCAAGGAACTTTTGCTCGATGGCCTACAAACGCCTGCAAGTGGTATTCGACGCGCGACGGGTCGGCCACCACAAGTACCACAACCTTACCTCTTTTTTTAGATAAGAAGAATAACGGTAGATTTTGCCTGCGTCTCATCAATTATTTCAGTCACCTCTAGAAAATATGAATAGTAGTTTATGCGACTGTAGATAATGAAGGGCATTACAACACGAGTGTGGGTTTATAATAACGTCACACGAGTGCTTAAATGCCTAATTATGTATAGTTTCATACACTACTCTGTCTACACACATAGCATAAGTGCTCTTAGATGGGTTCAGAAACCATAGGGGAATGACCTGCATTGTTACTAGTGCTACTTGTAAAATATCTATAGATTATAAATAGTAACATTATGCAATAAAACATTATTGAACACATACAGAAACAAAAAATGTTCACTCGTAAACAGTAGCCTACAAACAAATGACAGTTTGGAATAACGGCGTTTCTAACCGTTCCAAATTTAAACTCACTTATAACCTACTGTTTTCAACACCCGTAACGTTACACGTTACAGTTCCGTTAATTCCTGCTGGTTGGTAATTGGTCATGCCTATGGTTTCTGAACGCATTTTAGAGCATAATGATATGTGCGTAGATAAAATAAGTTTACTTATTTCCATTGTTAACGTTATAGTTATAGCAAGAAAGAAAATAAGAGGCAAATATGCCATCTCTCGAATTGTTTCCCTAAAAATCGGATGATGACAATCGCGAGATTTTTCTACTCCTACAAAAATTACCTATAGTGGCAATATACTCAGGACAGTTTGATTAAAAGCAGGTTGAAATTCTCATATGTGGCAAGCCTTTACTTTAATTACCATTGGTTCAACTGAGAGATGACGAGACACAAAGGTGGATAGAATGTATAACCACTCCAGTCCTACTCGTAGGTACTTAACTACACTACACTTCGATTTCTACCTTTTTCCATCGCATTGTAGAGTTCGTTTAAATTTCAGTTAGGAGCTAATCTATAATATTTCCGTCAGCTTAACCCTTTTTTTCATTAATTCATCTGGGAAAAGATAACTTTCATCTGTGTTTGTTTATTATGTGATTGGTTATTTCTTGTGTTCTTTGTATTTCCCCATTTTTCTTTGGTTTCCCTTGTGTACTTTATTTTTTAAATATGTTTTAGTATGTTTTTAAATTGGTTTTTGCTGTTAATACTGTTGTTTGTAGCTTTATGTATTATCCGTCGTGGCATCTTTGAATGGGTCCTACGGAAGACCAGCGCCGGCTTAATGACAGGCAATACACTAAGTTGGGTCCATTTTATGCACACACATCCTAATCCTTGTTTGTCTTGTTACTTTCTTATGTTGTTTTCTATGGTGTCACAAATAAATGTTTTTAATTTCATTTCATTCTTATTCGTGACAGGCGATACCATGATGTCGTACTGCAACAACATCGGGCAGCAGGGCGGCGCCCTGGAGGGCTCCCCCACGCCCCCCCACATGCACTGCGGGAACAACGCCTCCCCAACTGCTTCAGGTATTCCTCTTCCTAAAATACTTTAGTAATTATCGCATGGGACCGTTGTACAACCAATATATTATTATTATTGTCCAAAAACTATTTTGAGTTGTAGTAGTCATTACAAATTCCATTTTACATTATAGCGTCAGGACTGTATACGATAATTACCTAGAGTCAAACCACGCTATCTCCTCCAAGGAAGTGAACAGTCTAATATTTAAAACGTTAACGTTTCATACGTCAAACTTCTATGAATTAATGACGTTTAACACCGTCACAGTATGTGCTATCAAAATCTATGCAATTTTAGCTAAGTTGGATTCAATGGTTGTGAATTCTTGGAAGGGTCAATCGCACATGGTTATTAATAGTTTCTTTCTCGTAGGGGCAGGCGGTGAAGGCGAGGAGGAAGTATGGCGCGGCCACAGTATCGCAGCGCTCCGGCGGCGCGCCTCCGAGCTGTCCGCTGCTATCCCACCCTACCTGCAGCTCAACTACGACGCGCACAGCCCCGTCTACTGACCGCCCTGTCTGCAGACTGAAGAACAAAGATAACGGGTGTAGGATTAACGTCTGTCGACCATCCCGTCCTCTCAGTCAGCCACGACTCCACGCTGAGGTAGCGGCGAGCGGCGGCCATAGTTGAGACAGAAAGGAGAAGCACCGCCGCTCGCCGCTGTCGCTGTCACGTGATGTCGTGGACGGACCGAACCCGAAGCAAAGCGCCTACGCAAACGGTCCTAGCAAGTCGATGCGCTACCTCATGAGTGGGCTGACAAACATAACGCTATACAACAGTTCTGTAGTTAAAATATTATCTGCAATTCCAGTTAATATACATATTATAAATAAACAATCTGTTACACAAAGCAAGAAAAGTATGGATGCAAAAAAACATTTTACCAAAAGTATAATGAAACGAAAAACTAAAAAATTACCTATTAAATTCTGGCACTTGTATCTTTTTTATCTTTAACATGAAAACTCTTTATGGTCGCAGGATACAAACTTACCTTTTTATTATTTTTTATAAAAAATATTGGGAAAAAGGAAATGCTTAAAAACACTGAACCAAGAAACTTTTATATACACAATGAAGGCAGTGATTATCAAAGTAATCATTTATATACGGGTTGAATTTGATTTTCTAAATAGCGAAAAAGTTGTGGGATCTTCTAATGCATTTTTACTTTAAAATGTTAACAATTGTATAGCAATTTATGGTTTTGAATATGAAAAAATGGCCATTTTTACTTTCTCTAGAAAAGTAGAAGAAAGTGATGATCGCCATTTGAGTTCTGACATTTTTGTCAAAATGTATATATGGAAGAGTAGTGATAGACTTGATTTGGAAATATTGGAATCCATGGCTCAGTGCCAGTTTGACAGATAAAATGCCATGTCCAACCACATCTTAATGTTACATAAATCTGTCGATATATTTTTGGATAGCGACAACACAACTTCATTGGCTTTAACATAACGAAAAAACATTTTATGTGTCAAACTTGCACTTTGAAATATGAATTTTAATTTTAAAGAAATTTCAAGTTGACACAACTTGATGACAATGAGTTGACAACAAAGTCCTTTAGGACAATTTAAATTTAATAAAATGTGAGCTGTATTCAAAATATGTATACGCGTTCGTACAATAATAAATAATAATGATAGTAATAACGGTAAGCTATTTATTTCTTAAGCATAGGTATCATCGTGAAGTATTAAATAGTTGTAGTAAGTTTACTCGATGTATTTTAGAGTAGGTATTGTTTGACATTCCGGTACAGAGTAGAGGGCATATGTTATGTGTAGTGGTTATCAAAGTACTGACATTTGATTGACACTGGCATTTTTTTTGGTTTTTTTGTTTGCTAATGCTACACCGGTTTAAAAATTAGAACTATCGACACACTGATCATAATACCTATTTGATGAATATATTATCATATTTTAGGTGTTAATAAAAACAGCATATAAATTATTTTTATTTGCTTGTTGTAAAAGAGGATGCCCGTGTCAATTAAGTTCACAATTTATTGAGCAAACAAGTTTTAAATATTTCATGAATAAATCTGAAAACAAGTCATTCGTCTCTTTTCTATGAGAATCATGTCTTTGGTGTAATATATTGTGAAAATGTATACGGCGTTCAACCCGAGTATACTGTATATGTATAGCTGTAACAAGGTTCGAGGTAAGAATTTAAAATGTTTGTATTTTTGTGTAACTGACGGCCACTAATTAATTATATATTTTGTATTAAATTAGTTAAAGTGGTTGATAGTTCCTATTTTATTTTCGTAATCTTCAGTTACTTTTTATCGATTTTTCCGTCCGTTTGTTTTAGTTGTTTAGCAATAATTTGTCTTACGAAATCAATATTTTCATATATAAGATATTTTTGTAAATTATTATTTAAAAAAATCGAGCCAAAGTCACGTGTAATAATTTTTTGAGTAATATTTTACGGAAATTAAAATTTTATTAGCGCTTTTGGAATTTTGGCTTAATTCACTTTTTCATTCTGTTTCTTTTATATATAAGTAAAGGACTGAGTGATTATTATTAGCTTAATAGAGAGAATAATAATTAAAAATAATGTGGCAACACAGCCGCTCGCTCGCCCCTGCGTGTAATATATCGTTTAGTATTATTGTTAGCTCTAAGTATACATACATACAATAAAATAGACAACGTTCATGTGTGGTGTTTCATTTAACCAAAATTGTTTCATGGGAACTGTCAATAAATGTATATAGCCAGTAATGACCCTACCGAGTGCACTCCCATACCTAAGTCGTAACGTGCCTCGTGTCCTTTATTAATATTTTTTTTGTGCTAAATTGCAAATGTTCATATGTTTTCTACACAGAATTGCGAGCTCTTTCAATCCTAGTCCATTCCAAATTTTCCATTGCGCTACCGTTATACTAAATCTATGAAAAAAAAGTGGCGAAATGGAAAAAAATCCTGGGACACTTTTTCTCCTACTAGGATTGAAAGAGAGAGATACAATTAAAAAATATTAATTTTTCTACAACATAAAATAAAAACGCCCATTAACGTTCCACATAATATCTGCGTGCGTAGCCAAGATGCCAATCGCTAACGCTCAACCAACGAAAGGCATTTGTAATTGTCGCACTAATAAGGAAGAGTGATAGAGAAAGATAACTACGATACGCTATGTAGCGTGAGTGATTGGCATCTTGGCTACGCACCCTGATCCAGAACATTCTAGATATTTGCCTAGATGGTTTAATCAAGTTTAAATCACAGATCAAGCTTATGAAAGTTGAACTGACGAGATAAATTAATAATCGCGCTTTAAATTTAGTCAGTTAATGATTCCGGATTATTGTTCAAACCACTTTTTTGCGGGATGGGATTCTAATCCATCTATGCACAAAAATACAATGCATGCAATAGGTACAAAGCATGAGTACTAGCGCCATCTATTGAGCTCTTTAAGAAGGTTAAAAAATGTCTCATGCATTATTATGCTCTGATTGTATGTTTTGCTAAGTCTGATCGCCACGTGCGTACTACAATTTAAGTTTAATCTTTAACTACACAAATTGTACTCTATAGAGTGCATTCTTAGATCAACTATTCGACTTAAAGCGCCATCTATATTCCAACAACAGAACTAACGTTTTGAGTGCTATGGGTTATTGTGATTCGGGTTAATGCCGCTAGATGTCAGTGCTAAGTTGGGTATGTTATCTAATTTAAGCGCCATCTGCCGTGCAATAGGTGTACCAGCATTATCTTTTGTAACTTGTTCGTCTTTCTACTCGTCACTAGATGGCGAACTCATATACAATATATGTATGTAACAATATGATTAACCGAGCGCGAGCGAAGGTTTCAGTTTCAGCTTGGGCAAAATGCTTTCGTATGTAAAGTTATTCTCCTCTATAGGTCCCAGTTCTGTAACAATTGAAGTAATATTTTGGGAGCATATATTCAGACTTTTTCTGCCGTTTCGTTAAACACAGGTCTATATTGTTTAATGCGACTATATACTCGTGAGTTTTACAGCTCCCAGGGCCACTGCGTGCGTAGTCAAGATGCTAATCGCTCACGCTTAATAACGTATCGTAGCTACCTCTCTCTATCACTCTTCCTCATTAGTGTGACATACAGTTGCGTTTCGTTAGCGACTGAGCGTAAGCGATTGGCATCTTGGCTACATACATACATACCTTCTCTTCTTCTCTAAGTTTTCAAAGTCAGTTATAAACTTATATGTGCCGACCGAACGGTAAGTATAGCGCCTTGAAAACTATACAAATTATATTTGGTCCGTCATCAGTTAGGTTCTCCCAAAATTATTACACACATATTTTCCTTTTTCAAGTTTATTAAAATTTACAAAGATAAAGAGCATGGAAGTTCTGTAGTGAGGGCTTGTGACGTCACTACTACGTAACAATTGTACTCAGGTGTGACATCACGCGAAAATTGAATTCACTGTTATTTTCGTCGTGTGTTTATTTTAGTTATTTTTTTGGTAGAACAAAAACATAAATACATGTAAAACATTTTTAATAATGTACCTGACGGACTGAATAGGTCCTTTTGGTCGTCTAGCCAACTGTGTGTTTTCTAATACGAGTAAACTAATCCATTTCTGTATAGGTGATTTACCGGCTATATCATTGGGGCATCCGTCAAATCTCCTTAGTGGGTACCTATGTCCGCCGGGCATCCGCCAGGCATTTAATGGGAGATCCAGCAGACATGCCCGGACGTATATGGCCAGCTATTAGTTGTAGGTAGTTAGGTAGATACTCACACTAATTCTTCTTCTTAGCTTACAGCCTATCTTCATTGCTGGGTAAAAGCCTGGCCAGCTCGTCTCGCCACCTCCGACGTCAGCTGTCCTTGCTGCTCTTGGCTCACGCACAGCTCAATCGGCGTGCGGTACACTTGAACAAGGGACCTATGCGTGGGACCTTTGTCAGTATGAGAGAATTCTCAAAGTGACGTTTGAAATGTTCCCGCAGGACCCACGTTACTAGCGCCCCTAGCGGAAAATAGACTCGCAGTAATTCTCATTCAACTTGTCCACCTTCCGGGTCACATATGGAATATTTGAGTCTGATGGCCCGGATGCCATCCATTAACCTGATACCTAATAGGTATGCTGCGCTTTATAGCTTGCTGGATCGTTCAGCGTCACCGAAATCGCACACCTTTTAGAATCAGTAGTGGAGTAACTCTAGCTCTTAGTGAACTTATGCTGGCTAACCAAATTTGAAATAATGAAAGAGGCTAGGTATCTGTCGTTTTACCATGAGTTAGGATCGATTAAAGGATGACTCGATCACAGTATAACGGACCGGGACGTGACCCGTCCCGCTTTAGTGTGGGTCAACCTTAATTGCACAGCTGATATGAAATTGTGCGATTTTGGTGATTGAGTGTATTTAGTTATTATTGCCGTCACGTCGATTTATTCTATTACCAATATTATCATCCGACATCGTCCGTATCGTTGCGCAAGCGCAAGTTACGCAGGATTACTGGAGCACGCAGATTGCTAGGAACTGGTCTAGACTGCGCCGATATGCCTTTCGCAACTTCACTGATGGATGCCTTTAAGCGGCATTTGTGTGGCGTGCGCACGAGTGTTAAGCATGCTTGTTTACATATGTAGAGTATACTTACTTACGCTTCTTTGGACAATTTGGACAATATACATTGCAATTTTTAAAGCACGAATCAAATCATTTATTAAATGTTTTTTTAAGTAGTCACACTACTTAAAAAAACACAAAAACATGAATCAAAATATTTATTACATTTAATAAATGATTTGATTCGTGCTTTAAAAATTGTATAGAATGGTGACGTCATCCTCGCTTCTAGTTGAAAATAATCTGTAAAGATTATCTAGAAGGCAGCACTAGACGTAAGTCTGAGCTGTAGGATTGGCGGAACGTACCTTAAACGTTTATAATAAGAAAGGATAGATACTTAGGAAATTTCGGACTCTGGTCGCCGTGATCGGGTAGCCCAGTGGTTACGGCGTCTGCCGCGAAAACAGGAGGTCGCTGGTTTGTTCCCAGCCCTGCTCACCGGGGACCTTGGTCACTTTTTCTTTAGTATATGACATCTCTTTCAATTTACAATATACATTGGTTTACATGCACGGCTGCAGTCTTTAGGGATTAGTCTGTTGTCCCCACGTTGTCCTGGGTTGGAGACTTCACATCTTCTTCTTCCTAGCATTTTGCAGACTTATGCCATGACTCAGGGAGCCTGGGGTCCGCTTTGGTAACTAATCCCAAGATTTAGCGAAGGCGCTAGTTTTACGAAAGCGACTGCCATACCCTGCCCACAAGATGAACTAGGACTAATTGGGATTCGGTTTCCTCACGATGTTTTCCTTCACCAAAAACCGATAGGTAATACTTTTTTCGTACATAAGTTGGACACTTCACACACGTACTTATTACGAGGTTTTCCTTCGCCGAACAGCAACTGGTAAATGTCAAATTATAGTTCGAATATTAAGTTCCCAGAAACTCATTGGTACGAGCAGGGTCCGGATTCAAAATCCGCGACCTCTGAATTGAAAGTCGACGTCTTACCGCTAAGCCACAAGGAGCTGGAGCCTAAAATACTAAATCTATACTTATTTAAACATTCACAATTATCCCTTATTATAGATTTACTAAAATGGAGAGTAATCGCGTAAAACTGTTAGCCTCCAACGTTTCGAGAGCCACATTGCCCCCGTGGTCCCGGAGAAAGACTGGCTGAGGTTGACATTAACATCTCTAGACACGCGGGCTAACGTCGGAGGTTAGTGTTCAAAGTTTTACGTGATTAAACCCCGTTTTACAAAAAATATCATAAATCGAACGTTGGTATTACACTGATAATTTTACTTAAGTTTTACTTATCAGTGTAATACAATGTAATTATACTGGTAAGTAAAGCATACCAGTGTAACTAATGCCGGACTAAATAAGAAGCATTTTTTCTCTAGCTTAGAAATAAAGCTCTCGCTATCACCTTTCAGTGGACGACTATGGGACGACTATTTGCCACGTTAACCACTACGAAGTTACGAATAAATATTTTATAAACGGGTGCCATCTATTTGGCATAATTTGTTTTGTCCGAAACGCTTTTGTCATAACAGCGTTGGCATAATCGATTTTCGCCGAATCTTAAGCAGAAACATAATTTGGCATAATGCACAATATGTCGAATACTATTTTGGCCGAACAAGGGGAACCTTTAAAACTATATAACGAGAAGTACTATGACGGTATTTGTTAACAACGCGTATGTTACGAAAACTAGCAAATCGAGAGATGGAATTGCAAAAGTGGCGAACGAGATTCAATCAACGCGGCTACTTAGAGATAGATAATCGTAGGTATATCCTACGTGTTAGATTTGATCTGCTCGCATGCGTAGCTCTCATACAAAAACTAGTTTGCGCACTTGCATCGTATAAGTAGGTCATATACGTCAATTCGTCGGGCCTCCATGGTGGGTATGTGTGCCGGGCATCTGCCAGACAAAGTACTCCGCAGCAAACCGGAAAAAGTGGTTTCTGTCAAATTTAAGGAAATTTTAGTATGATATAAATAAATTAAAATCTCCTGTTTTTTTATCTGTACTTGGGAAACAAACAGGCCAAATCATACTATTAAATAATCAATTTAGACAATACACAGCCAGAACAGTTTCCACTTATGACTAAAATAATACTTTTTATTAGGGCACAACTCTCTCTGAAGTATACTTTCAGACATAAAACCATCGGGTGACCGCTTACCATCAGGCGGGCCGTATGCTTGTTTGTCACCGTCGTAGTATTTAAAAAAAATGGTCCAAGTAGGTACACTGGTAGTACTACCTCTCTTTGCTGGCTTGTTCGATTGAGGTTCGAAGGTCTCGGATCAAGCAGGCTGTCTACAAAAAAATATTGTCTAAAAAGTACTAGAACGACGAGCGAGTCATAAAGCAATGATGATGCACAATCACAGACGCCGCATCACCTGTCAAGGTGGAAGCTTTATGACGATGACCCCTGAGATAAAGCACGTACCTATTGCCAGATCGGCGTCTATGAGATCAAATCTACGCACGCAGCCCCGATCCCACGACGATTGCGCGGCGCGTACGCATCTGGGTACGCATGTACAGATTGTGTCATGCCTTAACTTAATAATAATACTATGCCTAGTACCTAGACTAGGCCCACGAGGTAGCCGCCATGTGGGGTTGATTCGGCGATCATTGTACCGATAGTTGTTTCGGCGAACGGTCTTATATCGAAGAGTCTCGACCAACGTCGAGAGCCTCCCTCTCGCTGCGAAGTTGTGGTTGGATCAAGGGTCAGATGCAGAAGGCGGTAATCCTGGCGCGCATAGTCCGACGGTTCCTCTCTTTGTGGCCCTAACCACCGGCAGCTTGGGCCCTGCCCTGTTGCCGGCGTCACTCTAGGTTAGGTTTTTTATAATGTGTATTTGTTTTGTATTGTTTTTAATATACTAACTTACGCATTGTAAAAATCCTAACCTAAGGAATATTAATGAACGAGAATATAGACTATGCCTTACCATTTTACTAGGTAGGCAGAATCATAATTTTCTTAATTTGTTTGATTTCGAGCGCTCAAATGTCAAAGTTGCCATCCTTTCGTTCATCATTAGGAGAAACACTTGTCGGTCTCGAATCGCGATGACGTCACGCGCACGCGCCGCGGCCGCGGGGTGTTGCCGGCTGACGTCGCGTCCGGCCACTCCTGCGCACCCATTGAGCTTTTCACTGGGTACACTCGCTTACGTTTATGGACGTTTCTTCTGTTTTTAGTGTCTTGCGTACTTATCTGCATATTTTTTTATTTTTGTTGCTGATGTTATGAAGTATTAAATTGCAACGGTTAACACTGATGATGCCCGAGCCGCGAAGGTCTCAACACCACTGTCTGTCCGACGATGACTGCCCGATGTAGTCGAAACATGTCACGCCTATTGTGATAAAAATACGTGAGTGTTCACCGTTGCAATTTACTGTCAGTAGGACTCACGAAAGTTTAAATTATACAGGATTAAGTAGGTTGTAGTACTTGTAGTTAATGATTTCAAAGGGATTTTTCTGGAACAGAACTAAGATAAAGATTGACTAACTGAATGAAGGCAATTGTTTGCCATCTGGAAATTATTGGAAATATTCTAAATGTACTTGACGACATCACTTACTTTTTTTTCACCAAAGATGTGTTTATTAAGAATAACTAAAAACCCTCCATTTTTATATCCTTACTCATTTGTACTTTGGGCGGATTTTTATTTTGTTGCCGTTTGTTTTTCGCTTCCGATTTGAATGAAATTTGGTAGGTAGGAAGAGTTCCTTATTCTCTTAAAGATAAAGCCATTTTCCCTGAGTTATGTAATCGTATGAGATTTTCGTAACTCAGTGGAAAATTTAGTACAATTTTTTGTCGCACATTGGGATTTCGTATTTATCTAGCGTAGAATAAGGAACTCTACCTACCCACCAAATTTCATACAAATCTTTCGCGGAAAAAAAAACGACAAAAAAATAAAAATATGCCCATTTACAAAAATATCCCTCGCTACGCATCTTCACTCGTATCTGGTCGCGGTGTAAATTGCGGCTGAGTGTACCGCTGCCTCCGGAATGCGCGCTTTCTTCCACTCTTACGCAACGGCCATTATCGTCGCGTCTGCTTATTTAGGAGAGAAGGCCCTAATACGTTGGCATACCTATCACTTATGACATATATTGGGTAGGTATGCTAAGTAATCAATAGTTTACATTTATTATACATACACGTCATCACTTTTCACTAGGGATGATATACAATTTAAAATTTAAAATCTGTTAGTAGGTTAGTTCATCCCAATCCAAATTTTACAAGTCAAAATTCATTAGGTGGGTGTTTTTATTTTTTGTTGTAAAAAAAACCTTTTTGCTTAATAGGATATTGTTTGATGTTTTCTCCTACTCGGATTAAAAGAGCTCGCAATTGTAAGCAGAAAACATATAAAAATTTCATTGTTTGCAAAAAAAATTGTACAACAAAAAAAAACAGCAGGTAGGTAAATTAAGATTTATAGCATTTACATTAGTCATATAACACATTTAATCGAATCACAATAAGTGTGCTGGCCCTTAGTGCTTGTTATTCGTACGATAGAGACGATTCGTATACACGATAACGTACAGAAATTCCTGGTAAAAGTAATAATAAATAGGTATAAAAAACATACACCGTGTCACTTTCTGTATTTTGATATCATATAATAATATGGATTATTGGTAAAATTGTGGTTAACGTAGCGGCGCGTCAAATACAGAGTGAAATAAAAAGGACCGTTCAACTACATAGGGATATGTCATATTGAACAACTTTTATTATGGAGTCAATGCCAAAATCGCGAAAAAATTGTCTGTTTTATAAATTTCGGCCGGTGGGATGCGGCCGATTTGTCTGTTCAGTATTACTGTTTAGTTTAGTAGTGTTTCTTCTAGAGCCCTAGGATTTCATTTGATTTCATTTATTAATTGCTTTGTGTGTTTACAAAAGATCTTATAAATATAGCAAATTCAATGTTTCAACACAACCCTGTTAGAGCATGGTAGTATATCTAGATTAAAATTAATTAAAAAACCTATTTAAGTAAATCATTGGATTAAAATGGCTGTAATAATACTGGGTTTCATGCAATGCAATAACAAGATAATAGCCAATACAAATTACTTAACACAGGAAAGAGCGAGAGAGGTTACTATTTAAACCAGGTAAAATAATTCTTTATTTTATCTTTTTTTAAGAACACCCAACCACTGGTAAGTACCAAGTACCCTTTATTATCATTCAAAACTCATTACACAGCCCAGCCTCATACAATCAAAGTCCAATTTCCCCGTCCACCGCCGAAAGCCCAACTTTCTGCGGCGGCGCCTGCGGGCAGAAAGCCTGCGCTTACGCAACAGCACCGTCGGCTCCTGAGCGTCTGATTGAATGCCAGAAGGGATTATTGATAACGAAGGGAAATTTCAATCTGCACGACGCTCGTTCATTGGTTTACGCAATGTCATGGACGGTAATAAGATTTAGAAGACATGTAAACAGATACTAATATAAATAACGTATTCTTCAGCTAATGCGATAACTAGGCTCATTTCAATTAAGCTTTTACGAGTAAAAAAGGATTAAGGATGACTCCCACTGGGACGGGACGGGACGATCTGTCAATTTCTATAGAAAGAATCATGTGATAGCTCGGAGGCCTCGGATGTCACGTGACGTTTTCTATAGAAACTGACAGATCGTCCCGTCCCGCCCCGTCCAGTCCCGTTCTCGTGTGAGTTATCCCTTAGGTAATTAGTATTTCGAGCCTTCTATAACAACACTCGCTATTACAGGGTAGAAAGAGTCTGCATTCAGTCAGGATTAAGTTGGTATACGGGATTGATCTTAAATTATTTTTTAATCCTACAATAGGCTAGACGACTATAACAATCTATTTAGTCCGTCTTTTACATTATTAAAATTTGTACACGTATTTTTTCTTTTTTTCGTCAAATCAAAAACCCACCCGGAACTTTGTTGCTCTTTATCTTCGTCAATTTTGGTTAAATTAAAAAAGGAAAAAATATGTGTCTAATCATTTTCGATAATCTAACTGACGGACTAATTAGAATGATAGTTTTTCAACCTAGTCGTCATCCACTGTAACTTCGTACTGCGTACGACTAATAACTATATGTAGATACCCTGCCCCTAAGGCCCATATTTCATAATACCGTATATAATCATATCTGTGACCATAGATTACATGTCGTCCTTTTTCTTCACGTTGGAGAGAAAGGGAGGCATATAGACATATGATCAAAGATACTTGGCAATGTAATAGAGGCCTAACTGAAAAGCAGTCACATACTCTGCCTCCGTCTGATATTTCCAAAATCTAATTTAGATCAATGAAGATCTAGTAAATCGTTTTTAATATCATCAAACTGGTTGCGATGAAAGTCGACAGAACATTGGTGATCTACATTTAAATCTGCCAAATTTAATAATGTTAATTTGCTCCTTTGAAATGAGGTGTTAGATTTAAGTCTTCAAATCAGTGAGAAAATTATATCTAGATTCTAGATCATTCGATCAAAAGTTTTGTTTTTGTTCGTTAGTTACTAAATAAAAATTGAAGATTTTCAGTCTTTATTTTAAAACAAAGCTAGCGCGGAATGTGTATAAAATTATGACAGTTTTATTTACCGCGGTAACTTTCGTGAATCGATATGTGGCTTGCCAGTTGTCATAGTGACAATCAATACTATAGCCGTTCAGCAAATTTCTAGGCAATACACGTGTGTCTTAGTTGGACCATCCGAATTTCTAATAATGCAACAAAGCGCTACATATATCAAATGTCTTGGACCATCCCAATCTTATAAAGGTGGTATCAGTATCAAATAACATTGTGGTGGTCATGACATAACTGTTACGTTAACTGGGGTACTTTCTCGCATTCCTATAACTTGATGATTAGCTTTCGTGTGATGCTATTTATAAGTTAATCACACGTAAGCTGTCTGTATGTAATGGGTCTACTTCCCAAGTTGGACGCAGCTGTGGGAGGTGTAGATGATCGTTACGAATGACTAGGCATACCTATTGAATGGAGTAGTGAGTTATTTTGACCATAAATGATTTTTCTTGCAACCAATCTAAATATGGGTATAGAAACTTATGTGTAGGTAGTAATATTGAAAAAATGGTCCTGCTAATAAATATTAACTGGCTTTGTAAGTGTATAGCTTACAAAACGTGATTTTATTAATTGCTTTAACTTGGCAATATGATAAGACTGAGTCGTCGTGAAGTCGTCACGGTAAGCATGACGTCTTGACGCGATTCAGTTGACGACCTAAAGTGAGTTGCTTCCATACAACTGATTCTTAACTGAACCTAAAATGAATCGCGTTAAGACGTCATGGTAGATAGATAAATTGATAGATGCATTTATTTCTTTATTAAATTACACGGTATTTAACAATGTCACAAACCACAATGTATCTAAATAACATGAATTCGCAAAAAGAATCGTCTACGAATATAGAAAATAAACAAATGCAAAATAATAAAAAATAATATTGGACAACAATGCTAATGTCAATTATATATATTGCTAGGGTAAGGGTATACTAGATTATATATTGTCAAAATGTCAAAATATAGGATTAAATTAATAACAACAAGTAAAACGGTAAAAAGAAATACAAACAAATTGTTAATATAGGTAAAAATGTCAAATAAATCTTGTAATTGGTACTGATTTTTCAAATACAAATGTCATGATAAGGCCCCTGGTCTTGAGTTCTTGACCACTAGGCAAAGTATTCGTGAGCACCAGCAACCTTGAAGCAGGCTACTTGGGCATTCAAGTAGGTTCCCACGTGAGTCACCTAGTGCTCCTAACGAGCTCTAGATATCCTTTTTAGCGCAACCTTGGCCAGTAACTAGTTAGCCAATATTCGAAGCTCACTGCAATACTGCAGGAATATTAATGACTAACCAAGTTGTATTGACATGACAATGTCACTTAAAATCCAAATATTAAAAAATATATATAATTCCAACTTGATATAGTTAAATGCTATGTATCAAAACCCCGAATTTTATATACTAAGCTCGGCCTTTCAAAAATCCCACTCATGAAAGAAGGAATATTCAAAATTCAAAACATAATCCCGAATCTAATACTGAATTTAAAAAATCGTTTTTTATTTTATTTAGAAATTTTAATATTCGTATTTTCATGAGTCGGAATTTGATGCTCGGAGTCTTTAAAGGATGGCATTTTTAAAATCGGGATTATAAAATTCGAGATTAAAAAAAAAAACATATACTTAAAACTTAACACTTAACACTTATTAATTTCTGCGACGTAACTACGTGTACATACATACATAACTACTATAACTAGTAAACATCCATAACTCAGGAACAATTCGTGAATAAAATAACACACAAATAAACGCGCTCGATTCAAGTATATTGCCCTATTTTTAAATACCTCCTGAATCCTTATGTCTGAGACTATCGCCCACCAAGCACTAATATTTAAATAATCTATCCATACCAGGTGTTGCCTGGCAAGAAAACCCGGCCCATTCCTACTTATTCCTCATAAAGCCTTATCTAACCATCGTATTTAGTAATACAACTACTTGAATCTCCAAAAATCTGTTCGAACTCGTTTAGAAGCCGTTATGCCCACGCTACTAAAAAACTTTGATCGAAGGACCTTTTTGGTAGGAAACATAAAAAGTTTTGTAAAAAGTGTAACAGGAACAGTTAATGTCGGATTGATAGGCGCACAGGGATCCTTGCGTGAGGATGTTTTACCAAATTATATCAAACTTGGTCGTCTTTTGATGTAATGTCTATTTTTAAATTTATAGAATACGCGATTTCACGTAACATCCTATCTAGCTGTATTATACCTACTAGTGCAAAATTGGACTTTGATCGAATATTCAGTTCATTAATATGTATACACTTCACCTTATTGCAAGAAAATAAGGCGAATAAATGTACACATATTAAGAAGAGATGAGGTGAAAAAAAAACAAAATAATTTCTTCTGCAATCGCTATTTAACATTTGTTGACAATTTGACAGGCTTTTATCAGTGTCGGCTGCTAGCATTGCATGTTTTGATTGTAGCTACGGTCTTGACATTACGTATAATGAATATAAACATATATATTGCTTCGTCAAAACATATTTTGACGATGAAAAGCCTTCTAAGAGTAACTTAAAAATCTTCTAATGCATTAACACAAGAGAAATTTATGTCAGGTTTAAGCATTTGACTGCAATAAATAGTTAAATACCCACGGTGTATATTTCTTTACTTAACTTTTCAGTTTCACCACAGAATAAGTAATAGTACTAAAGTACAGAAGCTTCTCTTTCCTACATTTGATGTTTAGCTTGTCAAGCATGCAAATGTCAAGATGACATTAACATTAGGGTTGTCACCATACTTTCAGGTATGTATGGTGGTACAACATTTGTATAAACATATAAATAAGAACAACATATTTATTATTATTATAAGAACACGTTGTTATGGATTATTTATTACTATTGGTATTAATTTGTCTAAGTATGAATTAGTATGCGGTGTTTGAAATATAAATAGGTATAGCTGAACGCAAACATGAGGTAATGCGCGTTGTGCGAACCCTGGCAGTTTAAGCCACCCATGGGCGGATGATTTTGTGTCAAAGTAAAACGCTGAGCGACACTCCCCTGAGCTAGTACCACGAAAATCGAACGATTGCCGATTTGTATCTCCATCTCTGTCACACTTGCATATTAGAGTGATAAATGTTTTTCCGTCAATGCCAATTTTCGATATTCGTGGTAGGTGTGTTGGTGTCACGTCTGAATACATACCTTACTTAAACACGCAATAATAAGATAATTATTATTTGTAATAATTAGTAATTGCGTACGTATCCATTCGCAATTAATAAATAAAGGGCATTGTTACTTGTTAGGTGGCTAATATTAATTATATTAATGAGACATAACTTTGTTATAATAACTTGTTTAATATTTGTAATTACTTAATATGGAATTTAGTATGGTGACCTGATTAGTCCTGAGTAAAAACGTATATTATTCTGGAGTAGGGAGAGTAATATGACTTTGAAGTTTGACTTGGAGGATTTATGCCAAATCACCATACCATACAATAGTATACAAACCTGGCATACAATTGTATGCCATAGCATACAACGTTTCGCACAACTATTTTTCTAAATTTTTTTTGCATAGGTACTAACTTCATAACCTATGCCAAATGAAAGTATGGAAAATATGAATTTGATATAACTATGTTGGTCATTGGTATGTCAACTAAACTTTAAGCGATAAAATCTTTGGCAAATGGAATTACCTATACGAAAATAAAATCGTCGAATAAACACAAATGTAAACTCAAGCCGTAATAAACAAATGCAAACATGCATACACTAGTAAAACATTACCCTCGCTTCTTTAATGGGTAATGAGTAATTAAAGTCGACACATTAGGTTCCTAAATGAATAAGTAAGTGTGTGCACAACTGGGGCATTGCTGCGCACTTGATGAACCCGCTTCGCTTGCTGCAAATATACCATCTATTAAGGTCCGACCAAAATCTCGGTTTCGGTCTCGGCTGTCTCGGTCAAAATTCGAGTCGAGATCTCGGTCTCGGCTCTCGGCTAAAAAGGGCCGAGATTCTCGGCACTGGCCGAACCTTCCGTCTTGACCCGTTTGTCGATTTAGGTGGATAAAAAGTGTATCATTTCATCGTACGTAATGCAAGTTACCTTTAACTTTTTTGCAAACTTTGGCTGTAAATGTGGTGTTTTAGTTGTGGCTATATTAAACAACAGTTTCATCTCGATTATTACATGTTTTTGTGGAAAACGCGCGTTTTCACAACACCCCACACCCAATTATTTTACATCACTCCAATCCAAAATCCGATTAAGTGAGCAAAAATTGCAAGGGGTATCTGTACCTTATGTACTGAGTAACTTATGTACAAAATATCATTTGATATTTACCAATCGCTTTTCGGTGAAGGAAAACATCGTGAGGAAACCAGACTAATCCCAATCCTCCTCCTTGCGTCGTATTCCTCAGAATTGAGGGTCGTGACCTCCCTTCTGCATCACCTTCTCACGGACGATATTCCTCCAACTTTTTCGGTCTCTCACGGTATGGAGGGCATTGTGGACTGTGGAGTCAAGTGCGGAGCGGATCTGATCAGACCAACGTATAGGGCTGCGTCCACGAGGTCTTTTACCATCTACTTTGCCGGTCACAATGAGCCTCTCCAGATTGCCACTATCTTTCCTATCAATGTGACCAAAGTATTCCAGGATCCTACGTAGACACTCAGATGACAGCCGAAATCCTAATCCCAATAAGGCCTAGCGTGTCCTCTGGGTTGGAAGGTCATAATATGGCAGTCGCTTTCGTAAAACTAGCGCATACACCAAATCTTGGGATGACGTGCCAAAGCGGAACCCAGGCTCCCTGAGCCATGGGCGCCATGGCATAAACCGGGAAAATCATAGGAAGAGGATCTTTGTTTTTCAGTAATGTGTTACAGTCAAGGAATTTAATTTACCCATCCACTTATGGTTGACAGTCCAAACTGAATTGATATACAACGGAAAAGTTTTCAAAATAGGTCGCAAATTAAATTCCGTGACCGTACCTTGGATAATGAATTAAGCCGAAGTCTTAGTCCCATATGAAGAAGAAGAGTATATTTTTTAAATAACATAACTAGTTTAAAATTACCTAACCCTCTTGAAAAGAAACCCGGCGAGCATTCTCGGCGCGTCCCTCCCTGTGCGCCGGCGCAGTCGCAGTCCGCGCACCGACGCAAGCGCACCTCGCACGACCTCGCCGGAGACCACTTGCCCGCTAGACGATGAACCATTTTTATGGAGAAAATGTGATTCAGTCAAAATTCGGTTGTTAGAATTTTTTGTTCTTGTGACTATTTTGAAAACTGTGTGTGGAATTGTGAATTTTTTGGCGTGTTATTAAGGTAATTATCATGTTTTTATTTTTTTCTTTAATTATATTATAAATTAAGAAAATGAGTCCAAATTGAAAATGAGTACAAAATAAGCAAAGCATATACTATGGATATAAGGCGACTATACATTTACTTATATAAATAAATACATACATAGAAAATGTCCATAGCTCAAGAATATAGGAAGGGCATTTATTTGTGTGTTGATCAGATATTCGTGATAAACACACAAATAAATGCTTTTACCGGGAGTCGAACCCGGGACCACCAGCTTCGTAGGTATGGTAACTACCAACTAGAGAGACTGGCAGTTACATTGCCTACGAAGGGAATTTGGCAAGAGATCCATGAAAACTTTTCCTTGAAGTTTCCTTTTCTTTTAAGTTGCTCTCGCTTGAAGTTTTTTTAATATAAAATCTGAAAATGGTATCATTAATTTAGTACAATTCTTGCGAAAAAATCAACCAATAATCGAAAGATTTGTCTACGCTATAAAATACATATATTACGCCATGTACCTCTACTAGTAATTAAATACATTATACTGCACGCTTGAGATGCTTATCGACGAATGTCATGGATAATGCTAAAAGTTGATAAAAAGACAAGTCGCACGGATAGTGCGATGGTGAATGTGGATGACTGTTTAAAATTATCAGAATTTGTCATAAAATGCTGACAAACTGCTGTCTTATCGAGCAAGTATCACACTATCCGCTTGGCATCTTAGCCCTGCTGGTGACTTCCCGAGCATAGCAATTTTTAGACTCCGTTTGAGTCAAAGACTTTAAAAATCCGGCTGGGAAAATAAAAACGTACGGTAAGGTACGCATTTAAGTAGGTACAATTTCTGGAGAACCTGCAGGCATTAATACAAATAGGTATGTCAGTCAATAACTTTCACAATAAGTATACTAAAAATCCACCCATTATAAAAACCTTTTGTTAAAAACAGCCTACCTACTTTGACGTGATCTAACACTTCGAGATTCCGCGTTTAATTTTTGATCCACCAAGACATCTAATGTATTTTCGATTGTAAATCACAAGAATATCTTAAGAATAAGCAGGCTAACACTATGAGTAAGAGTACTATAAATCGTGTGATGGGCCCTTCGTCCATACACCGGAACCGATAAGAGTGATTTGTATGGTGTTGTGTTTCTCGACCACTTTCACTGGCGGTTCAAGGGCGTGGTGCCGGCGCGTTAAGCACCTGCCACACATGCGATCAACCTCAACAGTCTCTCAATATTCTGCTCTGTTTTAGCAGCCACACGTTTTCGATGGGTCTCGTAAACTCTGGGTTGGTGAATCTATCGTGTAAATTAATCAAGGATTTAGGAAATTACTACTTGCAAGCATTACTCGGGCTACTGTTTATAAGAAGTAGTATCTTATGGCTATAGGTACTCACTAGTGGCGGGGCGTTTATAGAACTCGATTCCTTCTGGCTTCTCTTGCGTGGAACAATCTACCACATCATTCCTTAACTACTCAAAGAAAAATCAGGCGAAGTCAGCTTGGTCTTGCCCAAAGACCATTTTGATGCTTCGCCACTGGTACTTACTTACCTGCATACCTAGGTAGTTAGGTACTTATTTTGCAAAACCGAAGACGATTACTCAATGAACATTTTGTTTTTCAAATAGGAGTTCTTTAAAATTATTTTCAAAAAGATATATGTTTTTTCTGCACCGAATGTGCTTTCCTAACACATAAAATCAGTAAGTATTCAATAAACCAGTCTGAAATCCAACGTCGAGGAAAAAGTACTCAGTTATATAGATCTAGATATTTTTATAGGATCTTTGACATTACCAAACAACTATCAGGTGGTATATTGATCAAAGAACCGGACTGGTCGGACACTTGCTTACGGTCACGATCCTTACAGATGATTAGAAAGATAATGTCAAACGTAAAGTTAAAGATAAACTATCATAACTTTTCATCTACACACGCCAGCCTTCTTCAAATAACACTACAAACAGATTATGCAAATATTTGTGCTAATCCAACGCCGCATTTATAGCCAAATTATGCAAACGAATCTGTTGCTGTCAAAAATAACCGATAGTCGCGTTGAAGTTAAGAATCGAAAGTGTTCGATTGGTCTAATGTTGCGTAAACTAATTACACAATATCGTTACTGTAATGGGTAATACGGCTAATAATGATAACGAGTATTAATAACTTATAGAAAGTTGCAACGGAAGGCCGATTGCGGTAGGCTGCTAAATAAAAGAAATGATTTCTACTTACTTTACATTACTTCCGAGAAATTGGTACATTGTTACATTTTTACAAATAAGTAGAAGAGTATCTAGGAAAAGGAGCAAAGCTTGTGAAATACATGGATATTCCAGAACACGCGTTGATGAGATGAGATATGCGATCGACCTTTCTTCCCAAAATACCAAACATATAGCAATTTTTGTCGAAATCGTTAGAGACATAAACGTTTTGGAGATTGCCTAGATACTAGTGATGTAACGAATATCGTTGGAATATTCGAAAATACGAATATTTGCTAATAATATTCGCGAATGAAATGCGAATATTGGTTTACCACACATTTCGATAATATTACACAGACGCAATGCAACGCAAAGATCATGTCTGTATCTTTTGTAACTTTAGTTAAAAAAATGTGTTGCAGTGACAGGTAGTAACTAAGGGATGCAATCATGGATTCAAATCACAATCCAATACCGTAATTGCATGCCCTAATAGTAACATTCTTACTACTTAGGTATTTAGGGAAACAAAGAATGTGGTACTTTCTGCCAAAAATGTATGTTTTTTTTAATTCGCATCGAATTTTACGAATACGAGTGCCAATATGAATGCTAATTAAACTTAGATCTGGCCACAGACTATACAGACACCGCATTATGAACTGTTATCAAACAGAACGTGGTCTCCTCAAGTATGCAGTATTTTAATTGTAAAATAGTACGATTCTATAAGCACTACCTAGTATCACCCTACACCACTTGTACTATAACATTCCAGGTTCACTCCTATAACATATTCATTATAAATATTGTTAAATGTCAAAATAAAATTCACGCCATCTGAACGCTTCCTTAAATGTTATCCTTATTGTCTGTGGTAGTATTGCAACCCTGTACTTTGTTTCCTATCTTTTTGATTTAAAATAAAAGTTAGTACTAATTAAAACCAAGTTGTTCTTTTTAGTTTATCAAATATTTTTAATTTAGACGAGTTCAGGTCGTCAACGTAGATACAACTGAAGACCTGTTCAAACGTGCTAAACTGACATTTGACATAGCCACTTCATATTCCCGACGTGATACGTCATTAGCATGTCATATTGATAATTTCCACGGAAGTTCATATCGAAATGTCACTTAAACACGTTCGAAAAGATCTCCTGAAAAAAGCGGTCGCGCTGACATACTATATTAGTACAAAACAGCGTATCCGTGGTGGCCGCGAGCTGTGTTGTTCCGTCTAGTGGTTGAGTGGTCTGTGGATCTGGCGTCGTGGGAGTGACATCTGTTATGAAATCATTTAAAATCAAAAGATTCGGCAATATTTATTAGAAAGTTGATGATTTTTATGTAAGACAAAGCATTGTTTGGTATTGTGACTAACAGCTTAACAGTCGATTATTGCAGAAAAATGGTTGGAGAGAAAATGGTCACTAAATGACTGGAAGTATTATTTGATTTCCCATAATTACAAATCGCTAGTATTTAATAGTTTATAAAGACGTGACGCAATTTGCAGTAATAGGTCCTATAAGTATAGTACCAGTCCTAGTTGCATTGCATTGCACGCATGTTAACGGACGTGACTCTCATTCCAATGCTTGCATTTACTCAAAAACAAAACAAAACAAAATCAGAGATGACAATCATTCGCAGAAGACGCTAAGTGAAATAATAGTAGTTTGTGTTTCAAGGGATCAAAATGATATATTTCCAGCGAGGGTGTTGAATTCCGAATGAAGCGATGGATTCTACAATAGAATCCCTAATGTAGTGAGGGATTCTAAAGTAGAATCCTGAGCGTAATGAGAGATTCAAGCGTTAACGCCCAAGACGAAAATAATTTTAATACCGTGTGACACATACTGTTTTTCACACCTCAACTAAGAGGAAATAAACAAACCCGAAAACAGCATCATAACAATTGATCAATTGAAAAGCATGATCCCTCCGAGCGGGGAAGAAAAGTGCCACTTTGATCCCACCTAGCTTGAACAGAAAAAAACCCTTTTATGAATAGGTGGTATAAAATAAATATTGTATGCAGGTCGATTTATATATTTTTTATTCCACGTCGGATGGAAGCGGTTACCGTAGCCTATGGACGCCTGCAATTCCAGGGGTCCATAGGCTACGGTAACCGCTTCCAACGGTGCGCGTTGCCTGCCCATCAAAAACTAGAAATAATGAGAAACTGACTACTTATACATATAGTGACTATGGTGTACAAAATACAACATAATTATTATGCTTAATTATACGCCTCAATTTGAAAAATACAAAAAAATGAGATAAAAAAAATATAAATTGAAGGAAGATGTCATATACTACAGAAAATGTCGGATAGTCCAGTGGTTAGGGCGTCTGCCGCGAAAGCAGGAGGTCGCTGGTTATATCCCAGCCCTGCTCACCGGGGACCTTGGTCACTTTTTCTGTAGCATATGACTGACATCTCTTTCAATTTATAGTTTATATATAGTAGTGATTACTTAAAAAAAACATGAATCAAAACATTTATAACATTTAATAGATGATTTAATTCGTGGTTTACAATTGTATTTGCCAGTTTCGATATTTATCAGTTTTTACGAGAAAACTGATTGTCTCCGAATGAAATTTCAGCAAATTATACGAGCGAGAGCGCCGGCCGACCTTGTTCGGATTAACCTTCGTAATCGATTAATAAACATAATGCCATTAATAATTCAAAGCTTTTCTCGAGATGTCGCAGTTCCGGATTTCTAAATATTTGCAGAGAAGAAAGTCCGAATGACAGGTGTTGGGTAACCGGTGGGTGTGAAGTGGCGACTGGCGATACAATACAATGTTCACAGTACGATGATAAGTGCTGACAGGCCAGCGGATGTGTTCAATGGGATATTATTCAACTTTCATTGAGATTGCGTGGCTACCGAATAGAAACAAATTGAAAAATTAAATAAAAAATTAGATTTTAAGTAATGACAAGCTGATGTGCAGAGGGCATACCAAATTGCTATTTGGAGAGACTAATAAATTTCTCAACTAAAACATTTTTCGAAGGAAAAATGTCTTTGACACGCCAAATAGCAATTGTGACAGATACAAAATTTTCGTTCGATTTCCGTTGTACAGTCGCAGTTTAATAACACTAGACTACTAACAACACACTAACACTAGACTAGACTAGCTACTCATAGTGTTGTGTTTCTGTTGGTGAGTAAGGTCGCCAGAGCTCCAAGAGGATTAACTGTGTTGACAGCTGGGGACCCACGGAGCAAAGCTTGCCCCTTTAGCTGTCAACACAGCGAATCCTCCTTTTTTTAAAGGGTCGGCAACGCGCATGGAGTTGCAGCGTCGATAGGCTACGGTGACCGCTTATCATCAGGCGGGCCGTATGCTTATTTGTGGTTATCTGTAAGGTGGAGGTACTTCCCCAGATGGGCTCTGCTCCAGATTTGAGCGAGACGACATTCGTTGTGCTATGCCCCCACACTAAACCATATGCATCCGCTGTGCCCATACATCTCTCGAGTAGTTTACACATCGAATCCAGCGATTATTTGAAGATAAAATACTGTATATATTTACACAAAGTGAAACGGATACCGACTATTGTCGTATATTTGAGATGTTATCTCAGCTAAGAGGGGCCTTGTTGTAATGTTTACAGAGGGCGAGAAAGTTTCGTTCGTTCTGTAACTCACTTTACAGGTTGAAAGTGTTACTCAACTCTTTCCTCGATACGTATTACTTAACATTGGCCTTTAAGAATTTCTTGAACGATAAAATCAAACTGTCGTTTATACTATAAGCAGCAGTAATATAAACGTTGATACATTATATTTTATAGGTTAATTTTATTTGAGAAGCAACATAATAATAGAATAATATTGTCTTCTGTTACCGTGATTGTTATTCATTGAAATTAAACACTTTAGAATGGATTGATTTGCGTTAAAAACAATAACCCTACGTGTCGAGCCCTTTACAGCACTCGTTTTCACAGGGTTAAGATGCAGGATTTCGTAGGGTCATGGTGTTAATAAACGCGATTAATCCGTTCTAAAGTGTTTAATTTCATAATAATAGTAGACAAACAGTAGCCACTGCCTTATAAAACTTATAATTCATTTTTCAAAATAAATATTAAAAAAAAAGAAAAGGTATCTTATTACTTGTTGTTATCTTGTTGAATACTGTAAATTTATCAGCTGTTGGTTCTCCATAAAATAAAACAAAACAATAAAAACAATTACAATAAAGTTCTCTTCTGAAAAGCTTTGAGAGTGCTTATTTTTATATAGAGGTTCTTCGTTAGAATTAAGAAGTACTATGCTAAACCAATACGATGGGGTATCGACTTTTTAGTGTTATCTATTACCAGGGTATGTTCCACAGACTCCTAATAAAGTATCCGCTATGATTTCTCAAAGCTCTAACTAAGACGAAACTCTCAATCATCGAGACTTTCCTCCTGGTCCAATGTGAGTCGCTTTACTCCAACTAAGATACTGGATAATTGATCAGTTTTCTTATTTAGGTTAGACTCCGCACCTCAACCTCAGAAGGGACAAAGCACTGGTTTAATGTGTGCCCCTAAGATATTGAGTAATTGAGCCAGGAATGTACCGATGGATGGTACAGACGAGTGGTCGCGGAAGATTTCCTCCGCACCGCGCGTGCGCGCGCGCACACAGGCACGCCGCGCCGCGTGCGCATCTCACGCGACATGATCTAGCGCACTGGGGCACGAGGGCCCGTTGTCGCACGTCAAACGAATTGTTTGCTACAATTGTGTCTTTTAAGTCTTATTTGGATCAAAAATTTCCGAGCGAAAGAGATGCACATGCTCTCAGAAAAGTACAATACAAATTATATAAAAAACAATAATAGCTAAATTAACTAACTAGAAATAAAAATTAAAAATATACCGGGTGTGCCCTACAATAGGAGCAATAAAAATCGTAGGTTCCACTCTTCAAACTGAACAACTTTTATTCTACAACTTTAAAAAATTGTTTTTATTTGTAGGTATTTACTTTTTCATACAAATTAAATAGTATTTTCAATGTACATACGTTAACATCAGTCTAATTGACGTCTCTTGTCACAGTACAAATAGGTAAAACTTTGCATTACATTGCGTCTTCTAAAAAACACGAAAGTGTAAAAAAAATCTAAATCCTCGTTATTTTTAAAAATGGCTGAACAAATGTTGTTCAGTATGAGGAGTACAATCTTACGATTAAATTTATTGCTCCTGTTGTAGGCCACACCCGGTATATTATAGGTGTCTGTTATGTATGCACATCTATTTTACAAATATTTACAAATAAAAAATAGGGGCTAGCTCGGCGCCTGTAGGTACTGTACACTGTAGGGTGCCCTGAAGGCTCGCGGCATTATCCCGCTGAATAGCGATTCCGATTTGCTGGGCAAGATGAACCAGCCTTATGGTATTTTTTTAATCATTCCCCAAGTTACGTTAGTTAAGTTTATTTCTCCGTTCTGTTAAAGTAAAGTACTTATCTATTTATTTTATATTTAATGGGTTTTTGTTTCGAGTTAAAACCTTGCATATATTCTCAAACCGGATTCCAGATTCTTAAATCAAAAATAAATCCACGAGGTGTTTATACGCATGCATGTAGCGGAACGGCAAATGTATATGAATCCTTCAGATTGGCCTGTGTTAGCCCATTGTGTGAATCGAGTATTAAACTACAGCTGTGCGACCGATGGGCGGCAGTGGAAACGCAGCTCGGGGCATTGACCGTGCGTTTCTCTGCATGCCCACTGCTGGGAAACTGCGCTGGCAAATCAATTACTGGCCAATACATTGCGTGGTCGCTGACAGAAACTCGCACCTGACAATGAAAAAGGAATTGGATCTTACACATAAACGTACTCCCACAGTAAGCTCGATAAAGGTTACATTCGAATTGTCAATTTTAAAAGGTTTAAAAAGCCGACTGCAGTATTATTTCGTTTATACCATCTTACCACACCCTTATGTCACTCCTACTGAGACGAATCGAATGACATTCCTCCTCCATATGTCGGTATCCTCAATGCTGAGGGTCGTGACCCCTTGTCGTCACTTTCTCTTTTATTGTATTTCGCCAGTCCAGTCTATTTTCGGCGGCATGTATGGCTTCGCAAAATTTGCTGTCCAGAGTGGAGCGGATCTGATCGCTCCAACGTGTTGGGCTGCGTCCTCTTGGTCTTTTCCCCTCCACTTTGCCAGTCAAAACAATTCGCTCCAGGTTGTTTCCGTTTTTCCTGGCAATGTGGCCGAAGAACTCCAATATCCTCCGAAGACAGATGTTCGAGAGCCCATGCAGTTCCCTAAGTATTGACTCGTTGGTTTGGCGGGCTGTCCAAGGGATGCGCAGCATTTTCCGCCAGCACCAGAATGACATTAGTACTAGAATATATGGCGTGTCAAAAAATTTTACGCAAATTCGTACAATGCGCTCGAAATTCATAGTCCTTCTTGGGAAGACGGGACATTGCTGAGTCCCGGTAAATGTGCAGCAATAATATTGTCTTCTGTTACCGCGATTGTTATTCATTGAAATTAAACATTTTAAAGGGATCGAAACGTAGGTAAATGGTGTTAATAAACGTGATGAATCCGTTCTAAAGTGTTTAATTTCAATGGGCAGCAATACTAGGTGAACCTACTTAATAAAATCAATCGAGATTCTATTAATGATAACATGTCTTATGCGGTCGCGATGTAGGTACTACCACGACTGCTGTGATTGACATGTATTAAATTGATACAGTCACTGTAGCAACAGCATTGCTGCCAAATTGTAGCCTTACTTGCAAGCTTTAATAACGCACGCAAGCCTCCGTACCGTACACATTTATGACCGAATCAGGGCAACTAAAGTGTGCTTTAAAACCCCAAAACACAATGGAATACCGTTTTCGGTTCCCTTTCTGCCAATTAATTACAGAATTACCGGCGGTAAACAAACAGTGGAATGTTCACTAATTTGTAAATTGATTCCATACAAACGTAATGGCTGGCGAAAGAAAAAAATCGATGGTGTCGTTGACCGACCAAATTAAAGCGGTACAGTCAACCGCGGACAAACGCTGATTAAAATTGATAAATTAATTACACTTCTTTGCTGATTGGTTCGCTACGACTAGCCTGAGGTTTCGTCTTAGAAATAACAGTTTTTGGGCACGAATTACATAGTAAGTCTTAGGAACGAACAAAGGGATCCAAATCCAACTCGTCTTATTACTGACTAACTGTGCGATTTGGCTATCGATACAAAAAAAGAAGCTGACTAATTGAAAGACACCAGAAACAGGAAGTCAACCTTAGGAGGCGAAAGACCTGACGAGCTCTTGTCAGGACTTTGACCACATATTGAGACTATTTATTTATAATATATTTAAAATATAAAACTGTAATTGGCACCTAAATATCTGACTCTCAATAATGAGATGGGATTACCGCGAGTCGATTCGCCGCTAGGGGCGCTAGTGGAACGTGGGTCCTGCATACAGGACCCACGCATGAGTGGCGCTGCCTGGTGAGCGACAATACAGTAGCACCCATTACAGTAACATCATAATTTCAAAGTTAAAACCAATCTTCGATGATTCTTACAAGGTGATTAAACGTCCAATTTTACCTTCTTACTCAAGACTGTGTTTCGGGTCGGAGTGTACAGGTTTTTTGTAAACTTTCGCTGGCCCGGCCGGACTTTCATCGAGTTTTGTTTCTTGTTCGTTGCGCAAACGTTACTCAACCGGGCTTACGGCGGCCTGGCTCCACCGGCAAATGATCCCAATAAAGACATGCGGCATTCTTCAGAAATTGCTCATGGAAAAGAAAATGTATTCTAGGCGACAACATGAAACGGAACACTATTAGAACTCTTTGAACCAAATCACACTCTTCGAGTGAACATCGCGGATGATGTTTCTGGTAAAATCAGCATTTTATCATCTCCGCGTAGAAAACTCTTCCTACCTACCAAATTTCATACAAATCCGACGCGAAAAAAAAACGACAACGAAATAAAAATCCGCCCATTCAGGTAATATTAATAGAACTAAATAATTCCGTTCCTTTTATGTGGAGAAAATACCGGTATCCGATCCCTGCATACAATGTATATGAATATCCCCAAATCAAACCGTTCGCCAATATGAGAATGGCAAGAAATGTTTTTCACACCTCACATAGGTTTAATTGTCGATTACATTCAGCCCATGTGCAACATTATCGCAATACCAATTAGCGATCCCTATCGCGATTACGGCGATCGCTATAATTTGGCGATTAATCGCTAAGCCGGAATGCTGCGCACTGACACGGATCGTGGCTTTCGCGATTCCTTTATTATGACATGAGCAGGTTATTTGACATACATATGGCAGACACCGTCAGCGCTAATTTTAACTATAGTCCGGCGGCGCTGGCGTTATTAACGATGGCGTTTACTTACTAAGTAAACGCCAAAATCTAGGTATTAGAATTAGATGCAAAGCGGACCCAGGCAGGCCAGGCAAAACTCCAGCAGGCCTAAGATGGTTATCCACGAATGTCTTATGGTAATAAATATCGCTGCCCGAGACCGGCGTGTAGGTGACAACACCACTCTGTCCGACGATGGCTGCCCGATGCAGTCGAAATATTGTGATAAAAATACGTGAGTTTTAACCTTTGCAATTTAATGTCAGTATGACTCACAAAAGTTAAAATTATATCATATAATAATGCTATGCTTGATTAACAGACAAGTTGCACGCATACCGCGAAGATGATTGTTGTCAAATGTAAATAACTGCTTAAAATTATCAATAATTGTCATAAAATACTGACAAAATGGCTATTTGCTTGGTATCTCAGCCCTGATAAACGAAAACGTCCAGTGCTAATTATGCTTTCTTACCCGTCGTACATCAGTAATGTCGTGCATCTTTGAAATTGCGGACTTGCAGCTGAACATATCTAAACCTTAACTAAAGCAAGAATTTGACCAATTTCAAACAGAATTATCGCAACATGTATAATATCAAAACGTCGACTTAACTGAATTATAAACATGTACTATGTATTTGGTCTTACATTTTGCTATGAGTCAGCCGACAACCCATCTTTTTCAATTAAAAACACTAATACGAATTACAAATGCTACCTACTACATTATTCAGACGAAAAAATATCGGTGTTGAGTATTGATGAAATCAAATGATAATTACTTTATTTACACACTACTTGTAGTGTTTTCTACTTTGTAGTTGGTCTTAATCAACTATTGTTTTTGTGTACCACTAAAAGTCCGGATATATCGAAATGTCTAAAAACCCGTAAAAGTTAACTTCGACGTTACTTTCCGCTATTATAGCTTCCTGTTAAGAAAACCGATGAAATGCGCAATGAAACTAATGATAATATCGTTATAGGTAATTAGAAAAACTCGATCAATTTATAGTTTCCGAATTACGTTGCGGCAACTATACAACGTGTTTTTGAGCAATTGCTTTAAATTGAAGGGTGCATTCTTTAGCTTAAATTAAGCTAATTTCTCAAAGACGAAAATAACTACTAATTTAATTTTATCTTATATAGTATTTGCAAGTGTGTAAACGGAGTATGTGTATTCGACATGACAGTGATAAAATATGTCATGGTTGTCAATTACTTAATAAAGTTCATTCTAATGCCCATAGTTGGTTCAATGTTACAAGTTGTTAATAAAGTTGTTGTTGACATATTAAGGTCCTGCGGGTCCTGCCTGTTCCTAAGATTGCATATACTCGAGAAATTCGCCGGCATTCGGTGAGACCAATTGGCCTTGTGGTTGTGGCGTTAGCCGCGTAAGCTGAAGACCCGAGTTCGATCTTCGGATTGGCCTCCGTCAGTGTTGGTCTTTTTCTTTAGTATATGACATCTATTTCAATTTAAAACAATAAAGTTTCATTATAACTGTATAGATCCCATGGAGCAAAGTTGGCCCATATTTATTATTATTATATATTTATTTAAACATAGATTAAATAAAAGTAAAAGTTGGCTAAGAGTTGAAAGAACAACCTGTATTTATATTGTCTGAGGTATGTTTACATTGTAATTTGTAATGTCGATCGACGACCTTGTCCACATCTATGGTTCTAATCTGTCAATCTGTCCTTGGTTAACTTCGCTCTATAATTGCTAAGACATTTAAATAGTTCAACGTGAAAGGAAAATTGCTTACAACCGATTGTTTTTGTAGTTAAAACTGATTTGTGCGTTTTTATTGAATGGAAATAATTACAGTGTAGCAATATATGATTATCCACATGCGTGGATACCCTTGCGCCGTCCCATCTTCTAGGGACTTCAAACAGAGCTGGTGCTGCCGCCAACTCGGCTGAACACCTCAAGCGGCGCAAATATGCAGCCATTGATTCTGGCTGCATGTTTGAGCCTT
Organism: Lathronympha strigana; assembly: GCA_949128165.1. Classification (NCBI taxonomy): domain Eukaryota; kingdom Metazoa; phylum Arthropoda; class Insecta; order Lepidoptera; family Tortricidae; genus Lathronympha; species Lathronympha strigana. Next base: position 455,272 of record OX421903.1, read on the forward strand.
TTGGAGTGGAAACGCTTGGACCGTGGGGACCTGGCGCCCACTTCATTTATAAGGGCTTAGCGAAGCGTCTTGTAGAAGCGACTGGCGATAGGAGGGCTGGCGCGTACCTAGCGCAACGTCTTGGTATTGCCGTCCAGCGCGGCAATGCCGCCAGCCTCCTTGGCACTATGCCACAAGGCACCGAGCTGGAGCCAGCTTTTTATTTATAAATATAAGATAGTTTAAATTTTTATTGTTTTTGGATTTTATGTATTTTTAATGTTTTAATAAATAGTTTAATACGTGGTAGTAACTAAGTTAGATGATTCAAATTTCAAATAAAGTAATTACGTTGATTTTATTGTTTAAATGTGGCCGTGAAGCCTGTAAACGGTTTAATACGTACTAATGAAAAGTTATGCTGTGTTATAAATGAACTAAAACGGGGTTTAGTCGTGTAAAAATTTGAAAACTAGCCTCCGACGTTTCAAGGGCGACATTGTCCCCGTGGTCCTAACAAAAGTACCGGATGATACTTCTTCAGCTGATAAGGTCAATGACCCTGAGGACGATACAAAAAAAATCGAAAAGAAATCACTTTATTTGAACAAGGCTGTTCCATGCAAACTGTTCCGAACAGCTGATCAAAAATGCATCATACAAAGTAAAAAAAAATTCGTAGTTTTTCCACTTGCATGGCACTGAGGGTTATTGACCTTATTAGCTTAAGAACTATCGTTCCAACCTGTAGAAAATGACAAACATTGCCAGTTTGACAACAACGACAATTGTCAAAGGCAGAAGTAGCTACAGATAATATGTTCAAAATCATACCCCATGTCCGTTTAACTACTTTTGCTGCTGACTTTACTATGCTGCATTCGATATAAGTACACGTATGTAATGAGCAGGAGGTAAATTAGTACACCCACAGAGCCGTCGGCACTCAGAGTTATTAATGAAGTTGTAGTAGGAACCACATTTATGCATACGAGTATGTTAATAGATATACAAGGTGTTTCCGACCATGGGGCTTTAAATTCAGGGTTTGATTTTACGCTCAAAACAGATAATATTTTTATGGGACCAACACTGAAGTGCCATAAATTTGCTTCTTCATACATTTCGGAAAATCAGATGTTAACACTTTTTATGGTGTGCTATGGTGTCAGCGAACATTATTTTTCTCGTTCTTGGGGTTGGTCGCATAGTGAAAGAGGCTCAGTTTAAAGAGTAAAGTCAAACCCTGGATTTTAAGCCCCATTGTCGGAGACGTCCTGTATCAATGTGAGTATCACAATAACACTGTGCTGTGCAATATGAATAACGTAAAAATGTTTTTTTTTTAAATATTAATATAGAAAAAAAAACGTTTTTTTATATACTACGACGGTGACAAACAAGCATACGGCCCGCCTGATGGTAAGCGGTCACCGTAGCCTATGGACGCCTGCAACACAAGGGTGTTACATGCGCGTTGCCGACCCTTTAAAAAAAAGGAGGTTAAAACTAACTTACGCATTTTATCATAATAGGCGTGACAATACATGTTTCGACCACATCGGGCAGTCACCGTCGGACAGAGTGATGTTTAAATTGAGTGAATGTTTTAAATGAAATTATTTAGGATTCTGTATTTTCTCTACTAAATAAATTTCAGTCCTATCAATTAAAAGTAAACAAAAATTGTAATCTAAATCAATATGGCCTACATAATAGATACTGAAATAACTAGTAAGCGAGTAATAGTGCATCAAATTGGGCAAGCCTGATGAACCGAGTTACACAACGTTTGATTTGGAGCAGTTCATTATCCGCACCGGTTCCTGCTCATGCGCAACGGACACCTGTTCACACATACAGACACATACAGCCATACATATAGATATGGCTGCAGGTGATAAAATATTAATCGACCTGTTTAATTGATATTTGGAATTTCCTTTCCGTTAACACTTTCTATTTCAATTAACTATGTTATTAAGGAAATTATTTCCCTCGATGATACAGTTTTATTGGCTGGTTGAGATCCAATTATGAATAAATCAATTTACTAGTTATACTTAGTGAGAAATCGACCGTATTGATTATAATTAGCAAATATGCAAAGGTAACGAGCTTAGCGGCTCGTTGATGTCTTTTATTCTATAGGCTAATGATTAGGTGCATCGTGGCGTAGCTTCATGATATAATGCATTCATAATTATAACATTTCATTATAATTATAACTTATTTGCTTGACTGCTGAAAAAGGGATCACAGAATAAGGAAAAAGGCTGTTTTTGGAACTTTCCCACTGACATACGGTATAAAACTCCTTTTGCTTAAGACTGTATTTAGGTACTTATGTATATGTGAATATTGTGTATGTCTTATGTTGAGAGACCCCCTAAAGCGTCGTTTAAGAAATATCAACATGTGTGTTAGTCGAAGGAGGGAGATGGAGTACAGTCAACCAATTGGAGCCCTAGGCTACTGTAGGACTATGTCACAGTGACGCTATAAGGGTTCCGTTTTTTCCTTTTGAGGTACGGAGCTCTAAAAAATTTGGTATGAATAGGCGTATGTTTTATTCATCTAATTACCTAATATTTATAACAATTTCTGTCAACTGTTTAGTAACTTCCTAAGACAATATAATTAATAAACCGCTAATAATGCTAACGTGACGGTGGCGACGGAACAAACAGTGCGGTCGTCATTACGTTTCACTCACCGCAGCTTTCCCTGCTTTCGCTTCGACTCCCGACTGAGGCACATTATTGACATTAAGCACTAAGTTGATGTAAAACATTATTCGGAGTAGATTCAATAAATACATTTTTATTACAATTACAAGTCAATAACTTAATCTATCTACAAAAACTATTGCCTACCAAAAATCCAATCAATTTAATTTTTTGGAGTAGTAAAGTGAAAGACAAAAAATACATTAAAAAACTGTAAATGACTCCTCAACTCTTGCGGCCAAGGCAGACGTTTGTAGAATACGCTAAACGGAACGTAAAATGTATGGGAACGATTACGTGCATCTGTCATTTTGATATTTTTTTTACAAATGCTAAATATATCTACCGTTATAAAAGGACAGGTACATAATTCGTAAAAACTACATACCGAATTTTTAAATCTCGAATTTTATAATCCCGATTTTAAAAGTCCAGAACTATCAAATGAAATGAAATGAAATAGTTTATTTCAGATAAAATTGTCCATATACCTTATACTACATAATTTCAATAGTTAAAATAATAAAATAAAACTCACACGCAATTTAAAACTTCGATCATCAAAATTCCGAATAGAAAAAACCGAATTTTTAAAATTCCTAATAACATAATACCGAATCAGTATTACATTCGGGATTATGTTAATCGGAATTTGAACTTATTCGTGCTTTCATGAGTCGGAATTTTGACAATTTGAGTTTTGATAGGTCGAAATAATTAAATCAAATTCGGGATTTTGATGTTATAGGATTGATATAAACTCGAAATTCTAAAAATCAAGTTTTTTTTAATACTACGACGGTGACAAATAAGCATACGTCGCGCCTGATGGTAAGCGGTCACCGTAGCCTATGGACGCCTGCAAGTCCAGGGGTGCATGCGCGTTGCCGACCCTTTAAAAAAAAAGGAGGATTCGCTATGTTGACAGCTAAAGGGGCAAGCTTTGCTCCATGGGTCCCCAGCTGTCAACACAGTGAATCCTCTTGAAGCTCTGGCGACCTTACTCACCAACAGAAACACAACACTATGAGTAGGGTCTAGTGTTATTAAACTGCGGTTTTCTGTAAGGTGGAGGTACTTCCCCAGATGGGCTCTGCTCCAGATTTAAGCGAGACGACATTCGTTGTGCTGTGCCCTACCAGTTACCACACTAAACGATATGCATCCGCTGTGCCCCCATACCTTTCTTAAAATTATGAAAATCGGAAAATAATATTTCAGAATATTTGGATGACCCGGACAGATAGTGTATCTCGGGCCTGAGATACCTACCGTCACGAAACTCTGGTACTAGGAGTAGTCCTACTGAAGGCTGATCAGAGACCACAGATGATCATGAATATGTTCATGTCTTAGTGTTACAATCAGTCAAATTAAGATGTATGAGAGTCTATAAAACTTAGTATTAACATTCATTATCTTATTTAAATAATCCTCACCTTGTAAGAATGTAATGTAAGAACCGTCAAGTCAGTCATGTAGAATTAATGACGAAGAGTCCCTGACACTCCAGTGACAGCTGCACAAACCATCACCGTAGGCTGCAAGGCCTTGCCCACACATTCACACCTTCATTGCACCTTAACTAGTACACAATAAGCCTCATTATGCAATGGTTAGATGCATCATTAATTTTGCACCATGAATACCTGTCAAACCAAAATGAACCTTAAGCAGAGATCTTTGAGTGGGTTTTTAACTGTGGCTGTTGATGATAGTGTTGGGATCCCATTGTTTCGCAATGCGTTTTGGTACAGACGCCATATTTGGCATCCGGTTTCTGGTTCTAGGATACTGATATTGTTTGGCAATCTGATGGTAGGTGATGCAGATAAAATGTCGGTGTTTGTTTTTGGTTCCTAAATGTACTTCTAAAAGTATTAGATACGGCATCTTATTTGTTTTCTAAGAGTGAGATAAGGAAGATAAAGAAGACCTTAGAGTTGGTTGGTAAAACAATTAGTTATTTAAGTTATTCTGCTGAAATAAGAAATAAACTTATTGCAAATGATAATTAGAAAGAGGTGGCTTGACAAAAAGAGGCATACTTAATATACAAAAAAATTGTAGAGTAAGGTAAGCTAGGATAGCTTTTAATTGGAAAACTAACATATGTCTATTTTTTTTTGTTTCAGGTAATTTATTTTTAATATTATAAGAAACTGAAAAATGGCAACTGGTTGAATGAGCGGCTAACAAGTGGAATTTTCTCCTGGTGCGTATTCCTGTAGCATACAAATTCGGGATTAAGGAATAAGATTTCGCTGTTTAACTTAATTTTCTCATAAAAAAACATGTGCGGCTGTGGAATGAGCTCCCTGCCGCTGTTTTCCCAAAGGACTACAGTATGGGGTTCTTCAAAAAAGGAGTGTTAAAGTTTTTAAAGGGTCGGCAACGCGCATGTGACACCCCTGGAGTTGCAGGCGTTCATAGGCTACGGTGACCGCTTACCATCGCCGGCGGGCCGTATGCTTGTTTGTCATCGTCGTAGTATTAAAAAAAAAATGTTCACCAGAGGTAGGACTTGGACACTACATCAAGCCTTAAAAGTTACATCCTTAATCTAAAATCATTGCTGTGCTGCGTTCCCCTCTCCTGCATTGTTACGATATCTACGCTTTAATTCCTTTTGGACTTCGAAATTTCTCACAATACTGCAGCAGTAAAGTAGAAACTCAAATGTCGTGAGATCTGGAATGTCACCTTAAGATACTATTACTAAGTAATGTAACGAGTGTCGAGACGGTTGTTTAATGTATGCAGCGTTGAGTAAACACCAAAGTTACGGAGGTGGAGTGGTACTCGCGATGCTTTGTGTACTGGCTTACCTTGCGCCTGCGCCGGTGTGGGCGGTAGTAGATCAGTTAGTGCTATTGTGCTCTCACGAGCTTTGTACAGAGTATTCCATCTAAGACGACTTTCAGATGGCTTGGCTTACAGAAGAAGAGTAAAACTTTTTTAAAAGCGCTCTTCTAAGGACTATGGGGTATGGTGGAGAAATTAGCAGCCACGGGAATGATCTGGGTAGCTCTAGGTAGGCTTTGATTAAACCAAGCCTTTCAGAACACCTATTTCATTTTAGTCTGCCGTTATATTTCTAGTTAAGTATATTTATTGCTAATACTATTACATTTGACTTTCCTTCCCTATGAAGGGGTTACTGAGATACTAAGTACTCGAGAATATTTGTTACTACTCACCAAAGCTTAAAACTATTATATAATATCAAAGCCTATTTATTACTATCACACTCATTTTCTAAAATATTATAGACATTGATAGCGAAAAAACAAAACAATCAAATTACTACACTGATTAAATCCGCGAACCCATTCATTCACAAACAAAAGACTCTCACGACGAGCCGGAACGAATGGACCTGTCAGTCGTGATCGTGAACGAATGACCAGCGGATGAGTGAGCGGGGAAATATTCAAATCACTCACCGAGCAAAGGTATATCGAAGGACTAGGTAACCAATGTAAATGCGGTCTCGGGTTGTGGGTAGTTTTTCAGTCTCGGGTCTCGTTGTATTGGTGTTTTAGAGAATGAAGTTCTCCTAGCATTTGGGACTTGGAGGACGGTCACGGAGAAAGCTGACCGACACATTGTCGTATTATGTGCATATTAATTTGATTGTTTTTTATTGCTTTTTATAGCGAAAGTGTTTGGGAATTAATGAAATGTAACTTTCGGTTGATGTTGATAATGTTGTATGGTTATTAATTATGCGTGATATGGCGGTTTTTAAGTGTTTTATTGACCTCTGTGTTGATTCCGCAGTAACAACATTTAAACAAGCAATTAATGTAATTTGTCGTATGAGTTTTGCATTTTACGCCTCAGTATACTTGTTCAGTAAATAAACTCTTGGCTAATAATTAAATACGATGGTAATTTTTAACCCATTCAAGTGTGTTTCATGTCAGAGTTAACAAATATACAGGACGTTCTTGAGCATTTGCTTTAACTTCGTCATGTGGCTTGGTATAATTCGTTTTATTTTCGTTTTATAATTCGTTAATTTAAATTTTTTTAATTTCTCATACAAAATAATTACATGTTGCATCAACCGCTAATGTAAAACGGGCATTAGAATTGATTTTACTAAGTAAGTGACAACTATGACATATCAATGTCATATCGAATACTCATACTCCGTTTACACACATTTGCATGTAAATGCCATATGAGATAAGATTAAATTAGTAGATATTTTCTAAATGGAGCTAATTAGAATACCGGTGTCTTTGAGAAATTAACTTAATTCAAACTAAAGAATGCACTCCTAAATTTAAAGCAATTGCTCAAAAACACCTTGTATTTTAGGAGTTAATTTATTTAAAACAACAAAGCAAAGCTTTAAATAATTCAACGCTCGACATACATCTGAATAAAGAGAATCCTCTTCCTACTTTCTTGGCAAAGTAGGCAAGAGGTAGGTATACCTGCCTCGTTGACTGTCAGTAGTTGCCTATGGTCTAAATAAGTGAAATGTGTATATCTTACTGGTTAACTAGAACAAATTATGGTTTTAATTTAAGTGACACATTTTTAAACGACGAATGCGTTAACAGTCTATTTATCGAAAGTATAAAAAAGAGTAAACATACTCGGGATCTTGTAACAGTGACAATACACTAGACGACAAAGAAAAACAATTTAGTCCGCCTTTTAGATTATTAAAAAATAATAATAATAAGCCGCAGTCGAGCCGCTACCCGAGGGCGATCGTCGGGGCGCACCTGGAGCTACTGCTGGGTGCCACAGCATGCAAACCAGTGGCGATGCGGAGCTGAGCAGGCGGGCTTCCATCGAAAAATCTACTACAGCCGAAATCACTGCCATGCACGAATCTCCCCCATCATCGTTAGTCTCCCCCATTTCATCGTCGCCTAATTCTCTGTTCTCTTCGATCCCATCATCACCTGCATCTTACTTAAACCACTCCGACTCAGACAGTTCCACGCACTCTTCACGTTATGATAGAGCAAAGGTAAGTAACAAAACTTCACGGGCCATTAAGCCTAATTCAAACAACCTTTCATATTCTTCGGTGGGTATCACGTCGCAGTTACTCTCCCCGTCTCAACCAACTGTTATATCTACCACCGGGAACGAACGAGAACTGAGAAGCAGAACAGTCACCCCATTGTCGATGGAATCGACTAACATATCAAGACCGAATTCAGTAGCACCAGCCCTAAGTGTTACGCAGGAAGCAAATGCTTTTCAACCTGCGTCCACTAAGGCTGGCAAACCTCGAGTACGCATGAGATGGAGCAATGATGTAAACCTATTTATCATGCGTACATACTACCGAATCACTAAATTAGAAACAGATCTTACAACATACCGAACAATTTTGCATGAGCACTTTATAGCACAATATCCTGGAGTAAACGTATCAGAACAAAGAGTTTCAGACCAACGAAGGACAATTATTCGTAATAAAATGATCTCTGACGAAGTATTATCCCAAATAAAAGAAGAAGTTAGCAAAGAACTAGAACATGCCTCTATATCACAATTGCAACCGCCGATGATGGTAAGCATGGATTCATCGAGCAGTTTAGAGGTAGGCTCAACACCTTTACTCAATTATTTAGAGCAAAGTATTATGACGGAAACAACTAATGTACAGGAACCTGAAATCATACCACCCTTAGCAGATTCTACAACAGAAAAACGATTGCGTGAAAACCTACAAACCACTTTAGATCAATACATAGGATCGGACCCTACACTTAGACCAAAACTGCCTAAATTACAATATAGCATACACCTTTCACAAATTGTGAACTTATTCAATAGCAAAATATTACACGAATTTATTCCGGAAGATCCCCAATTGAAGGACATTCATACGCTCGTATATTGCAGTGCTGTAGTTATATCCGAGGAGCTAGGATACAAAACGGAAGAAAGTGATCGACCACGGCATATTAGGGGAAGGAAACCTGCCTGGTGTTTTAGATTAGAAAAAGATATATCCCAGCTTAGGTCAGACATAGGTAAGTTAACTCAATATATTAATAACAATAGATCACGAAAGGTGGTAAATAGAGTAAATAATATATTTCAACATTTTAAAGTCCATAGTAGCCATGAAAACGATAACAAACGACCCGAAGAATACCTAGATACGCTAAAACAAAAATTAGCACTGAAAGCCCATAGACTAAAGCGGTATAGTAAAGCACTTCAACGGAAAAAGGACAATAAGTTATTTGATACAAATGAAAAAATATTTTACAGGCAAATCAGAAACCCCGAAAGTAATACAAGTGTAACCAATGAACACGAAAGACCAGAGGTAAGAGAACTAGAACTATTTTGGGCAGGTATCTGGGAAACAGAACTACATTATAACGAAGAAGCGAGCTGGATAAAAGACGAGGAATCACGATGTGAAGACATGGAGGAAATGAAATTCGAAGCAATAACCGAATCGGATATAGAAGATATAACGCGTACATTACACAACTGGAAAGCCCCAGGAATAGACAGAATTCACAATTTCTGGTACAAAAAATTTCATGTCCTCCATAAAACATTAGCGAATAGTATCACAGAAATAATCAAAGGCCACCAACTTACACCAAATTTTATTGCAAAAGGCATCACTTACATGTTGCCAAAAGGTAAGTACACAGCACAACCATCCCAATATAGACCGATTACATGTTTACCTACTATTTACAAGATCCTTACCTCTGCAATAACTCGTAAAATTATACCGCATCTAGAAAAAAATGATATAATTGCTGAAGAACAGAAGGGATGCAGGCGTAATCACATGGGGTGCAAGGAACAACTGGTAATAGACTCGGTAATACATAAACATGCAACAAGTAACAAAAGAAACTTACACTGTACCTATATAGATTACAAAAAGGCGTTTGATAGCATTCCACATTCCTGGCTTATACGTGTATTACAAATATATAAAATAGACCCCGTTGTAATAAATTTTCTTAACAATACCATGAAACTTTGGAAAACCACTCTTCATCTCGATCAGATTAAATCTAGAGAAATAACTATAAATAAAGGTATTTACCAGGGCGATTCCTTGAGCCCCCTGTGGTTTTGCTTAGCCCTTAACCCAATCTCTCACATGCTGCGTAGACAACAGACTGGATACAGCCTGAAACATGATACTCAAGATACAAGCATTTCGCACTTAATTTATATGGATGATATAAAACTATACTCTGAATCAGCTAAAGATATGAAATTACTAATTGACACAACCTTAGAATTCAGTAAAGATATTAACATGCATTTTGGATTAGACAAGTGTAAAACCATTCATATTGTTAAAGGCAAAATTCAGCCTGGAGACTACGCGGTGGATAATACAGACAAGATAACAGCAATGGAACCAAATGAGTTGTATACATATTTAGGCTACCAACAATCAAAAGGAATTGACCACATTAAAATTAAACAAATACTCAAAGAGGAATACAAGAAACGGGTTAATACCATCTGCAGAAGCCAACTTACAGCAAAGCACCTTATAAAAGCCATCAACAGTTATGCAGTTCCAATTTTGACATACTCGTTCGGAATTATTAAATGGACCAAAACTGACATTCGTCAAATTGAAATTGTCACAAGAACGATCCTCACAAAACATAACAATCACCACCCTAAATCTGCAATAGAAAGAATGACCCTGAAAAGAGAGAATGGAGGCCGAGGAATGATAGATATACACTCACTTTGGACAAAACAGCTCAATACTCTTAAGGCATTCTTTCTCCACAAAGCAAATAGTAGCAGCATACATAGCGCAGTTGTATCTAATGACGTAAACCATACTCCTCTAAACTTATCACATCACGCACCTCTCACAATTGAAAATAACCTCGAAGCATTGAAGTTAGAACAGTGGAAGAAAAAAGTTCTGCATGGCAGACATCCTCAGGATCTAGCTCAATCACACATTGACCCTATAGCATCAAATAAATGGCTGAAACTAGGATCATTGTTCCCGGAAACGGAGGGTTTTATTATCGCAATTCAAGACCAAGTTATTAACACCAGAAATTATAGGAGATATATCATTAAAGACCCTAAACAGTCAGATGACAGATGCCGAAAATGCCATATGCACCCAGAAACCATCCAACATATCACAGGAGCATGCCCTAATCTTGCACAAACAGATTACACACACCGACATAACCAGTTGGCAAACATCATACACCAAACCTTAGCCCTTAAACATAGCCTTATTCCTAAAAACAAAACACCATATTACAAATATAACCCAAACTCTATACTTGAGAACAATACCCACAAAATGTATTTCGACCGTGCCATACTTACCGATAGGACTACACACTTTAATCGCCCAGACATTACCTTGACAGATAAAATAAACAAAATAACTTACCTCATTGATATTGCCGTCCCCAACACTCACAATTTACAGAAGACAATAACTGATAAAATACACAAATATACCGATCTTAAAGATGAAGTTACCAGGATCTGGAACCAAGAAAAAGTGTACATTGTCCCGATAGTTTTATCAACTACTGGCGTCATCCCTAAACACCTTCATCATAGTCTGAAGCTCATTGATCTGAAACAAAGCATCTACATGCAGTTACAGAAAGCTGCAATACTAAACACCTGTAGAATTGTAAGAAAATTCTTACAAGTAGACGATATTAGAATAGACATTTAAAAATATAAATTTTAATATTATATTGGTACCTCACGAACGTTTTGACGTATGATACGCAATATATATACTTATGCCATCTACTTGGCTTCGGCCCGTAGGTGACATCAATTACCAGCTTAGGCTGAGAAATAAAAACCCCTTGAAAATAATAATAATAATATACATGTCGCTTTTTGTGGGGGCCCATCTTATGTGGGCGAGTCACCGTCTGCCGGAAATAAAATTGATTACCGTTTTGTTAGGCAGACGTCCGATTTTATTCTCCATAACCCAGTATTTAGTCCACCGCTTTCACCTAATAGTCCAGCATATTTTAGATTCCATTAAATCTCAATAGTCTATACACCCTGGCGGGTGCTGCCTCTGCGTGCGTCCCATGACTCGGGCAGGTGCAACATCCGCTCGGTGTACCCCTTACATTTCATTAAATTGTCGAAAGGGCCTCTGCGTGTTGGCTTCGGCTCCGCGCACGCCTCCCAAAGGTCCGGAACACCATTGTTCCGTGATGGGAAAGACATACAAATAATAATATATTCTTTATTGTGCATAACAGAAAGAAAAATACAACAAAATAAATAAAAACATAAAGAGTTAAGCAACAACAGGCGGCAAAATAAATATTGTACACGTATTTTTTCTTTTGTTCGTGAAATCAAAAATGACGAAACTACAGTGCGTTCAAGTTTCGCGTAAGGTCACTATTAGGTATTATTACCTAGTAGTGACGTCACAATTCTCCACCCCGGAACTTTGATGCTCTTTATCTTCGTCAATTTTAGTTAATTTGAAAAAGGAAAAAATACGTGTCTAATCTAACTGACGGACTAATTAGAATGATAGTTTTTCAACCTATTCGTCATCCTATTCAAATGAGACAGTTATCATAAAAAAAATGTCGGGCTCTTCTGAAACCGTGTTTGTAAACAAGCATCCAGTGGAGCATTAGGTTCAAGGTACCCGTATCGATTGACAGTCACGACTCGATTGTACTCGTATCACCGTGCACCGGCGCAACTCGATCCTGCGCGGAATGCCAATGCTCCTCATTCACATAAGTTGTGTCACATGTGACATAAGCGTTATGTGGAATAATCCAGATCGAGAGAGTTCAAGACTAGTTAAGTCATCCGTCGCTCGATGGATGTTTTTTTTTTATACTACGACAGTGACAAACAAGCATACGGCCCGCCTGATGGTAAGCGGTCACCGTAGCCTATGGACGCCTGCAACACCAGGAGTGTTACATGCGCGTTGCCGACCCTTTAAAAAAAAGGAGGATTCGCTGTGTTGACAGCTAAACGGGCCAAGGGCTTTGCTCCGTGGGTCCTCAGCTGTCAACACAGCGAATTCTCTTGGAGCGAAGTCTAGTGTTATTAAACTGCGGTTTTCTGTAAGGTGGAGGTACTTCCCCAGATGGGCTCTGCTCCAGATTTGAGCGAGACGACATTCGTTGTGCTGTGCCCTACCACACTAAACGATATGCATCCGCTGTGCCCATACCTCTCTTAAACCTCTCTCTGGTTTACTCGCATCATGGTATTATTTGAATTTTCTTAGGTGAATTTTATGGTTCCAGCCGTAATCACTTTTTTCCACGTTTTTGGAATGTAGAAGGACGACCACCCAAATGCTCAAAAACCATCTAATCGAGAGTGGCTATTACATGAATTGTAAGGGGCTGAAAACACCTAATTCATGTTTTTTAAGCAGTGTTTTAAGAAAAACTAAGTACTTCAATACTGTTTTTTTTTAATTCCTCTAAACCTCTAAAGTAATTAGATTTTTTTCTTCTTCTGCGGTTATCTACTGCTTCTATCATCAGGGTAATAGGAGTTTCTAAACAGCCGGGTGGAATAATGATTTAACCTCCTGAATTCCCGCGTCCTATACGTAGTACATAAGCCCCAATGGAATTTTGACTCTTTATCAATTTGACAAAGTTACATTTCAATTGGCAAATTTTGAGACCCGGTCGTCAGGAGGTTAAACCATGTAAGAATATTTTTGAACCATCATGGCTCGGATAACTTCTTCCCTTGGATCTTTTCCTGGATAATAAGCCGAAGTTCATGATGATATTATTACAAAATTTTCTTGGCATAGATAAAAAAAAACATATAATCTTGTTATATCTCTTTAAATTTTAAATGTGTTTATAATGGATTATCCGATTTAAATTATAAATTTACTAATCGCGGTAATAGAAGACAATATTAAGTATTTGGTCGTGATTTAAAAAAATCTTAAAATGATTTTGATGAGAAGTAATTTTGGCTATTAATAATCATAAAGATGACTAATATCGTGGGACTTTTTAACAGTGAGTGAATTTTCTCATTACTTAACTACTGCATAATAATTATTACGAAAGTCACGCATTGTTTAAACTCTTCAGTTCAAGGCCGTGCGCACACGCACATAAACAAATGAGTCGTATATAAACATTGCAAAATATGTAATAGTAAGATAGTGTGATAGTGTGGTAGTGTGTGTGTAGATAGTGTGTAGTGATATAATAAGGGTTCTCTGGTCTATTATTACAAAACTCGACTTCGTCTCGTTTTGTAACGGCGACCCTCAAGTTTCAAGAGCCAAGTATGAGCTGTTGCATTCGCTAGTATTTCTACGACAGCTAAAATAGCGTTAAAAGCTATATCTAGAAACGTGGCAGAATAGGGAAAATGTTGTGCCCACTATAGAAATTAAAAAAAAAACAACAACAGTGCTCATATATTGTATTAAAATCCATAGGAGCCGTGTTCTTATGGAATACCATAGACAACGTTATAATGTATACTTTTTTAATATCGTTGTCAGTCACCTAATTGACAGATAGAAATGCTGGAGTAGAAAAAAATATTTATACAGGGTGGAACGGCACGACGATCCTTTCCTCAAAAGGGGGATTGTTTAGATTTAGTACTGTATTTCCTCTAAAGAAACTAGGCTCATATTCGTAAGCGTTTTTAAGTTATAGGCAGTTAACTTTTGATGCAAAATACTGCAAGTGACAACCCTCATTAGGTTCAATAACATTTAACAATAACACAAAGGTCAGTGACATTTACCAAAACAACATTTCTACCCCATAATATTTCCCAGTCAATATTACAACTGTGTGAACTACCCACTTACAATAATCTAACTAACCATAGATAAATTAAGACTAAGGGCAGTTATACATGCAGAATCGTAGAATAGTTAACAAGACATTAGATTCATAAAGCCCATCCTATACCTACTGCCTTAATAGCATACTTCTATCAAGAATAACAACATGTTTGTACATACACTACATGCATACTACCCACCCGCTACAATATGGCGGTTGCCTCCCGGTCCGCTTTACAGATAGGGTATGCAATCGGTTTATTTCTTAGGTATTTCCATACAAATCGGTTAACCAACTGCATTTTCTAGCTTCCACGCACCTCCACCCCGCCTAGTATGCTCTTCTGGCGGTGTATTATGGGCTTTATGAATCTATTTATTGTAACTGCCCTTAGTCTCAATTTCTCTATGGTTAAGTTTGATTTTTGTAAGTGGGTAGTTTGCACAATTGTATTATTTTGTTTGGGAAAAATATTAATTTCTACTCAGTCTTACCCGTGATAAAACAGTGACGTAAATAAATTGCAAATTACGTGATAAAACCTATTTTCAAAATGCCCTTGGGAGCCCGCGATTACCTAAATTTGCTTATGTTATACGGGGAGTGTAATTATAATGCCGCCGAGACGTTACGACGCTATCGACAAAGATATTCTCCACCACACCCAACTAGCCGTACTCGTATGTCAATTTTACGGGCCTTTGATCGCGTGGCAAATAATCAGCCCATAGTACCACGAACAGGCCAAAACGACCAACATTGCACCAAGGTTTGAAGAGCGAGTGCTGCGGTATGTCGAGCAAAATCGAAGTAATTTTTGTAAACATAAAGTGTCACATTACAGTTACATGTAGGTATAGTACATAGTAATAGCAGGGTTGTCACTAAGAAGAACATTAATTAATTTTAATATTTTTACTGATTGTTCGTAACAAAAATATAAACATTACTAATCGATTCTCCATCACTTAAAGTAACCCCCCTTTGCGAGAAGGATCGTCGTGTCTTTCCACCCTGTATATGTTTTGTTTTTTCGAAATGGCAATACAAATGTAAGAAAAAGACAGTATTACTCTTTCTGTCTATGCGCGAATGAGAACAGATCCTGGTCAAACTATCGCAACGTAAATATATTTTAAATCTGAATAAGAAAGCGTCAACTTATAACAAGATGAGTTGCTTGTGGAATTAATTATATGTGTTACTTGAGAGGTTCTATGCGCATTTGTTTAATGTATTATATTCATACACGAGTATGTTTGGAATCGTCCGTGGGATGGGAATTAATTAAGATAATTTCTTGGGCGTAATTCAATGCCAACTTTTGTTTGAACTTCAATGCAAATGATGTGATGTAGGTAGATACCTATATTGTTTATCAATTTTATCATATAAACTAGATCATTGAATGTGGTATTAATTTCAACTTACTACCTCTACGCGTTAGCTAAAGGGTCTTGACAGACAGACGGGCGGATGGACAACAAAGTGATCCTATAAAAGTTCCGATGTTTTCCTTTTGAGAAATTTGACGGAACCCTAAAAATACAAGGACTGTTAGGTACTTGAGACCGACCGCTGTCACCGCTAACCTCCGCTAACATTTTCTTTAATAAATTACGTCTACTTCGGATAACTACAGGGCAGTGCTCGACTCTAGAACGTGATCTAGAAGAAGTCACGAAGTCGGTCGGCCCTCGGTAACCAACATCCGCCAATCTATACCGTTATACTTTATTATTTTCCTGCTCTATAATAATTACTATCGAGCATTAATAAACACAATCTCGGAACTTGAGGTCAATTTGATATTTAATGAGTAAGCATTTTATTTATTTGAAGTCATGATCTTTAGCAGTGAACTTGTTATATTATCATTAAGTTAGATACTGACTTTACTGACCTCAAGTAATTATGTATGAAGTTATTTTTTAAACAGTCAATATTCCGCTCAAGTATGCAACACCTCATGAATATCTCGTTTTCTGTGAAGTAGAATTTGTCTATACATAAAATAGAGAACGGGCGAATAAACTCGTCTTTCAAGAAGAATGGTGAACTCCTTAAAAAAAAAAAAAAAAAAAAAAGCCTTAGCTCCCTTATTTTACTTTAAAACAGTTATCAATTAGAATTTGCGCTAAAGTATTAAGAATCAACTTCAATAGACGTATCTTCTTAATATCACATTAGATCTGGCCTAGTACAGTCACGACTATAAACATATATACACTTCTGAACTTATTACATTACAGGTGAAGTAGGTTCAAATTTGAATACAGGTCCATATATATCTATGAAACCGAATGTACACGAAAATCGAACGTTCGAAAATGTGTATCTCCCTCTCCGTCACACATGTATATTGGACTAACAAAGAGGTTTTCGCGTCAATGCCAATTTTCGATGTTCGTGGTAGGCCTGGTTTTTTCCTGGGAACAGCTCTTGGATATCATCTTCATACAGCTAATCTTAGAGGAGAGTCAACGTGTGAAAACTCTCCCATATTAAGACAGTTTCCTAGTTTTTCCGCAGCCGGGGTCATGGTCCTCTCACTTTCATTGCCAGCGTGCGCCGGCGCCGCTCAACTTTGACCTTGGACGGAAGTGCGATTCAGCTAAAACTAATACAATAGGCATTTGTGGCTATTATTGAACATTTAAGTAGGGAGGTTGGTTTGCTCAATAATTATATCGGCG
This sequence comes from Lathronympha strigana, assembly GCA_949128165.1. Classification (NCBI taxonomy): domain Eukaryota; kingdom Metazoa; phylum Arthropoda; class Insecta; order Lepidoptera; family Tortricidae; genus Lathronympha; species Lathronympha strigana. The sequence goes on from OX421903.1 coordinate 472,492, forward strand.
AAGAATACTTCGCTGCATCAACTCACCCAACTCAATAGAGTTGTTGAATGAAAGGGCCTTGAGCGCCCGCGGTATGCGGATCACATCATTTTGTATTTTTTAAGAAAAAAAAAGTTTTATGTGACAATTATGTTCAAATTAATAGGAATAAAAACATCAGAAATATAAAATCGGACATTCAACTTGTTACATATTAAACGGTTAAAGTTTTACAATCCAAAATTATTTTTAAACTGTCTTTAATTAGATTATTGTGTGAGTTTTGATCATCCGTTTTTACAATCGCGGCCCGTTTCAACTTCCATCTTCTAAAGAAACCAAAACCATTATAAAAACAAGAGATTTATGTCATAAATTCGTCTATGCAAAACACGCCAACGTCACGATAAAGATCCATCCAACAATAGCTCATCAATTAACCTGTGGGGAAAGTTGATCAAATCGTAGAAAGTAAAAAAACCCTCGTTTTCCTTAAGCAATAAGGCTCAGAGTCGCCTGGCGGAACCTTTGACCTGCTGGGAATTGGTGACATGGCATGGCTGCGCACGCGGCGGTAATCGGGACGCGAAATCTTTGATTTTTAGAGTTCCGTGGAAAAATTATCACAATGACAGTTTGCATATGAATTATCATCAGAAAAACTCTCTCTTTTACACTTGTTTTCGAAGTACCTTGCAGGGAAGTAAAGATATCCTTAGTATTTTTTTGCAAGAATAGGCAACAGCAGAAAAAAGTAAACGAGTTCAAAATAAATTTAATATGGGAGAGTTTTCATGCTTTCTTGTTTCACACAGTAAATACTTGTTAGTATAATTTTTTACTTCTTACTTCTCCTGTTAACACTGCTTGTTTTTCATTATACAAATAATAACAAAACATAGCGTTTAAGTCCAATTACATCTCGAAGAAGCACTTAAAACATTTTTATTACTGAAGTGTCGAGTAGTTTAATGTCTCATTTTATCCCAGCGCACGCAAGTTTTTTGTAGAAATTGCAAAACGTCTGGTTGATGTAACTGGGACTGAAGAGCTGGTGGCTTCCTCCCACAACGTATCAGCATTGCGATACAATACAACGAGGAAATGTCGCCAGCATCCTAGGTAAAATAAATAAATAAATATTGTGGGACAATCTTACACAAATCGACCTAGTCCCACGGTAAGCTCAATAAAGCTTGTGTTGTGGATACTAGACGACGATATATATAATAGATAGATACATATAAGTACTTAAATACATAGAAAACATCCATAACTCAGGTACAAATATTCGTGAAAAACACACAAATAAATGCCCTGACCAGGATTCGAACCCGGGACCTCCTGCTTCGTAGGCAGGGTCACTACCAATTAGGCTAGGAGGCCCTTAAAATGCCTCAAGGGCTTATTTTAGATTTAAGGTAGCTTATAACTTACTGTATATATGTTGTTAGTTATATAGACATGCACTATAAAATAGTATGTCAGAATTTTATCTTCGTATCTCTTTACCAAATACATTCTAGTAAAGATGAGAGAATATGTTCGCCGACTCACGCTTGACCGCTCCGGTATAATTAAGTTTTGACAGACGGATGGTTTATGATTTCACTCGGCACGCTCTGAATATCCGGATTATACTTATTCTGATTCCTTGATGAGTTCAGACGTCTTTGGCTCAGATTTTGCAAATGTATTATTTGTGTGAAATAGTTTGATGTTGCTTGCTCTGTTATGTTTCTTGTAGCCGCCAGTTGGAAATCTGTCTGATTTTTCCTTTTAGATCGATTTCGATTATACTGAAGCAATTATTACATCTCCGACTGACTATACCTATGCACCTTCATTATTTGTTTGGCGTCTGCCTTTGTCTTACCGTTGTGCGTACCATGAGTTGCATTCGATTGCGACTGCGACATTCGACATGTCCGTCTCGCTCCTACCACTATTCTGCCACTACACAGTACGTTAACGTAGACGCTAGCGACTATAGATTTCTACGGTATATTTCAAATTCGTGGTAAGCACACTTGTTTCTTAAGATAAGTTATAAAGGTGATAATCCAAAAAAAAAGTAGTTTGGCGTACGCTACACTAAGTTATTTTAAAATGTAAAAATCATTTATTTTCAAAATATGTATATACTTAACTATAACTTTTAACTTACCTAGGCTATCTACTTCTACCTACATTAAATCTAAGATAAGCCCTGAGGCACCTTTGAAAATTCATGAATATTAAATGCATTCAAGATTGTTTCTATAAACAAATTGCAACGAAACAAATAAAAACTGCACAATGGAATGCAACGAACCAAAAACCGCCGATACCTTGTCCTGCCATTAATCTGGTATCGAACTGACAATACAATGGAATTTACAGCGTAATTGTACAACCCAACGTTTCTTGTCGAGATTTAATTTGCTCAAACTGGCTGATTACAGAAAATTTGTCTTTGAAATGTTGCTTCAACGGTAATTAAGGCTTTTGTGCAATATCACTATTTAATTTTTAACTAAGTACACGTTATTTCTGTCTTGTGATGATAAGTCTAATCTCGTTTCAATTGATGAAGTTGAATAAATTTGCATTAAACTGAAGTTGAATAACCATACCGTAATAAGCAAAACATTGTATCCAACCTAAACGGTTAGATGCTTCTTAAGGTACTGCTAGTAACTTGAAGTTAAGGGAACACATGTTTTTCAAAGTTTAATGGAAAATTAAGTTAAAGTTTAAACTACTCCTAAGCACATGATGTTGCCGTGGAAGGCTTAATGTACATTACAAGTACACAAAAAGGTAACAGTCTTACATCTTCAAAATTATAAAGTCAAAGCGAAATGAGTATTTACCGTCTATCATATTGTACACAATACACTCATTCGTAAAGTTTCATTCAAAAGCTGCTCCACATAAATGGTAAGCCAATTACTATGTCCATCACTCCAGCATTTTCATTGCCGCACCAATTTGACGGATCATTAAACATGGCCGACGCGGGCGCACCGTCAAAGTGCACCTGTCATACAACAAGAAATCATAAAAGTGATTGATGACGTATACCTTAACTTCATTCAGTAAGAGCTACTTTGGATGAAAGAATGTTGAGTAGCATACTCGTAAAAGTGACGATGATTTTGGAATATGAAAAAAAAGGACATGAATTGTAAGAAACAGGTTTGCCTGCAATGTGTGTGTGTGTGGTTTTTGTAAACATGAAATTAACTGTGGTACGTAGGAAGCCACTAAGATAAGAATAAGTCAAAATAGGAACTCAAATCTAATCAAGATACCACAGATATCGATGAACATAAGTTAGGTATAGGTCACACCATTTAAAGAAGTAAATACCCAACAGTCGTATTTACAAGAAACTGATAGCATGGTTTTCGTTTGGCATTATTTTCTTCGAGCAAGAAAGGGGAAGACCAATAAATAAACTACATCAACCAAATAAGGGATAAGATAGAAGTTATGTCGTATAAGGAGCTCAAAGAGGCAGCTTTGAATAGCAGTACTTGAAGAGAGTATTACTTCATCAGTGCTGCACGCGAGTTAACTCTTACATTTATCGTAGTTCTTTTCTCCTACATTTCGAATTCGATTTCGTTTCGATTTCATTCACCGCTCTATAAAAGATCTATATCAATGTCATTCGATTTAACCGATTCAACCAGTTTCCTGATCGCTATCAATGAAGATTTATGGTCGGTTATAGCAAATTAGTAATTTGCCAATTGGATTCGTCTCTAGACGAAGCGGCTCATTATGCGGGCTTTCTCTTTAATGGTGGTGACCAAACTAAGAGTAAGGATGCTGGCTAGTAGGCACCTGCTCGTCTGGCTGTGGCCGCTGATGTCGTAACACGTCGATGATAAAACAAAATGTTATGAGACAACCTTGTACGAGCAGACCCTTCTGCCCTCCTCAGTAAGCTAGGATATACCTCTTTTTTCTAATATACCACTACGATGGCAAACAAGCGTACGGCCCGCCTAATGGAAAGCGGTCACCGTAGCCTATGGACGCCTGCAACTCCAGGGGGGTCACATGTGGGTTGCGGACCCATTAAAATTTGTACACTCCTTGTTTGAAGAACCCCATACTGTAATCTTTCGGGGAAACCTCGGCAGGTAGCTCATTCCACAGCCGGAGCGGCCGCGGGAGGAAATTCCTCTGAAACCGCACAGTGCGCGACCATTTTAGTTGTAAGGTGTGTGGATGTCGATGGCGAGCGGTGAGCTGGTGAAAAGTGGATGTTGGCGTCAAAAAATTCTTCAGACACGACTAGAAAACATCCGTAATTAAGGAGCAAGTGTTTACGATGAGCACACATAATTTCGCTTAGGTACCAGCTTCGTGGTGAGGATCACTACCAACTAAGCTACGAGTAGGAGGCCGTTATTCCGAGGAGATATCACATCACATCCTTTTGAATGATAATTAGCGGTGGATAACATGTACAATGAAGGACAGAATTGTTCTTTTACTTTAGCTTAGGTGCTCAAAAAAAAACCTAGGATCAATGTCCGTCATATGGACTATGATGGAATTAGGCACATTGACCTTTCTGGAAACAATTGAAAGCAATTCAATAAAGCGCTGTTGTTTATATCGGACTCGGAGAAACCTAACTTGCATCAACAATAATTTTGCGCATTCTACAAATGTAATAAAATTATAAATTGTTATAACACCGGAAACAGAATTTTTATTAGTTTATTACACCTGCTATTTCGGTGAGCAAAGAAAGGTTAAGCGAAAGTGAACAATACGGGCCCTGTCCATTTCACGCGGCGATAAAATTCGCTTTTCGTGGAGACTGGTTTCTTCGCTTTCTCCCAAACCTGTCCGGTCGCCTTCCTGGTTTTTGAGTGGAGCATTTTTCTCGTAATTTACGTCATCGGAGCTCACTGGTGCAGAATGCATCTAGTAAAGCTGATTTAAGTACTATCTACAACATTGTATTCATATACGTTACTATTTTTATACGGTGTATTTGAAAAATGTGGATCATTTCATCTTTTAATTATGTACCTAAACAAGAGTGCAAAATAAAGTTTTCAGCGGTGGTACAGAATTAAATGGTAGTGAATATTTGGATGATGGTACAAAATTAAGTGCCGGTGACCATTTAGACGTTTAGCAACCGTCAATCATGAGTTTCATCAGAAATTTACGGACCGCTATCACTTGGAAACCTTCAACACAGAATCGTACTCCCATGTCAAAGGCCGGCAACGTACATGTGACCCCGCAGGTATCGAAACGTACTTACGTACGCTTACCATCAGACGATACATCGCTAATAAAGCTACACCGACGAATAAAAAGTGTCTTGTGATGAAATTTAATGCGTGTTTAAGATACAATGAGCACACTAACGGTGCTTATAAACAATAGAACTTGCTATTGCATTCGTTTCTGACTTCCAAGTGTTGCCGAACTCTTAAACAAACCTTACAAGGCGTTTAAACGACCGCTTGTTTTCATGGTACCATCGGACGAAGGGTTTATTGCTACATTATTCAATTCTTTAGTAGGTAGTGTAGGTACACTTGGTACAGAATTAAATGTTACTGTTAATAAAAAAACAAGAAATCCGACACACCGTGGGAAAAATACAAGCTGTAAAACATTATAAGTCTAATATTAATTACTTTACAAAGAAAATAGTAGTTTATGCAACAGTGATATAATAAGGGTCTCGACTTTGTCTCGTTTTGTAACGGCGACCCTCATGTTTTAAGAACCAATTATGAGCTGTTGCATACGCTAGTTTTTCTACGACTACGACAGCTAAATTAGCGTAAAAAGCAAAATTTAGAAACGTGGCAGAATAGGGAAGATGTTGTGCCCACTATAGAAATAAAAAAACAACAACAGTGCTCATATGTTGTATGGAAATCCATAGGAGCAGTGTTCTTATGCAATACCATAGACAACCTTATAATGTATATTTTTTTAATATCGCTGTCAGTCATCTAATTGACAGATAAAAGTGCTGGAGTAGAAATATATATAAATATATATATATGGATGGAAACTCAAACAAGACAGCTCGTTCTCCGCCGCTCTCAGGGCATTATAACCCTAACATTCGAAATCGTCACACATCAATTCTACCACCTATTTTATTTCCTTTGCACTCTTCCGGATAAAATGCACCTCTACTCACTATATTATTTTTTTATTTTCAAGCAAAAACATCTGCGAACATTACCAAATATCTCAGAAAGTAAGGAAAAGTCAAAAAACTCATGGCCTCGGGCAAGAGTTGAACTCACGACCCTAAAATACACGTTCATCACTCTACCAGCTGAGCTGGCCCTGTACCACGAAAATCGAACGATTGCGGATTTGTATCTCCATCTCTGTCACACTTGCGTATTGGAGTGACAAAGAGGTTTTCCCGTCAATGCCAATTTTCGATGTTCGTGGTAGGCCTGCTGTTTCTCCACCTAGCACAGATGGTAGAGCGCCTGGCTTACCCCAGAGACGCTCAAGAGAATATAAATTTTTGTCCACTATTTTCTAAATATAAGGACAGCTCTCCCAATCAGGAGTGGTGAAAATAACTATTTCTCAACATTATTACAGCGCCGTATATGTAACGATAATTCCGTTATTGTATACAATTAGCGCTTGTATAATTTCATAATTTCTGTGAACACGAGGTTAATGGATTAAGCCTACTATTAGGCTATTAGTGTAACGACCATTATGCAACCTCCGCCGGTCGGAGCCCTCGTGAACTTGACTCAAGACAACATTACTCATGTTTAAACCATTTGTATAATGTTCTTCTTTAATGAAAAATATGACGTAAAGTTAGATGATTTGAACTGTAAGTGTAGCTACACTTACACGTATTGTAATAAAATTACGGATAACACTCACATTACATTACATTACATTGCATTACATTACATTACATTGGATGAACCAGATCTACAGTGGAACGATCCCGTGGTTCCAGGACTGAGGCCGAATCATCTTCAACCGGTTCTATCATCAAGAGCTCTGCGCGCGGCAAGAAAAAGAGCCTGCTCCCACGGGTCGTCGCGCACTGGTATTAACGCTTGATAATGGCTTGATATCCGAAACATGTCGCGCCTAGTGACTAAAAATACGTTAGTGTTATGCGTAATTTGATTCGTGAGACATTAATATTATATTAATGTCTCACGATAGTTTAAAGGACTTTTTTAACGGGGAACTTCACAATGGAGTCCGCATTTTTTTTTTCATCCTCTGTTCTTAAACGCTAAGAAGTGAAGGCCAAGGGTCGGTCAAGGCTGAGGATCGTGATCATCAGGAACGAAGTTCCTCACCACCGCTTGCCTCTCTGTATTGGGCCAGTTGAATCGCTCCCAGGATGTTAACACCTGTGGCGTCTCGAACCGTATCTGATCATCGTATAGGTGCCCTGCCTATACTCCTCTTTCAGCATCGCAGCCATGAGGAGCTTCTCGAAGTTTGACGGTTCTTGGTGGTTCTTGATTGTTGTTTTAGACTGTATTGTACACTAGTATTCATTGAGAATTCCGTCAATTCGATAGCCACCTCTGATGAACCAATAGCTTAACTGGTATCGATCATGGCAAAAGATTCCGATGTTGGATTTGAGTCCAGAGGGCCTCACACGACCCACTTCGTCTATTTCGCTCTCTATGTATTGCTCTCACATATTCGAGCGATAAAAAGGCAAATAGTATCCTCTCAGGTCGGTCGATTATTTGTTCAGCGTATTGCAAATTGTATGTGCTGCTCAAAAGGCAAAGGAAACCATTCAGGTATTGAGGCAGAAAGTAAATGCGTTCGCTTTACTCTCCACACGACTCCGTCCAGTTTACTCGGTATTCTGTAGGAAGCATCGCGTATATAGTCACAGCTCCCGGCCTAACGACTTCCGTAGAAAGTGAAACATCCAGCTTGCTTGCATACATACATACATACACATAAACATACATGTTAACGTTTTACTTGGAGCATCGGGTTGGCTTTCGGGATGCGGCAATCTGGTACCGAATTACGTATACATGCTTAGTTTGGGACTAGTTCGATCTGTGTGAGATTGTCCCCAAATCCGGACGACCGGTTGGCGTAGTTGGTAGTGACACTAGTGACCCTGCCTGCTAAGCCGATGGTTCTGGGTTCGAATCCCGGTAAGGGCATTTATTTGTGTGATGAACACAAATATTTGTTCCTGAGTCATGGATGTTTTCTATGTATTTATGTATTTGTGTATTATATATATCGTTGTCTAAGTACCCGTAACACAAGCCTTCTTGAGCTTACTGTGGGACTTAGTCAATTTGTGTAATAATGTCCTATAATACAATACAATACAATACAATAACTCTTTATTGCACCTCAAAACAACAAAAATAACACAAACTGGTATAGATTACACATGAAAAGATAATATTTATTTATTTAATATTTATATGTAATCTTAGCTAAAGATCAGGTTAAGCACCTGTATAAGGAATAATAGTTACAAATTGGTACTTGGACAAAATTGCACCGAGGAGGGGTTTCATAAGTTGTCTCCTGCAATTTTGAGAATTAAGTATCTGCAACTTGCAATTCATGGGTACGGAAGCAGTTTCTAGGCTTCGAAATATTCTTATTTATATGTATGTCCATAAATACTGTTAGGTGCCCCACAACACAACATACAACATACACAGCGCACAAGCAGCTGCTCCGACCGGGCTCTCTTTCCGGTAAAAGTGGTAAATATATGTTAGTGGGCCCGGCTGGTGCCATTTACATACACCCATTACTGTACCACATACCACAACTTACATGCAAATAATGACTGCAAAATACTACAAGCTTAGGTACCCGTTGCATATTCATAGCAAGGAAACTGACAATCTTTGAAGCTAGTTTTGTATTGGCGATTGAAATGGTCTGATTTTAGCTGGAATTCCTACTAAGTAGGCAAAAGGTTACAATTGGTTTTTTTTTATAAACAAAAATCGACTTTACTGATGTTTTTACCGGCTGTTGACAAAAGAGACAGAATTGTCTGTATTTGTATGAACATTCGTGACCGTCTTCTTTTCTTGTAAGATTATTTGTTATTTACCAGCGTAGACTTGAAACGCTAAGTAGGTTCCTATTTATTTATTTACCTTTCAACGTACTCATTTATAACTACTTATTACTACTAATTACCTAGTTTACTTACCTACATTTCTCCTAGTTACTACTCATTTACCTAACTGGTTTCATTAGTTACACAGCACACGTTACCTACTTCAAACGTATACATTCAACCACGTGAAGATATAATATTAATAAAGTTTCCACTTCAAACAGGTTAGAAGATGCACCATTCAAACTTGCTTTTACACTCCATATTTCAAAAGATAGTAACCACAGATAACCTAGCTTAACCCCCATCTTGATTTTCCTAACTAGAACATTTACTTTTACCGCCACTTCTATTTAAAAACAAACCAGATTAGCAGTCCTAATCACAACCTCTTTCGTGTCTCACAGTCCTTATGGAATACAAAATAAGGTTTACTTTTCTGTGTCTTAGCAGTATTTATAAATTGGTAGCGGGACTAGCAGCGTTCACGGGGTAAGCTTGTGGCTGAGGCATGTAAATGTAACGATTTGTCAGTAAATCCCTTCCTCGTATGAGCTAATATTTTCGTAACGTGTGTGTAGAAAGTGCGTAATGCGTGGAATCATACTTTTATGGGGAGTAGTTCATGTTTAGACTAGATTTTCCAGATGACTTGTTGACTTTAGAAGCAAATATGGATAACTTATATCAAGGAAAATATGAATAATATACTATCAAGTTTGGGCTTTTGTAGCCAAATATAGTAAAAAATACCTCAATATTAAGTTTTTTTTTTATACAGCGTTTAGGCGTAAGCAGTTTTAAAAACCTATTTATGCAGTTTATTCAGCACACCGAACTATCACTACTAGTTTTTTTTTTCAGTAGTCCTATTAGCTTTCTTATTTTTGCTTACAGTATGAATTTTTTTCCTTGATAATACATTTTTTATAATCGTTGCAAGGAGTCCATAAAATTCCATAAGGCGACATCATGTGACAATTTTTCTATGCGGTGATAGGTGGGTATTTAGCAATTTCAATGCTTCCATCCGTAGTGTTCAAAAATGTAATGCGTCAGTATAGAAAAGAAAACCAATGTCCGTTTACAAAGCACGCTGATATTACAACGCTCTACTTACCAACGAGAATCACTACGCTTGGTTACACGCGTTCTTCATAAACGCTTCTTTACAACAACACCAAACTCAACTCTATCACAACGGAATAGAACTCAATTATGTTTTATTAAATTTTGACTTGAGACCTTTCTTCGAAGGTGTCGATTGGTTTAACTGTCGAGCTAATATGTGTTATAAATGTAACGAGACAAGATCGAATTTGGAGTGTCTCGGATCTCGATCTCAAATAACGTATCATTATTTTGCACGACTTCAGTATAGAGTTTTTAATACGTGGACTTTTACTTCATTTGTACAATTGATCAGTTTTATTGACACTCGTTGTGTATTTTTACAAATTGCGAAGCATCCAGTTTTATTATCCGTTACATAAATGCATTATCAGTTAAACATGATTTAATGCTGTAGTACAAGCAGAAATAAATAGAAACGCGCAAAAAATAAAAAATAAATGCTAATAAAGACTGAAATCATCTAATTTTATATTATTTTCTTTCAGGTAAGGAGATATCGATGCGAGGCAGACTAAGAGATAATGCAGTACTTACTTACATAATAGAATACTTTCACAACAGGTTAAGGTATGTGTTAAAAATTGGTCAAATTACCAATCCGCCTTAAGGTAGATCCTTAATCAATAAATTCGTTCGAGTTACAAAATGTTGCCATTCATTTGAAAAATAGAAAGTGCAAATTTCATACAAACTCGTACCTACCGGTTATCGTCATTGTGTCATATGTCAATTTTCAAAAAAAATCCGCCATTAGGGATTTAAGAACCATCCCGATCTCGTTAGACAAGAGTTGGCAAGACTTTCTATTCAAAAAACACACTCAATTGACGCATCCGTTGGGAGCTGCTATTCCGCTGACAGTCAAACAAAATAACACCCGTCTTAGGACGTCGGGGACGTCACACAATACTAGTAGGTGAAAGCATGGGCTGCATACATGCAAATAGGCTTGGAGTAGGATAGACTACTATTTACATATAGTTTTCCTATGGCCAGATACTTTGAGCTAGTGAGGAGATGGCCGATGGGGTCGAAAAGTGCTTGGGTGGAGATCACGGCTTGGCAAACGCAGCGTAGGACGTCCACCCACAAGATGGACAGATGACCTTATGAAGGTCGCCGGGAGACGCTGGAAGCAGGTCGCTTCCAACCGGTACATATGGAGGTCCAAATGGGAGGCCTATGTTCAGCGGTGGACGTCTTATGGCTGATATGATGATGATGATGAGATACTTTGGCGGTCCAAAGTCCGTTCTGCGTCGTGTAACTCGTGTACAGGATAGTAGATAAGTCACGTTTGCTAAATACCGCGCTAATCGAGAAAGCTGTTCCGGTTAACTGGCAGCGGTTTATTAGCGTATTGACTTAGCTGAAGCGGGGGTTCACCCCACAGCGTCATGAGAATGGTAAAGAACATCAAGACGCTGTCGAAGCAAGATAACTTGCAACGCAAAAAATATGAAATTTGAACGGATACGGTATTGTTGTCAAAAAGAGTTTTCCCTGTTATTTATTTAAACAATACAGGGTATGTCCGCCGGGCATTTATTGTCAGATCCGACAGATATGCCCGACGGTATATGGCCAGGTATAAAAACCATTAAAGTCCTGGGTTTACCATGACGTCTTAATGCGATTCAGTTGACGACCTAAACTGAGTCGCTACCATACAACTGAAGGTATGCATTGTTATTGTTGTCATATTTGACATTCACTTCTCGACCGCGTTCCCGTATCGAGAGATCAAATTATGTTTGCCGTTTATATAAATCATCCGGCTACCTTCATATTTTGACCTTTCGATACGCTAATGCGGTCGAGAAGTAAATGTCAAATAAGACAAGTAAAAATTTAAATAAACTAAGCCTTCTGGGCCCTTACCATGACATCTTAACGCGATTCAGTTTAGGTTCAGTTTGGGCTCAGTTGTATGGAAGCGACTCAGTTTAGGTCGTCAACTGAATCGCATTAACACTTCATGGTAAGGCCCCTGCGCCTAAACTTAACCAAAACTGTCATGTCTTAACGCGATTGCGTTAAGACGTCATGGTAAGGTCATGGTATGGTATGGTAAGGTCGTCCCACATTTCCTAAACCGAACGGCAGCCGCTCCAACTCGAAGTTACCTAACTGTTACAATCATCAAGAAAACGAGAAAAAGGTCAATTATGTCGATAAAGACAATGACATAATATTTCTTGCAGTTACCGCAATTATTACCTGTAGAAATAAAACACTTAAAATGGGATTAGACTGCGTAATAACTAAGTACATCCCGCCGTTCCGACGCCTAATCAATAATCATTCATTCTAAATTATCTTCATCAATATCGACATTAAAAGGACAGATGCGAACATTTCCTCATGCATGTTAACATGGAAAAAAGCAGGCAACTATTCGTCGCTGACGCAAACCCACGCCGGCGCAACTTGTGTCCGATACCCATCCACGCATGCGCTCGGATCGTTTACATGAACTCTCTGTGGGACTTATATTGAGTAATATTTATTACAGATTTGTTATGCGTGCGTAAGACATTGCATTTATCTCTATTTAAAATTACAATTTCAGTCTGTAAAGTATAACTTTCGCTGAAAAGTGGCAAAGTAAATATGCAGAAGGGGAAGCCGTCTGTCATCACATAACTGTATTTGATATTTTAAATGCAGCTTAATATCACTCTTACATATATCGACGGAGTCACTGTAATAAATAAATAATTAGAAATTTTAAATCTTTCTCGGCCTAAACGGCCCTACCCAATCCATCCTCCTCTTCACGCACTAACATCCCAGTCTTTTTACTTACGTGATGTTTTTGTATTATTTTCCTGTTTGTATCTTCTCTTCTTTTTGTAAATAAATGATTTACAGCTTTAAAAAAAAGAAAACATCCATAAAAAATCAATGCTACCCAAACATATAAAAGTGCTTACCAGATTTTGAACTCAGAACGGTAGTCACTGCTAACTTAAACAAAAGTATTTTCCCAAAAACACACACACGTAGCACAACGCTAAACAAAAACTTCAAATTGCCTCCTGGGCTGAAATTTTATTCTATGTAGTTGTAGCATCCAGCGCCAGTGTTGACCTCAACAAAGTTCTAAACAATGTGCTATTGTTAGACCCAATGTTCTGTAAAGCAGTTAGCCGAATAGCTTTCGGTCGTAAACCTAGATCCCTCGGGCCGCTGGTTCCTTATCCCACTACCAATGCAATTACACTGAACATTTAACAAGTGTCTTACCTACATACATTGAATACCAGTCGCAATCAGATATCACAGATATCTGAACACGTCTCTATTATCAAAGCGTTAGAGTGCATGTTCAAATATTTGTGATTACCTCGACAGTTCCGATATATTTGATGGCGACTGTACATTCTAGACTATTTAGAGTTTACTCGGGTAACGGTACCAGTGGTTCGTTTCGTGTTTTTTAGTAATTTTGTATCATTATCTTTCAAGTTTTTATTATAGTATTACATTGTATAGTTTTCATTTATTCGCTTCGTAATTTACACATTTCTAAAGTATATAATTTAAACTTTCTTAAGTCACACTGACATTAAATTGCAACGGTTAACACTCACGTATTTTTATCACAGTAGGCGTGACATGTTTCGACTGCATCGGGCAGTCATCGTCGGACAGACAGAGTGGTGTTGTCACCTTCGCGGCTCGGGCTGGACATGTCACGCCTATTGTGATAAAAATACGTGAGTGTTAACCGTTGCAATTTAATTTCTAAAGTAATTCATAGAAACCACAAAAAATTAGCAATGAATTTTTAAAGTGGGACACGTTTTAAAGTAAGCAAGTTCTCGGATTTTTTTTTCTGTAGGTCGAAGTCAAACGAAACTACTAAAGGATACTACTCACACCCATCCAATCCGATCCGACCTAGGACGATCTGTCAGTGGCTACAGGACACGTCACGTGACCTCTGAGGGCTCCGAGCTATCACGTGATTATTTCTATAGAAACTCACAGATCGTCCCGGATCGGATTGATGTGAGTCATCCGTAACTCGCTTTCATATAACAATATATTAGATTGTTTACTGATTAATTAGTTACCAACTCAATACCAACACATCTTTCATACACATCGCCGACCTAATCATTCATAACATCAAAGATCTGAACGCTGCAATTGAAATAAGTAGAAGATAGATTCAATTAGTTGATACTGAGAAATCAGTCAACGGTTAAGGACTTTAGACCAAATTAACCTTATAAATTGCTTGTTTGTTTCGTAACCATTGGTCGATTACCATATATACGTCTTAGGATTTGACTTGGTCTAAGGAATTTGGAGGGAACTTGCCTTTTATGGTGCTAACAAGTTTAGAGCACACATTAGGGTGTAATTTACTAGTTGAGATATTTATGTTGGCCAACAGCATCGTCAGTGTGGTTGAAAGTAAGTTTTTTGCAAGGGAATGAATCTTGGCCGTAATGATAAATCGCTCTAGGCGTTCCGCTAATCACAGACTACATTCTAAACGATAATATTTTGTGGTTTATAAACCGGCTTTAACTTTCGACGAAATTTATAACATAGGCGAAACGAACGCAAAAGACAATTTGTTTTTTGCTTAAATTTTTGGAAAAGAATTATACAACATATATTGAATTAGCAACATGATTCCAGCGAGAGATATCATAAGGACAGTTTACGTGTATTGTATGTAGTACGTCTTGCAAGCATATAATGTGACAGTTGACACAAACAAACATAGTGGCATAGTGACTGAATGATCGGGTTACTTAAGTTATACAATCAGCTGGAGGGAGTTCCGGTTGATACTTAAGATGGCGAAGGCGTCTCTTGAATTGTTTTTTACTTTGTGGTGCTAAATGTTGTTAAATGTGTAATATTTATAGCTTATTGTGCAATAAATTAACGAGGAAGTGCAGTTTATGAAGAATTAAGCGTGCAGCCGTTATTGAGTTATTACTCGGTTGTCCCGGGATCTTGGCCCCCTGAGAAACTATTTTATTACGTCCTATAGCTATAAACTTAATAAATAGCGAGGCCAATTACCGAACAACGTCGCCCAAGTGGCAATATACTATTTATATAATATATGATATACCTACTGATAATAAGTCCCGATCTGCACGAAAACTCTCCTTATTCAATCGTTGGTATTTCCTGTTATAGATTATGGCGACGTGTGCTATTCAAATATTAACCAGGAATTGCTAAATAAGTTAGATCGACTGCTAAATAACTGCATCCGATTTATTTACGGGCTCCGTAAATTTGATCACGTGTCGGCTTTTCGCCGTAAATTAAATTGGCTCCCGATCCGTGAGCGCAGGGACTCCAGAATTCTTTGCTCTCTTTATACCATCCTCTTTGATTCAGCTGCACCAGATTATCTTAAAGCCAAATTTCAATTAGTTACGCCGCGTCCGGGTTGCGAGCTTCGTACCTCGCGGAGTCTTCAACTCACCTTTCCCCTATACCGCACCGGTTTCATGACGAACTCATTCGCTCTTCAGGCAATTCGTCTTTGGAATGATCTCCCTCTATCAATAAGACAAGCACAGAGCAAATTTTCCTTCAAACGTAAGTTACGAAAACACCTTTCTAATTTAGTTCTACGTTCATAATCTGTATAACGGTTATGCATGGGTACAACAATATGTATTTTATTATGTGAATATAATATGTATGTACATGTGTATATGTATTTGTGTATGTATATTAATAATTAGCTGTATTTATTCCAGAATGTGACATTTTATCTCTCTGTTTTACTCTTCCGCACCAATTTTGTAAGTTTCTGTTTGACCCAATGGTTGACTGGTAGAGAATGCCTTAAGGCATTAAGTCCGCCATTTGTACTTTCTTGTATTGTGCAATAAAGGTTAAATAAATAAATAAATAAATAAATAAGTGACACTGGCAAAATTGTCGAACTTCCAGACATACGCCATTACTTATAAAAGAAGAAGACAATCAGCTGGATGACGCCCGCTTAAATATTTTTATTTTCAAATAGTCTTGCATGTTTTACATGAATCTTAGTTAAGCACAAAAGTAACAAGTATAACTGATGCCGGTTTACGGCTACAAAGTTCGTCAGACACTAGTTAGTATGTAATATGTAAGAAGGCGTTTATGCAGCTCGCAGCTCGCACTTAGGCTCGGGTGTCGGTCAGTGCTCGCAGGAAGACAACCTTACACTCATCTCGGGTTACACTACAATCCGAAGCAGACGAGCGCCTCACTTCCTAGTTTCTAAAAATGCTGCCTTGTGAAACTCGAGTACGTAAGAGAAAATTTACCATTTGTTTTGGGTCAAACACAAAACCATTTTACACATCTCTCCGGTGGTCTATCCAAAAGTTAAGGGCTATAAAATCTGATCTTCTTTACCTTGATCCATATTAAATGGTGCCTACTTGTTCTTTCTATTGCTGCATGAAAAATTCATTACTCCATGCCCACAAGCAGAAAACTATTGTCCTGAGGAAAGGAAATGTGTGTGTTCAGCTGAACTGTAAAGCTAACCTTCCCTATTGCATTTGTCCCTTTTAGTAGATTCCCTAAACGTCTAGAGTTACATTTAAAAAAAAATGGTGAGACAATCTTACACAAATCGACCTAGTCCCGCGGTAAGCTCAATAAGGCTTGTATTGTTGGTACTAGGCGGCTATAAGTATATATAATAGATAGACACATACAAAAAAATCATAGAAAACATCCATAACTCAGGAACAAATCGTGATAAACACACACATAAATGCCCTGACCAGGATTCGAACCCGGGACCTCCTGCTTCGTAGGCAGGGTCACTACCAACTAGGCTAGGAGGCCGCTAAACACACTCAACTGGACACATGCCTGTAAGCAATGACGCGATTAAATTTTCATATTATTTACAAACAAAAATATGAGTTTACTGCAAAATGTAATATACGAGTAAGTAAATACGACAACAGTCATTGAAACCACGTACAAGGCAAGATGAGCTCGGATGCCATCGGTGATGAAAGTAGTAATACTTAGTTAGTGAGCAGGTTCACTATCTAAATATGTACGGCGGAAACTCATTTCTATTTGCGGTGTAACCATGTTTAATGTATTTTAAAGAAATTCTTCGTTTCACTTTTATGCGCAGTAAATATTTCTTTCAATTGTTCCGTAGTCAACGAGAAACCCTAAAGGATGACTCACACTAGAACGGGACGGGACGGGGCGGGGCGGGACGGGAAAATCTGTCAATTTCTTTAGAAAACATCACGTGACATCCGAGGGCTTCGAGCTATCACGTGATTCTTTCTATAGAAATTGTCAGATTTTCCCGTCCCGCCCCGTCCCATGCTAGTGTGAGTCATCCTTTATTAGTTTCGCCAGGTCCGTCTGTCTGGTAACCTCCATTAGCACTAGAAAGCTGTAATTTGGCATGAATATTTATAATATCACGCCGACAATGTGATAAAGTAAATAGGAAAACATCTTTGTTGTCTGAACACGTAAATGCTTGTTTTAACCGACTTAAAAAAATGGAGGAGATTCGCAAAGCGTCGGAATGTTTTTCGTTTCAAGCCTGAAGCATGAGGTAGCGATGTATATCAAAAAGAATAACGGGTTTTCTAAAACCATTTTTGATAAGTCAAATATTTTCGGCAATAATCGCTCAGAAAGATAAAAAAAATGTGAACTTTAGAATTTTGAAAAATTTTGAACCGCAAGTCCAAAGATTATAAAGAAAATAATGAAATCAGAGCTTTATAAATACTTTCAAGGAAAATTATTTTAAACATGCCCAGGTAAGCCTTTCTTTTTTTTGCAAAAATTCATATTTTCTTAGTAAAAAGGCGTATATGAACCGTAACTTTTTCTAGTATAGACTATACCATGACTATAACTTATCTACTAAAACCTCTTCTAGCTTCGCTTATTGTGACGGACGACTAACTACGGGACCCTACACTGAGCATGGTCCGACATACTCTTGGTCGGTTTTCAATATTAATTAACGCCTGATCTAGTATTACGCGTATTTAGTTGGTAAAGTTTGCTTGTATTTCGAGCTATAGAGACTCGTCAGTTTGAGACTGAAACATAATAAAATGTAAATTAAGTTAAAAAATCCGCATATAAAGCCGTTGCGATTTTAATGTCAGTGGCCTAGAATTTTCAACCGACTTCAATATTTCTCAAGGAGGAGGTTCTCAATTCGTCTGAATTTTTTTTATTTTTATTTTTATTTTTATTTTTTTTTTTAATGTATGTTACCTCAGAACTCCGTCATTGCTGAACCGATTTGAATTTTTTTTTGGTTTCTTTAAGTAGATGGTTCCAGGTTGGTCCCGTTTTTTTCAAAATCCTGTTCTGATGATGGGATCCATGAGGAACTGAGGGAACTCCTCAAATTTGAAAGGCACATGCATAGTAATTTGGGTATTTTCATGAGAAACTCGAGCATTTCTTTACAAAACCCACCAGTTTGGTGGAGCACACCTGATGATGACGACCAGGGATGTCAAAGAGGAACTGCTCTATAATTCGCGGGCCCCAGCTGTATCTTCTGATTTGAGACATTCATCTTTTGTTTGTTACGAAATGCCTTCGAGGTAGTCCAATTTGATTTTAATTAAATTGTG
The DNA here is from genome assembly GCA_949128165.1 of Lathronympha strigana. Lineage (NCBI taxonomy): Eukaryota > Metazoa > Arthropoda > Insecta > Lepidoptera > Tortricidae > Lathronympha > Lathronympha strigana. The sequence continues at coordinate 491,347 of OX421903.1, forward strand.
ATGATGGATATCATGAGGAATTAATGGAGCTGATGCTGAACCCTGGCAGTACTTTATGGAACTCAGGTTTGGTATGACTTACGAGAGTTCTGTTTTCGTCATTCAACTCGTGTTAACGAGCAATTAGAGGAACAGTTCTCAAGATGGAGCTGATAACTATGCGGAAGATATTTACTACTTTTTTAATATTTTGGGGATTTGACACGGGGTCACAAAAGGAAACGTGGGAACTGATTTAAACATAATTATGTATTTTTACTGTTTATGTCAGAAAAGGCCGCCATCTTGAATTTCTTTATTTTTGATCCGACCCTAACAAAAATCGATACCTGGGGATCCAAGAGGTTCTTTATAACGAATCTGAGGTCAAAATTGCGTTAAAGGGCCGCCATCTTGAATTTCTTCAGTTTTCATCATATCATGGTAAAAATTGATATCTGAGGGTCCGAGAGGTTCATTATAACAAATATGAGGTGAAAATTGCAAGAAATGGCCGCCATCTTTAATTTCTTCATTTTTGATCAGATCCTAACAAAAATCGATATCTGGGGATCTAAGAGGTTCTTTATAACGAATCCGAGGTCATAATTGCGTAAAATGGCCGCCATCTTGAATTTCTTCAGTTTTCATTCTATCATGATAAAAATTGATATCTGAGGGTCCGAGAGGTTCATTATAACAAATATGAGGTGAAAATTGCAAGAAATGGCCGCCATCTTTAATTTCTTCATTTTTGATCTGATCCTAACAAAAATCGATATCTGGGGATCCAAGAGGTTCTTTATAACGAATCTGAGGTAATAATTGCGTAAAATGGCCGCCATCTTTAATTTCTTCAGTTTTCATCCTATCTTGATAAAAGTTGATATCTGAGGGTCCGAGAGGTTCAATATAACAAATATGAGATGAAAATTACGAGAAATGGCCGCCATCTTGAATTTCTTGATTTTTGATCCGATCCTAACAAAAATCGATATCTGGGGACCCAAGGGGTTCTTTATAACGAATCTGAGGTCATAATTGTGTAAAATGGCCGCCATCTTAAATTTCTTCAGTTTTCATCCTATCATGATAAAAATTGATATCTGAGGGTCCGAGAGGTTCATTATAACAAATATGAGGTGAAAATTGCAAGAAATGGCCGCCATCTTTAATTTCTTCATTTTTAATCAGATCCTAACAAAAATCGATATCTGGGGATCCAAGAGATTCTTTATAATAAATCTGAGGTAAAAATTGCGTAAAATGGCCGCCATATTGAATTTCTTCAGTTTTCATCCTATCTTCATAAAAATTGATATCTGAGGGTCCGAGAGGTTCATTATAACAAATATGCGGTGAAAATGGCGAGAAATGGCCACCATCTTGAATTTCTTCATTTTTGGTCCTATGCTAACAAATATCGATATCATGGGGATCTAAGAGGTTCGATATAACGAATCTGAGGTCATAATTGCGTTAAATGTATATCAAATTGATTGTTTTGATTTCCGTTTTCGTCATTCAACTCGTTTTAACGAGCTATTAGGAGAGCGGTTCTCAAGATGGAGCTGATGCTGAACCCTGGCAGTGACTAGTGAAACTCAAATTTGGTCCAACATACGCGACTTCTATTCACGTCATTCGACTCGTGTTAACGAGCAATTAGGAGAGAAATTCACAAGATCGAGCTGGTGCTGAACCCCAGTACCTAGTGGAACTCAGGTTTGGTGAAAGATACGCGTGTGCTGTTTTCGTTAATCGACTCATGTTAACGAGCAATTAGGAGAGCAGTTCACAAGATGGAGCTGATGCTGAACCCTGGTAGTAATATGTATGTACCTAAGTTTTAAATACGATGTAAGGAAAATTAACAAAATAAAAACATAAATTAGCAATAATTCGCTTACTTTAACTTATACCGGAAAGTCCAATTGAAGTCGGTTTTTTTTTCTTTAAAATTATAATAGGATGTGACAAGCACATACAGTAACATGTGAATGTACCTACACTATGTTTCATGTCACTTTCTTTGCAAAGACTCCCTCAGGCATTTAAGGTGTCAGTAGTAAACCCCATGTACCTAATTAAAAGACGCTTTCAACTAAATTACACATATTTCATAGAAAACTGGTTAATTATATGTGGTTGAGCTTAGCTTAATTAAATTAAATGTTACCGGCTCCTTGTCATGTATATACTTATATAGTTGTGTAAGTCAACAGAATAAAGGATGACTCACACTAGCACGGGACGGGACGGGAAAATCTGTCAATTTTTATAGAAAGAATCACATGAGCTCAGAGCCCTCGGATGTCACGTGACGCTTTCTATAGAAATTGACAGATTTTCCCGTCCCCCCCGTCCCACCCCGTCCCATCCCGTCCCGTTCTAGTGTGAGTCATCCTTAAACATCTCAGAGGAACGCCACACTGGATGCGAATCGTACCGCGCTCAGGCGTGTGAGTGAGACAACGGTATCCGCGTGTATAGCTCTATCCGCCTTGCACACCGTGGGGTGCAAATCATATACAGACTATTACGGCCTCCTAGCCTAGTCGGTAGAGACCCTGCCTACGAACCAGGAGATTGCGGGTTCGAGTCCTGGTCAGGGCATTTATTTGTGTGTTTATCACAAATGTTTGTTCCTGAGTTATGAATGTTTTGTATTTAAGTATTTGTATGTATCTATTTATTATATATATCGTCGCCTAGTTTCTACAACACAAGCCTTATTGAGCTTACCATAGGACTAGGTCGATTAGTGTAAGATAAAGTAAAAATGTCCCATGATATTTAATTTTAATAATAACAAGTATACACTCACGCAAAAAAGGCACATTGGATGTCGAGTTGCGGAAAAAGCCCAGAAAAACTAACTAACTAACAACTATACACTCGCCTAGGCAATTACAATAAAATAGAAACGAATCGAAAGTTGTTGGTTTTACGGCCGCGTTTATGTTATGAATTGTACGTATAAATCGATCTTGTGCTTGAGATAAATCCTTCTTTGCAGTATCAAGAGCAGTAAAAGCCTGTGCCTATACCACGAAAATCGAACGATTGCGGATTTGTATCTCCATCTCTTTCACACTTGCATATTGGAGTGACAAAGAGGTTTTCCCGTCAATGCCAATTTTCGATGTTCGTGGTAGGCGAGCTGGTAGCTGCCGCAGTCTCGAGAGGAAATAGATTCAGTTTAGACTATTTATTTCATGAAAAACAATAAGATAAAATTACATCATAGTACAAATATTCGAATTGCTATCATCACTATTCTTCTTAGTCTTGCCCATTTCCCAGTACAGCTGGGGTAAGGCCTCCTCGTACGGCGCCAGGAATATCTTCCTGGGTTGTCTTTTTAGTCAGGTTGTGTGTCATCTCTTTTAATATTTAGGTACAAATCAAAATAGTAATTAAAAATTAATCTAATTCTAATAATATCTCCCAATAAGAATCGACAATACACAATCGTCAAATATATACAATCAAATAATATTATAAAATCCTCCAATAAGAAGTAAAAATGCAGTGGGCAACGAAGTTACAGATCGATTCACGAAACCTGTCCCCGAATGTCTATGAAATTAATTACATTTTCTTACATTTTCCGCGCCGTTGGTAACATAGGACCACATGCGCCAATCAGGGATAGCAAACTAACTTGAGGTTAGCTGTCACATTTCATTATGTACTAAAAACGCTTAACTCTGGATTAGTTGCCTAACCCCAGATGATGCAAGTTGCGCTTATTGACATATATTACATTGGTGTACTGTTTTTGATTGCCTTGCCTCTAATACTCTTTGTAAAAATCTACATAATGTGCAGAGTAGTTAAAAATACTGGTACAGAGTAAAAACTAAGTGTTATTGGGGATTAGTCTTGAACCCCTGGGTTTAAAAGTTAGCCTCAGGTACCGTTAGACCAAAGCTTTAGATATAGGAAAAACAAAATAGAATCGGCAGTTCGATGTCATTAAGTCCTGGAATTCTGCTGTTCGCAACTTTATGTATCGCGCATCCATTTCACTTCAAGGACAGCAAACCACGAGATAGTGAGTGAACGGAAACAAGTGCCGATCGGCCCGACCGGTTCCATTCTTCCATTTCACTGTACAATGCGCTTGCGACATTAAACAAACACATTGTTGGCTAAACGACACTCGCTGGACTGGTACACTTTGCGGATTTGACATTAGATTATACTTGATTGTCACAACACGGTGATAAAGACCTTGCAGAAATGAGTCCATGCTTTCAGTGATCATCAATCATAAGTGCACAGTGGGATGATGTCGCAAGTATGTTCTTGTAATACTTCGTCTGGCCATCAATTAGTGTGTTTGGAATAAATAAGTTATAATTTTAAGGTCATGGGAAACTAACTTGTCATCGTCCTGTTTAGTTTTTGGCGACCTTATACAAAACAAATACAAAATAACATTTATTTTAAATTCAATTTGGGCACATGACAATGCACTTATGCATTAAAAAGCGGACCCCAGGCTCCCTGGCGTAGCATAATCCGGGAATACGCTAGGACGAAGAAGACAACGCATTTATGAACGTAAAAACAAAAGCTGCTTACCAACAGTTCTATCCCTGCACCAATGCCCGAGAAAATTATGTTGCTGTAAATTCTAGGGCCCCGGAGGTGCATAGGTCCTCCACAAGATCCTTCCACGCCTTTCTATCTTGAGACACCTTCTTGGCTTCGCTCCAGCTCAGTCCTACGGCTCGCAACTCGCTCTCCACGCTCCGCCGCCACGTGTGTACAGGGCGTCAACGAGCTCGCTTTTCACCTTGAGACATCCACTCACGAGAAGATTATAGCGATATACATAAAATTAAGCAGCATACACCGCCGCCGCCGCAAAGCGGGTGGAAAAGTGCTTGGGTGGAGACCACGGCCTGGCAATGATGATGAAGCAGCATAAGACTTTTGTGTAACGCTACCTTTTATAAACGTAAAAGCAAGCTTATAATTTTTTTATCGTGCTAATTATAATTATTTGTGCTAAATAATTCTTATGAAATGGGCGATTGAAAAAGGAAACGATTAATGCCATAAACAAATCAAAGTCGATCAGTGTAAAACGCACTGAAACAGGACGTTCGATTTGAAAACGACTTTTATAATGAATATTGATCGGTAGTCAATATTCAGCGATTGGTAAAGACGTTAAACACCCAATCATAATGACTTAATTTGCAGCAAAAGGGTATAGGTATATTTTTCCACCACTTATGTAACTCTTTCTTGAACTTAGCGGATTTAGCTTAGAAACGATGACAATTTTTTTTAATAATAAATAAATATAAATAAATAAATAAATATTCTAGTCCCACGGTAAGCTCAATAAGGCTTGTGTTGTGGGTATTAGGCGACGATATATATAATAGATAGATACATATAAATACTTAAATACATAGACGGGGCATTATATATATTATATACGGGGCATATTGGGGCAGAAACATTTCAAGTTGTATGTGGCGACCGTGCAAGCCCTTTGTGCTTAGAGCTTGTGCACAAACCAGGCGAGGTTCTATGGCTTACGAAATACTTACGAAAGATCAAGTTAGGGGTTGGGTGGGGGTCAAGGATTTTGTCATGAGTTCTACTGTTCTACGTAATCGTAGTCACGCCACGCGTAGCCACTGGGCCCTTCGATATTGTTTGCATCTCGCGCCGACCAGCGACCATGACGTCTCGTCTTAACGCGATTCAGACCGAACTGACTCGCTGCTATATAACTAAGTGTTAACAACGACATTGAAATTCAAATTCTAATCCTAATTCTATGACAGTTAAGATTAAGGACCTAAACTGAATCGCGTTAAGACGGCATGGTAAGGGGCTCTGAGCACAGTTAAGGACCTAAATTGAATCGCTTTAGGCGATCGTGATAAGGTCCCTGTTAAGAAGCATTATAGAGTCGCGCAGTCGCTTTCGATTTCAGTTAAGTAGAATTCATGGTACTTAGAATAGAATAGAATCATTTATTGCATGTCACATTACATTACAATTAAAGGTGGAACATCAAATAAGGTATACGTGTGACGCCCTGCAAGGGCATGGCAACATACGGTGCTATATTAGTTGGATGTGTTTTTATCATTGATTTACCGTGTCGAAATGAGAATTTCCTTTTATTCAAATATAGATATATAGCTTTGTCTAATCAAATTGTAAACACCATTTTAAATTCAACACCGTAACTCTCAACAATTTTGAAGATTTGGAAATCTAGAGGATAAACTGTAATGTTTGACATAACCCAAGTGCACATGCAGGCGTCCCTGACCGATCCTCGCGTCCCGCCTCTCACTTTCGCTAAACTGAGTAATTAATACTCCTTACTGACTCGTAAAATATACAACAGCGTATAGTGCGAGATATGTTTACGAAGGGGTAATATGCGGGGTATTGATAGATGGGCATTAAAATCCCAATTACAGTTCCTTTACCTCACATATACTGAATGGGAGCTACCGTATTGTCGCTCACCAGGCGGCGCCACTCATGCGCGGGTCCTGTGTCAGTATGAGAGAATTGTCAAAGTGACGTTTGAAATGTTCCCGCAGGACCCACTAGCGCCCCTAGCGGAAAATCGACTCGCGGTAATCCTCATTGGAAAGCAATTTTCTTAATGAATCAAGAATGAAACGTAATAAGGCGTACTTCCCGTGTCACTACAATCCTAGCCATATTGTGCACTCGATGTCCGGCGCTTGGGCAAGTGGTGAGGCAAGCGGCGCAGGCGCCGGTGGCGCGATGCACCGGCGTTGAGGGAAACGTTAGCTCACAATACTTATACAGCTTTACGCATGGTAATGCGTAGTGTTAAGTGCAGTGTAGTAACACTGCACTTAATACGGCCTGATTGATATTATAGTCTGTTCATTACCTGGCCAAGGATCTTGCTTCTTTGAAACTGTTACACAACTGAATACCGAATTCAATTAATACACAAATACTCAAAAACGTCAAATTTTTCATGGAATTCTTAAAATAATTGTGTTCAAGTTTTTAATGAATCGGTAACGCGCATGTGACACCCCTGGAATTGGAGGCGTCCATAAGCTACTGTGACCGCTTTCCATCAGGCGGGCCGACGCCGTTGTATAAAAAACAAGACTTTTTAAGATCATTAGAGTCACTTTGTAAAATGTAGACTAAACTGACCTAGTGATTTAGGTTAGGATCCCATCTACATCTACCCATCACAGAACAGTGCTTGGCATTGTATTATTTCTCTCGTAGTTTTTGAACAGTGTTTATCTCCGCTGATTTCTGTTGAATTCTCGCGTATTTTTTTATCTTTATCTTACTGGCTGTCGCCACTTCTAAGTGCAAACTGTAAAAATTAGACTCCATTACCAATTTCGCACACTGTGCAGTGATGAAGCGAAACTGCATTAAAAACAAATACTTTCTCATTTAGTGATCGAATTAGAGCACGTTCTCCCAGCCGCTGCACCGGCAGCGCACAGTACATTACATACAAGTCACATACAGTAGCTACTTTGCTGCCAAATTCTCATATAACGAGGGATTAACAAGACAAGTTAGGTACTGACTGGCGATTAAGCTGGTCAATAGGTCAGCGAAAAAAAAACAAATTCATGCGTTTTATTTATTTTCTGTAGGATATTATTACAGAAATTAAATAAAATACATAAATTTTATTAGTATTTTTGTCAATACTAAAAAATGCCTAATTTATTTTTACATTTTCACAGATGATTTAACCTACTGTTAAGGGTAGCCTTTTTTTATGGGGAGGAAAAATCCGATATGGATACTTCTGCACCGCAGAAGCAGAAGTTATGTCAGAGTCTCGCCGACTAAAAAAAACCCCCTCCTCTTCGACGCAATTAGGGTGGCTCTGGGATCTCGATAGAACTCGCCACTCTCGCCAGTGCCACCCTTGCGTCACGCCTCTGAGGGTTCCCCCTTGTTTTAGGATGGCAGTCCCTAACTGCCATCGTCTACGATCCCCGAGGACTCCTTTTCGTCGCCTCTTACGACGAATTAGCCGTATTCTAATGCCCGGGCTACAGGGCGGGCGCACTGTTAGGGGTACCTACTGTAGCATCAATACACTGTGGCCAGCATAGCGAGTATAAATCACCTGTGTATCGTGTCCCAGATTCCCGATATTAACGTATTGGAAAGCCGACTAATGTCGCTAATGGCCGCGGAATGAGTTCGGCCATTGCTGTGAGAGTCGACAATGACAACGGACATCGAGAAGCGGAAGATAAGATAATAGCGGACTCAAGACGGTATCTTTACTGAAATCTACCGTGGCCGGGATGTTAACTATAATAAATTGCATCGGTTCACACTCACGTATTTTTATCACAATAGGCGTGAAATGTTTCGACTGCATCGCGCAGTCATTGTCGGACAGACAGAGTGGTGTTGACCTTCGCGTAACACCACTCCGATGAGTTTGAACCGTTGCAATTCAATATCAGTATGACTCACGATAGTTTAAACTAAACTATATGTTAACCGCTAGTTATTAAGTAGCTATTTATTTATTAAAAATCTTACGCTTTTCGCGGGTTTTTCTGTGCCGAGTCTCCTAGTTAACCCTAGCAAGTGAAAAGCAAGAAAGATCTGTGTGCAAGGTGGAAACTTCTGTCACGAGCCCCAAATTGCTCTAGCGCTACAGCCTACAAGACTAAGTAGTAAAAGTGCAAAACAAGAAACATTTTTGGCGACCATAATAATTCAATTATTATGTACTAGGTGTTTCCTGTAATAGGAGCGATAAATTTAATCGTTTTTGACCGGCCGGTTGGCGTAGTTGGTCACTACCAACAGGCAGGGTCACTAGTCATTACTAGTGACCCTGCCTGCTAAGCCGATGGTCCTGGGTTCAAATCCCGGTATGGGCATTTATTTGTGTGATGAACACAGATACTTGTTCCTGAGTCATGGATGTTTTCTATGTATTTGTATATTATATATATCGTTGTCTGAGTACCCGTAACACAAGCCTTCTTGAGCTTACTGCGGGACTTAGTCAATTTGTGTAAGAATGTCCTATACTTAATATTTTAATATATTTATTTATTTAATATTTAATCGTAGGTAGTCCTCGCCAAACTGAACAACGTTTGCTCAGTGACTTTAACAATTATTACACTTTAAAATTTATTACTTAATGAGTTTTTTATTCAATATAATATTAGAAAAAACACAGATATATATGAAAAAAGTAAAAAACTAACTACTTAATTGAGGTCACCGAGATCCGAACCTTGCGGAAGGGTTCCCATGATGCTGGCTGCGTTCCCCCTTTGAATGGCTATACCTATCCGTTGTGCGAGGAACGAGCCAGCTTTACGGTCTCCGGTGACCTCAAGCAATTTCTTTGATAAGACACCCACCAATTTACGGGCACCTGAGCACCAAGGTCCCAGGGTCTCGACAGCGAAAGCCACAAATATATGCTGTTTCGTAAGAGCGATATATTTGCGGCATTTCGCTGACTCTGCCACTGCAGCCGCCCCGCCTGCTCTCAGTGATGTTGTGGAGACATGGGACGGCGCCAGGGTGTCCACACATGTGGCGTCCCAGATTAAAGGCCGTCCCAGCCGCCACGGTACTAGAGTCATGCCGTCGGGCCTCTTGCCATCGTCACGTGCCAGGCCATGGGGCTCGAGAACCGCTGGCACGTTGACGCTGACAAAGGCTCGACGGATTATGTCATTTAAACAGGCGTGGCGGTTCAGGCGGCCGGCGCTCTTTACACATGAGAGGCCGTGGTGCCCAAGGCTGTCTACGTAAGCTCCGCAGGCGCAGCGATGGGGCGAGACAATGTCTGCACCTAATCGGAGTCCGACAGCCAGCCTGAGGGTGTTGTTGTCTAGGAGTGTTGCGAAATTGGAAGAAGGTAGGGCATGAAGCCAAGAGCCAGACTCTCCCTCTGACACGGCTAGAAGTCGTGCTTTTTCTGAAATATTAGGGCTGGTGTCTATCAGATGGGTATGGAGTGTGGAGCAGATCGGTTGGTCCCAGGTTCTTTGTACCGATTTATTTTCGGGTGGGTCTACACCCGGGCAGACCATCTTCCAAGCATCTTCTGCCTCGGATAAGCACGCAACCTCGGAACCACGGAGTGGCGGACTTAGGATTTTGCCTACGAGGGGGAGCGTGCTATATGCAGAGGACAGAAAAGCGGGCAGGGCGATGCTAGAAGTTTTGCGTAACCCGAGACCTCCGAATCTGATAGGTAGCGTGGCTTGAAGGAATTGCCTGTCACTAATATTTACATTTAAAATTTTTTCGAGCTGTATGTGTAATATGGAGTCTATGGATGTGGAATAATTTGGAAATTTCCAAATGGGACAACACCGAAGATAATATGTAAATTTAGGGACGAAAAGGCAGAAACGTAAAATAAAAATGGCCATATGAGAGTTGATTTCGAGGAGGCGATCTGAAGATTCTAGAAATAGTTTCAGTTTCGAGTTGATGAAATCTGGGACGGATTCATCGAAAACCGGTGCTCCTAGGAGGTAAAGTGAGTCTTTTTGTATAATTTTAATGTCTTTTACTTAATTATTACTTCGAATTACTTCGAATTCTGGCATTTTTTAACTATGACAACTAGCTGACAAGAGACGTAAATTAGGTTTCGGTAAAACGTACATTGAAAATACTATTGTTTGTATGAAAAAGTGAAAACCTGCACAGTAGGACAGTAGGTACATAATATTTCAAAGTGGTTGAACAAAAATAAATTAATTAATTAAATATAGCACATTTTTATTCATTTAACATCTCTTTTAGTTCCTATTTAAACATAATAATTAAACGGGTCTAACGCGAATTAATTTGTTTACCTTATTTACCGACGTTTCGACACAGGTTTCACTGGTCATGGTCGCGGCTGACTGATGTCCCAGCAAAATGTCAAAACAGAGATTTGTGTAACTACCCAACGAAAAGTCTATGTAGAAATTTGGGGTAAACACACAATTTTTAAACTACCCACAAAACATATGTTAATTATTGTCAATAGTCCGACACACGACACTCACAATATCCCCGCGTACATCCGAAGATATATCCCGTGGCTGCAACTTCTGGATCACTGGTCCCCAAGTTGGTGATAAGTTAAAACCATCCTCCCTATTAAAATTTCTAGGGTGTTTCTTGATTTCAATTGCCTCTCGAACTACTCGAGGATAATAATGGCGTTCAGTGGAGACAATTTTTGGTTTATGGAGTTCAATCCAGTGATTTACGCCAGATGTAAGAAGATGTTCGGCGATCGCGGATTTGTGTACTTGGCGGTTTTTAACTGCCGCTATGTGCTCCTTCACCCTCTCTTGCACGCTCCGTTTAGTTTGGCCAATGTACACACTTCCGCAACTGCATTCTATTTTGTACACGCCCGGGTTTTGGTATGGAATGACATCTTTTGGACTGCGTAAAAGATCTGCTACTTTGAATAACGGCTTGTATACAGTCTTGATGGAGAATTTCTTAAGTGAGTTTTTTGAGTGTCGTGTGTCGGACTATTGACAATAATTAACATATGTTTTGTGGGTAGTTTAAAAATTGTGTGTTTACCCCAAATTTCTACATAGACTTTTCGTTGGGTAGTTACACAAATCTCTGTTTTGACATTTTGCTGGGACATCAGTCAGCCGCGACCATGACCAGTGAAACCTGTGTCGAAACGTCGGTAAATAAGGTAAACAAATTAATTCGCGTTAGACCCGTTTAATTATTATGTTTAAATATGTGTTTAAATCGCGAAAGTTTTAAATGTTATCTTTTAGTTCCTGTTTTGAACTGGTCTCCTACATTAATGAAGAGCTGTATGATAGACACTTTGAAGTTACTACGCTTGTAAGTACATACTACTTATTTAAAAGCATTATCTAATGTTTAACGACTTAATCTGTTTCTATATATCTACTCACTAAAGTTAAGGAACTCTAGTATAGTTAGGTAAAGGTGTGTATAAACACTAAACCACCAGCTTTCTCGGCGAAATGAAAATGAAATGAAACTTTACTGCGGCCGGTAATCGCCGTCTTTACTGTTATTGTATAAATCGGGTTTTATACTGCAATTTAATAATTGTACAACAATTTATTTGATATATAAAATGTTTGAGTAACTATATTAGAATTGAATATTGAGATATCTTAAATGATAACCGGGAACCTACTTAGTAGGTACTTATAGATACGTACAGTCAAACAATTGGGGCTTTGGCCAATGTAGGACGCTATAAATCAGATTGTAAGAAATCTCTTACTGTTTGTCATTTTGACATGGTTCTAGAGCGGCCTAGGGTTCCGATTGGTTGACTGTACCAATGAGTTTTTCGGAACTTTAGTACAGTCAATTGGAACCCTAGGCCACTGTAGGACTATGCCATAGTGACGCTATAAATCAGATTGTAAGAAATCTCTTACTGCTTGTCATTTACACATGGTTCTAGAGTGTCCTGCAGACTTACCATGACGACCTAAACTGAGTCGCTTCCACACAACTGAACCTAAACTGAATCGCGTTAAAACGTCATGACAAGGCCCCCGAAGTTCCAATTGGTTGAATGTACATACAACGTACCCGCCCCCCGCAAGGTGGACTGATGACCTGGTGAAGGTCGCAGGAGTCCGCTGGATGCGGGTGGCGCAGGACCGGTCATTGTGGAAATCTTTGGGGGAGGCCTATGTCCAGCAGTAGACGTCTTTCGGCTGAAATGATGATGATGATGATGACATACAACGTGGTAGTCACTTTTGAATAAGTTTTCTGCTACAGAAGTCTAAAAAAGCACAAAGCGCATCAATATTTTTATAGAAACGAAAATAACATGACATAACATGTAGGTATACTTTCCATGGTTCAAATTATCGTACACACATCACACACATTATTTGAACCCACAGAGTTCACGGTTGAAGGAATACCTTCTCCACGTATCCAAGGCGGAAAAGCCAGATTACTTAACTAAATTAATATAAGAAGATTGTCTACTTTCTTTGTTATTCGTTATAGTCGGGCGCCTCTTGTAGGAGATGTCTCTAATGAACGAAGGTTTCTAGCACGGATCATTACCCACGAGGAACCGCTCCGATGGTGATCAGGTAATGTTGGTAAATAAAATTAAATATATATGTGAGCTTACATAATAATGAAGCCTTGGAACGGGTACACTATATAATCAAATTTTATAATCCCGATTTTGAAAATCCCGACCTTAATATTTGGGCGTGCCCTGTTGGAACACGTAACATCTACAAAAAAAAAACATCTGTATCATGTTACATTAAATAGGTACCTACCATATTAAATAAATAGGACATTCTTACACAAATTGACTAAGTTCCGCAGTAAGCTCAATAAGGCTTGTGTTACGGGTACTCAGACAACAATATATATATAATAAACAAATACATAAAAAACATCCATGACTCAGGAACAAATCTGTGTTCATCACACAAATAAATGCCCTTACCGGGATTCGAACCCAGGACCATCGGCTTAGCAGGCAGGGTCAAACCAACTATGCCAACCGGTCGTCGATATTTTTTACAATTACTGTATCTATACGTCTACCGATTTAGCAACAATGTTGAAGTAGCAAAACTTAGCTTGGCGGGAATCTAGTAAGGTTGATAGTAAGGTGTACATTTGTACAGTGTACCCTTCATTTACTGGCCATATACGTCCGGGAATATCCGCCGGATCTGCCAATAAATGTATAGTAAACTTGTCCGGCGGATGCCCCGTGGATACACCCACTATATGGGGATCTCGTATAGTGTTGGCGAAGCTGTAGCAACTAAAACCGAGAAATTATGCTAACTATTATGTTATGACGTTACTAGCCACGAATTGAAAGCCCACGAGCACACGTACTCTTTGTCTTTACTCCTGCAGTTTCCAGCCTAAAGCGGCCATTGACTAGGTCAGCCGCTTTCACCGAGACAATGCCTGTAGGAAGTTCGCGTCGGCCTGAATACGGTGTATACGGCCGTTCGTACACGTCAGTGTGGATGTCATCGGCCCTTTGCGGAAAGCGCTCACGTACAATAGGCTAGACGACTAAAAAAATATATTTAGTCCGTCTTTTACATTATTAAAAAATATCGTACACGTATTTTTTCTGTTGTTCGTCAAATCAAAAATGACAAAAATACAGTGCGTTCAAGTTTCGCGTAACGTCACTATTAGGTACAATTCTTAACTAGTAGTGACGTCACAAGACCCCACCCTGGAACTTTGATGCTCTATATCTTCGTCAATTGTAGTTAAATTGAAAAAGGAAAAATACGTGTCTAAATCATTTTAGAGAATCTAACTGACCTAGTCACCTAGTCGTCATCCCTATAAGAGATGGAGCGTGAACTCTGGCAGTATATGCCCCCGTAAGGAGTTAGATTTTAAGTTTTGAGTCAGCGTAAAACGCAGAGTGACTGCTAAAGCCCGCTATCATTAAAAATATCATACGGTATATTATAAATATCATCGAATTTTATTGCTGCTCTCTCTCACTAACGTTATATAACTTTGACTTAGTATCCTTTCTGTAAAAACCTGTGATTGGCTTCGCTGATACAATGTTACATAATTTGTCCGAGCTATTTAGTTTTTCAAATATAATAAAATAATAAATAAATAAATGTGCGGTAATTACATCTAAAAGATAAAAGCGTAAAATATTCTAAAAACAATACTCATAGGTACGAGTAGTTCGTTGTCAAAACTGAAAAGGTGAATTCATGTTAAATTAAGAGTTTTACTTTGATTAGGATAATTAGGGGGCATGCCATATTATTGTCGCAAGTAATTAAGTAAAGTTAGGCACTGAATTAATACATGTATTTGTAGGAGGTAGGGAAGATTTCAAATTTAAAATCGTGGTATTAAACTATCTTTGCATACACAATGGATATGTCATATTCAGAATTAGGTACCTAATCCTGTGAAACCGGTATGTATACATGGTCTATAACAAATAATTCGCTCAATTACCTAGTACAAAAGACACCAATTACATCATATGTATAATAATTATGTAAGATGACAAAAAGCCATACTTAAAGCATCTTAATACCTCGCCTAGCCTATTGTAGAATACTAAACTAAAGCGTTAGGTAAGGTTGGGTACGTGATGTGAGTTAATATGTGAGAAAAGCTATGCTAGTAAAGACAGTAAGGGCTTTAGTAGGTAAGGACGGGTCTTGGGTTGAGCAGAGCGGTTATTCCAACACGGTGACAAGTGTAACAAGGCTCTAGCATCACTGAATTACTGGCTTTTCGGGCGTCAAATTACTCATTGATGGCTAACTAGCATTAAGCCAGGCATTGGCTACTGCCAACACACTGGCTATAACACTAGTAATACAATAAATGATCCTGACAGTTTGTCATCGTGGTGAAAAACAAGTAGAGACTAAGTGAAATGTAGACATCAGTCGGAATGTTGGCCTGGCTGGTTTAGTTCATTTGATTAAGGTGGTAAATTGACATTTAATAAAACTGGAATTCATTGCCGAACTAGTACCTACTCGTAACTAGGCGATGGACTGAATGGAATACTTTTAACTACACATGCTATGTTACATTGTGGTACTTACACGTGTTTAACCAATATTAATTGCTATCTATCTCAAATAATATTTCTTATTTTCTTATTAATTCAGAAGCTTGAACCACTTTCTGAGTCACTTGTTTCAATCATTGTTGACTCAGCTACTGGAATACATTTTAAGGCATAAGGCGCATATTACCTCTACACAAAACTGAAATTTAAATTTGCTTAATATTCGATGTCCTAGCTGTAAAACCGAATAAAACATGCATTGTACAGTCGCCACCAGAAGTTCGGGGAGTACTACCTACGATTAAAATATTTGCTCGTGTTATTGGGCCCACCCGGTTTATCTTGTGGCGGTACACAGAGTGCACTTAAATGAGGGACCCCGCCGCCGCGCGCACCTAAAAAGTGGCCTTACCATCCGATGACACTTTTACATAACATAAGAGGTTTACCGTTCTTGTCCGAGTGAATCCCACACGCAAGTCAAACAGGCCGCGTCGCGTGCCATGCAGTTCGTAATTAATTTATTACCATTTAATTACTCGTAAGACCTGACTCGACCTGGTTGGTAATTGTATGCTCCAGTTAGTGTCATGCCCGGAACGGGACGACGCGGCCTCGGAGACGACCGGGCTAGTGCTTGTTGGTAACCATTATACAACCGTCTTATGACTATCAGGTAGGCTGTGATCTAGAACTGCTTCGCTTCACGCCGAGTCGTAAAGTTACGAGTGTGAGACAGCTGTTTCTTTGAATACAGAAACATAGTCAGTTTTCTGATATTATCTCGTTCCTTAAAATACAAAACTGCCGTAGTGAACTGTCGCACGCCTTCTGTCTTCATCGTCTCACGTCATTACGGTGTTACGAAGTTCAAGTGTCGAGATAGCATTAATTAGTCAAATTACCGAAACAAAACATGCGTTACATACACATTGTGGGATAAATATCAGAATCAGAATCATTTTTTCGTGACAATCACAAACATTTACAGAGAACACATAATATAAAAACAAAGACAGCTAGGAAAACAATAATTGTTGTGTACATCACGAAATGTATCCAACTCAGCATAATGCTCTAAATATAATAATATCGCTCTAAAACAAGCAACTATCAGATGGATAGCGTTTACGTTGACTTTTTTGTCTTTTATGCAACAAGCAACTTGTTTGAATGTAATTTGTACAAACTATTCAAGCGTTCCTTTGGGACTACGAGTAAGCCAATCTGACTGGATACCAAAGATTGAATGATTCTACTGTAGCGCATTGATTTCAAATTCTTTGCGTGCTTGCACATCTAGACGCACGGAGTTTTTAAGAGTTAACTCTTAAAGAAAATCTAAACTTTCCAGTAATCACCGCCTCTTATATCTGTCCTTGGACACGTTGCTCTCAAAAGTCTCACTCTTTAAATTACCCATACAACTCTTGGTTGTATAACATATGCTAATGTTGTTTCTCCGGAGGAACAAAAAAAGTGGAACGAACCATTTCGGCGCGCTTGCGACATCCTTTGTGCCGCGCGAGCGTGGCCCTTTCGGGCTGCGGTGCGCGGCGAACGCTCAGATTTATGGGCCCTTAAGATATCCATAATTTTACCATTAAATATATTCTGTTACAAGCTGCCTTACACAACACCATAACTTTGCTATAATATCAGATTTATATTTTTAAGCGTCAACACATAATTGCCAATTTTTTGGTGCTAACTCAGTCCTTATTCTTAGTTTAACTCACCGAAATGTATTTTGTTTCCAGATGGCGCCCCCAGTGCTAGCGCTCCTGCTGCTGCTGGCCGTGAGCTCCGCCCGCGAGCAGAGCCGCTGGTCGCGTCAGATCAGCACCTACACCGCCGACATCAGCGACTGGGTGCCCCTGCCCGGGCCCGTCGAGCAACCGTCCTCGGAGATCAAGCGGCAGGCCGTGGCCGAGCCGCGCATCCTCGCTGAGCCCTTCCCGGCCTTCTCGCGCCCCGCGACCTTCAACCAAGACTTCAGAAACCAACCTTTCTACCAAAACAGACCACTGTACCTACAGTCGGTCCCGTCCGTCCCGTCTGCCCCGCAGAACTTTTTGAACGACCAGGGCTTCGGGCAGAGTATAAGATTCGGACTATCCCAGCCAAACTTCCCGCTGAATCAAGGGTTCGTCTCGCCGCAGTTTAACTACGACAGCGTGCCGCAGATCAAGTCAAGACCGACCGCCCCGACTAATCCCATCAAGTTTGAAAGTTTTTCCAAGACGCTACCTTCGCCGCAAGCGAAACCGTTCATTAACCAAGTATCAAAGAAGCCACCCCCGCAAGGACAAAAATTCGTTGATGGTTACCAGCTAGAGAACGCGAGCAATGAGTTCGGTTTCAATCAGAAGAAAAAACCACAGTCTCTACAAAAGCTGAAGTTTGAAAGTCCCAAGATAGAAACAACGATTCCCAATAAATCTAAGTTGGAAAGGGAAGAAGTACAGCTACTTTATGTTCCAGTGGAGTCACTGAACCAAGGCCAATACAACTTCCGCAATCCTCAAATTCAATACTCTACGCAAGGTCTTCCGAAACAAAACCCGATAAAACAGTCTTTCGTTAACGACTTCCAGAGACCCGCGAAACCTGCAGAGCACGTTAATTTTGGGCAAGAATACTTTAACTACAACCCTCAACTAAAAGAATTTGACCAAGTTCCGAAGTTTTCGACCATTTCTACGCCGTTCCCGACTGCACCGCCTACAACACCGAAACCAAAGAAACTGAAGCCTCACCAACCTCCGCTAGCCGTATTCTTGTCGCAAGAAGCTAAGAAAGGCGCACAGGTGAAGGTGGGCGACGTTCTTTCTTCGTTAAAGAATGCTCACACGATTGCTGTATTAGACGCAGTCAACCCCTTAAATGCTCCCAAAGTTTTTATTGGTCCGTCGACCTTGACGCCACCGGAAAATTACGTTAGATTCGAATTACCATACCTATCGAATATCGAGAACAGCGACAACAAACTAAAACAGCTACCGTTCTTTGTCGCCCCGCTGAGCTACCACACACCAGACGGGTTTGCAAAGATTCCCTTCCCCTCTCCTCATGTTGGGTCCGTGGTGATTAACTCTCAGATCAAAGACTCTGCGCCTGCGACTCTGACGACTCCATTGGCAGATGTTATACCTAACTCTTACGTGGCTGCTCCTCCATCTCAAAAACAGGAGCAAAATCCAGTCACTCAAAAACCCAACTTCAGCTATTACAGCACGGTAGCGCCGAAAACTAACGCGCCCACTCATCAATCTGAATATTACTCGTTTGAACCGCAAACTGTCACTTCCATTAAGCCTTCGAAAGAACCACCGAAAACTGGCTCATATTTCTTGAGCAATGATGGACAACAGTACAATCCAAATCAGTACGCGGAGTACTCGCAAGAAAACTATAGTCAAGAGCAAGTTAGGCCGAACATAGTGAGACAACCAGAGCCAACTGTTCCGACAACGACTCGTACCCCCAAGACCACGAGTAAACCATCATCCACTTACTCCAGCCAGCTGCTGGAAACTCACAACCCCTACTCGATAAACCAGGCTTTCCACTTCAGCACTCCCTTAGATTACAATAACTTCTTCGAAGAAAAGGACAACTACTCTACGCAGCAGCTCAAGACTTTACCGTCGACGACCGCGTCTACCACACCTAGTGCTACTCCAAGCACGACACTCAAGGCTGAAATCATTACTGAAAACCAGTCATACCAACAAACCTCACCGAATTATGCACAGCAAAGCTACTCGCCCGAGATTCACTACGAATCTGAAATCCAAAGCTCTAGATTCCCTGTTTATAATTCCAACGAGTTCACAACCAACACTCAGTACAACCGACCTGAGGCTGTAAACACGAACAACTTGGCAACTGTAAACAGCCCACCCACAGACACGGACAACAGATACATCGAATCTCAGACTCCAGTACGAGATAATTTCGCTGCAGTTAACGAATTACCGACCACAGCAGCCGGTGCTAGCGCTCAGCCAACCAACCCGTCATATAACCAATACGATAATAGCTTCGTCAGTAACGAGAGCCAAGAGAGTTCCACGGCCACTACAACAACTACGACAACAACCAGGAGACCCTTCAGAACTCGCGGACGACCCCGGTACACTAGCACTACCCCTAGAACCGACTCCAATGAATCTAGCACCAAGTATACAGCAACACGCAGACCGTTGCGCGAGAGGAGGCCTCTACCGACTAGATCTAGATATGAACCTAACAAGATTACTACTGAGAAACCTACAAGAAAGCCGGTCGATTCAGATGAAAGTTCGACTAAATCATCCACCTACTCCAGCAGGACCAGAACGCGAGGACGAGTTCAGTTTAAGCCCTCGGATAGTGACGAAGGTCAATATAATAGAAACAAAGGCAGTGGAAAAAAAGAGGCCGACTTGGCCTACCAAAGAGATGTTCTTCACCAAAACTACCCAGTTACTCTAATGGAAAGAACAAGCACCGCAGACGTCGAAGCCATCACGGAGCCGGCCCCTAAATTCCAGTCAACGAAGAATGTTGAATCATCTGTTTCTTATGACACTGAAAATGCTTACACTTATGAAAGAGCATCCGTCAGCCAGCCTAACACTAACTCCGCGTCGAGTGAGAACACCTTCCCATCAAGGTCCGAGGTCCGCACAGAAACGCCATACGTGCCGTACGTTCCTTCCACGCGCAGCGAAGAGTACGTCTATCACTCAAGAAGCAGCTCTGCTCCAGTGGACGCAATTTCATACGATGAATCGTCTCCGGAGAACGAAGACATTTACGAAAAACAAACAACTCCGATTGAAAAGGAAGCGGTTGCTGAAGTATCTTATGCTACCGAAGCTGTTAGCCCTGTGACCGAACAAGCTCCTAGCTATTCTGTTACTATCAAACAAGACACACCTGCTCAAGAAAATGACGATGCTAAGTTCTTGAGTGAAGAAGTTAACCATGAAGAAGAAGTGCAAACGACACCTTCTTACAACAGAGTTCGCGTGCGACCCGGCCTTATTAAACAGTACCATCAATCTTCCACAGAAGCGGCGAAGACTAAGGATAGAAAACGTCCTGTGCAAGCTATTACTTACAGACCTGCGTTCGACAGACGCCGCACCACTATGCGTATCGAAGAGATTGGAGAGGATCTAAAGACCAAACAAGTCTTCGCCCGCCCTGAAGTTCAAGAACACAGACATCCCGTGTACAAGCCAGAGCCAACCACCGTGCCACCAGCAACTACAGCCACACAAGAGACCTCTACCAAACGTGGCGCGTTCCGTCGCCGGCGCCCTTCCTACACCACCACCTCCACAGAGGCTTCTAGCACTAAAAAGAGCACTTATGAAGTAAAGAACAGATTCAGAGGCCGACGACCAACCACCGAAAAGCCAACAGAGAAATCCGAAGTCCAAACCGATGCGTCATCGACGACCGTCAGAAATAATCTTCACAGCAGATATAGCAACCGACCACGGCTGTCGGAGAGATACAATAAGAAACCGGAAACTGAAGACCAAGACCAGGAACCCAACTACTCTATCAACAGGCCAAAATTTGCCGAGCCTGACGCAGACCAATGGTCAGTCGATTCATTCAAACCTTACAACCCTAATGACATCATCGATGACAGAAAAGACTCCACAGCCGGTTTGCAAAGTGATGATGAAAGCGACTTAGATATCATTACAGCTAGAAACGAATACGATGATATTCTGATTTCTGTCACGCCAGCGAGTAACAGGCTAAACAAAAAGATACCGGATATCCCCCCAACTCTGGAGGCCTTGGTCGAACAAAGCAAAGTGAATAAGAGCGACTCATCTGACACGATGTCCACGTTCGAGAGCATGTTAGAGGAAGTCATGAAAAGTTTAGAAGAGCAAGACGAGGATGAGTACACGAGCAACGTGATGAAGCACAAAGGTGGGGAGATTGGTGAGATCCCGCCAGAAAGGATTATCTCGTCGGGAGACAACTATTCGAAGCCGAGCACGCCGGAGGAAGAAACCACGACGATCGAGCCCACTGAAGAGTCCAGTGTTCTAAGTGAGGTTAGTACTTCAATATTCGTTCTTAAGGAAATCAACTCGTTTTGAGCTGCAATTATTAAGTAGGTTTACACGTAAATTTTGATGCACTATCTCCAATCCAAGAATAGCAATTTGGGAAATGTTGGGACATACAAATTACTAGATAGATTATCTCCTCCTAATCTCATTATATTCTTTGGCTGCGCTCTCCTCTTTTAAGACGATCAATAATCCATTAACTCTGCCTTTCCAGGAGGACAAGGACCGCAAGGGACGCCGCCGCGGGTTCTGGAAGAAGGTGAAGGTGCGTCCCGCCACCACCGAGGCCATCGAGACCGCCGAGTCGCAGCACTTCGCGCACGCCGTCAACCGGCTCGGCGCGCCCGTCGGCAAGGCCGCGCACGGCAAGGACCCCCTCGCAGACAAACCCGCCAGGGTCACCACCTACAAACCCACCTTCAACATCAAAGATATCCTCGAGGATGATTCTGTTGAAGAACTCCCCATTGTAGACATCCCCAAAATCGACACAGACGTCAATGCTGAAGCGACGGAGCCCCAAGTGACTACCGAAAACATCCTGCAAAAGGAAACTCCCACCGAAATGTCACCGGGCGATTTAGACCTAGGAACCGGATCTCCAGACCCCACTATCGCCGACTCCACAATTTCTGAAGCTACGAGCGAAGCCACCAACATTGACAGGAATGATGGCTTTAGCTTAATGGATTACCTGTTCGGAGCCACCGGCGAAAGTGAGAATGATGACAAAACATCAGCCACCACCAAAGCAACGATTGAAGTAACAACTGAGCCAACCAAAATCAGGATAACCACAACAGAAAGCAATGTCATCCCTGAAGAAATCACCGCTGTTGCGGACAGCGATTACAATGTTGAGGCAGTCACAGAATTCACGGAGATCAAGAAGTCTAACGCTACAGAGCCAGTGACGGCCCCGAGTGAGGTGACGGAGAGAGTGCCGGAGTCCTCGTCCGTGTCCAGCTTCATGGACCCGGGCAGCGTGGTCAGCACGTCCATGTCCACCGAGGTCTCGCACGAGACTGAGATCTGCTTCCGGGGCAAATGCATAAAGACCAGCAAAGACCTCTTATAAACCAGAACCAACCAATTATGGTGCTAAAGACTGTGTTCAAAATATAGTGGAATATTCAATTAGTGAATTGCAGAACATTTTTAATTAAGTTGAGTTACTAAATGATCTTACCTTAATTTATTAGTGTATATTGAATGTCTCTGGTGAGATTTTGTAAATAGTTTAGAATCACTCTTTACTTGATTTCACCATTTTATACCTGCCGTAGATAGTCTAAGCGTTAATCGCCTTAATTTTTGTGGCCACAAGAATTGAGTTTGTATAATATATGTTATTGACAGATTTAATATAAGTCTTATGTTAGGTTCACATTTAGTATTTTTTTACTTTTTGTATTATAGATATTTCGACTGAGAATATTTTTGTAACCATAATTTAAGTGATAAAATACTTATCTGTACTTACTTATTATTATTTATTTCTTCTGATGTTTGTAGGTACACTGAAAGGGCATTTTCTGAGTATGTTTAACTTTGTTATTCAAACCATATAGCAATAACATGCTACTTGTACCTATTTCCCCAAAGCAAAGTTAATTTAATTTAATTTAATTAAATATATAAATATAAATACCAATTGTACTTGATGCTTCACTCACCAATGTTACTGCCTAAAGTGTAATTTTGTATTAAAAACGAAAATAAAGTAAATAAATAAAAATCAATGTATTTTCTTTTAATGAGTATCTTGGTATTGGAACACAAAATCCAATTACATATGGTTTTTGTTCCACAAAAAGAGGTTTAACTTGAAAATCTACACACCTGATCCTGCACTTAATTCCAAAACTGTACTTAACAAATCAATGGGAAAAGTATTTAGTCAAAAAAACTACTGTCACTGACTGTACTATACTCATCGCTATTGGAGGCTTTTTCCAATACGCCAATACACTGAACTCATAGATATTACCTCTATAAGAAAGTTGGAGATCCCTCTGGTGGGATAGAGTGAGCTGTCTCACCAGCTAAGGCGGATGTCACGCTGGATGCAACCGGTGTTCAGTGTGAGACGGCATTAGCGCATAGCATTATCTCACTCAGAAACCGGAGCCAGTGTGGCATCCACCTTAGTTGCTAGATAAGCACATAAAGTTGGAGGTCCCAGCTTCAAGTCCCATTGAGGGTATTTATTTGAGAGATTATCTGCTTTAGCTGGAATCTTAGGGAGCCTGAGGTCTGCTTTGGCAAACATTTCATTCAACAGTTTTAGCGTGAAGAGGTAACAGACAGAGTTACTTTTGCATTTATAATATTAGTATGGATATCATGAATTACATCATAAAGACTTGTATGAAGAATAATATGAAGTTCAAAACATTTATATCTTGCAATTAAAATGCCACAGTAATAAGAAAACAAGTAAGTTTATTTCAATGCATTGCACTTTACACATATCAATGCATTATAATACATTTATTATTTATTATTATTTATTATTTATTTATTTATGCACAGGCAGCTTATAGCTGATGCGTGCACAATCAATAAAGTCTTGTGTTTTCATCTTTGTTTTTCATAAATTCATCAAGTCTATTTTTGAAAGAGTTCACAGATGATGCACTTACCACCGACTCAGGTAAACTGTTCCACACTTTTACCACACGGTTAGACAAGAAATGGTGCCTGGGGTTACTAGAACTTGACGAGCGAGCTAATTTCAATGAGTGCCCTCTCAGGTTGCTATTTGTACTCCTGACAAATATGTCCTGTAGCGACGGGACATCGTGGTATCCATGCAATATCTTAAATGTTTCAATGTTTCATTTACTAACTTACAGTTATCTTTTGCCCATGTTAAACAGAAAATAGTGTAAGTATATAGTAAAAGCTTCATACCGCTTGTGTGCAACTTATAAATGGTGTCAGAATAAATACTGCATCCATGTATAGTTCAATTTAGTTTCACAGCCCCATTAACTTATTACAACACATTTTAACCTTATGAGAATAAAGTTCTTTAACCATTTAATCTTCTTGCACACTTCACTCAATCACTTGACAATCATCGTCGTCCACAAACCCGCCATTCATAGCGTTATGTAGAATATCATTCTTATTCTTCTTCAGTTCATTATCTATAAACATTCTCCGCTCCTCTCTCATTCTCCGCTCCGCCACCTTCTCTGGAGTCGGTCTCTCCACTATACCTTTAGTGAACGTGTAGATGACTGTCGAAGAATCCCCGTCGATAAAAGCCAAATTGATAGTAGGACCAGTCTCTATCGTACACAAATTCTGCTGCAACACACCAATTAAATCCATATTCACATCTTCATGCGTAGGGATAGGCACATATATGTTCATTTTATCCCTTTTACTAGGCCTGGCGACTATATACAATGTGTCCACATCTTTGTTGTAACAATATTCGGTGTCGTACATTAGTTTTACATCCACTAAGTAAACATAAAGTTGATAAGCCAGTGATATCTTTAAGTCAGAGCTACACCCGAGAACGCGCATGTCTTCTCTTATTTTCGTTTCAATATCCATTACGTACTTTAAATAGTAAGGACTTTTTATTTATGTGAAATACAAGTAAACATAACCTACGACCGGGCTGGACAATTTTGTGTTTATGATATGACAGTGACAGGTCAGAGTCTAAACATGCGTCTTGTTATGGCAACGACTGAACGTTTGTTTAGCGATTTTAGTCAGGATAAGGTCGAATTTGATTAGGTAATGACGATCTATATTACTGTTCAGTTAGAAATATATAAACTTTTAGTTTGTTGATATTTATTAAGATCAATAAATTAAAAGCCATTGAAATTTAAATTTAATTTTAGATAATAACTTAACGCAAACTAGAATAAATTAAGTGCACTAGCAACATTTTAATTTCTCCTTCAACTTTGAACAAGTGTCTGCAGAAACCTCGTTTATTTTCTATCTAATAAAAGTTTTGATATTATTGCAGCATTTAAACAAGCTTTGATTTGCCTATTCTTGGTAACAAAGAATTGCTATTGTGTAGTATTATTGACAATAATGTTTGCTGTGCAGTGCATTACTTTTCAAGTGTTTCGTGAGTTTATTTGAATGTGGAAGTTTTCATCGATGTAATAAAATTCCAAGATGAAAGAGAGGTAAGACCATGTGAAATCGAGTAGCAGGAAGGTTTAGGCTGAATTTTGAGTGTTTATATAGTATTCATTATGCGAAATGGATGCGATATTTTTATGGTAAACATCGCCACCTATCGGCACATAATTAAAGCATCGTAATTTGATTACAGCGCAACCTAGTGCCGAGTAGCGGAAATAATTCGCTTTTAGGAAGGCTTATTTTGTTTAGTTGACAGTCTTAGCTCCCACTATACTTGTAGTTCAACACTCAAGCGCTAGATGGCGTTTAGAGAAGAAATACCAACTATAATCGTCAGATGGCGTGACTTACAAAGTCGTTGAAATTTTCTGCTAACAACTAAAAAATATTTGATTGAATTAATGCATATTTGATTACGTTTTTCAAAAAAGACTCTAAAAATGGTTTTTGATTACGCAGTAGTCTCTAGATACCGTAGCTTTGTACTGTTTAGATGCTGTTGCCTTTGTTTATCTTGCTGAAATAAGGTTTTTTTTATTGAAATAGCTTATAGTACTTGAGTAGGTTGTACCTAATGCATGTTATGTTTATTATCCTCTGAGCTATAATAATGGAGGCATAATTCATGCTAATTAAGTATGTAAATTTCATATAATTTTGGTAATGCTGTGCATGAGTTAAGTAATAAGAGAGCCACTATGAGGGTGGCATTTGTAAAAAAACCCTCTCTAAATAAATAAAGATTAAAAAAAAAAGAGTTTAGTATTTTTATTTAGTTATTTTTTTAGTACCCAAAGCAGAGCCCAGGTACCCTGAACGCTAGGAAGAAGATGACTACAGTTTCTAATTATAAGTAATTATCCTGCTTTTTGTCATTTTTGAATAATAAAACATAGGTATTAATCTAAAAGTTGCAGACATAGTATTTATTGCACGGTATTTGATGTGTCACTGCGCTTGCCAGATCCAAGTCCAATATAAAGAACTTCCCTTTCCCCTACTGGCACAGTTTACATATTTTACACCTCTTCATAATTTATTATTCGTGATTCGTTCTAAAAATGTGCTTGTATGTACTTAAATACAAGATATTGTCGATTCTTGATAAGATTCAATGAACAACCGACAGGTACATTTAGCCGAAAACAAATATGTAGAAAAAAAAATATATATATATTTATTTTCCTTCATTCACGTTTTTTTAGGAATCTTAACTAAACATGCTCGACACTTCACTAACCACAGTTAATGGATCGACAATAATTATTATTATTAACAGTGTCAGCTGTGTTAGATAATAATATACTTATGTATTATGTATTTACATATAATATATAATGTAATGTTTAACGTACTTAATTTATTACAATATCAAATATCCTGTGTACAGACCCATGCATTACCTGAACATGTGTTCATCTGAATTCGTTGCGATAGAGTGGAAAAATGTACACATAATGAACTCGACTGTACAATATTCAAAAGATCACGTGACAAAAAAAGTATGTGGTAAAAGTGAAGCATAATTTCGTCTCTGTTGCTATCAGTCAGGATGGCCGAGCGGTCTAAGGCGCCAGACTCAAGGTTACCTTGCCTACTGTGTAGGTGTGAGTTGTTCTGGTCCTCTCTGAGGGCGTGGGTTCGAATCCCACTTCTGACATAACTTTTTGTGATTGTATTTTTTTTTCAGCTTTCACACATAATACGCATGTCACCCGACAGTTTATAATTTGACCAGGGATATTATAAACTAATCTAATCTAACCTATCCGTTTGTTTACGATCTCGCGCGTTAGTTATATAACGGTACTCACAATTCTACGGTGACAAAAATATTCATTTCATATTGTAGCTCAGATGATCTCTTTATTACACTCGAAGGCACAAGTTCCGGGTCACTAGGATTTACTTGTACATTTATGTATTGTAATCTTGAATACGAATACTTACACCTAGCGTGGGTTTGTTTTACAATTTCGAATTTCTAAGTTTAAGCCAGTTGGCTTTGCTTTTGTCCTGTCATAAAATCGATTTATAAGAAGTGTCGCCAATATTCAATATAAGTATTCAGGTAACTTCACTAAGTATATTCAATTTTCGGTTAGCAAAGAAAAGGACGCCCTTTTTTGCTTTATCGTTTTATACAATGGTTAGGTACCCGAAAACCCGAAACTTATGCTCTCGGGTTTATTTATTTTTCAACTAGGTCTTACGACCTAAGTATAATATAAATAACACAATTTTATAATAAAACAACATTAAACCACCTAAAGCCAACGGTTGAAATTGGGACCCCAAATAAAACCTAATATTTTCCTTACAATCGAAGTGAAAAGCAGAGTTTCACCTTGTTGCACTCGGAGTCTCGGACCAATAACCAGCCTCCACTAAAATGGGTTCCCTCTTATGCCTTTAATATACAATCTAATATTTTTTGGGAATTCCTAAGCTCAAAACGTTGGTAGCAAAAATTTTGAATAAATAAATTGGCAAAAGGCCAACGACACGAGGTGTTCCCAGGCGGTCACCCATCCAAGTACTGACCTCGCCCGACGTTGCTTAACTTCGGTGATCGGACGAGAACCGGTGTGTTCAACGTGGTATGGACGTTGGCGGTAGAAAGGTTGAATGTTTCTATCCATATACGAGTATAATTACTTACGTCATTAAGATTGCATCATATTGTTATTGATCACATATGTATAATATCTCTCTCATATTACCCTTGAATGTAATAAAGGTGCACACAGTTTACATAAATAAGTTCCTGCTTGCAGTTATAAATTGCTAATAAATTAAGATGCACTGCTAGAGAAATATGTAGTGTTTCGCAAGGAAATACCTACTGCTAAAATGCGTATTTATCTCATTTATTTGTACAGGAACATATTGTAAGGTACTTGGGAATTAGCAAGCTGTATGTGATAGCTTCTACGTATAATAGTTTCCTAAAAGGACGAAAATAACACTACAAAAATGTATTATAAGTAGGGGTTTAAAAATGCAAAAAGATTTTCCCGTACCGGGAATCGAACCCGAGCCTCCTGGGTGAAAGCCAGGTATCCTAGCCACTAGACCATACGGGAGATGAGGTGTCCTGCAAAATTATTTATATATTTGTACAGATATAAACATGCATATATACACGTATATACTGTGTTAGTCACTAAACAACACAAATAAGAATATACAACATAAAACATTCTGTCTTGTGTTGTTAGTCTATATTGGTTAAACATGAGGAATGTGTATTTAGACAGATGCAAATAAAATTATGCACGTTCCTAAGATACAGATGCATAGTAGGGTGGTTGTACCAGTAATGGTCAAGGACCAGCAATGTATACATTCACTCTTTATTCTTCTTCTTTCTACCCTTCATGCCCTCCTTCCTGCCACATTATGTGGGGTCGGTACAAGCTATTTATAAAAAGACCGAAGGATTTTTTAATCGCATACTGTTTCTTCAATGTTGACCAGTCTTTAAATAGTTAATCTGTTAAATAAATTATTTATAATTATGTGATTTTTAATTCTAATTTAACTATTAATAATTTAATATTTACCTGACATATTTTTATTTTGTATATTTTATTTTATTTTATTTACTTAATGTAAATATATGTACTTAGTGTAATTTTAATTGTATTTATTTCTCGCCTGTGTTCTTATGACATTACAGATTTTGAACTTGAACATTCTCTCGTTGTTTCAGCACTTTTTTCCTTTCTTTTTCATGTCCTTCACACAATCCATCCAGCGCTTTCCGGCCCACAAATCGCCCTTCGTCCATCCACATTCATCCTTAACATTATTACCTATAGGACCTCCATCTCTTCTCATTACATGCCGTACCATGCTAACCTGCTACTCCTCATTTTCTCCGTAAGATTTGGCATCTATTTTTACAATCGGCCGCCTCACATCAACCCTCCTTATGATTTTTTCGCTTCGAGAAGGACCAAAGATTTGGTAGGGAAAGGAATTACGGGTTCTGGAATATTAGGGCCCTACGACAGAGGGGTGTGTGGCACTGGCAGCTAGAGCAGTCCGGTGCGTACCCTTAGCTGTTCCATTCCAATCAGTTTTCGGACAGATAATCTGGCGAACCACCCTCCGGACTCACTCACCCACCCACTCTTATTATGAGGAATTAAGGTTCATGCATTTATTTTGTGTCAATCAATTGACAACCATATAATATAATCCGGGATTGTTGTTCATTGAAATTAAACACTTTGGCATTGAAATTAAACACTGTAGAACGGATTAATCATCTTAACCCTGTGAAAACGAGTGCTGTAAAGGGCTCGAAAAGTAGGGTTGGTGTTAACGCGAGTGATCCGTTCTAAAGTGTTTAATTTCAACTGTATAATATTTGAATTAAAAATTTAGTGTCCGTCACTGATATCTGTCAGCTTAAAGTGTTCATAATTGGTGCCGTCACCCTAGTGTTTTAAATAGACATATACATATAGGTATGTACAATTGTAGATAAGTAAATGAACTTGAAGACACACTTGAGTACACAGTCTTAAAAGAAAGTGTTTTTTTTACAAACATCAGGACAACTAGTATTCATTTCTATATGCAAGTAGTGTTTTAACACTTCCGATTTTGCATATTTTAAATTAAAATATGTTAAATAAATCCTCGTTCTCGCGTAATGCATTAAACTAAGTAAGATATTTTTATTACTGCTTAAGCATGTGCTAGACGGTTTTAAATAACGGTTATAACCGAGATGTTCAACCGTGTAGTGGTTTGTAATTTTTCGCATTACCTTAAAATGTCATCGGTAGATTGAAATTAGTCCACTGTCGTACTTTATTTCTTTACTAAGTGTGATAACATTAACTAAATATACTTAAATATACCGCCTATTTCCTTGTTGGTGAGCAATACAAATACTATTTCTTACTCACCAACAATGAAATAAAAACGATATAATTTAGACACAAAATAATAAACACCGGTAGACAACAGGCGGTCATATCGGTAAGAAACGATCTCTTAGTTAGATTACTCACTATGCTATTTAATTTTGAAGGAAATAACGAAGCTAAGTTCTGTGAACAATAATTATGTTACATATTATATCTTCTAGTGTCGGATTCAACGTCGTATCACTCGTATCCAACTCATAACGAAGGCCGCTTAATCGCCAGAGGGGTTTTGCAACTCTTACGTAATTTCGACAATGTCATCATCGCCTCCGTGGCGCAATTGGTTAGCGCGTTCGGCTGTTAACCGAAAGGTTGGTGGTTCGAGCCCACCCGGGGGCGTTACTTTTTGCCTTTTTTCAACTTCGCATTTTATTGCTATCCCACTGCTGAAACTTGAAATCATAGTTTGGTAATCATTTTTTACTATATTGGAAGAAAGAAAAGGAAGCCTCTGCCCAGCAGTGGGCAAAACTAGGCTTTTAAATAACATCACAGACTTTATGATAACATGTACTAGAAACGTTATTTTTTGATTGAACCAAGAATCCCTTATAATTATGGTTGTTCGCATGTTTTGGATTTATTTTTGACTAGCGGTAGGTACCGCTGTTGTTACCTAATTTTTTTTTAGTCACTCACTGCCGTTTTATGCATTGGTGTCTATCTACTTTTTATTTTTTTATTCAAAACCACATCACTTTCCCTTTTAAAAATAATATCAGCTTGAACGAGATAATAATTTCACCGTTTATCAGCAGAGCATTTTGGACTTTATGATCCAGCGCTTAAAATACCTCATTTCTTCCTCCGTGCAGTAGCTGAAAATGGTTACTTTAGGAATCCCATTACTTTACAAACTGTTCTTTCGTTTATTGATCAATAATTGTAGGTTCATGTAATTGTTTAAGTACCCTATTTTCATCGCCTTTCACATCGGGGATATAGCTCAGTGGTAGAGCATTCGACTGCAGATCGAGAGGTCCCCGGTTCAAACCCGGGTGTCCCCTGGCAAATGCCTTTTTTCTTCTTTTTAACGCTTCCCGTGAACATCTTTTTGACCCAACTGCCGAAAGAGGGTTATGTTTCTCGAGTATTGAATTTATGTATGTTTTTTTGGCATGGTAGTCTCCTTTAGATTCATCGCATCAGTTTCTACTACGCAT
The DNA here is from genome assembly GCA_949128165.1 of Lathronympha strigana. Taxonomy (NCBI): domain Eukaryota; kingdom Metazoa; phylum Arthropoda; class Insecta; order Lepidoptera; family Tortricidae; genus Lathronympha; species Lathronympha strigana. The sequence continues at coordinate 523,259 of OX421903.1, forward strand.
ATTGATCAATATGCAAAATGACCATCAATTCAAGTTAATAATACCTACCCATTATGAATGACTATTATTGCAACTTTAAAGGACTAAATAGCTTTTTTTTGGTAATTTTTTGCTCTTCCCTTCAGTTATCTGAAAATACCTAACGTACACACGCGTTCGAAAGCGCATGGGCAATTTATGAATGAATTGCGACAGTACTGTCAACCAATTGGAAGTATTGGAACCCTAGGCCACTGTAGGACTATGTCATAGTGACATTAGTGACGCTATAAATCAGCTAGTCTATGATGGTCGGGTTTTTATCGTTTACCGACGTTGCTGTCACGTTCAAACAAGTATGTATGTGCGAAAGTGACGCATAGCGTGATAAGCGATAAAATGGCAACCATGCTAACCCGCCAGATTGTAAGAAATCTCTTGCTACTTGTCATTTTGACATGGTTCTAGAGTGGCCTAGGGTTCCAATTGGTTGACTGTACCTGCCTCATTCTAAGTGAAACATGAGTTTGGTTATTATTATTATTTACCTAACATAGGACTCTTTGCAACTGATTTCTCAAGTTGGCATTAAGCGTATTATATTGCTATACCGCGTACTATACCGTCTCTTTCACTTCTATTGTCAACTGAGTAACCCGGTCTAAGTATATTAATATGTCTAATACTCACGGGAGTTTTCTATTTAAGTCGTAACCCCATTCTAATTTGCCAATGTATTTCAATTTTAGCCTTTAACAGGCTATGCTTCATTATTTATCTATTCAGTGGACAAAGAATTTGTCCTCAATGTCATAAACTTAAGAGTCTACGGTACAGTCACGTCTATTATGTATACACTTCTGAACTTATTACTGGTGACTAAGGTTCAAACATGAATACGAGTGTATACATATTTATGAAGCCGACCGTACCATCGCCATCTCTGTTAAACATTTATAATCCCTATTACAAACAGTATAAGGTCTACCAATGATCACACGGTGCTGTTCGGATCTCCATGCTTCTATCTAATCTATCCTGCGAGTTGGCCTATTGATACTACATGACCCCACTTTTTCTATCACGTGCTTACTAACTTAATTAACTACGCCTTTTTCCTTGATCCTAGTGATCCTAATCGGCCCGGGAGTACCCTATTGGGTATGTCCGAGTCGCGCGGACTAAAAACCCGGGCGGGAATGCGATCGCACAACGGCACAACTTCAAATACATGTAATTATGTGTTGGTTTTCCTCTTGGGTTGTATTTTATTATCTCTATCAGCCTGCTTACACCCTTTTAAAAGAATAATCGTATCGAATAATTTCGGCGTCTCACTGCAATACCTATCACGAACATCGAAAATTGGCATTCAGGTAAAAACTAGAGATGCAACGGATATCCGGCCACTATCCGGCAGCCTGGCATCCGGCCGGATAGCGTTTATTGAATTAGCACGAAATTTATTAATAAAGTTTAAGTAAAAACATCGCCAGCATCCTAGGTACAATGCCTCAAGGACCTACTTTAGATTTAAGGTAAGTAGAGGTAGGTAGTTAGGTAAGTTACACTTACTGTATATATTTCGAGAATAAATGTTTTTACACTGAAAAAAGTAAAAACTATCAAATTACAAAATAATAAATAGTATTTCACAAAATCAGAAAACGGTCAATAATGTCAAAATCACTTTAATGTTTCAAACAATTCAGATATTTTGTAACAATATAAATCACTAGTTAGTAAACAAGTTTTTTATTAAAAAACCACGCCTCTTTCTAGAAACAAGTTGCATGGGGGTTGAGCGGGAATTAATTTGGTCGATTGAAAAATGTTTACGCCGCCGAATATTCGGCGACCGGATGACGGATATTCGGCGGACCCGAAGGCCGGATATCCGGTATCCGGCCAAACCACTATCCGTTGCATCTCTAGTAAAAAAAAAACCTCTTTATCACTCCATTAAGCAAGTGTGACCGAGAGGGCAATACAAATTTTCGATCGTTCGATTTTCGTGGTAGCAGGCCAGAATTGTTAATCTTTTAATCATTCTGCGCAATCTGCGCAGTACCTTTATCCAAAAATAGCTTCTGTGTCTCCAATGTTCAGCGCATTTTAGCTGTTTATTGTTGCTGGTTGTTATCTGTAGTATTAGGTATGTAGTATTTAGTATTGTAATTATTTGTTAGGAGAAGCCTATGTTGAGCTTAAGCTTGTGTGCTCGTGATAAATAGTCATTCTTAAAAATGTGTAGTGTAGTTTCGTTAGTCCAAAGAGAAGTAGCTATGCTGCCGGTACGTACGCTTAAATCCCGAAAGTACCGAAAATCCCGGTACTCGATACACAAATAGTAGGTCTGTATAAACCCTGCCTGCGTAAATAGTAGGTTTGTTACTAGGCCCTGCCCTGATACAAAACTACTATAGTCTGACAAGCTAGGGCTGCAGTAGATTTTGTTTTTAAAATATGTGCGTCCCCTTTTTTGGTATGAAAAAAATAGGGAGGCATATAAATTAAAAAATATTTACTGCAGCCTTTGCTTGTCAGAGTATATTTACGCAGGTAAACTGGTAGGTATTCGTACAATTCATGTTGAGAGCTTTGTAAAGTATATAATTTAATTTTAAATTAAGATTTTGCAAGGGTCTTATTTTATTAGCCAATAACTTGTATTAACTCTAAACAAAATAATATTGATAATTATTGAATTTTCGTTATACTTGCTCTGATTTCTCCGGTATCATGATTGTTTTACGTTCAATTATTATCATTATCAACCATCCGATCCGATCCGATGATGGTTGATAATAATTGAACGTAAAATTCGTCCGCTTAGGCATGGCAGTCGTGGCCGAGTGGTTAAGGCGTCTGACTCGAAATCAGATTCCCTCTGGGAGCGTAGGTTCGAATCCTACCGGCTGCGAACCTTTTTGCATAAATATTTTCATTTTGGTTATGGAATGTTTTTTTTTTGGATGGATGTGGCTATTTCAGCCCATTTTACAGTATTATTATTTAACGTGTTCTCAATATTGTCTTGTTTTCGCGATTGTTCATTGAAATTGACTGAGAGTGTTTTCAGATTGGGCTAAATCTTGCAAGCTTTGCTTATCTTTGTGAGATTAAGCTGTGACTTTAAGAATCGGTCTGAGGATGGAGACCGGAGTTGACCATAGGTCCTGATATATCACGCTTTGTTTTGTAAAGCAACACAACCTAATTGTCTCGGTTTGTTAGATTTGGCTTGTCGAGTATTAAATTAAATTAAATAATCGTTTATTTCAGGCAGGACCGGTCGTAGATTTCTATGGCTATGACAGTAGTGAATAAAAATTTATTCACTACTGTTAGGACATACACATAATTTTTTATATTTAATTTTAAAGATAGCTTCTTATTATAACAGGAAACCGGATGAGCAACTTTATCATTATTATTTAAAATCAACATTAAAATCAATACTGTACAGTTAAAATGTAACATTATTAAGTTAATAAAATGAGCGTACAATTTATAATTGAATAGAAAAAATAAAATATAATTCATAAATAGTAGATAGTAAATAGAAAGTAGTCAGCTTGTTTTTTTTAGTCAAACACCTACTTATTTTTATTGACTTGAATGTATATTGAAATAGTTATTCCTACAGTGTAAGCTTTCTTACACTTTTTTTTTTCAATATAAAATAGAAAAAACATTTATTTTCGAAATATATACAGTAAGTGTAACTTACCTAACTACCTACCTTAAGGCCGTCCCCTATCCCAATGACCTCGGCGATTTGAGCTTTCTTCCCCTCCCGCTTCCTTTCCTCACCGGTTATACAATACGTCAATAAGCATAAGTCACCACCTAGGAAGAGCTGCTTGTACTAGGACGCAACCCTATAAACTACTAGTGGCATCTTACACGACTGGCCTCCGTCGCCCGCGCAGGCATCTCGAGCCGGCGTTTTCGGAAAAATGCGTGTAATAGCTTTTTCTCGAAAAGTACAAAACCTATCCAAAAATCAGTAGATGCGTTTAAAGTAAACATAAATATATACTGCTTGTCTTACTTTCTTGTACTTACGATGCATAATATATATAGATATAAGTAGATACAGATTTAAGGTAGAAGAAAGGGTTTACGGTTTTTTTTTTTCTCTTGATATATTATGTTTTTCGACAATTTAGTAGAACCAAATGTAGACCAAATACCTAGCTACATTATATATTTTTTTCAAGCGTTGTGCTTGGAGCTGAGGGTAGCCCCTAAGGTCCTTGAGGCATTGTAACCTAGGATGCTGTTGGCATTTCTTACACTTACTTACACATTTGTAAAATTCTAATCTAATACAATCTATGTTTGCTGTTTCCAAATCATCATTAGTAAAACAGGAAAAAGATATACTTATAATAAAAAATGGCAAAAAGGCCAACGACACGAGGTGTTCCCAGGCGGTCACCCATCCAAGTACTGACCTCGCCCGACGTTGCTTAACTTCGGTGATCGGACGAGAACCGGTGTATTCAACGTGGTATGGACGTTGGCGACAATGTGAGCGAATTTTGTATACGCTACTCAAATTTCATGCACAATTATCACATTAGTTAGAGTCGCCAGATGTTTGACTTTGCGATCTAATTCTTATACTCATCACTAGATAGCGCTAATGGTTAATTCGCAGTTAGCTGTCAAATTCGGTTAGTTAGCTAACCCCAGACTGGATAATGCAAGTGACGGGCGAGTCACACACACGTACTGCTCGCAGAAAGGTTTATTTTATATTCTTCACACAGTGGACTAAATAAATAATCTACCAATTCAAGTTCACAAGAAACAGGTATTTATTCTGCAACACTACTTAATTTAATCTCCCAGAGAGAACATGGCATTCATGTTGCACTTTCTTGTATTATGAAGTTACATAAAGTTACATGCAGATTTATAAAAAGGGAATTTAGGGTGATTTATGTACTGGTTGTTTTTGAATACCTAAGCCATATTGTGCGCGGTGATTATAGGTCATACTGAACAACAAAATTGCAAAAAAAATGTTGTGCCATACATTTCGATAACGGAGATGGACTATTAATGGAGACTCGAAATTGTTTTCGCTATCTTGAGGAAATTATTGGGATATTGGGCTGAATAGCAAAGTAATTTAGTAGTTCTGTAGGTACCTATCTGAATTAATATGTTTAATTAATACTATTGTTTATCTACCTATTTATAAATATAAATAAAACCAACCAATTATGTAAACATTCTTTTTATTAAACTCTTTTGTCAATAATTATAATACTGTTCGTATAATTACAAAAGTAGAAAACGTCTTCACAATCAATTTTCATCACCTTATGTTATTGCTATACTATTCAAATACAACATTTATTTTAGGAAGTCAATAACGTGTTAATTATTTACATTACAAACAAGCCGCAATGGCGATTAACTTACAATACAATAAATGTTAATTAAAACGATTTTAGAAACATTTCAAAATTCCACAAAATCATCAACAACAACAACCCAACTGAATTTTCACAGGTCCTAGCGGACATAAAAAGTACTCAGTGCAGCTACCGAACACAAGATGGCGTTATACGCCAAAGCCTTATGAATAATGGCCGAACGGCAGGGCAACCAAGTTGCAAATAAACCAATATAGGTCTCAATGTATCTTTTTTTTTTCTTAAGATTTCTTCTTTAACCTATTTCACTTTTCGGGGAGCTTAATGACTGGGACCTGCGAGCACCCCCAATTCCTCTCGCAGTGGTCGATCAAGTGCTTCTCACTGGCGGTCAACAATGAAGGATCGATTTCTTGACTGTCGCTAAAGGGGTCTGTGTATGGCGAGTGGACCAACACGCAGCTGTAATCCATGGAGGGGTTGCAGTAGCCGACGATCATCCTCATTTTGGCCTCTGAGTCAACCTGGAGACAAAAAAAGAGATAGATTAGTAATTTGGCCAAGATTAATTTGTTTTGGAATGTGCAATTAGAAGGAATGTTAATATTAAGAGCTTGGTAATTGCTAATTGTTGGAAATTTTGCGTCGAGCTTGTTTTCTAATTAATAATTGAATGATGATACTTAAACTGTTTTTAATTAGAATCCGGATATACTGGAAAATTCGAGTCCAAATACACACGAGGATAAATAAAGTAATTAAGAAGTTCAAGAGGCAGCTCGTAAATAGATAATTACCTTAATGACGTAGATGTCGTTCTCATCGCAGAAGGCTTGGAGAAGCACCTCCTGCATGTGCGTGGCACTGTCCCCAGGGGGTGCCTCGGTGGTGAAGCAGAACAGCGCCCCTGTGCTGTTGTTGGAGAGGTACTGGATGGCGGGAAGCAGGCCCACTGTCAGGCGCTTCTCGACGCAGGCCCGTCGCAGTACCGTCTTGATACACTGACCCATTGGGCTGGAAGAGAATAAACTGTTAGATTGATGGCCCAATGTCTTAATTGTAAAACACTAGTCTGACGAGGTTTCTTAACTGTGTTGATTGTATTGTAATAGAGTTCGTTGTACTTTACAATGTAATGAAGAATGTTCAAATTGAACTCTAAATGTGCTGTCAATTAACTTTAAATTTACAAATTAGCACAAATTGCATGCTTGACCCGCTTCTGTTTGCGTCAAAGTTTCTTCAAACAAACTCCCAATGATTTAACACAAATATTTTAAATGTCACATTAGTTAGATAGTTACCTTTTCGCGGCCACTCCGCTGAAGCTCTCCATCTTCACTGGAACCACTGAATCCTTGTACATTTTGGATAACTTTATGCTTTTCAGTTCGTGAATTTCACTAATTTCGGGCACTTTCCTGGAGTGTGTAGGAATTTTCACTGAATTCACTACAATTTCACAAAAATGGTGCAATCCGAGCGCAGGGTTCACTAAACCACTTGTTGAACCTTGAATAGTTTATGTCACAATAATTTCACAACTCCGCGAGCTACACCGGCGTGGTGTTGCTTCGAGCGTAGAGTGAGGAATGTGGCCGCCATGATGCGACGCGTTCTTTTATCGCTTCCCCCGCGCATGCGCAAACGACGCACGTCTTTACATGTGTGCGTACGGCGTCTGCCAGTATCAACGGAGATTCCTCGAAATTCGCCGGTTCTTTCATTTGTGGTAGTGAAATTCTGTAGTATTAACGCACGTGTGCGTTGATAGCGACTAGCGAGTTACTGGTTATATGTGTGCGTAAGGCATTTCTCTTCGAGGTCGAAGTCAGGTTGCAACGTGCTTGTGTTTATATCCAGTTTACCTTCGTTACCCTGCCTCCCGCTGCGCGTGCTGTGTTGGCGATAGAGGGGTAAGTGGTTGAGTATGAACGGGTCTCGTGTTATTTGAGGTTATGTGTTTGTGTGTGTGCGTGCGGGCTGTCCGCGGTCGGAAATCCCAAGCGGCTGGGTTTCGGCGTTAAGACATGGTCGGAGGAAACTGGTACAGCGGATACTGGGCTTTACGCTGCAGCAACCTTGAAGGCCTAGTTCGTTTTGTTTGATAAGTGGACAAAGTTCTGTCGCAATGGAAGCCGGTACCGGATCTTATCAGTAGCCTAGAGCCAGTATTTAGAAATAATAGGATAGGGATGACCCTCAACCCAACCATGTATTGTAATGTATTCCCATTCATTTAAGACTTCTCAATCTTCTTCGATTCTTCCTTCTGGGCCTTCCTTTTTTTATTTGACTTTTAAGCTATTTTCAGTAAATTCTCTATTAGCCCAACCCAAACGAGCATTGACTGATGCGAAAACAACATAAAACATTCACATTTTACAATTAATTATTTGTGTAATTATTCCGCACAATCAACAGTAGGTAAATAAAGAGGATTTTAAAAATCACCTTACATTCATGTTCAACACTGCTATATGTATAATATATCTACTTAGTCGCCGGTTAATATATCTACTACTTGGTCGCCGGCTTAGGGAGAGGGGCTGGGATCCGCGATCCGGGTCGTATCTGGTGCAGAGGATTTCGTTAGCTAAACAGCGCGGAAACGCTGCTGGTGTGATGGGAACCTTTGCACCGGAGGCGACTCGGAGTGGTCTCTTTTCAACCGACTTCAATATTTCTAAAGGAGGAGGTTCTCAATTCGTCTGATTTTTTTTTTTTTTTTTTTTAATGTATGTTACCTCAGAACTCCGTCATTACTGAACCGATTGAAAAATTTTTTTTGTTTTCTGAAAGTAGATGGTTCCAGATTGGTCCCGTTTTTTTCAAAATCGATTTCTGATGATGGGATCCATGAGGAACTGAGGGAACTCCTCAAATTTGAAAGGCACATGCATGCTGATTTGGGTGATTTCTTAAGAAACTCGATCATTTCTTTACGAAAATCATCAATTTGGTGGAGTGGATCTGATAATGGAGACCAGGGATGGCAAAGTGGAACTGCTTAGTAATTCCCAGGACTATCATCCGATTTAAAAAAATATTTTTTTGTCTGAAAATAGATGGTTCCAGGTTTGTTCCGTTTTTTTTTAATCAATTTCTGATGATGGGATCCATGAGGAACTGAGGGAACTCCTCAAATTTGAAAGGCACATGCATGATGATTTGGGTAGTTTCTTAAGACACTCGATCATTTCTTTACGAACATCATCAATTTGGTGGAGTGGACCTGATGATGAAGACCAGGGCTGACAAAGTGGAACTGCTTGGTAATTTACAGCTCTATCATCCGATTTGAGACATTCATCTTTTCTTTGTAAAGAAATACCTTCAAGATAGTCCTATTTGATTATAGTTCTATTTTGATGATGGAATTCATGAGGGATTGAGAGAACTCCTCAAATTTTAACGGCACATGCATTCTGATTTGAGGGTTTCCTTAAGTAACTAAAACATTGTTTTGGGGGAGCCAACATTTTGATGAAGTGGACCTGATGATGAAGACCAGGGATGGCAAAGTGGAACTGGTCGATAAACCTAGCTCTACTTATTATCCTAGTTGTGTCATTCATCTTTTTGATTTGATTTCTATTCTGATGATGGAGTTCTTGAAGAATTCAGAGAACTCCTCAAATTTGAACGGCACGTTGATTGTGATTAGAGGGTGTTCATAATTAGCTTAGGCATTTTCTTACTGTGGCCATCATTTTGCTGGAGTGGACCTGATGTTGATAATCAGGGATGGCATATTGAAACTGCTCGATAATTTACAGTCTGTCCTCCAATTTAACACATTGTTATTTTGTTTGTTTTATTATACAAGGGAGTTCCGTTTGATTATACTTCACATGTAATGATGGAAGCCCTGGGACATTAAGAAAGCTCCTCAATTTTAATCGTACACTGGCTAACTCAAACAAATTCAAAATTTCACTTTTACCGGGAATCAAATGAAGTCGGTTTTTTTTTCTTAAAAATTATAGATCACTAGGTAGAGTAAGCGAAAAATGACGGAGTCTGTTGCGGATTGCTTTATTGTTTGTGTGATGACGACGCTTGTTGCTGATTTATGATTGTAACCCCTTGACAAAGCCTACGTTGCGGATATTGATTGTACATTTGTAATTTATTGTAAATTGATTTTGTGAAAATAAATAAATCAGTAGTATCTACCTACTTTCTACAATTTGTTATAAAACTAATTTGTCAAACCTTTTCCAATATTGTTTTCACCTGTCAATACACATATAAATGTACTCTGCAGGGTATACAAGTTCTTTCATCAATCATCTTCGGTAAATTGTCACATTTCATTTTCGAAAGGACGGGGATACTTATTAATATATGCATTACTGTTTATTCTAGCTGCATAATCAATGTTTAAAAATTCAACGCAGCGAAATTCGCTTCAAAGTTGTTACAAGCAATCATTACTCTTATTACATTGTGGAACAACAAACTAAAAACCTAATCCTTTTAAGTCAGCTTACTAATTATCTTCAGCTGTTTACTGTTATGCAATGTATTTGGTGTAATATCTGGATCCAATGTCCAACCATTAATCATGAGTCAACCGCGTGAGCTGTCTTTGTTTATTGTTTAATGTTTATGTTTGTCTGCCTGTACTACCGTTGCAATGACTTGTTTGTTGTTGCTACCGTTGGTCGGATTATCTTGCGGGTCAGTCATAATTGTCCCTTGTGTGACTCTTGTGATAATCTTGTTCTTCATTAAGTACAAATTAGTTTTACATTAAATTGTAAGGATGAGAGGAGACAAATCAGCTGAAGGGAAATCACAAGGAATAGGATAATTTGAGAACATTATTGAACATTTATTGTCCATTGAGCTATCTGAAATTGGTTTATAGGTATGCAGTTTGTGAGTAGGTGCTCTTGAGAGATATTTCATTACTAAAACGACACCGTTTATACAGTGCTTGTAGGAAGACGTATAAGACAAATTACAACCGAACTACGAAATCGGTAGTTCAACTTATTTTATCGTATTTGTCGTATACATGTCTAATTTGGAAAAATATTACTGATATTGTTAACCTTTGAACCTCCAATTCCAATCTGTGTAAAAAGTGGCAAATACAAACTGTTTGTGTCGATCCGTAGATCATAACACGGTTGCATGATTCGTATTAATTACCCGTATGAAATGGAAAACGGAATAGATAGCTTACTCGTTATTATCAATAAACGATTATTAACTGGAGCGCCATCAACACAAATCAGTCTTCAGCATTATTATTAAAAAAACTTTCAGAATAATAGGCTACTAAATTAAACAATGCAAATGATCTGAATAAGTATAAGTAGACATAAATACCAATTCAACCAATTTAGAATAAGTTTTGAAGTCGGTTTAGTAGATTTATTAGCAGGTGCTTATTAAGAACATTTCAAGAAAGGCCAGATACCTACTAAGCCAAAAAAACATTGTTTTCGCGAATGGGTTCATTGTTGGTATTGGTTCAGCAGCAGCAACAGCATGCTAAGGTGTTGTGCAGAACGGTTGGACTGCCCGTTTATAAAATATTTTGTGAATGTCGTTATAGGCAGGGCCAAGTAGCCCCAAAATCAGTATTTAGTTATAAGTTTCTTGTTTTTTTTTTTATTCCTTCTCTTTTTATACTTTACTCCTTCATATGTAGCACTAACTTGTTTAGCCTAATTTAGGATAAGTTACGAACAAAGATATGGATAGGTACATATGGTCCGAAATAAACTATTTTATTTTATTTTATTTATTTTATTTTATTCGTAGTCCCGTAAATACTAATTTGATGAATAGTTATGAATAGGTTTTAACAGGTCGATTTAATGAACTTACTCGTACCAGCTGCATCTTCACAGTATTTTATTTTCAAAAAAACTTGTAAAAACATGTTATTTTCCCCAAAAACTCCAATTCTCGGCCATGTTTCCAGTCCAGCGATAACCACAGACGTAACTAAAAAGTTTCTGCCCACTGATAACAGTAATTAATAACTGGGTTTGCCGCCCTATCAGTTACTTTGAATTGTTGGCATACAGTTTCAATAATATTATTTACGCTATTTGCCTCCCTCTGGTTAGTACTGGGAAACCCATGTGATTTGTTATTATTACTTGTATTATGTAGTAAATTAGTTTCAAGTGTCACAAATATATTGTCCTTCCTTGAATTGATATTATTAAATATCCGTTTAATTGGAAGGGAAACCCTTTAAGGACAATTAATTGTTTTATTAATTGTAATATATTTTTACATTTAAGTATAACTTCCGTGTGGATATCCTCAAATTAATTTGGTCAAAGTATTGACGTTTGTTGTGTGCAAATTACCCAAGAAATATCGGAATAACAAGGAAGATTTCCCTAATTAAAATATATGTAGGTACAAATATTCAAAATATTTTGTTAACAACAAGGTAAAGTAAACATCTTCCTAGTAATTGAGGCCATATAGGAACATTGCCAAGTACTGAGACATATGCCATTTTCAGACGGGTCTCTTCCCAGATGTTTGGAGGTGAAGCCAAATTAGTTTGTTTTTAATTAGACCAAACCTGTTTAGTTTTCGCAAGAAAATTGGGTGTTCTCTGAAATCAACATTCTTTTAAAACACATTTGATTCAATCCCAACTTTGATCATTATCATCTGACTAATCCAATGACCCACTAGCTGGAACTCGCTCTCCTCAAAAATCGCTCCAGCATACTCCCTAAACTTCACCAGATCGGTCCTCATCGCATATCTATTCCTCGTTGCAGTTTCCCAAACTTGGTTCGTTGCAAAACGGATTTATGGAAAACCATATTCCTGCAACCTGCAACCTCACTGGCAAGGTGAATCTTCTAAAGTTTAAAATAAATACTTAGTTACTTCAAAGTGTCAAACTCAAACCTGGCGAATATTCCGTCTGTTTGTAAAGGCATCCATCTGATCCATCACACGTCCAACCTTTGCCCATTGCTATCACCAATGTTTGTCTATCGACCCGTCCCACGGCGGCGAAGGTCACAAGATTGACCCAATTATCACACTACCCTCGCATTTCAAAACGCATTAACTACCGCGATTTATACCGTACTTCAGCCCTTTTAACAGAAAACTTTGTTGAAAAAAGAGCCTAAGTTATTGACATCAAAAGGGTAAATAAGCCGTTCTGGGGTTGATAGAAGTTCGTTTCGTTTTCATTGTTTCTAGGAACGCTGTTGTTTTATGGAAAGCGGATTTATCGGAATCTATTATTTTTATTAGTCTGTGTCAAGCGCTGTTTGAAAGGGCGATTTATGTAGAAGTGCTAGTTATTGTTTAGTTTGAATTATAAATGCTTAATGAGTTCTGCCACTTTTACCTAAAACTAATCAGTCAAAGATATAAAACAACAGTATGTGCAGTTTGCTAAACTTCGACAATGTTTGTAACAGTTTTAATCTCCCAAATCCGATTTAATCCACTATCCATTATATAGTGTTTCTTTCAACGAGTACTAATTCCAGAAACCGGTTCTTAAATGCCAGCACCCTAATAATTTACATGACAATGGCAGAGATGCGTACTTTATGGACCCGAACAAGTCCCGACCAAGGTGAAGTTCGAGTTTAGACAGGAACCATTTTGTGTCATGAACGAACTACGGGTTTTGTTATCTCATTCAGGCTAATCCATTATTTTTACCTGAGACTGGTGTAAACATGATTATGAAATTTGAGAAAGTCAGGTAGTGAAAATAACCGTAGATTAATGTTTATCAAAAATAGGTAACAGATGAGAAAAATTAACAGGCATTAACTCGAGTTAAAAAATGAAATACATGAAAATAGCGAAGACGTACTCTTTAAAATGGCCTCTTCAAATCATAACCAAGACGAATTTCGAGTCTGGACAAGACCATACTTTTGTGCCGCTACGTTATTATAATTTGTAATCTTATCCAGACCAGTCTGACCCTTTTTGAGTTTTTGACTCCTTCAAAACTTGTATAAACATGATTATATTCCAGAGGGTGTCGAGTAGTGGAATTTATTTGGATACATCTTGATAATTTTGCTAATAATTAGGTTTAGTTGTTAAAGTTTGATGTTTGACCACCTGCATACTTATGCAAATCGAAATTATAAAACGTGAAAAATATATAGGAAAAATAAACGTGTTAATAAGGAATTTCCTTGCTCGAAACAAGCCGGTAAACCCATATAATTGTCGACGTTATGCGGATAAAAACGTAAGATAAATATATTCATTAATACTTTACTGTAGCCACACATCAGCGATATCGCTGTGGCCAGTGTACGAGGAAAGTTTATCAAGAGTCGAATCGCTGGTAAAACCATACAATTTCCGTCACTACGCGGAAAAGGGCCCTTGCTAATCGTAAGACTGCACATTGCATAATCGTACTCCGTATCTACTCAGTTCACTAACGCTTCTGCAAACACTACACGGCTTCTAGTGATTCTATATTGCTTATCTGTTGCACAATAACCTTATAAAAACATATTTGTATGCGAGATTAAAGAAGATACGATGCCAATAGCTTCGGTCACACTTTGATACTCAACTATAAGACCTGGCAACAATAATTATGAATTAACGAATTATTTCCTTGGGTGACATGTGATTGCATATTCGGTTCAATACCAAGAGATAATGGCGTAACACGCTCACACGAGTGGTATCGGCTGGCAACGCACGAGGAAATCAGTAGCAATACACATTAAATAGATAATTCAACGAATTGTCGATATCAATAAGACACTCTAAGTCGATTGTTTCTTGATTGTGTTTATTTTCGTCCACGATAAGGATTTTAAAAGAACATTAATGAGTAACTAATTGTATTGATAGAAGTGCGTGCACGCAGTTATTGAATGTTTGTTTAAGTGTTTGCTTACGTTCATTAGTCATGCAGATTCATTGAGAGACTTTTGTTGGACTTCTTTCGTTTTATTTCATAGATGCGTCTCCCTGAGCCGGATTAACTAATAAGTACTTAAGCTGTTGTTGTTGCTTGGGGCAACATCCAATTTCCAAGAAGCACCATTAGGATCTCGTTTATTAGTGATCCCGTCTATCCAATCTAGCTCGCTAGGTGACCCATTTAGGGCACATGCTTCACTGCTGAGGGTATTAAAATGTCACACTCTTGCATTAAAAATCTATCAAGAGACAGCCAGTGCATAGCTGACAGATGTTTAAAAAAACCTTAAGAAACAGCCTAAGTAGGCATTCGTTATTATCAAGCTATCGAGTCTATCGACCTTTACCTGCTTCCATTATCCAATTGTGTCAATTCTACAACCAAGCACCGACTTGTTTGTTTTGCTATGTTGATTGATACAAACGGAGCTGCTACATAGATCCACCTAGTTACCTTATCTTATCTCTAAGTAGAAAGATAATCTTTTCAACAAATAATATCAGGATCCGGTAGAGAATATAGATATACATTTCACAACTTGTGCATTTATTGCGCATTGATTTTGCAAAGCGCTAAATGTTAAAAATAACACGGTTTCTTGTCTCAAGATGTTTGCCAGAACGCAACGAAATCTGAATAAACTGAAAAACAACAAACCCAGTCTGAACTCTGCATCTGAATGATCTAAATTACAATTTGATATTTCATTTAGACCAAATAGATAACTATGTATATAAATAATCCTGAAAGAAAGGTTACCATCGACAGCACAATATGTATCATAATCTAGTCTATTTGTAATTTGTCTAGTTGTAGATAATTGCTCGCCTCCTTTCATAATATTTGCTACCTTTGATATTAACTGTTGCCTTTCGATCTATAATCAATCAGTGACAAACTATTTATCCAGGTAAATAGTTCTCTAAACATACCACTACTTTCTGAGACTGCAAATAGCTTATTTTGTAATTGCTTAAACTGTATGTTTATATTTGACAAATATATATAGTGTCGACTGCACCTGTAATTAATGTACTATCGTTATTTATAACGAAATGACGCACAGCATGTTTGCTATAATAAACAGAAGAACGAACGTCTAAAACTATGCTTTTATATATCCTGTTTGGTTTCAGTTAAGCACTACATTTGTTTCTTTCTTAAGCAGAGGTCCGCTGTTTTATTTGCGTCAGTGCGACTCAAACTGTCCTCATAACAAAACTGGTTTGATTTTAGCGGAGTCACTGTTGCGATGCCAGCAAACTGAATTTTACGTCAGATATCTGAGTTTGTCGTCATCAAATGCAGATTCATTTTAATTCTCTATCAAGTTTAATTCTAGTTTGTAGAAATATATACGGATCTTTAACCAACTTATCAATTGCATTTTATTATACTTATTTGAGAAAAGTTTCTGGACAATGACAATGATTTTAGTTTACCGTCACTAAAAAGCTTTCGTTGATGTTGATGCTAAATCATATTAGTTAATCGGTGGTTTAGTTTAATACATATGTTACAACGACAACAGCCGACGTAACTCTGAAACTAAAGTATTAAGTAGGTACTCGTACTTACTCTAATCAAAGGACAGTATTGCATTTCTTACGCTGCGTACAATATGATGTCCATTATGCCCACATCACCGAGATCACGAGACTTTCCTGGCAGTCTGCTGACTGTTTTTATCACACAAACAAAGATTTGTGCCATTGATAGAATTGATTCCCACTTGACCGTAGTTGACACGGTCACTGTGATTGATTTAATCATAGCGTCAATCGCGGACGCGGACGTCAGAGAGGCGCGGCTCTCGACAAAACGCTTTATTTATACGGTCTTAATGACATTGGAATAAAGCGTACTGATGTTGGTATCAAAGACAAACAAATGCCTAACGTAACACATGCCAGCGGCAATTTATTCCTGGGCATTTGCGTCATCGTCAATGGGAATGACGAACTCATGTGATATATATGGCATTTTAAAGGTTTTTTTGAGAAATTTTAATAAAGTCAAGTCATTGTTTATAACCCTAATTTATTCAAACTCCGTGATCATTGCAAAATGAAAGCCATATTTAATGTCAAGTCATGCTAAGGTCGGTCTTCTGAATCTATTAAAATAAAATTGACAACGCAGAATGAGAAAGCAGTTTTATGTGTATGTCACATTTTTTTTTCTGAAAGAACAATTCTCCTTGACCTTATATTTTGCTGAGGTGCACGAATCAAAGCTCCTGCAAAAATGTACTGTTTAAGTAAATTGTAGATAGTTTGTACTATGTGTGTCGGTGTCAGCTTGCTTGTATAATGATGACTTTCAGATAAACTCTGACATGACACGCCTTCTCGTGGTGATCGGACTGGGGAACTATGACACGGAATGCGTTTGAGGTCAAAGCCCTTTCCTGTTTAACTCGTCCTCGACTTTTGGTATATCTCCACTGATCATTATAGAACTGAGAGCCACTTGTTAGCTGTCAAATTATATACTTAAAAAATGCTTAACTCCTGGTTAATTGGCTAGATTGGTAGAGGTATTTGTACATGTGCAGTAAAATGCGCATTAACTGTGGACTATGGTATGGGAACGAATTCTTTCGGTATTTCGGCTACATAGTACGAAGAGGAAATGAAAGTCTTGAAAAGCTGTTCGTAGTTGGGTACACAGATGGTAAAAGAGCTCGTGGCCGGTCCCCAAGCAGATGGACTGATCAAGTAAAAAACACTAAACACTAAAGTCTTTGTCTCTTATATGTAATTGTATCTTAAATTTGCCACGAATAAATGATTTGTATTTGTATTTAAAGTTATGCTTGGTTGTAAGGGAAGCAATGGACAGGACTCGATGGAGACAAATCATGAGAGTAAGCTATCTAATGATGACCACGATCCTCAGTCAATAGGGAACGACAAGAGAGAGAGATGCTAGTGGAATGGGATTATCTCCATCTCCAACGAGCACGTCGCGAAGAGTGTTGTCTTATGATTTGACATATTTAACTTTTATATTAGGATTATTAGGAATAAAAAAAGATGGCTTCATTTCAATGATCCTTTGGTTACAAATTACAATGTAGTATTATCTAGCTGACCTTTGTTTCAAGCTTATCAATATAGATTGCTAATAAAGTTACACGGTCCACATGGAGTTCCGATTTCACGTGTTTATAAGTAAGTAATGCGTCTTAGACAACCGACATCCTAATACTAATTCTTATCCTTGTTATTGTTGTGATTTGCTGACCTTCAAAGAATACGATTAAACAGATGTCTAGCTTAGATGGCACGTGAAATGTGTGCGAAGGTAATGCGTCTTAGACGGAAGCCAACGTCCCCTAACGTAGTCATTGGCTGAAAGTCACGATGAGACAGATGGCTAACGATATGCCACGAGGATGTAAAATGTGTCGAAAGTGTTGCGTCTAATTGAACTCGATGCCCTAAAATGATTACTTTATCCCCTAAGTGGCATACTTCAGTTTTATCTAAATATGCGCAGCAATCTGTGAATATACGCAGTGCTCAAATTTCACACATTTGAATATTCTGCTGTTACCTATTTCGAGTACGTAACTGTTTGAGTTCTTTTGAATCACGTTCTAAGTAAGTAAGTAAGTAATCGTTTATTCGTATAACACGGGTGATACAAAGGGTGTCAATATATAGAAGGAACTCTGTGTTATGCCTATTGGCGTACAAAATTTAAAACTAGTGACTTAAATAATACAGAATGTTTGTCTAACTAACTAACTAATTTGGCTCAGGGACCCAAGAGAGTCTTGGCCTCCGAAACGAGAGCATGCCACCTGCTCCGATCATGTGCAACTTGAATGTATGTCTAACACAAAATAAAATAAAAAATTACAAACATTTTTAACAAATCAAATTCAATTATCATGAAACAGAACAGAAAATGAAATGAAATATAAGTATCTAAGAAAATGAAAAATTCGTCTCAGAACTAAAAATTAATACTGAACCTAAATTAACTAAAGTCGACTTCTTCTGTTTAAAGCTCTTGAAATAACATATCAATATTATCAAGCGGGTGACAATTAAATAAATACATATTTGGGGACAATCTCACATATGTGGATCTACCTAGTCCCAAACTAAGCAAAGCTTGTACTATATATGGGTACTAGGCGACGTGGGTACATACTTATATTGGGATTGGGTATTCAGTTTTTTTATCCTATATTTATGTAGGTACCTATAAAACAAGCGATATTTCGAGCCAGTCATGATTCTCACGAAAATTATCAGTGCCCTATTGAACGTACGTGCTATGTCGCGTGCCTGCGCGATAGGCTGATAAGGAGATTAGTGATAAGATAGTGCGGCGCCGCTCGATGCTCGGTCGGGTAACGATGACGTTGCGATCTGCTATTGCGCACTTTGTATTAGATCAATTGGATGCTAATTGGTTTGGTTATTACCTGACAGTTCACAGGCCTCAATAATAAATGACAATCGGTTACAGAAAACGCTTAGTCATTTACATTATTTTATGTTTCGCCTAGCGGTCTATTCTCTCCAAATGAATGTGAGCTTGGCTAGACCCACTAATCTGAGATCTTTTAATTCAAAATAATAAGTTTCTGTGTGTAATAAGTCAATTTAGACATTTTGGATGAAACTTAGAATGAAAAAAAAAACAAAATTAGTCTTTTGTGGACAATGGTTAACGACTTCTGTGCATATACCTAAGTTATGTTCTGTGCATTAAAAATATGATTTAAAAAGTTAGGGATCTTTGTTGATGGCTATCGAAAAGGGACAAATCTAAATCTTCTCACATGTGAATGTAACATGTAACCTATGTAAAGTATAGAAGAACCTGCTTGGCAACAACAATATCTCGTTATAACAATATTTGAAGCGTTTAAATGAACGTAGGTATGTCTTATGTTATGACCAAGCACCGGGAACTACGGGAACTACCCCTACAATTTCAGAATGCTGGAAGGACCAAAATACGCGAGTTATCTTTTTTAAATGGGACTCCCACACCGCTCAAAAGTCCCCGGCGAATAATTGTCATTATATTTTAACCTGGATAGCTTAATTCTTAACAAGTAATAATTATTTTATACATTTGTATTATGTATTAGTGTACTAACTGTTAGTCGTAACTTCGTTCACACGGGATTGAAGGAACAATTGAGGTACAATCTTGCACAATTCCTTATTTTTACATTATATAATGTACTCGAGTTAAAAGTGTAGATAATACAAAAAAGATTATAAGCATATATATGTATAAAGTGGACAAGGACTTAAATTATGTAACAGTAGGGTATTTTTTTCAAATTTGATAAAAAATTTAGTCCAGTGCACCGATGTATCAGGTCAAAGGACCTTGCCATTGTCTTCTAAAGGGACTCCCGCGCCGTTCGGGAAGTCCCATCATTGTCTGTACAAACGCTGGTTGATAACAAGCAATAAGGACCATTAGTCCTTTACAGTCTAAAACAGTATACAAAACATTCCATAAGTTGATAAGTCCCATTTAATTCTTCGCCGCTATCATCGCATGTGAGAGATGTTGAAGGTTTAGACTAGAACCAATGAAAGTGTTTGGTGATTAAAAAGTGCATTGCAATATGCCGAACTTGAAAAATAAACTTGTTGGCACTGGCTCTGCCTACCGAGTCGGAGGTTGACTGTTACTGGTTAGGGCATTTGTTTGTGTGTTTATCACGGATATTTCTTCGTGAGTTATGGACGTTTTCTACGTATATAAGTATGTATTTCTCTATTTATGTATGTGCATCGTCGCCTACTAATAGTCTAAGGTTTGTAGCGCTAAGTTTGGGGCGTTATATTATAACTTATAAGGCTTAAAGGACCAAACCCATTGTCGTTTAATGGGACTCCCAGGCCACTGGGGAAACCCCATCGGGACTATTGTCTGTTTGAACAGAGTATAGATCCTGGTAGTAACGCCAATTAGGACCTAAAATATATACGCTTTAAGAGACATTTTCGTTTGGTATTACTGCTAGATGTAGTGAGTCACCTTGTCAAATTCTTTAGTGGATTATGTCAATAATGAAATAACAAGAGCGTTCTTAATGAAAAATGCAGGTAGATAACTGTATTATTTAACTTCATTTCGTCACTTTAACCCTAATTTGTTTTGAATTGAGAAACAGCAGACGCATAGGTATTACAGCATAGACTTTTTGTACCTAGGTACATACATACATACCTATATTGTTGTTGGTTAACATTAGGGCTTTCAATTCCGGAATTGGCTATACAAAGTAATTTCGAAATTGTAAGCGTTAGTTAACTATATGTCTAAACTACCAAATCCTACCTGGTTTTTCCATCTTTTTCGCGATATTAAATAAATGAAATAGCAAGATTTACCTATCTTCCCACTTAAAAGTGGGAATTCTGTTAGATAACAATTTCCCATTGGCATTCACTCAATGTGATTCACCGAATAGAAGAATGATAGAACTGGGAAACTAGTTGCTACTTTTGAAATATTCCAGCCCTGCTTAACATTCATGTACGAAGTCAAAAAATCCGTGTCACAGAATTGGTTCATCAAACAAAGTTGGTAACTAGTGAAAGACCAATCGACACACATACCGAGACCCTGTCCCAGACCACCACAGACGTCATCGGCGCGTGCGCCACTCACGTAACCGAAAACCTGTAAAAACTAAATTCGACTCTAAAGGGTACTCAAGAAGGTTTAAATTTGAGATTAGGAATTGTGCTTTTCAAGTCGCTCAGCTGTTTGCCACGTGATGTGAGTCACGGATGTGCATTCGGGCTCCGGTGAAAGGTTACGTAATTGTTGTCGCCTGACTTGTCTTGTTGATACTGCATCTTTCATACATTAGACGATAAGGAAACAATGAGTCCATATGCTGGCCTATCCTCGACAAAACATCAACTATAAAATATTAGACTAAAGGTTGACTCACATTAGAACGGGACGGGACGGGACGATCTGTCAGTTTCTATAGAAAACGTCAAGTGACATCCGATGACTCCGAGCTATCACGTGATTCTTTCTATAGAAATTGACAGATCGCGTCGCGTCCCGCAAGTCCTAGTGTGAGTCGTCCTTAACTCTGGGTATGAACTGTATGAAGTATGAACTCGGACACAATTTGAGTAAGTTTGTTTTGTTCACAATGAGGTTACTGTAATCGACGCCGGTACCGCTACCTGACACACTCCAGCAGAATTACAGTCTGTAGTGCTCTCGATTTAAACGCAGTCCCGTTTTCAACCTCATTCTAATTAGGTACATGGTAAATAAGGTATTACATATGCCGAGGCCGAATCTACAATCACAAACTGGCACGATGTTACTAACGAACCTACTAACTTTAATTAGTTTATAGTAGGAGATATTCTGACGTAGTTAGTTTTCATATCACTAGTTCATCACAACATTTACTAATATTCTGATTCTACTAATTCAGCCAATTCAGTGTGCCTGATATGAACTTGAATCAGTGTACTACTTTATACGAAACTAGTAGGTAACAGGTTTACGATTTTAAACTAAAATGGTCGTTTGCATTATAACTAATATCTAAAACGGGATAATTACGATATATGTTTGTTTTATTCAGCACCCGATATTGATTTGTTGCAAGCGCCATGTTGACGGAGTAAACCAAGGAGTGAACATGGCGCTTGCAATAGTGTCGAAATATCGGGTGCTCAATAAGACGATAACATCTGTATTGGAGAAAATTTATGACAATTAAACAGATGTTGCGTGAGAATCCCTCTAACCCTGCCTTATTGGTTGTGAATTGTAAGAATAGCAGGCGAACCCCTTCGCTCGAATCGCTCTACCGGTCGGAACCAATGCAATTCTCTCATATTCTCTGAACTGTACCTCTTGTATATATGATTCTCAACTGTGCAGGTTAATAATAATGAACGCACTTGACAAAAACCTGTGTTCTTGTGTATAAAACGGTTGTGAATTTCCACCATAAAGTCGCACCGCGAGTCTTGACAACAGGATACGCCAATAGAACAATAATTACTGGGAATAACTCGCAGTCCCGCTGCGCCGGGTTCTCGGAGGATTATACTGACTCATACAAATGTAATGTTTGTCAGCTTTTGAAAATCCAGGAGGTGGCAGAGAGCCGCTTAGGCAGGGAATGATAATTTACCGACAATGCTGTAAATGTATGGAAATTATTACGTGACTTCGGTCGCATCTGTCATTCTGATATGTTGTTATTTTTCGATTGGCGTTTTCGACAAACGATTCTCGTCAATCTCATCCCAAGACGACAATCTTTTTCCAAGGTGCAGAATTTAGCCCTCTCTGTAGAAAGTTATCACGCCCAATGTCCACGGTTGCCAATATTACCTTCAAAAGGCCACACCAATTATAAAACATGTCCAAAGTCCGCAAAACAAGGGTGAGGAAATGTCCAAACACATTGCGACAGTTCCGAGTGCTGAGGATTTAGATATGTCGTGAGTCATGGCGAGTTGCAGTGTTTGTATGCACTTGCTGCGTTTGTCCGCTAATGATAACAATAGTTACGAAATACAATAAGGAGATAAGAAATAAGTACTCAGGCATTAGAGATAATCCTTCGGTTGTACAATGAAAGAATAAGGAAAACATTGAAAATAAAGGAGCAAAAACTATCTTTTGGTATATTCTTCTATAGCCATAGCCCCGATGGCTCTTTAGAGTCTTTAGTCCATATCTGTTGAGGGCATTTCGCAACCATGATTCGCCATTGTTATGTTATGTCACGGGACTAGGGCAATGTGGTGCGAACCCACAGACCAACTGACTGAACAACTGACCAAGACGCCTGAGGGATGTGTCCGTACTGAAAAGAAATGTAGCCTGGACCTATACTACGAAAATCGAACGATTGCCGTCTCGGTCACCCCTGAAGGCCTAGTATAAAAGTTTTACGACATTAACTCCTCGACCGCGTTAGCGTATCGAGGGGTCAAATTAAGAAAGTTGCTGGATGATTTAAATAAACGGCAAACATAATTTGAACTCCCAATACGCTAACGCGGTCGAGGAGTTAATGTCGTACAATTTTTATACTAGGGCTTCTGCATTGGAGTGACAAAGAGGTTTTCCCGTCAATTCTAATTTTCGATGTTCGTGGTGGCATGCTGTCCCAGCCTCCTGCCACGTGAGCTCGTCGGACATCATCATGTCTATTCGCGTAACGCAGCCTTGACCCACTCCTGCGCCGGCCTCAACTACCGTTATGGGCTGGCAGTACGTTAACCTTCGCTTCATTACCAGATCGCCTGTGACTACGGTTTTAAATCATCTCAATCGGTTGCTCTTGAATTGAGATCTGGAAGTGCCCCGACATTCTAACCCGTGGTTATTAGCGCACTATGTTTTGTCATAGCATTCAGTCGGATGCCCACCAACAATCCACTCACCCACCATCAGATGTTCTATGTATTCAATATTACCTAAAATCGCTGTCAATGGAACTTCCTTCTCCTAACAATGTAACAAACCGTCATATTGATCGTAATAAGAATAACCTAACTTTTAAGTTTTTAATGAAATCTCCAAGATTAACTTATTTATCTTATGTTTTGTATTTTACGATAATACGACCGTTTCAGTAGTGAATGGTTTCAGTGGTGTTTGACGAGGTAGCGTGAAAATACAAGGAGAAACAGTTACAAAACATGTGACACCCTTTGTTTACGTTGTTAGGAAGTTCCATTGATGGCGATCTTAGTCTACCTACCTAATTCATGACATGATGTGCCCAAGGAACTTTATTATAACTGTATTACCATTTGAATAACGCAATTTTCAATAGCATCTAGCTTTTTTTCGTTATTGACGCATTTGTTATTTATTTTTAATATCACTTTCCTGAATTCCCTAATGTTGTGATGGACTTTACCCCAGCGATAACACCGCCCCGGATAGTCGGTGTTCCCGCCGTTATCGGGTGCGCGCGCGCCGTGCCAGCCGCCCCCATCCGCGCCGGCGCTGCCAGCGTCCTGCGACTGCGCACATACAGCATCATAACAATATGTGTACACTCGGTGAAGGAAAATATCGTGAGGAAGCAGAAGCGTGAGGGTTGAAAGATCAGGTGGCAGTCGCTTTCGTAAAACGCCTACGCCAAATCTTGGGATAAGTTGCCAAAGCGGACCCTACCCCCATAAGCCCCTTTAGGCGAAGTAGGTACGTCACTTTCTTAAAAAGTCACTTTCGTTCGAGATAGGTCATGTTCTGAAGATGCCACTTTCTGAGGACTCCATCAGAGAACGTCACTTTTTGAGTTCGCCATTTTCGGAGTTTGTCACATTCTGACTTCATCATTTTTTAGGCGGAGTAGGTCACTTTCTTAAAAACCCCTTTAGGCGGAGTAGGTCACTTTCTTAAAAAGTCACATTTAAAAAAATTAAAAAACTCTTTTCATACTAATTGTATGGGAAGGTTTTTTTTTCATTGTGGCTTTTCTAACAGAACTTTTTTGCTCCACACAAGCTTTAGTCCCTGGATATGAATAAGACCGATTGACATCAAAAAAAGAGTTGGCAAAAATTAACTTTTTCTCGCAACCTGTATAAGGTAAGTTTTTTAAAAAAATTGTAAATATCAATCTTCATTAATTTACAATCAAAGGAATGGTTTCCTAAGTAACGTAGGAGATTCCCTGCAATCTGGTAGCTGCCCACACTGACCCAAAAAGGGTCATGGGTAGATTGGGTAGGTATCTGGCTGCAGGACTGACTGATATACGGATACATAATTGCAAATGTAAATAAATCCAATAGAGCACAAGTTGGCCCGATAGTATCTAGTGAAAACGTACTCTTATCAACAACTACGTTTAAACTCTTATCAGCGACAGGTTAACGAGACGTGTCCGTAACTTCATTATCTGAAATCAATCGTTAATTCCGATTAGATATTGTATGTAAATACAAATTCCATATATTGGCACATAGCTAACTGGTGGAGCGTGCGCTAACGAAAAGAATTATACTTTTACTTCTCACTATATATTGTAAATGTTTGTACATGCAAATGCTTTATTGTAATGTTTATTGACTTGTAAAAGTGCCCTTGAGGCCTACTAGCAGAATAATTTTTTCAATTTGAATTTGAACATAAATACTTACTGAAATGTCTGAACCTAAATATTGAACAATAGTTATTATATTAGTTGTTCAAAAACTAGAATCATGAGCTTTACGAGTGTCTCAAGACACGAGAGTCTAACAAACTTTGTGGCCGATACAACGTTTTTCATTTCACTATGGCGAGGAAACTAAAAACCACATACTCGTACGATTAAAAGTCTCATCCAAATTTACCTAAGCTATCCGATATTTATTATTTAAAACTATCGTTTTAAAGTCAATGCTACCAGTTAACTTGAAGAGATAATTTTAAATTCGAGGTCAAATTACTTTTCCCGCTAGTGTTGAGAGATCAAAAAGCTTTTTGCGAGCTAGTGAGGTGAAAAGTTTATTTTTTTACGGGGGACAGTAGACTCTGGCTGAAATATGATATTGAGATTTATTTGAAACTTTTTAAATACCAAGAATTTTGTCTATCGAATAAGCTGTCAAGTTTAAAGCTGTCATTTATTTATTTGTAATTTTGTTGCCATGTACGGTTTCTTATTTAATTTACTTACATGTTTATTTCAGTCTCATCTTTCAGTAGCCAGAGTGTATAAAACTTTATTTTAAGTGGCTGATTCCGGTTGATCTCTACCCGACCTTATTACATCGTATTCAAAATATGATTTTACTCCGTCATTTAATGTTTATATTATCAATCGCACTGTACACCACAATATTTCTACGTAAAATCCAGATCTGCGCATCACATCGCTTTTATCTCTAAAGGGGGCGACGCAGTTAGGTAACTAGGTCGGATGGTTTGTGGTTAATATACTTACATAAATAAATAAATGTTAAATATCTTTATTTTTCAATTTAGGCACATTACGATGCACTTTTGAACGTCAAAAAAAAGCCCGAAGATTATTACCGGCAAGAAACTCGGCGGGACTTATTTTTTCAAAACAAATTACAAAAGTAGTAAAAATATTAACAATATGTGGTTCTACAAGAAACCATATCAAAAGAAAATTTGAAACAGAAAGACAAAAAAACCTAGACTAGTTCTTGATCATTTTGTGGTTATTTTGACGGACATAAAGCAGTGATCTCAAAGATATTCATCTTAAATTGAACCACTTAGTCATAAGTCATAATACCTGAGTCAATAAGCTAGAACCCCCAATTTTATTTTTATGTTTATTTAAACCCCCCATTTTGTGTTTATTTAAATTTGATACTAACTGCCCAAAAAAGATGTTTTTTTTTTCTTCTACTAACAAAATTGGTTTTTCCAGAGTACCTAACCAATAATGTCCAATTTAGCACTTCGCTCTCTAAAAGTGTTTTACACTTGAATCAAATCGCGAATAATCTTCATTAACACAATCGAAACTTAAACGAAAATATTCAACTCTATCCCATCGAAATAAGGTCTAAATTAAATCCACTGTAAATCTATGTTAATCAGTCACCTGACTCATAAACGGCCATGTCAATGACCTTCTAGATCGCATAGCACGCGACGTAGCGTGGTATCCTAAGGTTCATCCGTCCTGTTCTCTCAGGGTTTGTAAGAATGAGACAGCGAAATGTGAATCGGCTAGTGAGTCATGTTGTAGACATGTCGTTACGTGTATCAGCGAGTACGTTATACTGTTATCTTGAATGAAAATATTCATTGTAAAAATCTAGCATTTAATAATATACTAAAATATAATATTTAAGATTAAGTTCTTTAAATCTAAACAGGTATATGTAGTATGTAGTTTACATACGTAAACGGAGTATGAGTACCTATCGACATGATATTGATATGTCATATTTGACACTTAGTAAAGTTAATTCTAATGCCCATTTTACATGAGCGATTGATGCAACATGTAATTATTTTGTATGAGAAATAAAAATAAAAAAAAGTACCTAACAAATTTAATAAAACTAACTATGCCATTCTGTCAAGCCACATGACGAAGTTAAAGCAAATGCTCAAGAACACCCTGGCTGTAGGTACACACGCGTACCCCATAACTACCCATGCAATTCTGAACGCGATACCTGGCCCACCTATAATATCTAATTGAATCCTATGGCAAATTACAAATACAGTAACAAATACAGAGAAATCTGAAATCAAACTCCAGACTAGACCCAGAGAATCAATCCATGTAAGAGCTTCGTCGTTCAATTTGATCAAGTCCTCCGGGGGCCTCCAGTATAACGAATTGGTGGGGACTCTAGTAAAATATGTTGGCTGCTCTGCTCCTCGGCACCACAATGACAGGTACACACGCGGTCTATTGACAGGTACATAAGCAATTTTGAACGCGATAGTACTTATAATATAATCGCGAGTTCATCGGTCTCTTTCATCTGTCACTAATGTCAAAACGACAGCATTTTCGAAAGTAACGACTCAAGAAACCAACCCTTTTATCTCAAAAATCTAGACCTACCTCGAAAGGGAAGTCCTAAGAAAGAGACCAACTAATTCTTCGAAAGTAGCGGCAGCACTAGACCTACCTCAGAAGGCCTAGTACAAAGTTGTACGACATTAACTTCTCGATCGCGTTAGCGTATCGAGAGTTCAAATTACGTTTGCCGTTTATTTAAATCATCCGGCAACTTTCATATTTTGACCCTTCGATACGCTAACGCGGTCGAGAAGTTAATGTCGTATAATTTTATACTAGGCCCTAGGCCTTCAGAAGTGTCAACTTTTACCTTAGTTAAAAAGTCACTATTCTTTTAAGTAACACGTAGTGTGTGAATGTCACGCTCTCGCCAGACAAAGAATGAAGGACTTTGGTGCAGGATACCTGGAGCCAAAGGAACTCAGAGCACTTCCCCTGACCTGAGCTCCATCATACGCCGCATGCAGATCGAGCAAGCTCTTGAGTAATGCAGTAGGGGGTAATTACACAAAAGATGCCCATGGGTCGAAGTGTATCCGCTAGGGCCCCATGACACTAGATAAGAGATAAGATAAGTAGATAAGATAAGTACCACCTGGTCATGCAGTCAAGGGAAATATCCCCATAAAGGCAACTCTGCCTTATTTAAATTGAGGCTGTAAAGGGTTAAATGCCAATGTGGCCAATCCCTTTAGTTACCGAGAGTTGGGCCACGGTGACTCCAATCCCTTTATTGATGTGTGTGTTAATGATATGTACGCGCAGTTTCAGACTGTAGGTATACTAAATCTGATGGAATATTTTTGCAGCGCAAAAATCAAGTCATCTAGATATAGTACACATGTAATGATAGAAAGATCTTAATAGACTCCGTATGTGTGCGTTACTCCTAATTTCAGACCATCTGCGTCAAAGTCAACAATCAAAGTGGGTGTGCCTTCAACCTGCGTCAGGAGTCAACAGCTTCTGATAACGGCGCAAAATGATTCCATGACGAGATGCTGTACTGTGTAATCATTTACATATATCAGAAATAGAGACAACTGTGGGGATGTTAGTGGAATTTTCCGAATTCGCCTAGAAAGTGCTTTCTCCAAGACTAAGACTTCCGACCAAGGGTGTAATGTGAAGGTTGGTCCACCACCAAATTGACTATATGGACCACCAGGTTCATATAGTCGAGATTCGGGTAAAGGATGACTCATACTTGAACGGGATGGGGCGGGACGGGAAAATCTGTCAATTTCCATAGAAAGCGTCACGTGACATCCGAGGACTCCCAGCTATAACGTGATTCTTTCTATAGAAATTGACAGATTTTCCCGTCCCGCCCGTCCCGTCCCGCCCCGTGCTAGTGTGAGTCATCCTTAGTCTTGTACCCGACTTGGACTGTGTCCGACGTGGCATAATCCTGTTCTATCAATGTCCGAATTAAAAGCTATCAAATATTAAATATTACACAAAAGTATTACTTATAGCCCAGGTAACAAATACCTATAATTTTCAGATATGTGTTTCTTGACTATATGATCTGAACGTTGACACCAGCCGACACATGAATGCGTAAAATTTTCTCGATAGTTCTTAAATCCAAAGTTACGTCTTCATTTATCTTAATTACCTCAGTTTGTCTAAATTACACATCTTTAAGTAGCCAAATCTGCTTAAAAGTATGAGTTTTCATCTAAACTAAAACTTCAATGAACTAAACAATATCGTATTCATAATAAAAACTACAAATTTATCAGCATTTGTGGTTTCGTGAAATCAAGTCAAAACGCCCACTTCATAATGATGTCGCTTCCCTCTCTCTCCTACGTCACAGCTATAAGTGCGTCCCCTACTCGAGCCATTGCCATACGGGCCTCGGCCTTTGAACAGGTCGGACGCATGTCGCTCGCACAGCGCTCCGACAGCCATTCGATTTACGTAAAAAAGGAAGGTCCAATAATAGTTGACCTACGATTCCATTTATTATTTACCAAACCAGAGGTCTACTAAAACTGGTATGTTTCTTACACGCTTACACGAGATGCTTGTGTGAGTATTTTCGGAAGCCAATACCCTATCGACGTTTATGAACAGATTTACAATTTCACTCATTCTTACAGTGTTCCGCTAGCTGTGTGGTACTGAACATCGGTTTTAATCGTATAAGTTGTTCGTAAGATGTCTATGGTTCAAATCTCGGTGTTTTTAGAAATGTTTTTTTTTTTTTATATTTTACATTTATTATCGATATAACTTTGTGAAAAAAAGTTTTTGATTTTTTTATACGAAATATTTTATTTTATTTATATTTTAAAATATTTCATAAATAATTAAAAAATTAGGCACATCAACATCATCATCATCCACATCTAAGCATTTCATTGTTTTTTACTGAAATATGAATAATTTATTTTTGTATATTCATGGAACTGGTATGTACCTATTACGTAACAACATAATGAAAAACTGACAACAGTTATGAAAACAAATTTTAATTATTATTATGCATTTTTATGTTATCTCACTACCGCATATAACCTACTTAGTTTAAAAACACATAGTACTTACATACTTACATAGTTCAAAATAAGCTGGAGGCAAAAAAAACAGTTTGCTCCATTTTTTATTGATGTGTTTTTCTTCTTCCTAGCCGTTTCGCGGCATATGCCATGGCTCAGGGAGAGCTTGGGGTCCGCTTTGGCAACTAATCCCAAGATTTGGCGTAGTCGCTAGTTTTACGAAAGCGACTGCCATCTGACCTTTCAACCCAGAGGGTAAACTAGGCCTTCTTTGGTATTAGTCCGGTTTCCTCACGATGTTTTCCTTCACCGCAATGCGATTGGTAAATAAATATCAAATGATATTTCGTGTTTTCGTATATAAGTTCCGAAAATCATTGATATGAGCCGGGGTTTGAACCCCCGACCTTCGGATTGAAAGTCGCACGCTCTTACCGCTCACCGCTGGGGGCGCCGGGCCAGCAACTCGCAACGTTGGGATTGGGAACCAACCATATTTTTTTTATGTATGCGTTAGTTTGACGAAATAAGTAGGTACTTACAGCTGCCTATACATATTTAATTTCAATAAAATATAACTTACAGAAGTAGTTATGTTATTGAATTTCAATAAATCCAAAATACTTACAGACTCGCTAAACTGGTAGTCCAGTTTAATGTGACCCACGAATCCGAAAGATCTATTCATAACCGGAGCGCCTACCTATACTGGTCTTTTGAGCTAATATGACAGTGTCACAGTGCGTGTGGAATGTTCATAGCCGAGTCAGACTATTATTATTACCTATCTCGCTCGCGCCAATCGTCGCCGCGTGCGCTCGCTCCGGATTGAGTTCAGTTCGTTTGTAGTTGGCATGGAACACGATTGTATGTAACGCAGCAGATACCTACTTACCTACCTCCGCTAGCGGTTTGCATTTTAGATTTGTAAATAATAGGTAGGTACCTACCTATTATAAATAAAGTAGTGTTAGGACTGTTAGGTATAAGTTAATATCATTTAGTAAATAAGTAAGTTATATATATTTAGTGTATGTAGTGAGTCTGTGAGATAGTTGTAGTACCTATATACTGTGCGGTAGTGGCTTGTCAAAATGGGAAATAAAAATAAGCCTGAGAAAAACAAGAAATCAAATTTAAGACGATTGCGGCAGCAAGTGTTTTCTTTGTTTCACTTATGAGTACAGTTTGGTGGGTAAATTTTATGTTTTTCCTACTCAGAATCACGACCAGCTCTATTGATCCTATTAGGAAATAAAAAGAGTCCCAATTTTTTTTTCATTCAGCCTAGTCAACCCTAAACAACCCTAATTCCCTAGCCCTACCATAGATTTAATTTACATATAAATAAATATAGGCGAATACGCGAAGACTATAATGACCCCTAAACATAACATAATTCACAAGTCGATTTTTTTTAAATTACCTATTAGAGTACACTTTAGACTAATCGAGAAAAATATTGTCTAACCGTTTTAGATAAAGCTTTGGGTAAAATATAGGTATTTGTTACCGACGCGTGTAAAATCAAGGAAAGATTATGCAAGTCATATTTTCTATCTTTATATTATTGGATTAAACTATTTGAATGTCACCTGTCATTTTATAACAAATTTGTCGAAAGCTTTCTTGAAGCGAGAAAAACCTATATATTTTCTCCAAAAAAATACTTAAGTACATCCAAGTACCTGAAATGTGTTAAAAAATTATGTAGATAACGAATAGGTTCCATGTCTAACGTATTCATCAATAGTTTCAATTTATATGAAGAATTCAACTTTTAAGGTCTTCTGTTAACTTCAATAAAAATCTAGAAATTTTCAAGTTGGTACATTTTGTTCATTAGTATTATACAAATGCATACACCGAAATTATAAGAAATACATCAATAGCTCTAAATTTTATGATCTTATCAGTTCGCATCATAATTCGAACTCAAAGAGATTTGAGCGGGATAGTCTATCGCGCTACGGCCCGTGCTGTGCGATCACATCACGATTACGCAACGCGTTTCTTACATTTCGTTTGTGCTACGTATTAAATTATGATCTGTAATGTAAATATTAATTTGTTAATTTTAAATTGTAATCCATATTGGTACCTAAAGCAAAATTGTTTTCTTCTTTAATAAAATATTAAATGCACGCGTAGTATAAAATTATTTATTCAAATACTGTTTAATCACTATTTCTAAAGAAACCTCATTTAGACCGATATTATACAGACGATGTGCCCTTTCAAAGGGTACGCAGTGAAAGACTTAGATTTTTTTTTAAACATAGGAGTCGTAAAAAAATTCGTTTTTATTTTGACAAAAAGTGATAAAGATAGTGAGTGAGATAAAGATATTCATAAGTAAATTTAAAAAACTTAGTTTTTCTACCAGAAGTAACTACTTGGTCAAATTTTCGATGGTTGTTGTGCTATAATGACACTTACTTTATATGGAGGAATCGTGTAGAACACGCTAAAATAAGCATGTTTTCTACGGACAGTTTTTATCTAAAATCAAAAATGGCCGACTTATTTGACCCCAAAGATGAACAATTTTAGATCTTACTAAAATTTTCGATGGTTGTTGTGTGTGCTATGATGACACCTACTTTTTATGTTAGTATCGTGTAGAACACGCTAAAATAAGCATGTTTTGTATGAACATTTTTTTCTAAAATCAAAAATGGCTGACTTATTTGACCTGAAAGATAAACAATTTTAATTCAAAGATTCAAAGTATTTATTTGCATCGAACACAGTATAGTGGGTCTTACAGTTAGAATGGTTAAGTCCAGTGCATTCAACCTGCATGCAAATATTTCGAATAGCGTGCAGTATTTACAGTACTATATACAAATATATTAAACTTTTATGTCTTAATAATTATATCTAAAATTATAAAAAATATGTCAAGATAGATAAAAATGCATGAAACAATGTGTAAATTATGAACAAAACCCAAAAATAAAAATAAAAAACAAAAAACAATTGTGGTAGGTAATGAATGCAAATGTCAATAAAAATTCAATATTAAAAATAATAAAAATAAATATGTCAGCTATATTCTAAATATTCTTTAACACTGTAGAAGCAATGGTCTAAAAGCCAAGAAGTCAATTTATTCTTCAATCTATTGCCTTGCAGGAATTTTATTTTAACAAGTAATTTATTATAAATAATTATACACATATTAAAAGCATTCTTATCATAAATCATTTTATGAGCACGTGGCTTGTATAATAAATCCATAATGTTTTGTCGGGTCTGTCTGTTATTCATAATTGCACCTCGCGTTTTGAATGAAGTTTGGTGGTTGTTTACAAAAATGCATATATCCCTTATGTACAAACACGGTAATGGCAAAATATGCCATTGTTTAAATCGGGGGACACATGGTGTTTGGTGGTTTAGGTCTTGCACCCGGCAGGAGCAGCTCCCACCTTAGTCTACGATGGTTTTTTTTATCCGTCCAAATAAGATAACTTCACAGCTGGCTGTTGGCTGTCACTTTAGACAGCGAGCGAGCGAAGCGAGCGAGCAAATCCTCCGGGGCAGAACCGACACGGATTTGGTTAGTTTAGAAGACTAAGGCGAGAGCTTCGCTTTCCTTATTAAAAATAAATAACCTGGAAGTCTAAGGCGGGAGCGAAGCTCTGCCCGGGAAGGTCTTGCTCGCTCGCTGTCAAAATCATACCATCAAAAATATTACCAAGACATAAAATTGCTCATCTTTTGGGTCAAATCAGTCGGTCATTTTTTATTTTAGAAAGAAACTGTCCTTACAAAACATGCTTATTTTAGCGTGTTCTACAAGATTCTACCATAAAATGTAGGTGTTATCATAGCACGATACCCATCGTTGTTTTTTTTTGTAATAGCCTGTTTTTGTGTCCTGCTGAAAAATTTGAATAGTTTCAATTATAAAGTCCAGCGCACTAATTCTGGTAAAAAAACTAAGTTTTTGTTAAATTTACCTATGTATGAATTGAATATCGCACTTTTCGTCACAAAATTTTAAGTCTTTTACAACTCCATGTTTTTTGCACTTTCGGCAAAAAAAAACATTAAGTCTTTTTCACTGACATCGACCCAGACTTTATCACACGACATTGACATTTTGATATAACTATCTTGCGTAAACACTCAGTTGTAGTCATATTATCGACATCATTGTTATGTTATTTTGTTGTTATTGACAGACAAGTGAGACAAGGTGCAAATACAACGACCTACCGATTACCGATGTACGTACCGATTCACCGAGAGGCAAAGGCGCCTGGCGCGCCGGCTGTGGCCTGTGATGTGATTGGTCAAACCGCCCCCGTTCCGCGCGAAACACACGCGATATTAATTCCCGCGCGTAGCTTCGAGCATTTGAATTACGCCTAGAATTGATAAGATAATAAAAGTTGAATCTTTCGATGAAATCCTTAGAGTTTCCGTATACATACTATTTAAATGATTTTGAACTAATGACCTTGACTTGAAAATTATGAGATTTATATTATGGCAAGGAGATTTTTTTTTAAATTCTAGTGCCTACATAAATTTAAGCTATTGATGAATGTGTTAGAAATGGGCTCTAATAGTTATCTTTAATAATATTAAATGCATTTCAGTTACCATAAAGCACTTGCGTAATGTTTTCGAAGAGTAATATTTTTTTTAAGTTTTCATATTATATTGAAATAAGCTCTGGTCAAATATGTTATTAAATGATAGGCGACGTTCAAATAGTTAAATACGATTATCTGAAGAAAAAATTTTCCTCTTGTATATTTTTTCCTTAGATTTAAAAGGTTGGTAACGAATTTTTTTTTAATTCCTAAAGCAATATCAAAATCTGTTATCTTTTTTTTTTACGCTTTGTTCTAAGAGTATTCTAACCGTCGACAAATAATATCGCTCTTGGGAGTTATACAATTTTATTTCCTTTACGTACAGTACTATTGAAACGAAAAAAAATCTTACGTGTACGAGAGGTAGTAGGTAGGTACCTAGACCTACCCTAAAAAAAATATAAACCACTTTTTATTTTACGACTTTGTGACCAATATACATATTCGTACAAAATTACAGCTTTCTAGTACTTACAGTCACTGAGATTATCCGCGGACGGACGGACAGACAGACAGACAAAGCGAAACTATAAGGGTTCCTAGTTGACTACGGAACCCTGATAATGAATGTTGAGATAGTCCCTACGGATCTTTTGAGAAATATTATATTTTATTACTTCACTTTGTATTTTTATTTACTTTACCTAATGCGATTACATTTATTTTTTATTTTTTTAAAGTTCTTATTAAGTTCTACTTTTGTAATTTTTTTCATATTTTTTGAACTTATACTCGTAGTTCAAAAGTTAGAGGTCCATTTTTTTAAACTTCTGGAGCGATTATTTCCGAAAATATTAACTTTATCAAAAACTGTTTTTAGAAAACCCTCATTGTTTTTCAAATACCTGTCAAATGCTATGTCACACTCTAGGGTTGAAACGAAAAAAAATCTTACGTGTACGAGAGGTAGTAGGTAGGTCGGACAGACAGACAGACAAAGCGAAACTATAAGGGTTCCTAGTTGACTACGGAACCCTGATAATGAATGTTGATACAGTCCCTACGGATCTTTTGAGGTAAGATTTACGCTTCGTGCCAATCCTGTCCCTGTTAGCCAGGGTAACAATATAGATAAAAAGCAACTGTATCGTAATGGAATTAAGGTTCAAATTAACATGTAGTTAACATGTTTTTGGAATGTACCAGTAGAACAGCAATCACTTAAATATTAAATGCCCATAAAAGGACTACGAAGCCTAATTCATTTTTATTTTGTATTTATAATTTTTATATGTATTTTTAAATATTGGTAATATTAGCTAAAACGCCATCTGTAGTATATTTTCCTGAATGCTTATGTGGAGCTTATCGCTTAGTTGTAGTAGTTAACAACTATCACGCTAGATGGAGCGGTATCGCGGAGCGCTCTGGCGGCGGGTCGGCCTGCGTGCATGTGTGCGTGCGATTTGAGAGGGTGTGACCCTGTGGGAGTGGCTTATGAATAGGTATTACGGAATGCAGTAGGGCCTTAAACTTGAGAGTTCTAAAACAAATCTACAGAATAGTCAACTGGCCTGAGTGAAGAAGACTAACATGGATGAAGGAGACAATAGCTTCGAACTTAAAAGTTTGCAGTAAGTCTCTCTATTCTCCAGAGTCCCAGGACTAAACTACTGCTATCACCTCCAATAGATCAAATGATGGTATATGCTTGGAAACCAGAATTAGGATTATCTATCCTTTTTGCCCTTTGGTAGTTTTGGCCATGCCTCCTAAAGGACGCGCCTCTCAGTATTATTACGTATCTAAAAATGCCTTCGTGTGCAGATTTTAATATTAGTCTCGCGACGTCATAGTCAATTGGTAGGCGTGTCGTAATTGTACTCGGCTCAATATCTAGGCATGTTGTTACTGCGTCTTAGGAATCCATGACGACACACGCAACACGCAATATTCTACATTTTTACTTAACGAAAAAAATAGCCGTTATTTCATTTTATGTTGAAATGCTTCATTGATTTTGGCACCACCAAAAACATTATCCTCGTCCTGCCTTTCTCGTCCTCTGCTAAACGCCTACTCTGATGTGCTTTAGTTATATACCGAGGGCTTAGTATAAAAGTTGTACGACATTAACTCCTCGACCTCGTTAGCGTGTCGAGGGGTCAAAATATGAAAGTTGCCGGATGATTTAAATAAATGGCAAACATAATTTGAACTCCCGATACGCTAACGCGGTCGAGGAGTTAATGTCGTACAACTTTTATACTAAGCCCTCGGTATATTATACTAGGCCTTCTGGTGTCTTCTTAGCGGCTCATGCCACGGCTCATGTAGAAAGCCTGGGTCCGCTTTGGCATCTAATTTCGTAAATTTTCTATGACGTAACATTACGGTATTGTAATAAAATTTTCCATTACAATACTCAAAATGTTAGTAACAGTCAAACAAATTAAATACATTAGCAAATATTGTCTGAACGTGGAAAGATATTGAGTCGAGGAGCGAGGTGAATGCTAAATACGCCTCAAATCTGTAGATGTGTGTATATTTAAATTGTATCATAATAGTTATTACCTACGCACCAAAAACTGTGCATAAGTGGCTGACAACACCTAATTCATGTTTTTTAAACAGTGTTTTAAGAACAACTAGGTATTTAACTAGGTAATTATATGTTAAAATTCGTCATATTTTGAAGAGCCTAGCTGTCCAGGGTCTTTGAAATATGACGAATTTTAACAGGAAACTATGGGAAATGGAGGCATGGGTGGAGACTAGGCAACAAAATTACTTAGACTCTTGTACTAGGTACTGAAACTACTGAATGGTTTAAGAGTTCGTATATGCTATCGAGACGCAGCGTGTGTTTTATATTGCATAACAATAGTAACAATTACACCTTTCACTGTTATCGGCGCGCGTGTCGCCGCGTCCACGATGCCGCTTTGGCAAGAACACGTGTTTTCAAACAGACTCAGAAAAGTGAATGAATAAGAATTACTGGATCTCGGTCAATCGTTCTTTTAGTTTAGGGCCACTTGCACCTACCAGGGTTAGCAGACTAACCCGGAGTTAAGCGTTTTTAAGTATAGAATTGACAGCAGCCGGGTTAGCGGCCAACTATGGGTGGTCAAGTGGCACTTATAACGAATCAATCGATAATTTTGCTTCGTCCTCCACGCCGGGAGGTTGCCTTCGCGATTTTTTATGTACCTGTACCTCGGCGGCAAGCGCCGGGCCCGAAGGCTCCCTTAAGCCAACACTCGGAAGTTATCGCCCTCAATGAGAGTACTCCCTGTGCGGAACCCCCCAAACCGTCCTGCCAGAAAATTCGCAGCACCGGTAAGATATCCTCGGTGTCCTGATGTCCTCCAAGAGATCGCTTACCGTTGCCCCCAGGAAGCACCGTCCAGGAACCCTTCCCTTTTTCCCGGATCAACCAGATCAAGAAGAATGAGAGGTCCCTGATACTCGAGGAGGGTTTCCTGTTATAGCTCCCTATCGCGTATAATAAAAAACTGCATGTAAATATTACAATGTTGTTGCAGATGTCCCGCAAGGCCGCGTCCCTGATTCTGCAGCACACTGCGTTGACGCGTGCGCACCTCACGCCGGAACTAGCGCTGCGCCTGATCACACCGGCGTGCCCACTGTGGACAGCTAAAGAGGAAGAACTGCCTTTCCCTGATCCTTTTTGGGGATTCTACTGGCCGGGGGGACAGGCTACTGCCAGGTATGTACACACTTAAACAGTCTCATCCTCTCAGCTGCACCATATCCTAACCATGCACCATACAGTATCGACGTGTGCGCACCTCACGCCGGAGTTGGCGTTGCGCCTGATTACACCAGCCTGTCCACTGTGGTCGGCTAAGTAGGACGAGCTGCCCTTCCCTGATCCCTCCTGGCGATTCTACCGGGGGGGGGACAGGCTACTGTCAGGTACACACTTAAACAGTATCTGATCCTCTCAAGGCCGCGCGTCCTTGATCTTGCAGCACACGGTATTGACGGACCTGGCACTGCGCCTGATTACACCAGCCTGTCCAATATGGACATCTAAGGAGGATGACCTGCCCTTCCTTGATTCCTTTTTTAATACTTCTGGGGATTATACTGGTCGGGTGGGCAGGCTGCTATATATTCAGACAAAATTAGGTTATTGAACACCGCATCGCACTTTTGTGCCCGGCAAATATTTATAGCTAGAAAAGGGACAGTACTTCGTCAATTCTTCGGGCGAAGAGATTTTTGCAATCTAAATTTTATGATTAAATATCTGGATCACTAGAAAGGTTTAACAGCCGAAGAACCATTTCATCACCCCCTATTTCTGATGTATTATGCGATGTTTGTGCCATTATAGTTTTTAATCTGGTTAAATTAAACGTAATGTAGATAACCCACCACTAATATTAAGCAATAGTAACATAAATATTGGAAATCATTGTGAAATCTTTACCGGTATCTATAACATATGTTTTGACAATTTGTTTATTTTTAAAATATTGGCAAGATAAGGATATCCACGAGTCCGTGGCAGCACGTAGTGATAACGATAATGATAACTAACAATCTAGTAACACGCTGAACGAGATATCTTTAAATTTTGCTGTCCTTGTTTCTACTTATTCCAATTCTTGGCGGAGCGGAGAAAGTATTTTGAAACTGAGGCGATTTGAATGTGTATTGCTATGCGTAAACACAACTTCCCTACATTTTACATTTTTTTTTTAAATCACAGTAAGATAAAGATGACTATGTAGGTATTCACTATACATAAGTTATAATAACCTTCAAATTTTACAGACATCACCCCGAACTCGCTGTAACTAAGTAGTATTGTGAAAACCCACTCGACTGACGTTATTTGAAAGCCAAAAAACAATTGAACTGAGACGGGGTCGACAAATCCGTGATTGCCTATACCTACCAGAGGTAAAACCCAATGAATTGTTGATTGTTATTGCAAAAAAATGACCTTTTTGGAAAATTACTCAGTAACCAAGACAATGTAACTGCACAATATAATTAGATTTACTAAATTAATTTGACGCAGGTTCGATCAATATTTGGCTTTAGGAATTGTTCAATAATTAAGGCATAATGTTGCGTTGCTATAGCAAAAAGTGTATGTAATTACCAATTATCAACAAATAGGTTTATTTGTGGGTGCTTGGCGCTGTGGAAATAAAATAGCTGTTTGATTTGATGGGTGAAATAAAATGGATAGTTGAAACCGTACTGATTGAATGTATAAGCTATAAAAAATAAATAAAATAAAAAGTATTTCTTTCAGACCAATGTTTGTCCATAATGTGTACAATCAATCTTAAAAAGTGCAGAACTTACAGTTAAGGTTAATTTAAATAACTATCTTAGGAGCTAAACTTAAATGTAGAGACTCTCTACATTTAAGTCTACTAGAGAGGACTAGTTATTTGGCCGCTGCTGACCCATCTGTCGGCTATAGATATTGACCAACTTTTATTAAGCGGCCAATGCCGAAATCGCGAAAAAATTTGGCTGTCCCATACGATTCGGCGGCATCCCATGATCCCACCGACCGGAATGTATGAAACAGCCAAACTTTGCGATTCCGCCATTAAAAGTTATTCAGCATATCTTAATCATTCACAAGTCTGCGTAGAATTTGAACTTTCTGTATCTTTCCCAAACAAACTGTAGACTTAGAATTTTTGGTACCCTATGCCTATCCCAGGCATTGAGTTATACTACTTTATATCCCAGGAGTCCAACTAGGTATCCCCATACCAAACATCTAAGTCCGTTCAGTGGTTTTAGAGTGAAGAGGTAACATACTGACAGAGTTACTAACGCATTTATAATATGTATTAGTATGGATTGAGCATAATATGTCCATTGCAATTGCACTCCTATTTCGGTAATGATATAGATAAAACTAAAAATTTACCTGCATATTCTTGTACCTAAACCAGCACGCTACGCGCTAGCAACAACCCAACTTATTAATATTCATGTGGGAAAATGAACCGAGTACCTCCCCGTTTACGAGCACACCGGCAAATACAGGCTCGCAGAATGTACAGTCAAGTCACGAATAACTTTAGCGCATCTATCATCGTCTAGGTGATCATGTATTATCATCATCTTCTTGACGTTTTCAATATACATATGGTGTCGTCTTAGAATTAGCGTACAACAAAACAATTGTATTCAACAATGGCATTATCTGTCGATGAGGCGCCACGCCGGCATCAAATAGGTATGCAAAAAAAAACTATACTAAACTGTTTTGCCATTATCAACTCAATTCCTTAAGAAAAAAGTAATTAAAAATACATTCTTTGTTAAGCACGCCATATTTCTCGAAGGTAAATTCTAGGGACCACCTGCTAAATGTGTTGTTTTCTCAATTAGTTCATATTGAATCTTAAAGCCATAGCCATAGTCGTAACTCGCGTCATCGAAACTTTTATTAAGCAGGCAGAGGCAGTTGCAGTTTGATAACAATAAACATAGGCGATTTAGTAGCGGCACAGGTTGAAAGCGAAATACTATACCAACTTAGCCATGTCAACTGTACCGCAGTACTTGTACTATTATTTATTCTGTGCCGCAGTAAACAATTATCTACTAAATATAAACTTGCTGTTGCTTTAACATAACTTAGGCGAGGGTTTTTCCGACCGGTTTCCTCAATGTCTTGTCTGCGTACCTAACGCATTAGATTCCATGTGACGTCTGTTCTTAAGTTGGAAACGCAGAAGCGGAGGATTTTTATGATCGTTTGATTAGGTTTCCTTATAAACGCATAGATTATCTATATTCCTTGTGAAACTCAAGTTGATCCTAATGTATTTTAAAATCTTCCAATGAAATGTTTCCCTGTTCTTGTTTGTGTTTTGGGTTGATTTTTCTCTACCCTAGGAAAGGGACATACAAGTAATACATTTAATATAAACAGTTATATAGACATAAGAAGATGGGACTACAGGGTTTCCCCGGATCTGTCCTAATTTGATAGAAGCAGAATTTTGAGCCCATCGGGGAATATATGGACAGAGGCCTTGCCATGACGTCTTAACGCGATTCAGTTGACGACCTAAACTGAGTCGCTTCCATACAACTGAGTCTAAACTGAATCGCGTTAAGACGTCATGGTAAGGCCCAAGGTCTTTAAAAGCGTCTAGGGGACTCCCAGATCTTTTTAGAAACAGGGGCATCCCTACAAATGCGTAGTCTTGTTTTAATTTAATGGCAATCTTCCTGAAAAGAGCTAAGTTTAAGAACTCATTGCCCCTCCTCAGAGGGCATAATACCTGGTACTTTTTCGTTCGTTCGTCTCTTTATTGCTTACTTATTTACTATTTTGACTCAGTCATCCAAAAAGAATCTTGCCCTCCGAAACGAGAGCACGCCACCTGTTCCGATCCAGCGCGGCTTCCTGCCATGAACCAGCATGAAGCTGACGCAGATCCGACTCCACGACATTGCACCGGCGGTACCTGGGAAGCCCAACCACATATTCGAACACTTACAGGCAAATAGACGAACAACGAACGAAGTGGTTCGTAAACTCTTATTATACATAAAAAAACTTTAAATACAAATCTTGTGCCAGTGCCAGCTTTTCTTGCCTTTCATATTTTAGTGTGCAGAATTCAATTTCGACAATTACACAGCATTCATCGACACTAATATTATAAATGGGAAAGTGTGTGTGTCTGTTTGTTTGTCCGTCTTTCACGGCAAAACGGAGCGACGAATTGACGTGGTTTTTTAAGTGGAGATAGTTGAAGGGATGGAGAGTGCTGCCGTCCACAAACTAAAAGGCCGTTAAAGGCTCTTACGACGTTTTGGAGTTACTATCACAGCGCGATGCAGCGAAAAATTCTCTATCGACCTATCTAGGTTTCAAGGCCATATCTTTATAAACAGCTGAGATACAGAACTCCCGTTAGCGGCTAAGTACACGATTTTGAGACTTTTACTAGCGAAAAGGCCGTTAAGAAACAGAAAACTAACAAAAAGGCCGTCAAAAGTCTATAACCGCTTTTTTCTTATTGAAACCTGATGTAATGTACAAGTCTTAAAAGCAGTAATTTTAATTTACACAATTAAAAGGCGGCTATTGTAGTGTAACTGCATTCTAGTCTACTTACATACAAAATTAAAAGACAGTTAAAGTCCATCAGCCGCCTTTTAATTTGTATTTCTGAAAATAAATTGATCAAAATCCATAATTTAGAGACGGTCACGGCTTTATAACTAGGCAAAGACGGAACCAAAACTACACCAATCATTAGTCAAATCGCGGTAACTCGACATTGCATATTAAAAAGGCGGCTATTTTATCATCGCTTCGAGGGACACAATTTGTTGCACAAAAGATTTTAGCGAGGGTAGCCGTGACGCGCAGTGCTGCGCCGTTTCCTGCTAATACCAACATACCGCAGCATAAACTCACTAGTAGGTTTTACAGTAATCTCTATACAATGTGACCCGCTTTCATTGTCCTTGAGTAAGTAATGATCCTATAGGCTTAAATAGGAACTCAAAATCACGTGTCATATTTCATATAACTGAGATTCTTAAAATAGTTACTAGTGTGATTCTTAAAATAATGTTTGGATATTTTCTTAGTTCCAAAATAGCACGTATTTCAACAGCATTACAGAAATACGTATACTGTTTTCTAAATACTTGCAAGATTCTATGCTTAATGTGTTAATGGCGGACTCAGAAATAAGAAACTTATTACAACATAAGTATTTTTATATCAATTTGATGTGCGGCGGCAAGTTTATTGTGAATGTGTACCTATAGTTTTATTGTTGATTTTCCCACGAGCCAAGTATTTACTCGTAATAAGATTTTTGCAATAATCCGCTTAAAATAAAATGTCTCAAAACGCATTCAATATTAATTTTGTGATATTTTATGCCAAAAACTTTGATGTTGGTGGTATATTTTTCCCAATAATGTATACTTAACCAGTAAAATGATTAATATTATGATATTTATGATTTATATCACATCAAATTAGACATTTAATTCAAATCAGTTGGCTTCGGTAATGGCGTCTTTGTTTTAAGAGGAGTAATAAAGTAATCAGTTTAAACACCTTCGGCTGCATAACAGCGTCGGAATATCTTTCATTAAGCTTGTTTTATTTAAACTGCATTTTTTTTTCAAAAATACCATTCTGCATCTAAAAGCTGTAGAAACCTAAACCTAAACCTTCTCATGAAACTATTACACAGCTAAGACGCTTAAGACTGTAAGAGAGTCGAGAGCCGTAATTCAAAACACGATCACACTTTATTAGCTTCATTGATCCAAAACATTATATTATGTATCTAAAGGCTGTAAAAGAGATTCCTGTGAGACCGTTAAAACTCTTTAGCCTTCTAATGAAACCGTAACATGGCTTCATAGTTCAAGACGTTTAAGGATGTTAGTGCTGTAAGACAGAACACAGAGACCACGATCACTCTTTTAATCAGCGTATAGGCTTCAAAATCACTATTATGCATCTGAAATCTGCAAAAGAGACTTGATGTAGACAATTAACAAGCTTTTCTCTTCCAATGCAACTATAATGCAGCTATAATGCTAAAAGCTATAAAACAAAACTAAATAGTATACCCTAACAGAGCCTTTACCTACAGAAACTACTCTCTAATATACTTTTTACAGCTTAAAGCTTTAAAAGGGTTGAAACATCGTGTATGTCGTCGTGCGTTTGTGCTTATTGGGTAGGTACTTATTTAAAAATGAATTTCGCAAAGCGTCTTCAGTTTAGACTTCTTAATTGTTTTTTTTTATTGTTTAGCTTTTGTTAATTTTTGACTAACTACTTACGGACCTACCTCATTTGATTAAACTTTAAAATTCAATATTTCCTGCCTTTTTATTTTTCAATCATCCATTGTTTTTGGTAATTTCCGAATATACCTAACTGTAAATGCTTCGATTTTATAAACACAATACCAAATTAAAAAGCCGTTATTGGATAATGTTTTGCAAATAACTGTTTTTTTGTCTAGGTAAAGTTATGAAA
The DNA here is from genome assembly GCA_949128165.1 of Lathronympha strigana. Taxonomy (NCBI): domain Eukaryota; kingdom Metazoa; phylum Arthropoda; class Insecta; order Lepidoptera; family Tortricidae; genus Lathronympha; species Lathronympha strigana. The sequence continues at coordinate 568,181 of OX421903.1, forward strand.
CGTACTAATAATATGCAAATGTACCAGCTTTTCAAAAACTAAAAGGCAGCTAAACACAAGTAACCACCTTTTAAACTTAAATGTATTCATTATATGGTCATAAAATACATATAAAAAAGCAGCTATAAGTACTTAGCCGCCTTTTAGCCTTGTTTTTAAATTTAACTTTGTATTACTTGTACAACTCATTACACTTTAATCTTAACTACTAGGTTAAAAGGCAGCTACACATACCTTAACGGCTTTATAGCTATGTAATTATTAATTTTTTATTCTTCCAACACAAAACAAAAAAGGAAAACTGAAGATTATACCTATAAAATAATCAATAAAAATAAATTAAATTTACTTAAAAAATTGTTTATATTATGATCTACAGTAATATCAAAAAAATATACGTTTATCGCCTCAATATTTCTGGAGGCATGATTCGGCGCGTTTTTCGCTCATAACTCAAAACAGTACTCACGCATTTAGCGGCCTTTTAGTTTGTGGACGGCAGAGTGACATAGGCTACTTTTTGTCTCTTTCTAACACGAGCTGAAGCCGCGGGAAAAAACTAGTAATTCATATATTTGTATGACATTGAACAATTTTACTCAATGGTCACAGCAACTTGCTGACCATAATCAGTTTATCCATGAATGAAAATTCTAAGAAACATTCACATCTCACGAGACGGCAGACCATTCAAACAACTCTCAACACTACAACCACACACTAAGAGTTGATATTCGACTATCAACTCGTGGCCTTTCAATGCGACAGGTTATGTTTATTCGTTCAAACGGAATTGAGCTCTATTGGTGGTAATTAAGATTAGTATTCCAATGGCGTAATCATATGACTCACCCACCTGGGGTTTTACGGATTGCCTTATCTTATCTGTGAATTATTGATAACGGAACTGTTAAACGTTAACGAGGATTTCTTCAAACGGAACAGTATTATTGATTTTCTTTGTTTGCATATTCGATAATTGGAGGCAATATACTTACTGGTATTTCCTTGATATTTTTAAGTACCTACTTATTATTTTTAGTTTTCTTTCAATAATATTATTTGATATATCTGTTGTCTACAGACTTGATAATAGCGGCATGTCAGCCACTTCGTTATGCCTACATAGTTAGTTACTTACTTGTGAAAATGAATATAAAAAACTGTTAAAATAAATAACTGAAACATCTTTGTCAGTCTTGCATTCCAATACAATTCGTTTTGCACACCCTCTCGATCACATAACTTTAACCTGTTCATTGATAAGATACCCTCTACGTTAGACGCCAAATACTTCAAAATATGTACACATATTTCTCCCTATTACCATTGAATAAGGTACACTATTGTTTACATATATTAGACAAGTGTGCAACCTGAATTCCTTCATTCCTATGAGTCATCGAAGGACAAAACAAGGACAGCCTACAATTTTCACTGTTACAGAAAAAGGACGGAGCTTAATATTCAGAACATTGTGGGATGGAGAACGGAATATAACTTCGCCGCGAGTATGAGTGAGACGTGGATAATACTGTATGTGTTAGTGTGAGTGTATTGTAGACAGGGAAAGTGAGTATGACTCATCCTGAAATTCGGGAATAAATTAAAGTGAGTCATACTAGGGATAGCCGTTCTTGGAATGAATGCGTAACTGAAAAACAGAGGCATTTGGAGATGTTATATCATTGTTAGAGGACACAAAAGGTCGGTTTCTACAAACGTTTTGGATCCAAATCATTTATGTTAGTGCACGGCTATGGAAATGACTACATGCAGTAAGGTCTTCAAAAAAGATGGTTATTACATTAAATTGCAATGGTTAACTCACGTATTTTTATCACAATAGGCGTGACATGTTTAGACAGACTGCATCGGGCAGTCATCGTCGGACGGACAAAGTGTTGTTGGTTGTCACCTTCGCGGCTCGGGCATCACGTTGCAACTTAATGTCAGTATGACTCACGAAAGTTTAAATTATATTTATTTATTTAATCTTTATTGCACAGTAAAAGTAGTACAAATGGAGGACTCTATGCCTTAAGGCATTCTCTACCAGTCAACCAATGGGCTAAACCAGAAAGATTACGTAGGTGCAGGGTCTTTGCTTGTTTTACATCTTTCAAAAAGTTGACAAGGCAGGGGTTTGTAAAATAACAATCACCCCAACAGTTTCAGGCGTTGTCGTTTAAATTTTTTTTACGTATAAGTTTATACGTATAGACAGTCTGTGTACTTAGGAATTTACCTACAATATTACGAAGAAAACAATTTGAATTCCATCGAATAGTAATGCCGAATTCTCCGAAACCAGATAAGCAAAGTATCGACAAGTGCTGGCACGAAGCCGGCTGTCACAGCTGTAAGGTAACAGAAGAGAAACTAACAAATTTATATTATTTATATTGTGGGACAATCTTACACAAATCGACCTAGTCCCACTGTAAGCTCAATAAAGCTTGTTCTGTGGGTACTAGACGACGATATATATAATAGATAGATACATATACATACTTAAATACATAGAAAACATCCATAACTCAGGAACAAATATATTCGTAAAAAATACACAAATAAATGCCCAGACCAGGATTCGAACCCGGCACCTCCTGCTTCGTAGGCAGGGTCACTAGCACTCACTACCGACTAGGCCGGGAGGCCGTTAAAAAAATTGCACCCACATACCCAATTCCACATTATAAAAGCTAAAAACGAATACAATGGGTCTTTAGACAAGTTGACCGCACGCTACGCGTACGGAAAAAGCCGATTTCTGCCCAAGTGTAGGCATAAAATGATGTACCTAACACGTGAGGTAATAAAGAAAGCCCTTGATCGCATATTTACGTCCCTCGCTTGCAGCTCGGGTCGCAAACATCTGCGATCTCGGGCTTTCTTTGTTATACCGCACTAGTTAGGTAATGTACTATTCTTAGCGATCCATAGCCATTTGCACATTATTTCCGTACCTCTAAAGGAAAACACGGAATCTTTATAGGATCACTTTGTTGTCCGTCCGTTTGTCCGTCTGCCTAGCAAGACCCTTTATCTCGGGAACGTTAAAGGTAGCTAGGTAGCTCTTACCTTAACCGTTTTCTTGATAGCGTACCTTTTAAGAGACAAGTGGTTGGCGCTCATATAACTCTATCCCTGCCGGCCTGCCTTGCGCGAACCAATACAGAACCTTTTTGCTTAACGACTCAAAAAAAGACAGGCCGAATCAACTCCATCTTTTTTCATGTCGCAAACTCCCCAATTGTTACGCTACTGCTGCTTCTTTCGCCCAAGTTGAAGGTCTCGGCCTCGAGCATCGCCCGCCGCGACCCCAGGAATTGTGTCACAGCTGACTCATGCTGTACAGTCAACGGCACAGGGGTAGTGATCAAAAATATCTGCATACGGTAGAACGATTATCCAAACTTGCGTGAGATGAAATAAGGAATTTTTAATATTGACTTCTGTTAAATGTGCCCTGACAACAAGCAGTCAAACAGCGGTAAAGTTGTACATTTGAACCATAGATAAAAAATTTGAACCATACCATGTTGAGATTACGAACTGTACTGCCAAGTTGAAGGTTGCCTTGCGAGCGTTGACCACACAAGGGCGCAACCTTCAGGGATTATGTCAACTTCCGTCAGGGTTGACTAATGCCCGGTACTTGGTTGCCCCGGCAACCAGTACCGAGTGAAGTTGTGCAATGGTAGCTACCGTAATGTCGCTCACCAGGCGGCGCCACTCATGCGGTCCTGTGTCGGTATGAGAGAATTTTAAAGTGACGGAATGTTCCTGAAGGACCCGCGTTCCACTAGCGCCCCTAGCGGAAAATCGACTCGCGGTAATCCTTATTGAACCCCCAATAAGATTACGAACTGTACTGCCTAGTTGAAGGTTGCCAGACCTGCGAGCGTTGACCGTTCAAGGGCGCAACCTTCAATGATTATGTCAACTTCCGAGCAGGGCTGACTAATGTCGATACCTTGTTGCTTAGCAATTTATCAGATGTAAGTTGGGTATATAATTACGTTAGGTTTGCGTAGACGACCGTGGAGCGTTTTCTCAGATGTTGTGCATTTGTTTTTCAAAAACTAAACCAGATTGTTCTTCGAAAAATAGCAAGTTATAGCCATTTCCGAAAATAACGAATAGCTCGTTTATACAAGTCGGTATCACATTAAGTCAAGTTAAGTGCTTAAAGCATTTAAGCCGCACTAGCCTACATTTACTTCTCTCCTAATTATTCTGTCCTCTTCTCTTTTTAACCTTATTTACACCTGCACAAAGAAGCAAGCTGATGCAGTAAAAAAATCGCTATTTTTTTGGCCGCGCCCCTGCTCTGACCTTCGCGGCGGCAAGTTCAAGGTAACATGCGTTACCAGAGTTCGCGGCCTTCAAAGAATTGTGTCATCGGCTGACTAACCATCGATACGGCGGGTCTGTGGGTTGTTGGTGGAAGATTGGTCGAATGTGAAGGGGTTGACAAATTACGGGAAGTAGAGATTAAGGAGAACTTGGAATGACTTGATGCTAGTAACAGTACAGGTAGGTACATCGATGTTTCTCGTACCATTATCAAATCATCATTATTTAATTCAGTAATTAATACTTATATTGCCTACTTGTATTGGTATTATCAACGGCAACGGCCACGGTTCAACGGCCTCCTAGCCTAGTCGGTAGTTATTCTGCCTACGAAGCAGGAGGTCCCGGGTTCGAATCCTGGTCAGGGCATTTATTTGTGTGTTTATCACGAATATTTGTTCCAGAGTTATGGATGTTTTCTATGTATTTAAGTATTTATATGTATCTATCTATTATATATATCTATTATATGTATCTATCTATTATATTTGAACAATTACATAAGCTGATACAACTTGTAAACATAAAGTATAGTAAAAAAAAGGTAATCATTGGAGGTGACCTAAATGTCGATGTACTAAAAACAACGCCTCTGTCACAAAACTTATTAAATATTTTTAGAATTGCCAACTTTCACCAATATGTCAAAGAACCGACTAGAATCTCACCTCATTCAAAAACGTGTCTCGATATTTTGTTTACAAATTTCGATATCAATACCCTGGGGGTTGACGTCGTTGAGCTCGGTTTTTCAGACCATAGAGGAGTTTTAGTAACGTCACAAAACATATCAGACAACATAGAGGCTCAGAGAAGTAAATACTCCTATATGACTCGCTTTTATACAGAAAATAACATAAAGAAATTCAAAATAGAATTACAAAATACAGATTTCACGTCAATAATTAATCCCCAAAATACAATAAATGAGAATTTTGACCGATTTCATACTGAGGTTAAAAACATACTTGACAGATGCATCCCAAAAAAACAGTTTAAACCGAAACCCAAACCAAAACGACAATGGTTAACCCGTGGAATAAAAATTTCATCTGAACATAAACGCCACCTAAAAATACTACTAACTCAAACAAACGATCCCGTACTAAAAGAGCATTTTAAAGTATATGATAAAATTCTAAAACGATCCGTATATATCTCAAAAAAATTAAATAATATTAACAAAATAAACAAGTCTAATAACAAAGTAAAAACAGTCTGGCAAATCGTAGCTGAACAAACCAATAAAAAAAAGTCAAATAAAACAGAAAACATGTCCTTACACGTAAATGGCAGTACAACAAACGACCCAAATCTGGTAACAAACAGTTTCAATACCTATTTTGCCTCCGTAGGCTCGAACCCCGCTAATAATTTGCCACGCGGCCGCCCTGTCGTTAACCCAACTAGCAACACTTTCTTCTTATCGCCTGTGCAACCCTCCGAAACGTTTACATGTATTCAGCTGCTAAAAAATAAAACTAGTTATGGAATTGATGAGATACCCCCGTCACTAGTCAAAGCATGCGCCTCTGAACTAACAAATCCTCTTACAGACCTCATAAACCAGTCCTTTTCATCTGGAATATTTCCAGAAAGTTTAAAAATCTCACTTATAAAACCAATATACAAAAAAGGAGGCGTTTCAGACACTCACAACTACCGTCCTATTGCTATGCTCAACACCTTTTCTAAAATTTTCGAATCTATTATGGCGAATCGTGTTACGTCCCACAGTGTTCGATTTCCCTCAAAAAATTTCCCTATGCTGTTTATTGCATAAATCAATCAAGGAATGCATTTTAAATGCAAGACTAGAACACCCAGAAGTCTATTTCAAATACTTTTTTTTAAAAAATTTTAAAAATAAATTATATTTCATGACCTTGACATCGAAAAATTACTAAATAAATTCTACAAAAGTATCTGATGAAATTTTCGCTTTTTAATCAATGTAGTTCGATAAAAGAGCCTTTTGCGCATATTTTCTAGTTCTTAGTTTTGGAATTTACCCTCTGGTTACCGAGTTAATCATATAAATACCGATTTTTTATTTTATTTTTTTTCTCCTAAAAAACTCAAATGTGCGACTTGTGACTAGCACTGACAGATTGCTCTTAACTAGGTCTACCACTGGTAAAAAAATCACGTTCCACTATCGCGGCGTTTGGGAGTTATCGAATTTAAAAATACAGTGTTAGGGTTGACACTCAAAATGACCTTTAATTTTTAGTCAGAATTAATTAAAAAATTTCCTCTATTACAAAACTGTATATTGTTTAGATATACTCCAGGTACATAAATAAAAATACAGAATGATTTTTTTAAGTGAGGTTTTTTTTGTCGTTTAATATTTTTCATTCGATGATGGTTCACATGTAGCATGGGAAGGGGTCCACCCTTGTCATGCTTATTATGCTATAACCCCATGCCCACACATGTGAAACGGAGAAACGGTTGTGAGGCACCATGGAGCCGTTACAGACCCATGGCGCCACTTTGCCTCAGCAGGGGCTTACCCAACCTGCTGAGGGATGTCCATCCTGCTGTGGGATGTCACCTTTCTGTTCCATCATCAGACCTTGGACATCATCTAGGGCCCAAGTACTCATCGAAACAAAATTAACGAGTCCAAACACGAGGGTATTATATTAACTAATTCTTTAGATCCAGTGGTCACCTTTCTGCTCCATCATCAGACCATTGACGTCATTTACGGTCCAAGTGTAAACAAGGAAATGAAGCTTTTCAATAATAAACCAAGTATAATGCTTTTCTCAAAATGGTGCAATTAAACCAAAGCTGCAGGCCTAAGATGGTTATCTACGAATGTCATTAGATAATGCTATAAGTTAATAAACTGACAAGTTGGACGCATAGCGTAACGGTGACTGCTGCCAAATATAATTGCCATTATATTTGGCAGCAGCCATATAGCCATATAACTGCCATTTGACAGAACTGTTTAAAATTATCAGAAATTGTCAGAAAGTGCCGACAAACTGTCTTCTTATCAGGCTATCCGCTTTGCATCTAAGCCCCCATGGTCAGATAATTTTCTATATTTTCTGCAACCATAAACATTATTCCCATCTTTATCGCTCTTACATACCTATATCGATGTGTAATAAAGGCAGTGATAAAGTCGAACCCTTCAATTTCATACTGGTAGCGGGCGTTTTGACATGCTGCCCGTTTTTTTTAATAATAAAATTTGAACTATAATTATTTTTCTTCCATTTATAAGCTATTCAAGATAACTAAAATGTCGCGGTACGAACATTATAAATACCACCGATCTTCTGTTTTGGTTGTTTAGGGCCAATGCCTTCGTCCTATTTGATCGTTTCAGCCGTTTTAAAAAGTCTGAATGAATGCATCAAATGCACGAAACAAATGAATTAACGTCTTTTTGGGTGCTTATATCTCAATAACCAATAAAGATATATTTATGAAATTTGGGGATCTTCTTAGTCTCGGGAGTCCAAATAGGTGGATGAAATTTCGTGTGTTTATATTCAGTAGATTTGGTTTGGAGTAACAAAGGGGTCAAAAGTGCCTCCCGATGGTTCGTGTAAATATACACCTGAACTTGGCTGGACACAATGCCGCGTGTCTAAATAAATATAAATAAAGTTTCTCATGTTGTTCCTTAATTTAATTTCATCAGATTTTTTAATTACTCCGACATTTCATATTTGTTTGACCTTTAGTGACAACCCTAAAAAGTATAATTTGACCTTTATACGTAACTCCCAAACGCCGCGATATTGGAACGTGATTTTTTTACCAGTGGTAGACCTAGTTAAGAGCAATCTGTCAGTGCTAGTCACAAGTCGCACTTTTGAGTTTTTTAAGAGAAAAAAAATGAAATAAAAAATCTGCATTTATATGATTAACTCGGTAACCAGAGGGTAAATTCCAAAACTAAGAACTAGAAAATATGCGCAAAAGGCTCTTTTATCGAACTACATTGACTAAAAAGCGAAAATTTCATCAGATACTTTTGTAGAATTTATTTAGTAATTTTTCGATGTCAAGGTCATGAAATATAATTTATTTTTTATAAAAAAAAGTATTTGAAATAGACTTCTGGGTGTTCTAGTCTTGCATTTAAAATGCATTCCTTGATTGATTTATGCAATAAACAGCATAGGGAAATTTTTTGAGGGAAATCGAACACTGTGCGTCCTTTTGTAACAAATATAACGTTTTCGATGAACGACAGTACGGATTTAGAAAACAAAGATCTACAACACTAACAGTGTACAAAGTGGTGCAAGAAGTTTTAAAACTGATAGATAATAGGAAACACGCGTTTGGGTTGCTCCTGGACATGAGCAAAGCATACGATAGAGTCCGACATGATATTCTCTTACATAAATTATACGGAATTGGTATTCGTGGTACTGCATATGATTGGTTTAAATCGTTCCTAAATAACCGCCAACAAATAGTAGAAATAGACTATTACAATGACAATACTAGAACTTTAAATAAAGCCCTATCATCCGCAATAAATACGACTGTGTCAATACCACAAGGCAGCGTATTGGGGTGTATTTTATTTATAATAATATATATTAACGACCTTCCAAAATTACTTAACACTATTAATATTAAATCGTACCTCTATGCTGACGACATTTCAATCGTATTTCCTAGCGCAAATACCACTGAAGCCACGAAAACCTTGGACGCCATATTTGATACAATCTTACCCTGGCTTGAAGATCACAACTTGAATATTAATCTACAGAAAACAAACTTAATTCAATTCAGACCTCATCAAAGATCAGCATTAGAAATTACTTACTCATACCAAACTAATAACTTAGAACTAACCAGTACCTGCTCACTACTCGGCTTGAACATCGATGAAAACCTGAACTGAAAATCTCATATAGATAAAATATCAGTTAAACTGTCGAGATTCGCTTATGCCCTTAGACAAATATTAATAAATACTAACTTAAAAACCGCGGTTTGTGCTTACCACGCCTTTGCCCAGTCTTGGCTCCAATATGGTATTATCTTATGGGGTAACCGTGTTAATATAAATGACCTATTTTTACTGCAAAAAAGATGCATACGAGTCCTCATTAACATTACAGACGAAGAGAGTTGTAGACCACACTTCAGAAAATTAAATATACTCACCCTTACATCTTTGTACATACTACCCAGCCAACACATAAGCCAGATAGAAGCGAAAATATACCACAATAAGCAGTGTCAAGCTTTATTACTTTTGTATCACAGCTGACGTTATGGCTTTATTTTGAATAAGAGAGTTCTTAAATTAAAATAATGTTGTAAGCTTACTAAATTCTGTATAAAGTTCGCGGTATTTTTTCAAGCTGAATAGTAATCAAGAGTAGAATCTGCTAAACAAGCGATATTCAAATAAAAGTAATTGAAAAAGCTATTATCTGCACAGTAGCTGAAATTTTTGCATTTTCCTGTATAACATATTTAAGCAAAGCAGTTAAACAGCAAAACGCTGAATATTAGACAAAATATTTTCTTTAAGCTGCATAGTGTACGAAATGGTACTAATTTATTCAGATGCTGAATATTTTAGATTTTTTCTTCTTTACACAGCTGACTTCTGCATAATTGAAAATAAACTCCTTGTTTTACCTAACTTATAGCGCTATAAGCATACAATTGTCTTTATGTTAAGCTTAAAACAATATCAGTTGCAAATGTGGGTATCTTAAGCAGCAAATAACTGGTTACTTGAAGATATCGTATGTTTATATCCAGATATTTCACCATTTTGTGTCACAGTGATTTAAATGCTGCATCAACAATATGCCTCCTCAGAAAAATAATAACAAAAGCGTAAATGATTCATGGAAAAAAATTATGAATTATGTAATTTAAGACCTTTCTCTGAGAAATGTATAATTATTGTACTTTAAACCAAATAATTTCTGGATATGTAGTCGCATGTGAACTATTATGGTGAAATAAGCTACATAATCACTGAAATAGACACTTTTATTCAAATTGGCCGTCCGCCATTAACTAACGTTCGACATAACCTCTTTTTATAAAAATCCTCAACATTTATCTTATGAAACACTTTGTTTAGTGTGTAGGAAACATAAGCAGTCATACAAAATTTGATTCTCATTATTTTCTGGGACTGAAATTTGATAAAAAGTAAAGATAATTTAATTTAAATATTATTTTACATTTGTTTACCTTTTAAATTGTAGCTTTATCTTAAGGCGCTCAAAAAATGTTATATTAATCATATTGATAATTCACAGTAAAGTGCCATGCGTTTATATAATTCACCTTAAACTTACTTAAAATATATGAAACAATTTACTTAACAAATTTTTAATGACGTGATGCGACCATATTAGAATTTTGTGAACACAACACACAAAATAATCTCGTCACAATGAAAAATTAATTTATACTTTTTTAACTTGCATAATTTCTTTATAAAACTACTCCTGAGATCGGAATCTTGAATATCATTTGAATATCTGAACTCACAAATTAACAACTGCATAAAAGATGTATAATTTCTGGACTAAAGAAAAATCAGAATTTATGCAGAAGATATTCAGTGTGTTGTACATTTATTCAGCTGCTATGTGGCTGTTAATCAAATGTTATCCAAATTGAAGCAAGATATTTTGTGCCCAAATTGCCTGAATATCATCTGTATAAGCGCTTACACAGAAGTTATACAAATACTTTATCCAGCTTAAAGTCAAAAGAATTGCTTTTACGCAAAATTTATTCAGCTAATCTGTGTTGGCTGGGTAGAAGCTTGCAAGTTTGTCCGGAAACATGAGAACTTATTTGTCAACCCCAAAAACTCCAAGCTACAATTACACAACTTACGTAATCGCAATAAATTAGTGCAAGCAGTTCCCGCTAACCTCCATATGTTTAACAAAGGCCCCTACTCAATGTCCATTAGAGTATATAACCACATCCCTCAGCACATAAAAAATGAAATTAAATATGCAAATTTTGTAAATAAACTTAAAACGTACCTTCTAGCTGAATGCCCCTACACTCTACTGGAATTTATGGACAATTAAATATACTTAAGTGCCACCCCCACCACACCACCACAAAAAACAAACTGGTGATTTATATAACAAGTGTTATTGTATGAGTAAGATATATATTACAGATATGAATAATGTACCTATTTTAGTGAAAAATGTAAATATTATTTACCTACATCGGTAAGTTGCTACGCCCTAGTAGGGTCCATGACTGTACTTATTTTATTTTAAGAACTTATGTAATACCATGGTTGCAAATAAATGATTATGATTATGATTATATCGTCGTCTAGTACCCACATCACAAGCCTTATTGAGCTTACCGTGGGACTAGGTCGATTTGTGTAAAATTGTCCCACAATATTTATTTATTTATTATTATCTATATCTACTATATTATAAGTTAGATTCTTTTGAAAAAGTTTTCGCGTTTTCTTATAGTTACTGGTGTCATATTTTTTTCTGATTGCTGTTATTGTCAACGGCATTATAATTGACATGGTAATTAATTAGTAAAAAATAGAGCTTTATGAAGACTCCCAAGGAAAATTATTTAGAACAGCCATTTTTGATTTAAAAAAACTCGTTTAAATGGGCGTATAAGTCGTAAGAGCTGCGAAGATACTCCTTTTTTATTGTTATAAACATGGTATCTATTAAAAGTACAACGCTTTTTAAGTTCGCCTATTGACGGAACCCTACACTGAGCATGGTCTTTGCCGGTTTTTTTTAATTTAGTAAAAATAGATAAAATAATGTAAATAGACTAATGAACAATGTCAGCCAGTTTAAAGCAGGATAAACACAGGAAGATTTTTTTTATTCTACATCTAAAGGGAGGAAAGGAGGGTTGAAAGTGTTAACAATTGCTATGTAAGTTGACAAGGCGCGAGCGAAGGCTAGTTACCTAGGTACTCGTACTTACTAAACTGATTAAAAAACACCTAAGATAAGCTACTTAGTCTAGTCTATTTAAATGAAAATTTCCAACTGAACTCTATAATTAGGTTAGCGTTCCGAGTATTTGCACTCATGCCTTGGGTAGGCTTGCCAACCGCTTCGGAGAATACCTTGTTCATAGAAACTTTGCATTTAGGTCGATGGTTCGGGTGACAGCTGAAACTATCGACCTACTTTCAGTAGGTTTTATCTGAATTCAGGGAATTCCTGGTAGCACGAGCTTGAGAGCGATACTTTGAATCTGTTAGTTAAAGTGGAAATTCAAACTAATTTTATAGATTTATACATCGGTATAAGTACGAAGAATTTGATGGCGGATTCATTGGAATTATTTTCAGAATCTAAAATGTAGATAATAATATACATTACAGTCTATATGACTATTATCACTGGTGCATGGTGTAAGTATAAATACCTGTTGGGCGCTGGAAGTTATAGAAAAGCCTTACTCTTTGCAGAAGTTGTCTTATGGTAGTATTATACGATATAATAATACAGTATGATTTTTTTATCCGAATGATCAAGTTTACTTTTAAATGCGGTCATCTCTAAAATCACGATAATGCTAAGATGAACTCTTGTGTAGCTCGTAGCGAGAATAGATAGCATTCATAGTTTTATTTTTCACACCTAAGTTATTACTTGCATAGTGTATAGAATATTTCAAGCAGTTGTCGCCAACGTCCATACCACGTTGAACACACCGGTTCTCGTCCGATCACCGAAGTTAAGCAACGTCGGGCGAGGTCAGTACTTGGATGGGTGACCGCCTGGGAACACCTCGTGTCGTTGGCTTTTTGCTATAGAAAACTGGGAACTTTGTTACCTTTTTTGTTATTCTCTTCTCTCTTCAAAATACTCTCGTTCAGCAATATAGTGTTTCTAGGTAACCCGGAAAACTTCGACGGGGTCTGATGTTTATACCTACCGAGGACGAAACAATGTATTAAATTACTATTTTAGGTTTCTCCTTCCGCGAAAAATGTAGAACCAGTCTCTCATGCGCCTCATCACACGTCTGTTCTGACTAAAAATGAATGAAGCTACAGTTCTCTGCGAGGGCTTGTTATGTTGGTAATTAAAATAGACCGGTAATAAGTTGGTGCTAATTTATGCGTTTGTTTTAATATAGACTTCGTCCAAAAATAAGTACCTACGTTCTGATTTTACAGAAATGATTGCGCCGCTATAAATTAAAATAAGTAATTAGAAATCTTCATAATCTTCATATTAATAAAATGTCAAAATTTTTATGAATACATTTTATGACTTACATTTAGAATATTTAGAATAAGTTTACTACTTTCTCGTTACATAAAAAAAACACCAACAAAAAGAATGTTGTTGAGCCTGACATCTGTTGCGGAATAGTTGAAGCTTTATAGCGCCACCTATTGTCAAATAGAAAACGGACTTAAGTTACTTTTGTTTCATATTTATTTTCAAACACCAACAGATGGCGCAATATTCAAAGCTGTTTCTGAGAAGAGAAATATTAATTTTAATAATTATTCTTTTTGTTTTTGTTTCATTTGTGTGAGAATATAACCCAGAAATAATGGAATTGCATTTCTTTCTTGTTTCAGATACATTCTAGATAATCCTAAAATCGTCGAAAATCGAACAGTTTTAGATCTAGGGTGTGGATGTGGAGCTGGTGCCATTGCTGCAGCAAAAATGAAAGCAAAAACTGTATTAGCCAATGATATCGACCCTTGTAAGTTTACAAAATTAAACAAAAAGTTGGAGATGCCGGGGATCGAACCCGGGGCCTTTCACATGCAAAGCGAACGCTCTACCACTGAGCTACATCCCCTGTTGAGGTGATGGTCAAAATAGCTGTACAGTTGTGTTAAGTATTATTTTTTACAAATTTTGCCGATGGCGTTGGATACATCGTGTTATTCATGTTTTAGTCAGAAAACATTGGCTCTTGATTGGTTCTATTATAAACATATCTTTTACATGTTTTCGTCACACGTTCATACGTGGTTGTTTCGCTAAAATATAATATAACACTTATATTGATCCATCCAAGACAAAAGTGAATGACTAACTGATGATATTTGCAGACGCCCTAGAAGCCACAAACATCAACGCGTCCCTAAACGGTGTAGCCGTAGACACCAGTGCAGACAATCTCATCGGCGATACACTTCACTGTGACACACTGCTCGTCGGCGACATGTTTTACGACACGGAATTCGCTGAAAAACTGCTTCATTGGCTGATGACGCTTAAAGGGACCACTGTGAGTAGTTGAGTACTGACTACCATACCATCTAATATTAGCCAAATATATATTTTAATATACCTACCTACAGCTTAATTTTGGACGCCACTACGGGATGAGCTTCACTGAGCTACATGACTAGGGCTGCCCGTCCGGGTTTCTCAGAATTTTTCCTAGTTTGGAGCCAGTACGGGGAGCGTCCGGGCCGGATTTTAAAAACTGATATACCTATTTCGAAATAAAAAAATGTTTTTTTTTTTTTTAATATTGAGGAAAAGGTAAGCATTTGACTACAATCTCACCTGATGGTAAGTGCCGATGTAGTCTAGGATGGAGCATGCTTGCCTAAAAGATGTCTATTCACTCGCGATTTAAAAAGATCTAAGTTATAGTGGGCAGGGAATAAATTCGCAGGTAGAGAATTCCACTCCATAGCTGTTCGCGTAACAAAGCTGGAGGCAAAGCGTTTTGTGCGAATCAGCGGCAGGGAGACCACGTAAGGGTGGAACGATTGTCCGCGTCTAGTCACACGGTGGCAGAACGGAGCTGGGGGGATTAGATCGTGCGATCCCACCGCACACTCCCCGAAATGCATCTTGTAAAATATCGATAGGCAGGCTACTTTTCTTTAGTGCGAGAACGCGATTGCAATGAAATGTCCGGGGTTATTAACTTACCCGCTTTCGACCATGTCCGAGGCAGGCTGGCAGCTGACATGACCAATCACCCATATATTTCAGGTTCTAATAGGCGACCCGGGCCGGCACGGGCTGGCGCGGGGCCCCGGGCTGGCCCGGCTGGCCACGTACCAGCTGCCACCACACAGCTGCCTGGAGAACCGTGGCTTCCCTGACACCACGATATGGCAGCTGCATGTTTGATAAAACTGCTAACTGGCCCGTTATCCTTTGAGCTGTCTCCGTGCTTAAAACTGTATTTACAAATTTAATTTTTAATTTTTTGGTGGTTAAATACCCAAATTGTATTACCTTATCATTACAGTATGTTGTTTTCCTGGTTAATGACTGTAAACTTAACTACATTATTTAAATTATAAATTGAAAGAGATGTTATATACTGCAGTAGAATGTGACCAAGGCCCCCAGTGGTCACTGGGGGCCTTGGTCACTTTTTTCTGTAGTATATGATATGACATCTCTTTTTACTACTTTATACATAAATTTATAATTTTTATATAGTAGTGTGACTACTTAAAAAACATGAATCAAAACATTTATTATATTTAATAAATGATTTGATTCATGCTTTACAATTGTACATTATTTAACTCAAAACACCGTGACAGAGCAGTCAATTGGAAGGCGGTCTACGATAAGGGCCACTCTGTCACAGTGTTTTCCGGAAAACCACCGAAAATAAACATTACCGACATGAAAAGAACTATCAAAATAGTCTACTTCAAACACATGCTTATTTTTTAATAATTTCTACTGTTACCATTTTGCACATCAAAAATCCGAAAAATCGTAAAATCACGTTTCATTGTTGGTAAAAAGGAGAATGGCCCATCTCACTTATTTACCTGAGTTTTAATATCAACTTCCTCCGTCATGTCTCGTTCCCGTAGCAGGAAATGCAAAACTGGTTATAACCGGGTATTTTCATATAAATTATAACCGGGTTTGCATTGCCTACGCGGCTTGCACCACCCGGGGTTACTCACATAACCTGAAGTTAAGTGTTTTTTTGTGTACGAATTTTCACAGCTTAACTACGGGTTACCGTTTAACCCTCGGTGGGGCAAGTGGGCCTAAGGCGAATAAAATTTAAAAAATCCTGGTTTTGTTGAGGTGCGTGTACCTACAGTTATGTTCATTAATATATGTTCAGGACAGATTAGGAAAAATAATGCAACAAATTAAAATAATCTTATTTTATTTACTTAATATTATTTATAAAATTTATTTAAAAAATATATGCATTCGAAAGCAAATGCATTCGATGTAAGTTCGTTGTTAATTTAAAATTAATTATAATTAATTATTATTATTTGTATTGGACGGTAATTATAGGCGAAGACAATTTGTCTACCTTCGTAAATACATAATAAGTACAGTAATGTCTTAGTTTTATTTAAAATTCAGATTATACATAAACAATTACAATTACGTATTCAAAAGTATACTCATTTGGCAGATAACTTCTTGTACTTTTATACAACGATAGACCAATTGTTAATAATTATGTACATTATTACAAAATAGCGGTAATCTTTAATAATAATAGAATCTAGAGTATTAATAAAATATTAGTCCATAAGAGAAAATCATCACGTAGATGGCGCTCTAGTCACCAAACATGCAAAATTAATTCAATCATAGAATGTCGGCAAATTGAATTCCACAAGAAACTTTACGATACAAATTATTGTATGGATAATAAAACTGTATTAATACTCTCTTCTCTTAACGTAAAGAAAAATAATTACAAAATAACTTATAAAAGCGCCGCCTGGCGGCACTTTACTCACTATCACTACACAAGAAAGATGGCGCTGTGAGAGAATAGCAAGAATTTTATTGTAGTCGATTGCTGAAGTTCATAGTTTATATTTTAGATTATTTTCATACACGATGAGGATAACATAAGTTTAAATGTAGGTACCCAATAAATTCGTAAAAAGCGCACGTTACCTTTAATATGTAGTAGCAAGGCGTGCCAAGACAAACCAAAATTATTGATTACCAACCAAAGGGATCATCATTTGAGACAATTAAATTAAAACAGAGTTACTTGACACAACGCTCGCCGTGCCTAACAGTAAGTATATTGGTGTACTGAAGGTAGGCACCAAAAGAATTGTATACGCGCCGTGTGAAACTCAAGGTGGAATAGGCCCTGTTACAGCTGGTAGTTGTGCATGGTGTTGCCGTAGCCGTGCTTGGAGCGTTGTGAGTAGTGCGAGTAGCTGTCCAGGTCTCTGGCCCTGGCGTGAGGCACCAGCAGTACGGGCTGTAGGGCGAGCGACTTGCGGGACGCCACAGATGCTGCGTCGGTCACGTACGCGTTGTTTACTTCACCTGGAACGGAAAATATTACAGGTCAAGATTGGGAGTACGTTATTGGTAAGTCTGCAACGAGTCGTGAAGGAAAAATATTTGCAAAGAAAGTTATACGTTGATACGTTTCTTATAAGGCCCGCTTGTAACCCGAAAGCGTTTATTATGGAATTTGATAGTTAGGTTAGCGGCTTACCCTGATTGGGGCTAAATCTATTATTTTAGCCGTTTATACAAGTACAAGCTTTTTTACTCCTTAGCATAATCTGTACAACACGTACATTACTTAAAATATAACATATTTATAAATGAGACGTAAATAATTGTTTCTGGATAATTACTAAGTAAGTAGACTAAGATTTATGGCTGACATGGTAATTTGCGTTATAACTACAATCAAAACGGGATATATACCATGTATGTTTGCCATGATCATGATCATGACGCACCACGTTCATGGAGTTTACTCCGTGAACATGACGCTTGCAACAGTGTCGAAATATCGGGTGCTCAAAAAAACAAACCTGCATGGTAAATATCCCGTTTTAGATTGTAGTTATAAGACTAAGTAGCTACATCCTGTATTGGCTTTTTATTGAGGATGAACAGTCTCAGTAGCTAAAGAAAATATGTATAATTAACGGTGCAATCGGCAGAAGCTTTTAAATTATGATTTAATTTGCATAAACGACAGTTACTATCACAACTAATATTCATAATGTCACGTTTTAATTAGCACATTTCTGTTAACTGTAGAGGTCATCAGTTGTGTAAACTAGCGAAAAACTATAAATTTAAGATCACCTCTTTTTCCATTCTGATTCATCTAACTTAAGTTATTTATGTAAACTCTGCAAGCTCTTGGGAAATAGTAGAAAATGAACTATTTAATTAAACGTCATTAATTCACAAAACATTACTAACTAGTTACTAGTTGCCTAATCTAGATTATCTCTGTGATTGACAAGTTGACAGTTGTCTTCATAACCATTGACCACTAATAAACTCCGATCTTTATCTTCCAGTTGATACTCAAGATGGTGAGGATGTCTCTGGAATAGGTGATAATACTATGAAGAGAACTAATAAAGAAGCAGTTAATGAAAAATGACATGATGAGGAACATAATCCTGAAACGCGTTAAACCACTCTTTAGTCATCACCCGGCAATCCCGCGGTTACGGCCACCGCACGCTTTTGTAACGTTTAGCTATAATTTTAGAGGCCGACTACCGAAAAACGTCGCCCAAGTGGCAATATCCTTTGACATTGGCAAAATTTATCAACCTATTATTTAAAAGAAGAAAGGGAAACTCAGATCTAGGAATGTTATAAGTTTGTTTCACATGTGTCTTATCTAAAGTAGGCATTTATTTGTGTGTTTATCACGAATATTTGTCCCTGAGGGTTCCTTGGGACTAGTTTGATGTGTGAGATTGTCCCCAAATATTTGTTTATATACAGCCAATATAGAAGTAATTCCTCAAGGAATACGATAGTTGCATAAATAACAGTATAGCTGAGTTGCAAAAGCGCGTGTTGCCGTTAGTTCAGCATATTCATGAGACGGACGGACAGACCGGCGTGTCCGAAGGACGGGGAACTCGTTCTTTATTAAAGTAGGCGTTAAGACACGGCTTGCCTCTTTTTAGTATTTATTTTTAGAATGTTATACATTCGTTTCTAATTATGTTTTTTTAATTCTAATTCTAGTATTAATATTTTAGCTTGTACGTACTTGGCATATTTTTCTTTTGTATATACTTAGTGTAATTTTAAGTGTAATTTATTTTTGACATGTATTTTTATAACATTAAAGATATTGAACTTGAACTTAGTCCCTTTTGAGCCGCTTCGAGCTGTAAAAAGGTATAATAGAGGAAAGGTCTGTACAAACAAAGTATATTATTCAACATTATTGGTATAACCATAACTCTCTGGTTGCTTATACAAACATAGTGACGACGTATTTTGACATTTTATTCATGATACTATCTACTCTACTACAATATCTGAAATTCGTAACACGTTCGTTCAGTATCGTAACGAAATGTTAGAGAAGTATAGAAATATCGCCATTCTTCTTTCTTGTCTTCGTTTTCGTTCGTTCGTTTCGTCCTTATTTCGTTCTTGTATTTTGGGTCCAATTTAGGATAATGTAAAACTATAAATGATTCGACTAGGCGTCCGTCCCCTATTTATTTTGATTTATTTGACATTACTCGAATTTAGCTCGCGCGTGCAAGATGCACTGCAAACAATATCAAATCATGAAAATAAATTTTGATAACATTACTTACTTATCCCAAACAACTGAATTACGCGTACAGCATTACCGAATTTCTTGTTTTGACATAGGTATTACTGCCACGTACAACTAGATGGCGCTGTACCTTTACTCAGTTAGTAATCTTCTGTCAACTTTTTCTAATAAATCTTTACCTGTCTATTCTACGTATAGGACAGATTAATATAATAAACAAGTGTTCTTAAAAACAAATATTTATGTGTCTTAGAGAAAGCAAATACAAACCGTTTTAAACACGGTTTGCCTACGATTATTCTATAATACTGACGGCGGTTCGCACCAGCGGGCGCGGCATGTGATTATTTCCACTCTCACCATTTAGATGGTTGGCAGTCCTCAACTGTGCGCTTTTCCCGAAATTTCCTGCCTCGCACAGCTAAACTGTGGAACGAACTGTCGCCAGCGGTGTTTCCGGACCGATACGACCTTCAAACCTTCAAGAAAAGAGCGTACTCCCACCTTAAAGGCCAGCAACGCACTTGCGACACCTCTGGTGTTGCGGGTGTCCATGGGCGACGTTAATCGCTTACCATCAGGCGATTCGTTTGCTCGTTTGCCAACTATAGCATTAAAAAAAAAGCTCGTGAGTTGGTACCGACACCAGACAAAAGACGATCAATTCGAGTTCGCGCGGATAATTCCATAATCCATAGACAAGATATAGTCCTATGTATTTCTTATAAGAAATTTATAAAGGTTAACAACATTATAAAGGTTAGGTATTATGATGCTCTCGCTCTCGCGGCCGATGCCGTGACAGGAATCAGGGTGGAACTGTGACTGTGACGTAACTATTCATTGTCAGAACAATGCGCAAGCGCAGGTTTAACGTGGTTTAAGATGAAGAATATATTAAGGACGTTATTGTATTGTAACTATTGTGCATTCAAATTGTGGATTTATAGTCTTTAAAATGTTGATTCGTAGATGTCTTCATAGACTCTGGTAACCAAAGTCAACGCTTGAGTTCTTAAGGTTCCCTATTGTGACGGAAACTACGGAACCCTACACTGACCATGGCCCGACATGCTCTTGGCCGGTTTTGCATTACAGAACCGAATAATATTTACAGATGTATAAAATCGCTTTGTTTTCATCGTGCAAATGCACAAAGTAAAATCTTAGTAATTTATTTTAGTATCCATAGTATCCATACTAATATTATAAATGGGAAAAAATGTGTCTGTCTGTTTGTTTGTCCGTCTTTCACGGCAAAACGGAGCGACGAATTGACATGATTTTTTAAGTGGAGATAGTTGAAGGGATGGAGAGTGATATAGGCTACTTTTTGTGTGTTTCTAACGCGAGAGAAGCCGCGGGCAAAAGCTAGTTTATTTACAAGAAGGTAAGTTTCATCAAGTCCTTTCAAGCGTCGTTGTTTTCATCCTTCGATGCACACGATTTTGCGGCAGCCATCAATCATTTACTGTATATTACATTGTAAATTCTAAGATACTTTCATCTATTCGAGTTGAACGGCCGCGTGATAGTTCACGGATGCTGGTAATTGACGGGATGATTTCTCCGTGAACTTGGCCCGCTGCCCTGTGTCCAAAATGGTCATTCGTGGTAATTAAATATGGTAGCGGAACCGCCGGTTTACTTGGTATAGATTAGAAGTGTATAATGTGAACATTGGGATGAATAAGAGCGTGGTATTTATATTAATAATGCATGGTTTTTTTTTAATATACTACGACGGTGACAAACAAGCATACGGCTCGCCTGATGGTAAGCGGTCACCGTAGCCTATGGACACCTGCAACTCCAGGGGGTTGCACGCGCGTTGCCGACCCTTTAAAAAAAGGAGGATTCGCTGTGTTTACAGTCCCCAGCTGTCAACACAGTGATTCCTCTTTGAGCTCTGGCGACCTTACTCACCAACAGAAACACAACAATATGAGTAGGGTCTAGTGTTATTAAACTGCGGTTTTCTGGAGGTACTTCCCTTACCCAGATGGGCTCTGCTCCAGATTTGAGCGAGACGACATTCGTTGTGCTGTGCCCTACCACACTAAACGACAAGCATCCGCTGTGCCTATACCTCTCTTGAATCTCGAAGGAGGCGCCTTATTTTCAATATTCAGCATTAGATTTGTCGTTTCTTTTAAAGAAGATTGTTAGGTATTTAAGTAGCACAACAGATTTGCTTGCAGATGAACGTTGCAGCTGCTTTCAAAAGAATCACTCTGCAGAACGAGGCAGAACAAGCAAATAAATTCTTTACTCATTTAACCATTTAAATAAACTTTTAATAAAAGTTTATCAAGGAGATAAAGGAGATGACTATAAACAAGGTACAAAATTCTTGGTATACACAGAATTGATTTATATTGAGAAGGATTTTCGTCGTGCTTCACGAAGAGCTACGGCAATAGGTATGCAATTTATATAGCCACGATTCCCTCTAGTTAGTGTGCCACACTATCATTATTGATTAATCCGGGGGCCTGACAGCTGTTTAGTGGTGGATGCATTCTAGCGAGCCGGCCTCCTCATCTTTGGCAAATATTGCCGAAGCTCACTGTTTCCGCTGCCGAAGTTGTGTCTGAGCTATTAGGGCCAGCACCGTAGAGGTCTCTTCTTCCTAGCTTTCCCAGTTTATACCACGGTTGAAGAGCCTGGGATCCTCTTTGGCAACTAATCCCAAGGCGTAGGGCCTAGTTTTACGAAAGCTGCCATCTCTTCCAACCCAGAGGGTAAACGAGGCCTTAGGATTAGTTCGGTTTCCTCGCAATCTTTTCCTTCACCGACAAGTGATTAATAAATGATATTTCGTACATAAGTTCAGAAAACTCCTGGGTACGGGCCCTGGTTTCACCACTGGGCCACCAACCCTCGGGCTAGCACGATAGGAAGAAATACGTACCTTTGTAAAGCGAAGGCGGTGGGCCACCAACCCTTGGGGTAGCACGATAGGAAGAAATACGCACCTTTGTAAAGCGACGGTGGCGGATAGTGACTATCAGGCTGCAGGCGGACGTGCCGTGTCGCCAGGATGAAGGCCAGGGCAGCCAGGACGACGCCGTCCAGGCAGCCGATCACGGCCAGCAGGTACGCCCAGCGGATGTGGCAACGACCTGAAACGTTGAACAAATCAAATTATATAAGTAATATGTATAGTCAAGTGCAAAAATATGGTTGGACATAATCGACTCATAAATATGGTACTACGCTCTTATTACACCGGCATAAGGTACTATGGGACATATTTTTGAGTAAGATGTGCACCACCATATTTTTACACTTGAGGTACCCTGCAGTGGGACGAAGGCTGCTGTAGTGGTGGTGGTTCTGTGTGAACCTCAGGAGACATTCTCAAGAGAGAGAATCTCAAGAAAGTTATAACTTTCTTGTGTATACACTTTAGGGGGCGCGTGTGCATCACCAAGAGACACCCAAGAGGTAAGGATGGTTAAGTACTTTTTCACTTCTCTTGCACGAAAAGTTCACCTTTGTGTCGTGGCTAGGCGACACAAAATCGCTTTTCATGCACTAGGGCATAAAGTAACATCGCAGGTGGAGCGCGCTCGCCGCGGCCTCGCCCCCGCGCGCGCCCGGCCGCCTGCAGGCGGCGCGCGTCGGGGAGATCCCAAGCGCGCGAGTATGGATGTTACATTTTCAACGATTTAAAGTAATGTAAAACCTAATATTTTCCTTACAATCGAAGTGAAAAGCAGAGTGTATACCTCGGGCATAAGACCCATTTTATCCTCGGCTACTATATTGGTCCTCGTTACACTCGGACCAATAAATGGCCTCGTCTAAATTGGGTCACTTTATGCCCTTGATCTACAATCTACTATTTTTATCACACTTACTTGTAAATATTATATGCAAGCATAGGCCTAATGAGCTGTAGTGTGCCCATGGGCCTAATGGATTTTCATAGTACTTTTCGGTATCGGTACACCCACCTGAAGGGCCCCGCGCCGCACGCAGCTCAGCCGCGTATTTTTCTGTTTATTTATTTCCTCGCAAATGTGATGAAAAACATTGTATGTATCGCGGGTGGTACAAGAATTGCGAACTCGTGTTAAAAAGCCCGGGTCTTCGGTCACGAATTCTTGTTTACCGTCCTTAATACAAAATATACCTACTATATACTCATAATCAGGGCCCGTAATTTTTATGCCGATGACAGACAAATGACGTCAAGCTTCATACATCATGTTTTAGGTTTTACGGTTGAAAGAATAATGCTGTCATTGAATAGTGTCAAAACTATTACGTTCGACGTTAGAATCGAACGTTGATAGACTTTGTCTGTCATGAACTCGTTTCGTATTAAAACATCCCGTGTGTTTGTTTATATACGTCATTATGACGAAACAGCATGCCTACCACGAACATCGAAAATTGGCATTGACGGGACAACCTCTTTGTCACTCTAATATGCAAGTGTGACAGAGATGGAGATACAAATCCGCATATCGTTCGATTTTCGTGGTATAGGCCCTGGCATGAAAATTACGGGCCCTGCTCATAATTAAGTAGTTAGTTACCTATGTTGTATTGGTCGGCCGTGGGTCCGCAGGTTTCCTGCACGGCGGGCTCGCTCCAGGCGGCGGGGTACACGCACACCCCCGCGATCATGCATGCCGCTGTAACAATAAAAACAAATTATAGTTTCAAAGTTTTGAAGTCCTAGAGTCAGAGAGAGGAATTTCCTCCCGCGGACGCTCCGAAATGAGGTCCTGCCGAGGTTATCCCGAAAGATTACAGTATGGGGTTCTTCAGAAAAGGAGTGTACAAGATTAAATGGGGGGGAGTTACAGGCGTCCATAGGCTACGGTGACCGCTTTCCATCAGGCGGGTCGTATGCTTGTTTGCCACCGTCGTGGTATAAAAAAAGTCAGAGCAAGCTAAGAGGTAAGTTTGCATCAGTTTTTATAAAGCGATATTTTAAACCTTCTATGGCATCACGACGTTGACAGCACAGATGCTATCAAAATCAAAATGAAAACTAAGTTTATTCAGACTCTAGCCTAGTGACAATCGCTTATAGACAACGGCAAATGCATGGAAATGATTACATGTTTTTTCATCGTACGTATTTGTCATTACATTTTTAAGTTTTCAATTTGCGTTCTCTAAACGATTGCCATCTTGCTCCAAATTGTGTTGAGAGATAGTTTGAATAATTATTATTTGTCAGCGAAAGTTTTTAGGTATAATATCTGTGACAATAAACGTTAGCGAGCAACTGACTAGACTATGCTATGCTATATCTTACTCTGGTAAGCATCAGCAATTATAAAAACTATGATAACGGAATGAAATGAATGATTTTCAGAAAATGAATTAAGTAATGCTAATATGCAGGGGCCGTAATTTTCATGGCGGTTTCCTCATAATGACGTATATAAACACACAGGATGTTTTAATACGAAATGAGTTCATGACAGATAAAGTCTATCAACGTTCGATTCTAACGTCGAACGTAATAGTTTTGACACTATTCAATGACAGCATTATTCTTTCAAACGTAAAACCTAAAACATGATGTATGAAGCTTGACGTCATTTGTCTGTCATCGGCATGAAAATTACGGGCCCTGCAGTAAGATGCATAATTTGAGCACCATTCCAAAAACGTTCAGCGTTACCTTTGTTTAAATACTTCAAAGGTACAAAGAAAAGAAACGGCAGCTGCACTGTCATCAATTATCTTTTCTCTTGCAATTTGCTTGGAAAGTGTTCAGCAATTATCCGCAGCCGGACCACGTCGAAAGCGACAAAGGGAAAATGTTCTGAACCAGTGAAGATGGAAATTAATTCACGGTTCGGCAGTTTATATGAATTTACTCAACGGATTTCCAAATAAGTCTATGAAATCTCATTGCGATGTGATAGAATCTAATAAAGACGCCTCAAAGCATCTTTTTTGGCCTCCCTAGCCTAGTCGGTAGTGACCCTGCCTACGAAGCTGGTCCCAAGTTCAAATCCTGGTTAGGGCATTTATTTGTATGTTTATCACGAAGTTCCTGAGTTATGGACGTTTTATATGTATACTACATGTATACCTATATTTATCTATATAACTATGGATAAGTATGTGTAAGTGTGTTAGTGGTTCATGGTAGTTCATGGTATGTACTCGTAAGTGTCATGGTAAACAATGTAAGCACAGAAATGTATGGAAATTATTGCATTTTTTTCGGTCGCACCTGTCCTTCCAAAACATTTTAAACGATTGGCATCACGGCTTGTCTAATTGCATTACTAATAACACAAGCTACTAAAACAAACAATAAAGCATTGTTGAAATGTAATCGCAAAACTACTAACAACAATACAGTGTTAATAATGGTACGGTCGGCTACATACTCGTAAATATATATGCATCTGAGCGCCTACCACGAACCGCGAACGAAAGTAATAACTACCTTTCGCACTTGTGATTTCTCACTCAAGTGCGACAGAGAGGTGAAACTTCGTTCGTGGTTCGTGGTAGGCCTTCTGTATTCAATTTTCACCCTTCTTCCCCTGTACTAAGTTCCAAAATGTATAAATATTAATAGACGTGACGGTAGGTACTTCCTACTGCCACAGACAATGTAGACCTTCGTTACCGTGTCTATGGTAAACACTTTCTTTTGCGTAGGAAGCGATTAACCAGACCGAGGTAATTTGACGCCATTTTGCTCATATGTATGGGAAGTTTTTTTAAATGTGCTGACGACAATCGCTCATGTGATTCAAGCTTGACTTGTTTGTTGTTTACCACACAATCGGTAATAATTAATGAAGTTCCATCACTAAGCTCGTTCCGTGTTATTATTTTATGTTTCCTTAAGGATGACTGTAGGACGGGACGGGACGGGACGATCTGACAATTTCTATAGAAATAATCACGTGATAGCTCGGAGCCCTCGAATGTCACGTGACGCTACCGCCATACTAAATCTATGAAATAATGGTGGCGAAATGGAAAAGAAATCTGGGGACACTTTTTTTCTCCTACTAGGATTGAAAGAGCTCGCGATTCTGAATAGAAATTAAATAAAAAATTACAATTTAGCAAAAAATAATTTTTCTAAAAAAAAATTACGCCCACTTAGAAAATTTGATAGACACTGCCGAGCATCACTAAGGATAAGGACCTATATCTAAATTTATTAACCAGGCACTTTAAATTGAAAATCGTGTTTAAAATATATCAATATAACGGTTAATATTGAAAAACAACACAATGGTTTCATATCTCTCCTTTTATATGCACACGACCTTAAATCACAAAGAAACTAAAAGAAACCACATAAACATAGTGACGTCGGCGTAATTAGCATAGATTGCGAAATGCTACGTAATTACAAATCACGTCGACATCATTAAGTTACGGTTCGTGGTTGCTGTGGGAAACTCAGCTCGCACCTACTTGGAGGAACATAAACAGCTACTTTAATTGTTAGTATAAAGGTTAATTACTTTTTGAGGTTAACATTATTGTATACTAACCGATAAATAAATGTCTGTGGTGTTAGGTAGTATATACAGTTTTTCTACTAATATATCCATGTCTAATCAGGGCCCTAGCCGGAGTTGAAATTAAGATAGGGCATTGGTCATTAAATGTAGTGCGCAACTCGGTATTTATCCGTGCCACTTATATCACAGAATAAATAATAGTACAAGCTTATATGTACTAATGTCGGCCGGTGCCATACTATACCACTTATTCTTTCTAAGTATACCGTTTCTTAGGCTCGTAAAAATAATCTATGACATTAAAATACAATTAGGTACTCTATTGCATCCCTCAAAAAGTAGAACACAGAGAAATTAGAAGTAGCTTAGAAGTAGCAGCTAAAAAGCGTTCTTTTCCAGAAGCTTAAATATCTTTTGGAAGAGATGAGAATCTACACGAATCTATTCGGATACGTAAGCATCAAATTGGTCCGCATGAAAGTGACAGGGCCACCATAATGTTAATCCACGGCATTGTCACACACGGCCCTGTACTTCCGTCCATGCACAATAACAGTCTGACTATCAGAGTTACTAGTGTTACCGAATCAGTACGTAACAATGCTTTGGTATAGTATCCGCAAACCATGCAAACCGACCACGGTCGAAGGAAGAGTGAAAACACTGAAAACTAAAGGAACGCTTGATAGTAACATGTCGCCCGGTCTTAAGTTTGGTTTTCGGACACGGAAGCTACTATCACTGTGAGGTGGACGTTTTGAGTTGATTTCACGAAATCACAAATACTGATAAAGTAGTTTTTATTATGAATACGATATTGTTTAGTTGTGAGATGCTTTAGTTGAGATAAAATCCTATATTTTTAGGTAGATTTGATTACGTAAAGATCATGTGTAATTTAGGCAAACTAAGGTAATAAAAATAAATTAAGAGAGTCGAGTGTTGTGTTTCTGTTGGTGAGTAAGGTAGCCAGAGCTCCAAGAGGATACACTGTGTTGACAGCTGGGGACCCACGGAGCAAAGCTTGCCCCTTTAGCTGTCAACACAGCGAATCCTCCTTTTTTTAAAAGGGTCGGCAACGCGCATGTAACACTCCTGGAGTTGCAAGCGTCCATAGGCTACGGTGACCGCTTACCATCAGGCGGGCCGTATTGTATTAGAAAAAAACTTTGTATTTTTGATCTATCGAGAAAATTTTACGCAATTATGTGCTTGTGTCAACCGTCAGATCATTAAAGAAACATATATCTGCTAGTCTATGATGGTCGGGTTTTTATCGTTTACCGACGTTGCTGTCACTTTCAAACAAGTATGTATGTGCGAAAGTGACGCATAGCGTGATAAGCGATAAAATGGCAACCATGCTAACCCGCATTAACCTGAAAATTACATTATTATATTGGCTACCGAAGATAACTAACACTCCAAACTATCTCGTTTCACTCATTATTATGAACATTGAACGGGTGTATCTTGAATTTAGTTAATTTACCTGAATATACCGACGTTTCGACCCAGTTTCATGTGTCATGAATGAATGAATGAATGAATGAATGAATGAATGAATGAATGATTTATTGGTATAAAAGATAACACTATGATATGAAAAACAGCGGTCCCCAAACTAGGCCGAGCCTGTATCTTGGGAACCATTGAGAGACTTTAGGTATACAAGTAGGTAATTTACATTGTTAACGTTACTTTTAATTATACGTAGTTGATTTTTCAAATTCTTAAAAAAGGAGTGACAATTACTTAATAATAATAGCATGCAATAGCTTTTAAGGTGTTTGTGTGTGTATTTATATATTATGTGTGTGTATGTGGGAATGTGTGAGTATGTGCGTGTGTGCGTCTGTATGTGTGTGAGTCATGGGTCTCGACTTGACCATGGGTAAACGTTTGGAAGAACTCGTTCTGTTCCGATTCACCCCCTTAAAGTCGGAGTCAGGGTAACTCGACTGTACACTCATACGTATAGTGGTTCTGATAGATTCGCGGTACAAGCGATGGGAGTAGTACGGTTATGTCGTGACATGTGGTATTCGTGGAGTGTGACGAAATAATTGCAATCGCACCGTGAAGCGTGAATTATGGTTTAAAAGCTTTGTTCGTAATTAGGGCAATGGAAAAAGTAAAAGTTATGTGTAACTGTTGGTGATCGCCCGGCCTAGGCTCGGAAGTTACACTTTTGGGCACTGGTACACGTATTTTTTCTTTTGTTCGTCATATTAAAAATGACGAAAATACTATGATAGTTTTTTAACCTAGTCGTCATCTCTATTGCCTGGAGAGCCAAGGTCATTACTGTCGATCTATATTCTCGCTGGTTATAAAGCCGTACTTATCAGGTTTCCTCGGCAGTTAGAAAACCGGCGGTTTCTCTCGAGAGTCCACTTTCTACCTCCGGTGGTCAGTATATCTACTAGTTACTAGTGGAATTAGTATACACATTATAGGAATAGAAACGGAGACTAATGGGACCTTTGGTATAGTATTATTACTTACTACATTACTTGCCTCTAGAAAACGTGCCGAGCAAGAGGTAGTGATGAGTAAACTATGGCCGCCATGTTGGTTGACGGTTACACATAACAATCTACCAAATTGACATAAGTACTACTTAATAAGTAATAGCGATTAATCCGTTCTAAAGTGTTTAATTTCAAGTAAAAGTAACTCCATGACACTTTTAGGACTTCGGCTTGGAAAGTGCATCCGACGGAAACGATTTCACAGCCCAGTTGCAATTACATCGTTACTGTTGATTGGATCTTGCGCAAGCGCAGCGCCAATAAAAACAAAACGGCTTACGTGGGTTTATATCACTACGACATGATATACGTGCAAAAATGTGAAGAAATATAAGGAAATGCTCGCTACGTCCACCAAAACTCGGATTTAAAGTTTATTGGTAGAATGGTGTCAACCATTTTGAATGTAGAGACAAACCACGTAATCTCTGCCGAGGAAATGAACTTTAAATAGTTTAAAGTGTTATTTTAACCCTTAAATTCATGAATTAACAGTGTTGATTTAAAACATCCTAAGTGACAGCCAAATTGATTTCAAATTTAGAACTTACGACGATATGACAAAGTCTAGATTCCAAGAGAACTTGATTGTCACTTGTCTCGTTTCTGTGTCATAAATCGATCATTTAAGGGTTAAGCGTCAAACTTGTATGAAATTATGTCGTTTAATTAACACTATCACATTCTGTGCTATCAAATTCTAGGAAACTTAGCATAGATGGACTCTATGCGACTATATTGCAGCGTCAACATACAACAAAAACATGAGAAATAATAGTTTAAAATGAGGAACCACAGATAATATTGGACGTAGTTTATCGTGTGGATTTAAAACACTCCCTTCCGTCGTGTTTTATTATATCGCCGCTCATTGCAAATTTTCTCCTATTCGCACTTATATCGTTATGTTATTACAGAATTGCAATGATATTTCGAAATTAAACAACGGCTCGTAGCTGCGTCTTTCCGACCGACCTGAGTCACCTGAGATTCGCTGTCTATTCAACTCTGCTTAAGCAACTCCAACATATAATCAAATAACTTATCTGACAATCATCACACCACAATTTTGTAAACCCAGAACCTTTCATAGCGGAGTTATGTTCGGTTGTATAATGAGTTCTCACGAACTTCTGTCATTGTTCACCGCCCCACTTTTACCCATCACATTTGATGCGCTACCTACTTATGTATCTGCGTAACCAAGGCTTGAAAATATAATGAACTAATAATTTACTTGTTATACGAAAGGTAACAATCGTCAGGCGAAATTTAGATCCGGGTATACGTATAACGAAATCATTAATTATCCATATGTATATTGTTCAGGTCCAGAGACTAACAATAGACCACGATACGTCCTTAAACGGATCATCGGCATTTTCGTTAAACCTTGTATGACCAAGCCAATAATCATGACATATTACATTTGTAATAAGTACATACATATGATACGAGATTTAGCGAGAAGAAATATACGTTACAATCTGCAGCCTTATAATTTAAACTTTCGTGAGTCATACTGATATTAAATTGCAATTGGTGTTGTCACCTTCGCGGCCCGAAGCCGAGTGATGCCCGAGCCGCGGAGTTGACACCACCACTCTGTCTGTCCGACGATGACTGCCCGATGCATTCGAAAATGTCACGCCTGCTATGATAAAAATACGCGAGTGTTAACCGTTGCATTTTAATAACTGCAGCCTGAGGGCCTAGTATAAAAATTGTACGACATTAACTCCTCGACCGCGTTAGCGTATCGGGAGTTCAAATTATGTTTGCCGTTTATTTAAATCATCCGGCAACTTTCATATTTTGACCCCTCGATACGCTAACGCGGTCGAGGAGTTAATGTCGTACAACTTTTATACTAGGCCTTCTGTTTCACCACGCTGACATTACGACAATTGTCACAACACAACGTTTCTATGAACTTTGGTATACAACCGTCATAATGTAGCCGACATTCTCAGCGCGGTGAAACAGGCTGTTGGTAATTATAATCACCGAATAAAAGGGTCACAGAGGAGCGTTGGTCGCCCAGCGCTATGACGTGAGACTTTCAATGTAAAGGTCTCTGGTTCAAATCCTGCCGGCTCGTACCAATGAGTTTTTCGGAACTTTCATACGAAATATCATTTGATATTTACCAACCGCTTTTAGGTGAAGGAAAACATCGTGAGGAAACCGACTAATCTAAATTAGGCCTAGTTTACCCTCTGGGTTGGAAGGTCAAATGGCAGTCGCTTTCGTAAAACTAGCGCCTACGTCAAATCTTGGGATTAGTTGCCAAAGCGGACTCCAGGCTCCCTAAGCCGTGGCATTAGCCGGGAAACAGATAGGAATAAGAGGAAATAAGAGGGTAGGAGGGGGGAGGGCAGAGCTTTAACCACCGCGGTAAATGTCAAATACGCCGCTACCGTGGAACCTTTGGTTATATTATATGATGAAAGAAAGAAATTGTATTTTGTGTAACAACGGATTAAAATTATTTATTTCCGGCGAGGGCGTACATTGAATTCAGTCGATTTAAAGATACAACATTATATACCAAAAAAATCCTTGTTTCAAATAAAATTAAATTTACAACGCGGCGAAATCTTCCGGCGTGGGCATGTGAGCTCTCGCTCTAGCACATCTATCTTCGTTTATGCTCAGGCTCTTCCTCTTGCACGCAATCTCCTTCTCCAAGTCCCCTCTGTACTTCATCAGCTCGCTCCTCACGGCCTCGGCCTCCCTCACCTGCCCCTTCAACGCCGCAGCTTTCTCCTTCATAAGCTTGTGCTCAGCCATCAGTGCATACTGCCCTTCGTCTCGACAGTTTTCAACATTAGGCCTGTCGTAGTTCCTCCCATGCAAACGCGTCTCAGACAATTTGCAAGTCTCGTTAGCTTTCCTCAAAGAATCTTGAAGATAATCTATCAGGTTTTCTATATCGGCGGTTTTCTGCAAGTTCTCTTTAAGATTCCTCTCTAGATGGTCGCAACACTGCTGCGTGGCTATCACGGACTCCGCCAGCGCCATGTTGGTCCTGGTCCCTTGCGTCTTCAAGTCCTGAGCTCCTTTTATGATAGCATTCATCAGGTCTCCTCTCAAATTCTCAGATTCATGTCTGACGTCATCACAGTTCCTGATGCTTTCACTGCAGAAATGCTTCCAGTACTCTAAAGTTGTACCGTTTTCTGGCCATCGGGCGACACCAGGATGCGCTAGGACAAGGGAAGAATCGCGAGTCATACTTAAATTCTTCTTATCTACATTTAAAGTTTGCATTTTATCGCTCCAGTCAAGTTCGATAGCCGACTTGGCGGCCTTATTTTTCAACATTTGCTTTTCAACTTTAGCCTGAGTTTCTGTAAAAATTTTCCTTATCTCCCCGACTATTGCCACTTCGTTAATCAGTTCCTGCTCGGCATCGTCTCTGACGAGGTCTGGCTCGTAGCGGTTGGTTCTTAGCTCGAGGCATTCCTTGGAAATAGCTTCGGGCAGCATGAGGATACGGCACGCGCCTTTCAATCTAGTCCTATATTCATCTAATATGTTGATTTCCTCAGTTATAGCGTGCTCTGCAGCTTCCACCTTCTTCTTCCAAGAAGACAAATCTTTAAGTCTTTTACTGAAATTCTTATTAGTGTTATCCCCTGCGTTGTTCATACTATCAAACGTATCGGCTATTTCTTTCTTAAACTTTTTCTCCATTGCTATAGCTTTGTCAGTTGCTCTTGGTGTGAGAATGGCCTGGTTGTTCTTCCTCCATTCTCCAGTAGAGTATCTGGTGATGGAGTACTTGTCGACGACGGGTCGGACGCCGGTGATGCCCGCTTGTGGCGTCCAATCAAGATGCCCCGCGGCCCAGGGCCCTACGCCGCTCATACCAAGGAAGTCCCCGCTAGTACTGTCCGTAGGCTGGGGAAGGTACGTCGGGGGGGCGCCAGGTGGATACACCTTAGGGGTGGGGGGCAGCACCTGCCCCGGCACGTAGGGCCGTGCGTACGGGTTATCATGCTGTCCCGTTCCCGCCACGGAGTATTGCTTCGTCTTCTGTGAATCTTTCCCCGACGGACAAATGTGAGGACAGACATTCATATTAGGTTCGCCTGATGCCATTTCAACAAAAGATTTAGGTTTTAAATAGGTATATTAATAGAAAAATATAAAATTAACTTAAAGCTAATAGTTGTCGTAAATTGACAAAATAAAATTGACGCTAATTTTTTTTTTCTTGCATTTTGTATAAACAATATGCAGCCAGTGTTTTATCATAAATTCAAAAATAGGTTTAAAATTAAAGTACACAGTTATACCCTTATACCTACTATTAAATTAACAAAGGCTATCAATGTTTTAAACTTTGATTCAAATATTTGAACGAGCGAGCGAGTTTTTCGGCAGGAACAATCCAATCCAACGTTTGAATGTAAGTATGTTAAATTGTAGTATTTTAATCTATTTCGAAGTTCGCAGGCCCGAACCAGCACCCGCAGCTGGGGACCCACGGAGCAAAGCTTTCCCCTTTAGCTGTCAACACAGCGAATCCACCTTTTTTTAAAGGGTTCGCAACGCGAAACTAGCACCCCTGGAGTTGCAGGCGTCCATAGGCTACGGTGACCGCTTACCATCAGGCGGACCGTATGCTTGTGTGTCACCGTCGTAGTATTAAAAAAACGTATTTTTATCACTATTTATCTATATATGTATGTGGTACCCTTTTATACTCGGTCGTGGCGTCCGACTTCGACACGACACAAGGGAGCAAAATGTATACAGGGTGATTCATGAGTCGATTCAGAATCATCATGTAAAATTAGGTATTGGAGATGTATGCAGACGCTTTCATACTTATCGTAATCCTTTCCCATGCAAAGTGTCGTGTAGTCACAAAGAGTATAAAAACGACCATCGAGCCGTTGGACGTGATAGCATTCAGTCCGATGATGGTTGCCAGCCGCAATCGAAACTCACGTCATATACGTTTTTCACCACTATTGTCTTAGTTTTAATCAGTATGACTCACAATACAATACTAGAAATTGTATACTTGGGTGTATCAACTAATTTCTGGTTGTTATTCTGTCCCGTGAGCCAGGGGATAAATGCAGCGCAGTTTGTTAGAAGAAACTTTGCAATTTTGTTAGAAGAAACTTATCAGTGTCATACTGATACTAGAAATTGTATACTTGGGTGTATAAACTAATTTCTTGTTGTTATTCTGTCCCGTGAGCCAGGGGACAAATGCAGCACAGTTTGTTAGAAGAAACATTGTAATTTTGTTAGAAGAAACTTATCAGTGTCATACTGATACTAGAAATTGTATACTTGGGTGTATAAACTAATTTTCTTGTTGTTATTCTGTCCCGTGAGCCAGGGGACAAATGCAGCGCAGTTTGTTAGAAGAAACTTTGTAATTTTGTTAGAAGAAACTTATCAGTGTCATACTGATACTAGAAATTGTATACTTGGGTGTATAAAATAAACTAATTTCTTGTTGTTATTCTGTCCCGTGAGCCAGTGGACAAATGCAGCACAGTTTGTTAGAAGAAACTTTGCAATTTTGTTAGAAGAAACTTTGGAAAGGCGGTATAGGTACATACTTAACTACCAGAAAAAAAAACATATTTTGTCAAAAATGTCATAAATAAAACCGTGATATTAAAAGTGGCCATGGCAACTATTTGATTAACCCACTTGCAAAATTGTTACAATTACAAAACGAACATACATACCTACCTTTATGTAGGTATCTATGAACTTTAAACACCCACGTACCTCAATCTCCATCGATTTATTCGATTATAGACCCTATTATATACTACTCAAGGACTTATTATCTAGCAATAATGGAAGTATTTAACTGTACCAGAGCCGTGAGAGGCTGGTAATGATGCTATTGTTTTTTTAACTCATATTGTTAAGTTACGTTATGGTGTAAGTGGGTAGGCATTTGAGGTTTATTAATTTTATTATTTCTAGCTTTAAATAGTAGTTTATGTAACAGTGATATAATAAGGGTTATATTAATAGACCCGAGAGTTTAAAGAACCAATTATGAGCTGTTGCATACGCTAGTTTTTCTACGACAGCTAAAATAGTAACAAAGCAAAATCTCGAAAGGTGGCAGAATGTGGAAGATGTCGTGCCCACTAAAGAAATAAAAAAAATCAACACTGCTCATATTGTATGAAAATCAATAGGAGCAGTGTTCTTATGGAATACCAGAGACAACGTTATAATGTATACTTTGTTAATATCGCTGGCAGTCATCTAATTGACCGATAGAAGTGCTGGAGAAGAAAAAAGAAGTTACAAAAGTTCTAATTAAGTCTCTAATTAATTTCTCTCTAAAAAGAGGAATAAAAGGTTTATTATTTGGAACAAATTAAGTTAAAGATTAGTCTCGAAAGAGTGTGTCATGTCGTGTTTTACCCTGCAAGGAGATGGCCCAGTACACTACTATTTTTCCTCTATCCATTGACTCATTAAAAGAAATATACTTACACACAAAGCAGAACAAATCCGTCAAAAAATATGGGTCAGAATGACATTTTGCCAGAACAAATCCGTCAAAAAATATGGGTCAGAATGACATTTTGCATTGGCGATGATAGAAACAGCGAGCTCGATACAAAAGATAAATGTTTCGTAGCATTAAGTGTCAATCCGTCTCCATCCATAGTGAGTATGTCATACCCAGTCCGGCGGGCATACCTACCCAGTTTCTGACGGATTGCCCGAACGTATTACATATGTATACGTTCGGCCATATGACCGTCATAAAAGCTACTGAACCGATGTTCGGGATTGAAGTGTTAATTGGTTTGTTTTTAGAACGCGGATAAAATACTCTTCATATTTAACGAAACATAAAAAGCACCAGCTTTTTAAAAAACATTTCACGGTTTTAAAAATCACATCATTTGATATTATGGTCCCAAGTTCCCACAGTCCCACATTGTGCCCAAGTTAGTTAGTTAAATTACTTTCAGCAGTTTCAGCCCGTAGAGCGTCGGCACACTGTATGGAAGAATACTTTATTCTCACAGTGTAACAACTGTTAGGAATTCGGTTCCCATACTGTTGATTGGTTTGATTACTCTGCTAGTTAAGGCAGGTTTTCTAACAGTAAATCCGTTAATTGATGTCTCGATATGAATTGAGAAGTTAATTTAATTACCTACCTAGTTGAAAACTAGTCGTAACTGCAACAGTTTAAGTAAGTACGAATGTATGTATATAATACCTAATTATTGATAAAAAATAGTTTAGTTCTAGTAGGTCACGACAACTGGGACACGATAAAACTTAACGGAACTCGTTAAGTTTTATCGGGGATGCGTTAAATTCTTTACCGGCAAAAAGATACCCGTGTCGAAAGAGGTAAAAAACCTCTTTCGACAGGTAACTCTCTTTTCATCTCCGTCTTCACCCATTTAACTTTTAAACCAATTTAAAAATCCTTTCTTAGTGGTGGTTGATCACATTTGATGATGTTCAATATTAAAGGGATCTTCAACGGTTTATTCAGTTCAGTAGGTACGTATGTGGTCTATAAGGGTATAACGCGACTTTCTTATATGTATATTTAGATATAGCTACACTATTTGCCTGACAACTTATAAATCAACACAAGCTCGAGGCCATTGGTACCTCTGGTTAACCAATAAACATAAACAAAAGATAAAATGTCAAGAATACGTTTCGCAACCGAGAGTGAAAGGGAATGTGTATGTAATGGAGGAAGGAAATGTCGGTTAGGCATCATTACCCGTGCTGCTGGCTGTTAGATAAAATAACCTTAAGTGGATGGTGTTTGAGGAAAATTATTACATTGAAGCTAACAGACAAAATAGCATAGTTGAATAAAAGAGACCCAGAGGCTGTAGCCCTAAACGATGGGTTCCAGGTGTCGGAGTGACCAGCCCTGCAACAGGCAACCGACCGAGTTTCATGGAGAGGAATGCTTTATATTAGACTACGTCGGCAGAGTCACGATCCTCAGCAATGAGGGACCGGACTAAAACCGCTCAGCCTAGTATACCTTACTTATTTTTGATGGCAGCAGAGGGCCTACCATGAGCCACTTCGTTCGTTCGGTCGTCTATTTCTCTCTCGATTACTCTTACATATACGAGCGATAAAGATCATGATTTGACCGATTTGCTACTGAGGGTGAGACGGATTCCTAATGTCTAGGGTGGTTAGACTTGTGTCTGTATAGACGAAGCATTAACAAAAATTCTGCAAATAAACATGTTTAATAATTTGGATTAACTTTTGATTTCTAAAAGCCAGCTAATTCCGAAGCAGACGGGTAGTGTGAGCGGATCATACCGCACCTGTCCCTGTCTATATTCAACGTCTTCCTCTTTGACGCTATGGCCGCCTCCAACTCGATCCTCTTCTTCATGAGGTCCTCTCGTATCCTCTCCGCGTTGTTCAGCTGCCCAAGAAGTGACGTCACCGTCTCGTGAATAGTCTTTACTTCCTCTATCAAACCTAAGTGAGGTTGGTCTCTCACTGCCTCTCCGTGTGGTCTCCACTGGTTTCTGTTATCTAGTCTTGTCTGAGCCAGTTTCATCGCTGCATCCATCTTTTGTACAGAAGCTTTCAGATTGTCTATCAGACACTCCATGTCGGCGATTCTTTGGACCGTGCTTCGTAAAGTTTCATCCAGCTTTGTACATAACTCTGTAGTCAAAGCGACGGTCTCCGCCAAGGCCATGTCGGTTCGATCCGCTTGATTCCTAAGCTTCCTCCCTCCGCTTACGAGTATAGCGTTGAGACTGCCTCTCAAATCACTGGATTTTTGTCTAGCAGCTTCAACTTCCTGAACATTCTCTCGGCAAAAGAACTCCCAGTACTCTAAAGGAGCTGAGTAGTCTGCAAATCTCGTAGCACCCGGTCTGAATAAGATGGTAGGCGATTTCGTATTAAGTCCTAAATTAATAGTCTCACCGATGTATGCCATGTTTTTGTCGCACCAGTCGTACTCAATCCTGTGCTTAGCAGCTTTATTTATAGCCATCTGCGCTTCAATGTTTTCTAAAGTCTTGGCGAGGGTAGCCCGTACTTCACTGACCAGATTCATTTCCTTGATCAGTTCCTGCTCTGCTAGATCGGCAACTAAATCTGGTACAAAGCGATTGGAACGAAGATCTAAGCACTCTTTGGATATTGATTCAGGCAACATCAATACTCTTGAAGCTCCCTTTAGGCGCTGTCGGTCAATCTCGAGCATTTCCACCTCATCCGTAATCGCCTTACAAGCTTTTTCAACCTCAACTTTCCACCTGTAGATATCTTTTGCCTTCTGCTTCAGTCTCTTGCCGTTTTCCAGCTGCGTCTTGTCGATGTTGCCGAACGCTTGCATGATGGCTGTTTTAGCGTTGTAGTCGACAATGTTTGATTCCGTTATGGATGAAGGGTCTAGTACGCGGTCGTTGTGCGCCCTCCATTCGCTGAGGGAGTACCTGCTGATGGAATACTTGTTGACGCCGGGCCTGGTACCTGTCATTTCTCCAAGAGGAGTCCAGTCCACCTCACCGTCGTGCCCCGGTTTGAGGTTGGGAAGATACTCTTCACCGCTCGGGGGTCGTCTGGTCGTGGCTCTTTCTTCGACGGGTTCCGGAGCAGTATCCTCCGGAGGAGCGGCCTTCACTTCCTCAGTTTTTTGTGGTTCCTCTTTAGCCATCTCAACTTTTTTAAATGCACCGATATCTTTACAAATTTTCGGACATTTGGGATCTTCTGGGAATGTTGTTAAAGTCGAGTCTGCCATTGTGATTACCGAAAAAATACAGTTATTGTCTAAAAATACATTAAAAATATGAGTGTAATGACAATATTATTGACAAGTAATTAAAAAAATATGCCGTTTTTATTATCAGCCAATTACTTACGTAGTGATTATGTTCAGCAGCATGTAGGTTTTGTTGTTTTGCGATACGTTGTTTGAACTTGTTTTGTAGTTTTCTTACCTAGTACAGTCAGCAAATTAGCAGCGGAAATAGCCAACTGTACTTCATACAATATCTGCAGTTATATTAATGTACGTAATATAACTTGGTAAGTTCCTGGCAATTTGTGCTGCGGTTTACTTCCACTTTCATCTTTATAGACGAGAGTCGTTGAACATTAAAAGATTGTTTGTAAAATTATACTTGTTTAACTTAAACTTACGTACCTAATAATAGATGTAGGTATGTACGTATACAAGCTGCTTATCAGTACCTAATGTCAGTATTAAATTACCAAGTTTTTCAATAACTTACTTACCAAATAAAATATAGTCTAAAGTGGGACCTAGCTAGCGAATTCCGCCAAATCTCCGCAGATATTAGACCGAAGCGAAGGTGAACTACTTTTAAACTCGCTTTTTGCGCGTATTTCTAACTTTGCCATTCGCACCTCGTATCAATACAGAACTAATACCTAACGGTTTACAACATTTTAGGAAAAGTCCCTAAATAAAAATGTCTAGGATAAACCTTTATCTTTTTAAAAAACAAACAGTTATTGTAGTGTAGGTAGATAAGATTGCGTGCATAAACGCATGACAGCGCGGGTAGTAGTTTCCATTCTTGCAATACATTAATATTCCTAACGGTTGTGTTTCCTTGTGCTCCCGTAAATATAATCTTCCCTTGGGGGCTTACTCGGGATACTTCAGTGGCGACGAGTCATTTACGGAAAATAACTATCGGCGGACAATTAAATAAACACAAAATTCGCGATGTCAATTGGAAAGTTAAGTGTATTCGACGTTAAGTGCGGAGTGTGGTCATCATATGTGGATCGTCTCAAAATGTATTTGAAGGTTAATAAAGTGGCGGACGATATGAAGCTACCAGTGCTAATTGCGTCTATGGGAGACGAAGCGTACGAACTTTTAGTGAACTTAACCAGCCCGAAAGAGCCTTCTTCGTTGACATTTGACGAGGCGGTGAAGTGCATGAGTCAGCATCTACAACCGGCGCCATCTGCGTTGGCAGAACGGTTCCGGTTCAGACAAAGGAGACAGGGGCCGGATGAAACTATAGCCGGTTACGTAGCGGAATTGAAGAGATTGTCGAGATATTGCAAGTTTGGGGAAAAGTTAGATGATAACATGCGGGATCAATTCGTATGTGGAATCAGGAGTGACATTATTCGTCAGCGGCTTTTTGCTGAAAGCGATGACGTGTCCTATACTCACGCGCTCAAGGTCGCGAGCGCCCTCGAAGCGGCAGAAAGAGACTCGGCCGCGGTGGAGGCGAAGGTGTCACGGGATTCGGAGGCTGTTGGGAGCGGAGGCGGCGGCGGGGAGGCGACCGCGGTACATGCGCTCGCGCCCCCTTGCGGGAACGGACAGCGCAAGCGCACGGTTGGCGGAGCAGGTCCGGCATGGGCTAGCCAGCAGCGGGCGGGATCCGGGAGGGCCAATAACCGGCCCGGCGGCGGGTCATTCGGGCCGCAACAGCGCTATTCGCCGTGTGGAGCCTGTGGCGCGCAAAACCATAGTTACGGGACCTGTCGCTATAAGAACTTCGTATGTAGCAAGTGTCGCCGCACGGGCCATCTACGCCGAGTATGCCCAGAGTGGGGAGGCGCGGAAAAAGGGGCCCTACACTATGGAAAGGCACAGCATATAGAGGACTTGGAGAGTGGCGAAGAGGAGTACGACATGGAGCAACACTTAAACCATTTGTGTTTGAACGACTATAAACCTGTAAGTGTTTCAGTGTATGTAGACAATAAACTTATAACTATGGAAATTGACACGGGCACGGCAATTGCCTGTATAAATAAAAATATGTATGAAACCCTTTTTAGCCATTGTCAGTTAGAACCTGGAAATACAATTTTCACATTTATTAATAATAGTAAATTCCGACCGTACGGCATTATTAGGCCCACAGTTAAGTACGGTAATGTAACAAAAGTTTTGCAATTATTTGTGATAGATTCAGGTACTACTTCGTTAATAGGTAGACAATGGTTGGCTGAACTGGGTATAAAAGTCCCGGATATACCGGTTCCCGAATTTGATTGTAACTTTGCATCTGATTCAAACAATGTAAATGACAAGGTTGTAAATTTGCTCGACAGATATAAAGAGCTATTCAGTGGCGGTCTGGGGCGGTACACGGGCGGCAAGGCGACGCTGGCGGTGCGCGAGGGGGCGACGCCGGTGTTTCACCGCGCGCGGCCGCTACCGTACGCGCTGTGTGCGCGCGTAGACGCCGAGCTGGAGGCCATGCTGCGCGCGGGCGTCATCGAGCCGGTGGACCACTCCGACTGGGCCTCACCACTGGTACCTATTCCTAAACCTGATGGCACTCTTAGATTATGTGCGGACTATAAATCTACGTTGAACCCCGTCTTACTGATCGACCGTTATCCGTTACCGAAAATTGACGATGTGTTAGTTGGATTAAATGGAAATCAATATTTTAGCAAAATTGATTTATCCCAGGCGTATAATCAGGTAGAACTAGACGAGTCTAAAATATACACTGTGATAAATACTCATCGCGGATTATTCCGGTATAACCGGTTAGTGTACGGACTGGCATCAAGTGTAGGTATTTTTCAAAGAATAATGACGGGGTTGTTAAAAGGTATTCCGAACGTTCAGGTATTCTTAGACGACGTGATAATAGGGGGTAAGTCAGAGGCGGAGCATATTCACTCCTTGGAGATGGTTTTACAGCGGTTGTCGGATAATGGGTTAAAGTTAAAGAAAAGTAAATGCGTGTTTTTAACCCAAGAGGTTACTTATTTAGGATATGTAGTCTCTAAGGACGGAATAAGAGCAGATAAGTCAAAAATAAATTCTATTTTGAAAATGGCTACTCCACGGACAGTGCCTGAACTGCGTTCGTTCCTAGGCATGGTAAATTTTTTTGCGAAGTTCATTAAGAATATTAGTTCAGTACTAGCGCCATTGTATAACCTGCTACGCATAAACGTAAAATGGAACTGGGATGGTGAGTGCGAGCGGTCGTTCCAAGAAATAAAAAAAATGCTGACAAGCACGGCGGTGCTGGCCCATTACGACCCAGACCGACCGCTGGTGCTGACTTGCGACGCGAGCCCGCGGGGCGTCGGGGCGGTACTGTCGCAGAGGGACGAAGGGGGTCGCGAGCGGGCAGTCGCGTTTGCGTCGAGATCGCTTAGCGATGCTGAAAAAAATTACTCGCAGATTCATCGTGAAGGGTTAGCTATAATATTCTCGTTAAAAAAGTTTCACCAGTATTTATACGGTCGCAAATTTTTATTACGCACAGATCATAAACCTTTGGTTTCGATATTGGGGCCATACAAGAACATCCCTCAGATGACGGCTAGCAGGATGCAAAGATGGGCCGTGATTCTATATAGAACGCATCGTACGCATATGCGTACGATTACGAAATAGAATACGTCAAAACCACGGACAATTGCGCGGACGGCTTATCGCGGTTGCCGGAGGCAGGGAGGTCTGGAGAGGCTACTATTCCAGAGCAGACATATTTGCATTTCGCTCAAGAGGCCTTAATGTTAGACTATAAGGGAGTTAAATTGGAAACAGCTAAGGATGTCATGCTTAGTAGGGTTTTATCCTATGTTAGGGACGGCTGGCCGGCCGAATGCGACATAGATAATCTACGGCCATATTTTAATAGGAAACCAGAACTTTACGAAGAGCTTGGGTGTTTAATGTGGGGCCATAGGGCGGTGATACCGGAGAGCTGTAGGTCTAGGGTATTAGAAATAATTCATGAACCCCATATGGGCATCGTGAAATCTAAGGCGCTGGCCCGTAGTTACTTGTGGTGGCCCGGGATAGACGAGGCCGTGGAAGCCACGTGCCGAGCGTGCGAGGTGTGCGCGGCGCACGCGGACCAGCCGCCGCGCCACGCCCCGTGTGTCTGGCCCTGGCCCGCGCGGCCCTGGTCAAGGCTGCATTTGGATTACCTAGGTCCAATTAACGGTAAAACATATCTCGTCGTGGTAGATGCAATGTCAAAATGGATTGAGGTGTTTCAAGTGCCCAGTACGGCCGCTAGCTTTACGATAAATATACTGGATGAACTATGGAGTAGGTATGGGTTACCTAAACAGTTGGTTACAGACAATGGCCCACCATTTACGAGTAAGGAATTTAAAGAGCATACCGGACGTAATTTTATTCAACATATATTCACGGCCCCGTACCATCCGGCATCGAATGGGGCCTGTGAGAATGCGGTTAAAACGGTAAAGCGTGTGATAAGGAAGGCTATGTCGGAACAGAAATCGGTGCGGGAATCCCTAAATACGTATTTATTACATTACCGTAATACAGAACATTCCTCGACAGGCGACACTCCTTCTAGGCTGCTAATGAATCGTAGGTTGCGCACTCCTTGGTGGTATAGGCAG
Source organism: Lathronympha strigana (assembly GCA_949128165.1). Classification (NCBI taxonomy): domain Eukaryota; kingdom Metazoa; phylum Arthropoda; class Insecta; order Lepidoptera; family Tortricidae; genus Lathronympha; species Lathronympha strigana. The sequence continues at coordinate 612,453 of OX421903.1, forward strand.
TACTTACACAGCGAGAAGTGGGTTCCGGGTACGGTTTCGGAACAATTAGGAAGGACTAATTATAAGGTGATAGACAAGGACGGAAACAAAGTGCACAGACACATCGATCAGTTGAGACGGAGGACAGGTAGATTAAGTTCGCTGGTGGGGCCTAATGTTGGTTCAGTCGATAGTGCACAGGAACCAGTGGTGAGAGCCGAAGAGTTGAGTGAGGGGGTAGCCAAGGGTAAGGTCGAGTTGGGGGACGAAGAAGAGACCTGGCATGATACCCACCGCGATAATCTTCTGCAGCAGAGCCCGGCTAGAGATCTGGGATCGCCTTCGTCCGCCCCTGCATCGCCCCAGACTCGCCCTGAGCGACATTTAAGACAATGTCGTATAGACAACCCTCCTAAATATAAGTTCTAGGTAAATTAAGGTTATCCTAAGTTAAGTTGATCCTTCTAATTTGGGGTTGTTACTGTAATTAAGTGTGGAGGGATGTAGTGTAGGTAGATAAGATTGCGTGCATAAACGCATGACAGCGCGGGTAGTAGTTTCCATTCTTGCAATACATTAATATTCCTAACGGTTGTGTTTCCTTGTGCTCCCGTAAATATAATCTTCCCTTGGGGGCTTACTCGGGATACTTCAGTTATTTCCATCCATTCATCGTCCATCAGTACTAAAACTGTGTCCAAAGTATTTAATAAAGATTTTACCTGGGAGATTCTTCAATTGATTTTTTTTTAGCTGTACCTCAAAAGGAATTAACGGGATCCTTATACGATCACGTTGCTGTCCGTCTGTCCATCCGTCTATCTGTAAAGAGCCTATCGGGAATGCGTAAGAGGTAGCATGTTGAAATTAATACCTGACACAGGTCTGCCCTTCCCTTCCCTTGAAGCTGTGAAAAAAACTAAACCTTTACGTTAACACTACCAAAAGATACGGCCGTTTATGTCGCATTTCCCATACATTTGCAATGGGAATCAAAATGTGTAGGGTACTTCCCCTTGACCTAGAATCACGTAATTTGGCAAAAAGCTAGAGCTTGTAGCAAACATGCAGGAAAAATCCGAAAACTATATAATTCCCGCACACTGAGAGTTCCATGCCACCAGGTTTTTAGGTACCTAATGTCATAAATGGCCCAGCATCCCTCGGAAACCTCAGTGGGCGAGGCCGACTCGCACTTGGCCGGTTTTTCAAATGACTACGAATAGGTACAGTCAGCGTCAAATATCTAGGTAAGTAGACTGGTAGAGGTAGACTGTAATAAGGTCTTATAATTGTATAGAAAACAATTATTTTGTTTTTTGTGCCATTACATATACCTAGTGTATAAGCGAATCGAATATTCTAAAATTCGAATTCGAAGTATTCCATAATTCCATATTACCTATTTTATCTATCCTATATTAAAATCTACTGATGCATCGTATCTTGTTGGCATCGCTACCGTTTGCAAACAAACTTTTTCCGGCCACATAGCGGTCTCGTGAACTCACGTATGAGGTCACGACATGCGGACTTCTCACGTAGGATAGTCGTGTTCCAATATGACTATGACTAACAAGACTTTTTATGGTTTTAGATTTATATTTATGAGATTTTAAAGGTCGAAACTTATGCGCATTTAAGAGATTGTAAGATAATGGCAGTATGGCTTAGTTAGTGCTTTAGCTTGACTAAACGGACGAAAAAAAAAAGTTTTTTTTTTCATTGTATGGATAACGATGGATTCCAACTATTCCAAGTGCAAATGTCTCCTTAAACGTTTTAAGTATTTTCGGGAAGCGAAAAGTGTGTAATGTGCGTCCCTTTTTTATGGTATGAATCAAATACGCCTCCTTATTTGATTCATATCAAACCGAGGCATATTTACCCTCGCCTCGTTTCGGGCTTTCTAGACTACTGGCGAAAGAAAAATATACTATGATTATTTTAGATACTGCTTAGAAACATTCTTTTCTCTAATTGAGTATTTTGAGGGCAATTTAATTTTAATGTTCTTCTTTACATTGTAGGTCACACAGTGTAAACTTAATGATCAGGTACGCTACGTAAGTGTTTCCTTTTTGCATAATTTTATATGGACAATAATTGCTGAGGGTAATGAATATGCCTTTTTGATTGGTGATTAATACTCAAATTTTGTAATTCTTACATGACTGTGTTTTGGTTATGTGTCATATCCGTGTCGCGATTTCATTATAGTGTAGTTACTAGGTTGTTGTTGTTGTGCATTGTATCCGTTTTTATTTTTTTACGTTTTTCTGGGACTAACTAATGACTTCACTTTGTTATCCCTTTCAATTAACAGGTTTGCGAAAGGCAATAATATATATGCTAATAATAGCGCCATACTATTGCAGCCTTTAAGCAAAGTTGTAGACACAAACATCGTAATTGGATTGTGCAGGTATACCTAAGTCGTCCGTGTTTATTTCACTTGTCAACTTAGTTGTTACTTGATATTGCTTACTTTAATCCTGTTAGGAAACGTTACTACATTTCCTACATTGATATACTTAGTTAGGTAATGCTCATAATGTTATGTATTACAGCGGTTAAACTTTTATGACCATGTACCTAACTAATTACTTATGATTACGGCTTCAAATTACATACAGGAAACTGCGGCTTACATTAGCAATAACTTAATATACTAGGAGATATATAGAAGTGATAGATTAGAAGGAACTAGGCTGAAATAGGTAATAGATACGCCATAACAGTAGCAATTTTGTACCAATCTTGGCAAGTAGGTACTTTGAATATGGCCGTGCAGCGCTCAGTCTGAGTCAAATCAAAAATGTAGGAATCTAGTTTGCCACACACACCTGCCGCAGCCGGATGTTAGCGCATACACCTGTCTCCCAATCAAGGCTCGGATACCGGTTAATTTTTCAAACCGGTATCATGTACTTGGCGCAAAACCTTTATATTTCGGTTACGTTCGTGAAACCGTTATTTTTAAACCGGTTTTTAGAGTAATATTTTAATAAAGTTCTTGTTCGTTTAACCGGTTTAGAACAATAAAAACCGGTTTTTGCGACGCAGGATAAACAAGTTACAGTCCAGTTAGCAAAGTTTAAAAAGCACGTCGTTTCGCATATTTAATCATTTTTAAGCGTGTTTTCTTCTGCCGCGAACTAAATATATTCAAAGAAATAATAATATCAAATATTGAAGAAATAATATTATAAATAATATAAATTCAGTATTTCCCACACTATTTTTACTTTTTAGTAGGTACGACTATAATATTCCAAAATAATCACAAATTATGTATTAACAGTTTACTCCAGGTTTGCAAATTATACACTATTGCGGTTTAAAAAAATGTAAGTAATTTATACAGAGTGAATTTTTTATGGGTCAGTGAGGGCACCTACCAGATCCTGTGCTGCTACATAAAAACTATATTTTTAGACCTTCCCTTCCTTTTCGATTTACACCGAATGGAGATAGGCGTTTACAGATTCTAGAATAAAAACCTACATGGTAAGAGAATGTAAGGTAATTTCTAGACAGTATTTTTTTAATGGCGATGTATTCCACTCCTGCCTGAGATCAAAAGAAAATAAGTATGGAAAAAAAATCCGGCTATAAATCGAAGCCCACACAATAGTTTCTATAGGAATATTTTTTTTATTTTCATAGATTTTTTTTTCATACTAATCGTTTTAATTAGCACAAGCCTAGTGGTACTAGGCCCATATTTAAAACAACTTTTTCCTTACATTTACTATGGAGAAAGACTGAAGTTTTATTTATATATTCAATCACCGACGCGGCAGTCTAACATATGGGGAATACCTTGTTAAGTACCTCCCCCGAATATAGATTCGCGCGACCAGGGCATCATGATAAAAAATGGTATAAGAAAAATATTTTAATCTGTCATATTAAATAATAGTGGAATAAGTTACCTACTTACTTGTTAAAAGGTGTTCATGTAAAATCTGGCAATATCAGTGAAACTTTAAGGAGTAGCAGGGTTACAAAGTTCCGACAAACCAAACGTTATCTTGACTTACTGGAGCGCAATAGATTATTATTTATTTTTTAGGAAATGTTGCGCGATCTGTACATCAAAATCTGCCACGCGCGAGTATTTCCGCGTATTTTTGGCATTCAACTAATTGCATAGTTTCTTTTAAGCAACTAATACAACAACAACAAACAAGTTTAATTCCACAAAAATATGATAATAACAAAAAAAACAATTTAAAATATGTATAGATAAGATGCCATAAATCCTCCGCTTGAGGCATAGTTCCTAGGATGCCACGTAATTGCTTTATTTATATTTGTACCTGTAAGTGATTTTAAAATTGATAAAAACAAATAATTACACCCCAAAACAAATAATTATACCTCTTAATTAGTATACTTTCATTTTTAGGGTTCCGTACCTAAATGATAAAAAGGGGGTTCCTTTTTATTATGGAGTGACTCAGTATGTCTGTCACATCATTAAAAAACGTCTCGAGAACTACTTAAGCTACCGATGTTATATTTGGAATAGTTACAATCGAGGTTACTCTAGACACAATTAGAGAGAATCTATCGCATATTTTAATTTACATACTATCAATGATGATTTGATGATGTTACTCGAGCAGATGGAGCGAAAGCGTACTCCACTAGTGGCGACGCGTAGAGAAACGGCCGCAGGGCCGTCCTCAACGAAAGTGGAATTAAGACATTGTGCTGTATGCAGGCTCTACCTGGACAAGAATGGCGGCTGATAGGTGTTTATGGAGCACGATGGAGTAGGCCTTTGCTCAATAACGGGTAGCAAAAAAAACAGAAATAAGTAATTTTGTAAAATGTATTATTTGGAAAATAAAGACTTATGTTAGGCATGTCTTTCCCATCACGGAACAATGGTGTTCCGGACATTTGGGAGGCTTACGCGGAGCTAAAACCAACACGCAAGATCATGTCGAAAGGGGACAATGTAATGAAATGTAAGGGGTACACCGAGCGGATGTTGCACTTGCCCGAACCATGGGACGCACGCAGAGGCAGCACCCGCCAGGGTGTATGTACTATTGAGATTTAATGGAGTCCAAAATATACTGGACTATTAGGTGAAAGTGGTGCACTAAATACTGGGTTATGGAAAATAAAATCGGGCGTCTGTCTAAGAAAAAGGTAAGCAATTTGATTTACGGCAGACGGTGACTCGCCCACATAAGAGGGGCTCCCACAAAAGGTGACATCTAGGATGGCTCAAGGGGGCAACACCGGTACGAGTATCAGGGATGAAGGTAAAGAGGTGTCACTGACACATAGCCAACTCGCCACTTAGCTTTCCACATCTACCATCTATTATTATTATATTCTTATAATATTATTATCAATGAAAAATTTATACAAGATGGTGCTAAAATTTTAATTTTAGTTGGTGCGTCATCACGTAATGTAGGGTGTGAAAGTGCCAAATTTGGACTAAAAAGATTGTGTTTTATTTCATCTATACTTAAACCAAAATGTAAAAAAAGATAATTTTCTTATTATGAATTTCATCCGTATGGGACTGATAATTATGTTTGTATTACATTTGAACGGCATCCTGCCTGTTGTTAGGACTAATAGGAAAATATGAAAATGCATTTAGAAAAAAAGTTTTTTTTTTGGTTCCATGTCTCATACAAACTTTTTATTCTGGATAGGAATTGAATAAATAAGCACAAATAAATGTTTGTAACAAATTACCTTTTTCTCGTAACCTGTATATGTATATGTTTTTCTTCTGTAAAGGCCACTAACATTAATTTAAAATCGAGGAAAGGTCTGAAGATCATTTTCGTGTAACATTTCGGGATCTGTTAGTTGACCCCATTGGCCCGAAAAGAAAATACACCCTGTATGAACTTATATTTTGATTTCTTTTAAATAAATTATTGACACTGTTGGCTGTCACCTATAAATACCAGCTCACTGGTTTGCCTATATTTTTTGACCCGTCTCTAGATACATGTATGCAAAATCATAAAACTAAAATTGTTAAAGGAACCATCCGTTCGTACGTCTTGCGACTTGAACACGAAATCTGGCAACGTCGCGTTTAGACCGTCAAGTTGCTTTTCGGATAAACCGGTTAAATCCAGGTTTTTATTATGTTCTTAAAACGTTTGCGTTCTTGGAGAAAGTTCGGAGTAAAACCGAAATAAACCGGTATAAACCGCTATTTTTTAAACCGGTTCCGAGCCCTGCTCCCAATGATGCAAAAATGTTTACTAGCCGATACTGAATAGTAGAAGCCCTTCGTAGGAACGTAGTTAATCTATTACCATCCACGGGTGTAATTTGATATGATATGAGCCCATCGGTTTAATTTGAAAGCATTGGGGTATGTATGTAGATATTTTTTTTTTTGCTGCATCGAAGCCTAAAAGGAAGGTTTTACAGAAATAATATTATTTTTATTACGCGAAGCTTATGTCTCTTTATTTATGCCGGTAACGTTTCTGCATCTAAATCAAATGACCTTATTCGAAACTGCTATAATGTTGTTACGCAGGCTTTTGTGAGAATTAAATGTATTGGCTGTCACTTAGGACCTTGACTTGTATCTTATACTTTAACAATGGTTAACAGCACCTCGCGATTAAGGTTAAAGCTTGCTTATTAAATTACCTGTTTATAATAGTGTAGTTAATGTGCTAGGCACAATATTATAGTCTGTAAATCTGTATGGATGCTATAACTTTAGTACACAATTTACAAAAATAAAAGGAACAGTAATAGCGCTAAGGTAGGTATGGTCCTTTTATCATCTATTTACCTATATTATAAAGGGTTGTCGGCCTTGAGTTTACTTACCAGACAAAAGTTGCAGCCATCCACAGATGTGGAACACGGTAGTGGATTGACAGAAAAAGAAGAGTAACATGGTACAGATGGTAAATAGGGCTGCTGCGACAGCAATACCCACAAGGGCTGTCGCTATCTTAAAGACAAGCCCGTTAATTGAGAAGAAGTCGTCCAACCGCCCTTTACAGTCTTCCAAGGCATCATCTGTTCTGCACACTTGCCATAACCCAAACTTCCTTGGGTATTCAGTCTCTAAATCACCGATCCACTCTGGAGTAACAAATGCAACAACGCTGATTATCGCGTAGCAGATCGTAAAAATCGCCCAAAGTACACCAATAGCTTTCGAATTTCTGACATAGTTTGTCGCGTACAAATGTGACGAATCCACGTACTCGATTTTAGAACCCATTATGCTGGATGTATTTCACAACACTTTAACTTGTGACACTTAACACATATTTATGTATTGCTAATGCTATAATTTCTTCTCTGAAGTTGCACTGTTTCCAGTCATGTCTTAAAAAGCACAGTCGAGGACGCGAGAAACACGACACTACACGGATGCAGCGAAATACTAACCCGCGCAAGGCCTACACAACCTCTCGCCGCGCGCCATTCCACTGAGTGGGGATAAAGGCTCAAGCTTGACCTATTGACTCTTCTCTAATCTTATTTCAAAAGGTTGCTTATTGTTTTAACTTCACTTTCTTTAAGTAATGTGCCAACATTAATTAATTATTTACATTAACACGCTATGGCTATACGACTTGGGTTTCTTTGACAATTTGCTGTGAGTTGTTTATAAACATTAAACAATAATGTACTACCTAGCGACATCTGGTTTAAAATATGCGGTTGTTTTGAATTGACGATAGTGACATCTAGCGTGATCTACAGTATGTCGTTTAGATTTATGTTAAGCAAATTTTCATGAAATTTTTGTAAGTTTAGTATTACTTGTAGCGACATCTATGATCGATACATTAAATAAATTCGTCGAGTACAAGGTTAACGTAAACTTAAAATGCTAATCTAATTGATACAAAGTATATTATTAACAAAATATTGTCATGTTTATAATAATTTTTGCACTTGCTTATTTACTCAAATGTAAAACATTTTTCCTCGCGCATAAAGCGAAAGCGTCTACTTAAACCGTCTCTCGATTTGATTTGACAGCTCCGTAACCAAAGTGAGAGAAAATGTACATCAGTATGCCTACCACGAACATCGAAAATTGGCATTGACGGGAAAACCTCTTTGTCACTCCAATATGTAAGTGTGACAGAGACGGAAATACAAATCCGCAATCGTTCGATTTTCGTGGTATAGGCCCAGCAGCGAAATGTTTGTTTTCACTAACATTTTAGTGCATATTTTAAGCGAAATCCTTTCAGTTCATGTCACTAATTAACATTTCCTCTCTCCGTGTCAGTGTTCTGTAGTGCTCAGACAATATGTGAAATAGTAAAAGGTGATAAACGAGGCAAAATGTCAGGAAAAGATAAGTGGGTCCGCCGGTTTTCAGTCGATGAAACGGCGAAACACAAAAATGGTTTCACCATATACAAAATAAAATCCGTGGTGAGTGATATGGATGGATAATATATTCCAGTGTATCTACGTCGTATACAACAGCAGTACAGAAGTTTTTACCTTTGTTCAATCACTTTAATCTGATGAACAGATGAGTTGCAATTTCCTGCCAAGAAACCTATAAAAAGTTAAAGGTTTCATCATTTAGCCATTACTATTTTATTGCTTTCTGTGGAATGTTTATTACAATAGATAATTTAGCAATTTTAACAAACTAGAAAATACTAATCCTATGTATCCAGTGCAGATTTTTTTTGCTTGTTTTTATTATTTGCTGCTAATATTTAAAAAAATATTTACCTGTATCCTCAGCTGTTGATGCTTTATTCTGTTCCTAGGTATGTGTGAATATAATCTGTATAATATTTGTTTAAAGACAAATATCAAGATACATGCAATGCTCCAATCATAATTTAAATTAGAAAGCTTCTTTTATAAAATACTACACACTCACACATTAATAGATCAGTAAATAGAGTTGCTATTCTTCGTGTATAGGTTGTCTGGAACACCCCACGTTTCAAATGGAACAGTTAACAGAGTATTAATATTGAAAAAGTGGTTGCAACCCTTGCTCAGGGTTGTACCAGAAGGCCAACCAAGAACGAAGTTTCACCTCTCTGTCGCACTTGAGTGATAAATCACAAGTGCGAAAGGGAGGTATACTTTCGTTCGCGGTTCGTGGTAGGCGCTCTGGTTTGGACAGGTTTTCATTTCTGTGCAGTGCGGGAATGCTGCAGTTGTTGTGGGAAACGTTTAGTTAGGTACAATGCAGTGTGGGTTGTTTGAGATACATCTAAAACAACACACCTAACCTACAGGTTATCTTTTATTGTTTAGGCATATTTTTAATTTTTAAACTATTATTTTTGACTGTAATTGTTTTATCTTTATATAAGTATATTGATAAGAAATTTGTCAGAAGAGGTTTGTATTAACAATTCCCAGTATGTATTGCACAACGGAGTGTGAGTCATACACATCGCAGATGCATGAATATAGAGCACTGTTTATTAAGGTGAAGAATTGTGGTTATTGTGGTCAATTTACATATGCCAATATTAACCTTTAAATGACAATGCCAATGTAACATATTATTATAAATTATTAGCTTTATTTTCTGTTCCTTAGGGCAGACAAGCGTACATTTTTTAATATTGGCTGTGTATTGTATAACGGCAACAGGTAGACGCTTTAAATATTCACACAATATTTAGTTATATAAACACTTTATTAATATAAATAAATAAAAATTACTCCCACAAACAAACATAGCTAATTATTTTGCCGTTTTTATCGAACCCTACGTGGTACTGAACCCTAATGGTACTGAACCCTACGTGCATGTGTTAGACTCGCACTTGGCTGGTTTTTTTCAATCACATTTATATATTATATTATATAACGTCAAAAAAAAGAAAGTCTTCAACACGTGCATTCTGCCTTGTCTTACATACGGTTGCGAAACATGGGCCCTCAATAAAGAACACAGAGACAAATTACAGTGCTGCCAAAGATCAATGGAACATAGTATGACAGGTACAAGAAAACAAGACAAAGTACGAAACAAACACCTAAGGCAGAAAACCAAAGTGACCGACATAGTTAATAGGATAGATCAGCAGAAGTGGACACCTCCACTTCTAACCGCCCACCGACTGGTCACATGCTAAGGGAAAAACAAGAAAAATGGAGCAAAATAGTGACTGATTGGTACCCCAGGGATTTCAAACGAAGCCAGGGGAAACCTTTAAGACGATGGGAGGACGAACTTGTACTCACAGCGGGCCCTCGTTGGAGGAGAGTGGCCCAAGACATACAACACTGGAAAGAGCTAGAGGAGGCCTTTGCCAAGCGGCACACTGGAATTAGAGACATACTCTAATTCCAGAATAAAGGGCTTAATAGATAGATAGATAGATTATATAACATTTGTAATATCTATTAAAAAAATCCCATTGTTGCGTCTCCCATCTTATTCCAATTTCTTTTATCATAAGTCCTTTTATCCATGTAAGTCTTGCATAGCTATTCAGCTCTTCTCGCAATCAGGTTCTAGGTTTTTTTGGGCATTGTTTCGGAGGTTGCCAAGACTCCACCCCGAAGCGGTGGAACTCCTCAGGGTTTTTAGTCTGTGCGAGTTGGACATACCCACTCGGTTTCCCGGGCCGAGTGGGATCCATAACGGATTTTACCAGAGAAAAAAAAAGGTATTTTTTGGGCTCTTTTGATGTTCTATGGGTACCATGTAGTTGTTTTCTGATTCCGTCTATTGTCCTCGTCCGTCCCCATTTAAGCCTTTAGGCGGGCTCGAGTATATCTCGCATGCGAGTTTTACGTTGCGTTTTGCGTTGCTATTCTTTGTTAGTGATTTTATGTAATAAATTTTTCCTTAATAAAATCCTTAATTTTTTTTGCGTTAGGTACTATGAACTATCGCCCGAATTGAATCCTCACCCACCATAGAACTGTATCACAGTAAAGTCATGTATGATTTTACTTAGCATTCGACTTTAGATGTCAATATGACACAGTTCCGTGGTGGGTCAGGATTTAATTGGGCCGGGCCGATAGTACTTTTAGATTCTTAGGTAGTTAATTCTTTATTGAATCCCATTTACTAATGATACATATTTCCAGCTGTTCCCAATAGACGCCCCGGAGGCGGTGACGGTGGTATCGGTGTGGAAGCGCTACAGCGACGTCCGCAGGCTGCACCGCAGCATGTGCGCGCTGCACGCCGGCCTGCACCTGCCGGCCCGGGCCGCGTGCTCCCTGCCCAGCACCAGTTACTTCCGCCGGTTCCAGCCAGAGGTACACTATATAAGCTGAGCGGAGCTGAGGTGACTTGGCGAGAGTGGCGGAGCGTTCATAGAACTCGAATCCTGCCGGCTTCTCATTCGTGAGCTAATCTAGCAACTTTTTTTCTTAACAACCAAAGAAAAACACGCCCAACCAGGTCCGGCTTCCCAAAGAACGTTTTGACGCTCTCTTTAAAAGAGAAGTTGTCTTTAAAGCTTTGACTTGTACAGTCAACCAATTGGCACCCTAGGCTAGGCTACTGTAGGACTATGTTATAGTGACGCTATAAAAATATAACGGCCTTCTAACCTAGTTGGTAGTGACCTTGCCTACGAAGCAGGAGGTCCCGGGTTCGAATCCTGGTCAGGGCATTTATTTGTGTGTTTATCACAAATATTTGTTCCTTAGTTACGGATGTTTTCTATGTATTTAATGTATTTATATGCATCTATCTATTATATAATTACATATATCGTCGTCTTATACCCACAACACAAGCCTTATTGAGCTTACCGTGGGACTTATATTTGACAAAAATACGGAAGGAAATGAGGTTTGCCAAGGTCGCTTGGTACTTGAAATAGTTGGAATCGGTGATTAAGAATAACAATAACAAAGGAGGAAAAATGCTGCTTTTTTGCCTACAACAGTTTTTGTTCAAAATTAAATGAAGAGACGGCTAGTAACTTTGTATTATTACACGGCAATATTGTTTAAAATAGGTCATTTTTTGTTGCCGGTGGTTATATAAAGTATCATTTGTTAGTTTACTTTTTAGACGAGTGGTTGTCTCTTCTGGTTTAAATCCGTCGGAGTATATGAAGCCTGTAAGTATTATCGTTACCCAATTCGTTAATGATTTTTTCATTTCATGCAAAAAATACCTAAGTATAACGGGTTGGCATTGGCACGTTTGGCGGAATAGCTAAGTAATGTATTAATATGGAATTCTGCAACGTCTGATTCAATAAAGTACTTAAAAATATATCTACTTAACCTTATTTATTTTAAATAAACCTTACATTTTTATTTACTTGATATGTGTTCAAGACACTAAGGTTCATTTTAGAGTGAAGTTGTTTTTTTAATTAATACAGGTTCATACGGTAATGAAAATTTATTGCAACTAAAACACAGCGGCAGGCCGCTAGATAGGTACATAGATGTAAATATGCAGTATGCATGTGTAATGTGAAACTTTTGACTAAACGATAATGTTTGCGCTGTTACTCTGACGTGCGTCTCACTAAAGCGTTTTCTTGTGTTAAGAGAGCGGAACATAGTTATAACCGCGAACTCATAGTTAAATGCTAGCAGTGTGCATATCTTAGGTTTGCACATATATATTTAATGTAAATCTATACAACGTGTTTTTGAGCAATTGCTTTAAACTCAACACAAACTGTATTATCTTGACACCGGTATTCTAATTAGCTCCATTTTGAAAATAACTACTAATTTAATTTTATCTCATATGGGATTTGCATGTGTGTAAACGGAGTATGAGTATTCGACTTGATATTGATATGATATGTCATAGTTGTCACTTACTTAGTAAAGTCAAATAACAAATGATTTGATTCGTAGTTTACAGTTGTATTGTAATGGTTGACCAAGTGATATGTCGGCAGGTAATCGAGGAACGAGCGAAGGCCATCAAACGAGTCCTGGAGTTCATCGCCGAGCACCGCCTTCTCTTCACCAGCACCGAATTCGTTCATTTCCTGCAGGTAAAAAAATGGATCTATATCGGAATCCCTAAAGTTTTTTATCCTACTTTTGCATTATCGTACACTGTTTGACATAATGTTCATTTGTCCTAATATTGTTTACCATAACATCATTTTAACCGCCTTTTCTATCAGTGATTCGGTTCTGTATCAAGTCGTTTTTGGGAAATAATTCGATTATTGCTAATAATCGTTAGGACAATTGATCGTTAGGAATTATGATCGTTAGGACAAAACAGTTAGGGCGAGCGACTTTAGGTCAAACGATATTAGGGATGTCGAGGGAGACCAATAACAAAATACACCAACAACAAAATTTGTGGTTCGCCCCGAACTATAAATAAATAAATAAAATTCAAATTCAAATTCAAATTATTTAATTCAGACAGGTCGTCCATATACACATACAATAGGGAAATAAAATTAAAAATTAAAATTAAGATTAAAATATAAAAATAAAACAAAAATATTAATAACTTATTTACATGTCAACAGTATAACCAACCACAAAATAAAATCAAAGTATGTCATAATAAAAAAAAAAAAAAATTAAAAAAAATTGTCATTCATTTACGTTGCGCAGTGTGGGCCCTGACATGTAGGTCTATAAGTATTTTAGTGAGTGGACAGCGCATTATTGTATTGGACTCGTAGGGAATTGAGGGTCCTTTGCGTATAATTGACCCACAGGCTGCAGGTGTAAAACGATTGACAGAAAGCTCTAAATAAAGTGGTTTATTTAAAAATAAATAAATAAACTTGAATTGCCAACCCCTGTATTTCGGCAACCCCTTGACCAATTTGGCTCATAGTCAAACTTAAAAAAATCTACTTATGTCATCTAACCTGCTAAATTTCACGAACGATACTCGAGTTATCGTCGAATGTATCAGAAGGCCTAGTATAAAAATTTTACGACATTAACTCCTCGACCGCGTTAGCGTATCGGGAGTTCAAATTATACTTAAACCGGGTTACTCACGTCTATAAAGTCGAAAATAGCTCGACATGTTTCGGGACGGTCCGCGCCCCATAATCATGAGTGAGGAGCGCTTGCCGCGATTGCTCTGCGCACACTGCGAGCACGCCGGCAGACCGGCGCGGGGGGCGCGGTCGGCGCAGGCGCATGCGGCACCGGTATAGGCGAGATACTACCGTCTCTTTCACTTCTATTAACCCGGTTTAAGTATATTAATATGTCTAATACTCACGGGAGTTTTCTATTTAAAAAAAAGTTCAAATTATGTTTGCCGTTTATTTAAATCATCCGGCAACTTTCATATTTTGACCCCTCGATACGCTAACGCGGTCGAGGAGTTAATGTCGTACAACTTTTATACTAGGCCTTCTGAACGAAAGGCAAAAATATAAACCCGTTAATGTTTAGATCATATCATATTTAGTATAGTTTTATATAAGTATGTATATCGTTGACTTGTACCCATAGTTCAAGCTTTGCTGAGTTTAGGGCGAGGTCAATCTGTGTGAGATTGCCCCAAATATTTATTTATTTATATTTTTAAAATATCTAACCTTGACATTAAAATTGCAACGGTTAACTCACGTATTTTTATCACAATAGGCGTGAAATGTTTGTGATAAAAATACGTGAGAGTTAACCGTTGCAATTTCAATGTCAGTATGACTCACGAAAGTTAAAATTATATATCTAACCTTGGCTGTAGTTAGCGCCGCAAATAGGAAGCGCCGGATTATGGGCGCCGCAATTAGCATAATTATCGATGACGTAATTTCAACTGCTAATTATAATTAACATATTTCATACTTGTACAGAACCAGAGACGATTGAATTATTGAGAATGTCAATCGATTTGTAAAATAGCAGACCTCGTTACTGAGATGGTACGTACACATACACAATGGGGATTACCGCGAGTCGATTTTTCGCTAGGGGCATGAGTGGCGCCGCCTGGTGAGCGACAATACGGTAGCTCCCATTGCGGCAAAGCAAACAACATACGATGCGGAGCGGCGCGGAAAAACAAAAAAACAAAGCGGAGTGTTAGTAATAGGGGCCCATTTTTAATTTCAGTTATTTTTTATTTATTTATTTACAAGTTTTATGAAGTTAGCCGCGTAAGCTGAAGACCCGGGGTCGATTTCCGGCTTGGCATCCGGTGGTATTTTTCTATTGACATCTATTTCAATATATTATTTACTTATCTGTATTCAATTTAAATAATATTTATGGATAAGTATTAAATTAAGTACATCTAGCAACAAGCAATAAATGGCAATAAATAATCCTGACAGGGTCGCCATGTACGGATGGACGTATTTAAATTAATAAAATACGAATAGATTACTTGTGTTTATTTTAACTATAAAACTCTCGTGAGACTCGAACATATTAAATAATATTTAAAACGGGTCACTCACGTAATTTAGTCGATTTTCGCTCGACATGTTTCGTTCTTTACGAAGAACGTCATCAGGTTCTTCGTAAAGAACGAAACATGTCGAGCGAAAATCGACTAAATTACGTGAGTGACCCGTTTTAAATATTATTTAACATGTGTTTATTGTTCAAGCACGGATTACAGACTAACTCAGTACACGGTTGAGACATATGTAATTTACATGTATGTATATGATAGTCTATTGGCATACACCACAGTATGGTATGGTATAGGTAATGGTAATAATAAATGGTCTGGCCAGAAGATCAGCGTTAAAATTATGCTGAGGCCCGGGCTGATGGAAAATATTGTTGTTTTTTTGTCTTATTTCTCGATGTCGGTAATTGCATTTCATATTTATCACGAATAAATGATTTGATTTGAAGCATTTTTAAATCGACATTAGATCATTACCATACTAATTAACCAAAGTATTTTGTCGTTGCAATTATTAATTACATTAATGTACGACTTCTAGTTTCAAAGTCATTTGGGTTGTGGCTTTGCCGTGAGCATGTCTATTTATGTCTATAACGTAGTTAAAATGTACGAAAATGATTATGTTGTGAAGGTTGTGAATGTTTTTAAATATTTTTGGGGCGTTGAGGAGGTAAGTATCTCAAAATGATAATATTACTTGCCAAAATCATAATACACTCGAGTTCTTTAATATGTGTATTAGATTTTCACTTCAAGTCTGTTAGTTGCAGAAATGTGCACATGTTAATGAGCTCGACTCTATCTTTTTTAATTAAAACATATTCAATTGTGCAATCGCTTTTGTCGCGGAAACTGTTTGTGTGACATTTAATTTAATTTTGTTGCGTAATGTTAAGTAAGCAAATGTAGGGACAAAACTTTATAAACTTTTATATGTATTTATAATGCTTTTAGCAGTTCTGAGTTGGAGACTCGATTCCTGCTGGTTTCCCTAATGGGGTCTCCTCGACATCCCTAATATCGTTTGTCCTAAAATCACTTGCCCTAACTGTTTTGTCCTAATGATCATAATCCCTAACGATTATTTGCTATAATCGAATCTTTGCCCAAAAACAACTTCGCACAGAACTGAATCACTGTTAGAAAAGAAGGTTAAAACAATGTTGGGGTAAAAAGTATTAGGGCATATGAGTTTAAAAAGACAAATGATCATTATATCAAACAGTATTAGGGATTCCGATATAGATCCAAAGCAATGTAACACATTTTTCCTTGATGACTTAATATACTTGAGGCCAAATCAGCTCCGGTTTGCCCAAAGAACATTTAACAACGTTCCGCCACTGAGATCTAGCAACAAAATAGTTGTATGGTGCCTTTTAAAGCGAGTTTCTTTAAGCGCCGTAATGGGCCGTCTTTTAATCGTGCTATTTTTAGAATAGAATCATTTATTGCATGTCACATTAGTTCATTACATTACAATTAAAGGTGGAACATCAAATAAGGTATACATGTGACGCCCTGCAAGGGCATGGCAACATGCGGCTTACATACTACATAGCTTAGTAACTAATATTTAATAATTAGCTAATTACATTATAGATCGGGATAAAAAAAAGAAGGTTGTAAGCAATTTTCTAAACATTTGAAAACAAAATTTCCATGAATAATTTCCATTGAAAAAATAATTTAAGGTATAGAAGCAATTATTAACTAAAAATAGTTAAATTTTTTTTATTAAAAAATTCAGGTCTTTCAATGTTTTTTAAAGAATTCGGTAGGTGATTATAAATTTTGATAGTCATCAAATGGGGACCAGATGTAACGAGCAACGTAATAACGTGGAGAGTGGCAATTATTCTCAGGATTATTTAACAGTTATTGGATTATAGTGTCGTGTCGTATGGAATGTGTCAGTGTTAATCTGTCCCCGGTCGACAGAGTGGGTACTCGGAGCCGGGCGCGGAGCCGCGCGGCGCCATCGACTCCATCCGCGCGGCGCTGCGCCTCGCGCCGGCGCCGCCGCTGCCGCTGCAGCGCGAGCGCAGCCCGCGGCGCACAGGTACGACTATACATCGACTCCATCCGCGCGGCGCTGCGCCTCGCGCCGGCGCCGCCGCTGCCGCTGCAGCGCGAGCGCAGCCCGCGGCGCACAGGTACGACTATACATCGACTCCATCCGCGCGGCGCTGCGCCTCGCGCCGGCGCCGCCGCTGCCGCTGCAGCGCGAGCGCAGCCCGCGGCGCACAGGTACGACTATACATCGACTCCATCCGCGCGGCGCTGCGCCTCGCGCCGGCGCCGCCGCTGCCGCTGCAGCGCGAGCGCAGCCCGCGGCGCACAGGTACGACTATACATCGACTCCATCCGCGCGGCGCTGCGCCTCGCGCCGGCGCCGCCGCTGCCGCTGCAGCGCGAGCGCAGCCCGCGGCGCACAGGTACGACTATACATCGACTCCATCCGCGCGGCGCTGCGCCTCGCGCCGGCGCCGCCGCTGCCGCTGCAGCGCGAGCGCAGCCCGCGGCGCACAGGTACGACTATACATCGACTCCATCCGCGCGGCGCTGCGCCTCGCGCCGGCGCCGCCGCTGCCGCTGCAGCGCGAGCGCAGCCCGCGGCGCACAGGTACGACTATACATCGACTCCATCCGCGCGGCGCTGCGCCTCGCGCCGGCGCCGCCGCTGCCGCTGCAGCGCGAGCGCAGCCCGCGGCGCACAGGTACGACTATACATCGACTCCATCCGCGCGGCGCTGCGCCTCGCGCCGGCGCCGCCGCTGCCGCTGCAGCGCGAGCGCAGCCCGCGGCGCACAGGTACGACTATACATCGACTCCATCCGCGCGGCGCTGCGCCTCGCGCCGGCGCCGCCGCTGCCGCTGCAGCGCGAGCGCAGCCCGCGGCGCACAGGTACGACTATACATCGACTCCATCCGCGCGGCGCTGCGCCTCGCGCCGGCGCCGCCGCTGCCGCTGCAGCGCGAGCGCAGCCCGCGGCGCACAGGTACGACTATACATCGACTCCATCCGCGCGGCGCTGCGCCTCGCGCCGGCGCCGCCGCTGCCGCTGCAGCGCGAGCGCAGCCCGCGGCGCACAGGTACGACTATACATCGACTCCATCCGCGCGGCGCTGCGCCTCGCGCCGGCGCCGCCGCTGCCGCTGCAGCGCGAGCGCAGCCCGCGGCGCACAGGTACGACTATACATCGACTCCATCCGCGCGGCGCTGCGCCTCGCGCCGGCGCCGCCGCTGCCGCTGCAGCGCGAGCGCAGCCCGCGGCGCACAGGTACGACTATACATCGACTCCATCCGCGCGGCGCTGCGCCTCGCGCCGGCGCCGCCGCTGCCGCTGCAGCGCGAGCGCAGCCCGCGGCGCACAGGTACGACTATACATCGACTCCATCCGCGCGGCGCTGCGCCTCGCGCCGGCGCCGCCGCTGCCGCTGCAGCGCGAGCGCAGCCCGCGGCGCACAGGTACGACTATACATCGACTCCATCCGCGCGGCGCTGCGCCTCGCGCCGGCGCCGCCGCTGCCGCTGCAGCGCGAGCGCAGCCCGCGGC
Source organism: Lathronympha strigana (assembly GCA_949128165.1). Lineage (NCBI taxonomy): Eukaryota > Metazoa > Arthropoda > Insecta > Lepidoptera > Tortricidae > Lathronympha > Lathronympha strigana. The sequence continues at coordinate 631,317 of OX421903.1, forward strand.
GCACAGGTACGACTATACATCGACTCCATCCGCGCGGCGCTGCGCCTCGCGCCGGCGCCGCCGCTGCCGCTGCAGCGCGAGCGCAGCCCGCGGCGCACAGGTACGACTATACATCGACTCCATCCGCGCGGCGCTGCGCCTCGCGCCGGCGCCGCCGCTGCCGCTGCAGCGCGAGCGCAGCCCGCGGCGCACAGGTACGACTATACATCGACTCCATCCGCGCGGCGCTGCGCCTCGCGCCGGCGCCGCCGCTGCCGCTGCAGCGCGAGCGCAGCCCGCGGCGCACAGGTACGACTATACATCGACTCCATCCGCGCGGCGCTGCGCCTCGCGCCGGCGCCGCCGCTGCCGCTGCAGCGCGAGCGCAGCCCGCGGCGCACAGGTACGACTATACATCGACTCCATCCGCGCGGCGCTGCGCCTCGCGCCGGCGCCGCCGCTGCCGCTGCAGCGCGAGCGCAGCCCGCGGCGCACAGGTACGACTATACATCGACTCCATCCGCGCGGCGCTGCGCCTCGCGCCGGCGCCGCCGCTGCCGCTGCAGCGCGAGCGCAGCCCGCGGCGCACAGGTACGACTATACATCGACTCCATCCGCGCGGCGCTGCGCCTCGCGCCGGCGCCGCCGCTGCCGCTGCAGCGCGAGCGCAGCCCGCGGCGCACAGGTACGACTATACATCGACTCCATCCGCGCGGCGCTGCGCCTCGCGCCGGCGCCGCCGCTGCCGCTGCAGCGCGAGCGCAGCCCGCGGCGCACAGGTACGACTATACATCGACTCCATCCGCGCGGCGCTGCGCCTCGCGCCGGCGCCGCCGCTGCCGCTGCAGCGCGAGCGCAGCCCGCGGCGCACAGGTACGACTATACATCGACTCCATCCGCGCGGCGCTGCGCCTCGCGCCGGCGCCGCCGCTGCCGCTGCAGCGCGAGCGCAGCCCGCGGCGCACAGGTACGACTATACATCGACTCCATCCGCGCGGCGCTGCGCCTCGCGCCGGCGCCGCCGCTGCCGCTGCAGCGCGAGCGCAGCCCGCGGCGCACAGGTACGACTATACATCGACTCCATCCGCGCGGCGCTGCGCCTCGCGCCGGCGCCGCCGCTGCCGCTGCAGCGCGAGCGCACAGGTACCTCTCCTGTGTACAATACAATAGCACAGCGTAGGGATGTATTCCATACAGTGAGGTAACTTCATACACGGCCAGCGGCTCGACTCGGTGCTCCTGCTGAGGCTTAAGGTTGTCAAAAACTATGCGAAAGATATTACAGTCTGATTGGCAAACTAATTTCAAATGAAAATTCGCCGGCGTATTTTAAGGGGTGTACCCCTTAAAATACGCCGGCGAATTTTCATAGAAATTCAGCGGCGTCTCCTCCCCGCCTCCTTCCCCGCGCGCCCCCCATCGACCCAAAAATCGGCGGAGTTAACCCACTGTATGGAATACATCCTTACGCTGTGACAATAGTACATTGTGCATCTAGGGCGGTAAGAAGGGCATTACTTACGAGGGTGTATTGAAACCCGATGCCAAAGGCGGAGGGCTTGATATTACCCGAGTTAGTAATCCCCTTACTGCCCGTGGTACACACAATGTTTTTCATCACATTTGCGAGGAAATAAATAAACTTTCTAGACAGGGAAAGAAACAATAATGATTAGCGGTAGTGTAGTTGCACAGTCCACAGTACTCCGGAGTGAGTACGTGCTGCGAGCGCGTGCGGGGCGGGTGCTCGGGGAGCTCCGGACGGGCGGTAAAGTAGTATGAGAATCCTTTAAAACCATGGGAATAATACAGCTCTTTAAGTCTAAGTATGCTTGCATATAATATCACCATTTATGAGCAGGTGTGATGAAAATACACTTTTTCTCAAACATGCTATGAAATGTTGTTATAACGTTCGTTATAATAGGCTTCAAAATACCACGTTTCAGACGGGGCAACTGGAGAGACACGTAATGGAATTTCATACAAAATTGAAGGCCTAGGCCGGGAAGTAATATTTTTTTTATTTTTGTCCACATAAATGTGTGACACAGCAACATGGGTTTTAGCCATTATAACAGTTTCATTACTATGGTTCATGATGACATTCTGCCAGTAGGCCTATTAAAAAAACAATAAATTATATATTCGAATATATTAAGTCGATAATTAATCGATATCGACATGAACATAACAAATATCACATTATAAATTTTAACATTAGTGGTAAAAGTGTCTACTCAAACCGTGCCGTTTTGTTTCATGATAACATTCTGCCACAATGCCTATTAAAAATAAAATAAGAAATGATATTTTGGAGTTTTATTTATATAACATGGACATCGACATGAACATAAGTAAAAACACGTTATTGTACATTTACTCACACAAATATAGGTCCATTTCAAATATTAAATTTAAACGTAATAAAAGCGTCTACTCAAACCGCGTGTGAAAAAAGCCTAGGTAGTTTTTTAATAATTTTGGAGGTTAAGATAATAACTTTGATTCTTTTATTCTATTTCAATGGTTTTATTGTTCATTGTTATTTATAATAATTATGTTGTCGTCGAGTTTTGACGAAGAAATGACTATTCATTGAGCCCCACCAGAAATAAGTGCGAAATGCGAAAGTAAAATTGAATGGGCTCTAAATTAATTGATGGCGCAATTGACAAACGAGATGTCGGAGGCATATGGCTACCCAAAATGCATGCGTGTTTATTTAATAAAACGATAACTGTTTAGACTAAATTGGTTTCATGTTTAAGTGAAAACTGTGTGTCTATCTAAGGATAAGTAGGAATTACAAAAATTTGTAAAGAGGTTATAATTTTCATTGTCACAGAATAACAAGCGCTGTTCGTGTTTGGTACATTTTACATTGCGACATATTTATACATCATGAAATATTTATGGATCATCTTGTTTTATCGTTATAGACTAAATTCGTGTTGGAATCACCACGAACTAAATAGCAATATTTGTGTTAGATATATTAATTCGTCAAGTTAACTTTTAGTTTCTCTAGAAATAAAAGTACTTATCATATTATTGGAGATTTTTTTATTTATTTCATTGCATGTTTGAGAAAAGCACTATACATGCCTTGCCGTGAAAAGGCTTTAACGGCTTCGTATGGTTATCCAGCCTCGCTAACGCTCGGCTCGTCTATATACATACTCACCCGTTAAGCCCTTCTTTCCCGGCGTCTGCAGTAATGTACTATTTCTACTCCAGCCCTTCTATCTGTCAATTAGATGACTGATAGGGATATTTAAAAACTATACATTATAACGTTGTCTATGGTATTCCATAAGAACACTGCTCCTATGGAACTTCATACAATATACGAGCACTGTTGTTTGTTTTTTTAATTTCTATAATGGGCACAACATCTTCCCTATTCCGCCACGTTTCAAAATTTTGCTTTTTACGCTATTTTAGCTGTCGTAGAAAAACTAGGGTATACAACAGCTCATAATTGGTCCTTAAAACTTGTTTTAAGAACCCTTATTATATCACTGTTGCATAAACTACTATTTTTTTACTCCAGCACTTCTATCTGTCAATTAAATAACTGACGGCGATATTTAAAAAATACCTACACATAACGTTGTCTATGGTATTACATACGAACACTACTATTGATTTTCATACAATATAAGAGCTTGATTTTTTTATTTATTTCTATAGTAGGCATACGACATCTCATCTTCCACATTCTGCCATCTTTCGTCATTTTACTTTTTTCGCTATTTTAGCTGTCGTAGAAAAACAAGCGTATGGAACAGCTCATAATTGGTTCTTTAAACGTGAGGGTCGCCGTTACAGAACGAGACGAAGTCGAGTCGAGAGAGCCTTATTATATCACTGTTGCATAATAGTACATTACGATACAAGTGCGAATAGGAGAAAATTCGCAATGAGTGGCGATATAATAAAACACGATCGAAGGGAGTGTTTTAAATCGACACGAGTTGCGAATTACCTATTCGCACATGTATCGTACGACGTTTTACAGTACATATGGCCCTTTGAATGTTTGACATAGGCACATAAAGTGCTCAATATCACACTAGTGCGGTAATGTAGCACCGTACATATGGTGCTAAACTACTATTATTGTTCACCAGCAAGAAAATAAAACAATACAAATTAAGCACTAAAATGTCTCTCTGCGAGATCGTATCAGAAATGAGACCATCCGCAGCAGAACCAAAGTAACCGATATAGCTCTCCGAATCGCTAAACTTAAGTGGCAGTGGGCGGGGCACATTGCACGTAGAACCGATGGCCGTTGGGGCGGAAAGGTTCTCGAGTGGCGACCGCGTACCGGAAGGCGCAGCGTGGGTAGGCCCCCCGCAAGGTGGACTGATGACCTGGTGAAGGTCGCAGGAGTCCGCTGGATGCGGGTGGCGCAGGACCGGTCATTGTGGAAATCTTTGGGGGAGGCCTATGTCCAGCAGTGGACGTCTTTCGCCTGAAATGATGATGATGATGATGACTAAAATATAAACCGCTAGGCTAGACAACAGGCGGTCTTATCGCCAAGAAGCGGATCTCTTCCAGACAACCTTTAGTTAGAGGAGTTAATTAACATGGAAATCCAAAAATCTCATCTGTATGCTTGCCACGTGCTTGGAATCTACTGTATCTATAGTCGGTAGCGTCTTCGTCAACGCACTGTCAGTCCATCTTGCTTGAACTTGCGGGTGGAAGCGGGATGCAACTGTAGATGACGTGTCGAAATCTATCCTTCGAAATCTATAGCGACTCGTGGTAGAGACAGACACTGTTCGCATGCGTACAAGAGAGAATATGAGTCATACACTTATACCGGCTATGTCCGTTCGGGCCTTCGGGCAATCCGTATCCCTATTTAAGAGGTATGGGCACAGCGGATGCATATCGTTTAGTGTGGTAGGGCACAACACAACGAGTGTCGTCTCGCTCTAATCTGGAGCAGAGCCCATCTGGGGAAGTACCTCCACCTTACAGAAAACCGCAGTTTAATAACACTAGACCCTACTCATAGTGTTGTGTTTCTGTTGGTGAGTAAAGTCGCCAGACCCACGAATCAAAGCTTGCCCCTATAGCTGTCAACACAGCGAATCCTCCTTTTTTTAAAGGGTCGGCAACGCGCATGTAACACCCCTGGAGTTGCAGGCGTCCATAGGCTACGGTGACCGCTACCATCAGGCGGGCCGTGTGCTTGTTTGTCACCGTCGTAGTATTAAAAAAAAAGCAATGAGCACACATTCTCACGCCCGGCCATGATGGCGATCCAAGCGTGTGTGATTATGATTAATTTCATACTTTCTAGAAGAGAAGAGAAGTTAATACCTCCTCATAGGCGTTTTATAAAAAGATCTCCGAACCCTGAATACACTTAACTAATAAATAAATTACTTATTCCAATTCCAGACGAACCAGAGACCCGCGACGAAACAGACTTCGCATCGATCCCCCAAATCCCCATCTACGAAGCGGCCGACGTCGAAATAACAAAGCCCTCCTCCTCCATAGAATCCCTCAACTCTCTCGACAGCCTCAACGACGACCTCTACGACGAACTAAGCAAACTAACTGTACAAAACAAAAGAAGCGCGGTCAAGAAAAAAAACATCCTACCAGATTTGATCAACTTCGACGCGCCATCTAGCTCCCGTTTCGACTCTCTTAAACATTCTGAGACGTCTCTATCGAATATGTCGAGTCGTAGTAACAGTAGGGTGTCTTTATACAGTAAGGCGTCTCTGGATAGTAAGACGCGGACGGAGGATAGTTATGTGTTTGAGGCTGGGTACATGTTGAATATGGCGGCGAGATGTGAGGATATGGGGGAGTGGCAGAGGGCGTTTGATTTTTACAAGTCCGGGATCGAGAAGATGCTGGTCGGTGTTCAGAGTGAGTGCATTTCATAAGAGATTTTTTTTTTACAGTACACATGGTGCCATTACCGCCCTAGGACGATAATGAGCACTTACGTGCCTGCGTCGAATATTCGAAAGGCCATATGTACTGTACAATGTCGTACAATACACGTGCGAAGACGTAATTCGCAACTCGTGTCGATTTAAAACACTATTTTTCGCCTTTGTATCGTAATGTACTATTGTGTCCTGCTTTCGCGGCAGAAAAATATCGCTGGTTCGACTCCAGCCCTGAGCTCACTTCTTCTGTACCTAGTATATGACATCTCTTTCAATGTATAATTTATGTACTGTCACCTGCAATAGTATATGACGCTGTGAAGGCCGCAAAAATATGTGACACAGTCTTGTTTGTACCGCCATAAGAGCGTGTCACATATTTTTGCGGCCTTCACAGCGTCTTATACTATTGCAGGTGACTGTACACCATGGGCGTTAATATCCCGAATGATTTTTTTACAAAACTTGTAATTTTTAGACAAAAAATAAAGTTTTTTTGTCATTAAGTATACCAAAATAAGAGTTTTAAATTTTTTAGTTGTAATTATTTTTAGGTAGAGTCTTGCGAAGTTCTTTAAAATTTCTAATATCAGTCAATAAGTATGTCAAAACTAAAACTCACAGTGATAACACTGCAGTCAAAAATGCGTTTATGCACGAGTTATGGTGAAAAACGGTTTTAGAGACCGGTTGGCGTAGTTGGTAGTGACCCTGCCTGCTAAGCCTGGTTGGTTCTGGGTTCGAATCCCAGTAAGGGCATTTATTTGGGTGATGAACACAGATATTTGTTCCAGAGTCATGGATGTTTTCTATGTATTTGTATATTATATATATCGTATGAGTACCCGTAACACAAGCCTTCTTGAGCTTACTGCGGGACTTAGGCAATTTGTGTAAGAATGTCCTATTTTTTTTTTCTGATAAACCTGGTGAGCATCCAAATAAAATACACAAACTGTTCTTGTTATTTAAAACTTCTAGCTTAGACATGCTTTTTGAATGACTACTTTATCTATATCATCGTGGCCTATTTGAAAAAGTGTTTATTTAGAATTTACAATGAGTCATTCACCTTTTATCTTAGCTGATAAGTAATCCGTCATATCCACTACAGTTGGTAAAAACTCGGGCCGTTATATTGCGAGTAGACTATCGCGAGTAGACTCGTACATCTCTAATAAATGTGAGAAGGAATCGAATCTTGAGTGTACCACAGACCACCTCAACTAGATAGAGAATGCAAGACAACTAACGGTCGCCGCACATATGCGCACATACGCTTACTTCAGTTGCACCCACGTTTTCGATCTGCAACGAACGTGCAACGTTATAATGTATACTTTTTAAATCGCTGTCAGTCTTCTAATTGACAGATAGAAGTGCTGGAGTAGAAAAACTAAAAAGACAATATGATGCTCTCTATACTACTGTTACCGCGCTCGCTGTCTTGTCAGATTATAATTTACTAATACGAGTACTCGTCTAAAACTAACTCGAGCCTTATAAACTCGAGTGTCCCATCTCTAGTGTCCGCTCAAAACTCGCTAAGGCTATCGTACTCATTATATCGCTGTTACTCGATAGTGTTGTATCTACTGATTATATAGTGACAAAGTATTTCGACATGAACTTCCTGTTCTTGTGCGATTATGTGCAGGAGTACCATTATGATAGTTCAGAGTTTGAAATGAGTAAGAACATAGGTATACAAAGTAAAAAACATGTATGGCATAAAATTACTAACTGAATTTCTCGAGAACCTGTTTTTTGCAGTCGGTTAATAGTTTTTGTAACATCCTGTAAGGTGTGTTTACGTTTTTGTTTTTGACAGTGCATGTGTATGGCGTACTGTTGATATGTATCGTAATCAACACTATGGTCCTACGTTTCGAGCCCTTTACAGCACACAGAGATTGACAGGGAGAATTTTCATTCTCTGTCATCATTTAACCCTGTGAAAACGAGTGCTGTAAAGGGCTCGAAACGTAGGGCCATGGTGTTGATTGCGATTAATCCGTTGTAAGTGTTTTATTATAATGAATAATAATGGTAACAGAAGACAATAGTATATACAAAGTATCAGTGGCGGAGCGTTGTAATCAGGGTGTGCAAATCGGTTTTTAATTGTATGAAACAACCGGTTAATAACCAGTTATTATTATAACCAGTTATAATTTCGGTTGACACATGGTTTTCGAGATTTACTCGAAAAACCAAAAAATGGGACCTTCTTGACATAAAATCAAATATACAGTGTCGCCAGCATTTTGGGGAGCTTCCCGGAGGCAGGAGATTTTAGGGAGGTTTTTTTTATATTTAAGTTTAGTGTTAGGGTTAGCTTTAGTCTTTAGTTTTAGGGTTAAATTTTTCTAAGATAGTGTTAAGTGCTTGCTATTTTAAATCTTATGAAATAGTTTTTTGTAGATGTTATATAACTCTTAAGATGTTTGTGGAATATACAGTGTAAATATGTCGTTTTAAATAGTAATTATAATATTAATTACTTTATTTTGAATAATTTCTTGAAAATTGACATGTGATATTTTGTAGTATTATAAATAAATGACTATATTTTTTTATTACTACGATCGCAACCACTACATTCAGGTCCTTGGGTTTCTGAATCTTGCAAACTGAATTTAACTAACTTCCCGTTATTCGAATAAGCTGAAACTTCACACGCTTATGTAGCTTGGATAACAATACTATGTTATGGTACCAAAGTACAGTCAGCGATAAAACTTGTATAAAAAAATTGTGTTTGTTACAGCTGATTCAGACCCACAAAGACGTGCGCTGATCAAGGAAAAAACTAACAAGTACCTGTCTTACGCCGAAGATATCTACAAGAATCATCTCTGCAACATTGATGAAAGTGTAAGTTATCTTCATCCACTCGTTTATATACTATCATTGAGTTTTCTGTCTTTTGCAGCAATTTTTTTTTAAATAATATGCAAATAGTTCAATTGTAAATCACGAATTAAATTATTTATTATTTGTGGCTAGCGACCCGCCCCGGCTTCGTACGGATGCAATGTATTATACATATAAATCTTCATCTTGAATCACTCTATATATTTAAACCGCATCAAATCCGTTGCTTAGTTTTAAAGATTTAAGCATACATACATACAGACAGCGGGAAGCGACAACCAAACTTCTACGTCAACGCAATCAAAAGATACGGTAGTACATTTGCAATGGGAATCAAAATATATAGGGTACTTCCCGTTGACCTAAAATCACGATAAAGCAAGAACTTGTAGCACATACTTGTGCCAGAGAAAATCCGAAAACCGTATCATAACCGCACACAGAGTTCCGTGCCACCAGTATTTTTAAATACCTAAGGTCATACTTAAGGGCATACTTTGTGTGGAACCCTCGGTGGGCGAATCCGCTTCGCACTTACCCGTTTTCTTCTTTATATAATTTCTACCGTTTTCATTATACATCATCAAGAACCCCAAACAAAGAAAATAGAAAATCTGCCCTGGCACATATTTCTATTATGAAAATTGAGTCTTCACTGTTTTAGGTTCGTTAGTGATACTTTGACCAAATCATAGATAGATAGATTGATAGAATACTCTTTATTGCACACCTCAAGTTTAAGTTAGATACAAGAAGAAATAGTTAAATACAAGAAAAGCGTAACTAACAAAAAAAGAAAAAGGAAATACAACCAGTCAATTTAAGATCATACTCGTAGATAGATAGATAGATAACTTTATTTCTCAATAGCAATACATTGTTTTTCATTATACACTAACAAAAATATGCACACATATTGAGATCGTCAAAGTAGGTACACCCAAGGTACCCAAGTTACATATATAGATTAGTAGGTACATACAATTTAACTCACTACACATTATTTTTACAGTACAACTTCAGTCTTATAATTTGTCATTGATTGGTTCGCTTTTAAGAACGTCAATATACATTTAATTTAGAAATCGCAATTTAAGTACTCTTTTATACTATATGATGTCTTGTTAAGGAGGAGTTGTTTAACTTTACGATGGAATGCGTTGATGTTTGTTTCTTTTTTTATTTCCATCGGTAACTTATTATACAATTTTTTTCTCATTGTCATATTGGTCTACATCCAGCTAATACCGGAGCCGGTGCCCACACCACTCCACAGCCCTGTGCCGCTCTCCATGCTGCGGAGACCGCATGAGGACCTGGCGCTATACAGGGTGCTCGCGGTCATAGCAGACACCATGATGCTGGTGCTGCATAAAGCCGACCAAGCGTGCTACGCTATGAAGGTAAGAATATCAACTAATCTACTCTCCAACGGTCTCCTAGCCTAGTCGGTAGTGACTCAGCCTACGAAGCAATGGGTTCAAATCGTGGTCAGGGTATTTGTGTGTTTATCAGGAATATTTGTTTCTTGAGTTATGAATGGTTTCTATGTATTTGACGACCGGTTGGTGTAGTTGGTAGTGACCCTGCCTGCTAAGCCGATGGTCCTGGGTTCGAATCCCGGTATGGGCATTTATTTGTGTGATGAACACAGATATTTGTTCCTGAGTCATGGACGTTTATGTATAGGTAATTACTTTCCCCTTTGGTTATTTGTTTAGCTTGAAAACTGTTTGAAACGATGAAAAGTATGGAACTTTGAAGTGTGTTTTTTTTTAATATGAGTTTTTAGCAGAAATAGCAAAACACGTGTCCATAATTTTTTCATGTTCTCCAACATATATCAAAAGTAGTAATATTTAACAACGCAGTTTGCTTGAACAAAACTCTACAGAAGTTGAAGGGTTTCGTCACTTTTCCGTATTTTGGAGGATTATTTCTCCCAACAGGTTGAAATTGGGCAGTTAAAAAAAAATACGTGTCAGGTATTTTTGACTACTCTATAACATATATAAAAATCAATCAAATCGGAGCCGGACAGTTGAGTACCTTTCCTTGTTAGTCAATTTGTGTAAGAATGTCCTATAATATTTATTTTTCTACTCCAGCACTTCTATGTGTCAATTAGATGACTGACAGCGATATTTAAAAAGTAACCATTATAACGTTGTCTGTGGTATTCCATAAGAACACTGCTCCTATGAATTTTCATACATTTATATTAGCACTGTTGTTGTTTTTTTTTAATTTCCATAGTGGGCACAACATCTTCCCTATTCTGCCACGTTTCTATATTTTGCTTTTTACGCTATTTTAGCTGTCGTAGAAAAACTAGGGTATGCAACAGCTCATAATTGGTTCTTAAACTCTCGGGTCTATTATTACAAAACTCGGCTTCGCCTCGTTTTGTAACGGCGACCCTCAAGTTTTAAGAACCCTTATTATATCACTGTTGCATAAACTACTATTATTTATCTGATCTATTTTATGACATGCGTTAGGAGTTGTTTAAAAATTATGTGATCATATTTGGCCGATTTTGGACCCCCATTGGTGATCTTTTTTGGCCTGGTTTTGATCGTTCGTCATGCTCGTGTAACTCACAAAAACAAATATACATGGTAAATATCTCATTTTAATTTTAAATAGTAATTATAAAATTATCTTTTTCAGGTGATCCAAAAGATCCCCAACAACTTAACGGAATTCGACGAGTACTTCCTCCAACGGACCAACGAGACCCGGCAACCCATCCTACCCACCAGCATCCCCTACATGGTTCCCCTCCACGCCTACATAGAGACCAACTCCTTAATATTCCTCATACTCACATACGCCCCGGGAGAGAAACTACTGGATTACATTAAACATTATGTCAAATCTATACCCACTACGCCAGCGAGAGAGGTAAGATAAAAAAGACTCGACTTCCACCGACTTGAGACTATAATCTAAAGGCTCAAAGTCACCCAAAGGGCAATGGAGAGGGCTATGCTAGGAGTCTCTCTGCGAGATCGTATCAGAAATGAGACCATCCGCAGCAGATCCAAAGTAACCGATATAGCTCTCCGAATCGCTAAACTTAAGTGGCAGTGGGCGGGGCACATTGCACGTAGAACCGATGGCCGTTGGGGCGGAAAGGTTCTCGAGTGGCGACCGCGTACCGGAAGGCGCAGCGTGGGTAGGCCCCCCACAAGGTGGACTGATGACCTGGTGAAGGTCGCAGGAGTCCGCTGGATGCGGGTGGCGCAGGACCGGTCATTGTGGAAATCTTTGGGGGAGGCCTGTTTCCAGCAGTGGACGTCTTTCGGCTGAAATAATGATGATAATTTAACTAGGCCTTTTTAGGATAAGTTCAGTTTCCCCACCACGTATTCCTTCACCGAAAAGCGATTGGTAAATATCAAATGTTACTTCTTACATAAGTTCCCAAAAACTCATTGGTACGAGCCGGCAGGATTTGAACCCGAGACCTTCAGATTGAAAGCCTCGCGTCATACCGCTTAGCCACCAACCACCAACGCGCTGAAGTTAGTCTAGTTACTAATCAAACAAGTTACTTGTGCAAACTACCAAATTTGCAAGTAATCAAAAAAGTTACTTGTGCAAGTGGTTAATCGCGCGATTAATCTGTTCTAATGTATTTAATTTCAATAAAATAAATCTATTGTATGATTTCCACTCTGATATTTATTTCCCGAACAAATAAATTACCATATAAAATGTAATTTTTGAAATAAACTTTCTTCGAGATTCTCGTACTTTTAGGTATATTTTATTTCCCCGTATTTGATATAATCGTGTAATTTTTAGGTCAATTTAGAAAATGTATTCAGCGAGCCGATGAAAAAAGATGAAAAAGTCGATGCTGGTGATGAAATTGAGAAGCTGGTGAAGAACTCGCAAACGCTGCTGAAGAATGTGGACCGGGTGCTGAACGACGACAAGGAGGCTGGAGAGAGGGAGACGGAAGATGCGAGGAATGGGAGAGGGGAGGAGTCGCCGACGCATTTTAGGGTGAGTAGGTACATTGAAATTAATTGAATAGCGAAGTGAATCCGTTCTCAAAATGTTAGTGTTTATATTAGTGACTACTAGTTGCTACCCGCGACTTCGTCTGCGTAGTATTATAATATTTATAATGTTTGGTAGTGTATTTTTATTAGCATAAGTATTAAAGACCAAATTGACTCGAACTGTAAATTGCTAATTGAATTCCGGGGCCGTATAAAACAAGCAACTAACTTGCAACTACAGTCACCTGTTATTCTTTTTTCTCATTTATAATTCAGGATATACCAAAAATGCTGGTGATCAATATTGTAATCTGATTTGGAAAAAATATGAATAAATGTTTTTTTTTTGACAAACATTTTTTGTTTATTTTTCTTCTAATCACAATTCGATACTGATTACGCATTTATCGAATCACCAGCATTTTTGTTACAGCTGTAAGTATCTTTGTATCTACCAAATATTAATCTTTCAGTGGTTGGATACGCTGTAGATATGGTAAAAAGTATGTCCAAGTTTACATAAATTATCTTTTCATTATATAAGTATAATAATCAAGGGCTAGTATTTTTGATCATGGTTTAAAACGCTGTCTTAAGCTCACTGAACTTAACCCATTGAACGTCATTCGATACCTGATTACAACTTACCCCAGTTTCCAGTGAAGAAAAACATTGCGAGGATACCAAAATAATTACGTCGCGCATATAAACTTTCATTATGTAGGTAAGTATATAATATATGTCTTGTCCAAGGATGATCCTATGATAGGGTCGGCATAGGCCTTTATTCGCATGTACCTACTCAACATGACATGACTAAAAAAAGTGTAATGCACAGGCACAGGATTGAATTGACTATTTCACTTGCTTCCTTCCACCTGTCCACCTCTATATAGGATAATTTTTGGGAAAAAAAAACTATCCTGTCCTTTCCTAGGAGTCAAAACATCCCAATGCCAAATTTCACCTTAATCTGTTTAGCGTTTTTAATTTAGTGTGAAGTGGTAACAGATAAGAGTTCATCAAATTTACAATATTAGCATCGCATGGAAATATGTCCAAAATGTTATTGAAGAAACCGTGCTGGTTTTGTGACTGCATCGCTACGCAAGATCAGTTTGCTAGACAACAAAAATAAAATAGATGCCATTATTAAGTAAAATATATCTAATGACATGATCTAAGAATGTTTTTGCGCAAAGTTAAAGTAATTTTAATAAAATCTATTTAAGGAGGATATAGGTGATACAGTGATACCTAGTTCGATTAGTGGCATATAGAATTAGATAGAACTGTAATAAGTGCCATCCTAAAACATCAAGTTGTGCATATTCAGTAATTTTTAGCCTTTTAAGAAAAGTAATCATACGAAAAATTTAAGTTTATTTATGAACTATCCTTATCCAAAATTTTATATAAAAGCCGTACTGTTGCCGTCTTTGCAGTGGTAGATTCCGCGTCACTACGAGTAAGACCTCAATGATATTGTCCTGAGGTCTCTTCAGTCAGCGGGTGTTCATTCCGTTTGGAGCCACTGGGTTTAGCCGCACTGATAGCAAGATGGAGTGACGCTGGTGCTGCGGGAGACGGGGCGGTGTTTAGTGTGGGATGCTTTATGCATCAGCACATTTTTGACCACCCATATTACTCGCACTTCCCACGTGGCAGGAACTTGTGAACAGGAACAAACTTGCCGAAACTCTAGCGGCAGCGAAGCGGCAAAAGTGTGCGCTCCCTTTGTAATAGGCGGAGCGCCACGGTGTGGGAAGAGGGGGTTTCAACACCAAACACAGGGACAGAGGTTACTAGTATAATCTCCCCTCTATATAATAACTCCACCTTAATTATAATCTTAATATTATATACACTACTTGTACGTGTCAGTCGAGGGAAACTCTTATCTGATGGAAGCGCACAATTTACATCTAACACGCTGATCACTCAATATTTACAGACGTGTAGATTTGGGCGTTTGCCTATCACACCTTCTAGGATAAGATCCCGTACGGGTAGCGTGATACTTACGTGATAAGACAAACCTTTGTATGACAATTTCTGATAATTCTATACAGTTACTCACATTGAAATAATACAAATACAATAATGTTATATTATCACCTGTAAACTAGTACAAACTTGTAGTTTTGTGGTTACTATTTAATTTTACGTACATTGAGGATACATTGTAAGATTTTATTTATTTTACTGATTTTTAAATTCGGGAAGTCCCGGAAAAAAATGTTATCGCAAGGAAGTCTCCACTTCATGACTTTGTTCTACCAAGTGTAGGTAAATATACTCTGCCTATTCCGATCACTGGATAGTATGAGGTCTAAGTAACGTTTGAAGTGTCCCCGCAGGACCCGCGTTCCACTAGCGCCCCTAGCGGACAATCAACTCGCGGTATCGTTATTGCAGGTGCGGGGCGCGCGCGCGCAGCTGCCGGGCGGCGCGCTGCGCGGCTGGGCGGCGCGGCTGCTCACTGCACTAGAAAGTCTGCATAATGCTGGCGTTATATGCAGGTCAGTTACTATACATTTACATACAGCACTCTTTAATCCAAACATCCAAAATGTATACCCTGTTCGGACTCACGTAGCGTTCGGATTATAGAATAAAGAAATTTTCATAGTAATTTTTCGGAATAAAACACGCATATTTAACAATTATCGTATATGTAAGTAAGTTACAAAGGGTTCTACATAATAATCACTCAGTATTTTTAAAGAATTCCGTTATGGTCCTTTGAAGAGAAGTTTTTAGCGACATAGAAAACTCTTTATCCCTTAATACACGTTACAGCATTTTTTCCGAAATAGAAGTATCGACTTCATCTGCAAATCTAACACCTGAAACGCACTGCGTGGCACTGCAAGACAGAAACTGAGCAAAACGGCAATTGCACGGGTGGAAAAGGGAGTCGTTCGGATTATAGAAGCTTTCAATATTAGCGTGTGTACGAATTAAAGAAGACCCGCTGTAACATATGTGACAGCTATACGATTTTAAGCTGACATCAGGCCTATGGAACTCTCCACGCAAATCAAACGTTTTTTTGTCTTGAATCGGTACCGACTCGCATCCAAACATCCCGCGATTCCCGCGGCCACCAGTATTATATAATATTGCTAATCGTAAGCAACCTTAAAGATATGTGAGGAGTGGGATGGGGGGAGAGGACGCGAGCGTCAGTTGTTTTTTTCGTGGTGTGAAACAGTTTATTTTCGCTTTTTCTAAGACAATTATCCATTCATAAAAACTATCATATTATTTTTACTAACATGGTTATTTACATTTATCATTATTCCTGAAATTATTTCCTTTAGACAAACACTACTTACAATACATATGCTGCTACGGGTGGCCCTCTACATCCCTAACAACTTTTGTCCTAAAATCACTTGCCCTAACCGTTTTGGCCTAATGGGCATTAGCTCTAACGATCTATTGCCATAACAATTATTTTCCATAACATAATGGTTGCCCTAAAACTCATTTGCCCGAAGCATTTTTGGCATAACATCAATAACCCTAATGTGTTTTGGCATATTCATCGCGATCCCTAATAACGTTTGTCCTAATATCTCTTGCCATAACTATTTTATCCTTACCGGTATTAGTCCTAACAATCAATTGTCATAATAATTATTATCCATAATGTAATGATAATTAGTCCTAAAACTCATCTGTTCGAAGCATGTTATCATATACATACGCAGTCTTGTACCAGTTTTAACCTTATTTTAGTTGGACTGTACCAAAGGTGGGTCTTATAAAATTTGATCGAAAGTGGTGTAATTATGACATATATTTGAAATGATTGTAACATATACATATAACAAGTCACAATAAGCAGCTTTTAATTGAAAAACTTTTTTTTTATTGATGATGGCTGAGATCGAGCGCTTCAAAGATCGAAGTTTAAGGCAGGTCGGTTTAGGTACGACGACGAGCGAAGCGAGGAGGAGTGTTAGGTAGAACTGCGACCTAACAGCGCGCGAGCCGAGCGAGCGAAGCGAGCGTGCCGCGGCAGCGGCCGGCGAAGCGCCAGAACCGACTTTTTTCCATAACACTATTTACAAACTACAATTTTGTATTAATTAATTAATTTGGGCTAAGAATCGTTAGGACAAATAATATTACGTAGGTATTTTAATAATAGGATAAACGTCATTAGGCCATATAAAATTAGGGAAAATAATGATTAGGACATATGATCAATAGGACAAATAGTCATTATGGAACATAACATTAGGATATGTAATCAATATGTCAGGTGACATTAGGACATCAAACATTAGGGCAAACTAAAATCATCCATTCAATGAGAGGGCAATCAAAAATAGGGCAAATGAGTGTTAGGACAAATGATTATTATGGCAAAAAAGTATTAGGGAACGCAAAAATGGGATAAAAAACGTTAGGGATCCCAATATAGATCCGCTGCTACATTATACCGCACTAATACGATACGAGTACTTTACGTACCTACCTAAAAATTCAAAGAACCCATATGTTGAAAAACATTGTATGAATCACGCGCGAATAGATAATTCGCATCTCATGTCGATTTAAAACAATCCTTTCAGCCGTATGAAAACTTTAAATACATGCTTTACTCATTGGGAATTTCCTCGTTACAGATTTGTATCGTGTACACGATACAAATGCGAGAATCAGGAAATTCGCAAAATACTCCATCCTTATTTTTCTTCTACTCCAGGGACCTAAACCCATCGAACATCCTCCTGGGTGACGGCGGGCAGGTCATCCTCACGTACTTCGCCGGCTACCCGCGCGACGTGTCTCTGCCGAGGCGGTCGCTCTCCGTCTCATCGGGCCGAATCGACCTGTTCGTCGCGCCAGAACTGTACAACGTCTGTGCGGAGATAGCAGACGAGAGGATATGTGACTTTTGGAGTTTTGGAGCCATCATGTACGAGCTGTTGTGTGGAGTGGTGAGTATATACTGTAGAATACCTACTTAATCTGTCATCTTTAGATAATGTATCCATTGTTTATACCATCGGGCCGAATCGACCTGTTCGTCGCGCCGGAACTGTACAACGTCTGTACGGAGATAGCAGACGAGAGGATATGTGACTTTTGGAGTTTTGGAGCCATCATGTACGAGCTGCTGTGTGGAGTAATGAGTTACTGTAGAATACTTAGGCTGGATTTGACCAAACTTTTTAACCAAGAGTAACGCTTACTCTTGGATACTAATGTCAAAATCCCATAGTAATTTGACGTTACTATCTGAGAGTAAGCGTTATTCTCGGAATAAAAATTTGGTAAAACGCAGCCTTAATCTGTCATCTTTAGATAACGTATCCATAGTTTATACCATCGGGTCGAATCGACCTGTTAATCGCGGCAGAGCGGTATAATGTCTGTGCAGAAATAGCAGATGAGATATGTATGAGCTGTTGTATGGAGTTGTGAGTATCCTGTAGACTACACAACCTGTTATCCTTACATAACGTATCTAGTCTATACCATCGGGTCGAATCGACCTTCGTCACGACAAAATTGTACAACTTATAGTTCGGGTGCTCTATAAAACAAACATGCATGGTAATTATCCCGTTTTAAATATTGGTTATAATGCAAATATGACCATGTTAACTTAAAATCGTATAATGGTACGTCTGTACAGAGATAGAAGATGACGGAATATGTAATCATGAATGAGCATTGAGCAGTTATGTGGAGTGATGAATATGCTATAGCGTATAGACTATACTACCGGTTATCCTTACAACGTTATGACTTTATGACGTATCTCTACTCTACATTATCGGGCCGAATTGACCTGTTTGTCGCGCCAAACAAGTAGTACAAAGGTTTTTTCGGTGTGAGTAGCCGAATGGTACTATTTATTAGCGAATACTTTTAACTGTTTTTCTACTGCAGCACTTCTATCTGTCAATTAGATGACTGACAGCGATATTAAAAAAGTATACATTATAACGTTGTCTATCGTATTCCATAAGAACACTGCTCCTATGGGTTTTCATACAATATATGAGCACTGTTGTTTTTTTTAATATCTTGCGTGGGCATACGACATCTTCCACATTGTGCCACCTTTCTAAATTTTTCTTTTTTCGCTATATTAGCTGTCGTAGAAAAACTAGCGTATGCAACAGTTCATCCACGACCTTAATGTTCATGCAATAAAGTCCTGTATACATAGTTTTGGCACTTTGGTTGTATTCATATCTTATGTTCGAAGTTATGGTATGAATGAATGATTAAATTTTTTATTTGCGGAAAATGGGTACAATTGGTTGTTACATTAAAAATTATATACGTGTTCCACCATATTCTACTTAATTAATGCAAATATTTATAGAATAATCTTAATATCGTGGCTTAAAATAAAACTCACACAAAACAAAGATATCTTATTACTTATTACTAACTAAATGTAAATGCTTACATTAGACTATAACTAGCTTATCACTAAACTTAGTATTCAAAAATTCCTTTATAGAGCAAACACATAAATCACATAGCCACAAATGCAGTTTTTTCTTAAATTGCCTCAAAGGAAGGGTTTTTATACAGGGTGGGCCGTTGATAAATTCACTTTTGTCTCGACCTCCTTGGTTAAAATTACAAAACAATGGTACATAAGAATGGTGTCATATGAAAAAAAAAGAAGATTTTTTTTATTTAAAATGGCGTCTTACACGGGAGAACAGCGAGCGTTTTGCATCCAAGCTTTTTTTGAAAATAATCGTTCTTATGTGTCTGTTCGTCGGCGTTTTCGACTTAAGTTCGGATTACGCAATACTTGTGAGTGTCCAAGCACAAATTTGATCAAGCAATGGTTAGTAAAATTTAAAACTACTGGTTCAACACTAAAATCTCGGCGTGCACCACAGCAGAATTAAAGGAGAACATTCGCCAAGAATTCCAATCCATATCTCCACAACTTCTGACGAAAGTCTTTCAAAATTTACGAGCAAGGCTTGAAGAGTGCCGCAACCGTCGTGGACGACATCTTGATGATTTGTTTATTTGACATACTTTCTAAACAAACTTGACGATCGCTTGGCGTAGTTGGTAGTGGCCCTGCCTGCTAAGGCGATGGTCCTGGGTTCGAATCCCGGTAAGGGCATTTATTTGTGTGTTTATCACGAATATTTGTTATTGAGTCATGGATGTTTTCTATGTATTTATGTATGGGTATATTATATATATCGTTGTCTGAGTACCCGTAACACAAGCCTTCTTGAGCTTACTACGGGACTTAGTCAATTTGTGTAAGAATGTCCGATATTTATTTATTTATTTATCATCATCATCATCATCATCATTTCAGTCGAAAGACGTCCACTGCTGGACATAGGCCTCCCCCAAAGATTTCCACAATGACCGGTCCTGCGCCACCCGCATCCCGCATTTATTTATATTTATACTTTTTATTTTAAAACACAGAAAAATACCAATTGTTTCAATTTTTATAAATGCATTTATCAACGGCCCATCCTGTACCTAATATCTTCAGGCGTTATTGATGTGTATATATTTCGCAGCCGCTGTCGCAGTACCACAAGAGCGTGTTCAGCAGCCACACGGAGCTAGTGCTGCCCGAGGAGCTGTCCGTGGAGGAGGAGTCCCTCCTCACGCAGGTAACACAACGAGTGTCGTCTCGCTCTAATCTGGAGCAGAGCCCATCTGGGGAGGTACCTCCACCTTACCCCCACCTTAAAACCGCAGTTTAATAACACTAGACCCTACTCATAGTGTTGTGTTTCTGTTGGTGAGTAAAGTCGCCAGAGCTCCAAGAGGATTCACTGTTCAACTAGGGACCCACGGAGCAAAGCTTGCCCCTTTAGCTGTCAACACAGCGAATCCTTTTTTTAAAGGGTCGGCAACGCGCATGTAACACCCCTGGTGTTGCAGGCGTCCATAGGCTACGGTGACCGCTTACCATCAGGCGGGCCGTGTGCTTGTTTGTCACCGTCGAAGTATTAAAAAAAAGGTAACACACACTACCGTATTGTCGGGCGCCACTCATGCGTGGGTCCTGCGTCAATATGAGAGTATTGTCAAAATGACGTTTGAAATGTTCCCGCTGGACCCACGTTCCACTAGCGCCCCTAGCGGAAAATCGACTCGCGGTAATCCTCATTGGCGATTTTCCGCTAGGGAACATTTCAAACGTCACTTTGACAATTCCCTCATACTGACACAGGACCCACGCATGAGTGGCGCCGCCTGGTGAGCGACAATACGGTAGCTCCCGTTGGTTGACTGTACCTACAGTTAGTCTCAGCGACAATTTTACACTTCACCGAGTGTTATCCCGGTTTATTCCATAGCTCAGGGACTCTGGCGTCCACTTTGGAAATCACAAGATTTGGTGTAGACGCTAGTTTTACGAAAGCCTGCCATAGGGTAAACTAGGCCTTATTGGGATTAGCCCGGTTTCCTCATTAGGGCGGATTTTTATTGTGTTGTCGTTTTTATCGCGTCAGATTTGAATGTTTGGTAGGTAGGATGAGTTCCTTATTCTCTTTAAGATAGACCCAATTTCCCAGTATGTCCCACAATTTGTTCCACTGAGTTACGAAATCGTATGGGATTTTCGTAACTCAGAAATTTAGTACAGAATTTTTGTCGCACATTGGGATTTAGTTGTCTATCTAGTCTGGAATAAGGAACTACCCACCGAATTTCATACAAATTCAAAAATATGGCCATTAGTGTGCAGATCATATACAGGGTGTCCCATAAATGACACGTCACAGTGACACTGGAGGTAGACCAGGTCAAGAGGTACCAAACCAACTATTAATACTATTAACTATTATTAGTATTTTTTTTTTAATTTTTCTTAGTATTTGGATAAAATACCATTTCTGTAACCTTAATTACCAATTCATGGTACCGTACACATAACTGGCACTAATAATGTTAAAAACGGTCAAAATTTATGAAAAACTTTAATTCGACAATAACTCAAAAACCGTGCCACTTAGTTAGTTAGTTATGCTGGGCGTTTTCCGCAACTCGACATCTATTGTGCCTTTATTCCGTGCCACTTTTACTGGGGTCATGTTAAGTTAGTTTGGTACCTCTTGACCTGGTCTACTTCCAGTGTCAAATCAAATCAAATCAAATCAATTATTTATTTCGTCATCATAGGTAATAGGTATAAGGTGACAACTTAAATTATAGGTGACAACTTAAATTAAACTATGGTGAGCCTTACGGCGTACGAAACGTACATCCTAAATACTTAAAACGAATTACATAATCAGATAATGTGCAAAATTTATAAACCAACAATAATGATAAAAATTAATATAGTAAAAATAAAAAAAGAATAAGAATAAAATAACATGTCAAATCAGCATTATACTAAATACAAATTAAAATCAATTCAATTAATACCTTGCCTAAGAGGAAAAAATAATTACAATAAACAGAATAATTCCAGACTTAAAACAAATGCCACAATTAAAACAACTGTAGGGACTGTGTCCTACATTCGCCCAAATCTAGATGTCGAAAATTCTAAATAAACATATTCAAATTTAATAATGTACAGTTACGTGCAATGTGCACTTCGGTAATTCATATAACCGTTTTTATATTATAGTCCGTTAGGTTAAGAATAAAACGTTGTAAAAGATTTGTAATCTTTACTGGTTTATTAGCCTAGGATATTTATATTTTCTCTATTACTTTGTTTATTTGTCGGCACTCTGTGTCGGCACATTGTTCTATTATACGTTTATCACTAAACTAAATTTGCGAACAGTATTGTTCAATTTCGACTCGTAAAGCCATTTGGTTGGTATCGTGAGAAAACCTAGCCATCTGGCATACCGTTATCGGTCCTATACCGTTGCCCCGATGAGCCGGCCGGGGATGACCGAGTCATCGGGGTAGCTAAGGACAGACAGCGAGGACAGTCAGTACGCAACCGCCAAACGAGCAACTATTCCTTAGATCAGCTCAAGTTATATTCGACTAGTTATAATTTAGTAATTATTTCTTAACTCCACGGTACGAGTAGAGTCTATTAGTGTAACTCCTCGTCAACGTGTTAGTCGTATAGTTTATTTAATTGTGTGTCTTTCGTTATATCTAATACAGAACATTAATCGCGTAATGAACTTTAATTGTAAACATATCCCAACACATCCTAAGTACCTACCTAACATTGCCAAACAACAATAAAAAAATAAAAATTACTAAAAAAAAATCTATTATCACAAAAAACAAATCAAAAATCATTAGCCTTGGTTACAAATACAAACAACACTGATGTCAATATAATTGCTTATCATTGCGCTCATCCAAAAATTCACCGACCGAATAGTAAGCTTTCTTTGTCACTGACGTGTCATTTATGGGACATCCTGTACATTGCTCCCATGTTCCTCAGCTGCTGACGTACGATCCCGCCGAGCGTCTCGGCCGGGATGGCATCGACGAAATCAAACAGCATCCGTACTTCCGACACGTTGACTGGAAGACACTGCTCGAAGACTGGACCGTGCCTGGCTGAAGAACCGGACATGTCCTAACCTGTCTCTTGCCCGTCTATTACTGGAATACACGTGACATGTCACTGGCGTGTCAACAGCGCTTTTTAGACGGTCCAAGGTTCGATCTTGGCTGGTATTCTATACAAATTGCCTACGTATAGTTGATAGTGTCTGAACTGAACTCGTTTTAGGTGAAGGGTACGTCTCATATACAATGCCATTGTACAGTCATGTGCAAAATATGGTTCGACATAATCGACTCATAAATATGGTACTACGCTCTTATTACACCGGCATAAGGTGCTATGGGACATATTTTTGAGTAAGATGTGCACCACCATATTCTTACACTTGACTGTACTCCATACAAATTGACCACGTATGTAACACCCCTGGTGTTGCAGGCGTCCATAGGCTACGGTGACCGGTTACCATCAGGCGGGCCGTATGCTTGTTTGTCACCGTCGTAGTATTAAAAAAACGTATAGTTGATATTGTTTGAACTGAACTCGTTTTAGGTAAAGGGTACGTCCCATACACAATGCCATTGTATGTATTGTTTGATTTACTGTCATTAGATACAGATGGAAAAAATCTGAAAGTAATTCAAAAGTGATAGTATTCAAAGTGAATTCAGTCAAAATGTTGTGCTGAAATATTTTTATAACCAAATGACCATGTGCAAATTTGCCCCAAACCCAACAGAGCTGAGAGCTATCTCATTTGATAAGTATTTTTATTTACTTATTTTCTTTATATGGACATTAAGTTGAATTCCATTGCAGAACTGAGATATTTAGACTTTTGTCGGTCAATAATTAGTACATAAATAATGCAACCGAGTGGTATGCATAACTACAATAATTTATCTACAATTGCCCTCATTTTCTCAGAGAGAAGGAAAACTGGACTTCGTGGCCTCGGGCGGGACTCGAACCCGCTACTCTGAGATACCAGCTCACGCTCTTCCAACTGAGCTACCGAGACCCCTACCCTAAAATGTGTTAAGGGGCTACCCGGCATATTTCACTGTTTTTAAAGTGAATAGGCTTCGTTCAGCTCCAAGCACAACGCTTGAAAAAAATATATAATGTAGCTAGGTATTTGGTCTACATTTTGTTCTACTAAATTGTCGAAAAACATAATACATCAAGAGAAAAAAAAAAACCGTAAACCCTTTTTTCTACCTTAATTCTGTATCTTCTCCCTTATTATGCGTCGTAAGTACAATAAACTAAGACAAGCAGTATATATTTATATTTACTTTAAACGCATCTACTGATTTTTGGATAGGTTTTGTACTTTTCGAGAAAAAGCTATTACACGCATTTTTCCGAAAACGCCGGCTCGAGATGCCTGCGCGGGCGACGGAGGCCAGTCGTGTAAGATGGCACTAGTAGTTTATAGAGTTGCGTCCTAGTACAAGCAGCTCTTCCTAGGTGGCGACTTCTGCTTATTGACGTATTGTATAACCGGTGAGGAAAGGAAGCGGGAGGGGAAGAAAGCTCAAATCGCCGAGGTCATTGGGATAGGGGACGGCCTTAACTCATTTATAGTTCAATATCAGCTGTCAAATTGGATCGTTTCTAAATTTGAACAACAATGATGTTTTAAATAGAAAACTCCCGTGAGTATGAGACATATTAATATACTTATATCGGGTTACTCACGTCTATAAAGTCGAAAATAGCTCGACATGTTTCGGAACGGTTCGCGTCCCATAATCATGAGTGAGAAGCGCTTGCGGCGATTGCTCTGCGCACACTCATAGTAGTAGTTTCATCAAAACAATGATGTTTTGAAGAAACTATTTGGTGTCTTAACCCATAATTGCATGCTGATGCATTTATGACGCAGAAACGAGACAAGTGACAATCAAGTTCTATTGAATGTAGACTTTGTCATATCGTCGTAAGTTCTTAATTTGAAATGAATTTGGTTGTCACTTAGGACGTTTTGGGATCAATACTGTTTAATCATGCATTTCAGGGTTTAAAATTGAAGAGGCTAAAAATTATTAACTCAATATTTCGTCACAACTCAGCACGAATCTCCTAATAATTGAAAGAACTACCTAATTATTAATTTAGAAAATGTATTTATATTTATATCTTTTTTTTTCTACGGATATTATTTGATGCGCTTTTTTAATCGTATTTACGGACATTTTCAAAAATAGGGTAACATTTCTTTTTTTTAATATAGGAAGTTTTGGGTTATTTATAACCAGAATCACGAGTACTATTGATTTAAAAAAGAAAAAGAGTGTCCCTTTTTTTTATCAGTTTCGTAACATTTTTTACAAAACTGATTTTTTTTTATTGTATGGAAAATCTAGGACCCATTTTCATTAAAATGGTGCACTATTTTATGCCCTTACACACGAGCGTTTTTCAAAATAAATCCCGAAAACCTGATTCTTCGGCGTGGGTTCCTGAATCAGAATCACCCGGTAAGGGCATTTATTTATGTGATGAACACAGATATTTGTTCCTGAGTCATGGATGTCTTCTATGTATTTGTATATTATATATATCGTTGTCTGAGCACCCGTAACACAAGCCTTCTTGAGCTTACTGCGGGACTTGGTCAATTTGTGTATTAAGAATGTCCTGTAATATTTATTTATTTATATGGACATTTTGGGACATTTTTCTTTAACATCATTATCATCATTCAGCCGAAAGACGTCCACTGCTGGACATAGGCCTCCCCAAAGATTTCCACAATGACCGGTCCTGCGCCACCCGCATCCAGCGGACTCCTGCGACCTTCACCAGGTCATCAGTCCACCTTGTGGGGGGCCTACCCACGCTGCGCCTTCCGGTACGCGGTCGCCACTCGAGAACCTTTCCGCCCCAACGGCCATCGGTTCTACGTGCGTGCATTTTTATTATTAGGATCAAATCGGCTCGTGATTTTGATTCTAATGCGCCCAAGCAAGTCCAGATTTAGAATAATCAGTTTTTCGAGAATTCTTTTGAAAAAAACTCCGGTGATATTAGACAGTTTTAAGACAAAACTGTTATTTGTATGTGACAATGGTTTACGGTAAAGGACTAATGGCCGTTGTGTGGTGCCTACTTACTAGTAAATTTTTAGTCACATTCGTGTAGATAATATCGAACACTTTGTCTGCGTAGCAATATTGTTCTGGTCGTGTAAGAGTAGATTTTGCCTTAACATATGGTCCAAAATGTAAAAAATAGACTAAGACGTAGTGTTTTCAAGTACCTAGGGTTTAGTTAGACCCTAAAAGGGGACCTTAGTTAAGTCTAGTCAGATTTAATACTTGGCCCCAATTTGACCAGCGTGATAATTCCTAAAATAGCAGAATTACTGACGTTTCAGGCATCCATAGGCTACGGAAACAGCTCACCATCGTGCGGGCTGTGTGCTTGTTTGCCACCATTAAGATAATTCAAATAAAGTCGTAATGAATCGTTAATAAATAGATAATTACTTGGTAAAGATTTTTTGACAATTGTAACTAGATCCAATAGTGTTTGAAACATTTTCCGGTCAAGAGCTCTTCACAAAAGTGGTAATAATTATGTTTTCATTGATAAATGAGTTGGCGGCAAACAAGCATACAGCGTGCATAATAGTAAGCGGCGCCCGTAGCCTGCGCCTGCAATATCAGTAGGTAACAATGACGCTGACAATTGTCACATGTCACAGTGGTGAAGTTTTGAACAATGATGGGTTTATCGAGGTGACAGCATGAAAACCGTCTGTGTCTGTGTTAAAAATGATAGTTACTCTGTCCCGTGGATAATCCCATCCATCATACGCCCACTGGTTTGGAATATGTCGATGTACTGATGAAACTTTCCAAAATGCTTAAGAAAGGTCTTTGAAACAGGTTAGTTAATACTAGACTTAAGACATATTAAAATTCTCATAGCGGGTTACTCACGTCAATAAAGTCGAAATAGCTCGACATGTTTCGGAACAGTCCGTGTCCCTTATTCATGAGTCATGCGTGTAGCCGCACTAGCATAAGACTTAAGACCTTTTATAAACTTAAAAGGTCTAAACATGTAGGTAACAGAACTTTTTAAGCATTTTGGAAAGTTTCCGCAATTTGCACATTAGTTGTCAATGAATTTGTGACAATATAAATGTTAATTCAATGACAAGAATTGATTAGTGTTTAGGATTTTTAGTCAATACGGAGTAATAGGAATAACAGAAATATGTAAAAAACAGGGCAACCTATAAGTTTTAATTGTGCAACCTCCTAACGATACTGACTAAGAAAAATCCCAAAAAGTTTCGGAATAAGTTTTTTTTTGTATAATTTAGGAAATAGCTTGGCGCTTTTATGGAGACAGAACAGTTACAAATATCGTTATGAGTTATGAATTATGATAACCTGTTTAGGTGTCTCACTGCTGGGCATTAACATTAATGATACATATATTTTGCAAGTTTTTCACTTGACGTAGATAATAATTAATAAAACTGCTGAAACCATTGATAAAACGATTGATAAAAGCGCCATCTAGCGGAAGTACTTAAGAACTTAGCTTCTAGTCCCTAAATGTACCTAGATTAGGCGTAGTAAATGTTCAGAGTGACCAAAGTCACTCTGAACCGTAAGACTATAGTATTAAGGTGTATTATTGCTTCTCAAACAAAATGTTCTTTAGTCATTTTGGTTCGAAAATTTGAATTTTATTCTGAATTGCCGACAAAATTGTATCGAAATTCCTATTGTAACTAAAGTATTATTAATATTATATAAATGAATTTATTGAATAGTTTTAGTACAAATTATAGTGTTTTTATATCATAGAGTATTTGAGTATTGATAGGTGTAGTTGTGTATTGGCTTGATCTCAATTAATTTGCGTGTAGTGTAATGTAGATGGCACTAATAATAGACATTTGGATGAATTATACTATTATTGAATACGAATATGGTTTTATTTATACATACTAAATTAAAATGTAATAGGTACGGTCGGCAGAGATAATAGACCAAACATACAAACAAACTTTAATATTATAATTATAATAAAAAAAATATGCGGGGGGGTCAATTGTGTCTGCTTACTATACAGTTTTTTTTAAAACGTTAAGATTGTAAACTTGAAATTAATAAATAAAAAATAGCAACCAAAGATTTATAATTTACATTTATAGCAAGATTTACATTAAACAGTATGTGAAAATAGTCTCGTCCATAACATTAGTTCTAGCGCCCCTCGCTCGAGAGTGGCCCGACTGTGTCTCGTGCGCGAGTTAGGTTTATTTACAAACATTTTGAATTACATAGTCTTATTCAATATTTATTTAAAGAAAGGTAACTCGCGCCCGAGATACAGTTGCAGCGACACTCTTGTTCTAAAGCTGTTTGGAATTACATGTTTTCCACTCGATAAACGCCATCTAGCGAAATTCTGCTGTACTATGCAAGACCTGAGTCTCCACTTCGGCTGACAGAGACATTTAGAGTCTTTTTAGCATACTGTACGGATATAGTATACTGATTTAGTATACTGTACGAAATTTTAGCCATAACTATCGCCAACGTCCATACCACGTTGAACACACCGGTTCTCGTCCGATCACCGAAGTTAAGCAACGTCGGGCGAGGTCAGTACTTGGATGGGTGACCGCCTGGGAACACCTCGTGTCGTTGGCCTTTTGCTACTTACTTAATTATTATTTTTATTTGCTTGGAAAATTTTGATAATGTAACGTGAGTCCCTATTATTCACTTTTATTTTACATAGTTACTTAAGGTAAGTACTTCCACAGTAAAATATTTACGCCCCGCCCTACTGAGGTTTTCTAGAGAGATTACAGAGGGTATTACTTATAATCATTGTCGTGTAGGTACATGTTCTTGAAGAGTTGAAGGGCGCAAAGTATACCTACCCCTTTACTATAGGTACAGTCACATCTATAAATATCTATACACTATGGAACTTATTACAGGGAAAGAAGGGTCAAAATATTAATTCAGATGCATATTTATGAAGCAGACCGTACCATCTGGCGGCCTATGTGTTTGTTTGCCACTGACGTGTCCCTAACCCAACATTTTCGTATAATATGTCTTCCTCAGATCATAAGACGGGTGTCAATTTCCTTGGTGGGTCCATAGTTCATCCATAGTGCATACTTACATAGTCATCTATTCCATATGCAGAGTTTCCATGACACCTGGGTGCCTAGCCAAGATGCCAATCGCTCACGCTCAGTCGCTTCGCTAACGAAACGCAACTGTCATTGTAACACTAATAAGGAAGAGTGATAGAGAGAGGTAGCTGCGATACGTTATTAAGCGTGAGCGATTGGCATCTTGGCTACGCACGCTGGGTTTCCATGACGACAATAATAAATAATCTAATTACCAAATCTACCGTCTACCCTCGAGAACGGACGACTCAACTATGAATAGCATAGACTCCATCTATGCTAAGTTTCCTAGATTTTGATAGCATAGATTGAGTAACTTTTCGCTGGGTACGCGAACATTTCTAGCAAGATCGCCGTTGACACTTCGCTGATTCATCAGTCAAGCCGAAACCGAAACGATTAACTATATCGCGATAGACCCGTTTTATTTTCATTATAATGTTTATAAAACGCGAAAGTTTAAACTGTTATACCATCATTCCCTCTTAACACCCTTTCACCTCATTGACATTCAACAAGTGTCATACAATATTACATTACACCCCATACAGCCGGAAGTCATGGCATAACCGACAAAGTTACGTATTCACCCAAGTTCGTACAGTCTGTTCTGGAGCGCGTCGGTTTTGCAGTTCGCCGACCGCATTGTTAAGTTGGCATCGGTTTGTGTTGACGGAAACTAAACTATCGATCGTGCGACATAATTCGAAGCCTGCCTGCATGCCTACTACGAACATCGAAAATTGCCATTGACGGGAAAACCTCTTTGTCACTCTAATATGCAAGTGTGATAGAGATGGAGATACAAATTCGCAATCGTTCGATTTTCGTGGTAGTGGATAGAAGGCCTATATGTATTAGTATTGCGTCTCTTTAGATCGTGATAGATAAAAAGAGAGAGACACATTACCTACACGTACATTTTTCGATGTTTACGTCGGAAACAAAAGGAATCGACGGTTTTTGATTGACTAATTTTGAATCGATATGCCGCCATGAGTACTATAAACACAATAACTCACAAAACAATCTGTCAGGGGTTCATAAACCTTTTATTTTGACTTGCAAGAGCCGGATTTTGAAAAACATTTACAGTTAATAATCTTTTTTGATTTTTTCAAACTTTGTCTAAAAAAGCACGTTTTTATATATTCTATAGAAGTTTATGCTGAAGATCCTAATAACCTAAGAGAGATTTTAAATTTAAACTTATTGGTTGGTACAAAAACTACAAAAGTTATGTACGAAGTAGGTAAATGTGATAAGCTAATTTTCTTAAAGCCAGAAATAGATACTCGAAAACTAAGAGATACAAGATCGAAGGTCATTGGGACCAGGAACCCTGGACTGGAACCCAGTGACTAGTCCTAGACCAGGAGACGGCTCCCGACCCCTCGGCAGATCAAAAAAGCGATGGCTAGATGTCGTGAAGGCCGACATGAGCGTAAACAGGCTCACAAGGGAAGTAACCGAGGATCGCGCAAAGTGGAGGAGAGGAAGGAAGCGGACCCTGGCAAGGGCCGGGGGATAACACTAGGTAGAAGATGTTCCCGGCCCGCTACAGTAGAGTTAGGTAGGTATGTACTTTTTTTTGACTGAGTGGGAAATGCATTCCGTATCGTCCCTCCAGCCCCGGGAAGGTCATCATCATCATCATCAGTCGTTCCCTCAATGCTGACGATCGTGACATCATGTAATTCTCTTGAAGACCAGATTACTCCATAGGTTTCTATCTCTCGCCTCGCCAAATGCATTGTCTCGTGCACATTTAATTGCATGGGTGCAGTTATTTGGGAGCACCATCTAGTAGGGAGAGGGCCCCTGGGTCTCTTGCCTTCAACTTTTCCCGTCATTATGACTCTCTCTAGGCTTTCTGGGGAACGTCGAGAGAGGTGTCCGAAGAACGTAAGAAGGCGGTCCTGGCAATCCTGGCATATCGTTGACAACCGGCGTTAAATGCGTAGCTCGTCAAGTATGGACTGGTTAGTTTAGTACGCATTGCAGAAGGCCATAGTGGAGGGTTATGTCTCATCCGCTCTTTACCCCTCTCCTAGTGGGGAGAGCTGGCCCTACGCAATAAACCCCACTCCGATGTTTATCTGTGCCGTTTACGAAGGCGCCATGGGATCGCGAAAATGTCACAAGCACGCCCTCCGGTGGCCGGTAGGTAGGTACCTATGTAATACCAACTAGAGCCTAGTATAGTGGTATAGGTACAGCCAATGGCGAATATGATGAGATGATCTAGGTATTAGTTATACATACATATGTAGGTACTTACCTAAGAGACCTTCAAGGTAGCTTTGAGTTAGAAGGTAGGATAATACAATACCTAGGTAACTATAACTGGAAATGGGAGGGACTGGGAACAGCCGTGAAAATAAGGATTACGTCATTCGAAAATGAGGTATTCTACCAACCTACCTGTAGCTGTTAAAATTCTGCAGCCGACCCAGCCCGTGCATACCACGCGAGGCCAAAGCATTTCTTCTGAGGTGATCAACTTCTTGAACATATTATAAACAATTTCGAATCTTACATGTCTTAAAATAAAGCACATATTGTAATACGTATACCCCCCCATTCACTTAAGTAACTATTACGCAAAAATCCACTCTATGGCAAACGCAGTAAGATACTTAAAAGTCAAGTAGAAGCCTCCTTAAACACGCGGACACAATTCACGCCAATATCATATTTATGTTCTTGTAAATTAATGTGAAAATAGCGCGACAATCTTAAAGGTAAGTATAAGCCGGTTCTGCGAGAATGTATAGCTTGAGAGTACTTATTTACGTTAGTAGGCGACCATTCAAACTCGTTTGCGTAGTACTTGAAAACAAATATTAACTTCCTAGTCGCCAAAAACCATACACCTTTATGCTAACGTAATAAGGTTTAGAATAGGTTGATTTTTAAATTTTGAGTGTAAAATAAAAGGTTGTTTTCTTACAGCGATCTTCGGAGAATGCAACGCGCCGATTGGCTCTCAACAGTCGTTCCTTCGCCGACGAAAGGCGCGAACGCACAGCGCATGCGCGCAGTAAGACGCCATATTGTGGATGTTTTTTAAAAAGAAACGGTGTTTTTCAAGTGGACTATCGAAAACTTTGACGTTTTGAGTTTTTAAATAAACTTTTTTTAAAACTGTAGTGTGTGGTTCTGTTGTTGTTCTGCCAAGTGTACTGGAATTTACCACGTAGGTTCCGAAACGGGTTTCGACCTCATCGAATGGATATTTGTAACTTGCATAATTTTATGATTATTGTTTACCTGCATTAGGAACTGGTCTAGTGAGTTACAAAATTTACGTATCTGCACGTGTCTTATTGGATTCCAATTGGAGAGGTAAGTGTTTATTTATAAATATCTTTAAAATAGGTGGACGTCTTGTACACTCTGGTACCTTTATAAAGTTTTTTTTTAACAATCAATAAAAAACTATGGTCTTAAATGAGTTTTTAAAATAAAATTATAAAAAATAAAATCAGTTCAGGTACCTTTCTTTTAGTTTTAAAACAACGTTTACCTTACTTGTTTTTTAAACTCTTAGGTTTAGGTCAGTTCGATAAAGTTCTATTCTATCTATGGCTTCAAATGATTCAAAAATAGAATCGCCTTCCTTATTGAAAGCGGAAATTAAAGAAACGTGATCTTCAAAATGATTAGGGACGGTAGGGTGACCATGCTGTCCGCAAAAAAACTTGGGACATTCCTCAAAAGCAGGGTAGAATCGAGGAGAAAAGATATACCTGTATGATTTAAATTCCTAAGTGTTTTAATTATTATATGTGATGATATTAAGCTCTGACCACTCTACACAGTTTATTTTTATTTTGACGGAATGTCAATGCAGTGGAAAAAATACATACTTAATGTACTGTCGCGTTCAAAATTGAATGGGTTGGGGAATTGAATGTATGAATTCATACATTAATGCACTTTTGAACGCGTGTGTACCTACGTACATTTCTGTTTTGTCGAAATAATTTAACAATTTTGTTTAGGTAAAGTTAATCGGCATTTTGTTGATGAAATGAAAGCCGTCCTACAAGTTGGTGACCCCGACGGCCCGACGTGATTTAAAGTTAGATAAACTAATCCTACCTTAGGTGGCAATTATAGTACCGTTAACAGTAAATAACTCATAGACCCAAAGCACGTTATCCCTTAAAACACATTAACTGTCAAAATTTAAAGTGTTATTTTAAACGACGAACTTATATTGATATTATTACATTTACTTTCACAATCTGTGCTATCAAAATCTAAGAAACTTAGCAGTCGGACTCTAGTTTGTTGTATTTTGTGTCACCACGTAAAGCTTAAACGGATAAACTGTGTGTCCACTAAACCCGTCCAGGTATACACTTCAGTGCCAAAATGGTAAAGTACTGTAATTTAGGTAATACCTCTCCACTCACTACTCTACCTACGCACTCGTTAGGTTAGGGATTTATTAAGATTCATTATCAAACAGCACAATTTCAATCTCTTACATAAACTCTGCGGAAAACTATGCAAATACAGTTTTCATCAGTAAATATTAAAAGACAATTACCAATTAAAAATAGCTTACGTGTGTTTATCAATGCAACAGGTGTTCTTGAAGAACAGCCCATTACAGGTAGATTAAGGCCATCGTTGCGCCAACTTAGAAATGTCAAGTTTCATAATTAATTTCTGAATGGGGTTTGTATGGAACTCGCTGGCGAGGTACTTAATTGGTAATTAATTATAAAGGGAATTGGAACTGTAGCAGGTTGACTTAGATTTGTATTGAGTAATGCAGGTATTGATTTCGTTACGATAATTAAATAAATGTCATTCTTGGAAAGGGTCTTTGTTGTTTCTTTAATTGACTTTTTAATACGAGACTTAAAGTATTGCGATGTTTAAAGGTATGTAATTAAATTCAGGGCTCTATTTTGTCCGGTTAAGTTATTCGAATTATGTATAGGCTCATTAAAATAAGTAATTTTGTCCAAGATCCCAAGGTTTTCTTTTCCTGCCTTACATAATACATAATTATATTGATACATATTTGTTCATCGTATATTACATATAGGTACGTCAACTTATCCGAATTAAAACTATGGGTGGATTTTTAGATGTACGAGTCTTAAACTGTAGACATTATTTATTTGTATAAATAATATCTTTAGATGCTTACAGTTTCAGATGGCATTAAAATTCTGATTCGTCGGCAATGATACTCGGTAACTTGAACTGATACCTATAAAAAATTTACGAACTCGCCTCAAAACTTTCTCATTTTTGAAGAACTTAAAGTTTAGCTAAAATCCTACGTGAGTTGACTGTTAACATATAATATTATGTTAACACTTACACAACAGTAGTAAAATAAGAAAACCCTAACAAATAGGCAGTCACGCAGGCACGGAACGTTAAACAATATATTTTGCAAGGCACCTCGGCTCAAACAACTTTCCCTTACATAACTCCTTAAATAAATTCTCGTACATATGCTAATCAGCGATTATCTCGACTCATCTTCGCCACTCCCAAACTCAGCAGTTCTTTTACTAACATAGTTCATATAAAAAATCTTGCTTTTACACTTTTTACTTTTTTTACGCGCAGTGAATCGCAAATCCAGTTTTTTGGTTCATTCATAAGCCGAAGCATATAGTTGCATAGTTAGTGGGTGACTGGGTGTTGAAATAGTACATTACCTAACTAGTGCGGTAAAACAAAGAAAGGCCGAGATCGCAGATGTTTGCGACCCGAGCTGCAAGCGAGGGACGTAAATATGCGATCAAGGGCTTTATTTATTACCTCACGTGTTAGGTACATCATTTTATGCCACCACTTGGGCAGAAATCGGCTTTTTCCGTACGCGTAGCGTGCGGAAAAAGGCACTTTATGGCCAGGTGTGGCATAAAGTAATTTATCATTAATTGTGCGTGATTTCAGTACCATTTCTCGGTTGTTGATAAGAATAATAAGGGTCATTTCCAAGTGATTCTGTATAGCAGTAGCATCTTATAGACAATTGACAAAGTGGTACCTTTAATCGAAAAACGTCGCAAATTCACATTTTTTCATGTGTATTTTAATTTATTTTAATTGTTGCTTCGTGGTTAAATTATGTTAAATCTTGATTAATTTACCTTTAATTAAGATGTTGCAATTACTTTCTTTTAGTGAAAGTTTAATTGTGATATTTTACAAATTATAGGTATTATTTTATGAGACTCGGTTCCCTCAGAGTTTTGAAAACATTTACCTATTAATTCCTGGTCCCAATTTCACCCAGCTGACAAGTGTGACAATTCCTAATATGACTGGCGTTATAGGCGTCCATAGACTACGGACACCGCTAACCATTGCGCGGGCTGTGTGTTTATTGGCCACCATTTAGATAATTTTAATGAAATCATAAAGTATCGTCAATAAATAGATAATTTCTTCGTGAAGACTCTTTTACAATAACCAATTTTCAAAATTTCCAATAACAAATAACAATTGTCACGAGACCTATTAGTGTTTTAAAAAATTGTCGGTAACTTATGACATGAGAATGATCCTGTGTCGGAATTTCGTGACATAATGGTAATAATGATGTTAACAATTGTCGCACCTGTCGCCGTGGTCAAATTGGGGCCTGCACGCCTACCACGAACATCGAAAGTTGGCATTGACGGGAAAACCTCTTTGTCACTCCAATATGCAAGTGTGACAGAGATGGAGATACAAATCCGCAATCGTTCGATTTTCATGGTATAGGCCCTGGTTCAAAAGGTTCAAGTTTGAGTTCGTATCGTGTCTCCGTTTGTTGATAGGCAAGTCTAAAATTTCATAAATGCTGATGTACCAGTAGAGTAACCATACTAAAGTATCTTGTGTATCTTTGCAAGGTTTTAGTCTTCCTGGACAGTATTCGAGCTGATGTTGTGTAGATCATTTCAAACAATGTCCGTTTGTTAGTAAATAAAGAGTGATACAATAAAATACAACCGTTCTTTTTGTACCAGGCCGCCAGGAACAATTAAGAAGCTGTCACAAAACATTTTAATACGTCGTTAGCGGCCGATTGCGCTCACTAAATACCACTGCAATGTTTACAAGCGATTGTCTGCGCCTCCCACGACGGCTCCCAGCCTCACAATACCTATTCAACAAAGATACCAGGAATGTATAACTGACACGGTACAATTGCTCTGCTTGTGCGAGGTCAAAGGACTCCGCCTTCGGTCCGAAAGTGTTTTTTGTTTTGAATAATGATAATGAAGCCCTTTTGTGAGGGATCGTGGGAACAAGTGAACCCTGTCCGTTACGTCACTGTGAGTATATGTACAAGAACACTGAACAGATACTGCACAGCATACACTTCAAATACACTATTCCTTCCGGGTATTTATCATTCGGAGTTCGTTATGGATGTTTGTTACTCTTTCACGTAAAAACTACTGAATGGATTCTAATGAAACTTCACAATAATATAGCTATACATCAGAATAACACAGGCTACAATTTGTAAAGATATTGCGCACACGAAGTCGCGGGCAGCAACTAGTATCAAATAATTTGGTCTAAAAAATATCTAAACACACAGCAGTGTGTCCAGCCAAGTTCAAAGCAAATGCCGGGTGACGCTGCAGTGTGTATATTTATAATTTTCTTTCAACAATGTTTATATAGACAACAATAACGGCAGTAAAACACCAAATTACTCATCGTAGTTAATAATAAACCACTGGTTTCCACTGTTCAATGCTGTATAGCCTAGAAAGAGTTTATACGAAGTTTACGTTCACTGCTGTAGGCTGTAGCCCATTCCTATTTTACGTCAGCATCCAAGGCACTCTCTTCTAACTCTTTGTCAGCTTTGTGTCCTATTCAATCCATTAACGTTTCATCATATTGAAAATTTTATTAAATCATCACTTAGCCTGAAGAAAAGGTAAAGCTTATCTTTATATCCCATCTTACCATTCCACTGTTTGCAAACACAATTGTAAAGGCCCTCTGTGCTTCCTAAAAATGGCGTAACTGTAATCACATACGTTTAGTTATACTAGCCTATGAGTAATGGCCTCATAGCGAAACTCGGAACAATCGTCAGTTGCACAATCCGATCTGATCATTGTGCCCTGTGAGTCTTGTTTAAATGATTGGGGCTTTGCGAGTACGAGGTGTGAAGTAGTGCAAGAAGGTGCCTTCAATTGAGAAATCAGTAAAGATCATAGCACATTTAACTTTAACACCGTCTGGCGGATATACTCACTATGGAATTATGGATATCTGACTTGCGGATTTTCCGAACGTATGGCCGGATTGGCCGGCTTAGACCGAGAGAGCATCTTAAATATAAAATCAATGTCGTTAATATTTACATAATTTATGGAACATTAATTAAGATTCACATATTTATGCTGTCAAAACATTATTCATTCGTATGTGTTAACCTAACCTAAACGTATACTCGGGCATTATCGCCACAAGAGACCCAAAAAATAAAATAACGTAGGTATATTTAATGTTTTTCCTACTCAGAATGTCAGAATAACGAGCTCCTTCAATGTAGGAAAAACACTGCGAGAAAAAACGTTCT
Organism: Lathronympha strigana; assembly: GCA_949128165.1. Classification (NCBI taxonomy): domain Eukaryota; kingdom Metazoa; phylum Arthropoda; class Insecta; order Lepidoptera; family Tortricidae; genus Lathronympha; species Lathronympha strigana. The sequence goes on from OX421903.1 coordinate 669,370, forward strand.
CAACATTTTCAATCGTTTTACGTATTTCTGGCATTTCTGCCCATTTTGTAACCGCGGTACCTACACAGTATTAAAAAAAATACGGAATTAAATAAAATTAGGACTCTTTTACCAGTAGAATCGAAAAATTCTGAGTAATAAAAACATTAAATTAATCTGTTTTAGAAAAACAAGTTTTAGATCTCTTCCCACGAAAATGCCCACTCGCAGACTAAAGTAAAATCTACTTTTGAAGTTTCTTTTGATATCCAGTAACGAAATAGGAAACCTACTGTCGCATAAAACATGGCAAGTTTGCGAGGTTTAGTTTCAGATCAGCATATTTCAAAACCTAGAAACTGGACTAGGCAAAAACTTGGCCTTTCCGTTTCATTACTATGAGCAGCAAATGGCCAGCCAGGGGGCCTGCTGCGAAATGAAAAGGAAATTTTGCTTCTTTGTCACACTTGTAACTTCGTACATAAATGGGACAGAGAGGTAAAACTACATTCGCGGTTTGCGGTAGGCCCACCAGCTGTCGCATTTGGCATGGCACGCGGCGATTGGTAACCCATTCACAGTTATGTTAGCATTTGGTATGGTCACTTATTTGGCGCGCAGGAATGACTTCTTATACCTTATATCTGTATTGAGAAGGAATTTTCAAATATATTCGACCAAGTTATTTGGGCTTGGTTCCAGTCTAGTAACTTAACGAGCAAAAAGATTTTATTTATGATATTTAAAAAACGTACAATTATAAAACCTACGTGATTTTGCTATTCACCTCACTTCTCTTTAAAACATGCGGGAATTTAGGCTTTCTCACGCATGCTTTTCAATATTACATTTTAAATGAAGGTATCATATAATCAGTATAATTATCTAAAATATGATGACACATCCAAACTAAAGGTATCTACACTCAAAAAATACGCACCGTATCTCAAACATCATTACAAAACGTGAGATCGCGGTACAGAACACATCGTTTATCTATAGAAACATGCGGAAATTTAGCTGTTCCCATACACACATACAGAATGAATGAGAAACGTGCTCTCACGATTAAATTCAAATTACTTCAAAAGGACTTTAGTATCAATGAAGTTTCTATTTAATATGTAATTTTAATAAAATATTAGTATAATACTAAGTAGCTAAATAACTAAGTAGGTACTTAGTTCACATAGTACAGCCATGAATTAATTATGCAAGTTTTTCTAATTACTAATAGCAACATAGCAAGTCAACTCTTACCTCGTCAAAGCTCCCGATTATGCACCGTGTTATCTTTTGATTTAGATTTTTGCCTCCAAAACAAACATCTTTTTACAGAAAAATAAGCAAAAGGTGAACACAGGTTATTACTTTGAAAAAATACGATCTTGAACTTCTAAACGTATATTCGCTTCGCTGCAGTTTTCGCTTACGTAATACGTCATCGGTTTTAATAGAAACGGTTGTATATAAATAAGTAAGTATATACAGTGGACCGCTGTGGACCCCTATTCCTTACTGTATAGTACCTTTTAAAAGTGGCGATCTTAGTTTCTCGAGATATCATTTTAATGGCCAGGGACTGGCTGGAGTTAATAAGGAGCGTCACGATTTCTATTTCATTTCATTTTCTAAAGGGCTCGTCAATTACTTGACGGGACTGTGAAAGTGGGTGATAAATACAGAATTCTTGAAATAAAATTAAAATTATGTCATACTTTTAAATACAAACACCGTCCATTGTCTTAATTTTGTTATGATCATTAACATTCGATAGTATATGCGAAGTGGTGAGGGAACTAGAGACGATGACAGTGCTCGTTGTGACAAAAATCTAAACATTCAACACTGTAGTGAGTTCGATCAAGTTGAAAGGAAAAGCCGGGGTTTTAGTTTTTTGGTCCCAAATCTTCATTATTGTTGAAAACTGTCAAGTAACTTTTGTGTTAATTAGTAATTAACCACACAAATGATGGCCTTATTGTAACATTTTATCCGTAATTCTGATTTTGAAATGATGTCATCTGATATCACAGCAAACTTCAGTTAAATCTAGATAGTAAAAACTTGCAATTGTTGTATGCCAATACTAAAACATAAGTACAAGAGCTAATCAACAACTAGTTTACCAGTCAACCCATGTTTGACTTATAGTTTAATTATTTCATAGCAAAAAGGGCGGGCAGGAATGTCTACATTGCAGTTCATATGTATGTATGATTATGTAAAAAGTAATTGAAGTGGCAGATGATTTACCGACCTTGATGCATCCTTTGCAATTCTAATGACCTCAGCTGAATGCAGCCGGAACTCGTTACACTTGTTATAAAGAATATACATAACATGTATATGATTAAACTATTTCTACATGTATCTAGTGCTTCTATGCAGAATACACTTGCACTTGTTCATACATTTGTTACCAGTGTTAAATATAAAACGTATATATAGCAATACATTTTTATACACATGTTTTGATGTTTACCGAGCTTAAGTAATGCTGTAGTAAATAATAAGTACTTTTAAGTACAGTCACATATTATAAGTAAAATATGTATACACGACCTTGATGTTAAAGCAATAAAGCCGTGTATTCATATTTTTGGAATTTTGTATTCCGTGTGACTGACTGTACCTACGTCTTTAAAAGTAGCTTTCAACGTTATTTCTTTAAAAACCCTTACTTTTTATAAACAGCATTTAGCAATTACCTAACGCCTCACATAGCGACAAATACAACCATTAGGCGCTTACAAAACCTCCGCTTTTTTAGAGATCCCCACAAAAAAAAACACTCTGATTTGGCTAATTAAAATATATTTTTCTAGGTGTTGTTGGTAATAATTGTAAATACACATAATTAAGTAAACTTGTAGTCCGAAAGAGATATTTTATTACATTAGCATTTTTCTTTTAATCTTGTGAATATATATATATTCTAAACCTAAAGTATTCGTTCGCGTATTATACAGAGTTTAATGCCAAATTTTATCTTTTTAAATCTAAAGTAATCAATTAAATTAGTGTAATTAATTAATTTATGTTTTGAATTTACAATGATTACAAACGCATAATATTTAGGTTGGTTTTACGAAAAACAAACGTCATACACTTTTTTTTTAACTACTGTTAAATACCTAAATGAGAATGGATTTTATTTATAAAAAATTCAAGAACTTAAACATGGTCAAATTCAATATAAATAAATCTAAAGGAATACAAGTAAATTAAATCTTTATTTTAATTTTCAGTTTATCACATGTTTTTAAACAAATTGTATGACTTGTTAAATATATTACGGAACCTCCTTATCAATGGTAGGTAGGTTTTTGAGCGCGCGCTGACGCAACGGCCCGGTATGCGCGGAGACCGGTTTGCGGAATCTAACCGCATGGTCACTCTAGCTATTCGTGGGCTTGTACCCATACTGGCTATTTTCTTTTTTATTAGCGCTTGCAAACAGCCATGTTTGCATTTAATTTAATGTATTTTTATTTGATTTTCATGGCTCAAATGCTGGCCATATACATTCGGGCAAGAAACGAGAAAGAAAGGAAAAAAGATCTCCATAGTAGGTATGACCGCCGGGCAAACAAATTCCCAGACAAATTTCCCATTGGTAGACTTAGCATATCAGTTTTACAATAAAATTCTAAGTAGGACTTTCTTTTGAATATTACATCTATTTCAGTTGGTTTTAGCATATTTTTTATCACTTAAGTAATAACTGATAATGTAGAGGTAGACATAATACATTCTGTGTTTGATTAATTTGACTTCAACATTAGAATTAGGCACATACTTACTATTTTTTAGGGTATTGTAATGATTTCCTTATTGCCATTTGCCAGTAGATTTTACAGGTGCCAGCCTTTACCCATACACATTTGTATGGGTTAGATAGAGATTTTATACCGACAGAACTGAGTGGCCAAAATATATAATCGAATCGAATCTGAATATAATATAACCTGCCTAGTTTTTACTTGCGTGCTTTACTTAGGTTACCAACTTACCATTGTCTATGACATGCAGGATATAATCGATCGATGATTAAGAAGACGTAACCAGAGCCAGAACGATTTGCGGATTTGTATCTCCATCTCTGTCACACTTGCATATTGGAGTAACAAAGAGGTTTTCCCATCAAAGCCAATTTTCGATGTTTGTGGTATGCGTGCAGTACATAACTACATACCTTACACAGACAGTTCAGTTTCTGTTAATGAATCGGTCACCATACGATTTAATTTAAACAACTGTCTCGTTTGTTTATTTTTATCTTTGTACAGTTTTTACTGTAATGACAATGACAACACATTGATTATGAAGAAAATTAATTGTCACATTATGACAATGCCAAGTGAAATACGATCTGTCAAAAGTTATGACTGTCTTTAGAAAGGTATTTTATTTGTAATATCAATCGGCAATAAAATGAAAAATTGATTCTTTTCATTGTTTAAAATAAATAACGTTAGTCTCCTTAACTCTAGTCTAGGATGCAACAATACCTTATCATCACTCAAACCGTGGAGTTAACCTTACTCACGTCTTATGAATCACCCTGTATATTCTTTCATATAATTATTTCGTAATTGCATTAATATTAATGCATTAGTTACTAGATTGAATTATTTCAATAAAGTCCTACATCATGTATGGCATAATTTTATATTCTCAACACGTACCATATAACTTTTTATATACAAAGTGTAACAAATTCTTTCGAATTGCCCAACATATTCAGTGCCCAATCAAACACTATGATTATATAGGTTCTTAGCAGCATTCCATACATTGCCACATCGTTATAAATCGCGCCAATTCAGACTCTCAATCTCGGGGACAAAGTCTTAATTTGATTGATCCACTTTTTCTAACAGTGTGGAAATAGTAAGCGGGGAATTGTGCCAATGTGTTTGACAAACTTATATGAGCATGTGGTACTATTTAAATCTTAAATAAGTTGTATGAAAAGTTTACGAAAACTGCTATAACACCGCTGTTCGTGAGTTGCAGAGATAACTTTGTATTTTTTGCGTATGTATAAATGGGGAACTGATTAGTTTATTAATTAAGGTAAATGATTGATTTTCATGTTACAAAAGCGGATGTTATGAATTTAGTCAAGTTTGTTGCTAAAGTTGCTTGTAGGTAATGTTGTTCACTTTATTGCTTGATACTTTTTTTTATAAATATTACAGGACATTCTTACACATATTGAAGTCCCGCAGTAAGCTCAAGAAGGTTTGTGTTACGGGTACTCAGACAACGATATATATAATATACAAATACATAAATACCTACATAGAAAACGTCCATAACTCAGGAACAAATATCTGTGTTCATCACACAAATAAATGCCCTTACCGGGATTCGAACCCAAGACCATCGATCGGCTTAGCAGGCAGGGTCACTACCAACTACGCCAACCGGTCGTCAAAAATGCTTACTAATGGTTCGCCCGAACGTGAACCCGCGACACCTATATCTCGGCAACCCGATATATATATATATTTATTGAAATTAAACACTTTAGAAAGAACGGATTAATCGCGTTTATTAACACCATGATCCTACGTTTCGAGCCCTTTACAGCACTCGTTTTCACAGGGTTAAGATGATGACTGAGAGATCATGGTGTTAATAAACGCGATTAATCCGTTCTAAAGTGTTTAATTTCAATGAATAACAATCGCGGTAACAGAAGACAATATTATATATATTTATTTATTTATGTATATATATAAATATTTATTAGTATATTATAATTTATTTATTTTGCTAATATGTAGGTATGTTTATTTTTTATTAATTTTTGTTTCTATTAAATTACTTCCGTTAGTTTTTGCACCTTCTACTGTTTCTTTCTGTTACATTTGGCTCCACTACACTACCCTAAGGTTGTCTGGAAGAGATCGCTTTTTAGCGATAAGACGGCCTGTTGTTTACCTCTGCTTTTGTGTATGATGTATATATTTTTTTCTGTTGTAATATTTTATTGTACAAACATACGACGGATCGGCCAACAAGTCACAAAATACACAAAATAAGTAGATTGGGACTATTGGGAGACCTCACTCGCTTCGCTCCCTTGTTCGAATATACTAACCTTATTTAAAAATAGTGGTTTATTACGGACGGGTGAAATACGTTTGATAACTTGCTTTATTATTAAGGACGAAGGAAGGAAGTTTTTTTATTAATATGATATATGAAGTATAGTTTGAATTAACTTTTTATAAAACGTATCTGTAATTGACAGTAATTGAAAAATTTTGTGTTTGGCATAATTATATGTTTTTCTTAAATTTCACCAAATTTAGAAAAAAGTTGAGACAGTGATAGAAAACGTATTCCGTATTACGGGCATTACGACTGTAACTATTTTATTCTTCCGAAATTAATTGATGCCCTCGGACATCGGTCCAGGTCGATTTCACTTATGAAATGCCTATTTGAATGTTCTAACACTTCTAAACCCGGTAACAAGTACCGTAAAACCACAAACGGTATCAAAATAACGCAACCAACAATTACACTACCTGATACCTGATTCGCAATAGCGATCAAAATAATTGTAAACAGAAAAATACGGCTTTTTAATTACTCTCTACGACCATATGTATATCAGATTTGAATGTTACACCTATTAATTAAGTTTTTCGTTGAATTTAATTTTATAACCTATAAAAATGGCAATAAGATTCAAATTGGATCAAACTTCCTTTCAAATACACTTCTATAAAAGATGCCCGATTGGCATTAAAGTGCCATATATGTGCACATTAAAATACTGGATTGAGGACACGCGGTGGTAGAGGTAACCTTCTAGGTCTATGTATGTACTAACATAAATACATAATTGGAATGGGTATGCAGGTTAAATGATTAAAATTTAAAAATCGCGGTGGAGCCAATCAAAGCGGCATTTATTTGCATGTTAAAATAATTAAGCTACTTTATATGAAGTAAGTTATAGGCATTGAGTAAATTAAAATGGGAAATCCTCCTAATATAATATAAATTTAATGGATGTAAAACGTAATTTGGATATACTTGGTCTTTATACACTTAAACATAATCAGGAATATGTCTTGGATAAATTAAGATTAAAAGGTGGATGCCCTACTTACATACAGAGTTTCTGGGATCTTGGTACACGATCCACGTCATCTTTATTTAAATAGCACATAACCTGTAGATTGTACCTATAGTTTTGTTCATAGTTATTATTTTGTACTTCCAAAATACTAACTCATTAATACATCTAAAAAGGCAAAATGAAACTTTTACAATAACATTTCTTAAAGCCAAAGCATCAAAAACCTCTTGTACTTAGTTAGTTTTCTATAGAGCATCAACAATCAACGAGAGCTTGATCAAAGACCGCATTTTCAAAAGCTTAGCACACTTCAAAATGAAACCTTAAAAGTTCGGTATAAGGTATTTTTTCGCAGTTGGTCGTTTTGAGATGCTCCACAAGGCCGATTGCGACACTAGGGCCAGGTGTAATCGTTTATTAGATACGTGTAATTACGGCTGGCCTTCTGCCCTCTGCACGATCCGATCTGTACTTGTGTAAACCATCGTCTGAGGCATCTCCAGTAGATTCACATAACTCTAGTAACACCTACTTAATAAGATAAGATAAGCATATACAATTTGCAAAAAATTATCCCCAAAATATTGGAGTCATTGGAGATTTAAAACGGAAAGTTTTATCAGCCTTTTCAATTAGAGATATTTTTGAAATTTTCATAGTAGTCTGGCAATCGATCAGTATTGCAGATACGCATGGCTCTCAAACATTCATTGGTAATCTTATGTTTGCCTGGTCTGAGTTAAACCCGAAAACTAAAGACCTGTTTTAGTCTCTCATTGGTCAGAAGGAGAAACTTACATCAAGGTGAACCTCGACAATGTTGTCATCGCTTGCACCTCAAATTCCTTTTTATAAAGCCTTAGGATCCTGTATAAATTCAATCCCTCCTCGCGTCGTTTTCCTCATTACTGAGGGTTGTGATTTCCTATTTGTGGTATGATCTTCTTCCGTACAGTAGCTCGCCACTTGATCCTTTCCTTGACTGAGTGAAGGGCAGCGTGTAAATTAGTGTCCAAGGTTGTTTGGATCTAGTCAGTCCATCTAATTGGACTACGTCCTCTTGGTCTTTCCGGTAATGATGAGTTGCTCGAGATTGTGCCCTTCTTTCCTAGCGATGTGACCAAAAAACTCCAGCACTCTACGCAGGCAGATAGGAGACACGGGTATTTAGGTTCAGTTCGTGCAAAACAGACGCATTTGTGCGGAAGGCCGACGGAATCTGACGCATTTTTCGCCAGCACCACAACTCAAAAGCATCGATGCGTTGACGATCAGCTTTCTTTACTCTCATCTCATCCATAAATTCAATACCAAACCCCATGCTGTATCATTAATACAATATAACAAAACCTTCCAAATGTTTTAAATACTTACTTACTTCATTTAAAGAAAATCTGCACCTTCTTGCAAACCTGCTGGCTTGGATTTGCTCCTCGGCAATTCGAAACAAAAAGCAATGCTTGCCTCGCATATTTTATTTGTCCATTCATATGTATTAGCGCTTCAGCTCGTGTCGTAAGTTTTAAACGTTATGTTTAACAACTTTAACACCGTTGCCTACACGTTGCGACACCGGCACACACCATGACATCTCGCAACCACATTACCCCGAATGAGCCGAGTACTTCTAAACGGGTACTTTGTGTAATAGCTGGGACTTGAGAGTTGAGATGAGTCTGAGACCGTTACTCGTTTGACACCGTTAGGTCATTTACTTATGTCACAGAATAATTTCATAGTACCTAATGCCAATGCCTAAAATTTAACTTGAAATTATTAAACTGTACGAAAATTCCTAAATCTAAAAGAATTTTGTAGATTTTCTTGGTGGCAAACATCGTGCTCGTATAATATAGAATCACTCATCAGCTCATCACTGAACAGGGATGAAGAATAAGGAAACAATAATCGATTATAGAAATAATCGACTTGAGAAACCAAAATCGGTTATTTTAATCTTGAAAATCGTCTATTCCTAACATTTTTTTACTAAAAAGCTTAAAACTCCTTAGAAGCGTCTTTTAAACCCCTATGGCTAATTTAGTTAATTTAATTAGCCATAGGGGTTTCAAAGACGCTTCTTCTAAATAGTTCACCTCACGATTTGATCAAAATCAATGTACAAGCTATCGTTCTGTATGAACGATGTATGAATTCAAAGGACGTCTTTAGATTTTGACTATGGGTTAATAATTAGATGAAATAACCACGTTCTTATAAATTGTTATAATTTACAACCGTAGCAAATGAGTATTATTTATACGAACGTTACATGCGACCCCCATCTGAAGTGTCAGCAGTCAGCATAAAATGAATACTATTGCCCTTCTTCGCAGTCCCTTGCGCTTGTGGTCACGGTCGTGTGCTAAAAACATATAATATGTAATCATTTATGTTCGAATTTCAAACTTATATTCTCTAACCCAAGATCGATGTTTGTTGGAAAGTTATTTTGCTAATGGAAACATTTTAATTTGTAGTATCCACGTAAACTCCTAAAAATCATGGCGAATGATTCTTGACGGTGTTAAATTTAATAGATTTACACTTATTATTTTTTATGTAATGCAAGTTGGTAAGGAAGATTGGTTTAACAATGATACAAGTAAATTTCCATTCTAAAACGGTGCATTAACGGAAAACACATATCCCATTTTTACAACATTCATGGACCTCCTCGCGATTGTATCGTGAATAAATTCCTGCTTCCAATCCAACCAAACTTGCTATACTGTATAGTAGTCCAATATATCTGCAGTCTGATATATATGATGCAGTATGATACAATGGTATGGTATTGAATGTCAGAAAAAATTTCATTCATTAAAATCATAATGGCGGTCATAATAAATCCGGTTTGAACTTTGAACGCATCGTGGCGAGCTATATATATATATATATATATATATATATATATATATATATATATATATATATATATATGCATATTGCATAGATATAATTTCGATTTAGTATAAGTTATATTATAGGTCCAACTAATTTAGATAAACACCCCACGCGTATACGCCCATTACACTTAATGAACAATAATGTGAGTATCAATCTTAAGTGTGGGATATGTTAAGGATGATCACTCCGGCCTTGGCGATGACATCACTATAGCGTTCGCTAAAGTGGCGCGGGCGCATCGCCACAAGTACCAGTATAATTTTGACCCACAGACAGACTATGGTGTATTATATTGGGATAATTTCGAATGTCAAAAAACGCAGTGAATGTAGAAATGAATTATATATTTGGGGATAATCTCACACTAATCAACCGAGTTCCCCCGAACTAAACAAAGCTTGTAGACTATGTACTTGGCGTTCTTTAATGCATATGAAAATTACCGGTAATTAACCGGTCAACCGGTAATTTCTATACAATTGTTAACCGGTTTGCATTTCCGGTGCACAGGGTGTGGAACAGCACTGACAGCTTCCTGAAAGTCATTGCCGAAAGATGGGACAATGATTTCCTGAATCCTGTTTTTCTGGGTGAAAATGCATACATTTTCCATTTCCCCGAAAATATTATAGTAGGTATTGACTGGCTTAGTTTAGCGGCGCGCGCGACGAGTGACGGGTGTGAGTCACGCGTAGCAAAATGTCGTCTAATGTGGTAAAATGTTCTACATGTAACATTGTGATAAATGAAGTGCTTGCATTTATCTGCAATAAAATTGATGTGATGGACGAGGAAGGTATTAGTAGAATCTGTGCAACGGCTTTTTCGGAAACTGAAATCGTTACGGCTAAAAATCTGCTGTTCGAATCGGTGCCCGTAAAAAATCGCAAGATAACTCGAAAAAGACAAGGGAAGACAGTGCGAGACATCGATGATATTATATGCCTACTAAAGGTGACTGACGATGAGGATATGCCGATTTTTGTCGCGCGTGATCTGCAAAAGCTACCCCCGGTCTTATTCGATCATGTAGACGTTACGCGTTTACTAAAGGATTTAGTCAGATTACGTAGCGATGTTGATCGTATTGAAAAAGATTATGTCACTGTGAAGCACTTAGACGGAGTTCAAGCTGACATTGATAATTTAAAAAAGGCATCTATCGTAAACAATTTCAGCCAGAATGTCAGCTCCAGACGAGGAGCATGCTTGTTAGATGACTTTGAATTTAATAGTGGACCAATGGGCCTTCCACCTGCAGGAGTTGAAGATTGCAATTTAAATAATTACCGTTCTATATCGTCAACAATTGATCAGGGTTTTGGTAAAAGCCGAATGGAGGGTAGTAATATAATAAGCCCAACGGTACCGCAGTCACCAACAGTTGTTTCTAACGGTGAATCAGCTGTGCGAGTTAACCTGTCGGGTGCTGCCGAGAGCGTACTACCAACAGTACCAGCGGCAAGCGAGCCGGCGATGACTCATCCTGCCCCTGCCTTGCCTGCGAGCCGTACGAGCGCGATACACACTGTCAACAAGATCGACGCTGAGCCACAGCTGAGTCCTATAAATGCCAAATCCTTCGCCACGATTGCTCGGGAAGGTGAATGGAAGCCGGAAGAGGCCAATGAGGAGTGGAAAACTATACAACGGAAAAGGCTTAGAAATAGATTTATCGGTAATAAAGGGGTAGCTACAGTGGATCCGAATAGTAATTTCAAAGCAGCGGATATTAAGGTGCCCATATATATTTACAACGTGTCCAAGGAGGCGACTGAAGCCGAAATCTTGAGTTTTATTAAAGGAAAAAGTAATGTTTCGGTGTCTTTACAAAAAATGCACATGAAAAAACTTAAGGACTACGATGCATATAAAGTATTCGTACCGAAGCATAAAGCGGATGTTTTTCTCAAAGACGATTTTTGGCCAGATGGTGTAATATATCGCCGTTATGTCGATTTTAGTGTAAGTCATAATAAAAATATAGTGAAATAATACGGATAATAATAATCGAACTCAAATGAATAGTAATAAAATTCAACTTATTAGTTTTAATTGTAAAAACGTGATCCGCTCTGTGAACTGTGTACGAAAACTGTGTCGTAATGCAGATGTAATTGCATTGCAAGAAACGTGGCTGCTACCTCATGACATATCGTTTCTGGGGAGCATTGACGATAACTTCGCATTTACGGGCAACTCGGCCGTAGACACATCTAACGGAGTTCTAAGAGGAAGACCTCACGGTGGAGTTGCTCTTCTGTGGCGGAAATCTACGTGTCCGTGTGTATCAGTGGTGAAGTGCAACAGCGTAAGGCTGACCGCAATTAAAGCTGTTTTTAATAATCGGTCCGTTCTATTTGTATCTGTGTATATGCCTACCGCGTCGGCCGATAATCTAATTGAGTTTACCGATTGTTTAAGCGAGATTAGTGCAATAATAGATAGTTGTGGTTCGGAGTCAGTTTATATACTCGGGGACTTCAACTCGCACCCAGGTGAGCTATTTAACCATGAACTACTGGACTTTTGTGCCGAGCAATCGTGGACATGCATTGATATGGATGTTTTGCCTAGTGACACTTATACTTTTGTGAGTGATGCGCACGGCTGTCGACGCTGGCTGGACCACTGCGTTGTGACTAGTGCGGCGAGGCAGTCTATAGTAAACGTTAATGTGATAAGGGACGTCTATTGGTCAGATCATTACCCTTTACTTGTCGAGTGTAATATTAGTACTATAACACCTAAAGTTGTATGCTCCGATAATAACAATGTCAACAGAGTGATCTGGGGTGAAAGGGACAGGGAACAGATAGACAAATATCATGAGTTATGTAATTCTAACCTCAGGGATTTTAACTTTCCGAGCGATTTCATTGAATGCGCTAATAAGAAATGTTTTAATCAAGATCATAGGTTGTTATTGGATAATATGTATAACAGGATAATTTGCACACTTAGAGAGGCGGCCGAGTGTACTCGCTTGTCGTCGGCGCGTAAAAAACACAAATATGTAACCGGCTGGAACAAACATGTCGGTGGCGCTCATAGGGAGGCTCGGCTTTCTTACCTTAACTGGTTATCATGTGGCAAACCTAAAAGTGGTCATGTATACGATAATATGTGTGAGACTAGACGTAGTTTCAAGTCAAAATTAAAATACTGCCAAGATAATGAGCAAATAATAAAAATGGAGATAATTGCTCAACATCACTCAAGTGGGAAATTTTCTAGTTTTTGGAAGGCCACAAATAGATTAAATCCAAGGCCGGGCACCCCTGTGAGCGTAGCCGGTTGCCATGAGCCCATTGAGATTGCGAATGCGTTTCGTACTCATTTTCGTGTTCAGTCGCCTTTGGCACCTCCAGCGCAGGCGCCCGATGCTGACAGCTCTCCTGGAAGTCCCGGAGACGTAAGTGTAATGTTCTCTGCCAGAGAAGTAACTTCGGTAATTAAAGATATGGCAAGAGGAAAGTCTCCTGGGAAGGATAGCCTCAGTATCGAGCACCTGAAGCACGCAGGTTGTCACTTACCGAGGGTTCTCGCAATGTTTTTCAATTTATGCTTTAGTCATTGCTACTTGCCAGATGATCTGATTCATACAGTTGTTGTGCCTATTCTAAAAAATAGGACCGCCGACCCCTCTGACATGGCCAATTACAGGCCTATCTCGCTAGCGAATGTTATTGCCAAGGTATTGGACAGGCTGCTTGACAGACATCTGGATAGGCATATACATTTACATGATGCTCAATTCGGCTTCCGACCTGGCCTATCCACTGAGAGTGCCATCCTGAGTCTCAAGCAGACTGTCCAGTATTACACAGCTAGACATACACCTGTGTTTGCATGTTATCTGGACCTTTCCAGGGCTTTCGATTTGGTATCGTATGATAAGCTGTTTCTGAAGTTGGAGGAAGAAACTGATTTACCTAGTGATGTGATTTCCATTATTAAATACTGGTACAGAAAGCAGAAAAATAATGTAAAATGGGCAGGTGCGCACTCGGAGGTGTATGGGTTGGAGTGCGGGGTGAGGCAGGGGGGGTTGAGCTCGCCCCGGCTCTTCAACTTGTACATGAACCGACTTATCGAGGAGCTCAGCGGCACAAATATCGGATGCTCAGTGGACGGAGTTTGTATAAACAACATAAACTATGCCGATGATATGGTGTTGCTGAGCCCTTCGATTAGCGCATTGCGGAAATTGCTACGCATCTGTGAGTCATACGCGGAGGCCCATGGGCTTAAATATAACACTTTTAAAAGTGAGTTTATGGTTTTCAAGGCGGGCACTAAAACATATCTTGATGTACCACCAGTCCAGTTGGGCGGAGCCACGTTAAAACGAGTACAACAATATAAATATTTGGGTCACTGGGTCACTGATGACTTATGTGATAACCTTGATATAGAGAGGGAACGTAGGGCGCTGGCTGTGCGCTGCAATATGCTGGCCCGGCGGTTTTCGCGTTGTACTGATGCTGTTAAAATAACCCTTTTTAGGGCATACTGCCAATCCTTTTACACGTGTAGCCTATGGATCAGACATACGCAGCGCTCATACAGCGCCCTGCGCGTCCAGTATAACGATGCGTGTAGGGTGTTGTTCCGGCTTCCGCGACACTGCAGCGCCTCCGCGATGTTTGCAGAGCGGCAAATTGACGGTTTTTATGCCGTAATCAGAAAACGAGCCGCTTCGATGATGAGACGTGTGCGCGGCTCCACGAACACCATCCTACGTACACTGGCCGAGAGGTGGGACTCCCCAATACTGCGGCGATGGATTCAGCTCCATACCGTAGAAAAATAGAATAAAACTGTAATTTAAGTAAATAATTATAATTGTAATAAGCGAATGACTGACATAGTTTTAAGAAATATTTATTGACCTAATTAATCTTATTTTATTATTATTATATTTTTTTTTACTGACATATTTTATTTCTATTTGTACTTGTTTATTTTATTGATTGTAGGTATTGTTATATGGAATGTTATGTTCTGAAATAAATTATTTGAATTGAATTGAATTGAATTAATACTATAATATTTAAATTTAATTAAAATTATACAAACAAATGGTAGATTTGTTTGTATAATTTAAATTAAATTTTGTAATATTGTTACCTTATATTTTATTTTACTTATTTGTTTACTAACCAATTTTAAATTTTACATCCATAACAAATATGGATTTAAAAGTCTGTAATAAAGTTATTCATTCATTCATTTTAACGGCCTCCTAGCCTAGTTAGTTGGTAGTGTAGTGTGTGTAGCAGGAGGTCCTCGGTTCGAATCCTGATCAGGGCATTTATTTATGTTTATCACGAATACTTGTTCCTGACCTGAGTTATGTATCTATCTAATATATATACCTATCGTTGTCTGGTACCTTCAACACAAGCCATATTGAGCTTACCGTGGGACTAGGTCGATTTGTGTAAGAGTGTCCCATAATACTTATTTATTTTGTTTTAACTAAAGCTGAAGATGGCTCTGTACAGGTAGAGTCGGCGGGAATCAGGGATTATGTGGTACCTAGTTAATACGATAATCTTTTACAATATCTATAATAATGCTTGTATATTTTGCACGACGCGGTTTAGTACTTCACTATAAATTTTTGCGGTGTTGTTACAAACCTGTGGGCCAAGATATGCTAGAGGTGAGCTTACAGTCGAGTTTGGGTCAAACAGTTTTGTGAATGAGGCAGACGCAAAAACGCGTGGGATGGCTCATCAAGTTTTTGCGGCTTTTTGTAAAAGAAGCGTGATTATTTTAATGGGGCTGGAATACCTGGTTATACATAGCTATACGATATAAAAACCGTTGGAGGATATAATATTTATAATAAACAAACTGAAGACGCTTGACCTTGCTACACATGTCATGATCTATCGTAGCGATAAATAGATAGAATCATATCTATCAGCAGCGAACCGTATTTCGATTACCGGTTAATATTCAAGATGGCGAACATGTCTCCAGAATAGTATTGTTGGTTTTTTGTTCATTTAGTTGTTTAATTCAAAGACAGCGAATCCTCCGTTTTTTAAAGGGTCGGCAACGCGCATGGAACAGCCCTGGAGTTGCAGGCGTCCATAGGCTACGGTGACCGCTTACCATCATGCGGGCCGCATCCTTGTTTCATCGTTGTAGTATTTAAAAAAAAACAATGAGCACACATTCTCACGCCCGGCAATGATGGGCCGCTGCCGCGCGACCCAAGCGTGTGTGATTAATTTCATGCTTTCTAGAGAAAAAAAAACACTAAACGCTAATATTATTATTTGGGAATAGGCGCATCACTTGTGCTTTCGTTTGTTTGTTAGTCTCGTAAACGTGATCTCGAACCATCTTGGGAAACAATTTGAAAATGTAAATTATTCTATGCAGAGGACCTATAAGATGGGTATTCTACGAAGTCCTCTGAAAATGCTATAAGTTGATAAACAGAGAAGACCGTGGTTGCTGTCAAATATGGATAACTGTTTAAAATTATCATAAATTGACATAAAATTCCGCATGGCATCTTAGCCCTGCTGATTCCAGATTGGAGATGAATACTGTCATATGGTAGAAAAGCAATATATATACCGAGATATTGGTGAAAAGGCCTTTTCACCAATATCTGGGTGAAACCGAACCTGAAAAGACAAAACGCTAAGCTATTTGGGAAACCACCGACACTCTTGCTTTCATTTAATGGCTAGCAATTACGTAGGTACTCTTCATCTTTAGAGCAAACTGTGAGCTGTATTATGAAAATAACTACCTATTATAAATTATAAATAACAATGGAAATAGAGAGGCGACACACAAATATAACATGGAACTGAGTAAGGAAATTGAGTTTGTCATATGGTGGAAACACAATATAAAGTGGCTCGGAAACGTTGACAAAGGTTTTTATATCTAAACGGCCTCCTAGCCTAGTAGTTGGTAGTGAGTGACCCTGCCTACGAAGCATACAAGAATTATGCGAAGACAAGAGGAAGCCATGAACCCTCTACATCTGTACTACTGTACAATCAATTAACATTTGCAGGTCCATGTTTCTTTTTTCTCGGTATGTTTGAAATTTCTACTACTTAGAGGCATATTTAGACCTCAGACCATAGTTCTGTACTATACCTTAAGGCTTCGTCAGATTAGCGCGTGGCGTGAGCGGGGCGCGAGCCGGGCGCGAAGCGAGCGCGACGCGCGCTTGGACGCAGCGCGGCGCTAGCGCCGCGCTCCTATCGCGCCCCGCTCACGCCCCGCTTTCAACGCGCGCGCGGCGCGCGGCGCGACCGCCGCGCAGTCACAGCGCAAAGAAAATTGCTCGGTGAATCGAGCGCGCGGCGCTGGCGGCGCGCTCGCGCGACGCGCGCGTGACCCGCGCGCGATGCGCGCCTGACACGCGCGCGATGTAAGCGCGCCGCGCTCCCCGCTTCTATCGCGCTCTGCTCGCGCCCCGCTCGCGCCCCGCTCACGCCACGCGCTAGTCTGACGAAGCCTTTAAAGGCATGGTCGTATAAGGTAATTCGACCTTAATTCACTTGTATGGTAACAGTTGTTCGGCAGGTTGGATGGTTGACTGTATATGGGTAGTTGGGTACTAGGAATTCGTCTTGAAATGTTTTTTTCTAATAAATTTTAGTCAATGTAACTTTTAAGGGATACAATTCTTAACGCTGTCTCGTTTGTGACAAAATGCAAATACAAAATACAAATAAATGCCCTGACCAGGATTCGAACCCGGGACCTCCTGCTTCGTAGGCAGGGTCACTACCAACTAAAGAGGCCGTTAAAATGTATAATATCTAAATAATATATAATATCGTTACAAACAATATTAACCAACCAATAACCATCAAACCATCACTCAGTAATCTTGTCAAAAGAACCTAGATCAAATAAATTAAGCACTTAAATTTCTAGACTAGATCACTATGTCAGTTAATATCTTGGGAATAAAACACCAAAGTAGCACTTTTTTTGCCAAACTACCTACATAGCCAATTTAATGCATTGTCTATACGTCCGTATGTATGTCGCTTCTCACAGGCGATAACAGTAAAGTACGAGTAATTAAGTGAAAGTCGTTACGTGCGTTGTCTGTTTGGCTTGATCTGAGGTAACTGACTATTGGCATTCAGGTATTAGACGGATTTGAATATTTATTTAGTGTTAGTACTGTTAAGAATAACAATAAGTATTAAGAATTAGTTAGCGTACTAAGTATTCCCTAAACAAAACGATCATCATAAAAAAATCATCATGTATAGTGTGTTGTGTTAATTCCAGAACCTTAAATAGGGGTGACCTATTTCGCTTGATGATTCACCAGCCTCGGTAGCGCAGTAGGCAGCGCGTAAGTCTCATAATCTTAAGGTCGTGAGTTCGATCCTCACCCGGGGCATATATTTTTGCTTTTTTTTT
Organism: Lathronympha strigana; assembly: GCA_949128165.1. Taxonomy (NCBI): domain Eukaryota; kingdom Metazoa; phylum Arthropoda; class Insecta; order Lepidoptera; family Tortricidae; genus Lathronympha; species Lathronympha strigana. The sequence goes on from OX421903.1 coordinate 687,797, forward strand.
AATTCTTTTCTCGCATTTTTAAGCAACAAATCAAGGCCACATAACTTGTTTTGCTACCAAGTTGTCGCAACAATCAATTTATACGCACTAGGCATTTATTATGAAACAACACGCAATATGTTAATCTGTCGTCTTCTAAACAATGCGTACCTGCTATTCCAGTCTACCCACATTTCAAACTAAACGTGCCTAATTTGCTAAGCAAGCACAAATTTTATTAATGAGCACACAGCTCGTAGTGAAAGGAGTTTCAATTGATTAACTACAGCGCCACCCGTTGGCGAATAGTTGAACTATACTGATGACTTATTTTTGTTTCAGGACCAAATTGACAAGCGACACTCATAATAACGTAAGTAAAATGATATTTACATGTTAAATAATATTTAAAACGGGTCACTCACGTAATATATATATTATTGTATATTATTTAATATGTTCGAGTCTCACGAGAGTTTTATAGTTAAGATATTTACATGAATGAAATTACGTAATTGTTTACATAAACGATCGAACGAACGAACTATCGATAGCAGATAGGCCATCTTCAATGAAATTTATAAGCGGATGGTGGTTCCTACTCGTTTATTTAGTAATAACTTTACCGGCTAAATTTTTTCTGTATCACATAAATACTCGTATCTTATTTGAATGTTATTAAAGGTCAGTTTGGCGTGTATTTTGTTAGACAGGTGCGTGATAAGATGGTGGCTGTCAAACAATGGCGGCATTATGTAAACTGGCTAAGGTCATCGTAAGGCCGAGCGGATTGTACTTTAGATCGTTTGGATATTCTATTTTTTTAAGTCGAAAAACTTTCTTTATTTAAAGACATTGCAAGTAAACTGTAGTATTTTTGCAAGAATGCATATTTTGGTTATAGAATTTGAGTTCTGCGGCGAAAAACTCTCTTTGTTGAATGAAATTGCCAGTAATGTTTGGCATGCAAGAAAAAAAAAATATTACCTTAGGCAGCCTAGGCTAGGTTGTTGGTTGAGTTTACGGAAGCGTAGAGTTACGTCATTATTGGCATCATCATGACATTGACTGGGAACTAGGCTCAATGGTTCAATTTATTTGTTAATTAAATAAAAAAACGAATAGCGACGGTTAAACAGTTTGTTTGTTTTTAAAGTTGAACGTAAATGGACGGCTGACTAAGCTTGTTTTTTGAAACTCGTAGGACTTATCTAATTTAATGTTACTGTAAATCTTAATAATTGTTTCATGAATAATTTAGATACCTACGTAAGAGTAATTTTTGCAAAGACGCATGCGTCCTCGTAGGTATGAAGATTAAAATGTAAATGTCAATTTATTTAAAAAATAGCAATTAAACAAGTTGGTACAACTAGAAAGTTACGTAAGTTGTTAATTATGTCGCATCTTAATAAAGTAATAAGATAAATGGCTTTGTGAATATTTTTTTTATAAAATAGCTATAATTATTGTGGTTTACTTAATCATATTTAAATTGCATAAGGGCAGGTACACTGCTGGTGCGTATTTCTTGTTTCTTGATGAAAGTAAGATATTAAAGCGTCGCGTATACAAGAAAAAGGCGGTAGCCGGTCTGTCAAGATAGTGTCTGTAAATAAAGACTGACATTATAAATATAACAACTTGCAACTTGCAAGAGTTACAGAGACTTTCTATTGTTGTAGTCTAAGGAAAGACAGTAAGTATTAAATAGATTGAAAGAATATTGTCTCCGATTATAGACCTTCTTAATCAAACGAGCAAACGTCCAGCGTGGTTTTTAGCTAAGCAGATCTATGTAGATGTACCAGTAGAAGTTATTAGTATTTAGAAGGTGGGTTGTGTTAACTTTTTGAGTTTTTTTTATGGCCAATATTATCAACGTTGAATGTAACTTATAAAGATTGTGCTTACCAGGAGCTTGGAATTTACTCCAGAGATACACGCTAGCGGATAGCGTACACGTATACGTCAACTCACTATCAGCGTGCGTAGCCAAGATGCCAATCGCTCACGCTTAATAACGTCTCGTAGCTACCTGTCTCTATCACTCTTCCTTATTAGTGTGACAGTTGCGTTTCGTTAGCGACTGAGCGTGAGCAATTGGCATCTTGGCTACGCAGCCAGTGCTTCTTGCTCCCTATTGTATGGGAGCGAGATGCAACTGTATATGTACAAGTTATCCCGACCTATGCCACGGCTCAGGGAGCCTGAGTTCCGCTTTGGCAACTAACCCCAAGATTTGACGTAGGCGCTAGTTTTACGAAAGCGACTGCTTGACTGAAACTTAGGCCTTATTAGGATACGTCCGGTTTCCTCACCTGATACTCCAAAGGTTTCGAAAAACTCTTTGGTACGAGCCGGCTGGATTTGAACCTGAAACCTTCGGATTGGAAGTCTCATGTCATACCGCTGGGCCAATAACGCTCTAATGCGCCAATGCAACTGTACAAACGTCGTTCAATTAGGGTAAGCGCCATGTAAATCCCTGGTTGTTACACTAATTGAACCTACGGTCGACAACAACGACACGTAAAACGGGACATCTAATACAGCAACATATAGTAAGCACACAAGACAAGTCAAATCAAAATCAAATCAAATCATTTATTTGCTTGAATACAGTCAAAAGGGATATTTAAAAAGATTACATAGTCGTTCAGTGTATTCAGCCTACAAATGGGCATGCAAATTATAATAAAAGGTGAAATAATATGTGTGCTAATATGTATATACAATTGGAAATTAATTCTTGCAATGATGACTAGATATCCTAAACTAAGACTAGATAAACATGCGGCATTCATCAAGTCTCAATACGCATGTTGTATACTAGTAAAGTTTGGAATGCACTTATCGTCTGACATATTCTCCAGCGACCAACGACATTGACTTGGTTAGTGCGTGACTAATGAGCCGGCTTTGATCTGTGTCGAACCATGTTACTACTAATGGTCGCATGTCTTCGATAAATGATTTAAAGGTATTTGAAGCCTTGGCTAGGTTCGGCAGTAACTGTTTCGATAACAAGATCGTTATTATCTTTATTTGTATCAAATCTGCCCTTTTTATATTGTTTTCGTTTAATTTTAGACTTTTGTTGGTGTCCTATATAATATTTTTAGCTAATTTAAAACGAACTAACACTACCGTGAGACATATTAATATTATAAAAAATTAAGGATAACCATCACCTATTTTTAGGCCCTACGCGCGGTTGTTGACGCTTGATAGTGGCATCCTAAGATTCCTAAGATGTTCGAAACATGTCGCGCATAGTGCAAAATACGTGAGTATTATCCGTAATTTGTGCCGTACAAAGCAGGAGGTCCCGGGTTCGAATCCTGGTCAGGGCATTTATTTGTGTGTTTATCACGAATATTTGTTCTTGGGTTATGGGTTTTTTCTATGTATTTAATTATTTATACATATGTATCTATCTATTATATATATTGTCCTTGTAGTACCCACATCACAAGCCTTATTGAGCTTACCGTGGAACTAGGTCAATTTGTATAAGATAGTTCCGCAGTAATTTTTTATTTTATTTGTTATAAATTTAAAACGGTTGAAATTACGCTTTTTTACGGCATTCTAGATTGACCTTAAAACACATTTCTCTTATAAATCACATAATTCTTTAAAAATAATTAACGTAACCGCCGTAATACGCTCTGCCTCCAATTTTTACAAATTGCAGTACTTCCCTTCAAGAATTAAATTCCACACTCAAGTGAGAGTAAAGTCGACCGCATTCAATCAAGAGTTCCGTGCTGTAGTTATTTTAATGTTCAGTGAAGTACAAGACTTACTTCATTCACTTCATAAGACAACGCCGGAAATTTAATAGGAAATGTGGTATTTAGTTTCGCGATTACTATTCTTTCATTCAAATCAAATCAAATCAAATCAAATTATTTATTTTTCAAGTAGGCATGTTACAGTGCACTTTTGAACGTCGAATTAAAAATAAATAAAGCAACACACCGGCTCTAACATGCATTAATTTGAAAAAAAAATACAGTTCAGTTCAATTTTAAATAGAATCTTTAACAAATTATAAATGATTACTTAGAGCAATTTATTGATGCTGTACACACAGATATCAAAATTAAAAATAATAATTTCACAATAGGATCGTCATCTTAAAAGTAAAAGTTGTATAAAAAAAAATACTTGTCTAGAAGTTTCTAGAATGAAATCTAAATGTCATAAAAAATATATAATTAGTTAAGACTAAAATTAAAATTACAGTTAATAACTAACTTTTTTAAACAAAAATAATAATAATCCTTAATCCCATGGTGCTGTATCATTCATGTAGTCTTGTGTACTGTAATAAGCTTTAGATATTAGTTTACGCTTTACAAAAGTCTTAAATTTATTAATAGAGAGTGCAATTATTTCTACTGGGAGTTTATTATAATACCTTACACAATTGCCCATGAATGAGTTTTTTATTTTATGGAGCCGAGTGGTGGGTACTGCGAGCTTATCCTTATTTCTAGTATTAATACTATGTATATCACAATTTTTCCTAAAACATGCATTGTTTTTATGTACATACATAATGTTTTCATAAATATATTGACAGTGCAGTGTCATAATATTAATCTCTTTAAACTTATCTCTAAGCGAGTCTCTACGGTTCATCTTATAAATCGATCGAATAGCCCACTTCTGCAGAACAAAAATTGTATTGGAACAATTCAATCGGATTATTTCCCGGATAATCAGTTTATGTTTTATTTAGTGGAAATTGGTATAACTAATGGTGGTTATTCGGTGATATCGACGAAGTTCACCCAAACGCCGTGCCGAGCCGTGGCATAAAGGATAACTCACACTAGCACGGCACGGGACGGGACGGGAAAATCTGTCAATTTCTATACAAAGAATCACGTGATAGCTCGGAGCCCTCGGATGTGACATCATGTGACGTTTTCTATGAAAATTGACAGATTTTCCCGTCCCATCTCGTCCCGTCCCGTTCTAGTGTGAGTCATCCTTTATCCGGGAAAACGCTCTAGGAAGAAAGAAAGAGGCATATAGGTGATGCTTCTTGTGCGCTTTCAAATTTATACAATGATAATGACTTGCGTGCATTGTTGTGACATTTGCGAGCAATCAGTCTATTTTACTAGCCAGTGTCTCAGATGAAGAAAAAGCATTTATCATTTTATCCAATGGAAATAAAAATATAAGAATCATAAGTGAAGATAAGATAGTTTAAGGTTCTCTCAAACTATGGAACCCAGTATCAGTTTCCAACAATTCCAACTGTATGAGTTGTAGGACCAACCGTAGTTTTGGCGAAATCACCTTTCCAAGGCACTCGTCAAGCTGGTTGTATGTAATTTCTTTTCGTTTCGTGTGAGCATAAATACCATCCAGCCTTAATATGGAGCTGGTCTTACAGGTATGAGCTATTAAACCATACAGATGTGGTAAACGGAGATGAGAGTGGTTTTAAAATCTCGATGGAATCTTGAAATCATTTCTTACTTTGTAATTGCTTGAAATCTTTCACAAATACTAATTGAACTTGCTTGAAAGGCTTGCCAGACTTTTTTGTCAGAGGTGAAGTTAATACTGATGTATATTGTTGGCCCGGTAATAAACAGCATGCCCGACTCATCTGGAGATTACTCCCTACCCTACGGACTAAACCCCTCCACCCTGTGTAATTTCTTGTTACTAGAAAATCGGCGCTATCGGTATACGCGTCATTTCCAGGTGTGTACGTGAGTGATCCAGGAAAGATATATATGTGTTGTGTTCGTGAGTTGTGTTGTGTAGTGTGTGTTGAGTACCTATGTGTTTCCAAACGATCAGCAATTCGTCATCGTCACCACTCGTGTTTGAAACTAAGCAGTAGTTTTAATTTGCCAGTATTTGTAGAGTCAAAATGATGAGTGAGATGCAGTGTGCGCAGAGCAATCGCCGCAAGCGCTTCTCACTCATGATTATGGGACGCGGACCGTTCCGAAACTTATCGAGCTATTTTCTACTTTATTGACGTGAGTAACCCGTTATATATAAGAATTATATATGAGAATTAACATCTTAACGGATTATCAATGACTAAATATTCCGTAGCTATCCTTGTTTAGCAATATTCACCTGTCCCACAACACCAAACGTGTATAATGTTCTCTAAATATTGAATGATTTGCGCATCGTTAACACGGTTTAGCCTAGCATTGCGTCACGGCGTTGCCTGCATTTGCGAAACCCGACCTTGACAGCTTAGTGTAGGTCGCATGATCGCATCTCATTGGTAAATTACACCAACTATTTCGCACATGGCTAACATAAGCAGCTAGTAATTATTGGAAATATGAATAGGAATAAGAGGCCAATTTGATTACACACTGTAATGACAACACAGTGATTGCGAAGTTCGAAGATTTAATACAGCTTTAACTCATTAAAATCTTGAACGTAGAAGTGCACTTAAACATTTACTGTGTGGTACTACTAGTACTTACCCAAATTATGAAGCATACAATTTTTATTCAACATTCTTAAGCACAATTTCCACTTAATTGCTAAATGTAAAGTTAATCATTTATAACTTAAAACATTACAACATACACTGAAACAAACAAAAAAAGTTTAATAAAAAACCACGTAATCAAAATACATTTCACATGAAGAAATGCCACGCGATTTCGATGCTTAAGAGGGCACAGGATAGGTCATTTCTCCATTCTATACACTCGACAGTTTCTTCCTTGGTTTTTCAAGCTAGAGCCATGATTTTTTTAAAGCAGTATTATAATTATCAATATACCTATGTGTCGGACTGTTTAGCTTTTTTTACATTTTTGTTTTTTCATATATTTTTTTGTGAAAAATAAATATTATAAATTGAAAGAGATGTCATATACTACAGAAAAAGTGACCAAGGTCCCCGGTGAGCAGGGCTGGGATCGAACCAGTTACCTCCTGATTTCGCAGCAGACGCCCTAACCAGTCTTCTCTAGTAATCTTCTTCTTCTGTAGTATATGACATCTTATTCAATTTATAATTTATATACAGTAGTGTGCCTACTTAAAAATATGAATCAATCAAAATATGATTACAAATAATAAATGCTTTAAAATTGTAAAAATAAAATTATCAAAAAAGCAAATTAGTCCGACACAGATAATAACAATATTATTCTGTGTTGAAAAAATCATTGCTCTAGCTTCAAAAACCAAGGAGGAAACAGTCGAGTACGTTTACATTTGTATGGAGAGGAGAAGTGACCCTGTCCCTGTCCTGAAGGCCCAGAAGGCCTAGTATAAAAGTTGTACGACATTAACTCCTCGACCGCGTTAGCGTATCGAGGGGTCAAAATATGAAAGTTGCCGGATGATTTAAATAAACGGCAAACATAATTTGAACTCCCGATACGCTAACGCGGTCGAAGAGTTAATGTCGTACAATTTTTATACTAGGCCTTCAGTATAAAAGTTGTACGGCACTTACTTCTCGATCGCGTTAGCGTATCGAGAGTTCAAATTATGTTTGCCGTTTATTTAAAATCATCCGGCAACTTTCATATTTTGACCCCTCGATACGCTAACGCGGTCGAGAAGTTAATGTCGTACAATTTTTATACTAGGCCTTCTGTGGCCTCTTAAGTGAATTATGAAACTTATCCACTTGTTGAACCAAACCACTTGTACACCGATCACGGACACGAACTGTCGATGCGAGTCCATTCCTCATTCATTGTGATCGTTCTCACAGGGCGCGGCACTTTCGTTCTTACACAACCTTTTGTGGGGCGAAAAACGACGCTATTGTCGCGGAAGAAAGGGTACAACTCATTTTGAAACGATACAATCAAAAATTCTGTAGGACGCCAAGCGTGGTGTTTTTTGTTACAATTTTAATTTGTCGATTAAAAAATAAATAAAATAAGTTAATTGGCGCTGCGTACTTTTGCGTGGCGACGGGTTTTAATTAGGTATTTTTAGCTAGTTTTATTTTTCTAACAACTTTCGGAAAATAGGTTTCCAAAATTACGACTCCGTGTGATCGTATGATGTAATAGAATATTTATAAAACATTGCAATACATACAGAAACATCATATCTACCATAAAATAATACACGCAATTGCGACATAATTCAATTTAGTTCAAATCAATTCATATGTATATGTAATGTAAGTACTTATATATTCCTATTTATGTATTTGCATGTATGTACGAGTATGTATGTTTTAAATCTCAATAATTATTTATTCTAAACGTACTGTTTATTGACAATAACTAGCATAAGATATGAATGGGCTTTTTTGGGAGAAGAAATAAAATAAAAATAAGGAAGTTTTTTCATGTTTTCCTACTAAGAATAACGAGCTCTTTCAATCTAGGAGAAAAAAAACCACCCTCGAATCAAAATTTTCAAACGTTTTACGTACTCTCCATTTTCTAACCGCTGCACAAATGAAATATTTGAAAAACCGTTACGGAATAGGAAAAAAAATGGCAATATTTTTTTCTCCAAGGAGGATCGAAAGAGCTCGTGATTCTGAGTAGAATTAAATTTACCGCTTTTAGAAAAAAAAATCTGGATATCTTTACCCGAAAATGCCTGAACAGACCGACGGTTGGTCGGCGACAGTTTGTCTATATCAACTAAAATACTGCCACTAACAATATGGCCTATCGATAAATCTATGACAACATTATTTGTGTGCCAAGATGGTCGTTAATAAACTCTCAGTATTTTTGTTTTCCATTAAGTAGCCGTGACATACTTTCTCCTTAGGGCTTACTTTGATTAATTTTGCCTTCACCGCACGCGCGTAGGAATAAGAACAATGAACTATCTGTCAATGTTTTGTGCATTTTAATGCAAGTCGACATGTGTGAATGAAATCATTATCTACAACACATAGTAATGTACCGCTACAAACAACATATTATGAAAGTTGTTATAATTGGAGAGTAATGAAGAATTAATTAATTTAATTTACTATTGTTACTTTACTTAGGTACTTAAATGACTGATGAATTACTTTGTATATATAGAATAAAATACAAATAAGGTGATGATAACCGTACCTCTAGTCCTATATCATGGAACAAGTCTTAATTATGTATAATTAATGTAAAGCGTAATCTCACCCGGTGTCTGCAAACTGAAATAGGCTCAGTACATTATTAATATATGTTCGCGTTTTCACTTATTATATAGTAGAAAATGTGAGACTAATAAATTAATTTATGGCATGACAGGTAAAAGCGAATTTCTAATGCTCGTTAATGGCAAACTTGGTTTAATGCTTTAGACGAAAGTTACACATTAGCTGCGCTATTTGTTTATATCCTAGAGCATTGGTGTTAAAACAGATTTCGTCGAGTTTTTATGTAATCACACAGTAATGCAAATGCAAGGTCACTCAAGTACTCAAATTACTGTTAGTTCAATTCAAACTTCCGGGTGCGACACTTGAGTGATGGAAAGTTTTAGGTGTATTTACTAAATAAATAAAAGCATGACCAGAACAGCTGATGGGCTAGGCGTACAGAAATAGCTATGTACTTGAAAAAGCATTATTCGCGAAAGGAATAAATAGTAGTTTATGCAACAGTGATATAATAAGGGTTCTTAAAACTTGAGGGTCGCCGTTAACGAGACGAAGTTAGACCCGAGAGTTTTAAGAACCAATTATGAGCTGTTCCATACGCTAGTTTTTCTACGACAGCTAAAATAGCGAAAAATGCAAAATCTAGAAAGGTGGCTGATGCGGAAATATGCTGATGTGCAAGATGTCGTGCTCCCTATAGAAAACAAACAGTGCGTTTATATTGTATGAAAATCTTAGGAGCAGTGTTCTTACTTCTTATGGAATACCATAGACAACGTTATAATGTATACTTTTTTAATATCGCTGTCAAGTCTTCTAATTGACAGATAGAAGTGCTGGAGTAGGAAAACTTATATTTTACAATTACATTTACGTTTCACGATCACGAACGTAATGCTCTTCGACAAAACGACAACGATAAAAATCGCACTTGTTGTTCTCGACAACAAGTGTTTTTACATCTCGGCCACATCCTGCCATTCAACGCTTTAATTAAACGATGGTATCGACCGCCATTGTCTCCTAATCTCGCATCTGTAGAAAGCAAATGTTTTATGGTTTTACTTGGAATCGATCTTTGCCATATCTAAGTTGGTTAAATGCTGAGAATCTTTCACTTTTATCTTGTTTGAGACGGTGTTTTATGGCAGACAATTTAATCTCTCTCATTGTATTGTCAACTTTAATTTTATACAAAATTATTTTTTCTCATTATACACTTCTTTTCATCACAAAAATAATTCAGTGATCATTTAACCCTGTAGAGTTCTGTGAAGGGCTCGAAACGTAGGGTCATTGTATAAATAAACGCAACAAATCCGTTTGAAAGTGTTTTCATTTCAAAATTAGTTATGTTTTTTTAATTGTCGTAAAGTTGTGCGACTTGTGCGTAACATCATAAGGTGCCTACACTTAATTTATCTTAAAAATCGTTTGTTCTTTCTTCACTTTAGGTACCTACCTAGTGTACCTAGTGTGGTCTTTTTTACATCAAAAAAATAGAGAGTTGGTGACAATAGATAACCTCCTAACCTAACCATACCGACATCATTCCATGTCTCATTTTACATAACCCGAAGAATCTTGACACACCTCTGACGTGTCTGTCTTAATATCACTACAAAAAGGCCACATCTCCACCTAAACTTTAACTTAAATCTTACCTTCTGACTTATACTTATAGAATATTGACGTAACAATAACTATTCCAAATGACAAAAGTCATGCATGCGACAAATTTCTATGACGCATACGACGTTTTTAGATTGTTAAAGTATAATGTTGCTATTAGCATGTGAACGCCTACTGACATGTGTCACTTTCAATTTCTAGTTCCGTCCCTGTGAGGGCTTGACGGATTGGTATGAGGAACACTGTGCACCGGTTGTAACATATCTGGTTATCATATTGTTGGCTTACTGACTTAATATTTGTATCGATTAAAACTATTGATATATGTAAGTGGTAACTGACATAAATATTTTAAAACCGGTTTAAATACTTACTAAACTTATATTGATGTCAAATTACTATGACTTTAATTGATATGATCCAGAGGGTCAAAGCTTTTACTCAGAGGGTTTTACCTTAAGGCCGTCCCCTATCCCAATGACCTCGGCGATTTGAGCTTTTTTCGCCTCCCGCTTCCTTTCCTCACCGGTTATACAATATGTCAATAAGCATAAGTCGTCACCTAGGAAGAGCTGTTTGTATTGTACTAGGACGCAACCCTATAAACTACTAGTGCCATCTTACACGACTGGCCCCCGTCGCCCGCGCAGGCATCTCGAGCCGGCGTTTTCGGAAAAATGAATGTAATAGCTTTTTCTCGAAAAGTACAAAACCTATCCAAAAATCAGTAGATGCGTTTAAAGTAAACATAAATATATACTGCTTGTCTTAGTTTCTTGTACTTACGACGCATAATAAGGGAGTAGATACAGATTTAAGGTAGAAAAAAGGGTTTACGGTTATTATTTTGTCTCTTGTTGTATTATGTTTTTCGACTATTTAGTAGAACCAAATGTAGACCAAATACCTAGCTACATTATATATTTTTTTCAAGCGTTGTGTTTGGAGCTGAACAAAGTCTATTCACTTTAAAAACAGTGAAATATGCCGGGTAGCCCCTTAAAAAGACGTAACTATAATATTAGTCTTCAAAACATGAACTTGTTTGGAGTGGTTAATGTTTCTAAATAAGTACCTGCATAAAGGTGTACGATGTAAGACAAGAAATTCTGATATAAAATGTTGTGTGCCTAATTTAAAAAATATTATATAAGTAAGATAATCGAAAACCACGTGCAAAATTTTAAGTGTATTATGTAAATAAAAATGTAGGTCAATCAGTACCAATAAAATTCAACCTTTAGCGATACGTGACAACACTTGACAACTTATAGGTCAAGTTTACATAAACCTCGTGCTTTTTAAAAGGAAAACGGAGATTTTAAATTGAATTTTAGTATTTTTTGTTGAACGCACCGCACGTAACTGCTACTTTCTTTAACATGTAGGTACCTTAAAACGTTAATTTATTTTCATTATCGCATACAAACTGAACTGACCCTTTAAGAAAGACCAGTTTTCACATTCATTTCGGTTACGAAATGCACAGCCAACACTTTCGATACAAATGCAAACAAAAACTAACAAACACTTTCATTAGAGTCTGCGAGCAATTTCCCCGCGGGCAAACTCACGTACGTCCTAGTTCGGCTGGGGCGCTTTCCAATGCGAATTTTGATGATGGAAATTAATTTTAGCGCCATCTGTTATTGGGTAGACGTGTGACAACTTATCTAATTATTAATCCTGTAACGAGTTCAATCACTCCTTCAAGCGGCAGCCCCGGGGTCACGGCCCCCTGAGAAATTATATGATAAGTCTTATAGCTATAAACTAGCTATAGCGAGGGCAATTACCGAACAACGTCGTCGCCTAAGTGGCAATATACTATTCTATTTATATAATATACTGAGAAATACTTTACATTGGCAAAGTTGTCCAACTCTCGGACAGACGCCATTATTTAAAAGAAGAAGAAGAAGCTGATTGAGGTTTGATTGTTTGCTGTTTATGATCTATGAATGAACTATTACAAAAAAGTATAGTAGGCTAGTAAAAAGGTAATATTGGTACAGAACCATAGATGTAGTGCATTGCATACATTGCATACGTACGAGTATAATGTCCTCGTATTTTTACGGAAACGCCCGAACGTGACATGCTAATTGAAGTACCTATTGCGAGATTTGCGAGGTCCATGTTCGAGGTCTGCCAGTTTCAACTTTTATGGGCCAAAACTGATGGTCTTGGAATTTGGAATACGATCCTATTCCTAACCATATTGGAAGTTTGTCGCGGTTTGGCGCGAACATTTCTAAACGTCACTTTGACAATTCTTTCAGGACATAAGATCCGAGCATGAGTTGCGAGCGACACGGTAGCCCCCATAGACTCTACTGTTTAAATTCCAATACCTATCACATTTTACGTAACCGTAGTACCCTCAGCTCTCGCCAGAGGGCCAACGAAGATCTCACGAACACGTGATGACAAAGTATCGATGTACACCAATTGCTGCCATTATTGCGTTTGCGCAAGTCACGATCTACGCAACGATAGTGGTGCCACCTGTTGTGCCATTTATGAAGCTATTGAATACCATATTTGTGCATGTGGATCATGTTTTGTCGTACTGGCAATTTGCATATTTAACCTTTCGTTCTCATAGGTATGCGTTTTCCCTATTATGCTGTTTACCTTCAGTAAGTTTTTAATTTCCTATTTACCTTTTGTTGGGACATCTAGTAAAATTTAACATTTCGAGTATTTCGACCTAGTTTTTTTTAAAGAATATTTAGCACAAACCAAATAAACTCGGTGACACACATATTTAAGTATGTATTTGATTTCATGCAAAAATTCTGAAATGAGTAGTGTAAGGAAAGATTGTTTGTAGGTTTCCGAATCATTAGAATTTTTAATAAGAAAACTACTGAGTATCAGACGTATTAAAATACTTATATCGGGTTACTCACGTCACGTCAATAAATGGATCCAAGCTACAATAATATATTTTACAGTCCTAATACTTACAGATAGCAATTTTTTTTTCTTTATTTTATACATGTTTCAAATCTGCTTATGATCTTTATTCCTAATTCGGATTCAGGTTATTCTGCTTCTAAAGTAAACATTATTTTAACCGGAATTAAAAAAAAACTTGCACCAATTACATGCACGACCTTAACTACGATTTAAACTGCGATTAACCTCCAAACTAACATTATTTAACAAATACAATTACCACATAGTTTAGTAATAGTACCACATACGAGCAATTTAACTAAACTGGTCACATAAACACGATTTACACATATAAAACAAGTATTTATACTTTAGATGGGACGATAAAATAATGTTACAATCATAGACATAGAAAATAAATAGACGTAGTGTCACTAAGAAGAAACTGTGATTCCATATTACGCCCATATTACGCCTGTCACCTTGTTCCGACAAGAACGCACACATGCACAGACAAAACATTACGCTTGTCATCTGTCAGTGATAACGAAACCAACCGACAACGAACATCTCCGTGAAAATAGTGTGAAAATGCTGACGTGCGTAGTTTTACATTGTAAAAACGCAACCGGTCACAAAAACAAGTCACATGGAATGATCTTTCATCGGTAAAATTATAATTGACACGTGTTTATGCAAAAAAATCGAATATTAACTTCATTACGCGTAGTGTGACCAGCAGCTTGAGTTTGGTTATATCCCGAAAGTCGCGTAATTGCTTGCTTTGTCTTGCGTATTTCATACCTATGGAAATATGAAAATCCATGAAATGGTACCTCTCCTAATATATATATATATATATATATATATTAAATTTTGTATTTGCATCTGTATTAAATTTGGGCCCTTTTTCCCTAGAATACGTTCCAAAGTGTATATTTATAGACGTAACTGTACTACTACTACTACCTACCTTCCACATGATCCCCAATCATCATTTGTCGCAGGAATGTTGTTTCAACATTGTTTAGAAAGAGAATTACCTACCTAACTGTAATCCGTATGAAATTGTTTACTATTTTTTTTTTTTTTTTATACTACGACGGTGACAAACAAGCATACGGCCCGCCTGATGGTAAGCGGTCACCGTAGCCTATGGACGCCTGCAACTCCAGGGGTGTTACATGCGCGTTGCCGACCCTTTAAAAACTTTAACACTCCTTTTTTGAAGAACCCCATATTGTAGTCCTTTGGGAAAACAGTGGCAGGGAGCTCATTCCACAGCCGGAGCGTCCGCGGGAGGAAGGGAACTATACCTATTAAAGTAACTTTTAATTGTAAATTATGTGTATATTACATATTTACGTGTAATTATTTATTAAGCACATAAATAATTTTCAACAAAACAAATATTTAACTTTTCATTTAATCCCCGGTCATCAATTCGATTTGATTATATTCGGAAAAAAAATTTCACATGGTATCCCTCGGCTGCACGCACACATATAAATCGGCCGCCATTGCGGGTCACAACACGATGTATCCGAGTGTTCACTCTTGATACTCTATGGTTACAATATTAGCAATAACATCGGAGGTCAGCGCAAGTGTCATTTTAATCTTATTAATTAATGAATTTGATATTATTGATAGCTATCTGTATATTAAGTTTACTGGCAATATTGGCTTCATTATTGTACTTACTCTAGCATTTTACGGGATATCTTCTAGTTATTAAGATAAGACTCCAGAGGCAGCCTAGCGTCCTAAAAAACATGCCCCAAGCGGGGGATTTATATGGTCTTTTAAAATGAAAAGACTTGATTTATTTTAAGAAAAACAGTAAACTTTAGTAATTTTTAAACTTCCGCTAAACTGTATAGAAAGAAGTATGTTGGCTGAAATATGCCTCCATTCTTTCTTTACATTACTGTTGATAAGACTTATAATGAGTTATAAATAAGTAAGTTAGCTATTCAGTTAAGTACAAGTTGTAAATTAGGAATGTAAGTTCTAACTAAATTTATTCGTATTTTTAAATTGTTTTAACATAAACTTTTAAATTTAGATTAAAAGACATTTTGGCTGCCGCTCACATTCCCGCTAATATCGAAAATTAAATCTAAATTAGGTATTGCTTACGTTTCCTTTGCTTTTGCAAAACTGCAGTACATAAACGTTCACTCGCAGGACGTACCTCCTCACCACGTACCTGTCAGGTAGGCCCTAGAGGCGACTCAGCCTAGAATTGTTTAACAATGTCGGCAATTTGCGCCGGTGCACTCACACCATCTACGCACGCAGGCACTCGAGGCGGTTTTTTTTAGTGTGCTTCCAGAAGCGCTTGAAGTCCTTTGCTTTATGGCGAGCTGCTAACATATCCAATTATCCATCTTTATTTGTTCCTCGTTATCTTTGCACCATTTCAGCTTGGACTTAAAGCTCCTTCTAGAATCACACTTAAGAATAGACCTCACCAGACGGAAGCAGATAATTATTTTCGAGATTCCCGGTTGGTCCCCTGACAAAGCTAGGCTTTGCAATCGGATCCCAATTGGAGGGAAGATCGCCAGAGTCGAATCCAAACCTAATTCCATACTGATTTAATATTGATTGCATGAATAAATAACATCAGTACATGAGTACATTTCATGTACTGATGTTATTTATTAGAACTATAATTATCACGCATAAGTCGTCGTCTGCGCATTCACTCTCTCATAACATACGAATATGTAATTATGTATACTTAGATACTAATGTTATTGCATACAATTATACATTTCTGCTTTGTCATGTCATGTTACTATGCTGCTTGCTTTATATTTGAATCATTTTCAAAATGTTGTATTATTTGGTTTGATAAGTAACATAAATCATAATAATCTCGTTTATCGAAGCATGTAGAATTTGGATTAGGTTTAGGTGTTCACATAGAGGTTCTATAGTAAGGCAATACCAGCAAGATAAAATCGGATATTGGACCAACATCGTTTAGGTTATGCAAATTTAATTTAATGCTTTTATAGTCTTGTTATATGCAATAAACGTTTTACGTTACTACGATATTGATTATTGCCGATATTCATAAATGTTTATCGTATCTTCGTTAACTAATTTATGGTCTGTCCTTATTACATTTTACATTTGCGAATGTGCTAAAGGGACTAAACATATATAGTTTGAATTAATAAAGCGGTATACATATTTAAGTATCAATTAACTTCTAGTACCTCTACGGTAGCTAATTAGCTATCGATTTTCTTTCTTCGGTATAAAATTCTTACACTGATTGACTACCAACAACTATTCAATCGTTTAAAAACTATGCTGTTAAATCCAACTTTATACCATTTCCTTGCAGTATGATTTACGTCTTCACATTTTTCCCAAACATCGTCTTTCTCTTTAGCTCCAACATGCAAGTCGAAAGAGGGAGATACAGACTTTTCTCCCTTACTACGAGTAATACCCGTACCTACAGACATCATCAACTTCTGAGTTGCCAAAGTGTTCACAAATGTGTGTTTACAATACGCCTATATTGTCAAGGTATTAAAGTGCTTGTTCAGTTATTTGTGAGTTCCGTGTCTGCTCCGATATACCTGATAGACTGTACGTCATTCATAAACAAACCAGAGCATTCACTTGCTCGCGAGCGTGACGAGATGACCACTTTTACTTTTCCCAAGTGCAAGTTTTAATGAACTGTGTGTAGTTAGATTTGAGTCAGTGCTATAGAAATGGGGTTATGTTAGTTTTGAGAAAATTCTTGCGTGATGGAATTTGAAGAGAAGCTGTAGCTATCACTATAATGGTAATGGCAGTCATTTTGGCCTTAGCAGATGTTTGACTCTGAACACCTGTCTCGCTGGTTTTTTTGTTTAGTCGTTCATATTGTTTGTCAAACCGTGTGTGTCATTATTAAAATACGTTAGTATTCAACAGTGTCTTGTTTTTACATTAATTAACTAGAAGCCTAGTTGTGTTCTTAAATGATGATCAAATAGATAGATAAATCTTAATTAGCATTGAAAAAAAATTCCTACTATTTTTTTAAATACTTCTGCCTCATTATAATGAGAGTAATTAATAGAAATAGTAATAAGGAAATGATTCCTATCCGTGTATTCTTTAACATCTTCAAGATTGCTAGTTTGCTCTTTGACATCTTCTCGCAAAATTATTTAGTTTAGTCTTTAAAAAAGGCAATTAAGACTAAACTAAATGATTTTGCGAGAAGATGTCAAAGAGCAAACTAGCTCTATAAAAGGCAATTGAGACTGTATATCAATCTTATACCGTGTCTCAACACATTCTTGTTGCTCGTTAGAATAAATTACCGTGAAATGGTTATTAATACCGATCATTACCGATTCGGTGTTGACCAACTCTATTACGTGTTGGCAATCTTTCGAGCAACTGAATTCTTGTATATAGGGCCACGCGTTGCGAGATATATCATTTTTCTTCTCAAAATTCTTGTTAATAAGCTTGCAAACTGGGACGTGAATGTCACAATATTGTGAAGCCAAGAAAATGTTTTGTTTGATTTGTGATACGTTTGACACTGGTCAGTTATCTTCTGATGGGTTTTCTATCGTCCTTTGTCATAATTGCGGTGCCATTTAAGCATTCAAGCATTCAAAAATAAATTATATAAGTGTACTATTTATTATTGAGAAAGGCTTTTTGTCCTTGACAATGTTAGTTTTGAGTAACATAAGTTTCATAAAGAAGCATATCCTGTATTAAAGATTATCATCTGGTTCTAGACCATAACTTTGTACCTATCGTTCAGAATTATCTGTTTCAAAATTGGCTTACCTTTTTTATCTTTCTGAAGATGAACAAAGACTGCAATTAATCTGCATTGCCGCAGTTTTGCTCTGTAGTTTCGTAACAATATCATCCTTTGCTCAAGACCCGAACAAATCTAATTTGGTTATTAATTTTGCAATTTGAACATTAAATTTGGTAGTTTCTAGTTTGTTCATCTTAACCTTGAAATTTTAAAGTGTTACTTATTCCTATCGGGAGAAAAGAAATATGATTAGAGTCAAACACGTTATCTCTTCCAAGCAAATGAATGTCAAACATTTAAAGTGTTATTTTAAACTTCCCTGAAATCATGACGTTTAGTTAACACTTTCACAGTCTGTGCTATCAAAATCTATTCAATCTTAGCTTAATCGGACTCTAGGTACATATGTAATGATTTCGCGAATGAAGGAAAACTGGAATTTCTCTTGCAAAATGTCTACTCACAGTGTCACGGCCTCACGGCTTCGTAAATCGTTGCTCCTATGACCGGTAATGAGCATCTGTAAGTGTTTTGTAATCTGCCGTATTAATCTCGCTAGTCAGCTCCTTGTTTAATGAACTAAGACCACGACAATTGATTAATGATTTCAGATAGTCTCGTCCGGTTAAGATTTTAATCTCAGCCAATGATCAGCTTAGTTATATGAAAACCATCTTGGCGGAGAACACAGAAATTCACTGAGATGATGAAATATCTCTGAAAAACTTCATTGACCAATAGATTACGTGTATATGCAAATCGGTAATCGATAGGTTTCGGATCGATGCTAATAAATGTAATTTCTGTTGCCAATAGTCAACAGTTCCGCTGTCTTAAGGAAGTGCGTGTCTTTTGTCAATTTTAAATAATAAATTAATAAATAATTGAAGCGTTTTGCAACAGCGAGTAACAGGTATTGAATAACAGCTTGTAAAATGCAAATTCCTGACGAGACATTGCATTGGCATGCGTTTGTTCAACGCATGGGAAAGCTTTTTGTTGCCTCTTAAGAGTCTTCAATTTTTAACTTGAGTAAATACCTGTTGTAAAATTCTTTGACATCTTGAATTTGATATGGGTGCACCTTTAAAATATATGGTTAAAATTAAGATGACATTGTCTTATGGACATTGGGAGTTTTCTTATTCAATAAAGTTTTCTTATTTTTGCCGTGTCTTATGTTTAAGTAAATATATATAACTAATTTGTTGTACGAAAACTGCGTTCTGCACAATCAAAACAAAATTGTTTTGCTGTTGTTTTTCAAACCGCGACACCACAGTAACGGGTCCAACCACAAGCAATCTTTGAAAGGTCTTCAAACAAACCAAAAGTCAAATCACTAGTGTCTTTTTCGACCTCAGAAGCGTTTGTGTCCACAAAAACTCCGGTTGTCGACCTATTGCGAAACTGTCCTATTAATGGGACGTTGTTGAGTTAGCAACAGAAGTAGGCAAGGTGTTAAAAGTTATCTTAGCTTGGCCTTATTGCTGAGACAATAAGAGTGTGATTATTTTGAGTACCCTACCCGTTCAGTTCAGGTACTGCTGTTCCAACGGCCCTACGCACAATGACAGTTACATAATGGCTGTTTTTGCGTTACTTTCTATGATTTATTTCTGTGACTCGATTTTATCAATTGTCTGAGGTTTTGTGAAACAATGGAGTTGATTGGTTGTCTATTGAATGCTGTTCTAATAAAAATGGCGTTGTTTCTAGACTGCATTTAATTTTTTTGTTTCCTTTTTAATGCTTGAACAGATAAAAGGAAGGAGTATTGCTTGTGTGTTACTTGGTGATTAACATGTAATTAATAAATTATTTGTTAATCATCGTGAGGAAACCGGTTTAGTGCCAAAAATACCTAGTTTTCCCTCTAGGTTTGAAATAGACAGTTGCGTTTGCAGAAAGTATAGTGCTTACACCTAATAATGGTATTTTAGGTTGCTAAACTGCTATCTGAATCAGTATCAAATCAAATGCCGGAAAAACGCCAGAAAGAAGGTTAAAATTAAGCAGTTTGGTTTTACTCCAAGGATTTCGTTTAGGTACAAATCGATTCACGAAAGCTGGCGTGGAAAATGTATGAAACTGTCATTAATTTCATAGACATTTCGCGCACGCTTTCATGAATCGAGCAGCAGATGCGGTCACAAATATCTGAGCACGCCTCTATTAAGTTCATAAGCATTCTATAAATTAGATATCTTTGAGCTCCTATGGAGGCCATGAACTGCTCCTTTCCTTCGTTCGTCTATTTGCCTCTTTATCACACGAATATGCAAGAGCAATAGGGAGGCAAATACGAATGAACGAAAAAAGTGGTTTGTGGTAGGCCCTCTCATGGCGACCGTGTCTGCGTATATTTGAATATTAAAATATTTGCAGGTTCGATCCTTGCCTTGGATACTGGACTTTTTCTTTACTTCCTGACAACTATGAAACAACTATGAAAAATATGTAAATAATAAATTTTTAGCACGAGCGTGCAATACTTACAATAAGAAATATTTACATACTGATTTCTTCCAACCGAATTATAGCAGATTTGTTTCTGCCATTAAACAAAAAAAATCGAAAAAAAAATAATAATAACATGAAACACTAACTTTACCATACTATGGTTATTTCGTTATTGTTATTACTTTTAATTAAAATTATATCGAGTTGTCACTTATTGTACTTGTTTGTATCTTGTATTGTATTTTAAATTCAATTTTGTCTGTTCTAAATTGTAATTGTTGTATTTTCATGTCGTATAATCATGCATGTTAAATATGTTTTTTAAAATCAACTAAATTAAACCTGAAATAACTTATTTATTTTTACATGTTTCGGAGCAAAGGAATTGTGTATTAGCTATTAGTGGAAACTGTTTTGGCTTATGTTTTAACTCTGTTTTTTACCTTATTGTAAAATTATGTGCTGTATGTTTCCCAAATAAAAAAATAAAAAATAAAAAAATAAAAACTATTTAAATGTTAAATATTTAAAAAATTATGCATAGTCAGACATTGGCATAAAATGCAAGCTCAAAAGGTAAAGTTCCAAACAGGAATGCAAAGGTGCTTATAATACAGTTTGAAAATTGCATAAAATTTACCGTAACAGCTGTGAACCTCGTAGCGAACCAATTCGTCACTATATCTGTCGACTTCATGGCTGTTACTGGTACAATTTTAAAACTGCAGGTCTTATCAACTCTATTAACATTACTTTAATGGCTAATTTTCAACAATTTGTAGAGTGGTAACTTTGCCTGAAGACAAAAATAAAAATGCGGTCAATCTGAACTTTAACATTTGACATTAAGGGTCAAATTCTATTGCAAATATACTCCTATTGGGTGTTTTAAAAGTTCTTACGAAGTTTGGTTTGCGTGCCAATATCCCTTATTGTTATCGTCGTTAAGTTTTATTTTGGCTGGCAATGATTATTGTTAATGTTGTTTAATGTGAGTAGGAAACGAATGCTTCCGTCATTGTTTTGTTTTACGGAATTTATTTAATTAGTAGGAAATAGATGGTATCGATGATTTGTGAGGTTTCTTGAGAAAAGTTTCGTAATTAATCATTAAATTCGTCAATTTCGAAAATAAAACGCACCTTAAAACAGTCAAAATATAGAACTGTTAAGTTTTCAAGTGGCATTGTAATTAATTTAGAGCTTTTTTGGAATTTGTTTTAAGTAAATAATCACCTTGCTATGAATTTCAGATGTTTCTGAATCTAATGATAGCAGATATATTTATTTATAATATACCTTTCAATCTATTAGTCAAATTATATTAAGTCCATACTTTTGTTTGAATACACGTCAGTTAGTAAAGTCAAAATAAATATTTGTGTAACAAAAATTACTTGACAGTTATTTTCCTAAGAATAACAAAAACATGAAACAATGACACTACTGTTTCAACAGAAAACGCCATTGCCCCGAACAATAAACTTGTATTGCAAAGATTCCCAGGCATGCAATCTCAACTAGATTTAGTTCGATAAGCCCCAATTAAGTCCCGCTACTCCGCGCTAGGTGGCGCAATGTCACGCTATAATTGATTTCAAGTTGTACGCTTATGATAATTAAGTTGACAGTTCAATGACAACTAGTTGAGATGTTGACTACTTAGTTGAACTATTAATTTTGATTTTTATTGCATGTGTGATTAGGTTGTCATTTTAATGACGGACGGTTTGGACGTTGATCCGCTAGATGGCGTCCTTCCTCGGCTTATTATGCGGGCTATTAATGTGCTTATAGAGCGCGGCGGGCTCGATTGAATAATGTTTAATAATCGGTTGTTAAATTCTTGTAATAGAGTGGTTATGTCAGATATAAGAATCGCATGAACATGAAACCGAGAAAAGTTAGCAAAACCGTATAAGTAGTTTTTGTTAATCTTGGAATACATACGAACGTCTTGGAAAAAAACTAGTAAGTAAGAGTAGAGATATTTTACGAAACTACAATAGCATTTCACTTATTTACTTATTTAACAAAAAATAAAAACAAAAAGTTATTCCGATACCGGGAATCGAACCCGAGCCTCCTGGGTGAGAGCCAGGTATCCTAGCCACTAGACCATATCGGATATTGCTAAAGTGAGCGAAATATTGGTATTAATGGATTTATCTTTATGGTACTAAATGACTTAAAGAAGTGGAGATACAGGGAGGAGGTTTATACTCAGCAACATGGAGGCAGGGCATACAGACTTACAGACTGAATAGAGGTACCTGTAAAAAGCTGTAGGCAAGTTTGGAAGCAAAAAAAAAAGTGGTAAATTGTATAACGCCACCGCCACGCGTCAAAGCCGCACTCCACTGTTCTACCGGTTTCATTTGAACTATTTGAAGTCACCGCCACACGCCGCGACCTGAAGTAGCAGTGGCATTGCGCCGTTCTGTTCTGCCACGGCGGCGCGTGCGCGGAATGCGGGGAAAGTGTCCACCTGCGCACGCGAGCGGTCGACGCCCCACATGAGCTTGCCAATTTTAACGGTCATACAGAATGAGGACCACCGCGAGTCGATTCTCCGCTAGGGGCGCTAGTGGAACGTGGGTCCTGCGGGAACATTTTAAACGTCACTTTGACTCTCTCATACTGACACAGACCCACGCATGAGTGGCGCCGCTTGGTGAGCGACAATATGGTAGCTCTGGGATGATCATCATCATTTGCATCATTTTAGCTACGATTGAATTTAATTCCTTTACATGGGGTTCAAAATTTCAAAGGTTTCACAAACTAAACAACCAATAAAGGCAGCGAATGAGATAAGTGCATGTCGTTGTTGGTAGTGAGTGAGACAACGCTATGCGCGTGTATAGCGCTATCCCCCTTGCACACCAGCGTGCGGTGCGAATCGCATCCAGTGTGACATCCGCCTAAGAGTCCGCAACGCTCATGCGACACCCCTGGTACCACGAAAATCGAACGATTGCGAATTTGTATTTCCATCTCTGTCGCTCTTGCATATTGGAGTGACAAAGATGTTGTGGTAGTAGGCGTGCAGAGTTGTAAGCGTCCATAACCAAACCAACTTAAGGCGAAGTGGGTAAAGAGGATTTAAAAAAGATACCTACGTAATTAAACATTTTCATTCAATTAAACATATTCATTAACTACCAAATATTAGATTGTTTCTTCACTATATTTATAGAATACAGAATTAATGCAGCAACTACAGCTTTAACTACGTATTTTGGCCAAAAACTTGTTTTTTATACATCATTATCTAAACCACAAGCTACTGGACGAGCTCGTTAAAAATCCTAGCAAATTAAGTTTCGAATCGTTTACACCAACACTGCACAAGACAATAAGATAAGTGATAATGATACTTATTAGTCTTATTACATACTTACAGCCATTGTGCAGAGAAAGTGACGAAAGTGATGGACGGATAATCAGCTCCATTACAGCCGCCATTGCCATCGCCATTATCTTATTTATCTTGTTATTATATTATAGCGCGTGGCTTGCCAAGTGTTAGGTGTAGGAATGTACAAATACAATACAAATAATTTATTCCCTTGAACAAAATAATGAACATAGGATACAAAATTAGGCTGACAAAGGAAAAGGTATGCGCACAGCTTAGATGGTTTTAAGCCCGATGTCAATCAAAGAGGAAGAAATTACAAAGGAATGTCTGGTTGAAATACCGTTTTTTCGGATCCTATTTTGTGTCCTTCTGCGAACATCCCGAATGCGCTACAGAAACGGGACAGCCCCATCATCACCCGGAATGCGTTATTGTACTGGACGCGGAGGGCTTCATATGCTATATAATCTAATAATAATCTTCATATGATACAATCTTGTTAGGTCAAATTAGTGGCCAATTTAGCTTATCGTTCCGGGTGCATTCGACAGACGTATCGAGTTCAATCCTCTTTAAATTGGGCGGTCTTACTCTTAACATCCATATCTTATTACTTACTTTAAAGGCTGATTAAATATCTTACGTCCAAAGAATTAGCCAAGGATAGCTCAAAGATCTAGACTGATCTAGATTATCTAGACTGATCTATACTTTTTTATTTTAACCCCCGATCTAGCTGTTGAATTATCTAGCTGCTTCCGTTTCCTTATATTTTCTTTTTACGTCGTTAACTACGAATTAACGACTGTGATTGGCGCAGATTGGCGGGTTGTTCTAACAAGTGTAACAAGCTTGTCGTAGGGAAAATTGGTCAATGTTATGTAGGGTTTGCATTATTCGTCCAATTTTAGTATTCGAATAATACGAATACTTCGATTTGCAATATTCGAATATTCGAATAAAACGAATAAAACGAATATTTTTGAAAAATATCTCAAAACAATGATTTCAAGTTGTTTAATTGTTAAATATGTAGGTATGCTTTTATTCCTTTAACGTTTTTACAGGAACAAGAGCGATTGGTTGACTATTCCTAATGTTAGTGTCTAATAAGCTTTTCCCAAAAAAAATCCCGAACACCTAATTCTTCCAGATCTGGACCTTCATGGGCTCATTCAAATCTGAATCACGAGCTGATTCGATCCTAACTAACTAACTAACTAATTTGGCTCAGGGACCCAAGAGAGTCTTGGCCTCCGAAACGAGAGCATGCCACCTGCTCCGATCATGTGCAACTTCTTGCCAGTTACTGACTTGAAGACTGCACAGATCTGCCTGCACAGTGTCCTCCCAGCGGTACCTGGGTCGCCCAACCGGGCGACGTCCAGTCGGACATCCCATATACGCTCTCCTGGCAGCACGATCCTCTCCCATTCTGAGTAGGTGACCGAACCAGCGAAGTCTGTGTGATTTTGTTACGCCGATGATGTTGGGTTCGGCCACCAGCCTCTGGATCTCAATGTTTTTCCGGACCCTCCATGTGCCGTCGTCTCTCTTGACAGGTCCCAGAATCTTACGCAAAACCTTCCTTTCCGCCACCAGGAGTTGACTTTCTTCTTTTTGTGTTAGTGTCCAGGCCTCACAGCCATACATGAGGATGGGTCTTATGATTCGATCCTGATAGTAAAAAAATTTTGATTATCAGGATCCAGTCAGATCGTGATTATGATTCAAATGGGCCCAAGCGAGTCTGGAAGAATCAGGTTTACGGTTTTTTTTTGTAAAACGCTTCTCTACAGACTACTCGCAACACTTCAGATCCTTTTCAACCTTAACCTTATTCACATTTTTGAGTTAAGCAAATGAATAAAGTCTATTTTTATTTTAATCATTTTTGTATTGATACTTGTTAAGACTGCAAAATATAAAATGGTATGGTAACAAGTAACAATGCCTAGGCAGCTAATTAAATTTTAACTGACGCGGCTTAGCTTAAGTTGACGTAGAATAATTGGTTTACTATAAATCGCTAATATCTCTAAAAGTAATAAAGATCTGGAGTGTAAACTCAATCAAAAATTGGTGCATACCTACCGACTGTACTGTGTAAAACCAAATACTATTTACCGATTAAGTCAATATAATATACATGTCATTGATAAAGCACTGGGTGTGTAATTACGGCATGCACGAGAAATTAAAACGAAGAGTAGGATCTATTTCTTGTGCAGTGTGTCTACCGTGGGTTGTATTGGTAGGAGCGAGACGGACTTACTTTTGAATGCCGCAGTCGCAATCGAAAACAGCTCATGGTACGCACACAGTTAATGGTTGGCTTATTGAGCTTTTAGGGTTTCTATTTATTTCAGTTATAGGTAGTTTCACGAGAGTTGAAGTGAATGATTTCACACACAGCTACATAAAGTACTTACTACAAAAAAAAGTTAATGAATGAAATGAACGTTAGTGTCAATGAAAACACTACTGAATATATATTCATTGGTATAAAAACTTTTTGGTCTATTTTACAATTCACTGTAGAACTTGCCATTCGGTACGAAAAAAGAACAGTACTTAATTTCAAAATCTCGATCTCATTACAGGACAATGTTGTTGTCTGCTAACAGTGCTAACTTAACCCTAGTGGGACTACCTATAATACTAATTACATAGCTGGTAGCCGAATTCGCAATCCTTTTACCAATTATGATACGATATTTGGGTAGTTTTAGAAGATTTAATTTTAGGCTTCAATGAATTTGGGCAAATGAAAAGAAAAATATAATTTAATAAGAATAAGTCTACTGTTAAAACGGTTTTTTTAGGGTTAAAATCGATTTCCACGGAGTTGTTAAAGTGAAATACAATTAAAACGGGCATTTTATTATAGGTTTTCGTAAAAAATAATAATTTCTGAATAAAATCTGCACTATTCGAAATATTCGTTTTATTCGAATAATGAGCGTTGTCGAATTCGAATAATAATTATGGCGAATAATTCGAATATTCGAATATTCGAATATTCGAATTGCAAACCCTAATGTTATGGCAAACTGTTAAAACTGTTTGGACTTTCTAGAAAGTACGCTACAAGTTAATGATCTGGAAACCTTTGGGATATTAAAATCATATTCATTATATCTTAAAATTACTATTTCTAAAGCGACTTAGTTAATACCGTATTTCTAGTACATTTCACTGTGGACTAAATAGGAATTTGTGAGCCTGTCTGAATATTGCAATGTAGATTGGGTTAGGGCTAGACTCATTTGCATGTAATTTTGGTTGAGTTATAATGAAGAACTAGATACGTTTTGCAAGCTTTGATTATTAAGGTATGTCGCTTTCTAGGTTCACTAATTTACTACCCTATTTACAAGGCAACCGTACATGCAACATGGAATTATTTACAATGTTTATAATGTTAATAAGATGATTAGGCCTGAGTTATTTCTATACATGACTCATACATCATAAGTGTTAAGTAAACAGCATTGTTTGAGGCAGAGTTTACTTTCATTCAATCGATACATTTCTTACTAAAGAACGATTATACATAACCGAGGCTGCATTTGAACTAGAGCGGAGCGGACTCATTAATGACTCCGTTTCACATTCATCGCTGGCGAATTGCTATTATGCAGTATTAGGCAATGCAACGATAAACGATTTCCGAACCCGAAAATAACCGATTGCATTCCCTATGCAGTTTACAGTTACGAGAGTAACCGGCCATGTACCTGAAACGGAGTCATTAATGAGTTCCCTACACACGCAGGGGAAACCCCGCTTAACATATTTATTTTAACATATTTATTTATTTACAGTACATAGCTTGACTTGTCTGTAATTATTAATAAAATTTTGTTTGTTACAGATACGCTTCAACGAAACCAAATATCGACCAAAATGACGTAAAAACCGAGTGAACAAATATTTATAATAATAAGTTGTGAACAAAAATGTGTGACAATCCAAGTGCATAAGTGTAAAGCAAGATGGCGTCGTTAGTGACATTGTTGTGCGTGTTGTGTTGCGCGGGGGCTGCGCTGGCGCATGTGGCGCTCACGTTCCCGCCGGCCAGGCGGTACGACCTGGACTTCCTGGATAACTCAAGGACGAAGCCGCCCTGTGGGATGCCGAAAGGTAAAACTCTTGATATTACGCTTGATTAAGGATAAAGTCAGACGACATGTGTATGCAACTCGAAATAAACTGCAAATGGTAAGGTGATTCTTGGTGGAAAGAAAACAAGGTGAGACCGATCCCTGGCTCGCCCAATGACACTGACAGCTAGCTGCTAAAACACGTCACATATGCCAAAACGGTGAAGGCTCTGCCTTTTGTTTTGCTCTATCATGAAGTTGTTGTAGTCTGAAGTGTCTCATCTCAACTGCCGAACACATTCCTTCTGCCGAATAAAGCCTTCTGTCTAAAGACTGTGTAAAATCTACTTTTCCCGCGAAAGCAGGTGGTCGCTGGTTCGATGCCAGCCCTGCTCACCGGGGGCCTCGGTCATTTTTTCTATAGTATAGTATATGACATCTCTTTCAATTTATAGAATCTACTTCTTGAAAAAGGAAAAACCTGTATCAAGATGTTAAGCATAATAATGATCTTATCTATTTAGACAAGTTTTAATACGGATAGTAAATACTTCGTCAGTTTT
Source organism: Lathronympha strigana (assembly GCA_949128165.1). Lineage (NCBI taxonomy): Eukaryota > Metazoa > Arthropoda > Insecta > Lepidoptera > Tortricidae > Lathronympha > Lathronympha strigana. The sequence continues at coordinate 716,706 of OX421903.1, forward strand.
ATATTGTAGTTTGAAGCTAAAAGCAACAATAATGACGAACGTATAATTAAGGCAATTACGAGTAAGAACCGTCGCCACATTAAAAGTAACAATGTCAACATTAACTGTAAACAGAGCGCAGGCGCAAGTATACAGTAAAGATTAGACTTACGCTAACACGCAGGTACACTTGGGATCTAATTTAACCAGGATACTTAAGATCTTCACAACTATAAACGGTAATGGATTCTATCTTGTTCTGGATACAATAACAAAATCATTTTTTTCCAAATAACTTGGCATTGTAGATTAAACTCTTAAAAGTCGACGCAAAAAGCGTGGTGATAGTTACAAAAAAAGTTCAATGAATCATGTTTTTAAAATAATTACATGTTTCCTTTTAAATAATCGCTGCAGCAGTAGGTAGGTACGAGTACATATTTTATACAAAAACCACCCTGGAAATGGTAGATTTTTTTGTACCAATTTGGAATCCTACGATCTTATTAGTATTTAACCTCATCAGCTCATCACGGATATCAGGTTAAAATATAAGTTTACCTGAGCTTTAGACTGTAGCTCGCTAAGTGCGTGGAATTCACCCTGTAAACAAACAGTAACCAGAGATAGTGCGGATAATGATGTTTGCGGCGGGGTCACTGACCTCGCTGTGACTAACTGTATTATTACTGCACTAGGCTTGCTTAGGGTTTAGTTAGGCTTTTCATAAAAGCTTTTATCCCGTCAGGAGTCACAAATTTTTCTGGTTTATATATTTGTTACACTATTTTTACGTATTACATTATTATTAATTTGTAGATATTTTCTTTGTGTAATTTTAGCGATGTTAGACTTATCAGAATATTTTAGAATTAAGACAGAATTGATATCAAAAATCTCAAAATATATTAAAATAAAAGCTTATTGCAAAGTATAATCAAAAATCTCAAAATATATTAAAATAAAAGTTTATTGCTGTGATATAAAATGCCCCTCCAAAAAATGGAATGACTGTTTATACAGAATGTCCTTAGTCAGTGGACATAGCCGAAAAGTTAACAGGTAAAACGTGTGCCGCACAGTATGTAACCTTTTCGTCTTTTTTGATTATCGCTTATATTTATGTCACTCAGAACATTTTAATGTGAATGAATGATGTGTAACTAATATTTTATATGCTATTGTCAAAAACACTACCAACGATTAATACAGCATCAGGTATTTTATTTTGTAACCTATTTTTTTTACATTAGAGCATTACTGTAATGTAGCCCTATGTAGGATTTCTTTGTCCAATGGCTGAGGTCACCCTGTATATTTCTTCTCAATTTACAGCTACTGACCAAATTGATTTGCCAAATGTCAGATGTAATGTACACTCGTCAAGTCAGTCAAGTTTTATAGCATCTACCCCTTAAGTTAAATAATGCAAAAGCCTGTCGTGGCTCGGGACCCCAATTTTCGCACTGATCCGCATGGCAGTCGTGGCCGAGTGGTTAAGGCGTCTGACTCGAAATCAGATTCCCTCTGGGAGCGTAGGTTCGAATCCTACCGGCTGCGGACTTTTTTGCATTTTTTAGTTAGCAGGCTAATTAAAATACGATTTTTTTTGTTTCTTTTATACCTTTAAATGAGCATATTAATTATTTATATTAAATCTTTAAAGCCCACTTGCACCACCCATGGTTAGCCGCTCACCCGAAATCATCTAAGCTGTCAAATTCCATATAAAAAACGCTTAACTCCGGTTTATGTGATTTTGAGCAATTCTTGTGTATACAGCGTGTATTTTTACTACCTCAAATTATAACCAGACATAGGTGTCAGTGCTATGAGCCGATATGGCAAACAAAACTTACTTTTTAACTAAGTATTCCTTTTAAAATAATTCAGCACGCAATGTATCACTACTTTGTGTTACTGGCGTGACGTCACAACTATCACAAATGATAACTTTTAACTGCTGTCAATTGTGTACGCAATACATTGCTGCCCGATAAATTACAGTCGTGGGGCGTTCAAAGAACTCGATTCCTACCGGCTTCCCTTGCGTCAGGCAATCTAGCACGTTTTTCCTTAACTACTCAATGAAACAGCACGCCAAATCAGCTCCGGCTTGCCCTAACATTTTGATGCTCCGCCACTGCTAGGTATCTTATCTAATCACTATCACTTCCCGCTGTCTGTATGTATGTATGTAATGCTTATATCTTTAAAACTCAACGGATTTTGATGCGGTTTTTTAAAATAGATAGAGTGATTCAACAGGAAGGTTTATATGTATAATACATGCATGAAACATGAAAATATTGCACCCATGCGAAGCCGGGGCGATAAACAAATTCCATTTCCAAATGACCTTGTCCGTAGTCGGCAACCAGCGTGCCTATATTTGTAGTCATTAGCCAAACTAGTTGCGGATTCTGCGGCGATGCGGTCTGTGGTGGTGACTCATCAATCTCATCATCGTCACGGTTTTCCTAGATTAACTGGCGAAACGTTTGAAAAAAAAAGGCCTATACATATATTTATTGAAATTAAACACTCGTTTCGACTTCGAGCCCTTTACAGCACTCGTTTTCACAGGGTAAAGCTGATTGAGAGAATGCGAATTCTCCCCGTCAATAAAAAAGGTTACTTGTGCAAACTACCTACATACAAAAAAAACAAAAGGTTTAACAACAATTCGTTGTAACAGAAGACAATATTACGATTTATTTAATAATGAAACTCTTTTTTTAATTGCCTGTAATCTACACAGTCAATTTATTAATATCTTTACACTTTGGTACTTATTACAGGGGAATAAGGCTCAAAATTGAATACAGATGCATATATATTTATGAAGCCGACTAGCATATGACCCTCACGTCATCTAAACGAATCTATTAACACCTCATTCACGAAAATCTGGTACCTATTATTATACATCTGCTATTACGATGGAACATGCAACACGAATTCGACAGAAGAATCAGCAACTCGTGGAAAATATACTGGAGCCTAAAGGAAGTAATGAAGGACCAATCTTATCCCATAGCAGTAAAACGGAAGCTGTTCAATGCTTGTATACTTCCATGTCTTATATATGGCTGCCAAACTTGGGTACTAACACATAACTCCCTTAAAAAAATCACCACCTGTCAAAGAAGCATGGAAAGGAGCATGATGGGGTACACTCTAAGAGATAGGAAAAGGGCAGAGGACCTCAGGAAAATATCTAGGCTGGAAAACGCAAGCATCAAAATTAAAAAACTAAAATGGGCGTGGACAGGACACATGTGCCGAGAAACTAAAAATAAGTGGACCAAAACAATAACAGTGGTTTCCCTATACGAATATAAAAAGAAAGAGAGGTAGACCTCGGAAAAGATGGGCCGATGACATAAGGAAGATTGCCGGACATCTATGGTTGAGGAGAACACAAAATCGGAAGGACTGAAGAATGCTGGAGGAGGCCTATGTGTCCACAGCACTCACATACTGAGTCTCAACTACAATCTGTACAACATATAAAATAATAACTGTGTATCAAGGCTATAAATAAAATAAAATAAATAAATTACGATGGAACATACGAGACGAATCCGTGTATTTAGATCGACAACTTATATCATAATCTTGAAATCGACTTTCCTAAAAGTACTGAAAAACAAAATGACTTCATAAGAATCCTGACGTCACCCCAATAGTCCTAATAGTTCTTGTAACAGAGATGTGGCGTAGCTAAAATGACGCGCTGCGCAGTGTAAGCTTTGTGTCATAAAACAGTTTTATATTTTTTGTTGAGGTCTTCTCTAAAAAACGTGACACTTGCCAAGTCTGCCCGCAATTCTGACAATGAGTCAAAAATCCCCGCATAAATCCTGACATGTGGTAGAACTACCTGAGATCTCGACAGTCAAGACTTCGGATCTGAATACATAACTGCAATATTTAGCTTAGAATTTAATTACAGAACATTTTTAATTCATTTTAAATAAATTTTAATATATTTTGAGTTAAAGCTGAGAAAACCCATTGGAGCATATCTCAGAATTGACTTCCATGCGTGCTATGAGAGCAGTGCTCTGACAAATTGACAATGATCTCAGTTTGATCACATTATGATATCATTTTGACATCACCAGCATGTCACATCGTCAGCACTTCTCGTTAGTGGCAGAACCAGGTGAAATTTAAATCCCAAGAAAGATAAAGTTCGAAAAATCACATTTATTTATTATAAAACCAACCTCTTTTTTAAAACCATATTCGGGGCGTCCCTTTAAAAAACCAACCCCCTCACTTTTGTTTGCAGAATTCAGAACTGAGGTAGTATCTAAGGTTGACTCAAAATTATCATCACCATGTTACACTTCAGCTTATTTGCTGATTCCTCCGATTAAATAGTGTTGCTGTGTGTGATTGTGACAACACTGACAACCCTAGTCAAAAGACATTATTGATTGAGGCGGCTTGCGCGCGCAATCCTCGCACAGCAAGCGATGAGCTCCGAAGCCAGCCACGTCAGAGACCGTGTGGCCTAATGGATAAGGCGTCGGACTTCGGATCCGAAGATTGCAGGTTCGAGTCCTGTCACGGTCGAAAATTCCTTTTTTGGAAATGTAACCGATTTATTATTTTTTACTTGCAAAAAAATTATATTTAGATGATTGCTGAGGAGATAGATGATTATGAAAGTAACTTAAATCAAAAACTTTAATTTTAGTATTTATTATCTAACGCGATCAATCATAGAATACATATTGTAACAAGTTTTAGTACGAACAAGTCTTCCCTGATTAACTTTTGGTTTAAGTAAACTAAAAAATTCTCATGATAGATTAATAGTAAAATAGTAGCTACCTTCTACACAATACTAGCCGGTGTATTTTGTACGCAAATCCGTTCTATCAGGTTTAATTAATCATACCAGCAGTTATTGACCCATAACTCATTAAATATTATGTCACTGTTATACAACAAACAAATTTGGCCACTAACTTAATTAAGTTAGCAAATGATTATTTGCCCCAGTGAAATAACTGTGGGAATAGATTCATAATGTAAGGAATTGTTTTGTCGGCAGCAAGAGTTCTCACGTATTAAATAATGTTTTGCGACGCGTTGCGACATCTGTACGCAAACTACTAAAACATGTTGAAACTTTAAAGGGTTTTACTACTCAACGCCAGATGGCGCTGATATCAACATCACAATCGGATTAGTTCGTAAACTTGAAGATTAATGTTGAGATTTTAAATGTTTTAAAGTAATTTTCTATTGTTACAGGCTCTTTGAAGACTTCATTCCTCGCGGGCTCGAGTTTTACAGTACATTGGCACTTGGCATACGCGCACAGAGTAAGTGACTCGTAATTTACACGTCATCATCAACAGCCCGGCTAGCTCAGTCGGTAGAGCATGAGACTCTTAATCTCAGGGTCGTGGGTTCGAGCCCCACGTTGGGCGATTTCTTTTTATTTTTAATTTCGGTTTTTAATTTTTTTAGGGTGGATTCAGCTTGCGAATTTTGGACTATCTTGAGAGACCAGTATTGGATTTGACTCCGAGAGCGGGCGGATCTGAGTGGGTCAGGGACGATGTTACGTAAGTAATCAAATGCATTCCCAAGTTTTTTATAAGAATTATTATACCGTTTCCACCTATTTAAATTTTCTGTATAAAGTGAAGGTCTAAAACTATTGATACCTAATTATGATTTTTCGGCTTAATATATCTGTTAGTTAAGGCCCTAACATGGTCGTGATATACCTACCTACCTAGTCAAACAACCACAGTCGAACTTTATTTAAAATTTATATTCCTCCCTTTTTTGCACACCGAATTTAAATTAAAGACAATACAGGCATTTATAGGAGTCGGACTCGCCCACCGAGGGTTCCGCATCAAAGATGCTCCCTCCCATTCAAAAACCTCCTGTCAGACTAGGTGTGTCACACTATACCTTATAAATGGATACCTTCACAAACATTTTTCTTTGAAAATAGGAACGGTTTTTTAGACCTTGACTGAATGGATGTGTCTTAATGGGGCTGCTTATCGCTTTGTTTGAAAAGTTATTTAAAATTATAATGTCTCATCAATATGTTTTTATATATACTGCTATTTCTACAGTTAGGTTCTTTCGCTTTCCAAAATATAAAAAAACAATTCTATGGAGTTTTCTGCCATGACATTTTCCAGGGCGCAGAAGTACGAGGTGCGGTTGCCGAGCGACTTCACCTGCGAGAACTGTACGTTGCAGCTGCAGAGGGAAGCTGGAGAGTGGGGCAGTGGTTACCGCTTCTGGTCGTGCGCCGACATCGACATCCTGCCACGTATGTAACTAATATAAAGAAAGAAAAAGAAGAAAGAAAGAAACTATTTATTTGGTTATAAACATTACAAGGTTAAGGATAGACACAGTTAAACAAACCAACACACACACAGTTAAATAACAGTTAAATAAACCAAAAGGGATGCCACTCAGCATGAGCCGTGACACACCTAAGTGTGCCACGACACTGGTTTTCAGGGCACCCACAAAATCACACAGTAAGTAAAGTAAACTTAAGTTAAACTAAAAACAAAACGTAAAAGAAGGTGGTTGGTTTCAAAAATCAGTCTATAAATGAGCAGGTAAAGGTTTGTGTCGACCAGGAACTAAGAACTAAAAGGAATTAAATCCCAACACGGACCGAAAAGAAGTTCCACGCCAAAAAGTTTAATTGGTCTTAAGTTCAGTTCAGTCGGAGCCAAAACCATTAAAACGTTCATACGAATCTATTTATTTTCCTTCAAAGTTATTAATTGCGTGCCGCTGAAACTGTCCAAATGATGACATGCGGGAATCGTGTTTTCTACCATGGTGAAAAATGCGAATTTGCTCCTATATGTTGCCGTGAGCAATGGCTGTGAGGTATTCGTATTGTTAGAGCGATGGAAATGAAGATAAAAAGGTAGTTTTTTTCTAAAGGTACGCTTCTTAATAATGTTCTTAAGAATTTGGACACGCGCACGTATTTTAGGCATTCGAGTGGATTTGCATAATATATTCGAACAGCATGATAAAATATTTATAACTTTATAATTTGAATATAAATAGTCACTAAAATATCGTAATATATTACTTTACGTCGTGTACCTAAATAACTATTTTAATCTAAAATAAACGGGGCTGTTGAATTCTAATCATTAATTTATGTGTACACTCAGATTAGCATTTGTTTAGCTATTCAAATTAAGTAAAAAAAAGGAAATTACAAGTAGGCCTCTACAAGTCAAGTAGACAATTTATTAAATAATGAAGCATAAATCTCTATAATTCTAACAACTCAGTCACGATTCATAACATAATTTTGTCTAGTGATCCCGAAATACTGGGATACCGCTCGCAAATTTTGCGAGATCCCGCGGGATTTGCGGGACTGAAAGTGAGATTTTACGTGTTATAGTTGCGCAGGCTCGCGCGTTCTACCAAAATTTCTTCGCGGAGCCGTTTGGCTGACATAGCGATTAACATGTATACTTTTCTACAAAGTTATTGTCCTAAATAATGTTTAAAAATAATTTAGACATTATCCTGGAGGTAGGAGGAGGAGAATAACATTTATTTTCGAAATATATACAGTAAGTGTAACTTACCTAACTACCTACCTCTACCTACCTTAAATCTAAAGTAGGTCCTTGAGGCATTGTACCTAGGATGCTAGGCATGCTAGCGGCATTTCCTCGTTGTATCGCAATGCAAATAGGTTGGATTTATTGGTATTTATATTTCAAATTGTAACTAGTGTCTATTCATCTGCCAGTAATTAAATAAATACCTAGTTTTAATTTTGTTCAATTTTTGTTTTTAACCTTAAAATTGAGAATAAATTCATAATAAACATAACTATTTTGTAAAATCGCCTACTACAGGATCCAGAGAGACTGAGAATTGAAATCTCGCAAAATACCGGGATTGACTTTCTTATGCGGGATTGCATTCCCTGATGACACACACACACGCTAGATATGAGCGCCGATGACCAAATGGTCGGCGGCGGCGCGCCGGTCAAAATCGATCGGCGGCGGCGGCGAATCGGCGGCGTGGCCTTGAAAACACTTGTCTATAGGATTAAAAGTCAAGAAATATCACTAATTTCTTTAATTATGCGTTACATAATCAGCTTGTAGTAAAATAATTGATTATTTTACAAATTCGAATGTCAAATAATGAAACAATATTTCAAACAAATCTCAACACATAAAAATATAGAAGTCATAGTATTTGCTCGATTAAAAAAATGTAGAATTATTACCTTTCGATAAAAGTATCTATTGGAAAAATATTTACAGTGAAAAACAATATTGATATGGTATAAGAAGGGATTAGGAATTTTGACGACCCCATCGCCCATTGGTTTCGAATCAGTCTACGCACGGCAGCTCGCCGCGAGTCGTTGGGGGAGTAGTGACCCCACGTACCTGAGCGCTCCTGAGGAGGCTCTGTCATCCACCCAAGTCCTCTGCCTCAGGCTTGCCTTAAATAGCCGTCCAGGGTGGGGTCGCGAGGGCTGTGTTCTCCAGGGTAGATCTATAAACCAAAGTGGTGACTTGGCTATATGTTTAAAGTCCAGGGACACCTCTCTACCCCTGCCCTCATACTGATACTGCCCTTGAGCCATCTTAGATGTCGCTTTTTGTGGGGGTCCATCTTATGTTATATGCGACTCACCGTCTGCCGAAAATAAAATTACTTAACATTGTATTAGGCAGGCGTCCGGTTTTATTCTCCATTACTCAGTATTTAGTTCACTCCATCCACCGTATAGTCCAGTATATTTTAGATTCCAATAATTGTGGATAGTCCATACACCTTGGCGGGTGCTGCCTCTGCGTGCGTTCCATGACTCGGACAGGTGCATAAGCTGCTCGGTGTTCTCCTTATATTTCATTAAATGATCTAAAGGGACTCTGCGTGTCGGTTTTGGCTCCGCGTATACACCTCCCAAAGATCCGAATCACTATTGTTCCGTGATGAGAAAGAGTTATATTATAATAATATTTAAGACGAGATATTTAAACCAAGATATTTACCATGTATAGGTATTTGTTTTTGTGAGTTCCCACCAGCGCCATGTTCACGGTGTAACTGATTTACTGCGAATTTTTATTTCTGGTCTACATGCCGTAGCGATCTACCCGTTGAGAAACTCGGTTGAGGTCATCATGCATCATGCTGAGTTCTTCTGTCGACCTGCCATGACTACGATATCGTCGGCAAATCGAAGGTGAGTGATGTATTCGCCGTTTGTGATGATGCCAAGTCCTTGCCATTCCAGGAGCTTGAAGGCGTCTTCCATTGCTGCAGTAAACAGTTTCGAAGAGATAACGTCTCCCTGTCATACGCCTCTTCGCAACGGAATCACCTTCGTGCTTTGCTCCTGTACTTGAACCGACATTGTGGCGTTGCTATACAAACACTTCAACACTTCGATGTACCGATGATAGTCAATATGGCATCGCTGAAGAGACTCAAGCACCGCCCATATTTCCACCGAATCGAAGGCTTTCTTATAGCCCATAAACGCTAAGCATAGTGGCAAGTTATACTCTTCGGTCTTCTGTATAATTTGCCATAGCGTATGGATGTGGTCTATAATGGTACTATAGCCTCGTCGGAATCCGGCTTGTTCGGGAGGCTGGAAGTTATCAAGTTTGTGTTCGAGACGATTCGTGATGACCCTTGAATACAGTTTATAAACATGGCTCAGGAGCATGATGGGTCTGTAGTTTTTCAAAAGGCTGTTGTCACCTTTTTTTGAAGAACAGCACCACCTCGCTTCTGTTCCATGTTCCTCTGTTCCGTTTTGCCCTCTGACAAGACGGAATTAAAGAGCTTCTGGAAAGTACCCGACGCCTTGTTGTTCTTAAGCTGCTTTAGGGCCATCCTAATCTCGTACAAACTGGTGTCTGCGATATCTTCGGTGTAGTGTCTGGACAGCCTGGCTCTTGGGTCTTCCAAGCTGTCAACGGGCTTTGCGACCGGTGTATTATTGTCCATAGAACCTCTCGATCTCACCTAAAGCCTCTGCTTTTGCTGGCTTGGCCCAACAGATTTGTCCTTTGACCATGGGCTACGCTCAATAGTCTCTTTAACACCGTTAGTATTAAAGGGACGCAGATCATGTCGCTAGGACTTAGATATACGTCTGTTGAGCTGCCTATATGACTTAGCGTCATCTGGAGACTGCAGCTGTAGTGAGCGTCTTGTAGCCATGAGTTTTAAGGGTTGCTCGGTCAATTTCTGAGGTCTTAGAACTTAGACCCTACGACGTGCACAGTTTCCACTAGCCCGTCGTTAATCTCGTCAACTGAAACACAGTTCTCTAGGCATGAAAAGCGCTTAGAGAGCTCGAGTTGAAAGCTTTCGGGGTTTTGAATGTGGGCTTGAGTGGGTCGGAACTCGGAGCGTAGACTTCATCAGGTTGGACCTTTCAAGTTTAATATTTATATTCAGTGAACCACTGACCATTCGGTGATCACTACCGGTTTTTATCCTGTTGAGCACAGAAGCATCACTGCCACGCCATCACACCATACACGCCATTTCCTGTTGAGATTACCTGAGGGTTATGTAACTCAATCCAGCGATTTTTTCCTGCCTCTAAAATATATTCGGTTTCGGCGACTGCTGATTTTCTGAGTTCGTTGTTTTTAAACGCTTGTATGTGTTTCTTTATACGGCATGCGATTGTACGCTTAGTTTGTCTTATGTAGGTTCTACCATAGCTACTATTTTGTAAACTCAACACTGGACGTTCAAGTGAGAAACTGTCCTTCGACGTCCGTAGTCTATCTTCATTCCCAACAGTTTTCTCTTATTTTATTAGCAACCTTATCTGACACACCTTTTACATACGGTAAAAGAGCTGGTTGACGTTCCACTGTGTAGTCCAGACGCTTTGTCGTATCAGTGCGTCAACCATACCATATGTATAAATATGGAAAAGGATCATTCAAGGATAAGTTTTATCTCAAATATAAATTCTGATTTAACAAAATCTGTGTAATTTCGACTGCAACGTGATTCCCATCAATTACTGAGTTAGACAAAATAGTATCCGATCACTGATTAAAAACCATCGTGTATAAAAAACATCGCCGGGAAGAAAGTTGATTTTAAAATCAATAATTAAAAAGTATTAAACAATATTCGTCAAAACATATCGAAAGGTGGCTTTTACAACGATTTTAGTTATTAAAAACATTTCATTTTTAAAGTTCCAAAATAAATGTAATTTCGGTATGCCTCGTCAAGGTCACGCCGATTCCACGCCGGTGGAGGCGTCGGCGGCGGCGGCGCGAGTTTTTTTACCGGCGGCGGCGGCGCGCCGGCGCGGCGCTCATATCTAACACACGCACACCCCAAAATACGAAACGAGAAAAACATGGCAATATCAATCCAATTAAGTACTATATGTATCTTATTTAAACGTCTTATGTACAAACGCGCAACTCCACCGATTAGGTACTATTAGATCAATATCTGCAAGGTCAGGCTCAGGCGAATGTTGCTGGTTTACAATTTACATTTGGAGATAATGTAAACGTTTTGACAGCTGTTGTTGATGCCTTGACGCATTTACATAACATCGGCGCTTGCGCATGCCAGCTTCGCAATGCAGCTAATCGTATTAATTTATGCGGATATTGACCTTGTTGAGACAATGCGTTGGGACAAATGCGCCCATTTTGAGATGAAGGTAATGGCATAAATAAGGAAGGTAAATGTCCCAGTGCTTGACACGGTCAAAAAACTGCCAGCTTTAATCTTACTAGCAGTAAACGGGTTGTCAACTATTAAAAATATGCTGTCAGAAACTAGGACGGGACGCTTATCTCGATGAAACTGGTAGCTGTTTAAATACTTTAAGAATGTGAACCTGTAATGTAATGCCCGGGGCCCGTAATTTGCATGCCGATGACAGACAAATGACGTCAAGCTTCATACATAATGTTTTAGGTTTTACGTTTGAAAGAATAAAGGATGACTCACACTGGGACGGGACGGGAAAATCTGTCAATTTCTATCTAGTGCTATCACTTGATTCTATCTATAGAAATTGACAGATTTTCCGGTCCCGCCCCGTCCCGTCCCGTGCTAGTGTGAGTCATCCTTAATAGTGTAATTGAATAGTGTAATAGTACATTATGAATTTATGATCTGAGGGCGAAAAAGAGGAACACTTTGCGACACGAGTCTTGTCCTACAAGTTCTTGCTTTTTGCCAAATTTCGTCAACGGGAAGTACCCTATACATTTTGATTCCTATTGCAAATGTATGGGAAATGCGACATAAACGGCCGTATTTTTGATCGCGTTGACGTAGAGGATTGCTATTTTCACTCCTTTAAGGGACCGCGTGTTCCCGAGATAAACGGTCTTGACAGACAGACGGACGGACGGACAATAAAGTGATCTTATAAGGGTTCCATTTTTTCCTTTTACATTCGAAAGAATCGAAAGTTTAACATCGCTTAGGAGTTTGGGATCGTCGAAGATTACCAGAGCGCTGCTGGTATGCTTTCGTGAAATGATAACAGGCCTTTGTCCACCTGTGGGAGTGTGGGACGTTTACTGCTAATAATGGTGCTTACATTAAGCATTCAAGAATAGCCCCTTGTTCACTCGTATTGAGAATAAAGTATGTTTATTGCCACAAAAACTTAATAATAATAATATTGTCTTCTGTTTCCGCGATCTTATTCAATTGAATTCTTTATTTGCTGTTCACTTAAGAGGCCATCAATACGGTTTGTACGGAAAAGCAACAAAAGCTGTTTTTTGACGTTGAAATACAAAGAAACTGTGAGCTGTTTGTTAAAGTTGTTAACTATGTTTGATAGCTTATTTCCTAGTGTTTAACTTGTAAGCTTCTAATTTGAGTAAAACTCAATGTTTTAACTTTTACTATACAATTATTGGCAGTTGTTTTCTGAAAAGCGCACGGAGACAGAAGTTTGACTTCGATTATTGTTAGCATGATATATGAAAACACATGTATTTCTAGGTTGATATAATATTGCAACATGGTTTTATTTAACTTATAGGCCTCATATTTCCAATAATTTACACAGATACCTATCTAGTTCGACTTTGAATATGCACTTTTTTCGATAAAAATACACTGCAAACGCAGGGATTTTCGCAGTAATTTTGATAAAATATTGGGATGATTTGTATACAACATTAAAGTTTATTCTTTTATGAACATGCTGAAATCGAAAAAAAAACTTTTTGTTTAAATTCCGTATTTTTTTTTAAATATTCAAATGGTGTATAAAATGATAATAAAATCCAATCCGCGCTAGCCTAGTCCTCAGTACCGCGCTCGCGCTCGTAGAGGTAGGATCTGTGTTGTTCTCTGTGGACTATACAATTTGCTTGTTTTGTTGCACGAGTAAGTGATGGAAGCGTTTGGAAAAGTGAATAGACCGCGACCAACCACTGAGATAAGCATTTTACATTTTTGACTATATTATAGACCTGTTTGAAATAAAAATTTGAAATGATTTTATCGAATGTGATTGTACCGCAACCAACCCTTCTAGATACTTTCAGTAATACATAGTGTTAATTAAGACGGACAGTATGGAGAAATTTTAGGTGTATTAGGGTGACGGTACCCATTATGAACACTTTAAGCTGACAGACAGGAGTGATGGACACTATATTCTTAATTCAAATGTCATATGATTGTCAATTGGTTGACACAAAATAAATGCATGAAACTTATTTCCTCATAATAAAAGTGACTGTACGTTACTCGTTCCTTGTCCATTACTGGTGCCACCGCCCTAGTCAGGGATAATCATATTGCTATATGAGCAAAATCCGGAATAAAACCGGCCAAAAGCGTGTCGGACCAAGCATAATTGAGGGTTTTGTAGCGTTATACGACATAAATATTGTGCAAGCAAAAAGGCATAAGTGTCTTCAAAATATCAAGGGACTTAACTGTATGTTAGCAATTAATAGTTTTTGGCAAAAACGGCTAGATAACCTTACCACGAAACTTATTTTGAACAAATTCGTTCAAAATAAGTTTCGTGGTAAGGTTGTCTTATATCCTAACTTCCTAAAGCTTTCACATTTTTAGGGCTCCATACTTCAAAAGGAAAAAACGGAACCCTTATAGGATCACTTTGTTATCCGTCCGTCCGTCCGTCCGCCCGTCTGTCTGTCCAGACCCTTTATCTCGGGAACGAGTAAAGGTTGCAAGTTAAAATTAATACCATATACACAGGTCTGCGGTCCCATGAAGCTGCAAAAAAACCAAACTTCTACATCAACGCAATCCAAATCTGAAACTGCCGTACACTGAGAGTTCCATGCCACTTTTGTGCGGAGCCCTCGGTGGGCAAGTCCGACTCGATCTTGGCCGGTTTTTTGGACCTCCCGATACTGGATCAACCAATTTTTTGTTCAAGAGACCTTTAACTTATTTCTAAGGACCTATCAGATGGTGTGCCACAAGTAGATATTTGACAAAAAAATGGAACTCAAAAAACGGCATTTTTATTTTTTGTTGTACAAAAATCACTTTTTGCTAAATTAGAAATTTTTATATTTATTCTACTCAGAATCGCAGCTCTTTCAATCCTAGTAGGAGAAATCGATTGAAAGAGCTCGCGATTCTGAATAGAAAACAATTAAAACTTTTCATATTTTCAAAAAATGATTTTTTTACAACAAATAATAAAAACGCCCAAAATATGCCTCCGGATTTCAGTTAAAATTACAAAACGTTTAAATAAAATTATTTAATTACACGTCCCTTTTTTCATCTTATCGGCTTTGTAACCTTCAATATAATATCACCACCCCAAAATAGAATTCAGTTTGAGTTTAAATTTTGAAAAAAAAAAACTTTTTAGTAGTTAGGTATGCTTAGAAATGTACCAATATATGTATGAATATGAAAACTATGAATTAGATCCGGAGGCAGAAAACAAAATCCTATTCCAAAATAACTTTGGATACTATTTAGAGACATTTGAATAAAACTATTTTTAATCTTATGATAAACACAAAACAAATTACTCGTAAATTTTCTAACACCACGTACGCCAAGTAATAGTTGATGTTCTGACGCAAGTATCAATAATGTTTGGTCCGCGCGTCAAGCGTCGCGAGGCCTTTAGCCTCGCGTCGGTCAATGAATGCTCGCTCCCGTTCGCACTAACCGCACCTGCTATGCCGTTCGAAGAGCATGGCGATAACAAGTTTGTATACCTGATTGTAGTGTGTGTCCGCACACAGATACGCGTCGGCGCGCAACTGGCGCTAATAATATTGAAATGCGAGCGGGCGGATTTTGTGATAGCACTCTTAACATAATTACATTATTGCTTAGAGTAAGGTAATTACTAAACAATTCATTGAAATTAAACAATTGCAAAGCATTAATTATATCATTTATTATTTATAATAAATGTTTTGATTCATGTTTTTAAGTAGGCACACTACTCATATAAATTATAAATTGAAAGACTGGATTGAAGAGTTGGGTCCCAGCCCTGCTCACCGGGGAGCTTGGTCACTTTGTTTGTACACATTGTACGAGTAGTATATGACATCTCTTTCAATTTACGAAATTAAACACTAGAGAGAGAATGCGAATTGACGGGGAGAGTTCGCATTCTCTCAGTCATCATCTTAACCCTGTGAAAACGAGTGCTGTAAAGGGCTCAAAACGTAGATTCATGGTGTTAATAAACGCGATTAATCCGTTCTAAAGTGCTTAATTTCAAAAAAATCTGTGACAAACTAGAGATTTTCGATATCAAATAACGTGCGACTTGCGTGCGACATTGTTTGCAATTGACACTTCGTTTCGAACTACACGTCATCTCGACTAATATTAGAATAGAGGTCAAATCAAATTCCCTTGTTTCAGAGATGTTCAAAATTCAAAAAAAGAAAATATCGAATTAATACAGAATTAGCTATAAGTAATAACATTTTCACAGATACGAAATTTGCTGTTAAAGTTTATTATTATGGGGTTCTTTATATGCGGTTTTTGAACGCATTATAGAGGGAATGATATGTGGGTATATAAGCTTATCTATTTTATTTCAGGAAAAGAATACCACGAGACATGCTCCGGCCACGGTTTCCACATCCTCGGGCGCTGCAAGTGTAACAAGATGTTCACGGGCACCCGCTGCCAGTTCAGCGACGAGTGCGCGGAAGACACCGACTGCGGGCTGCGGGGGCAATGTGTGGATGTCAGAGCCACGGAGTCGCCGAGCAAGATGTGCTACTGCCCACATGGGTTCTACGGAAAAGGCTGTAATAAGAGTAAGTGACTTTTTCTACCTGTTTAGTGAAGTTGGGTTACCAGCGCTGGTAACTTTACGATGCGGTACCTCACAGGGATACAAGAATCTTGTGTGCTGCAATTACAATACAAGATGCAACCCGATTCAAATGTTGTTCTAACATGATACGTAGGTTAGTTTAATAATCTATGGTTACAATCTATGGTGTATGGTGGTGGTCTATGGTGGTTATAATCTATGGTTTACCCGTCAGTAGTCACCACCGACTGTTAGACAGGACTATGCATTATGTTCAAGCAAAAACTACCTTAAGATATAGGTAGTATTTATAGTTCTGTGCGTGAGCCCGAGTAAGAGGTAGGTGAATTTAAATTTTTTAATGGTCCTACCATTAAATAATAAAAATCCCAAAATAACACGAATAAAACAAGAGAACTACTTAATTAGCGCAGGGTGTGGCAAGCGGGGAGATGAGCGAAATGATCAATATGACATGATAATGACGTAGGGAATATGAAGTGGATATGTCAAATGTCAGTAGCACGTTCGAATAAGTCTCCTGTTTGTTTCTGATATAAGTTCCGATTAAAACATAACGGAACCGGAACCGACAGCTGTGTAATATTAATCTAAAGTTCCGACTTAACGGAATCAGAACATCCCTGGTCTAAGTTCAGTAGTGGACGTCTTTTTCTTGATAATGATGATCAGTATTTATAGTTGGACAATCCTATTCTTCTTAAAAAAAACAACATTTATTTTCGAAATATATACAGTAATTTCCTCGTTGTATCGCAATGCTGATACGCTGTCCGAGGAAGCCACCAGCTCTTCGGTCACCAGTAACATCAACCAGACGTTTCGCGATTTCTACGAAAAACTTATAGTTTCGCTCTAGTTTCTCAACATCTTTTCAGAATCCCCCTGGAAGGATAAGACCCTGAACTTGGACCGGTATAGCCGCCGCGAGCTGTCTCCAGAGTTCAACCTGTACTGGAGAGTGGTCCAGCACGAACAGGAGCTGGAGGTCGTGATGGTCGTCAACGGAACCTCTTATGCAGGTCAGTTCAGTCTTTAGAAGACAAGACTTCGGTGGCTCGGCCACCAGCGAATGGGAGGCGATCGAGCGGTAAAAAGAGGCTTGAGGGAAAACCGACAGCTCCGCCATCCGGTTGGCCGGCCGACCGATGTTAAATGTGCATGATATTCTGATCTTGATCTTAGGCAGTAGAAATTTATTTCGTGAAAAAGTTTGAACTAAGATTTCTCAATAAAATTCACTTAAATAGTATAAATTATAAGCTATTAGACCACAATAATAGAAGGAAGAAAATACTGTAATTTAACCTTCAATTACACCGAAAACATACTAAATATTATTCCTTTACTTAACAAAGTTAGAAACCTGGGGTTATTTTTTGATTCTCACCTTTCCTGGAATGTCCACTTGGCAGACATAAGTCGAAAGGTCTCTGGAACACTGAGAACCCTTTATAAATTTAAAAATTTTCTTCCAGTAAGTACAAAAAAAATGTTAGTCCAGGCTCTGGTCTTGCCAATTATTGATTATGGTGATGTGTGCACGACTAATGTCACTCAAGAGAGTCTTAATAAACTCGAACGTCTGCTCAACAATGGCATAAGATTCATCTTCGGGCTCCGGAAATACGATCACGTTTCCTTTTACCGGCGTCAACTTGACTGGCTTTCCATCCGTCGGCGGAGAGTCCTCAGGATTCTAAGCACTCTTTTTTCTATTCTATTCGAACCTTCTACTCCTGGATACCTAAAAAGTATGTTCGTGTTTGAAACCCCTCGGCCAGGCTGTGAGCTGCGTACCTCCCGTATTCTCAAACTTAAGATTCCTGCTCACCATACTGGTTTTATGGGTAATTCCTACGCCATCCAGGCAAGTCGTCATTGGAATTCGCTTCCTCTTTATATAAGACAAGCCTCAAGTAAAAGTGCGTTTAAGCGGATGCTGCGTAAGCACCTGCTGAAAGAAGAGTTTCCATAGTGTCCATCATTATTGTATAGTGTGCATGTTGGAAATATGTAGTAGTGTATTATATTATTTTATCTATGTATTATATATAATAATATATATAATGTTCTTCAGTTTGCTTTGCAATTATTTCGATGTTATTACCTTGATTCTCCCTTTGCACCATTTTATTCAAGTCTCTGTTTGGCCCTATGGTTGACTGGTAGAGAATGCCATTGGGCATTAAGTCCGCCATTTGTACATTTGTTTTTGTATTTTGTGCAATAAAGTTTAAATAAATAAATAAATAATAAATAAATATGCGTTCTTAAGGAATAAGGACTTTTAATAGTTTTAATACAATTAAACAAATGCACTTAATTCCAAAATAAATAATTAATTATTCCTTTGTATTTTGCAGGAATCGGTTGGAGGCCAAGCGGTTTGACTAAAGAGTGCAAAAACTTCCCCGTCATAGGACCCCCCCTAGTTGACAAAAGTAAGTATATATGTAAACTATGTAACTCATGTTAGAACCTTAAGATTTTCACACTTGGCCAAAAAAGGGACGAATGAAGTGATATGATGAAAACAACTACCTACTTATTTAACTTTTTAGCGAGCACACCAAAACCGGAACCACTGCCAAAACCAGAACCCGAGGCAGAACCAGGCGCGTCGCCAGAACCGAGCCCTGAACCGAAATCAGAACCGGAGCCCAGCGCAGAACCGACCGCCGAACCCAAGGCAGAGCCGGAGCCTGAACCGACCGCAGAACCGACGGCAGAACCGACAGCTGAACCGGAGCCAGAGACCACGACCAAGTTGTCGGAGTATGACAATAGGAATAAGAGAGTGGCTATGCACTCGTTGGATGGCATTGACTTCAAGAACTTGGGCAATGATGTACAAGTGAAGACCAGCGTGTCATACAAAGTGTCGAGTTCTAAAGGTAATTTTGAATTATTTGTACTGTACAGTTAGAGTAACTTACCCAGCTACCTACCTCTACCTACCTTAAATCTAAAGTAGGTCCTCGAGGCATTGTACGTAGATTGCTGGCGGCATTTCCACGTTGTATCGCAATGCTGATACGTTGTACGAGGAAGTCACCAGCTCGTAAGGTCACCACGTCACCAGTTACATCAACCAGACGTTTTGCGATTTCTACGAAAAACTTGCGCGCGCTAGGACCCCATTATTTGTAGTTTCACAATTTTATGTTTTTTTTATCTAATTAGAGTAATGAGTAAAATACAAAAAAAATATTAATTAATAAATATTATGGGACAATCTTACACAAATCGACCTAGTCCCACGGTAAGCTCAATAAGGCTTGTGTTATGCATATTTTTTTCATTATATATAACTTTGTATCCTATCTGTGAAAACCTGTAACTGGCATCGCTGATACATATGTTACATCGTCTGTCCTTGTTAATTTAAGATGTTGGTTTTCCGAATAAAAAATAATAATATATATATGCATCATCGAACATTAACATTTTTTACTTTTTACATGAAAACATCTAATGATTTTGTTATGTTAAAGGTCGTCGCAAGCGAGCTGCTGCCGATGAAAGTGAGTATTTAGTTTAGTTTCGGGCTTTTTGGGTTAAAAATGAATTTTAATTAATATTAAACGACACTTGTGGCGTTCTATCGAATTTAAATATATACTTGAAATATTTTAGCTGTCCTAAATAATAGGAATCTTTTTTGCATTTTATTTTCTTATTAAAATATGTTAGATTCCAGTTAATCTCCGAAACTAAAAACAGTAATATAATATACTGAGACTTTAAACTGTCTGAATTCTTGATTCAAGTCAATAATCAATAAACAATAAAATCTTATCTTATTTCTTGAAACGAGCAATTCTTTATAATAAATATCTACCTTTATATATTTCGGCGATCTCGCAAACGGCAACGATTTTAATGAAAATTACTATATACTTTTATAATACTTTTTTTGGTGCGAAAAATCGATTTCTCTAAGATTCCCCTATTTACGAGTTTCCTAAATAGCGCTATGAGCTTATGAAATATGAACATAAAGTTCAAGAAATTAAGGTCGAATTATGAGAAATAGATAGAACGTCACATACCTACATATTTAACAAATTACAAAATTACATGAAAACCACAAGAAACTAAATTTGATTTGGAACTGACACAGCACACCGTGCGCACGCGCAGAGCACACACTAAAATACGCTATTTAATGTACATATTTCAGTTTAAGAAAACAACATTAAATGTTTTAACTCGTGCACAAATTCTTATTCTTTTGGGAATTTTTACCGTCTTTTCTCTGAAAACAACTTTAATATAAAACCAACTTATACTTAAAATTGTGAAGAATTTACCCTAATTTAATACTACCCGCACTTATCAAACATTTTAGCAACATTGAAAATATCAATAAATTTTTTATTTCGTTTACATAATTCACCGTTGTTAAAATTCCCAAAAGCGTTTAAAAATGTATAAGCTATCTGCCCCGCACAATATCGCATGGTCACTTATGTTTGCAGATGTGGAAACCTCAACCCATGACCATACCCATGACCACCAAGACCGCTCCGTACCATCCTCAGAACCTAAACCTTTACCTAGAGTTAGAACTAAATTCGTTCCTAAGTCAAAACGTACAACCACTGTGACCACCCCTGTACCGACCACCCCAGTACCCACTGAACCACCGACATCCCCAGAACCAACCCCTGAACCTAAAGCTGAACCTGAACCTACCGCTGAACCTAAGCCAGAACCTACTTCCGAGCCTAATGCCATTCCAGAACCAACTGCTGAACCTAAATCAGAACCAGAACCTTCGTCCGAACCTAAATTAGAACCTGAACCGACAGCCGAACCCAAGGCTGAACCCGAACCCACTTCCGAACCTAAATCAGAACCTGAACCGACAGCCGAACCGAAGGCTGAACCGGAACCCACTTCAGAACCTGAACCGACAGCCGAACCGAAGGCTGAACCAGAGCCCAGTCCGGAACCTAAATCAGAACCAGAACCTACTGCTGAACCCAAGTCGGATTCTAAACCTAAACCGAAAGAGCGTGTACCGGCTCCCAAAACTTTGTCAAAACTTAAAGCTAAGCCTCTAAGTCCTAAAACTAAACCAGAGCCAGTAACGACTCCAGAGCCTAAGTCGGAACCTGAACCTTCTCCAGAACCCAAATCAGAACCAGAACCTACTCCAGAACCCAAATCAGAACCCGAGCCTAGTCCTGAACCTAAGTCAGAACCAGAGCCTTCTCCAGAACCCAAATCCGAACCAGAGCCTTCCCCTGAACCTAAATCTGAACCTGAGCCTACTGCTGAACCTAAATCAGAACCGGAGCCATCGCCGGAACCAAAATCAGAACCTGAACCATCCCCAGAACCCAAATCAGAACCCGAGCCTAGTCCTGAACCCAAATCTGAACCAGAACCGTCGCCAGAACCCAAATCGGAGCCAGAACCCTCTTCTGAACCTAAGTCTGAACCCGAGCCTAGTCCTGAACCTAAATCGGAACCTGAACCCTCCCCAGAACCTAAGTCAGAACCCGAACCCTCTCCAGAACCCAAAGCGGAACCAGAACGCGAGACTTTGCTAGTGAAAGGACTTAAAGAAGAAACAGGTAACGCACTTGCTTTGCACTATTTTAAAACGCATTTAATGGCAAATGAGGCTCGGCCATAGGATCAATAAGTCCCAAGCATATGGTCAATAAGGGCCAATATTAACATATTCTGAGATTTCACTCTTTTATTGGAATAAACTCCATTCTTATTTGGTCCAACGAGTTCTGTTTAATATGTAATATAAATAAATAAACATTTATTACTACAAGACCACAATATCTACACAAACACAAAAAATAACTTAAGACTAAGCTTAAGCCTAGTCAAAAAGTCCCCCACGAGTCGTCCCTGGCGCAAAAGTGCCCATCACACTGGCCGCGTTACCACGCTGAATGGCGACGGACAACCTTTGCACCAGGTACGAACCCGCGCGGGCGTCAGCCGTCCTTTGACTAATTCGACGTCCCAACTCCCTTATAAAGGCATATGTAATAACATAATTTATTGAAGTCTATGTCAATTTTGAAAATAAGGTTTGCCATTGAATGCGTTTGTGAATGTACAGCATTTTATCACCAACATCACCATATTATAACTGGTTGGAGGTAACTAAACTGCATTTATCTCTGTATCCGCCAATCTACCTTAAGTTAAGCATAGATTCTTTAAAGTCTACAAAATACTGTGGAATATAAAATTCTTCATCTATTACGTCACATCATATTGCTGTGGATGCTACGTAAGTATTATACTTAGTTATTTCCTGAATTTTCAAACCGATTAACTGTTCTGAATTAACTAGTTACTCTAAAATATAATCTTCTTTACAATTTTGCAACAATAAAGTAAAAATGAAAATGATGTAAATATCTTATAAATATCCTCTTATATTTGTTTTTATGAGCTTCCGATATTTTGTCACTGTTAAGAATTTTCAAACTTTACACCAAACTAGATAGTTGTAAGCCATGATCGCTTCGATGTTTCAGGCAGTAGCATACTTATTGTTCAAACAAATAAAACTATATTCGTCATACAAAATTTCAAAACAGTTGACAGCATCTTAACGCCGCTTCTAGTGAGCTTTCTTTGTGCTTCGCTTTGCCGAGCTTGGCCTATGCTAATCCTTTTTCCCCTTCCCCCTTCCTTACCTTTATCTTATCTTACCTTTCAGTCTCACTCGGCTCGGGTGTGATCTCTAACTTTGTGTTCTAATACGAATGGATGGTTGTCAAACGGAGATGGTCTTTTTCTTCTTTTCTAATCTTAATCTTTTGGCATTTTCATATAAGTTATAAGTAGGTACTTATCTTATTTTTAATTATTATTACAGTTGTCTTTGTTAATGATGTATTTTGTGTTTGACCAAATTTAACAGATAATAAAATAGTTACTACTTAATGTTATAAATTGTGAATCATAATATTTTATGCTTACCTAGTTTGATTATTTTAACTTGTCTTTCTAATTTTAGTAGTTGTTATTAATTTGCCTGTCTATAAATAAATCTAATCTAAAATGTTGAATGTCTTTAAGAAGTTGAATGTGTTTTCACATATCAAACGTAGATCTTAGTTTTAAAATAAATAATTTCCAGGTTACTTCCCCGCACATGAATACGTGCCGGGCCATGACTTCAACCCCATGGACTGCACGGACCTAGTCATCGGAACTGCTCGGGGCAACTACCACAGGGTCCTGGACTATTACACTAGGGACAGGTAATATCCGCCTTAAGAGTTTTTAGATGTATTCATTTTCTTTTGTTATTGAAGATTTCTTTATAAACCTGTAATAGAAGTGATCATACTCGTATTTATAGTAGTTATATTACAGGGTCGTGTTTTATAAATCTGTTACAATTTGGTGCCGTGACCAAGATTACTCGATACAATTCTTAGTTAATATGATTTGTTTGAATTTCTTTTCATTTTTTTAAATAATGGTTTGTTTAAATGCAATTAGAGTGTGGATGTTTTACTAATAATCAATTGACTCGACTCGCTAGTAACCAGATCATGTTTAATAGCTTTACAAATTGCACCTGGACCTTTATTAAAAAAAGGCTGGAAATAGTTTCATTACTAAATAAACCTTTATTCTTTTAATATAGTGACACGAAAAAAGAATAAAGTTTTTAATTAAGTAATCCTGGTCATGGAACCCAAAATGCACAACTGTTTCATGTCAACAACATACCATAGTAAGTATGAATGTATAATTTCTCAGGTCGACACCCCGCGTGGACACATTCTGGGGCGGACACGATGACATCACAGCGTCCTCCGGCTTTGAGGAGAATGGCGTCACTACCATCATGTTCAGGAAGAAGTTGCAGGTACTTTTTTAATATACTTACTCGATAAGTAAAGTAGAGGTGGAATGAAAACATAACCAATAGAAATTATGACACTTTTAAGGGCCAAATATGTTGAAACCGACCGACAGTCAGTGCTAACTAATTCCAGGAAAATGTAGCCATGATTGACAATGAAAACTTGTTATACGGAATGATTCAGAAGACGTGAGCAGGATTACCTCACGGTTTCAGTGAATGATGACCTATTATTACATACTAGACTTAACGAAACTTAATTTAACACGTGTAGCTAGACTGTAAGTGTTGATTTTAAGGAATAAACAAATAACGAAACAAAGTTACCTCATAATTAGGAGATTTTGATTAATTTAATTTAACGTTAATTTCGTTAAGTCTAGTATGAAATAGTAGCTTATCAATCACTGAAATCGTGGGGTTAATCCTGCTCACGTCTTATGAATCAGCCTGTATAAAGTTGATTCGTATTTCGATTTTATGTTGAATTTTAAATATAGTAGTGGTAGACATAATGGCTCTCTTTATTGGTCCACCATGTGGCCAAAACACTTATCACCATTGTCAAAAAAATAATACTAGTTGGTGATGTATTGACTAACCATTTGATGTGAACAGGCTAAAGAGCCCACCGACCACTCCATCGTTGACGACGCCATGCACGTGATCTGGGCGCGCGGGCAGGAGCCGGGCCGGTACCGGCACTCGCCGCCGTCCGGCATCGAGCAGGGCCCCGCTGCCGTTAAGGACTTCTACAGGCCGGATGAGCTGAAGTACCACGGTCATGGAGGACAGAGAGGAGTTACTAAGCTCAACTTCTTCGGTGAGACTATAAATATTTTCACTCGGCTTACTTAAAGAGTTCGACATTTAAGAGCGAATTCGGAGTATTTTTGATATTTCTCTGATAACTGTAAAAGTTGTACTGTTAAATGAGTTAAAAGTGAATAGTCCTACTTTTATTTTATATTTATAGTGTTTCACCTAAGATATCTTTATCGGTTTCAAAATAGTGGCTAAATGAAAACGCATCTTTTTTGGACCAATAATGGGATATCCAGTGAAAACTAGTCTATGTCTTCAGTCTTGTGCTCTATAGCATAAAGTAAAATCGCAGACGGCCGGCGCTGGCTTGCCAAGCATGGCAAGCATAGATGTTCCATTTTCAACGATTTGAAGTGAAATAAAACTTAATATTTTTCTTACACTTGAAGTGAAAAGCAGAGTGTATACCTCAGGCATAAATACCCATTTTATTCTCGACTACTATTTTGGTCCTCGTCTCCTCGTTGCAATCAGACCAATAGATAGCCTCGGCTAAATGTGTACTTTGAGCTCTTGATATTCATTATAAATTGAAAGAGATGTCATATACTACAGAAAAAGTGACCAAGGCCCCCGGTGAGCAGGGCTGGGATCGAACCAGCGACCGCCTGCTTTCGCGGCAGACGCCCTACATTACTTATTACATTGAATAAATGATTTCACTCGTGCTTTACAATTGTCTCTTGATATACAATCTAGTATTTGTACAGGCTAACGAGCTCACAGGCCACTCGATCGTAGAGCTAGGCCGCTACCGCCACTCACCACCATATTTCACTTACA
Organism: Lathronympha strigana; assembly: GCA_949128165.1. NCBI lineage: Eukaryota > Metazoa > Arthropoda > Insecta > Lepidoptera > Tortricidae > Lathronympha > Lathronympha strigana. The sequence goes on from OX421903.1 coordinate 742,517, forward strand.
ATAACTTATAACAAATAACCTAACTAGTAAAATAATAATTTTGCAGAAGAGGCCAGATCCGCAACAATGGGCGGCATCCTACCCCTCGCTAACAAATGCGGCGGCTACTTCAAGCTGCCAGCCGACTGCTCGCTGGCCAACGGTACTTGCGACTACCACGCCAGCTGGGAGTACCTCGGACAGAAGAGGGGCAAGGACTCCGTCAAGTTCACCATCGTCACCAAGGAGAGCAAGCTATGGACTGGCATCGGCTTCAGCAACGATAAAAGAATGGTAAGTAATAATAATGTAATATATACCCAAAATGTCAATGTTCTTACCTCAAGTTACCTAAGGAAGAGCGGTGTCTCCCAACACAGGCATTTATTTTGCTTACAGGGAGGCTCCATCCCTTGGATCATATTTTACGTGTTTTTGTTAAATAAATAATTTTGAATTTTTTGAATTTTTGAATTTTTTTTTGAAGTAACTAAAAAAAATACAAAGTGCGGATAGTTCGGAATACTCGTGCAGTTAGATGTTAACAATATCAACTTAAAGGATGAATCACACTAGAACAGGACGGGGTGGGACGGGAAAATCTGTTAATTTCTATCGAAAGTGTCACGTGTTATTCGAAGGCTCCGAGCTATCACGTGATTGTTTCTATAGAAATTGACAGATTTTCCCGTCCCGTCCCGTGCTAGTGTGAGTCATCCTTTAGCCACTATTTCGCCTAGACCTCGGAGGTAATATCGCTCTTCAAAAGTCGGAAATTCATTTAAAATGTATGCTGGCGAGTAATTTCATCACCAGTTTTGATTATGTGAGAACATGATACAACTTACCAGTTGGCATCAAATACCATTCTTAAATCATTTTTAATACTTCTATTAGAGCGCGAGTCTACGCTATCTTGGGTTAGGTAGACTTGCTCTTCGACCTATCCACGGATAGTTTGCCAAGTCTTTGAGAAATAGAAATGCGATGCGACTTTGGTATAAAAAAAGTTTCTCAATGAAGACTACCGCGAGTCGATTTTCCGCTAGGGGCGCTAGTGGAACGCGGGTCCTGCGGGAACATTTCAATCGTCACTTTGACAATTCTTCCATATAGACAGAGGCCCACGCATGAGTGGCGCCGCCTGAGCGACAATACTGTAGCCCCATTGAATATTCGTCTTTTACAGTCCCAGACAGACGCAATAATCGGCTGGGTGGACCCTCGCTCATCGCGCCCGTTCATCATGGACACATGGGTGTCCGGCTACGCGGCGCCCAGGGTGGACACCCAGCAGGACATCAGCAAGGAGTACGGCAGTCTTATCGACGGAGTGACGACCCTCAGCTTTGTGAGGAAGCGGGATACGAAGGATTCTAAGGTAGGTTAATATTTAGTGGATTCAAACACCATTAGTATATTAACAGCAGTCTTTTGTTTATAGCGTAGTATGGTCGATTTGTATATTTAGTGACTTTGAGGATTGTGATGAGGATAGTAATATTTACTAACGTCAAACTTCATTTTACAGCATCAGACGAACCTGCCAATGTCTCGTTCCAGAATCGTTTTGTGTCTCAATAATTATACTGTCATTGCTATATCGAAAATACAACCAAAATAGTAGCATGTACTTTTTGTTATGTTATGGAAGGGCTTGTATATTTACCCTGGTGTCTAAAAGTGCACCTATTTCCAGGACTTGGCGTTCACCGACAGCCAGTGCTTATACATGATGTTTATCCCCCACGGCGGTGGCTTCGACCCCGTGAACAAGCGAACAAGCAAACACGCGCAGACTCCGATCGTCTCTGAAAACAGAGTCTGCATCAAGCCGTGTGGACCAGGTCAGTTCTCGCCTCAATGTCAAATAATGTCCCTAAAATTAAAACTCTCATGGCCTCGCCTAGCCTTATGAATTCTAGGTACGCTTTCTTACTCATATGTGGAACAAAGTGTCTTAAATTTAAAGCATTCGAAGATCCATGGGTGAACCAAAGTCGTGCTCATAGCTGAAGGAGTCGAAAATTCAGGTGCCAATGGGCCGCGCACATCGTTTATTTAATAGCTATTCGCGGTTCATAATCACGGGAAATAGCCCATTACTACCCATACCCATACCCATCCCACCCATACCCATTATTGTGAGTGATACAGTCAAGTGTAAAAATATGGTGGTGCACATCTTACTCTAAAATAAGTCCCATAGCACCTTATGCCGGTGTAATAAGAGCGTAGTACCATATTTATGAGTCGATTATATCGAACCATATTTTTGCACTTGACTGTACATAATCGTATACTGTGGAAATCCATGGGAGCCCTTTGTCTAGCGGTGGATTTGCTAATGTATGTTATGTTCCAGAGCCGGCGGAAGACGAAGTCACAACGGAAGCCATCATCCCCGGCCAAACGGCGTATACCATGCTGATCCGCATCACCGGGCTGGCCGACAGCTTCAAGCCGCCCGCGGAGGGCTCGCAGGAGTTCGCAGAGCTCAAGCAGCAAGTGGAGGACAGCCTCAGCAGAGAGGTCTCCAAGAACAAAGGGTATCGGGGGCTGCAGCTGAAAGGGTTCATGCAGTAAGTAGTAAAGAGTTAGTAAAATTATCGGCATCATAGGCTTCAGGCTCTCAGGAGTTCTCGACTGAAGTGTTTGGTCGATGACAGCTTCATCAGAGAGTTTTCCAAGAATAATGGCTAGGGGCTGTAGCTGGACGGGTTCATGCAGTAAGTAGTAAAGAATAAGTAACATTATTGGCATCATAGGCTTTAAGCTGAAGGCTCTCAGGAGTTCTCTATACTGTAGCGGCAGAAGGACAGCTTCATCAGAGAGTTTTCCAAGAACAAGGGCTAGAGGCTGTAGCTGGACGGGTTCATGCAGTAAGTCGTAAAGAATTAGTAACATTATCGGCGTCATAGGCTCTCAGAAGTTCTCTATACTGAAGCGGCAGGAGGACAGCTTCATCAGGGAGTTTTCCAAGAACGAGGGCTAGAGGCTGTAGCTGGACGGGTTCATGCAGTAAGTAGTAATTCATAATATTATCTGTGTCATAGATTTCGCAGACAGCTTCAAGCTCAAGGGAGCAGGAGTGTGCGAAGGTCAAGCGGTAGGTCGAGGACAGGCTCATCCGAGAGGTCTCCAAGAACAAAGGGAATCAGGGGCTGCATCTGAATACATGTAGGTTCATGCATAATTATGAAAATTTAGTAGGTTTCTCAAAACACTGTTCCTAGAAGAAAGTATTGCTGCCAATGTAGTTAGTGGAATTGTCTCTTCAACCAAGTTAAAAAGGTGGTTCTGCCCTGTACCAATTTTTTTTGGAACTGTACCATTTTCCCCCTTAAGGATTACTCACACTAGAACGGGACGGGACGGGGCAGGCGGGACGGTCGGTAAATGTTCATAGGATTATTTCTACGTCCGAGCTCGGAGCCCTTGGAGGTCACGTGACCTTTTCTATAGCAACTGACAGATCAACCCGGTCCCGTCCCGTCCCGTTCTAGCGTGAGAAGTCATCAAACTCGTTTTTTTCTATCATTAACTCCCTCCATTCCTCGGTTATTCCTCGTTGACCCTCATTTTAACTATATTTTTCCAGGAACGAGACCAAAGCCATAATAGCCGAGCTCACCCTAAAGTCCATCGAAAGCAACATGATCGAGGGCTCTAGCGCGCGCTCGCTCGGCGCCGCGCCGCGCAACGAGAGCGACAAGGACGGCGATAGAAGACGCTGGGAGCGCGCAGTGAGAGATACACTGGCGTTGGGCAAAGTGGGGAATCTCAACGTTGATCCGGAGTTCCTGGTTCTAGTGCCGCAGAGTTGTAAGTATTAGTAGTAGGTACTGACAGCTCTAGCGCTCTCGTTCGCCGCACGAGAATGACAAAGACGACCATATGAGGCGCTGGGAGACACGCCGATTTAAGAGAGGTATGGGCAGCGGATGCATATCGTTTAGTGTGGTAGGGCACAGCACAACGAATGTCGTCTCGCTCAAATCTGGAGCAGAGCCCATCTGGGGAAGTACCTCCACCTTACAGAAAACCGCAGTTAAATAACAATAGACCCACAACACTATGAGTACATAGTGTTGTGTTTCTGTTGGTGAGTAAGGTCGTTAGAGCTCCAAGAGGATCCACTGTGTTGACAGCTGGGGACCCGTGGAGCAAAGCTTGCCCCTTTAGCTGTTAACACAGCGAATCCTTTTTTTAAAGGGTCGGCAACGCGCTTGTAACACCCCTCGAGTTGCAGACGTCCATAGGCGGTGACCGCTTACCACGAGGCGGGCCGTATGCTTGTTTGTCACCGTCGTAGTATTAAAAAAATTTACTCTCTTCACCAGTAAGACGTTCCGAAAAATCCGAAGTAATAAATAATAATAATAATAAATTTCTTTATTTCAGGTATACACCCATATCACAATTGTTACATAATAAAGTACAATAATAATATATAAAAAAGAACAAGACTAAAATTGTAAAAATAAAATAACATATAAACAATGTACTTATATAGGTACATTTGTCACTTTTTGTTTGGTTCGCGGTGCACAGTCACCCAGTACTTGAGGATTCTACAGTCCAGACGCTCAGACAGGGTACGGAGAATCTCGTTATTGGATGAGCTGATTCGATCCCTAAATGTTGCTATTCGCGATCTAATAACTGCATAGAAGTCCGGGACCCTCGCCTCGGCAAACATGCTCGACGCACTACAATAACGCGGCAGTTTCATAAGAATACGGAACGCGTTATTGTATTGCACTCTTATTCTATTCATTGCGCGTCTAGTGCAGTTAACCCAGAGCTGGCATGTGTAGAAACATTGACAGAATGCTCTAAACAATGTCAGCTTCACTGGGTCACTGCACCGCGCGAATCACCGCGCGAGCATGTTGCATCGGACTGCAGTGGCTCGGCGTTCACGTTCGACATCAGCATCATCATGGAGATCCTCCGTCACCACATGTCCCAAGTATCTGAACTGCACAACCCTCTCAATTGCTGTACCATACAAGTAAACTGGGGGAACCCGATCCGGACCTTTTCCCGCTCTAAAAACTAGGAATTGGGTCTTTTTAACATTATATAGAAGTCCATGTTCTGCTGCATAACCCTCGCAGATACCTAATAGTTTTCTGAGACCACCAACTGAAGGGCTGAGAAGCACCATATCGTCTGCATAACTGATGTTATTAAGACAAGTCGAGCCAATATGGCAGCCGATTCTGGTGCCTCTCAGCTCCTCAATCAGGCCATTTACGTAAAGGCTGAATAGGTCCGGTGAGGTTACCCCCCCTTGACGAACTCCGCACTCTAACCTGTATTCGCTAGAGGTCGAGTCGCCCCATCTCACTGCGTTAGATTGGTGACCGTACCAATATCTCAACAGATTCACGGTCTGCTCTGGTACGTCAGACCCGTCGAGTTTCTCCCATAGTAGATTATAATTTACCAGATCGAAAGCACGACTAAGATCTAAGAAACAGGCATAAACCGACGTGTCCCTGTGTAGGTAGTGCCTCACTGTAGATTTTAGGCAGTATATAGCGGAATCTGTTGAGAGACCGGTACGGAAACCAAATTGCGCATCACTCAGATCCAGATTTTGTTTGAGCGACGGGTGTATCAACCTCTCCAGTATTTTCCCGATAACAGTACCCAAAGAAATTGGACGGTAGTTTTTAAGACTGGAGAGGTCACCTGATTAATTTTTTGGGATGTTAAATACAGCTTCCCCAGCATGCAAAACGTGCTCCAAGCTAAGTCCATCAAAACCTGGGGATTTACCACGCTTCATCTGCCTGACAGTCATCAAAACGTCCCTCGTGTGTCCCTCAAGTGTATACGTGTTTAGAGATGTGACTGTATACTAGATAAACACCTTCAGATGGTTTTCATAACCACGATTTTTTATTTCCAGTGCTATCAACCCAGTCCATACCTGAGGAGGAGGGTGGCAACGCTCGCTCGTTCTTCGGTCTCGCCGAGACCAAACTATACGTCGTGGTCGGCTGTGTGGTCGCCCTGGTGTTAGTGGCGTTACTGCAGGCTGGCTGCACTTTATACAAAAGCAGCAGTGGGAAGCGAAAAGTGAGTACCTGTGACGATTTCAGCCTTCTTCCTGACGTTTTCCCGGCTTTTTCCGATAAATCCGATAAATTTTCCAATAAAGTTCTTATTAAATTCTACATTTGTAATTTTTTTAGTAGTAGTTATAGGGGGGCACATTTATTTAAACTTCTGGAGCGAGTATTTCCGAAAATATTAACTTTATCAAAAACTGGTCATAGAAAATCCCCATTATTTTCAAATACCTATCCAATGATATGTCACACTCTAGGGTTAAAACAAAAAAAACCACCCCGGGTACGGGAAGAACCCTAAAAAAAAATTATACCACCACTACGCTTCCACTCCACGCTTCCGCGGTAGTCCCATTGGCTATGATAGAATTGAATAGGTCTCTGAACCTCTCCAGCACTGGGGCTCCCCCAGCTTTAAGAAGCTCAAAGGTAATTCCATCTCCGCCGGGAGCCTTCCCATTACTTAGCTATTTGAGAGCCCCCTCAATTTCGTCTACGTCCATAGGTGGGAGGTCATCCCGTAGCTCTTGGGTCTTTCCCGTCGGATGCGTGAGAGGCGTATAGAGATTGTGTAGTTCCAGTTGGAACGCATCAGACCCATACATAGCTTGGAGCGTCGTTGGAGAAAAAACGGATGCTTTCTGTCTGCCAAGATGAAGTCTATCTCATTCTTCGTCCTATCATCCGGGCTTTGCCAGGTCCACTTCCTATGGGGCTTCTTTTTGAAAAAGGTGTTCATGCAGAACAGCCCCTCTCTGTCCAGAAAGTTAACTAGCATTTGCCCTCTGGTATTTCTGCCCCCAAATCCCATGCGGCCCGATACGCGATTCATCGCATTCGGGCATTCCCACTTTGGCGTTAAAACCCCCCATGACAACAGTGAAGTGGATTTGGTGGTACTATGAGTGCCTATGCGATGTCTTCATAAAGGACTTCGACTTCACTGTCAGAGTATGTCGATGTCGGCGCGTATACCTGTATGACCTTAAGAGAATATATCTTGGTCAGTTTTAGTACAAGATACGCTACCGGAGGCGACCCACTCGAAATCTCAACTACGTTGTCACAGAGAACTTGTGACGAGGAAGCCTACGCCACCCTGGGACTGCTGGTCGCCCTCTCGGAAGTAGAACAGGTGGCCCGATTCCAGAGTTATAGTGTCCTTGCCCTGTCTTCGGACCTCTGATAGTCCTAGAATGTGCCATCTTATATTAGCCAGTTCTACCTGCAGTTGCGCCAAGCTTTCGTCTAGCCGTAGACTGCGTCCGTGGTACGTCGCCAGGGTCAATTTATTCAGTTTGTGGCAGCCGTCCGTAGCTCGGGGATTCTTAGCACCCCCTGCCCTAGGTCACAGTAGCTACTGTGACCGAGGCCGCTGCCGTGATCCGGAATAGTAAGGCGGCCGGGAACTGGGGGCCATTTATTTGTGGTGCCTTTCATTGGGGGGATATGCTCTTACTCACCACGCTGGGCAGGTGGGTTGGTGAGTGCAGGGCGTAGCTCATCGCACCAGTGACGTTGCAGCCCGTCACTGGTCTATTGTATTTAGCTGCTCCGTTTGCGAATTGGTATACCGCCATTTGTCGGTCGCCAGAGCCTCGTTCGTCAGTCAGCAGGATGTACCACGGGCAGGAGAGGTTGGCTTGAGGCGATTAGATAGTGTGCACGCGCCTCTTACATCCCACATTTTTAGCTTTTTGCCGAATTTTGTGATTCTAGGTCAACGGCAAGTACCCTATACCGTCTATTGCTCTTGTCAGAATGTCTTAGTTTTTTCCTTTTAAGGTACGGAATCCTAAAAACAGTCGCTGTGAGCGAAATTGGTCAAGAGGCCAATTGGGAAATTGGTGGATAGATGTCTAGACTTTCGTACTTCTAAGTTACGTTTGAAATGTATTTTTCTTTATTCCTAAGTATTTGTTTGTCAGGAGCAACTGATCCCAAACGCGGCCTGGAAGGACTACTCGGCGAACACCAACTACGCGTTCGAGCCTTTCGAGAATGATGATAAGTACAACAGCACTGCGTCCACCGCGCCGCTGCGAGAGCGCCCCCCGGCCGCGCCGCTGCGCGAGCGCCCCGCCAACCCGCCGCCGCCGAGACCGGGTAAGAGCGGGACGCCATGCTTGAGCTTTCATTCTTACCTATGCAGCTGGTTGCGCAAGATTGTCGCCCGTAACAGCTTCGCACGCCGCTCAAGTGCCAAGACGGCTCGACGGTTGCCAAGCGCGCAAGTTATGAGCCACTGTGACCGGGCGTATACTTTGTTTGAAAATAATTACTTACGTGACGTGACAATAAAAATGCTCCGAACGAATGTTATTAACCTTTAGGCAGGCGACAATACCGTCAATCAGTTAATTTTTTATAGTATTTTCAACGCAAGGCGACAAAGCACCAAAAAGAGAGTGTATTTTTTTAACGAAGCTAATTATTTTTTGGAGAACCTTAGAATATTTAGCAAACAACAACAGTTGTGTTACCATTTTTTGCGCAAAACCTGAGTAACAACTTTGTCTAACCTCTAATCATCGCATTACAGGAAGCAACAACAAAATGGCGCCCAACGGCAAGAACGGCAAGATGGCGGCGAACGGCAACGGCAACAAGATGGCCGCCAACGGGAACGGGAAGATGGCGCCCAAGCACCCGAACAGCGCCGCGCAGTACTACCACGAGACCAGGTCCCTACAACGGCCGAGGCCGCCGCAGCCGCAGTACGGGTGAGTACAAGAACCTCTTGTGACCTCACTAGAGTTAGCATGTACTATGGCGTTCAAAAGTGCATCGACAGTTACTGAATTAATTCATTCATAAACTGCCTATGCACTTTAGAACCATGTCAAAATTACAAGCAGCAAGAGATTTCTTACAATTAGTATGGTTCCAATGAAGACTACCGCGAGTCGATTTTCCGCTAGGGGCGCTAGTGGAACGTGGGTCCTGCGGGAACATATCAAACGTCACTTTGACAATTCTCTCATAATGACACAGGACCCACGCATGGGTGCTCACCAAGCGGCAATACGGTTACTCCAATTGGTTGACTGTTCAATAACAAATTATCTTGGTACGACCTTATTGTTGTGATAATAAGAGTGTGTCGAGATAATTTCGAACACCCCACCCGCTCAGTCACTTCTGCTGCTGACTGTACAAGAAAAACCACCCCAAATGTACAATAACAAACACCAGGCAAACCCCATGTCTTAGTGTTCAAAAATACAGATAAAAAAAAACTTTTTTTTTAATTAATTGCTGCGTTTGTTTCGTATGTTTTACATTTACAAAGATAATACATATACTACTATATACATAACAGAAACTACAGGACATAATGTCATAAAAAATACATACAGAACAGACGAAAATATAACCGCCTCCGTCGAATTCTTGAAGTCGGTTATAAAACATAACGACGATTTTTAGTATGTACAACGAGAAACTTAAACCAACCATTCCGTGTATTTTCTACATAGGTACTATGATTACTTACGTATTTTGATACGCTGTCACAATTTTTTCTTTTTGTTTTTTTTTTATTTAATTAAAAAAATTAAAAAGAAAAAAATGTGTGCTAGTACGACTCTCAAGTCAAAAACCATAAAATGAATAGCACCATTATATTTCCACCCTTATTTTGCAATGTCGAATTAAATATGGGGTGGATAAATGAGGGTAAAAACGCTGTCCGTCAAGTAACGAGAAATTTCGCACAGCCTTCCATGTGACCGTGTGGCCTAATGGATAAGGCGTCGGACTTCGGATCCGAAGATTGCAGGTTCGAGTCCTGTCACGGTCGAAATATTCTTTTTGGTTTTTTTCTCTCAACATGTAGATGTATTTTTTTATTTGTATTTTTGTTTTTGTTTAAAAATATGTATTATGCAAATTGAGAGTGTAGTTTTTTGGATATTAAACCAGTCGATTTTATTGTTACAAATACTTTTACGTACGGTACGGCTATAGAAAATCTTAATAAATTATTTCGATTTATATTTTAACTATCAATGCCTTGACTACTTATAACTATTTATACTCGTATCTTGCAATGGAAAACTATTTTTTTTTGAGTTTCCATTTTTTATGTAGGAATGAAGGTCATTGACCATGGTTCAACTAACTACGTACTTCGTACTAACTCATATAGTCTGACAAGCGAGCGAGCGCAGTAACAGTAGGACAAAAAAACTATATCCATCCCTTTTCTCAGGGTGGTAATACTAGCGTAAGAAAAAGACAGTATGATGCTCTCTATCCTACTGTCACTGCGCTCGCTGGGTTGTCAGACTATACTAATGGCGCTTGACAAGGACCCACGCATGAGTGGCGCCGCCTGGTGAGCAAAAATACGGTAGTCCTCATTAGATGACTGACAGCGATATTAAAAAAGTATACATTGTCTGGTATTCCATAAGAACACTGCTCATATGGATTTTCATACAATATATTCGCATTGTTGTTTTTTTTAATTTATATAGTTGGTATACGACATGTTCTACATTCTACCACCTTTCGAGATTTTGATTCTTTCCCTATTTTAGATGTCGTAGAAAAACTAGCGTATGCAACAGCTCATAAATGGTTCTTAAAACTCTCAGGTCTATTATACGACGACCCTCAAGTTTAAGAACCCTTATTATAACACTGTTGTATAAATTATTTTCAACCTAGTCGTCATTCCAATTTATGCCATAAGTACTGTTACAATTTGCAGGTACTCGACGCGGCCCGATCGCGCGACGTACTCGCTGCCGCGCGGCCGCGATATGTCGCAACCAGACTTCTACTTCATGCCGTCGCAGCGGAAGTACGAAGGTGAAGTTGTTAGAGTCTACGTCGACTATAGGGACAGGGACCAATAACATCCCTTACTACCTTATAATACCTTATAACAGGGGTCGGCAACCTTTTAGCAGCCAAGGGCCACGTAATTAACGAATTCGACGCGGGCCGCACTTTGTTAACCCATGGAACGCCACTGTCAAATTTTTGCTATTGAAACAATGGCCTTGAACTTTACATTTAAAGTCCAAACGGCTTGTGACGGATACGGGACAATGCATTCGAAGGGTTAATAGTGTACAAAATGGCCGCCTGTTGCCGACCGCTGCCTTATAACATCCTGTGCTTTGTTTGTACTCAGAAATCAGTTCAGTAATGCCCCATAACATAATGCCACATGGGCGTTTTAGTTTAACATATGCATAATTCACGTATCCTCTGTTGCCCAGATACCCGATTGTAACAAAATGGCCAATGGCACTTCAGACCACGTGCTAGTCAGATCACGTTGAGTTTACGTAGATTTTGATATAAGAGACTGTCCAAGTGTTATTTAAAACTTCAAACTTCAATGAATCGATTATTAATTTTGCATTAAAATTCAGAAGCACGTGACGAAACGAAATTTTAAAACATAGGCCTAAAGAGTCGGTCTTCCAGAATGTAACGTGTTACATTGCTTTTTAAAGTTATGTGGGTTTGGTATTTTTATTTGTATTTTATATCGTTCTGATTCAAATGGGATAATTATCTGTTGATAAAATCCCATTTTTCTTAGCAAAGCTCACTTATTTGTCCTTTGGGTTATTTAGTAATAGTAGTTAGTTGTAGTAGTTATTAATTAGTTGAACTAAGTTTATAGACAGGTGAACAGCTTTAATGTAGTTTAGTGTAGTTAGATGGTTGTGTATTTTAAAATGTGCCAGTGCTAAGTAGTTGGGTTGTGTAAATACTATATTATTTATGTATCATTCTTTGTATTATACGTACATGTATCAAATAACAAAGGATCGAAATCTTTATGCTTAAATAATGTAGTATAAAATAATATTTTGATTTGTATTGCTCGTTTTGAAACACTAATATCGTACACGGTGATTTTTAGTCATTGGCCAAACTCTAAGTAGTGAATGTATAGGTCATACTAACCAACTTTTATTATGAGGCCAAAGCCGAAAGCGTAAAAAAAATTTTGGCTCCCCCATACATTCCGGCGGGTGTGATGCCGCCAATTTGTATGGGGCAGTCAATTTTTTTTTCACGATTTAGGCATTGGTTTCATAATAAATGTTGGTTAGTATGACCTATACATTCACTAATTAGAGTTTGGCCAGACTAGAAAAATAATCCTGTATATTATATTTGTGGGTATATAATAATTGCTTCCTAGTTTTCAATTAAATATATGTGAATGCACTTAAAAGCTTTATTTATATTACAATTCTATTTTTTTTAAACTGCATGAACAAATATTGGTTAAAATTCTGTAATTTTAATATGATGCATGTAAATAAGTCGATTCTCGTATAGGTCGATTCTCGAGAGCTGGCACGAATGAATTGAACGAGTGAATGATAACGTCTAGGTACATAATTATTAAATAGAGGTTTAATACAAAAAGAGGTTAAATAGACGATTCCTTAAGATATCTAAACTATTGCCATGATCATGTGTGATGAATCTTTGACGACACGTAAAAAATGCAGTGAAAAGCAAAAATAAAAGTTTTGTTTCGTAAGAATTTCGAATCTTGTCCGTCATTTTGTAGATAAATCCGGTGATAAATAAATTAAAAACTTTGTTAACGACGGACTCCTTGGTCTGCTTCTTATTTAGATTTTATACATTTTGAACAAGCCATCGCCTTTCGTTTCGTGATACTAAAAAGAGTAAAAAAAATTAATATACTTATGTACTTACGTTTTATTTACAAAAGTCTTCACGCCTATCCGCTATCGTCGTAACTCCCATATTCTTTCACTTCTCTATAGCATTCTTTTCAACCCTGCAACCCCCTCCTATCTCAAGCAGCGTTTTAGTTATCTCAATTCTCTTCGTTCCTCTCAAAACATGCTTCTGACTGTGCCATCCTCCTCTTCCAAATTTTATAATACTTCTTTCACTTTTCAAGCAACCCGGCTGTGGAACTCTCTCCCTCTTGATATAAGGCGTGCTGAATCTGTTGCTTCTTTCAAATCTCTCCTTAAAAAGCACTATTTATCACTTCCTTAGTTCCTGTTCATGTAACTATTGTTTTCCTTTAATTTGACTGTGTAAAATCAGTAATCTGCTATCATCATTTCGCTTAATTAGTTTGTATTTATATATATGTATTTATATATTTATGTATTTTGGTATGAACATATATATATGTATGTATATGTAATTGTGTGTGTGTTTGTTTTTTTTTTGTAGATTTGTTTTTTCTGTTTATGTCATATATTTTGGTTCTCACATAATACTTATTCCAGTTTTGCACCACCTACTGTATGTATACTTTTCTTAGTGTAGTGTCTCCTCTACCCAAAGGTTGTCTGGAAGAGATCGCTCTTTAGCGATAAGACCGCCTGTTGTTTGCCTCTTTTTCATGTGTAATCTATACCAGTTTGTGTTATTTTTGTTGTTTTGAGGTGCAATAAAGAGTTATTGTATTGTTGTATTGTCTTCAATAATAATTACTAAAAACATTACCATAGTACTTTGTGCAGATTATAATAATATTATCGATTTTTTCTTCAATAACGAAAACGTATTAGGCACATTTACAAAATATTAGGAGGCTCCTGTATAAGAACGGCACTCACCCTGTCACTAACAGTGACAAGTGACACCACTTTCGGTCAATTCATTCATGCCAGCCCTCGTCAACCTACTACGTCTAAAAAAAAAAGATCCGAAGACATTAAAAATAAAAACTTATCAAATGCGAATATGACTATTATACTCGTATTACTGTTTAATAGTTGTGTAGGTATAATCAAACGACGATTTTCTTAAAAAAATTTGGTAAAAAAATTCTATTTAGTCATTATATTTGTGATTTGGGTTAGTAATGCTTTGTAGAAATGCACTTATTTTATTTTTGCAAACAATTCTAAATATTATTTGGCATGTAATAATATAATAATTTACTTACGTAATTATTTGTTTAGACTATTAGAAACAAAACCTAGTTTAAATGTTAAAAATATATTATGATATTAATAACATATCTTCTTATTTTAACAGTTAATATTACTAATGCTTTCTAAAAGTAGTTTTCAGTAGAATGTGGTTTGGTGTATATACATAAAATATAAATGTGAATTATTATCTTTCAAAGACAATTTTTTTCTATAACATTAACAAAATTAACTTTCTGTAAATAATTTTCTCGATATTTATTTGAATTATTTATTTTTTCCAGATTTTTGACGGAGTTGACGGGCGATAATTTCTAGTTACCAATAATTTCTCTTGCACCGAACTTTTTATGTACATTAAGACATTCCCACTTTATATTATTACTCCCAAACCAGATCTAGTCTCGTGTCACAGTTTTAAAATAAGTTATTTTATTACACCTCTTTACTCTTAAGACGAATTTTGTAAATAATTGCTGTATATTGCGATATATCTATATATTTTATGAATATGAAGCAATACGTGGCGGGTTATATAATTATTTTTAACGACATTTTACCTTCTGCGAATAGTTTAAATATTTGTTTACATTATTTTTAGAAGATATATCTATAGATAATACTTGATTATTTTGCTAATCGTATATGGGACTTTGATGAAATCCTCTTACTAAGATTATACCTACAAATTATGAAATATAACAGACATCTTATATGTCTGGAAGTTGTTTAGAATTAAATATAAAATATTACAGTAAAGAGCAATTGAAACGAATAAATTTGTATTTTTTTAAAAGTGCTCGTTACACTATTTTATATTTTAGAAAGTTTGGGGTTATTAGAAATTTATAAGACGTGACATTGTCATAAATGTTGAAAACTATTTTGTGTCATTTTGATGAGATTTTTTGAAAATTTACAGAATATAAGCATGATGTTCAATTATTTTATTTCAAATATGTACTTAAAATATTGTTGTCATAAGATTATTTTTAAGTTTTGTATATATAGCGTTAAATAATACTATTTTTTAAAGAATAAATTAACTAATATAAATGTAAATTAGATAAGTATTTTTACAAAGAGATTGTAGATTAGAAATCATAAATAAATCAAAATTTTGCTCACATTTAATACAAACAGTACTGTTATTTAAGTAATTAATTGTTTACAAAGGCTTTATTTAAACATTTTAAACTAATAAAACTAAACGTGTTATGGGACCGATCTCCAAATATATTAATTATCTGTTTTCAAGGAGGCAATTGTTTATTTATGACAAGCCCTATGTGGATTAACGCGAGAGTCAATGCGCCGCTAGGGGCGCTAGTGGGTCTGGCTGGAAACTATCAAACGTCACTTTGACAATTCTTTCATATTGACACAAGACCCACGCATAAGTGGCGCCATCTGCTAAGCGACAATACGGTAGCCCCATATCAGCTAACGAAAATAATCTTATCCTTTAATAGACCACAATTACTCTCTTTGGAATTCACATAGAATAAAATCTGCCAAAAATCATATGAGATTGATTATAAACTTGAAGTGATATTTTGCAATTCATTGTTCAAGAGAGAAAATACCGATAGTTTACCGAATACGTAAAAATATAATAATTATAAAATACTATTTGTTTTAAATAGAAAACTCCCGTGAGTATTAGACATATTAATATACTTAGACCGGGTTACTCACGTCTATAAAGTCGAAGATAGCTCGACATGTTTCGGGACGGTCCGCGCCCCATAATCATGAGTGAGAAGCGCTAGCCGCGATTGCTCTGCGCACACTGCGCGCGACAGCCCGTCGCGACTCGACTTTATAGACGTGAGTAACCCGGTCTAAGTATATTAATATACTATTTGTTTGACGAAAAAGTTATTGATTGTATCAAAGGCCATGTGCATGTTACAATCAACCAATTGGAAACCTAGGCCACTCTAGAACCATATCAAAATGACAAGCAGTAAGAGATTTCTTGCAATCTAATTTATGGGCATATTTTTATTTTGTTGTCGTTTTTTTTTCGCATCAGATTTGAATGAAATTTGGTGGGTAGATAGAGTTCCTTATTCTACGCTAGATAGATACAAAAAAATTATACTAAATTTTCCACTGAGTTACGAAAATTCCATGCGATTTCGTAACTCAGTGGAAAAAATTATGGGACATACTTTGAAATTGGGTCTATCTTGAAGAGAATAAGAAACTCTACCTACCCACCAAATTTACTACAATCTACCACAAAACGTCAACAAAATAAAAATATGCCCTTGTCTCACTATGACAGTCATGCAGTGGCCTAGGGCTCCAATTGGTTAACTGTAGGTACATATATCACTGCGCTACTAGATCAAACAATCTCGAATATCCATGAAAATATGTGATGTTGTTAGATAATCTTTGTATGACTAAGATGAAAATCTTTAAGTTGAATGTGTTAATAGCATTTCGTTCACAGTGTTTATAGCTATACTGGACCTAAGAATATAACATTGAAATAAATCCGTTGTCAATACATATTGTTTTATTTGATCATGACGTGAAGGCTTATATTTATTAGTTTCTAGAAGGTCTAAGCACTAATGCTCGATGCTGCCCTAGTATTTGACTTGAATACTTTATGGCAGACTGTCGTGAAAACAGGAGGTCGCTGGTTCGATTCCAGCTCTGGGCACTAGGGACCTTGGTCACTTTTTCTACAGTAGGCATATGACATCTCTTTCAATTTATAATCCTCTCCCCCCGGACCACCGCAAGGTGTTGACGTGCTTTATTGGCCGTATTTTGTTTGCTTTTTCAATTTTTAAATCGGCAAGAAAAATAGGAGTGCATACGTCTGTAGGAGGTCCCGGCCGCACGGGCTAAGTCTGCAGATCGGAAACCTCTGCTGCCCTAGTACGTTGTCCCCGCGTCACCTACTGCCGCGCTCAGTGCTACGGGACTGATTGACGTCATATGTACTATAAACTTTACGCGTCATCTGCTACGCCTACTCAACGAAGCTAACTACCACTGCGAGCTCCACCCCACTTCTGGTGTCCTGGTACTGTTAACTGTTTATTTTTATAAGTGGGCGCACGTCATCACTGTATCCACGCTTCGTTGCCGATACCTGCTCTGCGCTTCTGCTGCTCTGGTGCTTCACTGTTTCCGTTTTTTGCGAAAAATGGACACGACCGTCAGTGCGGAAATGGTTTGCCATGCATGCCCTGAGGAGCTTGCAGTTGGTGATGAGTACCTACCGTGCATGGTAAATACTTGTGGAAAACTGCGCAGTCTCCAATCGTAAAACGCTATCGCTTGTGGAGAAGGACGCCTGGGTTTGTCCGGAGTGCGCTATCGAGCTTAAAAAGGTGGGTCGAAATTGTGTCACCCCCGTCGGCACCCCAGTTACCGTTAAAAATATTGCACTTAGCCCTTGAATTACCACTTGTGCGGGACCAGATGACAATGCTGTCCGAACACTTAGCAGACGCCGTTTCTTCAATCGCACAATAACAGGTTGCCCTAAAACAATATGCTGAGAAGTTTGACGAGGTGAACAAGAGGATAAGTGAGTTGGAGTCGGCAGATGTTTGCACCCGCTGTCTTGGGCGCAAAGTAGGGACTCTTAAGAGCCCTATCCCCAACAAGATATAATTATCATCAATCATCATGTTTGCCACGGCTCTCTTCCACACTTACTATAGTGAAACCGAAAATACAATTCGATTCGTGTCGGCGTCCATTGGGTGAGCCGATCTGGCACATTCTTACTTAATGACTCAAAGAAAAGCAGACCGGATCAGACTTAACCAAATAACATGTTGACGCCGCCACTGGTAGGCAGTAATCAATCTAATCGGGTACCATTTATGAAACTATTTGAAGATATAATTCGGATTACGCATAAGTTTAGTGACAATTACTCTATGGCAATTATGTCACTGTGGTTGAAATGCCACTCAAATGGGTGTTTATTGACTAAATAAAATACACAGTGTAACAATTAAACAAGAGTATAATATATCCAATATAATACCAATTATAATGTCAATCAAAAATATATCACGTATTTAGATAGATTAATTAAAGCCAGTAGAACGAACAGCACGAACAGTCACCATAGTAGAGGAATCAACCAAAAACACTTGTATATCAGTTAGAGACGGCTCTTTATTGTAATCTGCTTGCTTTTGAATTTCCACACGTCCTGTCAACAAAGTATAAAAGGATTTTAATAACAAAAATTATGTTTTGCAATCGAATCCGGCCGGATCCGGTACATTTTAGACGTACCGGATCCGGTCATATATTTGACTGTATCCGGTCGGATCCGACCGGATGAGTGGAAACCCGGCCGGATCCGACCGGATTGAAAACCGGTCCGGTTTGCCACGGACGCCAATGACGTCTACAGCTACGCCAAAAAGGACTTACGCGAGACACCGTAAAGTTAAATTTCGCTTACACATTCGCGGTCATATTTCTTCGCCATCTGGCGATCATAGGGTAAGGTGACAGGTGTCATCTCAGTACAATTAACTGAGTTACTCGTCAACTATGAAACTAACCATTCATTAATTCATTCGCTCACCATTCAAAACGAGGTTTTCACGAGACGAGAGCCCAAGACGAGACGAGACGAGACGCACCCTGTTCATTCGCAATCTCGGCTTTTCTAGTTTAGTGTAAGCGTGAAGGATTCATGAAAAAATAGGAAAACTGAACTACCGTGTAAGAGAGCTGGTATCCTTTCTTCTTGGCCTCAGCTTCGATCTGCTTCGCCAGCTCACCTTTCTCTTCTTGGAAATAACAGTGAGTGCTCGCGTAGTGAGCTGTAATCGCTTTACGGTAGCGCTGTAACAAAAAACGAGTCAGACTCGCCCGCCGAGGGTTCCGCAAGGATGCTCCCCATTTAAGACACTGAGCGCCGGGAACCCGCTAGGGGAGTTCTCTGTGGGCGCTTTCCGCTACAAAGCGGGAAAACCACGGAATCGGGTACGAGCGTAGCGCTTGCTGGCACTCAATGTGTTAAAAATACTGGTGGCACGGAACTCTCAGTGTGCGGCAATTTTGCAGTTTTCGGATTTTTTTCTGTACTTCCGGTTACGGTCTTGCTTTTTGCCAAATTTCGTGATTTTGTGAAAATGGTACCCTATTTTTGAAAATGCCCATATATCGTCGCCTACTACCCACAACACAAGCCTTATTGAGCTCATCGTGGGTCTAGGTCGATTTGTGTATGATTGTCCCACGATAATATTTATTAAAAAGAAAGAAAGAAATACCTTGGAGACATTGGGCCCCGAACCGTGAACCAGGAGGGGATGGAAGAACACGGTGTCTCCTGGACTCATTTCTAGATACACGCGGTTTTGCTCCGGGGCGGATCCGGCCTCGTCCAGAATACCGTGGTATAGGCGGTTGGAGTTCTGAAACCGTGTATTAAGATTAAACGCTTTAGAACGGATTAATCGCGTTTAACACCATGGCCCTACGTGTCGAGCCCTTAACAGCACTCGGTTTCACAGGGTTAAGATGACCGAGACAACCCTTAACCCTGTGAAAACGAGTGCTGTAAAGGGCTCGAAACGTAGGGTCATGGTGTTAATAAACGCGATTAATCCGTTCTAAAGTGTTTAATTTCAATGAATAATAATCGCGGTAACAGCAGACAATATTGTGTATATTAAGATTTATTAAAATATTTAAAATGATTTTTGGAGGAAGTCCAAAGTGTGGGCATGGTCTACACTATTTTTGCTCGCCAGAAGGCGCCACTCATGCTTGGGGCTTGTGTCTTTGTAAAAGTAAAAAATATATAATTGAAAGAATAATGGAAAAGGAGCTGGGCTTTTTGGGCTAACATAAAATGTCCATAAATTATGAACGCGCCTGGACGCCCTCGCCGGAAATATATAATTTTGATCCCTTGTACGAGTAACATAATCTACTATTGTATCAAGCAGAGACGTCTCGCGAAATAAATTATCAATTTTATAATTGAAAGCAAAATGGAAAAATTCGCATTCGTTCCACTAGCGCCCCTAGCGGTGTAACTGATATACTAGTGGTAATCCTCATTGGCACAATAAACTCAAACCCTGTAAGAATCTATGGCGATGACAGGCCGCCATGATCTATTCCCTAGCACACTGTGTAGCCAGATGCGAGCCGGGCACGACGAACAGGCAGCCGTTCTCGACGGTGACGTCTATGGCCGTCCAGGCCGCCATGATCCATTTCCTAGCACCAGTGTCTATGGCGTCCTTACCGGTACGGTCCCGTGGTCGTACAGCTTGTTGGCTAAGTGCGAGCCGGGCACGACGAACAGGCAGCCGTTCTCGACGGTGACGTCATCGATGGCCGTCCAGGCCGCCATGATCCATTCCACCGGCCGGAACGGGAAGTAGAAAAGGTCCTGGAGCAGATCAAACAAGTATACGTTATTCAAAAACTTTCGACAAACGTAGAGTAGAAGCTATTATTTATATGAAATGAAATGAAATAATTTATTTCAGACACAATTGTCCATAATGTAAATGGTTACATACAATAATACATTATCAAAAAATAATCAATAATAAAATAAAATTCAAATGAAATTCACATGCAATTTAAAATACTAGGTTACTTAAATTTAACACAAAATAAAAATATGTCAACAATTATTTTTCAAAATTTGCATGTGACGAGTGCGATTTCGCCCACTGGCTGAAACTCGGACTGTCATATGCTTCAGCGACCGCACTCAGCAGACTGTTATAAGCAGCATCTTCGAACGATACCTTTCTTAGAAAGAAAACTGGTAAAATTGATAACCTCTGCTAGGACTCGAACCTGCGACCCTGACAACTGACTACCGAGAGGGTTCTCGGTGGAGGAACTCGAGTACACACTGGTGGCTCCAAATTTCTCCACCATAGCGCTCAAGAAGATTCTGATTAATTACTTTAAATTGCAACGGTTGACACTCACGTATTTTTCATCACAATAGGCGTGACATGTTTCGAGTGCATCGGGCAGTCATCGTCGGACAGAGTGGTGTTGTCACCTTCGCGGCTCGGGCATCACATCGGGATGACTGCCCGATGCAGTCGAAACATGTCACGCCTATTGTGATAAAAATACGTGAGTGTTAACCGTTGCAATTTGAAATCAGTATGACTCACGAAAGTTTTAATTATAAGAACTTTCTTACGATTTTTACCACTTTTCTTTGTACCTAAGTTTAGAATACAAACTGCTAGTACAATGCACTTAGTGGAATATATTTCGCTCGTCTTTGATCGGTCACGCGATCATTTTATTACGTCAACAGGTAAGTAATTACGACTAATGTCTTGGCTATTCTAAACGATATGACTTGCAGATTAACTGATTGTCTGTCGTGTGATTCCGTGATGTGCATCGCACATGCAAGTCAGTGCACATCATAATGATGGCTCTTACGGTGGAAAGACAGACGCTGAATATATCTCAAGTTACAGTTGCTTGGTCAAGCTATGAATTTTATACTCGTCCATAGGTACATTAAAAAAGTCGAAGACAAAAGTATAGCTCATGTGGCGGCGTATTTTTTTATTAGAATAAAAATGGTATGTATCACTTGAATTAACTGAGATTTATAAAATTATTTTGCCTCGTACCAATAAGTTTTTCAGAACTTATGTACAAAATTATAAATTGAAAGAGATGTCATATACTACAGAAAAAGTGACCAAGGCCCCCGGTGCCCAGGGCTGGGATCAATTAACGGCTTCTAAAGCCTTGTATAGTACTGCACGTGGAGCAGGCGCGGGTGCTCCGTGTAGTGAACCCTCCACACACCCAGTGCCTAGCTACCTGGTGCGGCGGGTGGCGGGCAGTGCCCGGCGGCTTGTTGATGAGCATGCTGTGCATGACGGCCAGCTCCTGCCCCACCAGCTGCGCCAGCACGTGGAGCAGGCGCGGGTGCTCCGTGTAGCTGGTGAACACTTCGTCGTGGTGGATTTCTTGCAACTGCAGGGAAACAGATAATTATGCTAATATTGAAAAAAAAAACCAAGTGTGAGTCGAACTCACCCACTGAGGGTTCCACACAAAGGACGCCCCCTCCCTCCCATTTATGACTCCCATTTAGGTACTCAAGGTACGGTAGGTTAGGTGGCAAGGAACTCTGTGTGCGGCAATTATGAGCTTTCCGGATTTTATCCTGTACTAGTATAAGTGTTTGCTTTTTGCCAAATTTCGTGATTCTAGGGCAACTGGAAGTACCTACCCTATACCTACATTTTGATTCCCATTGCAAATGTATGGGAAATGCTACGTAAAACGGCCGTATCTTTGGTTGCGTTGTTGAGCGATTTGGTTTTTTCTCAGCTTCAAGGAACTACAGACTTGTGTATGTGGTATTAATTTCAACTTGCTACCTCTACGCTTTCCCGAGATAAAAGGTCTTGATATACCAGACGGACGGACGAACAGACGGACAGACAGCAAAGTGATCATGTAAGGGCGTCGTTTTTTCCTTTTGAAGTACGGAACCCCAAAAAAAAGTAGGTATGATAAGTAAAGTAAGTAATACGTATGGTAAGAGCAAGAGGCATAGGAAGTTTTTAATTGTTTACCTTTTTTTTTCATCTTGGTCGGTATCCATATAATTTACATAGTAAACAATATGTACTTAAAAAAAGCACTTCCACAACTAAATAATTAAAAAAATATTCTGACGAATTGAGAACCTCTTCCTTTTGTTCATAAAGCCGGTTGAAAAAACGTTACCATAAGAAACCGACATTTTAATGAAAAATATATGTAGGTATAGGTACACAACTACAGTATAAAAGAAGAAAAACACATAATAAAAGTTTCCGAGGAGAACCTTTTTTGGAAGTCGGTTAAAAAACCAGACTGGTTGACATCAGGAATCAACATTTACAAAAACCTATTAAGTAGCTAATTCTACACATTACATACCAAGATCAGACAAGGAGGAACTGATAGCAGCAGACTGTGGTAACATACCTTGTTGATCAGGTCCTCTCCCTTGGCCCCGGTGTTGATCAGCGAAGGTTCCTTCACCACCATGATGTTGCCAGGATCCACTAATCCTTTGCAGATTTTGGAGAACTGCTGTCTATGATATTATTAAAATTATACATTATTTAAGTGGACAGACCTTGTCCAGTAAATAAGAAATAAATATTATGGGACAATCTTACACAAATTGACCTAGTCCCACGGTAAGCTCAATAGGGCTTGTGTTGTGGGTACTAGGCGACGATATATATAATAGATAGATACATATACTTAAATACATAGAAAACATCCATAACTCAGGAACAAATATTCTTGATAAACACACAAATAAATGCCCTGACCAGGATTCGAACCCGGGACCTCCTGCTTCCTAGGCAAGGTCAATACCAACTAGGCTAAGGGGCTGTTAAGAAAGCCTCAGATCACATGCTTATATACAATCACACGAGATTTGAGACATTTCTTACTTTACAGGCGTCGGTAAAATTGCCGTCAAATCAACCTGCAAATAATGTAAACTCACCGCCATATTGAGCGTAATAACCCCACTTTTAAGTTTTTAATGAAATCTCCTTGATTAAGTTATTTATTTTATGTTTTGTATGTTACGATAATACAACCGTTTCAGTAGTGAATCGTTTCAGTGGTGTTTGATGAGGTAGTGTGAAAATACAAGGAACAACAGTGCCAAAACATGTGACGCCTTTTGTTTACATTGTTAGTAAGTTCCATTGACGGCGATTTTACGTAATCTACTAATAATTTAACTGACTAATCTTATCTTATTATATTAACCTACTTAAGTAAGTAGTCCAATCTTCAAACCTAATGTTACGGGCTAGTTTGTCCATACAACTCTAATATATCATATGCAGGTAAGACACGAGAGATAAGACAGTTTTTGCTATGGTGAAAATAAAATTAGCTGTTCTATACAAAATATATATTGATGTATAATTTAAGCAAATGTATGAAAAACTGATTTTATTTTGCAAAATCATTGGCTACAGAAGAATATTGAGGTAAATATTACTTGAGATGTATTATTATATTAGATTGATTACATTAATCAACTGCTGGTTGGGCCTGTGTTAGGAATGCTAACTTTAGATCTAAAACATGGTTTTCGGATCGGACTACATATTAGAAACATTAGAGACAGTAAATCTGGTGCTACTACGACATTACAGTTGCAATAAATATGACTACATCAATGGGGATAATCTGGAGACATAAACCAGGAAAATTGTAAATAGCTGAGAGAGATTTATATACACAAAACCACACATTTTTACTGTTTTGAGCACGGGGTGTATGGGTAAAGCTTTGGTATGGCCTGGATGCTACATTTCAAACTGGGACATGTCCCGGTGTACCGGCGTAACCCTATTCTACACTTATTTTTTTTTACTCTTGCTACTCCTGCATCAGTTAAAAATTGTAACACTTTGTTACCATGCCCCATAATTTGTGGGCTCTAATGTAGGGAGGGTGAGGGAAGGAGGTACTTTTTGCGGATCAAAGTACATGATAGCCCGCAAATTACCGGTTGAGGTATACAAAAGATTAATCTTAGGGTGGCTAAGCTACTCGCCCCTCAATGCATAGGTACTTACTTGCAGCTGTACAATGTAGTGAAATCAATTAATCCTTTTATCACAAGGAAACCATGTTTAGCCAAGTAGGCCTTCTCTTCTTCTGACAATGTGTAGGTTTCCGGTAATTCTGCGAGTACACTGCAAAAATATACCTATTTATAAAACTAGATTCTTGGAAATTTACACAATTAGGTATGAAAAATATGTTTAAGACTGTATGCGAAAAGAGATGTTTTCAATGAAATGTTGAAAATGTCAAAGTATTAACACGCTCGCAAATGAAAATATTATACATTACCTACTTAAAATACTTAAGAAAGACAAACGAAACGGATTAAAAACATTGATACTTACTTCTTTGGTATACATTTCAAATTAGCTTTTGTAGTTTCCATCTCTTCCGAAGTTTATAAATATAAATGTAAGTTTAAAACTTTCCACAATTTCACGACCTTTGTCAACAAAGTTATGCGAAGGGTTCCTGCACTAATCAGTTGTTTATATACGTGAAGGTACTTATTTTATTAATAGGTTGTTATCAATTTATTTATCTACTTAAAACAAAAGATACGCAGACGGAACAAGTAGTTTTGCAAATCGAAAGTAAAATCGCAAAAACAAAGTTTGACAATTTTGACATTGACGTTTGACTTTCATGAACGTTCGGAAATAAATGATAATTGTTAGTACTTAAGAAAAATGTTTATACTGGAGCGTTCCAAAACAACACATATTGTTTTTTTTTGCACTGGTATAATATAGAGTCAAACCACGTTATCTCTTCCCAGCAAATGGACTGTCAAACTTGAAAGTGTTATTTTAAATGTAAAACTTCTATGAAATTATGACGTTTAACACTTTCACAGTCTGTGCTATCAAAACCTAGGAAACTTAGCATAGACGGATTCTAGTCTGACAAGCCAAGGCTGCAGTAGATTTTTTTTAAACTATGTGCGTCCCTTTAGGGAGGAATATATTGAAAAAAAAAAACTACTGCAGCCTTGGCTTGTCAGACTATAAGTATAAAAGTATAAAAAATATACTTAATTCTGTTTTTAGTTTGTTTTTATTTGTAAGCACTGGACTACGTGTGCGGTATTTGCAAAATTGCGGTTTCCAAACCGGAAGTCATGGAGGCCTTTCTTAAATCACGAAACACTTCGTATGATCGTCATCAATCTTCTTTATGTATATCGCAAATTCTCTCTTATGTAAAAAAACCGGCCAATAGCATGTCGGGCTATGCTCAGTGAAGGGTTCCGTAGTTTACCGTAAAATTATAAACACATTTTATTTTACAACTTTGTTGGCGTGTCTGATAGATATACATATTCGGACAAAATTAGAGCTTCCTAGTAAGTACTTACAGTCACTGAGATTATCCGCGGACGGACGGACACACAGACAGACTTGGCGAAACTGTAAGGGTTCCTAGTTGACTCCGGAACCCTAAAAAAGCGGCCAAGTGCGAGTCGGACTTCTTCCGTACAATCTTTAAGTTGCAACTATACCTGGAAGTAGAAAAACGTCACGCGTCACGGCGTCAGTCCCATATCGATAGATTGGGTCACTCGTTTGCAGTGCAGTTTGCACGTCATAGAGCTAAACTCTGGCTAATGAAAGATCAACGCCGGGTTAGCGGCTAACCTGGGTGGTGCGAGTGGCGCTAAGATTGATTTAAAACTTTTTAGATAGCAACGGTTTTTCTTTAATTTACCGGATTATTGTTTAAGTAACAAGTCATAGTCTAACAACTACAGACCGCCTAGATTTTTTTTTGTATGCCTCCTTTTTTTTCACTCGGAAATACTTCTTCGATACAATACTTGTTTTTTCTACTGTTGTTTTGACCTTGGTAGCCATATACTTGTCAAAAAAAACCGGTCTAAATGTTACAGTAGGCATTTAAAGTATATTTCGTTTCGTGAATCTACTAGATACTAGATTTGCTTGACCTTTGACAAGACTTGTGGCCGACAAATAGGATCTAAAATAATTTTACTGGAAGTTTAATAAATAGCTCACGGTATACGTTACCTCAATGAAACCCATAAATGAACCCCTGTGATTTGCACACACTAATAATTTAGCAAAATATAATCACAAAGGAAATAATAAAAACAAGTTATTGTATCTACCATCAACGAAATAACTGCCGTAAAAATAATTATTTGACCGGTTTCACTTGTTTTACGGCAACGATCCTGGCGGTAGATTGATAGTAATGATAGCTTTTATGACCCTAATAACATGATATAAGTGCCAAGGACTCGTAGGAGGATGAGGAGGTGCCAAGGATTCAGACCACCATCAGTGGTCCTTTTATTAAGAGCCAGCCTAGAGGTACATCGCGAAAAGCAGTTAAGTGGAATTGGGAGAATTGGCTCATTTGCACTCGCTCCATATAGGTTGTATCTTTTAAGAAGGTGATTATATAGCTGATGCAGAACCCAAATCAATAAAAAAAAGTGTACCAAAATTTTCCTGACTTCCATAAATCATGGACACAGCGCGCGGCGGTGCATCAGAGTAAACAAAAGGCTTGCAAAAGCGACGATGACCTTGCTGCGAACCGATAACGTCTCGCCCCTTAAACACCGCCCCTCTCACTCGCTCCCTAGTCCCTGACCTATACTAAAGTAGGGACTGGAATTATTAATTAGCGAAATAGTAACCTCATTTCTAATTATAGGTAATGTTTAAGGCTGTCATCAAATATAAGGACATTGTTCACTACAGACTCAGCCTGAATACAAATTACGTCTTGGTGGGTTATGGCAGGCAATGTTGTCATCAACAATTTAATTGCTATGCAAATATCCACACCCGTTTGTGAGTTGACGGTGTTATAAAGTTACTTTAAGTATATGCTATTTATTTTTATGCATATGGACTTAATACGTAATGAGCACATTTAATAGTATAGTGCTTGAGAAGGAGTAGGTTAAGTATTAACAGATTCAAGCCACCACAATACTATAATTTGCACACACACTATATTAGATTGTAAACAAAGAGGTGGAAGGACCCATTCCTGACGAGATATTTTGTTGCTCCTAAAGATAGCTCAAATAATTCTAGACTGAAACACGTGTTTTTCACCAGAGTCAGGCGCATCGCACATTAGAACAGGTTGTAAAAAATACTACGTAATCTACGTTCCACAATTTATTTAAAAAATGGTTGGAGGCGGCTTCGAAAACGCTCCAGTAAACAGGGGAATAAAGTTCACCTTATCTACAATCATGTACAGGAAAGGTCTGTTGGCTGTGAAGGATTCCGGAAGACGTCTGGCCTCGAACTCCGCAGCCGTCGCCGCAGAGGCCACCGTCCCTTCCTCAGTCACCTCCACATCTGCCTTCTGCAGGACATTCGAAATGTAGAAGCTGTACTCCGATATATGCGGGAACTGAGCACTCCAGTCAAACATCGACTTCAAACCCATATCAACCAGCAGTTCCTTCAGGTTATCCAGATCGGAAGTAATCTTGAATCGCGGGACCTGAACCTGGACAGTTTCGCGTCCATTACGTTTGAAAATGTAGAAAATCGATTTTAAAGTTATTTTCTTCAGCTGGTCCATGACTTTAGCGATGGAACTCGATTCTCGAACCGAACTCGATTGGTAGGGAAGGAACAAGAGCATAGAGAAGCGGTCACCGTTGCCGTAGGGCAGCTCTAACACTTTCGCTTGGATCTGGTCTATGGATGCTATGTTGTATTGGTTAAGTGAGTACATCATGTTCACATCGCCAAGCAGGTTGTTCTTTTCGCCGTAGAACGCGGTTACCTCCGTTTCTGATGACTCGAAGGGAATGTTCCACATTCCTTTGAAGTACACGGCGTCAAGGAGGAGTAGGTAGACGTTATCGATGTCACTAGGCGAGACGACTTCTTGTATAGTGTTGTGGGTGGCTTCGCTCACGTAGTTGTTTATGGTCGTGGCTACGTTGTTGTAGTTGTTGAAGGGCAGAATCATAACATCGCAAACACCGCTGCCAGTCAGTTTCCTTTGAAACTCTTCGTGCAATTGTACAGTCTGGTCAACAAAGAGCGTGGAACTTCTCTCCAATGTGGTCTTCGAGTCAGTCACTGCGATACCTTTCACGATCTCCAAGTACCTGTCGTTGAAACATGGGTGAGGATGAAGGTGGAGAACTCGCTTCATCTCCGCAAGCGTAGTATCGTCTGCGCCAAAAGACGCTGTCGTTAAGACCGTCCATAGCGAGAACGGTGAAGTCACGAAGTGGTATTCTTTTTCTTGTCCCACTCTTTGTATTAAATCCAACGAAAACTCGTACACCGCGCGGCTGAAGCTAGGGCCAGCCTTTTCCACCGTACATTGCCCTAATATCGGAGGCAGAAAGATGGCCAGCAAGAACAAATAAGTGGCCATTTTGTTCGGCAGCGAACGAATGAATGGAACATAGTTACAATTTGTTTTTATCGGGTGAACTTTGATAAAAGGTCACGGAGTTTGGCATGTATTCCGATTGTGCAGTGTTTGCGAGTAAGATGTTTTTTTAAATCATAATTATAATACTTAAAGTCCAGAAATCTAGAAAGTATCTATATTTTTAGACAATATTTAACTTTGTTTTCAAATCTTGAAACAGGGTTAAATATTCTGGAATGGGGAACTTTTTATTTTACTTTCAAAAAATTCCATAAATGCTAAGTTATAAAACCTTACCTATGTTATTTTCGGAGGAAAAACTAGGTAATAGGTACAAATCTTTCTATGTAAGTCTTAGCTAATACTTTTATGTAAGTGAATATTTAATTTAGTCATAACAAGTGGTTTTCATGGTAATTGTTTTTAAGAACATACGTATATTTACATAAATTATTCCACGCGAGGCACATCAAATAATTCTAGGAATGCGTTAATTTAACTGTAAGTTGATAACAAACTATTCAGTGTGCGTTACAGATAAACCATTAGAATGACTCATGAAAAAATTACATTATAATGTGAGCTCATAAAAATTTGACGGGCAAGTCCAGTAGATAAGACGTTTCTACAACAACAATTAAACTACAATTTTATGTAGATAAATAAATAAATATAAATCATAATTATTATGGTATAAATATTATATTGTTAAAAATCATGTTTTCACGTTTACCAGTTTGAAGAAAATAAGAAGTTTTATGTAAGTATGTGATTATTTTACCTAGTTGTTATCATTATTGAGCTCTAGACGTCTGAATGATAGCAATTTGACCACTGTGGCCTCTTAAAAATAGAATGGTAAATTAATAAATTAGCTTTTAAGTAAGCTAACAATTTTTTTCTTTAAATGTGATCGACACGCTTAAGGTAACAACCACATGGGCTTAATGTATTTAAGGATCAGCCAAACAATGCAACTCGCTTTAACTGCACATACGCTTACACAAATGTTCATGAATTCCTTATCCGCTTCATTAATTCGATGATAAAACCTCACGTTCTTTTGTTTTTGTTTTCGTCCCTAGGTATGTTCTAAAATGGTTGTACTGATTGATTCTGAGATGCACAAGACAAGACAATTGGTAAGCAAATGTGTGCTCACGATTAAAATATTCTGGCAAACGAATTAAGTGCTGCTTGTAAGAGTTGTAACTTGTAACTGATAAGCTTCAACTTAAAAATCATCTATAGCTGAATCTGCATATACTTTCAATAGAAAAATGTAACTAAGGGATGAAACTCACACTTTTCTAGCGAACTTCTCCCCCTTTCAGAGCTAAAACATCTCGTCAAGTAGCTTTGAAGCCATAACATAATTAAGATAGGTATTTTGTATCATGTCCATATCTATCTGCATCCGTTTAAGAATAATTCGCTTCAAACTACATTTGACATAACTATTTATCGCTGCATTATCTCTGATATCATTTAGCGATAAAAATCTAACATGTGGCGACTGAACCGTATACAATCCACTGCAATACCGACAAAATCGAGTCATAAATATGGTACCACGCTCTTATTACATCGGAACAAGATGCTATGAAACATATTTTTGAGTGAATTATGTCCACCCATAGATTAAACTTGATTGTACTTACCTACTCAATTACAAATACAAATATCTTTTAACAAAAACTACAAATACAAAGTCATATTTTAAAATAATAAACAGGAACTGCAAGCTATTATTTAAGTACATCCCAAAATAGATATATGTGCATATTTAGTAATTTAATACAAAAAGTAATAAGTTAACATATAAAAACGTGTCTTTAAAAGCTTAAACTTAAATGCATGTCTTATTCTAGATCTAGTGCATAGGGTTGTCAATTTTCACAATGTCCTAAAATATTTTCGTGCGTAATCTAAAATGAACTTCATTGGTTAGTGATACGATGCTTTTACGCTAAATTGTAATCGGAGAGCGTTCAGTATCCAAATTGTAATGTCCTGAAATGTTTGCATAATTCATAAGGTCGTATGTGACGTCGGTGTAAGAAATAACTTTGAACCTTATGTCAGTGGGTCGAGGTTTGCATTTGAGTGCACACTAGTAAAATGTGATCGCGAGTAGATGCTGTCGAATTGATCTGTCATTTGAAATTATTAGCGTTCATGTGTCAATAAACTGGCTTGCTGCTGTCACGCACTGCGATTTTTAACGTGATATTTTGTATGGAATTGAATACTTATTGAAATTCGAAAACTTTTCAAACGTTTTAGACTCTGCCTTGTTTATAAAAAATGTTTTATAAATTGTATTCTGGTAGGAAATTAAACTAGAGTTGATCATAGAAAGATAAATTTTACGAAGGGCAAGAAAATAATTATGTAAAAAAAATTTTTTACCGATATAAATACATAGGTACTTACAGTAGGTAGGTACCTATTAATTATTTATTTTGTTATAGAAAGAAAAGAAAAAGAAAAGAAAATATTTATTTATAACATCGTTACATTACAAGTCATTTCATTTGAAAATTATAATAATGATATGACATATCTTAGGGTTTGGCTAGCTAGATGAAATATGGCCTGCTATGTACTTCAATTTTACAACACTTTATAAAAAAATATATATCAGTAAATAATCCCTCCACAAAAAGCATACTTGGGTAAAATCCGGACAGTTAAACACTCGACTCCAAACTAGGACAGTTCGTGGTTTCCTGTCCGATTGACAACCCTGAGATAACCCCCGACTCCAAGTCGTTTGCGTATTGAGAAGCAACCGACAATCACAGGGCGCGGTGTCTCGACGGCAGCGAACTGTGAAATTGATTAGGCATGCCTAACGGTATTCACTTCAGAGTTACTCGCTAGTCCAGTCTGCCCGGCGCTCCGCGGCACAAACATCGTCCTATACCCATCGGTTTACAACTCTCCCCATTTAACGAGTTTGCTCCTAGACGAGATTTCACAAGACACTATCTAATCTCACGCTAATATACCAAAGTACAACTTTATCGTAAAAATTTTACAAACAAACAGCGGCGAAGGAATTCGCCGTGCGTAGGGCTTTTAATGTTATCGCATCCTCGTGTGATATAAAACACAATAACAACAGTTCTCCGACTCAGTCAACAACAGTGCCTCCTCTGTAGCGGTCCGAAAATGCGCGCCATTTTTTTGTTTAGTTTTATCTGTGTATCGTTAGCGAAGAATTGCGACGAGCGGTCCGTTACCGCGTACTACAAAAAACCTATCTATGAGTTTACCACTGGACTCCTGGATAGGGTGTCTCAAGAAACAGATGGTCATTTCGTCTGCTCGCCGATAACTCCATGGCTGCAACTGCTGAACCTTGCGGAAGGCGCCCATGGAGTCACCCTCAAGCAGATCTACAAGGTCACCGGCCATGGAAAACCCTGCATGCAACGGACTTTGAGAAAAACCCTCAACAGTTTGTACGGGGAAATGAAGAACTGCAAAAGCCAAAGTTTAGTGATAGTGGATAAATATTTAGATGTGAAAAAGAACTTTAAAAGAAGAGTGGAACAATCGAAAACAGTTAAAGTGGCGTCTTTAGATCGAGATACTCCTTTTGACTCTGCAAATAAGGCCAGTGAAATTGTAGAAGAAGCTACTGGAGTCCGGAATAGCATAGATCCCTATGAATTTAAACTGACTTCTCTTATGCTGGCTGACGTAGCTACATTCAAAGTTGATTGGAGACATCCGTTTGATCCCGTGTTTACCACTCCAGAGCCTTTCTACCACGGAAGCGTAAAAATGGGTGAAGTCAACATGATGTCACATTTGGCAAATTTCAACTATCTGAATTTAACCGCCATACATGCTGAAATCTTGGAACTTCCGTGTGTAGACGAAAAGCGATCTATGCTCATATTTCTACCCACAAAAGGCAACATCAAAGACTTATTCTTCCACATGAAACGAGTAAGAATCGCGACAATCTTCAACCTTTATAAGAAATCTAAGAAGCAATTTGTTTTCCTAAGATTACCTAGGTTTAAGATAAGCAGTGAAATTGTGAATTTACCGGAACTGATACGTGATATGGGTGTGTCATATATATTTAAGCCTAGCGGTAATCTGAAGGGTATCAGTCAATTTCCGATACGAGTAAATAGAATGAAGCAAGTGGTCGATATAGAGGTGACGGAGGAAGGGGTTGCGGCTGAGATAGCGCAGAATCTCATAAATCCTGAAGTGGAGCCGAGAAAGTTTGTAGCAGACAGGCCCTTCGCCTTCATGTTGGTGGATAAACCGACGGAGATTGTGTTGTTTGCTGGAATATACTCTACACCGAGACTGTACTAATTAACGTATAAGTTGAGTGTTTCGCGAGTGTGTTAGAATGAAACGTTAATTCCTAGTCGTGTGTCAACGGTGTGTTTCCAAAGGTCATGGTCATGTTGGAGATGACCTATAAGTTTGTTACTCACTATTCTGGTCGTGTTTTTGCTTCACCTTGAGTATTTGCTAGTGAATCTCTGTTAATTATCTACTAGTTAATCGCGGTTTAGGATAGACGTGCCAAAAGTTTATTATTCATACGGTACGTAGATAATATATTAACTAACTTAATATATTAAGTTACAAATACTGATTGTTTTGTCCAGAGGCATTCTTGAAAATTTAAACATTGTTTTATTGAAAATAGTAAAATAATTACTAGAGATGTACCAAATCGTGGTATTGGCCATTACAGTATATTTAAATCCGAAACGCTAGTTATTTGACAAAAACATGTGTTCATTTTTAGTCTATTCTATATGAAAATTTACTTTTGCGATGAATTAAACTTTGCGTTGCAGTAGTCTACGTAATTTAGTAAGAATTAGGGCATCGGTGTTGTAAGTTGCTGGTACGTACGATTATAGGTAGGTATTCGACCGAAAGGTACGGAATATTCAGCCTAAGGAATAGAAAAGTTGCCGAAAAGGCCGAATAACGAATACCAGTCGAATATTCGTGCCATCTGAATATTACTAACATATTTATTAACTAGAAGCACCTATCTATTTTATAAATTCAACTAAACAAGTAAATCAACTTCAAAACCGGTCTTAAATGTACCATGGGGTGCTTGAGTAGTTTTCTTGGTCAAATTATGTTTAAATAAATGGAAATAAAATATAAACTAAAATATACTATAACTTCCAACAAGCTACGTAATAGCTGCCTATAAAAAAAGTTCAGTTCTCATTTAAAAAAATCTCGGTTAAAAGGAAGCGAGAATTGTTTTAATTTATATGTCTCCCTATTTTTCTTCATACCGAAAAAAGGGACGCACATAAATAAATAAAAAAAACTACTGCAGCCTTGTCAGACTATAAATACATCCGTACAGACCTAATTAAAGTTATGTTGATAATTGGTATGAAGTCATGCAGATGTTGAACAAAAATACCAAGATGCAATGTGACAAGTAACTCCGTGATTGCCAATTGATCCTGAATCTGGACTTTATATGCAGACTTCAATTGTTTAAATGGCTGCGACATTTATTGTTGGAAGTCTTGATATCTAAAGGCATACCTATAGTCTGAAAAGGATCTGTTTCTCATTCGTACATAATCACCTTGTATAAATTGAATACAATTTCAATCTCAATACAAAAATGAGGGAACATTTAAAAATTTCACACATGAAATTTGTGGGTGTAATTTTGAAAAATAGCGAATGCTTTAAATAAATTGGTTTAGACTATACCTATTCATATAATGACTGCAATATAATGTCAGTATGACATTAAATTAGAAGAATTAGAGAATAAGTTAGAAAATATGTCGATATGTCAATAGAATAGAATATCTATTCCATTCTATTCTATTGTCGATATGTGAATACAACCTTCGCTAACACCACCTGATCAAACTAAATATTAGAGGCAACAACATGCTACCACGCTTACTTAGTTTTATTACTTATCAATCTTAGTTTTAGTGATTATTTATTTATAGTTGTATTTTTATAAAAAGCATTAAAGAAAATTTTAGTTGAAATGTTTTTCTTAAGTAAATACCTACTTTTTAGAGTCAAACTACGTTACCTCAATTAAGCAAATCGGTTTTTAAACTTTAAAGTATTATTTTAAACGCCATCTCTCTCTCTCTCTTCAGTCGGTCCCTCATGACTGAGGATCGTGACCATCATGACATCACTTTATTCTTCACGAATTGCCGCCATCGGTTTCTGTCGGTGGCCATCCTCACCGTGGTGTAGAAACGGGATGTGGAAGTCTCCTTCAATTGATCGGACCACCTGGTCGGAGATCGGCCTCGCGATCTCTTGCCCTCGACGTTGCCTACTACAATTAGTTTTTCACGCCTGGCAATGTGACCGAAATAGGCGAGTATACGGCGATGGCATACAGTGGAAAGGCGGTCTTCGATCTTAAGCTGTGATAGTATAGATGCATTGGTGCGTTTAGCTGTCCAGGGTATCCGCAGCATCTTTCGCCATCACCACATCTCAAACGCATCCACTCTCTGCCTTTCTCTACTCAGAATGGTCCAGGTTTCGACTCCGTAGAGGAAGATTGGGAAGACCAAAGATCTCGCCAGGCGCATTTTGGTTTTGTTAGTGATGCCTCGATTCCTCCAGATGTTTTCGAGGCGAGACATCGCGTCTTTTGCTGTAGCAATTCTACGTTTGATCTCCGGCACACAGCTACCATCATTGCAGATGAGCGATTCAAGATAGTTGAAATTCTCGACAACTTCCAGATTGGGTATGGTGTTCGAGGTTGTCAATTTGCTAGCTCTGTCTACTATCATCAGTTTTGTTTTACTTCTGTTGATAGCGAGACCCATGGTCAGACTTTCTTGCTCGAGCCTCTGCAATAGCAGCTGCATCTCTTCTATAGATGTTGCAAGAAGAGTGGTGTCGTCGGCATACCGGATATTAGATAGCCTCTTGCCACCTACAGCAAACCCTCCTTCCCAGTTTTCCAGTGATTTGCGGATGATGTATTCACCGTATTCTTGGTTTCGAACACATTGGAACAGTCGGTGCCGAGTCTTACATATGAGCGGTTGCTGGAGTAGAGGCTCCTGATGAGACTAACCAGATGTTTAGGTGCCCCCATTTCAAAAAGCACATCCCATAATAGGTCCCATCTTACGCAATCGAACGCCTTTGCGTAGTCTACAAAGCATAAGACTACTGGGACTACTGGGGTATTAAATTCTCGGCTTTTTTCGATGACCTTACGGATGTTGAGGATCTGCTCATGTGTGCTCTTTCCTTTAACAAATCCCGCTTGCTCCTCCAGTATCTGACGATCGAGAAATTTTTTTAGTCTCTTGTTTAAGATGTGTGATCTTACTCGCATGTGAAAATTAGAATTAGAATTAAACGCCATACTTCTATGAAATTATGACACTTTCACAGTTCAAATCCATGAAATAAAATAAATAAATAAATACAGTGGGACAGTCTTACACAAATCGACCTAGTCCCACAGTAAGCTCAAAAAGGCTTGTGTTGCGGGTGTCTACTAGACGACGATATATATAAATTATATAATAGATACATATAAATACTTAAATTCATAGAAAACATCCTTAACTCAGGAACAAATATTCGTGATAAACACACACATAAATGCACTGACCAGAATTCAGGAAATTTCTTGTTTTCAGTTGGAAGAGCGAGGAGCTGGTATCTTAGAGTCGCGGGTTCGAGTCCCGCCCGAGGTCATGCATTTTTCCACTTTTCCTTTCTTTCTGAGAAATTAGGTAATGGTTATTTTGAGCTAAATATTTAGTTCCAAAAAAATAAGTTATAAACAGATCTCGTCTAGAAGAGAGAGAGAGAGAGAGAGAGAAGATATTTGCTAATTATTAATCGAGTCATAATCATAACATATGGAACATAACATATGGGATATGGGGGACTATGACAGGGTGCTCAGGCGGGGTCTAGAGTCTATCTTAAACGTCCAGTTCGACGACATGCAATGGTGCCAGGCGACACTCCCTATTCGTTTTGGCGGTTTGGGTATACGGAGCATGCGAGACATCGGGATTGTGGCGTTCCTCGCCTCCTGTCATGCGTCGGTAGGTCTTGTTGCTAGGATTTTATCTACAAATGGCGACAATTTCTGCCTTCCGTTAGTGCAGGAGGCTCTGGACGAGTGGTCCGCTCGTTCCTCGGGGGGAGCGCACCCGGACAACCCCGCCTTGCAGAGGCTCTGGGACGATGCTTTGTGTGAGCGCACATACTCCCGTATGTTGGAGGGGGCTGATGTGGAGGATGTGGCACGACTAAAAGCAGGAAGGCAGCCCGAGTCCGGAGCCTGGTTGCACGCACTTCCGTCGCCTCATCTGGGAACCCTGCTGGACAATGACACCTTGAGAGTGGGGGTCGCTCTGAGGCTGGGCTCCAAAGTGTGTGAGCCGCATCGCTGTATATGTGGGTCGCCGGTGGATGCGAATGGGCACCACGGCCTGGGCTGCTCCCGCTCTGCGGGGCCTTTTCCGAGACACTATGCGATCAATGACTTGATACGTCGCGCCATGGTCTCGGCGAATGTGCCTTGCGTGTTGGAGCCTCAGGGCTTAAGCCGTTCGGACGGAAAGCGGCCGGATGGCTTGACGCTGGTTCCATGGGCCAAGGGTCGCTGCCTGCTCTGGGACGCTACCTGCGTGAGCACCTTTGCTCCATCTCACCTCCCTTATACTGGCAGGGTGGCAGGTGCGGCCTCGGAGAAGGCGGCCGCTCTTAAACATTCTAAGTACGCCGTTTTGGAACCGGCATACGATTTTGTTCCGGTCGCCGTGGAAACTGCTGGGCCATGGTGTGCGGAAGCCAAGAGGCTTGTTAAAGACCTGGGGCAGCGGTTGCGCGACAGAGGTGGTGATCCCCGATCCGGCTCCTACCTTGTTCAACAAATATCGCTTGCCATCCAGCGCGGCAATGCCGCGAGCATTTTTGGCACGTTTGGGCAGGGTGAGAGCCGGACCGAGGTATAGTTAGTTTAAGTTTAAGTTAGCTGTTATTTAGTGTACTGTAGTTTAAGTTTTATTATCATAACATAAAAAATCGTCTGGAGATTTAATCATAGCCATTAGTTTCTTCTGTACCGATTTAATTGCCAATTTATTAAAAAAAATACCTACCTGTGTGCCTGCCTCCTACACATATATATATGACAACCATCCTACTCCTATGCATATATTCAAGAATATGACGTGTCTTGCGCATTTAAAAACATACTGAGCGTGTATTTAATTTATTAAATATCTGCCTAATGATATACTACGCCAATAGTATTATGCAGAATAAATATTAAACAACATGACGTGTCTTACACGCAATTTACATATTACGAGTATGCGTGTACAAATAACAAAACCATACTGACCATAAACCGTATGCCTTTGAAATTAAACGCTTTAGAACGGATTAATCGCGTTTATTAACACCATGACCCTACGTTTCGAGCCCTTTACAGCACTCGTTTTCACAGTCACTCGTAGTAGTGATGCCAATAATTAAACATCGCTGTCAATGTTCGAATTTCATGGCACTCGGTAAGGTAGCAAAAAAAAACATTCGAATAATGTTTAACTTTTTTACAGTCAATAATACTGTGGTAAATTGGTCATAATTATACTAATAGTAGAGTTTATCCAACAGTGATAAAATAAGGATTCTCAAAACATGAGGGTCGGCGTTTCAAATCAAACGAAGTCGAGTTTTGTAATAATAGACCCGAGAGTTTTAAGAACCAATTATGAGCTCTTGCATAGCTACGCTAGTTTTTTTTACGACAGCTAAAATAGCGAAAAAAGCAAAATCTCGAAAGGTACGAAAAAGCATAATGTGGAAGATGTCGTATGCCTATTGCCCACTATATAAATAATTAAAAAAAAACAGCAATGCCCATATATTATATGAATATCGTGAATACCATAGACAACATTATAATGTAGGTATACTTTTTCAATATCGCTGTCAGTTATCTAATTCACAGAATTCTTGCAGGCGTCAAAGATTGACGGCAAAATCTATTTAAAAAATGGAGTACCTAAGATATTTCAGTCCTTTTTTATTTATACAAAATAAAAAAAATAAAATAAAAAATAAAAATAAAAATTATTTATTTCAGAATACTGGTTCCATATTTCATTAGTATAACTTACAGGCTACGTTAGTATGCTAATTGCTACGCTTATATTTACAACAAGCCCCCCTCCCCCGCTTCATCGATCCCCTCTCTTCACATGCAGATCTATGAAGCGGCCAAGGACGGGCGAGTCCCACCTGTCCGCGATCATTTGCAGGATTCTGTTGCCACTCCCTCGCACACATAAAGGTTAAAAATACAGGTACTAAGTGTATTTGTTGGTTGCAAAAAGGTTGCGTTTGCAACACAGCTTACTCGAAAATATGTCCCATAGTAGGTATTTTACCTATTCCCTTGTAATAGGAGTACCATATTTACGAGACGATTCTCTTGATTCTTATTATTGAGCGTCTGGTAATCAAATAGACATAAAACTGATGACTGATGCCGGCGACGCGTATAATTCTTATAATTCATTTAAACATCAATAACTTGATTCGTGAATTCCCGCACCTATTACGTCATTTGTTTGACGACTCTTGGAACTTGGGTCAAGATATTATACAGGGTGGAAAGACACGACGATCCTTCTCGCAAAGGGGGGTTAGTTTAAGTGAAGGAGAATCGATTAGTAATGTTTATATTTTTGTTACGAACAATCAGTAAAAATATTAAAATTAATTAATGTTCTTCTTAGTGACAACCCTGCTATTACTATGTACGTACTATACCTACATGTAACTGTAATGTGACACTTTATGTTTACAAAAATTTGCTCGACATACCGCAGCACTCGCTCTTCAAACCTTGGTGCAATGTGAACTACACCTCCTCCCCGTTGGTCGTTTTGGCCCGTTTGTGGTACTATGGGCTGATTATTTGCCACGCGATCAAAGGCCCGTAAAATTGACATACGGCTAGTTGGGTGTGGTGGAGGATATCTTTGTCGATAGCGTCGTAACGTCTCGGCGGCATTATAATTACACTCCCCGTATAACATAAGCAAATTTAGGTAATCGCGGGCTCCCAAGGGCATTTTGAAAATAGGTTTTATCACGTAATTTGCAATTTATTTGCGTCACTGTTTTATCACGGGTAAGACTGAGTAAAAATTAATATTTTTCCCAAACAAAATAATACAATTGTGCAAACTACCCACTTACAAAAATCTAACTTAACCATAGAGAAATTGAGACTAAGGGGAGTTACAATAAATAGGTTCATAAAGCCCATAATACACCGCCAGAAGAGCATACTAGGCGGGGTGCGTGGAAGCTAGAAAATGCTGTTGGTTAACCGATTTGTATGGAAATAAATGCAAAAGTAACATGTTTATTTGAATTATAAAAATAAAGGCTTCAGAAGATATTATTTTCAATTCTACGATTCTGCATGTATAACTGCCCTTAGTCTTAATTTATCTATGGTTAGTTAGATTATTGTAAGTGGGTAGTTCACACAATTGTAATATTGACTGGGAAATATTATGGGGTAGAAATGTTGTTTTGGTAAATGTCACTGACCTTTGTGTTATTGTTAAATGTTATTGAACCTAATGAGGGTTGTCACTTGCAGTATTTTGCATCAAAAGTTAACTGCCTATAACTTAAAAACGCTTACGAATATGAGCCTAGTTTCTTTAGAGGAAA
Source organism: Lathronympha strigana (assembly GCA_949128165.1). Taxonomy (NCBI): domain Eukaryota; kingdom Metazoa; phylum Arthropoda; class Insecta; order Lepidoptera; family Tortricidae; genus Lathronympha; species Lathronympha strigana. The sequence continues at coordinate 783,246 of OX421903.1, forward strand.
TACAGTACTAAATCTAAACAATCCCCCTTTTGCGGAAAGGATCGTCGAGCCGTTCCACCCGGTATACTATGAGGGTCACGACCATAACTTTTATAGGCCTATGTATAGTAAGCGTGAGTTAAATTGTTTATATACCTACATATCATTACCCCTCAATAATGCGTTCAAATATCGCATATATAAAGGCCAACATAATTATAAACTTTTTTGTTACAGCAAATTTCTTATCTGTGAAATGTTATTATAGCTAAAGAATATTATCGATTTCGATAATATAATTTTCTTTTTCAAATTTCGAACACATCTGACACAACGAAATTTGATTTGACCTCTATTCAAATGTCAGTCGAGACACAGAGTATATATTTTTTTTTAAATCTATGGTCGAGATGACGTTTAGTTTGAAACGAATTGTCTAGTGCACATTGACGCACGCAAGTCGCACGTTATTTTGATATCGAACGAAGTTGATCTTCACATACCTAGATGGTGAAAAAACTTGAAGCAACTGAGCAGTCTCAGACTTGCAAAAAGTGAGATATGTTTGCTCAACAAATATTAGCGTGCTTACCATGATTTGTACTTAACTGTAATCGATTGCGACTGCGGCATTCGAAAGTATGTCCGTCTCGCTCCTGCCAACGCTGGCTCGAGCGAGACGGACATACTGTCGAATGCCGCAGGCGCAATCGAATGCAACTCATAGTACGCATACTGAGTAATGGTAGGAGAAAGACGGAGCTAAGCAAATAGTTTTTTTTTAAATGAGATTTTAGAAAAAATTACTAAACCAACATACGTCGAGTATCTTATGTAACAAAGGTCAAAATACTTGTCGTAGAATCATAGAAGATTTATTGATTTTGCGCTAAGACAAAATTATAAATTTATTAAAACAATCGTGTAAAACTTTGAAAACGAACCTCCGACGTTTCAAGGGCGACATTGCCCCCGTGGTCCCGGAGAAAGACCAGCTGAGGTTGACATCAACATCTTATAGCCGCGCGGGTTTGACGAACTACCCGCACTTGGTCTTGGTCTTGTCTAGGTCTTAGGTATCTTTTTTTTTTAATTAGGTATAAAAATCGGGAAAAACATCAAAAACATCATTCGATTATTTTCGAAATTAAGGTAAACCGCAAGGAGCTTTTTATTACATCTAGTATATATGTTACATATTAATACAATATTTTTGTGATGATGACTAACATAGTAATGGAATGGAAGCTTGAATGGAAGGAAGGATTTGAATGGAGCTTCGAGCCGAAATAGATTCAATGTAACGGCAACTAATTGCCAGCAAGCTAGATTCGGAGCTGTAAAAAATGATTTTGATACCACAGACCACGAAAGTAAACGTCATAATTTCATAGAAGTTTGACGTTTAAAACGCTTGCGCAATCTAATATCAAAATTGAAGCAAATTTAGCTTAGTCTGACTAGCATAGAGACTTCCGTTTGATACTCAAGATGGCGGGTGCGTGTCTTTAATAGTTTTTTGTATTTTGTGTGCTAAATGTTGTTTAATGTATAATATTTATAGCTTATTGTGCAGTAAACTAACGGGGAAGTGTGCAGCTAATGAAGAATTAATCCTGATACGCGTGTAATCGTTATTGAGTCATTACTCGGTTGTCCCGGGATCTTGGCCTCCTGAGAAACTATTTTATTACGTATAGCTATAAACTTAATAAATAGTGAGGCCAATTACCGAACAAAGCCGTGCAAGAGGTAATATACTATTTATATAGGTAATATATGATATAGGTACTGATATATTAATATTACGTGACACTGGCAAAATTGTCCAAATCTCGGACAGAGGCCATTATTTATAAAAGAAGAAGACTAGCCTAGAACGTTAGCACTTAGGTCGGTATACCAAGTATTTAAACCATTTGTAGGTCACGCGAGTAATTTGTGCTTTAAATCTATTAGATCGCAATGTTAAAGGTCCCTCGTTACTTACAATCCAGCCATTTTTTATCGGCATTTTCTAAACAGCATAACGGGAATGCTGAGATCACGGCACAAGAATGCCTTCGTACTTGTCCGACTGCGGTGCGGTTCAATTATGTGTAAACACACTTTCATCTTATTACAAGGGGCTATAGTATGGAAATGTACAGATATTAATGAACGCGACGGTACCTAGCTTCGTCACGCTTCATAAAAGTTTGCTATTGTCCGCGGATGCTGTACACCAAGTTCATTAATGATTGCCATTATTGGTGGAAGGCTGGCCAGAATAGATTGAACAGCAAAACGTTGAATCAACCATGTTAAATAAATAAATAAATATTATAGGACATTCTAACACAAACTGACTAAGTCCCGCAGTTAGCCCAAGAAGGCTTGTGTTACGGGTACTCAGACAACGATATATATAATATACAAATACATAAATACATAGATAACATCCATGACTCAGGAACAAACATCTGTGTTCATCACACAAATAAATGCCCGTACCGGGATTTGAACCCAGACCATCGGCTTAGCAGGCAGGGTCACTACCAACTACGCGAACCGGTCGTCAACTGTTATTTTTAAGCAGAATCGGCTGCGAACGATACCAAATTTCTCAGATAGAGGAAATAATAGTTAAGTGGTAGCACATTGTTAGTGGTGAATCCTCAATATAACTTGAGACTCCACTTGCCGATTAAGAAGTACAGTCACCTGCAATAGTATATGACGCTGTGAAGGCCGCAAAAATATGTGACTCAGTCTTGTTTGTACCGCCATAAGAGCGTGTCACATATTTTTGCGGCCTTCACAGCGTCATATACTATTGCAGGTGACTGTACCTTCTTACGGTAGATGTTGCTAAGCGCTCCCTAAGGCCCATATATATATGGTGCTATATGGTGGTGGTGGTGGTGGTGGTGAGGTGGTGTGGTGCTATATGGTGGAGAATTTCGGGGCCATGAGTGTGGTCTCGGTAGCTCAGTTGGAAGAGCGATGAGCTGGTATCTCAAGGGTCACGGGTTCGAATCCCACCAGAGGTCATGACTTTTTCCACTTTTCCTATCTTTCTGGGAATTTCAGTCGCACGATAAAGCTTGTATGGTTATGCGGGGAGCATCCTGTGTACGGAATCCTCGGTGCGCGAGTTCGACTCTCACTTTGCCCGTTATTTTCCGCATGACTGGAGATTTGTTTAGCTGGTTTTAGAAATCTAGTGAGACTTGAGAGTGAAACAGCAATTCATGATGGAACCGGTAGTGAGCCAGACACATTAGAAACTCTCCTGCTGTTTAGACGATCTAATGGGGCAATAAAAGTTGGTGTTTCTTTCCTGTGAGACTGTTAGGTGTAACGACCTTCAGGGTCCGCATGAAGTGTGACAAACGGATCTTTATTACTAAGTTTATATTATTGTCCGTATGTCTGCGTGACAGGTTGTTGGGCCCTATTTACGGTTTCTGATCTCAAAACGAAAAAACGGATCCCTTATAGGATCACTTTGTGGAATTGTAGCGAACTCTTGAGACGGGAGTCAGAACACAATTTATCGTTTTTTTTAACAACATAACATTTTGTCGGTTACTTGAGAGTTGAGGTCGATGACACTATTTTTAAACATGATGTTGAATATGGGCTTTAGCAAACATATAGGTTTGCCATAGCCTAACGGTTGTAACGGTCCTTAAATACGCAATTAGTAGGTACATAAAAAAACCGGCCAAGAGCATGTCGGGCCATGCTCAGTGTAGGGTTCCGTCACAGAAGACGAACTTAAAAAGGATTTTAATGGATACCATGCATAGAACAATAAAAGAGGAGTATCTTCTCAGCTCTTACGGCCAATTACGCTCGTTTAACCGAGAAGATACGTTTTTTTCCAAGTTCAAAATATTATTTCAAAAAAGACTTCATAAAGGTATATATTTCTTATTTTTTGGACATGCGGTTCAAAAGTTAGAGGGGTGAGGGAAAATGTGTCCCCATTTTTATTTATTTCCGGAGCGATTATTTCCGAAATTATCTAATACTTGATATAAAAATAAAATTAACTACCAACACATTAACATTTAATTTTTATAATATCTATTGAACTATACCTCACACTCTAGGGTTTTTCCCATTTCACTTTTTATTTCACTCATTTGATGACATGATTGATGCGTATATGCGTACCAAATTTCAGTACTATATCATTAACGGTCACTGAGCTTACCCGCGGAGAGACAGACGGACAGACATGGCGAAACTATAAGGGTTCCTAGTTGACTACAGAACCCTAAAACGACATTCGGATAGATGATATAAGTAGATACAAAACCTGACCCAGACAGTCCCAGTCATTCGGCTAACGATATGCAAATGGTGTTGATGGTAAAGATAGACACAGAGATCGATATTAAGACCATCTCTTCAAGACATAATCACTGAAATTGAATATGCGAATGAGATTCCTATCGTTCCAGTTAAAGTCACAAGTAATAGAAGAAACGACAAAAAAAAAAGTGAGTGACAGGTTGTTCCTTTAGAAAGTTAGTTTAAGATCCAATGGAAAATGTGTAGATAGGTATGTGTGTATCTGTCTGTAGGCAGCACATAAACGAAAGCCTTGTGCGTGTGATAACAGACGCGTATAACTTAATATTCTGATCCAGCAGTAGACGTTTTTCGGCTAAATTTATAATGATAATAAACATTTTGAAGGCGGACGGAAATAAGTAGCTCAATTTTAGCAACGACCTCGAAAGTAAAGCTGTTTTAGAGGAAAATAGAACTAGGTACAGTCAAATGCAATATGTACTCTTTTATTTACCCTGGATTAAGATGCTTTGGGGCTGGGAGGCATAGGTAATAAGTATGGACAAAGTATGGTCCATACTTACTACCTGTGTCTCCCAGCCGGCTCCGTCATAATGACGCATAAAGCACACGGTAAGTTTTTAATACGAGATGAGTGAATGACGGATAAAGTCTATGAACGTTCGATTCTAACGTCAAACGTAATAATAGTTTTGACACTATTCAATGGCAGCATTATTCTCTCAAACGTAAAAGATGCTGTATGAAGCTTGACGTTATTTTGTCTGTCATTGGCTTGAAAGACAGTCTATATATTCCTATTTATGTCCATGGCTATAGGACATATTTTTGAAATGTTACACGCGTATTGCACTTGACTGTACTGTACCTAAGGTCGCTTTACTAATACATTGTCAGTAACAAAGTTGCCTTAGACTAGTGATTCAGATTTCGCACATAGAATAAACAAAGACTCGTTATTGTGAATATCTCGTGCATACAGATTGATTCGCTATGATATCAGTACGTTTAATTATAGCTTATTATGTAATTGGAGATTATAGAGCAGCCTATGTCCACACAGTGGTCTTTATGGCTATTTAAATGCGCTAAACTATGAGCAATATCTGTAGGAAAATACGTGTGTAGAATGTTAAATGATTGATTGATGATTATTAAAAAAAATAACCGAATAACGTAAAATTTTCTTTACTAAAGTTTATTTAATATTTTAGGGTATTTAGGAAACCTTTTGACATTATTGTAATATAATCGTGAATCAACCGTGCGTGATTGTAAATTGAAAAATATGTCATATACCTACTACAGAAAAAGTGACCAAGGCCCCCGGTGAGCAGTGCTGGAAACGAACCAGCGACCTCCTGTTTTCGCGGAAGATATCCTAACCACTGGACTACCCGATCATGGCAGCCAAAATCCGAAATTTCCTAAGTAAACACTTATTCCAATATTACCTGGAGAGTCTTGTCATGGTCAATCGGGTATTAAAATCGATTTTTTGTCCATTTGTATAAATACACATTGACTTTGTAGGTCCGTTAGTTTTTTCATCTTACCTTGCAAATTTGTATCTAATGACTAATCGCATTATGACTGGTTTATCATTATTTTCTTGTTTGCAAGTGGCGCAGAGAGCTATGGAAAGGAAAATGCTGGGTATCTCCTTATTGGACCACATTTGCAATTCGTAGATAAGGAGACGAACTGGAGTAGCGGACATAGCTCTCTGAGTAGCCACTCAAAAGTTGAGATGGGCGGGTCACGTGTGTAGGAGAGATGGACGATGGAGCCGAGTCGCGTTGGACTGGAGACTGAGGACGGGATTCAGAAACAGAGGTAGATCACCAGCCCGTCGGAGCGATGAATCGCTAAAAAAGCAGGGAAGATATGGATGAGAGTGGCAGAAGACCATAGAGAATGGCGTGCAATGGAGGAGGCCTATGTCCTGTAGGGGACGGAGAAAGGCTGAAGAGGTGTGGTTTAAAAATAATTTCAACTCATTTTGTAAATTATAACTTTATTTATTAGTACCAATACTCGTAAAGTTTATAATTGCCATAAAACTAGTATCACAGTAGTAGCCTCTTAACATTACAAATATAAGAAATTTGTTCCCTGATTTTCCCTATGTTTATTATAATTATAAGTAAAATACTTCGTATTTATGTAAGGCACATAATTAAGCACTCCTCACATACTCGTAATATTTTAAATTTTACGATGTAATACAGGATGGTATTGATCAGGTCTAAAAATAATCATCGCAGTTATATCATGTGGCGTAATAATAATAAGGGATGACTCACACTAAAACGGGACGGGACGGGACCATCTTTCAGTTTCTATAGAAAACATCACGTGACATCCGAGGGCTCCGAGCTATCACGTGATTCTTTCTATAGAAATTGACAGATCGTCCAGTCCCGTCCTGTCCTAGTGTGAGTCATCCTTTAATGTAACATTATGACCTATTTTAAGGTAATGTTCTTATAGATAATCTCAATTTTACTATTCAGAATGGAAACTATGGAATCTAATTTATTATCATAATCATACTCAACAATTAAAGCTATATGTGGTACAATACCTATACATTTACAAGTTACATCAATTTAGGCAAGATTTACAAAAAAAAAGTAAACAACTAAATAACTAATTTCTTAACAAATTTGATAATATCGCAAACATAACGTCTAATGTGTGATAAAAATATCAACAATGCTAGAACTCTTATTCAGGGACGAAAGTTAAAGTAAATAATAGTGGAAAGTAACCAAACAATTGTAGGATTAAGTAAAATTACCTAACTTATGTTTTTAAGCCACTTTCTCTCCAGACCCCATCTTTTTCCATCCTGTATGTAAAATATTTTAAAATATATTTATTTCTAGAGTTACCTTAATAATATGTAAATAGCACCATTTGATTTGCTCTATATTTATTAACATATATATAATAAATGCATTAAATAATTACATTTCGCTAAATTCATCGCAATGACCTGTGACAGCTGTGACCCGTCTCACTAACCTATTTAAATCAATTATCATATAGAAAAACAATATATATCAATAACATTTAGATAAGAGTGTAAAAAATACGGATTTTGGTCCAAATGCCGCTTATCGGCAGACATCCTTCACTAAATTATTGATATGAATAATTGAATAAACAATTATCAATGAAGTCGAACCCGATTTGAGCCAGCATGGGGACTTAAGAGCCCGATATATATATTTGGCCAATTTAGCCCAACTTTTTGCCATGACTTTTCATACTTACAAAAATATTTTTACATGTTTTAAATGGAATAAATAAATAAAAAAATTCAAAACCGTCGTCAGTTTGTGAAAAATCCACCATCAGTACAATTTTTTGATGAGCGTGCTATAAACATCTATCTGGTTTTCGACCTTATTGCTATTGAATCTTAGCAAAGCATTTTTACTTGTTCAGTATATAGTCTTCTACGGAATAAATGAAATAATTTTGAACGTTGCACACAAAATTATTGAGTAAAAAAATTTGGTAAGTTTTGGTAGAAATACACGAACATTCGCGACGTTTTTTGGCTAAACAGTAACTTTTTTTACATAAACGAATAAGCAATTATCAAGTTTAGGTCATACTCTATCCATATCGCACTTGAGGGGCCTGCATGCCTACAACGAACATTGAAAATTGGCATTGACGGGAACACCTCTTTGTCACTCCAATGTGCAAGTGGATTTCCGGTTGATACGCAAGATTGCGAAGGCGTCTTTGATTTTTACACTTTTGATAATATCCATTTTTAGAAGCCAACTTTTGAGTGATCACTAGTATATAGAACTAGCATCGATAATTTAGTTTATCGATATAGGAAGTCCCTACCTGTCAAGAAAATGTGCCCCACCGATTCCTACGTCTGCTTATTATATAAACAATTATACAAACGGCCTCCTAGCCTAGTTGGTAGTGACACTGCCTACGAAGCAGGAGGTACCGGGTTCGAATCCTGGTCAGGGCATTTATTTGTGTGTTTATCACGAATATTTGTTCCTGAGTTATGGATGTTTTCTATGTATTTAAGTATTTATATGTATATTTATTTTCTGTCTATTATAATATCGTCGCCTAGTACCCACAACACAAGCCTTATTGAGCTTACCGTGGGACTAGGTCGATTTGTGTAAGATTGTCCCATAATATTTATTTTATTTATTTATTTATAATTATCATATTGTTCGCTTGAAATTTACGTTCGTTATATATTGTATAATGTGAGAGCAACGAGGGTCGAGGATATTATTCATTTCCGTTTCAATATTTCCGGTCAGCTGGTTAGTCATGTAATGAATGCAATGATTACATTATGAACTAAGGGCACAGTGGAAACGACCCCTTATCTTTAAAATATAAATTAATATTGTATAAGTTCTTCTTTTAAATAATGGCGTCTGTTCGAGAGTTGGACAATTTTGTCAATGTCAAGTATTATCACAAATGCTGTAATTAAACATTTTATTTAGTCTTAACTATGGAATCATTTGTAATTTGATATTAACTATAGAACAATTGAGTTTTTAATTCTGTTAGAAAGTAATATATCGAGGGTTGCCTGGTGAAACCCAATAAGTGACAAAAAGTGAGATTTTAAAGTAAAAACAGTTTGAGATGGATTCGGTATCGCTCAATCTAATGGTAATATCGGATAAGCAGATTTGACATGTATTACGGAAATATGCCGAGTCGATAACCCGATAAGTACTTGATTTCAAGTTTTAATTTAGAACTAAATACTACAAGTGCATCAATACACATTTATAGGTATTTAGTGCAGAGATATTTATACTAAATTAAACTAAACACACATTGTAAAACCAGATACTATTACTTATCGGGTATTACCTCAGTACGATTCGAACCTAAAAAGGATTTAAGTAAGAATTAAAATACGTTAAAACCATTTATCGGGTTTTACTTTTACGATATTATTTGTTAAATGTACAAACTACTTCAAAGTAAAACCCAATAAACAAATGTATAGTACTTATCTAAAACATTTTTTTGATGAAATATTATGTTAAGTCTAGTTATCGAATTCTCGCACGGGCCTTTAACAAATTTCTTTAAAAAAAATCCGGGGAAGAACCCAATAAATATGTTTGACGACCGCAAGGTCATGCGCTGCCTCGCCAAGTAGCGGCAGGATCGCAAGCGCTCCACCGCTGCGTCGTTGCAAATTTAATTGGAAATAGCTGTTAAAAAGTTGTGACGTATTGTGTTAATGATGGCTGTGTATGTGTTAAAAGTTGTGTGATGGGTGACCGAGGCAGAAAATTAGTGCAGCAGCTATGCTAGAAACAGGTAAAATTTTATTTTCTAACCTAGAAATACATTTAGAATTGTCGTATAAAATAAGATTGGTACTTAATTATGTTATGACTTAATCGCCTGAACGATAGGTAGGTATACGTCGCGTTTATAGTACCTACTGTCCTTAAATACCTAACAATAAATGTAAGCTATTGTAAGATTGTAACCGTTAATATGTCGATAATTGTTGTTGTTTCGTTTAGAGCGAACTTATCGGGTTTTAGCACTATCTAGTAATCAAACTACGCGACTTTGAGTGATGCTTACGGTACAAAATAACAAAACAAACAAATGACATAATCGCCTGAACGATAGGTATACATCGCGTTTATAGTACTGTCCTTAAATACCCAACAATAAATGTAAGCTATTGTAAGATTGTAACCGTTAATATGTAGATAATTGTTGTTGTTTCGTTTAAGAGCGAACTTATCGGGTTTTAGCACAATCTATTAATCAAACTACGCGACTTTGAGTGATGCTTACGGTACGAAATAACAAAAAGTACTTTAAATTAATACGTTGAGTTAAATTATTAAATAATATTAATTATTTTTTTGCATTCCAACTGGATGAGGCAACTCTAAAGTAATTTTTTGTCTTGTTTGAATGCATCTGTCTTTAATAAGTATTAATGGAATTGAAAAAAATACTTATTTATTTAATTAAGCTTTATTGCCCAATTACAAAAAAGTACAAATGGTGGACTTAATGCCTTGGGGCATTCTCTACCAGTCAACCATTGGATAAAACAGAAACTTGTATTTGGTGCAGGATCGTAAACATCGAGAAGAGATAGGAAACACATAATAATATCAATAATAATACATTGCTTTAATAATTGTATAAACATACACATATAAATATAAATATACCTACATATAGGTACATACATAGATAAATAATGTACCCAAGTATAAGTATGCGGAACATCTATCAAATGAGCAATTTAGAGAGGTGTTTACGTACCTTGCACTTGAAGGAGAATTTGCTCTGTATTTGCGTGTATTTCAACCTTGTTTGTAAATACACGCTTCAGGTTCTTATGTAAACAATAGTTTTAGGATTTATTTGACGTATATTTGTTTATTTGAATTTTTTCGCGTTTGAGTCTATTGGGGTGCGGAACTAAAATCAAGAATATAATCAAAATACAGTTATTATGGGTAAAATATTCCTAAAGATTGATTATAACAGGTAAAAGAACTCATAAAATGACGAATCCCAGGTAGAAACGAATGCCTCCTTACGTGTGGGATAAATCCGTACAATTCCCACTTTTTAGGAAAATCGTTATATTGGCCAAATTGTTTTGGATCAAATCAGAAATACACTGTTATTATAAACAGATAACTGGACCATGCAATGGCATTAATTTAATTTTTAAATAACTGTTAGTTTTTATTTTACAAGGCCCAGAGCAAAAAGTGTACGAAGCCTACCCACTTTCCCCTATGGTGTTATAAGATCAATCATTATAATTATGTAGTTACATGTATGCCTTTATGTGTACTTACCCGAGTTTATAATCCCGTGACTGCCCGTACTTATATGATTTTAAGTTATTGCGTTTTTGGTACACATTCTTTAATTTATTCAATTTCAGACAATGACTCCTTCAATCTTGATGAATCGTAAATTAATATTGCCGCCCAAATGCACAATATTGTCATCGATGATAATAGTAAAGCAGACTTTTGTAAGTATTTTGAAGATTACGTACATACTGGGTGATTTTTGGGTCATGGAGCAAGAGTGAACAGGGTAGGTATCGGGGAAGAACACACTACCCAACTTTCACTACGACAACCATGAAATCGTGAAAAAGAAATCTTTGATTGTTAAATATCGATCAACTAATACTTAGGAGTAACTAAATATCAATTAGCTCTTCATTAGGAGACCTTTTCTTCCCGAATTCGTGGTTGTCCACAGAGAGTTGTGAAAGTTGCTCAGTGTGGCCCTCCCCAGTACTCTGTTAACTGTTGCTCCATGACCCAAAAATCATTCCGTATAAAACACATATACAGATGACTAGGGTAGATTAACTTTTTTATAAGTTTTTTATAAGTAGGTAGTAAAACCTATAAGTAACATTAACAAATTTTTAATTTTTGCGAAAACCCAATAAGTCGACACCCCTTGGTAAAAAACGTTTTCTTACAGGAAAACTAAATTAGTTATATAGCTAAAACACAAATTAACTTAAAGTAGATAAAATTACTTTACACGGAGAACTTATAAAACTACGAATTTACTTACCAAATTAGTGTTTGATGACCATAAATCTTTAACTTCATTTTTCTCGAAACTAGGTTTTTCATACTTATTGGGTTTCACCAGGCAACCCTCGATATGTACCTTCATTAAAAAAATACTAAACTACCTAAATGAAAGCTATTATCAAAATATTACTATATTATTTAAATAGAATAGTATGTAATGTATACAGTATGTAAACTCTTTATTGTACAAAACACAGATAAATAAAATAGTATATTGCGACTTGGGCGACGTTGTTCAGTAATTGGCCTCGTTTATTTGTTTTTGTTTATAGCTATAAGACGTAACAGATAGTTTCTCAAGGGGCCGAGATCCCGAGACTGCCGCTTGATGACTAAAAGAGCGGTTCAACCATTTTCAGGATTAATTCTTCATTAGCTGCATATTACTTCACACTTAACAAACATTAAATAACGTTAAACAAAAGAAAAACCATTCCAGAGACGCTCCCGCCATCTTGAGTATAAACCGGATACCTTGTATACGTTAAATTAAAAAGTATACCTACAACTGACATTGACATAATTAATCATACATTATACCTTTAACAGACTTAGGCTGGATTTGACCAAACTTTTTAACCAAGAGTAACGCTTACTCTTGGATACTAATGTCAAAACGCACGCTTTGTACCTTAAGTTATTTCTATCTGTGGAAACTTGTAATTGGCTTACTGTTTCTATGTCACTACCTTTCTTGTTAACTTAGCTGTAAGTTTTCCGTTGAAAAAAAAAAAAACATAGTAATTTGACGTTACTATCTGAGAGTAAGCGTTATTCTCGGAATAAAAATTTGGTAAAACGCAGCCTAAGTGCTTCGGGGAACCAAAAATACTGTAAGAGTAATTTTAATTTATTAACAAATTTTGTTCTGGTGTTGACCACAAATATCACTATCAGGGGCAGCTCGGCGCGGCGCGGACCTCTAGACCCGCACATGAGTGGCGCTGCCTTGTGGAACGACAGTAAGGTGACGCCATTGTGACGAAGAACCCTACAGTTATTAGAACCCGAAAATCATTATGAGTGGAGGCACAGACTTAATACACTGTTGAAAAGCTGAGTGAGACGAAGCAACACTCAAATAGTTTAAACTTTCGTGAGTTCAACTCAAACGGTTAAAACTCACGTATTTTTATCACAATAGGCGTGACATGTTTCGACCGCATCGGGCAGTCATCGTCGGACAGACGGTGGTGTTGTCACCTCCGCGGCTCGGGCATCACTGCCCAGAGCCCTAAGTTTTAACCGTTTAAGTTTAATTGCCCTCATTGGAAGGCGAAGATCATGATAAGCAGAGGTACAGCGATCACGCAGGCTAGGTAGACCGAGGTACGGGGTTCGCATTCCGACACGATCACAAACTGCTCGTTCCAGAGGGAGTCGTTGTTGCGCAAGGGTACTTCTAGAACCACCTGGAAAGAGAAATTAAGGCTAGTTCAAAATCGTTTGATTTTCTAATCCAGCATTTTCTTAATGTAAGTTATACAAACAGACCGGTTAGGCTGGTCATCATCGCTCATGGATGTAAACAGCAATAAGGGCCTGTGATGCATTGAATCCCGTTTTTTCCTAAAAATACGACGCATGGCAGCTGAATGAGTATTACCGCGAGACGATTTTCCGCTAGGGGCGCTAGTGGTACGTGGGTCCTGCGGGAACATTTCACACGTCACTTTGACAATTCTCTTATACTAACACAGGACCCACGCATGAGTGGCGCCGCCTGGTGAGCGACAATACGGTGGCTCCCATTGAATTGAATCACGCAAATCATGCTTGTTTCGAAGTGAGGTAGGCAGAGATCACTTATTTTCTCTTGCTTGGATCCTGACACATCACTTTCGCTTCATTCACTTATACAACATCTTCAGAAAGAAATCTCTGAAACTATGCGGTGGCACCGCAGACAAGTTCCTCAGAACGATCCCTACACATAAACGATATAACATATGTATAACACAAATAGCCGCTTATTTAAATATTCCCACCTTCTGGCTAGAGAAGATATCTAGCAGCAGATCACACCGCTGGGTGCTGTTCCGGCATTCCCTCAAGGCCGTCTGCGCGACCTCGTACCTGGTCTTCTGCAGGTCGAACTTGGCGCGGATGAAGTTCTTCTGCCGCTCGTTTTCCGAGTTGAACACGAAGAAGTAGTAGCCGTTTGCGGGGACCCTGAACGATTACAAACAAATTATACCTAGCATCTTTGTGATCTGTAGGTACTTTTAGATCTTGTAAGCATAGCTAAAACGAGTCTTACGTTAATGTGCTACCAAATTTCTACTGATTTATAAATATTCCAATATTATTCGCCATCCCACCTAAGCTCGCAATATCAGCTTCTGTTTGAAACAAGGGATCGAATTTCAATTAATTTTGACATGCTTACGAACCTCCTTATTGACCATGAACTGAACTGTGGGTACACAAGACTTTACCACTCCTAGAAGAATGTTTGCTTAAGAACTGTTGTTATTATTCTTTCGTTTTCTTGTTATTTTTCTTTATTTCTTCTGATCGGACACCTTGTATGACATGACTCTTTCATAACCAACATACTAGAGGGAAAGATTGAAGGCAAGTGAGGAACGGGATGAAAAAGGATAAGCTACATCAAACAAAAGATAAGGCATAAGTCATGTATAAGGAGGTCAAGGAGGCAGCTTTGAATAGAAGTACTTGGAGAGAGCTGCATACTTCATCAGCTACACCAACAAGAGTTAACTCTTAAATTTATATAAGATATTTCTGCTATATTCAGTCAAGTGATTTTTTTGTCGGTATAGTGGATACCTGTAAGTGAGCGCGTTGGCCCGCGCAGCAGTTGTGCTCTGACCCTCCCCAGCCTCCTTCGTACACGAGCGATGAGGAGTCATGGGCAGGTTGAGGATCAGGCCGTCGCACTGCAACAGCCGCTCCTCGGAGCTAGAGAACGAGGACCAGTACTCTGAGTTGCTCATGTCGAAGGGGGTGGTTTCGTTGATGATGTTATGCTCGTCGGCGTAGCCGTCTGGATTGATGCCCTGGGAATTATTACGATTGTATTGAGTGAAACTAATTTTGAAATGGCTCTCCATTATTTTGCAATTTTAAACCATTTGGACCATGGGTAGAAATCCACCTACCAACAAAAACGAAATGCCCATACAAATTTGCCCATGGGTCTTTAATTGGATTTATATAGTCTGACAAGCGAGTGCAGTAACAGTAGGACAGAAAAACTATATCCATCCCTTTTTTCGGGGTGCTAATACTAGCGTGAGAAAAAGACTATGTGATGTTCTCTATCCTAGTTACTGCGCTCGCTGGCCTGTCAGACTATATATTGAAATGAGTTTCTATTTCAAATGGCGTTTTGAACCCTTAACAGCAGACGTTATCACAGGGTTAAATGATGATGTCATTACGTGTTATGTGAATGAAGGGTTAAGGTGTTAATAAAGCGATTACTCCGTAGGTACTAAAATGCTCAATATTATTAAACATTGGTTACCTCCTCAGCAGCGTTGTTCCTAGCTTCATCGTCCTCGTTGAATTCTTTCCGTAGTTCGATCTGCCCCAACATGAGGTCTCGCTTCGCTCGAGCGTCTTCTCTGGCATCACGTCTCTTCTCTGAAACATTTAAAAAATGTATAATACCTATACAATCTCAGCACATGGGTTTGAGAACATAACTGACCTGCAGGCCTAAGATGGTTATATACGAATGTCATTAGATAATGCTATAAGTTGATAAACTGACAAGAACGTGCCGACAAACTGTCGTCTTATCAGTCTATCCGCTTGGCATCTTAGGCCCCCCAGCGGGCCTAAGATGGTTATCCACGAATGTCATAAGATAATGCTATAAGTTGATAAACTGATAAGTTGCACGGATAGCGCGACGGTGACAGGTGCCAAATGCAAAGACAATTGATAGAACTGTTTAAAATTATCAGAAATTGTCAGAACGTGCCGACAAACTGTCGTCTTATCTGTCTATCCGCTTGGCATCTTAGACCCGCTGGTAAATAAAGAATGACGAATAATATTCTCTGTATTATTTTTAAGCAGAAACTTTAGCGAATGATACCATTCTCAGAAGGAAAAGAAAAACGGAAAAAATCATGGCCTCGGGCGGGACTCGAACCCGCGACTCTGGGATACCAGCCCACTGCTCTTATTATATTGCCTTATTGGCGTTAGTCTGGTTTCCTCACGATGTTTTCCTTCACCGAAAAGCAATTGGTAAATACGAAATAATATTTCGTAGGGACATAAGTTCCGAAAAAGTCATTGGTACAGTCGGTGCCCTCACATAAGTATCCACCCGCGCTACGCGCTTGCATACGTGGGGTGGATACTTATGTGAGGGCACCGACTGTACGAGCCGCCAGGATTAGAACCTGCGACTTTCCCCACCCCCCTCATCTCATCTGCCCAACTGGGGAAGTACCTTCGCCTTACAGAAAACCGCAGTTTAATAACACTAGATCCTACTCATAGTGTTGTGTTTCTGTTGGTGAGTAAGGCCGCCAGAGCTCCAAGAGGATTCACTGTGTTGCCAGCTGGGCACCCACGGAGCAAAGCTTGCCCCTTTAGCTGTCAACACAGCGAATCTTTCTTTTTTTTAAAGGGTCAGCAACGCGCATGTAACACCCATTGAGTTGCAGGCGTCCATAGGCTACGGTGATCGCTTACCATCAGGCGGGCCGTATGCTTGTTTGTCAAAGTAGTTCAAAAAAATAACTTTCGGATTAAAAGTCGCGACTTAGCGCTGGGCCACAACTCTTTTTAAAAATACATACGTTGTCGTTGGTCCCTTGTCTTCTCTTCGTCGATGGCTTCCACCAGCACCTTCCGGAGATGATCCAGCTGCTCCTCGCTGCCGGTCACGGCCCCCATTATATTGGTCACGTTTCCCTGAAAACCAAGATGGGTATCTTAGAGGAGCAGTTTACAACAGATTTTTGAAGACATTCATGCAAGGTACACCTGGCCCCAGTTTGACTTCGCTCGTCGTCACACCCGTCATGATGATTCCTAAAATTACCAAAGTATAGGAGATACAAGCATCCATGGCTATAGAAATTGCTTATATGAGGCGGACTGGGAGCTCGGTTGCCATCAATTTGATATAATATTGTCTTCTGTTACCGCGATTGATATTCATTGAAATTAAATAGTTTAGAACGGATTAATCGCGTTTATTAACACCATGACCCTACTTTTCGGGCCCTTTACCTTTTGTTATCGTATGTCATCATATGACAGCGTCTGAACCCTGTGAAAACGAGTGCTGTAAAGGGCTCGAAACATTGAGTAATGGTGTTAATAAACGCGATTAATCCGTTCTAAAGTGTTTAATCTCTTGGAGCTCTGGCTTCCTCGCACAACGTATCAGCATTGCGATACAACGAGGAAATGCCGCCAGCATTCTAGGTACAATGCCTCAAGGATCTATTTTAGATTAAGGTAGGTAGAGGTAGGTAGCTAGGTAAGTGACACTTACTGTATATATTTTGAAAAAAATTGTTTCCGTAGTTCAAAACTTCAATAATGGACGAAAAGGTAGATCAAGAGAAGAAGACAACGAAAGAAAGAGTTGTTTAACTGAATTCACACAATAGGTAACTATGCAATGACAGTACCTGTTGTGGATACTCCACGCCCATGGTCATGTGGAGCCGCTTCAGGACCCTGGTCCCTCGAGGACCCAGGCCTTGCAGTTGCTGCAGTATATTCTCAAACACTTCCCGAGAACTCTGTTCTTGGCCATCCTGGAATTTGTAACCATAATTGAGAACGGATCAGCGCGAACTCCAGGTAACCAAGTGTCAAGAGTTAGCGCAGGACCGAAGACAATGGCGCACTCTGGTGTTGGAAGCCAAGACTCATTTTGGGTTGCTGAGCCAGCGGAAATAGTAAGTAAGAAATTGAGAACGTATAGTTCAACGTTTGAGTAAACAACTAGGGAATATTAATGTGGGAAATGTTATTTAACAGTCCAATGGCGCCTAGTTTCTTTGTCATTCTTGTGTGTGTGCTTTTCAGTAGTTCTTGTGTGTCGGTGTTGTCAGGTTATGCCTTAGTCGGGTGACCCAGCGTTCATGGTGTTAGTTGCAAACGCTGAAACCCCATTTGCGACTATTTATAATCCATAGCTGTTTACATTTTCACTCGGCGTTTAGATTTTTTCCGCATTTTTCTACTAACGGACTCCTGGCCATACTGGCAATGCTATAGTATTACTTTCATATAGATGAAGGTGTTCATACTTACTATTTTTTGCGACTATTTTAAAGATTGAAACGACTTGGACAATAGGCACTCTATTTAACTCTCCGTATAACAGCTAATAAAATAACACATATCTATTAAGTTAATAACATAAACAATATCTCACTTATTTCATTCTGAGTATTCTTATGCCCTAACCACAAATATATATTAAGTAATAGATAACATGAACAATGTCTCCCTTATTTCATTCTTATGCACTAACCTTATTCAAACCGATAAGGCGCTAAATAGACAGTAATCGAAAAGATAAAGTTCAAGGAATATTCCACTACATTCCCCTGCACCATGTTTGTTATACTCTTAAGATATTTAAAAGGTATTTGCTTTAGCACAAGATAAAACATCTAACTTTCTTTTTGTGCCAATATTTTGTTTAATATGTTTATCTGTTTCTAGTCCTACAGCTATAAGTGTTACCAAATGATCAGAAAGTGATATTTTAGTCATAATAAACATGGTAACTCAATCTTCTTTATTATTTAACTAAGTATAAAATTTTGCATTTTTTTAGAATTTAACACATTTAATTATACTAAATACTAAGTAGCTTTCATTCTCTTTTAATCATTAGATACAACTTTATTTTCAAGATAACGGACACAACTAATTGTCTTAAAGCTAATCAAACATTTAAATGAGACTGCTATTTACTTACGGTTGTTTGTTTCACAGCCACGTTTACATCGTCTTTTGTATATTTTCTACTCTGTACGTCAATTTTACTATCTTCTCTTAAATAAGGTTCATTTGTAGTTATCACATTGTTTATTTCTGTTTGCAGAAGATGTTTATCTTTTATAGGGTCTTCTGTTGTGGTTACTATAATAACATCTTTTTCAGTGGGTGGGGCATTAGTAGTAGTGGTAGATTTTGGAGTCGTTTCCTGAACTTTAGCTGTTGTGCTTTCTGTTTCTGTATCACTAGATGTCTGACCGCTGTCGGTTCCAGTGAGATCTGTAATCACGATACAAAATGATAATGGTATTTACGCTACTAATTTTAATTTCGTATTATCAAAAAAAAATTGTTAGTATTATTATATACAGCTGAATTTGAAGACAGCTAAAGTATATTCTTTAAAAATAAATAATTGGGCATAATAGTTGTACGATCTTCCCGAATTTCGTTAATGAGGCAATCATAGAGAAAAATTAACTTTAGTTATAACAGTAGCATATAAGCATGTTTTCATATTAATTGCGTTCTTGGAGGGACGGGATGGAGCAAGACAACCATCCGTTTCCGAAATTTGTACAAGTAAATCATTAAGACATTCACGCTATTATTTCCTAGTAATTTCCAGAAGATAGAGGAGTGAAAACAGATTACATAAGTATATTTTTAATACAACCAGCAACACCTGCCTGTAGTCTGTCTGTACTTTTAGGATTAAAAAAAAAACGAGACCACGTGACCCAGGGTTGAACCAATGACATAATTCCTCATTATGACATTGAGATGACGATACGAAATGCTGTAACTTCATAGGTCAAATTGCCAAGGCACGTGGTTCCGTTTGTCAACTTTTTTTTAAATATCTATAAATACAGACTATACACTCAGACTATACAGTCCGGAATGAAACTATCCAGCACAATACCAAAGTTATGGACATTGTCCATAGGTGTTACAAGCTGAAGTGGCAGTGTGCCGGCCACGTCTGTCGCAGAACCGATGAGCGTTGGAGCAAAGGGGTTCTCAAATGGGCACGCCTCGGCAAACGTAGTGTAGGACGCCCGCCAGGTGGATCGATGACTTGAGAAAGGTAGCTGGTAGTGGTTGGATGAGGGTCACGAATGACCGTACTTTGTGGCGCACCCTTGGGGAGGCCTACGTCTAGCAGTGGACTGAAATAGGCTGATTGATTGATGACAAACTATAACCATCGGTAAAGCTTATGTGGTTACAAACAGTTTCCGTGATGGGCACTTACCCTTGAAAGACAGCCATTGCTTCTCCTCCTTGTCAACGTTAGTGTCCCGATGCCGTTGCTTCGCAGTTTTTATCGATTCCAGATGATCAGGTGGCTTGTAGTGCTTAAATGTTTCCGTTTTCGCTGCTTGTCGTTGCGCGTGCAGGCTTTCAAGGATTTCACGGAGCTCCTGAAGGTTCAGAAAAAATGGGTTTAACATTTTTCGGGGACTTATCAGAGTAAAATGCATTTCAAATAACCTCAACCACAATGAGAACAACGACACAGCTATCAAAACACATGACAGTCTGTGCTCTCCCTTGTTGCGACAGCCTCCCGTTGAAGAGGTTGACAGAAATATATGTATCTAGAGGATTTATAAATGAGAAAGTAACTCTGTCTGTTACCTTACCTCTTCACGCTAAAATCGATGGACGGAATGAGATTAAATTTGATAGTTTGACTCCTGGGGAAGGACATACGATACGGTTCTAATTCTACGCAGACAGAGAATTCTAAATAATGGTTCTGATATTGCTGATTTGTAATTTCTCTATAATTTAACGCTTCAAAAAATTCGCAGTTCATGTTTACCTTTGGATCGTGATCCGTGACATCAGCTGCGGGCACCGATTCGAAAGACGTCGCGTTGGTGGAGTGACGAGCGTCCAGGAAACTGACGCCGACTTTGTGACGCTTCATGGTTCCTGAACAGTTGATAGAAATTTGGTCATGAAAATAATTCTGAATAAATTGGTTAAGTGTTTCAGTTGGTTGCTCTGGTTGGTGACAAAATGTTTGATGCGATGAGTTTTATTATCGAATTAAAAATTATCGTTAATCATACGATGTAACAAAACACATGGGTGTAACAAAAGCCCCGAAAGTGTTTTCTTACATCGCCTTCAGATAATTCACACTATGTTTCGTCAGTTTGTTTCTAAAAACAACAATGCTTACCAGGATTATTACTTTTCCCATTATTCATCAACCCCTGAATCTTCTCCGCCAAAATTTTGTCAGAAAGCTTCCCCAACTTATTAGCTTCTAACAGATCCTGAATCTGCTTGGGCAGGTTCGCACTAGTCAGTTGCAGGTCTTTGACGTCCAGCAGTTTCTGTATTTTCTCAGCAAGAATGCTGTCGGAGAGCATTCCCAGCTTGTTGGCTTCCAGCAGCTCGTCTACTTCTTCTGAGGAGTCGTCTCCTATGTACGCGCAGTCTTTTAGGTGCTTGTAGCCTTTGATCATGATGAGAGAGGCTCCGGGGTGACTGAGGAAGTTAAATTTAGCAATTACGAAGATGAGAGATGAAATTTATAAAGTGGGAAGTATAATTCCTCTGCTTAATGGCACACAAGGTGTTGAAGGTTGTAGGTATTGGATTTTGTCACCTGTCTGGCAGAATACTACGACAGGACTAAGATTTTACTTGACACAAGCCAATACGGTGATTGTCTACCCACATCAGTCCGATCCGATCCGGGACGATCTGTCATTATCTATAGAAAGAATCACGTGATAGATCGGAGCCCTCGGAAGTCACGTGACATTTTCTTTAGAAACTGACAGATCGTCCCTGATGGGATCGGATCGGATCAGACTGGTGTGAGTCATCCTTTAAGCAGATAGAAGCCCCAATACTCTTTTTATGTCATCTCCTCCTCCTCCAAATCCATGGTCATGAAAACTGGCACCAGCTTTTCGGAGAGCTCTGGATCCCCGGGCATCACGAAGGCATTGCCGCGTTGCTTTGTGTCAGATTTTCCTATTCATCTGGTCGAACACTATATAAACAAGTTCTTACTTGACACAAGCCGACACGGTGACAGTGGATCCCTTGAGTAAATAGAAGCCCCAGTACTCTTTCATGTCGTCTTCCAGCTCCAGTTCTCTGGTCATGGAAACTGGCACCAGTTCCTCGGAGATTTCAGGGGGTCCTGGCATGACAAAGGCGTTGAAGGTAGTGTTGGATTTAACTACTTGACGCTGGAACAAGGAAAATAAATAAATATTATCTATAGGACAATCTAAAAACAATCTACCAATAGTGCTCAAGCATGCGTCCTTGACAATGTCTGCGTGAAGACGTAAAAACTTTTAGCCCCTCAGGAGAGGAACTTCAAAAAATCCTTTTATGCCACACCTGGCCAAAGTGCCTTTTTCCGCACGCTACGCGTATGGAAAAAGCCGATTTCTGGCCGAGTGTAGGCATAAAATAATGTACCTAACACGTAAGGTAATAAATAAAGCCCTTGATCGCATATTTACGTCCCTCGCTTGCAGCTCGGGTCGCAAACATCTGCGATCTCGGCCTTTCTTTGTTTTACCACACTAGTTATGTAATGTACTATTATCTAAGAGGAGCTCCATGATTTAAAAAAAACCTATGTTTCAAATGTCACTATTTACAGATTTAGGATATGTGTGTACAGTGTGCTCACCATGAGTTGCACGCAACTGTATTCGATTGCGACTGCGGCGCTCGAAAGTATGTCCATCTCGCTCCTACCATTACTCTGGCAGGAGCGAGACGGACATATCAGTTACGGCCACGTACAACACATGGTAAGCACACAGCGTGAAATAAAAATGCTACTGATCCGTTTAACGGCGTAATCAGTATCGTATTCTGACTAGGAACAACATTTAATTTAAATGTATACCATGGATGCAATAAACTATGACTAAAATAAAAATTGGGAGTCGAAGCTGTTTTGAGGCTTTCTTATTTACTGACCAAGGTCTGTACACTATTTTTCTGCTCGAGCCAGTCGGAAAACGGCGAATTTGTTTAGGGTAGCGGCCTGCAATTGGCTGCTTGCCGGCCGGTGGGCAAAATATATTAAAGTATACACGCGTCATTATTAAATAATCTTGACTCGTGTCAGCATATAGGTACATTATTTTTATCGTATAATAAAGGGCAATATATGTAATGCCAGACTTACTGGCGATAACGTGGGATAGCAGTCGTTGTATGACGTTTGTTAGGGTAAAGCTTCCAGTTTTGGGTCCCGATATGTTTAAAACTGATATATTTATTTATTTTATTTATTTATTTTACATAAGGAGAACCAACAGCTAACTAAATGACAATGGAATCTTAAATAGATATATAGAGCCAATTACAGGAACTCGCAAATAGTTATGTAATAAAAACATATACTTAAGTAACACGCATCACATACACACACACACACACACACACACACACACACACATTGCACACATGAGAGAGATAATAGTGTAAAAACAAAAAGAAAACTGAAAAACCAAGAACCAAGAATTCTGAAAGAAGAAAGAAGAATATCTGAATTGTAGTCGATGCCCATCCGGACAATATTTTTTATATAATCGTGGCATACTACTAAATAACTTTTCAATAAAGTAATGCGTGATTTTGATTTCAGCGACCTACTTATAAGTGGGTAAGGTAGAAGATGTAAACAACCATCAAAATAAGTACAAAAGGCGGACTTAGTGCCTTAAGGTGTACTCTTAGTCTCTTACTAGTCAACCATAGAGCCAAAAATGTTCACAAGCTCATTTGTATGTTCTTAACTATTTTGAACACTATTCGATAGAGTCTTAAGTATATACAATAATAGCCAGGGAGCGTACAATTCATGCAGGTTTCGTCATAATGACGTGTATAAATACAGAGGATGTTTTTAAATCCGTAATGAGTTAATGACAGATAGTCTATCAACATTCGATTGTAACGTCGAACTTAACAGTTTTGACACTATTCAATGACAGCACTATTCATTCAAACGTAAAACCTGAAACATTCTATGAAGCTTGACGTCATCGATCTGCATCGGCATGAAATGTACGCTCCCTGATAATGGCATAATCAATATGGCAATGCAGTCATGTCAGTTACAGAGTGGCGTACCCTAACCAAGATCCATTAAGGCGGGCCTATCGTTTTATCATCCACAATGCCCGGCTTCAAGGCTGTCTAATAATTACCGATAAAACGGAAGAGACAGACAACTCCCCAAAATTGAGTTTTCAGGCTAATGCCAGATGATGTCACTATTCTCATAATTGTCAATAGATATTCTCAGAGGTCCACCATGATGTCTTAGCGCGATTCAGTTGACGACCTAAACTGAGTCGCTTCCATACAACTGAGCTTAAACTGAATCGCGTTAAGACACCTAGACGTCATTGTAAGGCCTCTTCTTTCAATTTCATTCGGCACTTACTTAATATGGTGGTGGCTTCAAATCCCGGCTTATACCAATGACTTTTTCGGCACTTATGTACGAAATATCATTTCATATGTACCAATCGCTTTTGAAGGAAAACCGGACTAATCCCAGTAAGGCTCAGTTTACCCTCTGGGTTGGAAGGTCAGATGGCAGTCGCTTTCGTAAAACTAGCACCTACACAAAATCTTGGGATTTCCAAGGCTTCCTAACGACTCAATTGCTTCTGGTAACTGTGGTTACCAGCTGTCATCTTTATTTTACTAGGCAATTAAGTCCACCAATAAATATGAAGCAACTGATTGTCCAGAAGTGTGAGTGATTGAAGTTGTGGCAGAAAACAACGATAGATTGAGTTATGCATCATACGTAATTAAAGTGTCAAACGGTCTTGCGTCTGGGCTTAAAAGTGACGTTGGAATGTTTACCTGGCACCAAGTAGGGGATATCTTGCTATCGATGAGCCGCATGTCTGTCATGCTCATGGGGTACATCTGTGCCTGGAATACCCGATATCTGAAACATAAACGTATGATGATGCATTAATATTATATGTTATGCAGTTAAGCTTGCTACCTAATCCCATGGAGATAAGATTGGACTTGATTAATACCCAAGTAGCAATCAAATGTCTTAAAAAGGTATTGAAGATATCTTGAAGACAATTAGACAAATTCTTGCTGTTGTCTTGGCTAAAACCATTATGTCCCTGAAGATATCTTGAAGATATCCCCCAAGACTCAGTTAAGACAAAGTGGGCACAGTCTTTAAGAAAATTTCAAGAAAGAGTTAATACTTCTGTTTAGACAAACTTAAACCCTACTTAAGAATGAGGGTTTACAGATCTCTAAACTTGGATTTCAAGATATCTTGAAGGTTGATTTAAGACCAAGAAATATACTTAAAGATATCTACAATACTGACTTAAAACTATTAACACTGAGTTGCACAAATTCGACCTTCTCTTAATAAAGAAAATTTTAAACCTTTTTTTACTCATGGATTGTATTTTAGATGTATTTTAGAAAACATGGCTAACTCTTTTACTAAAAAGAGAATTCATTGAAGGTTATCAAAATGGCGATTATGTTACTATTTATTATTTTTAGAAAATACCGTTTTATTACCTTGTAGGTATTTAAAAACTACAACGCACGATTGTTTGTCGTGTAGAATTGATCGAAAGTGCTATAAAAAAGACGGGCTTACAAAATACAAGAAAAAAACAATTAAAATTTGGAATATTATGTTGCAAAATGAAAATTTTCTTATATACAGCGCAGAATACTACTTTTCTGTAAATGTATTTGAGATATAAATGCAATTATTATTGATATAACAAAAATCTAACTTCCATGAACTTTATTTTTTAAGAATCAGCATCGAAATTTTAAATTTGTTTTATTTATTACAAGTGTAAAATGGCGTTAAGTCTTTTTACTTTTAGCGAAGTATGACTTTAAACGATACTGATTTTGTAAGGTTACTTTAGATAAAGTATAGACACATTGGATTTGGAGAAGTACCGATTTAGATATATTATACTTAACTTGTACTAAAAACCGTTCTACTTAATACTTAAAGGGACTCAATAGAATCCTTAGTTTTGACTTAGTGAATGCAAGTTGTCGTCCAACTTACGGTAAGTTTTATGCAAGAAGAGCCATTAAATTTATAATAGGTATATAATATTCATTCTGTATAATCTGTATGTCCTGTGATGAAAACACATTTTGGCTAACTCAACTTGTATTCATATTTCAATTACGAATTTTTAATTTGTAATGCAAAATCATGTAAATACACTGTAGAAATAAATGAATCTGAATTCTGAATCTGAATCAATCATAACTTCATATAATAGCCTCGCCCGGCGCAGTGCTGTGCATTCCCGGTGTACTCCCAGATTTTTAACATAGGATTGGCCAAAATTCTATTTTTGAACTTTTGAATGTTGCTGTGTGGTATTTTACTGATCTGGGCGGCCAATATTATTCTTGATGTTATTTAAGTAGTTACAGTAACATTAAGCTAATCATTCATTTTTTATCTATACGGTAAGAAAATTATGGTGAAATTATAAAAAAAATAAGGGTTTTTCAATATTAGCTCAAAGTAGTTATAATAATATAATGCTCTCCGTTCCCTTTCTATCAGAAGTCATTTCATTTCATTTCAGAAGTCATTTATTTTCATGGTTAATGTCGTCGTGTTCTATGTCGGCATCGTCCTTTAGATCGTCAGTAACAATATGCCCGAGATACTTGAAGCGAGTGACTCTCGTCAGGGACTTGTTGCCAGCCTTAAAAACCATAAATTCACTCTTCTTCCCGTTATAAAGCAAATCGTGTGAGGAGGCGTATAGGATTCACATATGGCAAAAAGTTTCCGAAGCGCACTAATGGAGGGAGCCAGTAGCAACATATCGTCCGCGTAATGTTGTTTAGGCATACGCCATCAACATGGCATCCGATATGTGTACCGCTCAGTTGCTCAATAAGTAGACCCACTGGTCTACGTACGTATAGACATCAAGGGTGAGCTCAAACCCTCGCTGGCGTACCCCGCACTCCATCTTGTATGGTTAAAGTTCCAGATTCGATATTCCGACATGCAGGACCTAAGGGCGAACTAATTTTAAACCGGTCTCTGAAAAAGTTAGCTATTTCTTTAGGATTTGAAACTCCATTAACACTCACAGGCACGCCGTTCTTAGGATTAAGTTTATTTGTGGCCTTCCAGAAGGCCCCGAAATCTCCACTAGAGTGATGTGATGCCAGCAAGTCCATTTTAATTTGGTCCTGATGGTTCTGACACCACCTCAACCTTCCTTTAAAGACTTTACGCGCCTCCAACATGTCATTACACCGTCCCTGAGCCCGGTTTCCCATACCATTTCCAAATTTTGAACGCTCTTTTGGCGTGACTGTGGGCCTCCTTCACATGCTTGTTCCATCCGGCTAAAGTATTTTTACGTCCACTAATACTTATTACTTAAATGTGTTAGAGTAGCCGCATGACATATAGAGCCCCAATTACAGTACACAGTTGGTCAACAAGGCTCCTATGACATACACTGTCGCAATACCTACCGCAACAATCTTGAAACTGAGGAAAATCAATATTCTTTAACTTTAAATTACAAATTTTCAAATATTCCGTTATTTGGTGGACATTTCTTTGTCCCCACTTCACTTTATTTGTATTATTTATTAACCAAGCTGACATTAGTGATTTTCCTCGCTACGTTCAATTTGCATTTTACTATGAGTGGAAAATTATCAGACCAACATTCATAGTATGTAACATGAACATCAATAACACTCGATAATGCCGTAATGCGGCCTCAGTTACTATACAGTGGTCGAGAAAACGGCGGGATCCATGCGCCTCGCTAATAAATGTGAATGCTCCCGACGACTCTAAAATATCTAAATCGGCACATACCCAGTCCTGCATAATGATACCGAAGTATCACTCGAAGATGTACTTGGTACTACTAACGAAGTCTCACGCATCGCACTGGTAACGTTTGAAGCACTTGGTCGCACACAATTTGACGATTTTTTAAATATATTTTTTTATTTCGTCTATCTTTGAATGGTTCTAGTTCGGTTAAAAACGTCCCGTTAAACCTATTTTCACTTAAACTTTATTAAATGTAGCAAAAATTGAATACAATAGTCTTCATTAACTCAATTAATAGAGCTTAGTATTACAATCATCTTAAGTTCATCTACCAAAATCAGTTTTTACTTTGCAATTCTAAACTAATACTTGAATTATATCATTGAGTCTTAAGTGAGCTTCCAAATAATCTGAGTTGAGTAAAATACGCATTTTTAGACTTAACTGTAGACATACTTAATACTAAATAGTTTTTAGCATACTTAACTAGGTTTAAGGTATTCTTAACTTGCTAAAGTAGCAGTAGCTTAAAACTATTTAGTTTTTAAGATTAAAATGACTAAACTGAGTCGTTTTAAATTTAGCTAATTATTATTTAAGATAAAGTTAAGATATGTAAGATTTAATCACTATTCTTGTTTGCTACTTGGGTATAATCATGACAATTGACAAAGTTTCGCTTTTTTATGGCCTGGCTTAGGTATAGCCTCTTTGTTCGCTCGTTTGGTTACTTAGTTGCCTCTTTATTGCTCAAACTGTAACAGAGATGGAAAATTGATAGCGAAGACAAAGGCTGACTAGACCCCGATGTAGAAGCTGGATGGGACCATTTTACTAAAAATCTGGAGGTAAAGAGACCGTAACACGTGGAGATAAATCATTAATCACATAAAAAAGTCACCATAATCAATATACTTATTAATCTGGGGCGTGGGAAGAGATGAGAGAGATGCAAGAGCAATAGAGGGCTGGTAACGAAATTTCGATTGTTAATTGATGTTCGCTGTAGGTCTACTGTAGCTTTAAATGAGGATTAGCAACTTGCAGAAGCGAAGAGTGCTTCTGAAGAATTTTCGGCTGACGAATTTGTTGCGGTGTGGAGATGCTATTATTAGTAACTTACCTCATGTACAGGGGTATAAAGATGAATAGGCTAGGCAGTAAGATGAGGAATGCTAGCAGCTTGCAGATGCGGAGAGGACCTCTGAAGAATCCCCGGCTGGCCAGTTGGCTGCAGTAGCGGGGGTGCGGGCGGGGGGCGACGCCCTCTATAACAGCACAAAAGAGGCGTTAGTGGAAGCGTTGGTAGAAAAAAATATACATATAATGGGACGTTTGAAGAATAAACGCAATCTTGTTCGGAAATGGTAGAGTGAAGTCAATCTATTTTGCTATATAAATTATTAAATGAAAGATGAGTATAGGTGATACACAGTAAAAAATACTACCTTTGCTTAATTTGGGACGAGGTTGATCTGTGTGAAATTGTCCGCAAATTATCGTATATTATAAAATACATGCCGTTTGCAAAGCCTTAAGTAAGATAAAGTATAGATACTTACCTTCCAAAGGCTCCAACTCAGGTGTCTCCATCATAACATCACTGTCACTGATCACAGAATTGTCACTCGGGTCTCTCTCCGGCCCAACTAACGTCTGTCGATGCATTTTTTGAGTTGTTCACTAATTACTTGTAATTATGTACTAATTACATATTTATTTTGTAAACAAAACTACAATAGTTTCCCACGTTGCCTAGGTAATGGTGTTATACTGAATTCAAATCTGGAGGCCTACCTCGATTCACTTGTTTCATTCGTCCGTTTATTTGCCTTTATAGCTCATATTCAAGTGATAAAGAGGCAAATACACGAATGAACTAAAGAAGTTTCCTCCTCGTACTAGCTCCGGTATGTAAAGGGAATTTAGCTACATTCGTTGAGGTGTAGTACAGATAGATTCACGGATGCTATTAATTTCATAAAAAAATATTTCTGTGGTACATTCTGTAGCACGGACCAATGAGGGAGCGTATTACAACCAGAACATAATCATAACAAATCAAGATTTAAAAATCAGAATACGTAGGGGTATTCCGATTTTAAAACCTTGATTTGTTATGATTCTGGTTTGTTATAAAGGATTTTCTTTTTGTAAATTAAAATGTATCTGAATATTGCCTTAAGATTTTGTTTGTAAATGACAATTTGAAAGTGCTAGTTGCAAAAATGATACTTGAATTTGATTTTGAGTAAATACGACTAGTTTGTTTATTTCAATTCCTCAATGAAGAACTAATTAAGAGGAGTTTGTACTGCACATGAGTAGAATACATAATGAGTCACATTAGTTAATGACCTGTTTATTTATCGGCATTAGACGAGTTTCCGTGCTTATCTGATTAGTCTAAGGTCAATTGGAGAGGACGTTTTAAGGCATAATACAGTAGCTTGAAAAGAGTCTTGGTTAAGCGTGTTGAAAACTCGGTTTGCGCACTACATACTTGATAATTTTACTTTTTCAGTTTAAAAATGCAATCATGAGGTATTGTATTTAAATCAATAATATCGCTATGTGTGGAGGGTCACTGAAAACCTCGTAGATATATATGTTAACCACTTATCCAGAGTTTTTTCTCTCCCCTGCGGATCGTAGAAAGACATGTTATGCCGACACTCATGAAAAACATACTAAAATTGGCTTTGGCCTCAAGTACAAGGGATCATTTTGTTATTGTTTACTTTACCTCTCGTGCTTGAGTGAGAATCTCAAGATTTGGCGTAGGCGTCAGTTTTACAAAAACCACTGCCATCTGACCATCCAACCCTGATGGTAAACTAGGCCTTATTGGGATCAGTCCGGTATCCTCACGATGTTTTCTACAACGAATTAAAAATTACTCTATAACAAAAATAAACAGCCCCGGCCCCTGGGGCATGGTCCCAATGCTGGCAGCATTTCCTCGCTGAATTGCTATACTTATTCGTTGAGCAAGGTAGCTACCAGCCTTCTTATCCCCGGTGATGTCGACCAGTCGTTTGACCAGGACTAGGTACAGACCTTGGGCCGCTGGTCTGGACCAAGGGTCTCATCTCAACGCCAAAAGAAACAAAGTTGTAATTGGCGTCAAGACTTATGCCAGGAGTTGAGATTGGCGTTTTTGCGCCTTGTTTTAATCTTCTATGTTGATCGTAAACGCAAAAAAACATTTAATTCGACTTCGATTATAAAGAATCCGGATGTGCCGCGTTCAATTGTGAACTCAAGCTTACTGCTGTAGTTATGTACTCTAACATCCGTTTAAAAAACTTCTTCCGTGTCTCTAAACTTTTTCTGTTAATTTTGGATGAAACACAAACGATGTTATGCGTTTTTCCGGTGGACTATTCACAGAAGAGCTATGAAGGTTAATTATCTTATTTAATCCCTATCCTCATTAAAACTTAGACCAAATAAACCAACCGGATTGGCAACATCTGTCATTTTTTACACAAAAAAGTCTGGTCATTTTTCCGGGGGAGGGGCCCGTAAAATGTACAGATAGTCACACGTAGCTTATAAATAGCAATGTCAGATAAACGTCTGTCCATACAATGAGTCCAAAGAAGACCACGCGGCAGGTCACCCATGCGTTGGACCGACCAAATAAAATCAACGATAGAGAACTTGGAAACCAGTGCTTCCTAGAGGGATCGTGAATTTGTGTGGTGACGATTTAGTGGACACGGTTAGTTCGGTGTGCTTTTCGTTGATCCCGTCAGACGATCCGACAATTCAGACTCCCGCAACTACGGCGCCGGATTGCTCGAATCAGCCTGCTTCGTCGCGCGCGACCCGTTACCTACGCCGTTCTGGGGCAGTGATGCCCGAGCCGCGAAGGTGACAACACCACTCTGTCTGCCCGACGATGACGAATACGTGAGTGTTAACCGTTGCAATTTAATGATAGGGAACTGCGTCACTGAGTGCGCCAGACAGTCTGCCAGTAGGGAGAAATGGCGGGAGATGGGGCGGAGAGTAGTGTCTGCCTCTATCGCCGATGTTGATGCCTCAACGTGACCACGACCGCTCTGCCATGAGCGAAACGACAAAGAAGATACAATGAGTACGATTCAGATATTTTTTTTAATTATTTCAAGAATTCGATATACAGTTGTGTTAATGTCAAAGTAAGTATACAAAGTCTCATCGTGACAAACAACATTGATACAAAGCAAATAATGGGTACAAAGTTCCCCAGAACAAAGAGCCGATTTTTTCACATGACAGGAAGTGGTTTATTTACTGAAACAAGGCCTTTTATTTCAGGATTCATGCGGGTTGCAAGTTTACTAATGGCTTGTTTAGGCTAGATTATCTAGATTAGAATAGTGGTTTGATTAGGAATGCTATTATGTGAGTACATTGTCATGTATTGCCCGAGATTTTTGAGGGATATTTTTAAATTGCGTAGTCATTCTGTGCGTAGCTGACTGACATACACCTGTCTCTTTTTAATGGTTTTGATTAGATAATGATATTTGTCGTTTTCGAGCGCGCCGTATTTGATAGCCCATATAATGTATAAACAAACACATCTTATATTATGGTTCGGGGAAAACTTTACAAGCCGCTGGCGCCATCTAGCGTCACAGAACACCATCTGGCGTACAATAGGCAATATGCATTCATGCATCAGAAAACTAAAATGTAGTATGTATATAACCTTCCTTCAAAGGACCCCGCATAGGGCGAATTTGGAGTGTTCCATAGTCCGGGAGAAGCTTGAAAGTTAGAACAACATACGCTTTGAAAATACAGTGAAATTCAACAATATCATTTTTATATTAAAAAAAATACATTTATTTTCAAAATATATACAGTAAGTGTACAATATTGTCTTCTGTTACCGCGATTGTTATTCATTAAAATTAAACACTTTAGAACGGATAAATCGCGTTTATTAACACCATGATCCTACGTTTCGAGCCCTTTACAGCACTCGTTTTCACAGGGTTAAGATGATGACTCGTAACCCTGTGAAAACGAGTGTGTGGGGTTAAGAGTCATCATCTTAACCCTGTGAAAACGAGTGCTGTAAAGGGCTCGAAACGTAGGATCATGGTGTTAATAAACGCGATTAATCCGTTCTAAAGTGTTTAATTTCAATACAGTAAGTGTAACAAAATAAACTCATTTATCATAAGTAAATCATTTATATTTCAAAAGATAACTAAGGGCGGGGATTGTCACTCAGTGAGAGTGCAAGCTAACAGTTTGACATGCATCGATACGCGGTGATATGTCAAGTCGAATGGTCCGTTAGCTATTTGCAGATGCAAACCCGACATATCGGACAAGATAAGTGGGGAAAGGCTTGATATGCACGGGTTTTTATCTTTATTTCTTATTCTGTATTAGCTACTTACTATCTTTCACTCATTTGTATAGTTCAAAGAGAATGGGAGCTACCGTATTGTCGCTCACCAGGCGGCGCCACTCACGGTCCTGTGTCAATATTGTAATAAATACCTATATAAGTAGATAACCAACTCTGGTTTATCTGGAAGTGTAACACCGTTTTTGAAGTGTTTTCCTTATAATTATGATTTACTACACGTAGTACAGGTACCAATATGATGTACTACATACAAGGAACGATAACAAACAGCAAAGTTGATCGTACCTAGTAGAAAAAAAATGTCTGACACGTGTCCACCGTGATCCGGAAAGTTAGGAACTTTAAACTTGACCTTCTTTTAGGCCTGGGACAGTACTCTATTTTACGATGTTTCAAAATAGTACATTAATAATGTATAACATTATAGTTTCATTAACTTCTGTAAATTATAAGAAATATCAGAAAAAAAACCGCTCAAGTCTACCTTCTTATATTTATGTTATGTTAAGTATATTAAATTCGAAAAAAACACCTTGTATCTCCATACAAAGAAAAAAAAAGTTTTTTCGAATTTAGAATTTTTTCCACTTGCATCGCACTCAGAGGGTCATTCACCTTATCAGCTCTTGAAGTATCGTCCGAGAGTTTTGTTTACACTCAACTCATTATATAAAATCATATTTAAATTTAAAAATTAAAGATGTACTTACTTAATTATAAATTAAAGAATAAGATCACTTTATTTTATAATTAAGTTAGATAATTATGTTGCGCACATTGTCAGTATTGTCACTAAAATCCTTGTTTTCATACGTTTACTCTGTCCGTATATTGCATGGCGTCAAGTGCTGTCAACATAATTTTAAAAGTGCGTAGGTATCTATAGCAACCATTTAGAAGACAGTTACAATATTTAATTTGTTTTTAATGAAATCAATCAATGTTAAATTTTACTCTAACGACTCCTAGTATTTATAGCTTTTTAATATGTTTTACGTATTCGCATATAGTATATACTAATTTAATTATACGCATAGGTACCTACATATTTATTATTATGCAATATGCATACATAATAATAAATATTTGTCACATTAAAGCCTCGTATATTCAAAACACGCCTCAATCGAATGTAAATCCACAATTAAATCCAATAAAAACCATTCAAATTCCAACTCTTTTCCCTTGAAATAGTGTTTAAAATCCAATGAGAGCACTTAATATACACCTCACGTTTAGTCTCACACGATTCTTCACCTTACACTGTTACGATAGAGTCGATATTTGTAAGACAAGGTGGTGAGAATGGACCGACCAAGTCCGTGGTTCGGAAACGACTAGTCGTTCCCGCTATCGACGTTGATAATTTTATCTTAACATTTAGACTATTAGGAGTAATGTAAATAGACATTTTAAATACGTGTTCGCAACCCGTGTTCGTGTTTTAGTGTTTTACGATAAATTGATGGGTATAATTGGGTTCACTATTGTCTTGTAGAATTTTATTTGTCATAAATTCGATTCGCAGAATAATTTATGGCAGAGGTTTGGCAGAATCACCTTCCGTATACTGCTTTTCGCATTGATTTGCAGATTTTTTTTGGCAGAAAACCCTAATCTAACTCACTTTCCGCCAAATTAATATTTTGCCAAATAACAAATAACTATTATGGCAAGTATATATTTCTGCTAAAACTTTTGCTGCGATACGTGTTATGCGAAGTGTATGTCTGCCAATATATTTGCTGCCAGATGAGGGTAACCCGTATAATTGGGAGCCTTGGTGGCCCAGCGGTATGACGTGAAACTTTCAATCCGAAGGCCTCAGGTTCAAATCCTGCCGACTCGTACCAATGAGTTTTTCGGAACTTATGTACGAAATATCATTTGATATTTACCAATCGCTTTCGGTGAAGGAAAACATCGCGAGGAAACCGGACTAATCCCAATAAGGCCTAGTTTACCCTCTGGGTTGGAAGTTCAGATGGGAGTCGCTTTCGTAAAACTAGCGCCTAGGCTAAATCTTGGGATTAGTTGCCAAAGCAGACCCCAGGCTCCCTGAGCCGGCTGAGCCGTTATATAAGCCGGGGAAAACGGTAAAAGAAGAAAAGATGGGTATTATTGACTAAATTTATATATAGGCTATAAGATAATAAGATCAAGCATCCAAGGATAATATAAATATAAAAATGGTTTCTCTTCTCTTGTTTATTAGATATTTAGCCTATCGACGAGTTCCAGGCGCTTTTACATTCTATATTTTTTTAGGGTATCGTAGCCAGAATGGCTAAAACGGAACCCTTATAGTTTTTCGTCCAGTCCGTCTGTCTGTCTGTCGGTCCGGCCGTGTGTCGCAGCGGTTTTACACAGTGACTAAAAAACATATGGTATTTATTTAATACTATGACGGTGACAAACAAGCATACGACCCGCCTGATGGTAAGCGGTCACCGTAGCCTATGGACGTCTGCAACACCAGGGGTGATACATGCGCTTTAAAAAAAGGAGGATATAATGGTATCTAGTGATATATTAACCAAAGGTGTATTTTGTGTGCTTACGAACGTACCACGAAAATAATTTTGAACATTGGTCTCGCCGTTTTTGAGCCAAAAAAACTATGGATTACAAAAGGACGTAAGTGGACGTTAGTTTCGATAGTAAACAAAAATGCAAAAATATTCTAGAAATCAAATGAGTGAGCACGATTGATTATATTCGTCAATAATAATATCAAAAGGTTTCCTTGATATCCTAAAATTTTGCGAAAATTTTATATGAAAATTGGCTAGCGCAGATCCACTGCAAGTGTCAAACTGTCAAGTTTAGAAATGTGATTACTTTATAAATTAGTCAAATTATTTGGGAAATAATTAATAATAGCTGTATTTTTTAGCATAACGGATATATGTGACTCTAGTATTATGCAGGCAACAAAATCCAACAAGTAACTTCACTTCATTAGTGTAAGGGGAAAACGAATTGGTAATATAAAGAAAATTTCTTGTGTAAGTAATGAAGTTTTAAGTAGGTATAACGAACTGAATAATACTCTTATAGATTTTATAGTTTTCTTTGACTTAAGATAATAGGTACTTATTTTATAACTAAAATGTACTCTTATTTTAAACTAAGTAAATACTTCTTCTTAATTAATATTATTTGAAATATTGATCAGAACTAGGCAATTAGGTAATTGCAAATTCAGGAATTTAAAAGGTTAAAAGAAAACAAACAACTTGTGTAAAATTTTAATTAAAATTGTAACAAAGATACCTATTTCATAGGTTATTGTATAAATAAGAACCGTGATTTATCTAGGCAATATACATATGTACATTTATTATAACTAGCTAAGTGGGCAGTCTTCAAAATGGACTTCGGATTGTTGTCTGAAAATCATTTTGTTCACAAAGAAACTCCTTAACATGTTAACGAGCTTTTACAATGTAATGACAAACTCTTCTATAGGTTTTACCCTAAAGTAAATTTACATTCTCACGGCACAGACCTTAATTCTCACTTAGTTATATAGTGGTACGTGCTAACATCAAGAGATGGCGTTGTAATCAATCTGGATTAGTGGTACGTGTTAACATTACGAGGTGGCGCTGTAATCAATAGCGATCGTAGTTTCAATGAAGAGCGCGGGGGGTTGAGGCTCCCGATCGCTGAAGGTCATTCGGACTAGGGACGGCCTTAATAAACATTGGATATACGAGACGTGCGTATATAACGGGAACTCCTATCAACTACTATAACTCAGTCTTCTTAGCTTCTCTCGTCAACTTCCTAAAAGCCGAGAGAGCATTCAGCACGTCCTCAGCGAAGACCTTCGGCAGTTCAAAGGCGAGGAAGTGGCCGCCATCTTCGATGGGATTGGTGTGTACCAGGTTGGGGAACTTGGTGCGAAGGATCCTGGCGGATAGGAAGGTGATCTCGTTCTTCGCTTGAATTACCCATGTTGGAACTGGGGTTGGGATCCTGAAAAAACGTAGGTTAAAATCAAAAGGTGTTGTATCAGGCCACAAATACAAAAGGCTTTGTTCAGCTCCATTACCATGACGTCTTAACGAGATTCAGTTTATATGAGTTGCTGCCATACAACTGAGCACAGTTAAGAACCTAAACCCAATCGCGTTTAGAAGTCAAGGGCTCAGTTCTGTCTGTTCTGTCAGGGTCTGCGATTATGAAGTTGAAAGAGATACAGATAATGTAAGAATTTTAAGTTTATGGTAAGAGAATCCATTTCAAGATTATAGACGTACTATTGACTTCAACTATTTGTAGTCTCCATTTATAGGTTGTTATTGTTAAAGACGTCTTTTTCGGTTTTCTTTACAGCGTGGTGCGTAGCCAAGATGCCAATCATTCACGTTCACAAGCGTATCGTACTTATCTCTCTCTATCACTCTACCTTATTACTGTGACACTAGTACGGGACCGGACGGGGCGGGACGAGAAAATCTGTCAATTTCTATAGAAAGAACCATGTGATAGCTCGGAGCTCGTTATAATATCACTGTTGCATAAACCACTATAGAAGATCAGGGGCGTAGCCAAGATACCATTCACCAGAATATCCAAAAACCGCAATAGTTTAAAAAGGTGTGTATCCTAGTTAGTGATTGAAATGTGTTCTATTCAGATAATACTCACTCATCCAACTGTAGACCGAAATGTCTCTTGTTGAAACCTTCAGAGTACAATCTCGCAGACGTGGTGAAGGAGTTGGTGGACCAGTAGCACATGAGGTTGTCCAGCAGCTGGTCTTTGGTCCAGTGTTTGCTGAGGCCCCCGTCGGGCAGCAGCTTGTACTCCTTCTTGGTCCAGGTGGAGAACTTCTCCAGGATGTATGCCAGGAGACCGGCAGGTGAATCAGAAACACCGACGCCTATACAGAAAGATTTATGTTCAGCAGACTTTTATAGGATTTTAAATTAATATATATTGTGAAAAAATAATTGTCTCTCATTCATTTTTGTTAGTAATAGACTTACGAAGACTAGGATCCCAAGGCTCTTATTTACTTAGAAATATATATATTCGCAAAAAAATAATACATACCTAAAGTATCAGGCTTGGTGGCCTGAATGTGCAAGTAGCCGGACTCCTCAGCCAGGTGACTGTACATTGAACTGAGGGGGTACATGCGGTCTGCAAGATGTGACTCCACTATGAAGGAGGGCAACACGCTGCCAATTAAGTTCATGATGTTTGCAGCTGTGGACATGGTAATACCAGCGTTCGTGTGGTAGCCAAGGACTTCCTGCAGAAAAAAATCATACATATACCACAGATTTGTAACAGATGTCCATACAATAGAAAAAATCAACTGCGAAAGACTCTGGTAATCATGGGATTCGAACTCACTGCCTCTGGATTGCCGGTCCAACGTCCTTCCAATTACACCAGACGATCTTCTGCCCGTCACAGCGAATTTTGTCATTGTATGGTGAAATACATCCCTAGCGACATCTGTACCTAATGTATTGAAGGTTTACAACCTTCAATACATTATATTATCATACAATACATATAAATAAAGAATGTGACGACATTGATTCAAATTTAGCTTCCTTCCGTTTAAAAAGTAAAAATTACCATAAAAATATGTGTTGCTGCTACTGACTTAGTCAGACCAAGTCTGGCCAAACTTAAAGAATTATTTTATTTATTTATATATTTCTTTTCTCTTTAGAAAGGACAAGTGGAAAAACTCATGACTTCGTGCGAGACGCCCCCTTAAGACGCATACGAGGGGTATATGGTGGAGAAATTCGGGGCCACAAGGTGTGTCTCAGTAGCTCATTTGGCAGAGTGATGATCATGTATCCTAGAATTCGGAAGTCTCCCGTGTAGTCATGACTTTTTCCACTTATACTTTCTTTCTAAGAAAGGAGAATGGGCATTTTTGTATGGGGAGTGTACCGTGTATACGATCGAGACGTATATTGTTTTAAAGGTCTTTTTCAGAGTATTATTTTCTTGTATGGGCGCGGAGGTGGATACCGTGCAGGGGCCCCTATATTTAAAAAATAGGCTCGGCATATTAACAGTAATTTTTCTAAATATACATTATAGAAGCAGTTGACAAGTATTTTATTGTAAAGAATATGGCAATATCTTCATGTTTGTGTAACATTTACCCTCAGCAGTGAGGAACACGACAAAAGAAGGAAGGAAGGTGTAACATTTGAAACGCTTAAGTGCAAAGATAGTTAGAATTCGTTGTTAAAAGTTAAGCTCGCAATGAACATCTATGAATATATAAGCAGAACTACACTAGAAATCTACGAGTACTGTAGTTTGACTTGGAAATAACGCGATTAACCTCTTGACTTACTTGAGGAAACAGAGTTGCCATTGTACTGCCGATGAGGCTGCCCCAGTCTCCACCCTGAACGTAGAACTTCTTGAAGCCCAGTCGGTGCATCAGGTTACGCATCACTACACCGACATCCGCGGGGCCCAGGCCTGGTCGGACAGCAGCCTGAGAACATGATGTTATGAAGAATAAGACGTGTATATCTTTGAGCTCATATCTCCCAAATTTTAGTACTTGGTAGCACTTGAGTGTAAGCACTGGTTTTGACAGAAGCAATAATTTCTTACTCCCTGACTGAATCAGGCTAGCCGTGTTTGAGTAAATAGGCACTTTCTCCGCCTACTTGGCAAACATTGATAATTTTTGAAGATACTGTTTTTTCCTCTACACTTACATCAGAAAAGCCATAACCGGGCAAGCTGGGCACGATGGCTTCGATGGCGAAGTTTCTTTCCTTGCTCACGGCGGTCAGAAGAGGCAGCGCCTCGTAGAACTCCCTGACGGAGCCTGGCCAGCCGTGCATGAAGAGCACGGGGACCACTTCCACTCCTGCTGGAACCTGTAATAAACGGAGACCTTATCAAGTCGCGTTTGATATAACGAGTCCCCAGCAACAACACATGACGTGCTAAGAAGGCAAGTGGAATGTGGATATGATACAATAAGATTATAAACGAGATGTCTCTTCAAATAGCTTTTCTACTTTTTTCTGACAAACTAGACAAAATTCAATGTTACTGGTACATACCTCTGGTCGAATCCTAATGAAGTGAATATCCAACCCCTGAATATTAGTCTTGAACTGAGGGAACTGATTGAAGAACTTCTCCCTCTCCTGGAAGTTGTACTTCTCGGCCCAGTAGGAGACCCAGCTGTCCAGCTGTTTGCTGTTGAAGCCGTACTGGAAGCCGATGTTCTCCAGCGGTGGCGTCCATTTGCGATGATTCTTTAAACGATCTTTCAAGTCTTGAATCATCTGGAAGCATAGACATTATCAATGATAAAGTTTTTCAACACCATTGTTCGTGTCAAACTGCGTGATTTCACCTGACCATGCGGATAAAAACAACATTTTGGCGTAAGATTTCACAGGATAAATTACTTATAAGGAAATACTCAACGCGGAGACAAGTCAAAAATCTTACCGAGGCAGTAAACTGCACTTTAAAGGGCTTGACAGTGGTATCCTGCTTGGCCTGCAGCTCCTTGGGTCCCCACCATGCCTGGACGTCGATATCGGGCAGTGGGGGCGGACTCTTCAGGAACAACAAGTAGTAGATCCCGAGGAATGGAGAGGCCAACAAGGCCAGGAGACCGAAGCATAGTAGACGCGCCATCTGAAGTTTGAAAGGTCTTTGATATCCACTAGTCTCCATATAGCTACCTTCAGGAGAGAGGTTCATTTCAAAGCCATGTCTGGAGAAAAGTCTTTGTTAGGTTTTTTTTTAGGTGCAAGACAATAAAAAGTTATTGTATTCTGCTGATTTATTGTATTTAGCTTGTAATCTGCACAGCGTAGTGGGTATGTCCGTCGTGTATCCGCCAGACAAATATGTATAGACAATTCATTTGCAGATCCGGCGGATGTGCCTGAACCGAACGTATATTTAGTAGCATTTTCTTATTCAGTTGTCATAAGGTATTATTTTATAGTTGTTTATTATACAGGCTGATTTTTAATCGGTGATCAGGTACATTTTTTTCTAACTCAGTAATTGACGGGCATCACGTTGAAGTCGTTATTACATGGTAACAAACTTGTTTTTTATCATAATTTGAATTTTGAGATAAAAATACTAAAATCATTGTTAATCGACTAATCGGTAATACAGATAATTTATGAGTAATAATAATAACTTGTCATTGTCATATACATTAATTATTGAATAAAAATACGTCAAATTATCCGCCATAACGATGACACTTGACATATCGTAGGTAGTTACTTCATGTAGAATGACCATGAATGCAGTGGTTATTCGTTTCAATTACGTTTTATCTTTTCAATAAGAAGACCTCGCCTTATATGTTTCATTTGGGCTAGATATTTATATTTTTCTACTTCTGCTCACCGATTAAAAGTTATTGTGTATGATTCACACACAACTGAACTGACTGACTGGTCAGGGCATTTATTTGTGTGTTTATCACGAATATTTGTTCCTGAGTTATGGATGTTTTCTATGTATTTAAGTAT
Source organism: Lathronympha strigana (assembly GCA_949128165.1). Classification (NCBI taxonomy): domain Eukaryota; kingdom Metazoa; phylum Arthropoda; class Insecta; order Lepidoptera; family Tortricidae; genus Lathronympha; species Lathronympha strigana. The sequence continues at coordinate 824,901 of OX421903.1, forward strand.
TTATATGTATCTATCTATTATATATATCGTCGTCTAGTACCCACATCACAAGCCTTATTGAGCTTACCGTGGGACTAGGTCGATTTGTGTAAAATTGTCCCACAATATTTATTTATTGATTATAATATCAGGTAATTACCAAAACATGCCTACCAGAAAACGCAGATCACCTGTTTACGGTCCAAAACTTTACGGCCTTGAATGGACGGAATTAATAAAAACCTGTGTGTATGCCTAAAATAATCGTAAAATAAGTTTTTGCCCAAGCCAAGGCGAAATAAAAGTTGGGAAATATCATGATGTTTTTCACTTTTATTTTGGTAAGGTTTTAATAACGGAATACTTTAACTACTTTATAATATTTTACTAACAATGAGAATAAGATAACGACAAAAGAATAACATTATCCATATTTATTTACACTAGTAAAAATAAGATAAAATAAATGAGGAAACGTGGATAAATTCAATAGCCAGATTTAGCACTGATTTGCCTTATAGTGAGCCATCTTGAAACTAAATGTAGAATGTTGGCTCTTAAAATATATACCAGCAACATAATACACAACAACAGTTCGCGTTATATTGGCATATATTATTATTTGATTTGTCTGACCGCACCTTATTCAATGACTCTCAGCAACAGTTCGCGTTATATTGGCATATATTATTATTTGATTTGTCTGACCGCACCTTATTCAATGACTCTCAGTGACTTTGCATATTATGTATATTTATGTATTTGCCGGCCGGCCTTGTTATCATTTATTGATATAATTGATTTGTTGATAATGAGACGCTATATGAAAAAATCTACATTAGGTCGTTTATACTTTTTAGAACCATTTTAACATTGACACCGGTCATTCAGCTGCTAGAGATTGGCGATTTTGGTAATTTCTGTCTTGTCGGTTCGAAATGGTGGTGGAACGAAGGAGGTTCGGCCGAAATCAGCGGATTAAGCTTTAAATTACCGTCACAATATTTTATTCCTTTGTTAAACCAGCATGTGTTTTGTTCATTGAGTTAACCATGAATAGTTAACTTGCAATCAGTTGTTACTGCAGGGATGTTTATATTTAGTGGTATTGGAATATTTTTTACTGGATAATCCCATTATCGGTCTAAACAAGATGCGTTCTCATTTGGTCACTATTTTGAAAGCGATAAAGAAATCTTACATGAAACACTTGATTATTATAAAATAAGAAGACTTTCAACATTTAACAGTAAGTAGTTAAAATTAAAACTTTTACAGGTAGCAGAGAAATACCAAAAATACTCTAAATTCGCTCTTAAGTGTTCCATGATCGGTACAGTTACTGCATACACTTTTATAAATCTTTATCCAACTTAATTACTGTAACAAATTAATTACACAAAAAAAGATTTATACAATACACACTTTTTTCCTATGACAGGTTAATAATACGAAAGTAATATAATATTAAGTTATATAAAGCTACCTATGCATCATGTAACAAAAAGACATATACCTTATAAACAAATGAACGTCGTCCCTCCTTCTCTGCCCGCAACTCACTGAAGCAGGCTGGTGATAACTGTCAGTGTAGTACTTTTTATAAGCTCTTATCTTACACTGCTTTTGAACATACCACTTTATCACTATAGAATTAAGGCTTTAAATCAAATGCTGCTACAAATAATGAGTTGTAGAATTTTAAAACAGCCATAACATTATTGCATAGTCATATTACTTATGTTATGATGATGAGAGTATGACCCATGGACTTAAAAGTTAAGTTCATCGTTATAATTCAGAAATATCATGAATGTACGAATTATTTTTTATTATCTGCAAATTTTAAATTGTACAATCTTTAATCCGCCCTTGATAACGGGACTATGCATAGCTAATTCTCATGTGCAATTTAGTTAACCTAGATGTAGAGACACTTAATTTAATATAAATATGAGAGTACACGATAGCTAGATAATTATAAACCATCGTTTCACGCTCTTACTGCACATAAATATTGGTATCTGTTTGATCTGATGATTGATTAAAAATTATGGACAACAAAAAAATGGATTTTTCCTAACTAACAATACTGTTACGCCGGTCATGTGAACAAAACTTCAAATGTGATTTTTCATGCCTTAGAAGCGTTTTCAGCAGGCTGAAATGTGATTTCAGGCCGTTTTAGAGGTGCCTCTTTCACATACTAGAAGATTCAAAATTTACCCCAGTTACCTTTGTTTTCAGGCGCCTGAAACATGTTTTCAGTTCGTTTCAGGCCACCCTCTACCAGATGGCACAATAACCTGAAAACCCGTTTTCAGGCGTTTTCAGGACCCCTTATGGGCCCCTGAAGTACAATTCAGTATATGGCGAAATTTCTCGAAGGAGTGAAAGAGATAGCACTCTTAGAAAGAGCTAGCTATACGGAACATTCCAGAAGTGTGTGAAAGAGAAGGATAGAAAGAGACGGCAAGAATCGAGAATGTTCTGGAGTACTCGCGAACACACCTACCTAGTAGCTATACGGAACATTCGAGAAGTGTGTAAGAGAGACCACTCTTAGAAAGAGATAGCTATACGGAACATTCGAGAAGGGTGTGAAAGAGAAATATAGAAAGAGACGGCAAGAGTCGAGAATGTTCTCGAATACTCGCGGACACACCTGCCTAGTACCCAGCCGCGTCTAGAAGCATCGCGAGAAGTACCTACTCGCGAACTTACTAGAATCGAAGCCGACCTGTCGAGGCGAGATTTGGCTGGAACATTCTGGAACCATCAGGAGTACCGCAGACGGGTATATATAGCGGCAGCCTGCAGCCACAGAGTAGTTCAATTTTGAATGCGATACAGTGCGAATCAAGAGCGAATCGGAGTGAAGTAAAAGTGACGAGTGCGTTAAATTAGTGTGTGTTAATTGTGTTTAAGTACTGTGTTTAGTGTCTTGTAGTAGCAATAAAGCGTCAGTTTTAATTAGTGGTTAATTAGTGCATTTTTTATAAAGTACCCACCCCTCAAACGTAACAATACTTACTGATAACACTCTTTAACGGCTCAGCAGCATTTTGGTAAGAACATACAAAATTGAATTAGCAGTTTACATTTCATATTTGGCATTTATTACTTATGCTAATAAAAATACACTACCGCAAAACTCTATTTCAACCACAAAACAGAGAGACTAGTAGAAGTGACTTGCGACCGGAATATTAGGAAAACGGATGTCGCCAAACTCACACAGCCTCAAACTCGCACACCACAGTATCTACAATATAATTGGCCAAAATATCTTATTCAAAACTAAGCTTAACGTTTAAAGTAACATCGTTGAAATTATACTACTCATTTTACCACATACGACGTTTCAATTTTCACACTTAACGTGCAAAGGAAGAGGTGTCACCTGGCATCGAGTAGCTTAACTATTAGGTATCATCAAATAGTTCAGCAACACCCCAAAAGATGGCGCATCCTCCTTCTCCCTTCCACGTACGCAGTTTTAGCGGGAGTGACAGAGATAGGCATATTATTACACGTTTTGGATAATGGATGCAAAGGAAGAGGTGTCACCTGGCATCGAGTAGCTGAACTATTATCATCAAATAGTTCAGCAACACCACAAAAGATGGCGCATCCTCCTTCTCCCTTCCACGTACGCAGTTTTAACGGGAGTGACAGAGATAGGCATATTATTACACGTTTTGGATAATGGATAGCTTAGTGAAGTGCAAGATTCGATAATATATCGATAAAAAACTTAAATTATTAAATATTGTACTAGTACAGGTCTTTGACTCAAGAATTTAGGTTTTTTATATAAATTGTAAATGTTGTTATTTTTTAGGGTTCCAAACTAAATAATAATAAACTGAACCCATACTTACACAGGCTGTAACTACAATAATGATGATCCGTTTCAGGATTAAATTTGTATCGCATTATGTCCGTAGCTACCTAATTTTCTTCTATTTTTAACCGACTACAGTAAAGTGTAGGTATGTGTATATGTATGTACATATATATACACACATACGGGTCAAACTGAGAACCTCCTTTTATTGAAGTTTACATATGTTTGTTCCCGATTATTTCAGGTTTGCTAGACCGATTTTAAAGCGGTTTTCAAAAAGGTACTAGGAGAAGGTTTTAGTACTTCAACCGACTTAAAAAAGGAGGTTCTAAGTTTGAACCGTATTTGTATAAATACGTATGTACTATGTATGTTTGTTCCCGATTATCTCGCGTTTGGCTAAACCGATTTTATGCGGTTCTGAGAAAGGTATTTGTTACATTTAGTAGTAAGATTACGTACTTTTACCGACATCAAAAAGGGAGGTTCTGAGTTTGACCCGTATGTATGTATGTTTGGTTTATCATTTCGCGTTTGGCTAAACCGATTTTATTCGGTTCTGAAAAAGGTATTTGTTACATTTAGTAGTAAGATATCGTACTTTAACTGACTTCAAAAAAGGAGGTCCTCAGTTTGACCCGTATGTATGTATGTATGTTTGTTCCCGATTATCTCGCGGTTTGCTAAACCGATTTTAATGCGGTTCTAAGAAAGGTATTTTTTATATTTAGCCGAAAGTTTTTGCACTTTTACCGACTTCAAAAAAAGGGTCATTGATCCACATGTATGTATGTGTGTCCACGATTCTTTCACGTTTAGCTGAATCGATTTTAATGCAGGTTTTAGAAAGGTATTTGTTACATTTATTAACGTTTTCTGTCTGTTACTTGCTTGTATTTCGAAAATCATTTAAATATTTTTTTTTTATCACTTCAATACTTATAATCTACATTATATTTCCTTCATTTTTGTTATATGCCTACACTTGTGCAAAGTTTCAGAAATACGCAATTTTTTTTTCTGTAATGCCTAATTTTTCTGCGCTAAATAAGTAGGTTAAGAAAGCAAATGCAAATAATAGGAATCAGTTTAATTATTAAAAGAAATCACATTACTTTATAGTAATGTGATTTCTTTTAATTTATTATCATTCAGTCTTCTTAGAACATGCACTTTTTTAACTTATGAAGTTAATAATCTAAATAAAAACCCTTTATTGCCCCTGAAATAAAACATATTTGTTTAGCAATTGCCGTTTCGACATTTTCAGTTTTAATTTTAATAAATGATGGATTCTATTTCTAACATTCAGGTAGCGCTCTACGACAGCTTTGATTAAATCGGTTACATGATTAGATGATGGAAACTCGCCCAATTGATGATTCGCAATGGCGTCAAACACGTTTGACGCAACTTTATCGACATTTCATTTAAAAAATATATTAATTCAAAACCCGATTACAATAAATAATGATGTTAGAGAATACATTATTTTTCAATCATAAAAAGGACATATCGATATCAATAAAAAAATATTTTTCCTCGCACTAGGCCGAGTAGCGCGTGGTAGCCCGCTATCGTTGCGATATTCTAGAAAGTTCTCTAGTTCTATGCTTCGTAAAAAACGACCTTATCTTTTGTACATAAAGTTGTTTTTATTTTGAGCAGATGTTTTTTTTTGCGGAGGACGACATTATTTGAGAAAATATTAAAATATACACAAAATAAGACTTAACGGTGGTATGAAATACCTCTATGGGATATATTTTGCTTGCGGCTGTCGTTTCCACAGTGTAAAACCGCACAATAAGGCATCTTTGCATTTTATTTTGACTTTTGTATAAACCGCGATCTTACTTGGGCGCTCGTGACTAACTGAGTACTATCTGTGCTGCGAGCGTGCGGCTATCCGCGCACTATTGCCACACGCGCCGCGCTTACGTTACGCTTCTATTAGTCTCTCTGTTTTGTGATTTCAACGCAGACTAAGTCGCGGGTAAAATATAGTAAAGGAATAATTTAATTACTTTATAATAAATAATAATATATATTGTGGGACTACACATAAGTCAACCACGGTGTTTTGCAGGATCCTAGTGACCAAGTTCCTAAATCTACTTGAACCAACGCTATCGCTTACAGCATTTCATCGCCATTAGGAAAGCAATGAACTTGACAGCACAACGTTAGTCGTTACGTAATGCTTTACTTTTTATAAGTCTGTTAATCTTTCTTTACATTGTTATTAAAATTCATCCTTGTAGCACCAAAGATAAGGTTGGTTTTTCAATAGCAGTCAGATACGAGTTTTAAAGCGTAACTCACTGACAGTTAGCCGACTGCTTGCTTCAGTGAGCCGCGGATAGAGAAGGGAGGAGGACGTTCATTTGTTTATAAGGTATTGTTTTCTTTTTCTACTGAATAGAAGTTGCTTTACTATAAGGATAAGATATATCAGAATAATTATGGATTGTAGATTGTTTGAGTAACTAATATAAAGTCATCATGAAGGGGTAAATTAACTGTGAATGCATGCATAAATCTTGTTCGTTTTTTACATAAGAGACTTGTTTTTGATTTATCATGCTAATTATGGTAATTTAGTTACATAACTACTCATAAGAGTTGATGCTTAGTTTGAAAATACTTAAAAAGTGACAATGTCACCGTGAGTTGTTTACAAGCCGGGCCGGGTGCCGGCATATTACGCGTACGCAAGGTCATGGCTAGTATCGATTGTTATTATGGGGCAACGTACGGTCAGACAAATCAAATGATTGGTCTATTTTCTACTTGTTTCTTAGACAATTCAAGCTTGGAATATACTTCAGTAGGATTTTATGCTTAGGCACGGGTTAAAGTGGTTCATTTAAGGCAAATCAATTGTGAAAAATGTCGTCAATTTGAATAGATTAGAACAAAAATATATATGTGAAAAAAAAAAACAGGAATTGTTTTATCCTGTTTTTGTGGCATGACAGGTGTGAAATAAACGCAGTGCCATTCTTTATCTATATGTATGTATAATGTATTTGATGTATTTATCAACAACTCACCTAGTTACAAACGTTATCTCTTAATTCGATACTTTGTAATCTGAATGTTCATTTTGTAAGTAATCACTTGTTTACTTCATATATATTTTTTCATAACTATTTTCCATAACAAGGACAAAACAATTTCGCGTGAGACTATAACCGGTATAATATTTAAATGGCTATTAGCCGAGGTCATGATTGGTATAACAAATAGGTACTGATGTGATCAAATTAGGTAACTAACTATTTTTATTATGCTTCTTAAAGGATTTTGATTGCGCAGACTTTGAAAAGTGTTAAGTAAACGTCATAATTTCATAGTCAAACTTGAAGTTTAAAATATCACTTTAAAGGTTGATAACTAGTTGTTTTGCTTGGAAAAGATAGCGTGATTTGACTCTATTTACAAGCATTAGTATTTAACTTGTAATTTATGTTTGTTTGTTAGGGTCAAATCTTGCAAGCTGAATTTAGCGTACAGCAGAGACTTCCTCATATTAATATATTTTTTTAAATCATCAAGATAATAACGCTTCTTATCAAGAAGCGACGATAATTATGATGATAATTATCAAATTATCATCATAATTATCGTCAAACTATCATTGATAATTTTATTAAACCGTAATATTTTACGCCCTTAGACAGCTCTCTTCATAAGTAGTCTTCCGAATGAACTGGCGACCTGAGATAAATCTCCACGTCGTCCTCTTCCTGTCACTCCTCCTTTCTTCTCCTCCTCCTCTTTAACCTGTCTCTCCTGATGAACTTGTCACTTTAGGATACTGATAACCTCTTAGGAATTTAGAGACTATCAGTGGAAGTCATGAAGATATGTCAAGAATATGACTGTGTATCTATATTAGTATTATCTGTTACCCTTCAGATGGCGCGTCTATTACTATGCTTCGGTCTCCTGGCCTTGTTGGCTTCTCCGTTCCTCGGAGTTCTATATATGTTGTTCCTGAGGAGTCCACCCCCACTGCCGGACATGGACGTCCAAGCATGGTGGGGACCCAAGGAGCTGCAGGCCAAGCAAGACACCACTGTCAAGCCTTTTAAAGTGCAGTTTACTGCCCTGGTAAGATTTTTGACTACAGATAAGGCTTTTTTGAAGTGTTGAGCTATTTTAAACTAGCTATTTATACTATTTACTCATAACCACATCTGGTCATTCTGTATGAAACATTAAAAAAAAAAACAAGTATGTTGAAGAGTTTACATGTTTATCAACAATTATCATGGTTTCCAGATGATACAAGATATCAAAGATCGTCTGAAGAACCATCGAAAATGGACGCCACCGCTGGAGAACATCGGCTTCCAGTACGGCTTCAACAGCAAACAGCTGGACAGCTGGGTCTCCTACTGGGCCGAGAAGTACAACTTCCAGGAGAGGGAGAAGTTCTTCAACCAGTTCCCTCAGTTCAAGACTAATATCCAGGGGTTGGATATTCACTTCATTAGGATACGGCCGGAGGTATATGCTCTATGATATTCAGTTTTTTTTGTTTGATTTTATAGCAGTTGTATGGATTAAAAAAGAAAAGGATAGGCGTAGAACTGTACCATGAGGTAAAGGAATTCTCATTAAGAAGAAAAGGCTGGAGGAAATACTCCGAAGACTTTAATTATCTCCGAAAATTTTAATGAACCAGGAAAATTTCGTAATTATATGTAATACAATTATGTTAAGTAGAGAAAATAAGTGTGTCACACTGACTACTCGTATGTATGTAATGGTATTTGTTTATAGTACATGGTTACCTATAGTTCATGTCGAATGTTGATTTCAGGTGCCGGCAGGCGTAGAAGTAGTCCCCATGCTCTTCATGCACGGCTGGCCAGGCTCCGTCAGAGAGTTTTACGAGGCGCTGCCTCTCCTGACCGCTGTCAGCAAGGATCGGAACTTCGCCATCGAAGCCATCGTGCCCAGCTTGCCCGGTTATGGCTTTTCTGATGTAAGTTTAGAGGCAGAAAGCATAGTACGCTCGAAAATCATCATTGTTACAAAAGAGGCGGAGACAGTTCCTGAGCAGACAGGAACTGTCTCCGCCTCTTGCAACTCGGATCAGTTATAGAGTCAAAGGTTGTTACGGTTTTATTCACAAATATAACTAACAAAATATATACCTACAGTAATTTAGGTACAAGCTACCTTAAATCTAAAATAGGCCCTTGAGGCGGTGTACCCAGGATACTGGCGGCACTTCCTCGTTGTATCGCAATGCTGATACACTGTGCGAGGAAGCCACACAGCTCTTCGGTCAACAGTTCTAAATATGTGATTATAATTTTCTCAGGCTGCTGTCCGTCCAGGCATGGGCGCCGCGGAGGTTGCAGTTATCATGCACAACCTGATGCACCGACTGGGCTTCAGGAAGTACTACGTCCAGGGCGGAGACTGGGGAAGCATCATCGGCAAAGACATGGCTACCCTATTCCCTCAAGTAAGGCGATCGACATTTGAATCGTATTTTTTCCGATAATTGTTTTGTGATGATCATAATCTTTTTTTGTTTGTCAGAAATGGGTCAAATTCTGATTACGTTATATAATGACCTAATGTTGCCTGGCTAAGATAGTAACAGCAACACATATTTTTGCATGTCGGCTACTTTTACGTAAGACACTCAATCCATATGTCTTTAACGAGAGGTAACAGTATTAGGTCCATGTGTACCTAGTCCATTTAGGTTTAAAGAGAGCATATCTAATCTTTATTTATCTATCTATTCAGCCCGTATCCACCCACTGCTGAGTATAAGCCTCTTCTTTATTACACACTTTTCTCGGTCCTGTGCTAACCTCATCCACCGCTTATTTGTCGTTCGTTATTTATCTCAATCTCTTTTCAGGAAGTCCTTGGCTACCACACGAACATGGGTGCCACTATGTCCAGCTCGGCAAACATCCTGAACTTAATTGGCAGCGTGTTGCCTTCCTTCGTAGTGGAGTCACATCTTGCAGACCGCATGTACCCCCTCCTCTCGACTTTCAGCTACATGGCTGAGGAGTCAGGCTATTTCCATATCCAGGCCACCAAACCTGATACTGTGGGTATGTATATGCTTAAAAATAATTCCAAATAAGTTAGTGAGCGCCTTGACAACTTATCCTTCATAAATGTAAATGTCTGTCTAATAAAATCGAATGACAGACAATTGATTTTCGAGGAATTATTTGAAATCCTATAAAATTCTTGCTGAAAATCGCATTTTTTTTAGGTGTCGCTATTTCTGATTCACCTGTTGGTCTCCTGGCGTACATCCTGGAGAAGTTCTCCACCTGGACCAAGAAGGAGTACAAGCTGCTGCCCGACGGGGGCCTCAGCAAACACTGGACCAAAGACCAGCTGCTGGACAACCTCATGTGCTACTGGTCTACCAACTCCTTCACCACGTCTGTGAGATTGTACTCTGAATCTTTCAACAAGAGACAGTACGCTCTACAGCTGGATGAGTAAGTATTGCCTACAATAAAATAATTCACAGTTCAATGAACTACGATTCTAACATTTTTTATCGTTATTAGTATGACATGTCATTTGTGACTAATATGTTGACTTGAATATAGGTCATCTGGCTTATTAGGGTTAGGCTCTTAAACCTTAAGATTGTATGTGTGTAGGTACATATTCTCGACGACCCCAGTGTTTATGATACCTAAATATCACGCAGAACCTAATATGCTATAAGTACCTAAGGATCGCATTGTGGACCTAAAGTTTTTAGATGAATCCTAGCTCTGTTTCTCCTGGCTCCTTATCTTTCAACTTTTGCATCACAGCCCCCACTGCCTGACCGAACTGAACGGATAAGAACATATAACTTGTCAAGGTTTATTTCTTTTTATTAATGAACGTTGTGACTTCGACCCTCAAAACTTGTTTCAGAATCCCAACTCCAGTTCCAACCTGGGTGATTCAGCCGAAGAACGAGCTTACATTCCAGTCAGCCAGGATCCTCCGCACCAAGTTCCCCAACCTAGTGCATGCCAACCCCATCGAACATGGCGGCCACTTCCTCGCCTTCGAGCTGCCGAAGGTCTTCGCTCAGGACGTGCTGAATGCTGTCGCGACATTTAGAAAACTGAAGAGTGAAGCTAAGAAGACTGAGCTGTAGACTAAGATATGAGTACTAAAGCCAACAAGCATAATTTTTGAAAAACTTTAATCCGACTACGAATTATTTGTAAAAGTCCTCCTTGCCTTTAATAGCCATTTAAAAACCCTATGTCATTAGCATCACAAATATGAGTTTTTTATTTTTAGGCTGAAAGGAAATTGCCTATTCTTAATCGTCTTTGATTCAAACAATACATACGCAAATTCCTAAAATCAGGAATAATGTTGTTACCCCGGCTGTCGGCTTGGAGTGTATTCATTATTGTTTTTATATTCGGCTGAAAAATCGCCGAAATTTTACAACGTAATCAATATAATAACCTGGGCACAGAGTGCCATTTTGTACCATTTGGGGTCGAAACTCTAGGTCCATGGGGTCCCAGCGCACGTATTTTTTTGTAGAAATCGCGAAACCTCTGGTTGATGTAACTGGTGACCAAAGAGCTGGTGGCTTCCTCGCACAACGTATCAGCATTGTGATTCAGCAAGGAAATGCCGCTAGCATCTTACGTAGGTACAATGCCTCAAAGGCCTATTTTCAAGTTATTGCAATAGATTGTTTTTACCTTTTGTATTTTGTGAGTGTTTTAATATACTTTTGTATAAAAAAAAATATTTATTGATTTTTTATTTTCTTTATAACCTTATTGAACCTTAAAATATATAGGAATCGTCTGAAAGAAAATTACTTAATCAAATTAGAAGTAAAATACAAGCCGGTTTGGGCACCGGCTCTCATTGTCAGTAATATAAATATGTACGTCCAATCATGAACATTTGCATATGAAATATTGCCACTCTGAGATCTTAAAGAATGACTCACGCTAGCCCGAGATGGGATGGGCCGGGCCGTGCCTGTCAATTTATATTGAATGGTGTCACATGACCTCGAGGGCTCCGAGCTATCACATGACAACTTTCTAGAAATTGACACATGCGGCATGGCCCTGTCTACCGTGAATCACCTTGATGGCTCGCGTGTTGGCTTCGGCTTCGCGTACGCCTCCCAAACATTTAGGCGAAGGACGTCACTTTCTTAGGACGCCACTTTCTGAGTATGTCACTTTCTGAGGATGCCACTTTCGATGCAGGTCACTTTCTTAGGACGTCACTTTCGATGTACGTCACGTTCTGAGTACGCCACTTTCGAGGTAGGTCACTTTCTGACTACGCCACTTTCTGCGTATGCCACTTTCTGTGTATGCCACTTTCTGAGTACTCCACTTTCTGACTACGCCACTTTCTGACTACGCCACTTTCTTACTGTGTAGCGTTGATTGTTCATAGTATCTTGTTAAATAAATAAACAATTAGGGATAGGTTTAGACAAGTAGACAAGATTTAAAACCTCCTTGTTACCTATGTTATTGAGCAGCATACAGGTTTGAGTCAAATTTCGCTGGTGTCTTGTGACGTTAGTGACATTATTGTGTTTGCGATTTTTTCACTATTGTTATTGAAATCATTATTTCATTATGTTTGCGACTCGAGCTGCAAGCGAGGGACGTAAATATGCGATCAAGGGCTTTATTTATTACCTCACGTGTCACGTGTCGTGTCATTTTATGCCTAAACTTGGGCAGAAATCGGCTTTTTCCGTACGCGTAGCGTTCGGAAAAAGGCACTTTATGGCCAGGTGTGGCATAAATACTTTTTCATTTTCATACTAATTGTATGGGGAAAGTTTTTCTCGAAATATGGCTTTTCTAGCTGGAAATTTATTTTTGGTCCCATACTAGCTTTTAATCCCGGACAGGAATGGAATCGATTGGCATAAAAAAATCAGTTTGTCAAAAATGACAATCTTCTCGCAACCTGTATGTTTTTTCCAAAATCTGTAAACGCCAATCTTCATTAATTTGAAATCGAAGGAAGGTGACCATTTTTCGCCTAGCAACAAGGGATCTGGTAGCTGCCCTCACTGACCCAAAATCTATTTCCACCCTGTATAATTATTAACCCACGCCCGCGCCGCAAAAATAAATACTGTTACGCCGGTCATGTGAACAAAACTTCAAATGTGATTTTTCATGCCTTAGAAGCGTTTTCAGCAGGCTGAAAAGTGATTTCAGGCCGTTTTAGAGGTGCCTCTTTCACATACTAGAAGATTCAAAATTTAACCCAGTTACCGTTGTTTTCAGGCGCCTGAAACATGTTTTCAGTTCGTTTCAGGCCACCCTCTACCAGATGGCACAATAACCTGAAAACCCGTTTTCAGGCGTTTTCAGGACCCCTTATGGGCCCCTGAAGTACAATTCAGTATATGGCGAAATTTCTCGAAGGAGTGAAAGAGATAGCACTCTTAGAAAGAGCTAGCTATACGGAACATTCCAGAAGTGTGTGAAAGAGAAGGATAGAAAGAGACGGCAAGACTCGAGAATGTTCTGGAGTACTCGCGAACACACCTACCTAGTAGCTATACGGAACATTCGAGAAGTGTGTGAAAGAGACCACTCTTAGAAAGAGATAGCTATACGGAACATTCGAGAAGGGTGTGAAAGAGAAGTATAGAAAGAGACGGCAAGAGTCGAGAACGTTCTGGAATACTCGCGGGCACACCTGCCTAGTACCCAGCCGCGTCTAGAAGCATCGCGAGAAGTACTTAGGTACCTACTCGCGAACTTACTAGAATCGAAGCCGACCTGTCGAGGCGAGATTTGGCTGGAACATTCTGGAACCATCAGGAGTACCGCCGACGGGTATATATAGCGGCAGCCTGCAGCCACAGAGTAGTTCAATTCTGAATGCGATACAGTGCGGATCAAGAGCGAATCGGAGTGAAGTAAAAGTGACGAGTGCGTTAAATTAGTGTGTGATAATTGTGTTCAAGTACTGTGTTTAGTGTCTTGTGAGTAGCAATAAAGCCTCAGTTTTAATTAGTGGTTAATTAGTGCATTTTTTATAAAGTACCCACCCCTCGAACGTAACAATACGCATAAAAATATAACAATTCACTATCAATTTATTAATTATACAAGCTTACAATATTTTAAATTATCAAAGCCTCAAAATGATATGCAGAACAGGTAAAAATAAAAATAACGACTTGGGTCAGGACGTCGCGAGACTCACGAGCTCCAGCAGTAGGCGTTAGATGCCGAGCAAAGCGCGCTGTCTGGCGGCATCGGTAAAATTATACGGAACTCCACGACGCACTACCACCGCACTGTTCACTACACTTGCCCTCACAATGCTTTATTACAGAGTCTTGGCACAGCCTTGGTCGCTCGTAGTTTCTCTATCCAGTAAGGAACTGTTTGTCCACTGTCTGTATATCCAGGGAGTTGCTCAGCAGACTTTATGATGAGATGGGTCAAAAAAACGAGAAATAGTAGAACTGTACGTGTATAAAAATATGATTGGAGAATTTTGTATTATTCATAACATTTACATCAACGATAATATGAGTCAAAAATTTCCGTTCTGTCACATCCATTATAAAATGACGTATAAATATAGGAATCAGCAAAAAGTTTAAATATTTTAAACAAAAAGTATGGGAAACTAGTAGTAAATATACCTACATCTACATATTTACATAACACTTAATTAAACTTTCACGATTTTCACACATTATATATTTACTAAAGACGTCGGAGGTTTGTTTTCAAAATCTATACACGATTAAGCCCCGTTTTAGTAAATATATAATATTTACATAATTTGTGTATCGTATGATATTGTTTTTTTTTAATCCTAGTGTATGTACGTATAACTTATTAAAATATACTTTAAAAAAGATATCGACTTCGACGATACTTATTTTAGGCTCTTGTAGTACGAGTATGCCCCAATGCACAAACGAGGTTTAACATTTATTATCTATCGCCACCTTTCAAAACCGTGCATTCATTATAATCTGAGAAGATCACATCCGTTTCTTTTTATCTTGTTTTCACTATTCTCGCCAGATATTGATATTTGACTACTAAATTAACTGTTTTAAAATATGCGTTAATTTTATATAATGAGATGAACAATAAACACTGTATAGTCAGAAAGTGGCGTAGTCAGAAAGTGGAGTACTCAGAAAGTGGCATACACAGAAAGTGGCATACGCAGAAAGTGGCGTAGTCAGAAAGTGCCCTACCTCGAAAGTGGCGTACTCAGAACGTGACGTACATCGAAAGTGACGTCCTAAGAAAGTGACCTGCATCGAAAGTGGCATTCTCAGAAAGTGCCATACTCAGAAAGTGGCGTCCTAAGAAAGTGACGTCCTTCGCCTAAATGCTCCCAAAAGTCCGCAACACCATTGTTCCGTGATAGGAAAAATGAATATGAATATATGAAGTCCAGTAAGTACCTACACTTGGCTCACGAGATAACCGGCATGTGGGTATTACGACAATAATGTTTGGCGGAATTGCAAAATACTTAATTATGTACGTATGTACTTGCGTATTGTTTTTTAAGTATAATGGGTTGATGCTATACTAGCACGTTTGGCGGAAAAGCAGAGTAACATTATGGTCGTGTTTAATTAATATGGAATTCCGCAAAGTAACATCCGTTTCAGCGAACGGTCTCATAGCGAGGAGCCTCGACCGTCACCTTGCGGGGTTCTTGCTAAAGTGAATGTCATTGGACTTTCAGGGCCTATACCACGAAAATCGAACGATTGCGGATTCGTATCTCCATCTCTGTCACACTTGCATATTGGAGTGACAAAGAGGTCTTCCCGTCAATGCCATTTTTCGGTGTTCGTGGTAGGCATGCAGGACTATGTAAACAAACGGCGTCACTTTGATTTATCACTGTTACTCCTTAAAGTTTCACCCCACCTCATCAAAAGTCATTGAAAACATACACTATTAAAATAGCCTTTCTCGTAAAAAACAAATAATATAGGAAAATTTACTTAATCTTGGAAATTTCATTGAAAATTCAATACGATTTAAAAGTTACGTTATTTCGACAAAATGCAATGACGTTTTTGTTTCTTTTATATTCTACGTTTGTCTATGACGTTTAGGGATGTGACTAAGTTAGTGACATTGTAATGCCGGTACTCACGGTATCTACCTGATATAGGCATAGTGTACACTACACGGTAAGTAAATGAGTAAAGGATCTTAGCGTAAGGTATAATATACTTAAAATTAAATAAATACCTAAATTCAGATGCGGATGCATGCAGTGAAAGAAATGCGTGGATCATGTAATAAGAGAAGAGCATAAAATGAAAAATTTAGACGGCATCATCGATAGGGTATACCGATGATGTAACGCCACCTTTTATAATTAATACTGGTGACTCTAGTAAACTTCAAGCACCGATTTTCAGAAGATTAAACCAATTAAAAATATGAAGATGAGATGTGTTTTACTTTTGGTATTTTAGTAATCATTTATTTTGACTTAAAATAGCACTTCCCCATCACTAGTAAGTTCATCATTCAAAGACAATTTCAATATGGCGGTTTGTTTACACAGTCCTGAAAGTCTAATGACATTCACTTTAGGCGGCCGGCTGGATCAAGGGTCAGATGCGGAAGGCGGCAATCGAGTATACGGCGTGGATTCTTTATTTCAATAACAACAAAAACACATAAAACTAAAATAAAATAAATGTTAAAGTAAATACGGCGTGGATAGATCGGCAATTCCTCTCTGCGGCCCTAACCACCGGCAGGCAGTCTGGGCCCTGCCCCGCTGCATCCTAGGTTAGGATTTTTATCGTATGTTTTTGTATGTATGTGTTAGTTATTGGTTAGTTAGTTGCCAAAGCAGATTCCAGGCTCCCTGAGCCGTGCAGCCAGGAAAACTGCCGCGTTTAGTATGAAACTATAATTTTGGAATAGTAGTGAATCATTACAGAAAAATCAAAAGTCATTCGCTACTTTGTTTTTAATTATTGACCGACTTCCTGTTGCAAAAACTGATAAGTCAGTAATCAGTTACCAAAATTTATCTTAATCTAATCTTAAGGGCATCTATACTAATCACATCGGTATACTTTATTATCTATGTTACATTGAACAACAGGCCTAAGATGGTTATCCACGAATGTCATTAGATAATGCTATAAGTTAATAAACTAAAAAATGCACGGATAGCGCGACGGTGACAGTTGCCAAATAGGTATAGGTAACATTTGACAGAAATGTTTAAAATTATCAGTAATTGTCTGAAAGTGCCCATAAATAAACTGTCATCTTATCAGGCTATCCGCTTAGCATCTTAGCCCCCCTGGTGGAGTTTTGAACATTTTATCATTATTTATAAATATATTTTAAATGTTTAGGCGTTGGCTCGACCGACGGTAACAAAACGATTACAAACCGATGGTTTTCTTAATAAATTCATGAGATTTTTATGAATAATCACAACGATATAAAACAAGAAAATACCTATACGTGTAAAATAATATAAAAGAACAGGGTGAAATGGAACGGTGAATTATTAAGCGAACGAGGCATTGTTCAGGCTAAGTACTTAATTTTCACGAATTAACGATGTTGATATTTCTAAATACTTACTTTTCAGATATAACTCGTCAACCCTACCGTTTCAACCCTAGCAAGTAGATACAATGACGTCATCAAGACTAAGCAAGACCTTTTTAACCCAACTCTTCTTCACACTTTTTAAATATGAAATCCATCAAATATGACGATTTCGCCAATCTCAAAAGGGTGTGAATGTAGATGGCTTATTTATACAGTAGAGGACTACAACAGACAAACATGCATGGCCCATACCAGAAACTGTTACTAAACCCAATAAAATTTAAATTGTAAATGTGGATTTGTACATTTTAACTACCTTTAAATTAATTAATTCAATTTAAATTGAACGTACACACGTACGCTTACAGAATGGGACACAATCAGGAAAGAAATCATATAAGTAAAAATTTTTATGTGTTAATTTTTGTTTCGTTTTCTTTAATTTTCCATTTGTGGTCTCTCGTTTTCACTGTTTTTTTTTTATATAAATTCTTGTAAAACCGCGAGTTGTCAAGTATTTTAAAGATTTTATGTTTAAACAAAATAAGTCCCGCGTAGTTTCTTGCCGGTAATAATCTTCTCGGCCTGTGGTACACCACATTTAGAACCGGTGCTAGCCTTTTCTTATAAGCATAAGTGTATTGTAATGTTTTTATATTAAAAAATAAAGATACATATTTGTATATTTTATTTTGTATAATTTTATACCTACCTTGAAAGAACATGTTTCATTTGCATAGACATCGCTCAACGTTCGTCACTGATTCTTCGTCGTTGCCGGTATTACTGTTACCTAATACATGTAACATTAGCTGTATTACCACACAGTCTACCGTCGTTTGTCTTTATCACTCCAAGCAAGAGCGACAGAGAGGCTTATCATATAATTTCGATTGTCGATGTTCACGGGAGGCCGGTATATATCAGATTATCAGAGTCAGTATCAAATGGATTCTCTAAAGTGGTGCTCGTCTCACGGCCTGTGAGTGACTAAGTGTAATTGAAGAACTAATATTTGGTAAAGAAAACTGATGTTATTTTTTTCATTTAGTGCTTTGATTTTATAAAATACAATTTCAGACTTCTGTAGTGAAAACAAGGAAGTGTAAAAAAATATTTGTGTTCATATTTCGTATTGTTAAATTCGAAGCTCTATGAAGTAGTTATACGAAAACAAAGTGAATAATGTTAGTCTTATTGTCAAGTATTGTTAATAATTATAAAGTTGGAGTTTATAAGGTATAACATTTATCTACGACACATTTATACTATAAATGTATATATCTTGAATTTAAAGCAATTGCTCAAAAACACGTAAACGTATTTGTTTACTGATTTGTTAAAGAAAAAAATATACAAAATACCTGTTTAACTCATAAAGGTTAGTCATAACATTATGTACCTATTATTTTACTAGATATGAATAGAGAACGTATACAGCGCAAGTTGCAGAAACTTTCCAAACTATTAAAAAAAGATTTCAGAGTTTTTTCGGAAAATGCCAGAATATAGGATTGGATACGTAGAAAAGGGAAAGTTTTAGTTCAATGCACATAGAGAGTTTTGGAAGTTAACGAACCAGTTTAAATGGTTAAAAGCTATAGATTAAAACCGGTTTTTATTACTGTTTTAGAGGCCAAAGCGCTATAGGCAAATTTGTATGAACACTGTCCCCGTGTCTGTGGCAAGCTTATGATTTTTTACTATGACGAGGATCGCCCTAAAAAGTTTTTTTTAATACCACGCCGGTGGCAAACAAGCATACCCGCCTGATGTAAAGCGGTCACCTAAGGACCCCTGCAACTCCAGGGGGGTTACATGCGCGTCGCACATCAAAATCTTGTACACTCCTTTTTTGAATCCCATACTGTAATCTTTCGGGAAAACCTCAGCAGGGAGCTCATTCCACAGCTGGAGCGTCCTCCGGAGGAAATTCCTCTGAAACCGCACAGTGCACAGTTGATGACCAATGATCCAATCAGCCAGTATAATAAAAGATTTTCAAGGAAAACCTTAATATATAAAGGAGCGTGGCCCGATATGCTCTTGGTTGGTTTTTATCTGTAGTTATAATATACCTTGCAGCAAGATACCTACTCATTAGTTAGAAATCTCATGTTAATTAAAACTGTACATTGTTTTTGGTTTCATTTGTGCAATAAGTGCAATTAAATGAGCATAAAGGATGACTCACACTAGGACGGGACGGGACGGGACGATCTGTCAATTTCTTTTGAAAGAATCACGTGACAGCTCGGAGCCCTCGGATGTCACGTGACGTTTTCTATAGAAACTGACAGATCGTCCCATCCCATCCCGTCCCGTTCTAATGTAAGTCATCCCTAACTCATAAGTCGACACAAAATAATTTGTAAAACAATGGCTCTGTAACTGGTAGGGATATAGAATTTTTAATATATATTCATGAATCAGATGCAAAACGTTACGTATATTTTTTGACGTGTTGTATCATCTACCTATTCACATAACAAACAATATTAGTAGTCAGGTCGGAAGGTGTATACATCGCAGGCGTATAGTATAATCATTACATCACGGCTAGCAGTGTTGAATAACGTTTGGCGCCGAATACATTCCGCTCCACCACTCTGTCTGTCCGACGATGACTGCCCGATGCAGTCGAAACATGTCACGCCTATTCTGATAAAAAATACGTGAGTGTTAACCGTTGCAATTTAATATTATTATCTTTACAGCGATGAGCACTCGCCCTATTTTTCAGTAGTACATGACATCTCTCCCAATTTATAATTAAGACAAATAGAGTGACCACTTAAAAACATGAATCTGAACATTTAATTGAAATTAAACACTTTAGAACGGATTAATCGCGTTTATTAACACCATGATCCTACGTTTCGAGCCCTTTACAGCACTCGTTTTCACAGGGTTAAGATGATGACTCTGTTTAATTTCAATGAATAACAATCGCGGTAACAGAAGACAATATTCTGAACATTTAATGTTCAGATTCATGTTTTTAAGTCATCAATTAATTTACTATTTATAATAAATTTTATTATAAATAGTAAATTAATTGATTCGTGCTTTAAAAAAATAGGACTAACATTTTTAACGCTGTTTTTAGAGCTGCCTGTAAATTTCTATGAGCTACAGTCAGGTCTAAAAATCGCTATGAGTGAATACGATGCTAAAACGGTTCTTTAGCAATTTGAGAAAACGATACACAACAAATGCTTACAAAGCCACGATAGAGTCATATCGTCTAAGACACTTTGCTTTATCTACAAGTTCTACAACACAGACAATAGGTACGATATTGAATGATTACGTATGTTTACGATTCTGCCTCAGTTAATGATGCTAAAGGTTACGTTTAGAATTCCAACAAACAGAGTATACCTACGGAGCGAAGCAAAACAAGTATACGGAATAAAAAATATAAACCAGCTTGTAAACTGTAGGTACAGTCAACCAATTGGAACCCTAGGCCACTGTAGGACTATGTCATAGTGACGCTATAAATCAGATTGTAAGAAATCTCTTACTGCTTGTTATTTTGACATGGTTCTAGAGTGGCCTAGGATTCTAATTGGTTGACTGTACGTAGAGGCCGGGAAGTAAGGGGTTGCCGGCCTAAAACATAATTATGGATAGGTATGAGGCTGGCAACCCTATTCCCCCATGCAATGAAACAACGAAATATTTAATAGTAAAAAAAACCAGTAAAGTGCGAGGCGGACTCGCTCACTGAGGGTTCCGCACAAAGGATGCTCCCCCTCATTTAGGACATTAGGTACTTAAAAATACTGGTGGGGAACTCTCAGTGTGCAGCAATTATATGGTTTTCGGATTTCTTCCTGTACTTGTGCTACAAGCTCGTGCTTTTTGCCAAATTTAGTGGTTCTATGTCAACGGGAAGTACTCTATACATTTTGATTCCCATTGCAAATGTATGGAAAATGAGATATAAATCGCCGTATCTTTAGTAGAGGTTTAGTTTTCTTACACCGTCAAGGGGCCGTAGATTTCTGTATGTGGTATTAATTTCAACTTGCTATCTCTACGCGTTCCCGAGATAAAGAATATTAATAGACAGACAGACGGACGCACAACAAAGTGATCCTATGAGGGTTCCGTTTCACCCTAAAAACGATCTTTATTCCGTAAATGTCAATAGACGTTGGTCTCACCGTCTATTTAATGATGAAAATATGTGTAGTTTCAGATCAAAAATGTTGAAGCTCCTCCTAGCACTAATAGGAGGTGTGGTCTTCGCATTATGGTTCGCGACCAGACCTGCTGACCCCTCAACCCTGCCAACGTTGGACCTGGAGGAGTGGTGGGGACCTGGAGAGAAGGGCAAGCCTGATACCAGCATCAGGCCCTTTAAAATCGAGTTTAATAACAAGGTTCGTGTTACCCCCCCTGACCCGAGTAGGTGTGACTTTCGCATTATGGTTCGCCATTAGACCTGCTGGGGACCTGTAGAGAAGGAAAAAGCTGAAAACAACATCCTCAGTCCTTTTATAATCAAGTTTAATGACAAGGTTTTTGGTACGAGTTTCAAAATTGTTGACTAAGTATGTACTCGTAAGTGTATTTATATTTTCTATGAGACTGACAATATAGTACTATGTGATCCGGTGTGAATATCTCAGGAGGAGGGTGATCAAAGTGCGTAGCTAAGATGCCAATCGCTAACGGTCAGTCACCAACGAAACGCTACTGTCTTTGTCTTTGTCGCACCAATAAGGAAGAGTGATAGAGATAGAAAACTACGCTACGCTACAGCAATAGCGAATGGCATTTTGGCTACGCACTCAGCGCTCTTACCATGACGTATTAACATGATTCAATTTAGGTTCTTAACTGTGCTCAGTTGTATGGCAGCGACCCAGGGTATAGGGTATAGGTCCTAAACTGAATCGCGTTAAGATGTCATGGTAAGGCCCCTGGGATGTTACCATGACGTCTTAACGCGATTCAGTTAAGATTCTTAACTGTGCTCAGTTGTATGGCAGCGACTCAGTTAGGTCCTAAACTGAATCGCGTTAAGACGTCATGGTAAGGCCCCTATTTATAGTATATTGTGTAATGAAGTGCAAAACAAACTATAAGTACTTAAACCGTTCTCAACACAAGGAGATAAATAATGTATTAATATGATTAAAAAATGCAAATTACAAGATATTGGCCCCTAAAAAAATTTACTTATTTAAATTCCAGACGATAGAAGACCTAAAAAGGCGACTAGCCAACTATCGCCCCCCAACCCCTCCACTAGAGGGCGCGGCGCAGCACTACGGCTTCAACAGCAATCTGCTGGAAGAATGGCGTCTCCACTGGAAAGACCGGTACCCGTTTAAGGCCAGGGAGGCCTTTTTGAACCAGTTCCCACAATTCAAGACTAATGTTCAGGGGTTGGATGTGCACTTCATACATGTGAAGCCCAAGGTATAGAACATTTTTGGCTTGTATTTTGTTGTGTCTAACCATACATACTGAACATCTTTTAATATAGATCTTCTTCTTCTTTTAAATAATGGTTTCTGTCCGAGAGTTGGACAATTTTGTCAATGTCGAGTATTATCACAATCTCAGTATATGGGGAATCAACATTTATTTTCGAAATATATACAGTAAGTGTAACTTACCTACTCGTAACTACCTACCTCTTGGTCCATGGGGTCCCAGCGCACGCCAGTTTTTCGTAGAAATCGCGAAACGTCTGGTTGATGTTACGGTGACCGAAGAGCTGGTGGCTTCCTCGCACAACGTATCAGCATTGCGATACAACGAGGAAATCCTGCCAGCATCATAGGTACAATGCCTCAAGAACTATTTTAGATTTAAAGTAGATAGAGGTAGGTAGTTAGGTAATAATAGGTAAGTTACACTTACTGCATATATCTCAGTATATTATATATAAAAAAATAATAGTATATTGCCACTTGGGCGAAGTTACTCGATAATTTGACCTCGATATATGTTTATGTAGTGTGTATGCTACGCCTCACACCCACATATGTATAACCTTATCCTATATATTCTTATGCACGTGTCACTGTAGACAGAATATAATCATAACTCAACGCAACTAGTCGTTTCCTTTACGCCCAACACTACAAGTTTATAGCTATAAGACTTCTTAAGATATAGTTTCTCAGGGGCCGAAATCCTGGGACTGCCGCTTGATGACTAAAGGAGTGATCGAACTCGTTTCAGGATTAACTATTCATTAGCTGTTACACATTAAACAACATTTAGTAAACAAAAAACAATTCCAGAGACGCCATCGCCATCTTGAGTATCAACCGACAAATCATTTTACTATAGACAGTTTTGTTTGACTATAAACTTCAGTTCATACAATAAACATGATTATTGTCATATGATTAGGAGGGGTAGGCCTGTCAATTGCTATTCCGACTGGATTAATAAGTACTCAAAGATAGATAGGGGCGACCGCGTTGTCGTTAAAATCAAAACCCGACATTTCAATCGGATGGCGATGATTTCTATGAGAAAATATATTTTTCAGGATTTTTAACAAATGTATTATTATGTTCCAGGTCCCAGCAGGCGTGAAGGTCCTGCCCCTCCTGATTCTCCACGGCTGGCCCGGCTCCGTGGTCGAGTTCTTCGAAGCCATCCCACTCCTCACTCGCCAAGTCCCTGGCTACGACTTCGCGTTTGAAGTAGTTGTACCCAGCCTTCCAGGCTATGGGTTTACTGATGTAAGTTCTAAAGTGACTGATGAGTACAGATCCTGCCATACTGCAGGAGCGAAGCAAAACAAGTATACAAAATAAAAACCAGCTTGTAATAAACTGTAGGTATAGTCAACCAATTGGAACCCTAGGCCACTGTAGGACTATGTCATAGTCACGCTATAAATCAGATTGTAAGAAATCTCTTACTTATAAAACTTTCGCGACTTAAACACATATTTAAACATAATTATTAAACGGGTCTAACGCGAATTAATTTGTTTACCTTATTTACCGACGTTTCGACACACGTCGGTAAATAAGGTAAACAAATTAATTCGCGTTAGACCCGTTTAATAATTATGTTTAAATAAATCTCGTACTGTTTGTCTTTTTGACATGGTTCTAGAGTGGCCAAGGGTTCCAATTGGTTGTTTGTACTCGTATGTGAGTACTGAAATAAGCAGGATTTAATGTGTCTTGGTCGCTGTTAGCTTAGACTTAGTATTTAAACTACTAGATACGATTGGATACGAGATACAAGTTTTATTAATGGCCTAGTTAAGAGTAATCCTGCCTACGAAGCTGGAGGTCCCGGGTTTGAATCCTGGTAAGGGCATTTATTTGTGTGTTCATCACGAATATTTGTTCCTGAGTAATGGTTGTTTTCTATGTTTATAAGAACATAAGTATGTATTTATCTATTTAATTGTATTTATCGTCGCCTAGTATAAGCTTCCCTTAGTTTGGGGCTTAGTTGATTGAAAGGTAAAGATAAGGGAAATAAAGCCAGTCATTTTGGATTATTAGACAACAGCATAACTGAAGAGAAGATAAGACGTAGTATTACTCACAGTAGGCAGTCCGAGACGGGCCGGGATGGGGCCGGCCGTGCCCGATCTGTCAATTTCTATGGAAAGTGTCACGTGACGTTCGGACTCGAGCTATCACGTGACGCTCTCTATATTTGTCAGATCGGCCATAGTCCGGCCCAGTCTACTTTGAGTCATACTTTACTCGTATTACCATGCCAGTGTAAACATCCTGAACATATCCCTAGTAAACTGATTAGATTATAAGCAGGAGCCTTACCATGACGTCTTAACGCGATTCAGTTGACGACCTAAACTGAGTCGCTTCCATACAACTGAGCCTAAACTGACCCTAAACTGAATCGCGTAAGGACGTCATGGTAAGGCCACAGGTTTCTATCTATTTATTGGAATGAATACTGCAACTGATTTGACGGATGGTTTCGAGTCCTTTACAGTGCTCATCGTCGGGTCAAAAAGTCACGAGGTTGTTGCTGTATCTTCATTTCAATAAGAACTAAGTCTCTTTTAATCTCCAGCCAGCAGTCCGTCCAGGCCTCGGCGCCGCCCAAGCTGCGGTACTGTTCCGCAACCTGATGAATCGTTTGGGACACAAGCAGTTCTTCATGCAGGGCGGAGACTTGGGATCCATCATCGGCACCAACATGGTCACTCTCTTCCCTGATGAAGTGTTGGGCTTCCACTCCAACATGCTTTTAGTTAAGGTGATTTTTGTATTTTTTTTGATTTGGTACATTATTTTAAAGTTGTATCTTAAATGGCCCTTAAAAATATACCATTCCATAGCCCAATTGGTTGGCAGATTTAGATTTAAACCAATAGATAAATAAATTGCAACGGTTGAGTATATATATTGTATTTTAATCACATCGGGCATTCATCGTCGGACAGACAGAGTGGTGTTGTCACCTTCGCGGTTTGGGCATCACTGTGTCACGCCTATTGTGATAAAAATACGTGAGTTTTAGCCGTTGCCATTTAATGTCAGTATAACTCAGGATAGTTTAAATTATACCAACAGATAATCTTAGATACACATAATTATTTAAGTGTTTTCGCCTTTTGATCTCTTCCAGGGACCTTACCACGATCGCCTAATGCGAGTCTGCTAAGGTCCTTAACTTTGCTCAGTTGTATGACAGCGATTCTGTTAAGGTCCTTAACTGTGCTCAGTTGTATGGCAGCGATTCTGTAAAGGTCCTTAACTGTGCTCAGTTGTATGGCAGCGATTCTGTTAAGGTCCTTAACTGTGCTCAGTTGTATGGCAGCGATTCTGTTAAGGTCCTTAACTGTGCTCAGTTGTATGGCAGCGATTCTGTTAAGGTCCTTAACTGTGCTCAGTTTTATGGCAGCGATTCTTTTAATTAATTCTGTGAACTGTGCTCAGTTGTATCATATGGCAGCGACTCAATCTAGGACCGAAACTGAATCGCGTTAGGTGATCATGGTAATCCCTCAGGTTTGGGCCCTTACCATGACTTCTTAATGCGATTCAGTTTAGGACCTAAATTAAGTCGCTGCCATACAACTGAACACAGTTAAGAACCTAAACTGAATTGCGTTTAGACGTCATGGTAAGGGCCCTGGATATGCTTGGGTTCGAATTAGAATCATGAGCTGTGTTAATACTCAAAATAAAATTATGTCCCACTACAGAAAATTTAAATTAAGACAATATTTGAGACATTTGTTTTATTATCAGATTTAATTCAGAATTTTCATCTCGTGATTCTGATTCGGATGTACAAGCATGTCCAGAACTGGAAGAATCAGGGCCTCCGGTTCTTTTTAAAACGCTTATTTGTCTTTTCTGTCTCGGATAGTAACTGAAGTTTAGAAATACTTATAAATAAATAAGTAATTTATATCCAGTCTCCAGGCATCTTTTGTTTTCCATTCTGTACATGGCCGTGATCTTGTATTATACGAGTATATATCACTAATATCAAATAGCACTCTTACTAAACTAATTGATATTTTAAGGAAACTTTTAGCTGAACCCTTTTCACATCCACAGAACAAACTCTCGTTTCTCCTAATATGGCTGGGATCACTATATCCGCCTCTCGTGGTGCCAGAACACCAAGCGCACAGGATGTACCCACTGGGCGTGTACATCGCCAATATGACGTTGGAATCAGGATACTTTCACATGCACGCTACCAAACCTGATACCCTGGGTAAGTTTGACTATCAGAGGCCACCTTACATTAACGGGGAATCTCTTTACCGCTCACCTATCATGTATACTCCCGATGCTGGGATCTTTGCCCGTCTCTGATGGTGCCGGTCAGGGTCAGGGTGCCCAGGGTGTACCCTGTAGTCCCTGTACTGTACCAGGGAAATCCTGTACTGAAGCAAGATGTACTGAGCGTGCCCCTGGCTAATAGTGGCTGTGAGATTGTCCCACAATATTTATTTATTTATTTAAACAACCCTGTTTTGTATGAAAGGATATACCACCAAAATGTTCTATGTTTGATTTACATAGGGGAGTCAGCAATCGTGTTATTTTATTCATACATACTTTGAGCATTTTCACTGGTAACTTGAGCATAATTATTATGCTTCCGAAATCATCAACGAATACTTTAATCGAATAAAAATACTGACTTAGCGAAGAGACTCAGGGACGCGACTGGCGCCCGAAGAGTCGAAAGTTACCTCTCTCAACGTATTAGTCTAGCTATGCAGTGGGATAACGCAGCCAGCATATTTTATTGAATAAATGAAATAAGAAAAGACTTGGTCGAAGTTAGAATTAAAAAATATATACCTATATAATTAATCTAAATGGTTTCCAGGTGTCGGCTTGTCAGACTCGCCGCTCGGCCTCCTCGCCTACATCTTCGAAAAGTTCAGTACCGGCACCAGGTTTGACTTCCGTGGCCGCGAGGATGCAGGCCTGCTGGAGTTCTTCTCGAGAGACCAGTTGCTTGACAACGTCATGGTTTATTGGGTCACCAACTCGAAGACTACTGCTATGCGGTTTTATGCTGAGACCTTCAATAAGGCGCAGAGTGCTCTCAATATTGACAAGTAACTTTTACATTGACAATTACTATGCCTTTTTACTCCAAAATGTCATTATCATTTTGATCATCATCAAAATAAATGTCATGATTATCGTGATGAACGACATTATTCGTTAATTTTATCATCGATCAGATAAAGGTGACATTGAACAACGTATGACATTGTTGTGACTTGAAAATTTAAATTTCCAATGACTGCTATTCGTAAATTCCGTAATGTGACAGATTAGATGCCATGGCTTTTAGATTATTCAATCCATCAAATGTTACCTTTACATTTCAAAGTTTGTTACCGCCTCGTAAGTTCTTCTTTGTGTAATTATTTCCCTATCGCTCTCACTCAAGAGCTCGTTAAACCAAATGTTTTACTGTCTCTTCTTCTATATAATCAGTGTTGCCTCAGAGTCCTGTTATTCAAGACCCCATTGATAACTAAATTAATTTTGTGTTAAGCAGACATCTGCGAACTAAATTTACAATTTTATAATTGAAAGAAAAATGGGAAAATTCCCCGTGTCGAGCGGGATTTGAACCCACGACCTCTCTGAACACCGGTCAGATCGCGTTGCCAATTGAGCTATCGAATGTTTCCACTATTTCTTTAATTTGGTTATACGCCTTAGGGAGACGCCAGGTAGCGCCATTTACCGAAAGTGTTAAACATTTGTACGGCATCGATGTTCTAAGATATTTTAGAAATCATCGATAACAATGCTCTACCCCCATACTAAATTAATTTTGTATTAAATAGAGACGTCTGCTATCGAAATTTGATCTTATCAGTGAACACTATTATGATAAAGAGTATTTGCATAGTCTTGCCATCTATTACTTACCAAAGCTCCTTGCGTCACCTCGAGCCTAATCAGCAAAGCCTTGAATGCCATACACTCCAAATTACTCAGAATCTTTCTCCTTCCAGCTACCAGACCACGGTCCCAACCTGGGCCCTCCAGGCACACAACGACCTATATCACCCTCCATTCCTGCTCCGCACCAAGTTCGTGAACCTGCTAGGCCACACGGAGCTGCCTGATGGTGGCCATTTCTTGGCGCTGGAGAAGCCTGAAACCTTCGTCAAGGATATATTCCATGCGGTGAAGAAGTTTTTGGAATATCGGGAAAATAGTAAAAAGACTGAGCTGTAAAAGAGTATTAAAAATTATAAAATACTTACGTGTTTCTTATTTACCTTCCACATCAAAATATGGTCGGTGCCCCCAAATTATGTATCCAGCTATTCGAGGATACTTATGTGAGGGGACAGACGGTACTTTTTAGGATTTCATAGCAAACTTGACTTATGTCCTGTTATCCCTCAGGAGGGACATATAGGGCCCCAACATTCCATCTGGGACGATTTTGTGCAGCATCTTCCCATTTGAGACCTGTTACCTCCGCTTCTTTTACCACCGATCGGCGCCACGTGGATTTAGGACGGCCAGCTCTGCGTTTCCCGGACGGCTGCCATGTTAAGGCCTGCTTTGGAGGTTATTCCTCCAAATATATGAAGGCTACAGTGCTACAGAAAAACCGGTCAAGTGTGAGTCAGACTCGCCCACCGAGCGTTCCGCACAAAGGATGTTGGGCCATTTATAATCTTAGGTGCTTAAAACTGGTGACACGGAACGGGTAGCCGACGTTACAAAAGTGCATCAAAAATATATACGAGTATATATGTTTATGACTTTACTATTTTATAGAGCCTACCGGTCCAACACAACTTTGATTCTTAAGGCAAACCTGAGAAACTAGTATTATTTTTAAAATTAAATACTATTTATCATTAGTTTAAAAATACCAACAAATAAAACACGTCACCTTAGTTTATTTTGTATAAATACAAAAAAGAACGAAAAAACGAAAGATGAATACAGCAGTAAATAAAAGAAAGTGAGGTAAGAATTATTTTGGAATTTAATAAACATAATTATCAAACGGCTCTAACGCGAATTCACTGATTTACCTTATTTACCGACACACAGGTTTCACTGGTCATGGTCGCGGCTGACTGATGTCCCAGCATCATATATGTATGTGTGTATGTGTGTGTATTTTGGAATTGAGTTATAAATATAAACATGTACCTACCTACAGTTGAGTAGTACAGAAAGTTGCGTTGATATAGATCTGTCACTGACGATCTTGCTTCTTGGGTAATATTTGAAGAGTTCCATGAATTTCTAAATCAGTTCCAGAATTTATACCTATTGGTAATATTAATTATTATGAACATATAACGGGAACATTGTAATATTAAGTAAAGTATCTGCGACTGTTATTACAAAAAGGTACCAGTTTGTCACTGGCCGATAAGACGCTACGCTGATGTGATAAATATTCATTTGGTAATGACTTTTTGACGAAACCTGTGGTGTTTTGATGAAACTTGTGGTGTTTTGATGAAACCTGTGGTGTTTTTATGAAACCTGTGGTGTTTTGATGAAACCTGTGGTGTTTTGACGAAACCTGTGGTGTTTTGATGAAAGCTGTGGTGTTTTGATGAACCCTGTGGTGTTTTGACCAAACCTGTGGTGGATTTATTGTCTGTCAGTTGACGAAACCTGCGTTGTGGATTGTTTAAGGTATCTGCCCTTTTTAACTCAATAAATTAGTGGGATTTTATCAAATTAAGTAATTTACTTTATGCGATGCGCCAAAGTGGTACCTTTCACTAATACTAAGTATTTCATTTTAAAATCGCTAGAGGTGCCAATGCACCTTTTCATAATGCAAACATATCAACGGGGAATTTCCCCCATAATCCCCTTAACGCTGTCCCGGCTCGCGGATTGGCTGCTAGTCGCCCCGCCCCGGGTTGAACAACCAATCACAGCTTGGCTCTTCAACCCCTTGAAATTGTATTTTTTATCAGTCTAGTGCTAGCTTTAATTGAGAGCACTCTTGTTTAAGTTGTGGTCAGGAGTGACTTAAAAAGGGAATTTAGTGTGTCGTGTAGTCATTGTTTGCTTTTATGCCAACCGTCACGAAGAGTTGTGCATTAACTGGTAAGTAAATTTGGACCTTTTAGACTGAAATCAGGTCTGTTTTTACAGAAAGCAATAAAAAAATCGCTTTTAGTTCCACCAGCTAAGAAATAGGTAGATACTTATTACGAAAAATAAGGGATTTTAACTTTCGTTGAAACAAATCAAAGTATTTAATTAAATATTTCCAATTTAAGGGCATTTTCAGAAAAAAGTGCACCCTTTTAATTAAAATGGGTCCTCAATTTTCCATACAATTTTTTTCGGTCAGGTTTGTAACGGCCCATACGAAATGTATGAAAAAATGCGTTATAAAACTGACCAAAAAAACGGGACACTCTTTTTCTTTTTTTAAATCAATAGTATTCGTGATTCTGGTTATAAAAAACCCAAAACTTCCTAAGTTAAAAAAAAAGAAAATGGTAGCCTATTTTTGAAAGTGCCCTTAAGCTGTTGTGAGACTATCGTGAGATTAGTACGGCACCTTTATTTTTTATTCCGCACTTCACCATGTAAAGGGTTCGGCCTAGTGGTGGGGAGCAATACACGTTTTATGTATAGTTAATAATCTTTTTATTTCATATTATCAGACATAGAACCTGTGTAGGCTGCGACGCACGGAATCCCTCGTGAACAATCGCCCCCCTGGTGTGACAGCACTGGCTAGAGTTCTCAATTTGAAATACTCATAAAGCCAGTCTTTCCAACAAACCAAGGCGGCTGTAAAAGTAAAACCTTTAGAGTACTCAGCGCTTATAGAATAGAATAGAATAGAAATTATTTATTTGATTCACAGAAAAAACCTTAATCTATTTACATCTTGTACAAAATATCAGAGAGAACCAAAATGGATGCCACTCAGCATATGCCGATAGCTAGGATACGAGATACTTAGCTATGGCGCTGGTTTTCAGGACACCCATGGGACAAAAAGGAATACAGAAGGATATATCACATAAACTTAAAGTTAACATGTTGAGGAAAAGACCGCTAGTTAATTCACTGATTACCTATTGAATAATTTAAATTACAAAGTATACAAGAGCCCATGCTTGAAAATTTAATACAAACTAAGTATCTTAAAATAACAACACTATTTACTAAGAAGCACAGTACGCTGATCATGTTTTTAAAATTTGAAGGTCGATAAGATATTTTTTAAGTTTAATTTTGAAAGACGCTACCGACTTACAGTTTCTAATTGGTGGTGGCAAATCATTCCAACACTTCGTGGCAGCGTATCGAAAACTGCCACGAAAAGCAGCCGTACTGTGCTTTGGGCCAAGGAGTCGCTGAGCGCTTGATAATGGAATCCTAAGATCTTCACCTGTTTATTGAAACCAGCTGGCCTTGAGGTTATGGCGCTAGCCGCGTAAGCCCGGGTTCAATCTCCGCTTTGGCCTCTAATGGAGTCGGTATTTTTATAACACAATTTCAGTTTATAATAAGGTTTTTGAAAGTGCATCCAATTTATTTTTCTTCGGGATCCCCGATACCACTGACAGACTCATAAATATTAAATATCTTGACAAATTTTATTCATATGTCTTTATATAACATGTATGACTAATGAAAGATGGCGAATAATTCCTCATTGTTTAAATATAGCGCGTCCGCTGATAGTCGCTTCCTGTAGCGGGGCTTTATTTAGTTTGTAATGTTTTTAACGTATGTACGAGTACAACCAGTAAATACCCCAGGAAAACATTATACAAATTAGTAAATTCTCAAACTAGGATGCATTCTTCAAGATGAAGAATAAACCCCTTATTTTTCGTAATATTTCTTAGCTGGCGATTAAAAGCGATTTTTCT
Organism: Lathronympha strigana; assembly: GCA_949128165.1. Classification (NCBI taxonomy): domain Eukaryota; kingdom Metazoa; phylum Arthropoda; class Insecta; order Lepidoptera; family Tortricidae; genus Lathronympha; species Lathronympha strigana. Next base: position 857,707 of record OX421903.1, read on the forward strand.
TAAAGCTCTCTTTTATATTTGCAAAACGAGGAAAATAAGTACAGGCCTTACCATGACGTAAGTAGGTATATTATCGTCTTACGCGAATCAGTTTAGGTTCTTAACTGACTGAGTTGCTGCCATACAACTGAGCACAGTTAAGAACCTATACTGATTCGCGTTAAGACGTAATGGTAAGGCCCCTGATATAAATATTGATGTAGCTATTCAATTCCCAGTAGGTAAGTTCGCTAGAACTTAAAAAAAACACGTTATCTTTTCCAAGGAAATGAACTGTCACACTTTGAAGTGTTATTTTAAACATATTGCCTTTCCACGATTGTTATTCATTGAAATTAAACACTTTAGAACGAATTAATCGCGTTCACTACGTTTCGAGCGCTTTACAGCACGTTTTCACACGTTAAAGATTAACATTAAGATGATGAGAGAATGCGAATTCTGGCTGCAAATGTCTGAGACGGGAGGGTCGTGCCTGATCTATCAATCCTTATAGAAAGCGTCGCGTGATAGCTCGGAGCCCTCGGATGTCATGTGACGTTTTCTATAGAAATTGACAGATTTTCCCGTCCCGTCCCGTCCCGTCCCGTCCCGTCCCGTCCCGTCCCGTCCCGTCCCGTCCCGTCCCGTCCCGTTCTAGTGTGAGTCATCCTTTAACCCCTTTACAGTCTCTGCTATCAAAACCTATGTTTAGCATAGACAGACGCTATAAGCCATTTATTTTTGTACAGCAAACCAGAACGCAATGGCGTCGGACCAGGAATCGTGCTCCGACGAGGAGCCAGACAGCGAGATGCTGAGCGACGACCTGTGTCTGCCGGATAGCGATGATGACCGCCAGAATATGCCTGCTCAGGTAGGTGTGCAACCTGCAATACATTATCTAGCTTCACACCACCCTGGGGATGCAGGCCTACGTCCAGCAGTGGACTATAATCGGCTGATTGATTGATACCACCTTTAGTGAAAGCAGGTTTCTATTATATCAACAGATTCAACAGATTTTAGTTTTAAGCTGTGAGTGTTTAGACTCAATTAAACTAAATCAAACTATCTTCAACTCAATCAGACGACTGGTAGTGACCCTGAATCCCGGTAAGGGCATTCATTTGTGTGATGAACACAGATATTTGTTCCTGAGTCATGGATGTTTTCTATGTATTTATGTATTTGTATTGTATGTTATATATATATCGTTGTCTAACTACCCGTGACACAAGTCTTCTTGAGCAGTGAGCTTACTGCGGGGCTTAGCGAAGTGTAAGAATGTCCTGTAATATTTATTATTTATTCTATCGTAGAATCTGCACGAAGACCTGCCACCGCTCAGCTCCTGCTTACTCCGGCCTCCTCGCAAGCTCTTCACCAACTGCCGTGAGCGCTGGCGGCAGCAGAACGTCAGCGGCGCCTTCGCTGAGCTCCGTAGACTTGTGCCAACACATCCACCTGACAAGAAGCTTTCTAAAAATGAGATCCTGCGCATGGCCATCAGGTACCCTCCTTGGAGTCTTCTTGGTGAAATCGGCCAATACTAAACTTACGCCTACTCCGACTTCTGCAATTGTCTTTGTGGCTTATTTCCCCTTTTTTGGATAGCTTTTTTTGATATTAAGGGATAACAAAACCCTTAAGACAAGACGATCCAATTTACATTGCACGTAAAAGTAAGAAATTTCAAATATTTTTGTTTTCTATCAGGTACATCGGCCTCCTATGCGAAGTCCTAGAATGGCAGAAGAACCACGGCCTAACCAATAAAGAGAACACCGCTCTCGCCATCAAATGTGAGTCCCCCCTTAGCCCCCAATCCCGCCGCCTCCGCCTGAAACGACCCTACTTCGAAGACGACGGACCCAGACCCAAGGTCTTCATAGAAGAAGCTTCCAAATACGGAAACGAGGAGAACGAGGAACGCAGAACCCAAAGGGCTTTTACTTGTACAAAGACCGAGTATATCTTCGGGAAAGACCATCTCCGTGTGCTGAGGAACCATTATTACTACCCTCCAAGATGGCGCCAGAATGTTCCGTTCAGGAATCTCACGCCGGACAAGAATGGGAATAACTTGCTGATGATCGCGCCACAGAACGGGAAGGAGGATAAGTTTAGGGAGAATGATGATAGGAAGGAGGGAAAGTAGGAAATATGGGTACCGAGAGTTGAAAATTTACCGGCAAAAGTGTTGGAAGTTAATGTATTATTGCAATTAAGTAGTGATGTTCTGATTGCACTAATAATAAGTAATTGATAAATTTCGTTCAAATCCTTTATTATTTCCCCAAAATATTTATAACTTTGAATTTATCAAAGTCGAAGGCAGATTTCAATATGAGGCGCAATAGTGATTTTTATCATACAGTTCAATTGAAAAGGAGTACCTTTTAATGTGTATAAGGGAACGGTTAAATAAGAAAATTAACCTTTACAGTTTTTCAATTTTGTGCAGTCCACCGGAAAGACATGTAACATTGTTATATGTTGACTCTTTCAGCACAATTAATAAACAGTTAGATAAAGAAACGACCCACCCTGAGTGGTCGACAAGTGAAAAAAGACCCATGTTTCTTAATAATTAGTAACTTACATAAAACGAATAAGTTTTAGGTTAAACATAGTGTTCGAACGAAACATGTTTTTTACCGAAACCGAAGCCGAAGATTCGGTATTGATTCTTGTTTCGGCCGAAACCGAAACGGAAATCGAATCTTTTATAAATGTGATTGAAACGCTGAATAAAATGTCAGAGCTGTTTTTTTTAAATATCGAAACATCTCCATGGTCGGATATCACTTTTCTAGGATTGTTAGATTTATTATATGAAGTCATATTGCCAGCCGTGTCAAGCTCACCTGACGTCAGTCGAACGCGACCCGAAAGTACGATATTGTAAGTTTCGGCGTGGCCGAATGGTTCTGCTGATTTTTGGTCGAAACCGAACCTTTGGCCGAAACATGATTTTAAACCGAAACCGAAAGTCGAATACTAGTTAAACAGTTTACTCGAGTGCCAAATTTTAATTATTAATTAGCAACTGGTATATTCCTATTACTAGTGAAGCATTAATTCAGTGTAGTTTTAGTTACTTTTGCTGTGATCTGTGTTAGAATAGTAATTATTAATTGTATTTTATAATTACCTATAGTTTCTAATTAGTTTGCGCTTAAGTCCTAAGTTTAAATCAATAATATACTACCATTCTAATTATTTTTAGACAATTTTATTTCCTCATCCAAGATATTCAATCAGATAAACATATCATAGTGTCATATGTTTAGATATAGTAATTATTGTAAAACAGACTACCTAAACCTACATGATGTAGGTAATTTTTTTTTGTGAAAATATATTTAAAATTGATTAATTAAATAAATAATTAATTAAATGTATAAAACTTGTAATGTGACTCTACTTTCTTTAATGGTCCTTCCCCTGTTCTACAGCGTGTAACACCAGCTACTGAAAACCTCAGATGCCCCCAAATGTTTGCTCCCAAAACGTGTCCCTAACTAACTAACCCGAAGTAAAACATGTATTTCCTATAAAAGGGGATTTGACGATTAACGGATTTTTCAAGTGGTACTAAAGGTCTTTTTGTATTCGGGGCATTCGGGCGTGCTAAAAAAAATTTTTTTTGCTGTATTGGAAATTTTCATGGTTTTTCTATTTAGAATGGTGAACTCTTTCAATACTAGTAGGAGAAAAATGTAGCGCTAGAGTTTTCCATTTCGCCTTCGCATTTTCCACTTCACACATTTAGCATGGCGGTAGTGCAATGGAAAAGCTTGATGAATATATGAAAACTTTTTTTCTCCTTCGAGTATTGAAAAAGCTCGCGATTCTGAGTTGTAAAAAGAAAAAAATTCCAATTTTCAAAATTCTTGTCCAATAAAAACGCCTAGCTTACAAAATCTTACAGAGATTTAGGGCAACTTGCGCAAACCAGGGTTAAACAACTAACTCGGAGTTAACTGCCTAATTCATTACTCAGGGTTATTTATGTAACCCTGAGTTTTGCAAGGGGCGTGTGAAGTGGCGCTTAGGTACTAAAGTATAGTCAAATTCATAAATATCTGTACAGCTGAATGCATAATATGTAAACACTTACACTTTATGTTAATATCCTAAGGGTGTACCGATATTTTTGAAGCCTTGGGAATGCTCATATATTGATGAACTCGACTGTACTATACAAGGGTCAAAAATAAAACGATGTTACACCTCATTCCGTTGGATTCCACAAAAGTAAAGGGCTATAAAGATTGATTGTCATATTTAACCGTTATCCACATTAAAGAGTACCTAAAACTCAATACATGGCCACAAACTCTTAACTATTGATCACAGGAAAGAAAGCTTGTGTGTTCAGTTGATCTGTATAGCCAATCTTTTCTGTGGATTTTTTTTTCTAATCCAGCACTTCAATTTGTGAATTAAATAACTGATAAAGATTGAGAGATATATTAATAAAGTATGCTTTACAACGGTGTCTATGGTATTCCATAAGAACATTGTTAAGTGATTTTCATATAGTCAATAACGCTTTTTTTAATTCGTATAGTTGGCATACGACAAATTCCGCGTTCTACCTATTTGAGATTTCACTTTTTTCGCTATTTTCTTAGAACAATGTATAGCCTGTAACCAATAGTTAACAGCTTGTGTACATGTCATGATGTTTACGATACAATTAAATAGAAACGGAGTAGTTGTTAATGTGAATAAGGGTTCAATAAGAAAATCAACCTTCATAGCCCTTATCTTTTGAAAAGTCCACAGGAAAGACTCCGTTTGACCCAAGTATGTCCACGGGCGGCTATATCGTTTCCCATGAGGCGGCTCGTCGGCTCGTTTGTTACCTATATCATAAAAAAACATCCCAACAGTAAGTAAGTTTAAGGAAGGTGTTAGCCGTTTTGAGTATTTTGAAAAGAAGTCGTCATTTAGAGACAATTTGAGAGAAAAGTACAGGTATAACCTAATATGTCCAAAATCGAATAACAAAATGTATGAAAAAAGTGCTTTCTTTACTTCTATACGTGTATATAATGCTCTTCCTAATAATATTAAAGAGTTAAATGGGAATAAATTTAAGGTAGAGCTAAAACGTTTTCTTATTAATAGTGAGTACTATACATTAGATGAATTTTTCGAAGATATGGCGAGACGAAATTGTTTGTATTAGGTGTTTTTTGTAAATACATATATTATAGATGTTGTTTAGTTTTAAGACTAAAATTGTACGCTCGAAATGAGCAACTGTTGATACATGTTTTTTGCATTTTTACTATCTCTCTGTACTCAGTATACAATAAATAAATTACTTACTTACTTAAAGTCGGTTTTCGCCTGGCAGCTGGCAATATGTAATGGAATTAGGAGGGAGGGTGCGTGCGTTCTGCTGATAAGCAGAGTGGGGTGCCTCTTGCAGCGGGATGGAAAATGGCGCAGGACGACTCTCCCTAGATCGGGACGGGACGTGACCGGTCCGAGCCGATCCGTCAGTTTCTATAAAAAGGTCACCTCCGAGGGTCCGAGCTCGGACGTGATACTTTCTATAGAAATTGACAGATGATTCCGTCCCGCCCCGTCCCGTCCCGTTCCATTGTGAGCCATCCTTGATTGTGCCATTATGTGATGTTGCAATTAATTATGCTCTAATTTTTCAAGCGAAACGTTTGAAGTTCTTTTATAAGATTTGCCAGTTTTCCTGTCCAATATAATGAATACTAGGTTTTTAAAACCCGGTGAAAAATACAGTTTTCACCGCACTAGCTTAGAAAGCCTTCCTTTATCCTTTAAAACGAGTGGTTAAAAATGTGTTTTATCCACTAGTGCGGGTAAAGTAATTTGATCTTGAAGTTTGACTTGTTTGATTGACAATTAAACAATAGTTATGAGAAATAAATATCGCACAGATTATTAAATATAAGATTTGTACAATTTACACATAGTTTTTATTTTTCACGGGATAGTGATGTGAAAAACATTCTATTACACTCGCCGGCTTAGTTTGTTCACCTGTTGTGCCTTGAGAGTCTTGAGACTGACCCTCGCAAAACTCAAAATTCCAGGGTTTGAACCACTCGCTACGCTTGTGGCTCAATTTTGGATTACTTCGCTAGCTCATGTTTTAATATTAGCACGAGAGGTAAAAAACAATTTTGCCCTCTTGTATAATAAATCCCCTCTTTCATTCGTCAGTAAAAAATCTAGTAGTTATTTAATATTTTCTTCGGTTATGATGATTAAGTTTTTGCTTTGAAATGAAACACATTTCTTTGTCACAGGATTTATTTCAGCCTAAGGTACTATTTAATTTAAAACCTACTTTCAGTTTGAATTTATTTGCTCTTTAACGCCTTAAGATATTTTAATTTAATAATATTTTACATTTCATTTTATTTTTATAACATATTTAATATAAGATTCTGGGCAGAGAGTACTATTGAGTACTATTTTGTACCATTTGGGGTTAAAACTCTAGATCCATGCGGTTCCAGCGCACGCAAGTTTTTTGTAGAACGTGACACGTCTGGTTGCTGTAACTGATGACCGAATCAGTGGCGGTGGTAGCTAAATCAGCATTTCGATACAACGAGTAAATGCCGCCAGCATCCTAGGTACAATTTACGCTTACTGGATATATTTTGAAAATAAACGAATTTTATATAATAATATGTTAAATTGCAATATTGATAAAGTGGTAGGTTTTATATAAGTTGTCAAAATAAACATAGGTACCTAATAACAATGCGCAAATAACAAATGTATACTTCGTCGACTTTTTGTATAAGTATTTTTTTGTTAGACAGTGTGCTTAACAGTTTTTGTTTTATATTGTGATGTAATGTAATTTATACCATATTGACATTAATAATATTCAATCACCCGTCCCATACAAATGGAGCCCGCGGATTATCGTTGATCTAACGCGTTGCCACGTGCCACCTAGTGACGATAATGGCAAATCTGTTTCAAGTAGATCTTTTGCCTGGTAGATGCGTAAATTAATAAATGTGGCGTTTTCAGGCTCAAGATAAACCACATGCCTGCATTTCAGGATGATGAAATGAATAGATTATATAAATTTTATTAAAAAAATGGAAGTAATAAGATTGTTTGTTAATCTCACCAGTCAAAGATTTAATGCATTGTAAACATTGCCGCTTTTCAGCAATCATCCTCTCCTGCTGTTGCTTCGCAGCATCAAAATGGTTTTTTATACGAAATAATAATTCTCGCTCTCCATTTTTATATGTTTTTCCCAATTTTATCGCTTAAATTTTAATTATTTAACATGTAAAAACATAAACATTGCTTGTGACACAGCAACAACTTGACATCTGTGACAGTTGACAAAACATTGCCATATGTAGTTTTTTTTGTGTTTGACAGTTTATTTACTAAGAAAAGTTATCGTGGTTTGACTCTTACGCGAGTTTTACTTGCACAAGCATTTAATTTTGCAAATTAAAGTAAAATTAAATTCTTGTAGTAGGACTTTTGATTATTTTCCCCCCTATAAAACCGAAGTACATTTTACTCTATATTACTGTTTGATCATCATGTAACTTGTAATAGATTGACCTTCATCAAAGACTACTGATTAAGTGTTTTTTATGGAAGCCCCTCCGCACGGCGTGGCGCATACCCTCCCACTCAACCTACAAGCTTACGAAAACCGTACTGAAGTCAACCAGACACCAACTGCAACCAAATATCACAGGACACAACATACTAAACAAAAAAACCTTTATAATATGGGTAAATTAGATAGCGCCATGTGCAGGACCTCCATGGAAATAACAAAACATATTATCTCAAACTACAGACATGTAGAAGTATACATGAGTAGGTATTTATGGACTCTAAACACACTAAAGGGGGCAGTTAGCAACCTAAAAACGCTGCTAGTTTTCGAGCTAGGGTGGTTAAAGTTGGGCTACCTCGTTATCACGCAAAAAAAGCACAATAGATGTCGAGTTGCGGAAATCGCCCAACATAACTAACTAATCCTTCCGCTTTCTCACCCCGTAAAATTTCATAGCTCGTGCGCAAAACGCATCTAAAAAATTATTCATCTATTCGCCCTTCCCAGTTGCGGTATCAGTATTAGTCCACTCGAGCCTAAAGTGATTGTTATTGCCCTTCAAATAGGGCTGGTATGATGGTTGACGCTGGTCGGGGCCGGTTGACGTCAGCGGGGTGAGAAAACGAATTTTATTGCACACTTTGTCGGGACAAAAGGAGGCGTTAATGACGGATTCAGTGAGCTGCGAGATATTGTGAACAAATTCTGTTTTATTAAATAAAAAATAGTGATCTTGAATTGACTTTAGTATTGTAGATTGACTTTAGTCATCTTGAATAGGAGGCGGTGCTAAATTGAGGTACTTTTTATTTGACTTTCAATTAATATTGTCTTCTGTTACCGCGATTATTAATCATTGAAATTAAACACTTTAGAGCAGATTAATTACATAAATAGATATTAATTACAAGTAAATAAGCATTACATTAATAATACCTACATTGTTTATAAAGGGTGGTAAATAAAAAATTACGAACGAGTGTGAATTTACTCGTCGGGCTTAATTTTACGAGTTCGTAATTCTTGTACCCGTATTTCATACAATGTTTTCCATCACATTTGCGAGGAAATCAATAAACTTTCTAGGCAGAAGAAACAATATATTAGCGGTTGTGTAGTAGCACAGTCCACAGTACGAGTACTCCGGAGTGAGCGGCGACTACGTGCGGCGAACGCGTGGGCGGTAAACTAATATGAGAATCCTTTAACCCTTAAATGCATGAATTAAAAGTATTGATCTTAAGTGACAACCAAATGACTTGATTGTCATTTGTCTCGTTTCTTTATCATAAATGCATCATCATGCATTTAAGGGTTAACTTTGGCCTTTCTGTTTTCCGTGAAACTTCCTAAAAGCCTTCACAGCCGTGAACAGATCCTCCGCCAGAGCTTCAGGTTCCTCCAGCGCTATGAAGTGCCCCCCTTTGTGCAGCACCGTCACGCCCAGCAGGTTGGGGAACTTGAACCTGATGGCTGCAGGCGTCTGGTACAGGATCTCGTGTTTGGCCTGGAGGACCCAGGATGGGGCTAGTGTGGATTTTCTGGAAAAGAAAGACTTACTTAGGCCCACTTGCACCACCCAGGGTGAGCCGCTAACTTGGAGTAGAGCTGACAAATTCCATACAAAAAAATGCTTAACTCCGGGTTATATGGCTAACCCCAGGTGGTGCAAGTGTTTCCAAGCAGAAATATCCGCGAACGATACAAAATTTTTTAGAAAGGAAATATGGAAAAATTAAAGGCACCTATGGCCCCCATTTCTTCACCAAATCCTCAGCAACATCTACCGTAAGAAAGTACTTCTTAACCTTTAAATGCATGATGATGCTTTTATGACAGAAACGAGACAAGTGACAATCAAGTTCTCTTGGAATGTAGACTTTGTCATATCGTCGTAAGTTCTTAACACGTTCGCGGACGCGGATTGCATAGCATCCGTTTTTGTACTTCATCTGGTGACGCGCCTGCTATTGAATCCGTTATTTGGTTTAGATTTCTGCGTCAGTATGCTTACCAATCCGCTTGGCCACAGTATAATATTATTAACCAACATTTCCTCTACCATTCACTAAAATCACAGAATGCATACTGTTATATTTCATAGTTTATGACGGTTAGAAATTATCCTGTGACATCTCAAATTGTGCCCCCCTTTCTGTGACGCGTATGCTATAGCATTCGTCTTTGTATGGAAGACTCCTCAGTAGCCCTTCGCGTGCGTCTGGGAGTGGGCGCGTAAAATGTGGCCAAATTTCGCATGCACACGCTATTTTACGGATTTTTTGTAACATCGTTAGTAATGTTTTTTTTACAGTTTATGTATGTTTTTGGTTGTGGTTTTATAAACAAATCTCTTTACTGATTGTTTTTTGTAGTGCAACTTGATTCTGACTACTGTAAATAAAGAAAAGTGAGGCATGTTTATACTTACTATTCTACTACTCTATAGTAATTATTTTGGTCATATAATCGTGAATATTGTGCCTATTCGTAGTCGATGCTGAGCGCTAACATTATGGTAAGCATGTGGCATGTATTTTGTTTGTGTAGGGCCGCAGTTTACATGATTAAATTCAAAGTTCGGATACTTGCTATGTGCTGGTTGGTGAAGAAGGCCCTAGCCGTTAAATCCTATAAGTATTAGATGAAATATTACTTCTACTTTACTTTATGGCAAAGAATTTATCATAGTTGTTGACGTAGCAGCTCACCCGAGTGAACGGTATGACAGACATGCCAACATAGTCGAATGCTATAACATGCGGTGTCATATAAGATCATATTTTGACTAGGTATTATATCAAGCATCCGAATTGTATAGCATTTGGTGTCACATAGTGTAAAAGAAATGGTTTCATAATGACGGGACTTGCATTGCATTCGACTTGTATAGAATTTCGCGTCACATAAGAATCCTGATTTTAGCTTTGTTGTGACAGGTATGCAATAGCAGTCGTAAAATTCCCATACAAAATTAAGGTGTCCCAGAGGTGTGACCAAGCGTCCGCGAACGTGTTAATTTGAAATGAATTTGGTTGTCACTTAGGATGTTTTGGGATCAATACTGTTAATTCATGCATTTAAGGGTTAATCGGCTACTAGTCTGTAATGCTACTACAGTCAACTGCAAATATATGAATCCAGCCAAAGTTCCAAAAATATGTATACACGACCTTAATGTACAGGCAATAAAATCCTGTTTTTCATATTTTTGCCACTTTGGCTGTATCTTTGTAGTTGACTGTACTTCCGGTCATATTTACAATATTTATTATGTTATTAGCAGACACGTCTGCTGTTTGCACAATGCTTAGTAACATAGCAAACGTGTACACAAGAAACATATCGCGCGTAGTGACTAAAAATACATCAGTGTTAAGGATAACACACCAGTCCGATCCGATTCGATCCGGGACGATCCGACTGATGTGAGTCATCCTTTATCCGTAAATTTATTATAACAAAAGTGTAAAAGTTCTCGGGTGAGACGTGATTCCGGAACACGCCAATTGAGCTACCGAGACTTATTATTATATGTGCTTGTGAAGAGGTAACCACTTTGTCAAATGTTGATAAGGATACACTAGCGTCTTATCACCTAGCGACAAAGTGATACCTTTTACTAACCGTTGCATGCATTTTTTTAAAACATCGAGTCTCCTCCTAGTCGGAGATGTTTTCCCGTGGGAATTTGGAGACCTTCACTGCAGATGCCTACACTATAGGAGATTACTACGTGGAAAAATTCGCATGCAGAGCCTAGTAAAATTAAATTTCTCACATAGTCAGTCTCCACCTCCTGATATGCTCATAAAATCCATCACGATGGGTCCTGGCTGCCGTCCCTGCACCACCGACCCAGTACGTCATGGCGTTATCCAGGAGCTGGTCTCGCGAGAACTTCTCGAGGAGACCTTCGTCATGCCGTTCCTCGAGGCGCGGATCCGTTCCTGACGAGATTTTCTCGCGAATGTAGACTAGGAGACCCAGCGGCGATTCGGACAGGCCAATGCCTGAAAAAAATACGTCACTGTCAAAAACCGGCCCAGTAAAAACTGGACAGACGCCGTCTTTAAGGATGACCCAGACAAGCACGGGACGGGACGGGACGGGGCGGGACGGGAAAAATCTGTCAATTTCTGTCGAAAGAGTCACATGATAGCTTGGAGCCATGGGATGTCACGTGACGCTTGCTATAGGAATTGACAGATTTTCCCGTCCCGCCCCGTCCCGCCCCGTCCCGCCCCGTCCCGTTCCGTCTCGTCCCGTTCTAGTGTGAGTCATCCTTTAAGAAGAAACCAGTCAAGTGCAAGGATTATTATTACACAATTTTTAACAATATAAATATACTTACGACAGTGTGTGTGAGTTCTAACATCAGTGTCTAGTTATTGAGTATTTAATTTAAAATGTGTCTTGAACAATCGTGACTAATCAAGTTCTGTATGGTATGGAAAAACCAAAGCACTGCGAACCATCAAACACACATAAATACATGTAAAATGTAACCACTACTTATAATTTCATTTAGGCGACATAACTACGTTTTACGTGGCACTTTGCGTGACTTGCTTCTTCATTTCCACCAGTGTGAACCTCTACTTATCCACACGGGTGCAGGAGGACTTCTCCATATTGGGAACCCGTAGTTCACACGCCTTCGAAGGCGCAATTATCTGGCTATTTGCGACTGGATGGCAGACATCGTCAGCATATGCGCGCTGACGTGATTTCGCGAAGACAGGACGTGGTCGCACGCACGGAGCGCGCTAGCGGGGTAGCGGTATGAAGATAATATTTGATGGTTATATAAAATTATTACTTACTTATCGAGTCCGGTTTAGTGATATGCAAGCTTAAGTAGCCGCCTGCTCGCCAATACAGCTGCCGTTGGTCCGTCCGGTCTACTACCTCCGGGTCTACCATCAAAGATGGGAGGATGCCACTGAGAGCAGTTAACGCGATAGCACAGGGATGCTGGAAAAACATAACTAAGTTAAATTAACATTGAATCTTCAGAAGTACATAGGTATGTGGATTAATTTTCAGGGTCAATCTTGGTTCATCAAAAAAAGTCAAGAATAAGGATAGTCAGGCTTCTAACATTAATCATTATTTTTTAGCTTTAGTTTTATTTTCTTTATCCCTATAAGGGATGACTCACACTAGAATGGGACGGGTCGGGATGGGACGATCTGTCAGTTTCTATAGAAAACGTCACGTGACACCCAAGAGCTCCGATCTATCACGTGATTCTTTCTATAGAAACTGACAGATCATTTCGTCCCGTCCCATCCCATCCCTCCCTACAGTCAGCCTTAAGAGAGGCCTAGTAGCAATTGGTGGTAGCTATGTAAACATGTCTGCGCTAAATCTCCGGACTACTTTGCAAAACAGACCACTTTATAAGTCATGTCACGGAAAAGCTAGAAGCAGTGTCGCTTGCCAAATCCCTGCTTTTGCTGTCCGTGAACATCTTACCTGTACTATGGGCAGGTTGGTATGGAATCCTAGCACAGCTTCTAGGTAAAGAGTAGTCAGGTTTAAGACCACTATCCCTTCCCAGTTTCTGTCTTGCATGTAGAACTGCCTGTGTCGAGCCGCTGCATCAGGCTCTTGAGTCCTACCTTTACCATGGGCAGTTTGGAACCCGAGCACAGCGTCTGGGTAGAGGGTTGCCAGGTTTGTGGCAAGTATCCCGCCCCAGTCGCCACCCTGCAAGTAGAATCACCTGGGCTCCAGCAGCTGCATCCATGAGTTATCTGTACTGGCTGATTGGTATGAAATCCTAGCACAGACTCGTGTAGAGAGTGGCCAGTTTCGCGGCTCTGCATGTAGAATTGTCTTGATCCATGTACGAAAGACAAGTTATTATGGAACCCTAGCACAGCCTCTGGATACAGAGGGGCTAGATTGGCGGCAACTATCCTCCCCTAATCGCACTGCATGTAGAACCTCCTTGAGTATTACCTGAACCAGAGGCAGGTTGGTATGGAACCCTAGAACAGCCTCGGGGTAGAGGGTTGCCAAGTTTGCGGCTACTATTCCGCCCCAGTCACCAGCCTGCATGTAGAACTGCCTGTGTCCTAGCCGCTGCATCAGGTTCTTGATCATGACGGCGGTTTGAGGCCCGCCCAAGCCACGGCGAACTGGTGCCTGGATGAGATAGGAAGTCCAAGTCAAATTTAAAAAACTCGAGCATTTCATTACGAAAACTATTAATTCGGAGAAACAGACCTGAAGTAGACTTAAAGATCAGGGATGGCATAATGGAACTGCTCGATAATTTTCAACTCTATCTCCCAATTTTTGGGTCAAGATTAGTCCTGTCAAGTCAATTATCAAACATGGTCGCTTACTAAAATATGGAGAGTATATTATCCCTTGAAATAGATTGTTGAAATTTGAGCAATAATAGCTCTCAATAGTTCAATATCGAAACTGCCACATATGGCTTCGTATGTTATAAAGGGTTAAGAAAGATAAGGATTTTTTTCCTCTAAAGATAAACTTCAAGTAGTACAGTCACGTCTATAAATATCTATACACTGTGTAACTTATTACAGGAGAAGAAGGGTCAACATTGAATACAAATGCATATATATTCATGAAGCCGACCGTAGGTACGTACTTAATCTACAACGCCGAGCTTTGCTCAATCACGTTTCCCAAATCAAAAACAAAGTTTATTTATATTGAGAAGTTAAAAAAAAACTTTTTACTTTTTATAAAATATTTTTGTCCATTTCAATGCTTTCAGTCCACGTGGAAGCGTGTGCCTCGAGAAGCCTAAAAAATGCATGAAAAAATCAAAGAAAAACCTTGTTGTTTTTACTAAATCTCCTTTTTACTGACTGGTATGCGTACCTATGTATAATTATTTGGTATAGATCGGTTACAGATACATGAATTACATGAATACCGAGATATAATTTAAACTTTCGTGAGTCATACCGAAATTAAACGTAAACGGTTATCACTCACGTATTTTTATCACAATAACGGGCAGCCTTCGTCGGACAGACAGAGTGGTGGTGTCACCTCCGCGGCTCGGGCATCACTCAATACGCCTATTGTGTTAAAAATACGTAAGTTTTAACTGTTTAAGTTTAATTACGAGATATCGATAGATTAAATATCATTGGAAAGAATAAAAAAAAATAACATTTCTAAGCTGTCCGAATCATCAAGTCATCATTTCATCAAGGTCCACGGTGAGCAGGGCTGGGATCGAAAGCAGGAGGTCGCTGGTTCAATCACAGCCCTGGTCAGGGCCTTGGTCAGTTCTTCTGTAGTATATGGTATATGACATCTCTTTCAATTTATAATTTATAAATACTTACATCAGAAAAGCCGAAGCCAGGAAAACTGGGTGCTATGACTTCGAAGAGTACTCCGTTTGACGGTTGCCGGGTCAGTAAAGGAATGAGCTCGTAGAATTCCCTCACGGACCCTGGCCAGCCGTGCAGGAGGATGAGTGGCAGCACTTCCACTCCAGGCTGTGACTGGGTAAAAACATGAGTAATATTAAAAGGTCTCGCTTCAGTCTGGTCTTTTCCTGTTGTTTTTAATAACCACTAACTTTGTGTTTGTGTTACCTGTCGTGGCTCCAATGGGAGCTACCCGTATTTTCGCTCACCAGGCGGCGCCACTCATGCGTGGTAATATCAGTAATAATGATGTTGACAATTGTCACACCTGTCGCCGTAAAATTGCGGCCAGCGCCTGCGCTTAAGCCAGCATTATGCTGAGTAGGTATGGTTCGTGATACCACACTATGTTTTGGTACTTACATTGTTTTTTTCTGTTATTTTCATTGCCATTTTCTGTGTGTCTACGTCATGAATAAAATACCTTTGTCTTATCTTTATCTTAGAGGTAGGTATAGCAGCTTTTGCAATACCATCAGAAGCAAAAATATCTCTATCTTAAAATATGGCCAGGGGTGGCCTAATGTGATTGACAGACTACACACCTGCTATTGTTTAGTTTATGTATTTTATATAAGCAAGTAATATCGATAGATATTATTCAGTAAAAAAAAATATGGACCTGATAGAAAACGTTATTCACTACGTCAATTTCTATAGAAAGAATCACGTAATAGCTCGGAGCCCTCGGATGTTACGTGACGTTTTCTATAGAAACTGGCAGATCGTCCCGTCCCGTCCCATCCCGTCCTAGTATAAGTCATCTTTAAACGTCAAACTACTATGAAATTATGAAGTTTCCTTAACTTTTTCACAGTCTATTCTATGCTATAATAATCAAGAATAATCTATCAGTGTCAGGTTTGATAGAACTCGATTCCTGTCGGCTTCCCTTGCGTGAACCAATCTAGCACATTTTTTCTTAACGACTCATAGAAAAAGCAGGACAAATCAGCTCCGGCTTGCCCATTGAACATCTAGATTGCTAGTTATTTCATTCAACGATTTTATTATTATTTAATAAGCAGGCAGGCAGTTGTAAAACTGATATAGCCTGTATCCAGTGATCATCATGACAGTAATCATAGCCTAGTTGTAAATGCGATGTGCTTGTCTAGTCCATTTTTAGAAATATCGTCCGCTTCTCCGTTTTCGCAGTGACCAAGAGCAAGAGGCCTATGGCATCTGTTGCAAATGCAGAATTCATTTCAGTATATTTATAACTCGTTGAGTTTGGTCCGGTTAGAAAAATAGTACTTATTTAAAATTAAAATTCTGGATATTGTCTTCTGTTACCGCGATTGTTATTCATTGAAATTACACACTTTAGAACGGATTAATCGCGTTTATTAACACCATAAGTTTCGAACCCTTCCATTCTAAAGTGTTTAATTTCACAAAATAAATCTGGTCAGTTGCCTGACCAGAAAAACTGACTTACCTCAGGTCTAACCCAGATGAACTGCACATCCAACCCCTGGATATTGGTCTTGAACTGTGGGAACTGGTTAAAGAACGCCTCCCTTTCCGTGAAGTTGTACTGGTGAGCCCAATACTCCTTCCAGGAGTTCAAGTGGAGGCTGTTGAAACCATATTGGAAGGCGACGCCCTCTAGCGGCGGCGGGGGTGCGCGTGAGTTGAGGAGACGGCGTCGTAAGTCTGCTATCATCTACAACATCAACATCGAAGTCCTCAACACAACTGCCAAGTTCTTATCATTCAGACGTCTAGATCTCAATATTGATGACAACGACTTGGCTGCTATTCATATAAATATGACTTCAACATATTTAAAAACGTGAAAACACGATTAGTATCAAAAGCCTCGGACCTATTGCTTTTCAAACATACCTCTTTTACATGTTTTTGGTTGGAACGTCGGAAACGTTGATATTATTAAAATAATTCTTACAATTCTAAAGCACGAATCGGGCGGGGATCGAACCAGCGACCTCCTGCGGCTGCCGTGATCGGGATGCCCAGTGGTTAGGGCGTTTGCCGCGAAAGCAGGAGATCGCTGGTTCGATCCCAGCCCTGCTCACCGGGGGCCTTGGTCACTTTTTTCTGTAGTATACTCGTATGAAATCTCTTTCAATTTATAAAATAATTCTTAGTTAAATACTTAGTTGAGTAAAAAGGAGTTCTTTAGTCTGGTAAAAGCTTTTATCTACAAAAATTCTAGTTTACATGTAAGCAGTAATTATCTGATTACACGGCTTATTTTAAGGTGCCCGCGTATTATCGCCTTTAATTTTTTACCGTGCTCCTGCAATTAGATCTATCCCGCTCTCTTGCTCGCATATGTGAACTCTGAACAACATCATCTTACTTGCTATATGGATAGAAAAAACCCTAGCACCGATAGCACCAACATAAGCATCTTGAATCATCGTCAAATATTTCTAAATTTACGATTTAATTCGCAATTTTGGTATAATTAATGCGGTAGGTAAACGTGGTAAACATCATTTAAATCTGTAGAACAGGTGGCATAAACAAAAATTTGTGATTTGATAACTTTCTGCTCTGTTTATCTGATCAATTATTAAAATAAAATAATGTAGGCCCATTGCCTACTAAAAAAGTGTATATTAATACAGCTGCTGCATGTTAATTGTCTTCAAATACCTAGTTAAAATTTCATTTTAATTTGCATTTGTATGGCATATTTTAATATAATTGCTGCATGTTGCTTGTTTAAGTACTTATAACATGTATATTTTTTCTTATGAGAATAAATTCTTTAAACCGAAACCGATATTAAAATAACCTACAAAATAACCTTTTGACATTTCCTTAAAAAAGATCAATCTCTATTTGAAATAAAATCTAAATCAAAAATACTGCACTGCACTCACCTCCTCACTAAATCTCACACGAAAGGGTCTCACTCTCGTATCGTTCATCCCCTTGACTTCCATCGGTCCCCACCATTCTTCAGGGTCCAAAGCTGGCCATGGGTCATTGCACCAGATCCAGTAGATCAAAACTGCGGCTCCAAGCATAAAAAATGTTCCAATTGATAGTAGTATGGACATTAATAATTTCATTTTTAAATTCTGAAAGTTCCAGACAAAAGGAAACCCCAAATAATTTGAGAACTAAAGGCTGGTGGATTAAAATAAGAACTAATAAATAATAACTCGTAGACGCGTTAAAAAGCAAGTGTATTCAATGATATACTGTGACGGTGTACTATTTAGTTCTTATATATTCACTTAGCGCGTCGAATAATAATAGAAGTTAGAGAGTAGGTATCTTTTTTATAATTAATGTAACATGGGGCATTCCACAACCATGTCCCTTAAGAAATTCGATTTTTTAATATTCCTGAAAACGGTAAGAAAGAACCATATTTTTTCCTCAGTAGCTCGGAAAGCACTGATCTGTTAAAACGCATTAACGGGGAAAAACGCATTTTATCCACTATAGTGTGGAAAGTAATTTGACCTTGCGCTAACTCCCATGACTTACCACCTGCCCAGTATAAGTGAGACCTGTCAGACCTATATGACCAAAGTAAATATGCTCAATCTCTCAAGCCAAGTCAAGTCAAGTCTCAAGTCTTATCCCGCACTTGGTAAGGTGTTGGCAATATCTAAGTACCAGGAGTAACTCTATTATACTTTTTGACCTTAAGCTTTGAATACTTTATTCAAGATAACTTATATTTGGATAAGTTATATTTTTATCAATAGTGAGGTGAAAAATATCGTATTACACCCGGCCGCAAACTTTGTTCAACTCTCGTGCCTTGACACCCTCGTAAAGCTGAAAAATTCCGATTTATGGACCACTCGCTATGCTCTTGGTTAAAGGTATCTTATTGAAGTGTACGAGATTCTAATCTAATTCTAATTCTAATGTTGTCTACAACATCTTCATTTGTAGATAATATAATATGTTTTTAGTAAAAGGTACTCGTATAACTGTGTCGATTGTTGGCAAGGTTAATTTCAAAATTCATTTTTATGACATTCTCTCACATATATTTAATTACCTTGTCACTAAGTTATACTGTAGTCTGTGGTTAAATAAATTAATGCATGTAAGTTAATTAAGCGGTCTAAAATTATTATTTGTGGAAGTAAAGACAAAGCATCAATTTGATTTAATCTGATGATAATTAGTGACTAAATATATATGTAGATTTAGATGGCCTAAAAGGTCTGTGACTTCGGGAACCTATTATATTATACATATTTACATAAATCAAACCTAATGGTGTCTATTCTAATCTCGCTTAGATAATTTCTATTGACCAGCTGGTCAATGATTTCAGTATTCTTTTGTATGTTAAGTACGCGATTTCCGCATAATTTTATTTTGATTAGAAAATATATCCCTAATTTCAAAACAGTTCTACAGTATACACATATAGGTAGGTATTTTAGTTTATCTTCACGCAATAGGAGGCGGACGAACGGTTAACAAACAAATATAAGCGGTTTTCGGCACCCATTGACACTTGCAACACCAGAGCCCTTACCATGACGTCTTAACGCGATTCTGTTTAGGTTCTTAACTATGGTCAGTTGTATGGCAGCGACTCAGTTTAGGTTAAAGTTAGGTTGAATCGCGTTAAGATGTCATGGTAAGGGCCCTGTGCGTTGCCGGCCGTTGAGATGGGAGTAGGCTCTTTTCTTGAAGGATCTGATCATGGGTTCTATATCGTACCTAATCCTTCATTTTGAAAGGCACATTTAGAGAAATGTACCTGATCATGAAGATCGAAGATGGCATGTGGAACCTATCTGGAATAGGCCGATAATTCTGCGCTTCATCGTCTAGTTAGAGGTACTTATATTTTTTGTTCGAAAGGAAATAAATGCCTTCAACATGGTTGCCTAGACATTTGGTTTCGATGTGAGGATGTGCTCTATGTAGAACTGAGGAAATTTTCAAAGGCGATGATTCAACTTCAAGTGTTTTCTTCAGTAAGTAGAGTTGCATTCGGAAACCGGTTATTTGGTAAAGTGGACTTAATGGACTTATCCATCCTAGTACCCTAGCCTAGTACCCACAACACAAGCCTTATTCAGCTTACCGTGGGACTAGGTCGATTTGTGTAAGATTGTCCCATAATATTTATTTATTATTTATTTATTTATTATCCATGGTATGTGTAACTTCTCATAATTTCTCATATAAATGCCATTTTTTTTGTTAGTTTCAGTGTCGTATGTTGAGCAGGTTTCCGGATCGGAAAACGGATCACGATTAAAAGGATATACAATGTAGCCTTGACTTGTGTACGAATATTTTTGAGGCTGAATTACTTAATGAGTTGATGATGAAAGCATATGAAAGGCACGTCACTCTTAAGGATGACTCACACTAGGACGGGACGGGACGGGGCGGGACGGGACAATCGGTCAATTTCTATAGAAAGAATCACGTGATAGCACGGAGCCCTCCCGTTCCGTCCCGCCCCGATCCATTCTAGTGTAAAACATCTCTAAAACTAACTAAAGTAGCAGGAGATTAAAACTGTTTATGTAAAACAAACTTTCGGGATATGTAGTTGAACACTTGGCATTGTATACTCGAAGTCGGTTCCCGGAGCATACTAGACCCGGATCAGCTACAGTTACTCTGACTGGTCATGTGAAACGTAAAATTTAATAAACGTTTAAGAAAACACAAAATTTACAAAACTGTAAAGCTTTATTTACAACTCAGTCTTAAGCTTGCTTTTGTCCAACTTCCTAAACGCACTGATGGCCTTCAGCACGTCCTCGGTTAGGGAATCCGGTAGCTCGAAGGCGATGAAATGGCCACCGTCCTGCAGAACTGTGACCCCGATCAGGTTGGGGAACTTCTCCTTGAGGATCGACGGGGGCTGGTAAATCAGCTCGTGCCTGGCTTGCAGGACCCAGGTGGGAACGAAGGTTGGGATTCTGAAAAGAATTTCGATTGTGAAAACTGAAAATTACATGTTAATTGTGTTTGTTATACACAATATGTGAATTGACTAGTAAAAGTGTCCTTAGGCTTACTTGCAGAATACGCTTTTTTTCAAACTGGGAAGTTTTGAAATCCTCAATCATCTTGGGATAAACTTTTTTGGTATAACTTTCTATCTTTTCAAGTGATGGCACTGATGAAATAATAGTCCCAAAACAATTGTAGATACATGTACGACGATCTTGATATTGATATAGTAATTTAATGAAGAAAACCATTCTGATTCATTAATTACTAATTAGAAGTACATGAACTGTCGTTAACAACCACCGTCACGGACTTACTTGTTCAGGGTCTGGGCAATCTCGTTTCCCATGCTCTCGGCATACAACCTCATGGAAGTGGTGATGGAATTGGTGCTCCAGTATACCATGAGGTTGTCTATGAGCTGGTCGCGAGTGAAGTGCGAGAGGATTCCGCCGTCGGCGCGAGTCTTCCACGCCGGGTTGGTCCAAGTGGAGAACTTCTCGAGGATGTAGGCTAGCAGGCCGGACGGGGAGTCTGAGAGGCCGACACCTATAACAAGGGAGGTTGCATTTTTAAAGGCCCTCTTTTGAGTTAACGATGTAGGTTCGGATCGGAACACTATGCATTGTTGCTTCCTGATTTGGCAGTAAATGGATGCAATAGCCTATTTTTGACCATCAAATCAAAGCGCCTTGTAGAATATTTAATCAGTGGAGGATTAATGCTTTAAATGTATGACGCAGAGCCGGGCAATTAATGATGCAATAAATGACGAGTGTTGTTTTATTTGTTTACAGAAGGTAAAGAACTCATATGTCTTCTCCTATACTTACCAACAGTATCCGGCTTAGTAGCCTGAATGTGCATGTATCCCGACTCCTCGATTAAGAACGACAAGGTTTTTCCTAATGGGTACAGGCGCTCGGCCAGGTTGGATTCCACAATCGTCGAGGGGAGGATGGTACCAATCAGCATCTGCACGGTGGCATAGGGAGACTGGACCATGGCGAAGTTCGTGTGCCAGCCAAGGACCTCCTGTTGAAGCAATCAGTTTTAACATAACACATGTTTTTACTTATATCAAAACTGGCCAGGAGCACATTCATCACAAGAGGTTGATCAAAAAGGCGATAGACAAAAAATGAAGATAGAATTGCTTGAAAACTTACAATCGACTATCTAATTGCCAGGGATAGATAATCATTCATCATCATCTGTGATATTCATCTAACAAATTATCAACGATCCTAAATGACAACTTACATCAGGGAATAGTGTAGCCATGCTAGTACCAATTGCACTGCCCCAATCTCCTCCCTGGGTGTAGAACTTCTTGAAACCAAGGCGGTGCATCAGGTTTCTGAACACCACTGATATTTCTACAGCACTGAGGCCTGGACGAACTGCAGGCTGAAAATATAGTGTTTAACATTTCTGTATATATTTTGAATGTGTTAGTATTACAGACAGCAGCAACCACAATTTTAAGCTAGCCCTACCCAATTGTAGGGACAACCAGATGCTGACCCCGATAGAAGCACCTGGTTGCGTACATACCCCTGGTTGCGTACATAAACGTACCTTCACAAAACAACCATATTCCATCTAATCGAAATAACCGGCCAAGAGCATGTCGGGCCATGCTCAGTGTAGGGTTCCGTAGTTTACCGTCCGTCACAATAGGCAACCGGATACCATGCTCAATACGCTTATAATAATTAACAATTCGATGATACTGTCGATCACACCCATGCCGACCCCATCAACTCCGGAAAAATCTTAACAGCGCGAAGTAGACCACGGTACAGTGCCATCTCTCGGGTTATGTATACAATACAATACAATACTCTTTATTGCACACCTCACACTGATGAAATACAGTTACAAGAGAAAATAATAATACAGAACAGTAACAGTAAGGGGTAACAACAGGCGGTCTTATCGCTAAAGAGCTATGTATGTTGGGTTTTAGGGGGTAACTTTTGATCGCGTGAATCGATTTGAATCATTATTTTTTTATTAGAAGGAAGATACGTGCGGGATGATAAATTAAATACTCAAGATATTTTTTTTTGCATATACGGTTAAATTTCAAACTCCTTACAAATTTTTCAAAAACCGCTTACCCAATTAAGTACAAAATAATTTTCCAAAAAAGTTCTTATTAAGTTCTACTTTTGTAATTTTTTTCCGACACAATTTTTTTAACTTCTGCAGCGATTATTTCCGAAAATATTAACTTTATCAAAAACTGTTTTTAGAAAACCCTCATTATTTTTCAAATACCTATCCAATGATATGTCACACTGTATATGCGAAACTATAAGGGTTCCTAGTTGACTACGGAACTCTAAAAAACATGTTACCTTTTTGCTTTATAAAGTGGATCGGAGATTAAAGATATTATTATACTAAATTATTCCACAGGCCATCAATTTATGTGACTCGGGCCAAGGTTTTAGCTGCCTTGTATTTCTGCTGTCTTCGACAATTTCTCCGAAACTTTTCATAGGCCGAATTGGGAGGGATCGGGTGTGGGATTTCACGTAACGCGATGACTAATGGGGTGGTCATACATATATTTCGTGTATCATAAATATACTGACGATTCTCTTTTAATTTTAAAAGCGGCTATCAAATCCTTCAGGCGTGCATCACATTCTTATCGGCTTATTCATGTTAAGAATTTCTTTTGTTTTCTTTTCTTTTTTTTTCAAAAAATTAACACAGCATTACAGTTTAATACCAATGCACTGTGTCATAAATTATACATTAAAAAAAATATAAACAATAACAAACAAAAATCAGTTAGTACTAGGCGACGCAATAGCGTGGCTCCGTTGCGTCGTGTGAACCAGTGGCATGGGATTCGGCAGGATTTAAGACTATTACGCAAGAGCTTGACGAGAATTTGATACTTACATCAGAAAAACCATATCCAGGCAAGCTGGGCACGATGGCTTCGATGGCGAAGTCCCGTTCCTTGCTGACAGCGGTCAGGAGAGGCAGTGCTTCGTAGAACTCCCTGACGGAGCCTGGCCAGCCGTGCATGAAGAGCACGGGAACCACTTCCACTCCCGCTGGTACCTGTAACATATTACCTATAGACTGTTGTGTAGGAACCGGGAGATCGCTGTTCTAGCCAGTATGGTAACCAGTTCGACAGAAAGGGAAAACAATGCAAAAATTATATGACTTCAACAGAAAGATTGTTGAGTTGCCAAAGCGGATTTCAGGGTCCTTGAATCGTGGTATAAGCCGGGAAAATGCTAGGAAAACGAGGGATTACACATGAACTTGTTGGTAGCCTTATCTGTTACAAATGTTATTATAAATACAAGGAGTACATCAAGAACATCATAAAAGGAAAGCTGAACGAAAAACGACAAAGAAGTCAAAGGCGTCTTGGATCGAAGAAGAATCGAAGGAAAAATAAATTTCTTCTGGTATCAGAGTAAGATAAGAAAACGTGAGGATATCCATGGAAATTATCCCATAGGTGCTCTCTAAAAAGTTTGCTACACCAAAATACTAAATAACCTACCGAGGTCTGTAAGGTAGGAAATGTCTCAGATCTCGTGTGATTGTCATCCCAAGATAAGCTGATGTCGACAAACATGTGATCTGAGGCTTTCTTATTTACTGGCCAAGGTCTGTACACCATTTTGTTGCTCGACGCAGTCGGCAAGCGGCGAATTTATTGAGCCTAGTGGCCTGCAGTTGGCTGCTTACTGGCCGGAGGGCAGAAAAATATATAACTGCTTACCTGAGGCTTAACCCTGATGAAATGTATATCCAACCCCTGGATATTGGTCTTGTAGTGCGGGAACTTGTTGAAGAACTTCTCCCTCTCCTGGAAGTTGTACTTCTCGGCCCAGTAGGAGACCCAGCTGTCCAGCTGTTTGCTGTTGAAGCCATATTGGAAACCGATGTCCTCCAGCGGAGGGGTCCATTTGCGGTGGTTCTTCAAGCGGTCTCGGAGGTCGTTGACCATCTGAAATGTCATAAGTATGTATAATAAAATAATAATATACCTACATATTTAGTGTTTTGTTTACACCAAAGAAAATTCAGGCTTAGTGGAATTTTTGAGGAATGCAATCGTTACCTGTTTTTTCTTTCAAAACAGTAACAAAATAATTTGTTATAAACAGTACCCACGCTCAAGGGGTTGGATAGTCGACGTCATAGATATAATATTTATACTTTGGAACTATGACAGAAGAGTACGAAGAAAACGTGATATGTCTACATAATTATAATAATATAGACGTGGACTGAACAATCAATTTGAACTTGAGCAGATCAAAGGTCGAATCTCCGTGTAAATAACCTCTAATCAATTGTAAAGCACGAATAAAATCATTTATTGTTTGTAGTAAATGTTTTGATTCATGTTTTTTGTAAGTAGTCACACTACTGTACATACATTATTAATTGAAAGAGAGGTACTTTTTCTGTAGTATGACATCTCTTTCAATTTATAACCTCTAATCAGAAGGCCTACCACGAACCCCGAACGAAGTTTCACCTCTCTGTCGCACTTGAGTGAGAAATCCCAAGTGCGAAAGGGAGGTATACTTTCGTTCGCGGTTCGTGGTAGGCGCTCAGTAGCCATGCAATACTAACCTAACCTAACAGGTTAGGTAGTATACTTAGTATTGTTTACTAGTACTCTATGTACTCTATGTTACTCTATGTATAAAGTAAACAGAGTCTGTACAGGGCTCACCTTAACGGTTACTGAGTGGGACTTACGGGATTTTAAAAATGGTGGAGGGAGTCAAGCTAGACCGAAAAAGAGATGGCGGGGCGACTTGGATGCATTTTGTTATATTTTATGAATGACATGGGCCTATACCACGAAAATCGAACGATTGCGAATTTGTATCTCCGTCTCTATACTTGCATATTGGAGTGACAAAGAGGTTTTCCCGTCAATGGCAAATTTGGATGTTCGTGGCAGGCATGCAGCGTTCGTAACCAAGATGCCAATCGCTAAGGCTTAGTCGCGAACAAAATGCGACTGTCATTGTCGCACTAATAAGGTGATAGTGAGTGATAGAAAGAGATAACTACAATAATACACCACGTGGTGTGAATGACTGGCATATTGTCCACGCACCCTGGTGGTGGGCATTCGCCTGGGCAAACAAAAACGGGCAAAAATATTGATTGAGTGTCTACTCCAATCTATTTTTGAGAGTCTTCTTACCGATTCACTGAATGTGACCTTGAATGGCCTGATACTAGTGTCCTGCTTGCTCTTCAGCTCCTTAGGTCCCCACTAGGCGTTGAGGTCCACTTCGGGAAGGGGGGGAGGCTTCTTTAGGAACATGTAGTCTACCCCCACCGCCGCCAGAGCGTAGAAGGGGACGAGGAAGAGAAGGCGGGCCATCTGAAAAAATATTAAGGGCTGATTTTTTGGAAGGTTTAAATAGAAATAAACGAAATCGAAAGAACTGTTTTCAAGCAAGTTTCATATTTTGTGTGGAACACATGCGAAATCAGATTAATCAATGAAATCAGCCTGTATATATGTAAATGTCACCGTTTGATCAGTGACTAATAAATATCCTCGTATAATTTTTCGTTGAGGTAAGATAATACCATACGTTTTCGTAAATCAGAGGATGAATTTTAGGACATCGGACCTGTGGTGAGATAAGACTTATATTGTACAAAATAGGAAACTATCCGCAAAAATCAAAATTAAAAAAAAGTTGTCATGCAGCATGTTTGAGAATGATTTCGAGTTATAGGTAGTTATAGTAATATATAACTGGTCTATGGCTATTCAATATTTTGGATTCAACATACCGCCACCAACTTCCTGCAAATCAACGTTTTTGGATTCAACAAACTGTAGGTGTAACCTATGCAATTTTCACTTTTTAAAAATACAACTTTATGTAAGTTCAACTTTTTACAAATCTAACATTTTAGGAATTCAACTTTCTGTTCCTGGACGGCATATAAGGCATAAACAACAATGTGTGAGTGTTTATTATTGTCGTTCTTTGCTTGCCAGTGAGATAGCAAAACGCTGTCTCGCATGACACTAAATATAGCGATATTTGTTGTAATGTAGCAGTAGGCACAATAAAACATAATGTAAATAATATATATTTTTATACTATATATTTATAGCTGGTGGCTTCTTCGCACAACGTATCAGCATTGCGATACAACGAGGAAATGCCGCTAGCATCTTAGGTACAATGCCTCAAGGACCTATTTTAGATTTAAGGTAGGTAGATAGCTAGGTAAGTTACACTTACTGAATACATTTTGAAAATATGTTTATCACAAAAATCAAGCAACATAAATAAAACAAAGTTTTGTTTTTTAAAACAAGTGGCATGAAAATGTATTGCTATCTTATTTTGTTGAATAAGTATTGGTAGGTACATTGTGATAACCTGATATAAGTAAATAATCATTAACATTTAAAGTTACATAACCACAAGCATACATAAACAACTGATGAATCCAATACGTAACTTGAAGATACAAACAAAGCTGAGAAAAACGCTCGTCGAGTTTGTCAAATTTAATTACCTATCAACTCAGCCTTGAAATGTAGAGCATAATATTTGTATATTAAAATACCGGTAGGTTACCGATATCAATTATAATAATAGTTTACATTCCTCACACTCGTTAACAGAAAAAAATCCATTATTGTACGCAAAGTCCTGTTTAAAATCAAAACATCCATTAAATACTGATTATGTCATAAATTGTTACCTTGGAACCGACGCGCGCGCACCTCGGGTGACCAGCGGGTACTGACTTGCTAAACTAGCTTGTTGTTAAATGATCTACTCGTATCGTGTGTCTGTATCGTAAAGTCTTATCTTATGTGCAATATTACTGTCAACTTGGCTCTTACGTTAAGGTTATTAGGGAAACTTTTAAACCGATTCGCGGTTTGGCTTGCTGCTTTGGGGTAATGATGAGGCATCTTATCGCGACCTTGACTGACACGAATTATGTACAATATAAAGATGTGTGAAGTGTCATTCATACATTTTAAGACGTCAAAAATATACGGTTATGATGGTCCTACGGCTAATATGTAGGTACCTAGTTATAAGATAGATCATTTTAAATGAGTGAGACTGCAGAAGTTGATTTTTTTCACTATAGTAAAACATTTTAAATATATACACTTTTTCAAAATATACATATACAGTAAGTGTAACTAACCTAACTACCTACCTACCTCTACCTACCTTAAATCTAAAATAGGTCCTTGAGGCATTGTACCTAGGTTGCTGGCGGCATTTCCTCGATGCTAATTTAAAAAAATATCGACTTGCGGAAATTCACATAAGTACATGTACACTTTTAATCTGTTTATAATAATGTATATTATAAACAGATAATTTGAAACACATAATACCTATATGTATTTGTACTTTAATGTTCCTATTATCTAAATGCAAATCATCATGAGTCACACGATCATTTTGATAATGCAGAGTAATTGTGTTTAGTAATTTTAGGTTATACTTGTTTGATACAGTCACGTCTATAAATATGTATACACTTCTGAATTTATTACTGCGGAAGAATGTTCAAAATTGAATGCAGGTGTATACACATATTTATGAAGCCGACCTTACCATGATACCAAATTTGTCACATTCAAGACTTGTAACAATACATGTACAAACTGTCAACCGTGTATAGACGTCATATAACACTCCATTGCTGCCCTAAGACCCCAGCACGCCTACCATGATCATCGAAAATTTGCATGGACGGGAATACCTCATTGTCACTCCAATATGCAAATGTGGCAGAGGTGGAGATGCAAGTTTCGTGGTATAGGCCCAGGACAGATCAGGAACAAGACGGCAGCTGCATACTATGCTTATAATATTAAACGCAGGCGAGCATAAGACGGAATGGGAGCTACCGTATTGTCGCTCACCAGGCGGCGCCACTCATGCGTGGGTCCTGTGTCAAATGAGATAATTGTCAAAGTGACGTTTGAAATGTTCCCGCAGGACCCACGTTCTATTAGCGTCTCTAGCGGCGAATCGACTCACGGTAATCCTCCATAATGAAGGAATAATCCATAATGACCATCTACCAATTTCGTCTGTATTTTATTTGTGTTCAAGTTCAATCAGTAGTAATAGTAAGTATTTTGTTAGGTATAGTAGACTGAGATAGAAATTCAGAATACCTTTTATTTTTCATGGTGAGAAGCAAAAGATGTAACAAGTTGCTAAGAGATCTTTTCCGGGGTTTTGCACATCGCTGAATCCGAAAATTGCTATTAGCACTTCGAATTATCAATAGTTTCCTCAAATTCAAGATGGCTGCCAAAAAAATAAAAAAAATAAAAATGCATACCATGTGGGGTATCAAATGAAAGTGCGTCTTGAGTAGATTACAAATATATAACATGTTACCATATCAGCACTCACTGGTCAAGCATTTTTTTTGAAACAATGAAAAAAATCAAGTTTTGGAGTTGATTTTGCATTGCCGTAAATTAAAAACAACTAAATGAATTTCTCTATACTATACTACAGAAAAAGTGACCAAGGCCCCCGGTGAGCAGGGCTGGAATCGAACCAGCAACCTCCTGCTTTCGCGGCAGATAATTTATATACAGGATGTTCTTGAGCATTTGCTTTAACTTCGTCATGTGGTTTGGTATAATTAAGGAGACAGAATGGCTTGGTTAGTTTTATTAAATTCGTTACTTTTTTCTCATACAAAATAATTACATGTTGCACCAACCGCTTATGTAAAACGGGCATTACAATTAAATTTACTAAGTGACAACCATGACATGCCAATGTCATGTCGAATACTCATACTCATAGTAGTGTGACTACTTTAAAAAAATAAATGATTTGATTCGTGCTTTACAATTGTCTAGAAATATTTTTCCTTATATAGAAAAAAAATCATAAGTTCTACAAAATATCTCAAAAACAATTTGGCCAGTTACAAACTTCCAAAGAAGCCCTTACCAAATCTTTGTCGCAAACTTGAAGAATTTTAAGCTCGTACTTAATTGGGAATTTTCACGAGCTTCACTTTCCTAATAACCGCGAAAAAATAATCTCCGCTTAACAAGCTTTTTTATAAAAGTAATTAAGAGTCGGTCACCCTCAAAGTCTTCACAATATTATTGTTTAAATTTTTATTCTTGCAAAGTTCTTGCTGCGGGTATTATTGTAAGATTTGTATGTGGTTTTTGTAAGTTCATTTTTATTTTGGTGTGTTGATAACATTTTATTTTATTAATGTATTTTCTTGAATTTATATAAAAAAAGTTTTATTCTAAATTTCATAAAGCTACTAACGACAATAAAATTATTTATATAAACAAAAATTGATATTATTGTTACCTACCTACCTTTAGGTACCTACTATTTAAATACAGATAAAAATCACAAGCAATATTAATTTGGATTTTTTTTTTTAATTTATTTAGAACACAAACAGTCATAAAAAAAACATGAGATAACGTACATATAGTGTACAGATAGAAACACAACAATAAAAAAGACCTGGAGGTTCATAAAAGAATATCAAAAGTTGTTAACCAAAGAAAGTATAGGTAGAAAAATATTTAAAATAAAATCGCAAACTATGACCCACAACACAAATCATGGCAGTGCACACGCCAAGTAAAAAAAAAACGTATCATAAAAACTAATATCAATTTATTTATAAGCCCCTAATGATATAATAATGTTTCCTATCCCGACACGTGTCAGCGGCGCTTTATCGGTCTTGACTTGTGCCTTGTGTCACTAAACCTCATGGGAAATGGCACCCCATTTTTATTTAATCCTTCAATCGTATGTGATGATGCAAATTGGGGATTAAAACTTCGAGATGTTTGTTTGCCTTGGCGATATTTGTTTTAAATGCGGTGTTTTGTGTTGTGGACATAATTGCTTTTTTGAAATTAAATTGTTTTAAAGTACATCACGATGGCAAGATTTCTTTTTCCCTATTTATTCAAGCAACTGTAGTACCTGTAGTACTTGAATAAATAAACACCACGTATTACCACGAATTAATTATTTACGAATAATTAATATAATATAGATAGATATAATCCCATAATATAGATATAATCCCATAAAGTAACGCCTAATTCAATAAATTGATCATTGAACTAGGTACCTGTTGTAATTTCAAATGATTAAATGTAGATAAATTGACAAAAGTACTGTTATTCGTCAACATTTTAACATAATATTTGTAATTCAAGTGTACATATATATTGAAGAAATAAATATAAAAAAGTAACTTTCATAACAGAAAAAAACACTAAAACACGAAGTCAGTGAGAGCGAAAGCTTATTTTACAATAAAATAAATAAATAAATAAATAAAATAAATAAATAGATAAAAAAACAAGCTCTGAAATGAGGAAATGGTTGCCGACTGTATACGAAATTTACCTTAATCAATACCAATTACCAAGAAGTATCTTTCCCCAAATGAATCACAAGCGACATCTATCACTGATGTTTAAAAAATATTGTGGTGGTTATATAAAGATAGATGGCGCTAGTAACGAAGGGACGCTTACTTTAGTTCGCTTGTTTTGCCACTTCTCTTTGTTGTCATACAACGCAAATAGTATTTATGAGAAACGGTAGATGGCAGCATAATAAAGACATGAACGTACATTGATTTTTGGCTGGAAATTGCGGCTTGGGTATGGAGTTGTAAATGAAAAAGGAAGATTATGGAAAATCAAGTTCCTATTTTTAGAAAGTGTTCAGAAAGGACCCTTAAAATCAGGGATATTATTAGTTATGATAACACATGAGTAAAATATGCATGTAATGTAAATGTAATTGATTTGTAGCTACGAATTTTGTTTTAAACAACTTAATTTCTTTTATGTTATCTTTTATCTTTGACGTATCAATTTTTTTTAGTAAAATAGAGAGATGAGGAAGATCAGAAATAAAACACAAAATATAACAAATCAATCTAATCTAATTAGGTATATTTATTTACTATCGTTTAGGCATTTTTTCAGCGCTTACAATAAATCATGTAGACTATAATAGTACATTGTGCATCTAGGGCGGTAAGAAGGGCATTACTTACGAGGGTCTATTGAAGCCCGACGCCGTAGGCGGAGGGCTTTAAGTGACCCGAGTTAGTAATCCCCTTACTGCCCGTGGTACACACAATGTTTTTCATCACATTTGCGAGGAAATAAATAAACTCTATACAGGTAAAGAAACAATAATGATAAGCGGTAGTGTAGTTGCACAGTCCACAGTACTCCGGAGTGACTAGTGCTGCGAGCGCGTGCGGGGCGGGTGCTCCGCGAGCTCCACGCGGGCGGTAAAGTAGTATGAGAATCCTTTAAAACCATGGGAATAATACAGCTCTTTAAGTGTAGGTATGCTTGCATATAATATCACCATTTACGAGCAGGTGTGATGAAAATTAATTTAATCAGTAATAATCACTTCAATAAATTTCAAGTACTAATTTTGATAATTATTGTCATATAATTATTGTCTCGTCTATCATATTTTGCCTGTTGCCGTTGCACGAGAGTGATTTTCGTTTTACGAAATGCAGAGAATTATTAAAATATAAGCACTTTTGTTTCACTCTCGCAAAGACGTTGACATCTGAGTCTACCCGAAAGTAGGTCAAGGTAGACTAAGGTGAAAGGTTATTGTCGGCTCCCCTCCAAATATTGGAAATTTAGATACAATTTCTATTTTGGTTATCCATTTATCCCATTGCGTATAGGCAGCATGTTGTACTAAGCAAAAACGCTAAATATGTAATTATTCTACATTACAAGATTATTATAGAAGGCCGGGGTTAAAATGTTGACACTCATTATGCTTTTCTCGACATTATAAATTTAAAGAATGTTATGCACTACATACACTACATACACTACAGAAAAGGTGATCAACGACCCCAGAGCCGGGCTGGGATTGAACCAGCGACCTTCCGCATTTGCGGCGGTTTTGTGTAGTATATGACATCTCTTTCAATTTATAATTTTTATTTAGTAGTGTGCTCAGTTAAGAACATCAATCAAAACAGTGATTTGAACTTTACAATTCTACTTTCGAAAGCTATGTATATTTTTTTATTCTTTATTAATGAATTGTTGATTTTTTGTTTATCAAAGTCTATTTCGTTCAGTTAATATAATGTTACTTTAATCGATATATTGGTATGTCAATTTAACAGTAAATTAAAAAGAGATGTATCCAATTTTTCACCTTACGGCATTATAAACTCCAAAAGTGGATACAGTTCTTTGCAGTCGATCGTTAGTTAAGATTCTGAATGTTTCTATATATTAAAGTATTTTTAAAAATATAAGTGGCAACATTTTCTCCTTGAAGCAACAAGCACGCTACCGGCTTCCAAATCATAACATAAACAGAAAATTCGTTGCGATTTTAAATTTTAGCAGAATGCAGAAGAACAATGTGTATTGTAGAAATCTTTATGTATTATAATTGATTATTTTGTACAATCTAAAGTCTTTTAAGGAAACACTAAGCTAGTTAAAGCCTTTCTATCTTAATACCTACATGTTTTAACGGAGCTGTTTAAGATATGGGTTGTTTTTTGATATACTCATACTTTTTTGCTTGATATGTAACTTCATATAAAATTAATTTAAGCGGTTGCTGTAATAAGATTTTGCCCATATTATAAACAGCTGTACAAAAATGTAACAAGGAACACTGGTGATTACGTAAAAAACTGATTTTTCAGCGAATTTCATATTTCATTAGGTAAATACATGATGACAATGATTTAAAAATAAATTAGATACGATTTTAAGCTAACATGGTCATATACATTATAATTACAATTTAAAACGGAATTCTCCGTGAACATGGCGCTTGCAACTGTGCCAAAATATCGGGTGCTAATTGAAACAAACATACATGGTGAACATCAGGTTTTAAATTGTAATTATACAACAAAATAACCGATAATGAGTGCTAATTTTAATCTTTACTACCGAAATTATTTATTCTAGGAACAGGCACACTTCTACCACGTCAATTCACAATAATCGCTAAATGGCTAAAATTAATAGTTTGTTTGGATTTGTTTTCTTAAATATAGAGAATTATTGTTGTTACTTAAAAAAATATTGGCAATCGAACAGGTAATTGTAAGTTATAATTATAATGATCTGATTAATTATTAAATTAAATTAAAAATACATTATGTTGGTAGGTTTGGTTATATCAAATATTTCACAATATAGGTACCATTCACCGTTGCAAATTAAAATGCCTGTTTATTATTAAGTGATGACCCACAGTAGAACGGGACAGGACGGGGCGAGACGGGACGATCTGTCAGTTTCTATTAGAAAACGTCACGTGACATCCGACGGCTCCGAGCTATCACGTGATTCTTACTGTGAGTCATCCTTTAATTATTCCTCTATTGCAAGCAAACTCTAAATCAATGAAATAGGCTACTATTTTATTCATTACGAATATGTAATTTATTATTATAAAATCTAGAAAATGTATAAATTCACAACCTATTATTTGTCTATTAATTTATTCCAATTTTAATTCAATTTAATTGCTCATAACCCACATGCAACCAATATTCTTAGCACTATTTTAGACAGTATCTTATTTATATTTTAGATGTTTTTGATGTCAATAACAAAATATCTGTCCATTATTTGTTGGAAATTGTTTCAAGCGCTATCCACTGTTGTAGGTATTTTAACCTTGTTTATTTTCTTTTCGTATTTTTATCAATGCTTGCGGTTTTTTCAATCGTTATCTTTCTGATTTTATTCTTAAATCCTATTATGGTGTTACAAACCCTTTAACCTAGGTAAATCATTTATAGATTTATTTTGTGTCTCATTGTTGATCGTTCAAAGAAGGTTCATAAATACATACTAATTTACTTTGAAAGAACAACTTTTAGGAAAAACAAAAATTAACATACCTAACCAATAAAAAATATAGTAAATAAATAATAACTATTGAACAAAACGTAAATGCAGTTCCGAAATAAGTTTTCTAGCATTAATCAATGTCGGTGCTAGAAAACCAAATTTGATTTTAATATCTTGAAAAATATCATATTATTTGACGCAGAACCTTCACTTCTCAGACACCGTAGGTAACCAACTTGCCAATTGTATTTTATTGTTAAACATAAAATATTTTATTATTAAATAGTCAATCATACTTATACATTTTCTAATATCTAGTAATGGGCAGCGTAAAACAAGAAAGGCAACCTATTTTGGACCTACATATAGGTGACCTCAGCCATTGGACAAAACGCTGGCCTGCCATAGGCTCCGGGCGGACGTGTAAATGAAAAATTATTTATTGGTTCATAACAAGTTATACATCCACTCTGCAAATAAAAGGGTTCCATCTTAGTAATGCTCTAAGTGACATATTTGGTTGTAAACCAAAAATAAACACAATAATTTTCAAAAAGAGTTATTTCCAATAATCGACAGCAAAAAGAAAGTTTTTGCCCTTATGTTAGTGAAACTGTCAATTTTCTTCAATGATGACGTTTATGAACAATCAAAATCTAAGTGCCATAATTAAAAACGATAATCAAAAAAGACGAAGTTTTCATACTATGCTATGAGGAATTATTACTTCATGAGTTTCACAGGCAGGCAAATAGTAATTTGCTAATTTCTTCGTAAATACTGCACCGATCGTGATGATACTTTGTTTACTGGTTCTAAGCATCGTAACGCGTATGTACGCTTTGGCTTTGTCTAATGGCTAAGGATACCCTGTATACTTAAAAATAAAGAGACAAAAATGTCTCCTTAACACATTTTGTATGTAACAAAAATGCAGGTGATCTCTTTTAAGGAGCGTAATAAGTACCTACCCTAAAAACAATGAAAAAAAATTGATTAGTTAAAAACATTTTGTGTGGGATAGATCTGCCCAATGAAAGATATTTGTTTGTATAAAACAAACAAATATCTTGCATCATATATTTTTTTATTTTTCCTAATAAGAATACGATACTCGTTACGCCTTTAAAATACACACCAGTATTTTTGTTACATTCTGTATATAATTGTTAAAAAAAAACATTTTCATCTGTTCATTCTGAACGTATAATGTAATTTTACTAACAGATAAAACAGAAATGCTATTATATAACAGCTAAGACCGTTTTTCTACAAAACATGTATTTATAGTTGCCTAAAATTCTTTTTTAATTGGTTATAAGCATTATGATGCTTGTTTTACGTAACAAGTATTTATATAGGTATTTTTCTTTCTATTTCTTCGCATTTGACAACACGTCTGAATTATCATCAAAGATTTACTTAACTGACTGACAAACTTGGCGGTCAGACTTCCTGCTGCTAATATACTGGGTTTTATTGATACCGAGTCTTTGCTCTTAATGCAAACTGTGTTGAGCTGTGGCAAAAATACCCGGGTATTTATGCCACAATACTCTAAAATTTAATGATGAGTACCTTGTTTATAATCGAGCCCATAATGTTTTCCGTCTTTAATAAGTACTAAGGAATATTAAATCTGTTTCTTTTTTTAAATCTCTCTTTAAAAAGCACTATTTATCACTTCCTTAGTTCCTGTTCATGTAACTATTGTTTTCCTATTTGTTTGACTGTGTAATAATCTCAGTAATCTGCTATCATCATTTCGCTTAATTCGTTTGTATTTGTATATTGTATTTATATATATATGCATTTTGGTATGAACATATATATGTATATGCAATTGTTTGTGTTTTTTTTGTAGATTTGTTTTTTCTGTTTGTGTCATATATTTTGGTTCTCACATAATACTTCCAGTTTTGCACCACCTACTGTATGTAATACTTCTCTTAGTGTAGTGTCTCCTCTACCCAAAGGTTGTCTGGAAGAGATTGCACTTTAGCGATAAGACCGCCTGTTGTTTGCCTCTTTTTCACGTGTAATCTATACCAGTTTGTGTTATTTTTGTTGTTTTGAGGTGTTATTGTAGTGTATAATGCCTTTGACATAAAAAACCAAGTGGAATTTTAGGAAACTGAAATACCAATGTCTAGTCTAAATTGCTTTGCACACCGTTTTACGCACAGACATACATCTAAGACAAAATTTTATTTACATCATAAGTATATGCGCTAAATAAATCAATTGTTCCCCTAGAACATTAACTATGTTGAATTATGCTTCTCTAAGTATGGAAATATAGTTAGGAAGGAATTATGGAAGATTCTGAAGACTTATTAAAATAGGTTTTCTATAGTAGTTGAAATAATTTCAAATCCTGCATAAGATATAAATTAATCTTTCAAGTTTTTTTTTAACACTGATTTTGATAATTACTTAATTTTCTACAGTGGAAATACTTTTTATCGGGGACAGGCTTATAATGACAATACTTTCATTAGAAACATATCGATTAAATATATTTTAATTAAGTATATTTTTGGAGTTTACGCTCCTGTAAATAGAAGAAAAACAATAAAATAGGGGTTATTTTAATAACAAGTAAATGTTTTATGAAAAATATTGACGGTATGAAGGCTTACCTAAATT
Organism: Lathronympha strigana; assembly: GCA_949128165.1. NCBI lineage: Eukaryota > Metazoa > Arthropoda > Insecta > Lepidoptera > Tortricidae > Lathronympha > Lathronympha strigana. Next base: position 895,241 of record OX421903.1, read on the forward strand.
GATGCAGGCATTTTAATTCACAATTCTGCAAAGGAATACATCAGGACTTCACCGACTATAATTTCGGACGGAGATTCCAAATCCAATGCAGAATTTGCCGGAATGAAAGCACCAGTTTTTGCAAGCCTTGATTCTCTACTAGCGTCCAATACTATAAACGGACAAAATTAACAGCTAGGTACTTAAATGATGATTTAATAGAATTTCAGAAAGTCAACAGCATCTAGACTAAATATAAATAATGACAACATGTCATGGATTAAACTTTCGAATAATATGCACACTTCGAGCGATATAATCTTTTTCATAATTATGACACTCTAAATTTAGAGTTTGAGAAGCTATCGTGTACAAATTGTGCATAATTACTAGGCAGTTTTTTCCATAAGATATAAGTATAGTTAAATTATTATTGTCTTATTTGTATTGTCATATAGTAAGTAGGGAAGCTCGATAAAATATCCAGTATTTATAAGTTAGAAGTAGAGAATATTTTTTTTACTATACGGAATTCTGGAAAATACTCTGCACTAACATTAAGAATTCTAAAGGGATTTAATTTAGAGAGGTAAAGAATGGACCACTGCAATCTTAAAATAGATAAACTAAAGATATTTTAGATATGATTTTACTAGGATATGCGAGTATGTTTTACTAAAAATTTTAGGGGACCACCGAATACGACGTGGGTATTTATTTTAAAAAATTGTAATAAGCACAGCCAAAACATTGCGGTGGACTCGATTTATTTGTTCCTACTGGTTGCTATTTCTTATCGACCTCCTTAAACCCTTCTATTCATATCATCTCACTAATCCAGAATTGACTTTCTACCAACACCATTTCAATTATTTGGTTAACAGTAATTCTAAATGATTTTTTTATGTCATGATTTAGGCATATATTTATTACGTGGAAACATGTCGCATTTACGAATTTTATTGAGGGCAAATCTTTCTTCTTTTTTTCGACATTTCCAATTAATTTAGAATTACTGTTGCCTCCCTACTTTCCGACAATGTCCCAACTTCCATTCATTTTCGTTCCGCTACAAAAAATCTTTCTATATCCTCGCTGCCTACTTCTACCCAAACATTCTATGAAAACACGACATAATGATTGAATCGTGATTCGCTCACACTGTCACTCTTATCAAATCTGAGAGAAAGCACCTCACTTTCCTGCAACTTTAAGACTGTTTACCTTTTAGGTGACAAACTCTGAACATAATTTGGATCCATTTCATCCAAGTCTTTTCCTTTTGTTTCGGGTACGCAACACACAACGAAGCAAAGACCTCCCACACTTACTGTTGCATATAGCCAGAAAGCCCCGTGAAGACCGAGTGCCTGTTGAAAATCAACAAAGGTCTTGACACCTACGAACGCACAAAGATAGCTGAAAGCAGTAGCCATCGCGCTTCCAAATGCCCTGTATTCTAAAGGAAATAGTTCTCCTATCAGCAGCCAAGAAATAGGGCTCATTCCCAATGAGAATGCTATAGTAAATACCAAGACGCAAAGAAGAGGTATCCAATCATTCTGACCGACGGTCTGGTGGAACATCACATTCTGAATCCGTTGGTTTCTATGCACTTCTTCATAGTATGCGTAGCTCCCAAAACCGGCTAAAGCCATCGACATTAGGACTGAACTAAGTATGAGCAAAGGCAGACGACCGACCGTATCAATCAGAAGTCCAGATAAACATGAAGCTAGTAATTGTACAAAGGACACAGCTATAGCAGCCCCGTGTGGGTTCATACCACCAAAGGTTTTCCGGAATATAGGTACAGCGTAGAAAGAAAATGCGTGAGCACCTGAGAATCTTTGAAACATCATAAGACCACACGTCACTAAGATAGGACCTAGCAATCTATTCATCGACTTAACGTCTAAAGAATTAATGAATTGACTGCTTGACATTTGACTCTGTCGTTGGCTGAAGTTTTTGCTGGCTAAAACATTCGTTCTTATAGTTGCTAGCTCTTGGGCGACATCTGAATTGGGACCTCTAAGCCAAAGTAGGCTTTTATATGCTTCTTCATCTTTTCCTATAAGGACGAGGTAACTCGGAGTTTCAGGTATGTAAAGAACGGTGCAGAAGAGAAGGAGAGGAGCTGCGGATATGCAGAGAGCGAGCTGCTGCCAGTCGAGGTAGGCACCGATGGTGAAGGAGAACAGGACGCCAAGATGGCCGACGATCTTGAGCACGGCGCTGAGGCATCCCCGAATGTCCGGGACTGATATCTCGCTGATGTACACCTGAAATAAAGAACAACATATTAAAGATTCAGAATAAGCTTGAAACCAATAATAATAATTTTCATGTCAAAGTCTATGCCGAATGAAGGGTTGGTCGATGTCAACGATTACACCTTACTCGGTAAAGTGTAAAATCCTTAGGATTTTACTGATTTCTCCATGTCTTGTGAATAGGTTACATAAACCGAGATACAAATATTATCCGCGTAAGGGATCTCACTAAATTAAAGAAGTGAAAAACATGACCTAGGTAGTTAAATTTGTAAAAATAATGGGCCAACCAAGTAGTACTGTGATTGCGAAGCCGCGAGTTATTGATATCATGATTATTGATCAAAAGTCTCCTTTATGTCAAACTATAGCTGGAATTTATTATATCAAAATCACTATAGATATAAACACTATTTCAATTAGCTGAGCATCAGTAAAAGCTAAAATATCCCTATCCCGAATAGGTACGCCGTCAGTCTTAAATCCCTTCAGGTAACTAATTCCAACTTTGAAAGCAATAAAACTTTAATAACAAACAAAGCTGTTTTAATTTCGTTCCGACGGACTAATAAATAATAATTTTATCGTAAACACCAAACTTCGCCTTTCGCAAATTTCTGAATTAGCCGCTCCTGGGGAAAGCTTCGGAAAGAAGCTTAAGATTGGACAAAGTTGCAGACTTTATCAATTATAAGTAGGGTGCAAGGAATTCTTGTTATGAAGGACAGTCTTTTAATAACGAAGCAGTACAGTCTTTAGAAATTTATGGTAAAAACAATTGACCGACAATTAATTGATTGATTGAAACCTGCGACGTTGGAAAACTTGGAAATGTAAATGTAACTCAAATGCAATGAAATGAAAAGTGCACCCAAAACCGTCCTGAATAGAATTTGTTTGGTTAAATATAATATTTGTTGATCATAAGGATATATTTAAAACTCCTGACATAACGCAAGAGGAATTCCTAATACAAATATCGGCAGACTAAGTAAAGGTCGTAGTTTAACAGAATCAGCTCAAACAAGAGAAATACGGGAGCCTAATAAAACATTCAGGCAATGTTTGATATCCTAATTGAATTCACAAAACTTCGCAAAAAGCTTCAGTGAAATTTCGATATGGCCACCCTGGCTATAACGTCAGGGGTTTCAAAGAAGAAAGACTTAACTACTAGAAGCATCTACTAAAGTTAGTCGTTTTATCAAAGTATAATTGTATGCGGGCGTTGAATATTAGTTTCAGAAAACGCGCTTTATCCTAATAGCGTAAAGTTCATTTTCCTTTAATTTGAAAGTCTTTGTAGATAAGTTTTACCGCAGAATGCTTGGCCTATTGAACGATTAGGCTTATCTTCGTGATCTTGTCCGTTTTATTCTATTCTGAGGATAATTAATAATACTTGTTGGTGTAATTGAACGACGATCAGTAGCTCGGATTACGAAGACTTAAGCCCCGGTAATCGTTTGATTTGTGTTTAATTTGTTTTTAAATATATCCACTTTGGTTCCAGTTAACGACTTTTACAAAAAGAGCAGAACTTTATGGACTGCCGTGTTTTTAGAAGCTTTAAGCATGATTTTAGATACAAACAGTGAAAACAGAGCAGGGCAGGTGGAGAGCACCTACGAGTACGGTAATAAGTTTTATAGATTAAGACAGCACAGCCTGTCAAAGTGTTAAGTACACTTCATAATTTCATAGAAACTTGACGTTTAAAATAACATTTTAAAGTTTGACAGTTCATTTAATTAGGTTAATACGAAGAGATAACGTGGATTGACTTTACCTCAAAATCTTGATTGGACCGCCGATTAAACAAGTTTGTAAATATACGAGTATGTGCACTTCGAAGGCATAAAAAATATCTGTACTCAGGACATTGACAATAGGGTGTAAGTGTTTACATACATGTTATGCATTCCACTGCACAGTTATTTATGAACTCGACTGTAAAAACGTTTTGTAGCTATAGCATTAAATCTCATCCAAAAGGTTCATTGTGCTCACAGATTACTTAGAAACTGGAAGAGATGGTAGGGACTGTGCCTTGTATCTGTTTCGGACAGTACACTGCAGAAAACTAAAGGAGTATATTACCTCAGACAGCATGGTGAGCAGCAAAACCCTCCAAAGAAGGCTATGATGCACATCATGCGAACAGAAGTTGCCACGACAGTGAGTAGCCAGGACTGGCTGGAGGGCGCCGCAGCTAAGAACAGTACGCGACGTCGCCTGTGCCTCATGACATCTCCAGCTGTCCCACGCACGGGAACTACTTCTGCGGTTATACCACAGAAAGACCCTGACCCTGCGGTTATACTTGAGACAGCATGGTGAGGATAGAACAGCAGTACCCTCGTCCTCGTCCGCGTCGTCGCCTGTGCCTCATGGTATCTCCAGCTGTCCCACTCACGAAACCTACTCCTGCGTTAATACCACAGAAAGATTACCTGTGACAGCATGGTGAGGATGGAACAGCAGAACCCTCCCAAGAAAGCCGTAATGCACATCATGCGGACAGAAGTTGCGACGACGGTGAGCAGCCAAGACAGGCTGGCGGGCGCCGCAGCTAAGGAGAGAACCCGTCGTCGCCCATGCCTCATGGCTGCCCCTCCCGCCATGCCACCGAAGAGAGCCCCTGGAATAAAGCGGATATATGTTAAAGAAGGAAATCTTTAGTTTAGCAGTCTCTGCATGTTCCTATGTTTGGACTTTGAAGTACCACTTCTCTAACCCCAGTTCCTCCACAAAACCTACCTGAAGTTTTCAAGTTTTATCAGGTGTCTTCCTGCCTTTTTGTTTATTGTGTTCATGTATACATTTGTAGTTTTCTAATTTTTTTTGTTTCTATTTTGTAATTCTTTTCGTTTTTGATTGTAATTTCTGTTAAATATGTTGTTGTAGCATTATGTGTTATCTGTCTGGCATCACTGATTGGGTCCTACGGAAGACCAGCGCCGGTTTATTGGCTGGCAATATGTTGAGTTGGGTCCATTTCGTCACACACATTCTAATCCTTGTTCTTTTTTCTTTTGTTTATAAAGTTGTTTTCTGTGATGTCACAAATAAATATTTTTCATTTCATTTAATTTCATTTAAAACTTTAAATATACCTGTGTTATTATATTACATTAATAAAAGCCAATACCTACGTATTGTATTAAAAAGCGATTACTGGATTCCCATATTCACTAATCGATTTCGTTCCATGTTACTTCATCAGTAAACCATTAGTGTAATGGTACGCGGCTTTCAGCGAATGAATTGGTTTCATCGCCTTCATCAGTTAAAATCCGTTAGTTTTCAAGGCGGTTTAGTATTCTGAAATGGAACGTTTGCCCTTTGTGCCAGTACACAGAAAATCTATTGAAATTATTTCACTGCAGTAATTAATTAATGTTAGATTTGTAAATTGGCTACCATTAATCAACTGTTGCTATGCAAAAAAGAAACATCAATAAATATCATTGTTTTCAAGGTTCCTAGTTCACTAGAGAAGTAGTTATAGTTTCGCTATGTTTATCTGTCCGTCCGTCCGTCTGCGGTTCAGTGACCGTTAGTACTAGAAAGCTGTAATTTGGTAGGAATATACACATCAATTATGCCGACAAATTGGTAAAATGAAAAGTCGAAAAACTTTTATTTTTAGTGTTCCCATACAAGTAAAGTGGGAGTGTTTTTTTTTCAACCCTAAAGTGTGAGGTATCGTTGGGTTGGTATTTGAAAAAGCATAGGGGTTTGCTAATAACATTGTTAGATAACAGATATTTTCGAAATTATCGCACCGGAAGTTAAAAAAAATGTGCCTGACATGGTCTTGGCCGGTTTTAATAGTATTTTTCACATCACCTATTCATGAAAGAGTTTTTTCTGTTCAAGCTAGGAAGGATCAAAGTGGCACTTTTCTTCCCTGCTGGGAGGGATCAAAGTGGCACTTTTCTGTTCAAGGACTACACATTTTTACGTTTTCAGGCATTAACTAGTGGCATCGTGGTGTTGGTATGATGCTATTTTCGGTTTTGTTTATTTCCTCTCAGTTGGTGTGAAAAGCAGTATGTGTCACACGGTATCAAAAAATTATTTTCGTCTTGAGGAGGGACGTTCAGGATTCTACAATAGACTCCCGAACGTCCCTCCCTTGCCCTCACCAGAAATAAATAATTTTGATCTATTGTAACACAATTTAATCTACTACTATACAATCGTGAATAACAGAGAACTCAGGTAAGAGTGAGTTACGAGATTCGAAAGGCTTGATAAAGTCATAAATTAAACTTTTTTTAAATATAGGTGGCGATAGTCATGTTATGGCTGTTAGTATGTTTCTGTTCTGAAAACAGTGGGAAATGAGTTTGAATTTGGAACAGCTGTCGATTCGAAACGCCGTCATTACGAGCTGTCATTTGTTTGTTGGCTTTTTACTGTTTACGAGTGAAAAATTGTTTGTGTATGTGTTCTATTTATTTTTTATTGCATTATTTTAAATCGAACGAGCGAACGAAGCGAGTGAGTTCTTCCAATCTACTTGGACACCGTCGTTTGTATCTATGTAAGTTTGTATGTATGTTCGTATGTATGTTTTTTCGAGTACTTATCGTTGATCGGATCGTTGTTAAACTTGTGGTTGCCGAGATAGGGGTCGCGATTTCAAGTTCGAGGCGAAACACTAATCTATAGATATTTTACAAGTAGAACTAGTAACAATACAGATTATATCCTGTTTCCTGAACCCATCTTAGAGCACTAATGATATGTCTGTAGATAAAGTAGTGTATGCAACTATACATAATTGGGCATTAAAACACTCGTGTGATGCTATTATGAAATTATGAAACCCACACTCGTATTGTAATGCGTCGCATAAACTACTATTATGCATTTTATTTTGGCAGAGGGGAAATAAGTAGTAAAGTCGATAACGCCATCCATTGTCTTGAAGTTACTTAACTTACTAGTAAACCGAACATTTCTAAACGCCTAGTAAACCATTTATTATTGAGTGTTTAACTATTACCACAGAATATACCCTTAGTTTTAGTACCAGTTTAAGTAGTTATAGTTACTTCTGTGTACCTATTCCAAGAAATAATGGAAAAGTCTGCGACAACGCGTTTCGTATCTTTTTGAGGTCAAGGTCAGTCTTAAAGATCTGCTGCATTGGAATATCTAAATCTCTGCGTTTCGGGAGCGGTTGTTTTAATAGGTTTTGAAGGTCGGAGACCTGTAGGAATTTCTTGATTTTCAGAAATCAATAACGCTACCTAAATCGGTTACTTTCACCCCAAAACACTAAAAATAAATTTCAGGCCATTACTGCAACTGCAACCCGTGTTAACTTTCATGCGATTTTCCCATACAATGAATGAAAATGACCAAAAAAATTTATATATTTTTTTTTATTGAGCTATCGACGCCCGATCGACCCCGGCGAAGTTTCCACTATTTTTTTTCATTTGGTAATACACCTTAGGGAGACGCGTAGCGACATCTACCGAAAATGATAAACACTTGTACGGTATCGATGTTTTAAGACATTTTAGAAATCATCGATAACAATGCGCTAGCCCATACTAAATTAATTTTGTAATTAGCAGTGACGTCTGTGAACGAAATTTACAATTTTATAATTGACCGGTGTTCAGAGAGGTCGTGGGTTCGATACCCGCTCAACGCGGGGATTTTTTCTAATTTTTCTTCACTACATAGTATAAAACAAAGTAGCTTCCCGCAGAGTTTTATGACCCAACCATGAGCTGTTGCATACGCTAGTTTTTCTACAACAGCTAAAATAGCGTAAAAAGCAAAATCTAGAAACGTGGCAGAATAGGGAAGATGTTGTGCCCACTATAGAAAAAAAAACAACAACAGTGCTCATTTATTGTATGAAAATCCATAGGAGCAGTGTTCTTATGGAAATATGGAATACCATAGATAACGTTATAATGTATATTTTTTTAATATCGCTGTCAGTCATCTAATTGACAGATGACAGACGAGTAGAAGTGCTGGAGTAGAAAAAATCATTAAAACTACGCAACGGATTTTGATGCCAATTTTTTAAATAGATAGTGTTATTCAAGAGGAAGGTTTATATGTATAATAATAACCCGTGCGAAGCCGGGAAGGGTCGCAAGTTCAATTATAAAATTGTATGTTTAACGAAGTATACTTCTTACATAAAGTATTTGTACCTATTGTGCTATATCATGTCTAACTTTCCCGTCTTTCCCCGGCTCGGGAATTTAATTATCCGGCATATTTCGCCGTGTTTGCCCTGCTTACCCGCCTCGGTCGCAATTTCGGAGACAATCTCATACTGGGTTTGGAATATAATATTGGTCTACAATGTTAACAGATAGCTTTCTGTTCGTAATTTAATACTGCCGGATTGTAGAGTTTACGAGTAACTACATTATCTAAATAAAAGGCCACTTTTTTGAACCTGTATTTTTGTTTTGGCGTTATATATCAATAATTCAATATAATCTAAGATTAAAATTAATAATTGAAAGAAAAAGGGAAATATTCTCTGCGCCGAGCGGGATTCGAATCTTATACAAATCGACCGGTCCAAAATGACTTATGGCTGACAAAGAAAGGATCTATTCTATAGATGTTTATTCCGGGGTTACGACCCAGGAACAAAATATATCATAAACATTTTAACTCGAGACCTCCGGGATTCAGGATACCTGATACTGACAGGATACTATCCTACTAGACCTATATGAGCATCTAGGGGGTCTCATAACTCTCATAAGACACTACATTAATACCTTGGGATACGATACGATATACGACGATGTTTTTGTCAAGTCCCACCCTGAATACTTCCTTAAACATAGTGAAGTCTTGCTGAGACAGATGAGAGCACATAATTCGAATCTTTTGCACAAACCCCGCGTATACAAAGATATATACAAAAAAAATATATTTAACATGTGCATAACAATTTTTAATAATTTGCCGGATGAGCTACAAATACTGTCGGGGGGAATATTCAAACGGAAGTTAACAAAATGGCTACTTGACAAATGTTTTTACAGCGTTAAGCATTATTTAATTTTTAAGGATCCGATGACATTGTACTAGTTTTAATATGTAATATTGACATTCTATATATATTGAATTATTGTAAATATTTTAGGTTACCTTGAATTAATATTTGTATGCATGCTTGCATGCTGAATACACTGATTTTTTTTAATGTTTTTAGTATAAGACCAATTATTACTGTATTCTGACAAATAAAAATTTGAATTTGAAATTTGATAGGAAGCTATGTTTCTTACTTAATCATTACTTTACGACTTTGAACCGGAATGGCAATTCACAGGCGGCCCTCTGCCAAAATCATATGACTCCAGTAATTTTCATGCCGGTTTCGTCATAATGACGTATATAAACACACATTATGTTTTAATACGAAATGAGTTAATGACAGATAAAGTCTATTAACGTTCGATTCTAACGCCGAACGTAATAGTTTTGACACTATTCAATGACAGCATTATTCTTTCAAACGTAAAACCTGAAACATGATGTATGAAGCTTGACGTCATTTGTCTGTCATCGGCAGGAAAATTACGCGCCATGCATATGACCAATGATCATGTTCTTTGTATGAACTGACATTTATTCGACATAGCTATTTGAGGTGCTCCGCCCGTGCAAAAATCGGCAGACTTTTTTGAATATTAAATGACAGATATATCAAGTTCGGTTGGTTAAATGGTCTACGTTTGCGACCGATTGTCGGCTTCCCACACATTTCTGTGGTTGCTCTTTTTTCAATGCTGAAATCCTAATAATGCGAAAACTCTCTAAATAAGTCTCATCGGGTAACGTCCTCAACTCCATTACATTCCTCCATTTATCTCCAATAGCAAAAAAGGTCATAAGTGATACATGTTACCCATGAACATTCGCCTTTTCATTATAAGGCGCGGTAACGGAGCCAAATAACCAAAGGTCGTAAGTCGCGGGTGCTTACTACGGAGAATGGCTTCTTTGAAGTAAATAAGTGAGACGTATGTAATTTTCTCCACAATTTGACCAGTTTGCATTCCGCGAATGTAGCTCGGAGTTATTTCGCTTCGCAATAACCGTTAGGGGCTCAGTAACGTCTATATATTGCGTCACTTTGTTGGTTTTGCGACAGAAACGCAAATTATGAGAAGGGTCAAAGGAAGGAAAATAGTCGCATTTAAATGTTATAGGCCGTCATTTGGTTACCTTTTAAAGCTCATCCGGCATTCATATATTACCGAAAAAAATATTTTTTTTGCAATCTAATTTGGGGAGTATAGGCAAGGCCAAAAGCGTAAGCGTTTAGTCAATTTCTGTAAAAGAATGCGTTGGCCGAGAATCGAACTCGGATCAACTGCTTGGAAGGCAACTATGCTGACCATTACACCACCAACGCATATGATAAGATACATGAAAAAATATACTAAATACGACAATGTACTACAGAACTCTTCGTAATGTTTGATCAACTGTTTCAGTTGATATAATTAAGTTCTAATTGTTTTTATTAAATTCAGCATATTGACTTGACCTTACCGTTTTATCTAAGCAGACACAGACAGCGTTTGTTACCATATTTATTTTATTTGGCCTTCTGGGGCCTTAACATGACGTCTTAACGCGATTCAGTTTAGGGCCTAAACTGAGTCACTGCATGCAAACAACTGTATTGTCGCTCACCAGGCGGCGCCACTCATGCGTGGGTCCGGAGTCGATATGAGATAAATGTCAAAGTGACGTTTGAAACGTTCCCTCAGGACCCACGTTCTAGTGTGAGTCATCCTTTAACTGAGTTAAACTTTGAAAACAAACCTCCGAGGCCGACAATGTCCCCATGGTCCCAGAGAAGGACTCAGACTTTAAATTAGTATTCAGATATACAAGTTAAAATTTCTCCCCTCCAAGGAAACCTACTTTTTCACTTGCCCAAAAAATCTTCCATTTCCACTCTGAAGATGTACCGAGGAAAGATGAAAAACCGAGGCAAGAAACCTGCTGATCTGAAGTCCTGTCTGGGCTACCGACCCTTTCAGGAAGGTAAGCAAGTCGTAGTTGATGCAACCCCTTACTCAGCTCCGAAAACAACTATAGACTTACCCAGGAACGAAAGAGATGCGAGCCAAGAAGCTTGCTGGTCCGTAAGCTGGAAATCTCTTCTGGTAGCGTTCCCTGGTCCTTGTAGCGAGGCGATGGCAGGGGAGCTGTAGCCCTTACCCAAGCCAGCTGAGAATGGGGCCAGAGACACTGCGAGGGCTGCTAGCACCTGAAACAAATGTGTTTATTTAGGTCTCGCAAGTCACAAGGCAAAGGAATGACAATTTAAGTAAAAGTAAGTAGTAGTAAGTAGGTAAGCTCCTTAAGTCTAAGGAGAGACTTTGCCTCCTTATGTGTATTTTATCGCCTATACAATGGGTTGTGTTCTGAAGAATTGTTTGACATGATACCAACGTCCACTTTTCACCATCGCACCGCTCGCCACCGACAGGGCGCTCATCTACACACCTTGCAACCAAAATGGTCGCGCACTGTGCGGTTTCAGAGGAATTTCCCACAGACGCCGAATTTGCCGAGTTTTTCCCGAAAGATTACCGTATGGGGTTCTTCAAAAGTGTTCAAGATTTTAAAGGGTCTTCAACGCGCATGTGACCTGAAATTGCAGGTGTCCATAGGATATGGTGACTGCTTTCCGGCGGACCGTAAGATTGTTTGCTACCATCGTGGTGTAAAAAATAAATAAATAAACTGAGTTAGGAATAAAGGTGAAATTTAGATTTAAAATAGTGCTGTAGTTTAGTTCCTATTGGCGAATTTATCACCATCGTACGATAAAAGTGACTTGTCACTGTAGAAAGTGAGACAAACTTGCAGACAATAAAAGTGCGACTAAGAAGATGTAATTTTTTTCTATCGCCATAGCAGCACCTTCCGTATACTTTGTGCCGTACACATAATGTCTGCAAAACGTATGAGCATGTTCTTTTTCCAGTAAAAGTAACAAAACAGTTCTATAAACCGATACAATAAAAGGTGGATAAAGAATGCTTATTGGGTTTTAGTACCTAACAGACAGAAGCGTTTTGGGTCACGCAAGAACTTTAGCAGGTAAGTCTAGACAAGCACACCTTTCCAAATCACACGATACAATACATTCAATACAAGTATGTGGATCATTACATTTTTACGGTACACGTAACCTCCCGTGAATAAGGTCATATGTGCCGTTTCATATGAATGAAGTTACTTCGTTTTAAACCGAAGCTGTTCGTGGTTAATACAGCCGATAGTATTCTGGGTCACGTCCGGATACAAGTGCAGAACGATATGGAGCACTCGAGAATATATCGGAGCGAACACTGTGCTATGTATTTATGCACCTATAGGATGTGTACCTGTGTTATATATATATTGTACAAATGTTTAAGGGTACGACTTCCGTGGAAGAGTTAAAAAAAAATCCTTATTAGGACAAAACGCCTTTTCGATTGCAATATGGTCTTCTTCCTAGTCGTTCCCTCACTGCTAAGGATCGTGACGCTTTAAATCAATAAGCTGTCTCCGTCAGTTTTCCGTTGCTTGGAGTGCATCGCTTACGGACATCTGCAGGTCTTCGGAAATCTGATCTGACGTCCGTTTCGGACTACGGCCGGTCTTTTCCCCTCTACTTTCCCGGTTACCATCAAGCACTCTAGGTTGTCTGCTCCTCTTGGTTCAAACTATATGGTCTATAGGCAACTTTATTGCCAATCATCAAGCCTTCAAAATTTGATAGACAGTCCTATTACTCCTATTGTGAGCATTGTTGATAACTGAGAACATGCGGGTAATTTAACGATAAATCCCGCAGATATTTATCGTTTTCCAATTGTCAACATTCATATCACTTTCACGTTCGCTGCCTCTAACAGGGTGCGAGTTGCATTAAGGTAACATTGGGCCTGGCAAGTCCAACCCATGTTACGGCATCTACTTTGTTTTGTCTAGCTTATAAAACTGTCTTACTGCTGGGCAATGGCCTTTGATCTGTACAACTCTCGATATTGCGCCTCAATCCAGATGTAGGAAGGCCATCTTTGTTTGGGCCTACCACATCCACCCCCAATGTTGCGGTATCCACTTTGTAATGCTTGCAGACAGCCAGCCCAAGATGCTAAGCGCATAGTGTGATAATTGCTATAAGACAACAGTTTTCAGCATTTTATGACAATTGCTGATAATAAACAGTTATCCACAAGTGAACCACATGGTCACAGTGGTCTGCATTCCCACTAAAGCCTGATAGCTAGCATCTCTCACCCAGCTATCGTCTTATCAGAATATACGTGTTTTGGAGAGCAGCCTAGATTGCTGCGGTCCGTTACTCGATGGCAAACCTACATTTTGGAGTCCTGGGCCATTACCATGACGTCTTAACGCGATTCAGTTTAGGTTTTTAACTGTGCTCAGTTACATGGCACCGATTCGGTTGCAGTAAGAAGTCTAGGGGCCTTACCATGTCATGGGCCCCTGGACTTTTTACTCGCTTCTGAACCGCTTACTTAATCTGCAGGTTTTCCGGACGGTCTTTTAAGAAGTCCAGTCCTTACCATGACATGTAAGGCCCCTGGGTCTTCTTATTGAAAAATATTTAACCTAGATGACCCAGATTTATTCGAACATTATTTATGTACCTACTCATTTTGCATTGTAAAGCCGCGATACAGAATCCAATAACGGACTGGCTGTCAATAAAATCGCGAGCAATTTGCTTCAAAAGGGATAAATCTGCATTAATCTGAGTGACAACGGATGTGCGGATCATCCACGTGTCCATTAAGCTTTATTTGCAACAATATGGACCATATTAATAGCAATATAGGCAGTCGTTTATCCATAATATCCTGTAAAATATTTATAACAATACATATTGTATCTCATAGAGTACGGCTAAACTAAACATAACGGAATATTTTAGGTACTTATAAATAGTAATAACAGTAATATCAAGAACATTACGTAGGTACCGTAGGTAGGTAATATGTAAAAAGACCCAAGTCTTACAAACTACACAATATTTATGTCTTTTATGAGATGAACCCCCATAAGGCCTTGAATGGTCAGATGGCAGTCGCTTTCGTAAAACTTGCGCCTTCGCCAAATCTTGGGATTAGTTGCCAAAGCGGATCCCAGGCTCCCTGGGCCGTGGTATAAGCCGGGGAAACACTAGGAAAAATAAAACGACAGCTATTTAAAACACGATACTGATTATACACTTTTCCTACCCCAGCACTTCTATCTGTCAATTAGATGACTGACAGCGATATTAAAAAAGTATCCATTATAGCGTTGTCTATGGTATTGCACAAGAACATCTCCTGTTGATTTTCATACCGTATATGAGCACTGTTGTTGCTTCTTTTAAATTTCTATGGGCACAACATCTTCCCTATTCTGCCACGTTTCTAGATTTTGCTTTTTACGCTATTTTAGCTGTCGTTGAAAAGCTAGCGAATGCAACAGCTCATAATTGGTTCTTAAAACTCTCGGGTCTATTATTATATCACTATTGCATAAACTACTATTAAAAACCTTCTTTGGACCTATATAAAATATGGCAATCGCCTGTGGCCAAGTAATTTTCTCCCTGACTATATCTTCATCCATTAGGCCTGTGGTCCTTGTAAAATGTTTACCTTTTGTAAAGTGGGTAAATGCTTTTTGCATAATTACGCAGTAAAATTTAATTTACTAAGCCTAAGGGGTTGTTGAGGCCACGGGCTATGTTTAGTAATGAGACATGGCCATTAATATTTTAAAAGGAAATTAAAATATGTGTTTAAGGAGTGACAGCACTAAGTATAGTCAACCAATTTGAATCTACTACTGTAGGACTATGTCATAAATAGATAGATAGATATCTTTATTCATCCACAAACAATAACATCATCACAAAAAGTACCTATACAACTATAATGTAAGCATAAACAGTTTGAAATTCACACTTCATAACAAGAAAACATGCTTGTAGACAATTATTTGGTAGTACGAAACAAGCGCTGATTCAGCATAATGTGTACAACGGGTAGATATAATTATGACGAGGTAGGTACATCATAGTGACGCTATAAATCAGATTGTAAGAAATCTCCAGGAAAGAATAACTAAAGCATGAAAACAGTACAAATGTCAAATGTCACCAACTGGTGACAATTGACAGTTGCCAATGGCGTCAATGGTGAAAACTGCACTGCCAATTCCAAGGCTGCTCCAAACTTGGAATTGGCAGTGAATTTCTCAAATGTCGTAAGTCTAACCTTTTAACATGCCTGTTGCGACATTTCAAAAATCCACTGTCAAAATATGCGACTAAGTTAAGGTGTTATGCATTGATACCGACTACCAAATTACAATGATGTATTAATTTGGCTTCTCGAATGAATTGCGTCAGAGAGAGGTCAGCAAATACAGTTCCAATAATTTTTCGAGTACGGAACCCTAAAACAGGAACCCACACTGCTATTGAAAACACGTGGCATACCCTCTAGCTGGCACTTAAAAATAAAAGGTCAACATTCGGCAGTTTTTTGTTTTTTGTCCGTTTTCCCCAAAAATGGGCTGAGTCCGGCCATTGTAGGGGGCTCTGCTCGCGGCTCGTTAAGCCTCACTAATGAGAGGGTTTCAGGAGCCACGTTCGAGATTTTCCAATCTGAGCCTAATTGAATATGTAGGTATTATTTTATAAATATATATAAGTATATTGTGGGGCAATCTTACACAAATCAACCTAGTTCCACGGTAAGCTCAATAAGGCTTGTGTTGTGGGTACTAGACAACGATATATATATGATACATATAAGTATACGATTTTAAGGATGACTCACACTAGCACGGGACGGGACGGGGCGGGACGGGAAAATCTTTAGAAAGAATCACGTGATAGTTCGGAGCCCTCGGATGTCACGTGACGCTTTACATAGAAATTGACAGATTTTCCCGTCCCGCCTCGTCCCGTCCCGTTCTAGTGTGAGTCATCCTTTAAGCTAGCATGGTCATTTGCATTGGTCAATAAAACAAACATACCTACATGGTAATTATCCCATTTTAAATATTAGTTATAATACATATAAATACTTAAATACAGAGACATAAATCGTTTACTTATTGGGATACGGTCAAACAAGGGACCACAGGACTGTGTATGTGGTATTAATTTCAACTTGCTACCTTTACGCGTTCCTGGGATAAAGGGTCTTGACAGACATACAGACGGACGGACGGACAACAAAGTGATCCTATAAGGTTTCCCTTTTTCCCTTTTGAGGTACGAAACCCTAAAAATTACGAAGGGTTGCATAAAAAGGTCTGGACCCGTCCCATTTCCCATATATGATTCCTAGAGATTCACCGCGTGCGTTGATAAATGAATATCAAATCAAATCAAGTAGAGATTTTACAGCTGAAATACGGCGCCAGCAATACTGCCACTCTGGCAATATCACTCACGATTGACGTAAAAAAACGAGTTAAAAACAAGTAAAGTTGGAAAGGAATATTGTGCAACGTGGAAATAGCAATATTGGAAACGCTGGTTGAATTAAATCCCGCTTTTACGATAATATGAGTATGAAGTTGGTATGAAGTGTGGCAGAATGGTGTCCCGTATGCGAACGGTTATCTTCACATCTTCTTTTATCTTAGTTAATTAATATTAAATTTTTCACAAAATTATATTTTAACAAGTGGCAACTGTACAAATGAAGAATCGATTATATATTTAGATGTATTCAGATAGTTGGACGAAATGCGTTGGTGATGTAATGGTCAGTTCCCTTCCAAGCAGTTGATCGGACTTAGATTCTCGGCCAACGCATATTGTTACACTAAATGTGAAAATTTATTAGTTTGCAGTCAAGGATGACTCACACTAGGACGGGACGGGACGGGACGATCTGTCAATTTCTATAGAAAAATCATGTGATAGCTCGGAGCCCTCGGATGTCACGTGACGTTTTCTATTAAAACTGATAGATCATCCCGTCCCGCCTTGTCCAAGCCCCGTCAAGCATACGGCCCGCCTGATGGAAAGCAATCACCATAGCCTATGGACGCCGGCGAATCCAGGGGGGGCATATTCGCGTTGCCGACCCATTAAAATCTAGTACACTCCTTTTTTGAAGAACTCATACTGTAATCTTTCGGGAAAACCTCGGCAGGGAGCTCGTTCCACAGCCGGAGCGTCGGGAGGAAATTCCTCTGAAACCGCACAGTGCTCGACCATTTTGGTTGCAAAGTGTGTGGATGAGCGCCCTGGTCAATGTAAATGGACTAAGCAAAAAAATCATATCGTTCCAAATCAATGAAAATAAAGTAATCTTGTAACTCTATTTCATCTGTATGACGTGTGCAATAAAGAGTATTGTATTGTAAACTTTAATGAATTAAAATTCAAGCATAACTTGTGAATAGTCGCGCGTTCCGCGTCCATTACCCGAAGCCTTGCAAGTTGCAACTGACAAGTAAATGTTCCAGCAAAATCGCCGGACCGCGAGAAATCTTGTTAAAGAAAACCCAGCTCAAGAAAACGAGGTCGATGTTGGTGTTGCCATCTTACGATAGCCCCATAATAGTGCACCATTTTAAAAGAAAGTGGATATTAAAGTTTTCATTAAAAAAATTACAGTTTCGTAACGGCCCATACAAAATGTAAGGAAAAATGCGCTAATTTGAAGAACTATTTTTTTTTAATAGTACTCGTGATTCTGGTTATAAAAAACCTTAAATATAATATTTTCAAAATATGGGGTCCCAGCGCACGCAAGTTTTTCGTAGAAATCGCGAAACGTCTGTTTGATGTTACTCGTGACCGAAGAGCTGGTGGCTTCCTCGCACAACGAATCAGCATTGCGATACAACGAGAAAATACTGCCAGCGTCCTAGGTACAGTCAAGTGCAAAAATATGGTTCGACATAATCGACTCATAAATATGGTACTACGCTCTTATTACACCGGCATAAGGTGCCATGGGACATATTTTTTAGTAAGATGTGCACCACCATATTTTGACACTTGACTGTACAATGCCTCGAGGACCTATTTTAGATTTAAGGTAGGTAGAGGTAGGTAGCTAGGTAAATTACACTTAGTGTATATATTTTGAAAATATAAGAAAATTGTCCTTTTTTTAATGCCTGATAGTATGCGAATATCGTATTTAATTTATTTTTATATTTAGATACGCACGAGGACTAGGACACTTTGACAGTATAGTAGATTCTTAACCAAATAATGATGGGCACCGATCGAGATATTTTGGCACTCGAACGTCTGAGAGCGCCGATAGTCCGAGACGGAAAAACTGCAGTTTACCGGGGTTAAACACTCTACTTTTCATATCGAATACGGGGACCGAAAAATACTAGAAAGTACCAAGTACATACAGTCGATTTTATAAATATACTAGCTTTCCGCCCGCGACTTCGTCCGCGTATAATGGGGTTCTTCCTACAGAGTTTCATACCTTGTTTTATCTTTTTAAAATGTGACTTGATATAACCTACATATAATACACATATTTTCTATTGCACTCCGCAAAAAGTAATTAATACTACTGATAACGTTTAAGTTTTTTATTAGGTAGATGTTGGCAACAGGCGGTATTATCGCTAAAAAGCAATATGTCTCTTACGGACAACCATCCGGCATAAATGATTACCTGCATACTTGAATAGCAAAGTTGAGTTGAAGTCTATGGATACAAACGAAAACTTTCCGCCATAGAAACTTTCAACACTCTTTTCACCTCTTTATGGGTGGAATTTCCAAAAAAACCATGAAACCAGTTGAGACATTGGGTCCCTGGTCAGCTGACACAAAGTCTTTTGTAAGGGCTCTGTCGGCGCGGCTTGTTGAGACTACGGGGGACCGTAGGGCTGGCGCTTACCTCTCCCAACGTATCGCCATAGCTGTGCAGAGAGGTAACGCCGCCAGCGTCATGGGGACCATGCCGCAGGCGGACCTTTTAGACGGGGTATTCTTTTTTAATTGGGCTTTTGTAGGTAAGTGCTTTTTTTTACACTTTTTATGTCTATTATTTTGTTTTTATATAGTTCTAGTTTAATTATACTTGTAAATATAATGACTTTTAGACTTGAAACCAGTTTTCTTTTATTTGAATAAGGAATCGATGCATAAAGTTTCAAGTCTCTAGCTCAAAAAAATCTTTATTGTCCCGCTTTATCAATTTTCAACCCCGTTTTTACCCCCATAGGTGTAGAATTTTCCAAAACTATGAAAACACTTTTCTTTTGTTCTAATAAAGATACTTTTCACAAAGTTTCAAGCCTCTAGCTCAAAAATAATTTATATTTCCATACAAAGATTTAACCCCTTTTTCACTCCCTTATTTTCGAAAAACCATGAAAACACTTAAATTATAATAAAGAGTTTTTACACAAAGTTTCAAGACTTTAGTTAAAAAAAACCATTCTCAAACAAACTTTCAACCGCCTTTTTAGTTTTTACCCCTTTAGGAGTAGAATTTCCAAAAACCATTAAACATTTTTCGTTAATTGTAATAAAGAGTCTTTACAGAAAGTTTCAAGTCTCTAGCTCAAAATAAATTCCATTCTCATACAAACTTTCTTCCCCTTTTTTACCCCCATAGGGGTTGAATTTTCCAAAACTATGAAAACACTTTTCTTTAATTGTAATAAGGAATTTTTACACAAAGTTTCAAGTCTCTAGCTCAAAACAAAATTCCATTCCTATACAAACTTTCAACCCCCTTTTTACCCTTTTAGAGGTGGAATTTCCAAAAACCATGAAAACACTTTCCTTTAATTGTAATACAGAGTTTTAAAACAAAGGTTTCTCTAGCTAAAAAAAACTATTCCAATACAAATTTTCAAACCCCTTTTTACCACCTTAGGGGTTGAATTTTCTAAAACTATGAAAACACTTTTCTTTAATTGTAATAAGGAGTTTTTACACAAAGTTTCAAGTCTCTAGCTTAAAACAAAATTCCATTCCTATACAAACTTTCAACCCCCTTTTTACCCTTTTAGAGGTGGAATTTCCAAAAACCATGAAAACACTTTCCTTTAATTGTAATACAGAGTTTTAAAACAAAGGTTTCTCTAGCTAAAAAAAACTATTCCAATACAAATTTTCAAACCCCTTTTTACCACCTTAGGGGTTGAATTTTCTAAAACTATGAAAACACTTTTCTTTAATTATAATAAAGAGTCTTTGCACAAAGTTTCAAGTCTCTAGCTCAAAAAAAAATTCCATTTCCATACAAACTTTCAACCCCCTTTTCACCCCCTTAGGTGTGGAATTTCCAAAAATCCGTTCTTATCTCTTGCCTATGTACTAAAAGGAAGCTTTGGTAAAAATTTCAAGTTTCTGGTCGTAGCCGTTTCGGCTGTGCGATGATCGTAGATGAGGACAACCTCTTTTATATATATAGATGAGCATATCCAAGACGTCAAAATCATCTGTTCACCCTTAGGACATTGACGAAGTGTACCTAATTGTTTACATATTATGTATATAGCTGTACAGATATTTATGAACTCGACTGTACGAAGAATTAAGCTTGAAAATATATCGTGTTTTCACTCGCCAAGTTCTACAAGGTGTTTATATATAATATTTTTAAAAACTTTATAATTGAAAGATAAATGGAAAAATCACATATGGGATTCGAACCCACGACCTCTGAACACCGGTCAGATCGCTCAGAGAGGTCGTGGGTTCGAATCCCGCTAGACGCGGCGAATTATAAAATTGTAAATGTTAAAAGACGTCTCTGCATAATACAATTTTTTTAACTACCTAATCTTCCATACAAAAATTATAATATTTTCCCGTCCAAAACTTTTTTCCTAATCAGTCCTCGATACTGATCACGCCATTAAGCGGATCACCGGCATTTTAGTTACACCCTGTATAATTTGTATACCTACACTTAACACAGGCGTGTTAATAACGTGTGCGGTCATCCGGCAAGCTCATCCGGCATTCATATATTACCGAAAAAAAATTTTTTTTCAGTCTAATTTGGGGAATATATGCAAGGCCAAAAGCATAAGCGTTTAGTCAATTTCTGTAAAAGAATGCGTTGGCCGAGAATCGAACTCGGATCAACTGCTTGGAAGGCAACTATGCTGACCATTACACCACCAACGCATCTGTGTGGTTGTACAAAACTGTGGATAGCATTTCAAAATTTAAGACGTCACAATATGTTTCTCTAAAGGCCCAATCTATTCTTAGGACAAGTGCAATATTGACCCAGTGTCCTAAAATTAGAACATGATATTTAAAAACTTTAGATTTTCAAAATTAAGGTTGAATTTTGATCTAAAAAGAATCACCTAGTGAGGTAGTGAGTCGTTATACCAAAATTGTGTTGTCCTAAAATTAGGACAATGGACCATACGAAGATATACTTATAAATTTAAGTGTACTATATTTTTTACAAAGTAGGTATTAAATTTTAAGTAGTGGTTAATTCAATTGAAACGATATTGAAAAAGATATGCGTTGGCCGTAGTGATGGGCAAGCGGAAAGTTTCCTATTTGGGAAACTTTCCGTAATGAAATTTACAGAGAATATTACCGTAATATTCTCGTGATGTGAAAGATAGAGAAATTTATATTTTATTGCGGTCTAATGTCATGTCATTTAGGTAAAATAGAGGCACAAAGACGTCGTTAATTGTATTGCAAAAGGATAATATCGTTACTGAGCAAAATAAAAAGTTACATGTAAATTACGGTAAATTTCCATAAATTCTCGTAAGTTACCGTAAGTTACTGTGAAAAATTACCGTGCAATTTTAAACGAAACCTAGAAATTTATTACAAATACGAGGGATTTAATAAAATTACTAGCTCAAATTTAATGAAAGTGATACAAAAATACAATTGAGTGTAAAACTCGCATCAATTAGGCCACGCTCAGGTCGAGCGAACGCTCAGGCCAAGTATGTAGTAAAAAACTACCATGCACAGTGCACACTGCCTACGCGGAAAAGACAGTAGTAGTCGACTTAATTGTAATTTTGTACTGTTTTAACAGTCGTGGCAAAACCATCTACAGTAGAATCCGGTTATAACGACGCCGAAGGGACCGACAATATTACGTCGTACTAACCGGAAGTCGTACTAAACAAACTGTCAATTTTAAAGTTGTTTTTCGATTTTAATAGTCACACATGCATTATAATTCACAATGGTTCAATGTTACTCACAGAATAATTGAAATTAAGAATATTTTGCTCTTTAGTGAAAGAAACTGTTGAACCATTGACCTATTTACTCGTACTTCCTGACTACATTGCAATTTAAGCCATTGTAAATTGCGGAGATTTACACGAGATGAAACCCTTACGCGCTTAAGTTTCAGAACATTCGCTTCGAACAAAGATTCTATCTTGTATATATTGTTTGGTTATAATGCACCGTCACCGTTGTAACCGAACATATGCGTGTGAAATCCCGTCGTTAAAAGCGGTATGTCGATATAAGCAGTCGTACTAAACGGATGCACAAATAGTGACTTGTATGAAAACCAACCATCTGCCTATACCTACGTCGCTAAAACCGGTTGGTCTTTTTATGCGGATTCGGAGTCGTAAATTTGTGATTTGTGTTAGTGAAAAACGAATGGTTTGCCATGAAGCCAAAGTTGTTAAGTTCATGACTATTTCCGAAAAAAAAATTATGAAATAAGATGTCAGCGAGTGTAAATTTAGTCACTTTACAACCTTATTTCATTAAGCTAGGCTCAAAAGTGTGAATATATATTTGACATCGACTTTACAAGTATTCAATATCTCACGAAATTGTTGTATTACTACAAAATTTATATGCAGGGTTATAGACTATGCAAAAAAAATTATAAAGAATTACAGGCACTTTTCATGCTATAGGATAAAATAATTAAGTGATTCATATCATTCCATATTGTGCCGCTCTATCTTTGCCATTAAAATATATACTTATATTAAAAACTGAAGTAAAGAAACGTTTTGTTTACTTTTTTAACTACTACAATTTGAAAGTCCCTTGACGTGACTATACATATATTTAAATAAAATAATAATAGTATAGAATATGGGTACGCCGAGAACAAGAGAACAACGCAAACTTGGAAAGTATTTCTTGATTATTTTTAACTGGCACCCGCCCCGGCTTTGCACGGGTTATTATTATATATATAAACCTTCCTCTTAAATCACACTATCTATTAAAAAAAACTGCGTCCAAATCCGTTGCGTAGTTTTAAAGATTTGCGCATACATAGGGATATAGGGACAGAGAAAGCGACTTTGTTTTATACTATGTAGTGATTAATAATTATTCTTATTTGAAATGCAACAAAATGCAATGAAGTAATAATGCAATGTTCTTTAATTTTTCCATAGTAACCACTATATTTCGTTAACAAAAAATATATTTCCTAAGAAATTTCCATGAAATTTAAGAGAACTTACGGTAATTTACGGTAACTTACGGTAATATACCATTCTAACAAGTTTTAAGTAATATATCTGACCGCGAGCATGAAGCACATGAAAATATGCAAATATTTCGTTATTACAAAAAGTTGGATTTTCATATCGAAAAAAAAAGTTACAAAGTAAATTGCTACTTTTGGTAATATTACCGTAATCTTTCCGAGAATATTCTCGCAGTCGGAAATATTCTCTGCAATTTCCCATCACTAGTTGGCCGAGAATCGAACTCGGATCAACTGCTTGGAAGGCAACTATGCTGACCATTACACCACCAACGCATCTGTTCGATTCCTCGAATTGAAGGTATTATTTTAAGATGTCTTATTTATTCAGCCTGGTATAGTTAAGAGAGTATTTGGAATAACATATTCGGTTAATGTTAACAGATGCGTTGGTGGTGTAATGGTCAGCATAGTTGCCTTCCAAGCAGTTGATCCGAGTTCGATTCTCGGCCAACGCATAACTTTTCGTGCCGTTGGACATTAATTAGCTGATGTTTCAACTAATTATGCAATCGTACGTTACCTGCGATTACAAATATTATATAATACAGGCGGCGGCACTGTCGTGTGTGCACTTGGGCAGCCCGCATGTCACTTAGTTGATACCGACACAAGACGATCAATTCGAGTTCCATTCCAACAACGCATCCAAGGCGACTCAGCTGGCGCTGTGCAGGTTACAACAGAGAAGCTATTTACAGACATCAACATTAAGACTTCAGAGTCGGTACAAGAAAAATACAACATGGTTGAAGAAACACTAAAGAAGGCTATACAGCAGTCAACAAAAATCAAAGATAGCAAAGACGAAAACGTATATTCCAGCGAAACTAAACGATTCCTAGAAATGAAGACACAATTACAAGAAAAAGAAATAAAAACAAGGGCCGACAAAAACAAACTAAAAGCAGTAAATAAAAGAATAAGAAAACTAACAAAGAGAGACATTGAAATTCAAAAAATGAAAGAAATTGAGGATATATTGGTAACTAAATGTGCTGTAAAGGGAGCGGAAAGGAAAATGAATTTAGGAAAAGAACTTATTGCTAGCGTAAAACACAACAGTAAAAAATCAGAAACCAGAAAAGATATAGTGAGCATGGCAACAGACTTCTACTGTCAATTATATCTGAACAAAGAATACAACCCAACAATATATGACAGAAAACCATGTAGAGAAGTGGAACTTTTCCTTGTTGACGAAATATCATCGGCAATTAAGAAACTTAAAACTGAGAAAGCAATAGGACCAGATGGGATCTGCAATGAGATACTAAAGTACTCAAGTTACGAATTACATATTGTAATCACAGACATTTTCAACGAAATACTGAAGAATGAAAACATACCCGAGCAATGGAACATGTCTAACATCACTATTCTACACAAGAAGGGAAATAAAACTGACCTAGATAACTACAGACCTATAAGCATCATATCTTGCGTCTACAAACTATTCATGACAGTGATGA
Source organism: Lathronympha strigana (assembly GCA_949128165.1). Lineage (NCBI taxonomy): Eukaryota > Metazoa > Arthropoda > Insecta > Lepidoptera > Tortricidae > Lathronympha > Lathronympha strigana. The sequence continues at coordinate 920,504 of OX421903.1, forward strand.
CCAAAAGAGTACAGAATATCCTGGAAGAACAACAACCAGTAGAACAAGCTGGATTCAGACCGAATTATAGTACAATGGATAATTTACATACGCTCAATCAACTTATAGAAAAATACACAGAATTTAAAAACAAATTCATATATATTGCGTTTATAGATTTTACAAAAGCCTTTGACTCGATAAACCATACATTTCTGTTCAAAACACTGGAAGATCAAGGCCTAGAGGTAAAATACATTAATATACTAAAACTGATATACAAACAGAGCAAAGCCAGAGTAAAAACCGACAAATTTGGCGAACCCTTCAGGTTGCAAAAAGGTGTAAAACAAGGGGACCCTATCTCTCCAATACTGTTCAACGCATGCCTGGAAGCTATATTTAGAACACTGGACTGGGATAATAAAGGTATAAATATCAATGGGAAGTACCTAAACAACCTAAGGTTCGCAGACGATGTGATAATTGTTACCGAAAAACCTAAAGCACTAGAAGAAATGATTCTAGAATTCGACTCTGCATGCAAGGAAGCAGGATTAGCAATGAACATGAAGAAATGCAAAATCATTACAAATGGAGCTAAAATACCAATAAAGCATGGAAGAGATGTAATGGAATACGTTGAAGACTTCACATACCTGGGACAAGTAGTTTCTTTCAAAAACAGACTTGACAAAGAAATAGGTTATCGTATAAGTAGAGCATGGCGAAAATACTGGTCGCTAAAACTAATCCTCAAGAGCGACATGTCAATGGATATAAAGAAAAAGGTATTTAATACGGCAGTCCTACCTACACTAACTTACGGTGCACAAACCTGGAGCCCTAACAAAAGACATACAGAAAAATTAAAAATATGCCAAAGAGCTATGGAACGCTCCATGCTAAAAATTAACATTAAAGATAAAATAAGAAATGAGAGTATAAGAAAGAAAACTGGGCTGAAGGATGTGATATTGTCCATAAGAAAGAGCAAGTGGGCCTGGGCTGGCCATATATACCGTACAACAGATGAACGTTGGACCAAACTTGTCACGGAATGGACACCAATGGGCGTAAAAAGAAGGCAAGGTAGACCAAATTGCAGATGGAGAGATGAGCTGGGAAGGTTCGACAGACACTGGTGGAGAACAGCGCGCAGTAGAAAGGAATGGGAAAAATTGGGGGAGGCCTTTTCCGCATAAAGGACGTGCAAAAAAATAATAATAATATATTAAGCATAAATAAATTGTAAAATTTTGCATGAAATAAAGGCTACTATTACTATTACTATTAAGTCTAATTCACCCAAAATTATGTAATTCGTTGTAAATATTCATCATTTAATTATGAAATTAATAAACCTAAGTGCGTAGTAGAGTGTCATTTTCAAAACTTTTTGAATTTGCTAAACTTGCCAAATTAAGTACCTATTATAAAGATCCGTCCCATCCTAGTGTGAGTCATCTTTAACTCCAAACTAATACATTTTCACATTTAGTGTAAAAACATACGTTGGCCGAGAATCTAAATCCGATCATAGTATTTAAAAAAATGCTGAATAAGAATTGACACGTTGCAACATGTCTAAACAGCTTGTTTCCATGAAAGTCGCACACAATCAACTCGCCCCCTCCTCGTCAAAGGGGTCGATTGACCGGCGAGTGAAGCTGTATGATTAATGCCCTGCCGATAACAGCTATTAATTATAACTAGCAAGTCACAGTAATTAACTCGTTCTCCCTTCTCTGTTACTCTCTACAGGTCAGTAAAGGGTAGTTCACACCGAAATGGACTGTTTACGTGTTGTGGAGTTGTTGTTAAAAAGTATAAGTATATAGAATAGTGGACTTATTAACTACAGGAGCGGATTGTTTTATTTAGCAGAACTTAAATAATCGTCTTTTTTTACCCCTCTACTGTTATCTGTCATTTGAACATTAAATAGTAAATCTACATAGCATATTATCCATAACGATACCTACTAGTGCTTTAAAATCGCTAAAACGATACTGCTACCAACCTAACCTAATCGATTATTGAGGATTTGAGAGGTTATCAAAAAGATTTATCAAAACTAAAGAAATTCAAAATGGTGGCCTTTTCTAACATAAACAGTATGTGTACACATGTTGAAACCGATTGCCACGTTTCCTTTTGTGACCTCCCGGGTCAAAGATTTACTTAATATCTTTCGCATAGTTTTTGACAGCCCTAAGCCTCAGCACGACCACCGAGCCGAGCCGCTGGCCGTGTATGAATGAAGTTACCTCTCTGTATAGAATACATCCCTACGCTGTGCTATTAGACAGATTTGTCTAGTTTATAAATAAGAATTTTACAGCCATTTTAGATTACCAATTCGCACGTTTTTCTGAAGCACGATAGGGCTAAAATGAGCACATTTTCATGCTATTTTATTTAATGACTTTTAATATTATATACTTACAGAAAAAATTCGTATGCAATAATTCTAGTCGGCAAAGCAGGAATCTTTTTCCTCCACTTTAGTATTTTTTCAACGATTTTGTGACTTAAAAAGAGGTATACATAAGCAATATATAATACGGGTGCGTTCCATGGTAACAAATAACATTTATTTTCAAAATATTTCCAGTGAGTGTAACTTACCTAAGTACCTACCTCTACATACCTTAAATCTAAAATAGGTCCTTGAGGCATTGTACTTACCTAGGATGCTGGCGGCATTTCCTCGTTGTATCGCAATGCTGATACGTTGTGCGAGGAAGCCCCCAGTAACATCAACCAGACGTTTCGCGATTTCTACGAAAAACTTGCGTGCGCTGGGAATGGTTACATTTCGAGCTTCTCGAAACTTTCCTAGTGACCTAAGATATATCTTACTCTCCGAGGCCCTATCTGCTACAGGCCATAAGGCCACACAAGTCACATAAGGAATAAATTAATATAAATTACATAACTTCTAAATTGCGACACTTTGTACTTATATATCCTTATTTTACTCAATTTATAATAAAAACCCACAAGGGTTTAACTAAAGGTAAACCTTCGTACAAATAAATACTGACTCTAATGATAAGGTCTGTTACGTAGGCATGTAAATGGCAAACATGCGTAGATTATCGCTTTAATTGCCACATTTTGGCCCAACTGAAACAATCCGTGATACGACCTGAATCATTAATGATAAGCTATACATACATTATATAATATAACATACAATAGTCCGTTACCAACTGCCAGTAGCCATACATATGCAGTGTGATTTATGAGACTGCTCTCGTCTCGGTTTAGTATAAAACTAGCTATTGTTTCGTTATAGCGAGATTTTAAATATAGAAAACAGGAAAGAAATTACACAGTCCATATGTTCAAATTCGCGCGAGACGTATCTGGTAAAAGTCGTAACTTTTGCACAATAACTCGCGAAAATACAACATTTACACGTTATCCTAATAAATAGGCATACCAAAGGATTACAACTATACAAGGAGCTACTCAGCCACCCAATTTTTCGATATCCACTACTTACACGTTCCTCCATACTCTCAGTCTCTCATTTTTGTAAATATTGTCAGAGCGCGGAGCGACATGACCTCTCTCTGCGAGCCCCCGAAGGCATGTGAAATGAAACCAAAATCATAACGTCGCATATTTTATAACACTAAACAGAGCGATTTCAAGTGCAGTTTAAGAGAAAAAGACATAAGAGATACATATACACTATTTATAAAGTAAAGTTTATAACTATATATTCTTTTATGTAAAAAAAGTTACTGTTTAACCAGAAAACTTGACTAATGTTCATGTATTTCTACCAAAACTTACCAAATTTAAAAAAGTTATACCTACTCGATAATTTTGTGTGAAAATGTTCAAAACTGTTTCATTCATTCCGTAGAGGACTATATACTGAGCAAGATTTTTTATTTATTTAGATTCAATAGCAATAGGGTCGAAAACCTGATAGATGTTTGAAGCTCGCTCATCAAAAAATTGTAAAACAGCTGTTAGAAAATGGTATATTTTTCAAAAACTTTGAAAAAGTTTTTCATTTATTCCATTTTAATTGAAATGATCTTTAAATTTTTGTATTAAAACATCTAAAAATGTTTTTGTAACTATGAAAAGTCATGGCAAAAAGTTCAGCTGAATCGGTAAAATTTATATACCGGGCTCTTAACAAAAAAAAACTGGACGAAGGCAATGCCTGTTTTGTTTCACATAAATCCGGTGGTAAACGATCTATTGACACTTACTGTTTATGTAGGAAACACCACATAAACAGTAAGTGTCCTGCTCACGTGCATCAGCCTGTATTATATCACATATAATACTCCATTACCAACTGGTAGACGGCAACGTTATCGTTTTGGAGGCGTTTAATCTGAGGCTGAAATGGTTTAACGCTTGGCTCTGGACTTAATTAAATAGTGGTGCCAAGAATTATATGGATGTCCATATGTTATCCGACATGTTAATATCTGGAGCAACATAAAATAGATACACTTGCGTATACACGCTGGCACCGTCCCATCTCCAATGAAGTAATGTAAAAGCGGGCGGAGCGGCTGAATGCGCCGCAATTTTAAAACGTATTAAATATAAGAGCCTGGGGAGAGAGAGAGACCTTTTGTACCATTCGGGGTCCCAGCGCACGCAAGTTTTTCGTAGAAATCGCGGAACGTCTGGTTGATGTTACTGGTGACCGAAGAGCTGGTGGCTTCCTCGCACAACGTATCAGCATTGCGATACAACGAGGAAATGCCGCCAGCATCCTAGGTACAATGCCTCAAGGACCTATTTTAGATTTAATGTAGGTAGACATTTGATATTTGAATCGCTTTTCGGTGAAGGAAAACATCGTGAGGAAACAGGATGAATTCCAAGAAGACCTAGTTTACCCTCTGGGTCGGAAGGTCAGATGACAATCAATTTCGTAAAACAAGCGCCTACGCCAAATCTTGGGATTAGTTGTCAAAGCGGACCCCAGGCTCTATGAGCTGTGGCATATGCTCGGAAAATGCTAAGAAGAAAAAAAAACTTGTACATTGAATCAAATTCGTAACGGAGTCAAAAAGATATGCGTTGGCCGAGAATCGAACTCGGATCAACTGCTTGGAAGGCAACTATGCTGACCATTACACCACCAACGCATCTGTTTAATACCTCCAATTTTCTTAACGACTACCGAATCTCTTTATTCCGAACATTATTTATTCAGCCGCGCTTATTCAGTTGCGTATATCTATCTATATTATATAGAATAAAAAAAACTGGATACCTAATCAGCCGAAAAATTACGCCATAAGAGCACCGCAGTTCCGAGATACCTATAGGATGACTCACACCAGGATGGGACGGGACGGGGCGGAACGGGACGATCTCTCAATTTCTATAGAAAGAATCACGTGAAGTTTTCTATAGAAACTGACAGATCTTCCCGGATCCGATTGGTGAGAGTCATCTTGATCTCGAGTATCGTTTATCGGCTTGTCTTGAAATTCGTCAGGTGGTTAGATGACATACTTTTAAGTTCGAATTTGAACCAAATCGCTCGAGGAGTTGCCGGGATATAGGAGTCGTGAGTTCATTTGGGCGATCCACTTGCATACATGATTCGCAGCTTTAAAAAATAAATCGTATTTCAGCCATATTTCACTCTGTAATCATTCAGTCTCCCCACTGCGTATAACCAATCAGCGAAGCTTAAAGCAATGCGAATCTGTCAACAGCCTGACCACTACACTAAATCGCTTCACATTAGGTCCTCCAGTCTACATTTGGCATGAAAATACCGTAGTTTAGGGCTGTCACACAGTCACACGCATTTAAAACAATAATCAATTATTTGAGAAAATTGGTAGCGATCACACAAGACGGCTTTTTGTCGTTCAGAGGCCTTGCCATCTTAACGCGATTCAGTTTAGGGCCTAAACTGAGTCGCTGCCATACAACTGAGCACAGTTAAGAATCCAAACTGAGTCGCGTTAAGACGTCATGGTAAGGCCCTTGTTCAGCGTTACTCTGAGTAAATAGTAAATGGTAGATTATGTAAAATAACTGTGCGACCGATAATGAACGTAGAGTAATAGACGCCACCACTTGAGGTGACCTTGACCCTAACCTCAGACTATCACAAAACTTGGCTCCCAAACGGAACTTCTGCAAGGTTGTCATCACTGCACCTTATCATGATATTAGTAGCAAATACTTTGAACTATTATTTTCGAGCAGAATCGTTCCCAAACTTTTGAGAAAGAAATAAAAAGTGAACAAATTCGTGACCTCGGGCGGGGGGTCCCCCAAAGGCCCATACGAGGGCTATAGTGGAGAGATTCAAGGCCACAGATGTACTCTCAGTAGCTCAGTTGGCAAAGCGGTTGGAGTGTATCCCAGAGATTTTGTCTAGTTTTCATTTCCTTCTAATATTTTTTAATTTTGGTTTGAAGGCCTTTGTTAATTATTTTATCTATGAAATTTTAATCAATAAGTTCACGTAAAGCACTCAATAGTAATTGGAATTACAAAGCGCAAAATACTGAAAGTCCATTTTAAATTATATCACAAAATTGGCCATAAAATCTAAAAATCATCATTTTACGGTAGGTACGCATAAATGACCTGGAGACCTATTCGAACGTGTTTAAATGACATTTCGATGCGAACTTCCGTGGGTATGGTCAATATGACATGCTAATGACCTAGGGAATATGAAGTGGATATGTCAAACGTCAGTTTAGCACGTTCGAAGGTCTCCTGAGGCCTTACCATGGCGTCTTAACGCGATTCAGTTGACGATCTTAACTGAGTAGCTTCCATACAACTGAGCCTATACTGAACCTAAACCTATTCCACTCCAAATCCTATTCGTATTTTATTTTGACGTTGGGGACCTTTTACATCTTCAAAGTTACTATACCTCTCTTGCCATATTACTTAGTACATTTATTTTAATATTGTTTACCCAGGTTTTGGCTGTTGTATTATTAGTATTTAGATTATACTTTTACCTATTGTCACTATATCTTGTAATTGTTTGTAAATTCAAATGCTTTAATGTAATACTTATTGACTTGTAAAAGTGCCCTTGAGGCATTGCAGAATAAATATTTGAATTTTGAATTTTGAATATTTGACGTCACGGTAAGATTGGCCCATTTGTGACGTTCTACTTAATGTCATAATTGTAATCAATAATGTAAATTGAAAGAGATGTCATATACTCCAGAAAAAGTGACCAAGGCCCCCGCCGGTGAGCAGGACTGGAATCGAACCAGCGATCTCCTGCTTACGCGGCAGACGCCCTAACCACTGGGCTACCCAATCATGGAAAATATTACAATTGTGGAAATACGAAAGGATTACAATTGTGTGATGGATACATTAATGTCCATTTTACGAAATATTATATAACATCTCTTTTAACCGACAACCCTACACGGGTCATAACTCAATGTAAAGACGCTATTACGGCACAGATCGGCCTAATGTCTGTAATTACGACAACGTTATAATCAATAACTGGGTCAAGTTGATGGAACGTAGTCAACAATGTCAGCCAAACATTTATATGTACTGTATTATTTAGTGTTTGATTATTTGGACAATTCAAAACTTTATATATATACTTATATCGGGTTACTCACGTCTATAAAGTCGAAAATAGCTGGACATGCTTCGGAACGGTCCGCGTCCCATAATCATGAGAGAAGCGCTTGCGGCGATTGCTCTGCGCACTCATGATTATGGGACGCGGACCGTTCCGAAACATGTCGAGCTATTTTCGACTTTATAGGCGTGAGTAACCCGATATAAGTATAATAATATGGCTAATACTCACGGGAGTTTTCAATTTAAAAGTTAAGGGCTATAAAGCTTGATTTCTTATAAAAATTGCGTGTTCAGCTAAACAGTAGAGCCAATCTTTCCTGTGGCCAATAATTAATAGCTTGTGTAGATGTAGTCATGATTTTTATCATACAATTCAATAGAAAAGGAGTACTTTTTAATGTGGACAAGGGTTCAACAAGAACCACTTTTGAAAATCCTTGGATAGAAAAATAATAATAATATGGCACTAACCTGAGGCAGATGTCTGGTGCTTCTAACTGGAGTGGCTTCTCTCCCCGGCGGTTTCCCATTCATCACCGGCTCTTCCTCCTTCACCGGCCTCGAAATGGGGATGTTATGCTTCTCGAAGTACCCGTTCTGGATCATCTGATCCAGCGACACCTCCAACTCTCTCACAGGAACCACCTTCCGACCAACCACCGGGTCGTCTATAACCATTTTCCGATTACCTGACACTTCAGAGAATTTCACGTTTTTCTTCACCTCATCATTGCGCTTTTTAGGTTTTTCCGGAAGATCCGTAGTCCAATATCTTGCAGTTTTCTCAGTAAGTCTTAAAGGTTTGCAAACAGCCACGTTTTTCGCGTTCATTTCTATTCTGGGTTTCCTATTTTCCATCTTAGGTCTGTCAAGTCTTTCGATTTTCGGGTCGTTGCTCAATTCGATGCGCTCTAAGCGTCGCTCGGGTCTTTTTCTGTAAGGTTCATAAGTCTCCCGAGGTCGTCGTCTTTCCTGATCGATTCTGAAGTCGTAATAGTCTTTCTTTCTATGTTGTTGTCGGTTTTCGTAGTATCCGTAGCGCGGAAGCGAGTTGTATTTATCGTAGGTTGTGGGCAGATTAAGGTACTCGGGTCTGATGGGCCGGAATAGGGAGAGGCGGCCTTGCGCTTCGTCGAAATCTGAATAGATATCTTCGTAGACATATCCGTTTTTTCGGCGAGGCTGCGTTCTGTAGTGATCATAACGGTCATGTCGTCTTTCGTATCGGTAATCCGCGTTACGTTCGTAGAGTAATTTTTCTCGGGAGCCGGCCATCTTGGATTATTGGGTCCCCCTGAAAGGGAAAGCGTATTAATGAGGGTTCCGAAGGTTGGCTTAAGTTGGGTTGTAAAGTAGGGTAAGGTGGCGTTTTATGTGCGTTAAAATTTTATGTTTTCAAACATAAGCCTACGAATGTTCATGAAAACTGTAGGTACTTTTGTTTTACAGATTTGAAACCAGTTGAGTAAATAATATGTAATTTTACTCAAAGTTGTCCGTATACATAATTGTGTACATACCTACATTAATTTTGTCAAGTGAATCAGATGCGTTGGTGGTGTAATGGTCAGCATAGTTGCCTTCCAAGCAGTTGATCCGAGTTCGATTCTCGGCCAACGCATATCTTTTTATTAATATCGATTAAGATGTAAATAATTATATTTCTCTATATGTCAAGATATAAAGAAACATATAAGTATTTTTGTACATTGAAATTAAACACTTTAGAACGGATTAATCGCGTTTATTAACACCATGATCCTACGTTTCGAGCCCTTTACAGCACTCGTTTTCACAGGGTTAAGATGATGACTGAGAGAATGCGAATTCTCCCCGTCAATCAAAAAAGTTACTTGTGCAAACTATATACCTACATACAAAAATATAAAAATAATTTAAAAATAAAAACAAAGGTTGGTCTACAATGCCCAGAGGGGCTTATAAAGCTAGTAATACATAGCCTGAAGGGCATTCTATAATAAAAATAAAAATGTTTAAACCCTGTGAGGATTAACATACATACAACTTACGAACGCTTCCCTAACTGGCTTATGGAGCATCCGTTCTAAAGTGTTTAATTTCAATGAATAACAATCGCGGTAACAGAAGACAATATTATATTTTTGTACAATCAAACAGATGCGTTGGTGGTGTAATGGTCAGCATAGTTGCCTTCCAAGCAGTTGATCCGAGTTCGATTCTCGGCCAACGCACATTTTTAAAAGAATGTTATTATAATTACCTGCTATTGATAACATTATTAGCATGACTTTTAACTGTGACTACGAAATTATATGTTTCAGGTGTGTAACAGAAGTTATGTTTTAACTTTAATGTTGATAAAAATCACATAGGGCGGCTGCGGCGATAGATAGCAGGGGGTCGCTGCTTCTATTCCAGCCCCAAAAAAATAATTCTTCAAAATCCGTCTTACGTAGCTTGGAAAATATTCAACCAATCGGACAACCGCTCGAGTGGAGGACGAGGCGGAACGGGACGGGACGGGACGAGGCGGGACGGGACGAGGCTCGACGGGACGATCTGTCCAATCTTATCTGTCCAATTTTATAGAAATAATCACTTAATAGCTCGGAGCCCTCGGATATCACGTGACGTTTTCTATAGAAACTGACAGATCGTCCCGTCCCGCCCAATCCCGTCCCGTTCTAGTGTGAGTCATCCTTTAGTTGCATTGCATCCAGCTCCATGTATATTCATGGAGAATTAGATTAAAATGCAAAGCTGTGGCAGATGGGAATGGTATGCAGACTACGTAGCTTCTTACATTCGCATTATTGGTCTGCATAGATTATAGCCATTAGACGCCGTATCCAAATTCATAATCGATAACAGAAAACGGTTTTCGAGAAAAGAAAATATTTGTGAAGGACAGATATGATTGAAATAATGTATATTCGGTACTAAAATAGTACATACAAAGACTTTAATATACTAAAACTTAACTAAAAAGACTTAAACTAAATTTAAATATTACACAACTGAACCAAAGAATATAATTTAGACTTTCGTGAGTCATACTGCTAATATATTACAACGGTTAAGACGTATTTTTATCACAATAGGTATGACATGTTTCGACTGCATTGGACAGTCATCGTCGGACAGACAGAGCAGTTTTGTCACCTTCACGGCTCGAGCATCACTATTGTCACGCCTATTGTGATAAAAATACGTGAGTGTTAACCGTTGCAATTCAAAACAAAGAGATAATATAAAAATTGCTAACTTAAAAAAATTAAAATAGAATCTACGAGTAAATCTAAATCGAATGATAAAAGCATTTCTATACATTTTTGAGTTTTTTTAGAATACTGTGTCGTAGATAAGCGATTTTTCCTGAGTTAGGCTCCCAACAGCAGCTTTTCATTTGCACAGACGTTCATTTTTTGTTTGATAGGAATTGGATTTTAGATCTAATTCGATGATCAGCCCTCCATAGAACCCATGAGGGTTAGAGAACTCGACTTTGAAAGGCACATGGTTAGTGGTTTTGGTATTTTTTTACGTAGCTCAAGCATTTACAAAATTTCCATTGAAGTCAGTTGTTTTCTTACATTAATTATTGCATCATAATTTTGAACTTAGATGTAACTTGGCCATTCTCCTGATTATACCGACGATAAAACGCTATTTTCTCGATTTTTGAGCCTGTGTAAAATTATAACTAACGGTAGATATTATAAAAAAAAAACAACAGACGATTTGATAGCTCTTTTCAGTGGTTTTCGAAAACTAAGTGACAGAGTAGACAACGAAGACAGCCATTGACTACTCTGTCACGGTGTTTAAGTTAAATAGGTAAGTTTACAGTCACTTACAAGAAAAGTAACATGTAGGTGCTGATATTGATAAGATATGATTAATTTAATTTTAATCCAGATGGTGGCTGACATTTTTCAGCACGGAGAGAAATCATTGTCGCTATTGCGCTAATTAGCACGGCCCAACCGACCGTTCCTGAAGGAGGAAACATTCTCTATAACGAGTAGATGAACAGGAATATGTCGTAGCTACGGGTCTTGTAGCAATGCTCCGTCTAGCAGGTAAGTAATCTATGGCTGGCTTAGAAAAAGCCTCTCCGGATTAAGGCGCATGTCACACTGGATGTGAGTCGCACCGCACAAGGTGCAAGGGGGACAGCGCTATACACGCGCGTAGCGTTATCTCACTCAGATAGGCCCAGTTGTACACCAAACATTCATGAAGCCGAGACGCGAGTGTACAGAGCTCCCTGTACATTCGCGTTCTCGGCTTCTCGAATGTTTGGTGTACAGCCGGCCGTAATCGATGACGTCACACTCGACCAATGATTGACATTTCGTTTTAGCCGTTTTTAATTTCACGCATTTTTTTGCACTTTTCTATAATTATTATCACAGAAAAAAATAGTACATTTCGATGCTAGTGCGGAAAGTATGTGAAGTATGTCATTACTTCACGAGTCCCGAGGTATCTTGACACGAGCCGTAGGCGAGTGGCAATACTCGGGATGAGTGAAAAATGACATGTCCGCACGTGTATCGAACGACGTTTTTCAATACAGATGCGAAAAAAAATTAAATACATAAGAACGAATTTGAAAGTTTTTTATTACTTCCGTAACACTATTGTAACTAAACTACTTACTCATTTTCAATATCATAACCATTATTTCTCATTAACAAAATAATAAATCGCATGTGACAAATCGTATCGTCATGTCTTAGAGGCCCTTCGAACATGTTTACCTAATTGAAAAACGCCTCTACTTTGACTGACGTTTCGTAGGCTCTGTTCCGTTTCATACACACAGATTTATAAGAACTGTTTTCAATGTTAATATTTTTAATGAATGATCATTAGTATGATGAAGAAGTAATTATTGAAATATGAAATATCAATATCTTTAATATTATTGCGTTAATAGTAGGTATTTAGTTTTATTACGGCTCGGTAAAGCTAACGAACAATAATACTGTTTGGTAAGCAGTCATGAATTGGAACACAACTAAATTTAAAAAGATTGGAAAAGTAAAAAGCACTAGTTCGCAAAAACAAACTTTGCGCACGCAAAACAGCCAAAAAAAGGGCACTTTTTGAGCAACTGTATTGAAAAAGAAATATCGACAGATATATAATGCTCGACTCAGCACATCTCGAACATTGCCGAAACCGGACGAAAAGTTAAAAAACCCGGACATTTCACTAAAATCGCGGCGCGGTCTCTCCCCGGACACTAAAGAAATCAATTTTTAATTTAAAATTTAGCTTTTGCTAGGGATTGACCTGAACCCAAAAATGTCCGGGTTTACCCCGGACAGTTTTAGAAATCCTGGCCGGACGCTCCCCGGACGGCCTCCAAACTAGGACAAATCCGGGGAAACCCGGACGGATGGCAGCCCTATGAGTCGACATAGTTGTCGAGAAAATAATATATCCCTTATCTGTTTCAAGTGTAATATATATAGCCTATACAATCAAAATTCAAAATACAGATATCACCCTAAACTCAAACCGGGGATGAGTGTGTCTAAACCCCATTTCAACATTTTTAACCTTATTCACCACACGCGCCGCGCCGTACATAGAATACAGCCAAATTGATCATCTCTCTTCTTAAAACAAATTTGATGTACCAGGGACGCATAAAAGACAGGCGTCATTTCAACATCTATTAGATTACCCGAGCGAGACAGCCGCATCTTCAAAGCGTATTACGCAAATGTGGGACAGGGACAAATATTGAGTTATACGCTCCGCGGCAAATTGACTGGAATGGCGCTTGGATATTTTATTCTATTTTCTTGCACAATGGAATTGTATTACGGTGGTTTTTTCAGTCTTTTCAAATGTAATGGATGACTAGGGATGGTTTCATTTTAAGCTGGCGTATTACGTATTCATAGAAAATGTCGTTTCATTTTTCTTTAGTTTAAGATGTCTAAGCTTTTTGATAGTATTTTAACTATACCTTCTTTTAGGATCAGAAAAATAATGCTATTGTCGTCGTTTTTTTTTTTTAATGAAAAGCCTTTGTTTGCCTCTAATTTTCTTCATCACAATATTAACAATGGAAATAAGTTATCTTATTTTACAAATATAGGGGTCTCGGAATTGAATACAACTTTGTTCCGTTCGGCGTCGAGACGAGACCCTCGGCCCATGGGGTTCGAGCGCCCACGCCCTCTTTAAGGATATTTCAAAGAGGCTTGTGGGCGCTACCGGCGACCGTAGAGCTGGCAGCTTCCTCGCCCAAAGCATTAGTATTGCAATACAGAGAGGAAACGCTGCCAGCGTCTACGGGGGAATATTTACTTTAACATGTATTTTATTTTAAGATTATACATCCTATTTTTAAGAAATAACTGAAATAATTGATGAAACGTAGGCAAAATCTACCGTTATTTTATTAATCTTAAAAAAACTCTACTTACACTCATTTTACTTCACGAATTACACATTGATTTATCCTCACATTCGAAACCTGTAGCTACTTCATACATTCCTCATTTGAGGACAGGCCACACTATTGCCAAGTCTCCACAATAATATTAAATTCCCTGATAAAATTACATAGCCGGCCAGCAATGCGAAAACTGCGCTTAATTACCGAAAATACAGAATCCCTGCAAATTCTAGTCCATTTATATACTAGAATTTCTATCCCCATTCGCCCTGGAATCCTAGAAATCTGAATTAAAATAAGGGCCGGTGCAGACATGCGACTAATTCGATTTGTTTCCTCCGTCAGGCAAGGGCTTAGCGGTGCTTTGACGAAGCTTTTTACTTCCATAATCTCTGTTCGTTCAGATTTTCTAATTTGGCGTGGCTTTAGAATACAAATGATGATAAGAGGGCGTAAAGCGTTCAGTGGCGCCCCCATTGTCGGGATTGTGCTTTCTAATAAACCTTTCCATTTTTCAATAATCCATGGTTGTCTATATGACATAGCTACTACTTAAAAAACTCCGCGTGAGTCAGACATATTTAATTTGTTATTTATTGGTGAACAGAATCGTATCGTATCGTAACGAAATCGGCCTAATTCCGTGCCTGTGGGTAATCAATAGCGGCCGCAGATGCTACATCTGAGACTTGGCACGTGCCGTGTCGTTTAATAGCGCTGTGCACGTGTCAGATACGACTCAAGGTTTATACAGATCAGCAGCCTCTGAATAAAATAACTGGATAGCCAATCAGCCGTAAAAAAGGACGCCAAGTGCTGCAGTTGCGGCACTTTTTAGGGTAAAATGGGACTATTACCGCTCTCCGTCTGTCACCACACTGTATCTCAAGAAGCGTGATAGATAGACGGTTTACATTCTCACAGATTATGTATTTCTATTGCCGCTATAACAAAAATTACTTAAGAACAGAATATAATTAATATTTAAGGGGGCTCCTATAAAACACACGTGATTTTATTGCCATTTTAATCATATTTATCAAAGGTTCGGTTTCGGCCTACACAAGAATCTATACCGAACCTTCGGTTTCGGCAAAAAAACATGTTTCCAACGGACACAAAAATCGCTTATCTTTGTGTCCTTTCGCGTACCCGACACTCGGGCACTCGTAAACTTTAATCAGATGCCGGCGTACCCGGTAGTCGGGCAAGAGCTATAAACGTACACGCGACGCCAAAGTACCCGACAGGCGGGCAAGCATTGCATCTTCGCTACGTCCGCCGCTTGCCCGACTAGCGGGTTCGCGGCGTGCGGCATTGAGTTGCACGTCGTTGTCCGACAAGCGAGTACTGTCGGTTTCTGGGGTATTGTTCGAAATTTTGTCTGGTGGCGAAAGTGTTAATCGGGCATAAAGTAACATCACATTACGTTACATTTTCAACGATTTCACGTAAAATAAAACCTAATATTTTCCTTACAATTGAAATGAAAAGCAGAGTGTATACCTAAGGCATAAATATCCATTTTATCCTCGACTACATATTGGTCCACGTTGCACTCGGACCAATAAATAGCCTCGTCTAAAATGGGTTACTTGATGCCCCTGATATACAATCTACTATTATTCAATAACAAGTAACTTTAATATTAGATATTCGTTATATCGCAAACGTCACTAATAAATAATAAATAATATTAATAATTATTATGGGACAATCTTACACAAATCGACCTAGTCCCACGGTAAGCTCAATAAGGCTTGTGTTGTGGGTACTAGGCGACGATATATTATAATAGACAGATACATATAAATACTTAAATACGTTTTAAGAGTCATTTTCAGGTGTAATCGCAAAAAAACACATTCACCGTCAGAATTCCGATTGAACAAACGAAAACCCATTATATCACAACAATAGCACGTAATTAAATCAAACAGAAACCGACGTTTCCACAAATTTTATAAACAGCTGAATAAATACGATACAACGTTAAAATAGCAGGGAACATTGAGAATTCGATATCAAGCATCACTTTTGCTCATCAGCAAGTGGGATAGAGATGGTGATTTTGATCCTTCAATATTGCCAGGGTATACCAAATTGTGCTACGTGTTTTAGCAAATTCTCTGTAAATGAGATATTTGTGTTTGGTATTGTTTGGAACTCGAAGGTATTGGCTAGGGATAGGGTAGTGGAATACAAACTGTACTTATTAGTTTGGGATTGTTGGTAGATAAGTACTTACTGTTTATAGGACGGATTTTATGTATTATTTTCAAAACACAGTGGTTTTGGTGTGGTAAAGTATAAAGAATGAGCGTTTTCCAAACAAAATAGTGGATTACAAATTCCCTTTTATCACGGAGTAAGTAACTATATTTAGTTTTTATCAAGTTTAGGTTCAATTTAGGCTCAGTTGTATGGAAGCGACTCAGTTTAGGTCGTCAACTGAATCGCAAGACGTCATGGCAAGGCCCCATAGAGGTTATAATTAGTTTTTGTTTTTTTAAGTCTGCTTCACAAAGCAAAAAATGAAAGATATTGTTAACGATTCTAAGTAATAAACTCCGAATTAAGTAATTTTGGGAAAAAGCTTTTATCACAAAAACGTTGCTCAGATTCAATATAAGTAATTGAATGTTGCGATGTAATTATCGATATGTAAGACTGTTTTTGTTACACAAAGTGGATTGTATGATAAAGATATTGCTCACAGGAAAAATTGGCTCTACAGTTCACGCACTTTTTCTTTCCTGTGGTCAAAAGTTAACAGCTTGTGGACATGTAGTAATGATTTTTATCATACAATGCAATGGAAATGGAGTATCCCTGTCGATAAGGCTAAAATAAGAAAATCAAGCATAATAGCCCTTAACTTTTGAATAATCCACCGGAACATCGTTTTGTGTTTAAACCGGTTACTTTTACCCAAGGGTTAACGTGTTACCTTCCGAATATTGTTACTAAACCTTTGACCTTGGGAAAATGTGATGAGATAAGAACGCGATACGCAGATGGCTTCCGAAAGAACCTTTCTCAGTCATGATGAGAGTATCCAAGGTTAGTAGGCTGTTAATACCCTTATCTTATCGAGCTGAGAAAAAAACTTGCGTTTTATATTGAATATCGTTGATGTAATCTTGTTTGCAGTGGTAAATAACAAAATAAAACATTTAAACACCATTGTTCCGTGATGGGAAAGACATACACAATAATATTCTCTTTTGAAAAAATCATTGCTGCTTCAAAAACCAAGGAGGTAACTGTCGTACATTTACAACATTTGTATCGAAAACTGACCCTGTCCTGTGGGCTAAGACGTCATGGTAAGGTCTACGTTATACGAAAATAGGTTAACGCATAACCCCATTTTCGTAGTCGGCTAAGCTAATAAATTGAGGCAGTCGCGTCGCAGTGCGGTACATCGATAAATTTGCAGCAATGCTCCGGATGTAGACCAATTTATCATCTTATTATGATTGCAAACAACTAATTGTAAGGCATTTATAAAAGAGATAATAAGGGTTGTTCGCGAAAAAGTACTCGTAAACACAAAATGAGAATATTCATTAGCAGTGCTTCCCGGCAGTTGTATAAAGTCTAAATTGTACTACAGTATAACATTAAACGATAACAATGCTGACGCATTGCAGGTTGCCAACGTAACAGCTGCAGTTCGACTCCCGCCAAAACCATTAACAGGCTAAGTAGATTGCAGATATTTAATACCTAAAACATTCACTAGTATACGGTGAAGATCTAAGATGTTGAAGTGAATTTTTGAACAAAAGATGGTCGGTAGGTTCATTGGTCAGTCGATCGGTCGGCTGGTTGGTCGGTCGGTGCCGATCCAATGGACTTATATACGTATGCTAAGAGTACCTATTAAAACCCTTTTTAAGTTCGCCTATTGTGACGGACGGCAAACTAACGAAACGCTACACTGAGCATGGCTCGACATGCTTTTGGCTGTTTTTTTAATATTCATTGCACATAGACTTGTGACACAGCACCGTAGCCATTATGTCGTTTTGGTTCATTAATGACATACCTGTCTAGGGATGAGTAGGTGTTAATAAAAATTTGTAAAGAGGTTAATATTCATTGTCACAGAATAGTTAACAAGTGTTGGGGCTTCACCGTGATGTTTTAACGCGATTCAGTTTAATCTGCTTTCGTTTTAAAATGTTTCAAGTAGGAAATGTAACCCGTAAATATTTTGTATGACTTTTACCGGTAATTTACCGGCTAATCGGCAATTCCTATACATTTTTCATCGGTTTGCGTTCCCCAGTTTCAAGTCATACTTAAATAGTTTCATACGTAAATACTAATCTAATTTTGGCAGTCCTACAAACAAATTCCATTACGATATACCTTAAGGCTTACGCGTTAATTTGATTAAAGCATTAGTGTTTAGGTACTTGGTCATATCAAATAAATGTGTTTATTTCTTTCTTTCAAAATACCTATTCCTACATCCTAGTAAGTCAATAAACATGCGTGGTCAAGATATGCACTTAGCGCTCTGCCTCTAACCAGTTCCTTCACTCTTTAACTGGTAAAACACACAACCGCGCTGTGAGAAACTGGTTAAATTAAATAAGCCCTTCTTGACATTTAAACGTGTGTTTCGTAATGACACCGGATCGCAGTGCTGGTTTTTTTACATAAATGTGTAAGAGTTTGTTGATATTTTAACTAAGAACTTGCGAGAAGTTGCTTGATACAGGGATATAGCGAAGCCAGGTTTGGATGGATCAAAACTATGTATTGTTCATTCTTCGAATAAAGGATGACCCACACTAGAACGGGACGGGACGGAGCGCGACGGGACGATCTGTCAGTTTCTATAGAAAACGTCACGTGACATCCGAGGGCTCCGAGCTATCACGTGATTCTTTCTATAGAAATTGACAGATCGTCCCGGAACGTCCCGCCTCGTTCCGCTCCTCCCCGTCCCGTCCCGTCCCGTCCCGTCCTAGTGTGAGTCATCCGTTTAAAGGGATTCCTTTCGGTAACGTCTTTGAACAATAAATTAAAAGATATTTTAAGAGAATTCAGACTCAAATACGGATTAAACTTCCCCATTTAACCAACTCGAAGATATCTATTATACGCGGATATATTTACGCGAAGTATACCTATAGTCTTTTGAAGTCGATTTAAAATAAGACGACATACCCTTCATGGTCCCCTGGTACCCTCGTCGGGAACGTGCATGTGACTGTGACGTGTGACCCCCTGGAGTTGCATGCGTCCACAGGCTACGGCGACCGCTTTCTATTCGGTGGGCCGTAAGCTTGTTTACCACCGTCGTGGTATAAAAAAATTGTAAACTGTAATTTGGCATCTCGAATGGCTCCCCTAAATGAACGCCCCGAAGCCCCTGACCTACTGAAACTCGAAACTGGGCCTGTTTGTAGCAGCGTCTGACTTACCAATAGTGTGCCTTAAAGCCTTGTAATAAGACTCAAGTATAGTCAGTCAAGCATTCATTGTTTTGAACTACCAGCTACATTTTGGTTAGCAACGTAGATCTTAATACTTGGTGATAAGGCTTAAGAATACTCAGTGAATTAAGTCAATGTAAAATACGAATAAAACTCCCAGCTTCCGTTCCAGACAATAAAACAAATGTCTGAATTTTAATGGTAAAATGTTTTCCGGAGCTCCATTCGGGCATATTTTGTAGTAAAGTTTACGTCCTACCGCTATACAGGGTAATTTTGTAGACTGGTTATAACAATACTCTGGAAGGTGGATAAGCAGATTATACTGAACATTATTTTCTACAGGGCCAAGCCTGAAAATATTGATTTTAAAAATGCTGGAATGAGTGAAACAGCGATTGAGTCCGGTGTATTTTCAAATACGCGCGAGATACGACTTTTGCACAATAACGCGTGAAAATACAACATTTACGCGTTATCTTCATAAATAGGCATACCAAAGGATTACAACTATACAAGGAGCTACTCAGCTACCCAATATCTCGATATCCACTACTTACACGTTCTTCTGTACTCTCAGTCTCTCATCTTTGTAAACATTGTCAACGGAGCGACAAGATCTCTCTCATGAAACCAATGTCTTAACGTCGCATATTTGATAGCGCTATTCAGAGCATTGCTGAGCAAGTGCTGTTTAAGAAAAAGAAACACTAGATATAGATATAAACTATTAATAATTTTTGGATAGAATATGACCTAAACTTTATAACTGCATATTCATTTATATAAAAATGTTGGCTAATGTTCGTGTATTTCAACTAAAACTTGCCAAATTTAAAAAATATATTACTTAATAATTTCGTGTGAAAATGGTCAAAACTGTTTCATTTATTCCGTAGAAAACCATATACTGAGCAATAAGGTCGAAAACAAGATAGATGTTTGAAGCTCCCTCATAAAAAATGGTAAAATAGCAGTTAGAAGATGGAATAAGTATTTTTCGAAAACCGACAACAATTTGGAAAAAGATTTTCATTTATTCCATTTCAATTGAAATGATCTTTCAAATGTTCTATAATTTTTTTTATTACTATGAAAACTCTTCAGCTGAATCGGCCCAATTTATATACCGGGCTCTTAAATCGCGTATAAACGTTTCAATGTATTTACAACCATTGATGTAAGTAAAAGGGGAAGATATGGTACCAGGCGCACGTTCGTGTGCCACGAAATATAGGTTACTGCACCTATATTGAAATAGTCGTGTGACGGCGGCCGATGTGTCAACAACGTGGTCATCTGGCACGAATATTAAAGAATCATGCCCACTTGCGCCTTTTTTTAGTGTTTCAACAGCTCAAGACACAAAAACAAAGCTCACGGTATCACTTTTCATTCGTAATTACTGTTTATAGTATGAAAATATTATATTTTAGTAATTAATATTTAAAATAATCTTTGTTATTGAGTGAGAGAGACAGCTAAATATCTAATACCTACGCGAGTAACACGTTTATCCGATTGTCACATTACGTCACTTCACTTTTCTTGATAGGGCCAGCAAAACAAATTCTGATCATTATGAAATGTATTTTTAGTTTCTGCGCTCCTGTTACTTAAAACACTTCTGATATTAATTTTGTAACAATAATATGGGTAAATTATGTTTGTATGCATACGTACGTAGGGTACCTATACATACTCGTGCTTACCTCCTGTGATTTGATGCTAATGGTTATACTTACAACTTTTAACCCCATTTTCACTGGTTTTCAACATGTTTTTGGTTGAATTACGATAATTATAATTGGTATGGTTATAAGTTTATAATGTCATATTGTATATTAATTTAACTTCTACGTATTAGTGGGACGTCTTTTTAATTAATGTAGGATGTTGAATAAAAATGTCCCATGATTTTGGGCATTTAGAGTACTTTTATTTATATCACCGTAGTCTACGATATTGCAAGACTCTTAAAGAATCACACATATATATGTATTATGTGTAGATTGTAGTATAATAATTTAATATACAGATTTCCTGCCGATGAAATATGGAGAGATAAGTGGCTAACAGTGGTTCGTGTTCAAAGAAGGGATCCAGAGTGGATATCTACCATAAATAGTAGAATATGTTCCATACACTTCAATCCAGAACATATTTACACCACCAACAAGGGTAGAAGAAGAATAACGAAACGCGCTATTCCTTACTGTCGGGTAATTCTTATCGACTGAGTCGGCAGCTGCGTACCGTGCTTTTGTTTAACGAAGGCGAGCATTAGACGGAATAGTATCTATGGCCCTAGCCACATTAACCTTAAGTTTATCCTACATATTGCGTAGCCCGACACGTACTCAGTCGGTTTTGATTTTATCATTGCTATTAAATAGCATTGGAAAAAATAATTTATTTGCTTCCATCTATTGACAGTTACAATGAACTACATTTTATTAAACTTGACTGAAAGTAATCGTATTTAATTTTTACTCTTACAACTAATAAGAACTTTAATTTAAATGAAATTTAATATAACTGTCAATACAAAGAAAGTAAACATATTATTTTAATATTTTTAATTTTACTATGTAGGTAGGTACTCCGGTGAGCACCGACTATCATTGAACGTTATTTTTAGTTTCATTATCCGTAAAGTATGTACATTACAATATTAATAAAATAGGGTCCGACTTGTTTTAATACGATCTTTTATTTCATTCTGTTTCATTATGAAATTAGTAAATTGTTTAAGTAATTATTGACTTTGTTTTCTGACGCTACCTAGATTTCCAACTCAGGGCGCTAATTCCTACAGCTTACCAGTGTAACTACTCGCCCAGTAAAAGTAAGACTGTGACTTGTGAATATGCGCAATCGGAGATCACATCTTAAATTGGTCAAGTCTTATCCCGCACTTGGTAAGCTATTGGCAATATCGAAGTACCAGGAGTAAAACTTTTTGATTTGATATTGATAATAGCCCTATTCGCTTGCTTTCATAGTGGTCCGTAAAGGACGGACTAAGATTATTATCAAATCGAACTCCTCTTTTTTAAAATCGAAATGACACGGCTTCTTATTTATAGAGGTATTGTAAGAAATACGGATGTCTCGCTTGCGCAAATGTATGAATGCTTTTGTTTATCTCTGTCGCTCCGTGTGTAATACGCAAAATAGGGGAGTCTCGTTTGCACAACAATGTAAATCGTATTATTTTATCTCTATTGCGCACTGTGCACATACACATTACAGCGGTGTGTAAGAATTTGCAAGTGTGTGGGTTTTGGCCTAGCTTTCCGAGTTGACAACTATGAGCGTCACACATCTTCCTCTTTTACTTATATCAATGTTTACAACACTTGTCTTGTGACAACGTCGTCTTCTTTTATCCCAATCCGTGTTCGTCTTTCCATCCATATCAGTACTATAACGCTGTTACTAAAGATCTTTTCATCTCAATAAATACACCTAACGTTGTAACCAAAGAAAATACTGAAACCCCTATCTAACTAGCCTGTCAACTTACTGTCGATCGTTTCAACTTCAATGAAAACACGGCCCGAAGCCATATAACTCCCATTCCGCTCGATATACTATACTGATCAATCAATTTAATCCCTCGGCAATCAGATCACAGTTAATTCTTCACCCGGCACGACCCGGATTAAAAGATCCGGACTAACCGGATATGTGCCGGATTTCATTGCTATAAATGGAGCCCACTTGGGATGTGCGAGGTAACGTACGCTGAGTTTAGTTTTGAGTATTTTAAATAAGTATTTATCGGGGGTATTGTGGGTAAAAGTGGCACTGAATTTTGAGTAGTTTCATGTACAGTCAACCAATTGGAACCAGGCCACTGTATGTCATAGTGACGTTATAAATCAGATTGTAAGAAATCTCTTACTGCTTGTCATTTAGACATGGTTCTAGAGTGGCCTAGGATTCCAATTGGTTGAATGTACTGCCTACCACTTTTGGAAATACAGGCATAAGATTATGTATACTCGACGGTGGCAAACAAGCATACGGCCCGCCTGATGGAAAGCGGTCACCGTAGCCTATAGACGCCTGCGACTCCAGGGGGATCACATGCTCGTTGCCGATCCATTAAAATCTTGTACACTCCTTTTCTGAAGAACCCCATACTGTAATATTTCAGGAAAACCTCGGCAGGGAGCTCATTCCACAGCCGGAGCGTCCGCGGGAGGAAATTCCTCTGAAACTGCACAGTTCGCGGCCATTTTGGTTGCAAGGTGTGTGGATGAGCGCCTTGTCGATGGCGAGCGGGGTGATGGTGAAAGTGGACGTTGGCATCATGTCAAACAATTCTTCAAAACACAGCCCATTGTATAGGCGATAGAATAAAACACACATAAGGAGGCAAAGTTTCACTTTAGACTTAAGGGTTCAATACCGACTGTGAGATTGGAATCGTTGTTTTTTCGTACAGCGCGCCTCTGCGAAGCTGGTATCCAGGCGCTCCTGCCCAAAGGTGACAGCAGTACTCTATATGGGGTCTAGTTTTTAAAGAATATTGTTTTAGCCGCTGACTGAACTTAAGTAGAGAATGTATAGATACTAGACAACTAGATAATGGGGCCAATGCCAAAACTGCGGAAAAAAATTGGGTGTCCCCAGAAATTGGCGACATGTTTGATGCACGATAAAAGTTATTCATGACATATACATCCAGTTTGGCCTGTGACTAAAAACTCACCATGTATTCTAAGTTCATGTTTGTTGTTTGTCGAGGTATCTTAAACTGGCCGTGTGTTATCTAGTGTGAGAAAGAGAACTTCTGCTCCTTTTTTTAAGAAGAAAACTAAACATTACATGCATTATTTATAAACGCACATCAAGCACAATATAGCTAGCAAATTTTGAACAATAAATGAGTTTTAATGATAAAATATTTTCCGAAGCTCCATTCGAGCATATTTTGTACTAAAATTTAAGTCCAACCACATACAGGCTGATTTGTGGCCGAGATTTGGGGGTGAGTTGATGGCCTGGTGGACTGAAAACATATTGATTTCAATTCTTAAATGTGTCAGTTTAATATTTGCCTTTGTTATAAAGGAAGGAAATATAATTTAACTAAAATGTCTGTTAACTTATTCATGAATACCCAATCTTAA
This sequence comes from Lathronympha strigana, assembly GCA_949128165.1. Classification (NCBI taxonomy): domain Eukaryota; kingdom Metazoa; phylum Arthropoda; class Insecta; order Lepidoptera; family Tortricidae; genus Lathronympha; species Lathronympha strigana. The sequence continues at coordinate 945,085 of OX421903.1, forward strand.
TGTAAAATTTGTCATTTAGTAAGAAGGAATTCAAAGGCCATATCTTACCTAAAGTGATACATGTTTGTAAACGGACGCAAACTTTTTAAATAAATTAATTGAATTGTCAATCAAATCACATACGAAAGCATATAACATGAAAAGCGCATACAAAACATAATTATCCGCGACGTAAGCTTAAATTTTCCATATTCCAATTAACCACCTCGCGTAACCTATTTCGTTAACAAAGTTGGCTCTCAGAGAGTTTAAGTTCGGGAATTTTAACCGAATGTAAAAGACGTTAGGGTTTGGCTGAAGTCCAGGAGCGTATGCCGGCAGCCGTTTATTGACTCATTGGGTCTGTTCCCAATTGAGATAAGAGTTGTTCATGAAAATGGAACCCGACCTGTATTCTATTTTACAACTTTTTGTTGAATCAAATCAAAAATTTGATTTGTTTCAACTAGAAGTTGTATAGATGACAGCGCCATCTCTCTCGCCATACCGGAACCCCTAAGTCGTTTGAATAGAAGTACTAAGCAACGTCGTTTGTACTTAGAATATGGCCACGGGCGTCTTGCCTGTTACTAAGATTGCGTATACTCGAGAAATTCGCCGGCATTCAGTGAGACCAATAGTGGTTATGGCGTTAGCCGCGTAAGCTGAAGATCTCGATCCTCGGATTGGCCTCCGTCGGTGTTGGTCTTTTTATTCTATTTTTGTAAGCGCTGTATTACCATATATCCTTATCTAATTCAGACAAGGAACGTCAAATAGGTTAGCATAGATAAGTTAACTATAAATAGTATGCTTGACGTCGAATTAAGCAGACTTAAGATATAATGGGCGCATGAGTTTAATGGCGCTCGCTCCATAAAAGTAGAAAGTTTATTTATTTCCTCACAAATGTGATGAAAAACATTGTATGTAGCACGGGCGGTACAAGAATTACGAACGCGTGCTAAAATTAAGCACTCGTCCGTGCTTAAATTCACACTCGTTCGTAGTTTCTTGTATACCGCCCTTAATACACAATGTTTTTCATCACATTAATTGCGAGGAAATAAATAAACTTAGGTACTAAGCAGATAAAGAAACAATAATTATTAGCAGTAGTGTAGTAGCACAGTCCACAGTACTCCGGAGTTAGCGGATACTACATGCGGCGAACGCGTGGGGGGCAGGTCCACCGCGAGCTCCGGGCGGGCGATAAAGTAGTATGAGAATTCGTTAAGTCCATGGGCTTAATATAGCTCATTAAGTCTAAGTATGCTTGCATATAATACGAGCAGGTGTGATGAAAAAATGCATGTTTGAGTTAAGAGTAAGACGTTCCCTATTAGACAGATTAAAGAGGTAATGGCATGGGCAATCAGTCAATTCAACGAGGTTTACCGCGAGTCGATTTTCCGCTAGGGGCGCTAGTGGAACGTGCGCCCTGCGGGAATATTTCAAACTTCTGATAATTCTCTCATATTGACACAGGACCCACGCATGAGTGAACGACCATACCACTACCGTCTCGCGAAGTATATAGCTCACAGATCCACTAGTATTACGAGTTACATTCTAAATGAGGATTGCGGAGAAATGCAATGATGAATAGAACTTATCTCTAGGGAGGGAGTCATTGTATATCCCTGCGCAGCATACACTGCAAGATTGATTGAGCTTGCATGTCCTAAGCGTGATTTCCCTGAGGCCATCGGAAACTATTGATGTGGAGAGTAGATGCAAACAAAAACTGATTACCTCCCTTAGAAGCGATTGCAAAGCAGGTAACCACATTTGCCTAGTTTTACTCGTTTTCTAAGATTATTATAAGCACAACCTAAATAAATAAAATAAATAAATATATGTATATTACAGGACATTGTTACATAAATTGACTAAGTCCCGTAGTAAGCTCAAGAAGGCTTGTGTTACGGGTACACAGACAGACAACGATATATATAATATACAAATACATAGAAGACATCCATGACTCAGGAACAAATATCTGTGTTCATCACACAAATAAACGCCCTTACCGGAATTCGAACCCAGGACCATCGGCATAATAGGCAGGGTATTATATAAAAAATAAAATAGTATATAAAAGCAAATACTCAACTTTGTAACATAAGTCAGTGCGGAATACGGTCTCCATATCAACCGGAGGAAGACAAAACTCATGTATATCGACAGAGCTGGGCAGTTGCAAAAGACTGGGGAGCTGCGAGACCTGGATGTGGTCGAGAATTTTGTCTATTTGGGTTCACAGATATCCAGTGACGGAGATTGTATGAGGGAGGTCATCAGAAGGTCTCAAATTGCTAAAACAGCAGTAAAGCGCTTGGAGAAGATATGGAGGAACAGGAACATATACCGCAGCACCAAAGTTCGACTTATGCGCACTCGTATCTTCTCCATATTTCTCTACGCCTCCGAAACTTGGACCTGGAGGCCACGCGTGAGAGCAAAAACTGCTGTACCTGTGAATACTTGTACCTTTGGACACCACGTATACAGAAACAACAAATAACCAGTAAGTATTATTTAAGCATGGCAACACAAAGATAGTGACTAGCTAGATCTTTGCTGATGACAAAAACTGGGTATTTTGTGGTTGCTAAAAGATTTTTTGGCAAAATGTTTTTACCTTCTTTTTAAGCATGCAAGCATAAGTAAGCAATTTACACATTAGTAAATTTTACGGGTAATTTTGAAAAAAATTATCAAGTTTTTGTTAGGTAAAATGTATATTTTAAGATGAAAGGATAATTAAAATGACTTAATTATCTATTTTCATCCTAATCTTTACGTTTTTCCAGACGTTTATGCTGTTTGAAACTATGTTGTCCATAGGTACATTGGTGCCCATAGGTAGGTTCTTAGTGTTCATAGGTACAAAAAGTAAATGTACAAAATGACTGTTTTTAACAAGATTATAATATCTGGAACCTACAGAAAGCTAGCGAAATGACCGCGAGTGAAATTTGAAAATTGATTAATTGATTAATGCCTCAAGGACCTATTTTAGATTTAAGGTAGGTAGAGATAGGTAGCAAGTTAAACTTACTGTATAATATTTGAAAATAAGTGTCATTAATTATGACTAAAGAATTTATTGTTAACATGGTTAGGTATTTATTTAAATACTTAAATTATTTACAGTCATATTCTGGAAAGTGCCCACATTGTTGTCATCTATTACCGCCATTTGGTATTCATTGAAATTAAACACTTTAGAACAGATTAATCGCATCTATTTACACCATGACCCTACGTTTCGAGCCCTTTACAGCACTCGTTTTCACAGGATTAAGATGATGAGTAATAAACGCGATTAATCCGTTCTAAAGTGTTTAATTTCAATAAGTGTCCACATGTTGAAAGTGTGAACATAAAAATCATTTATTCTCGAAATATATACAGTAAGTGTAACTTACCTAACTACCTACCTCTACCTACCTTAAATCTAAAGTAGGTCCTTGAGGCATTGTACCTAGGATGCTGGCTTGAAAAGTGTGTCCACTTGCCCACGTATTTCGGTGGAGATGATGATGATGAATGTTATGGGCCGGCCGGTGCACGCGACAGCTGATCAATGCCCGTTCTAACAAATCGCCGGAATTTAGCTAACTTTGCTTCAAACTCGAAACTTCAGGGATTAAGCATTTTGAGCCCGAAGGTTAATTTATTAATTAAACGATTTACATCATCCGCTTTGCTAGAACGATGTGGTATGAATATAATTGGATTTCTGATTATAATTTTAGGCTTTTACAGTTCAAGAAAACACTAATTTCAATACTAATTTACACACAATATTACACATTGCACATGCCAAATACAGTGTTATTCATAATACGTGAGCAGGTTTAAGGATGATTCACACTAGAACGGGACGGGACGGGACGGGAAAATCTGTAAATTTCTATAGAAAGCGTCACGTGCCATCCGATGGCTCCGAGCTATCACGTGATTATTTCTATAGAAATTGACAGATTTTCCCGTCCCGTACCGTGCCAGCGTGAGTCATCCTTTAACCCCACGGTCTGAGTAAATGACAATCTCTTAACGTTATCTATTAGACAAGCATAATTAATGAATTCTACTTCTACTAGACAATGATAACTGCTGTCAATGATTAGGTTATGGCCCTCATTTCACCACGCTGACAGTTAAGTATGACAATTGCTAATATGACTGAATCAATGGCGTTATAAGCATCCATAGGCTATGGAAACCGCTCACCATTGCGCGGGCTGTGTGCTTTATTGCCACCATTTAAATAATTTCAATAAAATTGAAAAGTATAAGATGATTTCTTGGTGAAGACTTTTTTACAATTGTCACGAGATCTATTAGTGTTATAAAGAATTGTCGTTGGTTTTTGACATGAGAATGATCCTGTGTCGGAATGTCAAGAGGTCGTCACAAAAGCATTCGTTTTTAATGGTAATAATGATGATTTTTATTTATAAATAACGTGTCGGCGGCAAACAAGTATACAGCCCGCACAATAGTAAGCGGCGCCCGTAGACAATAGACGCCTGTAATATCAGTAATAATGATATTGACAATTGTCGCACCTGTCGCCCCGGTGAAATCGGGGCCTGAGCGCCTACCACGAACCGCGAACGAAAGTATACCTCCCTTTCGCACTTGTGATTTCTCACTCAAGTGCGACAGAGAGGTGAAACTTCGTTTGTGGTTCGTGGTAGGCCTTCTGGATACAGGCAAAATCTGTTGTCACAACTGTCTGCCTGCTTAAAAATAAATAAACAATTAAGTTTTCATGTTATCTCACTCACACGGTTACTTTACTATTATTTATTTTAAATTACATTATTTTAAATCTCCCAATCTACTTGAAGTTTGTATGTATGTGTGTGTATGTTGGTATGTGTGTGTGTAGGTATGTTTTTCGACGATAACTCGAAGGCGAGCTATAGACGGCATAGTTCCTGTGACGGAATTAGTGACATTTACCTTATGTAATGATAATTGTCTATGTCTTATCTATATTACACTGCATCTACGTCTGCCAATTTCCCGTGCATTAGCAGTGGATTTCCGAAGTTCGAGAAAGCGGGCACCAGGTGCGCAGCAAAATGTCTGCCGCACCGAGAGCGCAGTTTATGGGCTCAGGGATTATGGAATAAAGTCTTTGGGGAATTTAAAATTCGTATTAGATTGCGACAGATCTTTGAGTGAAAATATAGATTGCAGTATCTATAGGACGGTGGCTTAGCGGATAATGAAACTGCGATCTTGTCTAGTGAAGTAAATGTAAAAAATAGAAATGTTGCCGGTTATCTACAATTTGTTGGGAGTGAACAAATGTGAAAGTGGAATGGTTTATTTAATTAATCAATAAATAAATAATAAATAAATCTTACACAAATTGACTAAGTCCAGACTCTTAATAATGTGCCATAATTTATGACCGGTTTAGTATAGTCGGTAATTAATAACCCTGTTTGCAAAGTAGACGTAAAAGGTTCAAATCCTGGTAAATTCTTGTTGGTCTGAAGAACGAAACGTAACAATCATTTTCAAATTAAATTTTGAAGTAAATGATAAATCAAAATACGTAAAGAGTCAGGTAGGTACGTCAGCTACATAAATAGGTATTCACTGGTATTCATTTCTAGACCTTCTTTCATGACGCGACTCTACAAAAAAAAAGAATAATGCCTCCATTAAGGAGGCATAAAAATTAAATTTGAAATGGGAAAATTTCAAAAGTAATCATTGCTTGTTATAAAAGTATCTTATCATTACGATTTAAAGGTCTGAACCTTGACAGGGGTCTGCAAAAGTCGCCATTGTTATACATTCACAGCTGAGTAAATAATATTTGGAGTGAAGACATGCTTTAGTCGTTCAGGAAATTGGAGGACAATAATAGATGCGTTGGTGGTGTAATGGTCAGCATAGTTGCCTTCCAAGCAGTTGATCCGAGTTCGATTCTCGGCCAACGCATATTTTTTTCAATATCGTTTCAACTGAATTAACTGCTACTTAAAATAGATTAACTACTTTGTAAAAAAAATAAGTATGCTTAAATTTGTACTTATAGCCTCGTAAGGCGCACTGTCCTATTTTTAGGACAACATAATTTTGGTATAACGACCCACTAGGTGATGCTTTTCAGATTAAAATTTGAAAATCTACAGTTTCTAAATATCATGTCCTATTTTTAGGACACTGGGTCAATATTGCACTTGTCCTAAATATAGATTGGGCCTTGGGAGGATACATTTTATGACGTCTTAAATTTTGAAATGCTATTCTCAGTTTTGTACAACCACACAGATGCGTTGGTGGTGTAATGGTCAGCATAGTTGCCTTCCAAGCAGTTGATCCGAGTTCGATTTTCGGCCAACGCATTTATTTTTCAATGTCGTTTCAATTGCATTAACTGCTACTTAAAAAAATTACCTACTTTGTAAAAAAATTAAGTATAAGTACATACATTTGTTCAATAAAAATTAAATACTGTTATAGATTCACAAAAGCTGTATTTTCAATAAAAATTAAATACTGTTATAGATATGAAGAGCAAAAAATAATAAGCTCGTTGCCATAGAAACATATAAAAAAGTTCTACCAGGTCACAGACCTATTCTGAATAAACTAAAAAGGTTTATGTTAAATATATATTATTTAACATAGTTGGCCCAGGGCAGAATACATTTACAATACAAGTAGCAGCAGATGTTAACTTATAAGTATAAAAATATAACAGAAAATATTTAACTCCAGTTACATGGTTAAAACAAATTATTGCCTGCTACAATTCAAACATTAAAATAACTACATAATTATATTAATTATATTTAGACTTACAAAAGAGTCTCGAGTATTGAGATGAAATATTAAGCCACTAAACATAAGAAACTGTACGTCACATATATATAAAAAAAAACCTCAAATGGGTAGTGGGCAAATCTTTTGAAGAGATCTGGTATAGATCTTATTGTTCATTTTTACCTCAACAACTCTGACTCTACTATCACGCCCAGGGATTGTCTTAACAATTCTTGCCATTGGCCACGTTAGGGGTGAAGTGTTGTCAGTACGCACAATGACAAGATCTCCTTCTTTTAAATTAGGATGAGATTGCCTCCACTTAGGTCTATTCTGTAATTGCGTAAGGTAATCCCTTGACCAAATCCGCCAGAAATCTTGTTTTATCTTGGTTAAAACATTCCAAAATTTTAAACGGTCAATTGACTTATTTGATAGATCCACTTCTGGATAGCTTATCATAGATTTACCTATGATAAAGTGCCCCGGCGTGAGATATTCACAACTGGATCTATCGGAATTTAATGGCAACAAAGGCCTAGAATTTAGAATTGCTTCTATTTCAGTCATAACAGTATATAAGCCTTCAAATGTCAAGGCAATATTACCAACAATTCTTTTAAAATGGTGTTTAAAACTTTTGACCCCAGCCTCCCATAAACCACCGAATTCTGGTGCATAGCTTGGAATAAATTTGAAATGAATATAATTGGGCAGACAATAGTTCTCAACAGCATCTATGTGAGACTGAGATGTAAATAGCCCATACAGTCTTTTTAATTCATTTGAAGCCCCTTTAAAAGTCTTCGCATTGTCACAAAATATCTTACTAGGCATACCTCGCCTGGCTATGAATCGCTTGAGGCATGCCAAAAATGCGTCTGTTGTAAGGTCACTGACCAACTCTAAGTGCATAGCCTTAGTGGCAAAGCATACAAAGACGGCTACATATCCTTTGGTTATTAATGGTCTTCGGATTCGTGCTACTTTAACATTAAATGGGCCACAGAAGTCCACGCCTGAGATATGAAAAGCCCTAACTGCCTCTAATCTCTCTTTTGGGAGGGAACCCATCAATTGTTGAGCTGCTTTAAATTTCATTTTGGCACAAGTAATACATTTAGTTACAATATTTTTAACTTGAGATATGGCGCTAATGATCCAAAATCTCTCTGAAAGCGATCCTAACACTGCCCTCGCTCCTGCATGTTTAAGTCTCAAATGCTCATTCCGAATTAAAATGGTGGTTAAATGACAGTGTTTGGGAAGTATAGCAGGATGCATTTGACTATATGGAATATCCTCTGCGTTTTGTAGTCTACCTCCTACTCTCATAATATTATATTTGTCCAGAAAAGGATGCAAGCAAGCTATGCCAGATTTTATTGGTAGGTCATTTTTTAGTGCATGAATTTCTGAACTGAAAAACTTATGCTGAATACATGATATGATAGCCATCAAAGCATTATTGAGCTCTGTGGGTAGTAGAGACCCTGAATATTTTTGATCACTACTTTTAGTCCTACAGTTATGAGAAAATCTCAAAATATATGCAACAACTCTCTGCAGCTTGTTAATATCAGAGTATTTGTTTATAGCATCCAGTATGGAGTTATTATGTACTTCAGTAGTTTGAGTAATATTGCATATATTTATACATATTTCATTTTCATGTTCATTAGAAATTTGTACTAGGTCTTCTGTAGACACATGTTCATAGTCAACTTTGGACAGATCACTTGGCCCATGCCACCACAGTTTGTTCAATTTGAGCTTCTGTGGATCACATCCCCTAGACAGTAGATCTGCTGGGTTATTAGATGTTGGGACATAACGCCATTTAAAATCTTTGGTAAGAGTTTTAATTTGTGAAACTCTATTTGACACATAAACGTTTGACTTAGCACTACCTGCCTTAATCCATGCTAAAGTTATTTGTGAATCACTGTGTAAAAACACATCTAATTGAAATCTAGTACCCAAAATGCTATGAACCCTGTGTGCAAGTTTGGCCAGTAAGAGTGCACTGTTCAGCTCAAGTTTGGGTATTGTAATACTTTTACCTAGTGGAGCAATTCTTGATTTAGAACACAAAAGGTTTGTGTCCACAGTTCCATCTAAGTTAACTATTCTAAGATATATGCAACAACCAAATGCTTTCATTGATGCATCAGCATATCCAAATAACTGGGCATAAGCTTTATTAGAGGTGTTCACACATCTACCAATAATTAAAGTTCCCATACTTTTTAAGGCTGCTATAAAAGCATTCCATAATTGAAGCTCTTCTTGGGGTAATAAAGTATCCCATTTTAAGTTCTTAAGTGACCAGAGTCTCTGCATCTGCAATTTTGCAACTACTATTATTGGCCCTATCAAACCTAAAGGATCAAACATTTGACCAATATAGCTTAATACCTTCCTTTTTGTGTTAATTTCAACACCATCTGACTCAGGACATTTAAAGGTGAGCTGATCATTCAGCACATCACACTTCAGGCCTAATGTTTTCACAATATTATTTTGATTAATGTCTAACTTTTTTAAACATTTATGCTCAGTGGAAATTCCATCAAGAGCTTGTGGTAAATTGGAACTCCATTTATGAAGCTTAAATCCGCCTATTTTTAACATTTCTATAAGCTGATTTTTAAGTTCAATCAGTTGACATTGGTCATCAGAACCCGTGATTACATCATCAACATAGGTACTCTTAAACATTGCTTCAGCAGCTAATGGATATATTGTTTTATATCTTTGAGCTAACTCAATAAGACATCTTGTAGCTAAATAGCTTGAGGGCTTCAAACCATAGGTAATTGTTTGAAGCTGTAAACATTTGATAGGTTCCCTAGGGTTATCACGCCAAAGTATGTTCTGAAGAGGAGCATGCTCAGGATTCATTTGAATACACCTAAACATTTTTGTGATATCACAGCTAAGTGTGTACATAAAGGTTCTCCACAAAAGCAATATGTCAAACAACTCGCTTTGAACTATTGGTCCATTCAAAAGGACATCATTTAAAGAAACCCCAGACTTAGACTTCATGCTCCCGTCAAAAACTACACGAAGAGGTGTAGTCAAACTGGCCAAATTTATAACGCCATGATGCCCTAAGAAGAAACAAGGGCCATTTTGAATGTCATAATTCCCAATATCAACAATTTTGGCATGCCCCAGAGATAGATACTCATCAATAAATTCCTTATATTTATCAAAGTATTCGGGACAATTTTTAAATTTTCTCTCCAGTGTCAAGAACCTTTGCAAAGCGACTGAGAAAGAATCTCCAAGCTCAAGGTTTTGCATCTCATCAACAATAGGCATATTGACTTGAAACTTATTATCAATCAATGTAATAGTATCTTGAAAACATTTTTCAACTATTTGAAATTCTTTGTTTAAATTAACCTTTTGCTCAGGTATACTTTCTGCAAGCCAGAATTGCTCCATCACATCCTCCAATTTATGATCATTACATATAATGAAATTGTTCACCAGACATTGATCTTGAAAGTATTCATCAGGTAAAGATCCAGCTACGGCAAAACCAAATAATGTTTTTTGCAAAAATGGCCCGTCTGGGATTTCAATGTTACCATCCAATGATATAATTTTAAAATTGACTTCAGCCCCTAAAAGTAAATTCATGGGACCTGGTTTATGGAACTCATTGTCAGACAACACAATGTTTTCAGGCATTTTTAATTTAGTCAGATCAATTGGTTTCAAAGGTAATTCAGGTGTGATGGTGTCTACAACATTACATTTAACCTGCACTTGGACTTGTTCGTTCACTGGAGAGTGTAGAATGAACTCCACATATTGTTTCATTTTTTTGTTATTCCCACAAACTCCTATTAAGCTAGAAGCCTGGCTTTTTGGGGTCAAATTTAACCTTTCTACAAGAGATCTAGTTATAAGAGATCCCATTGCACAACCGTCTAGTAAAGCTCTTATAATTATATCTTTACCACGTTTATCATATAGTTTTACTTTAATAGTGGGAAGCAACACATTATCGGCATTTGTTTGTATAACATGGTTGACTAAAGCAACTCGCTCATCATTGTGTAATAAAGTATTGTGGCTTCCCTTACATGTCAGGCATGTAAAATTAAATGTACATGTGCCATCATGTTTTCTCAAGCAAATAGAACATAGCTTTTTATCACATACAAAACTAAGACGATCTTCTATAGGAGACATCTTAAATTTAGGGCATGCATATAGAGCATGATCTGCTTTACCGCAGTATAAACAGTTCTTAACCTTGATTGTGGCAACATTGGTTACCTTTGGTGTAAACTTTTTATAGTCTTTAACTTCAGAAGCATGGACAGGATTACTACTATCCTCTAAAGCAATTGCACGTTTCTCAAGGAATTCAATTACTTAATCCTGATACTGTTGGCAAAGTCTCCAAGTCTCTATCAAGCTGATAGGCTCTATTTGTATAGGAGTCCAATTTTCTTATCAAAATAGACAATAGCAACATACCCCATTCATTGACAGGTTGTTGTAAATTTTTTAAGGCATACAATTGTTGCTGTACACCTGCTACAAACGTCCTTATAGAGGCCGCTGTACCTATTTTCATTGCAGGCATGTCAAGAATGACATTTATATGACTCGAAATAATCCTGGCTTTATTGTCAAAGCGCTTTTGTAGCAAATCAAGAGCCTCTTTATATGAGTCATTGACAAGTGGGAGATTTATTATCACTGACAATGCTTCATCAGCTAAAAATTTCCTCAAATAAAATAGTTTTTGAACGTCTGAGAGTGAGGCATTCTTGTCAACTACTGCTTTAAATAAATCCATAAATGGAGTGTATTTTGTAAAATCTTTTCCACTAAATGTTGGTATGTCAATGCACGGCAGTTTTGAAGAACTTTTAACATCACTAGAGCTACTAGAAACCTGACTCACAGACGGTTTACAGGCATCTATTTGAGCAGTTAACTTTGCTAACACCGAAAAGTATAGGTTTTCGACAATCGCGACGTTTTCAGTGTCTTTATCATCAAGCATCAGAATGTCCACTTGGAGAGTTTCGTATTCCGTAAAAGTTTTTATTAACTTTTCTTTGCGAGCTTCCAAAATAGTAGAAGACGCGGACGTTAACTTTTCAGTATCACTTGTAAATTGCTCCATTCTAGTCACTGTACCTTTTAGCAGTCCTCGGGCAAACCGCAGTCTCTTTAACTCGTCGTCAGGAGGCATGATGAAGCAACGTAACTCACCAAACGTAACTCACCGCTCGTAAACTTTTATTTATTTAATTTAACCGCAAACTAGCAAACTGACACAATGCACTTGACACATGATATGACAGCAGAAAGATTGACAGCGCCATCAACGATATGGATGTTTCAGACGATACGATCAGCAATAAGTTGGTCCAATTTACGCATGGCCAACATAAAAAACTTTCGAAATTTACATGTGACGTCACTTGAATCGACAATAGTATAGTATTATGGAATTATATTTAATGTAATAATAGCTTCACTCGCGAAACCGAAACACAATTATAGATTGTGATATTTAATATTATAATGATTCGACACTAAATTTATAGAATTTGTGTCGAAATCACCGGCGGCCGTTAACGAACGTCGTACTATAGGACGACAATTCTTCACTGCACTTTCCGTTTTTACATAGAATTATCACTGTTTTCCACTTTTTATTTACGAAGGACCACAAAAGGTGTATGTTCAATAAAAATTAAATACTGTTATAGATTCACAAAAGCTGTATTTTCAATAAAAATTAAATACTGTTATAGATATGAAGAGCAAAAAATAATAAGCTCGTTGCCATAGAAACATATAAAAAAGTTCTACCAGGTCACAGACCTATTCTGAATAAACTAAAAAGGTTTATGTTAAATATATATTATTTTTCATCGTGGGTATAAGTATCTATACCCACGTAAGGTCCACTGTCCTATTTTTAGGACAACACAATTTTGGTATAACAACCCACTAGGTGATCCTTTTTAGATTAAAATTCAACCTTAATTTTGAAAATCTTAAGTTTCTAAATATCATAAAATAATATATGGAATAGTACCATTAAAAATAGCACCATCGCACGTTTTCATGGCATCTTCAAATTCAAGGTTGTCACTGTCAGTATTCACACTCAAACGCAAGCCATCCTCGCTTTCATTGTTCCGAAATATCGTTATTGGCCGCTAATTAATTCATTCACAGTATTCACACCAATGCTAATGCCAATAATCCATTTCCATCACAATAACTATAATTTGATCGATTCGAAAATATTTAGCAATTTTTGATGTGGAGAACCTATTGTCCCTTAAGTATATCAAAAATAGCACATTCTTAGCAACTTTCGCTCATCTTAGCAAGTGTCGCGCACTAAAAGAACATGAAAACAGATTGACTTCTTATTTCACTTGCGTGGGTTCATTAGTAGGTAACCTTTTGTACAGTATGAAAGCAATGGGTCAGAAGGGGGTTTAGTGGGGGCGGAGCCCCATACACTAAGAGAAAATGAAAACAGCTTGACTTCTTATTCTACTTGCATATAGGTTCAATCCTAACAACACTGTCAGCAATGGAACTCAAACGCAACTCAAGACCCCAAAGGGAGCCGGAGTTGATTTAATATATAGCAGACGTCACATACCTGTATATATTTGGGGGTATATTATCAAAGCCGATGGTATTTCTTAAGGCAGGGCAAAATGTATTTCAAAGTGGGGCGTTGCCCCATCATGTCCGCCCTCGCTGCGGCCCTGCTTCGCTCCATTGTCTGTAATATCGTTATTGGCCGCTGATAAATTGGTTGGTTTAATAAGCGGGATGACTATTTCTCGTTTGTTGCGGATTCATAAATTATTTCCTTTGATAAATTATGAGATCAGCGCTTGTAAATTCCGCGTATTATCGGGTATCTAGAGCCTTCTACGGGATTGTAATTTTGAAATTAAAATACTTAGTATGTACCTCCTATTCAAGAGCTTTAAATTAATATACAGCATTAAACAAAACAGCTGTTGATCCCTTTAAGGGCGCATTCAGCATCGTAGCGTGACTGTTTAGTAAAAATTATATGGGCCAGGTCGTCTCAATAGAAGCTAACCTTCCTAGCTTTTTTTATATACCTTGTAGAGTCAAGGAGATTCTGGATAAATACACTAAAAAACCAAGGATGTTTGGATTACTTCCATTAAAAACATATTCCCTTACCATAGGTACTCAATGTACTCATTTTGCTGTCGCGTGGTCAGATAAAAAAATGTGCGTTGGCCGAGAATCGAACTCGGATCAACTGCTTGGAAGGCAACTATGCTGACCATTACACCACCAACGCATCTGTGTGGTTGTACAAAACTGTGAATAGCATTTCATAATTTTAAGACGTCATAATACGTATAGGGAGTTAGGGACTTATATATTTTAGTATACTTTATTTTATTAAAAGTAGATAACTATTTTAAGTAGCAGTTAATTAATTTGAAACGATATTGAAAAAGATATGCGTTGGCCGAGAATCGAACTCGGATCAACTGCTTGGAAGGCAACTATGCTGACCATTACACCACCAACGCATCTGTTTAAACCCGCCAATTTTCTCAATACTAAGGGAATTCGTTCATTTCCAATATTATTTGATCAGCTGCTAAAAATATAAAAGAAACTGTTTACCTACTAAGGTTTCAGCGTTATCATTTAACAATACAATCAGTCATTTAGAAATTTAAAAGTTGTTTATAGAAAATGACAATAGACTTGCTAAGTGTCAAGGTTCAGCCCGTACATTTCCCATTGCAGAGTATCAGCCCTCTCTCATAAATATCTTGTAATATGTAGAAGAATGAACTAGAGCTTAAAACATTAATCTCTAAAACTTAACTTATATTTATTGGCAACATAAAATACCTCCCACTTTTCACACTCAAAAGCCGCTTTAAACTAAAACGAAGTTTAAATCCTCGAAGGACTTTCATAATTTCTGCACATAAGCTGCGCGCGAAATATAGAGACATTTTGCAGAGTCCAGAGGCCCCAAGATGACAGTCTTTTGCAGAAAACACTAAGTGCAACTTAAATGTAAATAAGTATGTAGATATAGAAGATGCTTTAAAGAAATTATACTTCCTTCCAGTCTTCTTCTTTCAAAAGCCTTCAACTTTCAAATCCTCTTCTTGCACGTTCCTGGCTTTTCGGTACGGCTCAGGGATATGCCTGGGGGTTCACTTAGTCATCACAGACCTTCCAACAGAGGAAAAACTGGGTCGTCTTCGGGTTTCCTCACGATGCATTCGTGCAACAGAAAGCGATTGGTCAATTCAATTTATTTCCACTCTCACCATTTAGATGGTTGGCAGTCCTCAACTGTGCGCTTTTCCCGAAACTTCCTGCCTCGCACAGCTAAACTGTGGAACGAACTGTCGCCAGCGGTGTTTCCGGACCGATACGACCTTCAAACCTTCAAGAAAAGAGCGTACTCCCACCTTAAAGGCCGGCAACGCACTTGCGACACCTCTGGTGTTGCGGGTGTCCATGGACGACGTTAATCGCTTACCATCAGGTGATTCGTTTGCTCGTTTGCCCCCTATAGCATAAAAAAAAAAAAATAAATTCCGGTGAATTCATTGACATGAGTCGTGTACTCGAAGCTTTAAAGACTACTGACCTGGTAGTATACTGCCAGTGACAATGACAACACACAAAATCAGCGTACCCGCAAGAGGGTATATCGCTATGGTATGTATGATGCTCAATAAAACAAACACATCACATGGTAAATATCCTGTTAGGATGTAGTTATAAGCTTTAAATAGCATTGAGAGATAAGTTTTGCCAAATAATACGTAGATTCTGAAGACTATTTTATAATCTGTACACAGTCGGCTCACAGTATGGCAGACAATTTGCACCGCGGCAGCTGAGGCCCGTCCCGAAGTTTCGCAAATCCACCGCAAATATATATCTGACAAATAAATGACAATTTTGAACCTTAAGTACTCGCGATAAGGTGTAAATTTGTAAACATCTTTGACGTTGAGGATGTACAGGAAATTTGAAAGCGATGGAGATGCATGGTTCGTTGTGTTGGAGAATTTGAAACACATTAAGTGACTTGTTTATGTTAAGAGGAAGATAATATCCAACAGTCTGTGCCCACTGTCGTTTCGGGGGGAGTAAAAGAAAAGACAGGCTTAGTACACGACAATAATAGTAAAAAAAGAAAACATGACGAAATTACTTCAAAAAAATGTAATATGAAACAACAATGTCTTAATATGCATGAAACTACATACTTGATGACCGTACACTGAAAAAAATGGTTGGTCACAAATCTATATAATATATCTAAAATTGCATGTGCATTAAGGGCTTCTAAACTAATCCTACTAAACATGATCAAACAGGTGATTGAAAAGCAAACATTTGAAAGCTATTTTGCGCATATCCTAAGGTAGATGTGAATGCGGATTTAGAAAAGGATGCGGAACATCCGCGTTAGCGGCTGCGGATGCAAATATCAGCAACATCAGGGATGGGACGGTTACCTACAAGAGAGAAAATAAAGCATCATTCGATGACTAACAAAATTGTCGGGGCCGTATTGCAATTTCCTATGAAAATATTGACGCAAGAAATGTCAATTTCCTGGAGAAGATTGACGACATCGACCAACGCCGTGGCGATTTCTAAACCCGGTGATAATACTATTCTCACTCGATTTACGGCATCATTAGCTTTCGAATGTACGCTTCAATTCCACTCGTGCAATTAAGTACCAGAACCTTTAATAGTACATTATGTATTAACGGCGGTAAACAATCGACTTGGGCTTTAAAAACTAGCATATCCGCCTCTTATTTTCTTCATCGGATCATTAATAATGGAAATAAGTAATCTTACTTTAATATTTTCTAGAGATTACTGATATAGTTGAAGACACGTAAGCAAATTCGACCGTTATTACTCTAATCCTAAAAAAACGAGGTATAAGATGTCAGGCGCTGTATATCGACTGTAGGACTTAGTGTTACGCTACTACCGTTTTCAATCGTTCAGTACTAACGTGGCAGGTTAACTTAGTGTAATTTGCACTAGATTGAACTATTATAGTATGATTCAGGCGCTGTATATCGACTGTAGGCATTAGTGTTACCCTAGTATCGTTAACTATGTAATCGTCCACTGAAAGGTTCAACCGTTCAGAACTAACTTGACAGGTTAACTTATTACATAAATAAATAATTTAGGGGACAACCCCACAGGGATCTAACTAGTCCCAAACTAAGTAATGCTTGTACTATGGGTACTAGACAACGACATACATATTTATTTAGATAAATACATACATGAATATATAGAAAGCGTCCATAACTCAGGAACGAATATTCATGATAAACCTGAAATGAATCTGAATCTGAGTGTAGAACTTGTTTTGCTTTACTAAGATGGCAGGTGCTGTATATCGAGTGTAGGAATTAGTGTTACCCTAGTATTTATGTGGCAGGTTAACTTATTGAGTAATTTGCAGCACATGGGACCGACCATTATGGACAGCATTTAACTTTTTTTGCAGTAAGTCAGTTGGCAGACGCGTGAGCGCTCATGAGTCATGGCTAAATTGGTGTCTCATCATGATAGATATTCCTAGTGAGTATATGGGATATTTAAATCGTTATGATCTTAATTTTCTATAAATTGAAAGAGGTGTCACGTGCCACAAAAAAACGACCAAGGTGAACGACCTTGTGACCAGAACCGAACGTGCATGTAACACCTCTGGAGTTGCAGGCGTCCATAGGCTACTGTGACCGCTTACCATCAGGCGGGCCGTATGCTTGTTTGTCATCGTCGTAGTATTCAAAAAAAGAACCAGTTGTGGAACCAGGTGAGCAGGGCTGGGACTTACTAAACTTAACTTTCTAGATAAGTTGTGGCTCATATAAAATTGTAATCAATAATTTATTGATAATCACTTGGTGAAGACTTTTTGACAATGGTAACGAGATCTAATATTGTTTTAAAGAATTTTCGGTAGTTTTTGACATGAGAATAATACTTCTGTGTCGGAATTTCGTGACAAGTATAAGGCAAACAAGCGTAGAGCCCGCACCCGTAGCCCATAGACGCCAGTAATATCAGTAATAATGATGTTGACAATTGTCACATTTGTCGCCGTGCTGAAATTGGGGCCTAGACCTGAATCGAATGATGCGCATTTGCATCTCCATCTCTGCTTATTGGAGTGACAAAGAGGATTTTCCGTAGCCAATTTTCGATGTTCGTGGTAGGCGATGTTGTTTCGATATTGCCGGTACTGCTGATTGCGGGCAGCATCAATATAAAAATGGGATTCCGGGACCACGGGGACAATGTCGCCCTTGAAACGTCGGAGGTTCGTTTTCAAAGTTTTACACGATAGAGTCCCGTTTAAGTAAATTTACAATGAAGTTATTTCTCCTTCAGTCTTATTAAAGTAGAGTACACGATTTGCAAAATGAACGACTTCGAAATATTCCCATGCCTTCGCCATGTAACACATTCGATTTTTGATTCTATTTTTCGAAAATAATTAAAGGTGACCGAAATGAGGTAAAAAAAATTATGTATGATAAACATAGCATGCATTTGTTAAAAAACATGTGTATATGTAGTACATAATCCACAATGTTAAATAATAACTTACTGCCAAGTTTTTAAAGCTCCTTTAGCAAATGTTGACGATTTTGACTGATATAAGTGTGTTATAGGGGAAGTAAGCGAAGCAAAGTAATGTTATCTACAGAGGCCATGTGATCCAGTGTTTATCGTAAAACTAGGTAATCAAAATTCATTTTTAACTACTTCATAAAGCAACTAACTTATTGGTAAGAAATATAGCATCTGCATGTAAGAGAATCTGTATATCGGATATTAAATTCTCCCTGGCCAGATATAATCTTTATAACGAAATGAAACCAAGCGCACCGTCTGGGCATGTAGCGGCTAGATATCGATTTCTACAAACTTACACACTATCGCCACATCCAAGGCATGACAAATTGACTTTCACATTTCACCACACGACCTAACTTCAAACAAAAGAATAACGAGAAAAAAATTTGGAATTTTTTGAGAAAAAAACCAATAACATCAATGACGCAGCATATCTTGACACACTGGCTGGTAGAGTAAGGATGTTTGTGGGATGTAGTTGGAGGTTGGAAAAAAAATAAAAATGTGTTTTTTTTTTCAAAATGGCGGGAGAAACGGGCTGCGTCCGTTCGCGGCCGCGCGCCGCGTCGACTGTCTGAACCCCTATGCGGTACCTATACTTCTATGTTTACATCTTCGATGGGGTGCGCATAGAGTAGACGGTGCCAGAGATTAACCCCTAAAGGGTCTTGTTGGATACACATTTTGTTTCGCTTAAACGTTCTTTTAATTAAATACGTCGTAAACTTTGAGCGTAACCATTGCCTCCGCTTGATTCTAACCCCATCCTTTGAAATATCTGTATCGTACTTAATGTGTGATTGCAGTGTAAGCCGTAACTTTGTTTATGTTGACACAAAATATATAGTTGCTCACAGACGGCTCAAAGAAAGCTCAAAGTAGCACGGAGGAAAGTAGCATGAAGCGAGCTATGCCGAGATTGCCTGCTAGATTGAATTAGGAATAATAAAAACCGCAGGAGAACCAGAGTTGCCCACGCTCAGAGAGTTGCAAGACTCAAATGGCAGTAGGCCTATTTGCCGGACTCTTTGCACGTGGAACTGACGGCCGCTGGGCAGAAATGCTCTAGCTAGTGGGAAGACCTCAAACAAGGTGGATCGGATCTGGCGAGAAAGGATCCGCTTTTGGCAACTGTCCCCAAGATTTGACGCAGGAGCTAGTTATCATTATCATTTACGGTTTCCTCGCGATGTTTTTCTTCACTGGAAAGATATTGGTAATATCAAATATAATTACGTACATAAATTACGAAAAATTTATTGGTAGGAGCCGGGATTCGAACCGCAACCTTTGAAAGACACGCTCACGCGCCCTCTACATCACGCTCTTTCCGCTAGACTAACAACTTTCTCTCCAAATGGATGTGATTACATGTAAATAAGATAACACCAAAAGGCTCTCAGACTCCACTCAGAGACTCTTCGATAAGAGGAGTAAAATGGTTCTACAATCTTCAGTTGACGCGACTTTATACCGGCGGCTCAACAAGCAGATCTCTAAGTCCCTCACCCGCGATATGCGCCAATTCAATACTAAGTGTATTGAAGAGGCCATTCAGCGAAATAAGGGCTCCAAAGTTTTTGCAAGGGATCTGTCTGTTGGGCAAAGCCAGCTTGCTAAGTTAAAAACTGAGGGTGGTAGAATCATCACATCCAAACCTGAGCTCCTGAGTGAGATAGAGAGCTTTTATGGACAGCTATACACGTCAACTAGCAGACCCGAAGTTGGTCTGGCGGAAGACCCTAGAGCTAGACTGGCCCGACACTATACCGAAGACATCTCGGACATCAGCCTGTACGAGATTAGTATGGCTCTTAAACAGCTCAAAAACAACAAGGCGCCTGGTGAAGACGGAATTACAACCGAACTTCTGAAGGCGAGTGGTAAACCGGTCCTTACGGCCCTTCAGAAGTTGTTCAATTCCGTCTTACTAGAAGGGAGAACGCTAAAGGCATGGAGCGGAGGTGTGGTGGTACTGTTCTTCAAAAAAGGCGACAACGCCTTACTGAAGAACTACCGACCCATCTCACTTCTGAGCCATGTCTATAAGCTGTTTTCAAGAGTCATTACGAATCGTCTCGCACGCAGGCTTGATGACTTCCAGCCTCCCGAACAAGCCGGTTTCCGAAGAGGCTTTAGTACCGTAGACCACATTCATACGCTTCGTCAGGTTATACAGAAGACCAAGGAGTATAATCTGCCCCTCTGTTTAGCGTTTGTGGACTACGAGAAAGCCTTTGATTCGATCGAAACCTGGGCGGTACTACAATCTCTCCAACGGTGCCAAGTAGACTACCGCTATATCGAAGTGTTGAAGTGTTTGTACGAGAGCGCCACTATGTCAGTTCGACTCCAAGACCAGAACTCGAAGCCTATTCCGCTGCAGCGGGGAGTCAGGCAGGGAGATGTCATCTCTGCTAAGCTGTTTACCGCTGCACTGGAGGATATCTTCAAGACTCTGGACTGGAGAAGGCTAGGCATCAATGTAAACGGCGAGTACCTCACTCACCTTCGATTTGCTGACGATATAGTAGTCTTGGCTGAGACCATGGAGGATTTAAGTACGATGCTTGTTAGCCTCAGTAAAGCCTCCGGGCGAGTTGGTCTTAAGATGAACATGGATAAGACGAAAATCATGTCGAATATCCATGTAGCACCAACTCCAGTGACAATCGGAGACTTTACACTCGAAGTTGTAGACGATTATATATATACCTAGGACAAACTGTCCAGTTAGGTAGGTCCAATTTCGAGAAAGAGGTTAATCGTCGAATCCGACTCGGTTGGGCATCGTTCGGGAAGCTGCGACACATCTTTTCGTCCAATATTCCGCAGTGTCTGAAGACGAAAGTCTTCGATCAGTGTGTGTTGCCAGTGATGACATACGGTACTGAAACGTGGTCGCTTACAATGGGCCTCATAAGAAGGCTCAAAGTCACCCAAAGGGCAATGGAGAGAGCTATGCTAGGAGTCTCTCTGCGAGATTGTATCAGGAATGAGACCATCCGCAGCAGAACCAAAGTAACCGATATAGCTCTCCGAATCGCTAAACTTAAGTGGCAGTGGGCGGGGCACATTGCACGTAGAACCGATGGCCGTTGGGGCGGAAAGGTTCTCGAGTGGCGACCGCGTACCGGAAGGCGCATCGTGGGTAGGCCCCCCACAAGGTGGACTGATGACCTGGTGAAGGTCGCAGGAGTCCGCTGGATGCGGGTGGCGCAGGACCGGTCATGGTGGAAATCTTTGGGGGAGGCCTATGTCCAGCAGTGGACGTCTTTCGGCTGAATGATGATGATGATGACATGTAAATGCTTTGCTAAAAATGCTATAAATGCATAGGTTTCATTAATTTATTTAGTTACTAACGTACGCGATAAATACAAGCTGGTACCATTACCTAACTGCTGTATCACCTCTTAATGAGGATTATCGCGAGTCGATTTTCCGCTAGTGGAACGTGGGTCCTGCGGGAACATTTCAAACATCACTTTGACAATTCTTTCATATTGACACAGGACCCACGCATGAGTGGCGCCGCCTGGTGAGCGACAATACGGTAACTCCCATCTCCCATTAGTCTAACTACGAAAAGACAACAGATAAATCACTTTCAAGTAAGTTTTGCAATTATCGTTAGCATGTGAATTGGAATACAACTAGTTATTTATTATAGAAAAGGGCAAAGTTATTGTTTAACTCTCGGGTTTATATTGAGACCCGAGTAAGCGAAAGACTCCAAAATGTGCCACGAGAGTGATCCAAAAACTGGAATTTGAACTTACAAAATTTTAAGGCATGAAATTTGAACAACATTTTTCACTTCTCTATCGCGAGGGAAAAAAACCTACGTACCTACGATTTTTAATCTTATCCAATCGTAATTTAACTTGAAGAAACCATTCAAAACTCTATATCGAAAAGTGTGATAGGGTTACTCCTGGTTAGCAAATCAATTGACAATAGCTTACCAAGTTCGAGTTAAGATAAGAAACGTCTGCAAACGATGCTAAATAGAAGGAAAGAAGGGAAGGGAAGAAGGTTATTAGAAGGAAACGAAACGTGGAATTGACTAGTGGCGAATACTCAATATAACTTGAGACACCACTTGCCCATCAAGAAGTAGGTACTATATTCTTATGGTTGATGTTGCTAAATGCGCCCTAGAGTGCATATGCGGTATATAGTGGAGAAATTTGGCGGCCATCTTGTGTGTTTCGGTAACTCACTAACTAGTTGCGAGTTATCCTTAAAGAATGGTATAAATCGATTTATATTGAACCGCGTAGCAAGAATGAAATGAGAACCAGGCTCTTTAAAGTTTCTTAAAAAAGATCCCCTCTACGAAGATAAATTAGATTTGGTCGCTTTATTCTATAACCGGCTACCTCGGGAAATTTCTCCTCGGGGACAACTGATTATCTAAATGGTTATTTATGAAGACTTTTATACTGCAAAATATTTTTCATATCAACGCTATGCTTCGTCTTAGTTTTTCTAAGTGAAGAAAGCATTTTAGTAAATAACGAAGGAATATATTAAAACTATAAAACTCTCGTCTCGTGAAACTCGAACATATTAAATAATATTTAAAATTGGTCACTCACGTAATTTAGTCGATTTCCGCCCGACATGTTTCGTTCTTTAAGAAGAACGTCATCAGGGTGTTTGACTTGCCTCTGTCGCGGTCGCGGGTGGACGCTCCTGATGACGTTCTTCGTAAAGAACGAAACATGTCGAGCGGAAATCGACTAAATTACGTGAGTGACCCGTTTTAAATATTATGTAATATATTAAAACCTTGAAAATATAATATAAATATAAAACCTTGATATTTTTATTGACCTTAGATTTCAAGTAAAATGATGATGACAGCTGGTAGCTACAGCTACCACAATCATTTCATGATCACTTTCTAGGGTCGACTGGCAAACTTGTGCACCATCTTGCGGGGGATTTGAAGGTCGTATTAATATTTATTTGTATGTACTTATCATACAATCAAAGTCATGAAGTTTGTATGTCGTTAAGAGGATAAAAATGACTACACGCCCTCATGCACTTGACATTATAGTTAGTGTTGAGATATTTTTGTCCAAATGTCCGGATTGGAACTGAAAACGAGCGGTGATGACGTCCGACTGATTGAAATAAATTTACCTGGAAATAATTTTACTATTTAATTTATAAAATTATAGTTTTCGTAAGCTACTGTGTTTTTCGCCGATAGGTACCTATCATACAGGCTTTGGTGTTTCAATGATACCATATACAAACTTTTGCATAGGTACATTGTTGCTCCTAGGTCGTCAAGCTGTCATTGTTTTTACTCATGGATTGTTATTGTTGTCAGTGAACACTGAACAGTCATGACATCACTGGGAGACAATGGGTTTTTCAATAAACGTTCTGTTTTAAGTAACATAAAATATTTTTTATTAAAATACATTTTATTCACAAATATAACTAACAAAATATATACAGCAAGTTTAAAATAAAACACGAAAAACTATTTTGATGATGCAGTAATCTTAGCTTAATAATGCCATTTGCAAATAAGCAAAGATTCATAGCTAGCACAGAAAGTGTAAAGTATAAAGTAAATTAGTAAATTTCAAATAACACTTTAAAATTTGACAGTTAGACCAATCCAAGCCAATTGGTTCTTCCCCAGTTTTGTTTTGTATACTCATACAATTTATAATTACGATACCTACGTCTTCCCGTTAATCTATTGGCCTAGTCTATTGATTTATTGGTCGCCAGAGCTCCAAGAGGATTCACTGTGTTGACAGTTGGGGGGACCCACGAAGCAAAGCTTGCCCCTTTAGCTGTCAACACAGCGAATCCTGCTTTTTTTAAAAGGGTCGGCAACGCCCATGGAGTTGCATGCGTCCATAGACTTATTTGTCACCGTCGTAATATTTATAAAAATCCTTCTAGTCATCTGTATGCAAAGTTACATACGTAAAGGGCACCATAATGCAATCAAGAGTCCTATTGAAAACTCCGATTTCAATCCGCCGGGGAACACGGGTCACATGATTAGCGAAGGGAATAAATAAAATGTATTTTCCGGTTCTTGCTGGATTTTCGAGGGCTGGGTGGAAACGGTGAAGCATATGATTAGAATCATGGACCAATGGTCACGGAAACGCATAGTTACGTATGTATCTATGATGTGATCACCTGACCCTGTTATGCATTACAAACAATTTATCATGTCTGTAACCTAAAATATGCTATAGTAGAATATTTAGTTGTTATAAATTGAAAGAGATGTCATATACTACAGAAAAAGTGAACAAGGCCCCCGGTGAGCAGGGCTGGTTTATAATTTATTTATATGTAGTAGTGTGACCACTTAAAAAACATGAATCAAAACATTTATTACATTTCATAAATAATTTGATGTCCGTCCGTCCGTCCGTTCGTCTATCCGTCAAGACCCTTTATCTCGGGAATGCGTAAAGGTAGCAAGTTGAAATTTATAACACATACACAAATCTGTGGTCCCTTAAATATGTGACAAAGCCTACATCAGTCTACATCAACGCAAGTAAAAGATACGGTCGTTTATATAGCATTTTCAAAACATGTCGAGCGAAAATCGACTAAATTACGTGAGTGACCCGTTTTAAATATTATTTAATATCTATTTATATTTTACAAATGTTAACAATTTGTGTTGGAAATATAAGAACTTGACAAAGATGTAAGTAATTTGTTTACTTCCATAACATCAATGTGATTTTCGTCTTTTATTTTTAAGACCACCTGAATAAACTTTGACATCTTTTGATTTGGTTTACTGAGTACGCCGGGTAAAACAGATGCGTTGGTGGTGTAATGGTCAGCATAGTTGCCTTCCAAGCAGTTGATCCGAGTTCGATTCTCGGCCAACGCATATCTTTTTCAACGTCGTGTATTTAATTAACAGGTATTTAAAATAGACTTTTGTACCTACTTCTGATAGAAATTAATTCATAATGTGACGTTTTATCACATGGAAATGGTTAATAACAATTTTGTGCAATCAATGTAACAAAACGAGTAATAATTACCTGACATTTTAGGTACTAATTAAAAATACAATGTTTACTAATTAAATTAAATGTCACGTGGATTCCGAGAAAATCTCCTTTCTTAATAACAGTTTATATAAATTCAGTATTGCCAGTAGTGCCCCTACCGCTCTGAAGAATGCAGCATTAATTATCGTCCATAATGGTTAGTATTAGATATCATTTTGGTGCTGTAAATGTCCCAATAATTTAAAATAATGAAACAAGCTAATAAAATACATCATGAACATCAAAGTATTTAAGCTTTATACTTATCTACAGTCAAGAACATAGATATGTATACAGCCAAAGTGCCAAAAGTATGCACGACCTTAATGTCCAAGCAATAAAGTCCTGTGTTCATATTTTTGGCACTGTCTGTCTATCTGACTGTACAATTTATTAGGAAAACCACGATATTGCAACCATGAAACAGCATGCGAAAGCCAATACAGTGACTATTATATACAAAACTATTAAAATACAAAACCACAGACGCAGACATATGTTTCTAGAAGGATTCGTCTGATCTACTTCGCTGTACGTGTGTACTGAACCAGACACTCGACTATAACCGTACATTATCCTTAAATTTCACTAAGCCTTCAAAATCTGTATGAATTCTTTAAAATAATATAACTAACATATACAGTTAGGTAAATACAGTGACACCACACAAAACACTATACGATATTTTCACATGACAACACTTTCAAACTTTTACCCGTTTCATCCAATCCAACTGTTATTTTTTCATGCGTATCTTCCGCGAATTTGAAGTTTCAATAACTATTCAATCAGGCAAACCAAAAGTCTCCTTTCAAACAGGTTTCAATGTATTATTGTTTTCATGAACATTTCCACACTCGTCAAACCTTTCCAAATCAACGGTTTCAAATTGTTTTCTTGTTCTTTCTTCGTTTTCTGGTTTTTTGTCCAATTGCCCTTTGTGAAGTTTTTCTTCTTCATTAGCTTGTTTGCTACTAATTTATTTTCCTTGTTTGTGTTTGTTGGGTTTCGTGACTTATGTTTCTAACGTCGGTTCTTCGCAATTAACCTCGCTGGACTAAATAAGGAAAATTTGTTATTGGGAGCCGTGATGATGACAGTCATTACTTTAACAGGACATTTAGCTGTATAATTTGTTTTATAAATAGTTTACGCGCAGGTATTTTTTTAACAAGTCATAAGAGAGAAAAAATGATTTCTGTCTTTCACGAAATTTTAGTATGATGTAGATTCAAGCTACTGAATAATACTTAAAGTTAAAATATACCTCCAAATATATCTTAATCTGACTTTATAACGTATGTCAATTTTATTAAACACGTCGCGTACCTACTTAGTACACTTCTGAGAGAGTTACATCCTAATAAAGAAATAATCAGGAGACATGAATCCACATTACCAAAATTTCGTGAGCTTTGACTGAAACTACTTTTTCCCTGTTTGCTGCGGGGACTTAGGCTCATAAACATTACAAAATAAATATTATACCTACAGGAAACTAGACTTGACCCAATTACATAGATATTAACACTTAGCACAATAATTTAAGTAATAATCATCATCATCATCATAAATTTAAGAGCCTTGCTGTTGTCGGTGGGATTTTAAGAATATGTCTACTAAATTTACGAACTCATTTACGAATTGATTGAAATTAAAAACTAAAAACTCTATTTTTTAATGAATAAATGTTTTAAGTGAGATAATAATTCCGAGGACCACTACCTACTACTCAGGTATATAAAGATTATAAAAGCCGACAAAAAAGTAACCTGCGATACATTTGAAACATCAGTCTTTTACTTTTTTTATCTATTTCACAACTTCGCATTTGTCTTCTTCATTGTCCTAGACTTCTTCAATGCCGTGAATTCTCTCCACGCCTCCTTATTATACTTCATCATCCAAAAGTAAATGCAAATGAGAGTCACTGACACCAAATTTACAACTAGATAGCCTAGCACACCTAAATCATTATGCCGATGATCGTCTATCAAAATCATTACAACAACTGGCAAGTAAATAACCAAACCAGTCGTCAAGAATGCTAAAGTCGCGATAAGTGCTAATCTCAACTTTGTATTTCGAGAAGATACAATTGTAGATTCTGATGTATATAAGGCATATAACACTCTTAAATATAAAATAAAGTTAAAACATGAAGTAGCTATACCAAAATATAAACCATGAAGTTTTAACAGGATGATCATTAAAGTTAAAAGGATTGGCAGGACCCAAGCAAATAAGTTGGCTTTTAAATATCTATACTCTACAGAGTTATTGAAGATCTTTACAAAATCGATGTAGAACATAGCAGTGGCATTAACTAGCCAATGGTTGAATACAGTTTGGAAGAAGATACACAAGTAACAATTTCCCAAGCCGGCTAGAGCGAAAGGCGTGAGGAGGTGCAGAGAGCCACTGAAGATCATGTTCTGGAAGACGTAGTTATGGAACCTCCTCCATTTCGGTATGAGGATCCAGGAGATGAGGCCGTAGATGGAGGTGACGATGGCAAGGACTGTGGAGCAGACCCAGAAGCCAAGAAGGAAGTAGAAGACGCAATCGTGCATGTGGGCAGCTATGTTTTGGAATTTGTCTTCAACGGCTGGTGATACAGATACGAGTACCCGCATTTTATTTGTTTTTCTAGTAGTTTTAATTGTGTATTAATCTTGATGCACTTCGCTTGGCAGTTTTAAAACGTTATGACAGGTGGTTTTCCTTATTTATTTAGCGTGTCCTTTGTTTTAACACAACCGACACTCATTTATTTGCAGTTCACATTAATTGTCTACATTGTTAGCTCCACTTTTTATATTTAACAAATTATTATCACTTGTAGAAGTTTCCGTTAAATAACTTATAAAAAACAGATCAATCACACATGTAAGAACTTTTCGATTTGTTGTGTTCCTTCTAAGAATGATACTTAGAGAATGAGGTAAATTGCAATTCGTTTGTCTCATTGGCCCTTTAGTAACTTCCAGTGAGTAATACTTCAGTTTAGTATTTTTAGTAGATTGACACTTTAATAATATTATTTGACGTGCCTACCTATTTGTTACTCACAATGACGTAAGATTGAAATACTTACGCACAAGAGACATTAGTACATTACGTAGGTATGCGACAAATCGTAAATTGAATAAAACCCGCCCTCTGTACACTTTTAATAATATGACGGTGACAAACAAGCATACGGCCCGCCTGTAAGCGGTCACCGTAGCGTATGGACGCCTGCAACGCCAAGGGTGTTACATGCCGACCCTTTAAAAAAGGAGGATTCGCTCATTGGACACTGGGTGTAATAGCACGATACGTACGGGTGTTTCCGTGTAATGATTTGCTCTTGTAAATAAGTACAAGAGCAAATCATTATGTACTACATCTGTACTTCATATACCAAATAGAGTCAACAAGTAAGATTTAAATTTGAAAATTGCACTCAAAACTCAAAACCAGGGCCCGTAATTCTCATGCCGGTTTCGTCATAATGACGTATATAAACACAGAATGTTTTAATACGAAATGATTTAATGACAGATAAAGTCTATCAACGTTCGATTCTAACGTCGAACGTAATAGTTTTGACACTATTCAAGGACAGCATTATTCTTTCAAACGTAAAACCTAAAACATGATGAATAAAGCTTGACGTCATTTGTATGGCATCGGCATGAAAATTACGGGCCTTGCTCATAACAGCACATCAAGACAGTCCGTGAGTCCAAGCATATGATAAAATTTTGTAATTTTATAGTGTTCGAGGATGGAGTTCTACCTATCAAATACTGACTACACCTGAACAAATACTTAAATTATGATTGGCTTAACCAAGATGCGGTGGTTAATGTTGCTTTATTTCGGAGAAGGTAACAGATGCGTTGGTGGTGTAATGGTCAGCATAGTTGCCTTCCAAGCAGTTGATCCGAGTTCGATTCTCGGCCAACGCATATCTTTTTATGAATTTAGTTTAGGAAGTAAATAACAAGTAATTGAGGTTATTATAAAGCTAGGCTTATAATTAATAATATTTCCCCTCATGTCAAGATTTAAAGAAATGAATAAGTAATTCTGTAGAGTCTAACAGATGCGTTGGTGGTGTAATGGTCAGCATAGTTGCCTTCCAAGCAGTTGATCCGAGTTCGATTCTCGGCCAACGCATATCTTTTCGTTTAGCTGATATTTCAACTAATTATTAAATAACGTTATTAACCAACTGTGTTCAGTGTATACAAATTATACAGGGTGTAACTAAAATGCTGGTCTATTTTGTAATATAAACATTGTATAATTAAACTATAGTAAGACATTTTCTTTTCATTTAGGCCAGGATATTACACGATCGTCCTCTTTTTCAGTCTTACGAGTATCTCTATCAAAACGTACTTTTTTGAGTTTTTTGACGTTCTGATCTCCACTCGGTCGTTTACACAAAACATGTAACACCCCTGGAGTTTCAGGCGTCCATAGTCTACGGTGACCGCTTACCATCAGGTGGGCCGTATGCTTGTTTGTCACCGTCGTAGTATTAAAAAAGTTCACATACCCTTAATTGTTTGTAACATCACAAGTTTCACGCAAACAGCTGAATCATCATCCCCAAACACGTTGAAAACCTGAAATTACGTAACCAGGGTTATTAATTAACAAAACTAACCTAACGTCACTCAAGTAGCGAATCTTGCGTCTCGCTCCCTCTTGCGGGGCTCGTATCGTGCCATCTCGTGCTTCAGTCGCATTGCTGTAATCTATCGATTGGACACAGTTGGTGCGAAAGGGATGATGCCGTAGGATTTGTCTTAAGATACGATATATAAGTATACAAACAAAGAATCGTTGTTAGGATTCCGTGGTTACCCTGCGCGTTGTTTATCTGTCTGTCACAGGACACAACAGCCATGTAAAGGATGACTCACACTACGGGACGGGGCGGGACGGGATTATCTGTCAATTTCTATAGAAGAATCACGTGATAGCTCGGAGCCCTCGGATGTCACGTGACGTTTCTATAGAAACTGACAGGTCATCCCGTCCCGCCCCGTCCCGTCCCGTTCTAGTGTGAGTCATCCTTAAAGTAGACACCTAAAATTTACAGAAAATGTTTATTTCTGTTCCCGCTACTTTAAGAAACAATAAAACAGCTACAAAAAAGAAACATAGCTATATGGTTGAACATTTAAACTTGACGTAATAATACTAATGTAATGACTTGATGTAATGTCTATAGTACCATGCCGAGGGGGAATATTTAATTTAACATTTATTTTATTTAAGTTTTATGTGTTTTACTTGTTATTGAAATAAATACTAATGATAAAAGGATTATCTCGACTATCATTGTCCCGATAGTCGTTTCAGCGAACGGTCTCATAGCGAAGAGTCTCGACCAACATCTTAGTCTTGAGAGACTCTCGTTAGGTGGCTGGATCAAGGGTCAGATGCAGAAGATAGTAATCTTGGACACGGTGCGTATAGCGTATAGGCTATACTCTAGGTTTGTTTTTTTAATAATATGTTTATATGTGTCCCACTGCTGGGCAAAGGCCTCTCCCTTGGATCTCCATAACTCCCTCTGTTTTGCTTGATCGGACCAGTTAGTAAGGAAGGCGTCCAAGTCATCTCGCCATCTCCGCCTGGGCCTGCCTCGTCCACGCCTACCTTGCGGCATCCACTTGGTAGCTATATTAGCCCAGCCCTATTATCCGGATGCATGCGATAGACGTGGCCGGCCCAGTCCCATTTTAGCCTGGCAGTCTTCTCGCCTACATCTAAAAAAAAGTAAAAAGAAAAAAATACAGACTAACAGTTAAGTGGTTAGTAAGGTAATCAACGACGGCAAAGAACCTCCTTCCGAAAGACGGCAAATCGATGGTTAAAAATGTCAATGTGGGTATGCCTAGACACTATATTGTCGACACATTCTTACGAAGAAGGTTTATATTACATTTATTGTGTAAGAAATCTTTGGACGTGTCCTCTCGTATATTCGCACGTGTGCAGGCGTAGCTAATAGTGTATAGGTAGGGCCGATGCTCGCTTGTTAATCTGTTGCAGATGCTGTACGCCTTGATTTCAGCACATAGTGGATGGAATCATAGTATACACACATTTGCTATACATACAGTGGAATTTAATCTTTTTTTAAGTACCACGACGGTGGCTAGCAAGCATACGGCCCGCCTGATGGAAAGCGGTCACCGTAGCCTATGGACGCCTGCAACTCCAGGGGTGTCACATGCCCGTTGCCGACCCATTAAAATCCTGAACACTCCTTTTTTGAAACCCATACTGTAATCTTTCGGGGAAACCTCGGGAGCTTATTCAACAGCCGGAGCGTCCGCGGGAGGAAATTCCTCTGAAACCGCACAGTGCGCGACCATTTTGGTTGCAAGGTGTGTGGATGAGCGCTTGTCGATGGCGAACAGTGCGATGGTGAAAAGCGAAAGTGCCAACGTATATGACATCTCTTTGAATTTATAATTTATAGGTATACAAAAAAACATGAATCAAAACATTTATTATAAACAATAAATTATTTATTTCATGCTTTACAATTGTGTTGAATTTCAATTAACAAATCAAGGTCGGATTATCAGTTCAAAAGCTTATTCGAACATCTGTCCATAATCGGGGCTAGAGGTGGTGAACGTATCAAAGATGAAAATGACATGGGGTCGCAATAAGTATTCCGACTTCGTATACGGTCTTCCTAGTCGAATAGTACTCCACTCCACTGTCTATGATTCTGAAGTTTCTAGATCGGGATACTGGCGGGATCATCGCCGGGATCGGCAAGAATTACGTCACGTACGTTATCTAGGATAGAAGTCCTAGTGCCTCCGGAGATGAAGGTCCGGGATTCGAAACCTCCAGTAACGGCATTTTACCGTACTCTAAACATTACCTTACCTATAGTTCAAATTCAATTCATGTATTATTAACTTATATTACCTTTTTGTACCATTCGGGGTCGAAACTCAAGAGTTTCCAGTTTCAGTGGACCAAGGTCCATGGGGTCTCGAAACGTCTGGTTGATGTTAGTGGTGACCAAAAACCTGGTGTATTCCTCGCACAACGTAGCATTGCAATACAACGAGGAAATGCCGCCAGCATTCTAGGTACAATGCCTCAAGGACCTATTTTAGATTTAAGGTAGGTAGTTAGGTAAGTTACACTTACTGTATTTATTTTAAGAGCGTAAGCGAAGGTCCCCGTTTGAGCGTGGTCAAAGCTTTCGTATGTCCTCTAAAGCCCAAACTCTCGTGTAATTTTGTGAACAGATTCTATAGTTTTGTAGATGTTTTATCGTTTCGTTTTTTTAGAAAATGTTTGTAATTATGGAAATTGACACAAAAGACTTAAGCGCTACACAGGGGCTTAAGATGATATGCTCGCGAGGTCAACAGCTCCCAGGGCCACAAGTGTTTGACCCCTACCTTAGTCCTAAATAATAACAAGCATCTGTCCGTAATCACTGCTTCTGTTGATGAACAATAATAGGTGATGTAGGTATCAATAATGACATTGACATGGGATAGCAATATTTCGACCTCTCAAGCATAGTCGGTAGTGAAAGTAGTAAAATATCTATATAGGGATAGAACAAAAAAGTTCAACAATTGTAAGAAAACCGAGTGAGTAATACATATTTGGTTTACCCACATTTATCTCAGGAAAGATACGATTTTGACAAGCATTAAATAATAGTAGACTGATATAATTTAAACTTTCGTAAGTAGGTATTTTTATCACAATTTAATACAGTAGTTAGCCTGATTTCTCAAATTAAGTTCGGGTGAGATATTTATCACTACATAGTATAAAACAAAGTCGCTTCCCGCTGTCTGTAATTCTGTATGTATGTAAAACCGTATGTCATTCGACTTTCAGGACTATGTAAACAAACGGCGTCACTTTGATTTATCACTGTTACTCCTTAAAGTTTCACACCACCTCATCAAAAGTCATTGAAAACATACACTATTAAAATAGCCTTGCTCGTAAAAAACAAATAATATAGGAAAAATTACTTAATCTTGGAAATTTCATTGAAAATTCAATACGATTTAAAAGTTACGTTATTTCGACAAAATGCAATGACGTTTTTGTTTCTTTTATATTCTACGTTTGTCTATGACGTTTAGGGATGTGACTTAGTTAGTGACATTGTAATGCCGGTAATCACGGTATCTACCTGATATAGGCATAGTGTACACTACACGGTAAGTAAATGAGTAAAGGATCGTAGCGTAAGGTATAATATACTTAAAATTAAATAAATACCTAAATTCAGATGCGTGGATCATGTAATAGGAGAAGAGCATAAAATGAAAAATTTAGACGGCATCATCGATAGGGTATACCGATGATGTAACGCCACCTTTTATAATTAATACTGGTGACTCTAGTAAAACTTCAAGCACCGATTTTTCAGAAGATTAAACCAATTAAAAATATGAAGATGAGATGTGTTTTACTTTCGGTATTTTAATACTTCATCGATTTATTTTGACTTAAAATAGCACTTCCCCATCACTAGTAAATTTATCATTCAAAGACAATTTCAATATGGCGGTTTGTTTACACAGTCCTGAAAGTCGAATGACATACGGAATATGTATGTATGCTTAAATCTTTGAAACTACGCAACGCATTTTGTTGCATTTTTTTAAATAGATAGAGTGATTCAAGAGGAAGGTTTATATGCATAATAATAACCCGTGCAAAGCCGGGGCGGGTCGCTAGTAAATAATATATGCAAACTTTTCTTCCGGAAGTAGGTAAATAGTAAAAAATAAAACGACTAAAAAACATAAACTTACTTACATAAAAATCTTACATGAAAAATGTTCTCCCACTATTGCTCAAAAGTTAACTGGGAGAGAGTTGGAGAAGGGATATGTTCTTAGTATAAATTGTTATTTTTCTCGATTTTGGGCAACAAATTGTTTTACTACTACAGATCGATTCACGTAAGCTGGCGAGGAAAATGTATGAAACTGTCTTTAATTACATAGAATACTTTCGTTAATCGATCTGTACTATTACTTTTATTTTCGGACTACACCAAGTGAAAGGAACTTCTTTACTCTCATCTCCAACGTTATTTGTGACGTTTGAGCTGTTACTTATTGAACGACAAGTCATTTTCTGTTTTAAACCTGACGTCGAATATGAAAAAACTTTCGCCTTTCTATAGCGGAGGCGTAAATTGTATGATTTAAGCATAAATCTCAGAGTCTCCGAGTTGATTCAAAGAAGACTTTTATCATCATGTCGCAATTTCAACAAAACATAGTACTTACTCATATGAACTTTCAAACTCCGTTGCTCTAGTTTTGCTTATTTATGCTATATTACGAAAGATCTAACAGCTTTCTGACGTCAGTAACGTTTTTCATTATTTCAAACATTTATTGCTTAGAATAATAACTTGCTTTAATCTGTCAGTTATAAATAAACGTATTTCTGTACTAACTGCGCTTCAAGAGGCCCTTGAGTTCAAGTATTGAGATATAATGCATTGCTTTCTTTGAACTGCAATCATAAGTGGTTCGGTTATATAGAATTTTGACGGTGAAGTAATCAGTATTCTTTTCATTATGTCAATCAAGGCCGGGTATTTAGTAAAATAAAATACTAAAACAATAAGACGCCTATTGAGCCGAGCGCAATGTTCTGCAGCGTGCACATTGCCATTATTTTTGACTAGGCGTTTATTGCGGACGGATTTTTTTGTTTTAGCTAAACAAATATGAATTATTGGTTAAAATAAGTGGCTTGATTACCTACTCTTTTGTTGGTAAATCTTCTATTATTTTGCAGTTGTATAACCAGCTTTAGTCAAGTAGATTTTGAACTTGGAACGAGAAAAAGACATTTCCGCAACTGAAGATATTTCGCTATCTCTGACGACTCGTAAAGTAATGACGTACTTTCCATTCTCGCATCAAAATGTACTGTAATTTCCTTGTATGGTGAGTTTTATGATTTCCAAACAGTATCTTGTTAAACCTATTACAGTTGCAATGCTCTCAAGCGTGACTCCCCACAGAATGCATTCGGATGACACTGATCATCATTGTATACCAACAACGTATCGCTGTAGGACCTTGTCATAGTATCACTGGATTTCATAGAAACGTAACTTTACGTTGTAATGTCATGATCTTGCTGTGAAAAAGTTCCATATGCTTTATTAAATTGTGTGAACGTTCCGGATCGTTGGGATAATGATGTCATTTTGGTATATTTTAGGAAATTTTGAATTATTTAGGCTTTAATGTATTTATCCGGATGCATGCCCGGATTGTTTTGAGACATATCATTTGTTTTTGCTGCTTGTAAACATTGTGTAAGTATATAGTACTTACAGCATAGACAACAAGGCGCTTATCTGACATTTTATATCGAGCATAGCTTCGCAATTTAATTAGGCTTCGCTATTCGAATGGTTAGTAATAGGTGACCCTATCATGTCATACAACAATATGATTTGCCTTTTCTCTTGGCAGACGGTAAACAGTACAAAGGCGACTCCTTTTGAATTAAACTTAATGTTTTTTTTAAATATACCACGACGGTGGCAAACAAGCACACGTCCCGCCTGATGGAAAGCGGTCACCGTAGCCTATGGACGCACACTCCTTTTTTTGAAGACCTCCATACTGTAATCTTTCGGGAAAACCTCGGCAGGGAGCTATTTCCACAGCCGGAACGTCCGCGGGAGGAACAGGAGGCTAAGATAACTTTTGACTAAACTGTTTGTTGAATTTAGTTGTTCTCGGGGAAGAGACAGATAAGTTTTTAATTAAAAGAAAATCATGTAAAGGTTTCACAAAATTTATTAACTTTGTAACACAATACTAAATTCGAAAACTTTTAAGTACAAATACTTATAAAATAAACTTTATATATAGCGTATGGCATGGCAACACGATTCTATAACATATCATAAATATTGTATGTACAGTCCTATTATATATTATGTACAAGATTCACTAAGTTTATGTAAATATATAATAATCTATTCATTGCAACAGCAAAGGCACCCACATTTACTTTAGTTTATGAAGTAAAAATATTTTACATAGCACCAGTTCTATATCTAGAACTTCTTTATTATATCATCAACAGTCTATAGATTTTAGTTTAGGGTACAATAAATTCTTGTTACGTTTTATAGTTTGGCAAACCAATTTCATCAGTACTAGTTGAAAATAAACTATACTTTTTTTGGATGATACCACTAACGTAACAAACACTATGTTTTTTCTGTCTATATTCGATTGAACTTGCCAAACTATATAAACATTGTACAAAGAATGTACATCGACTGTATTTTGCTATAAAAACAGTAATTTAGCTGCCAAATCAAGTTACCAAAATTATGTTCGATCAATGTGTGAAATCTTAGAAAATTCTGAATGTATCACAGATTATCTAGCCTGACACTGAGTTCAAATTCATTTACCTACATAATATAATTTGTTATATATAAATGTCACGCTTTGTAAAGCTTCACATATATGTATAATTATATCATCTGACTTTATAGCTTTATACAATGCCTTATATAATCTGTCATAATGAATGAAAATAAATGCATACAATTTTGTGCCTACAAATTTACGTCTATTTACTCTACTTGAAACGATTTTTTTTATATTTAAGCACCATTTTAGAACCAGATGTCATTGACAATTATATCATCAATGAAAAATTATCTTAATTTGTGTTTTAAACGTTCACATTTTCTCTTTTAAAAGCAGCAAAACCTCAAGACGACATCACAGTTTTTAATGCTCAAAAAGTACGTTGAAATATTTAAAATAACTACAATATTTTTGTACTGAAATACATTAAACAATATTATGTAATGTCTCGTGTTATTTCACTATTATTTTATCCGCGATTTTCAGTGCGGGTTTATAATTATATTCCTATCTAGGGATCTATTAAATGACCTCGATTCCGTAATAATTTATACACTACCACGTTACCCGTTACATCAAAAGCTAAAACAACTATATTTAGACTATATGTACATTAAACTATAATACAGTTGTGAAATGAAGTCAACAGATCTCAAAAGCATTGGTAATAACAACACGCATATTATGAATTCTCATATCTTTCTTATACCGCATAAATAGGTACCTTTATGCATAATATCTTGAAAAACACGGGGTGCAAACATATCTGACACTATGTTATTTGTAAAGATAACACATAGTTTTTTTTCGTAACGCATTACTGCAAGTCAGTTTAGGTGTGATCAGTGAAATAACACTCTCTTATGATCTGTAGGTGTGTTATTTCGCTGATCACAGTGAACACAAGTCTAGCTGTTGCTGAAGATAGTTTTGCGTACTTTTAAGTGTAAGATATCACACGACTAACCTTCTGCCTTATTATAATCGTATTTTTGGTGAAACAAATACTATGCCGGTTGCTTTACCAATTAACCATTTAACACATAATCACACGTTTACACTATACTCCACTCAAAAGTCTTGTGATAAGGAACTGAAGGCACAACTCTGCAAATACTTGCGTAACAATAATACTGCACTATTTAGCTACACAGACAGAAATACTAACAACTAACAATAATATAATTTAAACTTTCGTGAGTCATACTGACATTAAATTGCAACGGTTAACACTCACGTATTTTTATCACAATAGGCGTGACATGTTTAGACTGCATCGGGTGGTCATCGTCGGACAGACATAGTGGTGTTGTCACCTTCGCGGCTCGGGCATCACTGCCCGCCGTAGACTGCTTGTGATACCCGAGCCGCGAAGGTGATAACACCACTCTGTCTGTCCGAAAATGACTGCCCGATGCAGTCGAAACATGTCACGCCTATTGTGATAAAAGTACCTGAGTATTAACCATTGCAACTAACAATAAGAAACACGGTTTGATTAGATCAATAGTCATCCGATTGATTTCTATCCAAATTAATTGTCCAAGGTAATTCTGTCCAATAATAATAATTGTTAATTTTAGTTTTGTATGAGCACCTGTCTGTATTAGCTTGGAAGACTGGGGCTATCTAATAGATAATCTCATATAATACACACTATCTGACAGATAGCTTACCCTAGAGTACCCCAAATTTATTAATAAACCTACCTAATTTAACTTAAATACTATATTTGTTGAGCAGAATACGATCTAGTCTAAATCTTAAAACTGACAACATCAATATGATTTCATCGTTGTATTAAGTATTATAGCAATTCTAGACAAAATCCAATAGTAAACTGAAGTAAATATGGTTAAAAGTAATATTAACACGTATAGAGCATATTCTGCGCAACAAACACTTAAAATCTACGTCATTACTATCGATTTATACAAAGCGATTCGACATATTTCGGGTCCATTTCGTCAATTTCGCGGCCCTTCGTTTCCGGCACGAAG
The DNA here is from genome assembly GCA_949128165.1 of Lathronympha strigana. NCBI lineage: Eukaryota > Metazoa > Arthropoda > Insecta > Lepidoptera > Tortricidae > Lathronympha > Lathronympha strigana. The sequence goes on from OX421903.1 coordinate 984,106, forward strand.
AGAATGACAAACAGTAGGCACAGGACTGAAAGACCTGAGTACAACCAGAACAGCCCGTACAACCCTATATGCTCCTGGAAGTCTGCTGCTGTCTTCACATTCATAAAGCCGCAGAAATGACTGAAGCTTGTAGCTAAAGCGCTTCCAGTACTCCTATACTCCAATGGGAACAGTTCCCCTACTAATAAAGAAGATATAGGGCTGATGCCTAGAGAAAAGGCGATGGTAAGCGTCAGTACGCAGAGCAGAGGTATCCAGTCGTATGATCCAGACTCCAGATTACTACCTGTCAAAATTACATCTTGGTAGTAAGCGTAGGATCCGAACCCTGCTAAAGCTAAAGACATCATCGCTCCACTTATGAGCAGAAGCGGTAGTCTCCCGACGTGGTCAATCAACATCCCTGATAAGCAGGATGCTAGAAGTTGGACTACGCTGGTGGCTATAGCTCCTCCATGAGGGCTTAGAACTCTGAGCGTCTTCCTGAACCAGTTGACAGCGTAGAAGTTGAAAGCGTGAGCGGCTGTGAACCTTTGAAAGAACATGAGACCACACGTTATCAAAACGGGTCTGGTGAGTCTCTTCGATAGAAGAGCCTTCAGCTTTCCACCATCGTGGCATCTCTTGCTGGCTAGTATGTTAGTTCTAATAGTAACCAACTCCTGTCTAACATCAGCATCAGGCCCTCGCAGCCATTGCAAGGCTTTTGAAGCTTCTTCTTCCCTCCCTCTTAAAAGTAAAGAAGATGGGGTTTCTGGTATGAAGATTAAGGCACAGAAGAGTAACACTGGAGCAGCAGCGACCACTAGGGCGAGTTGGTGCCATTCCAAATAGGCCCCTAAAGAGTAGGAGATAAGGATGCCTATTTGGCTCAGGATCTTGAGCACGGAGCTTAGGCAACCTCTGATCTCTGGGACGGCGATTTCTGTGACGTATACCTGTGAACAAGGGAGGATATTTTTAGGAATGAATTCGTTTAATTTTGATACAGTCTCGATCAGATTTGCAAGATTTCAAAAATAGCTTGTCATGACTTGGATTGGAAAAAATAACTGAGCACGAGTCAATGGTCAAGTAGTTATAGTACATATACACTTTTCTATATAATTTGCACTATCATGAGTCATACTGTGATGCCCGCGAAGGTGACAACACCACTCGGTCTGTCCGACGATGACTCTCCGATATTGATCAAAAATAACAACAGTGATAAAATCTGCAATTTTTCTTTGTCCAAAGTCTGGGTTTTTATTTCACTACTTTGTTTATTGTTAAAATGTACTCGTAGGCATTGTTTCTATTTGATAAGACAACATGCTATCAAAATCAAAACTGCCAAAATAGATATTTCCATCAGACGTACTTAAACAAGTAAAATAAAAGAAACAGTGGTTTTAAATATTCAATACTTAAATTCGTTCAGCTCATGAAAAACTGACAATGAGCCAAAATGGGCGTTACACATAAAGGATTTTACATAAAATAACTTGCTGAAATAATATAAACTAGGCACCGCGGGCTTCAAATTTGCGTTAAATTAAATGTGACTAATTTTGACTTAGAAATTGAGTTATGTAGGTGTAGCAGACAAATAAGCAACATCTACATACGAGTATTTACCGTATTCATTATAGTTTCGAAGATATCTGTTGTCAATGTTAAAGATCTCTATCAATATAGCCGTCAGTCGTATGGAGATTTTATAAAGACGGTAGGTATAGTATACGAGTAAGGCTGCGTTTTACCAAATTCTTATTCCGAAAATAACGCTTACTCTCAGATAGTAACGCCAATTACTATGGGATTTTGACATTAGTATCCAAGAGTAAGCGTTACCTACTCTTGGTTAAAAAGTTTGGTCAAATCCAGCCTAAGTAGTCGATCTGTGTGAGACTGTCCCCCAAAAAAAGAAAAAAAGGGTATTTGGGCAGAGAGTATTTTTTTTAGTAATTTTAGTATTTGTAATTTAGGCAGAGAGTATATTAAGGCTGCATTTGACCAAACTTTTTAACCAAGAGTAACGCTTACTCTCGAATACTAATGTCAAAATCCCATAGTAATTTGACCTTACTATCTGAGAGTAAGCGTTATTCTCGGAATAAACATTTGGTAAAACGCAGCCTAAGAATAACAGTTGTAGTTTTAAACGATGTTCTCTGGTGGTTCTTACTACTGTAGTTCATAAACTAAATAGCGCTGTACACAATTTTGATTATTTTTTAAAACTTTTTATTTTTATTTTGTAACAAATTAATCTGCCCATGCCTGTGAATTTTTCATTTATTTTTATGAGTATATACTTAGATAGATCGTGGTACCGCACGATCAATTATGCGTATTAGTCATTCTGTTTTATAATGTCATTGTGTTTTCTGTGAGCGTTTTACCTATTCGCTTCGTAAACCGTTTACTAACATTTTCACAAAGACACATGGGTGTGACGGATGGAGAACGAGCGGAACAGCGTGTGTAGCCAAGATGCCAATCGCTCACCCTTAATAACGTATTGCAGCTACCTCTCTCTATCACTCTTCCTTATTAGTGTGACAATGACAGTTGCGTTTCGTTAGCGACTGAGCGTGAGAGATTGGCATCTTGGCTACGCACCCAGGACTTGACAAGTCTTTTACTAAAGCCTAATCTTTGAAACCCACTCCACAAGTACCTGAGGTATGTTAATTAATATGTAAGTACTTTTAGCTATTGGAATATAAAATGTACCCAGGCCAGTTGAACTTAGGTCATTATTAGAAAGCTTCGGAATGGGAACATTTTACCGCACAATCAATATATCACGTGTGCACGTCTCGAATATCACAATCGACGACCGGTTGGCGTAGTGACCCTGCCTGCTAAGCCGATGGTCCTGGGTCCGAATCCCGGTAAGGGCATTTCTTTGTGTGATGAACACAGATACTTGTTCCTGAGTCATGGATGTTTTCTATGTATTTATGTGTTTGTATATTATATACATCGTTGTCTGAGTACCCGTAACACAAGCCTTCTTGAGCTTACTGCAGGACTTAGTCAAATATTAAGAAAAAAAGATCGATGCAAAGCTATCTTGGTCTGACTCTACGAATATGCGAATGCGATACTAGGGTACTTTGCCACTTTGCCGTAATGTTTACCTACTGTTCCATCAGTGTGTCTCGTACGGAACTTTTTCACCCACTAACAGTTTCTAATTGCGATTAACTTGACAATGGCGGGAACTACTATCGACGACATGAGATAATATCGATAAAATGTATTTGGAACGTGTGATTTACGTCCATCAAAGTTTTTGCAGTACTTTTGCGCGTTACACAAGTACCTAGACCGATACTTCACCGAAGCTATTTGCGTATTATAAGAAAAGGTTCCTTACCTTATTTTACCTGGGCAGGCGGTCCTAGCTGATACGGGTCTCCCTCGACATCCCTAATATCTTTTGTCCTAAAATCACTATCCCTAACTGCTTTGTCCTAATGATAATCCCTAACGATTATTTGATATAATGGAATTATTGCCGAACTACGACTTTGCTCATACCAGAATCTCTGTCAGAAAAGTCGGTTAGGTTAGGTTAGAACTCATAAAGAGTCGAATAGCTGCTTGAAAAGGTTAAATTCACTAGCGGTCTTTGCCTCAACATGTTAACTTTAGTTATGTGAAATATCATTCTGTTTTTCTTTTTTTCTCATGGGTGTCCTGAAAACCAGCGCTATACCAAAGTATCTTGTATCTTAGCTATCTGCATATGCTGATTGGCATCCATTTTGTTTCTCTCTGATATTTACTAAAAGATGTAAATAGATTAAGTTTTTTTTGTGAAGCAAATAAACAATTTATATACTATTCTATAAATACAGTATTAAAAGTCTTGAAACATACCTGAGTAATCATAGAAATGCAGGATACCAGCATCCCTCCGCAGAACGAAGTGATGGAGATCATGTCGACTCCAGTAGACAATGCTGTTGCTAGCCACGTCAATGTGTAAGGGAGAGCTGCAGCCAGCAGCACGGACCGACGACCCAGCCGCATCGCCAGACCGCCGATCACGCCACCAAAGAGGGCGCCTGAGGACAAAGATGCGTTGTTATAGGTGGTTAAATTCCACAAGGGTTAATCTTTATTGCATAATAAATTATACAAAGAACCTAAAGGCATTCTCTACCATCACCGGTCCTGGTAGTAGTCGTCGATGTTGATGGTCAAAATGTCGTGTGTCTTGTATGATTATGAAAACTTAGTACCTTCAAGCAACATTCTTCCAACACGTTGGAAAGCAGACGTCAAAGTGACATCTATCCGTACAAATTATTCTGTCACTTTTTGCGGGGGGACAGACGCACTTCTTATACATTACATAGAAAAAACTATCTGTAGTATAGACGACAGTAACACAGAAAATGATACAACTACACTAACAAATTTTGCATACTTCGATCTATTTTAGTGTACGGACTAGTGACAACACAGTCCCGCGTATGTCCATTTGGACTAGTACTTCGGCAGAGTTGAAACAGTATGTATGGCAATTCCCTTAGCAGACATTCGTGATAGTTATCGCGAAGTTCTGGTTAGTAACGAAAACATAATTAGTAACAGCATGTCCTCGAAGTCTGATACCAACTTTGTAGTCTTTCGTCACGATAAATAGGTAAGTTGCGTACGACTGGAATAAATTTCACATAATGGGAAATGCACGACAGCACGGTCCACGCTAAAAGCTTTTTGAGGATTTATCTACCGGCATGTCCAAGTTTAATTTCCTTTAAAAGCATTTATTTCTGTAACTCAGCATTTATGCCTATCAGATTTATGTCATAATAAAGACGTTGCCTCGTATCTCCGGACTTTGCATCAACTGCTAATGCCATAATAAAGACATCTCACTACTCGACAATGTATCTGTCGGTTCGTATCTGCCATCAGATTCATGTCATAATAAAGACGTTAACACATATCTCCCGATTTTGCATAACTGCCAATGCCATAATAAAGACATCTCACTACTCGACAATGTATCTGTCGGTTCGTATCTGCAGTCTATCCGCGATTATCGGAGCAAGCCAGACACAAATAAACGCAGTTGCGGCTCTAAATATACGCTGAACGCATTTTTCGACCGTTTCGCCTCATCGGTTAGACGATTGATTTGTGTTCCGGATTGGTATTTTGCTACCACCCACTTTGGTATCTGTGGTTATGGTTTGGTATAGGTATCTCTGGGGCTACCACGAATAACTTTGTCTTTGTTTCACGAAAGCAACCGCCATCTGACCTTCAAACCCAGAGGGTAAACTAGGCGTTATTAGAATCTATCCGGTTTCCTCACGATGTTCACCGAAAAGCGATTGGTGAATATCAATGAATCCTTGGTACTTAAGTTCCAAACAAACTCATTGATACGAGACGGCAGGATTTGAACCCAAGACCTACGGATTGAAAATTGAAAGTCTCGCGTCATACCGTTGGGCCACCAACGTTCTTATAAATAGGCAATATGCACTAGAAACCAGTATTTTTTTATTTTGGATCAGCATTAGGAATAACTGTATCAACATGTCATAATGCATTGTAAAAATAGCTATTGAGCACTGCGAAAAAATGTGGGATATTCAAAACAGTTGAAACGCTACGCGTCGAGTGTGATATCAAAGTCGTGTCCCCAAAACCACTTGTATGCCAGCTTTTTTTGAAAGAAGATTTATAAGTACTACACTTTATTTTTCGCTGGAAATCATTGTACAGTATTATAATGACAAAAGCTACCATATTAATATAATGAATATTGCCTTGAAAGCAGCCGCAGCCCGCGTCAACCCTCGGCAGTATAACACGCCGCGTCAGACATCAATTACCAGTCACAATTGTTCTTACATTTTACTGTCTCTGTTGGACACTCAAGTATTTAGGTTGCCACGGAAATACATTGCAGTTTTGTTTTAAATTGCCATAATCTGATTCGATGTAAGTGGCTAGATTTTGAACATTTGCGGACGTTTTATCTCTAAAGTCATAACAGTTTGTGTATAACCGGCAAAATATTAATTGCATCGATGTAGGTTAACGCTTATCGCTCGAAACGGCTTAACTATATTTTGGATAGGTTAATAAAGCAATTAACTCCAAATGATGCTAATAGTGTTGTTTCACTAAACATTTTTTAACCAATTTGCGTTTATAGAAAGAAATATGTTAGCCATATATGTTAGGCGCAGCGTGGGTAGGCCCCCCGCAAGGTGGACTGATGACCTGGTGAAGGTCGCAGGAGTCCGCTGGATGCGGGTGGCGCAGGACCGGTCATTGTGGAAATCTTTGGGGGAGGCCTATGTCTAGCAGTGGACGTCTTTCGGCTGAAATGATGATGATGATGATGATGTTAGCCATAGCTGTTTTTTTCCTACACCAAAATCATTATTACACAACACAGTCAGATTTATAATAAAATATTTTTTCCCCGTGTACTCAGCTTATTACCGCATGATAAAAACGCACATATTTACAAAAATGATAATTGTTAATGTAAAGTATAATTGTGGGTGGTTTCCGAACGAACGTAATGTTTTCAGACTGTTTCTGGTTCATCATCAACCTAAGTTAGTCCACTGCTGGACGTAGGTCTCTCCTCTTACACGCCACTGAGCTCGATCTTGGGCCTCCCGCATCCAGCCGCGACCTGCTACCCTAGAAATATCGTCACTCCACCTTGTCGCTGGACGTCCCACACTGCGTTTGCCGAGCCGCGGTCTCCACTCGAGAACCCGTTTTCCCCAGCGGTTATCGGTTCTACGAGCAATATGGCCAGCCCACTGCCACTTCAGTATGCTGATCCGGTGAGCTATGTCGGTGACTTTCGTTCTCTGCCGAATCACCTCATTGCGAATGCGATCCTTCAGAGAAACCCCGAGCATAGCCCTCTCCATAGCTCGCTGAGCGACTTTAAATTTGTGGACTAGTCCTACCGTTAGTGGCCACGTTTCGGAACCGTATGTCATAACAGGCAGGACGCATTGGTCGAAAACTTTCGACTTCAGGCATTGCGGAATTGGCGACATAAGCACTCGACGTAATTTCCCAAACGCTGCCCAGCCCAGACGTATCCTTCTGTCTGCTTCTTTCTCGAAATTGTCTTTACCCAACTGCAAAACTTGTCCGAGGTAAATGTACTCTTGAACAACTTCGAGAGTATTGCCCTGCACAGCAATCGGCTCCGGCCGAACATGTTCATTGAACATGATCTTGGTTTTATCCATGTTCATCCGGAGACCGACGTGTTCAGATGAATCGGCTAGGCTGTTCAGCATATGTTGTAAATCCTGCAACGATTCGGCCATGTTTCTGGTTAACATAATTGAAATGTGTTTTGTTTTATTTTCGGTGCGCGAAATTCTTCGCCGTCAGAGTATTTGTTTACTTGTAAATTAGACCGGTTGAAAGAAGCGCGCACATTTTTTGCAAGGCAGTTGTAAACAACTAAAGTGCTATTTAAAATTAGATTGGGCTTGCAATAACTAAAACCTACTACAATTTATTGAAAACAAAAGTCTTGAACTGATACACTTGCAGACCTAAGATTGTTCTCATTGTCGTCAACGGAGATAATCAGTTATCGTAAATTTTTCAGCATTTTCAGTGCAGCAGTGTTGCGTTAAAAGCACCTGGTTGTCCCATGGGGTCCCATGCACGGGTTGATACTGTAAGTGTGGTGTGTGGTGAGCGTGATCGAGTTTCAGTTTTTTAGCGGAGGGTTAGTGCCAGTGACAACACACAAAATAAGCGAACCCGAAAGAGGGTAGATCGCTATGGTGTGTGGGACAACTAAAAACTCGCAGCACGCCAGTTTACTTCGTGAACATGGCGCTTGCAATAGTGCCAAAATATCGGGTGCTCAATACATGGTCAATATCCCGTTTTAGATTATAGTTATAATGTCATTTTTTATTCAAGATTATATATATCACATTTCCCACTTCATATCTGCAACCATGAACCCGCTGATACATTTTAGACAATCTTACCAACTGTCAAACGCAAAATTTCTACCATGCTTATTTCCAGCGTTGTATGATTTATAGTCAATCCTCTTGGAGCATTGGTATGTAAACAAAACGAGTGTATTTCGAGCGGGTGGTCGTTTATTTGTGTCTGGTCGGATCTGATGATAATCAGAGCGGTTTCCTTCGCGGACGAGATTTATGATGGAAAGATGTTTTGCTGAGTGCAGCGCGAATTATGGAAATGTTTATGGCCTGTTATGCTTGCTTTCAATACCCGGTTATTAATCAAGATATTTCGGGCTGACCGGCCGAATAGATATAGACCATTTAATTTATCGCGCTTTCTCGTGCCTTCAAGGATTATAATATCCTTCAAAGCTACTCTCAACAATTTATTATGTGGGTTCATTATCCGCCAGTTGCTCTATTAGGTAACTATTTTATATTAATTAAATTAAGAAGATACCTATATTGTTCTTAACAAGGAAAACCTGCACCTGAGTTTACGTAAAGTTAACTCATAAAACGACCATTTCTTTAATATTATATTCGTGTAGAATAACGGAGAAACTACTTTCTAACCGCAGTAGATAAAGCTCAGATATTAACTTTAACATCTATAGCATTAGCTTGAAACATGGCATTTGACATTTAATTATTATTTCCTGTAATAACTCATAATTTCATATAATATGTGGAAATACATTAAATCTCAACTAACGGAAAGTACCTACGTACATTACCTAATGTACAGTTAGCAACACAACAGAGACAATGACACTGCATAAGAAGTTTTTATGACGTACAGACAGAGCCTTAAAAGTCTGTGATAGTAACGCTATAAATCAGATTGTAAGAAATGTTACTGCTTGTCATTTTGACATGGTTCTAGAGTGGCCTAGGGTTTCAATTGGTTGACTGTACATTACATCACACATGCATACGGCCTGTCTGATTGTAAGCGGTCACTGGAGCCTGATAACTGCAATTTTAGTGACATCACACGCGGGAGGACGATTGAAAATTTTATGAAGAATGGAAAAAAAACTGCGACGAATTTGACGGTTCGAATTGCAAGTTGAACATGAAAAAGTGTTTTATCTATTATCTAAAAGGCCATCTAATCTCCCCATCTACTTGGACAATTGGGTGGTTAGAGTAGACCTCGCTATCACGCGAAAAAGGCACAACGGATGTCGATTTGCGGACAAAAGTCCATGAAAACTAACTAACTAACTACTTGGACAATCCGTCGTTTGTATATATGTATGTTTGTCTGACGATAGCTCCAATATCGTTGGTCGCATCGTTGTGAATGTAGGTTTGTAGGAATGTAGGTTGAAGTAGGTTTATATTTATATTAAATAGTTAGTTGAGATAAATATAATTTTTAAGTTCGAATATAAGCTAAATCAAGGGGTTGAAAAGATATTAGGCGTCACGAGATCACGTTAGAGGCGAATCATTAAATGGTTATTTTTTACATAAATGAATATGCAGTTATAAACTTTATTAAATACTATATCTAATAATAAATAGTGTATATCTATCTCTACTTTTTTTTTCTTAAACTCCACTTCAAATCGCTATGTTTAGCGCTATAAAATCTGCGACGTTATGATATTGGCTTCACAGCCTTCACACGCCTTCGGGGGCTCGCAGAGAGAGGTCATGTCGCTCCGCGCTCTGACAATATTTACAAAAATTAGAGACTGAGAGTATTGAGGAACGTGTATGTTGTGGATATCGAGATATTGGGTGGCTGAGTAGCCCCTTGTATAGTTGGGATACTTGGGTATGCCTGTTTATTAGGATAAAGTGTCAATGTTATATTTTCGCGCGTATTTGAACATATACCGGTCTCTTAACAACCTACCACACACTTCAACTTGGCAATACTGATTTTACAGCATTGTCATCCAGTGTGGAGCGCACTTAACAAAACAAGGTGCTTACTCCCGAACAAACGGAATTAGGTATGCACCAATAACTTGGAGTTCAATAATGCGAGGTAATTATACAAGCTGTAGAACTTTGTCTCATTGAGCTGGTATAATAGACGCTCAACATGCATTGTGTGAATGAAGGTATCGCTATTTCGGTCACATTGGGTATAAAAAAGGGTAGTGAACTGTTGGAGGAGAACCCTGGGTCTTTGTCTGGACGTGTTTTAACTAATTATATGATGATGATAATGTCTACAATCAATGGGAGCTACCGTATTGTCGATCACCAGGCGGCGCCGCTCATGCGTGGGTCCTGTGTCAGTATGAGAGAATTGTCAAAGTGACGTTTGAAATGTTCCCGCAGGACCCACGTACCACTAACGCCCCTAGCGGAAAATCGACTCGCGGATGAGGATTAGCTACCATCAAAGTGGACCCTAGGCTCCTTCAGCTGTGGCATATGGAAAAGGCTTGGAAGAAGGAAACTATGACATTTAAGCAAAAACGTCTCCGAACCAAATTTCTAAGGAAAAAAAAAGTGGAAAATTTCTTGACCTCGGGGACTCGAACCCACGACTCTACGATAAACGTCCATCTCTCCTCCAACTGAGTTAGTTTTAAGTATTGTACATACAGTAAATTGAATATTAATATTAAATCGTGATATGCCAATTCACACCAGTCTGATAATTGCCTTTTAGCGTCAAATGGATTTTCCATTTTTGTACGTAGATAATTAAATTTGTCCGTGGAAATATAATGTTTATTAACATTATATAAAATAGACGCAAGAAACGACAGTTCGCTTGTCAAATATGTCATTATTTTCGAAGACATTTGTCAAACATTAAAGTTACTACTCGCACTTATGTGAGAGAATGAAATACACAATACAGTGTGTAAATCTAATACGGGCGAACCTCTTAACGGTGGTTAGTATAGGGCATAAGAAATGTAATTAGTTAACTTTTAAATAGAATTGCAATTAAAATTTTATCCATACAAAATAATTAAACCCGCAATGTAATGCAAACACGCTCGCGTTAAACATTCGTTGACAACTGTCAGCGTCAAATATTTTACAGTACATTGCTGCTGAAAACATTATAAAAAAATTAATTATGGGGTCATAATTAAGTGTAACTTAAAAATATGTTTTAATTATTGATAACACTAATGAATTCTATGTTTGGTTAAATTTATCGCCCGTATTAGACTTACACACTGTATACAATGCTGCCTGCGTCTCATCATCATGTTGTCTGTATGTTGTATAATTATGTGTGGCGTCCTGCGTAGGTACTTAAATGTCTTGTCGCACAGTTGTGAAGAGTTGAAACGTTCCAATTGCAACAGCGATGAACCAACGACATCATCTCAACGCAAGTTTTCATTCAGTGTTTCTAGAGTTTTCACTAGTTTTTATGTTTCTGATTGTCTGGAAAAGGGCTCTCTCTTTTTAGCGACAAGAACGCCTCCATAGTTTACCTCCATTATTTGTTATATTAGGTAAATTTTTTTTAGGTGTGCAACATTTAAATTGTCTTGTTTCCGAATGCAACGTCACAACAGCAGGAATTATTTAAACCGTTACCCGACTATTTGCAATATCAACATGTTAACAATAAGCAAAGTGATTGATAAACCCAGCAAATTGGCGTGACGGAACAAGCAAGTTGTCCAAATATGATTGTTTGGACTATGTTTTAGATCAAATAGTACATTATTTCAGTCACGTACGAACAGCACAACTGACCATTCGTAGACTCTATGTCATTGCAATAAGGATTACAAATATCAGGTCAGTTCAGTTTCAGATATGGTACCTACTCGTAAATTAGTGGTATTTGCGATATCTGGGTATTCTAAATTAGACCTTGAGCAATATGGATGATACGCGCATGTAATATACACAATAAATGCGAGAAACATCTCGAATATAAATTATATTAAGAACAATAGTTTTTCTTAACTTATTTTTGTTTTTGGTAAACGTATATAAAGTAATGAAAACATAAGTGGAAGTTGTAAAGTTGCCCCATTGTAGACAGGGTGAAAATAAGCGTCTCAGGTATTGGTCATTCAAAGACGTCCCGACGACCGTATGAAGCTTGCCCTCGCTTTACCGACCACAAAACGTTCCGTGACAGACCACCCGCCACCTGTGCGACGACGGTCGAAAAAGACCTAATAGAGGCCTGTTTAGAAGACTCGGCACAAAACCTTGCTAAATGGATATTGCGGACAAGGAAGGCCGATTACAAGTAGATGGGATATGGTCTAGAAGGAAGAAGAATATAAAGTAATGAAAATATGCTAAAGCCTTTGCACATTATCAGCGACAAAAAATCAGAGGTAAAGGTAAAGGTTAGGACTGTTAAGTCCCTTCGGACCAAAGTCTCACCAAGTTATACTTGACGGTTTGTTAACGTATTGTCTATCCAAACTATGGAACAACTATAAATGTTTATATAAATACAAAGAAATTATTTATTTATTTCTAAACTACGTGGTCCAAAGATCGTCGTTACGTACACGTAGAAACATTGCAACTATTTGCTGACGTGACTCTTGTCAGCAACGTTCTAATAGATAAACTAATCACCTTATCAACTGACGCCAGCGCATGTCAAGACAGGATGACAGGAGCCATCGAGAAATGACAGATAAACTTAACTGATGACACTTTTATGGGATAATGCGTTACGCTTAACGATTTGGGGAATCATGATTAGAATGAGTTGTAAAATGGTTAATGGCTCAAATAGTCGGGTGAGTAAGAAAAATATTGTTTTAAATCCGTTGACTAATATTTAAAAGCTTTGGTGACCCAGCGTTAAGAGCGTGTCTTTCAAACCGAAGGTCTCGGGTTCAAATCCAAGTTTTTCAGAATCATTTGATATTTAGGTACCTACCAATCGAAAGAAACCGGACTAATCCCAATAAGGCCTAGTTTATTCTCTGGGTGGCAGTCGCTGGGAAAAAGGAAGAAAAGGAATAATTACGAAACGACCGAGCAAAGCGAGTTTAAGGGTCAACTAGAGATAGATTTTCACGTTTGTAAGTTCCATGACTGATCCATTTCTTGCATTTTTCCAGATATAACTTAGATATGGAAACAATTTAAACTTTGAATATTATTGGTGTGAAAACTCTGAAGTTACGGAAATTGTTGCTAAGTTTATTGACTAAAGGATCACACTAGAACGGGACGGGACGGGGCGGGACGGGAAAATCTGTCAATTTCCATAGAGCGTCACGTGACGTCTGAGGACTCCAAACTATCACGTGATTCTTTCTATGGAAATTGACAAATTTTTCCCGTCCCGCCCCATCCCGTCCCGTCCCGTCCCATGTTAGTGTGAGTCATCCATAATGCTTTCAGTAATCAACCAAGTGAATTCGACAAGGGTTACCATTACCATATAATAAATAAAAAAGTTACATTGTATTATGCTTCATAAATCATAGCAGTGGATTCAATGTTTATGAAATTAGTCAGAAAAGTATAGGTAGTTATAAATACAACTATTAAGTTTTGATATATAAGCAATTAAGACTGCAAATTCTTTTGAATAATGTGAAAATATTGTAGAACATACGCGGTTTCAACTGTGTATGGCAGCCGCAAAGCAATAACGCGCATCCTGTACCATGCATTGCTAATGGTCGTCACTGCACCATGAGGAACGTATATGCTTTTAATTATTAATTCTTTATACAACGCTTTGCTTTTATAATGAGTTTTATGTTTTATTGCGTTTGTGTTGACTTATAGAGCGCTCTACCTACCCATATAATTTACTAAAAATTTGTAACTTATTAGAACTGAAATGCCCACATCGGTATTTCATATCGGTATCAACCCAAAAAACGACCCAGTTTACCCTCTAGTTTGGAAGGTCAGATGGCAGTTCCTTTTGTAAAACTAGCGCATACGGCAAATTTTGGGATTAAATTTTGGTCCCTGCTTCGCAGGGGCTTTGGTCACTTTTTCTGTATATGACATCTCTTTCAATTTATAATTTGGGATTAGTTGCCAAGCGGACCCAAGGCTCCCAGAGCCGTAGTGTTAGCCGCTAGGATGAAGAAGAACAGATACAGATTGACAAAAGAAAAGAATGACTCTTAGGGTCTACGCAGAAGTCCGCAGATTTACTGCAAGGCTGCAACGTAAAAGAAAAATCTACAGTAGAAAGAGTATGTAGACAAAGGTCGATACCACCAGCAAATGCGAGCTAGACGCACTGATATTGCGATGAAGTGGACGCTAGCGACTATAGATATCTACAGTAGATTTCAAACTCATTGTAAGTACAGTCTCATGATAAGTACGCTGGAGACAATAAACACTCACCCAGTAAACTCAAGCTGGCGATCCAGCTAGCTTGCTGGTCGCTGACTGTGAAACCTCCTGGCTTCGTGTCTTGTAGCGACGCGATGGCTGGCGACATGTAGCCCTTGCTGAGACCAGCTGCGAAGGGGCCGAGGGACACCGCGAGAGCTGCCAGGATCTGGTGGAAAATAAAGAAGGTAGAATTACTAATCGAAGGCTATCCTGTATTTTGACCCGTTTTTTTTATTATTATACACAAACAGTCCTTTTATTGGCGCTCAATATAAAAAACTCAAACAAAATAAAATCATAGTCGGTATCCACTTAGTAGGAACGACATAACTATCTGTGATGTTAAAGTAACTCTTCGTGAGTCAGGGGTTAACAAGTTCAGTTTACTGGTAAATAAATGTGCGTCCATTGTAACAATGTATGATCTCTAGATAAAACAAATAAATAGCTCATAAAGTCTATAAACGTCGGTAGTAAATTGTCAAGTAATTAACATTGTATTCATATAAAAGTCACTTGCAAAGCTGGGAAGAAGATAGGGATGATGTCATTTCCAGCTACTAGCATCGGGAATTCTGTAGGCTTACCTATCGAACACTGTTTCATACAATACTCAAAATGACACTCGGCATTTTTTTTACAATCAGTTTCACAGCCCAGTGCGATTACCAATGCTTAACAATGTGTATTGTAAATACTTTTCTGCCGTTTTTTTTTAAATTTTACGAACTCTTTTTTTTAGAAAACCCCCACAGTATACGAACAAGCGGTTAATAACTATGTTATTCTAAAATAAGTCGATGTCGATTCGAAATACTAATTAATTATGTATAAACAAATATACAACAAGTCGAAAACCAAGAAAACAAAGAAATAATTCCATTAACGATATAAATGCTCTCCAGTAAAAAAAAAATTGGTCCTTTTAACCAACCAGAATGACACAACTCACACAACTAAGTACATCTAGTTAACAAAACACGTTATTTATTTATTTATTTATTTAACCTTTATTGCACAAAAGAAACCTTAACGTACAAAAGGCGGACTTAATGCCAGAAGGCATTCTCTACCAGTCAACCTTAAGGCAAAACAGAAAATTTGTGGGCGGTGCTAGTAATAGTCAAAACCGAAATAGTAAGAACAAGTCAATCTATAAATATTAATTACATATACAGTAAATACATTATATAAACATAAATACATTTATGTATATATTGTTATTCAGAAACTTATACCATTAAACTAGCCGAAAACAGAAATAAATTCCAACTGGGACAGAACGAAGATATATCGTTTTAAAGAACACGCTGTATTACTGGGAACATACAGGACGGATCGATCAGTACAACACCCTGTAGTGTGAATGGTTAGTGAGAGGACGCGTATCAATATAAGAAACAAAATAGATAATTTTTAATTAATTTTTGAAATGAAAGAATATATAAGCACACATTAACACCCCACCCCCGCATTGTATTCTTTGCCATTTACATATCATATAAAATTTGTAAAAAGTTTTTTAAATGAAAAAACAAATATGAATATCATGTTGTTTATATACCTACACACCTTTTAAAGTTTTAGGCGTCGCGAGTACTGCTTTTAAAACATTTGCGAAACTAGATTAAAAAAATATTAGGTACGAGTATATCCCATGACACGTGCCCTCCTGCATACATAACGTTTTTTTTTAAATATAGTGTGCGTACTCAACTACTCACACTAAAACTGTACCTTAATACATAAATCATGCATTGACAATTATGCATCAACCTCATAATATCCTGTCCATCCTCTCAGTTCATTGCCGATATAACTGTCAGTCTACCTTTGTATTGCGAGTATTGCGACTTGCGACCTGTAACTTTGACCTTTACATATTATTATGAAAATAATTTATGACGAACGCTTGTCATAATTGCCATAAATATAATTTATACTTCTGTTTTTGACTTATCTGCAACAACATTGTAAAGGGCATTCGCTTTTGGCATAGAATTAATAATAACAGTGTTACTATTATAAGATTAAAGTCCCTATTGTATACCAAATAACATGAATTGTTGAATATTTGGAACAGAATTAGAAAAGCTCTTAACTGCTGAGGAAATCAAACTATGATATTGTATCTACAAATGTAAATGTATCTTACATTACCTTTGATTATTCGATAATATTATTTTGTTCTCCAAAACATAGTATTAAACATAGGTATTTATATTCAGATATGTTTATGAAAAACAAATTAAATCTTAACGAAAAAAAATACAAAAATATTTTTATTATTTTTTTACAAAAAATTGTAACAATCTGTGACAATCCCATCACTAGGCACTTTATCTGAAAGCGTTCGGATTGTAACATTTCGGCCAGGTCAACGGCCGACACACTGCCATACATTTGGTGAGCCCTGGTACACCGAATCCGACCTTAATACCATGTAAATACAGTTGAAAATATGAATCTTAATGCACAACCAGTTTCAGATGGCGTTAATAGAAACTAGACCTTATGGCATTGAGTTAAAAGTCACATGAGTGAATATTTAAAGTGGTAGCATTTGGGTGACATTCCGATAGCTTGAAGAACATTCACAGGACGAAGAACCTAAATGCTTCATAAGTTCTAGTTACTACAGTTGCATCTTACTCGTTCTTAACTAGTGGGAAAGAGATGGAAACACCATAGAGCTCATGATGCACGCTAGTGTGCTTACCATGAGTTGCAAGCAACTGTATTCTATAGCGACTGCGACACTCGAAAGTATGTCCGTCTCGCTCCTACCAATCTAGCAGGAGCGAGACGGAGATATGCCCGAACATAAGATCGCTGTCAATTGAACTTCCTAACAATGTAAACAAACCGCCAAACATATTGGTCGTAGTCGTAACCTAACTTCAAAGTTACTATAGAAATCTCCAAAATTAACTTACTTATTTATCTTATGTTTTGTATGTTACGGTAATGGGCATATTCTTATTTTGTCGTTTTTTTTTCGCGGCAGATTTGTATGAAATTTGGTGGTTAGGAAGATATCCTTATTCTACGCTAGATAGATACAAAATCCCAAAGTGAGACAAAAATGTTGTACTAAATTTCCCATACGATTTCGTAACTCAGTGGAAAAAATTTGCGGGACATACTGGGAAATTGGGTATATCTTGAAGAGAATAAGGAACTCTTCCTAACTACCAAATTTCATTCAAATCTGACGCAAAAAAAACGGCAACAAAATTCAAAATAAAAATCCGTTCTAATACGACCGATTCAGTAGTGAATGGTTTCAGTGGTGTTTGATGAGGTAGTGTGAAAATACAAGGAGAAACAGTGACAAAACATGTGACGCCTTTTGTTTACATTGTTAGGAAGTTCCATCGACGGACATTTTATATATAAGTATATATTATATTGGGACAATCTTACACAAATCGACCTAGTCCCACGATAAGCTCAATAAGGCTTGTTTTGTAGGTACTAGATGACTATATATATAATAGATAGATACATATAAATACCTAAATACAGAAAACATCCATAACTCAGGAGCAATTCGTGATAAACACACAAACAAATGCCCTGACCAGGAGTCGAACCCGGGACCTCCAGCTTCGTAGGCAGGGTCACTACCAACTAGCTAGTTATCGGCAGGTCCAGCTATATTGGTCAGGCGTAATACATATGCGTGCGCGCAATATGAGAGCACAGTTATGTCAGCGATGACTGATAGTAATTGCCATTATCGGGTTACTGGGATGAATGGAGTGCGACCAATTTGAGGGTTTACTCTAGTTCAATGTGACAAATGACACGTAACGTTTAAGTCATACGGTTTCGATGGCCTAGATATGTCAGTCACCCTCTTACGAAGCTGGGGGTCCTGGGTTGGCATCCCGGCTAGTGCATGGTTCGGGTATCACAAATACTTTGCCAGTTACGCATGGTTTCAAGTAAATATTTTATGGGACAATTTAATCTTACACAAATCGACCTAGTCCCACGGTAAGCTCAATAAGGCTTGTATTGTGGGTACTAGGCGACGATATATATAATAGACATATACATATAACTACTTAAATACATAGGAAACATCCATAACTCAGGAACAAATATTCGTGATAAACACACAAATAAATGCCCTGACCAGGATTCGAACCCGGGACCTCCTGCTTCGTAGGCAGGGTCACTACCAACAGGGCTAGGAGGCCGTTTAAGTATTTTAACGGTACATGATTATCATATACGTATGACATATATTATGTCGTCGGTGTATTTAGTATAGCGTTGGTAGCTTAGTGGTAAGAGCGTGTGGCTTTCAATCCGAAGGTCGCGGGTTCAAATCCTGGCTCGTATCAATCAGTTTTTCGGAACTTACGTACCTACGATATATCATTTGATATTAATAATCGCTTTTCGGTAAAAAACATCGTGAGGAAACCGGAATAATCTCTATAAGGCCTAGTTTACCCTCTTGGTTGGAAGGTCAGGTGGCAGTCACTTTGGTAAAAACTAGTGCCTACGCCAAATCTTGGGATTAGTTGCCAAAGCGGATCCCAGTTTCTCTGCGTGAGCCGTGGAGAAAAGGTATATTTTAATAGATATCCATAAAACAACACTTAGGCTTGGATACTGTGGGGTTAGGTATATTTATTACTGTAAAATTGCCAAATACAGATCATTTGTCTCTACCAGAATTCTTACACTCCTTTGTTTCTTTGGCTATATCTGTGTAAATACCGTGAACAAAACAATTGTGGTTTTGAATCACGAAAGTTTCAAAGCATATACTAAAATGTGTAAAACTATCTCTAACTATACCTACCTATAGCTAGCTACCTATATAGCCTATAGAGGAATTTCCTCCCGCGGACGCTCCGGCTGCGAAATGAGCTCCCTGCCGAGGTTTTCCCGAAATATTACAGTATGTTCTTCAAAAAAGCGGCAAAGCGCATGTGAACCCCCTGGAGTTGCGGGCGCCCATAGGCTATGGTGACCGCTTTCCATCGGGCGGGCCGTATGTCTGTCACCGTCGTGGTATTAAAAAAAGAGAATAGAAATATTTGAAAATGCGGTCATAATGCATGAAATGCTAGAATCATGACAATACGGATTCTCGCGTATGTCATTCTATTATTGTGTGAAGTATCCTATTGTTCGCTCGCAATTTCTGTTATGAGAGTTTTGTTATGAAATTATTACTGTTATTAGTGTTATTACCGTATTAAAATAATATGAATAATGTTTATCAAGTTTAATATGATCGGACGAGCTTAGCGACGGAGTAAATCAATTTGTATTATGTTGTACAAGACGACGATATACATACCTACTTATATAGATAATTACATACATACAAAGAAAACGTTCATAATTCAGGAACACATATTCGTGAAGAACCCACAAATGGGCAATTTTTTCGAAATTCGAAACGTTTTTTTAATATTTTTTTTATGTCAGTTCTACTCATAATTGCGAGTTCTTCGATCCTAATACAAGAAAAACTTGTCCTAACATTTTTTCAATCCGTTTCCATTTTTTTTATACACTTTGTTTTACAAGTGAATAAAATGTTTGAAAATACTTTTTTTCTCATATAAAATCGTAAGAGCTCATGATTCTGAGTGGAATCACATAAACATTTTTTGGGCTTAGACAAAGTTAGGCTCTAGGGCTAGAGTTACTAGTTATGTAAACTAACCTGCGTCTTGTAATAGTTGGTCCGTCCATCGCTGGACCTGATCATGACCCTGGTCTCCGGACAGGTCATTTTCTCTTCCGCAGCTAAAAACTTTTTGTCAGACATATGTATCACTTCAAGGCACATGTGTTTGTTTCAAAGGTCTTCTGTCAGTTGTCACGTTGTAGACATTGTGTGCGATATCTGAAACAAATGAAAGTGTGATTAGTGAGTTATATTTTCAAGGGCTTGCTAGTTTTTTATGGACGGTTTTTATCGACTATCAACATGGCTGTCACTTTCTAACAAGTATATAAGTACGAAAGAGATAGCGTAATAAAATGGCAACCATGCTAGCCTTCCTCGGGTATTGGTATCGTATTGAGAACAGGAAATGTTAAGAATAATGTTAGGTTTATTATGATTTTCTAAGAGTTATGACACTTCGGACCTCCGTCCAGTACTTTAGTACCAGAGAGGGTCCTTTAAATTTTTATGAAAATCTCGGTGTTGTGTTGTGAACAATTTGTCTTTGTAATCGTTACGAAACTTTGGAGGTTTTTTAAAGGAATATGATTTCTATTGAAGTCTTCTGTTCTGTTCTGGATATTAGTAACGCGTCGAACAGTGTAGACCAAACAATTATAGATACATTAACACATAACCCTTCATTACCAATTAGATAAGTACCTACAGCCAAAGCCAGCCATTAAAAAAAACTAGTCATAATTATACAATATCACATAAACTTCAATTAAACTTGATTAAAGCAACTGTACTTTTGCGTCTAGCTTTTTCACGACACCATAGCAAAACCGAGTAAGTCACCAATGTAAATTTTCTTGGCAGAGAACCGCGTGAGAAGAAGCCGCAGATGACACTGAGTGACGCCTGCTGATTATCCATCAAAACAATCAATTGTTCGAGACGCCATCGCCACTAAAGCAAAACCACGTAAGTGTAAAATTATATTTCTTAAGACTTTTTATTTGTGTAAGTCGTTGCATCACGTCAGCCGAAACACGTAATGGTTGGACAAAGTTCTCCCTGAAGTAGCTGTCAGTAAGACAAGACAAACTATTTTTTCCGGCTGACCTAAAGTAACCTTAATTTAAGATTTATTGTACTTAATAAAAATATATGGATCGTTTATTCGAAATAAAATATTGAATGAAATGTTTAAAATATTATAATTTGACATAAAGATAATATAAACCCTGGAGATGCACTTATTTTATTCTAATAAGCATAAAACTGTCGAACGAATGCTGTGATTTCAATTGGCATAACTTTAAATTGATCCTGCGATATGATTCTATAAGTCTGTAGATCCTTCGAGACTGGTCAGAACTTAGCGCTCCATTTTCTCAGCTTGTTACAAAGCCATAAAAGCAATGTCACAGGAGCAAGTTGCGGAAGATTACGACGGGATGCGTTTAACATTGCACACGTTGTGTGCAACGTGTTGAGTTATATTATTGACAGGGTAGTTCAATTTAAAGACCCGATGACATCACGTGACAATTGGTAACATTCGAACCAATAACGATTGTTAAACAAGTAGGACTTCAAAAGGAACGTATTTCTATTGCCGTTCGCAAGAATGATCTACGATTTGTAGGCCTGTTTTCGTGTGAGACCGTGCGGAGAACTCTCTCGAGAAGATGCCACTCTGAGACAAACAAGAATGTGGTATTTTTAATAATATAAAGAATGGCATATTTAGAGGTCAAGCGCGGTACTTTAAATTGCAACAGTAAAAACTTACGTATTTTTATCACAATAGGCGTGACATGTTTCGACTGCATCGGGCAGTCATCGTCGGACAGACAGAGTGGTGTTGTCACCTTCGCAGCTCGGGCATCACTGCATAGGCATTGTAATAAAAAACGTGAGTTTTAACCGTTGCAATTTAATGTCAATATGACTCACGAAAGTTTAAATTATATGCGAGCTACTGTTTTTTTCATAGGGATACATATAATAATTTATTGAGATTACAGCGTTAATAAGAGACTAATACAGATCTTATGCCTTCAACACATCTCATCACTATAAAAAAGAGCCATCATTCAAACTACACCATGACGTCATCTCGGTAATATGTTTCAGTAATTGCTTTTCGTGAGTTACGCTACATTACCACTCGGGCGTAGAGACAATGCCCTATATAAACAAAAGAAGTGTGAAATATTGGGATGACGCAAATGATGGTATTCAGGGGTGCAATTTAGTTGGTTTTCTTGAATGTGTATTTTAAATGTGACAGAAACTACTAAAGACCATTAAAATCGTATTATCGTAAGTACTTCCTCACTGATATTCACATAAATTATGATAAGTACTCATTGAATTTCAGTATGAGAGCGTCGTGCTTGCAAAATTATGTAAGTGCGAAAAAGGATTTTTTTTTATTGTACCTTGCTAATTAAAATATATATAATTATTAAGTGTACACGTCTCACTTATACCGTCACCGAGACATGGACTGAGAGTCGATGTGGAGGATGCGGCAGCCCTCTAAGGAGGTTGTGAGTCAAATAAGAGTAGCATTAAAAGACATGGAGCGCGCCATGGCCGCCATCACGTTTCAAGACCGAGTAAGGAATGTCCAGATCTGACGTGGCAACACTCCGGGACCACGGGGACACTGACGCCCTTGAAACGTCGGAGGATTGTTTTCAAAGTTTCTACACGTAAGCCCCGTTTTAGTAAATTTATAATGTGTGAAAATCGTGAAAGTTTAAATAATAAGTGTAAAGTAGTGTAATTTTCTTTTGTTTCTATTTTGTAATTATTTCTGTGTTATTGCTTTTGATTGTAATTTCTGTTAGATATGTTGTTGTAGCATTACGTGTTATCTGTCGTGGCATCACCATTTGGGCCCTACGGAAGACCAGCACCGGTTTATTGGCTGGCAATATGCTGAGCACACACATCCTAATCCTCGTTTGCCTTTTTCTTTTGTTTCTTATGTTGTTTTCTGTGTTGTCAAAAATAAATGCTATTCATTCATTCATTCATCCATAAAGAGGAGTTGTACGAGAGATGTTCCCAGGCAGATTGGTGGCAAGGTGGACCAAAATGTTAATAGATTGGTGGCCAGTTTCAGATGGAAAGAGCGCGATGCGTGGATGACATCTGAATGCTTGCTGAAAGTTAGCTCAAGACCGGGACCAGTGACATACGCATTAACTAACTAACTACTTAACTTTAAGAAAGGGTCAAACTGAACGTACCTATCTCTTTTACTCTTGTCTGGACCATTCAAGTGTGAATGAGAAGGTTTACACGATCGTCAGTTTGTTTCCGGATGCTATACAATGTGTAAATAGTGTATTTAACGACTTATTGTGTTATTCACAAAAGTGGGGTTTATCTTTACTTGTCACTTTATGTATTTTGTGTTTCCTGAATGTACCTCTATTATTCGTATGTACAGGTATTGTGAATACTCTGTTTTCACTAAAACATACAACAGGTAGGTACCGTTTTAACATTTTAATAACATTTTAGTTTTATGTTTTATTTGTTGGTAAAAATATATTTACAAATCATAAAAACATCCTAAATTCAATTACATATCTTTCTAAATTAAATAAATTCTTACATTATTTATTAATTACATTATTCAATATAATAATCAATCTGTTTTAAACTCACAGACATATTATTATGTTTAAAACATCCATAACTCAGAAACAAATATTCATGATACATACACAAAAAAATGCGATGACCAGGATTCGAACCCGGGACCTCCTGCTTCGAAGGCAGGGTCACTACCAACTAAGCTAGGAGGCCGTTAAAATATTGATTAGAAATGTACCTTGAACACCTTTTCTTTGACGACTAAATGCATTAGAGCGGAAATCACCCAAAAATAGGCTACTAGACTCATCAATTTAGGCACAATAAATAATTATTTTCCCCTCACTAGCTCGGAAAGCGCTGTTTTGTCCTTTAAAACTAGCGTGGAAAAACGCATTTTATCCACATGTGGTGCAAAGTAATCTAATTCCTATCACTTACCACCAGTCCAGTATAAGTGAGTCCTATATGCCCATACAAAATATGGGCAATCGGAGGTCACACCCTAAATTGGTCATCTGATCATGTCTTATCCCGCACTTGGTAAGCTGTTGGCAATATCTAAGTATCAGGAGCGTACCTACTCTATGACAAATTTTGAAATTGATTTTTGATGGTTTCTTCAAGATGACTTACATGTGGGATAAGATTTATAATCGTATGTAGTCTGTATTTTCCTCACAATAGTGAGGGGAAAAATGTTGTATTACACTCGGCGGCAAAGGTTGTTCTACTCTCGTGCCTTGAGACCCTCGTAAAGCTCAAGATTCCAGTTATCTTCGCTTGCTCGGTCTCAACATAATCCCGAGAATTAAACAACAACTTTGCCCCCTTGTATAATAAATAACTATTTCTATAGTATAGAAATTCATTTATAAATCGGGTCATTGACCTAATCAACTGTTGAAGTATCATTCAAGACTTGTTACACCCTGTATAGTAGCTGCCAAGGTGATCAAAAACATCAGAATACGGCTTCAACTCCTTAACAATAGTCATGTTCAGATATTTATGACCACTTCGGCTGCACCGCTATATCTGATGGCGACTATACCTATATTTCACAAGGTATCGTTAACAATTATAACCTGAAAAACAGCAGTGGTTCCCAAACTTTTCATTCTAACCGCGAGTGGTTTGGGAACCACTGGCTTGAGGTTACGTGCAGAATAAATAGTAAACAAATACTCCATGTAAACATCATTAATCAGGGAACCAGTAACGACTGTTTGCTCTTCGTAAACGTATTTGTGCTTATTTGTTTACAGACATCATGTAATTATGCTTACTAATGTGGCGTTGTCGGGCTAAAGGTACCATTGTCGGTTGTTGACAAGGTTGATTTCTAAGTGATTATTTATGTAAGTGGAACCTTATAGATAACCGACAGTGTGGTACCTTTAGCCTGGAAACGCCACAAATTATGACATAATAATATAACGTTCGTTATTGCAATATATCTCTTTTATACGTAGACTTTTATTAAATACTAAAATCGCCGTCTATAGAACTTACAAACAATGTAAACAAAAGGTATCACATGTTTTGTCAGTTTCTCCTTATATTTTCTCACTACCTCTCCAAACACCACTGAAGACGTTCACTGCTGATATGTTCGTATTATTGTACCATACATAACGTAAGATAAATAGCTTAATCTTGGAGATTTCATTAATAACATAAAAGTTGGATTATTAGGTTCAATATAGCGGTCTGTTTACATTGTTAGGAAGTTAGATTGACGACGATTTTACGTAAATTCTTCAATAATTGTTCACCGGAACTACCGGTACCGGAACTAATTGTTCACCGGGCTTTGAAACTATTGGACGAATGTCAAAGGAAATGCGTTTGTCGGAAGGCCGTCTAGTCTGCTCTGCTATTATTAGTCCCGCTCAAATCTGGAGCAGAGCCCATCGGGGGAAGTACCTCCACCTTACAGAAAACCGCAGTTAAATAACACTAGACCCTACTCATAGTGTTGTTTCTGTTGGTGAGTAAGGTCGCCAGAGCTCCAAGAGGATTCGCTGTGTTGACAGCTGAGGACCCACGGAGCAAAGCCCTTGGCCCGTTTAGCTGTCAACACAGCGAATCCTCCTTTTTTTTAAAGGGTCGGAAACGCGCATGTAACACCCCTGGTGTTGCAGGCGTCCATAGGCTACGGATGCTGATATTAACAAGTAACATTGAAACTAACACTCTGATATTCGGCAACCCGTATTTTCTCAGAGACAGGACCAAGTTCGATTCCTCGCCCCAAAAAACCTCATAATTATATATTCCCAGTTTCATCAAAATGGTTAAGGATGACTCAGACCAATCCGATCCGGGACGATCTGTCAGTGTCTATAGCAGTCACGTAGCCTCCGAGGGCTCCGAGCTATCACATGATGACTTCTTCTGGTTCCTACTCAAGATGGCGAAGGCGTCTCCTGAATAGTTTTTTTGTGTGCTAAATGTTGTTTAATGTGTAATATTTATAGCTTATTGTGTAGTAAACTGACGAAGATGAAGAATTAATCTTGAAACGCGTGTAACCGTTACTGAGTTATTACTCGGTTATCCCGGGATCTCGGCCCCCTGAGAAACTATTTTGTTACGTCTTGTAGCTATAAACTTAATAAATAGCGAGGTCAATTACCGAATAACGTCTCCCAAATGGCAATATAATATTTATGTAATATACTGATATATTTGATAGTACGTGACACTGGCAAAATTGACCAACTCTCTGACAGACGCCGTCATTTATAACAAAAGAAAAAGAAGAAAGAAGCTATCACATGATTATTTCTATAGAAACTGACAGATCGCCCCAAATTGAATCGGAGTCTAAAGGAGGACTCTAAAGGAGGAGTAGTTTTTAAGATTGGCGAAATATATACGTATTGCTCGTTTAAAGTTTATATATTTCTGTCAACTTTCTGTTGGACTAGAGTCAAGGAAATGCGTTCGGCGGAAGGCCGTCTAGTCTGCTCCGCTATTAATACTACATTCAGGTCAGGGCGCCATAACAATTATATTTAGACGGTTATGACAGCTGACATGACGGTTTCATGACTTTGAGACTTTTCAGGCTCATAGCAAACAAGCGTCTGTTACTGATAGTAGAGTTGAAGGAAGATGTATCTTCAGAGTTTGTAAACCGAGCCCATATTTCACTACGGTGATAAGTGTGGCAAGCCGTCCATGGGCTACGGACGCCGCTTACTTTTGGGTGGCCCGTATGCTTGTTTGCCAGCCACATGTCATTTATAAGTAAAAATATCACTATTCTCACCAAAAACTACTACTATCCTCCTGGATCCCCCGGTCCTCGCTTGAGGACATAATTTTTTAAATATCATGTGGAATGTCAAAACAGCTTAACAAGGTTGCACACAATACTCATATATTCAATTTCAATTTATTTATTCATGACACAAAAATAAAAATAAATTACAAATATAAAACAGATATGTATAACAAACAACACACGTGTCACGAAAATGGTCTCATCTCAGCGTATTGCTAGCGTATGCCAGCGCTGATCTTCCGATGAGACCATTCGGTGAGCAATCTCGGCAGGCAACAAACAATACCGAATAAAGCACACAGACATAAAAGGAGGAGGAGGATCGTTTCCGAACGAAACTGTCAACTTAACTTAATATTAATCAACTTCTTAACTTAATTTATATCAGTTTGTGTTATTTTTGTTGTTTTGAGGTGCAATAAAGAGTTATTGTATTGTATTGTATTGTAATATAAACATCGAATCTCAAATGGTCAATTAGCGATCAGTGCGGCTTAGACAGAAATCATAATCGAAAAAAAATTAGCTTTGCAAAATTGATACCTCCAGAATCCAGGAGGCTATTACGAAGAGCTACCAGTGTCATAAATTCTTCACCAAATATTACGTATTTTTCGACGATGACCATTTAATTTAAAATATCAAAGTGGTGGCAAACAAGCACACAGCCAGCCAGAGTAAGCGTTGCGTAGCGTACCTATAGTAAACCTACGTACTGAGTAGCGGTCTACCCGAGCCTTCAACGCTTGTGTGGTTCAGTTTGTCAACCTGTCAACATCACATAAACACTATCAATTCTACTTGACATTGATTTAAGGGTAAACAATAAACAGTTAAGGGTAAGCTTTGAATACAGGAGAGTGTTTGTTTTTAAGTCTCCAGACTTGGCGCCATTGGTTTACAATGGCTTAAAGCTTTTTTATACTTAAGCGGTAAACAAGCATAACGGGAGTTAACAGTATATTGTGTATTAAGGACAAATTAAGGGCGGTAAACATGAAATTGCGAACGAGTGTGAATTTAAGCCCGAGCCGAAGACGAGGGCTTAACTTTAGCACGAGTTCGTAATTCTTGTACCGCCCGTGATATATACAATATTTTTCATCACATTTGCGAGGAAATAAATAAACTTTCTAGGCAGATAAAAATACAATAATTTAAATACCCAAGTTTTTTGTTTTGATGTTATTTTTATATAAAGCAGATCTTATTTAACAAATCAAGATTTTAAATTCGAATAAGACTCTAGTTCGAGTTCAATGTAACTATTGGGCATTCGAAAAATACTTGGCATTGTAAGAAGTCGAGGCCAATGCCGTGAAGTATTTTTGAATTGTGATTTACGCATTTAGACATCTTTGTAGTAAGTATTTTTAAAAAGTTATTGGCATCTTTGCTGAATTTGTCAGCTGACAATCTAGGTCCAGGACATCCCGTCAGAATAATAAAAAAAGATCGGAAATACTCGGGCGCGTCAGATTAAGGTATAGTATATTAATTACTTTTTGATAAGAGGGAGGGCCACAAAATTGCAAAAAATTGCTACTCCAGCGCAGACATTTTTTTTTTCATTTTTTTTTTCTATGACGGTGACAACAAGCATACGGCCCGCCTGATGGTAAGCGGTGACCGTAGCTATGGATATACATGTTACCATTCAAGAATAACGAAAATAATCTAATCTGCAAAAGTCTGTTATGAAGTTTAGAATGTGTTTTAGATTAGAATGGACCAACACTCGTTGTCACTGGTGACTGTACCAAAGTTGATTACAAAAATTGGTCGTTATCCCAACACGGAAGCGATACGCGATACGGAAGCATGTATGTTTGTTTGCATTTACGACCCATTCATCTACATTAATTACAACGGGTTACGGGTTTGCAACGAGGAAATGCAAAGGCGAGAGGTTATTAAGCTACTCAAGAGAGATTGTAGTTAATAAACTTAAATACGAACTTATAGGTTAATCATATGTTTTCAGCACATTTTTAGTATCAAAATGATAAAGAACCCTTATGCAAATAACCCTTATGTAAATATCTCGAGAACTACTTAAGCTACCGATTTGAAATTTGGAATAGTTATAAACATAGTTAACGCAGACACATTGAGAGAAGATTTATCACACATTGTAATTTACTTTCAATAAAAATGCCAGATAATAGAGGGGGCAAAAATTAAGTTTAGTTACTGGGTCATGTGGGGTATCATTTGAAAGGGCTAGATTTGCACATTCTCAAACAATTTTTAAAATTATTTTTAGAAGAAAAATGTTTGATTTATAAACGAAAATATAAATAAAAGTACTGCTTGGTAATCTACTATTTAGTTTAGATGTTCCTAGGCGTCAATTATAGATAATTCTTTATAACACTATTATTTCTCGTGACAATTGTCATAAAGCGTTCACCAAAAAAATATCTATTTATTGACGATACATTAGGTTAAAATTATCGAAATGGTTAACAAGCACACAACCCGCGAGGTTTCCGTAGCCTATGGACGCCTGAAATGCCAGTTAATTCAGTAGTTTCGTCCGCGGGAGAAAATTCCTCCGAAACCGCACAGTGCGCGACCATTTTAATTGCAAAGTGTGTGGATGAGCGCCCTGTCGATCGATGGCGAGCGGTGCGATGGTGAAAAGTGGACTTTAGCATCTAAGGACGCCTTTATTATCAAGACGTTAAAGTGCTTGTTACAACCCTATTAAATTAACTGCGAAACCCTGTATCGACGCATGTTATTATTTTAAACACCTCAGCTGCCATATTATATCGCCTTAGATGCGATCTCGCATTTTTTTTAGTATTAAGAAGAGATACATCGGCAAATTGCCTGGCTCGGCGTGTATCGACTAGTTACATTTTTATACAAGCCCTTTACAATGTACGATGTCAATTTATTTTCATATTAAAGATCTCTGTTACCAACTTATCGTCATCAATAACTAGTTTAATGCATAGATGTCTACTTTTACATTTTTTTTTCCATTTGCCGAAAACCTTGCATAAATGTGCAAATATTTGCATCGGATGACGTTTATCTGACATGGCTGCTACTGCGTAACGTACTCGTAAGTACGAATAGCCAATTAGCCACACATGTCCTTCCCTTGCATAAAACGGCAAATTTTTCTTTATCTGTATTTATTCATTTATATACAAAAGCGTAGTTACAGAATTTCGTTTTAAATCTTCGTCAAATTGCATAACAGTTTTTAGGCGAAAACATTTACTTAATACTCCAAGATTAACTCAAATCTAATATGAAAGTAACATAGTCCCACAGTAAGCAAAGCAAATAAGGTCACTTTCTTTGGACAGCACTTTCGATGTAGTTAGATATATCAATTTCTTAGAACGTAGGCCACTTTCGTGGCTTGAGTACCACGGTATTTATAATTAGAGAAATACATAAAATACATCCAACAATAGAACCAATATTATACTCACATATTATTCTTAAAATCACTGCGCGTATAAAAATAGTGTCCATAGCTATCAATAACCACTATTAAATCACTGAAATGTTACACCTATCAGTTTATTATATCGTATACACTAAAAAGGTCCTGTAAATTTATAATAAATCTCTGACTTAATACTTCAATTAATAATTCCAAACTTCTTTACACACGGAACGATATTTAAAAGAATACACAATATTATAAACCAACATAAAGCACACGACACGCGGTTTCTGGACTACTACTGCTGAGATCGCCCTGGAGTCGTATATAATCCAGGAGACAACAGGATGGTCGAAGTTTCATCATCTATCGTGCTACTTCGCACTTGTGAGAACATGACAGCTAGTGTGACAGGCGATAAAGTCGTGGCCATCATAAGCAGACGCACTCGACTAAACCTAGCCTGCAGTAACAAGGGGGGGTGACGTAGCGTCTCACGTTGCGTTCAAGTGCTAGATGGCTTGACCGCGAGTAGGTTCTAGGATCGTGAGAGACCAGTCGTGGATGGAAAATTAACATGATCTTTCTAGATTGTGTAAAAGGCGACCCATGATGCCAATCGCTCACGCTTCGTACAATGACAGTTGCGTTTCGTTTGCAACTGAGCGTTAGCGATTGGCATCTTGGCTACGCACGCTGGTCCGGTAAGATTTCGATGGACTCTTGAACAAGTTTGCGTGGAAGCTCAACCAAATTCGCACAACAAACAATCTTCTAGACAGCAGGAATATGACGGAGAAGATGAACGTATTTTGGGAAACCTTACCGGTCAATCCTTGAGCAGTCTTAGGTTATATGCAAAAGTACCTAATCTCGAAGCAGGGTTACCCTCATCTGGCAGAATATATATTGGCAGAAATACACTTCGCATGACATATCTATACATTATTTAAATTATTTTACATTGTCTATAAGCGATTGTCACTTGGCTGGGCCCCCGGTTGGTAACATTTTTGCACCAAACTCTCAATAGTCCAAAATGTCGTGTCGTATCGCCCCCAAATGTCGTATCGCGGGCTGTGAGTGGCGATATTTTAATCGGCGTCATTACCGGCTGTCGGCCGTAATGAGCAGCCACGATACGCAGATCTCCCGGCTTGCTCAAATTGTATATAATATTAATGACGGACTTTTCGGTGGAGTTTAATGAAAACTTCAATAAGTAGGTTGGCAACGTATGACGTCAGATTTCTACACTCAACATCGGCATTTATCTTGCTAAAACCAGCAAGGAGTAAGCCAAAGCCATGCGTGTGGAAAAAGAATCTCGGATTTTACGAACGAAATCAAAATTTATTTTGAGAACTGTATGTATAATTAGGTGATTGGTGGTATTTTGAAACCTAACGAATGTACTGTTTGACTTGGTTACCTGTTTATATATCCCTCGCCGTGTCTCTTATGCAAGTAAAATTAAAAATTAAAATTGTTTCTTCGACAATAGGCCGTCGCGCGTTCGTGGATTCTCGCATTCACGTGGGTGCGTAGCCAAGATGCAAATTGCTCAGGCTACCTATCGTATTAGTGCGACAATGACAGTTGCGTTTCGTTCGCAACTGAGCGATTGGCATCCTCGCTACGCAGGGTGCGTAGCATTACTTATTCTGTGGCGTAGCCAAGATGCCAATCGCTGACGCTCAGTCGCTAACGAAACGCAACTGTCATTGTCACACTAATAAGGAAGAGTGATAAAGAGAGGGAGCTACGGTACGTTATTAAGCGTGAGCGGTTGGTATCTTGGCTACGCACGTTGGTCTGTCCTACGTACACCGTAATTATAAAAGTGAAAAAACTTCTTGAGGTTCATCTAGACTAAATATAGTCGGGTTTTAATCATCTATCATCGTATCACTTATAAAAAGTGTGTAAATCCGAAAGCAATGCATGCATGAAGGCTTGACGATCAATACGTACATGTATCTGATTCATACACTGTTTTTCACACCCAAAGGTTAAAAGCGATTTGGCGTCGAAATGAAAATGGTATCATAAACATGGTTAAGCTTTGTACACTTCCGTGAGTGACTAAGGTCCATAAGATTTTTATAATAGTCCGGAATCTTTGCGAATGGCTCAGGTATTAGGCGCCCTAGCTGCTTAGTCGTTTATCCAATTTGATAGCACCACGTGTCTATACCTACATGCAGAGCAAGCACGTGCC
The DNA here is from genome assembly GCA_949128165.1 of Lathronympha strigana. Taxonomy (NCBI): domain Eukaryota; kingdom Metazoa; phylum Arthropoda; class Insecta; order Lepidoptera; family Tortricidae; genus Lathronympha; species Lathronympha strigana. The sequence continues at coordinate 1,016,587 of OX421903.1, forward strand.
CTGTATTAACCGACCAATTCTATGCCTTATTTCCTTGGAACAAGGCTCATGAGTCCCTCGCTTATGTTAAGACGGCAGACCAGATTACTGCGAAAGGGTCGCAAAGGCAGTAAGAGTTGTATGCACTTGGGATGTTCTAAACGTATGTGGTCTGCAGTTGAGATGTATTGCAGTTATGACTTGGGCTGTCGAGATATCCGGCAACGTGCTGGGAGTTAGGAGGGTCGAGCACGAGATCAAGACGTAATCCCTCTCACACTCAGTGCATGCAATAGTGTACGCATACGCATTAGTACAAATCGATTCACGAAAGCGGGCGCGGAATGTCTATGAAACTAGTGACAGTTTCATACATTTTCTGCACCAGCTTTCTTGGATCGATCAGTAGACTTATCCATAGGCTACGGTGACCGATTTCCATCAGGCTGGCCGTATGCTTGTTTGCCACCGTCGCGCTATAAAAAAATTACAAGAAAAAGTCTTGAGTCTTTCGAGATCTTATTTTATCTAGAAACTACAATTTTTTCCTTACTTTAAAATTTTAAATAAATCCCTGTAATATTTTTTTGCAATATTGTGCTGTTCCGTTTGTTTAAGAAACTTGCTGTTATATTTCCAAAAGAGCTAAATTGTAGTTAAATAAGAAGGTACACACGCGTTCAAAAGTGCATGGGCAATTTATGAATAAATTAATTCATAAACTGCACATGCAATTTTGAACGCGTGTGTGCTTACTTATTTAATTACAATTTAGTTCTATGCAGGTTTTACAATCTCGTTTATTTGTAAGTCACAAGCAACTGTTATCTAGATCTTATGCTATGTATAGAAAACGATGTCAAGTTTTATACCAGTCGTAAAACCATAGACACAAGCTACAAATATAGCTTTTAACAACGGGAAACGACGGACTATGGAGAATTTATATCGCATATTGGTTACATGTTAGGTCTCTTATATAAGCCGACGCCGTAAGATAGTCCTCGAGAAGATTAAGAGACAGCTGGTAAAATGACTAACTTTGTAGCAACGCGGCATATATACTAGAGATCGGCCGCCAAGTATTTATAGTCGGCACCTTTTATAGTTAAAAATCGGGAAAAATCGCCGAATAATCGGCACTTAATTGCATACAGGAAAATATAGGAAATAAGATTAAAATAATGAATATAAGATTATTTTTTTAACGTAATAAATATAGAGCCTGGGCAGAGAGTACCTTTTTGTACCATTCGGGGTCGAAACTCTTGGTCCATGGGGTCCCAGCGCACGCAAGTTTTTCGTAGAAATCGCGAAACGTCTGGTTGATGTTACTGGTGACCGAAGAGCTGGTGGCTTCCTCGCACAACGTATCATTGCGATACAACGAGGAAATGCCGCCAGCATCCTATACAATGCTTCAAGGACCTATTTTAGATTTAATGGTAGGTAGAGGTAGGTAGTTAGGTAAGTTACACTTACTGTATATATTTCGAAAATAAATGTTATTTCTCAATAAGCTGAAATCAAAACAATTTTTTTTTATTCAACATCATTTTATCATAGAAATGTCAACATAAAACCTTTCCCTTATTCTACATCCCACTTCCCTAATGAAAACAATAGCCTCCGACCCCCAACACCCAACAATTTATTTTATATTTTATTACTAAGATAAAATTACTAAGAATTCAGCGATATCGTCGATCCGCTTTTAAAACTCTTCGAATAGGCCCTCGCCCAAGCTCTAGACTGAAGGTAATAAAATTTTAATTTTACTGTATAGTTCTACCAATAAAATTGCCAAGATGCAACGCATAGTGAACCGCGGGGTGCACTTTGTACGTTATAAGACGGTTTAAAGGCCTCCTAGATTAGTTGGTAGTGACCCTGCCTACAAAAGCAGGAGGTAAAAATAGGAGTCCGTCTATGCTAAAAGTTTCCTAGATTTTGATAATGCGCACAGACTGTGAAAGTGTTTTGTGGTGTCAAGGTGGCAAACGAGCAGACGAATCGCCTGATGGTAAGCGATTAACGCCGTCCATGGACACTCACAACACCAGAGGTTTCGCAAGTGCGTTGCCGGCCTTTAAGATGGCCTACCTACCTACGCTATTTTCTTGGAGGTTGGAAGGTCATATCGGTCCGGAAATACCGCTGGCGACAGTTCCTTCCACACTTTAGCTGCGCGAGGCAGGAAGTTTCGGGAGAAACGCACAGTGTGCGTACCATGAGTTGCATTCGATTGCAACTGCGGAATTCGACAGTATGTCCGTCTCGCTCCTACCACTACTCTGGCAGGAGCGAGACAAACATACTGTCGAATGCCACAGTCGCAATCGAATCCAACTCATGGTACGCACACAGTTGAGGACTGGTAACCATCTAAATGGTGAGGATGGATAAGCCGCGTCGATCGATGGTGTAAAGCGGCAGGAATTAATCCGTACAATTCCTCGGAGCACTCCCGTTATACATGCGATAGAAAATGCAGTGAGGGCTTAAAGAGGAGTGTGTAAAGTAAACGTCATATTTTCATAGAAGTTTGACGTATAAAATGGCACTTTAAAAGTTGACGGTTCATTTGCTAGGTAGAGATACGTGGTTTGACTCTAAACCCAAGGGTGCCTTATTCGAACCATTCATTTGACTGAAGAGGATTTTACTGAATATCAAAAACTATCTGATATGTCCTTTCCAGGAGTCAAGCTATCCCCATACCAAATTTCATCTTAATCCGTTCAGCGGTTTTAGCGTGAGACAAACAGAAGGCCTAGTATAAAAGTTGTACGACATTAACTCCTCGACCGCGTTAGCGTATCGAGGGGTCAAAATATGAAAGTTGCCGGATGATTTAAATAAACGGCAAACATAATTTGAACTCCCGATACGCTAACGCGGTCGAGGAGTTAGTGTCGTAAAATTTTTATACTAGGCCTTCAGAGTTACTTTCGCAATTATAATATTACTAGCAACCCGCTCCGGCATCGCACGGATTATTATTATACATATAAACCTTTCTTTTGAATCACTCTATCTACTTGTTCAGAACGCATCCGAGGCGACGTCATGGACGGCCGACCGCTTCCGAAAATCGCCGATCAGGGACGAACAAAGTAACGGCCGACGTCCCGACCAACGACAATTCTTCTTTTCAAAATCATAAAAACGACCGGTTGTGTTTGCCATTTGTTCCAAAAATAATATAATATATTTTTTTATATAATGTAATTACATCTTCATTGAAGATCCACTTAGGCATCCCTGCAGCATATACAAAGGAGCCTAAGCCCAAACACTACTAAAAAAACCGCATCAAAATCCGTTGCGTAGTTTTCAAGATTTAAGCATACATACATACAGCGGGAAGCGACTTTGTTTTAGACTATGTACTGAAGATATTATTGAATATATAATTGTGTTCAAATTGTCTTCAAGTGTTCCGGTATAGACCGGCAACTTTGAAACCGATCCGCCTTGTCAGCCAGGTCTAGACCAGGTGTGGTGTCGGATGTAACAATAGCCACCGCAGAATCTGCCAAGCTGACGTGAAAGCTATCGGGTTACATGCTTGCATTCATAAGCAATAAAATGTGCATTGATATAGTTACACCATTGACTTACGAGTATTAAAAGAAATAGACACCAAAAGCAGAACAAAAACATCATAAAATGTGGGTCATGCTGACATTAGCGAACTTGCATTTATGATGATACAAAACCATAAATGTTTCGTGCGAAGAGCTTACTGACGAAATCATTAAGTGTCAAATGTATACATAGAACTACAAACACTTTAAAGTATATACGTATATATGTTATGTTTTGGTTTATGTTAGTTATATATACTTATTATAATAATGTTTCCTATAGATAGCTATGTACTTAACTATAGTTGTAATTAAACTACAATCTGTTTACTCAGTGCCGCAACTTATGGATTTTTCTATAAGATCTTGATTCCCACGATACAGGCTTGCCTAGTGTGGGGATCATTGTATTGTTCCCTCTGTATATTGTTTTTGATTTTTGATTTTTTGATGTGTCACATTCCAAACAAGACTATATGAAAAAGAGTCGCAACTGCTGCACTTTTATGGTGTCATTTTTTTCGGCTGTATCCAGTTATTTTCCTATATCTAGGTTACACGAATGATGGCAGGATGGCACCTATGCTTAGTCGTTAGTAGAATACTTCACGAGTGCGAAAGAGAGAACAATTGTAAAACGTAACCATTTTTGAGCTTTCCAAGTCCCCGCTCGATGATACGAGAATTTCTACTAGTATCAACCATGCTTCTCAATACGTTATAAATATCCTAATCAATCTACCTCTATACATCAAATCTACCATCAAAGTGCATAACAATAATGTTTCATTTGCATTAACAACCTTATTGTTATCACATTGCTCCACATGCATCAAATGATTGATACAGTATCATTCGATACTTTACAAGTTTCGAACTCACAGTTATATTGATTATTGATTGCTTACTTCATCAAAATTAAACACTTTAGAACGGATTAATCGCGTTTATTAACACCATGATCCTACGTTTCGAGCCCTTTACAGCACTCGTTTTCACAGGGTTAAGATGATGACTGAGAGAATTAATCCGTTCTAAAGTGTTTAATTTCAATGAATAACAATCGCGGTAACAGAAGACAATATTACTTCATCAAGTTTACGATGCTTGTGCATTTTGTGCAAGGATTTTATACTCTATGGATAATGCGTCACTCGTACTCCGTGTTTTATCACTTACTGCAGATTTTCACTTGAAAGTAACCGTAACGTTCGATATATAATCCGACACGTTTATTAAAAACATGACCCTACGTTTCGAGCCGTTTCTACTTGACTTGATGCATTAAAATAACATTTTAAATTATAACTAACATCTAAAACGGGTTATTTACCATTATCGAGCACCCGATATTTCGGCACTGTTGCAAGCGCCATGTTCACGCCGTGCTCACTAAAACAAACATGTAATACATGGTACATCTCGTTTTAGATATTAGTTATAATGCAAATGACTATGTTAGCTTAAAATCCTATATACCTAACACTCTAAATGTCTGACAGTTCATTTCATTTGCTTGGAATTGGAACAGATAACGTGGTTTGACTCTAGCTTTTTTTCAGTCTGTAGAACGAGACGTCGTGACGCCATTTCAAAACATTTTAGTGAAAATCTCTGCCAGGACAATACAAAGGGATTTTTTTAAAATCATTATGATGGTTAATAAGGGCTCAGCCTGCTGACAGACATAAAGACGTATGTCTACGGCGGTGGCCTAGAATAGGGTATTGGCCTTGTGGCATTCCAGAAGGGTGCCAATACCCTATGTTGACCAGGATTCGAACCCGGGACCTCCTGCTTCGTAGGCAGTCACTACCGACTAGGCTAGGAGGCCGTTTTAAGATAACAGACAGATAACGTAATTTAGTGATTATCGTTATCGAACACGGATCCCTGGAAATTGATCGAAATTTGCAAAATAAAAGTAGTAGAATTCGGACTGTGATGTAACTGTAGGCTGTGGTCACACGCTCCGTCGCCTGTGAGGCAGCTGACCGCACTGTGGTCACTTCACAATTTCATCATGCCCTGGTGACATGAAAGTACATCCTATTGTCTATCTTGAATGGTTTTTCGGATTATAGAAAGTGATAGTTAATGTTTTAAAAACTGGCAAATTTTGATTAAAAATGGCTAGCTTGTAAAGCATGTGAAGTCACCAAATATACCCATGTAAATCTCGACTGACACAAACACATAATGTATATTAGCTTTGTCTTAGTCTAGGAAAATCCTCATAAAAGTGACAACCATCAGACCAAAACCTTTATTAAAATGATCTTCCGTATATAAGCTTATTTAGTACCTAAATATAAAAAAGGCAAAAATATCCATCAACTTTAACCTGGTCGCATTAAAATAGTTTATTTTACAATCCTCTTGCATATCAAATTTAACTTTGGAAATAAAACTAAACGTCATCTTTATTACGAAACATTGGCTGAAACCGTATAGGTTTAGATTCAACACACAATATAAATAAGCAGTGCTTTCACTTCGTTGAAACGAAAAGCCCATACCTTTACCTCAAACATACATTATTTTAAGACATTGCCCTAAGTCTTAATCCTAAAACAGCACACGATCAAGAAGAGAATATAGACATTATATACCATCGTCTGGTACCTATAACACAAGTATTATTGAGCTTACTGTGGGGCTAGATCGATTTGTATAAAATTGTCACATAATGTTTATTATTTATTTATTATCTATAGTCTGTTCTTTGCTATGAAGCCTTTACTACCCATAGCAAATAGTGTGGAATGCTCGTTTCAAAATATCATCCATTTTTTAAATAATAACAGACCGTTTCTTTCTACGCCACCCTTTCATATCAGTGACTGAGACAGAGACAAGATTAGCTGTCTCGCGACTAGCGAGGGCGGTATTTTTTGGCAGAGTCGTGTTTCGCATTGAGTTGTTATAATTATACGCGATCGCTTCCAATAGAACAATAGTAAAACTTCGTTTCCACTAGGGTTGCCCTACTTCTGGTATTTGGCTTACTGTAATGTAAACGGGGTCGGACTCTCATTTTATGCCAAGTTGATGAGTGACTTCACACAATAGTTTCAGTTTTTTGAGCGACTTCAGGTCACTTCGATGTGTAACCTATTTTTCTTTTAAAATAAAATAGGTTAGCTGCTACAAATAGCTGATGGAATACCACTTTGAGGCCTATTGGAATTTTACTAAGTGATCTCATTTTCCAGACTAGTACTGATTGGGAAAAATATTCTCCGCAATTCATCGTAAAACCTGTATAAAGTTTGAATAGTCCTCCACTGATTGTTGCTTTGCAAACATGGAAAAATAAAGATTTTACCACTGTCCTGGGACTAACATAGGTGATGGTGGTTACGTTTGCCTTAACAGAGTCAAGGTACTGTTTTTAAACAATTATACTGTGTGCGAGACCTATTGGAGAGCGAGTCGTAAAAGAGGAATTTATTGCGAAAACAAATGGCCGATTGAATTGAATTTAATATGATTTTTATGATCAAATGTTTTATTATTGTTGTGTAACCGTTACATAAGAGTTCGATAGACGATAGTGGAAGAAAATGCTTTTATGCGCACGTTCCGTTCTGCTTTAAGATTATTAATTATAATAATGCAAATTGTTAATTGTTGAAGGCCGATGCAGCGTGGGAAGGCCCCAGACTAGATAGACCGACGACGAAATAGTTGGTTAAGAGCGGCGTATGACCGATCGTTGTGGAAATCTTTGGGGGAGGCCTTCGTCCAGCAGTGGACGAAGGCCTCCCCCAGGGTTGGTCACGATGAAGAAGGGATGTGAAGTCCCTATCGCTCTTAGCATACGAAAACATGATTAAAAAAATAATTAAACAAAAATCTACTTAACCTATATTCTAGCGCGGCATTTTTACTACGCTTCTCAGTACGCCAGACGACAAACATATCGACGTCCAATTTATCGTCACCCCATAACCTACAGAGGGAGTCATCACACTTTTACTTCGTAAAATCGTAACGCACATGTCCGTCAGTAACACTATTCTCGTCGTTCAAGGAACGATGCGTTCTGCGAACCGATTTCACGGTTTTTTGTTAGAAAAGTTATTTCTGTTCTCGATTCATTTGTTTCCACGTATATTGGAATGGGTTGCATCGACGTTTATCGGTGCGATAAATGATAAATACGGTGTTGAAGTATATACATGGTATTTCAAAGATCAAATTATACGCGTTTATTAACACCATGACTTTACGTTTCGAGCCCTCTACAGCACTCGTTTTCACAGGGTTAAGATGATGACTGAGAGATTGCGAATTCTCCCCGTCAATCAACAAAGTTACTTGTGCAAACTACCTACATACAAAAATATAAAAATAATTAAAAACAAATACGAAGGCTGGTCTACAATGCCCAGAGGGCTTATAAAGCTAGTAATACATAGCCTGAAGGGCATTCTATAATTAAATTTAAAATGTATAAATTGTAAAAAACCCTGAGAGGATTGACATTTTTTTATTGACATACATACAACTTACGAACGCTTCCCTAACTGGCTTATGGGGCAGAAAGAAGCGACAAGAAAACTACCCCATTTTGCCTCTTTTATCCGTTTTCAATCTTTTCAAACAAAGTCCCCCTGTCTTAACCCTGTGAAAACGAGTGCTGTAAAGGGCTCGAAACGTAGGATCATGGTGTTAATAAACGCGATTAATCCGTTCTAAAGTGTTTAATTTCAATGAATAACAATCGCGGTAACAGAAGACAATATTAAATTATAATTTCTTATAGATGAATGACATGTACTAATGTACTTATGGAAGAGTAATACGTATGGAATCGTATTTACCGCTGAAAACGTGTTAGGGCCTACTCTAGCTGACAGGGATTACCCGGAACGGACGCCCGTCTCATAAAAAATCCTATGAACAGCGCTAAGTGAAGCGGACTTACGGAGCGGGTGCGCCATACTAAATCCACCCACCGCGTGCACCCGCTCCGTGCACTCGCGTGACGGCTGATGGTGGCGAACTGATTTTAATTTAACCGGGGCTTAATCGTGTATAAACTTTGAAAACAAACCTCCGACGTTTCAAGGGCGACATTGCCCCCGTGGTCCCGGAAAATCGTGAAAGTTTAAATAAGTGTTTTAATTTAACCATTTAAAACAAGTAGGTACACTAAATTTACTACGTTTTAGGTAGTATACTTTAGTAGCTATGGTCTAAATAATTGAAGTGTGTATATTTAAGTGGTTAACCAGAAGAAATTATGATTTTAGGGAGCGTAATCCAGAAGTTTATTTCACATTCACACACTCATTCTGATAGCCCACGGGCGCCATTTATCTAAAATAATCAGTGTTTACTTTCCTCGCTAGTTTCCGGCCTATCGGGTGTCAATATAAGTTATCGGGTTACGAGATAAGGGGGAACTGACAGACGTGTTTGATCAGAGATAATAATATAGCGAGCGCGTGTAGGGTTAAGTTTCGGTTGCTATTACACACTATGTACAAACAGCACCCTTAAGAGGCCTCAATGGTCAAATTGTTATCATTGAGACGTCCAGATCTCAATATTGATAACAACTAGGCGCTAGTTTTACGAAAGCGGCTGCCATTTGACCTTCCAACCCAGAGGGTAAACTAGGACTTATTGGGATTAGTCCAGTTTCCTCACAATGTTTTTCTTCACAGAAAAGCGATTCGTAAAATAAACGCGAAAGTTTGTAAGTATGGATGGATGTTTGTTACTCTTTCACGTAACAACTACTGAATGGATTCTTTACAATAATATAGCATAACCTCGTGGCGCCCAGGCGCCTTTTGATAAACCAAAATAAACATGGCGACTCCAGCCCAGAACTTTTTTCAAGTAACTTGCAACTCAGAATGACACATAGGCATAGCTGGGCATTAACTCGTTAATCCGTTAATCGTTAATTAACGAAGTTAACATTTTCATTAACGGATTAACTTTTAAGTTAACTTTAAAATATGTTAACGGAATCATTAACTTCCGTTAAGTTTTCCCAAGTCCGTTAATCGTTAATCCAGTTCCAAAATACTTACCAAAACGATACCGCATAATATACCGCGCCACGCGGCAAAAAACCTGTTTCCACCCGACTTTTCGACACTCGAAATTTTCAAAAACGAAGAATTTCTGAATTTATGTGATTTTTTCTATTATTGTTCTTTATTTTTATTTTATTTTTATGTTTGTTACGTCAGAACTCCGTCAACACTGAACCGATTTTAAATTTTCCATGGTGGTTGCAGATTGGTCCCATTTTTTTCAAAATTCATTTCTGATGTTGGGATCCATGAGAAATTGTTGGAACTCTTCAAATTTAATAGGCTTATGCTATGCATGATGATTTGGGTGTTGTATTAAGAAACTCGAGCATTTTTCTTTACGAAAAGCATCAATTTGGTGGAGTGGAGCTGATGATGAAGACCAGCGGGCCTAAGATGGTTATCCACGAATGTCATAGGATAATGCTATAAGTTGATAAACTGCGGATAGCGCGACGGTGACAGCTGCCAAATGCAAACACATTTGACAGAACTGTTTAAAATTATCAGAAATTGTCAGAGCGTGCCGCCAAACTATCGGCTTAGCTTAGCCAGCAATTATCAGGATCTCAGCTTGGCATCTTAGCCCCGCAGGGATGACAAAGTGGAATTGGTCGGTAAACACAGACATTCATCTTTTTGATTTGGTTTCTATTCTGATGATGGATTACTTGAGAAATTCAGACAACCTTAAAATTTGAACGGCACGTCCAACGTCATTGGAGGGCTTTCATAATTAGTTGGGGTATTTTCTTAATCAAGCCATCAATTAGCTGCAGTAGACCTGATTTTGAACACCAGGGATGGCATATTGAAACGGCTCGCTAATTTCTAGCTCTGTCCTCCAACTTGAGACATTGTTATTTTGTCTGTGGCCTCGGTGGTCTACAAGATAGTTGCATGATTTTACTTCAGATCAAATGATGGAAGCCATGAGACATAACTCCTGAGTTTTCAAAGGTACTCGTATGGTAAATTGGATATTTTTGAAGGAAACTGATTAACTAAAAGTTGTAGATCACTAACTCAAAGATGCCCTTTTTACCACGTGTTAACGGATTAACGATTAACGTTAACTTCCGTTAAGTCTTCCGAAAAGTAGCGCTTTAACGATTAACGAAGTTAACTTTTTTTGTAACGGATTAGCGATTAACGAAGTTAACTATTTGATTAACGGTGCCCAGCTCTGCACATAGGCTACAATTTATAAAGATATTGTGCAGACAAAGTCGCGGGCACCAGCTAGTAAAATAAAAAATATATTTCGTACATAAGTTTTGAAAAAAATTTAATTTGTTTCAACAGTTATCAAAACGTTTTTTTCATCAGCGAATTGCATGTAGGTAAGCTACAGGGTGTTAACTGCGCCCGTGTCCGTTAAGCAATGCAGTGAATTGCTGGCTACCAGCGCACGCGCAGCTTTTGCTGCGTTTCCATTGGCAGACACGATTCGTCATCATGGTATATTATTCGGTTAAAGAAGATTTATTTGTAAGCCATCTTAAGCCAAACTCATATCTAAGTAAGTCTAAAAGTGTGTTTTACGGCGTTTTCTTAAATACTGAATAATTTTAGTTTGTCAAAATTTATCATTTATTACACACAATTTGAAATCGAGCAAGCAAATACAAGATCTGGTGACGTTGCGTCTTTGTCATTAATCTAGAACTTTTCTCAAAATAACTCCTTTATTTTTAAAACCTGTGTTATACCATAAAATATATACCAAAAAATAAGATACGGTCTTATTGCTTGGGGAAATGGTACTGATGTAAGTCAAGTATTTTTAAGCCAAAGAAATTGTGTACGTGCCATTTGGGGGATGTCTCCAGCAGAATCGTGTAGGCCATTGTTTTCTACCCTAAATTTACTGACTTTGCCATGTCTTTACATATACGAAACTGCAAAATTTGTAAAAGAGCATATGGAACTATTTAATACAGCTGGTGACATATTTCCAAGAGGAACTAGAGATAAGGAGAGATTAGTGTTAGGTAAACAACAAAAAATGGCCATGTTAAGGAAAAATTGTAGTGTGATGTGCATAAACATTTATAATAAAATACCTCAATATATAAAAGAGATGCCTTATGACTAATTTAAAAAAGCTTTGCATAATTGGCTATTAGATAAAAGGTACTACTCTGTAAATGATTTATTGAATAATAACATTGATGATAACGTAGACAATTAATTATTTTGGACATGACATTTATTATAATTTAGAAAATATTCATATAGATGGATAAATAACTTATTGTTAACAAATGACTTGATGTACATATTAATTAATTGCTAATTACTTCCCTTAAGTAATGACTGTATGTATAGTAGTTGTAGATTAATTATTTGCATGCTACAATGTAGTGAAATGGTTGATGAAATTTATTGTAATTACCATCTTTAATGTACACTATTTTCTGCAAATAAATGAATTATGAATTATGAATAAAGCTAACCACTTACTGACCACGGTACGGTAATTATTGTCTGGTTAAGAGCCGACAATAAAGATTATTTTCAAGTGGATATCGTACTACAATGGAACCGTGCAGTGTCAAGTATCAATAACAAGGCATGCTTTCTTCAAAGCACAAGCTGCCTTTTACCACAACATTCCATTCTGAATTCACCCTCGCACCCCTAATTTCAACCTTCCTCCCTTACAATAAGGACTATTCAAACCGTATAACTAATTTGTCTAAATACCTTTTACGAAAATAAATTAAGTTAAACGATTTTGGACTGTAATAGGACGAGATAAGCGTAATTTGAAGTGTTGTTTAGAAATTGGTAATACCTTTAAGGCCACTTGGATGTGCACTTGTTTTGATCGAGTATTTTTGGAACACAAAAGATGTTCAGAACTATCTCCGGGAGGCGAATTTGACTTGTTTCAATAAAAGGACGTGACATAGGCGAAGCGAATGGTCATTGTTGTTCAGTTACACACAGCGTGCCAGCGAATTGTCGTATTGTGTTGTTATAAGCCACAGCAGAGGTAAGGACGTTATGTACCTATTGAAACTGACAGATTGTTGATCTGTGGATCGGATCGGATCGGACTGGTGTGAGTCGTCCTTAAAGGTGTTTCTGTTAATATAAGCTTCAAAATCCGTCATGAAACCAAAGGATTCAGTTCAAAAGTCATTGTCGATGGGAATCCCTGCGGTTATCCAGCCGCCAATGGTTTAAAGTTGACATAGGTATGACAAATTTCGTAATGACGGTTGTAACAGATAATCACGAGCTATAACCATGTGGAATATCATTCTATTAAGTATCGGGTGTTACCTGTAACAGGAACAATCAATTAATTCGCAGGTAGTACTCCTCTAACCTAACAACTTTTACAATTGTAAAGCATTAATTAATATAATAAATGTTTTGATTCATGTTTCTAAATAGGCACACTACTATATATCTTAATATATAGAGTTCCCATTTTGCGAAATTCAGTTCTAAACCAATATTTTTGAAACTACTCTTAATAAGAGACAAGTCAGAGACCACAATATTCACATCTTCTCCTAGGGTCCCGTTATCTAGGTTTTCAGAAAACATTTTTGGTTTATTGCTTGGAAAGTTAACTGGTGAAAGCATCGGCCAAATATATTGTTATGTTTGACTAAAACTGTTTAGTATACGACAAAGGAACAAAACATTTGCAAGCAAAACTAACAGTGGTTTATAGTGCATTGTCAGAGGCAATTGTACATATTTACTGTTGTTTCTTGGTTATTTTATGTACTTACTGTTTGTATAATTTATGAGATAGGTACCTAAGTGGAAATACTTAGGTTTAAATTACAGTGAAGTATAGTTATAACAGTTGACTGATTTGCTTAATATGAAGGTGTTAACTACGTATTGGTAGAAAGCTTGTTTCATAAATAATACGATAACATACCTATTTACAACAGATTTATTTTCTTAACTAACCTACTGTTTCTAAAAATCGCCAACCGCCAGAAAGAAATTGAGTTTGCATACTTTTACCAATATTTTCAGTTCCCTAGCGTTTTTCCGGCTTGTGATTTGACAACTTGAACAGGGATTGAACACCTTGCAAGGCGATGACTTAATCGATATTTTTAATAAAAAGTCTATTAAGCCGTTTTTAACATAAGTTTATCTGCTGGCTTTACTAATGCAATTATAAATAAATAAATATTACAGGACATTCTTACACAAATTGACTAAGCCCCGCAGTAAGCTCAAGAAGGCTTGTGTAACAGGTACTCAGACAACAATATATATAATATACAAATACATAAATACATAGAAAACACCCATGACTCAGGAACAAATATTTGTATTCATCACACAAATAAATGCCCTTACCGGGATTCGAACCCAGGACCATCGGCATAGCAGGCAGGGTCACTACCAACTACGCCAACCGGTCGTCAATTATGATTAATAGATCAATTTAAAGCGTAATTACTGGCGAAGAATTCCTAATCTCTTCACATGAACGTAAGACTTCTGCAGACGTGAGGAATTTTAAAAGAATGTTATTGGCTTCATAATATTTTAATCTGTAGTACTGTCGAGTGCACAAGTGTTGTGTTTACAGTTAATAAAGTATGTAAACTAACGAAAACCATTTTAATTAAGCCCGTAAATGTGTAGATCAGAAAAATAAGCGTAGTGTCCCCTTTTTATATTAATTTACTCATTTTTAAGTAAGTATTTAAAAAAACTGCCCTGTATTATTTGTGTACAGTCTTATAAATGACAGGGGTTCTCCAATCTAAATTCATGTTTACTTACTGATAATTTGTGTATTCATCGTGTTATCAGCACTTTCAGAAGCTTACCTGAAACGGAAAAAAAACATTAGTAAATTAGTACAAAAGTCAAAATAGTAGGTAGTAATAAGTTGTTCGAATAATTTTGATATTCCGCCCGTTCTGAAAAATGAAAACAGGAAATAAGTATTCGAAGGTTGTATAAAACATAATTACCAAGGTAATGTGAATTCTACTTACTGATCTTTACATTGCAGATTTCTCAAAACCAGGAATATGGCCGATGGCAATGTTGAATAAGTACTTTGGATTTAAAAGGTCCGAGTGAATATAAAGACTTTTCTTACCAACTGTACAACTGGAAGCAATTTCAATCACTTTCCCTAATCGTAGCAGAAATGTTCAGCGAGACATACGAAAGTAAAAGCGTTTACACCTAGGAATTGCTCTTGGAAACAAAATGGCGTATGCCTATAGGCTTTCTAATTATTATAACTACATTTCGACAAATACAGTGGCTTCACTGAGCTTTAGCAGAAAACATTGTATTATTGTTTATCTCATTCGGTCGCCATAAGTGCCAGTTGACAAAAATAAAAATATTTATTTTTCGAGTAGGCATGTTTCAGTGCACTTTTGAACGTGCGTCGAATGAAAAATAAATAAAGCTACACCGGCTCTAACCCTACACCACAGACCCAAGATTTAACACTTTGGACCTGCAAGAAACTCGGCGGGACACAGCTTTTCAAAACATTACATCTTATATCTAACATGCATTAATTTGAAAAAATACAGTTCAGTTCAATTTCAAATTCAATTCAGTTCCATTAATGACACATGTTTGTTTACAAAAATAATGACATATCTGACAGAACACAGGTATTGCCACAGTGGTTTGCGTTTAGTTACTTTAAATTGTTGAACTGCACCATTGGTTTTATAACGTGGTTTATTTTTTGACAAAAATAATGAAAGTAACTAGTCAAATTATTGTGTTTGTTAAATCGTTTTCGAAAACCCTAATCTTCGTCACCACTCACTAGGCACCAGAGTCATCATCTTAATCCCGTGAATACGAGTGCTGTACAGGGCTCTAAAATGGTCATGGTATTAATAAACGCAATTAATCCGTCCGTTCTAAAGTATTGAATTTCAATTAACAACAATCGCGGTAACAAAAGACAAACATAGCTTGTTAAGGTAAGGCGTAATTCGTTCATTCATTGGTTGACAAAGTTTAGAATAAACACTCGTTAATGTATGATATTTTAAGTGGTATAGCAAGGCCGACTACACATAATCACAGGCAGCCTAGATCACTAGATCAGTACAGACTAAATGTATGTTTGTGTAGCTGTATCAAACTTGCGATAGCCGATATTATTTACGACAAGGCGCGTGCTGTGGCACAAAGATACGAACACTGGATGAGTTATTGCAATTGTGCCAATCAAGAGATTGTATACCTACACGATGTAGCTTAACTTTTAGGTTTTAGGATTTAATAAATAAAAATAATGACTAGCAAGTTTAGCACTATCAAGAGATTGGCATGACATGAAGAAGACTTCCATATCGAAATATAATTGTTGGAGCTGCTCCGTTGAGTAACGCCTGTAAGCAAGTTTAAGTAAGTTTTGAAGGCTCTCAGGATTATGCCAAGTTCGCTGTCCGAACTGTCCCACAACATTATACCTACCTAATTTCTCGCAAAAACTCTGTCTAAGCACTTAGATCACTCAGGGTTAGGCAACTAACCCGGAGTTAAGCGTTTATATTGTGGAATTTGACAGTATACGCCAGGTTAGCGGCTAACCTTGAAACAGCTTTACTAGATTTGTTTTAAAAAGCTTCTGCTTTTCGAGAGCTTTATTTGCTTTTCTTGAAAACCCTACATCGTTATGTTCTAGACTTCTAGAGTTCGTCTGATCTAGCCAAACTAAAGCTACGTCTAGAAAGCCCCTAGTTAGCCGAACGTGGGAAAACTGGTTGTTAAGCCACTTAAGCTTTGTTAGCGAGGGCAAATAAGATGGTTGCTTGTTGGCAAATTGTGCCAACAAGCAACCATCTTTAACACTGCGCCGGACTTATTAGGGCTCTGGGAATGGAAAGTGTTAACTGTATCTCGAACAGTGTCTCTCTGTACTACGATTTCATTTAACACCAAAAAACTAACCACACTCACTCCATTTTGTCAAGTAACAATCTTATAGTAAAATGTGTGTGTGTGTGAATACCTAGTTTTCGGTAGTGACCTTTCCCTGATGAATCTAGTTTCCCTTAAATACAATTGTTAACGCAAAATAACATGAATCTGAAAACGAAATAATCCATAGTAAAGTAATTTTAACTTTTTACTGGACTGGCTTAATAGGACTATCTTTCTTAATTATCTTAGGATTTTCCAAATTGACGATTACACAAACTGTGGAACGAATTGAATGTGTTGAAGTTGAATACTAAATGGAATTCAATCGTAAAATGTTTGTAGCTCAGGATATTACGAATTCCTTTGAAAGGAAGTTATTTTAGTATAAATGCTATTCAAGATTAAATTAAATATAGACGAAGCAAATAATTAATTAAATGTTTCATATGGGTTTCAAAATGGGTACAATACGAATATCATGAATAATGAAATCGAAAATCATTCCGTTATACAGTAAAACGTGGATGATGTGTGAAATAAATAAAGGTGATTAAGATTATTAATTAATATGTAGTCGTCATAATTTAACAGATATAAAAGACGACGTACTTTTTTTTATAATGGCTTTCACTCCTCGGTTTTTGTCCCGAGGTGGATTTTGCCAATGACAACGGTACTTAACATACAACGCACGAAAAAAATGTTCGGTGATCCGAGAATTTTGGTTTTGGGAAGGAAAAGGATTGGATTGGAGACCTGAAATTAACAAAAAATAAAAAGTTGTTATTTAGACATCACAGACGAGACAACACTTAATTAGCGAAGACATTGGAAGAGGATAGATTTGAAAGTTATAGACATGAATAGGAGATAAAAAATAATTTAAAATATATATATTTTTTTATATAGAGCAATAAAATTGTACCAAAAACCATAGACAACAAGACAACATGAAATTGAACATACGTAAGAGAAACGAAACGTAAGATGCAAGATGGAGGCAAAGCCAAAAAGGTAGAGTCAATTTTATTTAAGAAATGTTATAGTTTTATGTTATTTTCTTTGATATGTTTTATAAGTATACCTACTAGTGAAGGGAGGGTCCATAAAAGAGAGAAGAGATTGGAAAGACGACGTACTTATCATCCCTTGATTCATTACACTCATGACGATCCTTATTGGGAGACACAATTTCATTATTATTGTTAATTATTATTATTATTCTTTAATTAATTCGTGTTTGTGACGATCATGATGGAAATTCGTATAAATTTATTGAAATGTAAACTTATAATGTAATTATCTTTCATGAAATAAAAATCTATCTATCTATCTATCTTGTATATTTGAACTTCAAATTTGAAGGCATCAAGTAGATAATAAACAAATAACACATTACCGAAGTAAAAATGAACCTAAAAGCTGCCTTTTTAGGCATAGTTCTCTAGGTAATAAGAGTCAGCTTTTCCTTAACAGTTTAAGGGTTTTCCCAAGTTTTAACCAATCTTCCAATCTAGTAAAACCCACTTTAACCAGTTAGTTAAAATGACAAATAAAAGTAAACAAAAAGTTCAAGGAAATCGCCAAGAACCATCAACACTCCGTCTTCAGGTAGATGGGTATTCCCCAATGAAAGCTATCTATTGACCTTTCTCGAGAGTAAGGTCAAGTTATCGGCGTGTAAAAGCGTGTTAGAATAGAACGACTTGCCGTAAAGATACAGATCTGCTTTATCGACTGTTAATTTACTTGTATATTTTATCTTTCAATCTGAGTTTGGGAATCTTTGAAAGCTTCTGTAGAATTTTGTGAAGATCATGCTTGAAATGTTTCAATGAAAATTAGTCATATCGTATTCTTGAACAAATACGAGGAACATTTTTAAACATACGCATACAATCAGTCATCATCTGCAGAGATTGCCAACGGAAATGGGAATTCCAGGTTGGGGTTCCACAGGGTTCAATGTTTTGACCTAAATTGTTCGTACCACGTGACTTAAAAAATAAAAATATCGATCTCTTTGCCAAATTATATGTCGATGTTTAATTTGTCATTGCCTGTTTTGTTGCTTTTGTCACCATTAGAGATAAATAGAAATAGGCCACAGACCGGGACTGACACACAAGTTCAAATTAACCTAACATTTGGCGAGATATATTTAACAGTGACGTAATTAAATCTGGCATAGGTCTTAGGACTAGCTCTATTTCTGTCCAGGTGAATGTAACTAGTGATATAATGATTTAAACTACAGTTTGACATTTCATTAATATTCGTAAATAGGTAGCTCGTCTCAAGCGCGGGATTTGAAGACCAGACATTCTCCAGGACCCGTTTTACTATTTAAAAAAATAATTTGTCACTGATGTAAAACAGTGCTCAATGTTTCAAAATAGTATTCATATCTAGGCTAATTAAACTAGCATACCGAGAATATGTTAATATAAGGCCTCTCGTAAAGACTAATTAATATCAAATATGAATACGATAGTTGATTATGCCGCATGTCGTGTGAATCGTGTCATGTGTCACTCTCGTAGTCTGACAGTTACATAGTTTACATACTTCTAAAGAAGTTGTGGCTTTCCGACCCTTGATTGGAGTTTGTCCTTTATGCTCTGTTTAATAGTTTATATATATATTTATTATTTAATATGTGTATATATGTATTGATGTTTAGTGTTTATTTATATATGTAAATATTATATATATATTTTTTATTGCGTATTTATTTATAGT
Source organism: Lathronympha strigana (assembly GCA_949128165.1). Lineage (NCBI taxonomy): Eukaryota > Metazoa > Arthropoda > Insecta > Lepidoptera > Tortricidae > Lathronympha > Lathronympha strigana. Next base: position 1,035,863 of record OX421903.1, read on the forward strand.
GTAGTTACAATGTGTATTCAATATTTACTTTTTATTTGAAGTTTTGTTACTGTACAATTTTTGCTCTTAGTTTGTCTTTCATCGTTGCCTGTTTTTATCTAATTTCCTCAAAGGCTAACTGGAAGAGATCCCTCATAGGGATAAGTTCGCTTTTGTTGTATCAAATTGTCTATGTTACTGTGTTTCTTGTATTTCTTGTGTTATTGTACAATAAAGCTTATACATACATACATACATACTTCTAAGAACGTCTCCTCTGGCACCACAAAGTATGGGCAAGACTCCCGATTTCCCCCTACTTTTTTAAGAGTAAATAGTGAATGTGTTTTTAAATTAAAAACATGTGGACGACAGTTTAAAGAATACAACTACGTTTATTTCATTTCATTTAATATCAATTTCATTGCAATTCACTTCACAGTAAAATAATTGTCACACGGCGTCTAACAGTCATACTATTAATGAAATAGATAGGTATATACTTCTCATAATAAAACGGACACGTAAAATAATCGTTAAATGTTAATCGTGGGTACTTCAATTTTTATGTCACCTGTTTAATACTGTTTAATGGAAGTTAAATGGGTGTCCATGATTAAAATGACAACTATGAGAGTTCCGGTTAGCGATCTAGTCAAAAACTTGCTTGTCTACTCTTCCCGTGTATTTTGACCCTTATGCTAGTATGAAGTGTGTGTAATCGTAGGTCAGTTTATATTAGGTAGACCGAGAAGTTAGTGAGGTTAGTTGGAGTTAAATGCGAGTCTATTTGAAAAGCTAGACTCGACCTCGAGTCTATTAGCAACTTTAGCGTTGACTGAACTTGATTGTAAATCAAAACGACTCGAGATTTGACGTGACATTCTTTTTAAATTAAATTGTATTTATAAAATGCATATTAGCCAACACTTAAAATTAATTCTAATAAGTTTAAGGCACTAACGTATTGAGTCTCAGAAAATATATAATATATTGCTGCGCCCATCAGGGTTTCATATGGTATTTATGTATCTACCTTCTTAAACAGTGTTTTGTTGTGTAATGTCTGTAATGTACATTCAAATTGACGACATTCAAATTCCTTTCTCAAACCGCGTCAAGAATCTTGGCCTTATTATGGATCAATGTTTGTCCTGGGTACCGCAAGTGAGTGAGGTGAGCAGGAAGGTGTTTGCCGCTGTAGGGTCTCTCAGACGGCTCCGTAATTTTCTGCCTATTGCTACTAAAATTGCGCTTGCTCAAACTTTACTTCTTCCCATTCTTGATTATGTCGATGTCTCCTATCCCGATCTCTCTGTGGAGCAACTAAACAAGCTTGAGCGTCTTCAAAATGTTTGCATCCGGTTCATATATGGGTTACGCAAATATGACCATGTTTCCAGTTTTCGTTCTCAACTCAAGTGGCTTCCTATCCGCCATCGTCGTAACTCTCATATACTCTCTCTCCTTTACTCTATACTTTTTAACCCTGCAACTCCCCGCTATCTCAAACAACATTTTACTTACTTAAATTCTGTCAGATGCTCTCATAACTTACTACTATCCGTTCCTTCTTCTTCTACTAAGTTTTTTAATTCTTCGTTTACTTTCCAGGCTGTTAAACTGTGGAACTCTCTTCCCCTTGACGTAAGACGTGCTCAAACTATAACTGCCTTTAAGTTGAAACTCAAGGAATACTATCTGTCTCTTCCTTAGCTTTTCTTCTTTGACACTGTCGTTTCTCTTCTTCACTCATCGTTATGTATATATATATTATGTATGTATGTTTACGTATGTGTTTATTATGTATGTATGTTTATGTATGTATGTATGTTTTATCGTATTATTATTTTGGTATGTATATTTATTGTGTGTGTTGTTTGTGTGCTTTTGTTAATCTCTGTGCCACCTAATACATTTTTTCATTTGATCTGTACTCCACTACCCAAAGGTTGTCTGGAAGAGATCGCTCTTTAGCGATAAGACCGCCTGTTGTTACCCCTTACTGTTACTGTTCTGTATTTTTTTTTTCTTGTAACTGTATTTCATCTGTGTGAGTTGTGCAATAAAGAGTATTGTATTGTATTGTATGTGAATAGCAATTTAAAAATACAATCCACAGGCCGTTTCGACTCTATTATAGAATTCGAATTCGATTGTTCATTATCGAAATTATCTTTTTACCGAAGAAAAAGCACCCCAAGTTTTCATGCTTTTATCATGTTACTTGATCTAAACTTAAAAGTGTAGACAATTTTTAAAGCACGAATTAAATCATTTATTAAATGTAATAAATGTTTTGATTCATGTTTTTGTTTTTGGGGACCTTGGTCACTTTTTCTTTAGTATATGACATCTCTTTCAATTTATAATTTAAAAGTGTAGAGTCAAACCACGTTATGCAGGCATCCATAGGCTAAGGTGACCGCTTACTATCAGAAGGCCTAGTATAAAAATTGTACGACATTAACTTCTCGACCGCGCGGATGATTTAAATAAACGGCAAACATAATTTAAACTCTCCATACGCTAACGCGATCGAGAAGTAAGTGTCGTACCGTACACCTTTTATACTAGGCCTTCAGGTGGACCGTATACTTCAAAGCACGCCTTACCCGTGGGTCACCAAGGCTTCGAGTCAACTCCTCGCCATTCCTACAGAAGGCCGCTGTTTAGCATTCCCGCTCAGCCGCTGGCCTATTGCTTTCCAACGATTAAGCACTTTCTAGGACTACGGCGGGTGTAACATGAATAGCGAACTTACTGACGCCGTGAACGAATTTATAATGTGCCGGTACATTTTGTAGTCACGTCTATAAATATCTGTACAATTCGGAACTTATTTCAGGGGAAGAAGGTTCAAAATTGAATGCAGATGCATAAATATTTATGGAGCCGACCGTACCTTCGCGTGCTTCGAATGTTTCTCGCGAGAAGTTGCCTGGCCCCAAAAGTCACTCAACTCTGGTTTTTAGTACCTATTAATATAACTACAATTTTTAACGAAAAAGGGCCTACTAGATGTTAATGGCTCGGCAACGCGCATGTGACCCCCCCCCTGGAGTTGTAGGCGTCCATAGGCTACGATGACCGCTTTCTATCAGGTGGGCTGTATGCTTGTTTGCCACTGTCGTGGTATAAAAACAGATAGACATTTTTTTCCGTGCATATCACTTCTCTTTCTGTACATAATCTTCAATCAAAGTAAGTATCTCCCCAAAACTCTCCAAGTTTTTGACTTGATTGAAACTCCGATTAAGTATAAGATAAAGATACGGTGATATCTCTTTTATCGACCTTTTATCTCGCTGGCACCACGTGACAAAATGTGTCGATGATTTGAATTCCGTGGGCCTACTGCGAACACGGGAAAAATTTGGTTATCTCTCTATACGATCGCAATCATGTCGATTTTCAATGTTCGCCGTTATAGGCCTTAGCCTAATTTGATGGAATTTGAAGTCGAAAAATTATAGCGCCTTCCCATGTGATGCTTATTCTAGTATTAAAAACATCAGACCTTGGAGATAACTTCGAAATTATAAATACCTACCGAGTACCGAGTCATCATTTCTCTCTCAACGACGACGGTCAAAGAAATTGAAGGCATGAGACCGAGGGGCTCTCCCCCAACAAGGTGGTGCCCACAAATAACTGCACCCATGCAATTAAATTTGCATGAGACAATGTATAACTAGTAATAACTACGGAAGACCAGCGCCAGCTTCCTAGCTGGCGATATGAGTTGGGTCCATTTTGTGATGCGCACACAACTATATTGTTTTCATTTTATCCGTACTGTGTATTGTCATTGTCGCAAATAAATGTGTTTCTGTATTTGGCGAGGGATATAAACCTATGGAGGATCATGGTGACATCATGTCATTCTCTTGAAGATCATCTGATCTTCAAGAGAATGACATGATGTCACGATCCTCGGCATTGGGAGAACGAGGGAGCTCACTGCTGGAAAAAGCATCTCCTGGAGGATTTTTCTACAATTCTTCTTTTCTTCTTCTTCTTCTTTTTCAGATCGTCGATCCATTTTGTAGGAAACCTTTCCACGCTGCATCTTCGGACAATACTGGCTATCCAAAATTAATCTCTACAAGTACAATTCGCAAATAAAAACTTAATAACTTCATCTCTTTAGCGCAGGTATGCAAGGATTATATGGTCAGAATACGTAAGTGATTGTGTTTTGTTTGATTTCCATAAAAGCTCGTGCCTATGATTTGACTTTAAGGATTAAACTTTTTTGTAAAAAGATCAACAAATTCTTCCCAAAACAGGTAGAAACTTGTGCGGAGTAAGGTGGGGAAGTCTAAAAGAGCCGGGCTTAACAAACCATTTGAACTTCGATATAAGGCACACAAGTACACGTGGACCTTGATGTACTACGATGGAAAACCTCGGAGAGCTGCAGGGCCCTTCTCATATTTGATCCGGTTGATCCTCCGATACACTTTTAACGAAATCTTCTTCCTAAGACTTTTCCCGGCTTGAGAAGTTTTGTCAAATCATATCTTTTGCCCCAGCCAATCTCCTGGTGGATCTTTTCCCCTGATTTTTTTTAGCTTAGGTAGTCCTACTTATTATTCTTAGACCTATTGGCCTCGATTTAAAAAAACGCACACTGCATCTTTCCGATCATCCATGGGTGTCCTGAAAACCAGCGCCATGACTAAGTATCTTGTATCCTAGCTATCGGCATATACTGAGTGGCATCCATTTTGGTTCTCTCTAATATTATGTAAAGATGTAAATAGATTAAGTTTTTTTTTTAATTAAGTGAATAATTTGTATTTTGTAAGCTCTATCAATATTTAGATCCTCTTTCCTCATAGCACTACTCATAACTTCACATCAGACGGCAGGGCGACTGCTTGCTCCAATTTATTTATAACTACCCTCAATTGCAAAACAGCACATGTGTTGTTGATCTCAATGCACATACGCCCTTGTCACATAATGTTGGCAGCACGAAACAGTGTGAACATTTCTATGCTGATCATAAAGCTATTGAAGATAGACATCTGTTGAGCACATTTCGCTTTTTTTCTCTGCACTATTGACTGTGCGAAGTGCGTCTAGTATTATTCTCATAATTTCGCGGCTGTAGTTGATAGCGTCTGCGTAAACTGATAATATAAATATATACCTATAGTATCAAGGCTCAGTTGCATTAAATAGAAGATAGGGCCCGCATGCGAAGACGGAAGGTATATTTCAGGGTCTGTTCTATCAATTAAACTGGGCCTTCATGCCATCCAACGGTTCCCCGCAATCTGGTGACCAGATCGGTTCACCTTGTCGGAGGCATTCCGACGCTGCGTCTATATCTACTCGGTAGTCAATCAAGAACCTTTTTGCCCCAGCGGTTGTGTTCTACTGTGAACCTGGCCTACTCTATGTACTGCCATTTAAGTTTTGCAACTCTGGGCTTTGTCGACGAATTTGCAATTAGAACTATCACAGAATAACTAATTATTACGTATCGCCTACATATTAATGAATAGGTAAATTAGAATTATGCAACATTATCAGTGATTCTGTTCTGACTACGCGAAAGTGTATATCATTTAAAACCCGCCAAGTGCGAGTCGGAATAGTTCGATAAATTCCTTATCAACACATTTTTTTATTAATAGTTTTTTGTTATAATGCAGAAAGTTTGATACGGAACACTAAATCTGTGACTCATTAAAAAACGAATTCCTCATACTCTTTTTTTAAACATACAGTAAGTATTAAATGACCCGTCCTAAAATCTGACATCTCAATCCCATTGTTTTTAACATCCAAAAAAACAAAGCATCTCAAATTTCACTCCAAAGACAATCCCACTTTTTTTTAAATCATAAACCCCTTTTTTTACTTCAACCACCCAAGTAGTAAAACCATAACCGTTAATATTTCTGTAATCGGTTAATTATGATGCAGTTTAAGTTAATTAGTCGAGATTAGTTCGTATTTGTAAGTTAGTTCTGATGAAGATGGGAATTACAATTTTATATTATAATATTCATGTGCATTTTGGATATTAATTACTGGACCACATAATATTAAATTGTGATCCTGCTCAGTAAGAGGTCCACTTTGTTGCTAGCCGATAAAGACGCTAATGCCATAAAGGTTAATTTACCAACAACCGACAGTGGTACCTTTTCCTAAAATCAAACACAAATTTGTAAGCGTTTACTTTGAAGACTTAAAAATTTCAAAGTTTCTCAATTTGACGTTTTCGTTTTTTTCCTCGGTCGAAAAAGAGGGATTGTGGGTAAACATACATTCAAAGATGTATGTGTATTTTTTGTCTTAGGGTAGCATTGGGACTACAGCCCCCTCTCGCGTGTGAGGGGTCTATTGGCTCATCCATTAATTAAACACGTATAGGGGGGGCTGGGACCGAACCAGCGACATCCTGCTTCTGCCGCGAAAGCAGGAGGTCGCTGGTTCGTTCCCAGCCCTGCTCACCGGGGACCTTGTTCACTTTTTCTGTAGTATATGACATCTCTTTCAATTTATAATTTATATATAGTAGTGTGCCTACTTAAAAACATGAATCAAAACATTTATTAAATGATTAAATTCATGGTTTACAAATGTATGGTACATATTTGATTTGTGTTTGACCCTGCTGTAATTTTGATCGATATACAGAGGGATGATTTATATGGCTATTTACCAACATTGTAAGTAGATAAATGGAACATTAATTATAATATTTCCAACCAATTTTTTAAGCTCACACGAAGTTTACCCAAAACTATTTCTATCCCAAATCTAAACTGTTTATCTTCGTTACCACATAATTTCTGGGCAAGCCGCTGGAAATGGGTTAATTAGCTTTCACGTATCTGTTGATATATTTATATTAATGGCTTAATAAATTCGTAGTTTTATTACGTTCAGGTATTTAATGATTAAAGCGAAATGGGCCATAATGTTATGTAATTATGGTTTATTTTGAGTGGGAGAGGAAGACAAAGGGTTACTTATGTAAAGAGAACAAGTAAATGGAATCTAAATTAGGAACTCATCCTATTTAAGTTTATGGTTTGCTTCGTATCAAACATTTAGATTAGATTTCTAACGCGTTTTAGAAGCTTTTAGATCTTATAAACCATTTTCTTGATTCGAAAAAAATAATTTGAATCACGATTATATTTCTGCGTTTACTTTGTTTACGAATAGAAATGAAAATTAAAAAAAAAACGCTTTTAGTTTTATCTCACGGTTTGACTAATAACGCGCTATAAGGGTTACCAAACTAACCTGGAGTTAGCTGTGAACCCTGGGTGACGCAAGTGGCGCTTATTTATTGCTTCCTAGTCATCTTTTACCTACTGTGAATATGTATGGGTAAACTGAACGACATAATTAAGTACTGTTTTGTAAATAGGTATGTACACATATAAAAATTTTTACGTCATTTTGATAAGATTTAAAACTTTTTTTTTTAACAGGCACGCATTTATTTGTATGAAATACTTATTAAAAATAAAACATATAAAATAAGTGTAAGTAAGTTTGATCTGATAATTATTTATGATTCAACGCGATTGTCTATGTAACCTAACACTTCGTGTAAACGTCAAACAACAATCTAACTCATGTCCAAACCCAACATAATGACATCTTCCTTTACCATTCGACCACCAAAGACGACTCAAATGTTCCACCCTTAATTCTACTACCGAACCAATTTCAACCTAACGTAGAGATAATAAAGTACAAATTAGCATGACATGAAGATATAGAAAAAATTAAAGATGCGTTCACATAAGCGTCTATTAAGCGAATATAATGCTGTGTCATTTTCAGTCTTTTTACTGTCGATAAAAATGCCACGAACCTTTATGGTAAGGAGATAAAGGTGAATTTGGTTTATTTTTGTTTATTTAAAGCAACAAAAAGTTTTTGTATGAATGTGGTCCGTTTATAGGGTTTTGATTGAGTTCTTATAAAAGATTATTAGTACTTAAATAGCTTATTTAGTCACGCTTTTTTACTGTGAAATTCAATTTCAGATCTGAGAAGTATTTTTTTAATTTCCATAAATAATATAGTTAAGTAGGTATATGTTTTTCCCGTGTATGCGTGTCGTCTCTGGTGCAGTGATTGCTGTTATATTTATTTTTCATTGCGTCTCAAACAATTGATAATACGTAGTTCTATTGTCATAAATTACCTCTGCTTTTGTTTGTTTTTATTTAATAGTTAACTTATTTTATTTTATCAAGGTTTATAAATATTTTAGCTAGGTTAGGTATAAGTACATGACTATCTGTACACTAAACAAAAGTGAAAACATAATTCAACTTCAAAACGGCGTTTCAGAGCTGATAAAAAAACCCATGAAATCAAATTTATACGATGAATTACATACAATTATACGGACTTTCACACCTTATAATTACTTTCTGTAGGTATCAGTACTTACACCACAAGGTCTTTTTGCCTTGTAGCTTTTTTTAAATACTACGACGGTGACAAACAAGCATACGGCCCACCTAATGGTAAGCAGTCACTGTAGCCTATGAACGCCTGCAACTCCAGGGGTGTTACATGCGCGTTGCCGACCCTTTAAAAGGAGGATTCGCTGTGTTGACAGCTAAAGGGGCAAGCTTTGCTCCGTTGGTCCCCAGCTGTAAAGTAAACACAGTGAATCTCTTGGAGCTCTGGTGAGCTTACTCACCAACAGAAACACAACTCTATGAGTAAGGTCTAGTATTATTAAACTGCGGTTTTTTGTAAGGTGGGGGGGTACTTTCCCAGATGATGGACTGTGCTTCAGATTTGAGCGAGACGACATTCGTTGTGCTATGCCCTACTACTAAACGATATGCATCCGCTGTCCCATCGCTCTCTTAATTAAAACTAACTTAACTAGATTAAAACTTTACAAAATCATCTCATTTTGATATCACTTGCACACTTCAAGTAACATCTATATTCTTTCTTTTCGAGTGAAGATAAAATCGGATCGATTTGTATATTTCGAACATCACATCTGGTCTCACGATCGCATCCAATTTTACGCTCGATTCGTCTCCGCCACAGCAATCTACCAAACTTCCATACTTTCTTTTTCCATCAGAATCCATTATTTACGTAAAAATAAATCAGTCACTGTCTCACACGGGCATAATAAAATTGGACGCGACGTGATTGACATGAGACGCGACATTTATTTGGTGTTGGCGGGTTTTGCGGTGTCTGATGTATTTTATGATATCGTTCAATTAGATTGTATGTTGTGGAATTAGAATCGCTAGCGATTGCGTTTTTTGAAAGTATCTGCATCTCCGTTTCTAACGGGTGGGTTTTTTTTTTAAATACTATGATGGTGACAAACAAGCATACGGCCCGCCTGATGGTAAGCGGTCACCGTAGCCTATGGATGCCTACAACTCCAAGGTTGTTACATGCGCGTTGCCGACCCTTCAAAAACTTTAACACTCCTTTTTTAAGAACCTTTGGAAAAACAGCGGCAGGGAACTCATTCCACAGCCGGAGCGTCCGTCAAGTTCCTCTTAAACCACATGGTACGAGACCATTTAGGCTCCAGGGTATGCGGGTGAACACCCTGCCGACGGCGAGCGGTGCGATGGTAGAATGCAGCTGTTGGCATCATATCGAACAATTCCTCAGAGCACAATCCATTGTACAAGCGATAGAATACACATAAGGAGGCGAAGTCTCTCCTTAGAGTGAAAGGTTCGATATCGCTCGTGCATTTATCTATAATAAAGTATGTAATATTTATTTTTTAATAATACAAAAACTGAAATAACATAAATATGACAGCGAACAAAGACAAAACAGGCTTAATTACCGCTGTATTTTTGTATTTTATACCTAATCATATTATAAAATATCCTAACCTAAGAATGAAAATAAATAAAGATAAAATAAATCAAACATCAGTCATCAAATCATTTGACCGATAACAGCGACTGGAAACAGCTTCAGTCAAAGTCATTCGGTTAAGTACTTACTTTGTATAGTAAACTTCTAAATTTTATACATCCTCCTTTACTGAGCAAACATATTTGTGATTATTTACAGTAAAAGGTACCATTTTGTCCGTCGTCGATAAGGCTCTAATGCCACAAAGACTCGTCTAGAAACTAACCATATCAACAAGAGATAAAGTGTAACTTTCACTGAAACAAGCACATTTTATGGATTCACTGCAAATTGCCTTGTAAGTAGGTGGATACATAGAATCGTAAAATTCTCAGATTAAGGTTAAATACTTACGCGATCAACTGAACTCATTACCAGTCTAATTAACTGCTACTATGTAAATATTATGTACATAATACCGGCCTATCTTAACTACCAATTTATTATGGCTGACATCAAAAATAAGTGTCTATTTGTTGCCGTATTACAACTATGTAGAGTTTAAAAGTGTTGACATATGTTTTAGGTCGACAACTATCAGTTAATTGGAGCAATGTGCGTATGAGTTGCATTCGATTAACTCCGTCCGTCTCGGTCTCGCTCCTACCCCTATTCTGGCAGGTGCGAGACGGACATACTGTCGAATGCCATGCCGCAGTCACAATCGAAACCTATAGTACCTACGCACATAAGTAATTCATTTGTTTGAAGAGGATGCGTCGTAAACAGAATGTTTACCAAATAGAGCGATTACTTAGCCGAACTTCTTTGAAATGTATTAGTACGAGTAGTATAGGTCCAATATGCATTACTTAATGTAATAAACGTGAAGTTTGACATATTGTCTGTTTTGGGTATCGTAGCTACCAAGAGGAAGGAGGATGAGGATTGTAAGAGAGGTATGGGCACAGGCGGATGCATATCGTTTAGAGTGGTAGGGCACAGCACAACGAATGTCGTCTCGCTCAAACTGGAGCAGAGCCCGTCTGGGGAAGTCTGGGGAAGCTCCAAGAGGAGTCACTGTATTGACAGCTGGGGTCCCACGGAGCAAAGCTTGCCCTTTTAGCTTTCAACACAGCGAATCCTCCTTTTTTTAAAGAGTCGGCAACGCGCATGTAACACCCCCTGAGTTGCAGGTGTCCATAAGCTACGGTGACCGCTTACCATCAGGCTGGCCGTATGCTTGTTTGTCACCCTCGTAGTATTAAAAAAAAGACCGGTCAATGGACAGATACCCGTGCAGTTTTTTTACCGAGATGATTCCTATGACTTAGCATTTAATTATTTAAAAAGTCTTCAAATGTACTATAAAAAATACTACAAATGACGGACTTGATGCCTCTAGACACTATAAATTGAAAGATATGTCTGTCATATATGTACTACAGTAAAAGTGATCAAGGGTCCCGGTGAGCAGGGCTAGGGCTGCATGCAATCGAACCAGCGACCCACAGCGATCTGCAGCGATCTGGAAAGCAGGAGGTCGCTGGTTCGATTCCAGCCCTGCGCACCGGGGACCTTGGTCACTTTTTCTATAGTATATAACATCACTTTCAATAAGTATTTAAATATAATAGTGTGGCTACAAAAAAAAACATAAATTCGTGCTTTAAAATGCGTTAAAAATCTGCACATTTTGAATTTAAAGATGACTTACACTTGGACGGGACAGAACGGGGCGAAACGGGGCGATCAGTCAATAACTAGAGAAAGAAAAACCTGGTAGCTCGGAGCCCTCGGATGTCACGTGCCGTTTTCAATAGAAACTGTACGATCGTCCCGTCCCGTCTCGTCCCGTCCTGCCCTAGTGTGAGTCATCCTTTAATTAGTTCAAATGGGTACCAGACGTTCCAGTAGAGTTAACAAACGTAACCAGATTCTACTTTCATCCATGTCCAATCGACTGACGTTTCCAAGCTACAGAATGCGTGTCCGTCCACAATTTAACGCCTGTCGCCTTCCTCACGCGCCCCAGACTTGAAATCTGACATCATACTTCTGCATCTGGCATTTACACACGATTCTACATCTAATTACTGAGACATTAAATGCTAGAATGGCGTGGAAAGTCCCGGGAACTTAGGTCAGTTTAGGTATTAGTAAAAGATTGGCATTGGTTAGTCGAAAGAGCGTACTTAGGAGGGAATTCTGTGCACTTACGACTGTTCCGCGGATAAAATGCAAGTTATGCCTGTTGCATTTTAGATTGGAAAATAGACTTTAAAGATAGAATGTTAAGGACCTTGACGACAATGTATAAAAGGATATATTGAGGAACGGGGAGTCCGTCAATTGTCTTTTTTCGAATAGCTTTCTAGGTGAGTTTGAAATTGACTTTGTATTGTTACGTATTGAAAAGGTGTAAGCTTTTTAGCGTTAAATTATGGGTGAAGAGTTAAACTTTACTACCAGGCGGTTTTCTGCATGCATTTGTAAGAAATATGATTTCGTATGGCAAAATAATATTGTTGTTCTTCTTTATCCATTTTCTTTCTTAGGTTAGGTTTTTACAAAATGTCTATAAAAGTAAAATATAAAACAACATACAAAAAAAACAATATATAAAACATAAACACATTATTAAAATCTAACCTAGAGTGCCGCCGGCAACGGGGCAGTTCCATAACCTAACCGGTAAGTTATAGGTTATGGAACGAGGTAAAATATTGCATTAATATGTTTAATTGTTTATGTTCATTACATATATTGTTTTTTTATCTTAATGAGGTAAGATTAAGTACTTAATGAAAAACAATACTTACTCAATTGTTAATAATCCTCATTACTGCAAAATAAAGAAACACAAAGTAAAACAAATAACGGAAGCTTAATTTATATGTTTTTTTAAATTGATTTATTTCATTCCTGATATTAAATTGCAACGGTTAACACTCACGTACTTGCATCGGGCAGTCAGCGTCGGACAGACACAGTGGTGGTTTGTCACCTTCGCGGCTCAGGCATCACTCTGAGTGATGCGTGAGCAAAACATACCACGCCTATTATGATAAATATAAGTACGTGAGTGTTAACCGTTGCAATTTAATATCAGGAATGAAATAAATCAATTAAAAAAACATATAAATTAAGATTCCGTTATTTGTTTTACTTTGTGTTTCTTTCTATTGTGATAAAAATACCTGAGTGTTAACCGTTGCAATTTAATATCAGTATGACTCACGAAAGTTTAAATGATATATATTTCATTCCTTTGTCCTATTTAGATTCAATCTTTCACTGTCCAAATAAAATTGATATTATCTAAAAGACTAGTTTTCTGTTTGTATTATATCGTAATCATTACTATTTATTAAGTACGTAGGCATATTAAGCTATAATCCATCTAACTTAGGTAGTTCATCTGTCACAATCAAGTTAAGATAGCCCAAAATGGCCTCAAACTGCACTCATATACCATTAACCGTCGTTTAACGTCAATTGGATAATTGGTAAACAATTTAACTTACCGTTAACAATAATTACTCGAATAACTTCAAATGAGAGGTTCAAATTCTTCCCACTTTGAATTTCGTAATGTGACGGAAGTTATCAAAGCGAGAACATCGAACACAAATCAAAAAAAGTCAGCTGACCTTCTAAATCTCTCGTTATAGGTCCAAATATTCTAAGAAGTGGTAGCCGGGCCCTTCCCCTTTTTTTACCAACTCTGGACACTTTTTCATAATGTGTAAAATGATTAATGGGCAGACGACGCATGCAAAACAAACCTTATTTCCTTACGGTAATGCTAAACTTTGACATAATTATAAGACATTTGACATAATTTGCATCCGTCGTCCGCCCATCAAATGATAACGGTAGAAATTATTTTAAAAAACCACCTTAGGTATGTGTTAAAAGACGATTTGATAGTGTATGTATGTAGGTAATGTTTATTTTTTCAGTGGTTTTCAGTTTTCAGAGTGGCTTTTCAGCGAAGACAGCATTCCGACTGACCACTCTGTCGCGGTGTTATGAGTTGAATAATGTAGGTAAGATTACAGTTTGTAACAAGTAACAACTATATTGTACTGATACGGTAAACTAAAATTGCAAGCATTTACCTCCTATTAAAAACATAATGATTAAAATCTAAATCAGTAATTTTTCAGCGGCGACAGATCATTGTTGCTGAAAACGGAGAACGACCTTAGCTTATTTGGTAAAATTCCTTCGGCTTGCATAATGAGTAGGTCTGAAATTCGTGGCATAATGACAGATATAGGTATAGGTTACCCGTTAGACGCCGTCTATGCTAAGTTTCCAGATTTTGATAGCACCGAGTACGAAAGTGTTACATAAGGGCACATTTTTATTTTGTTCTCGTTTTATTTCGCGTCATATTTTAACGAAATTTGGTGAGTAGGTAGAGTTCCTTATTCTCTTCAAGATAGTCCCAATTTCCCAGTACGCCCCACAATTTTTTCGAAACTCCCATAACATGTATCTCATGAGTCATGAGACAATAAGATTGGTAAGAGTACTGGCTACATAAATTGATGTAATGTGTAACCAAATTATAACTCCTTGATAAGTAGATAATAATAACGAAAATCCCATACGATTTCGTAACTCAGTGGAAAATTTAGTACAATTTTTTTGTCGCACATTGAGATTTCGTATCTATCTAGCGTAGAATAAAGAACTGTATCTACCCACCAAATTTCATAAAAATCTGACGCGAAAAAAAACGACAACAAAATAAAAATATGCCCATAAACGTCATAATTTCATAGCAGTTTGACGATTAAAATAAAACTTTAAACTTTGACAATTTATTGGCTTGGAAGAGACAACATGGGTTGATTCTTACTACCGCAGGCTTTTTAGTGTAGATTCTTCCCCTGTATAGAAGAGCTAGCTCCATATACAAATTGGCCTCTTAAGCTCAATCCGTCGAGCAATGTGAAACCTAGAATATCATTGAATGCAGTATTACTAACTTTTAAAAATAACATAGTCTTCTTTATCAAAACATCCAATCTACGATATTTAACCCTTGAAGCATTTAAGACACAGAAACGAGACAAGTGACAATCAAGTTCTCTTGGAATGTAGACTTTGTCAAATCGTCGTCAGTTCTTAATTTGAAATGAATTTGGTTGTCACTTAGGATGTTTTAGGATCAATATTGTTAAATCATGCATTTAAGGGTTTAGGTATTTTCTCTTTCATGGGAGCTGTATATAGGTACATAATTATATTAAGTAGGTACATAATTACAACGCCCGGGTTTTATCCAGCGGGCCTAAGATGGTTATCCACGAATTTCATAAGATAATGCTGTAAGTTGATAAACTGACAAATTGCAAGAATAGCGCGACGGTAACAGCTGCCAAATGCAAAGACATTTGACAGACTGTTTAAAATTATCAGAAATTGTCAGAACGTGCCGACAAACTATCGTCTTATCCAGCAATTATCAGGATATCAGCTTGGCATCTTAGCCCCGCAGGTCATAGTTTATCGTTATTGCTTTAACGCAGTTGATTTTAATTAATGTATGTAAAACCCGTTAACAAGCCATTACCTACCTATATTAGTATTTATTCCCTATGTATATAAACAGCTGCAATATCTACCCTCGTATTTCGCTAGAAGTACTAAATTCTACATCTACTCTGGTCAAGATTTGGATCAAACACAAAACAATGATGTCTTTCCTGTGGACTAAGGTTGGTTTTCTTATTTAACCCTTATCCACGTGAAAGGGGTCTTCTAAACTGTATGATGAAAATCAATTCAACATATTGTAGAGCGATAAGCATAGGTAAGGGGGGATTATGATGACCTGGTGAAGGTCGCAGGAGTTCGCGGTGGCGCAGGACTGGGCATTGTGGGCATCTTGGGGGAGGCCTATGTCCAGCAGTGGACGTCTTTCGGCTGAAACGATGATGATGAAGCATAGATATAGAATAAAAGAACTGAATACCCAATCAGTTGCAAAAAATTACGTCGTGCTGCAATTGCAGCACTTTTTCGTATAGTCTTGTTTGGAACGTGACGTTTCGTTAGTGCCAACAGCTTATAAAGTTTTAACAGTGTTGGTAGTTCTGTGTATGAATTTGACACTTAATGCTTACGTCAGTAAGCTCTTTTTCGTACGAAACATTTATGGTTTTGTATCATCATCAATGCAAGTTAGCTAATGTCATTTTGACCCACATTTTTGTCGTTTTTGTTCTGCTTTGCGTCATTCCTTTAATAAATCAATTGGCATAAGATACTTTCGCGTGCTTCGTCCCTATACTGAAACTAGATGTAGGTACATTACGTAACATAGCTAACATGAGAAGTATTCAAAATATTTGATTTCCATACATCCGGCCATCCGGTATAAAACGACGGAAAAAAGCAATACCAAACAAAAGCAATTCCTACCGCTAGAACAAAATTTAATACTAAAATGACTT
The DNA here is from genome assembly GCA_949128165.1 of Lathronympha strigana. Taxonomy (NCBI): domain Eukaryota; kingdom Metazoa; phylum Arthropoda; class Insecta; order Lepidoptera; family Tortricidae; genus Lathronympha; species Lathronympha strigana. The sequence continues at coordinate 1,052,170 of OX421903.1, forward strand.
TCCAAGTCAATAAAACGGTAACGAAAAAAACAAATTAAAACAAAGGCCTATTGGTTATCTACATTGTTATGTTTTTAATTCTGGAGCTGCAATTTATCTCGATTGTATATATTATATATATATATATATTTTAATACTACGGCGGTGACAAACAAGCATATGGCCCGCCTGCATCTCCAGGGGTGTTACATGCGCGTTGCCGACCCTTAAATAAAAGGAGGATTCGCTGTGTTGACAGCTAAAGGGGCAAGCTTTGCTCCGTGGGTCCCCAGCTGTCAGTCAACACAGTGAATAAACATACTGGCCAGAATCGGACTCACAGACAATACGACACGAAGATTGTGTGGCGAAGAAGATGAAACTATGAAGCTCTTAATGTCTGAATATCACGCTCTTGCCAAAGAATGAAGGACTTTGGTGGATACATGCAGCCAAAGGAACTCAGAGCACTTCCCCTGAGCTCTATCATCCGCCACATGGGGATGGTCAAGCAAGCTCTTGAGTAGTGCAGTAGGGGACAATTAAACAAAAAATCCCAAATTGTGTCCGTTATAGCCTCTTGACGTTAAATAAGATAAGATAAGACACCTCCGTTTTAAAGATTTCGATCGTACCTCGTAAACCCGGGTTACTTGAGCCCTAGGGGGTAACATTGCCCACCCATAAAAACACACGTTATTAAATAATTATGTTCAAAAAACCGATACTATACAATTAAACCGGTTTTGTTTGATAGGTTTGTATTGTATACAAGAATTCAGAAATTATTTATTATTAAATATAAAAATTACAAATTTAGTTCAGAAACATGTCAATCAACCATTAGTCATACCACCGCTCCCCATCGCTTCCGGTGCAAAAGTGCCCATAACGCTCGCGGCATTACCACGTTGAATAGCTATGGACAGCCTTTGCACCAAAAACGACTCGGAGCGGGGGTCGTCTCCCTTTTGGCTAAGGCGACGGCCTATGTCGCGCACAAACTGCCTCGCGTCCGCACCCCAGCAACCCGCCGTCTCCACCGCGAACGGAACGAAGATGTACCCCGAGCCAAGAGGAGCATATTTCCGCCGCTTCATGGCCGCCTGATATTCGGCCGCCGCTCCGGCCTATTCAGAAATTGAATAAATATTATTTTTTTGGGTGGGCAATGTTATCCCCTAGGGCTCAAGTAACCCGGGTTTACGGTATATTTTTGATCGTACCGCGTCACTTAAAAATTGTAACGGTATTTAACTACAAGTATGAGTAAATATCTAAATTCCTAAAAGATTGAGCACGCGTCATTCACAACACGCGAACAATTATTAAAACCGCACCGAAATACATGTAAAACATTCCAAAATAATCCTTAAAGTCAACAATATAAGGGCTCTCACAAGTGCAACAAAATTTTAACAATAGGTTCCTTACCAAGTGCTATAATTTATTCGAAATTAGGCTTTAAAATGAAGAGGCTAAGGGTCCTGATAGATGCATGCGCAGGAGTGTAAACCGGTACTAGTTTGTCTAACTGTACGACCGAACCCGATATTATATGAACCAAAGGGCTTGCATAGAGTATTTTCTTGAAGATAGTCCATTCACATAGAAGAGGGGGTGAGAATAGTGGGATAGCGATAGAAGATACTGAAAAATAATTCGTAGTTTTTAAACGAAGGAATAGATTCAATGCCATATGCAATATCAAATGTAGGATTTATTACTAATCCCAAAAAGTCCTAGTTTACCCGTTGGGATGGAAGGTCAAATGGCAGTCGTTTTAAAACTAGCGCCTACGTCAAATCTTGGGATTAGTTGCCAAAGCGGACCCCAGGCTTAAGCCGTGGCATAAGCCGAGAAAAACGGAAGATCGGATCGGATCGTTCGCAGACGTTTTGTGATAAAAAATAATAGTTTAACTACAGAGTATGTCTTGTAATGTAATATTACAACACGTTTTACAAGGAAAAACTGTCTATAAAATCATTTGTCATTTGTCAAAAAATTTCGTTGAAAGATTGTAATGAGGAAGGTCAGACCTTGACTACGGCCACTTACTATTTGTCGATAAATAGCGTTTCAATGCCTTGTTATGTAAATATTTATTAACAGTTGTAAAAGCGGGGGGAAAAACTTCATACATTTCTAAGGAATTTGATACAAACAAATAATAGAGGTACATAAATGTACAAAAAAATGCATTTTGTTTAATTGGATATTGAATGACATGTTCAAAAAGCTTATTTAAAAAGATTACAGCAAAAAAAGACATTAACGAACTTAATTTTATAGATGCAATTGAAATATTCTGCAAGAAACATTGCGTTATTCATCTTTTGCGGTCAATTGTTATAAAACGTCCTTCTACTTTTGTATTTTGTTCAAAAGCATCTATGAAATAGATGATGTCATGTCAACTCGTCATACAATCAGGGATGCTATTCCAATCGACGAGTATGCAACGGCGACTGACCAAACTGCTGCTAACATTTATAGGTTACGATAACCACAGGCAAGCTGTGTCCATACTGTCCATGTTTGCCACCAGCATAGTTCAAAAAATAGAGTCGGGTTCTCAGTTGTGCCCGCTCGGTCTTTGAAGGGAGCGCTCCCATCTCGTTCAATCGGTCTTTTAGGTCTTTAGTTAGTTAGTTCGTTTAGTTCAGTGCGAATTTTGACGTCTGAAAATGAGTAACCGGTTTAGGTTTATACAGAGCGCGGAACTAATTATTGGGTAGCTCTTCACCGCGGGTATTTGCGTTTTGCTTCTCGCTCGCACCAGTTAAATTTTGCTACGGTGCGAACGAGAGGCAAAACGCAAACACCCGATGAGTGGTGTAGGCTATTCGTATGAACGTTTTAATGGTTTTCGCTCCGTCTGAACTGAACTGAACTAAAGACCGAGGACCGATTTAACTTTTTGGCGAGGAACTAGTTCCTTTCGGTCCGTGATGGGATTTCATTCCTTTTAGTTCTTAGTTCCTGACCGACACAAGCCTACTCAGTCTCACGACGTACAGGCTGTTTGCGCTATACTTCATTTTTGCGCTTGAATAGTTTTTAAAACGTGACAGCCACGTAGATATGCAATTAAATCCTGATTTTTTACCTTTTCGACGCAATGAAATGAAATGAAATGAAAATTCTTTATTTCGGACAAACATATGCATCCATAGAGTATTAGTAAAAACATGGTAAAAACGCAACTATCTTATCCTATTATTAGTAGTATTATTAATTATATATACACCATTTTAAGCTATATAACTTCCTCTATAAGTACCTATATAACAAATTGCACTACACTTTTGATTTGTTCAGTCCAATGTTTTAAGATTGGAGATGTACAAACGCTTTCACACATACGCCACGTCACCGAGTCAAAACTGATATTGAACTAAATGAGTGTTCATTAAGAACTATGTTGCTCTGTAGTATGTGACCGAGTAGTTCGTCTTTCGCGTTCAACCTGCGGTGTCAATAAAGGGTGAATTACTAGTAACTGGACATCCTGCAATTACTAGGCACCCTCCAATAACTGGGCACCCTTCTATAACAAAAATAGGTGCACAGAATTAATTTAAGCATAAAGTGGCCACTTATTGAAAGGTCACCAGTAATTGACACCCTAAAATGAATTATATTTATAGGTATACAAAATTCACTTTCACAGGCCACATTGCACGCAGAGCAGATGGCCGATGGGGTCGAAAAGTGCTGGAGTGGAGACCACACACGCTTTCAAGATTGACAGATGACCTTATGAAGGTCGCCGGGAGACGCTGGATGCAGGTCGCTTCCAACCGGTACATATGGAGGTTCAAAGGGGAGGACTATGTTCAGCAGTGGACGTCTTATGGTCAGCCATAAGACGTCCACTGCTGCTGTGTGATGATGATGAAAATTCACTTTTAATTCAAGGATGCTAGTTATTGGAAAATAGCCACTAACTGACGATTTACTTAACCTAAGCGGCAACGTTTACAACCAATAAAGAAGCGGCCATCTTAGCTACCACAGACATCGAAAATTAGCATTGACGGGAAAACCTCTTTGTCACTCCAATATGCAAGTGTGACAGAGATGCACAAATCCACAATCGTTCGATTTTCGTGGTATAGCCCCTGACCTATGCTCGCTTAAGTGCAATCACAGTGCGAAGTGACCTCGCTGTGTTGTGTTATGACAGCCAATACAGCACCACGTTGTGACATTTGTGTCAATGCACCGCGAGATTAGTATGGCATACAAACTGGGAGTAGACTACGCGGGGCCATTCTCGGAGTGGTGTCACGTAGCGAGCGAAAACTATATTTCTGATAGTTTTCTATTCACGTATGTAATACCGTTAAGGGAAATATAAATAATACAAATATTTCTTTAAGTATTGCACACTTCAAAAGAATTAAATATAGAGACTATAGCAAACAAAAGAGGTAAACAACGGGCGGTCTTATCGCTAAAAAGCGATCTCTTCCAGGCAACCTTTAGGTAGCGGAAACTAATGAAAAACAAAAGTCAGTAGGCGTTGCAAAATAGTCAGAGAAGTGGGAGCACAGCCATTTTAGTAGCATATTGAATAAAGAAATAAAAAAAGATAAAATAAACATACATCCATATACATACATACATTATATATACATATACGCCCACGTCTGTCGCAGAACCGATGAGCGTTGGAGCAAACGGGTTCTCGAATGGACACGCCAAGTCCAAGTCCAAGTTAAGGGAGTAGTTTTAATTTTATGGTTATTTTTTTTACTTTCTTCGCATTCGAAATGAAAAGTAGAGTATTTCACTTAGGTAAAAGGCACTAATTTTTGAACCGCACTATTATTTAGTGGTGAATTCACAATGTAACTTGAGACTCCATTTGCCGATTAAGAAGTACTTTCTTACGGTTGATGTCGCTACACCCATAAGGCGCGAGGGATATGGTGGAAAAAGATGCCAGAAGAAGCTGGTATCTCAGAGTCGCGGGTTCGAGTCCCGTCCGAGGTCATGAATTTTTCCGCTTTTCCTTTCTTTCTGAGTAATTTGGTATCGTTCGCAGAGAAAATAATAAAACTAATAAACTAAAAAACAGCCATTTGTTTGTAAATTGAAAGATATGTCATATAACTACTACAGAAAAAAAGGGATCAAGGCCCCCAGTGCCCAGGGCTGGGATCGAACCAGCGTCCTGCTTTCGCGGCCATTTGTTTATTTTTCTTCAGATGTGCAATGAAATGTTTTTTTTTTAGTTTACTATCATTTCTTGCCTCAAGTTTGAGTAAGCTTCAGTTGATGAAAATCGACTGGGTCGCTACTAGTTAGTGGTCTTTGAAGGTATTTTTACCTATCGTCTTTTAAATCTAAATCTGCTTAATAGCAGATAATTGGTATTTTTCGGGTAAGATAAGAGGTAAATTAATATTTTATCTATAATTAAGACGATGACTTATAAATATTTTAGATAATGCATGAAACAAAGTACTAAACAGATATAGCAGAATTTGACCACAGTATTTTTTAAGCAGCCGGTTTTTTAAGTCTAAAATAGTCGGGTTAAACTTTGTCTCTTTGGCCCACTTGCAACACCTAGGGTTGGCACCCGGAGTTAAGTTGTCAAATTCCATACAAAAAAACGCTTAACTCCGGGTTATGTAGTTAACCCCGGGTGGTGCAAGTGTGCCTTACACATCATCATCCTAGACATAAGATAAGTCAACAACTAATTAGGCTTTTTTCCACTCGCCCCACGATAATAATTTTCGTTTTATTCGACTTAATTATAATCCTATCTTGAAGTTTTTCATATTTTTTGTACCTCCCGTTCAAAAGTTAGAGGCGACTCACACTTTTTCAGACTTTTACAGCGATTATTTCTGAAAATAGACGATTAATCAAATTTTTGTTCAAAATTGTCTTATTGTCTCTATATGAAGTGTATACGGGGTTGCATTCGCCCGAGACATTCGGCCGACAGTGTACAGTCGCTAAGTATGTGATCTTCATACGGCAGAACTATCTACGCACGCGTTCAGAAGTGGCATTTATGAATGAATTCGTTATATCTCGAGATCTGTGGCTAAAGCTTTTCGCTTGTCGTCGTCTTAGTAACCATCAGCTTAGAGACCAGACTTATTAATTAGCTTTTTAATTTCCCCCTCCCACGTGGCCGGACAACGTGACCCGTATATTTGCGAAAGTCTCGAGACCGGCCGTTTGCAAACAAGCCTGTGTTTACAAACCCACCGGCGGTTGCTTGGCAAAAATATCACGTGACTGGGGACTTTGTTGCGTTTGAGAGGATGCCCATTGTTTACATTTCCACAGGTACCTGGTTGTTTTTTCTGCTCCAGCACTTCTGTCAATATATGATATTAAAATAGTAGTTTATGCAACAGTGATATAATAAGGCTCGACTTAGTCTCGTTTTGTAACGGCGACCCTCAACTTTGAAGAACCAATTTTTAGCTGTTTACGATTATAAAAATGAGTCACTTCTCCTCTCCTTCGTAGCGTTTTCCCAGCTTATATCACGGCTCAGCAGAGAGCTTTGACAACCTAAACTCAAGATTAGACGTAGACGCTATTTTTACGAAAGTAACTACCATCTGACCTTCCAAGAGGGTAAACTAGGCCTTATTGGGATTGGTCCGGAAAATGTGTCACTATAGTCTGTAACTAAAATTGTTATATACCTACTTCAGTATGTAAAGTTCCATCAAGCACGAAGAACATAACATACAGTGGTGCCCTTATTAGGAGCCCCCTTTTCACATGTTACATAGTTTTATATTACTTACTTTTGACTTCACTAAGTAAATGTAAAAATATGGCCACTATTTCTTCATTTCTATCAATGCCACTATTTGCCAATTTGATGAAGTTCCGTTGAGTTTCTAGCCGGTCATAATATTCTCGGGTTCTGTAGATTTAGAACCGGTTGCTTTTTTTGACGTTGATAAGTGCATTGTAATGTGCCTAAATTGAAAAATAAAAATAAAGCAAAACGAAACTGCTGACGAAACAAAAGTTGGGGAATCAGTATGACTGCAACTGTATCAGTATTACTATCATAATTATGATGATTATGTTACGGATATGGATGGATATCATGTTTGTTTTTGCAATTGAATCTAAATATAATTTTAAAATCCTATTGATATGATTGCATAAATTATAGATTAAGTATGTTGATAAAATACTTAGTTATTCGATAGACGGGTGTTGTGAAAACTAAAAATATATATCAATTTGGTAATTTTGGCTGTTGTATTTTAGATAGTATTATCAGTATAATTATGCAAAAAACATTTCAATTTTTGATATAAAATAACGAGGTACCTACCTAGTTACCTAATCAATGACCGTATCGCATAGGCAACAACTTATTTTCAAGCAAACTTATTAATTAGCTTCCTGCTTTACATATTGGGTTTTATATATTATATTTGGGTGTTATTTATAAATATACACGTTGTTCTGAAACATTTCGCTCAGTTTTATGAACTTGGTAATACATTTGCCTACCATAACTCCACTTGTTCTTTGTGTCTTTCTTACCTATAAATCTAATATCAGAATTATTGTTATCTGCAATATTATCAAGAATAACAATCGTCCCGTTTAGAATATTAGCATCGACTTCTAAAACTAAATCTAAAACTTTGTCTCGTTTTAACAAGTAACAAAGTACCGATGTGAGAGTGCGACCGATGTCTTATACTTACCTAAGGTAAACGTCCTAGTGCTCGACACGGTACCAGTGTTCGTCATCACAGTTAAGATCACCCGCAAGCGTTAGCATAATATTATGATTCACATAAATATTTTCTTATGACATGTCGAGCACTCGGACGTTTACCTTACTTTATGAGATCAATGTCTTCTTCCTGTCACCAATTTGCAGAATTCCCCGGATTGCACAAGCAACTGCAATTTGCATCGAGATATTCGAAAGATTCTGAGTGATTCTATTTTACACACCAAAAAGAACAGTTTGTATAGCGAGCCATGGCTTGTATGGAAACTAATGAAAACAATTTTTTTTCATAAACTACTATATATGCTAAGGTACGTAGACAGTTTTAAAATTACCATTCATCATTTCAGCCATAAGACACCCACTGCTGAACATAGGCCTCCCCCAAAGATCGCCATGACGACCGGTCCTGTGGTACTTGCTTCCAGTGGGTTCCCGCGACCCACCAGGTCATCGGACCACCTTGTGGCCACCATACCGACATTACCACCGTTACCATTAGCTTGAAGCATTATGTTTATATCCTTATCTTTTCTTAATGACCTTAAAATCATAACTCCCTAAACAAACTTAGTCATCCTTCAATATTTAAAAGAACAACCAAGTTTTTGTTTATACGATAAGGTTGATGACCTCCGATAGCATAATACAATGACTCAAATTACTTAAAAGTAACGGGATTGTATGCGTATCATAATGACCATTTTGTAACTTGATTATTGACCTTGATTATTGTAACATTGCAGTGATCCAATCATTCCTTCTGCAGAAAGTCCTGGAGAAGGCCCCTAGGCCCAAGTCCTTAGTGACTTAATAGGCTATGGGAAGTCTTCCCATGGAAGATCTTTTTTAAGGACTGACAGTAGTCCGGGCCGGGACAGGCTAAGCTGCGCCCCCGTTCTGTCAATTTCAACAGAAAGTGTCAATTGACGTCCGAGGGCTCCTAGTTATCACATGGCACTTTCTATAGGAATTGATATTTCAGGCACTGCCCGGTCTACTGTGAGTTACCCTTTGGTGGATGGTACTCCAAATAAAGGTTTATGGTTTAAGAATGTATTTATATAAGAATTCACTTAACTAGGGCAATACGAAATATCTAACTTAAATATCCAGGTTCTAGTGTACGAATAATATAATAAATAATAAGTGTATCAAAATAAGGTAATTACATTATTTACAATGTGTTAATATACTTCTTTTTTTATTACAATGTGTTTTAGATTTTCCCTGAGAAGATGTTTATTTTATACTATGACGTATGACGTATGGCGACGTAAGAATCGCCTCGCCTGAAGGCCTAGTATAAAAATTGTACGACATTTAGCAGTACCATGAGTTGCCAACAAGGCGTTAGTCGCTAGAGACTAACGCTTTCTAAAGTATTTGCAACTCGCTCGCACCAATGAGAAAGAGCAGGATGCAAAATACTCTGGATTCTAAACCAGCTATAGAAACGTCACTGTCAAATGAGCACTTAATTTGGTACCATAGGTTTTTATTAGCGCTGGCGAAGGCGTTAGAAGCTCTGGCTACGCGATCGCGCCTAGGGTTGCCATATGGACAAATTGAATTTCCCGACAAAAATTCCCTACAATCTTCACAGAATGTCGGTAATGACAATTTTTCATGTGGTGTTTTTGGTCAATTTTGAAATAACAAGGTAGAGAGCCCAGTAAAGTGATGTGCAAAATTTGTAGCAGTTACTTTAGCATAAAATATAAAGGTGCAACAGACATTCAGAACCATATTCAGACTGGCAAGCATCAGAACAGAACATCAAAACAGTTATTAAAAAAATACAAAACTCGACGCATTTATTAAACCCCAAAAATCAGAGAGCTCTTCTGGAGCTACGCAAGCCGCCTATGCTACTTCCACAGTCCACACTATGAAACACCATCAATAATTTAATTCCATGAATTGCACATCGTATTTGATGCCAACAAATGCTGCGAAATATCCTATTTCAAATTGCTACGAAAGGAATATTATTGTTTTGTTGATTACTGTTTGCTTATATTTGTCATTTAATTCATAATGTTTATACTGTAAAGATTTGTGTAAGACCACTAAGACCCATATTGGCTATATTATACTATACCATATACGATCATATCTCTAACCATAGATTATATGCCGCTGTACGAAGTCACATTAAATCTACTATGGCGGATTATCCAAGATGGTGGACTAGTTATTTTTTCTGCACTACCACAATATGAATATCAAATGAAAGGTGTTGCCGAGGAGAACACGAAAATATGCCCAATAATAACAAAAAAAAATAAAGTGACTGTAAAAAAAACTTTTTAAAACCAGCTTTTTTGAAGTGGCCCAAAAACGATGAAAATAAAATTTTAGTTTTTTTTTTTTTAAAATACTACGACGGTGACAAACAAGCATACGGCCCGCCTGATGGTAAGCGGTCACCGTAGCCTATGGACGCCTGCAACTCCAGGGGTGTTACATGCGCGTTGCCGACCCTTTAAAAACTTTAACACTCCTTTTTTGAAGAACCCCATATTGTAGTCCTTTGGGAAAACAGTTAAATAAATAAATAAATAAATATAAATATTATAGGACATTCTTACACAAATTGACTAAGTCCCGCAGTAAGCTCAAGAAGGCTTGTGTTACGGGTACTTAGACAACGATATATATAAGTAATATACAAATACATAAATACATAGAAAACATCCATGACTCAGGAACAAATATCTGTGTTCATCACACAAATAAATGCCCTTACCGGGATTCGAACCCAGAACCATCGGCTTAGCAGGCAGGGTCACTACCAACTACGCCAACCGGTCGTCAAGTTAAATCAAAGTAACAAATTTTGTTTTAAATTTTTTTTACAGGTAACTTGTTCTTGGCTTGTACAAAATCGCATGATTATAATATAATTTTCCCAGCAGAGAGGGGACCGATTTTTGAGATTCGATCGTTCGAATACAAAAATGAGTGATCGAAAATAATCGCACATGAAAATTTGTCACGATTATTTTCGCATGATACCAATAATGGGCGCTTTTATTTTTTGTTGCAGAAAAATATTTTTTTAATGTCTCAATTGTGGCCAGATGCTCCGCATTCCGCATTTACGTCTATAGATCCGCAATCCGCTCTATGGTGAAGCGGATCCGCATTTTTAAATCATTCAATTTTCATAGTGGGAAATTACATACAATCATAAAAATCCCGAGCTCTGATTTAGGGCCATATTTCACTATACCGTATACGGTTACTACCCGAAAGCCGAAAGTAAAAAAAAGTTTAAAATTATATTCCACTTTTTTATTTATAAATACGCATTTTTGAAGCTTCTTGTTTTTGCATTTCAGTATCTGGCAACACTGTGTCTCATTGACTTTTGACGGGTGCCACTAATCCGCATCCCGCGAAAAGACAGCCCAATAATCGGCGACCCAATAATTTGCGACCACGATGTACATGGATTATTGGGCTGCCTTTTCTTGGGTCGAGCAATCTCGAAGCGGGCCAATAATCGGCAGCCCAATAATCCATGTACATCGTGGTCGCCAATTATTGGGTCGCCGATTATTGGGCTGCCTGTTATCGGGTCGGACAAGCTCGGTAGCGGGCCAATAATCCGAAGCCCCAGTTTTAACAGTACAATAATCAGCAACCCAATAATCCAAAACCAAAACAATGGACACGAATTATTGGGCTGCCGATTATTTGTCTGCTTTTTATACAGACTCCTTAGATCGAATGTTAAGGCAGGTCGGTTTAGGTACGACGACGAGCGAAGCGAGGAGGAGTGTTAGGTAGAATTGCGACCTAACAGCGCGCGAGCCGAGCGAGCTAAGCGAGCGTGCCGCGGCAGCGGCCGGCGAAGCGGCAGAACCGACTTTTTTCGCATCCCGCGAAAAGGCGCCCCAATATTTGGCGACCACGATGTACATGGATTATTGGGTCGCCGATTATTGGGTTGCCTTTTCTTGGGTCGAGCAATCTCGAAGCAGGCCAATAATCGGCAGCCCAATAATCCATGTACATCGTGGTCGCCAATTATTGGGTCGCCGATTATTGGGCTGCCTTTTATCGGGTCGGACAAGCTCGGTAGCGGGCCAATAATCCGAAGCCACAGTTTTTGCAGTACAATAATCAGCAACCCAATAATCCGCAACCAAAAAAATGGACACGAATTATTGGGCTGCCGATTATTTGGCAGCCTTTTATGCGGACTCGCTTTTGATTTGACTTGAGTTTATCTGTGGAATGTGTAAGCTTTTGATTTGACTTGAGTTTATCTGTGGAATGTGTTTTGATATTATCAAATTGATAATCAGTTTTCTTTTACGTATCCCTGTGATTTCTAGTAACCTGTGACTACCATGGCGTCTCCGAAGCCCTATGCTTCCGAATCCGAAGAGTCGAGTGCTACGGCCTCCTTCCTCTTCTGGTGTTGTGTCGCCTTCTAGTCCGCGAGTGTTGGACTCTTTAGAGCCGCCTACGCATGCAAAACGTGCGCTGTTGGCTAACAACCTCAAGATACCTCGTGTGAAGCAGTCCCCTCGTGTGAAGACACCAACAGTTAAGCGTAGGCCTGCTGTTTTGTCTTTTGTCAGAGGAGTTACGGACAGGATCAGCCACATCTTGAGGCGTGCTTCAATCAAGACCTATTTCAAGCTGTTGAAGAAGATGTCACAATTCCTAAGGTCTGTAAAGTGTAACTTGCCTCTACAAGATGCTGGGGTCTACAGGCTTGGCTGAGAAGCGATACATTCCCAGGTTGCTGCGCGAGGCTATTGAAATCAAGAAGGTTCCTAATTTCAATAGAGAGGATGGCTTTTCAGTACCACCAGTTTGGGATCCTGTATTACATCTCATTAAGGATCAAGCACGACACAGGGCTGGAAGACCTTGTGTGGACTTTGTTTTGAAAAGATTGAAAAGGGAAAAATAGGCAAAATGGGGTAGTTTTCTTGTCGCTACTTTCTGCCCTATAAGCCAGTTAGGGGAAGCGTTCGTAAGTTGTATGTATGTTAATCCTCACATGGTTTTAATAATTTTTAATTTTAATTATAGAATGTCCTTCAGGCAATGTATTACTCTGGGCATTGTAGACCAACCTTTGTTTTTGTATTTAATTATTTCAATATTTTTGTATATAGGTAGTTTGCACAAGATAACTTTGTAACGATAATGGGGAGAATTCTCATTCTCTCAGTCAAGTCATCATCTTAACCCTGTGAAAACTAGTGCTGTTAAGGGCTCGAAACGTTGGGTCATGGTGTTAATAAATGCAATTAATCCGTTCTAAAGTGTCTATAAACTTTAACCATGAATATCTCCATAACCATAGGGTTCCACGGGGTCACCCGCACCCCGTATTGGGGGGTAGCCCTTCTCCCATAATTCATATTTTAGTTTATATAGATATCAGATATATGTGCACTAGAAAAGAAAAAAAAACAAGTTAAGTGATATTATGAAAATTTTATAGAAATGTTAAGTAGAAATATGGAATAAATCACTGACTGTATTGTTGTTATTTTAGATTTAAAATTGTTTTGTCTATATAAGACAAAATATCTTCTATTATCATAATTGTTATATTCATTATTAATGAATGTATAGAAAAGTTTTAGTTAGGTGTACAATTTTATCAAAGTAATAATTTATTATTCTATGTTATTCTATACTGTAAAAATGGGAGTAGGATCTTGTTAGCTCTTTTAAAGTTGTTAGTTAAGTTTGATCACTGTGTACAGTCAAGTGCAAAAATATGGTTCAACATAATCGTCTCATAAATATGGTACTACGCTCTTATTACACCGGCATAAGGTGCTATGGGACATATTTTTGAATAAGATGTGCACCACCATATTTTTATACTTGACTGTACCCATGAACATTGTTGATTTTTTTTATCTGTCACAACTGAGCTGAGCTGTTCTGTGTAACTGAGTGCAATGATTGTTCATTATGATGATAAAAATTAAACTAAAAATCACAATATCATGTTGAATTTTATTTCTCTGTCTGTCCTTACACACAACACACAGACTGACTGACTGTTTCGAGTTTTCCTCGTGGTCAGAGTGGAGAAGGTGGAGGTGGAGGAAAATTCATAAGAGTACTGTAATAACAAAGTACACTGAATTTTTTGGACTGAGAGTTGAAAAAAGTGGACTCCACATTTCAGAACAGTCACCATTCCTGGCAGCATTACCAGATAGTCTCCTAGATGATGACACTGTCATTGAAGTGAAATGCCCTTACGCTGCCAGGTCCATGCCTGTTACTGCTGTGACAGTTCCATACCTTGAACCATACAATTTACCAAGCTGATGAATATATTTGACACTGTGGTGGTGGTACTTTTATTAAAAAACTTACTTAATTGAAATATACATTTATTTTGCCTTAATTTCATCATGGTCAAAAAGAACTGATCTTCCCTACCTAACAGAATAACAGAACTAGAATAATACTGTATTTTATCTGCCGTAGGACTTAAAGTTGAGTATACAAAAAATAACTTCTTGTATGTAACACTAAAAATATTAACTGTTTATTTCAAAATATAAATTATCTTCTTACATGCTAGAGCTCAGTTACAATCTCGAAGTTTGGAGATTCTATTAACTGAGTTCAGCCTAAAATGATTCAATGTAGTTAGTGCTCATGTATTGATTTAACGTTAGTTCTTATTAAGCTCAACCAGTGCTTTCTTAAATGTATTCTTTACTTTATCAGGGTAATTATCTAAAGTTTCTATTACTTGTTTGGGTAAGCTGTTCAGGGTGCGTGGTAGGTATGAGAACCAGCGCCGTCTACCTTTGTCATTGTTACTCTTAGGTATCTTAAAGTGTGGTTCATTGGTTAATATCCCGCAGGTGGGATGGCCTATTGTACCTGTCGAGCTGGCCCATCAAGTGTTCGTGTTCTAACACAACAGCTAGTTTTAATTTATCATATACACTAAAAGTTCTACAATAATTAAATAGTTTGTGATAGTTATTTTTATACTGAAGTTTTATTTTCAAGGGAACTATGGTTTTTAATAATCTTATTTGTATATATTTTTAGTAGATATGTATTATATGTTCGCCCATAGCTTATTACAGAGTCAGCCAACGCCAGGTATAACATACAAAGTATAGTACCTATGTGGCATTTTGTTTTAATATACTAAAGTTGCTTAGGATTGTCTTAAGTTTTTGGCACACATGGTCAACATGTGCCCCCAGTTAAATTTGGTATCTATTGTGAGGCCTAAATAGGTATATTGATCAATAACTTCTAGTTTTTCACAGTTGCAGCTTGTTGACCATGTGTGCATGCATACGTGCTCGTGAGCTACAACGCTAGGTATGTTATATAGTTTAAACTATAATACATTATTGCTATGCCGATGGTCCTGGGTTCGAATCCCGGTAATGAACACAGATATTTGTTCCTGAGTCATGGATGTTTTCTATGTATTTATGTATTTGTATATTATATATATCGTTGCCTGAGTACCCGTAACACAAGCCTTATTGAGCTTACTGCGGGACTTAGTCAATTTGTGTAAGAATGTCCTGTAATATTTATTATTATCTTAGTTTTTTTTATAGTTTCAGGATAATCCTGCGTCATGCACCCATTTACATAAGATATCAAATTCACTTTGCATCTGACTCTCCGTTGTCCTGACATCTTTCATCAGCAAACTGGTACACAGGGCGGTCTTGAACAAGTTACACATATCATTGGCATAAATTAAGTACTTTGTCGGGCCGTGCCATAATTAGATTTTCTTAGATCACTCTCCAGCAATACTGACTGCATTGTATCTATTGTGATGGTAATCTTTGAACCAGTTTAATGTTGGCCCCTGTATAGTGAATTGACCATTAACTTCTGTCTGTAAATTATTGAGCTAGTAGCTGTGAGGTATTTTTTCCTTTTTGAAAATGATACTGTCTCATGGATAACATGTCACTCAAAGCCTGTATAAAATTGAATAGCTTTGTCATCATTTTTAAATCGATGACTTTTCCCAAACACATGTTCCATATCAATTTGCATTCCTTTTGATGAGAATTCTTGATTATCTACAACAGGCACTGTACAGTCTTTTATTTTAGCACTGGCAGCAATTTCTATTTCACTGTCCACTTCCATGTCTACTTCCATGACATTTGGAGGTATTTCCTCTTCATAAATTGTAATTTTCTCTGAACGTCGTCTCAAGTCGCTGCTGGCGGGCGATTGCACTTGGTGGTACTTACACCAAGGGCAAGGGTGGGCCACCAACCTTTAAAATGTTGAATGAGAATATAGAAGGTACAGCAGTTTTTCTCAGGAATCTTGCTTTTGGTGCATAATCTGAAAGAGAGCCACGATTGTTTAAAAGCTTTAAGTAATGCTTAGATGCAGGATAAGTAAAAATAATAAGAGAAACTTACTTGTGTATATACTTTGACCGTAATAGTCTGATGTAAAATGCATCGAACATAAACGGGATGAATGTTTTGTTTTGAAGTTTATGATACGTAACGAACGGTCCCAAGCCTTTCGACGCTTGTGGTCTTTTAGAAATGCGTGAATGCCTTGATTTTTGCAGTTTAGAGCACGACAGTGAGTCATTTTGTAGTAGAAATATCTTAATTATTGCGAATGCGCAATGTTATTTACATATGTTTATGTAATTTTATTGTATTGTATGGGATTTGACAGATGACAAGTAGACATTAAGGAACGTCGATTTTGCTGACACGTGGCGGGATAAAAGGCAGCTTTTCTCCTCATTTGTGTAGTTTTTATAATTTATAAATATAATACAGGTGGGCCGAGGTGGCTAAGATTCGATTGCGATGTACAATCCATAATGTTGGTTCCCGTTGCTACAAATACTATTTACACAGCCAACCGTCGTTCGTTCTAAAAAATAGTTTATCATTTCCGAACGCACCCGTCACTGTTAACCAATAAATGAACACTTTAAAATGCAAAATACACGATAATCCGAAATTTGCCAATATATGTTGTCGACTCAAAACTCTTATTTTTTTACGTTCTTTCATTTGAGTATAGTTTCATTCAGTTCCGTGTAATTTTGTAACTGACAGTAGGTTTAGAATTAGAATGTACTGACGCCATTAAGCGTTTGTCACGCACGACTTTGGCGGTGAGAGTCGTAGCTACAGAAGCTAACGCCTTTTTCTAAAGCGATTGTCAAACTTGAAACTCATGGTACCGCAATTAACAAAATTGTATGGGTTTGACAGTTGAGCGTTAGACGCTCACGCACATTTTCTACAGACGCTTTCGATATCTACACAAGCTCACGCCTCGTTAACTATGTAACTCATGGTAAGGGTAATTAACTCCTCGACCGCGTTAGCGTATCGGGAGTTCAAATTATGTTTGCCGTTTATTTAAATCATCCGGCAACTTTCATATTTTGACCCCTCGATACGCTAACGCGGTCGAGGAGTTAATGTCGTACAACCTTTATACTAGGCCTTCTGGTGAAAAGCGGTCACCGTAGCTACTGGAAGTGAAGTCATTCGCCTTTTTTACACTGGACAAGAATGTGATTACTTGACTACTATCTTTCGGCACCTACTTCACTTCCAGTAAGTGATTCCACTAAAGTTGCGCATGTGGGAGGATCGAATATGATTGATTACGCGTAATAGAATGTCCAATAAAAGTGTCAGCTAGCTAATGTATTCAAGGCAAAATCGATTTCTTATTGAAATATTTACATATTAGCAGTTACCGTTTTCTCGAATAACGGTGACTCATACATCTAGTTCACTCTTACATCATATTTTTATCGATGATTACATATTATGTGACTTAAGCGTTGTTTAGATAGTGTTTGTAGAACTGAACCCTATATATTTTCCCCAAACTTTGAACATATCTAAACATTTATCATCATCATTCCAGCCGAAAGACGTTCCTGTAAATAAATCACTATATTCGATTACTCGTTCTATATACGTTTTTTGATATTCAGTAATGGTAGTTTATGCAACAGTGATATAATAAGGGTTCTTAAAACATGAGAGTTGCCGTTACAAAACGAGACGAAGTCAAGTTTTGTAATAATAGACCCGAAAGTTTTATGAGCTGTTACCAAGTATGAGCTGTTGCATACACTAGTTTTTCTACGATAGCTAAAATAGCGAAAAACGCAAAATTTCAACAGGTGAAGGCAGAATGTGAAAGATGTCGTATGCCCATTGTAGAAATTTAAAAAATCGACAGTGCTCATAATATTGTATGAAAATCCATAGGAGCATCGTTTAGCAGTGTTCTTATGGAATAGCATAGACAACGTTATAATGTATACTTTTTTAATATCACTGTCAGTTATCTAATTGACAGGTATAAGTGAAAGCAATAACTTCACCGTCATACATAATGCATTTTTTTTTCTCCTATTACTGAAGTACCTAGTCACCTTCCCAAAATACACGAAAAACCGAACCTAACACCAATAAGTCATCGTACATCAAACGACATTCCGTGGAGTTGAGTAATGGCTCGCTAGGATGGCGATGCGCAGGCGCATTCTCAATTGGGGTTTACCAGATCCTGTGATATGATACGTTGTGTCATCTACTCGGTACCGATGTATAAATCCTTGTAAATATAAGGAGATAGGTCACTTGATTTGAACTTTGAACAGAGTTACAGAAAAAAAAACGCAACAACATTTTTTTTGGCTGTAGCCAAGATAGGAATCGTTCGCAGAAATCCCTTAAAAAAATATCGTTTTGACAGATGTCACGTAATCATTTCCGTATATGATTTACGTTTGTGCCTTTCACAAGAATGTCCCTAAACGCTTTTGCCTCGTATGGAGGCTTCAACCAAATCCGAAAAGCTCGAGATAATACTACTAAATTGGTTAGTTACCCAAGCAATGACCTATTTCAGATCCGATTTAGTGACGTCAATTTCAGATTATTCTATTTTGTAATTTAAACCTTGAACGAACGTCAGGTGCCATTATCTGCTATTATGTTATTACACAAGTAAGCTGACACTTTTCTCGTAAACATATCAGCCATCGCTCTGGGCACAAAACGAAGGATTTATAGAATAATTAGAAAGGAATTTTGTGTTCTAACTACTCGTAAAAGTTGTCAGGTACTGTTTATTTAGCATTCAAATTATGCACCTACACCAAATGTAGGTATAAAAACAAGCTTCCTAGGACAATGCCTCAATGACCTATTTTGGATTTAAGGTAGATAGAGGTAGGTAAGTTACACTTACTGTATATATTTATTTTGTTATATATAACATTTAAACGAAGTAACTCATTTTATAAGTAGGTATTATTAGGGCGGATTTTTATTTAGTTGTCGTTTTTTTTTCGCGTCAGATTTGAATGAAATTCGGTGGGTAGGTAGAGTTCTTTATTCTCTACAAGATAGACCCAATTTGAAAGTTTCACAATTTATTCCACTGAGTTACGAAATCGTATGGAATTTTCGTAACTCAGTGGGAAATTTAGTACCTACAACTTTTTTGTCGATTTGATCGAGATTATCTATCTACCGTAGAATAAGGAACTCTACATACCCACCAAATTTCATTCAAACTTGACGCGAAAATAAAACAACAACAAAATAAAAATATGCCCTTTAACTGATATAAAAAACAATAGATTACTTTGTTAATTTTTGCTCGACTATAGTGATTTTGCTCGAATTTTATCTAGAATTTTGTTATTTTCTTGCTTGATAGCACGACAATAATTAATGTAGTTTTCAATAGGTACATATAAACTCCTCGTGGCTTTTTGACGAAGATGAAGATGACATTAAAACCTTTATAAACTGTTACAGCTTATAAACTGGAAAAGATTTTATTACAGAAAGCCTGTAATAATACAGGTTTATACATACTGCTGCTCGTTATACATATACGCATTGAAAATAAAGTTCAAGACTTCAAAGAGGAAATTAATAAGTGTCGGACAGTGTCCATACAAAAGGGCTCTACCGTTTATCTACGATTATAACACTATAAAATTATTCTCCGCACCATTAAAGGCAGTAAATTACTCCGCATATTACAGCAAAAGGTAGAAAATTACATCGCAAAATAACCATAAAAATAAAACGTGTAGTAAACCGTAAATAGGTATAGGAACACCTCCAGGCAATAAAATTGAGCTTGGTCATAAAATGAGGGCACATCGATAAAGATATAGAATTGTAGACTATCAAAAGTAATCCTACACTTGAAGAACAATAAAATTCTTCCTGATAACAAATTATTGAGGATCAACTAAAGACATCTAAAGCTGCATCGTGCACTACTGAGGGAGGGAGATTTAATTTAAGATTAACCTATGGATCATCTTTAAGTACAACCCGTACTTCAAACCTGTTCTGTTTTAAAGCAACTGTCCTGATAATGAACGAAGAAAGGCACTTATAAGATTACCTATAGTTAAACTCTTTCGAAAAAAGTGCGAGTTGATATTACAAAGAAAATAATAGGAAAGTAAATCGATGATACATTAAAAATTATAGATTATACTTATGATAAAATGCATATGTCTGTATTCTAACATTTAATAGATGAAGGTTTTATGGCAGAGAAAGCTACGGTAGTTAATGAAGATATACCAGCAATACCAGTCTCAGCTTTAAATCGCGTATTCAATGCGGTTTATGTTAGTACATTACTTATTATGGTGATGCCGGACGTATCTATTTACCTGTTATGCCAAATGAGGTTAAACTGTATACATAGTAAATTATTTATAATTTTCCTTTTAAAAATAGAACTTACTTTACAACAGACATATATACAGTAAAGGATAATTTATTAATCGGCTCATTTTTACACGAAATTGAAACCAAAATTTTGTGTAAAAATGAGAGAAATTTAAACATAATCGCAAAATCCACTTTAAATATGAATAATGATATGAAGAGCTACTTGAAAGATAACACAAGTGCGATGTAGAAAATGGTTTTGAGACATTGGCATTGACAATGTTTACTCAAGGTTTTAGTAACAAAAAACTTTCCAACTAATCTATCAAACGTAAATTTCCCACAGACAAATCTCGTAAACATAGTGATTCAGTTCCCTTATCGCTTCCTAAACTTAACGATTTACTGATAACAATACGTAAACATAAACCAAGTTTAGGCATTTCACTATCTCCGGTAGTAAAATTCACATTTAAACCAAGCGTTTAAAACTCACAGTAAAATTTCTTAATTAAAACTCAGATAAACTAAACTTAACCGAACGTCCAACTGATTACTTGAAAAGCTCTCCTAAACAATGCGTGTCATTCATGCTTTTTAAATCACTCACCATTTATATCAGCATCCCAATGGACCACTGCACATGAATTAAAATCACTAGAACACAATGAACTGGATCGATATTTTAAACACTGGACCAAAAACGCACCCTTGCGGCACTCCTGATTTAGAATATTATAAACCGTTTTTAAATTTCGAATTCGACACGTGCGCGCGACTTCGTAGAAGCGTGCCTCTGAATAGCTGCCGGCTTTATACTGACGAGCCGAACCATCGCACTGCGCTCGCGCCGATGTTTACTAACCCCATGTGCAACACAATCAAATGCTTAATCCTGAACCTTAAGCTATTCATGTTACAGTCTATTTTCCCTTGGTATTTGTACGGAGCATCTGATGCTTATCTGTGTTAGTAAGTCGGACACATGTATTTGTCATTATATGAATGAAGAACTCCATACTCTACGCTAGAGCTTTGCGCCGGCGCGTTTCATTTATAACCTTAATTAATGTGTTATTTCCTCCAATTGTTAGATGTCCTTTGGAGTCTTACATTATCTGGTGATGAATCATATATTTACACGGGCTATTAACAAATCTGAAAAGAAACCGTTGTTTTTTAAAATTCGTGTGAATTACAAGAATCCTTACACATGTAGAATCATGAAGTTTGCAGTATTACGAAGAAATTGCAGCTGCAGCTGCTGGGATTGGTCCAAATTGCCCATACTCATAAACACCGAGGACAATAGTTTTTTGTTTCGAATTAATGACTTTCCCGACAATAAGCGGTTGTTTTTTTAGCGCATTCAAACATTTTGAGCTCTGATAAAATCCTTAATTGACTCATTAGGATTCAGTTTTACATTTCCTTGTTATGTTAAAATTTTACCTGGCAGTTTGTTGTTGTTTAGATAGATATATCGGATATTACAAGCTTAGTAATTAAACCGCTTACTCCGCTGTCTGAATGGCAAAAAGCGCTCAGCAGAGGATCATTAGTATCATTACTCGTAATTACTGCTTTTTAAATACATGTTTTCATAATTCATGAAGTTCCTACTTCATGTTTTTACGACCTACCTTGGGAGTCTTGGGACAAGTTCTTAACTTGTTTGTAGGTATATCCTAAGCACATACGTAGCATAATATTTATTACTATGTATGCATTTTTTTTATAGGACTTGAATACGCGTTCACAAAGTTATGATCAATTATGATGTATTGGCAGCATAAGAAATACATGCAAATCTCTTGCTTTATAAATATACAGTATGTCCTTGGGGACGAATTTGACCACAAGGAGGATTTTGGAAAGGTTGACCTGTCTAATCATTTCCCTGTTTTGTTGCTGATGATATCTTTCGACACTTTCCTATTTTTTTTATATAATAAATGTTCAGAAAACATTTAGCAGTGGTTTTCTCACAAATATGACTTCGTGATTTGTGATTCCATTTAGGGCCGAGAGATGCACAGATGTAGCTTGTATTATTGAGATAAATAAGGCATTGCTTGCATGCTGCTTCTCTTTTGCGTAATGCCCACACTTCCTTACGCTTCGAGCCCTTTACAGCACTCCTTATCACACAGGGTTGAATAACGTCATCATTTAACTCTGTAAATGGCTCCAAACGTAGAGAAATCTGATCAATGTTCACGTTTAATCCATTTGAAAGTGTTTCATTTTACCTACAGATAATTCAAAGGATTTGTGGTGATGAAACTAGTTTGTAGTTCTATAAATGGAGACTATAAAACCATTGTAGGCAGATAAAGAGGCATTAGCTATGAAACAAGAGCAAGCAAATCACATGCCTTTACTTGGGTACCAATTCGTTATTCATTTATTCCGATAAGGCCTGCAGTTCGCACCTAGGCGCCTACGCTGGGCACACTTCTAATGTAGTGGAGATTCATATTCTCAGGGTTTAAAATATTGATCAGCTCGGGATCTCGGCTTATCACTGTTGCTGTCGCGTTTTAACAAGTATGTAAGTGCAAAAGAGACGCATAGATTGATATTCGACAGAATGGTAACATTACTAGCCAATTGAAAACAAATAGGACATTAAATTTATCATCAGCTCATAAGGTGTGTAGATTTGTTGTCCCTTTGCTAACGTATCTCTATATATTTATGACCTAAAGTACGATTTAAACTTTCGTGAGTCATACTGTCATACTGTCTGAGCTGCGTGGCAACATCATTATGTCCGACTATGACTGACTGATGCAATCGAAAGATGCGCGCACATCGGTTTTGTCAATATGAATGGACAAAGAAAACTTGAATTTGTAGCCAATTTTCTGAACGCGGCAGTATTTAATTTAGTTGCGGTTAAATATTATGTACCTACTCGTAAGTCTGAACTCTGAATCCCTGAAATTTTAACTAGTGCTCCTGGTCGTGACCGTGTTTCGTGAACCCGTAGCCGAATCTCCGTTGCTGTGTTACTCGGCAACGGAGATCCGCTCCGTTTGCTCCGTGTGATTCGGCTACGTGTAATTAAGATACGTAGCTACGTGTACACGGAGATACGTATCTTATTTATACGTAGATCGGATCCAGTCGTGACCGTGACGTTAAGTGTAGATTTTATGCGTGTTATTAAACCCCCGAATGTAATGCAAGGGGCGAGTTTTTAATTTCAGTTTCCATACTTTTGCATTTTAAATAAAAATTTAAGAGATCAAAAATAATTAGATGCAAATATTATGTTGGAGGCAAAAATAATAGACCAGTACAAATTGTAAAAGATGTGTATTAAAAGAAGCCGAGCGGAGCCGAAGCCGAGATTCGCGGGAACGTAGCCGAATCCAGAAACGGATACGTATCTTTGACGTGACCGTGTAGTACGGGATCTTAGCACCGCCGGTGCTAAGGCTACGTAGCTACGGTTCCGCGTGTAACACGTATATCACAAGCCCTAATTTTAACCATCAGACACAATCATATTTTTATTAGCAAAACACAATAAAAGGTAAGTATACTAATGTCGTTCTACATAAACGGTCATCAAACCTCCGTTAACTAATTTATTGTTTGTCCTTATCTGTCAGTTTGGGATTTGCGGTTGTTTAATAAGGAACAAAACATATTTGAACTGTACCATTGTAAAGCATGAATTAAATCATGTTTTTTAAGTAGTCACACTACTAAATAAATTATTAATTGAAAGAGATATCATACACTACAGAAAAAGTGACCACGAACCAGGGACCTCCTGCTTTCGCGGCAGAAGATCGCTGGTTCGTTCCCAGCCAGCAACTTCACAGTGCCCATGTTGAATACTGGTCGAGCCTTGGTCACTTTTTCTGTAGTAAATGATATCTCTTTCAATTTATATTGTTAACTGTATTTTGTCTCTGATAATATTCCATGACTTGGCTATCAAATTGACAGTTTATTCACGAGCTTTAAGAATTGAATTAGAGAAGTATCTGTCAAACAAATGCAAACGTGGCTTGCTGTAAGCTCTCAATTCTCAAGCGTCTCATTCGGACATATTAAATAATATTCACGAGAGTTTTATAGTCTCATTCGGACAATCAGGACGCAAACTGTTCGTTTTGAAGCAGAATAAGGAATTTGTAGAAACAGTTTATTATGACTACCTATGGTTGTATAATTGATTGTTCAATTATTTTACTTGTTCGCAATAATGAATGAGATGATGATTAATGCTAAGAGGAATGAACCGTTGGACTTTGTTTAAGAGGTAAAAATAAGTCTAAAGTAAGAAAGGGATATCAAAGTCAAACTTAAAAATTGTAAGTAATTAATAAAAATGTGTTATATAATACAACTAATGTTCCAATACAGTTTTAGTTCCTATTTATATATGTGTATCCAAGTTATTGTACCACCAAACGCACCTGACAGCATGGTGACAACTAGTGCTCCTGGTCGTGACCGTGTTTCGTGAACCCGTAGCCGAATCTCCGTTGCTGTGTTACTCGGCAACGGAGATTCGCTCCGTTTGCTCCGTGTGATTCGGCTACGTGTAATTAAGATACGTAGCTACGTGTACACGGAGATACGTATCTTATTTATACGTAGATCGGATCCAGTCGTGACCGTGACGTTAAGTGTAGATTTTATGCGTGTTATTAAACCCCCGAATGTAATGCAAGGGGCGAGTTTTTAATTTCAGTTTCCATACTTTTGCATTTTAAATAAAAATTTAAGAGATCAAAAATAATTAGATGCAAATATTATGTTGGAGGCAAAAATAATAGACCAGTACAAATTGTAAAAGATGTGTATTAAAAGAAGCCGAGCGGAACCGAAGCCGAGATTCGCGGGAACGTAGCCGAATCCAGAAACGGATACGTATCTTTGACGTGACCGTGTAGTACGGGATCTTAGCACCGCCGGTGCTAAGGCTACGTAGCTACGGTTCCGCGTGTAACACGTATATCACAAGCCCTAGTGACAACCCTAATGTTAATATCATCATTACATTTACATGTTTGACAAGCTGTACGTCAAATGTAGGAAAGAGAAGCGTCTGTACTTTAGTACTATTACTTATTATGTGAAAACGACAATGTTTAAATTCGAATATAGAAATATTTTCGTTGTTCAAATTTGACCTATATAACTTTGACATAAAGTGCCCATGTTGAATACTGGTCGAGCATCAGTAGGTACTTCTACATTAAGTAAACAATGTTTAAAAGGAGTTTCACCACAAAATAATTAAATATAAAGTCCACTATAAGTACATGACCTAATATTTTAAAATAGGGAAACCGCAATCATAATGACTCTTACAGACAAATATTAAAACGTAAAATTGAACATCAAAAGCTTATACCTAACAATCCTTTCTTAGAAAACGGTTATGTTGGTGTACAGACCAGCTTTATAAGGATAAATGAATCTAATTTGAGAAATTCGGTCACCATATTCATTTGTTTTAAAAAAAATACTGTCAGTAAGAAAACTGACACTTAGACCATTCAACGAACCAGACTCTAGAAAATGACAGAAAATACGTCATTTTCTATAAGAATATGTAGGTGAAAAAAAGTTCGCCGACTTTTGCGGGGGACGTTTGCATCTCAAATGTATGGCTAATTTAGTTAATAAAGTTATTTCGCTTTATCAATTACCGGTATCACCTAGTGGTACCGAAAACGTAACTACAAAATGTCACAAATAAATACAGGTTGTGACAAAAGTCCGAAGCGATCAGCTGATAAGGTCATTGACCCTGAGTACGATCCAACTGGAAAAATTTAGAAAAGAAGAATTTAGAAGAGCCCAGTATATAAATTTGTCAGATTCAGCTTAAATTTTTGCCATGAGTTTTCATAGTTACAAAACCATTTATACATGTTTTAATGAGAGATAATTTCAATTTGAATGGAATAAATAAAAAAGTTTATCAAAATTGTTGAGAGTTGTCGAAAAATCCACCATTTTCTAACAGCTGTTTTACCATAATTCAATGAGTGAGCTCCAAATACCTATCTAGTTTTCGACCTTACTGCTATTGAATCATAATAAAACATTTTTTTTTCTTGTTCAGTTTAAAGTCTTCTACGGAATAAATGAAACATTTTTAAACATTTTCACACAAAATTATGGTAATTGTTTGTAGAAATACACGAAATACTTCGCATATTTTATAGCGCTAAACAGAGCGATTTGAAGTGCATTTTAAGAGAAAAAACACTAGTGATAGATATACATACCTATACTATTTATAATTTTTGAATACAGTATTACCTAAAGTTTATAACTGAATATATATATATTAATTCATCTGAGACACTATTTTTCTCCTACTAGGATTGAAAGAGCTTGCAATTCTGAGTAAGAAACATATAACAATTTACATATTAGCAAAAAACGATTTTTCT
Source organism: Lathronympha strigana (assembly GCA_949128165.1). Lineage (NCBI taxonomy): Eukaryota > Metazoa > Arthropoda > Insecta > Lepidoptera > Tortricidae > Lathronympha > Lathronympha strigana. The sequence continues at coordinate 1,079,052 of OX421903.1, forward strand.
ACGCCCCTAACGCCCCTTAAGGCGATTCAGTTGACGACCTAAACTGAGTACATTCCCTTCCATACAACTGAGTCTAAACTCTAAAGTAATACGTCATGGTAACTCCCTGGAGTAAACTCTGCAACAATTAAACGGATCTGTTACTATTGCAACATAGTTCCTTATTATCGACTGCACGTGACGTTGACTCATAAACGACTGTAAATGTTAGCGATAAGGTCGAGAATCGTCTGCGAGCTAATACTTTAAGGACCAGCTACACTATCGTGTCGTCGGCGATAACTTTGTACTGTTTCGTTGTTCCAGCTTTATTGCAACTTATTAGAATTTACAGTCCCACCCAGTCCAAGTGGTATTACTTTTTTTTAACTATGTGTCTTTACTGAACGAGCGAACGAATTTATCTCAGTCTACTTGTATAATCGGTTGTTTTTATGGGTGTATTTGTATTTTTGTTTAACGATAACTCGAGTATCGATTGTCGTGAAATTTGGCAGGTACTTCCATGAATTATTTCATATTTTTTGGACGTATGATGCAAAAGTTAGAGAGGGGTAGGCATTTTTATCTTTCGGAGTGATTATTTCTGAAATTCCCTTTATCAAAAATGTTTTAGTAAACCCCAATTCTTTTTCAAATATTTATCCAAAAATACCTCACACTTTAGCATCAAAACGAAAAAACAAATCATCCAGTTTCCGGGTTTTTATTTCACTATTTTGGCGGTATGATTGATATGCATATTCATATTCATACTATATTACAGTTTTTTAGTACTAACCGTCACTGAACTAAGCCGCAGAATGATAATACAGACATGGCGAAACTATAGAGGTCCTAGTTGACTACGGAACCCTACAAATTACGATAGTGGTAACTGTGAACAAACCTGTGAACCAACACAGTGCAAACACACAGATTCAACTGTTCAAGTTTACTTCTTAACTCGGACTGTTAAGATAACAATGTTATCTTAACGTGCGCTGTTTGCACTGAGTTCACGGCTCTGGGCTTATAGTTAAACTTTAACCAAGGGTTAACCTGTCATGTTCAAGATTATACTTGTATCTCACTTATAATGATCAAAGGTAAGACGCGATGGCGCTAACGAGGCAGATTCTAACAATAAAAAGTTGGATAGTTTTGTTATCCTTTTGACGACCGGTTGGCGTAGTGAGTAGTGAGCCCCTGACCTTGCCTGACTGCCTGACCCTGCCTGCTAAGCTGATGGTTCTGGGTTCGAATCGCGGTAAGGGCATTTATTTGTGTGATGAACACATATTTGTTCCTGAGTCATGGATGTTTTCTATGTATTTGTATATTATATGTATCGTTGTCTAAGCTAAGTAGGTACTCGTAAAACAAGCCTTCTTGAGCTTACTGCGGGACTTAGTCAATTTGTGTAAGAATGTACTATAATAATACTTATTTATTTATTTATAGCTCAATCCTCCGATTATACTCCGATTCGTAATTCAAATCAGAAAAACTTACTGCACTTTCTTATTTCCTTTTATATTCGTGTTAATAAATAGAATGATAAAATTGTTATAATATTAGATTGAAAAAACTTGCAAATATTTTTTTTCAAACAAAAAAAAAAACAAACAAAAATTTATTCATTGCTGGTGCGCAGCAATGAGCAATCGTATCTTATCCATATTATAACCATACCACATGAAGATTTTAACATCTGAATATCGCTTATCGAATAAGTCACTTGACTCGTGAGACTTTAAAAAAAAAAAACTGTTTATTTCGAGTAACAAGACTCATACATAATTTACACACAATTAAAACAATTTACACACAATTAACACAATATACATTAACCACGATACACACATACAAATAAAACAATTACTTAAAATTCCACTCTACTGGACTCGTGGTTAAAACAGTGACTTTGACCACCGTCATCTTCCTCTCACTGTGTTAACCACCAGGCGCATGAAGTCCGCAGCAAGATGAAATATATGGACAACATTTATTTCCAATCATGGCCAGGACACTGTTGGGACTTTGGTTCCTAAATCATTTTAACGGCCTCCTAGCCTAGTTGGTAGTGACCCTGCCTGCGAAGTACGAAGCAGGAGGTCCCGGATGATCCGGGAGGATTCGAACTTCGAATCCTGGTCAGGGCATTTATTTGTGTGTTTATCACGAATATTTGTTCCTGAGTTATAGATGTTTTCTATGTATAAGTATTCATATGTAACTGTCTATTATATATATCGTCACCGTACCCACATCACAAGCCTTATTGAGCTTACCGTGGGACTAGGTCGATTTGTGTAAGATTCTCCCACAATAAATAAAATAAATAAAATTGTTTATTTCGGACCATATGTATCCATATCTTTGTAAGTAACTTATCCTAAATTAGGCTAAACAAGTTAGTGCTACATATGAAAGAGTAAAGTATAAAAAGAGAAGGAAAAAAAAAACAAGAAACTTATAACTAAATACTGATTTTGGGGCTACTTGGCCCTGCCTATAACGACATTCACAAAATATTTTATAAACGGGCCGTCCAACCGTTCTGCCTGCACAACACCTTAGCATGCTGTTGCTGCTGCCCCGCACTCGTTTTAGCAGTGAACCTATCCTCTTACGCCTAATGGCAAAAAAGTCATCAGTTCTTGCTTCGGCGAACATACCAGCCTCAGCAGCATCCTAAAGATGTTATTATACTGCACCCGTATTGTGTTATAGGCCCTCTGCGTGAATGTCACCCACCCACAGGCTGCACGTATAAAATGTTTGACAATGGGCTTTGAAAAGCGTCAGTTTCACCTGTTCGTTACAACGTGCAAACCTGCGGGCGAGCATATTATCATAATTTTTTTTAATTTAGTCAAAGATAATTTCAACGGCCCCTTAGCCTTCCTAAGCGTCATAGCCCCCCCCCCCCTTCCCTCCCCACTCAAAGGCGCTTACGACCTTTTTGCCAATACCAATCTACAGATCACAGGGCCACTATTATATACTGGTGGTAGGTAGGTCCCTCACATCAACACAGGGCGTCCTTCTACAACTCAACCCATAAGAGAAAACCAGAATTGTGTTTATCACATTGTCACCAACGAAACGTAAAGTACAATTATTAACACGTCACAAAGTTAACGTATGTAAATGACAGGTTTCATTTAACCTGTCAGTCCATTCGCAGGTAAGTTTCTAACCGGTTACTCACAACAACTTAGTGTGTGTCATCTAAAAGGAAATGCATTTAACCGCAGACCATGCGTTCCAATAGACTAGCAAATGTTCCCGTTTTAGGGGCTCATGTTTTTTGTTACCAACCCGGGCTATACAAAAAAAAATGTGTTTTATATTCAGAATCGCGAGCTCTTTCAATCCTAGTAGGAGAAAAAAAGTGTCCCAAGATTTGTGTTCCGTTTCGCCACCATTTTTCGCAGATTTGGTATGTAATATAAAAATATAAGAGTCGATTCTGAGTAGAAAACAGATTAAAAATTCCACTTTTGCAAAAAAATAATTTTCTACTACAAAAAATAAAAATTCTATCTAATGCGTAGTGAATTCACATTCAGGCTGTCCCGTAAACAGCAGTTCAACCTGACAACAGAGGTAGATTGACTCAAGAGGTAACTAACCAACCTTACATGAATTCAGTAAAAGTTGGAAGGTTTTCAAGATATTGCCGATTTAATTAATTAGCCAGCTGACGACAGGGATGCTGATCCTAGAGCATTCCTATCATCACCTTCCATCAAATACAAATATATTTTTTTAATTCTTGAGGAATCTATCTAAATCAATTGATGGTCTGAGAGGAAATGCTTTTTAACGCAGTCAATCAAACTTTTTTAACTCGTATTACAGATCACAAATACATGCAAAAGTATGTTCTATTTAAGTGTAATAAGGGTCATTTTTTATTGAATTGTTTAGACAAAAAGGAGTTTCCGAAGGGCAAACAGAGGAAACATCGATTTATCGGTCTTTGCCCGTTGGCTGCATTTTCTCTTCTTCACACGGTTTCTTTGGTTTTATTAATTACAGTGTTCCGTATAATGAAACAAAATTTTTAATAGATATTGACACGAAAAAATTACGTCATAAAAGTACTGCAGTTGCGACTCTTTTTCATATAGTCTTGTTTGGAACGACGTTTCGTTAAGTGCCAACCAGCCAATAATCTTATAATTTAAAATTAAGAATCAGCCTGCTTCGACGCGCGCCACCCGTTACTTACGCTGGTCTCGGGCAGTGATGCCCGAGCCGCGAAGGTGACAACACCACTCTGTCTGGCCGACGATGACTGCCCGATGCAGTCGAAACATGTCATTTTTTACATTAGCGGTTGATGCAACACGTAATTATTGTACGAGAAATGAATAAAAAATTACTAATTTAATAAACCTAACTATGCTATTCTATTTTATTAATTATATCAAGCCATGTGACGAATTTAGCAAACGCTCAGGAACAACCTGTATAAGATTCAACCGCAAAATCGCTAAAGACTAAACATAAAACCTTTCTACAACCGATAAGGAACCATTGGAAACGCATTAGATACCTTGTTTTTATAAAATAAGGCATCAATCACTGGTGGCACATACTTCTGCCCGATTACTGTCGGTGCCTTTGGCCCTTTCGTAAAAAAACTAAGTGGGATTCAGTCTAGAAGGGTTCTGTATACTCGTACAGGACAAGGTGCATCATTGTGGTAGGTAATCTACTTTTTATAATTAGAACTGTATGCATGTATCATAAATTTATCAAAGCGGGGTTGCTTGGGTGGAGAACACGGCTTAGCAAACGCAGCGTAGGACGTCCACCCACAAGATGGACAGATGACTTATGAAGGTCGCCGGGAGACGCTGGATGCAGGTCGCTTCCAACCGGTACATATGGAGGTCCAAAGGGGAGGCCTATGTTCAGCAGTGAACGTCTTGTGGCTGATATGATGATGATGATGATGTCGATGGGGCTTAATCTTGTAAAAAAATTACCACCGGGACCATGGGGGCAATGTCGCCCTTAAAACGTCAGAGGTTTGTTTTCAAATTTTTACACAATTAAGCCCAGTTTTAGTAAATGTGAAAATCGTAAAAATTTAAATAAGTTTATGCATTTTTGTTCGCCTTAAATATGTTTAGTTTAGCTTTTTTTAAACATTCTTTTTTCCATCTCACTCCCTAATTCCCGTTATCTATCTATATCATCGGTCGAAGCTTCGGAAAATACCGTCTTATATAAAACATCGGAGTAGTAAGGACATGTTATTACCCTTCAACAACGGAACCCTAAAAAACTACACAATTATATTTAATTCACACACGTGACGTGACCAACTTACCACTGTGTTTATGGTGCTATTATTTATGTGAAATGCCATGACCATGAGTAGTGTAGCTTTGGTACAATTTATAATTCGGTTTAAATTGAACGGCATGAAGTGCAATTAAGTTTTACTTATAATTATTACAATTGTAAAGCATGAATTAAATCATTTATTATTTATAATAAATGTTTTGATTCATGTTCATGATGATTCATTTCTTCATATATTTAGTATGGCGGTAGCGCATCGAAAGATTCAAAAAATTCTGGAAATTATAAGACATTTTCCCTTACTAGGATTGGAAACTCGCAATTCTGAGTAAAAAAAACATAAAAATTTCCAATTTAGCAAATTATATTTTTTCTACAACAATAAATATAAACATTAAACGCCCACTCACGTCCATAATTAAACTCGCCCAGAACACACATTTTACACATATTTCACCTAACAACCAACTATGCAACTATACCTATCAAAAAACGAAACTCACATAAAACCCTGAATTCAATATTTCAATTATCTTTATCTTGCACTGGGTCAAACTTGACTCTACTCCCCTAAATCTCAAGTTACACTTTAAAACATAAGAAAGCTGTCATTTTTATAATACAATCTTATATTTAACAACGGGCCAAAATTGTATCACGCGTTATTCCATACAAAACATTCAACTTCTATAAACCAGTAGCGACACTTTGAAGGCAAGACTAACTTTGTTTTATTGCAAAGTTATTAATGCCGGTGGCCACAATTAAAACTAACACTATCTCATACTAATTTTGTTTAGCGCGCAACGATAGCGATATTACTAACAGAAAATATAACTTTGTAGTTTACACCACTGAAAAATACAAACTTATATTTACCGGTGTTTAAATTTGGAACTAAGTATTTCGATACCATTTTCACTGTAACAAGCGCCAGCAGCGAAAAATGTAACTGCAAATGTAGTTTTGTATAAAATCCCTGAAACATAACCTATCATAAAATATGGTAAGTTTTAGATAACCCGTCAAATAAGATGTGGGTTTCTAGTTAGTACAAACTGATAGTTGGGGAATGTTAAGAGGACTCGTAAAGGACCAAATGATAATTTGATAACACAGTAGATTAGTTTCTGGATTCTGACGTATTATGTTACCTACGTTTAATTTGTGGGATTTGGGTGAAGTCGGGTAAAATAAACCCTATGAGCTGAGCCCGATGACCCTTCGTCAATGTTTGTCGTAATTCAAAATGGTATTATAAATTCTTTGACCCAACTTAATTTTTGGTAGAAATTGGAGTTTTTGCGAATTAGTTATACAAGCAACTTTCACTGTAATTCTATTCTAGCCCGTGCCGTCTCCTTTTTTTACGAAAACGACATGAATTTGTATTGTAAAATTTGTACAGCCAATCCTAACAGCTTTAGGTCGTAATCAGTACCTATCGTATTCTAATTAAGAAAAAAAATTGTCATGACATAAAAAAAAATATTTTCAGTGACATGTTGGCTATAATGGCTATAACATGACATCGATATATTCTCAATAACATTAAATCAGCTTAGTACTTTCTTACGAACACACAACACGAACATTGACCGCTAAATATCCTTCCGCAATCGGCAAAACATGTTTACATTTAAACTATCATACACTTACCTAAAACCTAATTTACACATTGGCACTTGACACCTAATGTGACAATAACCCCACAGAGCGGTTCCTTGAACCTCAAGGGTTCCTGCCAGTTATTGACTGTTGACATTGTTTTATTGACACTTGGACTGCTCCGGGTTGACTGTCAAGTGTTTTGTGTAGTGGAATAAATAAGGCTGAGGATTAAACTCGTACAAAATAAAGATGGCGGCGCTGCGACCGTTTCAGTTGCATTTTCCCCCCTTAATCATAAAAAAAACCGGCCACAAAAGGATGCCCCGCCCCCCCCCCCCCCCCCCCCCATTTATAACCTTAGGTACCTACTTAAAAATACTGATGGCACGGATATCTCAGCGTGCGGCAATTAGCTTTCGGATTTTATCCTGTATTTGTGCTACAGGCTCTTGTTTTTGCCAAATTTCGTGATTCTAGGATCTAGGTCAACAGGAAGTACCCTATACATTTTGATTCCCATTGCAAATGTATGGGAAATGAGACATAAACGGCCGTATCGTTTGATTGCGTTGACGTAGAGGTTTGGTTGTTTCACAGCTTGAAGGGACCGCAGACTTGTGTATGTGGTATTAATTTAAACTTGCTACCTCTACGCATTCCCGAGATAAAGGGTCTTGACAGACAGATGGACGGGCGAACGGACAACAAAGTGATCCTATGGGTTCCGTTTTCCCTTTTGAGGTAAAGAACCCTAACAATAGACTTTTTGTTTTGGAAGGGGAATGAATTGATTGGTGATTGAGTGGAGAGTCATTCCACTCAAATGAATGTATACCTACTTAGTAAAGAAGATCTAGGACACCATGGTCATGTACCATGAGCTCCGAGGAATTGTTCAGATTAATCCCTGTCGCTTCTTTCGACATCGTTTTCACCCTCACCAAGTTACAATTGAGAAGAATTCCTGCCCCGCACCACGTAAGCACAAAGATAAAAGATACTTAACTAGCGACCCGCCCCGACTTTGCACGGATTATTTATATACATATAAACCTTCCTCTTGAATCACTCTATCTACTAAGAAACCGCATCAAAACCCGTTGCGTGGTTTTAAAGATTTAACCATAGATACAGATAGCGGGAAGCGACTTTGTTTTATACTATGTAGTGACAAGAAAAATAATGTTTTATTAAGATTCTAGCAATAAGGTCGAAAACAAGATAGATGTTTGAAACTCGCTGATCAATAAATGGTAAAATAGGTTCTTACGAAAATGGTGGATTTTTCAAAAACGACAACTCTTTTGAAAAACTTTTCCATTTATTCCTGAAATTATCTTTCAGTTTTTGTATTAAAACATGTAAAAATGTTTTCGTAACTATGAAATCTCATGGCAAAAATTTGAGCTGAATCGGCCAAATTTGTATACCGGCCTCTTAATCCGTTTTGAAATTAATAGATGCCCGAGCCGTGAAGGTGACAACACCACTCTGTCCGACGATGACTGCCCGATGCAGTCGAAATATGACACGCCTATTGTGATAAAAATACGTGAGTGTTAACCGTTGCAATTTAATGTCAGTATGACTCACGAAAGTTTAAATTATATGACCATTTTGAAATGTTTCATTTCAATCAGTAACCCTATTAAAAGGGTTCTTTGGTTTCAATTTCCTTTGTTTTGATGCGTGCATCAACAGTGTTGATTGTCTTCCCCTTCAGCACGTGAGTGGTCAATCGTTCTGATTATATAATAGCTGTCGTTGCCCATCGAGCACCAGTGGTCAAGAAACGTGATTGTTGGGCCAGAGACACTTGATAGTAACGACTTCTTAGGTCTGGGAAGGTGCCGTCTGAGAAAGTGCTGAGAAATGAGAAAACAATAGGGTTTAAGAGAATATAAATATAAAGAATCAAGTTAGAATGAAATGGGAATGCAAATGGACGCACTGACAGACAAGGTCCCACTCAAATCAATATATATAATTTGCTATACAACGTGTCTCTACCGTCTGGACATTGATCGAGAGTTCCTTCTCAGGAATTTTGTAATATAGTAGATTATTTGATAAGTTGAAATATAATTAAAAATATTATATATATTAATTAAAATAAATCAACAATAGATAAGAGCATACTGTATCAGTAATTTACAATGACGGTAATATGAAATTAATTACTATTAAATTGTAAATAGTTTGGAATGAGACTTTAGAGTTACATGGGTTAGAAATACCCTAATCAACACATCCTATTCATCTATGTCCAGACCCAGAGGGTATCTCCCTCTGTACTAAAAAGTAGCAATATTATACAACGTGTTTCTACATGTTGTATAATATTGCTACTTTTTAATTTAATATGTTTTCTATCGCGCTGTAAAAGGGGTTCTTTGTTTTATCAAAACAAATTAATTAAATTATGTGTGTAATAAACATTCAGTGACAAAAAAAAGTATACCTACATTATAATATAACGTTGTCTATGGTATTTCTCGATAGTTATCGAAATACTCTAACAGCTGTGGAAGTAAGTAGCGTGCATTGGCGCCAAAAGAACAATGCGTGCGCGCCATATAATCATATGTAGATTGACAGTCGTTTTTTCAATGGTCTCTGAACATACCTTGAATTAAAATATGAGTGATCTATCATAACACTTGTAAACCTTGCTTCTCTGTCTAGGTCAGGGTCCCTTTTGGCGGTCGCAATGATCAAGATCGGACATTTTCAGTCAGACAAAACGCGGAAGACAAGCATAAACTATAAATTGAAAGAGATGTCATATACTACAGAAAAAGTGACCACGGCTCCCGATGAGCAGGGCTAGGATCGAACCAGCGACCTCCTGTTTTCGCGGCAGACGCCCACATTGTGTAATGAATGCTTGAGACTCTGTGAGGCGATGGATGATAGATGCTCAACTGTTCCAATATAATTTCCTCTTGTGTTAATTTGTTACCTAAGTAGGTATATTTTATTATGAAATATTACCATAATCGATTAGTAATAGTAAGAGTCTAAGTTTTGTGATGCATTGGTGTTTAACTGTAATGTCACTTATAACTTTATTGTGAAAAAAAAAACATGAATCAAAACATTTATTACATTTAATTAATGATTTGATTCGTGCTTTACAACTGCATAAAATATTCCTCACACTTGACGGGACGGGACGGGACGGGACGGGACGGGCCGGGACGGGACGATCTGTCAGTTGCTATAGAAAACGTCACGTGACCTCCGAGGGCTCCGAGCTCAGACGTGATTATTTCTATAGAAATTGACTGATAGTCCCGTCCCGTCCCGTTCTAATGTGAATCATCCTTTAAGATCATGGTTTCGAAAATTACACCTGAAAAGCTTGTATTACCAATTTTCGGCCACGGAAAGTTGTCACGGGTTGCGCACCTAGAGTCACCTAGGGATCACCCAAATATTTCTAAACATTATTTTCCGATTATCATAATCCCGATTTTTGTAAATCGTAAGTCGGTATATCAAAATGAGTCGGAAGTCGGAGTTTTGATAGGGTGCACTTTCCAAAATCGGCTAGGCTAGGAGGCCGACAAGTGCGTCAGTACGTTTAGTACTACTTGTACGTAATGTACGTATACCTACATTATCCCATAACATCTTGTTTTAAAATGATTAGAGCACAATTTGTACTAAACATTGTATGTTTATTTATCGTTCCTAACAGTGCAGTGTACAATCCAGCTAACTATTGGGCAATAATCAAGGATTTAAAAATATCCTTGCACATTGTAAAAGACTCCAAAGTGATGTACAGATGTTTGGACACACCTTTATCTGTTAACTTTCTTTCTGTTCTTTTGTTATTATTGTTCCTTTGTTGGTTTCTTTAAAAACCAACTGAATGCAAAATATTGTAGGTAGGTAAGTAACCAGTCAATTGTTACCACCAAACCTTTGCGCATTCGCATCAAAACTGTTTGAAAATACATTTTGACCCTTATCATAACGAAATAAGGCCAAATATTGTAAACATGTTTTTGACGTAAATTTTACCGTTATCAGCCGTAGTTTACTTCATTATCTTATCCCGATCCGAGACAAAAAATACCGTTGCCTTTATCTTTTATTATTATACAATGACAGATGGCCATTTTGAGATCTGCAATTGAAATTTAGGGATCCGTGTCTTTATTAAAAGATTTTTAAGTTTACGCTATTTTATAGAATGGTTAAAAAGGTCAATATTAAAATTAAGTAAAACCTACTGCGGTATTTGACGCCAAAACTAGGGAATGCAGCGGTTAACCGTTTTTGTATGAAATACCGCGGTTTCGGTTAAAAATCGAATTTAACCCATACAAAAATTTGAAAAAAAATGACTTATTACCACGACCAGGGATATTTCTTAAAAAATCAATTTAAAAAATACTTCTACAATTTTTAAAATTAAAAAATAAGTTGTACTGAACTGAACTAACTTAAAAATTAGGGATTCCCTCGTCTCGGCAATGGCAGTCTCAGCTTGTGCTAGATAAATAAACTGTACATATCTAGCGCTGATTTTCAGACTGGTCCCGAGACAAATTGACAGAATTGGTATAAATTGACAGATCGTCACGTCGCGTTTTAGTGTGAGTCATCCTTTATTCTCATTTCTTTCACAACTCTTGCAGAATTCCTTATTCAAATATTACGGACGACCAGCTTCATATATGTATAATTGTATATATATTATGTGCATCTGTATTATTGGACCGTTCTTCCCTTGTAATAAGTTCCGAAGTGTAAAGATACTCGTATTTATAGAAGTGACTGGGATCTTTAAAACCAATAAATTCAAATACTTAGTTGTTATTCCAAGGAACCCTTACATAAATCGCGTTGCGCTAGTCCCTCAAGGTCATCCGAAAGAAAGTGACCCTTCCACAGGGTTTATTATTTAATTTCCCCCGATTCTTAGGGCCCTTGTTTCCCACAGCGTTCGGCCAGACGGAACCTTAGGACAGGTGGCTTGGGTTTATGTTAAAATGGTTTAAGTGCATTCTTGTTAATGGGATTTAAAACTTTTTGGAACTGGAATGCAGTTATGGCGCCCAAGTGTTTATGCAATTATGTTAAAAAAAAGGGTGAACGAAAAAATATTTGGTATTTTACCGGTGATTAATTTTGGTGAAGGAGAATATTTTTGCTGTCGTTACCGTGATCCTCATTATTCCTCATTAGGCATACTGAATATATGAAACACCAAGCAAGTATATATTTTGTCTGACAAATACTACGTTTAGATAATTATGTAGGGATAGACAATAATAATAATATTTTAATGTTCATTTAGTTTCAGTTTGAAATATGATCTGTGAAATCTAAACCGATTATAATTATGATATGACGCAAAAAACTGCGCAGAAAGTTCGTTTTTTTTTGTCGGAATGTGATACCAATAACACCATTCTTAGCCTTTTTATAACACATTGTATAATGAGCGTAGGTGCCTTTTACATATTGTATAATACTTACATATATTTGTACTGAAATGAATATATTCAAGGAATTTTGAAATAAATAAATACTTAATAAATACATTTTGTAATGAAAGAAATGTATTGGCACAGCCCTACAACCGAGATTTTGAATTACGAACAAAAAAATCGAAATCGGACTACTGGATATAGAAACATCTTTCTTAGACAGTGGTAATAGGATCCCGTTTTACCCATTGGGTAATGGGTACGGAACCCTGAAAACACAAATCACATTATGAAAATTACACAAATCACAATAATGATGTGTGAAGAGCAGATAGTTTCCGTTTGCTAAATATTTCGTCAGAAAGAACCTACGACCGCAAGAGTTCTATGAATATTTTCGTCGTTCATATATTTGTTAGGTACCTAGAACCGATGAAGGATTGCAAGGTCCATCTTGTTCTAACAAGCAAACAATATATTCAAATGGTTATGTATAGGTTGTACCTATATTTTATCTATGGTATAAGGCAGAGAACTTTTTTTTTGTTGCAGGTGTAAATGCATTTACGCATATACCCCGGGCTACGGAACGGAAGCCCGTTGGGGATGGGGTGGTCTGTGGGACTCGCTCCTAACGTAACTCCCTCTGCTAGCCAGAGGGGAGGGAGCAGAATACCCACTAACATCCTCTCTCTACCTACCGTTATGGGGGATCAATAATATCACGATGATCCCCCGATATAGTACCGAACTAGTTTAACTCAATATATGTACCATTTAGGTTAAGGAAAAGTTCCAAAAAAGATAATTTTCTCGGATATCTCAGTAAAAGTCCTACCTATACAAAATTTGAAGTTTCAAAAGTTTCAATATTGACAAAATTGCGGGAAGTTTCTGAAGTAGTATTTTTTTTGTTGCCAGGCTATAAATGAACTTACATATGCCTACTAGAAAAACTATAAATATTATACGTAAACATTTCTCCGAATTACGATCAGGTGTCTTACTAATTTGCCAATCTTCAGTAATACAAAAAAAATCACTCAATATTGAATGGCAAAAAAAAGTATACCTTATATAAAGCAATTACAGTTCAAATTGTAGTAACCAATTTGTTGAGTTAGAGCGTTTTGGTCCTGAGAGCCTCCGTTTCGCGTGAAACATTCATCTCATCTAGTCACGTTTCCTCGATACAAGAGTTAATAACCTCGTGACGTCACAAAGTCGTGGGTAGACAATGGGCGGAATGTGAATACAAAATTCACCCACTGCATCACCGGCGTTGGTGGTGTAATGGTCAGCATAGTTGCCTTCCAAGCAGTTGATCCGGGTTCGATTCCCGGCCAACGCACGCGTTTTTGCCATTTTGATTTTTGATTGTTTAATTATTTATTTTGACTTTTTTGTTTAACTATTTGATTTTGATTGTCTAACTATTTTATTATTTATTTTTCTTTATATATTTGTAATGATTTGAATATTGTATATTTTTGAATAATTTATTTAGTTTACTATTTTACATACAATACAAAAAGACCATTCAACCGGTACCTTCCTCAAGTTCACACATTATCTTTATTTATGATACTACAAATTACATAATTTCACGGGCGACGGCACATTTTTCTTCAACCAGAATTCCTGCGACCCCAGGGTGATTCAACAGTCGACTTTTACCAGTATTTTAACATGTTTAACCCTCGGTTTCTCTGTAGATAGTGACATATATATTTTGAACGTCTATCGTTAGTAATGCTATGAAATGTATATTCTTCGCCTCCAAACCTCCATATACCAATTTTCATCGAAATCGCTAGAGCCGTTACCGAGATTTCCGAAAAATATTTATACTTACAACGTGTTTTTGATTTTGAGCAATTGCTTTAAATTCAAGGGCATTTGCATTCTTTAGCTTAAAATCAGTTAATTTCTTAAAGACACTGGTATTCTAATTAGCTCCATTTAGAAAATAACTACTAATATAATTTTATCTCATATGGGATCTGCATGTGTGTAAACGGAGTATGAGTATTCGACATGACATTGATATGTCATAGTTATCATTTACGTAGCCCGTTTTACATTAGCGGTTGATGCAACAATTATTATGTATGAAAAATAAAAAATTAAACTATGCTATGTATGAGAAAAATCATTACTACATGTCCGCAAGCTGTTAACTGTTGACCACAGGAAAGGAAAAGTGCGTTTTCAGCTGAAATGTAGAGCCAATCTTTCCTGTGGTATAGTAAACAGCTTGAGTACATGTAGTCATGATTTTTATCATACAATTCACTAGAAAAGGACTACTTTTTAATGTGGATAAGGTTATCAATAAGAAAATCAACCTTCATAGCCCTTAACTTTTGAAAACTTCACCGGAAAGATTTTGAAGATCGTTTTGTGTTTAACCCAATGACTTCCTTACTGCCAATCGGAAACCCGAAGGACATTTTTTGCCACACGTGTAACCAAATTCAATGTGACAATTGTTTTCTGGAAGCTAATGACTAAAGTTTCCCACGAAAACCATAGGCAAGTTCCAAAAATCTAATTATATATTCACAATTATCCATTGTCATGTCGGCAAGTGGACCATTTCAAAAGATCACGTTCGATGTGGTCATCCATATGAGTGTGTATGACTTGTAGGTATTTAAAGTATCTGAAATGAATCCTTGAGTGACTATGTAGGAAATCTTGGACGTTCTTGAATAAAATATGTAATATGGTGCCCTCATCCATCTGGGTTTGTATTTCAAATTAGTACATTACGATAGAAGGGCGAAATTCGAGTGGCGTTAAATTGAAACACGACCGTAGGGAGTGTTTTAAATCGACACGAGTTGCAAATTACCTCTTCGCACGTGTATCGTACGACGTTTTACAGTACATATGGCCCTTTAAATATTCGACGCAGCCACGTAAAGTGCTCATTATCGCCCTAGGGTGGTAAAGTAGCACCATGTGTACTGTAAAAACTATTTCTGTTCTTTGGAACCCTGTCTTTTCGTCGAATTACATTTTTCAAAATCTCACTTGCTAACCAACTTTTCGCCCATGAGCATGTCAACGGTTCCCAGATTATCATTCGCCAACTCACATTTGACCAGGGGTGCGATTTTTGAATCTCACCGAGTGACTAATTCTCACAAAAATGAGTGACTTCCGAAAATTCGTATTTTTGAATCTCATCGGTGACTTCTGATTCTCACGCATGTGAGTTCAATTCGAATGCCCATACCCACTCGTATTTGAAATCATCGGTGAGTATTTTTGACAGTTGACTTATGTAATCTGCCAAAGTGTGTTGGAATTGGAAAACAGTTTGTTGGAGATTTAACTAAATTAGCAGCGGGGCTCGCTGTAATGTCGTGAATTTCGCATATTTGTGAAAAGAATAAGAAATGGCAAGCCTGGAAGATTACATTAAGATGAAGATAACGGATAGCGAATATGGCAAAGCAGCAATAGAATAGAACGAGGCCTTTGAAGAAGCGCGTGCTGCGATAGAAAGGTGTACCTAATGGCATATTAAAAGGCCGATTCCGCTGTATATTAAAGCATAGAGTACTGCACTATGCACCGGAGAAAGCGTCGAAAATAATAAACAGCTGCGGGGTGGTCTACAACATCTGCATTCAAAACAATGTCGATCTTGGTCATGCATGACAATGAAGATGATGTTTTGGATTTTGGCCTGTACTTACCTGATTTGTTGGCAAGAGAAGCTCTACGAGCATCGATAGTGCGATATTATTATTTGGAAGATTAAGCCACCTAGCGAGTAGGTGTTCGGTCTATTTTGTCACTTGCTGAAGTTTTTGTTCATGTTTTGTTATTATAGTGCACAATAAAGCATGTTATGAATATCTCTTATACATTGTTTTTAATTCCTTTTACGTCCAAGTAAATTACTTATATCAACCAAACTTCCAGGATACCTCCAGTTAATCATAAGTTAATGTTAATCATAGTTCAGTTTTTGTCTATATGAGTAGGGTAAGGTTAATGTAGCTAATTCCATCGTAGGGCCTATTCTATCTAATGCTCGCCTGCATTGAATATGAATAAACACAGTATGCATCACTATAGACAGAGTTAATAAGCAGCAGGCTCTCCGGAGTTCATAAATTGAGTCATCAGCTGCATATTGTGCTTATATTCAACGGAGGCGAGCATTAGATTGAATAGTCCCAATGACAGAATTAGCCACAGTAACCTTATAGAAAGTATAACATGGGTATGTTTTTCACAAACACTATGCCTGTGCATTGGTAAGGTATGCGGGCTGAGAATGTTTGTATGTATATTAGGTACATGTCGCTTTTCAATTAAAAAGAGGATGTAAATTAGTTCTCAAATGTATCAGTAAGGTACACTTACAATGATAGGGCAATATAGAACAAGCAGGAGGCAGGCATTAGGTAGCGGTAGAAACTAAATGAAACAAGGGGAGTTTTTGTAGGCTTTATATATTATTTCTTGTAACTTAGGTATAGTCTACCTACATAGGCTCATTTTAAACAATTCAATACCTCAAGTCTGTTTAGCTTAGTGTAAGCAACTTAATTAGATTAGTTTCTAAACGCTTTGATAGTAGTCAATAGTTGCAATGTGCTTAAGCAACTCTGTGACTTCTATTTTATAGAAAGTCAAGTGTAAAAAGTTACAGTTATGTTAATGGAACACCAGTCCTTTGCTCCTAACATAATTAACATTTTAATAAGACCGCCAATAGCCTTAATCTTAGTGAATGTACATTAAGAATCAAAAATATCTATACAACTCTCATCTTATTACAAAAGAAATTAAGCGAGAGTTGTGTAGGTATTGCTGACGCTGACCGTACAGTCTGCAGCAGATGTAGTTAAGCATGCGGGGTGTCCAATATGATCTTGATGCACCCTTCTTTTGAAAACAATAAGATTGTGCTCAGACCATTTTGAACACCTTGCCTGCTCTACTCTACTACTTCTGCTGCTAGCCATATGATTACTTATACATTGACAAAATCAATCAGTTTGAATTTCTCAACTAAATAATAGGCAAATTAAATAAAGCCTTACAAGATACCTATTAATAAAACATCAGTCTAAAGCTTCGAATTTTACATTACCTCTTTATTATCAAGAAGTGCATTATAAGTATATTAAAAACATCAGCCTAAATATCTGAACTAAATAATAATCATCTTATAATCTAACATCATACATAGAATTTTTGTATCAAATCACAGCACAAGTAGGTAGCACAAATTGGCAGGTTTCACAACTTGCCACTTTCATTTAGAAAGATTGAGAGATATACTGTATGAGTTATCACTTTAAATGAGAGAGGTAGACAATCCAGTCAATTCAGCCATTCTACTTTTTCATCATTAATAAATTTCCTTTATTGACAGGTATGATCCAAATCAGATTGCAAATGGTAGTTAAAGTAAAAATACAAAAAATAAAAGGAACATAAATAAATAAGTTAAAATTAATAACTTAATTTTAATTTGGTATATACCTACGGGGTATAGGTAATTAGGCATTTATCTGTTGGTCTACAAAAACTTATTTTTTGTTCCACTCATGGTGTACAGAAAACCAATATGCATACATTGTATTGTCTACATACTTAGACAAGCCATGGAGAATGCTGTTATCCAATGTTTGTAAGAAACTCCAAAAAAGTAGAGAAGTTGCATTGTCTTCTTGCCGCTTACCTGAAAGTACAAAAAACATTCAATCATAATAGAGTTCTATTATCAGCTATTAATTAGATTTTCAATGTATCCTGATCCTTTAATAATTATGTAACAGTTTGAGAAAACATCTGGAGTTACAGATGTATGTGTATCAAAGATGGTGAAATTTAATTTGAATATGTTGCAGTCAACTACACAGAGGTGCACAACAAGTAATGTAACTGATTGTAATTTGATCAGTAGCCCTGTTGTGTAATATATTTATATCCTGGTCACAGCTAATAATCAACCTGGCAAAATGCATCAAAGCCTTCCTACAAGATATTAAAAAGGTAAACAGTCAGACCAATATAGTAGTTCATTTTTGCCTTTGGTTTGTATAAATTACTAATTTTTATATGCTGGGAATTGGTGTGTAAGTTAGTTGGTCTTGGCATTTTCTGCAAGTTGACAACCATTGTGCACTCAGCAGCAGAAATTGCTAAGTTGGTAAGGTGACCAAAATGATTTTGGCACTGCCTAATTATTAAGACAATAAAAGTGTATTAGGATCATTGTGAACACCTTGCACGCTGTTATACCATTGGGAAATTTCTCTGATATGATTTTAGTTATAAATTTAACCTGAATGAAAGAATAACAATGAAAATATCCTACCTTTCTCCACGCCTTCTAGTCCTGGAATAGCATTTAATTCGGCCGCTATATCCTGCCAAACTTTCAAAGTTGCTCATTGAGCTCATTCTCCCGCACAAGCGCTTGCAGTCGAGTTTTCTGTTATATTCCAACTTTCCTCTTTTGTGGGACTGGGACCGACGACGAGCATCTATAAAAGGGTCAATAAACAATTATCAGGTTAAACAACACTATATATTACGATAATAGAACATATGCCACTAACAAATGTACATACCTTTTTTTAATACAACTGTCGCTTTCTTCGAGTAAATTTCAAGCAATCCTTGTAGTTCTGATAATAAAATGTTTCCAAAACTAAGTTTTCTTTTAAATTACACTGACACTGACTGAGACTGACTGACAGGTAGGTACACCACGTTCTACGTTTGACCGATTTCATTGAACCTATTTTAAGTTATAGTATGAGAAATAAAAACCGGTATCTGCTTAAAAAGGAACGTCATGGGACGATTGTCTATGACTGAAGTTGTAAAATGTCTGCATGTTGGTAACCTGCGAGTGAGTTTCAAAAATACGACATTTAGTAATCGGTGATATCAAAGTCACCGGTGAGAATTTTAGTCACCAGGCGAGCTCAACTCACGAGTGAGATTCAAAAATCGCACCCCAGTTTTCATTTCCCAACTAGGTTAGATTAGGGTTGGATCGTATTCGGTGAAAGATACGGTCGCGAAATAATTAGTCGGGAAATGAACATTTGGTGAACATGTGTTTTGGGATAAAGTGTTTGGGAAATTAAAATTTGACAAAAAATTTTTGCTACATTAGCAAGTAACCCCTGTTCTTTATAATCAACCATATTCTGTATAAATGGATTGGTTTATTGGAAAGACAGTCCATCTGGTGAACAGAGGACGCCATTGGACGGTTAGCACTCTCTTGAGATATCTTAGACCTATTAATTGTCCTTTTTATTTAAATCTTAACTTCGTTAAAACTTTGATTACTCGGGTAGCCATTTTGGCGCTTAACAAAAATTTCCGTCTAATTTAATCATCTTTGAATCAAACGCTCGTTAAAATATTATGTTTTTTATAAGCTCTTTTAAATTTCGCTCGTTGTAGTCTGGGATGTTTCTTTGAAGACTCGAGATTTCTTTGGAGATAATCAAATACAGATTTCGCGGAAAGATGAAACAATTTGTTTACGTGGGCATCAAATTCTTTGTTTACATTGTAAATTATTATAATATATGTATGAGTTTATTCCTTTAAATATACAAGTAACTATATAGTCGTATGGGCCTCCTCTAGCAGCTATCATAAATATGAGTTTTTCTTAACATAAACGATAAATAGCTAGGTCAGATCGAAGAACGAGTGTGTCAGTAGGTGAGTGCGATAATACGCGTATGTGTGAAATGTTAACGCAAATCTTTTAGTATTCAAATGCAATTGTCTATCGTTCAAATATTAAAGAGCGATAAAGCGGTAAGGCAATTTAATATCAAATGAAATATCGATTTTTGAAGTTCGCGAAATGGCGGTAGGATTATATTTTAACCGCAAACTATATCTTCCGTTAAAGGTATGCAAGAGCAATAAACATGAAGACAACGAAACTTTGTATATCAATTTTTAAAGCACAAATGAAATCATTAAACATTTATGGATAAATAAGTTAAACGATTGTGAGTCATACTGACATTAAATTGCAACGGTCACGTATTTTTATCACATGTTTCGACCATCGGGCAGTCATCGTCGGACAGAGTGGTGTTGTCAGCTTCGCGGCTCGGGCATCACACCACTCACCACTCTGTCTGTCCGACGATGACTAGTCAGTCAGTTTGCGGTAGTCAGTCAATAGTCGGTGAAAGAACTCCATGGCATGTCCATTCATTGCATCACATTAGTGCATGTTTCGTATCACAATGTGGAACGCAAATTTCTTGCAAGTTTTGCGACGTCTAATGTCGACTTCCTATTCTAAAACTTGCCGATAGAAACCCAAAAATCCAGTATGGCACACAATGAAGCTTCAATGGAACTGATGACTAAGTTTTACGTTAATGAATTCTGATTATGGCACATGCTTTGCATGTAAGACCGAAAGTTACAATAGGTACTGTGTCCAGTATTTTATCTTCATACACCACACCACTGCAGTTTCACGGCCCACTGCTGGGCATAGAACGCCGCTTATGCATGTGAGGAATCTATGTGCTTTATGCTTACCATAAGTTGTACTTAACCGTAGGCGCTAGTAAAAAAAATATATTATGGGACAATCTTACTCAAATCGACCTAGTCCCACGGTAAGCTCAATAAGGCTTGTGTTGTGGATACTAGACGACGATATATATAATAGACAGATACATATAAATACTTAAGTACATAGAAAACACCCATAACTCAGGAACAAATATTCGTGATAAACACACAAATAAATGCACTGACCAGGATTCGAGCCCGGGACCTCCTGCTTCGTAGGTAGGGTCACTACCAACTAGGCTAGGAGGCCGTTAGTGACTGCGCGTTTCTAGGTTATGTCCATTGTCCGTCTCGCTCCTACCACTACTCTGGCAGGAGTGAGACGGACATACTTTAGAAACGCTGTCGCTAAATCCTATGGTTACCTACAACCCATGATAAGCACATTGGTCATAGTCCCCACGTGGGCCAAAGCGAGTTGGAGACTTCTCAAAAACCTTTTCAGTTTTTTTTTTGCGGGTAGTATTATTTTCACAGACAATACAAACACTCAAAGGAACAACTTGACTGCTATTTTGTCACTTTTGTGCAGAAGAGGCAAATTTATTTTATATTTTTGCGCATATTTCCAGTAGTTTTCGGTTTACGGACGACTCACACTAGAACCGGTCGGGACGTGACCGGGCCGGGCTGATCTGTCAGTTTTTATAGAAAACGTCACGTGACATCCGAGGGCTCCGAGCTCGGATGTGACTATTTCTATAGAAATTGACAAATCGTCATGTCCTGCCCCGTCCCGTTCTATTGTGAGTCATCCTTTATATAACTTTCTCGAAAGTGTCCACATCTTACGCGACTGCAGTAAAAATAAATGACTAAAATACTGCCTGTCCTATCTTTATTGTGTGCCGATATGGTATACCTACACATTGTTCCTTAATTCCTTCATCCAAGTGTCGAAGTTGGGAAAACCCGTTTTCCCGCGAAATTACACTTCTAAGAAGTATGAATGGTGAAATATTTCAGGGAAGCAATGGTCATGATTATTTTATCGAGACCTGAAACTGCTGAAAGGTATGATATCATCTACTTGGATGCGTTTCAGCGGGATTGGTGGGATCTTGTCCAGCACAGGGAGGATTGGATAAGGAGAGGAGAGGCCTTTGCCCAGCAGTGGGACACAAAAACAGGCTATTAAAAAAAAATAGAAGACGGGTCAAACAGAAAACGATGTTCGGAATCTTTCCAGTGGACTTTTTAAAAGTTAAGGGCTATGATATGAAGGTTAATTTTTTATTGAACCCTTATCCACATTCAAAAGTATGTACTCCGTTACTATTGAATTAAATAATAAAAAAATCATGATTGACCACAGGAAAGATTGGTCCACTTTTTCAGACTTTCAGAGGGATTATTTCCGAAAATATTCGATGAATCAAAGTTTTGTCCAAGAAACATTTAAGATACTTTCAAAGGCTTATCCGACGATATGCCACAAGTAGAAATTTGTCAAAAAAAATTACATTTAGTTACTTGACTTTACTCGTACTTTACTTTACCCCCCACCCCGAACATTTTTTTTCCACAACTTATAGGCAAAACTAAGTAGCGGCACAGTGTTTGCCATATTGGCTACGGAACCCTAAAAACACTAATGTCTAAGCAAAACATATGTGATCTGTCTGCTAGGATATAACAAAACTATGTGGGTTTCGTTTTAGCCAAAATACGGAACCCCAAAAACCTCAAATCTGGTGGTCCATCACATTAATTATTAAAACTGGCTTTCGGCCGAAGAAGGCGTGCAAATTGAGCCTAAAAACAATGATTACTGCAAATTAGTCGCCCGAGGGCCTGACGATGCTGTGTGGTCTTTATTAAGGTCTCAAATTATTTTTGTATTTTTGAAGAACGTAAAATGCCGACGTAATGATTTTCGTGTGTGGGAAGTAAAAACAATACAAATGTCTGTCAAGTGTCAAGTACAAGTATAAAAATAGTATAAGTATAAGTATGAATAACAATCGCGGTAACAGAAGACAATATTATAAAAATAGATTAAAAGACCGACATCTGTATTTTGTAAAATAGAAAATAATAAACTACCTAAGTAAATGTATAGGTATTTAATCGAAATTTCAATGGTTTTGCTTCAATACGCTGCCGACATGTTACCTAGATAATAAATTAAAAGAGATGTCATATACTACAGAAAAAGTGACCAAGGTCCCCGGTGACGGGCTGGGAGCTGAGCAGGGGGGGGGTAGCCCTGGGCACTGTAGGCCTTGGTCTCTTTTTCTGTAGTATATGACATCTCTTTCAATTAATAATTTATATATAGTAGTTATAAATTTATTATATTTAATTTTAAAAAAATTCATGCTTTACAATTGTACACCTAGATAGTTTTCTAGCAGGAACAACGTTTGTTATAGTGGTTGTCATAATAAAAACATCGACAACCCTGTTATCCTGTTACCCTGTTAACCCTGTTATATGTGTGTGTGTGTGTGTGTGTGTGTTCGACACGTTATCTCTTCCAAACAAATGAACTGTCAAACTTTAAACTTTAAAGTGTTACTTTTAACGTCTTTGTTTGAAATTAAGACGTGTCGTTACTTTTACAGTCTTTGCTATCAAAGTCAAGAAAAGCATAGCATAGTTGAAGTCTGTGGAGTGACATATGGGATAATTAATTAACACGATAAAGAAAAGTTACGAAAGTTTCCAAATTATTTCTGAAGTATTCAAAACAGTGTAAGGTGTATTCGGGTAATTTCGAATGTCGGAAAATGTCGGATAATTCCGAAAATGAACTCTAATACGGTGGAAATATAGGTCAGAATTATCTGACATTCGGGATTATCCGACATTCGGAATTACTCGAATACACCTTACAGATATTTATGACGTAACTGTACGTGCGCTGAGTTTCTCCTTGAAAATACTAAATATCACACTTGTTTCCCAATCTGACCTTATCGTGTCCGTGATTCTAGGAACACAAATACATACTTTAGATATGCCAATTAAGAATAAAGAAATGCAAGTAAATTATATATTCTTACGCATAAATTATTATTTATACTCACAACTTCGTGATTACAGACTAATAAGTAATTTAAACGCTTCCCCGAAACACTTTATTTTCCTCTGCCAAGAAATCACGAAATGTCTTCACAGAAACATTATCACTATATAGACTGGGTAACTATCTCAAAAGAGCTTATAAACAATAATAATTTAGATATAAATAAGCCAGTTTCGTAGCACTAAAGATAATAGTATAATATATTCGATTAACCAGAACAATCAAAATTTTACTAACGACAAATCTTTTAAAAAATTGGTGTTTAATAATACTTGCGGTTTGACAGGTCTCATCGCACGTTTACCGCTGCAGCCGCAATACCGCAACGGCAGTGCTGCAACAGTCGCGAGAGGAACGTTTCTTTTATTTTCTCTGTGCTTGAAACCGAAGCTGTGAAACTAATTTCCGCCAAATATGTAGAATGAAAATGTTGTCCCAGAATGTATGTAATAATAACCTACATCAGTGCCCTATAAACAGCATTCAAGCATTGTTATTTTTTTTTAAGGATAACGAGACGAAACCTAGCGCCAGAAACAACGACATCAACGAGTGAGCTAGGCGTTACCCTGCACTTCGTTTCCGCGGGAGTTGAATTTCAGTCTGGATATCTAGTTTGCTTAGTTACTATTTGGCTTATCGATAAACTATTGTACAAAATAGTGAAACATAATTATGCGTTTAAATGTCAAACCACTTATAAGCCGCTAAGAAAGCTGCGTTTCTTAAACAAGTTAGGTAAATTACTGCAAGGCTTGTAAAAAAAAAGTGGTTTTCCAGCAAGGCGACCATGATACGAATTATTTTAATGCTTTTTTTATTAGCATAACTAATTGTACCGCTCACTCACGCGGGATTAATATTTCTGCAGTCGTATTACTGTCATTGGTTGAATGTAGCCGCTCAAGTTACTTTAATGGTTTTTACAACTTAATTTGTTAATTTCATGCGTAAAATTACTTGAGCTCTTGATTTAATTTTAATACGGCATGAGTAAAGACATGTTTAAAATGTTTTTCTATAAATAAACAATGAATTGACGGCACCTTAATGCTCAGACAGTAAAGTGTTGTATACATTTTTTGGCACTTTGCCTGTATTAATACCTTTGTGGCCGACTGTACCTATTTTCCTCACAGGTACATACCGGTTATCAAACTTGGTTATGTAATGTTAGTAAGTAATCTACAATCTTAGCAACAACAATTCGAATTCTGAAAAACGGCAAAAACTATAATCTGATAAAAAAATTCAATGTTGATCTGAATTTGGTCAAGTTGGAGTCTGACTCGCAGTGTTAAGGGTTCCACCCATTGACTTGTTAAAAAAAATAGACACAAAATACAGAACAAAAACGTCAAAAAATGGTCAGAATAACATTAGCGAATTGATGATGGATACAAAACCATAAATGTTTCGTACGAAAAAGAGCTTACTGACGTAAGCATTAAGTGTCAAATTCATACACAGAACCACCAACACTGTTAACAGTATATACTCGTAGGCTATTGGCACTTACGGAACGTCATGTTCCAAACTAGACAGACTATATGAAAAAGAGTCGCAACTGCTGCACTTTTATGGCGCCAATTTCTTTCGGGTATCCAAAATTTCAGATATTCAATCAAACTCTCTCTCTCTTAATAACTTCAGAAAAAAGATCTATTTTTTTTATTTTTATAATGTGATGTGACCGAGTGAGTTAAACCTAATGCCAAGATTTATCCCTAACAAACTCATATTATGGCGCTGGCTTGGATAGTAAAGTTGAAAGATGAATGTTGGTTTCAAGCTATGTCTGATAGGTACGGTCGGCTTCTTAATATATATGCATCTGTATTCAATTTTGAACCTTCCTCCCCGTCAATAAGCTCCGAAGTGTATCGATATTTATAGACGTGACTGTACCTGAGGAACCCAAAATAGCAAATTAGCCTTGACTTTGCTTCCAAAAACCAATCTGCTTTCTTGTTATCCATCTCCTGCTCACATTGCATAACAGAGAATTAAGACTGTTTCGATAAAAAGTGGGTATTTTGTGTCTCGTCTATTCCAAGAAGTCAAAGAAAACCTACAGACATATCGTCGCCATTCGAGGAATCCTGATACGGATGTACCAGCCTTAATTTGCATTAAAAACATTAGCTACAAGCGGATTGATATACTCCTTGCATTTTCGACTTTAATTCCTCATTATTAAAGTTCATTTTAAAATGTGTTTGATATACACTTAGCGCATTCCAGTTTTGAGCAGACACATGTGTAATTGTGTTAACATATGCCATTTTTAATTGCTCTAATTAAGACTTTATGTGATAGGAGTTTAGGTTCAAATTATTCTGCATCTGGTAATGAATATATAGTGTAGCATGGGTTGAAATGTGGACATGTGTATGAGTTTGCTTGGGATTCCCATTGTTTGTGGGATGCGAAGCGCATGAGTGACTCTCTTCCGGGAACCATCCATGCTGGGTTATAGTTTAGGAAGGCGAAGCAGATTGTCAGCAACATGAAAATTTAGAGAACGTAAAAATCGCGAAACGTCTGGTTGATGTAACTGTGACCGAAGAGCTGGTGGCTTCCTCGCACAACGTATCAGCATTGCGATACAACGAGGAAATACCGCCAGCATCCTAGGTACAATGCGTCAAGGACCTATTTTAGATTTAAGATTCAAATACAGTCAGGCAAATTATAAAGAGCATCTACAGAAACATTCGACTATTCAAAAACTATAACCGCTTTTTGCGCATCATTTAGCTTCTCCAAATATATGCAGTCTACAAGAGAGGTTAAGCTTTTGGGTAAAGAAAATGTAAATATTTTAAAGTTATCACGCCTTTTTCAGTCACTATAACACGTGAACAAGCACGTACCTTTACAGCCAAGTGTGTAAGCTCGGGCTTAGGTTTTAAAAGCTGAATGTCACGTTCCCAATCAGCGGATGCTAAGGCAAACACATAACCCGCGCCATATGAGCGCAGCCAACACGATAACATTGTGCTGTGGTTTGAGACAGAAGAGATCGTTGACACGTTCGGCCAGAGTCCCGTGTGTCAATTTCTATGGAAATGCTTCCCACATTTTCCATTACCAGACAAACACACTAATACACTAAAATAATGTAGAAGACAAACAGATAATTGAACCTTGTAGGTAAGGTTCCAAAATTGAGCCAAAACGTAGCGAGTGATTAAAAAACTGGAATCTGAAGCATTACGAGGGTAAGGCGCGAGATTTGAATAAATTTTGCCGCCTAATGTAACACAATTTTTTAACCCCAATATTGCGAGGAAAATATAATCTAACGATTACAAATCTTATCCAAATCTAAGCTATCCGATATTTATTACTCAAAAGTCAATACTCAAATTACTTAACCCAACTAGTGGATAAAATTCATTTTTCCCGCTAGTTTTAAGGAATAAAAGAGCGCTTTAGCGAAGAATATAATCTTCAAGAGAATGTCAGGACCTCACGATTCTGCATTGAGGCTACAACTGATGATGATGCGTTAAAATTGAGTATTTAAGGCCACCATCGCGGGTTACCCACATAAGCCCGGAGTTAAGTATATTTTTGTGTAGAATTTGACAGCTTAACTCCGAGTTAGATGCTATCCCTGGGTGCTATTACTGTGCCTAAAGTGTACGAGCGTAGTAACTCTTGTGTTTTGGGCTGATCCCGAAAATGTTTGTTTAGGCGGCTCCCCGTTTGACAAATCGCTCCCCCGCCGCGATATTTATCGCCGCTTTTTGTCGAAACCTAATCTTTTAATAAATATTTTGCTTTGGAAATGGGTAAATGAAAGGACGTGGGCACAGAGTATATTATAACCAGAACAGAGTGCTATCTCCATACTGTCTAATAATCTTGCTTAATAATTATTATCGTCGCCGGTACCTTTTGGTTCCATTATTATTCCTAGATGTCGTTTCTGCGCAGGATAAGGGTTGCGCTTTTAGCGCCATCTACTAAGTAGTGGAGGTACTTCTAACTCATTTAAAGCTGTTCTACTTGTGCTAGATATGTGTGTGTGTGTGTGTGTGAACCTGTCGTTTGTGTGCCGGCTTAACTTGTCAACAGAATTGAATCGTGATGATTATAAAATAAAATTTGTCGTTTTGAAGAAAAGAGATGAACCGAGAAACACAATGTAATGTTTTTTTATAGCAAGCTTGTTTGTGTGTACTTTATATAGAGGTATATTGTATATACCTAGTAGATATGAAGCGATAAAATTCAAATTTGCAATTAAGTATGATATGTTCAAATTCAATTTCGCACAATGTTTTCTTTTAAGTTGATAACACTAACAGGTCTTTGCGAAAGTAACTAATTACTGTAATTGAACGATAATGTTCGTTGATAAAATAACAGTGAACTTCAAAAGCGCGCGTGCATTTAATTTGTGAAATCTTACCTGTCTTCGAAAAGTAGTAAAGTACATGAGCCTCAATGCACGGATCAACCTTGAACAATGCACGGTGACGTCGGTGACTCACATAAGTAGGTACACGATACCTTGTACATTGTTCGCAATGTCGAAAAAGTGCGGAGCTTCACACTCAAACTAGGTATACTACAGACCCTAAAATCAATAATAAAATATCCGTAGTAATCAAAAATGCTTCTAGTAATAGCTGTCTTGTACATAAACAAACTCAAATTACTCCATTGGTGATTTTTAAGTACTTAGCTTAGTACGCATCTATAGCTGGTAGTTATTCAAAATAAATATGTGTATAATAAAAATTTATTAAAAAAAAACATTTATTTTCAAAATATATACAGTAAATGTAACTTAAGTTAGAGGTAGGTCTAGGTAGTTAGGGAATTTAAATTAATTAAATTGTCGTTTACTATGTTTTCATGGTAACAAATGCAATGTTGTATAGTAAAAACAAATGTAGGTATTTACGAAAATAATTGAATTAATGATTCAGTACATCAATAAAAACATGTACAAGTTGTCTTTAAATGCCTTTTCTTCAACACGAAACACAAAGACTCGTGACACTTTAAATAGTTTAAATGGCGTCGGGGCTGGCAGCTGCCAGCCCAGACTGGTTTACACATGTTTGGGTCTCTTTTGCTCCTATCCTAACCAACGACGGACACGGATAGATGTTACTGGTCTATGTAGAAAACGTAAATATGAGTCAGTGTAGGGTAGACCGGGGACAATTGAACCACTTTTCAGAATGTATAAATGATAAACCAAAACTGTATTTATATAAATATATATATATGAAATACTAGGTTATTGATCTTAGTATTTTTGAAGGTAATTAATAATTAAAGGTAAAAGATGTTTTCCAATACAGTTGCAAATAAATTAAAATTGAAGAAAGAACGAATTCAAAAATATTTTATTAATTTTGTAACATCATTCTAATGCAGTTTTAAAAGTAAATTTTAATTAAATATAAAAATTACAAATTTAGTTCAGAAACATGTCAATCAACCATTAGTCATACCACCGCTCCCCATCGCTTCCGGTGCAAAAGTGCCCATAACGCTCGCGGCATTACCACGTTGAATAGCTATGGACAGCCTTTGCACCAAAAACGACTCGGAGCGGGGGTCGTCTCCCTTTTGCCTAAGGCGACGGCCTATGTCGCGCACAAACTGCCTCGCGTCCGCACCCCAGCAACCCGCCGTCTCCACCGCGAACGGAACGAAGATGTACCCCGAGCCAAGAGGAGCATATTTCCGCCGCTTCATGGCCGCCTGATATTCGGCCGCCGCTCCGGCCACTTGCGTTGTCCGAACTACATGAGACGCAGCGAATGTGCAGACACACGTCGCGTCCCACACCAAACATCTTCCCCTCTCCCAAGGCACCAAGGTTAATCCATCCGGCCGTCTCCCGTCAGAACGGCTAAGTCCTGGAGGCTCAAGCACGGATGGAACCCCTGCCGATCTGAGTGCCCTATGGACCAGATCGTTGAGGGCATGGTGACGCGGATGCCTACCAACGCACCGACGGCAACTTAATGCGTGATGGCCCTCAGCACCCACCATGGAACCGCAAATGCATATGTGAGGTTGGCATACATCGCAGCCCAGGCGGAGCGCAACGGACACTCGCAACGAGTCGCCGTCCAAAAAAGTATAAGACCTTTAGCACGGGTCAGTATAAATAAAATTTGAACGCAAGGAAACACCAATTAATATGTTTATTATTTAAAGATTTGTTGTTTTTTACCACAACTTCAACCAATTTTTGCAGTTACATCAAGTTAATAGAAGGAAAACATTTAATAACACTATTTGAAATCAGTGGTTAGTTTTATCTCACATGACTCACTTTGTAAAAAAAATATAGTTTAATGATCATGACCACAGCTAGAGGTCATTTACAGAGTTCTATTTCAAGTCTAATTTATGCTAGAAACAAAGGCAATATCAACTTATTCAACAATCTTTCTTTCCATACAGTTAATATTGCCCCCTGTTACAATCAACCCCGCCACAAAATACCTATATTTAGTTTTTTTGATCTACTAAATGTCTACTCTACTATCTACTAAATCCTTTACTCATGTTTACACAAATATAATATGGAAGTGTCTGCGCGTCTGGATATAGGTTGGCTGATGATGTCCTGGATTTGCGCTGATATGGATGGCAGGTTGTCGAAATGACGAAGGCAACGGTTCAACAAATTAATTACTTTATTTCGGGATTTTTTTCGGGAGTTATATAAATGAGCAAAGAGAAAAGGGAATAGGTATGATCTACATGGTAACAAGTTGTGTCACAAATTGTGAGTGTCATCTGTCGGCGCGGTTGGTGCTTCGAGGGATGACGAGCAGCCGTGCCATTGGTTGCCGATCAAGTCATATGTGCCTCTCATTGGTTGTTGTTGATATGGCGATATAACGTGTATGTGACGTCAAGGTAGGTGCATCGCGTTCGGGGATGCGCGCTGTAGCCAGGCGCGCCCAGGTCGATGTAAGTACATGGGCAGCCGTCATCTGATTTCGTGTATGCACTTATTAGATGGCGCCGGAACAGGAAGGAAAAAAACATTTCAAAAATTATAACGGGGTACTATTGTCCCCGGTTCACATGTTACTAATTACCCTGAACACCCAAAATTACCTACGGTACTGATATTTCGATTCCTTTACAAAAGTAATCGCCATACTGTGCCGCAATAAAAACTTTGATAAATAACCAGCCTATACTAATCTAACAACAGGATTCTTTTGTTTTGAGTAATAATACAAAATGTTTCACGTAAATATTTACTTTGATCGCTTGAAAACATGAATAGTCTCCTAGCACCTCCGATCCGCACAAGTATTGCGCTTCGTTGTGTATACCCGTCTGTTCTGGACGAGAAGTCGAGTGATGGACATCCCCTGGTATTAACTAAAATAACCGACTTGTTTTAACATTACATCTCAAAACTTTTTTGCAGCATAAAAACTGCAGAGCGACACTTGTGTCTTTTTACATGTAATGTTTATGATGGGATACCTTGTAACGCTTATATAATAAGTAATAACTATTATAAGAGTAACTATGCCGTTCAAAACATTAATTTTGAGAGGTATAGGTAACCATTCTTCGTAACCGGTGACTGAATCAGGACGATAGGTGATTAGTGACAAAAATTAAACAAAAACCTGGTAAGATTATTGCCCGACGGCGAGCGCGTCACGTGATGTGACGTGTTCGACCCGAGTACCTTTTCCCTCTCCCCGTGCCCCTCGCCCCGCACCCATCTTTCCGAACATCACCGACTAGAGTCCACTCAAATTATTTAAAGTTTTAATTGGTATATATGGTCGCCTTCCGAGCAAATCACATGCCCCAGAAAAACTCACAAAAAGACATCGCGTAATTGCAAGATTTGAACCCGGTCTCACCATGTGCGTTGGCCGATCATCTGACCATGGCTTATACCCCTAGGCTATCAGGTCAGATGCATAACACGGCGAAATTAAGATTATGCTTGTACATCCATACGCCACTTCTCAATCGATTACAAAATAAGGTTGAAATTCGTATAGATTTTTCGGTTGATCAAAGAATGTTCTTGTTGCGGATTGTTGACCTACCGCAATTTTAATTTAGAAAACTAATTCTTGTCTTTCTGCGTGTTATGATCTACAGGTTAAGATTGAATTTAAATAAATTTCGTCTTATTTACTAAATTGTGATTGAGGGTTACCTTATAATGACTTTTCAAGTCATTAGGTTTTCTGTCGATTCGCTAATAACATATTCTTAATACGAGTACCTATCCGAATTTCTAATTTTTCGCATAGTTCGATAATTCTAAACAATGGTGCAATTTAAAGTTTTTAAAAACTAAAATTGTTGTGCTTTGGGAAGAGGAAAAAGTATCAAAAAAATATCACGAGATGTGGGCATAACGGTAAGATTTTACACTGATGACTCGGAGCGACACCAAAATATTCTGGAAGTTCATTCAGTGGCACCTTTTAAAACTACATGATGAACTGCTGAAACTTTTGGAGTGTCGCTTAGCATGGTTCGAAGATACCTCCACGTTGCGGATATCCATAATTTTATTATAAACCGGCGAAAAAAATTATATAGTCAATAAAGTATTTAGAAATATGTTTAACTAAAAACAAACTGTGTATGTTTATACACGTGTTTAATGTCATCCAGATATCTATTTTGTGTTTTGGTAGTAAATTTGGTTGGATTCAAAATCATAGTAAGTAACAATTTTTTACGCAGGTAGAAAAGTGTATAATCTACTTAATTATTATTATAATGGTTTACATTTTTTTGTTTTGATCTTGTTGTTATTAAAAATTAAGTTTATAAGTTAACTGCATAAAAATAAATCGCAACCATACAAAATGTTATGCTATTAATAAAATAAATAAAATAATTGTATTATATGCAATATACCTAACCATCTTTCCTTGTGTACCTCATTTCAGCTAATATCTCAATAATAATAATAATATAACAGTAAAGAAAAGGTAATTAATAAAAAAAAAGAAAAAAGTGACGGCACCGGTGGTTTTGAACCGGTGTTCTCATATTAGTAGCCTCACAGCTTAGCACCCGACCATCTCAACTTCTATCACACTCGACGAAAATACTTAACGTTTTCATGTCATTACCAAGGGGGGAAATCCTTTACTCTCATGCTGACTGTACATATTACAACTTTTTTAATATCCTCACTTGCGAATGCATTTTATTTTCAAGCACATTTTTTATGTGATTTATAATAATCGTAAATTTTGACTAATAAAAGATACACAATGTTATATTTGTGGTAGATTTTTTTAACGCAATCGTATAATTTGTTTCTTAAATTTTTTACGTGTTTCAAACTTTCAAAATATTTTTTGAATACTATAGTTAAGTATGCGTTCGCCAAATTCACTAACGCCTCCGACGGAGCAAATACTTTTGTTGCGTGAGTACTTGGGTGGGCTTATTTTATAATCAAGAATTGATTAGCGTCTTCTGAATATCAGAGAAAAATATACGGAATTTTCAAATCATAGGTAATATTTAATGCGTATATGCATAATTCACAGACAGTTTTTATAGTTTGGTAATTTTGCGTTGCGTAGTGTAAGTAAACGTTGTGCGCCATCTACTGGAATTCGCTATCAATAGCATGCTCCTTGATGAATAAATTATGGTGATTGAGAGCGAGCTCATCAAAGATTGGAATAGTGAAAAATATTAAATTCGAATTGATTTAATTTCAGTATTATATTAAAGAGTCCGGTACAATAACACTAAAAATAAATATAAATGTCGAATGGCAACAGTAAAATCCCATATTTAGTCATTTATGGTTATTTTTAGGATTTTATTGTTTCGAATGAGCCTTGTAACGCCATCTAACAGAATTTTTTCAATACTTAGAGATAACACAAGGAGAGAACTATCTAGGAAGTTTTTTTTTTAATCTATGACGTGGGGTACAAAATACAGAACAGGCATATGTAGAAGCTTAATTTATGTTTTATCATCGCTTCTATGAATACAGTACATTCTCAAACATACAAAGTTTTTTTAATACTACGACGGTGAGAAACAAGCATACGGCCCGACTGATGGTAAGCGGTCACCGTAGCCCATGGACGCATGTAACTCCAGGGGTGTAAAATGAGCGTTGCCGACCCTTTAAAAACAAGGATTCGCTGTGTTGACAGCTAAGGGGCAAGCTTTGCTCCGTGGGTCCCCAGCTGTCCACACAGTGAATCCTCTTGGAGCTCTGGCGACCTTACTCACCAACAGAAACACAACAGTATGAGTAGGGTCTAGTGTTATTAAACTGCGGTTTTCTCTAAGGTGGAGGTACTTCCCCAGATGGGCTCTGCTCCAGATTTGAGCGGGACGGCATTCGTTGTGCTGTGCCCTGCCACACTAAACGATATGCACCCGCTGTGCCCATAATCTTAAATTATTCGAGTCTTAAGTTATTTTAATTATTCGAGCAACACAGGATTCCAACTCGTTGGAAAAGAGACGTCAACTCAACATATAACCGTACAATTTAGTATGTAACTTAGGGGAAACCGTGCACGCATACGCACTTTTCATACATTACGTACAGAAAGAATGTGTAAAGACGACACTAAGACAGAAAACGATACAACTACTGTAATAAATCTTGCACACTCCGATCTATTATTGTGTACAGATAGTCACAACACAGACCCGCGTATGCCTAGTTGTACTTCGACGGGGAAACGGTACGTATGCCGATTTAAGTATGTCATTAATTTCACTGCTTCGTAGCAAAATTATTTCACCCCAAACAGCATCCGTCCGGGGGATGAAAGAGTGAAATCATTTATTACATGTAATAAATGTTTTGATTCATGTCTTTTTTGTTTTTAAGTAGTCACACTACTATATATGAATTATATAGTATACTAACTACTAACTGTAAGTGACCTTGGTCACTTTTTCTGTAGTATATGACATCTCTTTCAATTTATAATACACCGGACTCTTAATTACTTCCCATGTAAGTAAATCCGGCTGGAAGGACCAACACTGGTGAAGCATCAACATGCTGCTGAAAACTCATGAAAAGCTGCAGCTGTCAGGTTTAGTTATCACCCCTGCTTATGATGCATTATTGCAGCCAGCGGCGACTCCACTTGACCCATATCGAACGCGACGCGACACACGAGATACAGGGTCTGAAAACGCGTCTCTGGCTAAACACCTACAAAGTATACAATATCGTTCACCAACGAGGAAATAAAAACAATATAAATTAAACACTCAAATAGAAACACTGGTACTAGTGGTAGAGAAGCGGTCTTATCGCTAAGAAGCGATCTCTTCCAGACAACCTTTGGGTAGAGGAGTCAATACACATGGAAATCCAAACAATGTATAGGTGAATTAAAACTGAACGCTTATCAATAAAACAAAAAAATAACTTAAAAGGGAATTCATACACATACTTATATACAAACAAATATATAAACATACATACACATAAATAATTACTAAAGCACAGCATACCAGTAGGAAAACCGTTAGATAGAAGAAAAGTAAAAATCTTTCAGTTTATTGTTGAAAATTGGCAACGACTTAGCACGTCTAATGTAAACAGGTCCCATAAAAGAACCGCTTGGAATGAAAAGGAGCTCGTGAAAACCTGGAGCAGGAAAAAGGAAGTTTTCAGCACAAAAAAGCAGAAAAGTATCTGATGCTAGAAATAAATAGAAGCTACGATATAGCACGTCATTGATAATAATAATAATAAAAAGCTCCAATCAGGGTTAGGTTAGCTTAACTCCGGGTTACTTGACTAACCCCGGTTGGTGCGTGGTCCTAAGAGGAATTTAGTTTAGCAGCATTTACTTGTCATACATGTTCGGGCAAACGTCGGATCTTCATCTATAGTGTTCCTGTTCGCCGGGCATCCGCCAGACAAGTTTCCCTTACATCCGCCTATGGACCCCTGGTATTAGTTCACAGCTTCGCCCTCTACTTTGTTGCTAAAACGCTAATACATATATTAATAACGCTAATATTTAAGAGAGGTATGGGCACAGCGGATGCATATGGTTTAGTGTGGTAGGGCACAGCACAACGAATGTCGTCTCGCTCAAATCTCGAGCAGAGCTCATCTGGGGAAGTACCTCCACCTTACAGAAAACCGCAGATTAATAACCCTAGACCCTAATCATAGTGTTGTGTTTCTGTTGGTGAGTAAGGTCGCCAGAGCTCGAAGAGGATTCACTTTGTTGACAGCTGGGGACCCACGGAACAAAGCTTGCCCCTTTAGCTGTTAACACAGCGAACCGTCCTTTTTTAAAGGGTCGGCAATGCGCATGGAACACCCCTGGAGTTGCAGGCGT
Organism: Lathronympha strigana; assembly: GCA_949128165.1. Lineage (NCBI taxonomy): Eukaryota > Metazoa > Arthropoda > Insecta > Lepidoptera > Tortricidae > Lathronympha > Lathronympha strigana. The sequence continues at coordinate 1,115,402 of OX421903.1, forward strand.
CCATAGGCGACCATAGGTTACCGCTTACCATCAAGCAGGCCGTATGCTTGTTTGTCACCGTCGTAGTATAAAAAAAACCATGCGACAAGAGTGTGCGGTGGATTGGTCGCGAGATGAATCTGAAGATTTTAGTAAAAGGTCCCTTACTAAAATCTTCAGATTCATCTCGCGACCAATCCACCGCACACTGAAAATCACATTATCCGAACATTAACGAGCGATTGCTCTCATTTCGAGCGGAACAGTGAAAGTGGGCCGCAAATTCGAGTCGACACTTGATAACCCCTGCCTCAACCGCTTTAGGGTAATTTAGACCGTATCCTGTTGGTGTAAGGTCAATTTTTGACGGTCTGTGTAACAGGGTAACCTGAAAAGAGAAGTCGTAATATGTGTAACCTTGTTACATTTCCCATATGAATCAGTCTAGTGGGTGATAGTTAATATTTGTGCTCTCACGGGCTGGATAGTCTGCGAGTAGATAGGTTGCCTTTTGCAAAGATGTCACTAATAGAGACGCCCATATCATACTTCGATCGGAATGTGTCAATCCTGAAATGCTCAATCTAGGACCAATCGTCCTTACGGTCACGAAGAACAAACAAACTTCAAAGTTAGTGTCTGACGAAACATGTTTTTATGCCGAAAGAAAAGATGGAGGAAAAAGACCAAGAGCGTTGGAGCGTTCACGATGGAGCGATCAGATCCGCTCCACTCTGGACAGCAAATTCTGCGAAGCCATGCATGCCGCCGAAAATAGACTGGACTGGCGAAATATAATACAAATACAAATATTTATTTAGTAAAACATCCTTAATAAAAGAGAAAGTAACGACAAGGGGTAGCGAGCCTCAGCATTGAGGATACCGACATATGGAGGGGGACATACAGACTGTTTTATACTATGCAGTGATGATGATGGGAGAGTTGCGAGAGATAGACCATGAAAGAGATATAAGATATAAGAAGTGTTTTGAAAAGATGTGTCCCTCCGAGTTTCTTGGCGGTCCAAAGTGTTAAATCTTCTTGGGTCTGTGTGTGGTTGTAGGGTTAGAGCCGGTGTAGCTTTACTTATTTTTCATTCGACGTTCAAAAGTGTACCGTAACATGCCTACCTACTTGAAAAACAAATATGTATTTTGATTTTGAGAGACTGTTTAAGGACTGTTTAAACTAGACAATTAAAACATTCCGTTAATTGTATCTCTAAAAATTTTGGAAACTTCCGGAACGTTGTAATCCAACTTCCAAATATGAAATGTATTGAATCAGGCGTTAACTAGTTTGCGGAATTCCATGTTACTTTGCTATTCCGCCAAACATTGTCATTTTCAGTGTTCCAAATACGAGTAAATGTTTGGACATTCTTCCGTGCATCTGTTCCGATGCATTATTATAAATTGAATAGGTATTTGACTTAATCCCCTAGACGCCAAACAGTTGCTTTCACCCCTGTTTGAAGAAAATAAATAAATATTATCGCAGCATTGTAAATATTGCATCAATAGCTCTTAATCCTGGTTATAAATAGGGCTTCATTAAATCATAGTCACACGCGAATCTGGATTAACCTGTGATGGTTCCGTGTATAACCAACAACAGAAAATAAAATAAGCAAACGTGCCTTATTGGGTGGTAGATAATTAATTATATTTGGTCAGTTGGTTTGGTCTACAGCCACCTGCATCCAACGAGACCCAGCGATCCTCACCAGATCCAATGGATGGGAACTTGGGTAGTATGTTCTACATGTAAGCATGTCAGTAGAACATACTACTTACGTTTCTTTTAACAAATTGTGCTGCATTTGTCCCCTGGCTGATGGAATAGAATAATAACAAGAAATAGTTAATTCATCCACCAATGAAATTAAATAGTAAAACCCACCCATTGCGCCTACGGACCCCTAACTGGCGCCATGCGCACGCGCCGCCAGGTGCAGCAATCTGCGGGTCATTGTTGTAATTTGAATGCATTCTTGAATTACTGCAGGTCTGGGGTGTTCCCCTCATTCGATTTGAGGCGTTCGGGATATTTAGTTCCTAGTGCTTCCAAGGTCACCTATGTATGTAATTTTTAGCAGCCTTCATACTTATTTATTATACTTTGAAGTTACTAGGTAAGTTTAATTTAAAAAAGAACCACAAAATAAGGATTATAAAATTAATATTGTCTTCTATTTCCGCGATTGTTATTCATTGAAATTAAACACTTTAGAACGGAACAATTTGAGTTTGCACAAGTAACTTTTTTCATTGACGGGGAGAATTCGCATTATCTCAGTCATCATCTTAACCCTGCGAAAACGAGTGCTGTAAAGGGCTCGAAACGTAGGGTCATGGTGTTAATAAACTTGATTAATCCGTTCTTAAGTGTTTAATTTCAATGATTACAAAGCTAATTTTGTAGTCTCCTAAAGATATCTCAGCGGGTTCGTTTTGAAGAGGTGAAGATTTTTTCTAGATTTCCTTTAATTTAACTATAGATAGTTGTAGAGGAGTCCAGTTTTTACTTCCACCGAATAATAAAATTAGTTAAGAGGGGGCAGAGTGTTTTCAACGTAAACGACAGTTACGGTTAAGACTGTGGCGTCCTCAATTATTTGCAAAGACATACAAGATGCATGTAATTATTATCTCAAAGAGTGTGTCTACCATATTCGTATATTTATAATCTACAATAATGTACAGTTTAGTAAATATGTCTACGCAAAGATGCAGCAAAATTGAGAAAAACGCGTGTCAGCGTTTATGCCAAAGTGAATGAAAAATCATTTGCTTTATTTTTAAAAACTAACTCTATCCAATCTCAAATATACAAGCTACTGAATTCGTATAGTCTTATTACATAATACTGGTTCATTAATTAATTATGATTTTTTTAAAACGTCCTAAAAATCCGCCATACAAAATTACTATGGAATCTGATCGTTGAAATATAACAAGTGAGCAACACCCGAAATAGTCAGTCGGCCCCGAATGTTCGAAGCGACACCACGTCTCTCTGTGGAGCGTCTACATCTTGAAATAAATCGATGTTCATTGTGTACGTATACTGCGTTATAGGTAGCAAAACGGTATAAGAATTTTTTTACCATTTTTTGTGTTTCCAAAGGAAATAGGCAATAGCAACCAGTTCAAAATGAATGACATACAGAGTTAGTTTCGTTTATACCTCATTGTATATAGTGTCACTTGGACCGTAGAAGATGTCCAAGGTCTGATGACGGAGTAGAAAGGTGGCCACCGGAACTCAGGAAGTAGTTGATGTAATACCCCCGTGTTTAGACTCATTTGTATTGTTTTGGCGGGCACTTGGACCGTGACTGGTGTCCAAGGTCTGATGATGAAGCAGAAAGATGACCACCGGAACTCAGGAAGTAGTTGATGTAATACCCCCGTGTTTGGGCTCGTTAGGTTTGTTCTGGTGAGCACTTGGACCGTGAGTGGTGTCCAAGGTCTGATGATGGAGCAGAAAGATGACCACCGGAACTCAGGAAGTAGTTGATGTAATACCCCCGTGTTTGGGCTCGTTAGGTTTGTTCTGGTGAGCACTTGGACCGTGAGTGGTGTCCAAGGTCTGATGATGGAGCAGAAATATGACCACCGGAACTCAGGAAGTAGTTGATGTAATACCCCCGTGTTTGGACTCATTTGTATTGTTTTGGCGGGCACTTGGACCGTGACTGGTGTCCAAGGTCTGATGATGGAGCAGAAAGATGACCAGCGGAACTCAGGAAGTAGTTGATGTAATACCCCTGTGTTTGGGCTCGTTAGGTTTGGTTAGGCGAGCACTTGGGCCGTAGGTGGTGTCCAAGGTCTGATGATGGAGCAGAAAGGCGGCCACCGGAACTCAGGCAGTAGTTGATGTAATACCCCCGTGTTTGGAGTCATTTGTATTGTTTTGACGAGCACTTGGATCGTGAGTGGTGTCCAAGGTCTGATGATGGAGCAGAAAGGTGTCAACCGGTACTCAGGAACCAGTGGGTGGAATACCTTCGTGTTCAGAGTCGTAGATTTTGTTTTGACGAGCACTTGGGCTATACATGGTGTCCAAGGTCTGATGGTGGAGCAGTAAAGTGTCAACTGGTACTCAGGAACCAGTTGATAGAATACCTTCGTGTTTAGACTCGTTAATTTTGATTCGACGAGCACTTGGGCCATGCATGGTTTCCAAGGTCTGATGATGGAGCAGATATTTACAAATATATTAAAAAATTATAAATTATATTTATTACATTAATATTTATAAATTTTGTAAGGTTGACTCCGATTTGGATAAAAATCGATATCTGAGGATCCGGCGGGGTGATTAACATGAATCTTGAGTCAAATTTGTTAAATATTGTTTAAACCGACGCCATCTTGGATTTTGTAAGATAAACTCAGATTTGGATAAAAATCGATATCTGACGATCCGGCGGGGTCCTTACCATGAATCCAGAATCAAAATCGTAAAATACTGTAAAAAGCGACGCCATCTTGGATTTTGTGCGATAAACTCCGATTTGGATAAAAATTGATATCTGAGGATCCAGTGGGGATTTTGTTAAATAATTATAAATTTTGTAAGGTTGACTCCGATTTGGATAAAAATCGATATCTGAGGATCCGGCGGGGTGATTAACATGAATCTTGAGTCAAAATTGTAAAATATTGTTAAAACCGACGCCATCTTGGATTTTGTAAGATCAACTCCGATTTGGATAAAAATTGGTATCTGACGATCCGGCGGGGTCCTTAACATGAATCCAGAATCAAAATCGTAAAATATTGTAAAAAGTGACGCCATCTTGGATTTTGTGAGCTTAACTCCGATTTGGATAAAAATCGATATCTAAGGATCCGAAGGAGTGATTAACATGAATCCAGAGTCAAAATTGTAAAATATTTTAAAAACCGACGCCATCTTGGATTTTGTAAAATCAACTCCGATTTGGATAAAAATCGATATCTGACTATACGGCGGGGTCCTTAACATGAATCCAGAGTCAAAATTGTAAAATATTGTTAAAACGGACGCCATCTTGGATTTTGTAAGATCAACTCCGATTTGGATAAAAATCGATATCTGAGGATCCGGCGGGGTCCTTAACATGAATCCAGAATCAAAATCGTAAAATATTGTAAAAAGCGACGCCATCTTGGATTTTGTAAAATCAACTCCGATTTGGATAACAATCGATATCTGACTATCCGGCGGGGTCCTTAACATGAATCCAGAATCAAAATCGTAAAATATTGCAAAAAGCGACGCCATCTTGGATTTTGTGCGATAAACTCCGATTTGGATAAAAATCGATATCTGAGGATCCAGTGGGGACCATAATATGAATCTAGGATCAATATTGTAAAATATTGTAAAAATCGACGCCATCTTGGATTTTGTAAAATAAACTCCGATTTGGATAAAAATTGATATCTGACTATCCGGCGGGGTCCTTAACATGAATCCAGAATCAAAATCGTCAAATATTGTAAAAAGCGACGCCATCTTGGATTTTGTGAGATTAGCTCCGATTTGGATAAAAATCGATATCTGAGGATCCGGCGGGGTGATTAACATGAATCTTGAGTCAAAATTGTAAAATATTGTTAAAACCGACGCCATCTTGGATTTTGTGAGATTAACTCCGATTTGGATAAAAATCGATATCTGACGATCCGGCGGGGTCCTTACCATGAATCCAGAATCACAATCGTAAAATATTGTAAAAAGCGACGCCATCTTGGATTTTGTAAAATTAACTCTGATTTGGATAACAATCGATATCTGACTATCCGGCGGGGTCCTTAACATGAATCCAGAATCAAAATCGTAAAATATTTCAAAAAGCGACGCCATCTTGGATTTTGTGCGATAAACTCCGATTTGGATAAAAATTGATATCTGACTATCCGGCGGGGTCCTTAACATGAATCCAGAATCAAAATCGTCAAATATTGTCAAAAGCGACGCCATCTTGGATTTTGTGAGATTAGCTCAGATTTGGATAAAAATCGATATCTGAGGATCCGGCGGGGTGATTGACATGAATCTTGAGTCAAAATTGTAAAATATTGTTAAAACCGACGCCATCTTGGATTTTGTAAGATCAACTCTGATTTGGATAAAAATCGATATATGACGATCCGGCGGGGTCCTAAACATGAATCCAGAATCAAAATCGTAAAATATTGTGAAAAGCGACGCCATCTTGGATTTTTTGAGATTAACTGCGATTTGGATAAAAATCGATATCTGAGGAGCCGGCAGGGTGACTAACATGAATCTTAAGTCAAAATTGGAAAATATGGTAAGAATAGACCCCATATTGGATTTTTTAAAATTAACTCTGATTTGGATAAAAATCGATATCTGACGATCTGGCGGGGTCCATAACATGAATCCATGGTCAAAATTGTTAATTAACGTCAACACTGACGCCATATTGGATTTTGTAAGATAAACTCTGATTTGGATAAAAATCGATATCTCATGATCCGGCGTGGTCCTTAACATGAATCCAGAATCAAAACTGTATAATATTGTAATAAGTGACGCCATCTTTGATTTTGTGAGATTAACTCCGATTTGAATAAAAATCGATATCTGACGATTCAGCGGGGTCCATAACATGAATCCATAGTCAAAATTGTTAAATAATGTCAACACCGACGCTAAATTGGATTTTGGAAAATTATCTCTGATTTGGATAAAAATCGATATCTGACGATTTTTATCCAAATCGGAGTTGATATCACAAAATCCAAGATGGCGTCGATTCTTACCATATTTTCCAATTTTGATTCTAGATTCATGTTAAGGACCCCGCCGGATCGTCAGATATCAATTTTTATCCAAATCGGAGTTGATCTTACAAAATCCAAGATGGCGTCGGTTTTAACAATATTTTACAATTTTGACTCAAGATTCGTGTTAATCACCCCGCCGGATCCTCAGATATCGATTTTTATCCAAATCGCAGTTAATCTCACAAAATCCAAGATGGTGTCGGTTTTAACAATATTTTACAATTTTGACTCAAGATTCATGTTAATCACCCCGCTGGATCCTCAGATATCGATTTTTATCCAAATCGGAGCTAATCTCACAAAGTCCAAGATGGCGTCGCTTTTTACAATATTTAACGATTTTGATTCTAGATTCATGTTAAGGACCCCGCCGGATCGTCAGATATCAATTTTTATCCAAATCGGAGTTGATCTTACAAAATCCAAGATGGCGTCGGTTTTTACAATATTTTACCATTTTGACTCTGGATTCATGTTAATCACTTCGTCGGATCCTCGGATATCGATTTTTATCCAAATCGGAGTCAACCTTTTACAAAATTTATAAATATTGATATAATCAATATTATAAAAGTGACGTTTTCTGGGTAAAGAAAGATACCACATTGTCGCTTATTGATAAGAATGATAAGGCGCTTCTGTCATAAAGAATCACTTGGAAAACCTTATCAACAGGCGACAATGTGGTACTTTTACCAAGAAAACGACACAATTTTTTAACGATTTCATAATATGTGACGTTTTGCGGTGAAAGTTACCTTATGGACGATCGGCGCTTACGCTGTTAACAAAGACGCTGATAATAATGCGCTGCAACGCGACGTAAGCGCCGACCGTCCATAAGGTACCTTTAGCCGTAAATAGCCACATATGAAATCATAAAAAATGTGCTTTTATTTAGAAAAAGGCACTTTGCCATTCTGCCGGTTGTCGATAAGGCGCGAATGTCATAAATATTAGTTTAGAAATGAACCTTATCAACAACCGACAGAATGGTACCTTTCTTTAGTACTAAATACAAACACAAATAATAAAATCATTTGGAAAAACCGAACAAATATTAGGTGAATTAATACAATATCTGTATCAAAGGATTATAAAAATGAGGAATTCTAAGATTTCTAAGTTATAACCTTTTAACGCCCGAATAATGACGCGCCGGTGTAGTAGTGTGCGTGCGCGCACGCACACAGATAGCGAGCAGTGCGGGGCCGCTAAATGCCTATTTCGTGTCCGCGGCAAACACTCTGCCCGCTCTTAAAATAAACATTCATGTCGCACAAATCATTGCTAGTAAAAAACCAACTAGTTACCATGAATGTAACAAATGTGAATGAATGCACACCCTAGTCTATTAGGGTAGGTCAAACCAATTCACAACTTTGTATCCACATCTGGAACTGAAAAGTCGTATGTGACATAGAGTATTCAATACACATACGTCCATTGTGAATAGTGTGGTATCTTTGCGGTAGGGTAGGGTGAAATGGAGTGTTGCTCTTTTTGGTTACTGTGCAAAAAAACGTTAATCTCCGCTTTTATTGTGCTGATTTTATTATTAGATATTGTTAGATTTCGCTGTGGCGAATTTAGAGTAGGTAAAAAATCACTAATAGAAGATTATAATTTAAATTTTAAGAATGATATTAATATTATTATAATGTAATCGTTCTCATAAAGGATGACTCACACTAGAACGGGTCGGGACGGGGCGGGACGGGAAAATCTGTCAATTTCCGTAGAAAGCGTCACGTGATTCTTTCCATAGAAATTGACAGATTTTCCCATCCCGCCCCGTCCCGTCACGGGTTGCCTTTTCTCGGGTCGAGCAATCTCGAAGCGGGCCAATAATCGGCCACCCAATAATCGATGCAACTACATGTACCTACATCAGTTATTGGGTTGCCATGTGGTTGCCACATGGCAACCCAATAATTTATTGGGCTGCCTTTTATCGGGTCGGACAAGCTCGGTAGCGCGCCAATAATCCGAAGCCACAGTTTTTACAGTACAATAATCACAATAATCAGCAACCCAATAATGCGCAACCAAAAAATGGACACGAATTATTGGGCTGTCGATTATTTGGCTGCCTTTTAAATGGACTCTCAGTATGAGAGAATTGTCAAAGTGACGTTTGAAATGTTCCCGCAGGACCCACGTTCCACTAGCGCTCCTAGCGGTAAATATACTCGCGGTAATCCTCATTGCATCTCTACTTTTCAACTTTCTATATTTATCAGTTTTTCAACCTTCGCAACGTTATCACCAACCAACCTTTGAAGTATTAGCGTCGCTGTTTTAACAAAGAACCCTGTTCGCGTGCACTTAAAAACGAGCTTTTAAATCTTTTAACACATTGTTTTCAGAAAAGCTCACTTCACAAAGCCGGTGTTGTATTACAAAAAGCTAATTGGTCCTAAGTTGTTATCTTTATCTTAATTTACTTTGCTAGATTCATAATGTCTCGAGCGGCGATGTGTTCCTTGTTCAATGTGACCTTTTTGTGATAAGAATTAAGTTCGAATAATATCAGGTTTCTTTAGATCTTTCGATCTAATTTGATTGTTTTTGTATGAAAGAAATACTTAAAAATGCGTTGTGGGTTTAAATATTTGAATTATTGAAATTAAAAATGTCTCTGAGTTTCGTTGATGGTCTTTAATTAGGTCTTTAATTAGGTTTTCAGTTTGGATCACAATGAGATCAAAAATATACGTAGGTACTTATGTATACCTTATACAGGCTGTCCCAAAAATGACACGCCAGGCTGACACTGTAGAAAAGATACCTTAAGAGTCCTATAAGCCATCAATTCAGCATTTCCTTGGCAGATTCATCCCCATATTGAGTTATAGGTTCACTTAACATACTTATACTCAAATAAAGAGGTATGTAGGTAGGTATAGGTATGAAATAGGTAAGTATGTCTTGGAAAAAACTTTTTTTTATGCTTGCGTAAGTAATCTATTTTTAAGAAATTTGCACTGCTTAAAAATAGATTACTTATAAAAAACCAAGATTTAATTTTGCCTTTTTTCATTGTTATATGAAATGAAAAAAGTATTCAAGAAATCTTGAACTCTTGATCAGCTGTTTGGCTTTGAGTTTTTAACCAGACGGAGTACCAATTGACAGGCCGAATGGGTATGACATAGTTTCATACTCACTGTATGGACCGACGTTTATCGGACATAGCTATTAGTACGTCACGTACGAATAGCTGTACATTAGACGTGCCCCTCCCCCGCAAAAAATGACAGACTTTTACGTACAGGAAATGACAGACGTTGCCAGTCCAGTTTCAAAGTCTTTAGGTACCTATTATGTATGTATATTGGCATTGACTTTGTATATTTTATGAAGTGCGCGTTGATATATTGCTCTCGAGATACGGGAGGCGTGCCTACTAACAAGGGACCGGTCTGCAAGAATAGGCTTAAGGCGAAGACACGCCACTGTCAAACCTAAAGTATTACATTTAAATCAACATCATTTCAGCAGTGTACGCTTCACTGCTGAACATAGGCCTCTCCAATGGAACTCCAGCGCGACCGGTCTACAGCCACCTGCATCCAACGAAACAGCGATCCTCACCAGGTTGTCGGTCCATCTCGTAGGTGGCCGTCCCAAATTGCGCTTCCTACTCGTACGTGGTCTCCATTCAAGGATTTTTTTGCCTCATCGGCCATCCGATCTTCGCGCTCTGTGGCCGGCCCATTGCCACTTCAGCTTGCTAATCCTACGTGCTACGAGTATGTCAGCGACTTTGGTTCTTCTACAGATCTCCTATTTTATGACTCGATCTCGCAGACAAATAACAAGCCCACATTACATTTTACAATTAAATTTTACATATAAATGCGGGATCCACGACAAACCAAAAAAAAAATTCGAATTTTCCGAGTATGTGGTAGGCCTTCAGTTTAGTTTTGGTTTCAGAAATCAATTAAAATCAAACCCCGGACATGCGCATTAGATGCGCTTTCTATATTTTATTAGTACTTATATATAACAGTACATTTTAAATAAAACACGATAGCTTCGCCTTAACAATTCATGCTTTAGTAGGCAGTTCCTCATAGCCAACTTCTGAAAGTGATCTAGATTCCAAACTAAACTCTCTCCAATACACAGAGGGTTCAGATTCCAATAACAGACACTTGCAATATTGCAGAATTGATAATCGAAATGAAGATACAAACAAATGCAATAAAGGCATTCACGCTTTTATATGAGTGTACAGTCGCGCGTATTTTCTTTAGCAGTATTTTTTTGGTACGCAAAATTTATGCACCGCCACCTGTCAATAGGTTTTTAATTTATCAATAAACATTAATATGTCTAATACTCACGGGAGTTTTCTATTTAAAATTAATAAAACATTTATTTTTGGAATATATACAGTAAGTGTAACTTACCTAACTACCTTACTCTACCTACCTTAAATCTAAAATATGTCCTTGAGGCATTATAATAATATTCTTTATTGTGCATAACAGAAAGAAAAAATACAAAATAAAAAGAAAAATAAAAGAGTTAAGCAACAACAGACGGTCTTATCGCTACAAAGCGACATTATACGGTTTAACAGGTATTATTCTCACCGTCCGACGATTGCGTAAAAATGCAAAAATTCCACATTTTTCAAAAAGCTAAACCGTTATTGGGGTATAATCTTTTCTGTACATGAAGTCGATGGGAAAGAAGGCCACAACAGTTTGCCTGACGGTATAGCGATGACTCTGAATACGTCATGGTATCATCTGGATTTTGGATATACATTTCCTCCGTCCAACCGTCGCCGTGGATCAAATTTTGAATTTCGAACAAGAATTATTAATGTTTGAAGTTGGAGTATTGGGTATATTAGAGAGAGACTCCTTCCCTACCATATGTTTCCTAGTCTTTGACAGACTATTTCCTGAACCAGATATTATCCATACTTAAGATCAATGGTAGTGACTATTGGATCAATGACCAGTGTAAACGATCAGTCCTTAACACGCCATCAGTGGAATCTCTGTAGGTAAGTAGAGTCAGTCTATTCTAAGTTTCCTAGATTTTGATAGCAGATACTGTGAAAGTGTTAACGTCAGTGGTAAACGTCATAATTTAATAGAAGTTTGACGTTTAAAATAACACTTTCAAGTTTGACAGCTCATTTGCTGAGAAAAGATAGCGAGGTCCTAAAGATAACTCTATGTCCGACGGGCACCCACCAGACCAATTTACCATACAATGTAAATTGAATTCTGTTTCCGCGATTGTTGTTCATTAAAATTAAACACTTGAGAACGGATTAATCGCGTTTATTAACACCACAACCCCACGTTTCGGGCCATTGACAGTACTCGTTTTCACAGGGTTAATGGCATGTCATGATCCGTTCTCAAATGTTAATTTCAATTAAGATACAATTATTGGTATATCCGGTGAATCTGCCCGAGGCCCGAACGATATAGCCGGCTATTTTCTTGACCAACTGTACATGTCTTGCCGTCGGCCCCTTCTGTATATGTAATGACAGGTTGTTTCACGTGAATGATTGTGGATAGTTAACGACACATACTGAATCTATATTTATGGGAGAATAAAGACATTTTAATTTACAATGAACCCTTCTTTAATTCCTCAATGCCATACGTGGATATTTTAATATACGCGCTTGTTCAGTTCATCATAACATAACAATAAGAGACATTTTAAGATAGGTATGGGCACAGTGGATGCATATCGTTTAGTGTGGTAGGGCACAGCACAAAGAATGTCGTCTCGCTCAAATCTGGAGCAGAGCCCATCTGGGGAAGTACCTCCACCTTACAGAAAACCGCAGTTTAATAACACTAGACCCTACCCATAGTGTTGTGTTTCTGTTGGTGAGTAAGGTCGCCAGAGCTCCAAGAGGTTTCACTCCTCCTTTTCAAAGGGTCGCCAACGCGCATGTAACACCCCTGGAGTTGCAGGCGTCCATACGCTACGGTGACCACTTACCATCAGTCGTAGTATAAAAAAATCAGGAGCTTGATAATGTCCTTTTGGTTATGTTATGTAGCATCAATATTTACTTTTGGAAACCATAATGCCTTTATTGAAGTCGTTTCTATTTTAATTAATTATTGACGTCAATATGTCTGACGTCAATAATCTTTGATTATGCCTTTTGTAATTCAATATTTTGGTAACATGTTCCATTTCCATGAGGAAGGGATGATACGAAATAAGGTGTCCAATGGCCATAGGCAGTTATACAACCTTATTGTGTTTAGGTTTTTTAAAATCGTCTTCGAAAGGTCATGCATTGAAAGAATAGTGGAAATTATGTTCGTTTCAAAAAATATATTTATGACAAAAAAACTTGTTATAAAACTTAATCGTGGTAGTCGGAATCGTCGGCCTGGCTGTCAGATGATTGGGATTCTGTGTGGTTGTAGCCCCAGGCCTCCACCTCGAAGGTGTACTGATGGGAGAACTTCAGCAGCGGTATATCCACCTGGAGAAAAGCCTAGTAAATAAATACTGCTGCGCTGGTCACACTGATCCAGGGGCGCGTAGTTTGGTAAAGTGCACTCCTTTTGCAACTAAGCGATAACTCTTAATTCATTCTTGAACCTACTGTTTTAGAACTCAGGGCATAGGAGCCATTTTATTTTCCCCCTCCCCTCTTACCTTTTTTAACATGGGTTTTTTTATGTAATTTGTACTCGCAATCGCGAGCTCTTTCAATCTTAATAGGCGAAAAAATTTGTACCACAACTTTTTGCCAAAAAATCCATAAATTCAAATTTTCCATTCCGTTACCGTACTGCCATACAAAAGTCTATGAAATAATGGTAACAGAATGGAAGGAAACCTGGAACACTTTTTTTCTCATATTAGAATCGCAAATTCTTAGCAAAAATCACATAAAATAATCCCAATTAAAAAAAGGGGGGGACAACTTTGTAAAAAATTGTGCGGCTCAAGAAGCTCGCAAATATCTAAGCCCCTTGCATAATACAAGTCTTTACTTACGGATATCTCAGGAGAGTCCAAATCGTAAACCCTGGGATTGCCGAGCTGGAACGGCATGCCAACTTTCACGCAGATAATAATCGCCTCTCTGGGCGACACGATCTGAAAAAATATCCTCATCATACCAGCATATCCTCTGGTGGACGTGCTAGCCCATGCCAAACCAGTGAATCAATTATTGTAGACTTTCCTAAACCAGTAATAAAGAAATGTCTGCAATAACTGGTTCACAATCAATCAGCCCGCGCATGTGCCCTGGCAATATCTAACAAATTTTTTCCCATATTTTGCTAAAGAAACTGCTAACCAGTGTTTTTAAGCACTCCAAATATAACACGATGTTTCGCAACTGGTCCTATACCTCGAAAATCGAACGGTTGCGGTTGCATTTGCATATTGGAAAGAGGTTTTCCCGTCAATGCCAATATTCGATGTTCGTTGCAGGCATGCTGATATTTTATGCTTCAGTGACAAAGGCAGTGGCTAGGAAAAATCGATTTGGAACCAGTAAGGATTCGAGGCTGTAGAAATGAATCGATATTACCTTGAATTTTCCGACCACATTAAAGACCGGCAGTCATTTGATATGTAGAATATATTAGTCTCAATTTTTGAGATGATCGTAGAAAAAAACTTTACCTCTAAATGATAGTTGACTCTGGACATCGCGATCGGCTTGACCTTGAAGACCTCCTGGTAGAACTTGAAGATGTCTAACGCAGCATCCCCTCGGTCATAGCAGCGTACGCCACCCATCCACCAGTGGCCCACCCACGCGTGGCCTACTTGATCGTAGGGGGACGCGCGGGGCATTACGAACCCTGGAAATAAAGGATACCATCGATAATGTAGTGACGAATGTCCTCTCGCTCAAATCTGGAGCAGAGCCCATCTGGGGAAGTACCTCCACCTTACAGAAAACCGCAGTTTAATAACACTAGACCCTACTGTTGGTGTTGCTGTTGGTGAGAAAGGCCACCAGAGCTCCAAGAGGATTCACTGTGTTGACAGCTAGGGACCCACGGAGCAAAACTTGCCCCTTTAGCTGGCAACACAGCGAATCCTCCTTTTTTTTTAAAGGGTCGGCAACCCGCATGTAACACCCCTGAAGTTGCAGGCGTCCATAGGCTACGGTGACCGCTTAACATCAGGCAGGGGGGGGTATGCTTGTTTGTCACCGTCGTATTATAAAAAAAAAGTGCCAATATTTTATCAACAACGCCAAATAATGTAAGGAAATAATCGAATTTAAAATATCGTAAGACATATTAATATTATAATAAATTTTGGATAACACGCGAGATTTCTAGTACGGAAAAAACGCTATTACGTATACCATGAAAATACGCGAAGATAACGCGAAGCTACCGAGATTGGGCGGTGCGGAGCATCGTGTAATGAGGGCGAGCTGGAGGTCGGTGGGGCAGGGCATTCCACCTGGGATCAGGAGACAGCTCACCAAACGGATCGTCTTTGGAGAACGCTCCCAGTGGTTTGCCAGTTATAGCAGCCGTGATCCAGGGGACGTAAGGGTAGAGCACCGTGTGGCGGGGAGGAGCTGGCGGTCGATGGGACCGCAGCGGGTCGGGGCAGGGCGTCCCACCTGAAATACAGATGCCTTTTAAAACTTACAACCATACTACGTCGTTGAGGTATGGGCACAGCGGATGCATATCGTTTAGTGTGGTAGGGCACAGCACAACGAATGTCGTCTCGCTCAAATCTGGAGCAGAGCCCATTTGGGGAAGTACGTCCATCTTACAGAAACCCGCAGTTTAATAACACTAGACCCTACTCAAAGTGTTGTTTCTGTTGGTGGGTAAGGTCGCCAGAGCTCCAAGAGGATTCACTGTGTTGACAGCTGGGGACCCATGGAGCAAAGCCCCTTTGCCCCTTTAGCTCTCAACACAGCGAATCCTCCTGGTTTGAAAGGGTCGGCAACGCGCACGTAACACGTCTGGAGTTGCAGGCGTCCATAGGCTACGGTGACCGCTTAACATCAGGCGGACCGTATGCATGTTTGTCACAGTCGTAGTATAAAAAAAAATACTACTCTATGAGAATCGTTGCGATTTGCATACCGAACAGGACAGCATGCATGTAGAGTTAGGGCCTAAGCTAGCTGACGCGGGTGCACGGAGCGGCACGCGGCGGGTGGATTTAGTATGGCGCACCCGCTCCGTGGGCCCGCTTCACTTAGCGCTGTTCATACAATTTCTTATTAGAGGGCGTCCTTTCCGGGTAATCCGCGTCAGCTAACATAGGCCCTTAGACCGACATAGTCTATCCTGCTCTGACATTTGTTTATCCAAGTTTATCTCACCGTGTGCAAGGGCGACGACAGACCAATGCCCAGTGTGCTCGTGCACCAGGCTTGGGGCGCCAGAACGGAATCCGCATCCAGTCGTGCAGGCTATGCGCTCTTTCATTAGTCTGGTGTTGTTCTGAAAACAAATATTTTTTAACGACGAAAATAATTTTACTTTGCTATTCCACCAAACATGCTAGTCAATTAGGGCTAACCCGGTATACCTACTTACCTATTTTCTGCATGCAATTAATGTTTCCACCCTCCCGCCGCAAAAAATAAATAAATACGCAAATAGATATACCAAACACCATCAATCATATAAAATATAAAACTTGACACCTGTTTCGCCTCTCTACGAGGGATCCTCAGGAGATGCAGGAAATCTTGTCCTACTGGAGTCCGACAAGTGAAACATTATTTTCGTTACTAATATGAAATTCCACAAAGTAACGCCTGCTTCAATAAATTACTTAAATATTTGTTTTACAAGTCACACGAGCGTTTGGAAGTAGATACCTAATTTATTTAGACACATTTTTGACTTTTTTAAACCCCATTGATCATATTTATGTGTTTCTTTGCTCACTATACTAGTAGTCTGTGTGAATTGCACGGGAACATAAGCTTACTTACTTCTGGCTGGTCGTATATATAGCAGAGCTCGCGAGGCAGCAGGCTGATTCTGGTCACCTCCTTCTCTTCCTCTACAAAGTCCCGAGGGACATCTGGAAAACACCATATTCGTCCAAGTAAATCCAGATAATCAGGATTTGGATATCCGGAGAAGAACCAAGGTAACCGACATAGCTCACCGAATTGTATGTACCTAGTGGTAATAGGCGGGCCATGTCGCCCGGAGAACGGATGGCCGTTGGGCAGTAAAGCCTTAGAGTGGCGACCAAGGGTGGGAAAGTGCTGGGACGGCCCTCAGGGATTCGATGGATGCGGTCTGAGCAGGATCTCCTTTGGGGGCACTATAGATGCTTATACATATGTTCAGCAGTGAATGTTTGCGGCTGATTAGATAGAAACTCAATAAGCATATTAAGATTTGCATGATGATATTTTTAAGAAAATCTTAATGAACTTAAAGCTGATCAACTTACCACTGGCAAAATCAATGTGGTAAAGCCTCCCTTCCATCTGCCTTCCACTGCTGCGCTCCAGGAAGTTTCTGAATGGCAGGCACACTGGTAGCACGTATCCTGCAATTAAGCGTATGTTCCTACTTCTAAAATATAACAACACTCACAACAGAGTACCTAGTAACTGAATACTTAAGGATTAAAAGGATACAGTGGAAGAATTCGCAGCCAGCGGGTAAGGTAGGAGAATCTCTCGGACACTCCATTGCCATGTAACGAATACCGGTTAACCTAGAAGTTACCACTTACCAAATTTTTTTTGAAGACAGGAAAAGTGGAAAAATTCATGAGCTCGGGCGCATCAGAACTATCGAGACACACCGAGGTGCCCCTAATTCATCCACCATATCCCTCGTATGCGCCTTTAGGAGACGCTTAGCAACATCTAGGCATAATAGGCAACCTTAAAAAGTGTTTTAATAGATGTTTAATATGCTTATAATAATTAACAATTCGATGATACTTTCGATCACACCCGTCCCGACCCAATCAACTCTGGAAAAATCTTAACAGCGCGAAGAAGACCACGGTACAGCGCCATCTCTGGGGAAATTGGGTTAATAATTTATACAAACTAGACGGGACGGGTTATGTATGTTGGGTTTTCGGGGGTAACTTTTGATCGCGTGAATCGATTTGAATCATTCTTTTTTTATTAGAAGGAAGATACGTGCGGGATGATAAATTAAGTAGGTACTCAAGATTAAATTTTTTTTTGCATATACATAATTATTTTGTACAATTTTTCAACTTCAAACCAATCAAGTTCAAAATAATTTTTCAATAAGTTCTTATTAGGTTCTACTTTTGTAATTTTTTTCATATTTTTTGAACTCATAGTTCAAAATTTAGAGGGGGGAGGGGACACATTTTTTTAAACTTCTGGAGCGATTATTTCCGAAAATATTAACTTAAGGGGCTACCCGGCATATTTCACTGTTTTTAAAGTGAATAGGCTTTGTTCAGCTCCAAGCACAACGCTTGAAAAAAATATATAATGTAGCTAGGTATTTGGTCTACATTTGGTTCCACTAAATTGTCGAAAAACATAATACATCAAGAGAAAAAAAAAAAACCGTAAACCCTTTTTTCTACCTTAAATCTGTATCTACTCCCTTATAATGCGTCGTAAGTACAAGAAACTAAGACAAGCATTTTATATTTATGTTTACTTTAAACGCATCCACTGATTTTTGGATAGGTTTTGTACTTTTCGAGAAAAAAGCTATTACACGCATTTTTCCGAAAACGCCGGCTCGAGATGCCTGCGCGGGCGACGGGGGCCAGTCGTGTAAGATGGCACTAGTAGTTTATAGGGTTCCGTGCGTCCTAGTACAAGCAGCTCTTCCTAGGTGACGACTTATGCTTATAACCGGTATTGTATAACCGGTGAGGAAAGGAAGCGGTAGGGGAAGAAAGCTCAAATCGCCGAGGTCATTGGGATAGGGGACGGCCTTAACTGTTTTTAGAAAGAGCCCTAAAAGGTTATTCTGAATCGAGGTTCGTAACCATTTCTGCTTAAAAATAATCACTTACTAGATTTCACAGTGGTGATAAGCTTCAGTAACGCCACGCTACTCCTCGCTCCGAAATGCTTAAACTCTGGATGTATCAGGACATCAGCAACTGGCATCAGCAAGATCGCTGGCTCACACTCTGCCTTCATGTTGGCGAGGGCTTGGATTGTCGTCTCGCATTCCACTTCGTCGCGTTCGTAGTCGCCGAAGATCACGTTACCTCTGTTAGAAAAGAGGCATGTATTTTCAGCAAACTATCAGTGGGCAGGTATTCATTCTATTATAAAGGTAAGACAATACGAGTATCTATTGGAGTTAGAAATTAGGGATGACTAAAAAGATTGCCGATAAACCCCGAAAAACTTGGCGAAGAGACAAAGATAAGAATCGAAGGGAATATTTCAAAGGGGGAATGTGTGCCAAAAGCCAACACATTGAAAGGATGCCTTGGGTATGGGTAACCTACACAAGTGCAGAGCAAATGTGGAGAAAAAAACAGGCCAAGTGCGAAATGGACTCGCCCACCGAGGGTTCCGCAAAAAGAATGTTTCCTCCCGCATGTATGACCTAAAAATATGTACTTTAAAAATACTGGTAGCACGGAACTCTGTGTGCAGCAATTTTGCGGTTTACGGATTTTTTCCTGTACTTGTGCTAAAAGGTTTTGCTTTTTGCAAAATTTCGTGATTCTGGGAAGTACCTACCCTTTACATTTTGATTCCCATTGCAAATGTATGGGAAGTGCGACATAAACGGCCGTGTCTTTTGATTGCCTTGACGTAGAGGTTTAATTTTTTCACAGCTTTAGAGGACCGCAGACCTGTATATGTGTGTAACTTAACTTAGTAACTTGCTACCTTTACGCGTTCCCGAGATAAAGGGTCTTGACAGACAGACGGACGGACGGAGAACAAAGTGATCCTATAAGGTTTCCGTTGTTTTCTTTTTGAGGTAGGGTTCCAAAAATACCTCAAATCGAATTCCCATTCAATAGATTTCCTTCTCTCCGGTTACCATCATTTCACTCTAATTCCTCTATTTTACACCTTTATTTAAGTATTAATGAAAACGTGGCAAAGCGTGGCATGCGTGACGTGGGGTGGCGAGGAACTGGAAGTTTTGGTTCAGTTCAACCTTCGCAACTTACAAAGCATAGCCATGAGGGACCACGGCCGCGTCCACTGCCGTGCTGAGCACGAACTGCCGGCTGATGAGGACGACACGAGGGACCCTGAAGTAATGGGGGGTCCCGTTCTTAACTGTGAAATTATAAGACAGATGACTGACACCAGATTTACATGATGAAGAGCGGTAATAAGACGTGGGAGTTTTAATCTGATGGTCGCAGATTCCATTCAACACCCACAATTCACAATTTTTTTGTGAAAGAACACACAGTGAAGAAACCAGACTAATCCCAATAAGGTCTGGTTTCCCCTGGACTTTAAAAAGTACAGATAGAAATGACATTTGTAAAACTTAGTGTCTCCGTCAAATTTTGGCATTAATACTAAGCAATTCCAAGCATATGGTCTCTGAGCCGTGGTACGGGGAAACGGCTATAAAGATGGTGGATGAGGTACCTAGACCTACCATGTATGTACTGCAAGGCGCCCAGCCAAGAGTATTGCAGCTCCGTGACTTGTCCCTCCTCGGGATCGTATGAGGGATCATCGTGGCAGTCGAAGAACTGGCTCCACACTGGCCCTGAGGGAAGATCCAGAATCATTTCCAAATCTGGTTGAAACCCAGACCAATCACGACCCAGACCAAGAGCCAAAACAAGACCCATTGAGTTTTTCGGAAATTATGTACGCAATGTAATTTACAAATTCAAATAGATGTCATATACTAAACAAAAAGACCAACACCGACGGAAGGCCAATCTGAGGATCGAACTCGGATCTTCAGCTTACGCGGCTCACGCCATAACCACTAGGCCAACTGGTCTTATCGAAATGATTATGGCGTTAGCCGCGTAAGCTGAAGACCCGAGTTCGATCCTCGGATTTGCCTTCGTCGGTGTTGGTCTTTTTATTAAGTATATGACATCTATTTGAATTTGTAATTTATATATAGTAGTGTTTAATAACAAATACTTTAATAACAAATAAAAAAAATAAAAAAATTGATTTCTGTCAACCGTGTTGTGAATGTAGTCTGGAGCCTTACCATGACGTCTTAATGCGATTCAGTTAAGGTTCTTAACTGCGCTCAGTAACTGAGCATACCATACATTACATATTGATTTTTGTATGAATTGTGTGAGAAATACGTCTGTGTGCGCGTTTACCCCCGCAAAAAGTAAAAATGTATGGTTAAATATCGCTATGACGTCTCTCGTCCAATGTGTTGAAAGCGTGTTGCTCGAAGCTAATTACTTTTCGATGAAGGACAACATCGTGAAGAAGCCTGCAATGAGGTGATGAGGGGGGGGCGTCCCAGCAATGGGACGTATTATTATTATCGCTCTTCCAACTGAGCTACCGAGACCACACCCGTGGCCCCGCGCCTTAGGCGCTTAGCAACATCTACCGTAAGAAAGTACTTCTTAATGCTTAGCAAACGAGGGATATGGTGGAGAAATTCGGGGTCACGGGTGTGGTCTCAGTAGCTCAGTTGGAAGAGCGATGAGCTGGTATCTCAGAGTCGCGGGTTCGAGTCCCGCCCGAGGTCCTGAATTTTCACTTTTCCCTTTCGTTCTGTGAAAACTATCGTTCGCTGACGTTCTGCTTAAAATAATAGTTATAGATAACCTTGCATTGATGATAGTGGAAAATACGTATACCTACTCACCCCAAAGAATCCCTAACGCCACCAGCCGCCACATCTGCTTGAGATCGCAACTGTACATTGAATGCGATCAAAAAAATACAATGTTTGTTGTTTCCAGAATACCTGCTGCTATTAGTAAATACCAAGTATCTGAAGATGACAAATGACAATATTTTGAATGAATGCAAAATAGAATGAGATTCAGACTCGTGCGACTTCCAGATACGAAGCAAGCCATTCAGCGATATCCACTGAGCTAACACTTAAGGATTCACACTAGCACGGGACGGGACGGGACGGGACGGGAAAATCTGTCAGAAGAATCACGTGATACCTCGGAGCCCTCATATGTCACGTGACGCTTTCTATAGAAATTGACAGATTTTCCCGTCCCGTCCCGTTCTAGTGTGAGTCATCCTTTACTCGAGTGAGAATGCTCACGGATAAAATCTACCAGTAAAAAGAAGAAAGACGGTGAACAGACGAAACAAAATAAAGGCCAGTAGAATTTTGCTAAAATCCATTTTGATTGTTATAATTTGAATGTATAATATATATTTGTACCTACTATATGCCCTATGTCTACGAATTTACTTAAGGGGCTACCCGGCATATTTCACTGTTTTTAAAGTGAATAGGCAGCTAGGTATTTGGTCTACATTTGGTTCTACTAAATTGTCGAAAAACATAATATATCAATAGAAAAGAAATAACCGTAAACCCTTTTTTCTACCTTCAATCTGTATCTACTCCCTTATTATGCGTTATAAGTACAAGAAAGTAAGACAAGCAGTATATATTTATGTTTACTTTAAACGCATCTACTGATTTTGGATAGGTTTTGTACTTTTCGAGAAAAAGCTATTACACGCATTTTTCCGAAAACGCCGGCTCCAAATGCCTGCGCGGGCGACGGGGGCCAGTCGTGTAAAATGGCACTAGTAGTTTATAGGGTTGCGTCCTAGTACAAGCAGCTCTTCCTAGGTGGCGACTTATGCTTATTGACGTATTGAGGAAAGGAAGCGGGAGGGGAAGAAAGCTCAAATCGCCGAGGTCATTGGGATAGGGGACGGCCTTAATAACTATTTCCACGTTGAACATCAAACGATGCCGATGTAGACATTATACAGCGTGTAAAAAAAGTCGACGATGCTTGAACGTCTTCAACAGCTAGCCAAGATGCCAATCGCTCACGCTCAGTCGCTAACGAAACGCAACTGTCATCAAGTTTCTTGTTTACCGTCCTTGATACACAATGTACTATTAGGTAAGTATGTAAATTAACTTTCCACAATGGTGGCACATATATGATAGCAAAAAACATCCCATTTTCGGCAAAAATAATAAAAATTGGCAAAATGTGGTAGATAAATCCTATCTATCACATTTAACCTATTTCTTCCTGGGTTATGAACGTTTCCTATGTATATATGTATGTATTTATCTATATAAGTGTTTATATCGTCGCTCATAGCACAAGCTTTGCTTAGTTTGCGACTAATTCGACCTGTATTGTCCCCAAATATGTATGTACATATTTATTTAAATACGGCATCATAACTGGCGGCATGTATGGTATGTTCGGCGCCATGCAATTGCATCATACGTGCCCGCTTTTACAAGTTGCATTGTGCTATTATAACGGGATATGCACTTAGGTCGCGTATTATGTACCTGAGGCATACCGGGGATGCATGACAATATTTTTAAAACTTCCTAACAATGTAAACGGCTTCACATGTTTTGTCACTGTTTCTCCTGTATTTTCACAACGTCATCAAACACCACTAAAACCATTCACTACTGAAACGGTCGTATTATTAACATACATTAGATAAATAAGTTAATCTTGGTGAGTTTGGGGACTATAACTATTTTGGACCCCTGCTCCGGCTATAGGAATGTCTAGGTCCTCGCTCCCTGTCTTTCCTACCTTACCTCTTGGCTTGGGTCGACTTACCTCTGATGTCGGGCTGAACTGCTATTTATGGGACATTCTGCATACTGAGATTTTGATAATACTTGACGTTGGCAAAATTTTCCATCTCTCGGACAGAAGCCATTATTTAAAAGAAGCGACGGGCAATATACAGTGTTGCCTGCCAGAGGTCGGTACCGCTCTCCGTAAATGTCTTATTTTTTATATATATTTGAATGATTGGAAATCAAATTCCATACTAAATATAATATAAGCATACCCATGTAGAATCGTACATCACAAATAATACAATTTAGCACGACTACAATATCACTATCATAATACCATAATTTACACCCTAACCTATAAACCTTCAATTCGAATGCATCGCAATCACCATCGGCTTGCATTTAAATAAATACAAATTACACATTGCACTTTATTGCCATTGAAGTTCTATATTTCAATATCAACTCTATTCCATTTACAATATGGTTGGGCTTGATAAAGCGTGGAATAAGATACGTTGTCGTGTGTGCAAGTAATCGAAATTGTCCATTTCCTCTGCGAGGTGTCGACAGAATTGAAAAGAGAGGCGTGATGATATGTGATTGAGTTGTAATTTGATAGCTTCATTCATGAATGTGGGTAGGTACTTACCGTAATATTTATTTTAAATACACTCTTGACCCATTTAAGTATTATATTCCAAGACCGTATGTGGATTTAGAAAAAGTGGAAAATAAAATATCAAACAGGCAAAATGGGGTAGTTTTCTTGTCGCTTCTTTCTTTCCATCATCCAGTTGGGAAGCGTTATAGGTACCTAATTCTCACAGGGTTTTTATTCTTATTTTTCTATTCGGCATAAGGCTGTTTTGTTCCTTCTAGCCTAGAGCATTTGTCCTTGAAGTTCTAAAACGGGTCAAATTGAAACTTCTTCCCGGCTAGAGTCCGTCACTTTCGTCCGAAGTTTGACAGTTAATTTGCTTTGAAGAGATTTAGTGGTTTGGCTCTAGCAGGGAAAACCAAGGAGAAGTTTCTCATTACGGCCCCGCTTTACTGAAACAGTAAACGCCTGTAGAAAATCTAATAGCAATATTTATTCTATCGTGGTGCTCAATGTGTTTTAATGTCAGGCGTTTCAGGTCACAAGAAGAATTGTTTTATCGACTCCCATTACTATCAATAACTGAAACAGGGCGTAGACCACGAAAATCGAACGTTTTCGGAATTGTATCTCCATCTCTGTCACACTTGCATATTGGAGTGACAAAGAGGTTTTGCATACAATTTTCGATGTTCGTGGTAGCTGTGCAGCACGTTGACTTATGTAAGTAATGAATTGAAATCCTAATATGATAAAATACACCGTTAGATTCTTCTATAAGCAAAAAACTTCTACTCGCACGGAAAAAAGATCTATTTTCTTCTCAGAAAAAATTTAATAAAGCAGATCAGCTTTACATCTAAACAGCCGAATACAGGTATGGTTATACAACTTATACAACGTGTTTTTGAAGGGTGCATTATTTAGCTTAAATTAAGTTAATTTCTCAAAGACACCGGTATTCTAATTAGCTCCATTTAGAAGATAACTACTAAGTAGTATCACCGAATTAGAAGTACCTACCTATCACCAAATAATGCGAGTTTACCCTACTTTCAATACCTACTCAATTAGTTTTGAGGGCAAAAACGGTCTCTTAATCCTTTATGAATTTGGTAAAAACTCTAAAACCGAACATTATGCAAATCAGCGATAATCAATAATGTAATACATACCTACATACACTCACATAGGGGTAAATATGCATAACTATTTAGCTCAATATATGCGTGCGTAAAGTTATAATTTACATATGAATTTATTTGGTTATTAAGTATATAAGTAGGGTAGAAAATGTAGAGAGGTTTATTTTGTGTTTTTTATGCAACATGGCGTCGTGGATATTGGTCGTGTTTGGGATATTCCCTTTATTAGGTGAGTTTTTTATTGCCAACTAGCGACACGCCCCGGCTTTGCTCGGGTTATTATTATATATATAAACCTTCCTCTTGAATCACTCTATCTATTAAAGAACCGCATCAAAGTCCGTTGCGTAGTTTTAAAGATTTAAGCATACATACATACAGACAGCGGGAAGCGACTTTGTTTTGTATTATGTAGGTACCATGTAGTAATAATATGTTTAAGGAGGTAACCATTCAATAAAAGATGGCCGATTATAAATTTAAATAATATTGAGAAATTATTTTAAATATGCCGCGAAATAATACGTACCTACTAGGTCTAATGTGGTTTCATTGAGAGCTTTTTTTTATAAACCAGTTTCCTCTAATAGGTTTACCAAGGGAAAGCAACGTTTACCCGTTTTTGTATGAAAAAAAGAGTTTTCCCATACAAAATATAACCGATTGCATTATCTATTAGTAGAGTAGGTATAAGTAACATTACACTACGCACAGTTGTATGTTTAGAAAATTCGGATAAATTCGCATTTATGATACTTAATATGGGGCACTAATACTGTAGTTGAACTTATTGAAATAATACAGGCATAATATGTATTTAATTTATTAAAACTAATTTCTCTATGTTATGCTATGCTACCTATTAAAATATACTTATGTTGGCCTATAGCTAAAATTAGCATCAATTATAACTAATAAACAATGACTAAGATTATATAATACTTGTTCTATTTCTAAATTCTCCTCCACCCGTAGGTCTTATGAATGACGTCATAACGTGACGCAAATACTCGCTCCCTGTGACTCAAATAGTCAATTACAAGCCTAACGCAACTGATAGCAAATTTCATCACTCTTGTACGAGTCAGGATGGCCGAGCGGTCTAAGGCGCTGCGTTCAGGTCGCAGTCCACTTCTGTGGGCGTGGGTTCGAATCCCACTTCTGACAAACTTTTTGTTTTTAATTTATGGTATTATATTTTTTTTTGCACAAAAATATCACATACTCGTATATACGCTTTTTTGTTGAATATCATAATATTTAAAATGTTCGTACATACGTACGTACACGCCAAATACTATTCTTAAAGTCACTGCTATACGGTGATTAATGATTATGAGTAAATATGTGGTTGTCCACCCATTTTAATCATTTGTATTTTAAAGCAAGCCTAAGTATTTTTCTTGGCATTAAATTTTTATAATATTTAGAATATACAATACAAAGAATATTTCAGCTCGTAGACAGAATATGATATTCACTTATTAGCATAAGATCGGTTAAGGGTAAAAAAGGTGTCCCATATATGGTAGGTACCTAAATCACAGTAATCACACAAACACCGAGATAGGTCAGCCTAAGTGAAGTGACCCCGAAACAGCCAAACCTGACCGCAGTAAAAATTAAATCGTTTTCGAGATAATACACAATTAAAGATTATTTATTAGCACTTTACTCCAAAATTTTTTTATTTCCAGTGTCATGGTTTTCTTAAATTTTAACGGCCTCCTAGCCTACTCGTACTTGGTAGTGACGCTGCCTTCGAAGCATGAGGTCCCGGGTTCGAATCCTGGTCAGGGCATTTATTTGCGTGTTTATCACGAATATTTGTTCCTGAGTTATGGATGTTTTCTATGTATTTAAGTAATTATATGTATCTATCAAATATATATTATATCGTCGTCTAGTACCCACAACACAAGCCCTTCTTGGGATTACCGTGGGACTACTCGTAGGTCGATTTGTGTAAGATTGTCCCGTATTTATTTATTTATTTTATTTTATTTGTATTAGTATATTCAAGGCCTAGACGAGAAAAAAATCTAACAATTCCCGACAAGAAAAAGGAATCAGTCGTCAAAAAGGAAGTAAACAAAACTAACTTTTCACAAAAGATTTTTAGAAATAAAATGACTAATATCTTCCAGTGTCCTCCGAGTTCTACTCGTCAGAAAAACAAGCCGACTGGGAGAGGATAGTGGGTGGCACTAAGGCCGCCAACGGCTCCTACCCCTACCAGGCCTCATTGCGGGTCTACGGCGTGTGGCACTTCTGCGGGGCCTCTATTTTGACCCCTAGGGTCATTCTAACGGCGGCGCATTGCGTTGAGCGGTACATAAAACAAGCTTCTCACACTTTAAACTTTATCGTTTTATACACATTTTTTAAATACTACAACGGTGGCAAACAAGCATACGGCCCGCCTGATGGTAAGCGGTCACCGTAGCCTATGGACGCCTGCAACTAAACGGGCAAATTTGTTCCGTGGGTCCACAGCTGTCAACACAGTGAATCCTCTTGGAGCTCTGGCGACCTTACTCACCAGCAGAAACACAACACTTGGAGTAGGGTCTAGTGGTGAAGGTACTTCCCCAGATGGGCTCTGCTTCAGATTTGAGCAAGACGACATTCGTTGTGCTGTGCCCTACTAAACGATATGCATCAGCTGTGCCCATATACCTCTCTTACCCATATTATATCCATCGCATGCTTAGTATGGACAGGAGAAGGAGCTAAAAGTAATATAAAACTAAATCATAGAGAGAAATTGAAATATTTAGGAAACTCCCATGAGTATCAGACATGTTAAAATACTTATATCGCTGGTGCTCACAGTGTGAGTAGAGCAGCCGTCGCGGCTAGACGCATGACTCATGAATAAGGGACACGGACTCTTCCGAAACATGTCGATCTATTTTCGACTTTATTGACGTGAGTAACCCGATATAAGTATTTTAAATGCGATGAGAAAACGTTGAGTGCGAGACATTGGCTGTCGACTCAGATTATATTAGGGGGAGGATCCCCGTTCTGAGTCATTTCTGGTGCAAAGATTGTCTTTGGCCATTCAGCGTGAGAATACCGCCGGTATTATGGGTACCTACGTTTGCACCAGGAAGGACAAAGGATGGGTTGTATGTAGGATTTAATTGAAATTTTGCTTTGTAGTGCAGGTAATTTAGTTTTATTTTAGTGACTGACATTGTTTAAATTGTGCGCCTTTAATTTGAATATGTATATATTTTAAATTGAAATATTTATTAGAAAATACAATGCCCGAATGAAGTCGCCACTGGACGCACTGCGTCCTCTTCAATGGTTTACCCAGGCTACCCAATAACCCCCTGATGTCTTGCAGAATGCGACCCCAATACCTAAAAGTGGTCGTCGGCACCAACCAGCTCCGCTCCGGCGGCACCCCGTACGGGATCCGTAAGATCGTCTACCACGAAAACTACGACAACTACGAGATCGTTAACGATATTGCCATCGTGTTCACGGAGAAGGAGATAGAGTTCAGCAGCACCGTGGATGCTATAGAGCTGAACGATGAACCAGTCGAGAAAGGAGAAGATCTGATTCTGACCGGTTGGGGGACTACTTCAGTAAGTACGATATTTCCGACTATTGTGAAGTCTATGACCAATTATGCTTACGCAAGGTTTCCATGCATTATTCCTAGTTACATAGCCTTATATTATCTTATGTAAGGTCAGGCATTAGCGGATACACTTCGATCCACGGGGATCTTTTGTGTAATTACCACCTACCGCACTACTCTAGAGCTTGCTCGACCAACGTCATGTGACGGAATGATTATGGAGCTCAGGGGTTGTGCTCTGAATTCCTTTTACTCCAGGTATCGTGCACCAAACTCCTAATTTTATTTATTAGTCATCGTAACATTCACACTTTAAGTGCTTTATAGTCTCATCTTAGCCAAACATTCCCTCATACCCCTCAGTGTTGTTGCGGGTCCCATGTCCCATCTTGGCCAGTTTGCCTATTTTCACATCGGCTGGTATTTTGGTCTTTACGTGCTGCTTGGGTATACTGGTTACGTTAGCCAGATAAAAGTAAGTGATGGCAGATTATGGGGTTTTAAATGTTCCTAACATTGTTGGTGTACGGCTGTACGCTACTTACCTATATCTTCACACACTTAAAGCTATTCTTCCTACTCCTAGGATCCTGCATGAAAACTTTCGACGCGGTTTGTGGTAAATTCTCTAAGTATTACTCGCTCGTACCTTGAGTTTTGATCTATTAGCCGTAGTTAGGGCCGCGCCGAACACGAAAAAATACGAAAACCGTATAAGTTCCGTACACTGAGAGTTCCGTGCCACCAGTATTCTTAAGTACCTAAGGTCATAAAAGGGGGGAGCATCCTGTGTGCGGAACCCTCGGTGGGCGTGTCTGAGTCCACTTGGCCGGTTTTTTTTCTGTAGACTGGGACACTGTATTTTGAAGATACTGTCTATTACCCATATGTACTGGCTGACTTTTGCATATTTATATGTCTATGTGTCGAGAAAGTATAATGCTATCTTTTTTCAGTACCCGGGCCGCCTTCCCAACGACCTGATGCAGCTGGAACTGAAAGCCATTACTTACGATGAATGCAAAAAAGCCCACGAAAACATCAACGCAGTGTATGAAACCCAGATCTGTGCTTTGACGAAACAGGGCGAGGGAGCTTGTCATGTGAGTAGCTATGTTTTCTAACGTGAAACCTTCCAATTTGGCATGTGACAGTGCTTCCTATAGATGTCAACTAAAGAAAAAGTGACCAAGGGGTGACCCTTTTCTTAGTTCGATCCCTGCCCCAGGGTATCCACTCGCCAGCATCTCCCAGCCACCACAGGACAGGTGCCAGTCGTCTGCATTTGTAGCAGACGTCATACCTTCTATACGGGCTCTAGGCTCGCCCTGTAGCCCGGGCATTAGAATACGGCTACGGTATCTCCTGCCTGTCGTAAGAGGCGACTAAAAGGAGTCCTCGGGGTCGTAGACGATGGCAGCTAGGGACTGCCATCGTGCTAAAACAAGGGGGAACCCTCAGAGGCGTGACCCTCAATAGAACTCGCCAGTGCCACCCTAATTGCGTCGAAGAGGAAAAGGGGGGTTTTTTAGTCGGTGAGCCTCCGACATAACTTCTGCATTGTCCCTGCGGTGCATAACGGATTTTTCCTCCCCATAAAAAAAAGGCTATACGGGTCACGTCAGCAGTGGTCGAAATGTCTCAAGTATGGATATGCAATCCTCCAGACGCTAACACGCGTTTTGACTACACATTGTTTTGCCCCGTAGTCGAGTCAGCCGTTTTGATACTGCGAACCACTGGTGTTTGCAGAAAGACAGTACAAGTTCAGGAGCACTGGATCATTCATCACCAACATCCAAAAGCGTCGTTTAAGGGTGACTCACACTAGCACGGGACCGGGCAGGACGGAAAAATCTGTCAATTTCTATAGAAAGAATCACGTGATAGCTCGAAGCCCTCGGATGTCAAACGCTTTCTATAGAAATTGTCAGATTTTCCCGTCCCGCCCCGTCCCGTCTCGTCCCGTCCCGTTCTAGTGTGAGTCATCCTTTATTCTACGAAGTAAATATTTGATCGTGGCCACCCACATCTAACAACTCCGCGATCTTAGACAAATTATAGGTCCACCTTTGAGGCTTTTCCACACTGCGTATTCCAGAATAGATATACCTAACTAGCTTTTGCCCGTGGCTCCGCTCGCGTTAGAAAGAGACAAAAAGTAGCCTATGTCACTCTCCATCTCCATGCCTTCAACTATCTCCACTTAAACACGTCAATTCGTCGCGTCGCTCCGTTTTGCCGTGAAAGACGGACAAACAAACAGACACACACTTTCCCATTTATAATATTAGTATGGATATTACGGTATGTTTTCTTCTTTTCTGATAATATGATATATTTTCAGGGAGACTCCGGAGGTCCCTTGGTCCGCGAGGGTCGGCAGATAGGTGTCGTATCGTGGGGCATCCCGTGCGCAAGAGGCAAGCCGGATGTTTACACAAAAGTAAGTACACATTGTTTAATATTATTTAAAACCTATTTTTGGTGGATGTTCGCTCGACATTGATCAGAGGGTAGGTATTATAAAGCGGACAATACGGGATAGCGCTATATTTATACCCTAACACGCCACGAGCGAAACTGGACAAAAATTTCGTGAGTGAGTGACGGCACTCACTACCGTAATGTTTGTTTGTTTATAGTTATTTATTTAACAAGATCTTCTCACGGGAGTTTTATAATAAAGTCAAATAGGTCTTTGTCTTTTTCACATATAATTCTCTGAAAGTGGGTTATTGATAACCTATGGAGCGGATGGAAAATGATAACCGACATTAAATCAATTTTTGTAAATAAATCGTACTATAAGGTCGTATTTACCTGCATTTTTCTTTCCTCGTTTTCGCTATGAAAAGTAGCTCTGGTGGAAGTCACTGTTTCACCTCTTGGTTAAGAATCTACTAGTTTTATTGTTTTTTTTTTTGCAAATGTGGTCTTCCTATTTTACGAGTACTACCATGAATTTACCATGTTTATTAAAACAAAATCCAATCAAAGCTCCTAGAAAAAAATGGATGCAGAATTGTTAACCCATTTTTGACCTCGACCGTCATCGATATTATACAGTCGCCATCAAATATATCGGAGGGCAAGGTGCTCCAGAATATCTGAACATGACTCTAACTCTAACATAAAGCCGTATTCAGATATTTGTGCGCAACTTTGCAGCGACAGTACATTTTTTTTTTCAAACCAGGTGGAATCCTTCATGGGCTGGATAGAAAAGACGCTGGGGGACGATGACGAAGACCACTGGAGATACATTAACCAGAAGATGGAGGAGGGAGGGAGACGGAACACCAATAGACATAGGAACGTCCACTTCTAACCTATGTAATGTACATTCTGGTAGATCGATACTCACTAGTACATTTTATCGAATTTAAACTGTCGTGAGCGTGAGACATATTATAATATAATAAGATTACGGATAACTCTCACGTATTTTAATTTAAATTACGTACTAAAGCGTTTCGCCTCGCCGCCCGCAGCGCTCATGATGACAAAACCAGTTCGGGTGATCCTGTTGTCTTGGAACCTGTTCTCTTGATAGCCTTAAGTGGTTTTGTCATATCATCATGTCATGTCAATCATAACACATACCGCGCATAATGACTTAAAAATTAAAATTTTAAACGGAGTAGGTAACCAAAAAAACTTTTTTATGTTTACTCCGAGAACATGACGCTTGCAACAGTGTCGAAATATCGGGTGCTCAATAAAACAAACATACTGATTATCCCGTTTAAAATATTAGGTAGTTATAATGATGACGTAGTGTGAAAATCAAGGTGATGGCTTTGATGGCAAGTAGAATTGACAGCGATTTTACCTGTTTTATATATTTTTTTTTTTTTTTTATGCTATAGGGGGCAAACGAGCAAACGAATCACCTGATGGTAAGCGATTAACGTCGTCCATGGACACCCGCAACACCAGAGGTGTCGCAAGTGCGTTGCCGGCCTTTAAGGTGGGGGATACAGATTATCTGAAACATGCAGGCCTAGTACCACCAAAATCGAATGATCGATGTTATCTTCCTCTCTGTCACATTTGCCTGTTCACAAAGACGTATATCCGTCAATGCATTTTCAATATTCGTGGTAGGCCCTCTAGTTTCTAAATAGAACAAAACTTAACTAACATAGTCATAATATCATAGAAATAGTTGAAAATGTTTGACTAAAACAGTAAAAGTAATATAATTGAAAAACCAAGAAATTACGAACAAGTGTAAATTCGAGCCCGAATCGAAGACGAAGTCCATTACGGTGTTATTTACATAAGCTCACATGATATTAATTTAGTTATAAATTATACTAACCTTTAATTGTAAGAATGTTATGTATACTCAATTAACAATAAAGTTCTCCGAAATGTGCTTTAATATTTTTATTTCAACATCCATATAGTAATTTTCGAAACTAAGAGTCCCCGATCTCAATCTGCAGCTCCCAGACCTCCCGATCACTCTTGACTTGCGTACAAATGACAAGTTTATATTAAGTTTGATACTTGATAGGAGAATAGTGGTGTATGCGCAACAGTGACATAATAACTATAGTAAGGATTCTTAAAACTTGAGGGTCGCCGTTACAAAACGAGACGATGTCTGTTTTGTATTAATAGTATTAGGTATTAGCTGTGGTTACCTATAAAATTAGATAAGCATCTACCTTTTATAATATGTAAGCTTCAATTGTAATAATGATGTATTATCTGTTGGGGATCCTAAATAAATAAATAATAGACCCGAGAGTTTTAAGAACCAATTATGAACGGTTGCATACGCTATTTTTTCTACAACAGCTAAAATAGCAAAAAAACAAAATCAAGAAAGGTGGCAGATAGCGGAAGATGTCGTATGCCCACCAAAGATTTAAAAAACAACAACAGTGTCCAATATTGTATGAAAATCCATAGGAGCAGTGTTCTTATGGAATACCAGAGACCACGTTATAATGTATATACTTTTTTTAATATCGCCGCTGTCAGTCATCTAATCGACAGATATAAGTGCTGGAGTAAAACAATATTTGAAGAATATTTGATACAATGTACAGTACCTACAGCACCTACCGGGAGAAATAATAAAAAAAATACAAAATAAGCAATCTTTATTTTCCACCCATGCATAGGATCTAATAATCTAATATCACAGTATTCAGTCGTTTACCATAAAAACACTACCATTTACACTTAAATAACTAATTTGAAACATACAAAAAAGGTAGGGTAAAACGCCCAAAAATTAACACTCGCTGACAGTTTTATCAAATTCTGCCATTATTTATTTTGAGATATAGTTAAACTACCAATAATCTGAATAACATTGATAGTGGGTTTTACCCTACATATTATATATATTATATACCTACAATAATAATACCGACACAATATTCGTGTAGGTATACATACTAACAAATGCTACTTATACTCGAATATTACAAAAATATTTGCGAAAACGGAATGAATTGTGAATAATTAAGTAAAAATTTATACATAAAATTCGCAAAGGTACAGTTCTCAAAATATTCAACATAACCTTTACATACATTAGCAAAAACCCTGGGTTTTCACGCGGAAAACACTGCATTAATGAGGCATTTGAGAAAAAATAGTTACCTATTCAAATTAACATACGCGAACACAAATTTTTGGTCCTTAACTTATTGACATGGAAACGTGACTCTAATATTAGCACAAAACAATAGTTTAAAACGGATATGTAAAAATATAGGTAAGTATGCTTAAAAATTTAGTATGCCTCAGTAAAACCGTTTCCCCGAATAAGTACGTACAAATGTCACTCTTTAACCTTGGGTTTTCCGACCATACTTTTACCGAAAATTATCATTATTTAATTTTAGTTCATTCATTACACAGTCTAGCTAGTTATACCACTCA
Organism: Lathronympha strigana; assembly: GCA_949128165.1. Lineage (NCBI taxonomy): Eukaryota > Metazoa > Arthropoda > Insecta > Lepidoptera > Tortricidae > Lathronympha > Lathronympha strigana. Next base: position 1,150,138 of record OX421903.1, read on the forward strand.
CTTCCATTTGGGTGAACGTTTGATTGCTCGGTGAGCAGACTAAAGTTTGCTCAAAACTTTCATTGAATCGTATTTTAATAAACTTTTGTGATAAAAGTCTTAAAATAAAAATAAAACCAAAAACTCAAGGCGATAATTCACGACTTATTAAACTGGAAGAAAATAAAAAAGAAATGCAAAATAGGAATTCATGGCACCTTGAGTTTCTGGTTAAAGTACATATAACATAATTAACTATACATTACTGGCACAGTCTGAAGCATGCTTACTGTTTTAAGCCATTTAAGAATTCATTTTTGAAAAAAATATTTTTCGATTATTTGTATCGTTGTTCAAACATTAAAACTTTAATTTTGTTCCACTTTTTGTGACACCACAAAAAATGGCGTTTAAACATCACTAAACAATAAATATCAACTTACATTTACATCATTTCCAAAACATAGATAGAAACAACAAATATAAGTACCCTCAAGCGGATCCAAACATAATCAACGAAATCTAGGACTTCCTCACTATTAATATACTCATAGATTTTATACGTCAAACCATCATTATCATTAATAACGGTTTTCCCGACAAAGTCCTTTGAGAAATCTCTCCCGAAAATACCGAAGTTCAAGAGGTTTTGTCCATTATACAGTTTGACAGTGACTTGGTTGGTAATGTTTTCTGATTTAGTGTCAAATTGGAATTTACTGTTTGACAGAATGTCTGTTGAATGTACGATCGGGAACTGGGCAGAGTTTTTGTGTTTGAAGTTACCGGTGATGGAGATTTCGTCAAAGATGATATTGGTGTTGTTTTCGGATCTGTGGAAGATACACAAGTGGTTAAACAAATAAAAAGAATGCAACAAAAAAACATTCACACGAATTGATAACCTCCTTTTGAAATTGTGAAGTCGGTTGAAGAAGCAGCATTTTGTAGCTAAATATGAAGTCTTATGTCACTCTTAACTTGAAGAAAGGTAAATGCCCCAGTGCGCGATACTAAATAAAGAGGAAGATAAATCTCAGCCATGACACATAACACAAGAGGTATTAGACACTTTATGTTAACTTCATTATTTCAGTCAAAAGGCTGGATATACCTACATAGGCCTCCCCCAAAGATTGTCATGACGACCGGTCCTGTACTACTTACACACTTATATTAACTTGTTATGTTAACTTACCCAACGTTGGCTCGGGGGAGGAGTGCGCACTCCTGAGTTCCAATGTTCTGCTGGCTTCCGTAGTGACGGAGCCCTTCAAATGCGGCAAGGCCATAGTTCAAAGCTTGGGGTCCTGAAAAATAAGCTTTTTAATTAAATTTATTATTTCAAGTTACCTACTCAATAGATCCCATATATATTTTGACAATGTCTACGTAAATAAAGTGAAAGTTCGAATTTGTACGATTGGATCTAAGATCCATAAACCCAACCCCACGCTCCTTCACGCGCCACATAGAATAATTTCAAATATGCTATATGATGGTTTCCTCTCCACGATTTCCTTCACCGAAAAACAACTGGTACATATATGAAATTGCGTTTCACACATCTCCAGAGACTCATTAGAATATAGTTATGCTAAGTTTTCTAGATTTTCATACACGTTTGACACTTGCAAAGTAAAATTATTCTTTGGTCGTGAAGACTTAAATGTGTACTTTCAAAGCATCAGTAACAACGTTTATTTGTTTAAATATACCTACTTAAATGAGGAAACTAACGGTTTCCAAAATGAAATAAATCACTTAAATAATTTCATAGAAGTTTGACGTTTAAAATAACACTTAGGCAGAGATAACCTGGTTTGTTTCTATTTTCGAGCTGTGATTTGAACCCACGACCTTCCATTTCAATAATTACGGTTTTTATAAAACAAACACAGTAATTGATCATAATAAGAGGAAACGGCGGTTATCTAGATTACCCAATTTAATATCAATATCAATTAGCATTGACTCATAATTTCCTGGGTACTTATACTAATTAAGAATTTAATCTAAAATGTTTATAAATCATTGTCATCAGCTACAATTTATCAATTTCAATCAAGTTCTATCACATTTCTAATACACGTTTTGTACATTCTTGTTATTGTACATACACTCATAGATAAGTGTATGAAGTCGTGTGATCATACGATTCGTACGTCATTTTAACATATATAGTAAAGTTGTTATTATAATCAAATATTGTTGTTCATTTGCATAGGAATATCGTGCGATTCGTGCGTAATATGAAATAACATTGATTGCAATAAAAAAGATTACAATAATATGGCAGATACAACAGTTGTCCCCAAACTAGGCCAAGCTTGTATCTTGGGGCCATTGAACACTAGTTAATTCTATACTACAAAAGTCACTAATGCTTAAAATTATCCACCTAGGTAGGTATGGGTACTTACTGCAACCTTATGAAGTACAACATTACAGCCTAAATAATCTGAACTCGACGGGCAGTAATGATTTATAAAGGACCGCCACAATAGATCAAAACTGGCCCAAAATCAGTATATCCTATAATATTCTATAGTCACACTTAACACTAGGACTCTCAGCTCTAACCAATTTCATAAGGATGGTATGGATCCCTATAAGCTTCATACAAGTTTTATGCTTTCTGCTAATACCACGTCCGCGGGGTGGATACTTGTATGAGGGTACCGACTGTACCATATTTCATGATAAGGAACCGGTCTACTAACTCTGCTTTCTCTCGCTGCTTATAGTAACTGTGTCTACTATGCTTACATACAGTAGAAATACAAGCTATAGCTGAACTGGCCATGACACGGTCTCCCACACACCTTGGCGGCTAGCAGCGAGGCCAGGGTCTTGATGGTGTACATGGTTCAGATCCTCAACTAAGGAGACTTGGTAACGATACGAGTCTACTATAGTTTAGATGCTTACCAGAGGAACTAGTCTTGATAAAGAACTGGCAGCAGAACTGGCCATGGCACACCTTCTGTCGCAGACCCTGGTGGCTGGCAGCGAGGTCAAGGGGCTTGACGGTGTACTGGCTCAGATCTTCAACATCGGGAGACTTGGCGATGATAGGCGCGTTTGTAGAAACTGGGGAGGATAATTTGGATGAAATACCACACGTTTCCCCAAAATAGCATAACGATACGATGAAATGAAGAGTTTGATAAACGTCTCTTCTAGAAACCCTCTATGATTAATTCGTCAGAATTATAATTACTATTTAAAACGAGATATTTACCATGTACATTTGTATTTATGAGCTCCCGATATTTCGGCACTGTTACAAGTGCCATGTTCACGGTGTAACTGATTTGCTGCGAGTTTTTATTTTATTTGTGGTCTACCCACACCCCGTAAGATTGACTGTAGCTGTGGTAGCTCCTACATAGGACAAACTAAGCGTACAATCGCGTGCCGTATAAAGGAGCACATACGAGCGGTTAAAAACAACGAACCTAGAAAATCGGCAGTCGCTGAACATCTTTTGGAGGCAGGAACAAATCACTGGATTGAGTTGCATAACCCTCAGATACTCTCGACAGAAAAGCATTACATACCTAGGATGGTTAAAGAAGCTATAGAAATCCTAAAATACAAAAATTTCAACCGAGAGGACGGGTTTCAACTGTCGAGGGTCTGGCATCCAGTGATTCGGAAATTCAAAAATCCAAAAGTTATTGGTTCGGTAAGAAATGCACCAGTCGATACTGTAAGTGTCGTGTGTCGTGAACGTGATCGAGTTCTAAGTGAGAAAGTAGACGCTAGTAGCGGTAGTGACACCGCGCAAATTAAACGAACCCGTAAGCGGGTAGATCGCTACGGGGTGTGGGTAGACCACAAATAAAATAAAAACTCGCAGCAAATCAGTTACACCGTGAACATGGCACTTGTAACAGTGCCGAAATATCGGGAGCTCATAAATACAAATGTACATGGTAAATATCTCGTTTTAAATAGTAATTATAGTGTAAATGACCATGTTAGCTTAAAATCTTATATCGTCAGAATTAATTCAAACACATTAATGTTATACAATTTTAACATTAATGTTAAATAATTCAGTACTAAAAGACATGGTATATTATAATAATATATACAATTTACCTTCTCCATCCTTCTTCAGTTCAGCCACAACGAAGTCAGTTCCGTGACCGATTTGTCCAGCCTTCCCAGAGAATATTCCAGAAGATGACACCAGGTTCGCATTGGTGGTGTAGGTCCAGGCCTTGTAGAATTGAGGAGCTGGTAAAATAAAATAGAATTAGAGTCGTTTGCAATGGTTGCATCGAACCATCAGTCGTAGTTCGAATGTTTTCTAAATTTGATAAGGTAGGTATGAGTATATGGGAAGTTTCACAGTTAGCTAGTCCATCAATCGTTGTTGTTGCAAATGTCCCTTAGTGCTTTAAATCAAATTATTAGAGGGTCCACATTAGGTAATTTCACCCCAATGCAAAAGTATGGTAAAATAACGACGCGGATTGCGTGTTATCGGCGTACCCATTACTCATCAGCCGCACCGCACCGCACCGCACTTTAACATAAATAAAAACATTTTGAAACTAACCTGCAAGAAAACTCATACTATGCTACTATGCTGCTAGTGTTGTGTTTCTGATGGTGAGTAAGGTCGCCAGAGCTCCAAGAGGATTCACTGTGTTGACAGCTGGGGGCCCACGGAGCAAAGCCTGCCCCTTTAGCTGTCAACACAGCGAATCCTCCTTTTTTTTAATGGGTCGGCAACGCGCATGTAACTCCCCTGGAGCTGACCGCTTACCATCAGGCGGGCCGTATGCTTGTTTGTCACCATCGTAGTATTTAAAAAAAAAGGAATCTCCGATTCCCATTCTCCCGGCATGATAAAATCCCTACCTTCCAGATCCCGCAGCACCAAGTCCTCAGGCATCAGTACACCGAAGGTAATGACCTAACTTCGAAAAGTCTTCGGTCTTTTGACTTCGGAATGCCGAAGTCAATTACGAAGCTGCTAGTTTCAATAGACAAATATAATTGCCAGCTAACCTGCTAGAACTGGAATCTCCGACTCCCACTCGCTGGCCACGACAAAGTTTCCACCCTCCAGGTCCCGCATTACCAGGTCCTCAGGCATCAGCACGCCGAAGGTCACTCCGAAGTCAGTTACGAAGTTGCTGGTTTCGGTGGCTGTTATGTTGCAGGTTGCGGAGGGATCCAGGCGTTTCTTATAGCTGTAAGTAGATGATAATGTCACTTTCCTATCTTTCGGCTATTGTTCTAAATACTAGTGAATGTGGTGACGGGTAATTTCACCACCCCCTTTCATCCCATGTCTTAGAAGCCTATATGTGGGAAATGGGTTCAAATGTGTTGTGGGCGGTGAAGTAGCACTCTGTCAATGCAACATCACAATGTGACGACATTCTGATATTGTAGTGGTAAGTGAGGGGTTTAAAGATACTTCTCAGTCTTGACAGAGTATTCGTGGTCACACGCGTCTCCTGGTAACGTCTCACTACCGCTCTCCATCTGTCTCCGGTGGATGCTTACCTTGCTCACTTATTGAGAGACGTCCTGGGTTAGTGCCCTGATCTGGCTCGGCTCTGCATTACTATTCTCGCTACAGAATCACTTCCTCTTCTTGTCACGTGTCCAAAGAACGTTGTATGCGGGATCGAACAAGGGTTGAAAGTCGTTCTTCGATGTGGAGCTCTTTTAGAATTGACTCATTGGTGCTATGTTGTGTCCAAGATATGCGTAGCAGCCTTCGCCAGCAACGATAACGATCTCTAAACCCCTCACTTACTAAAAGTATCTCTGAAACTGATTGTAAGCTCTGTCTACTCCTTTTGGAAATATTACCTTGAGTTTATGTAGGTATTTATGTATACACTGGTCACTGGGCACATCAGGTACACTGGGACTGGGAGTTGTAGTTAGTATAAAATATATTAAAAAAATATCATTAATGGACATTACCTAACCCACATTTCTACGATAACAGATTTTTAAGTGGAAACTTACACAGAAACGATATTCCCCTGCCGGTCGAAAACTAGGTTACTCCTGATAACCTCACTCCTCTCCAGGCATCGCATCTTCTCCAACAAATGTGAGACGACGTAGATTTTGTAGTCCTTCGCTAAGCTTGCGATGGTCTTCACTGCCTGTTGGGTATAATATTTGTTGTTAATAAATAAATATTCCGGGACAATCTTACACAAATCGACCTAGTCCCACGGTAAGCTCAATAAGGTTTGTGTTGTGGGTACTAGACAACGATATATATAAACACTTAAATACATAGGAAACATTCATAACTCAGGAGCAAATATTCGTGATAAACACACAAATAAATGCCCTGACCAGGATTCGACCGGGACCTCCTTCGTAGCCAGGGTCGCTACCAACTAGGCTAGGAGGCCGTTGACATAAGATAATATAAGATAGTCAAAGTCGCGGGAATCCGCTGGAGGGGGAGGCTTAAATAGACCTAAATATGTATATCCAGTGGACGAGTGGCTGTTTCGACTAAATTGTTGATCCTAAATGATAAAAACAAAACACATAGGTCTCATACTAGAGCGTGTCAGAACGGGCCAGCACGCCTACCACGAACATCGAAAATTGGCATTGACGGGAAAACCACTTCGTCACTCCAATATGCAAGTGTGATAGAGATATTGAAACAAATCCGCATTCCGCAATCGTTCGATTTTCGTGGTATAGGCCCAGGCCGTGAAAGTCAAAATTTCTATCAAAAGCGTGAGCATCTCCGAGTTATCACGTGATGCTATTTGCCAAACTAACTCTAGATTACGAGGTTAAGTATGTTTTTGTTTAAATTTTGCAACCATATTACTATTTATGGATCATTATCTACGCGATAAGTTATGTTTATATGTTGCACAGAAGTCATCAGGTCATCGCCCATGTGAACAAAACGTGATTTGGCTGATTAATCACCGAGATATAGATACAGGCATTGCATTGGCATGGCTGATAAGATATATCTATGAAACGTCACTTTATATGTACCTATAGGTACACGTCACGTCAGTGGGAAACTGTACGGCCCACCGGAAAACCGACGTTTGGCTTCTCTGTCGCACTTGCAATTTCGTAAAGCCTTGTTTTTATTTTAATTTTCTTGCATTGTATTATAAAATAAAACATACGTACAGTAAACCACCTGGAACCCTAGTCCATTGTAGAACTATGTGATAGTGACGTTATAAATTAAAAAAAAAAAAAATTAAATTAAAAATCATTTATTTCAGACTTTTTAGGGTCCATACAAGTGTACAAAAAATAAAAATAAACAAAAAACAAACACGGGTTAACTTATAAATATCTTAACCTAGTAACGACGGGCCGAGGCACGCACTGGAGCGTGAGCCTCGTCCCAATGCCGCAGAATCGGACAGTCCAAGCGCTCAGCAATCGCACTCAGGATGCTGTTGGTGCCACCCCTTAAACGGCGCATAAGGGAGGCCGATCTGCTGCGCAAGATGGCGTGAAAACCCGGCACGCCCGCCGCCGCGAACATGCCGGACGCACTGCAGTAGCGAGGTAGACCCATCAGCACCCTGAACGCGTTGTTGTATTGGACCCTCAAGACATTGATGGCACGCTGCGTATAACTGGTCCATAGTGCACACGAGTAGAAGGACTGGCAGTATGCTCTAAATAGTGTCACTTTTACGTTGCTACTACATCGTGCAAAACGCCGAGCCAGCATGTTACAGCGCACCGCCAAAGCGCGTCGTTCTCGCTCAATATCAAGGTCATCGCTTAGAGACTCCGTGACCCAGTGACCCAGATACTTAAATTTTTGGACTCTTTTTAGTGGTAAGCCCTCAAGCACTACCGGAGGAACAGTCTCGTATGTTTTATTGCCCGCTTTAAAAACCAGCAGCTCACTCTTTGACGCATTGTACTTAAGTCCGTGGGTCACGGCGTATCTCTCACATATACTTAACAACTTCCTCAATGCACAAATCGATGGGCTCAGCAACACCATATCATCAGCATAACTGATGTTGTTGATTTGTTTACCACCGATGGAACAACCAACTGGGGTGTTGCTGAGCTCATCGATCAGCTGATTCATGTACAGATTGAAGAGCTTTGGGGACGTCAACCCACCTTGTCTCACACCACACCCCAATCTGTACACGTCTGACACACATCCTGCCCACCTCACGACATTAGTTTGGTGTTCATACCAATATTTGAACAAGGACACCAGCTCCCCATTCATGCTTGTCTCTTTAGATAATTTAGACCACAATATATCATAGGACACTAAGTCGAAGGCCTTAGATAAGTCCAAGAAACAAGCATACACTGGGGTTCGTTCTTTAGCATAGTACTGGACAGTATGCTTGAGACAATAAATAGCTGACTCAGTCGAAACCCCAGCTCGAAAGCCGAACTGAGCGTCATTCAGCTTCAAGTGGACGTTTAATTGTTGGTCAAGCAAACTATCCAGCACTTTTGCAATGACAGTCGCTAAAGATATGGGCCTGTAGTTGTTTTCATCGGAGGCATCGCTAGTTTTATTTTTCATTATTGGGACCACAATTGTTTTCATAAGGTCATCGGGAAGATAAGAATGTCCAATAGAGAAAGCAAAAAACATTGCTAGTACTCTCGGCAGGTGAGGACCAGCATATTTAAGATGCTCAATACTGAGGCCGTCATGTCCAGGGGACTTACCACGCGACATGTTTCGCAGGACAGTAGAAATTTCCTTAGCAGAAAAATAAGTAGGTCGGTGACATATCCCCCGACAGTCCGCCTCAGCGCTAAGCGAAACGGTCATTGACCCCTGCCGAGGTTCAACTTCAAAATGTGTTTTAAATAAATTTGCTATCTCCACCGGATCACTCGCACCCCCAACGCTCACAGGCAGGCTCGGTTTTAAGTTAAGACTATTAGTTTTTTTCCAAAACTTCCCAAATTTCTTGGCATCGTGATGCGATGCAAGAATGTCCATTTTAATCTGGTCTTGATTATTTTGACACCATTTTAATTTAGTCTTAAACTGTTTTCGTGTGGAGCACATACTCTGATACACAGGACCATGGTGAGGTTTACCACTGCTAATCCAGTCAAGGAATGCACACCGAGCCTCTCTGTGAGCGTCCTTGACATGATCATTCCACCCAGCGATATATCGACTATTACTAGGTTTTTTAACATCATAGCTACGCACAGCTGCCTCACTTAATGATTTAATTATTCTAGTATAAAGTTCGCATATAATATCTTTATGACTAACATTACTACACATAGTTTCACAGCATCGTTCAAGGTCGGGAGGAAAGTCAATGTCTGAAAGTAGTTCATTACATATTTTCGTGTACATACTTATTTGACACAGCTCCCTTGTACCCCACTGGACTTTGTTTTTGGTAGGTTGCGAAATATTGATTTTACGTTGTAAGGTATTAAAGTTAACAAATATTTCGAGTGGAAAGTGGTCCGACCAATACACATTATAATTCACCCTAATATCAATAACAGAACTCCACGCCGCTTGTGTCACAAGACAGTGGTCGAGCCAGCTAGTACTGCCATGGGCATCGCTATAATATGTAAAAGTGTCCGAGTCCACACCAAGTTTATCCAAGTCCGCACATCGCCACTTTTGTTCAGAGCAAAAACTCACCAGCTCATTTCCAAAACGCCCACCTGGGTTCGCGTTGAAATCGCCGAGAATAAAAACAGCGTCAACAGCCTCGCTCTCAACCACTGCACTTATTTCACTTAAGCACTCCGTGAAGTCCACAAGATTCTCCGCACAGTCAGTAGGCATATAAACACAGACAATGACGACTACGCGATCTGCAATTTTAATTCTTATCGCTGTAATGCGAACACTACGACACGGGATAACGGTTACGTCTGTAAAAACACTATTACGCCATAATATTGCCACTCCACCGTACGGCCGCCCTCGCAGGATGCCAGCTGAGGTGTCCACTGCCGATTTTCCGGTATAGCTGAACTCCTGGCTGATGCTACCAAGGAACGGAATATCGTGGCTTACAAGCCACGTCTCTTGAAGAGCAATAATATCAGCTGATAGTGTCATAGATCTAATACACTCGACAGATCGTGTAACTGATTTACAGTTAAAAGAAACTATTTTATGATTCATTATGTTATTATTAACTTATCGACGTTTTTCCTTCTCCTTCCTTACGCTTCACATTAAAGTTAACAAATCGTCTGAAAGAGACGCCCTCCGGCCACAAGTTGTCATTCATAAATAAATTCAACTTTGCGTAAGGCACATAGCACTTAAAGGCATTATGATCTCTTTCACGGGCCATTTGAATTTTTTCCAATTTGACTGTGGCCTGAGTTTTCTTAAAAATATAGGCAGCAATGTCTTCCTCGGTAGCTTCTTTATGCACATTAGTAATAAATAGCTCGATTGAATTCTTGGCAGCTCTAAACTTTGATAAGCTATCACTTTCTGCCCTGCCTAGTTTGCCTATGAATCGGTCCTTCAACCGTCTTCTTTGGACTAAAATGAAGTCATCTGATTTTTCGTCCTTTTTTTCGTTGTCTTTCCAATCCCCATTGCTTACAATTTGCGCCATGGTCACGGGCCTGCATGCCAAGCCGTCATTTCCCTTATCTCCATCTACAGATATCATATCACCCGATTGCGATACCTTGGTACGGGGGCGTTTGTTCTTACGCCGTTTCATGGTACGGGGTCCATCCTTATCATCTGTTGCTCCGCTCGCAGTACTGGCCAACTTCACCCCCTGCTCCGCCTCCCCTGCGCTCGGCTGCGCAGCCGCTTCGTCATTTTCTTCTCGCGCGGGTGTCTGTGATAATGCAGATTTATCATTACCCTCCGTTTGTTGGCAATTATTACCATCCTCGATTTGAGTCAACGACCGCTGCAAAAAAGAACCGTTAACATCAGATGTTTTTTGCAAACTTGCCTCTTTATCATATATGTCCAAATGTGGTAACCCTATAGGACCACTCCCTCCTTCACAACTTAGATTTTGGATAAAATATGCGCCTCTTCTGGTATTTACGTTATTTTCAAAGTTGTTAACGTTTGAAGTGGACTTTAAAATTTCTATATCATTTTTCACTTGATTTAGTTGCTCCGTAATCACGTATGTCTCTTTGATGTTCATTAAATCGCTTTTAATGACTAGGATATCCTTTAGCAGCCTAGTCACATCGACATGATCGAAACTTACAGCCGGAAGTTTATGCAGATCCCGTGCGACGAAAGTGGGAATAAGCTCAGGATCAACTTGTTTCAAAAATGATATCATATCGTCAAGATCTCTCTGAGACTTTCCCTCTCGTTTTCTAGTGATTTTTCTTATTTTTGACGGCACAGATTCAAACAGTAGGCTTTTTGCGGCCTCGATGTCCTCGGCAGAAAACGCCGTGGTACATATTCTCACCAAGCTTTCTTCTCCCATCACATCCAGTTTATTTTGAATAAAGGCTAGCACCTCACAGATAACAATGTTACAGTTTTTACATTTTAGCACGTTAGAAGCCATCGTTAACAACTTTAAACCGCTACGCTCGCATTGAACCGTGTGCGCACGCAACGCCGCACGTCAGACGACTGTAAGAAAATTAGATTTAAAGATTAGATTTAAAAATTAGATTTAAAAATTAGATTGTAAGAAATCGCTTACTGCTTGTCATTTTGATATGATCCTAGAGTAGCCTAGGGTTCCGATTGTTTGACTGTACATCAGCCGGTCAACTGTTCAGCCATGATTGCAGAAGAGTTTTGAAGTCATCAGAGAGCTACCATATTGTCGCTCACCAGGCGGCACCACTCATGCGTGGGCCCTGTGTCAATATGAGAGAATTGTCAAAGTGACGTTTGAAATGTTCCCGCAGGACCCACGTTCCACTAGCGCCCCTAGCGGAAAATTGACTCGCAGTTATCCTCATTGATGTATTTATCTATGTAAGTAGGTAGGTATATCGTCGCCTAGTACAAGCTTTGTTTAGTTTGAGACTAAGGTCGATCTGTGTAAGATTGTCCCCTAATATTTATTTATTTATACAAAAATACTCCGGTAGTCACTGCTGTAGGTAGTAGGTAGTAAATGTGGAGGTAGTCAATTGTGAATAAGTTGAATTTATAATTGTTATCGAGAGTGTCAACGACATTAAGTATTATCTTTTTGCAATATTTTGCTAAGTTATTATTCATGTTATTAACATTCACATACAAAGCACAACAGAGTCTTCTAATGTAAATATTTCAAATACTGTAAATACTTCAAACGTATTAAATATTAACACAACGTTCCGTTAATTTTAAAGTCGGTTCAAATATAAACTTACCTCGTCAAAGTTATCTTTTTGAACTGATCTGGAATTATGTTCCGGGACAGGCAGCACCAATAAATCCACATTCTGTAAAAGATAAATAAATTAAGTACCTTAAAATATAAGAAACTCGGCAACACGGCAGATTCGCTGAACTGTGCATTTACCTTACCAAGAAACGAGCCTTTTTTTAATACTCAAAAACGACTAATTGTAAAGTTTTGGACTCTTTTTTGTTATTAGAGTACAAAATTCGCTATCTAGTTTATAAAAATATATTATAACAAATATTATAAAATGTATATACTTATAAATATAAAAACCCGTAAAAAGCCTAAGGCATGGTTTTAATTTTTTGGAAACTTTCCGTTTTATCGTGCACGAAAAAAGGAGGTTAATACTATTTAAAACCTACCTAGAAAATTAACATAACACTTAGAGCTGGTGGCTTCCTCGCACAACGTATCAGCATTGCGATACAACGAAAAAACGCCGCCAGCATCCAAGGTACTGTTTCAAGGACCTATTTTAGGTTTAAGGTAGGTTACACGTATATATTTAGAAAATAAAAAGTTCCCTTAAATAACATATTTCGACATAATTTGTATATTTATTTAACTATTCAAAAAAAGTAACATGCCAACCTAGTCAGATTTTAGACTAAGTTATGAAATTGAGTTTTAGATAATAAATTGTATACGAGAGGTATGGGCACAGCGGATGCATATAGTTTAGTGTGGTAGGGTAGGGCACAGCACAACGAATGTCGTCTCGCTCAAATCTGGAGCAGAGCCCTGGGGAAGTACCTCCACCTTACAGAAACCCGCAGTTAATAACACTAGCTAGACCCTACTCATAGTGTTGTGCTTCTGTTGGTGAGTAAGGTCGCGAGAGCTCCAAGAGGATTCACTGTGTTGACACCTGGGGCACGGAGTAAACCCCTTTAGCTGTCAACACAGCGAACCCTCCCTTTAAAAACAAAACTTTGATCAAAGCATGGATACATTAGCGAGCTAGATATAATTTTACTGAAGGAAACCCCAAAGTGATTAAAACTATCTATCGTTTTAGAAACGATGCCTAAGCCGCCCATAAACTTTCGGGCAATCCGTCTGATCTCCTAGTGGGTGTGTAATTGTATGCCGGGCATCCACCAGACAATTTTTCCATACATTGATTGGCAGATATGCCCTAACGTAATGGCCGGCTATAAATAGCTTCACCCATACATAAACATTACATAAGAGATAATATTATAACAAACAACATGACTTCTCACACTATTTGTGTAACAATATTGAACCAACACTTCGCAAAAGGTGAAGTGTCAATTACAGGAATTACAATAATCCTTGACTCCCTTCATTGACCGTGTGAATTATGAGTAGGTAAGATAACATTGCAACAGCTCTCGGCTTTTCTAAGCTCATCCGCGTGAAAACTGTATTAATAATTAATACAATCCATGAGAAATACAATGTCACTTTTTGTTGACACAAATCAAATTATTTTATTTAATATTTTTTGATTTGTTATTAAAGTAGTAGCACTATATATACCATAAATTCTGCTGGCCACAGTTCATTCCAGAGTTTAGATGTGTGGGGCTGGATATTTCTAGCGATACCACAGATCAGATGAATACTATAGACGCTTGAATGGGCGCACGCGTTACGCTGCATTACTTAGCAAGAATTTGCATAATAATATGCTTGCCTACACTGAGTGAATCATTTTGTTAAATCTGTTTTAATTATGGATAGGACACACCACATGATCGACACCCCCTCATCTCTAATGTGACATGTATGTGTGTGTATCACACCTTCCTATATGTACACCACCTTTGCATAATAAATATAATGAGAATGTGTGCTTGCTCGCGGCCAGCGACACTGTTTTTCTAACAATTTACCCGTAATGCCGACTCCACTTTACTCCGTGAGTACAGTCGCCATCAGATATATAGGAGCGTCCGAGGCGTTCAAAATATCTGAACAAGCACTCTAACGTCTTGACAATAGAGGCGTGTTCAGATATTTTTGACCACCTCGGACGCTCCGATATATCTGATGGCGACTGTACCACGCACGGTTTAGTTCTACCATCTGCTCATCGGTGTGTCAGTTCCTATCATGTGACGCGCATACGATTGATAGTTTAGGGTAGAATCACATATCGCATTTCGTGTATCAAGAATCGCTCGTTAGTATGAAGTTGCGTCACATACTTTCAGCTCTGATTTCAAACTGCAGTTAAATCTCGCCGTAACACAAGACATATACAGATCACCATTCCATACTCCCACCAAACAATTACTCACAGCTTTAGCGGCATCCTGGACGAGCTGCGCGTACGCATCTAACCCGAGTGGCTTAGTCACGACCCCGGCTTTGTAGGTGCCAGCTGTGTGCTGCAAAAAATACCGTATACAGTAATTTTTTAAAGGTTTTCCGCATAGATATAGGATAAACTTAGTAAATAAATGGTTTTCCGGAAACTTTATTTAACTTTTATCCGACGACATAGACCTACCAATTTTGGACAAAAAAACTGCAAATTGATTCTATTTGTAATGGCCAAAGGCTTTTTATAGCTAGGTTAAGGATATATAAAAACTACGAGTGGAGGAAAATGTTACTATGAAAACCAAATGAAGACATCAAAAAAAATTTTTTTTTATTGCTAATTAAAAGTGTAGTACAATTTATAATTATAACCGTTTCGCCAAACGTTACGTTTATCGGCGAATATTACATAGTATTAATAAGAAATATAAAAAACCGGACTTTGGAAGAAAAAAATGTTTATTATTTCTAATTAATTTCATTGTAAAGTTTAGGAAAAAATCTTGTTCTCGATCATTGAGTCCCATAACACGATACGCAACTTAGTTGTTTATGTGAGTTTTTAACTTCTACCCTCCTTAGAAAAAATAACAAATAAAAAATAATACATGCAATTTCATACGAAAATTATTAATATGTACTTCAAGAACACAAATCAAACTAAGATCATATTGTGTACGAGAAACATAGTTCATACTATGTCCATTACTTAGAGATTCGCCTCTAACGTGAACCCCGCGACCCCTAAATCTCAAAAACCCCTTGACCGATTAGGCTTATATTCAAATTAAAAAATTCTATTTATATCATCTAACCACCGACCAAATTTCCCGACGATACGTTTAACGACACTTGAGTTATTGTCAAACAAACATACATATACTTAGGCCTACTTGCACCAGCCAGGGTTAGCCGCTACCCCGGAGTTGAGCTGTCAAATTCCATACGAAAAAATGCTTAACTCAGGATTATGTGGCTAACCCCGGGTCAAGTGGCCCTTATACACCGTGACCGTTAATACCCGGAAAGATTTTATCCATGTATTCTGGACGTTAAAAGACGCAAAAAATGTTATAAACTTTGGTCATTACTTGTAAAAAAATATAGTATTTTTTATTGCGAATATGTTCTTTTACACATGGCCTCTAGTAAGTCATAATCAAAAAAAGTGTCTTAAAGTTTTGTTTTATAAAATTTTTGAGGTACAGGATTTTTTGCGAAGATATTTCTATTATTTTCTAATATCAAAAGCATGTCAAAACTTAAACTCATAGTGGTAACACTGCAGTCTAAAATGCGTTTTTGTACGAGTTATGAAGAAGAGCGGTTTTAGAGAAAGATGTCATTATCTCTGAAGCTAAGCCAAATCCAGATAATTCCATATGACATTATAATCCTTAAACGCAGTCAGGAGTACACCTTTAAAGTCTTTCGGGTTATTAAATGTCACTGTTTATACAAACGCCGGATTATTTTAACTTCCAGTAAACTCGGAGAACTTTACTTTTCCAATTATTTTAGACACAACAAACTGCATGAGAATTCCCTACAAGTATCCTCTTATCCAAATGTACACATCAGTGGCATTTTATATCTTAATTAAGTATTTTCCCCGATATATTAAGAAGCTCCGGAATATATACCCGACTTTATGTATTGTTTCTAGTTTTGGTCATACCGATCCAAAATTAATAAAAAATCCTCGGCTAACTTCAAATCTAATACCAAATATATTTTTTCTAATTGTTTGAAAAAAAAACAAATAAATTCTTACCGTTGAGGACATCGTCAAACCAACAAGTAGAAAAATCACTGTATTTAATAAGCACATTTTGCATTCACAAAAATATATCTACTTATTTCAAACACGACCGCACACTTCGAGACCTTGCGAAGGAATGACTGTAAAGTAAATAGAAGACCCAACATATATATTAGTTGGAACAATATTGATAAGTAGTTTGCCTATCTGTATACATTGATATTCATTGCAGAGTTGTTATACAAATATTTGTGACTGTGGAACGAATCAAGCAATGAAAGACGATCTATTGATTTTTTTCTTGTTTTTGTGCGGTTTGGTGGTGAAGAGCGCATTATTTGATAATTAAGGATGAGTCACACTAGAACGGGACGGGACGGGTCGGGACGGGATGATCTGTCAATTTCTATAGAAAGAATCACGTGATAACTCGGATCGGATTGGAACACGAGATCTTCCCGCCCCGGCCTAGTGTGAGTTATTTTTTAATCTGTTAATAAAATGTGATAAAATCGAATTAAATGTTTATCTTTCAAAAAACACTAAAACTTATAAAGATCTTCCATTCTAACGTATTTTGAATCTCAAAGTCAAAGGTAAGTCAAAGGTACAAAGAATCTCTATTTTGGAGGTACTATACGCGGACGACGTATGCCTTATGTCCGACAGCATGGCGCATCTCCAGAGCTACGTTGACGCATTGAATCACTCTTGTCAACAATTCGGCCTAGTCATTAGTGCTTCCAAGACGCAAATCCTCAAACAACCACCGCGAGGCTTTGGCGCTGACCCAACTGCTCTAAATCTAGATGGGAAACCACTAGAAGAAGTTTGCCATTTTAAATATCTTGGGAGCACTATACGACGCGATAACACCTTGGCTTCGGAGATACCATCGCGCATTGCTAACGCAGCTGCCAATTTCGGACGACTCGCTGATCGTGTCTGGAAGTCCCATGATCTCAAATTAGAGACCAAGCTTTCGGTTTACAGGGCTCTGATTATCCCGGTCCTTTTATATGGCGCAGAGACATGGTGCTTATACAGACCCGACATAAAAAAATTAGATACTTACCACATGCGGTGTCTAAGATCCATACTTAACATCAAGTGGCAGGACCGTGTACCTAATTCTGAGGTTCTGCGTCGCTCCGGAATGTACGGCATAGAGGCTCTCCTAATGCAACGTCAGCTCAGGTGGAGTGGGCATGTCCTGCGGATGGATGACCACCGCTTACCTAAAGCCGTATTCTACTCAGAGTTAGCAGAGGGTAAGCGGAAGCATGGTGGTCAACACCTGCGCTATAAGGACGTGCTGAAAAGACACCTGAACGCTTGCGCTATCGATCCTGGGTCTTGGGAAGGGCTCGCTACGAAAAGGTCAGCTTGGCGATCTACCATCTACGACAGCATTAAAGCGTTTGAGGAAAATCGCCTCTCCGACTTAGACCTAAAACGCCAATTACGTAAAGAGCGACCTAAGCCCTCCTACGTATATACTTACAACACGGCTGGCCAACTATTCTGCCATGAATGCAGAAGAGTATTTAAGAGCAAGTTCGGCCTGGCCAGCCATATCAGAGCTCACAAAAGGAGAAATCCTTGACTGCTGGGGTCGCCGTCATCGAAATCGATGAGGAGGACTATATATATTTTGAATCTGTAGGTATTACGTATATTCAATCTTAACTAATCTTTTTTTTAGTTAGACCCACATGCTGTTAGCCGCGCTAGCCCGGAGTTAAGCTGTCAAATCCAAACAAAAAACGCTTAACTCCGTGTTATATGTGGCTCTTATTTTATTAGATTACCTTCTCCGTAAATTATAAATTAAAATTGATGATAAATTGATATTTTTTTTGCTCGAAAGTTATAACTTTCATGGTGGATCCCATTGGGTTTTAGCCATTGATGATCAACCTTGAGGAACAGAGGGTACTCCTCAATTTTGAAGGGCATATGCATGGTTTGGTTTGACTCGTGTTTCCAAAAAATGCGTAGTTTCCGAGACCACCAACTTGCCCAATGACGCAGGTTTTGTTTTCTTAAAAAAGAATTACATACTTATTATGAAGGAACGAATGAATCAATGAAAAACATTTATTGCGACATCATAAAAAAACAATATAAGAAGCAAACAAGGATTAGGACGTGTGTGCATCACAGAATGGACTCAACTCAGCCTATTGCCAGCCAATAAACCGGCGCTGATCTTCCGTAGGGCCCATTCAGTGATGCCACAGATAACACATGAAGCTCCAAACAACATTACTAAGAGAAATTACATTAAAAAACAATATTACAAAAGGAAATTAGAAAACTACAAATTAATACATAAAAACAAGAAATAAATAAACACAGATGAAGTTATTTGGACAAATCAAAAAAGCATTTTTCTTGGCAAGTTGTGATTGATAAGCGGGCAGAGGATAATTAAAACATGTAACTTTAATTATAGAAATAATTAAAAAACTAATATCGTCCACCAGGATTACACACTAGGACGGGACGGGACGATGTGTCAATTTCTATAGAAAACGCCACGTGACATCCGACTCATCCGAGGGCTTCGAGCTTTCTATAGAAATTGACAGATCGTCCCGTCCCGTCCCGTTCTATCCCTAACTGAACTCTACGGTCAACGATATGGCGTGATAGGTTCACTATTGTCTTTTAGAATTTTATTTCTCATTAATTTATGGCAGAAGTAACCTTTGGCAGAATCACCTTCCGCATACTTTTCGCATACTTCCTATTGATTTGCAGAATTAATCTATTCGCAAAATTTTTTTGCCCGGATACCCTAACCTAACCCACTTTCTGCATTCTGCCAAATTTTATGCCAAATAACTATTATGGCAAGTATTTTCTGCTAAAACTTTTGCTGCGATACGTGTTATGCGAAGTGTATTTCTGCCAATATATATTGTCAGATGAGGGTAACCTGGCGTGATAATCTTCATGTTTCAAGCGTCCATAAGCACTGTATCCGCTTATCACGCGGGTCGGAGCAAAAAGTATCGTGCATGCGTGACGATCGTGATTTGTAGGAAACAATACAAATAAGTGTGCCATGTGTAGGTAAATGGTTGACAAGCCATATAAGACGAGTTTGTACCTGACCCTGTATACTTCTCATTCTAGTTTTTACCTGTGCTAAGTATATTACTTGTGCTAAGTATCAGTCCAGTATAATTAGATCTATACAATAGAGTGGAGAATGGAGATATATCGTAAGCCATATTTGGAAATTAAACACAATTTATGAACTCCAGTCATCATTAAACCCCATGATAACGAGTGCTGTAAAGGGCTCGAAACGTAGGGTCATGGTACTAATAAACGTGACCAATCCGTTTTAAAGTAGATACTTAAATCGGGCCCTATTTTTGGCATAATTTGTTTTGTCCGAAACGCTTTAGTCATAACAGACTTGGCATAAGTAATCGATTTTCGCCGAATCTTAATATAGCGGCATAATGCATAATATGTCGAATACTATTTTGTCCAAAAATATATTGGCTTACTAAAAAGTAGGTTAGGTTAGGTTCAGACTGTGTCCGGAAACTCGGACAAATGGAATTCGGCCAAATCAAATTACGCTAAACTCGACTATGCCATAACAGTTTATGCGTAAAACCAATTATGACTATACTGATTATAACAAATATATATTATACAAAAATTATTCGAAGTCAAGGGGAACCACTTATTTCATTTCAATTAATAACAATCGTGCTTCAATATTATTTTGCATTAGTAAAATAAAATTCATTCACCGGAATAATGCATTCACGTCAAGAGGTCTAAGTAATATTGGCTAGGGCGCAGATTTATGTCGTTTAGTGAATTACCTAGGCATACCTGCTAGAATCTTAGGTCATTACCGTGGGCTTGCGTGACTTATACCACGAAGCTTACAATATCAACTCACTTGTAATTGCGATTGGTGTACAGTCGCCATCAGATATATGGGAGCGTCCGAGGCGCTCATAAATATCTGAACACGCCTATAGAGGCGAATAAATGGAATTACTTTTTTTATTTTGTTTCATTTACTCAAAAGAAGTAGGTACTACTGCAGTGCTACTACTGGTGTTAGGTCACTTTCGAGTTTCGTTCGACGCTTATAAATTGACTCTAAACTAAAATTAACTCTAACGTCTTGACAATAGTGTCAAGACGTTAGAGTGCTTGTTCAGATATTTTGAACGCCTCGGACGCTCCTATATATCTGATGGCGACTGTACCAAATGTCAGGTTCGTGTGTGTTCATGTTGTTATCTGCAATAAGGATATTTATAAGGTTCCCGACCCCTGCACTACAGTGTCAGTATAAATATGGGATGCATCAGATGCATGTACCTACTACACGGTGAAATTTTAGTAGTTGTTTTCCCGCAACGAATTGATTTTGCCATGGATGTACAATCGACGTGTAATCTTTTTTTTATTAATGTTGGGAAATGCCAGATTTATGACCGTCGAAAGAAACTCGAAAGTGACCTAACACCAGTAGTAGCACTGCAGTAGTAACTACTTCTTTTGAGTGAATGAAACAAAATAACCTAAAAAGTAATTCCATTTATTTTTCCTTCACACTTTTTACGTTCAGTCTACGGATCCTTAAAAATAACTGCAGTTTCTGTGCGTTAATATTGTTTTTCGCTTGTTCGAGATTTCGTTTTTTTTTTCTAAAATATTATATTTTATAAGTTTGTCTATTAAAATTCGAAAGTACTACCGATAGCAAATCGCCCTGCCGCGGGAAAACAACCACTAAAATTTCACCGTGTATAAGGCGCTAGTTACGGATATTTTTACCGCTGATAGTACTCGGTTCCTCACAGGTTTTTATATTTTTTTGGAGAAAACTAGGAAACAAACTTCCTGTTAGTGTGATTATTAAATGAGAACTCATTGAACAGATTATATTACCTCTTTTACCTAACACCTAACTGGCCAGTCAAATCGGTCAAATCAAATACCTACTTGATTGTCAACGGCAAGCTAAACATCTTGTCAATCTTTGCAGTTTTTTTAGGCGGTTTTTTTCGGTAATTTAAAACAAAACAATAATATACAATGGTTCCTTTCAGTTTAAAGTTATCTAATTGTTTTAATGCAATGTATTATCTCTTAAAATATCCGTGACTTATTTTTTTGCAACTTATAAAAAAGAAGTACTGCCTACAAAAATGAGATAAGATGCCATCAAAAACATGACATGTAAAAAGACACAATTCGCTTCACAGTTCTTATGCTGCAAAAATGTTTTGAGTAATGTTAAAACAAGTCGGTTTATATTTATTTAGTAGGTGCCGGGGAGTGTCCGTGGAACTCGACTTCCACCTACTTGCCTATTTTCAAATGGTAGAGGAACACACAAATAAAAACTTAAGGTATTTTGTTTTAACATTACCTACTTATATCTCAAAACTGTTTAGCAGCATAAAAACTGCCAAGCTTGTGTATTTTTACATGTTTGTAAGTAATGTTTTTGATAGTATCATTAATTATAATTACATAAAAAATAAACGGGAATTACCAAATAAATTATACTAAACCTCCAAGAACAGTGCATGTATGTGCGCTATAAAAATCAACCTGCCATAGGGACGGGCCATTTCGTCATCTGTCACATGCCTAATTCAAATAGGGCCCAAGGGCTTTACCATCTTAACGCGATTCAATTTGGTGAGTTCAGGGCCCTTACCATGACGTCTTAACGCGATTCAGTTGACGACCTAAACTGAGTCGCTTGCATACAATTGAGCCTAAACTGAACCTAATAAACTGTATCCCGTTAAGACGTCATGGTAAGGGGTCTGATATATTAATTGGTCAATCAGATACACTGAATGCAGTCTTATCACTTATCGCTGTCTTATTTTTCTCCTATCAATTTCACTTTATCACCACGCATCGACGTCGTGACAGTCACCGAGTGATCATGCATGCGTGATAGTTAAGTAGGTTCTCGATTCGATTGATTAATTTACTCGTATTCATAAATCACATGTAGGTAAATCAATGGGATTAGAGAGATTAATATCTGTATTATTGTTGGCACGACTTGGGGGAGTGATGGTTTCTAAGGACCGCTCGCGCCAACTAAGGTTACGTAACTAACCCTGAGTTAAATGTCAAAACCTCCTTAGTCGTTCAGTCTTGACAGAGTGGTCGTGGTATTATGATGGCGGGGCGACTGTGGATAGTATAGCCCTCGCAATGCGCCTCCACTTGTTGCGGTCTTCAGCGTTACGCGAACATTGGGTTTGTGTCGCAGTAACTCCCGAACGTAAATGGCCCACAATATGTCTGGTCTACCTACCTACTTAATTGTCTATAGGTACAGTCAACTACAAAGTTATGAATACAGCCAAAGTGCCAAAAATATTCATAGGTTTTACACGACATTAATGTTCAGGCAATAAGGTCCTGTATACATATTTTGGCACTTTGGCTGTACTCATATCTTACTGACTGTATCTAAGTATGTAGGTACTATCTTATTCCTATCATTTTGCGTTATACTTTTGCCACGGATCTGCGTCCAGAGTCCCGGTATCAATCAGGGGCTTTACCATGACATCTAAACTGAGTCAGTTGACGACCTAAACTGAGTCGCTTCCATACAACTGAGTCTAAACTGAATCGCGATAAGACGTCATGGTAAGGCCCCTATGACACGCAACTACAGATGTAGTGAGAAAATCCTAGTTCGCAACCACAACAGCTAATAAGTGGTACCCCCCGCGAATCGTTATCATTATCAAGCAACAGTTATCGCTAAGATAACCGATATATGAAGGTGAAAGTTAACAAACACGTGACGTCATAGGTTATTATTGTAATCGACAGCAATAACATGATTGGTATCAAGATACCAAGCGCTTTCTTTATGAAATAGGGCAGACGAATCGCTTGATGATAGGTAACGCCGTCCATGGACAATAAACACCAATGGTCTCGCATAGCAAGTGCGTTGTCAGCCTCTATGATGGGAGTACGCTCTTTTCTTGAAGGTTTGAAGGTCCGGAAATACCGCTGGCGACAGTTCCTTCCACAGTTTAGCTGTGTAGTTTCGGGGGAAACGCACAGTTGAGGACTGCCATCCATCTAAATGGCGAAAATGGAAATATCGTGTAGATCGATGTCGGAAAGAAGCGGCACGGATTAATCCTAGAGAATATCGTCGCTATACTTACTCAACCTCATATGTACAGCAATCATTTGATGGAAATGTCACCTTTCTGTCACTAGGAATACGGGTGTTTTCTCTATCAAATGAGATTTGCAGATACGACGTTGAGTAAGTATAGCGACGATATGAAGAATATGAACGCTAGGGTTGCCTACGATTAGAAATATTATAATAATACTGGCGGCGGCGTGCGCCGCCGGGTGCGGTATGTGTGGACAGTCCGCGAGTCGGTACCGACACAAAACAAAAGACGATCGATTCGAGTTTGCAACGAGAGTTCCATAGACCAGCTTATACTCTGACAGTAGTTAGATGTCTTTTTGACAGTTGCTCCCTTTTTTCGGAGCACAAAGATATCAAGTTTTATTTTTGCATTCTGAACGAAATTTTTTGTGTAAGAATAATACAATGCCAAAATGTGGGAAAAACCAATATTCCAAAGCCTAATACCTACATGTGTAATTGGGTTCAAAAGTGCAAAGTCAATTTAAAAATGAATTAATTCATACCATAAATATGGGAAAATCTTACACAAATCGACTTTGTCCCACAGTAAGCTCAATAAGGCTTGTGCTGTGGGTATTAGATGACTATATATATTATAGATAGATACATATAAATACATATGAAAATGAAATGAAAATGAAAATGTTTATTTTGGTTACGAAAAATAATTTTACGATTTGATATTGCATGAGATCTCCCAGTAAGTAATAAATATACTTGTATCAGAAGGCCCCGCTACATTCTAGTGAGGTTTGTTATACAAAGTAACCGAACATATCTTTAATTAAAGGTAAGTGAAATAAAACATTTAAAACTTTCGCGATTTGAACACATATTTAAACATAATTATTAAACGGGTCTAACGCGAATGAACTTGTTTACCTTATTTACCGACGTTTCGACACAGGTTTCACTGGTCATGGTCGCGGCATGACCAGTGAAACCTGTGTCGAAACGTCGGTAAATAAGGTAAACAAGTTCATTCGCGTTAGACCCGTTTAATAATTATGTTTAAATAAGTGAAATAAGTTTGAACTTGACAAAATTAAAGTTAAAGGTAGTATTTAAATATATAGTAAAGTTAATCTAAAGTTATTTATAAACATTTTAATTAAATTTTGATTACAATCAAAATCAGAATCAAAACCAGAACAGAACACTATTTTATTACAACGTGTGTGTGTGTGTGTGAGTGTGTGTGTGTGTATGTGTGCGTGTGTGCATGTGTGTGTGTGTGTGTGTGTGTGTGTGTGTGTGTGTGTGTGTGTGTGTGTGCATGTGCATGCATGTGTGCGGTTGTGTGAACTTATTGTTTTGGCTTAATTTAGGCTCAATTGGTCAATGATATATAAGATTTTCAGTTTCCTCATAATTAAGATTTATTAACCAGTTTAAAACTGCTTTCCTACAGCTATACAAATCCAGAGAATATATTGATACTATATTGTTTATTTTATTATACAAGTAGGCAGAGTGGTATACAAATTGCCTTTTGGCGAAGAGAGATTTTGTGTTGGGGGTGGCAATAACATTAACTTTCCTTCTTTGTGTTGTTGTAGGTGGTATATAAATTGTAGTTTTATGTATCTTTAAAATCGTATTTAATATGTATAATTGTCTCATGGTCAGTAATTTACATTCATTGTATAGTTCAATAGTGGGGTACCTATATGGTTTTGAAAATATTACTTTTAATAGGCATCTCTGTCCTCTTTCGGTATCAATAAACTTAGTTTTGTTCGCACCACCCCAAACTGGAATACAATATGTCATTACAGATTGAGCAAGCGTTATATATAGTTGTTTTAGCATTTCCTTTGTAGTTATTTGTTTTAATTTTTTAAATATCCAACTTAATTTTCTTATTCTAGTATTAATGTACTCAATATGATTATGCCATGAAAGTCTTTGGTCGACAATCAGCCCTAGGTATTTTGTGACTGCAACTCTAGTAATAGCTTGACAATTGCAATTTGGCGAATCATTCTGTTGACAGTCATGAAGTTTTAATTTTAAATGAGATGGTGGTTGAGTACTTTTATATTTCGAAAAGCATATATAATTCGTCTTGTCAATATTAAGTGTGAGAAGATTGCATTTTAGCCACGAAAATATCCTTCGGAGTCCACTCTCAGCCTGATCAAAGACTGCCTGCCATGTATTTCCACTAAATACTACAACTGTATCATCGGCATAAGAGAAAATCGAACCGCCATCTAAGATTAAGTCAGTGAGATCGTTAATGTAAGTCAGAAAGAGAGTTGGTCCAAGGACACTTCCCTGGGGGACACCGAAGATTATTTTTTGCTCCTCACTAATATGATTTCCAATTTTGACTACCTGACTACGGTTTTGTAAGTAATCTGTAAGAAGAGCTAGCGGCCTTATTACATAAAAACGCATATTATTACATAAAAACATTCAAGAGTTAACCAAGACAGAGGTACAAATATTCGTGATAAACCTTTGACTTATAAAGATAGAGACTACTTAATAAATAGATTTTAAATTCAGGGCGCCAATGATTGTGGGGGGGGGGGGCAAGATTACTACCTGCTTACCCTACTGTATAACAAATAAAACATAATTATGGTATTTCTAATTTTATTTAATCAATAAACTATAACTACTAATTCATGTGAAATTAGTACCAGTAGCTCTGTGCGGGTACTCTCTCCTCTTTGATGCCCATGGACTCCATGACATCCATCTCAAACGTGGCTAGTTTGGGCTGAAACGTGATCTGCGAACAAGTAAAAATAAATTTAACCTTTTCGACGCCATGTCCAACGCACAAGCTATCACTCAGACGCCACGTCATCGAAATGTCAAAACTGAAGTTGAACTTTATGCTTTACCAGTGTAGGTTGATTTTACTCTGTGGTATGTGACCGATATATCGGTCATTGGCGTTCAACCTGCGGTGCCAATAATATTGGCATACGTACGTATATATTATATACGTCTTTGGCGTGGAAAAGGTTAAAAACCGACCAAGTGCGAGTCGTACAGTCAAGTGCAAAAATATGGTTCGACATAATCGACTCATAAATGTGGTACTACGCTCTTATTACAACGGCATAAGGTGCTATGTGTTCGAGCACTTGCTAACTCTCACATTTACTTGATAGTTTCTTGATGTTAGTTTGGAACACGAAAGACGATTTATTGATATAAAATTGATTTATTTAACTTGATAGGTGTGCACACTTATAGAATAGCGAACGTGAATAAAAAGGTGAAAATAATAAGTAATTAATAGGCTAATTGCGAAACTTTATACAAACATAACGCTGATAGTGCAAATGAATATTTTGACGAATGTGCAATTTACTTGTACATATTCCGGGGGCGAAAGAGCTGAGATGAGGATGCTGTGTAAAACTTGATAAAGAGAGACAAAAAACAAATATTAATATTAATTGAAAGCAACTACTCTAAACGTAGGTGAAGTGGCGTTATCTACTCGCGAAGGATGTTCTGCTTCTTCGTGATCCTCATCATTATGTTGGCGGGTGCGGCTGGCTGCGGCGGAGCGCGGGGTCGCGCGGGGCGGGGGCAGCGTGGCGGTCGGGGGCTCCTCGATGACAACTTGTGAAGGTGGCACTCTCCATTGAAGTCTTCGTATTATGATGAATAATGCCGCAACTCCAATTCCTCCAATGATCACGTATATCATAGCGTAGTGATGAATATCGTGATACGACATGTTTTCGGAGATAACTTCTGTATTCTTCAATTGTTCGATTTTCTCGCCAAGCTTAGTAGTTTCCAGGTCCAGGGTTCGAGATTCGTTTTTCTCTTGAAGGTGAGGAATCGTGATGTTGATGACGTGATTTATTGATGCCATAACCGGGTTGTATAAGTCCGGTTTCATTTTAATTTCCGACCAATGAGGTTTATGCGGAAACACAGAGAAATGATCGGTCTTGATAATGCAGCCGTGACCTATATTAATAAGGCCGGCGTTCGTCAGTTGATGAGCGGTTACTTGATCCGCGCAAAGTGTTCGAACTTGACACTGCTCACAACAAAAGTATAGGTAGGTATTTAATGCATTGCTTTCAGTCCAGTGATTCATGCATGTTGTTGTGACAGTTTTGCATCCCGAGTTGTCGCTTTCACAAAAACTGTTGTCGCCTTTAAACTGGTATACTGGTTTCTTGATGTAGCAAAAGTATGACTCTGAAGATATCATACATCCTCGATCCGGTTCGAAGGACCATTAATGTTCGAGCACTTGCTAACTCTCACATTTACTTGATATTCTACTTGCTTGTTCGCGTACGTATGTAAATCTTGCTGCTTTATTATTGACCTTGTTGTCTAACTTGATATCTTGATAAATGATGCTTGCTGGTTCAGTGATCTTCGTGCTCTGCCACTAGATTTGCTTTCTCAACCCAGTCGGTGGAACCCGCTTGTGGGAAGCCGACCAAGTCAATACGCAAGTGAAATGAGCACAAAAGACGATTCGAAGGACCATTAATGTTCGAGCACTTGCTAACTCTCACATTTACTTGATAGTTTCTTGATGTTAGTTTGGAACACGAAAGACGATTTATTGATATAAAATTGATTTATTTAACTTGATAGGTGTGCACACTTATAGAATAGCGAACGTGAATAAAAAGGTGAAAATAATAAGTAATTAATAGGCTAATTGCGAAACTTTATACAAACATAACGCTGATAGTGCAAATGAATATTTTGACGAATGTGCAATTTACTTGTACACTATGGGACATATTTTTGAGTAAGATGTGCACCACCATACTTTTACACTTGACTGTACTCATGCATAAAAACAGCAAAAAAAAACACATTTGTTGTATGGGCGGCCCGTCTATATATATATCTGTTTTATTTTAATTTAATTATTAATTTTTAGATTGATCAACTTTGCAAATTTGATGATAATTTAAAAAGTTATTGGCCAATTTATTTAATAACAATACAATTTATCCATGCTCAAATAAGGTATACTCGAATGTATTGCAAAGTTCCGTTAAATATTTCCGTAATTTAAAAAATATGGATGATCCACTAAACACTTCAACTTAGGAACAAATGTATGAATTCTTTCCTGATTAAGAGGAAGTGAAACCCTATTGTCCGTTGCTCTAACTTTTTAAATTTGCGTACTAATACTAAACTGACAAAGAAAAAATCACATACAGCCAACCAGCACCAGATACTTGCGACATTAAAAAAACAAAATCTATGGATTATAAATTGAAAGAGTAGTGTGACTACTTAAAAAAAAAACACAAAAACAAGAATCAATTTATTACATTTAATAAATGATTTGATTCGCGCTTTATAATTGTATAAAATCTATGGATCCATATATATTTATGTGCGGTTAAAGATGGTGCATAAACAGCTCATTTAAATGGCATGTTTAAAAAATAAAAAAGGCGACAAATTAAACTTTATCTTCCTAATTAACTATTTACCCAGTAGTTGTTTTAATTTAATATTTCCTCACATTGTTTGAGAAAAGCACTAAGCCTCGTCCGGAAGAGGGATCGCAGGACTCGTTTTATCAGCCTCGTTTACGACTCGGCCGTCTACTCCGAACTCGTCCAGCAATCCCTTACTTCACGGCCTCTGCGGTAATGGACTATTATATATTTACTAGCAACCCGCCCCGGCTTCGCACGGGTTAATATTATACATATAAACCTTCCTCTTGAATTACTCTATCTATCAGAAAAAACCGCATCAAAATCCGTTGCGTAGTTTTAAAGATTTAAGCATACATAGGGATATAGGGACATAGAAAGCGACTTTGTTTATGTAGAGTATGTAGTGATGTAGTGATTTAGGTGTGACCTTGTTAGCCAGAATCCTAACCTTGGTAATTGCGTCATTTCTGGTGTCCTTCTCCTCATTCTCCAAGTACAGCTCCTTGCTCTTAAAGTCTATGGTTTCCTCCGCTGTCTTCGGTACAGGGATGATGCGGCTGCTGGCGGTTGATACTCGGACCTGAAACATGCAGTTAAGTACACATTATATATTAATAATTAATATCAGATCTTATTAAAATTCTCATTGCGGGTTACTCACGTCAATAAAGTCGAAAATAGCTAACATGTTTCGGGACAGTCCGTGTCCCTTATTCATGAGTCATGCGTCTAGCCGCGGCGGCTGCTCTACGCACACCGCTACTTTTAATATGTCTGATACTCACGGGAGTTTTCTAATTAAAATATCAGATCTTTATCTAATTATAAATTGCAATAGACGTCATATAATAAAGAAAAAAACGAGTTGGTCTAGTGGTTATGGCGTTAGCCGCGTAAGCTGAAGACCCGAGTTCGATCCTCGGCTTGGCCTTCGTCAGTGTTGGTCTTTTCCTTAAGTGTATGACACCTATGTATTTCAATTTATAATTTATATATAGTAGTCTAATTGGATTTGTGTCAAAAAAGTTAGATCTTTATCTCTTATAGAAAAAGCGAATGCAAATACTACGCAAAAAACAAATGACTCTCAAAAAACAATTGGAACCGAAACCGAACCTATGACAAATGCGACTAAAACGCTGAATAAAATGTCAGCGAACCGTTTTTTTTTTAAATACATGAATAACGAAAAACAAAACATCTCCATGGTCCAATCTCACTTTTCTCGAATTTAAATTTAAGCATTATCATATGATCATATAATTTAAACTTTCATGAGTCATACTGATATTAAATTGCAACGGTTAACACTCACGTATTTTAATCACAATAGGCGTGACATGTTTCGATTGTATCGGGCAGTCGTCGGACAGACAGAGTGGTGTTGTCACCTTCGCGGCTCGGGCATCACTGCCCGATGCCCTTATATTAACATATGATGTCATATTGCCAGTCGTGACGAGCTCACCTGTCAGTCGAACGCGACCCGAAAATACGATATTTTTCAAACAACAGAGGGTGCCGAAGTGCAAGCCCAAATGGGCCTACGCGGCTCTGTTGTCACTAGTCCGTACACTAAAATATATCGAAGTGTGCAAGATTTGTCAGTGTAGTTGTATCATTTTCTATGCGCTAGTGTCGTCATTACAGATTGTTTTTTGTATGCAGTGTGTGAGAAGCGTCTGCGTGCACGTTTGGGGGGGGGGGCAAAAGGTGACAGAATATTTTGTATGGAAAGATGTCGGTATGACGTCTGCCTTCCAACGCGTCGGAAGCCTGTGTTGCTCGAAGACAATATACAGTAGAATCCGATTAGTACGACTCCGCATAAAACGACCAACCGGTTTTAGCGACGTAGATATAGGCAGATGGTTGGTTTTTATACTTTTTATACAAGCCACTATGAAAGTGTATCCGTTTAGTACGACTGCTTATATCGACATACCGCTTTTAACGACGGGATTTCACGCGCACATGTTCGGTTACAACGGTGACGGTGCATTGTAACCAAACAATACATACAAGATAGGGCGCGTAAGGGTTTTATCTCGTGTAAAAAAAATCTCCGCAATTTACAATGGCTTAAGTTGCAATGTAGTCGGGAAGTACCAGTAAATAGGTCAATGGTTCAACAATTTATTTCACTAAAGAGCAAAATATTTTTAATTTCAATTATTCTGTGAGTTACATTGAAGCATCATGAATTATAATGCATGTGTAATCGAGAAACAACCTTAAAATTGACAGTTTGTTTAGTACGAAGTAATATTGTCGGTCCCTTCGGCGTCGTTATAACCGGATTCTACTGTAGTAAGTTTCGGCTGGTTTTTGACCGAAACTTCGGTCAGTACTACAAGTTTCTATACCTTCTCCCCCTCTTCGGTATACCGCCACTCCACTTCAGTGGGCTTGAGGGTCTCTGGATCGACGAGCTTGACGTCGGTGGTAACAAGCAGCGGGGCTTCGGACCTTATGGTGACTCCGGGGAAGTCCTTGTCTTTGCCTACCTGAAATATAATAATTTACATACAATAACAAAAGTTTACAGTTAAGTTGATTTGGGCCATTATATTGATTATTATTGATAAACAGGCAGGCAGTTGTGACAACTGATATTGCCTGTATCCAGTAATCATCGACACAGTTATCATTGTCTAGTTTAGTTCATTCAGTATGCTTGTCTAATTTATTTTTGAATTGGTTGACATTTTGCGCTGAAACCACGTCTTCTGGGAGTTTATTCCAAGCCCTCACCACTTGATTGCTCAAAAAGTGCTTGTAGGGGTTACTGTGAGACCTCTGCTTTTCAAGCTTTAATTGATGTCTCTATTCAAAATTGTTTTTTTTTATTCGGAAATTTTTATGCGAACTCTACTCAGAATCGTGAGCATTTTCGATCCTAATAAGACAAGTTGTCGAAGTTCTTGGCCATCGTACACCATAACAAGAAATGAACACCTATAATTTTGATTTAATTTAATATTGATTTATTGTGTTAAAAAAATGTAATTTGTAATTTTAGGATAGGTTTTTACTCATTGTTATTTTTTTTTTCTTGCTGTGCATGCATGTTTTGGACGGCATTCTTATTTTATACCTACCTCATATAGCTGCTGTAATAATGTAATGAATGTTGTCTGTTTTGTGTGCCTTATGAATAAAATAAAATAAAATAAATAAGACAAAAAATAATCATAAAAAAGGAATATCCTGGCAACTCTTACAACTAATACGCCCTTTCATCTACATCTACAATACGCCCTTTCAATCATAAAATAAAAATGGCTTAACTGACCAAGTTCAAATAGTTAATTACGATACAAAAGCTGAAAAGATAAAATTCGCAACGAGTGGCGATAAATTAAAACACGACGGTAGGGAGTGTTTTAAATCGACACAATTTGCAAATTATCTCTTCGCACGTGTATTGTATGACGTTTTACAGTACATATGGCACTTTGTATATTCGATGCAGACACGTAAAGCGCTCATTATCGCCCTAGGGCGGTAAAGTAGCACCATGTGTACTGTAAATAATTCTATCTTCAATAAGCTCTATTTTCATGACTTTATCCATATTTTTTGGACTTGTGGTTCAAAAGTTTGAAGGGGGTGACATTTTTTTTAACTTCCCGTTGTTCTATTTCAAATTGGCCGACTCTGCTTTTGAGTTGGCCAATTTGAAATATGGCCAAAGACCTAACAAGTTCTTCTGTAGAACACCGTATGCTATTTCCACAAAATTCTGCAGACTCCACATTTAATTTTTCTGATAAATAAATTAGGTAAGTTTTTTATAGCAAACTGAAGATACGTACAGTCCTGAGGTGTGTGTTGAGACCCTCCACAATGACCCAGTTGCGCTCCTGGATGACCTGCACCACGATGCCCTGCTTGCCCTTATCCTTACCCACCATCACCTCCACTCGGTCACCTCTGGAAAAACAAGTGTCCGGTTAAAGATTTGATTTCATAAGTGCAGATTGATTCACGGAAGCTGGAGCGGAATGTCTATGAAATTAATGACAGTTACATACATTTTCGGCAACAGCTTCATGAATCTATCTGCCTAGTTTTATGAATTTAAAGCTTGTTTTGTTGTTGTAATGATTGTTGATATAATGTTAATTAGTTTGAATTAATGCAGAATAATGAATTTAAATCTATGTAAAACTATATTTATTCATTTATTCTTCAATAAGCAGGTAGGCAGTCGTGACAACTGATATTGCCTGTACCCATGATTTTAATAATACATACTCTATAAATCAGTTTCTTTCACCCGAAAACACTCTGAAAATAAATTTCAGGCCATTACTGTAACCTGTACTGACTTTCATGAGATTTTCCCATACAATGTATCATCATCATCATCATTTCAGCCGAAAGACGTCCACTGCTGGACATAGGCCTCAATGTATGAATATGACAAAACAATATTTTTTCTCGTATATTTTTTTCCATGCCACCCGCTTATACTACCACCGTATAGACATCATTACACAAACAAAACTGGATTTGAACAGAAAACTAATAAATAATTATGAATTTAATGTCTGGCCAAATTTTGACAGAATTTCAGATTACAGTCAGCATGGGTTCTTCTTAAAGGAATGTCCTGATTTTTTTCAAGGTCTTTGGAATAATATCATTGGATTTAAAGGGTATGCGTTATTCGATTTTAAAATCGCAACATAAGGGACACCCCAATGTATGTTTATCTAATTTATTAAGTCTTACACTGTGTCTGTTTTATAGAATACTGTAAATAGTAGACAAGAAATATATAAATAAACCTAATCCGTTAGGACTTGTGATTTCACCAGCCACTCACGAAATTGCTATTTTTCATTGATATCTATTGTCAAGTGAAATAAGGGTTACAGCTAGTAGCTACAACAGCTAGTGTTTTACCTGAAGAAACTCCATTCCCCAACGGGTTCTAAAAACACTTTTTTCCTATGCGTATTTCTTTCGTTTTGCATACGGAACTGTCCAGTCCACGGGCGGTTGGTTGTGAAACGGAACTTCTTACGGGCTATCTGCGCCTTCGGATACTGCGGGTAACCCGAGGGATTCTTCCAATACACCTGAAAATAAAAATTACGTATTTATAGGTTATGTACTAAAAGATAGAAAATGTATGACCATTACGGTGTAAATACCTGCTCATAACTTCTTTTTATGTAGGATTCCGGTAGATTTGAGTATTTAACTGTAAGGTCTCCAACTTTCTTTGCTAGGAAGCTTATTATTCGCATCTTGACCCGTAGAGCAAACACAACTAATTTTACAAATTTTGACTTGACAGTGACAGTTGAGTTGACACTAATGACAGCAGCGGAAATCGAAAGTATTGCCATTTTCACAAGCACAATATACAGAAAACCCGCACACAAACAACCATACGGTCGTGTAACTTAAACTGGTATATTTCCGTTTTAAAGAAATAAAACTGTATGTTTTTCAATTTAAAAAAATGTAATTTAGGAAAAAAAATTGGAATATCCTCAATTTTTCACTTATTCTTCTCCTGACCGCTCCACATAATGGGCCATCATGAGCAGAACGAGATGCCAATATTACGTAAACCCTCTTACTCATAACTGTGTCCCTTATTATTATTATCGTCCATCATGGCCCATTGTGTGGAGCGGCCATGTGAATTAAAAAACGTTTCGTTCTACCATTAATGCATTAATTCATACCTAGATTAGATCACACTATCATCTTGGTCATAAAAATATTATTATCCGATTAAAATATTACAAACAGTAATTGTTTAACATACCACAGTCGTATAACAATAAAACTTACTCTGTTCAAAGAAATTAACTGATTATAATTACCACAAAATTACCAAAAAATCAATATGTCACTGTCAAAATTAGAAATTGTATTCTATATTGATTGATGTAGCAAATATTACAATTGTTAAATCGCTATTAAATTAAGAAGACTATCAATATACGGATAAACAATATATTTCTCAAATTGATTAGTACATTTTCTGTTTTTTTAGTCGCCAAAAACACAGTGAACCATAGAGAATTGACGTAAATCAGCTGTCCGATATCAGTCGTTGTAGGTGGCAGCACAGCGTCACGTGAATTTTCATGGCGCTGAAGCAGGGCTAGTCCCGACGTCTTGTGATTACACGAAATTATAGCTGTTTCTAATATTTACTGTTAAACAGCATTAATTTTTAAGTTCTAGGTGAGTACAGTAATATATTTGGGATTATTAAGTGCGTGGTGAGCTGGTAAAATCCTTTTGCGCGGGACTTGAAAGTGTCAAAATAGTGACGGGTGTAGTATGGGGTGGTTTGGGGTGAATTGGTGTTAGTAATTGTGGCGCCTGGATGTCTGAGCGCTAACGGGGCGCCGGACAGCCGGGGCGAGTATTGATTCCCAATTCCACCGCGTCAGACCGCGCAAAACACCACTCCGTTGTCCACATTCGCATCAAACAGGACGTCTCCAAATTTCTGTGAGCTTAATCGATTTTTTCGACAAGGAGTAGTATTTATGCTTCTCAACATGAAATACGCTGCGTATTTGCATGGGCTCTGGCCTGTTACGGTTTTCTAAGAAGCTTTAATTCTCGCTCAAGGTCAGTCCTCATTCGTCAATGATGTTTTATTCGCGTGATGTCCAGAGGTTTAGCTAAGTGCCCTTTTTCGTGTGTGAAGTGATTCTCAGATCGAACTGTAATTTGAGCATAATACGTATCCAGTTCACCCTAAGGTTTGTTGGTGGTTTACAATAATTATATTATATCACAGGTCTAATAAGAATCTTATACTGTAGTACTGAGACCATCATATGATATTTATATAAACCTTATAATTCGTATAATTTGTCTGTCATTAAATTCATAACATTAACAAATATTTTTATTTGACTATTGTGAGACATTAGAATCACAGTTGAAAAAAAATGATAAATTTCATACATTATCTGATTTGACCAAATGTGTCTAAAGTGGTTCTTAACCTTTTAGTGATAAGGATTAGGTGATCCTATTTATCACCAAGGAGTCCAAGGACCTCCAAAAGCACAAATTGCTTAACACCTTCGCTGCGGCAATTACTGTAACTTGCTTTATATAGGGTCTTTCAGCCTTATACTGCTTCAATAGTCTTAAAAGTGAAAAGTACTTATGGGGAATAGTATCAACCATTCTTTGTGAATTATAAATTCAGAGTTAACTTTACGATCTCTCAGGCACTAAATAACTTTAGAGTCTGTAAAAACTATTCAAATACCTTAATATGATTCAAATATGTAGTGTGACCATAATTCTTCAGCTGAGCCATGACATAAGTAGTGAAACACTAACACTTCGTCGGTTGAAAAGGGTCAAAACATGATTAGAAATAAAGAAAAAAGTGAAAATATCTATTGAAGATGTTGATATTTAGTTTACTCGCAGAATTATTAAACTTAATTTTATTTTACAGCGAAGATGTCGGAGTACTGGGTGATCAGCGCCCCGGGCGACAAGACGTGCCAACAGACATGGGACACCCTCAACAACGCCACCAAATCAGGCAACATTAGCGTCAACTACAAATTCCCCATTCCCGACCTTAAGGTTTGTGTCAATTATATATTATAAGATAAGAATAAGAATAGCCTTTATATATTTTAATACAAGTGTACCATTTATGTTATAAAACCCTCCTTACTTACTAAAAAGTGGCCAGGATAGTTGAGCAGTCTCATGTACTCTTTGAGAATATGTATAGTCTGACAACCCAACGAGCGCAGTAACAGTAGGATAGAGAGCATCATACTGTCTTTTTCTAATGCTAGTATTACCACCCTGAAAAAAGGGATGGATATAGTAATTTTGTGCTACTGTTACTGCGCTCGCTCTCTTGTCAGACTATAAGTGAGTTTATGTATGTACTATTGCATTCAAAATCGCATGGATAATTTATGAATGAATTTATTCATGAATTGCCCATGCAAGTTTGAATGCCACTGTACAATGTTTAAGATATACTTGTACAAACAAGAATGTAGATTAGTCTATATATTATTCGACCATAGAGGCAAGTAGTATATAGTAAAAAAAAACAAAAAAAATGTTGAAGCCGGCCATATACTTTTCGGCAATCTGTTGGATCTTCCGGATATGAATTGCACTTGGCGGGGTTTTTACACAGATACTTTCATCATTTTAATTCATATATATTTTGCAGGTGGGAACGCTGGATCAGTTGGTAGGCCTGTCTGATGACCTCGGCAAGCTGGACACCTTCGTCGAGTCAGTCACCAGGAAGGTGGCCCAGTACCTCGGAGAGGTGAGTACTGCTTTCATATGATGCTAGTAAAATGGGGCAACTCACAGGAAACAGTGGTCTATTTA
Organism: Lathronympha strigana; assembly: GCA_949128165.1. Lineage (NCBI taxonomy): Eukaryota > Metazoa > Arthropoda > Insecta > Lepidoptera > Tortricidae > Lathronympha > Lathronympha strigana. The sequence continues at coordinate 1,187,554 of OX421903.1, forward strand.
CTTACTGCCAATTTGATTGACTACAAAGCAATATTGTAACTAGGAACTTAATTCTTTTTATCAGAATATGAAAAAATTTGATATCATAATTAGTTTCAATTTACTTGAGTCTGGGTGATTTAGGGTGTATAGAAGCAAAAATTACATTGCGATTTTTTTAAGTTGTATTATAGAAATTTGAACAGGCTACCTAACAGTTCACAATTCCGTCTTAAGTCACAACTTTAGGATCTAGGTAACTCGGCACATACAGGGTGAAAATAAATTTTGGGTCAGTGAGGGCAGCTACCAGATCCCATGTTGTTGGCGAAAATGGTCTTAGACCTTCCGTCGATTTCAAATTAATGAAGATTGGCGTTTACAGATTTTGGAAAAAACATACAGGGTGCGAGTAAATGGTCATTTTTGATAAACTGTTTTTTTGATGCCAATCGATTCCATAGCCTGGTAGCTGCCCTCTCTGACCCAAAATCTATTTCCATCCTGTATATGCAGAAAATATATACGTAAATTATACACGTTTGCTTTCTTTCTTTATCTTAGCCTCAAAACATTATCGTATGTATTTTTCCGCATGCCAGGAGAAATTACACTTAGTGCCAAATATTCAAGCTATACAAACTTTGCCAAGAATTCCTTAACTTGCACTTTCTTTCAAAAATGTTAAAATTTCGAAGACATAAAACAATATTTGTGCGCAGGTACTGGAAGACCAACGCGACAAGCTTCATGAAAACCTGATGGCAAACAACAGTAAGTCACTTTTTTATTTTTTTTGGGGCAATATATTTTCCATGTGGCACTAAACATTTTATTTGTTTTTGTTTTATTACAAAGCTATTTAAAACCGTTTAAAGTGATTCCATATTCAACAAAAACAATTACGGTACTTTGTTTGGTGCCAAATTATTAAAAAAATAAAATAAATGAAATAAAACTGAAGTTATATCTAGAGTTTTAGAAAGTTAAACAAAGTTTTAAAGGAAGAGAATTTTGCATGTAAAGTTTTAGAATTGAGCGATGGCATGTTTTTGGGCTAGACAGGACATAGGCTGTTTAAATGCAGGACAGTTGGCAGCATGACAAACTAATTCATAGAGAAGAATGAACTGATGTAGACAGAAAGAAATAAAAGCACAGAGTAGTGCAAAAACTTTAAGCATGCGTCGCTGAATCTCGATGGTTATATTTTTATTTGATTTTTTATACTTCCTATTTGATTTACGTTAATTATGTTTCAACTTGTGTATATTTTGCATGTATTTTTCTTTTCAACGGACACTTTAATATATTTTTATTGTTTAATTCTTGAACCACTGTCAGTGATTTTAATAACTTATATGAATTCTTTTTTTAATTTTATTTGCAATATAAAATTGCACTGTACATAAGAATGTTTGTACATAATTATTTTATATAACACATAACATTTTCATGTACACATCTCATATCACCTGTATTAATCTTTAATCTTTTTATTTATATTTTAATATTTAATTATTAACTTTAATGTGAGTGACAAAACAACGAATCTTTACCCAAAGCTAATGGACTTACACAAAAATATAACATAATTAGTCAAGTTCACGTAAGAAAAAAAAAACAAAAAAAAACCTCAAAACGATTTCATTTAATGTTTGATCTTTCTATCATAAAATATTAACGTGACAGTAGTGATGTCATCATAACACAAGTTGAATTAATTAAAGTTTAACTGCACTACTTGTGTTTCAAGGATACTATTGTCTTGTTTGCGTGTATATTTCGGAAAGGTTCGTTGGTTACTCACTTTGTAAAATGGCTAAGAATGTTGCGTGGACAGTGTTTGTTACGAATGTTTTTTAGTTATAGAAAGAGGTTCGTTTACTTACAGCTATTCTGACCTCTCGCACTTTGCATACAATATCACCTTGTATTATACGATTCTAGTTGTTTTGAATATGATTGTTGCGTATATTTGATGTTTTATATACCGTCATGGAAAGTGAACATCATAAAGTACTGTAATGTTGGCGCTGTTGATTATTCTATTTTAGGGCCAACTTCTAAAAACATATGCAGTGGATAAAGTTGTAAATATAGTTGGTGAGTGATTTCAAACATGTAATACTTTTTTGAGAAAGTCATTTTTATGACATAGACATCTGAATTTGCGTTAACATTTTATTTTATTTAATGTTTTATTACATCATATGGTAACACCGTAAGACACGAATATTTTATTATTTTCAATGCTTCTTTTATGTATTTAAATATAACAAAGGTTCGTTTATGGCCTTTTAAAAATATTCGTTAATATTGTAGTTGATTGCAAATTAGTATTTGGAATTGCATTTCAGTGTCTGAAAAGTGGAAAAAGTTTTTTGGCAGTGAGTAACTATTTAGTAGTATATGTAAAGGCTTCGCAAATACCGCGCTTCTGGTGCTTTGAGATTTTTAATTTACGGCAGAAGTAAGTATATGCGTTAATATGTTATCATTATGGGAAATAGTTCACGTTAAAAAAAAGAAATGTTGAGAATTAAAAAGCTTTGAGGAAAGCCGTTTGAGTTTGCATGCTGGAAGCTTTGTGGATTTTGTATAATTTATTTTATTCTCAAAATAATTAATGTATAGTACATTTTTTTTACGTTAAAGAAATCGCCTTTGGTTATATTTATTTAAAAGGTAAAAACATAAGAAATACGACTGTTAGTCTATCAAATAATATCAAGTTAAGTTTATTGTTAAGAGCCAAATAAATAAATATCGTTTTAATATGTACTTTAGGTAATTTTAATGTTTTGTGAATCGCAGGTATCTACTACGTTTTTATATTTTATTAAAAGGTTTTAATTCGTGTTTTAGGCTATACGTGATTATTGTGACGTTTAGTGTACCTAAATATGTTAGATTGTGTACCTAAGTGTTTATTAACTTAATACGAATAGACATGGATCGAAATGGATACTTTTTTTATAGTGGCAAATATAGCATTCGGTCGTGGAAATCAAAGGTTCGTGTTTGAATATCGAATCCATTCAGGTGTTGCCATTTCAATCGTTCGATCAGCGTTTAGTCGATATGAATTGATCGATTGAAGTGTTGGCTGTACCTATTTACCACTACAGGAAGAGGTTTCCTTAATCCATATTTATCTAAATTCGGCTGTTCCACTACGGGCGTTATATGATTACAATAAATGCACAAGTGTCTCGATATAAGATATACTTAGAACTATGTCGTCATACCATAGATATCGCAATCACTGCCTCACAAGACATTCATAGCTTAGCCATACCGAGCTTCCATACCGTCTATGCTTTGCGCTTCTTGTTATTATTAAATTTTAGTTTATTTTTCCTTGAATTTATTTGATATATTTTGCTCCTATCCCACTAAAATCCTATTATTATTTTATTTTCAATAAAACAAGCTTAGGTTCAAAATCTGACGCCGAATAGCGTTTTATAGGCAAATAAAAGCTTTATAACATCGTAAACGATGAATAATTCATAACAATAACACGTTACGAGTGTTCAACCTAACTATAGCAGTGGAATTTTTACGGGTCGTGCTTTTATGTAAAGGAGCGTGTTAAGACTGAGGGGCATACATTGGAATGGTGTCTTTGAAGTTTTAAATGCGTTGGCAAATCATAACGTAACGCAGTCTTGGCATAACGTAGTCTTGGATTACCATGTTCCTTTACTTGGCATATGACCCTGTAGCATGTGTTGTCGCGGATTTAAAGGCATCTTATTTGAAGTCTTCAAAGCTAATGTCATAGTAAAGGACCTACGAAGTCAATTTTACCAATAAGAATGGGGTGTCTCCTTTTACTAGAATATAGTAATCATAACTACTGGGCCTTTACTCTACAAAGGCATAATCATATTTGAGGCGTGCTCGTGAAATATTTTTTGAATTGTAACACTATTTAGATGTGCCAGTGTCAGATATGGGGTTTACAATCATGGTGTTGTAATAAACACATGACAGTGATTAGTACAAGATACAACGCAGAAGGTATGAGACTCAACCAATTGAATTGCGCTCTTGAATCCGCGACAAACGCTATGCTGCACCAGGCATGGACTCATATGGCGACCCTGGCGGGGGCGAGCCGCCCGGGACGCCGACCTCGCCGGTCTGTGACTCGGCGTTTTCCGAACACCACGGCTGCTGGCCGTGCGAGCACCGGGACTCCTGCGAGCTGTCCCAGGCCTCCAGTGGCCGCAGCTCGCCGCGGTGGGACGAAGAGGAGGAAGAAGAACGGCCGCACCACGTGCTCTCACAAGGTTTAGGAATTTACCCGACATCCTTGTGTCTTTGATGCTGGGGAATAGTCTTAGCAACACTTACATTCAACCCAAACAAAAAAACTTAACCTCAAAATGGAAATAATCAATACTGTGTTTCCATACGAGAGTGCCCTAATTAGCCCATGGAAATCAATACTCTCCTACTCAAATCTATAGAATAAATAAAGCCTCCATATTCGTAAGTCTTCATGTTGTAATCTAGTGTTATGTTGAAGGTGTTTGCAAACTTGCGCGCACTATCTACTACAAACTTCTAAGAAAAGGAAGATTTTCACACGCACTCGCGACAGGTGACGCAAATGAAATGCTAAAGTCCTTATTTCTACCCAATTACCTAAGCTACTTATACCTACACCCTTGACCTTGTAGTTTCACGGTGTTTAAGCTTGAAGAAAAACAGATGTTTCACTATTAGAATTCGCTACAGTATTGCCAGAGTATTACAGAATTTAGGGATTACGGGGACTATTTGACAGCATCAATGACTAAACACCCTTTTCCTTATCCGTTAGGCCTTTTCACTCTACCCCGTAGGCTGTAACACCCCCTACGAACAGCGCTGCCTGCGATTCAAGTCATATGTGAAGGCAGTGATTGCGTTAAATACTAGGTATCTATAGGTTGTCATTAGTCATTAGTTGCTAATTGAGCAGTTGGCGCTGGCCGTAAAATTATGTGTCAAGCGCCATTCTAAATTTGAAAATCAACCAGTTAATAATTTTTACAGGTAATTTTTAATTCGGATTTTATAAATATACTCTGGTATTATCAGAGATATATACTTCAAACTTAATATAGTTTGTTGAGAAAGTCATCAATCAATAGTATAGTATAGAACATTGAATGTTCGTTCCGTTGAGTTATATATAATTCAGTGAAGGAAGTACTTATCGGGTGCTGTTCTGAGTGGAAATCCATATTAAACAAGTTTCGGGCCATTTTTTCTATGTACGTTATATGAAGTGTTGTTGGAGCTGCAAGTTTAGGTTGACGCTCTGACACTGGCTCGCTATTACCCGCAAATTGTACGTCTTGATTGTCACTTTTAAATGTCGCTTTTAAATATAACTGCTATATTTAAGTATTATCTATTAAACATGTAGACTTTAGTAAAAAAAAAAACTTCACTTTAATGGTAAACGCCTACGTTTTTTCAGCATTTGCTATTTTTAAGTTTTACTTTTATTTTGCATCACTGTTTTATTCCTACTAGTAACAAATAATAATACTTATGTATGTTGCTATGTTTATTTTATATTACAGTTACACGAAATTACCCGAAAATATGATTTTTGGGGTTACTGCGCTTCTACAGTCGAATTTTAGTTGCGTTTGCAACAGTTATTTTCAAAAGAAGCTTTTACTTTATGTACATATAGTTTTCAGTATATGTTTGATTTGTACTAAAAATGAATATTTATAACAATATTTATGTCCTTGTATGCGGTTTTAATATGTATAAAAAAATATTTTTTATTTTATTTTGTCTAACTAGTTATCAATGGTGTATTTTCTCTGGTTATTATATTAATTTTGACCAGATTTTTAACTGCCAGGAAAGTTAAAATAATCACCAATTTTTCCGGCGATATTAGCTGACATACTAAACCGATTCCCATATGGTTTTCATAAGATAAACTTAGATAAGATATACCTGTATAGTAGGGATGTGACAAACCCCAAAAAATGGTGTTCCAAAGAGCAATTATTGTTTTTACTCTTTGGAAACTATTATATACCTTTATATAGTGTCTAGAAATATCATTATGGTACTACAACATTCAACATCACCAGGTTAGTGATATAAAAATAAATGTGAATAGTTTGTATGTGATGCTTTTCATTGGTTGTAGGCATTGTATGAAAGCATGAATATATGTCGCATGCTGTAGATCTTGGTGTTATGTTACTTTAATTTTGTTTTTGTAGGTATGATGCGTGATATATGTTGCCAGTGTTTTTTTATTGATAAGCCTTTTATTTTAATTTTTTTCCCATTTATGGAGAACAACACAAAAAATACATTTTTGTACTTGTGTACTTTAAACCTTGAGCGTTAAAATAGTTTTATACATGTTGCATGGAATAAAAAAGCGTTAGCTTAGATTTCAAAAATTAGACATATAAATATAATTGCGTAGGTAGTATATTTCAGTATAGGTAGGATTTAGCCGTTGACCCTATTATTACCGGTAGACGCGTAGTAATCTGTAGTATATCAATTCAGACTGTAGCAGTAAATTAGGTACCTATTTTTGTAAAAATTAGTTTGGGCAAAATAGACACATTAATTTCTATCGCCCATTTATCAAAGTCGCGAAAGGCATTAAAAAATCTTGAGAATGTAGGAAGGTACAGTCACCTGCAATAGTATAGGTCTATATGAAGGCTGCAAAATAATCTGACACATTCTTGTTTGTACCGCCATAAGAGCGTGTCACATATTTTTGCGGCCTTCATAGCGTCATATACTATTGCAGGTGACTGTACTTAGTCAACTGGAAAATGTAATAGGGATATGAGCGGCTCTTAGTCCTTTAGCCTAAAGTTATTCACCAAAATCCATTGAATTATTAAAATAAATAAAGCAGAACAAGTTTAAAAAATTGTGGGTCAGAATGACATTAGCGAACTTGCATTGATGATGATACAAAACCATAAATGCTTCGTACAAAGAGCTTACTGACGTAAGCATTAAGTGTCAAATTCATACACAGAACTACCAACACTGTTAAAAGTACTATGTATGTGAAAAAGAGTCGCAACTGCTGAACTTTTATGAAGTTATTTTTTTCGGCAGTTCTTTTATCCTATATTTATGCCAAAATCTACGTTGAAACTTTCCCAATGACGCGAGGTTCCGTATTCTCTGAACGTTTACTTATTGTATACCACTCAGAAAATGACAAAAATAGAGGTGACTTTGTGATTTTTTTTATATCGAGCGAAGTTATTGTAATTATGTAAATAAATGCGATTTTATAATAGCAAGATGCTTAAGTAGGACATTTATTTATTTCATATTTTTTTAACACTTTTAATTATGTTTACGACTCATTCAAAAACTCACTTAAATGAGTGAATTTGATGTAAACTAGGAAAAGAGCGCCTTAAACCTCAACCTATTATTTACCCGCAAAAACATGCAACATGTACTATTTAATCCACAAATGATATGACCTTGAGTATGAGTTCAACCACAATAAAAAAAACCATTGGTCCAATAAACTAGTTACTACCCTCATTATTAGTGGTGAACCCTATCAAAGAATTTTTAACCAAACCCTGATATTAAAAAAAGCAGATCCAATATTTATAAAATCGATAAACGTCACAAATAATAAATTGTGATCGTTTTAGTGAAAGGTACCCTTGTCGCTAGCCGATAAAGGGCTCCAGCCATAAAGATTCATTTAGGAATGAACCTTAAAAACAATCGACAAAGTGGTACCTTTTTCTTAAAACAGACACAAATAATCGATCGGTTGAAATCAAGAACTTTAATCACCTGGAGTTTGCACGGAGAACAAAGTTCTGAAGCGACTTTCAAGAATTAAAAAAAAACGTTTAAGGGTGTTCTCAAATTAAGAAAGAACTTTACATTTATTATTATATGTGTTGATAAAGACACAAATCTAGATAAAATGAGCCCAAAAAGTCCTAATAACGATACTTTCAAGGTCATATGTGTAACACTTACTTATTTGAACATTCACGTTTTTCACACATAATAAATTTACTAAAACGAGGCTTGGTCTTGTAAAACTTTGAAAACCTACCTCCGACATTTCAAGGGTTATATTACCCCCGTGGTCCCGTAGAAAGACTGAGGACGGAGTCAGTCTTTCTCCGGGACCACGGGGGTAATGTCACCCTTGAAACTTCAGAGGTTAATTTCAAAGTTTGAATTAAGCCCCGTTTTAGTAAATTAATAACTAACTAACGACCCGCCCCGGCTTCGCACGGGTTATTATTATACATATAAACCTTCCTCTTAAATCTATCTATTATAAACTGCGTCAAAATCCGTTGCGTAGGTATAGTTTTAAAGATTTAATCATACAGACAGACAGCGGGAGGCGACTTTGTTTTATACTATGTAGCAATTTTAAATGTGTTTTCCTCGTTTTGCCGTGCAAACTCTAGTTTGATGTAATAGATCGATCTACGAAAATCAATGACAAGACATTCGTAGAAAATGCCAAGAGAAAAAAATTCTAACGACATTATGTCCCACTTGCTCAAAGAGCATTATGCACAAGTGTGAAAAGCACGATAAAATGATTGTGTGATGATTTCAGCCGACCTGCCCACTTACCTGACTCGCTTCCAGTGGGATATGGCCAAGTATCCGATCAAGCAGAGTCTGCGCAACATCGCTGATATCATCAGCAAACAGGTATTTATTATATACGGGTATTTGTTTTAAGATAGGTATGGGCACAGCGGATGCATATCGTTCAGTGTGGTAGGGCACAGCACAACGAATGTCGTCTCGCTCACCAGACCCTACTCATAGTGTTGTGTTTCTGTTGGTGAGTAAGGTCGCCAGAGCTCCAAGAGGATTCACTGTGTTGACAGCTGGGGACCCACGGAGCAAAGCTTGCCCCTTTAGCTGTCAACACAGCGAATCCTCCTTTTTTAAAGGGTCAGCAACGCGCATGTACCACCCCTGGAGTTGCAGGCGTCCATAGGGTACGGTAACCGCTTACCATCAGGCGGGCCGTATGCATGTTTGTCACCATCGTAGTATATATAAAAATATATACCCTCCTGTGGCCCATACAAAATGCTATTTGAAATTGGAATCAGTTGTGTAGAGAACAAGGTTGAGTTTCTATTGTTTTGAAATCAAACGAAACAAATTCAAAATTCAAAAATTCAAATTCAAGAGGCGCTAGTGGAACGAGGGTCCTGCGGGAACATTTCAAACGTCACTGACAATTCTCTCATACTGACACAGGACCCACGCATGAGTGGCGTCGCCTGGTGATCGACAATACGGTAGCTCCCATTGAACAGTTTACATTTCATTGTACTAATTAGTCATATGGATAGCACCGTGGTCTTTAGGAAGATTCTTTATTATTTATCTTTAGTTTATTCTTTAAGAAGACGTCGGCAGGGTGTTCACCCGCATACCCTGGAGCCTAAATGGTCTCGTACCGTGCGGTTTAAGAGGAACTTCCTCCCGCGGACGCTCCGGCTGTGGAATGAGCTCCCTGCCGCTGCCCAAAGGACTACAGTATGGGGTTCTTCAAAAAAGGAGTGTTAAAGTTTTTAAAGGGTCGGCAACATGTGACACCCCTGGAGTTGCAGGCGTTCATAGGCTACGGTGACCGCTTACCATCAGGCGGGCCGTATGCTTGTTTGTCACCGTCGTAGTATATAAAAAAAAGATAGAATGCTTAGTTACTGTTATTGGTGTGCAGGTTGGCCAAATCGACGCGGACCTGAAGGTGAAGTCCGGTGCCTACAACGCCCTCAAGGGCAACTTGCAGAACTTAGAGAAGAAACAGACGTAAGTGGCAATACTTTTTGATTAAACTTCGCCAAAGGATTCTGTGTAATTTTTATGATTTCGGCTGAAGGCCTTGTATCCATGATCATGAATAAATTAAAAAAAAATCGCCGACCGACTGAGCTACGTAAGATTACTTGGATTGGTCGGATTTTTCAGTTCTATTGAGCCGTTGTCAGGTCAGCCCAATAAATATGTATACAACTGTATTCAATTTTGAACCTTATTCCCCAGTCATAAGTTCCGAAGTGTATATTTATAGAAGTGACCGTCCCAGCCAATTTGTTATTATAATACTCGTTGGTTTTATTCAATAGGCGCTACGGGATGTAACAATATTACTGTTGATCCGTTTAACCCTTATGTATGAATTAACAGTATTGATCCTAAAACATCCTAAGTGACAACCAAATTCATTTCAAATTAAGAACTTACGACGCTATGACAGTCTACATTCCAAGAGAACTTGATTGTCACTTGTCTCGTTTCTGTGTCATTAATGCATCATCATGCATTTGAGGTTTAAGGGCGCAATCAGTATAGTCTTATCCTGTTTTTAGATAAAGAGCATCAAAGTACGGGTGGGGGGCTGGTGACGTCACTACTAAGTACGAATTGTACCTAATAGTGACGTTACGAACGCACTGTATTTTCGTCGTTTTTGATTTGACGAACAAAAGAAAAAATACGTGTACAATATTTTTTAATAATCTAAAAGACGGACTAAATAGATTTTTTTAGTCGTCTAGCCTATTGCTATTAAGGCTGCGTTTGACCAACATATTTATTCTGAGAATAACGCTTACTCTCAGGTAGTAACGTCAAATTGCTATGGGATTTTGACATTAGTATCCAAGAGTATGCGTTACTCTTGGTTAAAAGGTTTGGTCAAATCCAGTCAAATAATATCGTATGACTTTTCCTTCTCCTCACAAAAACCTAGAAGGATGTTAACAGTAATATGTTTCATAGATAAGTTGCACTCTAATCAATTTAAGCAAAACACTAACCATTAATTTGTAGTTCTCCATAGACCTAACTTACTAAAATTCTATATAATATTAGATTAAGAGTTTTGTTAGTAGCACTTTTAATAGTTTGGTGAAATAAACAGTATATTTTTTTTTTACAGCGGCAGTCTTCTGACCCGCAACCTGTCGGACCTGGTGAAGAAAGAGCACTTCATCCTGGACAGCGAGTACCTGGTCACCCTCCTCGTCATCGTGCCCAAGTGAGCCCATATTTTGATCACCCTGTACAGTGCTATAATAGTAGTTTTTCTACTCCAGCACTTCTATCTGTCAATTAGATGACTGACAGCGATATTTAAAAAGTATACATTATAACGTTGTCTGTGGTATCCCATAAGAACACTGCTCCTATGGAGTTTCATACAATATATGAGCACTGTTGTTGTTTTTTTTTTTAGTTTCTATAGTGGGCAATATCTTCCCGATTCTGCCATGTTTCTAGATTTTGCTTTTTACGCTATTTTAGCTGTCGTAGAAAAACTAGCGTATGCAACAGCTCATAATTGGTTCTTGAAACTCTTGGGTCTATTATTACCCTCAAGTTTTAAGAACCCTTATTATATCACTGTTGCATAAACTACTATTATGCATCATGGATATAATAAGGGTATTGGGTCCTGTCACGTGCTGCGTGGTAGTGCGTGGAAGAATGTTAATAATAATTTATGCAACAGTTATATAATAAGGGTTCTTAAAACTTCGGGTCTATTATTACAAAAACAGCGACCCTCAAGTTTTAAGAACCAATTATGAGCTGTTGCATACGCTAGTTTTTCTACGACAGCAATAGCGTAAAAAGCAAAATCTAGAAACTTGGCAGAATAGGGAAGATGTTGTGCCCACTATAGAAATTAAAAACAACAACAGTGCTCATATATTGTAGGAAAATCCATAGGAGCAGTGTTCTTGTGGAATATACTTTTTTAATATCGCTGTCAGTCATCTAATTGACAGATAAGTGCTGGAGTATAAAAAAGGTAGACTTTTACGGATGGCGCCACTGACAAGGAAAGGTGCCCAACTGTCCCCCTCCGATTTGATTGATTTTTATATATGTTATAGAGTAGTCTAAAATAACAGACAAGTATTTTTTATAGCGTCCCTAACTCATCCTTTTTATATTTATTTTATTTTATTAGTCGTCTACTATTCTAACTGTGACGAAGTGGTGCCACAGCATGTACAAATAACTATGTGGGACAAAACTGAACGTATATTTACCGTCTAACGACCTGCCAAATTTCACGCCGATCAATGATACTCAAGTTATCATTATACCAAACATACATAAATATGAGCACACGTCGTTATCGCGGGTGCAAAAACGATTTGACAGTACAGGAAGATTATGAAAAACAAGCATTAACAGACTCGACACTCATTTTGAGGAACATCTATGCCTACTCGTACGAGTTAAAAACTTATCAACATTAGGTATTTCTAATACCCAACCTCCATACTTGACTTGAGTATCAATACATACATAAATAGATTAACTATGCAGTCGCAATGCAAACTATTTAGTCATTTTTCCTTTATAAAGACCGTTTTTGGTCTACTTAGATTGACTATGCAGTCGCAATGCAAACTATTTAGTCATTTTTCCTTTATAAAGACCGTTTTTGGACTACTTGTGTAACTCAAAAACGTTAGTTATGTTGTTTTTGTAAACATGCCTTCAATTATTATAGATCGTATAGAGCTTCTTAGATGCTTAGTTTAGTAGCTGTAGGCAGAATATGCCCGCTTCTACCAAATAGACATTCTGTTATATGTGCTCTTTATCTAGTTGGTTATTGTACCCGCGATAACGACGTATGCTGCATTGACCGCTTTTTTCCAAATTCCTAATATCCTTTGTTCCTTACCGCGTTAAATTTCCCACTCTTTTAAACTCGACACTGGCTACGGGCAACATTGCCCACAAGTCCATAAGAGAAAAAAAAAAAAAAAAAAACGACGTATGCTGATTATCCAAGTAGATTTGCGAGAACTCTCGCTTCGTCCGGTCGTTCGATTAAAGCCATCTTTGCTACCGGTTCCCTAAGCAGTTTTGAAGTCATTTCTTTGAACACAGGTCCATGTTCAACGACTGGAACGCCAACTACGAGAAGATCACGGACATGATCGTCCCGCGCTCGTCGCAGCTCGTCCACCAGGACAACGACTACGGTCTCTACACTGTCACGCTCTTCAAGAAGGTAAGCGACGCGGCTACTAGCATTTGGCCCCAGGGCCAGGGCCAACTACTCATCAACCAGGGTGAGACTGTGGCCTCTACACCGTCACGCTTTTCAAGAAGGTAAGCACGCGGTTACTAATGTTTGGCCCCAGGGCCATGACCATCTACTCATCCACCAGGGTAACGACTGTGGCCTCTACACCGTTACTCTCTTTAAGAAGGTAAGCACATGGTTATTAATGTTTGGCCCCAGCGCCAGGGCCAAATGCTCATCCACCCAGACAACGACTACGGCCTCTACACCGTCACGCTTTTCAAGAAGGTAAGCACGCGGTTACTAATGTTTGGCCCCAGGGCCATGACCATCTACTCATCCACCAGGGTAACGACTGTGGCCTCTACACCGTTACTCTCTTTAAGAAGGTAAGCACATGGTTATTAATGTTTGGCCCCAGCGCCAGGGCCAAATGCTCATCCACCCAGACAACGACTACGGCCTCTACACCGTCACGCTTTTCAAGAAGGTAAGCACGCGGTTACTAATGTTTGGCCCCAGGGCCAGGACCAACTACTCATCCACCAGGGTGAGACTGTGGCCTCTATACCGCAATGCACTTCAAGAAGGTAAGCGACGTGGCTACTAACGCTTGGCCCCAGGGCCAGGGCCAACTACTCATCCACCGGATGACTACGGCCTCTACACCGTCACGCTCTTCAAGAAGATTAGCACGTGGTTACTGACGTTTGGCCCCAGGGCCAGGGCCAACTACTCATCCACCAGGGTGAGACTGTGGACTCTATACCGTCACGCTCTTCAAGAAGGTAAGCACGCTGTTACTTAATGTTGGCCCCAGGGCCAGGGCCATCTACTCATCCACCAGGGTAACGACTACAGCCTCTACACGCCACGCTCTACAAGAAAGTAAGCGACGCGGCTACTAACGTTTGGCCTCAGGGCCATGACCATCTACTCATCCACCAGGGTAACGACTGTGGCATCTACACCGTCACGCTCTTCAAGAAGGTAAGGCACGTGGTTACTAATGTTTGGCCCCAGGGCCAGGGCCAACTCCACCAGGGTGAGACTATGGCCTCTATACCGCAATGCACTTCAAGAAGGTAAGCGACGCGGCTACTAACGTTTGGCCCCAGGGCCAGGGCCAACAGTTGCTATTAGTCACATAGTTTCAGTTTTGCTTTATCATCGAAACAGAACAATTTATTTTATTTTATTTAAGTGATAATATATAAGTAAGCACAACTCACACAGACCAAAACTTGAATAATTCGTAGCACTACAACCAATTTAAGCCTCCACAGTTATCTCAATCGATTTTCCAATTATCCATTGGGAAAGTGTGTGCTTCTGTTTGTTTGTCCGTCTTTCATGGCAAAACGAAGCGACGAATGTAATTTTTTAAGTTGAGTTAGTTCAAGGGCTGGAGAGTAATTTAGGCTACTTTTTGCTTGAAAGCTAGTCTCTTAAACAGCTAAAATTGTGCTTATATTGCAGGTAGCGGACGAGTTCAAACTGCACGCGCGCGAGCGCAAGTTCATCGTGCGCGAGTTCTCGTACAACGAGAACGACCTCTCCGCCGGCAAGAACGAGATCACCAAGCTCGTCACCGACAAGAAGAAGCAATTCGTATGTTACTATGCTCTTATGGCTCGTTAGGGCTCATTCGAAAATCATTTGATCGTTTTTGAGGGAGAGGGGGTCAAAGAACTATCACGATTGATCACGATGGGGGAGGGGGGAGTCCCAACCACATCACGTGTACTTATATCACACAGCATAATAACACAGAACAACGAAATTTCATAACAATCTATTTAACCAACATAAAAATCTCGCATCGGCGCACATGAAAATGTCGACTCGAAAATCACTCGAAAACTCCATGTGATCTTGATGGGGGGGGGGAGTAGCGTTAAGATCACCTACTATCACCAAGGGGGAGGGGGGGACAAAATAAGGCCAAAAACGATCACATGATTTTTGAATGAGCCCTTATCCGCCTCACATAAAAATAATGGTCAAAGCAGCTGTCTTCCCGAGACAAACGCACAGAATAAATTATCAGTAACATTTGTTTTTAAAATATGTATAGTAAGTGTAACTTACTTAACTACCTACCGACTTTATAGTAGTTTATGCAACAGTGATATAAAAAGGGTTCGTAAAACTTGAGACCCAATATTAATAATAGACCCGAGAGTTTTAAGAACCAATTATGAGCTGTTGCATACGCTAGTTTTCTACGACAGCTAAAATAGCGTAAAAAGTTAAATCTAGAAACGTGGCAGAATAGGGAAGATGTGCCCACTATAGAAAAAAAAACAGTGCTCATATATTGTATGAAAATGCATAGGAGCAGTGTTCTTATGGAATACCATAGACAACATTATAATGTATACTTTTTCAATATTGCTGTAATAATAGGTTTTAGGCTAATAAATATGTATTTAATTAAAACTAATGATTATTTTTTTGTGCAGGGTCCGTTGGTGCGATGGTTGAAGGTGAATTTCTCCGAGTGCTTCTGCGCGTGGATTCACGTCAAGGCCCTCCGTGTCTTCGTAGAATCCGTACTCAGGTTGGTACATACACTAATTTTCACTCGTTCAATGGCAAAAACGGAATCCTTACAGTTTCGTCCAGTCTGTCTGTCCTGCTTTGTTAAGTAACTATACAACATATTTAACCGGCCGGTTGGCGTAGTTGGTAGTGAACCTGCCTGCTAAGCCGATGGTCCTGGGTTGGAATCCCGGTATGGGTATTTATTTGTGTGATGAACACAGATATTTGTTTCTGAGTCATGGATATTTTCTATGTATTTGTATATTACATATATCGTTGTCTGAGTACCCGTAACATAAGCCATTTATGTAAGGATGTCCGATAATATTCATTTATTTTGTGATGGTTGCCGTGAGGACAGCCACACATATCCCTCGACCTGAAGGGTTGTGCGAGGGTTTCCTGACTAACTCAGGGTTTAGAGGATAGGGTTAAGTTAAACTCTCAGTGATTCTAATATAAATGCGGGTCTTTTATGCCCTTTATTAACTTAAATGGTTATATATATGCCTACTTTATAAGTACTAATATTATAATTCTACGGTCGCGAGGCCCGGGCCTAGGAATGGGTGGTACGTTCCCCCGAGGGGGGAAAGGGTTTATAAATAAAAATAAAAATTATTTATTTCAGATCAGTGATCCATAATATGTTAGTACTTATACTCTAGACTTAATAACTATGTTAGTTCTGTATGATACAGATACATAAAATCATAAAAAGCAAACAAAATCAAAAACGTCCACGTGTACCTATTTGGCCCTTCCAATGGCAACTTCGACCCAGTATTTTATTATAGGGCAGTCAAGGCAATCCGACAATACCTTGAGAAGGCCATTGCCACTGCAACGCACTCGCCTAAGTAGTGATCCAACACGCTTGCGTCTGATTGCGAAAAAGTCGTCACTTCGCGCTTCCGCAAACATGCTCGACGCACTACAGTGCTTCGGCAATCGCAACAGCATCCTCAAGATATTGTTATACTGGACTCTCAGTGCGTTGTATGCCCTTTGTGTAAAATTTGCCCACAGACTGCAGGTGTAGAACGTCTGACAGTATGCTTTAAATAGCGTCAATTTGACTTGTTCGTTATACCTTGCAAATCTGCGGGCAATCATGTTACCACGCACCGCCATCGACCTTCTTTCCCTCTCTAGATCTAGGTCATCCTTTAGATCTTCTGTAAGGATATGCCCCAGGTATTTGAACCTCTCCACTCTCTTCAGGGGCACGCCGCAGAGCATGATCTCAGGTACTGTCGTTGGGTTGTACTTCTTGGCTTTAAAGAGGACAAACTCGCTCTTGCTAGTGTTATACCTAAGACCAGGGACCGGAAAACCCCTCTTTAGGCTTAAGCCTATCGAGTTGGTTACCTAATCATATCTGTTACACAATGATACTGTAACAGCAACATTCAGTAACCAAATACAAACGGTAAGCGAAATGTTGCTGTAACACTAACCATTAACCCGGTTAACTGCAAAACCCAATCCCGATAGGGTTTTTGTTTGGGGTTTTCTTTAGGTTACTGTTAACCTTATTATAACAAACGAGTATACTCTTTACATATAAGTAAATTAGATTCAATATCTAATAACAGTAGAGGCTGGCATCGGCAAAGACAATTCCGTGTCAACAGTGAACGATAGAAATGTCGTAAGGGACACATAAAAACCTCTTACTTAGGACATTTGTATCTTGCACTGTTTTTTTGGGTCCAACAGGTAGAATAACCCAGGTTTGTTTCATAGTTGTCACTTCAATCAATTTTGAACCATAAGCCGTTACGCTAGAGTCGTATTAATAATAACAAGCGGTTTCTACGTCTTACACTTTCAAATTAAAGCGAAGACGCAACGGCACGTGTTTTTAATTTCTTATTTTTCTTCAAATACACAACAACCCGTTAGATTGAACTAGCTTATTTCATTAAATAAAATGTCATACCTTACAACTTCAATTCACGTAATAATAAATAAATATACTTCTATCAATTCCGTGAATTTTTTAAGATTTCGAAAATTAAAAGTGTAGTACCAAACAAAATTGCAATAAATGAAACTGCAACATCATTACGTTTGCTTGCATGTTGTGATTTAAAGTTATTCGTAGTGTTTATTTTGACGGATTTAACTTGTTCAACGAATTTAGTGAATATCTCTTACGAGTCTTACGACTAACGTCGGTAGGTGATATTTTGTTAAGTTATTTAATCAAAACATTCAAAACCATTGTAGTAGGAACGAATAGGAATAAATCGTCTAATACTGCACGTGCAATGATAATTAAACAACTTAGGTAGCCAAGTTTACAAGTCGGGCTCGCGTGTAATTTAGATCCGAGTATCCGTGGTACTCGTAGAAACAGATCTTAAATACACGCGGACCTAACCCATCCTTGGCCGTTACCATAACGTTTTAGGGCATTTTCAAAAATAGGGTACCATTTTCATATTTTTTTTTATATAGGAAGTTTTGGGTTTTTTGTAACCAGTATCACGAGTACTATTGGAAACAAGAAAAATAGTGTCCCGTTTTTTTTGTCAGCTTTGTAACGCATTTTTTTCATACATTTCGTATGGGCCGTTACAAACCTGACAATTTTTTTTTTATGGAGGATAAAAAATATATTATACCGGCCTAAGCCGCAACGGCCGACATTTCAGATGTAATGCAGCAGAAATGCAACGGCCGACCGGATATAGGATACTCAGATTATTTGGATATATTTTAACAAAATTGAGGACCCATCTTCATTAAAAGGGTGCACTTTTTTCTGAAAATGCCCTTTAACGCAATTCAGTTAAGGTTCAGGTTCAGGTAAGGGACCTGTGCTCAGTTGTATGGCAGCGACTCAGTTTAGGCCCTAAACTGAATCACGTTAAGACGTCATGGTAAGGCCCCTTGGCGTGTAAAGTAACAGTGCATGATAATTAAAATAAAGAGTAGGGATACAAACAAAAAATTAGACATATTATGATCAATGTGAACAACAATCAAAATACAAAATATTCAGCAAAAACAATTCTACAACGATAGTAAAAAATAATATCACACTTTTGTCTTAAATCTTCATAATAGGTAGGTCTTCCCATCACGGAACAATTGTGTTCAGGACCTTTGGGAGGCGTACGCGGAGCCGAAGCCAACACGCTGAGACCCTTTCGACAATTTAATGAAATGTAAGGGGTACACCGAGCGAATGATGCACCTGCCCGAGTTATGGGATGCACGCAGAGGCAGCACCGCCAGGGTGTATAGACTATTGAGATTTAATGGAAACTAAAATATACTGGACTATTAGGTGAAGGTGGTTGACTAAATACTGTATTATAGAGAATAAAATCGGACGTCTGCCTAACAAAATGGTAATAAATTTAATTTACGGCAAACGGTGACTCGCCCACATAAGATGGGCCCCCACAAAAAGCGACATCTAAGAGAGCTCGAGAGCAACACCAGTATGAGGGTTGGGGGTGGAGAGGTGTCACTAAACTTTGAACATATAGCCAACTCGCCACTTAAGTTTCCACATCTAGTAGGTAGGTAATTATTAGGATTAGCTTTTGGAGCCGACGTGCTCATATTAACAAAGGCTCGTTTATAAAACAAAAAAATGGCTTTGCACGTGCAGACTACGGATAGGTATTAGTTGTTGGTAAGGGTATCGTTATAAAAATTATGGCAATTTAAAATGATAATATTGCAAGCAGCTCTAAAATTCCTGCTTCAAAAACTTTACTTGCATTGTTTTTACTAATGACTCTCATGAGACAATGACATTTAAGTGCACAAAGATGAATACCGACCGAGTGCAGGCTTATTGTTATTGCCCTTATCGGTTCCACATAAACAATGAATCTCGGCAATGTCTAAGCCGCGATGTGTTATATTATCTTGGTCTGGTATTTTACATTAATATTCTTACAATTTACGTAATCCAGTCAAATTATTATTACACATATTTTGAGTTGATACTTTGTATCCCGATACCTATACCTACTATTTGGTGTCACGGTAAACACTTCCGCTTTTCTATGTTTTCTGTGTGTATGTACACGAATGCATAGAATGAGCAGAAATCTAGATCCTGGATGGCTTTATGGATCTAGGGTGCCATGAAACATTGCTATTAAAGTAATATAAATAGTTAAATACGGTATAAGAGGGCAAGCGTACTGTTGGCTAGAAAGCTATCTCAATGGACAGCGACAATGTGTAGAAGTTACAAAAATAGTCAAAAACCTTAACAAAACGTATAATTCGCCGTTCATCATTAACACATGCGGCGTGCCATTGGGTAGTATACTAGGACCGTATTTGTTTTTACTTTACATCACCGATTTACCTGGCACCACACAAAATGACACTATACTATTTGCAGAGGACACAACCATAGTAATTAAAGAAAATACAGATGGTTCTCTAAGAAATATTATTACATGTACATTAACAAATGTAACAAATTGGTTAGAAAAGAATAATCTCAAAGTTAACTTAACCAAAACACAACTGGTTTAATTTCAAACTTATAATAGCAAATCAATTAGATTATCTGCCGATTGTAATGGCGTAAGTACAACTTAATGAAACGGAAAGTACAGTTTTTCTAGGAATTAAGAATGATAAGTTTTGTAATTGGAAAGCCCATATTAATACCCTTTGTAATAAGCTACATCGATTTAATTATATTTTGTACCGTCTGCGAGCAACCGTCTCTGAGGCGGCAGCAACGGCAGCCTATAACGGTTATGTATCGTCGCAAATCTGTTACGGAATAATAATATGGGGCAACTCATCAGATGCTGATAAGGTTTTCTTAGCCCAAAGAAAGTGTTTAAGATCTTTGTGTGGAGCATATTACCTAGATAGTTGCAAGCCATTATTTAAAAAAGTGTACTACCCTTGCCATCCTTATATGTATTTGTTATGTTATTCGTAAAACATAATATAGAATTGTTTAAAATGAAAGAAAGGGAAAAACGATATAAACACGATCTAAATACCGACACATCAGACATTAAAACTATTTCAAAAAAATTGTAACTCTATGGCCATCAAATTATATTATAATTATTCTTCCTGTACATATGAGAGTTCTTAAAGGAAATAAAATCAGTAGAAAACTCTTGTTCATTGTTAGATTTTGTATATAATTAGATATTGTTATTATAATTTTAGTATTATAAATTTACGAAAACGGGGCTTAATCGTGTATAAACTTTAAAAACAAACCTCCGACGTTTCAAGGGCGACATTGCCCCCGTGGTCCCGGAGAAAGACTGTAATTTTAGTAGTATTTCCGTGAATATATACCTACTTAAAAAAGTTATACCCAGAGTATCTCGAGATGCGATATTGTAATGTAATAAAATAAATTATAGATGTTTAATTACTCATTTACTGTCGGTAAATTTTCAAATTAATTGAAACACATTACAGAAGCGTCTTGTAAATGTCGTTGTCACACACGATACCGGTTTTCTGCTCTGTTTGGAACATGCCATTAGGCCACGTGTAATTAAGACACGACTCGTGTACACGGAGCCACGTGTCAGCGTGTACTCTTGTAATCGGGAGCCCTAATCTCAAACTCGTACGATTATACAAATTTTGCTCATTACTACGATAATACGAGATACGAAAAAATAATATAATAATAAGTGTCCAATATCAAAGTATGTCATAATCATTTGGAGCACCGCTTGCTGCACTTGCTTACAATTAACTCAAATACATACTTTTGTTTTGCCAATGGTAGCAAATAGCGGTCTCAAGTGAAAACACGTCAGACGTCAGCGTGCGTAGCCAAGATGCCAATCGCTCACGCTTAATAATGTATCGTAGCTACCTCTCTCTATCTCTCTTTCTTATTAGCGTGACAATGACAGTTGCATTTCATTAGCGAGTGAGCGTGAGCGGTTGGCATCTTGGCTACGCACCCAGGTAAGAAAAGAAAGTAATTGCCGGCAAAATCGTATTAAGATTGGTAATAAACAAGACTTTTATTGTCGCATTATCACTCTTGACGCATATGTGAGAAATTAAGGAAAGATAAAAACTATTCACCGTTTTATAGTGTAAACATTTTAAAATCACGATTTCCACTTGAAACTTATCTGCTATGAATAGCATTGTAGTGTCTTTTGTTAAACCCAATCTCTAATTACCTGCAGAAAATGAAATGCAGTAATACAAAAACCTGTAATATAAAATACAAATTTATTGTCTTAAGAATAAGGGTCAAATTGGAATAGGACGCATTTCACATAAAACCTTTTAGAAATGAAATATGATCTGACCACCTGGGGTCAATTGTATAATTTATTTTGTAACTTATAATATTAGCGGAACTCTCTTTCTAATAAAAGGGATTGAAAAGAGACTTCCGCTAATATTACGAGTACAAGCTACAACTGATTATGCAATAGGCCTCCGGTAGCGTGTTTTGCAAGTCTTAGTTAGAGGGTGGTATTTATTATATTATTTTTGCTCTAGTTGAGTAGTGTATGAACTAAGCAGGGATTAAAAATTCAAGAATCCAAATGCATTAAAAATCCAAAAAGTAGGCCAGTTGTCGATTGTAAGAAATATCGGGAATAGAATACAGTGTAGCTAACGTTGCCGGTACTTGGTAGCGACTGAAGCTTGCACAATATCCTCAAATCGATAAGAAATCTGTCCCCACTTTTTTTAATATCTACCTACGTAAGTTGCAAAATTTAACACAATAATCAAATCAAATTTTTAATTATGAAAAATAAACAGACACCTGGTTGACCGCGCCTCGGTTCTTAATTTCAAAAGGTTATACGTTGAGAGCATGCTATGACAATTTGAACTTTATTGTCAAAGGAATACTGTTGTTATTAATAAAATATCTCTTGTTCTTTATGGTACTATTTCGTGCAGGTAATTAGCTGTTGGTTTTACAAAGGATAACAATGTCGAGATTTTAAAAAGCTTTAACTTTACCGACAGCCGTCACAAGATGTACTCACAAAATAGCACTATTTGCTGAAGTTTATCGCTTCGTAATCTGAGACTAATAGTTATGTTTTGTTTTTAAATAATATCAGAATAATTGCGCTAAGTTACCCATGTATGATGATTATTTACGACTCTACCTATATTTGACTGATTAACTACAAGAAACATAAATAGACTTGAGCATAGTAGAAACAAACGCTCACGCCGCTTTCATTTCTTTGTATGATAATAAAAATGTTAGGCTAGCCTAAATATAGTAAGGAAATAAAGAAACGATGCCACACTAAGAGCAAAACAAACCTGGTTCCACAGCGAGCGACAACGTCCTAACTCCTAGCCATGGTCATTCAATATTAAGTCTAATTCCTGGGCGTATAAAGATTACTTTCGTTTGAACTGTTCAAAACAGAATAAAACACTAACAGAATTCATTGCTGTTAGTTACTGGTTAGAGGTTAATTGGGGTTAACTGGACCGATAAGGTTTCCGAATGATTAAGGTTTCCGTATCATGAGTTAACCGAATTGGAGGTGTTTTGAAAACAACCTTTAAAATAACCTTATGAAAAACCCGGGTTATGGTAACCGGTTCCGGTCCCTGCCTAAGACCATGCTCCTCCGCATACCCCTCACATATAGTGATGAGTTTTCGTAACGAGTCGCTCGACGGGCCCAGCAACACCATGTCGTCTGCATAGCTGATGTTGTTGAAACACGTTCATTCTATATGACATCCGACATGTGTGTTGCTGAGCTCCTTGATCAACCCATTAACGTTTAAGTTAAGGTAACGTTTAAGGAAGGTAGGTAGGATGAGCTCACTGGCCCATGCGTTGCTGCGCACACGGCTCGGCGCGAGCTCGTTCGCGGGGGTACGGTCGGGATAGCTTACGGGCCCATGCGTTACGTGCACACACGGCCTATAAAGGACCCGGGGTTCCAACCCGGGACGAACGCGTTATGCACACACCGCCACACCGGGTTGGGGACGCAGCCGTTGTTCTCAGCGCGGGCTGAGAGCATCGACTGCCGGCTCTCGGTCGGAACTTCTTCCTATACCCCCTTCTGGGGCAAGGGACGCCTTTCCTCCCTTTCGGGACCTTGGCGGTTTCAAATCGCCGCCCGTAACGACGGGCGGGGCTTTGTTTCGTCCTCTTATTGAGGCTCTATGGCGGCTGTGCTGGTGGCTGGGCCATCAGCTAGATTTCAATGTGCTCGTTCCCTTGTGGGGCGAGCGCGGGTCCGTCCAGCTTCATTCATTGGTTGTGAAGTGAAGTTGGCGAAGGCGGCTTGCAGCTCCTGGACCGCTGCGGCGAGCTTCGTCACCACTGCGCTCAGCTCGTCGATGGTCTGGGGTGGCGGTGTGGAGTTGGCGTTCACTGTTGCTGTTTTTGTGGGGGCTGCGGCTGAGGCTTTCTTCTTCTTCTTCTTCCTCATTTCTTGGGGTGGCTGTTTGTCGGACTCCTTTGCGGGCCTCGCTTGGTGCGTCCCTCGTTGTGAGGGGGGGTTGGCCGGCGCCATCAGGGTTGATGGCGCCGACTCGTCCACCGTGGGTTGGGCGAGCGAGGCGCGGGTTTGGGGGCCCGAGCGTGTCGAAGCCGAGAGTGCGGCTCTTCCGGCCTTCTTGTTCCGGGTTTCCTTCCGGAATACTTGGCAGCTTCTGAGGTCGGCGGGATGGGGCCCTCCGCAGTTTTTGCAGGTTGCCTTCTCGTGTCGCGGTCTCGGGCACTGGTTCGCTTCGTGCGGTCCTGCGCAGCGGACGCACGCCAGCGGTCTGTGGCAGCCGTGGGAGGAGTGGCGGAAGCCCTGGCAGCGGTGGCATTGCGCAGGGCCCTTCTTCCCTCGCCATGCTTCCACCTTCACTCCCCTCATAAAGAGAATCTTGGTGACCCCGTAGATGTTAGCGAAGTGTTGAGCGGCCCCTGCGATCTGCACAAAATATATGCAGCCCGGGCGGCCGGCTCTTGCGCTGATCTGCTTCACATAGTCTACGGGGTATCCTATTGATTGCAGGTCCTCCTGGATGGCGTCTGGGGGAGTGTCGGTCGGGAGGCCTCTGATGGCCACCTTGAACTTCTTCTCCTCGTTTAACCCGTATACGTGATATACAGGTTTTGCTGCTTTGTTTCTTTCTTCCTCTGTGGCTGCTGGGTTTGTGGCAACCTTGGTCGCCTCCTCCTCGAGGTGTCTGAGGTGTCGGACGATCAGGCGATATTCGTCTTCGGTCTCGGGTGTAAAGATGACCCCATTCCCCATGGGTTTGGTGAAGGGGGTCGTGCCCAGTTGTTCTGTAATGGCGGCGAGTACCGAAGGCCAGTCCGGTAGGAACTCTGCGACGATCGGCGGGTATTTTGATTTTCTGGTGGGCTTCTTAGTCTGGCTGGTGATGGCTGGGGTTTCATCTGCGCCCGAAGGGAGGGCTGTGGCTTGTGCGTAGGTGTCGGCCGCGTACTTGGGTTGCGCGGGCGCGGGTTCGGACGCGGACGCGGACATAGGTCGCGCTGGCGCGGGCGCGGGCACCGGCGGGTGCCATGCGACTGCCGTCTGCCGGCCCGTGGGCGCGCACGGGGCTTTATAGCCGCCGCGCTCCGCTCCCCGCGGTGACGTCGCGAGTCGTGACGTCACAATTTATATCTTCATAGTGTATTTTGTCTGCGGTATTTTTAGGGGGGCATTCCGTACAGGTACACGTACACGTACATGGCTTGATATTTTAAAGGCTCTTACATGGATTACATAGTAAATATCTCGTTTTATCTGCTTTGCCCCCCCCCCCTTTACGTCTCTGCAGGGTAAAACATTTGAAATAGTAGATTGTACATCATGAGCATAAAGTGATCCACTTTAGCCGAGGATAAAATGGGTACTTATGCCCGAGGTATACACTCTGTTTTTCACTTCGATTGTAAGGAAAATATTAGCTTTTAATATTGTTTTGTATTTCAGATACGGGCTGCCCGTAAACTTCCAGGCCGTGGTGATGGTGCCGTCGCGCAAGAGCACGAAGAAGCTGCGCGACGTGCTGCAGCAGCTCTACGCGCACCTCGACCACTCCGCGCAGAGCCACGGCGCCAACGCGCAGGACGTGAGTACTAGGGCTCCGGATATCCGGGATACACGCCGATTCCAATCTTCCAAAGTAAAACCCGAAAACCTGATTCTTCCGGATCTGGACTTACTTGGGCTCATTCGAATCAGAATCACAAGCTGATTCGATCCAGAAAATTGTCCCAAAAAATTCCCTTCCATTACGTCACGTTTCAGTAGAACTTACTATGAGCGTGGCGTAATGGAAACTTAAATTTTATATGGAAATTCTGGGACATTTTTTTTTTTATTACGAGGATCGAATCAGCTCCTCATACTGATTCGAATAAGCCCAAGCAAGTCCAGATCTGGAAGAATCAAGTTTTTGGGTTTTATCTTGGAAAAAGCTCAGCTACGGGTTGTTAAGCCCGGCGGTACTAAGATCACGAATTTCACGAACACGGCAAGGCACGTACCTCACTGAGTACTGCACTACGGTCAAATCATTCTGCCGTGTTCTAACCAAATACTTGCCAGCTGTCAGTGCACGAATATTTATTCCTGGGTTATGAGTGTTTTTTATGTATTTATATGTATCTATCTATTATATATGTCGTAGTCTAGTATCCCCAACACAAGCCTTATTGAGCTTACCGTGGAACGAGGTCGATTTGTGTAAGATTGTCCCACAATATATTTATTTATATTTATGTTTCAGACGGCAGAGCTCGCGGGTCTTGGCTTCGGGCAGTCGGAGTACTTCCCCTACGTGTTCTACAAGGTCAACGTCGACATGATCGAGAAGGCCTAGGCCACAGCTAGGTACGTCACGTCATTGCGTGTTTGGTATTAAAAAAACAAGTAGGCACGTTACAGTGCACTTATGAACGTCGAATGTAAATTAAATAGAGCTACACCGGCTCTAACCCTACACCACAGACCTGAGAAGATTGTACACTTTGGACCGGGAAGAAACTCTTCGGGACACATCTTTTCACTATACTGGCCTCTCGACGAGCATATATAACTTACAAACATTAGTGCCTTATAAACCCAATTATTGCCTGAGAAAAGTTTATAATTGAAAATATTTAGTTAAAAAAAGCAAACAAATTTGAAGAGGGCAAAGTTGTTGTTTAGCTCTCGGGCTTATATTGAGACTTGAGACCCGACCAAGCTAAAGATTTTTATTTATTTATGTGCGTTCCTTTTTTTCCCAATGAAAAACAGGGAGGCATATATTTAAAAAATTCTGTTTTATTAACTTTTAAATCTTTTTTTTTACAGGTAAATTCACTACGCCATGTCGCCCGGCTTGCGGCCAGCAAATAGTTGCAATCTGTTAAAAAAAATTGTACAATAATTATATTTTTAAATAGAATATTTATCGTCCGACATATATATATTCGCGTGGCCTGTATGAATAAAATCAATTGCGATATATTTTACCATGTACAGTTTTTGTTTTATTTTACATTTCAGATACAGGTTTGAAAGTTTTGAAGTCGTTCTTACAATAGTAACATTTTGAAAATCAGGCCAATTTTCTGTGCCTTTTTATTTGACATATTGTGTGGTCTGTCAGAGCCGTAAAAAAAACAATAACTTGTTTTGTCTATTATAACTGACATTTGTTAGCATGTTTTCTATTATGTTATTATTGTAAGTTGTTATTTTAATAAGATTATGGAAGTGTTTAGCTTTGCAATGTTCCAAACGCAACAATATTATGTTCAGTATTATGTGAGTTGCGTTGAGTAGACTAGTTGCATATCATCCGTTCGATGCTGTATAATGTTCAACAGATATTTATATTGGAGTTGAAGAAATGGTAAAAATCTATGTAAATAAGAACATTCCTCGTCATAACTTGTGTAGTACATAATAAAATAAAAATTATTATTCAAGTTACTGTTTGTGTGCGTTTTATTTCTTTCCTTCAAGTCGAGCAAAACAAAGGCACGGCTGTACCATCCTTGAAGCCAGTCAAGCCATTTTGAACCTCCTGTAACTTCGCACTGGCTCAAGCTAGATCCCTGAATTTTCAGTAACATATTGGCCATAACATGGATATCTTCTCAATAACATTCAATTTGAACTAGTAGTTTAATACCTAACTATAGAATGTCAAAGTTGCTTAGTTTAGTCACTCTCTCACTCACCTATCGTCAAAATTAAGGGATTTCTAGCTCCTGATGCTCGCAATTTTAACTTAAGGTGTTTATAGCCTACCCAAACAAAATATTCAAAACATTTGGAAGACACCAGCTGCATAAGTAAGTTGCTGTTCCATATAAATACATGGAATTACAAAGTTACTTCTGTATTATGCCTTCAGGTAGGTATGGTCATCTGTAGAGTTAAGTGACCCCCCTCTGCATAGAAAGTTTGCATGCAGGGGGGTCACTTAACTCTGCTGCTGACCGTACAATATACTACGATGTCAGTATAAATATGGATGCATGTATAAAAAATATGGACTGCCAACAAAAACTTGAGATTCCATCCAAAAAAACATATAAAGACACAAGTCTCGCTCCGCAGCATATATGCATTAAAACAAATTGGTTATTTTAGTCAGTACCGGGAAGTGTCCCCAGAATTGACAACCCACCAATAGAAAATAATATCTCAACCATATCATTTTTTTTATATACTTGTTTCAAAACAATAATATCTATTAGTAAACATTACAACTATTCAATTAAGTTTGATTAGGTTACTATTGAAATCAAGCATTTGCATAGTTATAAGTTATAAATTAATTTCATTATTAGATTTAGGACTTGGTTCAAGGCGATCGCATTCACAATGAATGCAACAACAAAAACAATGTTGGTTTCACATTTGAATATATTTTACAAGTAGCCTTAATTAATACCGTACAAATAATACTGATATATTAGTCTTTCCATTCGTCGTCTTCTGTGGTATTTTCCGTTTCCAACATTCTTGAGGCCGTGGAATCTTCCTCATCCAATCTCTTGAAAAGGGAAGCTAGCAACTTCTTGTTCAAATGATCAGTCTGGCTTATTTCTCGAGACGGCTGTTGTTGAATTTGTTCTGGGTTTACCGGGTGGGTCTTCTCTGGCTCAGGCATTTTAGAAACAAGAGAGTCCGACGTGTAATTTTAATAAAAACAAAAGAATTTGTAGCTAAGTAGACACCTACAAATTAGTCACACACTATAACCCTTATAAATTAAGTTGAATACAACACAAGGGTAGTTACCATAGATAATTAGGACTTCTTAAATCACTCGGACAAAGTCCTCGTTATTAGATATAACGTTCCATTTCACGCAACTTGACATCAGATGACATTTTAATATATTTGTGTTCATCTAAAGATGACCAATATTTTAATAGAAAACAGTGATTATATAGAAATAAAAAGTTATAACTTAATTTTTCCAATGTAAATACTAGTCTATATAAAATATGTTTCTTAAATTTTTTACTCAGGATATTCTTGGATGCGTTCCGGTTATCTTAAGTTTTCTTTTTCTGTGGCTAACCACGAACGACGTTTCCAACCAGCGACATTTTCGTCGGCTGGTGTACTTGACCAAAAAAACCAATAAAAGTTAGTATAATACCAATTAAAAGTGTATACGTTGCAGCCTAATTACATGTTTAATACATCCGAGCAAAACCGGAGTGCTTGTAAACCATTAAAGTTGTTTCAATGTCGGCGGATCAGGGTGTCAAATTCTTACATAACTACACCTAACCTGCATTTCCATCATCTGATTTTGTTTTCAGAGCCGTAAAAATGTTGGGACGTATCACGCCTGGTATCGCCCAGGTGACGGCGGTGGTCAGTCACCAGCAGAACAGGAACATGGCCACCCTGAAGGCCATTTCCTTGCGTCTGAAGTCCGTAACGAACAT
Source organism: Lathronympha strigana (assembly GCA_949128165.1). Classification (NCBI taxonomy): domain Eukaryota; kingdom Metazoa; phylum Arthropoda; class Insecta; order Lepidoptera; family Tortricidae; genus Lathronympha; species Lathronympha strigana. Next base: position 1,217,079 of record OX421903.1, read on the forward strand.
TCAGAAGATTACCAAATCCATGAAGATGGTGTCCGCTGCCAAGTAAGTCGAGGTGTAGACATTGTGAGATTCATCGGCTGCAATATGCAGTAAGTCATGAGGCTTTGAACTTCACAAGAACTAGCGTGTGACAAATGGATGCATTAATTAAAGTAGTAGATCAAATCTTAATTTTTTAATTAGGCTGGTAGTTAACATACCCTAAGTTTATGTAAATATATATATATATTTTTTATATGGAACATGTTGAGTTAGTAATATAAATAAATATTATGGGACAATCTTACACAAATCGACCTAGTCTCACGGTAAGCTCAATAAGGCTTGTGTTGTGGGTACTAGGCGACGATATATATAATAGACAGATACATATAAATACTTAAATACATAGAAAACATCCATAACTCAGGAACAAATATTCGTGATAAACACACAAATAATTGCCTTGACCAGGATTCGAACCCGGGACCTCCTGCTTTGTAGGCAGGGTCACTACCAACTAGGCTAGGAGGCCGTCAAAAGTAATATAAGTAATGCCTACATGCCAGTATTCAATTTGTAGGTAATTTCTTTTTTATTGTTTTTTTTTAGTTTCCTTTTTCAGAATCGTCATTGTCTCTTTCAGTCATTGTTGGAGAAAAAATTTGTCCTTAAATTTCCATACACATATCAAACTTTCCATTGCAGTACCGCCATACTAAATCTGTGAAAATTGGTGGCAAAATAAATAAACTGCTAGGATTGAAAGAGCTCACAATTCTGAATGGAAAACACAAAAACTTCCAATTTAGCAAAAAAGTATTTTTCTACAGCAATAAATAAAATAAATAACACTAAAGTACTTAATTATAAGTACATTTGTGGTATAAATTTAAAACCTAACTTCTGTCACTTTGTTTTGTCCTAGTCATGACTGGGACATAGTTACAAAAAAAGATTAACCCCTGTTTGATTAAACTGCAAACATTAACACCCTTAACTGATCACAGTCACATTATACTGAAGTGCCACATACATTAACATAATGAATTCCACGCAGCAAACTTGTACACAGCTGAGATTTTTAGAAATTGTTTTGGTTCTAAAGGATTATCCTATACAGGTTTTCCATTAAGGACACGTCACAGGGACACTGGAGGTAGACCTGAAGGCCCAGTATAAAAATTTTACGACATGAACTTCACGACCGCGTTAGCGTATCGAGGGGTCAAAATATGAAAGTTGCCGGATGATTTAAATAAACGGCAAACATAATTTGAACTCTCGATACGCTTACGCGGTCGAGAAGTTAATGTTGTACAATTTTTATACTAGGCCTTCTGGAGGTAGACCAGACAAAGAGGTGTTAAACTAACTTAACATAACCCCAGTAAAAGTTTTCGCGTGTCAAATTAAGATTTTTCGTCCATTTTGACCATTTTCACTATTGTTAGTGCCAATTTGCATTTTACGTCGATAATCGTTAATCGTTAAATATCTCTTTTTGTTATCTAAAGTGACTCTCCATTATGTTGTACAGCTAAAAAAAAACAATGTTGAGTTATTTCCAGGTGGAAACTGGCACTAAAAATGTTAAAAAACGGTCAAAAATCATAAAACAAATTAATTTTGCAATAACTCTAAAACCATGCAACTTTTACTGGGGTCATGTTAAGTTAATTTAGCACCTCATGGCCTGGTCTACCACCAGTGTCACTGACGTGTCCTTTATGGGACCTCCTGTATTAAGTACTTCCCTTATTCCAGGTACACCCGCGCTGAGCGAGAGTTGAGGGCTGCGCGCCCCTACGGGGAGGGTGCTGTCCAGTTCTATGAAAGAGCTGAGGTAATTACCATAGAACTTAGTCTTTAGGTCAACATCGGTGTACTGCTTTATCTTGACTGTCCAATCTGGACAATAAGCTAGACGACTAAAAAAATCTATTTATTCCGCCTATTACATTATTAAGAAATATTGTACACGTATTTTTTCTTTTGTTCGTCAAATCAAAAATGTCGAAAATACAGTGCGTTCAAGTTTCGCGTAACGTCAATATTAGGTACAATTCTTACTTAGTAGTGACCCCGGAACTTTGATGCTCTTTATCTTCGTAAATTTTAGTAATTTTTTTATTTTTTATTTTTTTTTAATAGTATTATACACAGAACTAATACGTAATTTTTCGTGGCCAATGAGATCCTAATACTTAGGATAGGAATAAATTCAAATTAAAACAACCACAATCAATTAACTTATCAATGTAACTTGACAATCAGCATACAAAAACGTCACTTTAGCATTTTCTTTAGAGGCCAGTGTCAGGCGCCATATGAACACTAAGCTTTCTGAAAGAATATAAGTTTCTACAGAAGTTGTAATGATTTGTTACCATATGATTTTGCAATAGGTTCAGGATTGACATTTAAAAAAAAATTGCTTCCCTATTAAGCCGTGCTAGAGGGAGCCCTAACAGCTTACTAAAAGTGTTTGCGGGCAGGTACGATAGCCCTATTCTCGGGCATTGGATAGGGCTAATCAAGGGAGTGGCAACAAAGTGCCGCCATTAGGTACTTAGGTCTTATATGTATAATGTATATTTACTAACTTATTTATAATTTTAGTTTAAGTTTGTCTTGTTGCTAACAACTATGGAGCTATGCTTCGAAATATTTTTTTTTTTAACAGGTCGAGGCCCCTGAAGATGAACCTAAGCAGCTCTACATCGCCATGACCTCCGACAGAGGTAAGTCTGCATGCAATGTCGGCAACTTTTACAGTAACTCACTCATAGTGTTTCTGTTGGTGAGTAAGGTCGCCAGAGCTTCAAGAGGATTCACTGTGTTGACAGCTGGGGACACACGGAGCCAAGCTTGCCCCTTTAGCTGTCAACACAGCGAACGCTCCTTTTTTAAAAGGGTCAGCAACGAGCATGTAACACCCTTGGAGTTGCAGGCGTCCATAGGCTACGGTGACCGCTTACCATCAGGCGTATGCTTGTTTGTCACCGTCGTAGTATAAAAACAAAAGTTTTGTTAATTTATGAATCCATTGAAATATATCGAGATAGAACATAAATGTTTATCTAAACAGACCGACCGAGTACTACGTAATACGAGCTAGTAGTACGTAAATATAGATAGAATAAAAAACTGGATACCCAATCAGCAGAAAAATATGAAAGTGCTGCAGTTGCGGCACTTTTTCGTATAGTCTTGTTTGGAAAGGGACGTTTCGTTGTGCCAACTGCCTATAAGGTTAATAGGGTTGGTAGTTTTGTGTATCAATTTGACACTTAATGCTTACGTCAGCAAGTTCTTTTGTGCGAAACATTTATCATTTGTATCATCATCAGTGCAAAATTCTTCGCTAATGCCATTCTGACCCACATTTTTTGACGTTTCTATTCTGCTTTGGGTGTCAGCTTTTGATAAGTCAATAAATATGAAAGGAGACTATCCTCCCATATTTGTGGTGTTTGAGCAGTGAGTTTGTTAACCCAATGTCAGGTTTACTGACGATATTTAAATTAAACCACAATGCCACTTCAAATTATATTATATTTAACTTCAATCTTCACTGTACCGAATTACTTATCATAGTTTTAATCCACTACTAACTACACACTAATACTTAGGAACTCCCAGCACACTAAAGGAGGCAACTTGCAACCTTAAAACGATGATAGGTTTCATAGACGAACTAGGATGGTTAGAGTAGTGCTACCTCGCTATCACGCAAAATAGGCACAATGGATGTCGATTTGCGGAAAAAGCCCAGGAAAACTAACTAACTATCCACTACTACTCATCACACTTGCTCACAATTTCAAGTCGAACGACCGAATGCCGCCTGTGTCTTGGAATCCGTTATCCGCGTTTCTCGCCCTACCACTTTGTACTTGATAATGGCGCGAAACGGAGAAACAGGTACCTGATTCCAAGTCAATTACACGGCTTTATTTTAATGAAAACAATTTTTAACAATCGTAACTATATAAACAATAATTTATATAATAAATACAATTATGTTTGATTGAAGTATTAAACGTTATTTACGTTATACACGTTTTCAATTATAATCATAACTTTTAAATGACATTTAGTTCCAAGTTCCCACAGTAGGTGATTTCACGTAAGGCAAACTGCGATTAATAATATGATAAAGCTTACAGATTGTTGAATAACAATTCATTTTTCTATTTAAACCGTGAGCTAAATACATACCTTTTGCGTCTATCTCCCCATATATTTCGGTGGTACGCGTATGCGTGGAACGACTTCACTATACGTGTATACTTGTTGTGTATATAGTATACTTAATAGCGTTGTATTTGCGTATTGACTGTATTTATGTAAGTTCAGGCCGAGTTCGTCATATCTTTCCGGACATTTGTCATCTACATATATTCATGTCATGTTGTCCCCTCCATCCGTCCGAGTTTCCCCGGATTTGTCCTAGTTTGGAGTCCGTCCGGGCAGCGTCCGGCTCGGATTTTTTAAATTGGACATTTTTGGGTTCAGGTCCTAGCAAAAGCATAAGTTGTTAAATTAAAATTTGATTTTTTTAGTGTCCGGGGAGCGACCGCGATTTTAATGAAACGTCCGGGTTTTTTAAACTTTTTTGCCCAGTTTCAGCAGTGTACACCTGCAATAGTATATGACGCCGTGAAGGCCGCAAAAATATGTGACACGCTCTTATGGCGGTACAAACAAGACTGTGTCACATATTTTTGCGGCCTTCACAGCGTCATATATACGTAACGGATTTTAATGCGGTTTTTGTTAATAGACACAGTGCTTCAAGAAGAAGGTTTACGAGTATATGTGTAATAATAACCCGTGAGGGGCGGGTGGCTAGTTATTAAAAAACCCCTTTGATACTTACGTAATTGCAGGTGACTGTACGAGATGGTAGCCCTATCTGCATGCCCCCCACTTTTATTTGTGCCTTTCCCTCTTTCATAATACTAAACCAGAACCTGTCGACCTCCAGGTCTGTGCGGCGCCGTGCACACCGGCGTGTCCAAGGTCATCCGCCTGCGCCTCGCCGAGCCCGGCGCCGAGAACATCAGGGTCGTCTGCGTCGGGGACAAGTCGCGCGCCATCCTGTCGCGCCTGTACGGCAAGCACATCATCTCCGTGTGCAACGAGGTACGATAATGGCAAGGTCATGCTCTGAGGATACAAGGTCATCTGCGTCGGGGACAAGTCGCGCGCCATCCTGTCGCGTCTGTACGGCAAGCACATCATCTCCGTGTGCAACGAGGTAAGATAATGGCAAGGTCATGCTCTGAGGATACAAGGTCATCTGCGTCGGGGACAAGTCGCGCGCCATCCTGTCGCGTCTGTACGGCAAGCACATCATCTCCGTGTGCAACGAGGTAAGATAATGGCAAGGTCATGCTCTGAGGATACAAGGTCATCTGCGTCGGGGACAAGTCGCGCGCCATCCTGTCGCGTCTGTACGGCAAGCACATCATCTCCGTGTGCAACGAGGTACGATAATGGCAAGGTCATGCTCTGAGGATACAAGGTCATCTGCGTCGGGGACAAGTCGCGCGCCATCCTGTCGCGTCTGTACGGCAAGCACATCATCTCCGTGTGCAACGAGGTACGATAATGGCAAGGTCATGCTCTGAGGATACAAGGTCATCTGCGTCGGGGACAAGTCGCGCGCCATCCTGTCGCGTCTGTACGGCAAGCACATCATCTCCGTGTGCAACGAGGTAAGATAATGGCAAGGTCATGCTCTGAGGATACAAGGTCATCTGCGTCGGGGACAAGTCGCGCGCCATCCTGTCGCGTCTGTACGGCAAGCACATCATCTCCGTGTGCAACGAGGTAAGATAATGGCAAGGTCATGCTCTGAGGATACAAGGTCATCTGCGTCGGGGACAAGTCGCGCGCCATCCTGTCGCGTCTGTACGGCAAGCACATCATCTCCGTGTGCAACGAGGTAAGATAATGGCAAGGTCATGCTCTGAGGATACAAGGTCATCTGCGTCGGGGACAAGTCGCGCGCCATCCTGTCGCGTCTGTACGGCAAGCACATCATCTCCGTGTGCAACGAGGTAAGATAATGGCAAGGTCATGCTCTGAGGATACAAGGTCATCTGCGTCGGGGACAAGTCGCGCGCCATCCTGTCGCGTCTGTACGGCAAGCACATCATCTCCGTGTGCAACGAGGTAAGATAATGGCAAGGTCATGCTCTGAGGATACAAGGTCATCTGCGTCGGGGACAAGTCGCGCGCCATCCTGTCGCGTCTGTACGGCAAGCACATCATCTCCGTGTGCAACGAGGTACGATAATGGCAAGGTCATGCTCTGAGGATACAAGGTCATCTGCGTCGGGGACAAGTCGCGCGCCATCCTGTCGCGTCTGTACGGCAAGCACATCATCTCCGTGTGCAACGAGGTACGATAATGGCAAGGTCATGCTCTGAGGATACAAGGTCATCTGCGTCGGGGACAAGTCGCGCGCCATCCTGTCGCGTCTGTACGGCAAGCACATCATCTCCGTGTGCAACGAGGTAAGATAATGGCAAGGTCATGCTCTGAGGATACAAGGTCATCTGCGTCGGGGACAAGTCGCGCGCCATCCTGTCGCGTCTGTACGGCAAGCACATCATCTCCGTGTGCAACGAGGTACGATAATGGCAAGGTCATGCTCTGAGGATACAAGGTCATCTGCGTCGGGGACAAGTCGCGCGCCATCCTGTCGCGTCTGTACGGCAAGCACATCATCTCCGTGTGCAACGAGGTACGATAATGGCAAGGTCATGCTCTGAGGATACAAGGTCATCTGCGTCGGGGACAAGTCGCGCGCCATCCTGTCGCGTCTGTACGGCAAGCACATCATCTCCGTGTGCAACGAGGTAAGATAATGGCAAGGTCATGCTCTGAGGATACAAGGTCATCTGCGTCGGGGACAAGTCGCGCGCCATCCTGTCGCGTCTGTACGGCAAGCACATCATCTCCGTGTGCAACGAGGTAAGATAATGGCAAGGTCATGCTCTGAGGATACAAGGTCATCTGCGTCGGGGACAAGTCGCGCGCCATCCTGTCGCGTCTGTACGGCAAGCACATCATCTCCGTGTGCAACGAGGTAAGATAATGGCAAGGTCATGCTCTGAGGATACAAGGTCATCTGCGTCGGGGACAAGTCGCGCGCCATCCTGTCGCGTCTGTACGGCAAGCACATCATCTCCGTGTGCAACGAGGTAAGATAATGGCAAGGTCATGCTCTGAGGATACAAGGTCATCTGCGTCGGGGACAAGTCGCGCGCCATCCTGTCGCGTCTGTACGGCAAGCACATCATCTCCGTGTGCAACGAGGTAAGATAATGGCAAGGTCATGCTCTGAGGATACAAGGTCATCTGCGTCGGGGACAAGTCGCGCGCCATCCTGTCGCGTCTGTACGGCAAGCACATCATCTCCGTGTGCAACGAGGTACGATAATGGCAAGGTCATGCTCTGAGGATACAAGGTCATCTGCGTCGGGGACAAGTCGCGCGCCATCCTGTCGCGTCTGTACGGCAAGCACATCATCTCCGTGTGCAACGAGGTACGATAATGGCAAGGTCATGCTCTGAGGATACAAGGTCATCTGCGTCGGGGACAAGTCGCGCGCCATCCTGTCGCGTCTGTACGGCAAGCACATCATCTCCGTGTGCAACGAGGTAAGATAATGGCAAGGTCATGCTCTGAGGATACAAGGTCATCTGCGTCGGGGACAAGTCGCGCGCCATCCTGTCGCGTCTGTACGGCAAGCACATCATCTCCGTGTGCAACGAGGTACGATAATGGCAAGGTCATGCTCTGAGGATACAAGGTCATCTGCGTCGGGGACAAGTCGCGCGCCATCCTGTCGCGTCTGTACGGCAAGCACATCATCTCCGTGTGCAACGAGGTACGATAATGGCAAGGTCATGCTCTGAGGATACAAGGTCATCTGCGTCGGGGACAAGTCGCGCGCCATCCTGTCGCGTCTGTACGGCAAGCACATCATCTCCGTGTGCAACGAGGTACGATAATGGCAAGGTCATGCTCTGAGGATACAAGGTCATCTGCGTCGGGGACAAGTCGCGCGCCATCCTGTCGCGTCTGTACGGCAAGCACATCATCTCCGTGTGCAACGAGGTACGATAATGGCAAGGTCATGCTCTGAGGATACAAGGTCATCTGCGTCGGGGACAAGTCGCGCGCCATCCTGTCGCGTCTGTACGGCAAGCACATCATCTCCGTGTGCAACGAGGTACGATAATGGCAAGGTCATGCTCTGAGGATACAAGGTCATCTGCGTCGGGGACAAGTCGCGCGCCATCCTGTCGCGTCTGTACGGCAAGCACATCATCTCCGTGTGCAACGAGGTAAGATAATGGCAAGGTCATGCTCTGAGGATACAAGGTCATCTGCGTCGGGGACAAGTCGCGCGCCATCCTGTCGCGTCTGTACGGCAAGCACATCATCTCCGTGTGCAACGAGGTACGATAATGGCAAGGTCATGCTCTGAGGATACAAGGTCATCTGCGTCGGGGACAAGTCGCGCGCCATCCTGTCGCGTCTGTACGGCAAGCACATCATCTCCGTGTGCAACGAGGTACGATAATGGCAAGGTCATGCTCTGAGGATACAAGGTCATCTGCGTCGGGGACAAGTCGCGCGCCATCCTGTCGCGTCTGTACGGCAAGCACATCATCTCCGTGTGCAACGAGGTAAGATAATGGCAAGGTCATGCTCTGAGGATACAAGGTCATCTGCGTCGGGGACAAGTCGCGCGCCATCCTGTCGCGTCTGTACGGCAAGCACATCATCTCCGTGTGCAACGAGGTACGATAATGGCAAGGTCATGCTCTGAGGATACAAGGTCATCTGCGTCGGGGACAAGTCGCGCGCCATCCTGTCGCGTCTGTACGGCAAGCACATCATCTCCGTGTGCAACGAGGTACGATAATGGCAAGGTCATGCTCTGAGGATACAAGGTCATCTGCGTCGGGGACAAGTCGCGCGCCATCCTGTCGCGTCTGTACGGCAAGCACATCATCTCCGTGTGCAACGAGGTACGATAATGGCAAGGTCATGCTCTGAGGATACAAGGTCATCTGCGTCGGGGACAAGTCGCGCGCCATCCTGTCGCGTCTGTACGGCAAGCACATCATCTCCGTGTGCAACGAGGTACGATAATGGCAAGGTCATGCTCTGAGGATACAAGGTCATCTGCGTCGGGGACAAGTCGCGCGCCATCCTGTCGCGTCTGTACGGCAAGCACATCATCTCCGTGTGCAACGAGGTACGATAATGGCAAGGTCATGCTCTGAGGATACAAGGTCATCTGCGTCGGGGACAAGTCGCGCGCCATCCTGTCGCGTCTGTACGGCAAGCACATCATCTCCGTGTGCAACGAGGTAAGATAATGGCAAGGTCATGCTCTGAGGATACAAGGTCATCTGCGTCGGGGACAAGTCGCGCGCCATCCTGTCGCGTCTGTACGGCAAGCACATCATCTCCGTGTGCAACGAGGTACGATAATGGCAAGGTCATGCTCTGAGGATACAAGGTCGTCTGCGTCGGGGACAAGTCGCGCGCCATCCTGTCGCGTCTGTACGGCAAGCACATCATCTCCGTGTGCAACGAGGTACGATAATGGCAAGGTCATGCTCTGAGGATACAAGGTCGTCTGCGTCGGGGACAAGTCGCGCGCCATCCTGTCGCGTCTGTACGGCAAGCACATCATCTCCGTGTGCAACGAGGTACGATAATGGCAAGGTCATGCTCTGAGGATACAAGGTCGTCTGCGTCGGGGACAAGTCGCGCGCCATCCTGTCGCGTCTGTACGGCAAGCACATCATCTCCGTGTGCAACGAGGTAAGATAATGGCAAGGTCATGCTCTGAGGATACAAGGTCATCTGCGTCGGGGACAAGTCGCGCGCCATCCTGTCGCGTCTGTACGGCAAGCACATCATCTCCGTGTGCAACGAGGTACGATAATGGCAAGGTCATGCTCTGAGGATACAAGGTCGTCTGCGTCGGGGACAAGTCGCGCGCCATCCTGTCGCGTCTGTACGGCAAGCACATCATCTCCGTGTGCAACGAGGTACGATAATGGCAAGGTCATGCTCTGAGGATACAAGGTCGTCTGCGTCGGGGACAAGTCGCGCGCCATCCTGTCGCGTCTGTACGGCAAGCACATCATCTCCGTGTGCAACGAGGTACGATAATGGCAAGGTCATGCTCTGAGGATACAAGGTCATCTGCGTCGGGGACAAGTCGCGCGCCATCCTGTCGCGTCTGTACGGCAAGCACATCATCTCCGTGTGCAACGAGGTACGATAATGGCAAGGTCATGCTCTGAGGATACAAGGTCATCTGCGTCGGGGACAAGTCGCGCGCCATCCTGTCGCGTCTGTACGGCAAGCACATCATCTCCGTGTGCAACGAGGTACGATAATGGCAAGGTCATGCTCTGAGGATACAAGGTCATCTGCGTCGGGGACAAGTCGCGCGCCATCCTGTCGCGTCTGTACGGCAAGCACATCATCTCCGTGTGCAACGAGGTACGATAATGGCAAGGTCATGCTCTGAGGATACAAGGTCATCTGCGTCGGGGACAAGTCGCGCGCCATCCTGTCGCGTCTGTACGGCAAGCACATCATCTCCGTGTGCAACGAGGTAAGATAATGGCAAGGTCATGCTCTGAGGATACAAGGTCATCTGCGTCGGGGACAAGTCGCGCGCCATCCTGTCGCGTCTGTACGGCAAGCACATCATCTCCGTGTGCAACGAGGTACGATAATGGCAAGGTCATGCTCTGAGGATACAAGGTCATCTGCGTCGGGGACAAGTCGCGCGCCATCCTGTCGCGTCTGTACGGCAAGCACATCATCTCCGTGTGCAACGAGGTACGATAATGGCAAGGTCATGCTCTGAGGATACAAGGTCGTCTGCGTCGGGGACAAGTCGCGCGCCATCCTGTCGCGTCTGTACGGCAAGCACATCATCTCCGTGTGCAACGAGGTACGATAATGGCAAGGTCATGCTCTGAGGATACAAGGTCATCTGCGTCGGGGACAAGTCGCGCGCCATCCTGTCGCGTCTGTACGGCAAGCACATCATCTCCGTGTGCAACGAGGTAAGATAATGGCAAGGTCATGCTCTGAGGATACAAGGTCATCTGCGTCGGGGACAAGTCGCGCGCCATCCTGTCGCGTCTGTACGGCAAGCACATCATCTCCGTGTGCAACGAGGTACGATAATGGCAAGGTCATGCTCTGAGGATACAAGGTCATCTGCGTCGGGGACAAGTCGCGCGCCATCCTGTCGCGTCTGTACGGCAAGCACATCATCTCCGTGTGCAACGAGGTAAGATAATGGCAAGGTCATGCTCTGAGGATACAAGGTCATCTGCGTCGGGGACAAGTCGCGCGCCATCCTGTCGCGTCTGTACGGCAAGCACATCATCTCCGTGTGCAACGAGGTACGATAATGGCAAGGTCATGCTCTGAGGATACAAGGTCGTCTGCGTCGGGGACAAGTCGCGCGCCATCCTGTCGCGTCTGTACGGCAAGCACATCATCTCCGTGTGCAACGAGGTACGATAATGGCAAGGTCATGCTCTGAGGATACAAGGTCATCTGCGTCGGGGACAAGTCGCGCGCCATCCTGTCGCGTCTGTACGGCAAGCACATCATCTCCGTGTGCAACGAGGTAAGATAATGGCAAGGTCATGCTCTGAGGATACAAGGTCATCTGCGTCGGGGACAAGTCGCGCGCCATCCTGTCGCGTCTGTACGGCAAGCACATCATCTCCGTGTGCAACGAGGTACGATAATGGCAAGGTCATGCTCTGAGGATACAAGGTCATCTGCGTCGGGGACAAGTCGCGCGCCATCCTGTCGCGTCTGTACGGCAAGCACATCATCTCCGTGTGCAACGAGGTACGATAATGGCAAGGTCATGCTCTGAGGATACAAGGTCATCTGCGTCGGGGACAAGTCGCGCGCCATCCTGTCGCGTCTGTACGGCAAGCACATCATCTCCGTGTGCAACGAGGTAAGATAATGGCAAGGTCATGCTCTGAGGATACAAGGTCATCTGCGTCGGGGACAAGTCGCGCGCCATCCTGTCGCGTCTGTACGGCAAGCACATCATCTCCGTGTGCAACGAGGTACGATAATGGCAAGGTCATGCTCTGAGGATACAAGGTCATCTGCGTCGGGGACAAGTCGCGCGCCATCCTGTCGCGTCTGTACGGCAAGCACATCATCTCCGTGTGCAACGAGGTACGATAATGGCAAGGTCATGCTCTGAGGATACAAGGTCATCTGCGTCGGGGACAAGTCGCGCGCCATCCTGTCGCGTCTGTACGGCAAGCACATCATCTCCGTGTGCAACGAGGTAAGATAATGGCAAGGTCATGCTCTGAGGATACAAGGTCATCTGCGTCGGGGACAAGTCGCGCGCCATCCTGTCGCGTCTGTACGGCAAGCACATCATCTCCGTGTGCAACGAGGTACGATAATGGCAAGGTCATGCTCTGAGGATACAAGGTCATCTGCGTCGGGGACAAGTCGCGCGCCATCCTGTCGCGTCTGTACGGCAAGCACATCATCTCCGTGTGCAACGAGGTACGATAATGGCAAGGTCATGCTCTGAGGATACAAGGTCATCTGCGTCGGGGACAAGTCGCGCGCCATCCTGTCGCGTCTGTACGGCAAGCACATCATCTCCGTGTGCAACGAGGTACGATAATGGCAAGGTCATGCTCTGAGGATACAAGGTCATCTGCGTCGGGGACAAGTCGCGCGCCATCCTGTCGCGTCTGTACGGCAAGCACATCATCTCCGTGTGCAACGAGGTAAGATAATGGCAAGGTCATGCTCTGAGGATACAAGGTCATCTGCGTCGGGGACAAGTCGCGCGCCATCCTGTCGCGTCTGTACGGCAAGCACATCATCTCCGTGTGCAACGAGGTAAGATAAGATAATAAGAAGGCTAGAGGCATCTATTGCGTAACAAAACTGAACCGACTAAATCATTTCATCAATTATTGCAGATCGGGCGCCTGCCGCCCACTTTCCTGGACGCGGCGAAGCTTGCGTCGGGCATCCTGACCTCGGGCTACGAGTTCGGGTCCGGCAAGATCATCTACAACAAGTTCCGATCAGTCGTTTCCTACGCGCAGGCCAACCTGCCGCTCTTCAGCAGAAAGGCTGTTGAGGTGAGGGATTACACTATTGCAGCCTTAATGTCTCCTATGTACTGTCATCCAATTCTTTTTTTTTAAATAATGGCTTCTGTCCGAGAGTTGGACAATTTTGCCAATGTCAATTATATAAAAATATCAGTATAGGTCTTGAATTGAACGAGGGAATGATCATGTCATGTCTGTGTGCATTCCATAATTATTAACACTTTCGACACCGCGTTCCCGCCACGCGGGCACTCGTAAACTTTACTCAGATGCTGGCGTACCCGCTAGTCGGGCAAGAGCTATAAACCTACACGCGACGCCAAAGTACCCGCCAGGCGGGCAAGCATTGCATCTTCGCTGCGTCCGCCGCTTGCCCGCCTGGCGGGTTCGCGGCGTGCGGCATTGAGTTGCACGTCGTTGCCAAACTAGCGAGTACTGTCGGTTTCTGGGGTATTGTTCGAAATTTTACCTGGTTGCGAAAGTGTTCATTTATCGCCACTCATTGCAAATTTCCTACTTTTCAGACTTGTATCGTATAATGTACTATTACGTCATAGGTACATTTCGATAAACTGTAAATATCCGCTTTTATCCGCACCACATCCGCGTGCGGAACTTCAATCTCTTTGTCTCCGAAAAGGCAACTTCAAATAAATTTAATTTCAGTAGTGCAAGGACTACTAGTTGGTAGTGACCCTGCTTACAAAGCAGGAGGTCCCGGGTTGGAATCCTGGTCAGGTCAGGGCATTTATGTGTATATGTAATTGTAATTCTTAAAAAAGAAAATTAAAATCTTCAAACCTATTATTTGTTTCTAAGTTATGGATGTTTTCTATATATTTAAGTATTAATGTTTATCTAGTACATCTTTTAGTACCCACGACACAAGCCTTACTGAGCTAACCGTGGGACTACGAGTAGGTCGATATGTGTAAGATAATCCCACAATATTTATTTCATCAATATCTCTGCCACTCAATCGCTTGTATTCCAGGCGTCCCCTAAACTGGCGGTGTACGACTCGCTAGACTCCGAAGTCCTGCAGTCCTATATGGAGTTCTCGCTCGCATCCATGCTCTTCTACGCGCTCAAGGTTCGTTAGTTACCATAGGTTATGTATGTTGCTGTGTAGGGTTGTCCGTTGGACCACAGCGTAAGGATGTAATCTATACAGTGGGTTAACTCCGCCGATCTCTGGGTCATCGGTGGGGGGCGCGCGGGGAAGGAGGCCTTGTAAAATGGAAATTAGTTTGCCAATCAGACTGTATCTTTCGCATAGTTTTTGACAACCCTGAGCCTCAGCGACCACCGAGCCGAGCCGCTGGCCGTGTATGAAGTTACCTCACTGTATGGAATACATCCCTATGCTATGGTTGTACCAACTTGTACTACACCCAACGGCGTTATAATGTGGATTACCGCCAGTCGATTCGCCGCTACGGGCGCTAGTGAAATGCGAATACCGTTGGTAGCTGCAGCGGTATGATGTGAGACTTTCTGCGGTTCAAAACCTGCCGGCCCGTATCAAAGAGTTTTCGGAAATTATGAGCGAAATATCATTTGATATGTACCAATCGCCTTTCGGTGAAGGAAAACATCGCGAGGAAACCGGATTAATCTTAATAAGGCCTAGTTTACTCTCTGGGTTATGTCAGGTGGGAGTGCCACTAATCCGCATCCCGCGAAAAGGCAGCCCAATAATCGGCGACCCAATAATTGGCGACCACGATGTACATGGATTATTGGGTCGCCGATTATTGGGCTGCCTTTTATCGGGTCGGACAAGCTCGGTAGCGGGCCAATAATCCGAAGCCACAGTTTTAGCAGTACAATAATCAGCAACCCAATAATCCGCAACCAAAAAAATGGACACGAATTATTGGGCTGCCGATTATTTGGCTGCCTTTTATACGGACTCTCAGGTGGCAGCCGCTTTCGTAAAACTAGTGCCTACGTCATCCGTCGCCATTTTGGGATTAGTTGCCACAGCGGACCCCAGGCTCGCTTTGCGGGTAACCCTCGGTGGGCGAGTCCGACATGCACTTGGCTGTTTTTTTTCAATTGAGGCACATTACACTGCACTTATGAACGTCAAAACAAGCTACCGCCGGTTCTAACCCTACTTTTTTCTAAACTCGGCGGGTGTTAATTGTTATCTTTTCAAAACAAATGACAAGTCATATATGGACATTTTCAGAAAAAATGCACCAATTTTAATGAAAATGGGTCCTCGATCTACTATTAAAAAAAAAAAACAGTTTTGTAACGGCCCATACGCAATGTACGAAAAAATGCTTTACATTACAAAGCTGACCAAAAAACGGGACATTATCTTTTTTTAAATCAATAGTACTCGTGACTCAGGTTAAAAAAAAAACTTCCTATACAGGGTGTAATCGTTAAGTGTTTACAGGCCATAATTCCGTAAATATAGCAGATATCAGAAAACTTCTAACTGATATCGAAAGTACGTTACCCAACGAGTAAAATTACACTAATAACGTTTTCGAAATAAAAGCAGAAATATCCCAAATATTAACTTCAAACCCTTCCATACATTTAGTAGGTAACCGTTCATTCAAAGACTAGTTTATTTTTTCATTTAAGAATAAATGTTAAATTAATTATTTCATAAACGGTAGTATTATTATTTTATTACAATATTCGTACAAATAACGAATCTCTAACAGTTTTATCTCTTACGACACCCGACATTCTTTAAGGCTGTAAGTCGTCATACTAAATGTATGGGAGCGTTTTAACTTAGTATTTTTAATATTACTTTATCTATTTAGAAAATGTTATTATTGTAATTTTACTCGTTGGGTAACGTACTTTCGATATCAGTTAGAAGTTTTCTGATATCTGCTATATTTACGGAATTATGGCCTGTAAACACTTAACGATTACACCCTGTATAAAAAAATGGTACCAAAAATGGCCATATTTACAATTAGAACTGTTTTGCAGGAGGGCGCCTGCTCCGAGCAGTCGGCGCGCATGACGGCGATGGACAACGCGTCCAAGAACGCCGCGGAGATGATCGACAAGCTGCGGCTCACCTTCAACCGCACGCGCCAGGCCGTCATCACCAGGGAACTCATAGAGATCATCTCCGGCGCCGCCGCCTTGGAATAAACCCTTACCCACACTTTGACAACGAACGGAAACTTACCTTTAATATATAATACGAAGAGACAACTTTTTAGGCTCCCAATCCTTTCAAAAATCATGTGATCGTTTTGGGGGGGGGAAGGGGGTCAATGAAATATCACGATGGGGAGGGAGTCCAAACCACATCACGTGTACTTTTTTCTCACAGCATTTCATAACAATCTATTTAATCAACATAAAAATCTCGCATCGGCGCACATGAAAATGTTGACTCAATCACTCGAAAACTCCACGTGATCTTGATGGGGGGGGGGGTAGCGTTAAGATCACCATGGGGGAAGGGGGGTCAAAATAAGGCCAAAAACGATCACATGATTTTTGAATGAGCCCATACCGCCAAAAATTTCACCGTACATTCTCTGATCGTGTCGGAAGTAAAAAAACGCAGACATTGGCAAAATACATCTCACCACAAGATGTGAAAGCCACTCTAGGAAAAAAAGAAAAAAAAGAGACAAGTGACAATCAAGCTCTATACTGTGACGTCATATCGTCGTAAGTTCTTAATTTAAAATGAATTTGATTGTCACTTGGGATGTTTTAGTTTGCTGTAACTAAAATATCAGATGGAATGAAATATCTATGGATATAGGAGCATTTCTGAATAACATTGTTGTGTCTATATGTAACATTGGTTTTTGGAGGTACGAGCTTTGGGACAATCGGTGATCTCGACTATTGTTCGCGGTTGGGCCTTTTATGTTGCAAAACAAAACATTGTAACAAATAGATAAATACATTTTTTTTTAGAAATGCTATCGTCCCTTTAGTACGGTTTATTGCCAAGAAATTGAGGGAGGGAAAGGTTGTCTCATATTATTCTACATACAATGTGGAGACTAAAATTGGAAATTCGTTGTCAAAGCAATCATTGTTTAATTTATATATTACTGCCGTTAAAAAAATGTAATCAATAGAAAAGTGTACCGTATTTCTGACATTTTCGGACAGTGTTCACATTTATTTGTAAAATACACGCATTTACGTCACTGGCTTTAATACCTTTATAAATATGTTTGAACACTGTTCTGAGGTTATACATGGATCGTGGTCGGCCCAGTCAACATGGTGGTTTAAAATAAAGTATCGTTTAGATTTATTTTTGTTTTATTTAACACTTACAATGTAAACCAGTCTTTAACCCATTCCGGGCCCATGACTCAACGTGTGGGTCATGCTTAAGCGTTTCCGCAGGGCCCGTGACCCGCATGTGGGTCATGAGTAAATTCTAATTTTAATAAAAACGAAACGTAAGATTACTCAATAATTATTGAATTATATTAGATTACAACCATATTTACAAGTTGCATTGGCAAAAAACATTATAAACACGGTTTTTTAATGAATACCGAGTCTAGAATATTCAAGTTTGGTTTACTTTTGGTATAATGTAGTAAAAATAACAAAATTTGAGATGAATTCTCGTTGCAAGCAAATAGATAAATGTACATTTAAAAAATATGAAAAATATATTTGGTTTAAAAGTTATTAGTGTGGCCCACGGTATGGGTCACCGTGGCCTGGCGCGACTTGTAAAAACTACGATTGTTTACGTAGCAGGCTAAAATGAACTTTACTTGCCGGATTTTAAGCTTATTTCACGTCGAAATCATTTTGGTATTGTAACATTTTATTACTGATTACTGTGTGGATGGTAGTAAGCAATATTTGTATTGACCAAACCTAGTACGATATACAAAAACATAGCATACAATTTTCTTTTATGGAGGAATATCGTTCGCTGTGTTTTATAATATAAAATTGTGTTTTTATTGTTTTTGTATACAGGGTGACTTCAAAATGGTAATACAAAACACTTGGTTGTGGCTCAGTTAATGCCAAACTATATAATACATGCACCCCGTCGTTAAAATTAGCGGTATTTAATTATCGCAAATTTTCTAACAAAACACATATTTAAAGTTCCGAAGTGTTGTTACACTACATTCAATACCTAACTGTCATACCTGTCACTCGATGTTATCATCAAAGCAAGTTATTATCGATATCACTATGAGCGACACTCGTATAACTAACTTGTTTGTTCATTGAAATTAAACACTTTAGAACGGATTAATCGCGTTTATTAACACCATGATCCTACGTTTCGAGCCCTTTACAGCACTCGTTTTCACAGGGTTAAGGGCTCAGTCATCATCTTAAGCCTGCGAAAACGAGTGCTGTAAAGGGCTCGAAACGTAGGATCATGGTGTTAATAAACGCGATTAATTTCCATGAATAACTATCGCATAATTTAGTCGATTTTCGCTCGACATGTTTCGTAAATTACGTGAGTGACCCGTTTTAAATATTATTTAATATGTTCGAGTCTCACGAGAGTTTTATAGTTAAAATAACTATCGCGGTAACAGAAGACAATATTAACTTGTTTGTTGTTTAGTTTTAAGTACCCTGATAAATTTGTGAAAATAATAAACGGAGCTAGTTTAAATAAAATCATTTATTAATTTACCTAAACTACCGTAAATTACAAGCTTAAAATGTCTACGTTTAAGTAGATAAGTGTGAACCTACTTTTCCTAAACGTAATTTAAGATGTGTTCAAAATGACCACCGCCTTCCCGGACACATAAGTCCGCCCGCCGTCTATGGTTGATCTTGAGTCTGCCTAGAATAAATTCATTGGTTTTTACTGAATCAAACGCCTGAATTATCTTTTGGCGAAGTTCATGGACGGTATTAGATTCCCGTGTGTACACTCTCCTTTTGATTTCGCCCCACAAAAAGAAGTCGAGTGGCGTCAGATCGGGACTGTCGAGGCGGCCATGCGACTGGACCATTGCGTCCAATCAATCTCTCAGGGATTTGTCTGTCCAAACAATTTCGCACTTTCTTGCTGAAAATAAAGATTATCCAAATTTCGCTCCGGCACCTCTTGTAGCAAAATCGGTAACACGTTTCTCAGGAAATCTTCATTTCGGTCCATTTAAGTTCCCGTTAATAAAATATGGGCCAATTACACAATTGTTCAGAATGCCTGCCCAAACGTTTACAGAGAAACGAGTCTGGTAAGAGTCTCGGCGAGTTACATGAGGATTTGCATCACGATCAGCCCACCAGTGTTCATTGTGGACGTTAAACATGCGGACTCTTGTAAAAGTTGCCTCGTCGGTCCATAAGATATTTAAGTGTAAGTTTTGCTGCAGCCAACGACCAAAAATAACTCTTCTAGGGTAATCTGCTAATACGATATCCTGAACCCTTTGAAATTTAAACGGATGTTTTGCTTCAGCTTTCATTAGCCGCCAAATAAACAATTGGCTCGTGCCGAATTTCGCAGCAGCGTCCCTTGTGCTAGCCTCTGGGTTGTGGTTAAAATACTCGAGCACTCGTCTCCGAAAAGCTTGTGAATACCGCGATCGTCGGCCTCGAGCTTGAGCATGCACCGGAACTGCAAACTGACCATAGTCTCGTAAATTCTGGATGGTATGTTTATTAACACACGTGTAGGTGTTAGACAATCAGGGTAACGTTCGTTAAATAATACCTGAGCTCGCACAGTACTTCGCGATGTTAAATAAAAATCAAGCATATCCATCTTTTGAATATTAGTATAAGGATAAGGTCGAGGCATTACATTTAATAGTGAAATCAAAATATTACCGTAAATCAATCTTATTTTCTTTGACAAGTGTCAATTACTAATCAAAACACGTTTTCTTCATAAATACCATGGTAAGTGATTGACAACCAAAGAGGAAAGTGATTTTTTAAACTTCTTTGTTAATTATTATGGTAGGTTAACCATGTTAAGTCAAACAAAATGGGATAAATTAAAAATTACAAAAAATATTCTTAAGATTATTTTGAAAGCATGATACTTAATTGAGAGGCTTAGTTTAGGGGAAATGTGTGTAAAACATTGATTTTGTATTACCATTTTGAAGTCACCCTGTAGTGATTTAAGTACTAGAAAAAGCTGATTTAAATTCTCAAAGTCAATGCAATTTTTTTTCTCAATGTCAATGGGGGCAATGTCGCCCTTGAAACGTCGGAGGTTTGTTTTCAAAGTTTATACACGATTAAGTCCCGTTTTAGTAAATTTATAATCTGATTTAAATTGTTTTTATTATTTGTATTTTAGAAGTTACTATCTGTTAAGTGCTCGAATATTTACATTTATCTACTCAAACAAAGATTACAAACAAAATTACCGACCGAGTGGCGGTATTTTCTAAAATATAGTTTTTATAAGCTTGAAAGCTTATCGGGTTCACTGGGACACCTGGCATAACAATGCATGATAGCTCAAGGCGGGCTCATAATTCTATTTTTATAATTATCGTAACAAATAATGTCGTGTACTCAAACAAAGACCCCAAAGATAATGACCGGACGAGCGTAGGATTATCGAGCCCACTTGGGCTATAAACAATTATTGCACCCGGCGGCGTTATCTCCATACGGAGTTTTCACAAGTCTGTAGGCTTATCGGGTTCATCTGGACACCTGGGTGAACAATGTATTGCGGTTGAAACAATCTATTATTATATTAACATGATAATAAATGCAACCGAGAGGGGCTATTGTCTCTATTATCTTGTGTTTCTGTTTTTTTCTCGGTAACCCAGGATGATTTCTCTCATCCCCCCTATTACTCGTAAATCAGTATTTTTAAATAATTGAGCAATACAACTTAGTCACGATTTATTCGTTGGCGGCTTTAACCTCTCCTGTGCTGTTTAGTGATTGTGAATTTAACGACCTTGGCTATGGATTACCGAAATTTGAATTGACCAACTGCGCTATGAACTGGACTCCGAACGAGCTTCATCCGAACGACCTGGCTACGAATTCTGGAACCCTGAACTCGCTCGTTGAACGACACGGCTATTATGCACCCTGATTTAACAGGAATATTAAAATAAAATAAAATAAAATAAATAAAGTTTTATTGTGCAGGTAGGACACCCATAATTAACATAAAAGCAAACACAAAAAAGCAATTCTAATAAAATAGAAGATAAGAACAAAAAATAAAAATAAAAACATAAAATTGACCTTATAAATTACGAGGTAAAATCGTAGACGTCACATATAAATTATAGCTATAACGTGTCAACTTACAAAAGTATGTTGACCGTCACTTATTTGCGATTCTCACTCTGGTGAGTAGATAGCCAGCACCTAAAAATGGGGCTATTTATGTCACGGTACACAGCAGCCAGGATGCTGTTAGTTGAGCGACTCAATCTCTCCCAAAAGGAAGCAACGCGCGCCCGTACCACGGCATAGAAGTCGGGAACTCCAGCTTCGGCAAACATCGTCGAGGCACTGCAGAACCGCGGCAGCCGCATCAAGGTTCGGAATATGTTATTATACTGAACCCTGATGGCGCTGTACGCTTTTCTGCTGTGCCTCACCCACAGTTGACAGGTGTAGAAGGAGAGACAGTAGGCTATTGTAGTATATTGGAAGATCTGGACAAGAACAATTTAGACGAGAATGCTAATACAAATTAATATATGTTTTATTAATAAGTTAGTATCACACATATTCTATCTATATATATCTAGTTAGTATGTAAGTATACTGTTTTATTTATTCAATAAATGTTGCTATTTAAAAGCTTTTCGTTTAATTTTTATGTACACCATCACTCGTTTGAAATAATCTATTTTTATTACACTTGTATTATAATCTATCTATTCTTATATGTTACCTACTGAAATCATAGTTTAAAAAAGTTGAATAAAAACTAAAAAATGGTTAGGAAAAATGTTGCATAAAATCGCCCAGCTGGCCGGCTTCGTAAGCGGCGGTCTATTTAGCGTACGCGGCAGGCCCATGACCCACTAGGTGAGCCATGCGAAAAAGCAAAAAAAGGTTTGTATGGTGGCCCGGCGTATTGTGTTCGCTCGCCGTAGCTTGGCTCCGAATGGGTTAAAGAGTCGGTGTCAACGAATATTGTCCAATTTGAAACAAACTGCCCTATAATGCCAACTCGAGCGACCAGTGGCAAAATGACCAGTTATAAAACACGCATAATGACCAAACGCATATTTGTCGCAAAATAAACTAGTTTAGGTTCGTTAGGTATCGTCAGATGCGTGAAGGGCAAACCGCACAGAACTAGGAGCCCCACGAACAAGTCTCTCCGTCTACTTGAGTGACAGTCAATGGTCTAACGCGTGTTAGATATGGTCGATATGCGTAGAGAAAAAAATCCAACGGGCTAAAACCCTAATTTTATTAACCCTATGACAGGTACATTACTAAAATACTCTTCAACACCTGCTGAGGCCACAGTATTTTGCATAAATTGTTGAGCCTAGTACTCTTTTGCATGACTAAGTGTTCATCAAAAGTTTAAAAATGGACAGCCAAAGGGTTAATCTTAACCAAGGTCCATCTAATGAGGAAAATACGAAAAACAAAAGAAAACGCATTTAGATTTACGCTGTTTTATAAAACTTTCAATTGCACAGCGACAAAAAAAACATTACATAGAATTACAATTTTATATATTATTTTTAATTCTAATATACGTCACGGAAACGTCTGCATTCAATTTTGTGTATATTTCAATAATACAGCACCCTTATTGTAGTACGATAAGAATTGTATTTATCTATTTACAACATATATTGACTATGTGCGTGGTACGGGAACAAAAAAACGATAACAACGCAATTTAAATATTACGTATTTGACAAGTTAATAAGTAATACCCGTAAACCCCGCACATAGTCATTAAGTGATGCTTATAGTTAATATTTAAACGGTGCTTCAAAAATGAACCTATCTTTAGAACACAAAGTTCAATTTAGAATGAAAACTTTTCTGAATCAAATTTAAAATAAAGCACACGAATCCTGTCGGCATGCAATAAAAAGCTCAGTGTCCTAAAGATAAGATTCAAAATCAAATAACTTTGTCTTTAGTAAAATTGAATGCAGTAGCCACATGACGCAACTTAGTACTAATAAGAACATGATTACATTTCAACTACAACAATTAAAAAATCAACTCTAGACCGTTTATGTCAAACATTTCTAATTCATTTTACAGTCTTACAGATTGGATCCGATTCGCCCCCAGAATAGCAGTTTTTTAAATAAATTACACAATTTCTCTACAGCTGGAATAGACTTCCTACTGAGGTTTCTTTAACATGCAGTAAGGTAAGGTGGGCAAAGATGAAAAAAAGGAACAGATGTAAAGCCTCATATAACTTCCCTATTTGGTTTAAAAATTTTAGTGCTGGTATCATCCTTTAAGCCGCCATCTTGTAGCGATCAGCCATTTTGTGAATGTCAGCATGTTGTGATAAATTCGTCGATTTTCAATCTTATCCCGTAAGAAAATATGTCAACCTTATCCCTCGACCATTCCGTCTTAACCCGTCTATTTTTTAAACAAATATTTAATAATTTATCATTGTTGTGTAATAGACAGACAGAATACAAAAAATAAAGTCCTTGCGCATGCCTTCTAATTTAGGCAACCGAAAAAAATCAAAAAGTTCTTTTTTTTGCAAACACTATCCATCTCATCAAAAACCATAAAATTTTCCCCCACCTTACCTTATTTATTTCAAATAAGTATGTACAGGATTTTGAATGGTCAGCAAGACGTATGTGACATCCCTGAAATTGAAAGAGTCCATAGCGTCGTTGCGCTTGTAAAATCCGTTATGTGCTCGATTTTTTAAAACTGAAATAACACTCTGATGACTTTATATAAGGTTTTCTTTTCATAAAATTTGACAGAGCACATATCGGATTTAACAGGCGCAGCGACGATAGGCTAAACGAAAGTAGTCCATCACTTGTCGGCTTATTTTGGATACAGCTTTACCGATCATTATAAATGAGAAATTTAAAGTATTGGGCGTGATCCTGAGGTGGTCGGCATTATATATCTATATAAAATTAGTGATAACATACAAATTACATAATACTATTTACAATGTTCGCCCGCGACAGCGTTCCAATTCGATGTTATACCTGGAAAATAATAATTCCACATTTAAAAATACAGTAAAGTGGTCGGACCACAGAGTATAATTTTTTTATTAAAAGACGATATTTAAATCAGATATTTTAAGGCTGCGTTTTACCAAATTTTTATTCCGAGAATAACGCTTACTCTCAGATAGGAACGTCAAATTACTATGGGATTTTGACATTAGTATCCAAGAGTAAGCGTTACTCTTGGTTAAAAAGTTCTCCGAATAAAAATTTGGTAAAACGCAGCCTAAGAGATATAAATTATGAATCTCGGACAAAACAGTGCCAAGCGAAACATTAACGAGCTTTAGTTTATGATTCCGAAAAATTATCGCATAAATCTCGATATTTTATTACTATTTTTAAGTTTATAACTGTCAGCTAAACTATACAATTGCTTCCAGAAATAGAAAAAAAAATTAAAACCCCGTTTAGCGAGAGAAATAAATACAAAAACTATTGCCCCGGGTGAGGATCGAACTCACGACCTTAAGATTATGAGACTTACGCGCTGCCTACTGCGCCACCGAGGCCGGTGACGACTCGACGAAAACAATGAACTATTTGTGCAGTAGTATTTGTCTTTGTGAATATATATATAACAATACCTGTACTCAGTTATCTGCTTGCTAAGATTAAAGGAATGCGGATTTATTTTTAGGTTTGTCTTTATTGGGGTTGTACTAAAATTGTAAGCTTGAATAATATACTAAAAAAAAATTGTTTCATGTTAAGGTAATTCTAATCCAAATATATTTTTGTCGTAAACAAAATTATATCTAGTCTGTTATTAAGTTTTGATACTGGGATTTTGAGTGTAGACATAGGAATATTTGTGATTATTAATTATAAATAAATATTATGGGACAATCTTACACAACTCGACCTAGTTCCACGGTAAGCTCAATAAGGCTTGTGTTGTGGGTACTAGGCGACGATAGCCGATAGCCTAGTTGGTAGTGACGCTGCCTTCGAAGCAGGAGGTCCCGGGTTCGAATCCTTGTCAGGGCATTTATTTGTGTGTTTGTCATGAATAGTTTTTGAGTTATGGATGTTTTCCATGTAAGTATTTATATGTATCTAACTATTATATATATCGTCGCCTAGTATTCACAACACAAGCCCGTGGGACTAGGTCGATTTGTGTAAGATTGTCCCGAAAAAATAGTAGATTACATACCAAGGCCGTTTAAGTGGGGAAATGGCAATCACATGTTTAGACAATTACATGGAATCCGAGCCTTTCTCATTTACCGGCCGAGGTTTGTATAGTTTTTCAGCCCGACGGAGCCGGCATGCGGCAATTTAGTTTTGCGTAGGGGCGCTTACCGGCCGGAGGACTGAAAAAAACTTACCGGCGACTCCTGCACCCTGGAGAGCTGCAGTGGGGGGGGCGTGCGCCACACGGCAGAAGACGTCCGCTTGAGAGCAGCGCGCTCCACGGCCGGGAAGATGTAGACTATAGTTACCGGCGACTCCTGCACCCTGGAGAGCTGCAGTGGGGGGGGGGCGTGCGCCACACGGCAAAAGACGTCCGCTTGAGAGCAGCGCGCTCCACGGCCGGGAAGATGTAGACTATAGTTACCGGCGACTCCTGCACCCTGGAGAGCTGCAGTGGGGGGGGCGTGCGCCACACGGCAGAAGACGTCCGCTTGAGAGCAGCGCGCTCCACGGCCGGGAAGATGTAGACTATAGTTACCGGCGACTCCTGCACCCTGGAGAGCTGCAGTGGGGGGGGGCGTGCGCCACACGGCAGAAGACGTCCACTTGAGAGCAGCGCGCTCCACGGCCGGGAAGATGTAGACTATAGTTACCGGCGACTCCTGCACCCTGGAGAG
Organism: Lathronympha strigana; assembly: GCA_949128165.1. Classification (NCBI taxonomy): domain Eukaryota; kingdom Metazoa; phylum Arthropoda; class Insecta; order Lepidoptera; family Tortricidae; genus Lathronympha; species Lathronympha strigana. The sequence continues at coordinate 1,243,235 of OX421903.1, forward strand.
CTGCAGTGGGGGGGGCGTGCGCCACACGGCAGAAGACGTCCGCTTGAGAGCAGCGCGCTCCACGGCCGGGAAGATGTAGACTATAGTTACCGGCGACTCCTGCACCCTGGAGAGCTGCAGTGGGGGGGGCGTGCGCCACACGGCAGAAGACGTCCGCTTGAGAGCAGCGCGCTCCACGGCCGGGAAGATGTAGACTATAGTTACCGGCGACTCCTGCACCCTGGAGAGCTGCAGTGGGGGGGGCGTGCGCCACACGGCAAAAGACGTCCGCTTGAGAGCAGCGCGCTCCACGGCCGGGAAGATGTAGACTATAGTTACCGGCGACTCCTGCACCCTGGAGAGCTGCAGTGGGGGGGGCGTGCGCCACACGGCAGAAGACGTCCGCTTGAGAGCAGCGCGCTCCACGGCCGGGAAGATGTAGACTATAGTTACCGGCGACTCCTGCACCCTGGAGAGCTGCAGTGGGGGGGGGGCGTGCGCCACACGGCAAAAGACGTCCGCTTGAGAGCGGCGCGCTCCACGGCCGGGAAGATGTAGACTATAGTTACCGGCGACTCCTGCACCCTGGAGAGCTGCAGTGGGGGGGGCGTGCGCCACACGGCAGAAGACGTCCGCTTGAGAGCGGCGCGCTCCACGGCCGGGAAGATGTAGACTATAGTTACCGGCGACTCCTGCACCCTGGAGAGCTGCAGTGGGGGGGGCGTGCGCCACACGGCAGAAGACGTCCGCTTGAGAGCGGCGCGCTCCACGGCCGGGAAGATGTAGACTATAGTTACCGGCGACTCCTGCACCCTGGAGAGCTGCAGTGGGGGGGGCGTGCGCCACACGGCAGAAGACGTCCGCTTGAGAGCGGCGCGCTCCACGGCCGGGAAGATGTAGACTATAGTTACCGGCGACTCCTGCACCCTGGAGAGCTGCAGTGGGGGGGGCGTGCGCCACACGGCAGAAGACGTCCGCTTGAGAGCGGCGCGCTCCACGGCCGGGAAGATGTAGACTATAGTTACCGGCGACTCCTGCACCCTGGAGAGCTGCAGTGGGGGGGGCGTGCGCCACACGGCAGAAGACGTCCGCTTGAGAGCGGCGCGCTCCACGGCCGGGAAGATGTAGACTATAGTTACCGGCGACTCCTGCACCCTGGAGAGCTGCAGTGGGGGGGGCGTGCGCCACACGGCAGAAGACGTCCGCTTGAGAGCGGCGCGCTCCACGGCCGGGAAGATGTAGACTATAGTTACCGGCGACTCCTGCACCCTGGAGAGCTGCAGTGGGGGGGGCGTGCGCCACACGGCAGAAGACGTCCGCTTGAGAGCGGCGCGCTCCACGGCCGGGAAGATGTAGACTATAGTTACCGGCGACTCCTGCACCCTGGAGAGCTGCAGTGGGGGGGGCGTGCGCCACACGGCAGAAGACGTCCGCTTGAGAGCGGCGCGCTCCACGGCCGGGAAGATGTAGACTATAGTTACCGGCGACTCCTGCACCCTGGAGAGCTGCAGTGGGGGGGGCGTGCGCCACACGGCAGAAGACGTCCGCTTGAGAGCGGCGCGCTCCACGGCCGGGAAGATGTAGACTATAGTTACCGGCGACTCCTGCACCCTGGAGAGCTGCAGTGGGGGGGGCGTGCGCCACACGGCAGAAGACGTCCGCTTGAGAGCGGCGCGCTCCACGGCCGGGAAGATGTAGACTATAGTTACCGGCGACTCCTGCACCCTGGAGAGCTGCAGTGGGGGGGGCGTGCGCCACACGGCAGAAGACGTCCGCTTGAGAGCGGCGCGCTCCACGGCCGGGAAGATGTAGACTATAGTTACCGGCGACTCCTGCACCCTGGAGAGCTGCAGTGGGGGGGGCGTGCGCCACACGGCAGAAGACGTCCGCTTGAGAGCGGCGCGCTCCACGGCCGGGAAGATGTAGACTATAGTTACCGGCGACTCCTGCACCCTGGAGAGCTGCAGTGGGGGGGGCGTGCGCCACACGGCAGAAGACGTCCGCTTGAGAGCGGCGCGCTCCACGGCCGGGAAGATGTAGACTATAGTTACCGGCGACTCCTGCACCCTGGAGAGCTGCAGTGGGGGGGGCGTGCGCCACACGGCAGAAGACGTCCGCTTGAGAGCGGCGCGCTCCACGGCCGGGAAGATGTAGACTATAGTTACCGGCGACTCCTGCACCCTGGAGAGCTGCAGTGGGGGGGGCGTGCGCCACACGGCAGAAGACGTCCGCTTGAGAGCGGCGCGCTCCACGGCCGGGAAGATGTAGACTATAGTTACCGGCGACTCCTGCACCCTGGAGAGCTGCAGTGGGGGGGGCGTGCGCCACACGGCAGAAGACGTCCGCTTGAGAGCGGCGCGCTCCACGGCCGGGAAGATGTAGACTATAGTTACCGGCGACTCCTGCACCCTGGAGAGCTGCAGTGGGGGGGGCGTGCGCCACACGGCAGAAGACGTCCGCTTGAGAGCGGCGCGCTCCACGGCCGGGAAGATGTAGACTATAGTTACCGGCGACTCCTGCACCCTGGAGAGCTGCAGTGGGGGGGGCGTGCGCCACACGGCAGAAGACGTCCGCTTGAGAGCGGCGCGCTCCACGGCCGGGAAGATGTAGACTATAGTTACCGGCGACTCCTGCACCCTGGAGAGCTGCAGTGGGGGGGGCGTGCGCCACACGGCAGAAGACGTCCGCTTGAGAGCGGCGCGCTCCACGGCCGGGAAGATGTAGACTATAGTTACCGGCGACTCCTGCACCCTGGAGAGCTGCAGTGGGGGGGGCGTGCGCCACACGGCAGAAGACGTCCGCTTGAGAGCGGCGCGCTCCACGGCCGGGAAGATGTAGACTATAGTTACCGGCGACTCCTGCACCCTGGAGAGCTGCAGTTGGGGGGGCGTGCGCCACACGGCAGAAGACGTCCGCTTGAGAGCGGCGCGCTCCACGGCCGGGAAGATGTAGACTATAGTTACCGGCGACTCCTGCACCCTGGAGAGCTGCAGTGGGGGGGGCGTGCGCCACACGGCAGAAGACGTCCGCTTGAGAGCGGCGCGCTCCACGGCCGGGAAGATGTAGACTATAGTTACCGGCGACTCCTGCACCCTGGAGAGCTGCAGTGGGGGGGGGCGTGCGCCACACGGCAGAAGACGTCCGCTTGAGAGCGGCGCGCTCCACGGCCGGGAAGATGTAGACTATAGTTACCGGCGACTCCTGCACCCTGGAGAGCTGCAGTGGGGGGGGCGTGCGCCACACGGCAGAAGACGTCCGCTTGAGAGCGGCGCGCTCCACGGCCGGGAAGATGTAGACTATAGTTACCGGCGACTCCTGCACCCTGGAGAGCTGCAGTGGGGGGGGCGTGCGCCACACGGCAGAAGACGTCCGCTTGAGAGCGGCGCGCTCCACGGCCGGGAAGATGTAGACTATAGTTACCGGCGACTCCTGCACCCTGGAGAGCTGCAGTGGGGGGGGCGTGCGCCACACGGCAGAAGACGTCCGCTTGAGAGCGGCGCGCTCCACGGCCGGGAAGATGTAGACTATAGTTACCGGCGACTCCTGCACCCTGGAGAGCTGCAGTGGGGGGGGCGTGCGCCACACGGCAGAAGACGTCCGCTTGAGAGCGGCGCGCTCCACGGCCGGGAAGATGTAGACTATAGTTACCGGCGACTCCTGCACCCTGGAGAGCTGCAGTGGGGGGGGCGTGCGCCACACGGCAGAAGACGTCCGCTTGAGAGCGGCGCGCTCCACGGCCGGGAAGATGTAGACTATAGTTACCGGCGACTCCTGCACCCTGGAGAGCTGCAGTGGGGGGGGCGTGCGCCACACGGCAGAAGACGTCCGCTTGAGAGCGGCACGCTCCACGGCCGGGAAGATGTAGACTATAGTTACCGGCGACTCCTGCACCCTGGAGAGCTGCAGTGGGGGGGGCGTGCGCCACACGGCAGAAGACGTCCGCTTGAGAGCGGCGCGCTCCACGGCCGGGAAGATGTAGACTATAGTTACCGGCGACTCCTGCACCCTGGAGAGCTGCAGTGGGGGGGGCGTGCGCCACACGGCAGAAGACGTCCGCTTGAGAGCGGCGCGCTCCACGGCCGGGAAGATGTAGACTATAGTTACCGGCGACTCCTGCACCCTGGAGAGCTGCAGTGGGGGGGGCGTGCGCCACACGGCAGAAGACGTCCGCTTGAGAGCGGCACGCTCCACGGCCGGGAAGATGTAGACTATAGTTACCGGCGACTCCTGCACCCTGGAGAGCTGCAGTGGGGGGGGCGTGCGCCACACGGCAGAAGACGTCCGCTTGAGAGCGGCGCGCTCCACGGCCGGGAAGATGTAGACTATAGTTACCGGCGACTCCTGCACCCTGGAGAGCTGCAGTGGGGGGGGCGTGCGCCACACGGCAGAAGACGTCCGCTTGAGAGCGGCGCGCTCCACGGCCGGGAAGATGGCGCGCAGGTCCACCGAGTGCACGCGCACCGAGAACAGCGCGTCCACCACGCCGCCCGGCAGCTGCTGCTGCAGCGCCAGCTGCCGGTGCCGCGTCTGCAACTACACCACATCACAACAGGTGAGACTGGCTGACCAGGAAACTTTACAAGTGTACAGTTCGACAAACTTGTTAACACTTTCGCCACCGCGTACCCGCCACGCGGGCACTCGTAAACTTTACTCAGATGCCGGCGTACCCGCTAGTCGGGCAAGAGCTATAAACTTACACGCGACGCCAAAGTACCCGCCAGGCGGGCAAGCATTGCATCTTCGCTACGTCCGCCGCTTGCCCGCCTGGCGGGTTCGCGGCGTGCGGCATTGAGTTGCACGTCGTTGCCAAACTAGCGAGTACTGTCGGTTTCTGGGGTATTGTTCGAAATTTTGCCTGATTACGAAAGTGTTAAACTAAAGACTTATTGCTACGTCAACAATATCGTAAAAACCATAAAGAAACAGAAAAGTAACTATAACACAAAACATTCGCATTTTATTGAAATTAAACACTTTAGAACGGATTAATCGCGTTTATTAATACGTTTGGAGCCGTTTCAATTGACGGGGAGAATTCGCATTCTCCTGTAAAACGAGTGCTGTAAAGGACTCGAAACGTAGTAATGGTGTTAATAAACGCGATTAATCCGTTCTAAAGTGTTTAATTTCAATGAATAACAATGGCGGTAACAGAAGCCAATATTTCGCATTTTATACAAATTATTATGAACATAGGATCTATCGCGCCACGCGTTTAATATGACTTTCCGCCAAGTACGCGAACTTTTCTAGCAAGATCGCCGTTGACACTCGAAGCTGATTCATCAGTCAAGCCGAGACCATGACACATGAAACTGTGTCGAAACGTCGGTATATTAAGGTAAATTACGGCCTCCTAGCCTAGTTGGTAGTGACCCTGCCTACGAAGCAGGAGGTCCCGGGTTCGAATCCTGGTCAGGGCATTTATTTGTGTGTTTATCACGAATATTTGTTCCTGAGTTATGGATGTTTTCTATGTATTTAAGTATTTATATGTATATATCTATTATATATATCGTCGTCTAGTACCCACAGCACAAGCCTTATTGAGCTTACCGTGGGACTAGTTCGATTTGTGTAAGATTGTCCCACAAATATTTATTAACTACCTTCGCGATTGATCCCTTCTATGTTCATAATAAAGAAAAACTTAATATGACAAATGGACCATTTAAGTGACGTGATAAAAATCGATATCTGAGGGACCGACAAGTTTTTTAAAACGAACGAACAAAGGCCAATATTGCCAGAAACGGCCGCCATCTTGAATTTCTTCCGTTTTGATCCAATCGTAATAAAAATCGATATCTGATGTTCCAAGAGGTTCTTTATAACGAAACCGAGGTTAAAACTGGAAGATTGATTATTATTTTGGTTTTATCGTATCAAACCTGAAGAAATTCAAGATGACGGTCGTTTCTTGCCATTTTCACCTCAGATTCGTTACAATGAACCTCTCCGACCCTCAGATATAAATTTTAGCAGTATCGGATGAAAACTGAAGAAATTCAAGATGGCGGCCGTTTTTTGCAATTTTCATCCCAGATTCATTATAAAGAACGTCTCGAATCCTTAGATATCGTTTGTTGTCAGCATCGGATCAGCACCAATGAAGCATTAAGCAACAATACGAATATATTATTTTTGACATGATTCTTTTGCCTCAATATTGAGCAAAGCGAGTGAAGTCATTCGAGTCTACCGGAACCATTGACTTATTAAAAGAAATAGACACACAAAGCAGAACAAAACAGCCAAAAATGTGGGTCAGAACGACATTAGCAAACAATTTTGCATTGATGATTATACAAACGATAAATGTTTCGCACGCACGAAAAAGAGCTTACTGACGTAAACATTAAGTGTCCAATTCATACACAGAACTGCCAACCCTGTTAAAAGTTTATAGGCTGTTGGCACTTAAAGAAACGTCGCCTTCCAAACAAGACTATGGAAAAGTGCCGCAACTGCAGCACTTTTGAATTTCGACACTGTTACAAGCAAGTTGTGAATGTTGTGATCTACCCACACGCCAAATAAGCGAACCCGTAAGAGGGTAGATCGCTATGGCGTGTGGGTAGATCACAACTAAAAACTCGCAGCTAGAGCATGGATACCGGTTTTCGATAATATCGAAATTTCGATAATATCGGACTATTTTCCGATATTTTTTTACCGGTATTGAATTTCTCAAATACCGGTATTTTCGATATTTTCGATATTAACATTATGCTTTAAAAAATTACGTTTTTAAAATGCCACAGTAGTAAAATTGTTATTATTCAGACATCTACATCTCAATATATACAACTAGGTTATACAATTTCAACATATTTCCTTCAAACTGGTAAACATGAAAACTTGATTTGATGATGAATGATGACCAAAGCCTCGATAAGAACTTCGTAACCCTTGAATTTATAAACATGGTTCTTAGTTAAATAGTAAATCCTAAATCTGGTAAAAAAATTTTTTTCACTTGATCCTGCAATTAGATCTATCCCGCTCTCTTTTGCTCAATCATGTGGACTCTTGAGTGTTACTGATTTGGTTTTTTTTCTTGGCGTCACTTTATGTGTCCTACTGCTGGGCAAAGACCGAAATACCTGTCCCCTTGATCTCCACCGCTCCCGATTTTGTGCTTCCCCTGGCCAGTTCTTAAAAAATATATCCATGTCGTCCCGCCATCTCCGTCTAAGCCTGCCCGTCCACGTTTATTTTGCGGGATCCACTTGGTGGCAATACTTGCCCAAGTAGCCCAACTGTCCGGATTCATGCGGTAGACGTGGCCTGCCCACTCCCATTTGAGCCTAGCAACTTTTTCGCCAACGTCAGCAATGCGGGTTTTTGAGTGGAGAATGCGATCGGTTCTCTTGATACCTAAAATGCTGCGCTCCATAGCCCGCTAGCAAGTCTTCAATTTGGACTTCTGAATCTCTGTGAGCGACCATGTTTTTGCACCGTAGGTTAGGACATGCAGAATACACTTGTCGACGAGTTTTCGGTTTAGTGACAATGGAAGGTTACCCTTCATTAGCTCTTTCATGGACCAGTAGCTTTTTCAGGCGTTATCGACCCATCGTTCGACTTCTTAGTCTTGCCTGTTGCTAAAAGAGACTAGCTGGCGCAATAAGATATGCTCGTTAATATAGTGTATACTGTGTATAGTCTCGATAGGCGGCACCAAGTTGACCAACCTTCGTTATGCAGACGACACAACGCTCCTAGCTACCACCGAAACCGAAATGCATACACTCCTGCGTAGGATGGAGGCGATTAGTTTGGAGTTGGGACTCAAAATAAACCACGCTAAAACCAAGATGCCTTCGAGATGTGGTGCTGGAGAAAAATGTTGCAGATTCCGTGGACAGCATTCCTCCGCACCAACGAGTCGATTCTTCGCAAACTGCAAATAAAAACCCGTCTCTCCACCATATGTCTGCGAAGAACATTGGAATTTTTGGGTCATATTGCCAGAAAAGATGGGCATAACCTGGAACAGCTCATGGTTACTGGAAAGGTCGACGGGAAGCGCCCCAGGGGCCGATCACCACTGAGATGGTCTGACCAAATCCGTTCAACTCTGGACACCAAACTTCACAACGCTCTCCATGCAGCCAAGAACAGAATAAAGTGGCTAAATACTGTCAGACGCATGATAACCCAGCAACGGGGGAATCACGACCCTCAGTAATGAGGACACCGACTCGAGGAGGAGGTGTATAGTCTACTCGTCTACATCGACCCTACGTTTCGTGCTGTTGGTCATCACCTTAGTCCAACTTTAAAGCTTATAATATTAGCTTATATTGAATGTACACGGTAATTTTTTCAATGATCTGGTCGAGTATGTGAAGATGTGTCGGTAGTGGAAAATGCAGCTGGAACTGATGGTTGGTGTCGGTAATGTTTTTTATTAATTCTCAAATAAATATAGCAGTATTACATGTAAATACTGCGTTGACTTTTTGTTTTATATACTTAACTTTTTTAGCATTTAATTATGATTTATTAGTTAATTTGAAAATTAAGTTGAAATAATTAATAATGGTGTATTATAATATAAGTTATATAAGTAACCCATCATAATAAATGTAAGTTTTGTATGAATATGCTGGTTTTTTAAAAGTTATTTACTTTTTCTCCTCCAATATCGAAAAAATATCGAAAATATCGAAATTATCGAAAAACCGGTACTAGAAATTTCAATATCGAAAAAATACCGGTATTGCAAAAAGGCTTCGATATTCCATGCTCTACTCGCAGCTCATCAGTTAACTCCGTGAACATGACGCTTGCAACAGTGTCAAAATATCGGGTGCTCAATAAAACAAACATACATGGTAATTATCCCGTTTCAAATATTAGTTATAAGTTGTTTATCTTACGTTTTGTATGTTCCTTCAGTGGCGTTTGATGAGGTAGTGTGAAAATAAAAGGATAAACAGTGACAAAACATGTTACCCTTTGTTTACAACGTTTGTAAGTTCTATTAACGGAGATTTTACAGTTGGGTGGTTTTATAGTTGTTACGATAAGATATATTCTGACAAGTCAAAGATCGCAGTAACAGATAAAAAAAACTATATCCATCCCTTTTTTCGGGGTGATAATACTGCCGTAAGAACAAGACAGTATGATGCTTTTTAGACTATAGATCAAAAGTTAGTATTAGGTACCTTGCACCAGGCGGGAGTGGGGAACTTAGACGGCGCGTCGTCATCATCATCATCATCGGAGTTGAGGTACTGGAAGCCGTCCTGCATGTACACCGGCTCCATGGGGGGCAGCTTGCCGCCATTTTTGAGTGGCGTATGCACTGAAAACAAAAAGTGTTATAAATATCATAAAAATAAGAAAAATCCTATTATGAAAGTCTTGAGTTTAACGTCTTATGTATTTGACAACAGTGCCATTCACAGGAATTATAGTCTAAAACAAAGGTTTTCCCGAAGGACTACAGTATGGGGTCCGTCAAAAAAAGGAGTGTACGAGATTGTAATCGGAGGGCAACACGCATGAGACACTCTTGGAGTTACAGGCGTTCATAAGCTACGGTGACCGCTTTCTGCCAGCCGGGCCATGCTGGTTGCCCACCAACGTAGTATAAAAAACTAAATCTATTTTCTGTAACGGTTAACCAAAAGTTTTTTTTTGGTATGTCAAGCCCAAACGTTATTTCGAAACAAATGTAAGAAATACATATTAAAAAAGTTGAATCGAAATTATATATTTCTGCAGGTTTTATAGTTGACTTAAGCGGTAACCAAGCAGACGGTAATATCCAATGAAGTCAAACGAAAACTTAATAATATATCATTCAACAATTTGACTTACTTTTGTCAGCCTCCATTCTTTGCTTCATCTTCTGTTTCTCGAGATACTCTTTTTGTCTCTTTTCAATTTCTTTAGCCATCATCGCAGCCTCTTTCTTCATACTGTAAAAAAAAGAATCACATAAAGACAATATACCGTGAATACCATTATCCCCAATGTTATTAAAATAATGACTAATGATAGTAATAATAGCTGTGATGTACGCCAGTCTAATACAACTGAAAAATCACAAATGAAAAAACTCCCAAAAGTCAAATAAAAAGTGATACTAAAGCTAAACATGTCATACGGAACGATAAAAAAATGAGGAGGAATTTCTTAGCTTCAAAATTGGCTGACATCCGATAAATTTCGATTTGAGCTAAACAACTCGGGAGACTACTGTTATTATGTCCAAAAACAAAGCATTCGTTTTAAAAGTAACCACACTCAATTTAAAATAGAAAACTTCTATCGGGTTACTCACGTCAATAAAGTCGAAAATAGCTCGACATGTTTCGGAACAGGGGTGCGATTTTTGAATCTCACTCGTGAGTTGAGCTCGCCTGGTGACTAAAATTCTCACCGGTGACTTTGATATCACCGATTACCAAATGTCGTATTTTTGAAACTCACACGCAGGTTACCAACATGCAGATATTTTACAACTTCAGTCATAGACAATCGTCCCATGACGTTCCTTTTTAAGCAGATACCGGTTTTTATTTCTCATACTATAACTTAAAATAGGTTCAATGAAATCGGTCAAACGTAAAACGTGGTGTACCTACCTGTCAGTCAGTCAGTGTAATTTAAAAGAAAACTTAGTTTTGGAAACATTTTATTATCAGAACTACAAGGATTGCTTGAAATTTACTCGAAGAAAGCGACAGTTGTATTAAAAAAAGGTATGTACATTTGTTAGTGGCATATGTTCTATTATCGTAATATATAGTGTTGTTTAACCTGATAATTGTTTATTGTCCCTTTTATAGATGCTCGTCGTCGGTCCCAGTCCCACAAAAGAGGAAAGTTGGAATATAACAGAAATTTCGACTGCAAGCACTTGTGCGGGAGAATGAGCTCAATGAGCAACTTTGAAAGTTTGGCAGGATATAGCGGCCGAATTAAATGCTATTCCAGGACTAGAAGGCGTGGAGAAAGGTAGGATCTTTTCATTGTTATTCTTTCATTCAGGTTAAATTTATAACTAAAATCATATCAGAGAAATTTCCCAATGGTATAACAGCGTGCAAGGTGTTCACAATGATCCTAATACACATTTATTGTCTTAATAATTAGGCAGTGCCAAAATCATTTTGGTCACCTTACCAACTTAGCAATTTCTGCTGCTGAGTGCACAATGGTTGTCAACTTGCAGAAAATGCCAAGACCAACTACCTAACTAACTTACACACCAATTCCCAGCATATAAAAATTAGTAATTTATACAAACCAAAGGCAAAAATGAACTATTATATTAGTCTGACTGTTTACCTTTTTAATATCTTGTAGGAAGGCTTTGATGCATTTTGCCAGGTTGATTATTAGCTGTGACCAGGATATAAATATATTACACAACAGGGCTACTGATCAAATTACAATCAGTTACATTACTTGTTGTGCACCTCTTGTGTAGTTGACTGCAACATATTCAAATTAAATTTCACCATCTTTGATACACATACATCTGTAACTCCAGATGTTTTCTCAAACTGTTACATAATTATTAAAGGATCAGGATACATCGAAAATCTAATTTATAGCTGATAATAGAACTCTATTATAATTGAATGTTTTTTTTTGTACTTTCAGGTAAGCGGCAAGCAGACAATGCAATATCTCTACTTTTTTGGAGTTTCCTACAAACATTGGATAACAGCATTCTCCATGGCTTGTCTAAGTATCAAGACAATACAATGTATGCATATTGGTTTTCTGTACACCATGAGTGGAACAAAAAATAAGTTTTTGTAGACCAACAGATAATAGCCTAATTACCTATACCCGGAGGTGTATACCAAATTAAAATTAAGTTATTAATTTTAACTTATTTATTTATGTTCCTTTTATTTTTTGTATTTATACTTTAACTACCATTTGCAATCTGATATGGATCATACCTGTCAATAAAGAAATTTATTAATGATGAAAAAGTAGAATGGCTGAATTGACTGGATTGTGTACCTCTCTCATTTAAAGTGATAACTCATACAGTATATCTCTCAATCTTTCTAAATGAAAGTGCCAAGTTGTGAAACCTGCCAATTTGTGCTACCTACTTGTGCTGTGATTTGATACAAAAATTCTATGTATGATGTTAGATTATAAGATGATTATTATTTAGTTCAGATATTTAGGCTGATGTTTTTTAATATACTTATAATGCACTTCTTGATAATAAAGTAGTAATGTAAAATTCGAAGCTTTAGACTGATGTTTTATTAATAGGTATCTTGTAAGGCTTTATTTAATTTGCCTATTATTTAGTTGAGAAATTCAAACTGATTGATTTTGTCAATGTATAAGTCATATGGCTAGCAGCAGAAGTAGTAGAGCAGGCAAGGTGTTCAAAATGGTCTGAGCACAATCTTATTGTTTTCAAAAGAAGGGTGCATCAAGATCATATTGGACACCCCGCATGCTTAACTACATCTGCTGCAGACTGTACGGTCAGTGTCAACAATACCTACACAACTCTCACTTTATTTCTTTTGTAATAAGAGGAGAGTTGTATAGATATTTTTGATGCTTAATGTACATTCACTAACATTAAGGCTATTGGCGGTCTTATTAAAATGTTAATTATGTTAGGAGCAAAGGACTAGTGTTCTCCATAACTGTAACTTACAACACTTTGACTTTCTATAAAATAGAAGTCACAGAGTTGCTTAAGTACATTGCAACTATTGACTACTACCTAATCTAATTAAGTTGCTTACACTAAACTAAACAGACTTGAGGTATTAAATTGTTTAAAATGAGCCTATGTAGGTAGACTATACCTAAATTACAAGAAATAATATATAAAGCCTACACAAACTCCTTGTTTCATTCAGTTTCTACAGCTACCTAATGCCTGCCTCCTGCCTGTTCCATATTGCCCTATCATTGTAAGTGTACCTTACTGATACATTTGAGAACTAATTTACATCCTCTTTTTAATTGAAGAGCAACATCTATACATACAAAAATTCTCAGCCCGCATACCTTACAACGGCACAGGCGCAGTGTCTGTGCAAAACCTATCCATGTTATACTTATAAGGTTAATGTGGCTAATTCTGTCATTTTGACTATTCAATCTAATGCTCGCCTCCATTGAGTATAAGCACAGTATGCAGCTCTCGACTCAGTTGATGAACTACGGATAGCCTGCTGCTTATTGACTCGTGTTTATTCATATTCAATGCAGGCGAGCATTAGATAGAATAGGCCCTACGATGGAATTAGCTACATTAACCTTACCCTACTCATGTAGACAAAAACTGAACTATGATTAACTGGAGTAGGTATGGAAGTTTGGTTGATGTAAGTAATTTGCTTGGGCGTACAAGGAATTTAAAAAAATGTAAGAAGAAGAGATATTCATAACATGCTTTATTGTGCACTATAATAACAAAACATGAACAAAAACTTCAGCAAGTGACCAAATAGGCTGACTACCTACTCGCTAGGTGGCTTAATCTTCCAAATAATAATATCGCACTATAGATGCCCGTAGAGCTTCTCTTGCCAACAAATCAGGTAAGTACAGGCCAAAATCCAAAACATCATCTTCATTGTCATGACCAAGATCGACAGTTTTGAATGCAGACCACCACGCAGCTGTTAATTATTTTCGACGCCTTCTCCGGTGCATAGTGCAGTACTCTATGCTTTAATAAACAGCGGAATCGGCCTTTTAATATGCCATTACACGTTTCTATCGCAGCATGCGCTTTTTCAAAGGCCTCGTTCTATTCTATTGCTGCTATGCCATATTCGCTATCCGTTATCGTCATCTTAATGTAATCTTCCAGGCTTGCCATTTCTTATTCTTTTCACAAATATGCGAAATTCACGAAATCACAGTGAGCCCCGCTGCTAATTCAGTTAAATCTCCAACATTACTGTTTTCCAATTCCAACAAACTCAAACTGGCAGATTTCACAATTCACATAAGTCAACTGTCAAAATACTCACCGATGACTTCAAATACGAATGGGTAGGGGCATTCGAATTGAACTCACATGCGTGAGAATCAGAAGTCATCGATGAGTTTCAAAAATACGAATTTTCGGAAATCACTCATTTTTGTGAGAATTAGTCACTCGGTGAGATTCAAAAATCGCACCCCAGACCGCGTATTATTTGTGTGCGCGGGGGTGCGGGGGAGCAGGGTTAAAAAAAAGAAAAAAAAGGGGCGTCTGCAGCGAAAGCAGGTCGCTGGTTCGATCCCAGCCCTGCTCACCGGGGACCGTGGTCACTTATCTCTTTCAATTTATAAAAAAAATGGGTTATAATGAGAACTTACGCCTCGCTCTCTTCTTGTTGCTTCTTCCTGGCCGCGTCGGCTCTCCGCTGCTCCTCGGCAAGTCGTGCTAGCCGCGCCTGCTCCTCCGCGCGCCGCCGCTCCTCTGTCTCCGCTACTTTACGCGCCAGCTCTTGCTTTTTCTAAAGCAATACGAATAATTAATGACTATTTAAAATACAATTGTCTCAAACATGATCGGAAATGTATGCATTTATGTCGCGAAATGAAGACATGAAGTTTCTTGTTTACGGCTCCCCCCATTTACTTCTTGGCCGGCGGCCGTGAAGTAATGTATGGCGTAAGTACGAACGAAACGCACACCCGCAAACGCATGGCCGGCAACGCACTTGCGACACCTCTGGTGTTGCGGGTGTCCATGGACGACGTTAATCGCTTACCATCAGGCGATTCGTTTGCTCGTTTGCCACCTATAGCATAAAATAAAAATAAAAAAAAGAAACATTATTGTCCGCTGCTTTTTTAATTTGCGTATTAACACTAAACTAACAAAGGAACAATTACATACAGCCAACGACCACTAGATACTTGCGACATTAGTGAAACAAACTCTATGATTCCATGTATATTTACATGCGGTTAAACATGGTGCTCGAATAGCTCATTCTAATGGCATCTTTAAAAATAAAAAGGTGGCAAATTAAAAAATTTTTTCCTTATTAAAGTAGTAGTAGTTATTTTAATATTTCCTCACAATGTTTGAGAAGAGCACTATGCAAGAGATTGCCGGACTTGTTTAATCCGGCCTCGTCTATGACTCGGTCGTCTACCACGAACTCGTCCTGCAATCCCTTACTTCACGACCTCTGCAGTAATGTACTATTATTATTAATATAAAATATCAACGCACACAAATCGATGATCCATAGTAAGTCATGTAAATATGGATTTGTATGGAATATTTCACTCACCCTTTCTGCCTCCTTCATTCTTTCTAGTTTTCCTTGGTCTGCATGAGCTTGTTTTTCCATTCTGGGGGAAAATATTCAAGAATAAATATTTTATTTTTCAAAACTAACATGATTTAAAATCCTTATCAGCTATTTAAGTCTCGTTCGGGACTTAGTACTCTGTAGTGTTACTCTGTATGTGCTCCAGCGAGGCAGTTTATGGCAATATGGCGGCCCTCGAACAGCTGTTAATGTTGACACCAGCACGCCTACGACGAACATCGAAAATTGGCATTGACGGGAAAACCTCTTTGTCACTCCAATATGCTAGTGTGACAGAGATGGAGTTACAAATCCGCAATCGTTCGATTTTCGTGGTATTACATAGGCCCTGATCAGTACTGAACACACTGACAGCTGATCGAGTGCCGCCATCTTGCGGAACAAATAGGGATGACGACAGGTTGAAAAAGTGTTATCCTATTTAGTCCGTTAGATTATCCAAATTTATTTATTAGACAAGTTTTTTCCTGTTTCAATTTAACTAAAATTGACGACGATACAGACCACCAAAGTTCCGGGGTGGGGTCTAGTGACGTCACTTAGATTAGAGGTAAGAATCGTACCTAACTGTGACGTCACGCGAAACTGTATTTCCGTCGATTTTCATTTGACGAACAAAAGAAAAAATACGTGTCGAATATTTTTTAATAATGTAACAGACTGTCTAATTAGATTTTATTTGTCGTCTAGCCTGTAGGCTCGGTCGCTTCGCGCGGCAGTTTCCTCGCGAAGCCGCTCGCTCCATGTTTTTTTATACCACGACGGTGACGAACAAGCATACGGCCCGCCTGATGGTAAGCGGTCACCGTAGCCTATGGACGCCTGCAACACCAGGGGTGTTACATGCGCGTTGCAGACCCTTTAAAAAAAAAGGAGGATTCGCTGTGTTGACAGCTAAAGGCGCAAGCTTTGCTCCGTGGATCCCCAGCTGTCAACACAGTGAATCCTCTTGGAGCTCTGGCGACCTTACTCACCAACAGAAACACAACACTATGAGTAGGGTGTGTGTAGTGTGTATGTGGACGCGCCTATCAAAAACGAATACATGCTAAGTTTCCTAGATTTTGCAATCTATGCTAAGTTTCCTAGATTTTGATTACAGGCTGTGAACGTTAGTAAACTTCATAATTCCATAGAAGTTTGTCGTTTAAAATAATACTTTAAAGTTTGACAGTTAATTTGCTTGTAAGAGACAACATGTTTTGACTCTATACCTACTGATGTGCCGACGGAAACTTTCCAATATTGCGAAATATTTCGCATAGGAAAGTTTCCGACACTTCTCATTCTGTCTCATATGGGGATTGAAACTTTCCGCAATGCAAATTGGAAATTTCTTAAATTTCTGTGTACTTTTCAAGAAATTTCCTAGAATTTTTGCAACTTTTTGGAAACTTTCCGGAACTTGCACATCTGTATCTATACCTGCCCCGCGCCTGCGCCTGCAGCGCGGCCCTGCGTTCTTTCTCGGCGGCCTCTCGCGCGGCCGCGGCGGCTGCCATTTTCTCTTCGCGTTTTCTAAAAAAAAAGAAAAAAAAAGACATAAATCAACTCAACAAGACTTTTTTTTTAAATTTGCATCGATGGTTGACTGGTACGGTCGAATGATCATTAGCAGGGCCCGTAATTTTCATGCCCGGTTTCGTCATAATGACGTATACATATAAGCACACAGGATGTTTTATTAATACGAAATTCATACATCCATACATGTATGGATTTCGTATTATGTATGGATAAGGAAGAAACAACAAAACATGTTCTCCTAGAATGTAAACAGATAGAAGTATACAGGAGCAAATACTTAGGAACTCCCAGCACACTACAGGAGGCTATTTGCAACCTTAAAACGATGATAGGTTTCGTGGACGAACTAGGGTGGTTAGAGTAGAGCTACCTCGCTATCACGAAAAAAAGGCACAATGGATGTCGATTTGCGGAAAAAGCCCAGGAAAACTAACTAACTTAATACGAAATGTGTAAATGACTGATAAAGTCTATCAACGTTCGATTCTAACGTCGAACGTAATAGTTTTGACACTATTCAATGACAGCATTATTCTTTCAAACGTAAAACCTAAAACATGATGTATGAAGCTTGACGTCATTTGTCTGTCATCGGCATGAAAATTACGAGCCCTGTTCATCAGTATTGATGTTAATCCTTAAAAAAGCCTTTTTTTCTTAATTTAAAATTGTTAAATATGTGATGTTGAATTGTTAAATAAAGTGTTGATGTAATATTGTCTTCTGTTACCGCGATTGTTATTCATTGAAATTAAACACTTTAGAACGGATTAATCGCGTTTGCACAAGTAACTTTGTTGATTGACGGGGAGAATTCGCATTCTCTCAGTCATCATCTTAACCCTGTGAAAACGAGTGCTGTAAAGGGCTCGAAACGTAAGGATCATGGTGTTAATAAACGCGATTAATCCGTTCTAAAGTGTTTAATTTCAAAGTGTTGATGGCTCAGCGGTGTGAGACTTTCAATCTGAAGGTTTCAGGTTCAAATCCTGCCGGCTCGTACCAATGAGTTTTTCGGATCTTACGTACGAAGTATCATTTGATATTTAACAGTCGCTTTTTAATAAAGAAAAATATCGTGAGGAAATTTGACTAATCCCAATCCCTAGTTCACTCTCTCTCTCACACCATGGGGTAGCCAAATGTGACAAAGGGGGAGCGAGAGTCCAAAATACCATGAAATTCGTGTGACGTAATTATTGGATGATTTAAAAAATAGTAGATTGTATATCAAGGGCATAAAGTAACCCATTTTAGACGAGGTTATTTATTGGTTCGAGTCAAACGAGGATCGATATAGTAGTAGAGGATGAAATGGGTACTTATGCCTGAGGTATACACTCTGCTTTTCACTTCGATAGTAAGGAAAATATTAGATTTATTTCACTTTTAATGCGCGTGCCACCAGCGATGTTACTTTATGCCCTAGAGCTTGAAAACTTAACATGTCTTTAATAATAATGCTTAGAAATATAATCTTTAAAATATATAAGATTTAACTAGGCTATTTGTCAGTCAAAAAAACAGATTGAATTTTGAAATAAAAATGAATTTTTTTTGAAGCGATTTTATGTCGCTTAGCCACGACTTAAAGGTCAACTTTTCGAGCAAGAAAGTGGAAACCATATTTACCGTTTCTGCAGTTCTTTTTTGGCCTCAAGCATGGCTTCCTTCTTCTTCCTGGCGTCGTCTTTGCTGAGCTGTTCCTCTCTTGCCCGGCTGATGGTGCTGGCCTTGGACGCGGAGGCCGGCGCCTTCACGGGAGGAAGCTTCGCTGTTGGCTTGCTCGCAGAACTTGATATCTGGAAACGATTGTTGATCTATTATTTTTAAGCCGATACCAAATTTCCCCTAAGGCGCATACTAGGGATTAGCGTTGAAAATGCCAAAAAAAATCGAATGTTTTTTTCATGATTTAATCGATCTTTCGGTTTTTTTCCGAAGTTTTCGGGTTTTTTAAGAAATATATAATGTCACTATCACTGTCACTCCTTTCATCAAATAAATTGTCTAGACTTCCTTGACTACGTTACGGTTGTTTGCCGAATTGGTTAATTAAAAATTTGCTTGATTGGATCAATTTCTAATGAATGTTTTTGATAATTATAATGAATTTGTTCACTATAAATGTATTCGTCAAATATTACAACCATATTAAATACAATCACAAACAATATACCTAAGATAAAACTAAATCTTAATAAAACCTAAATCTAAACACATACAACACTTTCCTACCTATTCAAAGAGCCCACCCCGTAACGCTCCCGACGCAAAGGTGCCCATCACACTCGCAGCGTTCCCGCGTTGAACTGCAATAGACAACCTCTGCGCCAGGGCCTCTGCTCCTTTCATCTGTTTCAATTGTTTCTTCGTCAATGTAATTGATGTCGCCATGTTGTAGGTGTAAATTAGACCTAATTATGCATTGATTTAGAGTTGAAATATAGAGCGGAAACTTTCATTGATTTTTTCCTAAAGAATCCGAAAAAAACGAGTTGTCTGGGAAAAAATCCGATTTTTTCCAGACTTTTTCAACGCTACTAGGGATATATCATATAGTGGACAAAAATGTTGAATGTGGTTCTCTCAGTTGGCAGAGCGAGTCCACACATACCGCACCCACCGGCGCACGCCGCCGCCAGTGTTATATAATATTACTAATCCTAGGCAACCCTAGCCTTGTGCGGGAGTGAGGGATCCGAGCATCAATTGTTTTTGCGTAGTGTTCAAAACAATTTCTATTAACTTTTTCTATGAGAAATAAATATTCTATTCTTAAGAACTATTATATAATTTTTCTACTCCAGCACTTCTACCTGTCAATTAGATCACTGACAGTGATATAAAAAAAGTATAAATTATAAAGTTCTTTTCCATAAGAACACTGCTCTTATGGATTTTCATACAATATATGAGCACAGTTGTTTTTTTTTAATTTCTATACTGGCCACAGCAAACCCTATTCTGCCACGTTTCTAAACTTTGTTTTCTACGCTATTTTAGGTGTCGTAGAAAAACTAGCGTATGCAACAGCTCATAACTGGTTCTTAAAACTCTCGGGTCCATTATTACGAAACGAGACGACTTCGTTTCGTTTTGTAACGGCGACCCTCAAGTTTTAAGAACCCTTATTATATCACTGTTGCATAAACTACTATTGTAGTGATCTTATTACACCAAAATGGGATACTATAGAGTATATTTATATAGTACTAGCGACCCGCCCCGGCTTCGCGCGGGTTATTATTAAACATATAAACATTCCTCTTGAATCACTCTATCTATTAAAAAAAACCGCATCAAAATCCGTTGCCTAGTTCTAAAGATTTAAGCATACAGGGATATAGGGACAGAGAAAACGACTTTGTTTTATACTATGTAGTGACTAGTGACTATGAAACGATAAGTAACTAAGGTCTACCTGAGTGGTCTTCCCGTTGAAGATCATGTTGTTCATCTTGGCCAGCGTGTCGGCGGAGAGCACCTGCTTCGATATGATCTTGTCGGGCGGCGTACAGTTATCTGGCTCAACGTCCTGTTAAAACAAAATAAAACTCCTTTAACTATAGTCAATTTTAGATAGGCTGTTCTCCTATTAGCGACAATGAGCTGTCTCCGCGCTGAAAACTATCTGATTTTTGATTTTTACAGTACACATGGTGCTACTTTACCGCCCTAGAGCGATAGTGAGCACTTTACGTGCCTGCGTCGAATATTCAAAGGGCCGTATGCACTGTAAAACGTCGTATAATATCCGTGCGTAGAGGTAATTCACCCTTGTATAGTAATGTACTATTTTTGGTAGGAGGTATATGGCCGAAATTTTGAATTAGCTGACTTATCAGTACAGTATACTTTTTATTTCCCTGGTTGGTAACTGTACACTTGCCTACATTATTTTACACCTTAATGAAATGAAAAGAAGTATGAAATAGTCTAATTCAAACACATGTTTATTTTTTAAATAATTTCTACGGTTATTATTTTACACATGATCAAATATTGGAAAAATCGAGAATATCGCGTAATAGGGGAAAGGCCCGGATACGGGTTCAATATAATAAAATTACAACAACCACATCTTTTAGCGTCAGGAATACGCTGTTAAAATGCTCACGGGCACCGTGTATAGTAGTGTTACTACATTAATAACAAATCATCTTTGTTTCAACAGTTATTCTTACCTTTTTGGCCATGGCTCTCGTTTTCGTTCTGGTCGTCCTGGCGGCCATTTCCTCAAACTGTTGCACTTTGGCTTTCACGGCGGAACTGCAATACGAACATAAACATGTCAAAACAATAAGAAAACACGACTGAGTATCGCTTAACCGCTTAAAAAACGACGGAGTATTTAAATATGACACAGAAACGAGACAAGTGACAATCAAGTTCTCTACTTGGAATGTAGACGTCATATCGTCGTAAGTTCTTAATTTGAAAAGAATTTGGTTGTCACTTAGGATCAATACTGTTAATTCATACATTTAGGGTCACTTGCACCACCGAAAATGGAGGGTTAACCTGAGGTTAACCCACCATTTTATATTGCATTTGACAGTTGACAACCCACTAACCTTTAGTTAAGCGGGTAGTGCAAGTGGCCCTTAAGGGTTAAACTAGCTATAACCACCGCACTATAGAGAGGAGAAACCACCGGCGGTCGTGCGACAAATGTTAGCTCAGTGGGCGGGCTTTTTTTATTTTATTTTTGTATACTACGACGGTGACAAACAAGCATACGGCCCGCCTGATGGTAAGCGGTCACCGTAGCCTATGGACGCCTGCAACACCAGTACATCACTGTCATACAAATGAGATTGTTTATAGTAAACTAGCGACCCGCCCCTCAACACAACAAACTGCAAAAACAACACAAACTGGTCTAGATTCCATGTGAAAAAGTGGCAAACAACAGGCGGTCTTATCGCTAAAGAGCGATCTTTTCCAGACAACCTTTGGGTAGGAGGGTTATATATGTTTTTAAATTTAAGTTTGTAATGTTTAAATATTTATTACTTTTTGTGTAATGATTATCATTAATTCTATTGTAAATGTTAGATTATGCAGCATATAAGGGTCTTGGTTGTTATTGCTGTAAGCTTGTATGTGTGTATTTTTATTTATTTATTTGGGAAACATACAGCACATAATTATACAATAAGGTAACAAACAGAGTTAAAACATAAGCCAAAACAGTTTCCACTAATAGCTAATACACAATTCCTTTGCTCCGAAACATGTAAAAATAAAAAAGTTATATCAGGTTGAATTCACGACATGAAAATACAACAATTACAATTTAGAACACACAAAATTATCAAATTAGAATTTAAAATACAACACAAGATACACGTACAATAAGTAGCAACTCAATATAATTTTAATTAAAAATAATAACGAAATAACCATAGTATGCTAAAGTTGGTGTTTCATGGTTTTTTTTTTCGATTTTTTTTTTCGATTAGAAATATGAATAAATGAAAAGTCCACGGGAATGACTCCGAACACCTGTGTGGGTGCATGAACTTAATGTTTTACTCACGTGGGTTCTTGCGGCTTCCCTTCCTTGGTGGGCGAGCAGAACTCCTCGCTGTTGTCGTCCGTCAACAACGACGAGTCGTCCGTCAGGTTGGGAGTCCCGGCCTCTACAACATACCAATTTTGACTCTCTTTATGACATTTAAGGTGAATGAGCATAAAGGGTTGGCAACGCGCATGTGACCCCCCTGGACTAGTTCTCTTTATGAGATTTAAGTAGGATGAGCAAAAAGGGTTGGCAACGCGCATGTGACCCCCCTGGACTAGTTCTCTTTATGAGATTTAAGTAGGATGAGCAAAAAGGGTTGGCAACGCGCATGTGACCCCCTGGACTAGTTCTCTTTATGACATTTAAGGTGAATGAGCATAAAGGGTTGGCAACGCGCATGTGACCCCCCTGGACTAGTTCTCTTTATGAGATTTAAGTAGGATGAGCAAAAAGGGTTGGCAACGCGCATGTGACCCCCCTGGACTAGTTATCTTTATGACATTTAAGGTGAATGAGCATAAAGGGTTGGCAACGCGCATGTGACCCCCCTGGACTAGTTCTCTTTATGAGATTTAAGTGGGATGAGCATAAAGGGTCGGCAACGCGCATGTGACCCCCCTGGACTAGTTCTCTTTATGAGATTTAAGGTGAATGAGCATAAAGGGTTGGCAACGCGCATGTGACCCCCCTGGACTAGTTCTCTTTATGAGATTTAAGTAGGATGAGCAAAAAGGGTCGGCAACGCGCATGTGACCCCCCTGGACTAGTTCTCTTTACATCTCTGTTGGGTTCATAATTTTGACTTGTTAGATACATACTACTTATGTATTCTGTAGCATTAGATCTAAGACTGTTAACTTAACAGTCTGATGACTTGTGATATTTATATCATAAAGATATTTTATTATTATTTATTTTTGACGTTTGGAGGCCTTTACACCTCCACATCCTATTAGAATAATTTTTTGACTATGGGGACCTTTTACATCTCCAAATTTTATTCGTATTTTATTTTGACGTTGGGGGACCTTCTACATCTCCAAACTTAATTTATTATTAACTATAGAGACTATACATCTCCTGTCATATTACTTAGTACATATTGTTCACCCAGGTTTTGGCTGTTATATTATCAGTATTTAGATTATACTTTTACTTCTCACTATATATTGTAAATGTTTGTATATGCAAATGCTTTATTGTAATGCTATGCAAAGCAAGAAAAGCAAGACGAGCTTCAAAATAAAATATCGCTTATATCTTCTTGATCAACAAAAACTAAAATTTTAAAATGTTGCAAACTCTACTATATAATAAGGTACTAAGGAAACTTTAAACCTTTAAACCTTCCCTCTTAATAAACATATTTAAAATAAAAATTAATGACCAATATTCAAACACATACTATATATAAACGCGGTACGCACAGACAGACACACACAAACCATATAAATCAAACTCAAACACTCACACTTTTCACATCCATACTTTTAGCACAAATACTTTTCTCATTGTCTTTATTTTTATTGTTTCTATTTATTTGTTTAATTTTAAGCGTTGCACGTGGTAGTTGTAGTTTTAGTTTGTAAAGGTCCTGGCAGAATACCAGCGATGTGGCTAGCCGCATCATAATGCTGAGCCAGCGCCTATTCTCTGCCACGACACATGGCTATTTTTGTTATTAATAAGTACTTCTGTTTTTTAGTGTTTAAATTGCATGCATGTCCTTTTTTGTAATTTTTTTGTGCTTTATGCCATGTATGTTGTGGGTGTGAATAAAGATTTTATCTATCTATCTATCTACTGACTTGTAAAAGTGACCTTGAGGCCTACTTGCATTTTTTTTTTTTTAATTTTTACATTGTCTTCTGTTACCGCGATTGTTATTCATTGAAATTAAACACTTTAGAACGGAGAACACTTTAATTATAGAATGCCCTTCAGGCTATGTATAATATGTATGTATGTAGCTTTATAAGCCCCTCTGGGCATTGTAGACCAACCTTTGTTTTTATTTTTAAATTTTTTTTTTATATTTTTGTATGTAGGTAGTTTGCACAAGTAACTTTTTTGATTGACGGGGAGAATTCGCATTCTCTCAGTCATCATCTTAACCCTGTGAAAACGAGTGCTGTAAAGGGCTCGAAACGTAAGGATCATGGTGTTAATAAACGCGATTAATCCGTTCTAAAGTGTTTTGTTTTGTTGTGTGTTGTGTGTTGTTTGGTGTGTTTCACCGTCAATCAAAAAGTTACTTGACTTTAAGTTGATTGACGGGGAGAATTCCCATTCTCTCAGTTATCATCTTAACCCTGTGAAAACGAGTGCTGTAAAGGGCTCGAAACGTAGGGTCATGGTGTTATTAAACGCGATTAATCCGTTCTAGTGTTTATTTTCAATGAATAATAATCGCGATAACAGAAGACAATATTATTACTTACCCTTTTCAATAACAACAGTGGAGTCCATTATCTTAGCCTGGGGTTTGTCTAAAACCATGGTGTCTCTGTTGATCTTATCTAACACGACCGTTTCATTCATAGCAATCTGAAAAAAGAATAATGTTTTATTCACTAACTTAACAAAAAGTACCATTGCGATGCCAACTTGCAAGCAATTTTGGTTACATTGCTGACATCTAAGATAGAACTATATCCCACACTTTTGAAAGTTGAAAAATTTGGACAACTCTGGGATACCAGCCCATCCCTCTACCAACTGAGCTACCGAGACCACACCCGTGGCTTCAAATTTCTCAACCATATCTCTCACATGCGCATGGGCTCTACCGTAAGAAAGTACTTCTTAATCGACAAGTGGAGTCCCTAGTTATATTGAGAATTCAACCCCAACAATGCACTACCCCATACTAAACTATTTTTTTTAAGCAAATACGTCTACTAAGGATACCAGAAAAAAAGGAAAGAAGTCGCGGGTTCGAGGCCCAGGTCATTAGTTATTCCACTTATCCTTTCTGAGAAACCTTACGAATAGTCGTACCCTCTGCAAAAATGGGCAGAATATTTTTGAATACAAAATGTCAGATAAGGATACTCGCGATATCTATAATAATAAATAATATAGGACATTCTTAAACAAATTGACTAAGTCCCGCAGTAAGCTCAAAGCTTGTGTTACGGGTACTCAGACAACGATATATATAATATACAAATACATAAATACATACAAAACATCCATGACCCAGCAACAAACATGTGTTCATCACACAAATAAATGCCCATACCGGGATTCGAACCCAGGACCATCGGCTTAGCAAGTCACTACCAACTACGCCAACCGGTCGTCTAATCTGTTCTTAGTTAGCCACTTACCGTCTTCCCATCAGTATGGTCAAACACCCCATTGGGCAGCACCACAGTCTTATCCATACTAATCGTCACCGTAGTATTCATACTTATAACACGCGTCTCCTCCAAGTTTGCTGTCTCTTTCTTCCCTTTCTTCTTAGCTCCTTTTTTAGATTGTGTGGAGTCGTCAGAGGTCACGGATATGGTGGAGTCTGTTTTGGTCTTTTTTACTGTTTTTTGTGGTATGGCCGGCGAGTGGGGGTCTGGTATGGATATCCTTTCTTTTTTGGGTACTATTATTTCTGGTTCTGGGGTTGGTTCTTTCGGTTTTGGGGTTGGTTCTTTCGGTTTCGGTGCTGGTTCCTCCCTGTGTACAATAAGTTATAGCATTTGTCATAAGTTTGTCAAAATTAATATACCTTATATATAACACTTTCGCGTTTTATACACATTATGAACATAGAAGGGGTATATAGCGAATGTAGTTAATTTACATCAATATACCGTTTCGACACAGTTTCGGCTTGACTGATGAATCAGCGAAGTATCGATAGTATAAGTTTTCTTCAAAAAATATGTTGAAATAATTTATAGTATGACTTAGCAGGGTATATCCACGATGTGTGGCTTACTTTTTAGATACTTACTTTTTTTATATTAATAAGTGTAAATATGTATGATGCAATGCATGCATACTTACGCTGCTTTCTTGCCTCTTCTAGTTCTCTTTGGTCTAGGTTTATCTGCCGGTGATTCTGTGAAAGTTATTTATTTATTTATTTGTGATAAAAGAAAGGTTGTTTTTTAAGAGAGTAGATATATTAGTACTTTTTGTAATTAGCCTAGTGGTTATGGCGTTAGTTGAAGACCGGAGTTCGATCCTCGGATTGGCCTCCGTTGGTCTTTTTCTTTAGTATATGACATCTATTTCAGTTTTCAAAGTAGATGTATTGTTATGGTAATGGATATTAGTGTAGTATATAGATATTGCATGAATTCTTTACCTATGCCATTTTGTATGGGCGGTTGTGTATTCTCAGTGTCTGTAGTTGATGATTCGGATATTTTCTGAAAAAAATATAGAACATATTAAATAATAAGTATTTAAAACTGGTCAATCACTCGACATGTTTCGATCTTTACGAAGAACGTCATCAGGAGCGACCACCCGCGACAGAGGCAAGTCGTGCACGCCTTGTCCCACGAGAGTTTTACATTTAAAAATAGAATAGTTTATATGTGGTCTTAAACTTTGAGAAGTTATTGGCAGAAATTAGCTATAATTTGGCTTGATGGAAACCGATTATTGTTGGTTTTGATTAAGGGTTTTTACAATATTCGTCTGTGTTAATCCATTATTAGTTAGTTGTTTTTCGCGATTTTTATTAAATTTATCTTGTTGGATTGGAGGACTTTCTACGCTTGTTATTTGGTAAACAAATTTATGTATTGGGATAATTTAGAATGTTTGAAAACGTAGCATAATTTTTATACTAGATTCTTGAGATGGTGGAATTATGTGAATTTTAAAATTACCCTTAATTGGGAATTATCCCAATACACGCTACAAATTATAAATAAGTAGATCTGTAGGAAAACGAAAATTTACTGGTCGCATTTGATTTGCAAATAGAAGAATTATAGTATCCAATGCTGTAACCGCCGCGTTCGCGGCCGATTGGAGCGCAGACGCAGCGAACAATAATCGAATTTATATGGTTAATTTTACTCCTAGGGAACAATGGCCGACTGGCCCCGGGGACCTCGCCCCTACAGCAGCCCCTACTTGGCAGAGAAACCACTATATCTGCCTCGGGACGGACTAGCGTTGAAAAAGTCTGGAAAAAATCCGATTTTTTTCCCAGACCACTCGTTTTTTTCGGATTCTTTAAGAAAAAATCAATCTCGGCGGTCGCTTAGCATCATGGGACCAACTCTTTACAACTCAGTACCCTCTAATATAAGAGACTCAAGTTGGTCTGATAAAATATTTAAAAGAAAACTTAAGGTGTATCTTGTAGAAAATGCTTACTACAGCATAGATGATTTTTCAAATCCCTAGTCAAAATGAGAACGTTGACCCTACACTCAATAAAAGGGTAAATGTCGAATGTACATAGTGCTAATTGTATATAAGTAATATAGTAATAACTGACTTGTAAAATGTGTTTTTACCAATAAATATCTGTATCTGTATCTGTTATGAAAGTTTCCGCTCTATATTTCAACTCTAAATCAATGTATATTAGGACTAATTTACACCTACAACAGGGCTGCATCGATGACATTGAGGAAGAAACAATTGAAACAGATGAAAGGAGTGACAGTGATAGTGACATTATTTATTTCTTAAAAAACCCGAAAACTTCGGAAAAAAAAGGAAAAGTTGATTAGATCATGAAAAAAACATTTTTTCCGGCATTTTCAACGCTAGGACGGACACAGGGTGCGCCTGAGCTCGGCTATGCCGGCAACTATTCAATATTCAATATTCAAGCATTTATTTGCATAATAAAAGCACAAAGTCATGCATGCAAATACAGTTTATAATAATCTTAAAACTAAAACGATTGAATAATACAAGAAAAACTAATAATACATAGCTCTGAAATAATAATAACTGACTCAAACAAGAAGAAAAATGAGATAAAATAAGGAATTTTAGGTACACAGGTCAAAATACAATTTCTATATCACATATGTCATGAGAAGGCAATTATAATGTAAACTAATAATAACAATGTCAAAGAAATATAATAATGTCAGGTACATTGGTCAAAAAGCTTATCATAATATTCGTTAATGGAGTAAAAAGGACGGCACAAAAAATATTCTTTAACTGTTTTGTTAAAAGTTTTAAAATCATCTATATTTTTAATGTCGTCGGTCAATAGATTGTATACTTTTATAGCAGTATTGTTTAAGCTTTTGTCAAAATTTACATAATGCGCGTCATTTAACAGTAACCTATTCCTAATTCGTAATTTATAAAGATTTATGGTCGCACCCTGTTCCGCGTACAAATGTTTGTTGGTGAACACATAAACACAAATCTTATACAGGTACATAGAAATCACAGTCATAACTTTGTTCTTTATAAATATACTACGGTGCGACTCAGGTATTGTATGACATCCTTCTACTATTCTCATGGCTTTTTTTTGCTTAAGCAGAAGTAGATTTATATTAGATCCGTTTCCCCAGACCTCAATGCAATATCTAATGATGCTTTCAAAGTATGAAAAGTACATAGTTAATAAAACTTCTTTACTGGCAATGTTAGATAAGGCTGTCATGGCATAACACGCCCCCGCCAATTTTATATTAATCTTATCGATTTGATCATGCCATCTCAAATAAGGGTCAAGATCTACACCTAAGAATTGCACGCAATTTGCTTTATCAATTGGAATATTACAGTCAAAATCAGAACTTGTGGTGCTCCTACGAAATGCCATATAAAAGCTTTTACTGCAGTTCATTTTTAATCCGTATTCTCGTCAGTCAATCCCTTACTTTCCGCCCCTCGGCAATAATGTAGTATTAGCCATTAGTATTGTTTAACCCTTCGAGTCCCAAGCATTTGAACCTTAGAAAGCAATGGAGCTCAGACGTTTTCTTGAAATGAACATTGACATCATATGATGTCGCTGGGCTTTCAAAACTTTTGACCAACCGCTGATAAGTTATGAATGGCATTCGATAGTTCACAATGTCAGCTCCGGTCTGCCATCGTGTGACTAGACGCGGTCAATCGTTCCACCCTTACGTGGTTTCCCTGCCGCTGATTCGCACAAAACGCTTTGCTTTGTTACGCGAACAGCTAAGGAGTGGAATTCTCTACCTGCGAATTTATTCCCTGCCCACTATAACTTGGATCTTTTTAAATCGCGAGTGAATAGACATCTTGTAGGCAAGCATGCTCCATCCTAGACTACATCGGCACTTACCATCAGGTGAGATTGTAGTCAAATGCTTACCTATTCCTCAAAAAAAATAAAAAAATGTCATTCAGTTAAATATTGAAGGTGCGAGCTAAAATATACTTAATTCCAGGGGAAAAAGGCATAAATTCGAGCGCAGGACGCCTGTCATCGTATGTCGCTGGGTTCCAGAGGTATTGCCTCCGACATCATATGATGTCGCTGGGGCTTACTTTTTTAGCCCGGGTGCGCTTGGGCCGGGGCTCGGGCGGCGGCTGCCGGGGCTCCGGCTCCGGCTCCGGCTCCGGCTCCGGCTCCGGCTCCGGGCCGGCGCCGGCCCCGCTGGCCGCGGGCCTGCTGGCCGTGCCGCGCCGCGACGACCGCACTGCACGCTCCACGGGGGCCGGGGCTGAAATTGTAAAGGTCCATTGTAAGCTCCAACCGACACCACTTTGACAAAAGTGACACAAGACAAAATGTTAGGAAATAAGGAATGTATGTAATATATTATTATGATTAGAGTGTAAGGTTTAGCTGTTAGCGCTAATTTACAATAAACAATAAACTTTTTTTGTCTCAGCCGGAATTAAATTGAGTTCTCGGCCGAGACCGAGACTTAATAATAAATATGAAAAAACGCGTATTTTTTACAAAAAACATCAGAATTAAACTGTTGTTTAATATAGCCATCACTAAAATACTACATTTACAGCCCAACTTTAAAAAAAAGTTATAACTTGCATTACATACAATGACACGATTTGGTTTATAATTGATTAAAATACTGGTGAATCCCCACCAAAATAGCAAAAAGTGTCAAGAAGGAAAGTTCGGCCAGGGCCGATAATCTCGGCCCTTTTTGGCCGAGAGCTGAGACCCAGATCTCTCAAAAATACGAATTTAATAAAGCTAACTATTCCATTCTGTTTCCTTAATTATACCAAGCCACATGACGAAGTTAATGCAAATACTCAAGAAGATATACAGGATGTTTTTTGGGTCATGCTTGATAGTTAAGTATCAACTCATACTTAGGAGCAATTAAATATCAATTAACCCTTAATTAGGAGATTTTTTTCCGGGATTTCGTGGTTGTTCCCATAGTGAAAGTTACTCAGCGCGGCCCTCCCCAGTACCCTGTTCACTCCTGCTCCATGACCCAAAAAACATCCTGTAGAGCTCTAACTGAACCAAACTTACCAGGAGGTGGCGGCATAGTCTCGGTGTTCTTCCTCATGCGCGTGCTACGCTTGCCGGTCGACTCCTCCTCACTGTCCGTAGACTTCTCCTTCGGCGGCAGCTTGCGAGGCTCTACGCAAAAAAAAGAAAAAAAAAATGCACTCCCTAATAGTAGTTTTTCTACTCCAGCACTTCTATCTGTCAATTAGATGACTGACATCGATATTTAAAAAGTATACATTATAACTCATAATTGGTTCTTAAAACTCTCCGGTCTGTTATTACAAAACTCGACTAATAATAGACCAGAGAGTTTTAAGAACCAATTAGCTGAAATAGCGAAGAAAGCCAAATCTCGAAAACTGGCAGAATGAGATAGATGTATGCCCACTTAAGAAATTAAAAAATCAACAGTGCTCATATATTGTATGGAAATCTATAGGAGCATCGTTTAGCGGTATAAGCCTGCTAATGTGAGGCATAGTTTAGTTGAGCGGTGGGTTAAGTTAGCGTCCTCTTGTTTCTTTTTGTTATGTGTTTTTTTCTGAATAACAATTATAAAGCTCAAAGTAAATATTCGTTTAAAAGCAAGTTGCGTAAGCATTTATTCGAAAATATTCGTCATTAAGGGTCTGCATGATGTTTCGCTCTAGGTTCACTTATATAAGGTATATAATATGTATTTGTATATGTAGGTACATTTATATTTGTACATGTTTAAGTATATATCTTTTTTCTACCATCCTGCAACAAACTAACAGTTTCGGTTTAGCCCGATGGTTGACTGGTAGAGAATGCCTAAAGGCATTAAGTCCGCCATTTGTATATTAATTTCATTGTGCAATAAAGTTTAAATAAATAAATTATAATCACTGTATTAGAGATACAACTTTTTTGTTGACACAAATATTTAACCCCGTTTTGCCTGTTACTAAGATTGCATAATTATACTCGAGAAATTCGCCGGCATTTCGATAAGACCAGTTGGCCTAGTGGTTATGGCGTTAGCCGCGTAACCTGAAGACCCGAGTTCGATCCTCGGATTGGCCTTCGTCGGTGTTGGTCTTTTTCTTTAGTATAATGACATCTATTTCAATTTGTATTAGAGATGATTCTTACTTGGCACGGGAGCGGTCGGCGGCGGCATAGCAGTATCATCCTTATTGGGTTCCTGTTTGACGGGAACTATTGGTATATCTAACGACGACTCTGTCTCCATTGGTTCCGGCGGGAGGGAGATCTTCTCCAATTTCACTGCAAAATATAAAGCTAATTAAGGGAAACGGCCCAGTGGACGCTTTTTTTACTACGACGGTGATAAACAAGCACACGGTCCGCCTGATGGTAAGCGGTCGCCGTAGCCTATAGGCGCTTGCAACTCCAGGGGTGTTACATGCTTTAAAAAAAGGAGGATTCGCTGTGTTGACAGCTAAATGGGCAAGCTTTGCTCCGTGGGTCCCCAGCTATCAACACAGTGAATCCTCTTGGAGCCCTGGCGACCTTACTAACCAACAGTAACACAACACTATGAGTAGGGTCTAGTTATAACTATAAAACTCTGGTGAAACTCGAATATATTAAATAATATTCAAAACGGGTCACTCACGTAATTTAGTCGATGTTCGTTCGACATGTTTCGTTCTTTACGAAGAACGTCATCAGGAGCGACCACCCGTGTCCGAATATTCGGACAAATCAAATTATGCTAAACTCGACTATGCCATAACAGTTTATGCGTATAACCAATTATGACTATACTGGTTATGCCAAATAGAATTATGAATACAAAAATTATGCAAAGACAAAGGGGTATCAAAACCGTGTTATAAATATACATGCATCTGCATTCATATTTGAACTCTCTTCCCCTGTAATAAGTTCCGAAGTCATCATCATCATCATTTCAGCCGAAACACGTCCACTGCTGGACATAGGCCTGCCCCAAAGATTTCCACAATGACCGGTCCTGCGCCACCCGCATCCAGCGGACTCCTGCGACCTTCACCAGGTCATCAGTCCACCTTGCGGGGGGCCTACCCACGCGGTCGCCACTCGAGAACCTTTCCGCCCCAACGGCCATCGGTTGTGCAATGTGCCCCGCCCGCTGCCACTTAAGTTTAGCGATTCGGAGACCTATATCGGTTACTTTGGTTCTGCTGCGGATGGTCTCATTTCTGATACGATCTCGCAGAGAGACTCCTTGCATAGCTCTCTCCATGGCCCTTTGGGTGACTTTGAGCCGTCTTATGAGGCCCATTGTAAGCGACCACGTTTCAGTACCGTATGTCATCACTGGCAACACACACTGATGATATCGGTTACTTTGGTTTTTTTTGTGTAGTGTGTGTGTGTGTATATTTGTCGTGACTGTACCTTGTAGAAGGGGCAGTGTGTTCTCCTTGTCTTCGTCCTTGCGACGGCGCGTCTTATCTGTGTCGTCGCGTCGCAACTTCTGCGTCAAGTTAACATTCACCTGCGGATTGTTTTTCAACTTTTTAGTAACTGGAAACTAACTTTATGTAAATTAAACTTAGTTTATACCTTTAAATACATAGAAAACATGGACTCAGGAACAAATATTCGTGGTAAACACACAAATAAATGCCCTGACCAGGATTCGAACCTGTGACCTCCTGTTTCGTAGGCAGGGTCACTACTGGCTAGGCTAGGAGGCTGTTGCTTATGCCTAAGAATTGGGCATTTATTGTAAGAAATTGGGGGTGTTTTTTTTATAAAGAACATTTGTTTATGAGTTACACAACCATTCAGCATTTTAAGCAACTACTACTAATTTACTTTATATACAAGGATCAGTTCACTTTCCTTTAATATGGCAAAAACAAATGACAATCACAGAAAGCAAACCCAATACAAGAAGTGAATTCCTAGCATAATGTGAGAAATAATTCGTAAGTGGAGTAGCTAAAACTAGTACTAGTACAATCTACATTCTGAGGACTGTAAAACATGTTGAAATTTACCAAATCCTCATCGTCACTCACAAGTAAAACATTCTGTGACGCCAGGGGTCGAACTTTCTGCACAAGAAATAAAGATAGTTACTTCTTAATAGGCTAGACGACTAAAAAAATCTATTTAGTCCGTCTTTTAGATTATTAAAAAATATTGTACACGTATTTTTTCTTTTGTTCGTCAAATCAAAAATGACGAAAATACAGTGCGTTCAAGTTTCGCGTATCGTCACTATTAGGTACAATTCTTACCTAGTAGTGACGTCACCACCCCACCGCGGAACTTTGATGCTCTTTATCTGCGTCATTTTTAGTTAAATTGAAAAAGGAAAAATACGTGTCTAATCATTTTAGACAATCTCACTGACGGTCTAATTAGAACGATAGATTTTTAACCTTGGCGTCATCCCTATTGTATTCATTAATATAAATGGTAGTTAGGTACTTCAGAAAACATGAATGAATTTTAAAATTGCGGTGCTATCATAAATTAATGGGACTGTATTGCCTTACAGACTAGACTGCAGGTTCAGCGACCCAAAGCTTAAAAGCTTGTTTTACAACAAAAAGGTAATCTCAAATCTCCCTTAACCCTTTAACCGCTTAGAATTTTTCAATAAGCGTGCTCGTGTCGCCGCGTCCCCCGAAATTACACGAAGATTCGTCTATTTATCAGGCTTCGGTGAAATGAGCTGGAAAACGTTTGTCTTATATATCGGACTATGGCGGTGAAAAGGTTAAAAACATTTACTAGTTCTCCAAAGCCATGAGTAAGCAATGTTACGTCTTGTAGCTTTGAATGTCATAGGAAGACTATACTATAAATCTAAAGGAAAAAGGAGCACTTATCACCTTGTTCTCTGTCAGTCTGTCTTGTTTAAGTCCCATGTTAATCAAAATATATGTACCTGTTTGGTAATATTGTTCTGAGCCTTAACGGAGGCATTCCGTTTGGGTCTCTTCTCCTGCTCCGGACTGGAAATGCCGTCCACCTGCTCCTTGCTTCGCTTGTTAGAGAGCCGCTTTTCTGGCTTCTCCGGTCCATCCTTTGACTTACTACCTTTCGCAGCGTTCTCATCTGTAATGAAAGTTTAATGTAATACTTTATATCTACTATTTTAGGAAAATTTAATTTTAATATTGTCTTCTGTTACCGCGATTGTTATTCATTGAAATTAAACACTTTAGAACGGATTAATCGCGTTTATTAACACCATGATCCTACGTTTCGAGCCCTTTACAGCACTCGTTTTCACAGGGTTAAGATGATGACTGAGAGAATGCGAATTCTCCCCGTCAATCAAAAAAGTTACTTGTGCAAACTACCTACATACAAAAATATAAAAATAATTTAAAAAATAAAAACAAAGGTTGGTCATCAAGGATCAAGCACGACACAGAACTGGAAGACCTTAATGTGGACTTTGTTTGAAAAGATTGAAAACGGATAAAAGAGGCAAAATGGGGTAGTTTTCTTGTCGCTTCTTTCTGCTCCATAAGCCAGTTAGGGAAGCGTTCGTAAGTTGTATGTATGTTAATCCTCACAGGGTTTAAACATTTTTATTTTAATTATAGAATGCCTTTCAGGCTATGTATTACTAGCTTTATAAGCCCCTCTGGGCATTGTAGACCAACCTTTGTTTTTATTTTTTAAATTATTTTTATATTTTTGTATGTAGGTAGTTTGCACAAGTAACTTTTTTGATTGACGGGGAGAATTCGCATTCTCTCAGTCATCATCTTAACCCTGTGAAAACGAGTGCTGTAAAGGGCTCGAAACGTAGGATCATGGTGTTAATAAACGCGATTAATCCGTTCTAAAGTGTTTAATTTCAATAAATTTAATTTTTTTTAATTGTTTTCTACTCAGAATTGCGAGCTCTTTCAATCCTAGTAGGAGAAAAAAAGTGTCCCAAGATTTGTTTTCCATTTCGCCTCCATAATTTCATTGATTTACTTGTTTTAGTATGGAGGTAGCGTCAATGGAAAGTTTCAAATTTGTATGGAACATTTAGGACACTTTTTTTCTCCTACTAGGATTGAAAGAGCTCGCGATTCTGAATAGAAAACCATTAAAAAAATTAAAATTTTCCAAAAATGGTTTTTGTACAACAAAAAATAAAAACGCCCATCTATCGTTTATGCATTTGTTCATTTGTTTATTGAATTTTTTAAATTAAAATATGAATGAATCCTTCGTTTTATTTGAGCTCATCTTCTTAGTGTTTTCTCAGCTAATACCATGGATCCGGGAGCCTGGGGTACACTTTGGCAATTTATCTCTAGTGCTGTAAAAGGCTCGAAACATAAGGTCATGGTGTTAATAAACGCGATTAATCCGTATTAGTGTTTAATTTCAATGAATAAGAATTGCGGAAACAGAAGACAATATTAATTTTTCTCAAGATATCGTCCGGGATAGTGCAATACCGCGTAACTAACAAATGCAATAGGGTACAATAATCTTGTCGGTTGTTTGAATATTGAACTCTATGGACTTTGTTAGTTACGCGGTATTGCACTATCATATACGCAAATTATATCATATTTACACAATTAAAATACAGATTTAAAGACACTGACAAGACTGACAGTGCTGCACTGATTGTTCGGTCCTGTATTAGGTTTAAGTATTAGGTTTAAGTAATGGTTTCTGACGGAAGATCAGCGCTGCGTTTTTCGCAGCATTATGCTGAGTCAGCACCTGGTTCGTACCACAACACATTGTCTACAAGCATGTTTTCTTGTTATAATTTGTGAATGTCAAAATGTTTATGCTTACTTTATAGTTGTATACTTTTTGTGATGATGTTATTGTTTGTGGATGAATAAAGATTTTTATCTATCTATCTATCACTATCCCCGACGATATGGCATAAATGCTAATTGGTACAAGCCAGGTTTTAACCTGCGGGCTTCAGATTGAAACTATTGAAAGTCACACGCACTTACCACTGGGCCACCAAAGCTTCTTAGATTCTGATTGTATATAATACCCTAGCTCAGGGCCAGCAGTCTTTTAGCAGCCAAGGGCCACATAGCAGTTAACGAGACTGATGCGGGCCGCATTTTCTTATGTTTAGTTGATAACTTTAACACACAAATTATACAAAATCGCAGCCCGCTGTTGCCACCAGTGTCCGAGCTTGATAATTGATTGATCTGTTCTTGCAGTTTTTCATGAAAGCAACATGGAGTGGCTTATAAAGCTCTCAAGGAGGAATTTATTGACACTATCCCTGTTGTAGGTAGTTCCACAAATATATGTCTACCCCTTAATTTTAATAAATCAGTTGTCATCCGAGTTCGGTGTTTGATTTACAACATGGTGGCAGCGGTGGGATTTACAACAATCCCCGAGATTGCAATTTATTTCAATCCTAAACTTAATTTCTATTTAAAGCTCCCTTAATTGCAGTCCCACACATCAATGTCTACTCAAAAATTGTGTTGCCATTGGTCCAAAATTGTGTCATGCAGTGGCTTTAGAGCTGGTTGCACAAGTCAACGCAGGAGATGCTAGATGAGAGAGGGCCGATAGGCATTGCTACCTCTACAATTTGGTATGCATATAAATGAATATCAGACATTTTACACTCTGAAAAGGACAACTTGCCGGACTGTTAGTTTTTGAGTCAGGATCACAAAACTAGCAAAATAGCAATGTCTATTGTCACATTCAAATGAAATAGAAAACCAAGTAGGAGCTTAAGGCTGTTTAATCAGAATGTATAAATAAATAAAATAAATATTACAGGACAAAATGGCGTACCTTCGTCTTCATTGATGCTCATAAGCGTGTTCACAAGGGCCTTCTTCTGATTCTGGTCCCGTTTGCCGCGTCCATTCTGATATTCCTCAGCAAACTTGTCTATACAGTCGAAAGCGACCTGCCAATCACACCAATTCAATCACTAAAACATCATTACATATCTGTTCTTTCTTTCCACGATTACTTGAGATTTTACACGGAAAAGCGTTGCAGAGACGAAGTTAAGAATTGAAGTTTTGATATAAAATTTTTACGGTTTAAAAGTAATTGTTTGTTAATATACAGCATTTTTATGGTTGTAAAGAACTTAAATTGTAATATATACACAATTAAATCGCACTTTTATTTACAAATCGTCTCCAGAACGGTTAGATAAGTACAACGAAATCCACCATTTTCACAACGTATTTAAACACAAAAGTCGATGTACCTTTATGTCGTCGTTCAGGGAACTAACAAAACTGTTAGATATTCCATTAAGTTTACACAGTATTTCATCAAAAACGGACATGATTGTAATAAAAACTACACTTTAATAAATGTTTCACAAATTGACAAACGACCTAAAACACTACACAATCGAAAACCGTTTGAAATTGAAATTTAACGTTGAATGTTGCCATGTGCTATGTTGTTGCCAAATCAGAATGCGTTCCAATTTTTGGCTTCCATTTTTTTTTTTCGTCGTCAGTGTTGCCAGGGCTCTTGTGTCACAAGTCAGGTTCCGTAAAGCCCCTCATTCACGGCAGTCCGCCGGCACCGTGAATGTCGTTGCCGGATGCGTGCCGTACGGCAACATCCTGCTAGCTCCGCCCACCTCCTTGCAGTCCGAATTGCACTAAATTACAGTAATAAACAATTGAGAAACGCGGCAATGCATAAAATATAAATTATTCATTATTAAAAAATGACATAAGAGATGGCAGCATTTTTTTAATTCGAGTACAATGTATGCGCTAAAACGCAGCGCTGCGCATCTTTCAACGAAAAAGTGCGAATTGGACTGCCAGGCTGGGCCACTTGCACACCGTGTGTCCGCTACATCCAGCCATGCCGGAGTGCCGGCGGACTGCCGTGAATGACAGGCTTTATTTGGCTGCCTTTTATACGGACTCAGTCTGCATTTCATTTCATTTAAAACTGTGCCGGTTTATGTGCAGTGCATGTTAAAATATCAATCAATTATTTAACTACGACCAGTGAAATGAAATGAAAGAGAAACTGATTGAAGAAGTACGCAGATTCGAGTGTATTTATAATGTAAAACATGAAAACTACAAACGTTAATTATAAAGATTTATTGTGGGAAGCGGGAAGCTATTGGTGCTACGACTGGAATAGAAAGTGAACTATCATTGGGAATTGGAGTACCTACCTATGCGCCGATAGGGGTATGGTTTTGATACCATATAGGAACCAGATGTACCAGCATCAAGGTTCGCTGTGCTGAGGCAATGCCTCTACTCTCGATATATCTTGAGGAGGCGGCAAGGTTATAACCTATTTATTTTCATGTATTTTAACTATCAACTTAATTTAATAATAAAAAAATAATAATAATTAATAATCGTAATTTCAGATATCCTGATGCCGCC
The DNA here is from genome assembly GCA_949128165.1 of Lathronympha strigana. NCBI lineage: Eukaryota > Metazoa > Arthropoda > Insecta > Lepidoptera > Tortricidae > Lathronympha > Lathronympha strigana. Next base: position 1,282,325 of record OX421903.1, read on the forward strand.
CCTCATTTACTATATGACACCGTCGTCTCCGCAATGAGAAAATGGCGGCGCGCCATACAGCCAGCCGTGCCTCGACCCGCCAGGCGGGGGTGTCGGTGTCATTTTGGCCACGCCAGCCTTCGGCGAAATATTGCAAGCTGCCGATACCATCTTGGCGGACGGGACCTTCAAAACCTTTACCCGCATGCCAACTTCTAACTATCCACGGCAGCATCAATGGATATTACTACCACTTATTAATGGATATGGATATTATTAGTGGTATTGATGGAGCACCGCCGCCGGGACCTATACACGGCGGTGCTCCAGCAGGTATGGGAGCTCGCGGGCCATCCTCGCCCAAACAACCTTGTAACGGACTTTGAACCGGCCTTGCAAGCGGCACTAAGCCAGGTGAACGGCTTGCCCATTAGTGGGTGTTATTTTCACTATACACAGGTTAATAATCATGTTATAACTTTTCTTCTTCAATTTACATTTCAAACTCAAACCCAAAATGTTTATTTGCTTTCTTAAATTAAATTGTTTTTTATTCATTGTTTGCTTGTTATATATGATTTATGTAAATAAATTGGTATTTAATTAGAGTTTAATTGTTAGTAGGTACCTAGTATAATAAATAAATAAATAAAATAGCCTTTATTTCAGACAAGTTTTGTGAGTTCCATTTTCAATACTGTTAACCTAATATTTTACATCTAACTTGTATCTGTATGCCTTTTGTAGGCAAAGGCCTCCCCCAATTCCCTCCATTCATCTCTATCTCTCACCACTGCTGTCCAGCAGCCTCCTGCTGCGCTCTTAAGCTCATCAGCCCATCTTCTTGTGGGCCTACTGCGTTTCCTCTTTTTGTCTCCAGTGAACCAGTACATTACTGCTTTAGACCACTTTTCTCTCCCTCTAATTGTGTGACCTGCCCATTTCCATTTTAACTTTTTAATTGTTGTAGTAATATCTTTTGTTTTAGTACATTTCTTTATATCTATATTTCTAACTCTATCGGATAGTCTCTTTCCCATCATACTTTTCTCCATGGCGTTTTGACATATTTCTAACTTTTTGTAGTGGGATTTGTTTAGCGCCCATGTTTGGCAACCATAAGTTAGAACAGGAAGTATACAAGTGTCAAACAATTTCCTTTTTATGGTCATACTCATGTCCTTGTTTTTCATAACTTCTTTTAGGTTCCAATATTGCTTCCACCCGTTTCCAATACGTCTGTCTAGTTCTTTCGTAGTCAAGTCATGTGGGGATATAATTTGACCAAGGTATAAGTATTCGTTTACATATTCAATCTTGTTGTTGTTGACGTAAATGGGTTCTTGGTCTCCATTGGTCATGGCTTTGGTCTTCAGAGTGTTCATACACAACCCTACTTTTCGACTTTCTGTATCTAGGTCATATAACATTTCGTTCAGTCTGTCTTTGGATGGTGAGATTATTACCAGATCATCTGCAAACCTTAAATGCGACAGGTTTTCGCCATTTATTGATAATCCGCATTTATCCCAATTTAATTTACGGAATACCTCTTCTAAGACAGCCGTGAAGAGTTTTGGTGACACTGGATCGCCTTGACGGACTCCTCTACCTATTTTAATTTCTTCACCCTCTCTGTGCGGTACCTAGTAGGTTTATCATAAATAGTGAAACCGTGCTAAGCGAACTATGATTTAGTTTAGACGTATCAGCATCAGCTGCCTGTCACAGCGACACAGGTTTACTTTTGTTGTTTACTTTTATAGTTATCAGTTATCATAATATGCGTTAACTGCTTTGTGTTTTCAGGCACTGATACAAAAAGCCAAGGCTTTGAACATACCGGTGCGGCCCAACACGACGGGGCTGCGGCTCGTGCGGCTGTACTGCGCGCTGGCGCTGCTGCGAGAGCGGACAACCTGCCCTTGAACGAAGACTTTTTTGTGAACTATTGGATGATACAAGTAAGCAGGACTAAAATATATTTTAAAAAACCGGCCAAGGGCATGTCGGACCATGCTCAGTTTAGGATTGCGTAGTGTACCTACCGTCACAATAGGCAACCTTAAAAAGTGTTTTAATAAATACACTCGACTATCATTTCCGGAAAAATCTTAACAGCGCGAAGTAAATTAAGTTAGGTACTAATTTATACAAACTAGACAGATTATGTGTATTTGGTTTTCGGGGAATCCGGGATAACTTTTCGATTGCGTGAATCGATTTTAATCATATTTTTTTCATTGAAGGGATATAAGTGCGGCATGATAAATTAAGTAGGTACTCAAAATATTATATTCTAAATTCATAAATTGTTTTAATGTTTGTTACCTTATAACTCCGCAATTTCTGAATTGATTGTTTTTTTATTTATTTCTATATATCTTTTGTAGAGTGGTAACTGCATTTTTTTAAATTTCTCAGTAATAGAGGGAACTCTTCAAATTTGAAAGACGCATGCATGGTGATGTGGGCGTCTTTTCAAGAAACTCGAACGTTGCTTTAAGAAAACTTTATTAATTTGCAGAACAAGGCGAAATGCTGGCAAATTACAATGCCAGACGCCAGGCCCAGCTGGGGGGTCCCAAATAAGGAGATCCATATTAACGCTTCCGCCTAACCGCTTCAATCCATAGTAACGTGCGAGCCCTGAATGCAGGGCTTATAACGTTGCGGCATTTTCTAGTCGCAGTGGGGAACCGCCCGGACGTACAGGACATTGTGACACCGGGCAACGTGCCGGATTTAGCCGAGGAGGTAGTGCTCATTATAATAAACTCCCAGTAGAAATAATTGCACTCTCTATTAATAAATTTAAGAATTTTGTAAAGCGTAAACTAATATCTAAAGCTTATTACAGTACACAAGACTACATGAATGATACAGCACCATGGGATTAAGGATTATTATTTTTTGTTTAAAAAGTTAGTTATTAACTGTAATTTTAATTTTAGTCTTAATGATATTATTATTATTTTTATGACATTTAGATTTCATTTTAGAAACTTCTAGACAAGTATTTTTTTATACAAATTTTACTTTTAAGATGACGAGGATCGTGAAATTTTTATTTTTAATTCTGATATCTGTGTGTACAGCATCAATACATTGCTCTAAGTAATAATTTGTTGAATCTATTTAAAATTCAACTGGTCTGATTTTTTTTTCAAATTAATGCATGTTAGAGCCGGTGTAGCTTTATTTATTTTTAATTCGACGTTCAAAAGTGCACTGTAACATACCTACTTGAAAAATAAATATTTTGATTTTGATGCTGAGGTTGGCCTCGAGGATGGCTTGGTCGTTCCCGCCCCCGCAGCCGCCCCCGCACCCCGCAACCCGCGAGCGCCGCCGGGCCGGGCCGGGCCGGGTGTAGACCGGCCACCAACGCGCGTGCGGGTACCCTGCACACATTGTGTCACGAATGAGTGATCGCCATTCAAAACTCCGGACCGGAGCTGCGGAATCCATGTCCGTCCACGAGCATACATTCAAAATTGCATTGCAATATATTTATAAGGTAAGTCAAAAATTCAAAAGTATATTCGTCGATCCCAAATGTCAATGGGAGCTACCGTATTGTCGCTCGCCAGGCGGTGCTACTCATGCGTGGGTATGAGAGAATTGTCAAAGTGACGTTTGATATGTTCCCGCAGGACCCACGTTCCACTAGCGCCCCTAGCGGAAAACCGACTTGCGGTAATTCTCATTGACGCGACTAGCGACTTTGGTGTTGGAATATATTAGTATTATGTACCCATATAAGTTTTAGGGGTTTAGGAGGATGGCGACGGTCTAAATTTTAGATCTATAACCAGTCTTTTTTAATCTTTAACCAGTTTTAAAGCGACTCATATATTACAAGTAACTATTGTTTTCGAATGCTCAAACATCAAAAATCACCCCCCTCGGGCACTTACTAACTAGTAATATTGTTATTGTTCATATATGTATACAATAAGTACATTATAAGTATAAAAATTACACTCTTATGTTTAATAATATCCTTATAAAATTGCGAAATTCATTAAATACCTATCTACTTACAATTGTAAAGCATGAATTAAATCATTTATTAAATATAATAAGTGTTTTGATTCATGTTTTTAAGTAGTCACACTACTATGTATAAATTATAAATTGAAAGAGATGTTCATATACTACAGAAAAAGTGACCAAGGTCGCTCAGGGCTGGGATCGAACCAGCGACCTCCTGCTTTCGCGGCAGCAGGCCGCAGGTCGCTGGTACGATCCCAGCCCTGGGCACCCTGGGCACTAATAAATAATTTATGAATGTATTGTATGGTCGTAATGCGTAGTTATAACGAGGTTTAACACATTTCATATTTCATCATATTTTTTTGTTACAGTTGTCTTCTGAAGACGAAAGAAATTGAGCGCAGATGGCACCTGCATTACATTATTTCAACAGTTTTCTGTTAGCAAAATGTTTTCATTGATTATTTTAATATTAGGTATACAGGTAATAAAATACCACTATCTGTAAAATTAAGTTGAAAATTACAAATTTATTATAATGATAACTTAATGTGTACATAATGCGATAGATAATGTAACTACTATTGTTAATAAATAATTAATTTCATGCCAAAAATAAGTAAAATACTTTTATTGTTATACTTAATTATACAGGCTGTATTTTTAATATTACCTCAAATTGTATCGGTTCATAGTACTAAAACCTACGTTTGGTTACGGTTTGAGATAATATTAAAAATACAGGCTGTATGTTACAAGTTATACTTATTTAGCTCTATTACTTAGTTACTTATTTAGTTTATAAGACTTAATTTATAATTGTTTGTTGTGCCCTCACAGTTTTATGTTGTTAAATATTGTTGTTATATATCTCATTCGTAACCTCTTCGCGGTCATAAAGACACTTTCCTCCTGTATTTATCTCGTAAGCGAGTGCTTGTATATGTAGTATCTAAGTTTATAATTATAACATAACTGATAATTTGTTCTTAGTTTTTCAGTCTTTTTTTTCTTTTTGTTTTTACGCTATCGGTGTCCTGTCACCGGTAGTAGATTTTGCTTATGTAAGCGAATGTTGTTAGTTTTGGTTTGAGTGTTATCTCTCTCATGTTATCGCTGTAATGTTGTGTATCTCACAGGGTTGCAGTTCGTGAGGCGAGGGAGGCAGGGGTGCTGCCGGACCCCGAAGAGGGTATGTTGGCGGCCCGCGAGGCGCAAGAGCGCCTAATGAGACTTTGGAGGGGGGCCCTGGAGGATAGCCCATACGGCGTAAGAACGGTCGGGGCTATCCTCCCTATGCTGGACGAGTGGGTCAGCAGAAAGAAGGGGGCACTCACTTTCCAATTAACGCAGGTAGTGTCCGGACATGGTTGTTTCGGGCACTACCTGCACCGGATAGGCAGAGAGCCGGTGCCCCGGTGCTGGGAATGTTGGGAGGAGGACGACACTGCCCAGCACACCATGGCGGAGTGCGCCCGCTGGGCGTCAGAGAGGGCGGCCCTCGAGGGCACGACAGGACTGACGGACCTCTCGCTGCACAGCGTCATCGCTTCGATGCTGAGCAGCGAGAGGAATTGGGAAGCGGTGGCCTCCTTCTGCGAAGAGGTTATGTCGCAGAAGGAGGCAGCGGAAAGGGAGCGGGAAGACGCGGCAGACGCTCTCCCGCTCCGTCGCAGGCGGCGGGGTCGAAGGCGTATGGCCTTCATTCGCAAAGACCCTTAATGGGGCCAGCGGGATCGGGTCCCGCATTGCACGGCCCCACGTCGTCGGGGGGGAGGTCAAAGCGTTTCTGACCTCCCCCTCCTTATGCGGGTGCCCCGTGCTCAAAGCCGGGGCCACCGGAGGGCACTGTGGTGGAATATTCGAACCCATGGTGCCCTCATCAACGGCCAGGAGGGAAACGCCGGAGTGGAGTTTAGTGGGTAGGGTCGCTCTGCTTCCTTCTCGCTAGGAGAAGAAGCACGGAGCGGCCTACACACCCCCCAAATGACCTACCCGAGGTCGGGGGACGGTGCGTAACTGCATTCTCCACTGCGTCAAAAAAAAAAAGGGTTGCAGTTCGTGCCTACCGAGGTGGATATTTCTTTTGTGCATTAGTGGTCCGCAGGAGCAGAGGATTTTTATATTTAAGTTTAGTGTTAGGGTTAGCTTTAGTCTTTAGTTTTAGGGTTAGCTTTAGTCTTTAGTTTTAGGGTTAAATTTGTCTAAGATAGTGTTAAGTGTTTTTTATAAGTTTTTGTGAGTAAAGGCATGAACTTTCTAACATAATCAATAGATTACATTGTCATTTAGTTAGGTGATGGATCTCCTTATGTAAATCAATAAATAAATATGAGTGCAATAAACGTATTTGATTAATCGATTGATAATATTTTATTTTATTTTTTAAATAAATGTAGTCCTATATTTTGTTTTATGTATTATTTCCGCAAGTTGAAAATAATTCTTCAACTACAGGTATAGTAATACCAAACAGTGAAGCATTAATTATTCTCAAATAGCGCGTTTTAACCGACTTCTAAATGAAATGTAGGTACTTAGAGTGACTTGTGATTTATGACCTTTTATTTCTCAAGGGTTATTAATTTATTGAAATGAGTTGTTTAAAGTAATGTTTCATTTACTGGCTATAAGAAAAACAAGAATTGACTATCCTAATGCATGTACTTTTTTTTGCAATTGGCATTCTTAGGTTGCAAGGTGGCGTTTTTCCGAAAAAAACTAAAAATTCGACTAACTCGAAAACCATTGAGTTTTGACCCCTGGTTGACTGAGCTTAAGACATTGCAAATAAGCTCTAGAATAACCCCTTTCAAGGAATACGTCAAATTACCAGGCAAAGCTTTTTTTAGGCCTATAACCTGATTGTCGTTTGTTTCTCAAGATGGCGATGGCGTCTCTGGAATATTTTTTTGTATTTTGTTTGCGAAATGTTGTTTAATGTGTAGGTAATGTTGATAGCTAATTGTGCAGTAAACTAACGAAGCAGTACACAGCTAATGAAGAATTAATCCTGAAACGACTTCAGTCACTCCTTTCTTTAGTCACCAAGCGGCAATCCCGGGATCTTGGCCCCCTGAGAAGCTATATTTTAAGTCGTATAGCTATAAACTTAACATATAGCGCGGTCAATTACCGAACAACGTCGCCCAAGTGGCAATATACTATTCTATTTATATAGTATACTAAAATAATAATAATACGTGACACTGGCAAAATTGTCCAACTCTCGGACAGAAGCCAGTATTTAAAAGAAGAAGAAGATGGCCTATAACCTGACAGGAGATCCCCTTCCAAATCCATTCAGCCGTTCCCACGTGATGTTTGAACAAATAAACATACAGTACAGACAAATTTTCTAAAAAACATTGAAATATGTTCTGTAATCAATTCTATAAGTACAGATTTTTTACCCTACTCTGCTTTATTATATGTATAAATAGACATAGATTATGTTCAAAGGCGCAAAAAGAAGATTACCTACCTACCTTTAATATGATTGTATTTTCTGTTGTCCTCGCCCACAATCTTGTCACAAAAACAATAATCTGACCTACGATATCACCGAGTAAGCTCAAAAATATCTTTATCCCGAACCAAAGCCGGCAGTAAAGAACAAAACAGGATAAACCCCCGTTTGACTGAGCTCACTCTAGGATCTCGTAAATTCTTCACTCGGAGAATGTACCGCACTGCAAATACGACGCTGTATATTTCAATGTATTTTATACAACATTCAACAATCCTGAATGTTCTGGTGTCTAAAATAGTAGTTTATGTAACAGTGATATAATAAGGTACTATTATTACAAAACTCGACTTCGTCTCGTTTTATAACAGCGACCCTCAAGTTTTAAGAACCAATTATGAGCTGTTGCATACGCTAGTTTTTCTAAGATCGCTAAAATAGCGTAAAAACCAAAATTTATAAAGGTGGCAGAATGTGGAAGATGCATGTGCCCACTATAGAAATATAATATAAAAAAAAAGAAAAGTATTTTAGCCGGCACCTCCGGCACGTGGTGCTACCGTGCGTTTACATGCTCGGGCTCTCGGCCGAATGTTTCGGCCATGTTAGTACACGATGATTCGAGACAGACTATATAGAGAAAACTTAAGCCAGACCAGAGACAATTTAAGTACTTTTTCAGGTAGTTTGGTTGAGTTAAAAGGTGTCTTAAATAATTTCACTTCGGGTAAAGCCGAGAAGCCGAGAGCCCGAGCATGTAAAAGCACCATTACATGCTCGGGCTCTCGGCCGAATGATTCGGCCCACCCTAGTACACGCTCATTCGAGACAGACTATATAGATTAAGTTTAAGCCAGACCATAGATAATTTAAGCTTTTTCAGGTAGTTTCGGTGAGTTAAACGGTGTTTTAAATAGCTTTGGTTATTGAAACTATTTAAGACACTTTTTAAATAGCTTTACCCGAAGTGAAATACTTCATGCCTACTTATAATGTATACTTCATGCCTACCACGAACATCGAAAATTGGCATTGACGGGAAAACCTCCTTGTCGCTCCAATATGCAAGTGCGACAGAGACGGAGCTACAAATCCGCAATCGTTCGATTTTCGTGGTATAGGCCCTTTTTAATATCGCTGTCAGTCATCTAATTGACAGATAGAAGTCTGGAGTAGAAATAGCCTTCATTCGGTCTGCCTTAGTTTCGCAACTTGTGTCTTTACGTATTCCTTTCCCTACATCCATTATTTGTCTATTGTATTATAAATCGTATGATGTATATAAAGTTTTATCTGTATTTTTGGAAAAAAATGATATCAAAATTTAATATATGTAATTTATACATCTATCATAGTATAATCCTAAAAACCTAATCCTTTTCTTTCCAAAATTCCGTTTTCCTTCCCTTAAAACATATTTATATTCTATAAGTTTCCCTAACTTTATAACACCTGCCATTGGCTAATCTTTGTAAAGCCAAAAAAAAAAAGCCTTCATAATTTTTTGATGTTGGGAGTTGGGACGCCTGACGTTTTAAAATACAAGCAATATTGCGCACACACGTAAAATATTTGCTACTGACTCTTGGTGCAACCCCTGGCGTTACTTTAACGGTTACTAGTTACTACCCTTTATAATTAATCATCATTTCAGCCGAAAGACGTCCACTGCTGGACATAGGCCTCCTATAATTAATACTTAAAAGTAATAGCCAGGTTTTTATTCTCACATTCGGGCAGTTTTAATAGGTATATTTTGTAGTTTTTCACACACGAATATCTTTCTTTGGTAGTAAAATGTCATACATACGCTCTAATTCCCGTATACGAGAGATCCGGTGTCGTGTCGCGGCAGGTGGACGTGGGAGCGGACAGCTGACGACCTATATTTTATTTATGAGCTCGAACCCGGCGGTAGGAATGCGACCAAGGGTTTCTGAATCATATCGATAGAACTCGTGAAACTCGAACATTAAATAATATTTAAAACAGGTTACTCACTTAATTTAATCGATTTTCGCTCGACATGTTTCGTTCTTTACAAAGAACGTCGTCAGGAGCGACCACCCGCGACAGAGGCAAGCCGTACACTCTTTCTCGTTCAGTATCAATCGCTCACTGTTTGTTGTTTTCGGTGTTCAGCGAAAATCGACTAAATTACGTAAGTGACCCATTTTAAATATTATTTCATATCGATAGATTTTTTATATATTTTTAATAAGGGAAAATGCTTTTTTTTATATATACCTACAGTAAGTGTAACTTAACTACCTTCCTACCTCTACCTACCTTAAATCTAAAATAGGTCCTTGAGGCATTGTACACACGCGTTCAGAATTGCATGGGCAGTTTATGAATGAATTCATTCATAAATTGCCCATGCAATTCTGAACGCTATAGTACCTAGGATGCTGGCGGGATTTCCCTGTTGTATCGCAATACTGATACCTACATTGTCAACGTTGTGCGAGGAAACCACCAGCTCTTCGGTTACATCAACCAGACGTTTCGCGATTTCTACAAATTAAAATTATTAAAAATTATTGATTAATTTTAATTAATTTCGCTTAGTTAAGCGGGTATTACACGGGGCGATTCGTCGGGGCAAATCGGTCTCATCGTCCTGTGTTGTCGAGGAAAGGGAACCTAGGGAGTCGAGAGAGGGAAAGGAGGTGCAGGGTCCTTCCGATAATCGGCCTCGACGGATTGCCCGTTCTAGGGAGGATTGGTAAGGGTGGGGAGGCACTAGCAATCCGCAATCGTTCGATTTTCGCGGTATAGGCCCTAGTTGAACATGGAATAAACCACAAAAGCAGGGTTATAAGGTCACCTACATATACAAAATTATATTCAACACTAGGAGCGTTGGTGGCCCAGCGGTATGACGCGAGACTTTCAATCCGAAGGTCTCGGGTTCAAATCCTGCCGGCTCGTACGTAGGAGCGAGACAGACATACCCCCGAACGCAGTCGTTATCCAATACAGCCACGTACGACTCATAGTAAGCACATATCAAATTGACCATTCATAATCTGAAAAAATCAGAACGTTTGTGATGCGATGCATATCTAATTTGTATGTAATTCCGTGCGTTATGAATTCATAGTATGAATTTTGATTATGATATTCATACTCTGATTCCGGATGTGTGTGTGGCGACCTTAAATCAAAATCAAATCAAAATTATTTATTCTTAAACATAGCAGTATATATACAAGAAAAGGTTGTCTGGCGGATTCCAAACTAGGCTGTGCCTGTATCTTGGAACCCTAAGTAAGTAACTAATATCGTGAATTTCCATCGATATCGATGTTATTGCATTATCGACACCCCGGGCAGGTGCTTCCAATAATACCGCCGCGCTAAGTGTGCCGAAGTATCAGTTATACGAAATAAGTAGTAAGAAAAGTAAAGGATGAACCTTAAATCGGTTTAGCGAAAACTATGGTAATGTATGCAAAACAAAAGCAACTTGCGTTTTTGTGAAAGAAGTTCAGCAACTAGCTGTACCGATCTTTTTTTTATACTACGACGACAAACAAGCATACGGCCCGCCTGATGGTAAGCGGTGACCGTAGCCTGTGGACATCCAGGGGTGTTACATGCGCGTTGCCGACCCTTTAAAAAAAGAAGGATTCGCTGTGTTGACAGCTAAAGGGGCAAGCTTTGCTCCGTGGGTCCCCAGCTGTCAACACAGTGAATCCTCTTGGAGCTCTGGCGACCTTACTCACCAACAGAAACACTATGAGTAGGGTCTAGTGTTATTAAACTGTGGTTTTCTGTAAGGTGGAGGTACTTCCCCAGATGGGCTCTGCTCCAGATTTGAGCGAGACGACATTCGTTGTGCTGACATCAATTTCATGGGATCATGGGACATTTAATTTAATTCGAAGTATTTTTGATATTTGTGAACCCTTCGTGCGCGAGCCCACACACATTTGAAATGTTCCCGCAGGACGTTCCACTAGCGCCCCTAGCGGAAAATTGACTCGCGGTTATCCTCATTCAGTGATTCCGTAACGGCCCAACAAAATCAATACGAACGCCCAAATGTTGTCAACCGCCATGTAAAGAAGCAAACTAAATGGCGCGCATAAATCGTTTGCATGACGTTGTAAAAGCAATCGGTGCCTGCGACAGGGTTCTATAATGCTACAGTGGTGGGGGACGGGGAACCTTGTTCGAGTGAGGCGCCGAAATAAAATGCAATAAAAGGCCGATGTGAAGCACATTCTGAATGGAGGGGTACAGTCAGCGGGATTATTGTGAAGTTACCGTCTGTTAAGAAAATGTTAAGTAAAAGTTAATAGTAGTTAATGCAGCGATATCATAGCGTAAAAAGCGAAATCTAGAAAGGTGGCAGAATGTGGAAGATGTCGTGCCCAATATATAAATAATACAACAGTGCTCATATACAATAACATATGTATATGTTTAGTAGTCTATTTCCCGGCTAATGCCATGGCGTAAGAATGTTGGTTTAGTAATTACTTATAAAGTAAGGTTGGCGTAAAAATTACAATCTTCAAGAAAAGAGAAACAACTATAGCTATAAATAGCATTGATAATTCCGGAAAAAAAAACAAATATTTATTTCACGATTTTTTGAAACTTATTTTTGTCCGTGTATTATTCGTTTTTTTTCAGAAATAAATAATGTCACTCTTTCCCAGTATTTCAATTGTTTCTTTCTCGATGTAGCCCCACTGTAGGTGTAAATTAGACCTCACATACATTGATTTAGAGTTGAAAATGAGAGCAGAAACTTTATTTGTTTTTTTTCCAAAAGAATCCGAATAAAACGAGACGTTTTAAAATAAAAAATATTTTTTACCAGACTTTTTCAACGTTATAAATATCAGCATCTACTTTCTACACTTCAAAATCTATTCGTATTTGCCTTATCAAAGAAAACACAGCTGAATTGAGAACCCTTAGAAACCGGTTAAAAATAAATGTCTAAAGCGAGATTTGCATAAATTAAGCCGGATAAGAAGTTAATAAGTAAACAGATATTTACAAAAGCCGCTTTTATGTTATGGATAACGGTCATGCCATAAATAAGTCAAGTCCGTCTCTTTGAACGTTATTTTATATTATTTTATTTAAATCTTTGAAATGGCAGGAGCGAGACGGACATACTTTCGAATGCCGCAATCGCTATCGAATACGGATACGTACAACTCATGGTAAGCACAATGTCAATGTGAGTTTACATCTTCTTAGTTACGAAATATAGAATAGGATTTTCGTAACTCAGTGGGAAATGTAGTACAAAATGTTTGTCGCACATTGGGATTTCGTATCTACCAAATACCCACCAAATTTCATTCAAACAAATCTGACGCAAAAAAAACGACAACTATAAAAATATGGCCATATGTAAACTTATCCAAAAAAAAAGTTGGGGGACTAGTTTAAATATATTAGCGGGTCTAAGATGGTTATCCACGAATGTCATAGGATAATGCTATAAGTTGATAAACTGCGGATAGGGCGACGGTGACAGCTGCCAAATGCAAAGACATTTGACAGAACTGTTTAAAATTATCAGAAATTGTCAGAAAGTGCCGACAAACTATCGTCTTATCCAGCAATTATCAGGATATCAGCTTGGCATCTTAGCCCCGTAGGTATTATAAAAATTGGGGTTATGCCTCAAGTATCTAATTTCCCCCATATTCCTCCCGTCCGGTGGAATTTATCTAGGGACACTTTTTTTCTGTAACTAAGATCGAAAGAACACGCGACTCTCCGTAGAAATCCCATAAAACTTTCCATTAAAAAAAACTTGGGGGACTAAGTTGCGGTTTAAATACAAAGACCTTGTCTACCTTTAACTTGTGGTTCTGTGTAGCCTTCGCGAGATAGTACTGGTATTGGCACAAAGGTCGTAAGCGCCTTTAGGGTTTATGGCGCTTAGGACTTTTGCACCATTCCCGCCATTCTGAAAATTCTCAAAAACTGAACCGACAAAATGTTTTATGCAATCAACAAACTTATTTGAAATATTTCAGAAGAATTGGTTGATAAATGCGACCTGTAGAGGAGAACAAATGGACAGACACGAAATTTTTGCCCATAGCTGAGACGGAGACGCTTCGCTCGCTTTGCTCACTTGGTCAAAAATTGGGCAAATGCGTGAAGTATCTCAGTTCCTCCATATTTCCCTGTCTGGTGGAATTCTCCGACGCAGTGTACCGGCGCCGCGCTGTCGCGTGTCGATCGGGGTATCTGCCAACTTGCACTGTTATACTTATGTTTATGCTTATACGCTTTACCCCAGTCAATGAGTTTGAATCCTGGTCATATGTTAACGCAAAGAAAGACTTGCAAATCATAAAAATGAACAAGAAATTTATTAAATGCCAGTAACACTGTAAGACTCAAAAGATGGCAAATCTTGCAACTAGACCAGAGAGAATAACCCACACCCTCTCTTCATATGAAAGGAATGGCGGTTAATGGACCACCACATGTAAACAAGAAGAAAAAATAAACTAAACCAGACAATCTGATTATGGCTAAAAAGCCGATTATAATATATAATAAATCATTTATTTCAAGTAAGTTACACTCATATCTTGATTAAATATTAAGCTTAATTCTAAAGAAAAAGCAGATGGAAAAAAAAATATGTTAACGCATATCTGGGTAAAAATAACAATGTTCAAAAAAAAGATCGGTGTTATTTGACGACCGGTTGGCGTAGTTGGTAGTGACCCTGCCTACTAAGCCGATGGTCCTGGGCTCGAATCCCGGTAAGGGTATTTATTTGTGTGTTTATCACAAATATTTGTTCTTGAGTTATGGATGCTTTCTGTATGTAAGTATTTATATGTATTTATCTATTATTATATTTATATCGTCTAGTATCATCACAAGCCTTATTGAGCTTACCGTGGGACTAGGTCGATTTGTGTAAGTTTGTCCCATATATTTATTTTTATGGAGACAGGCTGAAAGAAGATTTTTGAAATGAAGTGGGCGGTTTCAGATTCAAATCCTGGTAAGGGCATTTGTGTGTGTAGTACGTTTATGTCGAATTTGCTTTTGAATTATAGATGTTTTGTTTTGTAACTGTCGCAGCATCCATAACATGAAACTAATGTCGTCCACGATATTTACAAGTAGCTATTATAACACTGTTAGTCTTGTTCTTGTGTGACACTTTTGGGGTAGAGTGTTTATATTTAAGCTTAGTGCATGTAACATCAGTATCAGTAACCCTAAAACTTAATTGATTGATTTATTTATTCAGTAACAATCTAACAATACATGATTGCGTTTGAAGTATATCATTAAATTTAAAACTAAGCATTAAACAATATATAATATACATTTCTATAAACTAAGCTAATTAACTAAACAAGTCTTACTCTCTAAATTTTTCACGCGAAAACTAATTCCACAACAGATTTATATCCAATTGTAAAATAGTTATTTAAATAAAAAATCGATTTCTTAAAAAAGTTATTATAATAAATCAAAATTAAGTAATGCCTATTTAATTATCCGAATATATGTATGTATCAAGCAACCAGTGTACTTGAATTGTTTTACCAAAGCCACAGGAATTATAAATCACGCCACAGACGAAAGCTAAAACAGGTTTTATTTGAGAAAACAGTGCAGTGAGGCCAATATTGGTAACATGATAACTAAAAATGCCGCATTTAGCTACTATCGCTACTGTATTCAATAATATTGATTTCAGCAGCTTCGTTGATTTGTCTACGCCGTTGTCTACGGCCAGTACGCGAGAGCTGTATTATGTGTGGAATAAGTTATTGTTACGTTTCCAAGATTTTCTGCTGGCTTACTACACTCATACATACACTCCCGTTGTATGACAAATCTGGATGCAATGAAAGTATTGGGACATCATATCAGCAAGTTAAAATGTACTTATAAAGTTACAAGCAAAAAGAAAAGACGTGTATTGGATGTATTGGTAGCGCAAGGTAATAGTACATTACCTAACTAGTGTGGTAAAACAAAAAAAGGCCGAGATCGCAGATGTTTGCGACCCGAGCTGCAAGCGAGGGACGGAAATATGCGATCAAGGGCTTTATTTATTACCTCACGTGTTAGGTACATCATTTTATGCCTACACATGGGCGGAAATCGGCTTTTTCCGTGCGCGTAGCGTGCGGAAAAAGGCACTTTATGGCCAGGTGTGGTATAAAATTGATTTCCCCACTAGTGGATAAAACACGTTTTCGCCCGCTAGTTTTAATGGAGAAAGAGCGCTTTCTGAGCTAGTGAGGTGAAATAGTACATTACGATACCCGGGCGAATTACCTCTTCGCACATGTATCGTACGACGTTTTATAGTACCTACATACCTATGGCCCTTTGAATATTCGACGCAGGCACGCAGAGAGCTCCTGTAAAACGTCGTACAATACACGTACGAAGAGGTAATTCGCAACTCGTGTCGATTTAAAACACTCCCTAAGGTCGAGTTTTAATTTATCGCCACTCGTTGTAAATTTCCTTTTTTCGCCCTTGAATCGTAATGTACTAATTCCATTCAGTACATTCGAAATGAAAATCATTTTTATGAAGGAAGACTTTATTTAACTTCATCTTAACAATTAGCACTTAAAATAGATCACAAAATTTCCATACAATTTATAACCTATTTTGCGTTTTAAGGTTATAAATTGACATGACAGTTGATAGTTTACCCCTGTCCCCCGCACAACGGGGTTGCCTACGATTACAAATATTATACTGGCATATATAATACTGGCGAAAGTCCGTGGGATATGTGGGCAGTCCGTGTATCAGAAGGCCTAGTATAAAAATTGTACGACATTAACTTCTCGACCGCGTTAGCGTATCAAGGGGTCAAAATATGAAAGTTGCCGGATGATTTAAATAAACGGCAAACATAATTTGAACTCTCGATACGCTAACGCGGTCGAGAAGTTAATGTCTTACAATTTTTATACTAGGCCTTCTGACATAAGAACATTAAGAGCCTTCACGCCTACCACGAAGATCGAAACTTGGCATTGACGGGAAAACCTCTTTGACAATCTAATATGCAAGCGTGACAAAGATGGAGATACAAATCCGCAATTGTTCGATTTTCGTGGTATAGGCCCTTATCACATTTGGGCTATTTCTACAATCTACACAAAACTTGTACGAGGTGAACTCGTGACGTGTTCGCCTCCACGCTAAATTCTGCTCGTACGCTTGCGACCGTCGGGCATAAAAAAAATAGCTCCAAATAAAAATTGTAGATAAAGTACCTATAATTAATAGTTAATGAGTTAATAGCAAATAAATATCCATAAATGTTTTTATTACAACATGATCTTAGTTTGGCTAAGGCAATAGTACCTACCAGTCACGTCTAACAATATGTAATACATCTCAGAACACATGTCCGAGGCATAAGAATCAAAAGTGATATCTTTAGGGCATCCTGCATCTTAAATAGTAAGAAATATTGCAAACGAGCCTCACCTTTGCACTCAATGAAGTGAGACTTTCAATCCGAAGGTCTCGGGTTCAAATCCTGCTGGCTCGTACCAATGAATTTTTCGGAACTTTAAGGGACCACAGACTTGTTTATGTGGTATTAATTTAATTTCAACTTGCTACGTCTACGCGTTCCCGAGATAAATGGTCTTGACAGACGGACGGACGGACGGACGGTCGGACGGAAGGACGGACCGACGGACAACAAAGCGATTGAGGTATGAAACCCTAAAAAGATAAATTTCAAAGTGTTATTATTAGTAAATGTTTTAGGTTAAGTAACTTATGTATGTTTTGATGTATTTTTATGATTGTGATTTATAATCTAACTTACCGTATTAAAACTGGTAATTTCAAAGCAAAGCGAAATAAAAATAAAATGAAACGATATATGAAAAAAAAGATTAATGAATAAAATAAACCACCAACCATTAATATACTTGAACATTGAAAAATTGTCTGTTTACGTAATCAATTCACTTATACCAAATCGTCAATAATCGCTAGATTTGACAAACAATACTCCGCATCTATGCATATTTATTAGGCTCATCTCTACAAACTTCAATAGGCAAATAAATGCCAAAATGTGGTTCTTAGACCTCAGACCACACAAAGTATAGACTCATGAATGTAAATTGTAAATATGGGGCTTCTTGATACTCAAGATGACGGTGGCGCCTCTGGAATAGTTTTTTTGTTTGCTAAATGTTGTTTAATGTGTAATATTGATAGCTAATTGTGCAGTAAACTAACGAAGTAGTATTTAGCGAATGAAAAATTAATCTTGAAGCGAGTTCACTCCTTTACAATCACTCCTTTAGTCATCAAGCGGCAGTCCCGGGATCGCGTCCCCCTGAGAAACTATGTTAAGTCTTATAGCTGTAATCTTAACCTATAGCGAGGTCAATTACCGAACAAAGTCGCCCAATTGGCAATATAATATAGATTTTGATAATACTTGACATTGGCAAAATTGTTCAACTATCGGACAGAAGCCATTATTTAAAAGAAAAAGAAGTAAATATGGGGTGTTCATAAAAACTAGAGTCAAACCACGTTATCACTTTCAAGTAAATGAACTGTCAAACTTTAAAGTGTTATCTTAAAGGTCAAACTTCCATAAAATTATGACGTTTACTTAACACTTTCTAACAAAATCTAGGAAACATAGTAAAGACGGACTCTAGAGGTAGACTGTTGGAATATTTTCTCATTTTCATTTGGAACGGTCTACCAGTCTCAAGTTCGTATTAATAATGACGTTGCTTATAGTTATGCTTCCAATCTTCTAAAACGAGAGCTACTCCTCGCTCTCCGATCATGATCGACGGGGCATTTGTATTGCCTCTATTTACCTGCGGCATTATGGACGCGTCGATCACTCTCAGCCCCGATACCCCGTACACCCGGAGTCTAGGGTCCACCACCGCTGTACGGTCATCAGAGGGACCCATCTTACAAGATCCCACAGGGTGGTAAGGAGTAGATGTATACGATCTCGCTAAACACTCGAAGTATGCGTTTGTACCCCAAACAAAGTGCTGGCATGCCTCCAGAGGAATCCTAACAAAGTGAGCACCTCTGGATCTAAACGCATGAGTGCTTTCCAATGACAAAACTTCTTTCACACCCCCCAGAAGTTGTTTCATGTCGCGCGGATCAGTGAAATATCCACTCCAAATAAGTGGAGGTCCGTAAGGATCACTCGAGTTCAGAAGTAATCGACCTCTGCTATATGGAACAATATTCATAACCCTAGGAATGACCGCATCATAAAATGCTGTTGGGAAAATAGTCAAGCCATCGTAAACTGAAGGCTCCCTGATATATTCTTCCCATCTAACACTGTCTACCTGAACTTGAATGTCGGGAGCCGGCAAACCCGGTCGTGTCACATAGAAGGAGATGCTGCTGACTGGACCGTTCCCTGAGAGAGGACCTCTTTTGACTTCCATCTCCTTGTACTCATGTAAGTCCTGAATAAGCTCGTCCTGGCTGACAGTGGTAGCGGTTTCATTTGGCAACGCTACAATAATACCATTAAAAGTGACGTGATCGTGAAGATTTTCCCCAACGGGTAAATCTGCAATCACTGGAATATTAAGATCATCCAGATGCTCTTTAGGTCCAATTCCAGAGAGCATCAGTAGTTTTGGAGAATTTATAGCTCCGCCACTGACTATGACTTCTTTAGTTGCATAAGCTGTGAATATCATACCGTTTTGTATGTATTGTACACCTGAAGCTTTTTTATTTTCATCGAATAGTATTTTAATAACTTCCGCTTCTGTTCTGATGTCTAGGTTCTTCCTCTTGTATCTGATCGGTCTGATGAACTCCCTATTTGTGGAAGCTCTCTCGCCTCCTTCAGAGGTGGCCTGAGCCTGCATGGTCCCGACCTGAAAGACGCCGTTGTAGTCATTCAGCGGCAGCCCTCTCTCGACGAATGCCTCGGTGATCATGATGGAAGGGTCGTCTATGTAGGGGAATCGAGACACTGCTTGCTCTCCGCGTACGCCATGGTATACTCGATTTAGCCCTTCAATGTTTAAATTCCTTTCGGATTTCTTGAAGTAGGGTAGTACCTGACCAATAGAAAAAGATTTTAAAAAGTACCTCTTTTTAGTATTCTCTGCCGATAAAAAGTTAATTATAATTTTCCTTGAAAATTTAAAGGTTTTCTGTGTGAACACATGTATGATATTTTGGGGAAAAGGGTTACATTTCAATGCAGGAAAGATCGTCAGTAAAACTGAGTACATCCAAGCACAGATTCAAAGATAGAGACGGTAGAGGTGCCTCGCATCGACCTTGATGGTGTACCTCTGGAAAGGGTCGATGCTTTCAAATACCTGGGCCATTTGGTAACGTGGGACCTCAAAGACGATACCGACATAGAACGAGAACGGAGGGCACTGTCGGTCAGAGCCAATATGTTAGCCCGTAAGTTCTGGCGTTGTTCGAGGGAGGTGAAGATAACCCTGTTTAGATCGTACTGCACCTCTCTCTATACATGCAGTTTATGGCTGCGCTACACGCAACGGGCCTATGGGGCCCTCCGGGTCCAATTCAATAATGCGTTCCGGGTGATGGTGGGACTGCCTCGCTTCTGTAGCGCATCAGGGATGTTTGCCGAAGCAAGAGTCGACTGTTCTTACGCCACTATACGTAAAAGGGCCGCATCTCTGGTGCGCCGGGTGCGTGGCAGTCCCAACAACATCCTGCGAATGATAGGGGATAGAATTGACTCCCCCTATCTAATCAACTGTGATCGGTTGCACGCTCCAGTTGTAATTTAAATAAAATAATAGTAGAATTAGAATAGTATTAATTATATAACTTAAGTCATCAATATATGAGTGTAACCTTTACTCGAAAAATAAATACATTGAAAGATATATGTGAAGTATCCATAAAGCAGGAAGATATCACGTAGCCATAGCCAGCATGGGAAACTACTCCCCACGCTGCGCTATATATAGGGCTTCATAAAATAGGAAGTGGGCTTACTGTAGCCCAATACCTTGATTGATGAGACCTGTGGTAAGTAATAGAACACATATAGGTTGTTGGTAGTGTACTGACCTCATCATAACTCCAGCCCTTGTTCCCGCGCCTCGCCCAGTCATCGTAGTCCAGCCTGTTTCCGCGGATGTACGAGAACGAGTTGATGGAGCTGGACCCTCCCATCATTTTGCCCCTGGAATACCAGATTTTTAGGTGATTCGAAATTACCTATCATCGTATAACTTTCCAAGTTAACACGTAACTTTATAGCCCAATCCAATTGTAAAACCCGGCATACGAAGCCATACCATAAAGTGCTTTTGCTGTAGGATGAAAAACGGATAAGGATCACTTTTAACTCTAAAACTCTCGTGAAACTCGAACATTTTAAATCATATTTTAAAACGGGTCACTCACGTAATATAGTCGATTTTCGCTCGACATGTTTCGTTCTTTACGAGGAACGTCATCAGGAGCAACCACCCGCGACAGAGGCAAGTCACTGTGGGCTAATGCCCTATCTGCCCTGCTACTAAAACGAAAAGCGAAAATCGACTAAATTACTCGAGTGACCCGTTTTTAAATATTATTTACCTAATAGAATCAGGAAATCTTTGAATGCAGAATTAAAACTAGCATAAAGTCTTTCAGACCTACGACATTTAGGGTAAGTAATATATTAGCACAGTTATGATCGACCAAAGTCAACTTATTAAAAAATATGACGGCATTGCCCTCATTGACCCTATTTTTCCTTCATGTCCCATAGTGTTGGGACGTTCTGCATTACAAACCTTGGCCACTTGCACTGTTGGTTGGCGAAGGCCAGACAGGCGGTGTGGCTGGGCATGGTGCTGTACTGCCAGTCCACGTTGGAGTTGAGGAGGGCCACCGACAGCGCCGGCACTGATGTTATCTCGGGCTCCTCTGGACCGGCCTCTAGCAGGAGCACCTACAGTTAAAGAACAGTTACGATACACTTGTGAGGAACCTATTTACATTAATTTCTTTAGGAAATTAAGATGTTTTTTTTTCATACATGAAAATTCAGCACGCAATGTATTGCATCCACATAAATTAACGTAGCTATCTAAACGTCATACGAGTATCATTTCAGTGTCATTTATCATGTCAAACAAAGTTGGATGACATACATTGCAGCTCTGTTGCACCTTACAAAAATCATTACACCTAATTAATAACACAATTTAACGAAATTATTATCCCATACGATTCATATGAACAGGTACTATAGCTGGATTAATTATTCGCCCGTATCAAATACCCACGCTGCATTATAATAGATAGACGCATATAAAAACTTAATTACATAGAAAACATCCATAACCCAGGAACAAATATACGTTGACCAGGATTCGATCCCGGGACCTCCTGCTTCGTAGGCAGGGTCACTACCAGTCACTACCGACTAGGCTAGGAGGATCCCTATCTTAAATTCAACTCTAGCTACGGCCCTGACTTCGGTTAGTATTTAGCATTCAAGGTTTATCTGCGCAGACCTTGATAAACACGAGTAATAATGCATTTTCTATCCGCTGTTAGTGCTGTTACACATACATAGCAAGCCTAATACATAATGAGGCTAATAGGCGCACGGACTCGTTATCAGGAAATAGGTACTTGTTTCTGACATTATACCGGGTGTTGACTGTAATTGAGCAATTAATTAAATCGTAGGTAACTTACTTAACTTAAGGTTCAACAACCTTTAAAAATGATGTATCGGTTTTCACTTTTTCATAATAACTAAATAGTATTTGCAATGTAAAGTCAGCAACCTTACAGAAAACCGCAGTTTATTAAAACTAGACCCTACTCATAGTGTTGTGTTTCTGTTGGTGAGTAAGGTTGCCAGAGCTCCAAGAAGATTCACTGTGTTGACACATGGGGACCCACAGAGCAAAGCTTGCCCCTTTAGCTGTCAACACAGCGAATCCTTTTTTTAAAAGGATTGTCAATGCGCATGTAACACACTTGGATTTGCAGGCGTCCATAGGCTACGGTGACCGCTTACCACCGGCCGGGCCGTATGCTTGTTTGTCACCGTCGTAGTATAAAAAAAGCAACAAATATATGAATACAGCCCAAGTGCCATAAATATGTATAGTTCAAGTTCAAGATCAATATTTTCAATGTAATTTTTTTTTATGCTATAGGGGGCAAACGAGCAAACGAATCGCCTGATGGTAAGCGATTAACGTCGTCCATGGACACCCGCAACACCAGAGGTGTCGCAAGTGCGTTGCCGGCCTTTAAGGTGGGAGTACGCTCTTTTCTTGAAGGTTTGAAGGTCGTCATAAGACATAATACATTACATTTTTATTCAAGTCTCTGTTTGGCCCTATGGTTGACTGGTAGAGAATGCCATTGGGCATTAAGTCCGCCATTTGTACATTTGTTTTTGTATTTTGTGCAATAAAGTTTAAATAAATAAATAAATACATATTTTGGCACTTTTGCTGTATTCCTATCTTTGTTGCTGACTGTACGTTAATATCCGCCTAATTGACGATTTGACGTCTCTTGTTATAGTGCAAAAATTACAAAATTGGCAGTACTTTACGTCTTTTTGCAAATGTGTAACAGTGGGACGTAAGTATATACAAAATACCCAAAATTTCTATTTTTTGATACTCTCCATTCCGTTCTCTCCTCAACACCTATGACAACCTTTATGAGAAAATGGTAGCGGAATCGGAATCAAATCTTGGCTAGACTGGCATCTATCCATACCATCTTGGCATTCTTGTAGTGATAAAATCAAAGTTCACAATATTTTACTTAAAATTTGTAATTACTTTTTTGTTTAATTTGCGAATCGTACGCTAGGTACTGTTCCGTGTAGAAGAATTTCAAATCACTATCACTACATAGTATAAAACAAAGTCGCTTCCCGCTGTCTGTATATATGTATGCTTATATCTTTAAAACTACGCAACGGATTTTTATGCGTTTTTTAAAATAGGAAGAGTGATTCAAGAGGAAGGTTTATATGTATAATAATAACCCGTACGAAGCCGGGGTGGGTCGCTAGTTATAAATAAATACTAATAAATAATAAATATTGTAGGACATTCTTACACAAATTGACTAAGTCCCGCAGTAAGCTCAAGAAGGCTTGTGTTACAGGTACTTATACAACGATATATATAATATACAAATACATAGAAACATAGAAAACATCCATGACTCAGGAACAAATATCTGTGTTCATCATACAAATAAATGCCCATACCGGGATTCGAACCCGGGACCATCGGCTTAGCAGGCAGGGTCACTACCAACTACGCCAACCGATCGTCAAAAGTTATATATGGGTACCTTCCACTCCTCATTGGCACTGAGCCTGTTTGTGACGACGCACCCTGCAGAACCAGCTCCAACCACGATGAAATCGTAGCTCTCTGAAAGAAGAGAATCCATTTAAGTCCGTTATATTTAAATGACTCACTAGAACGAACGGGACGGGACGGTCTGTCAGTATAGAAAACGTCAGGTGACATCCGATCCGAGGGCTCCGAGCTATCCCTTGATTCTTTCTTCTAATTGACAGATCGTCCCGTCCCGTCTTGTCCCGTCCTAGTGTGAGTCATCCTTCACTTCTTACTTTGCGAGATCCTTCTCCACATTATCGAGATTCACGAGATGACTACCATGTGTGGATATTAATTCAGCGATCTTTATATCGATAGTAACGGTAGTCGAGAGAATACTGAGGTTCTTCGGGGATACAATGCGTTTTAACCAGCACACTCTCAAAGAAAATATTCGGGAATACAATGCGTTCTAAGTTCTAACCAGCACACTCTCGAAAAAAACATTATTCTCGGCAAAGTTGAAGGCCAACGCTCCAGGGGTGAAATACCGATTTGGTGGGCTGACACTATGAAGAAAGCTAGTGGTTCCATGCAGAGGGCAGTCTATATGGCCCTAGACCGCCCCGAGTGGACATTAGTGTTGGTTTCGATCTTCAGGCATGAGGGAGCTAAGGGAGCACTAAGAAGATATCAATAGTCGTTTCAGCGATCGGTTTTATTGCTGTCGTTACTGAGTTTATAAATAAATAATAAATAAATAAATATTATGGGACATTCTTACAATAATTGACTAAGTCCCGCAGTAAGCTCAAGAAGGCTTGTGTTACGGATACTCAGACAACGATATACATATAGTATACAAATACATAAATGCATAGAAAATATCCATGACTCGTAACAAGTAACACAAACACAACACACAAAGTAACAAGTATCTGTGTTCATCACACAAATAAATGCCCACTCCGGGATTCGAACCCAGGACCATCGCCTTGAGTTTGCATGGCGAGAATCGATTTCGATTCCCGATTCCGGTACTATATTTGTATAGTACCCAATATCAGGAGCACGTCCTCGGTCTTATAGCGAAGAATTTCGAACAGCCTGCCCAACAAGCTGAGGTGAGCAGGACCTCGTATGCTTGCATAGCGTTGTCCTGCTCATTAAACCTACCTCCGTCTATTGACTCGGGGGCGTGGTCCCTTGCCCCGCCGAACAGCTTCACCAACAAGTCGAGGTACATGAGCGCGAATGGGGTACACGCGGTGAGGTTGGTGGACGGCGGACACAGGTCGTACAGGTTGGGGGGTTGCCACACGTTCACCATGGTTGGGCTGCGAGTTGGACAAACAATTTATAAACGGTAGTTTGGGCTGAACTGGGGACATTAAAGGATAACTCACAATAGGACGACACGAGACGGGACGGGACGGGACGGGACGATCTGTCAGTTTCTATTGAAAACGTCACGTGACATCCAAGGGCTCCGAGCTATCATGTGATTCTTTATATAGAAATTGATAGCTCGTCCCGTCCCGCCCACCCCGCCCCGTCCCGTCACGTCCCGTCCCGTCCCGTCCTAGTGTGAGTCATCCTTAAAAACTAACCTCCGATGTTTCAAGGGCGACTTCTCGCGGGTGGGGACAGCGGGGACAATGTATCCCTTGAAACGCCGGAGACTAGTTTTCAATATTTACAGTTTTATAATTTGTGAAAATTAAAGAAGTTTAAAGAAACTTACTTCCCGTCCCATTGCTCTAAGCCTTAAATTTTCAAACTTTTTCGTGGTATGACCCGCTCAGCATGTATAACATTCTCGCGACCCCCCTAGGTATGAAAGAAAAATTTCGCGCTCCACTGCCCCCGCTAATTGTAACTCGTGTCAATTGTTCCTTACCAGCCAGCCGTCGAGACCCCCAACAGAGGCTTCGACCCCCTAGGGGTTCGCGATCCACACTTTGAAAAACACTGCCTTAAACGGATCACCATTTTTGTTACAACTTGTATACTCGTAACTTACATACTCTATGTCAGCGATGTCAGGAGTGGTCCGTGGCGCACGCACAACAACTAAAGATACTACAGTTAAGCAACGCAGTCCGACTACCCAATCTGAATCGACTCCGTTGAATAAATAGATACCGACAAGTAATTACTTGGTAAGTCGGCACACGGTAGTGCGGCCTGCCAAGTTTAGAGTCGAGCGATTAATTAATTTTCCCATTTAACGCTAATGCCGATACGTTGTCGTCACCCCTCTACGCGCCATTTTCGCTACAAAGCGGGAAAAGCATGATATAGGCTACGGCGTAGCGCTACAAAAAATCGAATCGAATGTGTCATGGAGAAACGCCTGCGACCCGTACCATAAATCTTGGATAAAAGGAAAATTTATTAATTTATTTAATTAATTTATTTAAAATTAATTCGTTATTTAATTAATTTATTTAAAATTAATTAAATAACGAATAAAATCATTACTTATTTTCAATAAATAATATGCCTCAAGCACATACAAAGAGAACAATAACACTACCGCTGGCTTTGCCCAAGAAAGTTCGTAAGTAACATTGAGTGAATTGCTGTATATACGTCAAATCTCCATAGAGTATGTCTGCCAGGCATCTGCCAGACAATATTCCCATATTCGGATATGCCCGAACGTAAATGGCCAGCAAATCAAGGAAGCAATAATCAGCAAAAGCAGGAAAGAGGGCTCGGGGGGCAGGGCCCCCCGCATAATAAAGTACAATAGCATCACCGCTGGCTTTACCCGAGAAAGTTCGTAAGTAAAATTCAGTGAATCACCTTAAGGTTAAGTATCTTAGTCTGGATTCTTGATTCACGTATTAGTGACCATCATAAGCCCGCATGTATAATTTGACATGAGTATTTACTGATGATGTATACCCATATGAAATGCGGAACACCATGATTTAATCACTAGAAAATTCTAGGTCATTTTACTTACAGTGTCTGTACGGGTTTTAACATTGTAATTCTTCAATGGCTAATCAGTTGATGTGTTTGATTTAAGTTTTTTATTTATTTATTGTTTAATATTGCAAAACCTTGAGGAGGTTTGAGTGCCGATGGGAAGTTGGAAATTATTTTATTTGTAACTACTCTAGTGTTAGTTACTTATAAATAAATACTTATTCGTCTACTAATCTTAAGTATATAAAACTCATGTCGTTACAATTTAGTAAGTACAATTTGAATTTTTTTTAATGCATTTACCATTTAAGTAGCTTTTCAATGCCTGTTCTGGCAAATCATTTATTAGGGTTGGTAGTATAAATGTGCATAACCTAGTTCCATATAAGTTTTTATATTTTGGTAAACAATACATATTTTGGTTCTGTATCCTTCTAAGCTTTGTACATCTTTTATTTAAAAGGGACGGTCGGCTACATACATATGTATTCATCTGTTCTCAAATTTGAACCTTCTTTGCCAGTAATAGGTTACAAAGTGTATACATATTTTTTGGAATTGTTTTCTGTTACTGCGATTGTTATTCATTCAAATTAAACACTTTAGAACGGATTAATCGCCTTTAATAGCACCATGACCATACGCTTGGACACAGCACTCGTTTAAGATGATGACTGAGAGAATGCGAATTCTCCCCGCATACCTCATGAGCATGAAGTTATTATAAAAATATGTATGTATGCATGTAAACTCTTTATTGTACAAAACACAGAAAAATTAAAATTTACAAACGGAAAACAGTAAGTACAAAGGCGAACTTATCCCTTTAAGGGATCTCTTCCAGTTAACCTTTG
The DNA here is from genome assembly GCA_949128165.1 of Lathronympha strigana. NCBI lineage: Eukaryota > Metazoa > Arthropoda > Insecta > Lepidoptera > Tortricidae > Lathronympha > Lathronympha strigana. The sequence continues at coordinate 1,309,909 of OX421903.1, forward strand.
AGTAGATGAGAGAAAAATGAAAAGAGGTAGACAAATACACCTAATGTACAACAACGTACCAGATAAATAATAATATAAACTATATATATATATTTCCAAAATACAAAGGAAAAGTATATATATCACACTAACAAGGAAATGTGAGACAACACTAATAAAAATAAATAAATAAATAAACAGAGTATACAGATAAACAAAGAGATAACAGCAACCAATCACACAGAAACAGGTAACCACAACTTCTTTAACTTCCCCTTGAGCGACGCAATTGACTGGGACTGCCTATACGAGACAGGCAAATCATTCCACAGTCTAACCGAGCGTACCGCAAACGACTTGTCATAGCCACGAGATTTGTGAGATGGGATTAAAAGTGACTGATTCTCACTGGACCGCAAACGGTGACCACTGCCCTCAGCCAAAAATTTAAATTTCTCCGAAAGGTACGTTGGGGAAGAGGGAGAAAAAAGCACAGTAAACAAAAGAGAAAGAGTGTGTAAATCCCTCCGACGGCGGATAGGTAGCCAGTTTAATTGATTGCGGTAAAAGGTCACATGATCATATTTCTTGAGTCCGAAAATATATCTGATACAGACATTCTGTAACCGCTCGAGCTTATCAAGCAATTCCTCCTTGATATCAAGGCACGCAGTGTCACAGTAGTCCAGAAGCGGGAGAAGAAGCGACCGTGCCAACATTACTTTTCGTGTGGAGAGGGAGAAAGCTTTGCAGACGCCTTAAAGAATGAAGAGAGGCGAACACCTTTTTACTGACCTCAGCTACATGTGGCGCCCAGGATAGAGTCTAAAAAAAAAAAAATATTGGTGTAAGGTGTACGTACGTGTATTTGAATGATTATAATGTCCTTTATGCAAACATACACATAACTTTATTATACAATATTTATAGAAGTTAATGTACCATTTTCTCGAATACTTTGTTTTCTCGAATTGACGGGAATCTAATAACACTCGAGAAAGGTGGCTTTAGCCTATAAATATAGTTAAATATTCGTATTATGTTATATAATCTATAAAGATCCTGGTACTGGCTCTTATAGGAGTCATAGGATTATAACAGCCCGCAGATGTTCTCTTATAAGCGCTTATAATCTAAGTTACCGGAGTGACCTACTCCTAAGACCAATGAATCTTTGTGGTTGCTTTTATAAGATAAATGTGCCTATAGTGGTCATAAAATAAGTTCTTATAAACTGATATATTATGGTGAAGTTATAGTAGTAGATGTGCTCAAGTCAAAACAGGATTACATTAAGCTCCTAATCGCCCACTAGCAAATATTGATGATGTAATCGGAGCATTATAAGTACAAACAGCCTTGTAAAGTTTTCATTCCAGGATAATTTTTCTTGTTAGGGTCAACCGTTGGTTGAGCAAACTAGTGTATGGAAAGAGCAAAGAGCTACACGGGCGGTTCTACAAGGCCCTCATGATGGGTCCCCACGTAGATCTGCCCGCGTCGGTGAACTGGTTACGATTCGGGGACCTCTACGGAGAAACCGAAGGTTTTGTCTGTGCAATTGCGGACGAAGTTATCATGACGAATAACTACCGGAAATATATCCTGAAGGACGGTACGGTCGACATTTGTCGGGCATGCCGCCGTCCCGGAGAGTCACTCAGGCATATTATTTCCGGTTGTTCTCATCTTGCTAACGGCGAGTACTTGTACAGACATAATCTCGTAGCCAGGATTATTCACCAGCAACTTGCTCTTAAATACGATCTTGTGGTCCACGAAGTGCCGTACTACAAGTACGCACCTGCGCCAGTTCTCGGAAATCGTCGTGCCACGCTCTATTGGGATCGATCTATCATCACGAATAGGACTCTTATAGCCAATAAGCCTAACATCGTGCTGGTTAATCGATTGCAGAGTCGGGCCGTGCTCGCCGACGTCACCTCACCATTCCCCATGATGAGAATCTCGTGAAGGCCGAGAAGGACAAGTCCAGTAAGTACTTAGACTTGGCTCACGAGATAACCGCCATGTGGGATGTAGACTCGACGATCATTATAACATTTAAAACTTTCGCGATTTAAACACATATTTAAACATAATTATTAAACGGGTCTAACGCGAAATAATTTGTTTACCTTATTTACCGACGTTTCGACACAGGTCCTGTGTCGAAACGTCGGTAAATAAGGTAAACAAATTATTTCGCGTTAGACCCGTTTAATAATTATGTTTAAATATCGACGATCATTGTCCCGATAGTCGTTTCAGCGAAGGGTTTCATAGCAAAGAGTCTCGACCAACATCTTGTGAGACTCTCGCTAGGTGAGTGGATCAAGGGTCAGATGTAGAAGGCGGTAATCCTAGATACGGCGCGTATAGTCCAGCGGTTCCTCTCTCTGCGGCCCAAACCACCGGCAGCCTGGGCCCTGCCCCGTTGCCGGCGGCACCCTAGGTTAGGTTTTTTTTTAATAATGTGTTTATATTTTTTATGTATTGTTTTTGTATGTATTTTTGTATTTTACTTTTATAATCATGTTGTTAAAAAACTCCTAACCTAAGAATAATAATGAATAAAGAGGATAATAATAATAAGAGGATTTAATAATAATGATTTATTTCATTTAAATCTTAGTTGGTAAGTACAACAGTGGTCGAGTCCTCCTATTAGGTATACAGTAGGTACCTGTGTCAGGAGTCCTCGCTTTTCCAGATTACAGTATAAACAAAATCTTTACTAACATTAGTTTAGTACTAACGTAATTAGCATTTGGTTCATAAAATTACAATAAATAATTTAGGAATTTAATTAATTAACACTTGTGTATTAACATTTCATTATGCGAAAAATGTATACTAACTTATAAAATAAAATAAATATGATTGTATTATATCTAAACACGGCTAAATTTGTGTGTGTGTGTGTGTGTGTGTGTTTGGGTGCGTCGCTTATTTTAAGGCGTCATTTACAAATTACTTATATCCTCAGTAGCTTTATAGTCGAGCTCGCTTATCCATTTTACAATTGTTTTTTTACATTCATAATTATTTAACGAATATGTGTCTAGTTAGTACGTCTTATGGGTCACATAAACTGACCAATCAAACAAAACTAAGCTTACTTTTATTTTTATTATACAAAAGGAAAACTTATCATACAAAAGAGTCCGCCTTTGAGAGACTACGATGCATTCTTTATTTTTTCTCATTTACCATTTTTTAATGAGTTATGACTACGGTAGTATTTTGTGATTATTGTGCCAAGCTGTAATCTCTGTGACCCCTCACTGCTGAGAACATCGAGAACCGACAAATATTATAATAAAAGATGTTCAAATAATCTCTTTTTAGTTGTTATACTTCCTATAAGAAAAAAAGCTAAGAGAAAAGATTAGCTGTAATTTAGATTCCCAAATAAATCATTTTTCATTTTTCATTTTTTTTTTATAACACTTCAGCCATTCTTCCATCACAAATGCCACTCCTCGTTCCCCAATCATAATTGACGGAGCAACCGTGTTGCCTCGAATTACTTGCGGCATTATAGACGCGTCGATCACTCTCAGCCCCGACACCCCGTACACCCGGAGCCTGGGGTCCACCACCGCTGTAAGGTCGTCTGCTGGACCCATCTTACAAGACCCCACAGGATGGAAACCGCTGTATGTATAAGATCTCGCTAAACACTCGAAATACGCGTCAGTTCCCCAATATAAGTGCTTGCACGCTGGGAGAGGAGCTCTAACAAAATAAGCACCTCTGGATCTAAAAGCATTCGTGTTTTCCAGGGCCAAAATTTCTTTCACACCTTTTAGTAACACTTCTAAATCACGCGGATCATTGAAAAAGCCAGCCCATATCAGTGGATCTCCGTAAGGATCACTCGCGTTAACAAGTAATTTACCTCTACTCTTTGGAACATTATTCATGACCTTCGGCATGACACCATTATAGAAAGCTGTAGGGAATATAGTTAAACTATCGTAATCAACAGGTTCTCTGATATATTCTTCCCAGTTAACACTGCTTGCTACCACTTCGATGTCAGGAGCCGGCAAGTCAGGTTCAGTCAGGTAAAATGAGAGACTGTTTGATGGACCATTTCCTGATAATGGACCTCTTTTTACTTCCATGTTCTTATGTTCTTATGCTCTGGCTGACAGTGGTAGCGGTTCCATTTGGCAAGGCAACAATAAGTCCATTAAAAGTGACATGATCGTGAAGATTTTCTCCAACACGTAAATCTGCAATCACAGGAATATTAAGATCATCCAGATGTTCTTTAGGTCCGATTCCAGAGAGCATCAGTAGTTTTGGAGAATTTATAGTTCCGCCACTGACTATGACTTCTTTAGTCACATAAGCTGAGAATATCTGTCCATTTGTTATGTATTGTACACCCGATGCTCTTTTATTGGTATCAAAAAGAATTTTGATGACTTCGGCTTCGGGTCTGACGATGAGGTTCGTCCGTTTGTACCTGATAGGTTTAATGAACTCCCTGTTTGTGGAAGCTCTCTGGCCTTCCTCTGAGGTCGCTTGTGCTTTGAGGTTCCGTACTGACGGGCGGAGTTGTAGTTGTTTATCGGCAGTCCATTTTCGTGGAAGGCCTCGGTAATCATTTGAGAAGGACCGTCCACGTAGGGGAAGAAAGACACAGCTTGTTCACTGTTGACGCTGTGATATTCTTCATCTAATACTTCTATGTTAAGATTTCTTTCAGATTTCTTGAAATATGGCAATACCTGTGAAAGGAAAAGAAATAATTATTACTTAGTATTTTATTTCGGCATATATATACACAGTTTAGTTTCTAATTGTCTGATGCATTGAAATTATGACACCTATTTTAGATTATAGTGCCATTCACACCTGACAAAGCAATGGAAACCTATAGAAACTGGTTTTCAAGCTCACGATCACGAATATTCAACCAATTAAAGATGACTCACACCAATCTGATCTGATCCGGGACGATCTGTCAGTTTCTATAGAAAACGTCAAGTGACCTCCGAGGGCCATATTCTTTCTATAGTAACTGGATCGGATCGGATTGGTGTGAGTCATCTTTTAATGGTGTAGGAAGATACATGTAAGACTGACAATGTTTATGGTAGGATAGTTATAATGTTCTGACCTCGTCGTAGCTCCAGCCAGGGTTGCCGCGAGCCGCCCAGTCATCATAGTCAAGCCGGTTGCCTCGGACGTACACAAACGAGTTAATGGAGGTGGTACCACCCATCATTTTGCCCCTGTAACAGGTGGTCAGCTCCTTAAAGAATATTCTTCTTTTAACTTAAGGTCTTCTCCCAGTCGTTTTCTCGGCCTATGCCAAGGCCCAGGGACTCTGGAGTACGCTTTGACGACTAATCTTACGAAATTTTTCACGAATTTCACGAAAGTGACTGCCATCTGACCTTCCAACCCAGAGGGTAAACTAAGCCTTATTGGAATTAGTCCGGTTTCCTCACGATGTTTTCCTTCACCGAAAAGCGATTAGTAAATATCAAATAATATAGGTTCCAAATATCTATTGGTAACGCTTAACCGCTGGGCCTCCAACGCTGCAAACATAATTTTAAAGAAAAAACAACCGACTTCAATTGGACTTCCCGGTATAAGTTAAAGTAAGCGAATTATTGCTAATTTATGTTTTTATTTTGTTAATTACTACCAGGGTTCAGCATCAGCTCCATCTTGTGAACTGCTCTCCTAATTGCTCGTTAACATGAGTCGATTAACGAAAACACCACACGCGTATGTTTCACCAAACCTGAGTTCCATTAGGTACTGCCAGGGTTTAGCATCAGCTCCATCTTGTGAACTGCTCTCCTAATTGCTGGTTAACACGAATCAAATCATGAGAACAGCAGTCGCCTATGTTGCACCAAACCTGAGTTCCACTAGGTACTGCCAGGGTTCAGCACCAGCTCGATCTTGTGAATTTCTCTCCTAATTACTCGTTAACACGAGTCTAATGACGTAAATATAAGTCGCGTATGTTGGACCAAATTTGAGTTTCACTAGGTACTGCCAGGGTTCAGCATCAGCTCCATCTTGAGAACCACTCTGCTAATTGCTCATTAACACGAGTTGAATCATGAAAACAGCACTCGCCTATGTTGCACCAAACCTGAGTTCCACTAGGTACTGCCAGGGTTCAGCATCAGCTCCAACTTGTGAACTGCTCTCCTAATTGCTCGTTAACACAAGTTGAATGATGAAAACAGAACTCTCGTAAGTTTTACCAAACCTGAGTTCCATGGGGTACTGCCAGGGTTCAGCATCAGCTCCATTAATTCCTCATGATGATGGATCATCAAAATATTATTAAAATCAAATAGGACTACCTCAAAGGCATTTAGTAACAAACAAAAGATGAATGAATGATACAGCTGGGGCCCGCGAATTATAGAGCAGTTCCTCTTTGACATCCCTGGTCGTCACCATCAGGTCTGCTCCACCAAACTGGTAGGTTTTGTAAAGAAATGCTCGAGGTTCTCAAGAAAATACCCAAATTACTATGCATGTGCCTTTCAAATTTAGGAGTTCCCTCAGTTCCTCATCGATCCCATCATCAGAAATGAGTTTAAAAAAAAACGGGACCAACCTGGAACCATCTACTTTAAGATCCCAAAAAAATCCTTTAAATCGGTTCAGTAATGGAGGAGTTCTGAGGTAACATCCATAAAAAAAAAACGAATTGAGAACCTCCTCCTTTAGGAATATTGAAGTCGGTTGAAAATTAGCTCTAATTTAACTTAGGGGCAGTGTGACTAATCCGTCTTTAGAACGAAAGGAAAAGTGGAAAACTCGAGGCCAAGGACGAGACTCAAACTCGTGACTCCAGGATACATGTCCGTCGCTCTACCGACCGAGACGGTGGCCTCCAACTTTTCCACCATATCCCTCGTATCAACAGCTACCGTAACTAGGCTATACTTCTTAATCAGTATGTGCAGTGAAGTGATTCTTAATAAAACCTGCGACTCCACGTCACCCCACGAGGCCTGAGAAAAGTTCGAGACTATGAGAGATGACAGCCACGTAATGATAATAGCAGAACGAGGTACGATACCTTGGCCAACCGCATTGCTGGTTCGGGAAGGCCAGGCAGGCGATGTTGCTGGGCATGGTCTTGTACTGCCAGTCCACGTTGGAGTTGATGAGGGCCGCAGACAGCGAGGGCACTGACGTTATTTCAGGTTCCTCTGGACCAGCTTCTAGCAGTAGTACCTGATAAGTCCAGCAAGACTTTAACAGCCTCATTATACCAAGAAACATTTGAAAAATATATGCAGATTTCGATATTTTTACAGGTCACGTACGGTATCTCTATCTCTCAGTCTTAACGCGATTCAGTTTAGGTTTTTAACTGTGCTCAGTTGTATGACGGCGACTCAGTTAAGGTCTTAAACTGAATCGCTTTAAGACGCCATGGTCCTTACCATGGCGTCTTAAAGCGATTCACGGCCACGAGCCACGAGTAATCGAGGGAATTCTCCAAACAGTACGGGTTTGCTTATGAAGTTTTTAATTTGTTTGGCGTACTGCAAGGAAAGTCTTTTTGTGTATGGTTATATTTTTTAAAAACAGGGTAATTAGTTGCATATAACTAATATCAAAACACTTTAAAATAATAAGATTGGAATTCAGCGAGCAAATGCTGCCAGCTTTCTTTGAAAAATGCCCAAGGGACCGGGGCTGTTAGTTTTTGTTTTATTTATAGCTAATTTAAATTTAGGTTTTAACTATAAAACTCTCGTGAAACTAGAACTTATTAAACAAAATTTAAAACGGGTCACTCACGTAATTTAGTCGATTTTCGCTCAACATGTTTCGTTCTTTGCGAAGACGTTCGTTACGTTTTTTTCGTTCTTTGACTAAAAAGAAAAATTCGTAGTTCAGCGGGAAATACGGGCTATCGAAATAAGTCGTCATCCAAACTTCAACCGTGATTGTGGTTGGTCAGTGCCCCCTAGTTGGAAAACGGTTTTGGGTATTGCGTCAGTGGACTGTGTGAACGTGCCCTTAGCTTGCCTTAGCCAGTAGTGAGCGTTGTTTGCAACCCGGTTGGCAAAAGCGATACTGAGAACGAGGGTAGATCGTCCACCGTGTCGCCCCCCGCGCCGCTACCACCGCCAGCTGCAAGTAGCAGGTAGATAGGGCATTAGCCCGCAGTGTACGACTTGCCTTTGTCGCTCCTGATAACATTCTTCGTAAAGAAGGAAACATGTCGAACGAAAATTGACTAAATTACGTGAGTGACACGTGACACGTTTGCAATATTATTTAAATTTGAGTATTTTTTTCCTACAAATAATAAAAGTTCGCAAGTACCTTCCATTATTTTATAGCACTGAGCCTGTTTGCTATGACGCATCCCGCGGCCCCCGCTCCTACTACTATGAAGTCGAAGATTTCTGTAAAAAAGGTGGGGAAGGTCAGTACCCTCCCATCCAAGGTCTCCATGGTGAATTAAATAAGGTGGTTTACATTTTTTGAATCAATTGTAAAGCACGAATCAAAACATACGTTCGAGCAATCGGTCAGATCTCCTTAGCGGGTCCGACAAATTTGCCAAACATTGACTGGCAGATCAGGTGGATATGCCAGAACGTATATGGCCGGGTTAGGACGTCTGCCGCGAATGCAGGAGGTCGCTAGTTAGATCCCAGCATACTCGTACATGACATTACCTACTTTAAACAAAAACTACTCCAGCACTTCTATCTGTCAATTACAATTAGATGACTGACAGCGATATTAAAAAAGTATACATTATAACACTGCTTCTATGAATTTTCATATACTTAGTATTTGAGCATTGTTGTTATTTTTAATTCCTATAGTGGGGCACAACGTCTCTCAGATTCTGCCACCTCTAGATTTTGATTTTTCTGTTGTTTTAAATCATTTATTCTCGAAATATATACAGTAAGTGTAAATTACCTAACTACCTACCTCTACCTACCTTATATCTAAAGTAGGTCCTTGAGGCATTGTACCTAGGATGCTGGCGGCATTTCCTCGTTGTATCGCAATGCTGATACGTTGTGCGAGGAAGCCACCAGCTCTTCGGTCACCAGTAACATCAACCAGACGTTTCGCGACGTTTTTGCTGTCGTAGAAAAATTAGCGTGTGCAACATTTCATAATTGGTTCTTAAAACTCTCGGGTCTGTTAACGGTTGCATAAACTACTATTTTGAAAGTTTATATCATTAATGATAGTAGCTGGTTAATAGTTAATGCACCATAATCGAAAAATGTCCATTACAGTCTGGCTTGTTTGAGTTCTACGAGTAGGTACTCCCAATTTTTTGAACTAAATAATTATTTAGGAAAAATCCGGCAAGGAATGACATTTGGTAATTCGTGGCTTACTAGACTAACTGTTTGAAAAACTTGTACTTAAGATAACACGAAAACCACCTTAAGTAAGTATACCTTTTAAAACTGAGGAGTTCTCATTGACCAGTTCTACCAAAAAATAATCATCGAAAACGATTTAATAACTGAATTGAGCCTTCTAGGCACGCTGCTCACTGGCATCAATTTGGCAGGCATTTTTCATTTATAGGTATTTATTTTAAGCCATTGTATTGTAAAGCACGAATCAAATCATTCATTAAATGTAATGCATGTTTTTATTCATATTTTTTAGTTTTTTAAGTAGCCACACTACTATTAAATAAATTACAAATTGAAAGAGATATACATACTACAGAAAAAGTGACCAAGGCCCCCGGCCCAGCCCTGCTCAACGGGGCCTTGGTCACTTTTTCTGTAGTATATGACATCTATTTCGATTTGTTATTAATTTTAAGTTTATCTTATTGTTTTATAAGTTTTTATAACATAATCTTTAGGTTTTGTCTATAATAAAGTTATTTAAAATTGTAATAAATTAGAAATACGTAATAATACCTTGGTCTTGTGGTTCAGGGGCGCGGTCCGGTGACGATCCGTACAAACGCACCAACAAGTCGAGGTACACGAACGCAAAAGGGGTACACGCGGTGAGGTTCGTTTGTGCCGGACATTGTTCGGAAGAAAAACACACTAAACAATTGAAACCTTTTTCGTCCCAAAAAGGATGCTCAGCATTTGTCGAAGCACCATAGTGCAGCGACGCTGATTTTCAGTGGACCACAAAATAAAATGAAATAAAATAAAACGAATTTTTAATTACAAAACAAAATAAAATACAGTAAAACTTAATTCTATCAAACTGTTTTCTTAACAAATGATTCAATACATTACTTGAAAAGGCCAAGACTGGAGCGGCGGCGGTTGTGTATTATCACTGTCACGATCGTTACCCCACTGTGAAGAGTTACATTTCTTGGCTTAATAAATACTGACGAGTATATAGATATTACATACTAGCTGTTACCCGCGACTTAGTTCGCATAAACAGTTGAAATTTTAGTAATCGGTGGTGGTGGTGGAACGAAAAGCACGGATTGCCTTAATACATTTTTGCGATTTTAAATGTTTGACCCGGGGACTTAATAATAATGGTCTAATTGAAATGGAAATTTAACGAATTTATATGGCTAATTATTTGGGTTGTTTATAAAGTGTTTCTCGTGACTGGATGGTAGATTACCATCAGCCCGTGACGATGTCAACTTTTTGGACGCATTAAACATCTGACTCCAAAGAATTTTAGGCCTAAATAGTAGCACAGTGTTGCAAACACAATAGGTACATGTTGCTTAAGGTTAAAGTTACATTGCTGGTTATCGATAAGGTGCCATACAATTTAATTGGAACCTTACCAGCAACCGACAATGTGGTAGGTACCTTTAGCGTGAAATTATCGGGCTAGCAGTAAGTTAATAATAAGTCTCGCTATACCTGTTCGCGCATGAAGAAGATGAGTACATAATCCAGCACCACTGTTTACGCTGTGAATAATTATATCATTAGTACATTACATACCAAGGCCGTTTAAGTGGGAAATGCCTCGGATTCCATGTAATTGTCGGCCGAGGCGAAGCCGAGGTCGACTAACATGTGATCCGAGGCTTTCCCATTTACCGGCCGAGGTTTGTATACTATTTTGCAGCTGCTGGGTGCTGCTGCGAAACGTTTTATCCGCGACATGGGCCGCCGACTCAGGCAGAAGGGCGAAGAGCCGCACTCAGAGTCGTTACTAGTACAAAGGCTGTCCATAATTATACAACGCGGCAATGCCACCAGCATTATGGACATATTGCATTTGGAACGGCGGGGAGCCAGCTGTAAATCTATTTTTAAGTAAGTAATTTATATTTATTCTGAAATAAATGTTTTTCATTAACTGTATAAAAATACAATAACATATGTTCGTGTATTGTACACACATTGTTTTGGTGTTTATATGAATGGCTAGCTTTTCCGCGCGGGTTCGTCCGTGTAGAATATGACCTTCATTTTGTCACTTTTTTATTGTAATATTTCCTGGGAACTTTATGTTATTTTTACTAGGAATCACGAGCTGTTTCCTTTCCCATTCGAGAAAAAAGTGTCCATAACCTTTTTGTTGAAATTTGCCTGTCCTGTGGGTCCGGCCAGGACGACCGAGAGAGTGGCGTAGGTGCTGGGCATCCCTACGTCCTCAACTCCGTCCCAGTCGGTGTAATGTCTGTGGAGAAGTCACTCCACCCACGTCAGCTCTGCTGCAAGGAAAACAACTCAAGTAGTGGCAGTTATCGGTTCGAAGTCCAGCACCAGTGAACGCTAGGGGTCACTTTTGTCAGAGGCTTCTTCGTAGGCTCATCAGTTGGTAGTGGTTACCGCCTCAAAAACCATCATAAAACCAAAGGATTCAGACCCCCTTAAGATTAAGTATCTTAGTCTGGATTCTTGATTCACGTATTAGTGACCATCATAAGCCCGCATGTATAATTTGACATGAGTATTTACTGATGATTTATACCCATATGAAATGCGGAACACCATGATTTATACCTTCTTTAACGGCCTCCTAGCCTTGTTGGTAGTGACGCTGCCTTCGAAGCAGGAGGTCCCGGGTTCGAATCCTGGTCAGGGCATTTATTTGTGTGTTTATCACGAATATTTGTTCCTGAGTTATGGATGTTTTCTATGTATTTAAGTATTTATATGTATCTATCTATTATATTATCGTCGTCTAGTACCCACAACACAAGCCCTTGGGCTTACCGTGGGACTAGGTCGATTTGTGTAAGATTGTCCCGCAAATATTTATACCTAGAAAATTCTAGGTCATTTTACTTACACTGTATCTGTACGGGTTTTAACATTGTTATGCTTCTATATTCTATCAGTTGATGTTTTTTTTTAGTAAAAGGGTCGGCTATATACATATGTATACACCTTTGGGAATGGTGCGTGGGAACTGCTTACAGGCGTCGAAGTAATCACACAGGTGTGAAGATAGTATTTTGGTTTATTGGGAACCACAATGTGAATTTGGTACACTTACAGATATGTTTGTTCGTTTGATTCTGTTCTGTTCTGTCGCCTTACAGAACCTCAGGACATCCCTAAGGTCGACGTCCCTTAGCTCCTTCTCCTCCAGCGTAACCTCAAACACATTATAACGCACCGCCGCATACATAGTGTATTCCGCCAGAACATGCCTGCTGGTTTCCTCTAGCCCACAATGCGGGCAGCCTGCCTCATTTCATTGCTTATGCCCATAAGATCGATTGTTGATACCCCGAAGCCAATTTGCACCCTGTGCCATTTACAATAAACCTTAACACACCTGTAATTATTTATCTTTATGATAACTTCATGCTCATGTATACGTCATGCCATTAGGCTAACAGCGGTTAGCCATTAGCAGGGTAGGGCAGCAGTAGCGCTTCTAGCTTTTCGCCACCATACAATGGTTGCGGGAAAATAAGAAACTAAATACTTGTTTGTTGATGTAGTTAGCTCAGCTCACCAATAGTGCGCACGAGTGCTGTGCATAGATGGCGGTGTTATCAATTACTGCATTGATTCTTTTTTAGGAATCCGTACCTCAAAAGGAAAAAACGGAACCCTTATAGGATCACTTTGTTGTCCGTCCGTCCGTCAAGACCCTTTATCTCGGGAGTCCGTGGAGGTATCGAGTTGCAATTTAAACTATATACTTAGGTCTACAGTCCCTTGAAACCGTATTCTGCGTTTTCAGAAATTCATCCCCTACGGGGAGAACGGGGGTATTTTTAATAATTTTTATGATGTACGGAACCCTCGGTGGGCGAGTCAGACTCGCACTTGGCCGGTTTTTTTTAATAAGAATCAAGTAGGGGAGACTGGGGTCAATAGAAACACGGGTCAATAGAAACAAGTGCAATAACCCCGACACAAGAAGCGATAGTGGGGCGGTCCCTGAGGGGGGAGGGATCGGCGTTCGTGTCAGAACCTGTAGGCCAGTGTTAGCCACGGCTCTGTGACCGTCGGATGTTACTACGCACATGTATTGCTTTTTCTGCACAAAAAGTAAGTATTTTTGATGTTTTTGTTTTGTTTATTAATCAATATCTATTGGTAGTACTTTAATACTATTTAAATTTCTGTTTATTTTTTTTATGCTATAGGGGGCAAACGAGCAAACGAATCACCTGATGGTAAGCGATTAACGTCGTCCATGGACACCCGCAACACCAGAGGTGTCGCAAGTGCGTTGCCGGCCTTTAAGGTGGGAGTACGCTCTTTTCTTGAAGGTTTGAAGGTCGTATCGGTCCGGAAACACCGCTGGCGACAGTTCGTTCCACAGTTTAGCTGTGCGAGGCAGGAAGTTTCGGGAAAAGCGCACAGTTGAGGACTGCCAACCATCTAAATGGTGAGAGTGGAAATATTGTCGCGTAGGGCGATGGCGGAAAGAAGCGGCAGGGATTAATCCGAACAATTCCTCGGAACACTCCCCATAATACATGCGATAGAAAATACAGAGTGAGGCCACATCTCTACGCAGCGCCAAGGGATCAAGCCGATCAGAAATACGTTGGCAGTTGACAATTCGAGCTGCTCTCCGTTGGATGCGGTCTAGAGGAAGAAGCTGGTACTATGGTTATGGCTGGGGTTTATATGGTTATTCTAGTTGAATTTGAGGTGGTTTATGTATACTTACCGTCTACCGTTATTTTTCTACGATTTTAAATATTCGCCAACACGTTCCTGGGTCAATTGAAACAAAATTTACCGGGTCAATTGAAACATGTTTCAATTGAGTATTTTATATATCAATATGATTTTGATTATAAAATAATAGTTGTTCTCTCTTTATTAAATGTTGATTAGATTTGTAGATTATTAATAGTTGATCTCATTACTTATTCTAAATGATAAGGCACGAAGTGCCATATCAATTTTTTGGTAAATTAGTATCAATAAATGCTACCTTTTTCGTCAAGTTATGGGTAGAAACTACATCGTACAGTGTTATAATCAAAGACTGAGATTGTGTGATTCAATTATGATTAATAAAAAGAATATAAATGATTATTAGAATAAACAAATATTTTATTTGTAGGTGTTTCAATTAACCCCATTCGCTGTTTCAATTGACCCGCAACCAGGGTCAATTGAAACAATTTTCAAGTATTTCTAAAACGCGTGTGATTGCGTATCTGATACCTATGGATACAAATCACCTTAACAATATTAAACCTAGATAAACTAGGTATATTCGAAGCCTATCACAAGCCGGTATTGGTAGAAAATGTAGTCACTATGGCCGTTTTTTCGGAAAACGTTTCAATTGACCCCAGTCTCCCCTACCTATATAATTCAAACTTTCGTGAGTCATACTGATATAAAATTACAACGGTTAACACTCACGTATTTAAGATAAATGTGCCTATAATGGTCATAAAATAAGTTCTCATAAACAAATATAAGGTGAAGTTATAGTAGTAGATGTGCTCAAGTCAAAACAGGATTTAATTAAGCTCCTAATAGCCCACTAGCAAATATTGATGCTATAATCGGACCGAATCGGATGATGGTATAAGTACAAACAGCCTGGTATAATTTGCATTCCAGGATAATTTTGCTTGCTAGCCTCAACCGTTGGTTGAGCAAACGAGTGTTGTCTCGTTAGTAAGTTATAAATTGAAAGAGATGTCACATAATCGTAAAGCATGAATGAAATCATTTAATTAATATAATAAATGTTTTAATTCATGTTTTTTTAAGTAGTCACACTACTATATATAAATTGAAAGAGATGTCATATACTACAGAAAAAAGTGACCAAGGCCCCCGGTGAGCAGGGCTAGGATCGAACCAGCGACCTCCTCTTTCGCGGCAGATGCCCTAACCACTCGCCCTTACCCGATCACGGCAGCCAGAGTCCGAAATTTCCTAAGTATGCAATGCTTTCTTACTTTAAACGTTTAAGATGCGTTCCGCCAATCCTACACCTCAGACTTACGTGTAGTGCTTTACATTTGTATAGTTAGTACGTCTTCTGGGTTACATAAACTGACCAATCAAACAAAACTAAGCATACTTTCATATTTATTATACAAAAGGAAAACTTATCAATTTTATCATACAAAAGGCGGACTAGAGTCTACGATGCATTCTTTATTTACCATTTTTTTAATGAGTTATGACTATGGTAGTGTTTTGATGTATTATAGTGCTAGTCTCTTTGCCCCTCACAGCTGAGAACATTGAGAACCGACAAATTTTATAATTAAAGATGTTCAAATTATCTTTTTAATTGTTACACTTCTTATAACTTTTCAGCCATTCTTCCAACACAAATGCCACTCCTCGTTCCCCAATCATAATTGACGGAGCAACCGTGTTGCCTCGAATTATTTGCGGCATTATAGACGCGTCGATCACTCTCAGCCCCGACACCCCGTACACCTGGAGCCTGGGGTCCACCACCGCTGTAAGGTCGTCTGCTGGACCCATCTTACAAGACCCCACAGGATGGTAACCGCTGTATGTATAAGATCTCGCTAAACACTCGAAATACGCGTCAGTTCCCCAACATAAGTGCTTGCATGCTGGGAGAGGAGCTCTAACAAAATAAGCACCTCTGGATCTAAAAGCATTCGTGTTTTCCAGGGCCAAAACTTCTTTCACGCCTTTTAGTATCACTTCTAAATCGCGAGGATCATTGAAATAACCAGCCCATATCAGTGGATCTCCGTAAGGATCACTCGCGTTAAGAAGTAATTTACCTCTACTCTTTGGAACATTGTTCATGACCCTCGGCATGACACCATTATAGAAAGCTGTAGGGAATATAGTTAAACTATCGTAATCAACAGGTTCTCTGATATATTCTTCCCAGTTAACACTGCTTGCTACCACTTCGATGTCAGGAGCCGGCAAGTCAGGTTCAGTCAGGTAAAATGAGAGACTGTTTGATGGACCATTTCCTGATAATGGACCTCTTTTTACTTCCATGTTCTTGTGTTCATATATATTTTCAATTATTTCTCTCTGGCTGACAGTAGTAGCGGTTCCATTTGGCAATGCAACAACAAGTCCGTTAAAAGTGACGTGATCTTGAAGATTTTCTCCAACGGGTAAATCTGCAATTACTGGAATATTCAGATCATCCAGATGCTCTTTAGGTCCAATTCCAGAGAGCATCAGTAGTTTTGGAGAATTTATAGTTCCGCCACTGACTATGACTTCTTTAGTCGCATAAGCTGAGAATGTCTGTCCATTTTTTATGTATTGTACATCAGATGCTCTTTTATTGGTATCAAAAAGTATTTTGATGACTTCGGCTTCGGGTCTGACGATAAGGTTCGTCCGTTTGTACCTGATGGGTTTAATATACTCCCTGTTTGTGGAAGCTCTCTGACCTTCCTCTGAGGTCGCTTGTGCTTGTGAGGTTCCGTACTGGTGGGCGGAGTTGTAGTCGTTTATTGGCAGTCCATTTTCGTGGACGGCCTCGGTAATCATTTGAGAAGGACCATCCACGTGGGGGAAAAAAGACACAGCTTGTTCACCGTTGACGCTGTGATATTTTTCATCTAATACTTCTAAGTTAAGATTTCTTTCCGATTTCTTGAAATATGGCAATACCTGTGCAAGGAAAAAATAAATTATTACTTAGAATTTTTATTTCGGTATTCTATGGCTATATTTACATGTATCCACAGTTTAGACTCAAATTGTCTGATGCACTGAATTTAGACACCTATTTTAGATTATAGTGCCATCCCGGACAAAGCAATGGAAACCGATAGGAACTGGTTTTCAATCTCACGATCATGAATATCCAACCAATTAAAGATTACTCATTCCAATCCAATCCGATCCGTGACGATCTGCTAGCTTCTATAGAAAACGTCACGTGACCTCCGAGGGCTCCGAGCTATCGTGATTCTTTCTATAGTAACTGACAGATCGTCCGAGATCGTTTCGGATTGGTGTGAGTCATCTTTTAATGATGTAGTAATTTTATACATGTACGAGTAAGATTGACAATGTTTATGGTAGGATGGGTATAATGTTCTGACCTCATCGTAGCTCCAGCCAGGGTTGCCGCGAGCCGCCCAGTCATCATAGTCAAGCCGGTTGCCTCGGACGTACACAAACGAGTTAATGGAGGTGGTACCACCCATCATTTTGCCCCTGTAACAGGTGGTCAGCTCCTTAAAGAATATTCTTCTTTTAACTTAAGGTCTTCTCCCTGTCGTTTTCTCGGCCTATGCCAAGGCTCAGGGACCCCGAAGTACGCTTTGACGACTAATCTTACGAAATTTTTCACGATTTTCACGAAATTGACTGCAATCTGACCTTCCAACCCAGAGGGTAAACTAAGCCTTATTGGAATTAGTCCGGTTTCCTCACGATGTTTTCCTTCACCGAAAAGCTATTAGTAAATATCAAATAATATAGGTTCCAATATCTATTGGTAACGCTTAACCGCTGGCCTCCAACGCTGCAAACAAAAGTAACTCTAATTTAACTTAAGGGCAGTGTGACTAATCCGTCTTTGGAACGAAAGGAAGAGTGGAAAACCCGAGGCCAAGGACGAGACTCAAACTCGTGACTCCGGGATACATGTCCATCGCTCTACCGACCGAGACGGTGGCCTCCAACTTTTCCACCATATCCCTCGTATCAACATCTACCGTAAGTAGGTTACTTCTTAATCGGTAAGTGGAGTGAAGTGATTCTTAATCAAACCTGTGACTCCACGTCACGCTACGAGGCCTGGGAAAAGTTCGAGACTGTCAGAGATGACAGCCACGTAATGATAATAGCAGAACGAGGTACGATACCTGGGCCAACCGCATTGCTGGTTCGGGAAGGCCAGGCAGGCGATGTTGCTGGGCATGGTCTTGTACTGCCAGTCCACGTTGGAGTTGATGAGGGCCGCAGACAGCGAGGGCACTGACGTTATTTCAGGTTCCTCTGGACCAGCTTCTAGCAGTAGTACCTGATGAGTCCAGCAAGATTTTAACATCCTCATTATACCAAGAAACATTTGAAAAATCTATACATATAAAAGGAAAAGTCCTGACTGACTGACTCACTGATCAACGTACAGCCGAAACTACTAAATGTATGATCCTGAAATTTTCACATTACGTTAAGTGTTTAACGAAGGTAACGAATAAGAAGGGGTTTTGAAAAAATCATCTTCTAAGGGGGTTAAATCGGGGTTGAAAGTTTGTATGGAAGAAAGTTTTTTTTTTAGATAGAGACTCAAAAGTTGGTGTAAAGGTGTGTTATTAAAATACAAAAAAAGTAATTTTAGCGTTTTGGAAAAATCAACCCCAAAAGGGGTGAAAAGTGTGTTAAAAGTTTGTATGGCGGAAGCGTTTCCCTTTTAGTTATACCTCTAGACTACAAACTTTGTAAAAAGAATCCTCATTAGAGTTTAAAAAAAATAATTTCTGCGATTTTGAAAATTCGTCCCTTATAAGGGTGAAAAAGGTGTTGAAAGTTTGTATGGCGGAAGGTTTTCTGTTTAGCTAGAGACTTTATTTTATGTGAAATGGTTTCTCATCGTCATCAAAATACAAAAAAAGGTGTTTTTATCATTTTGGGGGTAAAAGAGTGTTTTGACATTTCGTTCAATATCGTACACCATAAATGTGGATAGAAAGATTTAGGAAGAGATCGTGGACTATGTCGTACGAAATTGGGAGGGAATTAAATGGGGGTTGAAAGTTTAGAGGTATATTAACGTTCTAGAGAGGTAGTGTTACATATAATGAGGAGTTGCTGACAGCTGAACAGCAGGACGTTTGCCAGTTAATTCTGGAGAACATTGATAAAGGTACTGGTCAAATATTTTTATTAGATGCTGCTGGTGGCACTGGAAAGACCTTTCTCATTAACCTACTGCTTGCAAAAGTGAGGAGTAATCATGCCATCGCATTGGCAGTCGCGTCATCGGGAATCGCAGCGGCATTACTGGAAGGAGGAAAAACAGCTCACAGCGCGTTCAAGCTGCCTTTAAACTCAATTCGTGTCCAAACTCCATTGTGCAATATTTCCAAGCAAAGTAACGTGGCACAGGTGTTGCGCGATTGCGAGCTCATAGTTTGGGATGAAAGTACTATGGCGCATAAAGGAGGTTTCGAAACACCAGATAGAACTCTAAAAGACATCAGAGGGTGCGAAGATATGATGGGTGGCGTCACTGTATTGTTTGCCGGAGATTTCCGTCAAACGGTACCCGTAGTGCCGAGAGGAACTCGGGCATACGAAGTCAAAGCGTTAAACTCCACCTCAAATAAAATCCGATCTTCTCCTTCAAATTGGCAATGGAGAGTATCCAGAAATCGAGGGTGGGATTGATTTTCCACCCAATCTTGCCTTAGTTGTACAAACCGTCGAAGATCTTATAGCCCGGATTTACCCAGATGTCCGCAACCTACTCAGTAAGTCAGTGGAGTGGTTATGTGAGCGCGCGATTCTCGCACAATCGTTCGAAGGTGCAGAACACGCATACAAATCTGTGAAGTCTGTAGTAAATACGGATGACGTAACAAATTACCCTATGGAATTTTTAAATTCTTTTAGTCCACCTGGCCTCCCTTCACATGTTCTGGTTCTGAAAGTGGGTGCTCCAGTAATTTTACTACGAAACCTTAATCCGCCCAAATTGTGCAACGGTACAAGGTTGCAGGTTAAAGTCTTGCATAAGAACTTGGTGGAGGCTATCATCATTACTGGTTGCGCTCGCGGAGAATCGGTATATATTCCACGGATACCACTCATACCTTCCGAATATCCGTTTGAATTTAAAAGGCTGCAGTTCCCCCTTAAGGTCTGTTTCGCGATGAAAATGATGAAAATAAAAAAATCTCAAGGCCAGTCACTGAAAACGGCAGGATTTGATCATAGGGGAGACTGCTTCTCGCACGGACAACTTTACGTGGCCTGCTCGAGAGTAAGCTCACCACGCACTTTAGTCATCTTATCACCTCAAGGTAAAACTGTAAACGTTGTGTACGAGTACAAAGAAGTACTACGCTGAGCTTTTTCACAAAAAATAATACTTACCACCTTTAAAAAGTGCATAGGGCATATTTAAATATAAATACCTACCTAAATAAGTGCGTGTAATTTTTGAAGGTGTTATAGTTTTTTTTTTAAGTTTTCCATTTCCCATTTCTACTATTTTCAGTTGATTTCTTAAACACAGTCCAAAATATTCTTAGTTAAAAATTTTAATTTATTTTGGCCAACTCTGAATCTACCTAAGAAAGAGAATCATCAAAATCGATTTATAACTGGCGGAATTATCGCGTAACATACACGTACATACCTACAACCTCCTCCTTTTTTGAAGTCGGTTCAAAATCTGCGCGTGCGAAGCCGCGGGTAAAAGCTAGTATATGCATATTTCGATATTTTTACAGGTCACGTACGGTATCTCTATGTGGGGTCCTGGGCCGTCTTAACACGATTCAGTTTAGGTTCTTAACTGAATCGTTTTAAGACGTCATGGTAGGGGGCACGAGTGAACGAGAGAATTCTTCAAACATTACGGGTTTGCTTTTGATATTTAAATTTATTATGCAGTAGGGGACTGGAAGGAAAGTCTTTTTGTTTATGGTTATGTTTTTAGGGTTCCGTAGTCAACTAGGAACCCTTATAGTTTCGCTCTGTCTGTCTGTCTGTCCGTCCGTCCGTCCGCCCGTCCGTCCGCGGATAATCTCAGTGACTGTAAGTACTAGAAAGCTGTAATTTTGCACGAATATGTACATCAGTCACGCCAACAAAGTGGTAAAATAAAAAGTGGTTATAATTCCTTTTTTAGGGTACCACGTAAAGTGGGGGGTGATTTTTTTTTTCGTTTCAACCCTAGAGTGTGGCATATCATTTGATAGGTATTTGTAAAATAAAGAGGGTTTACTAAAAAGAGTTTATGATAAAGTTAATATTTTAGGAAATAATCGCTCCAGAAGTTTAAAAAAATGTGCCCCCCCTCCCCCCTTCTAACTTTTGAACTATAAGTTATAAAAATATGAAAAAAATACAAAAGTAGAACTTAATAAGAACTTTCTTGGAAAATTATTTTGAACTTGATTGGTTGAACGGTTTTTGAAAAATTGTACAAAATAATTTCTGAATTAAGTTTGTAATTTAACTGTATATGCAAACACTCGACAAGCTCGACAAGAGTCCGCGAGTAATAGGCCCGTCGCTGTACGAACGCCTACCCGCCGATATCAGAAATGAAACCTCCAACGATATATTTGATCGACGACTGAAACAATTCTTGTTAACAAAATCATTGTATTCTGTTAGGGAATACAGTGAAAAACAAGATTATTAATGATATATTAATTTATTATTGTGATTAATTGTTTGACATTTTTTAATTTTTTTTTTCCTTGACATTTGACATTATATTAACTAGGTATGACCTAGATGTATATACAACAATTATGCTGAATTTTTCATAAATTTAGATTAGACATTTAAATTCTTTATTAAGTTATTTTTTATTTTATTATCTGATTGTGTACTTATTGCTATTGACATTTGTCTTTAGAAATTGTTTTTGCTATTATCTATTTGTTATTATTAATCTATTATACACTTGACGATCTTTTTGTGAATTTGTGATGTTTAGAACACTAAATGACATGTAATTTTCAATAAGAAATAAATATATCTATCTATCTATCTATCTATCACTTCTTTTATCTTAAGTACTTAATTTATCATACCGCACGTATCTTCCTTCTAATAAGAAAAGAATGATTCAAATAGATTCACGCGATCAAAAGTTACCCCCGAAAACCCAACATATAACCCGTCTAGTTTGTATAAATTAGTAACCCAATTGCCCGAGAGATGGCACTGTGGTCTTCTTCGCATAGGTTGCCTATTGTGACAGACGGTAAACTGCGGAACCCTACACTGAGCATGGCCCGACATGCTCTTGGCCAGTTTTTTATATTTAACAAGGCCATCAGTTGAGATAGCATATAACGAATATCAAAACACTTTAAAATAATAATTATTGGAATTCAGCGAGAAAATGCTGCCAGCTTTCTTTGAAAAATGCCCCAAGGTCAGGGCTTTTAGTTTTAGTTTTATAGCTTTTTTAAATGTAAGTATTTTTTTCCTATATATAATAAAAGTTCGCAAGTACCTTCCATTCTTCTATAGCACTGAGCCTGTTTGCTATGACGCACCCCGCGGCCCCAGCTCCTACTACTATGAAGTCGAAGATTTCTGTAAAAAGGTGGGGCAGGTCAGTTCCTCTTCCGTCCAAGGTCTCCATGGTGAATGAAATAAGGTAGTTAACTTTGTTGAATCAATTATAAAGCACAAATCAAATCATTTATTATTAGCGGGTCACATACGTCCGAGCAATCGGTCATATCTCCTTAGTGGGTCCGACAAATTGCCAAACATTGATTGGCAGATCAGGTGGATATGCCCGAACGTATATGGCCGGGTTAGGACGTCTGCCGCGAATGCAGGAGGTCGCTGGTTAGATCCCAGCCCAAGGCACTGGGAGGCCCTATTCACTTTTTCTGTAGTATGGTACAGTCAACCAATTGGAACCCTAGGCCACTGTAGAACCATGTCATTGTGACGCTCTCAATTAGATTGTAAGAAATGTCTTACTACTTGTCACTTTGACATGGTTCTAGAGTGGCCTAGGGTTCCAATTGGTTGACTATACATGACATTACTTTTAAAAAAACTACTTCAGCACTTCTATCCTCCTTGTCCTTTTTGACCATGGGGCCCTGTCGCTCACATTACGAGTATTTACAAGGACTTGGCAAAGAGCCTCAAACAAGACAGGAGGGCTGGCTCGTACATTGCGCAACGCATTGGACTTGCCGTCCAGCGCGGCAATGCAACCAGTTGGAGCTAGTTTTCCGTAGCCAAAATGGCAAAAACGGAACCCTTATTGTTTTTTATTAGTAAGTTTAGTTTTACTTTTAGTATATATTTTTTTCTTTTTGTTTTTATGTAATGTTTGGATTTGTATACATATTATATTATTTCAATGTTATACATTTTCCTTTTATCATAAACGATATTTTATTTATTTATTTAACCTTTATTGCACAAAAAGAAAATTACAATTGTACAAAAGGCGGACTTAATATTATGAAGCATTATCTACCATATTATATGAAAAGTACATTATACAATTAAAAATTATAGAATTCATTGATATACGTATCGCACGTTATGCCCTTCAAAATTAAACTAATTGATTTGATATACTCTGAGCAATATACTATAGGTCTGTATACGTTATATTACTTACCCATTTTAAGCAATTGTAAAGCACGAATCAAATCATTCATTAAATGTAATACATGTTTTGATTCATATTTTTTAGTTTTATAAGTAGTCACACTACTATAATATAAATCACAAATTTGTTATTTATTTTAAGTTAATCTTATTGTTCTATAACATAATCTTTAGGTTTTGTCTATAATAAAGTTATTTCAAATTATAATAAATCAGAAATACGTAATAATACCTTGGTCTTGTGGTTCAGGGGCGCGGTCCGCTGACGATCCGTACAAACGCACCAGCAAGTCGAGGTACACGAACGCAAAAGGGGTACACGCGGTGAGGTTCGTCTGTGCCGGACATTGTTCGGAAATGTTGTTCGGCTGCCACATTGTCAAACTGGGAAGAGAGATGACACAATTTGTTGAATTTTGTACGTACAGTCAGCCACACAGCTAACAATACACCCAAAGTGCCAAAAATATGATGTATACACGACCTTAATGCTCAGACAATAAAGTCCTGTATACATATTTTTGGCACTTTGGGTGTATTGTTAGCTGTGTGGCTGACTGTACCTATACCAGCTAGTCTATGATGGTCGGGTTTTTATCGTTTACCGACGTTGCTGTCACGTTCTAACAAGTATGTATGTGCGAAAGTGACGCATAGCGTGATAAGCGATAAAATGGCAACCATGCTAACCCTACAGAAAGACTCCGAACATAATTTTTGACACACATAATTTTTGAGCACAGTTAAGGACCTAAACTGAATCGCGTTTAGACGTCATACACTATTATTTATTCTGTGGTCATACTAAGGGCCCAGGGCTAAGATGCCAAGCGGTTAGCGTGATATTTGGGTCAAACTAAAATTATGTTGGGAGTCTTTCTAGTAGACTATTCAAAAATTAAGGGCTATAAAGCTTGATTTTCTTATTTAAGCCTTACTGTTACTGATTAAAATCATTACTACATGTCCACAAGCCAACTATTGAGCACAGCGTGCGTAGCCAAGATGCCAATCGCTCACGCTTGATAACGTATCGTAGCTACCTCTCTCTATCACTCTTCCTTATTAGTGTGACAATGACAGTTGCGTTTCGTTAGCGACTGAGCGTGAGCGATTGGCATCTTGGCTACGCAGCCTGGAAAGAAAAAGTGTGTGTTTAGCTGAACTGTAGAGCCAATATTTCCTGTGGCTAATAGTTAACAGCTTTGTGTACATGTAGTCATGATTTTATGATTTTTATTATGTAGCTAAATAAAAAAGGAGTACCTACTTTTCCATATGGATCAGGGTTTAATAAGAAAATCAACCGTTATAGCCCTTAAATTTTGAAAAGTCTACCGAAAAGATGCCGAACATCGTTTTGTGTTTGACCTATTTGCTGACAACACTTTGTCAACATTTTATGACAATCTCTGATCATTTTAAACAATTATTCGCATTTTTCAGCATTCACCGTCGCGCTATCCGTGCAACTTGTCTCTTTGTCTTTATCAATTATGACATTCGCAAGTTGATTGATTGAACAGATTAAAGAAATCAAAATGCCTGTTTATGGTTAGAATTATCAAGCAATTGTAATGGTACTAACTGATTATAATCGTTAATTATATTAACTTTGATATTTACCAATCTCTATTCGGTGCAGGAAAACATCTTGACGAAACCTGAGTAATCCCAATAAGGCCTAATTTACCCTCTGGTCAGTTTCGGTGCCACGTTTCGCAATTAAGGGGTTCATAGATAACGAAATTTGATATTGCAATGACGGTTTGCTAGCTGCTTACCGTTCACAAAACACTAACACCCGTATCCCACACCACAGTTGACTTCCACAGCACCCACAGGAGGAAAGTGGGCGGTGAAATTATTAGCCTAAACCGAGTCGCGTTAAGACGTCACGGTAAGGCCCCAGTTCCTTATCGACCATTTATTTATTTAAAATTTATTTCACAGTAAACGAAATACAAATGGCGGACTTAATGCCAGAATGCACTCTCTACCAGTCAACCATCAGGCCAAACATATACATATATTTAGGTGCGGTAAAAGCATAGATATAACGAAAAATTCAAATAGCTTCGACTACTTCGTAACATTGATATAATACGTTAACAAATTCAAACATATACATATAATACAATATTGGATTCAATATAAGTACATACATATTTACACATAAAAGATATATATTACTGTACCTGCAACGAAATTACTACGAGCCTTAATTATAAGTATTAATTAGATGCTTACGCTATTTGAGTTTGAATGAAAATTTGGGACATTTAATATTAAATGATATGATAATAAAACCGGCCAAGAGCATGTCGGGCCATGCTCAGTGTAGGGTTCCGCAGTTTACCGTCCGACACAATAGGCAACCTTAAAAATTGTTTTTTTTAATGCTATATATAGGTGGCAAACAAGCAAATGAATCGCCTGATGGTAAGCGATTAACGTCGTCCATGGACACCCGCAATATATGCGTTTTAATAGACACCATGCTCAATATGCTTATAATAATTAACAATTCGATGATACTTTCGATCACACTCGTCCCGACCCCATCAACTCCGGAAAAATCTTAACAGCGAAGTAGACCACAGTGCCATCTCTCGGGTAATTGGGTTACTAATTTATACAAACTAGACGGGTTATGTATGTTGGGTTTTCGGGGGTAACTTTTGATCGCGTGAATCGATTTGAATCATTCTTTTTTTATTAGAAGGAAAATACGTGCGGAATGATAAATTAAGTACTCAAGATAAAAGAAGTGTTTGCATATAAAGTTAAATTACAAACTTAATTCAGAAATTATTTTGTAAAATTTTTCAAAAACCGTTCAACCAATCAAGTTCAAAATAATTTGATTTAAAATGTTAAAACTGTTCTTAGTAAACCCTCATTATTTTACAAATATCTATCCAATGATATGCCACACTCTAGGGTTGAAACGAAAAAAAAATCACCCCCACTTTACGTGTATGGAGGGTACCCTAAAAAAGAAATTATAACCACTTTTTATTTTACCACTTTGTTGGCGTAACCAATCTACATATTCATGCAAAATTACAGCTTTCTAGTACTTACAGTCACTGAGATTATTCGCGGACGGACGGACGGACGGACAGACAGACAGACTATAAGGGTTCCTAGTTGACTACGGAACCCTAAAAAGTAGTGATTTTCAAATGATATTGATAACTCGACATAGAACGTCGAGTTTTATGCAACATCACTAATTAGACAATTATAATATCAAGAAAGTTATTTATCGTAAATAAGTACTACAAAATAAGTAACACAACACACAAGAAGAAAAAGACATACAAGAAAAGCATAACAAAAACTAAGACCACAAAGGTTCGACAAAAGGTCCAGGAATCCAGGACTCAGCATTTGCTGCAAGCCTGGTTAGCTCCACACAGCGCTGTTTTTCACCTGTGTCTAGGCTTATTGAAAAAAAAAACTAAAGGCTTGCTGTAGAGGAACACGCTTCCAGTGCGTACTTAAAAGGTAATTATATAAGTAACTAAATAAAAAAAAAAACCGAGTACTTTAACTTACTTGAAAAGGAAAAGACTGGTAAAGGAGCGGCAGCGGTAGTGTATTATCACTGAGACGATCGTTGCCCAACTGCCAAGACCCGCGTTTTTTGGCTTAAGAGTGCTATCACAAAATCCGCCCGCTCGCATTTCAATATTATTACCGCCAGTTGCGCTCCGAACGCGCATCTGTGTGCGGACACACACTACAATCAGGTATACAAACTTATTATCGCCATGCTCTTCGAACGGCATAGCAGGTGCGGTTAGTGCGAACGGGAGCGAGCATTCATTGATTGTAAGCACCGTCGCGAGGCTAATGGTGTCGCGACGCTTGACTCGCGGACCAAACATTATTGATACTTGCGCCAGAACATCAACTATTACTTGGCGTACGTGGTGTTAGAAAGTGTACGAGTAATTTGTATATTTGTTTTGTGTTTATCATAAGATTAAAAATAGTTTTATTCAAACGTCAAATGTCTCTAAATAGTATCCGAAGTTATTTTGGAATAGGATTTTGTTTTCTGCCTCCGGATCCAATTCATTGTTTTCATATTCATACATATATTGGTACATTTCTAAGCATACCTAACTACTAAAAAGTTTTTTTTTTCAAAATTTAAACTCAATCTGAATTCTATTTTGGGGTGGTGATATTATATTGAAGGTTACAAAGCCGATAAGATGAAAAAAGGGACGTGTAATTAAATAATTTTATTTAAACGTTTTGTAATTTTAACTGAAATCCGGAGGCATATTTTGGTCGTTTTTATTATTTGTTGTAAAAAAATCATTTTTTGAAAATATGAAAAGTTTTAATTGTTTTCTATTCAGAATCGCGAGCTCTTTCAATCGCAGTAGGAGAAAAAAAGTGTTCCAAGATTTGTTTTCCATTTCGCCACCATCATTTCATAGATTCAGTATGGCGGTAGCACATTAGAAAGTTTGAAAAATGTATGGAAAATTTAGGACACTTTTTTTCTCCTACTAGGATTGAAAGAGCTGCGATTCTGAGTAGAATAAATATAAAAATTTCTAATTTAGCAAAAAGTGATTTTTGTACAACAAAAAATAAAAATGCCGTTTTTTGAGTTCCATTTTTTTGTCAAATATCTACTTGTGGCAAATCATCTGATAGGTCCTTCGAAATAAGTTAAAGGTCTCTTGTACAAAAAATTGGTTGATCCAGTATCGGGAGGTCCAAAAAACCGGCCAAGATCGAGTCGGACTTGCCCACCGAGGGCTCCGCACAAAAGTGGCATGGAACTCTTAGTGTACGGCAGTTTCAGATTTGGATTGCGTTGATGTAGAAGTTTGGTTTTTTTGCAGCTTCAAGGGACCGCAGACCTGTGTATATTATGGTATTAATTTTAACTTGCAACCTTTACTCGTTCCCGAGATAAAGGGTCTGGACAGACAGACGGGCGGACGGACGGACGGACGGACGGATAACAAAGTGATCCTATAAGGGTTCCGTTTTTTCCTTTTGAAGTACGGAACCCTAAAAATGTGAAAGCTTTAGGAAGTTAAGATATAAGACAACCTTACCACGAAACTTATTTTGAACGAATTTGTTCAAAATAAGTTTCGTGGTAAGGTTGTCTAGCCGTTTTTGCCAAAAACTATTAATTGCTAACATACAGTTAAGTCCCTTGATATTTTGAAGACACTTATGCCTTTTTGCTTGCACAATATTTATGTCGTATAACGCTACAAAACCCTCAATTATGCTTGGTCCGACACGCTTTTGGCCGGTTTTATTCCGGATTTTGCTCATATAGCAATATGATTATCCCTGACTAGGGCGGTGGCACCAGTAATGGACAAGGAACCAGTAACGTACAGTCACTTTTATTATGAGGAAATAAGTTTCATGCATTTATTTTGTGTCAACCAATTGACAATCATATGACATTTGAATTAAGAATATAGTGTCCATCACTCCTGTCTGTCAGCTTAAAGTGTTCATAATGGGTACCGTCACCCTAATACACCTAAAATTTCTCCATACTGTCCGTCTTAATAAACACTCTGTATTACTGAAAGTATCTAGAAGGGTTGGTTGCGGTACAATCACATTCGATAAAATCATTTCAAATTTTTATTTCAAACAGGTCTATAATATAGTCAAAAATGTAAAATGCTTATCTCAGTAGTTGGTCGCGGTTTATTCACTTTTCCAAACGCTTCCAGCACGTACTCGTGCAACAAAACAAGCAAATTGTACAGTCCACAGAGAACAACACAGGTCCTACCTCTACGAGCGCGCGCGCGGTACTGAGGACTAGGCTAGCGCGGATTGGATTTTATACACCATTTGAATATTAAAAAAAAAATACGGAATTTAAACAAAAAGTGATTTTTTCGATTTCAGCATGTTCTTAAAAGAATAAACTTTAATGTTGTATACAAATCATCCCAATATTTTGTCAAAATTACTGCGAAAATCCCTGCGTTTGCAGTGTATTTTTATCGAAAAATGTGCATATTCAAAGTCGAACTAGATAGGTATCTGTGTAAATTATTGGAAATATGAGGCCTATAAGTTAAATAAAACCATGTTGCAATATTATATCAACCTAGAAAAACATGTGTTTTCATGTATCATGTTAACAATAATCGAAGTCAAACTTCTGTCTCCGTGCGCTTTTCAGAAAACAACTGCCAATAATTGTATAGTAAAAGTTAAAACATTGAGTTTTACTCAAATTAGAAGCTTACAAGTTAAACACTAGGCAATAAGCTATCAAACATAGTTAACAACTTTAACAAACAGCTCACAGTTTCTTTGTATTTCAACGTCAAAAAACGGCTTTTGTTGCTTTTCCGTACAAACCGAATTGATGGCCTCTTAATAAATACTGACGAGTATATACATATAAATGACTGGCGGAAATGGCGTATATAAATGACATGCCTAAAAGCCTAGACGCCAACACTACCTGCGTTATGTTTGCCGATGACGTAGGGCTTGCAATATCGGAACTGATTTCCAATTCCGGAACTGTTTCCGGAATTTGAAAAAATATGATTTTATGGCTTTTTTTTTAAATACAGGTTTTTTACGATTAATACATAAATATTGTTGGATTTACATTTCTTAATCATTAAAAACGTGTAATCTTACGCTACTTAGAAACAAAAGCAAGAGCTTAACGGAGTTGTTATTTTTTCAAAATAATTATTAAAGGATCTTACAAGCCAAGCTAAGTCTATTGTCTATTTGGAAGAGTTTGCTAATAAGCATGCTATTAATGAGCATGTGTATGAGTACCTTTAAGATGATGACAGAGAGAATGCGAACTCTCCCCGTCAATAAAAAAAATAGTTACTTGTCCAAACCACCTACATACAAAAATATAAAAAAAATACTTAAAATCAAAAACAAAGCTTGGTCTACAATAACCAGAGGGACTTATAAAGCTAGTAATGCATTGCCTGAAGGGCATTCTATAATAAAAATTAAAATTATAAATTATAAAAACCCTGCGAGGATTACATACAATTTACGAACGCTTCCCTAACTGGCTTATGTTATGGGGCAGAAAGAAGCGGCAAGAAAACTGTAAAGGGCTCGAGTCGTGGGGTCATGGTGTTAGTAAATGCGATTAATCCGTTCATAAGTGTTTAATTTCCACGAATAACCATCTCGGTAACAGAAGGCCTAGTATAAAATTGTACGACATTAACTTACTCAAATTATGTTTGCCGTTTATTTAAATCATCCGGCAACTTTTATATTTTGACCCCTCGATACGCTAACGCGGTCGAGAAGTTATTTGTCGTACAATTTTATACTAGGCCTTCAGCAGACAATATTATATCCATGTCAATATTAAACGTTTCCGTCAAATAATAGGGTTATTTTCAATTCCGGAATTTTCGCGATTGAGGGTGTCAATTCCGGAACTGTAATATCGGAAAAACAGTCCGAGATTCCGGTATTTCGAGATTCCGGAATTCCGGGATGCAAGCCCTATCGGGACGAGTGTGATCGAATGTATCATCGAATTGTTAATTATTATAAGCATATTGAGCATAGTATCTATTAAAACACTTTTTAAGGTTGCCTATTGTGACGGACGGTAAACTGCGGAACCCTACACTGAGCATGGCCCGACATGCTTTTGGCCGATTTGATTATCATACCATTTAATTTTGAATGTCCCAAATTTTCATTAAAACTCAAATAGCGTAAGCATCTAATTAATGCTAATAATTAAGGCTCGTAGTAATTTCGTTGCAGGTACAGTAATATATATCTTTTATGTGTATACGAGTATATGTGTGTATATTGAATCCAATTTTGTATATATGTATATGTATGAATTTGTTAACGTATTATATTAATGCTACGAAGTAGTCGAAGCTATTTTAATTTTTCGCTATATCTATGCTTTTACCGCACCTAAATATATGTATATGTTTGGCCTGACGGTTGACTGGTAGAGAGTGCATTCTGGCATTAAGTCCGCCTTTTGTATTTCGTTTACTGTGCAATAAATTTTAAATAAATAAATGGTCGATAAGGAATTGGGACCTTACCGTGACGTCTTAACGCGACTTGGTTTAGGCTCAGTTGTATGGAAGACTCGGTTTAGGTCGTCAACTGAATCGCGTTAAGACGTCATGGTACAAAAGCCTTTGGAATGATTTAATTAATCCCCGTGTGTTAATTGGCGGGCTAATAATTTCAGCTCCCACTTTCCTCCTGTGGGTGCTGTGGAAGTCAACTGCAGTGGTGTGGGATATGGGTGTTAGTGTTTTGTGAACGGTAAGCTGAGCAAACCGTCATTGCAATATCAAATTTCGTTATCTATGGACCCTTTAATTGCGAAACGTGGCACCGAAACTGACCAGAGGGTAAATTAGGCCTTATTTGGATTACTCCGGTTTCCTCAAGATGTTTTCCTGCACCGAATAGAGATTGGTAAATATCAAAGTTTATATAATTAACGATTATAATCAGTTAGTACCATTACAATTGCTTGAGAATTCTAACCATCAACATGCATTTTTATTTCTTTGGTCTGTTTAATCTTGTTCAATCAATTTGCCTGCGACTGTCATAAGTTGATATATACAAAGAGCCAAGTTGCACGGATAGCGCGACGGTGAATGCTGAAAAATGTGAATAATTATTTAAAATGATCAGAGATTGTCATAAAATGCTGACAAAGTGTTGTCAGCAAATAGGTCAAACAAAAAACGATGTTCAGGACCTTCCGGTGGACTTTTCAAAAGTAAAGGGCTATAACCGTTGATTTTCTTATTAATTAAACCCTTATCCATATGGAAAAGTACTCGTTTTCTATTGAATTGTATAATAAAAATCATAAAATCATGACTCAAGCTGTACACAAGCTGTTAACTATTAGCCATAGGAAAGATTGGATCTACAGTTCAGTTGAACACACACTTTTTTTTCCTGTGGTACTTAATGACTTGTGGACATGTAGTAATGATTTTAATCAATAACAGTAACAGTAGACATGGCTTAAATAAGAAAATCAAGCTTTATAGCCCTTAATTTTTGAATTGCATTTCCAAATTGACCAAAATGAGTCCTCGATTTTCCATACAAAAAAATTGACAGTTTTGTATCGGCCCATACAAAATGTATGGAAAAATAACTTACGAAACTGACCAAAAAAAACGGGACACTCTTTTTCAGTTTTTAAATCAATAGTACTCGTGATTCTGATAATAAAAAACCCAATACTTCCTATATTTTCAAAAAAAGGAAATGGTACCCTATTTTCGAAAATGCCCCTTAACGGGATTCAGTTTAGGGCCTAAACTGAGTCGCTGTCATACAACTGAGCCTAAACTGAAGAACTGAATGCCTACCACGGACATCGATAATTACATAATTAGCATTGACGGGGAAGCTTCTTTGTCACTCCAATATGAAAGTGCGACAGAGATGGAGATACAAATCCGCATCGTTTGATTTTCGTGTTACTGGTCTTGAGCACAGTTAAGGACCTAAACTGAATCGCGTTAAGACGTCTTAGTAAAGGGGCAGGGCTAAGATGCCAAGCGGATAGCGTGATATTTGGATCAAACACAAAATGATGTTCGGAGTCTTACTGGTAGACGTACAAAATTCAACAAATTGTGTCATCTCTCTTCCCAGTTTGACAATGTGGCAGCCGAACAACATTTCCGAACAATGTCCGGCACAAACGAACCTCACCGCGTGGGGTACACGCGTATTTGTGATTTACTATAATTTATTAAATTATTTTAAATAACTTTATTACAGACAAAACCTTAAGATTATGTTATAAAACAATATGATAAGCTTAAAATAAATAACAAATTGAAAGAGATGGCATATACTACAGAAAAAGTGACCAAGGCCCCCGGTGAGCAGGGCTGGGCCGGGGGCCTTGGTCACTTTTTCTGGAATAAATGATATCTCTTTCAATCTGTAATTTATATATAGCAGTGTGACTTCTTAAAAACTAAAAAATATGAATCAAAACATGTATTACATTTAATGAATGATTTGATTCTTGCTTTGCAATTCCTTAAAAATCTTAAAATAAATACCTATAAATGAAAAATGCCTCCCTAATCGATGCCAATGGGCAGCGTTCCTAGTGCTCAATTCAATTATAAATCGTTTTCGATGATTATTTTTTGGTAGAACTGGTCAATGGGAACTCCTCAGTTTTAAAAGTTATAGTTTTGTTAGGTGGTTTTCGTGTTTTCTTAAGCACAAGTTTCTCAAACCATTAGTCTAGTAAGCCACGAATTACCAAATGTTATCCCTTGCCGGATGTTTCCTAAATAATTATTTAGTTAAAAAATTAGGGAATAAAACTCAAACAAGGCAGACTGTAAGAGACATTTTACGATTATGGCACATTACTACAAAATGTTCGAATAGTCATACACCTACTGATAGGCGATTGGAAAGTTTCCAAAATAACAAAATGAAATTTTCAGAAACACTTTTCATTATTGCATGATCTGTAGGGGTTTATAAAGCTTGTGATACATGGCCTGCTATCCAATCCGACGGAATCATTGGATAGGTCGCCCTTATCATCATTTCAGCGGGCACTGCTGGACAAAGGACTTCCAAAGGCATACAAAATATAGGATACGGATACCTGCATTCAACGGCGCCCCACAATAACCAGACCAGAAGAGACCAGATCACCCGTCTACCGTCACAGTCAGTTTGTGCAGTTGTGCAAATAGCTTCTTGTTGAACAGTTTGTTTGCAGACTAGTCGCGTAACACGGTTTTTATTGTTTCTTGCATAACCTTCTGACCGCCAACACGGAATTTAACGTCATTGCTCATTGGAAATTCGTGCCACTGACGCCACCGACGTCAAATAAAACTTCGTTTATAGACTCCTATATACTATACAAGAAAAGTGTAATAAGCGTTTTTTGAAATTCATCCCCTAAGGGATAAAAACGGGGTAGGGGGGGGATTTAAATAATTTTTATGATGTACGGAACCCTCGGTGGGCGAGTCTGACTCGCACATGGCCGGTTTTTTGGCTGTAAAGACCTTCGAAACGAAGAACCTTCTCCTTTTGAAATTTGGAAGTCGGTTGAAGAGGAAAACAGGGACATAGTACAGTCACGTCTATAAATAAAATAAAATAAATAAATAAAATAAAAATTACAGGACATTCTTACACAAATTGAGTAAGTCCCGCAGTAAGCTCAATAAGGCTTGTGTTACGGGAACTCAGACAACGATATATATAATGCACAAATACATAAATACATAGAAAACATCCATGACTCAGGAACAAATATCTGTGTTCATCACACTAATAAATGCCCTTACCGGGATTCGAACCCAGGACCATCGGCTTAGCAGGCAGGGTCACTACCCTACGCCAACCGGTCGTCAAAAACTAAATAAATATGTATGACACTTACATAAATAAATAAGTATACACATCGGAACTTATTTTCTTTTTAATTTATTTCTCAAAAAAGTTTTGTACAATTACACATAATCATAAATTCGCCAAACATTCAGTTTAACGGCGACTGTTGCACTCATTTTTTGTATTTGTACATATCTATTAGTCCTATATTCTTATCTAAAACCACTTGCCTACCAATTTTTTAATGGGGAATTAATGGGGAGGGTTCAAAGTTGAATACATGTGTATTTATGAAGCCGTGCAGCATGCTTAACCAATGGCGACAGGGCGGGTATCTCTGACGCCTACTTAAGCGCCCCGTAAGCCGCGTCGCTCCACTTTTTACATACGAAATTAATTCCCACGGCTATGGAGGGTCAGCAGAATAAGCAGGATTTAATTTTTTACAGATTTTTATCTCAGAAAGATAGGAAAAGTGGAAATATTCATGACCTCGGGCGGCACTCGAACCCGCAGCTCTATGTTCTGTCTGAGAAATTTGGTATTGTTCGCAGACATTTCTGCTTAAATACAATAGTTAAGTATTCCATTAGTCAGAAAATAAAACTTCAGAATATACGTTAAATTAATCAAATCTGGAGCAGAGCCCATCTGGGGAAGTACCTCCACCTTACAGAAAACCGCAGTTTAATAACACTAGACCCTACTCATAGTGTTGTGTTTCTGTTGGTGAGTAAGGTCGCCAGAGCTCCAAGAGGGTTCACTGTGTTGACAGCTGAGGACCCACGGAGCAAAGCCCTTGGCCCGTTTAGCTGTCAACACAGCGAATCCTCCTCCTTTTTTTTTAAAGGGTTGGCAACGCGCATGTAACACCCCTGGTGTTGCAGGCGTCCATAGGCTACGGTGACCGCTTACCATCAGGCGGGCCGTATGCTTGTTTGTCACTGTCGTAGTATTAAAAAAAAATTGCATCGGTTAAAACTCACGTATTTTTATTACGTTTTTTTTAATTACGTAACGTTAACGTTTACGTTAACGTTACGTAATTAGTGAAACGTTAACGTTACGTAATTAGTGGACACGGTTAGTTCGGTGTGCTTGTCGTTGATCCCGTCAGACGATCCGACAATTCAGACTCCCGCAACGACGACGCCGGTTTGCCCGAATTCAAATTATCATTATCTTTCTATTATTTTTGTACCAAAACATGTAAATAATGTTTTTGTAACTATGAAAACTCATGGAAAAAAGTTCAACTGAATCTGTCAAAATATACCGGGCTCTTAACGAATTTCGTTTCGTTCCCCGACGCTACCGCAAGTCGGGATAAGCGGCTAGCTTTAATTGTTCGGAACCGAGAACCGGATTAACGAAAAAACCGTGATCTCCTTTATTTTAAGCTTAAAACGACACGTAGGGCTTTAAAGTATGAAATGTTTTGACATTTTTTAAATCATGGTTCTTTAAAAGGAAAGTTGATTTTTATTTAATGAAGCATAAGTGAAAAGAAATTGAAGGCTTTGTGGGAAGTATTTCTACTGTAATTATTGTTGGCTCAGAGATTTCCGTTTAAGGAATAGACGTGGGCGACCGAGCTCTTTACAAAAAGTATCTCTATTTAATCTCATTGAAGAGACAGGTGACTAGAGGGCTGGCCACTGGCCAGTATTTCGCGCAGGGAATAAGTATTGCCGTTCAACGTGGCAATGCGGCCAGCCTTGTAATGTTTTTTTAAACCAAATAAACAATTTCTTTCTTCCTTTCTTCGTTCTTTAAAATAACAGTTGCGTATAAACCATGTACAGTATCAATGCGCACCCTTATTATAAAAGAAGTTATACTACTAATAAACACAAATTATATTATATGTATGCAAACGGTCAAGTTTTGAAAGTAGCCGTGTTCTAACTTCTAAACTCTATTTCTAAACCAATTAAAGTATTCAAAGTCAACTGACCGGCTCCTAATTCCCAAAGTTGCCAAGTCGCGGCCAAGTTAATTGGCCGATAACCGTCTTGGCCTGTCCAGTCATTATTAAACAATTAAACTTGGCTACTAACTTATCAACCTAGTTGGGGCGTTGGGTTATTTCAGTTATTTTAACTTTGTTTATTTGTTGGGGCGAACCACAGTGATCTGTCATTTAATTTAATTTTTTTCCACAGCGAAATTCTAAAATATTCACTTTATCAAAAAATGTTTTCTGCGTACCCCATTTTTATCAAATACCTATCTAACGATACCTTACACTGTAGGGCTAAAACGGAAAAAATCACAATATAAAGTAAAAAAAAATCGACGTTTTATTTTACTACTTTGTCGGCATAATTGATATGTATACACATATCAAATTAGTGAAAGGCACATCCTCAACCAAGTTTTGCTCAGTAATTAGAGACGCGATGAACAGACACCGATGGAAGCAGATTATGAAATCTAGGTGCAGAGCATCCACATCCATCGATAACCTCGATCATCAGTCATGAGGGAGCGACCACAGAGATAGAGAGAGAGAGAGAGAGAGAGAGAGAGAGAGAGAGAGAGAGATCAAATTACAGCTTTCTAGTACTAATGGTCACTGAGCTAAGCCGCAGACGGACGAACCGACGGACGGACGGACAGACGAACAGACGGACAGACAGACATGGCGAAACTATAAGGGTTCCAAGTTGACTACGGAAACCTATAAATGTCTGTAGTTAATATAGTAAAACCAAGAGAGGTGGACTTAAAAAGTCTCAATCAACAGGTCTGTTTAATATCGGAGTGGGTTTAGCCGGCGGACCAATGATACGAGGATTAACAGACAAACAGATTATCGGCTTGTGCCCTCAAGGTTTGAGCGACGGGTCCGTTATTGAGTTGTACAGGACGTCATTCTTATCTTGTTTAAGCTTTAGTCCTACTACGGATAGGGTTATTATGTTTTTAATATACTTACATTACTTTACAATGCATGTGCCAAATCGTGCGGAAAGTAGTACTTTTCCGCATACCCGCTCTCAGAAGGGCTCCGAGTCCGCAGTCCGCACCGCAAGCTACGCTCAGCCAGTGTTCTGTGGACTGTGCCATTCATTCATTCATTCTCTAATAATTATTAAATATGCTTTATTATTATTAAAGTGCCATTTTATTATTATTAAAGTGCCATTTTATTATTATTAAAGTGCCATTCATTCATTCATTCTCTAATAATTATTGCATTTTTAGAAAAAACTCCGCCATTTTAAAGAAAATTGCTCCTCGATTTTCCATACGAAAAAATTGTCAGATTCGTAACGGCCCATACAAAATGTATAAAAAAATGCGTTACGAAAATGACGAAAAAAAGGGTTTTTTTTTCTTTTTTTAAATCAATTCTGTAATATATCTTCATAATATCAAGGCACTTACAACCTTTTGTAGTAAATAGTTTTTGACTAAAAAAATTAAATAAAGTTCATAATAAGTTCGTCTTATGGATATACCTTCCTGAATTTTCTCACATTTTTGGAACTCCCGATAAAAAGTTAGAAGGCACACACACACACTTTTAGATCACAAGTATTTGTTCCTGAGTTATGAATATTTTCTTTGTGTAGTAAAGTATTTATATGTGTCTATCTATTATATATATATCTTCGTCTCGGTCTTCGGTCGATTTGCGTAAGATTGTCCTATAACTTATTTACTTTTTTAACTTTCAGAGCGATTTTTTGTGAAAATATTCCATCAATCAAATTTTTGTTCAATAAACCTTTAAGTAACTTCTAAATATTTGCAAAAAAAGACATTATGGTACATGTATGCCCCCCTTTAAACATATATTTTGCAACGTATATGCAAAACTAAGTAGCGGCACACAAAAACACCTCTAGCAGTAATATCATTACCACATGATAAAATACATTATTGTGTCGAAACGTCGGTATAAGGTACATTAACTACATTCGCGATAGACCCGTTTTATGTTTATTTTATGTTTCTTTTATTTATTTAGGATTACCAACAGATAATACATCTTGTACGCTCTTATATCTATATATATTCATAATAATGTTAATAAAACGCGAAAGTTTAAAGTGTTATATGCTTTATAGTTACTGAGTAAAACCGCTGTGATATACGGACGGATGGATGGACGGACTGGACGAAACTATTTAATAAAAAGAACTAAACTAATAAGGGTTATATTGCAAAGCATGAATTAAATCATTAATTATTTATAATTTATGATGAATGTTTTCACGCATGCCCATCATTTGATTCATGTGATCGGGTAGCCCAGTGGTTAGGGCCTCTGCCGCGAAAGCAGGAGGTCGCTGGTTCGATCCCAGCCCTGCTTACCGGGGAACTTGGTCACTTTTTCTGTAGTATATGACATCTCTTTCAATTTATAATTTGTATGGGTTCTGTTTTTACCATGTTGGCTGGGGAACCCTAATGAGCCGCTGAGTTAACGCGCAAGCAATATTGTGATTACTATTGGATTGGCTTCCTCCTCACACATGCAATGTAATCTAGCGGGCTGGACTATAAAATGCATTTAAATGTAAATATTTGGGAAAATCAGTTAGATTCTAACCAAGCAGCCGTCGGACAGGTTAATTGCCGGCGCATGTGACCAGCGGCGCGAGAATTAAATAATAAATAAAAAAATGGAAGCTCAAATAATGTCAATGTGTGTATTCACAAACCTAAAAAGTATGAGAATGGCAATGTCAATAAAAAAACCATGAAAGCAAAAAAAAATACGTTCTATGAGAGGCCCCCTTAAATATTTATTATATTCTGGTTTTAGTATTTGTTGTTATATTGGAAAAAAACATACATTATAAGTGAAAATTTCAACTGTCTATCATGGTTCATGAGATACAACGAATGTACAATACTGTTGCGAACGCAACCTTTTTTTATATCCAATATATTTGTGCAGTAGCGAAACGCACCTTCGGGCTCGGCTACTATTCGGAAGCTTCTTCTAAGCTCCAATAGCAGCGCTCCACATACGCTTTCCCGCGGCCAATTAGGATTAAGTTAGCATAAGTTCATACTCATTGTTTAAAATCAGTAAAATCACTCTTTCATCGTCATCCATACAAACCACTTCTGCATTTTACCGTTAGCACCACTATCTCTTTGTAAACCAGCATCATATGAAATTATATCAGTCTACGAAACATCGAAGTTTTATTTGAAATTAGTCGTCGAGACACCACGGCGGCTACATATGGTCCTTCGCAGCCTTCAAGACAAAGGATAGACTTGGCCAACTGCGGGATCATCGTGGAAGTGGACTTTGACCACACCTTGCCATCGTCATCGCTGTCTTCAGTTTCTTCGGCATAGGAAGAACACGCAGCAGACGTCGCAACAAGGGGTCCCAGCGTTCACCGGCATAAGGGGGACGTTCGTCGGACACCCACCACATCTGGAGCTCCAGTTCCAGTACATCACATCGGACACGTCGCTTGAATACGTAGGCTCTGACAGAGTGAGTTCGTTCCAATTCCTTTCTTTCTTCTATACCTATCATCCTAGGAATTACGAATACGTCTATACGTATCAGGCATAAATCGTCATCTCAAAATTGCTTATTCATCACCCAAAATCAACAGCTTAATACACTCCCAATCTTACATAATTAAATATCATAGCTTAAACATCATACAAATATTAATCTTAAATTTATTGCATATAAAAAGCCGCCTCCATTCCATATTATCTTCGCCTCAGTAACATCGATTTATTCGCTAAATCATCAAATCTGCGCGCAGCTGCTTACCTACTCTTTTTTTTTGTTCTCGCCAGTTGCATTTTAACTCGCTAGTGTTCACACGTATATTTAACTGCATAATTCAATTTAACAGTTAATCAACATGGCTGACGCGCTAAAAGATTTGGTTAAGAGACGTGGCAGTTTAAAAGCTAAATTGACGTTGTTTAATACCTACATTAATGTGGTTAAATCATGTGAAATATTAAGTGAGTTACAAATTACGGAGTTACAGTGCCGTTTAGATAAAATCGAGTCGGTTTATCCAGAGTTTGACGCTTTGCAGATGGAAATCGAAGCGTTGGCAGAAAAACCTGACGACGCATATGCGGAGCGGGAGCAGTTCGAAAGTCAGTTCTTCGTGTTGGTTTCGACTGCTCGGCATCTTTTGAGTCCAACGGTGCAGTCGAGCGGCGGTCGGGCCGGATCCGGCTCCACGTGTTCCGCGTCATGCGGAGCAGGCCGGCAGGACTTCGTTCGTCTGCCCAAGATTGACTTGCCTCACTTCGACGGGAACTATCAGCATTGGCTCGGCTTTAGAGATACGTATATTTCCCTTATTCATAACAATTCCGGCATCAATGACATAAGTAAATTTCACTATCTTCGTGCATCTTTAAAAGGGAGTGCGGCCCTTGTCATTCAAAGTCTTGATTTTAGTAGTGATAACTATCACAAAGCGTGGCAGTTACTATCCGAACGGTATGATAACCCACGTCTTTTGATAAATAACCACATCCAAGCCCTGTTTAACCTTGAACCTATACAACATGAATCGAGTACTTTGTTACGTAACATGGTGGACGTAACTAATAAAAATTTGCGTGCGCTTGCGACGTTAGGTGAACCGACCGACCACTGGGACACTTTAGTTGTTTATATCATGTCTAAAAAGTTAGACTCAACAACTAAACGTGAGTGGGAGGAACACAGGAACCTTTTAACAGGTTCGCCGACGTTGCAACAATATGTTACATTTTTAAGCAGCAGGGCCGACTTATTAGAGTCTCTTAATAATACTAATCATAATAGTGACAACAGTTGTTACAAAACATCAAAACATAAACCTCATCAACATTCAAACATCGAGCCACAAAAATCTAATAGTTTCCTTACAACTACTAATCAGTCTTATCGCAAGCCTATTGTTTGCCCTTATTGTAAACAAAATCATTTTCTATTTACTTGTGAATCTTTTCGTAATTTAGATGTTGATACGAGGATAAATAATGTGAATAATTATTCCGTATGTAAAAACTGTCTTCGACCGGGACACTTAGAAAAACAGTGCGTCTTATCTCATTGCAAATATTGCAAACATAAACATAATACTCTTTTACATAAACATGCGGATAACGCATCTTCTAGCACTGAAGTTCCGGTCCCAGAAGTTCATTTTAGCGGCAATATTCAAGCAAACGTGTTTGACCCTTCTAAGACTTCTGGAATGCTTTCCACAGCATTGGTGCACGTGAGTGACGCGAACGGAGTACTTCGTGAGGCACGTCTACTTCTGGACAACGGCGCTTCGTCAAACTTCGTCACACGAGACCTGTGCCACCAGCTTGGGTTACCGAGACGCAGCGCGCGAGCCACGATCACAGGTATCAATGAGCAGCTTTCACATAGTTCCGAGTCTTGTGATGTAACGATTAAATCGCTCCACGGTGACTATATGACAACCGTAAATTGCCTCGTTGCCAATGTGATCAACAGATCATTGCCGCAGTGTCCTATTGATCTTTCGCGTATACCTATACCTGCCGGCATTACATTGGCAGACCCGTCTTTTTATATACCTTCCGCCATAGATATTCTAGTTGGGGCGGAGGTATTCTGGGACGTCTTAGGGACCGCAGCCATTTGGTTTGGAAAAAATAAACCTCAATTACGAGAATCTATGCTAGGTTGGCTCGTTTGCGGTTCCATACCTAAAAATAACAATTTTCTTAAAAACGTAAATAGTTCTTATTTTTGTTCGTTCCTCACGCATAACGAGGATACTTCGCATTTAATTTCTTACGAACAGCAGGCATGCGGAAACAGGTTTTCAAACCATAGTCATAACGATGGCCGCTTTCTTGTGCCATTATCTTTAAAACAACCACCTGATGGACTTGGCAACCTACATCATATGGCCAAGGGTCGTTGCTTGGCATTTGACAAGCAACTAACTTAATAACTTATAATTCGAAATAAAAAACGAATTCTCGTCTTTATTACCCTTATCTTATCTTACTTGACTTACCCTAATCTTACGTACCTACTATGTTCGATGATAATATCGTTGGGTTATTAAGTGAATCACCATTAGAAATACAAGTTCACGAGTTTACAGATGCGACCGAGCGTGCATATGGCACATCTGTCTATGTCAGGACTGTGTGGATGGCAGCGGAGCAGTTTGCGTTCGTCTTATAACTCCAACGTTTTACCCTTGAGCCTTCCACGATCCCTCGGCTGGAACTTTGCGGCGCCTTGCTTGGCGCAAGGCTCTGGACAAAGGTCATTTCATCACTGACCGTGAAGGTTGATCATGGTTACTTTTGATCTGGTGAACACTTAGCCTAACAGATCTCGCGTTACGAGGAATGAATCCTCATACTTTTAAAATCTTCATTGCATACAAACATACTTACAAAAATACCTACATTAAAATTTTATAGGTATTTAACCTGCTCACAAACAACTCGAACTTACCTACAACTTAAATACTATGAAACTTAAAACTATAAATATAACTATACCTACATAACTATTCTAATAATTTACAAGTTTACTTACACATCATTGTAGGTATTTAACATATTCCTAAGTTCAAGGTTCAAGGTTAAACCTCTTGATGAACATATTTAGAATATTCATTTTACTTCGCCGTACCAGTGCTGATAGCTGACCGAAAAGGGTAGTAGAATAACTTATATTTTCGGTTTTGTCTGTTTTTCAGTCCAGACTCTTCTTTTGAAGTTATTCACAAGTCTTAAAAAAAATCATTTCATGCTGTTCTCCACCGCTTCGTGATTCATCGGGGGAGGCCTCAAGCTCTGGACTGTGATGTCCAACGAGCACAGTAACACTAAAAATAATTATGATTAGCTGCAGTCAGGTATGGCAGCAAACCTTATTTAACTTTTAATTTAACCTAGATAACTTACGACATTTTTGGCGAACTTTGGGAGTTCGTCGTGAAAGCTACATAAAATCACCTGAAACGTTTTTAGATATTTTCGATTTTACCTACCCATTTTAACATACGAAGAGATGAACTCATGCCTGATACAGATAGAAGGTATTTTAAATTCCAGACCCTTAACACCCTTATCTTCAGACCCATCTGACCTCACTTACCTATCGCCCTCTCATTTCCTTATTGGACGTTCTCTTCTGTCAGTTCCGCAAGGATCTCTGACCGAAGCCAACATCTCACGACTTGAGAGGTTCCAGAGAGTTGAAAAACTCAAGCAGCACTTCTGGTCCCGCTTTTCTAATGAGTATATTACTCTCCTACAGCAGAAGACCAAATGGCATACCTCAAAGGACGAGCTGCAAGTCGGGACCATGGTCCTGGTCAAGGACCGCGCACTTTCACCTCTTCTGTGGCTGCTGGGACGCGTCACGAAGCTTTACCAGGGCACGGACAACGTCACCAGAGTCGCTGACATCCGCACGAAGAAGGGCATCATAAGAAGAGCGTACAACAACCTCTGTCCTCTTCCAATCACTTAGGCGGTCATAATTAACTTATTAGTTTTTTCTTTTTTAATGTTTTATACATTACTTTTTCTTTGTTGAGTTTCTCAACGCCCGGGAGTATGTTGCGAACGCAACCTTTTTTTATATCCAATATATTTGTGCAGTAGCGAAACGCACCTTCGGGCTCGGCTACTATTCGGAAGCTTCTTCTAAGCTCCAATAGCAGCGCTCCAC
This sequence comes from Lathronympha strigana, assembly GCA_949128165.1. Taxonomy (NCBI): domain Eukaryota; kingdom Metazoa; phylum Arthropoda; class Insecta; order Lepidoptera; family Tortricidae; genus Lathronympha; species Lathronympha strigana. Next base: position 1,354,684 of record OX421903.1, read on the forward strand.
ATACGCTTTCCCGCGGCCAATTAGGATTAAGTTAGCATAAGTTCATACTCATTGTTTAAAATCAGTAAAATCACTCTTTCATCGTCATCCATACAAACCACTTCTGCATTTTACCGTTAGCACCACTATCTCTTTGTAAACCAGCATCATATGAAATTATATCAGTCTACGAAACATCGAAGTTTTATTTGAAATTAGTCGTCGAGACACCACGGCGGCTACAATACAATGAATGCATGTTAGTTCGATGATAACTAGAGTATCGTTGACAGGATCGTCGTGTCGCAGGCTGCCAGGTCGCTAGGAGAGATATTTTTTTTAATTTCGAATAATCGGCCAAGGGTTTGCTGAGATAATTTACTTTCAAAGAAAACCACTAGTCATATTTAATTTCATTAAATACGAATATTTAGATCTGACCAACCAATACTACGATATCAATATGCATATAATAATGCTAGCGCAAGAAATATACAATATGATTCTCTCTGACTATGCACGAACAGAAACAGAATCTGGCCAAATTATAATAACATTATTAAATTGCAACGGTTAACACTCACATATTTTTATCACAATAGGCGTGACATGTTTCGACTGCATTGGGCAGTCGTCGTCACATGGCACGCCTATTGTGATAAAAATACGTGAGTGTTAACCGTTGCAATTTAATATCAGTATGACTCACGAAAGTTTAAATTATATAATAACATTATTATCCATCAACACATCTTAGGCTTTACAAATTACGAGGTAGAGTGAAGATAAACATAGCTCACAATATCTACAGCTATCTTAAACCATTTGGTTTTTTTTCATCCCCGCTTTAGTTTTTTGCCCGCTACCTCTCATGTCTCGACCCCATTCGTAATACTCTAAAGGAAGACGCCCGATCGTTAGAGTAAAAAAACGCGATCCAATTTCATTACGAGCGTTTTATAGAGCGTGTCCAGCTATAGGGTGCTCCTTTAACGGCCCTCATTAACTACAACAGGATTTTGTTCCAATATTGCAGGTTATTTTTTAATGGGTTTGGGTTAAAGTCTTGGTATAATTTTAACTATTTTAGGGTGTCTTTTTTGAAGATTTGTTGGTAGAAATGGCAACAGGGTAGGTATTTAAGTTTAATTTAATAAAAATAAACGAAAATAACATGCTTTATTGTGCAGTACAAAAAAATACAATAGTAAAAAAACAAATAAAACAGAACATGAGCTAGTAGGTAACAACAACAGGCGGACTTATCGCTAAAGAGCGATCTCTTCCAGACAGATTTAACTTTTGTGGCTAATTGTTTTTTCCTTTAATTATGAAACAATGAATGCTTGTTGAGTTACAGAAATGGAAAATGTGCTAATATTTTTTATGGAACAGGTACTTCAATATTCTTTTTCTACTCCAGCACTTCTATCTTTCAATTAGATGACTGACAGCGATATTTAAAAAGTATACATTATAACGTTGTCTGTGGTATTCCATAAGAACACTGCTCCTATGGATTTTCATACAATATATTATGAGCACTGTTGTAGTTTTTTTTTAATTTCTATAGTGGGCACAACATCTTCCCTATTCTGCCACGTTTCTAGATTTTGCTTTTTACGTTATTTTAGCTGTCGTAGAAAAACTAGGGTATGCAACAGCTCATAATTGGTTCTTAAAACTTGAGGGTCGCCGGTACAAAACGAGGCGAAGCCGAGTTTTGTTATAATAGACCCTCAAGTTTTAAGAACCAATTATGAGCTGTTGCATACCCTAGTTTTTCTACGACAGCTAAAATAACGTAAAAAGCAAAATCTAAGCAAAAGAACCCTTACTGTTGCATAAACTACTATTTTTTAATCGATATTTGGGGATAATCGTGCACAGATTGACCTAAGTCCTAAATTAACCAAAGCTTGTATTATGGGTACTAGGCGACGATATACATACTCGTAATTATACATAAGAACAAATAGATAAATACGTACATATACGCCGTGCTTTGTTTGATTTCCGTTAAATTCTGGCTGCTTTGTATAAGATCGTCGATCGGCGTCGGTATCGGCCAAATGTTCGGTTTCAGCTTCAGCCAAAAACCAGTCGAACCTTTCGGCTGAGCCGAAACTTACAATGTCGTACTTTCGGGTCGCGTTCGACTGACGCCAGAAGGCCTACCACGAACCACGAACGAAGTTTCACCTCTCTGTCGCACTTGAGTGAGGAATCACAAGTGCGAAAGGGAGGTATACTTTCGTTCGCGGTTCGTGGTAGGCGCTCAGGTGAGCTTGGCACGGCTGGCAATATGACATCATCTGATAATGCCAAAATTTCAATACTAGTAAAGGAAGGAAAATTTCAATACTGGCACGGGACGGGACGGCGCGGGACGAGAAAATCTGTCAATTTCTATAGAAATAATCACGTGATAGCTCGGAGCGCTCGGATGTCACGTGACGCTTTTTATGGAAATTTACAGATTTTCCCGTCCCGTTCTAGTGTAAGTCATCCTTAAAGTGAAATCGGATCATGGAGATGTTTCGTTATTCATATATGTAAAAAAAAAACGGGTCATGAACATTTTATTCAGCGTTTTAATCACATTTACGAAAGGTTTCGGTTTCGGACGAAACAAGAATCAATACCGAACCTGCGGTTTCAGCGGCAAAAACACATGTTTCAGACACTATCGATAAGCTTTGCCCTCTCTTTTTAAAACATACTTCCTGAGTACCTACAAAAGCATTTTCTACCTATATTGCACATTCCTGTTCGCTCTTAATTTTAATATTCGCTCAGAGAGTCTTTTTGGTGAGTTATTAATTTCATATAGTTTTTGTTCTCTTTGTTCTTACCTGAGATTCGATTTTAAGTTCAAAGGATGACCACACCAATCTAATACATGTTAAAATAAATTTCAATGAAATTAAACACTTTAGAACGGATCAATCGCGTTTACTAACACCCTACGTTTCGAGCCCTTTACATCACTCGTTTTCACAGGATTAAGATGATGATTGCTGACTGAGAGAATGCGAATTCTCCCAGTCAATTGTAGATCGTCAATCATTGACATAAATACAATTTTGAGTATATTTTATTTTAATTTTTTACTTATCTATTATATTATATAAAAAGTTGCATTATCTTATGTTACAAAATATGCGGTATGCTTTTTTTTACAAGCTTTTAAGTATTTAATTTGCAAAGTATGTGTTTGTTAGGGTCGAATTTTGCAAGATAAATTTGACTAACTTTAATATTACTTAATTAAACACTTAGGATTAATCGCATTTATTAACATCATGACCCCACGTTCCGAGCCCTTTACAGCACTCGTTTTCACAGCGACAAACACGCACGCGATTAATCCGTTCTAAAGTGTTTAATATCAATGAATAACAATCGCGGTAACAGAAGACAATATTAACTTCCCGTTATTTGAATAAATTGAAATTTCACATGACAACACAATGTTATGGTTCCAAAGTATAGTCAGCGATAAAAGCCTGTATTTAAAAATTTAATTTGTGACAAATAAAAAAAAAATTTAAGAACTACTTAATCCCCATTTCCTATTTTTCCTATCATCCTGTACAGCACTTAGCGAAACAGTTATAAAAGTTTACGAGGTCGTTAAAGGACAGCGTATCTATTGCATATAATTCGTTGCACCTTGCCCCAACCACGTATTATCATGTTATACTAGTTTATTTCATTTATCCTCTGGTTATCTAAATAAAAAAGTTACATTTCCCGTTGAAGCCCTTACAATTTGGAAGATATTTGGGTACTTATATTTATTACTAGCTTTTGCCCGCGGCTTCGCTCGCGTTAGAAAGAGAGAAAAAGTAGCCTATGTCACTCTCCATTCCTTCAACTATCTCCACTTAAAAAATCACGTCAATAGGAGCTACCGTATTGTTGCTCACCAGGCGGCGCCACTCATGCGTGGGTCCTGTGTCAAGTCAATATAAGAGAATTGTCAAAGTGACGTTTGAAATGTTCTCAGGACAGGACTCACGTTCCACTAGCGCCCCTAGCGGAAAACCGACTCGCGGTAATCCTCATTAGTCGCTCCGTTTTGCTATGAAAGACGAACAAACAAACAAACACACGTTCCCATTTATAATATTAGTATGGATTTTTTTATAGCAAATTCGTCTGCGTTCGATACCTCTCTGCGTACATGCCTATTCAGCTACGGAGGCCTCACCCGGGGCCCCGAATTTAACCATCATATCATCCTATGCGCCTTTTAGGGGGACCCGGGTGGACAGGCGCTTAGCAACATCTACCGTAAGAAAGTACTTACTAATCGGCAAGTGGAGTCCCAAGTTACATTGAAAATTCACCACTAACATGCGCTACCCCTGATGGAAAGCGGTCACCGTACTAAACTATAATTTTTAAGCAGATATGCTTGCAAACTCCTCGTCTCGCATTCATCATTGCTGAGGGTCGTGATGTCCCCTCGAAAACGACTTTCCTCTGACGATGTCCCGCCATCTTTGTCTGTCTTTGGCATCCTGAAGCGCGACATGCAGCTGTACGTCGAGGTCTTCATCTGACCACCTTGTTGGACTACGGCCTCTGGGTCGTTTGCCATCAACCTTGCCAGTAACTATGAGTTGTTCAAAATTGTGGCCTTCCTTTCTGGCAATGTGTCCGAAAAACTCCAGTATTCTACGTAGGTAGACCGTTGAGAGTAGGTTACTCTCTGTGAACCTACCAAATTCCTTAGAAAGGAAAAGAGGAAAAATTCCACTTGCCGATTACGATGAACTTTCTTGGTAAATGTTGCTATGCGCCCGCTTAAGGCGCGTACAAGGGATATTCTTTAAACATTATGAAACCCTGCTAAGAAAGGATTCGTACGTTTATGGAATACGAATGAAACATTTTGACAATCTATTTTAATTACTATCTTAAACGAGATTTTTACCATGTATATTTGTTTTTATGAGCTCCTGATATTTCGGTACTGTTACAAACAAGCGCCATGTTTTCGGTGTAACTGATTTACTGCGAGGTTTTATTTGCTCTGTGCATCCGCCCCAGCGTGCACAGGCCTGGTGCTGCCCTATACAAGCTTGAAATGAGAGGTCTCAACACCGAACAAAATGGATGGAGCTGAGTGAGACCCCTGTAGGGGCTACCTCGAGCATGCTGCATCTTTCGCTTGAACATGTATTGCAATAAAAAGGGAAATACCAATATTAATTCGTTCAATTTTCGCGGATGCAGGCCAGCTGCGTATTAGGTAGCCAGAATTGTGAAGGAACCCGATATGGTACAGTTTTCGTGGTTAATTTGTATAGTAATAAGTCGTGTCTACTTCACGGTTATGGTTAAACCATGAAGTCGGGATACCTCCACATGAAGCGCTACCGTGACAGTGGAGCTAAACGAGAGGACCTACTTGTAGGAGGAAACTCTTACAAGGGAGTGGACAAGTTCAAGTACCTCGGGTGCACTGTTACGAATACGCATACAAGAGAGGACGAGATCAATATCCGCATCCAGAATACCTTGCGATGCAGTGCTGGTCTCCACAATGTCTTGGCGTCCAAGCTTCTCAGTAAATCTCCTAAGCTCCGGATATATAAGACGGTTATCCATCCAATTTTAATGTATAGGTGTGATATTTGGACGCTAGCAGTTAAGGAGGGGCATAGCCTTTTAGTAGCGGAGTGTAAGGTGCTCAGAAAAATCCTGGGAACTGTCAAAACGGACGATGATAATTGGAGGATCCGCAAAAATACTTACAAAAAGTCGAGTTCGTTAGTTAAGTCGTTTCTACCTATAAAATAACGTACAACTATGTATATATAGACAATTTATTTGTGCTTTAAAATCAGAGTTCTCTAACCCGGAGTAATTTCAGCCGCTCACGTGTTTATCTTCATTGTTTTGTTATATTGATTGCCAATTAAACTGAAATGACTGAAACATTACTTTACGTTACGAGAACTCGTTAGGGAAACTCGCAGGTCGACGAACTTGACAAAGAGGTTATAGGTATATCTATATTTATCTTAGAACACTGAGCTATTGATTGTATCTCGACGATAATGAAGGAAAGATAGAGGAAGCGTTTATTTTTGGAATTTGGAGTTAAATTGCAAAACTGAGGCAATATTAACTATAAAACTCTCGTGAGACTCGAACATATTAAATAATATTTAAAACGGGTCACTCACGTAATTTAGTCGATTTTCGCTCGACATGTTTCGTTCTTTACGAAGAACGTCATCAGGAGCGCCCACTCGCGACAGAGGCAAGTCGACTAAATTACGTGAGTGACCCGTTTTAAATATTATTTAATATGAGGCAATATTTAGAGAAATAAGGGAGAAAAACTATCAAGAACATCTCTTTTCTTCCTAGCGTTTTTCTCGGCTTTTTTTATATTTATTGAGGAGTAGGTAAGCATTTGACTACAATCTCAACTGATGGGAAGTGCCAATGTAGTCTAGGATGGAGCATGCTGGCCTGAAAGATGTCTATTCACTCGCGATTTAAAATTATCTAAGTTATAGTGGGCAGGGAATATATTCGCAGGTAGAGAATTCCACCCCTTAGCGGTTTGCGTAACAAAGCTGGGGGCAAAGCGTTTTATGCCACGGTCCGCTTTAGCAACTAATCCCAAGATTTGACGTAGGCGCTAGTTTTACGAAAGCGACTGCAATCTGAGCTTCCCAGAGGGTAAACTAGGCCTTATTGGGAAACTATCAGGAACGTACGACTAAAATACTAATCACTGTAAAACATAGGTAGAGGTTGTCTTAATGATAATCACAAGCTACTTATGTTGTTAAAATTACACACCTTATAGGCTAGACGAAGAAAAAAAAATCTTATTAGTCCGTGTGTTAGATTATTAAAAAATAATCGAAACGTATTTTTTCTTTTGTTTGTCAAATGAAAAATATAGTGCATTAAAGTTTCGCGTGACGTCACAATTAGGTACAAATTCTTACCTAATAGTGACGCTACAAGCACCTACACCGGAACTTGATGCTCTTCATCTTCGTCAATTTTAGTTATCTTGAAAAGGGAAAAAATACGCGTCTAATTTTGGATATGTACTTAATTGAAGGACTTAATAGAATAATAGTTTTTCAACCTAGTCGTCATCCCTATTCTATGACAACACCTAGGTCATTCTCGAATTTAATAGTAGTTTACAGTACACATGGTGCTACATTACCGCACTAGTGCTACATTACCGCACTAGTGCGATAATGAGCACTTCATGTGCCTGCGTCAAAAATTCAAAGAGCCATATGTACTGTAAAACGTCGTACGATACACGTGCGAAAAGGTAATACGCACCTCGTGTCGATTTAAAACACTCCCTTCGGTCGTGTTTTATTCTATCGTCACTCTGCTAATTTTCTCCTATTCGCACTTGTATCGTAATGTACTATTATGCAACAGTGATATAATAAGGGTATATTATTTTATTACAAAACGCGACTTCGTCTCATTTTGTAACGGCGACCCTCAACTCAAGTTTTAAGAACAAATTATGAGCATACGCTAGTTTTTCTACGAAAGCTACAATAGCGTAAAAAGCAAAATCTAGAAACGTGGTAGAATAGGGAAGATTTTGTGCCTACTGTAGAAAAAAAAAACAACAACAGTGCTCATATATTGTATGAAAATCCATAGGAGCAGTGTTCTTATGGAATACCATAGATGGGGGCAATGTCGCCCTTGAAACGTCGGAGGTTTGTTTTCAAAATATATACACGATTAAGCCCCGTTTTAGTAAATTTATAATGTGTGAAAATCGTGAAAGTTTAAATAAGTGTTTACCATAGACAACGTTATAATGTGTACTTTTTTAATATCGCTGTTAGTCATCTAATTGACAGATAGAAGTGCTGGATTAGAAAAAAGTCCATAAGAGCAGTGTTCTTATGGAATACCATACAAACCGTTATAATGTATACTTTTTTAATATCACTGTCAGTAATAAATATAATTAATTCTAATATATTATATATATATTTTATATTATTTTAGTTGTAAGTGTGATATTTTTGCATGCCAGATGCTGGTGAAATATGTGTTACCTATTTATTATATTGTCTGACCATCTTATGTACCATGTTTCTAGCGAAATAAAGTTATTTGTATTTGTATTTGTATTTAATTGACAGATAGAACTTCTGTAGAATAGAAGTGCTGGAGTAGAAAAAATATTATAATAAATACGTGAAATTCGTGATCGACACGTAATAAAATACTGTGTAATAATTTTATAACAGACAACATCACACACAATGTCGTTAAGTTTAGAAAGACAAGTTTATTATTTCTTTCCATGTCTCTAACAGAATGTTACAAACTTCAGCGACCCAAATGGATTGCTATTGACCATAGTTTTCCAATCTAAACTTTTATCTGGCTATGAAAAAATCGAACCGTATTTGCAAAATCAAAGTCCTTTAATTCAGAGTCCCAAAAGAGCCAACTTTTATAAAAACCTTTGTAACTAGAGCCAGAATTTAATAAAACCGATCCGTGGGGAACTTTTCCAATCCGTGACAGCGAGTGACGGGAGTTTTTACTTTTAGTTGGCTTTCTGGCTAATTGGCCATTCCAAATGGACATACGTCGCTCTGTTGTATGGGGGAAGTACATACATACATCTAACCATTTGTTTAATTCATTTTTCATCACACTTGCTCAGTAATGGTGTTATAACGCGCAGGCGTATAGAGCGGTTAGAGCCGATTTAGTCCCCTCGGGAGTTATGGATTTTAGTACAATATAACTCCGGAGGGAGTTATGAGTTTAGTTTTAAAATATCGTACGCTATTTCACTTCAGACTAAGTAGATTTTGCATCAGCAAAGGCTTATTTCTAATTTTCAAACTTGGCTATAAACCAACTTTAGGTACTGTGTATTATTTCATTACATTTCATTTATTTATTGCAATCCATGGTACAACAGCTGTTATCAATATATCGGAACCACATGGACCCTGTGTAGGGTATTATTCAACTTTAATAAATAGATTAATTTGTATATTTGTTTTTTCCCTTACCAGTGTGATGAAAAACATTGTATGCATCACGGTCGGTAAGAAGATTACAAACTCGAGTCATTAAAAGCCCTCCGCCTGCTGCGTCGGGCTTCTAACAGACTCTCGTTAGTAATCCGGTACTTACTCCCTCCACAATGTACTATTACAGTACGCATGGTGCGACTTTACCGCCCTACGGTGATAATGAGCACTTTACGTGCCTGCGTCGAATATTCAAAGGGCCAATATGTGCTATAAAACGTCGTACAATACACGTGCGAAGAGGTAATTCGCAATTTCCTCTTTTTCACCCTTGTATCGTAAAGTACTATTACGAGTACAGTACCCAAGGTGCTATATTACCGCACTAGTGTGATAATGACCACTTTATGTGCCTGCGTCAAATATTCAGAGGGCCATATGTACTATAAAATGTCGGACTATATACGTGCGAAAAGGTTATTCGCAACTCGTGTCGATTTAAATCACTTTCGGTCGTATTTTACTTTATCTCCACTCACTGCGAATTTCCTCCTTTTCGCACTTGTTAACACTTAAAACAGATACCTCTGGTGTTGTAAGTGTCCATAGACGGCATAAATAGCTTACCATCAGGCGTTTTGCCTGTCCGTTTGCCACCTCTGTCATAAAATAAAAAAATCGCGTATTACCTAACTAGGTACAGTCGCCATCAGATCTATAGGAGCGTCCGAAGCGTTCAAAATATCTGAACAAGCACTCTAACGTCTTGATAATAGAGGCGTGTTCAGATATTTATGAGCACCTCGGACGCTCCGATATATCTGATGGCGACTGTACATTCAGAAGCTTCGAGTCCTTTACTCGTCTGAAGGCCTAGTATAAAAATTGTACGACATTAACTCCTCGACCGCGTTAGCGTATCGGGAGTTCAAATTATGTTTGCCGTTTATTTAAATCATCCGGCAACTTTCATATTTTGACCCCTCGATACGCTAACGCGGTCGAGGAGTTAATGTCGTACAATTTTTATACTAGGCCTTCAGTTAACTTGTTGCCACTAGAGTAGTTGGTCTGTGTGCTCGCTCGCTCCGCTTTACGGCGCTTGTGAAACGGCAACTCATTAGTCCGTCATGGCGGCGGGTTTTTCTAAACGGTGGGTAGGTACACTGCGGGAAAACGAAATGTGAACATCGTTGTTGCGACAGATGTTGGTTTAACCCTTAAAGCATGATGATGCATTTATCACACAGAAACGAGACAAGTTTTTTTTTTTTTTATACTACGACGGTGACAAACAAGCATACGGCCCGCCTGATGGTAAGCGGTCACCGTAGCCTATGGACGCCTGCAACTCCAGGGGTGTTACATGCGCGTTGCCGACCCTTTAAAAACTTTAACACTCCTTTTTTGAAGAACCCCATATTGTAGTCCTTTGGGAAAACAGTGGCAGGGAGCTCATTCCACAGCCGGAGCGTCCGCGGGAGGAAGTTCCAATCAAGTTCTCTTGGAATGTAGACGTCATATCGTCGTAAGTTCCTAATTTGAAATGAATTTGGTTGTCACTTAGGATCAATACTGTTAATTCATGTAAGGGTTAAACTGAAGTAACTGTAAACATAATTCTGTCCCACGTCAAAAATTTAACATTAAATTTGCATTCGTGTCATACAAATAATACTTAAAACTCCTCTGCTGTAAGGAACAAAGCAACACCTAAACAGTCTGACAAATATGTTAAAACTGAAATTAAACACTTTAGAACGGATTAATCGCGTTTATTAACACCATGTCCCTACGTTTCGAGCCCTTTACAGCACTCGTTTTCACAAGGTTAAGATGATGACTGAAAGAATGTGAATTCTCCCCGTCAATCAAAAAAGTTACTTGTGCAAAACTACGTGACATATAAAAACTAACAATTTATAATTTTTTTACAATTACAATTTTTAATTTGAATTATAGAATGCCCTTCAGGCAATGTATATAAGCTCTATAAGCTAGTCTATATAAGCTCTACTCTACTATAGCTAGCTATATAAGCTCATCTGGGCATTGTAGACCAACCTTTGTTTTTGTTTTTAATTATTTTTTATATTTTTGTATTTAGGCAGTTTGCACAAGTAACTTTTTTGGTGGTGTAAATAAACGCGATCAATCCGTTCTATAAAGTGTTTAATTTCAACAAAATACCAATTTTATAAGAAAGAAAGGAAAAGTGGAATAATTAACGACCTCGGGGCCACGGGTGTGGTCTTGGTAGCTTAGTTGGAAGACCCATGAGCTCGTATCTCAGAGTCATGGGCTCGAGTCCCGCCTGAGGTAATTTTTTCACTTTTCCTTTCAGTAGTACCCAGTTATTTTGTCCTACAGTGCACCTCTTTAGCGGCAGCCGACGAGTGACAGCCGGCGACAAGAGAGTGTGACTTGTCTGTAACACTACTCGTTACTGAACCACTGACTGACTTATTACATTATTTCATACTAAAGGATGACTTACACTAGAATGGGACGGGACGATCTGTCAATTTCTATGACAGAGACGAGACTGAGACAACGCTAGCCGCTGTCCCCCTTGCACCCCTTGCAGTGTGACATCCACCTAAAACTTCTATCGCATACAACTCGCCCTTAGCCTCATTTAACCACAAAGGGTGTGCATATAAAAAAGTCTTTGCGAACGAAATTAAATGCGAACGGAAAAACTTGCAACAAAGTGGGCTTTTGCATTCATGAAATTATAATGTGGATAAATCTTGCGGTGCTACTATTTGCTACATCTTGGAACTTCTGTTTAATGTAATAAATTACGGATAGGATGACTCGCCTTTGAACGGGACGGGACGGGACGATCTGACAGTTTCTATAGAAAACGTCACGTGATATCCGAAGCTCCGAGCTATCACGTGACTGGCTGTAGAAATTGGCAGATTGTCCCGCTCCGTCCCGTCCCGTCTTAGTGTGAGTCATCCTATATCCGTTATTTATTATAATATTAATGTCTCAAGATAGTGTAAATTTGATAGTTCTGATTGACTTTGATTTGTTCCCCGGCGCAATGGCCAGTATAATTATATGTAGTACCTATGTGCCGCAAAAATATGTAAGTGACTCAATCATATTAAACTACAACGGTTAACACTATTTTTACCACAATAGGCGTGACATGTTCCGTCACTCCATCACCCCGTGTGATGCCCGAGCCGCGAAGGTGACAATGACAACCACTCTGTCTGACCGACGATGACTGTTCGATGCAGTCGAAACATGTCACGCCTATTGTGATATTTTTACACGTGAGTGTTAACCGTTGCAATTCAATATCAGTATGACTCACGAAAGTTTAAATTATATTGACTCAATCATATTTGTACATACATAAGAATGTCGCATTTTTGCAGCCTTCATAAAGAAAGTTATTATTGTAGGTGACTGTACGCATTTAGGGCGAGAGAAGGCTAATATGATTGTGTGTTTGTTTGGGATGCCCCAAAGTTCAAATAAAATGGTTCGTTTTATATGGAAAGTCCGACCAAGATTAAGTACATAATACACCAGCGATGGTTATAAGACAAAAACATATATAGACAGATAGATATAATACTTTTTACTGCACACCTCAGTACGGTCGGCCTCATAAAAATATATGCATCTGTATTCTATTTTGACCCTTCTTTCCCTGTAATAAGTTACACAGTGTATAGATATTTATACACGTGACTGACCAACATTTACAAGGCAAAACATTTGGTTTAACATAACACAAACAACAGGCGGTCTTATCGCTAAAAACGATATCTCCCAGACAGACACACATTATACTCATTCACCTATATCTTCCAGACAACCTTACACACATTACCCTCACTCACATAACTCATTGGTACGAGCTAGTAGGATCTGAAGATCTGAACTCGGGACCTACGGATTGAAAGTCTCCCGTCATACCGCTGACCCAGCAACGCTCTTTAAACACATGTAAAACTTAACCTTAAAATTGCTCAAGACCGGGATGTGTGGAAAAGGGAGATAGGCCTTTGCCCAGCAGTGGGACACTAGGCTCTTAAATAAATAAATAATAAAACTTAACCACTATAAATTGAAAGAGATGTCATACTACAGAAAAAGTGACCAAGGTCCCCGGTGAGCAGGGCTGGGATCGAACCAGCGACCTCTTGCTTTCGCGGCAGACGCCCTAACCACTGGGCTACCCGGTCTCGGCGGCCAGTCGATCCCAGCCCTGCTCACCGGGGACCTTGGTCACTTTTTCTGTAGTATATGACATCTCTTTCAATTTAAAATTTATATATAGTGTGTGACTACTTAAAAAACAAAAAAACGTGAATCAATACATTTATTACATTTAATAAATGATTTGATTCGTGCTTTACAATTGTACTTAACCACTACTCCATGATTATAAGATGAGACCAATAGTAACGCAGCCGTCTTCTGACCGACCGACGTCAAAGACGGGAATAATTTGGGAGCACTTCTCCCGCTTTAGGAATACTTTGTAAAAATTACGCCACGGGCGTGCAGTGAACGTTACCATGCTTTGTAGTTGTACCGTCGTTACTTGGAAGTGGTTAGTTTTTTTACGTGTTTTCCGTAGTTTTTAGCCGACAAGCTCGACCATCTTATAAGACGATGTAAGAGTGGAAATAAATGCTAACTACCAAAACGAAATACAGGCTAAGTGTAACAAAAGTCTGTAATTAAGTCTCGAAATATACTCAGCTGATAAGGTCAATGACCCTGAGAATGATGAACAGGGAAAAAATTCGAAATTCGACAGAAAAAAAATTCACTCTGTACGCAAAAGTTTTATTTATATTCAATAGCAATAGGGTCGAAAACCAGATAGATGTTTGAAGCTCACTCATCAAAAAATGGTAAAACAGCTGTTAGAAAATGGTGTATTTTTCAAAAACTGACAACAATTTTGAAGAAGTTTTTCATTTATTCCAATTCAATATGATCTTTCAATATTTGTATTAAAACATGTAAAAATGTTTTTGTAACTTTGAAAAGTTAAGGCAAAAAGTTCAGCTGAATCGGTAAACTTTATATACCGGGCTCTTAAGCGGTTGGTTAATGGATGCAGAGTCATAATAAACGGAATCCTCTGTAGAATTGGACAAAGCTAAGTTTCCATAGACCCATAGTGCCATAATTTCATAGAAGTGACGTATAAATAACACATGAGATAACATGGCTTGACTCTAGTCAGTTTCATGTTTAAACTAAGAGTTTCTCACCTCCTCTGGAGCCTTAAATATTACGAACAAAAGGAATATGAATTAAATATAACCCTTTCAACCGTACAAGGAATTCATTTTACTTTATTTTAATTAGCTATTTTTCAAACAAAAGGAGTAACAATTGGTATTTTCAGGCACATGAAGGAATCCCTAGATAAAAAACAGCTCTCACGATTCTCCTTTCTTTTTCCATTAGGCTAAGCTAAGAAGCCTAATGAATTATGTATTAAAGGTACATAGATGTACGAGTAGATTTTATTCTTCGAAAGTACACACAATCATTGAATTATTAAAAGAAATTGTTGACAAATACGCACAATTTTGCATTGATGATGATATTGATGATACAAGGAAGGAATAAGCTGGACAGAGCGAGTTACTAACGAAAGCGTACTGAATAGGGTAAAGGAAAGGACAAATCTAATGAGTGATATTGAAAATAGAAGAGGTAAAATACTCGGGCACCTGTTACGGCACGACGATTTCATTAGAGCGATTAAAGAAGGAAAGATAGACGGAAAGAGAGGGAGAGGAAGACCTAGGGAAAGTTATATAAACCAGATAAAGAAGTATGTAAACGTCGTGTCGTACCAGGACATCAGAGAGCTGGCCTCGGATCGACAAAGATGGAGACAACTGCATCAAGCTACACCGACAAGAGCTTAGCTCTTAAGAGTTAATAAGAAAGAAGATGATACAAACGATAAATGTTTCGTACGAAAAAGAGCTTACTGAAGCAAGCATCAAGTGTCAAATTCATACACAGAACTACCAACACTGTTAAAAGTATACAGGCTGTTGGCACTTACGGGACGTCTCGTTCCAAACAAGACTATATGAAAAAGTACTTTTAAAGATCACTCACACTAGCACGGGACGGGGCGGGACGGGAAAATCTGTCAATTTCTATAGAAAGAATCACGTGATAGTTTCGTGACGCTTTCTATAGACATTGACAGATTTTCCCGTCCCGCCCCGTCCCGTTTTAGTGTGAGTCATCCTTATCGCGTCATTCTTTTCTTCTGGTTGGATATCCAGTTCTTTTATTCTATATATGCACTCAATAGTCAAGCGTTTTCTGTCTTCTCTTTTATGGAAGTTAAAATGTAACCATCGAGCTGGTATATTCATATTTCACCGAAAATTTTATGGCAAATTATCACTTTCCAAACCACTTTTCCCATATCTTAGTTTGGCCGAATTATAAAATGGCATACAACGTTTCGCGTATTTATATTTGGCATACTAACTTTTTAGGGTTCCGTAGCCAAAATGGCAAAAACGGAACCCTTATAGTTTCGTCATGTCCGTCTGTCCGTCTGTCCGTCTGTCCGTCTGTCCGTCTGTCACAGCCGATTTACTCGGAAACTATAAGTACTACAGTGATGAAATTTGATGGGAATATGTGTTGTATGAACCGCTACAAAATTATGACACTAAATAGTAAAAAAAAGAATTGGGGGTGGGGCCCCCCATACATGTAACTGAGGGATGAAAATTTTTTTTTCGATGTACATACCCGTGTGGGGTATCAATGGAAAGGTCTTTTAAAATGATATAAAGTTTTCTAAAAAACATTTTTCTTAAAGTGAACGGTTTTTGAGATATCAGCTCTCAAAGTCGTAAAAAGTATGTCCCCCCCCCTCTATTTTTATAACTACGGGGTATAAAATTCTAAAAAAAATAGAGGTGATGCATGCTAATTAACTCTTTCAACGATTTTTGGTTTGATCAAAGTATCTCTTATAGTTTTTGAGATAGGTTGATTTAACTGTAATTTTGGTTAAGTTATTGTGCTTACACTGAAAACGATGGCTGAACCTTATAAGTTTAGGCTCCATTCACCAGGTGTATAAATTGACATAATAAGTTTATTATATTTGCTGCTACGGAACCCTTTGTGCGCGAGCCCGACTCGCACTTGGCCGGTTTTTTTTATTCTTATGAGTAACAAAAAGATAATATTTACTTTAGAGCATTACTAAGATGTAGCCCTATGTGGGATTTCAGGGTTTGTCGAATGGTCTGAGGTCACCCTGTACACAGCATATATTTGACCCCTAAAACCCAATCATAAAGCAACCTCATGCATTCAAGATCAATAGAGCCAATTCCCGAAAATAGTCGTGGAAGGGCCCTCAGACGTCATCCTTTCCCATCCGGGAAAATTGATAAGGCGAGATGACACACATCACGGAATAAGTAAGTACTTAAGTACAGAAGCTTCTCTTTCCTACATTTGACGTTTAGTTTGTCAAGCTTAACTAACTATAGAGACTTTACATCTCTGTTGGATTCTATAACTTTGACTTGTTGGATACATACTAGTTATGTATTCTGTAGCATTAGATCTAAGACTGTTAACTAAACACTCTTCATAGTAGTATAAATTATTAATTAGGTAATATTCATGAATTTAATAATAGAAGACATTTTATATTTTTAAATTAGGTCAAGAGAAAAATTACACGTTAGGTTTTGTGGAGTCAAAAAAAACCTTAAGTACGTGATTTGTGTATGAGCCCTTACGAGAGCGAGGCGAGGCAGTGAATTTAATCTAAACCGAACTTTACCAAAAACCATTTTTTGTGATCAAATAATGAAGACCATATCCTCCTAAAAATTGGATTTTGAATTACTGATTTCTATCTGTCATCGATTATCAGAAATGCGGTAAATTCCCTGCGTACAGCCGGCGACACAAGTTCTATACTTTTACAGTTTAAGTATTTTTTAGCTTATTTTTATACAGTTTACGATGTCACTGAGGATTTAATTACGTTGCTGTTATAAATTTCATGGTTATTATGTACCTATGTACGAAAGAAAGAGATGGTGGGACGATTGTCCGAACGTATATGGCCCGCTAATCGTATCGTGGTCGTATCGTACTCGAAAGTCTCAATCTCGAACCCGAATCGAAACTAACAATTATGGATTCAGTAATAACACTAACTAGTGTTTACTTATACTAAGACGGCTGATGAATTATGGAGGGGCTGGTAAAACCGTATAAACTGAGAAATTAACATCTATTTGCACATGTACAGTTACCTGCAACTGTATGTTCCGCCATGAGGACCGCAAAAATATCTGACACAATCTTATTTAAACGTTAAATAACATATATTTTGAAAATATATACAGTAAGTGTAACTTACCTTACTACCTACCTCTACCTACCTTACCTCTAAAATGTTCCTTGAGGCATTGTACCTAGGATGCTGGCGGCATTTCCTCCTTGTATCGGATGCTGATACGTCGCGTTGTTCGAGGAAGCCACCAGCTCTTGGGTTACCAGTAACATCAACCAGACGTTTCGCGATTTCTACGAAAAACTTGCGTCCGCTGGGAGTTTTGACCCCGAATGGTACAAAAAGGTACTCTTTGCCCAGTCTCTTTTATTTATTACGTTTTAAAATTTCGGCGCTTTCAGCCGCTCCGCCCGCATATCTATCACTATCGTGAGTCATACTGACATTTAATTGCAATGGTTCTAACTCACGTATTTTTATCACAGTCATCCCCCATGTGATGCCCGAGCCGCGAAGCTGACAACACCACTCGGTTTGTGCGACGATGACTGCCCGATGCAGTCGAAACATGTCACGCCAATTGTGATAAAAATTCAAAAAAAATATGTATAAAAAAATTGCGTTTTTTACGGCTGATTGGCTATCCAGTTCTTTTATCTTATGTCTATGATGCGTATCTAATTTTTAGCATTATCCCCACAGTTTGACCTGGTTTGCCGGATTACAATATTCAGGTAAGGTAAGGTAAGGTGTTTCATACTGGAGATTTCATTACAACATTTTACAGGAAAATGGAATTTTTAATTAAGATTTTTTACTTATTATATGGTCAGGAATGAGCTGTTAAAATCTCTCGCAATGCAAAGGAGCGCCGTGTATAGAAAAAGTAAAAAAAATGTTGTTATAAGTTATGACAATAAAATATAATAACAAGAAAAAATATTATTATTATTATTAAAAATTGATGCAGCGAGGCAAGGAAATAGGAATTGTAAAAAAACCGGCCAAGACCATGTCGGGCCCATGCTCAGTGTAGGGTTCCGTAGTTTACCGTCCGTCACAATAGGCAACCTTAAAAAGTGTCCGGAAAAATCTTAACAGCGCGAAGTAAATTGGGTTACTTATTTATACAAACTAGACGGATTATGTGTGTTGGGTTTTCGGGGGTAACTTTGGACCGCGTGAATCGAAATGTATCATCATTTTTTTATTAGAAGGAAGTGCGGGATGATAAATTAAGTACTCAAGATAATCCAATCCAATCCTATCCAACCCAATCCTACCTATCCAATGATATGTCAACCCTAAAAACATCGTAGGCCCATTTGCGCTTCAGCTTCATCGAATGTTATAGTTATTGAGGTAACAATAGAAATAAATGAATCTTTATTTGCCTTAAGACTTTTGTAGTCGCCTGTACAGTAAGGCTAGGAAGTAGCTTGACAGTTTCTGCAACGCTTTGGACGGAATATTAATCGCGATGGAAATACTAGAAATGCACGGACTCGTGATAAAAAACAATGACAGAATAAGTGCCCGTTTACACTTTGATTAGTGATGTGAATCATTAATCAAAGTATAATAAACAGGCTCAAGTCGGGTTGTTATTGTTTTTTACCGAAAATGAAACGTAATTTTCTTAATTGTTTTTCGATTTTAGACCATCTTTAAAATTATAATAGTAGGACTTTTATTAAACTACATATTTGTTGGGGTAGTTCGATGCTTTTTTATGCCGCCGACGTATTTTTCTTTACAGTACACATGGTGCTACTTTACCGCCCTAGGGCGATAATGAGCACTTACGTGCCTGCGTTGAATATTCAAAGAGCCATACTCGTGTCGATTTAAAACACTCCCTTCGGTCGTGTTTTATTATATCGCCACTCATTGCCAATTTTCTCCTATTCGCACTTGTATCGTAATGTACTATTTTCGCAGTTTCCTGGAAAATTGCGTGTTAATTTGGCTCTTTTGGTGTTTTCGAGTTTGGGGCTAGGGTCATTTACGTTACTAGTACTCGACGCTATAATGCCCAATAGTTGACACCCTGCTGTCACCTCTATTACTAACGTTTTGACATTCAAGAGGCAACCATTATAGTAAGTTTAGATCGTAGTGGTAAAAAATCACTGGTCTAATAAAAGCGTTTACATAATAATTTATGGTAAAAAACTACTTCTACTCATTAGAAAATTGGTGATTTCCGAAAGTAAACTGAAGGAAATACTTAAATTACCATACAATAATTATGTGACCTTCCAAATTGAGAATTCCTTCTTTTCCTCAGAACAGAAACACCTTCAAAAAGAATTGTCGTAATAACCTTTTTAAGTCGGCTGAAAATAATAACTTGAATGCTTCAAAATAAACAAAAGCCACCAGTTACGATAAAAGTTGTCTCGCCAACTTATATTTTCATCAGGATTCAAGCCGTGAAACGCCGCAGCCAATAAATTATATAATTTCAACACATTCGTACTGCGCATTCCTTAAAAACACTTCCCAACAATTCCAATCAAAACCCTCAATACAATGATCTTCTTCTTCTTTTATAATATGGCCTCTGTCCGAGAATTGGACAATTTTGCCAGTGTCCCGTATTAATATATCAGTGTTTTTATATAAATAGTATATTGCCTCTTGGGCGACGTTGTTCGGTAATTGGCCTTGCTATTTATTCCGTTTACAGCTTATACGTAATAAATATTTCAGGAGGCCAAAATCCCAGGGCAACCGATTAATAACTCAATAACGCGATTACACGCGTTTCAGGATTAATTCTTCATTAGCTGCACACTTCTTCGTTAGTTTACTGCACAATAAGCTATAAATATTACACATTAAACAACATTTAGCACACAAAAACAAAGAACTATTCAAGAAACGCAACCGCCATTTTGAATATCAAACGGAAGACCATTCTCAATACAATGATAATAAAACGAATATTACTAAAGTGTCAAACGAAAGGGGTTGACACGCCGCGTTTTTGTCCATAGATTATCTAGAGCTTATAAGGGAACTTTTTTAATGTAAAAACGCAATGCGACATAGGACGTTCCGTCTTACGGAGAGGGAACCATGCGCAAAGCATTCGGGTAGCCACTGCGACCGCCGGAGGCCGTATCGCTGGAGCTTTCGTCTCGCGCGAGCGTATTTAAAAAAAATCGACGCGATGTGATTCGGAATTTGAAATTCGGAGCGCGCGGTTTTAGTGCTGGAATTTGAAAAATTAAATTCGGTGACGTGAGATTTGAAGTTTTTGAAATTGGAATTAAGTGCGAAGTGTCGGAGATTTGAGTGTTTGTTTGTGTTCTAGACCGGATTTCCTGTTGGCATCTCAAGTGTTTTGTTTGCTGAAATTGGATATAGTGCGGCTAAGTGAGGTAAGTGGCAATTTTATGATTTCATTTATTTGATTAACTAATTAAAATGTTTTTGCGGCATACCTAAATATGTGCATAAATATATTATTTATGATTGGAACGTCTAGAACAGTATCCTGCTGTAGTTATTATTTAAATATACTTACATTAAGTCCTTAAAACACGCGTAAATAATTATATGCAAATGAAAAAATATGATTTATTATGTGCCTGTATTGTTCACATCTCAAAGGTGTGAATAAATTCAAGTTATCATTTATTTTAACGATTATTTCGAAGCTCATTTGATATACATACCTAATATATTATTAACGTTAGCTATTAAATATTATCATTAAAAAATGCTTAACTAAAATAAGAAACCCGACGTATACCTGTGTAGAGATATATGGTATGAGCTATTATAATATTAATGAAGAAGAAAAAAGATTATTCAATACAATTTTACTGTTATGACTTTTCCGTGACTTCGTCTGCGAAGAATTCATTACGAGTTTCTTAAAAGGAAAAGTAGAAAAATTCATCGCGTCGGCCGAGACTCGAACTCGCGACTCTGGGATACATGCCCATCGCTCCACCAACTGAGCTACCGAGACGCACCCGGTGGCCCCGAATTTCTCGTACGTATGCGCCACCCTAAAGCGCACTTCTCTCTTTTTTTCAGAAATTTGGTATCGTTCGCAGACTTAAAAATTAAATAATTTCGTTACGACTTTTAAACCTTTTAGCTTTTTTAAATTTAAATTTCAAAAAATCTTTTCCTATTCCACTTGCACTAGAATATGTTCCAAAAACAAAGATCTTATCTTAAACATTTTAGATTGTGCGTTGTCTCGCAGTATATATTTCAATTTTATTTATTTGTTGGAATAATTGCTAATTGAGAACCAAAGTGGATAAAGCGCAAAATGGCACATTATATGTTACACTATCTTTCGCCATACCGCACACAAATAACTGCAAATAGCATGAATTTAAATAAGATTAATTACAATAAGAAAGGCATAAAAACATTAAATACTTACATACAAATATTGTAAACAATAACATTTATTTTCAAAATATATACAGTAAGTGTAACTTACCTAACTACCTACCTCTAGAAGATATAAACAATACCAATGGCTGATTGTAATGTTGGACCTAGGATCTTCTCGCAAATATTTATTTTTCAGATAACACTCAGCAGTGTTTTATTAAATTAGTCTTCAACAGCCTTATTTGCGAACAAATACGTTAAGGTTTTTTTTTTAATTTTAATTAGGTGTCGGTGGATGTGGTCTGATTGGCAAAACCACCCCGAGCCATGGCCATGCCCGAGCCGCGAAGGTGACAACACTACTCTGTCTGTCCGATGATAACTGCCCGGTGCAGTCGAAACATGTCATGACGCCTATTGTGATAAAAATACGTGAGTGTTAACCGTTGCAATTTAATATCAGTACCTATGACTCCCGAAAGTTTAAATTATAAAAACTATTCATTACAAACGGACGCAGGTGCTTTGACATTATGATGGTATAAATTGAAAGAGATGTCATATACCTACTACAGAAAAAAGTGACCAAGGTCCCCGGTGACCAGGGCTGGGATCGAACTAGCGACCGCGGTAGACGCCCTAACTACTGGGCTACACGAACTAAAAAACATGAATCAAAACATTTATTAGATTTAATAAATGATTTGATTCCTGCTTTACAATTGTATTATGAAGATACTTACTCCTTTTTGGTTGCACAATTTTTCCATCGCATGACGGTACAGAAACCTCAATTACGCGTGGTCCGACACGCAGTTGGCCGGTTTTTACTATCAGGCAAGATACTGACTATCCCCTTAAACGGATCACCGCCATTTTTGATGTAAATTTAGATGACGGCAAAAGAGGTTAGTTTATCGGTTGAATAAATAATCTGAGTATATTCCAAGCTCGCGGCTACCCGAGAACTTCAGTTTTTATACGACACACTAAAACCAAAGATAGTGCTCTGAAAGCTCAACTTCTTTTAAAGTTTGGCCACGAAGGCCCTAAACTATCTATCAAAAGTGACTTAGACCAAACTGGAGAAAACTAACCAGTCAGCGGCGCTAAGGAACTTAAAACATGTTACGCAAGGAGCTGACAACACCTAATTCATGTTTTTAAGCAAAGAAAAACTAGGTATTTTAATACAGCAAAAAATATATGTTTAAATATATCATATTTCGAAGATCCTAGACTGAGCCGATTTTTAATTTACCGAAATCGGCTCGATATAAAACAGTTGCAAAGATTGGTCTTAAATTCATCATTAAACGGTTCTATTATGTCTTTATTTCTTTGACATAGGCGTTTCCATTATACTCATAACTAAAACTTAGACGAGTTTCACAAATAATCCACGGTTTGTTAGTGCCAGCCTCCTTGGCACTATGCCACAAGGCACCGAGCTGGAGCCAGCTTTTTATTTATAATTATAAGGTAGTTTAAATTTAATTTTTTGTGGATTTTATGTATTTTTAATATTCGTTTTAATAAATTAATATTCCACGGTTTTGTTTATTTTTATAGTTTTCGTGTTTTTTCCTTCTAAAACCAGGCCGGCCGGTGATAGTGCGATCTCATTTACTCCGATACAAATAGACAGTGTGCGACGATTTAGTCAGCCTATTAAGCGGTAAAAGATATAGTGAACAGAAACATTGATTTGTATAGTTGAATTCGCCATTTGTAAAAACTGTTTGCCAGTGTCGTAACTATATGGGTGTACAATTTATAGGGCCAGGAATCCCCTCTAGTTCGTGTTCCATATTATCATTATAAATAAACTGGGCGCCTGGTAGCTGTTTAGCGGTGGGTGTGGCAGTGGTTGGGTAATAAAGGGGTTTTATAATCATTGCAGGTGTGAATTTATAGAGCTCTGAGGTTGGTGTGATGTAATAATATAATTATGTACCTATTTAATTTGAATATAACATTGTGGGACAAGTAGTGCCAGGCAACGTCTTAATGCAGTAAAAAGTGCCAAAGTCGTCTTTTTTATAGATGATTTATAGATATAGTGCCAAAGTCGTCTCATTTATAGATATAGGCCTATACTTTTTCATTAGAGTAGACCTTCAGAATCGTGAGTTCAAAAATACAGGCGCAAATATCCAGTCGAACACCCTGTTCAGGCGACGACAAAGAGTAACTATCACACCCACCGCTGAACAGCTGCTAGGCACCCGGATTAATTAATAAACAGGGAGCGTACATTTCATGCAGATGACCGACAAATGACGTTAAGCTTCATAGAGCATGTTTCAGGTTTTGCATTTGAATGAATAGTGCTGTCATTGAATTAGTGTCAAATGTAATAAAATAAATTCTATAAAAAGTCTATAAATTATACGTCACAATCGAACGTTTATAGACTTTATCTGTCATTAACTCATTACGTATTTAAAACATTCTGTGTCATTATGACGAAAACGGCATGAATTATACGCTCCCTGTTAATAATTATAGTATGGGAAACGAATTAAAGGGGTTTACTGGGTCTATAAGTTGTAGCTTTCCGTCTAACACCAAGAGCGGCCTTTGCCTTTTAGAGGCACCATTATATTACAACTATCTACTATGTATTTATGTTCTGTGTGTGCAAAATTTAAATATTTTAAACTTTAAAGGTTAAAACTTACGTATTTTTATCACAATAGGCGTGACATGCTTCGACTGCATCGGGCGGTCATGGTCAGCCATGACATACTCCTACAGTCGCCTAGGGTTCCAATTGGTTGACTTTATACCAAGCCTCTTTATTTAAGCATCGCTAGTGTATCATGCATATAACCTTTAAGTACAGGCACCTTCTGGGCGAGCTCGCTCCATCGTAGGCCACGTCTTTGCCCTCGGCTAGTCTTTGGCCAAGAGTAAGCCCATTTGTTATTAAAAAAAAACCTTTAATTGCAATTAAATTGGACATGTAGTTTTAAGGATGACTAGCACTCTTTTGTTTATTATTATTATTACTTACGTACGCGTTGCTACTTATGTACGCTGTGCTTCTTACGTACACTTTGCTAGTTACGTATGCTTTGCTACTTATGTACACTTTGCTACTTATGTACGAAAGTTTAGACTTAACTGCTGTCCATTATATCTGCGCTACAGTAATGTATTATGGCAATGCAATATCGAACTTCATTATAATATTGAATTGGGTACCATTTAATTTCCTGAAATACGAATGAATTTAGGTTTCGTACAAATAAAAATACTTAAGTAATCACCATTCGCACTCAGTACAAATATTGTTCATATTATTAACACTGCGTTGCGCAAATATTTAGACAAAGTTAGCGACTTGCGATTAAAGGCGTATTGTCCTCAGAGTTGGTTTAAATGCCGTTAACTCCACTGTATACCTAAGGTATGACTCACACTAGAACGGGACGGGACGGGACGGGACGATCTGTCAGTTTCTATAGAAAACGTCACGTGACATCCCAGTGATTCGAGCAATCACGTGATTCTTTCTATATAAACTAAAAGATCGTCCCGGATCAGATCGGATAAGATTGACAAACAAGCATACGGCTACCTGATGGCCTGAAGCGGTCACCGTAGCCTATGGACGCCTGCAACTCCAGAGGTTGTTAAATGCGCGTTGCCGACCCTTTAAAAAAAGAGGATTCGCTCTGTTCACAGTTACAGGGGCCAGCTTTGCTCCGTGGGTCCCCAGCTGTCAACACAGTGAATCCTCTTGTAGCTCTGGCGACCTTACTCACCAATAGAAACACAATACTATGAAAAGGGTCTAGTGTTATTAAACTGCGGTTTTCTGTAAGGTGGAGGTACTTCCCCAGATGGGCTCTGCTCCAGATTTGAGCGAGACGACATTCGTTGTGCTGTGCCCTACCACACTAAACGATATGCATCCGCTGTGCCCATACCTCTCTCTCTATTACTCCCCTGTCGGCAAAAACATGCTTCATACCTCCGATTTGCGGATGTGAAAAAATAATATGTCACGAACGAAATATTTTATCTTTCCTACCTCAATATCAACTAATATTCCATCCCGCATTATTTAGTAGCAATACTTTTTCAAATGCATATTTTATTTTCAATATTCTATATTAAATTATAAGTTTTAAATAAAATCCAAGGCTTTTACATGAACGATCATACTAGCAGAACAGACATTGTCTGGTCGCTTCATAATGTCCGCCCGGTAAAAATTGAAATCCGTCGGTTGTGTGGTTTGGCCGCCACGCGTGCGGTTTTGTTTTACCACCGCTTTGCTTTAAGCATTTCAAGAGCAAAATGTTACAATAGTTAATAATAATGTAAGAGCCACTGGTCCATGGGAGAGCTTATGAAGGGTACAGTCCCATTGTCACATTGTTGAAAAGCTCGCCCACATGTGTATTCTGCCCGTCATAACCTACGGTGCTCAAACTTGGTCACTCACAGAAATTCAGAAGTCCAAAGTAAGAGTTTGTCAACGCGCCATGGAACGCAGCATTCTAGGTGTACAAAGGACCGACAGCACCCGGAACACCATAGCGCTTTAAAACACGCATCACTGACGTAGGCAAGAGAACCGCTAGGCTCAAGATTGGGCCGGCCACATCCACCGTATGCGTGATAGATGGGCTATCATAGCCAAGTAGATGTTGAGAACGAGGCGCGGGTGGGGCAGGCCCAAGCGAAGATGGCGGGATGACCTTGACACCTTTGTTAACAGCTGGCATCCTGGGGAGAGGCCTTTGCCCAGCAGTGGACACTCAAATAGGCAAGAAAAAAAAGTAAGATGAAGGAAGGGGAAAGGTGAAAAGCCTCATATACCTCCCTATTGGTTAATTTTTTATTTATTACATTTTGTTACGATCCACCGCTCAGTCGACAGTGACCGCCCGGAGTGTGTAGATACGTGTTATGTGCAATTCGTCGATTTTCAATCTTACCCGTAATATTTATAAGGTTAGTCGATGGGATTTTAGACACTATTTCAATCTTATCTACTTTTTAGCCAAAAGTATTTTTAATTACACTAGGCGTAGGCGAGCTTTACCGACAGAATACAAAAATATATCCTTCTAATTTAGACAACCAAAAGGAATCAAATAGTTTTATATTTTACAAGAGTTTTAACACAACACTGTTTATCTCATCAAAAAAACCATTCAATCTTCTCCCAACCTTATATGATTATTTCACTGGCATGTTTTATATTAGTCTACTGTATTTAGCATCTTTACAACAGATAATGACAACAGAAAAACGTTGTTCGGTCGCTCCAATAGAGTGGTACAGTCAGCCACACAGCTATATAAATACAGCTAAAATGCCAAAAAAATGTAAACACGACTTTAACGCTCAGGCAAGAAAGTCCTGTATACATTATTGGCACTTTGGCTTTATTCATAGCTGTGCCTTAAATCAAGTTATTTTACCTTCTCGAAACTTTAATATAAATACTTTACTGTTCGCGTAAATGTATCAAACTATAAGATTATTATGCCAGAGATTCAGAAAATCAACATTTTGTGAGTGATGTTAAATTCTAATAATCACAAGTCTCGGAAGTGAAAGGAAATAATGCGATTGAGTATACATTAATGCCGATTCCAATAATTCCAATGATACTTGAATCCATCGTGCGAGGTTTTTTTATGTTATTCATAAGGCACACAAAACAGACAACATTCATTACATTATTACAGCAGCTATATGAGGTAGGTATAAAATAAGAATGCCGTCCAAAACATGCATGCACAGCAAGAAAAAAAAATAACAATGAGTAAAAAGATTTGCGCTTTAGGATTGTTGTATCTCGATTCCAGATGCGATGAAGATGCACTGACACTGAGATGTCGTTGAAAGCGAGTATCGTATTCTACAGTACATGTCAAATTCGTGGTAAGCAAGCACGAGTTTTGTACTGTCAAATTCGAGTGAAATTTGAGTGTTTAACGACCCCGTAGCCTAGTTGGTACCCTGCCTACGAAGCAGCAGTTCCCGCGTTCGAATCCTGGTCAGGGCATTTATTTGTGTGTTTATCACGAATCTTTGTTCCTGAGTTATGGATGTTTTCAAGCCCTGAGCCTTAGCTCTTGTTGTGGGTACTAGACGACGATATATATAATAGAACATAATAGAACAAATATATGCCTTGACCAGGATTCGAACCCGGGACCTCCTGCTTTGTAGGCAGTGTCACTACCAACTAGGCTAGGAGGCGGTTGGCATTTATGACATCTCTTTCACTTTATAATATTCAGAAGCGTCTTTACGCAGTTTGATTCAAACAAGATTAGGTTTTTACGTTGTTTTGCTCCAAACCGAATTACTTTCTTAAAAGTTATGATCTGAAGGCTAATCTTTAAGCTAAAATCGATCTGATTGGTGTCTAAGTGTAACCTTTTTAAACCTAACTCTCCAACAATACTATTGTTGAAGTGTTGATACTCCGACAATAATATCGTCGACCGTAGCTTCAATTAGGGTAAACGCTGAATCCCAGGTCGTTACACTAATTGAACCTAATTGTTGGAGAGTTGGTCCAGGTGATCAACTAAAGCCTACTTTTCAGCTTTGATCCGGACCATCTATTGCTACATTTTAGGGCAGTAGCGAGAAAACCTAAATTTCTATAAATATCTTCAGCCGCGGGCAAAATAAAAAAAGTACCGAAAAAGAACCGAAATAATACCGGTACTTCTGTACTTATGGATTTTTTTTAATACGATGAATTCATTTCTTATCAAATATCTCGGTAAACTAGAGGTTAAGATCAAAGATATCCGGGAGCCTCAAAGTGAATGAATTCAATTTGTTATGTAATTAAATAATCCATTTTGAATCCAATATACTCTCAATAAAAACTGCAATATCGTCCTAAACTGTAAGCGGTTTAAAATCATATTAAGATTCGAAGATTATTAAATAATTGCTTCACACAGACAGACATCCTTATCTCGTAGTGTTATTTACTATACATAATGCTTAAGCATTTACTCAAAAACACACTCAAAACTAAACCTTATCCATATGCAGACAAGTTTGAAAGTAACTCTTTCGATTTTATTCACGAAAATCAATAACAGTGGCATTTTTGAGATAGCGCTAACTTTTCGTTTCCATACTCAGATAAAGAAACCAATTTAAAATTGCATCTAGATTTCCATGAATAAAACATACGCCAACTTCTTCTTTAGGAAATAAAGTTGAATTTTCTTTGGCACAGTTTTAGCAAACGTCCAGATAAGGCTGCATTGCATATATTTGAATGTTTTAAGGAATTTGAATGTTTAAGTTGTTATTTTATATCTATATGTTATGATAGTTAATGAAATGCATAGCCGTCGAAACAGGATTGGTCATAGATATATACATAAGAATATTTATATCTGTTCATAGTTTAATAGCTTAATATTTGGCAATGGCCAAAACCTGATGTCTATGAACTTAGATCGCATAATGTACGAAAGTTTAAATTATTAGTCCGCATATATCTAGGAGATATATATAATTTATTAAATCAGATCGTGAAGAAAACAAAGGAGACTGCCAATGTGTGTACAGAGTTGTGTTTTTTCTGCAAACAGAGCAATACTAGAGACGCCCATATCATACTTTGACCGTGCGAAAATGTGACAATCCTGAAACGAGCGACTTCGCTCAAAATAGAACCAATCGCCTTTTCAATACAGTTGCTCAAAAAGTGCCCTTTTTTTGGCTGTTTTGCGTGCGCAAAGTTTGTTTTTGCGAACTAGTGCTTTTTACTTTTCCAATCTTTTTAAATTTAGTTGTGTTCCAATTCATGACTGCTTACCGAAGAGTATTGTTGTTCGTTAACTTTACCGAGCCGCAATAAAACTAAATACCAACTATTAACGCAATACTATTAAAGATATTCATATTTCATATTTCAATAATTACTTCTTCATCATACTAATAATGATCATTAGTATGATGAAGAAGAAAATTAATATAATTAAAAATATTAACATTGAAAACAGTTCTTATAAATCTGTGTGTATGAAACGGAACAGAGCCTACGAAACGTCAGTCTAAGTAGAGGCGTTTTTCAATCAGGTAAACATGTTCGAAGGGCCTATAAGACATGACGATACGATTTGTCACATGCGATTTATTATTTTGTTTATGAGAAATAATTATTATGAGATTGAAAATGAGAAAGTAAAGAAGAAACATTTTGAAAATGTTTTTAATATATCAACTGTATTACAACCGTGTCCAGTAAATAATAAAAAAACTTTCAACTCGTTCTTATGTATTTTAATTTTTTTCGCATCTGTATTGAAAAACGTCGTTCGATTCACGTGCGGATATGTCATATTTCACTTGTCCCGAGTATTGCCACTCGCCTACGGCTCGTGGCAAGATACCTCGGGACTCGTGAAGTAATGACATACTTTCCGCACTAGCATCGAAATGTACTATTACGATGTCCAATCCAAAGGCCAAAATTAACGGCCTCTTACCCTAGTCGGTAGTAACCCTGCCTACGTAGCAGGAGGTCCCAGGTTCGAATCCTGGGGGCATTTATTTTTTGTGTGTTTATAACGAATATTTGTTCCTGTGTTATGGATGTTTTCAATATATTTAAGTATTTATACGTATCTATTTATTATATATATCGTCGTCTAGTACCCACATCACAAGCCTTATTGAGCTTAACGTGGGACTAGGTCGAATTGTGTGAGATTGTCCCGTAATATTTATTATCTGCTCTCCGGCTGGCAAGCCGAAAATTGCAGGCCGCTACGCTAAACAAATTCGCCGCTAGCCGACTGCGTCGAGCAAAAAAAAATGTGTACAGACCGGGGCCAGTAAATAAGAAATCCTCAGATCAACACTGTCTTGCTCAACTTTTTTTATCGCCGATAAGTCGATGTTGTGATGCTGCAAATTTGAGTAACTCACCTCAAATGAGGTATGGCATTGTACCTCATTTAAGATGAGGTACTGTACTCACTCAAATTCATTTTAAATTGATGTCCTATCCAACACTAGTTATGAAATAGATTTGAGCTCGTAAAACGTTTAAACACTAAAATTTCGAGTATGAACGAGTTGAGCGCGTGCCAAATATTTAAGTACATATGTGCTTAAATATAATAGTTATAATGTGCTCTAGCAATTCATATCGCAGTTAACATTTAGGGCTTACACATTAGTTTTAGAATATTCCCGCTAAACCGGCCTGAACCAACATGAGGGAAATACAAAACTTCTATTCGGAATCTGGAACGTTTCTAAAATTTATTAAGGGCTTGGCTTAACGGAGTAGGCCACAACATTGAAAAAATATTATTCTGCAAGTAGGCCTGGAGGGAATTTTTACAAGTCAATAAGTATTACATTAAAGTTATTTATTGATGTTTTGTAAGAAAGCTATTTATTTTAATTTTGCATAACAAAACATGTAGGTAAGTACATAACTCATCTAAACCCAGCTAAAGGGGCAAGCTTTGCTCCGTGGGTCCCCAGCTGTCAACACTGTGAATCCTCTTGGAGCTCTGGCGACCTTACTCACCAACAGAAACACAAAACTATGAGTGTCATTAAAGTGTCATTCTAGTGTTATTAAACTGCGGTTTTCTGTAAGGTTGTAACGTAGTAATTCGTTCCTTGTAAAAAAAAATACCTAAACAAAAAGATTCATAGATAAAATCAATAGTTTATTACAGCGCCATCTCTATTCGCGACGAAGTACTAACCAGTGTTCAAGCTCACACAATCCCTGCGCGCTATAGATATTGCAGATGAGCGAACAAAGTAATTTATTAGTAATTAGTTCCAAATTCCACCGCGTGATTCACTCAGAAGAGCGCGCGGTTAGAGGCTTTCTTTTTGGAGGCGGATCGCAAACGATACGGACACGCACGCACTTAATATCGAATTCAGACAAAGGAAATATGGCGAAATACAAGGATCGGAGCCCTACTGGCGGCGTTTAGCGATGAAACCCTTAAGCTTAGCAATAATTAATTAGGAGAATGTCATCGCATTAATGAAGATATAAAAATCCCAAACTGTAAGTACATACTTATAACCTCAAACTCTATGCACGTATTAGCTTTGCAAGATTTCTTTGGTTCTATAGCTGGGTGTACCTTGTTATAGGGGTCCTTAGGATTAATTTACGAGCACGAGACCATGGGACGAGGCTTTTGAGCAGAGTGTGAGCTTCCGGACTGCACATGGTGCACGAGCTGGCGGACCACGCTACTGGCTTGCATCCTTGAGGCATCGGCGTCGACGTGCGGTATCCCGTAATTCGTAAGAATATGTGATCGCGAGTGTTATGTGAATTAATCCAGGTTAGTTGATACCTATTTGATACGAACTTAAACTTAACGTCGTTTGACAATTTGTGTAGCTGTGACCCAGTGAATATTAATTAAAGACTTTCTCCTAATGCACTAAATTCTATCATTTACATCCCAACACAGAGGCGCCCTGAGGATTATTTTTAAAGAGAGTTTCATGCCAACGCTGAGGTACCCGGTGAGTAACGGAGATACCAAGTATCAACGTTATAAAGTGGCGCCCAACGTGGGGCTCTAAAATCTGTGTTGCGATTATAAATGAGTATGTTTAAACAGTGAAATTTAAAGACTTGAGTGTTAAAATTAATGGACTTTAAGGTTAGCCACGTGGTGCAACTTAAACTTAAATTTGACAAAGTATTATTGTTCTTTAGCCCAAATTGACATAATACATTAGCCCCAGGTACGTTGTATAGATTTTTAAATAATTTTAAAATACTTTTTTACTTAAACTTAACTTCTTTGCATTGTACTTAAGTACCTGTGACTAATTATCTAACTGTATAGTAATAAGTTAAACTTAATCTGAAATAAAAATGTGTGAAACAAAAATGTCTATCCAAAAATATATTGACTGTCTGCATAAAGATGAATTGTTGTATGAACTTGGAATTCTTGGCATATCCGCAGATACTGATGTGAACGTTGATGCCTTAAGGAAGCAGATCCGCCAAGTCTTCAAGCTGGCCCGAAGGGGAAGCATGAAAGGTGAACCAGTCGGAACGCCGGATGCAGCGTCGGAGCTCACGCTCTGCACTCCCAAGGTCACGTGTCTTGAATCGGAGCTACCAAAACCCAGCAAGGTAGGTGACCGAAGACTTCTTGTAAAGCTGTCACGACGTGCTAATTACCTCATGGATAGGTTAGCTAGGATATCGGAAAGCAGTTCCGAAATAAATAACTTGCGGTCCCGGTTAGTGAAAATTCTTAGCGCGGTAGATCCTGACGAGAGTGAGGTAGACAGTGAATATGAGGATACATTGCCCCGCTCGACCGAGGGCGACGAAAACAAAGTCGTTTATGTTAGGGAAAAACCAATTAATTTAAATACCCTTAACTTAAAATTTGATGGCACCACATGTGTTCGTGTATTTGTAGAAAGATTAGAAGAACTCAGACAGGCTAGAAATATTTCAGAAAAACAAATGTTAGTAGCTTTTTCGGATGTACTTGACAAGTCGGTATTGTGTTGGTACAGAAACAATAAAAGTAACTTTCTGACTTATAAGCAGCTGTTAGAGTGTTTGCAAACGGATTTCGATATACCAGACTTAGATTATCAATTAGTCAACGAAATAAGGCAGCGTACACAGTCTAAGTCAGAAACCATTGTAGTTTACTTGTCAATAATGCAAGGAATGTTTTCGCGACTTACTACTCCCTTAACAAACGCCGAACAATTAGCGATATTGATGCATAATGTCCGTCCGGAGTATATCAAACATCTGGCCCTTCATAACATATCCACAATAGATGAGCTGAAACACTATTGTAAACAACTGGAGCTTGCACGCGCACGTGCGGAACAATTTAATGAGCCCAATTTTAGCAATTTCCGTATTACAGCTGATTTACATACGAAACCTGCATCTAAAGTATATGGTAAACAAGTCTCGGCCCTTGACGAGCCAAGATCCTCAGGCCAGTCCGCTAAAAAGTGTCATAGATGCAATAGTACAAATCATTTCACTAACCAGT
Source organism: Lathronympha strigana (assembly GCA_949128165.1). NCBI lineage: Eukaryota > Metazoa > Arthropoda > Insecta > Lepidoptera > Tortricidae > Lathronympha > Lathronympha strigana. The sequence continues at coordinate 1,388,397 of OX421903.1, forward strand.
GTAAATCCAGGGAGGTTGTGTGTTTTAAATGTGGCAAAAAGGGAGTTAAGCGTCCGCAGTGTGAATGTAGCCTTAGTTCAAAAAACTAGTGGCGTCAGGACTACCCAATACACCTGCACGCTGCGAAATAACTCGGGCGAAACGTATTGAGGAAGTCCTGTACAAAAAACATAACAGTGATATAAGGCCGCATCTAAAACTTAAAATATTAGACTTAAACGTTTATGGATTGCTTGATACGGGAGCGTTTTGTTCCGTGTTAGGAGCAAACGCACACTTAAAATTTTTAGAATACGGCTTTAAACTTAATCACCTCAATGGTAATGAAGATCCTGCTAGCTCTGCCTGCGGTACTAATTTAAATAGCATAGGCTACGTATCCCTACCTATAGAATTCAATAATATGATAAATGTTATTAACTTTCAAGTTATGCCAATGGTAACGACTCCAATAATATTAGGTGTGGATTTTTGGCTGGATTTTCACTTGGCAGATGAATTAGTGGAAAAAACTTAAATCAGATATAGACTTTAGCTTACACGTGGACTCGTGTATAAGCTCAATCTCACCAAACAATGGCTTAGAGGAATATGAATCTCTGTCGGCAGATCAAAAGAAGATAATAGACGATTTAATAGTAAAATTTGACACAATTAACACGAATAAAATGGGTTTAGGTAGAACTGGTTTAGCGTGTCATACGATCAACACGGGCGATTGTAAACCAATCAAACAAAGATATTACCCTCTTTCTCCTGTTAAACAGCAAGCGCTTGAGAAGGAACTAGATAGGATGCTCGGCTTAGGGGTAGTGTCTCCTTCGCAGTCTGGTTGGAATAGTCCCGTTGTCATGGTTGAAAAACCGAACGGCGACCTAAGGCTGTGTTTAGATTGTAGAAAGCTTAATTCAGTATCCAAACCGGATGCATACCCATTACCATATATCTCAAGTATCTTAGATCAACTTAGAGATGCGAAATACCTCTCGTCTATAGATCTCTCTGCCGCATATTGGCAAATACCGTTGGATAATGAGCTTTCAGCTGAGAAGACGGCATTTACAGTCCCTCGAAGAGGTTTATTTCAATTTAACGTCATGTGCTATGGACTCGTTGGAGCATCGGCCTCCATGCAGAGACTTATGGACAGGATATTGGGAGCCGAATTTGATAATAAAGTATTTTGTTTTCAAGATGACATAATTATAATATCGAGCACCTTTGAAGAGCACGTACAGTTTCTGCATAGAGTATACGATAAACTTAAAAATGCCAATCTCACTATAAATATGGAAAAGTCCAAATTCTGTAGGAAAGAGTTGAAATACTTAGGATATCTAGTAGATAGACATGGTCTTCGTATGGACCCTTCAAAGGTTGATATTATACTCAATTACCCTACCCCCACCTCAGGAAAAGAAGTAAAAAGTTTTCTAGGCATGGCGGGATGGTATCGGCGATTTATTAATAATTTCTCTAAAATCGCGAGGCCCCTGAGTAAATTGACTAGTAAAAGTGTCAAATTTGGATGGTCGGAAGAAGCCGAAGAGTCATTTAATCACTTAAAGACTGCTTTAGTTAGTGCACCTATACTGAAATGTCCCAACTTTGATTTGCCATTTACGATACACAGTGATGCATCCTCTTTCGCCATAGGCGGAGTCCTCACTCAAACGTATGATGATGTTGAACACCCAATTGCATATTGCAGTCGGACACTTAATAAAAATGAGGTTAACTTTAGTACAAGTGAACGCGAACTACTCTCAGTTTTGTTTTCACTAGAGCAATTTCGACCTTACGTGGAAGGTCAAAAGTGCAAAATAGTTACCGACCATGCATCACTCTTGTGGTTTTACAAACTTAACAATCCTACCGGCCGACTGGCAAGGTGGAGTATGAGACTAAGTCAGTTTCACTTTGACATAGAACACCGAAAGGGCAAATTAAACGTAATACCGGACGCACTCAGTCGTATAAAAGTTGATGCGATAGGGTCATCGAACTCGAATGACAGCTGGTATAAACACATGTTCAGTAAATGCGCATCAAACCCGCGCGCGTATCCTAACTTTCAAATTTCTGATGATAAACTTTTTAGACACACGAAAAGTAAATACCAGCTGACGAGTGAGTACGACTGGAAGCTAGTTGTACCTAAAGAGGATCAGTTAGAAATCATGAAAAGCTGTCATGACGACCCCACTAGTGCCCATTTAGGGATCTATAAGACTCACAAACGGTTGAGTCTCCATCATTACTGGCCAAATATGTATAATGATGTTAAAACCTATGTTGGCAATTGTGAAACCTGTAAGATGTATAAGCCTGTTAACAAGGCGAGACCAGGTTTAATGGGAAACCCTAAAGAAGTAAGTAAACCCTGGGAATCCATATGTATAGATTTACTTGGCCCCTTTCCCCCCTCAAAAAACGGAAATACCTACTTAATAGTCTGTACTGACTACTTCAGTAAGTACGTCATGCTGCATCCTATACGGAAAGCAACAGGCGCTTCTGTAGCACGGTACCTAGAAAATAATGTATTTCTCGTCCACGGCGTTTGTAAAACGATATACTTTGATAACGGTCCCCAATTCATTAGTTCTCAATTTAGACAATTGTTGCACCGTTATGACATTCCTAATATATATGCGAATCCTAGATATCACGCCCAGGTTAACGCGGCTGAAAGAGCTATCAGAAATGTAGTTTGTGGCATCGCGTGCTATGTAGGAAACGATCATAGAAAATGGGATGAAAATATATCGAAATTACAATGCGCGCTAAATACAGCTACAAACGAAACTACTAAACACACACCTTATTTTCTAGTTCACGGCAGACAGTTCATTGGTAAAGGAAATTTACATCACTTAAACAATGAACAGCCCATACTTAGATCCGAGATTACAATCGGAGAACCCGACGCATATGGTCAAAGGTTGGGTGAATTAGAAATCATATTTAAAAAAGTACAGAAATATATGCATAATTCCCATGTCAAAAATACTAGACATTATAATTTAAGAAAACGCCATGTGGAATATAAGGTAGGTCAAATAGTGTATAAACGCACCTACTACTTATCGAATGCGTCAAAGAACTTTACTTCTAAGTTAGGACCTAAATTTCAAAAATGTGTGATCAGTGCGAAATTATCTCCCCTAGTTTACACTTTGAAAACCCTAGATGGCAAAAATCTAGGAAATTATCACATTAAAGATATATTAAAACACAATGATATTTCCTAATTAAACTATAATAGTTAACAAATCTCAGAATGAAAGATATGATGTATGAAAGAGTTTTTCAAATTTAAAACACGTGGACTTTCTGGTTAATAGTAAGCTGTGACAGAGATAAGAATGGAATGCGATTTGTACCTATAGAAAAAAACTTCGAGCCAGGTGGTTGTCGTCGCGATTGAGGACGTAAACAAGTCCCATCTGTTTGTGTATAGCTAGGTAGGTATCAGCGATTACGTAAGGTAAAACTTGAATATAGGTCATGCGACCAATTAAAAATAATGCATAGCGGTACTAATAACAAAGTATTATATAAGTACCCTGTGTTTGTTCTAGACTTAAATATTAGGTATCTACAAAGATACCAACTTAATTACTTAAATATTTTTTTACGTACGTAATTTAATTAACTTAAACCTTAAAATTGTTGGATCCAACTATATAAGGAAAATAGTTACTACTTAATGATTAACTTAATAATAATCTCGGTATGTACCTACATACAACGTATTAGCGTAGGTATACAGGATGTAGGTAACAAACAAGCCGATGTTTAACGATAGTCTTCGTGATGAATATTATGCACAATACTGTCTATCGGATAGCACGAGCCCAACCGCTTAAACTGGGTTGGTACTCAAAGTAGGTAAATAAGTAAGATAGGTTAATTTTATACTCAGTATTTATAATTGTTTAGTACGAATAGATGCAATACCTACACTTTGGATTGCGCGTAGGCGGATAGTATCGCATGTTCACTGTCTGCCAAACTTAACATTAGGATTGTATAATACATAAACCATATGAATAAAAAATTAGCAACTAGAAACTTTTGTAGATTAGTCAAAATATATAAAAATATGAAACATGTAAAAGATATTGTTCCCAAGACTGGAGATAAAAAGTTTATTCTTTACGAAAAACTTTTTAACCCAAGTTGGACGGATGTGTAACGTAGTAATTCGTTCCTTGTAAAAAAAAATACCTAAACAAAAAGATTCATAGATAAAATCAATAGTTTATTACAGCGCCATCTCTATTCGCGACGAAGTACTAACCAGTGTTCAAGCTCACACAATCCCTGCGCGCTATAGATATTGCAGATGAGCGAACAAAGTAATTTATTAGTAATTAGTTCCAAATTCCACCGCGTGATTCACTCAGAAGAGCGCGCGGTTAGAGGCTTTCTTTTTGGAGGCGGATCGCAAACGATACGGACACGCACGCACTTAATATCGAATTCAGACAAAGGAAATATGGCGAAATACAAGGATCGGAGCCCTACTGGCGGCGTTTAGCGATGAAACCCTTAAGCTTAGCAATAATTAATTAGGAGAATGTCATCGCATTAATGAAGATATAAAAATCCCAAACTGTAAGTACATACTTATAACCTCAAACTCTATGCACGTATTAGCTTTGCAAGATTTCTTTGGTTCTATAGCTGGGTGTACCTTGTTATAGGGGTCCTTAGGATTAATTTACGAGCACGAGACCATGGGACGAGGCTTTTGAGCAGAGTGTGAGCTTCCGGACTGCACATGGTGCACGAGCTGGCGGACCACGCTACTGGCTTGCATCCTTGAGGCATCGGCGTCGACGTGCGGTATCCCGTAATTCGTAAGAATATGTGATCGCGAGTGTTATGTGAATTAATCCAGGTTAGTTGATACCTATTTGATACGAACTTAAACTTAACGTCGTTTGACAATTTGTGTAGCTGTGACCCAGTGAATATTAATTAAAGACTTTCTCCTAATGCACTAAATTCTATCATTTACATCCCAACACAGAGGCGCCCTGAGGATTATTTTTAAAGAGAGTTTCATGCCAACGCTGAGGTACCCGGTGAGTAACGGAGATACCAAGTATCAACGTTATAAGGTGGAGGTACTTCCCGAGATGGGCTCTGCTCCAGATTTGAGCGAGACGACATTCGTTGTGCTGTGCCCTACGACACTAAACGATATGCATCCGCTGTACCCATACCTCTCTGTTTCTCTGCCGTGACGTTATTCGTTTATTACAGAACGAAATAAAGCTGTACCAGTATTTCAACGGCCCGCACATAAAATGGCGGGCGGGAGTAATTGCGTGGACATTTCAATTTGTCGTGCGAGTCATGTTGCAATGGGTCAAATATTTAGCGAGCCTTCCGGGATAGACCCGCGAGTTTCCTCTGTCTCAATACGCAAACAGGGGCCTTACGGTCAGTGCATCTTACGTGCAGTTGCATAGGCGATACGCAAACTCGTGATTCTTCGCCAACGGGAAGTACCCTATACATCTTGATTCCCAATGCAAATGTATGGGAAATGCGACATAAACGGCCGTATCTTTTAATTGCGTTGAGAGATTTGGTTTTTTCACAGCTTCAAGGGACCGCAGACCTGTTTATGTGGTATTAATTTAAACTTGCTACCTCTACGCGTTCCCGAGCTAAAGGGTCTTGACAGACGAACGGACAACAATGTGATCCTATAAGGTTTCCGTGTCTCCGAGGAACGGAGCCCTAAAAATATCAAACTTGGTCACTATCAAACTTGAACGGCCTCTTAGTCTAGTTGGTAGTGACCCTGCCTACAAGCAGGAGGTCCCGGGTTCGAATCCTGGTCAGGGCAATTATTTGTGTGTTTATCACGAATATTTGTTCCTGAGTTATGGATGTTTTCTATGTATTTAAGTATTTATATGTATCTGTCTATTATATATATCGTCGCCTAGTACCCACAACACAAGCCTTATTGAGCTTACCGTGGGACTAGGTCGATTTGTGTAAGATTGTCCCATAATATTTATTATTTATTTATTATTATTTATTTATTATCACAACTGATGAAGCTGACACAGACAGTCTCCCAAACAACTACTGCCCAAGTGTTGACGACGAGAAAATTTTGCCAACTACTTATTAATTTTGCTTTAATAGAATCCAGAGCGGTGTTTACCACAATATGGCGTGATTAATGCGAGTTGTCGAACTTACAATGGCGCCCAATATCCTGCCCTAGTTGTGGCACGCTAGTACAATGGGACCAATGCCCTCTTCATATATTATATTAGACGTACCCAGGTCCATTATTAGAACCAATTATGATATCAAAACTATAACTAACTTCGTCAAATGGAAAGCAATTATGGAAATTTTACAACTGTAAAATTGTAAAGCATGAATTACTTATAGTAGTTAGTAGCCACGAATAAATGATTTGTATTTGTATTTAGTAGTAGTATGCAAGTGATATAATAAGGATATAAATATTTTTGAGAACCAATTATGAGCTACGACAGCTAAAACAGCGTCAAAAGCAAAATCTAGAAACGTGGCAGAATAGGGAAGATATACGATTTTAAGCTAACATGGTCATTTGCATTATAATTTATAATATTTTTATTATTAAGAGGGTAGATCGCTATGGCGTGTGGGTAGATCACAACTAAAAACTCGCAGCTCATCAGTTTACTCCGTGAACACGACGCTTGCAACAGTGTCGAAATATCGGGTGCTCAATAAAACAAACATACAGTGTAATTATCTCGTTTCAAATATTAGTTATAATAGGGAAGATTTTTTGCCCACTATTGAAAAAGAAACAACAACAGTGCTCATATATTATATAAAAATCCATAGGAGCAGTGTTCTGGAATACCATAGACAACGTTATAATGTATACTTTTTAAAGTTACACCTGTATTTGCCGTACCTGTCAGGAATATTCGGTCATTTCATCTGGCTGGATGACGGGACGAAATATTATAAAATGATACTCGTATTGTTACTGCTCCAGTCGTTTCGTCGATATACGCGTGCGGGTCGCGACTGCAATATAGTTTTCACCGGATGATATTTTATGTTGTGTGCGTGTAGCCGACATTTATAACAAAGAACCGGTGAATAGCATTTTTTTAATACTACGACGGTGAAAACAAGCATACGGCCTGATGGTAAGCGGTCACCGTAGCCTATGGACGCCTGCAGCTCCTGGGGTGTTACATGCGCGTTGCCGACCCAAAAAGGAGGATTCGCTGTGTTGACAGCTAAAGGGGCAAGCTTTGCTCCGTGGGTCCCCAGCTGTCAACACAGTGAATCCTCTTGGAGCTCTGGCGACCTTACTCACCACGTGTTATTAAACTGCGGTTTTCTGTAAGGTTTCTCTTTTAGACTTGTTTCTCTTTAAGCGTTACCACGAAATCATACCTCGATGGGTGTGGATGCAAAAATACCACCATCATTTGTATCTACACTCTGTAAGGTGCTACGGTCACACTAACGACCATGAGACGCATCGGTGCTACGGAACGGAAATAGAATATGGCTGAGCTTTTGACTAGCACTAGACCGATTCATCTTTTAGAAAGCTTTTTATAAGATACAAATTTAATTTTGTAAGCTCCTCCATAAACGAAGATACTCAAACGTTTTCCTTCCATAGACTGCTCCCCTGTCGGCAAAAACAAGCTTCATACCTCCGATTAGGGTTGCCAAAAACATACGAAAAAATTGTTTTGTTTATTTGTGAAACCCGTGGAGTTGCAGGCGTCCTTAGGCTACGGTGACCGCTTTCTATCAGGCGGGCCGTATGCTTGTTTGCTACCGTGGTGGTATAAATAAAAAAAATCAAATCGCGTTTACGCTTCACGTCTTTTGACCTCTTAAATTAACGAATACTTGATGTAAGTAGTATTACTTAATTAGTTGCAATAACATATTTTGAAAATATTACCCACGCGTGGAGCGGGACATTTCCCACCCGCATGTCTAAGGACCCACATTGCATTGAATACCGAAATTATAGAAACTTTCGTGGTTATTTGATATTTCAACTGAAATAATTCGGGTTGTTGACGTGCTATCCAGAGCTAAGAATAACTAAAAACGCCTCAAAGCCCATTCGTGTTTCATATTGATATTTTAGTATGTTTTCTTTTAGCCGTCCGGTAACCCTACTCGCACCGCCCTCTGGGAGGCGTCCCGCTCAATCGAGCCTAATTGTCAATCCGGCGTTATCCGATCCGATCCGGCGATAGGTCAGCTGGGAGCGGGATCGGAAATATGAAGGAATATTACATAAATATTGACCGTTTCAGATAGAGCCCAATGCGTAGCGGTTATAGAGGAAAAATCTGTTTGGAAAGTAAACTGAGGGTTAGGGAAATATGTTATGCAACTTTTAAAAACATATTTTTGTTGAGGATTGTATTTTGTGCCTCCATAGAATTATACGGATATCCCTCAACATCCCTAATATCGTTTGTTTTAAAGTCACTTGCCCCAACTGTTTTGCCCTAATTATCATAATCCCTAACGATCAATTGTCCTAACTAGTATTTGCCAAAAACGACTTCACAGAATCACAGAGAACCGAATCGCTGTTAGAAAAGTCGGTTAGGTTAGAACAGTGACCTCACACAGAGTCGAATCGCTGCTAGAAAAGTATGTTAAATCGATGTTAGGGTAACCAATAATCAGGAGGTCCCGGGTTCGAATCCTGGTATTTATTTGTGTGTTTTCAAATATTTGTTCCTGAGTTATGGATTGCCTGATTGAGCTTACCGTGGGACCAGGTCAATTTGTGTAAGATTGTCCTATAATATGTATTTATTTATATTCGGACATATGAGTTTAGGACAAATGATCATTATGTCAAACAGTATTAGAGAATGCAGAAATAGGATAAAAAACTTTAGGGATTTCGATATAGATCCAAATATACTCTTTAACGACTTGGCCCTTTTATATTTGGTTGCGGTTTTCCACGCGATACGATTGTGTCGTCAAGACACCGGGGGAGCAGAATGTATGGAGTTGTATGCAGGCACTTTTATACTTACGTGAACCTTTCCCATACAAAAAAGTGTGGTGTGGTGGGAATCCACGACGTCCACGACCGAGTATAAAACGATCAATGGTGTTAAAGGATGACTCACACTAGCACGGGATGGGACGGGACGGGAAAATCTGTCAATTTACATAGAAAGAATCACGTGATAACTCGGAGCCCTCGGATGTCACGTGACGCTTTCTATAGAAATTGACAGATTTTCCCGTCCCGCCCGTCCCGTCCCGTTCTAATGGGAGTCATCGTTAACTAGGCGCTGTACAGTTCCACTGTCTTACTTTTGGCTACATCGCCACGTCAGGATTACAGACATTTACAGAAAAAAATTGCAACGGTGCAAGTAAGGTAAAATTAGGTGTTATTTTTAAGCAGAAACCTCTGCTTAAAAGAAAGGAAACATTTATGACCTCGGGTGGGACTCGAACCCGCGACTCTGAGATCCCAGCTCATCGCTCTTCCAACTGAGCTACTGAAACCACACCCGTGGCCCCACGTGGTGGTTAGTGGTCATGAATCTTTTCCACTTTTCCTTTTTTTCTGACAAAAAGTTAGGTGTGAATTTTTTTTTACTAACTGGCAATAGCCGTTTGGTCACCGGAAGCCATTGTTTGCCAATGTCGTAACCAGCGTGCGTAGCCAAGATGCCAATCGCTCACGCTTAATAACGTATCGTAGCTACCTCTCTCTATCACGCTTCCTTATTAGTGTGACAATGACACTTGCGTTTCGTTAGCGACTGAGCGTGAGCAAGGCATCTTGGCTACACACCCAGGTCGTGAACTGTCAACAAAATGATCAAATTACAATTAGTTATAATCTCTTCAAAGTGTAATTCAGCTTTTAAATGCGAATTGTTTGTGGCTGGCAACAGAGCATCACGCAGGCTTTTGCGGAGTTTGCCTCAACTACAAAGTTTGGGAAAGGGAGTGGCCGCAGTGTAAGCGGTACGGTCTTCATAAATATATATTATAATTTTTCTTAGTCAAACCAAAAGTCGTGACTATGGTAACGAAGTGACGGCCATATCTTAATATATTGTTTTATTATGCTTACATGCTACATACTTCCCGACACAAGTATACTTCTGGGCGTTTTTATTTTTTGTTGTTGCTAAATTGGAAATTTTTATCTCTATTCTACTCAGAATCGCTAGCTCTTTCAAACCCAGTAGGAGAAAAAGGTGTCCTAAATTTACCATAAATTTTTCAAACTCTCCATTGCGCAACCGCCATACTAAATTTATGAACTAATGGTGGCAAAATGGAAAAAAAATCTCGGGACACTATTTCTCCTACTAGGAATGAAAGAGCTCGCGATTCTGAATAGAAAACAAATAAACATTTCCAATTTAGCAAAAAAAAAAAATTTCTACAACATATACGCCTTTCTGCATAATGGTGGATTCCCCCCTTTTATGTTTTGTGTGTTATGTGTTAAACCTAAGAAACTAATTTGTATTTTTGTATACTTGAGCTTCATCAAATCGCTTACCGCCCGCACTGAGTCCTCACAAGTTCCCAGCTAAGTTTCGAACTTGGCTCATATAAAAGGTTTTCTTCAGAACATTTTCATATTTCTTCGGCAATAAATGTAGCTGACGCCGATATTTAACGCTCTGAAGAGGTTTTATTACAAACAACGGGATAAACTCTGGTTTATACCCGGAATAACTGCTTAGCTTGATTCAGACTGGGGCAGGTAGGCCGAGGACCCGCGGGAGAATATACTACATGGTGCTATATATATATTCTAGTTGGTAGAAGGTATGGAATCTTTCGTTTAAGGAGGTCCAAAATGCGCTTGGCCGGTTTTGAGCAAGTTATCTTAGAAATATGATAAAAGAGAGATATAGCGATAAGATATATATATACTAGAAATATAATAGTAAATATTTGGACATTGAAAAGGATGGTGCATCTAACATCCACTTCAGGGGTTCCGATACCTATGTTTAATATAGCTTGGTCGAATAGGAACCGTGACACATGATTTCGTTAGAATGTATCATTGCAAGTGTTTAATTTTACGCTGAATAAAATCAGATACTTGCCTAAATTATTTCTCATAAAGTACTGGGGTGTTTTAACGGTGTATTAAACAATCGCTGTCTCCCGCGCTATAGTTTTACGGGGTGTAAAACACGAATGTCTTAATTATTTGGCATAAACAAACGACATCAACGAATTTCCCAAAATAACCAGTTTCCCGTACCACAGTTTGAGAAGGTAGAAAACAGCTAGTCTATGATGGTCGGGTTTTTATCGTTTACCGACGTTGCTGTCACGTTCTAACAAGTATGTATGTGCGAAAGTGACGCATAGCGTGATAAGCGATAAAATGGCAACCATGCTAACCCTTCAGGAATATTTAAATTATAACTGTTTCGATGACTTTACCAACATTGTCTTTCAATAACCAGTATCCTGTACCACCGTTTGAGAGAGTATAAAATAGGAATATGTAAACGATGACTATACCAAAATTATATTTCGTCTCCTGCACTATAGTTTTACGAGGTATAAAACTAGAATCCCTAGAGTTCTCATTCGGTCTATCTTGGGTTGAGAACGCTGAACTGCATTCTGTGCATTTGCATTCGTATATTTGAACACCACAATATTGTGTTTAAATAATATGGATTGTAATAGTAGATTGTATATCAAGGGCATAAAGTAACCCATTTTAGAGGATTATTCGACGCTCATGCTATTATTGTTTATTCCTATTCGTAATTCTGCACAATATGGATTCCACACATTTGCATTTGATCACATTCCTTATTCTTCGCAGTCATTAGTTTTATACAATCCGGTTTCTTCCTAGTCGCGAGTCTGCACAACTTCATTTGACCACTTTCGTTAAGCTGGACACATCTTACTTTTACACAATCGCGTTTCTTCCTAAATCTTAGCTCGACATACAGGGTGATTATTTTATGGGGTCAGAAATAGAGACAGCGCCAGAAGTCGATCAAAGAAAGCTGGACGCTTCATCAACGACAACATTAAGTTTGAATGACATGTATGTACGTTTGAAACCGGTTCTTAAGTATTTTTTTTTTTTATACTACGACGGTGACAAACAAGCATACGGCCCGCCTGATGGTAAGCGGTCACCGTAGCCTATGGACGCCTGCAACTCCAGGGGTGTTACATGCGCGTTGCCGACCCTTTAAAAACTTTAACACTCCGTATTAGTGATATTCGCCAATATCAATGTAATTGTTATAGAACCAGGCTGCATGGGGCACGATCTTCAGACGCGAAGGAAAGATTATTAATAAAAAGAGCATATGACACTGTTAATAGTCTCACAAGCGATACCCCAAACCAGATTGAGACTCGATGACTTATAAAATCTACCGTCCTCTCCTGCACTATGGTTTTACGGGGTATAAAACTGGAATCCCGAGAGCTCTCAGTCCATCCATCTTCTGCAGTGATCTAGTGCATTATGTGTTTGTGGTTTATGTTGAAAACACTAAGTAAGGGGAGTAAGGGTAGGCGATAATAATTTGATGTAGGTTTACCAGCCTTTACAACCTCTCTACCGTAGTCAGTAGCACCTGGGTCTAACACAATAGTAGTTTATACAACAGTGATATAATAAGAGTTTTAAGAACCAATTATGAGCTGTTAAATACGCTAGTTTTTCTACGACAGATAAATAACGTAAAAAGCAAAATCTAGAAAAGTTGTAGAATAGGGAAGATGTTGTGCCCACAATATACCCAGGGCATTCAATTGCTAGTTCTTTATAAAGCTAATGAATATATAACCGTTCACGACTTAAATGGCAACCTGTATATTGGCGATCTCAAAACCAGCTCTAACGTATTTGATGAACATATGGGGGTTTTTGGGACTGAAAAATATCTTAGGTAAGGTATAAGATAATGATACCGAAGTTTACCTAACCTTAGCTTAAGAGTCCGGTCGGTGTATGTTGAAATACGCGCAAGAAACGACTTTTGCATAATAACGCGCGAAAATAAAACATTTACACGTTATCTTCATAAATAGGCATACCAAAGGATTACAACTATACAAGGATATAATTTAAACTTTCGTGAGACATACTGATATTAAATTGCAACGGTTAACACTCACGTATTTTTATCACAATAGGCGTGACATGTTTCGTCTGCGTCGGGCAGACATCGTCGGACGGACAGAGTGGTGTTATCACCTTCGCGGCTAGGACATCACACACAACAACACTCTGTTTTGTAAATATTGTCAGAGCGCGGAGCGACATGGCCTCTCTTTGCGAGCCCCCGAAGGCATGTGAAGCCAATGTCATAAGGTCGCATATTTTATAGCGCTAAACAGAGCGATTTGAAGTTCAGTTAAAAAATAAAACACTAGAGATACATATACGCTATTTATAATTTTTGAATAAGAATAAGAATAAGAATAGTTTTATTGCCTAATACATGAAAATAGAGTTACAAATCAAATACAATATATATATTTTGGATAGAGTATTACTTAAAGTTTCAAACTGCATATTCATTTATGTAAAAAAAAGTTACTTTTTAGCCAGAAAACTTGGCTACTGTTCGTGTATTTATACAAAAGCTTACTAAATAAAAAAAATAAAAATACTCGATATTTTGTCTGTTTCATTTATTCCGTAGAAGACTAGGTATATAGTGAGAAAGGAAAAAAAATTTTTTAATAAAAAATATGTATGTAGGATGCGCGGATTGGAACGTAAGGAATGAACGAGTGAGTGAGAGAACGTATCAACGAATGATGAATGCATGACAGAGAAAGTATATAGGATGTGTGAGATGTGAGTGAAAGAGACGGACAAACGCTTAAAACGAATTTGAACAATGTAACGGCAGACTGATTTCTACGGTTAAGACGAGCTGGTGTGATTTCTTTTGTTTTTATTAAAATATAGTTTTTTGAAAGTTTTCCTGGAGTTTGAACTCAAAACCGACCCACATGTATTCAATAGCAATAGGGTCGAAAACCAGATAGATGTTCGAAGCTCGCTCATCAAAAAACGGTAAACCAGCTGTTAGAAAATGGTGTAGTTTTCAAAAACTGACAACAATTTTGAAAAAGTTTTTTATTCATTCCATTTCAATTGAAATGATCTTTCAAATTTTGTAATAAAACATGTAAAAATGTTTTTGTAACTATGAAAACTAATGGCAAAAAGTTCAGCTGTATCGGTCTTCATATACCGGGCTCTTAAATTATAAATACTAAAGGATGACTCACAGTAGCCGTTCCGTTCCGATCCGATACGGGACGATCTGTCAGTTTCTATAGAAAGTATCACGTGATAGCTCGGAGCCCTCGGACGTCACGTGACTTTTTGTATAGAAACTGACAGATCGTCCCGTATCGGATCGGAACGGAACGGCTACTGTGAGTCATCATCTCGTAGGGCCTACGTGATTTGTAGAATGCGGGCGGTTCGACATCTCTTGTCAATCGGCTCTGAAAAGGGTCTTTAGAATCAGCACTCACTTATATGTAGATGTCGGTTTCGTCCCAAAATTGTTACATTTCGTAAGGAAATGTACCTTTAACGATTTAGAACTTTACGTGCAATAGAAAGGGAGTACCCCTTAATATAGATAAGGCTTAAATAAGAATATCAAGCTTTATAGCCTTGACTTTTGAATAGTCCACCGGATAGACACCGAACATCGTTTTGTGTTTGATCCAAATATCGTCAATGCAATATTGTTGTAATCCTTTCAGCTCTTCTTGGCCACGTACATATGGGTAGGTATATTATTGAAAATGTGATTGAAACAGGCCCATTTAAGCAACAGCGACACAGTCCAATTAAGTCGATCGCTTTATTAGGCCGCTATTAACTGATTGGGACAAGTAAGATCGCGGGAGATTTTGTTTCACCACGCTGAAAATTGTTCAACTAGTACTTCCTAAAGCGTTTATTGTATTTTGTGAATACGGCGATTTATTTAACACCATTTTGAATACCGAACTTAAATCGTGTGCGGCCTTTGAGCGGCCGTTGGTGCGTTAGCAATGGCCGCCAAATTCAAACGAGTGACCGTTCTAAAATTGAAACATTGTAATAAAAAATGGCGATATTTTAGTATTAAAGTTTTCTTTTTGATGAATTTATATGGAATATTTATACAGGTGAAGCTTAGAAGTTTTATTAAGTTAACACTGGTATTAAATAGTACAGTGTGTGATATTTTTAAAGTATACCTAAGAATATGTAACATGCTAAATGCGAAAAAAAAAAACAAATGTGATTAGTCTATAAAATATCACTAAGGGGTAATCTACGCAAATATCATTAGTGCTCTAAAATACGTTGAGAAACCATAGGAAATGACCAGCTTTACCAACCAGCAGGAATTAACGGAACTGTAATTTCAACATTACCTCCTGAAAACAATAGGTTATGATTTTAAATTTGGAACAGCTGTCAAATTCAATACGGCGCTATTCCGTACTGTCGTTTCTTTGTTGTATTTATCTACACACATATTATGTGCACAGCTAAATTTAAATACATATTAAATACAACGAAAAATTCAATAACAGCAATCTCTTTTCTACATCTTGGTTAAAATCACGAAACCTAAATTTAAAAAGTTACTTTTGGTGTACGAAATCACAATAATGCTCACAGCCTCATGATCCTTCACTGAGGCTTGCCTGCGTACTGGGGAGGCAGTGGGGGTCACTGACCTTGTCTTTCCTTGATAGTAGGCACTAGCCGTCAAAGGCGCGTTTCCGAGATATCGCAAAGTTTCACTGTGTCCATTTGTTTCAATGTTGAACTACCCTACCTCTTATTTGTCCTGTATTAAGGCAAGCAAATAACAACATCGCACCAAATCTCAAGGAAAAGTTGATTTGTTACAAGATAGCTGCAGAAAAACATAGTTTCTCTCTAGTCCTTGTGCTTATTCACTACCGCTTACCGACTAGTTTTAAGCAAACCATCTACTAACGCCCTTTGGATGATAATGATGATGATGAGTCAGAAAGTACTCAGGAAACTAGGATATGGTACGGCAAGTCCATATCTACAGTGACAGCTTTTCATCAGGCAGGCCGTATGCTTGTTTACCACCGATGTGGTATAAAAAAAGGTAGAGCGACGGTCGTGTATCCCAGAATCGTGTGTTCGAGTCTTGCCTAAGTTTTCTTAATTTTCCTGTCTCTGTAAGAGATTTTCATGATTCTTTTTTTATTAGAAAGAACCCACTTACTTCTTCTGATATGATGATGGGATCCATAAGAAACAGGCCCCTCCTCAATTTCAAAAGATGATTTTGGGGCACTTTAAAGTCCGTTTATTTGTATGAAAAAATAACTAGGTATAACAAGCGGGTGTCACTCCGCGTTTAACGTTGTATCAAACTCGGCCGCCTTAAGGCGGCCTAAACTGTCAGGGTTCGTGCAACGCGCATTACCTCACGGGTGCGTTCAGATATATTTTAAACAACGTATACTTACCTATTCATACTCGGGTAAATCCATCTGTAAGATTATTCAATTTTGGTTTTAAGAAAAAGTAATAAGGTATTTGCTGAGAGGGTCGAATGGATTTTTACCCGAGTTTCAAGTTAAGCGACATACTTTATATTATTACTAATTAGGTTATAAGGTTTTTTTTGTCTAAGGTGTATGTTAATAATTATTTATACTTAGAGAATATAATACCAACACTAATAAATAATTCATAAAAACTTCTAATAATATTTCTAAATTTTTCCAATTTCATAACATTAATAATAGCAATCTGTACTACGCAGCACGTGGCAGCACTTTGACAACCCTAATGTCTATGGATTTTTGACAATTGCATTGTCAAATATTAGAGAGAGAGAGAGAGAAAGAGAGAGAGAACCTTCTGTATAGGTAGTTTCACGTTTATTTTTTAAGGTTAACTTTTTAGACTATCTTACACTTGACTGTTGAACTTGCCATTGGTACAAAAAAAGACATTAATTTCAAAATCGCGATGTAATGCGAATTACCGCGAGTCGATATTCCGGTAGGGGCGCTAGTGGAACGTGGGCCCTGCGGGAACATTTCAAACGTCACTTTGACAAGTCTCTCATACTGACACAGGAGCACAGGACCCACGCATGAGTGGCGCCGCCTGGTGAGCTGTTAGCTCCCATTACATGACAATGTTGTTGTATGCGTGAGCTCAACTCTGTTGGAACTACCTAAGATACTTTAATACTATTACTTATTCTGTGGTATGAAGGAGTCTGATTATCTTGGTCGACTGACGCAATACGTGCTGAAGTCGTTCGGAATTCTGCAGAATCTGTACAGAATTATAACTCCAGCGTCCCTTTCGCTCGCGAAACTTTCCCTTTATTGTCAACTTGACGCTTAGCAAAAATTGTTTTTGTCATTTCGGTACTTTATTCCGAGCTCTTAAAGTTCGTAGTTCGTAAACAAACTAATATCTGAGGGAATATCGAATATAATGTTGCTAGGAATTCGTATTTAGTACTAGCTTTTACCCGCGACTTCGTCTGCGCAGAATTGAAACAAAAACTATCCTACTCGTTTGCACAGTACCACTTTTTTTTTTGCACTTTTTTTAAAGGGTCGGCAACGCGTATTAAACCCCCTGGAGTTGCAGGCGTCCATAGGTTACGGTGACCGCTTACCATCAGGCGGGCCGTATGCTTGTTGTCCGTATGTCACCGTCGTAGTATTAAAAAAAAGTAACGCGAAAAGACAACATTTACACGCTATCTTAATAAATAGGCATACAAAAGGGTCACCACTATACAAGGGGCTACTCAGCCTCAATACTCAATACTTCTTTACTCTCAGTCTCTCATCGTAAATATTATTAAAGCGCGGAGCGACATGACCGCACTCCACAAGCTCCGAAAGGGGAATGAGCATTTCATAGATTACGTCACATATTTTATAGATCGAATTTAGAGTGTTTTGAACTGCTGTTTAAGAAAAAAATACTAGAGATAGGCACTTTTTATATTTTTTGGATAGACTATGAACTAAACTTTGTAATCGCATATTCATTAATGTAAAAAAGTGACTTTTTAGCCAGATCACTTGGATAATGTTTCATCGTTGCCTGTTTTTATCTAATTTCCTCAAAGGTTAACTGGAAGAGATCCCTCATAGGGATAAGTTCGCCTTTGTTGTATCAAATTGTCTATGTTACTGTGTTTCTTGTATTTCTTGTGTTATTGTACAATAAAGCTTATACATACATACATACATACATAATGTTCGTGTATTTCTACCAAAATTGACTAAATTTAACATTTTTTTAGTCAATCATTTTGTGTGAAAATGTTCTAAAGTTTCATTTATTCCGTAGAAGACTACATACCAAACAAGAAAAAAAGTTTCATTAAGATTAAATAGCAATAAGGTCGACAAACAGATCAGATGTTTGCAGCTCGCTCATCAAAAAATGGTGAAACAGCTGTTAAAGAATGGTGAACTTTTGAAACCCACATAATTGCAAAAGTTTTTCATTTATTCTATTTAAATTGAAATTGTCTTTAAATTTTTGTATTAAAACATGTAAAAATGCTGTTGTTACTATGAAAACTCATAGCAAAAAGAGCTAAATCGGCCGAATTTATATACCGGCCTCTTTAAATACGCGTATTTCTTGGTATCCATTAAAGCGGTATTATCAGTAATTCGACTTAATTGATGAATAATGAAGTGTCTATCATAAATGCTAATAAAGGCTAGTTAATATAAGGGTTATCAGCTGTGTAGCCTTTATTTTATTCTCGAAGAAAACTTGTTATTGCGATAATTCTTAGTTCATAACAAAATATATACAGTAAGTGTAACTTACCTAGCTACCTACCTCCACCTACCTTAAATCTAAAATAGTTCCTTGAGGCATTGTACCTAGGATGCTGGCGGCATTTCCTCGTTGTATCGCAAATCGCAATGCTGATACGCTGTGCGAGGAACCCACCAGCTCTTCGGTCACCAGTAACATCAACCGGACGTTTCGCGATTTCTACGATAAACTTACGTGCGCTGGGACCCCATGGGGGCCATGGACCAAGAGCTTCAACCCCTTATGGTACAAAAAGGTACTCCATGCCCAGGCTCGTATAATTATAACGTTTAAAAATGTCGGCGCTTTCACCCGCTCCGCCCGCTTTTACATTAGTTCATAACTCCCGTCAAGTCAGAATCTATTTTAACATTTTTAACAGTACTGAACGAAAGTGGAACGAAACCTTTTACTGAGACGAATACTTCGAAAGGGTGGTTCATTCTGGGATTTCTCGGGGACCAGATGAAAGCTGTATGTACCTAAGTAGTAGGTAAATTGTACGTAGTAGTTTTATTTATTAAATCACATTTTACAACATATAGGCTCCAATGCGCTGTCAGACTAAAAAGAAAACGGACTCGGAGTCAGACTTGCCCATCGGTTCCGTACAAAGAATGCTCCCCCCATTTATGACCTTAGGTACTTAAAAATGCTGGTGGCACGGAACTCTCATTGTGCGGCAATTATGCAGTTTTCGGATTTTCTCCTGTACTTGTGCTGCAAGGTCTTGCTTTTTGCCAAATTTCGTGATTCTAGGTCAACGGGAAGTACCCTATACATGTTGATTTCCATTTCAAATGTATAGGAAATGCGAAATAAACGGCCGGTTCTTTTGATTGCGTTGACGTAGAGGTTTATTTTGTTCGCAGCTTCAAGGGACCGCAGACTTGTGTATGTGGTATTAATTTCAACTTGCTACCTCTACGCGTTCTCGTTCGGTCTTGACAGACGGACGGACAGACAACAAAGTGATCCTATAAGGGTTCCGTTTTTTCCCTTTGTGGTACGGAACACGGAACCCAAAAACAGAATTATTATGAAAGCGTACCGCCATTCTGTGACTCAGTATTACAAAAACCCACGGAATTAGTCCTAAATTAAATAGTATTCGTAGAGAATGATAAAAAAACGCGATAGAGAGAAACTAAAAATACAGGCCTAAAATTAACGAAGTCTCTCAGCACCATACATTTTTCAGGCATTCAAATATAATGCCTTCCTAAATGGAATTATAAACTGAAAGACCCTTTTCATGTCCCTCTACCAGTCAACGACCTTTTAAAGGAAATTGCCTGAATAGGCACTACAAAAGGCTGAATATTAACATCATTATTGTTTGGGAATAACTTTATGCTTTAATACGAATATAAAATGGTAAAGGGTAATTTTAAAAGAGTCTTTGTCAAAATAACATATTTCAATCAAAACATCGACATATGAATGTATGAACCCGCCATATATTTTTGGCAATTCTGATTGAACAACTTTTAATATGGCTTTATATGACTAAGGAAAAACAACCTGTATGAAACGGTCGCTTTATATGTACCTATATTTATTTATTTATTTAAACTTTATTGCACAAAATACAAAAACAAATGTACCAATAGCGGACTTAATGCCCAATGGCATTCTCTACCAGTCAACCATAGTATTTTTATCACAATTAGCGTGACATGTTTCGGTCGTTTCAGGCAATCATCGTCGTACAGACTGTACTATTACCGACAGAGTGTACTATAACAGTTTATGATATTGAATTTTCATAGGCTAGACCGTCCGTCTGTTAGATAATGAAAAAATATTCGACACGTATTTTTTATTTCGTTCCTCAAATGAAAAATGACGGTTACACAACACAGTGCATTAAAGTTTCGCGTGTCGTCACTATTAGGTACAATTCTTACCTAATAGTGACGTCACCAGCCACCACCCCGGAACTTTGATGCTCTTCATCTTGGTCAATTTTAGTTATGTTGGAAAAGGAAACAATTCGTATGCAATAATTTCGGATAATCTTACTGACGGACTAAATAGAATATATTCAACCTATTCGTCACCTCTATTAGGATTTGATTTGTATTATTATTATTATAATACAAATCAAATCTTACCTAAACCTTATTAGATTTATAAATTGAAAGATATGTCATATAATACAGAAAAGTGACCAAGGCCCCCAGTGCCCAGGGCCTACTTATTAGATTTGTAAGACGATAACCTACCTACATAATATAAAAGTTCTCGTACCTAAGAACACTCCAGTTCTGTCGAACTGAACATTGTTCAAGCAGCCGAGTCAGCCATCACGAAAAATGAGGGTTCTCTCCCCGAGACGCAAAACAAAGATGTTACACTCCATGGATGATGCGTCCCCTTTATTTGCTTGTAGTTTAGTTTACTAGTGCTCCGCGCGTTGTTTCATTCTGCAAGATTATCTTGTAGCATTGTATTCACTTGACAGCGGCCGTTGAGTTTCTAGTAAGTAAGTCGAATTAAAAATATTATAAATCCGACTGAAATAGTTGCTAAATATGTTGGAGTTTCGTATGCAAAAAAAAACAGTGCCACTGAAACTTATAAATAGTAACGACAATGCTGCAGGTGATCCTTTGAAGGGAATCTTCAGTATCTTATTCTGATTAGGAATAAAGAAAAACAATTTGGACTAAAAACATGTGTGGAGGGTTGACTTATTGGGACGACCTGCCAGTCTTTTATGTGTCAAAAATGTTCTTTTTCCATTTTTATCCTAATCAGGCTACATTATTGATTACATCCTTTTTAACAGATCATCACCATTGAACACCTTGAACAGTCTTGCTACTCTTGCTAAGCTATCTTACTCCGCAGCCAAAATTGTTTTTTAATTAAAACAGTTTACAAGCTATACCTATAAGATTTTGCCTCAATATTCCACTACTTACTACCATGCGGGCAGTAAGCTTGCCTGCAAATATTTTAATTATTTATTTGGAAAGCAAACAGACATAAGGAAGCGAAAGGTAATGTTGCCAATGTACGTAATATAAACATTTTCCCTTAACAACTCTCACGGAAACATGTATCAACAGAAATTTTACTACACTTAATTAATTAAGATATTAATACAATACAACATAAGTACCTATGAAAGAGAAGCTAAAGTGATCAAGGGGAGTGAGTAAAAATATTTCTGATAAAGAACAAAATTCAAAAACAAGAATATCTACTATACTATATACTAACGTGATGACAATGTTCATCTGTTTTCAATAGCCAATTTCATTAAATTTTTCTTAGATTGGGATTTACTGCTGTGAAAGATGTCGACTGACACCCAAAACTTATAAGCGTCAATGTAAGGCCTGAGTGGTGAGCGCGACCGGGCGGGCAGCGTCTACGAGTATGTGTTTTGAGCAGCGTGTACTCAGGACGCTCCTAAAGATTTAGCTGTGAACTCATTCACGGCCAACGATTTCTTGTAGCGCTACGCCGTAGCCGATAACATACATTTCCCGCTTTGTAGCGAAAATGGTGCGTAGAGGCATGACGACAACGCGTCGTCATGGGCTCTGAATGGGTTAGCATGAATGCCGCACGCCCTGCTCCAGCTACTCAGGCTTTATTGTCAAACATGCGGCGCAAGAGTCCTCGAGCACCGGCGTGGCTCGAGAAAAAAGGGACGACGAATGAAGCGAGGGAGTGCAAGGAACGCGCGCTACGCGGGAACTCTGAACTTCAGTTGTTCAAGGAGTTCAGTATTTTGTAATATCCATTGCAAATATTGAAGAGCGCTAGGCTACTTTGCGCCTCAAGAGACGGGAGATTGTTTTTTTTTAAGAGGGATAGATATACCTATTAATTTTAAAGAATTCACCAACCCCTGCAATCACCGTCTAAAGTCTCGCCACCCACCGTGCAAACTGGCAAAGTCTTTAATAAAATCTGGACTTGGGCTTAAAGAGAAATGGACTTCGGACTGGCAGTCAAAGTCAGATCCATCTGTTGGCAACCTCATCTCACCCGGCATGAAAGTGAAGGGGTTCAGCCTTCCGCGACACGAATGGTGCAAGCTCAACAGACTACGCACAGGGTTCGGCCGCACCGCACAATTTAAACACCTTTGTGGCTGGATCGACTCGCCCAGATGTGATTGTGGTGCCGAATCGCAAACCGTACAACACATAGTCCAGGAATGTCCCCTGAGAGCCTACCCCGGAAGACCCGAAGACCTGTTCTGTCTCACCACTGACGCAGCCAAATGGCTAAAAGCCTTGGATCTACCTTTGTGACAAAATTATTTCATGTATTATTCGATTCTTTGATGTATTTTTCTTTATGCCATACGATTAAATAAAAAAAAAGAGGGATAGATAGATAGATAGAATACTCTTTATTGCACACCTCAAGATACAAGAAAAGTATAACTAACAAAAAAAATACAACCAGTCGATTTAAGATTGAGCCCAAACAATAGGCTATAATAATAGAGCTATAAGACAGTTCTACATGTCAATCTATAGCCAACTTGCGAAGTAAAAATATGATATGACGAAATATCCATTGGGAGTAATATCCTTGACGGAAAGGGTGCCCATTCCGTCCCGCTGAAGGTGTTTCTTGGCGTAAATTTAAGAAATACCCAGACACTAGTGTTGGTACACCTCGTATATTTCTGGTAAGCACCGTGTGTAAAGTACTTTATTTAGGACGTAACGCCGCAAGTCGGAATTGAGAATTGTAAGTTTTTTTGGAAATTGGTAAGTAAGTGCTCAAACGCTACGGTAATGTTAGTGTTGTTTTTAAACTCGCCGGCAATAGTATAGTACACTGGGTTTAGGATGCGATGCGACATAGAGACATAAATACAGATATATACGCGAAACTTATCACCACAAAACCGAACTAATCCCAACACAACCTTAAATTAGTTTAAAAGCTCATTATCAAATGATCGCGGACAGGTGGGACTCGCCCGTCCTTGGCCGCTTCATAGATCTGCATGTGAAGAGAGGGGAAGGGGATCGATGAAGCGGGGGAGGGGAGCTTGTTGTAAATATAAGCGTAGCAATTAGCATACTAACGTAGCCTGTAAGTTATACTAATGAAATATGAAACCAGTATTCTGAAATATTTTTTTTTTTATTATGACACTTTGACCATCGTGGAACTTTCAACAACCATCTTTTCATTTCGGGGGAAAAGAAGTAACAGAGAGAAAATAACGCGAACTTATCTCTATAAGAGATCTCCTCCCGTTCCGTTGTTGTACTGAAACTATCCGTATTACAGCTATGTTGAGACCACATTAGCTTTTATTTCCACTTTCGGGAAGTTCATGTATCGGTTTAAACGTTACTGCTGTTTTGGGAGTTCTTTGGAGGTTTCAGCGCGGATTTTAGAATATGGGATATTTTTTTGTTTTGTATTCGCATTTGATTCTAAATAAGGTACATTTGAATTGAAATAAGGGTAAGACATAGTCAAATATCAATTACCGACTACCAAATTACAACTACGTATTTAATTTGGCTGCTTAGACGAATTGCATCAAAAGAGATCACCAAAACTGTTGACAACCTACGGAATCGGAGAAATAACAAACACATATTCCCTTACTTCATAAGGAAGTGAAGGACGGGCTTATGACTTTGATGTTCTTAGTTTTGACGGGGGGCTTGGTCGTTCCACTATGTTGGTCTTTCGAGCGCCATTCGAGAACCTTAATGACCAAATAAACACATCCCGATCATTTACAACGTCTGCAGCTGACTATACATATTACCACTGCGTCCAGTTCACCTTTACGACCGACCCGCGTTAAAAAATGGACGCTAGTTTTACGATTACTATTATCCCTTACGCGCGCGTTTACGTTTTCACTGCCTGTTAAAACATCACTCTTGTTTCCCATATTATGTTCTTTATTTATTTTTACTTCAGCACTTCTATCTGTCAATTAGATGACTGACAGCGATATTAAGAAAGTATACATTATAACGTTGTCTATGGTATTCCATAAGAACACTGCTCCTATGGATTTTCATACAATATATGAGCACTGTTGTTGTTTTTTTATTTTCTATAGTGGGCACAACATCTTCGCTATTCTGCCACGTTTCTAGATTTTGCTTTTTTCGCTATTTTAGCAGTCGTAGAAAAACTAGTGTATGCAACAGCTCATAATTGGTTCTTAAAACTTATTATTATAAACCTTATTATATCACTGTTGCATGAACTACTGTTAATCGTATGGCGAATTTACACACTGTACGCAAGTTATTAAAGTAGACATCCAGGTTGCGCAATCAGTCGATCGCGTCAGATGTTAGGTTAGTTTAGTGTGCGTACCATGAGTTGCATTCGATTGCGACTGCGGCATTCGAAAGTATGTGCGTCTTACTCCTACCTACCACTACTCTGGCAGGAGCGACTATGGGGCAGCGGAAAGGGAGCGGGAAGACGCGATAGACGCTCTCCCGCTCCGTCGCAGGCTGCGGGGTCGAAGGCGTATGGCCTTCATTCGCCAAGACCCTTAATGGGGCCAGCGGGATCGGGTCCCGCATTGCACGGCCCCACGTCGTTGGGGGGGAGGTCAAAGCGTTTCTGACCTCCCCCTCCTTGTGCGGGTGCCCCGGCTCAAAGCCGGGGCCGCCGGAGGACACTGTGGTGGAATGTTCGATCCCATGGTGCCCGCATCAACGGCCAGGAGGGTAACGCCGGAGTGGAGTTTAGTGGGTAGAGTCGCTCTGCTTCTTTCTCGCTAGGAGAAGGAGCACGGAGCGGCGAGTCCCACACACCCCCCAAATGACCTACCCGAAGTCGGGGGACGGTGCGTAACTGCATTCTCCACTCCGTCAAAAAAAAAGGAGTGACTATGGGACATGGAGGAAAAGTACCTTGCGTAGCCAAGATGCCAATCGCTCAAGCTCAGAAGCGTATGTAGTGATCTCTCTCTGTCACTCTACCTTATTAGTGTGACAGTGACAGTTGCGTTTCGTTCGCGACTGAGCGTTAGCAATTGGTATAAATAATAATAAATATTGTGGGACAATCTTACACAAATTGACCTAGTCCCACGGTCAGCTCAATAAGGCTTGTGTTGTGTTGTACTAGACGACGATATGTATAATAGATATGTTAATACTAGGTAAGATGGTGGTGGTGGTGTGGTTTATTTAACATTCAATGACAAAATAATAAGACTATAATTTACTATACAATCAGAATCACAAACACTGTACCTAAACCTAAATCTAAAAAAGCCCACCCCGTAACGCTCCCGACAGTGTTAATACTTAAATACATAGAAAACATCCATAAATCAGGAACAAATATTGGTGATAAACACACAAACAAATGCCCTGACCAGGATTCGAACCCGGGACCTCCTGCTTCGTAGGCAGAGTCAGAACCAACTAGGCTAGAAGGCCGTTGGTATCTTGTCTACGCACGCTGTTATGCATATATGTATTATTAGCTCGTCTGTCAGTGTCAACCCTCTTTGGACGTAGGGACTATATCCCTTATGCGCATAAGATGGGGTCAGCAGTGGTGACGTATACAATGCTGTTAAGAATTTTTCTTGCAATTTTTCACTTTTTTTTGACATTGCTTGGAAAGCAATGTCTTGTAGGAGGCTTTTGAGGGCTAATCGCGGACCGTGAATGAAGTTCCTTAATATTGTATGTACCCTATATGTACCATATGTGGCCCACCCCAGCTGTGGGCAGTGGGCTGTATATATTATCGCGTTTGACTCTAACGGTCGGATCCGGGCAAATTATATTATCCTTTAGCGAATCCGGGACGTGTTTACGTTGACAATTTCCTTGCTGGGCACGAGTGGTACAAGGCATAGGCGACCATTGTCTACTGTCTACTGCCTGTTAAAATATCACTCTTCTTTCCGATATTATGTTCTTAATTTTTTTTTGTACTCCAGCACTTCTATCTGTCAATTAGATGCCTGACAGCGATATTAAAAAAATATACATTATAACGTTGTCTATGGTATTCCATAAGAACACTGCTCCTATGGCTTTCATACAATATATGAGCACTGTTGCTGTTTTTATTTATTTCTATATTGGGCACAACATCTTCCCTATTCTGCCACCTTTCTAGATTTTGCTTTTTACGCTATTTTAGCTGTCGTAGAAAAACTAGCGTATGCAACAACTCATAATTAATTCTTAAAACTCTCGGGTCCTTCATGTTTTGAGACCCCTTATTATATTGCAATCGTTAGATTTTTGTCATAAGTTAATTGCTGGCCCTTATTGGGAATTTTCCCGTTTCCTCACGAAAACGATTGGTAAATATCAAAAGAAATTTCTTGCATTACACGACTCTATTGTCAAGGCGCCGTAGTGCTTGTTCAGATATTTTTGGATACCTCGGGTGGTTCGATATATCTCATGGCGACTGTACGAACGGGGCATTGAACCTATTTCGGAACCCATCGGAAGTGAAAGTCGAAGGCATAAACCATCATGTCACTAAAATAATGTATAATTTCATCCGCTTGAAATACTTTTTGTATTTAATTTAATTTTAGGGAAATTCTACCAAACACCGTCTACGAAATAATATACTTGCTATATATCTTATCCAACATTGACAGAATTAAGGCCTTGATGGAGCCATAAAACGCAAATGGCTTGTCCGCTTGAGCTTATGACTTGGACCGGTTGTCAAACGGATCCCTCCGTCGCAAGTGACAGCCGGCCTCCATGAACTGTCATATTACAAAGGAATATGTACAATTTCGTTTCCAATATTTCCGGGAAGTCCTGACGTTTGCGGTCAAGCGAGATCTCGAGAGAGTCTTCGCAATCGACTATCGAAAGGAGTAAAGATATTTGAAGTGTGCTACCATGAGTTTTACTTAGTTACGACTTAGCCCATGCCCGATTCGGAAGTATTTGCAAAGATAGGGGTTAAGTCCGTCTCGCTCCTGCCAGAGTAATGGTAGGAGCGAGACGGACAAACTTTCGAGCGCCGCTTGCTATCGAATACAGTTGCGTGCAACTCTATGGGCTCACAGTAAACGTTTTATAAAAAAAAAGATATACAATTAGTTAAGAACAGAAGCGAATTGAGATGATACTAACAAAACACGATATATAAGAGTATAAGTCTTGGAAAGTAAAAAAATGAATACGAATGTCGCTTACGAATGCTCCTATATATAAGCAGACAGGGTAGTCACAAATATTCGAACACAATCTTCAAGGTAACCTGTGTAGCTATTTATGAGCACCACGACCGCTCAAATATATCTGATAGCGAGTGTAAAGGTATAGTTCTCAAGGATATCGTAAAATCCGTTGGGACTCCCCATTATTTTGGGATGAAAAGTATCCCATGTCAGCCGTGAATCGTCTTTAGACAAACAATTACGACATTTCGTAGTTTTGTTACTGAGTGATGGAGGTAGTTATTTGTTACTTCCGGAGATAAAGTTGCTAGTGGTAAGAACTTATTTTGAAGTCAAGTCAAAGATTTTGAAACTGATCTACACATGGTTGGTATAGTCAAGTGCAAATACTTGTAAGATCAATATGGATAATTTATTCATAGGGGCTATTACGTCTAATACTCGTCTGCGTTAAATACGCACAGTAGCTACGCAGCACCGCCGACTTAGTCGATAATGCAGCAGGCTAACCTGAATTCACCAACTGAGCCGGCATTTGCGTACTGCCCTACCATGACGTTTTAACGTGATTCAGTTTAGGAACTAGACTGATTCGCTGGCATACAACTGAGCACAGTTAAGAACCTAAACTGAATCGAGTTAAGACGTCATGGTAACAGGCCCTGTACTTTTATTCAACGCAGTCTAGCATTAGTCGGAACAGTCCTTATGACGGAATTATCCACATCGATCTTATCTAGTTAATCATCTCATATATATATATATATATGCTTGTTTGCCACCCTCGTAAACAAAGAATAAAAACTATCATTTGTCCTTTCCCAGGAGTCAAACTCAATCCTAGATTTCATCTCATCCGTTCAGGGGTTTTAGTGTGAAAAGGTAACAGACAGACAGTTTTACTATCGCATTTATAAATTTTATTACTATCTAAGTAGTAAGGTTAAGTAAATAAATAAATATCATGGGCCCATCTTACACAAGTATAGCAAGTATAAAAATATCAGAGCTCCTTCCATCGCTGGAAGAGCTTATTTAAATCAACTTGCTCACTTTAGCATTTTATTTTTAAACCATCCCTCCCTTTCACACCCTTATCACTTATTCAGTTAATGCAGCCTTTATTTTTATATAATTTGGGATCCCTTCACAAACATGGGCCACAAATCAAATTTGATATGCGTCCCATTTGACTAAGTGCACGACGGGTATTTTTTGAGCAAATACTGGTCCTTTTGCTGTTATTATACCGACCTAAAATACCCTAGTTTATTTTCAGGAAATACTCCGCTTTTTTAAAAAAGCGCAAAGAGGCTTCCGTCTGATTCGCTGAAATATTAAACTTGCGCAAAATTTTGTTTTTATTCGATTTGATTAATTATTTCAACGTTTAACATATTTATATCGATGAGGTTCATGCAAAATGGATAATGTTCATTGAGACGTAATAGTATTACGCCCGTTTAAATATTATCTTAGGTATTACAGATTTACTACAAACATGGAACGGGTTTATCGCGAATGTAGTTATTTAACTTAATATACCGACATTTCGACAGTATGTGTGTGTGTGTGTGTGTGTATGGGCTTTTTTTATACTACGACGGTGACAAACAAGCATCCAGCCCGTCTGATTGTAAGCGTTCACCGTAGCATATGGACGCCTGCAACTCCAGGGGTGTTACATGCGCGTTGCCGACCCTTTAAAAAATAGTTTCGCTGTGTTGACAACTAAAGGGGCAAGCTTTGCTCTGTGAGTCCCCAGCTGTCTACACAGTGAATCCTTTTAGAGTTCTGGCGACGTTACTCACCAACAGAAACACAACACTATGAGTAGAGTCTAGTGTTATTAAACTGCGGTTTTTCTGTAAGGTGGAAGTACTTCCCCAGATGGACTCTGCTCCAGATTTGAGCGAGACGACATTCGTTGTGCTGTGCCCTACCACACTAAACGATATGCATCCGCTGTGCCCATACCTCTCTTAAATGGTCTCGGCCTGACTGATGACAGACAGCGAAGTGTCAACGGTGATCTTCCTAGAATTGTTCACGTACCCGGCGGAAAGTCACAGTAAGGGGATGAATCGGAAAAGAACGCGTTCTTTCAAACGTTATCTTCGCTAGCCCAGGTAACAAATACATACAATTTTCAGATATGTTTCTTAACTATATGATCTGACCGTTGACACAAGACAGATTAATGCGTAAAATTTTCTCGATAGATCAAATATCCAAAGCTACGCCTTCATTTGTTTTTATTACCTTAGTTTATGCGTACCGTGCGTGCGCTTGAGTCAAGTCGGTATATTAAGGTAAATTAACTACATTCGCGATAGACCCGTTAAATGTGGATATACCATACCAGAATTGATGCTAAAGATATAGAAAACATATGTTAGGCCCATACTGGAGTATGCTTTTCAAGCCTGGAGTCCTTACTTTGTCAAGGACATTGAGATGCTGGAAAAAGTACAACGAAGTTTCACGAAGGTACCAAGGCAACTTAAAAACAAGCCATATGAGGAGAGACTGAAGGAACTGAAGCTCACTACTCTTAAGCACCGCAGAGAACGTGGTGACCTAATAGAGACCTGCAAAATACTGTCTGGGCACTACGACGTGAAGAATTTCCGAGATATGTTCATGCGCAATAACAACACCCGTCTAAGAGGACATCACTTAAAGCTTGAAAGGCAGAGGTCTCACAGTAACCCCTACAAGCACTTTTTGAGCAATCGAGTGGTGAGGGCTTGGAATAAACTCCCAGAAGACGTGGTTTCAGCGCAAAATGTCAACCAATTCAAAAATAAATTAGACAAGCATACTCAATGAACTAAACTAGACAATGATACAGGCAATATCAGTTGTCATATCAGTTGTCACAACTGCCTGCCTGCTTATCAATAATAATGTTCAAAATAATGTGTATAAAATGCGTAAGTTTAGTGTTAGATTTACAACGCTTAAGACCACTTGCACCATCCAGAGTTAGACGCTAAGATTTGAGCTGTCAAATTCCATACAAAAAAATGCTTAACTCAGGATTATGTGGCTAACCCCTGGTGGTACAAAAAGAAAGCATTCACACTAATGATCATGATACGCGACGGATATAGGAAATGGCAAAATGATACAAATGTGGACCCAGCTTTACGTGATTTTCTCAATTCAATTGTGGAGATAAACTAGTCAATGTTTGGGAACATTTTCTGTGTTCGCTATTTTCCCAGAAATATTATGGCTTTTTCCGGTAACTTAGTTATTCTCTTTTGGAATTGAGTTACAGTAAATACTGTCATAATACAGTTAGTACGGTACGGTAATAGTAATTTATGCAACAGTTATATAATAAGAACCAATTAGGAGCTGTTGCATACAATAGTTTTTCAACGAAAGCAAAAATAGACAAAAAATCGAAATCTTGAATGGTGGCAGAATGTGGAAGATGCCGCGACCCACTATACAAATAAATAAAAAAATCGACACTGTTAATATATTGTATGAAAATCCATAAGAGCATCGTTTAGCAGTGTTCTTATAGAATACCATAGACAACGTTATAATATATACTTTTTTTAATATCGCTGTCAGATAGAAGTGCTGGAGTAGAAAAAACATGTTTACGTTTTGATTTGGTTTATGAGTTAAACTTATGGCACGGAAAACCAATGTACTCGTAGCTACGAGTACAAAGCATTTTTCGTGCTGGGTGGCTACCGCGATCGCCTACAGGATGACTTGTGAGTCATCCTCTAGTGTGCTAGAACGGGACGGGACGGGACGGGGCGGGACGGGAAAATCTGACAATTTCTATAGAAAGCGTTACGTGACATCCGAGGGATCCGAGCTATCACGTGATTCTTTTTATAGAAATTGATAGATTTTTCCCGTCCCGCCCCGTCCCGTCCCTGCCCATCCCGTGCCAGTGTGAGCCATCCCATCCATTACGTGGACACGCACCATGACGTCTTAACGCGATTCAGTTTAGGACCTAAAATGAGTCGCTGCCATTCAACTGAGCATAGTTAAGATTTTTTATTTATACCACGACGGTGGCAAACAAGCATACGGCCCACCTTACTGGGTTGCTCGTGTGTACTGCTGTTGCATATATCGACTTAATGAGCTGTATTAAGACCATGACCTCTGCCTAGTAAGTTTATTTATTTACTTGCAAATGTGATGAAAAACATTGTATGTATCACGAGCGGTACAAGAATTGGTTAATTAATTTCTTTTTTACCGCTCTTTATACACAATGTACTATTGTCTACGTTCACGAGTCATATCAGAAGTGTTTCGTTTTACACACATCGTTCAATAATGAGATTGAAAGAATAAGCATCACAGCGTCACAGCTGGAGTGATAGCTTGCCTTGTTTCCACGCAATTTGCTTTATTTCCTGTGTTCTGTTTACGTAAAACGTTTCTTGGTAGAATATTAACAGTATTTTAAGACCTTTTGTATTTTCGAAGCCGAAATATACACGTAAAACATTATATACTGCTTAAGAGCGGGAGCGCTACTACGAGTGTATTTATTTATTTAACCTTTTCCACAATACAAGAAAGTACAAATTGCGGAATTAATGTATTAAGGCATTCTCTACCAGTCAACCATTGGGTCAACCAGAAACTTACAAAATTGGTGCGGAAGAGTAAAACAGAGAGATAAAATGTCACATTCTAGAATAAATACAACTAATTATTAATATACATACACAAATACATATACACATCTACACACATATTATATTCATATAATAAAATACATATTATTGTACCCGTTACATAACCGTTATACATATTATGATCGTTGAACTAAATTAGAAAGGTGTTTTCGAGTGTATCATCATATCATCATCATATCAGCCGTAGTACGCCCACTGTTGGACAAAGGCCTCCCTCATGGATCTCTACGCGTTACGGTTGGAAGCAACCTGCATCCACCGTGACCCCACGGCTTTAATCGCATCATCGGTCCACCTCGTCAGTGTCCTACTATGCCTTTAGGTAGCTAGGTAAGTTACACTTACTGTATTTTGAAAATAAATGTTCATTACTAATAAAATGAAATGAGTCGAAAGAAAAAATCACGTGATAGCTCGGAGCCCTCGGATGTCACGTGACGTTTTCTATAGAAACTGACAGATCGTCCCGTCCCGGTCAGGTCCCGTCCCGTTCTAGTGTGAGTCATCCTTAAAGCTTTTCAATGGGAGCTACCGTATTGTCGCTCACCAGGCGGCGCCACTCATGCGTGGGTCCTGTGTCAGTATGAGAGAATTGTCAAAGTGACGTTTGAAATGTTCCCGCAGGACCCACGTTCCACTGTCGCCCCTAGCGGAAAATCGACTCGCGGTAATCCTCATTGCAACAATATTGCAGCTGAGTAGGCATGCTGTAGAGTACATTCCTATCAAATGTCAACACTTATCAATATTGCATGCGCTACGCGCATTCATGTTGATCTGGAACTCGCACAATAGTCTCGTCGCAAACTTGCTTTCGAGAACACGTAGTACCGCCGGAAGGAAAATCAATTGAGGCCGGGGGATAAGATTGAACGCGTCCCGTAAAACGTCATGGAATCAGAATATCATATTCGTTAGGTTATCCTGGTATATTATGCACTCAATCTAAAAAACACTACAAATAAACAAATTCTTCTTACGCATAAGTACCTAGTTTTTACAAGCGAATTACCTATACTAGTGGCTCTGTGAATTGTAGACCGATATGGTAGGGGTATTGGCATAGAGGTCCTAAGGGCCTTTGGGATCTCTGGCGCTTAGGACCTTTGTATCAATACCCGCTATTTTGAAAAATGGATGGAGAATTTTTGTTATAATATTATTTAGGAACCTGCTTACAAAATTTCACAAGAATTGATTGATAAATACGACATGTAGAGAAGAACAAATGGACAGACACACGATAGCATTTTTGCCACAACGGTGACAAACAAGCATACGGCCGCCTGATGGAAAGCGGTCACCGTAGCCTATGGACGCTTGCAACTCCAGAGGGATCACATGCGCGTTGCCGGCCCCATAAATGTTGTACACTTCTTTTTTGAAGAACCCCATACTGTAATCTTTCGGGAAAACGTCGGCAGGATTTCTTTTGAAATTGACAGACCGATCCGTCCCGTCCCGTCCCGTCCCGTTCTAGTGTCAGTTATCCTTTATCGCAGTGTAGCCCCTACACCACTTACACTAACCGTAGTTTAGCGGCACTCAGTTAGATTAGCGTCCTTTGATACAGTAATCGCTAGCTTGTTTACTGAACTGCGTTTTAAGCCCCCAGGGTGGGGCTACACTGCCAGCGAATTAAGCTTTATTAAGAACTAGCTTTTGCCCGTGGCTTTGCTCGCGTTATAAAGAGACAAAAAGTAGCCTATGTTACTCTCCATCCCTTCAACTATCTCCCCTTAAAAAATCATGTCAATTCGATTTGTTTTGCCGTGAAAGACGGACTAAGAAACAGACACACACACTTTCCCATTTATAATATTACTATGGATATAAAATCGCCGTCCATCCAACTTCCTAACAATAAAAAAACCGCCATACTGATCGCAATAACCTAACTTTCATGTTTTAATGCAATCTAAGGTTAAGTTATTTATTTTACGTTTTGTATGTTCCAATAATACGACTATATCAGTAGGATACGTCTTCACTTCTTCAGTGGTGTTTGATGAGGTAGTATGAAACTATAAGGAGAAACAGTGACACAACCTTTTGCTTACAACGTTTGCCAGTTCTATAGACGGAGATTTTAAACGGCCTTCTTGTTGGTAGTGAGTTTAGTGACTTTGCCTACGGCCTACGAAGCAGAAAGTCTCGGATTCGAATCTTGGTCGAGGTCTTTATTTCTGAGTTTATCGTGAATATTTGTTCCTGAGTTATGGATGTTTTCTATGTATTTAAGTATTTATATGTTGCTATCTATTATATATATCGTCATCACCCACCCACATCACAAGCCTTATTAAGTTACCGTCGGACTAGGTCAATTTGTGTTAGATTCTCCCATACTATATATATATTTTGACGACCGTTTGGCGTAGTTGGTAGTGACTCTGCCTGCTAAGACGATGGACCTGGGTTCGATACAATTAGGGCATTTATTTGTGTGATGAACACAGACATTCCTGAGTCATGTATGTTTTCTATGTTTTTTTTTTTTATTATTGTTTCAAAAGAAAACTTACGTGGCTAAGTATACATATTCCTTCGCCAAACTGAGGACAGTTTGTTGGCGAATAGTGCGCTCCTAATAAAATAACAATTTTTTTGTTATACCTACTCATACATTTGTATTTGTATTTAGGTATTTGTATCTTATATATATCTTTGTCTGAGTATCCGAACCACAAGCCTTTTAGAGGTTTTTGACTTAGTCAATTTGTGTAAGAATGTCCTGTAATATTTATTTGTTTATATATATATAGCATACGCACTCCAATACCAATAGTGGTTTGCACCACTTACACTAACCGTATTTTAGCGGCACTTAGGTAGATTAGTGTCCTTTGATACGTAAATCGCTCGCTTGTTAACTCTACTACGTTTGAAACCCCCAGGGCGGGGCCAGAGTGTGAGAGTATAAAACTTGCATGGCCTGGTAAATTCTAAACAGCAAACGTTTTTTAAAGCTTTAGTCCGCACTCTTATCGCACACGCATATTTACCAGTGGTAGTTTGCCATACTTACTGTAGACGAAGCTATATAATGGATCTGAAATAACTTTGAAAGCTTTCGCGTGCTCTGGACTCGAATTGAATTCGAATCCTGGTTGGGGCACTTATTTGTGTGTTTATCACGAATATTTGTTCCTGAGAATGGAAATCTGTCTATTATATATATCGTCGCCTAGTACACACAACACAAGCCTTATTGAGCTTACCGAGGGACTAGGTTGATTTGTGTATACAAATATTTAATTTTTATCTAAAATTGGCACTCAGAGCAAGTACGAACTTTGCTCTCTTGTTGTACAAATAAAAATGTAATTGTCTACTTAAGTGGGTATTATTACGAAGAGTAATTAATAAACACTTTACCTGCCCTCTGGATAATATTTCAAATAACCAACAATATTCATGTCTTACCGTGCTTATATATACAGGATATTACAAAACACCCAAACAATACCCTGAGTGCGATGCAAGTGGAAAGAGTGGAAAACTTTCAAAATTAGTTATTTTTATGAAAGTGTTTTGTTTTTCGAATTTCTATATTTTTTTCACATGCGTCGCACTCAGGGAACTTATCAACTGTTGAAATATCGTTTGGCTGTTTCGTTACAGCCTGTATAATTGCTTTTGCATAGCTATCGACTATGATAAAGGGTAAGATTTTCATTCTAAACCTAAATTTATGAAATAACGCACAGTCACAGCACATAACTGTAACGCTTTGACAAAAAACGCGTGTTCAGATATTTATCAGCACTTCGTCCGTTTTTATCTGATAGCGACTGTACAGGACTATTCAAGTCAGGAACAATATTGATGATAAACAATAGTAGATTGTACATCAAGGGCATAAAGTGACCCATTTTAGACGAGGCCATTTATTGGTCCGAGTGTAACGAGGAATCCTCGTCGAGGACCAATATAGTAGCCGAGGATAAAATGGGTATTTATGCTCGAGGTATACACTCTGCTTTTCACTTCGATTGTAAGGAAAATATTAGGTTTATATCATTTTAAATCGTTGAAAATGTAACATCCATACTCGCGCGCATGGGTTCTCCCCGCCGCGCGCCGCCTGCAGGCGGCCGGGCACGTGGGGTGGGGGGCGAGGCCGCGGCGAGCGCGCTCCACCTGTGATGTTACTTTATGCCCTAGTGCATGAAAAGCGATTTTGTGTCGCCTAGCTACGACAAAAAGGCGAACTTTTCGAGCAAGAGAAGTGAAAACAATTATTCGCAATTACCAGGGACCTTACCATGACGTCTTAACGCGATTCAGTTGACGACCTAAACCGAGTCGCTTCCATACAACTGAGCCTAAACTGAATCGCGTTAAGACGTCACGGTAAGGCCCCTGGACTCGAACCCGGGACATCCACTTTCATAAGCAGAGTCACTAGTAAGCGGTGGCTTTAAAACTGGTCAAAATTAAGCTCTTGAAGTTCAATACACGTTTTAAATAAGAAAAACAGGCAACGTTAATACTTCTTCTCACAATCTCAAAATTCAACCTAATAGCTTTATCATTAAGGTTCACTATTAAATTTAATAGTTTCGAAAAGAGGAAACAACTAATTTTAAGAAATTACTCCTAAATAAAGTGACCTGAATAATTTTTGACAATAGCAATAAATCGAACGAACGGCACGGACACCGAATAAATTATTCAATATTAATATTTCGAGAAACGTGGAAAATATTTTAACGCTCTGAAATAAGCTTGATTTTGAACGCTGCTTTATTACAAGCTGGGAATATATTGAATTAAAATTTGCCTCACCTTCATCAGGATTTAATTGAGAGATAGATAAACTGAATTATTGAGTGAGTTTATCAGAGATACATCATTTTTAGGGTTCCGTACCTGAAAAGGAAAAAACGGAACCCTTATAGGATCACTTTGTTATCCGTCCGTCCGTCCGTCTGTCTATCAAGAAGTCCTTTTTCTCTGGAACGCGTAATGGTAGTAGCTGCGGTCACATGAAGCTGTGAAAAAACCAAACCTCTTTGTCAACGCAATCAAAAGATACGGCCGTTTATGTCGCATATCCCATACATTTGCAATGGGAATGAAAATGTATAGAGTACTTCCGGTTGACTAAGAATAACGAAATTTGGAAAAAAGCAAGAACTTATAGGACAAGTACAGAAATAAATCCGAAAACCGCATAATTGCCGTATACCGAGAGTTCCGTGCCAGTAAATGGTCTGGCCGGAAGAACAGCGTCGGCTTTCGGGTCGACATTATGCTGAGGCGAGACCATTTCGTGGTAATTTTTTGTATATTTGTCTCTTATATGTAATTGTATCTTAAAGCCACGAATAAATGATTTGTATTGTATTGTATTGTATTGTATTGTATTTTTAAGTACCCAAGGTCATAAATGGGGGTCCTATATGCGGAACCATGGATGGCTGACTCGGACTCGCACTTGACCGGTTTTTAGTTGTGCGCTCCATTTTAATACTACCTATCTCATTAAAAGTTGTCTTATTCTAGGTTCGTTCTATTTTTAGGATAAGTTGTATAAGGACCAAAAGTGCTAAAAATAGGACGGCATGTTTTGAATTTTCAGGCTCCATCAGTAAGTTACCTACATTTAATATTTTGTTCATAAAAGTTGTCCTCGTGGGCTGTTGCGTGTTTTACGAATATGTAATTTTGGACTAAAAATAGGACATTAAACACTCTAGAACGGATTAAATGCGAATTCGTCAAACGTTGACGGTTCGCATTCCCTCATTCATCATCTTAACTTTGTGAAAACGAGTGCTGTAAAGGGCTCGAAACGTAGGGTCATGGTGTTAATAAATACGATTGATCCGTTCTATAGTGTTTAATAGAGATGATGACTAGGTTGAAAAACTATTATTCTAATTAGTCCGTCAGAAAGATTATCAAAAATTATTAGACACGTATTTTTTCCTTTTTCAAGATAACTAAAATTGACGAATATGAAGAGCGTCAAAGTTCCGTGGTGGGGGCTGGTGACGTCACCTTAGACTTTAGAGTAAGAATTGTACTCAGTTGCGACGTCACGCGAAACTTTAAAGCCCTGTATTTCCGTCATTTTTCATTTGACGAACAAAAGATAAAATACGTATCGTATATTTTTTATTAATCTAACAGACTGACTAATTATATTTTTTTTTGTCATCTAGCCTATTTCAACATTTAAATTTGCTTTTTGTCGACATCCCTTTAAACTGGCTTTATTCATGTATATTTTAACACACTCGCTCACACTACAACCCCACCCTGCTGAGTCATCAGACCTGCTAATGTTGCTTTTTGTGTACATTGCAAATCTAACAACCAACCATAAACGACGTGTATCCACACAATTACCATACCACTTACGCCCTTTTACTTTTACCTCAACAATATAAACAGTCAAATACATATGTAAACACTTTTCCACTTAACCCCATTGATATAAGGTTCAGTACTGTATACATAATAATGCTTTTGAATGAACGCACTTACGTCCTTTCAAAAACAAATAGACTATTTGAAACAGTTCATTTTGTGCTATTTACTTGTTTAAGCAATTTTGAAGTGCTAACAAGCGGTTGTCTCTTTCACATTGTAGTGATAGAGAGGGATGGATACTGGAAAGTTTATATGGGTCAGAATGTAATAAGGGTTAATTTCCGTAATTGCGAGAAATGTTTATCTAGTTGGCTGAGGGTAACTTTGTCGATAGAATGAAATAGAATCAGATATTGTTTTACTATTGATAAGTTTCTGGCAAATATTTTGATTTCTACAGCGTGGGTATTTGATACGGGCGAATATTTTAATGACGATTACTATTGGACCTAGGGAACCTCTTCTTAACTCTTAAGAGCTAAGCTCTTGTCGGTGTAGCTTGATGCAGTTGTCTCCATCTTTGTTGGTCCGAGGCCAGCTCCCTGATGTCCTGGTACGACACGACGTTTACATACTTCTTTATCTGTCTTATATAACATTCCCTAGGTCTTCCTCGCCCTCTCTTTCCGTTTATCTTTCCTTCTATAATCGTCCTTCTATAATCTAGGGACCCTATTTACATTAATTTCTTTCATACATAAAAATTCAGGACGCAATGTATTGCATCCACATAAATTAACGTAGCTATCTAAACGTCATACGAGTATCATGTCAGTGTCATTTATCATGTCAAACAAAGTTGGACGACATACATTGTCTGTCGCCTTAGAAAAATCATTACACCTATTTAATAACACAATTTAACGAAATTATTGTCCCATACGATTTATATTAACAGGTACTATCGCTGGATTAATTATTCGCCCTCATCAAATACCCACGCTGTATAAAAGTTTTTAGTGAGCTTTATATGTGTACCGAGTAAGCTTAGTCCTACATTTTGAAAGCACAATGTGATAGTGTTATTAAACGCATTGATTTATAAAAGAAATAAACTCACAACGCAGAACTAAATAGTCAAAAAATGTGAAGATGATACATTAAATGTTTCCTACGAAAAAAAGCTTAGCTAATGCGGTTTTCGGATTTTTTCTGTACTTGTGCTATTAAGCTCTTGCTTTTTGCCAAACTTCGTGATTCTAAGTCAATAAGTTGTACCCTATACATTTTGATTCTCATTGCAAATGTATGGGAAATGCGACTTAAACGGCCGTATCGTTTGGTTGCGTTGACGTAGAGCTTTGGTTTTTTCACAGCTTCAGAAGACCACAGATCTGTATAAGTGGTATTAATTTTAATTTGCTACTTCAATGCGTTCCCGAGATAAAGGGTCTTGACAGACGGACGGATAACAAAGTGATCCTATAAGTTAGATTTTTACTTTTGAGGTACGTTTTAAGAAGTTTTGTTGAGTGAGGTATGGGTACAGCGGATGCATATCGTTTAGTGTGGTAGCTAGGGCACAGCACAACGAATGTCGTCTCACTCAAATCTGGAGCAGAGCCCATCTGGGGAAGTACCTCCACCTTACAGAAAACCGCAGTTTAATAACACTGGACCCTACTCATAGTGTTGTGTTTCTGTTGGTGAGTAATGTCGCAAGAGCTCCAATAACTGTGTTGACAGCCGGGGACCCACGGAGCAAAGTTGCCCCTTTAACTGTCAACACAGCGAATCCTTTTTTTAAAGGGTCGACAACGCGCATGTAACTTACCTGGAGTTGCAGGCGTCCATAGGCTACGGTGACCGCTTACCATCAGGCGGGCCGTATGCTTATTTGTCACCGTCGTAGTATATAAAAAAAAAACCCATGTTCATTCATCAAAGAAACTTAAAAACAAGTGGCGAACGAAGACACGGCAAACAGCTAGCAATAAATAAATCCAATATAAGTCGAGTCGATACGTTCCCCAGCGCTAGGCTTAGAATTCAGTGTGAAACAAATGACTGTTAACAGATCTCGTCGCTAGAGTGATGTAACCGGTCACAGGTCACGTGGTACAGTATTTTGAGGCCTACTTGAACCACGCAAGTTTAGCCGCTAACCTGGAGGTGAGCTGTCAAACTCCATACAATAAAATGTTTAACTCCGGGTTATGTGGCTAACCCCGGTCGGTGCAAGTGGCCCTTATAATACATGAAATCTAAACATAGTGATAAAAAAACTGGGACAATCTTACACAAATCGACCTAGTCCCACTGTAAGCTCTATGAGGCTTGTGTTGTGGATACTAAACAACATATATATATATATGTCACCGTAGGATTGTGAGTACCGTTAGTTTATAAACAACGCGCGAGATTGTAAACAAACGGATAGGTTAGGTTAGTTTATAATATCTCTAGTCAAATTATAAACTGTCGGGAGTTCACAATTTAACAGTGACGTATATTAAATAGATATATTATATACAGACAAGTACTTAAATACTAGGCGACAATATACATACTTACGAGTAGAGATGGGCCAAATATTCGGTAAAAATTAGATATAACATATTAAGTCATCTTTGGCCTAATTTTCAATTTTCCAGTCTACAATAAAATAAAGATAAGACAAGATAAGATACTATAATGTAAGATAAGACAAGATGATCATTACCAATTTTAAAATGTTATGTTCAATTTTCCCACACATAGTCGGTTCCTAATATCTTAAAGAGTACTTCGTCCCATCCCTATTCCTCGTGGAATTCGAAAAAAGAACACCGTATTTTTTTCCTGCCAGCCTCATTTCGACGGGCAAACAAGTGCGAACCAGCCCCACTTGTGTTTTCCCGCTTTTTTATCGTTGAAAGATTTTTTTCTTAAAACGTTTCCTTTGTGAGGCGTTCGTATTGTGTCTGCTGTAATGTGTTGGTATCGTTCTGCTCGAATCATTTTTAAGTATCGGAAAATACGTTTAACCCTGGCTTTTAATATTCGTAGCATTGAGAATATCGTTTAAAAAAAAGGGATTTTGTCGCTACTTTACGTCCATAAATAAGGGTCAACGGATATCCCTGGAAGCAATCCAATTAAAAGAGTTTCTATTAGAGAAGAATTCAATTAAGTCCAGGTTTGTAAAATCAGAGTTTTATAAAAGTAGGTTAATATTATTCAGTAGAAAAGAACGTCTTGGGGCTGTGAGCGTTATGGTAATCCGTTGCAATATGGTTTCTTTATTAGATGTGAAATTAAAAATGCCTGGCGTGAAGGTGTGAAATTAAAAAATAATAGACAACTTTACTCAGCTTGACTTGATTTTAAGGATTCTGTACCTCAAAAGGAAAAAACGGAAGCCTTATAAGGGAAGTACCCTATACATTTTGATTCCCATTGCAAATGCGACATATGGTAAATGCGACATAAACGGCCGTATCTTTTGATTGCGTTGACGTAGAGGTTTGGTTCTTTCGTAGCTTCAAAGGACCGCAGACATGTGTATGTGGTATTAATTTCAACGTGCTACGAGTACCTCTACTTACGCGTTTCTGGGACAAAGGGTCTTCACAGACAGACGGATGGACGGACAACAAAGTGATCCTATATGGCTTCCATTATTTCCTTTTGAGGTACGGAACCCTAAAAACCGTGGTGAGAACCCGTTCATTAGTTAGAATGTCACACAGTATATACAACTCACAATTAGTAAACAGAAAACGATAAAAGATCATCATTACCAATTTCAGATTTAATTTTTAATTATATAGCCGTTAAAAAAATATGATCACACATTTGAACATGATACTTGTATACAGCGGGGATGCTGTACGAATTTATTTACCCTACGACAGTAAAAACGCAAAAAATGCCTAAATAACATCAAACACAGTGTAAGTGAAATAACCGTACGAAACTAAACACGTGCTCAGCAAAGTCCTTACACGTATACAGGGTAAACTGGGTAATGATGCGTGTAATATTAAAGAGAGCGTGCTCATGTTTTAGTGGGAACGAGGTCACTGGTGACATCTTTATGAAATTGAGTATACGGTAAATACAAGTAGTGTTATACCTGTTTTTCTACTTCAGCGCTTCTATCTTTCAATTAAATGACTGATAGCGAAATAAAAATATTACATTATTGGCGAGGGCGGAAAGTAAGGGATTGACTGACGAGGTGGATAGAGCTCAGACAGCCCTGTTTCCGCCGAGGCAGATATAGTGCTTTTCTCAAACATGCGCGGCCACCAGCGACCGGTGGCATGGGGACGAGGTCCCCAGGAGGCAATGTTTTCTGTAGGAGTAAAATGGACCCTACAAATTTCATTATTTTCCGCTGCGGGCGGTCGCATTCCAGCAGTCCGCGGACGCGAATTGGATACTTTACGTCTTCTATTTGCTAAGAAAATGCGACAATTTCTGAGCATGTTTGAGAAAAGTATACATTATAACGTTGTCTATGGATTTTAAACAATATGTTTCCCATTCTGCCGCCATTCGAGATTTCGCTATTTTCGCTGTTGTAGAAAAACTAATGTACGTAACAGCTTATTTAGGTCTAAAAATTCTCGCGTCCTCAAACACGTGTCGTTTATAATAATAGACCTGAGAGTTTTAAGAACAAATTATGAGCTGTTGCATACGCTAGTTTTTCTACAACGGCTAAATTAGCAAAATAATGCCTTGACAGGATTCGAACCTTTTTTTTTTTTTTTTTCTCGATATGGAAATGCTTTGCGCATACCCCCCGGCTAGGGAAGCCATGAAGGGGGGTTATGTGGGACTCTCCTCTCATAGGGAGGGGCCTACCCACTAAAACCACACCGGCGTTTCTCCGCACTGCCGTTATGGGGGGTGTCATGGGGTCGATAACATGCTTCCATAACACCCCCCGGCCTGCCGCCAGGGCTCCCGCACCAAAGGAGGAAGGAATCGGAAAACGCTACGATCCCTCCCCCAGACGTGTGGAGTCTATATGTGGGCCCCTAACCCACACTCCACTAGGGGTCTTGGCGGGCAGCAAACTGCGCCCGCCTCCTCCCTCTACGTCTGCGCCGGAGCGCGGGAGCGCGTCTGCCCTCTCTTCGCGCTCCCGTTCCGAGGTCTCTTTCTGTGTGATGACAGTTTCACAGAAGGAGCCCACTGCCTCCCAAGATCTCTCGCTCCTCAGCATGGCTGCCACGACGCTGTGAAGCGAGAGATCACCCACCAACAGGATTCGAACCTGGGATCTCTTGCTTAGTAAGTAGTCACTACTAAGCTAGGAGGACGGTATAAACCCCCTGTCGTAAGATTAAAAGTGATCAACCTTTTGTGTGCAGTCGGGTAAAACTTTATCCGTCACGTGAGCACCGTAAGTTAGAGATAATATTACAATGTAAAGCTCCCCAGAGACTCGTAACTTA
The DNA here is from genome assembly GCA_949128165.1 of Lathronympha strigana. Classification (NCBI taxonomy): domain Eukaryota; kingdom Metazoa; phylum Arthropoda; class Insecta; order Lepidoptera; family Tortricidae; genus Lathronympha; species Lathronympha strigana. Next base: position 1,432,917 of record OX421903.1, read on the forward strand.
CGTTTACAACTGATTATAAAATAACTTACAATACCCGGGCCGACAAATGTTTTATAATATTTGAATAATATAGTTTACTTTCTTTTATGAGTAAGTATACACTGGCAACTAAATTCGCATAGGTACTTACATTTAAGGGACAAAGACAAATCGATGTTCGAGATCTTTCCGGTGAACTTTTCAAAAGTATGGCTATGACGGTTGATTTTGAACCCTTATCCACATTAAAAAGTACTCCATTTCTATTGAATTGTACGACAAAAATCATGAATAAATGTCCACAAGCTGTTAACTATTGGCCACAGGAAAGATTGGCTCTGAACACGGACTGTTTCTTTCCTGTGGTCAATAGTTAACAGCTTGTGGATATGTAGTAATGATTTTTATCATACAATGCAATAGAAAGAGAGTATCCCTTAATGTAGATTAGGCTTAAATATGAAAATCAAGCTTTATAGCCGTTAACTTTTAAATAGTCCACCATCCACAGTATTTGACCCATTAAGTATTATCTCACAAAATTGAACCCCCTCAGGAGATTAATTCTTCTTGGTGGGATAGATTCCTCAGTGTGGTAATGCGCCAGCTTAGATCTATAATTATAATATCCGTAATCCGTGCTACAAGAATGTGTATCCGGGGTACACGGCAAAAACTGAGCTTAATTAATGACGTGTAATTTCAAAAGTAGTAGTTTTTCACCTACCGATTCGTTATACCGAATGTAACTTTTAAAAAATCAAACCCACCTGTATAATCCCCTTCATTAAAATTAAAATTCAAACGAATTTTAACTTTGAACTAGTTCCAAACTTACTTGTGCCCCAGAGTTTGTTGCAGCTCAATTTCTGTACACCCTTAACAAAGCCACAATGTACAATATCGGACTCACCGTACAACATTGTTAATTGTTTTGCAGCTACTGGCGTGCAACGGTGCAACAAGAAACCTTCAAATCGGTGCAAATCAAATAATCATTGCAAAACGAACCTTAACACATACCAATTAGGTTCAAATTGAAAGTTGCATTCACTTGTATATCAAAATTTAAGTAGCGTTAGTCGGGAACATACTTTCAATTGAAATTGAATCTTATGTCTTTGTGTTTGAATCTATATTCGTTTGTTAGTGTTTTGCGTAGCGCTTTTCTTAAGGAAGTTTATGTGAAGTCTTGCTACGGGATTGCTACGCATGCTACGGCGTAGAACAAACCTTAAGTAAAGTAAAGTAAAGTAAATATTTATTAATAACATTGTTACAAGTCATCGGTAGGTACAGTAAAAAAATCAAAATTAATAATTAATAATCATAATAAATAATAATACTAGCGATTATACATCGATATTTAAAAGGTAATAATAGGCTATTATATATCTACGAAATCTTTTATGTCATAAAAGGATGGCTGTAACAGTCACTTTTTTAACCTATTTTTAAATATAAGTACTGTGGTATTCACCAGGTTTGTCATATGCTTCACTAAGTCTGTATGTTTGTTTGTTTGATAACAACTCGAGTATCGGATCGTATCAGGGGGCTTTTACGCTGATACAAAGTCTGCCGCCTACATGTGGCTTAAATTATTTATATGTTTATATAAATTGTTGTACCACCATACGCACCTGACAGCATGGTGACAACCCTAATGTTAATTTCATCCTGACATTTGCATGCTTGACAAACTTAACGTCAAATGTAGAAAAGAGAAGCTTCTGTACTTTAGTACTATTACTTTTTCTGTGGTACCAGTGACGGGGCAACATAGAACTCGATTCCTGTTGGTTTCCCTTGCGTGAGCCAATCTAGCACATTTTCCTTAACGCCTCCTATATAGAAAAAGCAGACCAAACTAAATATTGTGCCCAACTAAATCATTTAATGGTACCTACTTATTGTGGTCACCAAAAAAATCCATACTAATATTATAAATGGGAAAGTGTGTATGGATATTTGTTACACTTTCACGTAAATACTACTGAATGGATTTTAATAAAACAATAGTATAGCTTATACATCAGAATATCGGTATGTTCTTGGATGATCTTATATTAGCGAGAATCTGATGCTGGTTGCTGAATAGTGAAGATCGGATGCTGGCCGATGATCCGATTTATTTTGGTAATTTCAAAGTTGGAGAATTCCCATAATATTTATTTATTTATATTTATTTATAATACTAATATGCATGAGGGAACGTTGTTTATGACTCTGAGAAGTCATTTAGCTATGAAAGCTCTACAGTCGTGTTAGAAACTGAGAACGGACAGTTTTGAGCGTTAGATCTTTAACCACTTTAATAATATTATGTTCAGTTCAACTACCACAAATTAAAATACAATCGAGTGCAAAAGTTTTGTGTCTCTGATTTTTTTAATAGCTCGGAGATGTATATGGCTAGCGTATTAAAAAAAGTGAACTGTATAGACAATTTCATATTATACATTAAAAGAGATGTACTACAGAAAGAGTGACCAAGGCCCCCGGTGAGCGGAGCTGGAATCGAACCAGCGACCTCCTTTCGCGGGAGACGCCTTAACTTTGCCTTGCCTTGCCTGTAGTGCGACTATATAAAAAACAAAAAAACATAAATCAACACATTTATTACAAAATTGATTCGTGCTTTACAATTGTATACTTTAATAACACTTAAATAAAATACATTGTATAGTGAACTTTTTATTTTAGTGCATAATTAGCGACACCTCATATAAATAGATTTTATGAGAAGACAAAAACAAATGCAAAGACAGTTTCGAAACTTAGAAATTCTAAATTGTAAAACAACCCTATAATGTTATTTTTTATTCATCCTATTACTTCACGTCAATCAATAAGTATACGTGTAATTAAGGACAGTTAAATTCTCTAATAGGATCAATTTATTTGAATACGCTAGCTTTATTCATATTCATCACATACAACTTTTGCTCTCGAGTGTACTATGATAAACTCAAATCTCGTTAATCTGCCACGCTCGGCGAACGATTATTTGTTACAGTTATCCTTGCTCATATATCACGGTTTCGCCAGACAAAGAATGAAGGACTTTGGCGGAGGATACCTGGGTGCGTAGCCAACATGCCAGTCACTCACGCTCAGTCGCTAACGAAACGCAACTGTCATTGTCACACTAATAATGAAGAGTGATAGAGAGAGGTAGCTGCGATACGTTATTAAGCGTGAGCGATTGGCATCTTGGCTAAGCACGCTGGAGCCAAAAGAATTCAAAGTCAAAGCCCTGGGCTCCATCATCCGTCACATGGAGATGGTTGAGCAAGCTCTTGAGTAGTACACTAGGGGGCAATTACACAAAAGATCCCAATGGGCCGAAGTGTATCCGCTAGGACCCCCTGACCTTAGATAGGTTACATTTTTCATCTGTTACTGACTACATTCTCTTCAGTTTCGACTGAAAAAATTAGAAACGTAGACAAAAAGACATTTTACTATTTGTCTATTTAATGAAACATTTGAAAATTCGAATTTCGTATTACTTATAATGAGAATATTTAATTTCTACGTAGAAGTGTTGGTTCATTAATTTATAATACAGCTTTGTTATGAAAATAAACTTGATTTATATTTGCTTTCAGGTACGTGTCCAACAAAGGATTCGCGGGGTAATTAAAGGGTAAAACACCAATATTTGACACTATAACCACAGTGCGACAGAAAACTCTTTTGTAATGTCGTCCCTTTCTAATGTCCTCTTTAATATGTGTAAGAAAACGGGACGACACTAGGATGTTGCCACTTTTTAATCCCTACAGTTTTCTGTCGCAATTATTTAAGCAGCAGACAGCAGCAACCAATAGATAAAGATATAGCTCTCCGAATCGCTAAACTTAAGTGGCAGTGGGCGGGGCCCATTGCACGTAGAACCGATTACCGTTGGGGTGGAAAGGTTCTCGAGTGGCGACCGCGTACCGGAAGGCGCTGCGTGGGTAGTCCCCCCACAAGGAGGACTGATGACCTGGTGAAGGACGCAGGAGTCCGCTGGATGCGAGTGGCGCAGGACCGGTCATTGTGGAAATCTTTGGGGGAGGCCTATGTCCAGCAGACCCAGCAGTGAACGTCTTTCGGCTGAAATGATGATGATGATGATGATCATGTACCTCTACGTATATGATCCCGTGATGAGCTGGTACTCCACAAATTAAACATCAAAAAAGATTTTTCTTTTTTTAATCTAATAAGTCTCGGATACGTCGTATGATATTCTTTTTAATATTAAACAAATATTACGTATCCACAATATTTACGTCAAAGTATTTCCTTTCATCTTTCGCGACATGTTCACAAAATGCCGCCACATAATCTATCAAAGGCAAAATCCTGTCCTAATTATTTCGTAAGATAATACCGCCCGCGTCGTCGCAAATTCTTCGTCATTATGGTTGAACACGTGACAGTGATTGCTACCGTATACTTCGATACAATCCTATACAAATACTTATATGGTGCGCAGAGCAGCCGTCGTAGCCGGACGCATTCATGAATAGGAACACGGACAGTTCCGAAACTTCCAAAACACGTCGAGCTATTTTATCTTTTAATAACCCAATATAAGTATTACAGTAGCTACTCACGATTTGTATTTCAATTGTTTTCTATTTAGATAGGTACAATCTCTTTCAAATCTACTGATAATTTAATGACTGATTAAAACACCGGCTCATTAGAACATCACATGGTAAAATAATATCCTGCAATGAAACATTTTAATACGGATAAAATCGCGCGTATTAACTAAGCAGTAACGCAATACAATATGTATGTGCTGTAATTATCGAATATGTAATTAATTAATTGCAGTTTTGGGGTTTGGGGAGATACGTTTATGCGCAAACCACCCCACCATTTTCGCCGAGCGTGCTTAACTGGTTGCGCGAACTATACGATTTACGCATAAATTCTTGATCGTCGATCTATATACAGATGAGATCAGATATCTCTGAGCGCCCATAGTGCTCAAAAATATGTAAACAAATCTCTAAAGTTAAAGCGTTAAAACTGTTTTATACAAATTAGAAGTCATATCACAGAGCTGGTTTTTTTAAAATAGGAAGATTTAAGAGAGGTATGGGTACAGCGGATGCATATCGTTTAGTGTGGTAGGGCACAGCACAACGAATGTCGTTTCGCTCAAATCTGGAGCAGAGCCCATCTAGGGAAGTACCTCCACCTTACAGAAAACCGCAGTTTAATAACACTAGACCCTACTGACCCCATAGTGTTGTGTTTCTGTTGGTGAATAAGGTCGCCAGAACTCCAAGAGGATTCATTGTGTTGACAGCTGGGGAGCCACGGAGCAAAGCTTGCTGCCAACACAGCGAATCCTCCTTTTTTTAAAGGGTCGGCAACGCGCATGTAACACCCCTGGAGTTGCAGGCGTCCATAGGCTACGGTGACCGCTTACCATCAGGCGGGCTTATGCTTGTTTGTCACCGTCGTAGTATTAAAAAAAAGGAAGGAGAGCTGTACAAAATCTAATTTCAATATTGATTCCAAGCCAAACTACTCGCAATTTGTATACGTTTCCTAGCGCCAAGCGCATCTCTTCGAAAATATTAAAATTTCCAAACGGGCGAAAATCAATATGGCCACTCCACTAACTAGAGCCCACTTAAACATCTTTACTTAATTTCCCTCCGATATCCCACCTAAAGTACCCCCCATCTGCCATATGATTAGCAACTTTATAACTGCAGCATAAAGTCCCTATTGGTTTGCTCAAATTGGAGAATAGGTCATTCCTAAAAAATTGCTTTTATTGAAAGAACAGTGCTGCCTATTCTGTCGGAAGGAGGGTATTCTTTCAGACGTTGGAGATTTTTTTCAAGAGACTCCTTTGATAGCTTATACGGCGCGTCAAGTGAGGCGGAAAAAGTTAAGTCTTATTGCTTTTGAGTTAGAGTTGATTTTGGCGCGGATTTTGCCGCTCGGTGTACTCTTAGTCCTAAGGTATTATGTCTCAGCGAGATAAGGCCATCAAAGGCGTGTATTGTCTGGAAAACGTTCGGGCTTCTCAATTTTCGTTCGTGTTTTAGAAAGTTTTTTAGGTACTTTGTGCCTGCTAAGATGAAGTGAAGTTTGGAGTTAAATTGAAAAAGTTAGATGTTTTTAATTCATCATAGACGTCTGTAAAAGCAAATCTAAATAATTTGTTTAAGGGATGACTCACTCGGACATGTGACGTTTTCTTTAGAAACTGACAGATCGGTTCGGCCCGGTCATGTCCCAGTCCGTTTTAGTGTGTCTTCCTTTACCCGTTGTATTATTTTGGTTGACATGCGTTTTGAATATTGTATTTGTATATTGGAGAAGATTCGCCAAAGCAGCCGTAAAGAAAGCGGACGACTCCTCATGACCACGACCACTCTGTCAAGAGTGGACGACTTAGAAGAAGATGAAGAATTTGTATATTATATATATCGTTGTCTGAGTACCCGTAACACAAGCCTTCTTGAGCTTACTGCGGGACTTAGTCAATTTGTGTAAAAATGTCCCGTAATATTTATTTATTTATTTAGACTACAATAAAAGTGCATCGTTTAAAGACCGTTAAATTCTTTCCGTTGCGATCCGATGCCGTCCGTTTGGTGGAAATAGCGCTTTTAAATAACACTTGCACAGTCTTTAATATCAGAATCAAAGCAAAATTAGCTTGGTCTGACTCAAATTGACATTGCGTAAAATATTGACTTTATTCTGTTTGTTTGCCTTACGTAGGCCACTCATGCTATGGTTTACCCGTATCGGTACACCAACGCAGGTTCACCGAAGCTCCGGTAGAACGTAACGTGTAAAGCCTTTAAGGTTGACTTAAAGACCGTCTTAAAAACTTAAAATGACAAGATGATATATTAGATATTTATTTATATTTTAAAATCTTCCCCCAAAGACTTCGAACTGCCAGAACTATCTCAAGGCCACTAAAGTGTCAGCATCACAATGATTTAATAAACTTCACGTATCCGACCTACTTTCGTCAAACGTCAGGATGAAGTTTTCAATATGGCGGCTTAATTAATGACGGTTGTACCGACAAAAGGGTTATTAATTGACTTGGAAGCTGTTTTGACGTGTTGCTGGGAACTTTCGGACGTGCCCTGTGTTGCTGTTCTAATTTGCAGTCAAAGTTAACGTTGGAAAAGAGCTGTCTTAAGTAAAGTTGACATACTCGTAATATTGCGTAATGTAACGGCCTCCTAGCCTAGTTGGTAGTGACGCTGCCTTCGAAGCAGGAGGTCCCGGGTTCGAATCCTGGTCAGGGCATTTATTTGTGTGTTTATCACGAATATTTGTTCCTGAGTTATGGATGTTTTCTATGTATTTAAGTATTTATATGTATCTATCTATTATATATATCGTCGTCTAGTACCCACAACACAAGCCCTTGTGCTTACCGTGGGACTAGGTCGATTTGTGTAAGAATGTCCCGCAATTTTTTTTTTTTTTTTTTTTTATATTATAAATATATGATACAAGTGAATTATATGGTCCAATATTACTTGGTAAAGTGCGTATATAAGTTAAGAGCTGAAGAATAATCTGTGAGTAAGTAATGGAAATGACAACTGCACACTCGTTTAATATGTTTTTAGATTTCGTATTGGTTTAAAACACTCACATCATTATTCATGTTTTAAAATAACACTTGTACCGTAAATATTTCAACACATCTCATGCATTAAGGATCTTATTCAATGTATTTAGAAGACAGGGGAGATATCTCAAGGGGTGATGTATATATTTCTATAGGTATATATCAACATTCATATTTTAATATCATCAATCAAATCAACTATGAATATTCTTGACTGGAAAGACGCAATATATTACCTAAGTCATGCGATATGTAGTCCGATGAAATGAAGAAAACGGATTACATCTGTATGCTTAGCACAACTTACACTGTCGCCTGTCACTTCATACATTAAGTCGCGGCCGATGTATGGACTCGCGCGCGAGAACGTAACATATGCTAGCCCGCCTAATCTAAAGTACAGATGCTTTTCTTTCCTACATTTGACGTTTAGCTTTTCAAGCATGCAAATGTCAAGATATAATTAACATTAGGGTTGTCACTCTGTCAGGTGCGTTTGGTGGTATAACATTTGTATAAAAATATACATAAGAACGAAATATTATTATTTTTATTATGAGAACACATTTTTGTTCATTATTTATTAGTATTGATATTAATTTGTCTAAGTATACATTAGCATGCGGTGTTTGAGATATAAATATATCTGAACGCACCCGTGAGAGCCCGTTGTGCGAACCCTACCTGTTTATGCCGCCCCTAGGCGGAAAATTTTGCGTCATCGTAAAACTTGGAGTGGCATCCCTCTGGTACTACGTACTCCGCTTGAATGCAACTGAATGCAATTTACATAGGCTTAGAAATGAATCCCAGGGCGGCAGTGAAAGATTTTTATCTCAAAGTGCAGATCACAACGCCTTTTCAGCATTCTGGAATAGGATGGGAAAAAGTGGCTGCGTCTTGGGAATGCATAGAGCGGGGAACAGATGAGCCACTTTGGTCAGTTTACATCTAATTTGATTTGCTATACTTACATATTTAAGTAATTTAAGTAATTGTTACGCTTAGAAATAGTACCTAATGAAAATGTTTGTATCTACGCTAAGCATAGTGTATACAATTGTTGGTGAACCAATAAAGAGAAAAAAAAAATTCTCATGTTGAGTAGATAGTCTTCGGCATATTGGCTCATATAAAGTCATTTGTTATTTTTTTTTTAATTATACCGATTTCTGATTATAATGGTCATTGGTCATAATTTTATTAGTCATATTGTTTTTTCGTAGATATTTTTACTACTAATATTATTGTTCATAATTATGTGTAATTCGAATATTTGTATTCATAAAATCATTTCTACATTTTGATTAATTTACATAAGTTTGTTTTGAAGAAATAGATGACTAATAATCTTATTTTTCATAATTATTTGTACTCATATAACCTAACCTACAGTTCCGGTGGCAGTTCGGTTCTTGGAGGGTCGCAGTTTCTAACCTAACCTAACCTACAGTTCTGGTTGCAGTTCGGTTCTTCGAGGGTCGCAGTTTCTAACCTAACCTAACCTACAGTTCTGGTGGCAGTTCGGTTCTTTGAGAGTTCTTTGGCGCACCCGCATAGAATAGATCTGTTTGAATTAGATTAACCTCTTGTGGTCCATTATATAAAAAAAATGCTTTTTGAATTTGATATCAACAGTGTAGTAATCAAATCAAATAAAACAAATATGCATCTCTGTTCAAATTGAAAATAGCTTCAATTTCATTGCACTAATAAGTTCTATGAGTAGAAGCTTGGTCATTAGGGCGTTAATTTAACTTTTTACGATACTATATTGCACTTTTGTCATTCTGCAATGTGGCGTGCAATCTTTCATTTGTTTTATTAAAACGTAACCACTATTCATCTATACAAATACTGACACCAATTATAAATCTTTTTGTATCTATCGGATTTGCATATTTTTTTACAGTGGTATGAAATAAATTAGTGACTTATCTTAATTCGTTAGCGCATTGTAAAAAAATTATTTGTAACTTAAGCTTGTATCGTTAAACTCCACCACGTAAAGATATATAGTTTTCATGCCAAAAGAGAATACAGCTAGCTTGAAATAGTCACTTCTACGCGGAAGAAGTCGCAAATAAACGCTAGTTTGTCTGTAAAATGAGGCATCTGCCCATCTATCTGTGAGCAAACAGTGAACTCTCCGATATTGGATCATCGTGGGACCATTAAGCGGGTTTTTATTAGAAAACTTCTCCGCGCAAACACGAGGCCGTGAAAAACCTCAAGTCACTCATAGACAATATCGATTCTAAACTATATTTCACTTGTTTAGAGATCATAGAGCGCTTTAAATCCTTGTTTTTTTTTACTTGCAAAAGGTTTTCAACAATTCACCTACAGAAATAACCACAATCGAATCCAGTCTATTTACGTGTAAATTAAAAAAAGGCTTCTATTCCACGCCTTCTACAGTCTCAATGACTATTATAATTATAGTTTGACATCAACCTAGTAATGAACTGACTTTTTATAAAATATTTTTTTTTCCTAAAATGACTGATTGAATGATTGATTGTTACATATTTGATTTACACAATTTTAAAACTGTAATAATCCACATAATAATATATCACTTTTATTGTAACAATATTATTAATAAATTAGTATGAATATTAATATGAGTATGTCCAGTCGATTAAATAAATAACTGTTCTTAAAACAGAAAATTGATACTGGCCCTAATCCCCTAAAAATCCCCCCCTTGAATTGGTCCCTTAAAATATCCGTGACTAATTTGTTAACACCTTATAAGCATTATAAAATGCTTTAGTGTATCTAATAATAGTGTATTGTTAACGCACTGACTTTTGAAACTTGTAATTTACTTACGTAGCCACTTAGCGATTCGGCACTTAACCTGAAATTATATCGTTAATGAGATTTCGCACTTTGCAGCTGGGCTCTCTTAATAATACTTAATTACCACCTATTACAGTCATTTTCAAAGCCAAAAGGTTGTATGTCCGTGTGTATTTGTATGAAGATGTAACATTTTGATGCTACGCTGCGTAGTAGCAGTTCGGGCATATAGTTAGTTAAAATGCTGCTTAAATCCTTGTGATATTGAGATCAGTGTTGCTAGTAATTAATTTTAGTTTTTTTTTAGTGTAGTATTTTTTTAAAGCAGAATTGTCTGCGAAATTATACCAAACTCAGAAAGAAATGAAAAGTCGAAAAAATTGTATATGGTGGAGAAAGTCGGGGCCATGGGTGTGATCTCGGTAGCTCAGTTGGTAGAGCGATGGGCTGGTATCCCAGAGTCGTAGATTCGAGTCCCGCCCGAGATTATGATTTTTTCCACTTTTTCTTTATTTTTGAGAAATGCATGGTAGACTTTAAACTGATTTGTTATTTAGTAGTGTTTTATGTACTGACTGGGTATCTAAATAATACATTATTATTTTACATAGTTTTCACTGAAGCTATTGCAAGCGTTACTGTTTATCTTGCTATACCACAAGCACAAACAATATTTTGCTGACTGTACCTACTTGAAAATATAGTTTTTCTACTCGCCGACTTTAATCTGTCAATTACGAGTACATAGGCAAAACTATAAGCTCATACTTTTCGATATTAGACAGTCCAACCCAACTATAATATCTCATTTCGATACGCTGTAGGCAACTATAATAGAATTTCATACAAATTCTAAACTTATTTTTCTACTCCAGCACTTCTAACTGTCAATTAGATGACTGACAGCGATATTCAAAAAGTCTACATTATAACGTTGTCTATGGTATTCCATAAGAACACTGCTCCTATGGATTTTCATACAATATATTAGCACTGTTGTAGTTTTTTTTTAATTTCTTTAGTGGGCACAACATCTTCCCTATTCTGCCACGTTTCTAGATTTAGCTTTTTACGCTATTTTAGCTGTCGTAGAAAAACTAGGGTATGCAACAGCTCATAATTGGGTCTTAAAACTCTCGGGTCTATTATTACAAAACTCGGCATCGCCTCGTTTTGTAACGGCGACCCTCAAGTTTTAAGAACCCTTATTATATCACTGTTGCATAAACTACTATTGTGATGCCGCCTGAGACTTTGCCGAGCGCGCGCCCCGCGCCGGCGCCGACCGCGCCCCCCGCGACTGCCCCGACCGCGCTCCCCGCGCGCAATTACATACGAGTATTTTTGTGTTACATCCGTGTTAAGTCAATGAAATTGAATGATGAAATTGTTCCTCCATAGATGATGATGATGATGACTCGTAGAAAAAGTATTGTATACAATCGTAATATAATTAAGTTTTTCAATCTCGTACCTTACTTAGGCCACTCAGCAAGCTTCGTGGCCTAAACACGGTACTCGACTGAAAAACTCTTCATTATATCACGATTGTATAAAATACTATAGTGTTATTTAAGAGCTGGTGGCTTCCTCGCACAACGTTTCCGCATTGCGATACAACGAGGAAATGCTGCCAGCATCCTAGGTACAATGCCTCAAGGACCTATTTTAGATTTAAGGTAGGTAGAGGTAGGTAGCTAGGTAAGTTACTAAGTTACACTTACTGTAGGTATATAGGTATTTTGAAAGTATATTTATTTCTGTAATAAGACTATAAGATTTCGTTAGTGTTCACATATTTATGTCTCTTAAATTTCAGATTCGGTAATAAACTTAATCCTGCTCAGTCACAGTCACAGTCAGCTACACTATAAAGATATGAATACAACCAAAGTGCCAAAAATATGTATAAGGTCGTGCAAACATTAAGGTCGTGCATACGTATTTTTGGCACTTTGGCTGTATTTATATATTTGTGGCTGACTGTACCACTTGGTTTCATATTCAATCAGATAAGTAAACTTAGTTTAAAGTTAAATTTTCAATTTGGTGATGATAAAATTATATTAATTACATTAGATACTTCATCATCATCATCATCATCATCATTTCAGCCGAAAGACGTCCACTGCTGGACATAGGCCTCCCCCAAAGATTTCCACAATGACCGGTCCTGCGCCACCCGCATCCAGCGGACTCCTGCGACCTTCACCAGGTCATCAGTCCACCTTGCGGGGGGCCTACCCACGCTGCGCCTTCCGGTACGCGGTCGCCTCTCGAGAACCTTTCCGCCCCAACGGCCATCGGTTCTACGTGCAATGTGCCCCGCCCACTGCCACTTAAGTTTAGCGATTCGGAGAGCTATATCGGTTACTTTGGTTCTGCTGCGGATGGTCTCATTTCTGATACGATCTCGCAGAGAGACTCCTAGCATAGCTCTCTCCATCGCCCTTTGGGTGACTTTGAGCCTTCTTATGAGGCCCATTGTAAGCGACCACGTTTCAGTACCGTATGTCATCACTGGCAACACACACTGATCGAAGACTTTCGTCTTCAGGCACTGCGGAATATTGGACGAAAAGATGTGTCGCAGCTTCCCGAACGCTGCCCAACCGAGTCGGATTCGACGATTAACCTCTTTCTCGAAATTGGACCTACCTAACTGGACAGTTTGTCCAAGGTATATATAATCGTCTACAACTTCGAGTGTAAAGTCTTAGATACTTAGTCAAAACTTAATTTTGCAAGTCACACAAAACATGTGAGTTATATTATAACAAACGTAATATAGTCTGACAAGCAGAAAACAAGATCGTACGATAGCTTTATACGCAAGCATTAAGTAACATTTATAACACGTACCCTTTTTCAATGCACGCTCTCGCCATCACAACATATCTGTACCAGGAGCGAAGAATCCTCAGGGAGGTTATAAATCCACCCCAATAGTAACGCGGGTAGTAAAAGTCCTCCCCATTTATGATACATGAAAATTCGTCAGGGGAACGAACTCTGCACTATGAGTAATATATGAAGTAGTTTTGTGTGTAGGGTATTTGTGTTTAAATAGGTACAGAAAACATCGTAAAGAGAAAATAAAAAAGGCACCAAAATCAGGAATCATTTACGAAAAGAATATCGTATGATTTTTGAATCGATATTTCAATAAAAAATCACTCAAATACTTGCAAATAAGCCATTAGACCAAAAAAGACAGAAATTATTATGATTTTTTTTTTATACTACGACGGTGACAAACAAGCATACGGCCCGCCTGATGGTAAGCGGTCACCGTAGCCTAGTAGTAGTTTGCGTTAATTCATACCGAAAAAAAACTAAAAGCGTGAGTTTGTAAGGAATAAACGAATAACGAATAAACGCTCTTAAAAATTAGGCACGAGGAATCGATATGGAGGAGGAAGAATTGTTTTATATATTGAAACATAAAGCGATTGGCATCTACATATCAAATGACTTGTATCGATCCATACCTCCCTGACAGATTAATGATTACCTGTCAATCGCTAACGCTGAGTCGTGAGCGACACGCAACTGTCATTGTCGCACTAATAAGGGAGAGTGATAGAGAGAGAGATAACTACGATACGCTACGTAGCATCTTCATAGCATGTTGGCTACGCACCCAAATAGTTTTATGTTTTCGTGAATTATCTGCTATATCTGTATATGGCTGTTTTCTAAGACGGCCATACACATGAAGATTAATTTATGATTTGGCGGACAGATCTGTTAAGAGTCCACAGATGCGAGCAAAAGAGAGCAGGATAGACCTAATTGCAAGAGCACGCGAAGCATGAAAAGGCGATAGTAGGCGGGCGCGTCAAAATACACTGCATATTCAGATAATTGCTGTTTACACCTAAACTACAATTTCTGTAGATAAAAGCTTTTACCAGCTAGTCTATGATGGTCGGGTTTTTATCGTTTACCGACGTTGCTGTCACGTTCTAACAAGTATGTATGTGCGAAAGTGACGCATAGCGTGATAAACGATAAAATGGCAACCATGCTAACCCTACAGAACTAGTTATTACTTAACTATTTAACTAAGCATCATGTTTATAAATTCAAGGGTTTCGACGTTCTAACCAAAAATATGTAAAAAAGGACCTATGTTTGAAAAATAAAAGTATCGAGGCTTTTGTTAAAAATCATGTTTACACGTTTACCAGTTTGAAGGAAATATGTTGAAGTTTTATGTGTATGAATATCAGATACCTAGTTGTTATATATTGAGATCTAGACGTCTGAATGATAACAATTTGGCCACTGTGGCCTCTTAATGAATGGTGGCAATTTTGTCTGCCAGACATATCCGTCCGACAACCCGTGCCAAATTCCTGACACAGATACATTGACAGATCCGTCGGCAGGTCACATCTGGCAAGCTTAATCAGTGGACAAATCTCTACGTGTATGGTCAACTATTGGTAGTTAGAAAGGTGTTGTTTATTATTTTTATTGGTAATTGGAAAAGCTGTCTGTGTCACAAGATAGCAAAATTATTTTCATCCAGGGCACTAACAGTTGGATCGCCTTTTACACTAAGTAATTCAAAGTAAGGTCAGTGTGGAAAATTCCGTCGTATGGAGTAATCCCGTCTAACATTCGCCTGCGTTGAAGATAAGCACAAAGTCTTAACGCGATTCAGTTGACGACCTAAACTGAGTCGCTTCTATACAGCTGAGCCTAAACTGAACCTAAACTGAATCGCGTTAAGACGTCATGGTAAGTACGCAGCTACCGACTCAGTCGAACTCAGGGTAGCATGCCTATCGACTGAATCAGCCGTGCTTTTGTTTCCCGCAGGCGAGCGTTAGACGACGGAATAGTCCCTATGACGGAGTTAACACCAGACACCACCTCATGCCAAACTCTATCTTGTGCCGAATCTCTCGCAACGCTGAAAGCGTTGCGAGAGATTGTTTAATCTATTGTCAATTGCGGCGTGTCCTCAATTTAGTATTAGGTACACTATTACAAGCAGAAAGGTTTGTTCAAGGACACACGATATTGATTAGGTATATCATATTAGGGACTTCATTGTCCCAACATATTTCTCTAGGGAAAATATGTGAATAGGCGAATTAAACGTACGTAGGTACGGGGTGATGTCATGTCATGGGTAATGTTAGTACCTACCTACTCAACCGAGTCTAAGGTTGATAACCCTGTCAAACTGTATTAGAATTCAGAGAAAAAGTTTGCTTTTAATCGAAAGAGCGAGCGAAGCGAGTCAGTTCTGTTAATCTAATTGGACTATTCGTCGTTTGTATGAATGTTTATATATTTGTAATTTTGTCAGTTGGTTCGACGATAACTTGAGTATTGTTTTCTATTTAAACCTGGGACCATTTCCTATGAATCTCCATTTTCTTGGGGCTGTATTACATCGCGTGTTTCAAGTAATATTGTCTCAATTATGCTCTATTAAATTCAGTCATTTATGGCATTGACTATTTGAGTGGCTAATTTGACTGAGACGGATTTCAATTTTAGTATAATGTCAATATAAAGGATGAATCACACCCATCCCATCCGATCCGATTTGCGGGGCGATCTGTCAGTTTATATAGTAAACGTGACATTACCTCCAAGGGCGCTAACTATCACATAATTTTTAGGACTTCCGTTTGATATTTAAGATGGCGGGTGCGTCTATTGAATAGTTTTTTGTTTTTTGTGTGCTAAATGTTGTTTAACGTGTAATATTTATAGCTTATTGTGCAGTAAACTAACGAAGAAGTGTGCACCTAATGAAGAATTAATCTTGAAACGCGTGTAGCCGTTGTTGAGTCATTACTCGGTTGTCCCGGGAACTCGGCCTCCTGAGAAGTTATTTTATTACGTATTGTTATAAACTTAATAGATAGCAAGGCCAATTACCGAACAACGTCGCCCAAGAGGCAATATACTATTTATATAATATATGATACACTGATATATTAATAATACGTGACACTGGCAAAATTGTCCAATTCTCGGACAGAGGTCATTATTTATAAAAGAAAAAGAATTATTTCTATAGAAATTGACAGATCGTCTCGGATCGGATTGGTGTGAGGCATCCTTAAGGAGAGATGTGGGTAATGTCAAGGCCACATTATATTAACCGCAAGGCAATGAACAGGATTAAGTTGATTATTCTACGCGAAATTATGTCTTTATGGAAGGGGGACGTTATTGGTGTATTATTAAGACTAAACACGGGTATTATAAATTTACTAAAACGGGACTTAATCGTGTAAACATTTGAGAACTAACCTCTGACGTTTCGAGGGCGACATTTTCCCCGTGGTTCCGGTGAAAGACTCTTTCTTTGGGTCTTTCTCCTGGACCACGGTATCAATGCAGGAGCTTAGTTTTCAGTTTTACACGATTTAGTACCTACATTTATAATGTGTGAAAATTTCAAAAGTGAAAACATGTAACCTGTTTTAAAGAGTTGTCGGAATTGAAAAACACCACGGCGTTGCAAATGGCACCGTCACTCAATTTCTCAAGAAAATTGATATTAGTGGCTGCTAAATACAGGCCAAAGGCAATGTTAGTTTACAAATCGTTTAACTCGCACCAAACACCGCATGTTATTAGAACAAAGCTTATTTGCGGTTCGGCCGGATCCGTCCAAGTCCACCGGATTAAATACTTAGGAATTAAGAAAACATCGCATTCTCTGCCACTCAAATATCGACTCTGCCGTCTGGAGTTAAGGATTACAGTGGCTTGAGACGGGGTGGCTGGAAAATTGAAACGTATCCTTTTGGATTAAGTTTGCGCGCGATTTCCGCGAGTTGACGCGAATGCTTGATTGTTTTGATAGGTGTTCATTACGGGTTGGTGTTATTATCAAACTGTATCGGGAAGGAAGATTTCTGTCAAATACAATAGGGAAAAACACGTAGTAATATGTCAAAACTAATGGGGTCCCAGCGCACGCAAGTTTTTCGTAGAAATTGCGAAACGTCTGGTTGATGTTACTGGTGACCGAAGAGCTGGTGGCTTCCTCGCACAACGTATCAGCAGCATTGCAATACAACGAGAAAATGCCGCCAGCATCCTAGGTGCATGCCTCAAGGACCTATTTTAGATTTAAGGTAGGTAGAGGTAGGTAGTTAGGTAAGTTACATTTACTGTATATATTTAGAAAATAAATGTTACTTATTTATACTTGTCTAATTATAGTAAGCTATAATTAGACAAGTATAAATCTTAAAGGAGCTGCGGCAAATTGTTGTTTTTTTTATAGACATTTGCGTTCGTCTTTTAAAATCAAACGCGAATATTTTGAAGACGATTCGATTAGGGATGGCTAACACTAGAATGGGACGGGACGGGCCGGAACGGGGCGATCTGAAAGTTGCTATAGAAAACGTCACGGCATATCCGAGGGCTCCGAGCTATCACGTGATTCTTTCTATAGAAATTGATAGATCGTCCTCGTTCCATCCCGCCTGATCCCGTCCCGTCCTAGTGTGAGTCATTCTTTATTTAGATAAAAAGTTACTACAGTTTTTGATTTTAATTATGTACATTATGATTCATGTAACGCTAGGAAAATAATGAATTTGTCAACGAATTTCTGCACCACCCTGTACAGGTAATATATGTGCCTCAAGTTTAATTTATTGAACGAAGGACCGGCTTCTATTCCAAAACATGTCACGTGTAGTGACTAAAAGGACGTGTGATAGCTCTTACTCGCTTGCTTGCTTGATGATGTTCAACTTTGAACCATATAATAACTTCCGCAAAAGTTCAGTTCAATCGATAACTAGTTCTAATTATATGCCCATAAAATATACACACCGGACAACGCTAGCCGCCTTTGATTAAGTAATGAGCTCTCCGATACAACCAACCAACTACGTATATGTACAACTAATTGTATGTGGCAGCTACTCACTGAATTTTGTAGTTAGTTAACGAGAGCGCACGAGTGAAATAATTGTTAAAAAGTAGGATATTGTTTGCCGAATGTAGCCAGAGATTTTTCAGAAAATATACCCTGTGGGTTGGACGGTCAGGCAATCACTTTCCTAAAACTAGCGCATACGCCAAATCTTGTGATTATTTGACGAAGCGGACCCCAGGCTCTCTGAGCTGTGGCATAAACCATAAGGAAAACAATACAATACAATACAATACAATCGTTTATTGATAATAAAAATACATGTCAAATGTCCCTAATACTAATAGCTAACTATGACGAATATGAATGAATGAATGAATGAAAAACATTTATTTGTGACATCACAGGAAACAACATAAGAAACAAAAGAAAAAGACAAACAAGGATTAGGATGTGTGTGCATCACAAAATGGACCCAACTCAGCATATTGCCAGCCAATAAATCGGCGCTGGTCTTTCGTATATAAGTTGAATACATTATTTCAAACGCTAGAAAGGGGAAGATTCTGTTTCCTACATAAAAGTATAGCTGGCCATATACATTCGAGCATATCTCCTGGGTCAGTCGATAAATGTATGACAAAATTTGCTGGTGGATGCCCGGCAAACATACCCACTATACTAAGATCTGACGGATTGCCTGAACGTGCCTATATGGCCGGCATATCTTTCTAGAAACAACATGTAACGCCCATTATTCTGAGCAGTTACCTCAAAAGGGTTCAACCACACATGAGGATAAGCATCATACGTGAACTGTAGTCACTATTGCTTCGGTTTGTAGCTCTTGAGATAATTGCGGTTAGCTATGATATCTCTGAAGCTAAGGTTTGAAGTATGAACACAGAGACGTTTGTCGCCAACACGCTCTTTGGATCACTTGAGTTCATCAGGATTCCGTTGTACGTTTTTTATGCCGCGATGGTGGCAAGCTAGCCTACGGCACGCCTGATAGTAAGCGGTCACCGTAGCCTATGGACGCCTGCAACTCCAGGGGGGTCACATGCGCGTTGTCAACCCAATATAATCTTGTACACTCCTTTTTTGAAGAACCTCATACTGTAATGTTTCGGGAAAACCTCGACAGGGAGCTCATTTCACAGCCGGAGCGTCCGCGGGAGGAAATACCTCTGAAACCGCACAGTGCACGGCCATTTTGGTTCCGGCTGGGGAATGAGCTCCCATACCAAGATTTTCCTGAATGAGTAAAGTAAGTGTAAGTTCTTTAAAAAAGTAGTACACATTTTTTTATAGGACGGCAACGCGCATGTCACACCCCTGGATTTGCAGACGTCCATAAGCCACGGTGATCACTTTCCACCGGGCAGGCCATATGCTTGTTTGCCACCGACGTGGTATACAACGTGATATTGCAATGTGTGGTTCTGGAAAAAAGAACCAAGCATATGCGTGATCTTTTTGACTGTCGGCAATGTTGTTCACGAAATGTCAGGGTTTATATATAAACTGATTGTTATCCTAGGTACTGCCCCAGAATACAGGTGTGCCTTTAGTGTGTAAACCTACTACTGAATGCGGTCGTGACGTAAGGGATTTCCAGTTGTACAGTATCGCATTGATGTCCTTTGCGGCATTGCAGGTGACGTAATCTGAGGCGGCCCTAGTGCTGTTACCAAGTTCCTAAGATTTCCTCAATTATGTTGGTTTTCTGTGCGTAATGTTTTTCAGTTCAAACTTAACTTCAGAAACCGAAATATCTTCATTTTACCACATATGAACAGTCAACCAATTGGAACCCTAGGCCACTGTAGGACCATGTTCACAGTGACGCTATAAATCTGATTGTAAGCAATTCCTTGCTGCTTGTCATTTTGACATGGTTCTAGAGTGGCCTAGGGTTCGAATTGGTTGACTGTACCTATATTTAGACTAAGGCTTACGAACACAGTAGCAATCTACAGCAATATGCCGTCATTTACAATTATTGACAAAGCAACAATAAACATCTTTTACCCAATATTGCCGGCTCTTTCTTGGGTGACATTTTACTACGCGTAAAAGAGGGAAGAATAGATTTCTTATAACTATAGCTTTAGCACAAATAACCACTTCTGAATGCGGTCGTGACGTGATCGTTACTTAGTATCGCTTTTTTTCGTATTGTGGGAGGTGACGTCGTAATCCGAGGCTGGTCTAGTGATGCTACCGGGTTTCTAACCTGGGTAATTTCTTATGAACAGGGCCCGTAATTTTCATGCCGATGACAGACAAATGACTTCAAGCTGCATACATCATGTTTTAGGTTTTACGTTTGAAAGAATAATGCTGTCATTAAATAGTGTCAAAACTATTACGTTTGACGTTAGAATCGAACGTTGTTAGACTTTATCTGTCATTAACTCATTTCGAAGTAAAACATCCTGTGTTTATATACGTCATTATGACGAGAACGGCATGAAAATTACGCACCCTGCTTATGAAGTAACGTGATAGTTGTCCCCGTTCAAAGTTATTTTGGTTGCAGTAAGTCATGGCTAAATTCAGAAATACTCTCGAAACAAAGAAAATAGGAACGACTATGTTTAATGAAAGACAGAGTGCTTCCATTGGCTAATTTATCTTTTAGAAATATTTATTTATGTACCTATATTATAAACTAAATTTGAAGCTTCACATTTGCATTTCCATAAAATTATTATATTTTATAAGTACAGTATATTTAACAAAGTTTCGTCGGTTTTTATCGCACAAATGCGTCATGGTGGTCAGAGGACTTCCCTTGTGCCATAAACGGTACTAGAGACTCTAGTAGAGAGCGTTGGTGGCCCAGCGGTATGACGTGAGACTTTTAATCCGAAGGTCTCGGGTGCAAATCCTGCCGGCTCGTACCAATGAGTTTTTGGGAACTTATGTATTATCATTTGATATTTACCAATGGCTTTTCGGTTAAGGAAAACATCGTGAGGAAACTGGACTAATCCCAATAGGGAAGTTCAGATGGGTGTCGTTTTTCTGAAACTAGCGCCTACGTCAAATCTTGGGATTAGTTGCCAAAGCGAACCCCAGGCTCCTGAGCCCTGGCATGAACCTGGAAAATGATAGGAAGAAGTGGTAAACGTTACTAGGAATACTTAATTTTCCTTTTGAGATTTCCTGTATTTCCGGGAAAAATACATTTAATTACTTACCAGTGACATCCCTAGTAGCTTGTGAGAGCCATTGCTTCAATCACAGATCAAATATACTACAGATACCCAATCCCATAGTAAAAACGCGAGCCATCCTAAGTAGGATTCTGGCGTAGCATAAAATAAAGTCATAATATGCTAAAAGATGGCGCCACAGAATTGGTGCTACAACGTCGGTTTTCAGCGACATCTATTGTAGCTAGAATACACTCAATCCATCCAATGCCTATTCTAGTACGTTGCAACGTGTCACTAGATGGCGTTGCACAGCCGTCGCTGAATGTTGACGTTGACGTGTAGATACTATCGCACTACGTCTGCTGCGCACGCGACCTTGAGAGGCCCTGCACTAGGTAGCCTCTATGATTATGGCTCGTAATGATTCGGAGCGTATTCCATTTTTGCCTTCAAATCAGAAGTGGATTTTTCAAATGACGTGTAAGTCTAATCTTTTAGCATGCCTCTTACGACATTTGAAATTAACACTGATTAAATGTGCGACTAAGTGCATTTACGCCGACTACTCAATTAACATGATATAGGTATATTACGTATTCCAATTGATGACAACCCATGCAATCAAACAAATATAATATACCTACATTTCTTTTTTACACTATTGATAATGGATAAGGAAGTAAAAGACAGGTTTTTATGTTATAGTTGGTATTTATTTTTATACTTAGATCAAATTATTTATTATTGTTATCATTTATATATGAACATGTATATACAATACAATACAATACAATACAAATACTCTTTATTGTTCACCAACAAGGAAATAAAAACAATATACATTAAACACTAAAATATAAACACTGGTAGACAACAGGTGGCCTTATCGCTAAGAAGCGATCTCTTCCAGACAACCTTTGGGTAGAGGAGTCAATACACATGGAAATCCAAACAATGTATAGGTAAACCAAAACTGAGTACATACACTGAGTATATACGACGTATTCAAAAATGCATGGGCAATTTAATAATGAATTCATTCGTAAACTGCCCATGCAATTTTGAACGCGATAGTACCTATCTATCTACGTAAAAAATATATGGTAACTATGAGGTGTGATAGTCTTGTTTTCTATTTCCGTTAACTTACTTAAGGAAGCTTTGTCATGTCATACTTGACTCTTTAAATGACAAATGTATAAAGTAGGTTCTATATCCTACTTATAGTACGGAAGGCCAAGATTCTAAATTGGTAGTAACTCTAGTGTCGTGGGGCTGGGGACCTATAGGAATCGAGAGATTAAATTATAGGAAAATGAAAGATATTATATGATAGTTCTATGATGTTTTCTTTTTTAGCGGTGGGGGAAGCATCTTATATAAAAAATAAAATCACTGAATGGAAATACTCGAGCATGTCAGTCATTGATATAAAGGACACCCAACGTGTCCTACGAACTAAAATAAAAAATCTATAGCACTCTAGTAAGTCAAGGTAACGTTTTGTTTGTTGCAACTTTGTGATCCTGCTACTCCCTAATGTTTCTCTCAAATCGCCTAAAATTTGAAATTGACACTTTTCGATAAGTATTTTAATCCACTTTACCTTAATTTGAGCTCATATTCGTCGGAGGTACTTAACAAGGTACACACGCGTTCAAAAGTGTAAGGGCAATTTATGAATTAATTCATTCATAAACTGCCTATGGATTTTTGAACGCTATAGTACCTACTGAGAATTCCCCCTTATGTGAGACAGCCACGCCGTAGTTACTACAAAAATCCCCTCTTGACCTTCCCTACTATGAATTGCGTGTTTTTTAGCATTTGGCTTAAGACTACTTTATGACTTACCTCTTGCTTTACTCAGTTTACTCTAAAATTGTACCTACCTTTTTCTAATAACTATCCAGAGTACGTACGAAGTCTAGTTAGCCATCAACGCAACCACTCATGTAGCATGTCACAAGTAAATGAGGGCCAGTGGCTAGTTGTGATAGTCTCGCCAGGCAACGGAGTAATGCTCGCAATATTATGTATATCCGTCGGGGCCAATCAGTCGCATCGGCCTACGGCCGGCGAGTAATAGACGAATGGGAAGCTAGGGAGTCGAGGAAAGATAGGCAAGGGCAAGGGACGTGATCCTCGAGGCCGAATCAATTTATAATTTAGGAGTGGCATAACCTTCCTTTAGTAATTTTTATCGTATTTTTCCTGCATTGTATCATTTTCTATAAAGGAGGCTATACTAGACCACTCCGCTCGAGTATGCAGACTTGCAGAGGGCCTACCACGAACATCGAAAATTGGTATTGACGGATACGCAACGAAGAAGGAAGTGCACAGTAACATGCCAACTTGAACGCAACGCTCCTACATCGCTGGAATACCTACGTGTGAGGTAGATACAAAATTTCGATCGTTCGATTTTCGTGGTTTGGCACATTCAGTTAAAATCCGGCCATGTGCGTGTCAGGCTACGCATAATGGAGAGTTCCATACCGTCATACGATGAAATATTGTGCAAGCAAAAAGGCGTAGTGCCTTCGTAATATCAAGGCACTTCCGTCCTTTGGTAGTAAATAGTAAACTAGGCCTTCTTGGATTTTTCTGGTTTCATCACGATATTTTGTTTCTCGTCCAGAAAAACTCATTGGTACGAGCTAGGATTCCGGATTTAAAGTCCTGACTACTGAGCCATCAATGCTCATGTCATCGATACATAAATCAAGACAGTAATAAAAAAAAAACTTGTTTGCAAATATATAATTTACTTTCATTTATTTATGTCCTTTGGGGTCCATATATTATGTAATTTGGGGTCAAAACTCCATGGGGTCCATGGGGTCCCAGAGCACGCAAGTTTTTTGTAGAAATCGCGAAACTTCTTATTCGTTTATCCTGGACTTTTTTCTTTAACCTACTATAGGTATTTATTTCTTTCCTTTTTTTAATTTGTTTCGTAGTTCGGACAATACTTTTTAGTTTTTTACATTTCAGTGTATCTTCGTCATCTTGCCGTTTTCGCTTTGTTGGTGTAGTGTGAATGGCCGGTTCCTCAAGCTCCTTGTCGTCCGCATTCTTGTCTACATTCTTAACGCCAGGTTTTTTTTGTGTCAGTAATTTTAATAGTGGCGATCCCAGGGCTAGAAAAATTAAGTAAAATATCCAGTAAGTGTATAAATAAATAAATATTATATTTAATTCTTACACAAATCAACCTAATGAGCTCAATAAGGCTTATCTAATGTAGAAACATTCATACCTCCACAAATATTCGTGAAAAACACACAAATAACTGCCCTGACCAGGATTCGAACCCAGAATATCCTGCTTGGTAGGACCGGTCACACACAACCAAGTACTAGGCTAAGATGCTTGAAAATTTTGATTAGCTCCCCTAATCTAAATTAAATGTAAATGTGTGCTAAATAGATCCCCTAGGAGGACTGTCTGATAAGTACCTGCCCTAACACATAAAATGAAGGATTACGAGTAGCTTAAAATAAATGTATTAATTGGAAAATATAGTATTTTCTGAGCAAAATGTATTTATATCCGTATAATAATGTCATGCAGTCTCTGTGCCTATGTAGCAATTCGCGTGACATAAGCACAGCTACCTCAGGGCCACATTCCTTTTACATTAAAAAGTGGAACTATTGTATTAAAATTCTCAGAGCGGGTTACTCACGTCAATAAAGTCGAAAATAGCTCGACAAGTTTCGGAACAGTCCGTGTCCCTTATTCATGAGTCATGCGTTTAGCCGCGGCGAATGCTGTACGCCGTCTAAATTTGTGTTTGTTGAAATGTTTAAAGTTTATTATATTTCGTTTCTGCGATAAGATTGAATCACCAACAAAATGTTGTAAATTCTAGAGTTCACAAATGTAAAATATGAACCCTCCACAAAATATAAAAAAAATATAAATATATATATTTTTTGAAAAATTCCTTGAAACGTGGTATATTTTTTGTCGGATCTTTTCTTTCACTTAATGTCTTAGGCTAGGAAGTTTTCAGACGACATCCTCGTATGCAAAATAATCTTTTCTCGATCATCATTTCATCAATTACTGTCATTATAGGCCAAGAAATTTAAATAATTTCTAAGAACCAATTCCCAGAAAGCTGGATATCGTTTAAATATCTTCATTAGCTAAAAACATGTGAACCCAGTTTGCACAATTCCAGAAGTTGAGCTTGCATTTTGACTGCCAATTGAAGTCGAGATAAACGGCCCGTAAGCCGTAACAAACAAACCACGGGCCAGGCCAGGCCGCACCGCGCCGAGCCAAGCGGCCGGCGCGGCCTGGGGTCTGGCCCGCGAAGCGGAACCGGCCACGGCGCGTAGACATGAGGCGCCGCAGGCCGGGCTGCGCCGAGGGACGGATGCCAGGCCGCACCGCACACCGGGCGTTTGCACTGGCGGGCGGGCAGCAAACATCACACCGCTAGTATTTCATCGCGCTACACGTGTTGTTGCTGCACTTACTAATGTCACCAAGTAAAACCGTCCAAGAGCATGTCGAGCCACGCTCAGTGTAGGGTTCCGTAATTAACCGTCCGTCACAATAGGCGAACTTAAAAAAGGGCTTCAACGGATACCATGCTCGTAATAATAAAAAACATATCTTCGCTGTTCTTACGGCTTGTACGCCCTTTTAGCTGAAAAGATAGGTTTTTTTGCAAAAAAAAGTAGGTATTTATAAAACTGTACAGTCATCCAATTGGAGCCCTAGGCCACTATAGGACTGTAGGACTATGTCATAGTGCCATTATAAATCAAATTGTACTGCTTGTCATTTTGACATGGTTCTACTGTGTTGACAGGATTATACTACTATGAATAATTTCATATTATTTGGACTTGCGGTTAAAAAGTTTTTTAGAGTACATTTTTTCAACGTTTGTAACGATTATTTCCGAAAACAATCACTTTATCAAAAAAAGTTTTTAGAAAACTCCTTTATTTTTTTAAGTAGGTATTTACCTCAAACTTTAGGATTGAAAGGATTTTTTTGTCACTCTGTCGGCATGTTTGATATATATTAATACCAAATTACAGCTTTTTAGTAGTAACAGTCACTGAGCTAAGGCGCAGACGGCCGGATGGACAGACAGACATGACGAAACACGAAACTCTAAGGGTTCCCAGTTTACTAAGGCGTGAGCCACTGAGCGTGGCCCTAGCCCTACAGTGGTCGGTAGGTACTCTTCCTTAGCTCCTCCACTTTAAACATACCCCCCGTCTTCTCTATCGCGCGTCGTGGATCAGGTTTCGACTTTTGTGGTTCTGATATTTCATAGCAAGACAAAAACATTTATATTTATTTTGCGGTCCACTCCGTTACCAATTTATACTTGAACTACTTAATATAACCACCAAATACTCACCTACAACAAACAGTTGCATGTTAACAAACTAGATGTTTGATAAAAAAATAAAAATCTCTCTCGCTCCAATTCCGCGGACGGGCGCCGGGCGAGGAAATCGTTAGTTTGTAGATCGCATTTAAAGTGATTTGAACCGCTGTTTAAGAAAAAAATACTAGAGATATAGTATGAATTAAATTTTATAAATGCATATTCATTTATGTAAAAAAAGGGACTAATTATCCCGAAAACTTGGCTAATGTTCGTGTATTTCTACCAAAATTTACTAAATTTAACATTTCACACACTCAATCGTTTTGTGTGACAATGATTAAAAGTGTTTCAAAACCAGATGTTTGAAGCTCGCTGATCATGAAATCATAAAACGGCATTATTTGAGGATTTTTCAAAACTTAAATCGTCCAAAATCGGTAATTATTTCAGTACCACTAAACCAAATTTGAAATTTAAGATACTCATTCGACATACAATTTAACCCTCTGTAATAGAGGTGCAGTTAAGCACCAGCAGCAAGAGTTTAGCACCAGCAGCAATAGAGGTGCTTAACTGACTTTTACGTCCGACGGGCCATTTTTGATCTAGACCGAAAAAACTGAGAAATGACCGAAAATGTGTCAGTCACATCACATGGCTCTCAAAAGTTAAGCTCAACTCCTGGAATTGAACAAACTAGGTTCCTTATTATCTAATTAAGGCATTAAAACTATATCCAGTCCAGCTTGCTGGGGACTCATTCCTGGAACTGCTTTTTATTGATCTAATTTTCTTGGCCTATTCTTATTAAGTGTAGAGAGAGAGTAGATACTACATATTTCGTTGTTGGTAAAAATGAAGGACAATCCGGACCTGTTGTAGTCTAGTGCCAATCTGCCAATCTACATTCCCATTGTCAATAATATAACAGTGAATTTTCTTCAAACATAAATTAATGAAAATATGCGGCAAAATATTTTATGTGTATCATATGTACCTGCTGATGTTGAAGCAATTTGTGACTCTTGAGATATCTCTGCCGAGTGATCTCCTTTATAGTGGACGGGCACAGCGAATTTTTTCAATCTTTTTTTACTGGTTTTATTTATGATGAATAGCTCTTCAAAATGATTTGCGCAGATGTATTTGTGTAAGAGTGCTTCCGGTGATAAATGTGCAACGGTCATGTTACCTGAAAAGAATTAATCAGTACCAGAATTATCAGCGTTAAGTCATGTCCAACTAAACGATACATTTACGAGAGCCCCCCATAACATGATGATAAATTTATTTCTTTTGAATTATGCGATTTGAATATTCAAAAGAAATATTTTTTTGATGATACAGTACGAATAACAAGTCCATCCTAACATTATCATTACGATACGGTTCAACTATTGACTATGTAGTAATACCTACATCTTGAGATATCTGTACAGTTACCTGCTATAGTATATTTCTCTATGAATACCGCTAAAATATCTGACACAATCTTATTTGCCGATACAGCCATACGAGCGAACAGAGATATTATTGCAATGGCCTGTGGTCTACTATATGGAAAACAATGTACCTAAATCTAAATTTAGGACATGTTAATTTGATAAATTAATATTTCAACCTATACTGACACTGAGACATTACTTTATTTAAATAACAACAAAAACACATAAAAGTAAAATAAAATAAATGTTAAAGTAAATATTCCCCCCTCGGAACAAAGATGTATTCGCCGCCGAGACCCCTATATTTGCATTTTTTATTTTGCACCTATACTTAATTTCAGTCCGACTGACAGATACTATTGTTTCGCCACAAACGTAACTCACGACCCCTATACAAGTACGATGTACGTAAGTCCGATGCAAGTAAAAAAAAATTAAATTCGAAAAAAAGTCAGGGTTATTGACCGTCAGATGTTGAAGTATCGTTCGATACTGTTGTTACAACCTGTATGTCCACACCCCTTCACGGATTTGGCTCATAACCGGACTTTAAAATTATATTTAGGTATCTCAACTAACTATCTCTGCCGAATTTCATCAACGAACGCTTAACTGTCCAAGTAGACTGGAAGCGATAAAGACAGACAAACCGACACCGTAGTGATCTTATCATTCTTCCTTTTTAAAATTGATCCAAAATTCTTAAAATCGTTTACCACTACTAAAATCTACTAGGTATAGATATAGCTTTAATAACTAGGTATAGACAAATAAGGCGAGTACAAAAATGTACCTACACAATCCTTATGCTTAAAAAAATGCGATTAATCATTATCAGAACAGACATTTTAAACATATAGTAAAAAAGTACTAAGCCTAGAACTCTGCATGATATTGAATAACTAGTCGTTCGCCCCGAACGAAAACTCGCGACCGGGAACCCCTTGACCAATTTGGCTCATATTGGAACTTAATATATATACCTATACATCCCATCTAGCCACCTGCCAAATTTTACTACGATCCGATCAACGGTACCTACTCGAGTTATCGTCGAACAAACATACATACCTACATACAAACGATGGATGTTCAACGTCGATTGGGAGAACTATTCGAAACTATTTGTTCGTCCCAAAAGTAAACTCGCGACCTCCTCCTAGCAACCCTTTGACCGATTTGCGTCATATTGAAACTTAAACATTGTATTTATC
Source organism: Lathronympha strigana (assembly GCA_949128165.1). Lineage (NCBI taxonomy): Eukaryota > Metazoa > Arthropoda > Insecta > Lepidoptera > Tortricidae > Lathronympha > Lathronympha strigana. The sequence continues at coordinate 1,462,404 of OX421903.1, forward strand.
CCATCTAACGTCCTGATATGAAAATATTCACGAAGATCCGATGAACGATACTCGAGTTATAATCGAACAAACATACACACATATATACGAAAATACATACATACATAGGTACATACAAACGACGGAGTGTCCAAGTAAGTATGATTTGGACTGATATGTTTAAACAGTGACGTGAAGTGAAGTAACTCTTTAAACATTAAACTATTTTTTTTTGGACACTGTGTGATGTGGTGTGATACAAGCACATCAGCTTAATAGCTGCTCGCCTATAATTAAATAATAATAAATTGGGATTCCATACTCGCTTTGCTCGCCCGTTCGATAAGTAAAACTAAGATAATAAAATGCACTTTATGGCATCGTTTCATTAAATAATACCTATTAAAAAACCGGCCAAGTGCGAGTCGGACTCGCCCACCGAGGGTTCGGCACGAAGGATGCTCCCTCCCATTTATGAACTTAGGTACTTAAAAATACTGGTGACACGGAACTCTCAGTGTGCGGAAATTATACGGTTTTCTGATTTTCCCCTGTACTTGTGCTACAAATTCTTGCTTTTTGCCAAATTTCGTGATTCTAGGTCAACGGAAAGTACCCTATACATTGTGACTTCCATTGCAAATGTATGGGACATGTGACATAAATGGCCGTATCATTTGATTGCTTTTATAGCTTTAAGGGACCGCAGACCTGTGTATGTGGTTTTAATTTCAACTTGCTACCTTTACGCGTTCCCGAGATAAATGGTCTTGACAGACAGACGGAAGAACGGACGGACGGACGGACAACGAAGTGATCCTATAAGAGTTCCGGTTTTTCCTTTCGAGGTAACAAAACCTAAAAAAAATTTTCAGCTACTTAAATGAGTTGAATGATACCTACGTATTTAAGAACCATATCACAAACAAGACGGGGTTAAAATTAACATAGTATAAACTTTTTTGGATAGATATACATACACTATACAGTCATCATAACAGAGACCTACTCTGCTCAAAACAACTGCTGCACAATTTTTTTATTATAACTCCAACTCTTCACCGTTACACTTACAGTTAGATTTATAAATTTAATGAAATAATTAATAATATGTATTATGGGACCATCTTACCCATGTCATACAGGACTACTAGTACTCTAGTACCTATGCTCCATAAGTCTTATGTTGTGACAATATATTAATTAACCAGGCCTTTTTTGACCTTTATTGTGTGTTTTCCTGATATAATTATATGTAGGTAGAGATATGTGTGTATATATATATACTTTACATATAGAGAATGTACCAAAATCACGAAAACACACAATAAAGGTTCTTAACGTGATTGGCACCTTAATCTTTAAAAAACACCTCGGCATTGATTATTTTCTAAAGCATCTCCACTATCTCCAGCCCAGTAAGAGAAACTAGGCATTATTCATTAGTATTTGTTTGGTTTCTTCACATTGTTTTCCCTGGCTTAAGCTCAACTGGTATTACTATTTTATCCAACAATTTTAGGTAAGTAGGTATAGATAGATACTCTACAAAATTTCCAAGATATTTAAATGTATAAGCAGAGGCACAAGTTTGATACTGTGATCTCCAATTTGGTATGGTTTATGTCAAGCCATGTTATGCCTATTATATTATGACTTAAGTTATCAACATTCAACATAACATTTTACAACTGACAGCATTTGATACTGCTACATATGTTTTAAACTTAAATATGTGAATATACTCAACAGTCTTCACATAGTACATACATGGAATTGGTATATTTTGCCTTGCATCAAATAAGGTCGTTCTAATTTTTAGATGTGTTGTATGAGACTAAGTAGTAATAACAATTCCAAGTTTTCAACCTCGGAGGCCCTCCAGATCATTCTCAAATAAAAAAAGTTTGTATAGGGACAGAGTAAAACTGTAAGAGAGACTTGAAATTTTGTTTATGGACTTCTTATCTAAATATACCTAAAACAAGTGTTTTCGGCATTTTGGAAAATTTCATCCCTAATATTGCATAAAGATGCAAAATTTTCATGAAGAAAAATTTACAAAGTTAAAGATTCCAGCTCAAAAAATATTTTTCTTTTCATATATTTAGCACTTCTATTCATCCCCTTTAGGGATGAAATGTTTCAAAACCCTGAAAAGACTTTTCTTATATTTAAATACGGAGTCCATAAACACAGTTTCAAGTCACTTAAAAATTTACTACGTCCGTCTCCATACAAACTTTACTTAAAATTTGCAAAGATCCGGAGGGCTTTCAAGGTCAAAAACTTGGGATTGTGATTACTACTTAGTCACATACAACATAATATACAGAAAATCAGACCGACCTTATTTAGGGCAAGGCAACATCCCTTTCATGTTACGATTTCCATGTAGTTAGGTATTATACAGAATATTTAAAGAAAAAAAATCACAGTTTAAAAATAAGTGATCAAAGTCTATGTTCTCAGCCCAACTAAGTATCCTGTTCAAATCATGTTCAAAAGCTGAGGTATGACATTTAAGTATGTTTGAGTTGGTGTAAGAAATTAACTTACAGGTACAGTACTAAATGTAAACACTACAAGAAGCCCAAATAAGGCTGGTTATAAATAGTATCTAAATAGTAACTACTTAAATATAAAAAGTAATGTAACAAAATTAATAAACTTACCACAGTTTTCTATCCAAACACCTAAACGCTCACTATCTTGAACTGGAAACCGGAACAAAGTATTTTCACCGGTCTTTACCTTGCATTGGAAATATGAGCATGCAAGTGGCATTATGTCAAGTTAAAGTTATTGGGCACTATATCCAAATCGTCAAGTTTTCGTGAATCCAAATCCGAGCCAAAAGTTGTCGTGAGCGTGAGTGCTAAAATCGTCGTAGTCCTTATCGGTAGCCAATAATCTCGTGCGTGAAATATCCGCCAAAAGTCCGTATGAATGCCAGTTCGTTGTTTACAATTTTCGGAAACAGTTAATAAGTATTCAAAGCGCGCGATCGACTCGGAAATCAAGCGAAGTAAAACTTTTATTCGTGTTTACAATTAAGTATCTATGTGTTTTGATATTGCAATAGTGAAAGACGTCACGGGTGTGATGTTTTACATGCACCTCATCTTTTAAATACGTCATACCCATCATCAAAAAATGAATGCACTTTATTTCCGTTCTACAATCGATTTTTTATGTTTCGTTGCAAATTTTGCGTACATAACACTATATTTATTATTCAGGATCAAACTAAACGTTATTATGCAAAAGTAAAAACAAAACGCAGACAGAAACCGCAGGCTTCCCCACTGTACCGTGGCGTAGAATATTCTACAATCAGAGGCAATGAAAACGGGTTACTTTCCATACATGCCTCTGCGCAAAGCAACCCGTTTGGAATGGACTGATGAAGCGCCATCTATTGACGATTGACAATATTACTTGGACAGCTCGTTAACTCCTACGGGCTGCGGCTCGCGAACCACGCGGCTGGAATATATTTATCATTTACAAGAATGTAAAATAATTGTATGAATTTTGCATTGAATGTGTGTTATTTATAATATATGTATTTGATATACAACTTCTTTAATTTATTACACTGTAAATACCACGTAATCTTTACGGTACAGATTTCGTAATGGTAAATCGAGACTTATAGCGCCATCTCTTACATCGATTTGACATTAATTATATTGAGTACGGGTTGGGAGGACATGCTTCAATGAACAACAGGTCTAACGTTACGTAGATAGCTTAGTGCCTGAACACTAAGCTAGCTATCCTTGTGACCTACGTACTTATACAATGTACTTTTCAGAGACACAATACAATACAATAATACGAGGAAATGCCGCCAGGATCATAGGTGCCTAGGCCTCAAGGACCTATTTTAGATTTAAGGTAGGTAGAGGTAGGTCAGTTACACTTACTGTATATATTTTGAAAATAAATGAATTTATACAATAATGATTATTGCACAGTGCACTACCTTAAAAAATAGGAACAAAAGAGAATAGAATACATGATACACATTAAATTGAGGTAAACATTGTTATTTACCAAAAATTACCTATCGTAAGTTTCTTGCTTTCAAAATGTTATACCAATTGGCAGCTGTCTCATATGTACTAGTAGTTGCTTAGGCGACAGAACATTCATGCGCATTGTCAATGTTTGTAAACTGACTTTTTTTAGGTTCCGTACCTCAAAAGGAAAAAACGGAACACTTATAGGATCACTTTGTTGTCCGACGGTTCACCCATCCGTCTGTCTGTCAAGACCCTTTATCTCGGGAACACGTAAAACTAACAAGTTGTAATTAGTACGACATATACAGATCTGCGATACGTTGAAGCTGTGCAAAAATCAAACCTCTACGTCAATGCATTCAAAAGATACGGCCGTTTATGTCGCATTTCCCGTAGACCTAGAATCACAATATTAGGCAAAAAACAAGAACTTGTAGCACAAGGACAGGACAAAATCCGAAAACTATATCATTGCCGAAAACTGAGGGTTCCGTACCACCGGTATTTTGAAGTACCTAAGGTCATAAATGGAGGGGGGGGGCATCTTTTGTACTGAACCCTTGGTGGCGTTGTACTTGTTTTAATTCAACGCAAGTCAAAATAGAGATTAGATACACAAACACAAAGATATTTAACAAAACAAAAGGATTACATGCTACAGATTGTACGAGCTAAGTCTGTTTCATTTATCCCGTAACACGAAAGAATCTTGGCCACATTACAAGACAATTGGTTTAGAACAAAACAAATACGGTTTCCGATGTAGGGTGGCCACACGAAATGGCATCGCGTTTGGAGATACAGGAATGTCCAGGTGCGAGTTACAAGATACGTCCATCCATTTCATTTATTTTGGTAATTCTTCTTGTCCGACGCCTGAAAGAAATTTGTTCTTTAAGCGTAATTACATAACCTACATTTTTACAATAAGTAACTTTACAATTGTAATGCACGAATCAAATCATTTCTAATAAATATTTTGATTCATGGAAGTAGTACAACAACTGTTAAATGTCACTTGACCTTGAAAATGGCAGTAAATTAATCAAATGTGTTTAAAACTGTGACAACCAATTCGGAGAAATTACAAACATATATACATCTCTTTTGGACACTATTTACTTGGTAAGGAAGTGAAGGACGGGTTGATATTGATGTTGACTGATGAGTTTTGGCGGGGGCTTGGTGCCACCACTCCGTCCACAGAGAATCCTACGTATTTACACACTACAACCACCCCGAAACTGAACCGGCAGAGCTTGTAAACTGCTCCACACGCAAACAATTTTATTACAAAAGTTCGGGCGGTTCGAGTAGCAACTTCGCACATTATTTGATACAAATACTACGTTACGACGAATTGAAAAACGTATACAGTGCTAATGGGAATTTAATGGATCTTTTACTGGCGTCATTAGTAACGTTTAATATTTAGTCTGATCGATGGAGTTTTGGTAATAAATGTAGGCTGGATTTTACCAAATTTTTAACCAAGAGTAATTTGACGTGCTATCTGACAGTAAGCATTATTCTCGCAATAAAATTTGGTAAAACGTAGTTGGTTTAAAAAGTTTGGTCAAATCCAGCCTTAGAGGGCTAATATGTAGGAATAGCTTTGATTGTTGGATATTAGGAATAGACTGGTGCACAATGATTAGATTAAGTACATAGTTGTTGTAGTAGTAATAGTATATTGTGTATTAAGGGTGGTAAACAACAATTTTAACACGAGTTCTTAATTTTTGTACCGCACCTTGTTACATACAATGTTTTTCATCACATTAGCGAGGAAATAAATAAACTTACTAGGCAAATATATAAGCAATAATTATTAGTGGTAGTGTAGTAGCGCAGTCCTCAGTACACCGCTGTGAGCGGCGGCGCACGCATGGAGCGCAGGTCCTCCGGGAGCTCGCTCCGGGCGGGCGGTAAAATGTATGAAAAACCATTAAGACCATGGGCTTAATACAGCTCATTAAAAGTATGCTTGCATATAATATCACCATTTACAAGCAGGTGTGATGAAAAACACTTTATTGTATAAAAGCAAGTAAACACAAAGTGGATAAACTATATATAGTTCGTACAAAGGCGAACTTATCCCTTTAAAAGATTTCTTTCAATTGACCTTTGAGTAATGAAGGGAGAATTTGAGATGGCAGCGGCATATTAAGAAAACCAAACACTTATTACAAAATTATGAAAAAAAGAAAAAAGTTGAAATATGCATGATTGTTCATTTAGTAAGTATTAAAGTAACATCGGGTCTCAAATAAAGTGAGAACCCTAAGGCCCTAAATCATAACCTTTTTTTTAATACTCTTATACCTATTCTGATGATCATAATATGAATACTTGTAGATGGACATGCCTGCCATTTATAATGTAATCCGTATTATGAAATAAATCTGAATAATAAAAATTTGCCGTAACTAACATCCATCTCGGAGTAATTAGACGGCGATTGTCAAATATAGTCATGGTTTCAAGTAGTTACTATTAGAATATTTAAATTATATTTACCAAACTAGCCTTCAACTTAATTATCTGTTACAACTAGAACACAGTTTGGAGCCTGAGGGGGTTATCAAGACAGCTTTGTCTTATCGTCTCGAATCGTCTGGGATACTCTAGAATGTCCGGAACAGAGTTAACGTCGCTTTGTGACTGTGTTGATAAAGTTAACGTCACGTGTGTGGTTTACAAGCAATGGTTCAGTTATAGCACTAAACGAAACATGGAAGAAATAAATTGGCCCAATTATAGTTTAATATTGGCGTTTACATTTTGATATGAACACGAATTAGTAACGAAATAAGTGGGTAGCTCATATTCATTGAATACCACACAACCCGTGCCATGGGGTCAACTGAAAACGGCGGAAAGAATCTGGTTTTTTGTTAAATATTTCTTTGTATGTATTAGTATTTTTCGCGATTTTGGTAATTGCCTCAACTTTATATTTTGTCTTCTGTCTCCGAGATTGTTTTTCATCGAAATTAAACACTTTAAGAGGGATTAATCGCGTTTATTAACACCATGACCCTGTAATCATCAACCCAGTGGAAACAAGTGCTGTAAAAAAACGCGACTTATCCGGTTTAAAGTGTTTTATTTTACAAATGTTGTTTTAATATTCCTGTTTTTCTTCTTTACAGGTAAATATATAGTTGCAGCATTTTCTTCTACTTCTGGATATCCATACGAGAGTAAGAGTCACACTCGAAAACAAACGACATTATCCTGGCTGTATTTAACCTGCTACATTGTGCTGGAAAATGTTAGATATCATAATTAAGTGTTCGGTTAGAACGATTCCTTAGTCTCTTATAAGCAAAAATACAAGCATAGGCACACTTAAAAAGTCAAGTATGACCGTAGATTATTTAATCTGTGGCCTCGGCCACGCGTGCGTAATTCGGGGGACCTTGAGCCATAAAGGCTGTTATTTTTAACAAGCCTGTGAAGCGGTTACATCGTTACACACGCATGTGATCCGGTTAAGGGCTGTGCCATATTGGAGACAGGGAGTTTCATTTACCATTTTTCCTACAGCTTTGATTGTATTATTTTAAGGGGTGTGTTCTGAACAATTGTTTGACATGATGCCAACGTCCACTTTTCACCATCGCCACGCTCGCCATCGACAGGGCGCTCATCCACACACCTTGCAACCAAAATGGTCGCGCACTGTGCGGTTTCAGAGGAATGTCCTCCCGCGGACGCTCCGTAAGCGTAATTAAGCTCCCTGCCGAGGTTTTCCCGAAAGATTACAGTATAGGGTTCTTCAAAAAGGAGTGTACAAGATTTTAATTGGTCGGCAACGCGCATGTGACCCCCCTAGAGTTGCAGGCGTTCATAGGTTACGGTGACCGCTTTCCATCAGGCGGGCCGTATGCTTGTTTACCACCGTCCTGATATAAAAAAATAAAAGGTAAAATAAAACATTCAAACATTTCAATCATTCTTTCAATCATTGTAATCAGTCTTAAAATGTCAAATGTATATCACTAGGTATATGTATATCTGACAGAAAGCATGAATATAGCTTATAGAGATCAAAAAAATACCGGAAGTGAAAACATGTCGTCACGTGATTTTTTCCATTCGTTTTTCCCACTTTAGTGGCCCAAATTGCAGTTGCTTTATTATATAAAAAATGGAGAATTTACGCGAAAACCCTCAAATTTTGGACATAAATGAGGAAATAGAAAAGGAAAGACTCACGTGATGACCGGTTTCCACTTCACGTTTTTTGTGTGTCCCTATAATACCTATGAGTAAAATGAAGTTTCCTAAGAAACCCTATATTTGTAACTATGTATTCAATTATAAACATAACAACACGAAAACTGTGATTATGGTCAAAAATATACCTATATCTCTTCGTTTAGTTATATTTCGCATCATTTAAGTTTTTGTACTCCTCAAGAGTCATCTGTAATTACCTATATCCCATATTAATTATACCGATAACTCTACCATCATCATCATCATCATAGATAACTGGTCCAGAACGCAGGAAAAATGGTAAATATTATTACTCGTGGCTCTCTCAAGTTATACAAGAAGCCTTCTTCTAGTAGAAGGGTAGCAGGAGCGATAATATTAGAGTTTACAGCTAAAGTTAATATTATAATTTGCTAGAGCTGTCTACCAAGAACTTTAAGTTAAAGTTGTTAGAGTGGCTGGGTCAAAAAAAGTTTTACTCGATTAAGGAGTTTTTAAATTATAAGCAATTATTGTAAATTTGATGTGTAGCTTAGTGTAAATATAGTTTAGTTTAATGTAAACATTTGCACGCTTACTTTTATAAGGCATCAAGCATTATTGGAACTCGTATATTGTAAACATCTTTAAAATGTACATAATGTTTGGCAAATAAACGTTTATCTTATCTTATCTTATACCTAATTTGAACTAATGCGACAAGGGTGCCTTCGGACTTCGATTGAGTTATCCTACATGTGTTGAGGAAAAAATGAGCCAAGTATAAGTGTGACCCTTAAAAAGAAAAAAAAAATACCTAGCATATAATGTGCCTATTAAGCACGCTGGTTCTGTAACCGCTTTATACATGTCGATTCATTGTGACTGCAGGGCACAACTCTGAAAGCCCAACAGGGGCGTATAGAAATTCTGCGAAACATTTCAAAGCCATGTTCCGCAGTGCAACTTATCAGAAATACTTGGAAATAATAAAACGATGCGCATTAGAATTTATAGCTGTTATGCAAATACTTGGCTTGTATTTTTAATATTTGTTGTTGATGTTTTGGCATAAAAGAGCCCTGTCTTAATACTCCCATTGTATTTTACTCTTTGTTATAATATATACAATAAGTGTAACTTACCTAGCTACCTGCCTACCTTAAATATAAAATCTTAGGTCCTTGAGGCATTGTACCTAGGATGCTGGCGGCATTTCCTCGTTGTATCGCAATGCTGGTATGTGGTGCGAGGAAGCCACCAGCCCTTCGGTCACCGGTTACATCAACCAGACTATTTGTTATACGGAATTCATATTGATTGGGGTTCCGTATCGAAAATGGAAAAAATGGAACCCTATAGGATCACTTTGTTATCCGTCCGTCTGTCTGTCTCGCAACGCAATCAAAAGATACGGCCATTTATGTCGCATTTCCCATACATTTGCAATAAGAATCATAATAGGTACAGTCGCCATCCGATATATCGGAGCGTCCGACGTGTTCACAAATATCTGAACACGCCTCTATTGTCGTTAAAGTGTTTGTTCAGATATTTTGAACGCCTCGAACGCTCCGATATATCTGATGGCGACTGTACCTACTTCCCGTTCGCCTAGAATCACGAGATTTGGCAAAAAGCAAGAACTTGTAGTTTACAAATATTAAGAGTTGTTGATCTCTAGACACCCCGTTGCGGAAAAACCAAAAATAAATAACCACTTAAGTACCTACATATACGACAAATATCCTAAGCAAATATTGTTAAAGATAATATTTCATGACTTTTCGGTGTAAATGTTTTTTTAGTTCTTGGTAAAATTAGTTTTCTACGCCATTTGATTGCGAATTTTAGGGGGCAGAAACAAGGGGAAACCGTCACGACACTTTTGATTGGAATGAGAAAGAAATATATACTTTTAGCAAGTGTGAATAACACAGCTAGCTGTCAGTGTCTTCTTCGTTAAAGGGGACTCAATTTTCAATTTGGACGTGTACCACAGAATAAATAATAGTACAAGTACAGAAGACCCTCTGTTTTGATGTTCACGAATGCCGCCTTTTTACGTGCCTATTAATTATTATTAGCACGGACCGCACGCGAGCCGCGCTGTCATTGAGTTCTATTGCCCGGCGCGAAGGTCGATATTACTCCGCACCTCGCCGAAGATAGGGTTGTCATTTTTTTGAACGACGTCGGTGGCAAACAAGCATACGGTCCGCCTCGGCGACAATAAGATATTTCAATGTACATATCACCTACGCATCTTGTACCTACCCTTGATCCAATAATATACACACAAAGAATACGCGAATTATAAATATTAAATAGCACGCGTGGTATATCTACATGCATAAATTATTACACTTAGCAGCTACTTAGGTAAATAACACCGAAAACATAACAGGCGTGTGACCGCAAACCGTAACGAAGATTGTAAAGTCTATCTCCATCTCTGTCACACTTACTATTCGAGTGACAGAGACGGAGATAGACTTTACGATCTTCGTTACGGCACCGAATACATATTAGTACAAGTACAAAAATCCCTCTCCAACAACTCGTTTAAAGAAATAACGACTCATGTTACGATAATACTAAGTTGAAATTCCGACCGCGCAAGCGCGCAACGCTGAATGCCTTCAATTATATTCACGTAAAGTGCGCTCTCTTTCTATCGCGTAACTCGTTCCTTTTATGATGATATCAATGTTGTCTTCTTTTAATATAATCTTAATACTTAGTTACTACCTTTTTATATTGCTCTACTTTAGCTCGAATAAACCTAAGATATGTCTAAGTGGTATGTAGGTTTAATTCTAATAAATTTGCGTGCAACTAGTTAGGCATAGGTACTTACTTAGATTTTTTTTATTTTTATTTTTTTTTATTTATTTATATTAAAAAAAAGAATACACATGACTTAAAAACTAAGATGCGCCACAGAAACCTGTAGAGGTTTATGCGTACCGTAGAGGTACCTTAATTGAAACAGGCCTGATGAACCTACCCAAAGGCTTTGAATAATGCCGCCCTTTAGTTATTTTAATATAAATAAAATTCTGTGACGGCGGTCGAATCAGTACGTAGGTATGCGACGAACAACTCTCGCGCGTGCGTCACCGCTCGCCCGTGAGTCCCTACTGATTTGGCCCCTAGCAAGGGGTACTTACAGTTCGATACCTACACGCGCGAGTGGGACAGGCCTGCTTGTACGTCAATTTGTAGGGAAAACGCTGTCGGGCAAGTGTGAACAGCTTTATACATATAAAATATTGTTACTGGAACGTCCGACAAAATCCGATAAGACAAATGGAAACCGGCTCTAACTGAAGATATAATAAATAATAAATAAGTGTGTTACCAGTGTAGACATGCCGAAACGTGGTCCTTCACCATCTCAAAACTCAAAGTCGCTTAACGAGCTAAGGAGAGTGCTATGCTCGGAGTTTCTCTACGTGATTAAATCAGAAATGAGGAGATCCGTAGGACTAAAGTGACCGACATTGTCCTCCGGATTAGCATGTTGAAGTGGCAATGGGCAGGCCACATTGCACGCAGAGCAGATGGCCGATGGGGTCGAAAAGTGCTCAGGTGGAGACCATGGCTTGGCAAACGCAGCGTAGGACGTACACCCACAATATGGACAGATGACCTTATGAAGGTCGCCGGGAGACGCTGGATGCAGGTCGCTTCCAACTGGTACATATGGATGTCCAAAGGCCTATATTCAGTCATAATATAATCAATAATAATATAAATGTCAAATAAATGGTAAACACACAGAGGGTAGAAGATAATTGTCCTTCGATGAGGGGAGGGATATAATTGCGTGACCGTAGGAAAATTGGCTTGTTATTATTGTCAATCGAGGCATTGTTTAGTCCTACAAAGTATATCCAATCCACGAAGATAAACCCTTAACGATAAGGTAAAACTTTAGACGATTATATCCAAACTTACCTTAAAGATTGAGTAGAAATTTAATCCCTAGTTGAAGAAGCAAGTTAGCGTCTAAAACAAAATAAATATTCACGAAGTAAAGCGAGCAAGGCATCTCAAAGAGCATCGTGCTTACCATTAGTTGCACGCAACTATATTCGAGTCGTAGACTCTAGTCTACGGCGCTCGAAAGTATGTCCGTCTCGCTCCTACCATTACTCTGGCTGAAGCGAGAAGGAAATGTCGAATACGGCCACGTATTCATGGTAAGCACACTAGACAAATGTGAGTTGAGTGCTAATTTATTTAGAGCTGACTTCGTTCCGTTCCTGGGACTTGGAAATTAAAGTAGGACACACTGACAACTACAACAACAAGTAGGCAAATAATAGTACTTACATTGCTGCAGAGGCCGTGAAGTAAGGGATTGCTGGACGAGTTTGAAGTAGACGGCCGAGTCGTAGACGAGGCTGGATAAAACGAGTCCTGCGATTCCTCTTCCGGCCGAGGCTAGTATAGTGCTTTTCTCAAACATTATAAGGAAATATTAAAATTAAACTCTATCACTGAGACTTCTGTGGCAGAATGCGCGCGCTGTGCGACCAACAGAAACCAATGGCGATGATTCGCCGAAGCAGGCATAAAGAAAGCAGACATTTGGCGATATTTCGGACATAAGTTCCGAAAGTCTCATTGGTATGAGCTGGGGACCTGAACGTTGCACGCTCTTACTATACGATAAACTATATTACTATACGATATTTGTCGATCTTGAAGACCGTATGTCGCTCATTAGAACGAGAAACTTTTTCATCTCGATACACTGTTTATAACTCAAACCGCCAACCCTTTGAGCATTTAGGGTCCTCTACCCTTATCTTGGGCCCATCAAGTTTCGAAGTAACAATTCAATTAAGTTTTGCCCCTCGGCCACACATGTTAATTGACCTATTTCGCTAACCGACAGCCGGAGAAGGGACAATTATTTTAGAGTATAAACGACGATTTGCTGGCTAGTGCAGCATTGTCGTTGCGGCATTGCGGCATCGGAAAGTAGACGACAGTGGCTACTAATTGTTTTCTTTTATAATGAGTGATGGAACTGAATCACTGTCGGATTTCAGAATCGCCACGGTACAATAATCTTGTCAGTTGTTTGAATATTGAACTCTATGGACTTTGTTAGTTACGCGGTATTGCACTATCCCCGACGATATCGCATATGGCCACGGCAGTGTCGTTTGGTTTCGAATATCACCTTATAAAAAAAAATCACCGAAAGTCACGGCAATGTCATTAGGTTCCGAATATCACCTTTAGAAATTCGCCATATGATTACACCTATTATATCATGGAGTTTATATTTATTAGTATTTTAACAACTAGCAGTAAAATTATTATAATGCTGATGTAAAAAATATTAAGTAAGTTTATTTTAAGCAATGAATATTAGAAAAAAATATTGATCGGATACAAAATCGCTCAATTTTAATATTCCGAGGGTAAAGCGTTTAGACATAATTTCAAGTAATATAAATGTTAATGTATTTCAATTTAAATATTAAATGGGTGACGTTTATTGATGATTTATGGTTATCTTTAACTAATTTTGTAATTAGGTAAAAATGATGCTTAAACTGCCTTGTAAATGGTTATGATTGAGAAAAACAAGTGTTATTTAAGCGCTTATTTTTTTGTCCACTTTTTTGTTTCATTATCTGTGAAATTTATGTCGCGCGCGCACATTTATTTATTTATTATTTACCGAGACCGAGATTTTATAATAAATATGAAAAAATGCGCCCAAAAAAGAGTTGTTTAATAGAGACATCACTAAAATACTACATTTACAGCCAAACTTTGAGAAAAAAGTTATAACTTGCATTACATACGATGACACGATATACTTTATAATTTGCTTAAAATAAGTACCCACCAAAATCGCAAAAAGTGTCAAGACGGAAGTTTCGGCCAGTGCTGAGAATCTCCGCCGCTTTTGGCCGAGAGCTGAGACCGAGATCTCGGCTCAAATTTTGGCCAACACTGCCGAGACCGAGATTTAGGTGACAGAAGTATCCTAAGCCACGCCGCGTCGCCTGCTCTACTCCTTCGCGTATCAATCGCCATGTAGGCCACTTTCATATACCGGGTGTTGCCTGTAAGAAGAGCAGTCATTTTAATCCTAGGTAGTCCTTGCTACAACAATCTGCTGCGGACAATTTAGAGCGGCTGATGGTGACAGGGAAGATAAAGGGTAAAAGACCTAGAAGCCGAAGTCCCCGGCGCTGGTCTGACCAGATATCTGAACAATTAAATTTAACTGTCAGCGATGCCCTTCATCAAGCGACTGAGCGTAACCGATGGCGACAACTTGTTGACAAAATTAAGAGTCAGAATCATCAGCAGTGAGGGAACGACTAAGAAGAAGAAGAAGTGTCCAAACGGTTGTTCGACTTTTGAAAAATAACGTGTGTTTTGATTTTATTACACGTTAAAGTTTATTAGAAGACGCAATGTACTGCGATTTTTTCATTTTTGTACTATGACAAGAGACGTCAATTAGACTGATGTTAACGTACATTGAAAATACTATTTAGTTTGTATGAAAAAGTGAAAACCTACAGAGTACATTTTTAAAAGTTGTTAGGTTTGAGGAGTACCTGTGATTTAATTTATTGCAATACTCGGTATATCGATCATTTGTTTTTTCCACGCATTCGTTGGCCAACGTACTCCACCAACCCTGACATAGTTTATCTTGATTCAATAGTTAATAAGGTTTATAAAAAACCCAACTTAACCCACTAAATCAGCCATAAACGGTTGTAAAACACGACGCTCAAAGGATTACACCAGCTAATTTAATTAAATTTATTTATAATTTGAATGACCCATAAAATTATTATAATAAAATCAAACACCGTAGTGTCACCCACGAGGCGACCTTTGCCCTTAATATCATTCATATGAAACGAAAGCTAAACCGAATTAATTCGAGATTACATATTAGTTCAAATGACAGTGGAAATGACCCTACAAAAAGGGCTTTCGAGCGTATTCAACCTTAAAAAAATTGGTGGAAAGTTACGAATTGCTTGTCACAAAAAGATGTTTGATAACTCTTTTTTATTGCCAAAACTCGGAGGTGTATTTTAAAGAATAATAAACTTTAATTAAAAGAGATAGAAGTGAATTTTGAGTGAGTAGCTTGGGATATAAACTGGATGAAATATTTTGTTTACGTTTAATACGATAGCTTTTTTAACTGATCGTTAATTAACTTGCAGAGAAGTATAAGGTGACATTCCACTCGTGACTGCAAGATCTGCAGTCGCAACTTAAACGTTACCATAAAAGTGACATGATATGGCACTTTTATAAATTGAGTGACGAAGTCACAAGATACGAAGCGGATAGACTGATTCTCTTACTTTTTTTAATACTACGACGGTGACAAACAAGCATTCAGCCCGCCTGATGGTAAGCGGTCAGCGTAGCCTATGGACGCCTGCAACACCAGGGGTATTACATGCGAGTTGCCGACCCTTGAAAAAAAAGGAGGATTCGCTGTGTTGACAGCTTTGCTCCGTGGGTTCCCAGCTGTCAACACAGCGTATCCTCTTGGAGCTCTGGTGACCTTACCAACAGAAACACAACACAACACTATGAGTAGCGTCTAGTGTTATTAAACTGCGGTTTTCTGTAAGGTGGAGGTACTTCCCCAGATGGGCTCTGCTCCAGATTTGAGCGAGACGACATTAGTTGTGCTGTGCCCTACCACACTAAACGATATGCATCCGCTGTGCCCTTAATACCTCGCTTAAAACATAACATTAACATTACATTACATAAAACCTTCATCGCTCAAAGCGTTAGATGTAACAACCATCCAGACGAGAGTGAGCAATTTCAAGATATTAATAAGTTGACAATAGCGGCACTCAAGCTCATTGCGCAACTTTTACAATTACTCTGAGTGATGTTAGACGCGAGTTGAGAGGGTTAGGGTGCCTGCGAACTGGCAATGCGCTTACCATGCGTTGTAAGTTACCGTAATCGATAGGGACTGCGCCATTCGAAAGTATGTCCGTCTCGCTCCTACCACTACTCTGGCAAGAGCGAGATGGACATATTTTCGAATGACGCATTAACCTAGAAATGTGGTAAAACGCAAGAGTTTGTAACACAGGTACGGGAGGAAATCCGAAAACCGTATAACTGCCGTACACTGAGATTTTCGTGTCACCAGTATTCTCAAGTACTTAAGGGGGGGAGTCCAACTCGCAGTTGGTTTTTTTTTGTGTTAAAACTTATCAATATAGTCACTAGGCAATTGGCAGGCCACATTGCACGCAGAGCAGATGGCCGATGGGGTCGAAACTATCTGTAGTATACTACTACAAGTATATATTTTCATTAAAAATACTTTCCACTCCTGGATAGGAAAAGCTATTTTCCCCCCGGTTATGTGGTCATGAAAATCACACTTTCCGATGTAAAATGTGTTCCCAGGCGACGATCGCACGGCGGGGGTGGGGGGTCCGCGGGGGTGGGGGGTCCGTCTCTTAGCTAACATGAAACCTGCTAAAAGAGATCCGCTCATTTTTTTTGATCGAATATGTACTAAATATAATTTGGAGTACACTGATTACCAGCAATCATTAATTTTGTAGCTATTTCTCATAGCATTGTAGCGTTAAAAGCATCTTTATAGCATATTCTAGCTGGGATAAGGAATTTGAGTAAATAAAAGTAATATTACTTATATCGGGTTACTCACGTCTATAAAGTCAAAAATAGCTCGACACGTTTCGGAACGGTCCGCGTCCCATAATCATGAGTGAGAAGCGCTTGCGGCGATTGCTCTGCGCACTGCTTTTTGTATAGACGTGAGTAACCCGATATAAGTATATTAATATGTCTAATACTCATGGGAGTTTTCTATTTAAAAATCCCTAGATTTTTCTTATAGAAATTCCTTTATTTCCACGCTGCACCGAAATTGCTACAAATTTTACGGTCACTGCTCATGACACACTGTATAATGGCTTATTAATAGCACAGCAGTTTAATAAGCTCCGTGAGCGGTCTTGGCTAAGCGACTATACTGATTACAATGCATGGTCCTGACAGCTTACATTATACAGTATACACAGGAACGGGTGCCCGACCGGCAAACTTTGACGTTTGGTACAATCAAACACTGTTTAGAACTGTTTGTGTGGAACAACACACATGGTATTGTATAGGGAGGTACAGTCAACCAATTGGAAACCTAGGCCACTATAGGACTGTCATAGTGACGCTATAAATCAAGATTGTAAGAAATATCTTGACACATTTTGACATGGTTCTAGAATGGCCTAGGGTTCCAATTAGTTGACGATACGGTCGGCTTCATATATGTATATGCATCTGTATTCAATTTTGACACTTTTTAACTTGTAATAAGTTCCAAAGTTATAGATATTTATAAACGTTACTGTACATGTGCTTTAAAGACATGTAATCCTACAAGCGATATTAAACTACTTACTTACACAAACCAATTTTTTTAAGAACGATGCCAATTTTTTTAGAAATTACTACTTGTTGTTCAATTTTGGGAGTATAATACTAGCTACGATTAAATTGATTGCCCCTATTACAGGAAACACCCGGTATTTGTTCAAATGAATTGTTTAAAGTTTAAAAATTAGGTACATTTCTATAGTCATATATTTACAGGTACTTCTGTGACTGTTGAAACATAATATTTATAACATAATTCACACGGAACATTACCATTTCTATGATTTAGTGCAACTCCAACCGTGTCAAGTTTCACATAAAGAAACCATCAAAAACGCCGCCACCCACTGCCACAAATCCAAATATTTATCAACACCCGTAGCTAATCTTTTATTTATATATAACGTAATTAAACGAAACCATTGCAATTAAATAAACAGAAAGTGAGTTTTATCGTTGACATCACGCGAGACGAATCTCTCTCGCATGTCAGGGGTCTCCAATTTTTTTACTCAAAGGCGCATTTGAAAATATCGCGCAGGCCACACGAGATGCTGCTTCAACAAATTAATGATTGAATTATTTAAACGAAATACACACAATAATAAAAATTAAGTTAAGAGTATATGGTTTCTGAAATTGATAATACTCAGTGGGTGTGGCGGCACATGGTGTTACGACATTGATTTTCAGTGTACCCATTGATACAAAAAAACAAACACAAAACAAAACATAACATACCATACCTATAAGGACATAAGCGAGATATAACTAATGTACTAACTAACTAACTAACTACTAACTACTAACTAACTAACTAACTAATGTACTAAATAATGTACTAAAAACTAAAAAGATAAAATATAAATTGGTAATAGCCATAAAACTAAAGTATAATGATGACGGCTCGGTGGAAGCCGTTTATTCCATGAGGTGCAATTTTAGCTTGTTTTTAAAAACAAACAGAGGGGTCTAGTGTTTCTTACTTCATGCTGGATCGTACTTTGATGAGTAAGGCTCATATTATATTATGATTTACCTATGATCATAGGTCTATATGCCTCCCTTTTTTTCCAATATGAGGAGGCCTCACGGGCCGGTTTCTTCGTTTTCTTAAGAGGGAGCAGAGCGTCCAGACCCAGAGGCACCTTCATTGGTGGAATTGTGTTTTCTAATTAACCTTTACATTTCTCTATAGTCGTATATAGTCGCATAATGATATTATCGTTATAGTACTTCTTAATTTGTTATCTAAATTATAGTTTTATATTACTTATACTGGACTCCTTGCGCCCTCTTAGAATAGACCTTACGGACTGGATGTGGCCCGCGGGCCGCAGTTTGGTGACACCTGTTATATGCGAAAGGTAATCGATAATCGATAGAATGATCTGTTGATCTGGGTTTGTGGTTGAATTCTGATGAAATGGTCGTGGAATTTGTTTATGGTTAATTTTATTTATATGCTGACCTCAAACCTTTGGGAGATATTTGGACAAGTAACACATATAAAAGCTTTTTTCTGTAATTTCTTAGTTAATGATTTTGCGGAAAGAATATTTATTGCAATTTGCAAAGCGAACTTAGAATTTAAGCAATTACAAATAAACATTTGCGATAATTTTGTATGTAAACATGAGCAAATGCGTCTTGTAACTGTAAGTACCTACTACCACGTTCAAATTTGCTGGGGAGTTTATTAATGAATTAATTCATAAATTGCCTTATGCACTTTAGAACGCGTTCAAAACTGTACGGGCATTTTATGAATGCATTAATTCATAAATTGCCTTATGCACTTTGGAACGCGTGACCGTTTGACCAATGTTAAAGTCATTTACAAACTATTAAAACTTAAATTGAAAACGAGTAGTACTTCCAAATTATAGATCTACGTTTCTATGTATAGTTTTAGATCCTAGGGCACCCCGCATCTAGGAGGATCTATCTAGGTCTAGGAGGATAAATCTCCTCGTTTTTATATGCTCTAAAGTCACAGCTAACTTTATTATCTACGCATCTTGATCTTACACTCGTATTCTCTGGGACGCTGTGCTTCTAAGATAGCATGTCATCGAGTTTTAGATTAATTTCATACTGTGTATTCCAGAGGCTCTAGACTTTTCAAATCGAGTCTATGAAGATAAAACTCCTCATTTTTATGTGCTTTAGTGTCTAAACGAACTATAATAACTGTGCATCTTGATCTGACATTCTTACTCGTATCCTCTGGGACGCTGAGCTTCTAAGATAGCATATTATCGAGTTATGGATCCTTCTACGCCTTTAAATCTTGAGCAACCTTCTTGGCTTCACCAGTGTCAGTATTGCTCACGAAAGTTTAAATTGTATGACGACTGGTTGGCGTAGTTGGTAGTGACCCTGCCTGCAAAGCCGATGGTCCTGGGTTCGAATCTCGGTAAGGGCATTAATTTGTGTGATGAACACAGATATCTGATGATTCTACTGATGTCTATATAGGCGAGTGTCTTGGGTACCATGCCTCGAGTGACCCTGGGGTATTTTGATGGCGGCAGGCTTTTTATTGTACAATACAATACAATACAATAACTCTTTATTGCACCTCAAAACAACAAAAATAACACAAACTGGTATAGATTACACATGAAAAAGAGGCAAACAACAGGCGGTCTTATAGCTAAAAAGCGATCTCTTCCAGACAACCTTTGGGTAGAGGAGACACTACACTAAGAAAACACATTGTATTTTTTGTGTTAGATTTTAGTTAGTGCATGAGTTTTATTTGACGATTTTACTAAGATACGCTTAGGAGTTTGAGCGATTGGCATCTTGGATACGCACGCTTAGTTAACACGTATATACTGTAGGTGTTTAAGGGAATAAACAATCGTTTATTTGTCTATTAATAGGCGTAAGGTAACGTTTGTCTGACCGATGTAATAACTGAGAGAAATCTAATCCAGCTCTTAAATTAACATATTTGATTCAGAGGCTTATTAAGCGAACAAATAATCTTCATTTTGTAAAACGGTTCAAAGGTAATTTAATATTTAGGGCAGAAATTCACGCCTATTATCAATGAAGTTGGGCAAAGGCTAATTCAACACTTAAGCGCGCGGTTGTTTTATGCGATAAACGCTACGTTACACGCAATGCGATAGACGCAGATCATTTCAAATCAGGTAATATAATTATAGAACATTGTTTTATGCGGTAAACGCAGCAGGTGAAACATACGGGGCAAACACATTCCGTTAATCGCATGCGTCTAATGCTGCGATTGCCGCACAAAACAACCGCGCGCTAACACAATTCAGTCGCTTAAAAATAGCCAAGTCCTAATAGAATAGAACAAATTAAATTATAATCAAATCAGGCCCGTAGGCGTAACTGGAATTATTTTAAACTATGCTAATAGCACTTGAAACGTTTTGATAGTTTGATAGTTTTTGTCGTACGCCATTAAATCTAACAAGGCCTGTCCAAAACTGGCTTAAACTACGCTTTTATGCTAATCAAATTATTTTAATGCATTATCGCCGTACTTATTAAATATATATAACTATAAATTTCAATACGTTCTTTGGAACATGGTTATGGTTGAAATATTTTGAATAGTTCTTTTGGAATTATTGATAGTACAAACAGCCAACGATGTTAAAGTTTGGTTTGTTGAGAGTCCTTACCGTTGGCGATTTTTGTTAAATATCTTTGTTGTGTGTCCACGCTTCCCATCCGTACATTAGTCGCAGTACGGTTTGGACACTGATACTTAAGGAAGAGACCTTGCTACTGGTCACTCAACGCAAGAATTTTTGGAAGATCCTTAGCCCAAAGCGACATCCGGATGGAAGCTGGGGAGTTCTAAAAAAATAAGAAATTGAAGATCTGGTGGCTCAGCCCAATATCATTGGAGAAATAAAGGCCCATAGACTCCGGTGGCTCGGTCACCTGGAGAGGATGGAGGAAGATCGCAAGGCCAAGCAAGCATACCTCGGTCGCCCGGTAGGTCGACGCCCCGTTGGCCGCCTAGATATCGTTGGGGGGACATGGTCGACGCGGATCGGTCGGACGGATTTTGGCGACATCTATTGAGTTACTAAGTAAAATAAACGATACAGGGAACGCGAACACGGCCTAGTTGATCGCGTAGCCTGTCCCATAGTAAAAAAATGCCAATCACCGTAAAAGTAGTCTTTAACGTTCCATAAAATATTTACGCCCTGTTACCCGGAGCTGCTGTCTTATCGAACGAATAAAAGGTTAATGTGTTCCGTATCGCGTACAATCCGATCAATATAAATTGTTTGGTAAATAGACGTAAGTGGTATTCATTTTGTATGGATTTAAGTCGTTTTGCTTGTGATGGTGTTATCATAACACTTGGTAAATGATTGGTTTTGGTTATTACCGCGTTATCTTTGACATAAGGGTGGCCAGTATTATAAATATGTACGTACACATAAATCGAAAGAGATGTCATATACTACAGAAAAAGTGACCAAGGCCCCCAGTGCCCAGGGCTGGAATCGAACCAGCGACCACGGTCGTGGGTAGCCTAGTGCTTAGGGCCTCTGCCGCGAAAGCAGGAGGTCTCTGGTTCGATTCCTGCCCTGGGCACTGGTCTTGGTGACTTTTTCAATTTATAATTTATATATAGTAGTGTGACTACTTAAAACATGAAACAAAAAAACATTTATTACAAATAATAAATGATTTGATTCGTATTAAATTGCAATGGCTAACAATCACGTATTTTTATCACAATAGCCGCGAAGGTGACAACACCACTCTGTCTGTCCGACGATGACTGCCCGATGCAGTCGAAACCTGTCACGCCTATTGTGATAAAAGTACGTGAGTGTTAACCGTTGCAATTAGTATCAGTATGACTCACAAAAGTTTAAATTATATGATTTGATTCGTGAAATTGTTCAAAATTGCATACACAGACTTTGTAACCAAACTTACAATTTATTACCGTTTCAAACATTTTTGCAGCGCTTGTGTGCTAGCACCTTGACGTAGATAAATTACAATCTATTATGTTACGTCTGAATAACTTTAAAATAAATACTCTTTATAATTTATATAAATGAGTTTCGCCTCCAACTCAGTTCTGTTGAGCCGTTAGAATACGTAAGTTACAATAGAAATGTAACAATAAATATCCCCCATACTGTTTTTAAACTGCTTCCGTAAATGGCAGCCTTAATAAAGTTAATGGTGACAAACATGGATGGATGGATGTACTCTGTAAGTTAAATAGGTCGGTATCTATCTGTCCAATTAAAGGCCATTCTGGTTGTACATGTTTATAAAAGTCTCAATTAATATTTAAAGAATTAAGAAATAAATTATAAAAACAACAACCTTGTGAATCTTTAAAAGAAAGGTTAGGTATATGCGACTCGTATGCGTACTGTTGTGACATATAAATGCTGGCGGACAATGTCCTCGCTCAGTCTGGAAATTATAGTTAATTTATGAAAATATTTTAATTATGATTATATAAATCGTATATAAAATGTTTAATATATGTTTATTATATTTAAAGAGAGGTATGGGCACAGCGGCGGATGCATATCGTTTAGTGTGGTAGGGCACAGCACACCGAATGTTCTCTCGCTCAAATCTGGGGCACAGCCCATCTGGGGAAGTACCTCCACCTTAAACAAAACCGCAGTTTAATAACACTACACCGTGTTGTGTTTCTGTTGGTGAGTAAGGTCGCCAGAGCTCCAAGAGGACTCACTGTGTTGACAGCTAGGGACCCACGGAGCAAAGCTTCCCCCTTTAGCTGTCAACACAGCGAATCCTCCTTTTTTTAAGGGTCCGCAACGCGCATGTAACACCCCTGGAGTTGCAGGCGTCCATAGGCCGCTTACCATTAGGCGGGCCGTATGCTTGTTTGTCACCGTCATAGTATTAAAAAAAAAACGTTTATCGTATTTTTTTTATAAATTGCGCAGTGTTGTGACGATTTGTTGACTGCTGACTGCCATTGCGTTTAGAACAAAAAGCAAACGAACTTTATTGTGTGAATTAGTGTTTGGTCTTCTCGTTTTCCTGGCTTTGCCATGCCTCAGGGAGCGTCGATCCGCTTTGGCAACTCTTGACTCACAACAAATACTGGGATGAACTGGATACCATGTAGACAAACTAAAGAAGTCCTACCGGAGTTAAACGACAAGCTCACAAAAACCTTACTAAGGACACCCAGACACGGTGGAAGTATACAGGAGTAGGTATTTAGGGACTATAAACACACTAAAGGAGGCAGTTAGCAACCTAAAACCTTGTTGGCTTGTATGGAAGAGCTGGGATGGTTGGAATAGGGCTACCTCGTTACCACGCAAAAAAGGCACAATAGATTCTGATATCGGGTTGCGGAAAAAGCCCAGAAAAACTAACTAACTAACTTGGCAACTCTTGGGTTACTCTACAGCTTGTATTCGAAACCGTTTTAAACTGTTTCTTTACCTTATATGTCTGTGTATATCTGGATCAATATCGCCACAACTCGCCAATGTCGCTCGTAAAGAACCCAATTTGTCAAAGGTGCCATAAAACCATAATTTGTGCGTAAAACCAGCGGGGCGTTGGTAAAAACGTAATTTCGAGGTCAGTGTTGATATAGCCATGATGATGATGTCTCTAGAATCGTAATCGGCTTGATCTTATATGGCTCAGCTATTTATCAAACTCGAAATCTCGGTTAACTCTATAATGGGTTATGAAAAGTCGTATTTCACTCGTGTTGGGTATAAAATTACGATCTTTTTAGGTGCTGTTGTGTATTCTAAAGGATGGTTCACACTAGAACGGGACGGGTCGTGACCGGACCGGGACGATCTATCAGTTTCTTTAGAAAACGTCACGTGACATCCGAGGGCTTCGAGAAGTGATTATTTCTATAAAAATTTACAGTTCGTCCCGTCCCGCCCCGTCCCGTCCCGTTCTAGTGAGAATCATCCTAAATAGTAGTTAATACAACAGTGATATAATTAAAGGTTATAAACAATTATCAAAATCCAAATCAGAAATGTTTATTCTGTAAATAGGCTTAAGCTTCTTCTTTTACAATTAAGAACCAATTATGAGCTGTTGCATACACTACTTTTCTTACGATAGGGAAATTAGGGAAAAAAGCGATATCTCAAATGGGATAGCAAAATAATAGAATTTATCATGTGCCAACTATACGTTTAAAAAATCGGAGAAAATCAAAACAGTGTTGTTATATTATATGAAAATCAATTGTAATCATAGCAAAACCTTATTCTTTTTCAAATACCTATCCAATATGTCACACTTTAGGGTTGAAAAAAAAACACCCCCTCTTTACGTGCATGGGAGGTACCCTAAAAATATAAGTTTTCGACCTTTTATTTTACCACTTTGTTGGCATGATTGATACGAGTATACTCTTACCAAATTACAGCTTTACCACTAACGGCCACTGAGCTAAGCCGCGGACGGACGGACAGACAGACATGGCGAAACTATAATGGTTCCTAGTTGACTACGGAACGCTAAAACAAGCTCATTTTTAGTTAAAACACTCGAAGGGCTTGGCCCAGCCAATGACACGTGGTACCCCGCTGAGTTTCTCGCTGAATTATTTAAACTACCCACTAATATTGTTTATAAATTTAAATGTGGCAAAGAGTATGTTGAAAGAAGCGCACACGGGTTTGGGAGCGGTAATCGGTTATTCGGTTTATTGGTTTGATGGATCGGTTTTTGGTTATAAATATTCAGTATTTGGAACGTGGGATGATATATGGATCCTATATTAGGTAAGTACGTATTTTTAGGGTTCCCACAAGGAAAAAACAGAACCCTATAGATATAATAATAATAAAATAAAAGTGAAAAGCAATAAAGAGACTAATAATATAATTTATTTGCTAGAATGGTGGTGATTACTTTGTTGTGCATCCGTCTGTGTGTCAAGACCATTTATATAGGGATCGCGTAGAAGTAGTGTATTGAAATTAATATCACATACACAAGTCTGCGGTCCCTTGAAGCTATGAGAAAACCAAATCTCTAAGTCAACGCAATCAATAGATACGACCGTTTATGTCGCATGTAAATCAAAATGTATTATTGTATAGGGTACTTCCCGTTGACCTAGAATCACGTAATTTGGCAAAAAGCAATACTTGTAGCACAAGTATAGAAGAAAATTCAAAATCCGTAAAATTGTTGCGCACTGAGAGTTCCGTGCCACCAGTAGTTTTAATAAGTACCTGAGGTCATAAATAGAGGGGGAGCTTTTTCCCGGAATCACATTTGCGAGGAAATAAACTATCTTTCTAGGCAGATAAAGAAACAATAATTATTAGCGGTAGTGTAGTAGCCCAGTCCTCCGGGAGCTGCGGGCGGGAGGTAAAGTGGTATGGAAATCCATTATGGCCATGGGCCTAATACAGCTCATCGAGTTTAAGCACAGCGTAAGGATGTATAGTATACAGTGGGTTAACTCCGCCGATTTCTGGGTCATCAATGCGGGGCGCGCGGGGAAGGAGGCGGGGAGGAGATGCCGCCGAATTTTCATACAAATTCGGCGGTCTATTTTAAGGGGTGTAAAATGGAAATTAGTTTGCCAATCAGACTGTAATATCTTTCGCATAGTTTTTCACAACCCTGAGCCTCAGCACGACCACCGAGCCAAACCGCTGGCCGTGTATGAAGTTACCTCACTGTATGGAATACATCCCTACGCTGTGGTTTAAGTATGCTTGCATATAAATTCACCATATACGAGCAGGTGTGATGAACATGTCCATGAATCTATGAACATCTTGCAGGGTGTGACTTACATTAAAGGATGACTAACAATCTATATATGTATACTACTACTTTACTTTATATAAATACCTATATAAAGAAAAATCAGGTCACGTGACGTTTTCTATAGGAACTGACAGAACTTCCCGGTCCGTTCCAGTATGAGACATCCTTTAATACCGCTGTTGGGTGGAATCAATACTTTATAAAATATTCTCCCCCCCCCCCGTATTTAAACAATCTGTCGTAATTACTCTTTGGCCCTCTCGATTTTGTTTTAATCGATTCGAAGGTATCTTAAATCGTCCGGGTATGAATAATGGCCGACCCAGTTGGCTGTTTGAATACACTTGTTAGCTAATGGATTTAGTATTTATTTATATTTTATTTATTCCAAGGGGACATTTACCATATTAGTTTGGGAGAATAATGTAGCAGTATTGAAATAATGGAGTGGTGTTATAAATAATAAAAGCTATTCATTATACCGTTTAGTTTTTGAGGCTAAAGGTAATATTCCGATCGCGTCTGCAGCAAAGTTGCAGCTGTAGTGAACAGTGACATCTCTTAGTTTCCTTGATATTATCATGGTAGTTTGTCAATTTTGAGCGCCAAGTCCGAATGTCAAATTTTAACACACATTTGATCCTCTCTACATACCGGATAATATCAATAAAAACCCGCCAAAATGATTTACCTTTTTTTTTCTTTTTTTTAAAGGACTTTTGTCAAAAAGAGTATGTCGTCTCCGTTAATTCTCCTTAAAAGTCCCTTTAAAGCTCTGATTTCGTGATTGTTTTTATCTTTTGGACTTTAGGTTCAAAATATGTTATTAGCAAACTCCTATTCTTTTTCGAAAATCTATCAAACGATACCTCACTTTACGTGTTCGGGAGATAACCTAAAATTATTATTTTTTACTTTTTATTTTACCACTTTATTGGTGTGATTGATCTTTATATATTCATACCAAATTACAACTTTCTAGTGACGATTCTAGTATCTGACAGATTAGCAGACAGACGGAAGTTTCGCCATGCCCGATCTTAATTGACTATGGAACCCTAAAAATACGTCAACAAAACCATAATTTGTAACACTTAAACAGTTACCGTAATGTTCTAATTTAATCATCACGTAATCATCAATCGCTAATCATTAATCAAGAGTCCGACCCACATACCACAAGTAATTGAGACAGCCATCACAATCTAAGGTGGTCGTCCATCACACTAAATTGACCATTTGAAAACGTTTTCCCACCTCGGTGTCGTTTTTCATCACATTCATCATATACATCATACGTTCATCCATTATGTATGAGCCCGTAGACGTATTAATTAGATTCTGAGAAATATGAAGTGTTTAAAAATTGATTGACCATCGTTTTCATTAAGGTAAACTTTTGGGATTGGTTTAATTGTGATTTGATTAACTTTTGCGATTAATGATTACATCAGGTAGTTTTGATTTATTTGATTAACACCGTTATGATTGTGATGAAGTAAAATGGATTTGACCTTTGGGTTTTGAATACAATTAAATTCGCGAATTTTATGGAATAGCTTTTAGATTAAAATGCCATAGTAGATATGTATATTTATCCATTAAAGTTGTGGAACACACAAATCGACCTAGTCCTACGGTAAGCTCAAGGAGGCTATAATACACCAACATTTTTTTATTGCCAAACTACTTATAACATTATTTATTCATAATAAGTATGTCAGATTGCAAATTGAACAACAATAATATTTTAAAATGGTGCCCCATTTTGTATGTTTGTATGTTCTGGTAAAAAGTTCATCTAAGATCGCTGTCAATGAAACTTCCTAACCATCTATTCATCGTATTAACCTAACTGTGAAGTTTGAAATCTCCAAAATTAACTTATTTATCTTATGTTTTGCATGTTACGATAATACGAGCGTTTCAGTAGTGAATGGTTTCAGTGGTGTTTGATGAGGTAGTGTGAAAATACAAGGAGAAACAGTGACAAAACATATGACGCCTTTTGTTTACATTGTTAGGAAGTTCCATTGACGGCGATTTTTAGATAAAACGTTTACATGATCTCTCTGTAATACTTTTTCTGCTAAATCAAATGTAGCTGGAGATTAATCTGAGATTGCTTCCAGTTAATTAATCAAAAACGTACGCTTATTCTTCCTACGTTTGTTTATGCATAACATTGATTTCTCGCTTTTCCTCAAACAAAACGTATGGATAAAGAATATTAATGTTGTCCTCTAAAGCTCTCTGTATTTCCTTAACTCCACAACATCAATAAAACATTTTCATAAAGCGAAATGCTGACAAAATGTGCTCAAAAGCCAGTATATTAGAATAAAACGTTATTGCTTACTCTATCGAACGGAAAAACAATATTTGAAAGAGGTCGAGGAATGCCAATAAGACTTTTATTATGCGCTTAAGAAATAGAATCTGCAAAGCAAATAGTTATAAAGGAATAGTCTACTTAAAGGATGCATTAAACAGTAGGACGACAGAGAGCGAGAAAAGGAATAGTACATTACATACCAAGGCCGTTTAAGTGGGAAATGCCACGGAATCCGTGTAGTTGTCGGCCGAGGCGAAGCCGAGGTCGACTAACATGTGATCCGAGGCTTTCCCATCTAACGGCCGAGGTTTGTATACTATTTTTCAGCCCGACGGAGCCGGCAGGCGGCAATTTAGTTTTGCGTAAAGTGGCGCTTACCGGCCGGAGGACTGAAATAGTAGTTTATACAACAGTGATATATAATGACCAGTTATGAGCTGGTGCAAATGCTAGTTTTTCTACGACAGCTAAAATAGCGAAGAAATCAAAATTTAGAAGAGTGGCAGAATGTGGAAGATGCCGTATGCCCATTATAGAAATTAAAAAAAACAACAGTACTCATATATTGTATGAAATACCATTGAAGCAGTGTTCTTATGGAATACCACAGACAACGTCATAATGTATATTTTTTTAATATCGCTGTCAGTCATCTAATTGACAGATAGAATATTTGAAGCGAAGGCTTTATAACGTGTTTAGAGCAACTTTACGTTAACTGCGTACGTGACTGATAAGACAGCTCGCAGTGTGATTGATGCAATTTAATTCCATGTATGTGGGTGATTCAACAATTTCATGTTGCTTTTCTGTCCCGTCAGCCAGGGACAATTGCAGCACAGTTTGTTAGGAGAAACGTTGTAGTATGTTCTATTGACATGCTTGGTAGATGGCCCATCATGGAAAGGGAATATATAGTCTGACAAGCTAAGCCTGCAGTAGATTTTTTTAAATTTATATGCCTCCCTATTTTTTTAATACCGAAGAAAAGGGACGCACATAATTTAAAAACAAAATCTACTGCAGCCTTGGCTTGTCAGACTATAACTACCAAACAAATCATAAAACCGTGATTTTAGGAATTCGTATCCATGGGAATTAGTGACAAGAAATAGTTTATTAACCCACATAGTAGATCGTGTCACAAGGGATCAAAATGATATATTTCCAGCTAGGGCGTACATTGAATCCCGAATGTTGCGATGGATTCTTCAAAGTAGAATCCTGCGCCCAAGACAAAACTAATTTTGATACCGTGGGCAGGGTAGTGACCCTGCCTACGAATCAGCTCCTAGCGTAGTTGGCAGTGACTTAGTTATAGACGCGAGTAACCGTATATAAGTATTTTAACATACTAAAATCATAAAATTGAGTTGCCAATCGGACCTAAGCTTCCTTAACCTTAGATAAAATCCGAAAGAAGGCCAGAAAGATGACGTATGATAATAAAAAACCGATACCGCGTTACTATTCTAATCGCATACAACTTTCCCATATCGACGACTTACGAAACTGGTCGATGACGGGAGGTCACGGGTCGCAGGTTCGAATCCGAGGCGGTAAATCGTGACCGCCCGCTGAGACGAACGGTCTTGTTTACGTTGCAGACAGACCGACTGACAGTTATTGGTTAAGACGATGGAATAGATAATAGTTTTGAAGTGGGGTAACAATTTGTTTATTCTTTTTATAGTTTTTTTTTAATGTTTGTATTCTTTATTTATTGTAAGAAACTAAAACTAAAACATAATCAAACACAAATTTAAATCATATATAAAATTAAGTAGTAGTAGTAGTATTAAGGTTGTCTGGAAGAGATCGCTCTTTAGCGATAAGACCGCCTGTTGTTACCCCTTACTGTTCTGTATTATTATTTTCTCTTGTAACTGTATTTCATCTGTGTGAGGTTTTCAATAAAGAGTATTGTATTGTATTGTATTGTATTGTATAACTAAACTAAAAACTAAAATAAAACAAGATAAAAACTAAAATAAAACTAATGTTTGGTTATAATTTGTACGTTTCTTCATAGATGCTTGTAGATGATTTACAAATATAACTAACTAAATATATACAATAAGTTACAAGCTACCTTAAAACTAAAATAGGCCCTGGAGGCATTGTACCTAGGATGCTGGCGGCATTTCCTCGATGTATACGTCGTGCGAGGAAGCCACCAGCTCTTCGGTCACCAGTTACATCAACCAGACGTTTCGCTATTTGTACAAAAAACTTGCGCGCGCTGGGACCGATTATTAGATTCGATGCGCAAAACCTATCAATGTCATGGTCCTTACCAAAATATTTTGTAAAATAATTTACCTACTTCTTTTGAGTGATTTTCCTTTTCTTCGGTCTAACTTAATTCACTTCTTTCTTGTCTTGTATACCACATATTTACTAATAAAAAGCAAGAATTTGAATGAGGAAATGGGTATTAGGAAAAAACAGGATGAGGTAACGACAGCTCCTTACCTTCATTTTAATTGACAATTCCTTTGACGATTTTAAACCATCGAAAATTGGCAATGACGGAGAAACCTCCTTGTCACTCTTAATATGCAGTGTGACAGAGACGGAGATACAAATCCGCAATCATTCGATTTCGTGGTTCGAACAGGTCTTCGTCTCCTGTTGTTGTTGTCATCCCATGGCACTCCAGAGGTGCAGGGCTTCACAAGCATCCCTTCCTGTCTTCCACGACCCTTCTAGCCTCGTTCCAGCTCAGTCCAACTGCATGTAGCTCGCGCTCGACGGACCGTCACCAAGAGTTTATAGGCCGTCTGGAACTACACTTTCCGTCTGGGGGTTTCCAACCGAAAGCGATGCTTGCGTTATTCGCATCTCCTTGACGAATGGTGATCTATCCATCTCCATTTTCTTGTCGCGATCTGTATATCGATAGGTGTTTGCATATTCTTCACAGGTCTTCGTTTCGGATCGTTCTTGGCCAGTTGATGGACCTCAGGGACTTGTTGACGAAGACTTGTATTTTGTTCCACGTTTCACAGCCAAAAAGGAGCACGGATTTGACAATAGTCTTTCTCTTTTAGCGTCCTCATATTGTTTGCACGTACATATGCCAGAAACTTGAATTATTATATTCCTATCGCTCACCGGTCACCAGTCGAACATTTCAACTTAAAAGACGTAAGTATCCAAAATGGCAATCGAGAACCAATGAGTTTTACAATTGCTACGGTCGAGTGACCAATGAAAACGGCCGGTTTAGAGTTAAGAGCAAAGGTAAGTCACCTTACCCTGCGTTGTCAAAGTGACATTGATATAAGGTCAGGTTACACTGATTCGCTGAACATTCAATTTGACGCGCTCGAGTAACCTGTGAAAACATGACGTTTTTCTACGGACTCTACGGTGTACCTGCACTGCGCCGTCAATGTGACATTGTGAACGATTTGATAATAAAGGTCAAGTTATACTAGTTCGCTGAGCTTGCGACTAGCTGCGCTCGAGTGATCAAACGCGTCGTGTTTGTCTGCCTTGCCTGCAAACATTGCGCCGTCAAAGTGACATTGATTTGATAATGTTTGTCGTGTTCGAATAGTGGTATTGTTCTCTGAGAACTTGGACGTCATGGGCTTGCTGCTGAAATTGGACGAGTGAAATGTATTTTCTTACGCATAGTTTATTATTAGAGTAAATCGTATGAAATATGGCATAATGGTAATTTAGAAAGATTTATGTACGTATGACCAATCAGTATTAATAGTAATGTATCGCATTTTGTTTTATGAATATTTTATAAAGCATGTAATAATATAAATAAAATAATTTACGACAACACGGGATTGATATAATCGGCGCCACGATGACATATTGGTAAACGATACTTTATTTCAACAGATTTGGTAAGTCACCTTACTGCCATCTGTGACAGATTTTTGTCATGCTATAAAAATAATATTCTACCTATTGACTGCAATTTGGGCCAAAATGTTTTTCCTTTGATTTTAGTAGGTTTTTTTAAGGTAATCGTAAGCTTGTTAATTATTACAAATTTTTATTAAAAACATACAATACACTATGTACACTTTTTAAGCTATTGCATAGCTTCTATCGCGGGCCTTGAGCGCGGGGACCGAATCCAGAAATTCCGTAACGAAAAAAAACCTGACGCTCCCCACTCCGACGGACCGAAACCGACTTTATTCACTTTGTTACAAAGTTCTTTATCGGGGAAAGGATATATCTCCATACGAATGTCGCTAAGTGTCATATTCTATACAAAATATTGAGGACAGTAGCCCTTATTACCAGAGATACGGCGATGTCAAATGTCAAAATAAACACTATTATTTTTTCCCGCCAGAATCAAATATGTTAAATCGATTTTGTAATCGATGCATAATATACTGGCTGGATCGAATTAAAGGCAAAAGGCGCCTAATTTTTTATTTAGACTGCGAACCGTTTTGTTTTTTTAATCGATACCTTAGTGCAAATGCAAAGTCGTACTAAGTACCATTTTAAATTTGTGAATTTAGCACGTTAGTGCACAACGGAATAAAGTGGAAATTTCATTGGCATAAGAAATATTAGTACCTACAAAGAAGTAGAGTATCGAAATATGCCTTTGTCTTGTTAATCAAATATTTTCTATTGGTATATTAGATTTGTTCCTTATTGTGATAATCACAAAGGTGATATTGCTGCGTGCTGTAAATATTTTGTTTGTGGTGTTCGAAGACGATGAATACCGTATGTTTTTCGCCTATAAAAAAGCTCTCTTTCACTGCAGACGAAAATGTACCCAAATTTATTTTAAGTTTTTTTTGTTCAGTAGTGTCATAAACAAATAGAAATTAAACTTAAGTAGGTACATATTTGTCACTACTGACGAAAGTGCACAAAAAATACAAAACTGTGTTTTTAGGAAATGAGTTGAAAAGTGACCAATGTGCCGGGATCCATTAAATCTATGTAAATATGATATGTTTAATGCTGTGATAAATTTGATAATAAATAAAATCACTAATAATGGTAACTTTGTAGCAGCCCGCTGTCTCCACAACCAAAGGCATGAACATGTATTGTATCCATGTCCTATAGACCTAAGTTGCTTATCCACGAATGTCATCTGATAATGATAATGCTATAAGTTCATGAAAAGACAAGTTGCATGGATAGTGCGACGGTGATTGCTGTCAAATGTGAGTAACTGTATAGAATTATCAGAAATTGTCATACAAAGGTGACAAACTGTTGTCTTATTACGTTACGCTATCCGTTTGGGATCTTATTCCAGAAGGGAGCGCACACTTTTGCCGCTTCGCCACCGCTAGAGTTTCGGCAGAGGGCTCCTGCTACGTGGGAAGTGCGAGTAATATGGGTGGTCGAAATTGTGCTAACGCATGTAACATCCCACACTGAACACCGCCCCGTTTTCCACAGCACCAGGGTCACTCCATCTTGCTATCAGTGCGGCTAAACCCAGTGGCTCCAGAACGGAATGAACACCCGCTGACTGAAGAGACCTCAGGACAATATCATTGAGGTCTTAGTGACGCGGAATCCAACCACTACAAATACGGCAACTCAATGTATATATGGCTGTCAACACCCACCATGCATTGTACAAGCGGATGACATACATACCTCATAGCGGGCCCAGGGGAGTACAATGGCCAAACGCAACGATTTTGCCTTTGCGCAAAGAACAATGTCACAAAGCCAGTACGGTTTTTATATTAAATATTGGACAAGGATAGTTTATAAATAAACTCAGATTTTTTGTACGATTACTTTTCTAAAACGGCTTATTACTGAATATGCACAACTTGATGGATTAGGATGGCACTTATTACAGTTCTATCTATATGGCACTAATGGAACTAGGTATCGCCTATATCCCCGTTAAATTGATTTGATTAAAATTATTTTAACTTTGCGCAAAAACATTCTTAGATCATGGCATGCCATTAGTCTCATTAGATACATTTTACTTAATAATGGCATCTATTTTATTTTTGTTGTCTAGCAAACTGATCTTGCGTAGCGATGTTGTCACAAAACCAGCACGGTTTCTTCAATTACATTTTGGACAAATTTCCATGCGATGCTAATATTGTAAATTTGATGAACTATTATCTGTTACCAATTCACACTAAATTAAAAACGCTGAACGGATTAAGGTGAAATTTGGCATGGGGATGTTTTGACTCCTAGGAAAGGACAGAATAGTTTTTGTTATGAAAATCATCCTATATAGAGGTGCAAAGGGGAAGGAAGCAAGTGAAATAGTCAAATCTATAATTGCATGGGCAGTTTATGAATGAATTCATTCATAAATTGCCCATGCACTTTTGAACGCCTGTGTAAAT
Organism: Lathronympha strigana; assembly: GCA_949128165.1. NCBI lineage: Eukaryota > Metazoa > Arthropoda > Insecta > Lepidoptera > Tortricidae > Lathronympha > Lathronympha strigana. The sequence goes on from OX421903.1 coordinate 1,497,539, forward strand.
GCGAATAAAGGCCTCTGCCGATCCTATCATAAGATCGTCCTTGGTTGAGATGAGACATAATATATACTTACCTACCTAATGAAAGTTTATAATTATTATATGCGTGACGTAATTATTTTGGTATCCTCGCAATGTTTTTCTTCACTGGGAAGTTAGTTGTAATCAGGTACCGACTGACATTCTGTGGGTTAAATTCAGTGAGCTTAAGGCAGTGTTGTAAACCGTGATCAAAAACACTCTGCCTTGATTACTTATTTCATTGAAAGATAATTTATGTCAACTTGGACGTACTTTTTAGCATATCTACAGCGTATCCAGCCACTGAAAGATTAATATGTGGTCAAAGATACATACAGCTGTCACAAAAATGCTGGTGATTCGATTAAATGTGTAATCACTAATCAGTATCGAATTGTGGTTAGGAGAATAAATAAACAAAAAATGTTTGACAAAAAAAACATTTAGTCCTATTTTTTCCAAATCAGATTACAATATTGATCACCAGCATTTTTGGTATATCCTGAATTATTAACGAGAACAAAGAATAACAGGTTACTGTAGTTGCAAGTTAGTTGTTTGTTTTATACGGCCCCGGAATTTAATTAGCAATTTACAGTTCAAGTCAATTGGGTATTTAATACTTATGGTAATAAAAATACACTACCAAACATTATAATACTGCGCAGACGAAGTCGCGCTAGTAATTGCATAAGTTGATACAAAATGATATGCAATAGCTTTACCGCGGCAGTCCCCGAGTGCCACACGTTTTTTTTTTTCTTTATCTAATTTAATTTCTGTTTTCATTTATATTAATACCTACTTTTTGTATCATTTAAGAAACGAATACCTTTCCTACAGCGGGCTACCAGCTACCAATCATTCCGACACTACATACGTGGTTAGTGTCTCAACTCTAGCGGATACCGACTGAATTCTATTTACTTTACAGCCATTTGTTACGGAAAAAGTAGATGAGTTTCGCGAGGAGTCGTTTGTAGGGGAGTTATATTGCAGTTTAACGGTACGTACGGCTAAGTGTGAGGCGGCATTGTGCTCCGAACTTTATGTACAATTAATTACGAGTTTAACCCACTTTAGGTTGACAGACCTGTCAAACTGTATAGAAATTCAAACAAGCCCCCCGTCAAAACTCATCATCAAAGTCATACACCCGTCCTTTACTTCCTTACCAATGTAAAGATAGTGTCCAAAAGAGATGTATACATGTTTGTTATTTCTCCGATTCCGTAGGTTGTCACAGTTTAACTGACTTCTTTCTGACTCAATTCATTGATACAGCCAAATTAAATAGGTACTTAGATCGTTGTACAATTGTAAAGCATGAATTAAATCATTTATTAAAAATAAATTTTTTTGATTCTTTTTTTTTAAGTAGTCACACTTTTATGGATAAATTATAAATTGAATGAGATGTCATTTACTATAGAAAAAGTGACCAATGCCCCCAGTGCCCAGGGCTGGGATCGAACCAGTGACCTCCTGCTTTAGCGGCAGACAGAATAGAGCGAAGTGGAAAAGCCAGATAAAGAAAGCTGACCCCACTACCATATGGGATAAATACTCGTAGCTAGGAAGAGAGAGATATCGTGCATTTTTCTTTGAAAATCTTTAAAATATATAATAAATTTTCTCTCAATGTGTCTAACCGATACAAACACTCGGGATGAGGAGATTGCGATACGCATTCAAAACGCACTACGATGCAGCGCAGCCCTCCACAAAGTTTTAGTGTCCAGGCTTCTCAGCAAAAGTACGAAACTAAGGATATATAAAACCGTCATTAGGCCTATCCTTATGTACGGCTGTGAAGCCTGGACTCTAACAATAAAAGAAGAAAACCAACTCCTGATAGCGGAAAGGAAAGTGTTTAGAGAGATCCTGGGACCTGTTAGAAGAGACGATGGCACCTGGAGGATCCGGAAGAACGCCGAGATTGAAGAGTTAGTGGCTGAGCCCAATATCATCGGCGAAACGAAATCTCACAGACTTCGCTGGCTCGGTCACTTACTTAGAATGGGGGAGGATCGGGCAGTTAGAGGAGCGTACGTGGGGCGACCAACCGGACGTCGACCGGTGGGGCGCCCCAGGTACCGCTGGGGTGATGTCGTGGAGGCGGATCTGCGCCAGCTCTATGCCAATTCGTGGCAGGAAACCGCGCTGGATCGGGTCAGGTGGCATGCTCTCGTCTCGGAGGCCAAGATTCTTTTTGGATCACTGAGCCAAAATAGTAAGTAGTAAGTAAGTAATGTGTCTAAAATTATTACTAAATTCAAATCGGTGGCTTAAGTAGTTCTTGATATATTTAACAATGTGACAAACAGACAGACTGATTCGCACCATAAAGGGTTTGTTTTTTACCATTATCGGAACCCTAAAAATTGATTTAATTCCACTGTTTCGTCCAGCATTTCTCTCATCCACGCTCAACGCCATTGGAATAACACAAGCGGGTACTTTAATGCAAGAATGTTAATTTCCATACACTATCTCCATAGGAAACACATAAAAAGTACAAACTCGCCGTCACCTTGTTTAATTCCACACTTGGCATAATGGAGACACGGTACTTGACACCATAAACTTAGACCTCACTTTTTAAAAGTCGGATAAAATGGCTGAATGTGTGTGATATCGGACTTTTTACTTCTAGATATTTGGTGTGAAATTGTGGACACTTTGGATTGCATGTAACTGCAGTTTGTTTTAATTTGATGGAGCCTGTTTATAATATACGCTTGTTATCTACTTAGCTAGAGCATTTGCCTTTGACAAATTGTCTTCTGTTACCGCGATTTTTATTTATAATTTTATAATTGAAAATGGAGAATAAGGGGCTACCCGGCATATTTCACTGTTTTTAAAGTGAATAGGCTTTGTTCAGCTCCAAGCACAACGCTTGAAAAAAATATATAATGTAGCTAGGTATTTGGTCTACATTTTGTTCCACTAAATTGTCGAAAAACATAATACATCAAGAGAAAAAAAAATAACCGTAAACCCTTTTTTCTACCTTAAATCTGTATCTACTCCCTTATTATGCGTCGTAAGTACAAGAAACTAAGACAAGCATTTTATATTTATGTTTACTTTAAACGCATCCACTGATTTTTGGATAGGTTTTGTACTTTTCGAGAAAAAAGCTATTACACGTATTTTTCCGAAAACGCCGGCTCGAGATGCCTGCGCGGGCGACGGGGGCCAGTCGTATAAGATGGCACTAGTAGTTTATAGGGTTGCGTCCTAGTGCAAGCAGCTCTTCCTAGGTGACGACTTATGCTTATAACCGGTATTGTATAACCGGTGAGGAAAGGAAGCGGTAGGAGAAGAATGCTCAAATCGCCGAGGTCATTGGGATAGGGGACGGCCTTAATGCACAATATTTTATTATTTTGGCAATATACATTGTATAGATATCTTTGAACCTCCGGCCGCTATAAATTTCCCCGCCACATTAAATCTATTAATTATTCCGTTAATCGGTATTCATGGCATCATTAACGGTTTACGGTTCGGGAGATGTACGTTTAAGTGTAGCGATAGTAATGGAGAATAATTGGTAATTAGTTAATTACGTAATTTATGTATACGGGGTGAGGTGTCAGGGACCGGTATGTTTTTAGAAACAATTTACCGGTTTCAGACCGTGTTCCGTCACCTTCTGTATCAATGTGAATGAATGAATGTAAAAAGAAGAGGAATACAGAGAAAATAACAGACAAACTTTTAATATTTGAGCTGACTCCATTTTTTTTTTTTTTTTTTTTTTTTTTTTTTTTTTTTTAGCCTATTAAGTGTCCCACTGCTGGGCAAAGGCCTCCCCTCGTCTCTTCCATTCGTTCAGCTGACTCCATTATCCACTTTAAATGGGATTGCAATAGTGACGCCATCTTGTTTTGCGATAATTCACACTAGGACGAGACGTGACCAGGCCGGGCTGTCAATCTGTCAGTTTCTATAGAAAACGTCACGTGACATCCGAGGGCTCCGAGCTCGTTCGTGTTTTTTATATATACATTGACAGATCGTCCCGTCTCGTCACGATCTAGTGTGAGTCATCCTTAATTAGAAGTGGTATAAAAAAACCTTAACATAAATATGGTCTGGTTAACATCTGGTCGATGTTACTGGTGACCGAAGAGCTGGTGGCTGGTGGCTTCCTCGCACAACGTATCAGCATTGCGATACAACGAGGAAATGCCGCGAGCATCATAGGTACAATGCCTCAAGGCCCTATTTTAGATTTAAGGTAGGTAGAGGTAGGTAGCTAGGTAAGTTACACTTACTGGATATATTTCGAAAATAAATGTTTTATATGATACATTAAAACAGAGTAACCATTTTTATCTTAAAATTCTTGGAAATTACAGATGCCTCTCCTTTTACAGTATTACGATATCAAGACCGATGAATAATTCAAAGAGTAGAAATTATCCAAGTCTTCGTACAATAGTACGTTCATTTATATCTCTGTAAAAATACTCTCAGATCCGTCTCTATCGTACTTATTTTTAGTAAACATTAAGCTACGTAGCTGAGAATGTCTTCATAAAGTTTGTAAGCCCGCCTAAAACCTTTTTTGTTTTGTCTTAAGGTTGGCTGGTAGAGAATGCCGTACGACAAGTTTTACTTTTGTGCAATAAAGATAAAATAAGTAAATGAAATTACATAGGCCAATAACCTTGACATAATATTATCGACATAATATCATCAAATCTGTACTGACGTTTAATAGTGCGAGGACACATTAAACTAATTTTATTAGTTGATATCGATAAAAATGACGTACAACCGTTGTGTAATTTCAAGAATTTGAATGAAGAAGAAAACTACATACACAAAAATAAACTTTTTGAGGAATTAACTTTCTTTAATATTTAATATAATTTTCATAATATACAATCAAAATTTTTTCCACATTTTCAGACTTTAATCTTCGTCGCCTGGCTGATAATATCCATTTTAGCCAACTAAATGACCTTTCTAGGTCAACAGTAGTAATTGGAGCAAATTCAAACAATTTATAGTATTGATGAATTTCTGTTATATGACTCAGTTCTATTTCTTTTCCGGATACCAAATCATTTAATGTTGTTAAAATTGAAATGCCGACGTTTTTCTCTAACACTGTTTGAAGTTTTTTGTGAATAATTTTGCCTTGAGGATTCAATCAAACGTAATCTTGATATATGTACTTTTTACTTATGGACAAAAATAAAATTTATTTATGGTTAAAAATTTATTTTTATGGATGTCGATAAACTAAGTCGATTTTTAATGAATCACTAGCACTGGTACATTTTTGCCCCCGTGAAACCGGTGTATGATTATTGAATTAACCACCCATCTACAACTTTTACACTGACACATCGACATACACACATACACACACGTTGGAGTATCTCTGAATTTAATAATATTATTTATTAATTTCTTATTACTGTATAAATTAAACTTACATTTTTTTCATTTATCTTTTTACGTTATGTATCATATAAAATATTAACTAGCTTGTTTCTAATCTTATTCTAAAAGAGAGAAATGTCACATCGAAGGTAGCTAGTACTTATAGCACAGGTTATTCCTATTTTAAGTATCAGCGAATTAATGTTAGACACAAACACACTGTAATTTAGTCTTAAGAAAATTATTTGTTTGAAGTGTATACCTTTGGAGCTTAATAAATATATATATATATATATATATATATATATATATTAATAACGAAATTTGTTAGCATTTGCTTTAAGATGCCCTTAACTGTTTGAAACAGTAAAGCCAATTATTGGGCGCGTTTGTAGGTAAATAACTATTTTACGCAGGTATTCTAATTTTGAATGTCAAGGACAAAGGATTTAAGTGAGCTCAGACTCGTGTTCGTTGTAAGCACAAAAGCCAGGACTTTAGTGGGACTAATTTGAGTGTAATATTTGAAGAGACTTGGTCAGAATAATCAGAATGGCCAGAACTAAACAACGCCCGTTTGGCCACCGCTTAACCTAGAGGCTAGGAGATTACGAGTATAATTGTAGATCATTTATTAATATATAGTTTAAACTTTCGTGAGTCATACTGACATTAAATTGCAACGGTTGATGCTCACGTAATTTTTATCACAATAGGCGTGACATGTTTCGAGTGCATCGGGCAGTCATCGTCGGACAGATAGAGTGGTGTTGTCACCATCGCGGCTCGGGCATCACATTTTTTTTATATTCATAAGTAATGTAACGCTATTAGTCATATTTATAACTAAAAACAGTAAATCGGTGTAGGATCATAACGAACAATGAAGTTGATTTTTAAGTCATGACTTTATTTGAAAAAGTTGATAACATACTTTGTGATTTATGAATGAGATAAACAGTGCAACTCAAAATATTTTACAGGTCACTCAATATAAAATGTTTTCGGAATATATCTCTGTTATTTAGTAGCAGCACACAAAATACACCTCTGGTTGTAAAATTATTACCATATGCTTTTTAGTTACTGAGTAAAACCACTGTGACATACGGACGGACAGACAGACAGACGGACTGGACGAAACTATAAGGGTTCCGTTTATGCCATTCTGGCTACGAAACCCTAAATATGTTACGAGATCACTTACCCCGTACGTCTATAGGTACCTATCTATTTTGTGATGATAATTTTGTTGTTTTTTTTTACTAAATATTAGCACGTCACTATTGACATATCACAGCTAACTATATAAACCTGAAAATCATAGACATGAAGATTATAAGCATTTAAAAGACAGTGTTCAAATAAGTAAATTCATAAGTTCATAGTTCGTAGTTCAAATTCATAGTTCAAACCTGCAGTATCATTAAAAAATGGTAGGTAAGTGGGTTTAGATAAGAATATAGGACTAATAGATATAAAAAGTGAGTGCAACGCAACAGTCGCCGTAAAACTTAATGTTTGGCGAGTTTATGATTATGTGTCATTGTACAAAAATTTTTTTGAAAAAAAAAAGATAAAAAAAAAGATAGATTACTAAGTGAGTTTAATATTTTCGCCGTCAACTCTCGCACTATACAGGATAAATCTCGCGAACTTATTGCGTACGAGTTGGTAGCACTTGTTCTAATTTAGGACGGCAGTTTGCGCATTAAATTACGAACTAAGAACTGAAATTATTTTTAAGCAAGCCCACTTTGAGCGCCATTTGCAAATAATCGAGTTAGTTATTAACGGGACACTTTTGTTTAATGTTTTGTATATATTTTTAACAAATGAAGGAAAGGGGGAAAGATTATGACCTCGGGCGGGACTCGAACTCGCGACTCTGAGATACAAGCCCATCGCTCTGTCAACTAAGCTACCGAGACGACACTTAAGCGCCCCCTCTAAAGCGAAAGGAGGGATATGGTGGAGAAATTCGAGGCCTTGGATGTGGTCTCGATAGCTCAGTTGGAAAAGTAATGGTGGTGTATATTTTTCTTTCTAAGAAAATTGGTATCTTTCGGATACGATTCTGCTTATAAATAATAAATTACCAACTTCTTAACATTCTTAGCTTCTTAGTTTTCTATGTCATGATAAAGCTTTGATACAAGTTTAGCAAAATTAACTAATATATACTTACGAGTTGTTTTAACATTCACAAACTAATATTCCAATTTTCTTTTTACAGGTATGTTGTCATCTGCAGGATTCAGGTTACTAGTACACATTTGTAATCAAAAACATCTTGATTATTTATAGGTACAATTGTACAGCACGAATCAAATCATTTTTATTTATTATAAAAAAACATGTTTTTAAGTAGAACCACTGCTATATATAAATTATAAATTGAAAGAGATGTCATATACTACAGAAAAAGTTACCAAGGCCCCCGGTGAGCAGGGCTGGGATTGAACCAGTGACCTCCTGCTTTCGCGGCAGACGCCCTAACCAGTGGGCTACTCGATCAGGGCAGCCAGAGTCCGAAATTTCCTAAGTATATGCAATCCTTTCTTATTTTAAACGTTTAAGGCGTGGTCCGCCAATCCTACAGCTCAGACTTACGTAATAAATGTTTTGAATCATGTTTTTTTTAATTACATTAAAAACCTAAAAATAAAATTACATTTATTATTAAAAATAAATGATTTGATTCGTGCTTTACAATTGTATAGTATGGTGACGTATGGAAACTCAATATACCTTCTCCTACTCCAAATATTTAATTATCATGCCTTCATAACAATGATTAGTTTAATACCTTGTTAATTAATTTAATTAATTAATTATTGAAATTAATCTAAAACAGAATGTACTTCAATGATGCTTAACAATTAATTTTGAAAGTGTAATGAGTGTTTCAGGTTAAACTTCAGACAACCTTCGTTAGTTGTAGTATCAGCTTTTGATAACTATTAAACAGAATTACGAGTACTAGTTTGTTATTAATTATTATTGTAGGAATTTATTAATCACGTAGATAACAGTTTTGATCTCAGCAATAGTTTACATATCTTAAATTAACATAGGTATTTTAAGAGGGGAAATAAAAAAACCGTTCAAATTCTATATAATGAATGTATAAGTCATACTCTATAACTTTTAGTATGGGGCCAATGCCGAAAGCGGGAAAGAAATTGTATTGTCCATACAACTCGGCGTCATTCCGCCGGCCGGAAAAAAAAGTTTTTATTTCATCCTGTATACATTACAATTACAACATAATTTTAAGCAATTGTTTTAACTTCAAGCGCTAACATTCTTTAGCTTATATTATTTTTTAAAGACACTGGTATGTATTTGGAATGGCACTGTAGACATATATGTATTTCGAAACTAAATAAATGTGTTATCCCTTCTGACCAACATTTTTAACCTTTCTGCTATTTTAATAAATTAATGGCTTTAACCTTATTCAGCAGATAAGCATCCCTTATCTAAATCCAATGCATTAGATCTTATTTCAGATACCAAGGCAGCATGAGTGCACTAGCGATATCAAATGCTTACTTTGCCATTTTCGGTTCCAACGACATTCCAAATTGCACTTAATTCCAAAGGGAATACAGTTGTTTTTACATTAAAGTTAAGCCAGATAAGAGGTTTAAGAAGTGAGCTGCAGTAAGATCATTTTGAGTATTGGCTCAATGCCCAGAGGATTTTTATCTTTAAATTAATTCAGAGTCTGCGAAATGTTTGATAACAAAAATTGCTTGGAAGTGTATTCTAAAGTAAATGGGAGTTGGCGTGGCGCCCAATGACGAACTATCCCTAGTTTTAGGTCTAAATAGGTATCAAATGTGATTGTTTTTTTCATAAAGTATCACTTTGTTGATTGCACAGAACTAATATGTCAAGAATGCTTGTGAAATATATATGAATATGTATATGATATGAAAATATAAATAAATACGTGACCAAAAAAACGCAAAGATGTCAACTGTCATTGATAAAAATTACATCGAAATTAATGTATGTTTTTTTTAAGACCGATAGTCTTACCTATATTCTCCGGATTGATTCGTAGATGCGATGACAATTTATCGCATTTTTTTGGCGGATGGAGACCCGATCAGCCCGAACGTAAATGGCTTGCAAAAGATATAAAACAGATAAGATAGAGTGCCAAAATATTAAATATTAATGTATTTCATCTGTGTGAGGTGTGCAATAAAGAGTATTGTATTGTATTGTATTGTATTGTATATTAAAAACTCCAGGGCCTCGTTTCAAGAACATAAAGCAAAACACTCCGCGAAAAGGCGTCATCTCAGTTTCCACACACTAAACTAACTAAAACTGCAAACTTACCGAATGCAAGCTGCAGTTGAATAAAACTTACCCCAAAACTATATAAGGCACTTAAACACTAATGGAATAAGGTTTAAATCCCTTTGTGTTAGTTACGGCGCTTATCCTGTTTCAATTTCCGGATTCAAGAGGTGGCTGAGGACCGTAAGTTATACGAAGACTGGAAGAGAAATATCTTAAGTTTTTGGATAAAGGAACTTTTGGAGTATTCTGAAGATCACAAGAGGCCTGTGTGACCGGTTAGCGTAGAGATCTGTAAAATAGACTATATACTGGACTATAACGGATACTCGTAGGATCCGTTGTCCAAGACAACGGATACTACGAGTAAGTTGAAAATAGATGTCATATTATACTAAAGAAAAAAACCAACACTGACGAAGGCCAATCCGAGGGTCGAACTCGGGTCTTCAGCTTACGCGGCTAACACCATAACCACTAAGCCAACTGGTCTTATCGAAATGCCGGCGAATTTCTCGAGTATATGCAATCTTAGTAACAGGCAAGACGCCCGTGGCCATTTTTCTAAGTACAACAAGCAGCGCTGCTAATTCTAATTAGACATTTTGTGGGTTTTTGTTTCCTTGTGGTATGAATTTACAGCATGTTTGAGTTTCTTTGACACTGCTGAAAACTGACTCGAGCGCACAAAATCTTAGCTTTGGTATTTACACGGATATAATTCACGTTTGGATGATGGATCGGATTCTGAAGATGAATTAAACATGTTGAAATCACAGAAACTGTCCGAAATACATAAGTTCTGATCCACCAACTAATAGCTTGTTACTAAAAAGGTTAAGCATACTTGGGAGCACCGCAGATTAAGTAGATTCTGATAACAAAAACGCGCAACCTACCCCTGTCCAGCATGGTTTTGCCATCTCCTGCTGCTTTTATACATAATGCAAAGTCAAAATCTGTGAAATTGCTTTAAATTTTTTCACCAAAAGTAGTGTTTTCAATCACGAATCATATTTTTAATAAGGTTTTATAGTAATTAAATGCATTTTCGATATTTTACGGAGCTCTTGGCAATGCAATGGTACAGTCACGTCTAGAAATATGTTTACACTTCGGAACTTATTAAAGGAAGGAAGGTTTAAAATTGAATACAGGTGCATATATACTTATGAAGCCCACAGTATACATAAAGTATGCTCACCAGACAAGGCATTTTATTGCTTAGTTGGCACTGTGACATATGTAATAATCCAGTATTACATATTACATAAGTTGTCCGGAAACTTGGAAACCCTCGATTTATTTTTCTATTTTTATAGGGCTTGGAATATATTAAAGCGATTTTATCGGTTAAAACAAAAATAATTGTAACGTTTATATCTTGCCAATTTAAGGGTTAATACATATTTCGGGCATTAAACAATTTTCATTAATTAAATATTAAATATTGATTGTAGTCACAAAATATTTCACGGCCATATTTAATCCAAGCCAGCGGAGCGTGAGCAGTTTAGGTTGTAATTTGCAGTTTTTTTCTCTGCGAATCCACGCATTGTCTGTAAGTAAAAGGATATAAGCGTATAATTTAAACTTTCGTGAGTCATACTGATATTAAATTGCAACGGTTAACACTTACGTATTTTTATTACAATAGGCGTGACATAGGGCATTGAGTGATGCCCGAGCCGCGAAGGTGACAGCACCACTCTGTCTGTCGAAGACTGCCCGATCCAATCGAAACATGTCACGCCTATTGTGATAAAAATTAACCAATTAAATATATGGCCGGCCTAAATCTCGCTCCCTCTCGTGTCTTGAGCAGATCGCCAGTTGAATAAGAGACATCAGTCACAAGTTTTGGCGAAATCCCTTATCTGTCAAAACCTCGCGTTTTGCCAACTGTGGCCGGGTGTGGCCATGTATTCAGAGAAATGTGGATAAGTATTACCTATTGTTCATGTGAGGCCATTACTGTTACTGCGTAATAGTTTGCAGGGTATGTAAAGGTCTGAAAAATAATCAAATGAGAAGTCAGATCATTTTGAAATATTGTACCACATGTCATTAGCCCTCAATAATGCGTTCAAAAACTGCATATAAAGGCCCGCCTAATAAAATTGACTTTTTTGTCACAACATACTTCTTAGCTGTGAAAATGTAAATCGTTTTCGATAATATTATTTTTGTTTTCAAATTTCGAACACATATGATACAAGGAAATTTGATTTGACCTCTATTCTAATATTAGTAGAGATGACGTTTAGTTTAAAATCAATTGTCAATTGCAAACAATGTCTCAGCCAACTCGCAAGCTATTTTGGTATCTAAATATATGAAATTTGGGGCCAACTTTAGTTTGTCTCTGAATTTTTAAAATATAAACGTAAAAAACGTAGTATCATTTATAAATATTTTTTGCGGAAAGTTAAAAACAAATGGCGTGCGCGTCGGCTTTGAGCGATTCTCAGAAATTACTGATTGGCGAAATCGGAGAAGTTTTAGTGATGGGGTAAACCGTGGCGTGAGAGTGCTTCAATTAGAATGTTTCTCAAAAATGTTCTACTGGCTGACAAGAAACCAACGCGTGAGCGATTGGCATCTTGGCTACGTAGGCATTTCTCACATTCTGTCCATCTGCCTGACGATTGTGTGGTCACCCTACAACAAATATTCGGCGAAGTAATTTGCGTACGTATGAGGGCCGACGCGTACCTATTCCGTCCGACCATTCCTATAACTTAGTTTTAACCCTTTTTTGTGTTACGTTTTGGTGTAATGCCAAGTTTGATGTTTTAATCACTAAATGCGCGGGTTGTACTACTTATTTTTTGTGGTTTTGAATTCCAAACACCTACGATTTTTTTTAAATAGATCACGGCGGTGGCAAACAAGCATACGACCCGCCTGTTTGAAAGCGGTCACCGTAGCCTATGGACGCCTGCAACTCCAGGGGGTCACATGCGCGTTTCCGACCCATTAAAATCTTGTACACTCCTTTTTTGAAGAACCCCATACTGTAATCTTTCAGGAAAACTTCGGCAGGGAGCTCAATCAAGCAGGAACGTCCACGGGAGGGAAAAACGATATTAAACGTAGGATTGTTGGAACCTATAGAATTGTTGCCAGACGTACTGTATCACTTGTGTATTCATATTTTGCCTTTAACCGTTTGGTACGGCGTAACACAGGTGTGTAACACAATAGAACGAAATTTTTCCAAGAATTTTAACCTAAGATTTAGTTATAAATAATTATAAAAAATTCTAGAAACATTTGTGTTTATTAAAGAACTCCTTAAAAAACACTCACACGATTTATTTCAAAGCTAAGATTATGAATTTTTGTTTACCGTGGGGTGTCGTGAGGACATAATGAATTTTGTACTTATGGGAGAAAAAAAACGACATTAAGGTTTTTATTTTTTCTTAAATACTTTTACTGATTATTTAGTTACCTTAAAAGTATAAAAATCCTATTAGAATGTAAGGTGTATATTATAATGAATTTCTTGGAATGCGTCTAACTGCAATATTTATTTTTATACAGATTTTTAATATTGAGGACATTTTACTTTTTGGTATGTATACTTTTTTGCAATCCACTCTAACAACTGGCATATTTTTTACGCACAATCCTTTGATGTTTCCACATAGAAATATTGCTATAATATATACTTAGCTATTGTTTGTAAAAACGACGGTGATGGGCTGTAAAATAATGGGCGTAGTGAGAGAAAGATTATGTTCACCTTTTGTTGGTTTAATAAACACAATTTGTTAGAAAAACAGATAGAAAAGTCATAACACAGCTTCTTGTATAAGTCTCAAGCAAACAATGTAGATAAATATGTCAAAAATGACATCATAACAGAAGTATATGATTCAAACATTTATTTAAAAACTTATGCGGCCTGATGCCGGTGACTATATATATGTCAAAGAGTCTGCAACAGTTTGTTTTTAAAGTTGAAAAGAAATTTCGTAATGTTGCTTATAAAACTGCCCGTCAATAAATCTACCATAAAATCTGAAACCCAAGGGTCGTAAGGGCTGCAAAAGGCAGTTACAAGAATATGAAGGCGTAACGCAGTTATATTAGAGTTTTACGAGTTTTCTTTTAATTTATACAAGAATTATTTGCCAAAAAAGGATAATTTATTTTAGTAACTATTAATTAAAAGAGATGTCATATACTACGGAATAAGTGACCAAGGCCTCGGCGAGCAGGGCTGGAATCGAACCAGCGACCTCCTTCTTCCTGCTTTTCTGCTTTACAATCGCTTTAGTAACTGTGTATTCAGTATTACTTATAAGTACCTACGCCGTAGTTTGAAGTACCTACTTAATTCTAGGTAAAGCTTTTTTTTAAATTGGTACCATCCTATATTTTTATTAGTTTTGGACTATTTAAAAAAAAAGTGTACACCTCGTACTTAGATTTTTCCTACTGTCTTAATTCCGAGAAAAAAGTAATCAACTTTAAGAAAATTTTCCGAAATTACATATCTTACCAGTAACTATGAAATAAAAAAAACACAGTCACGTCTATTACGTGCTTTCTTTCTTATTGGACTTTAAAAATTATAAACAAAACAAAAAACTTTGTTTAAACACTCGTGTCATAAATCGAAACATCGGAATCTCACACCCACACGTTATCGATACCAATCGCCAGTTAATTGGATTATTTTAATTAATTTATCTCTGATCTTATTTTTACAGCCACAGGAAATTGATGACATTGTTAGAATTAGTTGACGAGATAAAGGATCCTGGACTATAAATGTGACGGTTGTAGGAAAAAGGTACCTGTCGGTTATATTATGCATGTATTATGGAACGTGGGACATCTGTCGTCGCTGTTTCCCTTTTGGCGAAAATCACGCATAATTCGTGATAAATGTTAATGGTTGACATTTATTTCACATGGCTATAAACGTAAAAATTGGACAGATTAAGCAAACTTTTCAATTCAATTCAATTCAATTCAATTCGTTTATTCTTCAATTTAGGCATTAACGTAATGCACCTATGAATGTCAAAAAAGAGTACAATTGTACAAAATAAGAAATAACATAAATAAAAATTATCACAATAATTGGAATTAGGTATACATCGGTAATTCAACTCATTTCTAATACATAATCAAGTCAAGACAATGAAAATAAATAAAACTAAAGGACATTACATGTACAATCAATAAACAGACAAAGACATCACTTATTTAAAGTATTGGAAAACATTTTCCATATATCCTTATCATTGATATAGTCCGTTACTTTATAGTAAGCCCTAGCAATAAGTGCTTGTTTTACAACGGATTTTAATTTTGAGTCCGAACTCGAAACTCGACAATGACACAAATGAACAGGAAAAGATTGGAAGCATTTGAGATGTGGGTCTGGAGACGTATGGAAGGCATACGTTGGAGAGAAGGAGCAACGAATGAGGAAATGTTACGTAGAGTGGACGAGAGAAGAATGATTCTGAATACCATTGAAGTGAGACGCGGAAAAATGATTGGACATTTGTTACGACATGACCACTTTTTCAAAGCTATTCTGGAGTCTAGTTGGTATAACTTTTCCAACTTTTTTGAATTTTCTGTGGTGGGCTATAAACCACTCTAATTTAAAATTTGGAGCTTCTGGGCCCGCTAGAAGTTCATTACAGTTTGGATGATCGGAGTTTCCAAACTTCGATAGTTCTTAAACTACAAGTTTAAATTGAATGTTATTTAGAATATATCTATGTCCCGTTATAGCATACCTGAAAATTCAGGGTTCTAGCTTTAACCTGTGCAAAATTACAGGGCTTTGAAACTCGCCTGAACTGCTTCAAATAAGGATGGTACGGCGGCGCCTTTGATTTCTCGACTTGTTGGGAGCACTGCCGTGCCTTCAGATTTGAAAGTGCTTATTGCTAGGCCTACTTGAATATATTATTCTCGACTTTGACTCCTATTATGACTGCTTTAAGGTTTCAATATGGCGGTAATAACAACGCCATAAAGATATATTTGGAAATAAACCTAATAATTAGGTTGTCTGGAAGAGATCGCTCTTTACCGATAAGACCGCCTGTTGTTTGCCTCTTTTTCATGTGTAATCTATACCAGTTTGTGTTATTTTTGTTGTTTTGAGGTGCAATAAAGAGTTATTGTATTGTATTGTATTGTATAATTTTATGAACAACCGCAAATTATCAAAGTAGTACCTTTTACTAAAGCATAAATGAAGTTTGGAATTCGTCGTTCAAGTTTCAGAAGATGTAACATTCATGAGAACTAGAGAATTTAGGGACATTAAATTAGTAATTTCAACTATCTCGTGTTGTGTAATAAAGTTTAATCCTTAAGTGGTTTGCATTTGTATCGAATAATTTGGGGCTAAACTTAATGTTTAGACGTAGTTGCATTTTTGCCTGACTTTTGAAGGAAGTTATGGTTTTCGTGCGTATGTGTGTCTAATTCTTCTTCTTTAGTTTTATTTGATTTTATTTGGCTTTATTTAGTTTATTTGGTTTTATTTTGTTTTATTTAGTATTACTTTTTAGTTTCTCTTTTTGTTAGGCTTCTATTGAATTGTATATTTATGTTTCTGCCAAATAAATAATTAGAGCGTGGCTTCCTCGCACAACGTATCAGCATTGCGATACAACGAGGAAATGCCGCCAGCATCCTAGGTACAATGCCTCAAGGACCTATTTTAGATTTAAGGTAGGTAGGTAAGTTACACTTACTGTATACAGTGTGTAAGTCTAATACGGGCGATAAATTTAACCAAACATAGAATTCATTATTGTTATCAATAATTAAAACATATTTTTAAGTTACACTTAATTATGACCCCATAATTAATTTTTTTATAAAATTTTGAGCAGCAATGTACTATAAACTATTTGACGCTGACAGTTGTCAACGAAAGGCCTAGTATAAAAGTTGTACGACATTAACTCCTCGACCGCGTTAGCGTATCGAGGGGTCAAAATATGAAAGTTGCCGGATGATTTAAATAAACGGCAAACATAATTTGAACTCCCGATACGCTAACGCGGTCGAGGAGTTAATGTCGTACAATTTTTATACTAGGCCTTCGGATGTTAAAGGCGAGCGTGTTTGCATTACATTGCGGGCCGAATTATTTTGTATGGATAAAATTTTAATTGCAATTCCATTTAAAAGTTACCTAATTACATTTCTTATGTCCTATACTAACCACCGTTAAGAGGTTCGCCCGTATTAGATTTACACACTGTATATTTTGAAATTAAATGTTATCAAATAAATCATTTATTTATCTAATTAATGACGTGTACTTACAATAGGAAACATAAAGTTATATAAACATTTCCATAAGGATTATGAAGTATGAAGCTAACAATCTGTGCCTAAGTAATTCGGGAGCCGTAAACATTTTGACATATTGCGGGAACAATGGATTTTTCATACAAATCGTTTTTGTACAATAACAAGGGATACGCCATTTTGTATACTACAAAAGAGGTAAGGGCGCGGCCGAGTGAAAGCGGGGTATGTAGGTCGTCAGAGGAAAGTTGTTTTCGCGGGGGCTTCACGACCCTCAGCAATGAGGAATGCGACGCGAGGAGGAGGAGGAGCTTTTAATTAAGTGAATTGGAAACATTTTTGTTGTTTATTTTTTATTGAAGGCTGTAAAAGTGCATAGAGACAAACCACGCTGTATTGTCCTAGCAAATAAACTGTCGAAGATTAAAGTGTTATTTTAAACGTCAGACTTTTATGAAATTATATTACGTTTACTTAACCTTTTCACAGTTTGTGCTATCAAAATCTATTAAACTTAGCATAGACGGACTCTAAATTAGATAACCCTGCTTTGCTGGAACTTATAGTACAATCGTGTTGTTTACGTTGTCCGGCAGATACCCTCAAAAAATGGATAAACCACAGTGGGATTAAACGTGAATTCTGACCCTGATTAACACCTGAGCCTCAATTTTATGTTTAATATAATAATACAAAACTACTTTATACTACTAGGTACTAATGCGTTCAAAATTGCATGGGCAGTTTACGAATGAATTTGTTCATAAATTGCCCATGCAATTTTGAAGGTGTGTGTACCTTTTTTTTGCCCCAAGAAAATCCGTTATAGATCACACTCGGCCCGGGAGACACCGAGTAGGTATGTCCGACTCGCACCGCTTCCACCGCTTCGCTCATGGGACGGCGTTTCCGAAACGCGACTGTACAACCTCCAATTCAAGTTGCGTGTACCTGTTCGGTATTAAAACCTATTCGGTCTTAAACCGCCTGCCAATGACACTAGAGACAGTCTATGCTAAGTTTCCTAGTTTTAAATAGCACAGACTGTAAAAGTGTTAAGTAAACGTCATAATTCCATAGAAGTTTGACATTTAAAATAACACTTTCAAGTTTGACAGTTAATTTGCTGAGAAAAGATAACGTGGTTTGACTCTACCTAATCGTTGTCACTGTTGCTCCACCCCAAACACGCGGATAAAAATCCCCTCCCTCCGCAGATTGCCCCGGTCGATATAGAAATATCGTCGACATTATTTACACAAACACGCCGAAGGAAACTGTCATTTCCCGGCTAATAGCCGTTTTGTGGAAACGCTCGGTTTTCATCAGCTTAATGCAAAACTTTTGTCGGTTTTTATAGAAAAAATCGAGACCGATATTTTGCGGCTTTCACTCGATTCAATTTATCGCTAGTGTTTGATATGCCCAGAGTTTGTGGAATTGTATTAAAAATTATAAATCCTTAGACCAGCCGTAAATTATCACCCTGGTAAAATGGTAGGTAAAATTTGCACTTGCATGTATAAAAGCTACATGCAAGTATAGGACATGATGATCACTGTATTCTTGCACTAGCGACCGGCCGACCGGGCGACCTAGGAAAAATGGGTTTTGAGCTTTTTAGGTTGGTTCAATTGTTCTAAAAATGTATACTTATTGTCAGAAAGAGTTAAGAAAGGTGATAATATAGTTGCGTCATTAATATCATTTCTGAGAATCTAAATACTTTCAGCATGACCCCCGTATTAGTTTTTTTAGTGCATTAAACTTTAACACCAATTGTGTGATGAGGTTAACACAAACAGACAGACTAGCGGTAACATATTACACACACACATAGATTAGCTAATGTGCTTTGTGTAACAATCGTTACTCACGCTTCCGATGCAAACGAGGGAGGCAAACAGTTGGTCAAAACAGACAGTTACAGTTCGTTCACTATAAACATGTGCTCCTTCTAATATCCATGGTCCTTAATATGACGTCTTAACGCGATTCAGTTTAGGACCTAAACTACAGAATAAATAATAGTTAATTATACTGAAGTAGAGAAGCTTCTCTTTCCTACATTGGGCATTTAGCTTGTGAAGGATGAAAATGTCAAGATGACATTAACATTAGGGTACCATGCTGTCAACACAATTTGTAAAAACATATGAATAGGAGAAAATACAGGGTTGGGCATGCCCAAACTGCGCCACGGATTCTAATGCGGTTTTTTTTATAGATAGAGTGATTCAAGAGGGAGGTTTATATGTATTATAATAACGCGTGCGAAGCCGAGGCGGGTCGCTAGTTTGAATATAAATGCAACTACCCATCCATCAACCTTTTCTTGCACCATATTTAGTAGAACAGCTTATACGAAACGTGATGGCGCGCCGATACAAAGAATGTGCCGAGTCATACAACATGCACTTTCATATGGAGATGCACTTCAAATATGGCCGATCAGCGGTTTTTCCAAATTGATTATACAGCTTTGGGAATTGATGTAGGAGTTGTTTTAATCGTGGACCCTTATGCGGATAGAATAAGGTCTATATTTTACTGTTTCATTTTTATAAAAACTGGATACGCCTACAATGTGTGTAATGCATTAATTCATGTCGGTCAATATGTTTAAGTTTGCGTTATTTCGCGTTAAAGCGGTTGGTTTTGCTGTTACCGCTTTACTATTGAGGAGGTATTTCTTCCTAGTGTTTTTTTAGCATTTATTTCAAGAAAAACAGTACACTAACAATATTTAAACTTCCGCCAAACTGTATTCAATTATCTCAGCCTAGACCACGGCTCACGGCTCCCTGGAGCATGGGGTTTGCTTTAGGCAACTAATCTCAAACTAGATTTTCGAAAGTGACTCCCATCTGACCTTCCAACCCTGAGGGCAAACTAGGTCTTAATAGGATTTACGGTTTCCTCCTTTTCCTTCACCGAAAAGCGATTGGTAAATATCAAATGATATTTTGTGCATTCATTCATTCATTCATTTATTTTTAATAAAACATAGTTTTACACGTCAGGCAGGTAGGTACATAATAATATGGTAAGTAGGAACCAGTGTATTGTGTTAGTATTGCTTACATAATTGTACGACAGATAGGCATAGCGCAAGTACAAATATTGTTATTTAGCTCATATCATAATTGAGTTGTATTACTGCAATACAAGTTTCAACAGCAGAAACGTTAATGTGGCGCTGTGATTTGTTATTCATTGTATTTTGTTAACATTTATATAGGCATAAGTTCTGAATAACTCATTGGTAAGAGTCGGGATATGAACCTGTGCACTTCAGCTTGCATGACGCACGCTTTTACCGCGGGGTAATTAGAAACTAATTACATTCGTCACAAAAAGTGATTTTTAAACCGCTGTGTTTCCGCTATGTGTTGTTTGGCTGGATGCGGGTGGCGCAGGACCGGTCATTGTGGAAATCTTTGGGGGAGGCCTATGTCCAGCAGTGGACGTCTTTCGGCTGAAATGATGATGATGATGATGATGATGTTTTCAAAGTCAAAGTAAAAGTCGAATATCATTTATTAAAGTAGGCTTCGCTAGTAGCACTTTAGGATATCAAATAAAACTGCATGTAATAATTTCGTTGGAAACATTTTCTCTTGAAAATAAAAGTAATAAACAAACGTACAAAGTAATAAATAATGTCTGGCGAAATACAGGGTGGCCCAGAAATTCGTATACAAATGTTTATATCATTATTATTTTAGCTTTATACGAATTATAATGTATACTATTACAATTGTAAATATTTTTAACTAAATAAAGAATGACTCACACTAGCACGGGACGGGGTGGGACGGGAAAATCTGTCAATTTCTTTAAAAAGAATCACGTGATAGCTCGGAGCCCTCGGATGTCACGTGACGCTTTCTATAGAAATTGACAGATTTTCCCGTCCCAACCCGTCCCGTCCCGTCCCGTCACGTACTAGTGTGAGTCATCCTTAAATCGAATCGTCTTCAAAATGTCCGAGCTTGGCTTTAAAACGAAGGCAAATGTTTGTAAAAAGATTAACAGTTTGCCGCAGCTACTATACGATTTGTTTGTCTAATTACAGGAAGATAGCTTTATGGTTTATGGTTTAAGAATTTATTTCTCCAAAAGAATTATAACAATTCACTTAACTAGAGAAATACAAAACTATCATAATTTAAATATACATGTGCTATAAGTGTATGAACACAAATCAAACAAAGTAATAATATTGTTTAAGAATAAAGTAAAGTGGGTACAGTATAATCCTCATAATTACCATCACGCGAGCGCGGGGGAATGGAATTTCGTTCCAGCCAGCTGATCGTGTCATCATTAGATTAATCACAAACTCCATAGATATAACTAAAGTGGATTTGATTGAGTATGCTGAATATGCCTATGAATCTAGGAAAATTGCGCTATTGATCGACATTGCATGTCTTGCGAAAACTCCAACCGAAATATAAACGGTGAATGCAGAAATACTCAAGGTTTACAGCCTTATGAAGATTTTTTCTATACCTAATTATTGTGATTAATTTTGACATTTTGTTTTATTTATTTTTTAAACCTTTATTGCAAGATACTAGACCTAATGCCTTAAGACATTCTCTACAAATCAACCATTCGGCCAAACAAAAACTTACATATTATATGTAATGTAATGTGTGTATTATATGTTTTCAAAATCTATACACGATTAAGCCCCGTTTTAGTAAATATATAATACATATTATATAATATATAACTTAGATAATATGTCATATTCAAGAATAATACCATCTAATTATCAATAAACATATATAAAAACGGCCTCCTAGCCTAGTCGGTAGTGACCCTGCCTACGAAGGATTTCCGGGTTCGAATCCTGGTCAGTGCATTTATGTGTGTGTTTATCACGAATATTTGTTCCTGGGTTATGGATATTTTCTATTTATTTAAGTATTTATTAGTATTTATATGTTTAAAAAAATAGATATCTATCTATCTATTCTATATATCGTCGTCTTGTACCCACAACACAAGCCTTATTGAGCTTATCGTGGGATTAGGTCGATTTGTGTAAGATTGTCAAATATTTTTTTTATATTGACATATATAAATATACATATCTACATACAAAACATATTATATTTATATAATAAACTATCCATGATAGATAGATAGATCATTTATTTGTATTATTTGTACATCGTCACATTTCAATTAATTATTTACACAAGTAAACAAAATAATAATAATAGGGATGCATACCGTTACACAGATTGTGAACGATGAATTAAATTAGACGGTGTTTTCGTAACTTGCGGTTGAAGGAAAAGTCTTACTTTATTCTACTAAGATATGTCAACGTATTTTCGGGTCACCCTGTATAGCGTCGCGTTTTGGGTATAGTCGGCTATAAAATCATGAGAATGAATAGCTCGCAAATTGAACTGAAAATAATACTTTCCTCGTAATCAAAATATTGAGGCCAAAATATTATTTCACGAATAACAAGCTTATAAGCTCTTCAAGCAAACAAAACAGTTTAATTCAAATAACTATTTCAGACATAATTAACAAAATATATACAGTAACGGGTCTATTGCGAATGTAGTGAATTTACCTTAATATACCGACGTTTCAACACAGTCTTCCGCCGAGTGACTTCCCGCCGGGTACGCGAACATTTCTAGCAAGATCGCCGTTGACACTTCGCTGATTCATCAGTCAAGCCGAGTCCATGACACATGAATCTGTGTCGAAACGTCGGTATATTACAGTAAGTTAAGACCGACCTTAGATTTAAAATAGGCCCTAGAGTCCTAGGTACAATGCCTCTAGGGCCTAGAGGCACTGTACCTAGGATGCTGGCGGCATTTCCTCGTTGTATCGCAATGCTGATACGTTGTGCGAGGAAGCCAAGTAGGTGCATTATTGAAAACTAGTTTCCGTCTGCGTCTACGTCCACATATAATAAATTTTTAACCTCGTTTCAGCCCTGGTAATAAGCTAAGCTAAGCTAAGGTAATGAAAAAAAAAACGTTTTAGTGAATTTCTATATATAAATCGGTCTCCCCGATGACATATTTGTGACGTTTTCATGCTAAAGGTACCACATTGTCATTTGTAGATAAGGTTGATTTCCGAGTTAATGTCTGAGGTAGTTGCCAGGGGTCTTACCATGACGTCTTAACGCAATTCAGTTTAGATTCAGTTTAGGCTGTTGTATGGAAGCGACTCAGTTTAGGTCGTCGCCTGAATTGCGTTAAGACGTCATGGTATGGTTTTTAGACTATCGACCATAGACAAATGCGGCCTTTAAGCCGGTAACGACACAAATGTTTTGATTAAAAAATACGTTGTGGTTGTGATAAGGCATTTTTGTTTAAAAAAAAACATTTTTACAAGCCTTTACTGAACTTGCAACTAAGAGTGTTTGTGTGATTGTTAGGGTCAAATCTTGCAAGCTTAGTTTAACTAACTTTTCGTTATTTGAATAAGCTGAAACATCACATGCTTATAAAGATGGGATGACGATATCATGTTATGATATCAAGGTACGATACGATAAACATATTTATATCTAAGGTATAGAACGTTAATTATCTTTAATAAAATTCAAAATTATTTTATCATTTATCATTCCAAATAATAACACTTATCTCTTAAAATAAATAAGATCGAAATCCCCTAGGTAAACTCAAACAAAATCGTGTAAAACCTACTCCTCAGAGCCAAAACTCGCTTGTACAGGCTTGTACACCTCATTTCCCAAAACGGCCTACGCTTACGACCTCAAAAATATGTTAACACATTTCTCTTTATTACAATGTCGTAAGGCGCAAGTTTGTAAAGATATTTTGAGTGTTGGATGTTGGAGTGTCGCTTGGGTCGTTTTGGATGTGAGTTGCGTGTCGTTCTCTCCTTGGGGACCCATATTTTATATCCCCTCAGTGTAGGTTATTTTTGTTTTATATTTGGAAAGTTGTCTGCTTGCTAACTGTCGGCTTGGAGGAGAGGGAATAGCTAATTTTTTTGGATTGGATGTTCGTACATTGTACTGAAATTTTAGGTATGTATATTGGTGGTACGTGGCGCTTTTTGATAATCTACTTATAGACTATTTCCACAGTGTAAGGACTCTATACAGTGGACAAGGTTCATACAACCTAATCGTTCGGCGTCTTAGCTTGTCCGAAACTCAGGGCTGTCACAAATCTTTCGTGACATGTTTCAATTTTTTTTATCTTGCGACATACGCTATTGAGATTTGTTTTTTTATATTGTTATTTCTCGGAAAATCAAATTGTAACAAAATGAAGATTGTACAATAGGTACCTATTGCAAAAATCGGTGCCATCTTGGATTTTGTAAGTTTAACTCCGATTTGGATAAAAATCTATATCTGACGCTCCGGTGAGGTCAATAACATGAATCTGGTGATTTTACAAAACCCAAGATGGCGTCGGTTTTTACAATAATTTTCCAGTTTTCACTCTGGATTTATGTTAAGGACCCCGCCGGATAGTCAGATATCGATTTTCATCCCAATCGGAGGTAATCTTACAAAATCAAAGATGGCGTCGGTTTTTACAATATTCTACAGTTTTAACTCTGAATTCTTGTTAAGGACCCCGCCGGATAGTCAGATATCGATTTTCATCCAAATCGGAGTTAATCTTACAAAATCCAAGATGGCGTCGGTTTTAACAATATTTTACAGGTTTCACTCTGGATTTATGTTAAGCACCCCGCCGGATAGATATCGACTTTTATCCAAATCGGAGTAAACTTTACAAAATCCAAAATGGCGTCAGTTTTACAATATTTTAAAATTAACAATAAACTCGTCGCAGCCACAAATACTGATATCCTGAGAAATTACAACTAAAAAATCACGTTCTAAACTGGCGTACCTCCCTATGTTATTAATTCACGTATCAAAATACTATAACTTGACAGCCCCGAAAATAGACCTCACAATCTGTATGGAGTTTGTGAGGAAATCCCCCTCCGCCCGCTTCCCCGCACACCCCCCATCGTTGACCCGAAAATCGCCGGAGCTGACTCACTGTATAGAGTCCTTACACTGTGCTATTTCTGACATTGTACGAAATAAGTAGCACATATTTCTTCATAAAGAAAATGTTAATTTGAATAAACATAGGTGTAACCCAATTATAACATCGCAAGAGATTTTAAGTGGATAGTTTTAAAAAAATGTTTGGATATTTTGATGTTTTTTCTCCTACTAGGATAGAAAGAGCTCGTGATTCTGAGTAGGAATCACATAAAAAATACATAATGTATAAATAAGTGGAGGGGGATAACCCCTTAAATGGTTGTAGGTTGAAGCAAAATATACACATAATCATAAGACACTCGAAAACTGTAATCTTCTTTCAGCAGTCGGATAAACAAGTAATTGAAAATAGATTGACCACGTAAAATAGGCATTGCGTGAGAAGATTCATAAAAACCTACGCATAACGTGAGCAATTAGTTTATCAGAACCAATTCTTTACGTAGGATTATTTTAATCGAGAAGACATTACGGCGTGGGTTGATACAAATACGTGGTACAGAAAACATCGGAGAAAATGTTAGAAGTATGGAAAAAATAAAAAATAAAAGTATAGTCAATAGTTTATTCAGTCCGCTATGAAGGACGCAAGAATATGCGACACGCTCTTCTGGGTATAAAAATAAAATTAAAGGTACTATTGCGAATATTATAAGGTGACATGAAAAATATACAATTGATACTTTGTATTTTATCACATTGTATCAATGAATGTATTCATTGTGTTAATGAATTAATTCATCATCATCATCATCATTTCAGCCGAAAGACGTCCACTGCTGGTCATAGGCCTCCCCCAAAGATTTCCAAAATGACCGGTCCTGCGCCACCCGCATCCAGCGGACTCCTGCGACCTTCACTAGGTCATCAGTCCACCTTGCGGGGGGCCTACCCACGCTGCGCCTTCCGGCGCATTAATTACTAAATGATTATTTATCAAATGAGTTTTTGTCAAACGATACATTTGCGTAACATATTTGCCAAATATTGCTTTTGTGAAACGTTTTTTGTAAAATGAAAAGTTGCCAATAATTATTGTATTAGTAGACCGTGTATAAAATAATGGCATCGTATTACCTAACCGTCTCCTATTACACGTGGTCACTCTGAAAGTTTGTAAGTTAGGGCACTGAAAGAGCATGCAATGAAATATTAAAATTTGCCGAAAGAGGGTAATGATTTTTGAGCGTGTCTCCATGCCCTCCCATGCCTGCGGGTCTACCACGAACATCAAACATTGGCTTTGACGGAAAAACCTCTTTGTCACTCTAATATGCAAGTGTGACTGAGATGGAGATACATATCCGCAATCGTTCGATTTTCGTGGTACCTGGTGTTTCGTGGTGGCCTGTTACAGTCTATATTGTTTTACGGATTTCGTACATAGGGCATCAACATTGTGAACTTAGGCGCCAAAATAACGTAAAGCCAACCAATTGGATTCCTAGGCCACTGCAGGACACTATAGATTAGATTGTAAGAAATCTCTAACTGCTTGTCATTTTGATGTGGCCTAGGATTCCAATTGGTTGACTGTGCATAACTAGTCTGACTCTTCATTGTTCTTAAATCCACTTGTTAAAACTATAACTCGATCTTTTTTTAATTTCCACTTTTTATTAGCTTATCTCTCGTTTAAGCAGCTGGAATTTGTTTTTCGGTTGTTAGAATTTAAATCCGGTAAAATTTCTTTAAGTTATAATTGTACTTCAATCTGTACCATGAGGGCTGTAATTTAGTTTAGTTTAGTTTTATTTATCTCATTACACAAATTTCATACATTGAAATATATATTTTCGCTTATACTACTGTTTGTCTAATGATCGTTTAACAATTAAATTTTATAAATAATATTATATTCAATTTCAATAGTAAACATAATAAAAATAATATACAATAAAATAGTAACTAAAAGGAATGTCAAGACCTAAAACTAAAATGTTAATTAAAATAAAATTATGAATGTCGGCACAAAAAGGATTCAATTATAAATAAAAGTTGTACTAGAAGTACCCATCAAAATTGATGATTGTATGTCAGGATTAATATTTTTTTTTAAATGTAAGTAATATTAGAAACAATTGTTTGTTACACCGTATATTTACGTTATTCGGCTGTTTTCCTTTAAAATGAAAAATAGAAAATTATTATAAAACCACATACGAATTTGAAGTTAACTATTTGGTAGTTCTTTTCATGTAGATAAGGTATTTTTCTTTTCAGTGGTTTTCTAGAAAACACCGACAGAGTTGCCCTTTTCAGCGAAGACGGCCTTCAGATTGACCACTCAGTCACAGTGTTTTGAGTTAAATAATGCAGGTAAGTTTACAGTCACTAACAAGGAAAGTAACAACTATACTGTACTGAAAAGGTTAACTAAAATTTCAGACCTCCTATACAAGACATAATGAAATTCTAAATCAGTTATCAGCGCGGTGATAGATCATTGTCGGTAAAAAAAGAACTATTAGCATCGCGTGGGCTGTATGTTTATTTACCATCTAAAAGGTACACCAAAACTTGCTGACTCTGTTTTCCAAGAACACATAGTTACTATAATAACATTTTCGCACATTGATTAGGGTTGTACAAGCAACGCGGCGCCGGCGCTAACCTCTGTTTACGATTGGCAACCCTATTGCGATGCGATAGCCTCGCCGAGTCGAGCGCTTAGTCTAACCAGTTTTACGTAGGCGTACTCGATAGCGATTGCGCAATTTGATAGAGTTTGCACCTTGCTCGGTCTTAAATGTGCTGGTGCCATGAGTATGGCGTAGAATGACAATCTCCAGCGACTCGAATATATATATCCGTCTCGCTCCTGCCACCACTCTGGCAGCGAGACAAGACGAGACGAGAGCAACTTATAATACCAATACAATGCACTTACCATGAATTGCATCGTATTCGATAGCGAATGCGGCATTCGAAAGTCCGTCTCGCTCCTACTACTCTGGCAGGAACGAGATGAACATACTTTTGAATGCTGCAGTTACTATTGAATACGGTGTCGGTGTACTCATGCTAAGCATACTGGTGGGCGAGATGCAAACTATCGAATTGCGCAGTCGCTATCGAGTATTAATGGAATTGAATTGAATTTAAAATTGAACTAAAATGTATTTTTTCAAGTTAATGCATGTTAGAGCCGGTGTAGCTTTATTTATTTTTCATTGGACTTTCAAACGTGAACTGTAACATGCCTACTTGAAAAATAAATATTTTTTTTACTTGATTTGATTTTGAGTACGGTAACGTAGAACACACGGTAAGCATACAATAAGCGTACTATCTAAAATCAACCGTCATCTGTATTTCTATCTCTTACATATTCGAAAGTTTACCTCTAATGTGTTCCAACCGGATTTTGCTTCTAAACCTACGAGCAAAAAAACAAAAGAGACTCCTAAATGAAAGCATTCAATCAACATTGTCTCTTTCAAAATCTAGGAGCTCCTGTTTACCATAGATTAGGCTTATGTATCTGTTTGTTTGTCTTATATTTTACATGCAAATAAAGTTTTAATCTGATCCGATGATAACTTGAGTACTTCCATCACCAATTTCCGGAAATTAATTATGATGTTTCAATATCACGGCAGTGTGCGACCCGGTAGCCTATAGGAATACTTCGCGTGGGAGGCAAAATGTGCCGATGCTAGGCAAATATCAGCCCCCGACGCAAGTAATAGAAGATTAGATAAATACATTTATTTGCGACGGTCATAACAAACGGTACAAACATTATGTGTGCATCCAAAATGGACCCAACTCACAAGGCAGGGTCCCCGCTGTCCGGCTCCGATTTGATTGATTTTTATATATGTTATAGAGTAGTTAAAAATAGCTGACACGTATTTTTTTTAAGCTGCCCAATTTCAACCTGTTGGCAGAAATGGTCCTCCAAATTACGAAAAAGTGACGAACCGTTTTAACTTCTGTAGAGAGTTTTTTTTTCAAGCAAACTGCGTTGTTATTACTAACGGCTATGTTTAACGGCCTCCTAGCCTAGTTGGTAGTGACCCTGCCTACGAAGCAGGAGGTCCCGGGTTCGAATCCTGGTCAGGGCATTTATTTGTGTGTATATCACGAATATTTGCTCCTGAGTTATGGATGTTTTCTATGTATTTAAGTATTTATATGTAAAAAAAAAAAAAAAATTAAAATTTAAACTGTTTATTTCAATAAGAATTAAAACAAAAAAAATTTCCATATAACCTAGACCTTAATCTTAATATTAAAGATTATTTTGTGTGGCCTCGGTTACAAAGCTGAGTTGCTCACACTTATGAACTATATGTATGTATATTATGTGGTTCTTACCTTATTATTATTATTGTTATACCTTGGAACAGCCTGGGAGCGCATCCACTCCATCTGTCTCGAGAATGTCATTAATAAAGTATTTTTTTAACACATTTCCTATTTGTTTACTATTTAGAAGTTCAAGTTTCTGTACAATTTCCATAGGTAAATTATTTAATATTTGGGGGAGGATGCACTTCCAGGTTCTTCTGCCATATTCATTACATTGCTTGGGGACACGATAAAAAGGTAGGTTGGCATTATAGCGTAAGTTATTTGGCCTACGGTTTTTATCCAAGTGTTTAATTTTATCGGCATTTTCACAAATTATAGCGTACTTGAATTTATCAAACACATTCATCACTTTACAGTACTTAAAAAGTTGGCCATAATTATTTTTATATTTATATCTTATTTTTAAGGGCACAATATTCTTTAGTATTCTTATTTGTAGGTTGTAGATACTATTCAGGTATGTTTTATACGTTTTACCATAGGTCGAAATGCCGTAGCTTATTATCGAGTCGGCCATAGACATATACAATAATCTTAAAGTATTGTAGGGCAATTTATTTCTAAGGATGTACATTTTGGACAGTATAGCTCTTAACCTGTTACACACATGGTTTACATGATGGCTCCAGTGGAACCTATGATCAACTTTGAGTCCCAGGTAGGTATGTTGTTCTACTGGTTCAAGTATATTACAGTCACATTGTTGCGGCTGCTGGTGCATACATTGATGTTCGTGCGCTACAATTTTAGGGCAGAATTTAGTTTTTAGGTACGGGGAATGTACATACATTAGCTTTGTTTTCTGGTAGTTGATAGATAGGCCGACGTCGTGTGCCCATTTACACATAAGATCAAACTCTAGTTGCATTATGGTCTGTGCCACTTCTGCGTCTCTGTGCGCCGACACAATACATGTGTCGTCCGCAAACTGGTACACAGAGCCGCGCTGAAATAAGTTGCACATTTCGTTCACATAAAGTAGGTATTCAGTTGGACCTAAAATCGAGCCTTGGGCTGTGCCCCGTACGGTTGATATTAGGTTGCTATATTCACCGGATACGCATACCGTACTGAATCTGTTAGAATGATAGTTTTTGAACCATTCCAGCGTTGGGCCCTGTATACCACTTTGCTCCATTTTTTTGTATAGTACATCATAATTTAAAGTTTCAAAAGCTTTACTGAAGTCTATCATCACTATAATGACATGCTTTTTATCGTTTAAATGGCCATTCACTTCGTCTGCAAACAATGATAGTAGCTGCGAAGTGCTTTTATTCCTTTGAAATCCAAATTGTTGTTTATGTATTATTCCATTTGACGTTAAGAAGTTATTAATTTGTTGACCAATATATTTTTCAATAATTTTGTCAATACATGATAATATAGTTATTGGCCTATAGTTGTTTGTGTCCACATAACTACCCTTCTTATGAATTGGCCTAATGACACCAATTTTTAATTGATCCGGATATTTTTTACGTTCTATACACATATTTATCAAATGAGTTAACACTGGAGCCATACTTGCGGAGATATATTTAATGTCTCTGGCGCGAATCTTATCAAATCCTGGACTTTTTTTATCATCAATGCTGTTCAGTATCTTTAACAAACTTTGTTCTTTTATTTTATTTAATCTAAATGATACGGTTGGTTCGTTTGCGTACGTCTTTTCTTCCAACAAAGGTACGTCACAGTCATTAAATACACTCCTCACATTCGATTCGAAGTCTCTAGCAAACATATCCGAAATCAAATTAGCTTTCATCCTGAAGTATTTCATAAGCAAGTCGTCAACTGCCTGCGTGACACGGCCCGTTAATTTATTTATGATTTCCCACATTTTTTTTGGGTTTCTACGATTACTAATAATATTTTTTTTAATACAATTATTTTTGGCCTTATTTATTAATTTATTTGACCTGTTTCTATATTTTTTATAAATTAATTCATTTTGCCTATCACTAGTATCGCTCAGGTGTAATTTTAACAACTCGTCCTTTCTCTTTGACATATGTATTAACTTATCCGTTAACCATTCACAATTATTGTTATTTTTATAAGAAGGTTTTTTTTCCTTACTCCCTTTTGTATATATATATTGAAATTTGTCATTTATAAAACTTAATATTTCGTTAGGTTCACCCATACAAAACACGGGGGTCCAATCAACTTTAGTAAGTTCCTGCCTTATAATGTTATTATCAAGCGTGGTAATAGGCGTGCACTTATTATTAGCAATGGGGTCATGACTGATAAGAGCTAGGCCGGTGATAAAATGATCTGCAATTACATTCCTCACAACAGCTGAGCGCACGGTGTGGCTCGCGCGCGCGACCCCCCCGCCCCGCCCGCCGCCGCCATCACGAAAGAATATGTGATCTATGCACGACTTGGATGTGCCTTTTTTCGTTGTCTCTATTCTAGTGTACTGAGATATACAACAATCAAAACCTAGTTCGTTTAAAGAGTCAAGGTAGGAACTTACCAAAGAGTTTGCATCCTTAATATCTAGATTACAGTCACCCACAATTATACAGTTATTTTTATTAGAATTTTTTTTCAAGAGGTTTTGAAGTTCCATAATGAAATCACGTGTACACAAATTCGGTGGTCGATAAATAGCACATACGTCCGATATATACCCGGTATTAAGTCTCACTGTACCAAATAAACACTCGTAACTTCTTGAGGACACTGGTTTTTTTATGAACGAAACTGACTTGTGAGCATATACTATGATGCCGCCTCCTTTCCGGTGGTTCCGTAGCTCTGAGTACATGTTATAGTTTTCTAAACCAAACAATTTATTTGTTGACTCGGTGATGTTAACTTCAGTAACTATTATTAGGTGTATGGTTATCGGGCTAGTTGCAATAATAAATTCTAGTTGGGAATGATTTTTAATCATTGATCTTATATTGACGTTCAGCATTAGTAGTTTATTTTCTTCCGTAGATATATCCAACGTGTAATCATTCCATGATTCATGGCATGTTTCAGTTATATTATTATTTGTGTTGATATTATCCATTAACAAACAGATAAATAAGTTGGCCAGTTGACTTCATTGTCATGTGTTATTGTAGTAAAAATAAAGACGTAAGATCCTATAGTAATATAACGAGGACCTACCTCATTTTTTCTGCAGCTCCTTTTTGATGGAGTCGATATCGTTGGCTGATCTCACGTAGAATATTTTTTTATCACCCTCGGCTTTACGTACCATTATTACACCGTCCTTACACCAAACGAACTTACAGAGTGATTTTTCTTTTAATTCTGTTTTTGTTTTCCACAATAGGTATGCTATAGTAGGGCTTAATGCGGCGCGTACATATATCCTAGAGTTGGTGTCGTCGTCCACGTCACTCCACAGGTCACGCAGGCTCATGTCGGTGTTCTTCGCGGCCCGCAGCCAGGACTCGCGGCTGCCTTCACGCAAGGTCACCGCGATCGTCGCCTCCACGGCGGTGCGCGCTGCCCTCGCGGAGTCCCGGTGTGATGCTTTCTTTTTTCTATAGCATTTTATGATCTGATCCTGGTCCTGTCCGAGTACTTGACAAATTTGTGTAGTTATTTGTTTAATATCTTCATTGTTCTTCTCCATTACGCCACAGATCTCGATATCGTTGGATGCCTGTGCTTGTTCAAATTTATTTATTTTTTGTTCTAGCACTCCGTTTCTTAGCTCCAGATTTTTATAATTATTTGCTAAGTTCTTGAACTGGTTTTCGCATAACTTTAGTCGAGTTTCATACCCTTCGACTTTTTCTTCATACTCATCTATTTTATCCGAGTAAAATTTGAGGGTATCTTGAAGTTCGGTCCGTATGATATCCCTAACGGTTTCTCGCATACCACGGACTTCTTTTCGGATTTCGAGTAGTAAATTCGATTGTTCTTTTATAT
This sequence comes from Lathronympha strigana, assembly GCA_949128165.1. Classification (NCBI taxonomy): domain Eukaryota; kingdom Metazoa; phylum Arthropoda; class Insecta; order Lepidoptera; family Tortricidae; genus Lathronympha; species Lathronympha strigana. The sequence goes on from OX421903.1 coordinate 1,530,894, forward strand.
TAGGGCCTTCTACATCCGTCTCCTCTTCCTCATCCTGGGGATCGGGTAGAATAACCGAGATTCGTTTCGGCTTACCGCCGCCCGTCTTCACACAACGGTTACACTTCCAATCGACAGAGGCGGTCGCGGATAAAGCACTCAACTGATCATTGGATAATGCAGCACACGAGCCATGAAACCACCTGCTGCATTTGTTACACTGTACACCTGGGTTCTTTTTTCCCACTACTTTCGAACAGTCAACGCACTTTACGGCCATAATCGTAATAATAATGTGTGCATACGCAGCGCGCTAATAGTGTTATCGCGACCTTCCGCTAGCGGTGCGAGCGAGCAACTGATGTATCTGTCTATTATATATATCGTCGCCTAGTACCCATAACACAAGCCTTATTGAGCTTACCGTGGGACTAGGTCGATTTGTGTAAGATTGTCCCATAATATTTATTTATTATTTATTTATTTATTACTAGTTTTGATATATGTTGGAGAACATGAAAAAATAATGACATATGTTTTGCTATTTCTGCTAAAAACTCATATTAAAAAAAAACACACTTCAAAGTTCCATACTTTTCATCCTGACCTGACCCTGCCTGCTAACCCGATGGTCCTGGTTTCGCGTCCCGTAAGGGAATTTATTTATTTTGTGTGATGAACACAGATATTTGTTTCTGAGTCATGGATGGTTTCAATGTATTTATTTATTTGTATATTATATATATCTTTGTCTGTGTACCCGTAACACAAACCTTCTTGAGCTTACTACGGTACTTACTTAGTCAATTTGTGTGAGAATGTCCTATAATATTTACTTAGTTTTTTCTGCAAACGATTGTCATCTTGCCTGGGTTCCAGGGTGCGTAGCGTATTATCTCTCTCTATCACTCTTCCTTATTAGTGCGTCAAAGACAGTTGCGTTTCGTTCGCTAGCTACCTATAATACGCTTCCGCTTATCTCTCGCACCGTTTCCATGACAGTACGGTTCGTTAGACATTTTTCCGTCAGCGCGTCTGTCTGTCTCACCCCTAATTAGCCCCCTCTCGAGGGTGAGGAACATCGAGCATAGACAAACTGGAGTAGCATCTGACATTTACGATACAAAATATTCTGCTATTTTTGCGAGGGAGGGGATGTACTCTTCGTACGTTACGTAGTAAAGTGTCAGATATTTCAGTCCATATAAAAATGGCAATGTCGGCGGCAGAGGAGAAATTAGGTTGGAAGGTTTCTAGTTGTTTATGCTCTAAGGTGAGAAACGCCCAAATCGAAAGCTTCATTCGGAGAGAAGATTTCCGGGAACATTGGGTATACGATCATAACGAGAAATACTATGTGTATTCAAGTAGAAACGGGCTTGCGTATAAAATAAAATAAAGTTAAAATTGTTGTTCAGTTTGGTTTCAATTCAAAATTTGCACGCTCTTTCAATAGAGCTTTTGACTCATCTGATGTGAGTATGAACATTGACATATTAAACGAAGTAGACACACAAAGCAGAACAAAACCGTCAAATGTGAGTGAGAATGACATTAGCGAACTTGCATTGATGATGAGACCAACGGTAAATGTTTCGTACGAAAAAAGAGCTTAACATAAGCATTAAGTGTCAAATTCATACACCGAACTACAAACACTGTTAAAAGTATATAGGCTGTTGGCACTTGACGAAACGTCACGTTCCAAACTAGACTACATGAAAAACTACCGCAAGATATTTCTGGGGTACTCTCTGAGATATTATTATAGCTTGTAAAGCTCCTGATAATATCTGGATATTAAAACATTCTAGTAACTGAACTGCGGTCAACAAACAGAACTTAATATTGAAATTGTTACGCAATGGTTCATTGAAGTTCATATCCGATACGATGTACTGACATATCGTGATACCAGGAATTCAGGATTCAGACGGGTTAATGTGGTCTCACTTTTGAAACTAGAGAAAAGTCGACATAATAGGTGTTCCTGCTGCTCCCAGATAGAAAATTACCGAGCTGCTGGCGTGGGAATACAAGAGAGTGGATGGATGGGAATGAACGAACGGAATATGAACGAGTGAACGAATGCATGACTTATATTATAATGATCCAATTGACTAACTTATTTATTTGTTATTTTATTGTATGTTGTTATTTTATTTTATTTTAAAATTTTTGCTGACATTGTTATATTTCAATTTTAATTTTAGTCTGTATATTTTGACATTTTTACTAGAACTAAGTGTTACTTTTGTATATTATTTTTATATTTAATCAATCTGACGTTGAAAAGTGCTGAAATTTGGCCTACTTCAAAAAAATGTTTTTTGAGTTTGAGTTTTGATAAAGGTCTCCACTCTAAGGTATCTAATACTCAATAATAATTAAAGAATTAATACTTCAGATTTAATGTTTCGTTTCGGTATCCAGCTTCTTCTTCCTACGTCCATGAGTATGACACATAATGAAATATTCAAAATGGAAGTGGACTTACATGAATTCGATTAAAGGATGACCCACACTAGAACGGGGCGGGACGGTGCGGGACGGGAAAATCCCATCAACAACAACAACCAACAACGGATAAACTGGTACGTTTTCCCATAGGAAAAAAAACGTCTTATAAAAAGTTCAGTTAGAGTTGAAATGGAAATAATTATAAATAAAGTTGTTTAAGCCAGGCTTTTGCATGCAAGATAAGTTTAAAAAAAGTAAAGGAGCGCATGAATAAAAAGTCCTACCATTTTAATATAATTTCCATAATTTTAGCAACGATTTCGCTCATATAAAGCCGTAGACAGATTTGGGCAGAGGTTCATTCAAGAGGACCTTAGCCCTCCGGATCATTATTTATTCCAGCAAAGTTTTTTTCACTGGCTTTAACATTGTAAATCGGATTTTATACAGACCTTTTAGATAGGCTTCTTACTGATTTAAATATTATCTAAAACATTGTGACTTTTAATTCACCTACATATAAGTTAAAATTTCTGTACCTAATAATACAACCACCGTCATCTTTTTCTTCATCTTAATAGCGTTTTCTTCATCTTACAACGGCCCAGGTTGCCAAGATTTTGCGTAGGCGCTAGTTTTACGAAAGCGACTGCCAACGTGCCAACTGACCTTCCAACTCAGAGGGTAAAAGGCCTTCTAAGGATTAATTCTGTTTCCTCACGATGTTTTTCCTTTACCCGAATTTTTTTCCGAAAAACTCAATGGTACAAGCCGGGGTTTAAACCCGTGATCTTAAGTCACACGTTTTTTTTAACGCCCCAAACACCGATTCATTATATCGAATATTAATAAATTCCCTCCTCCTAAATATGACTGCAGGTAACAATAGAAAACGGGTCGGAAAATACTCCAACTTCACAACCCAAAATGGTCCGCATATTACCTAAATACTTCAACTAATTCCCTAATAAAATTTTACTAACATGAATAAAGGAAAAATCCCCGTAAATCCCGAAATGAAAGTTTCAAAAGAGTCGTTTATCAAAAACCACCGTTATCCGAGTTAATTTGCGAGTTGTAAAAAAGTAGAACCCACTTGAGAGTGGATGTTGGACTGTGTGAACTTGGGACACAAATCTTTGCTAATCGAGGAAAGAAATTCAACCGCTTATGGGAATGTAGAATTTAAGGGGGCATTTTGTGAGATTTCATTGACTTGATTTATTCACACTGGAATAAAATGTGCCTTAAAGCAATGTCTTGGTGATAAGGGACGATGGAAGATGAATGAGGTCAGCGTACAGACCATAAGCAAGGTCGCCTGCACTATTGAAATCCCATTTAAGTGGTTAATGGAGGCAGCTCAAACAGTTTATCAGTTAGGATGGTCAAAAGACATTTGAAAAGCGTTGCATATACTTAAGAAATTTATACCGCTGCTGCCGCTACCCGGCGACTTGTTGGTTGTGGCATCCACGGTGAATGCAACCGACGCAGGTTCGATCCATGCCCTGAAAGTCTGCTGATTCATTTAAGTTTATAAGGGCCACTTCACCAACCAGTACAGTTAACCTAAGCGTTTTTTTAGTAAGTATTTTTAAGAGATGTATGGGCACAGCGGATGCATGTCGTTTAGTGTGGATCTGGAACAGAGCCCATCTGGGGAAGTACCTCCACATTACAGAAAACCGCAGTTTAATAACACTAGACCCTACTCATAGTGTTATGTTTCTGTTATTTTTTTTTATTATTATTATTATTTATTAAGTAAGTTGGTGAGTAAGGTCGCCAGAGCTCCAAGAGGATTCACTGTGTCGACAGCTGGGGACCCACGGAGCAAAGCTTGCCCATTTAGCTGTCAACACAGCGAATCCTTTTATTTTTAAAGGGTCGGAAACGCGCATGTAACACCCGCTTACCATCAGGCGGGCGTGCTTGTTTGTCACCGTCGTAGTATTAAAAAAATGTACAGCTAACTCCGGGATAGTTGAACCCTGGTTGCCGCAAGCGACCCTAAGTAACCTACTTAACAAGTAGCTTTACGAACGGGAAGAGGATACGTAACCAGCTGCAAGTATCAGTCTCTAGAAATGTTTGCACAACTCTATTGTGTCATCTTTTGAGAAGTACGAAACTGGTGGACTACAACACTCAAGGGCCCTTGTCCCCGAGCAACGTGCGTCGTAATTGCCCGAAAGCCTCTGAATGCTCTCGCGACCAATTACAGGGCTCCTGCAGACATTTACATGCCGCATGGGTTATTTTACATCCTTACTCAAGTTGAGAGTTCCAAGCAAGTTAAGTTGTAACACGAAAGCGCCCAAGAGAATTAAACAATATGTGCTCGGTGTAAAAGGTTTGACACTTGTTGAAAACGTTCTTTATATCATCGACTGTAGGTTCAATTGCCGGCTATATGTTTGGGCAATCTGTCGGATTTCTATAGTGTGTATATCTGCTGGGCGCGAGGCAAATAAATGGATATGCCTGGAAATAAATGACCGGCTAATTAGGGTAACATGTAACTGTCTGGTTTTTTCAATTATAAAATTGAAAATTTCGTTCGCAGACGTGATCAATACAAAATTAATTAAGTATAGGTTAGCGCATTGTTATCGACGATTGCTACAAGTACAAGAGTTTAACACTTTATGTAAATGTCGCTACGCGTCTCCCCAAGGCGTTTAAGCAAATGAAAGAAATAGTGGAAACATTCGCCGGTGTCGATCGGGCGTCGATAGTTCAATTGGCAGAGCTATCTGACCGGTGTTCAGAGAGGTCGTGGGTTCGAATCCCGCATGACGCGAAGAATTTTTAAATTTTTCTTTCAATTATAAAAATGTAACTGTCCGACGATATGTGGTACTTTATATGTACTAGCGTACCGTACTGTACTTAGGAATCTTTTAGTGTATCGTTGGGAACATAATTGAAAATTTTATGAATCGTTGCAGACGCCATTAAAACGACTGCAATTCCAATCTTCTAAGAAAGAGAAAAACCTAAGCCTTAGACATGATGTGGTTAACTCTACGAAAAGCTGTCACTTTATAGGGATGACGACTAGGTTGATAAACTATTATTCTAATTAGTCCGTCGGTTAGATTATCTAAAATTATTAGACACGTAATTTTTCCTTTTTCAATTTAACTAAAATTGACGAAGATAAAGAGCATCAAAGTTCCGGGGTGGGGGCTTGTGACGTCACTCCTAGGTAAGATAGTACCTAGGAGTGACATTACGCGAAACTTGAACGCACTGTATTTTTGTAATTTTTGATTTGACGAACAAAAGAAAAAATACGTGTACAATGTTTTTTTATAATCTAAAAGATGGACTAAATAAAATTTTTTAGTCGTCTAGCCTATTATGTTTATTTTTACTAATTAGTTGAAAATTAAATTGAGTGACCAAAGTACGGTACGCTGAAACATTGCCATGATAAATTGGGCCCGCGATTCTGCAACCACACAGACCCAGAAAAATGGTAAGCGTCTTTAAACTGTAGTCATATGAATGGTCATGAAAGTAGGGCTGCAAAAGTACCATCATAAATGAGGCAAGCGATTCTGCAACCACGGAACCAAACGCGTAAGCGACTATAAACTGTGCGTACGCTTACCCGTATAACGTTTGCTTGTAAAAAAATATTCCGCTAACACCTGCAGTCAGCGCGATCATTAAAAAAACCCAGACTAAAAGGTACTTCAGACGCCGGAGCGTGTGTAAGGGTCTTTACCGCCAAGCGCAAAGGTGCGCCCTTTTGAGGGCACCCTCACAGTATTTAAGGACTCGCTAAATGAGAACTGGGTGGAAATCGGGGATTTTTATTTTTTTTGCTTACGTTTTATTTTTAATACCACGACGGTGGCAAACAAGCATACGGCCCGCCTGATGGAGAGCGGTCACCGTAGCCTATGGACGCCTGCAACTCTAGGGGGATCACATGCGCGTTGCCGACCCATTAAAATCTTGTATACTCCTTTTTTGAAGAACCACATATTGTAATGTTTCGGGAAAACCTCGGAGCTCATTCCACAGCCGGAGGAAATTCCTCTGAAACCGCACAGTTTGCGACCATTTTGGTTGCAAGGTGTGTGGATGAGCGCCCTGTCGATGGCGAGCGGTGCGATGGTGAAAACTGGACGTTCATCATGTCAAACAATTCTTCAGAACACAACCTATTGTATAGGTGATAGACAAATAAGAACAAAGTCTCTAGAGTTCAATACCGACTGTGAGTTAAGGATCGTTGTCAATTCATACAGCGCGCCTCTAAATCGTAATAGATTTCATATACTAAAGTAAAAGACCAACTCCATCCGAGACCAAGCCGAGGATCGAACTCGGGTCTTCAGGTTACGTAGCTAACGCCATAGCGTAACGTTAACGTGCCAATGCGTAAGCTGCATCTTCCTACTACATTTTCTTCGTTTTCCCGGCTTATGCCAAGACTAAGGGACCTTGTGCTCCGCTTTGGCAAACTAATCCCAAGCTTTGGGGTAGGCTAGTTTTACGAAAGCGATTGCCATCTCACCATCCAACCCACGGGGTAAACTAGGCCTTATTGGGTTAGTCCAGTTTCCTCACAATGTTTTCCTTCACCGAAAAGCGATTGGTAAATATAGAGTGATTTTTCGTACATAAGTTTCGAAAAACTCATTGGTATGAATCGGGGATTGAACCGCGGTCCTTCGGATTGAAAGTCACACGCCTTACCCACCATCCCTCTAGGACACCTTTTATTACAACACAGGAAATAATTATAAAAAAGCCATTAAGTACCTGCTAGCGAAATTTACTGCCCATTCTTACCCTTTTTCGTAAACAACAAATATCCCGGAGCTCTTTAAAAACATAATAAATTTAAGTGTAAATAACTCAAGTTAAGTAAGGGGATAAATTTTCCAGATAAATGGAGCCATATCTTGTGGCCGGGTATGGATTTATACTCCTGTCGAATTCCAGTTTGGCTGCAAATGCGAAATGTCAGTTAACCTGGGTTTAAATATTGAAACTATGCATTTTGAATGATTTTGAACTTTAAGAAATCTCTTACAAAACAAGTTACGCATAATTTTTTTATAAAATTGAGTTCTTTATAAATCCATGTGGTGTTAATAAACGCGATTAATCCGTTCTAAAGTGTTTAATTTCAATGAATAACAATCGAGGGAACAGAAGACAATATTCTTTATAAATATTAGAATATCCACTCCCGGGTCAGGGTCACCAACGCTCTTCCGAAAAAGTCATGTGCCAAAGTTTCTATCTGCGACCAGGGGCCTTACCATGAATTCAGTTTAGGTTCAGTTAAGGCTCCATTGTATGGAAGCGACTCAGTTTTGATCGTCAACTGAATCGCGTTAAGACGTTACGGTAAGGCCTCTGCAGCTTATTAGGCAGCCGACTTACGTCGCCGAAATTGTCAGCGCGATGCACAGAGCACTGTGGATTGCGAGTTAGACGGCCACGCGTGCTCTTTTGTTTTTATAAAATGGAACCAATGTCCTTACCGTCGTCGTATTCGATAGCGTCTGCCAGAGTAATGGTAGGAGCGAGACGGACTTTCTTAAGAGCGCCGCAGTTTCTACCGAATGCAGTTGCGTGCAACTCATCGTCAATACAATAGTTGAATCTATTCATCGTGTATAAATATGTTTTATAGAAATATCGGCAGGTATAAAAATAGATGGCATTGTTGTTATTGTACTTAAAACGAAAATGTCTGTAAATAATTATTTGCAGTATTCAAGACCTCTTGAGTATTGTCTTAATGGTATTGGGTAATATTTTATAAGGGCTTTTGACAAGCCATTGTAAAAAGGAAGGACAATTAGTAGGCACTTAAAAGGCGTAGAAAGGCGAAGGAAATTTATTGAACCAGGAGATTTTGTCCACTTGTCGGACGCCAGTACGACAAGATCTACTGCATCTCCTAAGGATCCCTCGTAGAGAGGCGAAACACGTGTCGACTTATATATTTATTGGTGGGGGTTTGTTGTATTCATTTGCGAATTATTTTTCGCGGCGGGAGGGTGGGAACGTTAGTTGCATGCAAAAAATACCCAAGTAGGTATAACGGGTTGGCACTAATTGACTAGCACGTTTGGCGGAATAGCAAAATAATATTATTTTCGTTGTTATTTATAGGAAATAGAAATATTAATACGAAAAACCCGAGTTTTTCGTATTAATAGAAACCCGGTTTGTGTTCCCTAATTAGCAGAGATGGACCGTCAAAATGTTCCAAGGGCAAGCCGGAGCTAGTTTGACCTGTTTTTTTTAGTTGTTAAGAAAAAATGTGCTAGATTGGCTCATATGCAATGGAAGCTGGCAGGAATCGAGCTCCGCCACGCCACTGCTAACTACTTTCCAGATTCTCTGGAAGAGATCGCTTTTTAGCGACAAGACCGCTTTTTTCTTACCTCTACTTTTGTTAGCTTAAAGGATGACTCACACTAGAATGGGACGGGACGGGAAAATTTGACAATTTCTATAGAAAGCGTCACGTGACATCCGTAGGCTCCGAGCTATCACGTGATTCTTTCTATACAAATTGACAGATTTTCCCGTCCCGCCCCGTCCCGTACCGTGCTAGTGTGAGTCATCTTCTATTCACTGTATTAACTTCTTTTGATGGCTGCAATAAATTGTATTTATATCCTATGTATTGTCCTGATGAACAGTTGATCACATAATATAATTAATACAAAACTAGAAAACCGTACAGTAGGCACCTCTAGCTTCTTGACAGAAAAAGCTAAGTGAGTCGCCGAGCAAACACAAATATTGTCATAACTCGGGATTTGTTTAATTTGACACGGCGCCGCTTTGTCTTGGTCACAGAGTGGGGCTGCAGACGCGACATGCGTTTGAGAACCGACCGTAGGAACCTGGGTGCGTAGCCAAGATGCCAATCACTCACGCTCAGTCGCTAACGAAACGCAACTGTCATTGTCACACTAATAAGGAAGAGCGATAGAGAGAGGTAGCTGCGATACGTTATTAAACGTGAGCAATTGGCATCTTGGCTACGCACGCAGACACACACGTAAAGTCTTAAATTCCTATAATGGATAGCAAAACGTGAATAAGCCAAAAAATAACTTATAATTATTAATTTTAATTATGGAATACCGTTCAGGTAATGTATTACTAGCTTTATAAGCCCATCTGGGCATTGTAGACCAACCTTTGTTTTTATTTTTAATTATTTTTATATTTTTGTATATAGGTACTTTGCACAAGTAACTTTTTTGATTGACGGGGATAATTCACATTCTCTCAGTCGTCGTCTTAACATTGTGTAAACGAGTGCTGTAAAGAGCTCCAAACGTAGGATCATGGTGAATAAACGCGATTAATCCGTTCTAACGTGTTTAATTTTAATGAACGACAATCGCGGTAATAGAAGACAATATAAAAAAAATACATAAATAATTAATAGCAGTAACATCTTCGAACGATACAGAATAGGCGGAAAAGCGCTTGCGATATGGTGGAGAAATTCGGGGCCACCTTCCTCGGTAGCTCACTCGGTAGAGCGATGGGCGTGTTTCACTGATTCGCGAGTTTGGGTCATGGCCGTGGCCTTGAGATTTTCCTCTTTTCCTTTCTTTCTAAGATGGATGACATAATTTTGCAATTCGTATAATTATGCCTTTGTACGAGTAGGTATTATTTGCAGCTCCTAAAGTTTAAAGTAGTAGAGAATGCCTTTTGGCATTAAGTACGCCATCTTGTGCATTAAAGTTTAAATATAAAAAAGTGGTTTCTTATTTTTTGATAAGATGTGGAGTTAAGACGAAAAAAAATCGTGTCATAAGAGTGGTCAAGTCTGCTAACTCTGTGCTCTTGTAATATTTTAATCAAAACATATAACATTGTTACGCCAAAGACTTTAATTGACATAGAAACAAACAGCATTACCCGTATATGTACCCTCAGAATTGAAAGCGCTAATAGGCTACAGTGGCAGATTTTCACAAATCTAACCGTTTGCTTGTGATTTTTAGATACCGTCCTAAAATAAATAAAATAAACGGGCGACACGTCTATATGATTTTCATGAATAATCTATGCCATAGCACTGCGGGCTTAAGATAAGCTAACCAAATAGAGGAGTAATCTCCTCGCTAGTTTCACGAGTTTATTACACCAGGCTAACGACCTCCCTCATTCGGCCGCGTTGGATCAATGCAGCTGAATCTAGGATTGCTGCCTTGAAAACAGAATCCCGTCGAAGTTTGATTTAGAGTTTTATCTTATTGCATTAAGGTTCAGATTGGATTGGAAAAAAGTTTATATTTATGTCATTTTTGAAATAAGAAGACGTCAACTGGAAAAGTAGGAGCGAGCAGTTTAAGACTTTATTTAGACGTGCTAAGGATCAAGAATATAGGATTTGGTCAATTGAAAAACATAAGACTGTCGCTTCGAATTTTGAGTTTTATCACATTGAATTAAGGTTTAAATTAGTTTGAGTTTGTGTTTTGATTTATAACGTTTTCGAACGTCAGAAAACGTCAACTAGGGAACTTGCAGATAATCAAGCGGTTATACACCTTATGTAGGCGTGTTAAGGTTGTGTTGGAGTGTACATAAATTGGTGTTTCTACATGTCTAGTGAATAATGGAGAGGAAAATTGACGTTAATAAAATGTTTGCTTGCGATGTAGTTGTTTGTTTTTCGTAGTGCGAGAGGATGAAAGATGCTGTTTTGAGTGTTTAACCAAAGACTTATTATTAGATTTTTATTATATTATCAGATTTTTCAATTACTCAGTATGTAGGTACGAGTATGACTTTATATTTTACAGTTTTTCGGAACTCTCATATGAAAGCATCGTAAGAAAACCGCTATAATCTCAATAAAGTCTACTTTCCTCTTTGGTTTGGAAGGAGCTTTTGTAAGAATTAGTGCCTACGCCAAATCTTGGAACTAAATTTGCAAGCGGACCTCTAGCAAAGAGCTACTAGAAACTCCACTCATTTTCATTTTCGCTTTTAAGTTTTAATTTTGTAATTCTTAAATTCTTATGCTAACTTTACTTCCCGATAAAATAACATAGAACAAATATAACCAATTCAAAAACAAAGCATCTGCTCCATTCATAAACAACTTGTTTCGTTCATTCCAGAATGCACCAAAACACTTGTCGAATGTCATCACCATACATTATCATTACATTTTCATTTCCATTGTTTTATCATAAAGCACCGTACACACCTGATTAAATTCAAAAGTCGGCTCGCTTTAGAATTTACCACATTATGTTTGCGCTTAGAAAAGAAACAAAAGCTCATCGCCTCTTATAACTTGGTAAGGAATTTGAGAACGTGGCGGGGGGATCAAGTGTGTTCGTAAGTTTGTGTGTAAGCAGGCGTAGATGAGCAAACGAGAACTATCGAATAAATATTGACGGCGGTAGTTCATTTACAAATGAAGTGGGCTAGGGTACACGGGCGTTTTGTAGCCAATATCAACATTTTTTAGAAAGAAAGAAAGAAAGAAATAAATTTATTTGTGACGATCACAATAAACAGACATAAAGACAAAACAATATAAAAAAGTAAGTTGTGTGTGCATCACAAAATGGACCCAACTCAGCATATTGCCGCCTTAAAAGCCGGCGCTGGTCTTCCGTAAGGCCCATTCAGTGATGCCACGACAGATAACACAAAAAGTTACGAATAACATTAGGAACATATTTTTTTTACACTTACATAGAAAATATAACAATAACAGAAAAGAAAATACAAAGAATAGGAAATTTACAATTTAGGTACATACATTATCACGGAACACAATTTTTGCTCCTTATCCATGAACGCGACCATATGAATGTCAATGTCACCTGCCCACTTAATAGATTTACTTACATGAGATGATTATATTGAAATATTGATAACCATTTATTTTCAAAGCGAATTCTAAATATTATTAATAATAGACACTGGCAAAAATTGTCAAACTCACGGGCAGATGCCATTATTTATAAAAGAAGAAGAAGGATAATGATAATGGTGACTATGGTCGCCTCATGGAAAATCAAACACACAAAAGGTACACCACATTTTTACGGACAAAGTACAGAAGAAAAACAATAATATTATACAAAGAAGTGTGTACCGCCGTAAGTGAATGGGATATGACATGTCGTCACTGTTATCCACAGCAAAAGCTACAAACATAACCTTATCTGATATAACATAGCTCAAAAACAAAGGCGTGATTTGGGCGATTTGGCAATGCAGATAGCACATAATATAGAAGGTAAGATTATAGTATATAATTATCATAATTTCAACTTACAAACAACTTGTATCATGACTCAAAGTTTCCTCTTTTTCTTGGTGTAAATGTAAAAACTTTTTGAGTTTACTTCTAAAACCTTGAACTTGCCGCAGGTCCCTTACCGGTGGCGGAACGTTATTCCAGCAACGAGTGGCGGCATATCGGAAACTACCACGGAATGCAGCTGTAGCGTGTCGGGGTGTCAACAGGTGTATACCACACTGCCGGCGCTCGCGCATTCTGTTGATGATCAGCTTATCAAAGAGATACTTAGGAGCATTAAACTTCAAGACACCAAACAGGAGACAAGCCAAATGGAGTTTACGGCGATGTTGCATCTTCAAAATATTGTGTTTATTAAGAAACGGAGTGACATGTGCTCTCGGCGGAATATTAAAGCAGAAGCGAGCGCAGGCATTCTGGACATGCTGTATTAGTTTCTTTGTTTTAGCAAGAAGACGTGGCCCATACACGCTATCAACATAATTCAGCTTAGACAAAACAAGAGCCTCCACTAGCTGTATGCGAACTTTTTCATTTATAAATGGTCTTATCTTATACAAAATTTTTAATTTGTAGAAACAATTTCTGACTGCATTAGCTGTATGTTTTTCATATCTAAGCCCGCTGTCCATAATAAGACCCAGATTACGGGCTTCATACACACGATCTATGGGCAGCCCCGCCAGTACCACATTTCTTGTGGGATTAAACTTAGTCAGCTGTTGTTGGCTGCCGAGAACTAAATATTTTGTTTTGGCAGGGTTGAGCACTAAACAATTACTCTTGGCCCATGAAGCTATTCTACTGAGATCTATATTAAGTTTTTCAATTGCACTGTCAGCTTCATTTGGCTTACAAGAAATGTATATTTGGATGTCATCTGCATAGATGTGGTACTTACAGTGTGTGATATGTGACCCTATGTCAGCAGTGTAAAGTATAAAAAGAATAGGACCTATTACCGATCCCTGCGGGACTCCTCTCGATAGTCGAACTTGTTCTGATATCTGAGTGGAGCCATCACTATGAGTCAGCTTCACACATTGATAGCGACCATTCAGATAACTATCAAACCACTTTACTGCATTGCTGTCAAATCCATAATAACTAAGTTTAGAAATTAGGAGACTCACATTTAAACAGTCAAAAGCCCAAGAAAAGTCCAGTAATACTAACAGGGTACACATACCTTTATCCTGAGAACACAAAATGTTGTCAGTCACATCCAGCAAGGCAGTGGTAGTGCTACGTCCCTTTCTGAACCCCGACTGAACATCTGGTAGAATATTGTTTGACTCTAGGTACTCAGTTAGTTGTTTGCATACAATTTTTTCCATTATTTTAGAAAGACAAGGCAGAATACTTATAGGTCTTATATCTTTAAGCTCCAAGGGATTTGAAATTTTGGGAAGGGGGCGAATAATTGCTACTTTCCAGATATCTGGAAATGTGGATGTCAACAAAGAAGTGTTAATTATTTTAGTAATTATGTCTATGGTATGGGGAAAAGTCAATAATATCATGATTAAATTAATACCATCACACCCTTCAGCATTTGACTTTAGGCTCTTTACAACTTTTATTATTTGATCTGAGCTGGTAGGGTATAACTTAAAAATAGAATCATTAAACCTATGAAATTCAAAATATGTCAAGATGGATATGCTAATGTCAGTAGTGCCGGGCAAATTTATGAAATATTTGTTTATTTTCGTAGGGTCATGAAATGAATTGGGTAGTTCTGTGTTTTTCTTGGGTAATAAGGTATTTTTTAGGTTTTTCCAGAGTGACTTAGGGTCATGCAATTTATTATTTATATTTAATTTAAAATAGGCTGACTTCTCGAAGTACAAAGCCTTGTTAACAATAGATTTAAGATCTTTATAATATTGTTTTTTCCCTTCTGTCTGATTCCTATGGAAATCAGCTGCCGCTTTGTCTCGTATTCACATCATGTCTTTCACTGTATCCGTAATCCAGGGGTGGGAACAGCCCTTGATGATGGTAGTTTTTACAGGTGCATGCAGGTCAAACAAGGAGAGCAAATTATGATTGAATAATCCTACCATATTATTTACATTTGCCGAATTTAACACAGAGTCCCATCTCACACACTGCAAGTCCCTGTCTAAGTATTGCAATTGAATATTTTTTAGTGGCCTGAAAGTTAAGCAAAATGGTTTCAATCTCTCTACTTTGACATTAAATTCGCAAACCACCAAACAATGCCCGTTAAGTGAGCCTAGGTGCTCAACAAATGTATTCCTTGCTCCAAGGTCTGTGCAGACCACATCAAGCAGGGTCTGGCTTCTGTCTGTGAAGTGCGTAGGCTGATCAACTAATTGTATAAGATTAAAACATGTCAAAAAATTCTTCAATTTAATTATTCTCGAGTCAGTATTAATTAACAAATTTATATTGAAATCTCCTAAAACTATTAAATTATCATAATCTGAGAATGAACTAATTGTGTCAGTAATCGCGTCAAAAAATAGGTCTACATTCATCCACGGTGGTCGATAAGCTGTACCTATAACTAACTTCTTCCCGTTGAGCGTCAAAGTCAGCCACATTTGCTCAACTAATTTATGTAATGGATCGACAGGGTGAGAGATTACACGGACATTGATATTTCGTCGTATGTAGAAACCGACACCTCCTCCGCGCGTTCGGGGGCCCGGAGGTCTGGGTATATGCCGCAACTTATACCCCGAAATAATCGGGGCACACCCTTGGCCCTCTACAGTGAGCCAAGTTTCGTTGACGGCAAGCAAATCAACCTCATGCCGAGCAGTTGCCGCTATGAGGTCATCCTGGTTTGTGCCTAAGGAACCCGCGTTGTACAAACCAATCTTCAGAAGTTGCTTTTTACCTATTACCGCTGGTTTGGTTTGAGTCATGAATACAGTGTGTATAAATATTCAAGAAAAGGGTACATAAGAAATAAGTAATTATGAGTATTATATAACCTGAAGATATATATATCATATACATAATATAATTAAAATATAAACTAATAATTTGTAAATTGCCAGACCTTAGGATTAAGTTAGTAAATAAACAAGTTGCCTTTGCTTTATAAGTTATATTTATAGACTCTACTGCGTTATATAAACCCCGCTCCCTCCAACCGCAACATCCCCAAAAACCCGTTTTATATCTGCGTCAGATTTAAAGTAAAACCATGGTTGACCATCGCTCTGTCGAGCGTGTACGCGGCCTCTCTTCGTCCACGCATACCTCCACTGCTGGTTCCGGCACTGCTCTCGGACCCGATGGAAGAGTGCGCTGTTGGTGCGAGTGAGCCGCTCGTTCACATACACCCGGCGCGACGGGCCCGGTAGGCCGGCGTCGGCGGTTGTGAAGGTGCGACGCACCCGGGCGGCCTGAAGTAACTCGTCCCTCAGCTGGCGGCGCACCATCCTGACGACAATGCGGCGCGGGCGGACTATGGGGGCTCCAGGTGCCCCCTCCTCAGAGCTCGCTTCGCCCCGTGTCATCGCGCCGACTCGCTCAGCAAAAACTATATCATGGGGCCCCAGCGTCACGCCAAGCTTGGCGGCAATGATAGTGACCGTATGGACCACGTTCTCGCCTTTCACCTCGGGGATATGGCCAATGTCCAAGTCAGAAAGCAGCGCATCCTGATCGCGGTCATTTAACTCCTGCTGTAGGCGCGACACCGTCCGCTGCAGGTCGCTCACCTCCTCGCTGTCGCCGCGCGGCGCCGCTTCCGCCTCTGCCACCCTTTTCTCGACAGCATCCAGGCGGCGCTCGACCCCATCCATGCGGTCCGTTATGCTTCTCAAGGTGGCCCGGATCTCTTCACGAAACTCCCTTTGCTCCGCCATGTACCGGTCGAGACGCTGCTGTAAGTCCGACTCCTTGCAAGCGGCAGACGAGGGTAAGAGTGAGAGTGTGCCAGGGTGTGTGTGGGTGTGCGAGAGTGTACCGGCTGGCGGCGACGCCATCGCAGGCGAGGGTGCGAGGGACGGCGCGGTCACGACCGGCGACGGTGCAGCAGACAGAGGGGCCGGCGACGGCGCAGCGGGCAGAGGGGCCGGCGACGGCGCAGCGGGCAGAGGGGCCGGCGACGGCGCAGCGGACAGAGGGGCCGGCGACGGCGCAGCGGGCAGAGGGGCCGGCGACGACGCGGCGGGCAGAGGGGCCGGCGACGGCGCGGCGGGCAGAGGGGCCGGCGACGGCGCGGCGGGCAGAGGGGCCGGCGACGGCGCAGCGGGCAGAGGGGCCGGCGACGGCGCAGCGGGCAGAGGGGCCGGCGACGGCGCAGCGGGCAGAGGGGCCGGCGACGGTGCAACGGATTGTGGAGCCGGTGATGCATCCCGCACAGCGCTGTCGCCCTTTGACGGGGTGCAGTTGCTGGATCCATTTTGTTTTTTAAGGCATACGCTACAAAGCCAGCCTTTAGGGACCGGTGCGCCATCAGGTAAATCCAACCCTTCGCAACGCTGATGAAAAGCCCCATGGCACAGCGCGCAAGTGGCGGCACCTCTCGGGGATAGGAAGCGTCCGCATGTCACACACTTGCCCATTGTTGCTGCGATGTGATCGGGTTTTATAAAAAAAAGTTCCGGCAAACAACGATAGATGGCGCCTATCAAACGATAGATTACAAAATTATCGCAAGGGATTTATGTGCTTAAGTACAATGTTCTAGAGTGTAAGCAATATTGTTAATTTATTAATTAATAACAATAAAGTAAATAAAATTGTTCTATTTATCAGCTATTTGTATTTGTCCACCTACCCACTAGTAAGAAAAGTCACTCCGTGATACACACTAATAATTTTGCTATAAATGCACTATCACAAGCGCGCGCGGGCTGCGCACACTAACACGTCCTTAGAGGACAGGGATGTACACGACGATAGCTACGTTTTTTAAAAAAGTGTTCCGATTACAATTTAAAAGGGATATAATAGCGCGAGCGTAACAGTCTGTGTCACCGAACGTGACGTCACTTCCTTTAGGAGCTACTATTTCGTTTCTGGTCATTAAATCCAAGTATTATTTGAAACTAGTTAGTGAATTGTATGTGTAGTATGTTAAGGACTAAAAGTTTTTCTTATAATACTGATATTGACGTAGGTATTAGAATGACACATTTTTACAAAGGCGTTATTTTTTACTTGATGATGACGGAAAAACGCTTGGAAGAAGAATTTAGAACTTGAGACTTTCTAATCCAATTTAAACTACAACGGGGCTTGATCACTTCGTCCTCAACAATACTATAACGAATATTATATAATATGAAAGATGACACGGTATTTAACACGAAATTAAAAAAATGGCTAACAAAAGAAGCATTTTATGACATGCTAGAATATGACAATTATTTAATTAAATTGAATGCAAATCCTAATATTTATGCCTAATCTTATATTTTAATTTTATATAATGTGTTATTTTAATCTTTAATTGTACATGATTTATTTGACATTATTATTTCATTTTAAATTTAGTTTTGACATGTAAAATTGTGTAATTTTATGAATAAATGAATATGAATATGTAAAACATTGACAATGTTACCATTTAAACAACCGGACTGGCAATGTTGAAATTTTTTATACAAAAAAAGTCTGCCCATTTATGCAGAAAAGGGGCATGTCAAATATATGCTATATCAGATCAGTCTATACAATGAGTATGATTGTTTGTCATATGCGTTCGGCAGAGCCGTCCGTCAATTGCTTCTCCGGCAGGATTAACAGTCAAAGATGTACAATCGTGGTATTTAAACCGAGCGGTTTGCCCGCCCGTCTGCACTGTCAACCTAGCGGTTTCGCCGCTAATGTGAATCCCACTTTATTTTATCGTTTCCTTGTTACTGTGGCTTTCACGCGTGAAGTATGCTTATGGAATCTCCGGTCGGGTTGTTATGTTGTGGGACTTAGTGCCTCGAGGGTTGGTTGGTAGATATAAGCGTGTGCTGATTAGAAATACCATTTCCTTTTTATAATATAAACACATGCTCTCGCTCGCATAAGCTCTTGTAAATTATTTGTTTGTACTGTTGGCGGTCGAGACCACTGGGGTGCTGGTGCTCCGAGGCCAACTTTTTCTGGGACAGCTTGGTAAGCGTTTGAGAGAGAGGGGTCTCGATCCACGCTCTGGATCGTTCCTCGTGCAGAGGCTATCCATTGCCGTTCAACGCGGCAACGCGGCGAGCGTAAAGGCCACTTTTGCGCCGGGAGACCCGCATCACTCCCCTAGGGACTTAGGTGTGTAATTTTATACGGAATAATGTATTTTAATGTTGTATTTTTGTTGAGTTACTATTGTATTTTAAGGACGTAAATAAATTATTCAATAAACATATTTGGATTCTTTGATTATACTCATCGGTTAAAGAAAGTGTTTCCATTCTTTTGTTAGTTTTCTACTGAAATTTTAAAGGAAAGCTCAGGACATTTTTGTTTTCATTTTTTTGAATAACAGCTGTGTCGAGTGCACACTCTTACTACCCGATGAATGTGTTCAGGGCCCTTACCATGACGTCTTAACGCGATTCAGTTTAGGTTGTTAACTGTGCTCAGTTGTATGTCAGCGATTCAGTTTAGGCCCTAAACTGAATCGCGTTAAGACGTCATGGTAAGGCCCTGGCCATCTCACCATTTCCATGATTCCAAAAAAATCAAAAGTGAAGTCTTCAATCTCCTTTGGGCCAGCGTAGTGACCATAGCTCTATCCATGTCGTGTATGGGAAGAGGTATGTGCCCAGCAGTGGGATCTAGGCCGCAGTGTAATCCATGAGTCAGCAAGCATGATAACCTGTAAACTCCCAGAACAACTGATCTTATTACACCCGTCTAATCTCGTTCCGTCCGTCTGTCTGTCCGGAAACTTGGTTATCGCTACATTTAGCGGTTCATTAGCTAAAGATCTAATCTAATTACTAGTGCAATGGACGATGAACTTACGCCCATTTGTTTACCAAAATGGAGCTTCGAGAATTTTAAAAATTATGAGATACAGGAAATTCTGGCAATTTTTACTATACCCGATAACAAAAGATAAAATGTCATCAACATTATCGAATTTAAACGATCGTGATATATATTAGTGCAAATAGTTTGTCCGATGATGATGATGGCCAAAACCCACAACACAAGCCTTATTGACGTGGGACTACGTCAATAAGGCTTGTGTTGTGGGTACTATGTGACGATATATACAATAGATAGATACACATAAATACTTAAATACATAGAAAAAATCCATAACTCAAGAACACATATTTGTGATAAACACACAAATAAATGCCCTGACTAGCATTCGAACCCGGGACCTCCTGCTTTGTAGCTAGGGTCAATACCAACTAATCTAGGAGGGCGCTTCCAATTGTTCTTGACAGGATGATGGAATAGTATTTATTATGATACGGAAAGTATACCAACGTATATTTCGCTGTCTGTTACAGGGTTGGTGACCCAGCGGTAATGGTTACGTAAAACTTATGGTAAGCACGTGGTGTCTTATTAGACATAATTCCTGTATAAGACGAAAACCCGAAACACAAACTTTTAGTACCTATTCAACTTTGTTATTACTCTTTTCAAATTTACCCTTTTTATTGTTATTCAAAACTCATAATTTATTCGTCAAATATTACAACCATATTAAATACAATCACAAACAATATACCTAAGATAAAACTAAATCTTAATAAAACCTAAATCTAAACACACACAACACTTTCCTACCTATTCAAAGAGCCCACCCCGTAACGCTCCCGACGCAAAGGTGCCCATCACACTCGCAGCGTTCCCGCGTTGAACTGCAATAGACAACCTCTGCGCCAGGAACGAACCGGAGCGGGAGTCATGACCCCTCTCTTGCAGGCGACGACCTAGCTCCCCAAGAAAGGTTTTTGCCTCCGCGCACCAACAACCAGCCGTCTCAACCGCAAGGGGAATAAACAAATAATTGGTCAGCCCCGAATATTTCACTCTCTTGAGCGATGCCGCCTGCTCAGCCGCAGCACCCGCCGAACGCACACTGCGCCCAAGGTGTGAAGCAGCGAATGTACTAACACAGGTGGCATCCCATAGAAGGCATTTTCCCTTCTCCCACGGCACCAGCGTCAAGCCGTCCGGCCTTTTGCCGTCTGACCGGCTAAGACCGGGCGGCTCCAGGACGCAAGGAATGTTCGCCGACACCAATGCCCTCCGAACGATATCATTCAAAGCATAGTGCCGTGGGAACCTGACTGCGCACCTACAACAGCTCAAGGCGTGATGACCGTTGCTCTCCACCATGGAACCACAAATGCAAAGATGTGGCTGGCAAACATCACAGCCCAGGCGAAAGGCAACGGCCACCCGCAACGAGTCGTTATCGAGTAAAGTGCCAAAGTTTGGAGAGGGGAGAGCGTGTAACCAGGCTCCTGACTCCGGACATGAGGCCGCTTTAAGCCTGGCTCTGTCCACGCCAACAGCACTCTGCAACAAACTGTCAAAAACCCGCTTCACGCCCACCCCGTCCCACAAATTTTGACGAAACGGCTTTTCGGGCACCAGCGCACCCGGGTTAAGAGTCTCCCAAGCTGACAAAGCGTCGGAAGCATAGGGTATGGAGGCCTTGACACCATCTAAGGATAAAATACTAGCTACAAGATCCTCCACTCCCGCTGCCGACGCCAGGAAGGCCGGAAGACTCACGTCCCGCACCCTCCGAACACCTAACCCACCACTCCGAATAGGTAACGAGGCCAAATCCCACTGGTCCGCATCCAAACAGATATTCAGTAAGCACTCCACGGCCTCCTTCAACTCAAGGTCAAAGGAATTCACATGCGCGGGATGCAACCAGGTTGGCACAGTACGTAAAAAGTACATCAATTTGGGAACGGAAAAGCAGGTCTTCAATAAAGTGAGGGCCACATGCGCCGAGAGCTGCTCTAATTTCAAATTGGCTTGTTATTTCTGTCTTCTCCTTACTTTATGTCAAATAGTAATATTCATAATGTTCACAAAAAACATTCCTTTCTTACAGTTACTCTTCACTATTTATTAGAAAACAAATACAAATCAACAAAGGAGAATTCTCAGAAATATACTGTGTAATATTTGCTTCGCTGGTTGTTATTTGCAGCATGTCTGATAAATTACGCCGAGTATACTGCCTTGCTAATGTAATGTGTTCTGACGTACAGTCAGCGGTAGGAGATGATAAAACATAAAGGAGATTGGACAAAACGGAGGTTAAGCCCGAGGGTTATTTTCGCAATTGGTGACACCTTGATTATTATACGTTTGAGGTTGTAAACTATTCGAGTTTCTATTGACGCAACAGAAATAGTAGATTATGTACCGAGGTCTGTAAAGTAATAAGTGTGTCAGATCTCGTGTAATTATGACAAACGACAAACATGTTTCTTCAAGGTAGAGGCCTACAATTGGCTGCTTGCCGGTCGAAGGCCAGAAATAGTAGTTTATGCAACAGGATTCTTAAAATTCGAGGGTCTCTATTATAAAATTAGTATAAATGACTTGAGAATGTTAAGAACTAATTATGAGCTGTATCATGCAAAAATAGCGGAAAAAGCCAAGTTTGGAATGACGGCGGAATGTGGAAGATGTCGAATACTAAGTATATAATTAAAAAAAAACCACAGTGTTATTATACTGTATGAAAATCCATAAGAGCATCATAGGAGTATTCCTTTACATAGACAACTTATTAATATATCCTTTTTTTATATCGCCCTGTCATCTAATTGACAGATAAAAGTGATGAAGTAGAAAGGGATAAACCCGCACTTTGGCTATCAACTCATATTTTATACATAAATAGATTGTATAAAAATAAAACATGAAAAGAATTAGTGGAAAACACAGCTAGCCGTATTTATTATAGTAATTCAACAGTTGACTGTACATTATATAGCTACTCGTAAGTAGAAGTGCGGACGTCGCAATTTTTATTTTTCTTGGCACAGACTTACTGGGCGTTTTCCAAAAAATGGACAAAGTCTGTTTAACTTTTATTGCTTGTTTGTTTGCTTGGAATCATCTAGGCACTGAAAGCAGCGCTGGTAGGACACTTGTGCTCTTTGTATTCTGTTTTTTTTGTATCAAGAATAAAAAAATAGTATGAATATGAGTAAGATATATTCCTTTAGAATATAACAACACTGAATTTTAAATTTAAAAAATATATTTACGGGGTAACGATCACTATTAGATTAGCTCTAATGTTAGCTGGAAGAGGTTCCCTATAGGAATAAGTTCGTCTGTGTACTTAAATTGCCACTTATTTGCCACGATAAGCTCAATAAGGCTTGTGTGTGGGTACTAGATGACAATACCTATATATATGTTTAATAGATAGATACATATAAATACTTAAACACAAATAACATAAGTTCAACAGGGGTAATTTACTATGTATGTTTGTTTTAATGAGCAATTCTACCCTAGTCTCGTCTAAGTATTGATTCTCCTCATGGGGGATGCGTTTACGTCAACTTATTTTATATTTTTATGTTAGTACATATAATTACTTATAGCTCTCTTTACCGATGCTATTACGAGAAATCATTTCTTATTTATAATACGGGAAAAGCTACCTTTTTCCTTGTGTAATATTTAATTGCGGGCCGGTTTCCCTTTTAAAATGTTTTATTTAAAAGCAGGGATGAAATATCGAATTTCAGTGTGGTATTTAATGTAGGAATAATAAAAATCCTTTATGTTTTTATTTTTATTATATTAAAATGTCTTTTATTATACGAAACAATTAAATTGGTCTTTTCGTGTCTGCAAAATGAAATTATATTGCAATTAATATAACTTATTTTCAAAATATATACAGTAAGTGTAACTTACCCACCTACCTCTACCTACCTTAAATCTAAAAAAGGTTCTGCCATTTCACTTAATTGAGATGTAGGGAACTTTTGAAATAGTTGTTTTATGTTAAAATAGTTAAAATATTATTTTGTCGTTTTCGAAAAAAACTTTGCTGCCGAGTGTAATACATTTTTTACCACACACGCAGGAGGACGTTACGACTTCTAACCAAATGAACAATATTAAACATTGAATATTTAATGAATTGTCTATTATTACGGTAACCTTCAAGTTTTAAGAACCCTTATTATATTTACCACTGTTGCATAATCTACTATAAAAGACCGTAGACGAAGCCGATTTTTAATTTATCGAAATCGGCTCGGTAGTAAGTAATTGCAAAAATTGGTTTTAAATTCATCATTAAATGGTTCAATGTCTTTATTTTCTGGACTTAAGCGTCTGCAATTAAGATCACAATTTCTTTACACTTTTATCTACAACTTAGACGAGTCACATTTCAAAAATAGTCCACGGTTTTGTTTATTTTAATAGTTTTCGTGTTTTTTCCTTATAAAACCAGGCCGGCCGGTGATAGTGCGATCTCGTTTACTCCGATACAAATAGACAGTGTGCGATGATTTAGCTGTTGGCAGCCTCTTAAATCAGTATTCGAGAACCAGCTCACGTAAAAGAATTTACAGGTTACAGGCACTTAATGTTATAATTTTGCGTCGTACCTACTTCTCTTTCTAACTAACACAGTTAGAAAAAGAAGAAAATAAATAAATTGTAGCTTAATAAACGTAACCGAGGGTATTCAAAAGATCAACCATGTTTTACCGCAAAAAAAAAAAAACCTAAATACATACTACGCTAAAGTTCTAATATATATTTTCACTGCAAACAAATATTTTTATTTTTCATAGCCCCTGCTTTTCAGAATCTTTTAACATTCTAGCCATACAAAACCTAAATGTAATCCCCTTTTAATACAGTTCAAACTCATTTAGCACTATTTATAAGCAATTCTGAAGACCATCCGCCACATTTTTTCATTTAAATTTGAACTATAATCGCAATGCAATAGAACACATATTCATCTGGCTAACTTCAGTTTCCGTATCGACAATATTGTAAAAGCATGTTTGTAGAGCTCTATTCACTTACAATAAGGTTGGTTTGCGTTAGGCACAGCTGTATCCGGTAGTGTTTGCACAACGCTTTATAAAATGCAGTTATGTGCTTATTTGACAGCGTTGCTTTCGAATATGAAGTTGTTAAGCTGTACATACTTACTATAATCCGAGATAATACTTGATAAACTTATTTTAGAAGTCTTTGGGGGCGTATTTAAGGAATTTTTATTTGTAATTTTAAATGATGCGGCATAACTAGTTATATAGTTATTTTATTAACCACAACAAACGATGATTCACGTCACTATGTGCTTATACGTTTCGTTTCGTCACCACTACATAGTTGTAACAACCTCAACTTGGGCTATTAAGAGAAAAAGAGAAAATAAATTTAGAAAATGAAGTTACCTGGAAGAGGTGCAGAATGCCCAAAAATATCCTACTAATTTTTAAAGTGACAAAGTTCTAACTAAATGTTGAGAGCATAAATAAAATAAAATAAATTACCTCAGGGTCAAATGGGAATCAGGCCACTATGCAAGGTATGTGTAATCTAGCAGCGACATTTAAATTAAGGACGCCTCACTGCTAAATCACGATATGGACATGTTCAAACAAAACAACAGATTCAAGTTTCAGTCATATAATTATTATTGTATAATCCCTCCCTAGGGTTAACTGGTTAGGTTACAAAATCTGTTCCTCAGTTTTATCGGAACCAGTTCAAGTTGTGTTTTGTTATAATAGTCACTTAAGTTCTATTGTGTTTTGTTATAATAGTCACTTAAGTTCTAGGTAACACACGCCCACGGTCTCCTCATGTAGCTGGTAGCTTACATGGAAATGATGGCACTCGGCCTTACAAACAATTTATTTAGTTCACAAAGAATAACCAGAAAGTCCACTAATATGGTTCACTGTATCATTAAGCAAGTTTATATCACTCGATCAACCACTTTAGGTATAAGTTTTAGTGGGCACTAGAAATATGGAAAATGTACATCACCAGAATTTCACCAGCGGGGATACTCAAATATTCTTCTAGGGCAGATGCCAACTAGGAAAGAGAAGTAACACGACGAGTAGACCGCTTAGAGACTCATACCTCAACTAAAACCTCATTATAAAAAAATAAAACATAAAAACCCCTGTGGACAAAGAGAATATCCTAATTAGTATCTTATTCGTTTTCATAATTATCTAGGACCTTTCATCATCACAGTCTTTATCATCAACATATTAAACAAGTAACTTACCAGGGTTTAGTCTGGGGTTAGTAGTTCCAATATCAACCGGGACATTCCTATTCTCTTACTAGCTCTTGTCCGGGTGACTGGGATACTCTTTGTGAACCTGAAAATACAAGCATCCCGTAACAGCCTTTGCAAAAAAAACAAACCACGCTTTGAACTTGCAGTCGCCTCATAATGGCGTCCACGACAACTTACCATATAAATTATATAAAAGGATTGGGGTTTTATCCCCTTTAAAGTTTCATTTTCATCTCAATCATCTGGATGTCCTTGTTGACGCATTTTGTACTTAAATTCCCCTATCCAACGTCTGTGTGACAGCGGTACCGGAACACGAATCAATCGACGAAATCGCCATCCATAAAGACAACGCGCCATAAAAGACCTCACACACTCAAACCTTTATAATCAACCAAATCTATATCTCAAAGTGTAGTAATGTAGAATTTACTTTTCCAAATAAAACTATTTCTTTTTAAATCTAGTATTTTAATAATGAATGACCATTTGAAGGTTTGAAGACATAACAATAATCACCATCCATCTTAGACCTGAAACGAAGTAAGTGTGAACGACCTTTTTCTCCGTGTCACTATTAGGTGTCTACCTTATCTATGGCCAGACTCCGGCCAACTGACAGTTCTTTTGTCAACAAGTTGAATGCTTGATTATTGTGAGATTGAAAAGTTTATTCTTAGTTTAATTATGGATGTATGCATTTATCACTAGTGCCAGAACATAAGTATAAACGTCAGGAATGTAAATTTATTATTAAATGAATGAGATTTGGCCCTGAAGAGGCATATTGTAGCTACAAAACAATGTCGGATTCTTCCTTATAACAGTGAGTTAAAACATTAATTTCTATTCAAAATTTTAAGTTAGGACATGGTCTTAGCAATTAGATATTATCTTAGGTTTATACTTTATTGTTTTCCTTCAGATTTCCGTATGAAATACTTGAATTCAGTGTTTTACTAAACATCCAAAGTTAGTGTTATACTTGTCGATTTGAGGTTACAAAACTAACTCCATAAACTTAATTGGATACTATAAAGTGTTACAGTTCATCTTTAGTTGGGTTAAAAAAAAATTAAAAGAATTTTAATTTTTTTTTTTTTTATTTAAAACCTAGGGAGGTGAGCAAATTAAAGTACTATACCTTAAAGGAGAAGGTCTCTAAGAATTAAATACTTAGTTTCTAACATCAACTACTCTACTTTATTGGGGAGTGATCAGTTCGCCCAATTTTATACTACTAAATTATCTTAACTATTACTGACGATAATACCATCGCGTTTAAACTAGCAATACTATTTGAACAACATTACTCTACTTGGTTTCCTAACATTAATTTTAATCTGGTGTCCTAACATTAATTTTAATCCGGTGCACCGAATTTGTTAAAACTAATTATGGCAAAGTGAGCTTTTACTTTATTAAAGGATTGCCGTACTATTTACACCCGAGGTAGTATGAGAACGGCTAATCGGTTTAGCACATTCTTCAATACTAGAATCTCGAAATAAAGGTTCGATCATGAAATGATCCTGGCTAGAAAGAAACTCTTCTAGATTAATTTGCTTTCAGCCTGTTTTCTACTCTGAGAGTCAACGCGATTCACTAATGCGTTTTCTCCGCTAGAAATTGAGTGTTAAACATAGTTATCCTTAACGAAACGAAAGAGAGTTCATATCTTTATAAGGATAAAAAATTATCTCTTAAATTAACGAGCAAGAGGGTCGTCATAATAATGTGAGTGTATATCTTTATTAGGATATATCGTATACATTTTAAAACCAACATAGGGTAAAGTATTCTATCAAAGTGTCTTTATAAGGACAAATGTAGGAAATATAAGGCCAATGGTCCGTATGCATCCGATACCAAGGGTAAAGTAAGTATAATCACTAGGATTTATATTTTATAATAGAAAAGAGAAGTAGTTACGTCCTTAGGGGAGACGACGAAGACCGTGAAGTAGACGGCTCGGCTTCACCAGGTCGCACAATATCTTTTATATGAAAGTTACCTAGGAGTTTTCCTGCTAGGGATTTTAAAGTATAAACAAGTGGTCCTAGTTTTTTGTGTATAACACATTTCTCGTAACGGGGAGCTAATTTAGCCGAAAAGTGTTTAGCGGCATTCGACAATGGGAAACATCTTTTGTAAACGATCTGGCCTTCTTCCAGTTCTACGTGGCGCTTCCGCATGTTATAATATCTAGCGTTACGTTCATGGGAGGCGACCAACGAGTTACGCACCTTTTGAAATATAGTTTTTAACTCTTTGAGTTTATCAGAAAAAGCAAAACTTGTATCCAGCTGAAGGGCGTTTTGGTCTAATGGACCATCATCATTATACAACGAGCCCTCTAGAATCATCTGACGACCATGTGTTAAGAAATACGGAGTGTGTTTGGTAACCTCGTGATTGGCAGTATTTAAAGCACATTGGATCTCCGCTATGTTCTTATCCCAATTACGGTGATCTGAACGTACGTATGATGCAATGGTCCTTACCAATTCGCGGTTTACTCTTTCCGTTTGGTTCGTCTGAGGATGATATCTAGGGTTATAGAAAATATGCGGAACGCTATATTTGACCATAAGGTCTCTGAAATCTTTAGAAGTAAATTGAACACCATTGTCACAGAAAATATATTTCGGTACCCCGTGTACCAGTAAGATTCCTTTTTCTACGCACTTAACTATCGCCTTCGCGGTTATGGTACGCAGAGGAAAAAGAGTTACATATTTACTAAAATAATCAGTACACACAAAGAGGTATTGATTTCTTAAATATGAGGGAGGAAATGGACCAAGAATGTCACAAGAAATTGCTTCGCCTGGTGACGACACGCGTCTGGGAGAACCCATGAGACCAGGTCTAGCTAGATTTACAGGCTTATAAGTCCTGCAAATTTCACAAGTATGAACGTATTCTTTTACATCTGAGAAAAGTGTAGGCCAAAAGTATATTTCAGCAATTTTAGAATGAGTCTTGGCTACCCCAAAATGTCCTGCAGTAGGGTCATCATGATACTTCTTTAGAATCTTTTCCCGTTCCTCAAAAGGTAAAACCAACTTCCAGCCAAATTGGTCTGTCAGGCGATATTTATTCTTAGAGTAACGGAAAAGTTTATTGTTCTCAATTTTGAAATTGGGATACAAGGATGGTTTTTCTATGACCTTTCCGTAAAGGTCTTGATACCATGGATCTTGAGAAGTAGACACATCGATCTCATTTATATGAATACGTGAAAGGCAATCAGGAATGATATGTTCTTTACCTTTCCTGTGGATTATTTCAAAATTAAACTGACTTAGTCTGCACGCCCAACGGTTTAGACGACCAGTTGGATTTTTCAAGTTGGTAAACCATTTTAACGACGCATGGTCAGTTACAATGTAGCATTTTCTACCTTCTACGTATGCTCTATACTGCTCTAATGCATATATAATACTCAAAAGTTCGCGTTCGGTAGCCGAATAAGAGACTTCTGGCTTATTTAGAGTACGACTACAGTAAGCTATAGGATGATCGACACCGTCAAACTTTTGCATCAGTACCGCACCGATGGCATACGAAGAAGCGTCAGTATGTATGTAGAAATCATTATCGAAGTTAGGGCATTTAAGAATAGGTGCTGACACTAAGGCAGATTTCAGTAAGTTAAAAGAATCATTGGCTTCATTTGACCAAACAAATGGAACCTTTTTGCTAGTTAGCCGTGATAACGGACGAGCAATTTTAGAAAAATTATTTATGAAACGCCGGTACCAACCGCACGTTCCCAGAAAACGTTTCACTGCTTTTGCATCTTCAGGAATAGGAAAATTCAAAATGACCTCAATCTTAGACGGATCCGTTCTCAGGCCGTGCTTATCAATAAGGTATCCAAGATATTTAAGTTCACTTCTACAAAAGAGCGATTTTTTCATATTAATAGTTAAGTTAGCAAATTTTAGTTTTTCATATACCGCATTTAACAAACGTATATGTTCATCAAAATCAGAAGTACAAATGATGATGTCATCAATGTAACAGAAAACTTTATTATCGAACTCAGCAGTGAAAAGATTATCCATTAAACGTTGCATAGTTGCAGCAGCTCCGACCAAACCAAAACACATAACCTTGTAATGAAATAGGCCCTTTCCGGGTACAGTGAAGCTAGTTTTTTCTTTAGAATCAGTACTAAGAGGAATTTGATGATAAGCGGCACTTAAGTCCAAGGAAGTTAAAAATTTTGCATCGCGTAAGTTATCTAAGATATAGTGAACGTATGGAACTGGGTAAGCGTCTGATTTCGAAACCGAATTCACTTTCCTACTGTCTAAGCATAGTCTCATATCCCCGTTAGGTTTTTCCACCATGACGACAGGCGAACTCCAAGGTGAGTGAGATGGTTCTACTATTCCCGCTTTTAACATACGATCCACTTCTTTCTCTAAAGCTTGTTGTTTTTGAGGACTAAGCCGATAATATTTTTGTTTAATAGGAGGTGAGTCTCCCGTATCTATAATATGTTCAATTAAATGTGTTTTTCCTAAACCCACTTTATCAGTATTAATTTGGTCGAATTTTTCTTTCACCGCTTCAAGCTGGTGTTTTTGTTCATAAGTCAAAGACTCAGAAGTTATCAAACCCGTATCAGATTTAGATAAGTCGAGACTAGCCAAGTGGTGTTCATCACCCTTGGGAATATCAGTAATAAGTCCAGGTGCTAAGTTAAATGCTCTCCAAAAGTTTAAACCCAAAACTATAGGTTGAGCAAGTTGTGGATGAATATTGAAATGAACTAATTTAATTTCTCCTCTATAATTAATAGGTAAAACCATGAATTTTGTGCATATCAGGCGATTATCGTTGGCTACACGAATAATTACTGGCTTTTTGTGAGATTGGATAGCAATCCCACCTGTAGCAAAAACTAGATGACTATCTTTACCTAAAAAGCTGGTACTAGCACCAGAGTCTAACAGACCTCTAAAATTTAAACTTAGTATATTTAAAAGAGCATAAACTCGGTCATCTCCCTTTGGAGGATTAAAGAAAATTGTCTTTTCTGCAGAAAAGGGAGCAGAAGGGTTATAGTTGTTATTTTTAGAAAAGACAAACTTATTTAGTTTTTTGGCGGAGTTTTACATTTAGAGCATTCGGGAGTGCGGACTCCTTTTTCCCCACAACGAAAACATACAATGTCCCGAGAAACAAAACACGACTTAGTAGTGTGGTTAGTTTTCCCACATCTGAAACACTTAACTCCAGACGAATTCTGTGACATCGAAGCAACGAACTGCTTCGAAGGGTTATAAGGACGTGAACGATAACGACGACGATCCTGATTATTATTGGCAGCAACATCCGAAGTGTTAGGTTCCGGCTTCTTAGCTATCACCGGTTCACGAAATGTGCTTGCTTTAATTTGAGCGAGTTCTATACGTTTACATAACGATTTCAAGTGTTGAACAGAGTCAACATTGTGTAAAGCCAAATCCCTAGAATATTCAGGACGAATATTTCTCATCAAAGTGTCAAGTTTTTCCTGCTCTGGAACCTCCTTCGTCAAACGCTCGTACATGCCCAGAACAGTCGAGACAAAATATACAATGGTTTCAGACTTGGCCTGAGTCCTTGAACGGATCTCCTGCAGCAATTGGTAATCCAAGTCTGGAATATCAAATTCTTCCCGTAAAGCGACGGTGACCTGTTGATAAGTTAGAAGTGTATTACGCTGGGATCGGAACCATGACAACGCTGGACCCTCTAAGATTTCAGGAAAACCCCTGTATATACGGTCTTCTGAAATACGTCTTGCGTTCCGCAGCTCCTCCAACCTAGTAAGGAATGAACGCACACAAGTGTCACCCTTAAATTTCAAATTTAAAGAGTTAATATTAAAAGTCTTGTCCGGTTTGTACACAATTTCCCTAACCACTTGAGTTTGGGCCGAAGAAAAGTCCTCATCATCAGAATCAGGTGATGATGCAGCACTATCCTCCTCTAATCGTTCCAACAAAGAATCTAACAGGGCTTTAAGGAGCTGTACCTCATTCGACTCCTGTAATCGAGAGAGACGGCACAAAAGATATTTAACCCGAGATGACAGGCGGTCTCTAGCAGACGTAGACAAATCCTCCGAAATCTCTTGCTGGATCTCCTCCGCTTTGCGTTGACAGATCTCAAGTTCCACGACAGGATTGCTTTGAGCCATCTCCGGAAATTTTAAACTACCCTTCTTGGCGAGAGCGGCTGTTTGTTTCAGCGCCTGACACAAACTAGTCCTACGAGATTCTGGGTTAACGGGAAGCTTCCGTATCGCCAGCTCATGTGTGATCTCGTCTTTATGTAGGTGAGTGATTTTACAACCCGCTTTTAAGAAATCCATGTTAGGTTATCTTGGTATGGTAAAAGGTATCTTGCTTGTACCTTATTCAATTCAAGAATATTCAAAATTATTCGAGTTATTTAAACTTACTTAAATTTTCTTATTCAGATTTTAGTCACATCCGGTAGTTGAGTAAAACTCTATTTATAATCACTTAAGCTAAGCCTCAAAGTTTGCAAGCTTAAGGGCTGCTTAAAGAAAAAATTGACATACAATTTTAACAGTAAGTGTTCATATTTCATAACACTATTTCAAAGTGTAAGGTATAAAGAATATTTAGAATTCTTATAGATAACACTAGTTATACAACAGTTGCAATTGCAGAAGTACACCTTACAGACTATAAACAGGTTAGTTGCTTGAACATGTCCTATATACCTTGCGCCTACTAAATGAACAATAGTTTAAATGTTAATATAGGCCAAACGTTGGGTACGCTACTGTAACAACCTCAACTTGGGCTATTAAGAGAAAAAGAGAAAATAAATTTAGAAAATGAAGTTACCTGGAAGAGGTGCAGAATGCCCAAAAATATCCTACTAATTTTTAAAGTGACAAAGTTCTAACTAAATGTTGAGAGCATAAATAAAATAAAATAAATTACCTCAGGGTCAAATGGGAATCAGGCCACTATGCAAGGTATGTGTAATCTAGCAGCGACATTTAAATTAAGGACGCCTCACTGCTAAATCACGATATGGACATGTTCAAACAAAACAACAGATTCAAGTTTCAGTCATATAATTATTATTGTATAATCCCTCCCTAGGGTTAACTGGTTAGGTTACAAAATCTGTTCCTCAGTTTTATCGGAACCAGTTCAAGTTGTGTTTTGTTATAATAGTCACTTAAGTTCTATTGTGTTTTGTTATAATAGTCACTTAAGTTCTAGGTAACACACGCCCACGGTCTCCTCATGTAGCTGGTAGCTTACATGGAAATGATGGCACTCGGCCTTACAAACAATTTATTTAGTTCACAAAGAATAACCAGAAAGTCCACTAATATGGTTCACTGTATCATTAAGCAAGTTTATATCACTCGATCAACCACTTTAGGTATAAGTTTTAGTGGGCACTAGAAATATGGAAAATGTACATCACCAGAATTTCACCAGCGGGGATACTCAAATATTCTTCTAGGGCAGATGCCAACTAGGAAAGAGAAGTAACACGACGAGTAGACCGCTTAGAGACTCATACCTCAACTAAAACCTCATTATAAAAAAATAAAACATAAAAACCCCTGTGGACAAAGAGAATATCCTAATTAGTATCTTATTCGTTTTCATAATTATCTAGGACCTTTCATCATCACAGTCTTTATCATCAACATATTAAACAAGTAACTTACCAGGGTTTAGTCTGGGGTTAGTAGTTCCAATATCAACCGGGACATTCCTATTCTCTTACTAGCTCTTGTCCGGGTGACTGGGATACTCTTTGTGAACCTGAAAATACAAGCATCCCGTAACAGCCTTTGCAAAAAAAACAAACCACGCTTTGAACTTGCAGTCGCCTCATAATGGCGTCCACGACAACTTACCATATAAATTATATAAAAGGATTGGGGTTTTATCCCCTTTAAAGTTTCATTTTCATCTCAATCATCTGGATGTCCTTGTTGACGCATTTTGTACTTAAATTCCCCTATCCAACGTCTGTGTGACAGCGGTACCGGAACACGAATCAATCGACGAAATCGCCATCCATAAAGACAACGCGCCATAAAAGACCTCACACACTCAAACCTTTATAATCAACCAAATCTATATCTCAAAGTGTAGTAATGTAGAATTTACTTTTCCAAATAAAACTATTTCTTTTTAAATCTAGTATTTTAATAATGAATGACCATTTGAAGGTTTGAAGACATAACAATAATCACCATCCATCTTAGACCTGAAACGAAGTAAGTGTGAACGACCTTTTTCTCCGTGTCACTATTAGGTGTCTACCTTATCTATGGCCAGACTCCGGCCAACTGACAGTTCTTTTGTCAACAAGTTGAATGCTTGATTATTGTGAGATTGAAAAGTTTATTCTTAGTTTAATTATGGATGTATGCATTTATCACTAGTGCCAGAACATAAGTATAAACGTCAGGAATGTAAATTTATTATTAAATGAATGAGATTTGGCCCTGAAGAGGCATATTGTAGCTACAAAACAATGTCGGATTCTTCCTTATAACAGTGAGTTAAAACATTAATTTCTATTCAAAATTTTAAGTTAGGACATGGTCTTAGCAATTAGATATTATCTTAGGTTTATACTTTATTGTTTTCCTTCAGATTTCCGTATGAAATACTTGAATTCAGTGTTTTACTAAACATCCAAAGTTAGTGTTATACTTGTCGATTTGAGGTTACAAAACTAACTCCATAAACTTAATTGGATACTATAAAGTGTTACATAGTATAAAACAAAGTCTTTTCCCGCTGGTATATGTATGTATGCTTAAATATTTTTTCTACTCCAGCACTTCTATCTGTCAATTTGATGTCTGACAGGGATATTAAAAAAGTATACATTATAACGTTGTCTATGGTATTCCATAGGAACACAGCTTATATGGATTTTCATACATTATATTAGCACTGTGTTTTTTTTATAGTGCGCAAACGAAGTGTTCTACATTCTGCCACAATTTTAGCCGTTGTAGAAAAACTAGCGTATGCAACAGCTCATAATTGGTTCTTAAAACTTTCGGGTCTATTATATCACAGTTGTATAAAATACTATAAAAATACGCGACGGATTTTGATGCGGTTGAGAAAAGAGGAAGGTTTATATGTATAATAATAACCCGTGCGAAGCCGGGGCAGGTGGCTAGTCGTGGTAATAATGATAAGACGTGATTTTATTATTTTAACGGTGAATCATGTTAAACTTCACCTCTGTTTTAGCGTCGATCACTTAGTTTTTTTTTGTTTTGTTTCAGGTATGCTACTATCTGCTATGTAACGTAAAATCTCCCGAGTGACCATCTTTTGGTATATTGCTGTGTTCTGCTGAAATAGCAAGGTATTTATTATAAAGAATGGGACATTTTAAAACTGGTATATACGCACATATCATATGCGTTCAAAAACTGCATATAAAGGCCCCCATAATAATAAACTTTTTTGTTACAGCTAATTTCTTATCTGTGAAAATGTTATAGCTAAATAATATTTTAACAGTATTTATTTATAGCTGTCTTTCGATATGTGAAAGTGGAACACTTTAGGGTCTCTAATCCAAAATACGAAAACATGAAAAGCTCTGCTTTTAAATAACATCCATAATATGTTCGAGCACTCTTCGGAATATCCTACATATTCATAAATATATTTTTAGCTATTGATCTTCTTCCCTTAACCCGGCATTCTCCAATCCATATTAAACCTTAACGGCTTCATCTTAGAGCAGCTTTTCCTAAAGCAGTTTCCTTTTGTGGTAGAAAAAAAGGGTTTTTTCATATGATTGATCGCATTTGCGTAGGTAAAGTAGATATGAAAAAACATGGTTCGCTCGTCCAAAAATAACAACAAAAGGGGTATTATAAACGTTGTTTTAGGGTGATATAGCTATAGTATATGCTAATTTTAATATTTAATAGTGTTGGCTTATAGACCTAGAACTTGGAAGAGTACTAAGCATGGAAACGTAATTTCACCTCAAAAGTTTAAAACATGTACAGTCGCCATCAGATATATTGGAACTGCCGAGGTGCTCATAAACATCTGACCATGCACTTTAACGCTTTGAGCTTCGATGTACTATCGCGTTCAAAATTGCATGGGCCGTTTATGAATGAAATTCATTCATAAATTGCTCATGGACTTTTGAACGCGTGTGTACCTATTTGATGGCGACTGTACCTAAAGAATTGCCCACCGGCACAAGGGATATGGTGGAGAAATTCGGGGCCACATATTCGATAAATTCGAATATTCGAATAAACGACCGGTTTCAATGATAAATGATAATTATTTTTTCAGTCCTCCGGCCGGTAAGCGCCACTTTACGCAAAACTAAATTGCCGCCTGCCAGCTCCGTCGGACAGAAAAATAGTATACAAACCTCGGCCGGTAAATGGGAAAGCCTCGGATCAAATGTTAGTCGACCTCGGCTTCGCCTCGGCCGACAATTACATGGGATCCGAGGCATTTCCCACTTAAACGGCCTTGGTATGTAATCTACTATTATTTGACAATTTAGGCACATTACAATGCACATATTATTATGAACATCAAAAAAGCTACTACCGGTTCTAACCCTACACCACAGCCCGGGAAAATTGTTACCGGCAAGAAACTCGGCGGGACTTATTTTTTCAAAACAAATTACAACCTTAGTTAAAATATTTACAATATGGGGGTTCTGATTTAATAGGTATGTGACTATACGCTACCTAAAGGTTGTTTGGAAGAGATCGCTTTTTAGCGATAAGGCCATCTGTTGTTTACCTCTTTTTTGTTTGTTGTATTTCTGTATCTATTTCCATTGAGGTGTGCAATAAAGAGTATTTGTATTGTATTGTATTGTACTCTATCTAGTAGTTAAGGTGGTCTGTGGTCCCGAACTAAATATAACAGAAAAGGAAATTTCCTCTACAAAGACGAGAAAATCTTTTATAACCAGTAGGCTCACAAAATGTAACGTCTATGAGATCTTGCCAAATTAAGGACTCACAATGAAATTTCCTCTTTTAAGAAAAAAGTTTTCAAAAAAGGCTTTTCAGGAAAAACTTTGGTAAATAGCAAGGCCACGTAATACTCATTATACCTGTGGCGGCTCAATTTGGCTTAAAGCGAAACGGAAGAGACACAGGACCTACTTTATACCTAACTGGCGACCCGCCCCGGCTTTGCACGGGTTATTATTATACATAGAAAATAGAAACCTTCTTCTTGAATCACTCTATCTATAAAAAACGCACCATAATCCGTTGCGTAGTTTTAAAGATTTAAGCATACATACAGAATTACAGACAGCGGGAAGCGACTTTGTTTTATACTATGCAGTGATAGACTTTACGTGGACTTAAGTGGCAGTACCACATCGCGCGCATAAATTAACTGTATTCGCGATACACCCGTTCTAAGTTTTTTAACAATGTGTATAAAACAAAGTTTCAAGTATTAATCGATATAGTTTTATGATTACACCTGTAAATTTTCCTGATACCTTTAACCTAGGAATTTAGTAGTTTAGTTAAAGAAGGTATTGTGGAAAATCTTAATGTTACATCTTATCTTATATCGTTTCTCGGAAACGTGTTTAGATCGAAAATGTGGGCGTATCGAATACTTGTTAGTCAAGTTTATACTTCCATTTTATTAAACGATCAAACTGATACACACAAGTTAGGTACATACCTATTTAGATACTTTAAGCTGGACCCACACGAAGCCTTGGTGGCCCAGTGGTAAGAGTGTGCGTTCTATCAGAAGGTTGCGGGTGCAAACCCTTGTATGAATGAGTTTTTCGGAACTTGTGTACGAAGTCTTGTAACACCACTCTGCCCATCTGCATTTTCCTGCTATTTTTGCATCCAGCTCCATTCGCCTTTCCTGGGCGTATTGGTATTTTGTTCACGTGCTTTTTTGTATCTTCTATATTCCATGACCCCTAAACTAAAAATATTGCAAATGCAAATCCAGAGTGTCTTATTGGACAAAGCCGAAACGTACATAT
Source organism: Lathronympha strigana (assembly GCA_949128165.1). Classification (NCBI taxonomy): domain Eukaryota; kingdom Metazoa; phylum Arthropoda; class Insecta; order Lepidoptera; family Tortricidae; genus Lathronympha; species Lathronympha strigana. The sequence goes on from OX421903.1 coordinate 1,568,927, forward strand.
GCGTTGCGGTGTTTAAAACCAGTACATAAATGTAGTTTATGCAACAGTGATATAATAAGATCTTAAAACTTAAGATTCGACGTTTTGTAATGATAGACCAGAGAGTATTAAGAACCAATTATGAGCTGTTGCATACGCTAGTTTTTCTACGACAGCTAAAATAGCGAAAAAAGCAAAATCTAGTAAGGTGATGTGAAAGATGTCCGGGTGCTAATATATTGTATGGGAGCAGTATTCTTATGGAATACCAGAGACAACGTTACAATGTATACTTTTTTAATATCGCTGTCAGTCATCTAATTGACAGATAGAAGTGCTGGAGTAGAAAATATATCATAACAATCGGTGCAGTGGTTACGATGAAATTAACAAAATACTATTATAACTCATGACGTAACAAATCCTAAAATAATAGTATGAAACCATGTCCGTCTTTTCTGATTATTGTGTTTATTTATGTCACATGTGTTTGTTTGTTGACAGATGTCATAATTGAAGAAAATTCTATCTCACTAATATAGTAATATACTACTGTCAGAAACACTGCCAATGATAAATACAACATGTTTCTTTTTGGTGTCGATTATTACAAATAACTTTCGTTGGGCCATTTTTATTTTTAGATCTAAGCAATAAATATTTACTGTAGAGCATTACTAAGATGTAGCCCCATATTGGGTTTCAAAGGAAAGAAAACGAGGTTTTAAACACTAAGGTATTTTGATAAATAAAACGTGTGCAAACATTCAATATAGATAAAAGAGAAATAATCAAAAGCCTATATTTGCTTGCCATTCAAAATAGTATACAACATTCAATCAACAAAGTCCTTTCAGCTGTTAAAGTCACTGAATTCAAAGAAAAAGTCTTTGACAGTAAACCCCAGGCATTATTCAAATCGGAGCAACTGGAGGCTTTTTCCGAAAGCTCACAATAGTCAAAGCTGTAAGGTGCGCCCAACGCAATCATGGTAATAACATTCAATCTGGTAAAAGCTGACAAATTAGAAGCGGGAGGCATGAGCGGATAGCGGGTACTTTGAAGCGGTTTTAAATGAAAGATGTTTTTCTTTTCTGCTCTGGTGCATGAAACCTTTACCTGATGTACCTTTTTAGCAATTTATTTAATCAGGCTTTACTTAGCGGAATTCTATATTAATAACGACAATAATGTTATTAAATTGCAACGGTTAACACTCACGTATTTTTATCACAATAGGCATGACATGTCGGGCAGTGATGCTCGAGCCGCGAAGGTGATAACACCACTCTGTCTGTCCGACGATGTCTGCCCGACGCAGATGAAACATGTCACGCCTATTGTGATAAAAATACGTGAGTGTTAACCGTTGCAATTTAATATCAGTATGACTCACGAAAGTTTAAGTTATCACTACATAGTATAAAACAAAGTCGCTTTCTCTGTCCCTATATCCCTATGAATGCTTAAATCTTTAAAACTACGCAACGGATTTTGATACTGTTTTTTTTAATAGATAGAGTGACTCAAGAGAAAGGTTTATATGTGTAATAATATTAATAATAACCCGTGCGAAGCCGGGGCGGGTCGCTAGTATGATAATCATGTTACTTTACTATTCTACAAAACGTGCAAAAATACGCAAGTTGGTATAACGGGTTGGCACTAATCGACTAGCACGTTTGGCGGAAATGCTTACTAACATTATTGTCGTTACCTTTTTAATGTTTAAGAATAACGATTTATTCAGGGCGCTTAATAAAACTAAAGCATCCTCACACGTCTCTTGTAAATAGATGAAGGCGGATCGTGATTTGTTGTTCCATAACAATCAAGTCACTTAGACTTCAGTCGGCCGCCCATTAAGCATTTACCCTGTCTGACTTCCGAACTGACCTCATGAACCTTCGACCAAATGAGGTAACAGGGTCGCTGATGGAGCGGAGGATGAGTTAATTTTGTTAAGAACCAATAGCATCTTTTCTTAGCACAAGTGATCATCGTTAGGCATTACTCACACACCTCTGAAGGCCTAGTATACATTTTGACTTGTTGTATTTGACGTCCTTAATAAGCCCTTACCGTATGCCTAGTATAAAGTGGTCGCTAATGGGGGAAGGTTATGTAAAGTTTGTTTAGAGTTGTTCTTGCTCAACACAAGTGACGCTCATCCATCCTCGTACGTCTCTGGTGGATACACTGCCTATGGTGGATCGTCAATTCGCTACTTTATAGTAACTTAGACCCATTTATTGGCCGTACTCTGAGCATTAACCCTGTTTGACCTCTAAACTGATCGCTGATGGGGAGGGTAATGTGAAGTTTGTTAAGAACTAATATCCTCGCTTTGCTGAGTGCGGATCGTCAAACCGCTACCTTCTAGTGACTTAGACCTCACCTATTGGCCGAATACTGAGCATTAACCCTCTGACCTACGAACTGACCGCATGAGCCTTCGACCGTATGCCTAATGGGGTAACGGGGTGATGGAAATGTTAGATTTGGGTGAAAGGTTGCAAACAAAGAATAATTACCTTATAATGTGCGAGGGCACAATATAAGGGCAGATAGAACAGAGGTTATGGATTAAATGGTTAAAACTCACGTATTTTTATCACAACAGGCGTGACATGTTTCGACTGTATTGGGCAGTCTTCGTCAGACAGACAGAGTAGTGTTGTCACCTACGCGGCTCCGGCATCACCACAGTCGAAACATGCAGTCATGAGGTCGAAACATGTTTCAAAAAAGTTTCAAGTTTCAAAATCTTTAATGTCATAAAACACATGTCAAGAATAATAAAAATAAATTAAATTTAAAATACACAATATCATTACAATTAAAAATTAAAATACCAATAAAAATAAAATAAAGTAACAATAAGAAAAAAAAAACAGAAAAGGTAATTATATATGTCAAGTATACATTTTAATTATATATGTCACTCACATTGTAGTATGCTTTCTCAATTAAAAAGTTCTTAAGCTTCTTAACAAACAGCTCATAAGAAGAGGCCCCCTTGATTTCCCGGCTCAGGCTATTATATATTTTTATGCCAACTACCCTCAGTGAGTTCGAAGATTTTGCTAGCCGGACTAACATCGGATTTAGGTCACGCCCAATGTCTCTCTGATCAGGGCGTCGTGTATTAAATTCCTTTAAGTGCATCCACATGTATTTTGCAACTTCGAGAATGAATAGACATGGGACGGTCAGGATTTTTAATTTTATGAAGTGCTCTGTCGCAGGCGTTAATGGCGGTACCCCAGCTAATATTCTTACGGCCCTTTTTTGGAGTAAAAATACTCGGTCTCTGTCAGCTGCTAGCCCCCAAAGGTCGATCCCGTACGAAATGATCGACTTTGATCAGGGCGTCGTGTATTAAATTCCTTTAAGTGCATCCACATGTATTTTGCAACTTCGAGAATGAATAGACATGGGACGGTCAGGATTTTTAATTTTATGAAGTGCTCTGTCGCAGGCGTTAATGGCGGTACCCCAGCTAATATTCTTACGGCCCTTTTTTGGAGTAAAAATACTCGGTCTCTGTCAGCTGCTAGCCCCCAAAGGTCGATCCCGTACGAAATGATCGACTTTATGTACGCGTAGTAAGCCATACGTAGAGATGTCACGCCTATTGTGATAAAAATACGTGAATTTGAACACTTTAAGTTGAATGTCAGTATGACTCACGAAAGTTTAAATTAGTGGTTGAGGATATTTGTATTTTTTTGTGACAACTTAATTAAAACGATTGTATTATGTATTTTCTTCACAACAGGTTAAAGGGGTTCAAACCTTCAAGAAAAGAGCGTACTCCCACCTTAAAGGCCGGCAACGCACTTGGGACACCTCTGGTGTTGCGGGTGTCCATGGACGACGTTAATCGCTTACCATCAGGCGATTCGTTTGCTCGTTTGCCACCTATAGCATAAAAAAAAAGGATGACTCACAATAGTCCGTTCCATTCCGATCCGATACGGGACGATCTGTCAGTTTCTATACAAAAAGTCACGTGACGTCCGAGGGCTCCGAGCTATCACGTGATACTTTCTACAGAAACTGACAAATCGTCCCGTATCGGATCGGAACGGAACGGACTAATGTGAGTCATCATTAAATCTATTAATTTGTCTATAAGTAATCTTAGGGCTCCATTGCGTTACGAAATTATGGTCATTTGTATATGATTACTGATAATTTTGTCTTACTTTCATAAGCTGTAGAAAAAGTGTTCACCTGTCATTAAGTTTGTCTAGCCGGTAAAATCGAGTTCTATTAAGCCCAGAGTTGTTTGTGCGCATGTTCATAATTCCTTACACTGCATTCTAGAATCATGCAATGTTTGATCCGAAGCCTTGTAAAGAGGTACGAAACCTTATAAAGGCCGTGTATAATATAAGCTTATAAAAATGTCTCAAACTCTCGAAAATATCAAACAAAACAATAATAAAACAGAAACTTTCCCAGCATAAGCTGTGTTATCTTCAACAATTGCGTTCAAGTTGACAAATTTATAAAACTCGAGTATTCCCCGTTTTATACAACTTAAAACCTCACTTTTCCTCCCAGAATTGCTCACTTAAGAGGCTATATCTTAAAAAAACGGTGAGGTGCGTGCCGTGAGTTTTTTAGGGGTTCCCTCGTTATTTTGATGTACGTAAGAATAAATGTACGAAACGACGAATACGATGTACGAAAAAAAAAAGGCGCCTGCCGCTCTGGAGAGGCATGGCCCGAGACCGAGATGCCTGGAGCGACTACTGCAGTACACTTTTTAAAGACACATGTACCGAAATACAATAAGAAATAATAATAATAAAAAAGGCTAATATATATATATATATAATTAAATAATATAATAGAGTAAAATGTATGAATATTGTAAGTAGTCATTAAATATTCTCCTTGCAGGGCTGGTTACCCATGGAGTCTTATTACCACCCCTCCTTCGTTCAGAAGGAGAGGCCATTTTAAAATATGGAATTAATAATAATTAAATAAAACTATGTAAAATAACTAAATGATTTGATGAACTTGTATATTTGTGTAAACATAATTATGTAAATAAATGGCTATTCTGATTCTGATTCTGAAGAATAAATAAACTGGGAAAATGTGCTATATACGCTCGTATGTGTGTCGGCTACGTGGTAAATTAGAAATACAAATAATTTATTTTCATGAAGCTTATTTACAAAATAATTAATATATTAGGGATGTCTGTGAGTCAGAAATCTACGAAACAGCTAATAATTATAATGTTTATTTGCACGCACAATGCATAGTAAAACATTGTATGCAACACGTGCCTAAATAATTTCCGACTTGTCAGCTCACACACTTGCCGGAAACCACCTACTTTCCACACTCATTACATAAATAGCTATTTTAATATAATACGTATTGTGAATTCTTAAGGAACCTTAAGAAAAAATAAAACAAAATAACAGGGGTGATGAGAAATGGCTACAACATGTAAATAACGCCGGTGAGGTACACCGCTTATCCCGACAATAAAAATGGCGGCTGACGGCAACATAATGGTTACGCCATTGTGCCACTGTTTTTCAACTCAGGGCAGACCCTGAGTTGAACAACAGTGGCAGGTAGACAATTGCTAAATTTGTTTACTGTCTTTATACTCTACAAAATTGGTAATGATGCTAATGATTTTGACGGTATAATGTCAAGGATTTAGAAATTTTAACTACTAAACTGCCGTGAGACACGAACATATTAAATAATGAAAACGGGTCACTCACGTAACATGTCGGGCGAAAATCGTCTCAATTTCGTGATCGACCCGTTTTCAATATTATTGAAATTTTTGGAAGTTTAGACGTGCCCTCAAAGCGAAAAAGTCCTCAAAAGCCTGTATAATTAGACAGTTTCCTTAACAACTAGGTGGAATAAACACAAAATCGGGATACGTGGAAATTAGCGGAACCGGATCTAGCAGTAATACCAGACATATTTTGAGTAAAAGATAATAAAATAAAATAAAAAAACTAAATAAAAATAACACAATACAACTTAGTTACAAAACAATTTACTTACTTTACGGAGGTAATTTGAGAAAGTTAGCGGCATCAAACTTCAGGACAGGGGTCTTACCATGACGTTTTAACGCGATTCAGTTTAGGACCTAAATTGAGTTATGCCGTACAACCAAGCATAGTTAAGAACCTTGAATCACATTAAGACGTCATGGTAAGGCCGCAGATTTTGTTCAATTTGTCAATGATTGAATTTCAAAGCACAAAGTATTTTGTATAACGACACTATAGTGTTTTTAAAGATTCAAAGATTCAAAGCATTTATTGGTTCAACATAGGTGTGCATTGCAAGACGTTAAAAATGTTTTTGTATCACTATGTCGTGCCTATTGGCATACAAATATAACTGATGGTATTTATATCTACTGTCTTAACATACATCACATATAAAAGTCAAATCATATACATGCAAACAGTCGATAATTTGTATTTCATAAATCAGTCAAAAAATCTGCTATGGTAGAATATGCTTTCTATATAAGAAACGACTTCAAATGTCTCTTTAAAGATATTGCCCTTACACGCTTTTACAGCAGGCGGTAGCTTGTTATATACTTTGTGGCATTCCAATTATACTTTTTTGTAGCAATGACTTTGCTCTCTGTACAATGATTTCAATTTGTTCAGAAGCCGATTACTTAAAACTTATTTTATTTAATTTAAGTAGCGTTTTTGTGCTATGAATTACGCTATACTTTAATAACACCAGGCTCCCGTTATATCAAAACTACAAATGCCCTCTCAATTCAAATGTCAAAGGGTTTACGGATTAAAATATTAAATTAGGCTTAACTAGTCAACAGACTCGGTCGTAAGATAACTATAAAACTGTCAACATACCCAAAAGATTGTCTTAACTTAGTTTGACGTACGGCGCTTCGCTTTGGTCGCACTTGGCTTTCAATGTGTGGACTATAAACAAACTTTAAATGTTTGGGTAATGAGGTTTAAGTTAGAAAAGGCAAGCGGTATAGTTTTTCTACTCCAGCACTTATATCGGTCAATTAGATGACTGACAGCGATATTAAAAAAGTATACTCATACTCATACTCATACTCATTTATTGATAATACAGAAATATTACATGTCAACACTTTTTAAAATCTAAGAATAATATTAATGTCATAAATTCAATTTACTAGTTATTTGTAGGTATGTCAAAAGTAAACAATCCGTAAACATTCTTAATAATTATTTTTACATACGTCATAGAATTCGTCCATAGTGTAAAACGCATTACTAATTAGCCATTTTTTCAGTGTGTTTTGTATACATTATTACATGTGTATTTTGTGTCTATGGTATTCCATAAAGACACTGCTAATATGGAGTTTCATACAAAATATAAGCACCATTGTTTTTTTTCTATTGTGGGCATACGACATCTCCCACATTCTGCCACCTTTCTAGATTTTGCTTTTTTCGCTATTTTAGCTAGCGTAAAAAAACTAGCGTATGCAACAGCTCATAATTGGTTTAACAACCACACAGTAATATAACTATTACTGTTGCATAAACTACTATTTTAACTAATGTATATTTTCAATAAATATATTCTGAATTTTCGTACGCTATTAGGTAAAAACACTACAGCGTGCGTAGCCAAAATGACAATCGCTAACGCTCAGTCGCTAACGAAACGGCATCTTTGTTACGCATCCAGGACAAAGTCCCGTACTTACTTAGTATGGTTCGAAGCGCGACCGCTTATTTGAGTTGCACCTACATTACGTGATTTAGAGGCAAGACTGAAATATTGTATTATAAAGCGGTTTGTGTTATAATATCGTGAAACTTTAAAGGTTGCAAATAAAGAATAATTATCTTATAATGTGCGAGGGCACAATATAGGGGCGGATAGAACAGCGATTATGGATTAAATTAAAAGGTTAATTAAAACTTACGTATTCTTATCACAATATGCGTGACATGTTTCGATTGCATCGGACAGTCATCGTCGGACGGACCGAGTGGTGTCACTTTCGCGGCATCACTAAGATGTCACAAGTGAATATGTGTTGTCATTCTCTTTGTAAACTCTTCATAATTCGAAGTGTGTAGGTAGAATGTGGTAAAATCCTTCAAACCTTCAAGAAAAGAGCGTACTCCCACCTTAAAGGCCGGCAACGCACTTGCGACACCTTTTTTTTTTTTTTTTTTTTTTTTTATAACAAATGGGCTTACTCTTGGCCACAGACTAGCCGAAAGCAAAGACGTGGCCTACGATGGAGCGAGCTCGCCCAGAAGGTGCCTGTTCACCCTGCTGGTGTTGCGGGTGTCCATGGACGACGTTAATCGCTTACCATCAGGCGATTCGTTTGCTCGTTTACCCCCTATAGCATAAAACTCAAGTAAAAGGCAAAATTAGTATATATACCTGTGAAAAAAAAATACAGATTAAAAATATATATATATATCTTGTTAAACAATTACGTTAAATGCACAAATTTTAGAATCTCCTAGTTATTACATAATTACCTGTGACAGGAAATTATATCTTCGATAAATTCCATAAGTAATTAAACAAAAACTATTTGAGCTTCTACTAAGTAGGTACCTACTTAAAATAAAACATAAAAAGTAACATATCTTATACATACCTATACAGTAGTTGTGTGTGTGTGTGTGTGTGTTCGTGTGTGGTCATGTGTGTACGTGAGTGTTATGTGGTGTTGTATATAATTCTTTTAGCCAATTTTTTATTTAGTCGTAGATTAGTCGGTGAGGCTTAAGAACAGATAGCCTAGAGATAAATATATCGCTATCCTCTCATGTCTAAATCCGCTCGTCCAGTAAACTGACCGAAACATAAATAATATTAACGCTAAACGCTCCAACCGACCGCATCGTATGTCGTCGAATACCCACACTAAAAAGGTCCTAAGTCACATCATTTACTTTACTTAGCCGCCATTTTGTTTTCACGCTAATATATAAAATATTTGGACATCGTAACTCACAAGTGTACTTGTAATTTGTGTCTTATGGCTTTAATATTAGAGTATATTTTTGATTAACAAGAATTACTTGGCCACCTCAGTTTAAAGTATGCACAATGTTTAGTTTTGAAGCTCAAGCAGTCCCGTTATGAAAATGACAAATTAGCATTTAACAGAGTCGTAAGGAAATTGTTGTTTTTAATGACGCTTGATTTTGTCGCGTTATGAATTTTTGAATATTATTATTAATAAACTTATATCGGGTTACTCACGTCTATAATAACGAAAATAGCTCGACATGTTTCGGAACGGTCCGCGTCCCATAATCATGAGAAACGCTTGCGGCGTTTGCTCTGCGCACAATCATTTTCATCTTCGCGCGTACATGTTCGACTAGGTATATGTCTAATACTCACGGGAGTTTTCTATTTAAAATATCATTATTGTTTGAATGTAACAATAGGTGTTTCTAAAGGTATCATTTCATTCGTGACTGCAGCATCGTTTCGTTTTCAGCGGGGAAAGAAATGTGTTATTGTAACATACGATGGATTATCCAAGTCAATCTTCCAAAAAAGAGTAATACTAGTGTAATATTAAGACAGAAAACGATGGAAATAATACGACAAAAATATGGTTGCTTTTATAAATTGTATTCAGATGGATCCAAATCCGCTAGCGGTGTTGGTAGTGCATTCTTTGATCCTCAAGTTAACATTAATAAACAATTTAAGCTACCCAAGGAGTCTTGCATAATGAGAGCAGAATTATTGGCAATTGAAAAAGCATTAGCTTATTACAATGAACTTGCAAATAATAAAGATGTAGTAATTTTATCAGATTCAAAGAGTGCACTACAACACCTGGCTCGATGTGTCTCGGGCAACCGAGGAATGTCGATAGCCTACCAAGCACTGAAAATGATAAATGATTTGCAACATAAAAATATTTGTGTAAAGATTCAATGGATTCCATCTCACGTAGGTGTTAGAGGTAATGAAATTGTGGATGATTTTGCACATGAATCCATTAATAAAGGAACAGATCTTGAGTGTAAACCCTATGCAACAGAATTAATACCGAAGATTAGAAATGTATGTTTAAATAAGTGGAACGAGAGATTCGAAGAAAATTCGGCTGCAAAGGGTATATGGTATAGTACCGTTCAAGGGCGACCCAGTCGGGCTCCTTGGTTTGATAATGCCAGACTTAATAGGGAGACTGTAACGTGTGCACTCAGATTGCGGTCGGGACATGTACCATGTAATAAGTTTTATCACCTTATGAAAAAAAAGAGATTCTAACTTGTGTGAGAATTGTAACAAATTAGAAGATCTAGTTCATATACTAATATAATGTACCAAAAGCCAAAATGATCGGAAAAATATATTAGGAAATATTTTAGATAGTGCATTATCCATAAATATTGTGCTGTCTCAACCGCTATAAGAGGAAGCTAAGAAAGTATATACATATTAAAAAAAATATCTTGCACTTAGGTCTGCTTGCTAATGACCCCCGTGCGCTCTCCTATGAGGCTGGCATTGTCACAACGTGTGTACAGAAGCCTCTATAAAAATAAAGAATAAAAAAAAAATCCAAGTCAAGACAACTTGCTTCGCTCGCTCGTTCGAAAACAAAGGTTTTACACAAAATACCCGTCTCAAGTAGATTAAATTAAAATACAATAAATTGAATTTTGAATTGATTGGGGTCTCGATCCACGCTCTGGATCGTTCCTCATGCAAGCGCTGTCCATTGCGGTTCAACGCGGCGAGCGTAATGGGCACTTTTGCGCCGGTAGCGATGTGCGGGGACTTAGTTGTGTAATTTTATGTCTTTAAATTTTGTATTTTTGTTATGTTAAGTGCAGTTAATTTACCTTAATATAGGTACAGATGTTTCGACACAGTTGTAAGCAATGTTCGCCTACCCAGCGGAAAGTCGTTGACACTTCGCTGATTCATCAGTCAAGCCGCGACCATGACACATGAAACTATGGGTTAAGGTAAATTAACTGTATTCGCGATATACCCCTTGTTTATAATAAGGTGACCCTATTGTGTTTTATCGACGTAAATAAAATTGAGTGTAAACAAAGCAATATTATTATTTACTTTTCCACAATTTTCATCAAAATATGCTCAACAATGCTCATTAAATTTAACGGATTTAACGAATACCCGTTCGTTAAGCCCCAATTAGTAAGAAATTCGTAGTAATTGTTCTTATACAATAATGGGGCTTCCATTTCGTTATATTATTTTCGTTATTATTTCTATGTCACGAAATTATAAAACTCGGGCATCGTGATATTATATAAACTGAAAATGTCGAAATTAATTGCATTATTTTCGTAAAAAAACACAGAATAAAACACAAAGCAAACACAAGCTTCGCTTGGTTTGGGACTGGATTGATTTGTGTGAAATTATCCCCAAAAAATTTATTTTTGTTATATCCTAATTTAAATGTTGATTATCATTACGTCATTCTTTTTTCACAAATATGAACGAAACAACCAAACCAATGTTTATTGAAATATGCATTCAAATATTTATTGAAATGTTTTTTAGTTTGAAACATATCCGAGCTACGGCACAAAAGCATACTTAACTGAAATATCGAGGTTTTTTTATTGTATTTCGTATAAAGTGCAGAGAGCACTCTATACGAAATACAAAAAAAACTCTTATTTAGATAGAGTGCAGTAAAAAAAAGTTTATTTTTAGTTTATAGGTATGTAATTGTAAAAACGTTATTCATCACGTCACATTACATGTGATATATCAGATATATCAAAGCAGCCAAAGTTTTCACATATATTGGCTATGATTACATCTTTAAAGTTTGTCACAATACTCGTGTGCACCATGTATTTACACCGATGAAATATTTTCTTAACATATACCTAATACATATTATAGTATTGGAAGGTTATAATAAATAGTAAAGGGGCAATGTGACAAATAAGGGTTCCCTTTATAGGAAAACGTGCGCCATAACAATAATATGAAAACAAATGGTAGTGCAATAACAAGAGCTATTAATACCCCGGAGTTAAACAGGAGGTTAGGCGGTTAAGCGAACGGGATGTGAGAGAGATAGCGCCATAGACGGATGGATATGACCATCCTTGTTTCTGTCAGTCAAACATAGGGCCAAAAAAAATCATGTAGATTGATGATCAACAATTCAACGTTTGTTCAACTGCTAGCAAATTAGTGACCGATATTTAAACAAATAAATAAATAAATATTGTGGGACAATCTTACACAACCTAGTCCCACGGTAAGCTCAATAAGGCTTGTGATGTTGGTACTAGACGACGATATAAATAATAGATCGATACATATAAATAAATACTATAATACAAATATTCGTTATAAACCCACAAATAAATGCCATGACCAGGATTCGAACCCGGGACCTCCTGCTTCGTAGGCAGGGTCACTACCGACTAGGCTAGGAGGCCGTCAATGATAATTTATTTCAAAACAAAATGTGCAAAACGTGGAACGACCTATCTCTTGATGTGTTCCCTTTGCGATATGATATGGGGTTCTTCAAGAAGCGAGTGTTCAGGCTTTAAGGCTCAGAGGTCAACAATGCATGAGTGGCTCTCCCGATGTTGCTTATGTCTATGGGCGGCGATGATCGCTTCACATCAGGCGGTTCGTCTGCTCTTTGTTACCGTTTTCATAAAAAAAACATCTTAATGTTTCTGCCAAATAAATATTTAAGTGTCAAAATAACTATAAATAAAAAATAAAAAATTATATCATTTTTAGGGTTCCGCCCGTCAAAAGGAAAAACGAAACGAAACGAAGTCAACACAGTGAATCCTCTTGGAGCTCTGGCGACCTTACCCACCAACAGAAACACAACACTATTAGTACAGTCGCTCACCTTTGTCACTTTTTCTGTAGTATATGACATCTCTTTCAATTTATAATTTAAATATAGTAGTGTGACTTCTTAAAAAAAAACATGAATCAACAAACATTTATGACATTTAATAAATGATTTGATTCGTGTTTTACAATTGTATGAAAAGGTTAGAGTTCAAAATGTAGGCCACTGGGTCCGGCAGACCCAGTGGCAACTGTTAAGGGCTAGTGTTAAGATCTAAGTAAGGAATAAAGAAGAAAAAAAAATGCTGACCCAAAACAATATTGTTATGTTAGTTAGTTGGCAAATCCTCTATATATTTGTTATTGGCGTCAAACACATTTATTTTCTACTTTTCCTAATGAGAACCCGATACTGATTACGCCACGGATCACCAGAATTTTCGTTACAGCCTGTACAAACACACGTAGAGGGTGTTCTAAAAACTAGTTTAGTACAAATCCTGTACAATCTCGCGTGGGCAGTTTACGGGCCGCCTTTTATATCCCGCCCTGATTGCCTCGCCCTGTGTAGCGATAGAACAAAAAAAAGAATTTCGCCGGACGGCACTGTTTAGATTTTATGTGTACTCTACTAATATAATGCTCCGCCACCATCTCCTTACTGAGGAATATACGTAATTTCCTCCATCCGTTAGTAATATGAATGAATAGTATGTTTTAGTTTATTTGATGATTATTTAATTGTATGTGTAGCTATAACCTTGTTACTAGAATTCATTGTTACAGTTGACTGTTCCCTTGAAATAATTATTTCCTGCACCAACTTAAATGTATCTGTTTAGCCCTATGGTTGACTGGTAGAGAATGCCATTTGGCATTAAGACGGCATTTTGACGGGGGCTTGGTTAGAATCGAACGTTGGTAGACTTTATCTGTCATCAACTCATTTCGTATTAAAACATGTGTTGAAAGTTATGGGCCCTGTGTGTAAGAAATTGCTCGTTATCCATATAATATTTTTTATACCAATATAATATTTTTCACGTACGGAACCATCTAAAACATTGGATATTTTTCTGGCAGACGCTACGTTGATAATCCTTGCACAGGCCCCTGTAGTCCGATGTTCTCACTAATCTACGAAGCCCTCTAAAGGATTGATATGAGAAGGACGTCTTTGTTACAAATGTGCATTGATAGATAGGTACGATACAAAACTGCGAATATAAGCTTTGCTTACTCCCAAACGACATATTCCATTTGTAACGCCAAAAATCAATATATTTATATACTATAATTAAAAACTTCAAAACGGATTAATCGCGTTTATTAACACCATGACCCTACTTGACGACGAAACGAGCCTTTTACAGCACTCGTTTTTACAGGGTTAAGATGATGACCGATAGTGCTGTAAAATGCTCGTAACGTAGGGTCAAGGTGTTAATAAACGCGATTAATCCGTTCTAAAGTGTTTACTTTCAATAAATAACAATCGCGGTAACAGAAGACAATATTATTAGTTATGCATTTGTTAGTTACGCGGTATCTCCGACGCTATGTATTTTTTCCGCCTGATTCTTTGTAGTAGCAAGACAAGATTGAACAAAACACAACTGTCTTTATCGCACTAATAAGAAAGAGTGATATAGAGGGATAACTACGCTACGCTACGGAGCGATTGGCATCTTGCTGTAAACAGGCGGTATAAAAATAAAGTTGCCATGAAACCATAACAGCACAATAGGCTAAACGAATAAAAAAACCTATTTAATCCGTCTTTTACGTTTAAAAAAAATATTGCACACGTTTTTTTTACGACGAAAATACAGTGCGTTCAAGTTTCCCGTAACTTCACTATTAGGTACAATTCTTACCTAGTAGTGACTTCACCAGCCCCCACCCCGGAACTTTTATGCTCTTTATCTTCGTCAATTTTAGTTACTTAAATTGAAAAAGGGAAAAGTACGTGTCTAATCATTTTCGATAATCTAACTGACGGACTAATTAGATTGATAGTTTTTCAACCTAGTCGTCATCCCTATTCTATATTTTTTTGCTGACGCTACGTATATAATCCCACACAGGCCCTCGTGGTCCGGTGTTCCCAATAATCCAAGAAGACCCCTAAAGGGTTGACATGAGAAGGAAACACCCTTAAATAAAACCTCTTTGTAACAAATGTGCATTGACACGGGGATACGTAAACTTTGCTGGCCTTCAATACCAACCATGACCAAACAACCCAGGAAAATTCGGTTTTGACAGACATTAAATTGATAATAGCCTAATCTCAAATATCTTTCGAATGGTATAGATAGGTAATATATGCAAAAATCCTGCAAACTTTTCTTCCGGAAGTAGGTAAAAAGTAAAAAAATAAAACTTATCTAAGTCGCTTTTTTAAAACAGTGGTAAATATTTTTCTTGTTTGTGAACATGACGACATATTTGTATTGTATGTGTAAAAAACCAAACCGAAGAAAACTTATTCACGTAAAATACATACAAGACATGGCGGCTGCCGTCAAATCTCTACTTCAAGATGCAGTTGCAACTAAAAATGTGTACGGAACCCTCGGTGCGAGCCCAACTCGCACTTACTCCGTTTTTAAAATTTCATTGAACACACCGTAAATTCAATTACACCAGAAATGAAATAATTTCTCCGTAATTTGCGAATTGTTTCTCTGAAACAATTGAACTTTGGCACACAGGGGGTTTCGAGAACAACAACAACACAGTAATCAGCGGTGAATTAATTTCCTTCAAGTATACAGGGAGGAGGCAACATTATTGTTATTTATGTAATTGGGTTCCGTAGTCAAGATTAATTGTTTTCACCGAATATTAACTGTTTGGTGTACACTTGAGCACATTAAAAGTTGGTTTTGTGTTTTTAGGGTTCTGTACCTCAAAAGGAAAAAACGGAACCCTTATAGGATCTTTTTGTTGTCCGTCCGTCTGTCCGTCTGTCTGTCAAGTGAACATCCTTTATCGGGGACGCGTAGAGTTTGCGAGTGGAAATGAATACCACACATATAAGTTAACGGCCTCCTAGCCTAGTCGGTAGTGACCCTGCCTACGAAGCAGGAGGTCCCGGGTTCGAATCCTGGTCAGGGCATTTATTTGTGTGTTTATTACGTATATTTGTTAATGAGTTATGGATGTTTTCTACATATGTATTTAAGTTTTTATATGCATCTATCTATTATATTTATCGTCGTCTAGTACCCACATCACAAGCCTTATTGACCTTACCGTGGCACTAGGTCGATTTGTGTAACATTGTCCCGTTAAAAAAAAGTATCCGGTCTCCTTAAGCTGTAAAGAAATTAAACCTCTACGTCGACGCAATCAAAAGATACGGCCGTTTATATCGCATTGCCCATACATTTGCAATGGGAATAAACATGTTTTGGGTATTTCCTATTCACCTAGATCCTAGAATCACGAAATTTGGCAAAAAGATATTTTGTCATTTATGAGTACAGGGAAAACCCGCAAAATTGCCGCACACTGAGAGTTCCGTGCCACCAGTATTATTTAGTACCTAAGGTCTTAAATGGGGAGAGCATCCTTTATGTGGAATCTTTGGTGGGCGACCCCACTCGCACTTGACCGGTTTTCTTTTACTCCGGTCCATACAGAAAAATACGGATGTAAAAATAAAATACCGTGTTACTTTGAAGGGTATATTCCTTAGCCTCAATTAAGTTAATTTGTCAAAAACACTAAGTAAGTATTCTAATTCGCTGTATTTAGAAGATAATCTCTTATTTAGTTTTATCTGATAAGGCCGTTGCAAGTATAGAGTGTTGGTGGCCTATCGGTAAGGGCGTGCGTCTTTCAATCCGAAGGCCACGTCTTCAAACCCCGCGGTCTGTACGAATTAGGGTGTGCAAACCGGTTTACGGTAGTATGGGAAAACCGGTTATTAACCGAAATTTTATTCAAATAAAAACTGTTTTGCACAATCTAGTACCAATGACTTTTTCGGAACTAATTTACTTAATATCATGCGTTTATCAATTCGTATTATCATTTATTAATTAGATTTCAATCATCATCCAATGCACATGATCATGATCATCAAAAGGAATAATTTGTTTACCTACCTCTATTGCCGTTTTCATTGACCATGAATAGATTAAAGGTAGTAGGAATCCCTCGGTTTTCTATTAAGATGTTTAATGCATGCCCGCTAATTACATATATTTATTAGCCTGCCTATAAGGCAATTACTTTCCTAACAGGCAAACGTAGCCTGGCCCTATGTCCATTACCTTCAGTAATATGCTGCATAAGGCAAAATTAACAATATTTGATCTATCATTAGTATGCGACCCACAAGGTTGCTTACATCTGGCTTTTATTAATTCTCTCCCCGACCCAAAATGTCCTATGTTACTAGTACTTCCGAACAAAATTGAACCTTAATGTTTAAAGCGTAAGGTTTGCTTTTGTTTGGCCTGATTAAAATGCTACGAGTTCGATGGTCAGTCAACAAATATTGATCGAGCCTAAGTCTTGATGACTGTGTCGATGTGATTTGAAACGTAAACTATAAGAATTACGGTTTATTTCAGTTCAACATATCTCGTCTTTAAGGCACTTTGTTCTTTACAAGCCAGGGGTGCTTTCCGCATAATTCCCGAGTCGTTACAATTAATTTTCTTTCGCAAAGCTTGAATGTATTATTGTGAACTCACATAAAGGATGCTAAACAAAAATAATTGTGTACGCAACCGTTTAATTAAGCCGCTTTTCTTAATTACGAGTTTTAATTAAGTGCTAATGCTTGTTATGACTAATTTAAAGGAAGATTTGTTGTCTGTGCATATTATTGTTTATTTTCGTAGAATTATGTACATGCTTGTTTATACATAATTCTACGAGTATTTTGTGTGTAAGTGTGGATATTTAAATAAAGAGAGGTATTTGGTCAAAGTCGGCAACGGAAAAAGTCTCAAGGATTATGATAAGAATACGGATAATACTCACTTATTTTTATCTTCGGACGTCTTAGAATGCTACTACGGACAAGAGATTAAAAGAGGAACCTGGCTGCAGGCAATCTAAGATGATCCCGAGGGGTTGGAGGGTGAGGGCGGACACTGCACTGCGGGTGAGCGGCGAGTCTGTCCGGGTCGGGGCGCACTTAAAATACTTGGGCCTCGTCCTGGACAGAAAGTGGACCTTTGAGGAGCACCTGAGAAGGCTAGCTCCTCGCCTAGTGGGCGCCGCAATGGCGTTGGGCCGCTTGCTGCCAAACATAGGAGGGCCTAATGCCCCCTGCAGGCGACTGTACGCCGGGGTCGTCCGCAGCATGGCGCTCTATGGAGCGCCAATTTGGGCCGAACGGCTCAAGGAGGGAACGAGGGCGTTGCTCCGAAGACCGCAGAGGGTAGTGGCCCAGCGGATCACCAGAGCCTATCGCACCACCTCCCACGCAGCAGCCTGCATCCTCGCTGGCACCCCGCCCTGGGAACTGGACGCTGAAGTCCTTGCGGACAGGTACCAGAGGCGGGCGGAGGCAAGAGGGAGAGGGGAGGCCCCAGACCCCGAGGAGGCGGAAAGGGCCGAGAGGGCAGCAGCGGAGCGCCTTCACGCCCGATGGAGGGATGCCCTGGAGGATGCCCACTACGGAGTCCGCACTATAGGGGGCATCCTCCCAATAATGGAGGACTGGCTCAAGAGGAAGGGAGGGACCCTATCTTACAGGGTCACGCAGGTGGTGTCCGGACAAGGCTGCTTCGGACACTACCTGCATAGGATAGGGCGGGAGCCAGGTCCCGAATGCCTGGAATGTGGGGCAGATGATGACACGGCCCAGCACACTCTAGAGGAGTGTAATCGCTGGGCCGTGGAAAGGGCGGAAATGGTGGCAGTCACGGGTCTGAGGGACCTCTCGCTGCACAGCGTCTTAGAGGCGATGCTGGGCAGCGAGAGGAAATGGAAGGCGGTGACCTCCTTCTGCGAACAAGTCATGTTGCAGAAGGAGGCAGCAGAGAGAGAGCGCGAAGAAGCGCCTGACGCGCTTCCGCTCCGACGCAGGCGGCAGGGCCGACGGCGACGCAATTTTGCTCGCCGAGACCTGTAGTGGGGCTTGCGGGTTCGGGACCCGCAATGCACGGCCCTACTCGAGTCTTCGGGGGGGAGACTAAGCGTTTCTAATCTCCCCCCTCCAGTAGTGCGGATGCCCAAGCGCTAAGCTGGGCAGTTGGGGGGGCGCTGTGGTAGAATGTCCAATGACAAATCCCACTGCGCCCCCAAATAAACGACAGCGAGGGTGAAACGCCGGAGTGGGGTTTAGTGGGTAGTCCTCTTCCCCCCCCTCTCGTTAGGAGAGGGGGCCGAAAGAGGGAGTCCCACATACCCCCCCCATTATGGCCTTCCCGCGGCCGGGGGGGACGATGCGTAAATGCATTCCCCACTTCGACAAAAAAAAAAAAGGCAATCTAAGATGATGATCGAAGGTATAAGTCACAAGAGAGCCAGGTATCTTCTGAAACTAGGTAAGAAAAATCTAAGAATGTTGACTGGTATCATTACCGGTCACAACACACTGAACAGACATCTCAAGATCTTAGGCATTGTAGGGACTCAGCCTGTCCGCACTGCGGTATGGAGGATATAGCATAATCGGCAACGATACACTAGAAGCTAGAATTTCGAACGAAAATCAAAAAATGTTCGAAGTCGGACTACTGGGTAGAGAAACATCTTCCTTACACTGTGCCAGCACTAGGGTGTGCAAACTGGTTTTTAATTGTATGATAAAACCGATTAATAACCGGTTATTAACCGAAATTTCATACAAATAAAACCGGTTTGCATACCCTAGCCAGCAAGCCTCCTTATGATTTCCGTTTCTCTCGTCATAGTTCAGCCTAATTGCCATTGTCCGTTTGAGTTACGGCCAATATTGGTGCCAATATTGGTCATAATGCTCATCGTAAATTTCGACCGTGTTTGTGCGTCACGATTTATTGGAGTTTACAGTACAAAGGACCTCTGTCCATTTCACACCCCTAGAAACCAGTTACACTGAAGACTATAGGGATGACGACTAGATTGAAAAATTATCATTCTAATTAATCCGTCAGTTAGATTATCTAAAATGATTAGACACGTATTTTTTCCTTTTTCAATTTAATTAAAATTGGCGAAGATAAAGAGCACCAAAGCTCCGGGGTGGGGGCTTGTGACGTCACTAGGTATAAATTTTACCTAATAGTGACGTTACGCGAAAATTGAACGCACTGTATTTTCGTCAATTTTGATTTGACGAACAAAAGAAAAATAAGTGTACAATACTTTTTAATAATCTAAAAGACGGATTTAATAGATTTTTTCAGTCGTCAAGCCTAGCCTATTTCTGGCCATATAAAGTTCGAGAAATATAAATTAGTAACTTCTTATCAACTTTGCGATCTTTTGTTCGGCGTAAACACTTACCCGTAAATGAGAAGTCGAACACCCATAATGTATATATTGTTCATAACAGCACTAATCTTCACTTGGGTGCCGGAGTGTATAAGAAATGGCAGATAAGATATTCATTCAACATTTACTTGAAAGTTTTGGTATATTTACTTATTATTGTATCATTTCAAAACGCTAATAAGTAATTTAAATACAATTATCTTAAGTAAAACGTCGTTTATTTAACGCGTATCCCTTTGTCCGTCAAAACTGCAATTTGACTAAAAATTAAAGATAAATAACCTTATTTATTTACTTTGAAACTCCTTAATTCCTTATCCAGCGGAGCCGCTAAATCAACAGTTCGGTGTTAAAATTCGTCTAATCCAGGGTTGTCAAGCGAAACTTATTGAGCAACGATGAATTGACGTTTAAGAAGTTAGAATTAATAAGGATGGCTCAGGGTGGATTCGCACTACGTCCGATCCGAATCCGATCTGAATCCGGTCCGTCGTAGCCGTAGAACTATTTCTATATATGGTAAGTTATGCACTAGAACCGATCTCCGTCATCCGATTTCTTTCCGTCATTCTAGAATCTCCATTTCGGATAAGATTTTTGACGAACCGAAGTAGCCTTAGGCCCACTTGCACCACCCAGAGTTAGCCGCTAACCCGGAATTGAGCTGTCAAATTCCATACAAAAAATCGCTTAACTCCGGTTTATGTGGCTAACCTCGGGTGGTGCAAGTGGCCCTAAGTGTTATTTGTATGAACGCTCGCGCACTGCGTCCGATCCGAATCCGATCCCAATCCGGTCCGTCGTAGCCGTAGAACTATTTCTATGGTAATAGTTACTCGGTAATCCGGTCCGAGTTTTCAAGACCCATATTTTCACGGTTTCGGATTGGGCTAGTGCGTAAGCAATATCCGAATATACCTATATTTTCCTATAACCTATATTTTCACAGGTTCGGACCGGACTAGTCCGTAAGAAAAATCCGAATTCGGTCCGAGTTTTCTAGACCCATATTTACACGGGTTCGGATCGGATTCGGATCGGACGTAGTGTGAATCCGCCCTCACGCCGTAAGGGGATGGGCTGAACCGGGCCGGGATAATTTGTCAATGAATACTTGATAGCATGTTCTGTTGAGACGTGAGTGTCAACCTATCGTGATCGGACGTCGTAGATTTAAAAAAAAGTTTATTAGTCAAACTAGCTTTTAGCGGATGGCCGGTGGATATTGCACGAACGTCATTATGAGTAGCTACACTATAATACCCTTTGTCCGTGTGTCAGTTGCTTCAAAAGGATTATCTTTTGCGTTATAAATTGCCCAGCCCGGCCACATCTGTCCAGACCCCTTAAAAGTTATCCCCCTATTATCCTTTGTGGTATTAATTATTCAATTTGTAATCGTAACGTATCCCATAATTTGGACCTTTTAGTAGATTAGCTACTGATTGGTACACTTAAAGAAATTTAAATAAGGATATTCATCATTCAGTGTAAATTAAATAAAAATGATTAGGCTAAGAAACACTACCTTCAATTTTTCATCACACCTGCTCGTAAATGGTAATATTATATGCAAGCATACTTAGACTTAATGAGCCGTATTAAGCTCATGGTCTTAAAACTTACTACTACTTTACCGTCCGCCCGGAGCTCCCGGAGGACCTGCCCCCCACGCGCTCGCCGCATGTAGTCGCCGCTTACTTTGGAGTACTGTGGACTGTGCTACTACACTATCGCTAATAGTTATTGTTTCTCTATTTGCCTAGAAAGTTTGTTTATTTTCTCGCAAAGTGATGAAAAACATTGTATGTATCACGGGCGGTACAAGAATTACGAACTCGTGCTAAAATTCACACTCGTTCGTAATTTCTTGTTTACCGCCCTTAATACACATGTGGTCGTATTTTTAATGTTAGAGGAATAATAATATTTATCATCAGAGCTGACGATTTGTGGACCCATAGTAGTATTGGTAAAAGTGATAAAAAGTTCGTTTTTTTTCAGGGAATTTCGGAGCATTTTCTATTGACGTTTAAAATTTCATACAAAAAAAATCCCCCGACCTAATTGTTAGGTTATATAATTGTATATAAACAAGCGTAAATTAATTTATCCCTACTGTTTTCTGCTTAGAAATTCAAAATTAATTAGACCCCTTTTTTGTTACGATATAATTCTTAACAAAAAATGACAATTGAAATTAAACACTTTAGAACGGATTAATCGCGTTTATTAACACCATGATCCTACGTTTCGAGCCCTTTACAGCACTTGTTTTCACAGGGTTAAGATGATGACTCATGATGATGATCATGTAGGATCA
Organism: Lathronympha strigana; assembly: GCA_949128165.1. NCBI lineage: Eukaryota > Metazoa > Arthropoda > Insecta > Lepidoptera > Tortricidae > Lathronympha > Lathronympha strigana. Next base: position 1,591,530 of record OX421903.1, read on the forward strand.
TGGTGTTAATAAACGCGATTAATCCGTTCTAAAGTGTTTAATTTCAATGAATAACAATCGCGGTAACAGAAGACAATATTAAAAAATGACAATGTTAACATGGAATAAAAATATTAAAAGCGAATCAACCCCGAAAGAGTTTCAAATCGCAATGTATTGGATTGAAACCTATCTAACATCATATTATTTGACTCTTGATTTAAAAACCATGTAGACAAATGGATAGATTAAACTACCAACACAAAATATTCAGAATAAAATATCTATATCTCAAAATAATTCAAAAGTGGCGTGAATCCGTCGATAAATTAAATCATACGCTGTTTTCATTTAAACGTTCAATTGAATCGTTTTGCTATAAATTAAACTGATTTGACTAGCCGAGACCATAATTGGGGCAGGCACACGAAACACGAAATGGTTCTAAATAGATAGACTGTTCAGTTGACAGTCCAATTTCGTTAGACACGCCTCAATTGAAATGCGTATTTAACCAGAACCATACGTATAAATAGAACGGCTGTGCAGTATTTATTTAGTCCGATATTTTTGGAAAAATCTGACAAGCCGCAGTCGACGGTATACAAAAAGAGTAGTTTTATTCGAACGCAATTCTTTTTTGTCACGATGAACGCAAATAACGCGGCAACACGTGGATGAAAAATCCAGTATTATAACTAATATTTAAAACGGGATAATTACCTTGTATGTTTGTTTTATTGAGCACCCGATATTTCGAACTTGTTGCCGAAAGCGCCATGTTCACGGAGTAAAGGATGACTCACACTAGAACGGGACGGGACGGGGCGGGACGGGAAAATCTGTAAATTTCTATAGAAAGCGTCACGTGACATCCGAGGGCTCCGAGCTACCACGTGATTCTTTCTATAGAAATTAACAGATTTTCCCGTCTCGCCCCCTCCCATCCCGTCCCATCCTTAAATTGACAAACATACATGGTAATTATCCCGTTTTAAATATTAGTTACAATGCAAATGACCATATTAGCTTAAATTCGTAAAAATCTAGTACATTGACAATATTTGGTAAAATAAACTAAGGCTAGACTCCAAGGAAAAAAACTTCCGTTCGTCGCGTCACCTCGTTTTGAGAGCACTCCCCTATCTGCCACAGCCAGTATTGGAATCCTTGGCGTTGACATCTCGAGTGAAGTCCAGTTCCGCGGCCACCTAGAGGGTAAGGCCAAATTGGCCTCGAAGAAGCTCGGTGTGCTCAATAGATCGAGGCAGTATTTCACGCCGGCCCATCGCCTACAGCTTTATAAGGCGCAGGTTCGCCCGCATATGGAATACTGCTCTCATCTTTGGGCAGGGGCACCTAAGTACCAGCTTCTTCCTCTAGACCGCATCCAACGGAGAGCAGCTCGAATTGTCAACTGCCAACGTATTTCTGATCGGCTTGATCCCTTGGCGCTGCGTAGAGATGTGGCCTCACTCTGTATTTTCTATCGCATGTATTATGGGGAGTGTTCCGAGGAATTGTTCGGATTAATCCCTGTCGCTTCTTTCCGCCATCGCCCTACGCGACAATATTTCCACTCTCACCATTTAGATGGTTGGCAGTCCTCAACTGTGCGCTTTTCCCGAAACTTCCTGCCTCGCACAGCTAAACTGTGGAACGAACTGTCGCCAGCGGTGTTTCCGGACCGATACGACCTTCAAACCTTCAAGAAAAGAGCGTACTCCCACCTTAAAGGCCGGCAACGCACTTGCGACACCTCTGGTGTTGCGGGTGTCCATGGACGACGTTAATCGCTTACCATCAGGTGATTCGTTTGCTCGTTTGCCCCCTATAGCATAAAAAAAAAAAAAAAAAAAAAAAAAGGAGAATTTCCTTGAATACGCAGGTTAAACTGTTCTGGAATACTTTTCGGAGCTGCAGAGTATGCAGCAATCGGGGATAATTTTATTTTCGCTCACCAGGCGGCGCCACTTATGCTTTAAGTCGCCATGGGACCCAGGGGCCTTACCATGACGTCATAACGCGATTCAGTTGACGACCTAAACTGAGTCGCTGCCATATAACTGAGCACGGTTAAGAACCTTAATTGAATCGTGCTAAAGTCCCAGGTGTTAACATTTTAAACACGTATTATAATCCTAGTGCCACTCCTCAAACCCTTTGCCCACGGACCCCTAACTTCCACGTTTCGGAAGGGTTTACACGTCTCGCTCCATTGGGCTGGGCCGATGGGACAGCACTTGTATTTTAAATCGGCTCTTTATTTTGAGGGTCTTCGTGGAACCATTATACTGTGCCTACTTACCCCTTATCGGAAGTTTTACAGGCTTTTGAACTGGGTCACTGGTATTTGATGTCCAGGGGCCTATTCGAGTAATCAGTGGTACGTTGTGATATAGCTACTTTCAATTATTTATCAAATACCGATGTACAAAGGTAGTGGACATTTGTATCGACTTCTGCGTCTGTTCTACGGTCGCTGCGATTTTGTTTGTTCTACGTGTTGGTACCAAGTTCATGCAAAACAGGAATTCGATGTCGAGATGCGGAAAAAACCCAGTATAACTAACTGGTACCAAGTTGTAAGTACTTACTTAGTTTGCTAATCGTAAATATCGACGTTATATTGTAACTAATATTTAAAACGGGATAATTACCATGTATGTTTGTTTTATAGAGCACCCGATATTTCGACACTGTTGCAAGCGCCATGTTCACGGAGGAAATTGACGAGCAGCGAATTTTTAGTTGTGATCTACTCACACGCCATATCGATCTGCCCTCTTACGAGTTCGCTTATATTGTGTGTTCACTGGCACTACTACCGTCGGCTTTCTTACATGAAACTCGATCACGTTCACGACACACCACACTTACTGTATCAACCCGTACAATTCTTACCGGAACAGTCTCCCTCTCAGATTTGTGAACTTTCGGATCACTGGATACCAGACCTTCGGCAGCTGAAAACCATCTTCTCGGAAATATCGGGTGCTCAATAATACAAACGTACATGGTAATTATCCCGTTTTAAATATTAGTTATAATGCAAATGACCATGTTAGCTTAAAATCACGACCTACCTCCTGAGGTGTTCCCTTTGCGATATGATATGGGGTTCTTCAAGAAACGAGTGTTCAGGGCTTTAAAAGGCTCAAAGGTCAACAACGCATGAGTGGCTCTTCCGATGTTGCTTATGTCCATGGGCGGCGATGACCGTTTCCCATCAGGCGGCTCGTCTGCTCGTTTGTTACCTTTCCCAAAAAAAAAAAAAACGTATTTCCGTATATAGTTTATTTCCGTTAATAAATGTTCACCAAAGCCCAATTAGCGAATTTATCAGTCAGGATGTCATTTTTGTCAGGCATAAAGTATTAAATCGACCAATTGTTACGTTTTTATGGAAACGTAAGTAACTACTGCTAAAAACGTGTTCAGTTAGCGTTATAAATATCTAAGTACACAACTTAGATCTTATTGCAATGTATTAAGGTCTTAATTTTATAGATATTTTTTACGCTGAGTACCTAAAAAATTAGTCTCGGCTCGCCTAGTGGTGCGAAACTGATTTTAAATAGGCAAACTTAAAATTGTTCTAATGTTTAGTAATGTAGGTACTACTGTAGTACATGGTCTAAATAAGTAAAATATGTATATTCCACGGGCGGAAAAATTAAAACTATTTATTTTTATATCGATGGAGTGTTTCATCTGTTATATCTATGGACGCAGTACATTCAGTACTTATGTAAGATTAAGATACGTATATAAGAAATATTTCCAAAACCGAAGTGATTCTAAAAAAATCAGAACATAGTTATGCACTAAAAATTAAGCAATCATCTTAGTTCCGAAAACAATTTTTCTAATAGTTTCTAAGACATGGCTTATGACACGCGAACAAGCATACAGATAGGATGACAGACAAAATTTCCATGTCTAGCATTTTCACGGAACCGTAAACGCTGAAACGCTCAAAGATTAATACGAACAAGCAACCATAACCCAAAAAGTAATACATCTAACCTAAAGACGTCAGAAAAAATGTGTAAGTATAAAAAATATAAATTGGCAACACTTCCGAGCCGTCACGACCGCGGCCGAGACCGGCCGAATGACAAATGCCTGGGTCACTCGCTGACAGCCGAGAAAAATGGCGGATACAAAATGGCGGCTGGACGGGAAACGATTAGTTTTCCCTTAGCGGGATGGTTGGGGAATAGTTTGTTGAATTAAAACGTTTGAGTTGGGTAATGGGTTTGCGTTTGTGGGTTTTTGTAAAACAATTACGCGGGTTTTATTGCTTTGTTCGTTTTTATAAATTGTGTTGGTGTAGTTGGTTATCTATATCATGGCTTAAAAGCTACGTAATATAAGGTTTTGATGGCACAAACTGTGAAAGTGTTAAGTAAAAGTCATAATTTGAAGTTAGAGGTATAAAATAACACTTTAAATACTCATTTAAACTTTCATGATTTTCACACATTATAAATTTACTAAAACGTTGTTTAATCGTGTAAAACTTTGAAAACGAACCTCCGACGTTTCAAGGGCGACATTGCCCTTGTGGTCCCGGAAAAAGACTCAAGTCTATCCCCGGGACCACGAAACATCGAACGTCGGAGTTTGATTTTCAAAATTTTACATGATTAAGCCTCCTTTTAGTAAATGTATAATACTTTAAATGTTTGATAGTTAATTTGCTTGGAATAGATACCGTGGTCTCTATTGCTGATGGCACACCTCTTTGACCCACTCCTTGGGATGGTTAAATGACTTTTAAGTAGAAACACAACTAACTTAAGATTTAATCAGCAATTTGGAATACAAAATTATCTTACAAATCTCCATGGAGTCGCTTAACAGATATCAGAAGAACTAAGTTACCACAGATAACATAGTCTTTCCCGCCAAAAGTCTATTCTAGGCTTAAATTTATCCATGTAGGTTGGCTCTAGATATACTTACCCGCAACGGGTTTCAAATCCCGGTCCTGTTAGGGCCCGGCCTCACTGTCGCATCATTTCAAAGAAAAACACTGGTACTGCAACAAATTTTATATGGCCTACTTCGAAGCAACGCACCAGTGTACGTAAAATAGGTATTTTTATGAGAAGAGATCGAATTAAATTTGTCTTCTAAAAAAAGGTTAATTTAATGTTTTTCCTGCTCAGAATCAAGAGCACTTTCTATCCTTATTAAAAAAAAGCGTTCCATATTTAATGTTTCCAACCCGTCACCATTTTACAAACAATTTGTAAATACGGCGGTAACAAAATGGACAGTATCTACAAATCTAAAAATTCTCTGAAATCTATCTATAAATTGTCTGAAAATTATGAGACAATTTTTATTTAGTTCTCGTTCGAGCTCGCGCTCGTTATTCTGAGTAGAAAAAATACTATCTTTTTTCGCAAAAATCGATCGAAAAAAATCGATCTTTTTTCGCAAAATGCCCAAAAAGGTCAACATTCACACAAAGGAATTCAACTTTTTAATACGTCCGCAACGTGCATATGACACTCCTGGAGTTGCAGCCGGTTGCGGCGGTGACCGCTTTTCCTGAGGCCGTATACTCGTTTACCATCGACGTGGTAAAAAACAGCCATTTCCATTTCTAAAGGTTAATTTACACTGGTTCTCCGGAGAACTCGACTCTCCAGCACGGTTACAGTCTCCCTTCATTGACTTCATTATGCGACATGGAGGAAATCTGGTTATTTCCGGGAGCAAACTTAATTTTATATTATAGGGTTCCGTATCCGAAGGGTGGCAAATGGAATTTTATTATTACGCCTCCGCTGTTTATCCATCTGTCTGCATCGACATGCAGGCTGTAAATATTGTACGCTGGCTGAAGTAACTAAACACTAAAGGATGACGCACACTAGAACGGGCCGGCCGATCAGTTTCGAAACAAAACGTGATCTCTTAGGACTTTGCGCTCGGACGTGATTCTTTCTATAGAAAAAGACCTTCCTTAATGCACTGTTTGTCTATTCTGTCAAGCAAGCGTTATTATGTAGTTTATAATCATAAGGGATTGTTTGATTGATTAATGAGTGATGAAAAAGTGTGAGTCCGATGAAAATGAGATGAAAATGGCACCGTCCCATCTCCAACGAAGTAATGTAAGCGGCTGAATGCGCCGAAATTTTAAAACGTAATAAATATAAGAGCCTGGGCAGAGAGTACCTTTTTGTACCATTCGGGGTCGAAACTCTTGGTCCATGGGGTCCCAACGCAAGCAGTTTTTCGTAGAAATCGCGAAACACTTCCTTGCACAATGTTTCAGCATTGCGATACAATGAGGAAATGCCGCCAGCATCCTAGGTGCAATGCCTCAAGGACCTATTTTAGATTTAAGGTAGGTAGAGGTAGGTTTTTAGGTAAGTTACACTTACTGTATATATTTCGAAAATAAATGTATTTTTTAGATGAAAATGTGTAAAGTTATGTGAGCCCCCGGGGTGGGAGACTGTCTCGAACTTGGTCGGTTTGGTTGACACGCCATTTATAGCGATTCTTTTTGCTCTACGGCGTAAATTGAGTTACGCTTTGACACCGTTTCTTACTCAAGTGCAATGAAAATGATTTTCCATATTGTTATGGAAAAGAAAGTCGATATTATTTTGCAAATTATGTTCTAACATTATGCATAAGTGGCTGTTTCAATGAAGAATTAATTAATTTCAATAAAATATATACAGTATGTGTATATACTAAGCTCTACCTCTTACCTTAAATCTAAAATAGGTCGTTGAGGCATTGTACCTAGGATGCTGGCGGCATTTCCTCGTTGTATCGCAATGCTGATAAGTTGTGCGAGGAAGCCACCAGCTCTTCGGTCATCAGTAACATATCAACCAGACGTTTTCGATTTCTACGAAAAACTTGCGGCGCTGGGACCATATGGATCAAGTGTTTCGACCCCGAATGGTACAAAAACGTACTCTCTGCCCAGGCTTTTATATTTAAAAAACTTCAAAATAAGCCTTTCTTTGTCACGAGGATTCCAAAAAAGGATTTCCTAAAATGAAATTATCTGTTCAGTAATTTTTGCCATTTTGTCCTTCACCCAAAATTCATTTTACAAAATTAAGTAAGTACAAATTAGCCTATTCCTCACTCAATTAGAAGCCATAATTTTAATTACCTTATTCAAAAACTTTTCTTGATGGCGTCCAAAAGTCAGCAATAAAAGGACAAAGGGTCTCGGCCTTCGCAGTCGGGTGCTTAATTTTTTTTATTTAATTTGACGTGTCAACTAATTTGATATGCCACTTGGGAAAATTGAATTTCCGCGAAATTAATTTTAAATCGCCCCAATTAATGCGAACCCTAAGTTAGGCCGCTTGTCACACCGATGTCGGACTTTGACATTTTGGCGGGCACTTTAAAGATGACATTAATTTTTTGACAAATTACGGCGTATAAGGCCGGTAGCATCACTGCGAACTGAATAATGTGATGTGTAATTAAAATAAGTAATTAATTATTTCTAGACAGGGTTTGCGATCCTCGGTCCAGGGCGTATCTGGTTCAACAGATCTCTTTGGCAATTCAGCGGGGCAACGCGGCCAGTGTCATGGGGACGTTTGAGCTGCCTACGATCGGGGGTAAACCTACCTAGTATTAATTAGTGGTTATGATTGACAAAGCCTGTTGCGGATTACATCATTTGTAAGTATGTGACGAAGCCTTTAGCTGAGCTTTATCTGTATCCTCCTGACGAGGCCTATGTTGCGGATTAAAAAAAACTGTTGTTTTTGTGTCACAATAAATGACACCTTCATTCCTAAAAAAAATTACAATCAATTCCAAAACTTTACTCCCTAACCTTTTCAGAACCGTTAAAAGAGGGCAAACGTCAATATGTTGAACTGTTCCTTTATTATAGCCCTCAAACGCGTCAGCTTTGCGAGCGTTTACCCTTTATAGTGTTTACTTGCCTCGCGACTACGTGTCCGAAATATTCGAGTCACGAATTTAGCTTTCAGTCCCTTTATGTGTTATATATTGCAGCGTCGAAATATTTGTGATTATTAGACTGATATTATAAGAACCTGTTTCACTATTACGAATAATATTAAGGACAGATTATTCTATGATAATTTTGCAATAATCATTCCTAAAAATAAATATAATTAACGGTCATAACGTTAGTTTTTTTAAGAGTAGGAAGTAATATTAATGTGCGGGGTGTAAGTACCAAAAACGCTGCATGTAGGAGGATATCAAAAAGACAACGATATTTTTGAATAAGTGTGGAAATGTGCATATTTTATATGCATTCTTATTACCTAAGCCTCGATAACCCTTACTTGCATGTAAAATTCTAACGTCTCTTTTCTTCCGACTCTACCTCGGGCTAAGGGCTTACGCTAACTGACGCGGATTACCCGGAGCGGACGCCCGTCTGATAAGAAATTGTATGAACAGCGCTAAGTGAAGCGGGCGCACAGAGCGGGTGCGCCATACTAAATCCACCCGCCGCGATCCGCGAGCGTGCGCACGCGGCGGGCGTCCGCGTCAGATAACTGCAGTTTATTTGGACATTATGTCGTTTTTTGATGATAGCTCGAGAATCGTTAGTCGGGTTGCCATGGAATTTGGCAAATAGTAATAGTTAACATATATTTAAAAAAAAAATTAAATTATATTAGAACTGATTCGCGCGTGTATTAACACCATGACATTACGTTTCGAGCCCTTTACAGCACTCGTTTTCACAGGGTTAAGATGATGACTGAGAGGATGCGAATTGTCCCCGTCAAAAAAGTTACTTGTGCATTACCTAATACAAAAATATAAAAAATATGTTTTTGTTTTAATATAAACCAAATCAGTGAAGGGGTTGCCCAGATACAGAGGTTGCGAGTTACGGAGTAAACCACAAGTAAAAGCAATAAAATAAAATAAAATTGACGGTGTAAGAGGCGGCCATTTTAATTAGCAATTCGAAGTCAGTTTGAGGTTAGGTCTTTATAGGGGTCACAGACGACCCGCTAAGGGCGCGTTTGTCCTACCCCCGTGTTATGGTCACGCGGTTTCATGACTGATATGAACATAATGACCAACTTTAAAAATATGACACAAGAGGCTTGCGGGCGCCCTTTGCTAAATGCGGATTCTTCTAATACTTCAGTGTGATTACTATGGGTTGCATTCGATTGCGACTGCGGCATTCGAAAGTATGTCCATCTCGCTTCTACCAGTATGCTTACTATGAGTTGCACGCAACTGTATTCGATGGCAACTGACTGCGGCGCTTGAAAGTATGTCCGTCTCGCTCCTCTTCTCCAAGCGAGACGGACATACACCCGAATGCCGCGGTCGCTATCGAATTCGGCCACTTACAACTATATCGGTACCATGAGTTGACAGAATAGTGGACACGCAGTCGTTAACGCCTACATCATCATCATATCAGCCATAAGATGACCACTGCTGAACACAGGCCTTTGGACCGTATTCCTATAGAAAGCTTCATGTGTCCAGAGATTATATTAGCTTTTTCAGCGCCATGTTAAAAGTGTCATAACTGAAGTGGAACTCTAGCCGAATTATGAGTGTTCATTACGGTTTATGTTGCTCTAAGGTCTGTGACCGACTTATCCGTCTTTGGCGCTGAGCCAATAGATACGTCTTTGGAGTGGAAAAGGTTAATATGTTGTGCGCTAATGTAAGTTCATTATATGAAGCAAAATGCTACGTTTACGATTGCTGCTACAGCTGTATTAATTATAAAAACAAATGAATAAGCCCAACTTTTGCCAAATATGTGACACAAGTAAATATTTGCGTACATTGGCCAAAAATAATATGACAATGTTCACTAGAATTGGGTCGCCCGCTTGTACAGTCAGATGCAAATAACATGAGTATAGCTTAATTAAACGAGAATATGTCTATAATGTATAACCAATTATTATGGTTTTTCATGATCCATAGATGGCTATAAAAGTTGACATATCATTGAAAATAGTCCATTACGATACATTATAAAGTGCGAAAAGGAGGAAATGCGAATTGCCTATTCGCACGTGTATCGTACGACGTTTCACAGTACATAAGGCCCTTTGAATTTTTGACGTAGGCACATACATACATACAGTGCTCATTATCGTACTAGTTTATTCATTACTGTTGTTACGGACTGTATTACCTTGTGCGAGAACGGCAATACCGATATTAAATATCGGTATTACCATCGCTGTTAATTGCAACATCATTATTAATTGAACGTCAATTTATTTTGTAGGTACAAAGTTATGTTTTTATGTAAATTGTCCTTTTCATTCAAATATAATTATGGTTATTTTCTTATATTATAATTATACGACTGTGAATAAAAGTATTTTATACCATTTTTTTCTATTCAGCACTTCATCTTTTTTTTTTCATTTAAATCATAAAAAAAAAACAAATGATGCATAAAAATAGCCTTCAATATCCTTCAATCACTTGTAAATATATTTTTCAACTAAATAACACATACTAACATGTTATTATGAACAATTTTTTAATTCTATAATCTTTCGTGTTTCAGGTATCGCCTGGGATGAAAGGAATGGCCAATAAATGTAAGTTTGTAAGTAAGAATACTTTTATGTCACAATAAGATTGTGAAACCCGTTAGTTTATAATCTAACTAGGGAGATTGTAATCTACCAGAAAATGTAAATGTCAAGCAATTTGCTAGATAAATAATAATTGTTTATGCAACAGTGATATAATAATGAACCAATTAAATATGGCTGTTGCATACACTATTTTAGCTGTCGTAGAAGAAAAGCAAAAAGCAAAATCTAGAAAAGTGGCAGAATAGGGAAGATGTTGTGCCCACTACATAGTATATAAATTAAAAAAAAAACAACAACAGTCCTCAGATATTGTATGAAAATCCATAGGAGCAGTGTTTTTATGGAATACCGTAGACAACGTTATAATGTATACTTTTTTAATATCGCCGTCAGTCATCTAATTGACAGATCTTCTATCTGTCACATATACAATTATATTGTATAATGACTGCCTTAATACATATACACCGTGACCGTTAATAACCCACGATTTACGGCGATTTTAACCATGTGTTTTGGACGTTAAAAGAAGCAAAAAATGTTATAAAACTTTTGTCATTATTTGACAAAAAATGTTTTATTGAATTTTTATTTATTGCGAATAATATATACATATACTTTTACATATGGCCTGTAGTAAGTCATAATAAAAAAGTGTATTAAAGTTTTTTTTTATAAATTTATTGAGGTTGAAGTTTTTTTGCGAAGATTTTGCTATTTTTTCTAATATCAGTCAATAAGTATGTCAAAACTAAATCTCTTAGTGGTAACACTGCAGTGTAAAATGCGTTTTTGTACGAGTGATGACGAAGAACAGTTTTAGAGAAAGATGTCATTATCTCTGAAGCTAAGCCAAATCCAGACAATTTCATATGACATTTATAATCCTTAAATGCTGTCAGGAGTACACCGTTAAAATCTTTTGGATTATTAACGGTCACGGTGTATATTAATTTTATACAACAAATGAACATAAGGGCCATTAAATTTATTAGACTTAGTACGGTGGTGACGGAATGGAAAGTTTGGAAAATGTATGGAAATTTTGGAACAAATTTTTGCTCTAATTAAAATCGAAAGAACTCGCGATCCTGATTAGAAATCACATAAAAAATAACCCACGTCAAAAAAGTGGGGGACATTTTTGAAAAATATGTCCCATTTTCATATACATTTCTGTTTATAAAAATTTTAACACTTCAAAATAATCTTAACATACCCTTTCCATGTATATATTCATTTCCCTAGTGATTATATACCTACTATATGTCTCATATATATGTACAGCCTGGTATTGCATCACAAATCATACATTTCTAAACAACTAAGGAGTATGTAATAATTAATAATCAAACGAACTTACCTGTGAAGTTTGATTGGAATTATACGAGTATCCAAATCGAAGATTACATATATTTACTAGCAGCAGTACACGGTTATGTGCTGTCCTTGTCACACATTTAGAGTTATAATATTATTCAAAAAAACTGTTCTCGCTCTCGCCCGCCGGGTAATTAGGAACGGCAGCGCTCCCAGCGGCGTGGTTTATCATTATTTTAGAGCACATAGATATTTTTGTGTTAGGACCAGAGACGATTTTATTTTAATTTTTAGGGTCTGGGAGGGTGGGAGTATGTAATCTTCGATTTGGATACTCGTATAATTCCAATCAAACTTCACAGGTAAGTTCGTTTGATTATTAATTATACTTCGTATCCAAATCGAAGATTACATATATTTACTAGCAGATGTTTAGAGAATTGTAATACTACATATAAGTAGGAAAAATAAAATAAAATATCGAAGTCAAATCCGTACGCTCCTATGGGTTCCTGATAATTAGCTTCATACATGAGTGCCTAATAAAATAAAACGGTACTATTATGTAAATATTATATGAATATTTTTATTAGATTGGACTTATGCATGACATGCTGTGCGTGTCCAAGTGAGGAACGACATTAATAAAGAATGAAATTACTTTCAATAACCTTTTAGGTGAAACAAAACACTGGAGTGTGTATTATCGTCGATATAATTTTAACATTACTTGAATATACCTGCTTTAAATTATACTTCGTTCATTTAATTGAACTCTACTGACGAATCCCTGCATAGTGATTGTATACTATAGATATGCCTGTATTTCATATCGAAGTAAAAAAAGGAAGACAAAAACAAGTTGTATAATTAGTAAAACAAGCTATCAGTAGTTTCTTCATTGCAAGATTAGTACTAAAGAAATCTTGTTATAAAATATACATACAGATTTATACTGAGACCAAACAATAATTCAAGTGGTTGGTAATGGTTAATACGGTAAGTTTTTCCTTTTTGAGTAGAACGTTGTAATAAAAAAGTGGCAGGTGTCTTCGATTCTACTGTAGGATAACGAAATATTGACCAGTACGCTACAGCAGCAAGAGAATTACTATTTTTGTAAATAATTGTTATAATAAAGAACAGACATGTGGAGTGTTTTATATCTTGATAATCGGAATGCTACTATTGAAAAGAAGTCTCATCATGGTAAAAACAACCTGATGGAGTAAAATTTTATTACATTCTACACAATTCCTGTAGAATATGTAATACGAGACGCCGTTAATGCGGAGCAAAGTTGTACGATCCTCAACACGATTTTATTAATGTGAAGAAACTCAACGCTGTTAATGCGAAGCAATGTTGTACAATCATCAACAAAATTGACGTAGAGTAACTCAACGCTGTTGAAGCGGAGCAAAGATCTACAATCCTCGACACAATTAATATGGAGAAACTCAACGCTGTTAAAGCGGAACAAAGTTCTACAATCCTCGACACAATGAATGTGGAGAGACTCAACGCTGTTAAAGCGGAGCAAGTTCTACAATCCTCGACACAATTAATGTGGAGTACCTCAACGCTGTTAAAGCGGAGCAAAGTTCTAGAATCCTCGACACAATTAATGTGGAGTACCTCAACGCTGTTAAAGCGGAGCAAAGTTCTAGAATCCTCGACACAATTAATGTGGAGTACCTCAACGCTGTTAAAGCGGAGCAAAGTTCTAGAATCCTCGACACAATTAATGTGGAGTACCTCAACGCTGTTAAAGCGGAGCAAAGTTCTAGAATCCTCGACACAATTAATGTGGAGTACCTCAACGCTGTTAAAGCGGAGCAAAGTTCTAGAATCCTTGACACAATTAATGTGGAGTACCTCAACGCTGTTAAAGCGGAGCAAAGTTCTAGATTACTCGACACAATTAATGTGGAGTACCTCAACGCTGTTAAAGCGGAGCAAAGTTCTAGAATCCTCGACACAATTAATGTGGAGCACCTCAACGCTGTTAAAGCGGAGCAAAGTTCTAGAATCCTCGACACAATTAATGTGGAGTACCTCAACGCTGTTAAAGCGGAGCAAAGTTCTAGAATCCTCTACACAATTAATGTGGAGTACCTCAATGCTGTTAAAGCGGAGCAAAGTTCTAGAATCCTCGACACAATTAATGTGGAGCACCTCAACGCTGTTAAAGCGGAGCAAAGTTCTAGAATCCTCGACACAATTAATGTGGAGTACCTCAACGCTGTTAAAGCGGAGCAAAGTTCTAGAATCCTCGACACAATTAATGTGGAGCACCTCAACGCTGTTAAAGCGGAGCAAAGTTCTAGAATCCTCGACACAATTAATGTGGAGTACCTCAACGCTGTTAAAGCGGAGCAAAGTTCTAGAATCCTCTACACAATTAATGTGGAGTACCTCAATGCTGTTAAAGCGGAGCCAAGTTCTAGAATCCTCTACACAATTAATGTGGAGTACCTCAATGCTGTTAAAGCGGAGCCAAGTTCTAGAATCCTCGACACAATTAATGTGGAGCACCTCAACGCTGTTAAAGCGGAGCAAAGTTCTAGAATCCTCGACACAATTAATGTGGAGTACCTCAACGCTGTTAAAGCGGAGCAAAGTTCTAGAATCCTCGACACAATTAATGTGGAGTACCTCAACGCTGTTAAAGCGGAGCAAAGTTCTGGAATCCTCGACACAATTAATGTGGAGTACCTTAACGCTGCTAAAGCGGACGATCCTTGACATAATTAATGTGTTAAAGCTCAACGCTGTTAAAGCAAGCTTATTTGACACAATTTTTGTGGCATAATTGTTGAAACGGAGCAAAATTATACAAATTTACACGCGATTTATGTCACGTAACTCGGCGCTGTTGAAGCGGAGCAGCGTAGGGTATTTAATAAGATTAAGCCTATTTCATCGATATAGCCTACGAAAAAAAATATATTTTCGTTTCGTATATATATATATGATATGAAGTTTCTCTAGGAAACTATAAATCAAAATTTAAGTCGTTGTTTGTATTATTCAATTGGGTTAAAACCATTTACTCTCCAATGAGGTTTTTGTTAGCAAACTCACTCAGCTTCGTAAAATTATTCCGTTTTGGTTACTACCTTCCTAAACGGTGAGGTTTTAATAGTAGGTACGTACGACCATATTAATATCCGACTTAATTTTAATTAAGTCGTGTTGAGTCCTATTATCGTAAAGATATCATCTACAATTTTATATGTAGGTATCATAAAAATGTGATCCACAACATTCACTACCTACATATACAAATACAATACTTCTATTATAATATGTATATGTAAAAATCATATGATTTATATAATTTCATGCATTGCATTGCATTGTAATTCGTTTTTACTAACCGCAACAATTCGCAAGACTGCGCCGTCAGATATTGGTTCAAATTCCGGAACCAAACTATCCTTGTTTCGTGATGGGGATACGTAAAGTTGATAAAGAAAATCAGTAAGTATAGGTATTATTGTTATGCAAAAAACCACAAAAAACTTTAACTATTTTGTGTCTTTAACCAGTTTTCTCGTTATTCGCTCATGCTTCGAGCATGCAGGAAAGCGATTGAACACCTTTTAGGTGTGCAATTTGTTAAAGAACCACCAATCATAATATACTAACCTGTAATGTCCGCATATTATGTAGGTATTGTATTTTGTAAATTTTTACATAAACCAAAATATCATATTTTTGACCTGGTTATATCGTTGTATATTGAACGGTTTACGGTATCTAAAATATGAGGGAAAAAAAAAAATAACCTCTTTCGAGTCTGAACAAAACAAAAAAGTTATTCTTTACCTTAAATAACTTACCTATACTCAAAGAATACACCTCTGAACATAAATTATCCTTCTTTAATCGTATAGACACTAGGTCGCAAATTAAACCCCTGCAGCGGCTACAGCAAGCATTCGCGCTATTTAGCGGAACAGGGTAATACGGCACTGCCGCTGCGGTTACACTTCCCTTTAGTTTAGAGCCTTAACTGACTCAAAATCGCAATATCATAGTATTTTGACTTCATTAAAACATGATGAAGATTATATATTCCGACTCATTAAAGTAGTATTTCCTTGATAGAACCTGAAATAGGCTTACTCGTAAATAGGAACGTAGTTTATACGAAACCTATCTTATTTTTATTTTACAATTTTTCTCTGCAACAACATTATGATGATAATTATTGATTGTAGTCATTGTTACTTATTTCAGCGAGCTCATGATTCTTTATAAGCGAGTATATTTTTATGACAGTTCATATAAATGAAGTAGGTAGACGACGTACAAGAAGCGCTATAAGTATGTGTACTTCTTAGCTGACAAATCGAGGCTGTCTTTCACGAATAATACAAGACAAACATGAAGAATTGAAGAGGTCATACCTCCCTTTTACGGATAAAATGGGGAACCTCTAAAATACCTATATTGTCCCGAAGGCTCGACGATATTCGAAACGGCAACATCCGGATCATAAGCTAGCTTTTATTAACAAAACTATAGATAAATGAGGGAACCTCTATGGCTATTTTACTTTAAATTACTTTTAGATGCCATTTTGTTAACCGAATTTACTACAATTTGTGAAATTCATGTCGACTTTCATAATTTTTTAGCATTGCATACTTCAATACTTATTACTATAATTATCTCAGAACTCTGGAAAGGTAGATGAAATCATTGCGTAGATGAGATTACATTTGTTTTCGTTAAATACCAGGGTTAGAAGTAAGTGGCTAACCCTCGAGTATGGCGTGTGGCGCAATTTTTAGTATACGGTCTGGTACACAAACCTGATACGAATTATAACGCGTAAATACTATAACGCGTAAATACATAACGAACCTTAAAGTTCTCTTAATTAGGTTTAAATTTGTATGTTAATCTACGAACAACAACCCGTGCCTTTAACATGTACTTTATTTATATTACTTAGAAAAAAGAAGGTAGATGTAAAAGCATTATTTCGAACAAAGTAAATATTCCTTGATCTATTCTTTTAGTTATTATATGATTAATACACCACACTAACATTCGTTTTTAAATTGTAATCTACCACACATATATTGAAAGCAAAATCAAACATTTGGACAAAATCACTTTCCGAAAGAAGATTCGTTAAACGGCAACTAGGCCGCGGTTTTATTCTGTAATTTGAATTCATCGTTCTGAAGATGTGTAAAATCACTCACCCTAATCCTTCAATCTGAAATAGATATACACTAAAACACTATTTTTGCGAGAAAATACGTGTGACTCGGACATACACAAAAACATGTAATGATAAACCACGCCGCTGGGAGCGCTGCCGTTCCTAATTACCCGGCGGGCGAGAGCGAGAACAGTTTTTTTGAATAATATTATAACTCTAAATGTGTGACAAGGACAGCACATAACCGTGTACTGCTGCTAGTAAATATATGTAATCTTCGATTTGGATACGAAGTATAATGTGTGTCGCTCGTGATAAATACATAATGGGGACACAGTACTGATATAACACATCCCTTTGGGTTTTCATGGATACAGTGGATACAACACAGTAGGTTAGTCTTTAAGAGAATTTTAAATTATTACATACATCTACTTCCAGCCTCGCACAACTGTGGAATAAACTGTCGCCAGCGTTATTACCGGACCCATCTTCTTCTGGAGTGGTCAAGGCTAGAGATGCAACGGATATCCGGTCACTATCCGGTATCCGGCGGTAGCCATTGCTATCCGGGCGAATACCAGATAGTAAATTAGCATAATATTTATTAATAAAGTTTAGGTAAAAACTATCAAATTACATAGCAATCAATTATATTTAAGGTCAAGGTCAGTTTAATGTTTCAAACACTCTCAGAAACTTCAAATTTTAAACAATATAAAAGCTTTGGCATTAAATAAAGCGTAAAGCGTCGTTTTTCCCGAACAGTGAACCATTTTAAACTTCCCTACTGCACCTGTCTCAACCCGACCAATTAAAAATGCAGGAGCATGTAATGAACCCCGTCATGTAATATTAACACGTGTAATGATATTCAGGGCAAGACACCGCTCGAGAGACATTCGCGTTAATTTGTAATCGAATGATAACTTAATGAGGTACGTTGAGTTCGTCAGGTTCTGACACCGCGAGAGAGATATGTCGCGGAGAGAAGATTGGCGTGTGCGGTAGGAAAAAATAAGTTATATCCCCTGGTAGGCAACGTAATATGCGTCAACTTTGCTACAAAGGCTACAAGGGGTGACCTTTACCCAAATAGACATTTTTTTATAGCAGTAGGCCTAATGTATTGTAATGTGAAGTAAAAAGTAAAATCTATTAACCGGTGATGTCACGGTACTGATATGTATCATAATTGTGTATGAAGCAGAGACGTCTGCGAACGAAATTTACAATTTTATACTTGGAAAAAAAATGGAGAAATTCCCCGCGTTGAGCAAGATATTTTTCGTTCAATTATAAGATAAGATAAGATGCATTTATTGTCAGAAACTGTGTACAAGTAGGTCTTTTATATTATAAAAACGTCCAACAGCAACATACAATTTATGTGTATCTTTGAAAAACTCTCTCTGTTTTAATTAAAATACAGAACTCAATTGTGACCTCATCATGTAATATTAGCACAAGTAATGACATTTGAATAAGACACCGCTCGACAGATATTCGTGTATTTCGTGTTAATATACTTAATCAAATACCTAATAGTGTAATGAGCTGAATGTGTATATTAGAGCTATTATGGCAATAACTGGAAATTTGAGTAGGTTTGTAACCGCAATTCTAGTTTCTGAATATTAATAAACTTCATACCTACTCGTATGTATGGTGTTTTAGTTAATTTACTGGCAAAGTACGGTTGTAGTAGTGAGTCTTACACTTTTTGAGCGACTTCAAAAAAGAAAGGTGTTTTTCGATGGGACCTTTTATTATTATTTGCGTGAGTACTTCGCAAATTACGGTTTCTTTTGTCCGAACGCCTAAGGAGGGGAACTCTGTTTCTGCAAATAAATGTATTCCCAGACCACTATAACTTTTTAAATCGCGAGTGAAGAGATATCTTTTAAGTAAGCATGCTCCACCTTAAACTGCATCGGCACTTACCATCACTGGTGAGGTATAGGCATAAAAGTTAAAAAAAGAAATTCCTTCAACCTAGTTCCAAAGGATATTGATGCAGATCTGATGATCATGAGGAAATAATAGTACATTCAAATAGATTCATGATCAACTTAATCAGCCTCAGATCTATTTAGCCAAGTTACGCCTACAACGCCCAGGGTTAGCAACTAACTCCGAGATAAGCTGTAAATTTCCATACAAAGAATGACTATGGGTTAAAGATGACTCGCACTAGGACAGGTTGGGACGGGGCGGGACGTTCTGTCAGTTTCTGTAGAAAGAATCACGTGATCGCTCAGATGTCACGTGACGTTTTGAATAGAAACTGACAGGTCGTCCCGTCCCGTTCTACGGTAAGCCATCGCTGATGTGGCATCCCCGGCCGGCTATTAGAATTATTAGTTTCATTCAGATTTTTTCATTAAAAAAAATTATAAAAAAAAACATCCATACTTCCATACTTATAAGTACTTACCTACTTATATTATAAATGAGAAAATGTGTGTGTCTGTTTGTTTGTTCGTCTTTCACGGCAAAACGGAGCGACGAATTGACGTCATTTTTTAAGTGGAGTTGAAGGAACGGAGATTGACATAGGCTACTTTTTGTCTCTTTCTACGAGCGAAGCCGCGGGCACAATCTAGTACTTCCATAAAAGGACTGAAGTAACAAGTGCAGATTTCTAACAGCTTCATAATTATAAAACTTTCAGTTTTTTCAACTCGGAATGTAATCCATTATGGCCGCGAGGTGAGACAAAAGGGGCGCCCTGGAAAAGACTCTCCAGTACACAAAGCGTAAGCGTGTTAAGGACCAGGGGTCATTAGAGGTCGCTGAGGCCACGGAAACAGCGGAGAGAATACCCAGAATATTAAAAGAAGACTTGGAAACTGCAATTTTCGAGCGTAAGCGTGTTTCGGTGTACCGAGGCTACAAAAAAGCGAAATAGGCAAGGTTTTATTAGCATTTTTCTAAATAAATCCATAAAACCAGATTCTTCCAGATCTGCTCTGTAGTTTATATTCCAGACTTGCTTGGGCTCATTTGAATCAGAACCACGAGCTGATTAGATCCTGATAGTAAAAAATCCCAAAAAATCCTTTCCATTACGCCACGGTCATAGCAAGTGCTTACAAAACGTGACGTAATAGAAGGATTTTTTTTTTGCGTTTTTTTGCTCGGAAACTTTAATTATATATGTTCAATTTGGGGCATTTTTAATCATCAAATCAGCTCGTGATTCTGATTCGAATGAGCACGCAAGTCCAGATTTGGGGAATTTATTTAGGAAAATGCTCTACTATATTGTATCCTTGCTGGGTAAAAGCTTCGCCTCTGCTCCGCCACTCGCCACGGCTTAGTGGATGCTCCTGCTAAATAAAATCGTACGTAATGTATCACTTATAAAAAAATACCAGTCAATTTAGGAATTGCCACACCTGTAAAGGTGGTGAAATTTTGGCCAGATGCTAAAGAGCCAGTCATGCAAAAGTGTGACTTCAGAAAAAGTTTAAAGTTTTCATTCAAAATAAAACCGCGATCTTGCTGGCCACATTTTATTCTGAAAGCTAGTCTTAAGGATTAACTTTAATCTAGAAAAAGACTCTTTAACTAAAGAGATACCGAGAGTGCTTCGTATTTTATCTAAGACGAGGAGACTGTTTTCATTACTGATATCTGATATCTGGGAAAATCCAAGAAATAAGCAGGGCGTGCTCCTTGCGGCGTTCGATCTATTAGCTTTATTAACTTTTATTTAGATGAAGATAATAAGAATTCTCACTACAGCATTGCGAGGACCTTACCATGACGTCTTAACGCGATTCAGTTTAGGTTAAATTTAGGCTCTGTTGTATGGAAGCGACTCAGTTTAGGTCGATAACTAAATCGCGTTAAGGCCGTCCCCTATCCCAATGACCTCGGCGATTTGAGCTTTCTTCCCCTCCCGCTTCCTTTCCTCACCGGTTATACAATACGTCAATAAGCATAAGTCGCCACCTTGGAAGAGCTGCTTGTACTAGGACGCAACGCAACCCTATACACTACTATATAGTGCCATCTAACATGACTGGCCCCCGTCGCCCGCGCAGGCATCTCGAGCCGGCGTTTTCGGAAAAATGCGTGTAATAGCTTTTTCTCGAAAAGCACAAAACCTATCCAAAAATCAGTAGATGCGTTTAAAGTAAACATAAATATATACTGCTTGTCTTAGTTTCTTGTACTTACGACGCATAATAAGGGAGTAGATACAGATTTAAGGTAGAAAAAAGGGTTTACGTTTTTTTTTTTTTCTCTTGATGTATTATGTTTTTCGACAATTTAGTAGAACCAAATGTAGACCAAATACCTAGCTACATTGTATATTTTTTTCAAGCGTTGTGCTTGGAGCTGAAAGGCCCGAGCCGCGAAGGTGACAACACCACTCTGTCCGACGATGACTGCCCGATGCAGTCGAAACATGTCACGCCTATTGTGATAAAAATACGTGAGTGTTAACCGTTGCAATTTAATAAGATGCCTTTTTAATAACATACCAGTAAGACAAATCAAAGGCCGCCTCCCAAATACTGTACGGTCAGCTTCATAAATATGTATGCACCTGTAATCAATTTTTAAACTTCTTCCCCATAAATAAGTTTTTTAAGTGTATACCAATTTATAGATGTAACTATTCATTCGTACTTAACCATCTCATGCTACTTAACGAGGATTCTCGTGGGGGTTCACTATCAAAGCAAGAGCTAAACTGAGCATTAATGTGATACTTAATACCTTGACGACACTAATCTCTCGTTATCCTAAACACTACATTTCGTATCTAATTCCTCGGTAATAAGAGCTAAACTTGAATGAACTTCCATATATTACAATTACAATGAGTGGTAGCAGTCATGATATATTTACGTTTTTTGGAATGTTTTCTTAGGATTACTGGGACTTTCTCTTTGAGCTTTTCAACTTTGTGATGAAGATTTTCAAATAATTAAACACACATAACATAGGCAATTTGTGCTGTGGGTTTAAACTGCATAACTTCAAGGCTTCGGTTCGGTAGTTACCCTGCGTAAAAAGCTGGAGGGCCCGCGTTCGAATCCTGGTAAGGATTATTTGTGTTTGACATTGATATTTATTCCCGTGTTATGGACGTTTTCCATGTAGGTATATGCAAGTTGTAACAGAAGTCCCGGACGAAACTTTAACAGCGAAATTGGAAAAAAAAACACTTTGTATGGAACTGCTAGAAATATTTTTTTTCGAATTTTGATATTTTTCGACTTGCATCGTACTCAGAGTCATTGACCTTATCAGCTTTTGAAGTATCGTTCGATACTTTTGTTACATCCTGTATGTATGTATACCCATAGTACTTACAGTCAGCCAAATATAGTCATGTCTGAACATCTAATCCACTTTAGGGGGCTAGGTATTCTCAAAGCGGAGGCTTCGACTTTATTGCCTTATAATTAAGGTCGTGTATGTATTTTTGACACTTTGGCTGTATTCATATCTTTATACCTGACTGTTATGTACAAGCTTTACTTAGTTTGGGTCTGGATCGATTTGTGTAAGATTTTTCCCAGTCATCCAAATGGAACCCTAGGCCACTCTAGAACCATGGCAAAATGACCAGCAGTAGGAGATATCTTACATCCTCGTTTATAGCGTCACTATGACATGTCCTACAGTGGACTAGGGTTCCAAATGGTCGTTGGCTGCAAAAATGCATACCCACATTATAAATGGATTTTCATTTATTCCGCTGGCGACAGTGGTCTTGCCGGGCGTGGTTGCGGAAGTAAATGATGACCCAACAATCCAAAAAGGTTTACAAATGGACATGGCTCAACGTCGTCACACATTTTCTCAAGTACCTAAATTGGTATAGTTAGTAAGTACACAGCAAGCAATATCTAGTACCTACCTCGACTGGGAAGAAATAAATATTGGGTGTTCATATAATTTAAGCTTTCGTGAGACATACTGATATTAAATTGCAACGGTTAACACTCACGTATTTTTATCACAATAGGCGTGACATGTTTCGTCTGCGTCGGGCAGACCTCGTCGGACAGACAGAGTGGTGTTATCACCTTCGCGGCTAGGACATCACTGCCCCAGTCCGCCGTAGGTACCGGCTCGCGCGCGACGAAGCCGCCGTGTGCCGCGTGCATTTATCAACCGGGCACTGCGGCTGTGCGACCCGCAGTACATACAGGACGAGTTATGTCACGTGAGACAGGTGTTGGAAAGGAATGGGTATGGTTGGAGACGGAGTCAGCGCGCGGCGAGTACCAGCAGTATACAGCGGTCGCATACTGTAGAGAGAGCGCCTGCATACCTGCCTTTTGTCAAGGGAGTGACGGACAAAATTGGTCGCCTATTACGCCGTACTCGCCGTAGGTACAGCATTAGGTCTATTTTTCGTCCACATATCAAAGTGAGGCAGCTGCTGCGTTCTCCTAAGGACCAGGACCCTCTTGGTAACCCGGGGGTGTATGAAATCCCTTGCGACTGCGGTAGGTCGTATGTGGGGGAAACGGGACGGAACGTGTCTACGAGATTATCAGAGCATATTCGTAGCGTGAAAAATCAGGACGTAAGGAATTCGGCGGTGGCGGAACATACTTGCGGTACGGACGCGACGCATTTCATTCGGTTCGATAAAGTGAAGGTAGGGGAAAATGTTATGTGCCACGCAAGATCCGTGAGGCCATTGAAATCGGACGTCGCCCTAATTTCAACCGCGATGGAGGTTGGACTCTGCCACCGGCTTGGAAACCAGTGCTTCCTAGAGGGAACGTGAATGTGTTTGGTGACGATTTAGTGGACACGGTTAGTTCGGTGTGCTTGTCGTTGATCCCGTCAGACGATCCGACAATTCAGACTTCCGCAACAACGGCGCCGGATTGCGCGGATCACTCCGCTCCCGCTTCGTCGCGCGCGAGCCGGTACCTACGGCGGACTGGGGCAGTGATGTCCTAGCCGCGAAGGTGATAACACCGCTCTGTCCGACGAGGTCTGCCCGACGCAGACGAAACATGTCACGCCTATTGTGATAAAAATACGTGAGTGTTAACCGTTGCAATTTAATTTAATATTGGGTGTCTCCGACAAAAAAAATATATTTTTATTTGTCTTTCTGTTTCAATATTTTCTTTTGATATGATTTCTTGCAGAACCACATATTGTAAATATTTTTACTACTTTTGTTATTTCTTTTGAAAAAATAAGTCCCGCCGAGTTTCTTGCCGGTAATAATCTTCTCGGGCTGTGGTGTAGGGATAGAACCGGTAGTAGCTTTTTTTACGTTCACAAGTGCATTGTAATGTGCCTTAATTGAAAAATAAAGATATTTAGGTATCACTTATTTATCATTTATCAATTATCATTTATGGGGCTTTAAATCCGGGGTTTTATTTAACTCTCCAAACTGAGCCTCTTTCACTATGGGACCGACGCCGAGATCTCGAAAAAAATTTTAGCTGACCGAAATGTGTGAAGAAAAAAAACTGCTCGGTTCGGAGAATAAAATCATACTCTGGATTTAAAGCCCCATAGTCGGAGACACCATGTATTTCTCGCTATAATGAACTTATTTTGAAATCGACACATTGGTTCAATTCATATTATTCATCATTTCATCAAACATTCCACAAACACGGAAAAAAAAAAGCCTAAAATTCCATCCTTTACGCATCAAATAAAATTGACAAATAACGGACAGACGTCCTCGTCACTCGAACGCGATGAATTCAATTCGTCCTCTCATTCATCTCTTCATTTCGAAATATCACCAATTTGAAGGAATTGTACATCACCATTCCTATTGCCAGCGAGCTGAGGCGAGTTGCAAGTTTAGTGGGACCAGTACCACTGAAGATAACATGATGTTCTTAAGAACGGATATTTATGTCTCATTTTGAACACTACGCAAAGAACAATTGCCGCTCGGCCCCCTTACCCCTGCCCAACTCTAGGGTTGTCTATGATTCGAAATACTAACCGGCAAGTTTTTTTTAACACGACGATGGGAAACAAGAATACGGCCCGCCGCGCCTGATGGAAAGCGTTCACCGTAGCCTATGGACGCCTGCCACTCCAAGGAAGTCACATGCGCGTTGCTGACTCATTAAAATCTTGTACACTCCTCTTTTGAAGAACCCCATACTGTAATTTTTCGGGAAAACCTCGGCAGGGAGCTTAATCCACAGCCGGAGGGTCCGCAGAGGAAATTCCTCTGAAACCGCACAGTGCGCGACCATTTTGGTTGCAAGGTGTGTGGATGAGCGCTCTGTCGCCCTGACGTTGGCATTATGTCAAACAATTCTGCAGAACACAGCCCATTGTATAGACGAAGTAAAGTCTGACCTCGGTGGTCAGACTTATCAGGTCAGGTCGGTCAGGCAGTAACAGTAGGTTAGAGAGCATCATATTGTGTTTTACGTTAACTTATAGAACGTTTGTATAGTTTGTAGTAAAACGGGATTCTAGTCAAAATGCTTAAATTACAAACGTTCGTAATTTCTTCTTTACCGCCCTTAATACATAATGTACTAATCTAACTTATCTATAATAAGTAATATTGTCATTCACAGGCTATAGTTGCTGCAATCTAAAGATCACAAAACATTGGTTTCTCAGCTTTCGACTTCCCCAACCCTCAAACCGATGGCAACGCGTCCAGATTCCCTTTCTTCGGCCGTAGATTTAAAATGTTCCAAATGAAATTGCCTCCGCTTTGAGAATAGCCCCCTAAAGTGGATTAGATGTTCAGAAATGTCTAATGTTTAAGATTTATTACTGGTAGTTGATTAGGTAATTCTCGGTATTGAGAATAAAATGCTTAGAACGAAAAGTAATTTTGGTGATATTTGTTAGGTATTTTTGTCAAAGGAGTTATCTAGCAATTTAAATTAATCATATTTTTTCCTTCGTATTCGGAGATAAGGGGCAATGGTACTTTTTAATTTTTCGTTCAAAAATTAAAAAAAAGTGTACTGCTGTATAAAGTTTTGCCCCCTCTTTTATTGGGCATTTTTCATTGCGAATAATTTAAAATATATGATAAATTCTCTCTCAATGTGTTTGGGTTAACTTTGTTTATAAATATATCGAATTTCAAATCGGTAGGAACCCTTAAATGATACCAATAACACGGGTATTTGTTTTGGCGTTCTATTAAGAAATATAAATTAAATTCTAACATCAGTGTGATTGTACGGTAACTACAGGGTTATGTAACCCATGCATAGAAAACTTGTATGCACTTGTATCACTTAACTCTGCAGCTGCCTGTACCTATGTAACTATGACAGATCGTCCCGTCCCGCCTCGTCCCGTCCCGTTCTAGTGGGAGTCATCCCTAACTCGAGCTCCCTAATACGAGCAGCGCTAAATGGGAAATAGCTTAGATTCATATAAGATTTATATACAACATTTT
Organism: Lathronympha strigana; assembly: GCA_949128165.1. Taxonomy (NCBI): domain Eukaryota; kingdom Metazoa; phylum Arthropoda; class Insecta; order Lepidoptera; family Tortricidae; genus Lathronympha; species Lathronympha strigana. The sequence goes on from OX421903.1 coordinate 1,618,006, forward strand.
TTTTAATTCTATTTAAAATATTTCCTTTAAAGATTAAAGAACTACATAAATCTTTTCCCCTTGTACTAAATCAAAAAACATTTGATAAGACTACTTTTTTAGGTTCTTTCTTCTACAAGGATACAAGCGCGGTGGGTCCAAGAATTCCCCTTATCTCCGGAAACCGAATTAACATAAACAAATCTTAGACCACACTGACAAACATTAATTTGCCGTCGGCGGAACATGAATTTCCATACAGTAAACTCAAACTTGCGCTGCGTCTAACTGCAAACATAACTTGGTTAAAACAGGAACATACAGTATTAATTTTACCAGTGTTCAAACAAGGAACTAACACATGCTGGTACATATTAAAACTACGGGGATATTTCAATTGCTAACGATCGGAGAGTATTATGGATGACTCACTCACACCAATCCGATTAGATCCGATCCGATCTGGGATGATCTGTCAGTTTCTATAGAAATCGTCACCTCCGAGGGCGGAGCGTAGAGGAATAAACAAATAGACACACAAAGCAGAAGAAAAGCGTCAAAAAATTTGGGTTAGAACGACATTAGCGAACTTGCATTTACAATGATACAAACGTTAAATGTTTCGTGCGAAAATGAGCTCACTGAAGTAAGTATTAAGTGTCAAATTCATACACTTTGAAAGTTTATAGGATGTTTTCACTTAACTAAATGTCACGTTCTAAACAAGACTATATGGAAAAGAGTCGCACTGCTGCACTTTTACGGTGTCATTCTTTTTCAGCTGATTTTGTATCCAGTTATTTTATAAGGAAAAATATCCACCAAAAGTAGGCTGGATTTGACCAAACTTTTTATCCAAGAGTAACGCTTACTCTCAGACAGTAACGTCAAATTACTATAGGATTTTGACATAAGTATCCAAGAGTAAGCGTTACTCTTAGTCATATTAATATACTAAGACCGGGTTACTCACGTCTATAAAGTCGAAAATAGCTCGACATGTTAAAGTTACTCTTAGTTAAAAAGTTTGGTCAAATCCAGCCTACTTTTGGTGGATATTTTTCCTCCGTAGGATACACCTATGAAGAAAGATACTAGGATGATTAAATGTACTGTAGTAAAACTTAGAAATTCGGGAATATAAAACCTCTTTACGGTAGCTCCGAGGTCAGCGTCCAACGATAGTTTGTGTTAGGACGGAACACACGGGGATAAGTGTCAGTGTCAGCCATATTTGTTATTTTATGTTTGCTCTATGAGTTCCACAGGTTGTCGAGTTGAGACAATAATCCCATGGGATCGTTTCTTTATATGACAACTTGGTAGGACATTTAGTTAGTTAGGTAAGCCTTTGATATCGCTTACGAAATGACGTAAAACTCTCTGACTCTTTTTCATATAGTCTTGTTTAGAACGTGAGATTTAGTTAAGTGAAAAACAGCCCATAAACTTTTAGTGTATGAATTTGACACTTAATGCTTACGTCAGTAAGCTCTTTTTCGCACGAAACATTTAACGTTTTTAAGTTACACTTACTGTATATATTTCGAGAATAAATGATTTTTCCTTTAACGTTTGCGTAACAAGGGTAATATGGCTAATTTCGTCATATTGCCTATTACGTCTAATCGGCTGCGCACAAACACAGTATACAGGTCCTGACTTCAGTCGCAACAGCAGGTTATCCACAGTCGATCGACTGAATTGGCAGCGGCGAGGGTAGGTCCATACGTACGAACCATACTTAAACAGCGGATACCTAAGGTGATAAATTTACGGAATACAAAAAAAAAGTGCGGAACAACAGTTTTTGGTTCTGCTTTGGTTCTGCTCCCTAGCCTAGTTGGTAGTAACTCTGCCTACGAAGCTACAAGTCCCGGGTTCGAATCCTGGTAAGGGCAGTTATTTGTGTGTTTATTACGAATATTTGCTCCTGAGTTATGGACGTTTTCTATGTATACTCGTGTATGTACCTACTTTATTGATCAGTACTTGGCGACCCTCGAGTTTTAAGAACCCTTATTATATCACTGTTGCATAAACTACTATTAACAAACCCTCAGAAAATTCTATCAGCATAAGCCTCCCTTGAAGACATTTTAAAAATCCATCAGATTTCTTATTCAGAATCTTTACTGCGAACATTTTACTCCCTACAATAAGGCAATAGAAATTCATATTATCTCTATGCCTAAATTTATTCATTGCCCCAAAGCGTACTTTCTACAAGCATTACATTTTTAAACAGGCTACCTCTTAACTGAGTCCTCTATCCTGCTTTATCTTAAGTTTTAAGGTACCTGAGTGAAAAGGAAGGAAGGAAGGATATTTGGATGTCGTTTTTGGTATCCAATCCTGTGTAAATCTTGTCGGCTTCGTATAAATATTGACCAAACTCGTTACTGTGGACCTTTCTCGAGTTTATTTGGATTTGTTTTAACGTTCTGTCTTGATTTTCGAGGGTAGTTTTATCTGCTGGTGATATGTGAGTGTGAGGTGACATTTCGTGTGGTTTTACTTTAAGCTTGTTAGTAGAAAATTGCTAGCTGTCTGTCTCTAGATTAAACAGAAAATACAACTATTTTAGGTTGTGGTGTTTATTTTCTTTATTTATTGGACATTAAAGAAAATTGTAATGGATACCAACATACTACCTAGTTTAACATATGGATGCCAAACATGGATCTATACTAATAAAATAAAAAACGCAATTACAACATGCCAACACGCAATGGAGAGAAGTCTTCTAAAAGTAAGGAAAATTCAAAAAATCAGAAGTGAAATCATAAGGAGGAGAACTAAACTCACAGATGCCCTAGAACAAAGCCTACGTCTAAAATGGAAATGGGCAGGACACATATCCAGATATAAAGACAGGAGATGGACGATAGAAACTACAAAGTGGAAAGGACCTGCAGGAAAACGACGACGGGGAAGACCAAACAAAAAATGGATTGATGACATCACCACAGTAGCTGGCATAGATTGGATAAAAACAGCCCAAGATAGGGAAAATTGGAAAAAGTGTGAGGAGGCTTTTACCCAAAAGGGATCCGCGTTAAGTTAAATATAAAGTGTATAACTTTAAAAATATAAAATGTAATATGTACAAAACGTGGAAATAAAAAAGCTATTTTATTATTATTATTTATTATTTATTGGACAAGAATAAGCATTTGTTGTTTAAAAGTTTTTTATGTTATGTATTTAACAACATTTTAAGATTTAAATATAAATAATATTTTAACGGCCTCCTAGCCTACTTGGTAGTGACCCTAGAAGCAGGAGGTCCTGGGTTCGAATCTTGATCAGGGCATTTATTTGTGTGTTTATCACGAATATTTGTTCCAGCATGCCTACCACGAACATCGAAAATTGGCATTGACGGGAACACCTCTTTGTCACTCCAATATGCAAGTGTGACAGGGATGGAGATACAAATCCGCAATCGTTCGATTTTCGTAGTATAGGCCCTGAGTTATGGGTGTTTTCTATATATTTAAGTATTTATGTTTATCGTTGTCTAGTACCCACAACACAAGCCTTATTGAGCTTACTGTGGGACTAGGTCGATTTTTGTAAGATTGTTCCATGATATATAATAACTGCTTTAGGGCTTTTCGGACCTGTCCTGATTATTATATTTGTTAAGGATTACTCTTACTAGGACGAGACGCTCTGTCAATTTCTATATACAGAATCACGTGATAGCTCGAAGCCCTCACATGTCACGTGACGTTTTCTATAGAAACTGACAGATCGTCCCGTCCCGTCCCGTCCCATCCCGTTCTAGTGTGAGTCGTCCTTAATCATAATTCTTGTCGACGAAGTTATTCTTTACCGTACCTTCTTATGCCGAATAAACTTGACATTAGTAATTTAAATAAGAAAGAATTTTAAAATAGAGATTTGTGTAAGGCGCTTTATTATACCTTTCAAAGGCTGTAAAATTTAAATTTCAATTCAACATTTGAATAAAAATTCGAAAGCTTTGAAGGCAATGATCAAACTACATTTAGTCTCAAGAAACCCAGTATTCACAGTAAAGAGACTACATCAAACAAATTAAGGTAACCTTTTTAGGGTTCCCCAGCGGAGCCACGGGGAGCTAGTTAACAAAATTTGTTAACTAGCTCCCCGTCATAATTTCTTAGTAAAGAAGTGTATATGTGTCTTAGTGCTGCAAAAAGACTCCTTTTTTGCTAGTTACGTTCATGATACCTACTAAAACTACTATTATATTGCTACTATACTATTTATATTGAACCCTATACGTAAGGATAATTGATTTTGCACCGCCTACAAATTATCTGTTTTAGAGAGGATCTGCGGTAGATAATGCCTTATAGCATTAAGTCCACCTGTTGTACGTTCGTATTTTCTTTTATGCAATAAAGATTAAATAAATAAAATCTCTTCCACGTTCGCTAATTGTGACGGACGGTTAACTACGGAACCACTGAGCGTGGCCCGACATGCTCTTGGCCGGTTTGTTTAAGGTATTCTTTTTTTGTGACCGTAGTAGTAGTAATCGGACTACATAGATAAGGGAGAGTGTTCTGATTTCTCTATTTTTATTATAATGCATCGAGAGCGTCCATTTTGTCCTTCACTTATTTTTGTTCCTTTTAAATTCCATCCTCATTCATGTGACAATAAAATGTATCAACGTGATAATGACAAAGATTATGTCAACACGGTGACATGGATTCATAAACATGTATTTCTTTAACATGAGCGGTGATGTTGTTTTCAAAATAGTAGCTTAAGTTAAGTTGTTTGTGTTGTTTTTTATTGTTTTTATATTAAATGCCTTGTGGAGAAAGGAAATAGAGCTTATAAGAGGTTTAGGAAGACAATGATATTTGGAATAAGTTTGTTCACTGGAGTTGGTATAGGTACATATAATATGGGTACATACATTGTTATATAGGTACCTACATACTAGTGATGGGCCCAATAATGGACTTTACCGAATACGAATATTCGGCCGATTATTCGGTTGCGCTATATCGCTCAAAAATCGCACGCGTTTCGGATCATCGGATCCTTCCCGTTAATAATATAGTTGCATCGAATAAGGTAGTTCTTATGTTTTTTATATGTGGTACAGGTCGATCCACAAGAGCTGGCACGAATGAATTGAACAAGTGAAACGTGTCTATGTGTGAATTACATAATTATTAAATACAGATTGATGCAAAAGGTGATTATGTGTTTTTTCTACTCCAGCACTTCTATCTGTCAATTTGATGACTGACAGCGATATTAAAACAGTATACATTATAATGTTGTCTATGGTATTCCATAAGAACGCTGCTCCTATAGATTTTCATACAATATATGAGCACTGTTGTTGTTTTTTTTTTTAATTTCTATAGTGTTCAACATCTTTCCTATTCTGCCACTTTTCTAGATTTTGCTTTTTACGCTATTTTAGCTGTCGTAGAAAAACTAGCGTATGCAACAGCTCAGTGCGCAGTGATTAAGTAGGAATGACAATCTCAAGTCAGAAGAACTCCGGATCATAGTAAATTCAAAAAAAAGTTTTTACGTTGAAAACAATCGCTAGGCCCTTAGTCCGCACAACGCCAGGGTTGCCTACGATTAGAAATATTATATAATGATGGCGGCGTGCACTGACGGGCGCGGGATGCGTGAGCAACCCGTGGGCGTGTCTCGATACCGACACAAGACAAAAGACGATCAGTTTGAGTACGTGCTTAACCATTACCCTCAATTAAATAATATATTGTTATAAACACTTCACTCGCACTTCAAAAAACTCCGTAGCCCGGGAGCCCGCCAACAAAAGCCCAGATTAATGTTTAAAGCATATTTCATTGTTCTTCAAACAATAGATCTAACAAGATATAATAGCTTCAATTACGCCTGCTCGGAATTTCATTAAGTCTTCGCGACCTTTGAGGGCTTGCGCTGGGAGCTGGTTAGGTTTTTGGTTCGTGATTTACGTTGTTTAGTTTAGTTTAGTTTAACATTATTAGTATAAGGTTGATTTATATTTTATTAAAATATATTGAGAGGTACGCACTAGGAATCGCGATGTTTAGATGTTTTTCTTCTAATGCGTATCTTAAGTTCATTCAAAATTGGGACTTTTAGAAGGAGAGTAGTATACAAGTGCTTATTTATTTGGTTATTTTGCAGTTTTATTAGCCATAAATTAAGCGAAAATTTGCATACACATGTTCAAACATTGCAAACTATGCAACATGTAAATTGCGTGATTTGTACGCCGATAATAAATGGGGACCAATTATCTGTTAATAAATGGTTAATGAATTAATTTTCGATGCATATACTCTCATTAGTTAAACAGTGTTCCTGTTATGGAGTTTAATTTAAAATTGATTGAAATTTACTAATTGCTGATTATGAAAATCTTTCTAAAGATAAGAAAGTAGAAACAAGCGGTATACCTTTGTTAAACATTGTCAAAATCACTACATAGTATGAAACAAAACCGCTTCCCGCTGTCTGTATGTATGTATGCTTAAATCTTAAAAACTATGCAACGGATTTTGATGCGGTTTTTGTAATAGATAGAGTGATTCAAGAAAAAGGTGTATATGTATAATAATAACTCGTGCGAAGCCGGGGCGGGTCGCTAGTCTATAATATAATATATCATCCTTACATATAGTCAGTCTATGCTAAGTTTCCTAGATTTTGATAGCACACACTGTGAAAGTGTTAAGTAAACGCCATAATTTCATAGAAGTTTGACGTTTAAAATAACACTTTCAAGTTTGACAGTTCATTTGCTGAGAAAAGATAACGTGGTTTGACTCTACGTTGAGCTCCTGGTCTATAAACCCATGATTTACGCGGTTTGGGAATGAACCCATTGTTACGGAACACCTCTCGATATATGTAGGCTTGATTATATTGAACGGGTACTTGATACTGTTTCAAACTATAATATTTCCTATAATAACGGACTTAGGGGAGAGTTGGCTATATCGTACCGCCGGTTAAATCGTACCACCTCTAAATTTTTTTAACTACCTATTTTACTTGCTTATGGTGCACCCATCAGAGCTCCTATGTTATAATTATCATTTATCGTAATAAAATATTACAAAAACTCAAGAACGAACTCGACAGAGAAAAAGAAAATCGTCTGACTCGATGTAACTTTTGATGTGATTTCATAGTTATAAAACCTATCCAGGTAAATTTTACAGTAATATAAGTATTTCACTACAATATTTACAAATTGTCTAAGTTTAGTGCTTATATTTTATTTTATTTATTTAAAAAAAAATAGCTGGTCAGTTAAATTGTGCCATAGCTCATACGCTCATAGGTATAATTTAACCGACCAAATATTTTTGAATTAAGGACCTATTTTGGAAGGTAGGTAGAGTTAGGTAGTTAGGTAAGTTACACTTCCTGTGTATAATTAGAAAATAAAAGGTTATATGTCCGAAATAAATTAAATATTTTTATTTGAATTTATTTATTTAAATACGTGTGCTAGCTTTTTTTAATTACCTGAGGTGTTAGACGTACGGCTCTATTCTCTAAAGCCTCAGGAAGTCTCTTGTGTACACCGTACGAGTATAAGCCTCACGCCTTTGAAAAGCACTTTAACTAAAATTGTGATGAATAGGTATTAGGTAACATTAACCAACTTTTTAATATATATATGAAATTCTGATCTTAATTTTAGTAAAAGAGCAATACTTTTATTTATTTCGTGTACTTAATATAATAATATAAATTATCTCAAAACTCAAAGTCATTCAACGAGCTATGGAGAGGGCTATGCTCGGAGTTTCTCTATTTGATCGAATCAGAAATGAGGAGATCCGTATACGAACTAGAGCCACCGACATAGCCCTCCGGAATAGCAAGCTGAAGTGGCAATGGGCAGGCCACAATGCACGCAGAGCAAATGACCGATGGGGTCGAAAAGTGCTCGGGTGGAGACCACGGCTTGGCAAACGCAACGTAGGACGGACAAGATGGACAGATGACCTTATAAAGGTCGCCGGGAGGCGCTGGATGCAGGTCGCTTCCAACCGGTACATATGGAGGTTATGGCTGATATGATGATGATGATGACTTAAATAAATATTTCCAGAAAAAACCGTTTTATTGTTATGTTTTCGTCGATTTCGGCTGTTTTTATTTTTATAGTTTAACTATTGAATACGTACCAATAGTTTGTCATCAGACCCTAGAAACCTGGTTAAGATAATAAAAGGCAAAAAGCAATTTTATCACCGATTTTTAAAGAATTTAAAGGACTTAAACAAACTACAATTAAAAATTAAGCTGAGGCCTCATCAAAGCCAGCCTACGCTAGCAATAATTAAAAAAGTCCCATAATCCCCTCCACAATCTCAGGGCTAAAAAAACCCACATGACAGGTGAACCCAACTCAAGTCTTATCTCCGGGAACAAATATTTTAGCCTGCCCGTACACCGTACGTAGGTCGGTGTGACCCACTCAATTTTGGGTTGAGATTTCACTGTGTGTGACTAGTGTGATGTTTTACAAGTTTTTTTGGTAATTCTTTACTTTTGCTTTTAAATGTCTGCAGAGCCAAATACTAGGTAATCGTGTCAATAAAAAGTATCACCCTGGGTACAATGTTTCAGGGACCTATTTTAGATTTAAGGTAGGTAGAGGTATATAGGTAGGTAAGTTACACTTACTGTATATATTTTGAAAATAAATGTTTTTCCATGTAAAATAATAATAATAGCTTCGTCGAAATAAATAAAAGTATGTAAAAGGGAAGAAATACCTAGGTACTTCACATTTTACTTTTTAAAAGGATTACTAATTTCTTGCATTTGATATCGCAACCAAAATGATTATAAATTTTTCAAGTAGGCACTTAAGTTTTTTTTATTAAGCACTAAATTATATTACTAAAATAAGTGTACGAAAATACTATCAAGTTTGTTTCCCATCACAAAAAGTTCTTTTAATTAATAAAAAATACTCAAATATCGTCAAATAATAATCCAATATGTTCTTAAATATTTAAAATTGCTCAGCCTCCAAAAAACATAAAAACACTGAGTCGACATGAAAAATGGCAATTTTACACACAATTTTACATTTTACAAATATTGCAAATATTTCAGGTGTACTTCAGGTAAAAAATGTACATTGTACGTATATTGCAAATATTTCATGTGTAAAAAATGTACGTAAATATATGAAAAAATCGCAATGCAGCTAGCCGCCAAAACCTATGCCAACCTTGTGCGTAGACAAAAACCTATGACAAATACAAATACAACAATTACAAATGACGATGACGACTTTCTCATGGTGGCGTTTATTCATTTTAGAAAGCTTTTGTAGTAGGTACCTACTTCTCTAATTAAACCGTGGATACGTATTAATAATATTTAGTTACCATTGAAAGTTAAACCTCTTAGTCAGCTTTGTCTCGTAGAAGTATCTTATATTAAGTGAAACTAGGTACTTGTATTCAAATAGTGTAGTGTATCTATTATGAATTTTAAAAATGAAAAAACTAACCATAAATTTTAATAAAAAAATAAATAAAACATTTATTTTCGAAATATACCTATACAGTAAGTGTAACTTACCTAACTACCTATCTTAAATCTAAAATAGGTCCTTGAGCCATTGTACCTAGGATGCTGACGGCATTTCCTCGTTGTATCGCAATGCTGATACGTTTTGCGAGGAAGCCACCAGCTCTTCAGTCATCAGTAACATCATCCAGACGTTTCGCGATTTCTACGAAAAACTTAAATAATAAATAAATATTCTGGGACAATATTACCCTAATCGACCTAGTCCCACGATAAGCTCAATAAGGCATGTGTTGTGGGTACTAGACAACGATATTTAATAGAGAAATACACATAAATACTTAAATACATATAAAACATCCATAACTCATGATAAACACACAAATAAATGCCCTGACCAGGATTCGAACCCACCAACTAGGCTAGGAGGCCGTTAAAATTTTCATCTGCACTTGACCTTTCGTTTATACACTAAAACATGTCAAGAGTAAACGACAATGAATAAGGCCGTAACTGTCTTGACCTCATTTACCAACCCGCTAGCAACGATCTACATTTTTAAAGTATCCTCCCTAACAGTTCCCTACATATCTTTATTTGGGGCCCCGATAAAAAAATAATGTCCAACATTAAGGAGAGGACTTAATTTAAATATTTCTATGCGTGCTCTGTCCCTTCTCTACCCAGGGGATTGGGTATTGCTGTCCCTTTCGGGACCACGATAAGTCACAGACCGCCGCCAAGTAAATGCCTTTTTAAGCGAAGTTGAACGAAGTTACGTTCCTTTTTGGGGATCCGTGGGCAATGTCTATTAAAATTATGTTGTGAAGGAATACTGTATTGAATGCCGTTGCTTTTTATGATTTCAATGTAAGAAATAAATAAAAAATCTACTAAGTTTCATAGGAATTTAAAACATGTACACAAATAACATTTTTTTTTCTAAATATATACAGTAAGTGTTACTTACCTAGCTACCTATCTCTACCTACCTCAAATCTAAAATAGGTCCTTGAGGTATTATACCTAGGATGATTGCGGCATTTCCTCGTTGGTCTATGGGGTCCCAGCGCACGCAAGTTTTTCTTTATCTATGGGCCTGTCAGGTCTTCTCTATGCAAATTTTCAATTTTATTTACAATTCATTGTCAAATCTTTACTAGTAAATTTGGAAAATACTGTAAACGTGTGATATCTAATCTACCTTGTAAAAAAAATTACGTTTATAAAAGAAACATTTTCTATACATCATACCGCAAACAGCCGATCATTGATAAATCAATCGTGCGTTTTGAACTTTGGTTAAAACATACATAATGTAGGTGTTAGCGACGCGCACCCTTTTTGACATACTTTTGTTCTTTTTATATGTTGGCAACTGTTATTTATTATGGTTTTAAAAATAAGGTAGTTTGTATTTTATAAGTTTACCCTATTTTCATTTTTGTTAACAGCGGCCAAGTCAGTCCGCCATTAGATAAGACCGATTCCGCTCAGCTCTGTACTCGATTTTTAATAAAGTACATGTCAAAGTGCATCCCCGTCTTTTTTATTGCTCGCGCCAGTGCCTACAAGCTACAAAGTGGTCTTCGAACCGAATCATGTTCCATACGCCAGGAAAAATGGAAACGCGTAGTGCGAAATCGCGTCGGGAACACGCCGAACACATGGCGCGCGAGCGAGAACAAAGGGAAAGTGAGGTTATCCCGCCCGGCGACGAAGCTACATCCGACAAATCCGAGAAACCGTTGGATCCTATGGTCAAGAAGTTTCTCACATGCAAGTTTAACGCGACAGGTAGCATAAAATCGGAACAGATGCCGCTACAAAAGCATATTCTTGAAACGAAACCTGCCGCGTCACATGTCGGTGCACTTCCAAGCAACAAGGGATCACGAAGGTCGTCAGCCTCTAAAGAAGCCAAGCGGAAGCAGTTAATTTTAGAAGCCACCAAAAAGAAGGCTGCAATTGAAATTGACCTCATCAATAAAACCTTAGACGCACAGCTAGAAGCACTAAGTGACGAAGAGGACCTAGATGGATACAGTTCACAATTCGATGGCGATATACCTCTTCGCAGTGAGATAAACGCGTGGGTCGAACATCAAAGCCACCACACGGAACCACCAGAGGAGCAGTTACCCCACGACAATGGTGTCACATCGGGCGCACTGCACATTCCGGTTCTACAACGGTTGCCTACACCTGTCGTACCCTCTGCATTCACCGAGCCCGCGGGCTTAGCACCGCACGCTGCCGCCGATGGCCCCACACCGGCAGCGCCGCCTGCGCCCGAAGGTACAGTCAGCGCGCTCAACCAAACAGTGCAATTATTAGCGGGCGCCCTTAAGGACCTATCTACCGCCAGCAACCAAGCACCGAATGCCAGTTTACTTAGCCGCATTAGTACGCCTAAGGATCTGCCTGAATTTTCAGGCGACCAACTAGAATGGCTTCAGTTTAAGCAAGCCTACCAGGAGTCTACAGAGGTCTGCAAGTTTACAGATCAAGAAAATTTATGGAGGCTTCGTAAATGTCTCAAAGGAGCCGCACGAGATGCTGTTGCTGCATTATTTATCAGCGCCACGTCGCCCGCTCGGGTAATGTCGACATTGGAGCTACGTTTTGGAAACGCCGACAGCATCATCACTCGCATTTTACAGGACATCAAGAAGCTACAACCGTTACAACTCGAATATCATAAGGATATAGTTACGTTCGCAGTTAAAGTTCAAAATTTCGTGGAAGCCGTACGAGCAGTTGGACGCGAGGAGTACCTACAGGGCATGAGTATCGTCTCCATTATTCTATCCAAGCTGCCCACTGTGCTTATCTCAAAATGGTCAGACTACAGTTTCAATCTTCTAAAGGATGCACAGAAACCAAGGTTAGTTATTCTATCGGACTTCCTTAATGACGAAGCAATAAAGATTTCTACAACGGCAAGTTTTTTAACTACGTCTATACGCAGCGATAACTACAAAAACAAGTCCAGCGATCATTCATCTTCACGCACACAGACTGTCTTGCTACAAAGCGAAGAAAGCGATTTAAAATGTTTATTTTGCCGTACAGCTGTGCATAAGTTATCAGAATGCAAACAATTTAAGAAGGCGCTGCGAAAAGTACGTTGGCAACACGTAAAAAAACATGGTTTATGCTACAAGTGTATTGTCTCCAATCATGAACGCGATACGTGCAAAGCCCCTGCGTGCGACAAGGACGGCTGCGGTGCTCCACATCACCGCCTACTACATTATCCGGTAAACAACAGCGCGCGTGACGTCACGACGGCGCCCGCGCCGCTGCCGAGTGCAAGTGTACCGAATAGTAGTTCCGCGATAAGTGAGTTCGTGCCGCGAGAATCCGCGCTCAAACCAGTGACTGAAACTTTAGCACACATACACGGGAATAACAGTAGAGTGTTGTTGAAAGTTGTGCCTGTCAATGTGCATGGACCTAACGGTGTATTTTCGACCACAGCATTTCTCGATGATGGTTCTTCGGTCAGTTTTCTAAGTTCGAATTTAGCGCAGCGCGCGGGATTACGCGGACGTACTAGCACGCTTCGCACACGTGGTGCTTTTATCGGTAGCGAACTAGTTAGTAAATCTACTGTTGTGAATTTGAACCTTACGGGTATGGACAATAAGGTGCATAATATAAGAGTTCGTTGTGTCGATGAGTTAGAAATACCGTTACAATATTTGTCTGTTTTAAATTACATTAATGCTTCTCACTTAAATGATATTAAAGATAAAATATGTATCTCTGATTCAAAGCCTGAGTTATTGATTGGTCAAGATAATTATCATTTGTTGTTGCCTTCACAAATTAGAGTAGGTAAATCTAACGAAGGGTGCGCTAGTCTTACTCCCTTAGGATGGTGCGTACATGGAAGGGTGTCGGTGCCGCAGAGCGTTCGCCTGCCCGAGCTGGTCGAGTCTAACCTCTTTATTTCAGAGATTGAGGAGCCGACGGATACCTCAGAGGGTCTTGATCTGATACGACAGATCCACGAGGAGGTCCGTCAGTCATTCAAGGTGGACTCGGTGGGCGTGACAAGTACGCCGCGCCAGAACGCACAGGACGCGCGTGCGGTGGCCCAGCTGGAGCAGTCCGCAGAGCTGCGTGACGGGCGCTGGCACGTCGGTCTGCCGTGGAAGGATGACCACACAACCATGCCTGACTCTTATCCTAGCGCTCTAAATAGGATGAAGGGCATTGAGAGAAAAATGGCCAAAGACACCGGTTTTGCTGAAAGGTATCGGGAGCGGGTGAGTCACTTGCTTCAAAATGACTACGCAATGGAGCTGTCTGACAGTCAGGTGAAACCCAGGACATGGTGGCTTCCTCACTTCGGGGTAGACAACGTGAACAAAAAACGACTGCGGTTGGTGTTCGACTCGGCTAATAAGGTAAATGGCTTGTGCCTAAACGATTTTTTTATTACAGGTCCCGATTTGCTGTCATCACTATTTGGTATAATGTTACGCTTTAGGGAAAACAAGGTTGGAGTAACAGGTGACATCAAGGACATGTTTTTAAGGATCAAGATTCGCGCCGAAGACCAACACGCTTTAAGGTTCCTGTGGAGGGATAACCCTACAGACTTATTAAAGACGTATGTTATGACGTCACTCCCTTTTGGGGCTAATTGCAGCCCATTTATCAGTCAGTTTGTCAAAAACTTGAACGCTCGTCGCTTCGAGTCGTCTATGCCAGAAGCTGTCGATGCGATTTGTAATTCGCATTATGTAGACGACTACATAGACAGTTTTCCCGACGAAGCATCGGCCATTAAAATGGTAAGTGATATAAGTTCAATTCACAGTGCCGGTGGCTTCGAGATGAGAAATTGGACTAGCAACAGTGTCACAGTTTTGAACAGCCTGCCAAATGAAACCTTAGGCACAGCGGCCGTAAGGTTCAAAGTCGACCAGCAGCACGAAGGTGAGCGTACTCTCGGGCTAATATGGCATCCAGCTCATGATATGTTACAGTTCGATTTATCTTTGAAACGGATTCCTGAGAGTATCGTCAATGGTGAAGAGCGTCCTACAAAGCGCCTTATGCTTAGGGTCATAATGTCGATTTTCGATGTCCTAGGATTTTTATCCCCTTTCACCATCCAGGGTCGTATAATGCTGCAAGACACCTGGCGGTTAAATGTCGACTGGAATGATTACATTCCAGATGACGTTTATAACAAATGGCGTAAATGGATTGACCTACTTAAGGTAATTAGTACAATACGTATACCTAGGTGTTATCAGTCAGCTACTCGCAACAGCACCGGAGATAATGGGCCATCTCCGCGCGTGCGAGTGAGCGAGACGCGCGATGGCAACGGTGCGCCTACGTCATACGCTACGAAGGCCTACGAAACCGTAGCGGGTGCTACAAGCGCTACGCGCACGGCAAAGGTAGGTTATAATAATTTACAATTGCATTTATTTTGTGACAGCAGTACTCGTGCAATGTGTACTGTTGCTTATTGGCGTTGGGAAGTAAATGGTTGCATCCAAGTTGCCTTTATTGCCAGTAAATGTAAAGTTATGCCTGTAAAGCCTTTAACTATACCTAAGGCTGAATTACAAGCGGCACTATTAGCGGCAAGGCTTGCTAATACTATAGGTAAGGAGCACAAATTGGTTCCCGAACGGCGATACTTCTGGTGCGACAGTACGACTGTATTGCAATGGGTGCGTAACAATACGCGCACATATAAAACGTTCGAAGCGAACCGGCTGGGCGAGATTGATGAGTTATCCCGCGTAGACGAGTGGAATTACATACCTACTAAGTTAAATGTTGCAGATTTAGCTACGCGGGAGACTTTCGATCACGCCCAACTAGAGAAATGGTTCGCGGGTCCGAACTTTTTATATGAAGACGTATCATCATGGCCAAAAGATATTACTTTGTCGCAGTCAATCACTAGCACACTCGAATGTGTTGCTGTGGTACATGAGGCTCCAGTTGGACTGGCTGTTCCGGACCCGTCGCGGTTTTCTTCTTGGCTTCGCTTAAAGCGAGCTATGGCCACGGTACTAGCGTTTATCGACAAGTGTAAAGGTAAGTCGGGGCAAGTCGACTGCACCACTATGGAGCGCGCCGAGAGATTGCTGCTACGACACGCACAGGCGGAATCCTTCGGTGAGGATATGTCTTTTATTAAAGCTGGTAAGCCTTTACACCGTACTAGTCGATTGCTGTCCTTGTCACCTCTGCTTGACGAACACGGCCTGCTCCGAGCAGCAGGCCGCATCGACGCTGCCACCGATGTACCTATTGAAGTTAAGAGGCCGGTGATACTCGATGGTAGGCATCCTGTAGCTAAGCTCATTGTTCGAGATTATCACGTGCAGCTGGCGCATGGGAACCAAGAAACCGTCGTCAATGAGGTGAAGCAGCGGTACTGGGTTTTACGTCTAAGACCTACCGTTAAGTCAATATCATCATCCTGTATGCTGTGCAGGATCCGCAGGTGTCAACCGCGTGTTCCACGAATGGGGGACTTACCTCGTGCTCGGTTGGCACACCATCAGCGTGCCTTCTCCTATTGCGGATTGGATCTTTTCGGTCCTATGGAGGTCGTGGTGGGCCGACGCCGTGAGAAAAGGTACGGAGTATTGTTTACTTGCCTGACGGTGCGCGCGATCCATATTGAGCTAGTCTCGTCTCTGACGTCGGACTCACTCATAATGGCGTTGCGTCGAATGGCGGCCAGGCGTGGCTGGCCATTACACCTGTTCAGCGATAATGGAACCAACCTGCGCGGCGCGTGTACCGAGCTGCAGCGATCGATGCAGGAACTGGACGCTGAAGAGCTTAAGCGCCACGGCGTCAACAAAGGTATGGAGTGGACCTTTATACCTCCCGCCACCCCCCATTGGGGTGGGGCGTGGGAAAGGCTCATTCGTAGTGTAAAGACGTCTCTTAAAGTCGTCTTAAATGAGCGTGCACCACGGGACGAAGTGCTAAGCACGCTTATGGCCGAAGTTGAAAATATTGTAAATAGTCGTCCCTTGATGCACGTCTCCGTAGAAAATGGAGGTGTGGAATCCCTTACACCTAACCATTTCCTTCTTGGTACGTCCTCGAATCTGCCAACTATCGGAGCTTTTGACGGCTCTGACCTGTACCTGCGCAAACAATGGCGTACAGCTCAGCAGCTGACGGATATGTACTGGCAGCGGTGGGTGAAGGAGATTCTGCCCGACCTAATACCAAGGAGGAAATGGCATGAAGAAAAAAAGCCATTACAAGTGGGCGATCTCGTCCTTGTGGTAGATCCACAGTCTCCCCGAAACATGTGGCCGAAGGGTTTGGTCACTCAGGTGTTCGCAGGGAAGGACGGGCGCACGAGGTTGGTGGAGGTGAAGACCAGCACCGGGACGTGGCGCCGGTCTGCGGCACGCGTCGCACCTATCTCTTTGGTAGATCAGTGCTAAAGCACTAGGGTGGGGAATGTTAGCGACGCGCACCCTTTTTGACATACTTTTGTTCTTTTTATATGTTGGCAACTGTTATTTATTATGGTTTTAAAAATAAGGTAGTTTGTATTTTATAAGTTTACCCTATTTTCATTTTTGTTAACAGCGGCCAAGTCAGTCCGCCATTAGATAAGACCGATTCCGCTCAGCTCTGTACTCGATTTTTAATAAAGTACATGTCAAAGTGCATCCCCGTCTTTTTTATTGCTCGCGCCAGTGCCTACAAGCTACAGTAGGTATTCATTAAAAACATAGTTATACCTAAGGGATGACTCATACTAGAACGGGACGGGACGATCTGTCAGTTTCTATAGAAAACGTCACGTGACATCCGAGGGCTCCGAGCTATCACGTGATTCTTTCTATAGAAATCGACAGATCTTCCCGTCCCGCCCCGTCCGGGTCCGTCCCGTCCCGTCCTAGTGTGAGTTATCCTTAAGTGATCAAGAATAGCAAAAATAAAATATTTCTATGCTACAGAACCCTCATTATGACAGACAGTTCGTTGTCCAACAAAATGTAAGTGTATTCTTTCCCCCATTAGGGTTGTGATCGGGTGGTAAATTTAATGCTGAGTGATTTTAATTAGGTTGTTTCATTTTACGAACCCTGTTGTCGGTACATTATCAACAAAGAAAAAGGTCGTATATCCATCTTTATCTTACATAAGAATGTGAACTGTATTATTTATTATAAGCCTTAAGGCTTTGTGATAAGGTTTATCAAATATTCTCTAAGGGCCTTCTATGGTACTATCATAGTACTTTTTTTAGAATGGTATGGTGAGTATGTAATGGACTATAAAATAGGATGCCTCATTAGATGATCACGCATCGAGGCGGTTTACTTTAATATTTTATGGGAATTTTATTGAGATTTATATTGTGGGTACTTAATGCAGTAAAGTTTTTGCGAAGAATTTTTACGAAACGGTATAATAGTAGTATATGCAACAGTGATATTATAAGGGTTCTTAAAATTCAAGGTTCGCCGTTCACTCGACTACGTTTCGCTTTGTAATAATAGATCCGAGAATTTTAGGTTTAAAGAAGAACTTTATTTCTCATAAAGAATTACAGAATTCACTTACAATGAAAAAGGTTACAATTTAGAACTAAAATTAAGCATACAGTGTTTACAAGTTTTTCACTTACACGAAAGACATGCAACATAATAAATAACAATTCATATAAAAATAAAAGTACGTAGAAACATATCACAATAAATACTTTGCTAAACACTCGGAACAAAAACATGTGTTACTACTAACTGGACCACAAACACCGCGATGTAGGAAGGAGATAAGACGACGCGCTTGGATGGATGCGGCATATTTGGGCAGAGTAAGTGTGCTCATATTGGTAGTTTGTCTTTGTGTTTTAGTATAATTATATACATATGCGTACTTTTACTTAAATTTAATTTTGTTTATATATACAGTTTATTTTTATTTTATTAGATTATATTGTATTTTTATTAACATATGTGTACTTATATAATGTGTAACAGTTTTTTTTTATATACATGGGGCTATATTATTAGCAACGTAGAATTTTAGGTAATTTTAAGAACCACTTACGAGCTTTGGCATACATTAGTATTTCTATGACAGCACAAATAACGAAAAACGAAATCTCTAATGGTGGCAGAATGTGGAAGATTTCGTATGCCAAACAATATAAATCTCTGCAAAAATAAGAGTGTTATTATATTGTATGAAAATCCATACGAGCAGCATAATGATGTTCTGATGGAATACTATACACAACGTTATAATGTATATACTTTAAGGATAACTTTCAAAATATATACAATAAGTGTAACTTACCTAACTACTTACCTCTAACCTACCTCTACCTACCTTAAATCTAAAATAGGTCCGTGAGGTATTGTAGCCTACCTAGGATGCTGGCGGCATTTTCCATGTATCACAATGCTGATACGTTGTGCGAGGAAGCCACCTGACCAGCTTTTCGGTCACCAGTAACATCAACCAGACGTTTCGCGATTTCTACGAAAAATTTGCGTGCGCTGGGACCCCATGGACCAAGAGTTTCGACCCCGAATGATACAAAAAGGTAATTTATTAAAATATCGCTATGAAATAAGCGGTCAGGCTTTCATACTAAATTTGTACGAGACTGTACGAGTATATGTGCGGTGACCGTAAAATGTCTTGTGTGCTCAGTATAGTAAATGAATCTATACGACCGACTAACAAAGAAATATAAACTATTTTTCGCTCCAAAGGCCTCTTAATACAAAACATTTGTAAGTAACCCAGTTACTGAAGTAATAAATCAAAACTGTGCCGGAATAACTTTTGGGGCACAAAAAGTAGTTTTTGTTGTGATACCACACTTTGTCGCTTCGTGTGCGGCTCTTGTACAGTCTAGACATGATTTGTAGGCCACTGTACAACCTTGTCAAAGCAAGCCTATAGTTAGTTCTATATAACTTCCCTTGTAGTTATCATTTGAATTAAAAAGCCAAAGTCCCACGTTACACCACAATCGAATGCCGTATCTGATTTATAGTTTTTTGGTGATTAATTTCAAATTGTGAGTTATCACTTCGTTTTACCTTTAATTGGAATCCATTGACAAATGTCGTTTTAACCAATGTAATTTTTCTTGTTAGATTAAAGTTAATTTATATTTATAAGTTAGTTTTGTTAATTAGGAATGAGTGATAGGCGAGATAAATTAAAAATATAAAAGAATGTTGTCAAATCATTTATTTTATTACTAGAATTACGATAATATTTACAACATTTAACTTATATTTATTTGAACATTACGGACTTTTTTTTGGACTAAATAACTTAGAATACTTTATTAGAAGTCCCAAAGTCGTCTTTTTGTTACAATAATAAATATTTAAATAGCAATAGACATAAAGACCCTAAAATCGGTTTATTTGGAAATCCTATTGATCTGAAATTGTCTTCCATACAGAGCAGAGCAATTTTCGATAATTATCGCTATTCGTTAGAAACGCGAACTTAAATTATGTATGATCATGATATTCATGATCGAACATTAATAAAAATAATATTACACAACATATAATCTAAAATCTATAAAAAATGTTATAAACCCATTTACTATGTACAAATGTTGGCTACAAAAATAAGTTGCAAAAATTAACGGTAAAAATAAATTCTCTAATAATAAGTTCTATTTAGTCGCTACGCTGGGAGGCAAAATCAGTAAAATAAATGTTAGTTATCTTATCTCAACTTATCTTCAATCTTTTGTGGACAGCACTCAGGGAAAGGTCTAGTCATATTCCCCATCTTGAAGAAACCTAGTTCCGCAGCTGGTTCACACCTAGCAAAGAAAAAAAAAAGATAATGAAACTTCATAAACACAAAAAAACTGTTTCATTATATGAGCCTCATGTACAAAGCCCAGTTTAAACTGCTGAAGGTTAAAAGGGCATTTAAATCAAAACTTATAAGCAAATAAAACTCAAAAATATCGGGAAAAAAGGAAACACATTTCAAAAAATTTAAAAAAAAAACTTTAATGAATGGGTCATTTAATCGTGACATCGCAAAACAAAGTATCTCATCAAAATTAAAAGTACGGTCGGAATTTGTCAAAAAATTTACAGTATAAATAAAACACCTTGTAACTTATTGACCGGTTGGCGCGCTCGTTTGCTTAGTTTAGGGGAAGATTCCGAGAATTTTAGTCAGTTCCGGGAACTTTCCTCAACAGATTTATTTTTCATTTGAGATTATTATCTGTCTAAGACATTCATAGCTATAAACGAGATAAAAATGGCCGTGGTCATTCTATTTTCTTTTACTGAGTCACTTGGAAGGAACAAATAAAAATAATTCATGTTGTTTTTTTTTATAACGGTGATGGTTTTTTAAACAATTAATGTATTTTTAAACGGAAAACTCTCGTGAGTAATAGGCATAATAATATACTTCTATCGGGCTACTCACGTCAATAAAGTCGAAAATAGCTCATGTTTCTTAACGTCCGCGTACCATAATGTCATAAAACATGTCGAGCTATTTTCGACTTTATTGACGTGAGTATCCCGATATAACTAAATAAATGTATTTTTTATGAGTTTACTTTAATTCTAATTATTACTGTATTGTTAATTTCTTAATTTTTTATGATTGCTGTAGCTAATTTTATTGTTAATTACTTGTGCCTGATATAATTTTATTTAGTATACCTATATTGTAATTTTAATAGTACTTTAATTCCTTGACGTGTATTTTTATAACATTATAAATATCTTGATCTTGAACTTCAAATGAAACACTATAGCCGCGCGGCTAGATGTTTATGTTGACTTCAACCAGTCTTTATCCGGGACCACAGGGGTAAGGTCGTCATCAAAATGTTAGAGGTGAATATTTTCGTTGTTTATACGCGATTAAGACCCGTTTTGTTTACGTAACATGTGTGAAAATTTGAATCAGTGTTTTAGAAAAACAGACGTTAATGTCAAACTGTGTGTGTGTTCAATGGATTTCCTGCCATGTTACAAAAATATAAGTGGGTATTTCAAATTGATTTTAAGATGACTTAATGCCTTCTACACATGTTTATACAGATAATATATTTATTGGCAACATCAATGGCTTTACCAAAAAAAAAAACTTAAATCAGAAATAACTATAAAATATTAACAACCGGCTCCTGGAGCATGGTTTTAATAATGCTGGCAACATTTCCTCGCTGAATTGCAATACTCAAGTCGACCGAGGTAGCTGCCAGCCTTCTTATCGCCGGTGATGTCTACACACCTAATTAAATTCTTAACTACTTGAGTACCTACTAAAGATTGCAAAAAAATATATATTTCGTCTTTCATAAACTTTAATATTGGCTCTGAAACTCGGTTATTTATACGTTAGAATGTGAGCGTGTCATAACAGTGTCTAAAATTATTACACAATTATAAGTTACGTATCTAAATAACCCTCTCAGAAAGAATGGAAAAGTAAAAAATTTCATGACTTCGAGCGGGACTCGAACCCGCGACTAAGATACATGCAAATCACTCTGCCAACTCAGCTACGGAGATCACACCAGTGGCCCCGAATTTCACCACCATATCCACCTGAGCGGGGCGCTTAGCTTTGGACCCACGGGTGTCTCCGTAGCTCAGTCGGCAGATGAATATCCATGATCACGTATCCCAGAGTAGCAGGTTCGAGACATAAATTTTCCACTTTTGCTTTCTGTCTGAGAAGCTTGCTACCGTACAGTCAACCAATTAGAACCCTAGGCCACTCTAGAACCATGTCAAAATGACAAGCAGTAAGATATTTCTTACAATCAGATTTATAGCGTCACTATGACGTAGTCCTACAGTGGCCTAACGTTCCAATTGGTTGACTGTACGTAGATGTTTCTAACTGCTTTAAAATAATAGTATCTAAATACGAGTACGTTTCAATTTCGAATCGCTGGCTAAACCACAGTGCGGGCGTGAAGTGCGGTCACACTACTCGTGCCTTGCAAATTGGAATTTTTGACCGAATTTATAGTCCACATAGAACCAGCGAATGTTTCACTCAGTGCGCCGTTACTAAACGTTTCTTTTTGTTATTTTTCTTTGTATTACTCTGGGTTTATGTTTTAATTTTGTTTGGAATGTTTTTGTAAAGGATGTAGACCCATCGAATGTAGTAGCAATACGCAGTCGCCATTAGATACATTTGAGCGGTCAAGCTTTCAAATATCTGAGCTCGCCTCTGTCAAGGCTTTAAAATGCTTGTTCAGATCATTTTGAGCGTCTTGACCGTTCCGATATATTTGATGGTGACTGTAGCAAACCAGAGTACGGGGACATTTTAGTGGAAAAAAAAGCAATGAGCATGAAATCGTATTTATACTCACATTTCATTAGCCCTCAATAATGCGTTCAAAAACCGCATATAAAGGCCCCCATAATAATAAACTTTTTATTAAAACAAATTTCTTATCTGTGAAAATGTTATTAGAACTAAATAATATTATAGATTTCGATAAAAAAAAACAAATTTCTAACACATTTGACACTAGGAAATTTGATTTGACCTCTATTTTAATATCAGTCGGGATGACGTTTAGTATGAAAATAATTGTCAATTGCATACAATGACGCACGCAAGTTGCAGGTTATTGTGATATCGAACGATATAAAAATTGGGACCAACTCTAGTTTGTCTCTGTATTTATAAAGTCGTAATGCCGGTCGATATACCTGTTTGCGCTTTGAACGCATCATGGATAACTCATGATATGTGTGTATATACAGCAGTGTATGTAATTGTAAATAATTAGCCATTCATTATATACAATCACATAAACTACTTAAAAGAAGCAAAATAAGCTAAGTTTTGCTGTCGCTTCTTTCTCGTCATAGCCAATTAGTAAAGTTACGGTAAGTAAGTATGTATGTTCGGGTACTCTACAGTCCTGTGTTCTGTGTCATGATATGGAAGTTTAGTGGCTTTCAAAAGTGCATTTTTTGTACAGGATAGTACAGATGCCATGTTAAATAAATGAAGATTGAAATATTCTCATTTGACACAGACAAAATTGCTTTGTCTAACTATGTGGAAGTGAAAAATACTTACATTACTTTTTCCACGTACGTTTCAAACAATTCATTACTTTCAAGGCTTACTGTTTCATCTTTATTATTCTCATGGCTCATCTCACTTTCTTTGGAAACTATCTCTTTACTGTTCACCTTCATAGATATTGATCTTTTTTTCCTATTATTCTGGCCTACTTTAAACACTTTTGATACCCGCTCTAATTTTAGTCTCTTCTTTAAAGGTAAGTTTATCAGTTTACCTCGCTGTGCTATATTTGCTCTGATTTCATTAATAACTTCTTCGGTTAGAGGATCAGTTTTCCATGATTTGTCATCTGATTTTATCTCAGTATTAATAATGTTTTCATCAGCGGTTTCTGCCACAACACGGGGAGCGCTTTGAACTTGTTGCGAAGCTTTTTCATATGGGAGGTTTTTATAGTAATCGTAGTACGCCCATGGATTTCCTTTATAGTAATTATTGTAGCCTTGAGAGTTATACCCAGTATAGTTATATGGATACGAGTACGGATACATATTATTAGCAGGCTTTTGAGGGTAGTTTACAGACGCAGGCATTTGATATTGATACGGTGACCCAGGAACTTCATAAAGACTTCTCTGCTGATAGTACGAGGCTGGACTTTTCCTATTTAACTGAGGATTTACTGGATATCCTACTTTGCCGAAATCACCATAATTTAGTAGTGATCCAGTAAAGTAAGTGGGATAATTTGTATTACTGGCATAATTTGCGTTAGTGCCATAATTTGTGTTACTGCCATAATTTGTGTTACTGCCATAATTTGTATTACTGGCATAATTTGTGTTACTTTGAGGGTAATAATATGGTTGTTGTGGATACGAGTATGGTTTAGCTGGATAAATAGTCGTTGGTTTGTATTCAGACCCTTCTGTTTTCATGTCAACTGCTTTTTTAACTTCGTTAGCACTAGGCTCATACCAGTATGAAATTTTACGTTGAAAGTTTTCTTCTGAGTCATCTGCTATTGATTCATTTGATAAGTTATCTGTTCTACTGTCAGTCTCTTTCATATCCTTATACATTTCTTTGGCTACATTGTACAGTTCTATGACAGCTTGCAAGTCGCTCTTTTTCACTGAATGGAGTAGTTCTGTGATTTTCAAAATTTCTGCTTTATTTAAAAGCCTGTCATTGTCCTTCTTTAATTCTGGTAGGATCTTTAACCAATTTAATTCCATTGTTTGATTTTTTATATTGTCAGTGTTTTCTCTGGATCGTGGGTTGAAAAGACTCACGAATACTTTAGATGGCTGGTGTCCGGTATTGACCTTTCTAATTTTGCAAGTATAGTTGCCGCAGAAAGTGGTCGATCGCCATGTTGTATTGACTTCATGAAGCGTACCCGTATCTGGATCTTGGCAGACATATTCTGAAAATTATAAACAGTGAAATTACGAGATGTGTTACAGTCGGTTATGATCATATAGATCTAGCATTAACAATGATATAACAGTTATCTAGTTAACAATGACAGTTAATTCAATTAAATAGACAATGACATAATATAATAAGCATTTAACGAGATGTCGTTAAAATTAAGTATAAATTATGATCATTGCTAGAAGATTACCCGCATTGTAATATATTCAGTGAAATGACTGGGCAATTTATTTATTTTAGATGAAGATAATTTAAATTTTCTCTATAATACAATACAATAACTCTTTATTGCGCCTCAAAACAACAAAAATAACACAAACTTGGCCGGTTGTGTTTTATTTAACACGTTCACGGACGGTGAGATGTTTGGCTTGAAACCAAATTCGGCACCGAAAAATTGTATAGGAATGTTGTGTATGCAATGGCATGTGTGACATACGAGTAGGATATGGTACGAGCCGGCACCGGCAGGATTTGAACCCGAGACCTTCGGATTGAAAGTCTCGCGTCGTACCGTTGGGACACCAACGCTCTAAATTGTGTTGTTTCTATTAATAAAACATTATATTAATATCAGGACTTCAGAATAAAAGTACTGTCTATTTTTATTTCCCTTTACTCCACTGAGCATTCAGTGCTTATTTTTAGTTGAATGTCAGTGATATTTTCATCATTTAATAATATAAGTAGTATGTTTAGGTTTTAGTTAAGTGCTGTATTCTGCTAATTTAAGCATGGGACGAGACGGAGCGGGACGGGAAATTCTGCCAATTTCTATAGAAAGAATCACGTGATAGCTCGGAGCCCTCGGATGTCACGTGACGCTTTCTATAGAAATTGACAGATTTTCCCGTCCCGTCCCGCCCCGTTCTAGTGTTAGTCATCCTTTAAACTGACCTCATTAAGTTTTGAAACCGTGGGACCGAATTTAGCAATAAAACGTACCTATTGATCTATTGAAAATACTGTATGTAATGTGCTCTGATGGCCCGGGGACTCTAATAGCAACATATTAGTTGCTAACAGGTGACAATTTTAGCGTGCTTTTTTTATTAATACGACGGTGACAAACAAGCACACGGTCCGCCTGATGGTAAGCGGTCACCGTAGCTTATGGACGCCTGTAACTCCAGGGGTGTTCAATATTTAAAGATTTGAAACTTTTCGCAACGTATTTAAGTATATTTTTCTGTGTATGGCCGCAATCAAAGTATCACCAAATATGCGAGTTTAACCTACAAAAAAGCCGTCAAGATTTAGGTTACCATGTCTCGGCTCTAGTAGAAGACTTCAATAACATAACATCAGTACAAAACTGTGTTTAATGAACCAGTGAACGTTGAACAATGAATGTGTACTTTCCTTTCGTAAATATTTATCACATAGGCAGTTTTGAAACGCAATGTCTGATAACCGATTCTCTTTGCTTTGAAACAGTATATCAAAGAGTAGTTTAAGCAACAGTGATATAATAGGGTTCTTTAAATCGAGTCTATAACAGACTCGAGAATTTGACGAACTAGTTAAAAGCTGTTATATGTATAAAGCTGCATACACTAGTTTTTCTACGACAGCGAAAAATAGCAAATTAAGCGAAATTACAAATGGTGCCAGAAAGTTGTTGTATGTTTATTATACAAATAAAAAACATGTGTTATTGTATTGTATGAAAATCCATTTCATTCAACCATAGACAACGTTATAATATATACTTTTTAGTATAGCTGTCAGTCATATAATTGACAGATTGACGATAGGTACAAGTGCAAAAAAGAGGATATTCGCAACGAGTGGCGATAAATTAAAACACGACTGTAGGGAGTGTTTTAAATCGACACTAGTTTAAGAGCAAGGCGTTTTACCATACAAAAATCATTATCACCCTAGGGCGGTAAAGCCATCACTATTGTGTACTGTAAAAATTGTTTAAACTTGTAATTTTTAAAGTTTATTTCAAACTTTAGTTTTTAAAGTCTTAATTGTCGCAACATCAAAGTTTTGCTGAACTGTTATGTTCCTTTAATATAAAATTCGCTATTTTCTTATAGCGAACTTTGTAACATCATTATTCAGCTCTCTCTCTCTTTTCCTGACTATGTGTCCCACATGGTGGTGGGGTCAGCCTTCCTCGTTTTTCTCATCCACTTCGCCCTATCCATAACGTCGTCTTCGGAAACATTGCATGCCACCATGTCGGCCAGCAACACATAGTTCAGCAACATCATAGTTCAGCAAACCGTTCAATATTCAATTGAAATTATTTAAATTATTTTATTTTATATTTTTATTTTCATATTTCGATTCAAAAAATCGCTTAGAAATGAACTCTGAATAGGTTGTGTATAAATGGCTACATAATAAAGTTCTTAGGTACGTAATATTTATCCACACAACGACGAATGATGACACTGATGATATTTGATACGTACCTAAATATTATTCTTAACGTCTGATTTTCTGACAATCCTACTTAAGCTGGATTTAACCAAACTTTTTACCCAAGAGTAACGCTTACTCTTGGATACTAATGTCAAAATCCCATAGTAATTTGACGTTACTATCTGAGAGTAAGCGTTATTCTAGGAATAAAATTTGGTAAGTAAAACGCAGCCTTTCCGGATTAACCAGCTAAGCCGGAGTTAAGCATTTAATGGAATTTGACAGTTCACGCCTAACCATTGTTGGCTTTTAGATAATTAAAAAATATTGTCCCCTTTTTTTCTTTAGGTCGTCAAATAAAAAATGTAGAAAATACAGTGCATTCAAGTTGCGTGACGTCACTACTAGGTACAATTCTTACCTAATAGTGACGTCACAAGCCCCCACATTTACGAAGATATACGATATAAGATATTTACGAAGATAAAGAGCATCAAAGCTCTAGCTTTAATGCTGTTTATCTTCGTTAATTTTAATGAACTTGAAAAAGGATAAAATACTTGTCTAATCATATTGGTAAATCTAAATAGAATGATAGTTGTTCTAGTTGCCATCCCTCTTTTATACATTTTGTACTATACTTTGATTAAAGTATCACTCACACAAGAAAGCGACGATCTGTCAATTTCTATAGAAATAATCACGTTCGAGATATGAGCCCTCTGAGGTCACATGACGTATTCTATAGAAACTGACAGATCCGGCCCTGCCCTTACTAGTGTGAGTCCTTTAAAGTTACTTAAAAATACGTACCTTTTGCAAATGTCCTAACACAGACTACTATAGGTAAAACTGCACATAGACACAGTAACGAACGGACACTCGCGCGCACCGACATGACTGCAGAAATGCGCCCGGACGAGCGGATCTGGTTACGCCGATGTTTTGGTTTTGGCGAAGCAGCGGTGCGGTTCTCAAACTTGTACTATTTACTTTTATTTATAACGCTAGCAGGCTTATGGAATTAATGTCTCATTATTGTTGTAATGTCTTGTTTCGGGTCCGAGTCGCGGGCTGCTCACATCTACCGCCCGGCGGTGCACGCTAGTATCATAATAATATGTTTCTACTCCAGCACTTCTATCTGTCAGTTAGATGACTGACAGCGATATTAAAAAAGTATACATTATAACGCCGTCTAAGGTATTCCATAAGAACACTGCTCATATGGATTCTCATACAATATATGAGCACTGTTTTTTTTATATAATGGGCACGACATCTTCCACATTCTGCTAACTTTCTAGATTTTGCTTTTTACGCTATTTTAGCTGTCGTAGGAAAACTAGCGTATGCAGCAGATCATAATTGGTTCTTAAAACTCACGGGTCTATTATTACAAGACTCGACTTCGTCTCTTTTTGTAACGGCGACCCTCAAGTATTAAGAACCCTTGTTATATTACTGTTGCATAAATTACTATTATATTATAACCCTAGCGCTGTGCGGGCGAACGTGGAGGCGAGTGTCGATTGTTTTTTGCGTAGTGTTCAAATAGTTTTTTTTTATGATAGATAAATATCTATCTGTTCTTGAGAACTTTCGTATAATCTGTGGTATTAAGTTGTTTCCGCGTTTGTGTGCGCGTGGACAAATGTCTTTTCAAAAGGACATTATTCCTTTATGAAGTCCAAAAATAAACCTTTTGTGAAAAGCACACCTGAAAGTAATGTTCCAAGATGAATATAACACCATGTTCGATTTTTAGCAAATTGTCATGATGACGCATGTTAAATTTTTAACAAAATGTCAGTTAAATAAATAGGAGAAATAGTGAAACAAATACAACTGCGAAAGCAGGAGGTCGCTGGTTCGATCCCAGCCCTGGGCACTGGGGCCCTTGGTCACTTTATCTGTAGTATATGATATCTCTTTCAATTTATAATATATATATTGTAGTTTGACTACTTAAAAACATGAGTTTATTATAATTAATAAATGATTTAAATCATTGTACACGAAACAATCACAGTTTTTTTTGGTTTGATTATGCGAAAAATCAGTCAAGTACTTAAGTTAAATAAATGTAGTAGATTTCATAGATTAACCATGTACCTATGTGAAAACTAAAAGTTCCACATAATACGCTGCATTCAAACTTTACGGCAAAACAATAATAAAAACTCAAATTTCAGAATATTCTGGTCATATTTTAAGCTGCGCATTGTTAGGAACTCGAATGGGCGAAGATTCGTGTGAAGCACTCAAAAGTTCCCTTTGTCGCTAAGTTCTCGAAGTTCGGTAACTACACCCAAGTTTTTATTTAGTTATAGTTCGAGCGCTTAGGGCGTTGTAATGGTGGAGAAATATTGAATAATGAGAGTATTTGTGGCGTGTTTGGGGAGAAAAGAAATAGACCACCACCATCCTCCTTCCTCCACCATGTCCTTACCATGACGTCTTAACGCGATTCTGTTTAGGTCCTTAACTGTGCTCAGTTATATGGCAGCGGCTAGGTCCTAAACTGAATCGTGATAAAGGTTGACGCACACAAGATCAGGCCGGGACGTTCTGTGAGTTTCAATATTAGAGCTAAAACTCATTTTTACTCCATATTTTTTAATAAGACAGCATTTGGCTACATTAAATCTCTGGAATTGTTATTCAGGTAATTATTCCGCCTTTTACAATTTGGTTGCGGTTCTGTTCCAAACGAATTTCAATTATTTTATTCCAGGAAATTACTAAATCGAAATGTGAATTTCAACCTAAGTTAATAGTTATAACATCTCTAATTCGTTGTACCAGGAATACGTGGTTTAAGTATTTTGTCGTTGACTCGTTCGTCTCGAGTGATTTTAACTAATTCGTAGAATCGAGTGATTTTAACTAATTTGTAGACTCGAGTGATTTTAACTAATTCAAAATGTAGATTGGAAATTGATCACGCTCTATAATGTTTTATGCAACAGTGATGTAATAAGGGTTCTTAAAACTTGAGGGTCGCCGTTAAACAACGAGACGAAGTCGAGTTTCGTAATAATAGACCCGAGAGTTTTAAGAACCAATTATGAACTGTTGCATACGCTATTTTTTCTACGACAGCTAAAATAGCGTAAAAAGCAAAATCTCGAAAGCTGGCAGAACGTGGAAGATGTCTTATGCTCACTAAAGAAATAAAAAAATAACTACAGTGCTCGTATTTTGCATCGTTTAGCAGTGTTCTTATGGAATACCATAGACAACGTTATAATGTATACGTTTTTAATATCGCTGTCAGTCATCTATTTGAGATAGAAGTGCTGGAGTAAAAAAAAAAAACAACAGTTTGAGCACCGCAGTACCTCTTACCGTTCATTAGACGTGTCATAACGTCATTATAAGTGCAATCGTAATGTATCATCTATTGTGCGTGCTAATATGCAATCACGTACGATATACAAACAAAAATTTGGTCAAGATTACGAAATTATTTAGTAATTAGCACGTTGCATAGCTAAGGTGGGATGATCATTGAAATTAAACACTTTAGAACGGATTAATCGCGTTTATTAACACCATGATCCTACGTTTCGAGCCCTTTACAGCACTCGTTTTCACAGGGTTAAGATGGTGATGATGATGTGTCATCATCTTAACCCTGTGAAAACGAGTGCTGTAAAGGGCTCGAAACGTAGGATCATGGTGTTAATAAACGCGATTAATCCGTTCTAAAGTGTTTAATTTCAATGAATAACAATCGCGGTAACAGAAGACAATATCACATAATCATTGATATAAAAGAAATAAATTGATTTTGATTTTGATTTTTGATTTTGAAAAGACCGGCCAAGTGTGAGTCGGACTCGCCCACTGAGGGTTCCGCACCACGGGCGCTGGGCCATTTATGACCCACTTAAAAATACTGGTAGCATGGAACTCTCAGTGTGCAGTTATACGCTTTTAGGATTTTTTCCTGTACTTGTGCTACAAGCTCTTGCTTTTTGCCAAATTTCGTGGTTCTAGGTCAACGGGAAGTACTCTATAAATTTTGATTCCCATTGCAAATGTATGGGAAATGCGGCATAAACGGCCGTATCTTTTGATTGCGTTGACGTAGAGATTTGATTTTTTCACAGCTTCAAGGGATTGCAGACTTGTGTATGTGGTATTAATTTCAACTTGCTGTCTTCACGCGTTCATGAGATAAAGGGTCTTGACAGACGGACGGACGGACGGACCACAAAGTGAATATAAGGGTTCCGTTTTATCCTTTTGAGGTACGGAACCCTAAAAATAAAAATAAGCGCGAGTGCCCTTCATAATGGAGAGTTCCCATTCATTTATAAGCCCACCTTATAAGGATGATAGAGAGACGACAGATTTTTTAGGGTTCAGTACCCAAAGGGCAAAACGGGACCCTATTACTTTTATTATTTATTTAGCCGCCTAGCCTAGCTCGGTAGTGACCCTGCCTACGAAGCAGGAGGTCCGGGTTCGAATCCTGGTCAGGGCATTTATTTGTGTTTATCACTAATGTTCCTGGGTTATAGATGTTTTCTATGTATTTAAGTATTTATATGTATCTATCTATTATATATTATATCGTCGCCTAATACCCACAACAGAAGCCTTATTGAGCTTATTTTGGAACTAGGTCGATTTATGTAGATTGCTCTATAATATTTATTTATTTATTAAAAAGACTCCGCTTTCCGTCTGTCACCAGTCTGTATTTGCAAATTGAAATTTTCACAGATGAAATATATTTATTGCCGCTAAAATAAATAAAAAGCAGAATAAAATAAATATTTAAAAGCTCTCGTTATCGTTATCGTTAACTGACGCCACCAGCCAGCCGTTCAGCTGCAAGGACGCGGAGGCGCTGGTCACACCAAGGAGGAAGGGACGGAGAGCCTAGTCGAGATTGCTCGAATGTACGTACCAGTACGGTCCGGGTCGGTCGGTCAGAGGCGTATAATTTGGCGGTTTAACAACCTCCGTCCGGACTTAACCCGTCCGAGATGGGACGGGTATCCGGGCCTTCTTGCATATTCTCTCCATCATCTGCCGCCTTGGCCTGCCCAACTGGCCCTCCTGCCCGAGACACCAGTGGGCCAAAAATACAGGTTGGGAGTGTAGGGCTTGTGCAGTTAAGGAGGGGAGTTGACGGGAGTGAGAACCAGACCGAATACTTGCATCGTGCCCAGTAATAGGGAAAGATAGATATATACATGTGTTGATATATACAAGAGGGATAGTGACTGCGGTTTAGTCGATTGACTTGATTTCAATCTTTGATGCATAGTTAGTTGGGTGCTTCATTCATTTTGCCCTGCCTGTGGTTGATTGGTCTCGTCTGGCTCAGACTCGGTGTCAGTCTCCGGTTGTTTGTAGATAGTTTCCACTTTCTTCTTGAATTTTTCTGTCCTGCGCTATATGTTTCCAGTATGTTTGGCTTTTTTTTTGTGTAGCGGGTTATATCATGGTCCAACGAGTCGAGCCATGTGAAAATTGGCCTGCCCACTTTTCTTTTGCTTTCCCTGTGTTCCCTGTAGTAGAATAGCCTACGTACTTTAATAGTTTTCGTAATTGATTTTCCTTCTATGTGTTGTATTTTTCGTATACCAAGCATCTGTTTCAAAATATACCATTCATACTTTCTAAGCCGTGACCCGTGACCTATTGCTCCTTGTGATTGTGAGGGCCATACATAAGCTTGACACCGTAGGTCATAGACGGTGCAATGACCATTTTGTATAATAACCTCGCTATTTTCCAGTCTATGTTGTATTTTTGTATAAACTTAGATAATATTTTGGCATTCCGGATAGCCTTGTCGCATCTGGTTTTAATTGCGGTTCGTCTGTCATGACCGGCTGTTATGTAAGTGCCCAGGTACCTGATTGTCTGAATGGGCTTTATTGGTACTCTACCCAGGCTCCTTTGTTGTTGTTCCGCTACCGGAGGGCCCAATGGGTCCCTAATAATGAGTTTTGTTTTTGTTTCGTTAATGACGAGGCCTACTGTTTGTAAAAGGGTTTTTAGTTTACTTGTTAGCCGGTCGAGTGTTTCTATGCAGTCACCTATCATAATGAGGTCGTCTGCGAACGATAAAATTAAAGGAAGGGTGATTTTATTGTCCTGGTTGAGCGTGAGAGCCTCGTCTTCCTCTTCCAGTGTCTTTAGGACGTCATCAATTAAAATCGTAAATAGCCTTGGTGATAACGGGCATCCTTGCTTAAATCCTTTACCTTTGTTTATGATCTCTGTGGTTTGCCCGAACCATGAAATGAACGTCCGTTCCCTCATGTAGGCCGCAATAATTCGGTTGGTAAGGGGAGTGCTAACTTGGCTAAGCAGGATGTCCCTTAAAGCGGTAAGGTCTACGTTGTCAAACGCTTTCTCGATGTCTAATGCTACTACAAAGATCCTTTTACCTTGCCTCTAGTTGAAGTCCAATACCCGACGGAGGGTAAACAAATGATCATCCGTGGACCTATTGTTTAGAAAGGCGACTTGGTAATTACCTAGAGCTTTCATTTCTTTGTCCAGTTTTTCTAGTAAAAAGTTGGCGTATATACGATATCCGACGTTACAGATGGATATTCTTCAGTAATCATTCACGATTTTGGGCGAAGTCGTCTTTGGTACCGGTACCTGCTTAGATATTAGCCATTCCTCCGGAACTTTGTTTTTCACCCATGCCTCTTGCATTACGTTTGACATTTCAGCTATGAATTCTAGCGGCGCCGCCTTGTACAGCTCTGGTGCGATCTGGTCGGTACCTGGGACTGTGCCGTTTTTCATTTTTTTTTAAATTTTAGAGACGGTTTTCATGTCGGGTCCCTCTCCTGGTGGTGGTTGGTCGAGATCGCATGCGATTATATCTACTAGGTCACCTTCACTTTTTTTTTTATTCAGTCTCTCAATTAGCCATTGGGATAAAGCGGTTAGGGGTGGTACGTTTTACGTGTACGTTATAGTCGGATGTCGCTGTCGTCTTTCTCGACGTACAGATGATTAGCAAGTGTCTGTCGAAGTTCGAAATGATCGATATTCTTATCTAGTACTGCATTTAGTTGGTCTGCTATGGCTCTGTATAGACAGTTGCCGTCTTTAGGTATCGGGTAGATCTCCATTGTGACTTGGCTGTTTCTTAAATCCGATTTGGTTTATTAAAGAAAAGCTCGGGCGTGTTGCTTTCTTTGTATTTGAATAAAATATTGGATGTGATCTTTTGATGCGCGTTTGAACTTTGTTTAAAACATAATGTAAACTAAAGACATGCAATGATCTAGGGTTGTTGTCAAGCAAAACAATGTAAAAACCAATGGTTATCTTTTAACTCGGCGACTCTGACACGCGACTGTGGTGAAACAATGGGCATAGAGACAGGAACTATTGCTACAAAAGGGTCTAGTTTCAAGTTATTGGTAGTTGCCACATGTGGTTGCACTTGGTCTGTTTTGAGAGTTCGGAGTAAGGGGTTTCGAATTTTTTTTTGGTGCAATATTTATGGCAGTTTTTGTTTTGCAGAATTGGTACTATCCTTTTATTTATTTTTAATTTTGTTTAGTTTCTATATATATATATTTTTTTTTTCGTTGTCTTAAGTTGACTCTTGTGTTTAAAGGGTATTTGATTTCGGGTTCTGGGAAAGCTTGCACAATTTAATTTTTTTGTTGGCTTTAGAACGCGATTTATGTGTTTTGGGACGTAGGTTTCCTTTTCTGGTCTTTTAACTTTCCGTAGGATTCAGGCAAAACTTTATGTCAATAAGTTGCTATTTAATTATTTGCTTAATTTCGCACGATAAGTTACAATATGGTTGGGGAGTGACGGATTTTTAATTGGTGTTTTATCTTCAGCGCTGTTTTGTGTTTCTAAATATGAGCTAGTTAATGTGGGTACCTGGACTCAGCTTGTGATATTTCAGGTTATTAGTTAGTTGCAAAATGTTATTAACGGGTACTGTTCGAGAGATGTAAAGGCCGCGGTAGGGATGAATCTTGTAGGTAAGTATCTGTTACCAGGGAAGTTATTTGTTTTATGTTATCACACCGCGAGTGTTAAGTTAGGCCCCTGAAATGTAGTCTTGCAGCATAGGTATGAACCTATGTATGCGATATTTCCCGGTTGTTTCTGGTGTGTAAGACTGGTAGCTAGGCTAACTTATTGACTCTAGGCTACGTACATGCGAATATGTCGGTATTAACAGGTGGAATAGGGACCTAGGTCTAGTTGAGGATGATGTAGCGCCTGGTAACGATTATTGTAGCTGGCTGAAGTCCTAGGTGGCACGGCTAATGTGCGCGATATCTAAATTGGGAGCGCTAAAGCCTATGAGAGATAAGAATAAAGGAACGTCCTCACCGGATTTGTCAGTGGAGTAGGTGCAGACAGCTATGTACACGTCTTTGAAGTTGGTCTGCGCCTGCTCTCTGTCACCGCGGCGGTAGGAGTAGACGCGGACTGCAGACTATTTTATAGCACTCACTGCAGCACTAGTATAGGTACACTTGTTAATTAAACCTATTGACACTTCTCGTGTGGTTCTGTAAGGAGTCGAGAATACACCGCGCGGGAATGTCGTATCGTACGCGCACTTGAGGCACTTTCGTCGGCGTTATTGCAGAAACATCTGGTGACGGTCGCCTATTGTTTCGAGGACACTGGGAATACTGGGATGCGTCCGCTCCGCTTGGCGTCCGAAACCGAACTCCTCTAAAATAAATATTTAAAAGCTCTCATGTAAAAAACGTGAGTTTTGTTTGCTTGTTCTATCTTTAATAAAAAATGCTCAAATTAAATCAAAATCTAATATTTTGACTCCCATACAACAGACATTTTTTTTTGCCGTTTGAATAAATAATGGTAGGGAACCCTTCGAACGCGAGTTCAATTCGCACTTGGCCGCTTTTTTTTGCATTAATGTAAGCAGATAGAATATGTGATATTGATGTTATCTAAGAGTACATAAATCTTAAAAAAAGATGATCAAGCTGTGATCAAGCTAAAACTTTTAAAACCCAGTAAAAAAAGGCGCTCCTCAAAACCCCATTATTTTTTAAAAATTGATTCCAATTTTTTCAACACTTCAAAACGCTCACATGTAATTTCCCATTTTAAATGCTCATTACCAGCGAATATTATTAGGTGTGAAATTTAATATGAAACTTGAGCCCTCACAACATGACGCTACCAAAAAAACTTATCTCACAATTTATTTCATTGCAAAAAGTACTTTAATCTCTGCCAAATTAAGTTGAATTTACAGTGAAGATTAAAAAGATTTAAGAGGTTGTTAAAGCGAGTGGTGAAGAGGAATGTTCCTTTACACGCGGAGTAAAAGAAGCAAAAGGAATGGGCCTTAATTCACTAACAGCGGGCGGTAGGAGAGTAAACGGCTAGTGGTGGATTACGCTTTAGTTTTGGACAAAAGCAATTTATTTTTGTTTTTTGTTTTTATTTTATGTTAAGATTGATGCTTGAGATGATAGCGTTTATTATGGTAGCAAAAGGTTTATAGAATTATATATTAACCAATTGAGTTAATATATAAGCATAAGCATTGAGATTCAGCGAGGAAACGGCAATATGCCACAGGGTCATGTTTAGAGTTAGATTTATGTCGGTATATTAAGGTAAAATTAACTATATTCGCGAACTATGTTCTTTGTTTATAATTATGTTTAAAAATAAATCATAAAAGTAACTTTATTAATCATGGCAATTAAACGCAGATAAAATTCATTCTTAAATTGTAATTTCTCCCTTTAATAGGGACGACGACTACGTTGAAACACTATCAATCACATTAGTCCGTCAGTTAGATTACCTATCGAAAATGATTAGATACGTATTTTTTCCTTTTTCAATTTAACTAAAATTTACGAAGATAAAGAGCATCAAAGTTCCGGGGTGGGGGCTGGTGACATTACTACTAGGTAAGAACTGTACCTAATAGTGACGTCACGCGAAACGTATTTCGTCATTTTTTATTTGACGAACAAAAGAAAAAATACGTGTATAATATTTTTTAATAATAGAAAAGACGGACTAAATAGATTTTCTTAGTCGTCTACCCTATTGTAAAAAATAAAGTTTTGTCCAGAACCATAGCATAGCTGGCACCACAGTGCGGCGCTCAAACCCGGCGCTCCGGCCGGCGCAGCGGGGGCTCGCACCCTCGAGTGTGGACAAAATGGATCGCCGGTTATCTTACACGCGTAATTGCCGTGTTTACAAATTACCGAGACGTTTTTTGTAGGCCGCCGAAGGAGGGTTAACAAATTACAACCGACTGCGCAAAAGGAGGGTTATGCTTTTAACCTGTAAATATGTTTGTACACAATTGTAAAGCATGAATTAAATCATTTATTATTTATAATAAATGATTTAATTCATGTTTTAAGTAGGCCACACCACTAATTATATACCTAAATTATAAATTGAAAGGGATGTCATACACTACAGAAAAAGTGACCAAGGTGAGCAGGACTGGGATCGAACCTGCGACCTCCTGCTTACGCACTCTATACCATTTGTGAAAAAAAATGATTTTAGCAAATACCTACTTGTGGCGCATCGTCTTTTTTCTTAAATATTAATATTATTTAAGAAATTGCTTAAATATTGATTGATTTTTTTTATCAATCAAATATATTATTACCGAAAATAATCCACCTGAAAAATTAAAAAAATTAGGGAACCCTCAATTATGCCTACACGCACTTGTTTTAATTATGACGTGGAATTACAGAATAAACTGAAAATAAGTTTGAAATAAGAATTTAAATTTAAATAAATACCTATCCACCGATTTTCTTTCATCAGCTTCTATTTTTTTTTACCAATAGCACTATATTTTAGTTCAAATCTGCATACAAATAGACTGTAGTTCTCTTTCGTGAGAACTGCTTACTCCGTTGTGTTGTGATTTCAATCTGGCCATAAATTATCAGCTAAGGAAATTAAATTCAAAATGTCGTAACTGCCAAGAAGTTTCTATTGAAAAGTTTCGTTTCGTGCAATCAGTGGATAGTTCTGTTAGCAGACAGCGCTTTTAGTGTGATATACAACGTTCAATTTATTTTTAGTTTATATGTGATGTTGTTATATGGATGATTCAACTATTTCTTGTTATTATTCTGTCCCGTCAGTCAGGGAACAAATGCAGTACAAGTTGTTAGAAGAAACGTAGTATATTCTACTGGCATGCTTGATAGTCTATCATGTAAAAGCTATAAAAATCACACAAACAAAAATTAGTTGGTCAACCGATGTAGTAGTTGAAATTTTACCAACATAATATTTTTTCTTTAAATTTATATGATATCATGCTGCAAGTACCGTCTTATAAATAAAGTTAACCTTTAAATGCATGAATTAACAGTATTGATCCTAAAACATTCTAAGTGCCAACCAAATTCATTTCAAATTAAGAACTCACGACGATATGACAAAGTCTACATTCCAAGAGAACTTGACTGTCACTTGTCTCG
The DNA here is from genome assembly GCA_949128165.1 of Lathronympha strigana. NCBI lineage: Eukaryota > Metazoa > Arthropoda > Insecta > Lepidoptera > Tortricidae > Lathronympha > Lathronympha strigana. Next base: position 1,656,888 of record OX421903.1, read on the forward strand.
TTTCTGTGTCATAAATGCATCATCATGCATTTAAGGGTTAAAAAAAATCTTTTAATATACGTGGCTGACGTCAAATTTCTACTTTAAGGTGAAGTTGCAACATAAAGTTTGTACGGAACCCTCAGTGCACGAGTCCGACTCGCACTTGGCCGGTTTTTCTTTTTTAAGTACAAATCTCTAAAAATTAGAATCAATACCGTTGTGATATATTTATTAGGTCCACTGTCACCATTTTTGTACGGAGGAGGTGCTATATTATTAAAACTTAATAAAATAACAATATTTTTTCATTTTCAGGTAAGTAAGCTTCTGCTGAACACTCCTAATATCCTCCGAAAATATCAGTAAGTAATGGGATCTACCGTATTGTCGCTCACCAGGCGGCGCCACTCATGCGTGGGTCCTGTGTTAGTATAAGAGAACTGTCATAGTGACGTTAGAAATGTTCCCGCAGGACCCACGTTCCACTAGCGCCCCTAGCGGAAAATCGACTCGCACTAATACTTATTGGTGCAAACAATTCTCTAACCAAAGAGATAAAAGAAATCATGAATATACAAATGAATGTAACAAATAGGGTGTTGCTTATTTTGTCGAAGTATAAAATTTAATGGCTCACCTCATTGTTGTGTTCTTTGACAGAAAAAAAATGCGTTTTGTTTAATTCTTTAAACAAGTATTAGAAGTCGCTACCGATTATTGAAAATTTAAGATTATCATAATGTAGTAAATGTTTTTATTCTTTTCTCTCACTAGATGACGTGACGGTAAAGGTACCTTTTATTAAAATATATGGCGTTTAAAAGCACGAGTGACTTTTTCAAATATAAAAAATCTCGAATTTTACGCTTGCCGCGGCAGCCGTGGAAAAAATCCTCTTAAAATTTTATGAACTTACTACGTTTTTTTATTATTATAAAAAAAAAAAACACCATTACTTTTAAGCATCATGCATTATAAAAGTGCTCAATGGCCTGTCATCTAGCGAAAAAAATTAAAGAAAAAAGTTTCGTTTACTCCATTATGGGGAGCTTAAATATTCAACTATCGGCAGCGGCCCTAAATTTTTTTTTAAATAAATAAATTAGGTAGTCTATGATGGTCGGGTTTTTATCGTTTACCGACGTTGCTGTCACGTTCTAACAAGTATGTATGTGCGAAAGTGACGCATAGCGTGATAAGCGATAAAATGGCAACCATGCTAACCCTGCAGACGTAGTTTTTTTATGTCAAAGAATACTGGGTAAGCCGTTTAAATTGTATATTTCGACAACATAAGCAAGACCCTTAAAAATTAAACATAAAATTGTAAATAATTTAAAGCGTGAGAACGTCTCAATCTTCTATGCAGACATTTACACAGTATTAACATAGCACATACGCCCTTCTTTGAAACAATCAGTGGAGTTGATCAAACGAAACAATAAATTATCGCCTATCTTCACTATGTGTAGCGTCAGCAGGGCTGTTTTTTAATACCGTGACGGTGGCAAACAAGCATACGGCCCGCCCGATGGGAAGCGGTAACCTTAGCCTGTGGACGCCTGCAACTCCTGCGCGTTGCCGACCCATGAAAATCTTGTGACTCCTTTTTTGAAGAACCCCATACTGTAATCTTTCGGGTAAACCTCGGCAGCTCATTCCATAGCCGGAGCGTCCGCGAGAGGAAATTCCTCTGAAACCGCACAGCGCGCGGCCATTTTGGTTGCAAGGTGTGTAGATGAGCGCCCTAAACGCGAGCGGTGCGATGGTGAAAAGTGGACGCTGTAGATGCAGATGTAGTGTAGGGACGCCCGGCCGGACACAGGCGGGCTGTCGAGCACTTGTTGTGTTCATTCAGCCCGGTTCCCTGAAGTTTGAGCTGCAGGTTACTGATCCGGCTGCCTCCCCATCCCACACTCTTCCTCGAATCTTCCAGTCTTCCTGCAGAACAGAAGGACATCATTTAATTCGACATCCTTTAGTTCGGTTTCCTCTAACGTGTCTTTCCCAAATACTTCATATCTAAAAGTGGACGTTGGCTTCATGTCAAATTCTTCAAGTTGATCAGCGGTTTATAAAATTGCTAGTGTTGTATGCATCTGTATTCCATTTCGACCCTTCTTCGCCTGTAATAAGTTTCGAAGTGTATAGAATCTGAGCGTCTCGCTCCTACAATACTAGGTAGAAGCGAGAGAGACATAATATCCCCGAACGCCGCCGCTACCGAATACGGCGATGTTTAGCACCTTTATCCACTGGGTTTGATGGTCATGGCAGTCGCTTTCGTAAAACTAGTGCTTACGCCAAATCTTGGGATTAGTTGCCAAAACGGACCCCAGGCGCCCTAAGTAAACGCTAGGAAGGAGAAGTATTTTGTAAAGTGTTATTGGGATTAGCAGTCTTATGTTGATTATAATTACTATTTGAAACGAGATGTACCATGTATATTTGTTTTTGTGAGCTCCCGATTTTCGGCACTGTTACAAGTGCCATGTTCACGGTGTAACTGATTTACTGCGAGTTTTGTGGTCTACCCGCACGCCGTAGCGATCTACCCGCTTACGGGTTCGTTTAATTTGCGCGGTGTGCCGGTGTCACTGCCGCTAGTAGGTACCATCCACTTTCTTACTAGGAACAAAAAAAAACATGGTAAATATCTCGTATGACCATCTTAGCTTAAAATCGTCTTTGTTGATATACAAAAGTTTTATTTCTTGAAGCAGTCGGTGGGTTTAATCAAACGGAACAATATATTATCGCATATCTTTTATGTGTAGCGTCAGCAGGGTTTACCTCGATCAGCGTTTTACTATATTGCTGGTCTGGCATTTGGTGTCATGTTATTTGGTATTATTTTGTTCATGTTAGTAGGAATTGTGTTTATTAACTTCGGTCACATGCTTATTTACTGATACTTATTTGCTACTTTAATACTTATATTTACTTATACAAACTTTTTTAATACTACGACGGTGACAAACAAGCATACGGCCCGCCTGATGGTAAGCGGTCACCGCAGCCTATGGACGCCTGCAACTCCAGGGGTGTAACATGCGCGTTGCCGATCCTTTAAAAACTTTAACACTCCTTTTTTGAAGAACCCCATACTGTAGTCCTTTGGGAAAACAGCGGCAGGGAGCTCATTCCACAGCCGGAGCGTCCGCGGGAGGAAGCTCCTCTTAAACCTCACGGTACGAGACCATTTAGGCTCCAGGGTATGCGGGTGACAACCTGCCGACGGCGAGCGGTGCGGTGGTAGATTGCAGCCTTTGGCATCATATCAAACAATTCCTCAGAACACAATCCATTGTACAAGCGATAGAACACACATAAAGGAGGTAAAGTCTCTCCTTAGACTTCAGGGTTCGATATCGCTTGTGAGTTTGGGATCGTCAATAATTTGGACAGCACGTCTTTGGATCGAGTCAAAGGGCCTCAGCTGGTATCCAGGTGCTCCCGCCCAAAGATGGCGGCAATACTCCATATGGGGCCTGACTTGAGACTTATATAATAACAGTCTTTGCCTCGGAGAGCAGTATTGCTTAGCTCTATTGGGTGAGCTTTTTGGATGCCAGCGTGGCCTTCCCTTCCAGTTTACGTAAAAGAAGTTTAGCTTTATACCCATACTTCATCACTTTCCAAAACAAGGGTTTTGCGGGACCAGGTTACTCTTTGATAACATATCATTTAACCCTCGTTGCTGACGTTCCTTCGCCGGCAAGCGATGCTATCAGCTAGATAAACTGGCGCAGTCCGTGGCAGCCCACGGCTCGAAACACTGTTTAATAGCGTTAGATCCGTTCAGTGTTTTATGTTTTATAATGGTAACATTACACTTAACTATTATTTTTAAGCAGAAAAGCGCCCCCGAAAAGCGATATGGTGGAGAAATTCGAGGCCACGGGTGTGGTCTCGGTAGGTCAGTTCGAAGAGCGATGAGCTGGTATCTCCGGGGCGTGGGTTCGAGTCCCGACCGAGTTCGTGAGTTTTCCACTTTTCCTTTCTTTCTGAGAAACATTACACTTACGAGTGCAGCGCTGTGTGCTTACCATGAATGGTACTTAACCGTAGGCATTAGCGAATGCGCGTTTCTAAAGTATGTACGTCTTGCTCCTACCACTATTCTGGCAGGAGCGAGACGTACATCGCTAACGCCTACGGTTAAGAGCAACTTATTGTAAGCACACTGTTTTTGTTGGAGTTGCCGCGGTAAACGTTTAATGGCAGTTAAAAAATATTAAAACGATTTTACTAAAAAAATATGTGTAAGTAAAGAAGCACACATCCCGTCCGATAGTAAACGATTCATTTAGCCTAAAGGATGACTCATACGGGACGGGACGGGACGGGACGGGGTGGGACGGGAAAATCTGTCAATTTCTATAGAAAGAATCACGTGACGTCTGAGGGATCCGAGCTATCACGTGATTCTTTCTACAGAAATTGACAGATTTTCCCGTCCCGCCCCGTTCCGTCCCGTCCCGTCCCGTGCTAGTTGAGTCATACTTAATTCAGTTATTTTAAGTATTGTCACACTTGTCTTCTTGTCAGCGTAGTAAAATGGCCTGAAGATGATTATTTTATTATTATTATTATTTCGCGGAGGCAAAACAATGTTAAAAAGTAAACCTGTGGGGCGCAAGTCTGACGATGACTCGAAACACCGGGAGGCCAAAAGATTAAAAAACGATCTCTACGGCATATACAAACTGGGCGTATTTATTTCATGATGGACGAAAATATTTTTTGGGTAAATTGTATTATCAGTTTTCTACTCAGTCTTTCAATCCTAGCAGGAGAAAGAGTCTTAAAATTTCCGTACACTTTTCATACTTTCCATAGCGCTACCGCCATACTAAATCTGTGAAAAAGTTGGTAAAATGGCAAAACAGTCTAGGGACTTTTTTTCTCCTACATACCAGGATTCAAAGAGCTCACTCAGGTGCGGCGTGATTCTGACATACTCCGCCGATTTTACCGATCATGCTAAATCAGAGGATCATACGAACCCCTAAAGCTATTATTACCCTCAACACCTCTTTCCTCTCGTAGTCACTGCTTCCGAGTCCTTGCTGCAGAACTGCTGGCTGGAGTTACCACAAGAATCAGAATCAGAATCAGAGAATCAGAATACATACCAGGATTCAAAGAGCTCACGATTCTAAATAATTACACATGAAAATTTCCAAATCAGCAAACAAATTTTGAAGAACAAATAATAAAAACGCCCTATTGCGGTACTTGAAAAGTTTCTGTGAAGTCATGAGTAAAATAATTGAATGAATTTACTACAAATTCAGCAAAACAAAGCCAGCCAAGACTCTACGCAATAACTCCAACAAATACTTAACTATTTGCTATTGGAAAGTCTTCAAAGAATTGCGGTGCCCACAAATCAATATCATTCACGTAAATATTACAATCTTTAGCCAATTCTCTAAAATAGTGGAAAACTTAGCGGCCTTCGTGCCCACATGCCAAATGCTCCCTCTACACGCGAACCAGCATTTTGGGGCATTCGGCCGATTTTCTATAACTATAAACACACGGAAACACTCGAAAGTAAACTCTATCCGTTTGTAATAAAGGGATGATGGATGTATTTGTAATGTGGAATAAGTGGATGCCAATTTGTTAGAGCAGTTTCATAGATATGATGTTTTGTTTCGCTAAAACGGTGCGTGGCGTGTTTGGAACTTAGCACAATGGTGGTGTGAAAATTAGGGCCGATGGAAGTAAGTCTGTTATCTTTATTAGGCGTAATTACTTGTTGTCTCTTTCCAGTTGAGAATGATGGCTAAATTTAGAATGAGTTCGAAGTAAACAAAAATGAAAATTCATTTTTTCTTTAAACTAAACTAAATTATATACAAATTTAAATCTAAAAGTATAAATAAACTAAAACTGTATAAAACGAATATAAATCTAAAAGGGTTACGTGTGGGTACGGTACAGTCAAGCCGAGTCCATGACACATGAAACTGTGTCGGAACATCGGTATTTTAAGGTAAATTAACTACATTCGCGATATACCCGTTCTTTGTTCATAATAATGTGTATAAAACACGAAGTTTAAAGTGTATAATATCAATGTTGGAATAACTATTGTGGGACATATATCATAATAAATTCGTGAAATAAACTCGTGGTTTTAGTACACGTGACTTGTTTCCGTGATCTTCGGACTCCATTATCAGGCGTTGAGTAACGTTCGTGAATATGGCGGCGTCAGTGTTAAGTATCCATAATATTTTGTAATTTACATATAAAGTGATACTTGTATATTTTCATGGACATAGTCTAAAATTACTAATTGGAATCTGAATAATAAACTATTATCTTATCTACCTCTACCTTAAATCTAAAATAGGTCAGGAGGCATTGTACCTAGGATGCTGGCGGCATTTCCTCGTTGTATCGCAATGCTGATACGTTGTGCGAGTAATCCACCATCTTCTTATTTAAACTATCGTGACACATATTAATATTAAAATAAAACTATGGGTAACACGTGTAAGCATAGTGGCTAAAATACGTGTCTGTTTTCCGTAATTTAACTATAAAAAAATATGGTTTTATTTCTAATAATCACGATGAATAATATTACAGATAAAACAAGTTGATTTAAAATAAAATCTTCAAATTTCGAAAGAATATAAAAATCTTTAACATTTATATTGAACTTAATTTATGGTTCTCTCATTTACTTTGTAAAAACGTAAACTTTGGGAGTGGATCCTGTTAAAATTATATTGTATTGTTAAATGCTTCTTAATATTCAGTACCTCATAAAACGTTAACCAGTTTAAATTAATGTTGGGTTCCGTAGTGATAATAATCAATATTTATGACAATTTAACATAAGTCACCTAAGCTTCAAACTAAGTGAGACTACTTATTAGATAACTGAAGTACCTACATACAATTTTATTTAGAGAGAGGTCACAGCGGATACATATCGTTTAGTGTGGTAGGGCACAGCACAAAGAATGTCGTCTCGCTCAAATCTGGAGCAGAGCCCAGCTGGGGAAGTACCTCCACCTTACAGAAAACCGCAGTTTAATAACACTAGACCCTACTCATAGCGTTGTGTTTGTGTTGTTGGTGAGTAAGGTCGCCAGAGCTCCAAGAGGGTTCACTGTGTTGACAGCTGGGGGACCCATGGAGCAAAGCTTGCCCCTTTAGCTGTCAACACAGCAAATCCTCCTTTTTTAAAGGGTCGGCAATGCGCACGTAACACCCCTGGAGTTGCAGGCATCTATAGGCTACGGTGACCGCTAACTATCAGACGGGCCGTATGCGTGTTTGTCACCGTCGTAGTTTATAAAAAACCGGCCAAGTGCGAGTCGGGCTCGCGCACAAAGGGTTCCGTAGCAGCAAATATAATAAACTTATTATGTCAATTTATACACCTGGTGAATGGAGCCTAAACTTATAAGGTTCAGCCATCGTTTTCAGTGTAAGCACAATAACTTAACCAAAATTACAGTTAAATCAACCTATCTCAAAAACTATAAGAGATACTTTGATCAAACCAAAAATCGTTGAAAGAGTTAATTAGCATGCATCACCTCTATTTTTTTTAGAATTTTATACCCCGTAGTTATAAAAATAGAGGGGGGGGGACATACTTTTTACGACTTTGAGAGCTGATATCTCAAAAACCGTTCACTTTAAGAAAAATGTTTTTTAGAAAACTTTATATCATTTTAAAAGACCTTTCCATTGATACCCCACACGGGTATGTACATCGAAAAAAAAATTTTCATCCCTCAGTTACATGTATGGGGGGCCCCACCCCCAATTCTTTTTTTTACTATTTAGTGTCATAATTTTGTAGCGGTTCATACAACACATATTCCCATCAAATTTCATCACTGTAGTACTTATAGTTTCCGAGTAAATCGGCTGTGACAGACGGACAGACGGACAGACGGACAGACGGACAGACGGACATGACGAAACTATAAGGGTTCCGTTTTTGCCATTTTGGCTACGGAACCCTAAAAACAAACATACAAATATAGGTAACTGAAGATTTAAGCTAGCTGTAATTTTTTTGTCAGTTATATATATGTGAATAAAGTTTTAAGTCGTTTAAAAAAAATTACTTATAATATATTTTTGTGATAAAGGTAGTTAATTTTTCGCATTTCTTCGACTTTCTTCCTTATAAGATGAAAGTGTCCGGTATCTACATTCTCCGCTTGCCAAATCTTCCAATTTGTCCGTTTTAGTGTAAAGTGGGCTACTGGTGAGCTGGTACTTCTTCACACTAAATTTAAAATTTCTCAGAATTAGTAAACCTAATAAAAACTATCGCTTGCAATTGTGCCGAAATATAGGTAGTAAAAAAAACTACTTGTCATTTTTAAACATTTAATTAAACGTTTTCATTATAAGTTACTGCTACGGAACCCTAACCCCTTTTAGCAATAAATAAAAATTAAATTATCTGTCCATTAAAATAAATGCGCATTTCAGTAATTTTAACGACTAAGGTAGAAGCAAAGTGACGTTTACAACTTGACTTTAATTAAGCATGGCGGCTGACCGAAACTCATAATTAGCGTTCAAAATGTGGGTTTATTGTTGACTTTTTCATCAACCTTGGAACGGTTTTACGATAATTAATTATTTTATGAGTTTTAGGACTCAAAGCGTTTATGTCATTCTTCTTCCTATTGTTTTGGAGGCTAGGGTCCGCTTTGGCAACTAATCCCAAGATTTGTCGTAGGCGCTAGTTTTACGAAAGCGACTGCCATCTGACCTTCCAACCCAGAGGGTAGACTAGGCCTTATCGGGATTACGGCTTATGAGTAGATACTATTGTAATTTTTTTCAACAGGAACTTTTTTAGAAAAATTAATTGGATACCAGTTGCTTCTTGCAGTTGGAAGCGAGTTGCAAATACTTTCGAATGGCGTAGTCGCTATCGACTCGCGGCTAAGTAAAAATCATCGTAAGCACACAGGGTTCACAGCTTCTAATATGAATGTACTTTCTCACCGACTTTAAAATCTCAAAAGGAGAGTTGTGCGATTGTGTTGTGTGTTTACGTAGTCAAAGCCTATTTTTTTTTAAGTAACATTATTTATTTGTTAATACTCTAATAAGAACCCGGGGCGTCCAGCTTCGAAAGCACGTTGAATAACGACTACGCTAGAAACGTCGTCAAACACCACTATATTATAATTTGAAGATATGTCATATACTACAGAAAAAGTGACCAAGGTCCTCGCTGAGCAGGGCTGGAATCGAACCAGCGACCTCCTGCTTTCGCGGCAGACGCCCTAACCACTGGGCTACCCAATCACCACTACGTTTTTTTTAAAATACTACGACGGTGATAAACAGGCATACGGCCCGCCTGATGGTAAGGGGTTACCGTAGTTTATGGACGCCTGCAAATCCAGGGGTGTTACATACGCGTTGCCGACCCTTTAAAAAAGGAGGATTCGCGCCCAGCGAATCCTGTGTGTGTGACAGTGAATCCTCTTGGAGCTCTGGAGACCTTACTCACCAACAGAAACACAGTATGAGTAGGGTCTAGTGTTATTAAACTACAGTTTTCTGTAAGATGGAGGTACTTCCCCAGATGGGCTCTGCTCCAGATTTGAGCGAGACGACATTCGTTGTGCTGTGCCCTACCACACTAAATGATATGCATCCGCTGTGCCCATACCTCTCTTCAGAAACACCACATATTTTAATGAGTTCATTTACAGGTGTTATACAGACAAACAAGTATCGGTTGAAATGATATACTTACACACACACACACACATATACATAGGAACACTCAAAGTACACAAAACCGTCAAGTTGCCCCAAGTTTAATTGTCAAAGCCAAATTTGTAAGTCACATACAAGTAATTAAAAACTTTCCCTCATCAAAATCACGTTAAGTTGGCAATTTGACAGTTATAACAAATGTAACTACATAAGGTTAACTAAATTGCTGTTCTTTCGGTATTCGTTTCACATTGATTGACAATTAAAAATTATTATAAAAGTTTCAATGAAACATATTGTAAAATCAGCGTTCAAAGATTACTGAGTTTTTATTAAGATACAAATGTGTAATAGTAGTTTATGCAACAATGATATAATAAGAACCAATTATGAGCTGTTGCATACCCTAGTTTTTCTACGACAGCTATAATAGCGTAAAAAGCTAAATTTTGAAACGTGGCAGAATAGGGAAGATGTTGTGCCCACTATAGAAATTAAAAAAAAACAACAACAGTGCTAATATATTGTATGAAAATCCATAGGAGCAGTGTTCTTATGGAATACCATAGACAACGTTATAATGTAGACTTTTTGAATATCGCTGTCAGTCATCTAATTGACAGATAGAAGTGCTGGAGTAGAAAAAGTTTTTTATGCCACACCTGGCCAAAAGCCGATTTCGGCCCAAGTATAGGCATAAAATGATGTACCTAACACGTGAGGTAATAAAAAATAAAGTCCTTGATCGCATATTTACGTCCCTCGCTTGCAGCTCGGGTCGCAAACACCTGCGATCTCCGCCTTTCTTTGTTTTACCGCACTAGTTAGGTAATGTACTATTTCACGTCACTTGCTCGGAAAGCCTTTTTTTTTTTTTTTTTTTTTTATACTACGACGGTGACAAACAAGCATACGGCCCGCCTGATGGTAAGCGGCCACCGTAGCCTATGGACGCCTGCAACACCAAAGCCTTTTTTCGTCCTTTAAAACGAGCGGGTAAAAACAAGTTTCACCCACTAGCGCGGAAAGTAATTTGACCTTGAAGTTTCACTTGTTTCTTCACGTTACCTGGTCCGAAGATTTGGTTTTGGTTTCGGTTTAGGCCTAAATATCATGTTTCGGCCAAAGGTTCGGTTTCGTCCAAAAACCAGCCAAACCTTTCGACCGCGCGGAAACTTAATATATCGTTCTTTCGGGTCGCGTTCGACTGACGTCAGATGAGCTCGGCACAGCTGGCAACATGACATCATATTCATATGATAATATCAAAATATAAATTCGAGAAAAGTTAAATCGGACCATGGAGATTTTGTTAGGCGTTTTAATCACATTTATCAAACGTTCGGTTTCGGTTTTGGCCGAAATACGAATCATACTGAACCTTTGGTTTCGGTTTCGATCAAACACTAGCTAGTAGCATTGGCTTTTAATATTGAGTAATAAATATCGCACAGATTTGGATGAGATTTGTAACAGATACTATACTTAATATTATACTTGGTGGCAAAGTTTATTCACCTTTCGTGCCTTGAGCTTGAGATTGAGACCCTCGCAAAGCTCAAGATTCCAGTTTATGAAGCATTCGCTACGCTCGCGGGTCAATTATGGAATCTTTCGCTGCCTGAATAAGCATCAAAGTTCAATAACAACATTTGCTTTGCCGTGTATAATAAGCAACAACGTTGCAAGCATTGACGTTGACTGTTACGACTGTATTTTACGCTTCCACATTATTAAATATGAGCTCTAACTCGGATTACTAGTAGCTACCGAAGAGTCTTACTAACTTGTAGATCTATCATCAAATCACCAGGGTAGTACTAAATATTGTACAGTCAACCAATTGGTAACCTAGGCCACTGTAGGACTATATATGTCATAGTGACGTTATAAATCAGATTGTAAGAACTCTCTTACTGCGTGTCATTTTGATATAGTTCTAGCCTTTCAATTGTTCCAGTGAGTTGGAAAGGTAAAGCCAAGGGCGAGTAAATAAAAAGGCTATACCATGAAGGCATTTTTAATCCACGACGGGCCCGTACTAAATCTCAATAAGCGTAATCGGGTCATCTATTTTAATTAGTGCAGTTCAATTTGATATATGTATTTGTAGATCTAGAGATGCATAGATAAGGAATTTTAAATAAGTGAAAAATAACAAGTTTAAATTGCAACGGTTAACACTCAAGTATTTTTATCACAATAGGCGTGACACGCCACCGGCTTGGAAACCAGTGTTTCACAGAGGGAACGTGAATTTGTGTGGTGACGATTTAGTGGACACGGTTAGTTCGGTGTGCTTGTCGTTGATCCCGTCAGACGATCCGACAATCCAGACTCCCGCAACGACGGCGCCGGATTGCTCAATCAGCCTGCTTCGACGCGCGCGACCCGTTACCCTACGCCGGACGCCCGAGCCGCGAAGGTGACAACACCACTCTGTCTGTCCGACGATGACTGCCCGAAGCAGTCGAAACATGTCACGCCTTTTGTGATAAAAATACTTGAGTGTTAACCGTTGCAATTTAATGTCAGTATGACTCACGAAATTTCAAATAATATAACAACAAGTTGGTTGCTACAATTTTTAATCTAAACTCCATGACCACAATAGACCACAAATCAATGTCTAATTTTATTTATTAGATCTTTGTTCCACAATTATAACTACATATGATGAACTTAATGCTTTGTGGCATTAGCATCCCATTAGGGTATTTTAATAAGGAAAAGAAGCCGTATGCTCCACCTTCATACGTAAGGATTCTAAAGACTCTAGTGGGATTATAAATGATTACTCCCTCTTCGTATGTTGTACCTTTTTATCCTTACTATAATAAAATAAAGGCACATAGCCAGAATGAAAAACAACACATGAGCAAAAATAGCAACAAATTGGAATCCAAAAATTGACAAAACACAGGATAGGAAAAATACCTCATAGAGAAAATAGGGAAACACTGAAAATAAGACACCGACAGACAAGAGTGGAGTGGAGTCATATACAATGATTTATATTATTTTTAATTGTTAAAAACAAAGTTTGTGAAGGATACGAAATAAAATAAAAATCTTTTCTTGCCCTGCGGTCTTCAGGTGAAAGCGGAGCAGCGCGACTCGGCGCGGCGCTCGTCTAGGATACTTTCGTAGGTTTGAATTTTGACATTTATGTATGACATATTAAATGCGAAGTGGAGACGCTTCGCGTTAATCAGGCATGTTGCGGTGCGGACGCAGATTTTTTGATAACCGCGGATCGGGGTGCGCATATTAAAAGGCTCTCAGGCATATCCGCGGATGTGAGATTAGGTGCATAAATCCCCAAATATAAAAATTTCGTTCGAAAATTCTAAAAAAAGGAAACTAAATCGTCATTTCTTGTCGCTATCGGTCAACCTAAGAGCTCGATCGACGAATCTCGAAAACGTAACAATATTCCTATTGGGTAATTGTGAAATGACCTACTTTATCTAGCACGTGCCCGTCGCCGAGACGTTCCAACTTGTTCCACATCCCAATAACCTCTGCTGATTTTAAAAATGATGCGGAAGATCCGCGTTTCAAATGCGGATGCAAATATCCGCAACATCTCTGGTTGAAATGTCACCGCGCCGCGTCGCTCCGCTATCACGTTCGCTCACCCGCGTACACCACCTTATAATGTCAAAATGCCGCGATATTTAAAAAAAAGTTAATTAAATATCTCACATCGCGGTGTCTATTATACATTACTCCTCAGATGCCCTGTCTATACATTGCTAGCTCTATCACCGGCTCGTTATTCTAGTCGATTTAATTGGTAGATTGTCGAAGAGATATTGGTTCTCGCCTCCATACATTTAACCAATAACCGTATACGTTTGTATGTTGGATAATTTATGCATGTCGCTTGTTTTGAGATACATTTGTATGTAAATTATGATAAGGCTCGTATGCACACAGTTTGAATCCTATTTCGATAAGGATTTGGAGTCTGAATTGGTAAATTATCATGACATTGGTTAAGTAAAATTTCACCAGTAGAACCTCGATTATCCGAACACACCTGCATTTTTTTCATCAATCTAAATTTCAGACTGTAGAATTTTTAAAGAAAATACTAGACATTATTCAACTGCTTTTTAATTGTTAATACGTGCTTTTATTTTAATGTACGTACGGTACCATTGCACGTAGAACCGATGGCCGTTGGAGAGGAAAGGTTCTCGAGTGGCGACCGCGTACCGGAAGGCGCAGCGTGGGTAGGCCCCCCAAAAGGTGGACTGATGACCTGGTGAAGGTCGCAGGAGTCCGCTGGATGCGGGTGGCGCAGAACCGGTCATTGTGGAAATCTTTGGGGGAGGCCTATGTCCAGCAGTGGACGTCTTTCGGCTGAAATGATGATGATGATGATGAATGTACCTGAGGATATTCTCCTTATTAAGTGACAATAATCTGTCTCCGCACTAAAAAAATGGCAAATTAAGAATATAAATATTATGTTTTTTATAGGAGATAAATGCCCAAAGTGTTAGCTTACCTTATCAGTACAGTATAATTGCTACTTTCATGGTTAGTGACCGTAAACTTACCTGCATTATTTAACTCAAAACATTGTGTAAGAGTGGTCATTCGGAAGGCTGCCTTGGCTGAAAACGGCACGGTGTTTTCTAGAGAACTACTGAAAAGAAAAATACGATACCTACATGAAAGAAGTATCATATAGTCTTCTTTATTGAAAAATGTTGCTTTTTGAAATATTTTCTACCGTTATAATTTTATTAATAAAAAACCGTAAAGTCGAGAAAATCGCGTTTCATCATCATCATCATCATCATTTCCGCCGAAAGACGTCCACTGCTGGACATAGGCCTCCCCCAAAGATTTCCACAATGACCGGTCCTGCGCCACCCGCATCCAGCGGACTCCTGCGACCTTCACCAGGTCATCAGTCCACCTTGCGGGGGGCCTACCCACGCTGCGCCTTCTGGTACGCGGTTGCCACTCGAGAACCTTTACGCCCCAACGGCCATAGGTTCTGCGTGCAATGTGCCCCGCCCACTGCCACTTAAGTTTAGCGATTCGGAGAGCTATATCGGTTACTTTGGTTCTGCTGCGGACGGTCTCATTTCTGATACGATCTCGCAAAGAGACTCCTAGCATAGCTCTCTCCATTGCCCTTTGGGTGACTTTGAGCCTTCTTATGAGGCCCATTGTAAGCCCGGCCCTGATGCCCTAGCGGCCCTAATGTTTTTTATCTGAAATGGTGTATTTTTTCTAGATTTCGATTCTCCGAACTAGCCTTGATCCCAGTTAGTTCGCATAATAGAGGTTCGACTGTAATTAAAAAATAATCCTTTCGTTTGAATTTATATCTATGTCTAGAGTAGGTACAAAATATATAACACTTTAATCTTTCGTGTTTTATATACATTATTATGACCATAGAACGGGTCTATCGCGAATGTAGTTAATTTACCTTAATATACCGTCTCGGCTTGACTGAAGAATCAGCGAAGTGTCAACGGCGATCTTGCTAGAAATATTCACGTACCCGGCGGAAAGTCACATTAAACGCGTGGGTAGGTAGAAAAAGTTAGGTCTACCCTTTTACTTAATGTTATCGACACGACACACAACACTCAAAACATCGGCGCATCGATCCGAAGATCGATCTCGCGGTTTGAACTTCTGAATCACTGGTCCCAACTATGATATATTAAAACCATCTTCACGATTGAAATTTTCGGGTTGTCTTTTGATCCCAATCGCCTCTCCGGGGATTATATTGACGTTCAGTGGAGTGTATTTTAGGTTTGTGCAACACGATCCAATTATTCGATCCAGATGTTAGCAGGTGGTCAGCTATTGCAGACTTATGCACTTGGCGATTTTTTACTGCTGCTATATGTTCCTTCACCATCTCCTGAACACTCCGCTTCGTTTGGCCAATGTTTTGTATAAGTACGTTGGCAACAATATGATAACATAGTAATATATTATTTCAGTCCTCCGGCCGGTAAGCGCCACTTTACGCAAAACTAAATTGCCGCCTGCCGGCTCCGTCGGGCTGAAAAATAGTATACAAACCTCGGCCGGTAAATGGGAAAGCCTCGGATCACATGTTAGTCGACCTCGGCTTCGCCTCGGCCGACAATTACATGGAATCCGAGGCATTTCCCACTTAAACGGCCTTGGTATGTAATCTACTATTATTTGTTTATGTATGCAGGTATTCCTAAAGTAGCATAGTAGATATATTATATAGAAATATGTTCGAAGTCTTAGTTAATATATAAAATATTTTAATAAATGAAGGAATTTTTCAACTTTTCCTTAAAAGAAATTTAGTATCGTTCGCAGAACTCTTCATGTAATATTTTACAATAATAGTGCATTGTGTTAAGTGTGGTAAACAATAAATCGCGAACGAGTGGGAAAAATGTTAGCACGAGTTCGTAACTCTTGGACCGCCCGTGATACATACAATGTTTTCCAACACATTTGCGAGGAAATAAATAAACTTTATTGGATGATAAAGAAACAATAATTATTAGCGGTAGTGTAGTAGCACAGTCCACAGTACTCCGAAGTGAGCGGCGACTACGTGCGGCGAACGCGTGGGGGCAGGTCCTCCGCGAGCTCCGGGCGGGCGGTAAAGTAGTATGAGAATCCATTAAGGCTATGGGCTTAATACAGCTCATTAAGTCTAAGTATGCTTGCATATAATATTACCATTTACGAGTAGGTGTGATGAAAAGGAAATTGTATGAAAGCAACAACACCCTCAAATCAGCAAAAAATAAAAGCTAAAAATATCCCAATCCAACCCTGTACATTTATATCGCCGGGCATCTTGGCATGCATACGCTAACATACAACATACATCCATTGTTTGAGCGAAAAGCGAGCGGAACCGGAAGTTGCCATCGCGACGACTTCCGGACGCTTACGAGCGATCCGGGTTTCAGAGAAAATGCGCTACCACTGGCTTTTCCGAAATCTTCAATTTATTTTAGGATACGGTTCGGCTTTGGTTTTTTCGAAGATGAAATATAGAAGCGAACTTTCGGATATAGGTACTATGTATTAAAGGCGGTAAACAAGAACCGAACGAGTGTAAACTTTATTTATTTATTTAATCTTTATTGCACAGAAAGAAAATTACAATTGCACAAAAGACGGGTTTAATGCTATGAAGCATTCTCTACCAATTTTTTAGTTATCAAAAAAAACATGGTTATGATGCTATGGATGGGTCCAATCGGTAAGCAAAAGTTTGCCTGTGTGGTGGGAGGCTCCGCTCTTCCCTGGTTTAATTAAATTAAATTAATTTATTGAATTGATTTTAAGCTATCTTAAACAACATAAATAAAGATGAAATTTCTAACTCAATTTAACTTAGGTACTATAATAGTACCTAAGTTAGAGCATGTAATAATTACATGCTCTACACAGATTTTGGGTGAGTGAATGACTGTGTGTGTGTATAGTTTAGTTTTAACACGAGTTCGTTATTCTTGTACCCGTGATATATACAATAATTTTTATCACATTTGCGAGGAAATAAATAATAGTTTAAAAAACTAAAAACACGCTAGTTTCTTAGCTAGTCATGTATTGTCATCAGAACTCAGAACGTGTGCAAAATTTTATCATAATCGGAGACCGGGAAGTGGGTCAAATTAAGATGCCAAGATTTTCTTACATACATAGTTAGTTACAAGTGAAGCTAATAAAAGCGTGTTAATAAAATTACTAGGCAGACAAATAAACAATAATTATCAGCGGTAGTGTAGTACCACATATTAACTATTTCATTGTAATTAGTGAGTATTGTATGTAATATGACGAAATTGTGTTTGTTTTTATTATTGTGCGCCCGGAATGGGCAAACGGACTTATTTGTATACAGTTTCTGACAATATATGCATCTTATCTCATCTAATTTCGGAATTCTGAATTTGCCCTTACAAAACAATTTTGTATTTGCAAACCCAAATCCCGACGAATTATTTGCAATTAGTTTATACGTGCAAAACACTTTAACCCTTCTAAAGTGTGTTTAATTTCAGTGATTATTTTCTTACAACTTTTAGATGTTTCATTTTTGCATCACGGTCGACTTTCAATAGTAGCGCTGCCATCTTTTTACGGCCCCAGACGTGTGGCAGTTTCAAATTTACGTTTATTTCTAATTTTACATACGTCAATCCTGCTCGAAATTGCGCCAATGTTACGATTCTGCATCCACATTCGTATTCCGAAACAGAATTTACGTTCTGCTCTTTATTGTAAGAGATTCAAATTTTAAATTTGAGCTGGTTTTGTTATGGTTACCACAGCACTGCGCAGAAAATAAGCGCGAGCATGAAGCCAAATGACCAGAGCCCGTAATTTTCATGCCCGGTTTCGTCATAATGACGTAGGTATATAAGCACACAGGATGTTTTAATACGAAATTAGTAAATGACAGATAAAGTCTGTCAACATACGATTGTAACCTCGAACGTAATAGTTTTGACACTATTCAATGACAGCATTATTCTTTTAAACGTAAAACCTAAAACATGATGTATGAACCTTGACGTCATTTGTCTGTCATCGGCATGACAATTACGGGCCCAGCAAATGACATTGGCGCAGTCATTTCCCACACTCCAAATGAGCGGTCGTATCCTAACCAGATCATTATAATTACAAATCTAGATTTAATTATGTGAATTCGGCTGCAGTCAAACACTGCACATATTACTAAATAGACCAATTTCGGAAGCAAATTTATAGTAACTATTATATAGCATATTTTGTTAGCTCGGTACAAAACTTTAAGGGGATGATTTCTGAGGTAATTACGCTTTTGAGATGTGGTCGAATAAGTTGGACGAAGAGATGGAGATACCTACGCCTTCGTATTTTCTTCCTACCTATATCGAATTGTGCGAAAAGAAAAGTCTATTAGGAACTATAGAGAACAGATGAGGGAAAATGATGGGCCACTTAACAGTCATTATTCCTTAAAAAACACTCATGAATTTGGTACGTTTTCGATTTGTATAGTTTTTTATAGATACTGACAGATCATCTCGTCCCGTTCTAGTGTGAGTCATCCCTTATGGAATACTCTTTGTTCAACTGTATTGTAGTGAATTTTATTGAGAAATCTCGATTCAAAATTCTGTTGATTTCCACAATATTTTAGCAAGAAATCGTTTATTTTCCAAGTGTATGCGTAATTAATTGAAGTCTTGTCTCTTTTACTATCTAAAACTAGAATCAGAGTATCATATATATGAAACAGTTGGTTAGAATTACATAAGTATATTTTGAGTTGAAATATTTTTCAAGGGCGTAAGGGCGGCTAAATAATATTTATGATAAGATAAGACATCATCATCAGACAATCATTGTAGAAAGATTGGTAAACAAGAGCCGCCACAGCTCCCTAGCTTTTCTTGCGTTACTGTATGTATTTTTTCTTTTGTATGTACTTGTTACGAAAAAGTATTCTTATTGTTAAGTATTTTGTTGATAGACGCATAATCTGCGCTCTTATAACAAAAATTCGAATTCTTCAAAAATTATCAACCCCATTTCCACAGGTGTTGTGGGATGGTCTAATAAGATAGGGGATAATCCAAAACATTTTTTCTTATTAAAAAATATCTATTTATTTAATATTATGTAACTTTAAAACGAACTTGAAGAAAACTTCTATTTAAACAATTTAAATAATATGTTTGCGCTTTCGTGTGGAAAGTTGTTCGGTGATAATGTGAAGATATTTATAGTGCATTGTACATTTCGCCTTTGTGGCGCCAATGAATAGAGTTTAAGCAAGTAATAGCCCCGGTTACGAATCTGAACTTACGACCTCAGCAACTATAGTCCGGGAGACGAACTTTGATTAGGAAATCGGTATTATATTTTGCCGAGTTAACTCAAGCTTTTGCCATGAGATTTATTCATAGTTACAAAATCATTTTTACATGTTTGAATGTAACAATTTTAAGCTAATCTTAATTTAAATGGAAAACTTTTTCAAAATTTTTGTCAGTTTTTGAAAGATCCTCCATGTTCTAACAGCTGTTTTAGTATTTTTTGATGAGCGAGCTTTAAACTTCTGTCTGGTTTTCAACTTTATTGCTAATAAAACATAGTATGCCCGTTAAATACGCATTCATCATTAAACAATATTTTAAACACCACTCAAATTCAAATTAAAATTCAAATTCAAAAATTTATTATGCAAGTAGGCCTCAAGGGCACTTTTACAAGTCAGTAAGCATTACAATAAAGCATTTGCATGTACAAACATTTACAATATATAGTGAGAAGTAAAAGTATAATCTAAATACTGATAATACAACAGCCAAAACCTGGGTAAACAATATTAAAATAAATGTACTAAGTAATATGACAAGAGATGTATAGTCTCTATAGTTACCTAATAATAAATTAAGTTTGGAGATGTAGAAGGTCCCCAATGTCAAAATAAAAATTTGGAGATATAAAAGGTCCCCATAGTCAAAAAAATTATACTAATAGGATTTGGAGGTGTAGTAAAAGCCTCCAAAAGTCAAAAATAAAATATCTTTATTTTCAAAGATTTCAAAGATTTTATTGAACATAAAATATTTGAAATTTTATTTATGATATATGATCACTGAGAAAGATTTCAAAATAAATACTTCATTTCAAAATTTCACACAGTAATATCAACGTAAACTTTTAAAATAAGGTAGAATTCATGATTTTATGCTAACATAAACTGTCATTCTGCGAGTTTTTTTATTGTAGTGGGTAGACCACAAAATTATAATGTTAATGACCAACATTATAATTTTGTGTGGGTAGACCAGAATAAAAAAAACTCGCAGCATGCCAGTTTACTCCATGGCGCTTATGCTGAAATATCAGGAGCTCACAAAAACAAATATACATGGTAAATATCTACATTTTATTATTCATTATAAAGTAGAATTTGATCCTGAATTTTACCTGTAAAACCTTTTCGTGAATTTCGTGATTTCTATTTTTGCAAGTGTTGTAATCTTATATGAAATAAATCGACTTAGACCCTTGGGTTGACCCTCACACCCTCGGTTGATTAGATTTTAATTTCACAAACCCTTTTACGGTGATGTGAATGCTATCAAGCTTTTTACCCAACCTACGAAAAAAAAGATTATTTCGTTTTTACGCGTAGGTATATAAGTTTGTCGATTTTTGTTGTTATTAAAATGCAGTTTTGCTCTACACCTTTTGAGCACTTAGATATCAATTAAGTACTCCATGCAATCACTGCATTATGATTTTAGTAAATTTAAATATTCGATTACCCTTCCAAACTCGCAGTCGGCTCTCACACTACAAGCTCTATAAATAAAGAGCATAATGTACGGTAATCACACGAAAATGCCTTCAGTCACGCCCCGGGGTCGACTCGTGAAGAATCGGTGCACATTGTTAGGAACCCGATAGCTTGCTTGTTAGGGTATTGTGTTTCGTGCTGTTTGGTAGGTTAGGTGGTCTTTGATAATGGGACGATACCGACAGTCTTTGCAATTATTTTAACTATAAAAGTCTCGTGAGACTCGAACATATTATTTAATATCTTTGCAATTATTATTTATAAGTCCTTATTCTGCCTTTAAATAATTCAATAGTCTGAAACTAAAGGTCATTTTAACAAACTGTTTAATTTAATATGTATGTTTACGATCTTAATATTAGGTAGTAAAAGAGTAAAAATTTCATCATCATCATCATCATTTCAGCCGAAAGACGTCCACTGCTGGACATAGGCCTCCCCCAAAGATTTCCACAATGACCGGTCCTGCGCCACCCGCATCCAGCGGACTCCTGCGACCTTCACCAGGTCATCAGTCCACCTTGCGGGGGGCCTACCCACGCTGCGCCTTCCGGTACGCGGTCGCCACTCGAGAACCTTTCCGCCCCAACGGCCATCGGTTCTACGTGCAATGCAGTAAAAATTTAATTAATCTTAAATAATAATATTAATGTCGAAAATAGATTTTTTGTTAGAATTTAGTCGGTTTCGACTGTTTTTTTCAATGTAGATTTCTCAATAATATTCCTTAAAATACAAATCAGGCGAAATTTGAACCTGTGACCTTCGGGCTGAAAGTCGCACACTCTTACCACTTGTCAGTCTAATCAACAAACTTGCTTACAAAACTTCTCAATAATTGGTTGATAAATGCGACCTGTAGAGGAGAACAAATGGACAGACACACGAAAGCATTTTTGCCCAAGCTGAGCCAATACCACGAAAATCGAACGATTGCGGATTTGTATCTCCATCTCTGTCACACTTGCATATTAGAGTGACAAAGAGGTTTTCCCGTCAATGCCAATTTTCGATGTTCGTGGTAAGCCTACTGATACGGAGACACTTCGCTCGCTTTGCTCACTCGGTCAATAAAACAGAATGAAAACAGTTTTAATGAACGAAATCCTATTTACTTCATTAAGTAAGTCTCAGAGACCCGTTAAATAAAATGTATCTCCATTCAGTATCCTTGAAAGAATTTCAATTAAACATTTGAAATTGAGTCTTAAACATCAATTTACTACATTAACGAGTTTCCTCTAGGTAAAATGAATTGGATACCAGTTAACTTTTAAAAAGCATATGTGTAATACGTTATAATGAGTATGTACAGAGGTTTTATCATGACGTCTTAACGCTTTTCAGTTTAGGTTTTTAACTGTGCTCAGAAGCCTTACCATGATGTCTTATCGTAAAAAAATTCTGGGTTACTCACGCTGCCGCTGTTCAATACATCATTGAGAAGACTTAGGGCAAGGTGCAGTGGTGAACGGGACAATGCGTGCGTCTGCGCTGGCGGAACCGCAAACAGCGGACGGCGACTTGAGCTGGATACCAGACACTCGGGCCAGATGCAGTGGGATTAGAGCCAACAATGGAGGGTAAGAAGTATTAAAAAAAAAAAAAAAAAAAATAGCGCGTATAAACCCAAGGAAGAACCTAATTAGGTTAATGACTTCATCATCATCATAAATTTAAGAGTTAAACTCTTGTCGGTGGAGCAATTTCCATGTATCTCTTTCTTGAGCCTTTCGTTTGACCGCCTGATACGACACGATGTTTATCTTTTCCTTAAGCTGATCCATGTATGTTCTTCTTGGCCTCCCTCTCTTCCGCCTTCCTTCTACTTTCCCTTCCACAATATTCTTTATGAATTCGTCGTGTCGTAATAGGTGCCCAAACATCTTCCCTCTTCTATTCTCAATGATTTACAATAGGGACCTCCGCTCTTGCACAAGGTTGAGAACTTCCACGTTCGATTTTCTCTCGGTCCAACTAATCTTCTCCATCCGCCGCCAGCACCACATTTCAAAGGCTTCAAGTCGTTCTCTATCCCTCTGTGTCATTGTCCACGTCTCGCATCCGTGACTAGCATCCGTGACTTTAATGACTTAAAGTGAAATAAAACTTAATATTTTCCATACGATCGAAGTGAAAAGCAGAGTGTATTCCTCAGGCATAAATACCTATTTTATCCTCGACTACAAAATTAGTCCTCGTTGCACTCGGACCAACAAAATATAGCCTCGTCTAAAATGAGTTACTTTATACCCTTGATTTACAATCTACTATTTAGGAGTAGGTACTTATACAGAACAGGAAACCCAGTTGGTACATTACGCACAAAATATATTCTTTGCATTACACTGCAAGCTTCCCGTAAAGTCTTCTTTAGAAATCGAGTCAAAGGAAAAATAACGTCTCAGGGAATTACTCTTCTTACTGTAATTCGATCAGGGGACTGTGGTGTGCATGCTAAGCAAATGTGGGCTTTGTTTGAAGGGTGTGCAGTTCAATTTGGATAGTGAAGTTTGGTCTGAGGTAACAATAAACCGATCGCGTGTTGAGAACAATGAAACGCAGTAAACAAGTGGGATGCAGTAGTGTTTAGTTTTTATTTCA
Source organism: Lathronympha strigana (assembly GCA_949128165.1). Taxonomy (NCBI): domain Eukaryota; kingdom Metazoa; phylum Arthropoda; class Insecta; order Lepidoptera; family Tortricidae; genus Lathronympha; species Lathronympha strigana. The sequence continues at coordinate 1,680,562 of OX421903.1, forward strand.
CGGTCTGTTGAAAAAATAAAGAATCCCCGCTTTATCTCGTAGATAAAAACATTACGTATAGCTCCGATCCGACGCAATAACACTGCAAGAAAATTGGTTTTTTACCATATGAAAGGAATCTTAAATGTTGAATGCTTTCTTTGAGACAATGTTTCTGTTATTTTTTGTGTTTAAGGTGTGGAACTGAAAAAAGTAGACCAAGAGTTTCCTAAACTATATTTGATAGTATATACTAATCAACTAACAGATTAATAGCATTTCATGTCAAAAACAGTAATTAAATTGCAAGGGTTAACATTCACGTATTTTTATCACACTAGGCGTGACATGTTTCGACTGCATCGGGCAGTCATCATCTCACAGACAGAGCCTGCTTCGTCACGCGCGACCCGTTACCTACGCCGATCTCGGGCATTATCACTGACAACCCCACTCTGTCTGTCCGACGAAGACTGCCCGATGCAGTCGAAACATGTCACGCCTATTGTGATAAAAATACGTGTGTGTTAACTGTTGCAATTTAATATCAGTATGACTCACGAAAGTTTAAATTATATTAAAAACTATTTTTAATCGCTTAATATCGTCAAATGTCAGTGGGCTTCCGTTTAATACTCAAGATGCCGAAGGCGTCTTTTGAGTAGTTATTTTTTTGTTTTTTGCGTGCTAAATGTTATTTAATGTGTAATATTTATGCATCCAGAAACGCATGTAACTGTTATTGAGTTATTACTCGGTTTTTCGAGCATCTCGGCCTCCTGAGATACCATTTTGTTTCGTAAATAAATAATAAATAAATTAAATAAGTAATAAATAAATATTACAGGACATTCTTACATAAATTGACTGAGTCCCGCAGTAAGCTCACTCACAGCTCAGGCTTGTGTTACGGGTACTCAGACAAAATAATATACAAATACATAGAAAACATCCATGTCTAAGGAACAAATATCTGTGTTCATCACACAAATAAATGCCCTTACCGGGATTCGAACCCAGGCCATCGGCATAGCAGGGAAGGGCACTACCAACTACACTAACCGGGTCGTCGTATAGCTTTAAATTTAATAAATAGCGAGGCCAATTACCGAACAACCTCGCCCAAGTGGCAATATAATATATGATACATATATTGATTTTACGTGACACTGGCAAAATTGTCTAACTCTCGGACAGACGCCATTATTTATAAAAGAAGAAGAAATGTCACCGCGCCGCTTCGCCCTCGCGTACTGTTTCTTTATTGTGTTCTATATTACCAAGTTGGCTAGTACGGTAAGAGATTGGTTCACGGCTTACGGTGAAATGTACCAAATCTAGGTAGAAGTCTAAAGTGGATACAACATCTATACTTGCAATCCGGCTGAAGTGGAGTAGCGATTCCTGACTGAATAACTTTTAGTAAACATGTGCTTGTTTTAAGTAAATGATACAAATTGGTTGCTTGTTCGTTAAGTTCATTTCTAAATGAATATTTATGGCGTTAGAACCTTATCGGCAAGCGACAAAGTTTTTATTAATAACAAATGGGAACAATACGTGGCGTTTTCAGACTAAAGTTACATTGTTGGTTATTGATAAGGTTGATTTTTAAGTGATTATTTATGACAGTAGAGCCTTATCGATAACCGACAATGTGGTACCTTTTGCCTGAAAACGCCACATATTAGCAAATCTACCCCTACGATAAGAAAAAGATTACTACTGTACTGTAGGAACTATAACTTTTCATATATACACGATGATTTTTGAAATCAAAACCCACCTCGTACGACTGAGTTTTTCATAATTTATGTACGACATATCATCAGATTTAGCTAGTTTTGCCGTCATAGACAAAATAGTCTATGCAACAGCTCATAATAGGTTCTTATTATATCACTGTTGCATAAACTACTATTTTATTGTGTTGGCGTATCAAAATTGTGACGTAATTATTATGATATGTCTTTAAATATTATCACCAGTTCATTTAAAAACACATCAATATCACCTCCTCGCCAATACTAAAATACCACTCTGTTGATATACTCTATTTACTCCAAACTTCATTTCCTGAGCCAATGAGACAGGCTATAAATGCCATTAATTTAACTCATCCAATCAGCGAATACCACAGATAATACTTGAATGGCGCCATCAACGTATTCGCTAGTGGAAAAAGGGCTTAAGTTACATACATTTGCGTTAAGTTTTCGTCTCTTCAGTGACCGTGTGGATTTGGCGCGATGCCAGCGCCATCTGGTGGATTACGACGTGATTGACATGCAGGAACAGCCGTTTAGCAATGGCTAACAATTTAAACGCAATGTTCGATATTGCGTACCGCTCTTTTATATAAAAGCTTACATATATTTAATAATGCAGTTACGCATTGTGAGACATAGCGAAGATAGAGACAGCAAACATAAACGGGCAAGTAATAATTTTGAATCGTATTACAAAACGCTAATATACAATGTTAATTTAGTTCCAGCATTTTCTAATCCAACCCATTTATTATGTTGCGTTCACAATTGAGAAATTAATACAAAAAATGAATTAAAATTAAAATTGAAATTAAAATTAAATATGGATGTGTAGTCAATATACGCGATAAATTCGTTTTAAAGAGCTTAGTCTTTGTGAAAACATTCATTTCTTGCTTAAGAAGCTTTTTGTCCAGCAGAGGACGTTTTTCCGCTGTTCTGGTGATGATGATGTTGAAAACCAGCAATAAATCGTTTTTTTTTCAACAAAACGAAACCGTGCGTATTTATTTAAAGGTCCCTCCACCTTTTTTATATGGAATAATTTATTTCGATCCTAATAGAAGAAGAAATACATCCCAAACACTCCATAAATTTTTTTAAACCCTCCAATTCGTCACTGCCGTACAGAATCTATCAAAAAATGGTATCGGAATGAGGAAAATACGAGTATCTTGGGACTTGGGACACTTTTTTCTCCAACTGGGATCGAAAGAGCTCGCGATTTTGAGCTAAAATCACATGAAAATTTCAAAATAAAAAAATCTGTTAACAAAATCTCCCAACCGCGAATAGTGAAGTCACTTCACATCTTCACTTTTTCCGCGCGTACAAAACATCTTAGCCAAAGGTGTATGCACGCTCTCGCTCGCCTTCCACAGTAACCGGTGCCAAGTCACGATCCCATCATAAACAGACGGAACAAGCTGAGTTTACCCGCACAGCGCACAATAGCTGGGACATTTCCACAAAGTATCGCTGAACGCTACTCTTATGCTCCAAAGACATTTTCTTCATTCCGTTGTTAGTGATGCATACAATGTTTTTCATCACACTTGTAAGGGAAAAATAACTGAAGTTCTCCTAACTTGTGTTATTTTTCTTTGGACTTCGTTGGCAGTAGATCGTCATTCAGGCATTGCGCCGCATTTAATAAATCCGGTGGTGTACACATCACTTCCGACTCCCGGTGAAGAAGACATATTTAGTTTGGTTTTCTCAATTTAACAAAATAAACACATAAAATACACTTCGAAGCCTTTATTACCATTTTTCATTTTTGTATTTCGGCGACGTAATCCAGGGTTTTAAAAATGGAGCATTCCACGGAATTTGTCTACCGCGTGTCCCGTACGAACACGAATTTTATGAAGATTGTAAGTTTTGGAGTTTCTTTCTTTGCGGCATAGGCGTAAAAAAATACTCAGAAAACTATTTATCGACTTAAAACGTAGAAAATAATTCTTTAACTAACTAAAAAAAGCGTTTGTACGGGACAGCCCCGTGGAATGCTCCGTATGCAGTGTTTGTGTCATTTTTTATTTATTTATTAGGATCGAAATCAGAAAGAGAGTGGGAGGAATCTGCTTGCAGGCAAGCTAAGATGATGTAAGGTGGCAGAGACTAACTTTTGACTTACTTGACTTAAGTTTCTATGTCCCTTGGGTGGGGACCAAAGGAGAACCAAATAACTTATCATCATCATCATCATCATCATATCAGCACATTTGGTTACATGATTTTAATAGTCACGACAATTTTAATAAGTCGTTCATAAACCAATTTCTTGGATAAAAAGTCATACAATTATTTTTAAATGGTTTAAGAATAATGTGGGTCCAAACTATGCGCGGCGGATTAAAACTTCCCCCTCCCGTCCCGCTAAACGACAGTTGGCTCTCAAGATCACCTAAATCCAGGGTGTCAAGTGCCAGCGCATAGTCACAAAGTGCAAAATGTCCTGAAATAGAACCCCGACTAAAAGGCATTCATACTAATATATACTATACTAATAAATGGAAAAGTGTGTGTGTTTCTTTGTTTGTCCGTCTTTCACGGCAAAACGGAGCGACCAATTGATGTAATTTTTTAAGTGGAGATAGCAGAAGGAATGGAGAGTGACATAGGCTACTTTTTGTCTCTTTGTAACGCGAGCAAAGCCGCGGGAAAAAGTAAAAAAGCGTTTAAAGATAACGAAATTGTGTGCAGTGACAGGTTGCTAACAACACTATTATCACACATAGGACCTACATCAATTTAAAAATATAGGTTTTCTTGTGTAAGAACTGCAAAACATAAGTTGTTACAGGCCGTCCGCGGCAGATTTCCGTAACAGCGGAACAATATGAGGCGAGTTTCGACATGTTACTAACATGCCGCGGTAGCCACATGTGCCTCGAAAATTGCCGATTGTGAGTTAGGGCAGTTCCGTTTGATGTTATTGTGGTTTATCTACACATTGTTTTTGCTCTTAAATGCGTTCAGAAATCGTAGGAAACCAACAGTAATACACATTGACTCAAGCCGAGACAATGACAAATGAAAATCGAAACGTAGGTATATTAAGGTAAATTAACAACATTCGCGATAGACCCATTCTATGTTCATAATAATGTGTATAAAACGCGAAAATTTAAAGTGTTGTACAGCATTACTACAACAAATACTTTTATGATAGCACCTCTAGTATGAATCAGTACTGTAATTGAAATGTTCATAATCGCATCAATTTTAGTACTGTAAAGAGTTTCCAATTTGCAACAACTGTCAAAACCAACATAATTTAAATGGGTCTCTAATCTAGAATCCAGACATCAAACACTGTTACTTCACTGTCGGCTTCTGAACCCATTTTAGAGCATACTAATTGCATACACTACTTTATCTACACACACTTTTATTCGTTCGTCCATCGTAAGATGGGAGTGCTGAATTGTAATTTGAAATTATTTATTCAAATTAAAAGTAATTGAAATAATAATTATGTAATACGAGCATATAAATACCCAATGTGCCCTACCCTCTGCCATTTATTATTAAATCTATAGTCTATTACGTCTGGAAACTCTCCCACCTATAAAGGTGCTTCAGAAATAAAATAAATTCCTTAAAGAAAATACGAACTCAATGTTTTTATAAGTATTATTGTATTCTCTTTCACCTTCGACAAAGGCGTTTTCCTTAACCGGAAATAGCCGTTTTTGTCTCTAATTGGACGTAAAATACAAAGGAAATTATACCTTTGCAAGCTGATGTTTGATGTACATTTAAAAGACATGTTTTCGGAAGGCGATTTATAGGGTTATAAATTCATAATATATTGTTTTTCTACTCGCCTACTTTAAACTGTCAATTATGACTACATAGACAAAACTACAAGCATATACTTTTCGAGATCAGACAGTCTATAATAACATCTAACTCTAACTATAATAATTCATTTTTCTACTCCAGCACTTCTGTCAATTAGATGACTGACAGCGATATTCAAAAAGTGTAGGTACATTATAACGTTGTCTATGGTAATCCGTAGGAACACTGCTCCTGATTTTCAATTATTATTTTTTTCTTTAGTGGGCATATGCCATGTTCCACGTTCTGCCACCTTTTGAGATTTTGCTTTTTTCGCTATTTTAGATATCGTAGAAAAACAAGCATAAAGAACACCTCATAATTGGTCCTTCAAACTCTTATTATGTCATTTATTGAATCAGGCGTTCCTTTGCGGAATTCAAGATTAACTACGAAAATAATGTTACTTTGCTATTCCGCGAAACGTGCTAGTCAATTAGTGCCAACCCGTTATACCTACTTGCATATTTTTTGCACGCAATTAATTTTCCCACCCTCCCGCCGCAAATAATAAATACGCAAATAGATATAACACACCAACACCAATAATACAAAATTCGACACGTGTTTCGCCTCTCTACGAGGCATTCTCAGGAGATGCAGGAGATCTTGTCGTACTGGCGTCTGACAAGTGAGAAAATGTCACAGATCTCGTGTTATTGTCATGTGATCTGAGGCCTTGTTACTTAATGGCCAAGGTATGTACCTACACTATTTTCTGCTCTACGCAGTCGGCAAGCGGCGAGTGTTATTATCGTGGACGCCTGCAATTGGCTACTTACCGGCTGTAGGGCAGAAAAATACTAAATCCCAAAAAATAATCTGTAGGTATGTATTTTCGACACCACATTGCGGTTCAATGCTGATACAATGATTCCACTCTAAAAATATTCTGTAGGTATGTATTTTCGACACCACATTGCGGTTCAATGCTGATACAATGATTCCACCCTAAAAATATTCTGCTCTGTCTTTCTCTGGGATCTTGAAGACACAATCGCTCTCAAAACGCCTAATTCATCAAATAGATATTATACCTACGCCACGAAGTTCTGTTTATAATAAATAATAATAATAATAAATAAATATTTGTGGGACAATTTTACACAAATCGACCTAGTCCCACGGTAAGCTCAATAAGGCTTGTGCTGTGGGTACTAGACGACGATATATATAATAGATATATACATATAAATACTTAAATACATAGAAAACATCCATAACTCAGGAACAAATATTTGTGATAAACACACAAATAAATGCCCTGACCAGGATTCGAACCCGGGACCTCCTGCTTCGTAGGCAGGGTCACTACCAACTAGGCTAGGAGGCCGTCAAGCCGTTTATTGATTATTGATTATTATTGATAAGCAGGCAGGCAGTTGTGACAACTGATATTGCCTGTATCCAGTAATCAGCGACAGCAGTTATCATTGTCTAGTTTAGTTCATTCATTATGCTGTCTAATTTATTTTTGAATTGGTTGACATTTTGTGCTGAAACCACGTCTTCTGGGAGTTTATTCCAAGCCCTCACCACTCGATTGCTCAAAAAGTGCTTGTAGGGATTACTGTTTAAGTTAGAAATACCCGAATATGTAATTGTACAAGTACTTAGACGTGGCCTCGCGAAGCGAAAACCCTTTTCAGAAGGTAAACTGCAAGCCACACCATTAATCTTGTTCGCCTCATTATTTATTAGTTATTTCTTTTGAGTCGAAAGCGAAGGAAACGCCGGTTTATCGTGAAAGAGCTAGGTAATGGCGTTGAGGCTTCAGTCTTTGAATATTGTATAAGCAAACATGCATGCTTTCAGTTTAAGTAGGTCTTTATTTAAACGACTGATCAAAGAACGGCTGATAGTGTTCTGTTCCCAGAAGCTATGTACGTGACTGCGTGAAAATCGCTATAACTTCAATCCCATTTTCATCCCTTTATTTAGATTTTAAGTAACTTTCGTGAGTATTAGACGTATTAATACGGTCGAAAATAGCTCGAAATGTTTCGGAATAATCCGTGTCCCTTAATCATGAGTGAGACGCTCGCGAAGTCGCGACGCACACTGCCTTTACTTAGATGTCGACATCGAGTGACTGACCGTAACCGATGGTGATAACTTGTGGACTAAATGAAGTCACGATTCTCAGCAATTAGGAAGCGACTGAAATGATATCGATTAAATAAAAACCTCATTTCAAAATTGCACCTTCCACGATTTAGGCTTTGAGCTGATATCTGATACCAATATAGCGGAACTGTTTTAATGTATTGGACTTGGGCTTAGAACAACTCGACCTCAGCATGCCATAAAGTTGGTGAAAGAAAGGAAAAGTAGAAAAACATACGAGTATGTCCTCAGGCGAGACTTGAACTCGTGAGTCTGAAATACACGCGCATCGCTCTACTAACTGAAACGATAATTTAGTATGAGGTATATGCTAAGTATATGCAATCCTCTCTTATTTTAGACGTTTAAGGTGCGTTCCGCCAATCCTACAGCTCAGACTTACGTCTCTTTCAATTTATTATTTATAAATAGTAATGTGACTACTTTAAAAAAAACATTTATTACGTTTATTATTTATTATTATTGTTGTTTTGGGCTAGTGAAGATGCCGCGTCGCCCAGTTGTGATCTATTGTGGCAGCCCTTTATAATTCATTACTGATTCCCGTTGAGTCCAGAAAGTTCCAAATTCTTTGGGCTGTAATGTTGTGTATCTCACAGGGTTGCAGTTCGTGCCTACCGAGGTGGATACTTCTTTTGTGCATTAGTGGTCCGCAGGAGCAGAGGATGTGCATCGCAGTTTCCTCTGTTTCCTGGCAGAACCTGCATGCTGCGTCTTGTTTCTTACCCATTAGAAACATGTGCTTGTTCAACTTGCAGTGCCCAGTCAGAATTCTGACCACCGCACAGGCTTTGTACCTCGTATTACGTTTAATAAATGATTTGATTCGTGCTTTACAATTGAAATAGCTAGTTAAGGATTATTCACAATAGAACGGGACGGGACGTGACGGGGTCGAGCAGATTTGTCAGTTTTTTTATTTTATGCTATAGGGGGCAAACGAGCAAACGTTTCTATAGAAAACGTCACGTAACCTCCGAGGGCTCCGAAGGGATGATTCTTTCTATACAAATTTACAGATCGTCCCGTGTGAATCATCTTTTAGTGTTCGGTATTTGACTGGAAGCCTGTGAGCACTACTCAAACTTAACTGCAAGAAGCGGCAACTTGTGGAAGCGACGCGCAATTTACACAACTTAACATAATTACGGAACTGGGCCAAGTCGGACTGGAATTTAAAAACAAGTGTTTCGAATGGCGGAAAGTTAATGGCAAGTGGAAGTTGAATTATATTTTAATATAGGGTTGACGTCGGCATCGGTCACTGAACTTGCCTGGAGCAAATTATAATACTGGACCAAATAGTGTTTTATTTATGACGTATTTTTTCTACTTCAGCACTTGTATCTGCCAATTAGATGACTGACAGCGATATTAAAATAGTAGTTTATGCAACAGTTATATAATAAGTGTTCTTAAAACTTGAGGGTCGCCGTTACAAAATGAGACAAAGTCGAGTTTTGTAATAATAGACCCGAGAGTTTTAAGAAACAATTAAGAGCTATTGCATACTCTAGTTTTTCTACGACAGCTAAAATAGCGAAAAAAAGTAAAATCTCGAAAGGTGACAGAATTTGGAAGATGTCGCATGTTCACTAAAGAAATTTAAAAAAATCAACAGTGCAGCATGTTATTCCATAAGAACACTGCTCCTATGGATTTTCATACAATACGTAATGAGCACTGTTGTTGTTTTTTTCTTAATGTAGGTATATAGTGGGCACAACATCTTCCCTATTCTGCCACGTTTCTAGATTTTGCTTTTTACGCTATTTTAGCTGTCGTAGAAAAACTAGCGTATGAAACAGCTCATAATTGGTTGTTATATCACTGTTGCATAAACTACTTTAATTTACTAATAATACTAATTATAAATTGATAGAAATGTCGTATACTACAAAAAAAGTGAATGAGGCTGTGCCAAACTGCCGCTGAGCTGGATCAAACCAGCGACCTCCTGCATTCGCGGCAGACGCCCTAACCACTAGGCCACCCAACCACGGCAGCGAAGGTCCGAAGTTTCCTAAGTATATGCAATCCTTTCTTATTTTAAACGCTTAAGGTGCGTTCCGCCAATCCTACATCTCAGACTTACATCTAGTGCTGCCCTCTAGATGATCTTTACACTTTATTTATACTTTATTTAGTAGCCACGGGCCACGGGTATGGACTCGGTAGCTCAGTTGGTAGAGCGATGGGCTGTTATCCCAGAGTCGTGGGTTCGAGGTCATGAATTCGGGTGACGTTTTTTATAGAAACTGACAGATATCGTCCCGGATCGGATCGGATTGATGTGAGCCATTCTTAAAGCTAAATAACCAGCCCAGTACAATTCACAAACTCAAAGTTAACAAGCACTGTCATTAGTTAATAATAGCAGGTACTCTTACTGAATAAAATAAAGGGTATTATTAAATACTAGTTGGTAAGGACAAAAATAGGTTAAATTACGTGTTTCCGTACGTAATGGGTACGTGGGCCACGCTTAAAGTTTTGGAATATGTAGAAATAGAATATTAAAACACATGTGACAGTGCTTTTTTTAATGCTTGCTTATTTATTCCTGACTTATACATTTTTAGAAAGGCAATTTTGTCAGTCCGAATATAACAGGGCTATTTTGGGTTGATGTAGGTAATAGATTTAGGTTTTATGCACTTTTTTAATTATATAGCGGTTATTTGACATTGTGACTGATAAACACGTGTTTCGGGAGCTCAATTTGGGTGTTACGATTTAGGATCGATATTTTGTATGAAGATCTAAGATTTCTTACCCAAACATAATCATCTAGTTAAGATTGTTATGTGTGACGTATGGGTAATTACAACTATCCTAGTCGGTAGTGACTTCTTCATGACCTACTCCAAAAACTTTTGCTACCCATGTCATGTCCATAATAAATTACAAGTAGACACATAAATACCTATAATCAATGAGCGGATGTTTTGAATATTTGATGTGGAAAAAAATCAATGTCTCCCGACATGCCATGCCGGCGTTTGATCGATAACTGTGGTTGTCGTCTGCTATCATTATTTTTGTGTTATAATGAAGAGACATATAGGTATCTTAATATTGTCTTCTGTTACCGCGATTGTTATTCATTGAAACTAAACACTTTAGAACGGATTAATCGCGTTTATTAACACCATGACCCTACGTTTCGAGCCCTGTACAGCATTTCATTTTCACAGGGTTAAGATGAGTCAAAGGCTGTCAAAAGGCTCGAATGTTTCTAGGAGTACCTATTGCGTTTAACCGCTAGGTTAGGCGTAGGTAGGTACTTCTAGAAACAAAGCCCAATATTTGTTTTACCAGTGACATTTTTTATTCAATTTGTTTTTAATTTTGGATTGTGTTGTATGTAACGATTTTATTTAATGAAAATGTATATTTTATTTGGTTTTTTAGTCTTAAGTTTATGTGGATCAATTGACATCTGAAATAAATGATAAATAAAAAATAAATAACACCGAAACCTTCACCTCAGCAACACAGAAAGGGAAGTTGGCATACGTTTCCCCTCTGCTGATGTACAATATTGCCAGATAACGCGCCGGACCGACCTTAGGGACTTCTTGACGAAAATCGCGAAAAGGTGAACTATAACGCGTCTTGTCAGGACATTCGAGGCCCAGATAGGCTTGAGTTGATCGAACTCAGCCTTCCCCTTCTTGATCCTGCTGTCTATGTACACAAATGTTACACACTAACACCCTCCCATAATCGGATAAACCCTAATTGGGTGGATTTTTATTTTGCTGCCGTTTTTTCCGCGTCAGATTTGAATGAAATTTGGTGGGTAGGAAGAGTTCCTTATTCTCTTCAAGATAGACCCAATTTCTCAGTCCCACACTTTTTTCCACTGAGTTACGAAATCGTATGGGATTTTAGTAACTCAGTGAAAAAGTACAATTTTTATGTCGCACATTGAGATTTCGTATTTATCTAGGATAAGGAAGCTACCCACCAAATTCCATAAAACCAACGAAAAAAAGGCTAAATAGGTAAAAATAAATGTATGAAACACGGTAACCAAATAAATAGCCTATCGATTTACTAATCATAGAGATAGTCGAAGCACTTCTGTCAGTTTAACAAACAGTGTTATCGCATCCAACAAATTGACCATCGATTTAGATCGTTGACTATGCAAGGTAAACAACACAGATTAAAACAGTGTGTTCGTTACTAAATAAAACGCTTTTATCATCATCATCATCATCATTTCAGCCGAAAGACGTCCACTGCTGGACATAGGCCTCCCCCAAAGATTTCCACAATGACCGGTCCTGCGCCGTCGGTGGTGGTAGCCGGATCTTTGCCGGAGATTCTTAGCACCCCTGACCCCGCTAGCACCCTGGCCGCTACCATAACCAGGGCACCGGGGGTCGCCGGAACCTCGGGGCCGGGGCCTTTGTGTACTTTTCATTTGGGGGGTTTTTGCCGTAATCGCCACGCTTGGCATGCGGGTTGGCGATCGCAGTGTCTCCACCGTAACTCAGGGATGCTGCTGCCCATCCCCCGGTGGTCTTGGTCGTAGTTTAAGGACATACCCGGGTCCAACGCTTTTATACTGGTAATTATTTCATTAAAGTGTAAGTAGTGTATTATAACCGAAGTTTCGGTCGGTGTTGGCTTAAAAATCATGTTTCATCAAAAAAGAGGTTTGCAAGTAACATTTTTTTTATACGGAATATTTTCGGAAATAATAGCTCTAGAACAAAACCAGAAAATCCAAAAGTCCAAAATATTTGAAAAAAGATGAAAGTACTTACTCGACTTACTTACTTAGATTGATAAAGACTAGAAATTAAGCCATTTTGTTTTTTTGTACAAAAATTATATTTTCTTAGTAAAAGAGCGTATATATGTGTCGTAGTGCTGCGATACTATCTACTAAAACCTCTTCTAGATTCTCTAAATTGTCACAGACGGTTATTTTTTATTTATTTATTTGGGAAACATTACAGTATTATTAGAGCATATAATTATACAATAAGGTAAAAGACAGAGTTAAAGCATAAGCCAAAACAGTTTCCACTAATAGCTAATACACAATTTTTTTGCTCCGAAACGTATAAAAATAAATAAGCTAATTCAGGTTTGGCGGGAGTGTGCACACGACAGAGTCGAATTTCGAGAAAGAGGGGAGGCCTTTGCCCAGCAGTGGGACACTGAATTAGGCTTTTAAAAAAAACAGGTTTAATTTAAGTTGAAATTTAAAAACATTTACAATTTAGAACAGACAAAATAATCAAATAAGAATTTAAAATACTATCAAAATTATCATTAAATATCATTATTCATTAACTAAGGAACCCTGCACTGAGCGTGGTCCTACATGCTGTTGGCCGGTTTTTTGGTCTTGATTTCGATTAGTACCTTCAGGCCACTCTTCTAGAACCATGTCAAAATGACAAGCAGTAAGAGCTTCTTACAATCTAATTTATAGCGTCACTATGACATAGGCCCACAGTGGCCTAGGGTTCCAATTGGTTTTGTACCTTCTGTCACAACTGTATCTGCGAACCCTATCATGCCAGCTTATCATTAAAGTGACGTAACAGGGATTGGCTATTAGTTTGATATCAGTCATTAAAAGTTTGTTCATTGTGCCATGTTATTAGTTCAACTTTAGCTTGAGAGATTATTTATATAGGGCACTCTAAATTGTTCTTGAGCATTTGCTTTAACTTCGTCATGTGGCTTGGTATATTAAGGAAACAGAATGGCATTGTTAGTTTTATTAAATTCGTTAATTTTTAATTGTATTTCTCATCATCATTTCAGCCGAAAGACGCCCACTGCTGGACGTAGGCCTCCCCCAAAGATTTCCACAATGACCGGTCCTGCGCCACCCGCATCCAGCGGACTCCTGCGACCTTCACCAGGTCATCAATCCACCTTGTGGCGGGCCTACGCACGCTGTGCCGTCCGGTAGGCGGTTGCCACACAAGAACCTTTCCGCCCCAACATAATTACATATTGCATCAACCGCTAATGTAAAACGGGCATTAGAATTGACTTTACTAAGTAAGTGACAACTATGACATATCAATGTCATGTCGAATACTCATACTCCGTTTACACATATGCAAATCCCATATGTGATAAAATTAGTTCAGTAGTTATTTTCTAAATGGAGCTAATTAGAATAAAGGTGTCTTTGAGAAATTAATTTAATTTAAGCTAAATAATGCACTCTTGAATTTAAAGCAGTTGTATGTGCGTTCCGACAATCCCACAGCTCAGACTTACATCTAGTGTTATTCTTCTAGATAATCTTTACAGATTATTTTCAACTAGAAACGAGAGATGGCGCCACAATATGATCTGTCAGTCTCGCTCCAAATATCCTAGTCAACCTGCCGTATCCTAAACTCCGAACTTACCCGAACTTTACCGAACTCCCCCGAACTTGTATTCTTTGCGAAAGGATTCCACGCTAATGCTCTATCCTTAAACAAAAACGACGAATACCCATGGGAAATGGGTGAGACATAAGACCTTTTGGTCGGAGAAAAGGATGTTTGGCAAACTGTATGGGGATTGGGAAGTTTATGTTAATGTATAAAAAGTTTGTTGATGGTGAACGAACGGCGCGGCTTACGGAGGTGTTTACCGTAAATATAACTACGCGATAGTAAACTGGTAATAACTAAGATATTTATTCTTAAGCGTGTTTATGAAGAATAACACGCAACACAACGAATGTCGTCCCGCTCAAATCTGGAGCAGAGCCATCTGGGGAAGTACCTCCACCTTACAGAAAACCGCAGTCTAATAACACTAGACCCTACTCATAGTGTTGTGTTTCTGTTAGTAAGGTCGCTAGAGTTCTAAGAGGATTCACTGTGTTGACAGCTGGAGACCCACGGAGCAAAGCTTGCCCCTTTAGCTGTCAACACAGCGAATCCTCCTTTTTTAAAGGGCCGGCAACGCGCATGTTACACCCCTGGAGTTGCAGGTGTCCTAGGCTACAATTACCGCTTACCATCAGGCGGGACGCAGTACACAGTATTGTAAAATAATATCGAATAAATATTATCAGTAAACAAAAATCACGTATAATCTATGTTTCTTTTTTCTAGGGCGACAGTTGCCAACCATATGCGTACGCGGATAATTTATATCTAAATAAGTGTTACTTTCCCTAAATATATTATTATATTGAATCGTATTGCATCTGTAATTCAAATAAACACGCAATGAAGTCCAAGATTGACCCATTTAGGATATTTCTGAGGTCGATGCAAAAGGCCTAATCGATTCAAATCTTTAAGGAAACTCATGTTTATCCATTCGAACCCCCTTTTATACATACGACAGAAAGTTACATTACATAACGTCGGGTATCGCGTCTCACACGAACTTCGTGACATTCCGTCGATATGTCGAATCGGATTTAGCGATCCAAGTTAAATCGAGTACAGAAGTCGGTCAGGGAATAAACATAAGGTTCGCATGTCGGGTAAATATCGAGTGGCGTGTCGATCGATCGCTATTTGTGAGCGACAGTAAAAAATAAAATAGGTTGTGGAGTCACGATAAACTTAGGTAGCTACTTAGGTAGTCCTTGTGTTTTATGAAGGTTTATCTAGATCTGCGTGTTTCTTTTAGCTGCCCTTAGGGCTTAGATGGCGCATTGTCGTCTGAAGGCATTTACTAGAATTACTAGACTCGTCACTAAGAACAACTTTTACCAGTGAGTTAACCTTTTAAACGTAGAACACGTAAAGGTGCCATGCATTGCCGTGCCACGCCAACGCCTACAACGCGACCATACCATCTGTCAAACTTGCTTAGGCTATCTGTGCCTGTGTGTTAGGATATCGTTTTAACACCTTAATATATAAGGTCTTAAAGACGTCTAGACCATGGTGTGAGCTTATGTGACTCTCAAAAGTCCGGCTCATCTCCTGTATTTATCACGAACCTCGCTCCGCTCAGCCAATTACCTGTCTATATTCTTAACCAAATATTGTTTCCATTGTTTCAGAAGGTGTAACGCAGTGATGTTAGAGCGAGTCTACCCCTGACGTCGACATGGCCAGCTGTTACCTACTTCTGACCATCCTTTGTGCCTCATTGGTAAGTACCTCTGCCAATATTCTTTGCCACAATTCACATATACTTGTTGAGAAAGACAACGAACTGGTCATACCATGTCTTACGAAGCAATTTATGCTCAAAGGAATGGAAAAATAAAATACTGTATTTTGGACTATAAATAAATTTTAATTAAAATTTTTAGGTATCTATTTTGAATTGAGGTCGTTAACGTACAAAGGCATTATATTAATACAAAGGTATTGTTTGAATACAAAAGCATTGTCTACTTTTGTTTTTATAAGCGCCATCTAGCTACATACAAAAATGTTAAATATACAATTACATGCATATTGCATTTTCAATTTTACCCAAGGGATAAATTTTGTTGAAGTTAAATAAGATAAAAAATGGTCTTATCAATTGTAACATTGCAATCAGCTGGCCCCGTCGTACACCTGTTATCTCGGTCCAAAAGAAAAAGGACATGGAATGCCATGAATAGACAATTTTATTATATTATTCAAAAAGGGATACATATGAAAATGTAACATGCATGTAATTGTACTTCTAACCTATTATAGTATAAGGAGCTTGTTAATGCTTACGAAAACAAAAGTATACAATACTTTTGGTTTCAAACAACGCCTTTGTGTTAATAATTATACTTATACCTATAATATTATCGGGACTTAGCGAAATATAAGAATAAGAATAAGAATAAGAATAGTTTATTGTCACATACCATAACAAAACATGATTACAAAATATTAGAACAACTATAGGTAAAATAGAATAATATACTGCAGATTCGAAAACAATGGTGTTTATTCCATTGTTTTCGAATCTGTGTTGCATACGCTAGTTTTTCTACGACAGCTAAAATAGCGTAAAAAGCAAAATCTAGAAACGTGGCAGAATAGGGAAGATGTTGTACCCGCTATACACATTACAAATTTACTAAAACGGGGCTTAATCGTGTAGAAAGTTTAAAAACCACATATTGTATGAGAATCCATAGGAGCAGTGTTCTTATGGAATACCATAGACAAGGTTATAATGTATACTTTTTTAATATCGCTGTCAGTCATCTAATTGACAGATAAAAGTACTGGAGTAGAAAAACTACTATTTAAGTTAGTAGATAATTAATTACTACTACTAGAGACTCTGATCCCACAGTCAAACTGTGAAAACCGTTTTGTGGGAAATATATTACTTCTAAGAATGTAACCCCATTTTAGGATAAGATAATAATGTATTTAAATCAAGGTTCTCTGTAATATAACTTAAATCTAAGTATGCAAGATAACATTTCTGTAGAAATTAGTGTTGAACATAAACCTTTCACAGAAAAGCTATTCAATTTACGAAATCTAATTCAAATTCATGTACATTTATTACCCTTATTCTAGTTACATGGTATCCAACGAATTTATGGTATAACTAGATAAACGAATTAACATAACACTGTTTGAGTGATTTCAACTTGTGAATAACTAATGTGCTTAATTTGGGCGTGATTTAGTTAGTGTAATGTAGGAATGAAGTAAGTGTACAGAGTAACAACAGATAACTTAATAGCTTGAAGAGTTTTTGTGCTTACCTGAGTTCTACATAATCGTAATCGTCTGAAATGAAATGAAATAATTTATTGCACAAACATAATATACATAAAGATGGTACATTATAATTATGTGTCAATGTATGTTTAGCCACTAATGGCATGCAAAGGAAAACCTATAAGTATCTAAATTGTTTCCGTGCAAAAATTCTCTAGTGACAATGGCATGCAATACGATTAGAAAACTCTATTTACACTTATAATTACATTTTAATTTAATTTAATTACTGCGCTGTTCGATTGTGTTTGCATCTCACTCATGCCGGTTAAAAACGAGCAAGATGCAAACACTATCGAATCGCGTAATCGCTATCGAGAACGGTTATCGCACTGGCGATTGGCGGGACAGTGTACTTACCATAATAATAGTTGATAGCGACTGCAGCGCTCGAAAGTATGTCCGCCTCGCTTCTACCATTACTTTTAGCAGCGAGACGGACTTATCCCCGAACGCCGCAGTCGGACACGTACAAGTTATGGTAACCACACAATCGAAAGCGACGCAATTTTTTGGTGGACCCGACAAATTGTATGGAGTTACGTGGTGAAATTGCGCCCAAACGCGGTCATTTTGTCAGTGTGTTAAGAGCCTAACGTATACTATTGACAAATTGAACGTATAAATTGAACGTATGGTTGACCACGGCCGTAATCATTACCGACAACGGAAGCTCGGTAATACCTCAAACCTATTCTATACCCAATTGTGAAACCCGTAGTATTTGGAAAGTAAGGCCTCTAACCTTTATACAATAGATTTATTTAAGACACCACTGTAAACAGTCTCACCTATGTTTAACAAATAAACACTTTGACTTTGACTTTGAATACTTGTATTCCTTGAATGGTAGTACGTCCCATTATTAGAAAAAAAAAAGAACAGAAAGAACTTTCTGGAAGATTTATATTTAACATTTCAGTAAGTATTGCGTTACTATGCGTGCATGCGTGGATAGTTATAGCAGACAATTTTATTCTCGGTATCGTGATTTACAACGTAATTTCGAATAGCAAATTTATCTGCTTTTTACATAATATAGCTCATACACAAGAAGCACCATAGTGATGCCGAGCGTTTGCAGCACTCTATTCCGTTTCGTTACTCATGTGACAATGCCAATTACAACGAAATAATTATCAAAATTTTAGAAAATTTATAATTGACAGCGTCGAGTCTAATAAAGCCATTTTGACAATCATTTCAATTTCTCATCACAGAAACTTCAGTATCTATATATTTTTAAATTTTAACTGTAACTATCACGGTTCACGAGATACAGTCTATTCACAGACGGACAGACGGACCGATAGCGGAGTTTTTATAATAGCATCCCGTTTTACCCTCTTGTACGGAACCCTAATTATAATAGACTATCGTTGTATTTTATAGACACTATCTCTAATAATTATTTAATAGATTATATTTGGCCCAACTTAAAATACCCTAATCTCGCATCAACAGGGAACGTCGCGTTCCGATTATCGGCGCCTATTTCACTTACCGTAATAGTTATGTTGGCACTAACTGCAATTACCGCGCCCTGGTAATGGCGAGTTGGCTCTAATTGGTTACCTATAACTATTTAGTTAACGGTAAACGTGAGTTAAGGGTTAAATTGTTCATACAAATGTAGATTTTAGTCTGTCTTTGTTATTGTTTGTGGCAAAAAAATATGGTCGGTCTAATGGGAAATTGATACTATGGATTGCAGTAAATGTGTGAGAAGGCGTTTCGTATGTAGGTACCTGTTTTCTTTAGTTCACACATTTTAAATTAAAGTTATAGGATCTTGATGTGTATTTTAACGGAAGTCTACCATCTTTTCTATAGAAAGGCTGTCGCTAAGTTTACACTTAGTCTGTTTACAAACTATTTAACAATGGAATATCATATTGTCTTCTGTTACCGCGATTGTTATTCATTGAAATTAAATACTTAAATCATGGGTCATGGTGTTAATTAACGCGATTAATCCGTTCTAAAGTGTTTAATTTCAATGGAATATAATTATTATGAACATAGAACGAGTCTATCGCGAATGTAGTTAATTTACCTTAATATACCATTTGTAGCAAGATCGCCGTTGACACTTCGCTGATTCATCAGTCAAGCCGAGACCATGACACATGAAACTATGTCGTAAACGTCGGTATATTAAGGTAAATTAACTACATTCGCGATGTACCCATTCTATATTCATAATAATGTGTAAAGCGAAAGTTTATAGTGTTATAATGGTATAAAATGCTAAATAAACAATAATATTGAAGTGAATTTCCCAACCGGCAACGCCGCGTTGAATTACCACTATCACGGGCCTATTTCACTTGCCGTAATCGTTATGTTGGTACTAACTGCAATAACCGGCCCTGGTAATAGCGAGTTGGCTCTAATGGGTAAATAGCTGGTTAACGACGGTTTAGGGTTAAATTGATCGCTTTTAGTTTGTCTTTGCAAATTAAGATATTTATGAATTGTTGCTCAGCGTCCTAGCCTAGTTGGTAGTAGCTTTGTCTACGAAGCAGGAGGTCCCGGGTTCGAATCCTGGTCAGGGAATTTATTTGTATTTTTATCACGAATATTTGTTTGTTTTGTTTGTGTATGCTTCTCAATCTTAAATACCGGGTGTTGCTTGTAACAGGACCAATCAATTTATTCGTAGGTAGTCCTTTAAATTTTGTTAGAAGACGCAATGTACTGCGAATTTTGTCATTTTTGTACTATGACATGGGACGTTAATTAGGCTGATGTTAACATACATTGAACATACTATTTAATTTGTATGAAAAAGTGAAACCTACAGAGTACATCCTTTTATAAAGTTGTTAAACAAAAGTTGTTAGGTTTGAGAAGTATTACCTGCATGCGATTTAATTTTTATTGCTCCTATTACAGCCCAAACACAGTATAGTATAGTTAGACATGTGACATTCAATTGATAGTAGAATTGCTTATTATATTCTTAAATTGGTTTAACAAATATATTCAACATTAATAAATCTTAATACTTTTCAAAAACTAAATAGCAAACGAATTTCATTTGAATTCAATTCACCTTCAAGAACATTTATTTCTAAAGCCCACCTGCCCGAAGATTGAAGCTGTCACTTCCAATTCTAAATTTATAATAACTTCGATTTTCGCTTCACAAAAATTAGCTTATAAAACGCTAGCAAAGACGAATTCACTACCAAATTTACGTCAAAATACTTAATATTCATAAAGATTTTATCAATAAAACGGCCGTGTTTATAAAGTAATTTGTTTTGCATAAAGCAATTCCATTTATCGCCTATAGGACGTTTGACAAAGTGACAGTGTGACAGGTGACGTGAGTGGGATTGGCGTTGACAGATTTATATGAGATAAATGACAGGTTATTGTCGTGAGTAATATTAGGTGTTTGGCATTTTCATTTTGTCGGCGGCATGTTTTTGTTGAGATTTCTTTTGTTTTATGCAAGATTTAACCGTTAATGGAAAAGGGTTTCATATGTTTGGAGTCTTTGTCCGTCTGTCAACGTAACATTTAGTGTAAGATAATATTGATAATCCTATATTTCGAAATAGCTTATAAACTATTTAGACATGCAGGATTATATATAGATGTCTTTCAATAAGGAAATGAAATACACCTAAATAATCTGAAATTTGATGTTTGTTGGTCCTCCTTTGTTGATTCTTTTAGTTTTTCGAGCTGTTTCTTTATATTTAATATCTCTCCTAGTTTCTAAATCAGATATTTTAAAGTGATTAGCAACTGTGTGTAATCATTGTTACTTTTCTTGTCATACTGTGTTCTACTATATTGAAAAAATATCAGTTAGGGATGAAACACACTATAACGGGATGGGACGCGAAGGGGTAGGACGGGACGATCTGTCAGTTTCTATAGAAAACGTCACGTGACATCCGAGGGCTCCAAGCTATCAAGTGATTCTTTCTATAGAAATTGACAGATCGCCCCGTCCCGTCCCGTCCCGTCCCATCCTAGTGTGAGTCATCCTTCATTGCCAAACAAGTGACCGTAAGTTGTTTGTTTCTCTATTTTTTTTAATAGGAAGTACGTAGTTGTGCGAAAAATATTGTATGAAACGTTGTGTAAGCGGGTCAAAGTCAAAACATGTTTTTCTTAACCATTATCTCCTACGGCTCAAATTATTACCAACGCCACACGTATATTAGGCCAAGAAAATTAGATAATTTCCAGGAACTGCTTCCCAGCAAAACACTTATTTAAATTTTCATAATTTTCACACATTACAAATTTACTAAAACGGGGCTTAATCGTGTAGAAATTTTGAAAACCACATATTGTATGAAAATCCATAGGAGCAGTGTTGTTATGGAATACCATAGACAACGTTATAATGTATACTTTTTTAATATTGCAGTCATCTAATTGACAGACAGAAGTGCTGGAGTAGACAAAATACTCTTATTTATTTATAAGTATTTATGCCCTGTCGCATCTTCCAAGAACATTCGCCCGATTAAAAATAACTGAGATTACATTTTGCTAAATGTTTAAATATACGAAGTAAGAAGCATTTTACAGTGTATTTTATTTTAGTTCTTGTTGTAACTTAAACAATAGCAAAGCTTTTACGAGCTGTAATGGCGTCCCACAGAATTTCCAGGAACGTCCCACTTCTAATGTTGGCGGAGCGAAATGTTTCATTCAATAAGATATTGATTTATTGTACAAACCTTAGCCGGCACAGAGGGAACGAAGCAGAATCACAGGTTCTCGCTGATTTTTCTATGGCAGACTAAATTCAAAGTTAAAAGGTATGTAAATGAATTACTTTAACTGTTCACTAACTGTCGTAATTTCATATTTCAAATCCATGTTTAAATATAAGACAAGGTGTAATTTAAATTCCCAACTAATCATTTTTCATTTTCATTTTCATATGTTTTGATCTAAAAATGGGTTAATATTTAGCGTCGATGATAATGGTAATATATAATTACAAAATTTCGTGAGTCATACTGATATTAAATTACAACGGTTAACACTCACGTATTTTTATCACAATAGGCGTGACATGTTTCGACTGCATCGGGCAGTCATAGACGGACAGACAGAGTGGTGTTGTCACCTTCGCGGCTCGGGCATCACGAAGACAATACGTGAGTGTTGACCGTTGCAATTTAATATAATGGTAATATTACGCAAATAATATTAAATACTAGCTATTTCCCGCTTTGTCTGCGTAAACATATATATGTTTTATTAGTGGTTTAAAATGGCTCGAGGCCATTCTTTACCTATTACCATTTGTTTCTAGGGAAATAACACATATATCACCCGTGCCGAACATGGAGATTTAACGGTTTTACGTGTATGAGTTTTCTTCAGTTTCGCTTTAAACACATACAAGACAAATATGCCGTCATGTTCACAAATGACAAAATATTTATTACATTAAATTAAAAAAATCGACTTAGTTAAATTTTTTTTTTACGTAGTAGGTACCTACTTCCGGAAGAAAAGTTTGCTGGTTTTTTGCATATATTATCCAAAAATATTCCATTCGAACATAATGTGAGAGTCAAGCTATTATAATTTAATATCTGTCACAACCGTATCTTTCCTTGATTACATATTAATTTTCATCTAGATCCGTTCAGTTGTTTTACCGTGAAGAGGTAACAGACAGACAGATTTACTTTCGCATTTATAATATTTATAGGAATAATAACTTTTTTGATAAATTACAAAACGCAGTCATCTTTAAAAATGTGACTGCATTAAGGCTGGATTTGACTAACCTTTTTAACCAAGAGTAACTCTTGGATACTATTGGATACTAATGTCAAAATCCCATAGTAATTTGACGTTTTTATCTGAGAGTAAGCGTTATGCTCGGAAAAAAACTTTGGTAAAACGCAGCCTAAGGCTTTTGTTGTAATACCTAAAAGTTTGGTCAAATCCAGCCTTAGTAATACATTTTTGTCGCATTTCACCCATACGTAAATAAAAAGGGTGATTTTTGGCTCCAAAACACCGTAGTAGGTATTTTCATCAATGTAAATCGTCTTTAGCCCGTATAAGTGGAGAATTCTCGCTGAAAGTACCTCATCTGTGCCGCCACGCTCGGAGAGCAAATATTTGATCGCGACTTTGATTTTATTGGCTATTTTTAAGCCCGCTTTGAATACGACTTGAACGTTTGCCTGCCGACGGGCGGAAAAAGTGGAAAATGTAAGCGGAAAAAACTGGTGATGTGTGAAGTGTGAGATTTATGGGTTCAAAAAGTTAAATACGATTTTATTTGACAATGCTTTTGTATTAAATTAAAGTAGCAAAAGCTCGTTTCATTTTACAATATTTTTGAATTAAGCAGAAACGTCTGCTAACGAAACCGAAATTAGACGAATGAAATATATATAAACAGATGATTGATCGTCCCCCCTTTTTAGATTTTTTAATAATATGACTGTAATTTGCATTCCATTTTCAACCGACTTCAATATTTCAAAAGGAGGAGGTTCTCAATTCGACTGAATTTTTTTTTTTATTTTTTATTTTTTTTTTTTTAATGGATGTTCACTCATAACTCCGTCATTACTGAACCGATTTGAATTTTTTTTTTGTTTTCTAAAAGTAGACGGTTCCTGGTTGGTCCCGTTTTTTTCAAAATCCATTTCTGATGATGGGATCCATGAGGAACTGAGGGAACTCCTCAAATTTGAAAGGCACATGCATGCTGATTTGGGTGATTTCTTAAGAAACTCGAGCATTTCTTTACGAAAATCATCAATTTGGTGGAGTGGACCTGATGATGAAGACCAGGGATGGCAAAGTGGAACTGCTTCGTAATTCTCAGGACTATGATCCGATTTTAAAAAATATTTTTTTGTCTGTATATAGATGGTTTCAGGATTGTCCCGTTTTTTTCAAAATCAATTTCTGATGATGGGATCCATGAGGAACTGAGGGAACTCCTCAAATTTGAAAGGCACATGCATGATGATTTGGGTAGTTTCTTAAGACACTCGAGCATTTCTTTACGAACATCATCAATTTGGTGGAGTGGACCTGATGATGAAGACCAGGGATGTCAAAGTGGAACTGCTTGGTAATTCCCAGGACTATAGTCCGATTTTAAAAAATATTTTTTTTTCTGAAATTAGATGGTTCCAGATTTGTTCCGTTTTTTTCAAAATCAATTTCTGATGATGGGATCCATGAGGAACTGAGGGAACTCCTCAAATTTGAAAGGCACATGCATGATGATTTGGGTAGTTTCTTAAGACACTCGAGCATTTCTTTACGAACTTCATCAATTTGGTGGAGTGGACCTGATGATGAAGACCAGGGATGGCAAAGTGGAACTGCTTGTTAATTCCCAGCTCTATCATCCGATTTGAGACATTCATCTTTTCTTTGTAAAGAAATACCTTCAAGATAGTCCTATTTGATTATAGTTCTATTTTGATGATGGGCTTCATGAGGGATTGAGAGAACTCCTCAAATTTTAACGGCACATGCATTCTGATTTGAGGGTTTCCTTAAGTAACTAAAACAGTGTTTTGGCGGAGCCAAAATTTTGATGAACTTGATCTGATGATGAAGACCAGGGATCGCAAAGTGGAACTGGTTAATAAACCTAGCTCTACTTATTATCCTAGTTGTGACATTCATCTTTTTGATTTGATTTATATTCTGATGATGGAGTTCTAGAAGAATTCAGAGAACTCTTCAAATTTGAACGGCAGGTTAATTGTGATTAGAGGGTGTTCATAATTAGCTTAGGCATTTTCTTACTGTGGCCATCATTTTGCTGGAGTGGACCTGATGTTGATAACCAGGGATGGCATAATGAATATGCTCGTTAATTTACAGTCTGTCATCCAATTTAACACATTGTTATTTTGTTTGTTTAAAGGTCTACAAGGGAGTTCCGTTTGATTATACTTCAAATGTAATGATGGAAGCCCTAGGACATTAAGAAAGCTCCTCAATTTTCAATCGTACACGTGCGGTGTATTGGATATTTGAAAAGTAAACTGGCTAACTCAAACAAATTCTTAATTTCACTTTTACCGGGAACCAAATGAAGTCGGTTTTTTTTTCTTAAAAATTATTAATCAACCGACTTCAATATTTCAAAAGGAGGAGGTTCTCAATTCGACTGAATTTTTTTTTTTATTTTTTTTTTTTTTTTAATGGATGTTCACTCATAACTCCGTCATTACTGAACCGATTTGAATTTTTTTTTGTTTTCTAAAAGTAGACGGTTCCTGGTTGGTCCCGTTTTTTTCAAAATCCATTTCTGATGATGGGATCCATGAGGAACTGAGGGAACTCCTCAAATTTGAAAGGCACATGCATGCTGATTTGGGTGATTTCTTAAGAAACTCGAGCATTTCTTTACGAAAATCATCAATTTGGTGGAGTGGACCTGATGATGAAGACCAGGGATGGCAAAGTGGAACTGCTTCGTAATTCTCAGGACTATGATCCGATTTTAAAAAATATTTTTTTGTCTGTATATAGATGGTTTCAGGATTGTCCCGTTTTTTTCAAAATCAATTTCTGATGATGGGATCCATGAGGAACTGAGGGAACTCCTCAAATTTGAAAGGCACATGCATGATGATTTGGGTAGTTTCTTAAGACACTCGAGCATTTCTTTACGAACATCATCAATTTGGTGGAGTGGACCTGATGATGAAGACCAGGGATGTCAAAGTGGAACTGCTTGGTAATTCCCAGGACTATAGTCCGATTTTAAAAAATATTTTTTTTTCTGAAAATAGATGGTTCCAGATTTGTTCCGTTTTTTTCAAAATCAATTTCTGATGATGGGATCCATGAGGAACTGAGAGAACTCCTCAAATTTTAACGGCACATGCATTCTGATTTGAGGGTTTCCTTAAGTAACTAAAACAGTGTTTTGGCGGAGCCAAAATTTTGATGAACTTGATCTGATGATGAAGACCAGGGATCGCAAAGTGGAACTGGTTAATAAACCTAGCTCTACTTATTATCCTAGTTGTGACATTCATCTTTTTGATTTGATTTATATTCTGATGATGGAGTTCTAGAAGAATTCAGAGAACTCTTCAAATTTGAACGGCAGGTTAATTGTGATTAGAGGGTGTTCATAATTAGCTTAGGCATTTTCTTACTGTGGCCATCATTTTGCTGGAGTGGACCTGATGTTGATAACCAGGGATGGCATAATGAATATGCTCGTTAATTTACAGTCTGTCATCCAATTTAACACATTGTTATTTTGTTTGTTTAAAGGTCTACAAGGGAGTTCCGTTTGATTATACTTCAAATGTAATGATGGAAGCCCTAGGACATTAAGAAAGCTCCTCAATTTTCAATCGTACACGTGCGGTGTATTGGATATTTGAAAAGTAAACTGGCTAACTCAAACAAATTCTTAATTTCACTTTTACCGGGAACCAAATGAAGTCGGTTTTTTTTTCTTAAAAATTATATGACAATTGCTTACATGTAGCATAGCGTTGGCTGGCGTGTGTGCACAGGATGGAACCCTCTCCACAACCAAGGGTGTTCTGATGAGAATTTGGGAGGCCATTGCTTCGCTATAAAGACTGCGCCAAGATGGATATGGCAACATTTGAAATCGACTATCAAAACTGGGTTCCAACCCAAAGGGTAAATTAGCCTTATCGGGATTAGCCCGGTTTCCTCACATCTATTCTAAGCGATTGATAAATGTCAAATGATATTTCGTACATAAGATACGAAAAACTCATTGGTACGAGCCGACTGGATTTGAACCCGAGACCTTCGGATTGAAAGTCTCACGACATACCGCTGAGACATATTATGGTCAAATTAAATAAAAATGGTAAACTTATTCACGCTAAACAGCTCCAAAATAACTTTGAGCGACTATATTAAAAAATACCTTCTTCAATACAAAGCAAAACATCCTTACATTCATTTTCTTAGAGCAATAACTCGTGACAACTTTCATTATTGTGTAAGGAAACATATTGAATGCCAAAAGTTTTCTTCACAAGCAAAATCTTGGGAAAATCGGATGTGATATGTCACCTGTCATTGTGATATATTGTTGATAAGAAATAATAATATTTTTTTGGAGAAATATCATTTGTAATTTTTAGGGTCCCATGAGTGTAGCTATATTGAAATTAAACACTTTAGAACAGATTAATCGCGTTTATTAACACCATGACCCTACGTTTACAGAGGAACGTGTAAGTAGTGGATATCGAGATATTGGGTGACTGAGTAGCCCCTTGTATAATTGGGATACTTTGGTATGCCTATTTATTAGAATAAAGTGTAAATGTTGTATTTTCGCGCGTTATTGTGCAAAAGTATACTGGACTCTTAAGCATTTATAGCATATGGTACTTTGACAGTGAACCCCTCTTAGCGGCTAAGTGCTTAGGAATTTCAATAAAATAAACTTTACTTTTTGTTCTAATATTTGAATACTTTTTTACATACTTCAGAGAGAGTTTTGATACAAATAGTTTAAATGTAGACAAATCTAGTTTCAAACCTGACATTTAGTTTAATCCTAAGCCGTCCAGCAATTTGGTCCATTCCAATTTTAGAGCAAAATGTCACGTAGCGCTGAAACCTGATTATACTTGGCTGGACTTGTCTGGTTCGTGACTTGGCTCGCCTAGCCAAAACTATGCCCAAGACCTTGGCTAGGCTTATGACCTTAAATATCTAGAATTTCAGATATAGCTTTTATGAGTGTGTAACCTAACAATGAGTTTATAGCATTTCGGTTATGGAGAGAGCTTAATTTTACAGAATTTAGATCAATACAATACAATAACTTGAAAGTGCACCTAAAAACACAAACTGGTATAGATTATATACGAAAAAGAGGTAAACAACAGGCGGTATTATCGCTAAAGAGCAATCTCTCCCAGAAAACCTTTGGGTGGACGAGATAAGAAATTAGGAAAAAGGTATACCTACTGTAGGTGGTGCAAAATCGGAAAAAGTATAATGCTACAAGCAAAAATATGACACATACTGAAACCACAAATCGTAAAAACGTACGTAGATATAGTTACAAATACAACAAATAATAGTCAATGTATTCTTTTCTTTGCAACGCTTATTTTTTTAGTATAATTTGAACCAGGGCCCGTAATTTTCATGCCGATGACAGACAAATGACCTCAAGCTTCATACATCATGTTTTAGGTTTTACGTTGAAAGAATAATGCTGTCATTGAATAGTGTCAAAACTATTACGTTCGACGTTAGAATCGAACGTTGATAGACTTCATCTGTCATGAACTCAATTCGTATTAAAACATCCTGTGTGTTTATATACGTCAGTATGACGAAACCTGCATGAAAAGTACGGCCCTGAATTTAAAATTAATTACTCCTTAATTTACTTGTGCGGAAATGAATATTCTCCTACGGAATGAAAAGCCGAACGCGGTCAAAACAGACATTATTTTTTTTAGAACTCCATATTGAGTCAAAATGAAAACAACCCTTTGGAGTTCAAACTCCGCAACGGTAAATATTAGTTAAACCACAGCACTGTCGCATCCCGCTTATTTACCAAACAAACTTCAGCTTCGATGTAAAAAATGCTAATTAAAACTTTGCTCCCAAGCGAAAAGCAAAAAAAGCAGGTATCAGACCCTGTTGCCTTCGCTTATAAGCGAGAATTTAACTTGAGTGAACTCCGAACTGATTACGTGTTTGTGATCTTGATGTTAACATCTATTTTAGGCAAAAACAGACCATATTTAATCTGGTCGGTTTGCAATGTTTGCGAGGTAAGCTAGCGCATGGCATGAGAGTTTAGAAACATTTAATTGTGTCTGAAAGTATCAGTATCAGTCGAAACATGTCACGCCTATTGTGATAATAATACGTGAGTAAGTAGCAATTTAATATCAGTATGACTCACGAAAGTTTAAATTACGTTACTCAATATTTTTCATTTTTAATAATTGAAATAAGGAATGATGGGATTTTTTTTAAATGGATTGTTACTTATGAAACGCTAAGCATTCAGCTCGTTATCAACCAATTTTTGTCACGCAGGCTCAAAGCGGGTTACAGACTTTATATACATTTTTTAATTTATTAGGGGTTTTTGCAGGTTTCCTGACGATATTTTCCTTTCAGCTAAAAGCAACTAGTCAATATTAAATGACATTTCGTACGTAAGTTTCAATAATTTTATTGGTTTAAACCGGCGGGGTCTGAACCAGAGATTGAACAGAATTCTCTAGAGGCCGAGCGCACATTATTTCCCAAAATTTCGAAAATGAGCAATTAATTTTCTCAATCCACACAAACTTTGAGAATATTACGTAGTTTTTCATTATTAATATGCAGCACGAGTCCTTGAAACCAGCTAAACCCACGTCATTGTTGAAATGGACGAACTTACTACCATTTCATTTGAGTTAAAACCTACACGAACCGTAATTTTCATCACAATCTTACCAAATTTCATTCCGCCACATTCGTCCCGCAATAACAATTTAACGAATAACAACATAATGCTCGCAGTAGATTGCTCGCTGTCAATCTAATATTTATGTGGGTTGGTATTTACGAGGCGCAACGGATATTGCTATGTCCAGGGAATCGCGGTATATCTCATCATATTACTGGCCGCAGTAAACGGGTTTAGGGACCGCTTTATACGAGACTGAATCATTTTTGCTTTTAAATGGAATGCTTGTATTTATTGAGCTGTTTGGAGTAACGCTTGGGAATATTTTATTTGAAATTTATGAAGGTTTCGTGGGGAATACTAAGTCTGGTATCACGTCGTGTTGTAGCTACGTGATCTCGAGCTAATATTTGGCTTTCATCAGATGTTTTGACATGTTCTTCAGATAACAGGGACTGTGTGAAAAAAACATGCATAAGAAAATACTTTGCAACTATATTACAACGAATATACCGGGTATTAAATTGCAACGGTTAACACTCACGTATTTTTATCACAATAGGCGTGACATAGGTGATAGGTGAGTGTTAACCGTTGCAATTTAATATCAATATGTCTCACGAAAGTTTAAATTATATACCGGGTATTTTTAATTTACTTCAAATTTTAAACAGACGTAGGCGTTAGATCTATGAACCGATATTGCAATGAGGATTACCGCGAGTCGATTTTCCGCTAGGGGCGCTAGTGGAACGTGGGTCCTGCGGGAACATTGCAAACGTCACTTTGACAATTCTCTCATATTGACACAGGACCCACGCATGAGTGACGCCGCCTGGTGAGCGACAATACGGTAGCTCTTATTAAAGTTTACTTTTTAAGTTTTTTTTCACATAAAATAATTCAGCACGCAATGTCTCGCTACTTTGTCTTACTGGCTTGACGTCACAACTATCAGAAGTAATACCTACATATAGTAATATATGTAGAGACCAGACTCATTTAGATTTGTTTAACTAAGCAGCTCACTTCTTCTTCGGCAGTGTTTCTTATAAGTATCTCAGCGAAATTCGAATTACAGTTTATTATAATAATGAGCCCTAAAACCAGCCACTGAGTTATGACATCAGTAAGCAAAATATTTCAAACTTGAAAAACGAGCGTAAATTCCGTCTATGCTAAGTTACATAAATTTATGAAATTAAACACTTTAAAACGGATTCATCGCGTTTATTAATACCTACGTTTCATGCCTTTTACAGTACTCGTTTTAACAGAGTTAAGATGGTGACTGAGATAATACGAATTCTCCCCGTCAATTAAAAAAGTTACTCGGTACCACCAGCTTGCGATCCTGTATTACATCTCATCAAGGATCAAGCACGACACAGGACTGGAAGACCTTAGTGTGGACTTTCTTTGAAAATATTGAAAACGGATAAAAGGGGCAGAATGAGGTTTTTTTTGTTGCTTCTTTCTGCATCATAAACCAGTTAGGGCAGCGTTCGTAAGTGGTATGTATGTTAATCCTCACAGGGTTTTTTTTACAATTTTTTATTATAATTATAGAATGCCCTTCAGGCAATGTATTACTAGCTTTTTGCCCCTCTAGGCATTGTAGACCAACTTTTGTTTTTGTTTTTAATTATTTTTATATTTTTGTATGTTCATACAAATATATAAAAATAATTTGCACAAGTAACTTTTTTGATTGACGGGGAGAATTCTCATTCTCTCAGTCATCATCTTAACCCTGTGAAAACGAGTGCTGTAAAGGGCTCGAAACGTATGGTCGTGGTGTTAATAAACGCGATTAATCCGTTCTAAAGTGTTTAATTTCAATGAATAACAATCGTAGTAACAGAAGACAATTGCATAAATTTTGATAGCTCAGACTGTGAGTGTGTTAAGTAAACGTGATAATTTCATAGAAATATAACGTTTAAAATAACACTTAAAAGTTTGAGAGTTCATTGGTTTCGAAGAGTTAATGTAGTTTGACTCTATAGTGTCACAAGATGCGTAATGTAATCATATTTTAAGAAAAAAAAATATTGGACATTCTTACACAAATTGACTAAGTCCCGCAGTAAGCTCAAGAAGGCTTGTTTCACGGGTACTTAGACAGCAATATATGTAATACATAAAAAACATCCATGACTTAGGAACAAATATCTGTGTTCATCACACAAATAAATGCCCTTATTCGAACCCAGAACCATCGGCTTAGCAGGCAGGGTCACTAACAACTACGCCAACCGGTCGCCATTGTTTACACGATTGTTTAATTTATTAAATATAGCAATTGATAGGACAATGCGCTCTTCTGATATAGTCGATAAACAAAATACTCTAGTTTGAAAATCCATTAAAATACTCACTTACAGTGTTTATGTCCACAAGTCGCACCTTCGTCCAAACTTAAATGCTTGAATGGAAATCTTAACGCACAAAACAGGAACTCACATCCTCATTCAACTAAATAACTCCTTCCCTAAATATCTAAAACACAATCCCGACACAAATAACCTAATTTACCAAATGGTTACATATCGCGCGCCACCCTCCAGAGACCAGGGGTGTCGATTTGGTGAAATTGGCCCGCGGGTCGGTATTGCGTGCCCTGTTTTATTACCCGATGCTCATTGTATTTCCGTTGATGGACAGCCCTGGTTAATGGTCATTAGTTTGGAACTACATTTCAAGTTGAGCGCGATAATATTGGGATTGTTAGTTAGGCTTTTGTATAACTTGCTATGGAAGGTCGATTCCAAAATAATAGTGTTGATCTATTATTATCAAGAACGGTTTTGCACGAGTTAGGTAAACTTGTTATATTACAAATTCAGTTTCCTACTGACTCGTTTAATATTCGTTTATGTTCATATTTTTTTTCTACTCCAGCACTTCTATCTGTCAATTAGATGACTGACAGCGATATTAAAAAAGTATACATTATAACGTCTATGGTATTTCATAAGAACACTGCTCCTATGGAATTTCGTACAATATATCAGCACTGTTGTTTTTTTTTAATACCCAGCATACGACATGTTCCACATTCTAACACCTATCGAGATTTAGCTTTTTTCGCCATTTTAGTCGTCGTAGAAAAACTAGCGTATGTAACATGCTCATAATTGGTTATTTAAACTCTCGGGTCTATTATTACAACTTGACTACGTCTCTTTTTGTAACGGCGGCCCTCAAGTTTTAAGAACCCTTATTATATCACTGATGCATAAACTACTATTTCATCACACCTGCTCGTAAATGGTGATATTATATGCAAGCATACTTAGACTTAATGAGCTGTATTAAGCCCATGGCCTTAAAGGATTCTCATACTACTTTACCACCCACCCGCAGCTCCCGGAGCACCTGCCCCCCACGCGTTCGCCGCACGTAGTCGCCGCTCACTCCGTAGTAATGTGGACTGTGCTGCTACACTGTCGCTAATAATTATTGTTTCTTTACCTGCTTAGATTTTTTTTTATTTCCTCGCGAATCTGATGAAAAACATTGTATGTATCACGGGCGGTGCAAGAATTGCGAACTCGTGCTAAAATTAAGCCATCGTCTTCGACTCGGGCTTAAATTCACACTCGATCGTAATTTCTTGTTTACCGCCCTTAACGCACAATGTTATTTAGGCCCGGGTTTATATAGGCTGCGAATTAATGTATGGAGTGACAGGCAACATCGTATGTTTTGACTTGCTACTAATAAATAATAATAATAAAGAAGAGTGTATCAAGATCATTTTAAAGTTAAACACAACATAATTATGCTAGAAGGCAATTTGAAAATTCATATATATCCGTGGATTTATTTGGGAACGTATTTTCTCAAACTGCATAAACATGCAAACTTAAACCTCAGTATAACTTTTACCTGAACTCTGAACAATAGTCCGGGTTCTGGAAATATAAAATGATCCTCGTAAACAAAAGAATAACTCTACCGCAAGAACAAGTACGTGCTTTACTAGAATCAAGTTTGAACAATGTTGAACAATGGCATTTCAAAAATAGGGTACCATTTCCTTTTTTAGGGTTCCGTAGCCAAAATGGCAAAAACGGAACCCTTATAGTTTCGTCATGTCCGTCTGTCCGTCTGTCCGTCTGTCCGTCTGTCCGTCTGTCACAGCCGATTTACTCGGAAACTATAAGTACTACAGTGATGAAATTTGATGGGAATATGTGTTGTATGAACCGCTACAAAATTATGACACTAAATAGTAAAAAAAAGAATTGGGGGTGGGGCCCCCCATACATGTAACTGAGGGATGAAAATTTTTTTTTCGATGTACATACCCGTGTGGGGTATCAATGGAAAGGTCTTTTAAAATGATATAAAGTTTTCTAAAAAACATTTTTCTTAAAGTGAACGGTTTTTGAGATATCAGCTCTCAAAGTCGTAAAAAGTATGTCCCCCCCCCTCTATTTTTATAACTACGGGGTATAAAATTCTAAAAAAAATAGAGGTGATGCATGCTAATTAACTCTTTCAACGATTTTTGGTTTGATCAAAGTATCTCTTATAGTTTTTGAGATAGGTTGATTTAACTGTAATTTTGGTTAAGTTATTGTGCTTACACTGAAAACGATGGCTGAACCTTATAAGATAGATCAAAAAATATACTACAGTATTGTACACCTTTAAAAATCCGCGATGATATAAAATCTTTATAATGTAGGTACTTTTTACGAGAAATATTAGCTTATTCAAGCAATACGCCATTAATCCTTATCCAGTAATGTACCTTAAATACATTGTGCATTTGATAAAGTTTAATATTACAAATGTGATTGTTGAGTAATAATAGGTTAAACATATCCATCGAACCAATATTTTTAAAACGCGTTAATCCTATAGATTATTATTACATCGATTCAAGAAGATCGGTCGCTCGCTGCGCTGCAGCGCGTGAGTTGCGGGGCGTGGTCTCGCGCGGGGGCGGGGATAAGATAGCTAACCGCGTCGACCCGAACGGGCAGACACGTGAGGGCAGACGTCGTTGTCACTTGTGCGCGCTAAGAGAATTTCATCGTTCCCATTTACTTCTTTCGCAAGTCGAATTTGGCGTTGAGACTTTTTAATATTGAATTGTACCTATTATAAAAAATAAGTAAGTAGGTATACTGGTTTAATAGGTGCTATTAAACCGGTCACGTACTAATAAATCTCCCAATAATATAAATTCATTTGTTTTTGGTGCAAATTTTAGTGTTTCGTAGCAGGTTTTTAAAATTTCTAAAGCTTATTGTATATCATCTAACAATGGATACTTTAGATAATACGTTTTCCTACATTCTGAATTATAATAACTATATCGAAGATGATGTGGTTCGCGCATTTCATGAAAAGTTACTTCGGTGCACATCATTTAGACCGCGTGAGCTAGAATTATTTCAACACCCTGAACTGATTGAACCTGTACCTAAAAATGAGACGCACCTTCAAGTAATTTATGACGGTGACGTGGGATTAGTGGGGCACTGGAGTTGTATTTATTACATTAATGGAATACTGCGTGTGTACGATAGTCTTGTTGGTGTTCTAGGAAAATCGCAAAAAATATATGTAAAAGCCTTGTTTCCGTATCTATCGGAGTCATGTATTCAGTTTCCAAGTGTTCAGCGACAACCGAATACTATTGATTGTGGTTTGTTTGCCATTGCTTTTGCCACCTCTTTAGCTTTAAAAACGAACCCTTCTCAATTTAATTACGTGCCAGAAATGATGAGACCCCATTTGCTTGAAATGCTTTTAACCGATGGGCTTTTGGCTTTTCCCGCTACGAGCAGGCGTTCACCAGGACGTGCCCCTTCTAATCTTTTCAATAATATAGCCCTTAAACTGGAGACAAATAAACAGAAACAGACTGAAAAGAAACAGAAACACCGTTCACAAAATTCAATAACATCCCACAGTCAGAACGATAACTTAAATTTTAATCAGAATTACGAGTATGTTATGGAGGAAACACAGAGCATAGCGAATAACTGTACTACTATGGACGCGGAACGTATAAAACAAAACAATAGAGATAGAAAGAGGCTGTCCAGATCTAATAAAGATGTTTCAATTAGAGAAAAAGAGAGGAACCAAGTCGCTAAAGAGGTTCTTAGGTCCAACAAACGAAAAAAGTGTCATGAACAGGTAGTGAATAGTTCTCTTCGCCGAAGCAAACGCTTAAATCTAGAAATAAGGCAAGTTGAGCAAGAACGCGACACTGAAGCTCATCGAGCTGCCCGTCAAGATGACGAGTACAGACGAGATGAGCAACAGCGTAATACTCAAGCTCATCGGGTAGCTCGAACGGATGTCCGATATCGACAAGCTGAGCAAGAGCGCGACACTGAAGCTCATCGAGCTGCCCGTCAAGATGACGAGTACAGACGAGATGAGCAACAGCGTAATACTCAAGCTCATCGGGTAGCTCGAACGGATGTCCGATATCGACAAGCTGAGCAAGAGCGCGACACTGAAGCTCATCGAGCTGCTCGTCAAGATGACGAGTACAGACGAGATGAGCAACAGCGTAACACTCAAGCGCATCGAGTAGCTCGAATGGATGTCGAATTTAGAGAAGCTGAGCAAGAGCGCGACACACACGCTCGTCGTGTTACTCGAGAAAACGAGGAATATAGACGAAATGAACAGATGCGAAACAGTGCTGCTAGACAAGAATTACGATCGAAGCAAAAAGATTCATGGGACTTAACTGTACAAAATTATTTAAAAAATATTAAGGAAGGAAACACGCATCCTTGCCACTGCTGCGGTAGATTGTGGCACATTAATTCTATAAAAAAAATATCTAAGGATATTGCTTTAAACAAATATGGACAACTATTTGTGGATAATGTTTTCCATTTAAATCCAACTCAAAATTACGGAGAATTTTGTTCCACATGTGCAAGATATATTAACAAAGGTACTATACCTAGGCTTGCGAGGGCGAATGGTTTAATTTTTCCCTGTATTCCAGAAGTATTAAAAGACTTGACTCCTCTGGAAGAGCGTTTGGTAAGCCCACGCCATGTCTTTTTGAAAATTGTTCGCAGGGGTCAGGGTTTAGGATTCCAACATGGCCTTCAAGGTAACGTTGTTAATGTTCCAGTGCTAGTTAACAACATGGTCAGTGCTTTACCTCGGTCCGTAAATGACGACAACGTAATTACAGTTGAACTGAAACGAAGGTTTTGTTATAGGCACGGCCGCAAAGAACAAGTACGGCCTGAATTCGTGCGTAGGGCCGCGCAATATTTAGTACAGTGCGAGTTATTTCAGGAAAACGGTGTCGCACTAAATGTATCTTGGGCAGGTAATGATCCTGAAAATGAAACTAGATGTACATGCGATGCCGATGCTATCGACGAAGAGACTGTAGATCCTACGGAAGGTGTTGAACTTAACCCAGGAGGTACAGAAACACTTTTGGATGACAATCAGGATGTTATAGTACTGGCTCCCGGTGAAGGACAGCGCCCTATCTCTTTATTATTTGATGAGCATTTAGAGGAGTTGGCATTTATAAAAGTTCATTGCGGCGTCAAACGAGATTTTAAGATTAATTTGAGACATTCTGAAATAATTAAATCGGAAATATCAAGACAAGACCGACGAGCTGTTCGACCGGATTATCTTTTTACTGCTCTAAAAAAACAGCAAATGACAATTGTAAAAAATAGTATAACAACATGTCTTCGAAAAAAAACTGTTAAAGGAACACCAGTTTTAGCCAGTAATGTTCTAGATATGAACTATATAGATAATTTAGTTCAGCACGACGACGGGTATCGCGTACTTAGTGGCATTAGAAATTCTCCTTCACACTGGGAGGGAGAAAAGAAGAAGGTATTAGCCATGATAAGACAGTTTGGAGTACCATCTTTCTTTTTGACGCTGTCGGCTGCCGAAGTACAGTGGCTAGAACTTCTGGTAATGCTAAAGGAAGTTGTTGACGGTGAAACTGTTTCTTTGTATGAAGTCGAAAATCTAAGTTACGAAACGAAAGCGCGGCTCATTCAATCCGACCCGTTTATATGTGCCTCTTACTTTGAAACAAAGCTAAGGGAAATTCGTAAAACGTGGTCTTGTTCTTCCGGTCCTTTTGGAAAGTATGTTATTAGTCATTTTTACTATAGGATTGAATTCCAGCATAGGGGCTCGCCACATGCACATATGATGCTTTGGCTTGAGGAGGCACCTATTTTTGTACCCGGTGATGTTGAATCAGCTGAAAGAGTCGTCCAGTTTGTGGATAACATTTTAACTTGTGATAGCAATGAACTAACAGAGGATATTCTTCATGTTCAAAAACATAAACATACGCACACGTGTAGGCCCAAGCCGGACAAACTTTGCCGTTTTGATATACCGTTTTTCCCTTTAGATTCCACTCAAATACTAGTCGAACTTCCAAAGGATAATGCTTCTTATAAAAGGGTCAAAGATATTGCAAGAAGTATCCAAATTAAAATGCAAGATATTCCACCTGAAATAGAAACATTTACAGATTTTTTGGAATTCGTAGGTGTTACATATGAAAATTATATTTTAGCTATAAGAAGCACTTTAAAGAGGCCCAAAGTATTTCTAAAGCGGTCTCCAAAAGACACGTATATCAATGCATTTTCTAAAAAAATCATAGAGTTGCATAAAGCAAATATGGATATCCAGTATATAGTAGATCCATTTGCTTGTGCAGTTTATATTGTGGATTACATAAATAAGGCAGACAAAGGTATGTCACGTCTTTTACGTTCCGCCATAGAAGAAGCTAAAAATGGCAATAGCAGTATAAAGGAGTCCTTGCGTAGCGTTTCAAATGTTTTTTTGAACGCTAGTGAAATTTCTGCTCAAGAGGCCGTGTACTGTCTAGCAAGTTTTCCACTATCGAGAGCTAGTGAAGGAGAAATATATGTTAACACTAGTCTGCCACAGGAAAGAGTACATATTTTAAAAAGTACGCGTGAAATTCAAAATTTAGATCCTAATTCGGATGATATATTTCAAAAAAGCTTCATTGATTATTATACTAAACGACCAATTGCATTAGAAAATGTCAGTTTAGCCTATTTTGCAGCCTATTATTATTACTCGAAACGCCGGCCGGTCGCTAGTGCTACCTATCTAGATTCTAGTGACGACAATGACCATAGTCAAGAAATGGACGAAAACAACGGCAGTTGGCTTCCCCTACAAGACAATTTGGGATTTATAAGGCAAAAAATAAAACCCAGAATAATCCGTTTTCGCCGTTACAGTTATCATGAAGACCCAGATAACTTTTACCGAGAGCAAATAATGCTCTATATACCTTGGCGTAACGAGGAAGAGGAATTAATTAATCCTCATTTAGATTTAAAAAATATTTTTTTGCAACATAAAGATTTAATACAAAATGAAAGTGATCAGTTTAACAAGCTTGGAGGGCCAGACCAGTTCGAATCTTTATTGTTAGCTATAAGAGATGCTGATTCAAATGAGGAAAATGAGGAAATTAATGAGAGAGGGGTAAATGGGGTAGAGCCTTTCGGAGACTACGAATTTGAAACTCAAATCGGAGATGTTGCTGAGGACATTATTCCTGGCGGTCATGGTGGACCACAAATATGTGGCGATCCTTTAACTTTTATCGCTAAACCTCCGCAACTTTGTGAAGGTGATGTGCTTGATTTATGTAGAAAGTTAAATTTTGACCAACGAGACATATTACTACACGTCCTTGAAAACATGCGTAAGGCATCTTCTCCTATTTATTTATTTATAAGTGGGGGAGCTGGAGTTGGCAAAAGTGTCTTAATAAGAGCTTTGTTCCAGTCCTTGACACTTCAGTTTAATAGGGAACCTGGCACGAACCCTGATGATTTAAAAATTCTCCTCACAGCGTTTACTGGAAAAGCCGCATTTGGTATAGGCGGACAAACCGTACACAGCGCCCTGGGCCTTCCAGTTTCGCAAGCAGGAAGTATTTTACCGGAACTTTCACCCAGTGTCGCCAACACATTAGCCACAAAATTGTCAAAAATGCGCCTTATTATTATTGATGAAATTTCCATGTTGGGTTCAAGAACTTTTCATCAAATCAATCGCCGACTACAACAAGTATTTCATTCATCTGTTTTATTTGCTGGCATATCTGTAATTGTTGTCGGTGATTTCAGGCAACTACCACCTGTCGGTGACAATTGGGTGTTTCAGCCTAGCTCACGAAATCCTCTTGCTGAATTATGTGGAACACCAATTTGGGATCTCTTTAGCTTAACGGAATTGCATCAAATAATGCGACAAAGAGATGATGTTGCCTTTGCTACAGCTTTAAATAATATGGCAAGTGGGACAATGACCGATGAAGATATAACACTATTTAAAAGTCGTTGTTTTAATAACAATACGTTGCCAGAGGAATCCCGAGGAGCCATTCATCTATATGCCAGCAATCGAGAGGTAGACAATCACAATAACGCAGTCTTATCAAGTATGACTACCGATGGAGCTATATCGAAAGCAATAGATACTGTTTGCGGTGAATTAAATTCCACAATGAAGCAAAAAGCTTTAGAGACAGTTTCCAAATTAACGACTCAGCAAACATACGGTCTTCCTTCGACTTTAGTTTTAAAGATCGGTGCTAAATACATGTTGACTGTTAATATAGATACTGCAGATGGCCTTACTAACGGATCTACTGGTAAACTATCAGCTATTGATTTTGCCATCAACAGGGCAACTGGTGAAAGACGGCCGTTGCGTATGTGGTTATCCTTCGATGATAATGTCATTGGCCAACACAAACGATGCAATGCAATCTCTTCGCTGCACCGTTATAAAAATAGACTGGACCAGGGCTGGACACCATTAGAACCGGTTACGTATACAGTAAAGCGGTATAAATCATCAAATTTACAGGTTCGGAGGAGTCAGTTTCCTGTTGTGCCAGCGGAAGCCATCACTATACACAAAAGTCAAGGTACAACCTTAGAGCGAGTGGTGATACATTTAAAACCTACAATTCAAAGATCAATGATGTACGTAGCGTGTTCTCGTGCAACTACTGCACAAGGTTTATTTATAGTAACTGATTCTTTCAAACCGCCACGCCCCCCTAGTTCTCAAGATTCTATAGTAAAAGAAATGGCTAGATTGCGACAGAAACTATTAGTTCCCGTTTTCCGATTTTTGAGGGAACCTCGTAACTGCTCTCAAATTGTGTATCATAATGTACAATCTTTAAATAAACATTTACCGGACATAGCCAGTGATCCACAAATATTATCATGTGACATTTATTTTGCATCAGAAACTTGGAGTTGCTTAAACGATAACTTCTCTTTACCCGGTTTCATAGAATTAATTAGAACAAATGGGCCGGAACAAACATCATCAAATCCTGGGTTTGGGGTTCTAGCATTTATTAAACCGAATTTGCCGATTACATCTCCTAAAAGCTACTTAGAGCAATCAAGTAGTGTTTCTGGACACATTGAAGGAGTCTCATTGGAGTATGATAATAAGAGATTATTTGCAATAT
The DNA here is from genome assembly GCA_949128165.1 of Lathronympha strigana. Classification (NCBI taxonomy): domain Eukaryota; kingdom Metazoa; phylum Arthropoda; class Insecta; order Lepidoptera; family Tortricidae; genus Lathronympha; species Lathronympha strigana. The sequence goes on from OX421903.1 coordinate 1,721,929, forward strand.
ACAGATCACCTAGGTGCTCCAATAATACCTTAAAAGAATTTATGAACAAATATATATTTAATGAACATTCTATGCCTACACTAATTTTTGGAGATTTTAACGAAGATTTCCTCAAACAAAACTACATACATAAATTTATGCAGAATGCGGGATATACACCTCTTCTCCAAAATTGTATAACCACTAGAGGTGAAACTCACCTGGATAATATATTTGGTAATTTTAATTGTGAAGCTGGTGTATATACTTCTTTATTCAGTTATCACAAGCCGATTTGGGCACGCCTATAGCACGGAATATTTATAAATACATATATAAAATTAATATTCATACATAAAAGTACAAGGCAAAATATCGGGAGAGTTTAGGCTCCATTCACCAGGTGTATAAATTGACATAATAAGTTTATTATATTTGCTGCTACGGAACCCTTTGTGCGCGAGCCCGACTCGCACTTGGCCGGTTTTTTTTTAAATATAAGAAGTTTTGGGTTTTACCAGAATCACGAGTATTGATTTAAAAATGAAACAGGGTGTCCCGTTTTTTTGGTCAGTTTCGTAACGCTTTTTCATACATTTTGTATGGGCCGTTACAAAACGGCTTTTTATGGAAAATCGACGATCCCATTTTCATTAAAATGGTGCACTTTTTTCTGAAAATGCCCTACGTGAGTAGGTAGAGATTTAGAGTTAAACAAAGTGAAGTAGCCAGTATTGTAACAAACTTTTTTTTATACTACGACGGTGACAAACAAGCATATACGGCTCACCTGATGGTAAGCGACTACCGTAGCCTATGGACGCCTGCAACTCCAGGGGTGTTACATGCGCGTTGCCGATGCCGACCCTTTAAAAAAATGGAGGATAACTTCCCCAGATGGGCTCTGCTCTAGAATGGGCTCTAGAATGATAACAAACTCTAGATATGATCCGTTCATGACTTGTTTCTTTTTTTTTTTAATCTCGTAATTAGTAATGTTTTTTTCAATGAAGCTTCGAAATTTTTAGTTAATTTATTTTTACATCAAGATATTTCAAAGGCACTGAAACGTTTCGTACTCGCATGTATGTACCTGAACGCCTGAATACCTACTTTAACGTTTCACAAAATAAAAAATGACATTATACGTAAAACCCCTTCCAAAAACAAAACACGACGCAATCCATCTCGATTAGAGTGAATTACCCGCGTATCGAACACCGAAAGTACATAAATTCCGCACAACGCTAATAATCTGATAAATATGACGCGATATGTCATCTGTAATGTACATGTCATCTGTAACTTATATGAATGGCTTTGAGCCTCATGTTTTAACCGATCACTGACAGAGTTATGTAACGTACCTGTGACTGTTTCAAAAGCCTTATTAGAAATGAGGAGAACCAAAGTCATATTATAGCTCAGAGAGTTGCAAGTTGGTTGACCAGCATAGTAGGGATAACGACTAGGTTCAAAAACTATCATTCTAATTAGTCCATCAGTTAAATTATCGAAAATGATTAGACACGTATTTTTTCCTTTTTCAATTTAACTAAAATTTACGAAGATAAAGAGCATTAAAGTTCCGGGATGGGGGCTGGTGACGTCACTACTAGGTTAGAATTGTACCTAATAGTGACGTAACGCGAAACTTGAACGCACTGTATTTTAGATATTTTTGATTTGACGAACAAAAGAAAAATATGTGTACATTATTTTTTAATAATGTAAAAGACGGACTAAATAGATTTTTTTAGTCGTCTAGCCTCTGGGGCTAAGATGCAATGTCGTAAAGCCTCCCACAAGGCGAGCACATAAGAATGTGTTTAATGAAGGTCACAATCAAAATAAGTATTCTAAAAATATTTGAGGCAGGCCTTTGTCCAACTTTGGACGTCTGAAATCATGACGCTGATACACAGGTACTGCTCTCCGGCTTTTCCAGTGGAATATTCGAATATGCCAATGTAAGATACAGTATATCGAACGTTCCATAAGGAAGCTTATCGGCCACAAAGGGGTCAGGGAAATTATCAATATCTCGGCATCGGCGAAAAATCTGCAGGCGCACGTGACGCCAATGGCTGAGATTGGGCGCTGTTTGAACTGGCGAGCTACTGGAACGACTACTTTTTTTTTGTATAATAGGACATTCTTACACAAATTGACTAAGTCCCGCAGTAAGCTCAAGAAGGCTTGTGTTACGGATAGGTACTCAGAAAACGATATATATAATATACAAATACATAGAAATAATAAATAATACATAGAAAACATCCATGACTCAGGAGCAAATATCTGTGTTCATCACACAAATAAATGCCCTTACCGGGATTCGAACCCAGGACATCAGCTTAGCAGGCAGGGTCACTACCAACTACGCCAACCGGTCGTCAAAGTGAACTACTGGAGGGAGTCTACTTGACTTCTCTTCTCAATCTTCATTGCTGAAGGTAGTGTTTAGCTTGAAAGATTTGCTGCTTGACGCACCATGCACAAGTGTTTCAGTCCTCGGCGGTCTTAATAGCTTGAGATATAGGCAAGCCGGTGATTGTTTATATCAGGTCTGATCATTGGGTAGGCGATCGACCGCGTGCTTTTTTCTCATCGACCTGACCCGAACATCAACTTTTCTAGACTATATCGGGTTTCTGCGACATGTCCAAAATGCTTAAGTTCTTTTGGGAACAAATAGTGGATAGTCGTGTTGTTATACCGAGCTCCTTGAGAATGGACACGTTGGTACGGCGCGCGGTCTAGGGAATTAGTAGCATACGCCTCCTACAACACATCTCAAATGCGTCAGTTTTTTTCTGTATTATTGTCCAGGATTTAGCATCATAGAAGATTGATAAAACCAACGTCTGACTTTTATTCAACACGGTCTTTCTACGTGACTACTGGCCTACAATTTTGGTACTTGCAACGGCTCAGGTGGCTAAGATTTGACGCTTTTGTTACGAAAATGACTGCTATCCGACCTTTTAACTCGAATTGAATTTCCAGGGTATGAAATTATTAATATCTCAGCATATGCAGTCATGACTGATTGACGCTCGATTTTACCAGTGAACTAATAGGGTAAGCAGGCTTGAAAGCTTGCTAGGCTGGTGACACTTGCCTGGTTCTAAACTAGTATGTGGACAGACGTAAATAAGAATTACATTTCCGTGTTCTACGATTATTATGACCTAACCCTGATCTAACTTAAAATGAAATAATGTATTGCAGTCACAGGATAATAAAATCAAAAATGTTTCTGTTTATTGCATTATTCCAATTCCATCGAGTCAGGCTTTATTTTGTGAGTAGCATTCTATCTTTAAACAGGATCTATATTTTTTGTTATCCTATTTTTGCTGTATCTAATACTGTTTGAGATAATGATCATTTGTCTTAAACTCATTTGTCCTGATATTGTTTTCCCTAACATCGTTTTAACCTACTTTTCTAACATCGATTCAACTCTTTGTGAGGTCACAGTTCTAATCTAGCCTAACCGACTTTTCAAACAGCGATTTAGTTATGAGTGAAGTAGTTCTTGGGCAATAATTCGATTATGGCAAATAATCGTGAAGACAATTTTATTGATGATTATTAGGAAAAAACAGTTAGGGCAAGTGATTTAAGGACAAAGATATTAGGGATGTCGAGGAAGACTCCTATAAACAATATAGCATGAAAGACAATTAAACTCAAAATCCCCGTCTATTATTTTAGGGCTACACTTGTTATTTTAGGGGCTACTTCAAAACAAATTTGGCTGGAGTGCTTAAGCATGTTATGCGGCTAACAACATATGACACGTGTTAAAGTTGGCAAACTATTGGAAACAGTAAGTACACTCGACAAACTTCAACCTTCGATTGAGGACCTTAAAGTTGCTACTGTGCGAAACTGCGAAGTTATAAATAGTGTTACTTATATACTACTCAAAGGCCACAGAGAATTTCAATGATTACATAATAACTAATATGTGAAATAATGTATTAACAATTTAATTGTTATAAGCCTTAATAGCAACCAAAGCTTTGTTTTATTGTGTAAAAAGTACAGGCTGTAAAATGTAACAGAACGTAGGAATTTGTTATCATTTTCCGCCACCGAAAGATCTAGTGACCACGGATTTTAAAAATTAATACGGAAATTGACTTATGATCTAATCATTTATACATTAAAGACCTTACTATCCACATTTCTTAAATTCAAGTTAGACATGTAAGATTTTATGGACCTACCAAAATTTATAATAAAAAAAAACGCAGGCAGTTATTTTTTTACCTCAGAGTAGGTATTCAAATTTGGCAAACGAGGCACCAAACATTCTGCTTTCACATTTTGCTTTTTACGTAGCGTTCAAAACACTTAGTGGCCCTTATTTTCTTTCGAGCAGAATAGAATGTCGTTGTGATACTAATATGCAGTTGGAACAAAGAGAGGGCCTGACTTTTATTATAACACAATTATACTTTCGCGTTTTGTTCACATGATTATAAACATACAACGGGTACATTTGACGTGACCCTACCCCGAAAATCGCAAACTTTTTTGTATAATAAATAACATACACACAATACCAAAGTAATAGACATTGTCCATAGGTGTTGCACGCTGAAGTGGCAGTGGGCCGGCCACGTCTGTCGCAGAACCGATGAGCGTTGGAGCAAAAGGGTTCTCGAATGGGCACGCCTCGACAAACGTAGTGTGGGACGCCCTCCTGCCAGGTGGACCGATGACTTGAGAAAGGTAGCTGGTAGTGGTTGGTGAGGGTCACGAATGACCGTACTTTGTGGCGCACCCTTGGGGAGGCCTACGTCCAGCAGTGGACTGCAATAGGCTGATTGATTGATTGAAATAACATACGTTGTCAGTGCAGGTTACTAAAAAATCAACAGTATGATCACGTTCCCTTAGCTAAGATATTATTAATATTGTCTTCTGTTACCGCGATTATTAATTTAAATTAAACACTAATCCGTTCTAAAGTGTTTAATTTTAACATTATTATTCTCACGCCTAGGTAGCATGAACACAAAATATAAACTCGATCGAACATAGTTACTCGCACCAGTATACGTGCCTGTACCAACCCTCCCCCGTTTCTTGGCACGTCCGTATCATCACGTGCCCTCACTTACTGAGATATAATTATTCTCGAGCTGAATTTGCAGCATCCGCTTTCGGCATTCAATTCACCAATTTCAAATAAGGTGAATAGGTTAAGTGAGTTTAGTTTCGATATAATTCTTATTTAACCCGCGACGGAAAACGGTATCTGTATATGATGTAGGATCGTAGCTACGGATAAACTGATTAGAATGCGGATTTTTGATGGGTTACGACACGGTTGCCAAAAATATGTATAAACGACCTTAATGCTCAGGCAATAAAGTCCTGTATATATATTTTTGGCACTTTGGCTATTCATAGCTGTGTGGGTGACTGTACTTGTACAGTTATGTCGCGTAGATAGGAATATCAAAGGTAAATATGTAGGTAGCTCATTAGGCACGCTGGACTGATTAAGCCGCGGCTTCATCCCGTATTCAGTTTAATGCTTTGCTGACGCATAGCGATGTTGCGAGAAACATTAGATTTTTAGATAGATAAACTATAATGTTAGGTAAATTTTCGTTGAACAAGTAAAATTCATCATTATAAATTAAAATTAGGTGTCATAATCATAAACTAGAAAATAGGTGTCATAAACTAAAGAAAAAGATGAAGTACATCGGATACCAAGTCGAGGATCGAACCCGTGCCTTTAGCTTACGCGGCTAACGCTATAATATTAATAACTAACGGCTAGCAATGAATTAAGTATTTATATGTATCTATATCACGGTCACGGAGGACACGGTGGATGCAGGTCGCTTCTAACCGTAACATGTGGAGATCCATGAGGGAGGCCTATGTCCAACAGTGGGCGTAGTACGGCTGATATGTTGATGATGATGATGACGTATCTGTTATATATATCATCGTCTAGTACCCATAACACTCACCGTGGGACTAGATTGATTGATGTGTGTAATACTGTCCCATAAAATTTATTTAATTGTTTAACAACTAGCGTTTGCCCGCGACTTCGTGTGCGTAAAATTAGACTTTTTGGTATCCTGTCTTTCCCAGGAATCGAACAGGCCCCATACCTCATATTAATCCGTTCAGCGGTTTTAGCGCGAAGAGGTGACAGACAGACAAAGATACTTTTTCATTTAAGTTTCTAAGGCGGATGACTCGTTTAATCTTAGTCAAATTTTGTTCAAGAGGTTTCAAATCATTTAAGATCGTCATCAAATGTGACGCGTAGGAGCTGAAGATTTCTTGGAGCCTCCAAAGAACAATGTGGCTAATTCTGCCATATACTTATATTTATAAGCACAGTACGCAGCTGCCAATCCATTTGGTAATCTCAGAATAGTCACCTGCGTATATCAACGTGCTTATATTTGTCACGTTAAATTGTGAACACCCGACTAGCGTTGAAAAAGTCTTGAAAAAAACTTTATTTATGGATTTTTTCGGAAAAATCAATGAGGGTTTCCGTTCTAATTTTTAACTCTAAATCAATATTTGTTCCTGAGTTATGGATGTTTTCTATGTATTTAAGTATTTATATGTATCTATCTATTATATATATCGTCGTCTAGTACCCACAACACAAACCCTTCTTGGGCTTACCGTGGGACTAGGTCGATTTGTGTAAGATTGTCCCGCAAATATTTATTAAAAAAAAAATGTTTATTAGGTTTATGCACCTCGAAAAGGGCTACATCGATAACATTGAGGCAGATACAATGGAAACAGATGAAAAGGGTGGAAGTGATAGTGGTATTGTTTATTTCTAAAAAAAAACCCGAAAATTTCGGAAAATAACAAAAGTGCCATTAAGTAAATCATGAAGAAACATTCGATTTTTTTTTCAGAATTTTCATCGCCACTTCCGACAGATTATATTTTGACTAGGAATATTATAAACTAACCTAACTTAACCTATCCGTTTGTTTAAAATCTCGCGCGTTAGTTTATAAACTAAGGGTACTCACAATTCCACGGTGACATATTCAACGCAGGTGAGAATCAGACAAAATAGACCCTTAAAAGAATAAGCCGCATTCACGATATATATAACAAATGAAATGTGTAATATATCTCACGCCGAAACACAAAAGCAAATACCCAAGAAAATACCTTTCCTATAAATGACGCTAATGATGGATCACCGGTCGGGTTAGAAAATGACGCGAAAGGAATTGTAAGAATGACGCATGGCTATAACACCACGATAAAAGATCATACACATTGTCGTGGCGAACGACGAACTTTGTTAGCTGACTCGGGCTAATCTAGTACGTGATGCTTCGGTATACAGTTACGTGACCTGTTAAAATTCCTGGGGATTTAAAATTTGGATGGAAAGCGAAAGGACTTTGTAACGTTTCCAGAATTAAAGAACTTGGATAGAGAGAATATTCGTAAATTGTAAGGGACATTGTATTGGACTTAACTTATTTAACATGCACAACGAACATAGTAATAAGGTTGTATATTAACAACAGAATACTTATGCAAAAAGTCTAAAAGTTTTTTATATATTAGAAGTTACAGATAGAAACCTAACGATAGTCATTTCATTATATCCTACTGTTATTATAAATGCGAAAGTTTGTATGGATGTTTGTTACTCTTTCACGTAAAAACTACTGAATGGACTTTATTGAAGCATTACAATAATACAGCTTATACATCAGAATAACGCATTGGCTACAATTTATAAAGATATTGCGCAGACGAAGTCGCGGACACCACCTAGTGAGTAATATTTACATATGCCCGTGTGGGTATACGACTCGCCTAGCTATGTAGGTACACCTACTCCTAGTATAGATACCGTGTCAATCGTCATTTTGTATATTGATAAAAAGACCTTTTGCTGTTCAAGCTAGGAGGGATCAAAGTGGCACTTTTCTTCCCAGCTAGGAGGGATCAAAGTGGCACTTTTCTTCCCTGCTGAGAGGGATCAAAGCGGCACTTGTCTGTTCAAGGACATTTTGTGTTTTTACGTTTTCGGGCATTAACTAGTGGCATCGTGGTGATGCTGTTTTCGGTTTTGCTTATTTCCTCTTAAGTAATTTATTGATGTTGTTGTTGTTGTTTCCTCTTAATTGCTGTGAAAAGCAGTAGGATGTGTCACACGGTATCAAAATTATTTTCGTTTTTGGCGTTAATGCTTGATTCCATCGCTTCATTCGGAATTCAATGTACGCCCTCGCCGGAAATATATCATTTTGATCCCTTGTTAGACAATCTACTATTGTAACTTGTTATAATGAAGAAAGTTTCATTATACTTATAACTTTACCTACATTTACTTTACTTTTGTCCTCACGTTCATCATCAATTTTTATCTAGGAGCGTTGGTAGCCCAGCGACAACAGCGTGCGACTTTAAATACGGATGTCGGGAGTTCATACCCCGGCTCGTACCATTTTTCGGAATTTATGTACGAAATATCATTTGATACCCCAATCGCTTTTCGATGAAGGAAAACATCGTGAGGAAACCGGACTTATCCTAATGAGGCCTAGTTTACCCTCGAGGTTGGAAGGTCACATGGCAGACGCTTAAAACTAGCGCCTACGACAAATCTCGGGATTAACTGCCAACGCGGAGTCTAGTAGACACCAGGCTCTCTGAACTGGCTTAAGCTGGGAGAACGCCTGGAAAGAAGTGAAAGTTAATCATTCTTTCCATCGGTATGTCCAGCTCCATACATCATTGATCATGTTGGCTCACCAGTAATTTGCAGAGCTTTATGATACATACGCCTACGTCTTCTAATATTCATGTACAAACTATCGTCTATCATACAAATAACAATCTGACAGTTGTTGCTATTTGAATTTCAATGATTTAAGTCGAGTTAATCGGAGATCGAGAAAACTTATGTGAGCGATAAGGAAATCCGCAGGAGAGTACGGGTATATCAACGAAATAGTACATTACCTAACTAGTGCGGTAAAACAACACAACGGCACTTTTTGGCCAGGTGTGGCATAAATAATGTTACTTACCTATTCCGCCAAACGTGCTAGTCAATTAGTGCCAACTCGTTAAAGCTAATTGCGTATTTTTTGCATGCAATTAATGTTCCCACCCTCCCGCCGTAAAATAGAAATACGCAAATAGATATAACAAACCATCACCAATCATATAAACCTCGACACGTGTTTCGCCTCTCTACGAGGCAACCTCAGGAGATGCAGTAGATCTTGTACTGGCGTCCGACAAGAGAACCATGTACAACATTTTGAAATCAAGATTGAGAAAGCCGTTTTTAGGGTTCCGTAGTCAACTAGGAACCCTTATAGTTTCGCCATGTCTGTCTGTCCGTCCGTCCGTCTACGGGTTAGCTCAGTGACCGTTAGTACAGTCGCCATCAGATATATCGGAGCGTCCGAGGTGGTCAAAAATATCTGAACACGCCTCTATTGTCAAGGCGTTAGAGTGCTTGTTCAGATATTTTGCACGCCTCGGTCGCTCCGATATATCTGATAGCGACTGTACTAGAAAGCTGTTATTTGGTATGAATATACATATTATTAATCATGTCAACAAAGTGGTAAAATAAATAGTAGCACTTTGGAAATAGGCATTTAGGTGGTAAGCGTGTTTGAATAATATACATGTGACAGAGTATCGTCACAAATTCAAATGCATCAATTAGCATCATGCGTTACCATATGTCCAGTAGACAAATGGTTCCGCATGACGGACGCGCCCATTTTATTTCAATCCATTCTTGTCCGTTACAATTTATAGCTCTGGTTTGGAATCAGTTTTGTTGCATACGAATACGACAGATCGCGTGATATTTCGGTTTAGATAGATTTTATGAATATCTTGCGTATTAGAATCCTGATAACTTTTATCGAATCCGTTTTACAAACAAATTATCTTCCGCGGGATTACAGTTCCAATCTTTGCCCAACTACTACATACCACAGATATACATAAAATAACTGGATACCCAATCGGCCGACAAAAATTACAATTAAATTGCAGCACTTTTTCGTATAGTCTTATTAGGAATATTATGTTTCGTTAAGTGCCAACAGCCTTAAAATTAGTTTAAATTTTAACAGTGTTGGTAGTTCTGTATGTGAATTTGATAATGCTTACATGAGTAAGCTCTTTATCGTGCAAAATATTTATCACTTGTATCATCGTCAATGCAAAATTGTTCACTAATGTCATTTTGACACACATTTTTTGACGTTTTTGTTCTGCTTTGTGTGTTTCTTTTATTAAAATGATAAGTACATATGTAAAATAATATGAAAGTTCGTCAAAGTTCTACTTGCCAAAATGTTATTACTTTCACAGTATTATAATAAGTAAAACCGTGCCTATTGAACAAATGTTTGGGTAAAATTTGAGTAGTATTAGAAACACAAGTCATTACTTAATTAAACATATATTTGACAAGTCCTTGAACTCCTGGTTACAACTAAATTAAAAATACTACAACTAAAGTTCCTAATTATTTTAAGTAAGCTGACAAAAACATACATTACAAATTATCACGACATTCACGAAAATATAACAATCTACCTTTATCAGAAGTTAACAAACACTCATCTCACATGATTTCATAGACACGGAACATTACATATTATAAATGCCGCAAATATATTGAAATCATGGTTATAACAACACAAACCTACACACACACGACAGGCAGATACGATACAATACGATACGCTACACAATGTATACGCTAACGTATAACAGTTACTTCAGCTTAGTAACTTTTACTTCCTAAGAACAGGTTTCCAGGAGATATCGTTCATGCCATGGAACGCTCTCTTCAGCCCCTGTCCATCAGCCCACTTCGAATCCAGGTAGTGGTCATCATCATCTTGCTCCAACTTCTTCCATTCCTCCTGTTTCCTGTGGAACAAAATAGGTGCACTTTTTTATATAATTTGGAGATTTGACCACATCTTACTATCCGAGACTATCCGGCACAATACCAAAGTTATGTGCATTGTCCATAGGTGTTGCAAGCTGAAGTGGCAGTGGGCCGGCCACGTCTATCGCAGAACCGATGAGCGTTGGAGCAAAAGGGTTCTCGAATGGGCACACTTCGGCAAACGTAGTGTAGGACGCCCTCCTGCCCGGTGGACCGATGACTTGAGAAAGATAGCTGGTAGTGGTTGTATGAGGGTCACGAATAACCGTACTTTGTGGCGCACCCTTAGGGAGGCTTACGTCCAGCTGTAGACAGCAATAGGCTGGACCACATCTTACAGTTATCTTTACAAATGCATTTATTTACAGAAAACAGTTCATTATTCAGTGATAGAAAAGGTCTAAAGCCGGCGTTATACGTTCGGGAAATGCGTCGGGTTTTCATAGTGGACACGTCCGTAGAGCTTTTACCATACAAATTTATCATACATTGATTGACATATCTGGTGGATATGGCCGAGTTAAGGCGCAATACACAATCACTTACACGGATAATGGACAGCCAAATACTTACATCTTAACCTTTGCTATGCCGGAACGTGGATCCGTGTACGGTCAGCTTCATGAAGATTTATACATCTGTATTCCATTTTGACCCTTTTTCCACAGTAATAAGCTCCAAAGTGTATACAAATTTACAGACGTGACTGTACACACGCCTTCAAAAGTGCATGGACAATTAATGAATATATTCATTCATAAACTGCTCATGCAAATTTGAACTATATAGTACCTATAGTTGTGCCTCTGTTTTAAACTTTCGTGAGTCATAGACACTGCCATAACTATAATTAATTGAATTAGGCGTTACTTTGTGGAATTCCATATTAACAACGAAGATAATGTTACTTTGCTATTCCGCCAAACGTGCTAGTCAATTAGTGCCAACCCGTTATACGTACTTGCGTATTTTTTGCATGCAATTAATGTTCCCACCCTCCCGCCGCAAAAATAAATACGCAAATAGATATAACAAATCACCACCAATAATATAAAACTCGATACGTGTTTCGCCTCTCTACGGGGCATTTAAATACCTGTAGGCATGCAGCATGAGTTGTTTGCGTTCATCTTCCGAGAGGACTGGCTCACGGCCCGGTGCGTGCTCAGTGGAGGAGCATAGCTTGACTGTCACTTTGGTCTTATTGTTTTTACCTGAAATAAAGTTTTAGTTTTCATTATAATTATTAGTTGAACTAAAGAAAATCGACCAAAACTTCAAATGCACAATGTCAGATTCCAACCGGCATCTATGGTTGGTATGGCTGATGCAGTAACCTCTCCTCTAGGTCACTCTGGTTAGAAACTGTACGCGACTTGTGAGCACCCATCTCAACAAAAATAAATACTTAACAGGTTGGCACCTAATAAGGTGCCTACCTGTTAAGTATTTGTTTTAAAGACTATCCAGACATAATATACGAATTAAGTATAGGACATTCTTACACAAATTGACTAAGTCTCGCAGTAAGCTCAAGAAGGCTTGTGTTACGGGTACTCAGACAACGATATTTATAAAATACAAATACATAGAAAACATCCATGACTCAGAAACAAGTATCTGTGTTCATCACACAAATAAATGCCCATACCGAGATTCGAACCCAGGACCATCGGCTTAGCAGGCAGGGTCACTACCAACTACGCCAACCGGTCGTCTGAACCTAAAATATCACCTGCTTTATAAAAACACAATGAAATTACATAATATAATTATCTTCCACTTTGTGCATAAATAATTTTCTACGACAGTTTTTGGTACCAAAATAAAGAAGGTAATTATAACAACATCATTGATAACGAGCGAAAGAGAAAACCAGATTAAAACCAAATTACAACAATCTGACACGAAAACACGGAAACACTCTAAACCTCTCATTTTTTCCGTCACAATTAATCAATTACATCAGCCCGGAGATTTATCAGTTTTTAGAATACACAGAAACAGGAAAAATGCGTTTTCGAGTCCGACATCCATTCACGCGAAGGTGTTTGTAAATAAGCTGATTTGTCATGTCATGACTGTGACGGATGAAGTCGGTTGGAGTAGCTGGTTATATTCCGTTTTATAGCTAGTTAAACGGTTGAATATTTTTCGCTACAGGAGGAAACAACAAGAAATCGGCATGGTATAGTGGGTACAAAAATGTAGCGTAGTATATCTACATTGTGTGTATGCTGTGATATTGGTAGGAGAATGAAGATGTTGATTGTTTTGAAATGTTACGTGCCTAAAAAATATAACAGAACAATCTTACACAATATTATGAACATACAACGGGTCTATAACGGGTCTTCAAAGGAAGATACATTGGAAAACATGCAGGAACATATAAATAGTGTCCTGACAAAAATTATAAAATGGCTTAAAAGTCTTAACCTAAATGTCAATCTGAACAAAACTAAGCTTATACAATTTGGAAATTACAGAACTGTATCAAAATCTCTTGTAGTCACAAATGAGAATGCGTCAATAGATAATGTTAGTCATGTTAATTTTCTCGGTGTTGAAATAGATTCACACTTAAATTGGAAGGCGCATATAGATGACATAAACAAAAAGATTTATAGTAGATGCTACGCTTTATCTATCCTGTCAGAAACCTGTTCGGAGAGCATAGCTATAAGTGCATATTACGGGACAGTCTACCCACTACTTACCTATGGAGTCATTTTTTGGGGCAATTCTGTTGATGTACAAAAAACATTTATATTGCAGAAAAAGTGTTTTAAGACTGTGTTTAGAATGTATTTAGATGATTCACTGCGAACCGTGTTTCGAGAAAAGCGTTTTTTGACCCTTACCGGCATATATATTTTAGAGTTAAGTCTATTTGTTAAAAATAATCCTGAATATTTCACAAAGAGATCATGTAAAGAAAATATTCGATCGCAATATAAATATGATGTAATACTTCCTAAAACTAGTACCTGCATATATGAAAAGAGTGCATTTATATCAGCTATAAATATCTTTAACAATCTTCCTGATGAGATAAAAAGCCTAGAAGGTAATATTTTCAAAAAAACTTTAAAGAAGTTTTTGATAGACCATGTCTTCTACACTACAAAAGAGTTCTATAACCATGCCAATATAAAATAAGTCAAATGTTATATCTTAATATACTTAGATTAGGTTACGATGTAAGAGATTGTATGCCCGAAAGGGTAAAACTGTTGCTACTTTTATAAATGTACCTAGTTATAACTCCTTGTACCTACACAGTTTATGCAATAAATATTTCTGATTCTGATTCTGATATCGCGAATGTAGTTAATTTAACTAAATACCGATTATTTGGCGATTGGGATAAAAAACATCCGAAAAGTTTCAATCGTGATGATGGTTTCAATTTATCACCTACATGGAGACCATTGATTCAGAAGTTCAAACCGCGAGATCTATCTTCGGATCGATGCGCGGATGTTGCGTGTCGTAACGATAGCATTTAGTAATAGGGTAGACCTAACTTTTTCTACTTACCCTCGCGTTTAAAGTGACTTCCCGCCGGGTGAACATGGCCGATGACACTTCGCTGATTCATCAGTCAAGCCAAGACCATGACACATGAAAATATGTCGAACCGTCGGTATATTAAGGTAAATTAACTACATTCGCGATAGACCCATTCTATGTTCAATAATAATGTGTATAAAACGCGAAAGTAAAAGTGTTATCTTACAAAAAACAACTTTAGGACGCTCAATAAAGCTTATATTGTCATAAGAAGTGCCGGAGTAGAAAAAAGTACTTTTGCTATTTGATGAGATAGGTAATTCACTGTAAGTACATATAGCAGAAGTAGGTACCATAGAGACCAGTATATAGTTTTCCATTCAGTGTTCAGTTTTTCACTATCCATTTTTTGTAAGGTCAATGTTAATAAGGCTTTAATATTATATTTTTAATGGAATTAGAGGAAGTAATGGAAATAAAGGACAAGGTCTGCAATGCAACAGTAAAATCAGATGAAATAGTCAGTGGACGAACTTACACGATAGACGGTGTAATCCATATTGTTGTAGTAAAATGTAGTTCTTTTTTTTTAATTTGAGAAACTATTATATACACCCTAAAATTTCCAGTTATAGCTACATGTTATAGCCTCTTGAGGCAGAGCAGCAGAAAATGTTTGCATCCAAGGCATGCCGCTAAGTTTTTTATGTTCTGACTTTATGCAAAAAAAGTCTCAGGTGGTACTCGTAGATATGCGTAAAGTGTTTGATTTACCTAAATGATGACTTAGCAGAATTTGAGACCGCGCAGACCAAAATGGCATTCAATATTTGAATATTTACCGAAATGGTCACTTAACAGATTTCCACCAATCAACTACCGGAACACGCCCATAAACACGCATCAATCCAGTACCTCATAAGCTGCCTGCGTGCCGGTCAGGTCTCCCATGTTCTCTAGCTCGAAGTAAAGCTTCTAAAGCAGACCAACAGGATGTACTGGCATATTTACCCAAATGATCACTCAGCAGATTTCCACTAAGCAGTTTCTTGCCACAAGCCCATAAACACGCCTTGGCTGGATCCAACACTTCAGTAGCTGCCTGCGTCCCGGTTAGATCTTCTACATTCTCCAGCTCCATACGGACGGGGTCGTGGGGAGGAAGACCAGCAGGGAACACGATCTTGGTTGCTCCGAGGAGTTCCTCTAGGGCGCGCGCTACGTCTTTCTGGGTTAGAGGTTTACGATGGTCCACCTGGAAAATACTCTCATTTAAAATTACCTATTTACCTATATCTTGATAGGTGTCTAAATAAATCAACCTTCTCGCTTGCATTTCGTTACACCATATCATCTAACGTTTTAGTCGAACGTATAGTTTCACATCTTCACTCAAAAAAAAAATGTTTTCTATGTTATTGTACTGGTTGATTGCTTAATTGTTATTTAATTATTATTAGTTTAATTGTTATTAGTTTTCCCAACTGTAATAATATTTAATGTTTAATGGTTTTATGCATGATAATTGTAGCAATTACAAATTATTTTTTTAGTTTATATTATATGCAACCGAAGGAAGAGCGGTGTCTCCCAACACAAGCAATTTTTTGCTTAAAGGGCGGCTCCATCCCCTGGTTTATATTTTATGTGTATTTCATGAAAATAAAGAATTTTGAATTTTTGAATTTGAATTTTTTTGAATTATCATTAAAATTTAGTTTGTCTTGGATTTTTTAGTCAAGTCAAATTCAAATTCAAGTTATTTAGCTAATATCATTTCAAAACCTAGACTACGATCTATACTAAACTAGGTAAGTACATAGAAACAAGAAGGAGGATTTTTGTTATAGTGTTATCCTACTTAGAGCGTAAATGTCCTATGCTAGCTTTAGTTACTTACCAATTTTTTGTGAACCAACTCCTTAGCCACCTCAGCAGCCTTCTTCAGCACCTCCTGAAGGTTCGGCGGTGGAGCCAGCCCACAGCGTCTGCCCATGTCGTCCTTACAATCCACGTAGCCCATGGGGGCGCAGCGTTGGGCCCAAGGGTCTTCAAGCTTCAGCTCTTTTATCTAAAACAATCAATTTATTAGGTACTACGACCCGCCCAGGCTTTGCCTAGTTATTATTATACATATCAACCTTCCTCTTGAATCACTCTATCTAATAAAAAACCGCATCAAAATCCGTTGCGCAGTTTTAAAGATTTAAGCATACATACTTACATACATAGACAGAGGGAAGCGACATTGTTTTATACTATGTAGTGATATGGAAAATATTTATTCCTAAGTAGATAAGATGAAATAACATCATAGTATAGAAAATGTATAAACTCAAAATCAAATTTACTTCATAAGTATTCCATTATGAAAATAATCGTGGAAAATACAATAAAGCGCCTTTTAATAATCTCCTTAGAAGCGCCTACCGCTTTACTTATAGCAATCTTATTAATCACTACTTTGCTACTGAGAAAACGGGGAGCTAAATAAGGAAATAAGCTCTTACCTTTTTCTTTTCATAGAGAAACCTTTTTTCAAATATGTCAAAGGCACCTACTTAACCTAGTCCCTAACCTACCTAGAACCTAGTTCCTGATAAATTATTCATAAAGGTTCAGGCGAGGTTATAAATATCTGTGCAGCTGAAAGCATAATAGCTATGTAAACCCTTACACTTCGTTGTCAATGTCCTAAGGGTGTACAGATAGTTATAAAGCCATCTCTGACATCTCTTTCAATTTATAATAATTATAAGTTTGTGCAGATTCCTATAAACCTTGCACATCTAGGCGAACTAACACAATACTTCATATCCCTTTTGCCATACAAAACTAACCCTTATCCTACTAAAACCTACCTGCTCTTCAGTCAACCCCTGCATTTCCAAAGGCAGAAAGGTCCCATGTTTACCCAGTTCCTCTAACTCATAACAAATCCTGGTGATCTTCAATCTACCGTTGTAGATAGCAGTGACATCCTTCACGACTTCATCGACGGAGCAATTCACATTCGTTTCGAATAGGAATTGATTTTCGTCGCCTCGTTTTACTAGAAGAATCACCATTTTACACGATATTTACTATGAAAACTTAGTTTGATTATTAATTTTGTTGAAGCTGTACGTTTGACAGTAAAGCTGGGTGAATTCGAATTATTGATTCAACGGTAACGATGGCGAGCGTTACTATGGCGACGATTTGGCAGAATTGGGAACGTAAAATTATGCGTTTTGGTATATTTAAATCTTATTGTGATTTGAAATATAATTGGGTTGGGTCTAGTTTATTTATACAGCCGGACTGGCTCTGTCATTTATTATTTAGTCTTATACAGGGTGTATTTTGAATATTACCACAAACTTTAACCAGACCAAGGTTTTAGTGCTAAGAACCCATACAACAAGTAATTATACGTTTGGTCCTAACTAACAAAGTGTAATTATAAAAAAAAACTGAGCATCAATGTATTGCGCGATCAATCCGTAAGTTATCAGTGTTATCACTTGAGTTGTGACAGTTCTCGTCAAGTCAGCTAAGTACGACGTACTGAACAAAAGTAAAGTAGCAATTACATTGCGTGCTGAATTATTTCGTATGAAAAAATAAAAGTAGTCATATTTAACTAAAACATATGAAAATAGATTCCTTAGGGCTTGTACTAAAAACCCTTTAAATATGCGGTAATATGAAAAATACACACTGTATACCCGTACCTTAGAGCGGAGACCTTTATCATCTAATTTGTCGACTTTACTCAAGTTTAAAAGTGATACCATCACACTTTAACTCGTCTGAATCCTGAATTCCTGGTATCACGAGACGCCTGTACACCGTATCGGCTATCGCTTTTAATAAAAATAAACCACTGCGTAACAATTTCAATATTAAGTTCTGTTTGTCGACCCCAGTGCAGTTACCAGAATGTTTTAATATCCAGATATTATCAGGAGCTTTACAAGCTATAATCTCTCAGAAAAATATCTTGCGCTAGTTTTTCATGTAGTCTAGTTTGGAAAGCGACGTTTCGTTAAGTGCCAACGGCCTATAAAGTTTTAAAAGTGTTGGTGGTTCTGTGTACGAATTTGACACTTAATACTCACGTCAGTAAGCTCTTTTTCGTACGAAACATTTATCATTTGTATCACCATTAATGCGAAATTGGTCGCTAATGTCATTCTGACCTAAATTTTTTTAGGTTTTTGTACTGCTTTGTGTGTAAGTATATTTATTTTAATAAGGCATTGTCTGTACGCCTAGAGCCTTTAAGCCTTAAAATTACCTTTACCAACAATAGTAGGCTTCCAAATAAACTCACATAAACTTTAATTTGTAGCGCATTCAGAAAAGTTTTTGTATCAGAGCCAATATTTCTTTTTTATTTAGTTGCAGGTTACGGAAAATTTATGTATTTGCGTAAATTATTATACATCCCAGAGACTATTATTTAAAAAAGACTGCAAAACTATTGAAATTTTCCAAAATAGGCTAAGATTCAGTTGATTCCATATTGGCAAGTTAGTAGAGTATATTTTTAATAGAAATCTCCTGTGAGAATTAGACATATTAATATACTTATATCGTGTTACTCACGTCTATAAAGTTGAAAATAGCTCGACAAGTTTTTTTTAGGGTTTCGGAATGGTCCGCGTCCTGTAATCATAGTGTGCGCAAAGCAATCGCCGCAAGCGCTTCTTGCGCAGACCGTTGCGAAACATGTCTAGCTATTTTCGACTTTATAGACATGAGTAACCCGATATAAGTGTATTAACATAGTATATTTGTTTTCCTAATGTTTGTGTGTGTGGCTTTGATTTGGTTAAAGGCTTAAGGGGCAACCATGTCATCGCACACAGTCAGTATTGGAGTAAACAAGATCGCACAACAATATTGTAAACAATATATTTCTGCACTGTTGCAAGCGCCATGTTCACAGAGTAAACTGACGAGCTGCGAGTTCTTAGTTGTGATCTACCCACACGCCATGGCAATCTACCCTCTTACGGGTTCGCTTATTTTGTGTGTTGTCACTGGCACTTACCGTCCGCTTCCTCACTTGAAACTCGATCACGCTTACGACACATGGATAATATCCCGTTTCAAATTTTAGTTACAATGCAAATGACCGTGTTAGCATAAAATCGTATATTGTTCTACATTGTTGTCATTGTTTACTGTCTATATTATCAATACTGTCCCTGTATCCCTTAGTTAATGTAGCGCAAGAGTCAGTGGGCTGGAAAATGTGCGGTCCGAGGTTCAGTGCCGGCCTTTCAAACTTTTATTAATCTCGCGATCCAATGTAGCCAGCTCGTGTGTTCCCGAATACTCGAGCGCCGAATGTAACTTCCATAGACCTGTTTAACTAAAAAATAGTTATTTATTATAAAAAGGGGCAAAGTTGTTGTTTAAACAACAACTTTGCTCCCTTGTATATTGAGCCCCGGCTTATATTGAGACCTGAGCAAGCGAAAGATTCCGAAATTGAGTGGTTCAATAACTGGAATCTTGAGCTTTAGGAGGGTCTGAAGGCATGAGACTTGAACAAACTTTGCCGCCTGCAGTACATTTTCCCCTCACTATCGCGAGGAAAATAAAGTCTACATACGATTACAAATCTTATACACATGTAAGTTATCTTGAAGAAACCATTCAACATTAAATTTCAACGCTTCTGGTACTTAGATATTGCCTAGAGCTTACCAAGTGCGGGATAAGAATTGACCAATTTAAGGTGTGACCTCCGATATCACATATTTACTATAGCCATATAGGACTCACTTATACTGGACAAGTGGTAAGTGATAGGAATTAGAGCAAGTTCAAATTACTTTTCCCATTTGTGGATAAAATGCGTTTTTCCATTCTAGTTTTAAAGGATACAACAGCGCTTTCCGAGCTAGTGAGGGGGAAAAGTTACTGGGGTGTTCTTGTATTGTCATGGCAAAAGTAAAAACATATGAATTGTGTTATTTACCGTACCGAATCTTTTCTTCTCCCTAGATTAGGTGTAGGCATTAGTTTTAGGAAAGCGACTGCCATCTGACCTTCATTTGACGCTTGCAACTCCAGTTATTAAATTGCGGTTTTCTGTTATTAGGTACTTCCCCAGATGGGCTCTGCTCCAGATTTAAGCGAGACGACATTCGTTGTGCTGTGCCATACCACACTAAACGATATGCTTCCGCTGTGCCCATACCTCTCTCATTTTGAACCCCATATTGTAATCCTTCGGGAAAACCTCGAACCTCTTTTCACAGCCGGAGTGTCCGCGGGAGAAAATTGCCAGCCATATACGTTCGAGCAATCCGTTATATCTCCAAAGTGGGTATGTCCACCAGACATCCGCCAGGCAAACCTCCCATACATTTATCTGCAAATCCGACAAATATGCCCGAACGTATGTGGCCAGAAAATTCCCCTGAAACCGCACCATCTAGATTGCAAGAAGCACCCTGTCAATGGCGAGTGGACATCAATAGGGATGATGACTAGGTTGAAAAACTATTATGTAGGTATTCTAATTAGTCCGTCAGAAAGGTTATCAAAAATTACTAGACACGTATTTTTTCCTTTTTCAAGATAAGTAAAATTGACGAATATGAAGAGCGTCAAAGTTCCATGGTGAGAGCTGGGACGTCACCTGTGAGTAAAAATTGTACTCAGGTGTGACGTCACGCGAAACTTTAAAGCCATGTATTTCCGTCATTTTTCATTTGATGAACAAAAGAAAAAATACGTATCGTATATTTTTTAATAATCTAACAGACGGACTTATTAGTTTTTTTTTTTTGTCGTCTAGTATTCTATCAATTCTGCGATTACCTAGAAGGCGTCGCTCGCTACCAAAGACTGAGGACTTACCGCCACAGAAATCATTAGTAAGTTTTGCGTCTCTGTTACACTTGTTTACGACATTAAAAGTGCAACGGAGTTAAATCTTAATCCGCGTCGCGGTAGATTCTGGTTCAACCAAGCGATGGTAAGCGTTTGGAATCGGGTTCGGAAATGAAATAGTTTACTTGAATAGCTGAAAATGCTGAAAAGGTCGGTATGCATGAAAATTTGTAGTTTTTTTTCAATGACTCTGTGAATGCTAGTTATTTGCCCTATTTTTTAGGGTTCGATGAGTGCAATGTTAGTAATAACAAGCACGGAAACTAATCAACTATTTCTTGCCCCTAGTTGCCATGGTTACAGTCTCCTGGGTCACTTTAAAAACTCACGGTTTTATGGCATCAAAATTCACAAAACAAAAATATTTTTGGTAGTTATATTGCCTTCCCATGATGGGCCATCTAAGCATGTCAGTAGAACATACTACAACGTTTCTTCTGACAAACTGTGCTGCATTTGTCTCCTGGTTGACGGGACAGAATAACAACAAGAAATCGTTGATTCACCCAATCGCAAACCTTTCGAAAAAAAAACAACGTTTTATTATGCTAATAAGTACCCTGAAAATTACCTCCTTGTGGTATTTAAAGCGTGCTAAAATGTCGTAGCCTAAGCTTGCCGTAGCAATGAAATAATCCAAGCCAATATAAATTTAACTAAATATTTGTCCCAGATATACCTCAAATTGTCTATTCACTTGCAGCGATTGTTCAATTCTGAATGCGAACACATTTCCAATAGTTCCGAATATCCCACAGCTTGCAAGACCTCCTGGATATCATCTTTATTACTAACGTCAGAAGGACCATTTTGCTTTGAGTTATAATAGCATTTTCGGATCATCGGAGGACTTTGAATTGCAGAAATTCAGCGATATTTTAAATTGAAAATCGATCTTACGTATTTGCAAGTTGCTTTTCATTGCAATAGTTTGTATTTCTTGGGCGGTTTGTGTCTGATTTGGTATTGTTTCTACGTTAACGATTACGTGATTAATACCATTCGTAAATTTATAAATTTTTCTCAATTGCTTGTTTTCCCAAACGGTTTTATAACCATTCGCAAAAATCTTCAATTTTATAAGAGGGTTTTTTAACCGGTCGCAAATTTTCCCAATTTTTTTTATCTACGTAATTAGCAAGCTTTATAAAAATTCAACGTATCTCTCATATATTTATTATATCGTTTATTTCGGCAACCACTTAAACGATCATATTTTAAGTTAAAATTATATAGGGGCATTTTCGGAAAAAAGGGCACCATTTTAATGAAAATGGGTCCTCGACTTTCCATAAGTACAAAAAAAATAACAGCTTTGTAACGGCCCATACAAAATGTATGAAAAATGCGTTACAAAACTGACCAAAAAGAACGGAACACTCTTTTCTTTTTTTTAATCAATAGTACTCGTGATTTTGGTAATAAATAACCCAAAACTTCCTACACTAAAAAGGTGATTAGATGAGATAGGTAAATCAAATATTAAATTTTGAATATAAGCATAGGTACTCGTAGGTACATAGGTTTATATTTAAAAAAAAATACGTATTATGGTTTACATAAAAAAATCAAGATTGAGATTTTCTAGTAAGCGTGAAATACTTATGTCAGGAAATCCCACTCCTCTTATTACAACTAGTCGATATATCACTATAATACAGAGATAGTGCAATTTATATATAATATGTTAAATTAAATTAAATTAAGCTTCAATCAAATAAAAAAAAAGGTAGGTAGAGGTAGGTAGTTAGGTAATTTACACTTATTGTATATATTTCGAGAATAAATGATTTTATTATCAAATTAAATTAAGTTAAAATATGAATCAAATTAAATTAAGTCTGAATATAAATCAAATTAAATTATGTTTAAATATAAGTTAAATTAAATTAAGAATTAAAATTAAATTTAAAGCAAATCATTAGATAGAAAAAATCATACAATGCAGTTTAAAAGAAATGCTAAAAATATTCATATTCATATTCATTTATTTCGTAAATGCACACATACTAAACACGTCAAAGAAAGTAAAAATAAGATTAAATAACAATTTTCAAAAATAATTCACATTTAGGTACAATTTATAAAAATTCAAAATTTCATTTATTTAAATTAATCAATAAAATACAATACAATTGTGTATACATTGTATTTACATGTATATCCCTGTATATTTCAGTAAACTCTACTACTATACCAATACTTTTCATAATGATGGCCAGATGTTCATACATGTTTGTATGGTTTGTTGCAGATACCTGAGGGACTCACACACAGACACGGTCACGATATCTCCACAGAGGACCCGGACCTCACCGAGGTGCAGAACTCCACACATCATGGCAAGGTTAGTTACCCTGCCATAGAGGGCCTCTCTGTCGCACTAATGTACGAAGTTACTAGTGCAACGGAGAGGTGGATAGTTCTCAGTTCGATCTGAGGGCACATAAGTAGAGTAATCTAATTTTAATATTCTTTAAAAAAGTTCATAGTACAAATGTAACTTGAAGGTAGAATGAAATGAAAACATTTATTTTGGGCAACTAATAACACATAGATCCATAGATTACTTGCTAAGCGTTACGTGAACACTAAATTCAATGCATTTTTTAAAATCTTTATTGAAGAGCTTATCGCTTGGCGATTATGTCGCTCCATATAATTATCACACAAACACACTTAAGATCGATCCCTGATCCTTCGATCTGTATCCATCGGACATATGATAATTAGCTTATCATATTTACTTAAATATTAACTGTTTTCGAGATATACGGCATCAAACTTTGGCAATTTTAGTCCAAAATAACAGTTTTTAGGGTTCCGTAGCCAAAATGGCAAAAACGGAACCCTTATAGTTTCGTCATGTCCGTCTGTCCGTCTGTCCGTCTGTCCGTCTGTCCGTCTGTCACAGCCGATTTACTCGGAAACTATAAGTACTACAGTGATGAAATTTGATGGGAATATGTGTTGTATGAACCGCTACAAAATTATGACACTAAATAGTAAAAAAAAGAATTGGGGGTGGGGCCCCCCATACATGTAACTGAGGGATGAAAATTTTTTTTTCGATGTACATACCCGTGTGGGGTATCAATGGAAAGGTCTTTTAAAATGATATAAAGTTTTCTAAAAAACATTTTTCTTAAAGTGAACGGTTTTTGAGATATCAGCTCTCAAAGTCGTAAAAAGTATGTCCCCCCCCCTCTATTTTTATAACTACGGGGTATAAAATTCTAAAAAAAATAGAGGTGATGCATGCTAATTAACTCTTTCAACGATTTTTGGTTTGATCAAAGTATCTCTTATAGTTTTTGAGATAGGTTGATTTAACTGTAATTTTGGTTAAGTTATTGTGCTTACACTGAAAACGATGGCTGAACCTTATAAGTTTAGGCTCCATTCACCAGGTGTATAAATTGACATAATAAGTTTATTATATTTGCTGCTACGGAACCCTTTGTGCGCGAGCCCGACTCGCACTTGGCCGGTTTTTTTCTACATAACTTTTATACCAATTAGTTTAATTCAAAATCTCTCTCAGGTAATTAGAGACTTCAAACGGGAACAGTTTTGTATGTAGAGTTTATTTTTACTTGAGAGTACAATAAGTTAATTAACTCTAACAATTCATAGTCAATTTGCTAGTAACGCAATAAAGATAGTAAATATTCGCACCGTACTTTGTCGTTCAGAAATTCAACTCCCGAAATCCTAGCTAACCATTCTTATTAAATAATCAATGCCAAATATTTCCAAATCCGAAGCTCGCTTCAATAATAGAGAATTTGCTAATTCTAAATTCAAATTTGATCAGAATTCTTGGAATTCCTAATCCTTGCTTTGTGAAATTAAGCTTTATTGCGAGTTAAATAAAGGCGGTGGTGAAAAATAAAATGTAACGCGGCGGTTGACAAATTGAAGTTAGTAGCTCGGGGGTTGGAATTTACATATGGCACTGTGTCAGTTGTTTCGTTTGTTAGCGGAGTGAGTTATAGGAGGAAGCGGGATACGATAAGATAGATAAGTTAAGCCAAGACAAGATAATAATTTATGATACAAAGGCGAAAAAGAGGAAATTCGCAACGAGTGGCGATAAATTTAAACACGACTGTAGGGATGTTTTATATCGACACGAGTTGCTCTTCGCGCGTGTATCCTACGACATTTTACTGTACATATGGCCCTTTAAATATTCGATGCAGGCACGTAAAGTGCTCATTATCGCCCTAGGGCGTTAAAGTCGCACCTTGTCAATCTACTCATACAAATTGGTTTACAGACATGAAATTAACTATATTGAAATAAGTTGTCATTATTTTTTTAGTATACAAAAATATATTAAAACGTGACCTTGATTACGTAGAGTAATATTTATGTTATTGTAAGCAAATTCTACATTGTACATCCGGTAAGAATTCTAATCTAGGAATAACATTCAATATTAGAAGCATATCTACAGTTTAAATAAACTATTTTTTCTACTCGTCTACTTTAATCTGTCAATTACGAGTACATAGACAAAACTATAAGCTCATACTTTTCATTTTAGACAGTCCAACTCAACTATAATATCTCATTGAAATTAAACACTTTAGAACGGATTAATCGCGTTTATTAACACCATGATCCTACGTTTCGAGCCCTTTACAGCACTCGTTTTCACAGTTTCATTATATCACGATTGTATAAAATACTATTGCATATATGTAGCTATACATATACATACATTCTATTTCTCTAAGTTTCGAAAATAACTTTTAAAATGGATTGATTATTTTTAATATACTTAGTAATACCATTATGTCGTTTAATACGGAACCAATGAATCGGTTTTAACGGTGACTCACATTGATACCCAAGTTGCAAATACGAACGCTGTCTCCTCTTCCTTGGACCACACCCAAGCTTAGTGCAAACGTATGCACGCGATTATAAATTCTCGCACCGCAGCTCGTTTTAACTGTTACCTTGTTCCTCACAAACACAAGAGTTGTGGGTGGATTTTTTACAATTTGTGCCACAGAGTAGGCTGCGAAGATTACCGTGGTTTCTGATGATAGTTTATTTTTTTAAATTAAACACTTTAGAACGGATTAATCGCGTTTATTAACACCATGATCCTACGTTTCGAGCCCTTTACAGCACTCGTTTTCACAGGGTTAAGATGATGACGATGATAATGATGATGAGTTTATTTTTGTTTTAGATTCGGTTTGGGTTAGGTGCATAAATATGTATCGACAAATTTGTCTCATAAATCATACTACGCTCATATTACCTACATTTGAATATTTTGGATATATTTTGAGTAATACGTACAGTGTGAAAGAAAGAGGTACAAATTAAAAACAGGCAACATCGTGTCGTCCCAATGTTTTCTTATACATATATTGATTTGAAAGCGATGACCCGACCGTGACCATGAACGGTGGTATCGTCGTTTAAGTGTGTGAATTAGCTGTTTTCTTTTCGAATTCAGAATATTTCCATTGATTATTATAAGTTATTCAGAATAACTTACTATTCCTATTAATATATGTCAAGAGATACAAAATTAGTCAGGGAAAACAAGATATGACTAAACTTAATTTAAGTAACTGGCTCGTAACTATTACGGTACTAATTACCGACTAATGCGCACTAATTGCTAACATCTTTGTGCTCTGTACATTATATATATATTCATATTAAAGCAAATAATACTACTGTTAGCACCCTCATTATATATAGTAAGCTCCTTGTGCTTCATGGCGCTTGCAATTATTATATTAGTTACATACAAATTGTTCAAAGTATTACACGCTGGCGCTTATGACTTGCGCCATGACGCCAACGTGCACTCGCGATTGTAAATTGGCGCGCATTTTTATTACCTCGTTGGCTTCGTTGTTATGATGCTAGTATCAAAGCTGTTACGGATTCTTTTGACGCAGAGAGCAGTTACGAACTTTTTTTAGGCGGACTGGCAACATCGATGCCAATGTAATTTTTGTTAAACGTTTCTTTTAGGCTTGAGTTTTGGCACAATTGGTTAATTAATGTTATTTGGCATGTGTTTTGCATAAGTGCTTTTTTAATGTTCGTCTTTGTCTCTATTGAGTTATAAAGGAAGCGTGCGTGAACTGTAGGCGCCAGCATATTGAATCACTTCATGCTAATAAGTGTAAACAGAAACTAAAGACCTTTTCTATTTTTGTTGTATAGTGGCATGTAATTTCATTCACTTAATTGTGGTTTTCTAAAAAAAACTTTACACAATTGTAATTTATGATTTTTATTCCATGTTTGTTAGAATGTATGATATTTTATTATATATTTAAAATATAAAACGGGTCTATTCCGAATTTAGTTAATATACCGACGTTTTGACACAATTTCATGGTCATGGTCTCGGCTTGACTGATGCATCGACTGCAAAATGTCAACGGCGATCTTGCTAGAAATGTTTGCCTACCCGGCAGAAAGTCACTTAAGTTTGGGTAGATAAAAAATTTAGGTATTCCCTTTTACTAAATGTTATCGGCACAATACTGACAATATCCGTGCATCGATCCAAAGACAGACTTCGCGGTTTGAACTTCTGAATCACTGGTCCCCCAGTAGGTGATAATTTGAAACTATCTTCACGATTTAAATTTCTGGGATGTTGTTTCATCTCAATCGCCTCTCTCACTATCCGGGGATAATAGTGACGTTCAGTGGAGAGTAAAATCACCAAGTATATAAATCTGCAATAGCTGACCATTCCCTAACTTCTGGATCCAATTGAGTTGCGCACGAGACTGTGTCGAAACCGTGGTAAGTACTTATATTGAGGTAAAATAACGAAAAGCTCGATAGACTCGTTCCATGTTTATAATAATGTGTACCTACAAAATGTGAATTTTTAAGTGGGTATTATATTTTATTGTTTTCTTTAAGATAATATATTGTGGACCTATGTAGTGTGAAGTTAATAAAACGTGTAAAACCTATTTGTCATCGGCATTGCCATGTATCAGGTCCTGTGAGGCTAAAACCAAAACGCCATTTCTTAAAACTAGGCCACAGGATAGCTTCACAAAACCTATTCGACGTCGTCATTATGAATCGTGGGCGTGTTAAAACTCTCGTTTCCTATGCCTTGGGCCACATTTCGCGTGCACGCGGACGTGTGCGCGATGGTAAATTCGAGCTCGTATTTATTACGCTTCTTTGCGCTGCTGTTAGAGTCGACACAATACGCTACCGCAGACACAATATAATGATAACAGCGGGTTTCATTAATATGAGGGTATAAATTAATGTTTTTAGAATACCGAAAACTCATGTTAATCAAATCAAATCAAATCAAATTATTTATTTTTCAAGTAGGCATGTTACAGTGCACTTTTGAACGTCGAATTAAAAATAAATAAAGCAACACACCGGCTCTAACATGCATTAATTTGAAAAAAAAAATACAGTTCAGTTCAATTTTAAATAGAATCTTTAACAAATTATAAATGATTACTTAGAGCAATTTATTGATGCTGCACACACAGATATCAAAATTAAAAATAATAATTTCACAATAGGATCGTCATCTTAAAAGTAAAAGTTGTATAAAAAAAAATACTTGTCTAGAAGTTTCTAGAATGAAATCTAAATGTCATAAAAAATATATAATTAGTTAAGACTAAAATTAAAATTACAGTTAATAACTAACTTTTTTAAACAAAAATAATAATAATCCTTAATCCCATGGTGCTGTATCATTCATGTAGTCTTGTGTACTGTAATAAGCTTTAGATATTAGTTTACGCTTTACAAAAGTCTTAAATTTATTAATAGAGAGTGCAATTATTTCTACTGGGAGTTTATTATAATACCTTACACAATTGCCCATGAATGAGTTTTTTATTTTATGGAGCCGAGTGGTGGGTACTACGAGCTTATCCTTATTTCTAGTATTAATACTATGTATATCACAATACATGTATTATATCATAATACATGTATTTCTTATCCATGTTGTTTGAACTAGCAAATCGCAAGATGAACAGTCCTCGACGATTTGTCGGCTCGAATCCATAGCCACTTGATTGGTAGTGCCTACATGTCCGTTTAGATCGGCGCCCACAATAGTATGCTCTTAGATTGGTCCTGCATCAAACTGTCGAATTTATTCCATAATTGCTCGTGTTCAGATTCCTGACAGCCATTTTATGGTGGTGGTGGCTGTGATTTACCTGACAGTTACTTCACACTTCACGACCTTTCCCTGTCCTCCCACTTTCATGTTTGATCATTACTTTTTCTTGCACGTCGAGAACTATTTGTCTTGTTTATCACCAAATAAATAGAGTTTTAATTAATTTAGTATTAATTCATTACTTACGTGACGTAAACGTGCCTGTGGTTAAGCGTTATATGATGTAACGGAGAACAGCTAGTTGCTTCTGCCTTGGACCAAAGTCAACGTGTGTTCGCGATTGTGTATTCTCCTTGAACCTCTTTTATTTCGCCTGGTTGTGCATCCCTAATTTGTTGCAATGGAGAGTATAAAGGCGGGGAAGGGCTTGTTTGTTCCCGAAAAAATAGAGTTTTAATTAATCTATTACGCATATTGTTTGCTTAGGTATTGGTATGTAGAAATGTCGCTAGTGTTTATTATCACTTTTAAATTTTGATAGTTATAAAGGTAGGTACAGTCAACCAATTGGAACCCTAGGCCAATGTACAAGTCATCGCAAGAGTGGTGTTGTCACCTCCGGTGACATTCTGTCTGTTCAACGATGACTGCCCGATGTAGTTGAAATATATCACGCCTATTGTGATAAAAATACGTGATTTTTAACCGTTTAACTTTAATGTCAATAACGAAAGTTTAAATTATATCATCAACCACCCAATCCACCTCTCTCTCTGAAGTGAGTACTCTGAATACAAGTCTCGGTGGGAATTGCCTCAGGACGTAGATGGAACGTAATTTGTTTAAAGTTACTTTTACTTTATTAATTTTTGTCTGTTTGTGTCTGTTTTTTTCCCCTATAAATAAAATAAAATAAAAGAAAATCAACTTTTATTTATTGGCGCAAACGCATCGCATAAATACTAAAAATAATTTCATCTCTACCTGGTTTTTAAAATCGAAATAAAATCACATGGCATATTGTACCACACGGCAAGCGAAGCGAAGTATGCTCATGATTTTTAATTTAGCTTGCACCACTTTTCATTTCACCGTAATATGATGTATACTTTTTCTACCTTCCGGCCGGCAAGTAGCCAATTGCAGGCCGCTACGCTAAACAAATTCGCCGCTCGCCAACTGCGTCGAGCAGAAAAATAGTGTACAGACGTTTGCCAGTAAATAAAAAAGCCTCAGATCACATGTTTGTCGACCGTCGCTTCGGACGACAATTACACAAGATCTGATACATTTCGTACTTTACACGCCTATACGAAAACTATGTGCTTACTATTAGTTGCACGCAACTGTATTCGATAGCACTGCAGCGCGACTGCGTATGTTCGTCTCGCTCTCATTACTCTGGCAGGAGCGAGACGGTCATATCCCCGAACACCGTAATCGCTATACTCATACTCATACTCATTTATTGTAAGGAATAGACTAATTTATTTTACACTCAAAGTACCGTTATACACTTTAGTAGTTGTTGCTTAGCCGTACAGAGATGGCAGCACTAGTAAGGAGATGCATAAATTGCATGTTGATTTTGTTATAAATTTAACAATAATACAGAAATATTACATCTCAACGCTTTTTAAAATCTAAGAATAATATTAATGTCATAAATTCAATTTGCTAGTTATAGAGTACGGCCACGTACTCAGGCATACTATTCTTGTGTCTTGGACCACACGGCAAGCGGACGTGTGAATCCTCGCTCCACACCTTTTATTTCGCCTCGTTGGGTGTCGTGTCGCTAATATCATGCAATGGAGGATACGGAGCATGCTCCATGCATATGCTGGAGTAATGGGTTTTGAAAGGGATAAAAACACCAGACACCACTTAAATACATGTTTTAATCACGTACGCCAAGTATTACTATCAACTTTGAATAAATAACACGGGAAGTAATTGTACGCGCGACGACGCGCCATCTTGATGATTATGACAGCCCCGAGGACGCGGTAGGGATGTCCTGATGCGCCTTAGGGAGGGGACACGCGTAGTATATTGTCGGTCTTTCAGTTTGTTCCCAAATAAAACTTAAAGGGATAGGGAGTTTCTAGCAATGCTGGGGTTGCCATACGTACCGTTTACGAACTCGTCTGATTGGTGGCTATGGTGTCCCCTTAGGGGGCGTCGCCCCACTGCTCGGTGTCACATAAACTTGGGAGCTTCTAGCACCACTAGGAGCCTAGCTGTACGTACCGTTTACCCTCCGCTGAAGTACAGGCCCAAATGGGCATATGCGGCTCTTTTTTGTCACTAGTCCGTACACTAAAATATATCGAAGTGTGCAAGATTTGTCAGTGTAGTTGTATCATTTTATATGTGCTAGTGTCGTCATTACAGATTGTATTTTGTATGTAGTGTGTGAGAAGTGCGTCTGTGTGCACGTTTCCTGCAGCAAAAGATGGCAGAATAATTTGTACGGTGAGATGTTGCTATGACGTCTCCCTTCCAACGCGTTGGAACTTGGAAGCATGAGTTGCTCGAAGATTGGGAGGCATTTGTTTTCGGAGAACTATTTTTGACGACCGGTTGGCGTAGTTGGTAGTGACCCTGCCTGCTAAGCCGATGGTCCTGGGTTCGAATCCCGGTAAGGGCATTTATTTATGTGATGAACACAGATATTTTTTCCTGAGTCATGGATGTTTTTTATGTATTTGTATATTATATATATCGTTGTCTGAGTACCCGCAACACAAGCCTTATTGAGCTTACTGCGGGACTTAGTCAATTTGTGTAAGGATGTCCTATAATATTTATTTATTTATTTATTTGACCCTCGAAGGGCTGGGGCCCAGCCCTGCTCACCTTGGTCCCTTTTTCTGTAGTATATGACATCTCTTTCAATTTATAATTTATACATAGTAGTGTGCCTACTTGAAAACATGAATCAAAACATAAAAAAAAAAATGATTTAATTCATGCTTTACAATTGTATTTATTTGATCACAATGAGTATTACCGCGAGTTTTTCCGCTCGAGGCGCTAGTGGAACGTGGGTCCTGCTGGAACATTTCAAACGTCACTTTGACAACTCAAAGTGACAGTGAAATTCAAATACGTCACACCGTATGTTTTGATTGTCTTGACGTAGAGGTTTGGTTTTTTCGCAGCTTCAAGAGATGAAAGACTTATGTATGTGGTACCTATTAATTTCAACTTGCTACCTCTACGCGTTCCCGAGATAAAGGGTCTTGACAGACAGACGGACGGACGAATGGAAGACAAAGACAGACAGACGGACGGACGAATGGAAGACAAAGTGATCCTAACGGCCCTAAGTTTAACGGCCTCGTAGCTTAGTTGGTAGTGACCCTGCCTACGAAGCAGGAGGTCCCGGGTTCGAATCCTGGTCAGGACATTTATTTGTCACGAATATTTGTCCTTGAGTTATGGATGTTTTCTATGTATTTAAGTATTTATATGTATCTATCTATTATATACTTATGTATCGTCGTCTAGTACCCACAACACAAGCCTTGAGCTTACCGTGGGACTAGCTCGATTCGGGTAAGATTGTCCTACAATATTTATTTATTATCCTATAAGGGTCGCGTTTTTTTTGCTTTTAAGGTACGAAACCCTATAAAATAATTCTAAAATGTGCCCCAGTTTAGTAACACGTTTCATGCAGGGCAAACAACAAACTTTTTCATTACCAACATGAACAAGGACCAACGAAACCGATTAAAGTCCAAGTGAAAAACAAAACGGCTACCGCTCGCAATAACTGTGAGCAAACTCGACGGACGACGGTGTAGGCCGGGAGGCGGCGAGGGAAAACTCTGGCTGTGAGTTTCTCATCAAGCGGTGGTCGCTTATCTATCAAAAGCTTCGCACCCATAGATCTATATCCATACTAATACTATAAATTAAGAGTGACATAGGCTACTTTTTGTCTCTTTCTAACGCGAGCGAAGCCGCGGGCAAAAGCTGCTGCTACTATAGTAGTACCTATAGGTACCTACTAATATTATAAATAGGAAAGTGTGTGTGTCTGTTTGTTTTTCCGATACTAATCGCTTTACGGTGAAGAAAAACATCGTGAGGAATCTGGGCTAATTTCAACCAGGCCTAGTTTACCCTCTGGGTTGGAAGGTCAGATGGCAAAACCTTTGTCAAATCTTGGGGTTAGTAGCCAAAGCGGACCCCAGGCTCCCTGAGTCGTGGCATAAGCCGGGAAAATGCTTAAGTTCGTTTAATTACTTTTTGCATTATTTAAAAAAATATATGATAAAGTTGATGATCGTTATTACGGTTCTTAAAAAAAATATAACATATTTTCCATAGCGGGATCCCGGCCTTCAAGATAAGTCGGCAACATTAATTATGGTGTAACCGGAAAATGTTGAGGAGCCGCGGAGGCTGGGCTCTGTCGTTGTATGGTTTATGGGAAATTAGTTCGCGATTACGATGTCAGGAAAACGCATGATGGAGCACCCTTGCGCTTGATTTACGGGTTCGTAGAGTAGTACCTAATGTTCTGACTTATAAACACGGAGTCTGACCACGGTTTTGTTTATTAAAATTGAGCTCTCGATTGTGTATTAAAAAAGTGTAGTACCCTATATTTTATTGGTGAGTGAATGCGGGTGTGTTTGATGGAAATGTTTTCATTTCACCTGACTGAGAAAACGACAAGGATCGTAATATTATTGATTTTCCATCAAATATATTAATAACGTTGTTACGTTATGGTCATGCAAAATAAAATACTTTTGTGTTTCTGTAATGTAATCGTAGGATTACTTTATTTATAGTATATTTTAAAGGTATAAAAAATACCTTCATTGCGACTCAGTTGATAACTAGCAGGCTACCCTGATTTAATCGACTAATAATATTGTCTTCTGTTACAGCGATTTTTATTTATTGAAATTAAACACTTTAGAATGGATTTATCGCGTTTATTTACACCATGACCCTACGTTTTGAGCCCTTTACAGCACTCGTTTTTAAGATGATGATATTGATCATCTTAACCCTGTAAAAACGAGTGCTGTAAAGGGCTCGAAACGTAGGGTCATGTCAATAAACGCGATTAATCCATTCTAAAGTCTTCAATCGACTGAGTCAGCGGCTGCGTACTGTGCTTATATTCAAAGCAGGCGAGCATTAGACGGAAAAGGCCATATGACGAAATTAGCCATATTGACCTTATGCGTTTTTAACGTAGCGAAATGCAGGTCGTGATATTTACTTGTTCCTCCGGATTTGTTCTCTTGATATTTTTATTATTCAAAAACATCATACTTTTTTTTCGTAGCGGGATCCCGGCTTACAAAAGTCGGCAACATTAATTATTGTGTAACAGGAAAAAGTTGAGGAGCCGCGGAGGCTGGGTTCTGTCGCTATTGTTTTGTTTATGGAAAATTAGTTTGCTATTACGATGGTGACAGGAAAACGCATGATGGAGTACATTGGCCTTGTTTAATGGATCAGTAATATTTCATCGGTGTATGAATGTGTATTTAATGGAAATGGCTTCCTTTCTCCCAACTGAAAGGGTACGTTACTTAATGTATTTTTAAACACACTTGCTTATAAATAGTCATGTTATAAGCAAGTACCTATACTTAGACGTAATGAGCTATATTATGTATTCTTCGAGATGTTCTTCCGACGAGCAACCTACTGCAACAGCGCCGGAACATTTCTTGTCTGCCTAGTGATTTTGTTTATTTCCTCGCAAATGTGATGAAAAACATTGTATGTATCACGGGCACAAGAAGGATTACAAACTCGAGTCATTAAAGTTGTTCGTGATCCTTTACCGCCCTTGGTATACAATGTACTATTTCTGCCCTCTGGCCGGTAAGATAGTATACAAACCTCGGCCGGTAAATGGGAAAGCCTCGGATCACATGTTAGTCGACCTCGGCTTCGCCTCGGCCGACAATTACATGGAATCCGAGGCATTTCCCACTTAAACAGCCTTGGTATGTAATGTACTATTTCTGCCCTCTGGCCGGTAAGATAGTATACAAACCTCGGCCGGTAAATGGGAAAGCCTCGGATCACATGTTAGGCGACCTCGGCTTCGCCTCGGCCGACAATTACATGGGATCCGAGACATTTCCCACCAAAACGGCCTTGGTATGTAATCTACTATTTCTGCCCTCCGGCCAATTGCAGGCCGTTACGCTAAACAAATTCTCGCCGACTGCGCCGAGCAGAAAAATAGTGTACAGAACTTGGCCAGTAAAAAGCCTCAGAGCACACGTTTGTCGACCTCAGCTTCGCTTCGGACAATAATTACAGGAGATCTTAGAGAAGAGACATTTTTTACTGTACAGGCCTCGGTACGTAATCTGCTGTGGTAGGTATTTAGGTACATCTATGTTTCATTTGTTGGCACGTTCTGGGGTCCGTTCATCAAAAGCTTGTAATGTATACACCAAGTAGAAGTCCATACAACATGTCAGTTAAATGACTGGATTAAGTCCAGTCATTGAACTCCAATAATTCATTTCATTTCATTTCATTTTCATTTCATTTATTCCTTAGTTAAACATTAACAGTCCAGCTATACATGTTAACCATATAGGAGACAAAAAATACAAAATATTTAATAGAAAATAGAAAAAACAGGTAAGACATAAATACAAATACAAGTAATTTCAATATTATTACACATTAGACATTACATATGGATGGAGCTTGATGTAGTAATAGACTCTATATACTGGCTGCTGGATTTCATGAATCTAGTTTCTGAGCTATAAAATATATCTAGTTGGCTGTCACTGTCCAGTATATCATTTAAGAGACACAGTGCACGGTGTAGTGGGATAATGGTCACTTTATGTGCCTATGTCAAAAATTCAAAGGGCCATATGTAAAACGTACGCGGTACGATACATGTGGGAATAGGTAATTCGCAACTCATGTCGATTTAAAACACTCCCTTTCACTTATTGCGATTTTTCTCCTATTCGCACTTGTATCGTGTATGTTTTGCCTAAACCTAAACCGAACCTTTGATAAATGTGATTAAAACTGAATAATTTTAAGTTGACATGTTGTAATGGACATGTGGATTTTAGACTCTTAATTTAATACGAACGAACTATTGGTCCAGTTTTCAATAATGTTGGGTCGGAAATAGGCTACATCCATAATTAATAAGGTTATCATCGAAATCCATAAAGGATTTACGAATAATATTACCTATAGCTATGAATCTATGATTATGTAAATACCCAGTCGAACTGATACGTTACGCACACATGCACAGATACAATCGCCTCCTGATTGGCTGATGTGTGGCACACATGCATAAATTATCCGCTTCATGTGAAGCTTACATCACGCTATTATGCACTGAAATGAATGAAATGTACGAATTAAAATTCGGTATTTTAATAGTAATTTATGTGATTGTATATAATAAAAGGCATTAAAATTCGAGTGTGGGTTTATGAAACGATTTATGGGCTGTTGCATATGCTTGTTTTTCTACGACAGCTAAAGTAGCGAAGAAAGCAATATCTCGAAAGATGGCAGAATGTGAATCATGTCGTGGGCATACGACAATTTCTATAGTAAGAATCACGTGATACAATACAATACAATACAAATACTCTTTATTGTTCACCAAAAAGGAAATAAAAACAATATACATTAAACACTAAAATATAAACACTGGTAGACAACAGGCGGCCTTATCGCTAAGAAGCGATCTCTTCCAGACAACCAGATAAGAACACTAACAGACACACAGACAGACAGACAGACTTTCAGATAGCTCGGAACCTTCGGATATCACGTGACGTTTTCTTTAGAAACTGACAGATCGTCCCATCTCGCCCCGTCCCGTCCCGTTCTAGTGTCATCCCTTCATCAGTAACAAGAACCGTCAGTGTTATAATTATTCTACTCCAGCATTTATATCTGTCAATTAGATGACTGACAGCGATATTAAAAAAGTATTCATAATAACATTGTCTATTACCATAGACATAAGAACACTGCTCATATGGATTTTCATACAATACTTAAATAAATAAATATTATGGGACAATCTTACACAAATCGACCTAGTCCCACGGTAAGCTCGAAGGCTTGTGTTGTGGGTACTAGGCGACGATATATATAATACATAGATACATATAAATAGTTAAATACATAGAAAACACCCATAACTCAGGAACAAATATTCGTGATAAATACACAAATAAATGCCCTGACCAGGATTCGAACCCGGGACCTCCTGCTTCGTAGGCAGGGTCACTACCAACCAGGCTAGGAGGCCGATAAACTTACATAAGCAATGTTGTTGTTTTTTTAAATTTATATAGTGGGCACAACATCTAAAACAACTAGTGTAAAAAGCAAAATCTAGAAAAGTGGCAGAATAGGGAAGATGGTGTGCCCACTATATAAATTAAAAAAAATCAACAACAGTGCTCATGTATTGTATAAAAATCCATAGGAGCAGTGTTCTTATGGAATACCACAGACAACGTTATAATGTATATTTCTTGTAATATCGCTGTCAGTCATATCATTGACTAGAGTAGAAAGAACACGACCAGGGCCCGTAATTTTCATGCCGGTTTCGCCATAATGACGTATATAAAACACACAGGATGTTTTAATACGAAATGAGTTAATGACAGATAAAATCTATCAACGTTCGATTCTAACGTCGAACGTAATAGTTTTGACACTATTCAATTACAGCATTATTCTTTCAAACGTACTTAAAACATGATGTATGAAGCTTGACGTCATTTGTCTGTCATCGGCATGAAAATGACGGGCCCAGCTGACGATATTTCAAATTCGATATCAAAACACGTTCAGATTTCATTCGCCAAATCTGGCTTAAAAAGATTTTACCCGTGCACAAAAGCACGTTTGCACATTAGCGTAGTTTAAAAAAAAAGTGTACGTGTGTCGGGAATTATGAGGTCATTACGTATGCATGGAAGAACCGGGAATGAAAATTCAAGTTTTTCGTCTCTGTCACGCTTGTTACTTCGTCCGTGAGTATGAGAGAGACCAAACATTGTTTTGCGATAAGTCCTCTGGTAGTAGTTTACACATCACCGGGTCTTTTATACGAGTACATTTATCTGGACACGGGTTTTAGACTGCGTTTACTGTTTCGCTGTACATCGTATTCGTATAGAAGGTTAGACAGGGTATTTGTAGAACATACATTGGTTGAGACCGCGAATTTATGTTTATTTGATTTGATAATTTAGCTTTTTATTAGAATATTTGAACTAGTACGCTTCTCGGAAAAAAAACATATTTTATACTAGTGTGGCGCAAAAGAAACATCTCGGAGTTTTTGGGGCAACCTCCAAATTTGTTACAGGACACCCGACAGTAATACGATGGCAACCTGTCATAAATTCGTGCCCCAAAAAAGCGGAGATAAATGTGTTTTTTGGGCCACACTTATACACAACATGTGAAAATTTATTTCTCCCGCCAAGCGTAGTAATTAAAATAGTAGCGTAGAAGCGTAGTAATAAATAAAAATAATAAAATAAAATACATATTATAGGACATTCTTACACAAATTGACTAAGTCCCGCAGTAAGCTCATGAAGGTTTGTGTTACGGGTACTTAGACAATGATATATATAATATACAAATACATAAATACATAGAAATCATCCGTAATCAGGAACAAATATCTGTGTTCATCACACAAATAAATACCCTTACTGGGATTCGAACCCAGAACCATAGGCTTAGCAGGCAGGGTCACTACCAACTACGCCAACCGGTCGCCGGTCGAAAAAACAGCTCAAACATCTCAAACAGTCAGAAAGAAAAGACGGGTGGTACGTCTACTTCGCGTTTTTGTATCCAATTTCTTATAAATCAGTTCATTTAATCTCGGGCTGGAGCCGGGCACTTGCTTCGCAGTTGATTGTTAGGCTTTGTTTATACATAAAAAAAAAGGAAAAAGGACGATTTTCTACATTTTGCTTACATTCATGAGGTATTCGCTTGCCGAACCCTTTATTATTATTAATCATTTATTTAGTCAGACAACAGCGATCCATTTGTGTTAGTACAAGCTTACTTTATATTAGTA
The DNA here is from genome assembly GCA_949128165.1 of Lathronympha strigana. Classification (NCBI taxonomy): domain Eukaryota; kingdom Metazoa; phylum Arthropoda; class Insecta; order Lepidoptera; family Tortricidae; genus Lathronympha; species Lathronympha strigana. The sequence goes on from OX421903.1 coordinate 1,761,532, forward strand.
CAAGACGTCCCAAGACTATGAGACATGAAGGGAAAGTACCTTAAATATCGTAGATAGGAATTTTGCTGAAAGAAGACTGTTATTTTTAAAAGTTAGTAATACTATTTTCAATGTTATTATAAAATTACTTGCTTCGTCTGGGAATCGGACCGACTTGAATGTATAAAAATAATAACCCCTATTTTTATGATGCCAATCGAAAGAATGGACAAAAATAATCACTCTTCTTTAGTAACATAGTATTTAAAAACAAAGGAACAACGTGAAATAAATCATTTTATTCAAATTAAAAACATACCTACGTGAAACTGCTGAAGTCAATAAAGTTTTTTTTTTTAGAATAACTTTATTCTAAAAAAATACTTAAATACATGGTGCCATTGCGAGAGCTTCCTTGTTTTCCGGACATTTTTTGTTTCTTTTAGCCTCAGGAATAGGTACGCTGTTAAAATCTCTCGCAATGCGCACGGGCACTGTGTATGTATAACACGTGTTCTTTCAGCAAAACATCCAATAAGTATACGATTATTTAAGGTACTTTCCCTTCGTGCCCCATAGTCTTGGGACGCCCTGTATAGTGGCAGAGTTCTTTGAGATTGAGAATATATACTATTTTTATTTCAATTTGAGAGAAGAGACAATTTCAATTTGGTCAAAAAAAAAAAATACTTGCAGCGCATCTTTCTATTTTATTATTTTCAGCGCACACTCGCACGACGTGACGTGCGTGATGTGTATAATATAAATATAATATTGGAACGGCCCGCTAGCCTAGTCCTGAGTTATGGATGTTTTCTAAGTATGTATATATATATATATATATTATATATCGTCGTCTAATACCCACAACACAAGCCTTATTGAGCTTATCGTGGGACTAGGTCGATTTGTGTAAGATTGTCCCACAATATTTCTTCATTTAATACTCCCGAGAGTTTACTATTTAAAAATTATCCCAGGTGTTGTGTCATATTTAGAACATGGCAGTAAAAAAGAAATCCACTTATTTCTATCCCCTACATCTGTAAAATAGTAACTGATACGTACAAAACACAGGTGTCGGGCACCACGTATCAACAGGATCCTAAAAATAAACATTGAATGGAGTTTCACAACACGGCACAATGCGACGAGTGACAATGGGAGCGGGAGATGCTAATGTATGCAGTTGCAACTTGCATACAGTGCACTGCTGAGGGGGTATTAGTATGTATTTTACACTTATTTTATATTTGAACTGTTTTTAAATGCTAGTGAGCATTATAGTAGTTTATGCAACAGAAATATAATAAGGGTTCTTAAAACTTGAGGGTCGCCGTTATGTAATACGTATATATGTAATAATAGACCCGAGAGTTTTAAGAACCAATTATGAGCTGTTGCATACCCTAGTTTTATTACGACAGCTAAAATAGCGAAAAAAGCAAAATTTCGAAAGGTGGCAGAATGTGGAAGATGCCGTATGCCCATTATAGAAATTAAAAAAAAAACAACAGTTCCAATATATTGTATGAAAATCCATAAGAGCAGTGTTCTTATGGAATACCATTGACAATGTTTTAATGTATAATTTTTAAATATCGCTGTCAGTCATCTAATTGACGGATAGAAGTGCTGGAGTAGAAAAAAGTGTTTTAAAATTTTACGAGGAAAGTTTTGAATAAATATTTAATTTATTTTTGCAAATCGGGGCGGAAAAGCATTTTTCGTCATTGAAAAGCAGCTAGTGAAGATGTTGTTTATCTAATATGAGAATTTTAGTTGGATAAACAATTGTAAGCCACGAATCAGATAATTTTTATTAACAATAAATATCTTAATTCATGTTTAAAGGATGATTCACACTAGGACGGGACGGGACGATCTATCAATTCCTATAATTACTATTTAAAACGAGATATTTACCATGTACATTTGTTTTAATGAGCTCCCGATATTTCGGCACTGTTAAGAGTAACAAATGTACATGGTAAATATCTCGTTTTAAATAGTAATTATAGTGTAAATGACCATGTTAGCTTAAAATCTTATATTGATCTATCAATTTCTATAGAAAGAATCACGTGATAGCTCGGAGCTTTCGGATGTCACGTGACGTTTTCTATAGAAACTGACAGATCGTCCCGTTCCGCCGTTCCGTGAGTTATCCCTTTAGTAGTCACATAACCTACTATAGGTATATAAATTATAAACTGGGCCCGTATCATGACGTCAACGCGATTCAGTTTAAGACCAAAACTGAGTCGTTGCCATACAACTGAGCACAGTTAAAACCTAAACTGAATCGGGCTAAGACGTCATATCTGAAGTTTGCTTAATGTTTTATCAAAGTGTTTATGAAATTAAGTTATTTTATTTTTGTGCAGTTCTTTACATAAATAGGATAACATCTCAAGTAACTTTCCATCACACCTGCTCGTAAATGGTGATAATTATATGCAAGCATACTTAGACTTAATGAGCTGTATTAAACCCATGGCCGTAATGGATTCTCATACCACTTTACCGCCCGCCCGAAGCTCCCCTAGGACCTGCCCACGCGTTCGCCGCACGTAGTCGCCGCTCACTCCGGAGTACTGTGGACTGTGCTACTACACTACCGCTAATAATAATAATTATTATTTCTTTATCTGCCTAGAAAGTTTATTTATTTCCTCGCAAATGTGATGAAATACATTGTATGTATCACGGGCGGTACAAGAATTACGAACTCGTTGTTTTGACGCTACAGACACGCCTTTGTCCTTTATTTTTCCATAAATTGTTTACTTTCTCGTCAAGTGAGCAGATTGCCTGCAAATTGCCGTTCCTTTCCAAATCTGTTTGTTCCGCGCACGCATTCAAGTGTTTTCCCTTTTATGTATGTAATTACGAGTATATGTCTTGTTGTTCTGTTATGTATGCAGGTATTTGTTTTTATATCGGTCTCAATAAACGAAAAGCAACGACCAAACATTCAAGAAAATAATTTTGATAGAAAAAACTTTTCAAATATTTTTGATGACAGATCGTCCCGGAATCCTTCAATTAAGTAAACTTGTGTCATAAAATTGGAACAAATAAATAAATATCACGATAAACCCATTATTTATTAAATGCTTATATCGGGTTACTCACGTCAATAAAGTCGACAATAGATCGACATGTTTAGAAGCAGTCCGTGTCCCTTAATCATGAGATGCGCTCGCGGCGGTTGTCCTACGCGCACGGCGGGTAGCGGCCCTCCTCGCGCGCTATTACTTATTAGTGCCCGAATAAAGAATATAACCTTTTTTTCGTGATTTCTCAACTGCCTTTTAGCACTGAACCTTTAAATATTTACACACGCTTCGAAGAATTCGCTTCAACCTCGACAGAAGACGACAAAAAACTCTACACAAGTACTCGAGGAGTTTGCCAAACAATTACTTATTCCGGTCAGCCGTATGTAAAAACGCTCGTGCCTGGAAACTGTTCCACGTGGACTGAGAGCTAGATCCGGAAATCGGACAACGATTTAATGAATATGTTAAATAATATCTAAAATCATTAGGACCACAAAATTTTGTGAGTTCGAAATATTATGAGTATTTAATATTTAATATATTCGAGTCAAGCAAATAAGCCGGCAAGACCCGTGAAAAGTGCAGAACTTGACTAATTCAGATGCTAGATGGAGCTTGCGTGTGTGTTTTTCAATAAAAACGCCTGCAATGTTATATTCAGAATAAATTATCTGTTTGTCAAACATAAATTCCAGTATTTTTTCCATATTTTCAAGTATGTATTGACTGTACAAAAATGTAGTTAAATACTAACCTAACTAATCTCAATCTAAACTTAGCTACGAATTAAATACACAATAAACTTGAAAAAAACTCTATAGCTTACATCTATAAATTACCTATTTAACATTCATTTCAATTGCAAGACGCTTCATAACTAAATATGGGCAGTACAGAACGACAGCGGATTTGTACCTCCATCTCTGTCACACTTGCATATTAGAGTAACAATTAGGTTTTTCCGTCAATGCCAATTTCCAATGTTCTTGGTTGGCATACGGAAAAGCCCAACTGTCTACCTTCGCTGCTCTCCAAATTGTTGACCAGTTCCCGGGCCTAGCTCTTTGCTTAAAGAGGGAATGTAAATATGATAAAATTGTAAGCATCTCTATATTACGACTTGTGAAAATGAGTCAACGAAGCTTACGCAGTTTACTACGTGTGCGAACAAATGCGGTGCGGCGCGATCCGGCGCGATGCGGTGCGATGCGATGCGGTGCGGTGCGGTGCGGCGCGGCGGAATCGTTGATACCTACGGAAATGTCCCACGTGAGCGATTGGTATCTAGGACACCCCGATATGTATCAAGGATTTTTTTCCTCAATTTTTCATTGTGGGTTTAAAACAGAAATAGATTTAAGAAAATGTTGTATAAGTAAGTATTGCACCTATTTCTCATTCTTCAGCGCTTAGATACTGAAAAACAAGTCATACTCATTATAATTACAATCTAAAACGGAATACTTACGATACCATGTTAGCTTAAAATCATAGTCATATTTGTTTTGTTACATACATTTGATTAATATCCTAAATAATATAATTTGCTCTTTCTCACTGCAACCTACTTAACAATTTGACTGGTAGACTAGGCACTTGTATGCCCAAAGATATTACGTCCGCCTTTTGTACACTTTTTTTAGTAAAAAATACTCAGCTTTCCCTTTGAAAGTAAAAAGCACCATTTCAAAACACGCTAAAATGTCACCGAGATAATAACATATTCTCTTTATACTCGTAAACAATTTAATATGTCGTGTTTGACGTTTTTGTGCATGAAATACGTCAGTGAATACTGCTGGCGTGTGAGAGACACTGACGTTTGAGGGACAGAACTCATTTGTTCTTTATTACATGCATGATAAAGTCACAAATTGGCGAAAATATGCCACCCTCTACAAAGTGTATTTTTTTATGCATGTAAATATAGCAGAGCAGCTGGCAATGTGCAAAATACTTTTTGTATGTAGCGTTATTTTACACAAATTCTAAGAAGTATAATTTTATACTGTTAAATGCCTAGTTATATATATTAGTATAGAATGACACGAGGATAACAATAGTACATTGTGCATCTAGGGCGGTAAGAAGGGCATTACTTACGAGGGTCTATTGAAGCCCGACGCCGTAGGCGGAGGGCTTTAAATGACCCGAGTTAGTAATGCCCTTACTGCCCGTGGTACACACAATGTTTTTTATCACATTTGCGAGGAAATAAATAAACTCTATACAGGTAAAGAAACAATAATGATAAGCGGTAGTGTAGTTGCACAGTCCACAGTACTCCGGAGTGACTACGTGCTGCGAGCGCGTGCGGGGCAGGTCCTCCGCGAGCTCCGGGCGGGCGGTAAAGTAGTATGAGAATCCTTTAAAACCATGGGAATAATACAGCTCTTTAAGTGTAAGTATGCTTGCATATAATATCACCATTTACGAGCAGGTGTGATGAAAATTATTTTTCCGTTCTGTCAAATTATATCAACTTTTGTACAATAGTTCACTATAGTGCCAATAGGAGGACGAAACAATGGATGGAGCTGTAATTTGCCTTGTCTTTACAGATAAGACGAGGTTGCTTACACCGGGTATAAAATGGAAGATTAAATACAAAATAAGAAATTACTAATCCTGGTCACGGCACCAAAATGGAACGCTCCGTTTTTAAAATAAAAGTATTCCAATTAACCAGAATAAATTTCTTAACATGAAAATTTGAAACTTAAACTTTTAAGGAAAAGATGTAATATTTAGAAATATGTTCCAGATTTTATGTTCCAAAACGAATCTATACGTGTATCAGCAGTTTGTTAGCTAGACCAAACAGCTGTATCTAGTTACAGACCTGACCTCACCTAATTTTCATTAACAGACTCATTTTCATTTACAGGCTTTTGCGTTATAATGGTTGACACGGATATGTGGGTTAATCCACTAACAACATTTAGCAGTTATCTATGAAGGCTGCTGTATTTTTGAAGCAAACTGACGTATCTTGAATACTGTATGCGTCGTAATAAGGCCGTTCGAATTCGCAGTGGCGGTGAGCTTGCCTTTTTTGTAAAGCGTGCTTGATAATCACCTACGCTTGACGACGAATGTTTATGGACGTAATTCACAAGTGCTGCTGTCTGGCATAACTTCGAAATGAACAGCAATGCTTTTGGATTGTCCGAGTCAGCCAAATGGAGATAAGACATAAGTGAAATCGCCAAAGCAAATCAATCCAAATTTTTACTAACTCTTAAAAACATGGGGGTATATTTATAGCCCTGAATGAGAGTTTTTATGACGTCAATCTAATGTTCAAACAATGGACCGTTCTTTTATTTTAATGGTGTGGTTATACACGTACACTTAGCTATTATTGTGTTGTCGTTTGCACCTAGAAACTCTTTTACCTCCCACCAAAACCCTACCAACCATACTTGCATCGTTAATATTAACTATTCGCTGCTCCACAAATGGGCCCCGTGAAGCAGAAAATTCGATAAAAGGTTCTTTGCCGAGTGTTCCAGCGTATGTATAAAGTATTTCGAGATTTGCTAACGGCGTCATAAAACTTCGTATAACCCCGACTGTGTGCAATCGATTTCCGACTCTACTGTTCCAATATAAGGTTGGGATTGTATTGTCAAGGGTTGGTAAGATAGGAAGGTGCTAAAGTTTATAGATTTGCTTTTAACTGAAGTGGGAGTCTTGTGATTTTTAAACTCGCGCGTTGCATTTTTGTTTAGGGTTTTCGCCGGTCGGCTGGAAGTTTGATGCGTTTATTTTTGAATTCGAAAATGTAGGCGTGAAGTGGTTATGCGGTTTTGATGGAGTGCTTCCATTTGTTCTAAGTGGTTTGAGGAATTGGTGCGAAAACTACAAGACGATTTTGTAAACCCACAACTGTATTTTGGTGGCGAAATACTATCATTTTTTAAATGTCTAAGTATTTTATTCCGTTCATATGTATGTTTTCTCCCTTTCTTACATACGCAAATGTCAACCGGACAGATAAGGACAAAATCATTTAGCTAGACTGTGATCTGCGTTTATGAATAACGCCAGTAGTGCATATATATTTTTATGCTATTACAGCCAGTGTCAGTACTAAAAGTACTGAGTTCGAATGAAATAGCATGACAAATACGAGGGTTCCCGAGATAATACGAAGGAAAGTCATTATGAACTACATCTGTAGGTAGCTTAAAGCCCGCCGAGGCCAGAAACATTTAAGGAGCATGGTATACAAAGGATGACTCACACCAATCTGATCCGATCCGATCCGGGACGATCTGTCGGTTTCTATAGATATAGATATTCGAAAGAATCACGTGATAGCTCGGAGCCCCAAGCCCCCCGTCAAAACTAAGAACATCAAAGTCATAAATCCGTCCTTCACTTCCTCACCAAGTAAAGGAAGTGTCAAAATGAGATGTATATATGTTTGTTATATCTCCGATTGTGTAGGTTGACAACAGTTACATCGTTGTAATTTTGTAGTTGGTATCAATGCATTACAATTTAACTTAGTCGCATATTTTGATAGTGGAATTTTTAAATGTCGTAGGAGGCACGTTATTAGGTTAGACTTACGACATTTGCGAAATTCACTGTCAATTTCAAAGCCGCTCCAAACTGTTGTCATTTGACAGTTTTTGTACTACTTCCATGCTTTAGTTATTCTTCCGTGCGGAGCCCTGTCGTTGTCTATAGACACTGACAGATTGTCCCGGATCAGATTGGATTGGTGTAAGTCCTTAAAGCAGCAAAATCAAGCTAGACACGGCCTTCAGCAATGATGATGTGGACTGGAAAGGAAAAAAAGTAGGTATAGGTATCACTTCCACAAATTAGACAAATTCAAAAACCCTCATACGTTGAAATCCCTCAGGCTATGTAGACTGAGAGCCGACCAAATCGGCCTAGAGCATGTCAGGCCATGCTCAGTGTAAGGTTCCGTAGTTTACCGGCCGTCACAATAGGCAGACTTAAAAAGGGTTTTAATATATACAATACCATGCTGATAACAATAAAAACCCTGAAAAGTAGTATATATTATATACAGCTCTTACTGCTTATGGGTTTTATTAACATAGAAGATAAGTTTTTATTGCAAAAAAACAAAAATGGGTTTACTGACCCAGTTCAAAATGAATTGAGATTTTCATGTTTTTATTTATATTTTTGTGGACTTGCGATTCAAAAGTAAGAGACATTTTTTGAAACTAGTGGATACCTATCCAACAATAACTCACACTTTAGGGTTAAAACGATAAATAAATCACCCTCCACTTTACACGTATATACTCGTATATATATATAAGTGAGGTACCTTAAATTTGTCGAATTTTATTTTACCACTTTTTCGGCATGATGATAAATTACAGCTTTCTAGTACTAATGGTCACTGAGCTAATCCGAAGACGGACGGACGGACGCGCAGACAGACAGACAGCGAAACTATAAAGGGTTCCTAGTTGACTACAGAACCCTAAAAATGAGACATGACTCAAATTCATACACAAAAAATAGACTCAAAAAGCATACCTCTTCTTTAGCATTCGACCTAAAATAGTCCCTTCCACAGTAAATACCGGAGCTTCTCAACTTAAAATCCTGTTATTTATTTATAATTGAATAATCCATATTTGTACCACCCTTTGTACTAAAAAATAATTTTTGTAAATCGACCTACAGATGTGGGAGGTTCTCTCATTTGTTTATTTTTAATTTTTTGTTTTTAATCCCGGAAATAACCATATATTTTTGCTAATTGTTCAGGTGCCAGATGTCAAATTTGACTTACTAAATCGACCGTTTGCTGAATCGGCATTCAGGCACTCCAAGGGTTGCAAAAAACTTGCAAAAATATATTGCGCGGTACAGTCGGCTTCGTAAATATATACGCATCTGTATACAATTTTGACACTTCTTCCACTGTAATAGGTTCCAAAGTGTATAGATATTTATAGACGTGACTGTAGCAAAACAATTTCGGCTGTAATAATTTGTTATTTAATTTCGGTGTTCTCGATAATGTAGAAGAGAAAACGTGGGAGATGAACACAATAAAGATAATAAGTATTATTTGATTTGCTTGTACTTATGTTATAGTTGATATGATTTTCCGGTAAATAATAATTTACTACTTGAAATTAATTACTTTTATATTAACTACATTCCGACGATTCAAGTATATAATTTACAACACTGGGTAAAATGCCAAGAAACACTGTTGCATGCAATGCACGCTCATAAGTTGTATAAGTATCAAAAGTTAATTCAAACCCATCATAAAACTGCGTCCTTTTGGGAGTCATAAATTACGTAAAAACTATATTTTGTTATACCACGACGGTGGCAAACAAGCATACAGCCCGCCTGATAGAAAGCGGTTACCGTAGCCTATGGACGCCTGCAACTCCAGAGGGTCACATGCGCGTTGCCGACCCATTAAAATTTTGTACACTCCTTTTTTCAAGAACCCCATATATTTATATAGGGTTGACATGTATCGACTTCATATACTGAATTCAATAAAAAAACTCACTGGAATCGGTTTATTCCTTCAGGAGACAGAGACGCATACGCAGTTAGACTCACAGATACAAACACAAAAGTCACGGTACAATTTAGCCGGTCACAAACAATAATTTACGTTCGAAGCACCTCCGCACGTAGCCGTTCCGTGCGACGTGACCTGAAATGTTTTCCCGGCAAATTACTTGTCCGTTTTTGATGGATGTTTCATTAGCGCCGTGATTCCAGCTGAAGCTGTGAACGGGAGATGTACGATAATAGATACTGCATTTTTGAATATCGAGGTAGTCATCTGACGTCTTTAAGTCGACTTGAAGATGTCAGATGACATAAAGTCGAAAATAGCTCGAGTGACAGTACACAAGTATTTTATGACACGGTAGTTTTTTTTTTTAAATATATCTGACCCCTACAAACTTTAGCTACTCACATTAAATTGCAACGGTTCAAGCTCACGTATTTTTATCACAATAGTGTCAAATATGTCAGCTATAGTGAGTGATGCCCGAGCCGCGAAGGTGACAACACCGCTCTGTCTGTCCGACGATGACTGCCCGATGCAGTCGAAACATGTCACGCCTATGTGATAAAAATACCTGAGTTTGAACCGTTGCAATTTAATGTCAGTATGAATTTATTTAATTTATTTATTTATTTAATGAAAGCATACAAAGATTAATAAAGCATACAAAATTAACAAACAGTAGCAAGAATTAGGAATCACAATATCAAAAATATCCTTCGGCCCCAAACTAGGCACAGCCTGTATCTTGGAAACCGAAAAAAACATGATTTACCGAGAGAGTTTGACATAATGATGTATGAAGGCCGTTTTTAACAAAAGTATTTCTAGTTGAAAGTAAAATAATAACAAAAAAAAAATGAAATAAATGCATGCAATATAACACTAAATTAATTAATTACAGTAATAATAATGTGTGTGAGTACTGTGAGTATGTGTGTGTGTGTGTGTGTGTATACGCTACTCAAGTGTGAATTATTATATCCTCTGTCTTGTCGTACGACTGAGTAAGAAGCCATTTTTCACATGACTCACGATAGTTTAAATTACTTTTTCTACTCCAGCACTTCTGATCTATCTGTCAATTAGATGACTGACAGCGATATTAAAAAAGTATACATTATAACGTTGTCTATGATATTCCATAACAACACTGCAGCTATCGATTTTCATACAATATACCTATTAGCTCTGTTGTTTTTTTTAATTTCTATTTTGGACATACGACATCTTCCACATTCTGCCACCTTCTTGATTTTGCTTTTTCGCAATTTTACTTGTCGTAGAAAAATTAGCGTATGCAACATCTCATAAACTCTCGGTCTACTCGACTTCGTCTCGTTTTGTAACGGCGACTGTCAAGTTTTAAGAACCTTTATTATATCACTGTTGCATAACTACTGTTAGCTACTCATTCAAAATAGGCAGCGAAATAATTCAAAATACTGTTAAACAGTGAGTTTATTATGAAAAGGCAACTGCAAGCTGAGATAAAATGAACAATGCCGCGAGCGGCGCGGCTAAGCTTTATAACGTAAATTAATACTTGTGACAACATTAAATTACAGTTCTATTTTAAGCACTTAAAGTGAGAACAGTTTATATTCTGACAAGCCAGCGAGCTTGAAGCAGTGCCTCAAGACGAAAGTCTTCGATCGGTGTGTGTTGCCAGTGATGACATACGGTACTGAAACGTGGTCGCTTACAAGGGGCCTCATAAGAAGGCTCAAAGTCACCAGGGCAATGGAGAGGGGTTATGCTGAATCTCTCTGCGAGATCGTATCAGGAGTAAGATCATCCGCCGCAGAACCAAAGTAACCGATATAACTCTCCAAATCGCTGAAATTAAGTGGCAGTGCCACTTAAGTTTAGCGATTCGGAGAGCTATATCGGTTACTTTGGTTCTGCTGCGGATGGCCTCATTTCTGTTACGATCTCGCATAGAGACTGAATTATATAAACTGAATAGTATATTGCCTCTAATGGTAATTGGCCTCGCTATATGTTAAGTTTATAGCTATAAGACTTAAAATATAGTTTCTCAGGGGGCCAAGATCCCGGGATTGCCGCTTGATGACTAAAGGAGTGACTTGCTGTATACTGCTTCGTTAGTTTACTGCACAATCACCTATCAATATTACATATCCAACAATATTTTGCAAACAAAAAACAAAAAATTATATATTTATTTATTAATTGAGTAACAAACGACAATCCTACAAGAAAAATACAGAAAAATGTCTACTTTAAAATGTCGCTTTGAAATCTCCCTTCTAACATGTTTGCTTCCCGTGTTGCTCCAAGTAGTTATACTGCCAATTTGTTATCCAGACACAAAATTGCTCTCTTAGCGTTTCAGAAGTTTAGTATAAGGAGAATCTAATTTCGTTATAACATTATTGGTATAACAATATTAGCTTTCACTGGCATTCAACGGATTATTTTGTGTACTTTTTTTGTTTCAAATATCAAACGTCGGGCAATTCGCAATATAAACAAATCGTATATCCATAAATTCTTTTCCAATTAATCAAAAGCGTATAATAGAAATGGAGTACGATTAATTTTTTTCACAAATGAAAAATATTTTTTAGGATTCTTTTCATTTTTCATTCTTGTTATTTTTATTCGATTATTAAACCTGAGCTTTTAAATTGGAAGTGTTTTAACCGAGTTCCCAAAACTTAGGTTTTCAATTCGTCGAAATCTTTTATTTTTATTAAAGTGCATGTTCACCGATTACTCCGAGCTCCGTCGTCCGTTTTTTTTTTTTAACTCGTCGATTTTTAAACACGCATATTTTGGTGTTTTGTCGTGTAACTTATGATAGCTAACTCTTCTAAATAAGTACCTATTTAACGTAATTGCAAAGATTGGTCTTAAGGTCATCATTAAATGTTTCTATTTTTTTACTCAAGCGTCTGCAACCATAATCATTATATTTTCATTATAAGTATTCACATTTAAACCGCCAATGAGTTACATTTTATAAATAATTTACGGTTTCGTTTATATTAATAGTTTCCGAGTCTTTTCCTTCTAAAAATAGTAAATCTCATTTACTCCGATAAATATTAGGTAAGATAAGATAAGTTTATTAAGCTCAAAAGGTATACACTTCAAACAAATAATTTTCTAAAGACTAAAATACAGTGTGTTTGTGTCTAGAATTAATTCGCTGATACTTAAAATATGAATCACCTGTGATAAAAGTACAGCTACCTTCCATGTGACATGCCTCTTATTTAGAAACAGTTTAGACAGAAGCTATTTAATATTTTATATGATAACGTAACGTAGAAATAAAAAATAAAAAATGTAAGTTTAATTTATACAGTAATACGAAATTTATAAATAATATTATTAAATTCAGAGACACTCCAAAGTGTGTGTGCGAGTGTGTGTGGGTGTGTGTGTATTGACAGTGTGCGCAGACTTGGCTGTTGCCTGTCCCGAAATGTTGCAGTATCTAGTGGGTGTACATCAGAAAATACCTTTGTTATTTGTCATTTGCAGACGCGCTTTTCTCGTTAAGACTGTTATGCGTGTTAGGTGTTAAGTAATTATTAGGATAAACATTTGTCTTTGAGAGTTGTGCGAAAATATAAAAACATGTGCGTTTTTCTTAGGATTTAGATTTCTTTTGTTTTGTATGGAATTCTAGAAACACAAAACTAAGGCAATAATCAAGATAATTCTATTGATTCTACCAACTTCGCGCAAATAAATTAATGTGAAACATAATAATACAAAAATATTGTGCAACTTCGTCTTAAACTTGCAAAATATTTTGTATTATAAATTACCCGCGCACACCCTTTTGTATGCCACAATTTTGTTACCTACAACTACGTAATATGACAATATCATATTATTATAAGTACCTAGCACGAGTATAAAAGTCTCGAGTTGAATTAGAAGGAATTTAACTCGTATTTGTAGCAAAATATAATGCTGTTAATAGGATTTATACGTATATCGGAATCCCCAAAGTTTTTATACTATTTTTGCTTTCCCTAATACTGTTTGACATAATGATCATTTGTCCTAAACTCATATGTCCTAATATTGTTTTTCTTAACATTTTTTTAACCTTTTATAGCAGTGATTCGACTCTTTGTGAGGTCACGGTTCTAACCTAACCTAACAGACTTTTCTAACACCGATTTGGTAAGTGAAGTCGTTTTAGGCAATAACTCGATTATGGCAAATTATCGTTAGGAAAAGTGAGCGTTAGGGATTGTGATCATTAGGACAAAACAGTAAGGGCAAGTGATTTTAGGACAAACGATATTAGGGACGTCGAGGGGGACCCTGTTAATATTTTCAAACAATCTTCGATGTGCTACGGGCCTACGGCGTAGCCCGTAGCATCTTTAGCTACGGAATTACGTCGACTGCTATATAAATATTATTATTACTCGCATCGTTTATATTGAGTTTGCGTCGTATGACATCTGTTTTGTTTATATTACTTAGAAAAGAGATGCAAGACGTATTTTAGCCAATCCGCATATGAGTTGGGAGTATCAAGTCTACGATAGATATTACTAAATTACTACAAAGGCATAAGGGGTCGCAAGAATAGTAGTTACACACATAGGACGAGGCTTTAAATCCCTTTCCACGCAATTTATTTCTCTCAAGTTGAAGCGATTCATTGGTAGATGAAGATGGTAACACTTGCGTGCCATTTACTCGTGATTCGCGATCATGTTTGCATTTTCGGTCTAGGCCAATAATGTTGTGTAAAAATCTATTTCCAGTGCCCTAACCGGCCTCTTTGAACTTTACTTATGCTATAGTTACAAAACTAAAACTGAAAATTATCCCAATGGCGTCGAAAACTACACAAGCAAATTCGCTTGACGCTGACGCTACGTAACCGTTATCGATAACGACTGCGCGATTCGATAGTGTTTGCATCTCGATCTCGCAACTAGTGGGTTCAACGAACGAACAAGGATAAAAAGTATTGAATCACCCAGTTGCTATCGGCTTCGGTTATGTAGGACTCATGGAAGAGTCCGACTAAACTAAGTTTCCATACATTTAATAGACTAGATATAAGACTGTGAAAATGTTAAGTAAATGACATAATTTCAAAGAAGTTTGATATATAAAATAACACTTTAAACGTTTCAATATTACGTGGTTAAAACATATTGAAACTCTCTTTTTACTAACGAAAGTTTACTTATATGATTGTATTCTCACTATAGTTCATCATTCTCAGGACCGCGGAGGCTGGTCGCAATGGAGCGAGTGGTCGCTCTGCTCGCGAACATGCGACGGCGGCGTGTCCAGACAACTTCGGACGTGTTCGTCGCCGGTCGGCTGTCGCGGCGAGCCGGTGCGGTACAAGATATGCAACATGCAGGTAAGAAAGAGGATAGTATGGATTCCAAAGACAATAACATTTATTTTCAAAATATATACAGTAGGTGTAACTTACCTAACTAATATAATACCATCAGCGATATAAAAAAGTATACATTATAACGCTGTCTATGAGATCACATAAGAACACTGCTCCTATGGATTTTAATACAATATATTATGAGCACAGCTGTTGTTTTTTTTTTAATTTCTATAGCGGGCACAACAACTTTCCCATTCTGCCACGTTTATAGATTTTGTTTTTTACGCTATTGTAGCTGTCGTAGAAAAACTAGCGTATGCAACAGCTCATAGTTAAATTAACCCTTATTATATCACTGTTGCATAAATTACTATTGCTTATAGCGAGAGATTGTTTATATTTTTTTAAATAGACTTGTAAAATTGAATGTTCAGTTGTTCTACATGCTATGTTCAGTGATTTAGCATGAAAACGACGATGTTGTTGTGACGCACACAAACTTGATACAAACCGAACAGCGGTCTCAATCAAACTATTGCAGGCGTGGTAATTGGTTTCCTGAACACTGTAAAATGCATATTGCAAATTCAATTGTAAAAATTTTGAAAATTATATATTCCCTAAATCGAAAACTATTTCGAGACAAACGTATTTCATTACAGTATTTTAGCAAAAATCCTTAAAACAACGTCACGAAGCTGATTCAATATTGAAATTGAATGTGAAGTCACAATTCTCGTAATATAAATGGATTTTTTAAACTAAAATATAAGAGTAAGGGATGACTAACACTAATACGGGACGGAACGGGGCAGGCGGGACGATCTGTCAGTTTCTGTCACGAGTAGAATCACGTGATAGCTCGGAGCCCTCGGTTGTCACGTGACGTTTTTTATAGAAACTGACAGATGGTCCCATCCTACCCCGTCCTGTCCTCTCACGTCCTTTACGCAAATAAAAAAATACAAATACCATTAATTAATGCATTCTTTCAAGCTATACAATAAAAAGTCCTCCTTAAAAAAAGTTGTCAATTGCGGGTCATACACGTTCTCGAGAATTTGTAAATTACATTTACAAGTGTACACGTTAAACCGTTGTATAAATATATATAAAAAATACAAATGATGTGATTTTTTAACACGTAAATTCCAATTTTGTTTAGAAAAACAGGAATAGTGAAAATACTCGACTCGAACTCACGATTCTGGGATACACCCCTGTCACCCCGAATTTCTGCACCATATTCCTAAAACATACATATATATGTCTACAAATCTGGTCTCCAGAGAGAACTAAAATAATTAGGCATCGCAAAATTGATATTTTTCAAGTGAAAAGCAAACTCCGAGAGTTACAGTCTAAATTAAACACTTGTCGAATCCGCGTCTACGATATCTCTTTTATTTTTAAAACGTGAGCCTTATTACATAAAGAATAAAGTTACATTTGCAATGGGCAGGCAGTAAATAATACTAGGATAAAAGTTCGCTAAAATGGAAATTTTAAAATTATACCCTAAAAAGTGCAGTGCAGCAGTCTGTGCCTGTAGCCGGCCATTTGCGTTCCAGCATATCCGCCGTAGAATCCGGTTATAATGACGTCGAAGGGACCGCCGATATTACATCGTACTTCGTACATCGTACATCGTACCGGAAGTCGTACTAAAGGAACTGTCAATTTTAAAGTTGTGATCGATTTCACTAGTCACACAAATGCACTGCAACTTTATGCTGAGGTGGGATCCTGTTTAACATCAAAATGTATTCTTTGCTATTAAGCCAGGTAGTTTTAAGTTATACTTTTAGTTTGTAACATTATTTCAATTTTGTACATTTTGCTTTTTTTTTTCTTTGGTGTTGAATAAAACTTTTCTATGTCTATGTCTATGTCTATGTCTATGTCTATTTATGTAACTCATCGAACAATCGAACAATCGAAATTAAGGATATTATTCTGTTTAGCGACATAAATTGCTGAAACATAGACCTATTTACTAGCCATTGTAAATTACAGAGATGTTTTTATAAAATTCGTTTTGAACAAAGGTTATATAAAACGTGTTTTTGAGCAATTGCTTTAAATTCAAGGGTGCATTCTTAAGCTTAAATTAAGTTAATTTCTCAAAGACATCGGTATTCTTTAACATTTTGTGTATCATTTATTGAAATCTGTTTTCTTTTTTTTTAAGTATTTTCTATACAAAACGTCACTGATAGTCCAGAGATCAAGTGACGTTTTCTATAGAAATTGAAATTGTGGGTCATCCTTTGTTTTCGATTTGATTTCTTACCAGACGCATTTATGGTTTTTTAGATGTGATTCCAACAGAAAACAAATATACTTTTCCAATACAATTTCATTCAAGCTAAAAATAGCTTTCTGAAATACACAGGAAAATAATATGGCTTTATTTTCCTTGTTCTGGCAATTTTTAATTACAAAAGTAAAATTACGGTAACTTTTTTAATTCTACCAGATTTATGGATCCTTTGGTATTAGATCATTACTTACTATTTACATTATTTTTTAAACAGCTTTTGATATGATACGATTGTGAAAATGTATACACCCTCTATTTGATTATTTAATTATAATTTAATAGGTTAAAAAACTTATTTTCATTATAAAATAATAATAATAATCCAACGTAGGTATATTCGTTCCATATTGACCCTCTTAAGGAAGAGAGACTTTTGGCTTTAGTCCCGACGCTGGTCCATAGTGGGTTGGAAACTTTCATTATGAATAACTTAAATAGACAAAACTAGTCAGATTTGTATAAGCTTTCAAAACTTAACGTAACAAGCATCTACCTACCACCTTTTTGTAACCCAGTAAAGATACAGTTTTGACAGACAAAAAGATTATAATAGCCATCAGGCTAATTCTCAAATTACGTTCGAATGGAATATTTATAGATACTATTTGCAAAAATCCTACAAACTTTAATTCCGGAAGTAGGTATATAGTAAAACAATAAAACTAACTCAGTTGATTTTTTAAATTAACAAAAAAAATTTTTTTCTTGTTTTTAAATATGAAGACATATTTGTATTATATTTGTTAAAAGCGAAACCGAAGAAAACTCAATCACGTAAAACCGTTAAAACTAAAAAATTTACAGCACTGATACAGATGTGATAACTGATATGACGCTAGGAATAAATGGTAATAGATAAACACTGCTACTGACCCATTTTCAACAACTAAAAAGACACAAATACATAAAAGTATTACAAGAAAAACGTTTGTAACATGTGTGTACATATTTGTGACAATGAGCATGTAACGATAAATGTTGTTAGATTTTGTTACCGACATAATACTAGACCCACGATATATCCGTTACGCTACAAATATCAGCTATTATAAATCAAAATTTCCATACAAGCTGTCAGTTCAATTACTGGATTATTGTCCCAAGATAATTTAAAATTAATTTAAATGAAAACATCCCCTCGAACCACCGTCTGACCAAACTCTCCGTTGTATTTCCAAGACTCGAGAACAAAAGTCAACTTTCAGTGTCCCGCAGTGTACACAACTAAGAGCAAGTCGCTCTGAGTCGAGTCCTTGTAGTTTATCAAATAAGTACACGGTCGCGGCGCAGACAAGGATTCAAGAGAATCCGCTGTTTTGCACGGGAGACCAGTGTAAAGGCACCTTTGTCTTTTGCTGTCATGACATGACAATACACTTTATCTCGAACAAAATCATTTTTACAGTATGTAAACTAACTGTTGGCTGCGTTTTAAGCATGTGTGAGTGAATGTATGAATGTAGGTGTCAAATCAGTCACAAATAAATACTCAAACAGTGCACACGTCTTTTCGTAAGAAAAATCCCTACAAAGCAATATCAACCTTATTACAAACAACATTTGGTCGACATCGAACCGGAGGAGGAACTAGATAAGCGAAGACTGGCCGGCCGCCGAGAACAATAGCGGACTGCATTCCTGCGCCTAAGTAGTTACTATCGGCGCTTGCTTTAAGGAAACTAAAACGATTTAAATAAAGTGAAGATTATTAAATGGTGTAATCGTGTTGTTTACGTGAATGGACAAGTAAATAGTGCAATATGAGTACTAATGAACAGTTAATTCGTACTTTGGAAGATACAGCGGTATTATTAAGGAAAACTGAAGCTAATTTAAAGAAATGTCCCAAACAACGGTTAACTAAAGGTTACTTGGAATCGCGAGCACAGTGTATCGATGCGTATTGGGAATCGTTTACATCTGCACATAAAAAGCTGGTACAGAATACTACGAGACAGGAGCGCGGAGAGATGCAATACTTTCTTAAGGAGGAATATTATATCGTCGAGGAGTTATATCTATGTTTACAAGGTGATATCAAGGACGCGCTCTCTGCTGCCGCTCCCACACATGTTCAAGGAAATAATACGTTGGATGTTACGATGTTTGAAGCTGTCCAACAACATGTGAAGTTACCTGCTATTGTTTTACCTGTGTTCTCCAATAATTATGAAGAGTGGCCGACGTTTCACGACTTGTTTACGTCATTGGTACATAACAACACAAGCTTAAGCAAGGTACAAAAACTGCACTATTTAAAATCGAGTATCGCCGGTGAAGCCGCAGCCTTATTGAAGCACGTCACGATTACTGAACAGAATTATGAACTGGCATGGAAGACTTTAAAACAAAGATACGGTAATAAAAGGTTAATTGTGAACTCCCTTTTGAAGAGATTGTTTAATCAAAAGAAAATCACCGCGCAATCATCTAGTCAAATAAAGAATCTTCTGGACACCACCACGCAATGTTTGAATGATTTACAAAATCAGCAGGTGAATATAGACGAGTGGGATCCATTTGTTATATACCTGGTGGTGAACCGGCTTGATCCTGAAACTCATAAGGATTGGGAGGAGCACGACTACAGTTTAAATGCTGACCAGTTACCTAAGTGGACAGAATTAAGGAAGTATCTCGAATCAAAGTTTCGCACGCTAGAACTGGTTAACCCTGTCACTGCTACCGTATCCAAAGAAGCAAAACCCATTAAGGCGAAGTCTTACCATGTGTCAACACCAGCAAAAAGTTGTGATTTATGTAGGGATGAACATACTTTATGTCACTGTAAGGATTTCACGAAAATGTCGCCTGTGGAGAAAATGGACTATGTCAAGAAATCTAAGCTATGTTTCAACTGTCTCCTGCCTGGACATTCTGCATCAAGATGTCGTCTTTCATTTTCATGTCGCATATGCAAAAAGAGGCATCACACCATGATTCATCAAGCGCAGAATAAGGAGTCAGAAAAAATTCAAGCTCACCACAGTCAGCTGACACATCATGAAGAAGACCCTCAAACTGAAGAAACGGAAGAAGAAGAGGTGGAAATCTCATGTAACTTTGCATGCAAGAAATCTAAAGGCTTGCTAGCCACGGCAATGATTTCCATCAGGGACGACGATGGGCACGTGACTCCACTTCGTTGTCTAATAGATCCAGGGTCAGAATCAAGCTTTTTAAGCGAACGCGCAGCACAAGCGTTGCGAGTTAAGAGAATACCTGTCAAGGGAACTGTTACGGGTGTCGGCAAGCATAAGATACGAATCAACAGCATGACACATGTTCAGGTATTGTCAAATCAAGATGACAATTTCAAGTTAGATGTCAAAGCTTATATAATGCCGTCACAGCTCACATCACAACTACCATCAAAGAAAATACGGTATGACCCACAAGCCTGGTCACACATACAAGGTCTTACTCTGGCTGATCCTAACTTCCACCAGCCGGGGCGAATAGACATGCTGCTAGGGGTGAAAGTGTATGCACAAATTCTAGAAGGCAAGATTGCCAAGGGTCCACCTGGCTCACCATGCGCCCAAGAAACAAGCCTAGGTTGGATTATTTTTGGAGATTTAGAGGACACAGCAGACACTTCACAAGAAACGAATATAGTTGTGATGCATCACCAAGTTGATGTTGACGATATGTTAAGGGCATTTTGGGAGATAGACACTACTGATACAAAGAGTCTTACGAAGGATGAAGGAAAATGCGAAAGGATTTACAACGAGACTCATACAAGAAATGAAGAAGGAAGGTACGTAGTGACGTTACCTTTCAACACAGAAGAACCACTATCTCCAAAAGGACAGACAAGAGACATCGCCATGCTAAGACTAAAACAACAAGAAAGAAGATTTGTAAAGGATCCCAATCTGAAGAATGAGTATGTTAATTCTTTAGAAGAATACATGAAACTAAACTATATCGAAGAAGTTCCTGAAGAAGAAATAAACAATCAAGCAGTATATCTACCATATCACGCTGTGATTAAAGAAGAAAAGGAAACTACTAAGACTAGAATAGTATTTAATGCTTCTGCTAAAGGTGCTAATGGTGTATCCCTGAACGACGAGCTCTTAATCGGTCCTCACCTGCAAGAAGATATGCGAAATCTTGTAATGAGATGGCGTATGCGACGCGTAGCCATGATCTCTGACATAAAGAAGATGTACTTACAGATACTGGTGAGCCCGAAGGACACGGATTATCAGAGGATATTATGGCGGAAAAATGCAAGCGATCCTGTTAAGGACTATAGACTTCTTCGTGTAACTTTTGGTACTGCCTCTGCGCCGTATCTCGCTGTGAAAACACTCCAGCAAGTAGCAGAAGATGAAGGAAAGGACTACCCGATTGCATCGAATACAATAAAACAAGATTTTTTCATGGACGATCTGATGACAGGAGCAGACACCGTTCCAGAAGCTGTAGATACTGCTAAACAAATAACTGAAATCTTGAAGAAAGGAGGGTTCACACTCCAAAAATGGGCTTCCAATAGCACTGAATTCTTGAAGGAATTTGAACCTTCTGAGAGAAGTACGCATGTCAAGATAGATATCGAGCTGGGAGGTACAATAAAGGCACTAGGACTAAGCTGGAATATGGGCGAAGATATATTTCAGTATACCCTAAACTTACCAGACCTACCCGAAGTCATCACAAAACGCAACATATTAGCTGATATTCAACGACTCTTTGATCCGCTGGGCTGGATATCTCCTGCTTTACTGCCTGCAAAAAGAATAATCCAGAAATTGTGGATATCGCGCTCCGGCTGGGACGAAGAAGTCACCACAGAGATAAAGGAAGAATGGCTAAGTCTCCGAAGTGGATTAGATGAAATCAAGAATATAAGGCTAGACAGGTGGATGAACACGACACAAGACTCGATGGAAAATGTAACTATACACGGCTACTGTGACGCTTCTAACTACGCCTATGGAGCCATAGCTTACCTGCGCGTAAGAACAAAGGATGGAGAATACAAAACGAGCCTCATAGCAGCCAAAACCCGAATAGGTCCAGTTAAGCCAATGAGCATTCCACGTCTTGAACTCTGCGGTGCTGTTTTACTATCAAAACTGCTGAAACAAATAAGCGAGGCAACCCGAATACCTACCAGTCAGATGTACGCATGGACGGACTCGACAATTGTGTTGTCGTGGCTGCGTGGAGATCCAGCACGATGGCAAACATTTGTGAGAAATAGGGTGGTTGCGATACAAGATATTATTCCAAACCAATGGTTCCATGTTCGAACTACAGATAATCCTGCAGACATATCTTCAAGAGGCATGCCGTTGAAAGAACTGAAGAACTGCAACCTCTGGTGGTATGGGCCGGAGTGGCTGAAACATAAAGATATAAAGTTAGAACATCCAATAATAGAAGAAACGGACCTGGAAATGAAAAAAATCACAATACATGTCAACTTAAACCGAAATGAAAATGTAGAAGCGTATAAAACCTTACCTGAGAAGTTTGAAGAATATGACTCGCTACCTGACCTGCTGAAGTCCATAGTTTACGCCAGAAGATACTTGAGATACCTGAAAGAGAAAAACACAAACACACAAAAGACAATTACAACACAAGAATTAGACAAGGCATTACAAATATGTATAAGGTCGGTGCAAGCCGAAGAATTCAAGGAAGACATAGAAAGCTTAAGAGAAAGGAAAAGAGTGAGCACCAAGAGCAAATTGAAAACGCTAAACCCTTACCTTGACGCAAATGATATCCTCAGGGTAGGCGGTAGACTGTGCCATTCTACGCTAGACGAAGAAAGAAAGCATCCTAGAATTTTAGGCAAATGTCACCTCACTTACCTGATTATGCACGACGCTCACCGAAGAACCTTACATGTGCGATAATCTAACCAGGGTTTATAGTGTAAAAAGTGGTGACTCAATTAAAAAAAGAACTATCACGAAATTGTGTCTTATGCCTGTTGATACAGAGTCGTAATTTGCATAGTGCATTAATTTCAATTAATTTTGCATGTAACTTACTTTCCAATTTCTACTTAAGACCTGTTGTAAACACCCTGAATGATTGTTTATCTGTTAAAAAATTAATATTATCTTACTTACCTAGTTTATATAATATTCTCTCATATTTGCTATTACTTACTATACATAGTGATATAGTGTGTCAATGCAATTGCATGCATGCATGTAAATAGTTTATCATACAATTTGTTGTAGTAACATACTATGTACAATTTTGTAGATGTGATATATCTATACATATGTTATTTAAGAAAAGGTCAATGCCCTTTTGGCGGGCGGTATGTTGGCTGCGTTTTAAGCATGTGTGAGTGAATGTATGAATGTAGGTGTCAAATCAGTCACAAATAAATACTCAAACAAATAAAAACTCTTTTCGTAAGAAAAATCCCTACAAAGCAATATCAACCTTATTACAAACAACACTAACGAAAACCTTTTCTTTAAACTTGTTGACGGAGAAGTGGTACATTGCAATGTCGTGCATTTTACGTGCTTGAGTATATGTTAAGTAAAGTTATAAATGAAGAGGTCCTGAAAAGAGTAACGGAAAGCAGAAGAATCAGCCACATTGGACCTCCATATGTACCGATTGGAAGCGACCTGCATCCAGCGTCTCCCAGCGACCTTCATATGGCCATCCGTCCATCTTGTGGGTGGACGCCCTACGCTGCGTTTGCCAAGCCATGGTCTCCGAGCACTTTACGACCCCATCGGCCATCTGTTCTGCGTGCAATGTGGCCTGTCCATTGCCACTTTAGCTTGCTCCGGAGGGCTATGTCGGTGACTTTAGTTCATCTACGGATCTCCTAATTTCTGATTCGTAGAGAAACTCCGAGCATAGCCTTCCATAGCTCGTTGAGCTACTTTGAGTTTTGAGATGACGCCGATAGTGAAGGACCACATTTCGTAGGACATACTACTGTAGGGCTAAATAAAAGGCGCAGTCTAACAATAGAAGTATTATACTAGAACTCACAATTGTTATGCTTCTTGAATAGACTTGGCTCGGGACAGAAACTAGCCGCTCACAATTTAATAGCGCCCATTATGGAACGTTCTGGTAATGGGAACTCGATAGGGGCTATTATTGTTTTGGCTGCTTTAACGTCCTGTGTTTGGAGTCTATTGTTGGCAAAATGTGATCTGGCGCTGGTTTTAAAAAGAATTAACGTGTATCGTAACAGTACAGTTATTTGGCAATATTTCTGGTAGTAGGTTTACACTGATAAAACTATTTAACCAAACTACTTAGCTTAGTTTGAGTAAGTTTATCTACAACCATAATTTGAAAAGGTGTTTATTAAAGTTCGATTGATTTAACAGTTTGTTTTTTTTTCAAGAAAATCTGGTTATGTGGTCACTTTGTTTGACTTAAGGATGACTCACACCAATCCGATCCGATCCGATCCGATCCGGGACGACCTGCCAGTTTCATAGAAAACGTCACGTGATCTCCGAGGGCTTTGAGCTATCGCGTGATTCTTTCTATAGAAACTGACAGATCGTCCCGGATCGGATCGGATAGGATCGGTGTGAGTCACTTTTTAAGCAGAAAAATGTCTGCAAACAAAACCGTTTTTCTTAATAAGAAAGATAAAGTGGTAATCTCGGCCCCCTAATTTCGCGCCCCAAGAGAGCGCACAAGAGAGATAGGGTGGTGAAATTCGGGGCCACGGGTGTGATCTCGGTAGCTCAGTTGGCGATGGGCGTGTATCCCGAGGCACGGGTTCTATTCCCACCATTTTTTTCTTCTTACTTCCACTTTTCTTCTTTTTTAAGAAATATCAGGTGATTACTTATCATGAGGGGTATTCAAAGTAATATTTAACACTTCTAAAGTACATTTTAAAATTTTGCATACTTGTGCATGTCCCATGACTAAGCATCAATTCAAAATTGGGAGCAAGTCGAACGGGGCAAACCAATTAAAAGCAATAGCACCCAACGAGGTGCAAACTTTGCTTTCAGCGGTGATTAATAGGCAAAGTGAGCGACATCGTCAGCGGGGGCTGTATGTCACACCGTCACGTAACACGTCTAGAATAGCGTGAGCGATGACTTACACTACGGGACGGGAAGATCTGTCAGTTTCTATAGAAAACGTCACGTGACTTCCGAGGGCTCCGAGCTATCACGTGATTTATTCTATAGAAAATGACAAATAAATCGTCCCGTCCCGCTGCGTCCCGTCCTAGTGTGAGTGAACAAGATGTGTCGTTCACAAGTGATTGATATAAATGAACTATAATTTTATGTAATTTGCTCCACTGTCAATGTTCCAGCTCTTTAAAATATTGTCTTGTATGGGCATACGAGCTCCGTGCCTGTTTACGGAGCTCGGAGATCCTATTAATACGTTGCACTGGCATTAATTTTACTCAGTAAAGTATCAAAAAGTAAGTATCAAGTAATATTAAGTAAGAAAAAAAAATCGCCTTTTTCAACAATAGCGTGTTTTTATTTTGCAATTGCAATATTTTATCGAAGTAATAAGAAGTAGTAAAAACAAGTGTAGTACAATTAAATAACAATAAGGTGTAAACTTGAATTGCAGAAAGAAAGTAGGTGTCTATTAAACCGAATAATTTTATTATTTGGGTAAATAATTTCTTGTGCCAATAGTGATTAATTTTGTACGCCTTATTATTTCTTATTATTTTTATTTATTTGTTCTTTTTCTTTTTTGTTAGTTAAGCTTTTCTTGTATTTAACTATCTTTTCTTGTATCTAACTTAAACTTGAGGTGTGCAATAAAGAGTATTCTATCTAAAGAGTATTCTATTTAAAAATGTTCGATAGAATCACTTTGAAATGCTTTAGGTAACACTGTCCAAATACCGATTAGAATAAAAATCGTTCGCAGCGGTTTGACTGGCGGCCGGGCGCCTCCTTAGTTTTAAACATGTTATGTTCGACATCCTCATAGTTACCAATGTTATTCCAACACTTTTATCCAATTTTTCTTGGTAGCTCCATATTAAGTAGGAAATAGTAGCTAGAGTGATATGGTGAAACACTACCTTTATCTCGAGATAAAGAGTGTATATTTTTGCAATTACGTATACCTACTTCCGTTAAATAAAATACTTAGGAGGCTTCAGAGATATGTAAATAATTAAGAATTTATTTGTGTTCGCAGAAAACTCATTATGCCGGAAGCTACATTTCTTAATTCAACGTTTTTACTACATGAAACAAAACAATCCCAATCTACTTACGTATATTTTCTACTGCAATTCTCGACCAGATTACTTTCTTCTTAATTAAATTAAAATGCTTTTTTATATACATTTTGTGAAAACATTTATGTTAAATATTAAGATTCCCCATCATTTTAGTCCATGGTTGAAAACTTGTACAATAGAATACAGAAAATATTAATATTAAGTTTGAGGTACGTGTCTCGAGAAAATTACTTCCATAATTTCTACGATCATCTTTTGCGTTATTGGTGTAATCCATGTCATTCGCACGCAACTTAGGGTATTATATTTTTATGTAGGTCCATATGTTTCATAGTCGTTTAAAATTGGTCAGGACTAGTTCCTACCTATTACTACTTGTTTCTAGCAAAATATCACATCTATGTATCACCCGTGCCGTATATTTTGTAGATTTAAAGGACGTGAATAAGTTTTCTACGGTTTTGCTTTTAACAGATAGAAGATAAATTTGTCGTGTTCACAAACAAGAGAAATATTTGATTCCGTAAATTTAAAAAAATCGACTTATTTAAGTTTTTTTGTATGTTTTGTCTTTAAATATCCCATTCGAACGTAATTCGAGAAACAGGTTATTATAATTTAATGTCTGTCAAAACCGTTTCTTTCTTGGGAGCAAAATACGAGTTTACGCATTTGCAAGCGATTACAGCTAAGATTATATAGTACAACGCCTAACTAGACGCTTACCGTCGGCGTACAGTTTTGACTTTGTGGGATTACGTACATACAGTCAACCAATTGGAACCCTAGGCAACTCTGTAACCATGTCAAAATGACAAGCAGTAAGAGATTTACAATCTGATTTATAGCGTCACTATGACAGTCCAAATCATCATCATTTCAGCCGAAAGACGTCCAAAAGGAACAAAACTGAACCCTTGTAAGATTACTTTGTGGTCCGTCCGTCCGTCCGTCTGTCAAGACCCTTTATTTCGGGAACGCGTAGAGGTAGCTAGTTGAAATTAATACCACATACACAAATCTGCGATCCCTTGAAGCTGTGAAAAAAATCAAACCTCTACGTCAACGCAATCAAAAGATAAGGTCGTTTATATCGCATTTCCCATACATTTGCGATGGAATCAAAATGTATATGGTACTTCCCAAAAAGCAAGAACTTGTAGCATAAATACAGGAATAAATCTGAAAACCGTATAATTGCCGGACACTGAGAGTTCCGCGCCACCAGTATTTGTAGGCACCTGTCATAAATTACCCAGTATCCTTTGCGCGGAACCCTCGGTGGGCGAATCCGACTCGCCGGTATTTTATATTAAAGTTCAGTACGGTGTGAGTGCCATCCATTCCAAGTTCATGTTCCTAAGGTTAAAGTTTGGAACTTGTTTCCACCGAATCACAATGTTCCGGTTATAACATTTCCGCTCGATAGTTTATCTTGTTTGCCGTCTGGGCTCGAATGGGAATCTTACGTAACGGGGTAACTTGGGATATTCGAATTAGTTTTATGTTATTACGTTATGTGATGTAGATGGGTTATTTTATTACATATATTGTGCTGCCTAGGTATACTGACTGTGTGAGGGATTATGTCTGAAATTCTATGCTGTTCTATTCCTTGGAGTTTGGGTCGGATGCTAGTGTCGGATGCTACCTGCGTAGACACGCTGGCACCACCCCACCTCCAACGAACTAATGTAAAAGCGGGCGGAGCCGCTGAAAGCGCCGAAATTTTAAAAAGTAATTAATATAATAATATAATTTGTCTATTCTGTCAAGCAAGCGTTATCATGTAGTTTATAATCTTAAGGGATTGCTTGATTGATTAATGAGTGATGAAAAAGTGTGAGTCCGATAAAAATGAGATGAAAATGGCACCGTCCCGTCTCCAAATAATGAAGGTGTTCTAATGTAAAAGCGGGCGGAGCGGCTAAAAGCGCCGAAATTTTAAAACATAATAAATATAAAAGCCTGGGCAGAGAGTAGGTACTATTTTGTACTATTTGGGGTTGAAACCTTAGGTCCATGGGGTCCAGTGCACGCAAGTTTTTTGTAGAAATCGCGAAACGTCTGGTTGATGTAACAGTGACCGAAGAGCTGGTGCCTTCCTCGCACAACGTATCAGCATTGCGATATAACGAGGAAATGCCGCCAGCATCCTAGGTACAATGCCTCAAGGGCCTATTTAGATTTAAGGTAGGTAGATGTAGCTAGGTAAGTTACACTTACTGTACCTATATATTTTGAAAATAAATGGAATTTTATTATGCTAGTTTAAATGATTAGGATTCGGGACGGTTCTTTCAGTTGCTATTACTAGTGGCTCTGTGAGATGTAGACTTCGTTAGATGTTACTGGTATTGCCACAAAGGTCGTAAGCGCCTTATTGGTATATGGCGCATAAGACCTTTGTACAAAGTCCCGCCATTTAAGAAAAATCTAAATCTGAATCAATTTTTTTTTTGTAATTAACAAACTTTGTAGAGGGGAACAAACACACGAAATCATTGCTGCCTAAGCTGAAAGGAGGCACTTCGCTCGCTTTGCTCACTCGGTAATTGAATAACCAAGCAAACCTTTAACCAAAACTATGAAATGCAAACTACAAGGACTACACATTAATGTTATAATGCTGTATCTACAAACTGCAGTGCATTAATTAGGACATTAGGCAGCGCAGGGAGCGGACGATTTAGCCGACAGTAATAAAATTATGCCCGTTTGTATACGAAACGTCATAACAATGAAAGAGCAATTTAGGAAGTAAACATTCAAAGTATTAAGAGAATAGTACTAGAATTTTAGCTGTAGTTTTAGTTTACTAAATCTCTTTTTTTTGGGCACTTACAGCAATCAACAATACAGGCTGGCCAAATAATATGAAATTTTAAATGATAAAGTATAAATAATAATAAATAAATATTGTGGGACAATCTTACAACTCGACCTAGTCCCACGGTAAGCTCAATAAGGCTTGTGTTGTGGGTACTAGACGACGATATATATAATAGACAGATACATATAAATACATAGAAAACATCCATAACAGGAACAAATATTCGTGATAAACACACAAACAAATGCCCTGACTAGGATTTGAGCCCGGGATCTCCTGCTTCGTAGGCAGAGTCACTACCAACTAGGCTAGGAGGCCGTTGTTGAGAAGACAATAATTACGAAAATCACGTTAAACTTCCATTGCGCACTCCTTTGCTAGTTGGAGGCTATGCACTTGAGGTTATTGAAACAGCCCAGCTTAGCAGTAGGGTTGTTCTACTTCTACCTTCGAGAAAGAGATCTCGCGAATCCAGCTTGGTTCGGCAGCTTTCAGGAAGCTACGGCACATTTTCTTATACAATATACCGCAGTGTCTCAAGACAAAGGTGACTCAGCTATTCGGAATTTCTCTGTCAGATCGAATCAGAACAGATGAGATCCACAGAAGAACCGAACTCATCGACAGAGCTCGGAGAGTTGCAAGCCTTAAGTAGCTATTGGGTAACTAAGTAGCTATCCATCCCCATTGAATTTTGCCCTTAAGCCACAAAACAGAAAAAAAACGCATGCAACATGCAAAGCAACACACATAATATGCAAGCTGTTAGTATAAAAAAATCCAATGAATAGAAATCAAAATAAATTTAACTTAATTAGTTTCAGGCGTCTATAGGCTACGGAAACAATTAATTTCATAAAGTTTAGTTTCATAATTTCGCTCCTTATTTGATTATCAGGAATAATTAAAATCCGTTTGATATCTGAAGCGGGCTGCAGGTAAAGTTTAAAAGTTGAAAAATTGAAGGGGAGTTTATCAAGAACGAAATAATAAAGTCAAGAGAAAAATATTGTTGATAGCAAGGCGGACTCGCACCCTGATTGTTCCGTGCCTCTATAATGATTTAATTTTATTTAGCGTTTTTTTACTACATAAAGTAGTATAAAATGTGCTTGTTTTTAGGGTTCCGTGCCTCCAAAACAGAGCCCTTATTGGATCACTTTGTTTTCCGTCCGTCCGTCCGTCTGTGTCAAGACCTTTTATTTCAGGAACGCGTACACATAAACAGGTCTGCGGTCCTTGAAAGCTGTAAAAAACCAAACCAGTTTGACTGTGGGATCCATGAGTTTCTTATAACTAGTGGTAAATCCATAGCTGAGTGGGAAAAAATATATCGAAAACAGATTTAAAATATATCGAAAGCTACAAAGCTATTTTGTTAATAAATGTTACTTCACAATCTCTTTCCTTTTTCAATAGACTGGTAAAGATGTATTCAAAATTTAAAAATATTGGCAACTCCCAAATCCTTACTTCGGCCTAATTCTACGTGGAACGATCTAAAATTTTAATCTCCCCCTCTTGCTTTGAGCGTAAGAGGTGCAAATATTGAATTTGGAATTTTCGATGTTCCTGGTTAGTCAGAAGGGGGGAAGACGAGGGATGAATGAAAATAAGAATTGTTATTGACTGGTGCTTTTAAATTTGATTGGTTGGCACTTTGAACGTCATTTGGGAGATGGGAGGTGGAAGTATCTGGGAATATCTATGCAAAAAAAGTGTCCTTTATTACATGTATAAAAAGTAATATTAAAACTATTCCTGAATCATCATAACCCTGTGAAAACGAGTGCTGAAAAGGGCACGAAACGTAGGGTCATGGTGTTAATAAACGCGATTAATCCGTTCTAAAGTGAATAACAATCGCGGTAACAGAAGACAATATTACCATCTTTGAGTTTTCAAGGTCAATACAAACTTACGTACTTACATAGATGTCTGTGAAAAGATCTCCTTATATTAAATTGAAATAACCTTTAAACAGCACGCAACAGTGCCATAAAATATGAGCACTAGAATAACACGCCTATTGGGAGCTATTTGTGGAAATAAAAAGCAAGTCTTCAGGAATAATATTCAAATTACGAAATTCATTTTACTTTTCGTACATTGGGAATTTGTAGAATTAAAATCGAAAGCACGATAAGCTATTATTTCTTCTAGACTTAACAAAATTAAAGTTAAAATTCCTCAATAAAAAAAAAAAAATTAATTAAAATCTCCTAATGAGAGTCCTAACCATATCTTTCCGCATATGCGCATTAGGGAGGCGCTCAGCATCATCTACCGTAAGAAAGTACTTCTTAATCGCATATGAAGAGGGATACGGTGGA
Organism: Lathronympha strigana; assembly: GCA_949128165.1. Classification (NCBI taxonomy): domain Eukaryota; kingdom Metazoa; phylum Arthropoda; class Insecta; order Lepidoptera; family Tortricidae; genus Lathronympha; species Lathronympha strigana. Next base: position 1,793,185 of record OX421903.1, read on the forward strand.
GAAATTCGAGGCCACAGGTGTGGTCTTGGTAGCTTTGGTTGGAAGAGCGATGAGCTGGTATCTCAGAGTTGCGGGTTCGAGTCCCGCCCGAGGTCAAATCTTTTCACTTTTCCTTTCTTTCTTTGAAAGGTAGACATTTCTGGAAAAAATATTAGTTAAAATAGATTTAGATATTTTTTTTATTTATATAGATAATGATATTTTAAACCCCACAAAAATAGACTGGCTGATCGAAACACTATTTCAAACCATTTCAAATCCCGATATATCTTCACTTAGAAGGATTACTATTCAGGGTCCGAATACGTTAGTGCCTATAGAGACATAAACTTTCGAGCATTCTTTATAAGTAAATCTCTTCTACCTTCTTTCTAAAAAGGGCACAAGTGCCTATAGTTTCAGAATACAATACGTTCTTTTAGAATCAGCACTTTTCTTGAGATGAAGCATCTTATGAAGATGTACGGCGTGAGTACGCATTTTTTTAAGGAGATATGGGTCTAGAATTATTTCGGTTTGTGAGCGTTTCTTTGCTGGCTATAAAATATAATCAGGGATACAATGAGTTAGTCGAATAGAAATAAGAATGTAACATAAAAGTAAGTGACGCAAACACTTTGTCTGGGTCTAGACAGTAAGAAGCTAAAGTTTATTCGGGTAGCCCATTTACATTTTAGATCATAAATGCAATACCGTTATCATGGGATTTGTGTGATGGACAATATTTTTGAACTTAACATCGCGACGATAATTTTATCCAGCTATACACTCAATCAATTTCAAAATTAAAAAGTAGGAGGTTCTGGAGTCGGGTATTTAATTTTTATCATGATTAGGGTTACATTCGAGTTTGTCAAAGTTCTTATTTAATTGAGAAACGGAATTCAGAATCGTCACTTAATTTTTCAAGGATCTTTATTTTTCTTGCGATAATATACGACGTAAATAACTGCTATTACTTACGAATATTTTTTTTAATACTACGACGGTGACAAACAAGCATATAGCCCGCCTGATGGTAAGCGGTCACCGTAGCCTATGAACGCCTGCAACTCCAGGGGTGTTACATGCGCGTTGCCGACCTTTTAAAAACTTTAACACTCCTTTTTTGAAGAACCCCATACTGTAGTCCTTTGGAAAAACAGCGGCAGGGATTATTGCGATGGTCGCAATGCCCAAAATAGTAGCTTCCAAAAGGCAGCGCGGCACATCTGAGAAGCTTCATGTTGACGCCTGTCACCTGACTATAATAATATCAAACTCATTCTATTTTACATTTTGTTCCAGCCTTGCCGCGGCAATGTGTCCCTACTAGAAGAAGACATATGGCGAGAGCAGCAATGCGCAGCTCACGACAGCACGGCGTACGGGGGCGAGCTATTCCACTGGCGCGCGCACCGTGACGACGCTGAGCCGTGCGCGCTCACCTGCCGAGGGGAGCCGCAGCATCAGATGCAAACTGAACCGGTGAGAGAACAGTAATTTTTCTACTCCAGCACTTCTATCTGTCAATTAGATGACTGACAGCGATATTTAAAAAGTATATATTATAACGTTGTCTATGGTATTCCATAAGAACACTGTTCCTATGGATTTTCATACAATATATGAGCACTGTTGCTGTTTTTTTTTTAATTTCTATAGTGGGCACAACATCTTCCCTATTCTGCCACGTTTATATATTTTGCTTTTTACGCTATTTTAGCTGTTGTAGAAAAACTAGGGTATGCAGCTCATAATTGGTTCTTAAAACTCTCGGGTCTATAAACCGCGACCCTCAAGTTTTAAGAACCCTTATTATATCATTGTTGCATAAACTACTATTATGTGATTGAATATAATTAAAGGCAATCAAATTCGAGTCCGGGGAAACGAGACGAGGACTTATGCAGACGTACGGGGGCGAGTTGTTCCACTAGCGCGCGCATCGTAACAATGCCGAGCCGTGGACTTGATAACAGTCTTCTCCTTCCCAGCGTTTTTACGGCTTTTACCTCAGCTTAGGGAGCCCAGGGTCCGCTTCAGCAACTAATTAACGTATACACATCTTAAGATTTGGTGTAGACACTAGTTAAACCACAGCGTAGGGATGTATTCCATACAGTGCCACTTCATACACGGCCAGCGGCTGGGCTCGGTGGTCGCGCTGAGGCTTAGGGTTGTCAAAAACTATGCGAAAGCTATTACAGTCTGATTGGCAAACTTATTTCCATTTTACACCCCTTAAAATAGACATAGGCATTTCCTCCCCGCCTCCTTCCCCGCGCGCCCCCCATCGATGACCCAGAAATCGACGGAGTTAACCCACTGTATGGAGTACATCCTTACGCTGTGGTTAAACGAAAGCGACTGCCATCTAACCTGCCAAACTAGAGGGTAGTTACACTAGGCCTTATTGGAATTAGTCCGGTTTTCTTACAATGTTTTTTTTCATCGAAATAAGATTCGATTGTGTTCTCAATTTCGAGCGCTGCGATATTTGTGAAATATCATATCCAAAAGCACAGCTAAGACAGATTTGTCACTGCGTTATCCACGCACCATTCTCCTTTTATCACGTGTGATACCAAGATTCAACAGAAAGGCTACCTACTTCGGTTGTCATTTTATCGGTTATCACGCTATGCGTCAATTTCGCACTCACATACTTGTTAGAACGAGACGGTGATAAATCGATAACGCGATAATATTATAATACCGCTTTTTCTCCGTTCAGAGTTAATAATGGGTTCAAAGATTTCAGTCTCTAAAATAGATTATAAACATTAAAAGTTATGCTATAATTTCGCTAAAACTCCGCGTCTTAACTCTTAAATCGTTAAAGTACTCAGCTACTTTCAAGTAGCCTAGGATATTTAATCTTATCACAGCGTAGCAAGGCTATATATAGAGCAGTTGATCCTAAATATATAAGCTTTCAAGGAGTTTAAAGGCTGTGATCTTATATTCCGTTTGATCACTATAACTTTAATTGATTTTATAATGTGATGTGAGGTAGACTTTTGAACAAATATACGTATCTCTGTATTATAGCGAGAAAGCTTGCATGTTGCAGCTGAAAAATTTATATTTTCTGTGGGCAATAGTATATATTTAGTCTGCCATTTCGTATTGGACAACGGCGACCTTCACACTCCGATCAACTCGTGCAGGGCTCGCAAAGCCGAACTAAGTTTTTGAGTCACACAGAGCATAGAAAAACTGTCCTTGGTCGTTCAAAGTATAAAAGTAGGAAGGCTTAGTCCGAGTGTTCCAAAGTTATACCTATAGGGCAGTATTATTAACATAGAATGGGTCTATCGCGAATGTAGTTACCTTAATATAGCGACGATTCGACACAGTTTCAAGTGTACTAGGCTCGGCTTGACTGATGAATCAGCGAAGTGTCAACGGCGATCTTGCTAGAAATGTTCACGTACCCGGCAGAAAGTCACTTTAAACGCGTGGGTAGGTAGATAAAAATGGAAACTGTGTCGAACCGTCGGTATATTAAGGTAAATTAACTATATTCTCCCGTAGCTCAGCGATCTATGGAGAGGGCTATGTTTGGGTTTTCTCTGAAGGATCGCATCCGCAATGAGATGATTCGGCGGAGAACGAAAGTCACCGACATAGCTCTCCGGATCAGCATGCTGAAGTGGCAGTGGGCTGGCCATATTGTTCGTAGAACCGATAACCCCTAGGAAAAACGGGTTCTCGAGTGGAGACCGTGGCTCGGCAAACGCAAAGGGGGGACGTCCTGCGACAAGGTGGAGTGACGATCTTTCTAGGGTGCAGGTGGCGGCTGGATGCGGGAGGCCCAAGACCGAGCTCTGTGGCGTTTTAGAGGAGAGACCTACGTTCAGCAGTGGACTAGCTTAGGTTGATGATGATGATGATAAACTACATTCACGATAGACCCGTTCTGTGTTCATGATGTATATAAAACGCGAAAGTTTGATGTGTTATAATGTATGGTAAAATCTGACGGATGCCCGGCGAACATACTTACCCATGGAGATCCGATTAATTTCTCGAACGTAGGTATATGTTTGGCTACAGCAAGCTGATCTTATGCGTGTCATTTCGCAACGCATTAAATAGATTTGGATTATTGGGATGCCTCTGTAAGATGCATTCAAGCGCTTCTCATTCGTCTGCAATTTGCTCCTCGTAACCCGGACCTTGAGCACGTGATTTTTGTGACCCAGTTGCAACAAAACACGTCTCGTTCCACACGTGCACGTTCCTACGTTCCCGTGGCACGGCACGTATACGGATAATCCGAAACGTGGCTTTTGAGCGGCTTATACAATTAACTCGGTCTAGACTTTGCTCAAAGTCTACTTTAAAAGACTTTCAGAAAATGCTTGGCTTTGAAATGTAATACTTTATTGAAGGAAATCTTGGTAAATATAGTTGGTTGAAAGCACTCGGCGCAATTCATCGGGGCCGATCTTCACCTCTTCCTGTCGTTCTATCGACTCCTTTCCTTTTCGTCTATTATACAGGACGATGCGACTAATTGGGCCCGATGGATCGGCCCAAATCTGCACACGCTGTCTATTTGTATCAGAGGAAACAAGAGCGCAGTCACTGGCCGGCCTGGTTTTAGAACATTAAAAAAGTATACATACACGTTGTCTATGGTATTCCATAATAACACTGCTCCTATGGATTTTCATACGATATATGAGCACTGTTGTTGTTTTCTTTAATTTATATAGTGGGCACAACATCTTCCCTATTCTGCCACTTTTCAAGATTTTGCTTTTTACACTATTTTAGCATTCGTAGAAAAACTAGCGTATGCAACAGCTCATAATTGGTTCTTAAAATTTGAGGGTCTATTATTACAAAACTCGACTTAACTTAACTCGGCATAAACTACTATAATCTACTATTGCTTTATCCATGTCTGTTTGTATTTTGACATAGGCCTCCTCCAACCGTGACCAGAATAGCAAGAGACAGAGACAGAGCCTGCTTCAGCCTTTATCTCGTCGACCCTTCTATGTGACCTAAATCCCTTGTAGTAATAAACTGACAATCCCATGTTAACTATGTATATTTTTCCAGTCTACATCCCTGGACGAGGACGACCGCGTCGTCGTGGCAGTCCTAGCGGCGAGGGTGTCTGACGGCACGAGGTGCCGGCCAGGCAGCTTGGATATGTGCATAGACGGACGGTGCCAGGTAAGATAAGATAAAGAGGCAGATAAAGATAAAAGATCGTTTATAACGGATATCAAAGTTACAGACATACCAGGGGGGGAACCTTTAAGGTCAACTTTAAGGTTTTTTAGAAGACGCAATGTATTGCAAATTTTGTCAGTTTTGAACTATGACAAGAGACGTCAATTAGGCTGATGTTAACGTACATTGAAAATAAGTTTGTATGAAAAAGTTAAAACTTACAGAGTATATTAAATTGCAAAGCTTAACGCTCACGTATGTTTATCACAATAGGCGTGACATGTTTCGACTGCATTAGGCAGTCATCGTCGGATAGACAGAGTGGTGTTGTCACCTTCGCGGCTCGGGCATCGCTGCCCGAGACCGGCGTAGGTAACGGGTCGACGAAGCAGGCTGGTTCGAGCAATCCGGCGCCGTCGTTGCGGGAGTCTGAATTGTCGGATCGTCTGACGGGATCAACGACAAGCACACCAAACTAACCGTGTCCACTAAATCGTCACCACACAAATTCACATTCCTTCTTGGAAGCACTGGTTTCTAAGCCGGTGGCAGAGTCCAATACTCGAGTCGATATCAGACCGCGCTGGGGCTCGCAGTGTGCTTAGAGCAGCCGCCGCGGCTAGACGCATGACTCATGAATAAGGGACACGGACTGTTCCGAAACATGTCGAGCTATTTTCGACTTTATTGACGTGAGTAACCCGATATAAGTCTTTTAATATGTCTGATACTCATGTGAGTTTTCTAATTTTTTTTTTTTTAATTAAAATAGTTGAACGAAAGTTGTCAGGTTTGAGCACTACCTACGATTAATATTATTGCTCCTATTACAGGAAACACCCGGTAGAAATATTTTATATTAATATACTTAGACCGGGTTACTCACGTCTATAAAGTCGAAAATAGCTCGACATGTTTCGGGACGGTCCGCGCCCCATAATCACCCACCCCGTGAGTAACCCGGTCTAAGTATATTAATATGTCTAATACTCACGGGAGTTTTCTATTTCAAATATTGTATAGTTTAGAAAAGTTGAAAAATTAATAGGATTTAATTTTTTTGTTTATTAAGATCAGCAACAGAAGGTACATTACATTTTTAAAATGCTTGAGCTCATTTATAATTTCATCTCCGACTTACATGCAAATAAATGCGAGTGCTTTCTTTTCTCAAGGGTGTCTGCGTCTTTTGCTAACCTTGTTTTGCTTATACATTTGTTGGTATTTGTTTATATTAGTGTTTTTATCTAGCTATTTGAGCGTAAATTGGCCCTACTCTTTCTAATTAATGTGGTTTTCTTTCAGCCACCATACTTAATATACTTAGTTTAATTTAAACTGATAATGGTACCGTAAACTTGGGTGGGTAGAGATTGCGAGGGTAGTTGGGTCATGAATGGGAGTGAGATCTAGGGATGGGTGAGTTGATATTTTGGATCAGATTTGTGACATTGCTACAATATACCTAATTCTCTTGATAAGTTGCGTGCGTCAAATAATCAATTATTATGGAGAGTTGAAATTCCAATTCGTACCAACACACCCCGTTTTACGGTACTTAGTATTTTATTAAAGTTACATCACTTTGAATGAAGGTCTCAATGGAATTGTAAAGGGTATATTAATTATTTATAGCTCCATTCGCTAGGCTGGGTGTATATTTAGGACGTTCTATCTTTGGAACGTTCTACACATTGGACTTCAGTCCTCAGGCATAACAGCCGCCTGGAGATCTACATTCTCTACTAATGTTATCCTACGTTCTACGATTTCTAGATAGAAAACTCCTTATAAAAGGTACTCCAAGTAATCTTCGTTCTAAATAAAAACTAACAAACTGAGTCCAAACTGAGTCTTGGCCTTTGACACAAGAGCTCCCTACTTTCTCCGATCCAGCGCAATCTCTCGCCAGTTTGTGGATCCAAGCTCGCGCATATCCGTCTCCACCAGATCTATCCAGCGGTATCCTGGCCGAACGACTGGAAGACGTCCAGTTGGTAACAGGAAAGCTCTCTTCACCGATCTGCCGATCCTTTCCCATTTTTTCTATTTAGCAAAGGCGATGGGCCTTGGTCTCACCAATGATATTCCGTACGACCAGTTCGTCCTAAATACTTCGTCCTATATACTTTCCCTCCTCCAGTATCGCCCCAGCCTAAACCGTAGTTACGATTTATTTTCCACCACAATATTTTACAGCCGTTTTCCAAACTTTTTATTCGGCGTCTAAAACAATCCCATTATACGGCGGAACGAATAGCTCTGTCTGAGGTCTGCGCTGAATATTTGATGTCGCACGCCGGTCTAGTTTACGAAACGAAGCGATTATAAGTTGTTGGTATCCGAAAATACCGCAGTCATAATAATACCAACCTCCGTGCATTACGATGGCAACTACGTCATGGGCTTCTCCTTTTAAAAGGCTTGTAAGTGGCTGGCATATCGATCAAATAACTCGATTCTGAAATAACCGACTAAAAAAGACTTTCCATCACTTGCTTGTGAAGGATCCTGGAGTTCTTTGGTCACGTTACCCGAAAAGCCGGACATAACCTCGAACAACTGATGGTCCTTTGGAAGCTCGATGGAAGAAGGCCGAGAGGTTGAAGGCCAATCAGATGATCCGACCAATTTCTTTCAACGCTGACCACCTAGCTACATGATGTCAAACAGATTAAAGAATCTGGGGGAGGAGGCTGTGGCTAGCTAGGCTGAATTTGCTCTTAAAAACTCTTTTGCACTTACGGCAAAAGAGTGGACCGGCTTCCTTGTACGTAGGTATACATGTAAGAGGGGTTAGGTATTATCTTGCGTACTTGTCGTTTTTCCTCAAACGACTCGATGGATTTAAAGATAGTAGACCGCAAAGATGACTATTTTGCAGCGAGCTCCTCCCAACAAGCAGTGTATGTGTATAGGTAGTAACTTAACAGTTAAGGATTACTTGCGTTATACTTACTTGCCTGGTGGTTAGATTACTTGCCTGGTAACGTCCCCTCCCTTCCCACGCAGTAGACCACATATTTTGAACATGAACATGCTTTTAGCAGATTTATTTTTCGTCTATACTTTGGACCGCCTCCGCTCACCTCCCGTAACTTACATCAATGCACCAAAATGCAGTAATTTAGTAAGCTTTGCAGCCGCAAATAAACAAAGCTGGCTTTAATAATAAAGTTACGCGGTGCCTTGTCTAGAATGAGCTAACCATACGCGAGCAGGTAGAATATTACCAGGAAATATTGCAAAGGTGGCACAAAGAAATATTGCAAGGAACGTAGGTGGAAACTAAGATGTTTGTAAAGTTTACAGTATTTCAAAGAGAGGATAAATATATGGGCACATCTTTATTGCTGATAAAGGTGTGCTCCGATTTATTTAGTGACTTTGACAGTAAAGAGAATGTCATTGGACTTTCAGGACTGTGTAAACAAACCGCCATATTGAAATTGTCTTTGAATGATGAATTTACTAGCGATGGGGAAGTGCTATTTTAAGTCAAAATAAATCGATTACTAAAATACCAAAAGTAAAACACATCTCATCTTCATATTTTTAATCGGTTCAATCTTCTGGAAAATCGGTGCTTGAAGTTTTACTAGAGTCACTAGTCTTAATTATAAAAGGTGGCGTTACATCATTGGTATACCCTATCGATGATGCTGTCTAAATTTTTTCATTTTATGCTCTTCTCCTATTACATGATCCACGCATTTCTTCCACTGCATGCATCCGCATCTGAATTTAGGTATTTATTTAATTTTAAGTATATTATACCTTACGCTAAGATCCTTTACTCATTTACTTACCGTGTAGTGTACACTATGCCTATATCAGGTAGATACCGTGAGTACCGGCATTACAATGTCACTAAGTTTAGTCACATTCCTAAACGTCATAGACAAACGTAGAATATAAAAGAAACAAAAACGTCATTGCATTTTGTCGAAATAACGTCACTTTTAAATGGTATTGAATTTTCAATGAAATTTCCAAGATTAAGTAATTTTTCCTATATTATTTGTTTTTTACGAGAAAGGCTATTTTAATAGTGTATGTTTTCAATGACTTTTGATGAGGTGGTGTGAAACTTTAAGGAGTAACAGTGATAAATCAAAGTGACGCCGTTTGTTTACATAGTCCTGAAAGTCCAATGACATTCACTTTAACTATAATTATATGAGGTGAACTGTTTCGATGACGAGGCAATTTATATTAATTACCTACATAAACCAACGAAAATGCAGCGTGAATTTCATCTGACTTTACCTTATCCGTTAAAATGTTGGTCTAAATTGCAGGTTGAAACTTAAATTACCCTGATTAGGTACTACGAAATTAATTTCGTGAACTTTTGCTGGTTCAATTATTTAAAGGGAAATAATTTCAACTTCCAAGTAAAGTAGAGAACTTAACCTAATCGAAGTTTGGTATTCAAAAGGTTGGTTGCAGATTACAAAATTGGAAAAAGTTGGTGCATACATAACATTTTGCCCGATTTAAAGCTAGCATGGTGATTTAGATTAAAATTACTATTTAATACGAGATATTTAACATTTATTTCTGCAAGCTCCCAATATTTTGGCACTGTTACAATCGCCAATTTATTCCTTGCTAAGAGGGATGAAATTGCCACTTTTCGGTTCAAGTTATGAGGGTTCAAAGTTACATCAAGTATTGTTTATTTTCCTAATACTTGGTGTGAAAAGCAGTACGTGTCCCGCGGTATCAAAATTATTTTCTTCAATCCCTCATTACGCTCAAGATTCTACATTATAATCCCGCACTACGTTCATACTTCTACTGCATATCGCATATTGTAAATATTTTTTTTACTACTTTTGTAATTTGTTTTGAAAAAAATAAGTCTCTCCGAGTTTTTTGTCGGCAATAATCTTCTTGGGCTGTGGTGTAGGGTTATAAACTTATAACCGGTGGTGCCGTTTTTTTTTACGTTCATAAGTGCATTGTAATGTAATGTGGCTCAATTGACGAATAAATATATATTTATCATTTATCACTGTAAAATCCATCGCTTGATTCGATATTTAATGAACGCCCTTAATACGAGTATAATCATTTTGATACCTTGTGACACAATTGAATATTCCTTCATTTATATAAGGCGACTAAGACAAGATCCGTCTGCCATTACTTTCGGGTACAACACGATGCATATTATGTTTCAAATGTAAGTAAACAATGAATAGAAATGAATGAACACCTCAGGCAATGAGATATTTACCAAACGCCCCAGATTTAATATTATTTTCAATTAGATTCTAGCCTTTTCATCTTCACAGAATAATTAATACGCTTCAGCATCCGTGCTATTCAGTGTTTAGGATTGTTTGCCCCACAAAAGATACTCCATTCCTAACCCCTTTCAATATAGAAAATCAAAACTGTGGCACCATTAATAAAATCAGTTGCAAAGACGGGAAATACGGGCGGAGAGCTTGGCAAACATGGGTGCTTAATTTTGCAGAGTACGAGTAAAGCGTAGTGCCATTTACTTAGCAGCGGTCCGAAGATCATGGCTCTTTGAAGGTAGGGTGTAAAGATGAAGAGGCACCACTTCTCAAGTATTCAAATAAGACCTATTTCAAGCCGTTGAAGAAGATGCCAAAATTCTCTACAAAATGCTGATAAGGAAGTTAAATTAATTAGCGATTAAGTTTACACCCATGCAATAGTAAACGCCGCTTGTAGCATATAGAGTAGCCTCATAGCCTGTGATACCAGTAATGACGCTGACAATTATTCCACTTGCTAATATACGCCAGTAATACCAGTAACAATTATGCTGATAATTGTCACATTTGTGACCGTGGTAAAATAAGGGCCAGAAGCTAAAGTTTAAATAACACACTGTTCGCACCGCCCGTGTGTATCGAATCTCTTTACGAAGACCCCGCTTGGCGAATTCAAAAGAGTTCTGAAGTGGCAATGAATTAATGCTTTCCCGCGATAGGTTGAAGCGGTTACCTACAAAACCGCTTTTCTATTCAAATAAAGAAACAGAGGCCCTGAAAGTGGTACCGGGGAAAGGTTTATTTATAGGATAAATGGTCGTCCGTTTTGAATTCAATATAATGCTTTGTTAATAATCTTACACGTGAAGCTTTGATTCTGGGTGAATGTTTCGCTTGTATTATTTTGATTTAACTCCGAAGTTTTTGAAGGACAAAATATGATTTTCAAACAACCGTAATATTATTATAAACATTACAGAAGAAATATAACTTTGACAGACATTAAATTATAATATCCTGATATTATCAAATCACGTCCTAATATATTCCGGGATATTAATAGATAGTATATGCAAAAATCCTACAAAATTTTATTCCGTAGGAAGGTACAGTACAAAGTATAAAATCATACATCTGAACCTAAACGGAACTTAAACTGAATCGTGTTACTGCTAAGACGTCATGGTAAGGCCCCTGCGTGCGTAGCCAAGATGCCAATCGCTCACGCTCAATAACGTATCGTAGCTACCTCTCTCTATCACTCTTCCTTATTAGTGTGACAATGATATAGGTAGTTGCGTTTCGTTAGCGAATGAGCGTGAGCGATTGGCATCTTGGCTACGCACCCTGTTCATTAGTGTGACCTTAGAACTTAAAACCTCTGGAATGTAAATCGAAAGCATTATCACAAATGGTTTTTAACAAGATCATCAGGTTATTTAAAGAAGAGTTTGTAGAGACTGGCATCAAAACGAGCATCTCAAGTTTCACATTTTCGTAATTTGTGACTTAAACATTTGCATATTGCGAAGTTACGAAGCTGTATCAACGAAGTGGAACGAAAACTGTGAAACAACTCGCAAAGTAAATCGTAACAATTTCATTTTTGACACAAGCCTTTTTGCTGTTACCTGTCGCGTCTCTAGTAAAGTTATAAAACGTAAAATTTTTAAACCGTGGTTGTAAATGACGATTCAAATTTGCAATGTATAATACTTTTTCTACTCCAGCACTTCTATTTATCAATTAGATAAATTAAAAAAGTATTCATTATAACGTTGTCTATGGTATTCCATAAGAACACTGCTCCTATGGATTTTCATACAATATATGAGCACTGTTGTTTTTTTTTTCTATAGTGGGCACAACATCTTCCCTATTCTGCCACGTTTCTAGATTTACGCTACTTTAGCTATCGTAGAAAAAATGGCGCATGCAACCGCTCATAATTGGTTCTTAAGCCTCTCGACTTCGTCTCGTTTTGTACGAAATAAATCTTATCAAGAACTGACAAAGTAGTACAATCATGTTCATAAATAATTGTGCAGCTGAATGCATAATATGTACCAAAACACACACCTTACTGATAATAAACTAAGGGTGCACAGATATTTTAGAAGCATTAAAAATGCTCATATTTATGAACTCGATTTTGAATAAAAACAAGTCAGAGATAAAACAGAGATAAGACTACAAGACAGAGATAAGACTCCAAATTCAAAATGGCGATGGCGATGTCAGTTTCATACAAAACTGCTGTTCTATTTATGCTACCTTTCTAAATGACGAAACCTCAAAGCTTATAAGCTCTGTTTCTTCACAGTACATTGCCACAAGACTTCAGTGCGGAGAAAATTTAATTATAATTACAAACTCTCTTTGACGAAACATTAAGACAACGGTTTTGCTGTGTTAGGAAGTTCGCGTCGTGGATTACGCTGTTTGTTTCTGGTTTGTCTATGTATTTGTATAAATATACATTGGAATCTAATAATAGCTGCGAAGTTTAATATGTAACAATTGTGCTGAGATTCGTCAAGAGTATTTCCTTGAAACCCGTTGATTTTGCTATCAACATTGAAGACTAATCAGTATTCTTCAGTGTCTTAAAGACATGCCTATGACTTGTTTTAAGTATGTCTTGATTTAAGTCCAACTAAGCTAAGTTTGAATATTTTTGATAGCACAGATACGACTTATCTTATCTTATCTTAATTATACATTTTGCCCATCAGAAAAATTAAACATTGTATTGGTAGTGCTAAATAAATTGGATTACATTCTGTTTGCTCAAATAGACAAACAGGCTATGGCCGATGTCAGTCAGTACACTACGATTGCCCCGGGCAATGTACATAAACGATATGGCTTGGATGTTAGTGAATGTGTTTAAAATTAATATGGTATAAATAAATTACGAAGGGTTAGATTAAAACAAAAAATATAGAAGAGGTGATAAGCTTAGTCAAATAAAATGTTTGAGTCAAATACAAATACTTCGCGGAACAAGTTTTGCAGAATAACTAATAAAGCTTTGTTGTTCTTCACGATTCCATTTGAATTGTAAATAATGCCATATTCGTTTTGTGCATTCAACTAAAAAGTAGAGAAATCAAGGAACGCTTGACGTTTATACCAACTTACACTACTTACTTACTGTTTACTTTTTACTTTATGAATGAATTCATTCATAAATTGACCATGCAATTCTGAACGCTATAGCATACTATAGCGTTCAGAATTGCATGGTCAATTGCTTGCTTTGTACTATAGCGTTCAGAATTGCACTCCTATGTAGGAGTGATGTGATTTTAGTGAATGTATTTAAAATGGATAAAGTTACGTTTTACGTTTAGCTTATTGAATACAAAACAAAATCTGCAATACACAATAAGAATAATATACGTGTATTATTATTATTATTATAGCTTACACGTGTATTACTCATCCACAAATAATTGAAATCATTGTTTAATTAACTTTCTCAAGGATCGCTGATAAAAATAAGCCACCGCATCCGCTGCGAAAGACACAGTTTGTAGCAGCTTGTAAAGTTGCATTTTATACATATGTGAAACAAAGTAAGCGTTTGTCTCATATCTTTGATCATAGATTATATGCCGCCCTTTTTCTTCACTTTGGAGAAAAATGGAGGCATATAGACCTATGATCAAATGCGCCTTCAAACGCCCCATTTAAACAAAATATATATTTGCTAGCGGTGGCTGGTAAAATAAACATTTAAATTATCGATTTTTATAGCTCGTATTTTCCTCTCGATGGCGTGGTGAAAAATGTTGTATTACACTCAATAGCGAATTTTGTTCTGGTTCTTTGAAATCCTCTCAATTCCACAATACTGATATTAACAATTTTTTTTGGGTTTCAATATAAGCATTGGAGATAAAGAACAACTTTAAACCCTAATAAGAATTCCTTTACTTTTCTGGAATTACAAAGCTACATTTTGCGGGCCCAATTTCACCACGGCTACAGGTGCGACAATTGTCAGCATCATTATTACTGGTATTACAGGCGTCTTTGGGCTACGGGCGCCGCTTACTATTGTGCGGACTGTATGCTTGTTTGCCGCCAACATGTTATTTATAAATAAAAACATCATTATTACCATTAAAAACGAATACTTTTGTGAAGAGCTCTTGACATAATTATGTAGGAAGAAACTCTACATATGTCACGAAAATCCGACACACGATCATTCTCATGTCAAAAACTACCGACAATTCTTTAAAATACTAATAGATCTCGTGACAATCGTAAAAAAATCTTCACCAATAAATTTCTATTTATTGACGATACTTTACGATTTTATTAAAATTATTGATGTGGTGGCAAACAAGCACACAGCCCGCGCGATGGTGAGCGGTTTCCGTAGCCTGTGGACGCCTTTAACGCCAGTAATTCAGTGGTGAAATTGGGGCCAGACTTCATCTATTGTTCTACGTGAACAGTTGTGCAGTTAAAAACAAGAAAATAAAACAAACGCGTGATAATTATCAAAGTGAATAAAACGATAAAAGAGATTACAAAGAATAATCTGCGGAAAGCGAACAGTTTCATCCCATTCTTTATGCATATTAGTTCCGACTTTCTTTAGAAAAGCGGGTTTTCCTTTTTGTTTTAAGATGCAATTATATCAAGCAGATTTTATTTTTATTGTTTTATGACTGCCAAGTAGAAATCAAATTTATTTATTTTATTTTTATTTTGAAATGATGCTCCCACACCAGCTGTTATAAATGTTATATGGTCTCGCCGGAAGATCAGCGTTGAATTTCGGGTCAAGATTATGCTGAGGTGATACTATCTCGTAGAAAGTCTTTTTTTGCTTTTTGTCTGTTATTTTATTTTATATTCACCACGAATAAATGATTTTGAATTGTACGTAACATGGTTATAAAATGTTTCTTATATCACAAATGCTGCTTTGGGCTTTTCCGTAAAAAACGAGGGAAATCATTATGTACAATTAAAATCTTTTATTCAATATATTATCAGAAAAAACAGAAATATGTGAAAAAAGTAAAAAACTAACTACTTAATTGAGGTCACCGAGATCCAAACCTTGCGGAAGGGTTCCCATGGTGCTGGTTGCGTTGCCCCTTTAAATGGCTATACCTATCCGTTGTGCGAGGAACGAGCCAGCTTTACGGTCCCCGGTGACCTCAAACAATTTTTTTGGCTAAACATCTAATTAACGGGCGCCTGAGCACCATGGTCCTATGGTAGGTATCTTACTGTCTGTACTTTTGTGTTTTATAACGTTATACATCGTGCTTTTTAAAATTGCTTAAAGTTACAGAGCGCATTCTTTACCTTAAATTAAGTTATATTCTCAAAGACACAGATACTGAGATATACTAAGGTGCATACGAGGGATATGTTGGAGACATTCGGGGCCACGGGTGTCGGTAGCTCAGTTGTAAGAGCGATGTGCTTGTATCTCAGAGTCGCGGGTTCGAGTCCCACCCGAGGTCATCAAATTTTCCGCTTTTGCTTTCTTTCAGAGAAATATAGGTATCAGATATTTACTTAGGTCAGTAAGGCCCACTTGCATCACCCAGGGTTAGCCGCTAACCCGGCGTTGAGCTGTCAAATTCCATATAAAAAAACGTTTAACTCCGGGCTATGTGGCTAACCTCGGGTGGTGCAAGTGGCCCTAAGTGGGTTAAATATCCCGACAGCTGTAAACAAGCTAATAAAAATGGAGTCTACGGAACAATTACGCCGCAACTTTTATTTCTTCAATACCGACAACCTCATCAGATTCCTGGAAATAAACAAGTAGAACGACTGAACAATTCCATCGTGGAATCTGGTTGTTGCGACAAGTAACTAGGGGCTCATGTTCCGGGCCACATAGTTTTAATTTTAAAAACGGGAGCAAACATGCCTAGACAAAGGCTGGCGCCGACGACTGCAGCCAGAAGTGGTGCAAGTTATAAGATTTGAGCATTGACTTATTAAAAAAAATACTTAGACGCAAAGCAGAACAGCGTGCGTAGCCAAGATGCCAATCGCTAAGGCTCAATCGCTAACGAAAGGCAACTGTCATTGTCACACTAATAAGGAAGAGTGATAGAGAGAACTAAGATACGATATGAATTCACGCTTCACGATTTGCTCAAACTTTTTTAATCATTAACACAAGGCTGTACACGTCTCAATTCTGAGTACGTACAGGTTTTCTCTCGTAAAACATATTATAAGTTCCAAATAATGTTTCAAATATTATTTCAAACTTGAATACAACAATATACACTAAACTATACAAAACTAGGTAAATTAAAACTTTATCTTATCTTATCTTAGCCTTTTTATCAGAACATGCAGAAATTTTAAGTTTTTAGTATTCCAGTATATCTCTCTTCCTTATCCTCTGCATGTCTGTTTGCCAATCGGCAAAGGCCTCCTCCAGCCTTCTCCATTCATTCCTGTTGTGCGCCACTCTGTTCCAAGTTACTCCAGCAACCAATCGAATGTCATCATCCCATCTCTTCAATTGAGAGCCAACTTTCCTTTTACAACCCCTTGGGTACCATTCTGTTATACGCTTGCTCCATTTCTCATCTCCTCTGACCAGGTGACCAGACCATTTCCATTTAAGTCTTTTAATTTTCATTGTTACTTCCTGTACTTTGGTCTTAGATCGTATAGAAGAAATTAAAACTAAGAAGTGCCTAAACTAGATCCTCCAGATAAGATCTGATGCCCGCGGTATGGTACTCATAAGACTGGCTACATTCTCTTGCTGAACGGCAATGCCCTTTTGCCCAAGGAACGAACTAGCCCTAGTCACCGGGGAACTCGGACAGCCTCTTTTTTAATTTTTCAGTAGAATATGGGCAATTGGGAATCCCTACTCCACTACACTAGCAGTGGCTCTGTGAGCTGTAGACCTCGCGAGATGGTACTGACACATGGCACAAAGGTCGTAAGCGCCTTTCGGTTCTGTGGCGCTTAAGACCTTTCTACCAATTTCCGCCATTTTTAAAAATTTCCAGATACTGAATCGACGAAAAAAAATGTAATGAACAAACTTGTTTACAAAATTTCTCAAAAATTGGTTGATAAATGCGACCTATAAATGAGAACAAACAGACAGACACACGAAAGCATTTCTGCCCAAGTCAATAACTTAGTCTTAGTCAATAATTTCTATTAAGAGTCCAAAATTTTTATTACTTTTACTCATTGGCCTCCGACACGACTTGTCACCAGTCACCACCCGTCACGATTTCCACTTAATCCGCTGAGTCCACAATACAATGAAAATATTTCCACAACCCGCTCACTCCCGTAACTTGCCCCACCCCCAAGCCTTATTATTTCGCGTCCCCATTCCCTGATGATGTCAGGTCGGCTCCGACATTGTGTCACGAGGTTTCAATTCGCATTTTTTTTCTTTGTTTAAAAAGGTCTGCTCTGTGTCGGTATTAAGAGCGATCTTATGGAGACAGTATTGGAATGGCTTTTATAGAAGATTTGAAAGAGGAATGAATAGGCTTGGAAGAAAGGAAAGGATTTTTCTAAAAGATGAAGCTATGACGAATATCTGGTTCGTGGTCATAGAATGTAAAGATTTAATGTAACTTCTACCTTTTAGCAAGTATATTTTTATTTAACTTGCAATGGATTACGAGTATATGTGTGTGCTTGTTAGGGTAAAATATTGCAAGCTGAATTTGACTAACTTCCCGTTATTCGAATAAGCTGAAACTTCACATATTTACGTAGGTTGGATGACAATACAACATTAAGGTACCAACTTTATCAAAAAATATTTTTTACAAAAAACTTATTTGATTTCTACTTAAGGGATGACTCAGACTAGAATGGGGCGGGACAGGCTGGGACGGAACATCCGAGGGCTTCGAGATATAGATTATTTCTATAGAAAGTGAAAGATTTTCCCGTCCCGTCCCGTCCCGTGCCAGTGTGAGTCATATTTTACTACAAATAATATCAACGACGTCAGTTTTAAACGTCTGCTTTAAACTGATCTTCCTCTTTGACTTTCCTTTCGGCTGATTCTGCAGAATTGTAAAATAGTTAAACTTCGTAAGTTTTATAAAACTACTAAGAAGTAATTATACAACTACTCAAGCTCGGATGCTTAACCAAACTAAAGTACTGCGCTAACTGCAATCATTAATGTTTTAAAGTAAGTAAAATGCCTTATTCTGCTAAACAAAAGAATAGTTCAAAATCTTTTAAAGCTCTTTATGCGCGTGGATACTTCCGACTTCCGACCCTCAACAATAAATTAAATTCTATATCCTGCAAGATTCCCCGTTAGATATTAAGGGTAACGTATCTGAAAGACATTCAAAAAAGGTCACCGTCCAATGTCATAATATTCCACGCCACTTGAAGACCGAATTAGTATTCTGTCTGTACACGGGGGGTCGGATTATGCAAACGATGGTACGAAGTCGCCACTTAAATAATATATGAAATTATGCAAAATGCCGAAAGAATTGGGGTAGTGGTCGTTGCGGAGTTATATCACTTTGGGCCTTCTGGCTGGAGGTTCGGTGTTTGATGGAAGTTTCGGGAAGTACGGTCGCTGAAATGGTGAAAGGTAAAAAATGGGAGACTTTGTCTGACCGGTGTTCCGATATGATATGAATTTTACGTAGGTATACGAACAAAGTTACATGTAAATAGATCAGGAAAATTGGTTTTGGAAATATAATTTCATTTGGTTTTATGCAATCTAAGTTTTTCGTTTACCAACAATTTTTAACGACCTAGTTGATGTAACCTTTCCTACGAATCTGGAGGTCCAAATCAAATCAAGGTTTCAAATCCTGATAAAGGCCTTTTGTGTGTTTATCACGTTCCTTATGTCGTTTGAAACAATTTCATGCTACTCATTTGACACAATTATTTGAAAAAAAGACAGTCCAAACAAAGTTTGCAGCAATTTAGCAACAGTAAAGTACAGTTCCCCGTATATAGGATGACTCACACCCATCCGATCCGATCCGATCCTGAACGTTCTGTAAGTTTCTTTAGAAAACTTCACGTGACCTCCGAGGTCTCCGAGCTATCACGTGATTATTTCCATAGAAACGGAAAGATCGTCTCGGATCGGATTGGATTGGTGTTAGTATCCTTAAAAGTTATATGTTATTTTCATAGGAATGGGATATTCATAGTGCTTATAACATTTTATCGTTTGCAAAGACAGAGCAAATTCAACTTGTTCAGAATCCCAGGTACGCCCGTAAAAAGTTGTAACAATCACTGCATTTACTGCTATTTTTACTTATTTTTTTACACATGCAGTCATCCATTTGGAACCCTAGGCCATTTTAGAACCATGTCCAAATGGCAAGCAGTAAGAGATTTCTTACAATCTGATTTATGGTGTGACTATGACATTGTCCTACAGTGGCCTAGGGTTTTAATTGGTTGACTGTACATATAGAATTTATAGCCCAGATTAACCTCTATAAAAGTATAGCCTCTCTCTAGCTCTCTCTCTTTAACGGCCTCCTAGCTTAGTTGGTAGTGACCCTGCCTACGAAGCAGGAGGTCCCGGGTTCGAATCCTGGTCAGGGCATTTATTTGTGTGTTTATCACGAATATTTGTTCCTGAGTTATGGATGTTTTCTATGTATTTAAGTATTTATATGTATCTGTCTATTATATATATCGTCGCCTAGTACCCATAACACAAGCCTTATTGAGCTTACCGTGGGACTAGGTCGATTTGTGTAAGATTGTCTCATAATATTTATTTATTTATTTATAGCTTACTCACATAAATAGAGGCGTCACAGAACACGTCACACAGCCAGCTCAACGCCAAAAACTCACCCAAACTCCGTGTTTGATCACATTAAACCCCAACCAAAAAAACCTTTCAGCCACCAAACAAACATTTCACTGGCAATTATCTTCAACTTTAAATCCTCTTAACCAGTCAGGATCGATTACGCGCACTCGCTCGCCCGTATGGCGTCCTACTCTGGGGTAACAGAGACAGGTTTATCCTACTTTATTATGATAATCGGAAAATTTGCCACATTTGTGCGGAGCGGCTCGATTCCGAGCTCGTGAATAAACGATGAGCAGTGTCACTGCTACATATCGGAGTAATTTATAACTGGCGTGGGGTGAACTGATTTTTGGCTGCTGTATAGCATTAAATGGTGTTTTCGCAAAGGCTTGCTTTCTACGCTTGGGTTTTGAAATGAGTTTTAAAACATTCTTGCTTTTTTATACGTAAATGTAAAACATTATTGGTTTGCATTATAATTACTATTTAAAACGAGATGTTTACCATGTATATTTGTTTTTGTGAGCTTCCAAATAAACGGATATCATGTAACGTTTTCTATAGTTACTGACAGACAGAGAGTCATCTCTTAAATAGAAATCAAATAAGTTTTTTGTCTAAAAAATATTTTTTGATGAACTTTGGTACCATAACATTGCATTGTCATCAAACTTACATAAGCATGTGAAGTTTCAGCTTATTCAAATAACAGGATTAAGGATGACTCACACTAGAACGGGACGGGACGGGACGGGAAAATCTGTAAATTTCAATAGAAAGCGTCACGTGACATCCGAGAGCTCCGATCTATCACGTGATTCTATCTATATAAATTGACGGATTTTCCCGTCCCGTCACGTACCGTTCCAGTGTGAGTTTCCTTTAGTCAAATTGCAAGATTTGACCCTAACAAACACACAACCATAGCAAGTTAAATAAAAGTGTATCACTTATCTTTATTGTAAATAAAACTTAATCATCCTTTCCGGCAACATGTCTCACTATTTCATATTTATGGTCCGGGACGGAAGTTAACGAAAGCAGAGGCACTTTATATCATTTTCACCGATACATGCAGACTATGAATCACGGACGTGGCAGAGAATAATAGGTCAGAAAGTTAACTGCGTGCGTAGCCAAGATGACAATCGCTAACGCTAAGTCGCGAAGAGTGATAGAAACTACGATACGCTAAGTAGCGATTCCACCGAGCGATTGGCATCTTGACTACGCCATTGACTTATTAAAGGAAATAGACACACAAAGCCACGGAAGAATAACTAAAGCATAGAAGTAGTAAAAAAACTGTCAAATGACAACAATTTAGAGCGGCCTTGAAATTGGCAGTGGATTTCGCAAATGTCGTAAGTCTAACCTAATAATGTGCCTCTTACGACATTTGAAAAATCCACTATCAAAATATGCGACTAAGTTAAGTTGTAATGCATTGATACCGACTACCAAATTACAACGATGTATTTAATTTGGCTGCTTGGACGAATTGCATCAAAATAGATCAGCAAAATTGTTGTCAACCTACAGAATCGGAGAAATAACAAACACATATACATCTCTTTTTGACACTTCTTTTACTTGGTGAGGAAGTGAAGGACGGGTTTATGACTTTGATGTTCTTAGTTTTGACGGGGGCTTGCACAAAGCAGAACAAAAACGTCAAAAAAATGTGCGTCAGAATGACATTAGCCAAATTGTATTGATAATGATACAAACGTTAAATGATTCGTACGAAAAAGAGTTTACTAAAGTAAGCATTACTTGTCAAATTCATACACTTTAAACAATTACAGCCTTTTTTTATACTACGACGGTGACAAACAAGCATACGGCCCGCCTGATGGTAAGTCACCGTAGCCTATGGACGCCTGCAACTCCAGGGGTGTTGATTGCGCGTTGCCGATCCTTTAAAAAGAAATTAGTATTCCCTGTGTTGACAGCTAAAGGGGCAAGCTTTCCTCCGTGGGTCCCCTCAACTGTCAACTATCAATCCTCTTGGAGCTCTGGCGGCCTTACTCACCAACAGAAATACAACACTAGTGTTATAGTGGTTGTTTTTCAGTGAACAAAATGTCACGTTCTAAACAAGACAATATGAAAAAGAGTCGCAAATTTTTAGCCGTAATTTTTTTCGGCTGATTGGGTATCCAGTTCTTCTATCCTATATCTATGGACCTAGGGTGCGTAGGTAAGATGGTTAGGGCATCAACCGCAAATATACACGAACGCAGGTTCGATCCCTGCCATGGGCACTGAAGTTTTATTTATTATATGACATTTATTTCAGTCGCAATGCCCTAATTTGGAATAGGATTTCAATTTAACTAACAAAATAAAATCAGTATGTTACTAGACCATAACGTCAGATGTCTGTTTCATGGAGATGTCGATTTCGAGTTGTCGTTTTTAAAGTTGGTCCCATAGAGAAAGTTGTTAGCAATCATGAGTAGAATCAGAATATATAAATTTATATCACGTAAAAGATTACACTCTGTATAAAGTGCATGAATACCACACAAATTAATTGGCTGCCAACAGCCATTACGCTAAGTACCCCTTTTCACGCAATGCTATTGTATAAATATGTATATGTAAAGACAGGTTTTAAACATGTTGCATTTGTACAATTTTAACTCTTACCGTAATAATCAGCACACCCCAGATTATAATTCTCTCAGGAAAGTCATCGCATTAAAAACAAAACAGTGCCTTTCAGGGCTCAGTACCTCATAAGGAAAAAAACGGAACCCTTATAGGATCACTTTGTTTTTCCGTCCGTCCGTCCGTCTGTCTGTCTAGATGCTTTATCTTGGGAACGCGTAGACGTAGCAAGTTACACAAGTCTGTGGTCCTTTGATGCTGTGAAAATACCAAATCTTTACGGCAACGCAATCAAAAGATACGGCCATTAACACTTTGAGTGCTGGGAACCCGCTAGGGGAGTTCTCTGTGGGTGGTCACTTTCCGCTACAAAGCGGGAAAACGACGGAATCGGCTACGAGCAAAGCGCGTAGCACTCGCTAGCAGTCAATGTGTTAATGTCGAATTTCATATTGGAATCAAAATGTGATTCCTTGACCTAGAATCACCAAATTTGACTAAAAGCAAGCATAAAGCACATGAACAGGAGAAGATCCGCAAACAGTATAATTGCCGCACACTGAGAGTTCCGTGCAACCAGTATTATAAGTACGTGTACATAAATGGGAGCATTCTTTGTGCGGAAATCGATGGCCGGTTCTTTTTCCATGTTTAGCTTCTGTGCACTGCTTAATCTCTTCTGTATCTGTATACTTCTGTATACAAAGTGCACCCACACATTGGAAGCGGATATTTGGACACATTACTACTTTACCTCACTGAGCCGTCGCATGAATATGCTATAAGCAATCCTGCGGTATCACAGCTTAAAAGGACAGATAGTGCTTTTGAAATGTACCGCAATACTTAAGAGCGTCATTTGAAATTTTTATCGCTTTGAGATTATGCATGAATGTGTAACATGAATGTATAAGAAATCACATGGCTTTTTTCGCGAAAAACATTTTTTTTCCCTGCTAGGAGAGATCAAAGTGGCACTTTTCTATTCAACGACCAACATCGTTACGTTTTCGGGCATCTGGTGACATTGAGGTGTTGGTATATTGCCGTTTTGGTCATTACAGGTTTTGTTTATTTTCCACTTAGCTGGTATGAAAAGCTGGTATGTCACACGGTATCAAAATTGATTTGGATCAGGATCCACGTAGGACTACGCGCAGTATTACTTTACTCCCTCACTGCGTATATTGTAGAATCCATCGCTTCATGAGGCATTACGTACGCCCTCGCCGGAAATGTATCATTTTGATGCTTTGTGATACAATACTATTTAAAAAATGCTCCAAGTGCACTCTCTGTTTCCACAGACGCAGGCCATCCGTCACGTCTCTCGCGTGATTTAATGTTAGCTGTTCTGACGCGACTCTATTCTATGTCTGTGTTTGCTTAGACTTAGCTCTGGAGCGAGGTTGCGAGTTTTATTTATGAGCAGCTTTTAAGGAATTTCTGTCGTTCATTTATCTTTCTCTTTTGAATTTAAGTCAGGTTTCACATTTCTATCCTTAACTGTTTATTTGGAGTTATAAATTGAAAGAGATGTCATATACTACAGAAAAAGTGACCGAGGCCCCCGGCGAGCAGGGCTGGAACAGCGACCCCCTGCTTTCGCGGCAGTAGCAGGAGGTCGCCGTTTTCTTACATTGATTCGAAAGGGACAACATTACGATGTTGCCACTTTTAAATTTTTCTACCTATTTTTGTCGCAATTAAGGAGCTTGAAAGTAACGAAATTGTGATATTGATATCGCTCACAAGACACTTGCACCCATATTCAACCGTCGAAGTTTTACGAATCGATGAATCGATCTGTATCATCGTTGTAGTCATATTTAAAATCGTAAAATAACGAACTCGGGCTCGAAATGTAGGGTCATGGAGTTAATAAACGCAATTAATCCGTTATACAGTGTTTAATTTCAATGAATAACAATAGCGGTAACAGAAGACACACAACACGGAAGAAAAAAAAAGTTAGACAAATAATTTTCAGCGGAAAATGTATATGTGATTTATTTGCCGTTTTTATTGATGATGGTACTTAACCCTCTGTGTCGTAGTCCCACTCGCACTTGGCTGGTTTTTACAGTAAACCGTCCACAGACTCCTTAAGGAACGGTTTAGAATAGATAAACAGCCTTGGGACATTATTTCGCGATCGACTCCCAAAATCCTGCATACATTAGATCCCACAAAAGTAGTCACAAGATCCTAAGGATATGCTTTTGTCATTTTGAATGGCCACATACTTGTAAACACAATTCGGCGTGACGGCGTTTTACGCCACACTTTATTTAGTATGTAGAAAAGAAACTATTTATAATTTGAATATTTACGGAAACCAAGCATACCACCCGTCCAATATTAAGCGGTGCATTTAGCCCATTGACACCTGCAATACAAGTAATAATGACAGACAATTGCTGGCCATATACGTTAAATGTATGGGAAATTGACTAAGTCCTGCAGTAAGCTCAAGAAGGGTTGTGTTACGGGTACTCAGACAATGATACATATGCAAATATGCAAATACATAAATACATAGAAAATATCCATGACTCAGGAACAAGTATATGTGTTCATCAGGACCATCGGCTTAGCAGGTCACTACCAACTACTAACTACGCCACCCGGTCGTCGGTCGGCATGTTTGTTTAGTGTCTATAATTTTCCTCACTGGTTTTAAACTCCTGTTTTTCTTTTGTCTCCAGCGCGTCGGCTGCGACCTGCGCGTGGGCAGCACTCGTCGTGTCGACGAGTGTGGGGTCTGCGGCGGCGACGGTTCCTCTTGCTCACGACCGCGCTACCATTGGCTCGCTACCCCGGGATCTCTCTGCTCTGCGACTTGTGGTGGAGGTATGTCATAATGACAGGGTCCTGGAACGCGCTGTTTGGCATATGGCACAAGAGAGGAAAGGGCACAGCGGATGCATATCGTTTAGTGTGGTAGGGCACAGCACAACGAATGTCGTCTCGCTCAAATCTGGAGCAGAGCCCATCTGCGGAAGTACCTCCACCATACAGAAAACCGCAATTAAATAACACTAGACCCTACTCATAGTGTTGTGTTTCTGTCGGTGAGTAAGGTTGCCAGAGCTCCAAAAGGATTCACTGTGTTGACAGCTGGGGACCCACGGAGCAAAGCTCTGCTTGCCCCTTTATTTATATTTCTTTTTTTATATTATGTAATTATTTATATTTCTTTTTATTTTATTTGATAATGTATTATGTTTGTTTGTCTGACACACAAGTCGCGCAGTATGCTATCCCGCACACCTCGCTGGCTCCGCAGAAAACCAGCGCAGTTGACAACGCTTAGTCGTGCCAACTGCAATGCTGAGTGGAGACCATTTCAACCTCACATCACTTTACCATGTATACTTCTTCTTTATCTTCTTTGTAAATGTGCTTCTGTAATGATGTGTTGTCTGAATAAATGTTGTTCTATTCTATTCAATTCTCTATTCTTTAGCTGTCAACACAGCGAATCCTCCTTTTTTTAAAGGGTCGACAACGCGCATGTCGCCCCCCCACCCCCCCCCCCCCGCATGACTCCCCTGGAGTTGCAGGCGTCCATAGGCTGCGGTGACCGCTTACCATCAGGCGGGCCGTATGCTTGTTTGTCACCGTCATAGTATTAAAAAAAAACATGTTTCGTTGAGCGCGGTGTATGCGGCAGCGTCAGCTCCTGCTGGTCCGCGCTACCACTGACTTGCTACCCAGGTATCTGTTACCCTTACCATGACGTCCGCGCCCTCTGTGTTTACGTTGGAAAGGCTATCTATAGTAGCGACATCTAGTTAATTTTTGAACTGACACTGGTGACTGACAGAAGACGTGCTAGTGTGCGTAAATGGGTAAAATCTCCGTATTACCAAGTTGTTGCAGGTTTTTGTTGAAATGAAATACTGTTGCCTGCAGAAAATCTCGGTTTATACTTCAGATTTTCTAGTATTTACGCGAATACAAAAACATCTTATGTATTTGCCTTAGTCGGAGAAAATTATGAATATAACTAAGTTTGCAGCACTAGCGCCATCTTTTGGTTGCTAGTCGCCATACCCTCCAGGCACTTCTAAGTTAAAGCGATTCAGTAGACGACCTAAACTGAGTCGCTTCCATACTGACCTAAATTGAACCTAAACTGAATGGCGTAAAGACATCATGGTGAGGCCCCTGGTTGAGAGTGGTGGAAGTGTCTTTATGCGAGGAACGTATGACATCGATGAGTGTGGCGTTTGTATCTAAGGATCCTCTGCTCGCGCCCGCGCTACTACGGGTTGATACCCTTGGATCTCGATTTAAAGTGGAAGTTTGTTAACGCGATGGACATGGAACATATGCTGTGGGTATGAAAGTACGCCACAGTGCTTGCGGCCATGCTATCACTGACAAGCGCCAAACGGAAGCCCGTTTTCCGACTGTGCTTTGCGACTCTGGAAAATTTGTTTCACGTTATATATTAAAATCGTTAATATCCATCTGAAAGTACTATTACGGTAATCGATTTGCTCAAATCTTAGTGAAAACATGCCAACGGAAGAAAGTTATACAATTGATAATCCATCAATTATCGGCCCTAAAAACCATCTTAAATTACGCCGAATTCCGTCTTGCCCTACAACCTCCCAGAGCCTATCTCGGGAAGATTATCTCTCTGACCCAAGACGTCCCTTCTCAGCGTTTCAATTGTTAATTAGGTGCGGGTGATGAATGGATGTCAGCCTTTTGTTAGAGGTACAAGTACCAAGTACCTTTGTTAAAGGAGGGAACAGGTGCACGGGAAATTTATGTCTAAAGTATATAACTTGAACTGTAGCGCTATAATATTGGTTACTAAGCAGATTTTAAGGGTTGATAGAAGATAAGGAAATAGAAGATTGTGAAACAAGGGATCAAAATGATATATTTTCGCGCGAGGGCGTACATTTAATCCCGAATAAAGCGATGGTTTCTAAAGTAGAATCCTGAGCGTAAAGACCCGAATTTGGAGAACCAATTAGGAGCTGATGCATACGGTAGCTTGTCTACGACAGCTAAAAATAGCGAAAAGAGCAAAATCTCGAAAGGTGGCAGAATGTCGTACGACATGTCGTGCATGCCAAATATAGAAAAAAAATACAACAGTGCTAATATATTGTATGAAAATCCATAGGAGCAGTGTTCTTATGGAATACCATAGACAACGTTATAATGTATACTTTTTTGATGTCACTGTCACTCATCTAATTGACAGATAGAGCTGGAGTAGAAAAAAGTACTTACACAAATGTGTTGATCCCAAAGCAAATGAGACCCATTTAACCCACAGATTCGTATATTCTTACCACATAAGTCTATGTTTCATTTCACTCGAGTCTAGCCTCCTTGGTTAGGTTAATATACTCATTGTAGCGAGCAAATGTGGTGAGTCAGTTTCAAAGGCAAATCGTAGTAGGAAGATCCGTAACCACTTCGCGGTTACTACAGCGCAGCGGAGAACTAACAGAACTTATAATTGTCTTCTAATTATAGAGATTTTGCTGGCGCTTAATAGTAGTTTATGCAACAGTGATATAATAAGGGTTCTTAAAACTTGAAGGTCTCCCTTACAAAATTATTATATTTATAAATATAAAATAAAATAAAAATAAAAAATAATGATTTTTCCACTCATTAGTTCGGAAAGCACTGTTTTGCCCTTTAAAACTAGCGTGGAAAAACGCATTTTATTCAAATGTGGGGAAAGTAATTTGACCTTGCTCTAATTCCTTCCACTTACCACCCGTCCAGTATAAGTGAGTCCTATATGTCCATAGTAAATATGCGCAATTGGAGGTCACACCTTAAATTGGTCTTTTCTTATCCCGCACATAGTAAGCTGTTGGCAATATTTAAGTACCAGGAGCTTACTCTTACTCTACCTATGATAAATTTTGAAATAGAATTTTGAATGGTTTATTCAAGGCAACTTACATGTCGATAAGATTTGTAATCGTATGTAGTCTTTATTTTCCTCGCGATAGTGAAGGGAAAAATGTTGTATTACAGTCGGCGGCAAAGTTTTTTCATCTCTCGTGCCTTGAGATCCTCTTAAAGCTCAAGATTCCAGTTATTCACGATTCCACTCGCTACGCTAATTTTGGAATCTTTCGCTTGCGCGGGTCTCAATATAAGCCCGAGAGTTAAACAACAACTTTGCCCCTTGTATAATAAATAAATATTTCCTCATATTTTCACGAAAACGCCCGAAGCTGTCATGCTATTTCAGCCAGTGTCAGTACTAAAAGTACCGCGGTCGATTGAGTAAGAATGACAAATACAAGCTTTACGAGGAAAATCATTATGCAATCTATGTGTAAACAACATCTTTAAACATATTTATTAAACGGGTCTAACGTCGGTAAATAAGGTAAACAAGTTAATTCGCGTTAGACCCGTTTAATAAATATGTTTAAAGATGTGTTCAAATCGCGAAAGTTTTAAATGTTATATGTGTAAACAAACCGACATAAAAAATACGTGGCTTTGAAAATCGTAGCCTTCTTTTTTCGCTTTTTACTTGATATCTGTGCACTGTGCGGTTTGTACGGCGGTCAAGGGAGCCAGCAATTTAATGGAAAACACTCGAGAACCGACCATTTTTAATTTGCTTCCCGCATGGGAAAATGCCACCGAGGCTAAGTAATAATACAATGGATATGGAGCTAAATTCTCTGCTTCAAACGAAGCAGGAACGACGTTTCCTTTGCTTGGAAAGGAATCAGATTAACTGTCAAAATACTAAGTCCTAAGTTTAGGTAATTTAGTTACTCGTCGATCATATACAGTCAGCAGCAAGCGAGTGGGCAGTTCAAAATGACCTTGACACACTTATTGTCACAATAATGATGTTCTAAGTTTATTTTTTATTATCTGCGAATTTCTAATTTCTTAACCTTTTAACTGCCATTGTCCGATATATAAGACATTGTCCAAGACAAACATTTTCCAGCTCATCGACGAAGTCTGATAAATATGACAAATCTTCGTGTATTTTGAGGTGACGTGGCGATACGGACACGCTCAAAGAAAAAATCTAAGCGGTTAAAGGGTGAAAGAGAAAGGAAGAGTGGCGTCGGACGAGATTTAAAGTCTACAATACACGCCCATCTCTCTAAAGCTAAACTGAGCTATCAAGACACCCGGTGGCCCCGAATTTTTCCGCCATGTCTCTCGTATGCACCAAAGCGCTGCTTAGCAACATCTACCGTAAGAAGACAGTATTTCTTAATCGGCAAGGCTGCAAGGCATCGGCAGGTGTGTCCGCGAGTATTCCAGAACATTCTCGACTTTTGCTGTCTCTTTCTATCCCTCTCTTTCACATACTTCTCGAACGTTCCGTATAGCTATCTCTTTCTAAGAGTGCTGCTGTCCTTCATTACTCCGAGAAATTTCGCCATATACTGAATTGTACTTCAGGGGCCCATAAAGGGTCCTGAAAACGTCTGAAACCGGTTTTCAGGTTATTGTGCCATCTTGTGGAGGGTGGCCTAAAACGAACTGAAAACATGTTTCTGACGCCTGAAAACAACGGCAACTGGGGTCAATTTTGAATCCTCTGGTATGTGAAAGAGCCACCTCTGAAACTGGCTGAAATCATATTTCAGCCTGCTGAAAACGCTTCTAAGGCATGAAAAAACACGTTTAAAGTTTAGATCACACCACTGGCGTAACACTATAAATACGGTTTCGTGAACTGATGGTAAGCGTCCTGAAAGGTGTAATTACAGGCATTGGCAACGTATGAGCGCTGAAATTAGCCTGTATCAGCCGTATCGCCTCGTTCCAATTAAACGGTCTGATTGGATATCGGTTTTTTCCCGAGTATAACAGCGGGCTGTTTAATTTTAGTGTTTATTTTGCGATAATTGCTGTTAGAATTTTGTAAATACTCTAGATTATATTTGTTTAATGTACTGCTTTATGAAGGTAGATTAAAAGAGTTCATCAATTTGTCAGGAGACCTAGCGTATAATATTGAGCATAGGTATATTAGAACTGAGCATTTTGTGAGAACATTCCAAAACAAAAATTACAGTACATATTATTATGGTGCTACATTACCGCACTTTATGTGCCAGCGTAAAAAATTAAAATAGCCATATGTACTGTAAACAGTCGTGATACCTATACATATGCGAATAGGTCCCTAATTCGCAACTTGTGTCGATTTAAAACACTCCCTTCGGTCGTGTTTTATTCTATGGCCACTCTGCGAATTTTCTCCTATTCGCACTAGTATCGTAATGTACTGTTTTGGAGCTCTTTCAATCTAGGACAAAAAATTACTAGAAAATGATCTCAAAATCTTCAAACGTTTTACGTACTCTCCATTTTGTCTTTCGAAATCACACCCTTTATTTATGAAACATGACATTAGAAAAAAAAGTATAACATTTAAAACTTTCGCGATTTAAACACATAATTTAAACATAATTATTAAACGGGTCTAACGCGAATTAATTTGTTTTCCTTATAACGTCGGTAAATAAGGTAAACAAATTAGTTTGCGTTAGACCCGTTTAATAATTATGTTTAAATACTTTTTGTAGGTTCTCTATTTTTATTGTTATCTACTGTATTAATAAGGATGACTCACACAAGAACAGGACGGGACTAATCTGTCAATTTCTATAGAAAGCGTCACGTGACATCAGAGGGCTCCGAGCTATCACGTGATTCTTTCTATAGAAATTGACAGATTTTCCCGTCCCGTCCCGTGCTAGTGTAAATCATCCCTTACTCGTACATAATATACTATTTTGACAGACAATAAATTATAATAGCCCAATTTTCTGGGATATTTATAGATAATATAAGTATGCAAAAATCCTACAAACTTTTCTTCCGGAAGTAGGTAAATAGTAAAAAAATAAAGCTTACCTAAATCGATTTTTTAAATTTACGGTCATAAATATTTGTCTTGTTTGTGAACTTGACGACATATTTGTCTTCTACCTGTTAAAGCGAAATCGAAGAAAACTTATTCACGAAAAACCGTTAAATCTACAAAATGCACGGTACGGGTGATAGATGCGCTATTTCTCAAGAAACAAAAGGTAATAGGTAGAAACTAGTCCTGATTCATTTTAAACGACATTTGTAACATGTATGTACATACTTGTAACCATTATCATGTAACGATATTTTATTGTATTTTGTTGCCTACACAATACTAGACTCAACGATAATTATATATATCCGTTACGCTATTAAAACAACTATTATAAATAATTTCCCAAATAATCAAAATTTTCATATAAGTTGTCAGTTCAATGACTGGATTATTTATTAAGTGTGAGTTTCCTTATTCACCTGCAAATATGAATAATGTACAAATGAGAGAAAAAATATTATGACGAATGAATAAATGAATGATTAATCGAATGACAGTAAATTGTATGCCATCGGACGCGATATACGAGTATACTTAGTTAAATTATATTAGCTTGATGAAGTAATTATATTGGATGTAATTTGAAGGGAGAATTACTAAGGTATTATTAATTATGTTATTAATCAACTACTCACGAGTAGTAATGTAATTATTACATTACTTACGAATGTTGATTGAGTGTCGAATACAATTTATATTGTATTCGATATTTATATTGTATTGTACCCGGAATTGGCATATTACTCGTAGGTGTTTTAACTATTTAAACATGCTCTAAAAAAAAAGGTACGTACACTGTATCTTTTCTTTTTTTTATAATCAGAATACGATACCGTCACACCTTTTAAGATGACTCACACTAGCACGGGACGGGACGGGACGGGACGGGAATCACTGTCAATTTCTATAGAAAGAATCACGTGATAGCTCGGAGCCATCGGATGTCACGTGACATCTTCTATAGAAATTGACAGATTTTCCCGTATTCAACAAAGGTTCGACAAAAGGTCCAGGACTCAGTATTTGCTGCGAGCCTGGTTAGCTCCACACTCCACAGCGCTGTTTTTCAGCCCGCACCTGTCTCTAGGCTTATTGAAAAAAAAAACTAAAGGCTTGCTGCATAGGAAACCACGCTTCCAATGCGTACTTAAAAGGTTTACATACAATTCATATATTTGATGAGGTAGTGTGAAAATATAATGATAAACATTGACAAAACATGTGATGCCTTTTATTTACATCGTTTGGAAGTTCGATTGATGATGCGTTTAGGTATATTTATTTTACTATTTCTGACAAAATAAGTTTGCAAGATAATAATACAACGTGTTTTTGAGCAATTGCTTTCAATTCAAGGGCGCATTATTAAGCTTAAATTAAGTAAATTTCTCAAAGACACTGGTATTCTACTTAGCTCCATTTAGAAGATAAATACTAATTTAATTTTATCTCATATGGTATCTGCAAGTGTGTAAACGGAGTATGAGTATTCGACATGACATTGATATCATGATATGTCACTTACTTGGTAAAGGTAATTCTAATGCCCGTTTTATTTTGTATGTAATTTTTTTTAAATTTACTTATTAAATAATGCCACATGACGAAGTGAAAGCAAATGTTCAAGACCACCCTGTATAAAAACATGACTAATTTCGGTGTACAATCTAATCTCAATCTGCTGGCACAACCTTTAGAAAGAGAATCAATCTGGGGATGTTAATTATTCAACCACAGCGCTTACATCAGATTAATTCTTATCGGGATTGCCTTAATTAGGGTCCCTAACAAACTGGCAGATTTTGGACCAAGGCAATGTTAACAAGACTAATAACTTTTAAAACGTATTATGTTGGTATTTTTGAAGTAGTTTTATGTGGAACCTTCTTATGGCTCATAGAGCCTGGGGTCCGTTTTGGTGACTAATCCCACGATTTGGCGTGGGCGCTAGTTTTCCGAAAGCGACTGCCATCTGACCTTCCCAGAGGGTTAACTAGGCCTTATTGGGATGAGTCCGGTTTCCTCTCGATGTTTTCCTTCACGGAAAAGCAATTGGTAAATACCAAATGATATTTCGTAGGTATAAAAGTTCCAAAAAGTCATTGGCACGAGCGGGCAGGATTTGAACCCGCGTCTTTCGGATTGAAAGTCGTACGCCTTACCGTTGCTTGCCATCAACATGTTTTTTATAAATTAAAAAAAAAATATTATCACTAAAAATTACTACTTCAAGGAAGAACTCTAGAAAAATACACAAGGTTTACATAATACCGACACAAAAAGAGTATCATGTCATGTCAAAAACTACTGAACATTATTCGAGACAATTTCTGAAAGAAATTCATTAAAATCTTCACCACAAAATGACCTATATATTGACAATATATGAGTATGACGCAATTTTATTTAAAATATCAAAGTAGTCACAAATAAGCACACAGCCCTACTGGTAAGCGGTTTCCGTAGCCTATAGAATGGCCTGAAACGCCAATAATTCAGTAATTTTAAGAGTTGGTTGCTGCGAAATCTCACTTTTTCGCATGTCCCAAGTTCCATATACCAAATACAATTACTTAGATATTCTATCGTTCAGTAGCTGCTGCGGTCACTAATTCACTATTAATATAACCGCTTCCAAAATCCAAAAACCTTCCCGCCCGTCTGCCGGAGACAAAAGGAACAACCTGATTTATCGTGGCCCTTCCTAATGGCGGTTGTTATAAATTAACCCCGAGCCGGGTAATTAACTATGTTGATGTATCGATGGTGGAATCAAAATTTCAGATTTGGGGCACTATTGTTTTAGCCTAGCGATTAGCACCGTCTTACAATTTTGGAATCTTTCGCTTGCTCGGGTCTCAATATAAGCCCGAGAAACAACAACTTTGCTCCCTTGTATAATAAATAACTATTATATTTATAATTTACAAATAACAATTTTGCAAACCGATTGTCAAAGCAATCAGATAAATGATTTTTGAGTTGGTAAACTTAAAAATCATTTAGCTCATTCTTTGACAATCGGTTTCCAAAAGAGTTATTTATATTGAATAGTTATTCAATTTCTTTGTGTTGCTGTCACACTGAAACAAAGAAGCGTATAAATCAAAGTCAACGAGATTCGCATTAACAAAGGCGCAACGTTAATAAATGAGCCAACAAATTAGGGCAATACTTTACTGTGAATTGGCGACAAATTATCTGCAATGTCAATTGCCGCAGGCGAGATCTTGCTTCATAGGGTAAGGGGTTCGAATACCATTGTTTATAATTGACATAATAATACTGTACAGTAAAATAGTTAACTACGCAAGAGGCATACACTTTTAAATTTATTTAATGGAATATGGTGCTTTTATACATCGAGTGTAGGAAACAAACAACGGTTTTGATCAATTAGAAATTGTATTAAAAATGGAACCCTAAAACAAATCCATACATACATTTAATACCTACCTTTATCCATTTGTTCTTACAAAATATCGAAAATAATTGTTCACTATTTGACCGTTAAATATTATGTATAAACTGAAATAGATTTCACATACTAAAGAAACAGATCAACACCGACGGAGGCCAATCCGAGAATCGAACTCGCGTCTTCAGCTTACGCGGCGTTACAACCACTAGGCCGACTGGTCTCACCGAATGTCGGCGAATTTCTCGAGTATATGCAATTAGTAACAGGCAAGACGCCCGTGGCGATTTTCTAAGTCCAAGCGACGTTGCTTTTGTACTATTATGTAGTAACATATATTATGTATGGACTATCCCAGGCACACTCCCTGAAAACTCAATTCGGAGATTTAGACGCTCCACCGAGTTTCAAATGACAAACACATTGAAGAGACACAGAAGAAACACCTAAACACATGAATGTAAACTTTAATCCAATAGCGTTGAGCGCAATTTAGAAAGGCACGGGTTGGGAAGTGGACAGTCCTTTCTTAGTTTCATTAAATTTGGCTTTGAAGTAGTTTCTGCTTGTGAGAATGAGAATTAGTTTCGCAGTAGTTTATTACGTAACAGGTAAATTGAAAGAACCACATAGTGCGGAAAGTAAAGACTATAGGTGAGGTCAATGTGGATAATTCCGTCATAGGTCCTGTTCCGTCTAGTACTCGTCGTTGAATATAAGCACACTATAGTACGAATTTTCTCAGATGAATTTTACACCTCGGGCCTTAATTACTTAAACAATGGCCTTTGTGTATTTTTTTGCAAGAGTTCCCTACACGCGCCAAGGTAATAATATAGTTAAAATGTAACTGTATCGTCATGACACTCTAGTTCACGTTTCTGAAATGTAGCACGAAGATCACCCGAATGGTAAAATCCTCTTATCTAGAGTGTCCATTACATGAATTTGTAACATGACCATACAGTTGCTTTTTAACTATAATATTACCTAGCGCGTGCCGGTATCTCCTGCAAAAAAGGATACAAAGGCAACAGCATGCTAAGGTGTTGTGCAGAACGGTTGGACGGCCCGTTTATACAATATTTTGTGAATGTCGTTATAGGCAGGGCCAAGTAGCCCCAAAATCAGTATTTAGTTATAAGTCTGCTTGTTTTTCTTTTTTTTTTTTTTATTCCTTCTCTTTTCATACTTTACTCTTTCATATGTAGCACTAACTTTTTAGCATAATTTAGGATAAGTTACTAACAAAGATATGGATACATATGGTCCGAAATAAACAATTTTTTTTTTTTTTTTTTTTTTTTTTTTTTTAAAGGCTAGTGGTTAAGCGATTAAGGCCCGTGGTGTAAAATTCATCTTTGAAGATTCATACTATACGCAGACTCAGTCGATAAATAGCAGGTTATCCTGAGTTAATGCACTTAGTCGTCAACTTCTTCTTCTTCTTTTCCTGAGCCTATTTCCTACGTATCTTGGGGTCAGCCTTCCTAGTCCTAAGACGCCCCCTGACGAGTGTAGTCCTAAGACGCACTTAGTCGTCAACTGCATATAAATAAATAAATTAATTATAGTGTTACTTCTGCCCAGGGTACGTAGTCAAGATGCCAACTGCTCACGCTATCGTAGCGTAGTTATCTCTCCGTTTCACTCTTCCTTATAAGTGCGACAAAAATCTCATTTAACCTGCTTCACGATGATCCGACCACCGATACTCGACTCATTGTCGAACATACATACATACATAGAAACGACAATTATCCAAGTAGACTGCGAGAAGTTACTCGCCTCGCTCGCTCGTTCGTTTCGAACGAGCGATCAGAGCGAGTAAATTATCTACTTGGACAATTCGTTTGTTTGTAGGTTTGTTCGGCGATAACGCAACTAGTTAAAACTAGAAAATTCATTCTAAACATTGGAATAACAAGTGGAAATAGTAAAAGAGACAACGGTTATGCTTGTTCGGAGAAAGGGAAAAAACATTTGTAAACAAAAGAACACTGAACATTAATAATGCAATAAAGGTTTTCCATTCATTTGTGCATTTACGTTGTTAGTTAGTGCTCCATGTTTTAATTAAGTACACATTTTTTATAGGTGTTTAAAAAGTAGCTTCATTAGAGTGATTAGCGTAAGGAAAATTTGAGATTGCGCACTAGTACTTTTTATTTTTCCTGTTCGTTATTGTTTTAAAGCCGTTCTTTTGCGGCATATGGCAAAATGATACGAGTGTAGACCCAGTTTTAGATTAGTCTAAATCTAGATCGGTAATAAACTAAAGAACCTTTTTTATTCTAAAAGTAGTAAATAAAGCGAGAGCTTGTAAATAAAATAGTTGCCTCACTTTAAAGTTAAAAATGTCGGACCATTCTCGGCGGCACTTTAGCCCGGAGCGAGTCTAAATTTGATATCTCCTACAGAACGGGCCGTAATGAACTTCCATCTTTATTTACATATTTATGTATTCACGGGAACTGCCAGCTCCTCGCTAATCGCTCATTACCATGGTCCGACTTTACAAAGACAAAGTTTCGCTGGATGGGCAGAATTTAGCTAAATATAACCCTTTTTAAGGCAAGATATCTTATATCATCCACACACCTTGGAACCAAAATGGTCGCGCACTGTGCGGTTTCAGAGGAATTTCCTCCCGCGGACGCTCCGGCTGTAGAAGCCGCTCCCTGCCGAGGTTTTCCCGAAAGATTACAGTATGAGGTTCTTCAAAAAAGGAGTGTACAAGATTTTAATGGGTCGGCAACGCGCATGTG
The DNA here is from genome assembly GCA_949128165.1 of Lathronympha strigana. Classification (NCBI taxonomy): domain Eukaryota; kingdom Metazoa; phylum Arthropoda; class Insecta; order Lepidoptera; family Tortricidae; genus Lathronympha; species Lathronympha strigana. The sequence goes on from OX421903.1 coordinate 1,831,142, forward strand.
ACCCCCTGGAGTTGCAGGCGCCTATGGACGCCTGCAATTACGGTGACCGCTTTCCATCGTTGAGGTATTTAAAAAATCAGCCACAGACGTTCACTGCTGAACATAGGCCTCCTCTATAGCTCGCCACAAACTATGATCCTGCGAAGAACGCCTCCTTGGACTCCCTGCTACCCTGACGAGGCCCGTCCATCTACTCGGGGGCCATACTGACTGCCAGTGATGACATACGGAACTGAGACCTGGGCGTTCACAATGGGAGTCGTAAGGCTTGGAGAGTCACACGACGTATAGAGTGGAGTTACTCTGTGTGATTAAATCAGGAATAAGGGTATCCGTAGAACCAAGGTAACCGATATAGCACAGAATTGCACGGTTGAAATGGAAATAAGCCATGTAGCCTGCACACCTACCATGAACATCGAAAATTGGCATTCACGAAAAAACCTCTTTATTACTCTAATATGCAAGTGTGACAGAGATGGACATACAAATCCGCTATCATTCGATTTTCGTGGTACTAGCCCTGGAAAACGGATGGCCGGTTGGGGCAGCAAACAGCAAAGATAGGAAGATATATTGCCTCATAAATATCTCGGACTATCTTTACTGTAATTTCTGACCATTCCTTTTTTAATAATACAAAAAAAAGTCTAACATCAAATCCCGTCGGCACCGGGGCAGGGCCTAGGTTAATGGTTGACGGTCGCAAAATGAGGAACTTCTATGAGCGTGTGTTGTATGAGCTTCGATTACAGTGTTCTGCATCTGCTCAAACCCCAACCTCGGAGCGTGATGTTGATCGATATTATTTTTAATGAGACCAATTCGTACAATTATCACCAAACCGTTGTTACCATATCAATATAACTTATCTGTTCAGATTTAGAATTTGATTTTGCACATCAATAGGCGAGTGAATGTTTGAAAAGCCAATTTTTTTAAAGTCTCTTTGAATTCTTTAAACTGTTTCGTTATTCTATATCCGTGTTTAGTAATTTGGTTTCAGAGAGCTCTCTCTAATGGCTTTTTAAACACTGAAAGTTTCGTGCCTTTATTTGTTTTTTGGAGGTAAGTTTATTCGGAATCAGGTTTGAGTTGCTTGTTCTACTGCAATGATTAAAAGTAGTAGTTGGAAAAAGTAAGTCCAAATACGACTTCTTGAAAATTTGCTGAATTATCTATATATACCTAAAAGGGTCATTCAAAGGGTCAGGGAAATTGACAGATCGTCCCGTCCTGTCCCGTCCCGTGACGTTCTAGTGTGAGTCATCCTGTATAGCCTATTATAATCGGTTTCCACCTGGGGCCCATTTTTTGATCGAATAAATGCTAATATTAATAATACGCGAGCTGTTCAATCATTCGAGTCTCCATGGCAATACACTAATAACATTAGTCTACTTCGAGGAATGGGCCCCAGGTGAAATCCAGGCCAATCATTGGTCGGTTTAAAACCTTGTAATGTTTTTCAAATGCTTTTTGTCTTCCTCCCCAGGATATAAGATGTCGTTAGCTGTCTGTCGCGATCGGCTAACGGGTTCAGATGCGCCTGAGGAACTCTGCGACGCATCCAGCAAACCACAGGCGTCTATTGTGCCGTGCAACACTCATCCTTGCCCTTTCAAGTACGTATCACGCAATCATTATACAAAATGTAGGTACTTTTGACCTGTGAGACGAACTTCCTAACTTACATTAAGACTATCAGACACTTAATGTAGGCTTCCAGAATCTTGACTGTTGTAATTGCCAGTTTGCCACCAATGATACTGTCTACCAACTTCAGCCTAGCCAGCATTAAATTATTGCTTTTAGAAATAGGTATGTTCAAGTTAATTATCTGTATTTAAACGTTAACGCCATCTACTATTGACCTAGTATACTTAAAAGTCTTAATTTTGCATGTCAACTTCACAATCTTATGTAGTCATTGACATTGCTGCGTACAGATGGCGTTACGGGTCCTAAAATCAATGCGAATCATTGTTTACCTCAAAAAATTGTCTTGCACTACCTATCTGCATGAACGCTGCATTTTTAATTCTCCCACACCTATCATCGACCGGTACAAGGTACTACTCACTCGCTAGTTGGTAAGGTTAATTGCAAAACCAATCACAAATTAAGGCTCATAGTAGACAACGCTCATAAAATTCTGGTTTTAGGGTTGTCGTCCTCGAAAGCGATGAGAACTACAACGTCTTTATGTCGCAAAAATTATTGTCTTGTTCAGGCTTAAAAACATTTGAACAATTCCAACACCCGAAATGTACTCCTTTTTGTCATAACGCTTTTGTCTCACAGGTGGTACGTTGGGGAATGGTCGTCGTGCAGCGTTACTTGCGGTGGTGGGGTGCGCTCGCGTCGCGTGCTGTGCGCACGCTCAGCTAACATGACCAGAGCAGACACGTATGAACCTGGTAAGAACTTATTAAATTGATGGTACTGGTTTTACGAGAGGTATGGGCACAGCGGATGCATATCGTTTAGTGTGGTAGGGCACAGCACCACGAATGTCGTCTCGCTCAAATCCGGAGCAGAGCCCATCTGGGGAAGTATCTCCACCTTACAGAAAACCGCAGTTTAATAACACTAGACCCTACTCATATTTTTTTGTATCTGTTGGTGAGTAAGGTCGCCAGAGCTCCAAGAGGATTCACTGTGTTGACAGCTGGGGACCCACGGAGCAAAGCTTGCCCCTTTAGCTGTCAACACAGGGAAGCCTCCTTTTTTTGTAAAGGGTCGGCAACCCGCATGTAACACCCCTGAAGTTGCAGGCGTCCATAGGCTACGGTGACCGCTTACCATCAGGCGGGCCGTATGCGTGTTTGTCACCGTCATAGTATTAAAAAAAACTTATGCAGACAGTTGCCAAAAAGTTGAGAATTTTTCATAAAATTGTAAAAGATTCTATTATGGAGACTTTTCTCCGATACATACTCGTATACTCCGATACTCCGGTAGTGTGTATTTCATTATATGAAACGTTTTAAAACGTTTTTTTATTAAATACGATTTGTTGCATTTCACAAGTTTCGTAGGAGTTATAGAAGTCGTTTGAGAAAACTGTTCGGACTTTCTCCAGCAGTTAAACAGCGTCGCTTACATAATTTATATCACCATGGTTAACTGACCTTTTTCTGCAACAGGTTCGAGTCCAGATCCTGGCTGCGTATCCCCAGCGCCGCGGTCCACCCAGCCATGCAACACGGAGGACTGCCCTGTCTGGGTCGAAGGCCCATGGTCAGGGGTAAGTACCTAAGACATTATCAACCTTGCTGACTCAACTTGTTTAGATGGCAATTGTGTGCACAGAACGCCAAGAGAAATTTAAAATTGGTACGGAAATAACTAACATTTATGTATGTTTGTTTTATTGAGCACCCGATTTCGACACTGTTGCAAGCGCCATGTTCACAAAGTTATAATGCAAATGACCATGTTAACTAAAAATCGTATAATATATGGTATGGAAATGACAGATACCATTGAAAAGTCACATTTCCTTACATAATTTGGCGATATCAGAAAAAAAGCATAACTTGGTTAGGACTCCTACCATGATATAATGCTCGCAATCCAATGCCCTGTCTAAAAGCAATGTGGAAAGCGCACACCCATTTAGTGTGTAAGGCCCTGCCGTCTCTCTCTCTCCTTACGAAAGAGAGCTGAGACGCGAGAATCCCTCATAACTAACTATGGGACCTCTCAGATCCAGAGGAACGATACTTAACGGCATTTCCAGACGCCACTAAGAATTGGCTATCATATTTTTAATATTTTTGCTATAATGAAATTGCGATAACAAACCGCATATATTTTTTAATTAAATGCTTTTTGGGTACCTTAAGTATATACCGATACCAAGTACAATAATCCACGAGCCTAATCCAATTTTAGATGAAGTTTTCGTGGAAATAAACATAAGAATAGGTATCAATCTCTGAAATCGTTTGTTCACAAAATCGAGTTCTAAACTTCATCTTTAAGAATGAAATCTCACACAAATCCATTTATAACTTACCCTAACAGTTCCCAAGTACTTAAACTTAGAAAAACACCGTTATACTGATTTCTACCAACTTTGTAAATGTTACTTTAATAATATTTGTCCTACGCCATTGTTCGCTTAACTCTAAGTAGCAACATTGTTAAATTCTCAATACTTTCAGCGTGGATTTTATAGCGACGTGGCAATATCGGAAAAATGCATACTTTCCTACTTACCGCACTTTGTTGTGTTAGTGAATGGGGAATTTCTGATATTGTTGATGTTTTTAAGTCCAGTGATGGAAGAAATTTATTGGACATGAGGACGGAATCTTTAGGTCTTAGTACTTGTTTTGTTACTTTATTTACTTGACAGATTATTTGGTTCTGTTGGATTTTGTATGCGGTTTTATGTTTTATTTATTAACTTATCTTCATTTTTGTTATTGGAGCAAGCAACATTTATGGGAGGTCGTTTATACCAAAGCTTTACTATTGATCAGGTCGGTCATGAGAGATCGGCGTATTTCCTTCAAGTAAAAAACTCGTTAGTGATATGTACCTACGTTATTTCACTTAATTTAAATGTAAACAATTGTACATACTTATATTACCCAATTAAGGCTTATAAAGTCAGTTGTATTAATTAATGATAATGTAAATAAATAAGTACCTGCAGTACTAAAGCACGAATCAAATCATTTATTAAAATGTAATAAATGTTTTGATTCATGGTTTTCTGTTTTTAAGTAGTCACACTACTATATATAAATTATAAATTGATAGAGATGTCATATACTAAGAAAAAGTGACCAAGGCCCCCAGTGAGCAAAGCTGGGATCGATCTAGCGACCTCCTGTATATGACATCTCTTTCAATTTATAAAATAAGTAACTGCTTAAAACCCAGCGAACTTGCAGAGACAGCATCCCATACTTAGTTGGTTGTTGTAATAAGTACTGTTATGTAATTAATTTAGAAGGAACTTTTTAATATTTAGAAAATAATGAAGGGGATTTGTTGTTCTGATTTCCATAATTTTAAACACACGCTGCTTCGAAAATATTCAATTTCTTTTTCGACATTTCATTCCGTTGCGTTGAAAATGCAAGAGATAATTTCTAATATTCCGCCCACTGGAACTAAAACAGACCTAAGGCTAGATGGTTTAGGAACTGGTTTTGATTAGCAGGATGCCGAAAGGATTGAAAACCATGTTGCATCAGGCTGGCACATTGTTTAGACTGCCTCTACCGTGAATTTAGCTTCCCGCTTTAAATATCAAGTTCGCTCGCAAGGGGACGAGAAAAAAGATTATGAAATATTTATATGACTTTGTATTTTATGAGACGCTTTATTTACATAGGTCTGTTTTACATGAGTTGTATTTGTATGGAAATGTTATCTGATTGCCGTTTTGTAATAAATATTTAGCTCGTGATATCCAATGATTTTATGAAATATATCTAGTACTGTGAAATATTTATTTATACATCTGTACATGAATTAACTTTACCACTTGTTAACTTTTAAATATGGACACGTATGTTCATAGCAATGATTTTATTTACAAATCGATTGTGGAACCGAAATATTATCAACAATAACCAAAAAATATGGTGATGGAAATAAATAAATATAATTATTACATTCTCAAACAAATTGACTAAGTCCCGCACTAACAATAAGTCCCACTCAACAAGGCTTGTGTTACGGGTACTTAGACAACGATATATATAGTATACAAATACAAAATACATCGAAAACTCAGGAACAAATATCTGTGTTCATAACAAAAATAAATGCCCTGACCGGGATTTGATCCCAGGACTATTAACTTAGCGGGCAGGGTCACTATCAACTACGCTATTCGGTCGTCATAACGGAAGATTGATAATTTAAGTTTTCGCGGTGACATTGATACTTCTTCTTTAAAACGTTTTAATGTATGCCATATTATGACAAAGCCAGGACTTGTTATTTCTCCATCAATTCAAGGATTCAAACTATCATCCACAAGCTTCACTCTTCCCAATTAACATGGAAGCCGTGAAGTATAATTAATTGACCCAAAGCGAAGACAACGCAAACTTTCAACTTAGGCTGTCAAACTTTCAACACAACCTAGTAGACTAACAAGTTGGTAAGTTTCGAGTTGAGGATGTGGCCTGCCAGGCGGCGATTAAGAAGTCAGGTGAGCTGCTTAATGCAGCTTAGCTGGAGGGCAGTGTGTTTCAGAAATTAGACCAGTGTTGCAAGTTGCCAAGTTTGGAACTTGAAAGAAGAGTCATGAATTTGTCGAATTTTGCTGATGTGGATGGGAAACTTAAATAGGAATTGTAAACTTGTCTTAATCCAGGAAGCATTTGCAGGAAGCATTCCCACCATTTTCACAACTTTGTTTACAGATGTAGTGCACAATACTTTCCTTTATATCTACTTTCTCGGAAACATTCGTATTTGTCATGCTACTCAACCTCGGTAATTTTAGTTTTGACACTGACTGAAATAATATGCACTACATCTATTAGTTTGTCTTTATATTCACCAGTTTAGTTAGATTTATTTGCCGAAATACGAGAACTGGTAGCCGAACCAAATAATTATATATCATTGGTGAGACCAAGGCCCATCGTCTTCGCTGGCTCGGCTATCGTGAGCGAATGGGAGAGGATCGGCAGGTGAAGAGAGCCTTGGTCGACTGACAGGACGTCGTCCGGTCGGTCGGCCAAAGTACCGCTGGATCTGGTGGAGAGGGATCTGTGTGAGCTTGGAGTAACAAACTGGCGGGAGATTGCGCAGGATCGGGTAAAGTGGCGAGCTCTTATGTCGGAGGCCAAGACTGATTTTGGGTCGCTGAACCAGCGCAGTTAGTTAGTTAGATAGTTAAGATTGATAGAAACAAATCAATACGATCTCATAAGATAAATTTAATGCCGCAGTTTACACAAGGAAGTTCTAACGTTTCTAAAGGAACTCTTCCAATATATATTCCAAAATCTTAATTTTTTAATGATTTGTTGTAACCGACATCGTTTGATTTTGTATAAGTTTAGTCGTAGACTAGGTAATATTAAAACTGCTAAGTCACTGTATACCTAAACATTTTTATTCGCATTCCGTTGCTGCCCTAGCTCTAACTCATGAAAGAATTGGTTAAGCCGCGAGCGACATAGTTAGCCAAAGTAAAAACCTGCCTTAGAACTTCAGCTAATTGGAATGCCTTTTTTAACTCGCACAGTTTCCGAAACTTTTGCTTGTCTTCATTCAGTTCTTGCTTCTTACTTTTTCTTGTTATATCGTATTATTTTGCAAGAATTGTTCTATTGGGAATAGAAATGTTATTTCTTTGTTGTGAATGAACTATTGTATGGTTTGCTTTTTAACTAAACACAGTCTCAGCGTTGTTACGATATTTGTAAACGCGTCATCCTCCCGTAGAAGTTACTGGATATATTATTAATTTCATAATCATCTTCAGTATTATCAGATAAAAGACGTCCACTGCTGAACATAGGTTGCCCCCAGACAAATGAATGACACATCTGGCCGTACGCTGTTCGCATCAAATGGCTTCCTGTGACCTCTACCGAGTCATCAGTCCATCTTGTGAGAGGCTTTTACACGATGCGTCGACCGGTATTAGTAAGTGGTTGCCACTCAAAGACTCGCTGGTGCCACCGGCTATCAGTTCTCCAGGCAATAATTATGTCCACCCTACTGCTACTTTAGTTTGGCAATTCTTTAAGCTGCGTCGGTGACTTTTATTCTTCTGCGGATCTCATTATCTCAGATCACGCAGAGAAACTCCGAGCATTGTCCTTTCCATCGCTCGCTTATGCATTTAATAGTTAAAGTAATATGAGAGCTCTCTAACAATATAAATACCACAAGCAAAATTATATCCACAACTGAACTAAAATATTAAATGTGAACCTGAAAATAGCCTACGATCAATAGCGTGTCCGGCAGGTGATACTATTAATAGTTCCAATTTGCCTATGGTTACTAGCTAGGGCTCGATAACGGTATTTTGATACCCTACTGGTATCCATGTAAATCGACCAAGAGGTTAACGGCTGCGTTTAGTGTTAAGTCTCTAGATCCTTCTATTTCAGTAGGTATTAGAGTTCCGTACCAAAACGGTAAAAATTTACTCTTATCGTAGGAAGGTGTGACTCAGTCTGTCTGTCATATCGTTAAAACTCTCGGGAATTTCTGAAGCTACCGATTTGAAATTTGGAACCGTTATAAACAAGGTTAACGCAGACACATGGAGGTAGAATTTGTCATATATTTTAATTTACTTTCAATGAAAAGTGCCCGACAGAAGAGGGGGTAAAATTAAAAAGTTTAGTTACTGGCTTATGTGGGGTATCATTTGAAAGGACTAGATGTGCACATTCTAAAACAATATTTGTTGTTTTTTCAGTGATCAACTTTTTATTTATAAACGAAAATGTAAAAAAATACCACTTTTTCTCCGAAGCTTACGAAGGAAATATGATTTTTTTACACAACGTTAACATTGTCGTAAATATTATAGGCATAATATAATATTGACCCGCCTGCACGCGTAGACACGCATGGGCCTTGATTCCTAGATAATCGCATCCTAAAATGTTTTAAACATATCACACGTAGTGATTAAATATACGTGAGTGTTATCCATAATTTATTACCTGACTGCGCAACCCAAAACCGGGTAATGTGTCTATATTTAAAAAAAAAATGTTTCATTTGTTTTCATCACCAGTGCTCAGTATCCTGTGGAGAAGGCATACAAGTTCGCGGTGTGGAATGCACGCCTTCTGGAGGTGGCTGTGATCCTTCAACAAGGCCGGAGATCTCTAGACCGTGCTCAACTGGCATTAGCTGCAGAGAAGAGGAACCTGAGGTATGTTGATTGGCCTATTTGGAGATCTACTCTTACTGATGAAATTGGATGATTTCATGTTGTATTTACCTTACTACTAGTAGTAAGGTAAATACAAATTATAATAACAGTATAGTATTAGTTATATTTTGGTACCGTGACCAGGATATCCTTACTAGAATTGATAGACATTGTAAAATTACCATGAAGATTGTCTTTTATTTTTACAACTTTTTTTCGACCTCTTGGCACTTACTCTCAAAATAATCATCTTCCAATAAAACGACTCGTGCCGCACTAGATCTGCACTGGAAAATGTGTTTGAAAGAATATGCAGGCATCTGGTTTTCAAGAGAAAGCCCTGATGCCTTGATCCTCAACATTAAGGGAACGACTAATGATAAAGAGATGAAAAGTTTTTAAGAATAAGCGCCTTATTCTCCAGTTTTTATTTAAAAATTACTGTAATAGGACGATATTGAAGAACTCCTACCGGGGGTAGTCTACCACACCCAGCCCCTCATACAACCGTACCCGCCTCCGCAAGCTAAAGCCGAACGACTCATCGGAGACCCCGACGTGCCGGTCGAAGCCACGTAAGTTTATGTAGTCCTAGTACATTGACCACAAGTTGTTACATTGAATTTCGTGATTCATACGTACATCATACTATTTGTTTTATATTTAAACATTGAATTAGGTGTACTAATAATATTTACTTTTAGTACAATAATTTTACATTAAATACCTTAATTCTACACTACGTTAGTTATGCCTTAGTAACACTACTGATGACCTAAAAATAGGCTTATATTCCTATTTTTTGTAACATTTCAATGTGACATAAATTGGCTTTGTTGCAAAACTTATAAAATGTTAAATTTTTGTACCAAAACTGATTTACCTAGGCATACATTTATCTTACACGTCATTTCAACGTGATATACGTTTGAATTTACGTTTCTTTCTACTTAGTGTTTAAGATCTAAATATAAAAATAGACTAATTTTAGAATACGTAAAACCTAATTTTAATAACACACCTACGAATACCTAAGTACTTTTTTACTGTACCTCATTTCATGACATATACAGACTTCTCGTTTACATATTTTATTTTATATACATTGACCCCATTGAAGCCGAACTAAGAGTTTATAAACAAAATAACTGGACTTGATCGAAGAACTGATTGAGCGTTACTCAGAAAATCAACAAGATCTATGTCATAGTCTGTGTAAATGGCTGTATACATGTTATTTTGTACTAAAGACTCCTATATTCGAAAAGAGTTCCTGTACATTCGATGAGGTCCAGTTATACTTAAAACAAACTTTAATCGTATAATTTTGAAGTTTTTACGTGTCGTTTTTTATGTCTCAGTCATTTCTGTTAAAAGCTCAGAGTATTTTGTTGTTGTCTCTTTCAGCAATTACAAAATATTCTTTGCCTGTGGCTGGTTGTATGTAAGGTATTGTACCTGCGAACGATCAAATTTTTAAAGGTTTCACTTTTCAATTCAAAATAACATCACACATTATTTACAATGAATGACATTGACCCCCTCCATCAACACAGATCCAGTGGCTGCTAGCTATTGTTGTTTTCTAGCTTATGTGTACCAGCAGTTGCTCAAAAATGGTTTCAACACGAAACTATTTAAGACTCATTTTTGAACAACTGTTTCCACAGTAACGTCCTAGTGGTCTTAGAATAGATACAGAAACCCAAATGTAAATAATCCTAAAATGTCTAGATTAATTAGCAGTTTTATGTGATCACTGTGAATACTGTACAGAATAAGATAAGCAGATTCCTAAACCTCCAAATCCGCACAACCTTGAAAGTCATTTTAATAAATTCAGACCACTACATTCACAATCCATCGCTTTCACATACAGCTACAATACTTGTCTTTTCAACTCTTTGCACTGCACAATAAATTTTAAATTTCCTTGCACACTTGTAGTCGACACAGTGACGATTTGTCTTGCATTGTTTTCCTTTCGCTTCTAAACACTTTTCCAATACTCTGACTCTACATTTCTGGCACCCACACTAACACAGCTACACTGTTTTCCAAAATACGGTTGACTCACAGAGTCAACTACACAAAAAATGTTACAAAGCACTTTAATCTAATTCTCCAATTATAAATCCAAATTTATTATGTTCAAATTTTCAGGTGAAACATTCAATTGGTGGAAAGATAACATAAATACACTGGTGCACATACTTCTACATATACCAGCCAGATATTGATAAAATGTATAAATAGGTTTAGTAGAATTGACCCTTCAGCACCCTAGCATGTCGAGAAACGTGTGAATTTCTAGTTTTAAACATTAGTATAGCAAATCCTACAAAATACCGACTAGACAATCAAAACTCTTGAGTTAACTTTTTATTTATTTATTAGCTACATCAAAGACGACGAATGGGGGCCGTGCAGCGTATCTTGCGGGGAAGGATGGAGGAAAAAAGAAGTGCATTGCAAGATATTCCTGGAATTCAGTAGGACTATAGCAAAACTGCCGGACAGCAAGTGTATGGGGCCGAAACCAACAGAGGATACTGAAAGATGCGTTATGGAGCCATGTTCATTGGCTTATGGGACTTCGTTTGGTGACTCGAGTGCGCCTGCATACGGTTCCGACAGGTATGTTAGTGACAAAATAAACCCTTTAACTCTTAACCTAGTTTATTTATTTTAATTTATCATATAGCACCGTTTTAATTTTAAATAAAAAAAAATGTTTTATTTGTTTGAGAAATGTGATATTGAAAGTAAAAATTAGACGCGTTATATTTTTATCTTAATAAATAACCAAATACACAAATATTTCATTTATTTTCTGAGAAAAGTACAGCATTCTTACAGGTCTTCACATCGTTCTTAGAAAATGTATCCTTTGTTGAAATTCAAAAATTATACATAGCGAGAGCATTAACAAAACTCATTTTTTTACTTAATAACGAAACGTATTCAATTCATCAATTAAATTCTTTATAGCTCCATTATTCGAGGCTTCTTTTACCACATCATTAATTCTTATTTTAAATAGTTCATTGCCATTCGGTGGCAAAGTATTCAGTGCGAGACAAGAACCTCTGAGAAAATCAATATCCTCCGGTGTACATGTGACTATGCGCAACTCAATGAATGCTATCAAGAACCCGAAAGGCAAAGTTTCTCTTATATCCCTGTAAAAATCCTCCTTCGGATAAATTAAAGTTGCATCTACTTTGAATAAATTGGAGAATGTTTGGAAACTTTCGTAATATGCGTCTAACAGGTTTTCTAAGTGTTGGGATCGGAAGTTAGAGTTGGAGCATAGGAACAAGAAATGTAGGACGTCGGTCGCTGGATTAGCATTTCGTAATGCTTGAAAATCGAGGAAACACAGTCGATCTCCGCTTTTCTGAAAAAAAAGAATACAGCTATTGAAAAAAGTAAAATAATTGTTATGTAATTCAATAAAGACTAACTTTCATAAGAAACAAACAAAACATGGGGTTATTTCGGTCGCTTGATAATTTTATTTCTGGTTTGTCCTTCTTTGGTCACTTTTATCTAACTTTCTCAAAGTATAACTAAAAGTTCTTAATCCCCTTAATTCCTTCCTTAAGGGATTGTCTTCGTTGTGATAGATTGTTTCTGTAACTGTGTTGCTTAATTAAACTTTTAATAAATAAAAAAACATGTAAATAAATAATTATACATAAAATGTATAAATAATTTAAAATACACAGTAACACCTACTTAAAAAAAATATACACACCTATTCACAATAGTATATAGCCAATTCTACGATTACGTATCTTATCGCATAAAGAACCGGTTACACCGACAATTTGTTGCCATACATTTTGATTCAGAAACAATGCCTTCTTTAGAAATGATATGACCGGATCCTTATCTTGACTACGTTAACCGCCGGGAACTAAATATGTATGTGAATAATATGTTCTTTTTTATTATTTAAAATATATTGCTAAATTTACATCGATGTTAGTCTTATGCTTTTGTATAGAAAATTAATGTTTACCACCTATAAGTATTTTTGTATTTGTCTCTTACCGATTTATTGAACAGTACATTGTTGACCCAGCAGTCCCCATGGCATAAAACGTTAAAGTTCTTTGGCGTTGTATACAGTCTTAACAAATCCACTACTCTTGTTCCTATTTGCTCTAATGACTTCTTGATTTCGGTATCCGTCACAACTTTTAATGACATCTCATAGGAATCCAAAAAATACTTCCGTAAATTACTTTTGTTCAGAAATCTGTTATCGAACATGAAATCTTCAAATTTTGTCTGTAGTTTTTGAAATTCTTCTGACTCTTGTTCACTACAAACTAAAGATAGCGCATGAAACTTTGCAAGCTCCTTTAATATTGACTCTACTTCATTGTAAGACAGCCATTCGAACTTGGCCATTTTATCACTCATTACAAAACCCTTGTCTTTCATATCTTCGAGTATCAAAATCTCCTGTTCATCTTCAGTATATGATAATAAACAATCTGGGAAAATCACTTTATCATCATCATTAATAATATTTTGTATTCGTCTAAACAAAGGTAGCACTTTACTATAAACTTTGATTTCTCGTTTGTGTAATGCATTGAAGGTTTCTTGTCTGGCAGTATTTATTAGAGTTTTCACAATAACATTAACACTATTAGTTTCTTTCTCAGTATCTTTGATCGTTACCCGAAATAGGTTTGCGATGTAGTTATCTCCTTTGCCACTAATAGTGTCCACATGATATTCAAAATCCTTTATTCCTTTTATAAGAGCAACTTGCTCAATAGCCGTGTGAAGCTCTTGGCAGTTGAATTCTTCGGGCTCACTAATATTAACGTCTAGAGACATTCTCGCTTCGATAAGCACTGTTGTATGTTTAAGATTGACGGGAACTGTAAATTAATCATCCATGATAAGATACGGATAACGCCCGATAATTCTTATCGATAGTTTACGTTTATCTATATTTTTAATGGTTTCTCTTAGTGACGTGGCGTGGGTAGAAAAAACATTAGTAGATTAAAATCTTAAATTATGTATGCAACTAGCTATTAGCTATACTAATAACAAAATTACACGACAAATTCAAATTGTGCACTAGTTTTATCGACCTCAAATACATAATTACCAGTGATCGTAAATTTCCTTGCATGTTTGGTGCAGTATAGTTAGGGATAGGGATATGGTATAAGTCATTTAAAAGTAGGTATATAGCTATTTAAGGTTCATGTTTGTGTTAAAACATTTTATAACTCGTTTCAACTGAAATTGGCTGCTGATTTCCGTTAGCACAATTACACTGCACCTAAAATACTAGAACATTTACGATAACTGATAATTAAAATATTAATTTTGGTGGCATTGATATGTTTTATCCTCCTAAGAACCACGGTTCAACGCATAAAACTAATTAGTACTATGAAATTTTAGCGGTTTTAAATTGGAATAGAGTCGCTTTTTTTGTTTCGATTTTAAAATAATAGAAACTCAATATTAAATAGCAACGGTTAAAAAATCACTTTCTATGGAACAGCTGTTCGAAAATGCACCTATCTCCATACAACATTTTTTTTTTCGAATTTCGTAATTATTCCATTTGCATCGTACTCAGGGCCAATGGCCTTATCAATTGTTCAAGTATCGTTCGATACTTTTGTCACAACCTGTATTTGTTCCAAAAAATTGCATCGATATTTTACACTTTGTCTGTTGAATGTACCTACACACGCGTTCATAATTGCATGGGCAATTTATGAATGAATTCATTCATAAACTGCCCATGCATTTCTGAACGCGATAGTACCTGCGTAAAATAGTACAATACGATTAATTTTCCTAAAGAGGTTATTATGGATTATCAAAATGTTCAAGATAATTGGTCGCAACATTTACAGAAACCTTTCCCAATGTCGTTCGGTTCATAACATACAGGCTATATCAAAAATGCAGGTGATCCGTTTAAAGGATGACTCACACTAGAATGAGATGGGACGGGACGATCACGTCCGAGCTTGGAGCTCTCGGAGGTCACGTGACGTTTTGTATAGAAACTGACCGATTGGCCCGGCCCGGTGACATCCCGACCCGTCCTAGTGTGATTCATTCTTAAGGACTTTAGTAAAAATATTTTTTTTGATGCTGTTTTTGTTATGCGATTGAGACGACCGACGAATTTTTTTTCATTGTGACCGGATCACCAGAATTTTTGTTCCACCTTAAATAATCCTATTGCTCATCAGATCATTAACATACGGAACGTCAAGCAACATCAGGGTGGCTCCAGGGTCTCCCGGCAAATCCTACTCTTGGAAAGAAAAAGGGTACACCAGTTGCAGTGCTTCTTGTCTTAGCGGTGTGCAGGTGAAATACCTATACGATTATGGATTATTCTCCAATTATGGAGACGGTGTAGCACTGCGGAGTTTCCTTGCATTATTTGTCTGGGTGCAGGGCGGTGCCCCCAATACGTCAAGCTAAGGCATGACCAAATTTTAAACATAAGTTGTTTATAGCGTACCAAGTCAGATTGGAATTATATACAAATATATCATGCAAATATTATAAATAAAAACACACAAATATATGCCCTGACGAGGATTCGAACCCTCAGAAAGATCGCCCAGGGACCTCCTGCTTCGTAGGCAGGGTCACTACCAACTAGGCTAGGAGACCGTTAATTGCCTTTTATGTTCTATTTTTGTGATTTTCTTAATATTTACCGCGATATTCTATAAAAATATTATGCTTAATTTAATTGTATGAGAACTCAAGCAAAAATAGCAACCCTATATTAACGTGATTTTTCAGGAGCTAATAATCCAGTGCGTAAGAGACGAAGACGGCAAGAACGCATCCCCGTACATGTGCGACCCGCTGACGAAGCCTGAAAACCGGGTCCGGACCTGCAACGACCACCCGTGTCCACCCCGGTGAGAATAATAATTAAATTTGACTTAAAATTGCTATCGTGACGTTAAATTATGTAGATAACCAAGAGCTGGAAGGAGCGCGAGAGCTGCATAGTTGAGGAACTTAATTTTATTCAAGATTAATAAGCAGTGATCGTAATATTTGTAGCAATTTTGGTGCAGTGTAGTAGAAATAAAGAAAATACAAAAAATGTAGGTAGATGATTATTTAAGGTATTATAAGGCGTGGAAAATTATAGGGTCCACTATAATTTTCCACCCCTTGATGAATTTTCCATAGGTAAAATATATATCCATTTTAAAAGATTGAAATATGATGAAGTATTTTGTTTGTTCCAGATGGAACTACACTGAGTTTTCCCAGTGTACTAAATCCTGTGGTATCGGCATACAGACAAGAGAAGTTTCATGTATTCACGAGGTGAGTTTAAAACCAAATCATCTGAACTTTACAAGATATCTTTAGGAATTCATGGTGTCTAGTGTTTGTAAGTTCCGCCTGTTCCCTCGTCGCAGAAATGGTTAAAACTTCAAACTTCAAACAGTTTTTATGTTTCACTTCATTTGGGTTTTGTTTGACTTTTCTCTTTTTTCTTTAGACTTCTGACAATCTTATAGGCATTTTTTTTAAGTTTTGGAGACTGAATAAGGGGACATTTCTAAAAATATGTTTATTTAGCAAGTTTTATATTTCTTCAGTTATTTTTATAAGTACCCTTGACATTTAAAGACTAATGTAATTTTTTTGTTATGACGTGCTAAAGTGCCGTTATGGCCTATTTACTAAATAAATGTTTGATTTGATTTGATTCCCCCTGAAGGACTCCCAAATCTAAAGTGTGCCAGCAAGATATTTGAAGCGTATAATATTTAACCAAAGTTTGGTTAAATACATAGAGGTAGGTAATCTTGTAGGTAAAGGTTGTCTTCCAGTCTGTATATAACGCGATTGTGTTATATTGTCAACCGTTGGTTAAATTGGGGTAATAGACGGGGATTTTCATATCCTTTCCCTTAAGTAAACCTACGGTTGACGATATTTTTACTTAGATTAGATTTACAATAAGAAATCTTAATCCCTTATATGCCCTAGGTTACCCGCGGAGGCACAAATACCGTGGTCGTACCAAACAGCATGTGCCCCCAGCCGCCACCACCAGACCGACAATACTGCAATGTGCTGGACTGTCCCGTCCGCTGGCATACCGGAGAGTGGTCAAAGTGCTCCAAGACTTGTGGAGGAGGAATAAAACAGAGAGATGTGAGTGTGGTACATAGTATGAATAAGTAGGTAACCTCGCAGAGGCACAAACATCGTGGTCGTACGAAACAGCATGTGCCCACAGCCGCCACCACCAGACTGGCAATACTGCAACGTGCTGGACTGTCGCGTCCATTGGCATACCGGAGAGTATGAATAAGTAGGTAACCTCGCAGAGGCACAAACATTGTGGTGGTACCAAACAGCATGTTCCCGTAGCCGCCACCGTCATATTGTCAGTACTGCAACGTGCTGGACTGACCCGTCCGCTGGCATGCCGATGGGGGGTGCAAGTGTTTCAAGACTTGTGGATGGGGAATAAAACAGAGAGGTGAGTGTGATACTTCATAGTATGAATAAGTAGGTAACCTCGCAGAGGCACAAGCATATCGCGGTCGTACGACCAAACAGCATGTGCCCACAGCCGCCGCCACCCGACCGGCATTACTGAAATGTGCTGGACTGTACCGTCTATAATCAGTTATCAGAACGTTCTACTAGTCTACTAGTTCTACTAGAACAAACGCTACTCGTATAATATTTCTAAAAAGACACTGCGAACTGCAAACTAATGGCGTATAAAAGAGTGTTAACAACTCTCTAGCATTTTTCATTGAATTCCTGAAATTGGCTTTCGTACTGGTTAATTAATGATTACGAGTTACCTCAAATTAATCTAATCAGGGGCCTTACCATGACGTCTTAATTTGTTTGTGTTCAGTTGTATGGCAGCGACTGTTTAAATCCTAAACTTAATCGCGTTAAGTCGTCTCGTAAGACCCTTGAGCTGTTCTAGCTTGTCATTACAATTATATTTGTTTGTAAGATTCAACAAAACATGATCTTAAATGAAATTTTTTTCCTCAGGTGGAATGCAAGCAGATAATGGCCCAATCCCACGTGGTAGAGCGGCCCGTGTCTTTCTGCAACTCTCCAAAACCCGCGCCCACCAAATCCTGCAACAGCAGACCTTGTCTCCTAGACACATCGTCGCCGGAGATCCAGCTGGATAACTCATCGTATATACAACACGACCCGAAGAAGAAGAAGGTACGGTATAACGATATCTACATTTACAAGCACTGGCTTGTAAACACTGGGTAACTCCACAATCGAAATCTTGAACAACTCATAGTTACTGGCAAGGTTGATGGCTAACGACCCAGAGGCCGTAGTCCAACAAGGTGGTCAGATCAAGTCCTGGACATGCAGCTGCACGTCGCTCTTCAGGGGGCCAAAGACAGAAAAAGATGGCGGGATATTGTCAGATGAAAGTTGTTTTCGCGGGGACTTCAGAAAGTGGTGATTAAAGAATGTGACGGGCTCAAAACGTGACGCTCTCAGACAGTAGCGTCCTCTGAAAATGGCATCTTCAGAACATGACCTATCACGAAAGTGACTCTCTAAGAAAATGACGTACCTACTCCGCCTAAAAGATTTTGCCGGATCTAAAAAACACATTCCAAATGTTGCGAAATTGTTAGCGCGTTGCGTTAACCCGCCCTCAACGCGATGATTCACGGCCTGTTATTACGAACGTAATGATCATATTTCCACGCATTTAAGAAATATAAATTGTTGATGAAAATGATGATTGGCTTTTTTCGGTTTCTTTCTTACAGATGTAACTTTTTACCGTTAGAAATGAAATGAGATAATTTATTCGAGTCAGTTTAATTTGTTTCAGTAATATAAAAATCATTCAATTAATTTATTACTATTAAAACTCGCAATTTATTTAATAGCTTTAAAAACGAGCATAAGGCATCGTCATATTCGCAATTCTCTACAATTTAAATTTAACTATTTACGTGTAATAAAACTTGCATGCGTCATATAAACCAACTATTCGAACATTTTTTATTTATTTGTTTACAATTCGTAATACAACATTCGTGACGACTTATACTCGTGAAACTCACCTACTTTTCAGAAACTTGGCCAGAAAAGCGGAGCCATTTTTTTTTTCAATCTTCGACTGTCGCGAAATGTTCTCTTATTGTTATGTCTATGTACTTGTGAAATTGAAGGACAATTTAAATAGCCGTAATTTAAGAAGTTGGTAGGTAAAAACGTTTAACCCATTTATCCGTATCAAAAAACATTAAAAGTCCGAGGTTTAAGAATAGGGTGTGATTTCCCAATGAATCATGGTAGTAAACTTTTTTTTACATAGGTGACGGTGAAAGTCGGTGGTTCAGCGACAGTGTTCTACGGGACCCAGGTGAAGATAAAGTGTCCCGTCAAAGGCTATAACCGCACCAAGATCCAGTGGGCGAAGGACCACCAGATCATCACAAAGTCCAAGAAATATAAGATATCGAAAAAGGTATGATAGAATTAGTAACAATTTAATTCAAACATTGGGTTGTTGGAAAGGGTCGTAAACCCAAAGGATCTTCAAACTATTGTAAATCATTTATTATTTTGTAATAAGGGTTTTGATACCTGTTTTTTTTAGTAGTCTGCCGTGAAAGCAGGTGGCGCTGGTTCGATCCCAGTCCTGCTCACTTGACCTTGGTCACTTTTTCTGTAGTATATGACATCTATTTCAATTTATTATAACGGCATCCTAGCCTAGTTGGTAGTGACCCTGCTTACGAAGCAGGAGGTCCCGGGTTCGAATCCTGGTCAGGGCATTTATTTGTGTGTTTATCATGAATATTTGTTCCAGAGTTATGGATGTTTTCTATGTATTTAAGTATTTATATGTATCTATCTATTATATATGTCGTCGCCTAGTACCCACAACACAAGCCTTAGAGCTTACCGTGGGACTAGGTCGATTTGTGTAAGATTGTCCCATAATTTTTTTTTTTAATTGTTATTTTTTAATGACCCCAAGAAGCAAAACAAACAGCAAAACACTTGACTGAATGACATTTTGAACAATCCTTTAACATTTAGACAAAAAGGAACTTTGAAGTTATCTATTGCCTTTTGTCATTTGCACATTCTATGTATGTCTATCAATTAAACACCTATTTACTACTACTTTTATTGTAACGGATGAACTACTCGTACATGTAAATTTACCAAAACTTTTCCACAAATTAAAAATGACTCTCCGTTCCCAGACGATAGGAAAAGGTCTTTACAAAGTTTAGTCCCCGGGGAAGTCTTGAGATCCTTCAATTGTTTAATTGCTTAATAATTATGTTTGAATACTCACTGCCTGCCCGACGTTAATAGATTAACTGTTAACGGCATGTTAAGGAAATTTATTTTCTCCCTAGGGTGCTCTCCGCATAAACTCATTATCGCTCCGGGATCACGGAATCTACACGTGCGTTGCCGGCCGGTCCAGTGCTAACCTGACATTGCTGGTCAAGCCGCGGCCAGGGGAGTTCCCGTCCAGTGAGGAGATAGAACGGCATAAAGCGTTGGATGAACCGTCATCTCCTTTAGCAGACAGGTCAGTGTTAGTCTTATTGTAGAAACATACACACCACTATACTTTGCCGATCGCTTCAATACCAACCTGACATTGCTGGTCAAGCCGCGACCAGGGCAGTTCCTGTGCAGTGAGAAAATAGAACGACATAAAGCGTTGACAGAACTGTCATGCCTTTTAGTAGACAGTCTGTGCTGGTCTTGTTGTAGAAACATACACATACCTTGCCACATCGATGCCAACTCGACATTGCTGGTTAACTATCGGACGAGGTTCAATCATGTGAAGAGATAAAGCTGTATAAAGCACTGCATGAAACATCCTCATCATTCGCAGACAATCTAGTGCTGGTGTGAAGTATCTGCAAATGCGATTCCAGCTGCCCCATTACACTACAACGCTTCCTCAAGTTCCAGCCAGGAGAGACCCTGTGCAATGTCCTCACACACAGATAGGACGTCATAACGTTGGATGTGTCGTCATCGCCTTAAACAGATAGCTCTGCTGGTCGCATAATATCCTAGTCTATTGACGGCAACTCCAGCGCCCACCTAGCAGTACCTATTGGTCAAGGTCAGACGAGATTCCTTCGTGGTTATGGCATAGAGCGTGAGTTTTGGCATTACCAGTCAGGTTTCCAGCCCAGGTTTCATGCCCTGTTTCAAGGCAAGGCTATGCTGAAAATATTTGTGTCGTAAAATATTTCTTGCATAAAACAAAGTTTGAAAAAATTTCATTTTGCTGCCAATGTTACTCTCTTTCAAGAACTCAGATAATGTATGAAGAATCTTCATTTTGCTGTAAATGTATTTCTGCCAACAGCAGAACCGATGGGCGTTATCGGGCCATGGTGGGCGGGACATCTGACGATCAGTCGCACGAGCAGCGCCCTGGAGACACGAGAAAGAGTTACAAGGGAAAGCAGAAGGGTGAGTTACTGGCTACTTAGTTTGAACCTGGGCTAGCACGAAAATCGAACAATCGAAACTTAACACTTGGAGAGACAAGGAGGTTTGCCGGCATTGCCAATTTTCGGTGTTCGTGGCAGGCCCTTCAGGTTCCACTGCCATTTTGAACCATACCGTTGCAAAGGAAATATTTATGTGACTGAATGTATCTTGACACTTTATTGCCTTATAAATAAAGCAGGTATATAGGTAACCCTCTAAACCCCTGTAAGATGTGGTTACATACCCACAAATAATGCCTTACTATGACGTCTTAACGCGATTCAGTTAACAAGCCGTTAACTGAGCTTCAACTGAGTCACTTCCATACACCTGAATCGCGTTAAGACATCATGGTAAGGCCCCAGAGCACAGTTAAGAACCTCAACTACAATTATTGTTAAAAAATGTCTAACAGGGTTAAGAATTGTGTGACAAGACGAATTAAAAATTAAAAACAATGATTTACATTTCTTGAATATTTGTACACGACTGTTGTTGTGAATGTGGCATCTCATTAAATGATGAGACGTATAAATATATACCTAAAATCTCCGTTTCATAATTTTATTCCATACCATGATTGCTACAAAAATCTTTAAATATATTCTATTCATACATGTTTAGTTTCCTTTGCATCTCTATCTATTTCAAAGGAAAAACATGATATCAGTCAGCATTTTAATACAAATCGAAGAAATTTTATTAGAAGCAACGAACTCACAAAAGATGTATGTGAAATGTTTGCCTTACACGAACCGTTGATATTATTCCAGCGTTTCGTCTATAAAACCAGCACACATCCAAATGTATGTATAAAATAAAAATATGCTTTTCAATTTGATTATAAAAACATTGCGATAAAAATCAGCTCTTTTCAGGTTAAAGTAAATACCTATTCTCTAAAACAAATAAACGATAGGTAGTGATTTATTGGTGATTATTAAAATTTGATATCTGTAATATTAATAATGGGGAAGCTGCTCACACACCACCCATTAAGTCAGTTGATATAAATCAAATAATGATTTTAAGCTGACATGGCCATTTACATTATAATTATTATTTAAAACGAGATATTTACCATATATATTAGTTCTTATGAGCTCCCGATATTTCGGCACTGTTACAAGCGCCAGCGTTCACGGTGTAACTGAGAGCTCGTAACAACAAATATACATGGTTTATATCTTTTAAATAGTAATTATAATCAAATAATCTTTTTGTATCTCAAGTGTGCCTACTGTAAACGTAAATTACGACTCATTGGATAGACCAGACCTGACCGGGATGAGTTGTATTCTATAAAAAGCGTCACGTGACTTCCAGGATCTGTATTACTTTATCATCGTCCTATAGTGTGAGATATCTTTAAATCTTTTGTAAATGAGACGATTGTCAAAGTCACCTTTACACAATAACCTCTCACAACAGATTAAGCAACAAAAAAGGCCAGAGTGTTTTTCATTAAAATCTAGAGTAGAAATCTTAATTAAAAAAATTCGTAAGTGCCTTGAATGTGCAAAAGGAAGTGGAGATGTGCGATGTCAAAGGAAATATTACAATTACACAATATAGAGCATAATTAAACAATGTAAACACCACGTGTAAGTAATGAGAGAGTTTTATTTTCATTTGTTAAATCATTTAAATATTCCGTGGTAAACGATGAAACAAAAGTAATAATTATTTGACTCATGTGACAATTGGAAGTTATAATACATTATCATGACGACATGTTTCCACACGATAATAAAAGTTTTGTTGTACTATTTAAGTAAGTTTATATTAAATGTTCAAAGCAGTATCAACCTGCCAACCGTTCAGAATTTCACCCAAATTACTAACAGGAAAATCATTTCAGACACAAAATTTTGCTCAAAAACTCCGCTAAAGCCTTTTCGAATTGAAAATTGAAAGATAAAAATAGTGGCAATTCGTTAACCCAAACTGTAGCGCTAATGGAAATAGAATGTAGAATCACTCGATTTTCGCTGGGCAGCTCTGGAAAGAATTCATAATTTTCGTTCGTTGTTTTCGGAGCTCCGTGCATTCGGAGCAAATCTTAATTAATCTGAGAGATAAGCCCCTGTTAAGAATGCTGCAGACCACGTCAGTGTAGTGGGTGGATAAAAGTAAGCTAAGCGTTTGTTTTTTTCGGTTGCTTCTTTTACTATTGAGCTATACGTAAGTACTAAGTACGAGTATGCATAATAGGTGAAATTATTACCCACTGGCTGTTGAAACACAAATAAATGGGCATTTTTATTTTCTTTTGTAGAAGAATCATTTTTTGCTAAATAGGATTTTTTATCTCTTTTATACTCAGAATCGCTAGCTCTTTCAATCCTAGTGGGACAAAACGGTGCCTAAATTTTCCATACATTTATCAAACTTTCCATTGCGTAGCGCCATACTAAATGATGGTAGCGAAATGGAAAACAAATCTTGGGACATATTTTTTCTCCTACTAGGATTGAAAGAGCTCGCGATTCTGAATAGAAAACAATTAAAAATTTTCAAATTTTCAGAAAAATATTTTTTACAACAAAAAATAAAAACGCCAAAATACTAGGTAAAATTAATGTGTGGGTCATAATGAGCAATTTATTGCAGCAGTAACGCTGAAACTTTGCAATTATTTTCTGTCTCATGAAACACTTACACATCAAATCGGACAAATGTATAAAGATCTTTTTTTTTGCAATTTTAAAATAAACGGTTTTCAGAATATCAAAGGTAAAAATATTTGGTAAGCAAAATATTTGCATACAATAAATATAATCTTATTGTTATACCAGTGTTGACCGTTTTGACATCTATTTGTGCACTGTTACAGTAGCGGCAAAATATATCATACTGCTATTTACTGCATGCATTTCTTAAAAAAATCGTGAAAGTTTACTTTAAGTAGCTTTACCACTAAAGCAATTTATTGTATCATGACTGCACAATTTATGGTATAAATACCTACTAAAGCCACGTTTTGTCAAGTAGATTGGGGACTTCAAACACCAATTCAATGTATGTTATTAATACTGAATTAATTTTTGAAAACGTTTAATATCGAATGTAGATCGATCTAGATTCGATATTAAACAATCTAGATCTAATAGATCGATTTTTTGCCCTCTAAAGTCTGCGTTTTAAAAATTAAATTCCATATTATAATCATTTTTTTAAGACACGGGGTTAACGCCAAAACTTGGGCAAAATAATTATTTTAAAAATGAACGCAAGTTTGATAAAATTGTTGTTTTCATGAATATTATTCTAAAATTCATTGAAATCGCTAAACACTTTAGAAAAGCTATTATGAGATGTAGGAAATTTATCTGAAAAAATATTGTAAATTATTTGCTGTACCCTGATTTATTTTAAAGTCTAGCATAGTTTTGAGGATGATAATAGGTACATAAAATTACATTGTTATTATTTCAACACCCTTTGCCAATATTTGTCTTTTTTATCGTTCGGTTTGGCACCATATCAATACAGACTGAGTTATCAAAACCAAAACATCATGTTGAAACGTTCAAATATGCATTGAAGAATTATTCCACCCAATATCAGCAATGGCTTCCTTTATCGATTTGATGACGAACATAACTTACTTGTATATCTTCACTGCGAGGACCCCTCTATCAAGCCGAGAATCTCGGCAACCATTTACGAGCTTTATGACTGTCATAATTTATTTACATTTTTCAACACCCTCCCAAAGTGGTTGCTTGCTACAAAAAATAGAATAGATGGCGTCGTAAAACATTTTATGAAATTTAGGCATTTATACGAAAAAGACGATGTATATCTGTGCAAATATTTAGGAAAAACTAAAACTTTAAATGGACAAGACAGTGCGTTAAACGTCGGTACGTTCTGGCCCTGAACAATATAGTGCCATTAACACGAAGAGAAGAAAATTTTAAATGCTACGAAACTTTGGAAAAATTATAGCAAAATACAGATTTGTAAAACCATAAATATACAAACGAAATCTCCTATTTGTTTATTTACTTATGTACCGTTCTTTAAAAATAAAGATATTAACAAGTATGAACACTAGAGAAAAAGACTCATAGTTTGTACTTTTAGGTATTAAAAAGATTGTAAATAAACAAAACCACGTGACTCGGGTGTTGGGCCAATGACATAGTTCCATATGATGACGTTGAGATGACGGATACGAAATGTGGTAACCTCATTGGCCAAATTATCAAGTCACGTGGTCTCGTTTGTTTATATTTTTTTAAATATCTAAAAGTACACACTATAATTAAAGATTATTACGATATAGTTTCATCCTTTCCTATGTAAAAATATATTTTGTTAGACGTATTCTTAACATTCAGTGCATAATGTATGTTAATGTTATGGAAGATACAAACTTGACTATTGCTGAGTCTTTTAATGAAAAAAAAATTCTAATAATTGTTGGCTAGTAAGTTATAAACTAAAGTAAATATGTACATTCTACGGTTTTTTTTTATGTGTATATTTTCTCATATTTCTCTTGAAACAGGTAAAATAGACAAAATCCGAGACGCCCTTCACAACCCTGTGACAACAAAAACATCTCCCACATACAATTCTCAGGCCAGGGACATTTACGACGAAAACGAGGTAAGAATTAAATTTCACTTAATTTATACCCTGAGATTCTTGGTTTCATGTTGTCTAACCCGCATGTGGGAGACCTGTTGTTTGAAAACTATCTCATTAAAAAACACGAGTTAGAGGTACAACAAAACATAATTACAACCATGAATACAAAAAAAGATAAGGGTTTAATGATATATGAAATGTAGGAACCCTCTTTAAATAAATGTGAAACGTTAGTTTGAGTAAACGATGTATCTGTACAAAAGAAACACTTGTATACACGATGGGGCATGGGAAACAGTAGGTTATGTTTCCCATGCCCCGGGCAAAAAAAAACAGTTTCCATATACAAACTGACATTACATAATAGGTACTACCAATTTCTCTCTTGCCAATGGAGTTAAAGCAATCAAAATATAATATAATTAAACCAATCACGCGACCGGTACATTAAGAAACAAAGGATTTATATCTAACTTTGTACGTAATTGATCCGTGGGATTTATAGCTCTCCTTGATTACTTTGTATCCATTTAATCCCAGTTGGATTCTTCGAAATCTGATTATATTTCATCGGTTTTTATATCATCTAGTTTATTGTGTCCATAAAATCGTCAGGTTTTATCGGGCCCGTTCCTGAAGTTACGTTGCTTTTGATTATGAGATTCGGTAGACAAAGGCACCTTGGCAGTAAATTGTTTTATCTGCCTTTAAAGATTGGTCCTAAAAAGGCTTTAATGCTGCCGTTTGATACTTTAACTACAATGTAATTGGGAAAGGATGACGAAATATATTTCCATAAAGGTTCAGTTTTATACAGAACTCTAAAATGTGCATTCCTTTGATTGAGATTTTAATAAATATACAGCTAAACAAAAAATGTGTATAGAGTTCGTTAAATTTGCTATCGTTTTCACCGCATGGTAACGTCACGAGCTCCAGACTTTATTTTATCAAGCCAAAGGTCCTTAACTATATTCAGGAAATAACACTATTTAATATCATATTCCATGTAATAAGTACTTTGCATCACTAGGCACCGTTTTACTACAAAAAATTAAGGATTTAATAATTCACAATCAAAATTAATCATTCTGCAGTTCTGAGTAAATAAAACACAACACCATGAGTTGTGTAATAGTCACAAAATTCCATCCTGATTCTGTATGATCTTATTTAACGTAGCTCGTATAATGTGCAAATACTTACAAATATGTCTCCTCACGCCGCTTGGACTAAAGGAGAGCGCTGTCTCCTCGCAGATGCTCCCCCCAAAGCCCAGCAGTGGCTCGCGGCTGCTGCCTTGCTTCCACTTCCTGATCTTGCAGATCCAGGTGAGAAGTTTCCAGAATTGAGACTTCATTTACATTTGGTTTCCTTTTGGTTGTAGACTTCAAGGATGTACACACTTCTTCGGTTTTTCTTTTGGTTAATTCCTTAGGAAATTGGATGTAGGTTTTTCGTTCTTATTTCTCTGATTTTTCAAAGTTGTTTCTTTGGATATTTTTATCATCATCTTACAGGGTTGTCATAATTTCTTCTCTGCATTGGCATGCTGTTTTGATAACAAATTTTAACACTTGTGTTTCTTTGGTTCCCGTTTTCATATTGGTTGTTATCATAACTTATATCTTTCATTTAATATTCGTTCATAGTTTTATATTAATTCAACCAGAAACAGTGTAATATATTCATTTTTGTCATACACATTTTACTTTTACTTATGTAGATGTAGCTGTTCATATTAATTTAGGGGTAATTATAATCGACATAATAAGGACACATATAATTGATATGTTCAGATGTTTTGGAATTTCCAGGGCTTCGGGAACTCAAGAGGACAACGGATGGTCGACCCACTCGTTATGTACCAAAACTATGGAACTCCGATCAAGGCTCACATCATTAATTTGGCAGACAAACAAATAGTGTTTCCTGAAGACGATGATTCTGACATTATAATAGTAAATGAAGATTATGATAAAAATACTATCGATGAAGTAAAAGTTGAAAATTTGAAAGAAGATGACGACTTTGAAATCACTACTGAAGTCAGGTAAGTAAAAAAAATAACAAATCACACTACCTTAGTGCATACAAAAATGTTATTGATTACTAAAAGGTCGTTATTTACTTAACTTCCTGATCAGTTTGATTGGAAATATTATTAATTTCAAAGCAAGGCTGATAGTTTCCTTTTGTAAGAGCATAATAATACACCTATTCGTTTCTTACAGGCAAGTGGAAGCCGCGGATGCCAAAGAGTACGCTTGGAGAACGACTGACTGGTCTTCGTGCAATGCTCCTTGCGGACAGACCGGACACCAAATTAGAGGAGCTGTTTGTCAGGTAAGTGTGTATTTAATGTTAATACGGTAAATTGTATGGGAGAGTTGGTGGCACAGCGGTAAGTTGTGCTACTTTCAATCCAAAAGTCTCGCTTTCAAATTCTGCCGGCTCGTATCAATGAGTTTTTCGGAACACGGAAATATCATTTGATATTAACCAATCGCTTTTCGGTGCAGGAAAACATTGTGAGGAAACCAGATTAATCCTAATAAGCGCTAGTTTACCCTGTGTTGGAAGGTCAGATGGCAGTCGCTTTCGTAAAACTAGCGCCTATGTCAAATCTTGGGATTGGTTGCCAAAGCGGACCCCAGGTTCACTGAACCGTGGCTTAAGCCGGGAAAATGTTAGGAAGATGAAGACAGTAAACTATAGCGGATCCCCCGCAAATCAACTGTCCCCTTCACTCACCCGATGTAAGGCGCCCTAAACTTCCTATGCGCTTTAAATTTGTTAGAATTGCTGCGTAGACTGCAACTGTGTTTGATTCTTTCAATCTGTAACTTTAGTTCTTAGTTTTAGTTGTTTACAATCGTCTCTTTGAGTGCCTGAACTAAACGTTTTTCAAACTGTCAGGTACAAATAAACTTTTAACAAAATATATTTTTTCAACTCAAAATCTAATAACAGCACAAGAAAAAAAACTCAACAACAACAGTAGAGACAGAAGAGTGTCTGCTTCGCGGCTTGGCGCCTCCGTCCGTACTGGTGACTTGCTCAAGCGGCGCCTGCGCATCGTGGCGAGCGTCACCGTGGTCGGGAGTGCGCTGTCTTGCTAGCGGCAGTGGTAAGAGATTCTTGTTGAGGATTCTATCTCCCTAGTTGAATAATAAGAAATCTTAACGACTACGGTGGAAACAGACGAGCTTCTGTCTCGCGACTTAGCGATGATGGCTTGGTCGAGCATCACCTACGCATACTAACATATTCGATGCTCTGTTACATATAAGGAAAGCTCAGTCTTTAATCAGGCTGCGCCCACGATCATTAATTTACATATATACAAATTTGCTGACACTGATTTTTACTACAGTTTGTATGGTCTCGTATATTTTGACTAACATGTAACTGGTCCGTTGTTCAATAACTTATTAATTATTTATTTTATAACGTATTATAATGCTGTTATTTCTCTCCAGCCGTAGTTCAACGCAAAGTGGAGTGCGCCAGCTCCAACGGCACTGTGCTGGCTCCAGAGGCGTGTGACTCTAGCACACAGCCAGAAAAGAGCCGACGAGAACCGCAGCCATGCAAAGCTGCCTGGGCCGTCGGTCCTTGGAGCAAGGTGAGAATCTTCTCCATCTAGAGGTAGTCTGTTACCGAGTTGATTGGGCGTGCTCCAACTGCACAGCATTGGCTGCAGAAGCGGGCAACCCTAGCACGCCGGAGAAGAGCCGACCAAAATCGCAGCCGTGCAATGGAAGGTTGCTTGGGCTGTCGGACCCTAAAACTACATGAGGATCCCCTTTTCTGTCAGTAGTACCATTGCGGAGTTGTGCGCTACAAAGACACTGTACTGTGTATGTAAGAGTGTGTAAATATATTTGAAGAAGACTGGAGCTAGGTGAGAAACCGTCCTTTCAGTTTAGGTCCGTTTCCGAGTTGACGTGTTGACCATGTAGGTCCTATAAACGTGCAACCTGGAACTGATATGTAAACTTGAAAAATTGGTTCCGAGATATACAAATTATGGTTCCATTTTTAGGTCACAGACGTTAAATAAAATATCTTCCACAGTGCATTGGCCCCTGCGGCGCACCAGGCCGGCAGCACCGCGTGCTCCGCTGCGTGTGGCGCCACACACATAAGCAGAAGCGACACAAGGAGCGCAGCGCGGGCGCAGCTTGCGAGTTCCTTAGGAGACCCAGTGTAATACGTCAGTGCGACGTTCCGTGCCAGAGAGGTGAGAACTGGGCGCTGGACGCGGCGATGTCAATGGTCATGATGGTGCGAACGGTGGAGAGCTGGTTCGGTTAAAGAATTTGCTGGTGCAATCCGAGGCAAACTTAATTTCGCTATTTTTGTGTAACGTAATCTGGAAATACTGCACATCTTGACAAAGTAGCCTTAAACTACTTAGTAAATTATACCTTAAACTATTGGCAGATTAAAATATATAATAATATGATGACAGGCATAAAATATTGTAACCTCATTAGCTATGACTAAGTCACGTGGTCACACCCAAACAGCAACATAAATTTCAGAAGGTTGCCATATTTTTATTACGATACACGGGATTGAAATCGTCATATTTTTTATTATGATTCAGGGTTTTTGCAATTTTTAAGCTACGTCTGTTATGTGCCATAGAAAACCAAACGTTTCAAAAGTTTGAAACTTTATACCGGTAAAATGATTACCTCTTTCCTTACATCTAAGTCAAAACGTGCTAGAAAGGTGAAAAGCTGAACGTATATCTAATTTTAGTTTTAAAGACAGCCATGACAGGTGTCAACTCAGTACGACTTAACGTTTTGAGCCCTACCTACTAGACTAGAATAAACCTAAGGTTTGCTATCGTTATAGCTGAAATCAGTTTATTTTTATTTCGGAGTATCAAATTCTGAATATACTGTCACAAAAAGATTCACGAATCATACCTTCTATAAATGTGTCTATGTAAATAAATCCATATGGATTATGTATAAACTATGAATAGTTAAGTACTTACTGTTACCATATCCTACTTTAATTAATTTTAAATAAGTACTTTATTTCGAGATGTCTAGTGTGCACATTGAACCCTTTGTTATCTTATTCATGATTTTTAACTCAATTACTTTTGCTCTCTATTTATTAATGGTTTTAATTTGAATAATAATTTATATAAGAACGTCGTCTGCCATATTTAAGTTAATGAAATCAAATCATTCATTTCAACACAACGAAATTTACAAAAAGAAACGTAATAATATACCTACTTCCATAGAAAATATTCTTTTACAATAAAACTATTTGATAATGTACTTATAAAATACTATCGGGGTCGAGACAAATCGTCCAAAATGAAAAAGGAAATGAAAATTGCAGACAGTCAAAGATAACGGAACTGTAACGAAATAGTGTTCGGCAACTCGGTCCAGCAGCAGCGATTGCGAGAATTCAATGCGTGCTGGTATAACTTATGTTGCAGCTACACCGTTTCAATGACGAGGCAGATAGCGATTGTGTAAATACGCGAAAAACATTTGTCAACGTTTTTGTTCGTATTTTAATAAATTACGGAAACACACACGTATTTTTATTCACTACGTGCGACATGGTACGGACATCTTAGCCGCCGTTTATATTGAACCAAATCTGCAGTCGAACGATCCCGGGGTTCCAAGACAGGATCATCCTCAACCAGTTTTGTCATCAAGGGCGCTGCGCGCGGCGTAGCGAACCTCAGTCCGCCTACTCGCGTCGTCGCGCACGGTCTTTGATGCTTGATAATGGCATCCTAATAATGTCCGAAAAATCGCGCGCGTAGGGACTATAAATAAGTGAGTGATTATCTGGAGTTTATTAATATTAATGTCTCGCGATAGTTTAAACTCCTTATTTGCATTGCTATTCGCGATCAGGATCTTTTTTCATGGCTAAATAAAAACAATGGATTGTTCTGTGCAGATGGCGTCTGCCGCGACTCGTCGCGCTTCTGCGAGAACGTCCGTGCCATGAATATGTGCGCGCTCCAGCGCTACCAGCTGCAGTGCTGCAAGACCTGTAACTATTAGATTCAGCTGTACGCTTAAAAAAGTAAACTGTCGTTTGTAATCCAGCGCTTTAAGCAGCAGTGCTGCAAGACCTGTAACTTTTGACAGCTGTGCGCTTAAAAAATAAAAAGGACGCACGCGAACTTTATCAGTTCAGTGACAGATGTTGGTGACCTGTAACTATTAGATCCATAAAAATAATAAGTTCGTTGATTGATCTAATTCGTTCAACGTCTGCTGTTTGCTCAAACAGCGCTAACAAACTACTTAAATACCTGTAACTATTGAATCCAGCTCTAAGCTTAATTTAAAAAAGCAATTTAAAAAGAACGCCAAATATTTTGTGAGTTCATTGTCTGACCTGTGTGCTACAGGGATAACTTCAAGTTATGCACGACCTGTAACTATTAAATCCCGCTGTACGCCTAGCAATTTAAAAGTTAGACGATAATCTTATCAGTCATTTAGTAAAACTAATATTTGACGTATATCATTGTTAACATACAATCAAAACGTTTGCTGATCTGTCACTGTGATGTTGTACACTGATCGAAATCGTAGGAAAAATAATCGGTATACTGAATTCCTTTTATAAATTCAATCATGACGAATATTAAAATAGGCAAAATGACTAAGATATCGGAAGTGGTTAGACACACTATAAAGGCTATGACTATTATAAGAACTGAGATATGACTAATGTGGAATTGACGCAGGAATGATGTTTTAAATAATGTGATTATCAAATTATAAAATATCAGTCGACTGTCAGTTTATTTTATGAATTAATAAAATAAAGTTTCGTGTTACTAGTTATTATAAACAAAGTTCATTTTTCAACAGATCTGATAATTTTTATATTTCAACTAAATTTTCTTTTTATTATAAGTACGAATGAAAATGCCATTTAATTGTAAAAATGCACAAAAAAATAATAGGTCTAGTCGTAAAGTGCACTGATTGGATACCGAGCAATGAATGGATGTAATATATTTTTAAACGAAGGAAAGAATTTCTGAAATCCGAATGATTTGATAGTAATGATTGAACAATCAGTTTCAATACAATAGTCCTCGAATTGATTATTATGTAAGTAGGAATCAAAATATTTAGTAAAATGTTTTGTACTATATATTAAAGTATATGTAAATATAATAAATATACAAATGCAGCACAATATACCTTATGCTTAGTTCTGTCTCGAAAAATGCACTATTATATAGAAAAATGCAATATTCATATATAGAGAAGGTAGTTAAAATGCCAAAATGCAAAAGCAAATTGTTTATGAGTGCAGTTGTTTCTGAATATATATAGAAAATAATTATTAAATGTCAATTTAGTAAAATTAATTTAAATTTTAAGCTTTCTTTAGATAGCCATGTTAAGGGCATTATGTAATGTATGTATGTAGTTAAGAAAATGTTTAACATATTTAATATGTATATTGAAAATTTATAAATTTAGTGTCATTCCTTACTATGGAGAGCAATACGAGTCGCTTACATTAAAACATGTATATATTACCAATAATTAAAGGTATGACCTGTGGAATAGGAAAATATAATAATGAATTTTGTCTTGTTTAAATATCAACTACTTACCTTTATTTTTTAGCAGATAAGATATTTGAATTAAAGTATTTGAAACCGCTTTAAATCTGTTTTTTTTCTCGAATAAATATTTTTTATTTCAAGAGTAGTCAAAAACCGTTAGGTAGTGATATATTTGTATATTGTTATTATTTATATATTGAATGAACAAGAGCATAATTGAAACTTTCGTGAGTCATTCTGATATTAAATTGCAACGGTTAACACTCACGTATTTTTATCACAATGGATGCCCGAGCCGCGAAGGTGACAACACCACTATGTCTGTCTGACGATAACTGCCCGATGCAGTCCAAACATGTCACGCCTATTGTGATAAAAATACGTGAGTGTTAACCGTGGCAATTTATTAACAGCATAATTGTGATCATGTTTAGGAAAAAGTGGCACTTTGTCGATCGCTGGTTAAGTCCATATCTAAATGAATCTTTGTGCCAATAGCGATGATATCGAATAATGACAAAGTAGTACCTTTTACATAAAACGATGACAATTTAACTGTGTGTGTACTATTTAAAAACGGTTTCAAATAATAAAATGATGTATTCTATTTTACCGACTTAGGATATGTATTCAACGACTTCTTGTATTCTAAGGGTAACGTTTATTTAAATATGCTATACAGTATTATAAAATACGAACTATTAGGTAAACAATTTGTTGTCAATTGTTATCATCATTATCCTATTTGTAAATATATTGAAGTAAAATATGATTTAGGTCGTTCATCTAATGCACATATTCGAATTATTTATAAGTTGTACTTATGTGTTAAAAACCACCGCTTAGTAATATTATGTTATGTCTTAACTTTCGATCTTAATTAAATTGCCGGATGTATGTTAAGCCCTAAATGTTTCTAAGTTCTTTGCGCAACATGTGAGCAAAGTTGGTTTTTGCTGGAAGTCTTTTTGAATACTGAGCATGTAAAAAGTCTAAATTATAATTACGAGTGTAGCAAGAGACTTGAAAGGGAAGAAAAGTAGTCTCTTCACTACAATTTTTTTTATAGTATTAAACATTTTCATGTAAGCGCATGGTGTATACGTTGAAAATTGATTGTGTTTGTACTAGTCTCAAAAATATTCTTATCAAATCCGTTAAAAAGTCCAGGTATTTTTATGACTAAGTGGTGTAAAATGTAATTTTTTTCGTAGACTGGCTGTATTTTACCAAGACGCGTAAAGCGTAAAGTAGTGCAAAAATAATCATAATAATTTATTTATGGAAGCTTGAAAAACTATCATTATTTCAGTTAAAATTATCCAAAATAAAACACACGTATTTCCTCCTTTTTCAATTTAACTAAACTTAGCGAAAGTCAAGAGCATCAAAGCGTGGTAGGAGTTTGTGACGTCCGTCACTATTAGGTAAGAATTGTACCAAATTGCATAACTTGAATGCACTGTATTTTCGATTTTTTTTTATTTGACGAACAAAAGAAAAAACACGTGTACAATCTGTTCTAGTTTCAATGACTAAGAATCTCGGAAACAGAAGAAAATATTACGTGTATACAATATTTTTTAATAATCTAACAGACGGACTTTTAAGATTAAGTTTTTCATATGTTGGCCATATGCAATCCGTCAGATTTCCATAGTGTGTAAGGTAAAAGTACCAGTACTCGACGCTGCACCAGTATTCGACATGGGCATCAAAGTGACAAGGTTTAAATTCGTATGTCAAAAAATCTACGTTGTTCAAATTTAACCTATATCACTGGTACTTTTACCTTAAGCATATATACAATAATATAAGTATTAGAGATATTTATTTTGATTGACATTATGAACTTAAATGATTCGATATTCCGATTGTTGTGAAAAAATAATAGTTATAAATAATAACCGTTATAATGAAAAATTGTATAAGAAACATTTGCGGACTTCCAATAATCGAAGTTACAACTTTATGTGAACTTTGGCGCACCCGTCCGCGGGGCATCCGCCAGACAGATTTCCCATACACTTATTGGCAGATTCGGCAGATATACCAGAATGTATAATATATGGCCAGCTCTAGCTCTATGGCGTATTTGACCATAAAAAATCTGCCATAACTAGGACGTTAAGCTAAAACCTTTCCCAATCCCTTTTAACGTGTGTAAAATTTGCCGCCACAATATTTTGTACTTCTTTACGCTAAGTATCATTTTCGTATCATATTTCCGTCGTTTAGCACCGACACGTATCATGATCGTTTATGTGGACGCAAAACAGGGGTACTAAAATCGATTGCAGATTTGTATCTCTATCTCTGTCACACTTGTGTTAGAGTGAAAAAGAGGTTTTTCGGTCAATGAAAATTTTTGATGTTCGTGGTAGGCGTGCAAATTGCGATAATTTGCGTCGCGTCGGTGATAGGTACGCGTTGGTGATACGTACGCGTCGGTGATACGCGACGGAAATACGATATAAACGATACAAAGATGGTCAGAGTTTAACGCATTGGTATTTCTTTGTATTTGCTAGAACCACTGCATACCTCTATGAATGTTGCGAAATTTTAAATAGTGTTTTTGTTAGTCCAGTGCATGAGTCCGAAATTGTACATTGTACCGAAATTATCAAATATGAATAAAATATATTATATAAATAAGTTACTTAATTATTTGTTTTATTAAATACCTTACTCTTTCTTCAATCCGAAGGTCTCGGGTTCAAATCCTGTCGGCTCGTACCAATGAGTTTTTCGGAACTTTTGTACGAAATATCATTTTGATATTTACCAATCGCTTTCTGGTGAAGGAAAAAAATCGATATGTCAAATCTTGGGATTAGTTGCCAAAGCGAACCCCAGGCTTCCTGGGCCGTGTCATTAGCCGGAAAAAACGCTAGGAAGAAAAAAAATACTGACCTTACTCAACAAGTACTGTAACAAGTTATGTATTTAAAATCCTTTAAACACCTACTAAGTAAAAAATCAAAATAACACTTTTTATTTCGTCCAGCTAGATGCGTAGGTAATCCACCAGTTTTTATTTGTATGAAATTTTGTTCAATAACCGGTTTTCCATAGAATTAAAAACCGGTTTACATTCCCTATTACTAATACTTCTAATATTTTTAAACAAAAGTACCAGTTGTCCTCGCTTTAAATACTTGTTTCTCCAATTCTATACTAATGCTAAAAGCCACTATCTCTACATAATCGTACGTATGAACACAATACAATTTCGTACGTCTATTTCAATTAGGTATTCATTCAAATCAAATCTACTATCCCACTTCCCACAACAAACATTGTTCTAAAACCAAAAATAACTATCCATAACAGAATTCCGAATTTAAATCCAAACAAGATATTTCCGTAACGTCACTGCCAACGCTCTGATTGGCTGGCGCGCTCGCCGAGGGACGTGATTGGTCTAATGAACAATTCGGGCTGATTGCCACAGAACATTGTTGCAGAGAAAACAAGGTTATGTTGATTTAGTTTGTAATGCGAGTTGGTATTGATTTTAGTCGAGTGTGGTGGTGTTTAGATGACGGTTGTTGGGGTGTATTTCTCTCAGCTCATTTTAGCCGTGATATTACAGAATAAGTAATAGTATAGAAGCTTCTCTTTCCTACATTTGACGTTTAGGTTGTCAAGCATACAAATGTCAAGATGACATTAACATTAGGGTTGTCACCATGCTGTCGGGTGCGTACAACAATTTGTATAAATTTAGAAATACGAACAAAATACGTAATGGAACATTATTTTTATTTTAAGAACATGTTTTCATTGCTTATATATATGGTATTAATTTGTCTAAGTATAAATTAGTATGCGTTGTTTCAAATATAAATATATCTGAACGCACCCGTAAGGTAATTCGCGTTGTGCGAACCCTGACAGATTTCACCTAACAACCATGAAGAATTGCTGTACAAACTGTTCCATTGGTGTTTGTTTACCCAATTTCCCGAGAGATGTCGCTATTACCTCGGCTAGAACACGCGAACGTTAGTTCGCCGTAGATTGTATAGGTTAAAACGTTTTTCTATTTTTTGTGAGAATATGTGTGGAGATTAGTATAGTTAAATATACGTCAGTTTATTATTAAACTCGGTATTTAATTTACGCTGCCTTTTCGAGACCCCTGAGGTACATCATTGTACATGGTCCTTCGAACCGGATAGTCGTTTGGAGTGGTTTTTGGTAGTCAGTGCAAGACTACACTTCGTCCCCGAGCTTAGCGGTGGATCGCTGCTTTAAAGGCCGGGTTAAGTTGCAGTAAGCTGAGGTTACTAGCGCCATCTAGTGGCGAGTAGCTGACAACTTCCTGTATTCAAAATTATATTGGAGATTTCAAGGGCGCAAGTGGCGCCATCTAGCGACGAGTAGCCGGAAACATCCAGTGGAATCAATACAGGGAGCAGATATCTGGTGGCGGAACGAGAGTGGCGCCACCTGGAGGAACGTGCTGAAGGAAGATCAACGAAGTGTAACGTCACATATCTGTGGAGTGAGTGAGCAAGTGCGAACTGTAAGTACTTTTGAATTCATATTACACGCGAGTTTCAACCTTGAGAACAAGAAACAATTTAGTGAGTTTACGGAACTTTGAACTTTATTTACAAAGGCAGTTTTACTTTGAAGAATCAGTTTGTTTACATTGACTTAGAAAATTTCATCAACAATTTTGTATAGACTTTAAACTTAGAAAAATTGTAGCAGTGTTTTGTATTGAATATTAACATAGAATAATTTGTAGTTAGTATTAACTTAGAATTTTAAGCGAAAATCCTGTTGGAACGAGGAATCTATGCCCGATTTTTGCTAAATGCGATAGAGTTTCAAACACTTGTAAAATTTTTGCGATTTTATAGTGTGATTTTTCTAAGTGTTTTGTGCGTACAATTTTAGAGTTTATAAATTATTAGTTTGTTGGTATTGGCATTATGGACGCATTGCTTAACTATCAGAAGGACTTATGCAGTCGTATTTTTAAAGCTAGAGTCAATTTCAAAAAGTCTCCGAAGGAACGCATAACCGTGCATTACTTGGAGAGCAAGTTGGAAGCCTTAGAGGAACTTTGGTCTGAATTTAGGAAAGGGCACAAGGACTTAATGCGAACGGCGGATCTAACAGAATTAAAGTCGAAGCCGTATATAACTGGGGATACTTATGATAAAACTGAGGAAGAGTATACGGATTATAGATGTGAACTGAAAGAGAAGTTAGATCAGCAAACTAGTTCTTCGATTAGTCAGTCGAGAGGAAATGATGAAAGTAACACTTCCGTTAGGCCAAATGTAGTAAAACTGCCCAAGTTATGTATTCCTACTTTCTCGGGGAAATATCATGAGTGGACGACGTTCAGAGATTTATTTATTTCAATGATACACAGCAATGCCTCGTTAGACAGTGTTCAAAAGTTGCAATATTTAAAAAGTTACCTTACCGGGGAGGCAGAGCAGTTGCTGCGCAACATACCTGTTTCAGATACGAATTACGCTAGGTGCTGGAGTCAGTTAGAACAACGATACAACAATAAAAAATATTTGTCGCATTGTATACTTAAAAGATTGTTAGGTCAAAGGAGTGCAACGACTGAGTCCCCAGGATTCCTAAAGGAACTCATGGACACGTCGACCGATTGTTTAAGTGCACTGTCCAATTTAGGCGTTGATGTGTCAAGTTGGGACATCATTGTTATTCATCTGCTGTCGTTAAAACTAGACCCCGAATCGCGTAAGCAATGGGAGCTTAACGTGGCGACTAACTCGACATCAGACACCTTGCCCACGTTTAGTCAGTTTAAAGAGTTTTTAACCAGTCGTTACAGAGCTCTGGAGTTCATTGAACCGAAAAGCGCCAGTAGGACCCCAAGTGCTTACGGGAAGTCGGCTGATTATAGTAACCATAATGTCAAAGCAAATGTCCACCATGTTACAACTGCGTCACCACTCGCGTGCGAATTTTGTAATGGCCCTCACAAACTTTGTTTTTGCAAGAAGTTTTGTGGAGAGGATTATGCCAATAGACATGAATTTGTAACCAAAAATAAGATATGTTACAATTGTTTAGGTAGTAACCACAGTGTAAGGTTCTGCCAAAAAGCCACTAGCTGTAGAATTTGCGGTAGGAAGCATCATTCATTGCTTCACCAGAAGGATGTCTCCACTTCAACTGCCAATCCAAAGAAAGTAGTTCAGGCAGTTGAAGAGGTTTCGGAGGCAGCCACACATATGGTAATAGAGAACACACCAAAGGAGGTCACACCGACAGTCAACTGTTTTACGACAGGGAAAGCGGATGAGGAGGTGCTACTAGCCACGGCCCTTGTTAAGGCCGAGTCGAATTCAGGGGACTATCAGGTGATTCGTGCATTTATAGATCCAGGCGCACAGACTTCATTTATAACTGAAGCTGTAGTACAAGCCTTAGGGTTAAAGAAAATACCCGCTCGAAGTTCAATCACAGTGTTGGGTGGCGAACAGATATCTTCGCTACCTAAATTTATAGTGAATTTAAAAATTAAATCGATGATCGATCCAACCTTTAACATTATAGTAAAGGCACATGTAGTAAATAAGGTCACAAATCATCTTCCTTACCAGAAAGTAGAATTTCCAGAATGGTTGGAAATAAAGCAGCTTGCCTTAGCCGATCCGACTTATTACCAACCTAGAAAAATAGATATACTTTTGGGAGGTGAAGTCTACTGTCACATAATTACAGATGGAGTAATTAAAGGGCCAAAGGGATATCCTGTAGTACAGCGCACCACGTTCGGATGGATAGTAACTGGCCCCGATGGCTCAGCGAGTGTAAATAAGAACTTATCAGTTTTCCATTTACATGTTAATGAAGATGATATGTTAAAGCGCTTCTGGGAAATAGAAGCTGAACCAAACCTTGACTCTAAGCTGTTAACCGAAGAAGAGCAAAAGTGTGAGGATCTTTTTGAATCCACGACTGTGAGAGACACAGAGGGCAGGTACGTGGTTAAGTTGCCGTTCCGGGACAATAATCCAACCTGTAAAGGAAATTCACGTGAGATATCAGTAAAAAGATTACACACATTAGAGAGAAAATTTGCGAGAGACCCAACACTGAAGGCTCGTTACGCAGAAGTTCTAAGGGAGTACGAACAGCTGGGTCATATGGTGCTAGTGGCTACGCCCGACCACAAAAGGAAGGAAGCGATCTACCTACCACATCATGCGGTCATCCGTGAAGACAAGACCACCACGAAGGTTCGGGTAGTGTTTGATGCCTCCTGTAAATATGACAATGGGATCTCACTGAACGACCAGCTCATGACAGGGCCTACCTTGCAACCAGAGCTTCGTCACCTTATTATGAGTTGGAGACAGTATCCTGTTTGTCTTGTAGCGGACATAGTTAAGATGTACCGAATGGTAAAGGTAGCTAAAGAGGAAACAGATTTTCAGCGTATAGTGTGGCGCGAAAACTCTGAAGAGGAAGTTAAGGACTACCAATTACTTACCGTGACTTTCGGCACTGCGTCGGCTCCATACTTAGCAGTAAAATCCCTCAACCAAGTGGCATGCGATCATAGAGAGCAGTATCCCATGGCTGCGACACGTGTCCATCGAGAGTTTTACATGGACGACCTGATGACCGGTTGTCAGACGGAAAAGGAAGGGCTGCAATTGTACCATGAAATGAAAAGTTTACTGAATGAAGCAGGATTCATACTACAGAAATGGGCTAGTAACAGTAAAGAGCTATCCACCCAGATAGACAGAAGGGAAAAAGTAAACCTAGAACACGAAGAAGGAAAGAACAACCTGGAACTAAAAACCGACACTGTAACTAAAATATTAGGACTTACCTGGAACCGGGATGACGACGAATTTCAGTACTCGGTGAGTCTGCCGCCGCTATCGCCACCTGCAACTAAAAGGAAAATTATCTCGGATGTCGCACGTCTGTTTGACCCCTTGGGATGGCTAGCACCGTGCGTCATTAAAGCAAAGATGTTTATCCAAAGATTATGGTTAGCAGGAATCGGATGGGATGAGGAACCCCCCACCGATATATTACAGGACTGGTTAACTTACCGGGAACAGCTGACTCAGCTTATAGACTTCAGGATTCCAAGATGGCTTCACACGTATGCCGACGATACACTACATGAGCTGCACGGTTTTTGTGACGCATCAAGCGCCGCCTATGCCGCTGTAATTTACCTCAGGGTAATGGATTCAGCTGGGAAGATCCATGTGGCTTTAATAACAGCCAAGACCAGAGTGTCGCCTGTCAAGCAGGTCAGTATACCCAGACTGGAGCTTTGTGGAGCTGTACTTGTAGCAAAACTGCTGGCTGAAGTTGCGGAAGTCATGAAGATACCCAAACAGAACATAAAAGCGTGGACAGACTCCACAGTGGTACTCGCTTGGCTAAACAAGCACCCGAGCAACTGGAAGACGTTTGTAGCCAACAGGGTGTCCGAGATATTAACCACCATGGATTCCGCGCAATGGTCTCATGTCTCGACAAAGGACAATCCGGCAGATTGTGCATCACGGGGGATTCAGCCATCAGAATTAAAAGAACACGATCTGTGGAAGTTTGGGCCGAAACTTTTGCACGATCGGGTCATTCCCTATTCCAAGCCAAAAAACAATGAGACGAATCTCGAACAAACGGCAAGAGTTCATGTAGCAGTAGTAGAAGAGCCATTTTGG
Organism: Lathronympha strigana; assembly: GCA_949128165.1. Classification (NCBI taxonomy): domain Eukaryota; kingdom Metazoa; phylum Arthropoda; class Insecta; order Lepidoptera; family Tortricidae; genus Lathronympha; species Lathronympha strigana. The sequence continues at coordinate 1,873,485 of OX421903.1, forward strand.
AGTCGGTACTCATCCCTCAAAAAACTGATACGTGTTGTGGCGTACTGCAGACGTTTCCTAAGAAAACGGAACTCGCCGAAGCACACGCGCTATTTACAAAAGTGGGAACTAGACGAGGCCTTCACCACCTGTATAAAAATATGTCAAAACGCAGAGTTCCAGAGCGAAATCGAGGAGATCAACAAAAAAGGTTTCATTAGTTCAAAAACCTCTAAAATTCGTTCTTTAACGCCGTTTCTTGAGAGTGGTGTTTTGCGTGTCGGCGGCCGATTGGATAACGCGTCAGAGCCAGAGGCAGCAAAACATCCTATTATATTACCCTACGATTCGCATCTGACCAGACTAATTGTGGCAGATGCCCATGATCGTACCCTTCATGGCGAGCAGCGAGCGATGTTGAACTATTTGAGGTCAGCGTACTGGATTGTACGAGCAAAGGATTTAGTGAAACATCACATTCACAAATGCGTTCGCTGCGTCCGTCACAAGGCTAAGACCCAGACCCAACTAATGGGACCTTTACCTTCGGCCAGAGTGACTCCAGATAGAGCTTTCATACGCAGTGGGGTAGATTATGCCGGACCCATCAACTTAAGAACGTCGAAGGGCAGAGGACACCACTCGTACAAAGGGTACGTGTGCTTGTTTATCTGTATGGTGACAAAAGCCATACATCTTGAGGTAGTAAGCGAACTAACCTCACGTGGGTTCTTGGAGGCGTTCAAGCGGTTCGTATCTAGACGCGGCCGTTGCTTAGAACTTTATAGCGACAACGGTACCAACTTCGTTGGAGCGGCGAAAGAACTGAAGGATCTTTTCCACGCAGAACGGTCTACTATGATCCACGAAGTAGCTGAAAGTCTGGCTTCAAATGGTACCGCATGGAACTTCATCCCTCCTAGAAGCCCGAACTTTGGTGGATTGTGGGAAGCTGGCATTAAATCCACCAAATACCACATCAAGAGGGTTATTGGAGACTCGACACTTACCTACGAAGAAATGTCGACCTTGCTCATCCAAATAGAAGGCTGTCTAAATTCACGGCCTATTTCAGTTATACCCAACGACCCCGATGAACCCAACCCGTTGACTCCGGGTCATTTTTTAATCGGAGAGCCTCTAGTTACAGTTCCCGAGACGAACTATGAACGCTCTAACATTAGCACGCTGAGACGATGGCAATTGACCCAGCGTATGCTTCAAAACTTTTGGCGTCGTTGGTCAAACGAATACCTGACCCATTATTTGCAACGATACAAGTGGGCACATCAGGTCCCCGAACCTAAAGTTGGGGACGTCGTTCTGGTGAAGGAGGACGACTTACCTCCTTCTAAGTGGCTTTTTGGCAGAATTGTGCAGAAACACCCTGGCGCAGATCAGTTAACTAGAGTGGTTACCATTAAATGTAAGAATACTCTGATAAAAAGACCAGCCTCAAAACTTTGTATTTTGCCTGTAGCCAATTAGTTTAAAGATGTATTAGTCATATAAGTATGTATTGTAATTCTAAGAATATTTTGATTAGGATTAAGAAGCCCCCACCAATTTTTCAGCTGGTGCTAAACTATAAACCCAACTAGTTCGCTCTCAATAGCTTAATGCCTAGTCACTTCATGGTGGGCGGTCATGATGAAGGACTTGTTGTCCTTGGTGGGCGGTATGTACAAACTGTTCCATTGGTGTTTGTTTACCCAATTTCCCGAGAGATGTCGCTATTACCTCGGCTAGAACACGCGAACGTTAGTTCGCCGTAGATTGTATAGGTTAAAACGTTTTTCTATTTTTTGTGAGAATATGTGTGGAGATTAGTATAGTTAAATATACGTCAGTTTATTATTAAACTCGGTATTTAATTTACGCTGCCTTTTCGAGACCCCTGAGGTACATCATTGTACAATTGCCTTCTAGCAATATCTAAAAAGTTATTTTTCGAAAGAATTGACGAAACTAAACGTAACTATATTATTCTTAGAACTGTACTAAACTGGACTGAGTCTTGTATTGTCAAATTACATTTATCTACCATCAAACGTCTATTTCATGGATTGGACGGATTCTGCAAATTGTGCAAATTGCACTGCAGCACAATATACCCCAAGGATTTAGCGAAATGAAGCCCAAACTACGAAATCAGATTTCTGTTAACCTCGTTCTCGAATCTGGGATTAGAAATAGAGTGACCACGATGGAACGATGAAATATATAGCGTCTAATTTTAATATTACCTATAATATCAACGTTGGCGTAAATGCTATGAACCGATATTGCAATTAAAAATTACTTTATAACTTTTTTTTCTTATAATATAATTCAGCACGCAATGTATCGCTACTTTGTCTTACTGTCGTGACGTCACTACTGTCACTTGTGACTCAAAAGTGATATTTTTTTAAACGGCCCAGTAGATACTTTTTGCAATTTGTTTGAAAAAAAAATTGACAGGAATAGTGGTTTAAGAAATCATATCATTTAAAAGTGCCAAAAAAACATTAAAATTAAGCATGTTTTACTTATTATAATACGTGTGTGTGATTATGTTTTACCTCTCAATCTACACTCGTATATCCGACGTCGATAGTTTTAATTTTTGCTCGCATCGCCCTGCAACTTCACTCTCCAGTGAACGTTCAGCTTTACAACGGAAAAGTACAACCTTTTTAATTAAAACAAACGTTTTCCTGGTCTAACCAGCAATCCCTTGCACCTGACGCCATTGACGAGACTCGATATTAACGTTTTCCAATTATTCCCGACGCAAAACCGCATAATAAAAATGGAGGGTTGCGCTCTTCTATTAGCAAATTGTATTGAGGGTTTGTATTAGAAAGAAACGAAAAAAAATCGTTTAACTAATAGGGTATCAAGCCTAAATGACTACTAACCAACCTAAATTACTTACTTAGGTCCTATGGTGCCTGGAGGGTACATGGGGCCTTGCAGATTCTCCACCACGGCTCTCTGTCCAATGCCTCTAGATGATGCTCTAGGTGATTAATGATTATATTCATGCGAATATGATAGTGACAAATTTTCAAGTGCGATTATTTTCGATCACTTGTTTTTGTATTCGAGCGTTCGAATCTCAAAAATCGGTCCCCTGAAGTTGCCAGTCCGGTTGAATAAAAAGTCAGACATTGTATACCTTGTACTATTTGCAAATTAAAATAATATAACCAAACCATACCACGTGACCGGTCGGACCAATAACATAATTCCATTTGGTGACAAGTACGAAATATTGTAACCTAATTAGCCAAATGCTGAAGTTACGTGGCTTTATTTGTTTAAATACGTCATTTTAATTTCGGAAAACTACAAGGTATAGGTAGAAAAACTTTACTTTTTAACAGTTCTAATTTTTCAGAAGAAGGTTCTACTATTCTAAACAAACACCCAGACTAAGAACCTTTATTTGAAATCGAAAAACTCTAGTTCTAAAAACTCCACTTAGTGTATTGCTACACCTTTACCGTATAAAAGGAAATTGTTACTTACACTAAAATATCCAACAACTAGGTAGGCTACCCAATTTTTACTATCTCAATCTCAAAATTTATAAGCAATTTTGAGCCTTAAACTTTTGGTGTAGAGTTCATTTTTGTGTGCCGTTTTTAAGCTATAACATAATGTAATAAATTTCTTACTGAACAGGGTATTTGGTACATTGCCTAGTCGGATAAAGGCAAAGAGTAAGCTTAAATAAAATAGAGGGTTGAAATATCGTTGCGTTTATTCAAACGAAGATGAATCATCCTCTTATTTTTGATTTGTTGTGATAATTTCTAGGTATGTCTGTAACGTACTCGTAATAAAGATAATCGGAAAAAATCTGTTTAAACAATATAACTCACCAGGCCAGGGGGAATTGGAGAAGAATTGTGCAACGTGCCACCACCAAACCGCATGGGTGACCACGACAGCTCTGTCAAGAGCTTACGCCTAAGAAGAAGAATTTACACATACACGTCTCTCTCTCTCTGTCGCTCTCTCTCTCTCTCTTTCTCTCTTTGAGATATAGCAGACTTCAATAAGGCCACGATGATGTTCTTAACTATAGTTTTCGAATGTAAAGTAGAACGTTGTCTCTGTATACTAGTCAGATTCAGATTCATTTTTATTTCATTAAATATCACGAATTCACAAAAAGATCGTCAAGAGTATAATAGTAACAAAACAATAATAATTAATCATAAGTCTGTAAAAAGGACAAGAGTAACCGCGCGAGCAGGGCCTTGGCGCGCAGTGTGCGAACAAAAACCATCACAAGCGCGCTCCTGAGTAAGGGTCACGAATCGATCTGAAACATGACCAGCTATTTTCGACTTTATATACCTGAGTGGCAGTGGGTTATTACAGTGGCAAATCGGGTCACAGGGCGAATTGGATCAAAATAATATTTCTGGCAAATCTGAAAGATTACGGCCAGGCAATTAGTATCACGTAATGGGTCTGTTCTCGGAGGCCGTCACGTTACTGCCCCTGGATAAGTAGCCGAATCTCATCTTAATCCAATTTGCCCTCTGACCCGATTCTCCTCGGTCTACACTACAACTACTATAAGTTCTTTAGTATGACCATGACAATCATCATCATCATCATCATATCAGCCGTAATACGCCCACTGTTGGACATAGGCCTCCCTCATGGATCCTCGTGTTACGGTTGGAAGCAACCTGCATCCACCGTGAGCCCACTTTAATCAGATCATCGGTCCACCTCGTCAGTGGACGTCCTACGCTGCGTTTTCCGTTCTACACTCGAGAACTTTCCGGCCCCAACGGCCATCTGTTCTCCGTGCTATATGGCCTGCCCATTGCCACTTTAGCGAGCTAATCCGTTTGGCTATGACCATGACAATGCATAATTAATTTTCCGTAAAAGGTACCGTTATATACCTACTCCGCCCGATTGTTTATACCCCGACCGAGTGTCTAATTACTCCGATCGTTAACAGGAACTTCTGCCAAAATGTTTTTACTCTTTGCCCCGCGGCGCCGCGCCGTCGCCTGGCAGTCGCCATCGCCAATCCGAATCCCGGGTGGCGATTCTTTGGCGACTGCGAGCTTTAACTGTTTGTAAATATTAAATACAGATGCAAGGGCGCTCATTTAAACGAGTAAAGTGGCATGGTGGTAATCTGTTTCATTGGTTTCATCACGCTTGCTCGTAAATGGTGATATTATATGGAAGCATACTTAGACTTAATGAGCTATATTAAGCCTATGGCCTTAATGGATTCTCATACTACTTTACCGCCCTCCCGGAGGACCTGCGCCCCACGCGCTCGCCGCACTTTGTCGCCGCTCACTCCGAAACACTGTGGACTGTGCTACTACACTACCGCTAATAATTATTGTTTCTTTATCCGCCTAGAAAGTTTTTTTTTCTCGCAAATGTGATGAAAAACATTGTATGTATCACAAGCGGTACAAGACTTACGAACTTGTGCTAAAATTAAGCCGTCGTCTTCGACTCGGGCTTAAATTCACACTCGTTCGTAATTTCGTATGTACTATTTTCGGTTTACCTTCGTTTTGTCGACGAACTTTTTGCCTAATTTCAGTTCGCCTAATTTCAGTTTGACTAATATCACTTGGTATACTTATTCGTTTCGTCGAATTTTCATTACATCGAATTTCGTTTTGCCTAAAATCATTATGTCGAACGCCCGTTTCGTCTAACTATCATTATACCTAATTTCAGTTTACCTAATATTGTTTTGTCTTATTAGACAAAATTCTCAAAATTCTGTTTTGTCTTATTAAATTGCTATAATTTTTTTTTTGTCTAATGCAATTTTTTTTCTGCCCCCCCTAATAATTGGCGACCCAATAGGTCGACTCTGGGAACATACTTTCTGATGTGGAGGCAAGCTCGCTTCGCTCGCGTGCTGTTGGTCACGATTCAACCTAACACTCCTCCTCGCTTCGCTCGTCGTCGTACCTAAACTGACTCTGGGAACATACCTGGCTTTTTGCTTCCGATTATTGGGTTGGATAAGTGTCGACCCCCAATAATTGGCGACCCAATAAGTTGACTCTGGGAATATGTTTTCTGATGTGGTGGTATGCTCGCTTCGCTCGCGTGTTGTTGGTCACAATTCAACCTAACACTCCTTCTCGCTTCGCTCGTCGTCGTACCTAACGGTGACTCTGGTTGCAAAGGGGGGCCGTGAAAGATTCGGTTCTGGCGCTTCGCCGGCCGCTGCCGCGGCACGCTCGCTTCGTTCGCTCGGCTCGCGCGCTGTGAGGTCACAGTTCAACCTAACACTCCTCCTCGCTTCGCTCGTCGTCGTACCTAACGGTGACTCTGGTTGCATAGGGGGGCCGCGAAAGATTCGGTTCTGGGGCTTCGCGGGCCACTGCTGTGGCACGCTCGCTTCGCTCGCTCAAATTTGCTCCTTTATATGAGTATCAATTGGATTAGTGTCAACCCCCAATAATTGGCGACCCAATAGGTCGACTCTGGGAACATGCTTTCTGATGTGGTGGCACGCTCGCTACGCTCGCGTGTTGTTGGTCACAATTCAACCTAACACTCCTCCTCGCTTCGCTCGTCGTCGTACCTAAACTGACTCTGGGAACATACCTGGCTTTTTGCTTCCGATTATATTGGGTTGGATTAGTGTCAACCCCCAATAATTAGCGACCACTAATTAAAAGTAAGTATTTTATCTCGCTCTTTACTCTGCCCTAGCCTAGAAAACTAACGAGCGCGAGCTAACCAATCCGGTTGGTCGGGTTAAAAAAAAAGGTTTATTTCATATAGGTAACCTAACCTTGCTTAAATGTTTTTTTTTTCAAGCGGTGGTATCTAATTTGTTGATTAGTATTATCTATTGGTTATTGGTTCCCCTATGTATATCCCCTATGTAGGTATATCTTTTTTCGGCAAATCGATAATTAGTCAAAATGGCAATCGACGAAACGATAATTACTATAATTAGGCAAAATAATATTCGACGAAACAATAATTATACATAATGACCATTAGGCAAAACGACATTCGATGTAATGATTTTTGTGTGAAACGAGTTTATGTAAAATGACTTTAGACAAACCGTTGATTATACTAAACATTTTTAGGCGAACTGAAATTAGGCAAAAAGTTGTTCGACAAAACGAGGGTATTCCACTATTTTCGTGTTGATGTTAAATGTACCATGCTTTGTTTTATTTCTTATTTGCATATTAGTTTGGTATAGAGTTTGGGTTTATATTTAATGCAGTTCCTTTATTTATAGTGCCTTTCAAGCATGCTAACATGATTATTCATGGCATTGGATTAAGTAAAGTGTGCATATTTGACTGGCTAACTAGAATGAACTATGGTTTTAAAGCCGAAAAAGTGGGACACAGTTTTAAGGATGAATTATAGTAGGATAGGACGGGACGAGACGGGACGGGACGATCTGTCACTTTGTATAGAAAAAATCACGTGATAACTCGGAGCCCTCGGATGTCGCGTTACGTTGTCTATAGAAACTGACGGGTTGACCCGTCCCGCCCCGTCCCGTCCCATTCTAGTGTGCGTCATCCTTTAAACTATTTAGCTTAATGATGATGAGTAGTAGAAAGCATAGCTGGGCATTAACTCGTTAATCCGTTAATCGTTAATTAACGAAGTTAACATTTTCATTAACGGATTAACTTTTAAGTTAACTATAGAATATGTTAACGGAATCATTAACTTCCGTTAAGTTTTCCCAAGTCCGTTAATCGTTAATCCAGTTCAAAAATACTTACCAAAAAGATACCGCACATACCGCGCCACGCGGCAAAAAACCTGTTTCCACCCGACTAAAAATTTTCAAAAAAGAAGAATTTCTCAATTCATGTGATTTTTTTATTATTATTCTTTATTTTTATTTTATTTTTATGTTTGTTACGTCAGAACTCCGTCAATACTGAACCGGTTTTAAATTATCCATGGTGGTTGCAGATTGGTCCCATTTTTTTCAAAATTCATTTCTGATGATGGAATCCATGAGAAATTGAGGGAGCTATTCAAATTTAATAGACTTATGCATGATAATTTGGGTGTTTTCTTAAGAAACTCGAGCATTTTTCACTACGAAAACCATTAATTTGGTGGAGTAGAGCTGATGATGGAGCCCAGGGATGGCAAAGTGGAATTGGTCGGTAAACACAGACATTCATCTTTTTGATTTGATTTATATTCTGATGATGGAGTTCTTGAGAAATTCAGACAACCTTCAAATTTTAACGGCACGTCCAACGTGATTGGAGGGTTTTCATAATTAAATAAATAATAAATAATAATAAATATTATGGGACAATCTTACACAAATCGACCTAGTCCCACGGTAAGCTCAATAAGGCTTGTGTTGTGGGTACTAGGCGACGATATGTATAATAGATAGATACATATAAATACTTAAATACATAGAAAACATCCATAACTCAGGTATATGTTCCTGCTTCGTGATAAACACACAAATAAATGCCCTGACCAGGATTCGAACCCGGGACCTCCTGCTTCGTAGGCAGGGTCACTACCAACTAGGCTAGGAGGCCGTTCATCAATTAGTTGGGGTATTTTCTTAATCAAGCCATCAATTTGCGGCAGCGGACCTGATTTTGAACACCAGGGATGGCATATTGAAACTGCTCGATAATTTGTCCTCCAACTTGAGACATTGTTATTTTGTCGGAGGTCTTCAAGATAGTTGCATTTGATTTTACTTCAGATCAAGTGATGGAAGCCATGTGACATTAAGAAAACTCCTGAATTTTCAAAGGATGTTACTGTTTAAGGATGGTAAATTTGATATTTTTGCAGGAAACCGATTAACTACTTATAAGTTGTAGATCACTAACTTAAAGATGCCCTTTTTACCACGTGTTAACGGATTAACGATTAACGTTAACTTCCGTTAAGTCTTCCGAAAAGTAGCGCTTTAACGATTAACGAAGTTAAGTTTTTTTGTAACGGATTAGCGATTAACGAAGTTAACTATTTGATTAACGGTGCCCAGCTCTGGTAGAAAGGATAAATAGACTGAGAACGCTTAGCAAGTGCTCAGCGTTATCAGTCTATTTGCGTATATTTCTGTCGATGGTCAGGGCTTAAAAATCAAAATAACGTCGATAAACAGTATTGTGAGGTAGGCGAGTCGATAACCCGGCGCCTGAACCCGGCCCTAAATCCGGAACATTTCACTGAATATTTTATCTGCCCGTGATGCGATGCTCGCCCGCCGCTGTAAAGTTTACTAGTGTTGTGCGTTAAACATATCGATAATTAAATATTTATATTTTTTAATAATAATTGCCGAATGCACCCGGAACGATGGGCCAAATTAGCTACAGACTGGATCCCAGAAGGTAGTCGGGGCAGAGGCAGACCAAAGAAGAGATGGCGGGACGACCTGGATGCCTTTTCTAGCGACTGGCGAAGACATGCACTTAGCCGTGACGGGTGGAGGAAGAGAGGGGAGGCTTTTGCCCAGCAGTTGGACACAAAATAGGCTATCAAGAAAAAATAGTAATTGAAGATATTATTTACACAGCATTACAGCTACCGTACGCAGTTATTTTTATCAATATTTTATTTTGCGTGATAAAATATTCACACTTCTTTATGGAAGAATGCTGTGAATGAAGGAATTCAACTGCCCTGGCCACATTTTCTTGACTATAACACAGTAAATATTTAGTTGTTTCATAATTACTCAAGTATACAATTTTCATGTGCTCATTTGTGATTCATGTGAAGATAAAAACACACCGCAGATTTGGTTGGACTCGGTCCAACCGATCTCTCTGGAGCGCAAACTCAGAAGGAGTATTCCAGAGTACTCGTAGTAAATATCGTATGATGTCGCGGAAGAGTCCTGGATTTTCCCCATGCTACCATCCCACTTCACAGTCCGTACGCTCCAAATCTCAGTGCATAGAGCCCCTGCCAGGTTAAAAAAAAACTCTTGGTAGGTACGGCCTGTGATCGGTAACGTCATCCTAAGATATTTTTGCGTCAATCTTTCCATTTCTCAAAGCTTCCATCAGACCATGCATAGAGGCAGACGTCATTGCAGCTAACCACCTCAAGTGCCATAAATATGCAGATATTAGGCAAAATTTTAGACAATTCCTATTAATCAGATTTAAGCGGTATCAGAAACCTAGTTTCACAATTTAAACTTTCGTGAGTCACACGGACATTAATATTGAGAAAACGGTTGAATCTAACGCATTTTTATCACAATAGGCATGACATATTTCGACTGCATCGGGCAGGCATCGTCAGACAGGCGGAGTGATGTTGTCACCTCAGCGGCTCAGACAGCGCTGCCTGTGACGGCTGTGACTGGCATAGGTAACGAGTCGCGCGTGCAGATGTAGACGGTATCGGCCAATCCGGCGTCGTCATTGCAGGAGTCTGCGTTGCCGGATCATCTGATGGAAAAATACACAAGTTTTAACTGTTTTTATTTTCAATAGCAATAAAAACATAGTTGTACCTGGGATAAGGAGAACTGTTTGGCAGTCCCAAAAACTTTTCGTTCCTCATTCTTAATTACAGTACACATGTAATATAGTTAAAACACACAAAATACTATAACAAGAACCAGCTCGTAATAATACCTATCAATTTAATACTTGTACGAAAAATATTTTTTCTAAAGCATCGTAAGGCACCAGCCAAGTACATTATTTTACAGAATTTAATTTTATCTACGATTATGCCGGGTCGGTGGTTTTTATAAGCTTCGGTACACTCGGCGTCATAAAAACTAACTGCTTGCAAATCTCAGAACAAACGCAGCGCGACGACCAGCCAGAGGGTGGTAATGAACTTTGATGGCAAGTAATATTCGATGGAGTCACTTGGAAATACTCTGATGTAGAAATTATATTTTGTTATATTGATTTTTATCAGACAGCCTAGAATTACTGATGCTTGCCAGACATGTACAGGGCAAGCGGAGTCGCGGCAGGACACCCACCGGATGGTCTGACGCGATTCTGGAAGTCACAAATGACTCCTTCCAAGGATCCCTAAGGAAGGCAAAAGACCGACCAGCCTGGAGTGCTCTTTAACGGAAAGCGACTTAAAGTGGTCACGATCCTCAGTCATGAGGTTGCGACGTAGAAGAAGATATTGAAATTTTAACCTTGACACTGTTGTTGCCTGTCGCATTAATAAAGATTTTATCATCTGTCGGTTTATCTAAAACAATTTGTGGTTAATGTGACAACGGTTAATAAACATCAACATCAAGTAATTAATCTTCTCATTATCATAATAATCTTAGTGTTCATGATAGGTTTTCATCATAGTTTCTAATCCTTTTAATAATCGGTATTGTCTGCCGTTTGGAAGTCATTTCAATATATATAATGGTTGCTAACTATAGGTATACCTACATAATTTCTGATGCGGATGTCATATCGATAGCCATGCGTTTAAAACGGTGTAAATATATCAATTACTGTACTGGAGTGAAAATTAATAACAGTAGAAAAATAAGTGTCCCAAACTTTCCATAGGTACATTTTCAAACCTCCATTTTGTAACCTAACGATATGGAAAAAAAATGTTGGGACATTTTTTTATCGTTCTAAGATCGAAAGAGCTCGCGGTTCTGTGAAGAAATCTCATAAAAAAATCAAAACAAAAAATAATGTTAGGGGGAAACTTTAAATATATTCGCCAATAAACAATTGACGACATAGGTAAATCAAATAGTATAACAAAGGGTTCAGAGCTCGCAATTATGACAGGAAATCACTTTAAAAAATCCAAACAAAAAATAACGTTAGGGGCAAACTTTAAATATATTCGTCCAATAATCATTTGACGATATAGGTATGTCAAATAGTATAACGAATGGTTCCTTACCATTATTTTTAAAAACGTTTGTTGTATGGGAGCCCCCTTAATTATTTAGTTTACTCTGCTTTTTAGTATTTGTTGTTATAGCAGCAATATAATACAGTTAAATACATAATCTGTGAAAATTATAACTATCTCACTATCGGTTCTTGTGATACAGCCTGGTGACAGACGGACGACGGAGCTTTAATATTGGACCCGTTTTACCCTTTGGGTATGACACGCCAATACAGATTTTTTTACGTCACTGTTAATTTTACTCAAACACTTCCAAAAACCATGTCGTCGTTTGTCGATAACCCTGTCCCATCACTAGCCCTTACATGACCGTAAAATATCCGAGTGTCCGCCATGAATAACAGGAGTGGTCGCTGAGTATCGCAGAATTATGACGTCACCGGCCACTATTGTGGAGAGGCCAATAATGGGATGGTTGGAGGTTTAGAGCGTTTATTGGCCTTTTCAAACTTGGGGTAGACAAACTAATCGCGTTTTTACATGATTACGTAGCGGACTAGGAAAGTCGTGTGTTCGTATAGTTACCCTATACAGGGTCAGTTAAGGGTGTCCTTACCTACGGTTAAATTGATTGCTTCTTATAATTTAAACTTTCGTGAGTCATGCTGATATTAAATTGCAACGGTTAACACTCACGTGCTGCCCTGTACTGATGCCCGAGCCGCGAAGGTGACACCACTCTGTCTGCCCGACGATGACTGCCTGATGCAGTCGAAACATGGTCACGCCTATCGATTGCTTCTATTACGAGCAACACCCGGTATAGCTACAGATAGATACACTGGTCGGAACGAGTTGCAAATACCTTCGAATCGCGCAGTAACTATCGACCCGTTGTCAAAGTAAAACTCATAGTCATAGTAAGTAGATTAATCGTAAAGCCACGCTGTAACTGAATTTTCGGCTCGGCACCGCGCATGGGACCCCCTTAGAATTGCAAGCGTCCATAGGCTACGGTGACCGTTTTCCATCAGGCGGGACGTGTGCTTGTTTTCCACCATCATGTTATTTAAAAAAATATATATATATATACCCTCATTTCCTTATTAAATTACACGTGCGTATAAAAAGCAGGCAAAAAGCTTGAAACGTATAAGGCGCAGAAAGGCAAAAATTGAAATTAGGCGCACAATAACAATAAAAGGAGATTGTGACGTTTGAATGGAAGCTTTAGTGGCGTCTATTCACCTTAAAATGTGAAAGCTTTTGTATAGAGTAGGCGGAGACAGAGACATTACAGATCAAATATAATTATTATAAACTATTATAAATTATACAGAACAAAAGTGAGAGGGAAAAATACTGATTATTGTATAGGGCAAAGGGTTTCAGTCTCAGCGTGTGCCGGGACAAGATACCCGGCGCTGGCTTCAGACCGATCCCAGACTAACGATGGTCGGAGAAAATTATCAAAGTACATTTGTGCTCGTAATTGAATAAAATCTATTAATACTACTAACATTCCATATGTGAGATCTTTGAGATCATTCCTTATGAGAGATTTTTGTTTATATTAATATTAAAATTAATATTTATATTAAACGCGTTAGGTATTACACCACGAAATAACCTCACGAAATTATAAGTTTTCATCACACCTGCTCGTAAATAAATGACACACATACCGTTTGACCATGCTCGTTTCACTCGTGTTATCAAATGGTGATTATTATATGCAAGCAAACTTAGATTTATTGAGCTGTATTAAGCCCATGGCCGTAATAGATTTCCATACTACTTTACCGCCCGTCTGGGCTTCTCCGAACACCCGCGCCCCACAAATAAATAAAGGCTATGGCCTTTATTTATCTGCCTGGTAAGTTTATTTATTTCAAATACAAAATTCGTCGTCGTTTTTTTTTCGTTGCAAATATGATGAAAAACATTGTATGTATCACAGGCTGTACAAAAATTACGAACTTGTGCTAAAATTAAGCTTTAAATTCACTCTCGTTCGTATTTTTTTGCTATTAAATCATAAGCGGACTTCATCTTTAGTCAAACTATTAAATATTTTTCAAGCAAATGAAATGTCAAACTTCTATGAAATTTAGACATTAACTTAACAATTTCACAGTCTGTCCTATCAAAATCTAGGAAACTCAGGATATGGACTCTAGCTCTTGTTAATTCGAATCGCTCAAACTTATTGAAGTAGGCCCTGTAGGCCAAAACTCAGCACTTTTCTACGTCTAAAAATATAAAAACACTTAATTCTAGTAAACATGTCAAAATAAAAATAATAAAATTTAAATTGAAATAAAACAATGTCAACAGAAATTAAAATAACAACATACAGTAAAATAACAAAATAATAAGTAAGTCAATTTGATCATTATAATATAAGTCATTCATCGCGTATACCTTGTCGCCTCTGTCCTTTAGTAATCTGTAGATCATAAATGAATGCTCGTCACACGGGGTCTACTTTGAGAAAACATATTATAAATTTTGTGCGGCATTGTCAACTCATGGGATGCTTTATTTTTTAATACGAAAAATGTTACGAAGAATTAAAAGTAACTAATTTTATTTTGTAAACAGTACGCCTACCACGAACATCGAAAATTTACATTGATGGAAAAACCTCTTTGTCACTCTAATATGCAAGTGTGACAGAGATGGAGATACAAATCCGCAATCGTTCGATGCCAAGAAATGTTTTAAATAAGCGATGTGACGTGTGTTTTTTTTATATAAGCAAACAAGCATACGGCCTGCCTGATGGAAAGCGGTCACCGTAGCCTACGGACGCCTGAAACTCCAGGGGGGTCACATGCGTGTTGCGGACCTATTAAAATTTTGTAAGTACACTCCTTTTTTGAAGAACCCTATAGTGCAGTCTTTCGGGAAAACCTCGGCAGGGACCTCATTCCACAGCCGGGAGGAAATTCCTCTGAAACCGCACAAGTGCACGACTATTTTGGTTGCAAGGTGTGTGAATAAACGCCCTGTCGGTGGCGAGCGAGCGGTGCGATAATGAAAAGTGGACGTTGGCATCATGTCAAACAATTCTTCAGAACACAACCCATTTTATAAGCAATAGAACACACATAAGGAGGCAAAGTCTCTCCTTAGACTTCAATACCGACTGTGGGTTTGGGATCGCCCTGCTTCCCTGTTTAATTTGAAAACCTTATTAAATCTACTAAATTTTATTTTTCGAGTATGCTTCCATGAAGCTAATTCTAACTTCAAAACTTAAACAGCCTTAAACAAACCTTAAAATTGGAGTACAGATACGTGAATGAATAATAGATACAGATAAAACGAGCTTCGTGTTCGGGAGACACTGCATAAAACGAGCTTCGTGTTCGGGAGACACTGCAAATCCACGTCTACATACCAAGTTTTGCAAACATCACAAATCCGTTACATTGTTGACGTACAATAATGTCAATAATCAATGTAGCCAAAATTTTAAGTGTGAATAGATAATTTCGCCTCACTATATAAGCAAAAGAACTGTCAAACTTTAAATTGTCATTTTAAACGTCAAATTTCGAAGCGACTTTGTTTTATACTATGTAGTGATACAGAAAAAAACCATTGGTAGGAACCGGGGTTTGAACCCGCGACTTGCGGAGTGAAACTCGCACGCTTTACCACCGTATAGAAACATGACATCGTACTTCTAACGATTTGAGACGCGTGCACTGAGTCAGCTCGGCTACATTTTCATTTGAACGTTAACATCGCTGCGGGCGCTCGAGCGTCCACTCAGTTTGCACACTGAGAAACTCAAAGCAATTCAAAGGGCAATGGAGCGAGCTCGTACTTTTCGATCGATACAGAAAGAGGAGATCTTCAAGATGGCCAGTCGTTAACATAGTTCGATGGTCTACAAGGCTTAAAAGTCTAGCGGTTTCAAAGCTTCACACGTCCGCATGTCTGCCATAATCTATATACGTATATAATAAAGTGACTCGATTCGAAAGTAACTGCGAAGATCTATGGGTAGTCATAGACTTAACTTCAGTAAACCTATCTTTTAAAGTGTTGATATGTGCCGTTTACCTACCTCCACCGGTCCACAAAAAAGACTTGGATGTTTTCTTATCAAACTGTAATAACATACTCGAAAATGCTAACACATCTGTTTGTATTATTGGTGACTTCAATCTTGGGTGCATAGACTGGAACGACATAACTATAAATCTGTCATCTAAAGTGACACCAGTAGCGCAATTGCTCATTGATTTTTGTAATTTAAACAATCTGTTACAAAAAAATACTATACCAAATAGTCATAACAGAATCCTAGATCTGATTCTTACTGATCTCACCACCTGCATGGTTAGTAAAGCGATAGATGTACTTAGTAAAATTGATCCTTATCATCCGCCACTAGATTTAATTATATCACTCAATAAAACTGGAAACTTAAAGAATAACAACTTTAATCCAATACGCAACTTTAGGAAAGCAAACTACGAATCAATAAATCAGGACTTGGTTAAGATAGATTGGAAGGTACTGTTTTCTGATAAAGACGTTGATGAAATGACAAGCACTTTTTACTGTACACTGAAAACTATCATTGATAAACATGTGCCATTCATTAATAAAAACAAACGCTTTAAATACCCACCTTGGTTCAATAAAAATATGATTCGTATGCTCAAAGAAAAAAATAAATGCAGGCTTAGGTTTAATAAATACAAAAATCCTCTCGATAAAATAACTCTTGCAATGCTTAAAACAAGATGTAATAAATATGCTACCGAATGTTATAATTCATATATAGACAGAGTTGAACTGAACATCTCAAATAATCCAAAATACTTCTGGAGCTTTATAAAGGCCAAACGTGGTGGCGTCAGCAGATACCCTGAAATTATGACAGACGGAGCGATCACATCGGATGACGGAGACATCATCTGCGATATGTTCGCGAAGTTTTTCGCTTCTGTGTACAGTAAAGATGAAGTATTAATTAAACCTAATGACCACACGATTGAAGTAAGCTCAGATGTTCTGTCAAATGTAATACTAGATCGTGATACAATTACTAAAAAACTTTTGGGGTTGGATGTCAATAAGGGTGCTGGGCCCGATTCTATACCACCTATATTTATTTATGAGTGTAGAAAGAACCTAGTTGAACCTTTGTACCTAATTTTTAACGTCTCATTGCGATCGGGAATATTCCCCCAAGAGTGGAAGCTGGCTAAAGTAGTGCCAATATTCAAATCGGATCAGGAAACTCTGGTTGACAACTACAGACCCATCTCCATACTGAGCACATTTGGTAAGATATTTGAATCCCTAGTGTGCCCCATAATACAATATCATATCAAACAAAATTTAACATTCCATCAACATGGTTTTGTTCCAGCTCGCTCTACTAACACTAATCTTGTCACTTTTGTAGAAACTTTATCGGAGCATATAGATGCCGGTAAACAAGTCGACGCTATTTACACAGACTTCAGTAAGGCATTTGATCGTGTATCCCATACTGTGTTATTCCAAAATCTGTCTGCTTATGGTTTTTCGGGATCATTTTTGTCTTGGTTACGTTCTTATCTTAACAATAGATATTTTTATGTAGTGGTTAGCGGCTTTAAATCAAACCTGAAACATATAACATCGGGAGTCCCTCAGGGTTCACATTTGGCACCTTTTCTTTTCAACATCTTCATAAACGACATACCGAAATTCATAAAAAACGCGACACCGTTTTTATTCGCGGATGATCTCAAATTCCTCAAAGTTGTAAACTCTAAGCAAGACACTGCACTACTTCAAGCAGATATAAATAGACTGGTAAATTGGTGCAATGATAATGGCATGAGTTTGAATTCTAATAAATGTTACCATGTCAAATTCACGCGTAATATTAATATATTGCATTCGTCTTATTACATAAAAGACAAACTAATAGAGGAAGTCACCCACATTAAAGATCTTGGCGTAATATTCGACCAAAAGCTTTCATTTGTTCCGCATATAGACGCTACAATAAAAAGGGCATCTAAAATGCTGGGCTTCGTAATTCGAAATAGTAAGACCTTTCGTAAACTTAAAACAAAGAAACTTTTATATTATACGTTAGTACGAAGCGTCTTGGAATACTGTAGCGTAGTTTGGCGACCGCACTTTGCAACGCACAATTTGAGAATTGAAAGGATTCAAAAACGCTTTGTATGGCATTTAGCACGAGTGACCGGCGTGGCAAAGAAAATTAAGTCCTATCACAAACGCCTGAAATTCTTTAAATTATCGTCACTATCCCAGCGCCAAAATAGTCTAGACCTGTCATTTTTATACAAATTATTAAGAAATCAAATGGACTGTCCCCAATTATTGGAAAAAATCAACTTCAGAGCTCCTAATAGATATCCCCGCACCTCAATATTACCTCTTTATCCCACTTTTCGTAAAACTGTGCTCGGAAAAAATTCCCCTATTCCACGTCTGAGTAGATTACTGAATGAAAAATGTAGTAATGTAGATATTTACTTTGACTCTTTAATTAGATTCCAGACTAACACCCAGGGCTGAGTCGCCCTTTGCAATTTGTGTTAAGTAACCTGAATTTTAACGTGTCAGATTCCTATTTTCTTTCGTTAATATATTAATTTAAGTTTACACATGTGGTGTTTGCCTATAATTAGCTGTGCAATAAATTTAAGACTTTCTAAACTGTATGTAACCATGTATAATTGTAACCGCTGTTGGCAGACCTAATAAATAAAATAAAATAAAATAAAATAAAAGAAAGTCGTGTTACACTCTTTATAACTCAAGAACGGCTAGACAGATTTGGCTGAAAACTGGTAGAGGTAGCTTGGAACCAGGAGACGGACGTAGAATACTTGGCAAGAGATTGATTAAAAAAAAATAAGAAAAGAAATACCAAGAAATGAAAAAAAAACATGGCAAGTTCACGGGTCAGGTGACCATCTGCAATGTTTGTTCTTGTGCCTAATATAAAAACAAAAAATGTCGTGTATCACGAGGTACTTAAGTGAAGAGTATAGGCTATGCACCAAAAAACATGAAAAAAAGAATCATTAAAACACTAATACAAATTTAACTTAATAATATTTGGATTCATAACATCCAAAATCTGCTTATATATAGGCTCTAAGGCAGAACAAAGTTCGCGGGGTCAGCTAGTATAATATAAACATCTTATTTTTTCCTTGAAAGATACAAAGAAGTAGGTAATTTTTTTATTATTATTAAGCCTTTTATTTTTATCCTTAACTTATTTACATGGTAAAAAATTTAAAAGAGTAGAGTAGGTAAGAAGTAGGTTACTTTCATAAAACGTCATTTTCAAAGAAGGTCACGTGCTGAAGAAGTCCTTGTATATTGGGAAAATAAGTATTGAAATTTAATAAATATTTACGGGGCCTCTCATACAATAAATGTGATTTTTTTGCAAACTGCTAAAAGTTTTTAAAAATAATGGCACGGAATCCTTCATGCGCGAGTCCGACTTGCACATGGCCTGTTTTTTCCTGAACATAAACCCCTATTTTTGTATTATATTTTTGTAAGCGAAAAAAAAACTTATAAATTGAAAGACATCTCATATCAGAAAAAGTGACCAAGGCGGTGAGTGGGGCTGGAATCGAACCAGCGACCTTCTGCTTTCGCGGCAGACGCCCTCACCACGGCCACTTTTCTAATTACTTCCAGTTTAATGTCTAGTTGCTACAAGAAACTTGCAGTTTCTCGGGTAAAAGGTCGAGCCAAGTTACCAGCTCGATGTCAACAGTTCAACACTGACAAGTTTGCCAAACAAAGGTTACTTCGCTATAAATCATACGCTTCTGAACAGATTTCCAAGGGATGGGCAATGTTTTGGCATGTAGTTCATAATAAAATATGTATATATCATAAACCTCAGGTTTTTCAAATAAGTATTAGTAGATATAAGATAAAATAACTGGATGCCCAATCGGGCGAAAAAAATGACGACATGAAAGTGCAGTAGTTGCGACTCTTTTTCATATACTTAGTCTTATTTGAGACGTGACATTCCGTAAGTGCCAACAGCGTATATACTTTTAACAGTGTTGTGTTGGTAGTTCTGTGTATGAATTTGACACTGAATGCTTACGTCAGTAAGCTCTTTTTCGTACGAAACATTTATGGTTTTGTATCATCATCAATACAAGTTCGCTAATGTCATTCTGACCCATATTTTTTTACATTTTTGCTCCGCTTTGTGTGTTATTTTTTAAAATAAGTCAATGGTATTTGGGTATTGTAATTATTAATCGATGCCCTGTTTCGGCACAGCACTAGTACAGTCGAGATCATAAATTTGCCGTCGTTGTGGGATCGCGGTTGCAATCTGAAACAATTACTGGGCAACTATAAATGCGCGTCACGAGCTCTTAGCACAGACAGCTGCAATTTCTGCAAGAAATAGAGTTAAGTTGAGTATCAGCGTGCGTAGCCAAGATGCCAATCGCTCACGCTTAATAACGTATCGTAGCTACCTCTCTCTATCACTCTTCCTTATTAGTGTGACAATGACAGTTGCGTTTCGTTAGCGACTGAGCGTGAGCCATTGGCGTCTTGGCTACGCACCCTGTTACATTTTTTAATAATACCAATGCGTAATTAATAAAAGTTCAAACTAGAGATTCATGTCAACACTAACTAGCAAACCTGCACTGAAATTAAAGCTATGTTTTAATAACCTTTTTCCAAGCGTTTTCTCGGCTTACGGCTCAGGGGGCCTGGGGTCCGCTTTGGAAACGAATCCCAAGATTTTTGGTGTAGGCGCTAGTTTTTCGCAAGCGACTGCCACTGACCTTCCGACTCAGAGGGTAAACTAGGCCTTAATCTAGTTTTGCGATGTTTTCATCCACCGAAAAGCGATTGGTACCTAAATTAAATATCAAATGATATTTCGTAGGTAAGTTCCGAAAAACTCATTGCTACGAGCCGGCAGGATTTGAACCCACAACCTTTGGATTGAAAGTCGCACGCCTTAAGGATAACTCAGTCTAGCACGGGATGGGACGGGACGGGACGGGAAAATCTGTAAATTTCTATTGAAAGAATCACGTGATAAGTCGGAGCCCTCGGATGTCACGGGACGCTTTCTATAGAAAATTACAGATTTTCCCGTCCCGCCCCATCCTGTCCCGTCCCGTTCAAGTGTGAGTCATCCTTTACCGTTAGGCCACCAAACCCACCCAAAAAAAAAAACAATACCCACCCAAATAATAGTGAAATCAATAAAAGTTCAAGCTAAATTTTCATGTCAACTCACTTATTGCTATCAGCAAACTTGATCTTTAAATAGCGTCTGCCGCAAATATCTCTGCATCAGTCTGCATTCAGGTGTGCATATTAAGCCGGAAATTCTCTGGACAGTCGCCAAAACAAACTCGGAATGAGATACATGTTCACACAAATTTAGCGCACTTCTTTCTTTTGTTTAACTGACTTCAAGATTTCGATAGAAGAGGTTTATTTCTATTTTTGATTTATTTATATGAGCCTAGAGTGTCCCACTGCTGGGCAAAGGCCTCCCTCCTCTCCTTCCACGTATCTCAGTCTTGCCCCATCTCCCACCAGTTCCTACTATAGGCATCCAGGTCGCCTCGCCATCGCCGCCGAGGTCCCGAGTTCTATTATGTGGTACCCACTTGGTTATTGTTTTAACCCACAAGTCATCGAGCATGCGGCAAACATGTTTAGCCCAGTCCCATTTCAGTTCATAGAAGAGGTGTGCTAAGAAATGAGACCAATAAAAAGCATTCCCAGTAATTGATTCCCAGCAAGTTGGATCTCCTTTTAATATCTTCATTAGGTCCTAAAAATGTGTCAACTGCGTTTGCACAATTCCAAGAACTGAGCTTGACTTTTAAGAGCCAAGTAACCGCCAAATTTTGGTAATAATCCGTTTTTTGGGACTAGCTAGAAAATTTTTACGTCTGACGAAAAAGTACATGATATAAAAAATATTAAAGGTTAAATTCTTCGTCCAATTTGTATCCTAAACTTCAAATTTGGTTTAGTGGTACAGCGAAAAAAACAACCGCGTCACACTTTCTTAGACTTCCAGAGCGATAATTTTTGTAAGTATTCGACTAAACAAATTTTTCTTCATGAAACCTCAAAGTTATTTTGAAAGAACTATTAGATGATTTGCTACAAGTATGTCTGATTGCAGGCCTAAGATGGATTGGTGGTTGTCCACGAATGTCATTATATAATGCTATAAGTTGATAAATGGATAAGTTGCACGGATAGCGCGACGGTGACAGCTCCCAAATATAAAGACAATGGGAGCTACCGTATTGTCGCTCACCAGGCTGCGCCACTCATGCGTGGGTTCTGTGTCAGTATGAGAGAATTGTCAAAGTGACGTTTGAAATGTTCCCGCAGGACCCACGTTCTACTAGCGCCCCTAGCGGCAAATCAGAACTGTTTAAAATTATCAGACATTGTCAGAAAGTGCCGACAAACTGTCGTCTTATTAGGCTATCCATTTGGCATCTTAGCCCCCCTGAATGTGTCTTCATTTGTGCCAGTATTTGTCACAATTCTGTCAAGCTGTGTTGTGTGTATTTTATTAATTCTGTTGTTAAGTGAAAGATTTTGGTTTCACTCTGTAGTATTTTTTTATTCAAATTCTCTACGAATTGATATACATCCATCAACAGCAGAATTGCATTCAAAATTATCAGCACATAGGCTCTCGTCCTTTTACAATATTTTGTTACGGTTGCAGTCGGGGGCCTTGATAATTAGTATTTTCCCTACTGAAAGGACCCCCGATTGCAACCGAATCAAAATATAGCAAAAGAACGAGAGCCTATGTGTAGATATTACACTCACAGTAATCAACCTAAAAAAACTTTTTTGGTTTATGTCATTGGAGTATAAAAAAGCTTTGTGTATTTATGACCGTAATTTTAAACGTATAATTAAATCAGAATTCATTACATTAAGGAACTATCTGAAAATTATTTTCGACTTTTCAGTTTGTGTTAACCGGCAGTCGTGTTTTTAATTTTTAATTATTTAATTTATTGGCGGAAGTAAACTAGTTTAAAATACCGTTATTAACATTATTTTGCAGTCCGTACATGTATATCTGGCCTCGGATCTGGATGAAACCGCCGCCAGGCAGTCTTACGTTAACACCCGCGTCTATCAACGAGATTAGACTTGCCAAACATTTACCTAACACTAATTAATAGCTCTCATTAAAAATGCAGATACGAACTGAGAGATCAGGCGCTCAAGTACAATATCGCGCGAGATGTGCGGTTCCATACATTAAGTCACGCTTGGTGTAAGCACGCGCCTTTTGAAATTCATACTAAGGGGGCAGAATAGCGCAATAAGTATCTTGTATGAAATATATTTTTCACACCACCTATTCATAAAAGGATTTTTCTGGTCAGGCTAGGAGGGATCAAAGTGGCACTTTTCTGTTCAAGGACTACATAGTTTTACGTTTTCGGGCATTAACTAGTGGCATCGTGGTGTTGATATGATACTGTTTTCGGCTTTGTTTATTTCCTCTTAGTTGGTGTGAAAAGCAGTATGTGTCACACGGTATCAAGATTATTTTCGTCTTGGGCGTTAACGCTTGAATCCTTCATTACGCTCAGGTTTCTACTATAAAATCGTAGGATCCATCGCTTCATTCGGAATTCAATGTACGCCCTCGCCGGAAATATATCATTTTGATCCCTCGTAACACAAACTACTATTACTGGAATTACTATTACTAGTACTGGAAGAGATCCCTCATAGGGATAAGTTCGCCTTTGTTGTATCAAATTGTCTATGTTACTGTGTTTCTTGTATTTCTTGTGTTATTGTACAATAAAGCTTATACATACATACATACTATTTCTATCCTCCGGCCGGCAAACAACAAATTGCAGCCTGCAAGCCGCTAAGTTAAACAAATTCGCCGCTTGCCGACTGCATCGAGCAGAAAAACAGTGTACAGACTTTGGTCAGTAAATAAGAAAGCCTTAGATCACATTTTTGTCGACTTCAGCTTCGCTTCGGACGACAATTACGAGACACGATATCTGACACATTATACAGGGCGTCCCAAACTTATGGGACATGAAGGGGAAGTACCTTAAATATCGTAGATAGTGAATTTTGCTCAAAGAAGACTTTATGTTATTTTTAAAAGTTAGTAATTCTGCATTCATAGATTTTCTAAAAATTACTTGCTTCGTCTGGGAATCGAACCGACTAAAATGTGAAAAAAAATCACCCTTTTTTTATGATGCCAATCGAAAGAACAGCTAAAAAATAGTAACTCTGCTTAAGTAACATAGTATTTTAAAAGAAAGGAACACCATAAAATGATTGAGTCAAATTTCAAGAAAGTTATTTATTGCCGAAGACGACGTTCGAAAAGTAGCGATATTATCATTCTAAAGATAGCATTGATTATTCGTAAATAAGTACCCACTTCATAAAATAGGTACTGGCATAAGTTTTCCTTATTATAAGTGCACGTGTGGATAAAATGATAATTTGATAAAACTTAGTATTTCAATACGTCCTCTGTAAGCTAGACAGAAGGCAAATTTAAAACAAAAATAAATAATTGTTAAATTTGAAAATGGAACAGTTTATGACAGCGTTTGTTTGAATGCATACTTTTTAAGATATTTTAAAAAGAAGTGATATTTTAAATGTTGTTCTTAAATTTGAAAATGGAACAGTCTGTGCAAGCGTTAGTTTTTCGGATATTGATCTGTTTAGTCTTAATTCACTTACACAAGTGTTATTGTGTTAATTTATTGCGAACATGGCATATCAAGTAAGTTTTGATCTAATAGAAGCATATTTTTTGAACGATAAAGATATCTCTAGAAGTTTGCGGTGGTATGGCGTAAAATATCCTGATAGACAAATACCGTCTCGTAAAGTTTTGAAAAGGCTTGTGAACAATTTGAAAACTCTGGGACGTTTCGATAAACGCCCAAGAGAACCACAGCAAGAAAACCATACGATCAACGACGAAGAACTTGGTATTTTAATTTACTTTTCGGCTTTTCCGAAAGCATCGGTGAGAGAAGGAGAACAGGAAATTGGAGTTTCAAAAAGTAAAATACACCGTGTATTAAAAAAACACGGTTTTAAGAGTTATGTTGAAGGACGATTGGTTCAAAAGTTACTTCCGGGCGATACAGAAAGGAGAAAAAATTTCTGTCTTGATATCCAGGCACGCTTGCTCGAAGATCCAAATTTTTTGGATAATATTATTTGGACAGACGAATCTAACTTTAGCAATAACGGTATGTATAACCGCAACAATAATCGTATTTGGTCTAAAGAAAATCCCCTACGAGTCACTGAAACTAATAACCAAGTGCGTTTTTCACTTAACTGTTGGTGCGGACTTTTAAAAAACCGGGTTTTCTTAATCCATTTTTACCAAGGAACCTTGAACACAGAAAAGTATTTAGGAATACTTCAAATTTTAAGGGATAAGATAAGAAACCTTTCCGCGGCGGAGCAAGAAAACTTAATTTTCCAACAAGATGGAGCTCCGGCTCATAATAGTCGGAGAGCAGCAGATTTTCTAAATGAATGTTTTCCTACATGGATTGGTACAAATGGACCGATTAGATGGCCGGCCAGATCCCCGGACCTCACACCATTAGATTTCTTCTTTTGGGGATACGTGAAAGATATGCTATACAAAAAGCGATACGAGAACGTAGGCGAGTTGCAAACAGAATTGTGCCATATCACATCGAGTGTTCACCATAAAATGATAAGAAAATCAACAGGCAGCGGGCTTATTACAAGATTGGCGATTTGCGTAAGACAAGAGGGATCACATTTTGAGCATTTAATTAATTAATTTACAAAAAAATACCTACTTAACTAATTGACTACGGCAGTTTCATGTATGTTTTTTATTTGATTAAAATGATTAATTTCACGTTGTTCCTTTCTTTTAAAATACTATGTTACTTAAGCAGAGTTATTATTTTTTAGCTGTTCTTTCGATTGGCATCATAAAAAAAGGGTGATTTTTTTTTTCACATTTTAGTCGGTTCGATTCCCAGACGAAGCAAGTAATTTTTAGAAAATCTATGAATGCAGAATTACTAACTTTTAAAAATAACATAAAGTCTTCTTTGAGCAAAATTCACTATCTACGATATTTAAGGTACTTCCCCTTCATGTCCCATAAGTTTGGGACGCCCTGTATATGGTGATAATATGATTTAAACTCTTGTTACTTTAATATAAATCATATGCAAATCACAGAGAAAACCTTGCAGCTAGGTAGAGACAACTTCAAGCGAGAAATCTCTAGGCGAGTGCAATTGGGCTTGGCAGCGTTCGGGAAGCTGCGTCATATCTTCTTGTCGCCACTGCCGCAGTGCCTAAAAAGTGGGTGTTCAACCAGTGCGTCCTACCTGTGATGACATACGGAGCCGAGACGTGGAACATGACGGTCGGGCTGGCTCACCAACTACATGTCGCTCAGCGTGCAATGGAAAAAGCAATGCTGGGTGTCTCGTTAAGAGACAGTCCGGAACGAGACCATCCGGCACAATACCAAAGTAATGGACATTGTCCATAGGTGTTGCAAGCTGAAGTGGCAGTGGGCCGACCATGTCTGTCGCAGAACCGATGAGCGTTGGAGCAAAAGGGTTCCCGAATGGGCACGCCTCGCCAAACGTAGTGTAGGACGCCCTCCTGCCAGGTAGACTGATGACTTGAGAAAGCTGGTAGTGATTGGATGAGGGTCACGAATGACCCTACTTCGTGGCGTCCCTACGTCCAGCACTGGACTGCAGTAGGCTGATTAATTGATTGATAATATAAATCATATATGATGACTATATTATAGAACTAGTCTTCGCCCGCCATAAAGTTCGCGTAGACATCGTTAAAAATTTATAATCCATTGTAGGTACCCTTCTTCCCGCAAGGGTTGAATATCTAAAATCCTTACTAATGGAACGTGAGCAAAAATCTCCTTTTCAGATTGAGTTTGCTCAAATTTTCGTATGTTCCGTTTGTTCTCCTCTACAGGTTTTTCTCAACTTAGCTTTGTAGGATTTTTTTGTTCTTTCGTATTTTGGAAAATATTTGAAATTATGGAAATTGGCACAACTTGAGCGCCACATAAGTCTATAGACTTAAGACGATTACTATGGCGAGGTATACAGCTCACATTGCCACTAACTCACGCTTTGGGGTTGAAACGAAACAAAATCCCCCCATTTTACGTGAGCAAATAATTTTTAAATTGTCTTCTGTTACCGCGATTGTTATTTATTAAAATTAAACACTTTAGAACGGTTAATCACGTTTATTGATACAATGACCCTACGTTTTAGTCCTTTACAGCACTCGTTTTCACAGTGTTAAGATGATGACTGAGAGAATGCGAATTCTCCCCGTCAATCATAGAAGTTACTTGTGCAAGTAAGTTTTTTGACTGACGGGGACGCGATTAATCCGTTCTAAAGTGTTTAATCTCAATAAAAAAATGATCCCATATATAAAAATTAAAAAATTTAAAAGTGACGTAGTGACGTCCCTTTCAAATCAATGTAAGAAAAAAGGACGACACTACGATGTTACCACTTTTTAATTTCTACCTTTTTTATCACTCGATATATACGTACCAAATTACAGTTTTCTATTACTAGCGCCTTCTGAGATTATCCTCCAACGGACAGACAGACCGACATGGCAAAACTACGGTAACTGCGGAACCCAAAGAGAAGCAGCCATCTTTCCGCCGTTTCGAATACACGATAAGACCTAACCGTTTCTATCAAAATTCGAATTCAAATATGGAATAGATATTTGTGGACCGCGCCGACTCAGCGCTCTACGGCGCGCGTCCAGAATGCAGTCCCAGACCTGGGATAACTCTAGTGAGTGCATAATACCACCCTATTAAAATTTTAGGGCTTTGAGCACTAGATGCCATCATGTTCTCTAACGATTCCGCCTGGTCACTCGTATATACTTAAGTAGGTTTATATACACACATATCATGAGCTCTCCATGATGCGTTCAAGCGCATATATATCGACCGCCATTACGACATACGGGGCGGGACGGGAAAATCTGTCAATTTCCATAGAAAGCGTCACGTGATATCCGATGGCTCCGAGCTATCACGTGATTCTTTCCATAGAAATTGACAGATTTTCCCGTCCCAACCCATCCCGTTCCGTGCTAGTGTGTCATCCTTAAATGGTATGGTAGGTAATGGTATGGTGGTGGTATATAGTTTCATTTCATTTATTTAAAACACCAACCGTTGTGTTGTATCCTCTCTATAAACATCCCCGCCAAATTCTATTTGGCGTTGCAGCGAAGAATATGTCCGGGATTTCCCGGCAGTCTTACATTATGTAAAGTCCCGGCGTCGTAAATAAAGATTCCCGCTAATTTATTGAGTCGGTGCGCCTGTTTATTTCGGGCTCGGGTTGGCGTTTTGATTTGACAGCTGGAAGCCTGGAAGTGGTGGGGATAGTAATAAATCTGTGTAGCGTTTGTGTGAACGCTGCAGAAATATTGAATAATGACTTCTGTGGGAGCAGCCGTATTGTCGCTCACCAGGCGGCGCCACTCATGCGTGGGTCCTGTATTGGAATATAAATTTGATACTGGCTGATTGCAACTGTCATAGACAGTAAATACTTTAGTTTAAAATGTTGGTTCTAAATTCAATTCGTCTGTGTGACAGTTGTAGTCTCGCGGTTGTCGTTTTCGGTCGTTATACATGTTTGTTTTACTTACCGGTTCAAAAGTATTCTTGTTTCCTTATAATCTTATTTTCCTGTACCCCCCCCCCTCACTTTTCATGTACCCTAAAAATAAAAGTTTTTGGACTTTTAGCACTTTTTATTTTAGCACTTTGACGGCATGATTGATATGTACCTATATTTGTACTAAATACCAGCTTTATAGTACTAACGGTACTGATGGACAGACGGACGGGACAAACGTGGCGAAACTATAAAGGTTCCTAGTTGACTTCCCTAAAAATAACTTTATAAATAGGTTATTATAACATCGCACCGCTCGCCATCCACAGGGCACTCATCCGCACATTCAACCTAAATAGTCGCGCACTGTGCGGTTTCAGAGGAATTACCTCCGGCGGCTGTAGAATGAGCTCCCTACGAGGTTTTCCCGAAGGACTATAGTATGGGGTTCTTCAAAAAAGAAGTGTACCTACAAGTTTTTACAGGTCGGCAACGATCATGAAAAAACAATTTGAATTTGAACTTGAGTGTTGTATGGTCCCAACAGTGGGCCCTTGAAACAGGCATCTTGATTTCTTCGGTAGGTAAATATAAAACGACTTGATTAAAGCTTGTACAAAGTCCAACTTTTTCTATTTTCGAGTTCTATTTTAGTTCTCTTCGAGTTGTCCGAAGTTTTGAAAAGTTAGAATTCAGAGTGTTTATTCGTCAGACGTAAAAAAAAGGTGCAAAAGTTAATAAATTAAAGTGTACTTACCTACAATTAGACGAATGGAAATTTAAAATTATGTCAACGAATCTACATAATTTGATTAAGAATGAAACTGGCCAAGAGCATGTCGGGCCAAGCTCAGTGTAGGGTTCCGTAGTTTATCGTCCGGCACAATAGGCTCGGGACGAGTGAAAAATGACATAACTATCGTGAGTCATACTGACATTAAATTGCAGCGGTTCAAACTCACGTATTTTTATCACAATAGGCGTGACATGTTTCGACTGCATCGGGCAGTCATCGTCGGACAGAGTGGTGCGGATAGGTTATGCCATCTTATTTCCCGCTGCAACCCATCGCGGCTCCTACGACCGGAATACTACGGGACGAGATGGGCCAATTTATATGGAAAGAATCACGTGATAGCTCGGAGCCCTCGGATGTCGTGACGTTTTCTATAGATACTGACAGATCGTCCCGTCCCGTCCCGTTCTAGTGTGAGTCGTCCTTTAAGCCACATTGTTGAACGTAACCGCATCGTGTTAGTAAACATGTACGTGGGGTTTATCGGCATGTAATACATATGTAGCAAGTCTAACCGCGAATTCATGTTTCAATCATGTCATTGTGATTACAGTAACTCGACCGTATTTAAAGCCAATATTACATTACCTACTTACATGTGTGATGTGATGGATTACCTATAATATAATTTGATATGTATCAATTGCTCTTCGGCAGTGGAAAACAGGGAAGAAGCCGGACTAATCCCAATAAAGGATGACTCGCACCAATCCGATCCGATCCGAGACGATCTGTCAGTTTCTATAGAAAACATCACGTGACCTCCGACCTCCGAGGGCTCGGAGCTATCACGTGATTCTTTTTATAGAACTGACAGATCATCCCGGATCGGATCGGACTGGTGTGAGTCATCCTTCAGGCCTTTACCCCTTGGGTTGGAAGGTCAGAGGGCCTTCCACCAATCACTTCGTTCGTATATTTTCGTCCGTATTGTTCTCGTATACGAGTGAGAGGCAAATAGACGAACGAACTAACGAGTTCATGGTAGGCTATAGTGACAGAAGGTTGCGAAAAACTAGCGCCTACGCTGATACAGGATTAGGTTGCCAAAAGCAGACCACTGGTAGGCGGCATAATATAAAAGCTGGAAAGAAGAAAAATATTGATTACCTAAGTACATACCTAATATGTGTCTAAAAGAAACTGTTGTGATGAGTTATGGATTCGGTGTACTAACCCCAATGACGGCGTGAGCTGGGATTTCCTACTACAAGTTTGTGTACTTACCCTAATTAGAAGAAGTTAAAAAACAAACATATGAAACCCATCTGTTAATCAACATCTAAAATTATTTTTCCTTAACAATGTGCTGTGCCTCCAAATGAAAATTTAATGAAAATGTCCATTACTACCAATTTTGACGTTGGGCATTTGACGAAAACCTCAGAAAAGTTAAACTTCAACTTGCTTATTACCTTTTTACTAAAAATACTCTTGCTGTATTAAATACTCCCTTTTTGAGAGTAAAATAGGTCAAACGTTCACAAAAAGTACTTCGTGTCTTTAGGAATAGAAAATCTCCAGCCACTCTATCGTTGGTTTTTATGCAAAAAGCTTTTTTAAAACTACTAAGTTAGAACTTAATTTTCAAAACACAGTAATTTTGTAAGGCTTAGAACTCACTGGATCTATTTATATAATAATAATAATATAATAAATCATATATTTCGAGTAGGTTACACTCATATCTTGATTAAATATAAAGCTTAATTCTAAAAACATGTATTAGTAGGTACTTACTTAAAATCTAGAAATGTATAAATTATTTTTCTTGACAGCTGAGTTTGGCACGTGTAGCCAACTGCAGCGTAGCAAATAGGAGGAGTCCAGCCTGTCCCCTATCACCTTCATGATGTTGTTGGGGCTGGCGCGTGTCCGGCGCACCAGGGATGCGGCCCTGCGAATAGTGGCATAGAAGCAATCAACCCTGGCTTCTGCGAACATCCCTGATGCGCTACAGAAACGCGACAGCCCCATCATCACCCGGAAGGCGTTATTGTACTGGACGCGGAGGGCTTCATATGCCCTTTTCATATATAAAAGCCACAAACTGCTCTGTCCTAGCTCTGGATAATGTCACTTTTACCTCCCTTTTATGTTTGCCTGTTTTTTTTTGCTGTTCGTGCTATCAAAATTTAGGAAACTAAACATAGACGGACTCTATGTTACAGTAACCTATTTATTTATAATATTATTTGTGGCCATATTTAAGGTAAGTAAAAATGCTCAAGAGAGTAAACTGAGTCGCCCTCTCAAATTCTACATCGTTATGACATAACTATTCAGACTGGCTCTTTCAAAAGGCATCACTAATTCAATTGATTAAGATTTTGATTTTTAAGCCAATAACTGGTTTAGATAAAGACAGATATAACGTGTTTCAATATTCAATAGAAAAGAAACTAAGAGAAAAAGATAGCTGGCTATATTCACCGTCTTGGGCGTTGCGTTGGAAGGTATCTAAGCAAAAGCTCCGGTGTATTCATAGCCTTAGTTTTAAAGGTATTTTGTTAAGTAATTAGTTGGCAGAGTTTGCTAACTTTTGCCCCGAGTTTTAGTAAAACGTTTATGAAACTGCTAAAACATAAGTACCGCCTTGAAGGTCTTAACTTTCCTGACGTGCTTTTTTAAGGTTTCACCGATTTTTGCTTGTCGTTTCTTATATTTTTCGTTGAAATGAAAGTAGACAATGTAATATTTTTTTGTACTCTACGAGCCCAAACATTAATATAACAAGTGACGGATTTAAATAACATTAGTTGACTTGGCAAATGATTTCAAGATTTTGCGTAGCTAGTTTTATAAGCGACTGCCATCGAACTTTTCAACCGGGGGATAACCAAGCCTCATTGGGAATCCGGTTTTCTCACAATATTTTCACCGAAGAGCGAATGGTAAATGATATTTCGTACATAAGTTTTAAAAAACTCATTGTTACGAGTCGGGTTGAACTGGCAACCTTCGCGAAACATGTCGAGCTATTTTCAACTTTATTGATGAGAGTAACCCGATATAAGTATTTTTTCTCAAACGTGATCCGAAATGTATGCATTTATGTCACGAATGAAGACATGAAGTTTTTTGTTTATGGCTCCCCACATTTACAACAAGTTTAAAAAATTATGACTCTCCTCTTCCTCTTTAGGTTTTCACTACTTCATACTAACTAAATAGTATTTTCAATGTACGTTAACATCAGCCTGATTGACGTCTCTTGTCATAGTTCAAAAGTGACAACATTCGCAGTACGTTGCGTCTTCTAATAAAAAACAAAACACAAGTTACTTTTAAAAATTACTGAGCAAACGTTGTTTCATTTTGGGGAGTACTACCCGCGATCAATTGGTAACACTAATGAATTCTATATTTGGTTAAAATCGCCCGTATTAAACTTACACTTACTGTATATCGTGTACGTATAGGTCGGCGATGATTATCCAAGACAAAGCTCTCTCGCGAGATGTCGATAACACACGGCCCACTCGAAATGTCCGAAGGAAATGGCAGGGACAGCCCGATCGAAAACTTAACGAGTGTTCTTGATCTATCAATCACCTGGAAATATATTTTGCGAAGATTTTTGGACCATTTTCGACGTCTTGTAATTTCTTCCTGGCTTTCTTTAAGGCGCTTTTGTCACAGATACCGAACTCACTCATTTTTGAATGAGTCATTAATATAATTAACAGTGTATAAAAGTATAAAATAAATATAATGTCATATACCTAAGCATCTTGCTATTATAAAATCGCATTTAAAATATAATAAGAAAAACCTCTCTCGATTGAAAAAAATCCCAAAGTTGGCTCTATTCTTGTCATTTTTCGAGTGGTAGCTACAATATGATCGTTATTTACCAGTTTTTTGCATAAATGTATACACATTAACATTATATAGATAAATTCGCAGGGTTTGTCTACACTATCACTACATACTATAAAACATAGTCACTTCCCGCTGTTTGTAAGTATGTGTGTATGTATGCTTACATTTTTAAAACTACGCAACGGATTTTAATGCTGTTTTTTTAATAGATAGAGTAATTCAAGGGGAATCTTAATATGTATGCATTGCACCCGTGCGAAGCCGGGGCGGGTCGTACCAACGTACCGCTTTATTCATAAAAAAGTTAACAGAAGCTTTAGTTAAATTATGTTTTCTCCCATTCTGACAAACGCGATTGTCAAAGTGACAGATAAGGACAAACAATCATTTAGCTAAACTGTTGTTGAAGTGCGTTTATGGATAACGCCATTAATCTACAAGTAGTAACACGCGTGATCTCATTTTCCATCTCACTCCTTAATTCCTATATGCCCATTCTCTATCTCATCGGACGAAGCATCGAAAAATACCGCCTTAACTATACATCTCAAAGTTTTTGTTGTATAAAAACTGCGTAGCAATACTTGGGTCTTATTACGTGTAATGTTTTTTAATAGGATTTTCAAGACAAACGCCATGTTTGATAGACTCGCTATCCCTTCCTATTATTATTACTCTACTATGGAATCCCTACAAACAAAATAAAAATAAACACTGTTAGGAAGAGAATCCAGAACAGTCTATTATTTCGAACAAAGCTTAACACTCGACGCGCAAAGCAAAACGAGGTACACGAAACTCACTAATTGCGTTGGAACATAAATAAAAATCCTCTTGTGAAGATCCATTATTCCTAGCAACTAATGAAAAGGGAATGAAAAGGAGATAGCGAAGAACAGGTAGGCGGAGATCGGTTCCGTACTCGACTAGGTAGTTAGAGAATGCACTAGATTAAAGTACGTAACTCATAACAGTTTATACCCACCGAATACGAGTATTCAACGAGTAAATTCAGTTTTTTTTTTACACCACGTATTCATAAAAGGGGTTTTTTTGTTCAAGCTAGGAGGCATCAAAGTGGCACTTTAATTTTCTTCCCTGCAGTTGATTCAGCCACAAAATAATTAATTCAATTGATAGAAAACTTAATTTGAATACAAACAATTTTATATATCAATAGAAAAATAAAAACCTAATTTGTAAGTTTAAATTTTAATATAACATTTAAAACTTTCGCGATTTAAACACATATTTAAACATAATTATTAAACGGGTCTAACGCGAATTAATTTGTTGGTAAATAAGGTAAACAAATTAATTCGCGTTAGACCCGTTTAATAATTATGTTTAAATATGTGTTTAAATTTTAAGTTTTAAGAGAGGTATTGGGCGCAGGGTTGTTACATGCGCGTTGCCGACCCTTTAAAAAAAAAGAGGATTCGCTGTGTTGTCAGCTAAAGGGGTAAGCTTTGCTCCGTGAGTCCCCAGCTGTCAACACAGTGAATCCTCTTGGAGCTCTGGCGACCTTACTCTACTTGTAAGTATCAGTATAGTAATAAAGACCTAAATTAACGTGTCGGCTTCGGCTCCGCGTACGCCTCCCAAAGGTCCGGAACACCACACCATTGTTCCGTGATGGGAAAGACAAACTTAAATAGTAATATTGAATTCACTTTTTCCAATACGATATCACTCTAAATAATTTCGTAACATAAGCATTTTAGGCCCACTGAGTCCAAAATATGACAATAGAAAGATCTTTCTTGACCACATTGATTAAAATACTGCGCTGTCTTTGGCCTTCATCACGTTTTCTTTGTTATAGGTATCACATTTGTTTTCAGTTCAGCGATCTACATACATATAAAAATGTCGTGTGGTCCTTGCTTACGGAACCCTTATAGCGCGAGAGGTGCGCTGGTTTAAACAGACGCGAACTATCGACACTACTAATGAACCCAATCAGGGTTGCTACATACGAAAACTACAAATAAAATTAAAGAATCTTACACAAATCGGCCTAGTCCCACGGTAAGCTCGATAAGGCTTATATTGTAAGTATTAGACGAGGAAATATATAATAGATATATACAAATAAGTTATTTATTAAAATACATACAAATTCAAATATTACATAAAATCACTAAACTAAAATAATAACAATAAAAAAAACATACAGGTATCCATGTACAACTATTTACAAATAAAAAATGGGAGCTAGCTCAGCGCTAGACGGTAGGGTGCCCCGAAGGCTGGTGGCATTGCCCCGCTGAATAGCGATGCCGATTCGCTGGGCAAGATACGAGCCTGCCCAGCCACCTGACGCTTCCACGAGGCGCTTCGCCAGCTCCCTAAATAAACAAATAAGTTAATACATAAAATACGGGACCAAATATTCATGATACACACAAATAAATGTCCTAACTAGGATTCGAATCCGGGACCTCCCGCTTCGTAGGCAGCTTCACTACCTGGGCTAGTAGGCTTATGGGAGCGTTGTAAGGGTGACTCACACTAAAACGAGACGATCTGTCAATTTCTATAGAAAGAATCACGTAACAGCTCGGAGCCCTCGGAGGTCACGTGACGCTTTCTATAGAAACTGACAGATCGGCCCGTCCCGGACACGTCCAGACTCGTTCATGTGAGAGTCATTCAGTGCAATCTTGCCTACGGAACCTTGCCAGCGCAAGAGGCGCGCGGTGTTAAGCAGGCGCGAACTAACGACTCCCTAATGATCAGTGCAGTTCGAAAAATCGAACGGTTGCGGATTTGTATCTCCATCTCTGTCACGCATATTGGAGTGACAAAGAGGTTCACGTCGATGCCAATTTTCGATGTTCGTGGTAGGCATGCAAGGCAGGGTTGCTACGGTATTCAAAAAATAATATATTTAGGTCATACATATTACTTTATCTCCATCAATATTAAATAAAATATTTTCAATCAGAATTTGGGGAAACATGCCAATTAAGGTTGACTTACGCTAGCCCGAGATGGGGCGGGATGGGACGGGGCGTTCCGGGAAAACCTGTCAATTTCTATAGAAAGAATCATGTGACAGCTTGGAGCCCTCGGATGTCACGTGACACTTTCTATAGAAATTGACAGGTTTTCCCGTCCCGCCCCGTCCTGTCCCATTCTAGTGTGAGTCATCCTTAAATAATATATATAAAAATGATTTTTTAGACTTCTCACTCGAATACTTACACAAGAGTTAGAGTACACTACATAATTCCAAAAAACTATAGGCTGAATTATTTTAACTCGAATTTTACCATCCCGATTTTGAAAACCCCGGACTCGATCGAGATGATAAAATTCCGACTCATGAAAGCATGAATACCTATTTAAAATTCCGAATAGAAAACAAAAAACTATTTTTAAAGTCGGAATTTTAAAGAAGTATTCGTGCTTTCATGAGTCGAAATTTTGACGGTCAGAATGTTGATAGGTGGGGATTATAAAATTCGGGATTATAGTATATAAAAATTTTATTATACAAATCAGGATTATGGAAATAGGAAAATAATATTTCGGTATATTTGGGTGTTCCTATTTCCTTATCCCATGTCCACGTTATTCAAGATTAAAGCCTATTTTTATTTACTAATACGTGAACAAAATGAAAAGTAATTAGTAGTAAAAAGTAGTTAGTAGTAAGGGAGAGTCGGCTATAATATGATGTTATATCGTACTACTTTTTACTCAAACGTGGATAGCTTTTTTTTCCTAAATAGCATCGAAGTGGCAACCCTAACGACTAGTTGGCTTCGTTTACCGCCGAGAGCGTTACCTATGTTCCACAAACTTCCCCACAAAAATGTCTTGAATATTTTAGTGTTTCGTACAGTGTGAAAAATAATGACAGCGCTGAATACTATCGTGTTATCTTTCCCTTCACGGAACAATGGTGTTCCGGAGATTTGGGAAGCGTAGGTGGAGCCAAAGCCAACAAGCTTTAATGAAATGGATTCGATAGCTGTTGGTCCAACATGCGATTCGTACAATTGGACTTCAGCACGCGGTTTTTCCAACACGCTTTTCGGCCAAATCCTATTTTTCGTTAAAGTTTTTTTTTATAACCCTGTTGAACTAGTTTCTTACCAATTTATTATATTTTCCTGTTCTAAAGTTTTCGGGTTCACCAAAGGACAAGCAAACTTGTTGCATTTTAAAACATCGCTCCAGACTAAGAATACGAGTAGAACAAAACTAGAAGGACGCATTCAAAATTGTAAAACGGCTGTGTCGCCTGAATTTCAGTAAAGATTTATTTAAAATCACTGACCATACAGAAGCATTATGAACCGTTTTACAATGAAAATAAAGTCATCACACATACATTTGCACAGTTTTCTCCCCATCTACTTGGACACTCCTTAGTTTGCATGTATGTATGTATGTTTTTTCGGGGATAACTCGAGTATTGTTCATCGCATCGTCGTCAAATTTGGCAGACAGTGGGATGACATAAATAGTATTTTAAAGTTCGAATATGAACCAAATCGGTTTAGGGGTTGCCGGGATATAGGGGTCGCGAGCGACAAACGACGGATTGTTTAAGTTAATAATGGATGACTCACACTAGCACGGGACGGGACGGCGCGGGACGGGAAAATCTGTCAAGCTCTATAGAAAGAATCACGTGATAGCTCGGAGCCCTCGGATGTCACGTGACGCTTGGACGGCCCTGTCCCGCCCCGCCCCGTCCCGTCCCGTCCAAGCGTGAGTCATCCTTAAAAACTACTTGGGATATGTTGCATTGTCACAACAAATTGAATTGCGCTAAAATTGTATTAAAATTCATTACGGGTTTTCAATTTCAACTTCCCAATGAGATTTAATTTAACCCACTGTGGGTTACGATTTCCATAATTCGGTCTTTTTGCTCGACAACTTTTCTCTTTGAAGCCGGTTAAAGTTGTACAATTTATTATAATTTTCTGTTACGCTCCGGGCATCTTTTTACGTTCGCTTTAACTGAGTTTGAGTTAGTTATGGTGACTGCAACTTTGTAGTTTTGTATGTTAATTGTTTTTTTTTAACTTAGTTTTTTATATTTTCATACAGGTCGGGATAACCCGGCAAACTTTTAACTACTTAGATATTCCCGAGGGAACAAGGAGTTAAACATTTTGTATTACGCTAGTTTTTTTTATTCAGCTGATTCGTAGAATAAGAAAATTGAAAACCTTTCAATACCAGATCTGGTGTCAGCCAGGGTTCAATACTGGGCCCGTTACTCTTTGAAGTTATGGTGAATGTTCTGGCTTCGGTTCCTCGGTACTCAAGGTGCCTACTTTATGCCGATGACCTCAAGCTGATTTATGGCATACGGGATATATCGGATTGTGGCCATTGTGGGTCTCTGCAAAGTGATCTTGACCGAATGCATCAGTGGAGTATAGAGAACAGACTTCTGTTTAATGCTGCTAAATGTGCGCTAATAGCTTTTAGTAGGGCGCGCAATCCGCTCTAAAATAATTATAAATAATTAATTAAGTATGTTCTGAATTCCGAAGCCATAGTTAGAGTAACACCATTCGGGATTTGGGGGTTACTCTGGATGCGAGCCTTAACTTTCATGAGCATATAAATATGCTGACCCGTGCTTGCTATCAAAGACTAGGATTTGTCATTCGAATCACGAGGGACTTCATCGATGCCAGGCCTATAAAGCTTCTTTACACGGCTCTAGTCAGAAGCAAGCTTGAAGCAGCTTGTGTTGTTTGGAGCCCCTATGAAGCATCGTATACATTGCTACTGGAGAGGGTACAGAAGGCGTTCCTACGATTCCTCTACAAAAAAACATTTGGCTACTACCCGTTTCTATACCCAACAAACTTTTTGTTGGGTGCATTGGGCTTTAACTCACTCGCTTTCTTGCTGGAGGCACGTACATCTATCCATTTACTCGCAGTGATGAATGCCTTAGGTTCTGCGAGATGACGGATGCACGGCCTTCCTCAGTGACAAGTTAGTTTTTAGCTAGTACCTTGTTTTTTTTTTATTTTTTTGTATATACAAAATTGTATTTTTGACTTCACAGTGCCTTGGATTTCTGTTATGCTATGAAATTTAATGAATAAAAAATAAATTAAATTAAATAAATAAATATTATGTATGTATTTATCTACATATGTATGTATATCGTCGCCTAGTAGGTACCCATAGTACAAGCTTTGCTTAGTTTGGATCCGAGCTAGGTTGATCTGTGTGAGATTGTCCCCAAATATTTGTGTTTGTATTTGTAGATATCCATTTTATATTTCTAAACTCAAAATGATAATAATAAATTATGCTTGTACCTACAGACTGGCCACTCAAAATATCGGAATGCGCAGTATATATTTTTACCGACCTTTGAATAAACCAATACGTTTAGGGTCCATATGTATTCATACAGACGTATCGCTACCACTTATGAAATCGCTCAGATTGTACGGTAAGGTTTATGGAACAGGCGATTAGCGGGTAACAAAAATTTGGTGTATTCTGCTGTGTACTTTACAAACATCTGTGTCGTATTATTTAATATCTTTATATTGTTTTACGTCATTACATTAAATTTTATATTTATTTCATATTACGCGCCTTATCATATAATAGGTATGATGTAAATGTTATGTAAATGTTAAAATTGCGAACTAACGTCGAAATTTATGCGCTGCGAATTTAATTAGTTCTCTATGTGATTAGAAGCGGTTACGGTTTTTATGTATATTCTCATTCCAAGTTTAAAAATCAAAGGACATTAAAACAGTGATATCTTATAATATAAACCAGGAAAGTGCAAGGAACAGTGCAAAATGTATAAAATAATCAGTTGCTACAACAGGTCATTTAGTTGTATACCCCCTACAAAATTATGAAACAAACAACCAGCAGATATTGATTCTATATTTTGTCTATGACGTCACTTACGTCGATGGCCTAGCGGTCTATATGACTGCTTATAGTGAGTGAACCTGCAGTGGTAGTGCGTTCAAATCCTGCCAAGGACAGATAAATATTTTTGTTTTTTTATTTTTCTTCGTTTGAATATTTTTTTATTTTACGAACAAACTAAAAGTACTCGCCACCAGAGGGCGCCCTACGTAGCTATTTTAATTCCACGGCGAAAAGAAAGAAAAAAAAATACCAAAATGATCTGTAATGGATGTGATAAGAAGATCGACAGAGGTGAACTCGTCAATTGTACAAATTGCCCGAAACTTTACCATTACCGTTGCTTGAATATGACGACAG
Source organism: Lathronympha strigana (assembly GCA_949128165.1). Classification (NCBI taxonomy): domain Eukaryota; kingdom Metazoa; phylum Arthropoda; class Insecta; order Lepidoptera; family Tortricidae; genus Lathronympha; species Lathronympha strigana. Next base: position 1,913,949 of record OX421903.1, read on the forward strand.
CTTACTTCAGAGAGCAACAAGCAATGCTAAAACAACATTGGACTTGCTCATATTGCAATCTAACTACACGGCACCTCCGGAACGATGACACGCCCGTCGCACCTGCAGGATTGAGTAAAATTATGCCTCAAGCATTGGACATCACAAATATGTCCTGCGATGATACGATGAGCGATAGTAACGTTATTGGGGATACACAGTATTCCCTAAATAAAATGCGTACACCACCGTTTTCCCTGCCACAGCAATATGAGTCACCGAATCCGAGTAGAAACGTCACACTAGACCAACTAAGCCAACTACTTGACCAGAAACTAGGATTACAGAAACAGTCAATAGTCTCAGAAATCAACGCCCAAATCAAGTCTGAAATGAGGGCCCTTATCCAGCAAGAAATCCAAGGCTCCCTCAATAACATTAGATTGGAAGTAAGTCATGAAATAAAAAGCATAGCCACTAATCAAAATCATCTAAAGTTAGAAATAGAAGCCTTAAATTTAAAAATTAACTCTCTTGAAGCGGAATGTACTTTATTAAGGACAGAAACAATGACTCGAGCACCCGCCTCACCTGTAACAATTAAACCAGAAATAGACAATAACAAAAAAATTGTCCTGTATGGCATAGAAGAGTCGAGGTGGGAAAACTACAACGAACTGGAACTTCAGATAATTAATCTCTTTATGGATGTACTAAACGTAAACCTGGAAGGATACATAGAGGATATCCTCCGCATCGGGAAGAGAGGATACCGTCGACCAATCGTTGTTGAATTGATAAGCAAGAAAATGACCAAATACATTATAAACAACGCGCGTCCTTTTAAACATTTTGGACTAGCTGTCGCTCCTTATTTAAATGCTGAACAAGTAGAGAAACGTAGAGCAATGAGAAAGATACTCATCGAAGAGAGGAGGAATGGAAACCACGCTATAATTCGAGACAATAAATTAATCATTAATGGTAAACAGTATGCATCTCAGCTACACCAACAATACCACATCCAACCTGAACCATCCGGCCAGCAAACGATTAGCCAACCTCCGGAAGTAGCCCCCGAGATGAGTTTTACAAACATGGATGTAGATGTAAATGTAGGGACTCAGTCCTTTCGAAACTCTTCCAACGACTAGTATTTTCATACTAAACGTCCAAAGTCTGAAAAACAAAGTTGATGAATTAGAAAGCTACTTAAAAGATAAAGAACACCAAGTATTATGTTTCTCGGAAACATGGATCAGCGAAGAACAATGGAAACTAATCCAAATACAGGACTACGACCTTGCTGCAGCTTACAGCCGACGTAACCACCGAGGTGGCGGAGTTGCTATCTTGCTGCGCCACGGCGCCGACTACATTGATCGACCAGACTTAATACAATTATCTGTTGAATATATTATAGAATGCTGTGCAATAGAGTTAAAACCAAACATAATATTAGTAACGATATATAGAGCTGACCGTGATATTGAAGTGTTCTATGATTTTCTTAACCATCTATTGCTTAAACTTAAACCGTGTATCCATAAAAAAAAGATAGTAATAAGTGGTGACTTCAACATAAATGCAAATGCCCAATCCAATTCTAACGAATATAAAAAACTAACTAATATTATGCTAGAATATAATCTACACCAAACGGTCACTGCACCAACTAGGGTGACTAGCAACAGCTCGACGTGTATAGATCTTGTATTCACTAATTACAGAAATGTCAATTCAAGTGTCATAGATTGCGGTATTTCTGATCACAAAGCCATAACATGTGACATTCCTAAAGATGGCTGTTACCAATCTCCCTCAAAACCTGTACAAATCTGCAAGAGAGATTTTTCAAATGAGTCAAAAATTAAATCCTTTAAATGTAAATTAATGAATGTTAATTGGAGCGAGATAATTAAACCGGAAGAAAATATCAATTTTAACTATGATGCCTTTGAAAAAACTCTAAAAGAAATATTAGACGAATGTATGCCTTACTCTACCAAAAAAATCTTCAACAATTGTAAGAATTCCTGGCTTTCGGATGGTTTAAAGATATCTTGTCGACATAAGCGATTGTTAAAAATACTAGTAAATAGCTCGAATAATACGATACTTAGAACTCACTACAAATTATATTCCAAACATCTTAAAAAAAGTATAAAAACCGCAAAAAAACTTAATTATATTCATAAAATGAGAAAATCCTCAAATAAAACAAAAACTATGTGGAATATCATTAAACAAGTTACAAAACGGCCACCAAACCGAAAAAATACCAATATAACGCTTAAAACAAACAATCAAACAATTTCATCTCCATCTGAAGTCGCAGAAGCCTTTAACGAATACTTCTCTACAGTAGGTGTGTCGCCTTTCACCCCCACCGCCGCAACACCTCTAGAGCCAATAAATCACCACCTCATAGAGCCCATTGTCAGATCAATAAATTCCATGTTTTTAAGTCCCGTCTCTGAAGGAGAAGTCTTTAACGTAATACGACATTTACCAGATAAAAAAAGTTGTGGAATTGATGATTTTCCTCCGTCTCTAATAAAAAAATGCGCTATTGAACTAACCTTTCCAATAACGCATCTTATAAATCAATCTTTCGAAGAACAAACATTTCCGGACAAACTTAAAATAGCAAAAATTATACCGATTCCAAAAAAAAGTACTAACCCTGAAGACCCCAGTCAATACAGGCCAATTGCACTACTGTCTGCCATATCAAAGCTATTCGAGAAAGTAATGACAACTCGTATTTATGGGTTTCTAGAAAAGTACAAACTTCTAGATGAAAACCAACATGGTTTCCGTAAAAATAGCTCTACTACATTAGCAGTATTTAAATTTGTACAACGCGCTTTTGATTTCATAAGAAATAAACATTACGCTGTAGGACTTTTATTAGACATGACGAAGGCCTACGATAAGGTCTCTCACAACATTCTACTTAACAAACTGGAAGAAATCGGCATCCGAGGTAACGCTTACGGCTGGCTTAAATCGTACCTCAGCAACAGAAAACAATACGTAGAGTTACAACATTTCGACCAACAAAATAACCAACAAATCTCTGTCCGATCAAACATGATAGGAACCTCCTGCTCTATCCCTCAGGGTAGTGTAATAGGATGCTTACTTTTCATTATTTATATAAATAATTTACCAAAATCAACCAAAAATTTTAACATATTATACGCTGATGATGTATCTTACCTTTTTGATTGCCAAAATACAAACGACACAAACGAAATAATCGAATCATATCACAACACGACGTCATGGCTCTCGAATCATAATCTTGAAATCAATAACTCAAAAACAAAAATTATTCAATTTCATCCATATCAAAAGCAACCCTTAGATTTATCAACTGTAACAAACATTCTTAACATAGAGGAAGTGAAGCATTTTACTCTACTAGGCATCACTATTGATACTGCGTTAAACTGGAAAGAGCATATTTCAAGGATAAAATCAAAACTATCCCAATTCAAATTTGCTTTGAGTTTACTAAAATCGAATACACACATTGAATGTGCCAAATCTGCATACTATGCATATGCATATTCCTGGCTAAAATATGGTATTGTTTTATGGGGACACTGCTCGGAAGCGCACAGTTTATTTGTAAGCCAAAAGAAGTGTCTTCGAATAATTGTAAACGTGCACTATCGAACCGGTTGCAAAAAACACTTTATTCAACAACAAATGCTTACGCTGCCTTGCCTCTACATTCTGGAAATTGCTATTTTCGTCAAAAAACACATGTATATGTTTAACCAAGTCAAAAGTGCAAGAAGACAGGATAAACTTTTAATACCAGCAAAACCAGAGTTACAAATGTTTCGAGACAGTCCACATTATAGATCAGTGACAATCTACAATAAATTACCAAAAAGTGTAACAACCGAACAAAAAATTAAAACATTTACTAACAAACTTAAATCAATTCTAATAGAGAAAGCATACTATTCGATTGAAGAATTTTTGACCGATGAAACATTACATTAAGTCCTTGCAAACCTGCCAAATACCCATCATTAATTAGTTTTGAATTATTATCTTTGAATTTGAATTATTATTATATTATAAATGTTGAAAATGAATGCCCAATGATATGACATTTTTGTTTGTTTTGTTTCTTTATTTGTAAAATAGGCAATAAGGTCTCGTTATTTGTTTATAATACCTATGTAAGATTAGTATGTAAGATAATTGCAATGCCCTGACAGGGTATCATGTACCTACCTTGTAACATTATTTCATCTTGTAATTATATGAACATGATCGCAATAAATAAATGATAATGATAATGATAAATGTTTTTTAATTAGTAAATGTTATTACAATATTGACGATTTTATTTGTAACCTATGATTACCTTTTTTCGACATGTTCCTACAATATTTAATATGTGATAAGAATGTGATTGTTATTTTGATACTGTTATAATTAATTATTTATTTTAGCTTAAGTTTATTTTAGTTTATTATTATTTCTTATTATATAAAACTATGATTCTAAATTAGCTTTTTGAATGTAAATTATCATTTTATGTTTCCGACACGATTGTAAAATTGTTATGGAATAAAATTATCTTATCTTATATTATCTTATCTTATCTTTAAATCGTAATTACTAAAAAATATACTTACTCAAAAATAATTATAACATATAAATTGAAATATTTATATTTATTATACTTTATCAAAATGTGCCCAAATGTGGCAAATTCAACGACAAATGGAAAGGTCAATTAACCCGCTTCCGCTTATGCCTCGCGCCTCGCTCGCCCCGCTCCGCTCGTATTATGATTTTACTCGAATGCGCTTATTGAGAGAGCCACTATCTCCTCTACGAGCTCTTGTTGTTACGTACGGTCAGCAAAAACCTTTTGATTTATTATATCATGGAGCGCAGACGATATTAATGTTAAATTTTAACCAAAATATGGTTGAGATCTTGATTTGTATTAAAAATGGTACTTAATGTAATTTAATAGTAATCAATACAGTATTTTTTATTAATTATTTTTTTCCTGCCCATTACCTAAAAAAATTGCGTAAAAAAAATACATTTCCCATTTTTTTTTCTACTCAAAATAAGGTGAAAGTACTTGTGATCGATGCTGCACCAAAGTAAGAGTTTAAATTCGAATATAGTAAAAAATTGTCTCTCGTCTTCATTTTACCCATTAAGAACTTGTGCTGTTGACCCCGTAAAGCATGTCATAAATGATATAATATATTTTTCAGTCCTCCGGCCGGTAAGCGCCACTTTACGCAAAACTAAATTGCCGCCTGCCGGCTCCGTCGGGCAGAAAAATAATATACAAACCTCGGCCGTTAAATGGGAAAGCCTCGTATCACATGTTAGTCGACCTCGGCTTCGCCTCGGCCGACAATTACATGGCATCCGAGACTTTTCCCACTAAAACGGCCTTGGTATGTAATCTACTATATATTATATGACATGCGTTGAAGTTTGAACTTTAATAGCTCTTAATACAGTTCAATATCGTAACCGTCATTTATGGCTTCATATGCAATAAAGGGTGTTTTCTAGTTTTCCAAACTACTTGAACATTTCGTCATTTGTATGTATATATGTATATTATGTATGTATTTTTGTAGGTATGTTTGTATATTATATCGTTTTGAAATTTGGCATGTGGTTACATGAGATATTTAAATAGAAAATAGACTGCGAGAACTCCGCTCGCTAGTTTTTTTTGCCACGTTGCATTTTTAAATGTCGTATATTTTATAAATTGAAATAGATGTCATATACCAAAGAAAAAGACCGACAGAGGCCAATCCGACTAATATTGGTTATGGCGCTAGCCGAGTAAGCTGAAGACCCGAGTTCGATCCTCGGGTTGGCCTCTGTCGTTGTTGGTATATGACATCTATTTCAATTTATAATTTTTATATAGTAGTGTTACTACTTTAATAACAAATGATAAAAAAAATATTTGTTTCAAACAAAAAGTTGTGTTGTCTATTTTGCTGACCATTCCTTGGGCCGCGATCTCCAGGACGTCGTCCTTCCTGAGACCGCATCAATACTATCTGAGTCGCCATTCTCAAAGGAAATACATATATATGAGGCTCTTTACGCTATCTAGAGGGTTTGGTCAAACCACGCTATCACTTCAAAGCAAATTAACTAATTTATTGAATCCATATTAACAACGAAGATGATTTTAATGCGGAATAGCAAAGTAACATTATCTTCGTTAACAAATGAACTGTCAAACTATACAGTGCATGCAGTGTGTAAGTAATATGGGCGATAAATTTAACCAAACATAGAATTTATTAGTCTTATCAATAATTAAGACATGTTTTTAAGTTACACTTAAATTTGGCCCCATAATTATTTTTTTAATAAAATTTTCAGCAGCAATGTACTACATAAAATTTTACGCTGACAGTTGTCAGCGAGTGTGTTTGCATTACATTGCGGGCCGAATTATTTTCTATGGATAATTTTTTTATGTCCTATACTAACCACTGTTAAGAGTGCTATCACAAAATCCGCCCGCTCGCATTTCAATATTATTAGCGCCAGTTGCGCGCCGACGCGTATCTGTGTGCGGACACACACTACAATCAGGTATACAAACATATTATCGCCATGCTCTTCGAATGGCATAGCAGAGTGCGGTTAGTGCGAACGGGAGCGAGCATTCATTGACCGACGCGAGGCCAAAGGCCTCGCGACGCTTGACGCGCGGACCAAACATTATTGATACTTGCGTCAGAACATCAACTATTACTTGGCGTACGTGGTGTTAGAAAATTTACGAGTAATTTGTTTTGTGTTTATCATAAGATTAAAAATAGTTTTATTCAAACGTCAAATGTCTCTAAATAGTATCCGAAGTTATTTTGGAATAGGATTTTGTTTTCTGCCTCCGGATCCAATTCATAGTTTTCATATTCATACATATATTGGTACATTTCTAAGCATACCTAACTACTAAAAAGTTTTTTTTTTTTCAAAATTTAAACTCAAACTGAATTCTATTTTGGGGTGGTGATATTATATTGAAGGTTACAAAGCCGATAAGATGAAAAAAGGGACTTGTAATTAAATAATTTTATTTAAACGTTTTGTAATTTTAACTGAAATCCGGAGGCATATTTTGGGCTTTTTTATTATTTGTTGTAAAAAAATCATTTTTTGAAAATATGAAAAGTTTTAATTGTTTTCTATTCAGAATCGCGAGCTCTTTCAATCGATTTCTCCTACTAGGATTGAAAGAGCTGCGATTCTGAGTAGAATAAATATAAAAATTTCTAATTTAGCAAAAAGTGATTTTTGTACAACAAAAAATAAAAATGCCGTTTTTTGAGTTCCATTTTTTTGTCAAATATCTACTTGTGGCACACCATCTGATAGGTCCTTAGAAATAAGTTAAAGGTCTCTTGAACAAAAAATTGGTTGATCCAGTATCGGGAGGTCCAAAAAACCGGCCAAGATCGAGTCGGACTTGCCCATCGAGGGCTCCGCACAAAAGTGGCATGGAACTCTCAGTGTACGGCAGTTTCAGATTTGGATTGCGTTGATGTAGAAGTTTGGTTTTTTTGCAGCTTCATGGGACCGCAGACCTGTGTATATGGTATTAATTTTAACTTGCAACCTTTACTCGTTCCCGAGATAAAGGGTCTGGACAGACAGACGGGCGGACGGACGGACGGACGGATAACAAAGTGATCCTATAAGGGTTCCGTTTTTTCCTTTTGAAGTATGGAGCCCTAAAAATGTGAAAGCTTTAGGAAGTTTTTTTTTTTTATGCTATAGGGGGCAAACGAGCAAACGAATCACCTGATGGTAAGCGATTAACGTCGTCCATGGACACCCGCAACACCAGAGGTGTCGCAAGTGCGTTGCCGGCCCTTAAGGTGGGAGTACGCTCTTTTCTTGAAGGTTTGAAGGTCGTATCGGTCCGGAAACACCGCTGGCGACAGTTCGTTCCACAGTTTAGCTGTGCGAGGCAGGAAGTTTCGGGAAAAGCGCACAGTTGAGGACTGCCAACCATCTAAATGGTGAGTTAGGATATAAGACAACCTTACCACGAAACTTATTTTGAACGAATTTGTTCAAAATAAGTTTCGTGGTAAGGTTATCTAGCCGTTTTTGCCAAAAACTATTAATTGCTAACATACAGTTAAGTCTCTTGATATTTTGAAGACACTTATGCCTTTTTGCTTGCACAATATTTATGTCGTATAACGCTACAAAACCCTCAATTATGCTTGGACCGACACGCTTTTGGCCGGTTTTATTCCGGATTTAGCTCATATAGCAATATGATTATCCCTGACTAGGGCGGTGGCACCAGTAATGGATAAGGAACGAGTAACGTACAGTCACTTTTATTATGAGGAAATAAGTTTCATGCATTTATTTTGTGTCAACCAATTGACAATCATATGACATTTGAATTAAGAATATAGTGTCCATCACTCCTGTCTGTCAGCTTAAAGTGTTCATAATGGGTACCGTCACCCTAATACACCTAAAATTTCTCCATACTGTCCGTCTTAATTAAAACTATGTATTACTGAAAGTATCTAGAAGGGTTGGTTGCGGTACAATCACATTCGATAAAATCATTTCAAATTTTTATTTCAAACAGGTCTATAATATAGTCAAAAATGTAAAATGCTTATCTCAGTGGTTGGTCGCGGTCTATTCACTTTTCCAAACGCTTCCAGCACTTACACGTGCAACAAAACAAGCAAATTGTATAGTCCACAGAGAACAACACAGGTCCTACCTCTACGAGCGCGAGCGCGGTACTGAGGACTAGGCTAGCGCGGATTGGATTTTATACACCATTTGAATATTTAAAAAAAAATACGGAATTTAAACAAAAAGTGATTTTTTCGATTTCAGCATGTTCATAAAAGAATAAACTTTAATGTTGTATACAAATCATCCCAATATTTTGTCAAAATTACTGCGAAAATCCCTGCGTTTGCAGTGTATTTTTATCGAAAAAAGTGCATATTCAAAGTCGAACTAGATAGGTATTTGTGTAAATTATTGGAAATATGAGGCCTATAAGTTAAATAAAACCATGTTGCAATATTATATCAACCTAGAAATACATGTGTTTTCACATATCATGCTAACAATAATCGAAGTCAAACTTCTGTCTCCGTGCGCTTTTCAGAAAACAACTGCCAATAATTGTATAGTAAAAGTTAAAACATTGAGTTTTACTCAAATTAGAAGCTTACAAGTTAAACACTAGGAAATAAGCTATCAAACATAGTTAACAACTTTAACAAACAGCTCACAGTTTCTTTGTATTTCAACGTCAAAAAACAGCTTTTGTTGCTTTTCCGTACAAACCGTATTGATGGCCTCTTAAGAAGTTCGCCCGTATTCGATTTACAGACTGTATTAAAAGTCAAACTTCTATGTAAGTACTTAATATCATTATTTTACCAAGCGGTAGCTCAGTTGGAAGAGCAATGAGCTGGTATCTCAGAGTCGCGGGTTCGAGTCACGCCCGAGGTCATGAATATTTCCCATTTTTCCTTCCTTTCTGAGAGATATACAGAATGTTCTTAACAATTGGCAAAGCGGAAACGTACATAATATACTTATGTAGATTGAGACTTGGGAGAACACACTCGCGTCGCTACCTCGCTCGATCAAATTTATTAGGAGACTAACAAATGGTTAAGTGCGAGTTGGACTAGTAGGTACACCCGATTTTTTATTTTTTTTGATTCCTTAGACCATCTTACATACCAGTTTTTCAGGTTAAGACTCCCTTTCCCAACCGACATCAAACTATCAAAAGGAGGTATCAATTCGCGTGAATGTTTTTTTTGACAAATTCAACTTGAAAGACGTTCCAAGAAACAGCTAGCAAATTAGAATCATAACTGCAAGATTGAGAGGAATACGAAAAACGATGAACCTTTACCCACAATAAGCTAATTTATACCTTGTTCCTTTATGAATAAGGTGCAAATCCACATTCACAGCTTACGAACAAACAGTGACACTAAACTGATCATGATTGGAGTTGCAATAAGGACTATAAACCGTCAGTAAGCAATGCCGTATGATACGGCCAGCTACAAAACATGTATACACTTATATTCAAATTTGAACCTTATTCCTTAGTGATAAGTTCCGAAGTGTAAACATATTTATAAGAGGACAGTTCCCCGTGGACTTTAAATTGGTTGCATAAGTGCGGTTATCGTTATACAATGGCTAGGGGCAAGACAATAGGGTTAGCGGGTCAGATAGTAATTGATCATAAATATTATCTATTGGATTATTATCCGCGTTTGAGGGAAGGCGATTGAAAGACGAGTCGGGCAACGTGTCGACTTTGAGTAGAGCGTGCTTAAAATTTCCGTCAATGGAACATCCTAACAATGTAAAAAGGCGTTTATTGGGTCATGGTGTTAATAAACGCGATTAATCCGTTCTAAAGTGTTTTATTTCAATAGTCCTTAGCAATCAATTACCAATCTCAACTCAATAAACAACACTAGCATACATCTCTCACCTCACAATATAAAAGTTTCAGCGGAATCCATTCTAGTTGGATTCCTACAACGCTCCCGGTGGAGTTGTCTACATGTGAGCAAAATGCAGTAGAAATATTGTAAGACAGCAATCCTCTGCACAGTCTCACAGGATCTCGAATCTCTGGGTTTTTCTAAACAATGTTTTGTTAGAAAACTCAGTATGCAATCTTAGATTAGAGTAAATAGTAGGACACCTAAGAACCTTAAAACCTAAGAAACATGGAACTAATTTCTTTATAAATTGAAAATAGAATTCTGATCTGAAAAAAAAAAGACCAACACCGTCAGCTAAGCTGAGGATCGAACTCGGGTCTTCCGCTTACGCGGCTAACGCCATAACTACTAGCCCACCTGGTCTCAACGCATGCTGGCGAATTTTTTCGAGTACTAAATATGCCATTGTGTTTCCTTAATTATACCAAGCCATATGACGAAGTTAAACAAGCTCAAGAACATCCTGTAAATTAGAACTCTCGGGTATCTCGACACAATATAATTACTTAGTAATCACCAGTAATGTCCAATCAAATTACTTGTGTACCTATTCATTGCGAACTCCATCCGACACGTCTACACTACGTCCTAACGTATACATGCTCCTTATTACAAAGCAGCAAAGTTTAAAATTGTATGTAGTTTAGCACATTTGAAACAATTAAAGCAATTCTTAAATATCCACTTCATTTCGTGTTAAATGCATTTGTGGTGGTAATTGACCATTGATTTGGAGCTAAATGGCTTTGTTTGATTTAGTTTAGCGCGTGCATTTAGACTTATTGATGGATGGACTGATTCCAACAGGCCCCTATACCACGGTGTCAAGTGGGACAATTATTACTGGTATTACCGGCGTCTATAGTAGCCTATAGACGCCGCTGACAATTATTACAGGGTTCACTATTGTCTTGTAGAATTTTATTTGTCATAAATTCGATTCGCAGAATGATTTATGGCAGAGGTAACGTTTGGCAGAATCACCTTCCGCATACTGCTTTTCGCATACTATTGATTTGCAGAATTAATCTTTTTGGCAGATTTTTTTGGCAGAAAACCCTAACCTAACCCCCTTCCTACATCACCCAGTGCCCATACCTCTCTTACATATCGATACCCTAGTTCACAATCGTATTAACTACAAATTTTTCGATATTTGTTTTTTTATTGCTACGTATACAGAATGAGATTCTGCGTCGATTGACATTTAAAAAAATCGGAAAATGTTTTTCCTTCTATTAGAAACAGTTTTCACAATCATACTAAGTGCAGCTTAGTCGTGCGCCATTGCACTAAGAACCATTATTTTTACAAAACTTTGTGCACGTATGTATTAAGTGCTTTTAGGTCGATATGCCTAAATTTAAGCACAAGTACGATCATCTTAAAAGCACTTAGCCCTATCAAAAGGTTAGTTTTGTCGGTCTGCGCACATGAATTAAGTAGTTTTAGTTCAAATCGTTACAACATGTTTGTTACGTGCTTGTGGTAAGTGCTTTTAATTCGCTTCGATATTTGAACTTTCTGTTTACCTCAAAGTGTTAATTTATTTTAAGACAATATGTTCTCAAATGTATTAAAGGTGCAGTGTTTTAAGTGTAGATAGTTCAACGTGTCTAATTATTTTAATAAGCAAAGATGTATTTACTTCCTTTTATACAATGTCATCCAATCAATTTTACTACCATTCCTATTTCTTTGTCTCTTTTTTCCCTAAAATACCTGTCTTTGTCGCACACTGCGTAGGAGTAGTCACTCTGCGTCACCTAGCGCGAGTTCGTCAGTAGGTGCGACACAACGTTGGATAGTTAATGTGGCTCGTTCCAGCGAATATTCAAAATGTTAAGTAATAGACGAAAGTTAGTAATTTTAGGTAATCAAAATCATAAAAAATGCGACATGTCTGGACGAGATGCTATCAACAGACAAAAGGACACTGGTCAACAGGGTAAGATTCCGTCTCAAAACCCAGTTAAACGTTAGTAGAAAGTATATATTTTTCTTAGTGGACCTACATAAAACTCTGTATTTGTACTCGTACTGTTAATTTATATTTTATTAAGAACTAAAATAATTCTGTAATATGCTTTTAACGCTATGGAAACGTGTGATGCAAATTACCTATACCTACTTAATACAATAACTACGGATTAAAAGATCCTTACCGTATGTAATACAGTTTTTTGCTTGCATTCTATACTTTTTCATAAAAAATATGTTGTGTTAAAATCACTTAATATGTGTGTGCATGCAGCAAAGGTTGGGGTTTGAGGATACTAACCACACTTAATACAGTTGTGCCCTTGCGTTTTATTCTTTTGAACATGTGTTAAAAGTACTTAGTACGTTTGTGCGTAACGAACTGTTTGTTGTTTGTGGATAGTACCCGCACTTAATACAGTTTAGCACGAGCATTTCATTTTGATCGAGTGTCGATAACGTAATTAAGACGTTTGCGCATAAATGTGTTCCAGGTTTATTTAAGCCTAAACGCACTTAATATGCTGTTTGGTGCAAGTTTTTTAAGTTTAAGTGCATGTTTTTTACCCACTACAAAACTTAGAGACTGTATTAGAAAAAAAATGTATGAGGCAATGACACTGGCTGAATACTAAAGTAGTGGCGACTACGATTCAGACTATTGAGGGAGCTGCAATCAACAAAGCCACTGTATTGGTCGATGGATCTCTAAACTGCACTGCTTGGGAACAGAGGAAGGTTCTAGAATTAATCGTAATTTCGGAGTCACTGGTTCATAATAATAAGAATTTTGGAACCATACTGGATAATTCAACCCTTTAATTAGACACAAATAGGTCGCTCCTCCCTCTAAAATAAATCTGAACAGAATGCCGTAGAAATTTTGCGTAACGACCTACTATTTTTCTCCTTATATTGATTCTGAATCTTCTTTTCAACCTCCATCGCCTTCATCGGAGGACATCGACAATGCTAAAGAAAATAACAATGAACCGCAGTCTGAGTGTGCGCAGAGCAATCGCGGCAAGCGCTTCTCACTCATGATTATGGGGCGCGGACCGTCCCGAAACATGTCGAGCTATTTTCGACTTTATAGACGTGAGTAACCCGGTCTAAGTATATTAAAATAACAATGCTAATGTACCAAGAAGAAGACGGAAAGGTCAGCCTGAAAAGTTGCAAATAATGTGATCCATGACTTACGTCAAATTGGTCAAAGCTAAAATGTAAATTTTTCGAACAAAATAAAACCATTCCTACAGATTTTTCAAAATGTCCTATCGCAATTATACATAATACATACTCGTAATGTACAAGTTTAAAATAAGACTTTTGTAAACAGACTGATTTATTTAAGATTTCCGCAGATTCAAATGAATTCAAACAGATCCAGTGATTATTTACTGGTATTATTATGTTTCTATTTTTTTCTGCAAATTGTATTGTATGTTGTGTGTATCATCAAATAAATTATTTATATTCTACTCTATTCTGCCTACGGCTGTTTTTTTGTATATTATTAACCTTTTGGCCGCCGGACCCTGTTCGCCAAGACGCTCACTCACACGCCAGAGCAAATTTTAAGTAAACAACTAATAAAAAGTTTAGGGATTGCAAATAGTGATATCGATATTCATAATTAAAGGTGGAATTCTTCTCAATTTGCCTTTTTTTATTTCCAAACTTAGATTTCTCTCAAAATTTCTAAACTAAACAGATTTACTATACAAGAAAATGTTGAAAATAAAGGACTTTATCATGAAAAACAACAACTAAACATTATCGAATCATGAAGTAATATCACCGCACTAGTCTGTACGAGTAGTCTTCTATACATGTCAACGGCGCGCAGGGCTCGTCTTTAGTTCCGACTGACAAATACTGTTTACGCGCGAGTTAAGTAATAATAGCGTCTGAGTCAACGGCATAAGCGCTTGTCGGTACGTAAACTTTATAAACCATAAGATTAGAGACGCGCATCGTGTCTCGATAAATTTACATACTTACCGGAGGGTTTTCGGAGAAAACTAACAGGTGGATTTAATAATATATATATATACAGTATGTATCAGAATGAAAGGCAAAACAAGAAACCCGTTAATGTTTAGATCATAAATATGAGCATGGTACTTACCTAATTCATCAAAAATACGACAGGTTTTACGTGTGGTATAAAAATATACATTTATTATTATTGTGTTGCACCTCCCCTGTATTATTTGTTTACAATCTTATAAATGACATTTCTTAAATTACCAACTGACAGACAGGCGTCAAACCTTGTTGAAGTTTGGATTTTTACCTAGTTACAAACAAATAGTTAACAAAGCGCTTGCGCGTTGCCTATGACTACAGCCATTATTAAAATAATTACCTAGGTTACTTATAAACAGAACTCAAAGCACATGTGTATTGACATAACAACGTTAATGTTAATTAGTTGCCCCTAGCTACATATCAACAGTACGCAATACGCATGCACTGTCAAAAATCAAAAACGTAAACAAACCCTATAGGATGTTACAAAAACCATTAACCGACTGCAAAAATATGGTCTTCGAGTAATTCATTTAGTAATTTTATGCCATAAAACATGTATTTAGGCACGTGAAATGCACGTCATTACATTGTACTCGAGTTCCCCGTCAACCAGTTTTAAGGTTTGCTCTTCGTTGTGATACATACTGTATATATCGGTTATATATATATATATCGAGTTAAAATGTAGACCTCCGCTGTCACTGCGGTCAATAATTTATTCGGCAAATAAACCGCAATGGACAATTTACTGAAGAAGCTGCCTAAACTTTATCCATTATTATGCCTTTTTTTTCTACATATACCTACTTACTACGAGTAGTTACCAACAATGAAAATAATTGGCAATTAAATGTTTGAACGCTTAAATAAAACCAGATTCGTGAAAACATATTCATTTTAAAAACTTGCACATCAATTGAACTTTCCCATCCCTAGCTGTCTTTTATACATGCCAACGGCGACAGTGACACGGAAAAATGTAGAAATTATAAGCATATTTTTTAAATCCTTTATTATGAAACAATGGATTCATATACCTGCTTAAAAAGTAAATGTATGAAAAAACAAAGGGTCAACAAGTTGACACGAGTACAAAATAATTTTTAAATTCTATTATTTTACCATTTAGTAAGCGGTTGAAACTTTGTCTTGTATACAAGACGACGGCGTTAGTGTATCGTACTATCGTTGTCTTGTATAGGTGACAACGGCGGTCAAAGGGTTAAAAATAGTGTTTCTCTATTTTTTCTTATTTCACGTGAAACAATGGCAGCGAGTTTGCGTATTTTTTTTTATCGTGGCTTTTTTTGTGTTTAATTTGTTCGGTTATTTTTACGTTTAAGAGTTTTATTTGTTTAAAATAGGTATGTGTAAAATAAGACACTAATGATAGCCAGTAAAAATCCTTAAAACATACTTTTAATTAAATCATCAATATCTTAACTACATTGAGTTCACCCTTTTGGTGTGCACACTTGTACTAAGTGAGGGGATGGGTTCATTTAACATTAATTTTCACGACCAAATCGTTATAATATTTAAATAATTAGTTGATAAAGTTAATCTCAAAGATCTGTTCTATATTTAAAAAGCGTTACTTAATTGCTTTTTTGGACAACTGCTGAGTTATTCATTTGCAAACATTAAAATTACTCTCCTGTAAAATTTGCAAAAACGCACTTAATACGATTGTGAACTAGGGTATCGATATATAACATACAGCATATGACATAACATACATAACAGCATATAACATACATACAGCACATGAGCATATGGCCTCTTAAATAGCTTTTGTCCTAGCTTCTCGCCCGAAGGGTCTGAGAGTGTAACGTGTCTGAGAAATGTACAGCCGGCATAAGTATGAATTAAAAACCTCAGTTTCTACGATTACAACAAATTGCATTGCATTGCATTGCATGCGAAAATTGCCGCCATAACTGTAGTTAAGTTGGGTACTTAGAAACTACAATTAAGTGGAACTCATAAGTGTTTGTGACATGAAGTCGGAATTGCGACATTAAAGTAGTGTTGGAACAAGCTGGGAATGAACTGACAAATATTAAAAGTGACAGAACAGCGATATTGAGTTTAAGTTTACGATTAGTGCGAAAAGGAGGAAAAGGAGGACCAAATGGAGTGTTTTAAATCGACACGAGCTGTGAATTACCTATTCGCATTTGTGTATCCTACGACGTTTTACAGTACATATGGCACTTTGAATTTTTGACGCAAGCACATAAAGTGGTCATTATCGCACTAGTGCTGTAATGTAAGCCAATATGTACTGTAATAGTACATTACCTATCTAGTGCGGTAAAACAAAGAAAGGCCGAGATCGCAGATGTTTGTGACCCGAGCTGCAAGCGAGGGACGTAAATATGCGATCAAGGGCTTTATTTATTACCTCACGTGTTAGGTACATCATTTTATGCCTACACTTGGGCAGAAATCGGCTTTTTCCGTACGCGTAGCGTGCGGAAAAAGGCACTTTATGGCCAGGTGTGGCATAAAGATTTTTTCATCACACCTGCTCGTAAATGGTGATATTTATTATTTATTTATATAATATCACCATTTACGAGCAGGTGAGCTCAAGAAGGCTTGTGTTACGGGTACGATATACATAATATACAAATACATAGAAACAATCCATGAATCAGGAACAAATATCTGTATTTGTAGGTATATTATGCACATTGCACGTAGAACCGATGGCCGTTGGGGCGGAAAGGTTCTCGAGTGGCGACCGCGTACCGGAAGGCGCAGCGTGGGTAGGCCCCTCACAAGGTGGACTGATGACCTGGTGAAGGTCGCAGGAGTCCGCTGGATGCGGGTGGCGCAGGACCGGTCATTGTGGAAATCTTTGGGGGAGGCCTATGTCCAGCAGTGGACCACTTTCGGCTGAAATGATGATGATGATGTATATGATGTATATCGTACCCGTAACACAAGCCTTCTTGAGCTTACTGCGGGACTTCGTCAAATTGTGTAAGAATGTCCTGTAGGTACCTAATATTTATTTATTTATTTATCTCTGTCACACTTGCATTTTGGTGGAAGAAAGTTTTCCCGTCAATACCAATTTTCAATAGTCGCGGTAGGCGTGCTGAACTGTACACAATTATTGAATGAAACCCCACTTTAAACCATCAAAACCTCTGCATACTAAAATTGCCGACATAACTATAGTTGGTACTTGAAAACTACAATTAAGTGGAACTCATGTGTTTCTGACATGAAGTTGGAAGTGCAGTATTAAAGTGGTGTATGAACAAGCTAAGAATAAACTGGCAAGTACATAATAGTACCTACATTGTATATTAAGGGGAAACAAGAAATTCTTGTACCGCCCGTGATACATAGGTACTTGTCGCTTGCTGACAAGGCGCTTATGCCATAAACAAGTATTTTGAAATTAATAATTACTCATTTCGCTCTCTCATCTCATCTCATCCAGTATATTTAAACATAATTATTAAACGGGTCTAACGCGAATTAATTTGTTTACCTTATTTACCGACGTTTCGACACAGGTTTCACTGGTCATGGTCGCGGCTGACTGACCCGTTAGACCCGTTTAATAATTATGTTTAAATATGTGTTTAAATCGCGAAAGTTTTAAATGTTATCATCCAGTATAGCTTTGTTATCATCATTGTTACTGCAAATATCATAATCAATATGCCTTGATATTTGGCATTTTCAACATAACATAACCTTTGAACTAGACCACTAAAATGAAGAAATCGCTACCGATTTTTGAATGACTGAGGCGGAATTCGTGGCAAGTATTATGGCGGCGGATATCCGGTTACGGGTCAATCAGTGTCGGGGAATTTAAGAAAAAATGGCGGGAGCGACAGCAAAACAGGTTCAGATAATATTAAGTATTTCTCACAAGTAAAGGATGACTCACAGTTGAAAACGGGCCGGGACGATCTGTCAGGTTAAAGTATAATGTAAAATTTAGTTCAGTTGAACTTAAGAAAAACTAACTGGCAAAAACTAGTAACGACTGAATTATCTGCAATTTCTTAAGGAATAGGCAGGGCGGCATTATAGAAGCAAAAAATTTACCAAGATTTGAGTTTCGAACATTAAAAAAAAATCTTTTTTTTAACTCTGTCGCTATAGGTACTGCGTTTCAAATATTACGAGTGCCTATAATGTGCCGATATATACCTACTTTATTTTATTATTGAACTATTTATTTATTTATTTAAAACTTTATTGCACAGTAAATAATGTACAAAAGGCGAACTTAATGCCAGAAGGCATTCTCTACCAGTTAACCTTTGGGCCAAACAGAGATCAAAATTTATAGGTGCGGGAAGTATTTAATTGTGAGTAAATATTATTTGGTTTCGCTGTGTGGTATAAACATTACACTAGTTATTACTTGTAACAAAAGTACAGCGAATATCGTGGGTGGTTTTAATTATTTAATTATCCGCCCGACCGCTAGTTTTTAAATTTCCTTCCATTTTTACAACGTTAAACTGAAAAGTATCTTGCGTATCCCATCCCCCAAAAATCGCATAAAAAACACTATACGTACACGTTCAATATAAAACCGATATGCAACGACAAAGGCGATTGTTCTGCCGACGCTCCCGCCATCAATATGCGTCGACGCGACGTGACAATAAGATTTATTAGCGCTCATTACTCGTGCCACGTGTCTGGTAGCATCAGCAAAAGCCGAAGCTTCCAAAATATGCACACGGAAATTTTGCATAATTTAGTGTATTTTTTTTCACACCACCTTTGAAATGGGTCTAAATTAAGCCCAAATCGAAGATAAGTCCTTGGGCGTAATACAGCTCGTTAAGTCTAAGAATGCTTGCGCACAATATCACCATTAACGAGCACGTAAAGATAAAAAAGTAGGTTTTCGTCACACCTGTTCGTAAATTGTGTTATTATATGCAAGTATATTTAGAGTTAATGAGCTGTATTAAGCCCATGGTCTTTAAGGATTCTCATACTACTTTACCGCCCGCCCGGAGCTCCCGGAGGACCTGCCACGCGTTCGCCGCACGTAGTCGCCGCTCACTCCGGAGTACTGTGGACTGTGCTACTACACGACCGCTAATAATTATTGTTTCTTTATCTGTCTACGAAGTGTATTTATTTCCTCGCAAATGTGATGAAAAACATTGTATGTATCACGGGCGGTACAAGAATTACGAACTCGTGCTAAAATTAAGTTAACACTCGTTCGTAATTTCATGTTTACCGCACTTAACAAACAATGTACTACTACAGTACACATGGTGCTACTTTACCGCCCTAGGGAGATACTGAACACTTTACGTGCTGGCTTCGAATATTCAAAGGGCCATATGTACTGTAAAACGTCGTACGATAAAAGGGCGAATTACGTCTTCGCACTTGTATTGTACTTTTTACAAATGCTGCCATTGCAGACTGTGCTCTATGCGCACACGACAATTACTCATCGAGAGGACTCTAACAAGCCCCTGCATTGTTGTATGCGTTGTTTATAGCGCTTCGACGGAAGAATTATATTGTTTTGTAACCAAAATATCCATACTGTAGGCCACTGTAGGACTATGTCATAGTGACGCTATAAATCAGATTGTAAGAAATCTCTCACTACTTTTCATTGTGACATGGTTCTAGAGTGATCAACTTATTTATCTTATGATTTGTATGTTACGATAATGCGACCGTTTCAGTAGTGAATTTTGATGAGGTAGTGCGAAAATACAAGGAGAAACAGTGAAAAAACATGTAGCGCCTTTTGTTTACATTATTATAGATGACTCACACTAGAACGGGACGGGACGGGGCGGGACGAGAAAATCTGTCAATTTCTATAGAAAGCGTCACGTGACATCCGAGGGCTCCGAGCTATCACGTGATTCTTTCTATAGAGATCGACAGGTTTTCCCGTCCCGCCCCATCCTGTCCCGTCCCGTGCTAATTTGAGTCATCCTTTAGGAAGCTTTTCAAACATATACTATAAATAAAACTGTATAATTGACACCTTTAAAATATACAGCTACTCTATTTCACCTCTGCGCTGAGTAGGTACTTAAGGTGCATGTGTTGACACGATCTTGACCCGATTGTCGTGTCCGGTCATAATGAGGCGCTGCGACAATTTTCTGCCACATAAAAATCTAGCATATTACACTCTCACTTCCTGTAAATATTATCTATACACCGCCCCTATTCCACCACGGTGACAAATTTGCCAATTGTCAGCATAATTGTTACTAGTACAGGCGTCGCTGGGCTACAGGCGCCGCTTACTGTACGGGCTTACTATTGTCTTCGCCACAAACATGTCGTGTATAAATAAAAAACATTCTTATTATCACTCAAAACTAATATTTTTGAGATGACTTTTTGTCAATTTTCACAAGAAAACAACATAATAAATAAATAAATAAAATAAATAAATATTATGGGACATTCTTACACAAATTGACTAAGTCCCGCAGTAAGCT
This sequence comes from Lathronympha strigana, assembly GCA_949128165.1. Lineage (NCBI taxonomy): Eukaryota > Metazoa > Arthropoda > Insecta > Lepidoptera > Tortricidae > Lathronympha > Lathronympha strigana. The sequence goes on from OX421903.1 coordinate 1,935,007, forward strand.
CAAGAAGGCTTGTGTTACGGGTACTCAGACAACGATATATGTGATATACAAATACATAAATACATAGAAAACATCCATGACTCAGGAACAAATATTTGTGTATAATGTCACGTATATATATATATACATAATTATATCCGATACGCAGGAAGAGACTCATGTTTTTTTTATGTAGACGTTTTTTATTTTAATATTTATTTGTTTATTTTATTATGAAATAAAATTTAAAATAAAGTTAGTTATACCTCCTACTTGTCCATCCTGTATATATTGTCAACCTACGTTCATTTTATAAATAGCATTATAAATACAAGCTATAAAGCTTAATAAAGATTTATCATAAGGAACAGCAACTAATCTTTCTAATTAATTGCTACTAAGTATATTACGTTTTAATAAGCTTTTATACCTGATATTACTTTACCCCTTAGAACAATGATTTACGAGTACCTACTTAATTTTAAATATGCTTTCTCAAGTACGGAAGTATTTCATAATGTTTATTATACGCGGAGAGCTTCGTTTAAAGGATGACTCGCACCAATCCGATCCGATCCAGGACGATCTCTGTCTCTATAGAAATAATCACGTGATAGCTCGGAGCCCTCGGAGGTCACGTGACGTTTTCTATAGAAACTGACGGATCGTCCCGGATCGGATCGGATGGGTGTGTGTCATCCTTTAGGGAGAGACTAATATATGTATACCTACTTATAATTTATGCTTGTAAATGAGCGTTGGTGGCAACTTTTAATCCGAGGGTTGCAGGTTCAAATCCCGGTTCGTACAGTTTAATTCATAAATATATGAGCATTTCCAAGGCTTCAAAAATATCTGTACACCCTTAGGACATTGACAACAAGTCGTATATCACGGCGTCGAGGGTTAAGCACAGAACATTGTTCAGTCTCTCCGGTGGACTATTCAAAAGTCACGGGTATAAAGCTTGAATTTCTAATTTCATCCTTATCTACATCGAGAGATGATTTTTAATAAATCAATAACGTACCTACTCCTTTTCTTTTGCATTGTTTTGTTGTTTTTGTATTGTATAGTAGATTACATACCAAGGCCGTTTTAGTGGGAAATGTCTCGAATCCCATGTAATTGTTGGCCGAGGCGAAGCCGAGGTCGACTAACATATGATCCGAGGCTTTCCCATTTAACGGCCGAGGTTTGTATACTATTTTTCTGCCCGACGGAGCCGGTAGGTGGCAATTTAGTTTTGCGTAAAGTGGCGCTTACCGGCCGGAGGACTGAAAAAATCATTACCGTCCCCAAGCTGTTCACTATTGAACACAGTTTTAGTAAGACATTTAGTTTAGTAGAGCCAGTCTCTCCTGTGGCCAATAGTTAACAGCTTGTGTGCATGTAGTAATGATTTTTATCATATATGTAATGCATTAGAAAACGAGTACCTTTTAATGTGAATAATTAAGGGTTCAATAAGAAAATCAACCTTCATAGCCCTTAACTTTTTTAAAGTCCACTGAAAAGACCCGTAACATTATTTTGAGTTTAACCCAAATATCGGGTGCTCAATAAAACAAACATACATGGTAAATATTCCGTTTGAAATGGTCGTACATATTTTGTTCTTGCTTTCTCTAGTTTGCTAATCCTGCTTTCAAATCCACTCTCTCGTCATTACCCCTCTGAGCCTGATGGAACTCTAATACCTCCTGCGCAATCTGACTGCTTTCTACCAAAGGACTCTGATTTGTCACGTAAGTCCTATGGCAATGGGCAAAGTCAGAGTGGTCAGGTTGTGATGCCAACCAGGCTATGGACGATGTCTGCACCACATGGGCGGCTCAGGGAGAGTAGTCGCTTCTGTACTGCATTGGATTAACAGTACGGACTTGGCAGCACTCTGAGTGACCAAGCAGTCCTGTTTAGGGAGGCTCTGCTTGCCCCGCTCAGACTAGAAAAGGTGTCCCAAAAAAGGCTTGCCTACCCAAGACGGAAGTAGTAACCGCGGCTGCTTTAGCATCATTAAAAACGCGGTCGAACACAGAAGAATAATAAAAGGTGATGATGATGAGTTTGCTAATTTCAATGACAATGACTACTAAAAATGCTAGCAAAGTTAAAAAACGACTATTATATAAATACACCTCCATTACTCCACTCTTTATTATAGTAGCACTTGTTTTCCTTCAACTTCCTGTCTATTAATAATAAGCAGTAAGTAAATGCAGCTTTTATACGATATAGTTGTTTCTTATTAACCGGGAAATTGCCTACAGTATCAATATTAAGCGCCATTGCAGGAAATAAGCTGGGAAATTACTCTTTTTGTACGAGGTTCGACTTAGCGTGTTTTTTCCTTGAAACTCAATTACTTAAACGATATCGGATAAAAAAACAATAAATAATCAAACAGAAAGAAAATATACAGGATGACCGTATACTAGAGCAAATATTTAGGGACTCCAAACACTACAGGAGGCAGTTTGCAACCTTAAAACGATGATAGGTTTCGTGGACGAACTAGGGTGGTTAGAGTAGATCTACCTCGCGATTACGCAAAAAAGGCACAATGGATGTCGATTTTCGGAAAAGCCCTGGAAAACTAACTAATACAGGATGACCTCAGCCATTGGACAAAGCCTGAAATCCTACATAGGGCTATATCTTTGTAATCCTCAAACGTTAATATTTTTTAATCGATGAAAATCGGAAAATAATATTTCGGAATATTTGGGTTATTACCCAAATTAATGAGGTTTTCCGGAAAATATGTACAGTCAAAGAATTTAATTTTTGACCCACTTAAAGTTGACAGTCTGTCAAAATGTATTGAAATGCAAAAGAAAAGTTTGCGAAATATGTCGCAAATTAAATTTCTTGACTGTATGAAACACAGTTTATACTTTGTAAATAATATGAAACATTATGAAATAAATAAATAAGTAAATTATTCAATAAATTATTATGGAATATCTTTAGACATCTACCAGCCGCATTTCAGTGATAAAACATCGCGAGGAGACCAGATTCCGATTTCCCCTCTAAGTTTTAGAGATCACCAATTTCCCCATAAATGTCTGTTTTCGGGGTCATTACTTGCTTGCAAAATGTACAGTGTGATTATTTTTGTTACGGTAACTGTACAAGTTTACTTTACCTATGCAAGTTTGCAACTCACAACTACATGCAAAAGAGCCTTTACTAAAGCTTATACCTAAACTTAGTTGATTTTCTTTGCCCAGTTTGAAAACCACTCCAAACTATTCATCGTTTCACCTGCATGGAAACTAGGAAGCTATCACGATCCAAAGCTATTATTTCCTTACTTAGGCAAACCAATATAAACGTGACTTTTAGCTCCATTACAACTAACTGTGACCAGAGACCTTACTTACCTGGTTTGCCTTTGATGGCCGAAACCAATAGGAATATTAGGAATAAGCTCAGCTCCAAACTTCATAAGCCTCAGTTAACTGCCTCTATTCCAAGAGGTCGGAAGTACACCGTGGTTTGAAGGTAGATATAATGTTTTGGACTGAGGGTGTAGAAGAATGTTCTGGTCATTTCGGGACTTCGGTGTGTGGTGGCGTGTTGAATAACATGCAAGGGAACAGTTAGCAGAGTATAACAGTACGTTACCTAGAATCTGGCGTTTGAGCTGCGAATGTAGGGAAGCCACACCCTTTAACGCACAGAACAAATAAGACAAGTATGCTTGTCAAACATTGAAACCGTAATCAAACGCGCAAAGATGTCAACTGGATTGAGAAGATTGTAATCGAAATGAAACGTCTGGTTCATGTAACTGGTGACATGCTGGTGACGGAAGAGCTGGTGGCTTCCTCGCACAATGTATCAGCATTGCGATACAACGAGCAAATGCCGCCAGCATCCTAGGTACTATGCCTCAAGGACCTATTTTAGTAAGTTACACTAACTGTAAATATTTTGAAAATAAATGTTGTACTTACCCAATTAAAATGAGTATGTGATTACGTGAACTATTTTCAATTGTAACATAATACTCGTAACCCAACACGTACTCAAACACCACATCTCTTAAACATAACTTTTATATTGCCAAGACTGATAAATGTTTATTGTTACGTTTTTCGAGTGTTGTGTAATCTCTTTTCCACGCGTGAAATATTCATTTAAAGATGGCTTCGCTTTTGCTCACTTTGTTAATCCTTAAGCATTAGTGAGAAATCATATATTTATGCGTTAAGCTATGCGGTATGTCACAGACTAATATGATGGTAAAGAATTCGGAAACAGTCCTCACATTTGTTATTTCATAGTCTGTCTCATGCATGGCGCTGATAACGCGTTGTATTTGCCTTGAAATACTACTTGGAGCTCGAAAATTTATGTAAAGTATGACTGCTTTCTACTTTCTCAATTAGAAAATGCACGGAACTGAAAGGACCCAACATAAACCACGTACGAAGCCTTCCTCTTTATCACACTTATGTACTTCGTACGCAAGCGCACTTCGTTGGAAACTGTATATGGGGATACTGTTTTAGATACTGATACTATGCAACAATAGCGTATCCATATCCGGAGCGACCTGTCTAGATACCGGAATCAGCAACTTGTCACCTGTGTTCGTACACTCACACACATTAATATTCGTATTGAAATATTGATAAACATAAATAGCACAGTGAAATGTCAAAATGATCTAGAGCAGTTTAATTTACACTACGTTCTTATTCTCTATTCATCCAAATTATATAAAACGAATTCCCTGCGTGCGAAGATTGTACAAATTAAATAATATTTAAAACGGGTAACTCACGTAATTTAGTCGATTTTCGCTCGACATGTTTCGTTCTTTACGAAGAACGTCGTCAGGAGCGCCGCCCCCCGCGCCGCTATCACCGCCAGCTGCAAGTAGCAGAGCAGATAGGGCATTAGCCCGCAGTGTACGACTTGCCTCTGTCGCGGGTGGTCGCTCCTGATGACGTTCTTCGTAAAGAACGAAACATGTCGAGCGAAAATCGACTAAATTACGTGAGTGACCCGTTTTAAATATTATTTAATATGTTCGAGTCTCACGAGAGTTTTATAGTTAAAGATTGTACAAAGTGTCAATGTGGCTCAATTAGCCATGATTAGCCTAGGCTAACACTTTAAAATGTGCGTTTAGTACACATTATTATACACATAGAACGGGTCTATCGCAAATTTACATAATTTTAATCATACATGAAAGTTTAATAAGAAAAACTTAATTGTATGGGACAGGACATCCCATTAAGCAAACTCTCCATAAAAAATTGAGTCAACAATTTTTATGTCCTATTTTTCAAAATCAGATCTCGATCTGAGGCCTTACCATGACGTCTTAACGCGATTCAGTTGAGGTTTAGTTTAGACTCAGTTTAGGTCGTTGCATGGAAGCGACTCAGTTTAGGTCGTCAACTAAATCGCGTTAAGACGTCATGGTATTGCCTCAGATCCCCTTCAAACGGATCACCAGCATTTTAGCTACATCTTGTACATGCGTAGCAACCCACTAAGTTCCTTTTTTAAGTTCTAATCACTGGACCTAACTGAATATTGTGATATTTTATTTGAATATTTTGGAGACAGTTTTATTCATAAGGACTGTACCGTACGGTCAGCTAATCCGTCATCGCCACAACTCGAGTGACCGACGGAACGATTTATAAAGGCATAGCCTGTTTGACACGAGGCTCCTATGGTGATTTAAGGCTGCACAAATGTGGTATCGATATCCAGAGAGTGCAGGCGTAAACCTATATTTAGAATAATACAGTAGCGCCCTCATTAGGAGATTGTGTTTTCATTAACTGTAATTTTGCTGCTTTCATAACTTTCGATCTTTATTACACGGTTTTATTTTCTTTCTTATGCTGTAGCAATTACGATCTAAACGGAAAATTGAAAAAAAAAACCTTTCTACGAGTATTTAGGTGTATAAGCCAAAAGGAGGAAGTATTAAACGATATCACACACAAATTATAAATTGGAAGAGATGTCACATACTACAGGAAAAGTGACCAAGGCCCCGGGTGAGCCGGGGGCCTTGGTCACTTTAAAAAAATCTTTCAATTTATAATTTATATATAATAGTGTGACTACTTTAAAAAAAAACAAAAAACATGAATCAAAACATTTATTATATTAAATAAATGATTTGATTCGTGCTTTACAATTGGATATCACACACAATTCAACGTTGAGAAATAAAGAAGAAATTCTAAAAACCAATCACTAGTGAACAAGTAAGTAGATAGATAGGTATATGAATATACTTGTTTATCTCAGCTTCAGTAATATTAATAAAGGCACATGTTGAGTTGTTTAAAAAAGATCAGCCTGCAAAAAGACAGCGTCTTTAACTTTATTTTACTATCAATATTAAACGCCTCAAATTAAATGTATACACGCAAGCTCCAGTAAGTTTACGACAAACATCTTTTAACTATTAAAACAAATACAGCAGATACCGTTATACCTACAACAACAGGACTATTTGCGTAATTTATGCCATATTTGTATGGAAAACATAACCCTCCCGGATGGTGACGTGGTTAAAGCGGATAACGTAATTATTAAAACCGGCCATGGCGCCCCAACAAACAGTTAAAATTCAATAGCGACCCAAATCCGAGCAAACATAAAAGCGGTGGTTGCGAGGAACGATATAGGAGGCCCCACGTTGGGCGCCAATACTACTTTAACTTTTTGTGCCACTTAGACTACAGTGTACGGTGATTAAAAAGTTAGCTCTTAAGGATGACTTACACTAGCACGGGACGGGACGGGACGGGGTGGGACGGGAAAATCTGTCAATCTCAATAGGAAGAATCACGTGATATCTCGGAGCCCTCGGATGTCACGTGACGCTTTCTATAGATATTGACAGATTTTTCCCGTCCCGCCCTGTCCCGCCCCGTTCTAGTGTGAGTCATCCTTTATTTTATTTTATTTTATTTATTTAAGAAGTTCAACAGCGTTTACAGTGAATGACATACAATAAACATATATACTTATAAGCATAGCCAATAACAGAACTCCCTAGAATTTATACAAAAATATCATCTGGGGATAGACTTGTGACTTGAGCTGTGCAAGATATTTAAATATGAAAAAAAAAATCTAAAGAATAAGGTAATAGGAAAAAGAAAGTAGCAATTGTAACAGTTAACTGGAAAATAAACAAAAAGTATGAGCGACAAAACCTTATAAATAAGTAAACAAGCAAACCTATTATTTTATTTACATTTGTACATGTGTGTGTGTGTGTGTGTGTGTGTGTGTGTGTGTGTGTGTGTGTGTGTGTTTGTGCGACACTACCAGGTAAGTTGCTTTGCAATCTGTGATTTGAAAGCACGTCTGGAGGTGGAAAAGAGGTCAATGTTTTGGAATAATTTGTCGTAGGTACGTGAAATTCTACTCAGGACAGAATTTTGGCCATAATTGGTACGGTGACAGGGAATTTGAAATAGCGCGGTGTTACGAGTACGGCGAGAGGGAGCGCGGAGCCCTAATTGTGAGAGTAATCCTACGCACTCTAGATGCCCGCTGAGGATATCATGAAGGAACATCATGTCAGTTACAGTTTGCCGAGTACTGAGTGGGACAATATTGTGGTATTTACATCTATCTTAGTTTTAATGACTTCATTAACCTAACAAATACCTAATATGTCTGTAGGTACCTGTAGTTTACAGTTGACATTAATATTGTATATATAGTTTTTAATTTTTAATGTCCATATTATTATAGATTTATCTGTTATGAATGTTGACATGTAATATGAATTATTATCAATAAAATATGAATATGAATATGAATATGAATATGAATATCCTCATAAGCTTCTGGGAATTTTCGCAAGCGAAAATCTAAATACCTGGTAAATTTTTCTTGTATACGTTCGATCCGGTGTATGTGAGTTATGTAATGCGGAGACCACACAGTGCTAGCGTACTCTAGTGTACTGCGTACATACGCGTAATATACAGTTTTGATACAGGACAGGTCAGTCATAGGGCGGCACACTCTGAAGACAAAGCCGAGGCATCTAAATGCTTTGTTTACAATAATGTCTATGTGTTCTTTCATAGTGAGTTTGCTATCAAGGTTTATTCCCAGATCTCGAATAGTCTGTGATCTTTCAATGGGACATCCTTGAATAACGTATGGAAACGATAAACAAACGCGCTTGCGACTAAACGACATAAGCTGGCATTTACTCACATTAACCGTTATTCTATTGGCTAAATAGTAATCTGACAAGCTATCTAGATCGATCTGGAGATTTTGGCAGTGTGAAATAGTACGAGTGTCTAAAAAGATCTTGGTGTCATCCGCGTACATCAAAAATTGAGAGTATTTAAAGCATGTATAGATGTCATACAGATAGACGTTATACAATAGGGGACCCAGATGAGACCCTTGCGGTACTCCAGATGTGACATCTACAAAGTCAGATCGATGCCCTCCCACTACAACCGCTTGGGAACGGTTAGACAGGTACGACTTTATCCACCGTAACAGGTCTCCTTGAATTCCTAGGTGTTCTAACTTTTGCAGGAGGATGACGTGATCTACACGATCAAATGCTTTTTCAAAATCAGTGTAGATCACATCTACCTGACCGCTCGTTTCCATTTTATTCAGTATAAAGTCGGTAAATAAGGCTAGGTTGGATACTGTTGACCTATGTTTTAGGAAACCATGTTGTTCGTGTGGAATGCTGGGCACCAATGTGGTGTAGAAAGTGTTGTAAACAAGCTTTTCGAAAATTTTACTGAATACATTTAGGATAGATATTGGCCTGTAATTTTCTACATTAAGTTTAGAGCTTTTTTTATGTATCGGTACTATGTGCGCTTGTTTCCATATCTTGGGAAAGGTACCCTCAGATAAGGATCTGTTGAATATTATAAAAAGGGGAACAGCTAGGGAAGCGTGGCATCGTGCAACAAATAATGAGGGAATAGTGTCGCTTCCCGCCCCTTTCTTAGTATTTAGATGTTTTAAGAATTGACAGATATCTTCGATAGTTAGCTTTAAACTAGCAGTGTGGTTGGGACTGCCCGATTGAGGTGGAGGCAAAGTTGTTGTGGGATACATTGAGGCCGGTTGAACAAAAACACTATGGAAGAAGTTATTAAATGCTGAAGTGATCTCCGCGGGAGTCGTGTGCTTAATTCCCTGATAGGTGACATATTTTGGGTAGTTTGGATTATTGCGCTTAGATTTTACGAATGTCCAAAGTTGTTTAGGGTCTTTTTTAATATTTATTTCCATACTTTTAATGTAATTGTTATAGCATTCCACCTGCATTTTTTTTTGTCTGGCTCTAAGTAAAGAGAATTCAGAGTAATCTAACCGGTTATTGTACTGCTTCCAACGAGAGTGAGCTTTCGACTTTTCCCGTATCACTTTTATTAGTGCCCTGGTGTACCAGACAGGGTAGTTATGTTGGGTATTAACTTGTTTTTGGGGTACATGTTTATTTATGCATATTGAAAGGTGATTATAAAAAACACTGACAGCCGCTTCAACGTCAATACAATCGTCCACGAGTTCTTTGTGCCAGTCTATGCTATTTAGGTATAGGTTAATTGCGGCATAGTCTGCTTTACTATACACAGAACGTGTACATGCGTTAGGTTTGATATTTTTCACGCATATATCTGTGGCGTCAATAATAAAAGCGGGATGAAAAGTGTCTATTGGAAGGAGAGGTGAGTCGGATTTAAGTAAATTCAACGAGAAGGTACTGAAAGCTAAGTCGAGAGTATTTCCATGGGAATTAGAAAGGTAATTGTATTGAGAGAAGCCGAGCAGACTTAGTTTATCTATGAGCCTATACCCACATTCCTGTGTCTCTACCGAGCCTCGATTTATCACAATAGGGCCATCACGTTCCCAAGTTATGCACGGCAAATTGAAATCACCTAGAATCAGACAATGATGATTATTTTTGTCGCTAAAAACTTTTTCAGCCGTACATAATAAAGTGTCTATGTCACGGCTTTGAGTAGACGAGTTTCCAGGCACGTAGGCACAAGCTATATGTAAATCTGCACTAGCATGTATGTATTTACCTGGTATTGTAACCCACTTTAATTCTGATGGTAAACTCGTCCGTTCAAAGCGAGCATAAGCATTCAATCCTCGCCTAACACAGAGCGCGACACCACCACCTGTTTTTTTCCCCGTAAATGCCAAGTCCCGATCGCAACGGAATATGTCATATCGCGAATCACAAAACTCTGAGTCGAATATTCCATCGCATAACCATGTCTCCGTAAGGGCTATTATGTCGTAGTCATTGTTTAAGATGTTACTTAATAGCGTATGCGTCTTTGTACGTATGCCTCGGACATTTTGATAATATATCTGTAATGCGCCTGTTATTGTCATAAACCAGTTGTATGTGCACGAATTAAAACGAATATGTTGTAAAATAAGGAAGAAATAATATAGGCATACGATAGCGCGAGAAGGTAAACAATAAGTACTATGTCCGCTTGTAGGCATCTAACTTGCGTGGGATAATTTGTGTTCAAACACCTAGTTATTAAAGACGACAGTTGCTTGCAATCATGTCCCGGTACGTGATATCGATGTACTGGCCTAGACACAAACAGTGTTACGTAAAGATTCGGGTAAAGAATAAGTTTGTGCAATAAAACAATATTTTGATAACTGATATCGGTTTTCATATATAATCGGTAATAATCATAATCATAAAGTAGTGTGTAAAAACAAAAACTATTAAGTTTATTTTTTACTTTAACCCACCTGGAGTGTTTATTGTGTATGTGTAAAGGGTAGTGTGTATGTGTGTAATATATATATATTATTATAGATTCGCTCGTTTCATTACATAAATAAAACTTAATTATGGATATAATCGGCACGGGCACACGAATTATGATACTTAATGGATTTTTCGTAGATCTTCTTCGGTTCGGAGATGCAAAAACGGGGCACCTACCTTTTTGCGTGCCAGTATCTGACAGTTTTTTGTCCATACGAACTCGTACAACTTTTCGGCGGCGGCATCACGAGTTTTCTTCAGCAGGGCCTTATTATATGGAGTCAGATGCTCGTTGATATAAATATTTATACTGGCGCCTGGTAATTCGATGTCTTCTGTCGTGATACCGCGAGCCTTGCGGATGCCAGCAATGATGTTGTCTTTGTGAAGCCTATTCTTGAGTTTGGCTATGACAGGCTGTGGCCTGCCGGCGACAACTTGACGGGGTTTTACTCGGTTAGCATGCACGATGTCTTCCGTGGTCAGGGTGACACCGCTGACTTTGGCAATTGCTATAATTATTTCCGTGAGATTTTCTGTGTCACGCTCAGGTAAACCAGTAATTTCCAAATTATTAATTCGGTCGCGTTGCTGGTATTCGTTTAGTTGTGATTGCAAGTCGATAACGCTTTTTTTTACGTCTGACAGAGATTGACCTCCTTTTTTTAGGGTGTTAATGTATTTTTCAGTTGATTCTACACGTTTTTCAAGCTTGTCTTGGCGGTCAGAAGACATGTCTAAGCTGGTGCGTACCTCAGAAATCGTTTGGCTTAGCTCATTCTGCTTGGTATTGGTGGTTTCTAACGAGTTCTTGATCTGAGCGTAATCTAGGCGTAAACTGTTGAGATCAGCCCTTATATCAGACTTGAAATCCTCCAGTGACTTTTGCATATTTGCCATAAACGTGTCCAGCGCCTTTGTTATGTTTGCGTCAAGGTCAGGGTGTTTTCTTTTTCGAACACTTACGGCATCTTGCATTTGGTTGGAGTCTTGTTCTGATGATAGATTCGGTTGAGAAGAGTGCAGGGGTGAGGAGGTTAAGGATACCAGACTCATGTTGTAAGTATTTCACTTTAAATCACTGAGAGATCACAGAATTTGAGGTTAAGCACTATCACCGTATGCGATACAGTGACTTAAGTCACTAATAATAGCGTTCACAATCGAATGCGCTTATTTTAACGGGTGGATTTTAATTCTTAGCACAAGTACGCGTCCGCCTCAGAGCGTGTGCGGGTAGGGTATGTGTTGTAAGGAATTGGTCTTACAATTTGGAAAGCCAAATAACGATACAAATAGCCACGAAGCACCAGCGACCTCAAGACTGCCGGGTCATTACTTAAAGATTGGTTACACGCGTTTTTGTATTAATTCTTCATTATACACATACATCTACGTTATTACACTATGTTTACATTTGAAATGGGAACTTTTAAGACATATTTGTGATACAAAATGACCACCTAGAAATATCGAAACTGCCGTTAATTTGACACAATATCTTCCCTCAACATAGCGCAGCAACCCATCAATATTCCTCGCCAGTTTATGCAAAACATGCCGCGGTTAGACAGCCTCCGGGAACCGGGCAGCGTGTAGTTGGCCAAAACATTGCCGTTACAAACTGCCCGAAATAGATGTTTTATTATTCTATGATGCACGTGTATTGATTTAATAGCCAAGATATGCCAACAACGAGTAAACCGGACGGCGTAGCAATCGACAGGCCCCTCTGTCGAATGCATAAATAAATGAATAAGAACTGACTGACGTTTATCTGACATAGCTATTTGTACGCTACGTACGAATAGCCATACATTTAAAGTGTCCCTAGCCCGCAAATAGCGGGAAACTTTTAGTATAGAAAATTACAGATATTGCCAGTTTTTTTTTCTGTCCCGCGTTTTTCCCGGCTTATGCCATGACTTAGGGAGACAAATCATAAAATTGCTTATGTAGGTACTTTTGAACGCTTTTGTAGATCCTACATGATAACTTGTAACTGTAACCCTTGAATCACCACTAACAAAAGCGTGCAAACATGATTTTATTGCAGCAATAAAGAGCCGGCATCAATCTAATGCGTATTCTGTTTCAGTTTGCTCGCGTTACATTTATCACGTTATCGGAGCGAGTCCGCCGAGACCGGGTAGCCCAAGAGATAGGGCCAAATATTAACCAATTCGTTTCTGTTTTTTCTTTCCTTTAATTCGACAGCTCGGTAAGTTAATAGAAGCCGAGCACTCCTGAGCACTGAGCAGCCCTGGGCACTGGGGGCCTTGGTCACTTTTTTCTGTAGTATATGACATCTCTTTCAATTTATAATAGAAGCCGAATTTTCGAGTTCGTCTTAAAGCGATACCAGATCGCTTTATAACGAACTCGAAAATTCGATTGTTTTTTTCATTCAAAATAAATGAATAATACCTACCTAAATTGTAAAAGGTCCGGAGTTACAAGAAAGTAAGTGCTAAGTATGACAAAGCTGAAATTTAAGACATGACAGCACATGCCAAAAGAGGCTTAGTTACAAGAAACCGCCTGGTATCGCTTTATGACGAACTCGAAAATTGTTTTTTTTGTTTTGTTTTCATATAAAATAAATTAATAAGAAATTGTAAAAGGGCCTTTAGAGTTACAGGTAAGAACCACATAATATACATATAGTTTATAAGTGTGAGCAACTCAGCTTTGTAACCGAGGCCACACAAAATAATCTTTAATATTAAGATTAAGGTCTAGGTTATATGGAAAAAAAATTGTAATTCTTATTGAAATAAACAGTTTAATTTTTTTTTTTTAGTAGTAGATGGTTTAGTAACCCTTTACGCTGTTTGGGCTTATAAATGTATTTATTTAATATCTCAATAACTGTAATAATTAAGTCACTAGTTTCTGAGAGAAATTAACTCGAGTGAACCTGTAGAATCAATAAAATTTGATTCTACATCTGTAACAATCCTGGAGTTGCAAGCGTCGATAGGCTACGGTGATCAGTTTCCATCAACAGTCCAATAAAAATTCAGGGAGCAATCACTCGAATAAAAAAAAATATGCCTCTATGACTGATTCTTTTTGACATAATTAAGTACGTGATATTTTAGCTAGCTCCCGGACTATGTTGTGAAAGCCTCCCGTAACAAATTGGCAAAAATTCCGACACTCGTGCCCCGAAGCCTCCAAGTTGCTGTTTTGAGTTATTGCCTCGTCTGTCAAAGCTTTGAATTCCTGAGTGCTTTAAGGGCTTTGGCACTTTTGGGGATCGTGCGAGAATTCCAACGCCTGATTTCGTGTTTGTGGGTATGTTGAAATTTATCACCCGAGCGTTAAACTATTGGTTAACAGCTACCGTATTGTCGCTCACCAGGCGGCGCCACTCATGCGTGGGTCCCGTGTCAATACGAGAGAATTGTCAAAGTGACGTTTGAAATGTCCCCGCGGGACCCACGTTCCACTAGCGCCCCTAGCGGAAAATCGACTCGCGGTAATCCTCATTAGCATGGCATGCTATTCTACTTATTTAGTCGATTCTATGGAAACCCTTAAGAAAACAATTGATGAAAAAAAACCACATACGCAGGTACATCATAATCCGACACATACATGGGGCTACATCTTAGTAATGCTCTACTTTTAATACTTATTTGATGAAGTAGAACTAAAAAAAACAGTTTTTCGATTTTTTTAAACTTTCACGATTCTTACACATTGCAAAAGATTAAAATCCTTATTAGACAGAGTGGTATAGTCACCTTTGCGACACCACCACTCTGTCTGTCCGACGATGACTGCCCGATGCAGTCGAAACATGTCACGCCTATTGTGATAAAAATACGTGAGTTTTAACCGATGCAATTTAATGTCAGTACATACAAAAATATTTGGCGTGTTAGTGTCGTTAGTGTGTACCTAACCTAACTAAGTTTTCTAACAATGATTTGGTTCTAAGTGAAGTCGTTTTTGGGTAACAATTCGATTATGGCAAATAACCGTTAGGACAATTCATCGTTAGGGATACTGATCATTAGGACAAAACAATTAGGGCATGTGATTTTAGGACAAACGATGTTAGGGATGTCGAGGGAGCCCATCTACAGCACATTCGCGTTTCGTTCGCAACCAGTGTGCCAACTCAAAGCAAATGCAGCATCAAATTACAATCAACACCCAAAAATCAACGTGTATGTATTTATATACAAACTCTAGCGACCTGAAACACTAGTTTAACTATTCAAGTCAAACGGTTGTTACACCGATCCGAACCGGAGACGGTTTAAGGCACTCATAATACAGATTCCAAAAGTCCCGAACAGCTGATAAGGTCAACGACTCTGACCGCGAGACAAGTGAAAAGTAAAATAAACTTTGTACGGAGCAGGTGATTGAAAATGCACCTATCTCCGTACAGTGTTTTTTTTTCGAATTTCGAATTTTTTCCTTTGGGTCACAGGAAGGGTCATTGACCTTATTAGCTGTTGAAGTATCAAATCACAATTGTATTGCACTTCTAGCAATTAAGGGATTTAAAGGATGACTCAGCCCCATTCGATCCGATTCGATCCGGGATCTGTCAGTTTCTATAGGAAACGTCACATTTCGTACACAAGTTGCGAAAAATTAATTAGTACTAGCCGGCAGGATTTGAACCTGAGACCTTTGGATTAAAAGTCTCACGTCATACCTCTGGCCCACTAACGCTTATCTTATCTTATATTACATATAATATACCTAAGACCCCGATAATATAAGGCCCCCCGAATCTTAGAAAGTCAGGGGGCTCTATCGGATACACTTCGACCTATGGGGATCTTTTGTGTAATTGTCCCCTACCGAATGACTCAAGAGCTTCTTCGACCATCATGTGACGGTTGATGGAGGTTAGGGGTAATGCTCTAAATTCCTTTGGTTTCAGTTATCCACCAAAGTTCTTCATACTTTATCTGGCTTCAGATGACACTCTTTGATCGAATTTAAACTATCGTGAAACATATTTATATTATATTATAACAATAATTACGGCTAACAATCACGTATTCACATTCGAACAATCCCGGAGTTCCAGGACTAGGACCAGATCATCCTCAACCAGTTCTATCAACGAGAGCGCTGCGTGTTGCAAAAAGGTCAGTCCGTCCGCACGCGTCGTCGCGTGCGGTTGTCGTCGCTTAATAATGGCGTCGTAAAATGTCCGAAAGATGTCGCCGATAGTTACTAAAAATACGTCAGTGTTCAGTAAATCAGTCATTTATTTGCTAAAACACAGTAAAGTATACAGGTCTTCAAGTATGTATAAGAGCTACATGTTTAGTCACTAGGACATGCAAATATTTATGAGTGAGTAGCGCATGCATAATTTAATCATTAATATCTACAAGAGGGAATGTCATTAAGATATTCATTAACGGAATAGTAAGCCTTGCACACTAATCCGTTACATGTTATCCGTATTTTTTGTTACAATACGAGTATGTCACCCTTTGACGTTCTAGTATATCAAGAACATAGAAAGATTATCCAAGAGATATGTTCAAGTGCGGACGACGATATAAATTATCGACTCTTCACATTTTGCCGCATGCCTTCAGAGTTTATGAAAAAAGTATTCTGTCTACGAATGTGGATATTCGATATGTAAGAGTTCGTGTGTAAGAGGAAAAACGTTTTTATCCTATTAATTTTATTTCTTTTTATTATTTTTCACACATTTTCGAGTTGTCTACTTTTAGAGGTCGGATTTTTGCAACGAAAATTCCGGTCCTTAATTGTCGGTTTGTGTCAGATTACCCCAAAATATAAATAGTCAAATGTCAAATATCAAATTCAATCAAATCAAATTATGTAACATGAAAATGCTACACTGCGCACACTAGAACGGGACGGGACGATCTGTCAATTTCTATAGAAATAATCACGTGATAGCTCGGAACCCTCGGAGGTCACGTGACGTTTTCTATACAAACTGACAGAACTGCCCGGGCCAGTCACGTCCCAGCCCGTTCTAGTGTGAGTCATCCTTATGAGGGATCTGCAGAAACTGTGGCTCGACACGGTGTAACGTGAGTCAGTAGGTAACTAATAAGTTGGTAACTGCCTCCTGAGTGCACTTGCAACTGTTGCAAACTGCAGTTAGCGAAGCATTTAGCGAATCACTCACGACAATAATGTTAGCCACTTTATTTAAGGCTTTCTAGACAAGTGATCCAATAGACCTCCATAGATCCGCCAGTTTGAAAATATCCTAAAAATATCGGCAAAAAATCTACATAATTATAACCTTCTTCCCTAAATTTTATGAGAATTGGCCGAAAAATGCCGAACAACAGGACAGACATACACGACACGAACACGTATAGACAGACAAGAATACATTTCGTCCCAAGTTAAAACGGTCTATAACAGTTTCTGTTCTATGCAATGGTACTTGTACTATTATTTATTCTGTGGCAATGGTCAACCGTATAAAGGATGAGTCACACCAGTCCGATCCGATCCAGGACGATCTGTCAGTTTCTATAGAAAGAATCACGTGATAGCTCGGAGCCCTCGGAGGTAGATTAGACGAGACACGTTTCGACTGCATTAGGCAGTCAACATCGGACCGAGTAACGCTGTCACCTCCCACACAGCACTGATTGGGACCAGCGTAGGTAGCGGTCGCGCGCGCTGATGTAGAAGGGCGACAGAAAAAGGTTGAACTGAGCACAAACGATGCTCCCCCCACCCCCCATTTATGACCATACTTTTAAATACTAGTGGCACGGAACTCTGAGTGAGGATAGAGGTTTGGTTTTATCACAGATTCAAGGGAACGCAGATCTGTGTATGGGTTTTAACGGCCGGGTAGACGGACAACAAAGCGATTCTATAAGGGTTGCGTGATCACTTTTGAGGTACGGAACCCTAAAAAGTGGAACTAATCGCAAACCACAGACGCAACACTAGTACCGTTCTCTTGTCAAATATGTCATTATTTTCATAAACAAACATCTGTCAAACAGTAAACTTACTGCTCGCACTTATGCGACAGAATGAGATGCATTATACAATGTTGCCCTCTTAAGCTCAGTGGCGCCCTCCGCATTTCTATTTTTTCTGTCACACTGTAGGACTTCTGTTTGATACTCAAGAAGGCGTCTCTTGAATAGTTTTTTGTTTTTTGTGCGCTAAATGTGTAATATTTATAGCTTATTGTGCAGTAAACTAACAAAGAACTGTGCAGCTAATGAAGAATTAATCCTGAAACGCGTGTAACCGTTATTGAGTCATTACTCAGTTGTCTCGGGATCTCGGCCCGTTGAGAAACTATTTTGTTACATATAGCTATAAACTTAATAAATAGCGAGGCCAATTAGTGGTAATATACTATTTCAGTCCTCCGGCCGGTAAGCGCCACTTTACGCAAAACTAAATTGCCACCTACCGGCTCCGTCGGGCAGAAAAATAGTATACAAACCTCGGCCGTTAAATGGGAAAGCCTCGGATCACATGTTAGTCGACCTCGGCTTCACCTCGGCCGACAATTACATGAAATCCGAGACATCTCCCACTTAAACGGCCTTGGTATGTAATCTACTAATTATATAATATGATTTATACTGATTTATTGATAAAACGTGACACTGGCAAAACTGTCCAACACTCAGACAGACGCCATTATTATAAAAAAAGAAGAAAATGTCACACTGAAACTTTACGTCTACGCAAATTATAAGCGACGCTAACATTTCACATTATATTACAAAGCCACACTCGTTATAAATTTTGACATTACACTAAGGTTAAACAGTTTGAACTCACTTACCCTCTAAATCGCCCGACATCAACCTTTCTTATTAACATTTAAGCCGCAACTTGTACCTGACCCCGCTTATTTAAGTTGAGCACTAACTAATTAAGCTAAATTACAGTCAGTCTATGAGACACAAAAAGGGCCTTGAGTGCTAAATGAATGGCAGCGCTGTTTTGAGACCGCTCGGGTTAAGTTGGGAGCGTCGAACGCTGGAGTGTATTACAGGTTGGCCCAAAAATTAGTTTACGAAGGTTTAAATCATTATATTTTGCGTTAAACGAATTATAGGTACTATACCGGGTGTTGCCTGTAACAAGAGCAATAAATTACATTGCAGATAGTACTCCTCAAACATAACAACTTTTGTTATTTTTTCATATTGTTTAACACATAGTTCAAAAGTTAGAGGGGGGGACACATTTTTTAGCTTCTGTTTTTTTTTAAACCCTCATTATTTTTCAAATACCTATCCAATGATATGTCACACCCACGTGTACGGGAGGTACCCTAAAAACATATAAACACTTTATTTGACCACTTTGTTGGCGTGACCCATATACATATTCGTACAAAATTACAGCTTTCTAGTAGGTACTTACCGTCACTTAGATTATCCGTTGACGGATGGATAGACATACAGACTTGGTGAAACTATAAGGGTTCCTAGTTGACTACGGAACCCTAAAAATGTCAAATTTCGCAGTACATTGCGTCTTCTAACATACATTAAAATCAAAATATGTAATAAAAATCAAAACACGTTATTTTTAAAAGTCGCTGAACAGACTTTGTTCAGTTTAGCGAGGTAAATAGTCCTCGATTAAATGTATCGCTCGTTTTACAGACGACACCCGGCTATTACGAAAATCTTAAACCGCAACAGTTTATAACTATATAAATAGAATCGTCTTCAAAGTATTCACGCCCGTGAACGCAACCTTTGGGTAGCGAATTACATAGATTTGTGAATGTTTTGCCTATCATCATCCCAGCTAAAGCAGCTCTAAGTCAGAATAATAACATGAGCCCCCAATAACGAAATGCACAGAATTCGAGTGTCTCTCGCGCCAGCGTCTCCGAGTTGATTCAGCGAGCATTTCGCATCCAGCTAATTTGATTCACCGCTTGATGTATAGCGAAACGGAGAGGATGTCTGAAGATGTAGATAAGGCATTTTAAAACGAATAACACATTAAGAGTCCTCATGCTCGGGCAAAAGAGAGCGGGATAGATTATGTAATTGCAAGAGCACGCGCAAAATTAAAAGGCAATAGTATTTAGTTGGGTGCGTCAAAATAAACCGCGTAATCAGATAATTGCTGTTTACAACTAACCTACAATTAGTGTAGATAGAAGCTTTTACCAGACTTAAGAACTAGGTATTACTCAACTATTTAACTAAGAATTATGTCTATAAATTCAACAGTTACGATGTTCTGACCAAAAAATTGTAAAGAAGGATGTATGTTTGAAAAATAAAAGTATCAAGGCTCTTGTTAAATATCATGTTTTCACGTTTACCAGTTTGAAGGAAATATGTTGAAGGTTTATGTATGAGAATATCAGGTACCTAATTGTTATCAATATTGAGATCTAGACTTCTGAATCATAACAATTTGACCATTGTGGCCTTTACATGGGACAACAGTAATCTTTGCAGCGATGACAAGTGACGGAAGAGAGAGATCCAAATAAGTAAGATATAATACGAGTAGTAGTTTATGCAACAGTGATATAATAAGGGTTCTTAGATTAGGTTTTAAGAACCTATTATGACCTGTTACTTACGCTAGTTTTTCTACGACAGCTAAAATAGCGCAAAAACGCAAAATCTAGAAAGGTGGCAGAATGTGAAAGATGTCGTATACCCACTATAAAAATTAAAAAGAAAACTCCAGGGGGGTAACATGCGCGTTGCCAAGCGATTAAAATCTTGTACACTCCTTTTTTGAAAACCTCGGCAGGGAGCATTCCACAGCCGGAGCGTCCGCGGGAGGAGATTCCTCTGAACCGCACAGTGCGCGGCCATTTTGTGGATGAGCGCCCATTTTGGTGTGTGAATGAGAACCCTGTTGATGACGAGCGGTGCCATAATGAAAAGTGGACGTTGCATCATGTCAAACAATGCTTCCAAACAAAACCCATTTTATAGGCGATAGAACACACATAAGGAGGCAAAGTCTCTCCTACGATTTTCTTACATCCTTAAACCGTATTTGCATCGCCCTATCCACGGTTCTGAGCTTCCGCCCCGTCTGATTGCCGTCTGGAATATTTATTAAATAAATATTGAACCGTCGCATTTAGATCTGAAGGCTTTTATGGAAAAACTTCTGTCAACACCGAATTGGACTTGCAGCTTCTGTTTATTGGAAAAAGCTAAAGCTACTGATTTCAATGAAAAGGTATTTTATAAAGGAAATAGAGGTTGAAACTGTTTAATGGATCAAATAAAATGTGACTTCAGACTGTATAAAATGAGACAATACCTGTGTCAGCTAATAACTTAAGTTCTGATTTAAATAAATAATCACTACATAGTTAGTATAAAACAAAGTCGCTTCCCGCTGTATGTATGTATGTATATAGGTATACTTAATATAATCTAAAAAGAGGGCAAAGACCGTAAAATGGATCCCTGCGGGACACCACAGGTTATCTGGTTATGTTATCTATTCTGACACCTTGTTATTATAAATAAAAAATAAACAAATATTTCGGGACAATCTCACACATATCGTCCTAGTCCCAAATTTAAGATAAGCTTGTACTATGGGTACTAGACGATGATATACATACATAAATATAAACATACAAAAGGATGACTAACACTAGGGCGGGACGGGACGATCTGTCAGTTTATATAGAAAATGTCACGTGACATCCGAGGGCTCCGAGCTATTACGTGATTATTTAATCGTATGGCGAATTTACACATTGTAGGCAATTCATTATAAGTCGACATCCAGGTCGCGCAACCAGTCGATCGCGTCAGATGTCAGGTTAGTGTAGAGGTCCTCCGGGTCACCTTCCGCTTCCGCGTTTCCGCTTTGGGCATCGCTCTACTATGTGCCGGACTGTTTGATCTTCTAGACCACAATCACATAGCGGACTCTCGTTCCATCCCCATTTGTATAGCAAGTAATTGCACCTTCCGTGGCCCGTGCGTATTCTGTTAAGGCGGCACCAGTACTACGTGATTTTTTCTATAGGTATTGACATGACGTCCCGTTCTAATGTAAGCCATCCCTAAAACGTCCATAACTCGGGAATAAATATTCGTGATAAACACACAAATAAATGTCCTTATCAGGATTCAAACCAGGGACTTCCAGATACCGATACCGATACCGACATTTAAAAATATATGATTTTAAGCTAACATGGTCATTTGCATTATAACTTATATTTGAAACTGGATAATTACCATTTATATTTGTTAATATACGATTTAGACGTGTTTCACGTACATCATTGTTATCATCGGACATGACATGGCAGTACAGACTCGCGTTTTAATGTTTAATACCTAAATATGAATAGTTGGCTGTTGATACACACAAAATGAGTTTGAGTACGTTTATTTAAACTTTCTTTTTAGAGGAATCGTTTGCAACTTCTAAATGGCACAGTCAGTAGGATAATAAGCAAAAAAAAGATAGCTTTATTAGTACATCATAAGTCAGTTTTAAGGGTGACTCTGGGCTGGTACGATCCGTCAGTTCCTTTAGAGAACGTAATGTGACCTCCGAGGGCTTTAGGGACGTGATTTTTTCTAAAGAAATTGACAGATCGTCCCGTCCCGTTCTGTTGTGTGAGTAATTCTTTAAGAAGGGCAGGACAAGGACGTCTTTCGTTTTCCGCAAGCACATTCTTGTATGCTATAACATTTATGCCCACGTCTTGTAAAAGTAATTGGAATTTAGGACAGCGCATATTTGTCCCAGATTTCTTAGTTGGTAAGTACATATATCTGCGTTTAAATATCCTTTGCAAATACCTACGAATACATGTAATATTTTATGTTACACCACTGCTGGGCACAGGCCTCCTCTCTTACCCGTGCAGGGTTGAGTTATGTCCCCAGTCCCCACGCTGGCTGAAAACGCGTTGTAGACTTCACAATCTTCATACACCTTAGAATTTCTTCGCATGTATGTATGTAATTTTTATTTAGTTTTTCTCACAATGTTTTATCCTACGTATTTTGTTATTTACCGAAAAGCAACTTACGATTTAATCTCGCAACTTCCGGATTTAAAGTTAGACGGGATACCGTTAAGCTACGATGCTTCTATTTTAATTTACTTTACATAGTATATTAACCGAACGTCAGCTAAGATCTTTCTTTCAGCTTGGGCAAACATGCTTTCGTGTGTTCGGTTGTTCTTCTCTACGGGTCGTATTTCTAAACCGATCTTTATGAAAATTTATGAACGAGTTTTTAGGTTTGTAGATTTATATTATAGTTATAGTTTTGTTGAAAATGTTAAACATACCCTCGTCTATGGTGCTAAAGGCTTGCGTCTAAAAGAGGAGCTCACAGAAAATGAAACCAATGCCTACTAATATATTTTATTTTGTATTAAGCAATACCTCAGCAAATTAGGTATGTTATTTCGGCTACGTTCCGTTCCGCCACGTCAGGAAATGTTCTAATTTCTTGCCTTGGCCTTAATAGGCAATCTTTGAAAGATTACCAAGGGGCACATTTACACCTTGCTACTTCTATTTTTTCGCAGATAAAGATAACAAGAAATACGATTTTAAGCTAACATGAGCATTTGCAATGTAACTAATATCTAAAACTGGATAATTACCATGTATGTTTGTTTGTGTCAAGCGCCATGTTCACGGAGTAAACAGTGTTGCAATATCGGGTGCTCAATAATAGTTATGATAATAAATGTTGGCGAATGGTATTCATGAATATTACGTGGTTATCAAGCGATACGACACGACGATGACTGCCCGATGCAGTCGAAACATGTCACGCCTATTGTGATAAAATACGTGAGTATTAAGGATGACTCACAGTAGTCCGTTCCGTTCCGATCCGATACGGCACGGTCTGTCAGTTTCTATACAAAAAGTCACGTGACGTCCGAGGGCTCCGAGCTATCACGTGATACTTTCTATAGAAACTGACTACTGTGAGTCATCCTTTAACCTTTGCAATTTAATATCAGTTAAGACTCACGAATGTTTAAATTATATGATCCACGTATTTTCAAATTCAGCTGTGCAGAATTGTGACTAAGAAGAAACTAGATTGTGTAGATATAGCGCATGTCACGAAAATCGGCATCGTGCAATTTATTTTTCACAATCGCAAATAGAAAGAAACAGTGCTTACCCAGTGGCATCAACATTGAATAATCATTCGCTGCGCGTTACTTGGTCAACCATCTAAATTAAAATTTGATGGGTTCTAAGCTTCACTATTAAATATAATTATATGTATTTTATAATTATGTATGAGTTTTTGTTTTAGTTCTTTTCGTTTCTGCACCTCCTACTGTTTCTTTATTTCCTACAAAATCGAAAATCGTGTCGTGT
Organism: Lathronympha strigana; assembly: GCA_949128165.1. Taxonomy (NCBI): domain Eukaryota; kingdom Metazoa; phylum Arthropoda; class Insecta; order Lepidoptera; family Tortricidae; genus Lathronympha; species Lathronympha strigana. The sequence goes on from OX421903.1 coordinate 1,959,144, forward strand.
AAAAGGCCTCTTGTAATCCGCTATTAATACGCAGCCGTCCAGAAATGTTTTTCAGCGGCAATTAGTAGGATCGACGGATTTTGAACACCGCCATCTTGGATTTGCTTTTTTCGAACGGAGATTTGGTGTTAATGATTTTTGGTGGTGTATACAAAAAAAGCGTGCGTTTCACGATTTTTACAAATATGTGGAGTTTTTCACATTGGGTGATTTGCTGGATGTTTTAACTATTTGATGATTAGAGGTAGACTCCATTCTATCGCTTCCAAGCAAATTAACTGTCAAACTTTAGTGTTCAGTTTTTGTAAATGGATTCTGTCTAGTCAGACAATTTTGCCAGTGTCAAGGTATATTGCCATATGGACTTCAATGTACGGTGAGAAAAAAAAATGCTCTTGGAGCGAAGTTGTACGGTGAGGGCCTTGGTATGGATATAGCTTCACACTTCGACTTTCTTAAGACAATTCTACACTTTATACTATAATATTTCACCCGATCCATCTCAACCGTCATTAAAAACCCACCCCCACTCAGGGGTGCCACTAACAAGGTTCTCTATAAAGTAGCATTCGCAGGCGTCGTAAACATCTGCCCGACATGTTTAGCACCCTGGTGTGTAATAGATTCCTTCTATCTGTACACTTGTACGAAATGTGTAGTGAAAACTTGAAACGTTGCTTTGACAGTTTCTTAATTAGATATATTAAGTTATTTCATGCATTTTTGTAAAACAACTATAACCTAATACTGTTTACTGTTACCGCGATTGTTGGTCATTGAAATTAATAATTTAGAACGGATTTTGGGCAAGTAACTTTTCTGATTGACAGGGAAAATTCGGATTATTTCAGTCATCTTAACTCTGTGAAAACGAGAGCTGTAAAGGACTCGAAACGTAGGGTCATCGTGTTAATAAACGCGATTAATCCGTTCTAAAGTGTTTAATTTCAACGATAACCTATCTTATATACCTACCGTGTTCTTTTTAATTGTTTCAACTTTAAGAGCACAGTCTTAAGCTTAAATTAGGTTAATTTCTCAAAGACACTGGTATTATAATTAGCTCCATTTAGAAGATAATCACACATTTAATTTTATCTGGTATTGTATTTGCAAGTGTGTAAACGGAGTATGAGTATTCGACATGACATTGATATGTCATAGTTGTCACTTAATTACTAAATTTGATTCTAATGTTTTGATATTAGCGGTCGATTCAACATGTAGGTAATTATTTTGTATAAAAAATGTCGTTCTGTTGCCTTAATTATACCAAACTACATGTCAAAATTAAAGCAATTCAAGAAAGTACGGTGTATAAAATTATTTTAGGTTAAATCATTGTTACAACTCATGTGAACTTTGTCAAAAGGATTAAGCTGAGTGAGTCATGTTTACCCATGGGTTTTCGCATAAAGTGGGCTGCAATTACGAAAGAAAATATAAATGTAGGTTAAAGATTGAAAGTTCAGACGTAAACTGAAACATGCTCAAAGGTGGGTCTAAATAAAGTTCTCCCCGTACTTGCTGGTAGTCCACAAATTCTGTAAACATGCGATGATATAGGTACTTAACCTCGTAAGGCTCAATGTCCTATTTTTGGGACAACACAATTTAGGTATAACGACCCACCAGGTGATGCTTTTTCGATTAAAATTAAACCTTAATTTTGAAAATCTTTACTTTCAAAATATGTCCTATTTTAAGGACACTGGGTTTTTAAATAAATACATATTATAGGACATTCTTACACAAATTGACTAAGTCCTGCAGTAAGCTCAAGAAGGCTTGTGTTACGGGTACTCAGACAACGATAAATATAATATACAAATACATACATAGAAAATATCCATGACTCAGGAACAAGTATCTGTGTTCATCACACAAATAAATGCCCATACCGGGATTTGAACCCAGGACCATCGGCTTAGCAGGCACGGTCACTATCAACTACGCCAACCGGTCGTCCGAAAATATTGTAATTGTTATAAAAATATATTGGGCCTTACGAGGTTAAGAACGATATTTAATGAGGAATTTGACTTTACATTCCGCTCAAAAAAACCGCTCAAGTGCGAGTCAAACTCGCGCGCGTGGGGTGCCGTACCTTTATTTTTAAAATCACGTTTATTGTATGGGAGCCTCCTAACATATTTATTTTAGTTTATATTTTAGTATTTGTTGTTATAGCGGCAGTAGAAATACACAATCTGTAAAAATTAAAACTGTCTAACCTGTGCTCTAACTATCACGGTTCTTGAGATACAGCATGGTGACAGACGGACAGACAGACGGCGGATCCTTAGTAATAGGGTCCCGTTTTACCCTTTGGATATGGAACCCTAAAAATGGCTATGACTCCTGATAAGTAGGTGTTTATGCTTACAGCATTTAAAATGTCCAGTGTTGATATTATTTGCAGAGCATCGTTAATTTTCTAGCAAAAACTCAAACTTAACCAGATTCTCGTAATCCTAACTATTAATTAATCATAGATCCAGTCCACAAAATGCGAAAATACCTTTGTTTTAGCGCGAAACTATGCGGAATCCTTGATTCCCGCCTTCAAGCAATATGGCCGACATGCAAATCACAAACATAACTTTACCGTCCCATTGTACATCTAGATTTATTCTCAACCTTAATTTAGAGATTTAAGGTTGTTGTTTGTATATCTAGATGGTAAATGTAAAGATAAGTTGGTGTTCTTGTACAAAAGACTGATTGTGGCGACGGAAGCCTCGTAGCTCCTTTGTGAGCTGTGGTGTGTAGGTTAGGTTTTGCTTTTTCAAAGCAGATTGTTGATTCTGGGGTCCCGCTGCGCGGTAAATGAAGTGGAAGGAATGTCTTGGGTAAAAGTACTGAAGTCCACTTTTGATGTGATACTTAATTAATGTATAAATTTAAAGAGATGTCATATAGTACAGAAAAAGTGACCAAGGCCCTCAGTGCCCAAGGGCTAGGATCGAACCAGCGATTTCCTGCTTTCGCGGCAGACCCCTAACCACCAGACTAGACCACACAGGACCAGAGTCCAAAATTTCCTAAGTATATGCAATCCATTCTTATTTTTGAAACGCTTAAGGTTCGTTCCGCCAATCCTACAGCTCAGACTTACGTCTTGTGCTGTCCTTCTAGATAATCTTTACGGAATATTTTCAACTAGAAGCGAGAGATGGCGCCACCATAATGTACAATTGTAAAGCATGAATTAAATAAATAGTTATAACACATTTGTCTTTTAAACATATACCGTTATAAAATATGAGTAGGAAATAAACTAAAATGGTTACTTACTATAATATATTAAAACACGTAAATAAAGTAAACCAAAAATGAATAAACAGCTATTTATCTTTGATTATACACATATAACAAATAACTGTAAATATTAAAATGTACCACTACCAAATACAACGATCACAAGCGCTTTGTCACCTCCATGCTCTTTACATCCGTGTAAGTAGCACAGTCTTATCTCTGACGCTAATGAGTCGAACCGGCCGGCCATACCAACGGTGAACTATAACTACACTTTGTTTGTTTAGCTTTTGTTTTGTATACCCACCAAAATAAAAAATGTATAATCTACCTTTATGCTTTTAAGATACAGGATATTATATTGAAATGCTTAAAAGTTAAGTTTAAGTATCCGCTCACCGATAAAAAAAAAATGCATGCTTAAGTAAAATTTCTCATATAAGTGAATATGTATGTATTCTTATGAGGAAATAAAGATCTTTGAACCTAAATAATTTATTTTTATAATAAACTATTTAATTCATGCTTTATAATTTGTTAATTAATGTATATTAGACAAAAGCCGTTAGACATTTGGGCGTATCTGCTGAATGTACGCCAATGTATGTACTTATCGCATACCTATTTAAAAAAACGTTGTACTCAACATTTTTAAACTTCCTCAACTTTAGATTCCACGTACAGACATGCAGATGAAGTTACAAGATCCCCTCATTCAAATAACTTCGTCAAAGTGTAAAAGTTCAGCTTTTTACACGGTGCCGATAGCTTTTTGCATAATTTGCGGGTCACGCAAGTAATTTATACTTTACCTATAACATAGGAAACTTGAAGAAATTCTGGTTTAAATGTAAAACAAAAAAGTCATAGGGAAACTGTAGGACGTGTAGGAGGGTGGTTCAGAACAGTAAAGTTAGAAATATATCGTTGAATATTTATACATTTATTTTCAAAATATATACAGTACAGTACAGTACAGTAGGTTGTCTGGAAGAGATCGCTCTTTAGCGATAAGACCGCCTGTTGTTTGCCTCTTTTTCATGTGTAATCTATACCAGTTTGTGTTATTTTTGTTGTTTTGAGGTGCAATAAAGAGTTATTGTATTGTATTGTATTGTAGTACCTAAGTGTAACCACCTACCTCTACCTACCTTAAATCTAAAATAGGTCCTTGAGGCATTGTACCTAGGATGCTGGCAGCATTTCCTCGTTGTATCGCAATGCTGATACCTTGTGCGAGGAAGCCGTTTCGCGATTTCTACGAAAAACTTGCGTGCGCTGGGACCGCATGGACCAAGAGTTTTGACTCCGAATGGTACAAAAAGGTACTCTCTGCCCAGGCTCTTATATTTATTAAGTTTCAAAATTTCGGCGCATTCAGCCGCTCCGCCCGCTTTTTCATTAGTTCGTTGGAGATGGGACGGTGCCAGCGTGTCTACGCGGGTAGCATCCGTCCCAAAACTCCAAGGAATCAAGGACACCCCATCGGGTCTCTTGCCATCATCCCTGAATGATGCCAGCCGGCTCAAGGAGAGCAGGCACGTTGATGGTGGCAAGAGACCGACGGATTATGTCATTAAGAGCACTTTTTTTACAACACAATCCATGGTGTCCCAGTCGGTCCACTTCTGTGCCACAAGGACATGAGCGTGGCGCACACGTCGAAAGTCACAAACCAGTCGTCAGTCTTAGGGAGGCCGAACCCAAGAAAGCACCAGTATTAGTCGAAAGATGGGCATGAAGCCAGTAGCCAGCTTCCCGGGATCCGATCGCCAAAAGCCTCGCGTAATCTGAACCTGTAGAGTTATTTAAAAGAGTATTGTAAGTTAAATCGCAGTAAACATTATCCCAACTCCTTTGTGATGAACTCGCTTTGGTTAACAATCTACTATTTTTATGTTCTGTTATGAGTATATGAGCCAAATCCATCAAAGGATTGCCGGAATACAGGAGACTTAACGTTTGGGCGCATAACTAGTTAATTTCCTTGCGAAATGTCATAACAGATCTCTCAGATCTTCTATATATAATATATATTATTCCTATACTCGTTATGCATAGCTGTTAGCCTAAAGGATTGTATGCCTACATTACCTACTCAGATAACCAGTGCAGTAATGTTTGTATTGACCACACAATAGGGGTGACCCAGATAAACATATACATGACGTATATAGTTCGGCTTAAATACTATGACATACGTAGGGTTGCCACTGCAATAAAATATGTTATTTTTCAGGAGCGGTTTGTGGTAAGAGCGTGTTACTTTCAACCCGGAGGTCGCGGATTCAACCCTGGCTCGTACAAACGTTCGTATGTTTTAGTAACTAAAGCCGGATTATGTACAGTCGCCATCAGATATATCGGAGCGTCCGAGGTGTTCACAAATATCTGAACACGCCTCTATTGTCAAGGCGTTAGAGTGCTTGTTCAGATATTTGGACGCCTCGGTCGCTCCGATATATCTGATAGCGACTGTACGGCAAACCCTCAAACATTGCCTAGTGAGGCAGTTGAGGACAAGTGGACCCGGCTTGTACGAAATATAATTTGATATTTACTAATCGCTTTTTGGTGAAGGAAAATATTGTGAGGAAACCAGAGTAGTCTAATCCTAATACGGCCTAGTTGACCCTCGGAGTTGAAAGTTCAGATGGCAGCTGCTTTCATAAAAGGTACCTTTTCTCCGAATTTAATTTTGCCAAACCAACTTTTTGCCGATGGTTCACTCGGCATACCTACTGCCTACAGCCTACTACTACCTTTTATTGGCCGAATTATCATTTGCCAACTTGGTGTAAGGTTAGGTTGGATTATGATAATATTCGAAAGATACTTCTGCGTAACGTTGCAGTTGGCAAATGAAAATTCGGAGACATGAAATTCTGCGGTGGTTGGGAAGTGATATTCGGCAAAATTAGAAGATATTTATGTCAACCCCAACCTGTCTTTTTTCGGGACCACGGGGACGATGTCGCCCTTTTAGACGTCGGAGGTTAGTTTTCAATGTTTTACGCGAATACGCCCTGTTGTAGTTTGCACGTATTAATGACAGCTATGTGGGTAAAGTCACGGGGGAGGTTACTGTAGATACATTTAGTTGAACCTTGTGGCAGCCCTATCGGTGTCGATGTATATGTTGCAGCTGATGTGTGGAATGCGCGATAATGTGCGACATCTCAATACCGAACATTCAGCGATGATACCCAAATGTGGCTTAGTGGGATATGGACAATCTATAGATAACTCTGGAATGCAATTTACTCACATGTCTATGTCTATGTCTACATGTATTCGTCGCAATTTTTTATTATCTACACTTACCTACACGTACCTAAGCTTTTTTAATTCACCCATTAATCTTTGAAAAACCGCCCACTCGAACTCGCGAACTCGCCCACCGAGGGTTCCGCACAAAGGGCGTTCTCCCCCATTATTGAAAATGCTGATGGCTTGGAACTCTCAGTGTGAGACAAACATACATTTTTTCCGATTTTTCCTGTATTTGTGCCACATTCTCTTGCATTTTGCAAAATTTCGTGACTCGTCAACGGGAAGTACACATTTTTATTTCCATTGCAAATGACAGGACATAGTTGTTGGTCACGAACCTTAGTCATGAGGGAACGATGAAGAAGAAGATAACTCACGAAAGTTTAAACTGTACCCTTAAATCAGTTTTGTATTAACAGTTTACTTGATACAAATGTTTTCTCCTTTACAATTTTGACAATCCGGCAAATACTAAGTCGTTTCATAAAAAAACTGTTTATTTTAAGCGGTTATGTAACAGCGCCATGAAATCGTCGCCCTTCTCCCAATCTATTTGGACAATCCGTCATTTGTATGCATGTTTGTTCGTCATCAAATTAGGCAGGTAATAAGATGGTTATAAGATAATAAATACAGGATGTTCTTGAACATTTGCTTTGCCTTCGTCATGTGCCTTGGTATAATTAAGGAAACAGAATGGCATACTTAGTTTTTAAATGCTATGGCCTTTACTCGTGCATGTTATGTGGCGAAGAATACATCAATTGCAGTAAATAATATCGCACATGAAGCTCCATTTAAATTTCAGCGAGGTTATGGAAGCTCGGGGAGATTATAAAGTTACTCCGGCCGAGAACTCGGGCATGGTATTTGGTGTCAGAGTTGTGTAGGGCAACCACTTAAATTAAGACTTGGCTCTTTTTATTTATTTTACTTAGGTTTCGAATATTCCATACAATGTTATATTTCGATTTAAGCAAGGTTGTAGAAGCTCAAGGAGATTATTAATTTACTATGGGCCGGGAATTCTGGGGTTTGGTGTTTGGTGTCAGAGTTGTGTAGGGCGACCACTCGAATTGAAACTTGGCTCTTTTTATTGACTACTTATCTTGTTGCTGTGAATAGGTAAAACATCTTTTCCCACGTAATGAGTCAGGGATATGCTTTTCAAATTCCATTAAACGTTCTGTTGTTTTTCACATATGTGACATACACCGTGTTTATTAAAAATTATTATAACTTTAAAGGCGCATTCTTTAGCTTAAATTTACTAAATTTCTCAAAAAACGGTATTCTAATTAGCTAAGTTATCACTTACTTAGTAAAGTTAATTCTAACGCCCCTTTTACATTATTTGGTATAAAAACTGAAAAAAAAATACGGATTTAATAAAACTAAATATGCCATTATGATTCCTTAATTATACCCGGATACATGCCGAAATTAAAGCAATTCAATAAAAACACGGTTCAGGTATATAGCTAGCACGGTAACCTAAGTCATCATATCTTAATTTCCTGAGAATATCCAACCTATTTAAAGCTAATAACGCATGGCCTGATCTAGGATTTTTATGTCACAGGAACACAAAATCAAAGTGATTAATAGAATCATTTTAAGTAATTCATTTTAAAAATAGTAAATTTCAACAAAAATAAACAAGCTAAAAACATATTATCCAGCAAAGTAGTGAAAGTCCTTAGTCCCCGAGGCACCTCACCTGTCGATACCAGGTCCGAGGTTCCCGCCGCTCATCTTTTACATCCAATAATACCTATTACCACAAATATAGAGGAATTCCTGACACGGAAACTGGGGCGAAATACAGTGAGTTTTTAAACGTATGTGAATTAAGTGTGCATGGTTTATCAGGCAGTCGTTATTTAACAAGATGCTGAATTACTGTAGTTTATAACATAAAAGAGTCAATCCAGAATGCTTACTTAAAAAAACTGCATTTTGTCTCTATGCGTTAAAATAAACATCAATATCATTGAATACTTTTTGGTGTCAAGAATGCACCATGTAAAGGAGTTGTACCTATTTTTTGACGTTAACATAAGACTTTATAGAAATTTCGTTCTAAGTGTGCTAAATATCAAAATAGATAAACAAGCTAAAAAATAAATTATCCTGAAAGTTGTGAAAGTTCTTAGTCCCCGGGGCGTCTCACCTGTCGATACCAGGTGCGAGGTTCCCGAGACTAATCTTTTACACCTAATAATACCTATTACCACGAATATAGCGGAATTTCAGACACGGGAACTGAGGCAAATTAAAGTTTTTTTTTAATATAACGTCCGTGAATATACGGTTGAATGAATAGTCGACAGTGTGGGAAATTAATACATTTTTTTTCATTTTAAAGTGTCACTTGATCGAGTGACAGCAGTATTCAAAGAATGCACTTTTTGGCCGTTTTTTTATAAATTGAAAGAGATATCATATACTACAGAAAAAGTGACCAAGGTCCCCGGTAAACAAGGCTTTTCTTTATTAATTACATATTTTTTGGAATAGAATTTAATGGTGTGGAATCCAGGAATAGGGATAACTGAGTCTAGGCGACAATATAAATACTAGGTGTAGTTCATAGGAGGTTTAATCAAAGACTGAGTTAGCGTAGGTACAATCTACTCTATATCTAAATATAAGTATGTCAAGCATACCCTCATTATTACATATACATCACAAATGGCTTGTGTGTGTGTTTGTGTTTTTCTTTGAAGGATTCTTTTGATGTTTCTGGAGGGAATTAGTAGGTAAGTTTTTTGAAACATCTTATCGCAAACTTTTTCTCATAATATATCGATACAGATCCAGCTCGCACCCCGGAGCGAAGAACGGAGCCTCTTTATTGTCAAAAACTGCCAATGTCATATGCAAAGGTGCTTATGAATTTCATTGAATACATTTTAGTTTCAAAAATCCACCATGTAAACAAGTTGCAGACATAAAATCTTGGATAAGTGCAATACTCCCGTGTAGCCCGTGCAACTATAAAATTGTCTCGATTTGTGTATTCTGTATCCAAATTGCTCTTATTGAGCTACTGTTCAAAACTGAATCTTGTTATAGTACAGTTTAGGTGTGTTTTGGCCTGGAAGGGACAGATAGGGCTAGACATTGATACATAGTTTAATCAGAGGGTTTAATTGAGTGGGCCAGTCATTTAGCGTCGGAACGTTTGTCTTTCAGTGCCGTTGAAGTGTAAGTTTTGTTTATTTTCATGGGTTAAAGCTTGTTATAAGCTCATCTCACACAAAATATAAGCCAGTATTATGATAAGGGCCCGTAATTATCATGCTGGTTTTATCATAATGACGTACATAATACACAGGATGTTTTAATATGAAATGAGTTAATGACAGATAAGTCTATCAACGTTCGATTCTAACGTTGAACGTAATAGTTTTGACACTATTCAATGACAGCATTATTCTTTCAAACGTAAAACCTAAAACATGATGTATGAAGCTTGACGTCATTTGTCTGTCATCGGCATGAAAATTACTTATTTTACTTAAACTATGTTACCGCTTTTAGCAGCTTCGACCACAACTCTTTCAACATCATTTAAATTCCATTAGGAATTCAATGTCAAAAAACCGGCCAAGAGCATGTCGGGCCACGCTCAAAGTTAACTGTCCATAACAATAAGCGAATCTGAAAGATAGATATGATCATAACTAGCAAAAAGGAGTATCTTTGCAGCACTTAGTAAAAGAGGATATGACTATTAACAAAAATGTTTTTTATTTTTTTACTTGTGGGTTAAGTTAGAGGCCAACCACTTTTTTAATATCTCAGGAGTGATCATTTCCAAAAATATCTAAAATAATGTTACACTATCAAAAATGATTTTAACAACCCCCCTATTCTTTTTCAAATACCTAATGACCCTAAAAATGTTTTTTTAGTGCAGCTCAACCACTTGTGTATAACATAATGCTCTATCCACTACAGCTCCAAATCCGATGTAAAGAAAACAGTGGGTTTCTATCAGTTTTATAAAACTAATATTGTGAAATTCTAAACCGTATTTTTAACTTATTAAAGTTATAAAAAAATGTGTCATAAATGAAGTATAAAATATAAAAATAAATGGAGTCAGAATTACGCGAGAGCAGACTGACCCCAAGGGTTTCGGGTCAATATACAAAACAATACAATAACTCTGTATTGCACCTCACAACAACAAAAATAACACAAACTGGTATAGATTACATGTGAAAAAAAGAGGTAAACAACAGGCCGTCTTATCGCTAAAGAGCGATCTCTTCATGACAACCTTTGGGCAGAGGAGATACAGTAAGATTAAGTATACAGTAGGTGGTGCAAAACTGGTAAAAGTATTATGTGAGAACCAAAATATATGACACAAACAGAAAATCCAAAATAAACACACACACACATAATTATATATACATATATATAATATGTTCATACCAAAATACATAAATATATAAATACATATATACAAACACAAACTAATTAAGCGAAATGATGATAACAGATTGATATTACACAGTCAAACAAATTAAAGGAAAATAATAATAGTTACATGAACAGGAACTAAGGAAGTGATGAATAGTGCTTTTTAAGGAGATATTTTAAAGAAGCAACAGATTTAGCACACCTACACTTTTTTACGCGCATTGTGCTATACATTTTTTTTTCTTTATTATTTGTTATGGCATTAAACCGCAGTATGAATTGTTGCAGCAACAATGAAATATTTTTTTAGAAAATTTCAGTCTTAATTTAAGGATTTTTTAGAAAATCTAAACAATATAAGTTTTAACATAAAACTGAAAGAAACAAGTGATATATTACTATTTTACACAAATCTGCGTCCAGAAAGTTGTTGGCTAGAACGAAACTTAGATTCTCCAGGGTCACAGTTGTGAACTTTGCCTCTAGAAGGTGTGTTAAATTTTGATTTAATGCTTTAAAAAACTATATTAAGAACTGTTTTAGCTTTCTTAGACAAATTCAAGGTACTATTAAGGGACATGTGCATGTCAATCTTCCATCCCTGAGGATTCTGAATCAATATCGAAGTTTGATCTTTTTGTAAGTTTCTTTATTGGTTGTTACACCGAGTTTGAAGTTTGTGTATTCGATTCTTATGAAGTTAAAACTAAAAACAATAAGTACGTGTACTTTCTTTCGTTTTAGTATAGTTTTATTTGTATTGCGTAAGTATTTTTAATAGAAATCTATTAAAGTGTCCTACGTAGCAGTTCAAGCTGCAGAACAGTACCAAAATGCGGAAACATTCTCGAGAATGTTCTGCGAACATTCTTGCAAAATGGAATTTATTTCTTAAACAAATAACTATTCTTGTGATTGTAGACATAATCTACTACTACATTCACTTGTTCAGATCAATCAAATACCTCGACAGGTATCACCACGTATCACATATCCATTTAATCTTGAAACCCAATACCGCCTCCATCGTACCAACTTACCGATATATTCGCCCCATCACTACCTCCTACAAACTGTAAGGCACTTTACAACCGCCAGTTCCAAATTTAAACAAGAACCGATTAAATTTATCATATCGACATATTTTATAAAAGTCATAAACGCCATTAGTTAGCGCGGCGCTTACGCCTTTTATTTCACTCAATACATAACACATCTATCAAACTGTAGCCCCCTCGAAAACAGACGCGAACTACTGAATAGGGAATTGAAACCTTCGATATCCGCTCTCTCGGTCTATCTTGGGGATGCGGGTATGGTCGTCTCGCTCTTTAATTAAGCTCGTCAAGTCTGTTTAGATGGAAAGACACTTGACGTGCCCGCAGTGACGCTGCCAATTTGACGTCAAACTTGTGAAGAGATGCCTGTTTGGTGGTATTAAGTGCGATAGCAATGGGATCGGATTAAGGGAATAGATCATTTAAATTGTAATACCCAGAATTGAAAAAATCATCCCTCTGCAAGTGAAGTGGAGAATCTCAAAGAGTGAGTGTGAAGTGAAGAACCACGTGACTTTGTAATTTGGCCAAATGCAATTATGTCATTGGTCCAACACCTGTGTCACATGGTTTTTTTAATACCCAAAAGTACAGACTATATCTTGGGGTGTGGGGTACACCCCAACATTTTGCACAAATCTTTGAACTACCAACTTGCCCAAACCCAGTGAGCAGGCCCTCTCTTTTACCCTAGTAGTATAGCAGAAAATTTGTTCGCAAATCGGAGGTGTGTGATGTATTCGCCGTTGATGTTGATGCCAAGTCCTTGCCATTCCAGGAGCTTTAAGGAATCCTCTAGAGCAGCGGTAAACAGTTTCGGGGATATTTCATCTCCTGGTCTTACTCCTCTCTTTAGGGGGATTCCCTTCGTGGACTGCTCCTGTACTCGGACTGACATGGTGGCGTCGTTATACAAGCACTTCAGCACTTCGATGTACCGATAGTCAATATGGCATCACTGGAGAGATCTAAGAACACCCATGTTTCGCCACAAACGCCAAGCATAATGGCCGATTATAATCTCCGGTCTTCTGTATAATCTGCCGCAGTGTGTGTATGTAGTCTACGGTGCTATAGCCTTTTCGGAAACCGGCTTGTTCGGTAGGCTGGAAGTCATCGAGCCTGCGGTCGAGACGGTTCGTGAGCTCTGGGTGGTGCAAGTGACGCTAAGAAGAAGAAATGCTAACTCCAACGCCCGCAAGGAAAAGAAGGTGCTCCGGGAGAGCTGAAGACCAGTCTACCACCAGCAGGCCTACCATGAACACCGAAAATTAGCAGTAACAATTAACCTATTTATCACAGCAATAAACAAGTGTGACAGATACGGATATAGTTAGTTTTGCTGGGCCTTTTTCTGCAACTCGACACCCATTGTGCATTTTTTGCGTGCTAACGAGGTAGCCCTATTCCAACTACCAGCTCCTCCACGAAACCAAGCATCGGCTTTAGGTTGCTAAATACCTCCTTTAGTGTGTTTGGAATGCCCAAATACCTTCCTATTCTTCACAGGCAGTCTAGGAGAATATGTTTTGCTGCTTCTTCTTTTCCCATAAATAAATAAAATAAATAAATATTATAGGACATTCTTACACAAATTGACTAAGTCCCGAAGTAAGCTCAATAAGGCTTGTGTTACGGGTTACTCAGACAACGATATATATAATATACATAAATACATAGAAAACATCCATGACTCAAGAACAAATATCTGTGTTCATCACACAAATAAAGATTCGATTCGAACCCAGGACCATCGGCTTAGCAGGCAGGGTCACTACGAACTACGCCAACCGGTCGTCTTAATGCTGGCTCTGCACATGAGACTATCTGTTTTACCCATGTAATATAGGTGTTTGTTTAGTGTGAGACGGAGATACAAATATTTTGAATTTCCCTGCAGGTCTGGCTGGATAGTTGCTATCGGAATATCTTTGACACGGAACTTGCCAGCGTGCAGTTTCTGTGCAGCGTAACAGCGTTCATTACTGAGCTCTGAGCTATTTCGGCGATCCCTCGAGCCGATAACTTACTACCCTGATATATTGACTGCTGACCTTTTTGAGGCATGGATAATAATTACTATCCTGATACTATAGACTATAGGTAGACTCCGTTATAGGTAGTAGTAGGTAGGTAGTAGGTAGCTACCTCAAACCAGAATCTGGTAAGTAATACTCAGAATCATTGAATTTTTTTAAAAAAGCGACGAATTCAGATCCTCCTCCAAATCGGTGGAAGGGACTGCTACGTCGATTTCAGCGTTTTTCCGCTTTGTAAAGAAAAACTTCATAGAGAACTCGCCTATCGGGTTCCCTGCAGTCTATGTGTTAAAAAAAACCGGCCAAGTGCGAGTCGAACTCGCGCTCGAAAGGTTCCGTACCATTATCTATAAAAACGCCAAAAAAAAACACGTTGTTTTCAGGGTCCCATTCTTGTACAACAAGAAAAAACTTTTAAATATTTTTTTAATTTTAATTTAATTAGTTATTTTTAAAGTGGTCACAAAAATCGACCTAGTCCCACGGTAAGTTCAATAAGGCTTGTGTTGTGAGTACTAAATGATGATATATATAATAGATAGATACTTACATAGATAGAAAACATTCATAACTCAGGAACAAATATTCGTGATAAACACAAAAATAAATGCTCTGACCAGAAATTGACCCGGGACCTCCTGCTTCGTAAGCAGGCTCCCTACCAACTAGGTTAGGAGGCCGTTAATATATCTATATATTCTGTAAATATTTCAAACGACTACCTGTTGCCGTTATCAGATTTTTGAGTTTGTCACGTGTTTCTGTTTCTTTACATTTTCTTTAATACCTAAAAGTACAGACTAGCTCTTGGCAGTAGTTCGGTCTAGGATTAGACACGTGACCAATGAAAACACATTGCCCGAGCCGCACGCCAACGCCAACCTTTTTGTGAAACAAATAAAACCGCTGACGGCAACGCAGAATTATTGCCAAGTTCTAACAGACTGTAATCCTGCGCTATTCAGCCTATGTTCTAGCTTTGTACGGAGGTGGAATAATAGTTTAGGCTCTGTTGAATGGAAGCGACTCAGTTTAGGTCGTCAACTGAATCGCGTTAAGACGTCATGGTAAGGCTCCAGGAGTTAAATGTAAAATCTGAAATCTTATACTTTTTTTGATTAACGGCTTCTTATAAATTGAAAGAGATGTCATATACTACAGAAAAAGTGACCATGGTCCCCGTGAGCAGGGCTGGGATCGAACCAGCAACCTCCTGCTTTCCGCCGTAATAGGGTAGCCCAGTGGTTAGGGCGTCTGCCGCGAAAGCATTAAAAACAATAAATGATTTAATTCATGCTTTACAATTGTTAACGGCTTCTTATTAACAACATTTATTCGAAAATGTAAAATCGAAGCAAATCATTCAAAATCATTGTTTTAAGTTTCTAAACCTCAATAAGGCCTAATTTTCCCTGTCAGAATATCAGTTAATTGCTCTCATGGATCACCTGCGCAATTCTAGAGATTAGATTGCCTAAAGCAAACCTCGAGCTCCTGACAGTGCACGTAGGAGTAAACTCACGAGCTACGCGGCCAAAATTATTTCTGTATTTTTTGGTATTTTAAAACATGTTACGAAGCCAAAACAATACTAAATTAAAATTGACGGATTGTCAGGAATGAAGATCGTGACTAGACACACGTTTGATCTCTTGAAAATTGAAAATTTACCTTCCTTGAATGAAAAACTGTGTGCGTTGAAGTTCGACTTTTGCACAATGACGGCTACATGAATGAACAAATACAATAATGACCACGTTTGTTTATAATAACAAGTGTTGAGTGAAATTAAAATAAATAAATATTTCGTTTCAATTCAATAAATAAAAGAAAAAATAAACTTACGCCCTATTTTCAAGTACGAAAATTATGTTTTGGTGGAAACATGCGGAACCGAATCATTAATTGTCTAATAAGTAAAACAATAAACTAAAAAATACTTTCGAATAATGGTCCGGTGTCCAGAGCTTTAAAAAGAACTTAAAAAGAAACAACTAGAAGAGTTTTCTAAACGTTCTATAAAAACTAACTTTTCTGAGAGCACCGAGAATCAGTCGGAATATGATCGTGTTCCTTCGTGTACATTACTTGAAGGTACACGAATAAAAAACTGATCATCATTTGTTACTAAAATAAAACAATGGTTTTAGGACGAATGACTTTTAGAGACTGCTTTATTGAGCGAGAACAAGTTATGTACATGCTGAGCACAGATGGCGCTAGTGGTGGCATATTTTGTTATTTTCAACACCCCCACTCAAAATATGCTTACTTTATCTAACACAAAATATATGGCAAAACATTTTTTACACCTTTACAATGCCTAATGCATTCATAAACTTATAATGCTTAACACTACTTAAGCTTTTAGTAAGCAAATCAGCTGGCATGTCAGCCGTGCATAAATACTTTACAGTGACAATTTCCTTTGTTATCAGATCTCTACAGTAATGAAACCTTACATCTATATGTTTCGTCCTGTTGTGAAAGACGGGATTTACTAACAATTTATGAGCACCCTGGTTGTCATTATGCAAAGTAATTTTATACATTGTCTTTGTTATTTCATTTTGCAAATTTCTTAAATACACTGCCTCCTTACAGGCCTCAGAAATACTAACATATTCAGCTTCAGTACTTGAAAGCGAAATACATTTTTGTTTATTACAACTCCAAGATATGACAGATCCTGACATTGTAAAACAAAATCCTGTGTAGGATTTCCTGTCATTAATATCGCTACACCAATCTGAATCTACAAAACCCTGAATATTAACATTTGCATTTTTACAATATCTTAAACCTATATTCTTTGTTTTCTTTAAATATCTAAGAACCCGTTTAGCATAAATCCACTGTTCTTCTGTATTACAATTATTAAATTGACTGAGATACGACACAGCATAAGCTATGTCAGGTCGTGTCAAAACTGCTAGATACATTAAGCTTCCTATAAGTTGTTGGTAAGGTTTTTGACATGACACTACATTTTCTTTCATGCTTTTTAAATTTGCCTCCATTGGAGTGTTTGACGGGTTGCAATCCGTCATATTGAACTTCTTTAATAGCTGATCAATATATTTCTCTTGACTTAAGGTAACAATACTATTTTTTGTATCAAACTTTATTGACATACCAAGACATTCCTTGACTCGACCTAAATCCTTAATTTGAAAATTACTACTTAACATTTCTTTGAGATGTTTTAATTCTTGTTGGTCATTTGAAAAAATCAAGAAATCGTCAACATACAATGTTACCATAGTTCTACAATTACCAATAATTTTAGTATATAAACATGGTTCAATTTTAGACTTATTATAACCATCTGCTAACATACAATTGTCCACTTTCTTGTGCCAAGCACGGGATGCCTGTTTGAGTCCATATACAGCCTTATTTAATTTTAGAACCTTTTTGTCATCAGGACAAGGAAAACCTTCTGGTTTCTGCATGTATATAGTCTCTTCCAGGTCCCCGTTCAAAAACGCTGTCTTGACATCAAGATGAATAACATCTAAGTTTAACTGGACTGACAGTGCAAACAATAGTCTTAATGTAGTATGCCTAACTACCGGAGAAAAAGTCTGTTCATAATCAACACCATATTTTTGAGTGCAGCCTTTGGCTACAAGCCTTGCACGATACCGCACATTATTGTCAGAGTCACACTTCTTTTTAAGAACCCACTTACACTTCACTATTGTACCACCGCTTGGAGCATCAACAATTTGCCATGCATTGTTGTCCTGGAAGCTTTGAAGCTCGTCCTTCACAGCCTGCTCCCAAAACTCCTTCTCTGGTCCTTGTAGTGCTTGCTTCAGTGTGAGCTCATTGTCGGGTTGCTCTTCATTCATACATGTAAAACCATACAAGTCTGGTTTTTTCCTTTGCCTCACTGGAAAAACCCTTGCCTCTTCTGCATTTTCTTCTTCAGCAGATACTTCTGAGGGCACATAAGTTTCATCATGTACGTTGCTTCCTGTGGAAACAAATGACTCATCTGGTTCACTGACATTCTCTGTTTCCCCCACTGGAACTGAGCATTCTGGAACTGGACTCGACACAGACTCACCATCCACATCATTCACCTGAACAAGAGCTTCTGGTTGTGTACACTTTTCTTCCATAACAATGACATCTCGACTAGTTATGATACTTCTAGTTGCTGGGTTGTATAATCTGTACCCCTTGACATCTTCAGGATAACCAATAAGTATACATTTTTCAGATTTCTTGTCCCACTTGTGTCTTTTCTCTTTAGGTACGTGTTTCATGACTGTGCTGCCAAATACTCTGATATGAGCAAGATTTGGCTTCTTCCCTGTCCACAACTCATATGGCGTGCGATCATTCAGTCTATTCTTCACAATCCGGTTCTGGAGCCTCCAAGAGACGGACTTTCCATTGGGCCTGCAACATCACAGTGCACTACGTTCAGCAGCTCAGTACTTCTGTTACCTTCATGAGAAAAAGGCAACCGACTCTGCTTCCCCTCACAGCACACAACACAATTAGACTTGCTTATATCTGCCCTCTCTTCCAACTTGATGCCCTCTACAGCATTCTGCATTTTATTCATACTATGGCTACAAATATGACCAAGACGACGATGCCAGAGCATTGGTGATTCAACTACAGATGCCACAAAACATGTTGCTGTATTTAGTTTGTATACACCGTTTATCAGCGTCGCTGTAGCCACTAACATCTTCTTCCTATTGAAGATTTGACATCCATCGTCTGTAAACACCACTTTATTCCCTTGTTTAATCAGCCGACTCACTGACAAAAGATTTGTGGTTAAGCTGGGAACACATAATACTTCTTCGATCACTATATCGTAATCACACTTTTCAGTTGAAGTCGTGATTTTCATATTTCCGCTGCACAATACTGGCACTTTAGTCTTGTCAGCGATCATGATTTCCTTGCGAAAAAGTCCAGAATAACAAGCGTCGATCACCCAATGTTCATTACACGTTAAATGCGAGCTAGCACCGCTGTCCACATAGAAATCGGTCTTCTGAAAATCTCCGTTATAAAATACGGCACTAAATGCATTACTTGTTTTGTTTTCACGTTCAAATTTATCGCATTGATTACGATAATGTCCGTACTTTTTACATAGATAACATTTGACGTTTTTCTTCTCCTTGACATTGGCAGGTGACGTTTGTGCGCCCTCGCCATCTTTGCGAACCACAGACTTGTTATTTTTCTTATATTGGTAACGGTCCTTGCCAAAGCATGCTAGAGCGTTAGTCACATCACTAACTTCCGGATCCATGTCCATTAACTTCGCTTTAATGGCGTCCGTCGTGATTTCAATGCCGGCGTGTTCTATGGCCATTATCATCGGCATATATTTTTCACTTAATCCCGCTAGCATGATTGAGCCAATCCACTCGTCACTTATATTAAAACCCGTTCCTGACAATTTCTGACCCGCTTCGACAATTTGAGTAACATAGGACGTCATCGAACTGCTGGTTTCAAGTCTGACCGATATAAGATTCCTCAACAAGCTAATCCTTCTTGTAAACCCAGAGTCATCATATAGTTGCTTCAATTTAGTCCATAACTCTATCGATGTCCCGACACTTTTGATGTGAATATAGATAGACGGATCAATTGTCAAAATCAATTTTGCTTTCGTCTTGCCATCTTCTGTTGGCGTC
This sequence comes from Lathronympha strigana, assembly GCA_949128165.1. Taxonomy (NCBI): domain Eukaryota; kingdom Metazoa; phylum Arthropoda; class Insecta; order Lepidoptera; family Tortricidae; genus Lathronympha; species Lathronympha strigana. The sequence goes on from OX421903.1 coordinate 1,978,893, forward strand.
ACAGGTGTGGCTGGTTGTTCCTGTATACACTTAACCATGCCTTCCAGCACTAGAAAATTCTCAACCGCAAAACACCACTCACTATAGTTTTCTCGACCCTTTAATTTAGGTACGTTCACTAAATAACTTGAGCTAGCGGCCATGACTTCGCGCTTTGAATAACGGTTGATCACCAATTACTATTTTTTCATAGTTTTACACCACTTTTAAGTCCAAACGTAAAACACACAAGTCCTTTAGTCTATCACACAAAACTATGTCGATAATACTGACTTTAACTTGCTAAAATAGTAATTCTAGGCAGCTGGGCACATAACCTAAAATAAAACAATGGTTTTAGGACGAATGACTTTTAGAGACTGCTTTATTGAGCGAGAACAAGTTATGTACATGCTGAGCACAGATGGCGCTAGTGGTGGCATATTTTGTTATTTTCAACAGTTACTTTGATAAAGTGACTTTTGGCCGCGTACCTCGTGAATTTACCACTATGTGCAGTGACGTGTTGTAGTATTAGACTCGAGAACAACCCATGTAAGGGTTGTAACCAATTTTCAGAAGAAAGTGCACCATTTTAATGAAAATGGGGCCTCGATTTTCAATACCAAAAAAAACAGTTTTGTAACGGCCCATACAAAATGTATGAAAAAATGCGTTACGAAACTGACCAAAAAAAACGGGTCCGTCTTTTTTTTATCAATAGTTCTCGTGATTCTGGTTATAAAAAAACCCAAAACTTCCTATATTAAAAAAAATGGAAATATTTTGGAAAATGCCCGTAAACATATGGCCAGAGTCACCAACGCCAACCTTTTTGTGAAACAAATAAAACCGCTGACGTCACCGCAGATATATTGCCAAGTTCTAACCAACTGTACATCCGCGCTATACGGCCTATGTTTTAACTTTGTACGGGGGTTAAACATTTGTTGTTTTTTTTTTATTGCGTTGTTATCCGATTTATATTTTTTGCGTAAAACATGTGTCATTTATAAGTAACTTGTTTGAGTAAAGGATGACTCTCACTATGACGGGACGGGACGGGACAGGGTGGGACGGGGCGATCTGTCAGTTTCTATTGAAAACGTCACGTGATATCCGAGGGCTTCGAGCTATCACGTGATTCTTTCTATAGATATTGACAGATCGTCCCGTCCCGCCCCATCCCGTCCCGCCCTAGTGAAAGTCAATCCTTAAGTTTGATATGCGTTAACAACTCCACAAATATTCGTGTGTGTACGTTTGAAATACTAATCGGTAACAAATTAGCAAATGAATTAATTTATTTCAAATAACTTATAAAAAATAAAAAAATAAAATAAATAACTTAAATAAAACAAAATAAAATAAAAAAATACTATCTTAAGAAACCTTTTAAACTATAGGTATGTATCTACACACGCGTTCAAAATTCCATGGGCAGTTTATGAATGAATTCATTCATAAATTGCCCATGCAATTTTGAACGCGTATGTACAAACAAACGTCCCCTATACCGCTGCCACCTGGCAGGGTGCCCATAAGGCTGGCTGGTGTTACCTCGCTGAATTGCTATGCCAATTCGTTGGGCGAAGAAGGAGCCGAGGAGGATAAGCAAGTAACTTTTTTTTAAGTTTTATTGGCTCCGATCCCCAGGGGCCGAGGGTCACACTAGAAGCATCGTTTTTTTAGAGCGTTGGAGGCCCAGTGGTATGACGCGAGACTTTCAATCCGAAGGTCTCGAGTTCAAATCCTGCCGGCTCCGTACCAATGAGTATTTCGGAACTTATGTACGAAGTATCATTTGATATTTTCACGGATATTTTCCTATTGCTTTTCGGTGAAGGAAACATCGAGAGGAAACCGGACTAATCCCAATAAGGCCTAGTTTACCCTCTGGGTTGGAAGGTCAGACGGCAGTCGTATTTGTTAAACTAGCGCCTACGTCAAATCTTGGGATTAGTTGTCAAAACGGACCCCAGGCTTCTTGAGCCGTGATATAAACTGGGAAAACATAGGAAGAAGGAAGAAGAAGAAACATGTTTTTTCCAATTCATAATATTATTTAAATATTATAATACCGTTCAAAACATCTGTACAATAATTTAACAGAAACAATAAACCAACAAAAGCAATAAAACTACAATATAATAGTTGTATTTTCAAATCACCCCTACCACGTACTCCGGTTCAGTTATGACAAAGCAAGATTTAACTGATGACGCAATTGTCACATTTTATTTCATTTTTATAGGTTACGAATGCGGTTGCTGCCTTGTTTCCCGGACGAGGCAATATTTTACTTCCGCACCAGCGGGCGACAAAGCTACGCAAATGGAACGGGTTCAATGGAACTGCAAAAATAATGGAAAGCTCACGAACCGTCGAAACAAACGCAACCGAATCTTGTATTCACGGATTAATTTGCTAATATCTAAACCCGAAATATATTTTTCACCTCAGCAGCTCGAAAAAGCTTACTTTGATATGCGAAACCAGTGAGCAAAATGCGATTTTGCTGCGAGCGTGAGGAAAATAAACGTCAGATTGACAATGTTCAGTCAAGACATGCAACTTTTTTATTAAATGGCATCCTGGCCCATTCAGCCAGATGAGGCCAATTTGATAACAATGAGGACTAACGCGAGTGAATTTGCCGCTAGGGGCGCTAGTGGAACGTGGGTCCTATGTAAAGAGGTTATATGTCATTTTCAGTACATTTCTCATTAGTTTTTAATTTAAGTCGTGCTTATTTCGAAAATATGCACTTTTAGAGGAATCATTACATAGAAATATATTAAATACTAAAAAAATATTACTTTGGCTATAAAATAAGCTTTAAATTGAAAGTGTAAAATAACACAGCCCTAATTTAACGTAAATTTAGAGGTTATATAAAATAGTTAGAATTTAATGTACCTCTTTTAACATGGACATTAATGAAAAATAATCAATTCTAATATTGGTTTCGCGCCATAATAACTCATACTAATGGCGCTTGACAAGGACCCACGCAGGAGTGGCGCCGCCTGGTGAGCAAAAATACGGTAGTCCTCATTAGATTATATCGTTCATACAATCACATCAAAGCCAATTTGATTGACCTGTCTGTACGGACATGTCTAGACGGTGCGTTTTGTCGGGCCCGTCCCGTCGTACCCTACTATGCAATACAGGAATAGGCAATGTGAGATGAAGGAAGAGCACGAAGGACGATGGCAGTGACGGCTTGCGATAAATCGCCCCGTGTAATATCATGTTTAAACAGAGCCAGAACCACGTTCAAAAACTCGTACGTTTTCATTTTTCAATATCTCTCACTTTAAAATTTTATGATTTTTATTTTATATTTATAAGTATAATATTAACCATTTGTTGATTCACGTTTCCTCACGTGTAAATCTGTAGTAAAATAATTTCTACAATTTACCATTTACGTTGTTGTGAACGATATCTAGTATCCGAACGCGATTAAAAATAATAAAGTGTTTCGGCTGTCATCCTCAATTTGAAAATTTCCTCAATAGCTTCTCTTTTGAATTGCTTTAAAGATAAAAGTTATCTGAACTGAAAACATGAGTGATACTAGTAGTGATAGTGATGAAGCTACGGCAACACCCGAAGAATTGAAAGAAGCGGTCAAAGACGCCGAATTAAGTTTCCTCCCGGCCAAATCGCGGGTAAAGGTAATACTTTGTTGGTTGTTAATAAGGACGCAAATGCCATAAAAATTCATTTGAAATCTAACCTCATATTCTTAAATTTAGTAAGAGGTAATATTTTGTATTCTTAAATTAATAAAGTAGTATTCTAAAATTAATAAAGCCTTCCTGTCCGTTCATTTTGGTTTTAATTTATTTTTCTTCCTGCTGAGGTGAAAAGTTGTATGTTCAACTCGAGACCAAAGTTATTTGCATCTCGTGCCTTTGAGTCCTTCACTACGCTCAAGATTCTAAATTGGCACTCAGAACAAATACGAACTTTGCTCTCTTGTTGTACAAATAACTATTTTTTTAAGTTTGTCGAATTGATACTATAGTAAGTTTGAATTCCCTAAGCGGGATGCGTCTGCGCATGGGGGTAGCGCTATATACACGAATAGCGCTGTCTCGTTCACACATCTGCCTAAGTTAAATAATGGTGACTCAGTTGTACAATCAAGGAGATCCTGTTTAGATTTTCACGGTTATTCTCGTGAATTATTGTATTTTATTAATTTGTGTTTAAGGTAGCTTATAAATATTCAAAAATGTATAATTACCAAATGTGTTTACTTACCTAATTTTTTCCTGATATAACTTTTATTAAAAATCAGTTATTTTCAAAATATATACAGTAAGTTTAACTTACCTGGCAACCTACCTCTAACTACCTTAAATCTAAAGTAGGTCCTTGAGGCATTGTACCTAGGATGCTGGTGGTATTTCCTCTTTGCATCGTAATGCTGATACGTTGTGCGAGAAAGCCACCACTTACCTACTTACAGGAATTGTGTTGATTATAATGTAGCAAAATTAAGTGGTATATTTATAGCGACTTTCCCCTTTGCCCTATCCCCCACGCTTTGCACAACTATTTTTATAATAGTCAGACTTTCTATTTGAACTATTTTCACAAAAGAATAGTTCGCGCCAGCGAAAATCATTCCCATTTTCCAGGACAAGTTATACAGTTGTATCTGCAATTTATGAAATAACTTTGGCCTAATTCTAGTTAAGTGTGAGTTTGTACATAACTGTTGTATATGTATACGGGGGGGTAGACTTAAGTTCATATGCGTAGATATGAGGGTGGTTAGTTATCTTTATTTTTTATGTCAGTCCTCGAATAGACGCGATTAAGAGACACCGTTGTTTGATTTCTGCTCCTGTACTTCCTGAAGGACCCTTCCTATAATCCTGGCTACATACACAATAGTAACCTTGCATCGTGACAATATGATAATATAGCAAATTTGTGCAACATTTCATCACAGCCAAGCGCATAGCGTTAATAATTATGAGTATAAAGGATAACCATTTGTACATGTTTTTGTATTTTGTGCAATATAGTATAAATAAATAATGTGTAAGTATATGCAATCCTTCCTTATTTTAAACGTTTAAGGTACGTTCCAATCCTACAGCTCAGACTTACGTCTAGTGCTGCCTTCTAGATAATCTTTACAGATTATTTTTAACTAGAAGCGAGGGTGACGTCACCATTCTATACAAGGCCGGACTGACAGTCTGTCATTTACAGACTTTTTTGTATAGTAAATGATAGAATTTGTCAGTTCGGCTGGTCCGTCTGATTAAAAGTCAATGATCTCACTCACTATCTTTCCAGCGGTACCTAGGCCCGTCGGATGTCTCAACCCTCAAGTTCTTGGGACATGTTCGTATTGTAAATTGTAAACTAAATTTAAATACTTTAAATAAATTGGCAAATGTCTCGTCTCGACACTGAACTCGCAAGTCAACGTCCGAGAAACAGTGAAACTGTCTGAAAAACATCCATTTGAGAACATTAGGGAAAATTGAGTTTATATTGTCTTAAAAATATTAAGTTTAGAAAGTTTTCTGAACGAAATAAATTGTTTTGTTTTTGCGATGCCTGGAAAAATTGTATCATTATTTATTAGGTACAGTCAGGTGGAAAGGTAGGTATTCCTTTATGCTATAGGTAACGGTAACCTAGCAATTTTTGTACGGCCATACCTGATGCAAAAATAGTAAGCAGCGCCATCTACAACGTCTCTCTTCTTTTCTTAGTCGTGCACTCTTGGCAGAGTAGTCGTGGTCATGTCTAGGTTGGGTCTTTTGCCACCGTTTCTCTGGTGATGCGACGCCATGTAGCTCTATGTTTGGAGGAGTGAGAATTCTCGTTTATGCTGCAGTGTGTTGATGAGGTCTGTCCATCGCGTTTGAGAGCGCCTACCAGATCTTTTGCCTTCCACCTTTCCCTACACCACCTATAACCTATATTATCTGTAACGTACGAGGTTATAAATCGGTTTTTTATAATAACTAGCCTGTAGTATAGACTTTTTTGTCACTTGACGTGTGGTAAGTTAAAACTCAATAAGTAAATCACCTTCAGAAACGCACTTCAGCTTGTTTCGTCTAAAAATACTTGAACCCTTTTAGAAAGTTTCTTTTTAATTAAATTTTCTTCGGGGCTGCGGTCAAAGTCGTGCCCGGAAATCAAAATTACGATTGAAACAAAATTTTGACGGAGAGCTACCATAACTTTCCATTACTTGACAAATATTTCTACGTGTAAAAAACATTTCAAAGGTAAAATGTAATATATGCATTAACATACATCAAGATAATAATATACGGACTTGAAAATTTATAGCAACATTTCTAAGTCTTCGTTTATATGTATCCGCGATTGACGCGGTACTTCACATTGTTGGCTTCCCTCTGGCGTCCCTCCTTGGTATTAAACGGTCTTAACGTCCAGATCTCATTTATGTTACGTTTCTTGTCACCCTGTAAGAAAATATTTTGAATATAATACAATCGTGGCTAAAACAGATGTTTAAGAAAATTTTATTCTTTCGAAAATTATACTGATGATACTGTTTTTTTTTTACAAAATATACCGAAATAGTTTAGAAATAACCTCTGAAAACCTCTTTGTCACTCTAATATGCAAGTGTGACAGAGATGGACAAACGATGGTTCGATTTTCGTGGTACTAGCGTAGGATAAGTAATAGTACTAAAGGACAGAAGGTTCTCTCTCCTACATTTGACGTTTAGCTTCTCAAGCATGCAAATGTCAAAATTCATAGAAATTAGGGTTGTCAACGTGCTGCCACGTGCTGCGTGGTGTGGTAGTACAGATTGTAATAATTACTGGTATCAAACTGGAAAAATGTTACAATATTATAATATTTTTTTATGATTTATTTATTAGTATTGGTATTATATTGTCTAATTAGTAGACGTTGTCTGAAATGTGATATGAACGCACCAGTGGGGTAATGCGCATTGCACGAACCCTGCCTATTTAAATAGGCCGAATTAGATATAAAGTAAAACGCGGAGTGACACCCTGATGATACCAAATTTTGACAGGAAACCAAATTATGAAAATTTTATTTTACATCCAATGTGCTTTATATTCGAAGTGGCAAGATTCAAAATCGTTCAGCAGTAATTTTAAAAGGTTATTCTTGTATAATGTGTACCTAGTGATGTACCTCGAAAACCTTTCTAGAAATATATACCTATCTCTGTTTTCTGGAATATTCCATAATAAGGAAGTATGATTACAGAAATTAGAAAATATCACGTTAATACATTTTTAAATTTAATGTTATTTCAACCCAGTGAAACAGTACCTACCTACTTGTGAAAGAGTTCTTGAATAAACGCAAAGTATAAAAAACAGTCTTAGAATCATACCGCTTTCAATATGATTACGTGTATATAAAGAAATGCAAACACTTACATTTGTCCAATTGTTAAGCACGAATCAAATCATTTATTAAATGTAATACATGTTTTCATTCATGTTTTTTGTCTGCCGCGAAAGCAGGAGGTCGCTGGTTCGTTTCCAGCCCTGCTCACCGGGGACCTTGGTCTGTAGTATATGACATCTCTTTCAATTTATAGCTTACATTTGTAATTCGTAAAGGACGAAAATGTTTACGTCCTGTACAATCAGCGTCAAAAATATCGATACAATTTAGACATTTAGATGAATACTACGCCATAACGCCTGATGTTTTACAGCAGCAATATAATTTTCCCCTCACTAGCTCGGAAAGCGCTGTTTTGTCCTTTAAAACTAGCGTGGGAAAACGCATTTTATCCACATGTAGGGCAAAGTAATCTAATTCCTATCACTTATCACAAGTCCAGTATAAGTGAGTCCTATATGCCCATAGTAAATATGCGCAATCAAAGGTCACACCTTAAATTGGTCATAATGTGATCATGTCTTATCCCACACTTGGTAAGCTGTTGGCAATATCTAAGTGTCAGGAGCGTACTTACTCTATGACAAATTTTGAAATTGATTTTTGATGGTTTCTTCAAGATAATGTGGATGGATTACATGTGGATAAGATTTATAACCGTATGTAGTCTGTATTTTCCTCGCAATAGTGAGGGGAAATATAATTTTCATCACACTTGGTCGTAAATGGTGATATTGTATGCAAGCATTCTTAACTAAATAGGCTTAATAAGCTGTATTACGCCCGCGCCCGTAATGGATTTTCATACATTTTACCGCCCGCCCGGAGGTCCCAGAGGGCCTCGCGCGGCGCGCCCCACGCTGCACGTAGCCGCCGCTCACCGTGAAGTACTGTAAACTGTGCTACTACACTACCGCTAATCTTCTTCTTCTTTCTTCTTCTTTATCTTCTCCTTATCCCATTATTTGGGGTCGGGTCTCCTCACTTTTCTGCGCCAGATCATACGATCTTGGGTTGTCTGTTCAGGCAATTGGGCTTTTTTGAGGTCTCTTTCAATGTTTTTCCACCAGGTGGATGGCGGCCGGCCTCTACCTCTCTTTTGTTCTGGTAGGTTCAGTGCAATTTGTACCACGTGGTCTTCTTCCCTTCTTTTAACATGGCCATACCAACGAAGACGGTTTTCCAGGATTTTATCCGCGATTGGAGCAACTTTGAAGCTTCCTCGAATATATTCATTGCGGATTCTGTCCATTCGAGTTACACCTCCCGCCCACCTGAGCATCTTCATCTCATTGGTATGTGCCTTTTGTTCATGCGACTTTTTTGTTGTCCAACATTCAGACCCGTATAGTAGCGCCGGTCGAACTGCCGTTTTATATACTTTACCCTTAACCTTTATGGGAATGCGTGGGTCACACAGCACACCAGTAAGTGATCGCCACTTTTGCCAGGCGACATTGATCCTGTGCGTCACATCCGCGCAGATGTTGGCATCTGGTGTAAGTATTGAGCCAAGGTACTTAAACTTTTCTACAGCAGGGATGGGTGTTGTTCCGATGGAGATAGAAGCTGGTGCACTGTTACCGCTAAAGGAGCATTTCAGGTATTCTGTTTTACTCCTGCTAACTCTCAGGCCATATTTTTCAAGTGAGTTCGTCCATAGGTTTAAGAGTTGCTGTGCATCATTTGCGGTGTCGGCAGCTAGGACTATATCGTCGGCGTACATCAACGTCCACGGTAACGGAGACGGTATATCCCGGGTCAAGTAGTCTATGACTAAATTAAATAGAAGCGGACTGAGCACGGATCCTTGGTGGACACCCACTTTGACCTCGAAAGCCTCACTAACACCGGCTAGGGTTCGGACTCTAGTGCTGACATTGTTGTACATGTCTCGTATTAGTGCGATATAATATTCTGGCACATGTTGTGCACGTAGAGCCTGCCATACTAATTTACGGGGTACTCGATCGAAGGCTTTTTCGAGGTCAATAAATGTAAGATGTAGGTCTTGGTTGTTGATCCTATATTTTTCCATCATGATCCTTATTGTCTGGATTGCGTCGGTGGTTGACCTGGAAGCTGTGAAGCCAAACTGGTTTGGAGAGACTTGCGTAATATGCGAGATTCGTTTGTTTATCACTCTTTCCCAGATTTTAAGTGTATGCGACGTAAGTTTTATACCTCTATAGTTTTCGCACTGGGCTACATCTCCTTTGTTTTTGTAGAACGGCAGTATGTAGCTTTGACGCCAAGTCTCAGGTATGCGTTTGGTTGCTAAAATTATGTTGAATAGCTTAGTAAGCCAAACCACGGCTATCGGTCCGAGGGCTTTCCATAGATCCGCGGGGATCTCATATGGCCCCGTAGCTTTTCGGTTCTTCATCTTCAACACCGCGTGTTTAACTTCAGCTATATCTACATCTGGTATTGGTCCATGCGTTGGTTTGTAAGGTGCCGGATCTTCATTTGGGAACTCTTCGTTTAGGAGTTGTTCATAGTATTCTAACCACCTGTCTCTTATTTGGCCATTATCTGTTAAAACGGTTTGATTTTTATTTTTTATATATTTATTTACTTTAATATCTAATGTTGCTCTGTGTCTACTTTTTGCTATTTTTAAGACTTCATCCGCTGTCTTGGCATTTTCTAAGCTACTATAAAAATTTTGGTTATGGTTTGCTTTCTCCTGTGCTACACACTTCTTTGCAAGCTTCTTCGCTTCTCTATATCGGTCCTTGTCTTCCTCCAGTTGTGAGCTTTGCCATTTTTTAAAGAGCGTTTTCTTATTGGTCAGTGTTTTTTTAACATTGTTGTTCCACCAGCTTGGATCTTTGCCATTTCCGATGGGTCCTTTAGATACTCCTAAAATGTCTCTTGCTTTGGCTCTACACTGCGATTCGAACTTAGACCACATATCTTCTGCGGTGTTATAGCTTACTCCCATGTCGGTTTCGATATATCCCATTACAGAAGCCTTTAGTAACTCGCCCTTCGGGCCATCTAATTCCTTCCACTTGGTCTTTGGGGTTCTATCTACGATTGTTTTTATTGGTTTCGGCAGGGTATATACAGCGACCAGTAGACGATGCTGTGTTGTCAAAGGTTCACCAGGTATTACTTTGCAATCTTTAAATTTATACTTAACACTTCTGTCTGCCATGATAAAATCTATTTGTGATGCTCGTCCTGCACTTTTATATGTAATTAGATGTTCTTCTTTTTTTTGAAAGTTTGTATTTACTAGTGTTAGCGAGTGCCTAGTAGCAAAATCCAGAATTTCTTCGCCCTGCTTGTTCGCTTCGCCTATTCCAAACCCTCCGTGCACCGTCCCATATGATGTACTTTTAATACCCACGTGTCCATTCATATCAGCTCCAATCACTTTGTATTCATTAGGTGGTATACTGTTTATTAGATCATCCAGGTCCTCCCAGAAATCCGTCTTTTCCGCTTCTGTACAACCTATCTGTGGGGCGTATGCTGATATTATGTTGGTAGATTGTTGGTTGTCTAAAGCTAATTTGATAGATATTAGCCTGTCGCTCTTCCTTGTGATACTTAGAATGCGGGTCTTAAAATGTTTATCTAGAACTATGCCCACCCCATTCCTTTTCCCATCGTTGCCATGGTATATTAGTTGGTAATCATTTCCTATGTCTCTAGATTTTGAGCCCTTCCATTTAGTTTCTTGGAGGCAGCAGATATTAATGCGCCTTGTTTGCAGTACTTTACTAAGTTCCTGGCTTCTTCCCGTAAGAGACCCCAAATTCCAGGTTGCGAGTCTTATCCTATTGATGATTAGTTGCGAATGTGTGTTCTTGTCCCTGTGTCCGTCGCTTCGGGGGTACGCCCTAGTGGTGATTTCATCGGGTATCGCATTACTCGCATATGCGTCGCTTACGGGGTACGCCCTAGCATTTAAGCCCTTATTCCTTTTTTGTGCATTTTCATGTGAGGTGAGAGAAGTATTGGCAATTGGGTTTTACGGCCGGTTGCCACCTGACGCCAAGGCAGTAACTCTTGCAGAGCTGGGGAGCCGGGGTTTAGCCGCCATCCCTACTGCACCACCCTGCCTGGTAGCGCAGCTCCAGTGTAAACCTGTGACCTTAATATGTAAGGGCAGCTCTACTCTGGGTTTATGTGCTTCATCCGCCTGCTCTGCCGTACTGATATCCATTATCTCCGCCATCGCAGCCGTTGAAGTCTTCACCCGTAACCCTGGGCACGGGACCGCGATATACCCCGCGGCACTGGGTCCTCGTTCGAACTTCGCCACCCATCTACTCGGCCTACTGAGATAGAGGGTGCCCACCCCCGCGACTGGGACGCGCCGAACGAGAGTTGCCCAAGTGGGAAGCAAAGAAGGCGACTCTGCTTCCCCAGGGGCCGGGTTAATGGCTGGGTATGATACCCCCCAGCCAAGGGCTACTACACTACCGCTAATAATTATTATTTATTTATCTGCCTAGTATTTTTTTTTATTTCCTCGCAAATGTGATGAAAAACATTGTATGTATCACGGGTGGTACAATAATTAGGAACTCGTGTTATATAAGCCCTTGTCTGCGACTCGGGGTTAAATTCATACTCTTTCGTAATTTGTTTACCGCCCTTAATACACAATTACACATGTATTTCGATTGTCCAAATAATATTGCATAAATTCATGGGTACGTATAAGGAGCGGGTCAATTAGGATTACCGTGAGTCGACTTTCCGCTAGGGGCGCTAGTGGAACGTGGGTCCTGCGGGAACATTTGAAACGTCACTTTGACAACTCTCATATTGACACAGGACCCACGCATGAGTGGCGCCGCCTGGTGAGCGACAATACGGTAGCTCCCGTTTGGTTCAATTTTATTTATTTTGAGAATATTCCAGCCTAAGGATTATTCCCACATATCCATCACTAATTCGTACCTGCAACCAACGGTGACATTTCCCATTTCCATTCGTTCATTTATAATTCACCAGTTCACTCACGAACTCCGTATTACCCGCCGAGAATACGTCTATAATGCTACTAAATTGTAAATGACTATTTCGACTTTGACTGAACTTGGAATTTGGGGCTCTTTAAATTATTCATGTTATATTGGCTGCGTACTGCGGCTGGGGTTGTATGAATTTTTTAATGCCCCCAACGTTTGAGGTGACAGATATTCGTGGTAGGATTGCTGTACCAGAGACCTAAGGCGAACATGGCAAAATCATCTTGCGTACCCTTTCTTACGTACCGGGATGCAGACAACCACGAAGGAAGTTCTGCGAAAGAAGAAGAGGGACAGAGGGACAAATTCGTTGGCGGTTTGCGGGGCATTATGTTATTAGTAAGGAGCTTTCAACAAGATCTAATAAAAACTAAACACATGTGTGTAGCTACTGAATCAATTTTATTGTAAGAAGCTAAAGCTTAAGACCTTTTTTTGTTCTTTTTGGGACTTTAGAAATGGCCTCTATTTGCCCAAGGAGTGAGGGCTTAAGACCAAATCCCAACCGTTTAAAATAAGGAAGAAAGGATTGGATATACTAAGGAAATTTCGGACTCTGGTTACCGTGACTGGGCTCAGTGGTTAGGGCGTCTGCTGCGAAGGCAGGAGGTCGCTGGTTCGATCCCAGCCCTGCTTACGGGGACCTTGGTCACTTTTTCTGTAGTGCCTATATGACATCTCTTTCAATTTATAATTAGCATGCGGCGTTAAAAATAGAAATATATGTGAACACACCCGTGAGGTAATTGCGCATTGCGCGAACCCTGGCAGTTCATGCCACCCATAGGCGGAAGATTTTGTATGAATGTACAACGCGAGTGCACCCTCCTGACAAAACATCAATCCGAACACACATACCGATGCACTATACAGCCATATCGTTACCTTTGATAGCGTTTTGATTTTGCAGGTGTGAACTTTTTAATTTGCCACGAGTCCCTTTGTAAATTGAACTCTATGTATTTGCTATAAAGTTCAAATTCAAATACAATAGGTGAGTATTTCTACGGCGTTCTTAAGAATAACGTGGGTACTTAAGGCAAAACTGATATGTATTGTTTAGCTTGTTTGTCATAACGACTAATTAAATGATGTTATTTATAAACGATTGTCAAGACGTAAATGTAAAATGTTTTTGGAAATCGCCTGCCCGTCCATAGAGCATAAGGGGGTTACCTTACCACGATAGTCTAACGCGATTCAGTTTAGGACATAAACTGAGTCTGCCATACAACTGAGTACAGTACAACAAAATCAGACGATTGCGGATTTGTATGTCCATCTCTGTCACACTTGCATATTAAAGTGACAAAGAGGTTTTTCCGTCAATTCCAATTTTCGATGTTCGTGGCCTATAGGCCTCCTAGTCCTATCACGTAAATGAGCTATAGCCCAAAGCGGACATACCCACTATGGAGACCTGACGGATTGCCGCGGATATTTGTACTTGCCCTATGCCTACCTGTTGTATAATTATGTAAGTAATACTAACACAATACACTGGTTCCTACTTACTTACCATATGTACCTACCTGCCTGACTAGTAAAACTATGTTTTATTAAAAATAAATAAAGAATGAATGAATGAATGCCCCAATGCAATTTTTTTTATACTACGACGGTGATAAACAACCATACGGCCCGCCTGATGGTAAGCGGTCACCGTCGCCTATGGACGCCTACAACTCCAGGGGTGTTAAATGCGCGTTGCCGACCCTTTAAAAAAGGAGGATTTGCTGTGTTGACAACTAACGGGGGAGGCTTTGCTCCCTGGGTCCCCAGCTGTCAACACAGTGAATCCTCTTGGAGCCCTGGCGACCTTACTCACCAACAGAAACACAACACTATGAGTAGGGTCTAGCTAGTGTTATTATTAAACTGCGGTTTTCTGTAAGGTGGAGGTACTTCCCCAGATGGGCACTGCTCCAGATTTGAGCGAGACGACATTCGTTGTGCTGCGCCCTACCACACTAAACGATATGCATCCGCTGTGCCCATACCTCTCTTACATATATATATACATATACGAGTATATATGGCCAGCATATGACATAGTCCTACAGTGGCCTAGGGTTCCAATTGCTTGAATGTACATCGGTGCCGTACTATTTGTGGCGATTGTGTTAACTGGTAGTCTGTGGCACAGATAATTAGCTTGTAAACCAAACAAGGCACCAAAGACAGATACATAACACAGACTTATAATCACACTGTGACAATGCATGTTTAGCCACTAATGGCATGCAAATGAAGACATATCTAAATTGTTTCAGTGCAAAAACTTAAATGACTATGGCATGCAATAAGATTAGAATAATATGTTTACAATTATAATTACTAATATCTTATATATTTTATTTCTTTGAGCTCCCGATATTTCGGCCAATACGAGTATTTTGGTAATTATAATGTAAATGACCATGTTAGCTTAAAATCAGTTATAATTCCATTTACATGAGAGCATTTTGTTCTTTATTTTTTAGGGTTCCGTACCCAAAGGGTCTAAACGGGACCCTTCTACTAAAACTTCGCTGGCCGTCAGTCAACAGGTTGTATATCTCATGAACCTGATAGATAGACAGTTAAAATTTACATTTTGTTTTTTTAAATAACTGAATTCCATCCCAATAGAGTCAACACGTTATCTCTGAAGTGGTGGACAGTTGTCAAACTTAAAAAGTATTATTTTTAACGTCAAAATCCTATGAAATTATGACGTTTACACTTTCAAATTCTGTGCTATCAAAATCTAGGAAACTTAGCATAGACGGACTCTAGTGTACTATAGTTATAGTCTGAAAAGTATATCGATCCCTTTTTTCGGGGTGATAATACTACCGTAAGATTAAGACAGTACGATGCTCTCTTTTCAGATTAAATAACTTTTTTTTAGTTTTAATTAACTACCAGTCTCGGATACTCTGTAATTGTCACATGGTTGGATAATAATGATTTAAATCTGTTTGCTGACAACGTTGTTTATTATCAATAAGCAGATTGTGCGGTTTTCGGAACTGCGTCCATTTTGTGAAGCCTATTTTAATATTGATGGGCTTATTTAATTTTATGTTACTATTACTTTATCGCCATTTTATAACAAAAATACTAGAATCCTTATTCTATACAACAAGCCTGTTATATATAAGTAGTAGTTTATGCAACAGTGATATAATAAGGGTTATTAAAACTTGAGGGACGCCGTTACAAAACGAGACCAAGTCGAATTTTGTAATAATAGACCCAAGAGTTTAAAGTACTTACCAATTATGAGCTGTTACGTACGCAAATTTTTCTACGACAGCTAAAATAGCGAAAAAAGCAAAATCTTGAAAGGTGGCTGTGGAACAAGTCGTATGCCCACTATAAAAATTAAAAAAAAAAAACAACAGTGCTAATAATGGGAGCTACCGTAGTGTCGCTCACCAGGCGGCGCCACTCATGCGTGGGTCCTGCGTCAGTATGAAAGAAATGTCAAAGTGAATTTTGAAATGTTCCCGCAGGACCAACGTTCCACTAGCGCCCCTAGCGGAAAACCGACTCGCCGTAGTCCTCATTATATTGTATGAAAATCCATATGAGTAGTTTTCTCATGGAATACCATAGACAACGTTATGTGTACTTTTTTAATATCGCTGTCAGTCATCTAATTGACGGATAGAAGTGCTGGAGTAGAAAAAATATTATGGATATCAGCTATCAGGATGTTACCTTGGTGCTTCAAGCAACACAGGGATACCATACTTCCCGTATCCCCTCCGGAGTACAAGCCCAAATGGGCATATGCGGCTCTGTGTTGTCACTAGTCCGTACACTAAAATATGTCGAAGTGTGCAAGATTTGTCAGTGTAGTTGTATCATTTTGTATGTGCTAGTGTCGTCATTACAGATTGTTTTTTGTATGTAGTGTGTGAGAAGTGCGTCTGTGTGCACGTTTCCCCCCGCAAAAGGTGACAGAAAAATTGGCACGGTAAGATATCGCTATAATAATATCGTCTCCCTTCCAACACGTTCAAAGCCTGTGTTGCTCGAAGCCTTGGTGTTATTATAAGCATTAGCTCAAGAAATGTTAAACCGTAGCTAAGTGTACCATCTCGACTACGGACCCTTAAAATCAAAATAGTCAAAACAGCATAGCTAAAAAAAGCCCACGACAAATTGAATGCTAAACGCGGGAAGTTGTTGTCGAGCGTTGATTGGGTAATTTCAATAACCAATCCACATTCGCGGTTGTGGCGCGTTTTGATTCCGCATTCTTTGGATGTTCAGTTATTTATAATATGTTAAAATTTAAATGCAGATTGTAGTTGTATTAAATCATATAAACACAGATATATATTTTAGGTAATATTTGAATATAACATCTAAATCAATCTATTATTAACTAATGATCTGCCTCTGAAAGAAATGTTGTTTTTGTAACCGTACGTGCAATATCAAAACGCTTCGACATCAATGTTGCCAATGCTTTACGAAATACGGAATGTCAGGTAAATTTGGGATAGCGTCTAGTAACTCAAATTTATAAGCAAACCGTAATAAAATAAATTATAGTTATTTGTTATTTATGGAATATGAGGTGAATATTATTCCTATTGAAAACGACGTACCTTTATACCGTGTATGTTTATTTGTTAACTTCTATAACTAGCGAGCCGCTCCGGCTTCGCACGGGTTATTATTATACATATAAACCTTCCTCTTGAATCACTCTATCTATTAAAAAAAACCGTATCAAAATCCGTTGAGTAGTTTTAAAGATTTTATATACCCACATATCATTAGCCTTCAATAATGCGTTCAAAAATCGCATATAAAGGCCCCCATAATAATAAACTTTTTTATTACAACAAATCTCTTATCTGTGAAAATGTAATTATAGCTAAATAATATTATCGATTTGGATACTATTATTTTTGTTCAAATTTCGAACACATCTGGCACAAGAAAATTTGATTTGACCTCTATTCTAATATCAGTCGAGATGACGTTTAGTTTGAAACGAATTGTCAATTGCATACAATGACGCACGCAAGTCGCACGTTATTTTGATATCGAAGGATATGTAAATTGGGGCCAACTCTAGTTTGTCTCTGAATTTAAAAAATATTAATGTCAAAACTTGAAAGTTTTTATTCCCGAAAGTCGCAGTGGCGGTCGATATACGTATATATGCGCTTTGAACCAGGGATGTTACGGAGGTTCGGCTTCGGCTCCGATATACCGAAACTTTCGGCTATTCACACCTCCGGCTTCGGCTTCGGTTTCGTCTAATTTCAAGCGAACACCTCCGGCTTCGGCTTCGGTTTCGTTTAATTTTAAGCGGAGGTTTTAACGGAGCCGAAAGCCGACAAGAAAATTGCAAACAAGATTGTTTGCAATATTTTCCAGGCCAGACTACTCGACAGACTCACTCGCGTTGCCGCGTTGCGCTAAGTTCCACCTTCACCTCCGGCTCCAGTTTCGGGTTCGGTTTCGGTTTCGCTTTCGGTTTCGCTTTTGGGTTCGCTTTCTGTTTCGGATTCACTTTCGGTTTCGTTAAAACAAATTTAAAACCTCCGGTTTCGGCTTCGGTTCCGATAAAACCACCTCCGTAACATCTCTACTTTGAACGTATCATGGAGAGTCAGGATATGTGTGTATATAAAGCAGTGTATGTAATTGTAAATAATTAGGCATTAAAACACTCGTGTGATGTTATTTAAACCCACATTCGAGTTTTAATGCCTTTCATTATATACAATCACATAAACTACTATAAGTATACATATACATACAGACAGGGGAAAGCGACTTTGTGTTATAGGTACTATGTAAGATGTTAAAATTTCTTAGCAGTAGCAATGACGAAATACGAACTAAAACGAATTTCTCGTCCGTCTATCCGTGCGGCCATGACAAACCAAGTCTGACAGTAGATTTAAATATATATATATATATATATATATATTAAAAAAGACTAGATTTTTTCTCCAGAATATCTATAAGTAACCTACTTACCATAAATCAATACTATACATACACTCACCATCAGATATATCATAGCAGCCAATGTGTTAAAAAATGTCTTAATATGCATTTTAACGCCTCCTTAAACATAGAGGCGTGCTCAGATATTTGTGAGCACCTTAGCCGTCCCAATACATCGGATAGCCTTAAACCAGTAATACCATATATCTTACTTAAGCATCTGATGGCCTAATACCATAATAAAAATTACCCACTATTAACAATCAACTACTTACTTCTAAAACAAATAATATTAATAAAATGCAAGCAAATATTATTTTTAATATTTGCTTGTATATTTTTTTACTTGCTTTATTAGTGGAAAATTAACCGTGGCCGGATTAAGTTTCTCGTAAATAAATATTTTATGCTATAGCAACCCTGACACGTCATCACTGACAACGTCATACGCACAAAATCACAGCGTTTGACGTTACGGAAATACGACCGATTGCAGAATACCAACGGCCTTCTAACAAATGCTTACCAGCATGCCTTTTGTATTTGATCGGGTTATAAAACAAGGCACTCGGTTGGTCACCTAGTTGTTATCAAAATAATGAGTTTCTCACAGTAGCTTCTTGTTTTTGTTGTAGTTCTGTCTCTTCTTTTGCAGTTCTTTTTACTGTTGTGTGAAAGAGATATGAAATTTTGGTGTAGAATTTCGGGGCAATATAAAGGATGAGTCAGTGTTGTGGCCAGGGGTGCCAACTTAGGGGTTTTCCCCCTAGATTTAGGGGGTAAACAAGACGCGTGAGGTTTTTTTAGGGGTGAAATATTTCTAGGGGTAAATTTAGGGATATTTGATTTTCCTATTCCATGTATGTGTGACAGCGAAAAATGTGTTGAGAAGCGAAATTATTACTGAAATTGAAATGATACTGCAGTCCATTCCACTCTCAGTTGCTCGAACTCACAAGTGTGAGACTAAGCAAGAAATATATGACCGGAACTCAAACGCTCCGATTTACCCTACAGTGATGTGTAATGCCGTGTTTACATGCTCGGGCTCTCGGCCGAATGATTCGGCCCACCCTAGTACACGCTCATTCGAGACAGACTATATAGATTAAGTTTAAGCCAGACCATAGACAATTTAAGCTTTTTCAGGTAGTTTCAGTGAGTTAAACTGTGTTTTAAATAGCTTTGGTTATTGAAACCATTTAAAAGACTTTTCAAATAGCTTCACCCGAAGTGAAATTATTTAAGACACCTTTTAACTCAACCAAACTACCTGAAAAAGTACTTAAATTGTCTCTGGTCTGGCTTATGTTTTCTCTATATAGTCTGTCTCGAATCATCGTGTACTAACATGGCCGAAACATTCGGCCGAGAGCCCGAGCATGTAAACGCACGGTTAGAGAAGAGGCATACTAACGGGGACGAAATTTTCTCCCAATCTATCAAATTGCATTTAGTTGTCCCGTCTGGACAGGCCATCACATCATTCAACTTTTCTGACCAAAAATACTAAATCTGTGGCGTAAACGGTCATGCGTAAATGACTTTATGTTAGAGATACTGAATAATGTCGATAGTTAATGTTGAATAAAGAAATTTAATTTATTATTCATCAAATTTTTTATTTAGGGGGTTTTCCAAAAAATTACTATAGTTTTAGGGGATTTCAATTTGTGCCTTAGGGGTAAATAAAAATTTGAGTTGGCAACCCTGGTTGTGGCATTGACTACAGTGTTGAAAACAATACAGTGCTAGTGATTGATTTGAAATTACGCGCGGTAAGTTTTAAATCAAAGTTTGTTGCTAAAGAGTTTGTTATTTATAAATTTAATAGTTTGTGAAATTACTGGTAAACTGATTTACCTATTTTAAACCACATAAACTACTTGATAACTTATAGCTATGGGGTTTTAAGAGTACCTAGAATACAGACTTAGACAATTTTAATTCTTTATTTTATTGTCCATGGTAAATTGCATGGTGCCACCAAAGGGCGAGTAAATTGTTTAAAATTAAATATCTCAACATTTTATTAACAATCTAACTTTAGACAACTTTTAAAAAACATAATCATATTAGGTACTGAACACTACTATTATTAAATTAACCATTCCTACCATCAGGGTAGGGCTAAGTAGGTAATTTTTGGAAAATATTTTGAATAAGTATGCTAGAAACTGTATGCCTTATGATATGTTATTGGAGGGACGCTCGGCTGGAAATGAGCGGGCTGTTGAGTACCTGTTGTGCTCATTCATCCCATTTCCCCGTTGCAGGAGCTGCAGGTTATTGTCCCGGCAACTTTCCCTCCTTACTTCCTTCTAGCCTCCCTGTCGTCTTACAGAATCTCAGGACATCCGTAAGGTTGATGTCCTTTAGCCCCTTCACAGTATGCCTTAAGTTTGACTGCTAAGTAGCAGTTAAGTCCACCTTTTCTATAATTTTTGAGCCACGGTTGAAAAAGGAATTGTATAAGTTTCAGATGGTAGGTATTTATATTAGGTATTCTACGGGTTAAGTACAAACTAATTTTAAATGCAGTTTTTCATGTCAAGAAAGTTACTAGAAGCAGGTAAGTGGTAATATAAGCAAGTAAGCATATCTATATGTGTGTAATGGATGTAAAATTTTGGAAATTACAAATGAATAAATTAAAAAAAAATATCTTACACAGAAGGGCCAAACCCTAAACTGTACATTATGTGTATTATACATTAATTTATTTTATAATAAAATCTATAGCCACCTACCGTGTGGTAGATGGCTTAAAAGGCCTTGAAAAGGTATCCGACTTTAAAAAAATCTGTAGAATTGTAAAAGTTGCATTTCTATTGTTTACTTTGATATTGAAATAATTGAAATTTAATTTTATGTCCTGCAATTTTTATTGTATGGTGGACGGCAAGACTTTATCAATTCAATTTTGTACAGTCGCCATCAGATATATAGGAGCGTCCGAGGCGTGCAACATATCTGAACAAGCACTCTAACGTCTTGACAATAGAGGCGTGTTCAGATATTTGCGAACACCTCCGACGCTCCAATATATGCAATGGCGACTGTACCATCGCTAACACTATAAATTGACCAATTGTAATATCTAATGCAACAACATATTTATGATCTATAGTCTGAAAAGCCGAGGCTGCAGTAGGTTTTTTTTTAATTTATATGCCTCCCTATTTTTTCTATTTTTTTCATAGGTACCGAAAAAAAAGGACGCACATAATTAAAAAAAAAACTACTGCAGCTTGTCAGACTATGGTAATAATGGTCACAGGGTGTAGGTATAGCTGAACATCTTACTGTGTATTTTAACATTATTCGTATTAATAGAACACACTTTTATTGATTATTTCTTAGTATTGTTTTTTTTTCCCTTTTTTTTATACCTACTACGACGGTGATAAACAAGCATACTGTCCGCCTGATGGTAAGCGGTCACCGTAGCCTATGGATCCCTGCAACTCCAGGGGTGTTACATGCGCGTTGCCGACCGTTTAAAAACTTTAACACTCCTTTTTTGAAGAACCCCATACTGTAGTCCTTTGGGAAAACAGCGGCAGGGAGCTCATTCCACAGCCGGAGCGTCCGCGGAAGGAAGTTCCTTTTAAACCTCATGGTACGAGACCATTTAGGCTCCAGGGTATGCGGGTGAACACCCTGCCGACAGCGAGCGGTGCGATGGTACAATGCAGCCGTTAAAAAATAAAAATAAATTAGTATGCGTTGTTTGCAAAATAAATATATCTTGACCTATACCACGAAAATCGATTGCAGATTTG
Source organism: Lathronympha strigana (assembly GCA_949128165.1). Taxonomy (NCBI): domain Eukaryota; kingdom Metazoa; phylum Arthropoda; class Insecta; order Lepidoptera; family Tortricidae; genus Lathronympha; species Lathronympha strigana. The sequence goes on from OX421903.1 coordinate 2,001,034, forward strand.
TATCTCCATCTCTGTCACACTTGCATATTGGAGTGACAAAGAGGTTTTCCCGTCAATGCCAATTTTCGATGTTCGTGGTAGGGTTGTTCTTCACGATCGGCGATTACAGGCACGCGCCATTGTGAAGAGGGCATAATCGTCCGTGAGTGGTCATCCTTGCCAGTAATCATGGACAATCGGGGAGTCATCGGTACAAAGGAATTCGTGCACGCGTCGCCAACAATCGTCGCGCGGTAGACGCCGAGTTAGTCGAGTATAGAGAAACTGAACGAGATTTGTGGCTGAGGAAAATGGTTGAGTAGACGAATACAGAACTCGCATTTGATCGCGGAGATGATGGCCACTTATTTGACCGCTCGGGCCGGTGTGGTCGCGTACTCACGATTATGAAGAGAGTAACCCATGATCGCGGCGCTGATCGCCAGTTTTTTAATCGCCCATCATGGCCCATTGTGTGGAGCGGTCATAAAACTATGTTTGATTTAAGTAGGGCATGCAAACCGGTTTTTAATGTATGAAAAAACCGGTTATTAACCGAAAGTTCATACCAATAAAAACCGTTTGCACATCCTAGTTTGATGTGCGTTTATGAACACCGCCACTAACCTTTAAGTTATCTGATAAAATGATTTATTCTGGTCAAAGATACTCAAGTTTATCATTGTGAACTAGATCTCGTGTCTTTTATAAACAAGTGAATAAATACAGGTATTATGTGTAGACGTAGAACGTTGGAGGCGCAGCGGTGTAACGTATGGCTTTCAATCCGAAGGTATCTGGTTCAAATCTTGCCGACTCGTACCAATGAGTTTTTCGGAACTTATGTACGAAATATCATTGGATATTTACCCATCGTGTTTTGGTGAAGGAAAACATCGTGAAGAAACCGGACTAATCCAAATAAGCCCTAGTTTACCCTCTGGGTTGGAAGGTCAGATGGCAGTCGCTTCGTAAACTAGCGCCTACGTCAAATCTTGGGATTAGTTTCCAAAACGGACCCCAGGTTCCCTGAACCGTGGCATAATGCTAGGAAGAAGAGATTATGAGTGTGTACGTAAATTATATACCTATAATTAATATTATATGTTATAGTAGGTATGGGGAAATCCACTGCAGTATTTTATTTATAAGTATTATGTCTCTGTTGCGTTATTTTTTCACACCACGGTCACGGTTTTTTCTGTTCAAGTTGGGAGGGACCAAAGTGGCACTTTACTTCCCTGCTGGGAGGGATCAAAGTGGCACTTTTCTGTTCAAGGACTACACATTTTTACGATTTCGGGCATCAACTAGTGGCATCGTGTGGTGTTGATATGATGCTGTTTTCAGCTTTGTTTATTTCCTCTTGGTTGGTGTGAAAAGCAGTATGTGTCACACGGTATCAAAATTATTTTCATCTGCTTGAATCCCTCCTTACGCTCAGGATCCTACTTTCGAATCCGTCGCTTCATTCGGGATTCAAGGTACGCCCTCGCCGGAAATATATCATTTTGATCTCTTGTGGCACAAATTACTATTCTACACGTGGGCGGTGGGTGTAATCGCCCCAAAAGAAGCGATGAGTATTATCTATGTATAGTTTAACTGTTACTGTCAAAATTGCTTTGCCAGATTATGATTAAGAAATTACAACCAGAAAAGCCTCATGTCATCTCTTTTTAATAAATTATCTATAATTGTACAAAAATAATAAATAATTTATGAATTTCATTGACGGCTAAATTGAATAATAAATCCTGCTGTAATGATAGTCTAACAAAGCCAATAACATAATTGTTAACAAGTTTTTTTTTAATAACAAGTGCCTTCGCCTATAACAGAATGGATACGGGAATTTATAAAGTTAGGCAAATACGATAAAATATTACTATTTTATTTTTTGTTTCAGCCACCATGTCTTCGGAAGACTTCAGCACGCTGAGTGGCATGTACCCAGTGCTTACTGACGAGAGACTCAGCAAGTCGCTCTCTGATTGGTTTGGAGAGAACGTCACCTTCACTCGGTGGGAGGTAAGTCTACAGGGTAGCATAAGCAGGGGCTAAATTTGGATGCGAGCGCTCGCTCCGCAAGGCGCTCTCTGATTAGTTTGGAGAAAACGTCACCTTCACCTTGTGGGAGGTAAGTCCACAGGGTGATACATAATTTGGGCTGTGAGCCATTTTTAGCCATTAAGTTTGTCTTCCACTGGATATTAATTGTTGAATTGACAACTATATCGAGGGCTGAAAACAACAAAATATCCAGTCTAGCACAATGTCGTAACTACAAGATTCGTTATCATAAGGTAATAACAAAGTACTCATAACTGCAATCAAATCTTTGATTCAAACAGCTATTTTACATGTAGTTATTGCATCATGATAACATAATCTTGTTTGCCATACTGAATAGTACTGAATGATAAACTTGTATACTATTGTTTACTTACGTATTTTAATATGATCAGTGTATGTACATATCTATTTAAAAATAGGATTTTATTAAAATCCCTGCATTATTTAAAACATCTCCTGATATAAAAACACCGTAGATAAGATTATTTTTAAATTTATCGTCGTAAAAAGACCAAGTCCAAAACCAGAGCCTAATCAAACAATATTTCCTCTTTTCCAGTACGTCGGCGAAACAGGAAAAGGTGATTCCTACCTAAGCGAACTGATTCGCATCAAAATCTTCGGCAAAACCGACTCCAGCGATCCTAAACATGTCCAAGTTGTTCTAAAAAGCATCCCCAGAAGCATTTCCCGTCGTCTGACATTCAGGAGTGATGAATTCTTCAAAAACGAAATACTTTTCTACACAGAAGTCTTACCAGCTATGCTTAAATTCCAATCTACCAAAAACGTTTCCGAACCGTTTGACAACTATGCAAAACTGTTCTTAACGCATTGCGATGGGGAAAACGACATCGTTTGCCTTGAAGATGCTTCCATTTTCAACTTCGGACCATACCCTGCCAGGCAAGAAGGTATAGACTACGAACATTGCAAGCTGACCTACAAAACCATGGCTAAATATCACGCATTATCTTTCGCTATGAGAGACCAAGAACCTGAAGAGTTTAACAGGATAAGCGATATCATATTTGAGACGTATTACGATGAGCGCCTCTGGGATTGGTATGAGACTTTCTGGAAACGTCTATGCGGGATAGCAATCCATGCCGTTGAAACAGAGTATCCAAACTCCATATATGTTGAAAAAGTGAAATCATTCGCGGTCCCAGAGAGATACGAAGAACTGATAAAAGCGGTTCAGGATCGTAAGAATGGGGTTATCGGACACGGGGATTCTTGGACAAATAATTTCTTGTACAAATATGTAAATGGTCGTCCCGTTGATGCGATTATGATAGATTTCCAGCTTACTAGATGCGCTTCTCCTGTTTTGGATACCTCTTTTGTCATATATGGTTGTACTACGGAAGATATGAGAGAAAAGCATTATGATGACTTGTTGAAGAATTATTATGAGGTCCTATCAAGCCAGATAAGGGCGTATGGAAGTGATCCCGATAAGTTGTACTCGTGGAAGACCTTTATGGAGGAGGTGAAGAAGTATTCGTTCTTTGGTCTGGCGTTTAGTTTTGAGTCGACGCCGCACATTGTTCTGCCGCCTGAGGAGGCTTGTGATATGGAAATGAAGGTACATCATTTTAGCCATTTCTTTCAACCCTTTATTTCTTAATACCGTCGTTGATTTAGAAGACTTTTTAATGTTGTTTAGTTATGACACTTCCAGAGTCTGTGCTATCAGAATTTAGCATAATCGGACTCTAGTGTTTTTAATACTACGACGGTGACAAACAGGCATACGGCCCGCCTGATGGTAAGCGGTCACCGTGGCCTATAGACGCCTGCAACTCCAGGGGTGTTACATGTGCGTTGCCGAACCTTTAAAAAAAGGAGGATTCGCTGTGTTGACAGCTAACGGGGCACGCTTTGCTCCGTGGGTCCCCAGCTGTCAACACAGTGAATCCTCTTCGAGCTCTGGCGACCTTACTCACCAACAGAAACACAACACTATGAGTAGGGTCTAGTGTTATTAAACTGCGGTTTTCTGTAAGGTCGAGGTACTTCCTCAGATGGGCTCTGCTCCAGATTTGAGCGAGACGACATTCGTTGTGCTGTGCCCTACCACACTAAACGATATGCATCCGCTTTGCCCATACCTCTCTAGTCGTGGTTTATATGCGTTATTTTAGTAAAACCAACTTAGAATTAGACTTAGAAATGGTCGCACGCTCTAAAAATGGCTGATATCCACACTCCTGCAATCTACTGAGTCTACAAATACTTTTTTTCAGGGTGACCAAAAACGGAACATAGACGAAATATGGCCGATGACACCGTTCAAGACGAAGGAGGGACGCCAGAGGGAAGCCAACAATGTGAAGCACTGCGTCGACCGCGGATACATATAAACGAAGATATTTACTCAATAAACTGATTAAAATAAGATCGAACCACGCTTAGCCAACTTAATAATAGGGTACTACTATTCTATGAATAACAATCGCGGTAACAAAAGACAAAATTATCATCTATGTTTAATATTGTTTGTGTTAGAAAACTTAGTATTACTAGTATTAATTACTTACTATTACTATGTATTGGTATTTGAAATAGTTTAGTACAAAAGCATAGAGGGTAAAACATAGATATCAAACGTATTTCAATCTTTATGTAACCTGGTTGAAAATAAATTACTCTGATTTGACAAATATCTTTTCACGTTTTCCTGTTGTGAATTGCCACACCCATCACGTGCCTGAAATATACTGCAGAATTATGATTGCATCTAGATCGCAGTTATATTAAAAAAATTGCTGCCATCGCTGTAAAAATTCTACAAAAGTTACTTTATTTACTCATCAGAGTGCTTAATAGCAAACGATGTTTTGTCTCTCTCGCGCTTGCGGCTAAATAAAAAGTGCGACAGAGTCCTCTAGCATGACTCAAATACAGTCTTTGGTTACAGTCCGTCTATTTTAAGTTTCTTAGATTTTGATAGAACAATGTCAAATTGATAAATAACCGTCATTTCATAGAAGTCTTAACATTTAAAATAACACTAAAGTTTGACAATTCATTTGTTTGGAAACGTGGGTTGACTATGAAAATGACATTTTGTAGAATGTAAACAGTCTTCCATAGTGCCAACTGCATTTGGTTGGATTATCAAACGAGTTAACAACACCGACCTTATTATCAAAACATGTAGAATATTACTCATCGTTGTGTAACATTGTATATTCGTTATTATTTTGTCTCTAGAAGAGTTTTACACGAATTATTGTAAAAAAGGGTTGACTTAGGGAACCATGTCTGAAGATTTTAGCACGCTAAGTGGGGTGTACCCGGTGCTTACTCATGAGAGACTCAGCAAAGCACTCTCTGAATGGTTTGGGGAGAACATTACCTTCGTTAGCTGGGAGGTGAGTTTATACAGGTTATTTTATTATTAGGGTCGTGAAACGGCGAATATGAAATTGATTAATTTAAACACACTCGCTTAAAATGTCTCTTGTGAATAAAACGACGTCTGCTCAAGTCGATCATTATTTATAATAATTATTAAGGTAAGTTAAGCTACATTCGCGATAGACTCGTTCTATGTTCATAATAATGTATATAAATTAGTATTTAAAAGGTAGTATTACTTGTATTGATTAAAATTAAACTTGTTTGTCCTTTTAGTACGTCGGCGAATCGGGTAAAGGTGACTCTTACTTAAGCGAAGTGATTCGCATCAAAGTCTTCGGCAAAACTGATTCCTGCTCTTCCAAACACATTCAAGTAATTCTTAAGAGCATACCTAAAAGTGTTTCCCGTCGTCTCACGTTCAGGAGTGATGAGTTCTTCAAAAACGAAATACTTTTCTATACGGATGTTTTACCAGCTATGCTCAAATTTCAGTCTACAAAAACCTTGTCACAACCTTTCGACAACTATGCAAAAGTGTTGCTAACGCATTGCGATGGAAAAAACGATATAATTTGTCTGGAAGATGGTACTGTATTCAACTTCGGACACCCTCCCAGGCAAAAAGGAATAGATTATGAACATTGCAAGGTAACGTACGAGACTATAGCTAAGTTACACGCTCTATCTTTTGCAATGAGAGATCAAGAACCTGAAGAGTTTGACAGAATAAGCAATATAATATCTGAGACATACTATGATGAGCGTCTCTGGGATTGGTATAAGACTTACTGGAAGCGCTTATGCGACATCGCCATTGACGCTGTTGAAAAGGAATATCCAACATCCATATACGTGGAAAAGGTAAAAGAATTCGCTGTTCCAGAAAGATTCAAAGAAATGATAAAGGCAGTGCAGGACTGTAAAAATGGCGTGATTTCGCATGGGGATGCTTGGACGTATAATTTCTTGTACAAGTATGTGAATGATCGGCCAGTTAAAGCAGTAATGATAGATTTCCAGCTAACTCGATGTGCTTCTCCAGTTCTGGATATATCTTACTTTATGTACTCTTGTACTACAAAGGACATACGGGATGAATATTATGATGGCTTATTGAAGTATTATTATGAGGTACTGTCAAGACAGATAAGGGCGTATGGAAGTGATCCCGATAAGGTGTATTCGTGGGAGACCTTTATGGAGGAGGTGAAGAAGTATTCGTTCTTTGGCCTGGCGTTTAGTTTTGAGGCGACGCCACACATGGTACTACCGTCTGAGGAAGCTTTTGATATGGATATGAAGGTAATGACTACTTTCAGACCGATTTTTTTTTAGCCCAGTACTCAATAAGATCTAACCATCGGTCTTACCATCAATGACTAGATGGGATACATGTTTTCTTTGCCTATCACCTATAAAAAAGTGTTGGTCTCTTTTTATTTTTATGATTGATTGATTCACATTTTTTTTCCAGGGCGATAAAAAGTGCAACATCGACGAAATCTGGAGGTTGACGCCATTCAAAACTAAGGAGGGACGCCAGAGGGAAGCCAACAATGTGAAACACTGTGTCGACCGCGGATACATATAACCACAAGTTCCACAAAAGTGATGTAGAAAAAATTTGGCGGATCCATTATTTTTTCTTGAAATGTTTGGTTGTAGCAATGTCTTATATTTTACTTAAGTATTTCCTTAAACTATCAATTTTGTTTTTTTTTGTCTTTTATTTTTAACATTTGGATATCTACACCGAAAATATTTTTCTACTTCTCACAGTCATAAGTTTTGGTCACATATATAATGTCACCCTGTATAAAGTAGGTACTTATTAAAAATTGCATTTCTGATAGACCAATGTTGAATTGAGTGTAACAATGTAAACCAACCGCCATTGATCATAATAACCTCACTTTTAAGTTTTTAATGAAATCTCTAAGATTAAGTTATTTGTTTTATGTTTTGTTACGATAATAGGACCGTTTCAGTAGTGAATCGTTTCAGTGGTGTTTGATAAGGTAGTGTGAAAATACAAGGTGAAACAGTGACAAAACAAGTGATGCCTTTTGTTTACATCGTTAGTAAGTTCCACTGACGACGATTTTATTCACTTTTATTTACAACAGTGTATCTTTATTATAATCCAGCCAGTTTTAAAACACCCTACAGCGTAACAAGCAAGTCTTCTGAATTTATAGTCATTATTTTATAGGTTAATCACCTCAGGAAACTATAGTTGTTGCGGTACGCTTCACACCTTTAGTCAAATACTAGTGACGAAGGAAGATAAAAGTTCTTGTTCGAATATGAGTAGCGAAGTGAAGTTAGGTGAAGTAAACGTTTTGTGAAGTGAAGTTAGTCATTTACTAACTTGTTTTTATTTAGTTTGACGTTTGCAATAGCTTTGTGTGCACTCATGATCGGTAGAAACTTTTCATCAAAGTTGTTGTTTACAAATTACAATAGGTACGATTTATAATTTACAATTGACAAATTGTAGGTAAGTACTTATTAGTTATTTTCAACTTTGGCTCAAACAAATTAAGTAAATATTCAAAACGCGTCACCGAATTCATGATATTGTAATGTACTTATTATTTAAATTATTCTTGTGACAATTTGTGAATATAACTGTGTAATAAGATGGAAAGTCAAATGTATAAAAATCGTCTGATGACCGCAAGCTAAGGAAACTCGCATTGAAATAAATAGTATCAGATAAGTAAGTAGGTACCTTATTAAAAATAGGCACACAAAACTCGACGCTTGATAATGGAATCCTATGATTTCCGAAACATGTCGCGTAATGACTAAAAATACGTGAGTGTTATCTATATGTTATAGTATAAAAGGTACTTACCCAGGTATTTTTTTATGCTTAGGTTACTATTTATTCTTGATATATAATAATAAAAAGAATATAATAAATATTTCAGGACATTCTTACACCAATTGACTAAGTCCGGCAGTAAGCTCAAGAAGGCTTGTGTTGCGGGCTGCGGGTACCCAGACAACGATACATATAATATAAAAATACATAGAAAACATCCATGACTCGGGAACAAATATATGTGTTCATCACACAAATAAATGCCCATACCGGGATTCGAACCCAGGACCATCGGCTTAGCAGGCAGGGTCACCAACTACGCCAACCGGTCGTCAAACCGGTCTTGACGTAAAAAAATTTCATTCTTAATAGCTAAGAGGGTTTTCCCCTATAACAGGAAATCTTTGTTATTTACCCACTAGCAATGATTCATGTAACTGTAGCTACTCGCTATCACCCTTATTTTACTTGACTAGAGGTCAATGATAAATAGCAATATTTCATGTGAGTGGTTACAAGCAAATTATTGTACAGTCCCGTCTATAAATATGTATTTTATTCAATATAATATTAGAAAAAACACAGAAATATATGAAAAAAGTAAAAAAATAACTACTTAATTGAGGTCACCGAGATCTGCACCTTGCGGAAGGGTTCCCATGATGCTGGCTGCGTTCCCCCTTTGAATGGCTGTACCTATCCGTTGTGCGAGGAACGAGCTAGCTTTACATTTTGGAACTTATTATGTACTGTGGAAGAATGGTCGAAATCGAATACAGATGCAAATATATTTATGAAGCTGACCGTATAAATATTAACCCATTCATTGCCGACGCCTCATATTTTTAATCATCACGCAGTGCCGCCGCCTTCTACGCGACGACGCGAATTCGCGTCCACGGCATCACGTTAACATTTCAACGGACGCGAATTCGCGTCCGCGGCATTAGGTTATATATCACACTTGAAGGACGCTAATTCGCGTTTTCGGCATCGTAAGTGATGTTTTTGCGTCTAAAAACAGTTTTTGTCGAAAACGTATTCAGTATAGACGTGACAGCCGTAATAATTAATAATTTTCATACATTTATTGCTACTTCCACTGAGTTACGGACGTGAAAGTCTATGGAAAAATCGTAACTAAGTGGAAAAAAGATGAGAGGACTTTTTTTTCTTATTGGGATCGAAAGAGCTCGCAATTCTGTATAAAATTCTCATTCAAGTTTTCGAAATTGAAAAATAAAGTAAAATCGAAAAAAGCATCTAAAATGGCCCAATAATAGATAGAGATAGGTAATAGGTAAATATATTGTTAGTAATTATACCTACACTTATTTTATTAGACTAATAAAATGACATGTTTTTGCAAATTAGTATCAATATTAAAAAAAACCAGTGGTTCGCAACCTTTCGTTTATATATATATATATATATATATAGAGTTATAATATATATATATATATATAGTTATTCATTTATAATACGTGCATATATTTTTAGGGTTCCGTAGCCAAATGGCAAAATACGGAACCCTTATAAATTCGTCATGTATGTCTGTCTGTCTGTCCGTCCGTATGTCACAGCCTTTTTATTCCTAAACTATAAGGCCTATACTGTTGAAATTTGGTAAGTAGGTGTATTCTGTGAACCGCATTAAGATTTTCATACAATCTCAATCCCTTGTAATGTAATATATAACACATGATTAAATTACTTACGATAATAGGTAAAAGATTTATTTACCTATAAACATAATGGGACGGGAATCCGCCTCCGGTTCACCCGAAATGAAAATGTTGAGTATTACAAATGTGTCTGTTTTAATAACCGGTAACAGTATACCTACAATTTGTCTTAAAAATCACCTCGGGAAAAGCTTTTTTAAATAATTGTTTTTCTAGCAACATCGCGACTTCGTGTCTTCCGCACCCGAGACCAGAATTATAAACAATTTCATTAAATCCAGAAACCAGCAACAGTATAGGTAATATTATCCTTCATAAATAACATTTTGGTATCCGATTTTAAGTACAGTCGTTTTCTACAAAAAAAAAACAAATAACTCGAGGACGCGAAACCGCGTCCTCGGCATCACGTTTACGCATACACAGGACGCGAATTCGCGTCTTCGGCATCGTAAGTGATGTTTTTGCGTCTAAAAACAGTTTTTGTCGAAAACGTATTCAGTATAGACGTGACAGCCGTAATAATTAATAATTTTCATACATTTATTGCTACTTCCACTGAGTTACGGACGTGAAAGTCTATGGAAAAATCGTAACTAAGTGGAAAAAAGATGAGAGGACTTTTTTTTCTTATTGGGATCGAAAGAGCTCGCAATTCTGTATAAAATTCTCATTCAAGTTTTCGAAATTGAAAAATAAAGTAAAATCGAAAAAAGCATCTAAAATGGCCCAATAATAGATAGAGATAGGTAATAGGTAAATATATTGTTAGTAATTATACCTACACTTATTTTATTAGACTAATAAAATGACATGTTTTTGCAAATTAGTATCAATATTAAAAAAAAACAGTGGTTCGCAACCTTTCGTTTATATATATATATATATATAAATATATATATATATTTATATATAGTTATAATATATATATATATATATATATATATATATATATATATATATATATATAGTTATTCATTTATAATACGTGCATATATTTTTAGGGTTCCGTAGCCAAATGGCAAAATACGGAACCCTTATAAATTCGTCATGTATGTCTGTCTGTCTGTCCGTCCGTATGTCACAGCCTTTTTATTCCTAAACTATAAGGCCTATACTGTTGAAATTTGGTAAGTAGGTGTATTCTGTGAACCGCATTAAGATTTTCATACAATCTCAATCCCTTGTAATGTAATATATAACACATGATTAAATTACTTACGATAATAGGTAAAAGATTTATTTACCTATAAACATAATGGGACGGGAATCCGCCTCCGGTTCACCCGAAATGAAAATGTTGAGTATTACAAATGTGTCTGTTTTAATAACCGGTAACAGTATACCTACAATTTGTCTTCAAAATCACCTCGGGAAAAGCTTTTTTAAATAATTGTTTTTCTAGCAACATCGCGACTTCGTGTCTTCCGCACCCGAGACCAGAATTATAAACAATTTCATTAAATCCAGAAACCAGCAACAGTATAGGTAATATTATCCTTCATAAATAACATTTTGGTATCCGATTTTAAGTACAGTCGTTTTCTACAAAAAAAAAACAAATAACTCGAGGACGCGAAACCGCGTCCTCGGCATCACGTTTACGCATACACAGGACGCGAATTCGCGTCTTCGGCATCCGAGATAAGAATTATGAAAATTACAAATGCACTGAATCCAGAAACCAGCGACGGTATAATATTATCCTTCATAAATAAAATAACATTTTCGTATCAGCTTTTAAGTACAGTTGATTTCTAGCAAAAAAACAAATAACTCGTGGACGCGAATTTGCGTCCTCGGCATCACGTTAACGCATACACAGGACGCGAATTCGCGTCTTCGGCATCCGAGATAAGAATTATGAAAATTACAAATGCACTGAATCCAGAAACCAGCGACGGTATAATATTATCCTTCATAAATAAAATAACATTTTCGTATCAGCTTTTAAGTACAGTTGATTTCTAGCAAAAAAAAAACAAATAACTCGTGGACGCGAATTTGCGTCCTCGGCATCACGTTTACGCATACACAGGACGCGAATTCGCGTCTTCGGCATTGAATGGGTTAAACTATAAATATTGGTAGATAATATGTACTTGTGGTTTGCCTAGGCTTCTTGTCATTGACATAAACCCATGTACAGTAAACCAATTGGAACCCTTGACCACTCTAGACACATCGAAAATAATGTTACTTTGCTGTTCCGGCTATTTCGCCATACGTGCAAGTCAATGAGGACTACCGCGAGTCGATTTTCCGCTAGGGGCGCTAGTGGAACGTGGGTCCTACGGGAACATTTCAAACGTCACTTTGACAATTCTCTCATACTAACACAGGACCCACGCATGAGTAGAGCCGCCTGGTGAGCGACAATACGGTAGCTCCCATTGTTTACGTTGTTAATATGGAATTCCGCAAAGTAACGCTTGATTCAATACATCAATCACTCTAGACCCAAGTCAAAATGGCAAGCAGTAACAAATTTCTTACAATCTGATTTATAGCGTCACTGTGACTTCGTCCTACAGTGGACTAGGGTTCTAATAGACTGTACAGATAATCATCCTCTCATCCCATTCATTTTCATTCTTATGATTCTTGGAGTGATAGAGATGGCGAAAGTTTCGATGGTCATCATATCCCCAAGGCCCGGTTACCCCAAAGACTAGAAAAGATCTCTTTGTTAACAGATATGGGCTCATTCTTCAGTAAACCCCCGGATACCGATTGGTATGGGCCGATTCTCAGTTACGAGTTCTTCTGCGATGCCCTCACCAAGTGGGTCGGGGAACCCGTACGCTACGGACATTGTATTGTAAGTTTACAAAACTTTTATTTTAGACGATTTAGTGTCTTGCTATACATATACATATACACATATTGTGAAACAATCTCACACAAATCGACACAAGGCTTGTGTTGTGGATACTAGGCGACGATATATTTAATAGATAGATACATATACATACTTAAATACATAGAAAACATCCATAACTCGGAACAAATATATTCGTGATAAACACTAACATAAATGCCCTGACCAGGCTTCGAACCTGGGACCTCCTGCTTCGTAGGCAAGGTCACTACCGACTAGGCTAGGAGGCCGTTCAAAAGCTTCCATTCTTTTTCTGCAGGCCCTGTTTGATTTCCCCTCCATTCTGTAAAAAAACACATGCAGGGTGTCAGCCTACATTCCTATTAGTAGGTAACCATTTTGACTACCATCGGAGAAAAGCTTGCCCCTTTAGCTGTCAACACAGCGAATCCTCCTTTTTTTTAAAGGGTCGGCAACGCGCATGTAACACATCTGGAGTTGCAGGCGTCCATAGGCTACGGTGATCGCTTACCATCAGGTGAGCCTTATGCTTGTTTGTCACCGTCGTAGTATTAAAAAAAGTCAAACCGGTGCTCATGTCAAAAACAAACTCCCGTCTTTTCAAGTATTTTAAGCGCCTTGTATTTGCTAGGACTCCAATTGGCGCAAGTTAGAAGAATGATCAAGCACGAAACGTTTTATGGCATTGATTAATATAAAGTAATTCTAAACATTCTTAAATAAAACTACTAATTTTTCAATACAATTTACTGGTAAACCAAATCTATTTCATCCGCAGTACCTCGACGATGTGTCGACATCGTTCATCAGCGAAGTGGTTCAATGGAAAGTCTGCATAATATTCGAAGGAGAAGAGAGACAAACATACGCTGAACTCATGCTAAAATATTTCCCTAGAAACAAAACGAGAGCGCACAACTTTCGAAGCGCGGAATTCTTCAAAAACGAAATTAACTTCTACGACAAAGTTCTACCTCAGCTTCTAGGATTCCAGAACTCGAAAAAAAATTCTGGAAGCTTCGATAACTATGTAAAACTATGCTTTACTCACCTTGATGGGGAGTACGATATGATTTGTCTAAAAGACGCCAGAACTGACGGCTATAACGCCAAAGAAATAATAGACATTGAACATGGAAAATTAATTCTAAAAACATTAGCACGGTTTCATGCTCTCTCATATGCTCTAAAAACTGAAAATCCTGAAAAATATAAGACGCTTACCAATGATATTACTGAAACATATTATAGCAACAAATTCTGGAGTTGGTATAAAAATTTATGGAGTCAAATTTGCTCTGTAGCCGTCACTGCTATAGAAGCCGAATACACGGATAGTATCTACGTAAAGAAAATCAAAGAATTCGCTGTTCCAAAACGATTTAAAGATTTAATAAAAGCGATTAATAATGATAATAGTGTAATTTTGCACGGAGATTGCAAAATAAATAACTATTTGTTTAAATACGATAGTGAAAAGCCAGTTGATATTAAAATGGTGGATTTTCAACAAGTTAGATGTGGTAATCCAGTATTAGATATTTCTAGTCTCTTTTACAGTAATTCAGTGCTTTTAACAGACTATGATGCACTTCTGAAGTACTATCATGGGAATTTAGTGATGACTATTAAAGATCTTGGAGGTGACCCCGATGTCTATACATTTGATATATTAATGGAAGATATGAAGAAATATTCGTATTTTGGTTTGGCGTTTAGTCTCGAAGCGGTCTGTACTAAACTGACGTCTAATGATATAACGGAGAAAGTATGTCAAGTAAGTATAACTACTTTTTCCCCTCACTAGCTCGGTAAGCGCTGTTTTATCCTTTAAAACTAGCGTGAAAATCGCATTTTATCCACTAGCGAGGAAAGTAATTTGACCTTGCTCTAATTCCTATCACTTACCACGTGTCGAGTATAAGTAAGTCCTATATGGTCATAGTATTTATGCGCAATCGGAGGTCACACCTTAAATTGGTCGATTCTTATTCCGCACTTAGTAAGCTGTTGGCAATATCTACCTATTTACACAATACGACCGTTCCAGTGGTGTTTGATGAGGAATGAAGAAACAGTGACAAAACCTGTAACGCCTTTTTTTTTACATTGTTAGGAAGTCCCATTGACGGCGATCTTATATGAAAAAGTCCCGCAACTACCGCACTCTTATTGCGTAATTTTTTTGGCTGATTGTGTATCCCGTATTCTATATCTATGTATGTATTACTTTTTTCAGTGGATATGGGAAGTCGACCAAGATAAATACAAAAAAGTTGACATAGCCGATGCTTACCATATAAAAAATCTGGAAAAAGAAGAACGTCTGAGCCTAGCCAATAGCATCGTGCATTGTGTCGACCATGGGTACATTTGAATCACGGATTGAATCTAAACAGAAAAAATACAGATACATTCAGCAGCAAAAGTAACTGAGCGTGTTCAAAAAGATCATGACACGCTCTTTATATCACAACAATAAGGTCGTAGGTGGGCATTTAAAAAAAAAAGTGCACCATTAAAAAAAAAACGAGTCCTCGTAATTTTTCCATAAAAAAAAAATTCGTAACGTCCCCTACAATATGTATGACAAAATGCGTTACGAAACTGACCAAGCAAAAGGGACACTCTTTTTCTTTTTTAAATCAATAGTAAAAAATCTAAAACTTCCTATATTTTAAAAAAATGGTACTTTTTTTGAGAATCCCCAGGTACTTAGGTACCAAGATTTTGAATACTTTGGCCCATAGCTACTTCTCCTGCTGACTGTACAATCATGGTCCTTCAGTGAAACTATCAAGAAATATTGGACATTTCGGAAGAGGCAGTGTGGGAAGGCTTCCAACAAAGTAGATCGACGACCTGGCCAAGGGCGTGCATTGCAATGTCTTGCTATTTTTTATTGTACAAAAATATAAATAATAAATATGTATTGTAATAAGCTGCAACTTTATTATAAAAACATTTAATCATAACAAAATATAACATTCTACATAATTTCATAGACAATATCAATACTGAATTCCCTAGTTCATCAATTATTCTTAAAACGTATCACATTTGGATTTTTAAAATTATTTACAAATTCATAAATGCTTGTCGTGAATAACGTATCTATGTACATACATCTATGGAAATAATAGGTTATTAATATTATTATACAAGGGACTCAAGGGAGCAACGTTTTTCTTTACCTCTGTGCTTATATTGATACTAGATCGAGCGACAACCCCCATTAGAAAACTCCCGTGAGTATCAGACATATTAAACTACTTATATCGGGTTACTCACGTCAATAAAGCCGAAAATAGCTCGACATGTCGAGATCAGACCGCGCTGGGGCTCGCAGTGTGCGTAGAGCAGCCGCTGCGGCTAGACGCATGACTCATGAATAAGGCACACGGACTGTTCCGAAACATGTCGAGCTATTTTCGACGTTATTGACGTGAGTAACCCGATTATTATTATTATTATTTATTTAATTATTAAACTTACAACAAAATTACGGTACAGACAGAAGCCCTGCAAAACTGTTTAAACAGTTTGACTGCAGGAGGAATTTATACAGTAGATATACTTAATTTTATAAGTACAACAATATATACAATCTATTTTTTAAACTATTACAACTATTCGAGGGTATCCAATAAATATATCTTTAATTTTCTTTTAAAAATCCGTAGGTCTTGTTCAAGGCGGATGTCCGCAGGTAGACTATTTAGTATGTATGTCAACCGCTTCTTTAAGGTTCTGTCTCCGTAATAGTTTTTGACTCTAGGCACCTCAAATTTACCTGCAGACACCGACCTTGTGCTATGGTTATGTGTAGCTATATCCAGGTCATGCTCTTGGTTGCCATGGTTGTTAATAGCCAATAGATACTTATGCTTTAAGGTGACTGGAAGGATTTTACAAATTTTAAATAGTTTTCCGTAATTATTTTTGCACATGTTTTTAATTTTTTTAGGGACCAGGAATTTCAAAAATCGAATTTGCAGTGACTCTATTTTATTAAGGTATGTTTTAAATGTTAAACCATAGCAATCAAGAGCATATCCTAGTATAGAGTCTACTAACGCAAAGTATATACGCGGTATAAGTATTTTACCTCAATTAGAATAACATATAAAAGGCGCGACTCTTCATACATCAAAAACAAGTTGATGTATGGACTAATACATCAATAAAATGTTGATGTATGGACTCATACATCAAGAACAAGTTGATGTATGGGCTCATATATCAAGAAAAAGTTGATGGTATGAACTCATACACCAAGAAAAAGTTGATGTATGGGCTCATACATCAATAACAACTTGATGTTTGGATTCATACATCATGAATAACTTGATCTACGGGCTCATACATCAAGAACAAGTTGATGTATGGACTCATACACCAAGAGCAACTTGATGTATGGACTCGCGACTCTCGCACGAAGTTATGCTAGAGCGCCTGATCTCATTATTGAGACACACGCTCAGCAACTTGCTACTGAATCTCAAATTCCATTTATTCAAGGGCAGCCCGAGAGGTAAAGAAACTTTGCTCCCGAGTGGAATACATTTTTCCGAGCGTGTGTGGTTTAAGGCATAAAATTGTATTTTTGTTTTTAACGCAATGCATAAAAAAATAGCAAAAATAGATAAAACAGTTATGTATACTTACTACAAATAAAGACACAGCGTTTCTTGTTTGTCCATTTTTTATTGTAATATTTTTTGTGAAATGTATGAAATGAAATGGAATGAATTTTTCAGTCCTCCGGCCGGTAAGCGCCACTTTACGCAAAACTAAATTGCCGCCTGCCGGCTCCGTCGGGCTGAAAAATAGTATACAAACCTCGGCCGGTAAATGGGAAAGCCTCGGATCACATGTTAGTCGACCTCGGCTTCGCCTCGGCCGACAATTACATGGAATCCGAGACATTTCCCACTTAAACGGCCTTGGTATGTAATGTACTATTGAAGCTTATGTTATTATACTTTTACATGTCTAGTGATTCTGAGCAGAAATAACATAAATTCCTCAGAAAAAATCACAATAAAAAATGCGATGACATAGTTAAAGAAACAATAAAACCTTCAAATCAATCTTGTCCCACAGCAACTTCAATACGGTCTGTATTAATATTATAATAAAACAATTTTATAACCAGAAATAAATAAATAAAATAATTTTATATTTTTAAAACGTAAAACTTATTTGTAGACTTATTAAATATTCGATTTACATCCCTCGGGAGAAATGAAATTAGCTTAACTCCCAGTACATGTGTGTGGAATAACACACTTTACGGCTGGATTTGCACCCGAAATAGAAGTTATTTATTCGAAAACACACAAAACAATACAATTATCAGAAAATAAAACCATTTTAAATAAGAGGGATGCCACAAAATGGCGACTTCCACCGCTGATCTTCCGACGAGCCCATCCAGACTAAAATTACAAAACAAAAAAAAACAGCAATATACAAACAAAAATGATAAATACAACAATCTAATTGTATATAGAATAAATTTGTTGTCAGGTCCTTCGTTAATAATAATGGGTATCTCTGTATGGTGGTGGTTTGTTTTGTATAGTAAGTATTTTCAAGCCATTTTCGATACTTTCGGGTTTTTAGTATGTAACGCCAATACCGGGAGCATACCTTTTACGGACAAGTGTGATGTCTGTCTAAGTACGCAAGTACTCAAAATTGGCACTTATCATATGTAAAATTTAGCTAACATATACATTATATGGGTTTAGGAACATTAGCATAAGATGTGTCAATATTACAAAAATGCTGTGATCTATATATAAGTTATTTCCAATATTTCTATGTCTTGATTATTTCTAGAATAAACATGTTAACTGTTGTTAAATCTATATACAAATGTGTTCAGATTTTGACAGGTTATGAAGATTAGAAGAAGTACGATTTTTATTACACTCTGCAACCATTTTCCCATCAATAAATCTTTATTAAAACACGTATATCGGGTTACTCGCGTTCATAAAGTCGAAAATAGCTCGACATGTTTCGGAACACTCCGTGTCCCATATTCATGAAACATGTCGAGCTATTTTCGACTTTATTGACGTGAGTAATCCGATATAAGTATTTTAATGTCTGATGCTCACGGGAGGTTTTTAATCTATGCTATATAATATAATTGCTATATAAACTACATATTTATTAACATTTTGTCTAGCTACATTTATTTACAATTTATATATTAAAGGAATAACTAACTATAATAAGGTACAGTTATCGAGTGTTTTCAATACACTTGCACACAATGCTTAGAACATTATATATTATATACATATAACATAACGTACTTTTTTCTACTTCAGCACTTCTATCTGTCAATTAGATGACTGACAGCGATATTAAAAAAGTATACATTATAACGTTGTCTGTGGTATTCCATAAGAACACTGCTCCTATGGATTTTCATACAATATATGAGCACTGTTGTTTTTTTTTTCTATAGTGGGCACAACATCTTCCACATTCTGCCACATTTCTAGATTTTGCTTTATGCGCTATTTTAGCTGTCGTAGAAAAACTAGCGTATGCAACGGTTCATAATTGGTTCTTAAAACTCTCGGGCTTATTATTACAAAAATCGACTTCGTCTCGTTTTGTAAGGGCTCAATTTCGTCCAGTAGCAAATTTGTGTACAAACCTTGCTCTGTGACGTCACAAAGTATGCTTTGATGCTCTTTATCTTCGTAAATTTTAGTTAAATTGAGGAAAAAATACGTGTCTAATCATTGTCGATAATCTAACTGACGGACTAATTAGAATGATAGTTTTTCAACTGTGTTGACAGCTGGGGACCCACGGAGCAAAGCCCTTGGCCCGTTTAGCTGTCAACACAGCGAATCCTCCTTTTTTTAAAGGGTCGGCAACGCGCATGTAACACCCCTGGAGTCGCAGGCGTCCATAGGCTACGGTGACCGCTTACCATCAGGCGGGCCGTATGCCTGTTTGTCACCGTCGTAGTATTAAAAAAACCTAGTCGTCATCCCTTTTGAGGTTCCCCCAAAAACGGGCAAACTTTTTTGTATCGAAAATGACAGACAATGCCAGCCCAGTTGGTTAAATGGTAAGTTTTAACCGAATATAATAGGCTAGACGACTGAAAAAATCTATTTAGTCCGTTTTTTAGATTATAATAAATATTGTACACGTATTTTTTCTTTTGTTCGTCAAATCGAAAATGACAAAAATACAGTGCGTTCAAGTTTCGCGTAATGTCACTCCTAGGTACAGTTCTTACCTAGGAGTGACGTGACGTCACAAGCCCCCACCCCGGAACTTTGATGCTCTTTATCTTCGTCAATTTTAGTTAAATTTAAAAAGGAAAAAATACGTGTCTAATCATTTTCGATAATTTAACTGACGGACTAATTAGAATGATAGTTTTTCAACCTAGTCGTCATCCCTTTTGAGGTGCCCCTCCCCGCAAAAATGAACAAACTTTTTTGTATTGAAAATGACAGACAATGCTAGCCCAGTTGGTTAAATGGTAAGTTTTAACCTAATATCATTTTAAAGAGTTTCCTGCCAGTCTATAGACGAATTTTCTTCCACACTGTACCTCACAAACGGGTTCCGAACCCTGAACGGCGTGGGCTAGAAGGTCGGCGCGTTCATGATGAATATCCGCTGTTCCTCTCGTTTGATCCACCGGAGGAGACGGTCCACCGCTTTTATAGCTTGGTCTTTCTCCATTAGTGGGTCAAACGTGACGTATAGTTCGAAGCCGTTTGTTACCTGAAAACAAAATATACAAGTATGCTAAGGTCCGGAGAGTCACTTATACTATTTCTGGTTGTTTTCATCGGCGAGTTTTTTTTTTAATACTACGACGGTGACAAACAAGCATACGGCCCGCCTGATGGTAAGCGGTCACCGTAGCCTATGGACGCCTGCAACTCCAGGGGTGTTACATGCGCGTTGCCGACCCTTTAAAAACTTTAACACTCCTTTTTTACTTGCACAGACATAATCTCGTAGCCAGGATTTACCAGCAACTTGCTCTTAAATACGGTTTCGTGGACCACGAAGTGCCGTACTACAAGTACGCACCTGCGCCAGTGCCACGCTCTATTGGGATCGATCTATCATAACGGACAGGACTATTGTAGCCAATAAGCTTAAGATAAAAGTCTGTAGTTTTAAGAGAGGTATGGGCACAGCGGATGCATATCGTTTAGTGTGGTAGGGCACAGCACAACGAATGTCGTCTCGCTCACATCTGGAGCAGAGCCCATCTGGGGAAGTACCTCCACCTTACAGAAAACCGCAGAATAACACTAGACCCTACTCATAGTGTTGTGTTTCTGTTGGTGAGTAAGGTCGCCAGAGCTCCAAGAGGATTCACTGTGTTGACAGCTGGGGGACTCACGGCGCAAAGTTTGCCCCTTTAGCTGTCAACACAGCGAATCCTCCTTTTTTTAAAGGGTCGGCAACGCGCATGTAACACCCCTGGAATTGCGGGCGTCCATAGGCTACGGTGACCGCTTACCATCAGGCGGGCCGTATGCTTGTTTGTCACCGTCGTAGTATAAAAAAAACCATCCCCCATGACGAGAATCTCGTGAAGGCTGAGAAGGACAAGTCCAGTAAGTACCTAGACTTGGCTCACGAAATAACCGCCATGTGGGATGTTGACTCGACGATCATTGTCCCGATAGTCGTTTCAGCGGACGGTCTCATAGCGAAGTCTCGACCAACATCTTGAGAGACTCGCTAGGTGGATGGATTAAGGGTTAGATGCAGAAGGCGGTAATCCTGGCGCGTATAGATTAGATTAGATTAATTTATTTCAGATTGGAAAATACATGTTATTCATAATTATATCCTTAAATATCACGAATTCACAAAAAGATCGTCAAGTGTATAATAGAAACAGAAGAATAATAATTAATCATAAAACAAAAATACATTTTCAATAATGTCAATAAATTATAAAACATATTCAAATTCCAACAATCTAACCTATAAACTACATAATAATCTTATAATGAAGGAAAAATGTCAAAATAATTATTGTATAACTATCTAGGTTATACCTAGTTGTGCCCTGTAGCCCGGGCATTAGAATACGGCTACGGTATCTTCTGCCTGTCGTAAGAGGCGACTAAAAGGAGTCCTCGGGGTCGTAGACGATGGCAGCTAGGGACTGCCATCGTCCTAAAACAAGGGGGAACCCTCAGCGGCGTGACGCAAGGGTGGCACTGGCGAGTTCTATCGAGATCCCAGAGCCACCCTAATTGCGTCGAAGAGGAAAAAGGGGGGTTTTTTAGTCGGTGAGACTCCGACATAACTTCTGCACTGTCCCTGCGGTGCAGAAGTATCCATAACGGATTTTTCCTCCCCATTTAAAAAAAAAAAAAAAAAAAAAAAAAAAGGTTATACCTAGTTAATATACCTATGTCAAAATATATATATAATTGAAACACTATTCAATTTGAACAATAATAAATTTCAAAATGTCAAATCAAAATGTCATAAAATTAATACAAAAATTCAAATACATATAGTCTAGCTTCCTTTCTCTGCGGCCCTCACCACCGGCAGCCTGGGCCCTGACCCGTTGCCGGCGGCACTCTAGGTTAGATTTTCTATAATATGTTTATATGTATTTTGTATTGTTTTTGTATTTTACTTTTATAATCATATTATAATAACCTAACCTAAGATTATTAATTTTTGCTAGGAGTCTCTCTGCGAGATCGTATCAGAAATGAGACCATCCGCAGCAGAACCAAAGTAACCGATATAGCTCTCCGAATCGCTAAACTTAAGTGGCAGCGGGCGGGGCACATTGCACGTAGAACCGACGGCCGTTGGGGCGGAAAGGTTCTCGAGTGGCGACCGCGTACCGGAAGGCGCAGCGTGGGTAGGCCCCCCGCAAGGTGGACTGATGACCTGGTGAAGGTCGCAGGAGTCCGCTGGATGCGGGTGGCGCAGGACCGGTCATTGTGGAAATCTTTGGGGGAGGCCTATGTCCAGCAGTGGACGTATTTCGGCTGAATGATGATGATGATGAAGATTATAAATAAATAAAGTGATAATACTATAAATATTACAGGACATTCTTACACAAATTGACTAAGTCCCGCAGTAAGCTCAAGAAGGCTTGTGTTACGGGTACAGTCAAGTGCAAAAATACGTATCGACAAAATCGTCTCATAAATATGGTACTACACTACGCTCTTATTACAATGGAATAAAATGCTATGGGACATATTTTTGAGTAAGATGTGTCCACCCATATTTTTACACTTGACTGTACTCAGACTACGATATATATAATATACAAATACATAAATACATAGAAAACATAAACTCAGGAACAAGTATCTGTGTTCGTCACACAAATAAATGCCCATACCGGGATTCAAACCCAGGACCATCGGCTTAGCAGGCAGGGTCACTACCAACTACGCCAACCGGTTGTCAAACGAGGATTACCGCGAGTCGATTTTCCGCTAGGGGCGCTAGTGGAACCTGAGTTGCGGGAACATTTCAAACGTCACTTTGACAATTCTCTCATACTGACACAGGACCCACGCATGAGTGGCGCCGCCTGGTGAGCGACAATACGGTAGCTCCCATTGTTTGTTTGATTGATTGTTTGCCACCATGGTATTAAAAAATCTGTGGTTAAAGTATAAAATCTTACCCAAGCCAGTATGGTGTCTTGCGAATTGGACCTGAATATCAGCTTGGCCGGGGTTGATGTGCAGTGTATATGGCTACAGAAAGTCCTGTAGTTCCTCACGTAGTCTATCTCAGACATCTTCGTCAGCTTTCTCTCTCTAACCACGTCGCCGCCCTCCTTGTGTCTTATACGATAATCCTGTAATCAAAGTTTGAGAACGTAAATAAATTAAACAATATTTTCATATCACACACATGGTCATTATAAATTGAAAGAGATGTCATATACTACAGAGAAAGTGACCAAGGTCCCCGGTGAGCAGGGCTGGGATCGAACCAGCGACCTCCTGCTTTCGCGGCAGACGCCCTAACCACTGGGCTACCCGATCACGGCAGCCAGAGTCCGAAATTTCCTAAGTATATGCAATCCTTTCTTAGTTTAAACAATTAAAGTGCGTTCCGCACATCCTACAGCTTACGTCCAGTGCTGCCGTCGATAGTTTACAGATTATTTTCAACTAGAAGCGAGAGATGGCGCTATCATACTGTACAATTGTAAATCTAATAAATGTTTTGATTCATGTTTTTTTAAGTAGTCACACTACTGTATATAAAATATAAAATGAAAGAGATGTCATATACCACAGAAAAAGTGACCAAGGCCCTTATGCCTTCCGCGAAAGCAGGAGGTCGCTGGTTCGATCCCAGCCCTGGGTACTGGGGGCCTTGGTCACTTTCTCTGTAGTATGACATCTCTTTTAATTTATTATCCATACTAATATTATAAATGGGAAAGTGTGTGTGTCTGTTTGTTTGTCCGACTTTCACGGCAAAACGGAGCGACGAATTGACGTGATTTTTTAAGTGGAGATATTTGAAGGGATGGAGAGAGACATAAGCTACTTTTTGTCTTTTTCAAACGCGAGCGAAGCGGGCAAAAGCTAGTGATTAATATTAGAACTTATGCCAGTTGTAACAGGGAGATGGAGGGAGTTTACATTAAAAACATTGCAATGGTACAGTCACGTCTATGAATATCTAAGATACACTTTGGAACTTATTACAAGGTCAAAATTGAATACAGATGCATATACAGTATGTATCACAACGAAGAGCAAACCTTAAAACTGGTTGATGGGGAACTTGAGTACAATGTAATGACGTGCATTTCACGTGCCTAAATACATGCTTTATGGCATAAAATTACTAACTGAATTACTCGAGAAACTTCTTTTTGCAGTCGGTTAATAGTTTTTGTAACATTCTATAGGGTGTGTTTACGTTTTTGATTTTTGACAGTGCATGCGTATTGCGTACTGTTTATGTATAGCTAGGGGCAACTAATCAACATTGACGTTGTTATGTCAATGCACATGCGCTTTGAGTTGTTTATAAGTAACCTAGGTAATCATTTAAATAATGGCTGTAGTCATAGGCAACGCGCAAGCGCTTTGTTAACTGTTTATTTGTAACTAGGTAAAAATCCAAACTTCAACAAGGTTTGACGCCTGTCTGTCAGTTGGTAATTTAAGAGATGTCATTAATAAGATTGTAAACAAATAGTACAGGGGAAGTGCAAAACAATAATAATAAATGTATATTTTTATACCTCACGTAAAAACTGTCGTATTTTTGATGAATTAGGTAACATGGTCATATTTATGATCTAAACATTAACGGGTTTCTTTTTTTGCCTTTCATTCTGATACATACTGTATATTTATGAAGCTGACCGTACATACCTGCAACCTGTCTATAGATACAGGGTCTGATGTGAACAGCTGTGCCGTGGATTTACACTTATACATGAAATGCCTGATCTCAGGTATCCCTATGTGTTTCAAAGGATCTGTTGTAGGTAAGTCGGGATGCCTGAAAAAAAAAACAAAAAAAAATAAGTCCACACTTCGAGGGATTAGATTGACAAGTAACTGTCAGGCAAAATGTAGCCAGGAATAGCCTTGAAAATTCCGGAAAAAATCGAATGTTTTTTCTTTCTCAAAGAAACTTTCGTTTTTTTTCGAAGATTTCGGGTATTTTAAGAAATAAATAATGACACTATCACTGTCACTCTTTTCATCTGTTTCAGTTGCTTCTGCCTCAATGTAATCGATGTAGCCTTGTTCTAAGTGTAAATTAGACCTAATAAGCATTGCTTTAGAGTTGAAAATTAGAGCGGAAACTTTTATTGATTTTTTCCTAAAGAATCCGAAAAAAACGAGTCCTCTGAGAAAAAAATCGGATTTCTTCCAGACTTTTTCAACGCTAGTCAGGAGTAGCAGAAGAAAAATAGTGACGGGTATGTGTCGATAACAATATATCGATAAGTAACTAAAAAGTAAGTAACAAAGGGGTGGCAAGATTACTACCGCTTACCCTCAAGTGATGAATCATCGGTGAAAAGTTGGTTGGCAAGTGATATTCGGCAAACAGCCTTACATTTTGAAGAAAATTCAGTATTACCTGTTTAGCGCGTCGTTGATAGCCGACAGGCATTTGTTTTGTCGTAGTTTCTCAGTTATCGTGTGTTTGGCTTGAGAGAGAGGGAAGAACGCGTCTCGCTGCACTGTTAGAAGGAGAAGGCATGCTTGGCAGTCTTCGGAGATGTACGAGACATGGCCGTGGAGGAATCCCCTGTAAGTAAAAAATTATGTTTCAAATTTGAGACATTTCTAAAGCTATCTTGCTGTAAATTAGACCAAAATAAATCTTAGAGGAGCTGCGGCAATTTTTTTTCGCAATCATGTCTTAATATACATTTAATTTGTTATATTTTGAAGACGATACAAAAATAATCTTCAGTTTCGTAACATGTATGAAAAAATGCGTTACAAAAGTGACCAAAAAAAGTGACACTTATTTTCTTTTTTAAATCAAATATACTCGTGACTCCGGTTACAATCAACTCAAAATTTCCTTTATTAAAAAAAGGAAATGGCACCCTTTTTTTGAAAATGCTTGCATTACGAATCTTTTGAGGTGATTTTTATGGTTCGAGTCTTAATGCCTTAACAATGGCCTTTGTATAATTTTATTATATATATATATTTTTTTTTTTTTTTTATTAAGGTTCACCAACAATTGTTGACATCAATACATTCAAAATTATTCTAGATAGTACATGCGAGGAGAGATGTCACAATCACTTAAAGGTAAACACCGCATGCAAAACAAAGTGGATATAAACAACTTATTATAGGGACTATTAACTTATTGTACTAGGGAATATTATTTCGAACACATGAAATACTATTCTTAGGCGCAGAATACCTACCAATTCAGATAACCTGGTCTATTGTGTCAAAACATATTTTCGCACAGATGTTATAAATTTATGAAGTGAGTCATAGTGCATATCCGACCTGTCACTGCAACTATTTGCAATTTTACAAAGCCTGCTAATAGGAGAGTTACTGCCAGATATTGTTCTTCTTAGTGGGGCGGATAAGGGGGTTATAGGATTTCGTGGATGACGAGACGGAGCGCGAAAGTTTAACAACGAAAGTAATGTAGGAGAGTCTATTTTGTGGTTTTTAAGGTAAGTAGTAATATAGTTAAAAAGCAACTGTATCGTCAAGGTACTAAGGTTCATTTTCATGTAATGGACACTCTAGTTAACACGTTATTGAAATGTAGCACGATGACCACCAAAATGAAAAAAAAAAACACTTATAGAGTGGCTGCTACATGAATTTGAATCTTCATACCCGAGCGATACAGTTGCTTTTTAACTATATTATTACATTGGCGCGTGGCAGTAGCACTTGCAAAAAATGATACAAAGGCCTTGTTTAAAAGATTAGCGCACGAGGTGTACAATTCATCTGAGAAAATTCGTACTATGGCATCAAACTTCGGTAAACATAACCCATATAAACAGAGTTCAACCCTCAGCCGTCATAAGACTCTGAACCTCTCACTAAGTTAAACAATACTTCTTACCCTCCACCTACCTATATTCTTCTTAGGCTGGATTCGACCAAACTTTTTAACCAAGAGTAACGCTTACTCTTGGATACTCATGTCAAAATTCCATAGTAATTTGACGTTACTATCTGAGAGTAAGCGTTATTCTCGGAATAAAAATTTGGTAAAACGCAGCCTTAGTAAATCTAAACTGAATCTTAACCACTAAAGAATACGACTCATACTCACGTAGCATCAAACTTCGGTAAACATATCGGCGTCCAACTCTCAGCGGTCTTGAAAGACTCCGAACTCCTCACCAAGTTAAACAATAAATGTATATCGGAGGGATGTAGTGTATATTTCTTCATCCTCACTAAAGTGATCAACTGGTTCCCCGCTATGAGTATAGCGAACACTAAATCTCGTATTTTGTGGCATGCTGATATTATAGCGTGCGTTATCGATTCTCTTGATTTTTCTGGGAGAGGCAGGCAGCGAACGGCACCTTCGAAGAAAAAATAGTAAGAATATGAATTAAATAGAACCGGCCATGTGTTGGACCACGCATAATTGGCCAGTGTTGTTGGAAAGTCCAAATGTATAAAAAGTAAGATTACCTAATAAAAACGCGGGGTCTTTCTCCATAAATATAAGCAGGTGGTCTATAAGCCTCTCTGCGCCTGACAGCAACCTCCTGAGGTCGTAGTTCCGCCGTTGCTCGAAGATCTTGTTGAGTTGAGTCAATGTTAGCACTGACACTATTTGGTTGAACGCGTATCTGAAAAGTGCATTGTTTAATGAGTGTACGTATACTGTATTTTCCAGAAATAGTTTTTTCCATGTCACGATAAATAGTATTCGTATATTTTCAAATATATATTTTTATTGATAGCTTGTTTGCCCAAACAATTCTGTAACGATTCGCAAAATTCCCCAATTGTTTTTAACTCATTGCTTTAGAAAGTTTATTAAACAAATTAAACTAAATTTTAAATTTTTTTCCTTTGTAATTAGCACGGAGTTGCAGGCGTCCATAGGCTACGGTAACCGCTTACCATCAGGCGGGCCGTGTGCTTGTCACCGTCGTAGTATTAAAAAAAAAGTTTCTGCATAAGAAAAAAATAAACCTTACGTCAACTGTAAAACTAGCTGCGTCTCGCTCTCATTGCTCTTCGACACAGCAACCAGTATCAAAGGTCCCTTGACTAAGAACACCGCCTTACAGTCCTTAGTATTGATAGACCTTAAGATGTCCTGGTTGTGGTCTTCTACCACACTGACCAGTGCTTGGATCACTCCACAGAGACCAGCCAATTTGTCTTCGTTCCCATACCTGTAATAGTTTGTCAAAAATTACTTTACTTTTAACAGTCAAGCTTATTCATATAAATACATAGAACACGTCTATAACTCAGGAACTCGAGATAAACACACAAATAAATGCCCTTACCAGGATTCGAACCCGGGACCTCCAGCTTTTTAGGCAGGGTCACTACTAAATAGGTTAGAGAGGCCTTTAGTCATTAATCTAGCTTACAAGTATCATGGCATTGTCAGTGTCACCCTAAATACTTACATAAACTCAAGGGCATACATTATACTCTTTTTAAACTGATACCAATGGCTGAAGGTGAATGTGCTTGGGCCGTTCAACTTTTCTACCGACAATAAAATGCAATTCTCGATTTTTAGGATTTCCCATCATTTGTGTAAAACAAACATGTGTGTTTGAAGACTATTTGAGAGTTCTTTTGAAGTAGGTAAAGTATTTTTTTATCAGTGCGTTTCTAGAAAACACTGTGACAGAGTAGCCCTTGTCAGCTAAGATAGCCTTTCGAGTGACCACTCTTTCACGATCTTTTGAGTTAAATAATGTATGTAAGTTTACAGTTAATAATAAGGAAAGTAACAAGTATACTGTACTGATCAGGTAATCTATAATTTCGGGCATTTACCTCCTACCAAAAACGTAATACGTAATACTTGGAATAAAGGTCACCTAGAATATATAGGTTTCCCCGCAGAACTCAGTATAAACACATGCTTCTCCTTATTGACCAGTTCCGGAGTCTTCAGGTAATCATCCTGCTCATTGTCCACGTCTCCATTCTCTTCCAGTAGGTTGGAGTTGCTGGTTGAGGCTGACATGGATTCCTGGAAATGATTTAATATAATCAAATCATTGGGGTTACAAAAGTAATATGACACAACTTCATTGCGTGTTTATTTGAATTACAGGTGAAAATTTATGATTCAATATATATCTGCTTTTTTTACCCATTACGTCAGTGGAGGTTGAAAGATCGTTTTCTTACACAAAGTGGATTTGCTCAAGTAGAAGACGC
This sequence comes from Lathronympha strigana, assembly GCA_949128165.1. Classification (NCBI taxonomy): domain Eukaryota; kingdom Metazoa; phylum Arthropoda; class Insecta; order Lepidoptera; family Tortricidae; genus Lathronympha; species Lathronympha strigana. The sequence goes on from OX421903.1 coordinate 2,030,743, forward strand.
AATATACACATTTCAAGTGACTGTATAACAAAACCGATTTAAATATTACTAAAATAATCACACTGATTACCATAATTTTACAAAATCCAATGTAACATTTTTATGCAAGGTACCGAGGGTTCGTTAATCTATTTGATACATGAAGCACACGGTGTTGTCTCCCGGCAAAGATATGAAAAACAAACAAAACACTCACATCTTTACTTTGTAAATCATCACTTGACTTTGCAGTCTTCATTTGCGCTTCTTTCGAGCTCTCTCCGATCTCGCTCTGAATCTCACTTATAGTGCTACTCTTCACAGTTAAAGAGTCATTCCGCTCTTGAAGACTCGAGCTCATCTCCGAGGCAAATTCCTCGAAAGAATCGGTAGGGTTTAGTATACTTTCAGGACAAGCCCCTGGCTCTAAATCACTCCCTATGTTCTCCTGAACTTCATTTGTGGCCGGCGCACTGCTTTTAGATGTCGAAGCCATAGTTGCGTTTGATAATTAGCGAAGATAATAGTTTCTAATTAAATTTTGTGCTGAATCTTTCATTTACAGTTTTGTTTGATGGGATGGGGGGATGATGATCATCGGAGTAATGTCAGTAATGTCAAAATGACGTTTACGTTTCGTTACTGCTTATAATATTTATTTCGTTACAAGCTCTGAGTTACCATATAAATAATTGCTATGGCATAATGGTTCTTGCACATGCCGCACGTTTCCATATACGTATATGCAGCGGGACCCCATGTAATTATGGTTTAGGTTCTAAATAATCGAGTTGGTATATATTTCTATCTGTCGATTTATGTACTTTAAAATTTCTACCTTTGCAAATTAATGAAAAAAAAAATGATTCTGTGCCAGCGGGGCCCTTTGTTAATTGTAAGTTTACAGACTAAATGATTTACTATTCATGGAGCCTCTTATTTCTACCTTCCAAATAACTTTTCACTTCACCCTAGATATAAATAGTTTTTGAGAAATAAGCGTTTGAAGATTTTGTCCTTCTAGCAGGGCCATTTGGTATTTAGTGACTTAGTGACTGAATCAGTAGGTACTCAGTACGGTCTGTAGGTAATCAGAAGGTAGATGTGGTTTAGGTGGTAGTTAAGTAGATAGGTACTGTTTCAGTGTTATTTTTCTTGAAAACCTGTCACTAGCAAGTTGGTAATAATTGATTCAGTAATTGGAAATAACCAGCTATTTTTTAAAATTACCTGGGATCATGTAGGTCACTAAATACCAGAGGGCCCTGCTAGAAGGACAAAATCTTCGAACGCGTATTTCTCAAAAATTATTTATATCTAGGGCGTAGTGAAAAGTTATTTGGAAGGTAGAAATAAGAGGCTCCATGAATAGTAATTCATTTAGTCTGTAAACTTACAATTAACAAAGGGCCCCGCTGGCACAGAACCATTTTTTTTCATTAATTTGCAAAGGTAGAAATTTTAAAGTACATAAATCGACAGGTAGAAATATATATCAACTCGATTATTTAGGACCTAAACCATAATTACTTGGGGTCCCGCTGCATATACGTATATCACGTATCCGGCTTGTTTAACTTGCATAAGTTATACTATTCATGTGAAGCATGGAGCGTATAGTAAGAAGAAACATCTCCACGTTTGCAAAACTGACTGTACAACGGGATAAATAAGACTGGCGATGGCGGTGGTATGGTGGTGCTACAAAAACGCTTTTTCTTCTTCCTAACGTTTTTCCGGCTTATGCCACTATTGCCACTGCTCAGGGAGTCTGGGGTCCGCTTTGGCAACAAATCCCAAGATTTGACGTATTAGCGCTAGTTTTACGAAAGTGACTGCCGTCTGACTTTCCAACCCAGAGGGTAAACTAGGCCTTATTGGGATTCGTCCGGTTTCCTCACGATGTTTTCCTCCACCGAAAAGCGATTGGTAAATATCAAATGATATTTCATACATAAGTTCCGAAAATCTCTTTGGTACGAGCCGGCAGGATTTGAACCCGAGGCCTTCGGATCGAAAATCTCAGGTCATACCCCTGGGCCACCAATATTCTAGTCTAAGACCCATGTGTACAAAACTCCCTGTACATTTCGTGTTCTCGGCTTCTCGAACGTTTGGTGTACAGCCGGCCTTAGACTTTGACGATACACTGGACGATCGCTATAAGTCAAATAAAATGACAATTTTTTGCACTTGTCATTAATAATTTTCACAGCAAAACTGAAATAATTAAGAAATATCGATATCAATATTATGCTTACCCGATACACATACCTAGTTTCCGAGAAAAAAACATCACACAACCCTAAAGCCACCATTTCACAGCGGGTATTTGCGTTTTGGCTCTCGCTCGCACCAGTTAAATTTTGCTTCGGTGCGAGCGAGAGGCAAAACGCAAACACCCGATGTGTAGTTCTGGAATTACATCTATTTCAAGTGCATGCATTTTTAGCCTATTTCGACGCTATGACCAATAGTTGACGCCCTACCTACACTGTCTCCATTTAGGTTAAGAATAGTACATTTCGATGCTAGTGCGGAAAGTATGTCATTACTTCACGAGTCCCGAGGTATCTTGCCACGAGCCGTAGGCGAGTGGCAATACTCGGGACAAGTGAAAAATGACATATCCGCACGTGAATCGAACGACATTTTTCAATACAGATGCGAAAAAAAATCAAATACTTACATAAGAACGAATTTATAGTTTTTTTATTATTTCCGTGACACGATTGTAATACAGTTGATATATTAAGAATATCTTCAAAATGTTTATCTTATCTTATTTACTTTCTCATTTTCAATCTCATAATAATTATTTCTCATAAACAAAATAATAAATCGCATGTGACAAATCGTATCGTCATGTCTTAGAGGCCCTTCGAACATGTTTACCTGATTGAAAAACGCCTCTTGTTTGACTGACGTTTCGTAGGCTCTGTTCCGTTTCATACACACAGATTTATAAGAACTGTATTAAATGTTAATATTTTTAATGAATGATCATTAGTATGATGAAGAAGTAATTATTGAAATATGAAATATCAATATCTTTAATATTATTGCGTTAATAGTAGGTATTTAGTTTTATTACGGCTCGGTAAAGTTAACGAACAATAATACTCTTCGGTAATCAATCATGAATTGGAACACAACTAAATTTAAAAAGATTGGAAAAGTAAAAAGCACTAGTTCGCAAAAACAAACTTTGCGCACGCAAAACAGCCAAAAAAAGGGCACTTTTTGAGCAACTGTATTGAAAAATTATATAATTTCTAGGAAATAATTGCCAACAAGCTGGAAATGGTTTTAATAGGTAGGTACCTTCATTTGGTCCTAAATACAGTAGAAACTCGATTATCCGAACTAATTGGGACCGGGACTAATTCGGATAATCGAAATCTGGATTTTGTAAAAAAAACAGCACAGTAGGTACCTATATACATTTAAATTGGACGCACATACTCGTAACATTACTTAAATTAAAAAAAAAATAACACTTGTAAAAAATACTATATTTTGATTAAAATTTCTTCAGTCGTAAATTCGGATGATGGAAAATAACTTAGTATAGTGTTCGACCGAAGTTTCGGTTATGGTTTCGGCCTAAAAATCATGTTTCCGCCAAAGGGTCGCGTCGGTTTCGGCCAAAAGCCAGCCGAACCTTTCGGCCGCGCCGAAACTTACAATATCGTACTTTCGGGTCGCGTTCGACTGACATCAGGTGAGCTCGGCACAGCGGGCAATATGACATCATAAGATAATGTTAAAATTTCGAGAAAAGTAAAATCGGACCATGGAGATGTTTCGTTATTCATATATTTGAAAAAAAACGGCTACTGACATTGTATTCAGCGTTTTAACATTGATTAAAGGTTCGGTTTCGGTTGCGGCCGAAATAAGGTTTATGCCACACCTGGCCATAAAGTGCCTTTTTCCGCACGCTACGCGTACGGAAAAAACCGATTTCTGCCCAAATGTAGGCATACAATTATGTACCTAACACGTGAGGTAATAAATAAAGCCCTTGATCGCATATTTACGTCCCTCGCTTGCAGCTCGGGTCGCAAACATCTGCGATCTCGGCCTTTCTTTGTTTTACCGCACTAGTTAGGTAATGTACTATTTCGGTTTTGTCAAAAAAAACATATTTCGGTCGGACACTATTAGTAAGTATCGAGTAAGTTCGGATAATTGAGCGTTCGGATAAACCAATGTAGCGTTCAGATAATTGAGGGTTGGGAGAATCGAGGTTCTACTGTATATATAAACCTCTTCTTCTTATTGTGCCATGTCCTCATCGGACGTCGGCGACCATCTCTCGGAACTTATTTCTATCCTGTGCCATTCTGCTCAGGTTGGCAGCGTCATTAATGTGAGTCCAGCTTTTAATATTATCCATCCAGGCTAACTTCCTTCTTCCTCTACTTCTTTTGCCTTCTATTTTCCCTTCTATTATTTTCCTTAGAATAACCTGTATAAACCTAGTTTACACATTTCAAATTCAAAATATAATTTTGTTCAAGGCCTAGCAATAAGCACTTTAGAATCGTCAACAAAATCTTAAAATCTTCGGCGTATTTTTGACATTTCGCTGAGATTTTCAAGTTACACGCAAACAAATTAGCACATCAGAGGGCCTACCACGAACAAGTTCGTTCGTTCGATCGGCTAGTCCCCTCTCTATTGCTCTCGCATATTCGAGCGACAAAGAGGCAAATAGAACAAACGAAGCGGTTCGTGGTAGGCGCTCAGGTGCTCGACAGCCCGCTCGATTCTGGCCGAGTCCCTCCCATAACATAACATACACGCAAAAAACCGAGGTTGTACTTGTCAGGGAATAAAGAAGGTGTATTCCACCTTACCTTATATAAGTTCCTGATAAAATAACAAATGCCGACTGGATTTGTATTGGACACGGCGACCTCGCAATGTGTCTCGTTTCGCAATACGAAGTCAGTCGACTGTGAACGACTGATAAGTGCCTTACTGAGTGAACCTGCTCAGTTAGCATTAGCACTTAAGAATGGAGTCTTTAAATGGACTTGGATGAAACGGGATGTTTCCAGGGTAAAAATATAAGTTTCACTTCTCCTATTGGAAAACAAGTGTTTTGTAGCCCGTTTGTAGGTATAAATACTACATAAATACTACTATATTGGTCCTCGTTGCACTCGAACCAATAAATAGCCTCGTCTAAAATGGGTTACTTTATGCCCTTGATGTACAATCTACTATTTTGCATTTCCGCATCTGCCCAGAGCCTGGCAGCCTAATATTGGAGGTATGTGGAACTTTCACCTCCCGGACTCTTTCTTACAGAAAGCGGGAGGAGGAGATTACCCAATAAATCCTATGCGGCGACAACCCAAATTGCGGTAATGTAAACTTGTTACTGTTAGTCTATTCCTGCCCGAACAATTATAAAATTAATAGCCAATTTTCTCGTCCGCGAGATATCTCGCGGCTCGTCTTGTGTTAACCGTGCAGAGGCCTTATCATGACGTCTTAAGGCGATTCAATTGACGACCTAAACTGAGTCGCTTCCGTACAACTGAGCCTAAACTGAATCGCGTTAAGACGTCAAAGTAAGGCCCCTGGCGGCCGATTTTTGAGATTCGAACGCTCGAATATTTAATTCAAATGTGAATAAAAACGAAGTAGAAAAAAGTTCCACTAGCCTTTCGAGTGATAATTCCAGTAGCTTTCAAAAATATGAACTATGGTATCATGCGAAAATAATCGTGACAAGTTTCCACGTGCAATTATTTTCGATCACTTGTTTTTGTATTCGAGCGTTCGAATCTCAAAAATCGGTCCCCAGGTCTCTTTAAACTCTTTAAAATAAGATTAAAAAAAGTGAATAGGTATGTTATAACTAAATCATTGAGCTACATCTTAAGCTATCCCATAAAAGTATCTCAATTCATTATCTTTATTAGTACAAATCCCTCGCTCACATGACACCATACAAAAAACCTTTCTATATTTCAAAACACGCATTCCCGAATCGCTTCCCTTCGGACAATAAGGCAAACGCATCACGTATAACATATTTGTCTCTTTTCAAGTTTTAGATGGTTCCGTATAAAAAGTGCCGGTAATAAAACTGGCGTTTGGGGTTCGCGCGGTTCGCGAGAGTGAAGTTTGTGAATTCGTGAGACACGTAGCAGGCCCTACCATCGTTACGATGTCATATATTTTAAAATAATATTATATACTATCAAAAGCGTTGGTAACCCACCTTCTGTTCAATCGGAAGGTCGTAGGTTCAAACCCCGGTTGAGTTCTCCAAATCTCATGTACGGTCAGCTGCAGAGATATTTAAGTGCAGTTTGTATGCAGGTGGGGGGCTCCTGCATACACATTTTCTATGCAGGGAGGTCACAAGACTACAGTTAAGTGACAAAACATAGGTGCACACTATCTCTAGTGACAGTGATATTAAAAAGGTATAACGTTGTCTACGGTATTCCATAAGAACAATGGTAAACGATGCTCCTATGGACTTTCATTAGTATCTGACCGGAACATGTTTTTTGCCGAAACCGAAACCAAAACCAAAGAGTCGGTTTTGTTTCTTATTTCGGCCGAAACCGAGACCGAACCTTTGATAAATGTCATTAAAACGCTGATAAAATGTCAGTGAGCCGTTTTTTTATCAAATATATGAATAACGAAACATCTCACTTTTCTCGGATAGAAATTTTAGCATTATCATTATAATATCATATTTCCAGCCGTGCCGAACTTAGCTGACGTTAGTCGAACGCGACCCGAAAGTACGATATTGTAAGTTTTGGCGCGGCCGACAGGTTCGGCTGGTTTTTGGCCGAAACATGATTTTTCGGTTTCGAAACTTCGGTCAGACACTAATCTTCATACAATATATTATACGAGGAAATGCCGCCAGCATCCTAGGTACAATGCCTCAAGGCTACTTTAGATTTAAGGTAGGTAGAGGTAGGTAGGTAAGTTACACTTACTGTATATATTTTGATAATAAATGATTTATATAATAGAACTGTTATTTTTTTTATTCTATAGTGGGCAACGACATCTTCCACATTCTGCCACCATTCAACATTTCGCTTTCTCACTATTTTTGCTGTCGTAAAAAATTACATTTAAGTATTATAAAATAATGTTTCTCGAGTGAGTTCTCATCGAACCAATGGTAACACTCTTGTAAAGGAGTTGTATCAACTTGTATGTCTTGAGTGACTTTTGAAGAGACCCCACTGACAAGTTTGGGCGAGATGTCTGCGCCCGACGTTTTAGTGATTAAGTGTCGCAAATGGCTCGTCATAGCTAATTGTTGGAGACAGCGGCTTCTACGCGGTTTCATTAGCTGTCAAACACAAAACGATGTTCGGAATCTTGTGTACTTTTCAGAAGTTAAGGGCGAAGAAGGTTGATTGCCTTATCCACATTAAAAAGTCCTCCTTTCCTATTTAATTGACTTTTGGCTCGCTTGGCTGAAAGATTGGTTCTACAGTTCAGCTGAACACGGACTTTTTCTTTACTGTGGTCAATAGTTCACAGGTTGAGGACATGTAGTACAATGCAACGGCTAAGTATCTTCTATCTTAGCTATCGGCATATGCTGAGTGGCATCCATTTTGGTTCAGTGTGATATTTTGTACAAGATAATAAAATAAATAAGAAATAGATAAAGTTTTCTGTGAATCAAATTAATCATTTCTATTTATTTATATTTCAATAGAAAGGGAGTCTTAATGTAGGATGTAGGGAGGCTTAAATAAGAAAATCAAGCTTTATAGTCCTTAACTCTTGAATAGTCAACAAAGTTTGACCCTATTGCGGATGTTTTACTCGACTTTTGAATAATCATCAGTCGAAATAAAACACTTTGAAATAGCGTATAGCTTGGTAAACTAGAGTAGAAATTAAAAAGTAACATCGTGGTGTCGTCCCTTTCAAATCAATATATGTAAGAGAGTTACGGGTAACACTTTGTATGGGATGGGGTACTATGGGGTCAGCCAACTTTTTTTCGCGATCTCGGGTAAACGAAGCTCAGTTTGGAGAGTAAAATCAAACCCTGGATTTTAAGCCTCCGACTATGGAGACACCCAATATAGAAAGTAAAAATTTGGTATTGGATTCCAAAAAGGTGGTAAGAATAGGTGGTTTCAAAGGGGTCGCCTGAAAATAAAGAAGGCTAGGCTACGCTCAGTCGCCACTCTGTGTGCTTACCATGAGGTCCAAAAATATGTAACCTTAATGTTCAGGCAATACAGTCCTGTATATTTTTGGCGCTTTGACTGTATTCATATTTTTGTTGCTGTGTGCTTACCATGAGTTGCATCGCAATCGGATGCGGATAGTTAAGTAGTAGTGGTAGGAGCGAGACGGACATACTTTCGAATGCCGCAGTCGCAATCAAATGCAACTCATGGTACGCACACTGTACTGTACGTTACCGTCCGTCTTGTTCTACTCTGTGTGTCTGCGTCTGTGTGTGTGTGTCTGCTACTACTCTGGCAGGAGCGATTTGGATGTACTTTCCAGGAGATCTTCCAGGCAGCGACCTCCTGCTACTGTATATAAATAATGAATGATTTGATTCGAGCTTTACAATTTCATAACACTATAATAAATTATTAGCTCTTAGAAATCCTCTACCCTGTATAGTACAGTCGCCATCAGATATATCGCAGCGTCCGAAGTTGTCAAAAATATCTGAACACGCCTCTATTGTCAAGACGTTAGAGTGCTTGTTCAGATATGTTGCACGCCTCGGACGCTCCTATATATCTGATGGCGACTGTACCTACACTACTTCTACTTCTTTTAAACAAACCAAAAGACTAATGACACTAAATGCTAAGTTCGTAATTGAATTATCTATTATAATACAACTAAGCTACCACAATCTTCATAAATTCTCACAATCCAATTAAGCCGTGCACTCAAGTCAGGTTAACTTCAGTGTCTTCGTTGCTCTTTCACTTATAAACTTAAATAGTCGGTACAACATCAGTCCCTGGACAGCTGGCTTATTAAATAAGGGACCGACCACTATTTACGTGAGGGGTTTAAGGGGTGAGAAGGGGTTGAGAGAAACCATACCAAATCTCAAGTACCGACTGGCATTTCAGGGATGATGGCAAGGGACCCGATGGGGTGTCCATGGTTCCTTGGAGTTTGGGACGGATGCTTGTGTGGGATTCTACCTGCATAGACAGGCTGGCACCGTCCCATCTCCAACGAACTAATGTAAAAGCGGGCGGAGCGCTGAAAGCGCCGAAATTTTAAAACGTAATAAATATAAGAGCCTGGGCAGAGAGTACCTTTTTGTACCATTCGAGGTCGAAACTCTTGGTTCATGGGATCCCAGCAAGTTTTTCGTAGAAATCGCGAAATATCTGGTTGATGTTACAGGTGACCAAAGAGCTGGTGGCTTCCTCGCACAACGTATCAGCATTGCGATACAACGAGGAAATGCCGCCAGCATCCTAGGTTCAATGTCTTAAGGACCTATTGTAGATTTCAGGTAGGCAGAGGTAGGTACTTAGGTAAGTTACACTTTGAAAATAAATGTTATTGTAGTACCTAGAGAACGTTCTCATAAGGAAATGGGTGACGATAAATTCAATAGCGTTAAAAAAGTCCGGTTAACTTCAGAGTCATCACTTACAAATTTAAATAGTCGATAAACCTTTTACTTCGGTTCCTGAACAGCTTGCTTATTAAATAAAGAGCCGTCCGATGTTTACGTGAGGGGTTTAAAAGGGGACGGGGTTAAATAAAATCTTACGTAGGAGAGAGGGAGTACCGACAAATATAGTCTGATAGAAAAGATACTTTAAAAAAAAATTTGAACCTTATTGTTTAAAGTTGTATAATGACTTCTTAAGACGTATAAAGAAGAGACCAATATAAATAGTGAATATTTTTGTTGGTATCTTCCTAATTTATGCCCGAGGTCCGAGGGTTGAGTAAGCGTCCATAACTCAATGGGAGCTACCGTATCGCTCACCAGGCGGCGCCACTCACGCGTGGGTCCTGTGTCAACATGAAAAAACTGTCAAAGTGATGTTTGAAATGTTCCCGTAGGACACACGTTCCACTAACGCCCCTAGCGGTGTATCGACTCGCGGTAGTCCTTGAGCGTTCGCAAATTGGAATCTTGCCCAGCGCGGTGCATATTCCCATTATTCTTAAAATTATACATTTTATATATTGCAGAGGCCTATTAAGACAAGATTAGAAAAAAAACTCACCAGCGTGTGACTCGAAAATTGCCGTAGATCTGAGGCGTAATGAATGAACGCTCCCTAATGGTACTTTGAAAGAAAAGATTAACGAGTGTTGGCCATTTAGTTGTGCAAATGCAAATATTGTTATATAATACGCTTAATGTAGTATATTTTGAATTAAGTACTGATGGTATGAGATGATGATATAATATATTATCATTACAGTCATATCGATACACAAACAGGCAGCCATGTGATCTCATATGTGATTGTCAGAATATGTACAGTTTTACTTGTACAATTCTTGGGGGGGGGGGGGGTTAACCCCCCAAAACCACAAAGAATGTACTTAAATCGTTTTAATTTTCACGAGAACATGGGCCTTACCATGACGTCTTAACGCGATTCAGTTGACGACCTAAACTGAGTCGCTTCCATACAACTGAGCCTAAACTAGTCCTCAACTGAATCGCGTGAAGACGTCATGGTAAGGCCCCTGATCGTATATGGGGTGACCGCGAGTAATATGTTTAATGCTCTGTCTATATAGTAGTTGAGGCGGTTTGTGGGTAAAAGTAATGTATTCGCTATAAATAATATTTCAAATAGCTGTCGGCTTGTCCCGACACGCATCCGTTCATTCTAATAAAAAACGTTTTTCGTAGCAATCACCATACAGATTGAGATATAATCCGTTACTATTTTAGGATGAAGTCTGTAGAAATCATCCAGCGAGCCCTTACGGTTCACAAGATAAATTCCTTTAAAGGTTGGATAGAAGGATGGGTTTAAGAAAAGTGATAGACCCAATTCGGACTGTTGGGAATAGGGCTTAAAGGAGTATCGAAACAGAAAAAAATGTATATCCTTTTTCATTCTTTGTTAATCGGAGCAAAAGAGACGAAGAAAACAAATCATCTTAACCCTGTGAAAAATAGTGCTTTAAAGTGGTTAAACGTAGGATCATGGTGTTAATAAACGCGATTAATCCGTTCTAGTGTTTAATTTCAATGAATAACAATCGGGGTAACAGAAGACAATATTATGAAAAAAAGAAAAATTGTATATAAACTAATGTTCTTAAAATTTAAATTCTGCCCGCAGTAAAAATTCACGGTACACTGCACCTATGGATTTTCATAGAATACATTAGCTCTGTTAGTTTTTTATTTAATTTCTATAGTTGGCAAACGACGTGTTCCACATTCTGCCACCTTTCGAGATTTTGCTTTCTTCGCTATTTTAGCTGTCGTAGAAAAACTTAAAACTCTCGGGACTATTATTACAAAACGAGACAAAGTCGAGTTTTGTAACGGCGACCTTCAAGTTTTAAGAACCTTATTATATCACTGTTGCATACACTACGTGCTAGTGAAGGTTGCATCTAAATCCATTCAGCCGTTTCCACGTAATAGTCGAACAAATAAACAGCCAGACCGAAAAACTGACAAAGATTCTAAAAATCATTGAAATGTGTTCTGGGCCTATACCACGAAAATCGAAGGATTGCGGATTTGTCTCTCCATCTCTATCACACTTGCATATTGGAGTGACAAAGACGTTTTCCCGTCAATGCCAATTTTCGAGTTCGTGGTAGGCATGCTGTTACCAATTTTAAGAGCTCCTTACACATTTTTTTTCAAATATCTTCAATGTACAGATTGTTGATCCTACTCTGCTTTATTATACGAGTATGTATAGATCTATAAATATGTCTAACGTTAGTTTAAATTCGATATTCTCATTTTGCTAACTCTATTAACCAACATATTTCTAGAATACAATATATTTATAATATATTTATAAAAATAAATAATATATTTATAATATATAAATATATTATTATAATAATATATTTATAGAAATGTTGTCGTCTACGACAACATTTTAAGCTATAAAATTGATTACTAAGTCCGACCCGCAAATCCGAATGGGGTCTCGGTTAAAATTGAATTTTTAAATCCATACGATCCTTTTATGCGTATGTTGCGGTTTGCGCAAATATCGGAATAATTTGGTTTCGTGAGAGATTTGGAACAGGTATAAATACTATGATTACAAATACTATGAGTATTGATATAATTAGGTACCTATATATTTTATTATTAATTTTGATAGAATACTTTTTATGTTTACTTTGTAGAGTGCCCAATTATTATTAAATATAAATAATGTACCTAACTTGTGCAACATGTGCAAGTTATAACAAAAAAAAATTAAATACAGCTTGCTAAATGCAGCAGGGACCAGTTTGAAAACCAGCGCTGGGCTGCATAGCTTGGCACATGCTGAAATTGGGACCCATTTGCCTTTATGTAAATCAATAGTTTAACTTTAATAAATAAATAAATAAATAAATAAATAAATATTATAGGACATTCTTACACAAATTGACTAAGTCCCGCAGTAAGCTCAAGAAGGCTTGTGTTACGGGTACTTAGACAACGATATATATAAGTAATATACAAATACATAAATACATAGAAAAAAAATCCATGACTCAGGATTTTAATGTTTAAAATATTTAGCCTAAGAGATAAGTTAATGCTTCTGATTGTTTTTTTTTGTTTTACTTTATCTTAGTTTTACTTTTATTTCGTTTTTTTCTAATGTATTTGTTTTTTGATGGCAAATAAAAAAAATCTTATTCTTATTCTTAAATCGCACTGGGATTCAATTAAGAAGGCCTAAGATGATGAGATATTTTCCATAGCCTAGCTCTGTATAGCCAGATAGGTTGTTTTGTTTTGAATTTGCATACATCTGTGGGGTCGGGCTTCTATTGCACCACGGTGAGAAGTGTGACAATTGTCAGCATCATTATTACTGGTATTACAGGCGCTTATGGTCTCCGGGCGCGGCTTACTATTGCTTGGACTGTATGCTGGTTTGCCACCAAAATGCCATTTATAAAAGAAACATCAATTTTACCACTAATACTTTTGTAAAGACAATTGACAATTGTCACAAGAAATACGAAACATATCACGAAATTTTGACACAGGAAGAGCGTCATTTCAAAAACTACGGAAAATTCTTTAAAACAAAATAATTTCTCGTGACAATTTTCATAAATTCTTTACTAGTCACTGGTTAACAAGCACACAGCCCGCGCAATAGTGAGCGACGCCTGAATCGCCATTAATTCAGGAATTTTACGAATTGTCACATAAATAATTAACAGCTCAAATATAACAAAAACCCGCCAAGAACCCGGTGTTTTGTTATATTGAGCCCCCGATATTTCGTCGATGATACAATCGCCATGTTCACGACAACCCATGTAATGCAATAAATATTACTGTATTGTCATTTGTCACACTTTTCAGCGTGGTGCATGTAAACCCTTAACCAGCTATTTTGGGAACAATAGCCCAATCCCCATCATACATGAGGAAGCATATGGATACTTACTGGATTTAAAATACCTGTTTCTAGGTCACCGCTACTTTTGTACGGCTCTATCTGAGCCAGTCATGTAAAATAAAACAGCCAAAAGTGTCTTTTGCGCATGCACTTTCCCTGTGCATGTGTGCGTTTTATCCTGCGTATGTTATCCTTTTAGCGTGTTCATTTAAGTCTTCGATTAATGCGTAGTGTTGTAGTGTTTATCTCAGCGGATACAAAACGGTTTGTATCCGCTGAGATAAACATCTTAGACGAAGAGCTATCTACGGAAATAGGTATGGTTGTAGAGCCACGAAATACCTCTAGCTAGAGTGTTATATCATTATTTATCTCCATCTCCAAAGCAGAACCAAATACCTAGCAAAGCTAGGAAAAACCAACCTAAGGATGTTAACCAGAATCATCACTGGACATAACACCCTTAACAGGCATCTTAAGAGCGTTCTCGCCCTAGCGCGCTTCCCAAGTTTAGGTATTTCTCCGCATCGACCACTTGACCAGACGCGCGCAATGCTAGACATCGACGAGCGCCGCGCGTGCGACGGGTATACTACAGCGCGCTCAAGCTGTGCATTTTACCTTGATACTTAAATCAGATAAACTTACGTTACTTTGATTAGTAATCATTGTTTACAGTATTTTGCGTAAAATTGAGTTTGCAGTTTATAACTTTGATACTTGTAGTCTTGTACTAACTGAATTGAGTACTAACTAATGTAATTAAAATTATTTTCCTATGTACTTATTTCCTTTGATATTTTTTTTTTATACTACGACGGTGACAAACAAGCATACGGCCCGCCTGATGGTAAGCGGTCACCGTAGCCTATGGACGCCTGCAACTCCAGGGGTGTTACATGCGCGTTGCCGACCCTTTAAAAACTTTAACACTCCTTTTTTGAAGAACCCCATATTGTAGTCCTTTGGGAAAACAGTGGCAGGGAGCTCATTCCACTGTCCACAGCCGGAGCGTCCGTGGGAGGAAGTTCCTCGTAAACCGATTGATAATAATAATCAACTTTCCTTAATAATACCTACTTATTTTGTTGCTATTTTAGTACTGAGTTTCTATTAATAATAGTTTTCATTTCACGTTAACGTTCGATGGTATCAATTCTAATGAAGCGCCAAAAATATGTATACACTACCTTAATATTGAGAAAATAAGATTGTGTACGTATATAATAATATATTTCTGGTAGTACATTTTTATAGATGTTATTAGATTTGACTGTACAAATGCGCAAAGTTGTTGTCAAGCTCTCGTGTTAATATAGAGAATTGAGACCCGACCCGACCAAGCGAAAGCTTTAAAAATTTAAATCTTGAGAATCTTGGTTTTAAGGTATGAGAGTTAGACAAACTTTACTGCGAAGTGAAACACAACATTTCTCATCACATTAGTCAGGAAATTGTTAATGATCGTTTTTTCCAAGTTAATTTCTATTTCTTTTTATTTTTATATTATAAGTGCATATAGAACAAAACACTTATATATTCCGAAATATTTTTTCCGATTTTCATAATCCCAATTTTTATAATTCTGAATTTTTATAAATCCTTTACATCAAATTTCCGTATTTCACATTCTCAACATTAAAAATCCGATAGCGACTTGAACGAATACAAAAAAATCCAATTTTTTATATTCCGAAAATAATTTAACCGAATTCAAAATTCCGAAAACATAATATTCTTTCGGAATTACGGTGGTTCGGTAACTTCGTAATTTTGGAGATTCGGAGTTATGGAAATCAGAAAAAAAACTCGCCAGCATTCGATGGGGCCAGGCGGCCTTGTTCCCGTGTAGATCAGAGTTCGATCCTCGGCTTAAGCTTCCGATGTTGTTGATTTTTTTCTTTAGTTTTATGACATCTATTTCAATTTATAACATGACAATATGTTTATGGTCGTTGTTAATCCATAGTTGTCACCACCCACGTAGACAATGACAAACCATGATTAGCAAACTGGCTTCAACCTACAAAAAATACAGCAAATCAACGTGCCATGTTTTTTTTTACCCATATAGAGGGATTTCGTAATAATAACATAGTGGTTCCGAACCTACTATGGTACATCACTACTCATAGCAATACTTACTTCAACATTATAAATGCGTAACATTACTTTTAAGCTTCCCAAGCTTTTGCCAAGTTCTCAAACACGGTAAGTATAGTGTAAACCGGTACTTAGTCTCCAGGTTTTAATTACCAGCTAGTCTACTTGTGTTCAACCAGACAATGCATTTGATTTCAAACATGGTACGTATAGTGTAGACCGTTACATAGTTCCTGGCCTAGCCATCTAGTTACGTATCCAGGTCTACGAGTGCTCACCAAGACAATGCATTTGAGCTCAAACACGGTGCATCTAAGGTAAGCCGTTACATAGTTCCTGACCCAATATTCTGGTTACGTTTCCAGGTCTTAATTACCAGCTGGTCTACTTGTGCTCAGCAAGACAATGCATTTAAGCTCAAACACGGTACGTATAGTGTAAGCTGTTACATAGTTGCTGGGCCAAACTTCTGATTACGTCTCCAGATCTTTGTCACCAGCCGGTCTACGAGTGCTCACCAAGACAATGCATTTGAGCTCACACACGATGCATCTAAGGTAAGCCGTTACATAGTTCCTGACCCAATATTCTGGTTACGTTTCCAGGTCTTAATTACCAGCTGGTCTACTTGTGCTCAGCAAGACAATGCATTTAAGCTCAAACACGGTACGTATAGTGTAAGCTGTTACATAGTTCCTGGCCCAAACTTCTGGTTACGTCTCCAGATCTTTGTCACCAGCCGGTCTACGAGTGCTCACCAAGACAATGCATTTGAGCTCAAACACGATGCATCTAAGGTAAACCGTTACATAGTTCCTGACCCAATATTCTGGTTACGTTTCCAGGTCTTAATTACCAGCTGGTCTACTTGTGCTCAGCAAGACAATGCATTTAAGCTAAAACACGGTGCGTATTGTGTAAGCCGTTACATAGTTCCTGACCTAGCCTTCTGGTTACGTATCCAGGTCTTTGACACCTGGTCTTCAAGTGCCGCGACAAGTCTTATGTGAACGGTTACAGAATCAGCACTGTCTTCTGATTACATCACCTAGTCCTAATCAGCAATTACTAGCTGTTTTTAACGGCGGTTTCCAGGTCTTACCAACAATTTACTACGAAAACATCACGTCCTGGTCAACAGCTGATGATTATTAAAAAAAATTACTATAGCTAATATATAAACAACAATTAAATCATCAACACAAATAGAAAACGAACTTATCAAGTATCTTGATCGGTTGGTCGCGGTATCACCGTCTATCTTATCTTTTTAGATATGTCTTTCTCTTTTTAATCATCTCTTTCTCTTTCTCGCAAACTTCACTCGTAAAAAGAAGGCCCGCGGAGCAAAGCGATACGTCCACTCTCTAGAAGGCATGGGGCCAGACTGACGAGCACGCGCCGCGCGCAATCTTATAAACGGGGTTTTGATAAAAAATCTAAATAAATATTATTTCGTTGTTTTTGACACTTTTTTTTATTAAATGGAGTAACCAACGAGTTATAGTCTCATAAAAATGACAATCTGAACCATTTACTGCGAAAGTATAATACTAAAACACGCCGTGAATTTTGCAAAAATTGCGTAGTTTTCATCAGTAAGTTTAGTTAAACAGAATCAAAAAATTACTAGTTTTGCACAATACAAAAGTTAGATAGTGTAATGTTCTTTCGTAAACCAGTTTTGTTTTGTATAAGATCATTACAGTGTAGGAATAGAGTGACGTATAAGACAACGTGTTTCGACAAATTTCAACAACGGCCGCGAAAGAATTGGCTAGAATTGCATATAATTATCTAAAACTTGTAAATGTAGACAATACAAAATTTGGCTTATGAGTTGTTTATTGTGTACATATAAATATTTTGATCTAAAAGTCTAACAATCACATAGTACATCGAGCCCGAAAACCGCGTAAATCATTGATTTCGCGCTTTTGTGGTATAAACGCTCTTAAGGTGATGGGCATAAGCAATGAGGCAGCCTGTCCGCATTGTGGGCTAGAGGAAACCAGCAAGCATGTTCTGGCGGAATGCATTATGTATGCGGCAGTGCGTTATAATGTGTTTGGTAGGGATACGCTGGAGGAGAAGGAGCTAAGGGACGTCGACCTTAGGGATGTCCGTAGGTTCTGTAAGGCGACAGGGAGGCTAGAAGGAAGTAAGGGGGAAAGCCGCCGGGATAATAACCTGCAGCTGCAGCAACGGGGAAATGGGGTGAATGAGCACATCAGGTGCTCGACAGCCCGCTCGATTCCGGCTGAGCGTCCCTCCCATAACATAACATAACATCATTATTAATTAATCCGGACGCCTGGCCGCTGTTCATCAGGGGGTGTTTTTTTTGTACTTTTTGTTATAGTTTCAACAGAAATACATCATCTGTGAAAATTTCAACTGTCTAACTATCACGGTTCATGAGATACAGCCTGGTGACAAACGGACGGACAGACAGACGGACAGCGGAGACTTAGTAATCGTTTTACCCTTTGAATACGGAATCCTAAAATCCCCTTAAAAGCTAAGATATTAATAAGAAAATAGATCTTAAAGGGTAAATCCTTACTGTTTGCTCGCCCGACGCAGTACACGTCGCGATTTCAATTGCGTTCCAATGCCCTTAGAATAACACTGTGCAGAAGCGACTCAGGTAAGATTAGGTTAAAACCTTCATCAATTTCTCTCTCTTTCTTCTTAGTCGTGCAATCTTGGCAGAGTGGTCGTGGTCATGTCTAGGTTGGGTCTTTTGCTACCGCTTCTCTGGTGATGCGACGCCATGTAGCTCTATGTTTAGAGGAGTGAGAATTCTCGTTTATGCTCATCAATTTAGAGGTCCTTATAACCGAGCCCGCCGTCAAAACTCATCATCAAAGTCATACACCCGTCCTTTAGCTTTACTTCCTTACTAAGCAAATAAAGTGTCCAAAAGAGATGTGTATAAATATGTTTATTTCTCCGATTCCGCAGGATGTCACGGTTTTGACGCGACAACGTCTTATAAATTGGTTTGCCGGGTGACTAGTGATGGGTAACTACCGGTAATATTACCAAAGCGAGTATTTTCCCAGTAATGCTACTGGTAATATTACCAAAAAATGGAAACATGCGGTAAGATTCAAGATTTTAATGAAAAGTCGAGGTTTTTTCGTAGTTAATACTAAACATAGATAGTATTAACATCCTTCGTAATGAAAAGAAGTGCAGGGTTGTTTTCAAATAGTAAATTACCAATCTTACCGGTAACTTACCCAATGTTTCTAGGTATCTTACCAATACTACTAGAAATATTACCGCCTTGTATATTCAGCACAAACCTTTTTACTTGTTCCAGAATAAGTTACTTAATGTTTTATTTTTATATATATATTGCAGTTTGTTAATTATGAGTGTTGTGTTCCTTCTTGTCTTGTGAAAACAAAAATAAAATAAAATATTGGCATTAAAATCAGTTTCATTACAACAATAAAAAAAACAACAAAAAACAAAGACCACAGACCAATTACAATAATATTTGTAAAGATTCAGGTAAGTTACAACATATCACAGTCAAATCTTCGTGTGTTTTTTTACGGCTTGCACATAACAAAATAATATTTAACTACAAAAATATAATTCAATTCAAGTAGGTATGCCATCTCAGTCAATCAGTCTTTGCTAAAATCCCATTTAAATGAGATAGATATACATTTGGTTCTAAAACTAATAAATCGAATAAAATCACATTTCAATCAGGTACCGTCAACTGCTGCAACTTTGCCAACCGGCTACAACTTTGCCTGTTTTGAAAAAACTTACTTTTCTACCAAACCGTTATCTATTTTTTACTGTGGGTAGGTTTTTGTTTTTTTTTAATGTGTGAAAAATGTTATTTTATGTCTAAGTTTATATTTTTAGTAATTTATTAAATTTATAGATTATGTAATTTGATAATGTTAAATTGAATATCTTGTTGACATGTAATGTTTAGAATATTATTTTTAATTTGAAATAAATTGTTATAAAAATAAACTATGTATATTAAAAGTTTTTTACTTATAAAAATGGTAAAAGTGGTAGGATTTATCTGGCAACCCATTTCAACATATTTTTCATGGCGTTGACAGCTGAGGACCCACGGAGCAAAGCCCTTGGCCCGTTTAGCTGTCAACACAGCGAATCCTCCTTTTTTTTTAAAGGTTCGGCAACGCGCATGTAACACCCCTGGTGTTGCAGGCGTCCATAGGCTACGGTGACCGCTTACCATCAGGCGGGCCGTATGCTTGTTTGTCACCGTCGTAGTATTTAAAAAAAAACATAGTTTTTCATGTAAATATACTCATTTAAGGCCAGAATGACGAGGGGCAATGTTGGGTAAGGTTTCTTAGAATGTAGATGCCCCAAAATTGCCTGGTCTAGGATTGTCACTATTTAGTAGTTTTTTGTTGTCAACATAAAGCAGGTGCTCTCATAAGCAGATCTGTTTAGAAAATTTTGGATTTTTTCAACGTAAGAATTAGCTAAACACATATTAGGTATATATGTTTTGTTATTCCAATTTATCGTTAATATGTTGATTAAATTTATAATATTAAAAATACCCTTGTATAAAAAAGAAAAAGGTTTTATTAATATCCACTTCTATACCTACCTGCTATTTGCAGTTGTTTCAATACACAAGATTTAAAAGTATGCAATTTTCTGTAAAGTCGTCAAAATTCTTTTGTCTATTTTGTTTGGCACAACCCTAGCTACGCTTAAAGCGATGTATGGAAATGCTGCAGAAGCAGAACATGTCACAACTTTGCCTATGTGGTAAAAAAAGCCTTAAGTAGTTATTTAGTATTTTCTACTGACACTTGGGCTTTGATATTACTGCTATCACTTAAAAAAGGCTTTCCGTTTTTAAATACTCCATATATTACCACAGATAATCCACTGGGCAATGTTGCAGCTTTTGGCTACAACTTTGACTGCAACTTTTAATGTATGGCTAGCAAGTCTTGCGACGAAGATGCACTGTCAGTACCAGTACTGTTACTGTCACTCAATACAGGCGTATTTGACGTGCGTGTGTGATGTGTTTTTTTTACATAACAATTAAATGTTGCCTTAACATCTTCAGGACATTTTTTACATTTTATGATATGAAATGCAAACTTGGTAGCATTTACAAAGTTGACACCACACTGCAAAAGTTACACGTGTAACTTTTTTAATTATTTGAATTTTTTTCTGTAAAATGGCAATACACGTTACTTCTTGGTTTCATTATTTATTCTTCACTCACTACACAACACAAATACGTGCACTCTGAGTCATGCAAAGGTCTGAACTGAGGTACTTCAGGTACCTACTAGTCCGATTCACGTCCATTGTTCTATGTAAGATAAGAAATTTGAGTGAAAGAGACACAAGATGTAAAACATTGGTGCATACTGCTCATTTAACTACGCCCATAACCAGTAACTTAAGCGTAATTCTCTCCTAATCAAACTCGTACTACAGTCTCGTATCTTACCGCCATTTGGGAATCTTACTGGTAAGATTGGAAAGATACCGGTAATATTACCAAACAGAATCTTACTGGTAACGGTAATATTACCGCGGCACATCACTACGGGTGACACTTCAAGAAACTGCGTTACGCTCCGCTCACGTTATGCGCTCACAATGAGAGCGAGTGAGAGGCACTCGGGCATGGTTAGCCCGCCTAAGAGCGAGAGAGACAGACATAAAAAGTGAAAGGCACGCGTCCCTTCCACTCGAGCACAGTATTTTACCACTCAAAGTCGTTGTCACGTAAAACTTTCGCCCGTATACCGACTTTACAGGCAACCATTTTTTTATCTGACTCAATTTATCCAAGCAGCCAAATTGAATACATCAAAATTGATCAAAATTGAATAGGTACATCGTTGTAAAAAATTTGTTAGTCGGTAAGCAATGCATTACAACTTAACTTAGTCGCATATATTATGGCCCTTAGTGTAATAAAACGAAAAAGACGATTTTGGAGATCCGACAGTGTTAGTTGGGACCGTCGAATTATATTATTTTTTTTTTTTTAATACTTGTGTCTAAAAATAAATTAAAACTAAAATAAACAACCTAAAACATATTTTTATTTAAAATAAATTTTTTTTGGAATCGAATGGCGGCTCTGTTATTTTAATCTTCATACCTACCTGTCGTAATGAAACGGTCTTCACCAGACTGTTGGTTCTGCGAAGGCAGTAAAACATGGACGAATTTATTTCAAATTTCTTACCCTTTAAGGGATTATGCGATATTTGTGCCATTATTGTTTCTTCCTATAAACTATTATTTGAATGATACCAAATCTGTGAGCCGCGAAGGTGACAACACCACTCTGTCCGACGATGACTGCCCGATGCATTCGAAATATGTCACGCCTATTGTGATAAAAATACGTGAATGTTAACTGTTGCAATTTAAGTCAGTATGACTCACGAAAGTTTAAATTATATGAAATTATACTGGTTTGAAAAAATCATTGCTCTAGCTTCAAAAACCAAAGAGGAAACTGTCGAGTACGTTTGCAACATTTTTATGGAGAACTGATCTGCCCTGTGCCCTCTTAAGAAGTACTTTCTTATGGTAGATGTTGCTAAGCCCCCCCCTACCCTCTAAGACGCATACGAGGAATATGTGGGAGAAATTCGGGGCCACGGGTGTGGTCTCGGTAGCTCAGTTGGCAGACCAATGGGCGTGTATCCCAGAGTCGCGGGTTCAATTCATGCCCGAGTTCATTATTTTTCCGCTTTTCCTTTGTTTCTTCCTATTCACGATTCTGCACAATCTGCACAGCGTGCGTTGCCAAGATGCCAATCGCTCACGCTTAATAACGTATCGTAGCTTCCTCTCTATCACTCTTCCTTATTAGTGTGACAATGACAGTTGCGTTTCGTTAGCGACTGAGCGTGAGCGATTGGCATCTTGGCTACGCACCCTGGGGGGCTTGGTCACGTTTTCAGTAGTATACAATACAATACAATACAATAACTCTTTATTGCACCTTAAAACAACAAAAATAACACAAACTGGTATAGATTACACATGAAAAAGAGGCAAACAACAGGCGGTGTTATCGCTAAAGAGCGATCTCTTCCAGACAACCTTTGGGTAGAGGAGACACTACACTAAGAAAAGTATATGACATCTCTTTTAATTTGTAACATCTTAGTTGTATTAAACCGCATATTCATTGTCTACGCACTTGATTACAACGTGCAAAAAGTTGTTGACACCGATAATATTGTTATCAGTCAATCGGTAAAAATGGAATTATTCTAAGTGGAACTAGTGACCGTCATGATCAACCTGGATAGATATGTGCTATTAATATGATTCTGATATGATAAAATGATCTGATAATGCCGGTTTAGCTTATATATTTCAAAGCACTCTATGTAGATAGTAATAGAGCGCATAAGAAACCTGCATACATTACGGTAGACTGGCATTATTTAGTAAAACGGGCATTTTTAATTAACTTATCAAGTCTGACATATAATCGCCGTCAATGGAACTTACTAACAATGTAAACAAAAAGTGTCACATGTTTTGTCACTTCTCCTTGTATTTTCACACTACTTCATCAAACACCACTGAAACCATTCACTACTGAAACGGTCGTATTATCGTTACATACAAAACCTAAAATAAATAAGTTAATCTTGGAGATTTCATTAAAAACTTAAAAGTTAGGTTATTACAATCAATATATAATATATAATATATAATATGGCGGTTTGTTTACATTTCGTGATTCTAGGTCAACGGGAAGTACCCTATACATTTTGATTCCCATTGCAAATGTATGGGAAATGAGAAATAAACGGCCGTATCTTTTGATTGCGTTGACGTAGAGGTTTGGTTTTTTCATAGCTTAGAGACCGCAGACCAGCGTGCGTAGCCAAGATGCCAATCGCAGCTACCTCTCTCTATCACTCTTTATTAGTGTGACAATGACAGTTGAGTTTCGTTAGCGACTGAGCGTGAGCGATTGGCATCTTGGCTACGCACCCTGGAGATATTAATTTCAACTTGCTACGTCTACGCTTTCCAAGATAAAGGGTCTTGACAGACGGACGGACGGGCAACAAAGAGATCCTATGAGGGTTCCGTTTATTCCTTTCAAGGTACGGAACCCGACAAATAAATAATTATGCAAACATGTTACACCACATGTTACACATTAAACCATCTGCACTACACCAATCGGGGCTTGTAGACTTAGAAGGATAGCGTTTCAAGTAGGTATATAATTAATATAATATACAACGTATATGATTAATCATATCGTTATCTGAAACGGAAAAACAAATCACAGTTTGTTACACACCAGTGATAAAACGTGATGATTAATATAATATCCCTGAACTGTAAAAATATTTACGCGATTTGTTTAAATGATGACGATAACATCTTATTAACAAACAACCGGATGAAATACGATCCAGCAACGATGACTTTGCATGCAGTTACACTATCCGATGCAATTTGTCCCTTACAGAAATGTTTTACGAATTCTAATCAAATACTTATATAATTCCGTTTAAATAAAGAACTCTAAAACGTATAAAATCACCGTCAATCCAACTTCCTAACAATGTAAACAAACCGCCATATTGATCATAACCTAACTTTTATGTTTTTAGTGAAATCTCCAAGGTTGACTTATTTATCTAATGTTTTGTATGTTACAATAACACGACCATATCAGTAGTGAACGGCTTCAGTGGTGTTTGATGAGGTAGTGTTAAAATATAAGAAGAAACAGTGACGAAACATGTGATACCTTTTGTTTACATCGTTTGTAAGTTCTCCATCCTTTTAAAAAAACATTCGGACAGGAATTACTATATCAAAACTGTTCTTAATTGAGAACATTGGGCAGGACGAGGTAATATTATCAAAATTATCAAAGATAATCAACCTAAATACTTAAATCGTATGCAGAAAAAGAGCACAATCGGAAAATAAATCTTTAGAGGCTATCTTGAAACGTGTAGAATTAACATACTTAGATATTTATTGCTTATGAAAGCATTTCCCTAAACAAGTCATACTCGTAATTATTATTGGCCAATAAAGCATAATCTTACCCAATAAAATAATAGTTTCTTCACCTTAATCCCACGATTCCATAGATAAGGGTTTATATATAAATGTCGTCTATTTATTACTCATTGTCATTACCATATCATAACATTCATAAACATTTTAACGTTCGAATATGTCACCGTTTCTAAATTTTGTGTTTGGAATTGTCTTGCTGGCCGTTTTTGTGGAGGGGCATGATAGTAAGTACCTAATTAAGTAGTCCTAATTGCACCAGCCAGGGTTAGCCACTAACCCGCAGTTAAACTGTCAAAAAAAATTAATACGATTTTAAGCTAACATGGTCATTTACATTATACAAGTATATTCGTTTTTGCGAGCTCCCGATATTTCAGCATTGTTACAAGTGTGCCATGTTCAGGAATTGTATTTTTTCCCGTTTTTTTTTAAATTTTTTTTGGTGGTGTCTATTACAAGATGGCGATTGAAAGTGTGTGACACGAGAAATATTTGTACAAAAGATAAAATAAAATTAAAAATAAGTGCTTGGAAAATAAAAATTGCCGCAAAAGCATGCTGCATTTTCTTGCTGACGCACCGTTCTAATTTAGCTGACGAGTTAATAATGTTGATGCAGTTTGTTTCCACAGAGCTTATTTGCAATTAATCAATCGCGATTAATGTCGTCTCGAAACTGGCAACTGAACAGCGTCAGCACCAGCACTGGTCAGGTTAACTTAACGCTATTGAGGAGTAGCGAATAAAAGTACAGCAGAACCGGCATTTTGCGCTGTCGCAAACTTTGACTATTTGAGACTAGCTGATGCCTGCGCGGATAGTTAAGTATTATTATTTTTAGCCTATAACCTGAGAGATCTCCTTAACGTACCAGTGAAGGTATCTAAATCCATTTAGCCGTTTCCACATGATGCTCGAACAAATAAACAGGCAGACAGACAAACAGACAGATATCTAAAAATAATTGAAATGTTGTTCTTTTTCAAATATGTACAGATTTTTGACCCTATTCTGCTTTACTATATGTATAAATAGATAGATATAATAGATAGATGAATAGAAGATAGATTATGATACTATATCTATCACTGATAGTTCTTCAAAATCACATTACACAGATTATTTCCCACTTTCAGTTTAAATGATGTCATTCGTAATGGAATGGGTATTTCAATTAAAGTACCTACTATGTTTATATTTGTTACATTTTTAAAAATTATTATCTATTGATATATAAAGTGTACGCAATAACCAAAACATAAGTAACGTTCTAAAGGATGACTTACACGGTACCAGTCCTATCTGAACCGATCCGATCCGGGACGATTGTCAGTTTCTGTATACATAGAAAGAATCACGTAATAGCTCGAAACGTGACGTTTTCTATAGAAACTGATAGATTGTCCCGGATCGGATCGGATTGGTCTGAGTCATCCTTAATTCCAAGGAAAAATAATCTGATTTCATTCATTATATTAAACAAACTTTTCACAGTATCAGTACAAAATTGAACGTTAGCGACTGCAAAAAGACGAAATCGTATAAGAAAACAAAAATTACCTAATCAAACTATTTTAGATTTTCTCATCGCAATGTACCAAAAAGACATAAAAAAATATTATTTAGCTCTTTTTATCAAACACCCTCAACTAACTACAATATCTTTGTTAACAGCTCGCCTACTGTAGGCTCTATACATGTACACTTGTTGTAAAGCAGCCACATCGTAAATCATATCGCAATTTAGATCGGCTGTATAACTCGCTACATTGAGCAATCCCTGTCACTGGCCTACTGGAGGGTGCATGAAATGTGGCCAGTGCACTTACCACGGGTTCAAATTTACTGTAGTAATACTCGCTAGTAATGTCTGACCGAAACATGGTTTTTTTTGCCGAAACCGAAACCGAAGGTTCCGTATTGATTCTTGTTTCGGATAAAACCGGAACCGAAACTTTGATACTCGTAAATGTGATTAAACCGACGAATTCGCTGACAAGTCGCTGCCCCATCTACAAAACTAAACACTATCTACATACTTAGTTATAATAATACTACCTGTACTAACTACATATTATGTACCTAGCTTTAAAAATGACATCCTAATAAAATTCTTGTACTTTATCATTAAATGATCTTATTATAAATTGAAAGAGATGTCATATACTAAAGACAAAGTGACCAAGGTCCCCGGTGAGCAGGGCTGGGATCGAACCAGCGACCTCCTGCTTTCGCGGCAGGACATAAACATAAATCAAAACATTTATTACTTACATTTAATAAATGATTTGCTTAGTGCTTTACAATTGTAAATGATCTTATCTTATCTTATCTTATCTTATCTTATCTTATTTTATCTTATCCTCTGGGTAAGAGGGTCAGATAGCAGCGGCTTTCGAAAAAAAGCGTCTACATTAAATCTTAGATTACTTGCCAAAACGACCCTGACGTGGCATAAGCCGGGAAAACAAAAGAAGACAATACTCGTTTGCGTCTGCTTGAACTCACACAGTGCATCTTGCTCGCACTTATATGCGAGTGGGAGCGAGATGCAACGTAGTGTAAACTCCTAGTTAAATCGAGCAACTCATGGTAGTGGTACAGGTTTATCCAGGCTTGCTCATTCGGTTATTAAGGGCCAGATATTTGGTAATGTTTAATTGGAAATTGGATATCTGGTAGATATTGTAGGAAATATTATGATTGGAAAGGGTTCTAGAGAAATCTTATAGATACGCAAGTTTGGTATTTAAACTGGGTCAAACACAAAACGATATTCGGAGTCTTTCCGGTGGGCTATTCAAAAGTAAGGGCTATAAGGTTCATTTTCCTTTAAGCCTTATATACCTTAATCCCTTTGTCCACTTCATTTGTACTCTCAGTCTCTCATCGTTGTCAGAGCACGGAGCCACATGACCTCTCTCTGCGAGCTCCTGTAAGCATATGAAACCAATATCATAGCGTTGTATACTATTTTATAGCGATATTCAGAGCGATTTGAAATGCTGTTTAAGAAAAAAACCACTAGAGATAGGTATACACTAATTATAATTTTTACCAAATATTTTTTACTCAATAATTTTGTGTGATAATGTTTAAAAGAGTTTAAGTTATTCCGTAGAAGACTATATTATCGTGAACAACAAAAAACATGTTTTATTAATAAATATAGCAATAAAGTCGAAAACCAGATAGATGTATGGTAAAACAGCTGTTAGGAAATAGTCGATTTTTCGAAAAAGTTATTCATGTCTTCCATTTAAATTGAAATGGTCTTTAAATTTTTGTATTAAACATGTAAAAATGTTTTTGTGACTATAAAAACTCATGGCAAAAAGTTAAGCTGAATCAGCCAAATTTATATATCAGCCTCTTAAATCGGGATATTTCTACATAAGTACCTACCTACATTTCTCATACAAAATTCGTTTTCTTTCAGAAACAAAAGAAAAGTGGAAAAAATGGCCTCAGGCGAGACTCAAACTCGCGACTCTGGGACACATGCCTATCACTCTGCTAACTGAACCTAAACACACCAATTTCTCTATAAATCCCTCGTACACGCTTTTGTAAGGTCTTTAGCAAACCAACGAGTTCAAGTCTCGCCTGAGGCCATGAGTCTTTTTTACCTTTCTATTTTTTTTACATTGCAAACGGTACCTTCGCAGATGTTTCTGTTAATAAAAATACTGAAAATTTCCTCATAATTTTTTAAATGACGAAATACCACTTATATTATGTATCTATTTATTTAATCTTTATTGCACAAAAGAAAAAAATATCGTACAAAAGGCGCACTTAATGTCACAGGGCATTCTCTACCAGTCAACCTTAGGGCAAAACACAAAAGATTGTAGGCGGGTGCATGTATTCTAATCTCACACTTTTTTCATTTTCAGAAGTCGTAGTGTGTTACTACGGCACCTGGGCCACCTACCGATACGGCGACGGCGAATTCTCGGTATCCGACATCGATACGTCACTGTGCACGCACCTCGTTTACACATTCGTCGGAATCCAGAGCGACGGGACGGTGGTGTCGCTCGACCCGTATCTGGATCTGTCTGATAATTATGGATTAGGTTTGTAAAATCAACAGAACTGACTGACCTTTTTTTTATACTACGACGGTGACAAACAAGCATACGGCCCGCCTGATGGTAAGCGGTCACCGTAGCCTATGGACGCCTGCAACACCAGGGGTATTACATGCGCGTTGCCGACCCTTTAAAAAAAAAGGAGGATTCGCTGCGTCGACCTATAAATGGAAAGCGTGTTTACTTACTTAATAGTATTTACGGTAAATTCTCCGTATCCATACTTAATAGTACTTACTAATATTATAAATGTGAATGTGGACTTTTTCCCCGAGGCTTCGCTCGCGTTTGAATAAGACAAAAAGTATCCTATGTCCCCATCCCTTCATGTATCTCCACTTAAAAAAATCACGTCAGTTCGTTGCTCCATTTGCCGTGAAAGACGTACAAACAGACACACACACTTTCCTATTTATAATATTATACTAGCTTTTGCCCGCGGCTTCGCTCGCATTAGAAAGAGACAAAAAGTAGCCTATGTCACTCTCCATCCCTTCAACTATCTCCACTTAAAAAATCACGTCAGTTCGTCGCTCCGTTATATATATGGATTCTACTAAATGTACGATTTTACACAACACAACAAATACTTATACATAGTATTATATCTCATTTTAAATAGTGTTTATAATTCTACTAAATGGAAAGTTTGTCGTATCCGACATCAACATCTCACTACGCACGCACCTTCGTCGGAATCCAGAACGATGGAACTGTGGTATCGCGTGATCCGTATCTGAATCTTACTGATAATTACGGATTAGGTTTAGGTCTGTACCTACTCGTACAACTAACATTGTTTTTAATAATTCAGAAAATTGCGCTGTGTCTAATTATCTACATTGCCCGTGTATCAAAATCAAAGTGTATTTTTGTATTCCAGATAATTTTAAAAAGTTTAACGCGTTGAAGCAGCAGAACACAAAGTTGAAAACTATCTTAGCTGTGGGAGGATGGAATGAGGGCTCCGCAAAGTATTCTACGGTAAGCCTTTCATGAAATTACTCTAATGATGACTCAGATCGGAACGGGAAGAGTAGGTGACCCAG
Organism: Lathronympha strigana; assembly: GCA_949128165.1. Taxonomy (NCBI): domain Eukaryota; kingdom Metazoa; phylum Arthropoda; class Insecta; order Lepidoptera; family Tortricidae; genus Lathronympha; species Lathronympha strigana. The sequence continues at coordinate 2,060,644 of OX421903.1, forward strand.
CGGTAATAGGCTTGTGACTCGAAGATCGCGGGTTGACATCCTGTCGTCCGAAATCCTGTCGTACCGACACTGGGCCTATACCACGAAAATCGAACGATTTCAGATTTGTATCTCCACCTCTGTCGCACTTGTATATTGGAGTGACAAAGAGGTTTTCCCGTCAATGCCAATTTTCGATGTTCGTGGTAGGCGTGCAGTTTAGGCTCAGATGAAGAGACTCAGTTTTTAGGCAAGACGACAAAAAAAATTATCCGTCTGTTAGATTATTAAAAAATATTCGTCCCGTTTGTACGTTATTTTTTCTTTTGTTCGTCAAATGTAAAACGACGGAAATGCATTAAAGTTTCGCGTGTAGTCACAATTAGGTACGATTCTTACCTCTAGTGACATCATTAGCCCCCACCCCGGAATTTTGATGCTCTGTATCGTCGTCAATTATAGTTAACTCAAAACAGGAAAAAACGCGTGTCTAATAATCTTGGATAAGCTAACTGACGGACTAAGGCTGGATTAACCAAACTTTTTAATCAACAGTAACGCTTACTCTTGGATACTAATGTCAAAATCCCATAGTAATTTGACGTTACTATCTGAGGAGTAAGCGTTGTTCTCGGAATAAACAATTGGTAAAACGCAGCCTAAATAGAATAATCGTTTTTCAACATAGTCGTCATCCCTAAGACATCATAAGTACCTTAGTTGGACTTCATGATAACATCAGTACCTTTACCTTCTAGATGGCCGCGTCCTCAACTCTACGGAACAACTTCATCACCAGCGCCAGAGACATGGTTCTCAAGTACGGCTTCGACGGCCTGGACATAGACTGGGAGTACCCCAACCAGCGGGACAGCACCAGCGGGGTCGCTGACGTCGACAACTTCTCGTTGCTGCTCAAGGAGCTGAGGCAGGATTTGGACAAGCATGGGCTGCTGTTGACTGTGGCAGTTGCGTCTGTGAGGCAGAGTGCAGCGCTGTCCTATGACATACCTGCTGTTTCCCAGTAAGCCATCCTTCTGGTAGATCGATGTCAATGGGTCTAGTGTTATTAAACTGCGGTTTTCTGTAAGGTGGAGGTGCTTCCCCAGATGGGCTCTGCTCCAGATTTGAGCGAAACGACATTCGTTGTGCTGTGCCCTACCACACTAAACGATATGCATCCGCTGTGCCCATACCTCTCGTCCTAACAATGTAATCAAACGGCTATATTAATCATAATAGCCTAACTTTGAAGTTTTTAATTAAATCTCCAAGATTAACTTATTTACCTATGTTTTGTATGTTACGATAAGACCGTTTCAGTAGTGAATGGTTTCAGTGGTGTATGATGAGGCAGTGTGATACAAGGAGGCACAGTGACAAAACATGTGACATCTTTTGTTTTCATTGTTAGGAAGTTCCATTGCCAGCGATTTTATTTCAGTAAACCGAAAGACGTCCACTTACACAAAAGCCAGCCATAATATACGTTCGGATATATCCGACGAATCTGCCAATTAATGTATGTTAGTTAGTTTTCCTGGGTGCGTAACCAAGATGCCAATCGCTCACGCTCAGTCGCTAACGAAACGCAACTGTCATTGTCACACTAATAAGGAAGAGTGATAGAGAGAGGTAGCCACGATACCTACGTTATTAAGCGTGAGCGATTGGCATCTTGGCTACGCACGCTGGGCTTTTTCCGCAACTCGACATCCATTGTGCCTTTTTTGCGTGGTAACGAGGTAGCCCTATTCCAACCATCCCAGCTCCCCCATGAAAGCCATTGGTTTTAGTTTGCTAACTACCTCCTTTAATGTGTTTATAGTCCCTAAAAACCTACTCCGGTATAATTCTAACTGTCTTCAGTCTAGTAGAATATGTTTTGTTGTTTCGTCTTCTTCCATGCAGGCTCTGCACATAGGACTGTCCGTTTTACCCATGTTGTATAGGCGTTTGTTTAGTGTTGTGTCCTGTAATTAATGTATGGTTAATTAGTCTGGCAGATGTCCAGCAGACATACCCGCTATGAAGATCTGGGGTCGATTGCATAATCATTTATAACTTGTAATATTAGCGGAAATCTCTTTCTAATAAGAGGGATCAAAAAGAGACTTTCGCTAACATTATAAGCAATAGGCCTCTGATGTCCCGACCGTATATCGGCTGCTAAAATTTTTTCCCAAAGATTTTCACATAATAGATCCCTGCAATCTTGATTTGATCATCGGTCCGCAGTCAGAATCAGGAAGGGCTAGTATGGTTGCCATTTAATCGACTTCATTACGTGAGTGACCCGTTAAAAATATTATTGAATAAAAAGAAAAGTACTTAAAAATTACACTTGACTATGAGAATGGTGGCAAATTGTGAATTTCGTCTCGTCTTCAGCTCGGGCTTAATTTTAGCACGAGTTAGTAATTCTTGTATCGCCTGTGATACATACAATATTTTTCATCACATTTGCGAGGAAATAAATAAACTTAGGCAGACAAATAAATAAAATAAATAAATAAAAATAAAAATAAAAAAGCCATTTATTTCTTAATATCATCATAGAAAATTTACAATTGTCAGACGTTTATACATGCATCTTATTTTGAATTTATTTATTAATTATCACTAAGATCACGTTTTCCATGTCATAATCATAATGTTCGTCAAAAAAAATATTTATAAAGATGTATGTCTCATATATTAAGAACCTCTCCTCGAGTGTAGGCCTCCTCCATCTCCTTCCATTTTTCCCTAGTTTTCGCTTTTCCCGTCCAGTTTTGTCCAGCTATTTTAGAAATTTCGTCTGACCACCTTTCTAATGGTTTTCCTTTCCTACGTTTTCCATCCGGACCAGCCCATCCTGTCACTGCTTTTGTCCATTTTTCGTCATTCATTCTTGATACATGGCCAGCCCAGCGCCATTTTAATTTTTTGCAGTATGTCACAGCATCAATTATTTTTGTTTTTTGTCTTATGTCTGTGTTTTTGTTTTTATCCATACGTTTTATATTTAAAATACTCCGTTCCATACTTCTTTGGCACGTATTCAGTTTATTTTTCGTGTATAAGTTAAGGCAGACAAATAAACAATAATTATTAGTGGTAGTATAGTAGCGTAGTCCACCGAGGTGTGCGGTGGCTACGTGCGGCGTTCGCGTGGAGCGCAGATCCTCTAACTTAATACAGCTCATTAAGTCTAAGTTTGCTTGCATATAATATCATCATTTACAAGCAGGTGTGATAAAAATAAGCTTACACTTAAATTGTTGAAAATACGTAAAGAACAATATTTTATAAAGACTAACAAGACGCGCTCTTTATTTAGGAACCCGAGCTCATATGTAAATAATGTCTTGCGAAGGCTTATAAAAAGCTCGAGGCGAACCTTTAGAACAAGATATAACTAACTGGGGATTATCCTTTCCTGTGTTGTTGCCGAAACACCTCACAACATACATTACCAAACATATAATATGTTTCTTTTTTAAATACCATAAAGGATTCCCAGTAGTTGGTCAAGTTTTCAAACATAAGTTATTCCAGGGGCTTTACCATGACTTCTTAAGAGGGGGCAGAGTTTATTCCACAAAATCGACAGTTAAGTTAAACGTGTGACGTTCACAATTCTTTGCAAAGATATACAAGATGCTTGTAATTATTATCTCAATGAGTGTGTCTACAATAGTCTTATATATATTTATATTCTAAAATAATGTACAGTTTAGTTAATATGTCTACGCAAAAGTTAAGTAAAATTTAGGAAAACGCGTGTCAGCGTTTAATCAAAAAAATTCAGTAATTTTAGTTTAAGCGTGAATAAAAGACTTTTTGATAATAAAAAACTAATAAGATCAACTACTTCTTGATTTCCGGTGGCCACCTTTCTGCTCCTTCCTCAGTTCTTGGACACCGCTTATGGTTCAAGTGCTCACCAAAACAAAACTAACGAGTCCAAATATCCAACGGGGGAACGACATTAAGTACTTCTTGAGTTCCGGTGGCCATATTTCTCACAAAGCCTCTAGTAATTTTAGTGATTATTCTTACCTAGATACGTTGATCTCGTAAGCATCATGACCTACGACATGTACGGCTCCTGGGACGCAGTGACCGGCCACAACGCGCCACTTTACAAAGAAGGGGATAATGAGTTCTCTGTTGAAGCTGCTTTGGAATATTGGCTGAAACAAGGTATGATTTTAAGCTAACATAATCACTTGCATTGTAAGTACTATCTAAAACGGAATATTTACCATAGTAGTGCCTGTGAGAACACGCAAAATAAGCGAACCCAGGAGGGTAGATCACAGCTAAAAACCATAGACCATAACTAAAAACTATTGGTAAGCAGTATACCTACCTAGTAATTTTCCTATTTAGTGCTTTGGGTACGAATTCGGCAACTTGATTATTAACGACAGCATCTTTAATTCACGTATTTAATACTACTTTTTGTTGACACAATTCAAATTGTTTTATTTAATATTTTTTGATTTGTTATTAAAGTAGTAACACTACTTAACTATATATAAATTATAAATTGAAATAGATGTCATATACTAAAGAAAAAGACCCACACCGACGAAAGCCAATCCGAGGTTTGAACTCGGGTCTTCAGCTTACGCGGCTAACGCCATAACCACTACTAGGCCAACTGGTCTTATCGAAATGCGAATTTTTCGAGTATATGCAATCTTAGTAACAGGCAAGACGCCCGTGGCCATTTTTCTAAGTACAAGCGACGTTGCTTAGTACTTCCATCCAAACCACTCAGGGGTTTCGGTATGGCGAGAGAGATGGCGCTGTCATCAATACAAATTTTGTTGACACAAATCAAATTATTTTATTTAATATTTTTTGATTTGTTATTAAAGTAGTAACACTACTATATATAATGTATTTAATATTATTTCGTTTTCAGGATGTCCTCCAGAAAAGTTGGTAATGGGCTTGCCTCTATACGGCAGAACATTTTCCTTGACTGATGCTTCAGTGAACGGCGTTGGAGCTCCATCTAGCGGCGCTGGCTTGGCTGGTCAATACACTGCGCAAAACGGCTTGATAGGGTATAACGAAGTAAGTTTTTTTATAATGAATGAATGCGTTATAAAGTTTAACGTGTATAATTGTCTATCAGTTTATCTAAGCTGTGTATGTACCTAGATTACCTGCTGAGCTTCACTGAAAATCGACGTCGCAGAGTGTGGTAATGGCTCATGCGATGACATCATGCTGAGTAGGACTATTTAGGTGTTTATGTCATATTTTGATTATTGTCTTGTTTCTATATTTGTACTTTTTATTCCAGTTTTGCTACAAACTACAAACAGAAACCTGGGACGTCCATTATGACTCAGTTGCCGAAGTGCCGTACGCAGTCCAAGGAACAAACTGGGTATCCTACGATGACCCTAATTCCCTAGCCAAAAAGGTCGAATACGCCATGAAACTTGGTATAGCCGGTGCTATGGTCTGGAGTATCGAGACTGATGACTTCCATGGGAAATGTGGACAAGATTTTGGTCTACTAAGGTCTATAAATAAAGCCTTAACGTCTTCTACCTCTACCACTAGTACAACAGTTTCTACCACTACTAGTACTTCGGCTTCTACAACAAACGCTCCTAGTACTTCTACGACTAAAGCATCTAGTACTTCTACGACTCAAGCGCCTATTACTTCTACAGGTAATAAAAGTAAAACGTATTTATTTATTGTTATATATATTGTTGAAATTAATTATAGGTAGTTATTAGCAAAAATCTACAATAGTCATATTAATATACTTACATTGGGTTACTCATGTTAATACAGTCGAAAATAGCTCTACATGTTTCGGAACGGTCCGCGTCCCATAATCATGAGTGAGATGCGCTCGCGGCGATTGCTCTGCCCACACTGCTGCTTTATTGATATTAGTAACCCGATATATATGATTATGTCTAATATATACTCACGGGAGTTTTCAATTTAAAATCTACAATAGTCAATAGTTGTTTAAGGAATTACCGTTTAAATACATTTAAGACTAAACGGAAGGAATATATTTAACCGACTTCAAAAAACAAAAGGAGGAGGTTCGCAATTGGTCGGAATTAAATGATTCTCAACTAATTGTTTAGCAACCTTACCTTTATTAAATAATATTTAAAACGGGTCACTCACGTAATTTAGTCGATTTTCGCTCGACTAAAAAAATCGACTCGATCGTCGAAAATCGACTAAATTACGTGAGTGACCCGTTTTAAATATTATTTAATATGTTCGAGTCTCACGAGAGTTTTATAGTTAAAACCTTACCTTTAATTTAAGATTTTTCAAAATTTTAAATAGAAAACTCCCGTGAGTATTAGACATATTAATATACTTAGACCGGGTTACTCACGTCTATAAAGTAAACATGTCGAGCTATTTTCGACTTTATAGACGTGAGTAACCCGGTCTAAGTATATTCATATTTTTCAAAATTTTAAAAGATTGAATTTCTCAATTCGTGTGTGTGTGCTTTTTACAATTACCTGTTTCGATGTAACTAACTAAAAAAAAAAGATAAAAGGATAGAGCGAAGTGGGAAAGCCAGATAAAGAAAGCTAACCCCACTACCATATGGGATAAATACTCGTAGCTAGGAAGAGAGAGATATGTATATAACTAACTAAAAATTATGAACACACCCAAGTAAGATATTGATTGAAATTAAACACTTTAGAACGGATTAATCGCGTTTATTAACACCATGATCCTACGTTTCGAGCCCTTTACAGCACTCGTATATATTAATCCGTTCTAAAGTGTTTAATTTCAATGAATTACAATCGCGGTAACAGAAGACAATATTAAGATATTGATACTTTTAAAATTGCGGACTTAAAAAAATTTATATCAAAAAACAAAAATGATTGCAGGATCAATACCATCTGAAGTCTGCACTGAAGTAGGCCCGATAGCCAACCCGCTCGACAGCACCACTTTCTACATCTGCGCACCAGGAGCTGAGGGCTACCTGGAACCTAAACTATTCAACTGTCCCAGCAGTCTCGTGTGGGATGATGTTAATAAATACTGCAATTACAAATACCTTGTAAACAATTAAGGAGAAGGGGGGCAGTCGTATTTATGACACCAGGGTGCGTAGCCAATTTATTTCCTCGCAAATGTGATGAATAACATTGTATGTATCACAAGTTGTACGAGAATTACTAACTCGTGTTAAAATTAAGATAAAAAAAATTTCGTTATTTCTTGTTTAAGCCCTTAATACATAATGTACGTACTATTCTACAAAATTTTTAACTGACCAGTATTATCAATAATCGAAACGAATTTTGCTTTTACTCGAATTGAGAATAATTACTATTCTAACTCAAAATGATTTGTTGTATGTTTTGTGTATTCAGTATTATCTTTTGTTGCGACTGTTTTTATATTTAATCCCTTTATAGGTGTAAAATTTGAAAATTCTAATAAAAATATTAAATTTTGCTTCTTTATTTTTCTTTTACCAATATTTGTGGGCATTATTACATAGTATTGAAAGAAAGAAAGACAGTTGTAGCCTTAACATTACAAGATTAAGGATAGACAAGTTACAGCTAGGTACTTAAATAAACCAAAAGGGATGCCACTCAGCATGAGCCGTGACACATCTAAGTGTACCACGACACTGATTTTCAGGGCACCCACAAAATCATACAGTGAGTAAATTAAACCTGAGTTAAACTAAAAAGAAAACGTAAAAGAAGGTGGTTGGTTTTTAAAATCAGTCTATAAATGAATAGGTTTCATTAACAATATAAAACAGGTAAGAGAATTTAAACTTTGCGCCGATGTAAGATGTAAGTAGGTTGACCGAAAACTCAAATTTAATTTTTCATGACTAAGAAGCGTATAGAGAAGCTTTCCAGTTGACTATTCAAAAGTTAAACGCTAAAAAGATTGATTCGCTTATTTAACTCTTACCTACTTTAAATAGTACTTCTTGTGTATGAAGCTGTATGTCGACTTTCCATAGCATCTTTGAGAAAAACAGTATAGTTTTAATTGTATTCAAATTCAAATTTCAATTCAAATTCAAAAATTTATTCTGCAAGTAGGCCACAAGGGCACTTTTACAAGTCAGTAAGCATTACAATAAAGCATTTGCATGTACAAACATTTACAATATATAGTGAGAAGTAAAAGTATAATCTAAATACTGATAATACAACAGCCAAAACCTGGGTAAAAAATATTAAAATAAATGTACTAAGTAATATGACAAGAGATGTATAGTCTCTATCGTTAATAATAAATTAAGTTTGGAGATGTAGAAGGTCCCCCAACGTCAAAATAAAATACGAATAAAATTTGGAGATGTAAAAGGTCCCCATAGTCAAAAAATTATACTAATAGGATTTGGAGGTGTAAAGGCCTCCAAACGTCAAAAATATAATATCTTTATGATAAAAATACCACAAGTCATCAGACTGTTAAGTTAACAGTCTTAGATCTAATGCTACAGAATACATAACTAGTATGTATCTAACAAGTCAAAATTATGAACCCAACAGAGATGTAAAGTCCCTATAGTCAATAATATGTACATTAAATTTGGAGATGTAAAAGGTCCCCAAGGTCAGAAACATAATATGTAATAATACTATATGAATAAGAAATGGAGGTGTAAAGGTCTCCAAGTGTCAGAATATGATGTAACAGCCAGTAACAGCATCACCTTGACCATCGTGCAAACCACTCCGGGACACTGCTAGCCTGATAAGACAGCTTTTGAGACTAAATACTTGGCCATGGCTCCTTGTCTCCTAAGTAATCGTCGATTTTATAGTACCCCTTTTTAAACAGAGCATTCTTAATATATAACTTGAATGAATTGAAAGGCATGTCCCATGCCTCCAAGGGTACTTTATTGTAAAATGCCACACAGTTGCCTGGAAACGATTTTTTTACTTTCTGTAGACGAAACTTTGGAACCACTAACATATTTTTATTTCGTGTATTAAAGTCATGGATATCAGACAGCTTCTTAAAGGACTTTAAATTCTTATGCGTATACATTATAACATCTAGTATGTATTGTGAAGCTACAGTGAGAATATCAATTTCCTTGAATCGTTCTCTCAGAGAATCACGAGTGCCCATATTATAAATATTACGGACTGCTCTCTTTTGGAGGATGAAGATTGTTTCAATATCTGCTGCTTTGCCCCAGACCAGTAAGCCATATGACATAATACTGTGAAAATAACTGAAGTAGACTAGGCGAGCTGTCTCCACGTCAGTGAATTGTCTGATTCTTTTGACTGCATACGCGGCAGAGCTCAGCCTATTCGCAAGGGCAGATATGTGAGGGGCCCATTGCAGATTGCAGTCCAAAGTAATGCCCAGGAAAAGTGCGTTATCGGCAAGGTCCAGCTTCTCTCCGTTTAATGTGATAATAGTTTCAGCCTCTCTTACATTCGGCAGCGTGAATTTTACACATTTTGTCTTTTTTGCGTTAAGAACTAAGTTATTTGCTGTGAACCAATCTAGCACCTCTTTCAAAGTTTCATTGACTTGGCTGTAATCACCCAGTTTCCTGTCAACTTTGAAGATTAATGAGGTATCATCAGCAAACAAAACTATATCACATTTATTCTTCACAAGATTCGGCAAGTCATTTATATAAACAAGGAAGAGAAAAGGACCCAAAATGGAACCTTGCGGTACGCCAAGTTTTACAGTCATACCATTAGACTCAGTTCCATTTACAACAACTTTCTGAGTTCTTTGGTTTAAGTAAGACTGTAGAAGGTTTAAAGCTTCAGTAGACAAACCGTACTGTTTTAGCTTGTACAGAAGCGTAGCATGCTCCACGCAGTCAAATGCTTTGGAGAGATCGCAGAAGACACCTATAGCATCTTGTGAATGTTCCCAGGCGTCGTAGATATGATTGATTAGTACAGTGGCGGCATCTGTCGTCGAACGACCTCTCGTAAAACCAAATTGCTGATTCACCAGTAATTCATTTGTGTTGAAATGTCGAAGCAATTGGTTCAAAATAATTTTCTCAAACACTTTACTAAGTACAGGAAGTATAGAAATGGGTCTGAAATTTCCAAGTTCGTCTTTGCTTCCTGATTTAAATAGAGGAATAACCTTACTGTACTTCATAAGACTGGGAAACACACACTCTCCAATACAAGCGTTAAACAAATCGGCTAAACAGGGTGCCACAACGTCGATAATAGATTGCATGACTTTCACAGATATCCCCCAAAGGTCCTCAGAGTTCTTTAATTTCAAGGAATTGAACGTTTTTATTATCTCGTGGGGGTCAGTGCATTGGAAGTGTAATGACGTGCCGCATTGATTAACTCTGTTTGTATCGAAGTATAAGCCAGCCTTAGCTACAGATGAGTTCAGATTTTGTGTAGTATCAGTGGCTATGTTGGTAAAAAAGTGTTGAAAGGCGCCAGCAACATCCTGGTCTGCAGTCAACGTACAATCGTTTACCTTAAGTCTATAGTTGCCATCACGGGGTTTCGTCTTACCAGTTTCAGATTTTATTATGTTCCAGGTAGCTTTTACTTTATTGTCCGCTGACTTAACTTTATTTTTTATAAATGCAGACTTGGCAGCGGCGCAAACTTTCTTAAACACTTTTGAATATTTTCTTACATATTCTGCAAAGTTCTCATCGTGAACATGATTCCTCATTTCATATAGGTCATACAATCTATTTCTGCTCTTATGAATGCCCTCTGTGGCCCAGTCACTGAAACTTATTTTCCTTGGACCTTGCTTTAAAGTCTTCAGCTTAAACACATTCTTGTGTATGTTATGTATCACATTTGACATCCCCTCGTATAATGTGTCAGGATCTTTGTTATCTGTGATAAGTACAGGTACCTTATCTATAATATTTTCTCTAAACTTTTCTATACGACTTACAGTGATGGGTCTATACGTAATTACTTGTTGCAATTTAATAACATCTACTTTAAAATAAGCTTTCTGACCACAGTGGTCTGAGTTAAAGCAGCTAATGATGCTCGTCTCCTTTGCTTCACAGTTACAAAATATATTGTCCAAGCATGTCGCCGTGTTGGCTGTTATTCTTGTGGGTTCATTAAATAGCGGAAACAAGTCAAAAGACTGAAATAGGTTTAAAATTCGTACAGTGTGTGCATGAGTAGTATCTAAAATATTAACATTAAAGTCTCCACAGACTATAATTTTCTTACTACTTACAGAGACTTGTTTCAACGCATCTTCCATTACAGACGTAAACTGGCTGAAATCCGATGACGGTGGTCTATAGACGCACAATATAATGTGGCTCTTCATTTCCACGCATGATATTTCAATAGTTCGTTCAATAGAAAGTTTAACTATATCCTTCCGTTCCTTACATTTATATTTTCTTTTTACTATGATCAATGAGCCCCCGTGAATGGCGGACTTTCTACAGAACGAACTAACTATGTCATAATTATAAAGATTAAACAATAATAATCGATTTTCCTTGAGCCAGTGTTCCGTTACACACATGACATCTACATCTTGCGATTCTAAAAATAAACCCACCTCTAATTCCTTGCTGGAGAAGCCCTGTAAGTTCTGGTGGACTAGCATGAGTTGGCGGGGCTTCTCCGCTGTCTCAGCCGTTAGTTTAAAGGCTGTGGGCGGCCCGCGGGAGAGGCGCACGCGCCGGCGCTGGCGCCGCGAGCGCTGCTGTCACTGGCTGCCGAGTCAACATACCCAGGTTCAATATTGTATGCGAGTAGATTGGCTGTTGTCAGTTTACATTCTTTCGAAACAAAAACGTTATCATTATACAATTTACAATTATAGCCATTTCTTTTGTAAAATGTGTTTAAATCAAAGAAATGGTACTTACTATTATAACATGTCATATTGTACAGCATGGAATTTAAATTAGACACTTTACTATTCTGATCATACGATAAGGACTTGGAATAAGGAAAAGCACACAAAATTATTTTGTAAATTCCACACTGCTCAATATTCGATAGGGTTTGCATAAGGGCCCGTAGCTGGGATTTGCTTATGCCGACACTATTTCCTAAATGAACAATTAAAGTGGTGCCCCTATCAAATTTTGCCTTTGCCAAATGTTCTGTGAAACATTCAATGGAGGCACCACGCATACAAACATTTGTCACTTTCTGCCGGAGACATTGACTCAATAATGATCCGAGTCCCAGTCCGATACCATCAGAGTATATAGCCGTTGACCGAAGAAGAGGCTCCTGACTGCGACGATCGGGACACGCAGGCTCGGCTCGGACACGGGGGCGCGGAGTGGGCGACAAGCTCAAACCAGGCAAGGTAGGGTCACCCGGTGCAGGCTTTGGTGCAGTCCCCGGTGCAGGCTCGAGTGCAGTCCCCGGTGCAGGCCCCGGTGCAGGCCCTGGTGCAGGCCCCGGTGCAGGCCCCGGTGCAGGCCCTGGTGCAGGCCCCGGTGCAGGCCCCGGTGCAGGCCCCGGTGCAGGCCCTAGTGCAGGCCCTGGTATAGGGATACATGTTTGGGTAATTCCTTGCCAACATGGTTCGCTTGGTGAAACAGGGTCTAAAAGGACGCCTTCCTCATACTGTGTCCAAACTATACAACACATTCTACCAAGTAATAATAGCTTCAACCTTCACGAAGGATATTACATTTAAAATCTCGTGCATGCCCATAAAAGTGTCATTTTCACGTCATCGGGGATAGAAAGGCCGAGGGTCCATTGTTATGGTAAATTCAATGCCATTCAATAGATGTCAGAAAAAAATGTGCTTTTAATGCAAAGCCACAAGGCGATTTTGACGAAGGGAGATGTTTTGCCTAGTTTTGAGAAGTGGATTTAGATATATAACCTAAAACAATATTATGAGAGGTTTAACCCTTGAATGCATGAATTAACAGTATTGATCCTAAAACATCCTAAGTGAGAACTAGGGCATGCACTCACGGGATTGGATTGTATGTCAATCTCGGGATTTATAATGAATCCCGGTATTGTCAATAAAAATCCCACGATTGCATGCCCTAGTGACAACCAAATTCATTTCAAATTCAGAATTTTAATATGACAAGTTCTACATTCCAAGAGAACTTGATTGTCACTTGTCTCGTTTCTGTGCCATAAATGCATCATCATGCATTTAAGGATTAAACGTTGTCAGCACTGTAAGACGTGCAATTTAAAATCCGGAGGTGTGTGGGGTTCGAAGCCCGGCTAGTTGAGTGACGCGTCGCGCCGCTTTGCCTTCGCGTTACGGACGATGTCTCCATATAATTATATTTGTAAGTATATCAAAGAATTGTTTTTTCTATACGCACTGCCTCGCAATAAACTTCATTTGCCCACATAGTTCACTGCGTTAGTACTAGACCTAGAGATGCAAAATGGTAGCTGTCAAGTTCTCTGGGACGGATAAAAATAGGTCCCCAGCTGTCAACACAGTGAATCCTCTTGGAGCTCTGTCCTTACTTACCAACAGAAACAACACTATGAGTAGGGTCTAGTGTTATTAAACTGCGGTTTTCTGTAAGGTGGAGGTACTTCCCCAGATGGGCTCTGCTCCAGATTTGAGCGAGACGACATTCGTTGTGCTGTGCCCTACCACACTAAACGATATGCATCCGCTGTACCCATACGGTCCCATACCTCTCTTAGTCTTTTCGAATTTTGTATGAAAATTCTAACGTCAATAGAAAAAGTTGCATCTTTGACATCAAAATTCCCTGAGTGAAAACCCCAAACTTTGTGTCACTTTTACTAACACTAGCATGGGCCCATGCATATAAAAGATTTTTTGATTGTTTGATTCGCAGATTTCCTTTGTTTTTTATATCAATATATATATGTAAACTATATATCGCTAAACTTAAGTGGCAGTGGACGGGGTACATTGCACGTAGAACCGATGGCCGTTGAGGCGGAAAGGTTCTCGATCTCGAGTGGCGACCGCGTACCGGAAGGCGCAGCGTGGGGAGGGGACTGATGACCTGGTGAAGGTCGCAGGAGTCCGCTGGATGCGGGAGGCGCAGGACTGGTCATTGTGGAAATCTTTGGGGAGGTCTATGTCTTTCAGCTGAAATGATGATGATGATGATGAGAATACTCCGTAAGATTCACTCGTTTTGATGGACAGAAAAGAAATGAAAAATGACAGAAAACTATTTATTTCTTAGTAATTACTATTTTGAATAGACCTGAAATCTTATGATATTATTAAAACCAAGCAGATATCAACAGTAAAAGCATATATACATATTTATAATTTTTTGTATTTTCTCCCCTACCAATTCTTTCTCTCTAATATTGTGCATATTAAGCTGAATCAGGAATAAACTCGTCCAGGACAAAATTGCGGGATTTCCGTACAAATCCTGGGGATATTTCCGATATCAAAAATGCGAGCATAGCGTAGACGGTACGTCTATCGCGTCTGAAAGCGACCCTTACCAAAGGAAGCGCACCTTTTCAATATCTCGGAGTAGGAAGTGTTACCTGACGTTGGAATTATTCTTGAATTGTCGGGAATTCGGGACACTTTCTGTTGTTTTTAGAAAATGGTTTGACAGAGGATTATAGGGAATAATTTGCTGAGAGCTCACACTAAAGAATGACTCATACTAGCACGGGACGGGACGGGCAAATCTGGTCAATTTCTATAGAAAGAATCACGTGATAGTTCGGAGCCCTCGGATGTCACGTGACGCTTTCTATAGAAATTGACAGAGTTTCCCGTCCCGCCCCGTCCCGTGCCGTGCTAGTGTGAGTCATCCTTTACTTGGACTTACAAACTTTTTTAATACTTTCATCGACAGGAAAGGAATCATTATCTATAGTGATTTTCTAAAGCTACCGAAAAAGTCGAGAAGTCAAATTATTATAATGTTTGACTACTCTTTTGTAAGCTCATTCATTGGAAATGGCCTTATCTTTCTTCCATAATCCAATGTTTCAAAAAAACATTGTCTACCAAAAAATTGTCTTTCGATAGATGAAAAATTTCAAACATACGATAAGCCTTTGAAATCGACAATGCACATTTAACACCCTAAAAATTTCCACTGATACGAGAAGTACAAAAAGAAGTGATTTTTTCAGAGCTTCAGACGTTTATATCTGGCAACCGGAATTTGAGTAAACTGAGCGAACGTGTGTTTTCGATACGCTCGTTTATAAAAGGATTGGGAGCGACGGGAACCGTCTGTTGATGGCCAGATTTTAGGATCTCCTTGGATTGAGTGAATACGGTTGCCAAAATATGTTAAAATGTATGAATAAATCAATGGCTAGAGTTCGACTATGCTTAGTTTCCTGGATTTTGATTGCATGGACTTTGTAACTGTTAAGAGCCGAAACGTCGTAATTTCGTATTAGTTTGACATTTAAAATAACACTTATTGGCATATTACCACCGAGTGGGAATCGGGCTTATGCTGGGCAATACCACTTTTCGGTTGGCCACCTGTGAGGATAGCATCAACAAACGTGCCCCATCGTTGCATATGTGGGGCTACCTTCGACGATCTAGGTCATCACGGCCTCTCATGCGGCCGGAGTGCTGGAAGAATCCCTCGTCATTGCAGCATCAAACCTCAAAACACGAAAATTATTATTACCTACGTTTTTCCACAAAAGCATGAACGCATCATTCCATTTTTAAAAAGTATTTGAGCGCCGATCAAAACACTTAATTTTTTACCCAAATCGTTCGAAAATGGAATCTGCATGGAAACCGACAGGAGGGCACACTTCAAAAGACACGTAATTGGTTCGTTAAGCGGTGAAAATTTTTCATACACAGACCTATGAGCTCATTATCGCTGGAAGGGACCTTTAGGAACTGAAGGCTACACCGGGTCGGGACGGGCCGCAACAGACACCAACACAGACCGTCACTGAAGTGGCAATTTCTATAGAAAACGTCACGTCGAGTCTCATGGCGCTTCTATAGAAATTGGTCATAGCCTGGCCTGTCCTGGCTCGGTCTCGCGTGAGCCATACTTTAAGAAGCTATTATTTATTAAGTATATCTGAGATTGCCAGACTACCGCTGAAAAAAACAGAGGGGGGGAATTGGTATTCGCTCGGTTACTCGTTAGCACATACATTGATATGCATATTCCTTACTAGAGCATGAAATCACGGGATTTTTTGTATGGACAATACCGGGATTCATTATAAATCCCGGGATTGTCATACAATCCAATACCGTGGTTGCATGCCCTATTCCTTACTAGTGGGGTGATAGTACCGATGCCATCTCCTTGTTTTTAACTTGATGTCAAAAACCAATTAAAACTTGCGTTACGGCCAACTGCGGCTGCAACTGCAACCAACATTGTTGTAACTAACGACCAACTGACTAAAACCAACGAGTCAACCTCTTTCAGTACTCCTACATCCATTGAATATCAACCAGCTCGCTTTTCCCAATTGAAGTGAGCCTCCACTCGCGCCCGCGTATTAGATTCCAGTTAATCCAAACGAAAACGTCTTTTAATCCTGGTATGGAGTAATCCGGCTCAAGGGCTTAAGGGAAATATGTGTGACAAAGGTTATTCGTGACTTTTTTTGTTACATAACTAATGAGTATAGGTACTAAGTATAGCTGGAGACTCACAGATTAACGGTTGCTAAAAGAAGTTTTTTTTTTAATAGCCTATTTTGTGTCCTATTTATTTATTATATTTTAAACCACATTAAGGAATTTTTTTTTTCTTCTAAAAGTCAATCCACTATAGTGATAGAGTACACGAGGAACATTAGCCAATTCAACGTCGCAGCCACCTCGTTTCATTTAACTGGCACTGGTGATCCTGTCTCCTTTACTATGAATCCTTTCCCAATGGGTGGTAGAAAAAAACATTTGAATTATCATTTTCTTATCTCGGTGTATTAAAAATGCATGGCCAACATTACGGCCATCACTATAAAGTAGACGATAAACATGAGCCAATCCAGCGCCGCGGCCACTTCGTCTCTTTCACTAGGAGCTGGTGTTTCTGTTTCCATCTCACGAACGTTCCCGTTTCTGGGAGGGGCTATTTCGTCTTCTTCGCCAGAGTTTTTTTTTTTTTTTTTTTTTTTTATGCTTCGTTAATCCTGTCGTAGTTATCAGCACCCTGAAAGAAAAGAATGTCGTTTTTGTCAGATTTGTTGAGAGAAATTGGTGAAAGAAAGGAAAAGAGGTAAAATTCATGAACGAGGCGGGACTCAAATCTATGACTCTGGGATATACGCCTATCACTCTGCCAACTGAGCTACCCGCTAGCTAGGTCTCGACCACCCTCACTCGTGGCCCGATTTTTTCCACCATATCCGAGAGTGTTCTCAAGTCTGGTGCTGGTGGTCTGTGGGCAGAGCTATGGGCACACGTCCATAAATCTGCCAACAGAGCTACAAAGGAATACACATCCCAGAGTCGCGGCTTGGAGTTCCATCCTAGGGTATTCATTTTTCACTTTGTCTTTCTAAGGGTATCGATCGCAGACGTTTCTGCTTAACCTTTTCGACGCCATATTAAATACAAATGCTTTCACTCAGACGCCACGTCACCGAAGTGTCAAAACTGAACCTGAACTTTATGAGTGTTTATTAAGGTCTATGTTGCTCTGTGATCTGTGACCGATTAATCGGTCATTGGTGTTGAACCAGCGGTGCCAATATATATGTCTTTGGCGTGGAAAAGGTTAAAAGTTGAAATTGTTGTTCAAGTCGCGTGAGCTATATTTGCTTGGTGTGGGACAGACCATTTTACAATCATTTATTAATTATTAAACATGATTATCACTAAAGTGTGAACAAGTTTTTGGTAGCTATACTGGAAACACACTGGATCGAAGCAACAACAAAGTGGACTGAGTGGATTTAGCCATTTCTGTTCATTATAATCACCAATAAAGCCTGGAGAACCTGTCCCATCTCTATTACCTAAATGTCCAATGAAGTTAATACTGACCTTAATAGGAGGTAAGAAAAACACGATCCTAAATATCCTGGACCGAAGTAGCCCTTGAATGAAGTGGGTCTGGCAAAGCTTTTCAGCTGTTGAGGTCATGAGTAAAACTTGCAGAACGAGGGCTAGCAGGACGCCACCCATCACCGTAACGTATAAAATCACTGAAAACAAATGAAAAATGTTTTATTTGCCATGGTTATCTATTTTGATGCATAGGTACAGTACAATCAACCAGTTGGAACCCTAAGCCACTTGAGAACCATGTCAAAATCACGCAAGCAGTAAGAGATTTGTTACAATCTGATTTATAGCGTCACTATAAAATATTTTGTCCTACAGTGGCATAAGGTTCCAATTGGTTGACTGTACTGCCGTGGCTGTTGGTTGCTGTAATTTGGGACCCAAGCGCAAATTTTTCCTTTGATTTTTATTACAGTTTGACAGATCTGTTAACCTTAATTGTGTTACAAATTAAAGTCCTTATCTATGCAATCTTAGATAGGACTGATGCATGGACTGACTTTTAAAATACTCAGACATCCCAGAATGAGTATTCTAAAATACAATAATATGAGTATTGATACAATAAGTTTTAGACATGAAAATGTAATAATACCATAATCAAACCTTTTGTTGAAACAAATCAAACTATTTAATTTCATATTTCTGATTTGCTATTAAAGTAATCCGCGTAAGCTGAAGAACCGAGTTCGATCCTCGGATTGGCCTCCGTCGGTGTTGGTCGTTTTCTTTAGTATATGAAATCTATTTCAATTTATAATACCATAATCGAATGAAGATCTTATAAAACGTTTAATAAGGGAGAGATGCAGAGAATACATTATTATTGTGTCTTTGTCATGCTCGTAGTCTTACTTTTGACTGTTGCTGCTGTGAAAAAGTCCTTAGTACCACGCCACCACGGCGCTTTGCTGCGTCACGCTGTTCAGGACTGTTTAATCTCGTTCGATGGCTTGGCATGCAGATCCAAAGGCTAACTACTGTAAATCACTCACGAATACTGGGTACCGTGTGTATAGGCACCAGATAGTCGACATAGCTCAGCCCCACGCATATGACTACCGTAGAACCGGCGTAGAACCAAACACGGGACATCTGGAGAGGCTCACTCCAGAAGGACATGAGGACGAACAATACAAGTACTGAAACATCAAGTAAAAGTTAAAATATCAATTTTTATATTATAGGTACAATAAGTTACAAGCTACCTTAAATCTAAAATAGGCCCTTGAGCATTTTACCTAGGATGAAGGCGGCATTTCCTCGTTGTATCGCAATGCTAATATGTTTTGCGAGGAAGCCACCAACTCTTCGTCTTTCATAATATATCTACATAAAAACTTGCGTGCGCTAGGACCTCATGGATCTAGAGTTTCGACCCCAAATGGTATAAGCTTTTATTTTTTATACCTCTTCATTTCTAGAAGCGGCACTGAAACGAGCAATTTCATGAGCTCTGCCAATCCCATTTGGGAATATAAGCGAGCATTTATGTATTGTATGCACGTCAACTTTTTTGTTATTTGCTTTGTTTTATTCGCCATCTTTTAGTAATAACACTGTGGATTGTTAACCTTTTTCCGGGATCATGTTATTGTGAAAATGATAGTTTTGTGGATTTTAGCTTTATTTTTGTCTTTGTTATATGTAAAATGTTTTGTTACTTGCCGATATCTCTCACTAGATGGTTCCATCGGAAGGTTAGCGTTGGCCAACGCTGAGATGGGATCTCTTTCGTGAAATTTTTAATATTGTTTTTATGTGTATTATACTTGTTATTATAAATTATACAATCTATTCTGACTCACCTAGCAGCGGTGTATAAAAGACAATATTAAATGCCTTTGCCTGCCTCGTCAGCATAATGTTGACAATAAATCGATCACTTTGGTTGGTATCATTGTCATTTGACGCAAAAATGGTTTGCCAAGCCGATGGATCCACGACTCCCTGCTTCCACTTGATGCTCCACTCGTTTGGGATGACTTTGCTGCTCTCTGCGAACTGGTTAAATGATTTTGCTTAACACAATATGGAGATTTGCTGAGTCAATAATGAATTAGCTTAAGTGGGTAGGTTTTCCTTTCTCATTCTAGAAAATACCTGTATGTGACCTTTGTTCTTGTAAAACTGCCAGCAGGGTTCTACGATTGTGCAATAATGCTTCTCTATGTCAACTTGATAGCCAAAGTGTGGCTTGTCGGAGCAAGCTGAGTGTCACATCAATCAGAACTGAATAGATCAGCTATTAGCTTACAACCATCTCGTTAAATTGGACCAGTATAACCACAGAATAACTTACCAAATACATAAACGAGTAGTATAAATACAACAGAATAAATTATTCTAGTAACATCCTGACGGTAAATACAGAGGTGCTTTTAATTATAACGAGCCTTGGATTTGGTGAATTCTGTTTGAGTCTGTGAAGCCTGTCCGTAATATTACGTAAATGGTGTAACGAATTTAAAGCCCTACTTACAATAGCCATCTTCTCATCTTCATGTTTCATTTGCTCGATGGTGATCTTCTCGTGCGGCTCCCATGTGCCAAGGATGATGGAGCAGTGGTAGTCATCATGTGGCCAACTAGAAACGGTATTATATTTAATAGATATCTAGGCAAATAAGTTTAGGTCCAGTCCAGAGAGTTTTGAGTATACTTAATAAGTAAAGATTAGGGAAATGTGCCTGAGACTGACTGTGAGGTTACTGGAGGTTGATAGCCGAATTTGAACTGGCATCTTCATTATTTGCAACTATTATCTACCTCTTGACTAGTCATCGATTTCTCCATCAGCTTTTAACGATTCTTACTACTTTAGCCTTTGAGTACAGCAACTATTTAATTTGCTTTTTACTTGATTAGGGCTTCTCTTGTTGTCCTTGCCCTTATTCCCTGTTAACCTGAGGTCAGGTCTCCTTGTATAGCGGCGCCTGGACCTTCTGTCCCGGGGTGTCTGGCGAAATGTCTTGGGCATTTAGATCCCTCTCAACAGTTGACCACCACGTGTCAGGTGTTCTGCCTCTTCTAGCTATTGGGACTACTTAAAAGGAATACCTTATTAATTGATTAGGGCATGCCGATATAGAATTAACTCCTACCTGTTAGTAGTTCTGGCGTAATTATAACACCAGCTGGTGAGGTGAGTCTGGAAGAAGTAGGTCGCTTCTCCGCTGTTTACCATCGTGATGGGACCCGGATTGTCGATGTCCACTGCTCCTTGGTCTTCCGAACTGGAATGCGTTTGGGAATTTAATGCTTCAAGTTTAGTACCTTACCTACTACTAGTAATATTATCTCCCATTGTCCAAAGAGGAGTGTTTTAAGGTTGGCGTATGGGTGGAGAATCTTAGTTAACTGGTAAACCGACTTAATATCAGCTGTTTTAAAATCGTAAACCATTGATAGAATGGTTTTCTAGGATGTGTAAAATCAGTTGTTCCCATGATATTCCGCTAAAATGCTTATGTTATATTTTGTTTTATAAGTAGAAGCATTATCTTCCTCTGTTGTTGGAAGGTTTATTAACTCTCTAAGGACTCGAATACATTTGAAATTTACTTGAATAGGAAAAACGTGGGGCGCCATATCTGCCCATCACTGAATGTAAGTCTGGTGATGTTGTTGAATTTATCTGGATTCCATGCCATACTTTCGTCTACCCAACTCTGAAACAAGATTTATTAAGTGGTTACACTTTAATTTTTTATGCAGGCCAGAATAAACTAAATTCAATTTGTAGTGTAATATCATAAAAACAATACTTATATAGTGGGCAAACAACGTGTTCCACATTCTGCCACCTTCCGAGATTTAAATTTTTTCGCTATTTTTGCGTTCGTAGAAAAACTAGCGTATGCAACAGCTCATATTTAATTGGTCCATAGCCCTTATTAGATCAATGTAGCATAAACTACTATTATTGCAGACCTCAAAAGAAGTAAATACAGATAATACAGCGAACAAAAGAAGAGATAAACAACAGGCGGTCTCACCACTAACTATAACTGGGGCCTTACCATGACGTCTTCACGGTAAGGCCCCTGAGCACAGTTAAGAACCCAAACTGAATGGCGGCAAGACGTCATGGTAAGGCCTCTGAGCACAGTTAAGAACCTGATTTGAATCGCGTTAAGACATCATGGTAAGGGCCCTGAGCACAATTAATAACCTAATCTGAACAGCGTTAAGACGTCATGGTAAGCTCCCAGAGCACAGTCAAGAACCTAAACTGAATCGCGTTTAAGACGTCATGGAAAGGGCGCTGATTTACTGATATCTAATAAAATCCCATAGCTTACCGCAACCACGGCGACCCCTGTGACCATCTTAGATGTGAAGGGGCTGTACTTCACGCTTGTGATCTTAAGACCGAGCTTTATCGATACCTCGGAGTCAGGGGGGAGATGGGGGGCGCGATCTTGGAGCAGGCTTGCCTTCAGTTTGTCGGAGTTCGACATTAGAGGGTCCACTGCTTCCGAATTTGTAGTTGAGACTGGGAAATAATTTAAATAAATCGGTATTTATATATTAATTGATATATTAATAGAGGCAAAACTTAAGGGATGACTCACACAATACTCACGGGACGATGTCAGTTTGTATAGAAAACGTCAGGTGACATCTGAAGGCTCCGAGTCCAAGCTATCACGTGATTCTTTCTATAGAAATTGACCGATCGTCCCGTCCCGTCCCGTTCCCGTAAAGAAAATCTATTAAAAACCCTCTATCGCCGTTTTACACCACCTCTGGGCACATGGATTTCATACATGGAAGCGAATGGAAAACCCCCGTGAGTATTAGACATAATATTAATAAAGATGATTATGGGACGCGGACCGTTCTGAAACATGTCGAGTTATTTTCGACTTTATTGACTTGAGTAACCATATATTATAAGTATATCAATACGTAAGCAAATGGCCTATAACCGAGTTTTTTTTTTAATATTTCCGTTAACTTTAAAAAGAGTTTATTTATGTTAATGTTGCTTATTTAAGGTTAATTTCTCTAAGCGCCACTTGCGCCAACTTGGGTAAGGCGCTAACCCGGTTTTAAGGCTGTCAGACCCCATCCTAAATAACGCTTAACCCGGGCTATGCGGGTGATGCAAGTGGCCTTAATGGAGCTAAAGCTCCAAGCAGCGAACTAGATGTTTTTCATGGTGTTCCATCGGGTTACTTACTATTAGCTCCTTTCGGTGGGCAGTCGTAGCAGAATTTGGCTTCCACGCCGTTCCACGCGGCGAAGCTGAAGTAGCGGATGGTGAGCGGCTTGTTGTCGTGGTAATCCAGCAGGGGGTCATCGCCTTCTTTGCCAAATTGCACAGAACCATCTAGAAACCATTTTAATTACTATTTAAAATGAGATCGAGTAGGTAGACAAGATTTTAAGGGTAGGCCTATTCAAAATACCGCGAAAAACAAGACAAGTAATTAGCTGCCGCCTCGTTTGATAAACCCACAATCGACTTTTACTGCCTTTCATTGAAACAGATCAATCGTAAGTAGGTAGCGCAGAAAACAAGTGCAGCTATTGTACCTAATATTCGTATAATTACGAGTATCTACTTACTCACCAACAGAAATACAATACTATGAGTTGGGTCTAGTATTATTAAACTGCGGTTTTCTGTAAGGTGGAGGTACTTCCCCAGATGGACTCTGCGCCAGATTTGAGTGAGACGACATTCGTTGTGCTGTGCCCTACCACACTATATGCATCCGCTGTGCCTATACCTCTCTCAAATAAATCTTATCGAAATTACCTGTGGTAATCCTGATGAAGAACGCTCTGAATTCTATGGAGGAGAGTATACCGATGGTGGACTTTGAAATTTTCCCATTGTGTCTCAAGTTTCTGCGCAGCTCCGTAAACTTGTTGCCCCCTCCTCCGACCACTGTAAATGTATTTAAATGTTAGAACATTGGCGTCGAGACTCTATGTCCAGCAGCACAAACCCTACCGACAAATGGCCAAACGGCTGGTCGATGTAACCGGGGACAAAAGAGCTGGTAGCTACCCAGCTCAACGCATAAACATTGCGATTCAGCGAGGAAATGCTGCCAGCGTCCTCGGCACTATCCTACAGGGGCTATCATTAGATTACATTACAATGGATTACATATTTGCACCAGCATGCCATCGGTATGTTTGATGGATTATAAGTTATTTGTAAAAATGTGTGGCTTCCCTCTTTATAGTGTCATCCACTGGGCCGATTACCTTACCGCCGATTAAATTTATGGCTCCAATTAAAATTTTTCGTGAGTCATACTGACATTAAATTGCACAATTAACACTCAAGTATTTTTATCACAATAGGCGTGACATGTTTCGACTACATCGGGCAGTCATCGTCGGATAGACAGAGTGGTGTTGTCACGTTCGCGGCTCGGGCGTCACACTATCATAGTATTGTGTAAATAAAGAATATCTTCCATTATGTACGTCTTTATGCTACTACGTGGTTTAATCCAAATAGCCTGTTGTACAATCCGGTACAAAAATCCTCACTAACAAACGGATCTAAACATTTAATCACGCAACTGTACTCGAACCAGTCCAAATTGCCCCGTATCGCATAGCAGCCTTATTTGATAACACTCGCAAACTTCGGTCCTATTACCCAGTTTGTACACAATTGGGCAGTTGCAGTTAGTTCTAGCGAACATTTCATTTGTACATTTGGCAAACCAATTTCGGCTGCGTTTTTAAAGAGATCGAAAAAGTGGAAAAAATCATTAGGCGCATACGAAATATACGGTGGAAAAACTCGGGATTAAGGGTGTGTTCTTGGTAGCTCAGTTGGCAGAGAGCCCAGAGTCATAGGTTCGATTCTCGCCTGAGGTCATAATTTTTGCCACTTTTTGTTTCATCCTAAGAAATTTGGTATCGTTCGCGGACTTTTTGCTTGCCTCTATTGTATAGAATGAAGTTAATCAAAAAATAAGTCGTCAATGAGGCTAATTTCGTCATAGGGACAAATCCGTCTTATGCACGCCTACTTTGAATATAAACACAGTACGCAACGCTGCCGACTCAGTCAGCAACTGTATCTTGAGTTCATCCCCAAGTTTCCCAATCGTTCATTCTTTTATTGTAATAAACAACTGTATCCAATTTCAACACTTTAGAACGAATTAATCGTGTTTATTAACACCATGGCCCTACGCTTCAAGCCCTTTACAGCACCCGTTTCCACAAGGTTAAGATGACAACTGAGATAATACGAATTCTCCCCGTCAAAGTGGTGTTTAATTTCAATAAACATCAATCGCGGAAATCGAAGGCAATATTATGTATCCAATTTATTAAAAAACCGGCCAAGAGCATGTCGGGCCATGCTCAGTGTAGGGTTCCTTAGTTTACCGTCCGTCACAATAGGCAACCTTAAAAAGTGTTTTAATAAATACACCCGACCCGGCCCTATCAACTCCGGAAAAATCTTAACAGCTCGAAGTAAATTGGGTCACTAATACAAATTAGACGGATTATGTGTGTTGGGTTTTCGGGGGTAACTTTTGATCGCGTGAATCGATTTAAATAATTATTTTTTTATTAGAAGGAAGGTAAGTGCGGGATGATAAATTAAATAGTCAAGATATTTTTTTTTGCATAGACGGTTAAATTACAAACTTAATTAAGAAATTATTTTGTACAAATTTTCAAAAACCGTTCAACCAATCAAGTTCAAAATAATTTTTTAATAAAGTTCTTATTAAGTTCTATTATTGTAATTAAAAAAAAAAATTGAACTCATAGTTCAAAAGTTAGGGGGGGAGGGCACATTTTTTTAAACTTCTGGAACGATTATTTCCGAAAACTACGAAGTTAATAAACTTTGTACATGTTTTTAGAAAACCCTCATTATTTCTCAAATACCTATCCAATGATATGTCACACTCTAGGTTTGAAACGAAAAAAAAATCACCCCCCACTTGACTTGTACGGGAGGTACCCTAAGAAAAGATTATAACCACTTTTTATTTGACCACTTTGTTGGCGTGACCGATATACATATTCGTACAAAATTACAGCTTTCTAGTACTTACAGTCACTGAGATTATCCGCGGACGGACGGACGGACGGACAGACAGACAGACTTGGCGAAACTATAAGGGTTCCTAGTTGACTACGGAACCCTAAAAAAGTGACTCGAGTGTTTCATACATACAAAACTTGCGGCATTGGCTTAGTTATGAGAGCGGCATCACGACACGTTGTCGTGATGCAGCAATCGCCGCAAGCGCTTCTCACTCATGATTATGGGGCTCGGACCGTCCCGAAACATGTCGAGCTATTTTCGACTTTATAGACGTGAGTAACCCGGTCTAAGTATATTATTATGTCTAATACTCACGGGAGTTTTCTACTAAATACCTATTTCATACACCGGATCTGTGGCAGTAGGATGGGCTTGCGTCGAAAGCAGAATATGTCCATTATTGGCCGCTAGAATAGCGATGTGCATCTCGAGCGCCACATTAGCGTCAGATATTACGTGCTCTCGATCTTCTGCGTCGATCTTGTAGAACGTCTCGTACTTGTAACCGTGTCTGCAGATGTGCTCTTTGCATTGAGCCGCCACTGAAAAAAAAAAGATTTTACAGTACACATGGTGCAGCTTTACTGCCCTAGGGCGATAATGAGCGCTTTACGTGCCTGCGTCGAATATTCAAAGAGCCATATGCACTGTAAAACGTCGTACGATACACGCGCGAAGAGGTAATTCGCAACTCGTGTCGATTTAAAACACTCTTTAAGCTCGTGTTTTAATTTATCGCCACTCGTTGCGAATATTCTCTTTTTCGCCTTTGTATCGTAATGTACTATTTCACCAGATTTGCACGAAAATGGTGATATTATATGCAAGCATACTTAGACTTATTTATATACTTCCAGTGTGAGTCATCCCTAAGTCTTGTTTCCGATTTTGTAATAGATTTCGACCAAAATTGTTCTGTAACACGAATTAATTTATTAAGTACGAGTACTTGTTAAACGCCGAAAATAATTGCCAGTCCTTAAAGTTATTTAAATGAAACGAGCAACGCAATTGGAAGTTTTAAATCATTAAACTTGTATTTTAAACTTTCGCTAGTAATAATTCCTATGAAGTTCCGTGCGGAATTAAGATGAGGGCCGGTTTCGCAAAACACGGATTTGAGAGAGGTTTATTAAACACTTATTTCTCGACTTATCTTTCACGATTCTCTTTTAAAATTAACTACAACGGGATTTTGAATAGAAAACTCCCGTGAGTATTAGACATTTTAATATACTTATATCGGGTTACTCACGTCTATAAAGTCGAAAATAGTTCGACATGTTTCGGAACGGTCCGCGTCCCATAATCATGAGTGAGAAGCGCTTGCGGCGATTGCTCTGCGTAGAGCAATCGCCGGCTACGTCATGTAGGTACAATTTCGATAGGTACTACAAGTTAAGGTTAACCTGTGTTACCGGCGGTGTAAGCATGACGATCGACATAGCCCCCCGCGCACTGGTCTTATGCAGAGTAGGCTGGTGCTCGCAGTATGTGCGGAGCAGCCACCGCGGCCGGAATGACTCATGAATAAGAGTCACGGACTGCTCCGAAATATATTTCACTTCATTGATGTGATCAGAATATAAGTATTTTAGGACAATACTCAACCGTATGCAGCTTCAGATTGTCACTACCTACGGTATAATCCAATATGAAAAAGCTAAATGAAAGCAATCAATATATTACAACAATACACGAACCTTAGGTAGAGACCTTCGCATAACCTCTGTCAGTGATAGAGCAACTAGATTTAATATTTAATATTTAAATTCACGCCCAAGTTTGTGAAACTGGGCCTAGTTTAAATATTTAACGGCCAAGTGGTCCTTCGAGCCGGATCTAGTTAATTATTCACCGTAACGGCTGACAAGTTTGAAAATCTTTCTAAATTCGAATCGGTAGGAATTTGCTCGAGTTATCGTTATCAGGCTATTTGGCTCTAAATGGACGTTTGGTTTGACTTTAAGTGGCTCGTTTACTATTAGTTTTAACTGAAAGCCGTTTTGTGTACATTGATTATGATGGATTTTTGAAATAAAATTGTTCTAATATTTATCACAAGAGTAGAAGGACTGAATTTACTATGTCAGTATTAAAATCGGCCAAGTGCGAGTGGGACTCGCGCACCGTGGGTTCCGCACCTTTATCTATAAAAACAGCAAAAAATCACGGTTTTTGTAGCCTCTTTAAATATTTATTTTATCCTGCTTTTTAGTATTTGTTATATCGGCAATAGAAATATCCGTGAAAATTTCAACTAACTATAACGGTTCATGAGATATAACTTGGTGACAGAGATACGGACAGACAGATGGACATGACTCTTAGTAACAGGATCCCGTTTTTATCCTTTGAGTACGGAACCCTAAATGAGGATACTAACCAACGGAGGTTAGAAGATAAATGCTAAAAGTCCCAATTTATTTTACTTGAATGAATGAATGAAAAACATTTATTTGTGACATCACAGGAAACAACATAAGAAACAAAAGAAAAGACAAACAAGGATTAGGATTTCATATTATGTTAATGTGCACACTTATCTTATCTTATATTAAAAAAAAGTAACACGAGTCACGACTATTGCGTGTTTATATGAATTACGGATGCAAATGTATGATTCAATATATATCCAGGGAAAGGACTTAATGTTACGAGTAGTTAGTGTTTAAAGCGCATGTTTTCATTCTACCTTGTTATTGCATGTTAGTATTTATATGTTGTGAACATCTTTTATTGGCTTTGTTTACTGTAAGTACATTAAGTTCTTTATGTTTCTCATGTATTGCTGTTGATGCCCAAAAAAAAAGGAACACTTATTTAGTGATAAATTGTCACTTGAATTTGCATCATGAATACAGGTAACACGCAAAAAATGGTGACTCGCGTTACTATTACCGCGAAAAAAATAAACTTACTTTGAAAAGGTAAAACGTTACTCTTAGTTTCATTACCGCTTTTACTAGACACACTTAAATTTACAAAAACCGCACAAAGCACAAAACATAGCCAATTCATTGTTAAAACGGTACTAAATTAAACTGTGCTGGTGATAACGGTGAACAGTGGGAGGAAGCTGTGGACAAACATACTTTAGCTAACTTAATGTGTGCGTGAAGCTAGCAGGGCGCGAGGCTCGTTGAGTTTTATGATTTGTGTGTATGTACGGTCAACTACAAATATATGAATACAGCCAAAGTGGCAAAAATATATATACAATATCTTAATTTTCAGGCAATAAAGTCCTGTATACATATTTTTGGCACTTTGGCTGCATTCATATTTTTGTAGCTTACTGTACCATGAGATTTAAGTAGCCACAAGTGTAGCGAATACGCGATTCGAAAGTATTTGCTACTCAATTATTTTTGTATTAAGCAGAGACGTATGCCAACGAAATTTACAATTTCATAATTTAAAGAAAAATTTAAATAAAAAAAATTAATCGTTTTGATCTATGTTTTAAACTTTTAAGTAGTCATACTACTATTGTCTTTTGTTTCCGCGATTGTTGTTCATTGAAATTAAACACTTTGGGACGGATTAATCGCGTCTATTGACACCATGTCCCTACGTTTCGAGCCCTTTACAGTACTCTTTTTCACAGGGTTAAGTTACTTGTGCAAACTTTGTTTGTTTATCAGTTTTATTCAATTCGTACAATTTTATTTTTTTCGTCTTAGCATACAAAATAATTCCATGATGCATCAACAGCTAATATAACACAGGCATTAGATTAGAATTCACTTTATTAAGTAAGTGACAACTGTGACATATCAATGTCATGTCGACTCATACTCCGTTTACACATTTGCAAATACATAAACTTGCAATTCATCATCATCATCAGCCTATCTGGACATAGGCCTTCCCGATTTCACGCCACCGTATTCAATCTTCGGCTGCTCTCATCCAGCACATGCAAGCCATCTTGCTCAAATCGTCACTTCACCTTGCAATTATATAAATTAAATTACTAATCTTCTAAATTGAGCTAATTACAATACCAGTGTCTTTGAAATATGAACTTAATTTAAGGTAAAGACTGCGCCCTTAAAGTTAAAAAACTTTAAGGGCTTTCAATTAAGTTAATTTCAAACTAAGAAATTTAAAAAAGCACGGCACAAGTGACCCCGCCACACGCACGCTCGGCTATCAAAGAGGAAGCTTGCTATCGCCGGACGCTGATAGCGGTGGCTGCGCTCATCGAAAGTACTGGCTTACCCTAAGCCAGTACTTTCGCTTATTCAATATAGTAAACTGTACTTTTCATTTCTAATACGAGGAAAACAAATAGATATGTGCAATTTTAATAAGAAAACTACCGTGAGAGTCAGATATAAATAAAATACTTATATCGGGTTACTCACGTCAATAAAGTCGAACAGTTTGTGTCCCTTATTCATGAGTCATGCGTCTGGCCGCGGCGGCTGCTCTATGCACACCCTATTGACCGAGCTATTTTTGACTTTATTGACATGAGTAACCCGATATAATTATTTCAGATAGGTGCATTTTATAAGAACTAGAACACAAAACTATTCTATTTTAATAGGTTAGCAATGTACCATTTTCAGAGCATGATATATGAAAATAAAATAACTGTGTTATTTTAATACGTAACAAATTTTAACTGTTATTTTTCGCATTACCTATTTGAGGAAAGACGATTATTGGGTTAGGCGAAGATTGGGAAAAATACTTAAACATTGTCTATTGCCTTGGGGCCATTTATTACCAAGATAACCGATGAAATTCAAAGCTCTAGTGGTAAAGTGGTGGGTCTAGTGGTAGGGTCTAGTGGTTCAAGTTAGTTAAGAAACAATTCACCACAACGGCGCAAAATTCCTTCTCTTTTGGGAGATTTTTGGGAAAGATGTCAAAATCCAGGCGAAGATACGGTTCGAATATATTTGAGGAATAAAACACATCTTTATCCATTTTAACTAATGAACACGGGTTTTTACCACAGAACAAAAAAACATGGTAAAACCCGTTAAAATATCAAAAAAACCACGATAGTTATAAAATTTTTACACCTTCATGAAAACTGGGATTGCCAGAACTCGACTCTTTCAGACTCCCTTGTTAAAAAAACTCTTTCTTTCTGTCCTGCTACTTATTATTTATTCTCTATCTGTTATTATTATTAGTGGGATGCAGTACCCCATAGCTGTATCTCATACGTCCAAATCGGCTTCAGTCTCAGCTATCAGCCTTGTATAAGTAATAGTATTTTGTTATCAAACGATAGTTGAGACTTTGGACCAATAAGCCAGTATATTTTTCTTGTTTGAACACCAACTTGCTCTTGGTGAAAATATGTTTTTGCCACGTGAGGTTTTGTGTTCAAATGCAAGCCAAGATAGCTCACGGGATCAAGTTCTTCTATATATTATTAAACTGTTAATAACACATTTTAATGATTACTATTCACTAAAATGCGCATTCAAGCTTGCTAAGCGCATTATACGCATTATATGTCGAAGCTTTTAGCATTTCAATAATATATTAAAGTGATGCCAATGTGATAATGAGCCTTCGCTAAAATTACACTCTAATTGAATCGCTTCAAACAGGGAGCGTATTCAGAAGCTTTTATATAATTCAATCTAGATTTGTTTTATTTGTTTTTGCTTATTTTATTTATCGTAGATAGATAGCTATCAGTTTAATATGACAATACGAATACGAATGACAAAAAAATATACAAACCTGCAAAACAGGAAAACCAAACATACGAATGCATTTTTGCCCTGAAAGCAGCTAAAATAGACAGGAGCGCCCCTCACCAGCCCAACTCCCCTCGCTAACATATTTTTTTCTTTCAAAACACTTTTTGGTCATTTCAGCGCCCTCTGGCAAATAAATACAACAAATAAAGTAAATATACAACAAAAAGAGGGTAAGTGCACGTTATCAATTCGATCTCAATATCATTTTAGTAGGTGGGTATGTCATTGAGAATAAATCTAAACTGTGAGGCATGAAGATTTAATGCTCCTGTCACATTATATAATGTTGTTAGATGGAGCAGTATCTTATTACATAATAGGTACTTATTGTATTATCTCGTTCCATAGAAGCTCCAAGGCCTAACATATTTCGAAATACATAGTTTTTGTGTTTGACTAATTATTGTAACAGAGGTATATTGAGTGGTAGTTTGCGTAAAAATATATAACTGTCTGAGTCCGAAAATCGTAGTGGCGATTCTTATGAACTGTTTTTTAAGAAACTCCACTAACTTCTTAATTGAGATTGAGAAGCGTTTTACAAAGTCGATGTAATTGGGTAGGTATTATTATTTTACATTAAAATATTTGACCTTGAACTTGAGTTAATACAAAGGAAATTGATCAGTTAACCACGACCCTCAATTAAAGAATGACTCACACTAGAACGGATGGGACGGGACGGGAAAATCTGTCAATTTCTATAGAAAGCGTCACGTGACATCCGAGGGCTCCGAGCTATCACGTGATTCTTTCTATAGAAATTGACAGATTTTCCCGTCCCGCCCCGTCCTGTCCCGTCCCGTGCTAGTGTGAGTCATCCTTAAGGTTTAACTATGTATCACCAATTTGAAATTTCCTCTTTTCACCAGTTAAAATTTTACTCATTCCAAACTTTTGAAGCTAACTTAATCACTGATTATTAGTTGGATATAAACTATTCTTGTATTAAATTTACCTTGCAAAAGGCTAGTCTTCACACCAATTAACTACGTAGAAAGTTAAAATTAATAAAACTTCAACAGCAGTTGGGGACAAGTTTATATTCAATATCGGGACTTTCAAATTACTAGCGCCAATTTACATGAAAGTTAAGCACGCAACATTTAAGTTATGACAGTAACATACCTATTATAAATTATAAAATAATAAATTTGCAATTTAGAAACTCATGGGGCCTTACCATAACGTCTTACCGCGATTCAGTTTAGGACCTAAACTGAGTCGCTGCCATACAACTGAGTACATCTAAGAACCTAAACTGAATCGCGTTAAGACGTCATGGTAAGGGACCTGTTCGATTCGGGATGCTTCTATCCGGCCAATTTAGAATCGTATTACTTTTCCTTTTTGGTCTAAGAGAGAGATGTGAATGAAACAAACATAAAGTATTTAATTAGTATCAGTATCGTATATCAGTCGGCGCTTGAATATAATTTGATCTAACCTCGCCGTCAAATGTATTCCCCAATCAGGGATCAAAACAATGATTTAATACACATGCTATCAAATACAATCGGCTAAACCGCCCGTCCATCATCCCCACACAATCCATCAAGATTAACGGCCGCCATATTGATTCCTAATCACTACATCTGTATTAATTCACACAAAATACTTACACGAACTCCTATCTCATCCATTTAACCGAAAGGAAAATCAACCTTAAAATCAACGGCGTTAGGATTAAAATCCTACGTCAATGTAAAGTTTGATAAGCGTGTAAGTTACCAATCGCTATTAACAATCGAATTTTGTGTGATGATTTTCGGAATATCTTATCTCATGCGAATGTATTATTTAAAATTCAACCTTAATACTATACTACTTAAGATCAAATTTCATTACAGTGTTATTCCAAAATGAGAGGTTTAAGTGAATCCATCTTATTTGCCTGGGGGGCCTGTAAAATGGAAATGACCAGTATCGTACCACATACATGAATCTAGTGTTACCAGGAAATATGATTGTCTAAATCTGCGTTAAAATCCAAATGGTTGTTGAATTATTCAATAGGGCCCGTATTGCTACAGGCAGTTTTTGCCATGTTAATATTATCATACCGATCCTGCATGCTTACTACGAAAACCGAACATTGGCCTTGACAGGAAAACCTCTTTTCACACCACCTATTCATAAAAAGGTTTTTTCTTTTCAAGCTGGGAAAGATCAAAGTGGCATTTTTCTTCCCTGCTGGGAGGAATCAAAGTGGCACTTTTCTGTTCAAGGATAACACATTTTTACGTTTTCGGGCATTTACTAGTGGAATCGTGGTGTTGGCATGATGTTGTTTTCAGTAATAAGGCCTAGTTAACCCAGGTTAGAAGATCTTTTATTTATTTATTATACTACGACGGTGACAAACAAGCATGTGTGTGTTGACACCTAAAAGGGAAAGCTTTGCTCCGTGGGTGACACAGTGAATCCTCTTGGAGCTCTGGCGACCTTACTCACCAACAGAAACAACACTATGAGTAGGGTCTAGTGTTATTAAACTGCGGTTTTCTGTAAGGTGCTTCCCCAGATGGGCTCTGCTCCAGATTTGAGCGAGACGACATTCGTTGTGCTGTGCCCTACCACACTAAATGATGTGCACCCGCTGTGCCCATACCTCTCTAAGAACAGAAGGCCTACCACGAACCACGAACGAAGTTTCACCTCTCTGTCGCACTTGAGTGAGAAATCACAAGTGCGAAAGGGAGGTATACTTTCGTTCGCGGTTCGTGGTAGGCCTTCTGATGGCAGTCACTTTCGTAAAACTAGCGCGAAACCAAATCTCGGAGTTAGTTGCCAAAGCGGAACCCAGGCTCCCTGAGCCGTGAAATAAGGCGGAAGATTTCTAGGAAGAAGAAAAGTTTATTATAATAATTTTCATCACACCTGCTCGTAAATGGTGATATTATATGCAAGCATACTGAGACTTAATATTAAGCCCATGAAGACTGCTATATTAAGCCCATGGCCGTACCTAATGGATTTTCATATATTTTACCGCTCACCCGGAGCTCTCGAGAACCTGCGCCCCACGCGCGCGCCACCACTCACAACGGTGCACTGTAGACTGCGCTAACTACACTACCACTTATAATTATTGTTTATTTATTTGCCTTGTTAGTTAATTTATTTCCTCACAAATGTGATGAAAAATATTATATGTATCACGGGCAGTACAAGAATTACGAATTTTCCGCCGCCCTTAATACACTATTCTTCATTCGACAACAACTCATTGGGTACACCATTCAATAAAATCTGGTATAAATATTCAGTCGTTCGCCAATTCTGTGTGTGTGCAATCAGTGTGCACAATTGGTGTGTTTGTGCCGTGTGAGATTGGGCGAGCTAACCAGTGACGATGTTAAGGTGGATTCATTTATTAACTATATACTCGTAACAGTTCTATTTCTATTATATTGTTATAGACGTAAGCTAATTTGAATATTTTTAATTTGGCGTAGGTATGTGACGACCCATGCCCACTGGTTTCGACCGGTGCAATCAGTCAACGCAGGGCAGCTTGTGGCGAGCTGTTGGGGAGTAGTGATCCCACGTACCTGAGCGGTCCTGGGGGACTCTGTCGTCCGACCAAGTCCTCCGCCTCTGGCTTGTCTTAACCGGCCGTCCAGAGTGGGGTCGCGAGAGCCGTGTTCTCGAGGGTAGATGTGCAAACCTCAGTGGCGAGTTGGCTATATGTTTAAAGTCCAGTGACACCTCTCTACCCCCAGCCCTCATACCGGTTTTGCCCTCGAGCCATCTTAGATGTCGCTTTTTGTGGGGGCTCATCTTAAGTGGGCGAGTCACCGAAAATAAAATTGCTTACCATTTTGTTCGACAGATATCCGATTTTATTCTCTATAACCCAGTATTTAGTCCACCACTTTCACCTAATAATCCAGTATATTTTAGATTCCATTAAATCTCAATAGTCAATACACCCTGGCGGGTGCTGCCTCTGCGTGCGTCCTATGACTCAGGCAGATGCAACATCCGCTCGGTGTACCTACCCCTCAAAATTTCATTAAATTGTCGAAAGGGACTCTGCGTGTTGGCTTCGGCTCCGCGTACGACTCCCAAAGGTCCGGGTCCATGTTCTGTGATGGGAAAGACAGTCACGCAGTCCCACACACTAATTTTTGCACGTAGAACCGATGGCCGTTGGGGCGGAAAGGTTCTCAATGGCAACCGCGTACTGGAAGGCGTAGCGTGGGTAGGCCCCCCACAAGGTGGACTGATGACCTGGTGAAGGTCGCAGGAGTCCGCTGGATGCGGGTGGCGCTGGACCGGTCATTGTGGAAATCTTTGGGGGAGGCCTATGTCCAGCAGTGGTCGTCTTTCGGCTGAAATGATGATGATGATTGCTTGTTTTCTTTACGTACACACAAATAAATTATATCAAACCAATAATTATACTATAAAGCAATAACAATATCCTTATCCAAATTACCTACAAGGGTTCCCATAATGTGACAGCATAAATAGGGCCCGTTATATAAAACGTCAGCTTCTGTCCCAAGATTTATATCCACCATTATTATAATATTACGACACGTGTCATTTTAACTGTCAAATATTTTTTTACTGAGCGTAAAAATGTTGGAGGAGAAATCTTGTTTATGGAAGGTTTGGGGATAAATAACCCGTATATTATAACAACTTGTTTCGTTTCATAGCTCCTATATTTTGCGCTTAAAACGTTGAGCTGTAAGAGCTTTTTAGATATCAGAATTATACGGAAGGTGTAAAAAAATCTCACTTTACTTAACACTTTCTTCTTTTATAAATAATGGCCTCTGTCCGAGAATTGGACAATTTTGCCAGTGTCGCGTATTATAAATATATCAGTATATCATATATTATATAAATAGTAAATTATATTGCCTCTTGGGCGACGTTGTTCGGTAATTGGCCTCGCTATTTATTCAGTTTATAGCTATACGTAATAAAATCGTTTCTTAGGAGGTCGAGGTACCGGGACAACCGAGTAATGACTCAATAACGCTACACGCGTTTTAGGATTAATTCTTCATTAGCTACACACTTCTTCGTTAGTTTACTGCACAATAAATAATACACATTAAACAAAATTTAGCACACAAAAAACAAAGAACTATTCAAGAGACGCACTCGCCATCTTGAGTATCAACAAACTTTACACTTTATTTTTAATTAACTCCTTTCCGATGAATATTGGTTGTCAAAAATAACTGGCGTTTGAGCCGCTCAGTTTAAAAAAAAGAATGGCTTCTTCTTAATTTTGCCAGTGTCACGGTATATTGCCACATTGAGCTAAAATGTACGGTAACTTAAAAATTAGAGCGTTTTTATTTATAGATGACATATTTGTGGCAAATTAGCATATTACATCCCGCACAATAGTAAGAGAGTCAGTCCATCGACGCCTGCAATAGTAGTCATGCTGACAATTGTCACACCTATCACAGTGTGGAAATTGGCACGCTTTTGGCACTTTTGAGGTATTAAAAAAAAACAATTCGCAGATGCAATTTGCAATGGGCAATTCGACAGACCTCCTTGGTGGGTGCGTATGTCCGCCGGTCATCCCCCAGACAAATGTTCCATAAATTTAATGGTAGATCCGTCAGATATAACCAAACATATACATATGGCCAGCTAGCTAAAGACATAATTCCATATGATGACATTGAGATGACCACATTGGCCAAAGGACCATGTGCAAATTAGCCCCAAAACCAACAGAGCTAAGAGTTATCTCATTTGATAGGTATTTTTATTTACTTATTTTCTTTATATGGACACCAAGTTTAACTCTATTGCAGAACTGAGATATTTAGACTTTTGTCAGCAAATTATATGTCAGCATTATTACGAAATGAAGCAGACAATAAGACCTGTTTATAGTCTCATCTCTGTTGGTTTTGGGGCCAGCCTCCATACAAATTTGCTCATGGTCCTTTGCTTACATTTACTTTACTTACTTGTACTGCAGAAAGCTTTTCTACAGTACAGTCTTGAAGCAATACCTAAATTCCCATGCGGAACATCCACCCAAATCCTACCCATCTTCGGGCCATTACACACAGCAGTGTAATCCTCGGGTGACACCTAATGCATTGTAATGTCGAATTATTCCCGCTAGTGTGCGCGCGCCCTAAGGGGCCGTTGGTCCCGCACGACTGACCGATACTGACTGGCCATTCATAAGCCTTATAACTATGAAATTAAGAACTATTATTGGTTAGTTAATTGTGTTGTTTGTGGAGTAGGGTATTTATTGTGGCTTCGTAACTAGATAGTCACTTGTTAGTCGGCGGTTTTAGGAGGAAATAAGTCAATTGGCGTAAAGTGACCGTGTATATCTTTGATTTGAACGCCAATCGACCGTCTTTTGTCTTGGGTCTGTACCGAACCTGTCAAAACATACCGCGTCCGCCGTATACGCCGCCACCCGGCCCTAACTTCACGCTGATAAGCGTCAAAATTCCTAAAAAGACTGAATTACTGGCGTCAAGCGTCTATAGATTACGGAAACTTTACCATCGGGCTGTGTGTATTTTTGCTACAAGCTCACTGGTTCGATCCCAGCCCTGCTCACCGGGGACCTTGATCACATTTTCTGTAGTATATGACATCTCTTTCAATTGAAAGAGATGTCATATACTAAAAAAAAATATTTTTTGCTAATTATGAATTTATAATTAGCAAAAAATATTTTTTTACAACAAAAAATAAAAACGCTCACGACTCAGCTGACAATTTTGTAACTAACCTTACTTATATCACAACTATACCTCAGAAATCTGTCAGTGTCACAGGAATTTAACTGTACAATTCTCTTCCTTCTGAAATATTGGATGTACAAAATGACCGAATACTTGCAAGTAAACTTAAAACACTGTTAACCGACCTCGCATGTTACAGCATCGATGAATTTGTCG
Source organism: Lathronympha strigana (assembly GCA_949128165.1). Lineage (NCBI taxonomy): Eukaryota > Metazoa > Arthropoda > Insecta > Lepidoptera > Tortricidae > Lathronympha > Lathronympha strigana. The sequence continues at coordinate 2,099,310 of OX421903.1, forward strand.
GGCAGCGTGGCTGACCGAATAGTATAAAGGATGACTCAGACCAGTCCGATCCGATCCGGGATCAGCGTACGTAGCAAAGATGCCAATCGCTCACGCTCAATAACGTATCGTAGCTACCTCTCTCTATCACTCTTCTTTATTAGTGTGCCATTACAGTTGCGTTTCGTTCGCGACTGAGCATGAGCGATTGGCATCTTGGCCACGCACCCTGATCTGGGCCTATACCACGAAAAACGAACGATTGCGGATTTGTATCTCAATCTCTGTCGCACTTGCATATTGGAATGACAAAGAGGTTTTCCCGTCAATGCCAATTTTCGATGTTCGTGGTAGGCGTGCTGCTCGGAGCCCTCTTAGGTCACGTGACGTTTTGTACAGAAACTGACAGATCGTCCCGTATCGGATCGGATCTGATCGGACTGGTACGAGTCATCCTTAAATACTAAGCTAGAACTTAGTCATAAATTAATAATGTAGGTATATGTAGTAGGTATTCATCTTAATTTTTTATGACTTGTACAATTACTTGTATTATTTTATCAATAAACAAGTGAATGATTGAATGAATATGTCCGAAATCGCAAAAAAATCCCCTAAAACACCGCCTTAGCTTTTCCACAAAGAAAATCCATCCAAAGTTAAATGAATGTAGCCGATGTAGCAATAATTAGCCTTTATTGGCATTGGAAGAATGCGGACGCCGATTCCGGCTATTTGTCAATGTGACTTTCATTCGCTTTGTTAAGGGTTCTCTATACATTCCCAGGCTTGTGAACAATTGGTAAATGAATACTGTTTTTTGTGTACAGGGTTGGTTGAATGTTTTTAGGGTTACCTCAAAAGGAAAAAAACGGAACCATTATATGATTACTTTGTTATCCGTCCGTCTGTCTTTAAAGGCTCTCTATCTCGTGAACGCGTAATAGTGGCCGTATGCCTTCCGTAATACTTATTTATAAGCCACTCCCACGGAGCCACGCCCTCTCAAATTGCACTCACACATGCACGCAAGTGGAGCGCTTGCGGCGCGCCACTAGCGCTCCGCGATACCGCTCCATCTAGCGTGATAGTTCTTAACTACTACGATAAAGCGATAAGCTCCACATTAGCATTCAGAAAAATATACTACAGATGGCGGTTTAACCAATATTACAAATAATATTTAAAAAGTAGAAAAATACACAGTTCTGCGGTCCCTTGAAGCTCTGAAACAACCAAACCTCTACGTCAACGCAATTAAAAGATACGGCCGTTTATGTCGCATTTTCCGTACATTGGCAATGATAATAAAATTTAGCAATAAGCAAGAGCTTGTAGTACAAGTACAGAAGAAAGGAACTGCTTAAAGGTTGACTTATACTAGAACGGGACGGGACGGTACGGGGCGGGGCGGGACGAGAAAATCTGGCAATTTCTATAGAAAGTGTCACGTGACATCCGAGGGCTCCGAGCTATCACGTGATTCTTTCTATTGAAATTGACAGATTTTCTCGTCCTGCCCCGTCCCGTCCCGTCCCATCCCGTGCTAGTGTGAGTCATCCTTGAAAAGTACTTTCTTACGGTAGATGTTGCTAAGTGCCTCTCTAAGGCGCATACGAAGGATATGGTAAGGAAATTCGAGGCTTCAGGTGTGTTCGCAGTAGGTCAGTTGGCAGAGCGTTGGGTGTCCTGGCTGAATCGATGAATTTTTCCAATTTTTAATCTTTTTAAGCATTTTGGTATCGTTTGGCGACGTTTCTACTTAAAAATAATAGCTAAGCGTAACATTTTAAATAAATAAATAAATATTATAGGACATTCTTACACAAATTGTCTAAGTCCCGGAGTAAGCTCAAGAAGGCTTGTGTTACGGGTACTCAGACAATGATATATATAATACACAAATACATAAATAGGTACATAAAATCACACAAATGCCTTTATCGGGATTCGAACTCAAGACCATCGGCTTAGCAGGCAGGGTCACAACCAACTGCGCCAACCGTTCGTTCTTTTAACTTTGAATGATTTGAATCACCCGAACATTCATATTAACAAAAAACCCATTTCATAATTCAAGATGGCATCCCGCCCGATTTTAAAGTAACTTTTCTTGACGTCCCAACGTTCATGAGAACACCTAGATGACCTAACAAGCAACCAGGTCACCCGGAAACTGCCTTTTGGAAAACATTTTGTCCCAATTGTAACCCAGATCCAATATATCCTGACCCCAAAACTGGTAATATCCCTGCGCCAGGCGAGATCAAAGTTACAGTGGTAGTTTTGGTCGTTGTGAAGAACCTAGAAGCTTGACAAGTCAGTCACTTCAGTTAATGTATTACTTCTTTTGCTGCCGACGCCTTTGGGCCTTACTAATGTTATGAAAATGTTCACGTGCCATGAACATACGACTAAATAAGCAGCAGCATTAGTAATATGAGCCGAAACGCACACTAAAATTACTAATTACGCACACTAGTGTATAGGATCACTCATAGGCAGCATTTTTTTTAATACTACGGCGGTGACAAACAAGCATACGGCTCGCCTGATGGTAAGCGCTCACCGTAGCCTATGGACGCCTGCAACTCCAGGGGTGTTACATGCGAGTTGCCGACCCTTTAAAAAAAGGAGGATTCGCTGTGTTGACAGCTAAAGGGGCAAGTTTTGCTCCGTGGGTCCCCAGCTGCTCCAGATTTGAGCGAGACGACATTCGTTGTGCTAAAAGAATATGCATCCGCTATGCCCATGCCTCTCTTACACTCTTATTTGTATAACTATATGAAAAAATAATTGTGAATAAAGTCTCTTTACAGTAGACATACATTACCGCACTAATGAGTACTTTATGTGCCTGCGTCAAAAATTAAAAGAGCCATATGTACCTACTGTAAAACGTCGTACGATTCATGTGCGAATAGGTAATTCGCAACTCGTGTCGATTTAAGAGGCCACAGTGGCCAAATTGTTATCATTCAAACGTCTAGATCTCAATATTGATAACAACTAGGTATCTGATATTCATACACATACTCGTAAAACTTCAACATATTTCCTTCAAAGTGGTAAACGTGAAAACATGATTTTTGACAAAAGCCTCGATACTTTTATTTTTCAAACATAGGTCCTTTTTTACATGATTTTGGTTAGAACGTCGAAACCCTTGAATTTATAAACATGATTCTTAGTTAAATAGTTAAGTAATAACTAGTTCTTAAATCTGGTAAAAGCTTTTATCTACAGAAATTGTAGTTAACGTGTTAACAGCAATTATCTGATTATGCCGTGTATTTTGACGCGCCTGCCTACTATCGCCTTTTCATGTTTCGCGTGCTCTTGCAATTAGGTCTATCCCGCTCTATTTCTGGTTTTCTTGCTCGCATATGTGGACTCTTAAAACATTCCCTTCGGTCGTGTTTTATTCTATCGCCACTCATTGTAAACTTTCTCATATTCAAACTTGTATCGTAATTTACTATTTCAATACAGTTGCTCAAAATGTGCCATTTTTTAACTCTTTTTCATTAAGTCTTGTTTAGAACGTGACGTTATGTTAAGTGAAAAACAGCTTAAAATCTTTTAATGTGTATGAATTTGACACTTAATGCTTACTTCAGTAAGCTCTTTTTCGTATGAAACATTTAACGTTTGTATCATTATTAATGCAAGTTCGCTAATGTCATTCTGAGCCACATTTTTTGACGTTTTTGTGCTGCTTGTCAATTTTTTTTAATACGTCAATGATGTAAAAACAACTTTTACGACCAAGTATGAAAAAACTATGTGTAGGCATCTTATAAAATAACAAAGGCGAAAACATCTTACCGCGTAGTATTTCTTATTTCCTTTCACCGCTACTCGTATTTCTGCAAAATTATGTTCTTATTTTTCTCCACATTCATCTATGGTTACCGACGTTGATATAATTATGTAGGGAGCTAGTAATAACAGTCTTATAAAAGTAATACGTATATTATCTAATTGAATATATACAATTTTGACGAATTTGTTGAGTTTTTAAGGGTTTGGACCCTTAAGCAACTGTTCCTTATACCTTTAGGAACTCTTATGAATTTAATATTACTATTTATTTTATTTATGTTTTGGTTCTCTTAAGGATGACTCACACTAGAACGGGACGGGACGGGGCGGGACGGGAAAATCTGTAAATTTCTATAGAAAGCGTCACGTGACATCCGAGGGCTCCGAGCTATCACGTGATTCTTTCTGTAGAAATTTACAGATTTTCCCGTCCCGCCCCGTCCTGTCCCGTCCCGTGCTGTGAGTCAACCTTTACTGCCTTAAATTAAGATCAAAATATCAAATATCAATTATCCTAATAATTTGAGTTTAAATATATTTCAAAGGCTACTTAAAGCTCATCCCGGGTTCTCTAAGTGCTTGACTCGCCTTGATTTAATAGTGTTTGGAATGTCGAGCTATTGAGTAGTATCGTCCTCAAGGGTCTGCCTTTTCGGCCTACGTTGAATAGCGACGTGCGTATTGTTTGATAAGTGGGTAAAAATAGTTTATTGGTTGTCCGGGTTTTATTGAAATGTTTGCTTAAATTAAGGTGGGACATTTGAAACGATTTGAGTGGCGAAAAATATAGACTTTTTTTACTTATGGGTTAAAATAAACTAGTCCAGGGGTTAATTTTAATTCTTCTTCAGGATGATGTTTAGTATTTAAACTTCCGTGTGACATGTCGCACAAAGTAACAAAATAATAACAAGATCGGATGGCCGATGGGGCAAAAAAATCCTTGAATGGAGACCACGTACTAGCAAATGTAGTGTGGGACGACCAACTTCGAGATGGACAGACGACCTGGTGAGGATCGCTGGGTTTCGTTGGATGCAGGTGGCTGTAGACCGGTCGCGCTGGAGTTCAATTCGAGAGGCCTATGTTCAGCAGTGGACGCTTACAGGCTGAAATGATGATGATGACGATGAACAATTCAGGTCACAGGGCGATAGCGTGAATAAAATAAATGGTTAAAAGTGGCGATATCGTTTGTGAGAGAGGTTGAAAAATTACCAGTGGTAAATTATTTATGAAAAATAAAAATACTATTTGAAATCATCCTATGAGTGGCTGACGTCATCCGTATGATTTGCTCGAGCCCTGGACACGACAATTTTGTCGGCCGTATACGTCCGCGCAATTCATCAGATTTTCAGTGGGTATGTCCACTGGGCATCCGCTAGACAAAATTTCCATACATTTATACGCAAATACGGCTAACGGCGTAACTCATGAATTTACACTCTACTTTTCATATCGAATGCGGGGAAAGAAAAATACATACAAACCGTAAAACTTAATGCGTTTAGAAAGTAGAAGAGCGGAAAAGTATAATTTTCAGATCCCAGAACCCACTTTCAGAGCATGAGATACTTATGAAATAGTACATTACGTACGATACAACGGCGAAAAAGAGGAAATTCGCAACGAGTGGCGATAAATTGAAAAACGACCTTGGGGAGTATTCTAAATCTACACGAGTTGCGAATTACATCTTCGCACGTGTATCGTACGACGTTTTACAGTACATATGGCACTTTGAACATTCGGCTTAGGCACGTAAAGGGCTCATTTTTGCCCTAGGGCGGTAAAGTAACACCATGTGTGCTATAAAATAATTTACAAAACTACACAAGTAAGACTCTTGAGACTTAATTTAGACACCTGTGTCGCTACTAAATTGATAAAGTCCCCAATCTCAATCAATAATCGTCCGTGAAATCAGACAAACTGTTCTCAACTTCTTCATTCAAAATAATTGCCGACTTTGTCTTTGTAACTCAAGAATTAGGTACTGACAGTTTCTTTGTCGAGAAGTGTTGGAAAATGTGACTCAAATTTGGACTCATTATATTGAGTCATTCGTTCATTTCTTGTTGTTTAAAATTCGAGTTTGATTCGACTTAAATTGTTTCTCTTCATTGGGAGTGGAATATAATTATTTTTGGATTTATGCGAAATACGCGTTTTAGAACAGGTATATTTCGGAGGTGTTTTGAAAGGTTTACTAGTCTGGGATTAATGAAGGATCGAGTCTCTCGAGAGTTTTATAGTTGAAATCAAACTATTGTAAATATTTTGAGTCAACACGGTTAAGGGTCGTAGACACAACTGAAATAAGCACTAGTGCTGTGGTCCTCTATATACGTGGTGTCCGCAAGTTGTCTTTTATGCTTTGTCTAGCAATGGCGTTTAAATGTTATTTCGGCAAGCCGTAGCTGATTTGATCTACGATTTGTTTGGGTTTAAAAATATGTGCTGGATTGCCGCACGCAAGGGAAGCCGGTAGGAATCCAGTTTTATGAACGCCCCGCGACTGCTGTCTAGTAATTGAGGTGTTATGTGCCGGGAACTCAGGGACGCAGCAAAAGACCCCAACGTTATGAGCTGACAATCTGGTACCTACCGACTTTATAATACGTTCAAGAAATTACTTAAACTGTGGCACCAAAAATTTTCGGATGTGATGAAAAGAAAAATATGGCATTTTTTGCAGGATTTTTCAGAAGGTCATTCAAGTCAGAAATTCACTTCCAGTATTTCCGACGTATAAGGTACCAACTCTCTCCTGAATGACCTGAATCCTCTAAGTTTACGTTTTCCGGGTGCTTTTTCCGCATTTATTTTCATGTTTCCTCTCAGAGCTTCTTAGATCCCTTATTGAGTAGGAACTTAAATGTCGCGAATAAGGGGTTTAGAAAGGTTACGGTATCTCTTTATCTGTCAGAAAACTAACAAACCCGCGTTTGTGAAAAAAAAAAAAAAATTGTTTATATAATTATGTGAAAATACTGGATGTTGCCTTTAACAGGAGCAACAAATAAATCGTAGGTGATCCTCGCCAAACTGAACAACAAATCTTCAGTGTCTTTTAAAAATAACTTGTGTTTTGATTTTTATTACACAAGACGCAATGTACTGCGAATTTTGTCATTTTTGTACTATGACAAGAGACGTCAGTTACTTTGATGTTAACTTACATTGAAAATACTATTTATTTAGTTTGTGAAAGTGAAAACCTACAGAGTAAGTACATTATGTTGTAAAAGTTGTTGAACAAAAGTTGTTTAGTTTGAGGAAGCCTACCTGCGATTTAATTTAGACCCGGTATATAGTTTACAGATTATCCTGACCCCCACAGTAGACAATGCCAGTCCCGTTGAGGAAAAAAGTGAACTGCACTACATCATCCCAATATGGCGCCCTCTCAAACACCATAACTTTACAAGAGCAAAATCTTCCATAAATAATTGATAAATGTACACCATCAATCACACTATTCATATTGCGATTGGTTTCGTGAACGTTTCAATTTCTACTTTTTTCCCGGTGTATTTTGCTTTTCAATTTCTAGCGAAACATATGATGTTCCGTTGAATCGATATCATATTCGCAACCCGCACCTTAAGAACCGTAGCCACTCGTACAATTCAGGTAGCTGTAGCTACTACCTCTCACCCATATTTTATTTGACAATAGAGGTCAATATTAATAATATATAGTGTTAGAAGGGGTCAAAATGATATATTTCCGGCTAGGGCGTACATTGAAATCCGACTGAAGCGATGGAATATACAATAGAATCCCGAGCGTAATGAGGGATTCAAGCGTTAACGCCCAAGACGAAAATAATTTTGATACCGTGTGACACATACTGCTTTTTAAACCAACTAAGAGAAAATAAACAAAACCTGTAATAACAGAAAACAGAATCATACCAACACCACGATGCCTAGTTAATGCCCGAAAACGTAAAAATGTGTCCTTGAACTATGATCTCTCCCGGCAGCGGAAAAAAGTGCCACTTTGATCCCTCCTAGGTTGCAACAGAAAAATCCCTTTCATGAATTATTAGTGTGAAATAGTACATTACGATACAAGTGCAAAAAAGGGGAAATTCGCAACGAGTGGCGATAAATTAAAACACGACCGTAGGGAGTGTTTTAAATCGACACTAGTCGCGAATTTGCAACGTGGGACTAGGTTGATTTGTGTAAGATTTATATTTATTTATTTTTTATTTATTTATTTTTATGTTGATGAAATTTTCTCATTTTATATTTGCTTCAGCAAAAGCTTCAATACTATGGCACCTGCGAGATAAAATGCGAGCCAAGGTGGAACCATTTTTCGCTGCATCCGTCATCTTCAAAACCGCAAAATCTATTCAAAAGCATTTGAATATATTTGCGAGGGAAAAGTTGGAAAATTTCCTTCGTCTGTCCATTTGACTTACTATATACCTACCATGCATTACTGATTCACACACGATTGTTAAGTAAGTAACTATAGAAAGTTTCTATAGAAAGAATCACGTGATAGCTCGGAGCCCTCGGATGTTAGGTGACGCTTTCTAAAGAAATTGACAGATTTTCCCGTCCCGCCTCGTCCCGTCCCGATCTAGTGTGAGTCATTCTTTATTAAAGTAAAATATAATCAATTTCACCAGTTTAAGTACAGGGTTTTACAGACCTTCACAATACAGAATGTTAATTGAATAACTGGCAATATTTAAGGACGTGATTATAAGAAGGAAAATAAATGTTTTAAAAAAGAAGAAAAATTGTAACAACTTTTAGAATAGCACCAACTCCAAAATCACAAAAAAAATTGTGTTTCATACATTTCGGCAAATCCGATGTCGATACTTTATACAGGATGTCCCACGGCGACGCCACATTGAGGAAAAGTACCTTAAATATCAAAGAATTTTTAAATTACCTAACTACCTACCTCTACCTACCTTAAATCTAAAGTAGGTCCTTGAGGCATTGTACCTTTTTGCAAATTTTTCGTAGAAATCGCGAAACGTCTGGTTGATGTTACTGGTGACCCAAGAGCTGGTGGCTTCCTCGCACAACGTATCAGCATTGCGATACAACGAGGAAATGCCGCCAGCATCCTAGGTACAATGCCTCAAGGACCTACTTTAGATTTAAGGTAGGTAGAGGTAGGTAGTTAGGTAATTTACACTTACTGTATATATTTCGAAAAAGAATTTTTAAAACAGGCATTAACAGGCTGTTAAACTGTGGAACTCTCTTCCCCTTGACGTAAGACGTGCTCAAACTATAACTGCCTTTAAGTTGAAACTCAAGGAATACTATCTGTCTCTTCCTTAGCTTTTCTTCTTTGACACTGTCGTTTCTCTTCTTCACTCATCGTTATGTATACATATATTATGTATGTATGTTTACGTATGTATTTATTATGTATGTATGTTTATGTATGTATGTATGTATGTTTTATCGTATTATTATTTTGGTATGTATATTTATTGTGTGTGTTGTTTGTGTGCTTTTGTTAATCTCTGTGCCACCTAATAAAATTTTTCATTTGATCTGTACTCCACTACCCAAAGGTTGTCTGGAAGAGATCGCTCTTTAGCGATAAGACCGCCTGTTGTTACCCCTTACTGTTCTGTATTATTATTTTCTCTTGTAACTGTATTTCATCTGTGTGAGGTTTTCAATAAAGAGTATTGTATTGTATTGTATTGTAACAGTATCGATTAGTGGAAAAGAAAAAAAAACAATTTTTGTATTTATCTGGTTGTGACAAGCTAAATTAAAAAAAAAACTTTAAATGCAGTAATACTAAGTCTGAAAAATAAAATAAAGTCTTCTTTCAGTAAAATATCCTATCTATGATATTTAAGGTACTTTCCCTCCATGTGGCATCGCCGTGGGACATCCTGTATAGGAGAAAAAAAGATGTTTTCGCGATTTCAGAGTCTCTTTTTTTAAACAAAAACATAGAGCAGATCAGATTAATCCAGGTTATGTTTGTGAAAATTAACATTCAAGGTCTTTTGTCAATGCCAGTTTGCCAGATGTGTTTAGGGTTCCGTACCTTAAAAGGAAAAAATAGAATCCTTATAGGATCACTTTGTTGCCCGTCTGACTGTCAAGACCCCTTGTATTAGGAACGCGTAGAGGTAGCAAATTGAATTTAATACCATATACACAAGTCTGCGGTCCCTTGAAGCTGTAAAAAATTCAAACCTCTACGTCAACGCGATCAAAAGATACGGCCATTTATGGCGCACTCGCACTTCCCATATATTTGGTAGTTTTTGAACACATTTGGTACTTAAAAATACTGGTGGCACGGAACTCGCGGTGTGCGGCAATCATACGGTTTTAGGATTTTCTCTTATACTTGTGCTACAAATTATTACTTTTTCCAATTTTGTGATTCTAGGTCAACGGGAAGTACCCTATACATTTTGATTCCCATTGCAAATGTATGGGAAATGCGACATGAACGGCCGTTTATTTTTTACAGTTTCAAGGGACCGCAGACTTGTGTACGTGGTATTAATTATAACTTGCTATCTTTACGCGTTCTTGAGCTAAAGGGTCTTGCCAGACAGACGGACGGACAGACAGACGGACGGACAACAAAGTAATCCAATAAGGGTTTCGTTTTTTTCCTTTTGAGGTACGATAACCTAAAAATATATAATTATGTTTGTGTTATTTTTGTATTAAAATCTACTAAAATATCTCCAAATAATGCCCTTTTACATCACAAAGTAATATAAGTAATTAAACAGCACTCATGTCAACGCGTAACTCCGCGGAGACTTCACGAACTCGAGGCCTTTTCCACTCCAGGTGACTTTCAACTTATTTTTCATGCCTCTATATAAAGCACAGACTTAGTAACTTTGACTTTCGTTTTGTAAATTCGTCTCAAACTTTCCACATTTACATGAATAATTGCAGAGCAGGGCATCATTTTGCCCGACGCCTATAGCTCAAGAGTGAATTATTTAAATTTACCCCTCTATCGGGGATACTTTGTTTCTTTTTAAGAAAGTATAATTTAATTTTTAAAAAGGGCTTTGCTTAAGTAAAGGGGGAAATAATAAAACACAGTTGCAACCGCAACAGTAATAAAAAATCCTAAGGTGAATATGGCCTGCGTTGAATATTAAGCACAGTACGCAGCTACCTACTTAGTCGATTTAACCCAATGACGGAATTTACCTACATTGACCTTTAACTACGTACTTCTACTTTGGTAATTATAATCATAAGCTTTGTCTGTAACTTTATGAATAGATTTAGATTTTATTTACTGAAAGTTCGTTAATTTGGAGGAAATTGACCATTAACAGAACAATACTTAGACCATTTAACCAACTGGCAATTGACAGGAGTTCCCTCTGCCAAAAGCATGACCAACGAACATGACCAAATTTGTACGTTTCGTATTTACGAATAGCCATACATTTCAGGTGCCCCTCTATCGTAAAAATCGGCAAAGTTTTTTTGTATAGTGAACGACAAACCATGCCAGTCCGATTATTTAGATTGTCTAAGCAAGAATGTGATGTCTCAATCTCAAGAATCTTCTCGTAAGTTGATAATGGGTTGCAGTCTTCTGACAAAGTTTACCTATATCTCAACCTTATGCCAACACTTTCGAATAGCGTCTCGTTAATTTTGTATTAAGCAGAGACGAGAAACTTACGTACAATTTTATAATTCAAAGAAAAATGGAAAAATTCCCCGCGTGGAAGGATTCGAACCCACGACCTCTCTGAACACCGGTCAGATAGCTCTGCCAATTGAACTATCGACGACTGATCGACCCCGGCGAATATTTCCACTATTTCTTTCTTTTGTTTACACCTTTGGGAGACGCATAGCGACATTTACCCAAAGTGTTAAACACATGTACCGCATCGATGTTCTAAGACATTTAGACGCAGGAATTACGCAGGGAATTTTAATTTTTCTTTCAATTTATAGCGTCTTGTTGTTTCTCGATCCCAACATAATTTCAACGGATAAAATTTTAGATTGAATAATTTATCACAACAGTTAGCAATAAGCTTGTGCAGACATAAATCAGTAGTTTCCGTAATATTTCAGAGTTAGACCGTTGCAGTGCGGGCTAAGTATGCCATAAATTAATATTAATTTAGTATAATAGAGTGAAATATGCCGTTTGGGTGGGTTCTTATGAACATTCTTTTTGAAATTTAAAAACGGGATGCACATTATAGATTCGAAAAATCAAATGTAAAGTTTTGTCATGATAACACACCGATAATGGATCGCGTATGGGTAATGGGAGGGTGTATCCAAAAAATCCATACTAATGAATTAAGGGCCAATGCCAAAATCGCGAAAAAAATTGGCTGTTACATACAAATTGGCGGCATGTGTGAAACAGCAAATGATTTCTCGCGATATTATGGCAGTGGTTCCACTATAAAAACTGTTCAGTGACTAAAGAAACACCTGTCACTAGCTTCAGCCTCAGCTTTTGCCCGCGACTTCGTCTGCGTAGAAATTAGGGTGTGCAATCGATGAACTCAAAAACCGAGTTTTCGGAACCGGTTTCGATTATCTCCTCCACAAAACCGAATCTCCGGTTTCGGTTATTTGGGCCACCCGTACTAGAAATCAATTAACCAGGAGTCGAACTATCCCCGAACCAAATTTCATCTCAATCCGTTCTGCAGTTTTAGCGTGAAGAGATAACAGACTAAGTTACTTTCGCATTGTACGAGTATAATATTACTATGGATAGACTACGCTTTCCAACCATAAATTCCTAGAGCGAAAACCCAGCCCGCTCAAATACCATCTATAAAAGCGACTATCGACTCGCGAACATGAGTAATGAAATTTAATAGTCGGGAGAACCCGGAGGCGGGGCCTAGTCATCATAAATTCAAACCTAGGGAGAGGTATTCCCTTGTAAAACGAGTTTTTGCCTCAAGTATTTTCACTAGTGGCGTAGTGGCAGGGGGTTCTCGGAAAACAGAGTACCCGATTAGCGTGCTTTGTTAAAAAAAATGCAGTCATGTTTGTGACAGCGGTTGACATTTCAAAAATTTCAATATGTCTAAATCGAAAACCATTTCAAAATAAATGCCTCGCCTGTAGATCAGAAAATATATTTTTTTTATACAGTATGTTAGTATAATTATTTATAAATATAGTTTAATTGCGGATTTAATACTGAAACAGAGTTGTGACGTCACAATTTTCATAATATAAATGGATTTTTACACGTAAATAGTTATTTTTAATTTTTCTACATCTTTCTTTTGTTAAAGGCAATAATGCTGCCAGTAAATATATTAGTCAAATCATAACAATCATATAAGAGTTACATTAATTAGTGCATTATGTCAAACCATACAATAAAAATTAGTACATAAAAATATGAAATGTTTTCAATTACAGATGAAATCTTAATGAAAATCAAGTTTAAGTTGTGAAATTGCTTACAATTTATATAATTAACTACAAAATCAAGTTTTTTTTTAAAATTTAGTTTTAAAATTACTGCCCCAAAACTGACCGCCGCAGTAAAGTTTTTTAACGACACACTCTTATTGGGTACAATATTTTCTGCAAACGCCCATAAGTAAAGTTTCGGCCCTACTCAAGCAATGGTTCATTATGATGTTTTCAGCCAATTATGACGTCTATTTGACAAAGACTAGTGATTCCCCCAAGGATTTTCATAATATTAGATCATGGGTCAACTTCCAACGACTGCAATTTTGACCAACGACCTTAACCATGAAGACTACGCGATTGTGGGTTCTTAACTGTGCTCAGTTGTATAGCAGCGACTCAATTTAGGTCCTAAGCTGAATCGCGTTAAGACGTCGCGTCATGGTGGCCCAGATTGGCGGTTAATTTTTTTAGAAGTCCTATCAAGCATTCGAAGAGCTGCGGTTGCCGATGACACTGACTCTCCATCAAGTTGTAGAAGAAGCTTATTGCAACGTTTCGGTTATAGCCAAGATTCTCATCAGCGAGGAACCCACTTAAAGCGGTGGGGGGTAACGCCGCACATCCACCGGTACTAGCAATGGGAATTACAGCCCATAAGATTATTATGAAAATTGATGATTGCTGCAGGTCGTTTCAATAAGTCAGTGGAAGGATTAGGTGGATTCTAGAAATTCGTTATGGAATTTAGTCATTTATAACGTCCAGGTTATTTTCAAATAAGTTTTAATGGACATTTGTGGTAGTCAATTCGTAGTTTAAATGTTATTCGGTTAAAGTATTTAGACTGCGGTTTAATAGGCCGTATTACTAGAAAACTCCCGTGAGTATTAGACATATTAATATATTTATATCGGGTTACTCGCGGCAATAAAGTCGAAAATCGCTTGGCATATTTTGGAACGATCCGTGTTCCTTAGTCATGAGTCCGGCCAATGAAATAAGAATAAGTGTCGACCAACATCTTCACGCTCTCGCTACGAAGTTGTGGTTGGATCAAGGGTCAGATGCAGAAGGCGAAGAAGAAGAAGAAAAGAGAAGTGGATCAATCCTCTCTTTGCGGCCCTAACCACTGGCAGCCTGGACCCTGCCCCGTTGCAGGCACCCTAGGTTAGGTTTTTATAAATAAAGCATTTAATTAAGCAAGTTCAATAGTACGTACCTTATTAAAGTCCATAGAACCAGTAAAAGTTTGTCAAAAAAGCACTAGGAACATTTGGCTTTAGAATTTTCGTCATCCGGCTGATTAGCAGTTCCAATCAACGAGGCAAAAAACGGACGTACGTACAAATCCTATCACGTTCCAAAACTCTTTGATATGCCCAGTAACATAAAAGGACGGTAGCTCTGTAAAAAGCTAGCCAAGTGCATGCCGGATTCGTTATTATGGCACATTTTTTAACAGTTTATACGTATGTTTTTGTTTTTAAAGTTACATACTTCAGTATGTAACAAAACTTAATTTGGTGAATTTTTTAATTAAATTGAATTTTTTACTATCATCTTTTGTTTGACGATAACTGTATTTATAAGTGAGTATAAAGGATTACTCACACCAATCAATCCGGGACGATCTGTCAGTTTGTATAGAAAATGTTAACCTTCGTGCTCCGAGCTATCACGCGATTATTTCTATAGAAACTTACAGATCGTCGTTGATCGAAGTGCAGTAACAGCTAATACATTTAAAATAACTACTTATTCTACCCTCCGGCCGGCAAGAAGCCAATTGCAGGCCGCTACGCCAAACAAATTCGCCGCTTACCGACAGAAAAATAGTGTACAGGCCTTGGCCAGTGAATAAGAAAGTCTCAGATCATATGTTTGTCGACCTCAGCTTCGCTGCAGACGAATAATTACACGAGATCTGAGACATTTCTTACTTTACAGGCGTCGGTACGTAACTTACTATTCTTAACTTTACTTCTTTTCTAAAAATACTGTTTGAGTAAAATTTCACAGTATTTGCGGTCTCCGCTACCCAAGCATGATCGATAGCCTCCCATTGCGTAACTCTCTGTGATTAGCTCCCTTGGGGTATTACTGTATCCTTTGTCAGTTTGTACAAAAAGCGAAAGACAAGGTATAATAGCAATTTTGCTCCAATGGTATCTAAAGAGATTTTTACGTTTAAAATTGGCTTGTTTTCTGTTTAGACTGTTTTCCACAGTTTACGCGCATTTGTCAATTCGACAAAATATGAAATGAACGTTTTAGACGATTCGGTACCCAGCTTGATAGAGGTATGACGTCACCCTAAGAGTGTATATTTGGAGCATTGCGTTATACTCGTATGCGAGTGAGACATGGAAACTGACACAACGGGACGGAAGATGATTGGAAGCCTTTGAAATGTGGTGTTGGCGGAGGATGGGAAAGATTAGCTGGGTGCCTAGCCAAGATGTCAATCGCTCACGCTCAGTCGCTAACGAAACGCAACTGTCATTGTCACAGTAATAAGGAAAAGTGATAGAGAGAGGTAGCTACGACACGTTATTAAGCGTGAGCTATTGGCATCTTGGCTACACACGCTGGACCGAAAGAAAGACGAATGAGGAGGTACTCAGAATGGTAGGAGAAAAGCGATGCCTATTGGAAACGATAACGAATAAGAGAGGCACAATGATAAGCCATGCGGCACGACAGCTTTTTTTTAATAATCTGCAGGGTACAAAAACTAGTGTATGCAACGGCTCACAATTGTTTCTTAAAGTTCTCTGGTATAACAGCGACCCTTGAATTATAAGAACCCTAACTATAACACTGTTGCATAAACTACTATTAATTAAAGTCGACATTAAAGGCCTGCCACAAGTGTCCAACACTGGCGCAGACAAAACTAGTACCCTAACGGATACCAATCTAAACTTCTTCTTCCTGGCATTTTGCCAGCTTATGTCACGACTCTTGGAGTCCGCTTTGGCAACTAATCCCAAGATTTCAAGATTTACGAAAGCGACTACTATCTGACCTTCCAACTCAGATAATAAATTAGGTCTTATTGGGATTAGTCTGATTTCCTCGCGATGTTTTCACTGAAACATTAATGTTCGAGCCGGGATTTGAAGCCGCGACCTTTGGATTGGACGCACGCTTTTATCAGCAACGCGGATGTCAATCTATACTACCTATCATTCCTGGCCTGCAATATCGGCTCGTCAACGTCCACAAATAAGCGGCAGTCAATAAAATGAAAAGGCTTCCGGCTTTTAATTTGTTTTATCTGCCAACAACATGGGATCGGGTTGTGTTCCTGAAAATAGCACTGGCTGGATGCGGAGCTGAAACTACAAAACTAATATTATGACATAAGATAATACACAAACAATTGAAACAATAGAGTAGTAGAAATTATTATATAAAATAAACCTATCAAGGAGGAGCGTAAATAAACCAGGAACTTTCCAGGAAATAGCTGATTTTTGGGCTTTTATGTGTGTATCACGAATATTTGTTCCTGAGTTATGGATGTTTTCTATGTGTTTAAGTATTTGTATGTATCTATAATATTAATCGTCGCCTAATACACACAACACAAGTTTTATTGAGCTTACAGAGCATATAAAGAGCAGTTCTAATGGCTGTAGGCGTTAGATTGAATCCATCAACTGAAAAAAAAGTGTATTAAAGGCGGTAGCCAAAATTTCATACTCAGTTTATCAATGAATTCATTCATATATTGTCCATACACTTTTGAACCCGTGTGTACCCAGTTTGCATGCTCATACCCTTTTCAGTGCTACCTCTTACTTTATTATCATCATCATAAACTCCCAGCTCTCTCTGTCCTGCGCCAGCACACGGCTTCTACTTTTTCCTTCACTTGGTCCACGTAGCTTTCTTCGTCTTAGTTTGGCTCTACCTCTCTTGCCTTCTATCTTTCCCTCCAGAATAGTTTTGAAGAAGTGGTCATGCCGTATCAAATGTCTAATAATTTTTCCGCGTCTCACTTCAATGGTATTCAGGATCGTTCTTTTCTCATCTAGGTACTCTAAACAACACCTCCTCATTCCTTATTTTATTAATTTATCTCATAAATATAATCTGACAAGCAATCGAGCGCAGTAACAGTAGGTTAGAGACATCCTACTGTCTTTTTCTTACGGTAGTATTACCACGCCGAAAAAAGGGATGGATATGGTTTTTTTGTCCTACTTATGATCGTTGACTTTTTTATACAATACAATACAATAATCATTTATTTCGAACAAAAGTCCATAATGTGTTAGTAACATTACATATTAAAACTTAGGTGGAACCCATCGATCCGTCCCTCCGCGAACATACTCGATGCGCTACAGTGTCGCGGCAGCCCGAACACCACCCTGTACGCGTTGTTGTACTGTACCCGCAGAGCGCTACTACGACGGTGACAAACAAGCATACGGTCCGCCTGATGGTAAGCGGCCACCGTAGCCTATGGACGCCTGCAACTCCAGGGGTGTTACATGCGCGTTGCCGACCCTTTAGAAAAATAGGAGGATTCGCTGTGTTGACAGGTAAAGGGGCAAGCTTTGCTCCGTGGGTCCCCAGCTGTCAACACAGTGCATCCTCTTGGCGCTCTGGCAACCTTACTCACCAAATAACCAAACTCAATACGAATGAGCAGGGTCTAGTGTTATTGAACTGTGGTTTTCTGTAAGGTGGAGGTAATTCCCCAGATGAGTTTGCTCTGCTCCAGATTTGAGCGAGACGACATTCGTTATGCTGTGCCCTGCCACACTAAACGATATGCATCCGCTGTGCCCATACCTCACTTTCCAGACTATATGCAATATTGACGAATACTTCAACTACTGCTCTTTAGTAATAGCATAAGTAATCGATTTCTTAATAAAATGATAATTAATATTTTTACGTTGCTTGTAGCGAATAAACAAATAATAATATTGTCAATAAAATATCTGTTGGCAGGAAATGTTGGATGACGTCTATACAGTTCGCATTTCATAAGTAAATTAACTTCCGGCCTTTGCATTCCTTATACATGCTATACAGGATGCAATAATTTAATCGGGCTTAGAGGGGAAATACCGAAATTAGCTTTCAGCATTTTTATAGTTGGACACAGTTATAAAGAAAGCGATAACCATTGATCATACTGTAAAAAAAAAACTGTTTAAACTTTGTAAGGTTATCCATTACATTTTCTACCTAAACCTAAAACCGACGAAATTTAGGAGTCCCTTAGGAGTAAGCTTAATTAAGGCATGTGTTATCGGTACTAGACTAAGAAATGTATCTTTCAAAATAATTAAAAAGTAATGATATATTTATACATTATTACAGTGACAACTGTGAAATTACAGATGACTTAATGCTAACGTAATACGTACACTAGACTGATTTATCACCTCGCAAAAATCTACATAACTAGTATCTTATAATTTTAAAGCATGAATTACCTAAATCATTTATTATTTATAAAAAGTAGTTTATCTCAGAACAAAATATATTCGTACTCATCACCACACAAACCCCAGAATCAGACCTTCTAGCTTCGTAGTTAAGGTCACTTTCGAATAGACCGGAGGTATATTAAAACGGTAAAAATCTACAAATCACAATCAAGATGAAAAATATACCTAAAAATAGCAAATTCAACAATAATCCCCTCCGGAACCCAATGCTCCTAAACTTCATGTACCATTATTATTAAGAAATCTTAAAAGCATTTCCCTACAAGCCGATAAAATCTTCCACCCTGTATGCCACATCACACGCACGGCACGTCCCCGTCTATGAGACGCATATTAAGACAGGCTATTTACAACAGAATAAAATGTTTTGACGCCACTTTTATTGTCCCCAGTATATGCCGTGAATGTTAATATAGTCTGTCAGACGAAATTGGCAAAAACAGGGCTTGTTTCAATGAGTAATTTATTTATCTATTCCAGTAATATTTCTACTATATTATACCCTAGTTTAACGTGACCGTAACCCCGGGTTTCTTTAGCCGTTCCTTTAGGGATAACATGGCCCATCCATTAAAATTTATTTATTCAGATTACATACATATAATTATATCTATGGTTTTGTAAGTTCGAGTCATACCTGCGTTTTTTTTAAAGAGGCCTCAAGCGTCTGAAACTACAATTAAAATTGTGCATTTTAATACTCTGATCTTAGTTTTAGGTACCTATCTAGTTAGAAAAAAACTTGTTTTTTTTTGTATAATAATAAATACGCAAAAAAAACGATTTTTTGAGTGATTTTTGAAGATAATATTGTCTTCTGTTACCGCGATTGTTATTCATTGAAATTAAACACTTTAGAACGGAGTCATCTTCTTAACCCTGTGAAAACGAGTGCTGTAAAGGGCTCGAAACGTAGGATCATGGTGTTAATAAACGCGATTAATCCGTTCTAAAGTGTTTAATTTCAATGATTTTTGAAGTAAAATTTCTCAACAATAATTCCGTAATATGCAATTGTATGCTATAAGACTAATGTAGCCTCGTTTGAGGGGTGACTCACACTAGAACGGGGCTAGATGGGACGATCTGTCAGTTTCTATAGAAAACGTCACGTGACACCCGAGAGCTCCGTATCCGTAGCTCGGAGCTCACGTGATTCTTTCCATAGAAATTGAAGGTCGTCCCGTCCCGTCCTAGTGTGACACATCCTTAAATCACACCAAAAATTTACTAAATCCATGAGCGTTTTTCAATTGTTTCTAAATATTCAGTAAGTATAGTTAACAGTCATTTCTGCTATGAAAATAAAATATCTTCTTCTTCTTAGGGTTTTCCCGGCTTATGGCACGGCTCTGGGAGCCTGGGGTCCGCTCTGGCAACTAATCCCAAGATTCGACGTAGGCGCTAGTTTTACGATAGCGACTGCCATCCCTTCCCACCCAGAGGGTAAACTAGGCCTTGGGATTAGTCCGGTTTCCTCACGATATTTCCCTTCACCGAAAAGCGGTCGGTGAATACCAAATGACATTTCGTACATAATTTCCGAAAAACTCATTGGTTGCCGGCAGGATTTGAACCCAAGACCTTCGGATTGAAGTCTCACGTCTTATCACTGGGCCACCAACGCTCTTTTTACCGCTTAAATTACGAAAACAACATTTTGAAATTAAACACTTTAGAACGGATTAATCGCGTTTATTAACACCATGACCCTAAGTTTCTAGCCCTTTACAGCACTCGTTTTCACAGGTCATCATCTAAACCCTGTGAAAACGAATGCTGTAAAGGGCTCGAAACGTAGGGTCATGGTGTTAATAAACGCGATTAATCCGTTCTAAAGTGTTTTATTTCAATGAATAACAATCGCGGTAACAGAAAACAATATTAACATTTTGAAATTAGGTACTTCAAAAGGCATAGTCTTCTAGTATGTATTAGCTATAGTAACACTTATATAATAGAGTGCGTATCTTGACAGATCCCTTAATAGGATCCGAGGGCACCGCTCAATTATCCGGAGACTCCTCGCCAATATTCCTCTATCGATAGGGATAGGGTGACCATGCAGCATGGGTAGAACTTGGACAAGATTTTTGAAACTTTCTTTCTTCCTTGTGCATCGGTCAGTCATAATCGGACAGACAGAGTGACAAAGTTTCTTTCTTCTTAGTGTTTTCTAAAAATAATTAAAAACAAAAACAAAGGTTGGTCTACAATGCCCAGAGGGTCTTATAAAGCTAGTAATACATTGCCTAAAGGGCATTCTATAATTAAAATGAAAAATTATAAATTGTAAAAAACCCTGTGAGGATTAACATATATATATAACTTACGAACGCTTCCCTAACTGGCTTATGGGGCAGAAAGGGGCGACAAGAAAACCACCCAAATTTGCTGCTTTTCCCAATTTAAACCATTCTTTGTTCTCATTTTTAAATAAAGTCCGCAAAAATCTATTAACATATTCACCCCAACACTACGCCAAGATCGGTTACCTCAAGTCAGTTTAGCGTAATGTGTTCCCTCACTATGAGCTTTCCTAACAATGGCGGAGAGTACGTCCTGGTTGCCAAGTTAGTTATTCTAGATTCGTGTGTACTTAGGTTCCTACCTGAGTCCTATATCTATTATAAACCGGCGAAGAGCATGCTCAGTGTAGGTTTCCGCAGTTTACCGCCCGTCACAATAAAGCCCGCGAACTTAAGAGTCCGGTATATGTCTAAAGATCGGCTTTCGTCAACTGTGCAATTACGAATACTGAAGATTTTTGGTCACATTTCCAGAAATGAGAACTCGATGGAGGGACTGGTGGTTTAAGGCCGGGTGGAAGGCAAAACATCACGCGGACGGTCACCAACTGGCTGGACTGACCTGATTAAACAAGCTACCGAGTCCACCGTGATCCAATGCATTCGCAACGACTGTAAACGGCAAAAATGGAAGAAAATCGCTAAGAGAGCTATCCTCGAGATAGTTTACGACCCAACGAACATCTCTCTAAGTACCTAGTCTGCGCAACCAGGGTGCGTAGCCAAGATGCCAATCGCTCACGCTCAGTCGCTAACCAAACGCAACTGTCATTGTCACACTAATAAAGAAGAGTGATAGAGAGAGGTAGCTGCGATACGTTATTAAGCGTGAGCGATTGGCATCTTGGCTACGCACGCAGGACCACACCACGACGATTCGACCACCAAGCGAAACGTAGGGTCATGGTGTTAATAAACGCGATTAATCTGTTCTAAAGTGTTTAATTTCAATGTATAATCACCATTTCAAACGATAAATACAAAAATTATGACATGTTTTCTTTTCAGTAAAATAGTTTTTTGCTTCTTCTGAAAAACCGTGTTTTGGTTGTTACAGTAATTCGTATTATAACTGACTCCATCTCGCACTTGGCCGGTTTTTTAAATACAAAAATGCACAACTTTGATAATAACATTTCCGTACCCGGAATCAATTCAACACAAATAGACTTGAAAAACAAACAAAGCTTACACATCGAATTTCGTCCGAAATACGTTCACTATCCATACAGTCCGATATTGTAAGCGATTACCAATATTGACTCTCAAAACTATAATTTTAACAACCTCTTAATTATTTTAGACGTATTATTGGGCATTTCCAGAAAAAAAAGCACCATTTAAATAAAAATGTATACTGTTATAAACAACACCCGGTACAAAAAATTACCAATAAAAATACTAAATAGCAACGGTTAATACTCACGTATTTTTATCACAATATGCCTGACATGTTTCGACTTCATCGGGCAGTCTTTGTCGGACAGACAGATTGGTGTTGTCACCTTCGCGGCTCGGGCATCATGTCATGCCACGCCTATTATGATAAAAATACGTGAGTGTTAACCGTTGCAATTTAATATCAGTATGACTCACGGAAGTATAAATTACATGAATATAAACATCATTATACATTCACTTGTCTTCAATCCGTTTTTGACTTCTAAGGGGAAGTAATTTAGTCATATTTGCACATACAAGCCACTCTGAATGGGTTGTGAACATAATATACAGACGTTCACGGACTTCCTAGCTGGACATGTCTGTAATTACTCCGTACGGAGCTCCGCAATACAATGCTCAAAGCTGTGTGACCACGCCTTTATTATTAAGACTGGGTTGTGATTTTACAGACTATGTAGGTAACAGATGTACAGTCTAGAGAGCTAGTTACAGGCTGTAACAAAAGGTCCGAACGATACTTCAACAGCTGAAAAGGTCAATGACCCTGAGTGCGATGCAAGTGTAAAGATTTTGAAAAAAAAATTGTATGGAGATAGCTGCATTTTTGATCAGCTGTTCCATTGGTACAATTTTTTTTTTATTTCGAAATTTTACCACTTGCTGTATGTGGTTATACAACTTCGTACAGGTTAAGGATGACTCGCACTAGGATGGGACGAGACGGGACGAGACGATCTGTCAACTTCTATAAAAAGAATCACGTGATAACTCGGAGCCCTTGGATGTCACGTGACGTTTTCTATAGAAACTGATAGACCGTCCCGTCCCGTCCCGCTCTAGTGTGAGTTATCCTTTACCCTTATCCAATTTTGCTTGATTCTTTTATATCGAGCCAAATATTCGTTGATTGTATTTAAGACACTCTTAGAAAAAAAGTTACTCGAATTTGATTACCACATTAAAGATGACTCACGATAGAACAAGACCGGACGATGTGTAAATTTCTAACTTCATTTTATAACTCCATTATATTTGCTGATTATAATACTTCGGACTCTTTCGGCAGTATAGAATGCTGCTTCTGTTTGTAGTAGGCTGTATCAGTGAGGCTTTAGACAGTGTTTATGCAAAGGCAGCCAAGAGGCCTCTGCGTTTGCAACGCAATTCTAGCAAGAAGGTATAAGGTGGTATAAGATAGATATCAAATATCTATCTTATACCTTCAAGCGATCAATCTTTGTATGTACCCACCTATATAAATATATACTTCGGTGATCACGTGAACTGCTCTAAAAAATCCGATGAAAATTGGTATATGGGGGGTTATCTTAGAAAAAACGTAAGTGTTCGAGTTTTGTGAGCTTTCTTCGGTTGCCTGAAACGAAAATTATCTGAAACCGCAATCTACTGAAATTGAAAGTAATTATCTATACAAATTCCGTCTAACCTACCAAAATAAACTATCCGATATTTTAAACCATTTTTTAAACAAAACCGCTATACCAGTTAACGTGAAAAAAAAATATATCAACAAAATGCGTCTCTTATCTTTATCAGTCTCTTTTAAAGGCTTTTCGCCAGCATCTTTTTTTTTGTTAAGGAGGCATTCACATTCGGCATTTTTGCAAGTAAAAATCGAAGCAACTTTTTTTATAACGAAGTTAAATTTAATATTTTTAAACTTAGAATTACGATCTCTTTGGAATTCTGTTTCCGCGATTGTTATTCATTAGAATTAAACACTTTACAACGGATTAATCGCGCTAATTAACACCATGACCCTATGTTTCGAGCCCTTTACAGTATTCACAGGGTTAAGATGATGACCATTATCTTAACTGCTCTTTTGAACAAAGAGAAATAAATATCACTAAATTTTCAGACATTTTACGTGCTCACATTTCATTAACACCGTACAAAATGTTAAAAAAAAAAAAAACATTTAGAGCGCTTTTATTAAATTAGTAGCCTAGTAGCTCGTGATTCTGAATAGAAAAAAAAAACATTAAGTCTACTTTTTACGAAAAAAAGTTAATTCGAAAATCTCTCGCGAAAAAGTCTACTTTTTAGAAGAAAATACTGTGCGTCAAAGTTTAGGTTGCTGATGAACACAAGGCCAAACGTTGGGAGGATCATTATATGATTAATTACGTACACTACTTCGCTAAACATTAAATTACGCTTTGATAATCTAACGCCACTTCGCGTTAAGGTCACATTCGAATTACAAACATATTCGTTGTTTTTACGGAGCCCTTCGTACGTACGAACAACGAATTAAGGTAAACGGCCCAGTGGATGACACTTTAAGAAGGAAATTCACACATTTTTACAAATAACTCCTAAACTATCAAACATACAAACATTCTTGTGCAAATATGTAATCCACTTCTTTCTGCATGCTATACACCATAAAATGTATTATATTCTTACCAGTGCACGGTGGTCTGGCTAGTACTCATAATTCAAAAAAATGAAGGTTTAATTTTAAATATCGAATGCTGTCATGTCATTGGCCGATAAATATACTGTAATTAACTATAAATAGATCATGGATAGCTAATCGTTTTCATTCCTTAAGGAAACTCGAAAGTGAACACAACTTACGTTTGCACGCGCATTCTTATCAGTGACTCATTAAGTGACCGTTCATTAGCGGTTATCTTTAGAAGTTAATAATAAAAGTGACCATTTATAATAGTGGACCTTCAAGAATCAGGTATGTTGTTTCATTTTATCTTACTTGTTTGTCATGTTCATTGAAAATATAGATATAACAACGGGTCTACGACACGAGCTATTTTCTATAAAAAAAGTTAAAAATTATAATTCACTTAAACTTTTAACTATGTTCTTAATCTAATATAACGATGTTTTTTTCTTAATGAAGAACTTAAATGTGTCTAGATTAACGGCCATAAACTATTGTCTGCGGAAATTTGCGGATTGTCTAGTTAGAAGCCTGCTACGCCTGCGTAGGCCGAAGCGTAACAACGCTACGACAATGTTTCAAATATGCTTATTGACTTTGTTTTATTTTTTCAGATGGGCAGTACATTGGATCCTTTTTAAGGGATTTTATATTTAAACTATGGCTGTCTACGAGTGGTTCAGACATAGAAAGATACCTTCAAGTGTTACAGCAGTTCATGGACATGGTGTCGAATGTAGACAACATAGATACTGCCAATTTGGATCCGATTATCAAGTATGTTTGCCAACGACTTTCCGTTTTATGGAAATCTACTTCTCGGAAAAAAAGTACTGTTCTGAATAAACATTCTAAATGGCTGAGTGAGAAAGAAAGTGTAAATCTACCGAAATTATCCATATTAAACAAAAATACGCCACGTGATATTCCGCACAAACCGCGGAGCGGCGGTAGTGGTACGTCAAATGACGGAAATACGGCACGCAAGTTTTTTAAAAATCCGGCTGTACCTGCTGAAATGACAGGTATCTAACAATGCCTTATCGAAAGGTGTGGAGTTCTTTTGGAGTGTATGTCACCTGGCTACAATATAAATAAGTTTGATGAATACGCCAAAGAGACGGCCAAGCAACTCGTGACAGCATACCCATGGTATCCCTTACCTTCAACTGTGCATAAAATGCTCTTACACGGTGCTATAGTAATAGAAAACGCATTAGTTTCTATTGGTGAGCTGTCCGAAGAGGCTGCAGAATCAACTAATAAAAATATAAAGGCGTTTAGGCTCAATCATGCCAGGAAAATGTCTTAACAAATACAGACCTTTTAAACAGACTTCTACTGAACACAGACCCATTGATCACATCCATGAGGCAATTGCCCAGAAAAAGAAAACTTTACTGTCTGTAAACGTTATAAGTTTGTTAGATTTTAGTTCAATTTAAAATTAAAAATTAAATAATATTACATGTCATGTCCATGTAATATTACTTAATTTATTTATTTATTTTATTATTTGTACTTACTAATATAGCTTATAGAACAATTATTGTTAGATTTTAATACAATAGAACACCTGTACCTAACAATCTATATACCCTAAGTTTGCTGTTTAGTTTAAATAATTGTATACTTATTTTTTGCTATTTTTTTTTTAATACATTTATGTGTAGCATTCCCCAAATTGAGTTTTTTTTTAATAATCGTTAAATCCCTAAATTATAAAAATATTTCCAATAAAAAAAATCAAGTAATTGAGTAAATAATTAATTATGAGCGCCTTACTTAGGCGCGCAGCCCACCGTGCAGTGTCGAGGTATTTTAGTTTTCTGCTACCTCTGAAATTGTACCAGTGAATCAATGACAGGCAGTTTCCTTTATCCACCATCCGGCCTCCAAAATAGTAATTCAATCAAAATAATTAGATACAAACACGCAATATCAATAGTTTAATAAATTATCTAACTGTTTTGATAATTAAATACTAAAAACACGCGTACTTGTGGTTATGATCTTGACTTTCGCGATAAAAGTTCGTAACAGATTCGCTAAAACCAACTAGTTACGGAAACTGTCTGTAATAGTAGTAATTTTTTTAATTAATCGACGGGTGTTTTTGAACACTATTCGCAAATGTCACTAGCTATCTATTTTTGGTTATATTAAAAACGTTATCTTTTTTTTTCAAATAAACTGCAAAAAGTCATCCACTGGGTCGGTGCCATCCACTGGGTCAGTGTCATCCATTGGGCCGTTCACCTTACGGCGGTGTGACTTCACAATGATAAGTCTTGCTCTCTGTGGTCGAGCCATGCGGTCGGGCTGTACTGGGTGCGTAGCCAAGATGCCAATCGCTCATGCTCAGTCGCTAACGAAACGTTGTGTCATTGTCACACTAATAAGGAAGAGTGATAGAGACAGGTAGCTGCGATACGTTATCAAGCGTGAGCGATTGGCATCTTGGCTACGCACGCTGACGTGACCTTGATACCAGGCAGCCGCGAGCAGTATTGCTGCATTTGAACATAACCTTAAATCTTAACGAAGCGAACATTAATAACGCGGAGTATAAATAGTTCCATCGCAATGTTTCTGCGAACATCAATTTATCAGGCAGCGTCGTTTAACATCCATCATTCGCTTTAAATTGTGCTAGGGATGTAAACTAGTGACATGGTATATTTTATCAATGTAAAGTTGTCATAATACCAAATATACGAGTATAATAACTCTCAATCTGTGGACTGCAGACCGCATAGCCATATTTGTACATTGTGTATTAAGGGCGGTAAATAATGAATTACGATCGAGTGTGAATTTAAGTCCGAGTCGAAGACGAGGGCTTAATTTCAGCACGGGTTTGTAATACTTGTACCGCCCGTGATATAACAATGTTTTTCATCACATTTGCGAGGAAATAAATAAACTTTCTAGGCAGATGAAGATACAATAATTATTAGCGGTTGTGTAGTAGCACAGTCCACAGCACTCCGGAGTGAGCGGCGACTACGCGCGGCGAACGCGTGGGGGGGGCAGGTGCTCCGGGAGCTCCCGGCGGGCGGAAAGTAGTATAAAAATTCACTAAAGCCATGGGTTTAATACAGCTTATTGGGTCTAATATGCTTGCATATAATATCACCATTTACGAACAAGTGTGATGAAAACTTATTTGAAGAAGGAGAAAATCCGTAGCCCTGACCGGTGATTCGTTGCTGCCTTTTTTTATCGGGATCATACTAGTATGCATGGAATAAATAAATAAATCTTTCAAACGCGTAAAACTATAAAAACACTTATTTAAACTTTCACTTTCAATTAGCGACTTTCACGAAATAAGGATTCTGAGCATATTCTTTAAGTAATTTGTTTTTAGACTTTGGCTGCTTGAAAATAAATGACGTTTGATAACAGCCCTCAAAACACACGTCCCACATAGTTCATAACAATTCCCCGAATGATGAATGTGTGCAAATCGCTATTTAATTGGTGGTAAACAGGCGCCAGCGTCGCTGATGGCGTTTAATGACTTAATTTATGACACACGTTCTGAGGGGAGGTGTAACATGACGAGTTGAATAGCGGAGCTAAGAGTTATGCAGCACCTTTCGCAGCGTCCCGCCAAATATATGTTTCCCCTCATTAGCTCGGAAAGCGCTGTTTTGTCCTTTTAAACTAGCGTGGAAAAACGCATTTTATCCGCATGTGGGGAAAGTAATTTGACCTTGCTATAATTCCTATCACTTACCAACCGTCCAGTATAAGTGAGTCCTTATCCCGCACTTGGTAATATCTAAAAGCCAACTGCGTACTCTGTGACAAATTATGAAATTGAATTTTGAATTGTTTCTCCAAGATAACTTACATGTGAATAAGATTTATAATTGTATGTAGTCTTTATTTTCCTGGCGATAGTGAGGGATAAAATGTTGTATTACACTCGGCGGCAAAGCTTGTTCTACTCTCGTGCATTGAGACCCTCGTAAAGCTCAAGATTCCAGTTATTGAACCATTCGCTCGTGGCTCAATTTTGGAATCTTTCGCTTGCTCGGGTCTCAATATAAGCCCGAGAGTTAAACAATAACTTTGCCCCCTTGTATAATAAATAACTATTACGTGGCCGAAGCAACATTAGCACAACGGCGGTAATGTTGAGTAGACATAGACAGTAGACACCAACCGACTTACTGGGTCTGGAGTGGGGAGATGTTGGGAGATGCTTTAAGGGCCACTTGCACCACCCGGAGTTAGCTGCATAACCCAGAGTTAAACATTTTTGTATGAAATTTGACAGTATAACTAAGGCTCAGTGATAAATTGAAAGAGTTGTCAAATACTACAGAAAAACTGACCAAGGCCCGTGAGCAAGGCTGGAATCGAACCAGCGAGCTGCTGCTTTCGCGGCAGACGCCGTTACCACTAGGCCACCAAATCACGGCGATCACTGCATATCAGTATGCAGACACGCCTTGTTTAATTTGAGGCTTGGTCGTTCTATGTAATATTCTCCCCAAATATTTCTTTCATTTTATATTTCATTTAAATCAGTTTGTTGGCAGTGCGTTCAGATAAATCTTAAACTGAGATATCCTCTTTAATTAGAAAACTCCCGTAAGTACCAGACTGCGGCGGCGGACGCACACCCGCAGTAGTGTGAGTAGAGCAGCCGCCGCGGCTAGACGCATGACTCATGAATAAGGGACATGGGCTGTTCCGAAACATGTCGAGCTATTTTCGACTTTATTGACGTAAGTAGCCCGATATAATTATATTAATATGAGGTAACCTATGATACAATTAAATATACGCAAATATAATTATATGGTGCAAACAAATGTGTTTAATTAATATACAGTTTTACTACTTTGTTTAAGGATGACTCACACTAGTCCGATCCGATCAGGGACGATCTGTCAGTTTCTATAGAAAGAATTACGCGATAGCTCGGAACCCCGGAGGTCACATGACGTTTTGTATAGAAACCGACAGATCGTCCCGTATCGGAAGGGATCGGATCGGACTGGTGTGAGTCTTCCTTTACGTTGAATCATCATTAACCCTACTCATAGTGTTGTGTTTCTGTTGGTGAGTAAGGTCGCCAGAGCTCCAAGAGGATTCGCTGTGTTGACAGCTGAGGACCCACGGAGCAAAGCCCTTGGCCCGTTTGGCTGTCAACACAGCGAATCCTCCTTTTTTTTTTAAAGGGTCGGCAACGCGCATGTAACACCCCTGGTGTTGCAGGCGTCCATAGGCTACGGTGGCCGCTTACCATCAGGCGGGCCGTATGCTTGTTTGTCACCGTCGTAGTATAAGAAAAAAAAAAAAAAAATTAACCTAAGCTAGTCGACTGCTGGACGCAGGTCTCTCCTCTAACACGCCACTGAGCTCGATCTTGGGCCTCCCGCATCCAGCCATGACCCTAGAAAGATCGTCACTCCACCTTGTCGCAGGACGTCCCACACTGCGTTTGCCGAGCCGCGGTCTCCACTCGAGAACCCGTTTTCCCCAGCGGTTATCGGTTCTACGAACAATATGGCCAGCCCACTGCCACTTCAGTATGCTGATCCGGAGAGCTATGTCGGTGACTTTCGTTATCTGCCGAAATTAATAGCAACTAGCGAAAAGATTAAAATAAAAATAATGTGATTTGTTCACAAGACCCTTAGCGCTCTTTCTAAAGTAACGCGGCTATACGTAATGTACTTGGTCTCGGCTTAAGTCGGTTCAGTTTTATGATTGACGCTAATTACGGCACTCACTCCGCGGGGATTCCGTCGCACTGGTGATACCTACCGGCGACTGACGTCATTACTATATATTTGTAGACTTACACTAGTGGTTGGTACAATCAGCTGCAGTCGCGGAATGTGCTATGTATGCGGCGGCACGATATAGCATATTCGGCAAAGATACACTGCTAGAAACCGAACTAAGGTATGTCGAACTTAAAGATGTCCTTCTGTTCTGCAGGAAAACTACAGACTACACTACAGAGTTAAGTACCCCGCTTCCCTGCATACAAACTTTTTATGTCACTTAACTCCGCAGCTAACCGTACAAAGCGATTGGTATGTACCTATTTTTCGTACATAAGTTCCCAAAAACTTATTGGTTTTCATCGGGGTTTGAACCCACGTCCTTCGGATTGAAAATCGCCCGCACTTACATACTTATGTAGGTAAGTAAGCCTGCACTTATACATCTAAGAAATAAATTCCATAAATTTTCCATTCCGAAACTTTTATAAGGAGCTTTGACAAACCACTGCAGAAACTCGTAGAATTTGGATACGAAATGAGACTTTTTCAAACAAAAGAACTTCAAAGAAGTCTCGAAACCTCAAAGGGAATGTCCGATCATAACAAGGGAATAATGGGGGCTACCATTAATAAAAACCACATAAATTTGCACAGTTTTTACCTGGAGGGACCGGCTGATTGAATACCAAATTGGAGACTGGAGTCTTCTTTATAAGTGGAGTTATTTGCCTGAGTCTTGAATAAGGTTATGCTTTTGCGTATGTGTTTAACCTTCTCACTTCCCACGTCCTATGCGTAGTACAAAAAAAAATACTCATTGACAATTTGGCAGAGTTAAATTTAAATTGGCTAATTTTCATACTCGGTCGTCAGGAGGATAAAGTTTTACTATTCATTGTAACATTTCGTTTGGGTAACCATGTGTAATGCTGCCGCAGTTACAAAAAAACGGGCTCGCGTGCGTAAGGTTCCGTATCATTATTTGTAAAGACGGCAACAAACACGGTTTTTGTATGGGACCCTTAAATATTTGTTTTACTTTATTTTAATATACACACAACATAAAATCGGGCAATGTGAAAGAAAATTGGAGAGGCATATGCCTTTAATAAATCGTAAATCGTAAAATAATAAATCGCTCAAGAAGAAAATAATTTTAATTGCATTTTACATTTCCCATTTTTATTTATCAGCTTCATTAAAAATAAGCACTTTAGAACGGATTAATTGCGTTTATCAACACCCTACC
The DNA here is from genome assembly GCA_949128165.1 of Lathronympha strigana. Classification (NCBI taxonomy): domain Eukaryota; kingdom Metazoa; phylum Arthropoda; class Insecta; order Lepidoptera; family Tortricidae; genus Lathronympha; species Lathronympha strigana. Next base: position 2,131,156 of record OX421903.1, read on the forward strand.
CCTACCCTACCTACCCACCTTACCTACCTACCTTATGACCCTACGCTTAGACGCCTTTACATCACTCGTTTTCACAGGGTCATCATCACGTCGAAACTCGAAATAACAATCGCGGTAACAGAAGACAATATACAGCTTTATAATATTATCTGCATTATCCAATCGTAGGGTGTAAAAGTCCCGCAAGGATAAGCGAAGTACTTTAACTCCTCGTAATTTGCATCACTCTAAGATCCGATCGGATCGAGACTCATCAGGATTGTTTCACATCTCATCGTTTTCAATTGACGTTTATTCAAATAGTTTGTGATTTATACCATTTATTGGGTATTACTAAGGCTCCGCCGTCCGTCCGTCCGTCCGTCACCAGGCTGTATCTCAAGAACCGTGATAGTTAGGCAGAATTGTTCACAGATTATGGATTTATATTGCCGCTATAACAACAAATACTAAAAAGCAGAAAAAAGTTAATATTTGAGGGGTCTCCCATACAAAAAATTTGGATTTTTTTGCCGTTTTTAAAAATAATGGTACGGAACCCTTCGTGTGCGATTCCGACTCTTTTTTTTATTTTTGAGAATGAGATTTTTTTTAAATATTAGATAAACAACATCACAATTATTTTGCCAGAACATACGGGGTTCCCAAAATATGACATAAATGCCAATTGATGCCAATGAAACGACTAACCACCTTAAAAATACAAACGCCCTAAGGATGACTCAAACCAATTCGATCCGATCCGATCCAATCCGATCCGGGACGATCTGTCAGTTTCTATAGAAAACGTCACGTGATCTCCGAGGGCTCCGAGCTATCACGTGGTTATTTCTATAGAAACTGACAGATCATCCCGGATCGAATCGGATTAGTGTGAGTCATCGTTTAGTCGTGGTACAATTTAAGATCCAAAATATGGCCAAAAAGTTCAAAAGGTGGTTTCTCAACTCAACTCAGGGTTACAGTTTAAGATGATTGTCCTTCAGAAAGAGAAAAGCGTTAATCACGGTAAAATAAACTTTTCTTAAAGTGGTAAAACAGCATTATTAGGGTGGAATGTTCTCGTCAAGCACCAATGTTGAGCATTAAAGTCTCCACAAAAATTGTACCGCCAGATTTCCCGCAGCGAAAATCGTAAGTTAGACGCGCGACTCTATCTTCCTTATAGTTTCATTGTCAACTTTATTGTCTGGGCAATAGGGTTCAAAAATATCAGGCTCGTTGATCCTCCAAAGTTTGGACGTTCACGATAATTAGATGATTTGGAAACATGACTTCATACTACGTGCGTATCTTGGGAGCTAAGTCATATTGTTGGGAAGTTTGGGTCTGCTAAACGTTAGAGGCCCGCTTGGATGTACCAAGTTTCTTTATGTTTGAACATATGATAGATGATAGGACGATTGGGAATATGTTCTCCTTTCGGCTTAACTTTTTAATATCGATGCTACATTAACATTAGTTCATTGCACATTATGAATTTTATTGTAACAATCTAGTTTCCGTCTCGTTTTCACACTTTTAGTATGTTTCGCGGCAGACGCCCTAACCAGTGGGCTACCCGATCACTACAACCAGAGTCCGAAATTTCCTAGGTATATTAAAAATAATAAATGATTTAATTCATGCTTTACAATTGTAAACCTCCAGGTCTGTTTTAATATATTGTTGTATACAACATTTTTCACTTATCACTTTATGTGTTCTGATCAATGAATCAATAAAAAAAAAAACAACCTGTCCGAGACGTTTCCTTCGTACTTATCAGGTTTCGTCTAAACACTTCGTCCAACGTCATTTTGTCGTCCTCATTTAGTGCACTTAACTTGTATCAAAATTTACTATATAAGTTTAGTTCATGCAAAGGGATATAAGTACCTAAATAATTTATCCATCTCGAGTCCCTAAATTACTTAGTAATTAATGTTATGTAATTCCCTATTACCGAATCCCGGCTTTATTATATATTGTGTATGTGTAATCTGTCATCATATTACAACTACACGACATAGTTATTAAGAGTAATGTATTCATTCAAATCTTATAGGGCGTAAGTCATTAAAGATTGGTTTTAAGTCTACATTATTTTAGAACTCTATTTTATTAAGGCATTCTTTTAAAGAAGAAAGACATCATCATGAAACCTGGAGCCTTAACATGACGTCTTAACGCGATTCAGTTAACCACCTAAACTGAGTCACTTCCTTACAACTGAACCTAAAGTGAACCTAAATTGAATCGCGTTAAGACTTTGTCAAAAGTAGCCAAACATAGACAACAAAAAAAATCTAGGGATATGGTTAGGTGGTAACGTATGGAATCACAACAGAATAACTAAAGGATGGAAGTAGTATAACAACTGTCAAATGTCACCGTTGGGATAGGCCTTGAAATTGTAAGTGGATTTTTCAAATATCTTTTAACATGCCTCTTACGACATTTGTAAAATCTACTGACAAAATATGCGGCTAAGTTAAGTTGTAATGCATTGATACCGACTACCAAATTACAACGATGTATTTAATTTGGCTGCTTGGCACCTCGAGCCGTGGCATATAAACTGAAGGATGAACTATGACATAAGCAAGCGCTTATGCTGGTATCTTGCGCCAACCTCCAAGGCAGAGATAATTGCATTATTGGTGATAGTGTTGTGATACTCGCGATACATATTAATTTGCTTTCGTCTTTAATTACATACACGATCCAGACGTGAGGCGAACGAGGCGGCAACGTCTTTGCTGTGAGTTTCAAGGAGCTATCTAAAATTATTGAAGCAACAAATTAAGATATTATTATGAAAATAAAAATCGAAGTGCATGGGTAATTTATGAATGGACTCATTCATAAATTGTCCATGGAATTTTGAACATTATAGTACATCTGTACGTGGTAAATTATAAATACATGAAGATTGCGGTGATACGCTGCTTGAACACTTTGCTGAAATGACCTTAGGATCGGATGTTGAAAAAAAATCACTCGTACGAGTAGCTGGTTTTCTAACAGATACTCGTAGCTTTTACACACACGACTTAGGTTTACTAATCAGGGTTGCAAACGTGACCGAGTTATCGTTTCGTGATCTGTCAGGATTCTAGCTTCGGATTTTTGTTTCACTGTAAGTTTTTGTAAGATAAAATAAAACTGGTGCTTTTTCTTTGTTGTAGGCCGATTTTGGAAAAAAGACTGGCCTTACTTTTTGGTAGGTAGGTTAAGTTACTAACCTACTGTAAATTCTATGCGCGTTTGTCTGAGATACAGGGAATCCTAGTTCAGGCACGAGACATTTCTATTAAGTGATAACTAGTCTTTAATAACAAACTGTAAAAAATCAGTTTTAATTAACCATTTTATTTTGTTTGTTTAAATATAACTTGGTAATTGCGAACAAATGTCAATAAGTTTTAAACAATCATGTTTCCAATATATTCTTAGAATTCTGATTTGCGATTTCGAATATTAGTTCTCTTGAAGGCTGGTTCTATTATGTTATTAGTATAATGTGATATCAGATTACAAGAGAGTGTTAGAAAGTGAGATGCCTGAAAGTACCATACCTTAATTTTGTAATGTCATTGCTTTACATTGTCAATGTGTTCCAATTTGTGCCGTGTTGGCTTTAGCTGTAAGGTGCAATTTGTTATTTAATAATAATAAATAAATAATAATAAATAAACGGGTGATATCTGGCTCAGTAGTACAATCTCGCGTGCACCATTAAATAAATGGATGTAATCATAAAATCACTGATTCCTCTTAAGAATTTTTAGTCACTGAATGGATGTATCATTAGACGACCAGTTGGCGTAGTTGGTAGTGACCCTGCCTGCTATGCCGATGGTCCTGGGTTAGAATCCCGGTAAGGGCATTTATTTGTGTGATCAATACAGTTATTTGTTCCAGAGTCATGGGTATTTTCTATGTATTTGTATATTATATATATCGTTGTCTGAGTACCCATAACACAAGCCTTCTTGAGCTTACTGCGGGGCTTAGTCAATTTGTATAAGAATGTCCTATAATATTTATATTTATTTATACAATAACAAAACAAGTTGGTATTTTAAAATCAGAATACCCTCCTTGGTGCATTGCAAACGTTTGCCGGTTCACGATGGGGATAGATCTGCTGATCTGGGGATGATACTAGTGCAATAGGAATATCAATTACGAATTTCCGGGCTAGTGAGCTTTTCCTGAATGCTGAATTTGCCTTGTTCTAGTTTATGGGCAAATTGGGTATATTTGCATAGTCCAAATTGACTGAATTGGTCGCCTCCAAAGTAGACTAAGCTAATATATCGGGTGTCCGGTAATTTCTTGACAAGCTTCAAACCACGAAGAGGGCACCTTAAGCTGGTCCAGAAAATCGAGTTTAAGGTTTAGTAAAACAGCGTCTTAACATTTTTTCATTGGCAGTGATGAAATGTAAGGTTGGAAAATTTACGGAAACGTTGGGACACTTTTGTTCTCCTACTAGCATCAATAGAGCGGGCAATTCTTAGTAGAAATATGTAGTAGTAGTAGGGGGGGGGGGCTTGAAATTAAAACCACTAAATTACATGTAAGATAATAATAAAAATCTTTCCGGGTTCATGGTAAGCTCTATTCGAATTTTTAAATATTTACAAGATTTGCTTTCTATTTTGTATTAATCAAAACGCTCACACGCGACTGAGAGGTAAATTTTGTTCGGTAACCCCTCTGGTCCAATGTGATCGTTTACCGGCTTGATTCTCGATGGGGACAGATCTAGGATCTTACATAATGCCGGTGCAATTGGAGTCCCAATTACGGCCGGCCGGGCTAGTAAGCTTTTCGTGGATGCTGATTGCTTTGTACTAGTTTATGGGCATATTGGGAATATCTGCGTAGTAAAAAGTCGACCAATAGTAGTTTATCTACGAACATATCATTAGTTTTCCAAAATGCGCACTTTAGAACTTTAGAACGGATTGATCGCGTTTATTAACACCATGTCCTTACGTTTCGAGCCCTTTACAGCACTCGACCATCACCACCGGTACCACCAGCTTGGGATCCTGTATTACATCTCATGAAGAATCAAGCACGACACAGGACTGGAAGACCTTAGTGTGGACTTTGAAAATATTGAAAACGGATAAAAGAGGCAAAATGGGGTAGTTTTCTTGTCGCTTCTTTCTCCCCATAAGCCAGTTAGGGAAGCGTTCGTAAGTTGTATGTTCATTCTCACAGGGTTTTAAATTTTTTAATTTTAATTGTAGAATGCCCTTCAGGCACTGTATAACTAGCTTTATTAGCCCCTCTGGGCATTGTAAGCCAACCTATGTTTTTTGTATATACATATTAGGTAGTTTGCACAAGTAACTTTTTTGATGAACGGGGATACTTCGCATTCTCATAGTCATCATCTCAATCCTGTGAAAACGACTGCTGTAAAGTGCTCGAAACGTAGGGCCGTTCTAAAGTGTTTAAATACAATGAATAACAATCGCGGTAACAGAAGACAATATTATGTCCGTATGTTATTTTTTTAATATTTTGTACCGTGTCTACGCTAATACCTATTTTTTAGCAATTTCACAAACGGACATGTACTTTTTTGATTTTAACAGCCGCACGACATTTTCTTCGCCATTTCGGTTTGCAAAGCCACTTCTCGACGGGATTTTGGTAAATCGTCGAGCGTATGATGCTTTATGATTTTTTTTATGATTTGAAACACTGCTGACTTGGAGCATTAAACTTATTCGCAATTTTCCGCAGTGAAAATTGGCTTGTACACCAGTTTTGCAAGATATATTTGCGATCTTCAATACTAATTCGCTCCATCGTGAAAATTATTCAGACTATCAAAAAACAAAACACTATATTTGATAGACTTGTGAATCTATTTCTATTTTATAACCAGCCATTACCTATCAGTTACTTTTTAGTTGAAGGATTAATACTGAATTAAGTATTTCGGCTTAGTAATTTGAACAGTCCTTATTAAAGAAAATCATACACAACAACGAAATAACTCCAAAATTATATGTAGGTACAGCAGAAAATCCTTATAATCACGTCGCTACAATCGGTTTAATCTGACACAAACAAAGATTGATAACAGAAAGGTTTGAAACCAGCCACCGTAATCCAATTAAAATCGTGCAAGCGACGAGCCGCTAAGCTTAACAAGCGTTAATAAATAAGTCGCCGTCACATAACATGGGTTTCCCGCTATGCAGTAAAAATGATTATTCTGCTAAACATACTGCTAAAAAAACGCTGCTTGCCGACTGCGTCGAGCAGAAAAACAGTGTACAGACCTTGACCAGTAAATAAGACAGCCTCAGATCACATTACACAAGATCTGAGACATTTATTACTTTACAGGCCTTAGTAGGGAGAGGTATGGGGAGAGAGGTATGGGCACCGCGGATGTATATCGTTTAGTGTGGTAGGGCACAGCACAGTCAACGAATGTCGTCTCGCTCAAATCTGGAGCAGAGCCCATCTGGGGAAGTATCTCCACCTTACAGAAAACCGCAGTTAAATAATACTAGACCCTATTCATAGTGTTGTGTTTCTGTTGGTGAGTAAGGTCGCCAGAGCTCCAAGAGGATTCGCTGTGTTGACACCTGAGGACCCACGTTGCAAAGCCCTTGGCCCGTTTAGCTGTCAACACAGCGAATCCTCCTTTTTTTTAAAGGGTCGGCAACGCGCATGTAACTCCCCTGGTGTTCCAGGCGCCCATAGGCTACGGTGACCGCTTACCATCAGGCGGGCCGTATGCTTGATTGTCACCGTCATAGTATTTAAAAAAAAGTACGCAATCTACTTCCCAAACATGCAAGGAAATATCGTCCTTACGTGCATTATAATAAGCTGGCCATATAGTTAGGTACGTTTGGGCATATTTATCGGATCTGCCAATAAATGTATGGGATATTTGTCTGGCGGATGCCTGGCGGACATACCCACGGATTGCCAGAACGTATATTGCTGGCTATAGGATTCTAAGTATCACGTTGCCGGAGCAGCAACTCGAGAGAACTGTAAAGGAATTTCATACAAAATTGAAGGCCTAGACCGGGAAGTAATGTTTTCTTTTTATTTTCATTCTACCTAGATTAGTAGCATGTCATAATGGCTAAATGTTGGTTCATTATGACCGTATGCTACTGCCATTACTTAAAAAATAAACAATAAATGTTATTTTGCAATTATATTATTATTAATAAGGTCCAATAATTTCAAATTGCTAATTTATCAACACACATACACATTTTAAGTATTTAATTTAAGCATTAGCGGTAAAAGCGTGTACTTAAACCGCGCCGTAAAAAAAAATACGTAGATATTTTTATATAATTTTGGAGGCAAAGTTGAAAGTGTTTGATTCCGTTTTTCTATCTATCGTATTAGTTTTATTGTTTGTTGTAATCATAATAAATAGATTATTGTTTTCTTTTTCCGCGATTGTTATTCATTAAAATTAAACTGTTAGGACTTGAAATGTAGGACCATAATAATTAAATTTAATTAATTATAATAAATAACGTTATTTCTGTTATCTATTTTCGAGGAAGAATAGTACATTACATACCAAGGCCGTTTTAGTGGGAAATGTCTCGGATCCCATGTAATTGTCGGCCGAGGCGAAGCCGAGGTCGACTAACATGTGATCCGAGGCTTTCCCATTTAACGGCCGAGGTTTGTATCCTATTTTTCTGGCCGACGGAGCCGGCAGGCGGCAATTTAGTTTTGCGTAAAGTGGCGCTTACCGGCCGGAGGACTGAAAATGAATATTCATTGCATCCCACCAGAATTCAGTGCGAAATGCGAAAGCAGAATTGAATTGGCTCTAAATATCTTGATGATGGTGCAAATGTCAATCTCGAAGTAGGTAGGTAGGCTACCCGAAATGCATCGTGTCGTGTGCTAACTCGACAGTTTAGACTAACATGCTAAATCATTGATTTACTAAGCAAACGAAATCAAATATACGGTTGACAAATTCAGTGCAATGTAGGCTTCGTCAGGTAGGTACAGATATAAATTAGTACGACAAGATCTCCAGCATCTCCTGAGGATGCCTCGTAGAGAGGCGAAACACGTGTCGAGGTTTATATTATTGGTGGTGGTTTGTTAGATACCTATAAATCAGTAACATACATCATCATTACTTACCAAACAATACAGTAATCTGCAACAGGCTTCGTCCTTATCCCTTTTGCTAGTTAGTTAGTTCGTTTTCCTGGGCTTTTCCGCAAAGTAAAATGCTAGTAAAGTCAATCATCACAAAAACATAAAAAAAAACCCACATCTAACCGCATTGGGTGCAAAAGGCCCCCCATCACATTAGCAGCATTTCCACGCTGGATAGCTAATGAAATCCTGTGTATCAGATAAATATTACGAGCCGGAGCCACAGAATAAGTAATAGTATTAAATTACAGAAGCTTCTCTTTCCTACATTTGACATTTAGCTTGTCAAGTATGCAAATTTCAAGTTGATATTAACATTAGGGTTGTCACCGTGCTGCAAGGTGCGTAAAAATCGCATAAAAATATAAATAAGTACAAAATATAATTATCTTTATTATAAGAACACGTTTTTATAGAGTATTTATTAGTATTGGCATTAATTTGTCTGAGTATAAATTAGTATGCGGTGTTTGAACTATAAATATATCTGAACGCACCCGTGAGGTAATGCACGTTGTGTGAACCCTGGCAGTTTATGCCACCCATAGGCGGAAGATTTTGTGTCAAAGTAAAACGCGGAGTGACCCCCTCCCCCCACATCTCCAGTATTCTTGGATACACGTGTGTCATCTCATCGCGTGTATACGTGACCCGCTGAGCTGTGTTCAGCTTGTTTGCTTTAATAAATAAAACAAATGCATTATGTCAAGCGCTAATTGGGCAAAACGCCGAGAATGCAGCGCGCACCAGCTGTTCTTTTCGGGCTTTCCTATTAAATAGAAGTGTAAAATAACCTAGTCTTTATAAAGATCTATTTTCAAAAATTATTTTATATTATTAGGACAGGCGGTTCAAAAACGGCACATTATTTTTAATTTCCAGATCAATTATTTCCGAAAATATTCAATTTATCTTAAATTGATTATAGTAAACCCCTATTCCTTTTCAACAACCTATCCAACGATACGAACTTATATGATGTAATTAATCGTTATGGGTAAAGTGATCTTAAAGAGTTACGTATTTTCCTTTTGAGGCACGCAACGCTAAAAATCAACTTCATTGGAACACAGAAGGGTAGCTAGAAGTTGTAACTACCGTATGGATTCTTCTTTTTCATGCCGGATAACTGGATGTACCAGTGTGTCGAAGTGCCGGATTACCGAGATTATACTGACTATATTTGCACAAAATAATGTACTATCACGTTCAAAGAATTGCTCGGCCAGTTTATGAATGAATTCATTCATAAATTGCCCATGCACTTTTGAACTCGTGTGTACAGTCACGTCTATAAAACTCTTTACAGTTCGTAACTTATTACTGTGGAAGAAAAGTCAAAATTGATTACAGATGCATATATATTTATGAAGCCGACCGTACATTAAGACGACAAAACGTGCAAATGGCATACACAAAATTCTTTGTGAGTACAATTCACTATCATATGAACACCATATAGTATTTGCGTAATTTTTTGATTTGCACATACAAGCCGCTGCGTGGAGCCGAGCCTCGGTAATTAACGCAATAATTCCGAAGCTAGCTTAGAGTAATAGTCGCAAAACAAACGGATCATAAATCTGTCCACTGTGCCAGTTTAGTGCCGCTGCCAAATAATGCAAGATGCACACTCGGGGTCATTTATAGCATTAACCATCCGAGCGAGCGTGCAAGGCGTAAGCGGTAGCGTATTGGCGTACTAGGCGAATGTAAAGCAACGTACTGCGGCGTGGATATAGCAAAGCAAGTTATTGATGATCCTACGCCAGCGTGCGTAGCCAAGATGCCAATTGCTCACGCTTAATAACGTATCGTAGCTACCTCTCTATCACTCTTCCTTATTAGTGTGAAAATGACAGTTGCGTTTCGTTAGCGACTGAGCGTGAGCGATTGGTATCTTGGCTACGCACCCTGATCAGACGACGCAACGGAGCCACGTAGTTACGTCGCCTAAATTAAATTATTATTATTATTATTTTTATGCTATAGGGGGCAAACGAGCAAACGAATCGCCTGATGGTAAGCGATTAACGTCGACCATGGACACCCGCAACACCAGTGGTGTCGCAATTAAGTGCGTTGCCGGCCTTTAAGGTGGGAGTACGCTCTTTTCTTGAAGGTTTGAAGGTCGTATAGGTCCGGAAACACCGCTGGCGACAGTTCGTAATTATAACTGTTAAGTTTTATATGTTTTCGTTTTTATTTGATGGTTGCAGTGCTTTAGTTTTTAACTGTTATGCTGTAAACTGTTTTTTGAACTAAATAAATTAATAAATGATAGGTGTACCTGTGGGAGCTTCTGTCCTAGGTGAGGTAGGTGCTCGTTTCGACTCATACTAGGACGGGTCGGGAAGGGAAGGGGCGGGACGGGATGATCTGTCAATTTCTATAGAAAGAATCACGTGATAGCTCGGAGGCCTCCAATGTCACGTGACGTTTTCTTCGTTTCCTATAGTTTGTATGAAAAAGTGAAATCTACAGAGTATATAATTTTTAAAAGTTGTTAGATTTGAAGAAAACCTACCATAATAACAATTGCTTTTGTTATGGGGCCCACCCAGAGGTACGTCAAGGATATACGTTCATGTTTTCTCCGCTGTTGGCCCAAAACTTGCGCCACCAACTAGTGGTGCTATAATATTTGCATTTCGTCGTTACTTTTGTAATTTTATTACCGTGCCAAGTGGTTTTGGCGAATAGCAGTTAACTGCCTTTTGTCGTGTCTATTAACGTAAACAATGTTGTTTATTCGGTCTCGTGAATTAATATATGGTTCGGGATCATTACACTAAAATTAAATGGAAAATGCTTCAAAATTAAGATTATTTTCAGTCCTCCGGCCGGTAAGCGCCACTTTACGCAAAACTAAATTGCCGCCTGCCGGCTCCGTCGGGCTGAAAAATAGTATACAAACCTCGGCCGGTAAATGGGAAAGCCTCGGATCACATGTTAGTCGACCTCGGCTTCGCCTCGGCCGACAATTACATGGGATCCGAGGCATTTCCCACTTAAACGGCCTTGGTATGTAATGTACTATTTTATTAAGAGGGTAGTAAGCTCATGAATGGGGAGAAGAGGGATAGTAGAGGGGTGAGTTGGTATTTTAAAACGAGAGTTATCATATTGTTTCTCAGACAGAAAGGAAAGGGGAAAAAATGACCTCGGGTGGTACTCGAACCCGCGAGTCTGATCTCGGTCTCTGGTCTCTGTAGGTCTGGGTAGTGCAGTTGGAAGACCGATGAGCTGGTATATCACTTAAAAAAAATAAGCGGCAAATCTCATGGTTTTTTCCGTAAAAATCCGAAAAAAACGAGTCGTTTGTAAAGAAACAGGATTTTCCCGGAAATTTTCAACGCTAGTTGTGCAACGCTCATAAAAAATGTTTTCATCCAACTTTCTTTATCGCGCATGGTGTAGAGCTACGCAAAGTGCTACGAAAAGTTATGACTACGTATAAACAGATGTTATACTTGCTACGAACTATATGGCGCTACGCGCTTCGCTACGAAATGTAGATGCTACGACATCGTCACAGAAGCGGTGTCAGCGGTGAATGGGCCAGGCCAATTTCACCAGGATATATTTTTGTGAATTACTGGCGTTATAGGGATCCATAGGTTACGGAAACCACTCATTATCGCGCGGACTGTGTGCTCGTTTGCCAATTTATCCATGATTTAAATAAAATTGTAAGTTATCGTCAATAAATAGATAATTTCTTGGTGAAGACTATTCACGGAATGATTGAATTGGATTGAAATGGATTCACTGAAAACCAGCGTCGTGGCCCCTCAGGCTTCGGCACATGCTGAGTGGACTCCTTTTTGAGACCACCCTCAACGTTTGTTAAATTTTATATACATTCCTAACTAGTTTTAAGCAAGTTGTAATATCGTTGTGTTGTGTGTTTCAAATAAATCATCATTCATTCATTCATTCAAGACTTTTTGACACTTATAATGAAATCTAATAGTATTTTGAATAAATTTTTATAGTAGTATTTTTGATATACGTCGTGTTTCTTGTGATAACACACATGTCAAGAGCTCTTCACAAAAATTTTCGCTTGAAGAGATGTTGGCGGTTAACAAGGATACAACCCGCACAATAGTAAACGGCGCCCGTAGCTCATAGACGCAAATATCAGTAATAATGATGACAACTTTCGCCGTGGTGAAATTGGGTCTGAAGTCACAATGTTAGCACAGGTGATAGAACTATAACTCACGCCGCGTCCGAAGCGGAGTACCCGCGGCGCGGTACGGAAGCGGCTCCGTGATTTACGGACGGGATATTCTGGATGCTCCGGAATTACGTCTCAAATGTGTAACGGTCGGTTTTCAAGGTAAAGAAAACGTCCCAATTTATTGTAATAGTTTTTATAATATCCGTCTTTAACATTAAAGAAAAAATTGTACAAAAATATATACAAATTATAATGCTATTGGCTTTGTGAGCTGTAAGGCGCAAGATGGTACTGGTAAAGGCATAAAGGTCGTAAGCGCCGTTGGTGTCTATAGCGCTTAGGACTTTTGTACCAATATCCGCTTTTCTAAATATTTACAAAATTTAAATCGACATATTTTCTTTATGGAATCAACAAACTAATTTACAAAATTTCGTAAGTATTGGTTGATAAATGCAACATACAAACTCTAAATATTGTATAGTATATTTGCTTGTACAAAGACAGACAGAAAACACTACTTTACTACTGAGACAAGAACTTTGAAATTTAGTATTATAAACACACGCGTTCAAAAATGCATGGGCAATTTGTAAATGAATTCATTCATAAACTGCTCATGCAATGTTGAACGCGTGTGTACCTAGTAACCTATCCAGTAAACATTATTAAAAAGATTTTAAGTCATTTTCAAATTAGCTTTGGAACATTAAGTACTTGAAAATTGTTTTCGTATCTTTTAAGACTAAGTTTTTTACTAAGTAAGTCAAAGAGTTTAACTAACTTACTACTTCGAATCGAACCAGCGACCCTCTGCTTTCGCGGCAGCAGGAGGTTATATTACTGTAAAATAAATATATAAAAAATGTTTTAGAATGTGCAAATGTAGCCCTTTCAAATGATATCCCAAATTACCAAGTAACAAAAATTTTAATTTTTGTTCCCTCCTATAAAGCGGTTTTTTTATTTATAAATAAATAAAAATGGTTATTAATCCTCAAAGTATTTCTGTAACCTTATTTAATCGAATCAAAATTTGGAATCGTTACTTTATGTAGTTTTAGAGATATTTAACGATAAGGCAGACAGACTGAGTCTCACCATATGGGTACATTTTAAGAGAGGTATGGGCACTGCGGATGTATATCGTTTAGTGTGGTAGGGCACACCACAACGAATGTCGTCTCGCTCAAATCTGGGAGAAGAGCCCATCTGGGGAACTACCTCCACCTTACAGAAAACCGCAGTTTAATAACACTAGACCCTACTCATTGTGTTTCTGTTGGTGAGTAAGGTCGCCAGAGCTCCAAGAGGATTCACTGTATTGATAGCTGGGGACCTACGGAACAAAGCTTGCCCCTTTAGCTGTCACCACAGCGAATCCTCTTTAAAGGGTTCGCAGTGCGCATGTAACACCCGTGTAGTTGCAGGCGTCCATAAGCTACGGTGACCGCTTACTATCAAGCGGGCCGTATGCTTGTTTGTCACCGTAGTATAAAAAAAATGAAAGGCATACCTACATATTTTACCAACTAAGTTATAATTAGGTGGACATTTTTTTTAAACCTTTATTGCACAGAAAACGAAGTACAAAAGGCGGACTTAATGCCAGAAGGCATTCTCTACCAGTCAACCATCAGGCCAAACAGATACAAATATTTACTTAGGTGCGGTAACAGCATAAAGCGAAAGGTTAAAACAGCATTATCACATTATGAAAAACATATTTAATTTAAAATAATATAATATCTTCTGTTATGACTTGCAATGTTCCGGCATTGTTTCATTATAACCATAATAGGATTTTCCACATAACAGCAGACCTCATTAACTTTGGCATGTGATTCTGGTTTATTTTAAATTGTTTAAAGTTATTTCATTGGTTTGTTTTCAGTGTGTTTTAATTACTGTTTGAATTTATTACGTAATATATTTACAAATACAGTTAACGACTCTATTTGTTAACTCCATTTCCGTTTCCATTTTTCTTTTAATTTAAAAATTGTGAACGTTCGCAGACATCTCTGCTTAATACAAAATTAATTTAGTAGTTTGATGTTTGACAGTTTTGTTTACGAAAACAATGACATATTTGACAAGAGAACAGGTTGCCATTTTGCGCTTAGTTCCACTTCATTTATTTCTAAATTGTCGAATCAAAGTATTGTAACCATAGTGTTATGGGTTTAACGGCCTCCTAGTCTAGTCGGTAGTGACCCTGCTTACAAAGCAGGAGGTCCCGAGTTCGAATCCTGGTCAGGGCATTTATTTGTGTGTTTATCACGTATTGTTCCTGAGTTATGGATGTTTTCTATCTATTTAAGTTTTATGCATCTATCTATTATATATATCGTCGTCTAGTACCCACATCACAAGCCTTATTGAGCTTACCGGTGGGACTAGGTCGTTTTGTGTAAAATTTTCGCGTAATATTTATTTTTATTATTTATGGGTACCGGGAACCGTATCGTATTGACCAACTGCATTGTAGAAAGGTTGGTAGAAAGGCCTAGACAAAAGGCGAGAGCCGCGGGCGGTCGCTCAAATACTTCACATACGTAAAACATTCTGTTGGTACACACGGAACTTAAATATGATTATCCTAAATATATTCCTTACTTTTACAAGCTTTTATTTTACTTTCTGAATGACTCACACTAGAACGGGGCGGGGCAGGACGGGACGTTCTGTCTATTTCTATAGAAAGAATACTGTACTCCACGAGCTTTGGGAGCGGAATGAGCATTCAGAGATTACGACGCATATTTTATAGATCGCATTTAGAGTAATTTAAACTGCTGTTTAAGAAAAAAATACTAGAGATAGACATACACAATTTATATCTGTTGGATAGAGTATGAACTAAACTTTATAATTGCATATTCATTAATGTAAAAAAGTGACTGTTTAGTCTCTAAACTTGGCTAATGTTCGTGTATTTCTACCAAAATGTTCCAAAGTGTTTCATTTAATTCGTAGACCTAAGACTATATACTGAACAAAAAAAAATAGGGTACAATAGCAATAAGGTCGACAACCAGTTAGATATTTGAAGCTCGCTGATCAAAAATGGCAAACCAGCTGTTAGGAAATGGTGGATTTTTCGAAAATGACTACAATATTGAACAAATTTTTCATTTCTCCATTTAAATTGTCATGATCTTTAAATTTTTGTGTTAAACCACGTAAAAAATTTGTTTATAAATTAAAACTTATGGCAACAAGTTGAGCTAAATCGGCCGACTTTATATACCGGCCTCTGAATAGTAGTTTATGCAACAGTGATATAATAAGGTTCTTAAAACTTGAGGGTCGCCGTTACAAAACAAGACGAAGTCGAGTTTTCTAATAATAGACCCGAGAGTATTAAGAACCAATTATGAGCTGTTGCATACGCTACTTTTTCTACGATAGCTAAAATAGCGTAAAAATCTAAATCTAGAAACGTGGCAGAATAGGGTAGATGTTGTGCCCACTATAGAAATTAAAAAAAAACAACAGTGCTCATATATTGTATGAAAATCCATAGTAGCAGTGTTCTAATGGAATACCATAGGTAACGTTATGATGTATACTTTTTTAATATCGCTATCAGTCATTTAATTCACAGATAGAAGTGCTGGAGTAGAAAAAGTAAATTGTCTGGCAGTTGTCGCCAAACAAACCACCTCGTGTGTTTCCCGCCACATCCTCTTTATCACTCTTTAACCCGTCACTCGTTTGATGTCAATCCCCGATATTTTGAGCCTCAACAATTGGATCAAACGAATAAGCACGACACGTGTACGTGTATCGAAAAGGTTTTGCTGTAAGCTCTCATATTAGTGTCATATAGATAAAAAAATAATTTTTATCTCGAATAGGTTTCTAAAAAACGAGGGGTATAAGACTAATTCAGTTCAAATGGTATCAGGGTCAAGCACAAAACAGTCTTTCTCGTCTTGTGGACTACCCAAAAGTACACAACAATTACAGTACGGAGGCTTTAGTATGACGTCTTAAAGCGATTCAGTTCACGAGCTAAACCGAGTCGCTGCCATACAACTGGGGCCTCACCATGACGTCTTAACGCGATTCAGTTGACGACCTAAAATGAGTCGCTTCCATACAACTGAGTGTAAACTGAACATAAACTGAATCGACTTCGTCTCGTTTTGTAACGGCGACCCTCTAGTTTAAAGACCCAATCATGAGCTGTTCCATACGCTAGTTTTTCTACGACAGCTAAAACAGCGAAATCGCTGATCGCTGTCAGTCATCTAATTGACAGATAGAAAGTGCTGGAGTAGAAAAATCGACTTTATTATTTTTTACTATAACTGTTTAATTATGATGCAATCCTTAATACACAAAACTCGAGATCAATATCAGAAACACGTTACAAGATCTTCACACCGCCAATAAAATAGTTTTCACCATACGACCAGCCAGCCATTTTGCCAGTTAGAGCTGAATTGGACCCATCTACATAGATAACGTATTGAGTTAAGCGTTGGAAGCGGGCGCTATCTCCGACTATCTAGGCCTGAAAGGCAGTTCTAGCGGTACGAATAAAAGAACTATAGATTGAAATTGCATTGATTATTAACCAACGTTTGTAGCAAACCAAAAGTGGATAAGTCATGACCTGTTCCAACTGAGCTACCGAGAACACACGTGGTGCTGAATTTCTCCCGTTTATCCCCCGTATTAGCTTTAGGGGTACCCCCCTTTCCCCTTTTCCGTTATTTGGTATCATTTGCAGACCTTTCTGCTTAAAATAATAGTTTAAGGTAAAAAGATTGAATGATAATTTATTGAATCAGGCGTTACTTTGCGGATTCCATATGAACAACGAAAATAATGTTACTTTGCTATTCCGCCAAACGTGCTAGTCAACTAGTGCCAACCCGTTATACCTACTTGCAAAGAATGTTCCCACCAGGGTGGGAATTGCATGCAAAAAATACGCAAATAGGTATAACGGGTTATAAAAATTAAGATAAAATTGAAATGGTGTCTAAAATCTCATCTAAGTACTTACCTTATAAATATTTCGGGATAAGATTGAAAATCGACGAATTGTCAACAACATGACACATAACACGTGTCTACACACTCCGGGTGGTAACCGTCATCATGTCATGTGATCGTAACAAAATGGTGGCTTAAAGGATGATCAGCACTAAACATTTAAAACCAAATAGGTAGTTATATGAGGTTTTTCATCTCTCCCCTTTTTTCATCTTCGCCCACCTTACCTTAACTAACATGGTCTGGTTTGTATCGTATTCCTCATTTCACATGCAACGTAGGTATAATATGTGCCAATTTTTTCCCCATTTTGTAATTACTCTAATAACACAAGCTTATTTTCAAATCTTCCCAACACAGTTAAAAAGCAAATCTAATACCAATACGTTCCGTTCGTACGTCTGCATTGTCCCGCTGTACGCCTGTCGATACATGTTCGTTTGATAGCCTATATCTTTACAGGTCTGTCTGTCAACCAATTTCCATAGGGAACCCCGAACGAATTTCACCTCTGTATCACGGTGTCCTGTCGTTTGCCCAAAAGTTGTGTAGCAAATTGACACTTGGCAACCGACTACCGGCAAAATTATATTTTGGCAAATCTTTCTTTTACAACAAAATTTTTGTCAAATTGTTCTTATTACAAAAGAATTAAGTAATAAAATTTAATTTTATAACAGATCTTTATGACAAATGATTATTTAACAACAAAGTTAACTAATAAATCTACCATTGGCCAAAAATGTTTGCTATAATGTATTGTTTGACATGTATTTCTGTAATAGTTCATATTATGGGTCGATTTGATACACTTTATTTTGACACAAATTATATATTTCAATCATCATTATTGTAATTTTAAACGAACTGATAGAGATTTTAATAGTTTTACCTCTGAATAATCGTTTCTCAATAATCGATAATAACTATTTTTATACATATAATTGATTAAATTAAGTTACTTGTTTCTAACTATTGTTTCAACGCCTATTTATTTCAATGAAATATATTTTAATCGAGCAACTTTAAGACACTTACTTTTTAAGACATACCTATGTCCAAAATTCTTATAACTTAGAAAACCTCCCTACCTATCCTAATCTAAGGCAGGTCAGTGTAGGTACGACGACGAGCGAAGCGACGAGGAGTGTTAGGTTGAACTGCGACCATACAGCTAGAACCGACTTTTAAAATACACTTTTATGGCACGACACGTACGTACTTTCAACAATGACGTTTTTATCACATAACAATCTGTTAAATGACATTTGGTGAATGCATAATATGCATATATTTGCCAAATATATTATTAGGTGGATATAGGATTATTTGTCAAATGAGTTTCTATCAAACGATACATTTGCGGAATAACATTTTTGCTAAACGTTTTTTGTAAAATTAAAATTTGCCAATATTGTTTTGGTTAAACATTAGTAAACCCTCTATCACACTAGTGTACAAAATAACACGTGCGACAGAAAAGCAAGGCTTCGTTAGTAGTTTGCTTCTGGCGTCTGTGGGTTTCTACTACCGTTGACACCCTACAGTTGGCCCCTAGTGTGTCATTCGTCTGGCCGTCTTCTGTTGAAGTGCTTCAAATGTCGTACCTGTGTCATTCAGTTTGCAAACAAACGTACATTCTGTGGTTCAAAAAAATACTCAGTGTAAAAGACGTATAGTATTGCAATACAGCCAGGAAGCTGCCAGCGTCTACGGTACGATGCCGCGGGGAAAATATTATTTTTACTTGTTTGTTTTAAAGATTTTTTAGGTAGGTATTTTGTTGCTATTAAGAACTCTATTTATTGAATAATATAATAGATTGGTATAGGTACAAGTAATGTAAAAAATCTAGAACTAATTAAAGCTAGCCTTAAAAAAATTACTTATTCAAAAAGCCCCTGATGGGCCGTACCGGCCGCAAAGGTGCCCATCACATTAGCCATAGATGATAGACAAGATGTTGTTATTTGAAAAAAAATATGATTTTAGTAATAAAACTTTAATGCACAGAACGATAGAACAGATGGCGACCTTAGTGCCTTCAGAGATTTTAAACTGTCTACCGATTTTTTATATCGATGTGCCCATACAGGATGATCAGTCTCGTGGTATTGAGTCGAAAAAATTGCAATAAACTTGAAGCAAAATAAAATGTATGGAGGATTGACAATTTTTCTCCCCAGTGAAGTTTCTTTACTACCCATTTTATAATGAAATAAATATATCTTGTCTTTTTGACCTTCTGCTGTTTCAATAAAAAATATTATTATTAAAGGGCATGAGTTATAACTTTGTCTCCTGTATAATTAGGCTCGTAACATGCAGGGTTAGTCACCATTATTTAATAATTCGTTATATTAATAATTATACAAAGACAAGCACAATAATTATTTTTGATGTCACGTAAGTACTAAAGGTTTGCATTGGGTTACAATTAATGATGTGGTCTCTTTTGTTTATTTGATAATTTATTATGTTTTCGGCCACTAAAATCCATCCAAAGATTGTGTTATTATTACCTACTATTTTAATTTTACTGACGTGGCAAAGTTTCACAATATTATTTGTACGTAGTTTAGTTCTGGGACTATAACTAAATAATATAATAAATTCCACATTGACGCTATAAAACGGCGCTGGCGTCGCGCTGTGTTTACATTATTCCGCATAATTTTTATTCTATTTTATTGCTTACCGAAGGTTTTTGCTTGTGAGTTTTGTGTTGTTGGGGTCCCTGTGGACCATTTGAGAGACACAAGTATTGGAGCGCAGAGGGAAGCAGTATTTTGGTCGCAATAACAAATATTGTGTTCCACAACAATGTTTGCGGGGTGATCGTTCCGGCTATGGTTCCGTGTCTGGTTCGCCGAAAGCTAGATTGTTGATTATCTGTGTTATTATGTGGCAGTTATAGTGCAGTGCGCAAAGTGATATCAGTATAATTTAGGCCGATAATAACTCCGTGATGTGATTCTCCTCTTTTTTTTTTACGCGGGTAATCGTCGCGGGGGCAGTCTACCCTAAGTAAAAATCGTTAGACACTGCAATGGGTATAGAATTTTGAACCTTTGTAGACATGTTAGCGTGGCGTTGAGGAAAACACGCGGACTAATAACGCACACGGGTTCTACCGAGGACGTGGGTTCAAATCTCAGGATCTGCAAGCGTTTTCTTCCGGTTTTTTTTTTGTGTATTTTTTGTATGCGTGCTTTTGTTTTTTGGATGTTATTTAAAAGAATGATTTTTTGCTAATTTGTTGTGATATACTTGTACGGGTAATTTAAAATATTTATACCTTTTTATGTACTTAATTTTTAAATTGTTTTTTGCAAATGTTTTATTTATTTAAGTGTTATTAATTGGTATTTTTTTATTATTCTTTTTTTTTATTTGTTTTAATTAATGCTGACATATTATGTATGCGAAATTTAGACTTATGGTAGTAGACTAATGGTTTTTTGTTTATGATTTTAGAAAAGAACCAACATTCTTGTTTATAATAAAGGTTTTTTTTTCTTCTTTGATTATCTTATAGTAGCAAACTAAAAGTAGGTATCAAAAATTGGTATTGATACATCTAATCTCTTTTATTTTAATGATTTATTTTTATTTTAGCTTAATAATTGTTTTTATTTGTTACCCCACGTTATGAATAGCACTCCTAGAGTAAGTTGCCCTTATTGCCCTGGGTCGCCAAGGTTGTATGTGCAGTCGAGAGGTCTTAATGTTCACATAATCAGGGTGCACAGGGATTTAGTATCGCATAATCAGAATGTGTTAACTTTACCTAGTGGGGGTGGTTCTAATTCGGTGCCTGCGGGGAATTTAGGGGATGTCTCACAGGGGGGGTTGAGTCTTAGAGACTTGCCAGCCTTAAAGTCAGGTGTAAAGGTTTTGAGGCATATACCTAAGGGTGCAAGGTGCTTGGCAGCCGGTAAGTTGGCCACAATAATCGACGACTGCCTGCACACCAATAGTGCCGAGGATTGGTTCAGGTTGTTATCTTTTACTTACTCGGCCTTGAGGGTGCCGGATGCGGCCGATCGAAAATCATTGACGACTAAAGTGAAGTGTAACATTAACGATTCCAATTTGTCCCAACGGTTGCTCAGTCGTCTTCGAAGTCCTCTTCGGTTTATCGGGCCATTGAGGGTAAAGTGCATGACGGGGATTTGAGAGGTGCGGTTCGTTTGCTTTTATCGGATTCTGCTCTCGCACCCTCTGGTGAGGCTACTTTGCGGGCCTTAAGGGAGAAGCATCCGGCGCCTCAGAGACCGGGAGTTTTGCCACCCGAACCAAGTTCAACTAGCTCTTTTCTGTCTGTTGAGCCTTCGAATGTGGCTGACGCCATTGCTTCGTTTTACAATGGATCGGCTTCTGGAGTTGACGGTTTGCGGCCACAGCACCTCAAAGAGCTAATTTCTGCGTCTGCTGGGGACGGCGGGCATCGCTTGTTAGACGCCCTCACTGCATTGTGCAATTTTTTATTGGGGGGTATGCTCAACTTGGAGGTCAGGCCTTACTTGTACGGTGCATCGTTATGTGCACTATCAAAAAAAGACGGTGGTATTAGACCGATTGCGGTGGGCAGTATTTTTCGTCGCCTCACAGCTAAAGTTTGTTGCCGGTCGGTTAGAGACGTTGTGTCAACATATTTGCAACCACATCAGGTGGGTTTTGGCACTACATTGGGTTGTGAGGCGGCTATACATGCAACTCGTTCGTTTGCCATGGGACAGTGTAACATCTCACCCAGCCTAACTGACTCTACTAAGTATAAACTTTAAGCTCCCCAAGTTTACCTAAAACTTAAATGGGACGAAACTTTCCAGCTGTATGAGGGTTAATACATAAATGAGGTAATGTGAATTAAACAAGGTATAATGTAATAAAATTATTATTTATTTGAATAAATGAATCTACAAGCTATGCATCCAACCCAACCGGATAGGGCTCGATTGGATGCCCGCCACCGTTACTAGGGCCAAACCTACAACAGGGAAAACTGTGACGGAACGAAAATCCCTGATGCCCATATTTAACCTATACACACACACATAATAAATAATGTACAGAATAAAACACATTAAAACCTCCTACTAAGAAAATAACAATTATGGCGTAATCATCTAGTGGCATATTAAGGACTATTATAACTCGTAGTAACCCATATCTTTGAGGTGTGAGAGATCTTAAACAACAAAGTGAATCCATAGATTGCTCCAACAACCAACCTTAATAAGTGTTAAACAACCTTAAATAAAGGAAAGCTATAACAGAAGATGACATACTATGTGCATATATCTATTAAATGAAATGCTATTGTTGGTAAATAACAAGGCTTAGAGATATGATTATGTTAGCTAAGAAGATAGGTTTAAGGATTTAATGGTGCTTCAATTGAGATATAGATATAGTTAAGAATGATTAATAATAGTGTGAATAGAAGTAGAGGTTGCAGGCATTTAAAGTAATATGTAAAATAAAATAACTGATCAAAGACAATAATTATAAGGCGCTCCGTACTCGAAGGATTGCAGGGCTCACGATATCACTAAAGACAACAATGCTAACACAATAATCCACCGTGAGTGATTCCATGAAAACCATCAGGTAAGTGTCTTCAGAGGTCCCTAATAACGTAGACGCACGAGGAGGTTATGTATTTTCGCTGATATCAACGGACATACCATGTTGACCTCTAGGGTGTCAACCCACAGTACAACAGAGGGAACATGTCATTTGTCGATGACGCTTGTAGACGAATCCGTGGTATTTCGCAAGTCCCTAATAACGTTCACGCACGAGGAGATTACGTATCTTCGTAGGTACCAACGGACATACCATGTTGACTTCAAGGGTGTCGACCCACAGTACAACAGAGGGAACATGTCATTGGTTGACGACGCTTGTAGACACAGACGCAGTATTTCGCAGGTATTAAAGGACATACCATGTTGACCTCAAGGGTGTCAAACCACAGGTACAACAGAGGGAAGATGTCATTTGTCGACGACGCTTGTAGACGAATCCGTGGTATTTCACAAGTCCCTAATAACGTTCACGCGTGGGGAGGTTACGTATCCCCTCAAGTACTAATCCTTACCGAGTTAGACAATACCTTCAGGTTATTCACCGCAACCAGCAGTTTGCATATTGGAATGCCCACGGACGGATTAGACTTGCAAAACGTACTGAAAGTGATACTAATAATTGAGTGTACGGAAACCCGCTCAACTGGTAATAAGCACAACAATAATTCGAGAGCCACCTCTAACATTGTGAGATCAGTCATTCTATTAACTATAATTATTGAAGATTAATACACTACTAAACATTATGCAACTATGACCATAGAATCAGTAGATTACCTTTTGTCATACATGAAATGGGCCATGATAGCAAGAGTTAAACAATAGGTATAAATGGAGACAAATCGATGGTTTATTTACTTGCCAACAATAGCATTTCGTGTATCAACGGTATATGTTAATAATAACATGATTACATGAATCACGCTTTATATATTACTTACATCAATAATTACTATCAAATTTACATCAATCGCAATATAATTAAACCGCAATAGAGAATTGTTACGCAAATATATGGATCTGTAGATAATCTGCTTAACGTTAACGCATATCGATAGTCTCCTACCATAAGAGATTATATGGAACGGACTCACAAGAATAAACTCGTAGCTAGACGAGTTGGTCCATTGTAGCTCACGTTAAGCTTAGGGTCCTTATTCACCATCCAATCGAATGTTAATATCAAACGCATATATTTACAAAGAGACCCCATAATGATACTAAAGTAATTTGCCATATATTTATACTTTAAGCTAATAGTACCCGCACATAATACGAGATAGTCTTTGACGGATTCAGCAATCTTCAAACCCAAATGAACTATAAATAAACCTAGAACATGTGTCGATTAATATCTGCGCTAACCATTACTCCATTTTACTCTTGACATTATTTAAACTTATTACCGCACACAATTCGATTGCAAAGTGTAACAATCTCAATTATATATTAATTGTAATCTACTATAAATGAGAAGTTATAGATAAATCTTATTAACAAGTTGTAACACTTTATAGTATCCAATTAAGTTTATGGAGTTAGTTTTGTAACCTCAAATCGCCAAAGATTATACTAACTTTGGACGTTTGGAAAAACACTGAATTCAAGTATTTAGTACGGAAATCTGAAGGAAAACAATAAAATATAAACCTAAGATAATATCTAATTGCTAGGACCATGACCTAACTTAAAATTTTGAATAGAAATTAATGTTTTAACTCACTGTTATAAGGAAGAATCCGACATTGTTTTGTAGCTACAATATGCCTCTTCAGGGCCAAATCTCACTCATTTAATAATAAATTTACATTCCCGACGTTTATACTTATGTTCTGGCACTAGTGATAAATGCATACATCCATAATTAAACTAAGAATAAACTTTTCAATCTCACAATAATCAAGCATTCAACTTGTTGACAAAAGAACTGTCAGTCTGCCGGAGTCTTGCCATAGATAAGGTAGACACCTAATAGTGACACGGAGAAAAAGGTCGTTCACACTTACTTCGTTTCAGGTCTAAGATGGATGGTGATTATTGTTATGTCTTCAAACCTTCAAATGGTCATTCATTATTAAAATACTAGATTTAAAAAGAAATAGTTTTATTTGGAAAAGTAAATTCTACATTACTACAATTTGAGATATAGATTTGGTTGATTGTAAAGGTTTGAGTGTGTGAGGTCTTTTATGGCGCGTTGTCTTTATGGAAGGCGATTTCGTCGATTCATTCTTGTTCCGGTACTGTTGTCACACAGACGTTGGATAGGTGAATTTAGATACAAAATGGTAGGCCTCATGGCACGTGGCATTTTATTCGTGGTGGATTTCAAAGACTAGTTAATATTAGAGTTTCTGTCTTTTCAGCGTCAACAAGGACGTCCAGATGAGTGGAATAAAATGAAGCTGTAAAGGGGAGAGATCCCAATCTTTTATATAATTTATATGGTAAGTTGTCGTGGACGCCATTATGAGGCGACTGCAAGTTCAAAGCGTGGTTTGTTTTTTTTGCAAAGGCTGTTACGGGATGCTTGTATTTTCAGGTTCACAAAGAGTATCCCAGTCACCCGGACAAGAGCTAGTAAGAGAATAGGAATGTCCCGGTTGATTTGAACTACTAACCCCAGACTAAACCCTGGTAAGTTACTTGATTAATATGTTGATGATAAAGACTGTGATGATGAAAGGTCCTAGATAATTATGAAAACGAATAAGATACTAATTAGGATATTCTCTTTGTCCACAGGGGTTTTTATTTTTTATTTTTTATAATGAGGTTTTAGTGGAGGTATGAGTCTCTAAACGGTCTACTCGTCGTGTTACTGCTCGTTCCTAGTTGGCATCTGCCCTAGAAGAATAGTTGAGTATCCCCGCTGGTGAAATTCTGGTGATGTACACTTTCCATATTTCTAGTGCCCACTAAAACTTATACCTAAAGTGGTTGATCGAGTGATATAAACTTGCTTAATGATACAGTGAACCATCTTAGTGGATTTTCTGGTTATTCTTTGTGATCTGTATAAATTCATTGTAAGGCCGAGTGCCAACATTTCCATGTAAGCTACCAGCTACATGAGGAGACCGTGGGCGTGTGTTACCTAGAACTGATGTGACTATTATAACAAACCAACTCAAATTGAACTGGTTCCGATAAAACTGAGGAACATATTTTGTAGCCTAACCAGTTAACCCTAGGGAGGGATTGTAAAATAATAATTAAATGACTGAAACTTGAATCTGTTGTTTTGTTTGAACATGTCCATATCGTGATTTAGCAGTGAGGCGTCCTTAATTTAAATGTCGCTGCTAGATTACACATACCTTGCATAGTGGCCTGATTCCCATTTGACCCTGAGGTAATTTATTTTATTTTATTTATGCTCTCAACATTTAGTTAGAACTTTGGCACATTAAAAATTAGTAGGATATTTTTGGGCATTCTGTACCTCTTCCAGGTAACTTCATTTTCTAAATTTATTTTCTCTTTTTCTCTTAATAGCCCAAGTTGAGGTTGTTACAGTAGCGTACCCAACGTTTGGCCTATATTAACATTTAAACTATTGTTCATTTAGTAGGCGCAAGGTATATAGGACATGTTCAAGCAACTAACCTGTTTATAGTCTGTAAGGTGTACTTCTGCAATTGCAACTGTTGTATAACTGGTGTTAACTATAAGAATTCTAAATATTCTTTATACCTTACACTTTGAAATAGTGTTATGAAATATGAACACTTACTGTTAAAATTGAATGTCAACTTTTTCTTTAAGCAGCCCTTAAGCTTGCAAACTTTGAGGCTTAGCTTAAGTGATTATAAATAGAGTTTTACTCAACTACCGGATGTGACTAAAATCTGAATAAGAAAATTTAAGTAAGTTTAAATAACTCGAATAATTTTGAATATTCTTGAATTGAATAAGGTACATACAAGATACATTACCTAACATGGATTTCTTAAAAGCGGGTTGTAAAATCACTCACCTACATAAAGACGAGATCACACATGAGCTGGTGATACGGAAGCTTCCCGTTAACCCAGAATCTCGTAGGACTAGTTTGTGTCAGGCGCTGAAACAAACAGCCGCTCTCGCCAAGAAGGGTAGTTTAAAATTTCCGGAGATGGCTCAAAGCAATCCTGCCGTGGAACTTGAGATCTGTCAACGCAAAGCGGAGGAGATTCAGCAAGAGATTTCGGAGGATTTGTCTACGTCTGCTAGAGACCGCCTGTCATCTCGGGTTAAATATCTTTTGTGCCGTCTCTCTCGATTACAGGAGTCGAATGAGGTACAGCTCCTTAAAGCCATGTTAGATTCTTTGTTGGAACGATTAGAGGAGGATAGTGCTGCATCATCACCTGATTCTGATGAGGAGGACTTTTCTTCGGCCCAAACTCAAGTGGTTAGGGAAATTGTGTACAAACCGGACAAGACTTTTAATATTAACTCTTTAAATTTGAAATTTAAGGGTGACACTTGTGTGCGTTCATTCCTTACTAGGTTGGAGGAGCTGCGGAACGCAAGACGTATTTCAGAAGACCGTATATACAGGGGTTTTCCTGAAATCTTAGAGGGTCCAGCGTTGTCATGGTTCCGATCCCAGCGTAATACACTTCTAACTTATCAACAGGTCACCGTCGCTTTACGGGAAGAATTTGATATTCCAGACTTGGATTACCAATTGCTGCAGGAGATCCGTTCAAGGACTCAGGCCAAGTCTGAAACCATTGTATATTTTGTCTCGACTGTTCTGGGCATGTACGAGCGTTTGACTAAGGAGGTTCCAGAACAGGAAAAACTTGATACGTTGATGAGAAATATTCGTCCTGAATATTCCAGGGATTTGGCTTTACACAATGTTGACTCCGTTCAACACTTGAAATCGTTATGTAAACGGATAGAACTCGCTCAGGTTAAAGCAAGCACATTTCGTGAACCGGTGATAGCTAAGAAGCCGGAACCTAATACTTCGGATGTTGCTGCCAATAATAATCAGGATCGTCGTCGTTATCCTTCACGTCCTTATAACCCTTCAAAGCAGTTCGTTGCTTCGATGTCACAGAATTCGTCTGGAGTTAAGTGTTTCAGATGTGGGAAAACTAACCACACTACTAAGTCGTGTTTTGTTTCTCGGGACATTGTATGTTTTCGTTGTGGGGAAAAAGGAGTCCGCACTCCCGAATGCTCTAAATGTAAAACTCCGCCAAAAAACTAAATAAGTTTGTCTTTTCTAAAAATAACAACTATAACCCTTCTGCTCCCTTTTCTGCAGAAAAGACAATTTTCTTTAATCCTCCAAAGGGAGATGACCGAGTTTATGCTCTTTTAAATATACTAAGTTTAAATTTTAGAGGTCTGTTAGACTCTGGTGCTAGTACCAGCTTTTTAGGTAAAGATAGTCATCTAGTTTTTGCTACAGGTGGGATTGCTATCCAATCTCACAAAAAGCCAGTAATTATTCGTGTAGCCAACGATAATCGCCTGATATGCACAAAATTCATGGTTTTGCCTATTAATTATAGAGGAGAAATTAAATTAGTTCATTTCAATATTCATCCACAACTTGCTCAACCTATAGTTTTGGGTTTAAATTTTTGGAGAGCATTTAACTTAGCACCTGGACTTATTACTGATATTCCCAAGGGTGATGAACACCACTTGGCTAGTCTCGACTTATCTAAATCTGATACGGGTTTAATAACTTCTGACTCTTTGACTTATGAACAAAAACACCAGCTTGAAGCGGTGAAAGAAAAATTCGACCAAATTAATACTGATAAAGTGGGTTTAGGAAAAACACATTTAATTGAACATATTATAGATACGGGAGACTCACCTCCTATTAAACAAAAATATTATCGGCTTAGTCCTCAAAAACAACAAGCTTTAGAGAAAGAAGTGGATCGTATGTTAAAAGCGGGAATAGTAGAACCATCTCACTCACCTTGGAGTTCGCCTGTCGTCATGGTGGAAAAACCTAACGGGGATATGAGACTATGCTTAGACAGTAGGAAAGTGAATTCGGTTTCGAAATCAGACGCTTACCCAGTTCCATACGTTCACTATATCTTAGATAACTTACGCGATGCAAAATTTTTAACTTCCTTGGACTTAAGTGCCGCTTATCATCAAATTCCTCTTAGTAATGATTCTAAAGAAAAAACTAGCTTCACTGTACCCGGAAAGGGCCTATTTCATTACAATGTTATGTGTTTTGGTTTGGTCGGAGCTGCTGCAACTATGCAACGTTTAATGGATAATCTTTTCACTGCTGAGTTCGATAATAAAGTTTTCTGTTACATTGATGACATCATCATTTGTACTTCTGATTTTGATGAACATATACGTTTGTTAAATGCGGTATATGAAAAACTAAAATTTGCTAACTTAACTATTAATATGAAAAAATCGCTCTTTTGTAGAAGTGAACTTAAATATCTAGGATACCTTATTGATAAACACGGTCTGAGAACAGATCCGTCTAAGATTGATGTCATTTTGAATTTTCCTATTCCTGAAGATGCAAAAGCAGTGAAACGTTTTCTGGGAACGTGCGGTTGGTACCGGCGTTTCATAAATAATTTTTCTAAAATAGCTCGTCCGTTATCACGGCTAACTAGCAAAAAGGTTCCATTTGTTTGGTCAAATGAAGCCAATGATTCTTTTAACTTACTGAAATCTGCCTTAGTGTCAGCACCTATTCTTAAATGCCCTAACTTCGATAATGATTTCTACATACATACTGACGCTTCTTCGTATGCCATCGGTGCGGTACTGATGCAAAAGTTTGACGGTGTCGATCATCCTATAGCTTACTGTAGTCGTACTCTAAATAAGCCAGAAGTCTCTTATTCGGCTACCGAACGCGAACTTTTGAGTATTATATATGCATTAGAGCAGTATAGAGCATACGTAGAAGGTAGAAAATGTTACATTGTAACTGACCATGCGTCGTTAAAATGGTTTACCAACTTGAAAAATCCAACTGGTCGTCTAAACCGTTGGGCATGCAGACTAAGTCAGTTTAATTTTGAAATAATCCACAGGAAAGGTAAAGAACATATCATTCCTGATTGCCTGTCACGTATTCATATAAATGAGATCGATGTGTCTACTTCTCAAGATCCATGGTATCAAGACCTTTACGGAAAGGTCAAGGAAAAACCATCTTTGTATCCCAATTTCAAAATTGAGAACAATAAACTTTTCCGTTACTCTAAGAATAAATATCGCCTGACAGACCAATTTGGC
The DNA here is from genome assembly GCA_949128165.1 of Lathronympha strigana. Classification (NCBI taxonomy): domain Eukaryota; kingdom Metazoa; phylum Arthropoda; class Insecta; order Lepidoptera; family Tortricidae; genus Lathronympha; species Lathronympha strigana. Next base: position 2,161,378 of record OX421903.1, read on the forward strand.
TGGAAGTTGGTTTTACCTTTTGAGGAACGGGAAAAGATTCTAAAGAGGTATCATGATGATCCTACTGCAGGACATTTTGGGGTAGCTAAGACTCATTCTAAAATTGCTGAAATATACTTTTGGCCTACACTTTTCTCAGATGTAAAAGAATACGTTCATACTTGTGAAATTTGCAGGACTTATAAGCCTGTAAATCTAGCTAGACCTGGTCTCATGGGTTCTCCCCGACGCGTGTCGTCACCAGGCGAAGCAATTTCTTGTGACATTCTTGGTCCATTTCCTCCCTCATATTTAAGAAATCAATACCTCTTTGTGTGTACTGATTATTTTAGTAAATATGTAACTCTTTTTCCTCTGCGTACCATAACCGCGAAGGCGATAGTTAAGTGCGTAGAAAAAGGAATCTTACTGGTACACGGGGTACCGAAATATATTTTCTGTGACAATGGTGTTCAATTTACTTCTAAAGATTTCAGAGACCTTATGGTCAAATATAGCGTTCCGCATATTTTCTATAACCCTAGATATCATCCCCAGACGAACCAAACGGAAAGAGTAAACCGCGAATTGGTAAGGACCATTGCATCATACGTACGTTCAGATCACCGTAATTGGGATAAGAACATAGCGGAGATCCAATGCGCTTTAAATACTGCCACTCACGAGGTTACCAAACACACACCGTATTTCTTAACACATGGTCGTCAGATGATTCTAGAGGGCTCTTTGTATAATGATGATGGTCCATTAGACCAAAACGCCCTTCAATTAGATACAAGTTTTGCTTTTTCTGATAAACTCAAAGAGTTAAAAACTATATTTCAAAAGGTGCGTAACTCGTTGGTCGCCTCCCATGAACGTAACGCTAGATATTATAACATGCGGAAGCGCCACGTAGAACTGGAAGAAGGCCAGATCGTTTACAAAAGATGTTTCCCATTGTCGAATGCCGCTAAACACTTTTCGGCTAAACTGGCTCCCCGTTACGAGAAATGTGTTATACACAAAAAACTAGGACCACTTGTTTATACTTTAAAATCCCTAGCAGGAAAACTCCTAGGTAACTTTCATATAAAAGATATTGTGCGACCTGGTGAAGCCGAGCCGTCTACTTCACGGTCATCGTCTTCTCCCCTTAGGACGTAACTACTTCTCTTTTCTATTATAAAATATAAATCCTAGTGATTATATTTACTTTACCCTTGGTATCGGATGCATACGGACCATTGGCCTTATATTTCCTACATTTGTCCTTATAAAGACACTTTGATAGAATACTTTACCCTATGTTGGTTTTAAAATGTATACGATATATCCTAATAAAGATATACACTCACATTATTATGACGACCCTCTTGCTCATTAATTTAAGAGATAATTTTTTATCCTTATAAAGATATGAACTCTCTTTCGTTTCGTTAGGGATAACAATGTTTAACACATAATTTCTAGCGGAGAAAACGCATTAGTGAATCGCGTTGACTCTCAGAGTAGAAAACAGGCTGAAAGCAAATTAATCTGTAAGAGTTTCTTTCTAGCCAGGATCATTTCATGATCGAACCTTTATTTCGAGATTCTAGTATTGAAGAATGGGCTAAACCAATTAGCCGTTCTCATACTACCTCGGTTGTAAATAGTACGGCAATCCTTTAATAAAGTAAAAGCTCTCTTTGCCATAATTAGTTTTAACAAATTGGGTGCACCTGATTAAAATTAATGTTAGGTAACCAAGTAGAGTAATGTTGTTCAAATAGTATTGCTAGTTTAAACGCGATGGTATTATCGTCAGTAATAGTTAAGATATAATTTAGTAGTATAAAATTGGGCGAACTGATCACTCCCCAATAAAGTAGAGTAGTTGATGTTAGAAACTAAGTATTTAATTCTTAGAGACCTTCTCCTTTAAGGTATAGTACTTTAATTTGCTCACCTCCCTAGGTTTTAAATTAAAAAAAAAAATTAAAATTCTTTTAATTTTTTTTTAACCCAACTAAAGATGAACTGTAACACTTTATAGTATCCAATTAAGTTTATGGAGTTAGTTTTGTAACCTCAAATCGCCAAAGATTATACTAACTTTGGACGTTTGGAAAAACACTGAATTCAAGTATTTAGTACGGAAATCTGAAGGAAAACAATAAAATATAAACCTAAGATAATATCTAATTGCTAGGACCATGACCTAACTTAAAATTTTGAATAGAAATTAATGTTTTAACTCACTGTTATAAGGAAGAATCCGACATTGTTTTGTAGCTACAATATGCCTCTTCAGGGCCAAATCTCACTCATTTAATAATAAATTTTCATTCCCGACGTTTATACTTATGTTCTGGCACTAGTGATAAATGCATACATCCATAATTAAACTAAGAATAAACTTTTCAATCTCACAATAATCAAGCATTCAACTTGTTGACAAAAGAACTGTCAGTCTGCCGGAGTCTTGCCATAGATAAGGTAGACACCTAATAGTGACACGGAGAAAAAGGTCGTTCACACTTACTTCGTTTCAGGTCTAAGATGGATGGTGATTATTGTTATGTCTTCAAACCTTCAAATGGTCATTCATTATTAAAATACTAGATTTAAAAAGAAATAGTTTTATTTGGAAAAGTAAATTCTACATTACTACAATTTGAGATATAGATTTGGTTGATTGTAAAGGTTTGAGTGTGTGAGGTCTTTTATGGCGCGTTGTCTTTATGGAAGGCGATTTCGTCGATTCATTCTTGTTCCGGTACTGTTGTCACACAGACGTTGGATAGGTGAATTTAGATACAAAATGGTAGGCCTCATGGCACGTGGCATTTTATTCGTGGTGGATTTCAAAGACTAGTTAATATTAGAGTTTCTGTCTTTTCAGCGTCAACAAGGACGTCCAGATGAGTGGAATAAAATGAAGCTGTAAAGGGGAGAGATCCCAATCTTTTATATAATTTATATGGTAAGTTGTCGTGGACGCCATTATGAGGCGACTGCAAGTTCAAAGCGTGGTTTGTTTTTTTTGCAAAGGCTGTTACGGGATGCTTGTATTTTCAGGTTCACAAAGAGTATCCCAGTCACCCGGACAAGAGCTAGTAAGAGAATAGGAATGTCCCGGTTGATTTGAACTACTAACCCCAGACTAAACCCTGGTAAGTTACTTGATTAATATGTTGATGATAAAGACTGTGATGATGAAAGGTCCTAGATAATTATGAAAACGAATAAGATACTAATTAGGATATTCTCTTTGTCCACAGGGGTTTTTATTTTTTATTTTTTATAATGAGGTTTTAGTGGAGGTATGAGTCTCTAAACGGTCTACTCGTCGTGTTACTCCTCGTTCCTAGTTGGCATCTGCCCTAGAAGAATAGTTGAGTATCCCCGCTGGTGAAATTCTGGTGATGTACACTTTCCATATTTCTAGTGCCCACTAAAACTTATACCTAAAGTGGTTGATCGAGTGATATAAACTTGCTTAATGATACAGTGAACCATCTTAGTGGATTTTCTGGTTATTCTTTGTGATCTGTATAAATTCATTGTAAGGCCGAGTGCCAACATTTCCATGTAAGCTACCAGCTACATGAGGAGACCGTGGGCGTGTGTTACCTAGAACTGATGTGACTATTATAACAAACCAACTCAAATTGAACTGGTTCCGATAAAACTGAGGAACATATTTTGTAGCCTAACCAGTTAACCCTAGGGAGGGATTGTAAAATAATAATTAAATGACTGAAACTTGAATCTGTTGTTTTGTTTGAACATGTCCATATCGTGATTTAGCAGTGAGGCGTCCTTAATTTAAATGTCGCTGCTAGATTACACATACCTTGCATAGTGGCCTGATTCCCATTTGACCCTGAGGTAATTTATTTTATTTTATTTATGCTCTCAACATTTAGTTAGAACTTTGGCACATTAAAAATTAGTAGGATATTTTTGGGCATTCTGTACCTCTTCCAGGTAACTTCATTTTCTAAATTTATTTTCTCTTTTTCTCTTAATAGCCCAAGTTGAGGTTGTTACAAAGTGAATACTCGTCAACAACCGGTTTTATCAATTTAAACAATTTTGTACTAAATCATAACCCCTTCTTCGTTTATCGCAATTTGTCAAATACGTACGCACGCGAGTCTAGATAACCAATTGAAATGATTAGCGGTCAACTATCTTTACAAGTAGGTAAGCTAAGCCTCCTACTTTCCTGTAATAGGATTAAATTTTATAATGATACATACACTCCGAACCAAAGCTAAAATACGACCTATACATAACTCCATAGCTTCCTTTAACAGTTATAACTAAACAATTCACATATAAGAACACACACTATTTATCGGCTACGCATCCACAATTTAATTGCATTTTTCCCATTAGCACATTACGTAACTTTCTTGTCCTTGACTTTATAAAGGACATTTAAATTCGCAAGGCCACTTACGTTAAAATCATTCTAACCACGAAGTAAAATTCGTTTACTATTTCACAATGGTTCGACAAACACACGCCCATAGCAATAAAATCAAATAAGTAAACTAACTGCATCTTGAATCTCAACTGCGCGCGACAATACGTTGCCCGCCTACCCACTATTTCTTGATATTAACATAATAACCTACTACGCACGGCACGATTAAACGGATCATTCAAAGCCAACTTACGCATAGATTTGTTGTCACCATCGAAGTAATGATTCTGGAGATTTCATGCGCGTCTCTGATGTAGGCTCGGCAGCAAGTCCTCCAGCATCAACGTAACGGCTCCCCATTTCCGTTGTAGCTCTCGTACTCGCCCGAAGCCTAGGTTTTCTAATTCTCCGCGATGATCCCGTCTCCTCAAGATGGCTGCTTATCGCTGTGAACAAATCTCAATCACGTGGTTTTCCTTACAATCTAAACTCACTGATATCCTATTCGACTCGACGCTCTGCAGAAGAAAAAGCCTCGATTCACTCACACCGACCCTTAAATAGCCTTGCCACGTCACTTCCCCTCCCCTGTCAAACCCACAGAGTCGAGGACGTTCATTGGATGAAAACCCAACTCTTTCGTTGATTGGTTAGTCGATATTTCCCGCGTATTTGTAATGTTGCCATTTCAAATAAATATGCTTAGATGTACTCAAAATAATTAAATTAATTTAAATATTACTCCATGTAATCCATGACTGATTAATCTAATATCCACGATTATTAATTTCTGCGCCATGACTATGTCCGCCTTACTACCTATGACATGTTGAGAAATGCAACCCGCCTACAAGAATATTTCAGGCAAAATCAACCATTCACGTATAAATTCATAAACGGCAGTTGGTTCTGTTACAACAGGACAGTGTTATTGTTAAAGTTGACATTAAAAACGCTTTTAACACCGTAGAAAGAGATGTAATTTTACGAGAAGTTTTGGAGCATACTCCGACCCTGTATCCCTTCGTTTACCAATGTTATGCATCTCCTAGTAACCTTTTTTATTTGGACACCCTGATACAGTCGCGAGTCGGTGCTCAGCAAGGCGATCCATTGGGACCATTGATCTTTTGTCTTGCAATTCAGAAGGTGATTTCCGGGTTAAAAGCACCATTAAACATCTGGTATTTGGATGATGGGACAATTGGAGGGAGCTCGGAAGTTGTTCTTAATGACCTCAAACATTTGATACCAGCTTTGAAAGCAATTGGACTGGAAGTTAATCCATCTAAATGCGAATTATTCACCTGTGCTGGAGCTGCCACAAACAATTTCGCGGAGTTTGAGTCGCTTTTGCCCGGGATTAAGCAAATGAACAAGGCTACATTTAATTTGTTAGGTGCTCCCATTTTCGCGGAGGGTGTCAGTTCGGTTCTACAAAGTAAAAGGCAGGCACTCTTGTCAGCGCGGGATCATTTGGAGCATTTATCGGGTCATGTTGGTCTTGTACTATTGCGAAATTGCTTTGCTTTGCCTCGGATGGTTTATGTTATGCGAACCTCGCCTACATGGCTTGCAGCCTTTCAGCAAGAGGTAGAAGCGCTGGACAATGTTTTAAAAGTTTCCTTGGAGTCGATGCTCAATGTAAGTTTAAATGAGAGCCAATGGCACCAGGCGGCTTTACCTATTCGGTTTGGTGGTCTCGGGGTGCGTCGGGTTCAGGATGTTGGGTTAGTCGCTTTTATGGCCTCCGCGCATGGTTCGGCGGATCTTGTTGCTCGTATACTGTCTGTTCATGGCAACGATGTCCGCATACCATATGCTTCGGAGGCTTTTGAGAGATGGGCCCACCGATGATCGTCCGGACAATTTGATGGTTCAGAGACAATGGGACGACATTCTGTGTAGGCTCGCATATACGGATTTGGTGAGTCGTGCTTCGGGGCCGGATTTGGCGCGGCTAAAGGCGATTTCAAAGCCGGAGTCGGGGGCGTGGTTACATGCTTTGCCGTCGCCGCATTTGGGTACATTGATTGACAATGACTCTTTGAGGATTGCAGTGGCTTTGAGGTTGGGGGGCAGGGTATGTGAGGTGCACCGGTGCGTATGCGGGGTAATGGTGGAAGAGAATGGTCACCATGGCCTAAGTTGCCAGAGATGTGCTGGTCGTTTCCCGAGGCATCATGCAATCAACGATATTATACGTCGAGCCATGGTGTCTGCTAACGTGCCATGTGTCCTTGAGCCGCCAGGCTTGTCACGGACGGATGGCAAGAGGCCCGATGGGCTTACTTTGGTTCCTTGGCGGAGAGGGCGTTGTCTTTTATGGGATGCAACATGTGTTAGCACATTTGCTGCATCTCATTTGAGGCACACTCTAAGGTCGGCAGGATCGGCAGCGGAGGCTGCGGCTAGACTAAAGCACTCCAAGTATTCTACGTTGGAGTCAGCGTATGATTTCGTGCCGGTCGCAGTGGAGACGGCTGGTCCTTGGGGATGTGAGGCTCTTGAGCTTTTTCGGCAGTTGGGCAGGCGTTTACGGGAGAAGGGCAACGATCCCCGCTCTGGATCTTGGCTGGTCCAACAAGTGTCCATCGCTATACAGCGGGGGAATGCTGCCAGCATAATGGGGACTTTTGGGCCGGGCACAGCTCGGGGCGGGGTTTTACTTTGATATGTGTCTGATTTGACGAAGCGTGTTGCAGATGAGGTTTGTGTTAGTGTTAAGGTAGTTTTTACTTATAAAGTTGACGAAGCTTGTGCGGATTGTTTATGTCTAATAGTACGTTGACGAAGCATGTGGCAGATTCCTTTTTTGTATACCTCGACGAATTCCACATTAAATGTTCTCTTTATGGGTATTTTATATGTAGATAAGGCTATAATTGAATCTTTTAGGGTTCCGTAGTCAACTAGAAACCCTTATAGTTTTGCCATGTCTGTTTGTCCGTCCATCTGCCTGCGGCATAGCTCACTGACCGTTAGTGGTAGAAAGCTGTAGCTTGCCAACAAAGTGGTAAAATAAAAAAATGGGGAAAAATATAGTTTGGGGATCTCCTCGTAAAGTGGGGGGTGATATTTTTTCTCATTTCAACCCTAAAGTGTGAGGTATCGTTGGATAGGTATTTGAAAAAGAATAGATATTAATGTCAACATCACCCAGTTATAAGTTTAGTTTTCAAAGTTGTACGCAATTAAGATTCGTTTTAGTAATATAATCTTTGAAAATCGTGAGTTTCAGTAATAGTTAAAACAAATTAGACGTTTTTGCTCTGTAATCACCAAATCAATGAGGATCTGCAAGGCCCTGTAGTTACCAGGACTTAAGTAAGTAAGTAATAACCAGATGTGGTAATCCTGCAGGACCTTTTCAAAGCAATGTCAACGTAAATCCTCAAACGTCCCCGTATTTCAAACTCAATCTGCTAAGTTCCTTGCCTCCGCAACCGAAGGCCAATCCATCCCACAAGGGTCATTCATCAATCTGATTTAGGCGAAGATTCCAACGGTACCAATGGAGGTTATGACGGACCGAATGGGCGGGTTTTGAATTTGTATGTATGTATGTATGTATAAGCTTTATTGTACAATAACACAAGAAATACAAGAAACACAGTAACATAGACAATTTGATACAACAAAGGCGAACTTTTCCCTATGAGGGATCTCTTCCAGTTAACCTTTGAGGAAATTAGATAAAAACAGGCAACGATGAAAGACAAACTAAGAGCAAAAATTGTACAGTAACAAAACTTCAAATAAAAAGTAAATTTTGAATACACATTGTAACTACACTATAAATAAATACGCAATAAATATATATATATAATATTTACATATATAAATATACACTAAACAACAATATATATATATACATATATTAAATAATAAATATATATATATATATAAACTATTAAACAGAGCATAAAGGACAAACTCCAATCAAGGGTCGGAAAGCCACAACTTCTTTAGCCTCTCCTTGAGCGATGCTGCAGATTGCGATTGCCTCACAGACACCGGCAACTCATTCCACAACTTTACGGCATGGACAGTGAAAGATCTTTTGTAAATACGCGTCTTGTTGGACGGAAAAGTGAGAGAAAGGTTGGTGCTAGAACGTAAACGGTGACCACTACCGGAAGCCAGGAAACTGAATTTCTCAGATAGATAAGAAGGAGAAGCAGGATTGAATAACACATTGAAAAGCAATGACAGGACATGCACATCTCTACGACGACGAATCGGAAGCCAGCCAAGTTGTTTTCGGAACTGGGATATATGATCATACTTACGCAGACCAAAGATATATCTGATACATACATTTTGCAAGCGTTCGAGTTTGTCAAGTAGCTCCTCTCTAAGATCTACAAAAACAATATCACCGTAGTCTAATAAAGGAAGCAGAAGGGACCGAGTAAGAGTGATTTTAGTATGAAGAGGAAGGAAATTTTGGAGACGTCTTAGTGAGTGCATAGATGCGAAAAGCTTTTTACTGATCTCGGCAACATGGGGAGTCCAACTTAAGGTTTGGTCCATGGTGATACCCAAGTTCTTGACTGTACAGGAGAAAGGGATAGTTACTCCGTCAAAGCGTAAGTCGGGTACCACCAGCTCCGACAATTTGGACATAAAATAAGGACTACCAATAACAATAGCCTGCGATTTCCGAGCATTCACCTTTAACCCAAAATTATACGCCCAGCTACTATTTGTCATCTTGGAGTCAATATAGGATAAGGCCATGATATTGATTAAAGGATGACTCGCACTAGAACGGGATGGGGCGGGACGGGAAAATCTGTCAATTTCTATAGAAAGCGTCACGTGACATCCGAGGGTTCCGAGCTATCACGTGATTCTTTCTATAGAAATTGACAGATTTTCCCGTCCCGCCACGTCCTCTCCCGTGCTAGTGTGAGTCATCTTTTAGGATAGTATTTTAAAAGTCTCAGGACATACCAATAAGCTAGTAGATATATATGTATAGTGTTGATAACTAAATATTCTGTGAGAGCGTTGGAGGCCCGGCTGTAAAAGCGTGGACTTTCAATCCGAAGGTTACGGGTTCAAATCCTGGCGTCTCGTACCATTGAGTTTTTCGGAACTTTTGTACGAAATATCATTTCATATTTACCATATATTTCAAGCGTCTACCTGTTACCGTTATCCATTATGTATAAATGCGTTTAAAATTACATGGGCAGTTTATAAATAAATCAAATAAAATAAATAAATATTACAGGACATTCTTACACAAATTGACTACGTCCCGCAGTAAGCTCAATAAGGCTTGTGTTACGGGTACTCAGACAACGATATATATAATATACAAATACATAAATACATAGAAAACATCCATGACTCAGGAACAAATATCTGCGTTCATCACACAAATAAATGGACCATCGGCTGAGCAGGCAGGGCCACTACCAACTACGCCAACCGGTCGTCAGTTTATGAATTCATTCATACATAAATTGCCCATGCACTTTTGAACGCGTTTGGACCTATCGAGCAAAACGACTAAAAAAAAAATCACATTTGTTGTATGGGAGCGCCCTTAAATATTTATTTTGTTCTATTTTTCCGTGTTGTTAGAGCGGCAACAGAAATACATAATCTTTGAAAATTTTAACTGTCTTATTATCACGGTTCATGAGATGCCTGCATCCACAGATAGACGCCTGACAGACGGTCGGACGGTGGAATCTAATTATAGAGTCCGGTTTTAGGTCTGTCTGTTAGTCGCTGACAAACTATCACAAGATACCTACAGCCTGGTGACAGACGGGCGGACAGGCAGACAGACGAACTGAAAACGGTCTTAGTAATTGGTTCCCTTTGGCTACGGAACCCAAAAAAGTATCACTATTAAGATATATGTTCCAATTTACGTTCCTTTGTTACGTTTTGCAAAACAAAAGGTACAATACGGGGTGCCGGTACATTAACTCAGGAACTAATCCAATATGCGCATCCCAAAGTTAAAGTATCCCTTTTACAAAAAACTGGCAGTAAAAGGTGGACATAAACAAAATTCCTTATAACGCCACACACTGGGAGATAGGAGAACATACTTTAAAACGTTTTTATTGCAGTTTTAACATAGATATAGGATAAAAGAACTACCCAATTGGCCGAAAAAAATTACGCAGTAATTGTTCAGCAGTTGCGACTCTTTTTCATTGAGTCTTGTTTAGAACGTGACGTTTCGTTAAGTGAAAAACAGCCTATAAACATTTAAAGTGTATGAATTTGACACAAACCTTTTTTTTAGCGAATGTGGGTCCTGGTCAAACGTCACTTTGACAGTTCTCTCATACTGATAGTGACACAGGACCCACGCATGAGTGGCAGTGCCTGGTGAGGAAAAATACGGTAGCTCCCATTTTTAATACAAATTGAATTGGCTATAGCGTAATCCACACACGCATTGGAGTTAAATTAAATAAAAGTGGGATGACGACTGAGTTAAAAACTATTATTTTATTTAGTCCGATTATTCAAAATTATTAGACACGTATTTTTTCCTTTTTCTGAAGGCCTAGTATAAAAATTGTACGACATTAACTTCTCGACCGCGTTATCGTATCGAGGGGTCAAAATATGAAAGTTGCCGAACGATTTAAATAAACGGCAAACATAATTTGAACTCTCGATACGCTAACGTGATCGAGAAGTAAGTGTCGTACAACTTTTATACTAGGCCTTCAGGATAACTAAGATTGACGAAGATCAAGAGCGTCAAAGTTCCGGGGTGGGGGCTGGTGAGTGGTGACGTCACTATTAGGTAAGAATTGTACCTAATTGTGTCGAACGCGAAACTTGAATGCACTGTATTCCCGTCATTTTTCATTTGACGAACAAAAGAAAAAATACGTGTTAAATATTTTTTAAGAATCTAACAGATGGACGAATTAGATTTTTTGTCCTGTATTCTTTACATTTGTAGGTTAATCTCTACCGTTGACAGCCGTATGTATAAAGGATGGTCATAAAATCCGCCAACCAAATTCATCTCTGAGTGATCGCATAAAATGTTTTATCAAGGTTAAATCCCTCCCTACCAATTTAACGATGTTAGTAAGTCTTTATGGACGATAAAGTTTCCTTTGAATACTCGGTTTATTTCTTGGGTTAATTTTGTATGAGCGATTGAATGTCAAGTGTCATAAAATGGGGAATAAAAATGAGATTTTTTAGGATTTTTATGACTGTAATGATGGGGATGTGGCTTTGGAATAAATAAAGAATTGGAGTCCGTCTTAGTTTAATCGTGGACGAACCATAGTACGGTGTTGAATTTAACACTTTAGATTGGATTCATTGTGTTTGTGACAAACGAGCAGACGAATCGCCTGATAGTAAGCGGTTATTGTCGTCCATGGGCAATCGCAACACCGTTGCCGGCATTTATGTTGGGAGTAGGTACGCTCTTTTCTTGAAGGTTTGAAGGTCGTATCGGTCCCAAAATACCGTAGGCGACAGTTTAGCTATGCGAGGCAGGAAGACCTGGTTTTACGTTTATTTTGTGATTGAAAATGAACATAAAGTATTTAATCTTACATTTTAATTTAAAATTTTCACTGGTTCGATTCCAGCCCTGCTCACCGGGAGCCTTGGTTACTTTTTTTGTAGTAAGTATATGACATCTCTCTCAATTTCTCTATTTATTATTATGTTCTTGTTCATTTAATTTTATTTGTTAATGGTGAGAATCAATTTGAATCTGTATTTCATTTTATTATTATACGAAAATGTGTGATGGTACAAATAAATATTATATTATCTACGACGTAATCCGACTTAATATGAATTTATATACTTCCTTACTATCTACTCAGAAACTGCATGAATTTATAGAGTGCAATTCCTTGCGGGGCCTCTGGGGCGACGAAGCGTCAATTCCTTTGTGATCGCCTGAATACGCGTTCGGGGCCACAGCCGTGGATTACCTCACCTTGCAGCAGATACGCCACTCGCAAACTATAATAGGGATGACGACTAGGTTAAAAACTATTATTCTAATTAGTCTGTCAGAAAGATTATCCAAAATTAATAGACACGTATTTTTTCCTTTTTCAAGATAACTAAAATTGATGAAGAGCGTCAAAGTTCAGTGGTGGGGGCTGCTGATGTCACCTGTCAGTAAGAATTGTACCTAGGTGTGACGTCACGCGAAACTTTAAAGCCCTGTATTTCCGTCATTTTTAATTTGACGATCAAAAGAAAAAATACGTATCGTATATTTTTTAATAATCTAACAGACGAACTAATTAGATTTTTTTCGTGGTCCTATTGCACTGGTATTATAAACAGGGGCCGGAATTTTTTAAATAGATAGTGTGATTCAAGAGGAAGGTTTATATGTATAATAATAACCCGTGCGAAGTCGGGGCGGGTCGCTAGTAAACTACTATTACAAAGTCAATAAGCCTCCGCCACATAATGACGTATCTGCACTAGTTTATGTAATCTTTCACTAGAATGTTGACAGCAAGATCATTTACTGCACCACTGCTAGCACATAATACGGTTAATCTGTGGTCCGTTCTTCGGTAAGGGTATATTAAGAAAAATAAAATATAATGAGGTACTTAGGTCCAACGTTAACTGAAATTACCTACAAGATAATACCTCCTCCTCCTACCTTGTTCAACAAATATCGCTTGCCATCCAGCGCGGCAATGCCGCGAGCATTTTTGGCACGTTTGGGCAGGGTGAGAGCCGGACCGAGGTATAGTTAGTTTAAGTCTAAGTTAAGTTAGCTGTTAGTTAGTGTACTGTAGTTTAAGTTTTATTATTAGGCTTAGACTTTATTTGTAATTTTTATTATAAGACCTATTATGTACCTACAAGATAATTGTCTTCTGTTTCCGTGATTATGAACGTGACAACCCCAGAATGTGGCAACCTCAGAAAGTGGGGTCTTCAGAACGTGACAACCTCAGAAAGTGGGGTCTTCAGAACGTGACAACCTCAGAAAGTGGGGTCTTCAGAACGTGACAACCTCAGAAAGTGGGGTCTTCAGAACGTGACAACCTCAGAAAGTGGGGTCTTCAGAACGTGACAACCTCAGAAAGTGGGGTCTTCAGAACGTGACAACCTCAGAAAGTGGCGTCTTCAGAACGTGACAACCTCAGAAAATGGCGTCTTCAGAATGTGACAACCTCAGAAAGTGGCATCTTCAGAACATGACGTATCTTGAAAGTGAGTTTCGAAAATGACGTACTCCGCATAAAGGCTGTAAAGGGCTCGAAACGCAGGGTCATAGTTTAATAAACGCGACTAATCCGTTCTAACAAATATAACATCAATGACAAGGACAATTAATTGACGTTATAAGGACGGAGCGGGATGGAACGGGACGGGACGATCTATCAGGTTCTATAGAAAACGTCACGTGACATCTGAGGGCTCTGAGCTATCTAGTGATTCTTTTTATAGAATTTGATAGATATTCTAGTGTAAGTCATCCTTGATAAGTGACACAATAATTTTATACTACGCAAAAATTGGCACAAAATATATATTGGATATTCCGATAGAATATTTAAATTATTAGAACACTTAAAAAAAAAATGTTTGGTGTTTATTTTGTGGATTTTGAAATACAAATATATCTGAACGCATCCGTTAGGTAATGCGCGTGGCACGTACTCTGGGGCCTTACCAATTCAGTTAGGTTCAGTGTAGGCTCAGTTGTATGAAAGCGACTCAGTTTAGGTCGTCAACTGAATCGCGTTAAGACATGGTAAGGGCCCATACCTAACTATTGAGGCGTTTTATACAATGTTAACCGCGTAGTGACACCCCGTGTGCAACTAAATAAAAGAACTACACAATTACAGTACTGGAAAGGGATTATTCAGACAGTCTTGGCTCTCGGTTAGTCAAGTTAAAGCTGCGAGATCCTAGGATTGGTCGAAACTTGGACGATTTATGGCCGAAGTTTCAATTCACTTTTTTAAACTTTTACTATTCACACATTATAAATGATTTAAAACGGGACTCAATCGTGTAAAAGTAATCGCCAACGTTTCAAACACGACATTGTCCCGGTGATCCCGGGGAATGAGTTAAGCATATCGCAGCTGTCAAAAGTCGCCAGGTAAATAAGTCTGCGGTTACTGAACAACCTAAATTTGTTGTCTGGAATAGACCACTGGATTATATCATAACCATAGAATCCTTTCATCCGTCGTTGTACGAGAAGACATTGAAATCAAGAAATACCCCAATTTCAGTCGGGACGATGGTTTTTGGATCTTGCGAATATTGCCGGCTCAAAAATCGGACATTTAACGGCCTCCTAGCCTAGTCGGTAGTGGCCCTGCCTACGAAGCAGCGGGTTCCGGGTTCGAATCCTGGTCAGGGCATTTATTTGTGTGTATATCACGAATATCGTCACTCAGACGTCACGTGACACTTTCTGTAGAAATTGACAGATAGGGCACTTTGATTTATATTACACTTTAAAGTTTGTTAAAATGCGTGGGTAGGCCCCCCGCAAGGTGGACTGATGACCTGGTGAAGGTCGCAGGAGTCCGCTGGATGCGGGTGGCGCAGGACCGGTCATTGTGGAAATCTTTGGGGGAGGCCTATGTCCAGCAGTGGACGTCTTTCGGCTGAAATGATGATGATGATGAAAGTTTGTTCGAAGACGCAACGTACTGCGAATTCTGTCATTTTTGTTCTATGACAAGAGTCGTCAATTAGGCTGAAGGCCTAGTGTAAAAATTGTACGACATTAAGTTCTCGACCGCGTTAGCGTATCGAGTGGTCAAAATATGAAAGTTGCCGGATGATTTTAATAAACGGCAAACATAATTTGAACTCTCGATACGCTAACGCGATCGAGAAGTACAACTTTTATACTAGGCCTTCCGATGTACATTGAAAATGCTATTTAGTTTGTTTGAAAAAGTGAAAACCTACAGAGTAAATCATTTTTAAAAGTTGTTGAACATAAGTGGTTAGGTTTGAGGAGTACTACCTGCGGTTTAATTTATTGCTACTGTTACAGGCAACACGGTATAACAAATACACATATTACAATTAAATTACACAGGTATAGCTAGACAAACATAACCTTTCCCTCCGACAGTCAGGAGAAACCATCGCAGACCCCACTCTACCCTTCGAAATTATTCAAATGAAGCTCTCCGTGTAATAAACCCCAATCATTTAGATTACAAAAGTAAGGAATTGTAACTGACTAAATGATTCACATTAAGACAGCTCCAAGTCGTTATGAACAAGATTTGAATATTTTAATGTTGTCAGATTTATCTTGCTTAAAATTTAATTTAAGAGCCGTGTGTCGGATTTTTTATTCGAGATTCGCTTTTTAAAATTAAAAATTGCGTCGGTATTCAGTTTAAACGTTTTAATATCTTTACAGATAACAATATTGTTATTAAAATAGTAGTTTATGCAACAGTGATATAATAAGGGTTCTTAAAACTTGAGGGTCATAATAGACGCGAGAGTTTTAAGAACAAATTATGAGATGTTGCATACGCTAATTTTTCTACGACGGCTAAAATACCAAAAAAAGCTAAATCTTGAAAGATACAAGTAAAGGTAAAGGAACAAGTCATATATGCCCACTATAGAAAAAAAAAAAACAACAGTGCTAATAATTGTATGAAAATCCAAATGAGCAGTGTTCTTATGGAATACCATAGACAACGTTATAATGTGTATTTTTTTTTATATCGCTGTCAGTCATCTTATTGACAGATAGAAGTGCTGGAGTAGAAAAATGTAATTTTCAGTCCTCCGGCCGGTAAGCGCCACTTTACGCAAAACTAAATTGCCGCCTGCCGGCTCCGTCGGGCAGACAAATAGTATACAAACCTCGGCCGTTAAATGGGAAAGCCTCGGATCACATATTAGTCGACCTCGGCTTCGCCTCGGCCGACAATTACATGAAATCCGTGACATCTCCCACTTAAACGGCCCTGGTATGTAATCTACTATTGTATGACTGTATCCATAAAAAACTTCGGACATTTAAAATTTTACGCGAGTGTTTATTTTACCTTTCTCTTAAAATACTTAACTGGTCCTTAAGCAGTGCTTGGATAGCGGTAATATCTTCATACGAGCATACCAGTATAAGGGTAGACCGAGGTCATTGGATTAAGATGAGATTCAGCGACTGTGACGGCCTGCGAGAAGAATAGAGCCATTCATCATCATCATATCAGCCATAAGACGTCCACTGCTGAACAGAGGCCTCCCCTTCACCTCTATATATACCGGTTGGAAGCGACCTGCATCCACACTAGAACGGGACGGGACGGGACCATCTGTCAGTTTCTATAGAAAACGTCACGCGTCATCTGAGGCGTCCAATTCTTTCAATAGAAATTGACAGATCGTCCCGTCCCGTCCCGTCCCGTCCCGATCTTGGTGACCGCGAGTCATCCAAATTTGAATATAAGACAAATGGGTCAAGGAGTTGCCGAGAAATAGGTATCGCGGGTTTAAGTTCGGGGTGAACCAGTGATTTATATTAAATCATTTTATATAAATACTTACATACAGTTAAATTCCAATGCAGAATCTTTTTTGTTCCTTCCTCTTGTCATTTTTGTACTATTATAAGATTCGTCAATTAGACTGATGTTAACGTACATTAACACTATTATAATACTTTTTGTTTGTATGAAAAACTAAAACCATATAGATTTTTTTTAAGTTGTTGAACAAAAGTTAGGTTTACCTGTAATTTAATTTATTGCTTTTTTTATACTACGACGGTTACAAACAAGCATACGGTCCGTGGTGTCAGTGGTAAGCTGGTCTAGTGTTATTAAACTGTGGTTTTCTGTAAGGTGCAGGTACTTCCCCAGATGGGCTCTGCTCCAGATTTGAGCGAGACGACATTCGGTTGTGCTGTGCCCTACCACACTAAACGATATGCATCCGCTGTACCCATACCTTTTTTAAAATAAGCTGCTGTTACAGGCAACACCCAGTATATACCTAGTAGTGTTACTACTTTAATAACAAGTTACCATGTTTAATTAAACATTTTGATCTGTTTCAACAGAACGTAAAGTTATAAGAACCTCGCGGCGCGAGTATTCGCGCGCCTTCATTGAATCGTATGGGTCCAAGTAACCGTCTCACATAAATTGTACCGCGTCCGAGATCGGATACGGGCATGCTCGGTAAGCACATCTCATTAGATACTGTAATTATAAGAAAAAGTTCTCGACAAAATAATATTGCCTTCTGTTACCGCGATTGTTATTCATTGAAATTAAACACTTTAGAACGGATTACTTGTAATCACGTTTATTAACACAATGATCCTACGTTATGAGCCCTTTACAGCACTCGTATTCACAGGGTTAAGATGATGAGTGCTGTCAAGGGCTCGAAACGTAGGATCATGGTGTTAATAAACGCTAAGAACCAGTCTCACCAGCTCTCACCCCGGAACTTTGATGCTGTTTGTCTTCATCAATTTTAGTTAAATTGAAAAAGGAAAAAATACGTATCTAATCATTTCGATAATCTACCTGACGGACTAATTAGAATGATAGTTTTTCAATAGTCGTCATCCCTATTATCCCGCTATCTAATGAGGAGCACCGCGAGTCGATTTTCCGCTAGGGGCGCTAGTGGAACGTGGGTCTTGATTCTCTCATATTGACACAGGACCCACGCATGAGTGACGCCGCCTGGTAGGCGACAATACGGTAGCCCCCATTGGCATCTTAGGGTTATTAAATTGCAACGGTTAACACTCACGTATTTTATCACAATAGGCGTGACATGTTTCGTCTGCGTCGGGCAGACCTCGTCGGGGTCGTTAATATCAGTATGTCTCACGAAAGTTTAAATTATATGATCTTAGGGTTAGGTTGTAAACATCCATACTTGGCGTCTGTCATCGATTCGAATCAAATAAGTCAAACGCATCAGCATTACCGTGAGCATTCGTAAAAGAACGTTCAGTAGTGGACTTACAATTTGTCTTGCAACACAACACGCTGCAGTCGGGCGGAATGGACAAGTTGGCTACAAAAGGAATCGTTCAGGAGCGCCGTTCCGATCGCTTGTGATCGCAATGAGGCGAACATAAGTATAGCTTGTCTTGATCTCATCTCTCAAATACACACACTACACTTACAATAACACATTACACACTAAGATTTTTTTTACTTTGTATGAAAATAGGTGTGCATTTTCGATCAGCTGTTCCATACAAAGTAGTTTGATTTTTCTAAATTCGATTTATACTTGCATATACTTAAAGTCATTGGCCTTATCAGAAGTTGAAGTATCGTTCAGGACTTTTGTAAGAACGTGTAGAAGTGTATCGATATCATACCTATTATGCTGCTTTTTCTGTGAGCTCAACATGTCTATACCCGAGGCAATAGGAATGTTTCCCGGCCAACACTCTGCTGTGGGGTATCGGTATCGGCGTACTTATTGGTCCCTGGGCACTTCCTTTTGTTAGTTTATTGCAGAGTATAATTACAAAAAGGAGACGGGAAATGAAAGAAGTGTACATTTTTAATTGCTTTATAATGAAAAAACAAAAGAATGAACTTTTTGTTTTATGAATAAAAAAGTAGTCGAGTACCTAGCTACATCTTTCTCCAGGAGCAGTTATTTTAGAAAACATGCCACATACAGGTACACTTATACACGCAAAATTTACGAGTACAAATAAACTCCTCTATCCATCAACGATAAAAGCAAAACTTTGAATCAACAAACTAAACAGGATACATTTGTTCTAAGCGATTGCATTGACCTGCAAGACGAAACTTGGTCCATAAATCGTCCAGCGACCAAGTTTGGACCAATCCGAGTTGGATCTCGTTGCTTTAAGTTGACTGTCCAGGAGCCAAGACTATCTGATTAATCTCGTTCCAGTTGTGTACAGTATATTTGTGAAGTTGTTTTGTTTAGACGGTATAAGACAGAGTGCGTGATTTCTTTAGAATGTGATAGTTTAGTTTTATTAAAGAGGGTTGAGCTACCGACTTACTCATTGACTGCGAATTTTACCTCAATATCCTCTGTTGAAACTTCATGAGGGCGCTTAGCGGCATCTGTAGCCCCAGTTACAGTACAAGAGTTGACAAGAGTACTGCCACACTATCTCGTAGTCAAGAAAGACACCTGCCATTGTCTTATCCGTAGAGTTAGATAATGACAGGGGCTTTACCATGACGTCTTAATGCGATTTCTATAGACAGATTTTCCCGTCCCAGTCGTCCCGTTCCGTCCCGTCCCGTCCCGTTCTAGTGTGAGTCATCCTTAACCATGTTGCGCCTCGAGCAAGCCATGTGCATGTTTTGTCGTCTTAAATCTATTTCGTGCCAATCAGTATTTTTTATGTAAACCATTTGTGTGGTATACCGTATTTCCTGTGCAAATTGGAATTTGCACAACAATGATTGACCATGGTGCCTGAAAGCACGAGTTATGTGCTTTTTTACCAACGTGGCAGTATTGAAAAAAAAATACGAATTCGGACTTTTGGTAGTAACCGCTAGTTTTGCTGTGAGTTTTATTGCCATGACACTGGAGTTAAACGATTTTATAACATTATTAGATCTCATGAGAAATGACTCTTTTTACGTCCTTGTTGAGAAATATGTACATTCCCGGCCGCGCTTGTAATCTGAAATGCATTCCGATTCAGCAACGTGTGCAAAATAATATTTATAATTCAGTGAATTGGAGTGAATTGAAAAAAATAAACGGTTTTTATCACAATATATGCGTGACATGTTTCAACTGCATCGGTCAGTCATCGTCGTACATAGTGATGTTGTCGCCTCCGCGGCCCGTACGGCACTTAAAAGCATAATAAAAGTATTTAACCTTTTTTTTAAATATTAATGTCAGTATGGATCACGGAAGTTTAAATTGTTGAGGTATAAAGCTAATATCTAAATTTGAACTTGTTTTGTTACCGTCATGCCACGATCCTGAGTGCAGATTCTAATTTTTAAACTTGTTGTGTTACCGTCATAATACGATCCTGAGATTCCTGAGTGCCCTGATAGAACTCGCATTATTTTAAAATTTTAAACAAAAGTTACTAAATACTTGTCCACAAACACAAACAGCCAAGTATAATATACCTTTATGAAACGAAAGTTGAACATAAAACAAACTAAAGTGACAGCCTACTAAAGAACTTGGTGTAGTCGCGAGAATGTCACATGTTTTATTCCTATGGCTACTGAGTACGGGCGAGTGAAGGACTATCCAGTCAATCAAAAATCCACCTGTTTTAACCCTAGCAAGTTGTTTTTTTTTTAATGAAGTATTGATAAAATGTGAATAAAGCATCAGGGTTGTCACCATCACTCAAACTCAAACTCAAAAGGATTTCAAACTCAAAAGGATTTATTGAAATAGGCCAAATCTCAGCACTTTTCAACGTCAAATAGAATACACGATACAAAAAAAATAAAATAATAATAATACAAAACAAGTATCACCAAACCGATTAAATTTATTTGTTTTGTTATTCTTAATTTTGATTAATATCTTTAATTTGATTGAACATGAATTCAATCATTAACTTTTTTAGAAAAAAAGCACATGAAGTTTCCGTCTGTATAGGTACACCTAAAGAGGCATGGATCGGCATGTTATTTTATACAATTGTATTTGTCATTCATTCAAGGACCATCAAGGTCTCAAAACACTGGTTAATTCAAGAATTTCTAGCTATATGTTCGCGAAGCTATAAGAAACACACATTACAATAGAGAACAAAAGAAACTTCTCGTTTGCATGACGAATTATATCTCACTTCGTTCCTCTTTGAGTGCTGCTCGAGTTTCGGAGCTTGTTAGTGATACTCGGCTGATTGCTCAAGTCAAGGAACAAGTTCAATGTAACATAAAAAAAAATATGTAAAATTTAAGTTTTTGTCGGGAAAAGCAAATTATAACTCTTTCGTTTATTTTTGGAGTGGTAATACACAGTAGTAAAAAACACATTAAGTATTTCAGAGTAACTATGAATGTTGACATCTTCTGTTTTTGGTTACGTTTTCAATATTTTACAAGCATTCTTGTCTTATAAATTAAACACTTTAGAACGAATAAACTGCGTTTATTAACACCATGGGTCATGTTAATAAAAGCGATTAATTTCGAGCCCTTTACAGCACTCGTTTTCACAGGGTTAAGATGAAAACGAGTGCTGTAAAGGGCTCGAAACGTAGGCTCACGGTGATAATAAACGCGATTTATTCGATCTAATGTGTTTAATTTGAATAAACAACAATCGCGGTAGGTAACAAAAGACAATATTTACATTCTTGTCATATTACTTCTGTAGCCAAAGATAAATTAGAAAAAAAGCCAAAAAGGGGCGAAGTCTGTTTTATTATCTCCGCTGAAGTCTAAATCTTTACAAAGTACTCACTTCAATCTACATTAAACCCTTTCAATATAAATGCCTCAATTTCAGCCTAAGGTGTATCGAAAAACAGCAGAGCTAACAGTTTTCCACGCCCCTGATTGATGTAGATAAACTGGGCATACATCATTGCAGCGGGGCTATTTGTTACAATGGTGCAGTTTACGGCATACGAGACGATACCGATGCGATTTTGGGCCCGAGCACACCTGCAACCGGTTTCACCACGCTGACAGTATGACAATTGTCACAACTTTGCTATCAACTTAAGTATGCAGCCGGCCGTCAACCGTCGAATTAGGGTAAGCGCCATGTAAATCCCTGGGCG
The DNA here is from genome assembly GCA_949128165.1 of Lathronympha strigana. Classification (NCBI taxonomy): domain Eukaryota; kingdom Metazoa; phylum Arthropoda; class Insecta; order Lepidoptera; family Tortricidae; genus Lathronympha; species Lathronympha strigana. The sequence goes on from OX421903.1 coordinate 2,183,526, forward strand.
TTACCTTATTGAACCTACGGTCGACATGTTGCCGACAGTGTCAGCGTCAAACAGGCGGCTGGTCGTAAGTCATCTTGACAGGAGTTAAAAATTACAGTCACGCACTTTTCTATTTTTTAGTAAAATGGCTTAGACAAACAAAATAGCGGTACGCAAAAAAGTGTAGGTGGCTCAGCGGTAAAGGCGTGCGGCTTTCAATCCAAAGGTTGCGGATTCAAACCCCGGCTCATGGAAATGAGTTTTTCTTTTAACAAATTTACGGAATATCATTTGATATTTGGGCATTGAAAAAATATGTACCATTTCCTTTTTTTTTAATATAGGAAGTTTTGGGTTTTTTATAACCAGAATCTCAAGTACTATTGATTTGAAGAAAGAAAAAGAGTGACCCTTTCATTTTGTTTAGTTTCGTATTTTTCATACATTCTGTATGGGCCGTTACAAAACTGTCAATTTTTTTTGTATGGAAAATTGAAGACTCATTTTCTTACAATGGTGCTATTGTTACTGAAAATGCCTATTTACCAACCGCATATTTAAAAATCGGTGAAGGAAAACATCGTGAGGAAACTGGACTAATTCTAAGCATAGTTTACCAGAAGGGGACCACCAGGGGGTTTACCAGGGGGGGTCAGATGGCAGTCGCTTTAGTAAAACTAGCGTCTAGTTACGCAAAATCTAAGGTTAGTTGCCAAAGTAGACCCAAGGTTACCTGAGCCGTAAAATAAGCCGGTATAACACCAGAAAAAAGAAGAGGCAAACAAAAGTAACGACAAAATATCGCTTCTAAGTCGTGAGTGTGTAAATGGCTCATAAATTGATTGATAAAGTGCGAAACGAATTAAATCAAAAAAGTATTAGCCCTGACAATAATTTATGACTTTCCATGCACGTATGAAATAAAATCCCATGTCCATTGTGAGTAGTACACTACGGTGTCATTAACGACCTTTGTTTACAAACAGCTTTTGAGTTCGAGTGTTTTTTTTTCTGGTTTCTTTTCTTTTGATATTTATTTAATCAACATTGATTCGCACTAGAACGGGACGGGACGGTGCGGACAAGACGATCTGTCAGTTTCTATAAAAAACGCCACGTGATATCAGAGGGCTTAGTATCTAGATATTATATGTATAACCAAACCAGGTTTCTTCAAAGATGGCTAGAATCATATATGTGGAACTACTATATATCACCTACTACTACTATTTATTCGTTTTTTTTTTAAATTCTAAACTGCGTGCGTAGCCAAGATGCCAATCGCTCACGCTTAATAACGTATCGCAGCTACTGCTCTCTGTCACTCTTCCTTATTAGTGTGACAATGACAGTTGCGGTTCGTTAGCGACTGAGCGTGAGCGATTGGCATCTTGGCTACGCACCCTGAGTTGCTGGTGAACTACGATTGCTTAAAAATAAAATGTTTATCTCTAAATGTTTGCCTACACAATTAAATAAGTAAGTAAGCTGTCTAGTAGAGGATCCCAATCATTTTTCTCTCTACGCTCCGAAAGAAAATGCCATGTTTAAGTCTGTCCTTTCGATTGGCTGACAGGCACGGGGTTTTCCTTAAAGCCGTTACATCTATTTTTCCCCGTTCTTTTTACGTCCCAGAGTACTTACGTACTGGATGGAGCATGCGCGACTTGCGGGTACCGCCAAACATTGCCTCTACCATATACGCGTAATAAATAAATAAATATTGTAGGACTGCCTTACAAATCAACCTAGTCCCACGGTAAGCTCGATAAGGCATGTTTTGTGGGTAGACGACGATATATAATATAATGGATCGATACATATAAATTCTTAAATACATAGAAAACATCCATAACTCACGAACAAATATTCGTGATAAACATACAAATAAATGCCCTGACCAGGATTCGAACCCGGGACCTCCCTGCTTTGTAGGCAGGGTCACTACAACTACAACTAGACTAGGAGGCCGTTCAAAATGTGTTCGTAATGTGTGTAAGTATACGTTTACGAACGAAAAAATAAACGTAGGTACTAAAGCTAGGTGTGCTACATAATATCCTAACGTGATATATTCATATTGGTCTCATTATGAAGTAACATTAAAGAGAAATGACACCAATATTTGATTTTTATTTGATGCCCGAGCCGCGAAGGTGACAACACCACTCTGTCTGTCCGACGATGACTGCCCGATGCAGTCGAAACATGTCCGCCTATTGTGATAAAAATACGTGAATGTTAACCGTTGCAATTTAATGTCAGTATGGTATGACTCACGAAAGTTTAAATTATATAATATTTAACTCTATCCCTAGGACAAACTGTCCAGTTAGGTAGGTCCAATTTCGAGAAAGAGGTTAATCGTCGAATCCGACTCAGTTGGGCAGCGTTCGGGAAGCTGCGACATATATTTTCATCCAATATTCCGCAGTGCCTGAAGACGAAAGTATTCGATCAGTGTGTGTTGCCAGTGATGACATACGGTACTAAAACGTGGTCGCTTACAATGGGCCTCATAAGAAGGCTCAAAGTCACCCAAAGGGCAATGGAGAGAGCTATGCTAGGAGTCTCTCTGCGAGATCGTATCAGAAATGAGACCATACGCATGTAACTAGACAGTTTCTGGCTAGCTAACAAAATATAAGCATGGATGCAGTCGATTGATCTGAATTCTTTTTAAATCATACAAAACTGATTTATTTTGGTCAAATTTGAATAAATACAATTGCGATTTATAAAATTAGTTTAAATATTACTTAAAACATAGAGATTATTTTATTACACTATGAACCATTTAAGAATATAAATCAGTCAACGCTTATTTAAACTCAAATCTTAATGAGCAATAAATTTTTACAAGGGGTAATAAATTAGTTAAGTGGATGTTTAAGTTTACAATAAGTGGCTATTGGCGCACACCAAGGCCGTGGGAGTTACGAATTCCAAAAAGGACTTGAAGGCCTGAGCTTTCAGCGAGGACGGTCTTAATATAAGCAGAGACGAGACCATATTCGGGACAGTTTTGATTTGGTCATCGGCGTGGCCTGAACTTTGACTTACGTATTGTAAAACGCGTGAAGTGCTTTCGACGGTTTTTCTAAGTTGAGTCGTGTTACGTTATAATAAGAGTCATTTTCCGTTGCAAGTAGTGATTTTTACACTGTGCGGTAGTGTACTTATTCGAGTGGTGACATTCTAAAAATAAACTATTGTTATTTTGTGTTTTTAGTGAAGTTATTGAGTGGAGTGAAATATATTGCCTGAATTAAAGTCTGAATTGTGAGAACGATTTAGCTAACTGCGTTTTCCTTAACAAGAAGGGAAAACTTGTTCGAGAATCCAGAGGAGTTGTTAGCGGAAAGGAGTTGGTGACTGACGGATCGGATCTCTAGAGAAAAAGTCTGGCAAAACTCCTTTGCCAGCTCAGGTGACTTAGGATAAGCATACTCTGGTATAGGTGATTTTGGGATAGAATAAAAGTTTTACACAGGGTGCTAGTATAATTGTTATAATTCATTTACACATTGGTTAAAAGGTTGGTTTTGTTTACAACAGTAAATAACAGTGTTAGGTTTTACAGAATTTTTGATATAACAGGTAGATAGTATATGATTGGAATTCTGAGGCTCGTACATTAAATATGATATAAAGGTAATTTACATAATGTTTATATTGGGTGAGATTAGGGGAACCACGTTATTTGAGGACATACTAAGTAATTTGGTTATAGGGAGCTAGTGATTGGCGGAGCATATTACTAGTGACAATTGAGCTTTTCTATTAAGGGGTTGATAAAGGTTGTTAAGTCATATTTAGTATACGATTGTCGCGGTATTTCAAACATAGTTAGGAAATAGACAGACAAGTTTCTTGGTGTTTCTTCTTGTCTGATTTTAGGCTCCGAAACACTGGTAAATTTTAGATTTTAATTTACTGTGCATAGGAAATATCCATTAATAATAACACAAAACAAAATGGATATTATTTCGGTTAGCTGGCCCGTCTCCATCCGGCTATGGCAGTATGATATAAGCAAAGTTTGTATGCGTAGCTATGAAGATTTTCCTCAGCTAGCTAGACTTATTATGGGTTACAAAGGAAAATCGTAGGTAATACAGACAAAAAGGGCTTGCTGCTGTCATAGCATCTGGTCACGTTAGGACCGGTAGGAGATGTTTACAATAAACAAAAAAAAAACCAATTACTAAATATTTATAGGCTTTCACTTATCATACTTTATTAATAATATAATATTTAATTACATCTAGGACTAGGATTCATAAGATCAATTATTTATGTCGTAAGAGATAGTGTTTAAATGTGGGATTCCAAATCTAATTAGTCTGCACATAAAAGACGATGGGTTCTAAGGTTCATAACGTAGGTATACTAGACGATCACAAGGCCAAATTAATTTATTTTCTAAATAAGCAACTTTTCCTGGTCAATTTAAATTTAATAGTTAAGTTATAGTTTGGTAAGCTACACGCAGCAGAACCAAAGTAACCGATATAGCTCTCCGAATCGCTAAACTTAAGTGGCAGTGAGCGGGGCACATTGCACGTAGAACCGATGGCCGTTGGGGCGGAAAGCTTCTCGAGTGGCGACCGCGTACCGGAAGACGCAGCGTGGGTAGGCCCCCCGCAAGGTGGACTGATGACCTGGTGAAGGTCGCAGGAGTCCGCTGGATGCGGGTGGTGCAGGACCGGTCATTGTGGAAATCTTTGGGGGAGGCCTATGTCCAGCAGTGGACGTCTTTCGGCTGACATGATGATGATGATGATAAATATTTAACTAGGTATTTATTGACAACAAAACCCCCTTTTTGATACCTTTTCAAATATAAACAGAGTTTGCAAAATGGGAGTTAAAAAACAAAAAGTTCCAATGTACTTGCTCAATTCCACTTTAAAATACGAATTAACGTAAAATAATGCGACTAAATCTTCCATTTTAGAAAAATCCCGTGAGTGTGTGTAGAGCAGCCGCCACGGCTAGATGCATGACTCATGAATAAGGGACACGGACTGTTTCGAAACATGTCGAGCTATTTTCGACTTTATTGACGTGAGTAACCCGATATAAGAATTTTAATAACTCGATTCACGATTTAAGTAGCTTTATGGACAACAAATACATTTAAACCGCACCATTTCGTGGAATCTATGGGAAGTAATCCCCGTATCACGTCCTATTGGTTATTTTGAGCAAACATGCTTGAGGAAAAATCGCTTGAGAAGAGAGCACTGGTGACATATTTTTTTACTTACTTCCCGTACAAAAGCGAAAATACTCGTGCGTGTTGTTTTTATAAGGTGTTTTATTTTATATAAATAAATAAAAATGGTAACATTCTCATATTACCAAGAATTTAGATGTCAACTTTAAAAAATAGGTTAACCCTTAAAGCATGACTCACACTAGTTCCGGACGGGACGGGGCTGGACGGGAAAATCTGTCAATTTCTATAGAAAGAATCACGTGGTAGCTCGGAGCCCTCGGATGTCACGTGACGCTTTCTATAGAAATTGACAGATTTTCCCGTCCCGCCCCGTCCCGTCCCGTTCTAGTGTGAGTCATCCTTAAATTAGTAAGAGTATTAATTTACAAAAAGTACTTAAACAATATCATATCCTTATCTTCTGAGGGTCTACACAATAATGTAAAAAACAGCTTACTTGTTTTTTTTTGGAAAATCTATGTACACCACAATGTAGCTTCAAGTTGCTTGCCTTTGAAATAGTACGATTTTCTTTGTTTGGTTTAATGTGCTCACAAAATTATCAAGTATTTGTACACTTCACTATTTTCTTGCAAAATTCAAATCATATCCTACCTCTATCTGCTTATCATACCTCGTAGGAACCATTGACAATGTTTTACTGACGCGAATGCGTCCGTAACATATTTTATTCGCCCAACACTGAACAGACGTTAAAAATTCCACGTATCGAGCGCAAAAAGCGTGTCTAATTAAGCATGTTTACAAAAAATCCGGATCTAACCGGTTTTTTCCGGCTCCGAGCCGGTAATTACTGGTGCAATATTACTGGCACCGCAGATATATTGGTGAACAGACAGTTAGTTGGTGGCTAAATTGATGTCATACGTTTTGTCATACTCGATAAATTCGAGAATAGCGGATCGAACGTGTTCAAAAATGTTTACGAGTAAAGTTTGAAGAAGTGTTTAAAACTATCTACCTAGCCGAGTGACCCACGAACCAGTTAACATTAAAAGATATAGGAATAAAAAAACCGAAAGGTTGTGGACTACGCCAAAGAAACAAACTCTGGGGATTCAAGTTGGCTCTGACTGAGATGACTGCTCTTAGTATGTTCACCAAAACCAAAGCCTTCAAGAGCTCTGATGCTACAAACAGACACAAAAACCGGCCAAGAGCATGTCGGGCCATGCTCAGTGTAGGTTTCCGTAGTTTACCGTCCGTCACAATAGGCAACCTTAAAAAGTGTTTAAATAGATACCATGCTCAATATGCTTATAATAATTAACAATTCGATGATACTTTCGATCACACCCCGTCCCGACCCCATCAACTCCGGAATTTTTTTAACATTGCGAAGTAGACCACGGTACAGCGCCATCTCTCGGGAAATTGGGTTACTAATTATACAAACTAGACGCGTTATGTATGTTGGGTTTTCGGGGGTAACTTTTGATTGCGTGAATCGATTTAAATCATTATTTTTTATTAGAAGGAAAAAACGTGCGGGATGATAAATTAAGTACCTACTCAGGATAAAAAAATGTTTGCATAATTATACGGTGAAGTTACAAACTTAATTCAGAAATTGTTTTAGTACAATTTTTCAAAACCGTTCAATCAATGAAGTTCAAAATAATTTTCCAATAAAGTTCGTATTAAGTTCTACTTTTGTAATTTTTTTAAATTTTTTTTGAACTCATGGTTCAAAAGATAGAGGGGCGTCTGTCCCCACATATTTTTTCAACTTCTGGAGCGTTTATTTCTGAAAATATTAAGTTTATCAAAAACTGTTCTTAGAAAACCCACATTTTTTTTAAATACCTATCCAATGATATGTCACACTCTACGGTTGAAACGAGAAAAATTTAAGTGTATCTCCCACACTTAATTTTTTTTACCCTAAAAAAATTATAACCACTTTTTATTTTACCTCTTTGTAGGCGTGACCAATATACATATTTGTACAAAATTACAGCATTTTAGTACTTACAGTCACTGAGATTATCCGTGGACGGACGGACAGACAGACAGAAAGCAAAACTATACGGGTTCCTAGTTGACTACGGAACCCTAAAAATAGGTACACATAAATACGTACAAGTGAAACTTGTCTTACGTCGGGGGTCAAAATAAATAAATTAATTAACGTAGTCTAATTGCTATATGTCTATAGCTTAAACGTTTTCACTTGCGTTCCTTGTGTATTTTCCAGACTTGCTTTTTGTGCTATTTAGTTTCAAGCACTTTTAATTTTTCAATTGCAGCTGTAAAAGAAAGTGTCGGGGGAAATTACAAACAGATAAACAACGATTACGCGGAAGTGCAACGCGCAGCGACACGTAAATGCAACTCTTAGGGTTCGTTTTGCGATGTCTGAATAAAGTATCGGATAGTTAATTGATATATAAATTAACGTTTAGATAAAACTTCCCGTTAAAATACTTTTCAGTCCTCCGGCCGGTAAGCGCCACTTTACGCAAAACTAAATTGCCGCCTGCCGGCTCCGTCGGACAGAAAAATAGTATACAAACCTCGGCCGTTAAATGGGAAAGCCTCGGATCACATGTTAGTCGACCTCGGCTTCGCCTCGGCCGACAATTACATGGAATCCGAGGTATTTCCCACTAAAACGGCCTTGGTATGTAATCTACTATTCCGTTTCACAAACTTCCAACCATTAACTAATATGTGTCGGTCAGTTAATTGCAAGTTAGAGCTGGCAACGTCGCATTATCGCGTTTCAATTTACAGAACATAGGTACGAGAGCATAATATTACATTACTGCAGAGGCCGTGAAGTAAGAGATTGCAGGACGAGTTTGTGGTAGGATTAAACAAGTCCTGCAATCTCTCTGCCGGCCGAGGCTTGTACGAGTATAGTGCTTTTCTCAAACATTGTAAGGAAATATAAAATTTAAAACAACTACTAGGTAAATAGGTTAGTAAGGAAAAAAATGTTTAATTTGCCACCTTATTATTTTTTAAAGATGCCATTTGAATGAGCTATTCGAGTACCATCTTTAACGGCACATAAATATGTATACATAGAAACATAGAATTTGGTTTTTTTAATGTCGCAAGTATCTAATGGTCGTTGGCTGTATGTAATTTTTCCTTTGTCAGTTTAGTGTTAGTACACAAATTAAAAAGTTAGAGCAGGCGGGCAATAATGTTTCGTTCATACTTACGCCATACAATACATTACTTCACGGCCGCCGGCCAAGAAGTAAATGGGGGGAGCCGTAAACAAGAAACTTCATGTCTTCATTTCGTGACATAAATGCATACATTTACGATCATGTTTGAGAAAAATATTTTTTAAGTTTATACACCATTTTAGTGTCACATATGAATATACGAAATGCATACTTGAAACAATTTTATTTCCAAAATTTTTTTTTTTATAAATTACTTTTATTGTACCTACATAAAAATACTATAACGATAAAAAAACCACAAAAAATACGTAGCGTACCTACATGCAGCAGAGCGGGGCGGTCGGCGTTCATGTTAAACGCAGAGCGGGGTGGCGAGTGGGGCCGCCAGTCGGGCAGCAAGCGGAGCGGCAAGCGGAGCGACCAGCGGAGCGACCAGCGGAGCGACCAGCGATTTTACATACTGATCTGAGCAGCGATTACTAAGACCATTCGCACGCATACCATTGCCCGCGCCATCTTGCAGAACGCATAAAAAATAAACATGAAAAATATTTTCGTATTTTCGGAAAGCCCAATTTCTCTTATTCTTATCCCCAATATTACCTGCCAAGTATCACTAATAACACCGCAAATAACCAGGCGTGTCTATCACCGAAAGTCGATAACTTTCTTGCAGGATTACACTACATCTAACCCCGTATATTGTTTCACCCTTCCTTTTGATATACCCTTCTATTGGGGAAAGGTTTCTGTTTGATTTATTACGAATTCAATGTCAAATATATATGTTCCCTATAGTAAAGCTTATTTCCCCTAGAAAGGATACATTTTTGACGTTAAAAGTGCCTTGGTTTGTGAAGTTGTCTTTGATTTGTAGTTTCCGTGATGTTTTAGAAAGACCATTGCGAGTTTTTTTTACATATATTGGGTTTTTTAATTCTTACAAATATCACAACGCGACGGGATAGTAACGCTTGAAGAAATGGTACATAAACATACTCATATTTGGGTAAAGAAATAGGTAGACATTAAATAAAATGGAACTGAACGCAAACCACATGGCAACACCACTTCTCTTTAATAATGTTATTATTTTCGTAAATAAACACCTGTCAAACACTTAACTTACTGCTCGCACTTATGAGCAAGGAAGAGATGCAAAATATACAATGTTGTCTGCTAAATCTCAGCGAAACTCCCGTAAATTCTTCCTTTTTTAGGGTGCCGTATCTAAAAAAACGGAACCCTTATAGATTAGACCCTTTCGGGAACGCGTAAAGACAGCAAGTTAAAATTAATACCACATACACAAATCTGCAGTCTTTAGAAGCTGTGAAAAAACTAAATTTCTACGTCAACGTAATCAAAACATACGGCCGTTTATGTCGCATTTCCCATACATTTGCAATGGGAATCAAAATGTATAGGGTACTTCCCGTCGACCTAGAATCACGAAATTTGGCAAAAAACAAGAGCTACTAGCACAAATAAAGGAAAAAATCCAAAAACCTTATAATTGCCGCACACTGAGAGATCCGTGCCACCAGTATTTTTAAGTACCTAAGGTCATAAATGGGGTGTGGGGGGAGCATCCTTTGTACGGAACTCTCGGTGGGCGAGTCTGACTCGCACTTGGCCGGGTTTTATTTTTTATTGGACTGGGTTCAAACCTACCTCTTTGAGAGCTATCTTGACTTGACCCACAAGCTTTTTTTTTTAATTATAATCTTAAATAATCAATTTGACGCCAACGACAATAGATGCGGTATAAGTTTTAAAAAGTAGAGACGTGTATTTTTGTAATTCAAACTAATTGTTTATCCTGTTATAAATTGAAAGAGATGTCATATACTACACCGCTTCCTCGCAAAGCAGGAGGTCGCCGGTTCGATCCCAGCCCTGCTCACCGGGGACCTTGGTCACATTTTCTGTAGTATACGACATCACTTTCAATTTATAATTTATATATAGTAGTGTGTGCCTACTTAAAAACATGATTCAAAATATGTATTACAAATAATAAATGATTTAATTCATGCTTTACAATTGAATAGTTTATCTTGTTATTTTCCTTTGTTTTAAAACATTTTGAATAATTTTATTTGTAGCCATGAAAAAAGTTAGTTTTGTTTATGCTGTGTTCACTAAAACTACGATACGTTTTTGCATATATGTTGTCAGAACTCGGTGTACTGAAAAACTGTTTTTTTAGTGCTTGCGACCGTTTCAAACTGGCTTTATACCTACATAAACTAAACAATTTCAATGAAAAATGAGGACGTTTTTATTTTGTTCTACAAAATCAGTCTTTGACGATGCAAAGTTTTGAAGTTAGTATTCAATTCAGTTTAGAAATGGTGTTCTTCTGGTATAACTATCATGATTCAAAGCTTTCAATATTCGAATACCTTTCAAACTTCGAATACCTATACTTTTGTTTTTTGTTTCCGCGATTGTTGTTCATCATAACTCTGTGAAAACGAATACTGTAAACGTAAGATCATGGTGTTAATAGACGCGATTAATCCGTTTTTTGTGTTTTATTTGAATAAATTGGTAAATATCAAATGCTATTTCGTTCATAAGTTCCTACGGATTAAAATTCGCTCGCTATTACCGCTGGGCCACCTACGCTCTTGAATAAAAACAAGCTTATGTTTGTAAATGTTACAGTTTACGATTTTAAGCTAACATGGTCATTTGCATTATAACTAATATTTGAAATGGGATAATTACCAACTTGATTACTTTACCAATTTGGTTGATACTGTAAGTATGGTGTGTCGTGAACGTGATCGAGTTTCAAGTGAGAAAGCGTATAGTAGTAATGCCAGTGACAACACATTATAATAAGCGCACCCGTAAGAGGGTAGATCGCTATGGCGTGTGGGTAGATCACAACTAAAAACTCGCAGCTCATCAGTTTACTCCGTGAACATGACGCTTGCAACAGTGTCGAAATATCGGGTGCTCAATAAAACAAACATACATGGTAACTACTTCGTTTCAAATATTAGTTATAATGTTACATTTTTAAGCAAAATGCTCAGTGTGCTGTTCTGTTGATATTGATTCTAATACAAAAAAAGTCTTTGTTAGCAGATGCTTACTGCTTTTGACATAATACGTGGTGAAAAAACGTTTTTCAAACAAAAAGTAGTACTTTCATTTAACGAGTACACTTTAATGGCTTCCCTGTTAAAGGCCACACGACGTATTTTACAATATTTGCTCTGACGTTGAAAGTAATGGGTGGAACTTTGGAATAATAGAGCCTAGGACCTATTTCGACATTTATTTCTTACTTTTTCTTTTTGGCTTGCGATACAAAGTTTATACGAATAAGTACCTAATCCACTTGCCATTCCATCCATCCCTTCAACCTATTAGATACCTATAGCGAAATGGTAGAAGTCAACTATTTTTAAACAGGTCAGAGTTAAGGAGCTAATTTTCAATGTTATGGTGGAATTTTAGGTTTTATAAAAAAAAATGGGTGGTTTTGCGTACTTTTGTTCAATTATTTCAGTCATCTATACAAAATATTAATATGAGTTTACTTATTTCCTTTATTAATTTTATGATGAAGAATAAGAGGCTGATTTGGCAGTATTTACATTGTTTTCCTAAAACTCGCACGGCAACGGTTGCATGATTTTCCAAATCCTAAAAAAGCGAAAATAGGCATCATACCAAACCGCGATGTCACTAGGTGCGTGCCCAGAAACGTAAAAATGTGTACCTAGTCCTTGAACTTCCCTGCTGGAATTGGATCAAAGTGGTATATTTCTTCCCTGCTGGGAGGGATCAAAGTGGCACTTTCCTGTTCAAGGACTAGGTACACATTTTTACGTTTCTGGGCACGCACTAGTGACATCGCGGTTTGGTATGATGCCTATTTTCGGTTTTGTTTATTTCCTCTTAGTTGGTGTGAAAAGTAACATGTGTCACACGGTATAAATATTTTTTAAATCTTGGGTTTAACGCTTGAATCCCTCATTACACTCAGGATTCTGCTTTAGAATCCATCGCTTCATTCGGAATTCAATGTACGCCCTCGCCGGAAATATAGAATTTTGATCCCTCGTAACACAATCTAATAATATGTTTATGAAATAATAAAGTTATCGTTGCAAACAAACCTAGCCGTAACATTTGAATTCAATAGAGAGACAACAAAATAGTACATTACCTAACTAGTGCGGTAAAACAAAGAAAGGCCGAGATCGCAGATGTTTGCGACCCGAGCTGCAAGCGAGGGACGTAAATATGCGATCAAGGGCTTTATTTATTACCTCACGTGTTAGGTACATCATTTTATGCCTACACTTGGGCAGAAATCGGCTTTTTCCGTACGCATAGCGTGCGGAAAAGGGCACTTTATGGCCAGGTGTGGCATAAAAAAAGTTACGTTGAATTCATCAGAATTTATACCCACCGGCATTTTAGGGCCCAATTGTAGGTAGTTAATGTATCTGAACGTATCCATATAGTAAAATTCACTGAACTCTCGAAATCTGAAAGCGTGGGTCAGAAAAATGCCCGCAATAAAAAACCCAGGTGTAAATGTCAATCAGCGGGTAAGCCGCGTCAAAAATGCTTTGTGGTAAAAAAAGGTTCTTTTTGAGCCCGTTTTTTGCCTAAAATGAAAAGCCAATTCGTCAAAGTTGAACCGGCTTTGTTGTTGCGAGCAGGGGTTGTAATGTACTGGACATGGTTGTATGTCGTGTGGTTGTTTATGATTAGAAATGACATTTTCGGTAATTTAATTAGTAAGAAGAAACATGTAAGCCAAAAGGGAAAGGACTTACGGATTATATGGAAAATTGTTTGATCTTTCAATTATATTTATTAATTAACTAAGAATCGTTGGTGGTGGTTGGTGATGTAGGAAGGAGTGTTGATGGCCCAGTGGTAAGAAGGTGCGACTTTCAATTCGAAAGATCACGGGTTTAACCCGGCTCATACTAATGAGTTTTCCGGAATTTATGTACGAAATAACATTTGATATTTACTAATCGTTTTTCGGTGAAGGAAAACATCGTGAGGAAATCGGACTTATCCTAGCTAGGCCTTGTTAACCGCATGCCATTTACCCTTTAGGTTGGAAGGTCAGGTATCAGTTGAAGACATAAAACTAGCACCTATGATTAGGTGAGGGATTTTAACGATAAATCTCTCGTGAGACTTGAACGTATTAAATAATATTTTAAATGGGTCACTCACGTAATTTAGTCGATTTTCGCTCGACATGTTTCGATCTTTACAAAGACCACCCGCGGCAGAGGCAAGTCGTGCACTACATACTAATATTTTAATAGGTGAGGGATTAGTTGAGAACCCAGGCTCCCGGGCCATGGTAAAAGTCGGGAACACGTTAACAATGAGGAGGTTTAAAAAAGGTAGCCTAATAGTCTGACAACTTGACAAGCCAGCGAGCGCAGTAAGAGTAGGATAGAGCATTACACTGTCGTTTTCTTACGCTAGTATTACCATTGCGAAAGAAGGGATAATATAGTTTTTTCCCTACTGTTACTGCGCTAGCTGGCTTTTTAGACTATACTATATGTTTAAAAAGTTTGCTAGCTCTCATGGCGGCATACATAACGACGCCCTCGATGCTAACAACGTCCTCAACCAGTCTTAAAAATAACCTGAAGCGATATTCGGATTTTAAAATCTCTTGTTATTATATAAATAGAAATAGATGACATACCGGGTGTTGCTTGTAATAGGAGCAATAAATTAAATCGGAGGTAGTACACTTCTTACCTAACAAAATTCTTTTTAACTGCTTTTAATAATTATGTAGGTACTCAATATTGTCTTCTGTTACCGCGATTGTTGTTCATTGACACCTTGTTAGGTATGTTTATGATCGGGATCTCAGGCTTAAGGATGACTCACACTAGAACGGGCCGGGACGGGGCGGAACGGGAAAATCTGTCAATTTCTATAAACCGTCACGTGACATCCGAGGGCTCCGAGCTATCACGTGATTCTTTCTGAAATTGTCAGGTTTTCCCGGCCCGTCCCGTCCCGTGTTAGTGTGAGTCATCCGTAAAAGATGACTTATTATATCTTTATTCGAGTAAGCGGATGAAATGCAAGTATCAAAATAACAATATAATTAAAATTTGTACATTGTCGATTTATCATATTATTTCAAATTAAACACGTTTCGTTGGGGCGGAAAGTTTCTCGAGTGGCGACCGCATACCGGAAGGCGCAGCGTGGGTAGGCCCCCCGCAAGGTGGACTGATGACCTGGTGCAGGTCGCAGGAGTCCGCTGGATGCGGGTGGCGCAGGACCGGTCATTGTGGAAATCTTTGGGGGAGGCCTATGTCCAGCAGTGGACGTCTTTCGGCTGAAATGATGATGATGAAACATGTTTATTACATAATCCAACTTTAAATGAATTACATTACTTCCCTCTGCCATCTTAAAAGTTGCTTTTTAAAAGCGTCTGTCAAAAGGATCAAGTTTTCGACAAAATTTCAACAAGTTAAAAGTGAGCCAAGTCTGTTATCCGGCTAAATTAAATTCTCGGTAAGATAAATATGATAGATAACATTAAATTATTCATACTCTGTTGGGAAGGCGTTTTTCCTGCTTAATTTTTGGGATAAGATAAGTTTTATAAAGTGTCAAGTTTTTAACTTGAATTTTTAGGTACCCTTTTGGTGAGATAATTTTGCCTTTTACATATTTTTAGGGTTCTGTGCCTCAAAAGGAAAAAAACGGAACCCTGATACGATCACTTTGTTGTCCATCTGTCTGTCTCTCTGTCAAGACCCTTTATCTCGGGAACGCATAGAGGTAGCAAGTTAAAATTAACACCACATACACAGGCCTGCAGTCGCATGAAGCTGTTAAAAAACCAAATCTCTACGTCAACGCAATCGAAAAATACGGCCGTTTAAGGATGACTCACACTAGCTCGGGACGGGACGTGGCGGTACAGGAAAATCTGTCAATTTCTACAGAAATAATCACGTGTTAGCTCGGAGCCGTCGAATGTCACGTGACGCTTTCTATAGAAATTGACAGATTTTCCCATCCCGCTCCGACCCATGATTTCTCGGTGATAGGCTCCGACTCTTACTTGGCCGGTGTATATTTCTATATAAAAGAAAGCCTTTTAAACTGAGTGAAGCGGCGTCAGCGAAACACGCACCCGTTTCATTCAAAATACATTTGTGGACCGTACAGCATTATACAAAGTCAAGGGCCGTATTTCACCGAGGACAAAGAGGCCCGATTTGCATCTGAATGTGGGGCTTATTGCATTAAAATATTATTTTAATGTCTGGACTTTGCGGTGAGGAGGTCGGTATTGTTGTAGAAGAAGGTGCTGTGTTAAAGTAGATAATACATTTCGAAGTTTCAGCGTTTTGGCCCAACGGTAAGTGCGTGTGACTTTCAATTCGAAGGTCCCAGGTTCAAACCCAAAATACGAAAAATCATTTGGTATTTAGAAATCGCTTTTCGGTGAAGGAACCGTGAGGAAACCGGAATAATCCCAATAAGGCCTAGTTTACTCTCTGTTGGACAGATGGCAGTCGCTTTCGTAAAACTAGCGCCTACGCCGAATCTTGGGATGAGTTACTACAGCAGACCCCAAACTCCCTGAGCTGTGGGAAACATCACAAATTAAGTATCCATTTCGCTAATAAAATCAGCTATTATGAATTATTTCCCAAATAATCAAAATTTCCTAACAAGCTGTCAGTTCAATGACTGGATTAAAGCACAAGTAGCAAATGAACGAGCTCCCATTTATCACATGCAAACTTTCGCATTTTATAATACAGAATACTTTACAACTAGGGCCAATCTGTGGCAAGAGTAACGTGAGTCTCCATTTTTTTGCATATTCATATTCATGTATTCATGTAATAATTCATCTCTAAATAAAAGTTACTTTCCCTGGATATATATTGAATAATACATTTGCATCTGTAATTCATACTACACACGCAATATAATCGTGATTCATGTTACTTTTACGTGGATTGACTCGTGAGCTCACTAGATAACGTTATTGAGTTCCACACAGTTTAAGACTGAGATTTCACGAAAGACGTGTATCAAATAATTAGCGGTGCGTTGTCTGAAGCTTAATGTTCGTTGTTCGGAGTTGGCAAGCCAACTTTCTAACTCTAATTGAACTAAGTTAGGTTTGGTTTTAACCTTTTTAGAGGTTACCTTAAGTTCACTAGAACTTACTTGCTGCGCTACATAACGAGTGTATGTAACTACTCTAAACCTGATAATACTGAAGATGGGAACGGCATCGTTTTATATTCTTAAAATACTAATATCGGGTTACTCACGTCAATTATTGACGTGACTATTATAGTCACGTCACGAGAATAGCTCGACATTTTCCGGAACAATCCATGCCCCTTAGTCATGAGTCATGCGTCCGGCCGCGATGGCTGCTCTGCGCACACTCACCACAAAATACCTTACCGGGATTGTTACCCAAGATCTAAGCTACAGGCAAAGTTAATTATGGTCACTAATTTCGTACTTAGCTTACTATAAGTAGTAAGAAACAAGTTGGACACGTTTAAGTTCACTTGTTTCTTTTCTAATTTTTTACACAAATAGAATAAAGAAATAGAAATAGTAGAAAACAAAAAAAAATACACAAATAGAACCATCCCTCCAAAGCAATATCTAAAAGATTTTTAAATTTCTCCCCAGGCAAAGGAATGTCGGATATTTACCGATTGCTTTCAATACGTAGTGGCAGGGGAGAACAGGGAAATTACGTACTGGCACTGAAATATACAAGTTAAGTCTGTTCTGAAAATTGAGTATATTTTTTTAATTGAAATTGTTTTCATTTGAACATTTGAAATCGTTTTTCTTTAGAAAAAAAAAATACATATAGGTAACTACAGTCAGCCATACCACAAATACAACCAAAGTGTCATAAATATGTAGGACCTTTATGTTCAGGCAATAAAGTCCTGTATACATATTTGTGGGACTTTAGCTGTATTCATAGCTGTGTGGCTGACTGTTAGTTATAGGTACTTGCATGGCTTACTCCAAAGTCATAAAAAAACGTTTTCATAGCATAGCATATTAATATGCCTGTATCGGGTTACTCACGTCAATAATGTCGAAAACAGCTCGACATGTTTCGTTTTCACAGCGTTTGACTATTGTATATTTTTCCCTGGAACATACATTTGTAGCTCATTGGAGGGAACGTCACTGACAGTGACGTTCTCTGTCACTGTCAACCCTCTACGGCAATATAAGTGACACAGTTGACTGTTCCAATCCAATTCAATCAATTTAATACTTTAAACTTTCGTATTTTATTAAAGTGCAACGGTGCACTGACGTTGTTTTATCACAATAGGCGTGACATGTTTCGACTGCATCGGGCAGTCATCGTCGGACAGACAGAGTGGTGTTGTCACCTTCGCGACTCGGGCATCATTGCCCGAGACCGGCGTAGGTAACGGGTCGCACGCGACGAAGCAGGGTAATTTCGCGTTTTGTACAATCAATCTAGTGTCAATCAATTTATCAAGACAATTTATGGATTAATGCATAAATATCATGAGTCATCTCACACAAGTGCCCCTATATAACTACTGCCACCGAATTGCCTATTTTCAAATCGTAGAGAAACACAGAGTACATATAAAAAGAGGTGAGTTGGTGGAAACCGAGTTCTATGGACATTCCTCGGTAGTCAGTATTGACTAAAAATTGGATGGGCTTAAAACCAGCTAAGCTGTGCCTACGAGTACACCTTTTTCCTTTGTCAGTGTCTAATTATGTATCCTATGTACAATGTTTTGCACAAAGAAATAAATTATTTGTATTTGTAAAATAACCAACTTGTTTTAACATTACATCACAAAACTTTTTTGCAGCGTCAAAATAGTGTCATCACACTTGTGCCTTTTAAATGTTGATGGGATTATTTATTTCACATAATAGCCTGACTCTCCCCTCCAGCCTTTTACCGAGCCTTTACTCACGCTGCACGCTCCATTGCTCCGGAAGTCCGGGCATGGACAGGAAATGACGTACGCGATACATCAAGTAGCAGATGTCTTTGCACAATCCGGACGCTGATTTGTCCAAGTTTGCCGGTCGCATACCGAGATGGAATTTCGGTGTGATCTTTCTTTTTGTAGTGTATTTGAAAATGGAGGACTGGTAAGAATGTAGAATCTTTTTCGTTGATTTGTTAAAGTAAGGAAAATATTTTTCAACCACTTTGACAACATATTTTTAGTTCCTTTTTATATTAGAGACAATAAGGTATGACTCACACAAGGGACGGGACGGGACGGGGTGGGGCGGGAAGGGATGATCTGTCAGTTTCTATAGAAAACGTCGCACATGACATACGAGGGCTCCGAGCTATGAGAACAGAAATTGACAAAATATTCCCGTCCCGTCCCGTTTCATCCCATCCCATCCCGTCCTGTCCTAGCGTGCGTCATTCTTAAGCAACGTCATACTTAAAACCACTTGACTTATTAAAAGAAATAGACACACAATGACATTAGCGAACAAGTTTGCATCAATGATGATACAAATGATAGACGTATCGTACGAAAAAGAGCTTAGTGACCTAACCATTAAGTGTCAAATTCATACACAGAACCTCCAACACTGTTAAAACTTTATAGCTTGTTGGCACTTAACGAAACGTGATGTTCCAAATAAAACTATATGAAAAAGTGCTGCAAGTGCAGTGTTGTGTTCGAATCCCGGTAAGGGACTTTGTGTGATGAACACAGATATGTATTCCTGAGTCATGGATGTTTTCTATGTATTTATATAATATCGTTGTCTAAGTACCTGTAACACAAGCCTTCTTGAGCTTACTGCGGGACTTAGTCAATTTGTGTAAGAATGTCCAATAATATTTATTTATTTATTATTTATTATTAATATGTCTTTGGGTAGGAATTCGCCCAGCATTAGACGTCATACGGTTGATATAAATAATGAAGAATCCTTTTTTATATGTCAATATTTTCCTCCAATTATGTTAAAACTCACTGCTTACTAACACACAATAACTCGTACCCTGCCCGCACTTAACAACCAATCTTGACCTTTTTATTTCCAGACCGTCCGCTTTACGGCACGTGGTACTCGAGTATACCTTCATTTTACGTAAATCTTCATGATAATTATATGCTTAAATTTCCACTCGAAACCTCTATGGTGGAGTGAAAAAGCGACGTTATTAAGAACCCGCGTGTCCGTTGCTGCTTAAATTTATTTCATCCGTCCGTCCGTTACCCGTTGCGCGGCTTTTTGCTTACATTGGCGTAGGAACGCGTAGAAAGGAGTTTGTTTGGAGGAATTCATAACGAAAATGTTTCAATAAAAAACCTGACTAGAATCAGAAGCTATTTATATACTTACTCGCGTCTATAAAGTCGAGAATAGCTGTCGGGTCACGGTCGCTGCAATTACTTTCTGCATAAATGGGGGTGGAGGGAGTCTGCTATGTGCTAGTGTGGCGAAGAAGTCCAAACTATGGAGCATATAATCCAGCGATGCCCTCTACACTCATACTCGGGACCGCCGACCTGCTACACCTAACACCCGATGCTATTGCGTGGCTCAACGCACTGAATATAAACATTTAATTTTAATTTGCATTTATGTATCTGCCTATTCTTGTATAATGCTATACGATTAAATAAAATAGCTCGACATGTTTCGGAACGGCCCACGCTACATAATCATGAGTAGTGAGAAGATGAGAAGCAGAGTATGCGCGTCACTCATGAATCTCATGATTATGTGTGTCACTTTAGTTTACTGGATGTGACTCATACTCGAGTTTCTGTGCACCTGCACTGGTGACCTAGCGGTAAGGAGCCCGACTAACTAAAATTGCATCCACGGAACTATAAAAGTATGTACTTCGTGGAGCAATCATGCTAAAACAACTCCGCCACAATCAGCCTGCGTGCCTACCACGAACATCGAAAATTGGCATTGACGGAAAAACCTCTTTGTCACTCTAATATGCAAGTGTGACAGAGATGGAGATATAAATCCGCAATCGTTCGATTTTCGTGGTACTAGCCCAGTCCCCGATCGCGGATTGCGCGCGACGGGATTACCCAAATATTCCGAAATCTTATTTTCTGATTTTCATAATCCCGATTTTTATAATATTGTGTTTTTATAAATCCTATAATATATATCAAAGTCCTGAATTTTATAATCCCGACCTGTCAAAACTCTGATCGTCCAAATTCCAACTCATGAAAACACGAACATTTAAAATTCCGAATAGCATAAGCCCGAATCTAATACTGATACGGTATTATGTTATTAGGAGTATTTTTATTTAGATAAGTGGTTAGGGCGTCTGCCGAGAATGCAGGATGTCGCTAGTTTAATCCCAGCCCTTGGCACTGGGGGGCCTTGGTCACTTTTTCTGTAGTATATGACATCTCTTTCAATTTAAATTTGTATATACATAGTAGTGTGACTACTTAAAAAACATGAATCAAGACATTTATTATATTTAATAAATAATTTAATTCATGCTTTACAATTGATCATTTTTATTAGGCACCTAATTACATATTTTCTATAAGGTACCTATTTAAACCTGTACCTGTCTAGTATTTTCATAACGCACGGCGTATAATAAGTCTGAGGCTGTCCGCGAATTTAGAATATGTATGTCTGTAAATCTTCCCTATGCAATGAAAACACTCCGGGCGCACTTTTTGTTGCAAAACTGATTTACTGGACGTAATAAATTCTGCATATTTTCGCGGCGTAGTCTAAGAGCGAGGAGAATTTATGATGCTTGTGAAATTACAATTTGGCGCTTGCTTTGGTGTGTATTTCTTACATTATACGGACTTGTGATTTTGGGCGAAACATGTATTATCTGTGTCTTTGGTTGGTTTTTGGTGGTTTCTACTATATTTCTTTTGATCTTTTTAGAGAGTTATCTTGCCAGTAGGTGAGTAGGCCTTAGCTTATGTTTCCGTGTCGATAACGTCGGTAGTAAATTGTTTGAAATTAAATGTAGATCATTTTTTCATGACATTTTAAATGTGCCATATAATGTTTTTGTTATATCAGCAATGTACGTGGCAATCCGAAAATCACCATACAGGTGTGTATGGTGATAATAAAATTATATGAGTATAAAAAAATGCATGCCCATTAAATTTATAAAAAAAAAATGTAAATTAAAACCTTCGCATCCATAATACGTACGTACGTATAACTCATGGTACTCTTACCATGAGTGCCTATCATGCGAGTTGTGGTAGGAGCGAGACGGACATACTTTTGAATACCATAGTCGCTATCGAATACGGCTACGTGCAATCATGTTAAGCACATAGCACATAGGGTGTATTTCTGAGGCTAGCTCTTGGCGTACAGAGGCGACACACCGTACAGTCCGCTTCCGCTTTTGGAATAAACTTTATTTTTGGGTTAGCATTTCTTCGAGTGAATTTCCTGACTCCTGGTGTTATTAATATTAACTGCGAATAGAAAACGGCGAATTGAAAATACTTTGGTAACTTAGGGTAAGTGAGTGGTTTCGCCTCCGACGCTACCTACCTACCTGGTAGAAGATACACGGAGAAAACAGTCTAGTTAATTTTATCAGATTTATTGTATTCTTAGTAACAACGGGAACAAGACTTTTTTCATCGTGGAATAGGTATAATGACAATGTCCAGGATACGAATTGACGAATCAGAGAGCGTTTCCCAAAAAATAACCGCTTATTCAAGCTAGACTTAACACATTGAATCATAGATATAGGATAAAAGAACTGGATACTCAATCGGCCGAAAAAAATGACGCCATAAAAGTGCAGCAGTTGCGACTCTTTTTCATATAGTCTTGTTTAGAACGTGACATTTCGTTAAGTGAAAAACAGCCTATAAATTTTGAAAGTGTATGAGTTTGACATTTAATGCTTACTTCAGTAAGCTCGTTTTCGTACTAAACATTTAACGTTTGTATCATTATCAATGCAATTTCGCTAATGTCATTCTTACCCACATTTTTTCACGTTTTTGTTCTGAGTGTGTCTATTTCTTTTATATATAATAAGTCAATTCATTGAGTGCCAGTGAATGATACGAGCTACGCTCGTAGCTGATTTCGTCATTTTCCCGCTTTGTAGCGGAAAGCGACTATCCACATAGAACTCCCCTAGCGGGATCCCGGTACTCAATGTGTTAAATTAGTTGTACCCAATCTGGGCATTGTCCGGTGCATTTTTCTTAGCCCAAGTTCCCTGGCTAGGCAGCACGCAGAATGCCTCCGAGTTAAAAAAAACCTCTTAACTCAGCTCTATTGCACCATTTTAGATTTTTCTCCTAAAGAAACCACCAATGCTCGGAAATACCATGACAGGAAGGCGTACACTGTACAAGTACTGAAGTCGGACAAGGATACTTCCGACTTGGTTTATTATCTGCCTTTGAGTTACGAGTTTTGAACTTTTTGGTTTTTAACCGACTGCTGAATGCAAAAAAGACGTCTAGGTACTTTTGCTTTTGAGATCATGTCTCTGCTCGCGTTCCTCTTTTTTTCAAGAGACTTCGTATTTCAAAATAGTAAGACACCGTCGAGATTTGTTCGTGGTCGTTATAAAATCGGTTGCTTTCTTGCTGAAGCTTAACGGTCTACCGGTTTGCATTTCCTTTTGTCTTCTACCTTCCCCACCGGGATAAAAATGTTACTTTACTTTCTTGACATAACATTTATTTGCACATAACGATTTTTCTTATAAATTCTATAAAACTCGTTTCCATCATTAACTCTTTGACAGACATGAAAAAATAGGTATCTTGGTTAATTTAAAACAAGAGCGCTGTTACTGAATAATAGTATTGTAAAAAGGGGTGAGTTGGGCTGAATTCGATGTTAAACTTTAATGTGCAGCTGTCATATAACTGGGGCCTTACTATGACGTCTTATAGCGATTCAGTTAGGGCCTCAAGTGAACTGTGCCATACAACTGAGCACAGGTAAGAAGCTAAATTGAATTGCGTTAAGACGTCATGGTAAGGCCCCTGAGCACATTTAAGAAGCTAAACTGAATTGCGTTAAGACATCATGGTAAGGCCTCTATTTCTTAACTCAGGCCAGGCCCGTTTCAAAAAAATGCAGCTTTCATTGAAAAAATATTTTATTGATAATGTAATAAATGAGACTATTAAGCAGACTGAAAGAAAATCACATCGCTGCGGTTCGCATTTGCACACACGTTCAAAAGTGAAGGGCAATTCATGAATGAATTCATTCATAGCTGTCTATACAATTTTGTCACATTAACATAATTTTCTTATATCCAGTCCGACTTCAAACCTTTTTTAAAATCTCATTCGAAATTCAAAATTTATTTCCATGCGACGGTCGGACGCCGGGGGTGGTGAATCGGTCTCTTATAAAAAATGCTTATACAACCTGCATAAATCTGTCGCGTAGTCACTTGTTTTTTTCTCGAGATCCGCTTAGTTATTTTTCAACCGACTTCAATATTTCTAAAGGAGGAGGTTCTCAATTCGTCTGAATTTTTTTTATTATTATTATTATTTTTTTAATGGATGTTACCTCAGAACTCCGTCATTACTGAACCGATTTGAATTTTTTTTTTGGTTTCTTAAAGTAGATGGTTCCAGGTTGGTCCCATTTTTTTTCAAAATCTATTTCTGATGATGGGATCCATGAGGAATTGAGGGAACTCCTCAAATTTGAAAGGCACATGCATGCTGATTTGGGTGATTTCTTAAGAAACTCGAGCATTTCTTTACGAAAATCATGAATTTGGTGGAGTGGATCTGATAATGAAGACCAGGGATGGCAAAGTGGAACTGCTTGGTAATTCCCAGGACTATCATCCGATTTAAAAAAATATTTTTTTGTCTGAAAATAGATGGTTCCAGATTTGTTCCGTTTTTTTTCAAATCAATTTCTGATGATGGGATCCATGAGGAACTGAGGGAACTCCTCAAATTTGAAAGGCACATGCATGATGATTTGGGTAGTTTCTTAAGACACTCGAGCATTTCTTTACAAACATCTTCAATTTGGAGGAGTGGACCTGATAATGAAGACCAGGGATGGCAAAGTGGAACTGCTTGGTAATTCCCAGGACTATCATCCGATTTAAAAAAATATTTTTTTTATGAACATAGATGGTTCCAGATTAGTTCCATTTCTTTCAAAATCAATTTCTGATGATGGGATCCATGAGGAACTGAGGGAACTCCTCAAATTTGAAAGGCACATGCATGATGATTTGGGTAGTTTCTTAAGACACTCGAGCATTTCTTTACGAACATCTTCAATTTGGTGGAGTGAACCTGATGATGAAGACCAGGGATGGCAAAGTGGAACTGCTTGGTAATTCCCAGCTCTATCATCCGATTTGAGACATTCATCTTTTCTTTGTAAGGAAATACCTTCAAGATAGTCCTATTTGATTATAGTTCTATTTTGATGATGGAATTCGTGAGGGATTGAGAGAACTCCTCAAATTTTAACGGCACATGCATTCTGATTTGAGGGTTTCCTTAAGTAACTAAAACATTGTTTTGGGGGAGCCAACATTTTGATGAAGTGGACCTGATGATGAAGACCAGGGATGGCAAAGTGGAACTGGTCGATAAACCTAGAACCTTATTATCCTAGTTGTGACATTCATGTTTTTGATTTGATTTCTATTCTGATGATGGGGTTCTTGAAGAATTCAGAGAACTCCTCAAATTTGAACGGCACATCATCATCATTATGATTAGAGGGTGTTCATAATTAGCTTACGCATTTTCTTACTGTGGCCATCATTTTGCTGGATGTTGATAATCAGGGATGGCATAATAAAACTGCTCGATAATTTACAGTCTGTCATGCAATTTAACACATTATTTTTTTTGTTTTAAAGGTCTACAAGGGAGTTCCGTCTGATTATACTTCACATGTAATGATGGAAGCCCTGGGACATTAAGAAAGTTCCTCAATTTTCGATCGTACACGTGCGGTGTATTGGATATTTGTGAAGTAAACTGGCTAACTCAAACAAATTCAAAATTTCACTTTTACCGGGAACCAAATGAAGTCTGTTTTTTTTTCTTAAAAATTAGTTCGAATATGTAATACACTGTATCATTCGGTGCACACTGCATTTACTCTTAGTGTTACTAGATTTCACTGCGGGATAACATCGCGGAGACTGGCGAACAGCAATGTATCTTGTTTAGTAAGTTTTTAAACTTGCGCGCAAGACACCAACTTTGTCGTGTGGCTGAGATATTGCACTTTGATTGACCTGAAGTTAGAGCTAAAACGTAGTCTTAAGGGACGTCTGAAAATATAAACGTGTTGTGAAATATGTTGGAAACGTGCTCCTTGAGGTTGCATGTGTAACATTGCATCTGTGACTGTTTGTCATGAGCAAGGCAGTGTGCAAAAACCCGCATAAGATGGACTAAAGACTAACCTGATAAAGATTGTCGGTATCTCTTACATGCGGGTAACGCACGATCGAGTAAGAAAAAGTCCATCAAGCAGTGGACGTATTTTGGGTGATAACGATGATGGTGACGAAGCAGGTCGTTTGCTGGCATCGTGGCATAATAATAACATGTACTTTTTTTGAAAATTTTATTATGAACAATACACAAATATAAAATGACAGTGCACTGATTAAAGAGGAAGATATAAATTATAAATTGAAAGAGATGTCGTATACTACAGAAAAAGTGACCAGGCTGAGCAGGGCTGGTATCGAACCAGCGACCTCCTGCTTTCGCGGCAGACGCCCTAACCACTGGGCTACCCGATCACGGTAGCCGGAGTCTGAAATTTTCCAAGTACCTATATGCAATCCTTTCTTATTTTAAACGTTTATGGTGCGTTCCGCCAATCCTACAGCTCAGACTTACGTCTAGTGCTGCCTTTTAGATAATCTTTACAGATTATTTTCAACTAGAAGCGACAGATGGCGCCACCATACTGTACAATTGTAAAGCATGAATTAAATAATTTATTAAGTACTTATAATATATATTTGGTTTGAGTCGCCATCGTATATATTTTTTATTCGAATGAATGAATAACTGAATGATAAATCCATATTATCAAGATTTTATAATATAACATTTAAATAAATTTTGATTGTTTGGTTCACCCTGAAGTCTCTGCAAATATTTTTTATCCCATTTACCATTTTTATTACTATCTCAATTTAAATTTAGCCAATTTATGTCAATGTAGAAAAAAAAAGACGTTTTTATTATTCTAAAATAAAAACGTGATACATAAGTTAGATTCTCCTCTCAATTACTCAAAGGTTAGCTGGAAGAGATCCCTTATAGGGATAAGCTCGCCTTTGTACCTTTGTTCTTATCAAAATGTTTATTTTTACTATATTTGTGTACAATAAAGTGCTTACAAACAAACAAACAAACATTTAATTAAAACTTTGCTATGAAATTATAAAAGATAATCATCACATCATTGTACAGTAACTACTAGTGAAATCAAACAAAAAATAATATTGACGTATTAAGAGAATGTATTCCGAAAAATTATTATATTTTACTACTTATACTGAAACTGAAGTATCAGTATACATTTTATTAACATATCATGTATTTATTTTTAATGTGCTATAAATCAATTTACTTTAAACCAATAATTTATATTATCAATTATTGGTCCATCAACAATTTATTCATTCACTCATTCAATCATAAAATATATAACAACGACTCCATTGCACTTTGTTCACCCATTGCCACCAAACATCTCAACTCTAGTTATCATTCTAATAAAACACACGGATGACGGTTGACGAGTTACGGGATTTATTTCATTGTACCAGATGCATAGACAATTAGTATTGATAAACTTAACTAGATGGCGCTCGTAACCATATTACAAACATATTTTGATATATATAACAACACCCCCACTATATCAAAATAACAGATAAACTAATATTCATCAAATCATCAGGTATAAAACCGGAGAAACAATTTAAATTTTGACTCTACACAAAACAAACAAGTTATTACAAACACATGAAACAGGATATGCAAAATGATTTGTAACAATATTCATTAATAAAATCACTTTTGAACTACACCAAGTGTTTTCATAAACCTGTAATGTTTCACCTCCGGTAAACCTTTTGTTAGTATGTCAGCGGGCATGTTAGCGGTTGGCAAATACTTTGTTTCAACAACATCATTATTGATAACTTCCCTAATGAAATGATATCTAACATCAATATGCTTCGAACGCTTATGTGACTGATGATTATTTGCCAGCTTCAATGCGCTCTGATTGTCGTTGTATATTACAACTTTATTACTATAACCCAGTAGTTCCACTTCCAGGTTTTGCAAGTAAATGGCTTCACGGCAAGCCTCAGATAAAGCCATATACTCGCTCTCACATGAGCTCAAAGCAACGGTTCGTTGTTTTTTGCTCTCCCAAGAAACAGCAGAACCAGATTTCATGAAACAAAAACCTGTGTATGACCGTCTGTCAATGGCATCGCTCGCCCAATCAGCATCTACAAAACCTACCAATTCTGCTTTTCCTTTGGAATATTTCAAACAATAGTCTTTGGTTCTCAATAAATATCTTAAAACTCTCTTAGCATAGTTCCAATGAACATCAGAATAAGAATTGTTAAATTGACTCAAGTAACTAGTAGCATAAGAAATATCAGGCCTAGTTAACACTGATAAATACATCAAACTACCTATGAGTTTTTGATATGGCAATCTTTCTTCACAATTATTTGCTTTCTGGACATTCAATTTACATTCTATGGGAGTTTCAACAGAATGACAATCTTCCATACCAAACTTTTCTAACAATGTCTCTATATAATTCTCCTGATCTATAGTAATGACATTTTTATCTTTATTTATGTTAATTCTCATGCCTAAGTATTGTTTTACTTGACCCAAATTTTTTAATTTAAACTTTTGACCCAGTGCCTTTACAAGATTATCTTTTTCAGTACCATGATTTGAAAATATCAAAAAATCATCAACATAAACTCCAACAATAGTTTTTAAATTATTGCTATGATTTTTTATAAATACACAAGGCTCAAGTTTGCTCTTAGTATATCCTAAGTTACACAAAGTTTCATCAACTTTTTTATACCAAGCAAGTGATGACTGCTTTAAGCCATAAACAGCCTTTTTTAATTTCAACACTTTGTTTGCGTCAGAGACAGGAAAACCTTCAGGTAAATGCATAAAAATGCTTTCTTTAAGGTGACCATTAAGAAAGGCTGTTGTGACATCTAAATGAGTGATATCCATATCTAACTGTACACTCAAGGCAAATAGTAACCGCAAGGTTGAGTGCCTAATAACAGGTGAAAAAGTTTCTTGATAGTCCACACCAACCTTTTGTGTAAAACCTTTAGCTACTAGCCGTGTACGATATCTCACTCTATTGTCACAATCACGTTTCTTTTTTAAAACCCACTTGCACTGCACTACACTCGCATTAGCTGGAGCATCGACAACTTCCCATACCTCGTTGTCTTCGAAGGACTGCAGTTCATCTGCCATCGCCTGCAACCACTGTTGTTTCTCAGGTCCACTGATAGCTTCTGCATACGTCATGTCATCTTCTCCTACGTAGCTGTTTGTGCATGTATTTGCAAAACCATACCGTTCTGGTTTCTTCCTCTGCCTTTTCTCTCTTTCTTCACCAACTGAGTTCAATGTATCTGTGGCTTCTGTTGTTCTCGGTGATGCATCTCCTGAAGATAATTGATTTTCAAACTTCAACTGTGACAGAGCATCTGTTCTATGATCTAAAAACTGCTGCTGCACTTCCTCTTCATGCTGTTCACCTTCACCATCCACATCAAGATACTCTGATTCAGACTCACTGGAGCTGCGCTGGTTAGACGTCTCTAATTTAACCACAGATTCCTCTAGCAAGTCCCCCACTGAATCTGTGTTTTCTATACACACTGAAACTGTATCCTCATTCTTTTTCTTCTCTAAAATCACTACATCTCGACTTGTTGTGATCTGATTCTTCACAGGATCATAAACTCTATAGCCTTTTATATTTTCAGGAAATCCTACAAGTATGTGCCTCTTGGATTTTTTGTCCCATTTTGTCCTTTTTTCTTTTGGGATGTGTACCATGACAGGGCTACCAAAGATACGCAAACCTTCCAAATTTGGTTTTCTTCCTGTCCACATCTCATATGGAGTTTTTTCTACCCCGGAAGCTACTGACCGGTTCTTTATGTATACAGCAGTATTGGCCGCTTCTGCCCAGAATTTCTTATCTAGGCCGGCTTCAAACAAAAGACACCTGGCTCGTTCAACGATTGTGCGATTATTTCTCTCACTCATACCGTTTTGTTCACTAGTATAGGGGTTGGTTTTCTGGTGCACTATACCTTCTTTCTTTAAGAAACCTTCAAACTCATTACTACAGTACTCTCGGCCTTGATCTGTTCTTAAAAAATTTATTTTCTTGTTTTGGCTATTTTCCACCATTGACTTGAACTCCTTAAAATAACTTAATGCTTCACTCTTTGCTTTAAGAAAATAAATGAAAGTCATTCTAGTAAAGTCGTCAACAAAAATGATGAAGAATCTCGCACCACCAATAGAGTTTTTCTCCATAGGACCACAAATATCACTGTGAATAACTTCAAGGCTCTCTGTTGCTCTTGTGCCTGATGAGAATGGTAGCCTTGACTGTTTCCCTTCACAGCACACCTGACAGTTCATTTTACTGCCAGTGAAGGTGCCTGGAAAATCTAGACCATCCACTAGTCCGCGTTTCATTCTGTTTAAATCACCAGCATTAATGTGACCAAGGCGGGCATGCCAAGTCTGGCCATCAGCTGTTGATGAAGATAGCATACAGCTCTGTGTTGACTTTAGCTTTAACTTGTAAACACCATTCACTAGGTCTGCTTCTGCCACTATAACGCCTAGTTTATTGCGAATTATACAATTGTCCGCTCCAAAATGAACACTGTTCCCTTTCTTTATCAGTTTACTGACCGACAATAGGTTAGTCGTGAGTTCTGGTACGCACAGAACATTCTTCACATTAACCTCGTAGCCGTGACTCGTCGTAATTTCCATATCTCCGGAACACAAAACAGGAACTCGCGTATTGTTTGCAACGATAATGTCTGGAAGATCCGGCGAAAACTGTTTGTTTTGCAGCCAACTTTCATTCGCTGTGAAGTGCTCACTCGCGCCCGAATCGACATATATATCGTTTTTATTGAAGTTTCCACTAAGAAAAACAACGCTAAACGCGTTAGTCGGTTTTTTCTTCTCTGATTTCTCATTTAAAAGTGGACATTGACTTCGATAATGGCCTGGATTTTTACATTTGTAACAGATTATAACCTTCGTGTTTACATCTGAGTTTGACGTTTGATAGGTTTGTTGTCTATGCTTGCTAGGGTTCGGACCATTACTTTTTTTCTTGAAGTGACTTTTTGCAACTAATGCTGAATTGCATTCTGTTTCACTTACTTGCGTCGATTCCATATCAAGTAATTTGGTTTTAATTGAATCGGCCGTTATACTGATTCCAGAGTGCTCGATAGCCATAATCATAGGCATAAATCGTTCTGGTAAACCAGCAAGCATCAATGAACCTACCCACTCATCATTAATATTGAAACCTGTACCACATAATCTCTGCGAAGTTTCCACTATTTGTGTCACATAATTCGTCATATTTTCACAGTTTTCCAATCTGATAGAAATCAAATGACGAAGCAAAGTAATTCTCCGCGAAAATCCTGAATCGTCGAACAAAGTCTTCAATGTTGTCCACAATTGCTTCGTGGTTTTTGCACTCTTTATATGCACAAATAACGATGAATCTATCGTCAAAATAAGTTTCGCTCGTGCTTTTGCGTCCGCCGCTTCCGCTGCTGCCGCTGCAGTCACGTCAGCACTAGGTTCCTCCTTCAGATACTTGTTCGCGCCTTCAAGTATCAGCAAATTTTCTACTGCGAACGCCCAATCGTCGTAATTTTCGCGACCTTTCAACTTCGGCACGTTCGTCAGAAAATTGGAACTCATCTTCACGCACAAAACACGGAAAACACTAACAATTACTAATACTTTTCAATTAAAATGCGGGATAACGCCCATAACCTCTAATAAAACACACGGATGACGGTTGACGAGTTACGGGATTTATTTCATTGTACCAGATGCATAGACAATTAGTATTGATAAACTTAACTAGATGGCGCTCGTAACCATATTACAAACATATTTTGATATATATAACAACAATCATTGTGAACAGTGTGTTACAGATAAACTACTGCACTATAAATTGAGAGAGGACCTTCAAAGTTTCAGGGATCTAAACTCAGAAAAATCCTCTCAAAGTCCACGCAAACTAAAACAAAACTTGTAATTAGCAGCTTTCATTTCCGCATTTATCCTCAAGCTCTATTCTCAAATGTGTATTTGAGGATCGGAATTAGATCGTATAACGTTAGATTAAAGGATGACTCATATCAGAACGGGACGGGACGGGGCGAGACGGGAAAATCTTTCAATTTCTATAATAAGAATCACGTGGTAGCTCGGAGCCCTCGGATTTCACGTGACGCTTTCTATAGAAATTGACAGATTTTCCCGTCCCGCCCCGTCCCGTTCCGTCCCGTCCCGTTTTAGTGTGAGTAATCCTTAAACATCATCCAATTTAATGGTGCAAACTTTAGATATTTAAAAGTACGTAGGAGCAAGACTCAGAACCACTTTTTGCTATTTCTGGAATATCTCCTACACCTGTTTCTGTGATTATTTGAAATCAGGCAGGTATATTTTATATTCAATTGATCTTTTATTCCAAGTTTTATTTTTATTGTTAAAAATATGATTTATTGTAAGAAACTAAACTAAACTAAAACTAAAACATAAATCACAAATTTAAATCTAGAAGTAATTAAAAGACAAAAATAAATTATTTACCGTTTTTGTTTTGCATGGCAATACCAGTTTATACGCCTACTAAATTTATAATGTGTAATATAAGTAAGTGTAAACCAATTCTCATTTTAGTAACTACCCCTGTACTATCAGAAATAGTTGAGTTGTTTCACTACACAATTTTCATTTCAGAATAACGCCACCTAACTTCAAATCGGATTTAAAAGTTTAGAGCTAGCCACAGAACTCTAAACTCAATTATGGACGGGGATAGGTCAAAGCGTAAAACAAGCTTTTTTTAATTAAACCGCGACGGTGGCGAACTAGCTAGCGGCCCACATGAAACCATATGACAAGGGATAAAATGTAGATCACTCAGCTCCTACAATGAAAAGCATAATGAGAAATCATCATGTGTCATGAGAATGTATCATGTTGGGGCTGACGTTTATCAGACATGAATAGAAAATGACAGACCAGAACATTTAACCAAACATTCCTGTTTAACCCAGGAAATATACGGTTTTGACAGACATTAAATTATAATAACCAGATTTTTCCAAATTACTTACGTTCGAATGGGATCTTTATAGATAATGTATGCAAAAATGCTACAATCTTTTCTTTCGGAAGTAGGTAAAAATTTAATAAATAAAACTTAGCTAAATCGATTTTTGAAATTTACAGTAGTATATACATTTTTCTTGAAACTAGAAATCCCAAGACAAAGAAAGTTCCGTAAGAACGGCCAAGGCGGTTGCTCAAGATATAAAGCTCGTATAACAACAACAGTAACAACAGTCAACAGCAGTCTGCTGCGAAAGCAGGAGATCGCTGGTTCGATCCCAGCCCTGCTCACCGGGGACCTTGGTCACTTTTTCTGTAGTATATGACACCTCTTTCAATTTATAATTTATATATAGGTAGTATGCCTACTTAGAAACATGAATCAAATTAAACATTTAATTTAAATAATAAGTGATTTAATTCATGTTTTACAACTGTATCATAATTTTGTTCTAATAAAAGGCACAACTCATTAAGGCAGGACGCAAAACAG
Organism: Lathronympha strigana; assembly: GCA_949128165.1. Lineage (NCBI taxonomy): Eukaryota > Metazoa > Arthropoda > Insecta > Lepidoptera > Tortricidae > Lathronympha > Lathronympha strigana. Next base: position 2,216,931 of record OX421903.1, read on the forward strand.
CATAACCAATATAATATTACCAATAGCAGAACTAAAGTAAACACTATTCAGTTCAAACTGAAACTCGTTAAAGAACTTGCTCATTTTCCATTTCACGTTGCATTTATGTAAATTCGATCCCATTAAGCGTCAAGCCATATTAACGCTTACGTCGTGTAAATAGAGTTGATTGTATTGAGCGCAAGCCACAATGAACGACTTGTTTAGTCATGACACGTACGGTAATGCAGTTTCTGGGACTAAGTTTGGGCCCAATGACGCTCGATTTATTCATTGTTTTAATGTTTATAGATATTGGTAGCATAATGTGCATAAAGTTTATCCTTCCTATTTCCTAGGTTATCTAAAATATTGTCAATCGATTTTTTTAACTATGTAAAATTGTTTTTTCACTGTTTCTCCTCGCCATCTCAAGAAATACCACTGAAACCATGCACAACTGAAACGGTTGTATTATCGTAATAAAAAAAATAAAAAAACTTTGTGTTGGTATAAATTTAAAATAATGTCTTTTAGAAATAAAACAATTTATTTCGAATAACTTTTAGCCATAAGTAACACAAAATAAAGAGTAAGTTACAAGCTACCTTAAAAAAAAAGGTCCTTGAAGCATTGTACTTAGGATGCTGGCGGCATTTCCTCGTTGTATCGCAATGCTGATACGTTGTGCGAGGAAGCCACCAGCTTTTCGGTCACCAGTAACATCACCCAGACGTTTCGCGATTTCTACGAAAAACTTGCGTGTGCTAGAACCTCATGGACCAAGAGTTTCGACCCCGAGTGGTACAAAAAGGTACTTTCTGTCCAGGCTCTTATATTTATGACGTTTTAAAATTGCGGCGCTTTCAGCCGCTCCGCCCGCTTTTACATTAGTTCGTTGGAGATGGGACGCTGCCAGCGTGTCTACGCAGGTAGCATCCCACACTAGCATCCGTCTCAAACTCCACCATCGGGAAAAGAACACCATCGGGTCTCTTGCCATCATCTCTGAAAATGCCAGTCGGCTCAAGGCGAGCAGGCACGTTGATGGTGGCAAGAGACCGACGGATTATGTAATTAAGAGACGCATGTCTCGTAAAAGGCCTGCACTTTTTTACAACACAATCCATGGTGTCCCACGGTCATTCGGTCCACGTCATGTACCTACTTTTTAATTGCTAATTAAAGCAAGTTAAACTGAAAGCCGTCTTCCAAGTTATTGCTGCTCACCTGTACCAAAAAGGCTATCAGCCAAACCTCAGCGTGATCCACGCGCGCACAAATTATAATGTGGTATATTGAGAATCCATAACCGTATGCGTCAGTTCCATTATGTCAACACATGACTAACCTGATTATGGAATGTTAAATTGATTAGTGCGTTAGTTGAGCGCGTTTGGCGTAAATATTTGATGACAACCGACGGGTTGATGAAGTCAATGTGCTGTGATTTTCATATAAATTATTGTAATTCAGAGGCAACACGCATGCATTTAAGTTTCTATAGGAAACGTCACATGACATCCGAGGGTTCTGAACTATCACGTAATTATTTCTATACAAATTGATAGATCGTCCCGTTCCGCCTCGTCCCGTCCCGTACAGTCCCGTCCCGTCCTAGAGTGAGTCATCTTTAATGCACAATAAACTGTTCCTTGTTATATGATCCTAAGTATATTGTATTCGAAAATGGCGCGAATTCAAAAATGGATTGTTTGTTCTATTTTATTACCACATTAATAAAACACTCTAATATTATATAGTATCATATGCTATGTTTGGGAAATCCAAGTTATGCATACATGTCCGGCTGGCAGCGGTTTAGTGGAGTCATTAGTCAAAGTGGGCTCCTGCATAAATTACTCGACCAATTAGTTACATTGATGGGCGCTGGCGATTACACGAGATATCTTCATCTGGGGATACACGGGGTTATATTTTGACCCCGAATATTAGTAACATCAAATTTTAGGATCAGATTTTAGCTTACTCACTACTGACGCGCAGTAAGTAAGTATTACTGTGGCGCAACGACCTGAATCTCTCGTGACATAAAATAAACGATATGGCGATATGAATCTGATCGTGGCATAAAAAATTGACCTTGGCCTTGACACTAAAAGCCGACAAGCATCTCTTGTTCAATACCGTTTCTGACCAATTGACGTTACAGAGCTTGTTCAGCTCATTAACTACTTCTCTGCTCCAGCAATACCTAGGGCGCCATGTGGTTAAATAGTCGGACGAGCCGAGTACGCTCTCCAAACCACACGGTTTTCACCCATATCGACCGCATGGCGTCCGGTGAACGGGATACAGCTTGTTCAGGTCTAGAACGATCTCGTCGTCCCAGCGATATCTAGGACGCTCAATAGATCGTCGACTAGTCGGACGAACCAAGTACGCTTTTCAAATCACTCGATCTTCACCCATACGAACCACTACCTACAAGAAGAAATGAGCTCCCATCAAAACATTACATGTAAAAAGACAAATCTCGCTTCTCAGTTCTTATGCTGCAAAAAATTTTTGATAAAACGGTTTAATAAGAAAACATCTATAACTCAGGAAAAAATATTCGTGATAAACACACAAATAATTGCCCTGACCAGGATTCGAACCCGAGACCTCCTGCTTCGTAGGCAGGGTCACTACCAACTAGGCTAGGAGGCCGTTAAATGTAGATGTAGATATGTAATGTTAACCCGATATAAGTATTTTAATATGTCTGATACTCACGGGAGTTTTCTACTAAAAAAGCAGCGTCTCTGACCAAAACGCCACACATTATGTTTCCAGCACTGGTATATCTTATGTTCGCTATGTCATCACCACAGAGCTATGACTCACGACGTGTGGGAGCTAATATTAATGTTGCATTCACTACGCTGGTGTTGCTATTTAATGTTGATAATGTTCAGTCTACTTTGTAGCAAAGTAATGACAGCACGGAGTAACCGGGTAAGTATGAGCACTTGAGCAGGGCCCTATTTTACCACGATGACAAGTGTCACCATCGTCAGCATCAGTATTACTTGTATTACAGGTGCCTATGGGCTACGGGTACCGCTTAAGTGGGCTGCAAAAATAAAAACATCAATTTTACAACTATAAACTAATATTTTTGTGAAGAGCTCTTGACTATTGTTACAAGAAACAGGATATGTCACGAAATTCCGACACAGGAACAGTCTTACGTCAAAAACTACCGAAAGTTCTTTAAAACACTATTTTAAATATCTCGTGACAATTGTCATAAAATTTTCACCAAAAATGATTTATTTATCGACGATACACTACGGTAATATTGTTTATATAACCACATCATTAGGCCTCAATAATACGTTCAGAAAACGCATATAAAGGCCCCCATAATCATAAACTTTTTTGTTACATGGAATTTCTTATCTGTGAAAATGTAATTATAGCTAAATAATATTATCGATTTCAATAATATTATTTTTATTCAAATTTCGAACACATCTGACACAAGAAAATTAGATTTGCCTCTATTCTAATATCAGTCGAGATGACGTTTAGTTTGAAACGAATTGTCATTGGATACAATGACACACGCAAGTCGCACGCTATTTTGATATCGAACGATATGAAAATTGGTTCCAACTCTAGTTTGTCTCTGTATTTTAAAAATATACTTACTTAAATGTCAAAACTTGAATGTCTTGTCTCTCAGTCATCATTTAATCTTGCTGGATAGGGCTCGAATCGTAGGGCCATTGGGTTACCTAATTAACGAAATCAATTCGTTTTAAAGTGTTTTATTTTAATATATATAGTTTAAACTTTCGTGAGACATACTGATATTAAATTGCAACGGTTAACACTCACGTATTTTTATCACAATAGGCGTGACATGTTGTGATAAAAATACGTGAGTGTTAACCGTTGCAATTTAATATATATAGTTGTTTTTGTTGACGATTGTTCCATCGTAATTACATCAATATTATTAAAAACATGGTTAAATGTCACAGCTAAAAACTTTTCTGTAAAAAGTCTACCAAATAATGTCAGCTTACCCTCGATTTAACAACGGAATATGAAATAAACTAATGAAAGAATACCCCAAATTATACAGTAAAACGTACAAATCTACTACCGTAATCCTACCTTATAATAATAAAATAAACCTAAGCTGAATTCAGACAATGAGAATTCTGGCGGGCCACGTTAAAATTTCTAAGCCATTGAGTAAGCAATTTCATTCAAAAAGACGCAATATGAATGCTAAGAGACGGTTTAGACCGTTACAGTGTCTTGTGAATTCAATAGTCTGGTATTTCCTTTTTTAAATCAGGACACCTGCCTTTGTAAAATCTGTAGTTAGTTTTACAACGGACATTTTAGCAAACACGATATTACTTCACAGTTCACAGCATGCTTTATCTTTTTACGGAGAATCAGAAAAATATTGTAAACAAAATATTGAACGTTTATGAATTGTAAAAGTTTTTCGGAAAAACACAGTAAAGGATGACGAGCAGTAGCACGGGGCGGGACGGAACGGGACGGGGCGGGACGGGAAAATCTGTCAATTTCTATAGAAAGAATCACGTGATAGCTGGAAGCCATCGGATGTCACGTGACGCTTTCTATAGAAATTGACTGATTTTCCCGTCCCGCCCCGTCCCGTCGCGTGCTAGTGTGAGTCATCATTAAAGGACAATTTTTCCTATAGTTACGACGGTAATACAATGTCAAAACGCAGTAAATGCTTCAAAACAAAGTAAAACATGGTCTTTAATTTGTTCTGAAGTGGTTTTCTTATTTACTAGTAAGTATTATATTAGAACTGTTAGTGCCATTGGCACCATGATTTAACAAACAATTTTGCAAACAAAAAAATATAATAACTTGTAAATACAGTCGCAATCAGAGATATCGGAACTGCCGAGCTGCGGGGCTAAGATGCCAAGCTGATATCCTGATAATTGCTGGATAAGACGATAGTTTGTCGGCACGTTCTGACAATTTCTGATAATTTTAAACAGTTCTGTCAAATGTCTTTGCATTTAGCAGCTGTCAGTTGCGCTATCCGTGCAAGTTGTCAGTTTATCTTTTTTTTATTTTAATAAATAAATATTTTATGGGACAATCTTACACAAATCGACCTAGTCCCACGGTAAGCTCAATAAGGCTTGTATTGTGGGTACTAGGCGACGATATATATAATAGACATATACATATAACTACTTAAATACATAGAAAACATCCATAACTCAGGAACAAATATTCGTGATAAACACAAATAAATGCCCTGACCAGGATTCGAACCCGGGACCTCCTGCTTCGTAGGCAGGGTCACTACCAACTAGGCTAGGAGGCCGTTAAAACTTATAGCATTATGTTATGACATTCCTGGATAACCATCTTAGGTCCGCTGGTCACAATGAGTGTTAAAGTTTTTAAAGGGTCGGCAACGCGCATGTAACACCCCTGGAGTTGCAGGCGTCCATAGGCTACGGTGACCGCTTACCATCAGGCGGGCCGTATGCTTGTTTGTCACCGTCGTAGTATAAAAAAAAAATATCTGAACATGCACTCTAACGTTTTGACAATAGAGACGTGTTCAGATATTTGTGAACACCTCGGAAGCTCTGATATATCTGATGGCGACTTTACACAAAAATGTGAAATGAACGGGGACAGATTTACCTACTCGACTACCTAGGCATATCAGACATTTGATTGTCAGAGACAGCCACTTTTATTCGCGTCACTGTCACTTTGTGTTGGGTAGTACATCATTTCAAAATGAGTTAGAGTGATTACCTCATTTTCTGAAATAAGGTGGTACAATGCCATACCTCATTTGGGGTGAGGTACTCAAATTTGCAGCATCACAACATTGAGTTATCGGCAATAAAAATGGTTAAGTTGTGTAAATGACAAATTTTGAGCCGCGCGACTAATAAGAGCTATGGGACAAATTTGAGCTGTGACTCAAATTTGAGGCGTATGTCATATTTTGGGATGTATGACAAAATGTATATAAAAGTCGTGATTCGTCGCACCTTATGAACTCCAGTTCCATATGGCCGTGTTTATTTAATTTAAGAAGTAAAGAGTAGTTTCGGAGACACGTAACGTGTAACGTAGAAGGACGTTGGCTTGGCCACAGTGCTGTTGATGCAGTGGTTTCAAGTTAAAACTTCGAATATACTGATTTAAATGTTCAAGGCTTTACTAAAACAATTCATCATCATCCTATCAGCATTTGGAAGTCCACTGCTGGACAAAAGCCTCCCCCAAAGATTACTACAACGATCGGTTTTGTGTGCGCCTGATGGTAAGCGATCACGGTAGCCTATGGACGCCTTCAACTCCATGGGCGTTACATGCGCGTTGCCGACCCTTTAAAAAAAGGAGGATTCGCTGTTTTGACAGCTAAAGGGGCAAGCTTTGCTCCTTGGGTCCTCAGCTGTCAACACAGTGAACCCTCTTGGAACTCTGACAACCTTACTCACCAACAGAAACTCAACACTATGAGTAGGGTCTAGTGTTATTAAACTGCGGTTTTCTGTAAAGTAGAGGTACTTCCCCAGATGGCCTCTGCTCCAGATTTGAGTGAGAAGACATTCGTTGCGCTGTGCCCTACCACACTAAACGATATGCATCCGCTGTGCCCACACCTCATTTAAAATGTGATGTCCGCATTCGGCGATATCCCGAGACATTGACCAGGTCGTCGGTCCACGTTGCTGGGAGCCTTTTCACGCTGCGTATTCCGCAACGCTGTCGTCACTCGAGACCTTTACTGCCACATTGGCCGTCGGCTCTATGAAGGATGAATGGTATGCCCCGCCCACTGCCACTTAAGTCTACCAACTCTCCGAGCTATATCAGTGACTCGTTCTTCTGCAGATCTAATAATTTTAAAACAATTAAATTAATACACACAATTATTTTACACACGTGGCGACGGAGCGTGGAGAGCGAGTTGCGAGCCGTAGGACTGAGCTGGAGCGAAGCCAAGACGGTAGCTCAAGATAGAAAGGCGTGGAAGGATCTTGTAGAGGCCCTATGCATCTCCGGGGTGCCTTAGGATCTACAAAAACAAACGTATTACTTTACTGAAGTGGTTATTTCATCTTAACCGTATTCACCTATACTTTCCTTTGGGAGTGCGGGTAGTGTGGAAATTTCTAATTTAAATTTCTAACTAAATTTCCACACAAATTTCTAACAGGATGAAGATATTCTTTTTATGTTTAGACACTCTGAAACCACCAAGGCAATGTAATTTTGGCACGTGTTTTTTCCTTTTTTCTTTATAAACATTGAAGTCAATTAAATCACCTGTAGATTGAATTATGCGAATTTTGCAAGCAGATAACTTGAAAACTTTGTGAGCACATCCCTTTTGTTCATAAAGTAAATTATCACCAAAGTAAGTTCATTGATATAAAACCACTGAGCGCGTTCATACGAGTAAGACCCATGTGAGATCAAAGAAAGGGTCACCTTTATTTTATATGCACAATTTATCAAAGCAAATTATATAAGTGTGATATGTTAAATAGTTGTATGGTAATGAACAGGGGCTTTACCATGACGTCTTAACGCGATTCAGTTTGGGTTCTTAACTGTGCTCAGTTGCTCAGTTGTATAGTAGCGACTCAGTTTAGGTCCTAAATTGAATCGCGTTAAGACATGGTAGGCCTAAAAGTCGAACTGTCATAAACGTCGTGCCGCTTCGCTTTCGCGTAATAATCGCCCACGTAGGACACGTTCATATACCTCTATCAATCATTTGTTTTATCCGCGCCACACCGCAACGAAAGAAATCATATCAAATGTTTGTGTACTCATATCGTGTAAAACCGTTAAATTTTGTTTTATTTTGTTTATTCTTTTATTTTGTTTTTCTGTTTCACTGTTTTCTTTTGATATGGTTTCTTGCAGAACCACATAATTATTGTAAATATTTTTATTACTTTTGTAATTTGTTTTGAAAAAATAAGTCCCGCCGAGTTTCTTGCCGGTAATAATCTCCTCGGGCTGTGGTGTAGGGATAGAACCGGTAGTAGATTTTTTTTGACGTTCATAAGTGTGTTGTAATGTGCCTAAATTGAAAAATAAAGATATTTATCATTTATCATTAACGTCTCGCTATCGCTTCCAATCCAGTAAGTCCAGAGGCTGCAGGCGTAACAATCAACAATTTAGGACTAAAAAATGCTACGTACATGACACCCGATATTTCGGTACATGTCGTATTTGAGCGTTTTTTTGTTGTAAAAACATTTATTGCTAAATTATACATTTTTATGTTTTTATATTCAGAATCGCGAGCTCTTTCAATTCTAGTAGGAGAAAAAAGTTTCTCAAGATTTGTTTGCCATTTTGCCACCATTTTTCACAGATAACTTTCTGCAAATTCAACATTTTAGGATTCAACAAGCTGCAAATTCAACTTTATGCAATTTGGACATAAAGAGAACTCAACATTATGCAAATTCAACATTTTAACATTCAACATGCTGCAAATTCAATTTTTTGCAAATCCAACATTTTAGGAATTCAACTTTGTGGTCCTGGACCATTTTGTATTGCGGTAGCGCAATGGAAAGTTTGAAAAATGTATGGAAATATTATTATGCTTTTTTCTCCTACGAGTACTAGGTACACATAAATAAATTCTAATTTAGCAACCAATGATTTTTCAACTACAAAAAAGTTGACGCTTGGGTTATAGCCTGACTTTGGCGAAGTTTTTTTTGTGTAGACATTATATTCTAGATATAGGTCGTTAGTTCTTAATCTGTTTACTGTAAGGGTTTTACTTTACAGCCGCCTTGGTTTGTTGGATAGACTGGCTTTACGAGTATTTAAAATTGAGAACTCTAACCAGTAATGTCACACCAAGAGGGCGATCGTTGATTGTGCATTACGTGCGTGGCAGCCTACACGTAAGGTTCTGTGTTCGATCATATATTAATAAAAAGATTGTTTGATATTATATCCATAAAATGTGTATTGCCCCTCACCATGTAAAGGGTTCGCCTTTACATGGTGGAGGTGCGGGGTATTGTTGTACATCTGTGTAACACTACACTGGGGCACATTACTTAGCAGTTCCCGGGATAGTTCTCAAGGAAGCTGTAAATAAAAACTACCGCAGTTCCCGGCGACGAGATTTTCAGTTCCTGACGGAGTAATGCTGGGGTAATTTTAGTATTTTAAGTTAGTAGGTACCACAGTGTGGGAGAACTTGACAATGTTAGAACCTTGATACAAAGTCCTGATATTTTTTGTGAAACCTTGTAAAATATATAAATACACAACGAATGTCGTCTCGCTCAAATCTGGAGTAGAGCCTATCTGGGGAAGTACCTCCACCTTACAGAAAACCGCAGTTTAATAACACTAGACCCTACTCATAGTGTTGTGTTTCTGTTGGTGAGTAAGGTCGCCAGAGCTCCAAGAGGATTCGCTGTGTTGACAGCTGGGGACCCACGGAGCAAAGCTTGCCCCTTTAGCTGTCAACACAGTGAATCCTCCTTTTTTTAAAAGGGTCGGCAACGCGCAAGTAACACCCCTGGAGTTGCAGACGTCCACAGGCTACGGTGACCGCTTACCACCAGGCAAGCCGTATGCTTCTTTGTTACCGCCGTAGTATAAAAAATTGTCAGTATACATATTGGATGCATGTATAAAAAGGAGGCCTGCAAAAAAAGATGAGATCCCATCAAAAACGTTACATGTAAAAAAACAAAGTCGTTACCGGGTGTCCTATTTTATTTGACCCTTTGACCCCACCTACTTTGTCATAACAAATGTTTTCTAAAAATAATCCAATCGACATTATGGCGAGTCTAAATAAATTCTTCAGTCCTAAATAAACAGTGGCCGAGATTTCTGCCTAAAAGTCGCCCTTGGGACCATTTCGCGCTAATTAAATTTCCCCTTTCGTTAGTGTTTTCGGCTTAAAAGGGATAAAATTCGAGCTTTAATTTATTTTTAACACAAGTTTATAAACACTTTAATTAAAAATGTGACCGAGTGTTTGTTCTATCTCGATTGTTTTTAAATAAAATCATAGCTGAGCTAACTTTGACCGGACAACCTTTTGTCTTTGCGAACATGACCGCAAGGACATATGTCGGATTACTACCACTTATATTATGTTAAAATGTTGTACAATGACAAATACGATATATTTGTTTAATTAAAAAAAACATATAAAACTAAAATAAAATAAATGTTAAAGTAAATATTCCTCGCTCGGCATAGTATCGTAGACGCTGGCAGCGTTTCCTCGCTTAATTTTATTTTTTTCTTTTAATTTTAAGGTGTACATAATCGCGGGAACCGAAGAGGATGTTAAACGTGGTTATGCTGACCTGATTATTATTTAATCGTTAATCGTTATTCGGGTGTTTATCGTCTATGACCGTGGCTTTCACCAGTTTTTCCTAAACACGATTTACTACAAATTGACGTAAGTACTTTATATTATGAAGACACTTACGCCTTTTTACTTGCACAATTTTCACGGAACGGAACCCTTAACTATCCGTGGTTTGAAACGCAGGCTTTATTATTTCTAAAACGATGATCAGTGGTGAAAAACATTCCTTTTTGCCACAACATGGCCAATGACACGTCGAAGTATACTTTTCACTTCTCTTGCTCGCAAAGTTCGCCTTTATGTCGTGGCTAGGCGACACAAAATCGCTTTTCATGCTCTAGGACATAAAGTAACATCGCAGGTGGAGCGCGCTGGCCCCGCGGCTTTGCCCCCCGCGCTCCCGGCCGCGTGCGAGTGGCGCGCGGAGAACCCAAAGCGCGAGTATGGATGTTACATATTCAACGATTTAAAGTGATATTAAACCTATTATTTTTCTTACAATCGAAGTGAAAAGCAGAGTGTACACCTTGTCTGGAATAGCTTCGTCTAAAATGCGTTACTTTATGCCCTTGATATACAATCTACTATTAATTTAGAGTCAAATTACTGAAAACAGTACCACATTAACAAATGTTTCCCCACAAACGTTCCATTGTTTTTGCAAGACCAATAAACTAGACCATATCTGTAAAGAAACGTGAAGCTCAAGAGCGTTCACAATTTAAACAGCCCTATTTTGTTTTTGCTAGCATTTTCATTTACTCGCCGTTACAATGAAACATTTTTAGTTACGTTTACTTACACAATCCTCCCGGCCAACACAAAATAATTGTTTAAAGCACGGAGCAAAAGTTTGCTGAGAAAAATGCACAGTTAGAGAAGAGAGAAAATGTGTAAATTTTAAATGAAAACTTTTATTTACCGCTTTCCCCGGGCGGACTTTATGTAAACGAATAGTCAGTAGATGCAGTAAGTGATTTAATTTCCAAAGTTTTTTAGATTTTCACGCTTTCTGTTATAATTTCATTCTGCATTTACAAGTGAAAAGACTATTCAGTTCGTACTTTTTGATATGACAGTTACCTCCTATTATACCCAGACCTACTCTTTAACAGTTTGGCGGCTCCAAAGCACCCAGCCTTGCATGTAGCATTAAGTATACTTATTTGATGTTAATTCTTTAAAAATACTAACTAACTAACTACGCTGGCTCAGCGACCCAAAATGAGTCTTGGCCTCCGACACAAGAGCACGCCACTCTCCTCGATCCTGTGCAATCTCTCGCCAATTTATGACTCCGAGATCACGCAGATCCCTCTCCACCAGATCTATCCAACGGTACTTGGGCCGACCGACCGGACGACGTCCAGTCGGTCGACCAAGGTATGCTCTCTTCACCTGGCGATCCTCTCCCATTCGCTCAAGATGGCCCAGCCAGCGAAGACGATGGGCCTTAGTCTCACCAATGATATTTGGTTCGGCTACCAGTTCTTGTATTTCGGCATTTTTGAGGATCCTCCAATTACCATCGTCCGTTCTTACAGGTCCCAGGATTTTTCTGAGCACCTTACGCTCCGCTACTAAAAGGCTATGCTCCTCCTTAAGTGTTAGCGTCCAAGTCTCACACCCATACATTAAAATGGGACGGATAACCGTCTTATATATCCGGAGCTTAGTAGCCTTACTGAGAAGCTTGGACGCCAACACCTTATGGAGAGCAGCACTGCATCGCAAGGTGTTCTGGATGCGGATATTGATCTCGTTCTCTCTTGTATGCGTATCCGTAACAGTGCATCCGAGGTACTTGAATTTGTCCACTCCCTTGTAAGAGTTTCCTCCTACAAGTAGGTCCTCTCGTTTAGCTCGACTGTTACGGTAGCGCTTCATGTGGAGATATTCCGACTTCCCACAGTTTTTTGCAAACGGACTAAATAACTCTTCAAAACCGGCCGGGTTAAACACAAACAACAGTGTATCTACAACTCCTGCGGCTTCGAGCTGCGCGTCAACACCCACTAGCCGTCCTGCTCCTACGCAGCCACCGAGGCGCCCTACGCGAGTCGCGGCGGTGCGCACGAAAGAGAAGATCGCTGCCCATAGTCAGCCTCGCCGTATAAACCGACCAAAAAAGAATGAAGATACGACCGCCATTACGAATTTCAAACCCAAAACAGTAACAAATGATGACAAAGCGAAGAATAAAGAACAAAGTGATCAGCCTAAGACTATTAGCACGAAAAATGAGCGACAACCAACCAACGAACCATCAAAATATCACAGTGACGATGACCAGACACTTGGCGAAAATAACCTAATAGCTGAAAATGACTGGAAAAAAGTAACCCACAAACGGCGCCGGAGCAGTCTAAAGTCAACAGTTATCAAAGGTACTGCTAAAAATACCAACTTAAAAGGCGTGGAAATAGTAAAACTTAAATATCTCCACGGGTGCTATTTTGAGCGTGATACTACCCCAGAAAACCTTATCTCTCATCTGAACACAGTTGACGAAAACCCTCAATACAATGTTAGCCAAATAAAATCAAAACATGAATCATACAACTCCTTCAAGATCGGAATACCAGCAGTACTGTGTGACAAATTTCTTCTGGCATCAGCATGGCCTGTGAACGTTTGCATTTCTGAATGGCAACCCTTTCTACGCCCACGACGAAGTACGACCGACGAATAACAGGTTAAGAACCGTCCCTGTGGATGATACTGAGGATAAACTTCATATTTTACATCTGAATATAAACAGACTAGAAAACAAAACATTTAAAATTGAATCAGAACTACAAATTCAAGACTCCATTGACATACTCTGTTTAACAGAACATTGGCTTCAGCATACCCAGCTGTCTACAATCAACATCCTTAACTATGACCTCCGCGCCCAGTTCTCTAGGCAGACAAAGAAAGGTGGCGGAGCTTGTATCTTCACAAAATCGGACATTATCAGCATGGAACGCAGGGAGATCGCCGACCTATCCGTTGAGGCCCACTTTGAAGCCTGTGCAATCGAGTGCATTGGAAAGGACCTTATTATTGTGTGTATTTACCGCCCTCCTAACGGTGACGTACCCTTATACCTTACAAAGTTGGATCAAATGTTGAATTTACAATGCATGCAAAATAATAATGTAGTACTGTTAGGCGACATCAATATAGATCTACTTACTAAGTGTTCTAACTCTCGATGCCTTCTAAATTTAATTAAACAACATAACTTTAGACAACTTATAAATGTACCTACTCGAATAACTGCAACATCCGAAACTTGTATAGATCATGCATACACTAACATACATAAGAGCTTGATTTGTAATGTATATTGTAACGATTTGTACCTTTCAGATCATTTAAGCGTAAATATCACCATTAACACCAATCATTTTGTGTCCCCCATAAAGTATGTACCTAAACGCATTTTCTCAAATCAGAACAAAAGCAATTTTAGTCAGTGCCTTGAGTTATATGACTGGCAAAGTGTTATCTTAAAAAATCAATGCCCAGATAAAATAACTACATCAATAATTAATATTCTTAAACATTTTTATGACATTAATTTTCCTATACGAAAACAACCCATAAAAAGGTTTGTAAACACGTGGGTCAATGACCTCATACGTAAATTGCGTAATAAGTTGCGGACATTAAAAAATAACTTATCTAAACATCCTAATGACACTGAGTTACATTCGAGCCTATTAAAACTGGAAACAGTGTATTGGGCCACATTACGTAACGATCGTAAAGAATTTATAAATAACAAAATAGTCGGTAGTACAGGTGGTAGTGTTTGTCGGGCTGTGTGGGAAGCCATCGCGTCCGAGACGGGCCGGCGGAGCGGTGCCAGGAGCGGACCCCTCAACGTGCTCGTGAGCCGCGCGCCCGGCGACTGCGAGGAGGCGCGAGCAGCCGCCGCCGCCGACCAGCTCAATCATTACTACACGCATACTAACAATGATGCCCGCCCGTGCGTAAGTGACGCACTAGCATATCTCGATAAATACCTGCCACAGGTACCGCCCAAGTTTGTGTTTAGACCGTTTACGCTCGAAGAGTTGGTGAGGGCATGTAAGGATACGAAACGTAAACAGTCCAAGGATATCAATGACATGTCTACCTACGTCTTAGATCTTTTCCCCCCTGTGGTCATATCATTACTGCTTTTTATTTTGAATGGCTGTGTTAACGCTGGCTTATACCCTGACATATTAAAATTAGTTAAAATTCAACCGATTTATAAGGGGAAGGGTGAAATGCACTTACCAAAATTCTACAGACCGATATCTTTAATTTCCATTATATCTAAGGTCTTTGAGCGTTTACTTAGTACCCGAATGATGCAACATTTTACATCTAACAATTTATTAAATAGGCAACAGTATGCGTACCAATCAGGGCGGTCAACAACGGACGCGGTGCGCGATACCGTCGCGCGAGTGACGAGGCACCTTGATGGCGGGCGACAGGTCGCAGCGATATTCTGCGACCTGTCGCGCGCCTTCGAGATGATTGACCACTCACTGCTCCTCGCTAAATTGGCACGCTACGGTTTCGAGGGCACCAACTTCTTAAACACGATTGCGTCATTTCTGAGAAATCGACAACAAAGCACATACGTTCTTGGTGCCAAGTCAAATTTGGAACAAATAGGTACCTCTGCGGTGCCCCAAGGATCTTCGATGGGAAATAACCTGTTCTTGGTACTTGTTAATGACATTATGACGGCGTGCTCTGAGCCTGAATATATAATGTTTGCTGATGACACGTGCATTATAGTTAGCGCTGATAACTTTGACAATTTAAAAATAAATGCTAATATAGTAATACATAATATTTCCAAGTGGTTCTCGGCTAATGGTATGCTTCTTAACATTGATAAGACAAATATCATGCATTTTCAGTTGAGAAAAAACAATACGTGTCCTCTGGAAATAGTTGTTAACAACACGGAACTTCCACAAGTTGAGCAGGTTAAATATTTGGGTTTTACTATTGACTCTGGCCTTACCTGGACTCCCCATATTAACGCGGTTTCAGATAGGCTTGCGTCTGCGTGTTATGCCCTTTCTAGACTTGTACCATCTCTTACCCCTCAAAATATCAGAGTAGCCTACTATGGGTATTTCCACTCAATACTGACTCAGGGTGTGGAGTTGTGGGCTACAGCAGCTGAATGTGATAGACTGTTTAAATTACAAAAGCGTGCCCTTAGGATAATTTCTAGTAAACCCTATGACTATCCAGCACAGTCTTTATTTAAAGAGCATAATATTCTCACGCTGCCTAGTGTCTACATACTAACGGCTTGTAATTATGTAAGATCTAATCTAACACTACACAAAACCCGTGGACAAAACCACGGCCGCAACACGCGCGGAGAGCACCTCCTGCTCGTCCCTCACTGCCGCCTGGCCAAGGCTCGGAAGGCACTCAGTGTCATGGGAGTAAAGATTTATAATACCCTTCCTAAAGACATCCTTAACTCTGCATCTGACAAAATATTTGCTAACAAACTCAAAAAAATGTTAATTGACCTAGCGTGTTATACAATAAATGACTTTATATTAAGAGAAAGAATTATTTAGAAATATTGTACCAAAAAAGTAGAATTAGTAAATTAAGAGCTAACAAAATTGTATCGTTACCCTACAGTAAAAGATGACATGTAAAATTACTCAAAATGTATAAAGATGACATGTAAAATTATTTATAATTTTATGAATAAAGATCTCATATCTCATATCTCATATCTCAATCCTGAGACCCACCTTTGCTGCCTCTCCCTCCAAAATACTCGTCGACACTGCCACTGCTTCACGGTTTTCCCCTAGTAGAGCTAAATCGTCAGCGTACCCTATCAACCTATGTCTCCCATTCAGCTCTATTCCGGAATCCAGTGCGAGTACTTTTCGGACCACATACTCCAGAACTAAATTGAAGAGCATAGGGGACAGTGCATCGCCCTGCTTCAGTCCAGTACTCACCGTGAACTCTGCTGTCAGCTCATTGCCTACTTTAACCCGCATCCGGCTTTCGCTCGTAGCAACGTGGATCATATCGACAAGCTTTTTGGGGATTTCAAAGCTCCTTAAAATGAAATACAGGGCGCCCCGGTCGATGCTGTCGTACGCTTTTGTGAAGTCTACAAATAGTGAGTGAATACTCTGCGCATACTCCCATCTTTTTTCCATCAGCTGTTTTAGTAGAAAGATCTGGTCAATGGTACTGCGATTCTTGCGAAAACCACCCTGGTAATCGCTTAAGATTTTCTCCGTGTACGGTTCCAGCCTTTTGAGCAGTACATATGACAGAACCTTGTACGCTGTCGGAAGTAGGGCAATGCCCCTGTAGTTGGAACACCTCTTTCTGCATCCTTTCTTATGCACAGGACAGATGATCCCTGTATTCCATTCCCGAGGTTGTCTTTCAAGCTCCCAGACTTTCATTATTAATTCGTACAGTTTGGATTGAGCCGCTCCGCCACCACACTTCCAAACCTCGGAAGGCAACGCGTCAATCCCTGCAGCTTTAAAAATACGAATAAATATTTTATGCTAATCCTATGGAGGCTACCGTATTTTTTGTTCTTACGTATACTATTTTCTGAAAACGCCCAAGTTTACGTCTGATTAAAAAAAAGCCATTTGAAGCGACTAGTTTCAAATATAAAGGAGCCTTACAAGAAATGGTGTAAAAGAAAACACTTCTTCCTTCACTAGCCCTCGCCGAGAAACCTAGCTGCCAGTTTATGAGTTAAATTCTCGTTCGGACCAGCTGACGCTGAACAAGTCCGTAAACAACATTGTTGGACAAAATCGGTTTCTTCGTGGTGACTGTAAAGTGTAAAAAAATTACATTAAGTGCAGTTACACGCCTTTGTAATGATGAGGCAACCCTATAGCTTAGAAAGAAAGTAAATCTGGAACTTACATGTGAAATGTGACCCCATCTTTTTGTATATTCGATGACCTCTTATTGTAGCAAAAAACAGAGCACTTTGGCATTTTTGCGGAGCTGTGTTCACTCGCGTGACAGGACTCGATCTGATTTGGAATCCATGACTAGTTTTATAAAACGTCTTGCCCCTGGGCTTTGCACTTTGGCAGAGGGAAAATTGTGCGTATGCCGCCTCCCTTCCTTGCGTTGCTCGAAGGTCGTCCATGAAAAAGAGCTCATGTCGGTCGGACCGCTCCACGCTTTGACAATATTTACAACGATGAGAAACTGAGAGTACAGGGTGCGTAGCCAAGATGCCAATCGCTCACGCTCAATCGCTAACGAAACGCAACTGTCATTGTCACACTAAATAAGGAAGAGTGATACAGAGAGGTAGCTAAAACCGTTATTAAGAGGCCACAGTGGCCAAATTGTTATCATTCAGACGTCTAGATCTCAATATTGATAACAACTAGGTATCTGATATTCATACACATAAAACTTCAACATATTTCCTTCAAACTGGTAATCGTGAAAACATGATTTTTAACAAAAGCCTCGATACTTTTATTTTTCAAACATAGGTCCTTTTTTACATGTTTTTGGTTAGAACGTTGAAACCCTTGAATTTATAAACATGATTCTTAGTTAAATAGTTAAGTAATAACTATTTCTTAAATCTGGTAAAAGCTTTTATCTACAGAAATTGTAGTTTACGTGTAAACAGCAATTATCTGATTATGCAGTGTATTTTGACGCGCCCGCCTACTATCGCCTTTTCATGTTTCGCGTGATCTTGCAATTAGGTCTATCCCGCTCTCTATCTGGTTTGCTTGCTCGCATATGTGGACTCTTAAGCGTGAGCGATTGGCATCTTGGTTGCGCACGCAGAGGAACGTGTAAGTAGTGGATATCGAGATATTGGGTGACTGAGTAGCCCTTTGTGTAGTTGTGATGCTTTGGTATACCTATTATAACTTGTAAATGTTGTACTTTCGCGCGATATTGTGTAAACGTCGTATCTCGCGCGTATTTGAACCTATACCGGACTCCTAACTGATGTACCAACGAAGTAAATAAGTCATCGACAAAATTATTTTCACTTTCGTAATTATTAATAATTTTACGATTGAGACCAAAACGTGTGCACATCCGTCTTGATTACCGGCACATTTACCTAACTGCCGTAACAAAATACCTCGTAATATACCTCCACGTACTCGAATAAAATGCGGGCATAAGAGACAAAATTCAAGTGATTTATCCCAAACGCCGGGAACACTCGAAAGTACGCCGTTTAAAGTTTAACGCGTTAGACGTTACGAATATTTATGTCGCATGTGGCTCTTGTTTTGCCAAAAAATTTCTACAAAATCCGGCATTGTGCGAGCTGTATTCGCACCCGAAGGGTTTCGCACCATCACCGTACGCAATGACAATATTTTTTAAATACCGATTCACGCTTGACCAGAATAAATGGTCGGAAGACGCAGCATGAGCTCTAATAGGGGTGGACCCACGATCTATTATTAATATTTTTGTTGTAGAAAAATATTTTTTTGCTAAATTGGAAATTTTCAAGCTATTCTACTCAGAATCGCTAGCTCTTTCAATCCTAGTAGGCGAAAAAAAGTTTCCTAAATTTTCATTTTTCAAACTTTCCATTGCGCTACCGCCATACTAAATCTGATGATGATGGCGAAATGGAAAACAAATCTTCGGACGCTTTTTTTCTCCTGCTAGGATTGAAAGAGCTCGCGATTCTGATTTTCTTTTCAGAATCGCGAGCTCTTAAAGTGGTGACATTTTTTGTTTATTTTAGCCTCAGAAATATGCTGTTAAAATCCCTCGCAATGCTCACGGGCACCGTGTATAGACAAATACATACATACATACATAGAAAACGTCCATAACTCAGGAACAAATATTAGTGTAGATTTGAACCAGCCAACCAGGGTTCCAGCTACGTAGGCAGGGTCACTACCAACAAGAGAGGCTGTTCAAAATTCAACTTATAGAGTATTATAAAATGGGCCTTAAGACAGACTGGCATGACAGCGTAGTATTAAGACTCCTATGGTCACTTTTTGGGCACGGAATCCTAAAAAGGAACGCCTGGGCGGATACGAGATAAAGCAGTGAAGTGGTTTGGAAACTAAAACTTGTATGTTGTGGTCTGAACAACGTTTAGACATTGCGGTGTACGGGTGCAGAGGTAAATATACGGACTTAGTTTTATCCTCACCGTTTTTCCCGATTTGCGAATGATAAAGGCTTTGAATGTTTAGGATAAAGATGCAACTTGTTCTTCCAGAATGACACAAAGATACACGGCATGGACTTCATCGGAGATACCACTTTTGGTTGGACTGGGAAAGTAATATTATAATATTGGGTTGTGCGAGTAACACAGCTAGATGTCAGTGAAGTCGTCCTTAATGGGAGTGAGTAATCGCTCTTTTTTTCTGGAACCTGACAGGGTTTCTGCGCTTTGAAGCGAAGTTTGAAGTGGGATGGTAGTCTGGGAATAATCCAGGACCCTTCCAAGATCACTCATCATTTTGAAGATCGGTTGGACCCAGTTCAACCAAATCTGAGGTGTGTGTAAGAAATCGAACTGCTGATAATTTTATTGCTGGTTCGCTACCCCTAAATATTTGCTAACCGCTTTTACTAGCACCTATCTATGATTTGATTAAAATGAGTTCAGAGACGATTCTAAACATTCAGCCAAATGAGACTTCCCGGTCTCATGCGTCCCTCCCTATTCGGTTCGGGGGTTTAGGAATCCGAAAAAATCCCAGTGTCGCTTTACTGGCATTTTTAGCACCGGTCTCATAGGAAATATTTTTAGGGCTTTACCTACAAACTGTGGTATTGTGAGCTTTGAGAATGCTAAAAATGCTTTTAAAATTGGCTGCCCGGGCAAAAACTTTCCAGATAACCCAAAATAAAAAAAGACATGGGATAATTTTTACTTACAATACTCTTCTTAATAACTCTACAAAAATAACTCTTTCATGTGAATTATAATAATATCCACAGTAACAGGTAAAAAAGTACTGGCAAAAATGGCTTCAAGTACGTAAGTAAATCATAGCGTTTATGGGCGTTACTGCAAAATTGCATGGTGGCACGAAAGATACACATTACACCTCTACTTTAATATGGGCACTTACGATCATAGTGTACAAAAAATTCAATTATTTATAGTACCCATGCATCGTTTACATTATGGTTGCAAATCAGTGTGCGATCAGACGTACTTATGTACCTAGAAGGTACGTTGATGCTTTATGATTTCCTTCGTCAGGATACGAGTAATGAAACGCAATAAATCTCGAGTGTGAGTTTATGAAACGAGGCGTAACATCACAAAAGTGGTTTAATGCCTAATTATTTACAGTTATATACGCTGCTTTATCTAGACACATATAATGGTGAGCTATCAATGACGCGTTCAAGCCGTATATTTCGACCACCATTGGCTCTCATGGATTTAATTTTTTTGACAGCTGTCACGCACCCAGTAATTATTTTAAATTCAGAGAGAGGTAAAATACGAACAGGCGGGGCTAAGATGCCTAGCTGATATCCTGATAATTGCTGGATAAGACGATAGTTTGTCGGCACGTTCTGAAAATTTCTGATAATTTTAAACAGTTCTGTCAAATGTCTCTGCATCTGGCAGCTATCGCCATCGCGCTATCCGTGCAACTTCTCAGTTTATTAACTTAAAGCATTATTTTATGACATTCGTGGATAACCATCTAAGGCCCGCTGAAGAAGAAGAGAGAATCGAAAGCCAAAACAGAATACGTAGTATATGAGGCTTTACTGTGTTAGTGAAAAGTCCCATAAAAAACCGGCCAAGTGGAACGGAATGCGGATAAGGTCAATGACCCCGAGTAAGATGCAAGTGGAAAAATTTCGAAGTCCAAAAAAACATTTTGTATGGGGACAGCTGATCGAAAATGCACCATACAAAGTAAAAAATATTTTTTTTAATTTCGAAATATTTCCACTTGCATTGTACTCACTTTAAAACGGGTTAATCGCGTTTATTAACACCATGACTCGTTTCGAGCCCTTTACAGCACTCGTTTTCTGTTTAAACGCGATTAATTCGTTCTAAAGTGTTTCATTTCGATAAATTTTGTTTTGTCTATTTGTTCATTTTTGGTTTTTTATTTGCAGATTTCTGATTGTTCTGTGCTGAAAGTTCAGCTGTTTCGCCTTCGTAGTTTGAGCTATCGAATCGCTTACAATATTCATTAACAAAATTTTTAAGTTAACCATAAGTTGAAAATTGCGTGTTGTGCACGTTTATAAACAGCACAATTACGTAGTTAATTTAAATTTGAAATTTCTGCCCATTATGAAAGGTCGTACACTCTGAGCAGACCGATTATGTCGTTAGTTACTGGCGGTCAACAAAAAAAAAACAAGATGTTTTTGTAGTGAAATGGTTTCTGTTTTTTTAGGGTTCCGTACCTGAAAAGGAAAAGCGGAACCCTTATAAAATCACTTTGTTGTCCATCCGTCTGTCGGTCATGACCCTTTCTTTCGTGAACGCAAGTAGCAAGTTGAAATTAATACCACATATATACAAGTCTGCGGTCCCTTGAAGGTGTAAGAAAATCAAACCTATACGTCAACAAGATCAAAAGATACGACCATGTATGTCAATAAGCTTGTAGCACAGTGAGAGTTCCGTGCCACCAGTATTTTTAATTACCTAAGATCGTAAATGGGGGAAATGAGGGGGGGAGGCTCGCACTTGGCCGTATCAATTATAATTAATACAATTTTTTTTTAATTTAGTTTGATTACTATTTTCAAATCATAATTTGAAAATTGTAATCAAGACAGAACATCATCATCATCATCATCATCATTTCAGCCAAAAGACGTCCACTGCTGGACATAGGCCTCCCCCAAAGATTTCCACAATGACCGGTCCTGCGCCACCCGCATTCAGCGGACTCCTGCAACCTTCACCAGGTCATCAGTCCACCTTGCGGGGTCCTACCCACGCTGCGCCTTCCGGTACGCGGTCGCCACTCGAGAACCTTTCCGCCCCAACGGCCGTCGGTTCTACGTGCAATGTGCCCCGCCCACTGCCACTTAAGTTTAGCGGCAGAACAATCTAAGATAAAACAATGTACAAAGATAAAATTACTAAAAATCTAAGATAAAATTATGACAAAATGTACTACTGACACGACATGTAACTTTTGTTATCAATAAAATATTTGTATTTGTATTTAGGATAGAGAGTGACATATGCTACTTTTTGTCTCTTTCTAACGCGAGGGAAGCCGCGTGCAAAAGCTAGTCTTAATATAAATAAGGGGCGGCAGTATCGGCGATAATCCTGAACTTGGCGCTAATCTGCATGACTCTTCCCGCTCCCAAGTTTTCACATTTACAGAAATAATTACATGCCTGCTTCTCGGCGGTAGGGGAGTAAGATCCAGAAGGGTTGATATCGAGTTGGAGAGTTATCAGAAATATAATAAGTTTTGCAATCATCACTTGTTCTTTATCACTTTAATCATTAGCATTAATGATGACTCACACCAATCCGATCCGATCCGATCCGGGATGATGTGTCAGTTTCTATAGGAAACATCACATTGCCTCCTAAAGGGCTCCGAGCTATCACATGATTATTTCTTTAGAAACTGGTAGATCGGATCGGATCGGATAGGTGTGAGTCGTCCTTTAGTGATTGAAATAAAATAAAGTAATCAAAAACGGAATGGGTCCTTTCGGATTTCGAATCTCACTTTTATCCGGTCCAAAGTCTATATTTTGAACGCTCCGGCCGTGGAATGAGCTTTCTGCCGAGGTTTTCCCGAAAGATTACAGTATGGGGTTCTTCAAAAAAAGACTGTACTCGTACAAGATTTAAATGGGTCGGCAACGCGCATGTGACCTCCCTGGAGTAGCAGGCTTCCATAGGCTTCACGAGCGATATCGAACCCTTAAGTCTAAGGAGAGACTTCGCCTCCTTATGTGTATTCTATCGCTTGTACAATGGATTGTGCTCTGAGGAATTGTTTGATATGATGCCAACGGCTGCATTCTACCACCGCACCGCTCGCCGTCGGCAGGGTGTTCACCCGCATAATTACCCTGGAGCCTAAATGGTCTCGTACCGTGCGGTTTATGAGGAACTTCCTCCCGCGGACGCTCCGGCTGTGGAATGAGCTCCCTGCCACTGTTTTCCCAAAGGACTACAATATGGGGTTCTTAAAAAAAGGAGTGTTAAAGTTTTTAAAGGGTCGGCAACGCGCATGTAACACCCCTGGAGTTGCAGGCGTCCATAGGCTACGGTGACCGCTTACCATCAGGCGGGCCGTATGCTTGTTTGTCACCGTCGTAGTATAAAAAAAAAAGGCTACGGGGACCACTTTCTATTTCCATGGTTGTTTGGCCAGCACACAGGCGCAATTGCGCTAGTAGTAGTAAGTGTACTACTGTAACAGGACGAGTATATCCATTTCCCTTCCCATGTGCTTTTAGTGTCGTTTTGTATGTTTCCACTGTAGTAGAAAGGTAGGTAGAACATTTCAACCGACGCGGCGTCTTACATTACAACTATTTACCTTTCGGCGGACTTATTGAAAAACTTTTGGCACGTTGCTTTATGGCCGTAGGAGGAGTTAATTGTTAATTGTTACGAGTTTCTTAGTTGTTTATTGGTGAATTAGGTGGCAAGCACGCAATTGTAAAGTTTATATATATTCCTAACAATAAGGTAGAGTGAGAGACTTTACCAGTAATATGTTATTAATATTGCTATAAAATAATACTCTATTTAGCTGTAGGTATTGAGTATGAGTAGGTGTTTTTAGTTGTATATGTAGTTGAATCTTTATGTATAGCCAAACAAATAATATCTAATAATTAAATTCACAAATTAAGTATAAGTCCAATATTGCAACTTAAAAGCCTCCAGTTGAACCGCCTCACTATACAAGTTATAACAAAAATGAAGTTCCGTTTTAAAGGATGACTTACAGTAGACCAGGCCGGAACCCCTCGGATGTCACGTGATACTTTCTGTAGAAATTGACTGATCAGGCAATCAGTATCGGATTTTGTTTTTTTTTATTAGGAAAAGATATATTACTGCAGAACTTGGAGTAAGTTTCAAGTCTGGTTTTAAAATATTATGCCTAGTTGGTTTATCCGTAGAACCTCGATTATCCGAACTCTCATTTTTCCGAACGCTACATTAGTTTATCCGAACACACCCGATACTATGCAATGTATTTCATCGCACTGAATTTTAGACTGAAGAAATGTTAAACAAAATACTCGTCAACATTTTACAACTGCTTTTTAATTCAATGTTAATACGTGTGTCCCATCATTACAAATACGTACCTACTACAGTTTTAATATGAAAAAAAAAACCGCCAAGTGTGAGTCAGACATGCCCATTGAGCGTTTCGCACTAAGGATGCTCCCCCCCCATTTATGACTTTAGGTACTCAAAAATACTGGTGGCATGGAACTTTCCGTGTATATGGCAATTATCGGTTTTAGATTTTCTTGCCAAATTTCGTGATTCTAGGTCAATTGGAAGTACCCTACACATTTTGATTTCTATTGTGGGAAATGCGACATAAACAACTTATCTTTTCATTGCGTTGACGTAGAGGTTTGGTTTTTTCACAGCTTTAAGAGACCGCAGACTTGTGTCGTATAGAGAGAAAACAAAGGATTTATAAGGGGAGTGTAGATTTTCTTAGATGTCTTCCTAAAAACTGAGATTTCGATTACCCGAACTTTTGATTATCCGAACTAGCCTCAGTCCTAATTAGTTCGGATAATCGAGGTTCTACTATACTACTTGAACGAGGTATCACAGCCCAGTAAAAAAGTAATAGGTAGCAACATCGATGTATAATTTTTCACGGTACGAGGCAAGAAATATAATTTTATTTCAAGTTCAGTAGGCTTTCCTCGCCTGGAATATTTCCCTCCTGGGAAACAATGTATTTTTCAAGCTGTTCATAATTTTAAACGTGTTTCTGATACAATGCGAAGTACCCACATAAAACGTTTTATACTTGAATACTTTTTTGTTCGGAATTACTGTGTGAATGTATAATTCATTATAGTACAGTCAAGTGTAAAAATATGGTGGTGCACATCTTACTCAAAAATATGTCCCATAGCACCTTACGTCGGTGTAATAAGAGCGTAGTACCATATTTATGAGTCGATTATGTCGACCCATATTTTTGCACTTGACTGTACCTATATAATTTTACCACTTTCCACTCTCTGCAATAAGTCTTCGTTATTACTAGTAACTAGTCCCCGTTTTTTAAACTAATAGACGTACCTAATGCAGTATTTCGATACCCGACACAAATAAGACTGGAATTGAACTCGGCTACAGTAACTTATACTTGCTAGACTTAATTCCCTACCATCAGACCGGAAGATTTACTTTCAAAGTTAGCTGTAGCTTCAAAATTACTTGGGCTCTGAAGCTATGAAACTCCCGAATACAAATTTAACCTAACAAGCCGTCGAGAGAACTGTAACACTACCTATATGTTGGTAAATTTTAAACATATTTTATGTCAGATTTTCAAGCGAAATTCTCAAATAATACTTATAATCATTAAAGGATAACTCATACTAGAACGGAACGGGACGGGGCGGGACGGGAAAATCTGTCAATTTCTATAGAAAGCGTCACGTGACATCCGAGGGCTCCGAGCTATCCCGTGATTCTTTCTACAGAGATTGGCAGATTTTCCCGTCCCGCCCCGTCCGTCCCATGCTAGTGTGAGTCATCCTTCATTCATAATATTTGAATATTACAAGTCATTTTAAATTCTTAGCATAATATTAATGCCATCAATTCAATTTGTATTAATTTTCATATAGCATTATAAAATTATTTAATTAAAAATAAATTTGTATGTGAACAGAAAACACTACGTGAATATTCTTAAGAATAATTTTTAAATACGTCATAAAATTCTTGAATAGTGTTACCTAAATGTCTGTTTTGAAAAATATCAAACTTTCTAATATTTTGTTGCAGGATTATTATAGAGAGTCAGTGGATAGATCGAATGAAGGCCCCAACAGATACCTACACCCAGGGGTGTCTTCAAATAGTACAGAATAGGAATTCTTGGAGAAACGGTGAATGGTAGTCACGACACTTAATAATCAAACGAACTTACCTGTGAAGTTTGATTGGAATTATACGAGTATCCAAATCGAAGATTACATATATTTACTAGCAGCAGTACACGGTTATGTGCTGTCCTTGTCACACATTTAGAGTTATAATATTATTCAAAAAAAAAAAACTGTTCTCGCTCTCGCCCGCCGGGTAATTAGGAACGGCAGCGCTCCCAGCGGCGTGGTTGATCATTATTTTAGAGCACATAGATATTTTTGTGTTAGGACCAGAGACGATTTTATTTTAATTTTTAGGGTCTGGGAGGGTGGGAGTATGTAATCTTCGATTTGGATACTCGTATAATTCCAATCAAACTTCACAGGTAAGTTCGTTTGATTATTAATTATACTTCGTATCCAAATCGAAGATTACATATATTTACTAGCAGATGTTTAGAGAATTGTAATACTACATATAAGTAGGAAAAATAAAATAAAATATCGAAGTCAAATCCGTACGCTCCTATGGGTTCCTGATAATTAGCTTCATACATGAGTGCCTAATAAAATAAAACGGTACTATTATGTAAATATTATATGAATATTTTTATTAGATTGGACTTATGCATGACATGCTGTGCGTGTCCAAGTGAGGAACGACATTAATAAAGAATGAAATTACTTTCAATAACCTTTTAGGTGAAACAAAACACTGGAGTGTGTATTATCGTCGATATAATTTTAACATTACTTGAATATACCTGCTTTAAATTATACTTCGTTCATTTAATTGAACTCTACTGACGAATCCCTGCATAGTGATTGTATACTATAGATATGCCTGTATTTCATATCGAAGTAAAAAAGGAAGACAAAAACAAGTTGTATAATTAGTAAAACAAGCTATCAGTAGTTTCTTCATTGCAAGATTAGTACTAAAGAAATCTTGTTATAAAATATACATACAGATTTATACTGAGACCAAACAATAATTCAAGTGGTTGGTAATGGTTAATACGGTAAGTTTTTCCTTTTTGAGTAGAACGTTGTAATAAAAAAGTGGCAGGTGTCTTCGATTCTACTGTAGGATAACGAAATATTGACCAGTACGCTACAGCAGCAAGAGAATTACTATTTTTGTAAATAATTGTTATAATAATGAACAGACACGTGGAGTGTTTTATATCTTGATAATCGGAATGCTACTATTGAAGAGAAGTCTCATCATGGTAAAAACAACCTGATGGAGTAAAATTTTATTACATTCTACACAATTCCTGTAGAATATGTAATAGGAGACGCCGTTAATGCGGAGCAAAGTTGTACGATCCTCAACACGATTTTATTAATCGACACTGGAAATTTCAAATGTCGTAAGGGACATTTTGTCGTAAGTCCACTTAATATTGCATAGAACTCAGAATTTTTTTCTCTATCGATCTGTGTAGTTAATGTTTTCTTACCACTTCAAATAAAGAAGTTAGGAATTGATGAAATTTTGTTGTAACTTCCTTAAGCTAAAAAAGTTATGTTGTATGGGTCGATTATCAAAAGTAAGGTTTACTGTATTTATTTTCAACGTAGTATATACATTTAATTTATACATTTCTATGTTGTAAGGGACTACGTTAAAACAAAATTCCTTTACGACATTTTATCTGATAAAATAAATAGGAAACTTTGAACCAACTTTGGCGTAAGGGGCAACTGATTTAGGCTTATGTCCGTTACAACAAAATAACAAACATTATAATAGTTTATAAACCTTTGTTGTATGTAGGTATGAATCAAAATAATCTTGAAGTTTGATGTATTAAGTCACATTTAAACATAATAACTAAATAGTTACATTTAATGCGGTGCAACGATGATTGTTACTACTCTGAAAAAAATATACTTATAAAAACCTTTACGAAAAATTAACGCGTTATAACATTTGTTTTTGTTTCTCATGGCACTTGCAACAGTATCGGCTTCACAAGTGCGGGATCGTCTTAGAGAGGGGTAAGGGGAAAGACGCGGGTTTGTTTTGGTTTCGCACCGCGGCCGCGTCATAGGTCTCAGTGATTAATCAAAACAAGGAAGTGACGGTGTGTCGCGTGCGCAGATTTCCAGTGCAGTGTTGCGTTACGTTGTTTTAAATGAATGTGTCATAATAATGGCCCCTCAAAAACGATTGGATCCTTTTCGCTCAAGAAGAAAAACATTAAAAGCCATAAATGATTTTCAAAGCCGGATGTTGCGGTAAGTCTGTTTTTACATCATAATTGATAATTATTTACAATGAATCCTAGTTAGTAGATACCTACATATTTCTTAACAGAGTTTATTTATAACTACTTTACAGATAAATACAACAACTATTTTATCTGTAACATATTATGATCCAAATTCTTTTAAATGTTTATTGCACTGATTAAGAGTTTGTGTTGTTTGTGTCTGGATAATTGTAATATAGGTAAGTAATATTTTTGTAGTTTAACATTGTAACTAGGTATTTTCCCATTTTTGAACATTAATTCTAATAATTTGCGTGTGTATTATGGAAATTAATATTTATTGTAATTACTTTCTTGTGTTTTGAAATATAAAAATGTTGGAAAGTATACTATTATAATGTCGTAAGGGGCTAAGGAGTGAAAAATATATGGAATAAGTGTAGTAAGGGGCAAAACTACTCAAGTATTCGTTAATAAACGATGAACACATTTTGTTATAAAGGACTCGAACATAAAAAGTAAGGATACTTAATAGTTGAATAATGTGTTTCGTTTGTGAAAAAGTTGCTAATTTTTAAACTTTGGTTTAGATACGATTAAAAAAAAGCAAAAGTCTACCTAACACTTGTCTTGTTAGTTACTAACTAAAAACGTGCTCGTCTTAGAGTTTTTCTGAATGTTTATGCAGCCAATGTGACATGTATTTCCAATTTATTATATTTTAACACAGTAATTATATTTTTTTTATAATTTTGTTTTCAGAGCTGAACCTGGTCATTTCAATTTCACTGAATCTGATGTACCTGAGCCTGAAGCTAATGAATGCCACGAAAATACCGCACCTCCAAAAGGTATGTTTTAATGTTTGTTTGTTTTAATGTTTTATGGGACAATCTTACACAAATCACAAATACACAAATATTAATTTATTACTAAAGTCTGTCCGACTGTTAATTTATTAAGATGTAAAACATTACCATCGTAGATGTTTAGAGCCCAAGTAGGTATAAAGCCAGTTGTGAGTGATTGGTGTGTTAAAACTTAACATCTACTCTTATATTTATAATAAGTAGTATTCCTGCTAGAGTAGCCTAACTTTGTCTATTTTTTTAGCGCTAGCGACTCAAACATTAAATTATTCAGAGCCAGAGCCAGTTACAGCTCAAATTCCAATGAAACTAGTTGAAAAACTTAACGACAGCAGTGCACAATCCGGTAGGTAAAAATTATATTATATTTATTATATACCTAAATACAGCATAATGTAAAGTTATTGAGACAGTTTAATTGGCAATACTGACATTTCAATTGTTTTACAGAACATGGCGGGGAGCTTCCTGATAATATTACTAACAATGAATGTCATGTGTCTAAGCCTGAAGCTAATAAGTGGATCAGATGTTCATAAATTTCACCTATGTGAGAAACCTGTGATTGACAAAAGTACCAGACCAAAGAGAAGCAAGGGAAAAGGCAAAGGAAAAGGTAAGGCGAAAAAGGTCCAAGAGCAGGTGGACTTGAGAGTAAACGAGGCGGACTCTGGTGTAAACCAGGTTGAAGACCCTTGTATGAGTCAAGCCTTATACTTACAACCTTTATATAATTCAAGACTACCCTTGTCAGTAGCAAAGTATAATGATTTGAAACGCTTATGTCAGAATGGTACAGTGCCAAAGCGTTTTCATGGTGAATATTTGAGCTTTCCATATTTGCATGAAGTCCCTGATTTACTAGCGGAGACTGACGAAGAAGATGAGAATATTGAAGAGCCAGAGGAAGAATAGATAGCAATTTGTCAAATTAGCTGTGGGTTTAGGTATTTACCTAATACT
Source organism: Lathronympha strigana (assembly GCA_949128165.1). Lineage (NCBI taxonomy): Eukaryota > Metazoa > Arthropoda > Insecta > Lepidoptera > Tortricidae > Lathronympha > Lathronympha strigana. Next base: position 2,247,449 of record OX421903.1, read on the forward strand.
CAAAATAATCTTATAGTACAAAGTATCATTACTGAAGAACAATTTTGACTGATTTTACTTACATATAAACTATATTGATATACAGGGCGTCCCAAACTTATGGGACATGAAGGGGAAGTACCTTAAATATCGTAGATAGTGAATTTTGCTCAAAGAAGACTTTATGTTATTTTTAAAAGTTAGTAATTCTGCATTCATAGATTTTCTAAAAATTACTTGCTTCGTCTGGGAATCGAACCGACTAAAATGTGAAAAAAAAAATCACCCTTTTTTTATGATGCCAATCGAAAGAACAGCTAAAAAATAATAACTCTGCTTAAGTAACATAGTATTTTAAAAGAAAGGAACAACGTGAAATTAATCATTTTAATCAAATAAAAAACATACATGAAACTGCCGTAGTCAATTAGTTAAGTAGGTATTTTTTTGTAAATTAATTAATTAAATGCTCAAAATGTGATCCCTCTTGTCTTACGCAAATCGCCAATCTTGTAATAAGCCCGCTGCCTGTTGATTTTCTTATCATTTTATGGTGAACACTCGATGTGATATGGCACAATTCTGTTTGCAACTCGCCTACGTTCTCGTATCGCTTTTTGTATAGCATATCTTTCACGTATCCCCAAAAGAAGAAATCTAATGGTGTGAGGTCCGGGGATCTGGCCGGCCATCTAATCGGTCCATTTGTACCAATCCATGTAGGAAAACATTCATTTAGAAAATCTGCTGCTCTCCGACTATTATGAGCCGGAGCTCCATCTTGTTGGAAAATTAAGTTTTCTTGCTCCGCCGCGGAAAGGTTTCTTATCTTATCCCTTAAAATTTGAAGTATTCCTAAATACTTTTCTGTGTTCAAGGTTCCTTGGTAAAAATGGATTAAGAAAACCCGGTTTTTTAAAAGTCCGCACCAACAGTTAAGTGAAAAACGCACTTGGTTATTAGTTTCAGTGACTCGTAGGGGATTTTCTTTAGACCAAATACGATTATTGTTGCGGTTATACATACCGTTATTGCTAAAGTTAGATTCGTCTGTCCAAATAATATTATCCAAAAAATTTGGATCTTCGAGCAAGCGTGCCTGGATATCAAGACAGAAATTTTTTCTCCTTTCTGTATCGCCCGGAAGTAACTTTTGAACCAATCGTCCTTCAACATAACTCTTAAAACCGTGTTTTTTTAATACACGGTGTATTTTACTTTTTGAAACTCCAATTTCCTGTTCTCCTTCTCTCACCGATGCTTTCGGAAAAGCCGAAAAGTAAATTAAAATACCAAGTTCTTCGTCGTTGATCGTATGGTTTTCTTGCTGTGGTTCTCTTGGGCGTTTATCGAAACGTCCCAGAGTTTTCAAATTGTTCACAAGCCTTTTCAAAACTTTACGAGACGGTATTTGTCTATCAGGATATTTTACGCCATACCACCGCAAACTTCTAGAGATATCTTTATCGTTCAAAAAATATGCTTCTATTAGATCAAAACTTACTTGATATGCCATGTTCGCAATAAATTAACACAATAACACTTGTGTAAGTGAATTAAGACTAAACAGATCAATATCCGAAAAACTAACGCTTGCACAGACACTTCTTTTTAAAATATCTTAAAAAGTATGCATTCAAACAAACGCTGTCATAAACTGTTCCATTTTCAAATTTAACAATTATTTATTTTTGTTTTAAATTTGCCTTCTGTCTAGCTTACAGAGGACGTATTGAAATACTAAGTTTTATCAAATTATCATTTTATCCACACGTGCACTTATAATAAGGAAAACTTATGCCAGTACCTATTTTATGAAGTGGGTACTTATTTACGAATAATCAATGCTATCTTTAGAATGATAATATCGCTACTTTTCGAACGTCGTCTTCGGCAATAAATAACTTTCTTGAAATTTGACTCAATCATTTTATGGTGTTCCTTTCTTTTAAAATACTATGTTACTTAAGCAGAGTTACTATTTTTTAGCTGTTCTTTCGATTGGCATCATAAAAAAAGGGTGATTTTTTTTCACATTTTAGTCGGTTCGATTCCCAGACGAAGCAAGTAATTTTTAGAAAATCTATGAATGCAGAATTACTAACTTTTAAAAATAACATAAAGTCTTCTTTGAGCAAAATTCACTATCTACGATATTTAAGGTACTTCCCCTTCATGTCCCATAAGTTTGGGACGCCCTGTATAAGAGATTAACATTGTTTTTAGCTTGTAAGAAGGTGATCCTCATTTTGAAAGTTCCTTTTCGATTGTTATTTAGTTGTTACTGTAATAGTTACACAAAATGTTGATTAATAGGTATGCGTATCGTGTGGGCAACACTTTAACTAACTCCAAAAAAAGAAGGAGGTTCTCAATTAGACTGATTTTTTTTATTATTTTAAGAACAATTTAAGATACTGCTATAATAATAACCGGGACTTAACCGCGTATATAGACTCGAAAGAAAAAGACTTACTTAGGTCTTGTCTTTCTTCGGGACCACGGAGACATGAGGTCCTCGAAACGTTTAAGGTCATTTTGGAGTCTATGTACGCGGTTAAGTTCCGTTTATTATTATATTAATGTGTAAGCCGTGAAAGCTCACATCATAGTTTATCAGATATCATTAGAGATTTAATGTCGTTGATTAAATTAGATTAGACTGACGACTGAAACAGTATTATCGTTTCATTGTTGTCGCGAGTATTATGGGTTATTGATAGTAACTGCTGCCGTGCACCGCACCGTAGCAATTAGGTACATAATATTATTAATATCCCTACCTAAACATGTTTGGGTGAGCGTGAGCACTGCTAAAGTTGTCATTTGAATGAGGTATTGGTGATATTTCAAATGTTTTACAGTGTTTCTGGTTTGATGTGAACATCTATTAAGCTACCTCAGCGTATCATATTATTATTCCAATGTTATTTTGGTTATCCTTGCGTGCATACTTTATACTAGCAATAAATGATGGCAAAAATTTCAGCTCAGGCTGTTTGAGAAACATAATATCTTTCATATATTAGATACCTAAGATTTGATTGAAAATTCCGTCTGTTGTCAAATTTAAAATAAATAATTTAAAAAAGTTATTAAATTATAACGTGTTTTATTATGTGCCATCGCTTCTGACTTGTAAAATAACTATATCACACTATGATTCACACATTTAAATATTACCTTTTTTTTACATACGCGAAATAATCTCATATAAAAAATAAAGAACACGAAAAAAATATTTTCGACTGTAAAAATAATATAAAATACCAGCTGCAAGTATTGTAAAGTTTAATAATTTTATATATTTACACATTGTATCTCAACTTATTTCAATAAGCTAGGAAATATAATGACTTTACAACAAAATAATCCCAATTTAGAACGTTTTTTGGTAGTTACGACATTAAGATTGAGTTTTAGTTTATGGCGTAAGAGAATTTCGTAAATATATTTAGAAATTTTGGAGGCGTAAGGGGCATATTCATCGTATATTTATTGCGTAAGGGACACTATTTCCTAAAATACTGAGTTTAAAAGTCTTTTCCCATTTTAAAGATATAGATAAAGCTTGTTTAAGATTATGAGTGTAAGAATCATCTTATTCGGTTCAAAATTGACTAAGTTATGATTTTTTTTTAATTTGTATTTCGTTTTTTGGCTCCCCTGAAAAGTGGACCTTTGTCCCTTACGACATTTGAAATTTCCAGTGTCGTAATGTGAAAAAACTCAACGCTGTTAATGCGAAGCAATGTTGTACAATCATCAACAAAATTGACGTAGAGTAACTCAACGCTGTTGAAGCGGAGCAAAGATCTACAATCCTCGACACAATTAATGTGGAGAAACTCAACGCTGTTAAAACGGAACAAAGTTCTACAATCCTCGACACAATGAATGTGGAGAGACTCAACGATGTTAAAGCGGAGCAAGTTCTACAATCCTCGACACAATTAATGTGGAGTACCTCAACGCTGTTAAAGCGGAGCAAAGTTCTAGAATCCTCGACACAATTAATGTGGAGTACCTCAACGCTGTTAAAGCGGAGCAAACTTCTAGAATCCTCGACACAATTAATGTGGAGTACCTCAACGCTGTTAAAGCAGAGCAAAGTTCTAGAATCCTCGACACAATTAATGTGGAGTACCTCAACGCTGTTAAAGCGGAGCAAAGTTCTAGAATCCTCGACACAATTAATGTGGAGTACCTCAACGCTGTTAAAGCGGAGCAATGTTTTAGAATCCTCGACACAATTAATGTGGAGTACCTCAACGCTGTTAAAGCGGAGCAAAGTTCTAGAATCCTCGACACAATTAATGTGGAGCACCTCAACGCTGTTAAAGCGGAGCAAAGTTCTAGAATCCTCGACACAATTAATGTGGAGTACCTCAACGCTGTTAAAGCGGAGCAAAGTTCTAGAATCCTCTACACAATTAATGTGGAGTACCTCAACGCTGTTAAAGCGGAGCAAAGTTCTAGAATCCTCGACACAATTAATGTGGAGCACCTCAACGCTGTTAAAGCGGAGCAAAGTTCTAGAATCCTCGACACAATTAATGTGGAGTACCTCAACGCTGTTAAAGCGGAGCAAAGTTCTAGAATCCTCGACACAATTAATGTGGAGCACCTCAACGCTGTTAAAGCGGAGTAAAGTTCTAGAATCCTCGACACAATTAATGTGGAGTACCTCAACGCTGTTAAAGCGGAGCAAAGTTCTAGAATCCTCGACACAATTAATGTGGAGTACCTCAACGCTGTTAAAGCGGAGCAAAGTTCTAGAATCCTCGACACAATTAATGTGGAGTACCTCAACGCTGTTAAAGCGGAGCAAAGTTCTGGAATCCTCGACACAATTAATGTGGAGTACCTCAACGCTGCTAAAGCGGACGATCCTTGACATAATTAACGTGTTAAAGCTCAACGCTGTTAAAGCAAGCTTATTTGACACAATTTTTGTGGCATAATTGTTGAAACGGAGCAAAATTATACAAATTTACACGCGATTTATGTCACGTAACTCGGCGCTGTTAAAGCGGAGCAGCGTAGGGTATTTAATAAGATTAAGCCTATTTCATCGATATAGCCTACGAAAAAAAATATATTTTCGTTTCGTATATATATATGTGTATATATATATGATATGAAGTTTCTCTAGGAAACTATAAATCAAAATTTAAGTCGTTGTTTGTATTACTTCAGTATATATCGGTTCATGCTTTCAATAAACAGGAATATTAGTTTCGTGATAATTCAATTGGGTTAAAACCATTTACTCTCCAATGAGGTTTTTGTTAGCAAACTCACTCAGCTTCGTAAAATTATTCCGTTTTGGTTACCACCTTCCTAAACGGTGAGGTTTTAATAGTAGGTACGTACGACCATATTAATATCCGACTTAATTTTAATTAAGTCGTGTTGAGTCCTATTATCGTAAAGATATCATCTACAATTTTATATGTAGGTATCATAAAAATGTGATCCACAACATTCACTACCTACATGTACAAATTACAATACTTCTATTATAATATGTATATGTAAAAATCATATGATTTATATAATTTCATGCATTGCATTGCATTGTAATTCGTTTTTACTAACCGCAACAATTCGCAAGACTGCGCCGTCAGATATTGGTTCAAATTCCCGAACCAAACTATCCTTGTTTCGTGATGGGGATACGTAAAGTTGATAAAGAAAATCAGTAAGTATAGGTATTATTGTTATGCAAAAAACCACAAAAAACTTTAACTATTTTGTGTCTTTAACCAGTTTTCTCGTTATTCGCTCCGAGCATGCAGGAAAGCGATTGAACACCTTTTAGGTGTGCAATTTGTTAAAGAACCACCAATCATAATATACCTGTAATTTCCGCATATTATGTAGGTATTGTATTTTGTAAATTTTTACATAAACCAAAATATCATATTTTTGACCTGGTTATATCGTTGTATATTGAACGGTTTACGGTATCTAAAATATGAGGGAAAAAAATAATAACCTCTTTCGAGTCTGAACAAAACAAAAAAGTTATTCTTTACCTTAAATAACTTACCTATACTCAAAGAATACACCTCTGAACATAAATTATCCTTCTTTAATCGTATAGACACTAGGTCGCAAATTAAACCCCTGCAGCGGCTACAGCAAGCATTCGCGCTATTTAGCGGAACAGGGTAATACGGCACTGCCGCTGCGGTTACACTTCCCTTTAGTTTAGAGCCTTAACTGACTCAAAATCGCAATGTCATAGTATTTTGACTTCATTAAAACATGATCAAGATTATATATTCCGACTCATTAAAGTAGTATTTCCTTGATAGAACCTGAAATAGGCTTACTCGTAAATAGGAACGTAGTTTATACGAAACCTATCTTATTTTTATTTTACAATTTTTCTCTGCAACATTATGATGATAATTATTGATTGTAGTCATTGTTACTTATTTCAGCGAGCTCATGATTCTTTATAAGCGAGTATATTTTTATGACAGTTCATATAAATGAAGTAGGTAGACGACGTACAAGAAGCGCTATAAGTATGTGTACTTCTTAGCTGACAAATCGAGGCTGTCTTTCACGAATAATACAAGACAAACATGAAGAATTGAAGAGGTCATACCTCCCTTTTAGGGATAAAATGGGGAACCTCTAAAATACCTATATTGTCCCGAAGGCTCGACGATATTCGAAACGGCAACATCCGGATCATAAGCTAGCTTTTATTAACAAAACTATAGATAAATGAGGGAACCTCTATGGCTATTTTACTTTAAATTACTTTTAGATGCCATTTTGTTAACCGAATTTACTACAATTTGTGAAATTCATGTCGACTTTCATAATTTTTTAGCATTGCATACTTCAATACTTATTACTATAATTATCTCAGAACTCTGGAAAGGTAGATGAAATCATTGCGTAGATGAGATTACATTTGTTTTCGTTAAATACCAGGGTTAGAAGTAAGTGGCTAACCCTCGAGTATGGCGTGTGGCGCAATTTTTAGTATACGGTCTGGTACACAAACCTGATACGAATTATAACGCGTAAATACTATAACGCGTAAATACATAACGAACCTTAAAGTTCTCTTAATTAGGTTTAAATTTGTATGTTAATCTACGAACAACAACCCGTGCCTTTAACATGTACTTTACTTATATTACTTAGAAAAAAGAAGGTAGATGTAAAAGCATTATTTCGAACAAAGTAAATATTCCTTGATCTATTCTTTTAGTTATTATATGATTAATACACCACACTAACATTCGGTTTTAAATTGTAATCTACCACACATATATTGAAAGCAAAATCAAACATTTGGACAAAATCACTTTCCGAAAGAAGATTCGTTAAACGGCAACTAGGCCGCGGTTTTATTCTGTAATTTGAATTCATCGTTCTGAAGATGTGTAAAATCACTCACCCTAATCCTTCAATCTGAAATAGATATACACTAAAACACTATTTTTGCGAGAAAATACGTGTGACTCGGACAGACACAAAAACATGTAATGATCAACCACGCCGCTGGGAGCGCTGCCGTTCCTAATTACCCGGCGGGCGAGAGCGAGAACAGTTTTTTTTTTTTGAATAATATTATAACTCTAAATGTGTGACAAGGACAGCACATAACCGTGTACTGCTGCTAGTAAATATATGTAATCTTCGATTTGGATACGAAGTATAATCGGCCATGAGGAAATGACTGGGAAGAAGAATATATAGATGTCAATGGACTTTAGACCAATGCAAATTGTCTTAGTCAATGTGTCAAATCCAATGGGTGTCATATACGAAACAAGAAGTGACCTTCGCCTCCAGCGCCCAGGGCCTGGGCAGGTATCGAACCTACGTCGTTAGGATTCGCAGCAGACTCCATAACCCTTTATTATATTTATTATAAATGAATAAGTAGCTAATTTGATTCAACCTAACCCAAAATACATAATTCTTTTCATTAAAATTTAATAACCACTAGGCATTTTGTTAATTAAGATTCATCCCAAAAAATCTTAATATAAGAAAGAAAGATAGCCAACATTGTTTCAAGTTAATTAATACAAATTTTGCTAAAATAAACGAAGGAACAGAATGTAAGAGTAGCTAATATATATTTTAAAAGTAAACGTACAATTAAAGGCAATTAAAATATATTACGGGAAAGTTCTCTTATTTTTTGAACTTCAATCATTAGATATAAATATAAATCTCTTTTCTAAGAAAAAAAGAAAGAGTGGAAAAATCTATGACCTCGGGCGGGACTCGAACTCCAGTTAGTTCCTCCAAACAATTGCCTACAAATATGATTTATCAGATTTGATGATAATTAAAAAAGTGCTTGACCAATTTTATCAGCAGTGACTCGACTAATCTCTATTATAACAAGCTTGATTTTAGTGTATAAGTATTTATGCACACTAATAGTTTTAAAACAAACAGGATCAAACGATAATTATAATTCAAAGCAAAACGAAAAAAAGTTATGAAACTTCAAGAATGTTTTTTAGAGGCACATTTCACATAAAACTCATTATCAGACACCGAAATTTTCGTAGTCATTTGTAGACTTCTGATAATCGAAAGAATAAAAGTAAAAGGAAACAACAGACGGTCTGTAGGTATTAGGCTAGACGACAAAAAATGTGTCCGTCTGTTAGATTATTAAAAAATATTGGACACGTATATTTTCTTTTGTTAATTAAATTAAAAATGACGAAACTACAGTGCATTAAACGTTCGCGTGACGTCACAATTAGGTATAATTCTTACCTGATAGTGACGTCACCAGCCCCCACCCCAACTTTTATGCTCGACGTCCTCGTCAATTTTAGTTATCCTGAAAAAGGAAAACGTGTCTAATAATATTGGATAATCTAACTGACGGACTAAATAGAATGATAGTTTTTCAACCAAGTCCTATTGTAAGGGGTAAAATTTTCCTGTCCTTAATTGGATGACCATTATTGTCAACCAATCATATAGGTATCATGTATTTGAGTGCACGGTTACAGGCTTGGGGCCTTACCATGACGTCTTAACGTGATTCAGTTTAGGTTCTTAACTTTACTGTGCTCAGTTATATGGCAACGATTCAGTGTAGGTCCTAAACTGAATCGCGTTAAGACATCATGGTAAGGCCTCTGTTTGAGTTGACCAATTATTTTAATGGTGATAAAGTTTTTTTTTAAGTTCTAAAAGGTATATTTTGGGATATTCCTCAATCGCTTTATGTAACTCTAGTTACCAGTCATCACCCTTATTACATAGGCGATAGAGTTCAATTGAAATTGTCAAGCAAATTTTACGTGTTAGTACTTAGCAAAAGTATACGTTGGATTCAAACAGGGCGCTCAGCTTCTTCAGCGTCATCCACTGCTGAACATAAGCCACCCCCACAGAATGCCACATCGATGGGTCGGCGCTGTGCGCATCAGATAATCTGAGTCCATATGGGGTGGGGGCTTTCCCTTTGCGTCGACCAAAAGAACTCGCTCCACCGGCCATCAGATCTCCGGGCAATATGTCCAGCCCACTGCCACTTTGGCGATTCTTTGAGCTACGTCGGTGACTGTTCTTCTACGGATCACGTCGTTTCGCCTTTCCATCCCAAATGACTATAATAAAAGAATTCTTCAGCATTTCCATGCAGTACTGCGTTGCTTTTCTTTTAAAATAAGCATATTATTATATTAAAAAAGGCTTTCTCATATTCCCCACAAAACTAAATAACATGAGCAGCAATTACGGCGGAACATACATCCTCATTAGCTTTGTACAATATTATATTCGTTCCATTGTTTTAATAGCCGCGTATTTTTCCGACTGTACGTAACAAAATAACAGTTTATGTGGATTGGCGGTGGTCCAGAATCCGAGTCTTGTACCAGGCGGCATTGCCCTCACTGTCTAAATGTGGAGTACAAGTTACAAGAGATATGCAATGGTACCATGAGTTGCAATAGAATGACAATCGCTAGTTACTGCGGGTTTCAAGAGTATTTGCATTTAGATCGTTCTAAACTAGGTGCATAGAAGATGCCAATCGTTAACGCTTAGTAGTAGCTAACAAAACGCAATTGTTTTTGTCGCACTAATCCGATTATTAGTCCGACGAAACAGGACCCCGACGAAACTGGAATACGACGAATCAGGAACAATTCATAATACGTCATGAGAATATTATATTCAACTATTAATCTAATATTAATTCAAATAGTTACGTTATTTCAGGAAATAAGTATGGTGGCGGTTATTAATCGGTTATATATGCTGAAAACCGTTTTTCAAACGAGGCCAAACAGTAGAAACTAACCGGTTTTCGGTAAACCTGTTAACCGGTTTGCACATCCTACTCTTGGCTGAAAAAAGGACGTACGGAAAAGTGATAGAGAGAGATAACTACGCTTGACTTGTGTCTAAGTAAAATTAATGGTAAGCACAACTTCTGTCTTTCCTTTTTAAGGGGAAGTTCTTTTTTCTATTTGAAGGAGTCATAGCATGTAAGCGGTGCGACTCAAGTGATGATGAGTGTAGGGAAAGAAAAAGGAATCATAATGAATATACACGTTATAGATCAGCTTGTCTTCTACTTTATAATTGAAAGCATTTATTTAAATCATTATTGAGCAGCTGTAAAGGAAATGGAAGCTGTGAATTCATAATAGTGGATACTTTGTTATCTCTAAGGTTGCAGATATGGGAGACAACAGACTCTGTTGCTTAATTTGAGCAACTCGTTACGTTACCAAAAAGGCGTTAATTAATCTCAAGGAACTTGCACACGTGACCAAACACTCAGATATCAGGATGTTTAAACTGTGTTTTATTGGAAAATAATATTCAAATCTTTTAAATTTTAATATAAAGTATTATTTTTTCCTCTTCATGTTTTGTGTTTGTCGGTCGTTTTCAAAACATGTAGGCATCAGTTATCAAAAAAAGTATTGACTTTTTCAATTACTCTCACACTAGATTCTATTTTAGTGTAATTTACGAAACCGTTTCTCTCATTCCTTGCGTCGTGCACTAAACTAACGGTCTCCTAATTTGAGAGCTCGCGAAAATGTGTGGAATATATTTTTTCAGCCGCAACTTTGATTCAGTGGCACGGGTAGGATTTTTTTATTGAATTGATTTCCGAATTTGAATGCTTGTTCTTCGGTTTATAAGATGGAGATGCAGAATAATTTAACAAAAATATTGGCAATGCGATATAGTGCTGAAACTAACCGAGGTTTTTTAGATAAAGCATATTATTGGTTCCGCCATTAAAACCTCATATATGTGTTTATCCTGTTTTTTTCTGATCCTTGTCGGGTGTTCATGGACTGGCAGGCAAGAAGAGCAATAAGAAGTTTGTTAACAGATAAAAAAACTAATGTCACGGTAAAAATAAATGCATTCATAAATATTTCTTATTGACTTATAAAAAAAAATAAACACACAAAGCGGAACAAAAACGTTAAAAAATGTGCATCAGAATAAAGAAACGATAAATGTTTGGTACGAAGAAGGACTTACTGACTTGAGCATTAAGTGTCAAATTCATACACAGAACTCCAAACACTTGGTGCAACGCAACGTCACGTTTCAAACAAGACTATATAATCGAGACAAACCACATTGGTTTAACGATACTCATGTATGTTATGTTTATACTGTTTTTGTAATTGTTTTTAAAAATAAATAAATAAAAAAATAAAAAAAGTGCTGCAACTGCAGTACTTTTATAGCGCCTTTTTATTCGGCTGATTGGATCCAGTTTTTTATTTTATATCTATAATAATTCTAAATACGCTGAAGAAGACTAAAATAGCTAGAACTGTTGTTGCGCTACTATTTGTTCACGCGATAAGGAAAGAAGGAAATAATTTAAGAACCAGATTTATTTCGGTAACACCCCCACATATTTACTTATGACTGCATAAGCATATGGGCTACTACAGACCGAACAGACGCAATGGCGAAGTGGTGCCATGCCGGGCAGAAAAACCAAATCGCTAATACCTATTCTAGTTTCTCAGAAATAAAGGAAAAGTGGAATAAAATCATGACCTCGAGCGGGACTCGAACCCACGTCTCTGAGATGGGCGTTTTTGTTTTTTGTTGTAGAAAAATCATTTTTTGAAAATTTGAAATTTTTTATTTGTTTTCTATTCAGAATCGCGAGCTCAGAGAAAAAAAAATCTCCCTAGGTTTGTTTTCCATTTCGCCACCATTTCATAGATTTAGTATCGCGGTAGCGCAATGGAAAATTTGAAAAATGTATGGAAAATTTAGGACACTTTTTTTCTCCTACTAGGATTGAAAGAGCGAGCGATTCTGAGTCGAATAGACATAAAAAATTTCAATTTAACAAAAAAATATTTTTCTACAACAAAAAATGCCCAGATACCAGCTTATCGCACTTCCAATTGAACTACCGAGACCACACCCGGTTTGTTTATTGACAATTATGACATTTGAATATATACGTTCGAGCATATTTGCCGAATCTGCCAACAAATTTAATGTATGGTAAAGTCTAACAAATGCTTGGTAGACATACCCACTATAGGGATCCGAAAGATTGCCCGAATGTATATGGCACGCTTTTGGTCTCTTAGGCACGGGCAGGCGGCTTGTTTAGCGTCTAGAGCCGTGTCACCTAGCGAAAATGAATGGTCGAGAATGTTTGGAACCGGACTGCGCATTTGACTCCTAGACCAGGCAGTCCCTAGATGACACGCTAGCCCGCCAGTGCGTACGAGGCATAAGTAGAGGAATCTGTTTTGCCGACGGATGGCTATGTCACCGTTAAATTGTGAACTCCCGTCAGTTTATAATTTGACTAGGGATATAATAAACTAACCTTACCTATCCGTTTGTTTATAATCTCGCGCATTAGTTTATAAAAACTAACGGTGCTCACAATTCTACGGTGACAGCTATACCATTTTGGCTAGAGTTACTCTTTTCTTCTTCTTCCTACCGTATTCTCGTCTTATGCCAGGGCTCAGGGGCCTGGGGTCCGCTATGGAAACTAATCCTTAGATTTGGCGTGAGCGCTAGTATTACGAAAGCGACTTCCATCTGACCTTCTAACCCAGAGTGTAATTAAACCTTATTGGAATTAGTCCAATTTTCTCACGATGTTTTCCTTACCCGAAAAGCGATGGGTGAAATATCAAGAAATATTTCGTAGATACATATTTTAGTTCTGAAAAAGATTGATAGTAGTCAGCAGGATTTGAACCCACGACCTTTGATTGAAAGGCGTGAGCCTTAAAGGTCTTCTACACGATTGGGACCAATCGCCAACCATCGTGTCCTTGGTCGGATCATCAGTTTTTGTTTGATACAATCGTTGTTTGACCCACATTGTCAGTACTTGGTATTTGAACAAAACTGTAGCGATGACGCCTTGCCTTTCAAAGCAACAGAAGTTAGGTTTAGCAATAACTTTTTATGTTTGAGTGAAGAACAAAAACTTCCTTGAGCTTTTCTTTCATAAGCACCCATGCTTGAGTTTCTTGGTTCTTATCTTGGTATAAATCTGATCCAATGTCCCAAAGACATTGTAAATAAAATATAAACATATAAATTCCGTCAGAACCTCTCGTACGCGGCTTTGTTTTTGCAAATCCATTGCAAAACGTACACTCGCAACGACTGACAAGCACACACTGAAGCGCTCCCGTCCCGACAGCGTTCCAGACGGTTGGAACCAACCACGGACGCAGCCTGTCGCGAGGGATGCGCTCGCAACCAAGGCCGTTGACATCAACCAAATTCGGTCGGGTCAACCGCATGGTCTATTTTTATATCAACCAAACCAAGGACAAGATGGTTAGCGGTTGGTCCCGATCGTGTCCCCTTCTACCGCTGGGTCACCGACGTTTCGTTTCACTAGACTTACAATTGAATGAGTAGGTGGCAGTGACTAGGAGTCCATAAAGAGAGTTCCCACTGGTTTACCTAATTTCCAGAGTAAGACAACTTTCCCTTTGAGAAAAAGAAAGACAATTCAACGTAGCCACGGATGTTTTTGACGCGACGGCAGTTAAGGATATACTCGTAATGTTTAATCCCACGAGGGTTCCAGTGTTTCGGGCTCCCTGCATGGCTCGGTGTAGGTTTGTTCCTCAAAAGTTTGTTATTTAATAAAAATAAAACCCCATACGATATTGAAGTGGGTAGTCGCAGTTAACATCGCAACCAAGCACAATAGTTTTAAAATCATTATGTCGGTCGTCATTAGAAAATAATTAATGAGTCATAAATTTGGTCTTTATTTTATTAAATACCTCTTGCTTTTTTATAAAACACGCATGTCTTTGTAGTTAAAACGAATAATTTTTTGCAAAAACTCAAAAACGGGTTCAACGTTAGGTTTCGTTGACAATAGAATCCGTCTTAAAATAAATATTTTTTTAAAGAAGTTAACGTTTGAAATAACACTTTAAAGTTCGACAGTTCATTTAGTTGGAAGAGAAAACTTGGTTTGACTCTATTGTGTAGTGACAGTGCTTCGCTGTTTTATCTGTATCACATCTTTTTTTTTTTTTTTTTTTTTTTGACGGTGTGAAAATGCGTTACGCATCCCCCCGCGGCCCGGGGCAGGCCATTTTGGGGGGTATGTGGGACTCCCCACTCTCAGCTTTTCCTCAACTGGGAGGAATGGCTAGAGGTCAGGTCTACCCACTAAAAACACACCGGCGTCACCCTCCAGGACATTGAACGGGGGCACTATAGGCACGCTTGCGCAGTCTTCCACAATGCCCCCCGTCTGCTGCGTCCCGACATGCCAGCCGGGAAAGCCCGCCGAGGGAGGGGCGAATCAGTGACGCATTTGACTCACCCCCCAGACGTGTAGGGCCATGCTGTGTGGGTTCCCATCCCACTGGCTCTACTGGGGAGGAATACGGTTTGCGGCTGCAAACCGACCGCGTCTTCTCCCCATCCGTCTGCGGCGGAGCGGAGGCGCATCAGCCGCATCCTCGCGCTCCCGCTCCGAGGCCTCCTTCTGCGAGATGATTGTCTCGCAGAAGGTGACCACTGCCTTCCACTTCCTCTCGCTTCTCAGCATGGCTGTCACTATGCTGTTCAGCGAGAGGTCTGCGCTCCCAAGCTCCGCTCTAAGTGTGCGGCGCTCTCCCATCCATCGGCTGCACAGCTCCACCGTGTGCTGAACCGTATCCTCGGGGGCGCCGCACTCATGGCATTGGGGCCCCGGCTCTCTTCCAATCCTGTGCAGGTAGCCACCGAAACATCCGTGTCCGGTGAGTACCTGCGTGACCCTGTAGGTCAGGGCCCCATGTCTCCTCTCTAGCCAACCCTCGAATGATGGGAGGACTGCCCCTATGGTGCGCGTTCCATAGGGGGAGCCCTCCAAGCTGTCTTTCCATCTTTCACGGAGTTTCTCCCTGGCTTCTCGCGCTAGCCGCTCCATTGCATCAGCGTCCGGGGGTTCTCCTCTCTCTCTCGCCTCGACCCTCTTAGCATGCCTCTCTGCCAGCACCTGGGCGTCCAACTCCCAGGGCGGGGTGCTGGCTAGGAGGCAAACAGCCGCGTGAGAAGTGGTAGCGTAGGCCCTCGTTATTCTCTGCGCCACCACTCTCTGCGGCCGTCGGAGGAGGGCGCGAGTCTTCTCCGATAGCCGGTCCGCCCAGATCGGTGCCCCGTATAGGGCCATACTTCTGATTACGCCCGCAAAGAGGCGCCTACACGGGGTTTTGGGGCCCCCTACATTGGGGAGCAGCCTGCCGAGGGCCGACGCTGCGCCCACTATTCGGGGAGCTAATTTGGAGAAATGCTCCCCGAAGTCCCACTTCCTGTCCAGGACAAGGCCAAGATACTTTATGTTGGCCTTTACCTGGACAGGCACCCCCTCCACTCGGATTATTGGGTTGCGGGGACGCCACCCTCTTCCTCCGAAGATGACTGCTTCAGTCTTGGGCAATGCCACCCTGAGCCCGAGGAGGCGGATTCTTCCCACTGTGAGCTCGGTGGCGACTGCCGCCCTTCTGAACGTCTCCTCGAGCTCACTTCCCCGCACTGCCACCATAGTGTCATCTGCGTAGCATATGGTGGCCATGCGAGGAAGTTGTGCGCCTCGCAAGACCCAGTCATCTGTATCACATCTGTGCAGAGTTCAAACTTTACACATGTCTTATTTCCACAAGTATTTCGTGTATTCTATCCTCACAAAATATCTAAATTACAATACACAGAACGAATAGCGAAACAGAAAAAGCAATATGGCAACATAAACGCTCCTATCTCGATTACGGGCAAAAATTTCAGTGTCAACGTCGCGGACTCGCAATTTTTCCAGTTCCGTTTGTGTCCCTCCATTGTTCCAAGCTTTATCAATCTAAACGACAGTGTTATTCCCAAATGTTGGCATTCGCCCAGACAGTGGAAATAGTTTGGGAAAGAAGAAGCACTTTCTAAAATTGCTCTTAGCTCGTAACGTGTTTGTTTTTAATTTTTACGTGTTTATATAACGTGTTTATAAACTTATGTTTATAAACTTCTGGAGTATTTTTATACAAGTTTTACATTTAAGTTTTGACGATCATATTATTAAATTATTATTCTTAATTTTGTTAAATGTATATCATAAATAAAGGTATATTTCGTGTTATAATAATTGTTTTTTGTATGTTGTTTTATATTTTACTTTTATAGACATATTGTAAAATGCTAACTTAGGTAAGAAGATAAAGAAAGCGAATAGAATTAATAAATTTCTATATTAAAAAAAAACCCCGCATCGAGCGGGATAGAATATAGGTTTCAAATTTAAATAGTATACTTTGAATGTTCGGCCAAAAACCTACCAAAATGACTTTTCTAAATTGGAAAGTCAAATGGAAATCTCTTCGGCAGAAGTGTGTACGTCAATTCTCTTTATAGTTTCCCCTAAGCTCTTCCAGAGAGAAGATAAACCCTGATCAATTAACATTACCTACTAATTTTGAAATAATAATGGTTAACAGGAAACATCGTTTGCTTACAAACAAATGACAGTATCAGGATCTGTAATAAATGCGTTTACCAGATCGAAGCATAAATTAACTTAATTTTAATCGTATTTGATACGATATTCCTACTTCAGAGGTTGGAATACTAACCTCCATATTTGTAAACTGTTATTTCAAACTAGTAAACAACTAATCACTTGTCAAAGACTTAAGCATTGAAAATAAAACTTCTACCTAACTTGTTCACTATTTAATTCCCACATCAAGTCCCACACACCTTTGAATTTCAATGCAGACGTAGAATGCAGGTTGTCGTCTGACATTTTTCTCCGGCGAAGTATAAATATTTAAGTGAACTTGCTGTGTCTCGGAAGACTTTACTAACTTGCTGGTGTAGTTTTATTTTGCAACTGGGCCCACACTGCGCAGTTTGGTTTTGTCTGTAATTTTTAATTTGGATTGCTTTTTTTGGACATAGCTGTATCTGTCGCCTTTTTACGTCCCAAAAATGTGCATTACCGAAGTAGAACAAAACCGAAATAACATTTAAAGACTGGGAATAAAATTGTTCAAAACTGTTAGTGAAATGTTTGAGAGTATTCAAGTTTTAAAGCAATTCTTTTTATTCTTCCTTGTAAACCCTTTTTATCTACTGCAGTTCACGATATGATCATTAAGTATTTTTTACTAGCTCTCAGTTCTGTTTGATTTAAGGTTCTATCTCTCTTCTTGTTTTAGTCGCTTTATAAATTATAGTCTCTTGGTTTTAGTGGTCTCTTGATTTTTGCGGTAGGAGGTCTTTCTGGTAATCGTATTCAAGGCTTCGTTCTATTTTTATTTGATCTAGTCAAGCCGTTCATCAAAAAGGTGGCATTTTCTAAATACATGTAAAGTGAAACAATTGGAACCCTAGGCCACTGAAGGACTCTGGCATAGTAACTTTATAAATCACAATTTAAATAATATTTTACTGCTTGTCATTTAGACATGGTTCTAGAGTGGCGCAGGGCCCATGAGTCCAATTGGTTGGCTGTACAATCAAAGCGTTAATTTTACGCTGTCTATTTGATTGTAACCAAGCAAATTATCACTTCAAATGATTATTGTCAAGTCTTCACAATAGTGGCAGCAACCAACTGCAACAACATTTAGATAAAAGATTGTTGTAGTAAACTTAGTGAGCGATCAGATCAGGGCAGTCCTCAACCGTACATACGTTGCACTAGAAATTGTCAGTCACAGCTAAACTCTGGAATTAACTGTCGCCAGCATTATTTCCAGACCGATATGACCTTGAAACCTCCAAGAAAATAGCGTTCTTCTATCTCAAAGGCCGAAAACGCCATGATAAGTCATGTGATCCCTACAAGTGTCAATTGGGGGCGATGTCGCTTACCATCAAGCGATACGTCTGCTCGTCCATAAAAAGCTTCATTTTACGGTATATACGACCATAGTCACAATCGTGTAGTCAAAAGTAATAATCCTATATTCTCTCTCTTATTCTTCGCGTTGGCTTATGACACGGCTCATGGACCCTGGGGTCCGCTTTGACAACTAATCCCAAGATTTGGCGTAGGCGCTAGTTTTACAAAAACGACTGCCATCTGACCTTCCAACCCAGGTAAACTAGGCCTTATTGGGATTAGTCCGGTTTCCTAACGATGTTTTCCTTCACCGAAAGCAATTGGTAAATATCAAATGATATTTCAAACATAAGTTCCGAAAAAGTAATTGGTACGAGCCAGCAGGATTTGAACCCGAGACCTCCGGATTGAAAGTCTTACATCATACCGCTGAGCCATCAACGCTCCTAAGTAATAATCCTATATTATTATACCTTTATAATCTTTAGAACTTCATACTCCCTTCCCTCTTACAAGAAACACTAGACACAGTGAATCTTATACCCCAAAGCCACCCTAAATAATATATTAGTGACGTCTAGCATATTGAATGGAGTTAATTGCCGTTTTGTTTTGATTCTACAGAGCAGAAATGGGGTGGCATAACATTTCATGAATCTAGTCCATTTATTATATACATAAGTACCACAAAACGTTTATATTACTGATTGCTGAATCAATATTCTGTCAATTACATTGTGAATAAATGCGGGAGACTGATTAGTTTTTGTAAAACTCTAACGCGAGTAAGTTTTTTTTTCTAAAAACACAGCATATAGACCGAGGAACAACGCACAGCCTAAACCGTTAAATAACCAAAAAAAAATTCAAGAAAGTTTATTTTATTTTATTCAGACACATTTAACATTTTATATGAATGCACCTACTGAAACATTTAAAATATTACCTACTAAACCTATGCAAAATCAAAGCATATATATATCTACATAGTATACATCTACATATTCGTCAATCCTAAACTAAAACAAATAAATAATAAAATTAATAACTAAAATTAAATAAAAAAATTATAATGTCAAATTACAATAAGAAATAAGCACCTTTTTTGCGCCTCTTCTTCTGTTACCTACTGTTAATTCTTGTTGTCAATGAAGTCCTGGACAGAATAATACAACTTCTTTAAACGAAACACTTTGAGCCTTGAATTGAAAATACGACTGTCCAATATGGTTTTTAATTCAATCGGTTATTAAACAATTGAACCGCCTGGACACAAGCAGCATGCTTTGAAATATTAAGCCTAGGTATTATTATATTGGGTAAGTATGTCTTTTCTTCTAGATCTTCTTTCGATAACTTCAATAGGGACTGAGATATACAAAATAAAATGGGAATAAATGAAAAAGATTAGAAAATACAATGCAACCAACAAAAACAACAAAATAGGACATTCCCAGACATTCGGGCCATGCTTCTCAATAAAGGCCCGTTCAGACTGTAATTCGAAGTCCATCGACATAAACAACTGACCACAATCACATTATTCTTTTAGAAAAGCAAAACGGTATATAACCTAAATTTAGCTAAACGGCTTGTATCCGGCGCCGAACTCCTCACTCCGACAAATTGAAACAGTAAAGCAGATTCCGACGCATTCGCGCTACTGCTTCTATAGGATCGGCACACACGAGCGGGTGCATAGGTAGATGATACTATTTCAGGTGGATTTGCATATTGTGCATGGGTCATTTTTCATACAAAAGTTTTTGTAGCTTTCTGACGCATTTTCTAAATATGTTTGTAACTTTTTTGATTGTCTGGGAGAATTTGCATTCTCTCAGGGCTCGAAATATAGGGTCATGATGTTAATAAACGCGATTAATACCTTCTGAAGAGTTTAATTGTAGTTCATACGTTCAACTTTTTTTGCATGCTACTAATTGAACAAATGTAGGAAAAGAGAATCCCAGTAAGATTCAAATTTATAATTTGAATATGCTCGGGCCAATTTTGGCGCCTTAGTTATATTGTCCTATTCAGGGGCCTTACCATGTCAATGACGTCTTAACGCGATTTGGTTTAGATTCTTAACTGTGCTCAGTTGTATGGCAGCAATTCAGTTTATGTCCTAAACTGAATCGCGTTAAGACGGCATGGTAAGGCCCCAGGAATATAATAAAATATAGTTAAAGTATTCTAAATAAAATATTTATACCAAACTAAATTACTATTTGAAAATCTTTGATTCAGTTAAAAGCAAAGGGCTCTACCTATAATTAAATTATTAATTTATTAAAATAATACTTACTTTTTTTTGGCTATGCAGACGTATGGCTTTAATCTCTATAACCCGAGTCGAGATTTAGTCGAGTATATTTTAGATTCCATTAAATGTCAATAGACCCTGATGGGTGCTGCCTCTGCGTGCGCCCCATGACTCGGGCAGGTGCAATATCCGTTCGGTGTATCCTTTAAATTTTATTAAATAGTTGAAAGGGCTTCTGCGTGTTGGCATCGGCTCCGCGTACGCCTCCCAAAGGCCTGGAACACCATTGTTCCCTGATGGGTAAAACATAAATGATTTATTCGTGCTTTGACAAATGGTACCTACCTATAGTGAAGGCATTTTATTTGTAATAAATATTTCAATAAGCCGGCTTTATACGTTCGAACATATTCAATCGGGTATTGTATGGCAAATTTGTCTGGCGGATATCAGGTGCGCATAGGTACACACTTTGAAGATCCGACGGATTACGAGAACGTATAGGACGGGCTATCAAAACACCCAAGCTTGATTCATATTAGAAAAAATACAAAAACTCTAAGACCCGCTCATGTGTCTGACGGTTAAAAGTTTGTAATAAGAGTAATGGAGTCTGCGGCGAAGCTAGCGAAAAGGCCACGTCTATTCTGGTTCGAAAACGCTTCGTAAGTAATTTGGCTGACACCAAACTCGTGCCGAGGATTGTTTGATCCCAACTTCTGAGATAACGGGCCACGTGCGTGATTCAATACGATTTCAATTACGTATTATGATGATTACGATCTAACTAAGTTTCGTAGGTGTGATTTGCTCAGACTGGTGAGGTTTTTCGTGCGTATGTTTATTTCTTTGATCCAGCCTTTATTGTTTGACGCCCTCGTTTAGAAGCCAATTGTCAGACTAATCGTATCATAATATTCATGCAATTTCTTGAAATGTTAGTGCTCAAATTTACTTTCAAACAGCAAGCAAATTCGATTTAATGAATAAATTTATGAGCCATTAGTTTCACAGGTGTTCCCCTACCTATATTTTATATTATATAGTAAAAACATTTATACTCGAAATATAATACAGTAACTGTAACTTACCTAACTACCTACCTCTACCTACCTTAAATCTAAAGTAGGTCCTTGAGGCATTGTACCTAGGATGCTGGCGGCATTTCCTCGTTGTATCGCAATGCTGATACGTTGTGCGAGGAAGCCACCAGCTCTTCGGTCACCAGTAACATCAACCAGACGTTTCGCGATTTCTACGAAAAATTTGCGTGCGCTGGGACCCCATGGACCAAGAGTTTCGACCCCGAATGGTACAAAAAGTTTATTATTATATACATTAATATATATATTATATTATTATTATATTAATGTTATTTTCACTTAGAATCGCGAGGCTCTTTCGTTCCTAATAGGAGAAAAAACGCATGATAAATGTTTAAAAATGTATGAACATTTTGGGACAGTTTTCTTCTCTCACTAGGAACGAATTAGCTCGCAATTCTGATTAAAAACACAAAATTACCCATGTTAAATAAAACTGGGGAGACAACTTCAAATCAAATGGCCCAGATAGTACCATCTCGACTCCCCGAACCCTCAATGTCTAAATAGAGAGGGTGAAAATGATGTCGTGTAGAGCGATGCCAGAAAAAGCGACAGGAAAGAGGTAACGGAGCTGACAATGACTCATACAATTTTTTTTTTTATATGGAGGAAAACTGAATACCTATTTCTGCACTGCAGGGACAGTGTAAAAGCTAAAAACCCCGCCGTTAGTGCCGGGGCCACTCTGTTTGCGTAGAAAACTACGCAAACAGAGTGGCCCTGGGATCTCCAGTGGAACGCACTAGTGCACGCATCTTTTGTTTTGGATGGTAGTCCCTGGTTGCTATTATTTATTTTTATTTACAGTCACAGACGACCCATGGAGACCATGTACTAGCAAGCGCAGTGTGGGACGGCCACCTACGAGATGGACCGACGACCTGGTAAGGATCGCTGGGTATCGTTGGATGCATGATTTGTGGCTGTAGACCGGTCGCGCTGGAGTTCGATTGGAGAGGCCTATGTTGAGCAGTGGACGCTTACAGGCTGAAATGATGATGATGATGACAGACGACCCCGAGAACTTCGTTAAGTCGCCTTTTACGAAAGGCAGCAAAATATACCCTAGAACATACACATCCACTATATAACTATTGATTTAAACCCGGCAAGCTTACACTAGCATAGAATCAGTCTAAGATTTACCCGAGGCGTGCATAAAAGGTCATCATTACAGCGCGACCAAGTCATATTTGCAGCTCCATACAACCTTATCACAAAGGCTTAAGGACGATTTTGTATGGATAATAGGTAAGATGGTTTGTCGAATGTTTGGGATAGCCGTGGTAACACATGGTGTAAGCGTTTGTCGAATTTGTTTAAGGCTATAGGGACCTATTTGTACGGTCTATATAACCGTTATCAATTCGCTTTGATGTTTAGGAAACGGTATTTGAGACATTCTAGAAACCGACTTATACATATTGATACAAAGCTTAGATAACCAAGCAAAAGTTACATTTCATGATTGAGAAGTATTCAGATTTAAAAACCTGTTTTTTCAATAGTGAAACACGAATCAAATCATTAATTATTAACAATAAACGTTTTTGATTCATGTTTATTAGTAGTCACACTACTATTATATTATATAAATCATAAATTGAAAGAGATGTAATATACTAAAGAAAACGTGACCAAGATCCCCAGCGCCAAGGGCTGGGATCAAACCAGAGCGACTTTTGCGGCAGGCTCCTGTATTCTCCTGCAAATGCAGAAGGTAATACCGGCGTGCGTAGCCAAGATGCAAATCGCTCACGCTTAGAATCGTATCGTAGTTATCTCTCTCTATCACGTCACGCTACCTTATAAGTGTGATAATGACAGTTGCGTTTCATTCGCGACTGAGCGTTAGCGATTTGCATGCGGTTGATTGATTTGCTGTTGTTATTATTTATGCAGGGACGCTCAGAGGCCCACCATTAACCACTTCATTTCTTCTTTCGTCTATTTGCCTCTCTATCACTAGAATGTGCAAGAAAAACAGAGGGAAATAGACAAATGAAGGAAAGAAGTTGTCCGTGGTAAGCCCTTAGAACTGTCTATCGGAAATATCAACTGGAGATGATTAGATTAGATTTAGATTAGATGTGTAACCGTGCTCAATAAAAGCGTTAGGTGCGTGTATTTTATTCTTTTAGTGTTTTCCCCGGCTTCTGGCTTAGGGAGCTTGGGATACGCTTTGGCAAGTAATCTTAACATTTGGCGTAGACGCAAGTTTTGAGAAACGGACTGCCATCTGACCTTACAAGCCAAAACTAAACTAGGCCTTATTAGATTAGTCCGGTTTCCTCACGATGTCACCAAAAAGCGATTAGTAAATATTAAAATGATATTTCGTAATAAGTTCTGAAAACCTCATTGGTACGGGCCGGGGTTTGAAATTTTTAAATAAACATTATTTTTTTTATTTTTTTTATCTTAATTTTGACACAGTTGAGCTACCCTTTGAGCTTCTATGTGTATAACGTGTTACATCTTCCCATGAGGTCGTAAATCAAATTTCGCTGCAAGTATTAAACGTAAGTTTTCTCTTCAAGTACAAGGTATCTGCAATGTTATATTAAAACCGGCCAGTTCATGCAAATATCGGCCGGATCCTCGCAAAACAGTTGCGGTCGCCTACAGAATTTCAAATGTCATTGTGTTAATATTTTATCACAGAGATTCGAAGTTTGCCTGTAATTCTCTCTATAAGTATCATGCAACAGTTCTCAGTGTTGAATGATAAAATGTGAAGGATGCAGTAGAAGCATAAATTCTTACTCTAATTCTCCAAATAACACCAGTACACTGCGCAATGTTAATTTTATTCAAACATTTTCCTAGCTGCGCATTATTTTTACTTCTGATTTCGGTTTAGTAATGACTTCATTTTCCACTCGACGAGCTTCAATGCCGGCAAGTAATATGTCTGAAATAAACTTTATACGGCTTCGGATATTCCATTATGTTGGATTAGCCTTTAGCTGATTAGTTTTTTCAAAAGAGTTAGGTATTTCCTATATTTATAATAATGTCAGGTGCTATAGGTATGTGTGGGACAACTTTTTCTTTTCATCTGTTTTCACGTATGGCCCCACGTTGGGCGCCAAAGCCACTGTAGGCCTAATGTCCTTTATTTTTACGATGTGCTAATGCTTTTACGCATAACCCTGGGAGAGGCAAGGATGACTCTCATCTCCTAAGTAGGGGTTCATCTCTACCTTGCTAGGAGAGGGCTCCTAGCAAGAAAGAAAGGATAGGCCCACCCACCCACTAACTCCAAGCCACAGGGGAAGTCATTGGATTGCGAATATTATCTCGGCTGAAATATTAGAGTTTTGGTGACAATGTAATTATCTAATTACTTTCATATTATCGTATCGTCCCAAGACTATGGGACATGAAGGGAAAGTACTACCTTAAATATCGTAGAGAAGATATATTGCTGAAAGAAGACTTTCTATTTTTTTTAAATGTTAGTAATACTGCATTCAAAGATATTCTAAAAAAAAAACTTAATTGACTTCGGCAGTTTCATTAAAATGTTTTTGTTTGCTTAAAATGATTAATTTAACATTGTTTGTTTCTTTTAAAATACTATGTTACTTAAGAATAATAATTATTTTTTGTGCATTCTTTCGATTGCTATCATAAAAATAGGGTTGTTTTTTTCACATTTAAGTCTGTTCGATTCCTTGACGAAGCAAGTAATTTTAGAATATCTTTTAATGCAGTATTCCTAACTTTTAAAAATAACATAAAGTCTTCTTTCAGCAAAATATCCTATCTACGATATTTAAGGTAAGTACTTTTTCTTCATGTTCCATAGTCTTGGGACAGCCTGTATATCTTCTATTAGGTATAGGTGATTTATTGCCTTCTGAAATGAGTCCTAAAGTGCGACACGTGGGAACTCTAAGATCATATTAAACCAGCGAGTTGGTATCCTTCTTCTTCTTCGACGGCCCGACTTTGTTTTCTTACTTTGAGCAATTATTGCCTGAAAAATGACTCACACAAGAATGGGACGAGGCGGGATGATCTGCCAATTTCCATAGAAATTATCACGTTCGAGCTCGGAGTCCTCGCAAGTCACTAGACGTTTTCTATAGAAACTGACAGATTGGTCCAGCCTGGTCACGCCCCGGTCCGTTTTAGTGTTAGTCATCCTTAATAAATATATGAAAAACATATTGAGTAATTATTCATAATTGACTACAGGTCAGGTCTGTGACAGAAAATAAGTTAAAATAAGGGTTATACGGATGTAGGTATTATAATCCAAGTAAATAAGTAATTCTGTAAATAATTGTTATAAACTTTGATTTAAAATAGAATCTGATTCATGAAACAAAATATGTCAATAATAAATTTATGTTAGTAGTTATGCTATCAAAATGTATGTTCGAACTGGCTCTAGGATAACAATAAATAAAAATAAATCTGCATTGCTTCTATTCAGAAATAAAACACGTCGAATGGAGCAAAGCTTTATAAGATA
Source organism: Lathronympha strigana (assembly GCA_949128165.1). Lineage (NCBI taxonomy): Eukaryota > Metazoa > Arthropoda > Insecta > Lepidoptera > Tortricidae > Lathronympha > Lathronympha strigana. The sequence continues at coordinate 2,273,626 of OX421903.1, forward strand.
AAGCATAGAAACAATCGCAATTCCTTAGAGCGATTGGGCATCGCATATTGGATGTTTCTTAGAACTCGGTACTGATAGAACAAATATGGCGCATTTACGTTAACACGCTGAGACTCCGTGACCTATTTCTGAATACCCTGTATTTGCACGTTGTTTTTATTGAATAAATTCTTCAACGATGTCTCTTACACTAATAAACTTTTTATTTTTATGCCTCTTACTTTAATTTACTTTATTGGCAGAACGACCGCGAAATATATCAATTATTGGTCAAAAAGGATCTTGTACAGACATATGATTGACCCACTTTACTATTTAGTATATTGATCTGATTACTTTTCATCTACTGGATTTTTATGGTGACAAATTTAATTGATTGAGTGAGCAAAGCGAGCGAATCGTCTCCGATTCAGCTTGGGCACAAATGCTTTCGTGTGTCTGTCCATTTGTTCTCCTCCACCGGGTCGCATTTACCAACCAATTCTTATGAAGTTTTGTAAAATTTTTTGTTGATGTTATACAATTTTTTTGTTGATTCAGTTTTTGGAAATTTGCAAAATGGCAAGAATTGGTATAAAGGCGCTTACGACCTTTGTGCCAATACCTGTACCATCTTACGAAGTCTACAGCTCACAGAGCCGCTAGTCTATTAATGATCGAGAAGTTTTTACTTATTATCATAATTTAAATCAACAAAATAATTATCTACCTCTAAACAGCGTCCGAAGGAGTGCGTAGATGACTCGTAACATCGATACGTCAGCGACAGCCACGCACATACATGGACGTCAAATTCATGCCCGGTAAAGTTGGGAGCGCAGCGCATTTCGGTACCTTTGTTCACCTCACACGCTCTTTCGTCTAAGGTCCTTTTCCAGCAATCCCGGTCTGCATCATCTTTTGCCTATTTGCTGGGATCGATCCGAAAAGACAACATGTCTCGCTTTGCACTGTCCTTATTACGAAGCATTGGTCGTGGTCGCCCTATCTGTCGCTTAGCGTGATCTACTTCGCTCAGGAGTGTCTTATGTGGAAGACGAGAGGGTTAGGTACAACCCAAATCGTTAGATTAAACTATTACTCATTACACTAATGTTAATTTGCCAGTGATATGGCTTTATTAAATTTATAAATAGGCCTAGAAAAAGGCCACTTTAGCATGAAAGCTCTATTTACTATCCAATGTTGCTCATATCATATATCAAAAGGCGCGTTCGACAACGTAAACAGGGTAAAAAACAAATTTCAAATGGCTCGACCATATATGTTTACAGCCCACGTCGGTTTTCCTCAAACGTCCTACGAGGCCATGTTCAAATAATTTCAGAATACGCCCGCGGCCTTTCAGGTCGTGTGATTCTATTGCTTACAGAATCGGGTGCTCAGGAAAGCGCAGAGGCCATTTTGACCTGTACTTACTATAGCGTATATGAGGGTCATACTGCAATTTCTAATATTACAATAGGCTTACCATAGTATAGGTTAGTGCGCTTTTTGTGTACCCCTTACAGTTTATAGTCAATGTAACCTTAGGTGATGGCTGTCAGTCACTTTCGATTTCACAAATAGGTAGGTACATTTGTTTCTAATTAATTGAGTTATGATGTATTTTCCATATTGTCATTATTTCCTCAAATAAATACATCTTCTGTCACCAAATTCTCAGTCAACGATAGAGTTCTCTAGTTCTTTATACCCATTGAGCGTCGAAAAATCTAAGTAAGTTCTACGTATTTTCATCACTACAAAACTTGTATTATTCTAGGATCCTGGAACGAACGTTGAAGTATGGAGCACACATGAGAAAATGTCCAAACTCCTGGAACTAATCCAAAAGAAATTCCTTCTAGGTCTCTGTAAGAAAAATATAGGTATATATTACCCTTTCATGTATCCGACCCGATTTCTACAGGGACGCTAAGGCTATGACGCACTGGAGCAGTTTAGAAATCTGGGACTAGCCCACTTCATAGTTACGGTACTGAGGCCTTACCATGATGTCTTAACACGATTCAGTTGACGGCCTAAACGCAGTCGCTTCCATACAACCGAGCCTAAACTAAGTCGCGTTAGGACGTCATGGTAAAGACCCTGAAACTATCTGCAGCTCAAGTGTACTGCAGTAGATGGAGGCGACCGCCCCTGCTGGCCGAGGCTCACAGGCGCATTTACGACAGGGAATGTAAACTTCTCTGTTACGCGGGTTAACACGCTCGTCAACTCCTTACTTGTCGCACTTTCCGACTGTCATTTATTTCCGATAGGGATAGCGAGACTGTAGTCAGAGTGGAAGGGGTAAGTGTGTGTAACCCCAAAATCAACCATAAACTGCCCATGAAATTTTGAACGCCCGGAGGTCTTTCTCCAGAGAGGACAGTGTCACCCTTGAAACTTCGGAGGTTGGTTTTCAATGTTTTATGCGATTAAATCCTGTTATAAATTTTAAAATGTATGAGAACCGTGAAAATTTTAATAAGTGTTTTGGAATGCATGTGTTTGCGTTCCAAATTGCATGGGCAGTTTATGAATGAATGAATTCATAAATTACCCATGCACTTTTGAATGCGATAGTACAATCACGTCTATACACTTCGGAATAAAGGTTCAAAATCGAATACAGGTGCATATATATTTATGAAGCCGACCGTACATGAAATGGAGCAAGTCAATAACCTCATAAATTAAGGCCAGTTTAAGGTCATCATCATCATCATCATCATTTCAGCCGAAAGAGGTCGACTGCTGGACACAGGCCTCCCCCAAAGATTTCCACAATGACCGGTCCTGCGCCACTCGCATTTAGCGGACTCCTGCGAACTTCACTAGGTCACCAGTCCACCTTGTGGGGGCCTACCCACGCTGCGCCTTCCGGTATGCGGTCGCCACTCGAGAACCCTTTCGCCCCAACGGCCAGTTTAAGGTATTCAGTAAGTACCTACAGTCAGTACGCTTAGATAAGGATACTTATTTGAGGGCACCGACTGTACCAAGTTAAGTCAGATTCTTGTAATGCTTCGGTTGACACTGTAATGTTTACATAAATTCTGATTCTAATAAATAATATTAAAAGACGTTATTAATTAAGATTCTTTTCATAAGCTCCTCAGGCCCTGGTTGGACCGAGCAATAAACTCGCCATCGACATAACAGACGCCAGAAAGAACCGATGCAAGTTTCACATCACGTTCGTTTTATTTGAAAAGCGGTGTTTATTCAGTACAGCGGTGGACAATGGCCGCGGAAATACATTAAACATTTTAACGGTACGTTGAAAGGTTCTGGAGTGTGTGTAAACGTGATCGATTCGGTTTATAAAGTTGGTACTGAAATGTTTTTTTTCAAACATGCGTAGAAGTATCGTCAACCTGATGGTGATAACTGATGTGATGGGAAACATCATGTTATGCTTTAATGAGACGCGACAATAATGAATCCGCAATACATGGAGTTACTTTGCGTGTATCGAATAAGAAATTACGAGATACACAGAACAAAAGTCACCGACGTAGCTCAAAGAATCGCCAAAGTGAACTGGCAGTGGGCTGAACATATTGCCCGGAGAGCTGATGGCCGGTGAGGCCAGCGAGTTGACGCTGGTTGGACATATTCGCCACAGGTTGACGCTGAGTGGGAAGTTCACCCACAAGATGGACTGATGACCTGGTAGAAGTCGCAAGAATTCATTAAATGCGGGCAGCGCACGACCGACCGATGTAGCATTTTCTTCAGCAGTAAACCATCCCCCATGACAAGAATCTCGTGAAAGCCGAGAAGTACAAGTCCAGTAAGTACCTAGACTTCGCTCCACCGCTGAAAAGCTGCCAGGCGCCCGGATTAATAAATAATGATAGTATAGAACACGAACTAGAGGTGTTTCGTGGCTCTAAAAATTGTAGTTACATCTAGTTCCGTGGCCAGCTCTTAAATAGACCATGAGGCTAGCACGCTTATTTGGCACAAGACGGCCCGCAAGATATCGCTTCGTTGAAAAAAACACCAGTCATTCTCTAATCCGTTGAGTTAGTAAATGACGAGTGTCATTCAACAAGCTATTGCCCGTAAAATTGTTATAATATTCGTTATCGTTACAGACGTTGATCAAAACAATTTAATTTTATATTCCGCACCTGCTAAAATGAAAACATTCGCAGATAAAATGGAACGTTGGCACGTGACTATTAACTTTGTTTCTGTTCTCCATTATCTCACAGTGTAATTATTTGATTCAGTATTTTGACGAGGGAATATTGACAGTATTGACTATGTGCAGTGCGTGGTAAGAGAAATTACGAATGAGAAGTTATGATAGCTCACGGCATAAAATATCTGACTAACTACTAGAGTCACCTACAGCACAAGTTTGTAGAAATAAAATTATATTTTGGTAGCAGTATACCGCGCGGGCCCCATAACAAGAGCAAAAAATATATCGTACTATACCAAATATCTCTGAAAGAAAGGGAAGGTGAAAAATTCATGATCGGACCCATGACTGTAGGATACCAGCCTCCCAATTGAGCTACCGATACGACACCCGTGGCCCCGAATTTCTCTACCATATCCCTCATTTATGCATGGTGTCCCAGAGTTGCGGGTGCATGTCCATTTTTTTTTCCTCTTTTCCTTTCTTGAGAAATTTGAACAAACTTTATTCAGCGACTTTTAAAAAGTTGTTGAACTAAAGTTGTTAGGTTTTTGAAGTACAAACTACGATAAAAAAATGCTCCTGTTGTGGTGCCCACCCGGTAGAAAGGCTGAAAATTTAAAAGAGAAAATTGTTGAAGAATATAATTATAGAAATAGATTTAATTCTAAATATCGAATGGTATCTAGTAGTGGTTTAAAGCATTTCAAGACGTTTAGTCATCAAATATAGTAAATATTGGTTGAGTAGACGCTGGCCCAGACCATTTAGTAGCGTGCAAGTACAGTTTTGGTAGTTGTACTGTTCTTAATATTTAAACCTTGGCATCGCCCTTTTCTCTATTTATGTACCTACTTTTATAAATAAACCGTGATCGTATTTTATGAGCATTTAAAAAAAAAAGTGCACCATTTTTTTAAAAATGGGTCCTCGATTTTCCGTAACCAAAAAAAAATGGTCAGTTTCGTAATGGCCCATACAAAATGTATCAAAAAATGCGTAACGAAACTGACCAAAAAAAGGGACACTCTTTGTATTGTATTGTATTGTATTGTATTTCTTTATTGCTATTCACATGTACATTACAGACATTACACAACAAACACACTGTTTAAGAAGGTAGGTACATAATGCCACATGAAACCCTGATGGGCGCAGCAAATGAAGGTAGAATGCTTACTACCGACCGGTCCGAGCGTAATCTTATATCTTTCTTGTACATAATTTCGAGAGCCTAGTAACAATATTATTATTATGTTTTGGTACATTGGCGTTTTTCAGTTTTAAATCAATAGAACCTACGAAATGGTACAGTTTGTTTTAAAAACGCCCTTATGTATGACAGTAGGTACATTTTAGGTAACTAAACATTTTTAGACAAAAATTTTTTCATGACCTTTATGATAATACTTATTTAGTTAGAAATTAAAACTGTGATAAGGACGAGTAGATAAATATGGCGTCTTGACAAGTGTTCCCAGCGTAAAACTTGTTCCCAGTTTAGTAGAAAGTAGCGATTTTCGACTTATCCCCATTTCTGGATTCATTCCAAAGCACCCTACCAGTGTCTTTTAGAAATTAACTTAATTTACGCTACGGAATGCACCCTTAAAATGAAAGCAATTCAATAATAAGACGGTGTATAACCAATTGTGATATTCCAGTGACAGGATGCCAGCACATTGCCTATTTGCATATTTGAATGTAGTTTTATAATTGAAATAAAATTGGAAAGTTTCTCCGCGTCGAGCGGGATTCGAACCCCCGACCTCTCTGAACACCGGTCAGATCGCTCTGCCAATTGAGCTATCGACGTCCGATCGACCCCGGCGAATGTTTTCCACTATTTCTTTAATTTGGTTATACGCCTTAGGGAGACGCGTAGCGACATTTTACCGAAAGTATTAAATACTTGTACGGCATCGATGTTTTACAACATTTTAGAAATCATCGATAACAAATCGATAATTTCTTTCAATTAAAAAATTGACAATTTCGTTCGCAGACGTCTCTGCTTAATACAACATTTTTTGAATGTCATATCACACAGTTGTTTACCACACCCACGATAGGAGGAGTGGGTGGTGAAATTAAACCCGTAACCACGCAACCACGCGGGAGGTTCGAGATTCATCCTCATCCGAATTGGCAACAGTCGCAACTTAAATAAGGAAGCGATCTAAAATGGTTCTCGCATCAGAACTCCAACAAAAGAAAGATAACACGAATATAAAATTACCAAAGAGTTTTACGACAGTACGCAGAACGCGTTCGTAAACGTACCCGAATTCGGATCCTCGTAATAAATTTATGGTACATCGAAGTTTCATATCTTGCGCGTTATTATCTTTTCAAAATATGGATCGAGCGTACATTTGGAGTCGTAAAATAGATGCGAGTTTAACGAGATTCTAACGGGGACCGTTAACCTCAAATATACAGTTGAAGTGTTAAATCAACGTCGACTGGTATTTTATGGGATTGTCAGAAAGACTTCGGTAGAGCGTACACGCAGAGCGAAATGCTGGTTGAATTTGCCTGTGAAGGTTACTTAGAAGAGAGACTGAGTAAATTTGATCCTTCGGAAGAGTTGGCGCTTTTAGTTCAGTTTTTTACAAGTATCATGGTCGAGCAAAGAGGGGAAAAAATCTTATGTGGATATAGTGGATAGCTTCTCATCTGAGCGTAGATCAATTTAAGAGGATCAATCAGGTAACTAACCAAAAACTAGGCTTTTTATTCCTTCACTTTGGCGTTATACAATTGTCGATAGGACTAGGACAGTAGTTTGGATACAGCCTGCAGAGGGTGTCTCACGAAACACGAAATCGAAAAAAAATACATGATTTGAAACGGAATGGAGAACATTTATACTAATCGAACTAAGAAGTACCAAATATTATCCGCCGGTCTCTTGCGTTAGCTGGTGTGCCGGCTCTTTTAGAGCCGACCGACATATACAAAACTAACGGCAAGAGACCAGATCGGTATGTCTCTGGTTCTGTGGAGTATGGGAGCAATCTGTGTAGACACTCTAGCCCCATTTTATCATCTCCACCGAATGTTTGTGACTGCAGCGACAGAGGCGGCGGAGAAAGTCAAGGTGGGAAAGTATAGTGGTCTCGGCACCGAATATAATTAATTTTATTCCTTTTGGCGTCGAGACCTTTGGTCCGTGTGGTCCTAGCGCTCTGAGTCACTTCAAAGATCGAAGTCACTCAGAGGAGACCCATGAGCTTAGCAATCCAGCGAGGAAATGCTGCCAGCGCCTTCGGTACCATGCCGCATAGATTTAGTTTAGTGATTCTTTTAGACTCAAATTTGTTTTATATCTTATACTTTAGTTTATACAAAAACACCGTGTGATTGCGATTTCCTTAAATAAATATTGACAATAGACCCCATGACTTCACACGTTTCTAGAAAAATAAAACTACTCCGTCTACTCCTAGTTTTCAAAATTGTATGATAGCACAGCTCCATTCGGAGTCATCGACGCTTATATGTTTAAGCTGTTCTGCGGGTGAGCCGCGGGGAACAAACAATCGTGGGTCTCATTCCCGTGTATCGCTAAACATAGCAAAAGGTCGTAACATCTACATTTTTGTCGTGCCATAGACGCCTTTTGGAATTGGTTCAAGCGCTGTCACTTTATTACTTCATTTTACGGTTCGGGTGATCCGGTAATGACCTTCCGTGTTTTTAGATTCGCGGGGGTTTTAAAAGTTCTGAAATACAGGTTTGGATTGATTAGTGAGTCGAAAAGTTCATGATGTTGAATGAGATTGGTGATGTAGTTGAATTTAATAACATTAAAAAAAATATTTGGTAAAGTGCTGATGAACATCACCATGTAATAGCAACGGTTATTGTTTCAATTATTTGTATTATCTTTACTTAAATTTCATTGCCCGTAATTACAATGATGAACACGGCTATATTAATTGCGACGTATTTTGATATGAAACTTAATAATAATATTGTTATAAACTCTCGTACAATTTATTTTATGTCTAGAATTATGTGATGTTTTATAATGATTATGCGTCATGTGTTTCATAGCATTATGCGTAATGATACCACATCAAAACAATAAAACAAAATTAGCGGAACAATTTAGTCAAATTAAATATTCCTTTTATTTCATTAAGGGTGACTCACGCTACACCGAGCCCGGCCTTGACTGAATGTGTCAATTTCTATGGAAAATGTCCCGTGATCTTCGAGCTTTCTGAGCCGATCACGGGACGCTCTTAGTAATTCTTAGTTTTTCTTGTGTTCATGTATCCATTTGTATTTTTTTAATTTTTCTTTTGTTTATAAATGTTGTAATTATTTTTGTGTTATTGTTTTTGAGTGTAATTTCTGTTAGATAAGTTGTTGTAGCATTGTGTGTTATCTGTCGTGGCATCACCATTTGGGCCCTACGGAAGACCAGCGCCGGTTTATTGGCTGGAAATATGCTGAGTTGGGTCCATTTTGTGATGCACACACATTCTAATCCTTGTTTGTCTTTCTCTTTTTCTTTTGTTTCTTATATTGTTTCCTGTGATGTCACAAATAAATGTTTTTCATTTCATTTCATTTCATTTCATTTCATTCATAATTGACACATCGTTCACGGCCCGTCCCGACACAGTGTAGTGTGAAGCATCTTTAACGCCACTTGCACTTACCAGGGTCAGCCAACAAACCCGGAGTTAAACGTTTATTTCATATGAAATTTGACGCAAGGTTAGCGGCTAACCCCACTTGGCACTAATTGAAAAATAAGCCTTCGATTTCTCCCAGTTTCTAATTCTTATTATTCTAGAAACTGACAGATTGTCACGTTTCGTTCCGTCCCGTCCCGTCCCGTTCTAATGTGAGTTATCCATATCGTGCTTGTTTGTTCTTTAGCTGTTAGCGTAAAAGTCAAATAAGCTACAGCTCCAAGTCATGATTGACGTGCCATTGTCAGACGAAACATTCAGAAACAAAGAACGAGCGAAAATGTTAAATTACAATAAAACGTCGAAATACGGACATAAACCGATACAACACACCACGAACAATACGAGGGTGTCACAAAGAGCATTGAAAATCGAATCGTCAACTTGTCCGGGGCAGACATTTATTGGGGAATAGATGAATATGTAAGGCAAAGAAAAAACGACCTTAAATCTATGTGATAAGGTTGTAGATTGGTTTGGTTTAGAAGGTAGTAAGGCGCCTGTTATACTGCTGGTAGTAGAAACGGATTTGCTCCTGAAAATATCGACTCCTGGAAGTTGATTTCACTGTTAGTGTTATCGGGGCCTAACTAACGCTTACACACTGCCTTACGCCCAAAGTGGTTGTAGCTAATAAAATAACATAAATAAAGTATGCGTGGGAAATGCAGAAACTCCCTGGAATCCACATAGAAATCAGTGAAACATTTTTTTATATATGTGTTTAGCTATTTTTAGAGGTAAAATATATTTGGTTATCATTATCACCTGTATTAATGATTTAGAAAATTTGGAATATTGTATGTTTGGCGTTAATAATACAATTTACACCGAAGACTTTTTTTGTGATGATTTTGTACAGATTTCAATGTGGCCTCAGTCAACAATAAAGCAGAATGGGGCTTAGATCATTACTTTGTAATAAAGCCCACATCTTGTCGGTCTTTAGGTATTACAAATTTGATTGATTTCATATTTTTCGTATGGATGACGCCTTTCAACGTCCATCCCCTATTTTCAAATCTAATTTATGCGATAAATAATGCAGAATTACAAACTGAGCTATACAAATGAGACACGAGGTTCTTTTTTTGTATAAAAGATTTTTTTTAAACAGGTTATAAACAACAACAAAAAGGTTACAGATGAAGTCAAAATTACACTTTTTAAGGCTTATTGTTCGTCTCTGTACACATCAAGTCTGTGGGTTCTGTATACGCAGCGGGCCTACAACGCTCTGCGCGTCCAGTTTAATAATGCTTTTAGGGTGCTGTTGAGACTGCCGCGTTTCTGCAGCGCGTCGTCAATGTTCGCCCAGGCGCGCACAGACGGCTTTGATGCCGTCTGGCGGAAGAAAACTGCCTCGCTTTTAGACAGAGTGCGCGGGAGTAGCAACAGTATCCTGAGCATGATAGCTAACAAGCTTGATTGTCCTCTAATGTGGAAAATGGGTCAGAGGACAAAATCTTTATTGTGTATCTATTATTAATTTACTAACATAGACATAGACACTGAACTAACAATATGTGGACCTTATGTTGTCTTGAATAAAAAAATAAATAAATAAATAATAAACTCAATGAACTGTCAAACCAATATAAAAGTTATGAGAACCAAAAACAAAAAGAGGCTTCAAAAAATGGGCCGGCAGTTTTTCAGGTAGGTTCGAAAGTACTAAAAATGTACACATTGTCAGAAAGCTGATAATTAAAATATATACATACATTATCCCTAGTCAAATTATATACGTCAGGAGTTCACAATATAAAGGTGATATATACCTAGTACGCATAGCTTATTGGTTGACATTGTGACATCATAGATTACTATTAAAAACCTGTACACTCCTTTTTGGAGAACCCCATACTGTAGTCTTTCGGGAAATACTCGGCAGGGAAGCTATTTCAGCTTTTCACGAACATCACGATCTACCCGGTTTGTGTGACCGGTGCTTAACTATGGTGCGTGTAGACGGATGTCTGCAATGTTTAACTTGCCTGCAGCATGAGATACGTCCGAGTATGGTTGACTGATAGTGTTGAATATGATCAGCTTGGTGCAACCACGGATAATACAGTGGGGTGGGTAACTTGGGTAGACTACATAATTCCGAATAACTTTTTGCCGAATTCTAAAATTTCGAATTTTATAACCCCGATTTAGTGTATGCTTTTGCAAATAATCCCAAAATCAGCCCTAGGCGCTAGTTTTACGAAAGCGACTGCTATCTTACCTTCCAAACCAGAGGGTAAACTAGGCCTTATTAGGATAACTCCGGTTTCCTCACGGTGTTTTAGTTTCACCAAAAAGTGATTGGTAAATGGGCGGATTTTTATTTTGTTGTCGTTTTTTTTTTCGCGTCTGATTTGAATGAAATTTTGTGGGTAGGTAGAGTTCCTTGTTCTCTTCAAGATAGACCCAATTTCAAAGTATGTCCCACATCTTTTTCCACTGAGTTACGAAATCGTATGGAATTTTCGTAACTCAGTGGGAAAGGAGAATGGGCATTTTTGTATGGGGAGTGTACCATGAGTGTATACGATCGAGACGTATATTGTTTTAAAGGTCTTCACCAGAGTATTATTTTCTTGTATGGCACCGAAGCTGGATACCATGCAGGGGCCCCTATATTTTAAAAAATAGGCTCGGCATATTAACAGTAATTTTTCTAAATATACATTATAGAAGCAGTTGACAAGTATTTTATTTTAAAGAATATGACGATATCTTCATGTTTGTGTAACATTTGAAACGCTTTAGTGCAAAGATAGTTAGAATTCGTTGTTAAAAGTTAAGCTCGCAATGAACATCTATGAATATATAAGCAGAACTACACTGTATACGCACCTCGTATACAGCATTGAAAAGGTATTCCTTCTGCCTATTTTTTGATAAACATATTTTATTTTCAACACTTGCAGGGGTCAAAATAAGGTCACTTTATTAATTAAATAATTGTAGTTTGTTAAACATTGAAATAACTACTCCTCGCTAGATGGAGCCAGCTACCAAAATCCCGAATGACAATATTGCGTGTCAAAACGTCAGTCTAACTCCGTCATAAAAAAACTTACCTAATTGTGTTGTGACAATAGTCTATGGAAAAGAGGCTGGAAATAAAAAACGTACGTTGACAGTTGTCATTTTGCAAAACAATAAATTGTTGTAGTATAATGTAGGATACAAAATTAAAATAAGATATTTCAATCTGAACTAAATCATAAGTTCTCGGCCGCTGGTTTAAAAAGTCCTTAGTGTCGCCGGTTAGCTTTCTACCTACGGCTTATTTGCCTGAATACAGCTTTATAAATAAAAGTAAGTGTATGTCTTTATAGCTCACGCTTTATTTATTTATTTAAGCTTTATTGCACAATTACAAAAAAAAGTACAAATGGCGGACTTAATGCCTTGAGGCATTCTCTACCAGTCAACCATATAGCTCACGGCTGGGCCGATTGGTGAGTGAATGTGGAGGTATATATATTAGGATAAACCTATACCTATTTTTTGTTAGCAGGCGCTGAATAAAATGTTGCAATAAGTCCCTTTTAAGCTATATACCTAAGGACCTTTATTCTACCACCCTTTAACAAGACAGCTAAATAGGTGAGTGTATAGGCAGCGGCAAAGACTTTCCAAAATTCCCCTAAGTTAAATCTATATTGCCGTTTACCTACAGCCTGATGTCTGTACGACCTGCTGCTGCATCCACCACCGGATGAAAAGCGCTGGCGATTCTTTTGTATCCTGTATGCCTGGCCTACGTCGCGACCGGAACGACGATACCAATGATCATGTCTTCTCCTCTGCCTTCTTTCATAAGATAACTAAACGAAACTAAACTAAAGGTAAGGTAGTACCTAAATAATTTATGGAATCTATTTTAAAACGGGAATATGATACAATTCTTAATATTCGCTATCACAGTAATATTTATTTTCTTAGCATTTAAGTCCATGGCACACCGCTGCCGTCTAAACTTGTTCAAGGAGGAGGAGGATATGTTACGTTCTTCTCTCCTCTTTCTTAGCGTTTTCCCGGCTTTTGCCCCGGCTCATGCAGGGAGCCTGGGGTCCGCTTTGGTAACTAATCCCAAGAATTGGCGTAGGTACCAGTTTTACAAAAGCGACTGCCATCCCTAACCTTCCAACCCGAGGGTAAACTAGGCCTTATTGGAATTAGTCAGGTTTCACCGATAAAAGAATTTTTTTGGTAATGTTTATAAATTATAATCACTGTATTTTGGTGATGAAGTGAATTGAATTACCAAAATACGGTAATAATATATTTCATTACTATTAATTCCGAACTCTTTCCTGCGATTTGGTTTTTTTTCGTTTGAAAAGAGTTCATTCCTCCATTTTCAAAGGCACAGACCATAGATGATGGTATTGGTGGTCTCTATGTTAGTTTATGTACGTAGTTTCACATAGTACATAAATATGTCAAACATTTACATTGGGGAACCACCAAATAGGTAGGTAAAGTGGTCTAGTTGACTAAGGCCGGAATTACCATATAAAACTTCCAATAATTTTACCTGATGATTCTGACGTCGATTTGATTAATTATGGTTCCGTACCTCAAAAGGGAAAAACGGAACCCTCATAGGATCACTTTGTTGTCCGTCTGTACGTCCGTCCGTCTGTCTGTCAAGACCGTTTATCCCAAGAACGCGTAGAGATATCACGTTGCAATTAATATCACATATACAGGTCTGCAATTTCTTGAAGCTGTGAAAAAATGATGATTCTGAGCCCCGACGTTGATTTGATTAATTATGGTTCCATACCTCAAAAGGGAAAAATGGAACCCTTATAGGATCACTTTGTTGTCCGTCTGTCCGTCCGTCCGTCTGTCTGTGAAGACCCAGAACGCGTAGAGATATCACGTTGCTATTAATACCACATACCTATTATATACAGGTCTGCAATTTCTTGAAGCTGTGAAAAAATGATGATTCTGAGCCCCGACGTCGATTTGATTAATTACGGTTCCGTACCTCAAAAGGGAAAAACGGAACCCTCATAGGATCACTTTGTTGTCCGTCTGTCCGTACGTCCGTTTGTCTGTCAAGACCCTTTATCCCAAGAACGCGTAGAAATATCACGTTGCAATTAATACCACATATACAGGTCTGCAATTTCTTGAAGCTGTGAAAAAATGATGATTATGAGCCCCGACGTCGATTTGATTAATTATGGTTCCATACCTCAAAAGTAAAGTAAAAAGTAAAGTAAAGTAAAAAATTATTTATTGTACACAAGATAAATTACACAGAAATTTAAAATTATCAAGTCTTAAAACAAAGAAGCAGTAGAGTACATTTAAAGATTATCAGCAGGTTCCACTGGCTCCTACACTAGGCGAAGCCTGTCTCGTAGGTAACCGTTTCAGACATGGATTCTCGATGACATGATTTTTGCGAAAGCCAATAAGACACGATAAATACTAATGAAACAATTAGTCAAATAAGTACAGACAGGAAAAGGTAAGACTTAAAACTATAAACTAAAAGAAAAAGATAAAACTTAGTCTTGAGGTGGTAACAAGTGATGCGTCCAATTTTTGATCTTGCTGTGTGAGTGAGTCTGTAAGTGTGTGTGTTTGTGTGTGTTTGTGTGTGTGTGTGTGTATGTGTGTGGGTGAGTTTATGAGTAGGAATGTTTACTTGAGTACTCTCAGAAGATCCTCTATATCCCCATATGAAAGGGAGGTCAGCCAGGCTGATGTTTTTTTCTGGGCTTCTCTAACAGTTAGCGATTTTAAGGGAATTTTTGAATTTACTTTGTTATAAACAAAAGGATGCAGGAAATTAGGGAGACGCTGAGCGAATACTGAGACAGTCGGAGGCACCGGTACCTTGAAAATACGCTTTAGCGACATGGAGCTGTAATTGTTTGACTTTATGACCGCTCCGTGCACATTACATACCACTCGCAATACGAACAAGCCACGAACGGTGAGGACGTTCATGTCACTGAAAACAAGCTGGGTTGGGTATCTAATGGGCTTACGAAGGATGACCTTGAGTACAGCTCGTTGTGCCCTCTCCAGAAGTACCATATGGGTTTTACATGCCCCGCCCCATGCAGTTATGCAATAACTTAAGACGGATTGGCAAATACTAATATAAACTAATCTAAGCAATGACTTGGTAGCTGAGTTCCGTAGATTTTTAAACACATATATAAGCTTTCGCACCCGATTTGCTGTAGTTATTAGGTGCTCCCTGAAATCCAGCTTTTCATCAAGCACTACACCAAGATATTTAACACTGTGGGCCCTATCAATAGAACTGCATGGACAGGAAGGTGTTGGCGGTCCATTTCGGCTGCAGGTATGAATTTTTATTCTAGACAACGTAGGAGGAGCAGATGCCTTAGTCTTATGAAAGCCCAGAAATTTTGTTTTTAAGACATTAATAGTGAGCAAGTTTTTGGTTAACCAATCTGCTATCACCGCTACACCTGCTACCGCGGAGCTAGTGACACCGGCCCAGTTAGGTCCATGAAAGAGGATTACCGTGTCGTCAGCGTAACAAATCACCTCCGTGTTGGGTAAAATGGTGGAGGCAACGTCATTGATGTAAATATTGAACAGTACCGGGCCTAGGACGCTGCCCTGTGGGACACCAAATATGACATCCATGGGGTTGCTTACGTCCTGGTCAATCTTTACGCGTTGTTTGCGGCCTGACAGATAGCTATTAAACCAATCTAAAACGACTCCCCTAATACCTATGAATTCTAGCTTTCTTAGTAGAATGGGAATGGAAACGGTGTCGAATGCTTTGGTTAGGTCTAGAAAAACGCCAATGCAGGCCTCGTTGTTATCTAAATATCCTGAAACTAGTTTTGTCAGCAACACAACTGCGTCCTCAGTTGATCTCTTTTCGCGGAAACCGAATTGGCGATCGGAGAGTATGGAGTTTTTTTCCAGGAAACTGACTAGACGCTTGCAAACAAGTTTTTCCAGTATTTTTGAGAGTGCACCAAGCAGAGAGATTGGCCTGTAGTTACTGGGGTTAAGCTTGTCACCCGTCTTATATACTGGAACAACTGCTGCCTCCTTCCATTCTTCTGGAAAAATTCCCTCGGACAGACTAAGGTTGAATATGTGGGTAATAGGCGAGATTATGAGGTTTTTGACTGCTTTTAGTAAACGATTTGTAACTCCATCAAGTCCTGGGGAGCTGTCCAGTTTCAAACCATTTATTAAAGATTGAACTTCAGACTCGCAGGTTGCGCTAAAGAAAAGCGATGGTGAGGGAGACAAGTTTGAAGTCATTTCACGCGTCAGATCTTCCTGCGACTTATTAATAGTTTTTAATATGTCGTTTGCCAGCGTTTCACCAATACCAGTAAAGAAAGCGTTACAGTAATTCAGTGAATCAGTTACAGAGCTCTTTGTATGTTTCAAGTCAATCGGTGCTTGTGCGTTTTTCTTTGTGTATGTTATATTTTTGATGGAATTCCAAAGCCTTTTAGGATTATTCATATTTTCCTCAAGCTCTGCTGCTTCATAATTCTCTTTAAGTTTACGTAGGAGGTCATTATGAAAGTTTTTGTAACGAATATATATCTGCTTTAGGGTTTGGTCATTTGGATTTTTTCGACATTTAAGGTGTAAATAGTCTCTATGTCGTGAGCACCGTAGGAGTCCAGGGGTCATCCAAGGCTTAATCACGTACTTAGATCGACTAACCGGAAGAAAATTTGTATGTTTGGTGATGGTGTCCAGGAACAGTCGGTTGAAGGCCCTACTCTAGTGGCAGTTTGTACTGTACTTGAGGAAGTAACACAGCTCCAATCTAATTTGCTAAGCTCATCCTTTGCCGACTCAATATCAATTTTCCTAACAAAGCGTTTGTGTTCAGTATTTGGGGCTTTGGTGGTAATACCGGTCACAATCAAGTCGTGGTCAGTGACATCAGATTTGCAAATAACTGACGTAGCCTGCAATCTAGAAGACACATGGACGTGATCCAGACAAGAACTGCCACGGGTTGGTTTAGACACAGTTGGCTTCAAGTTTATTTCAGCAAGCAGGCAAAGGTAGTTAGCACAGGTGCTTAGCTGTGAGGGATTGTCAGGAAGCGTGTTTATATTTATGTCTCCTGCCACTATAACACAAGGCGAGCCCCTTATTGACGATACCAAGGACATGAGAGAGTTGGAAAAAATTGTGATGTCAGTAAATGAGGGGGACCGATAAATGCCTAGAACACTAAACCTATCTTTAACTACGACATGTAGGCAATCAGCATCATGGAAAGTTGGCTCAGTGACTTGCGGCATCCATACACCATTTACGTATACAACAACACCACCAGCTTTATTTATATATTTATGCGTTCTAAATGATTGGAATCCCATAATTTGCGGGATAACTGTCCCCTCATTAAGCCAGCATTCCGTCAGTACAATCACATCAAATACCATGTTGAATCTAGTTAGAGATAGTAGAAATTGGTCGAAATTCCTTTGTAGGCTTCTAATGTTGTATGTTAGAATTTTGAGGTTAAATTTTTTATCTATGATGAGCTCGCATGCCTCTGGGCGATCAATCACGTGGCAAGGTGTGTCTTCATGATCAATATCTAACAGAATGTTGGAGTCAACCATTTTCATACAAACTACTAACATGTGAAATATGGCAAATTCGAGAATAGCGTTTAACTTGCCAATGGATGACCAGGCAGCGAACCATTTGGAAGGAGTAGAAGAGTTTAATACATGCAGTTGCAATTGATATACTGAGAGTATTATGAAAGAAAACATTGAGCGTGTAGGTGTGTGGGATGAGTGTAGTGTGATGGACAGTTAGTTTACACCGATTGAGCATGGCTTGTAACGATAATAATTTTAACATAAACAACGTGATGCCATCCTTTTTTTCATGACTCGTCCGGGAGACTCGCAGCTTCAGCCGAGTGAGGGGTAGAGTCGGTATTTTGAAATATGCGGGCCAAGTGCGAAAATGATCTGATGTTGACAGCTTCTGAGCCTTTGCCTCTTCCTTCATTCTTCTTGACATATATTTGCCCCCACTTCGTCCAGCAATACCTATAGCCGGCTGCCTTAGACTGAGATCTGGATTCTCGAAATAAATGCCGGTTTTTGCGGGTCAGCCTGTCATTAACATAGATCTTTCTGCTAGGTCCTTCCATTTTTAGGTGTTCTGTGGTAAGCCTCTTTGGTTTTATCGTTTTAAAGAATTCATCACGAGTTTGTCGGCGGCAAAATCTGACCACGAGCGGGCGCGGGTTATCATTTTCCTTACTTCTGGGGGGTCCGACTCGAGTCACGCTATCAATGTCAGCATCAGCCAGTCTCACGCCGGCCACCGCCGCCAAGGTAAGAAATATGTGATGGGGATTCTCTGCCGCAGTCTCGGAGATTCCTGCAATCTCGACATCGTTCCTAAGCATAGCCTGAGCTTGATAGTTGACTTGCTCTTGTAGCCTTTCGCAAGTCTCAGTCAGCTCTGGGACAACGGAGGTATTCTCTTCAATCAACTTCAAACGGCTTTCGTAGGACTCCATTTTCTCATATTGGTTTTCTATTTGTGATTTTAGCACGATGTTAACCTGCTCGATTTCAGAAGTTTTGGTCTCAATTTGCTTCGTTTTTACCTCGAAGGCGGCCACGGAGGCGCGAATATCATCAATGCTGCTCTCACAGCGACGTACTGCACAGATAGCTCCCTCGAACTCTGACTTCATGCTAGCGATGTCCTGCCTAAGCTGCTTTATTTCTTCTGTCAGGTTTTCCAGAGGCGAAATTGTTTTAGGGGACTGGTCAGACCCTTGCCCAGGAAGTGCGGCGGCCTTCGGCTTCCTTACTGTCACATTTTCAATTTGGCGGACGGGGGTCAGTGAGTTGTCCCCACCTTTTTTCTTTGCACAGCAGCAGATTGGGCAAGTCCAGGATTTTTTTGCTTCAGAGGTTGCATTTTCCAAGTTTACACAAGCGAGATGATATGGTTTTTTGCACTTACTGCAGCAAACATACTTCATGTCTATAATTGGCTTTCCGCAGCCAGCCGCGCAGGTTGTGTTCACTAAAGGCGCCATGGTGGTCGCCCCCGTACTCCGACAGCGTGCGACAGATAAGCGATACTATCGCTAAAACTCGCGGTCTCGTGGTAGGAGGCAGGCGAGTGCGGCGAGCGGCAGCGATGAGTCACAGCAGCGGGCGCAGCGCGAGTTGCGGTAGGTCAGTGACGGCAACGGAATTTTTAAATTTTACTAGATATTTTGCTTGATTATGACTTTATTTTAACACTAATTGATGTAATAATAACACGAATCGATAGATTAATGTTCTGTTTCGGCTGTAATTAATTTAGATTTGCGAAAATTAAACTTTTTGCGCGGTTTTGGAATAAAAATCACCGGAGCATAATTTTGCGGGTGTGCTCTCATTGACGTTCCGCGACGAATCTCGACGAATCTCGACGAAAAAAAAGGGAAAAATGGAACCCTCATAGGATCACTTTGTTGTCCGTCTGTCCGTCCGTCCGTTTGTCTGTGAAGACTCTTTATCCCAAGAACGCGTAGAGATATCACGTTGCAATTAATACCACATATACAGGTCTGCAATTTCTTGAAGGTGGACAAGGTGGACTGATGACCTGGTGAAGGTCGCAGGAGTCCGCTGGATGCGGGTGGCGCAGGACCGGTCATTGTGGAAATCTTTGGGGGAGGCCTATGTCCAGCAGTGGACGTCTTTTGGCTGAATGATGATGATGATGATGATGAATTTCTTGAAGCTGTGAAAAAACTCAATCTCTACATCAACGCCATCAAAAGATACCGCCTTTTCTGTCGCATTTCCCATACATTTGCAATGGGAAGACACACTTACAGGAAAAAGTCCGATACCCTTATAACTGCCGCACATCGAGAGTTCCGTGCCACCAGTATTTTTTAGTACAGTCAAGTGTAAAAATATGGTGGTGTGTGCACATCTTACTCAAAAATATGTCCCAAAGCACCTTATGCCGGTGTAATAAGAGCGTAGTACCATATTTATGAGTCGATTATGTCGAACCATATTTTTGCACTTGACTGTACCTAAGGTTGGAGGGTGCGGAGCATCCTTTGTGCGGAACCCTCGGTGGACGAGTCCGATGCGCACTTGGCCGGTTTTTTGTTTGTTTGGAAGGAGTTGGTTCCATAGGCATTGGGGTTCTGTTGACATAAAGGAATTGGAGTAGGTACCTAAACTTTTAAAAGTTTAGATTAACAGCCGCGTAGGTTCGAATCCTACTATTCGGTGTTGGTGGTTGGTTAAGTGTTGTTGTAATTTATATACTCACCCCAGTAGTGTGTATTATTAAATTATAGAATACAGGTCAATTTCAACTATTTAATGATATTTATAAGTAATAGTGAAGCGATTAGCGATTGAGTGAAGTTTAAATTTAATAACTCATAAAAACCCAAATACCTAACTTTTGTCAGAGACTAGACCAACGTCAACCGATTTTATCCCTCCCAAAAAAGCTCCAGTTAGAAACCAATTTTTATCGAATTCGTAATCGTCATCACCAGAATATAAGTAATAAATGTTCGTTTAAAGGTATACATTTGACTAGATAGATGTACGAGAATGTAGGTCCGAACACATACAATTCCTCCATTGAATAGTTTTGTTTGTCGCAATTACACCTACTTGCTTACTTGATTTGATTGATTTAGATTGGCAAAAAAATAACAACGATTTTTGTTTCTTTTTCATGCGTCCAATCCCACTGCAATGCATCGGAGGAGAATATTATTAGTATGGAGTGAACCGTTGCCGGCGAAGGACGTTACCCTTTGATACAACTTAGACCACCACGGTGAAGTTAAGTATACCTATTATAAATATATTTCTCGTTATGTAAAATATGTAAGCGCGACACATAGAGGAACTGAATTCGTGTGATATGGATCTATCTTTGGTTATTGATGATTGACTGATTTCCTAGTCAAGTATCCCTTTTATTTTGCTGTCCTATGAGTCCGCTAAGATTTGCTACGGACATTTCAACTAACCATATATACAGGCCAATAATGATTACGAATATGATACATACATCAACATGCAGATAATATGGTAAGATAAAAGATCGCATATATTACATGTATTTCCATCCCTATTTTACACCTAGGTAAAAATTGTGTGTAAATTAAACATAACTAAAGCTCATCTGTTAAATTGAATTAATTTTGTCTGCAAACAATACCGCAATGCTATGCAATGCCACAATAGGCAGCCAACGGGTAAGCGATGCACTTGTATCCCAAAATCGCGAGTTCGAATCTCGCTGGAGGCCTTGTTCTTCCATTTTTATTATTTCTACTCAAGTAATAAAGTAATCCGTCCGTAAAATTGAAATGTAATTTTTATAAAAGCCTTTATTGCCGACTGTTGTTTCCTTTCCATTGTCAACATACACTCATCGAGGTAATTCTAAGAATCTCTAATCTCAATGGGATTAACTATATTGGGGTTAACTACGAAACCCTAAACTACGCGTGACTTGACATGCTTTTGGCTGATTTTTTATATTTCCATTTGCCACATAGTTTAGTCAGTCAGCTTTTTGACCGACAACGCAACGCAAGGAGTATGTATGTATATACTCGTATGTTAAATTGAATACGGATTTAAACATCCTATTTGGTTTCTTTCAATTTTCTCCCTGACTCCAGATAAAATAAGAAAATAAAATTCAATTCAAATTGCTACTATTATTATTACTTATACAATAAGGCTTGTATAAGTTGGGATGTATATTATTTCAAAGGATTCTATTTTATTACATTTACTGTGAAGGTAAATTGTACATGCAACTTGGAACTATAAGTAGGATATATTAGTCCATATATGAGAGAGAGATATATGAAAGAGACTACACAATTTATTAATTTTGAGGATACCTACTTTACTAATAAATTGTTAATTATGATTTCAGAAACTCAACACTTGTTGGGGCCTAAGAAGCCAGAATAGCGACTGATCAAATGCATGAGCAATGCGTTGCGCGCGGCGCATCACTTCTATTAGTTTTAAGAATATATAGTATCAAAATTTGCATGTCACTGTTCGCTAACCACTTGCTAAGAGAGTACACGTCTCAAACTTTACACCTGGAGTTTTCCTTCGCCAAATCCATCAGACCCCTGAACATGGTCCTTCGAACCGGATATTAGTGAAGAACCAGCACTATTGGAGGAATAAGGAATTACCTAAAATACCATTGTCTATCACTGTGGATATTAATGCAGCCGAGGCTCTGATGAAGAAGATCACCAGGACAACGGAATCCAGCAGTGTTGAGTGTGTTAGGAATTATTAGGGTCCAGCACTCTTAATTAAGGTATATTTGGGTAGGATTTATAGTGGAAACTTCAGGTTAGTACATATTTTATTTTTAAGTGTAGTGTTAGGTAAAAGGTCAGAAATTTGTTATCTTAGTCGTTGTAGTTATTTAAATGTGATATTTCATCTAGTCAATTCATTATTATTTATTTTTATTCAATTGAATTGGTTAAATTTGTTTAAATAATTGATTTTCGCCAACGCAACATCTGACCGTTAATTTACCGTTATTCGTGGCACTCCTTTGTATTCACTTGAGACTGACTTAGCTTTAATTTATTGTGTTGTGGATTATATTTCTAGGGATTTAAGACAATTATTGTATTGTAAATTTAATAATTTTATTATTTTTAATGAATTTTAATTTGTGAGTGAATTTATATACTTACATATAGTCTTTGTTAATAGGTACAATAGGATAATAGTTTAGTATATTTTATTGTTTTACATCAATCAAGTCATTATTTACATTTTATTGTGATTAATTTATTAATTATATAATTGTAAAATCGTATGAACTAGACTATTTTAGCTTATTGACTAAACCGAACACAAAGCTGAATTTTAATCATTAAATTATTTACAATAATCGTGTTTAAATATATTAATTGTTTACATTCAAGGTCTACGTACGCCAGCTTCTCAGAATGAGTGATGAAAAGGAATTAATTCGTAAAAGAGGCAGTTACAAAGGTCAATTAACCCTGTTCACTACATACCTAGGCACATTGAGGGAATCTTCGTTAACTCAAGCTGAAGCTAGTCAATTGCAGTTGCGAATAGGTAAGATTGAGGCATTGTATGAGCTATATGATGATGTGCAGTTACAGTTAGAGTGTACTACTGAAAATTTGGCTGCCCTTATGTTTGAAAGGGATGAGTTTCAAAATAGCTATTTCTCTGTACTCGCGCGGGCTAATGATATGCTCAGTAATTTTAATAAAAAACGTGATGAGTTTGAATCATGTAGCAATCGTGGGTCGCGTAGTAGTTCGAATAATCATAAGCTAGTTAAGTTACCAACGATTCAGTTGCCGAAATTTCAAGGTTCATACGAGAATTGGCTTGGTTTTCGTGATACCTTTGCGAGTCTGATCCATTCTAATGATGACATTGATAACATTAATAAATTTCATTATTTGAGGGCTTCGTTAGAGGGTTCCGCGGCCTTGGTTATTAATTCTGTTGAGTTTTCTGGAAGTAATTATGAGTTGGCATGGAAACTTTTATGTGAGCGGTACGAAAACAAAAGAATTTTATTGCATAATCACATTTCTGCACTGTTTAACACCGAACCTATCACAAAAGAGTCATCCGTACAATTAAAACGCATTATTGACCACGTAAACAAAAATTTAAGATGCTTAGAATCCCTAGGCGAACCTGTGAAACATTGGGATACACTCCTAATTTACATTATTAGCAAAAAACTAGACACTAAAACGTTTCGCGAGTGGGAAGAGCACAAAGGAAGCTTAGATAATAATATACCTATAACGTTTGATAATTTTATCACATTTATGCGTAATCGTGCAGATTTAATTGAAACTTTAGAGTTGTCGAGCGCCTCCGGCGCCGATCAATTAAAACAGCCGGCTAAAATCGCATCTCATAGGATATTAATTTCTACACCAACCACTGAACACGGTGTCACTACGCCTCCTAAACTGTGCCCGAAATGCAACGGCGATCATAGCTTAAATAACTGCGCTCAGTTTTTAGCCTTAAGTATTGCCGATCGTCTTAACTTGCTACCAAACTATAAGGTTTGTTTTAACTGCTTCCGAAGTGGTCACTTTGCTAACCGGTGCAAGAAAGCGGGTTGCAAGATATGTAAGCGCAAGCACAATTCACTCATTCATATTGCAGAGCATAAGCAAAAAGCGGAGTCAAACTCGTGCGTTCGGCCCGCGGCACAGGCAGGTACTGCGCCGCCGGCGGCGCCGGCGCAGGTGGCGGGGAGCGGGAGCGCGACCGTTACTTCGTTATCTGTTGGCTGGAGCGCCGCCGCCTCGCAGCCGCATACGTCTCAGCACCGTACGGTTATGTTAGCAACCGCGCTAATTAAGGTTTACGGCCATGATAATAGTGAAATTATGGTAAAAGCAGCGTTAGATAATGGCAGCGCGACATGTGTTATAAGCGAACGGTTGTGTTCGCAGTTAAAATTGCATGTTGATCATGTCAATAGAGCGGTAGTAGGTATTAATAAATTAAGGTCTCCTGTTAGTAAAATATGTCAGGTTCCTATTAAATCGCTGAATGATAGTTTTTCAACTGTTTTATGTTGCATTGTTTTACCGGAAATAACCGATCCCTTGCCTTACGAGCAGATAGACATATCGCAGTTAGATATTCCATCTGATTTATGCTTGGCTGACCCTAACTTTCACACGCCGTCCGATATCGATATTCTCATTGGTTCTGATCTTTTCTGGGACCTATTAGGGACGCATAGAATTAGTTTAGGTCAAGGACAAGCCGTGTTATGGGAGACAGCATTAGGTTATATAGTAGCAGGCCCGATTATCAGCGGCCAACCACGTACTCCGTTGCACGACATTAGGTGCAACTTCCTGAACGTCACTCCTAGCTCTAGTACCGAAATGCTTAACAATGAGATTCAAATCCAACTTACGCGATTTTGGCAACTTGAGGAAGTTTGCCCTAAAAATTCTCATTATTCTCCGGAGGAGAAGTTATGCGAGAGGCATTTCGCTGATACAACGACTAGGTTAGAAAATGGGCAGTTCTGCGTCCGGCTACCATTAAAAGAGGACCCGAGCGTTTTGGGAAGTTCCTTTAACCGCGCTAAGCTGTGTTTCTTATCTTTAGAGCGCAGGCTCGAATCGCGGCCGGAATTTAGAAATATGTACAAGGAGTTCATGGCAGAATACGAGTCATTGAATCACATGAGTGTGTCCAAAGCGTCTGGCTTAGAGAGCCCGGCCTATCATATTCCTCATCATGGTGTGTTAAAAGAAAATCGGAGCACCACAAAGTTGCGAGTAGTATTTAATAGTAGCGCTCACACCAGCACCGGGGTGTCCCTTAATCAAATTCAGATGGTAGGGCCTACTGTGCAGGATGACCTTCTGTCTATACTTCTGCGTTTTAGGCAGCATAAATATATTATTTCCGCGGATGTCGAGAAAATGTATAGGCAGGTAGTCGTTCATCCCGATGATAGGTATTTACAAAGGATTCTGTGGCGGGATGACCCATCTAAACCTCTGAAGATTTTTGAGTTAAACACTGTTACTTATGGGACCGCCAGTTCAGCTTTTCTCGCGACACGTTGCTTAAAACAGTTAGGGCTTGAATGTGAGGATGATGTCGTTCGCCAGGTCATCCTTCACGACTTCTACGTGGATGATCTGCTCACTGGTGGGGATGATATGCAGCAAGTGCGCATGATAAAAAATAAAGTTTCTTCCGTTTTAGCATCTGCATGCATGAATTTAAGAAAGTGGAAGTCAAACGAACCCCAGCTCATGATTGATTCAGATTCATCTCAATTAGATTTAAACATAGGTACTGAACCCAGTAAAACCTTGGGGCTGAGTTGGCAGCCAAATACTGATGAGCTGTGCTTCCCGGTAGGTGCGAGCTCGTTCGTCGCTAATACAAAGAGGGATTTGTTGTCAGTAGTGGCACAAATATTTGACCCCACTGGGGTACTAGCCCCATATGTTATACTTTTGAAAATGCTGCTCCAGAATTTATGGTTGCAAAAACTTTCGTGGGATCAGAAGCTGTCTCCTGAGATCAGCAAGCTCTGGGAGAATATTACACGCGATTTGCCTTGCTTAAATGATATTCGTGTACCACGTTTGGTTTTATGTGACTTATACGAGGAGGTTGAATGCCATATTTTTACTGATGCTTCCGAGCGTGCCTATGGTGCATGTTTATACTTGCGTAGCGTTGATGGGAAGGGAAACGTGTTGGTTAGGCTATTGTTAGCAAAGAGTCGCGTAGCTCCTATTAAGCCAACAACAATCCCGAGGCTCGAGCTTTCGGGTGCATTAACTGGCGTTAGACTGTATGAGAAGGTGGTAGACTCGCTTAGAATTAAAATCAAGAGCACCACGTTCTGGGCAGATTCCACGATTGTATTAGGTTGGTTGCGGATGCTCCCTAATAAGTTGCAACCGTTTGTTCGCAACCGAGTAGCTGAAATCTTAGACAAGACTGGAAACTGTACATGGCGACATGTGCCGACTCATGAGAACCCTGCCGACCATGTATCTCGTGGGGTTCCTGCCAGCCTTCTTCAGTCGCTTGACATTTGGTGGTCTGGTCCTGCCTTTCTGGGTCAGGATAAGTCGCAGTGGCCCGCGAGTCCAGTAGTAGCGACAGCCTTGCCAGAAACGCGGCCTGATGTTGTACTCCACGTAAATGTCACAAGCGGTCGAGCCGAGGACAACAATGACGGGCTTGTTGATTTTTCTCGGTTCTCCAATTTGACGCGGCTTAATCGAGCGGTTGCATATGCTCTGCGATTCACGAGTCTATGTAGAAAACAAATCCCGTCGACGACTTATTTAAATAATAATGAGCTTAAAACTGCATTAAATATGATAATTCGACTGTCGCAGTCAGATTCATTCCCGGAATATACTTTGTTGCTTCAAGGTCAACGGCTTCCGAATAAAAGCCCATTGCTTAAACTCAATATATTTCTGGACGATCATAAAGTGATGCGTGTGGGTGGTCGTCTCGATAACTCTAACTTTGCGTTTGAGAAAAAGCATCCCATTGTGATTCATTCTAAACACAGATTCACACAGTTGTTATTTGAATCTGAGCACAAGAGGTTACTGCATGCAGGACCTCAATTGTTGCTATCATCTGTTAAGGATGAGTACTGGCCCATTGGTGGGACTAATTTAGCGAAAGCATGTTTTCGAAAATGCCTTAAATGCGTTCGTATTAAGGGCCAAGTAGTGGCCCCGCTAATGGGGAACTTGCCTGCGTCCCGTGTAACCCCAGGTTTGCCATTTGAAAGCGTAGGCGTCGATTATGCGGGCCCTCTGACTTGTGCCAGTCGTCAGGGTCGTGGATGTAGGCTTGTAAAGGTTTATATAGCCATTTTTGTTTGTTTTACGACCAAGGCAATACATTTGGAGTTAGTTGGTGACTTAACTAGCAATAGCTATCTAGCAGCATTACGTCGTTTTGTTTCTCGTAGGGGTTTGCCAACTGACATCTATTCCGATAACGGTACATCATTTGTAGGTGCATGCAATGAGTTAGCGGGTTTTTTGAAAAACAACTGCAATCTACTGGCTGAAGTTGCAGCTAATGAAAAAATTAATTTCCATTTTATTCCTGCCTATTCGCCACACTCCGGAGGTCTCTGGGAAGCTGGGGTAAAGTCGACCAAATTTCATTTAAAAAGAGTGCTGGGGGAATGTAACCTTACGTACGAGTTACTCAACACGACGCTGGTTCAAATCGAAGCAATTTGCAACTCCCGGCCGCTTACTCCCATCTCGTCGGAGCCAGAGGACCTGCTGCCTCTTACTCCGGGGCATTTCCTGATTGGGCGTCCCCTGACCTCGTTGCCGGTGAAGGATATCAGGGAGAGGAGCATCAGCCATCTCAGTCATCACCAGCGTATTGAGCAACTCCGACAGCATTTCTGGGCCAGGTGGAGCAAAGAGTACGTGTCGGAGCTTCAGGTCAGGTCAAAATGGCGGACAAATAAAGAAGCAGTGCAGTTAAATACGCTTGTCCTGATCAAGGAGGATAACCTGCCGCCAATGAAGTGGAAGCTGGGTCGCATCGCTGCCATTTACCCTGGAAAGGATGGGATCACAAGAGTGGCTGATATCAGAACCGCCGCTGGACTGGTTCGTCGGTCCTTCAGCAAGATCTGCCCGCTGCCGGTATCAACTGGATCGGGTTGAAAGGAAGGCTTTCAACGCCCGGGGGCATGTTGGGGCCTAAGAAGCCAGAATAGCGACTGATCAAATGCATGAGCAATGCGTTGCGCGCGGCGCATCACTTCTATTAGTTTTAAGAATATATAGTATCAAAATTTGCATGTCACTGTTCGCTAACCACTTGCTAAGAGAGTACACGTCTCAAACTTTACACCTGGAGTTTTCCTTCGCCAAATCCATCAGACCCCTGAACAACACTACTATATATAAATTATAAATTGAAAGAGATGTCATATACTACAGAAAAAGTGACCAAGTTCCCTGTCAGCAGGGCTGGGAGCGAGTCGGACTTCAGTACCTATTCAAAAAAGACACTATATTGTATATTTTTGTAAACATATAAATTGTATTTAGGTAGCATTGTAACCCAGCAACAAATTAACGATTAAAATGATAATTTGCTTAAGAATACAGAACGAACGGTTAGAATATTTTATTCCTATGGATATTTGTTTCTTTGATTTGACTATCATTTCCTTATCAATATCTATTTAAGCATTCCTGATAATCATGGGTTCTGTATTCTAATGCATGTTAAAAGTCTTTGTGCAATTATTTGCTAGGCTCTCCCATATTAACCTATCATATTCTAGCATAACCTCAATAAGATGATAACAATATAGATTTTTTATAAAATGATTTTGTTTGCACACGGTTTTAAATGTTTTTAGAATTATATAGATTTTATTTTTTCTGTCCCTCAGCTTTCTAGGATCCACCAACTCTATCCACCAGAGAATCATATAGTACCCCGAAGTTCACCGTGGTTTATAGTTTCGCTTGGTCTGAGTAGATCTTTGCCTTTCTTAATCTCTACCGGTGGACCCTAGCCCCGGTGGTCTCTACCTACAGTCGCAATTAAAGAAATCGTAGCTGCCGAGATGCTACCAAATATGTGAACATGCACTCTTTGACTCTGACGATGTATCGGATGGCGACTGTACAGTGGAGTTCATAAATAGGTATCTGTGCAGCTGAATGCATAATATGTAAACGCTTACTACTTATTGTCAATGTCCTAAGGGTGTACAGATATTTTTGAAGCCTTGGAAATGCTCATATATTTATGAACTCGATTGTACCACATTTTTAGGTATGAATTTAGTAAAACCGCTTTGTTTGAAACCATAATATTGCCGAGAACCGATAGATATGGGTAACCCTTCCCTGAAGTCTTTCCCTGTCAATGTTCGAACCACTGGTAATGCACTGTAAGAGATGAAAGAATTAAAAGATTTACTCATGACTAATGACTAATGTTAAATCACAATGAACTTCAGCGTGCTATTCAATGCACTGGTGACATAATTAGATGGATCCTACTGGAAATTAGGGGTTCTGTAGGGAAGACTAACGCTTCGTCGTCGTCATCTTATAGTGGCTATGATACTCTACGACCTTATGGCCTCTCCACACAAGGAGCCATGAGGGGCGATGATATGGGATGCAGATGGTATGCGTCGAGAGGCGATACGCAATATTGCCATCTCGTTCTGTTGCATAGCTACGTCCCGCATGATGGTCCAATGTGTGGAGGGGCCATTATACGAGTATCGTAACTCTTGATGGCCTGTCCACACAATGGCTCATCATGGATCACATTGCGGGGCGCAGCTATACAGTAGAAAGATGTGACAATATTACGTACTGCTTCTAACGCATAATTGCGTCCCGTATGATGGTCCAATGTGTGGAGGGGCCATTATACGACTATTGTAGCTCTTGATGGCCTCCACACAATGGGTCATCATGGATCACATTGCGGGCACAGCTATACAGTAGAAAGATGTGACAATATTACGTACTGCTTCTAACGCATAACTGCGTCCCTTATCATCGCCCATTATGGGCCATTGTGTGGACGGCCCATGAGAGTAGAAACGGACATTGGCCATAGTAGTGGGCAGCGTCTGGGCCTTGTGCAGCGTGTACCTACTCAGGACGCACGCTACGAATTGATATTAGTAACATAGTCCTACATGTGACATTATGATTTGACCCTCGGTTACAGTGCGATAGAAGGTAGAAAAAAAAATATTTCAGAATACTAGTTCCATATTTTATTAGTATCATATTTTATTAAAAAGTGGCAACACCGTAGTATCGTCCTTTTCAAATGAAGATGTGTAATAAAACGGGACAACACTATGATGTTGCGACTTTTTAATTTCTACATTTTCTGTCTCTGTCGACCGCGACGACATGTGTTTACCGTATTGCAAGATTAGTACCTTCCTACAGTGCATCCAAGTGACTGTTGCCATTTTATTGACTGTCATGCCATGCGTCACTTTCGCACTTGCATATTTGTTAGAACGTGACACCTATGAAGATAGCCGATAAAAATTCGACCACAATAGACGATAAGTATAAACCTGTAGTCACTTTTACAGAATTTTGCTACTAATGTTATTTTTTAATTTATTGTATCGCGATTTGAATGAAATAAAGCCGCTAAAAGTATTCAAAATGTTTTATTGAACAGTATACCTGCATATTTTAATAAGTAACCTACATAAAATGTCTTGCAAAGCATTTAGGTTCACAAACCCATTAAAACAGACACACGTACCAGCTATTTTCATAAACGGTGTTTATATGCTGATTTAATATTAGGTTGTAGTGGATATTTTCAGGAAGTACATTTTAACTTGTTGTTTAGAGCAAGTTTGTATCAAAACCATGAATCAATTTGCAAAGGTCCTAGAGATAGCTATTAGACCAAACTTTTTCGATAGAACAATCTATTTTATAGCAAACATTCAGAAATTAAGATAGTTTGCAATTTACACTTCAAAAGTATTTTTAGCGTTTAAAAGTGACTATATGGAGCCAGCATTTTCTTCACCTACTCGCCGTCTACTCGGTTTGTCTACTAGATACAAGATGTCGGTAGTAAATAAGATTGTAGATTATATTATAATAGCTAAGAACGGGAAATCAACAGTTTTTATTCATAAAAATAAATTGCCTATTTTACAATCAATTTAAGGCGCATACAACGAGGTAGTTGTAACAAAAATGCCTATTTTACAACCATGGCTCCATCTTGAGGTGAGTAGGAAAATCAAGCCGTCATTAATTAACTTTAATTGCAATTAATTAACTCGTAAAATAGGCTTATTTCGGTCCCTGCATCGGTTGGAGCGAAAATGAAGATTACAAAAAATAACATATAAAAATGCCTTTCTCATGTTATGTACGACATGTGTATACAATTTAGTTTTCGTAGCGTAGAGAGTGTTTTTTCATAATGGTATATTTTTCATCCACTAATTCCAGCCCTGTGCGTGCTCTGGCGTTGGGAGTGGTATACAAAAGTGTAGCATTCCTTATATTCTTTCAAATCAAATACGCTAAAACTGCTTAATTAACTTGGATTTTATAAAACAACCGTTTTCATGCTCAGCTTTTTTTTTGTATAGCCCGGCCCCTGCACGCTTTCCAATGTTGGTGCCATACAATTAAATAATGCTGAGGTGAAGACCTTTCAAACGAGATACGTTTCAATCGTATACACTCATGGTACAAAATGCCCATTCTCCTTTAGTACAAAATTTTTGTCGCACATTGAGATTTTGTATCTATCTAGTAGCGTATCTGTAGCGTAGAATAAGGAACTCTACCTACCCACCAAATTTCATTCAAATCTGACGCGAAAAAAAAAACGACAACAAAATAAAAATATGCCCAAATATGAAATGTTATTTTGCACAAAAATACTCCGTACGAACCTGGGGTTGGAATCCCCGGTCTGTCTATTGAAATTCACTCACCACACCGCTGGGCTATCAAAGCTGTTGCTGTTATCCAAAATTCTATTACCGCCAGTTTACCAAAATACGCCGAAAGTAAATAATTTGATTAAGAATGCAATTAATCCTCATTAATTACGTCTAAACGAAATGTTTGTTTTCAATTTGGTGAGTTATTTATTCCAATGGCCGTGAATAATTTCCTTTTTAACAGTTTCTCAGCTCAGTAAGTTGACAAATTGATATTTCTTGTCGTAATGCATAAATTAATTCATGCTTTCATCATTTTGATGGACCACTCAAGTCCATCTTCTTTAACAAAGAGCTGTCATATCAGAAGCAGGTTTCACTGGCATTTCTTATCCAAAAATATTCTGGGGTATGGCTATTTGTACTGTAACGTAATAATAGATTCGTTAGCCTATACAATGATATGATTTTTCTGCATATTCTTTTTGGCAGAGGGGATAGTAAAAAGCCGTCTCTTTGTATTTAACTTAGTATTCTACGAGTAAACTGAGTGAAACATTTTGGCTGCTTTATACATTTCAACATACAGGTTGTAACAAAAGTAGCGACCGATACTTGAACAGCTGATAAGGTCAATGACCCTGAGTTTGATTGAGAAAAATAATTGAAATACGTAAAAAAAATATCACTTTGTATGGAACAGCTGATCGAAAATGCACCTATCATTTTTTTATACTACCACAGTGACATATGCTTGTTATACGGCCCGCCTGATGGTAAGCGGTCACAGGGGTGTTACATGCACGTTGCCGACCCTTTAAAAAAAGGAGGTTCACTGTGTTGACAGCTAAAGGAGCAAGCTTTGCTCCGTGGGTCCCCAGCTGTCAACACAGTGAATCGTCTTGGAGCTCTGGCGACCTTACTCACCAACAGAAACACAACGCTGTGAGTAGGGTGTAGTGTTATTAAACTGCGGTGGAGGTACTTCCCCAGATGGGCTCTGCTCCAGATTTGAGCGAGACGACATTCGTTGTGCTGTGCCCTACCACACTAAACGATATGCATCCACTGTGCCCATACCTCTCTTGGTTCCCTTAGTAAACCAATATTTTATAAACAAAATAGCTCTACCTCGTCAGCTTTCTAATAAAAAATATCAAAAAGCTTCCGACTCTCATCTAAGCATTTTTCAAATGACGCATTTCAGGAACTGGTGAAGTATACTGGACTTAGCGAAGCGGATTTATTGGAGAGAAATGTATTGCTCTCGGTGAATTGTGCAAACAGACCACTTACTACTAGACAGGACATCCAAAACTAAGTTCGGTAGACATGCTGGCACCGTCCCATCTCCAAATAACTAATGTAAAAGCGGGCGGTGTGGCTGAAAGCGACGAAATTTTAAAACGTAATAAATATAAGAGCCTGGGCAGAGAATACCATTTGGGGTCGAAACTCTAGGTCAATGGGGTCACATCGCACGCAAGTTTTTTTGTAGAAATCGCGAAACGTCTGATTGATGTAACTGGTGATCTAAGAGCAGATTTAAGATAGGTAGAGATAGGTAGCTTACTGTATATATTTGGAAGGCTCCTCAATTTTGAAAGGTACACGTATAGTGATTTGGGTTTTTTTGAAATCAACTTGTTAACTGAAACTAACTCAAACCTTCACTTTTACCCGGAAAATCAATTGAAGTTGTTTTTTTTTCTAAAATATTATAAGTAAGTTAGTTCTACTATAAGTGAGAATAAAGGGGATTACAATTATGTGTTTAGTGTAAACAGATGGGTAGAACCCATCTTACTCAAAAAGATATCCCATAGCGTTTTATTTCGTTGCAACGTTATTATAAGAGCGATAGTACCATAGTTTATGAGATGATTTTGTCGATGCATATATTATACTAGCTTTTACCCGCGGCTTCGCCCGCGTACTAAACGTAATTTTCAACCGTCTACAAATAAGGAGGTTCTTAGTTGGGCCCGTATATTTTTATGTACCTACATATGTATGTTTGTCCGCTATTATCTTGCGGTTGGCTGAACGGATTTAAATGGAATGGATGGTTGTCGCAAAAGTGATCAAACTGAAAAATTCACCTTGGCGGCTGTTTCTCAATTTTGGCCTCTGATTTGTTATAAAGATCCTCTCGAACCCTTTATATGTGCCTACCGAGCTTTATCACGAACTTAACTCTATAAATTCAAGATGGTGGCCGTTGATGGTGGCGTTGGTGGTTCGTTAGAAATAACCTTTCGGATCCTCGGATATCGATTTTCATCCCGATCAGATCATAACTGAAGAAATTCTAGACGATGGCCGTTTTTCTCAGTTTTAACTTCAGATTATTCATAAAGAGAACCTTTCGGAAATCGATTTTAACACGATCGGATCAAAATCAAAATAATTCAAGATGGCAGCCGGATCTCGCAGTTTTTACTACAGATTCATTACTGAGGAATCTCTCGGATCCCCAAATACCGATTATTATCAAGGTCGGTTTAAAACTCAATAAATTCAAGATGGAGCCCCTTTTCGCAATTCTGATCAAGGACCTATTTTAGATTTAAGGTAGGCAGAGGTAGGTCGTTAGGTAAGTTACACTTACTGTATATATTTCCCATGTTGACTTTTTCACCCCATTTCGTACTCCTATTTACTCATTTCTGGTTAGGAATACTCCTGTGAATAAAATAGTCTAATAAATCTTGTTTCCCGATATACAATCAAATCCCACTTCACCCCTTTAGGAGGAGTATTCTAAAAAATCCTAGCTATTTCCCGCAGCTTCGCCCGCGTACAAAATAAATGTTCAACCGTAACGTAATTTCAAAATCAAGTTGGCGGCTTTGATTCGTTATAAAGAACCTCTTGAACTCTTTGATATGTACCAACCGAGTACATATTACGATCAATGTTGACTTCTGATTCCTTAGAAAGAACCTTTCGGATTCTCAGATATTGATTTCCATCACGATCAGATCATAACTGACGAAATTTCAGATGGCGGCCTTTTCTGGCAGTTTTGGCTCCAGTATCTTTGTAAAGAACCTCTCGGATCTTCCTTCTTATCTCAATTAGAAGGTGAATTCTTAAAAATCCTTTCTTAATGCACCCCTACACCTTAATAAGAAACCTACGTGCCAAATTTGAAATTCTAGAAACAGAAATAAACAACAAAACGACACTCATATTGATATTTTGAGATTTCAACCCCATCGCACCCCAACAGGGAAGATGGTGTATCATAACGTCCACCTCATTGGATTTCAAAATGGTTGTTGTTTTTGATTTCAGCGACCCGATAAACCATAAAAACGATAATCATGATGTTTTTTGACTTTGTTACCCCTTTTTGCCCTCTTAGGGGTTTAATTCTCAAAAAAATCAAATACTTACACGTCTTTACTCATTTATCTTTAGAAATACTCTTGTGTAGTTTTGAATAAAATAGTTTAACTAATCATGTTTCCCCATACATAGTTTGTACCATCATTTCTCCCCCTTTGGAGGTGAATTTTGAAAACTCCTTTGTTTGTGCACCCCTACGCCTTATAAGGAACCTAAGTGTTAAGTTTGGAATCTGTACAACCAGAAATAAACAACAAAACGACACCCATATCTATATTTTTAGAGTTCGACCCCCTCGCGCCCCAACAGGGAAGATGGTATTTCACAATCGCCTCGTTAGATTTCGTTGTTTTTGTAATCAGCGACCCGATAAACCAGAAAACGATACCCATGTTGTTTTTTTTACTTTTTCACCCCTTTTCCCCCTTATATGGGTTGAATTCTCAAAAAACCTGAAACACGTGCTACCTCATTCATCTTTATAAATACTCCTGTAAAGTTTCAGATAAAATAGTCTAACTAATCTTGTTTCCCCATACAAACTTTGGACCCCCGTTTCAACCCCTTAGGAGGTGAATTTTGAAAAATCCTTCCTTAGTGCTCGCCTACACCATAAAAGGAACCTACGTGCCAAATTTGAAGTCTATAGGTCCAGCCGTTTGGGCTGTGCGTTGATATGTCAGTCAGTCAGTCAGTCAGTCAGCTTCTTCTTTTATATATTCAGATATAGATAAAAACACCTTTTTCGTATTTTGATGAGAAACCTTTACTCATAAAATAAAGTTTCTAGCTAAACAGAAAACCTTCCGCCATACAAACTTTCAACACCCTTTTCACCCTTATAAGGGTCGAATTTTCGAAATCGCTGAAATTACTTTTTGTAAACTCCAATGAGGATTCTTTTCACAAAGTTTGTAGTCTATAACTAAAAGGGAAACGCTTCTGCCATACAAACTTTTAACACACTTTTCACCCCTTTTGGGGTTGATTTTTCAAAAACGCTAAAATTACTTTTTTTGTATTTTAATAACAAACCTCTACACCAACTTTTGAGTCTCTATCTAAAAAAAAAATCTTTCTTCCATACAAACTTTCAACCCCGATTTAACCCCCTTAGAAGATGATTTTTTCAAAACCCTTTCTTATTCGTTACCTTCGTTAAACACCTAACGTAATGTGTAAATCTATGCCAAGAGTATTCTACGAAACAGATCTAAGGTAAAGGACCAGTTCAAAATCTACTCTGATCAAACACCGCTACAGCTAAACAAACTAAATGCACTGAAAAAAGAATTGTCTGACAGAATCGCGAATGGTGAAAGCGACATTACGCTAAAATATATTAAAGGCCAGCCAAAAATCATCCGAAACGAACCAAAAAACTAATAAGCAAGGAAGATGAGTTTACAAAGTGCACCGTGATTGAAAGTATCTCTCATCAAATTACAACTAATTATGAAAGCATCATTACTACTAAGAAATCGCTAAAATGTCTATATGCTAATGCACGTAGCATCGTCAAACCCGGTAAATTAGATGAATTGAAATGTGTCTTACAATCATTTACTTGCATTATTCATCTAGTGATACTTACTGAGACCTGGATAAAATCGGATGACGAGGTGAAAATTGTTCAATTGCCAGGCTATACGCATTACAGTAATTACCGGACAGAGCAAAGAGGCGGCGGTGTTTCTATATTCGTTCA
The DNA here is from genome assembly GCA_949128165.1 of Lathronympha strigana. NCBI lineage: Eukaryota > Metazoa > Arthropoda > Insecta > Lepidoptera > Tortricidae > Lathronympha > Lathronympha strigana. The sequence goes on from OX421903.1 coordinate 2,310,596, forward strand.
CAATAACCTAAATCACAGTAACGTAGAAGATTGCAATATAAACGGGAGTCATTTTCTCTGTATACATATAGAAAAATATGCACTGGACGTCCTAGCCATCTACAGGAAACCAGAAGTAACAAACATTCAGGTATTCTTTGACACTCTCGAAATATACCTTGAAAGAACAAGTCGAGCTATCATTTTAGGAGATTTCAATATAAATTTGCTTGGGTCGGAACGCATTACAAACAATTATAGACAGCTGCTGGAAGAGAATGGATACAGAATTCTAAACCAAATCACTACTGAAGCCAGCACACGTGAAAATGAATGTACAAAATCCATAATAGACCATGTATGTACAAACTTGAGTCAAAACAACTTTCACGTGGCGATAATAGATTCCAGCCTATCAGATCATAAGCAGATATACCTCGAGATGAAAACCTACCAACCGAAAGCCGTCAATAGGCAAAAATACGAAGCTATCGACTATCAAAAGCTATATAGTATGGTCTCTGAGTTGCAGTACAACAACGACGAATATAATTATTGTGTGCTAGAAGAGAAAATATTGTACTGCATTCAGAAAAGCAAAACAACTAAAACCAAAATTCTAAATCCACCCAGAGAAGAGTGGATAAACAAAGAAATACTAAAGTCAATCAATAAACGTAATGCACTATGGCAAGAACATAAAAAGAACCCCAAAGACCTGCAAAGAAGAAAAGCATTTATAAAGGAAAGAAACCTAGTTACGAAGTCCATCTCGACGGCAAAAAATAATTACTATACGAAAGCGTTTGCCGAGTGTAGAAGTGATTCTACGAAAATGTGGAGTCTCATAAACAGCCTATCGAAAAACAAGTTGAAAGAGCTCCAAAGTCCTAAGAAACTACAGACGGAAAATGGAACAGTGACTGACCCACAAGAAATTTGTAATGCTTTTAACTTATTTTTCTCAAATATAGGAACAGAATTAGCAAAACAAATTACAAAATCTAAAATTACCAACGCAGACAATTCGCGTGCTTCAACAGCAAAATCTCAACACGGACTTACGGCATTTACCCCGGCTACAGAGGAAGAAGTATCTAAAATTATTAATTCTCTCAAAGTTCACACTAGCTCAGGATTAGACGGAATTACTGTAAAATCTTTGAAATGCATTCAAAGTGTGGTGGTGACAGAGTTGACAAAGTGTTTTAATAAATGCTTGGAAACTGGTACATTCCCGGATAATTTGAAAGTCGCTAAGGTAACACCCATATTTAAATCTGGCACTAAATTAGACCCCAGTAACTACCGACCGATATCAGTCCTTCCTACTTTATCTAAAGTCTTAGAAAAAATTATACGAAACCGTTTAGATAGTTACTTGAAATCCATAAACTTTTTATATGACAAACAATATGGTTTCAGACCACAGTCCAGTACGCTAACAGCAACCGTGGACTTGGTAACAAAAATAAAAATAAATATAGATCAAAAAAAGGTAGCGCTTGGCGTCTTCATTGACTTAAAAAAGGCTTTTGACACCGTCAGCCATCAAATTCTCTTGAGGAAGCTAGAGGAGACTGGTCTCGCTGGCGTAGCCTTAAGGATTTTTGAATCATATCTGACAGGACGAAAACAAATAGTAAAAATCGGCGACAACCAAAGTAGGGCATTACCCGTCACATGCGGGGTCCCCCAAGGCTCAATTTTGGGGCCACTGCTATTTCTTATTTACATAAATAGTGTAAGTGACATTGGCCTTAAAGGGGAGGCAACCTTATATGCTGACGACACTTGTCTGTTTTACTTTGGAAGTTCTGTGCAAGACCTAATAACTGACGCTCAAACAGACTTAAATATACTAAACATGTGGTTACAAAACAATTTACTCACAATTAATATCGTAAAAACTAATTACATTATATTTGCACCTAAGAATAAAAAAATTATACACAACCAACATATTATGATAAACAATCAAAAAATAAACAACATTGATAGTGAGAAGTACCTAGGCCTCATATTAGACAAACAAATCACCTGGAAGCAGCACATAGACAAAATCAAACGAAAAATTACCTCCCTCACCGGAGCTTTACGTGGCATAGCGAAATGTCTTCCTAGTGAAGTACGCTTCATGATTTATAACTCTCTTGTAAAGCCACACATTGACTATCTCATTGAAATATGGGGTACGGCTGCAAATATCCATATAAAAGCACTACAAATAGCCCAAAATAAATTAATCAAAGTATTATTCAACTTTAATCGCTTAACCCCAACAAGTAACATCTACAAATCAACTAAAATAATGAATATACACCAAGCATACACTTATTATACTTGTATATTAATACGCAAAATCCTGCAAAAAGATCTGCATATAAAAATATCCTTCACTAAAAAACAAGATATACAGAGAATGAAATTAAGGAATGCCAATGACTTGATACTTCGTGCTCCGCGTACAAATTATGGTAAAAAATCCTTACTTTACGAAGGTGCAAATTTGTACAATAAACTGCCAAAAACCGTGAAAGACGCCAAATCTATTATTACATTTAAAAGGCTTTTAAAACATCATATAAAAAATCAATAACCCAAAATAATATCTCTTAAAATGTTTAAATATATATATATATATATATATATATATATCAATAAAGGCGGGATCACACAAAAAATAAAAACACGTACGATAAAAATATAAATAAACAAATACTCCTAAAATATATTAAATAAATAAATAGTTATAACACATTTGTCTTTTAAACATATACCGTTATAAAATATGAGTAGGAAATAAACTAAAATGGTTACTTACTATAATATATTAAAACACGTAAATAAAGTAAACCAAAAATGAATAAACAGCTATTTATCTTTGATTATACACATATAACAAATAACTGTAAATATTAAAATGTACCACTACCAAATACAACGATCACAAGCGCTTTGTCACCTCCATGCTCTTTACATCCGTGTAAGTAGCACAGTCTTATCTCTGACGCTAATGAGCCGAACCGGCCGGCCATACCAACGGTGAACTATAACTACACATTGTTTGTTTAGCTTTTGTTTTGTATACCCACCAAAATAAAAAATGTATAATCTACCTTTATGCTTTTAAGATACAGGATATTGTATTGAAATGCTTAAAAGTTAAGTTTAAGTATCCGCTCACCGATAAAAATAAAAATAATAATAATGCATGCTTAAGTAAAATTTCTCATATAAGTGAATATGTATGTATTCTTATGAGGAAATAAAGATCTTTGAACCTAAATTTCAGGATCATACGTTTAGTAGTTTTGGCTGTGCGTTGATCAGTGAGTCAGTCAGTCAGGACTTTTCCTTTTATATGTATAGATTAACACTTGTTTGTACACGAGTAATCCGGAAACCTATTCAAACATGTTTAGTGACATTTCGATGCGAACTTCCGTAGAAATGATCAACATGACATGCTAATGACATGGGGAATACGAAGTGGATATGTCAAGTCTCCAGGGGAGATGAGACTGCTTAACGACATCTACGTGGATGAGCTCCGTGGCGTGCTATTCAAAGCGTAGTCTACATTAGGTTGTCTATGATTCAACAGGATTTCATCTAAGTTCCGTACGAGTATCAGGGCAGACTTATGACTGAAGACAATTTATTAAGTCCCTCAGCCTTGTATAGAGCTCTAAAACAGGTATGGCTTAGTGAAATTACTATTGCTAGTCATATACGGTAGAGAATATTAGCCGGATTTGTGAATCATTGTATGGAAATTTTGTCTGGCGGATGCCCGGTAGACATATTGTAACGGAGCCACGTAGTTACGTCGCCTAAATTAAATTATAAGTAGTGTTACGTTTTATATGTTTTGGTTTTGTATTTGATGGTTGCATTGCTTTGGTTTTACTGTTATGTTGTAAACTGTTTTTTGAAATAAATAAATAAATAAAGAAACAATAAATAAATAAATAAATAATTTTATAGGACATTCTTACACAAATTGACTAAGTCCCGCAGTAAGCTCAAGAAGGCTTGTGTTACGGGTGCTTAGACAACGATATATATAATATACAAATACATAAATACATAGGGAAGAAAGAAAAAAGAAAGAAACAAAGAAATAAATGAATAAATATATCATGTATATGGCTGGCAATTCGGATTGTAAACACAATACAGTACCCCAAGAACGCCGGTAGCATGTTGCACGTCCTTTATCATCGTTATCAGCCACAAGACGTCCACTGCTGAGCGTAGGCCACGTTCAGCAAATGCCACATTGATCGGTCACGCGCCCGCATCCTATGGATTCCTGCTCCTCTACCACCTGGTACAAGAGAGAACCTGAGAGAGGAGAGGAACTGATGACATCATCAGTCCCTCTTGTGGGCGCCGTCCCGTACATCGCTTTAATTTCATTCAACGTATTTTGCACTAAACTTAAATCATGTTATGCAGCTTGTGAACATGATTTTTATACTATCAGGTCTATAATTTACACCGTTCCTTTATATCTTCTAACAAAGGCTGCCACGGCCACAGAAAACTGCTAATAATTATACTCCCATTGTCTATTTGTGCACGAGCGAGGCGAGTTTTCTAGTAACGGGTTCTTTCTCAGTAATCCAGTCATTGAAGTGACATCTTGTATGCAAATTGAGATTGTTTGGGAAATCATTTATAATAGCTTTTTTTTATTATGTACTTAACAAAATCCAACAAAATATCATTACGTGTAACAAACGTTTTTCTTGTATGATTTATATATATATATATTATATATATATATATATATATATATATATATATATATATATATATATATATATATATATATATATATATATATATATATATATATATATATGTGTTTTTTTAGTCGTTAAAGTGAGTGCGGATTATATTTATATTTGTTTCTAGCAAAATAACACATCTATCATTCGTGCCGTACATTTTTTAGATTTAACGGTTTTGTGTGAATAGGTTTTCTTCGGTTTCGCTTTTAAAAATAGAAGACAAATATGTCGACATGTTTACAAACAAGAAAAATATTTACTACCGTATAAATATATTTTCTATAAATATCCCATACAAACATATTTTGAGCAAATCGGGATATTATAATTTAATGTCTGTCAAAACCGTATTTTTCCTTATACCTCTATGCATTTTCACTGACAGTGGTTTGACTGTCGACGTACTTACTATCAGCGAATTTATTAAGGAATGTATTTCCTCTAAAGGAACTGGTCTCACCAGCGGCGATCAGCGATCAGCGAGTAGTGATATTTTTCCGCGAGCGAGTGATTATCCTAGAAAAAATACTCGCTGGCAGTGTAAACAGCCAGCAATTACCAATACCCCTCTTTTCAGATTTCCTTATAGGATCACTTTGTTATTCGTCCGTTCGTCCGTCCGTCTGTTAAGACCCTTCAGCTCAGGAATGCATATCAAGTTAAAATTTATAGTACCTACATACACAGATATGCGGATTCTTGAAGCTGTGAAAAAACCAAATCTCTACGTCAACGAAAAAGATATGGTGATAAATCTGCAATGGGAATCAAAATGTTTAGGGTACTTCCCGTTAACCTAGAATCACGAAATTTGGCAAAAAGCAAGAGCTTAGAGCACAAGTACAAGAAAAAATCTGAAATCCGTATAATCCGCATACTAAAAGTTCCGTGCCACCAGTATTTTTAAGTTAAGGGGGGGTGCATCCTTTGTGCGGAAACCTCGGTGGGCGAAGGTCCGACTCGCACTTGGCCTGTTTTTTATTCGGGAGAGTATGGAGCCATACGTTGAAATGAAATTACTTATGCGAAAAATTGGCTGCTGATATAGCCTTTGGCTACTGGTTCGCTAGGAAGCTCGACTTGCTGGATTGAGCGTTACCAATGAGACTATTGCAGACGGAAATCCTTTGTTTTCTTTCCAATAAATAAATACTGGTTTGTTATTTCCCGTTTGAGAAAAACTTACCTTTTTGACGTTGAAACCTTAAACAATGATATCGTGTTGTGCTTGCTATTAAAAAAAATAAAAAGAATTAAAAAAACGACAGGTAATTCCATCGTATATGTAACTGACATTATGTGACATTTCGTGGCGGTATTTTGGCGAACAGATTCGCTAAGTGTAATGGTTAGGTTAAGCTTAGACCCACTTGCACTGGAGTTTAACTGTCAAATCCCATACAAAAAAACGCTTAACTCCGGGTTATGTCGCTAAACCCGGGTGGTGCAAGTGAAGCTTAGCTTGTTTTTAGCAGAAATCCTTTGACTTCCTGCTTCCTGGGTGACTATGTAATGATGTTTTTAGGGCCCAATAGATTTTTATTATTTATTTAATTTTTTCATAGGTTTGAAAAAAATATTGAAAAAAAATATATTGAAAAATAATTAAAATGATGAAAACGAAAGATCCTAATTGACAATAGACTTGAAGCGAATTTGCCAACTTCAATTAAGGATATAATAATGTAAATATATTTTTTTCGAAATTTAAATAATAACTGTAAATGTAAGTACCTAATATTAAAAGGGCCTTAAAACCTTCAAAATAATATAGAAGTATTTTAATAGTTTTGTAAAATATTGAACCTGATTGTGTCACCTATTAATATCCTACCTAATTATTCAATACATAGGGAGGTGCTAATGGGACGTTAATCATTAGAATTAAGTAGAAAATAACAATTTTATTATCTTAGTAACTATTATACAAACACTAGTTGATTGTAGGTATTAATTTAGATTTAATTAGATTTAGGTAGTTATAATACTTTAGTTTAATTTGCCTAGGTTGTAGTTTAAGAGAATAGGAAAGCTAGTATTTAGAGTTGTTTTCAAGGTTATTTATTCTAGGATTAAGATTATTTATAAGGTCTAGATTTAAGAGTGGGGTCGAAGCCTAGATCATGGTCTGGTTACGAGAGGGTTGGACGGTCTTCCAGTACGATACCCCACGTCCCTCGGTCGTGCTTAGCGTGGCGGGGTCCGATCAGGTAGCCAGGAACGTGGCGAAACAGGGAATCGACGGTTGTTCAAGGTCGACGCAGAGGCAGCGCTCTCCAGCAGTCGGGCGGTCGGAGGATGCTCCGGGCAGTAAGTTGGCCTCGAGGTCCGAGGTCAAAGGCTGGCAATATGCCGAGCCCCTACGGTGTTCCTGGAACGCGTCCAATGGTAAAATTTGGCTCGAGTTCGAAATTCGTCCTGGACTGGTAATCATCACACGCTAGCACTAGCAGGAGTGGGGATTTATTAACAATGAGCAATCATTGAGTGTGATGGGCAGTCCAGGTACATGAAAAGCAGTGCGGTGAAATGAGAAACACATGCTGGATGGTACTTGTAAGCAATATTAAAATTAGCGGCTGTGAATTAATTGCGCAAGCAATTAAGGCACGTAACCATAGGTTACGACAGCATGGGATTCTCATAACATTACAAAGAGAAATCGGTGCAGTAGAAGAGTAAGCGTGATTGTAAAGATTTATTTATTTTTTTATTTAAGCAAACCCTTTCTTATAAATAATATTGTAGAAATACAACTAAAAATTATAAGTAGGTGTTTATTTATTCTGTAAAGCTAAGCTAAGTAGCGCATTTCATTATTTATAAGCAAAGGCTAACAAATTTTAAATCGGGCAAAATCATCTTGCGAAAAACAAGCATAAAAAAAATAGAAAAACATAGGATAGAAGAAGTAAGCACCTTTTTTTTATGCGGGAAAACCTTATAATCTAGATTAATACAACTATAATTATTTCTACGGGACTACTGATTCATATTAATTGATGAATAAATAATTCCCACAATTATTCATGAAAGCCTAATTGAAATGCAATGGTTAACCTAGAATATTCTTGCACATGGTCAATCCAGACAAAGAAAGACCAAAGGTCAACAGGGCTTCTACGTACCGTTATTTATCGGTTGCTACGTATCTATTACAATACTGGCTAAGCTACTATATTAAATTTACTTACTAAGATATGATTAATGCAACACTTACCCTTTTCGGGAATAGCACTGGCTCTAGACTAAAAATATATTTAATTAACTTAAAACGGCAGCGCCGGCGCCGCGAGCGCTCCAAGGGCAAAACGTTAAATCAAGTCGCGCAGCCGTGCGTTGTAACAGCGGCCGGGCGAATGCGTGGCAGGCGGCCGCGAGCGCAGGCATCGGCGGAAGCCGCGATGGAGGGGCGAGGCGGCAGAGACCGGTCGGCCGTACGTGTATATATAAAATACCTAGCACGGCGTAGTAAATCTGTCTGTGTGTTGAAAATAAAATTGTAATTTTACGTTTAGTTTTAATAGTAAGTAAGTGGATAAGTATTTAAGGTTATGTTTTTACAATAGTTTAGCTTTAATTATGTAGTTTATTGTTTATACACTTTTTATTGTAAATATTTACATAATTTCAAAAGAAGTTAATGTATAAGGCAACAAATAACTTTCTCTGCTTAAGGTAATAAGGACCATTCACGCTATACGTGACAATTGTTGTAACTGATAAGAGTAAATAAATAGAAATGTAAGTATGAAGGACCCAGGACAATTGTATTTTGTCTGAATCGAAGTTTCTGTAAACAAAAAGCTTGATATTGATAAAAAATTAATCAATGTGTTCAATAGATATGGTGGAAATATTCGGGGCCACTGGTGTGTTCTGCAGCCGTATACGTTGGTCTGATCAGATCCGCTCCGCACTTGACTCCACAGTCCATAATGCCCTCCATACCGCCAGAGACAGAAAAGGTTGGAGAAATATCGTCCTTGAGAAGGTGATGCAGAAGGGAGGTCCCGACCCTCAATTCTGAGGAACACGACTCAAGGAGGAGGTGTGTTCTCGGTAGCTCAGTTGGCAGACCGATCCAAGAGTTGTTGGTTCGAGTCCCGCTCTAGGCATAAGTTTGCCCACGTTTCTTTCTTTTCGCAGTCTTCTGAATAAATACGACAAGCGTCTACAATAAGTATTTACGAATTTGTTACAGATACGCAAATCACACAACCAGCACGTATTGAAAATGCTTACACAAATTCGGAAGAGATACGGCTCCGTATCTCAGCTTTCATCAGAACAAAACGAGCAAATGCATTGTTGCATTAGCAACAATTCCAAACACGATCCAACTGCGTGTCGTAATAGCTTAGCGGGACACACGGCTGATGCGACTGGGAACCCTATGTTACTTTCTGTTCTAGTCGTTGACTTAACGAAGTCTACAACTAGAAAAGAAAGAACCAAGAAATTTTAAGGTCGACACGGCCTTCAGTAATGACTATACATTTCTCGGTGACTCCTGTCACTAATCTTTTATTTTTGCGCAGTGCAGCGGCTCCGTGCACTGCGCTTTTGGGCCTGGTTATTCTTCAAGCTCCACCCAGTATACTTAAATAATGGCGCGTCATTCAAACCTGTGATCACCTGTGGCGTTCATTTCATTTCAATTTTAGATGACACTTGCCTGCTTGATTGTGCTGTGTGTTTCATGCTCTGTCCCAACGAGCTGGCAACACCCCCGGCCCGCGTGTCGCGAGCCTACGTTCCGGCAGCCTGATGTCTGGCCACACTTCTAGCTATGGTGTCACGAGCATCTACTCCGGCAGCCTGACTGGTCTGGCCATCCTCCGAACAGGTGAAAGAGATATCATCCATAGGGTGTAATACTTTTCCAACAAGCTGGCCACACTTCCAGATTTGGGTCACTAGCATCCGGCAGCCTGAATGGTTTGGCCATTCTCCAAACAGGTGAAAGAGATACATCGTCCATAGGGTGTAATACTTTGCCAACAAGCTGGCCACACTTCCGGCTATGGTGTCACGAGCATCTACTCCGGCAGCCTGAATGGTCTGGCCATTCTCCAAACAGGTGAAAAAGATACATCATCCATAGGGTGTAATACTTTTCCAACAAGCTGGCCACACTTCCAGATTTGGGTCACTAGCATCTACTCCGGCAGCCTGAATGGTTTGGCCATTCTCCAAACAGGTGAAAGAGATACATCTCGTTCATAGGGTGTAATACTTTGCCAACAAGCTGGCCACACTTCCGGCTATGGTGTCACGAGCATCTACTCCGGCAGTCTGACTGGTCTGGCCATCCTCCAAACAGGTGAAAGAGAAACATCATCCATAGGGTGTAATACTTTTCCAACAAGCTGGCAACCCTTCCGGCCCTTGTGTCGCGAGCCTCCACTACGGCAGTCTGGCTATTCTTCAACCGCCAGCCGGCATAATGGCGCGTCATTTATACCTGTGATCACCGGTGGTGTGCGTGCCAATTCTATTTGTAAAAGTGGCAGATTTAAATCTCGCATTCCTTATTATACTGTCGTTCTATTATAACAAGAATGCATTTATTCAATTGAGTATTTTTTTTTGGATTTGATTGGTTAAGACTCCGCTGTCTGTTTATCTGTCCGTCCGTTTGTCTGTCCGTCCGTCTGTCACCGTGATAGTTACACAGTTGAAATCTTCACATTTGATTTTGGCGCCTGGATATATAGTACCTATCACTTTGTGTGTAATTATAGTCATAAACAATTACGAAACAATAATTTCATGCGCCAATGGTCCAAGTTGTTTGGTTATAACGTCCACTCTCTGTATCGTTACTATGACGGTTACTTTTTATATTCGTACGTGTGTCTATGAATGTGTTAGCATTAGTGTTCATTTTAAATATTTTGTGATTACCTTTGAGATCCTGTAACGGCTTTCTGAGTATATTTTGGTGTTTAAGTTAAGTTTATAGCTGTCGGTTCTCCTTAACACAGATGGGTATTTTCAGAAAAAAGTGCACCAATTTATTAAAATGGGTCCTCGATTTTCCATACTTTTTTTTTGTCAGTTTTGTAACGGCCCATGCCAAATGAATGGAAAAATGCGTTACGAAACTCACTAAAAAAAACGGGACACTCTTTTTCTTTTTTCTTTTTTAGTTTTGAAAATGCCTAGATAACAAAAAAAAACGGCTTAAGATTGTCACTTTCCTGTTCTAAAACAAATATTTAGACAAAGATACTGGTAGAAACGTTGGCGCATATATAACAGTTACCTAGTTCATAAAGCGATAGACCATAATATTATTATAGCTATCTCTAAGTATACAAAGGCTTTAGTTTTAGTATCGTTATCCCTAAGTATACAAAGGCTTTAGTTTAAACTTTTAAATGTAATCTTCAAACACTCAATAAAGGCCAGCACATAAAAATAAACAAACAAGTGTCTGTCAAGTACGAGTGTGCCAGAAGCCACAAATAATTCAAGTGCGGCTACGTTGACCTCTTACAAATAGAATACTTTAGTAGTCCGCTCCTTTCAAAACACGTTGAGTTTTCTATCTAGTTTGTGTTGGAAAATGTAGCGGTTATAAAGTAGAGTTGTTTGCCAGCGCTGGTAATTGAAGGTGTTGGGTGCATTTTGTATAATATAGTGAGTGCTAGATAATTGCAATCTCATGGGGCTTCCAATTTTAGTTTAATAACCTAGTACCTATTCTAATTAAGGAGGTTGCTTCATAGTATACAGGGGGTCCCAATACTATGGGACATGAAGGGAAAGTACCTTGAATATCGTAGATAGGAATTGTTTTGCTGAAAAAAGACTTTATGTTATTTTTAATAGTTAGTAATTCTCCATTCAAAGATATATAAAAAAATTACTTAATTGTGAATAATTGATTTCACCTTGTTCTTTTAAAATACTATGTTAATTAAGAAGAATGTTTTTTTGTCCATTCTTTCGATTGGTATCATAAAAATAGGGATGATGAAAATGGAGATGATGACTGAGAGAATGCGAATTCTCCCCGCATTCTCTCAGTCATCATCTTAACCCTGTGAAAACGAGTGCTGTAAACGGGCTCGAAACGTATAGGATCATGGTGTTAATAAACGCGATTAATCCGTTCTAAAGTGTTTAATTTCTAGGGATGATTTATTTTTCACATTTAAGTCGGTTCGATTTTCAGACGAAGCAAGTAATTTTTAAAATATCTTTGAATGCAGTATTACTTTTAAAAATAGCATAATGTCTTCTTTCAGCAAAATATCCTATCTACGATTTTTAAGGTATTTTCCTTTCACGTCCCATAGTCTTGGGACGCTCTGTACTCTATTATGGTTCAAAACCTGTTAAAATAATAGATAAAGAGATGAATGATAACAGAGGTAGTAGCGTTATGGTTGATGTTATAGTAGCTACTAATTTATTTTAATTTAAGTTTTTATTTATTTATTTGAAAAACATACACCACATAATTATACAATAAACAATATACAATATTATGAGAATAGTATAGCTAAGGTGTATTCGGGTAATTCCGAATGTCGGAAAATGTCGGGTAATTCAGAAAATGAACTCTAATACGATGGAAATATAGGTCAGAATTATCCGACATTCGGAATTATCCGACACTCGGAATTGCCCGAAAACACCTTATGTATTAGTTTGAGAGCGTTAGTAGCCCAGCGGTAAGTCTGTTTGTTTGTCCGTCTTTCACGGTCTAACGGAGCGACGAATTGACGTGATCTTTTAAGTGGAGATAGTTGAAGGGATGGAGAATGAGATAGGCTACTTTTTGCCTCTTTCTAACGCGAGAGAAGCCGTGGGAAAAAGCTAGTTATGTATAAATATCCCATCAGAACGTAATTTGAGACAATCGTGCTGTTATAATTTAATGTTTGTCTCAGCCGTATCTTTCCTGGTTCAATTCCGAATAGAGCTTACTACGTCTTTAACCAAAGCAAATATCCGCCAAGTTCCGATCGCTTTGGTAACAAAAACTAATTGGAGTTCAAGAGTTACGGCCGCCTTATTAAAGGCTCAAGTCACAGGCGAGCAGCGGTCTTCGAGCAACAGAGGCTTCCAACGCGTTGGCAGGGAGACGTCATAGCGACATCTTACCGTAAAATTATTCTGTCACCTTTTGCTGGGGAAACGTGCACACAGACGCACTTCTCACACACTACATACAAAATACAATCTGTAATGACGACACTAGCACATAGAAAATGATACAACTACACTGACAAGTCTTGCACACTTCGATATATTTTAGTGTACGGACTAGTGACAACAGAGCCGCGTATGCCTATTTGGGCTTGTACTTCGGCACAGGAGAAACGTTACATAATTAATTATGGCGACTTCCCTCCCTGTGTTGCTTGAAGGTAGCGGTAAAATATAACCACGAATCTGTAGAAGAGATACCCACAAAAACATTTTTTTCTAAATCAGATAAATTTAATGTTTTTCCTACTCAAAATCACGAGCTCTTTCGATCCTAGTCGGGGAAACAATGACTGAAATAATTGAAATGCAACAATGCTCTCAAGTTCATGGAAGGAGGGAGATAACTAAGATACGCTACGGAGCGTAAGCGATTGGCATTTTGACTACGCACGCAGTTAAGATGATCTTACGAATAAATAATTTTGTGCAGGTGGGCTAATACATAGTTTTTGTAGTATTGAGTAGTAGAGAACTTATAACAGAAGGTATAATTCCGGGGTTTATCTCAATTTATCTGGAAATATAGGTATTTGTCATGTAATTTAAACTTCCGTGAGTCATACTGATATTAAATTGCAACGGTTACCACTCACGTATTTTTATTACAATAGGTGTGACATGTGTTGACTGCATCGGGCAGTCATCGTTGGACAGATAGAGTGGAGTTGTCACCTTCGCGGCTCGGGCATCACCGAGTGATGCCCGATGCAGTCGAAACATTTCACGCCTATTGTGATAAAATACATGAGTGTTAACCGTTGCAATTTAATATATTTGTCATTAACATTTAGCTAGTGATGTCGTTTAGATTTATTATTATCACTTAAGCTTGCTCTCAGTGCATCCTTGTCGCGTCAATGCTTTACAGCGATGTGTAGGTACACAATTATTATATCATATGAAGATTTTATACGAGAAATTTTATAAGGTACTAGGGTGCGTAGACAAATTGCCAATCGTTAACGCTCTGTAGCCTAGCGTAGTTATCTCTCTCTATCACTCTTCCTTATTAGCGCGACAAAGACTGTTTGTCTGTCTACGCACCCTGTAATCTGCCGCTTATAACATGGACACTCCCAAACTTTTCCTTGTTAGTACGCAAATATTGAGAATAAACTTGAAATGTTGGCTTTACTAAACTAATATTTATATTAGTTTGAAATGCTAAGTTCTGGTTTACCTTAATGTTTGCTAATGAAAGTTTTACCCTAATTCAGGTACGATTGCTTCAACTTAATACCAAAGTGTAGGGGAGAGTGGGATAATTGCGAATACTTAAGGGAAAACTGAGATTAGAAAAAAAAATTGAATTACACAAGCTACATATTATTTATTCATTAGTTTACCTAATCAGCTGTATGATTTCATAATCAACAGAGATAAATTTTAGAATGAAATATAATTATAACAAAAAACGAAACCGTCCGGTATTTCCCCTCATCATATGGGATAATTACGGACGCTGAGTAAGATAATAACGGTTTCGGTTAATTGGCAAACAAAGCCCTTTGAAATGTTTTATCCTTTTGTACACTCCTCATGGGTCCATGAATTACTTTTATAATAATACACTATGCGTGTATGTATATTATTTTAAGTGTAATGATGATTAATATTATATGGAGTTTAACCAAAATATACGTGGTCTGTTCAAAGGTGTAATCAGTATCGTATTCTGATTAGGAAAAATTATATTTTTATTTATATAGTGAATAAAATATTAGGGAAGTTCGAGATTACCCTAATCCATCGTCAGCCATTAGCCGACTCGTCTAAAAATACATTTTAATATAGCTTGTTACTAACTGTATATATTTTGTTAGTTATCTACCTCCAAATTGTTGATTCTAAATATGAAAACCTAATATTATATTTGAGGTTAGAACCACGACATAGGTATATGATATGAGCGTTTCGAAACGTAGTTTAATTAGTCTTTATTCTACGAAAACTTCCATGTCTTTTCTACAATACGTCACACACGTTTCCCTTGACACCAAAAATTATTAAGAAAACAACGAATTTACTTACTTTGAACAGTGTGCAAGCCCGTTCTTTGACTATTTCTGTTTGGCAATGGGCTCGGGCTCGACCATCATTTGCGTGTTTCGAAAAGTCTCCTATCCTTTTCTAACATACTTAAACTTGCGCGTCCGGTATTATCCGCCGTCCGTGTTATCCCCACTCACCCCTACCAATATTTGCTTTGTATGTAACTTAACAGGCTTCTGTGAGCAAAATTCCTCTCCTCTTTTCTTGGAACTCCTCCTTTTTTGGAAGTTGGTTATTAAAAGCACTGAAATTGGAAATAAGTACCTATTTATAGGATCTTAATTCTCAAACAGTATTGAACCTCTTAAACTAAACCTCCAGAATTTTAGTTATACGTTAAAGTCCTTTCTTTCAGTAGCTCTTTCTATTCCACGTGGAGTATGAGTATTTTAAATATTTAATTTGCACTTCTGTTGGGACTGATCGGTAAGATCTCTGCTACGAAGTACAATACATGCTATCCTATTTACCTAGCAGTTAAAAAACTTACTGTACATAATATTGTTTATACGAAGCAGGAGCCGGGTTCGAATCCTGGTCAAGGCATTTATTTGTGTGTTTATCACGAACATTTGTTCCTGAGTCATGAATGTGTTCTTTGTATTTAAGTATTTATTTATTATATATATATCGTCGTCTAGTATCCGTATCACAAGCCGTTCTAGGCCTACCGTGGGAAGCAAAAAAAACAAAAAAAAGATCATTATAAATGACACGTTTGCAGCAAACAAGTATACAACCCGCACAATACGCTGCGCTGGCCGCCTGTAATACCAGTAACAATGATACTGACAATTGTTACAGCTGTCGCAGTGGTGAGTAGTGGTGACATTGGCGACTATAAAATGCTCATTTAAATTAAACACATTCGCGCCGGGTACTGTCGCTCCGGGCATTAGTAGTTAAATGTTTTTTAGATTAATTTTAATGTCATCCTCTTATATTTATGTAAGTTTATTTTCTGGTTTTACCTGTACTATGTTAAAATAGTTTGCTACTGAATAAATATATTTTACTAACAAATTAGTAGATACACGTTACAGCAAACTTTAATTCAACTAATTTTAATGCCACTAAAGTTTAGTAGCACGAAGTTGTCTAAAAGAGTTCCACTGCTAGGAAAACCCTCCCGTTTTTCTAACACGATTGCTACTACTGTTAACATGCGTATACTTTAAATTATATTTACGCACCAAGGGTAATTTTTCAGACAAAAAAGATAAGTTTCAAATGTGATGTTTGCTTATCACGTTATTTTAAAATACTTACTGAAAAAACTGGAAAAATATAATAAAATAATTCGTCTAAAACTTAAATTCTGCTTTAATTTTTTTCCCGAAAATCCCGAAAGTGCCGGGATTTTTATTTCTCAGCCCCGGTTCTTTACACAGCCAAAAGTTCGGTACCGGGATTTCCCGGGAGCAAACCCTACATTAAACAAGCGCTAACTTCATAACGGATGGATCTAGAATAAGTAATCTAAAATCGGAGTGTGCGCTGGATTAGCATTCTAGTATTAGTTTAGTACGTGGATAGCATCATTGGCATAGATACATATGAAAATAGATGGTATTCGGCAGTCTTCTGTAAATAGGGCCCCCGGTGAGCAGGGCTGTGATCGAACCAGCGACCTCCTGCTTTCGGGGCAGAAAATTGGCAGGAGCCTTGGTCACTTTTTCTGTAGTATACGACATGTCTTTCAATTTATAATTTATATATAGTAGTGTGACTACCTAAAAAAAAACATGAATAAAAACATTTATTACCTACATTTAATAAATGATTTGATTCGTGCTTTACAATTGTACTATTATTATATTTAGTCCGTTTTCCTTTTTCAAGATAACTATAATTGACGAAGATGAAGAGCATCAAAGTTCCGGGGTGGGGGCTGGTGACGTCACGTCAAGAGTTTTACTTAATTGTGACGTCACGAGAAACTTTAATGCACTGTAGTTCCGTCATTTTTCATTGACGAACAAATGAAAAAATATGTGTCGAATATTGTTCAATAATCTAACGGACTTATTAGATTTTTTGTTGTCTAGCCTATTTAATTGTATTAACATGACAAATAACGACAAACCACCAGATCTAAACCAGAGTTTAAATAGGTGAATGAGGCAGGTTAGGTAGGAGTTTTATTGGGTCGCTATTGCTCTTATTTAGCATAAAATACCGATCACATTGATTCCGTACTATCCAACTCTCGGATTACAAAACTTACCCCGACTCGATCCGCGACATTCCGATTGACTGACGAGCAGAAGGCTGTTTTCATTTACTTAAAAGCCGGCCATATACGTTTGGATCTGCATATCCGCTGCATATTGTAGATCCGGCGGATGTTTCCGAACATGGCTGGTTAAACATGGTTGATCCCCAACTTTTTTATTTATTTGGAAAATCCTAGTCGGAGAAAAAAGTGTTCAAAGATTTCTTCCCAAACCGTTACCTACCATTTTTTCATAGATTTTAGATGTTTACGAAATAGAAGGTTGAAAAAATGTACAAAAAGATTTTTTTTACTGAAAAAATAAAATGTTTCAGACACAACTTATATTTTCTGATGAATATTTTGTTTAAGGATGACTCTCACTAGCACGGGACGGGACAGGGAGGGACGGGAAAATCTGTCAATTTCCATAGAAATAATCACATGATAGCTCGGAGCCCTCGGATGTCACGTGACGCTTCCCATAGAAATTGACAAATTTTCCCGCCTCGCCCGTCTCGCCTCGTTCCGTCCCGTCCCGTCCCGTCCCGTTCCGTCCCATCCCATCCCGTCCCGTCCTAGTGAGAGTCATGCTTTAAACTTATTTAAGAAAATAATTTTGAGGCCAAAATACAGTGGTTTGTTTGAGTTACTAGTGATTTACTCTCGAAAATACGAATGAACAGCCTGGAACGTTATAAAGTGATCTCCTAAAATAATACAACCCAATTCTGCGCCCCTAAAGTATGTTTTGTACAATTTATAGCTCTATTAGGGTATAATAATTGCCCATTTAAAGTTAGGAATTGTTTATAAAAGAAATTATATTTTGTAGTTGTGTTTTGTTTTATCTCGTTTACTGGTTTTCTGATTGGTCGTCGTATTTATATTAAAGGGGAAAACCAAAAATATAAATTATGATATCGTACAACCGGATGATGTGTCGATTTCTAGAGAAAGTGCCACGTGATAGCTCGGAGGTCTTTCTAAGGGGTACCTTATTAGTATTTATATTTTCTCAAATAAGTGTAATTAGAGACTCCTGAGTCCGTAAACAAGATGCTAAACTTTAACGTTCAGTAGCGGACGAAACGGAACTGCCTTTGTCGCACTAATAAGGAAAAGTGATAGAGAGAGATAACTACGCTACGCTACAAAGCGTTACCGATTGTCATAGTATCTACGCAATCTGATGCCACAGAGATTTTTTGGACTTTTTTTAGACGTAAGATATCCTTGTACTTAAATAAATAGTTAGTAATAAATAAATATTAAGTATAGGACATTCTTACACAAATTGACTAAGTCCCGTAGTAAGCTAAGAAGGCTTGTGTTACGGGTAATCAGACAACGATATATAATATATAATATACAAATACATAAATAGATAGAAAATTTCCATGACTCAGGAACAAGTATCTGTGTTCATCACACAAATAAATGCCCATACCGGGATTCGAACCCATGACCATCGGCTTAGCAGGCAGGGTCACTACCAACTACGCCAACCGGTCGTCAAAAAACTTAATAAGACTAAGGAAACTTTTAACACATATTTTAAATCAGAATTCTCTCGCTCCAATCCTGGTTCAAATACAACGTTTATTCCCACAACAGAATTTATTTAAATTTAAATATTTTTAGTATTTTAAGCATAATATGGAGATTTCATAAACTACATATGTTTTACATCGCGATATAACATACATTTTTAAACCAGAACATTTTTTCACTAGTGTACTTATTATAATGTTCTTATCGTAAAAATTATACTGTCAAATAATTCTAACTATTTAAAATGAAACAAAATGAGTTTTCATTTTAAACACAAATCGTGCGGAACCGCGCATTACCTTAAACAGGACTTCACAATTTCCGGGCATTACCTCTTCACAATGGAAATGGAAATTCATTTCGGGAAAATATATTTTTGGGGAATTAACATTTCGATATTTAACTTTAGTAAAGCGTTAACATGGCCGATATAACTTTTAACGATTCCCGATATCAAAGTAGAATTTCAGACTCGTCGGGGCTTTTAATTTGGTTTATTTTTTGTGCTTCGCTGTGTGAAAAGGACTTTTATACAGCTTTGACTGAGCGAGATTTTTTTGTGTGGTTTCGAAATTTTTTAAGTTTTTCTGTCCAGTTATTTGCACATTTATTTTTTTATAATACCACGTAAAAAGATACCACGGTCAATTTATCATCAGAATCATAATTTCAGCTGACAGCATCTACCACTGGACAACAGCTCTTATCAAGGATTTTAAATGTCGTTACGCATTTGAAAAAAATTGTAATACAGATTATGACAATATTTTCGTTATACCGCAACAACCCTGTTCAAAATAGTACAAGGCAGAAATTATTATGATTTTCACACCACACCGAAAAAGTAGTAAATTCATAGCGTTTTTAAGGAATAAAGACTCTTAAAGGATGACTCACACTAGCACGGGACGGGACGGAACGGGACGTTACGGGGAAGGACGGGAAAAATCTGTCAATTTCTATAGAAAGAATCAAGTGATAGCTCGTAGCCCTCGGATGTTACGTGACGCTTTCTATAGAAATTGACAGATTTTCCCGTCCCGCCCCGTCCCGTCCCGTTCTAGTGTGAGTATTCCTTAGCCCTTGATCACCTACCCCCCGTTTCACAGACTCATTCAAATTTTTAAAATGTAATAGACCTAAGTGCGAGCAGCCTAGAAACGTGTGTGTCCTTGTACTTCCCGCCTTCAGCCTCAGTACCGCGCCAACGCTCACCGAGGTCGGTTGTTCACGTGTTTACTTTTGGCGAGTATGTTTCTGGCTTCGACCGTCTCTGAGATGGGTGCTTGGCGCATACGTATTTTTATTTGAAATTCATCCCGTAAGGGATAAAAAAAGGATTGAAAGTTAGTAATTTGATTTCTTCTCGCGAAACTGATGGCAGCCACTTTCATAAAAACTAACGCCTACACCAAATCTTGGAATTAGTTGCCAAAGCGAACCCCAGGCTTCCTAAGCCTTAGTTTAAGCCGGGAACATGCTGGAAAGGAGAGTTAGACCTCTTCTTAAAAAGCGACTGCCATCTGAACTTCCAACCCAGAGGGTAAACTGGGCCTTATTGATACTGATATAGAGTAGGTTTTCTTACGTTTTCTCCTTCACCGAAAAGTCATTGGTAAATATCAAACAATACTTCGTACATACGTTCCGAAAAACGCATTGGTAGACGGCAGGATTTGAACCCGAGACCTTCGGATTGAAAGTCCCACGTCATACCGCTGGGCACCAACGCTCTCACAAAGAAACTTACGACATGCAAAACTTTCATTTGGAGCAGCCGAAATGTAGTGCCTCCATGTTACAGAAGATCACAGCCATAGTAACACTGCTAGTTACTGTATATACGTAATGTTGTTCTTGCACGGAGCAAGGCTGCCAAATCTCCTGAGAGTGCATTCTGCTGTCAAGGTTGTGGATTCAAGACTATACACGAGGCGAGCCCTAGTTGAATGAGTGGAGTAATTAAAATACCTATTATCCTTACTTCGTATAATGACTTCGTGAAACTTAGCTATTTATATATAGTTTTATTATACACGGTGCCCGTGAGCATTGCGAGAGATTTTAACAGCGTATTCCTGAGGCTAAAAGAAACAAAAAATGGCATATGATTTTTGGTAACTTCGAGCAAAAAAAAAAAGAAAGAAAACCTTTTTTTAATTTTTTTATATGCTTTGATACATGGTAAGTAACTTCATTTAGAAAAGGCCCACTTAAAATACAAGTTTTTTTTTTGTAGAGCCAAGTTTTGCAAATAAATCACAGTGTCATTTTGAAGTCTGTCAAAAATCATGTCTAGACTAGACCACATAGTAGCATTATCACATGCCAAAACGCGTTATTTACCGAGTGGCGGTAAAATTATATTTAAATAAAAATTGCAATTATCTCATAAACATGTTTTGTTTCTTTTAGCCTCAGGAATACGCTGTTAATCTCTCGCTATGCTCAGTTGGTCTTAAGGTGGTCCTGAGTAGATTTAGACCAGGAGCCATCGAGAATTGTCGTTTAGCGGGGGTGGAGGGCCCCCATTTTTTCTTAAATCATTCATAATAGGACATTTTATATATCATTTCTGGATAGTTTAAAGACGAGGAATACATTTAAACTATAATGTTATGATTTTCTCATACAAAAAAATATTTTTTCGAACAAAAATAATTGTAGATTTTATTTTGTCACTATTTTGCCCATGGAAGACGCAATAGCTTTGACCTAAAAAAAATGAAAACATACTTAGACAATTTATCGCTTAATTATTCCGTGGTGAGCGGCGGCTACGTGCGGCATGGGGCGAGGCGAGCGAGGCCCTCCGGGAGCTCCGGGCGGGCGGTAAAATATATGAAAATCCATTACGACCATGGGCGCAGTACAGCTCATTAAGACTAAGTTTGCTTGCATACAATATGACCATTTATGAGCCACTTGCTTTACGAGCAAGTGTGTTGAAAAAAAAAGAGGTTTCAGCACCTACTTCGCAACTTGCATTTCGTCGTACTCAGGTACATTCAATTAATTGGAACCCTAGGCCACTCTAGAACCATGTTGAAATGACAAGCAGTAAGTAATTTCTCACAATCTGTTTTATAGCGTCACTGTGACATAGTCCTACAGTGGCCTAGAGTTCCAATTGCTTGACTGTACATGTTGTTTCAAAGGTTTCAAAGTTCATAATGTAATATTCTGATTGCAAAGTTTCGGAAACAACCTTAAGAGGACGCAGAGCGTCCAGTGACCCTGTTTATAAAATGTATACTGATAAAGCAAAAATAAGTATAACGAAAGTTTGTGGCATAGACCAAAAGTTGGGAATTACTATGACAACAACGAAAATACGACGGATTAAAAAAAAAATTAAAAAGTTTATAAGAAATCTCAATCCTCTCCACTTTACGTTCTGCGTCCTCTTAACTTGCACATTTTCGTTAAGAACTCCTAACTGTCTGCATAGACAAGCTAATGTCGCGAGCAGTTCCAATGTCACATGTAATTTTCAAAAATACGAGAAGATCGCGGTAAAATTTCATTTTATTTTCTAAGTTTGCAGATGTAGCCTTTGCATCAAAACACATTTATTATCTTGTATTACGGGACACGCGGTTACCGTGCATATTACCGTAGAAAACTTTTGAAATTACCCGTCTTGCACAACACTAACCTGGATGGGAGAGTACTAACCTCTGTATTTTCTCGACGGCATTTTGTGAAAAGTGTCTGGTCTAACGAGACGTATGCCTAGTATAGGAATAGTAGATTGTATATCAAGAGCATAAAGTAGACCATTTAGGCGAGGCTATATTAGCCGTCATTCTCACACGCCGCGCGCTCCTCACAGGCAGCCGGTGGTCCCGGCGAGCGACGGGATGCTTTAGAGCATAAAAAGCGATTTTATGTCGCCTAGCCTCGACTTAACGTCGAACTTTTCGAGCAAGTATGATTTGGCCGATTTCTATATCCATATCCGTCTAGATCGTACGCCGTTGTTAGAATAGTTGCCAATCATCTGTTATCTAAAACTACGAAAACCAACATTGTTGATTAATCTTCAAAAATTATGCCATAATAGTAGTTTATGTGATTGTGTATAATGAAAGGCATTAAAACTCGAGCGTTCATAATAACATCACACGAGTGTTTAATGCTTAAATATTTACAATTACATACACTGCTTTATATACACACATATCATGAGCTCTCCGATGCGTTTGAGTACATAATTATATCGACCGCCATTACGACTTTCAGCAATGAAAACTTTTATGCCATTCAAGTTTTAACATTTATATTTTTAAAATTCAGAGACAAACTAGAGATGGGATTTTCATATCGTTCGATATCAAAATAACGTGCGACTTTCGTGCTTCATTGTATGCAAATTAACAATTAGTTTCAAACTGAACGTCATCTCGACTGATATTAGAATAGAGGTCAAATCATATTTTGCTTGTGTCAGATGTGTTCTAAATATGAAAAAAATAAAATCGAATTCGATAATTTTATTTAGCTATAATAACATTTTCACAGATAAGATATTTGTTGTAACAACAAAAGTTTTTTACTATGGGGGCCTTTATATGCGGTTTCTGAACGCATTATTGAGGGCTAATAAAAAATAATAACATGTGGGTATATAAAATAGCCAAACAAGGACACAGTAAATCGTTTGGGGTTTAAAAAATCCTACAAACTTCAAGCATATGAAAAGTTGCCAACCGCGTTACATTTTAGTGCTACTGCGGTAAGGGGCTACCTACATACTTTTGTATTTTCTGACGGTGCTTAATTTGGTGTGGATAGGCACGGTCTAACAAGTACTCGAATAGCTTAATTAAATTTACAATTGAAACTATTGACATATTTGAACGACGAAAATATACGTAAAGTGCTTACATTTAATTACGTATCTTCGCATGTTTCTACAGTGCTTGGGTACAGATAGCTGCTGTATGTTTTAACAGCTAAATCACTGCACTATAAATATATATAATAAATAAATTGGACCGTGGACTATTTATAAAATGTCTCATTAGCGGTTTAGATATAAGTATAATGAAATTGTGATTATTATAACTGACGCCTAAATAAGTCGAAAAAATAAAGACAGATTTTTTTAATGATGAATTTAAAACCACTGATCAAATTACTAAATTTTGAGCCGATTTGTTAAATTAAAAACCGGCTCCTTCTCAGTTCTTGATATTCTTTCCTTCGGTGTTAAAACAAAGAACTATTCTTAAAAAAATGCTAATTAAACATGGATTAGGTGTTCAGTTGTCAACCCCTTATCATCAGGGTACTCGTATTATATTTAAATGAAACACTTTAAAACGGATTTATTTACCATCGATTACTGAATTAGAAAAATTGGTTCCTGATTAACGATTAAATTTCACCGTGTATACCTAATCTTAACTTGGTGCACAGTCAAACTCCGGCGTTTAGGTGACACTGATGTCCCTATAGGTACTAAAATTTTAGTACCACAGTCCCATGGAGCCAGGAACGAAGCTCTCTTCAGACTTATCTACGTCAATGCATACTCGACGATATTTTTGTGAGAAGTGCAACGCGGGGTAATGGCGCGTACCAGTTTTTATACCGCAGTAAACTTGTCGATTCAACAATATCCATTTGTCTGGTTCAACGAATTTCAAATTTTTTGATTTTCATGCATAAATAAGTTTCGCAAATGTAGTATCTTTTAGAGAAGCATAGCTTCGTTACATCTATAAAATATCTGTAAATACATACTTCAAGATATAGAGCGGTAAGTATACGTAGGTAGTTGTATTTTTTTGTGTGCTGTCTGTCGTGGCATCACCGAATGGGCCGGGCCGGTCTATCAGTTTCTATAGAAAACGTCACGTCACCTCCGATGGTGTGATTCTTTCTATAGAAACTGACAGATCGTCCCGTCCTGTCCCGACCCGTCACGTCCTAGTGAGTCAATTTCGTGATATTCACAATAATTCTTGTTTTAACGGGTTTTTCCTGTTTAACTTACATCTAAAATAGGTCCTTGGGGCATTGTACCACGGATGCTGGCGGCATTTCGTTGTTGTATCGCAATGCTGATACGTTGTGCGAGGAATTCACCAGCTTTTCGGTCACCAGTTCACCAGTGACGTTTCGCGATTTCAACAAAAAACTTGCGTGCGCTGGGATATGGATATGCATAATTGCATATATAAAATTGTCTTCTGTTACCGCGATTGTTATTCATTGAAATTAAACACTTTAGAACGGATTAATCGCGTTTATTAACACCATGATCCTACGTTTCGAGCCCTTTACCATCATCATCTTTTGTCATCATCTTAACCCTGTGAAAACGAGTGCTGTAAAGGGCTCGAAACGTAGGATCATGGTGTTAATAAACGCGATTAATCCGTTCTAAAGTGTTTAATTTCAATGCATATATAAAATAAATTATTATAATATATGCACCTCCTAGAAAAGTTTCCTTACATATTTCGCCCAGACGAGCCGATGAGATCGACCCAATGAGAGAGAATTTAGTCCATCAGGATAGTAATAAACTCATCTAGACATAATTTTAATAAGCTTAAGGGCTCTTTGAGGATTACAGCGCAATCAATAAATTATTTTCAGTACCTACTTAGTAAGAGATTTACTCTATAAATAGGTAAAGTTCGACTAAGCTATGGTTGTATCGATTTTGATAGCTTAGGGCCTATAACAATGAAATTCGAACGATTGCGGATTCGTATCTCCATCTCTGGCACACTTGCAAATTGGAGTAACAATAGTAGATTGACGCACCTTAAATGTTTAAAATAAGAGAGGATTGCATATACTTAGGAAATTTCGGATTCTGGCTGCCGTGATCGGGTAGCCCAGTGGGTAGGGTGTCTGCCTTGTAAACAGGAGTATATGACATCTCTTTCAATTTATACATAGTAAATTGTGTTACAAGAGATCACAATGATATATTTCCGGCGAGAGCGTACATTGAATTCCGAATGAAGCGATGGATTCTAAAATACTAAAGTAGAATCCTGAGCGTAATGAGTGATTCAAGCGTTGACGCTCAAGACGAAAATAATTTTAATACCGCTTTTCACACCAACACATGCTGCTTTTCACAAAGGAAATAAACAAAACCTAAAACAACATCATACCAACACCACGATGCCACTAGTGAATGCCCGAAAACGTAAAAATGTGTTATCCTTGAACAGAAAAGTGCTACTTTGTTCCCTTTTATCTTGAACAGAAAAATCCTTCTTTTATAAATAGGTGAAAAGAGGTTTTCCCGTCAATGCCAATTTCCGATGTTCGGGGTAGGCACGCAGACTAGGAAAGTGTTAAGGAAACGTAATTTCATAGAAGTCTGGCGTTTCAAATATATCAAAATCGACGCAAACCTAGCTTAGCCTGACTTTTAAGTTACCTAGTTTTTATTATTAGTACCTACAAATTTTATAAGTCATTCGAAATAGAACTAAAACTTACTGGTGCGAGCTAGTACGAACTCTTTTATAGGTTTCACAAATTAATAAAGCATACCACCTAAATCCTTTTATTTTGCCCCATTACACTCTGAAACGAAATTTCAGGGTGTTTCTGGGTTTTCCATTTAAATGTATAAACATTACGTAGGGTTATTGCATCTTTCAAGTCTGCTGTCAAAGGTGGCTTACATGTTTACCTATAGATGCAACAACAAAATCATAATGAACTAGTCGGTAGACGGACTTATCCGATGGACGATCTTATCCACATTAACTTTACGCATATCTTTTGACATGCGTAGTCGACAAGCAATAGTCACGTGGCTTGGCTAAGCCCCAGAATTGAGTTCTAAATTATCACGTGACAGAGTTGTAGCATACACAGAAACAGTTGTCATTGTCCGCTTCCATACAACAGAGCCTAAACTGAATCGCGTTAAGACGTCATGGTAATGCCTCTGGAGCCAACTTTGTTGTGTGTTTTACCTACGTTACAGAGCCTACATTCACTTGTCAAAACCAACATCCAAATCACATCCATGCCACAAAAGCGAACATCGTTCGAAGTTCAAAAATCGCGAGAACAAAACACAGTCGGTACAAATCACCGCCTGCGTTCCGAATTATTCATAATTCACCGGCAATAATAAATAGCAGGTGAATATTTTTTCTTTTATACAGCACTGAATAGAAGCCTGGGCCAGAGCGATAATAACTCATCGATTGTTTACTACCAACCTAACAGAGTTGAATGGGACCGCTTTTTACTCGTGCGTGTATGGATGAGTTGAGAATCGTTTCGAGCTGAATGGCTTCAAAGTACTAGCTTTGATTTTATGGGAAGTTAAATAAGTATATCACTATCAGTTGCTGTTCTATAGTAAACACCAACACAATGGACTGTATTTATATTAAATTGCAACGGTTAACACTCACGTATTTTTATCACAATAGGCGTGACATGTTTCGACTGCATCGGGCAGTCATCGCCGGACAGGGCCTATACCACGAAAATCGAACGATTGCGGATTTGTATCTCCATCTTTGTCACACTTGATTATTGGAGTGACAAAGAGGTTTTCCCGTCAATGCCAATTTTTGATGTTCGTGGTAGGCCTGCATTGTGAGAAAAATACGTGAGTGTTAACCGGTGCAATTTAATATCAGTATGACTGACGAAAGTTCAAATTATAGAACTGTATTTTAAATACCTGTAATTAAAGGATGACTCACACCCATCCGATCCGATCCTATCTTATCCGATCCGTGCGATCTGTCAGTTTCTATAGAAAACCATCACATGACCTCCGAGGGCTCCGAGCTATCACGTCATTATTAAAAACATATACATAGTCCCGGATTGGATCCGATAGGATTAGTATGAATCATCCTTAAATGTAATTATTTTTAAATATCTATTGCTTAGAGCTGTGCGATTTAGTTCATTGAAATCATGGTTCCTAATTTACTAATTGGGAAAATCTGGACAAGTGTAGGTACAGGCGAAATTAGATAATATAGAAACAGTGAAGGTGCTGACATATATGTGTCGCTGAACTTCAAACTCGGGTAGATCCATTCGACCCTCTCAGCAAATATCTACCTTATTACCTTTTCTTAATACGAAAATAGCATAATCTGACAGATAGATTTACCCGAGTTCGAAGTTAAGTGACTCATATCTGAACACGCCTTTATTGTCAAGGTGATTGTTCAGATATTTCTGAGCACCTTGAACGCTCATATAAATCTGATGGCGACTGTACATGCGCGATGCTGAAAAAACTTGACATCATTATTTAAAAATATTTATCTGGAAAAGTCAAAAGCACTAATACGCGAAATAATATTTTCTGCACGCTTTTGAGCTGACTCCAGTAAAATACAGCTTTAAAACTTGTATTCAATTTTTTTTATGGATATACAGAGAACAATGATTAAAACAAAATTTTACAATGACTTTTTATTATTAACGTTCGCTAACTTCATAGTTTTAATTATTTTATTAATTAAATCACGTTTTATTCAATGCACAATAACATTTTAATAATAGGCAAACATAATAGATTGGTAGGTATAGTAGAATAGTTTACAATTCAACTATTTAGGAGTTACATTAATATTGGATGAGGATATAA
This sequence comes from Lathronympha strigana, assembly GCA_949128165.1. Classification (NCBI taxonomy): domain Eukaryota; kingdom Metazoa; phylum Arthropoda; class Insecta; order Lepidoptera; family Tortricidae; genus Lathronympha; species Lathronympha strigana. The sequence continues at coordinate 2,339,040 of OX421903.1, forward strand.
ATTAGAATTTAAGGAATGTGAGTATACAACAATTAATGTAAAAACCAATTTTATTTTATGAACTATTGACAAAATATCAGAAACATGTTTTAAACTAATTTCAACTAACAACTGAAACGTAATATGTCTGATCATCAAACAGTTTTGCTCTGAAACTTGGGACAATGTTGCAATTATGATTGGAAATATTAACAATAAATAAATGGCAAAAAAGACAAAATTAATAGTTCTTTCTGTAGAAAATCTCCATTTTTAAAACAAGATATTTTAACATCAGCATAAAATAGATAAACTACTATTTATACAAAACTATTTTTACAATTAGGTACTACATACATACTGTAGGCATAATGTTTTAACAATAATTAAACCATATAATTATTAGGTACTTTAACTAATTCCTGTATAATCAGTTATTCACATACCGCTAATTACTAAAGTAACAGTAACAATAAACTACATTTAATTTCATTAACGTAATGTTTTAAGTATCCGTATATTTTCGAGAACGATGTGTACTATAAAATAATATTTCTAGTTCATTTTCGCAACTTCAAGAAATAAATAGTACCCGAATTTATTCCACATTCTGTATTTCTTTTTAAGGAAACAGATACAACAATGAAACAAATAATCTAGATTGGAAAACGGAGAAGCATATAGATGAATAAATGCTAATCCTTCCAATTTGAACTTGAACGGTGAAAAAAACTTGAACGTAGATAGTTAAAAAAAAACACTGTGTTCACTCGAACCGTGAGTTCTACGTAGGTAACCTTACTCGATAGCGATTGTGCGATTTAATAGTATTTGCATCTTGCTCATTCTTAATTGGTTGAAGCGAAATGCAAACAAGATGAGTATGGTTACGTAGAAATCATGGTAGGTACAATTCAGATTGACAAGCACGCGGCGAAATCACTGCGCGCTAGCGTTCGTTTTCAACTCGCGAGCGAGTTGCTAGTGTGACACTGTCTTTATAGTCTTTATTTATAGTAAATAGATGTAAGTAAATAAATTAATAATAAAGTAAAGCTTAGGTATATCAATTAAATGTATAAATTAACTATAAAATACGAGTATAGGAAATAATCTTTATTTAACAATTTTATTCTATTTTTGTATTTCAATTTAAAATAAACGAATTAGGTTAGGGTTTATGTTATAAATTATTTACACGACATATTTATCTAAATGTTGGACTATGACTTATTAGAAATTAAAATTTATTTATATAATAAACATGGCCTTTGATTTCACAAATAACAATGTAAATTATTCTAAAATCAGTCTATATTATTAACGGTTTCTAAATCGAATGAACAATGTTTAAAAATAACTGTTTAGAATTTAAAAGATGGAACATACTTTTGAAGCTGCATTCGTATTATTTTCTTTAAATGCATTGAATTTAAAATACTTTGGACTTAACTTAGAATAAAGGAATTTTCTGAAACGTAACAATAGACTGAAGCGATGTGAACCAATCGCTTCTATCGCTCACATTTGCCAGTAAGCGTATCCATTCTGGAACATCATGAGTATCTGAACTATCATAGACACATGTGGCATTATTGAACTAGAAGTTAAAGTTGAGGCGCCCTAGTGAACTAGTTCGGAGCTGCAACTCATGTAATGTATTGATTTAATTTGATTCTAAATGCCCAATATGTGATTCTAAATGTCGTTGAACTAACTGAGGAATAACCTTGGAATAACATCTTGAACATGAAAGTAAACATTATAGTGATAAACGTAACTACGCACGTATCTCAAAAATATTGTTCAAATTTAGTATTATCTAAGCTGACAATACATCATGACATCACATTATGTGTATATTGTCACGTCAGAAAGAAGGAAGGTAATAAACATAATTTACATTGTTGGAAATATTTCACAAAAGTTTTTTTATTACCTTGTTATACAACCTGGTATTCATAATCAGAACACATTTCATTCACAATAACTACGCAGGTTTGGCCCTCAGTATTACGTAGTTAACAAATGGCATTGCTTGAAACTCTGAATGAACTACTTTTACATAAGTGACAATAATGAACACTAACTTAATCCGGGTTGAACTAAACCAGCTATCTTATCGAGGTCTCTGCGTATTTTCCTAATAATATTTTAAGGAAGAATTGAAGAAGTAGTACCATGATTGTGGGAAGGCGTGTCTCTGCTGCAGCGCCTGTGAATAAAAACAACGATTAATTATACTTTACATTTTGAAGGCATTAGTGGCTTAGATGTAAAAGAAAAGAGGGGAAATTTAGCGCTGGTGAGACTATTCTTGTACATACTTGAGTATGCACGCCCATAATTGTCCAAACTGAGCTACCAAGACTTTCGTTTCGCTCCGAATTATTTCAATATAATTATCATTGGGTATAACTGCGTTTTAGAAGAACAGCTAACGTAACGGTGCGATGCGAAAGAAACAAATCTTTGATATCTATGGGAGTGTTCCACGTAGCGGTCTTTGCGCAACGCGGCGCGGCGTTCACCTAGGACACCTTCATAGGTACCAACGGTTTCCATTTTGACATTTAAGTACGAAAAGCACTGAGCCGCGCGGCGTTGCGTTGATATGTCACCACAACGCGTCGCTTCGCCATTACGTTCGCTTCTCCTCATAGTACAAATATACGACTATCGCATTCAATTGAGGATTCACCATTTTTTTTTAAATTAAATTATTTAATGAAATATTTTGATTTGTTATTAAAGTAAATAGATCTCATATAGCAAAAAAACAACAAAATAACACCATTGGGTAAGCGGCTAAGTAAGACCCGAGTTCGATCCTCGGCTTGGCCTACGTTTGTCTTTTTCTTTAGTATATGACATCTATTTCAATTCATCACCATAATTTATTCAAAAATCACATATTTTCAACATTTGCCACCGATACACAGTGTGTTAAATTATAATATCGTAAGCAGACGCTTAAAAACTATAATTACTAATGCTTTTAATGGCCAAAAACAAAAAAGGTAATATCAAGACAACTTTAAATTTATATTCTCGTGTAAGAACAACGAGACAGAGGAGTTTTATTTGTTACTAGAATTATAAATTGATATTAAACACTTAAGAACGGATTAATCGCGTTTATTAACACCATGACCCTATGTTTCGAGCCCTTTACAGACCAGCCTAGTCGTCATCTTAACCCTGTGAAAACGAGTGTTGTAAAGGGCTCGAAACGTAGGGTCATTGTTGTTAAAATCTCTATTAAGCGGGCAACACAGTCCCGCCAGTTTGTAATCTGTGGTCTTGTCTTGTGAAATAAACATCGTGCATTGAATACTTGGTGGCATTAATTAATTACTTCCCAGTTATTTAAAGATACAACAGTCATGTGTGTCATGTGTTAATAAACGCGATTAATACGTTGTAAAGTGTTTAATTTCAATGAATAACAATCGCGGTAACAGAAGACAATATTAGTATTATAAATATTTAGTTTTAAGAAATTTCAAATCAATGAAACATGTAATTGGACCATTATTTAATTTATGGATCATTGAGCTACTAAAATTGTTTCAAGTAAGTAAATGAAACGCTCATTTCTTGAAATAAATCTCGAATTATTTGGACCATTGATTAATTTGGAAACTATTTTATATTAAAATACCAGTATTCTGAAATTAATGATCCAAAACTTGTACCTATATTTACGCGGTCACTTCACAATGGATCTAAGAATCATTAAACATATTATTTAACATTATAATAAGATATGTAATTATTACAATAAACCCAAAAAAAATTGTTTTACTTAATCCATATTTGTAGAAGACAATTAAAATGAAGACTGTAATTAAAACAAATATTTTTATACTATTTATTGAGTTATAGCACAAAAAACTTATTGCAAGAACCTTGACTACAATATTTTACATAGACAAAACTTCAAATAATAGTAAATTAGACAATACGGAAAAGTGGGATCACACCCTAAGGTTCTATACAACTGATTTGACTTTATCAGTCATCATCCCTATTGTATTCCCTTGTAACATTTTAAAAGATCAGACCAGTTCAATTTATTCAGATAAGAACTTTCAAGTTCTTAGTAAAGATTAGCGAAGTATCGAATGTAGGCCCAGATAAGGTCGCGTATTCAATCGGTTACCTAGCGCAGGCGAGTCGAACGTTAAGCGAACCAGGGTATATGTGAGATACCCATTAAACAACACTACATCATTCAAAATTTTATAATCCCGACCTACCAAAACTCCGATTATCAAAATTCCGACTCGACCAAATTTATGTCTGCGCGTATAGACATAGGTTGGCTGATGATGTCCTGGATTTGCGCTGATGTGGATGGCAGGTTGTCGAAATGACGAAGGCAGCGGTTCAACGAATTAACAATTTAATTCGGGATTTTTTTACATAATTTTGTTAAGTTAAAGTTATATAAAATTAAGCAAAAAAAGAAAAGGAATAGGTATGATGGTATCTAGTCGATTTCAATACAGTAGGATTCGGTTTATTTAATATTCGTGCTTTCGTGAGTCGGAATCTTGATAGGTCGGGATTATGCTCCAGGAGCTCCAGGCGGGCGGTAAAGTAGTATGAGAATCCTTTAAGACCATGGGCTTAATACAGCTCATGGAGTCTAAGTATACTTGCATATAATATCACCATTTACGAGCAGGTGTGATGAAAAACATAAATAATGTTAATCATTCTGAGCCAAACCTGTCATTACCAATGACTATTAAAACTTCTATTAAAATACAATAAAATGAGCTCCGTCCATTCAGGTTTAGAAATGATATCGCTACTTTAAGAAAAGTACAAAAAAAAAAATATTGACTCGTTATACGCGTTACAGGCAATAAAATTCATATAACATTCCTAGTTCGCATGTTTACAAAGTTTGGTAACTCATCCCATTTACGATGATAAATGATAAATATCTTTATTTTTCAATTTAGGCACATTACAATGCACTTATGAACGTCAAAAAAAAAAGCTACTACCGGTTCTATCCCTACACCACAGCCCGAGAAGATTATTACCGGCAAGAAACTCGGCGGGACTTATTTTTTCAAAACAAATTACAAAAGTAGTAAAAATATTGGTTTGTCAAAACGTTTGGCTCACTCGCGTTCCAAATGGACACTCGAGCTCCGTTCAAGATTGCCAAAGTTGTCGGTATGCTATCAAAACCTTACCTGTGAAACTTCGGCCTAACGCCGAGGCGGGGTTAGCGCTCCTCTCCCGCAGCACTAAGGTGTGACTTGTCGATTTCCATATGTCAAATATGGATGCTTCGCACCTGGAAGATTGGTAATTGTTACAAGGGCTTCCATTACTGGTATTTTTTGTATGGGCGTATAAGTAATATAATAATATAAATGAAAAAAATCGTACCTGTAATAAAAAATTAGGTACATACAATTGTAAAGCACGAATTAAATCATTTATTAAATGTAATAAATGTTTTGATTCATGTTGTAGTCACACTACTGTATATAAATTATAAATTGAAAGAGATGTCATATACTACAGAAAAAAGTGACCAAAGCCCCCGGTGATCTGGCTGCCGTGATCGGGTAGCCCAGTGGTTAGGGCGTCTGCCGCGAAAGCAGGAGGTCGCTGGTTCGATCCCAGCCCTGCTCACCGGGGACTTGGTCACTTTTTCTGTAGTATATGACATCTCTTTCAATTTATAAATTAGGTACATATATAATAAATGACAGCTCTAAACATGACAGCTTATTTGATAGGAGAAATTGTTGCTATCTAAAAAGTTTCAAATAAATTTCAATCTCATATTTCATTAGCCATATTCTCCTTTTCGCACTTGTTTCGTAATGTACTATTGTGTTTCAGAACACGCTACATCGATACCATTATAAATTGTATTTTATTTGTCTAGAACGGGACAAGACGGGGCGGGACGGGACGATCCGTCAATTTCTATAGAAAGAATCACGTGATAGCTCGGAGCCCTTGGATGTCACGTGACGTTTTCTATAGAAACTATTAGATCTTCTCGTCCCGCCCCGTCCCGTCCCGTTCCGTCCCGTCCTAGTGTGAATCACCCATAATGGGTCGATGATGTAGGTAGGTGTAAAAGAGTGCTCTAAATTATTGCTTAGAATAAGGTGTGTATATATAACTATCATATGATGGAGCATACCATTAATTTAGTTTTCAATTAAAAACAATGTTCTTTTCGTACCAATAACCATAATGACTAATGGCTTTATTCATAAATGCACTTCAACAACAGTTTAGCTAAATGATTGTTTGTCCTTATCTGTCACTTTGATAAGCGCGTTTGTCAGAATGGGAGAAAACATAATATAACTAAAGCTTCTGTTAACTTTTTTATGAATAAGGCGGTAAGACACTAGGTTATGGAATTCAGTTGTCTATGCGTATTTGTTCAACTTGCCCATCCTAATCCTTGAGCGCGACCAGGCTAACTTGGCACTGACTTCGCATACTTGGCAATGGCATCGTATGAAAATTCCATACTGCACGAAAACTTAGCGAAGTTCAGCTACTCGTAAAGTCTAACCACCGAACGAAGTGACACAATAAAACTACCTATATTCATCCCTTTTTTGGGGTTGGTAATACTAGCGCTAGAAAAAGACAGTATGATGCTAATACTGCGTTCATTCGGTGGTCAGACTATTTCTACCATTTAAGAAGTACGTTTCTTACCGTATCATTAGAGTAGGCACGGGAGATAGCGCCGCGGCCTCCAACTCCAGCGTGGCCTGACTCGACGCGTAGCCATTACTGAAGTTCAGCACGTGGTTCGCCGTGAAACCGGGCACCTGTTGGCAAACACAACACATTAACAGTAACTAAATAAAATAAATAATAATTTAAAAAACACGACTGCCGGCTAAAAACTGAAATGTCGAAAATAATTTTCAGATAGCTAGTTCCTTCATGTAATTAATTATAATTAATTTATACGTTATTATATAGCTTATTAAATACCTAACCTGAGATTTAAAAAATAAAGGAAATAATAAACTAGCACTTAATTGGTAGGTAACTATAATTTAAAAAAATATTTTATTTAAAAACTAGCATTAATTTTAACAACACTCTTATATAACCGTGTAGGTATATAGGTCAGGTACTTATTCTACTCCTTTATATTATGATCCCCAAACGTAGAATATCGCTAGTTCAATTATCGCTGGTAACAGCGGATTTTTCTTATTTTTCCGTCCTTTAAATCTTACTTAAGTGCATGTCTTAAAATCTTCTCTATAAAGCCTAAGTATACGCACTTTTGGTATAAAAAATACAAGCCAAAATAATTATTCATTTTATGCAAATTTATAAGGGATCAAGAAAATAACTTGAAAAATAATTCAAATAACAATATAACCTTTTAAAATTTCTTTCATAATAATTTATCTTAAAACGTTTTAGGTTATTTTAACGTTAAACAAGTAATTGAAATTTCAACTTGAAAGTTTTATTTACAGTAAGTTACAGTTTATTTGCAACTCATTTTTTTATGTACAAAATGGCTGGCCATCCACATCCTTTATCCACGGTAGAGAGGAGGTAATAATATCATACTCGTATGTGTAAAAGTATCAAAAGTACTCACCATCTGCTCGTTGACGTACCACGTCACATTAGCTGCGGGCAAAGATGGTGGCGACGAGCAGTTCGCCTGAATATGGTCGCCGCCGACGTACGACATGCGGTCCGACGTCACGTTCGGACTTGTTAGTGGAGGTTCTGGGAAAAAGGGTATAATTTTATTGATCTAAAACAAATATGGTTACATCGGCCACCAGTCAACAAAAGTATAAACTGACCTAGCTCACCATTTAATTTGTCTGCTGACCTAACTAACCATTTTTTTGTCGATCAGTTACTAATTTCGCGACAACAATCAATAGGGAGCTAAGCGTATATTTTCCACTCGCATTTTTCAGTGAAGGTGTTTAGATCCCACTTTACGAGTATGTCAAAGATAAAATGAACGTTAGTGTGTCTATTCCCAACATCAAATGCGTGAAACGAAACGTAAAAGCTTTTTTTTAAATGAAACGTCATAGTGAAAAACGTCAGTTGGTGACCTCGAATGACGCTTGTTTAGTGCATAATACTCCTCTCCTTGTCCGAAACGGTTTTAAATGTAGATGTTTAAATTGGCGTTTTGAATGAATAAACGGAGTATAAATCGAATAACATATATTTTATGTGATTTTTACTCAGATTCACGAATGTTTTAGATTGAAAACTGAGAAATTCGTTCCCGTTCATTTGAAACACGCTCACAATCACACAATATACTTCAACCTACATTAATAATGATCCTATTGTGAATAGTAAACAAAAGAAAATCGAGTTGCTATTCCAAGGGAAGCAACATATTTCCTTTTGGAAAGTGAATTGGGCCGACGACCTCCTGCAAAATGAATTTTCCAATTGAAGACGAGCTGAATACACGCTCATCCAGCCGTATTATTTGTCTTTGTGAAACACAATTATATCTCTTCAGTATTTGAAAGAGTAGGTAATAGACGGTAGAGTATATAAGAATAAATTAAAAATTCTCGGCTAAATTATAATAACGTCGAATTTAAAAAATCGTAAGATATTAGGTATAATAAATTACGGTATTACACTCACGTAACAAGTACTACGCGCGAAGTGAGTTCTGTTCGTTTGTGACGTTTACATTCGCTGAATCAAATTTACAGTCAAACGATGGCATCGTTCCAAACAGGGATCAGCCTTAACCGGTTTTAGCATCGAGAGCTCTACGCGCGGCGAAGCGAAACTCAGTTCGCACGCGTCGTCGCGCACGGTCATTGACGCTTGATAATGAAAACCTTAGATGTTCGAAACATTTCGCGCGTAGTAAATAAAAATATGTATGTGGTATCCGTAATTTAATATAGTATAATAACTAGAGATGGGCTGAATACGAATATTCGGTCGAAAATTCGGTTCAGCTCTTACCGAACCGAATATTAGGTTGCGCCATATCGTTTGAAACAGGTTTTGACAGGTCCGCGCTCCACACGAGAAAAAATTAAAACAGCTCTGTTTTTTCTGGCTTGGTAATAGGTACCTAATTGTATTCATATTTAGACGCATATAATATCCGTATAAACATGAATACCTACAATTATTTTGTAAATAAAGCCGTATCTTAAGAAAGAAAAACCAGAGTTGACCACAATGGCGCATTCAAAGGAACTACCAAAAAGAGATACACTTTATCTCGAAACAATCTTATCTACGCTAGTTATTTATTGTATTTATTCGGTAAATATTCGGTAATTTTTGCGAGCTATTCGGCTGAAAACGAACATTGAATATCTTGCCAAATATACCGAATACCGAATATTTCCCAATATCGCTCCATCTACAATAATATTACTATCAGTATCACCTTAATAGTCTTATCTCGCATAGCTCGGAGATTATTTGACACTTTCTACAGATATTAATACATCGGACCGGTCCAGTCTGGTCTAACATGAGTCATTCTTAAAGAATCACACTACAACGGGACGGGGGCGATGTGTCAATTTCTATAGAAATAATTTCGTCAGAGTCCTCGGAGGTCACGTGACGGTTTCTATAGAAACTGACATAGCCCGGTCCGGTCTCGTCCCAGCTTAGTCTACTGTGAGTCATCCATCCCATGCCGAATAACTTTTAAATCGGCAGGGCCGTTTGATAACCACACTTTTTTATGTACCTACTTTAAAAAATGGTTTAAAACCTGTGGCGGCCCAGCATCAGAAGGTCACTGGTTCAAACGACGGCTTATATCAGTAAGTTCTTCGGATTGTATGTACGAAATATCATTTTGTTGTTTACCAATCGTTTCGCGGTGAGGCAGAATATCGTGAGTGGTATTTCAGTTCTCGCTGGCCACTTTGTAAGAGAAAAAAAAACTTATAACGGTATTTTATCCCTGTTATTGTTAAGGAAACAGTTTGATAGAATTATGTTTTACTGTGTTTTATTTTGTTTTGTAATTAAAAATTCGATTTACTTTATTTCATTTTATTTTGTAGGGTCCACTAAAAATCAGCGTCGCTGCACTATGGTATGGTGCTTCGACAAATGCTGAGTGGCATCCTTTTTGGGACAACGAAGCTTTCAATTGTTCAGTGTGTTTTTAGTTACAAGATTATATACCTAATTTTGTTTCAAATAAACAAATTTCATTTCATTACATTACATTTCAGAACCAGACTAATCCCAATGAGGCCTAATTAACCCTCTCTGATGGCAGTCGCTTTCGTAAAAACTGCGCCTACGCAAGATCTTGAAAGCGTTGATGATAGTTGCATAAGCGGACTCCTGGCTTCCTGAGCCGGGGTATAATACGCGAAAAAAGTTAGGAGGAAGAAGAGACTTAATAATTTGTATTTTTGATTGCTCATGCGTGATAAAGAAACACGTTATCAAACGCTTTTAAGTGCTATTTCTAACAAATGGAGTTGAAAAAGGACTTCCTACATGACAAATGTTTTATAACATCCTACAGCTGCGCAGTGAATATGCGATGTTTCACAGCTCGTAATAAAATATTCTGCAGAAGGCGAGATATCGTGAGTGGGGCAGATGGTGGCCAGAATAAAAAGGTGTGCTTTTATGTTAAAACGTTCATAAGCGGAACGGTCAGTGCAGAGCGAATTTAATCATAAAATTAGTCTTTTTACAGATAATATTATACACTTTTTTAAACTATCGTAGTTTTTTGCCATTTTAACTAATGAAGATGTGGTTACCATGGTTTTTTGTTAAATTTGAACTCCCGATATTTCGGCGATGTTACAACCGCCATCTTCACGAGAATACTGAAGACTGCAGGTAGGTTGACGCTTAAGGATAGCCACAAAGATTTACCCTCTCTCCTGTTCGTTCATGTTCACCACTAGTAGTGAGTTCCACACTCGAAAGTCTCGGTGTTTTTGTCACCTCGACTAAAACACTCACAGTATCTTCGCGATCACTCACACAAATTTTACTTTATCGAATACGAAGAAAAATATAGGTGTATTTATAAAACATATCTAAACATTACCTTGTAGTACTACAGAGTCTAGAAGCACCTACTTTAAAAATGTGATTGAATATCGCCATTTATGGATTCGGGAAATAAATATCAGAATAGCAATCATACAATTTATATTTTAAACCCAAATTTTATATTATATTGAACCTAGTAAAACAGAAAAACATAATTGGGAAAGTAAAACGCCCTTGGGCGGAAACGTATGATATTCCATCCGCATCATAGGTTGAAAATGACCCAGAGTATGAGATCCTATAAAAAATCGCCGCGGCCCCACGCTTCGTGCTCTCGGCCGGGAGAACCCAAGCGCGCTAGCATGGATGTTAGTCATGTTCAACGATTTAAAGTGAAATAAAATATTTTCCTTATAATCTAAGTGAAAAGCAGAGTGTATACCTCAGGCATAAATTCGTGAGGACCAATATATTCGTAGTAGTCGAAGATTAGGTACTTTATGACCTTAATATACAATTTAGTAATAACTAAAGTAAAACCTAACTTAACGTAACGTAACGTAACTTTAGTAAAAAATTAGTAATATTTAAGTAACATACATTTATAAGTAGCAGCACATAATACACGGCGCTATACACCCACAATAACCTACACCTATTCGTAAAGCGCGGCACGAACGAAAATCACGCGCTTCGTAGCAATAAACATAGTTATCGCCTGGTCACTCCTAAGCACAAACTATCGAAGTCTGAGCGATCGCCATACATTATGGGCCCGTCAGTCTACAATAGACTGCCCTTAGCAGTCAGAAATGCAGCTTCCACTTATAGTTTTAAAAACAGACTACGAAAATGGCTATTGCAGCTAACTCTGTACAGTACTGAGGAGTTTTTTGATTTGCCTTGCATATAGTTTAATTGTTGTACAATGTATCCATTTTGACATGTAACTTTGGAGTTATTAATAAATTATTGTATTGTATTGTATTGTATTGTATTGTATTGTAATAAAATATCAACAGGTTTTTCGATTTGACAGTCGTTGTATGAATAACTCCAACATTCTTACGCTCTTTAGAACTTTTCAAAACCTGTTTAAAATAATTTTTAAGAAAAAAAAACCGACTTCATTTGGTTCCCGGTAAAAGTGAAATTAAGAATTTGTTTGAGTTAGCCAGTTTACTTCACAAATATCCAATACACCGCACGTGTACGATTGAAAATTGAGGAGCTTTCTTAATGTCCTAGGGCTTCCATCATTACATTTGAAGTATAATCAAACGGAACTCCCTTGTAGACCTTTAAACAAACAAAATAACAATGTGTTAAATTGGATGACAGACTGTAAATTAACGAGCATATTCATTATGCCATCCCTGATTATCAACATCAGGTCCACTCCAGCAAAATGATGGCCACAGTAAGAAAATGCCTAAGCTAATTATGAACACCCTCTAATCACAATTAACCTGCCGTTCAAATTTGAGGAGTTCTCTGAATTCTTCTAGAACTCCATCATCAGAATATAAATCAAATCAAAAAGATGAATGTCACAACTAGGATAATAAGTAGAGCTAGGTTTATTAACCAGTTCCACTTTGCGATCCCTGGTCTTCATCATCAGATCAAGTTCATCAAAATTTTGGCTCCGCCAAAACACTGTTTTAGTTACTTAAGGAAACCCTCAAATCAGAATGCATGTGCCGTTAAAATTTGAGGAGTTCTCTCAATCCCTCATGAAGCCCATCATCAAAATAGAACTATAATCAAATAGGACTATCTTGAAGGTATTTATTTACAAAGAAAAGATAAATGTCTCAAATCGGATGATAGAGCTGGGAATTAACAAGCAGTTCCACTTTGCCATCCCTGGTCTTCATCATCAGGTCCACTCCACCAAATTGATGATGTTCGTAAAGAAATGCTCGAGTGTCTTAAGAAACTACCCAAATCATCATGCATGTGCCTTTCAAATTTGAGGAGTTCCCTCAGTTCCTCATAGATCCCATCATCAGAAATTGATTTTGAAAAAAACGGAACAAATCTGGAACCATCTATTTTCAGAAAAAAAAATATTTTTTAAAATCGGACGATAGTCCTGGGAATTACCAAGCAGTTCCACTTTGACATCCCTGGTCTTCATCATCAGGTCCACTCCACCAAATTGATGATGTTCGTAAAGAAATGCTCGAGTGTCTTAAGAAACTACCCAAATCATCATGCATGTGCCTTTCAAATTTGAGGAGTTCCCTCAGTTCCTCATGGATCCCATCATCAGAAATTGATTTTGAAAAAAAACGGGACAATCCTGAAACCATCTATATACAGACAAAAAAATATTTTTTAAAATCGGATCATAGTCCTGAGAATTACGAAGCAGTTCCACTTTGCCATCCCTGGTCTTCATCATCAGGTCCACTCCACCAAATTGATGATTTTCGTAAAGAAATGCTCGAGTTTCTTAAGAAATCACCCAAATCAGCATGCATGTGCCTTTCAAATTTGAGGAGTTCCCTCAGTTCCTCATGGATCCCATCATCAGAAATGGATTTTGAAAAAAACGGGACCAACCAGGAACCGTCTACTTTTAGAAAACAAAAAAAAAATTCAAATCGGTTCAGTAATGACGGAGTTATGAGTGAACATCCATTAAAAAAAAAAAAAAAAAAAAAAATTCAGTCGAATTGAGAACCTCCTCCTTTTGAAATATTGAAGTCGGTTGAAAAATAGAAATGGACAGTCTTTTGTTAAATCTTTGGTAAAAAAACAAAAAACCGCAAACCGTATTTAAATTTAACAGCGGAAAAGAAAAGAAAATCTTGACTCAAATCCAACTCATTAGAAAAGCTTTTAACTTGAAAAATCCATCATTAAAATCCAAGAGAAATTTTATGCAATTAAACAAGGACACAACTAGGAAAAACAGGAGGAATTAAAGAAGGAAAAGGGAAGTTCCGTTTTAGTCTGGTCATTAACCCCATATCTCTGGCTGGCTACACCAGTAATTATTTAGATGGGCGAGCTCTCGAGAGACTCATCCGGTACAGTGGGATTAGTAACAGTAAAAAGAAAAAAAATAGTTTTTTTTTGGTTGTAGACAAATATGTTTATGATAAACTGGATTTTTTATATGTGTTTTCTAATCAAACTCGCAAGCTCTATCCATACTAGTAGGAGAAAAAAACTGTCTCATCATTTTTATACATTTTTAAACTTTCCTTTTCGCTACCGTCTGTAAATCTGTGAAAAAACGGTGGCGAAATGGAAACAAAATGTGATTATGAGTAGAAAACATTTAAAAATCTCCAATTAAAAAGAAAAAAAAATCTACAACAAAAATAAAAACCCATAATATAAGTAGGTATAGGTACTCTAAAATTCAATTGATATTGATTGGTGTTTGTTTTCATATCTTATGCTCTGAAATTAGCGCTTTGGTAATTTACCCGATTTGTATGGAGAAAGTTATCTCCCGCGAAATAATTCCTATACAAACTGGGTAAATTACCTAGAGTGGCACATCACTATCTGAAAGTGAGTCATTGTTGACCTACCGGTCAACCGCCAACCGGCCGGTCACAAATCACGGCCGGTTAAAAATGAATTTTCCGAATTCTTAAATTGGATTAAATTCATACATAAAAGCAATATCCAAATTTCACCCTTGGCTTTCCACCATTAACTACTATTCCAACATCCGAATCATAGACGGAGAGCTAGAAAAGGATAAAAACTAGAATATATTTGCTAAGTTTATGACGACTTACTGATCTGTTACTACTGTGCTGTGTGCTCGTTGCATTTTTCACAGGGGTGCAGATTAAAATGAAGTTTACTGTTTGCGAATAAGGGGATACCTGGCCTGGCCTCAGGTTTGGGGGAATTTTCAGCAAAACTGTAAATTATTTATTTGTAAATACACATTTTTAGGGTTCCGTAGTCAACTAGGAACCCTTATAGTTTCGCCATGTCTGTCCGTCTGTCTGTCCGCGGGTAAGCTCAGTGACCGTTAGAGCAAGAGTGTTGCAATTTAGTTCGAATATACATATCAATCACGCCAACAAAATGGGAAAACAAAAAGTGGGAAACAAATTTTTTTTTAGTGTACCTCCCCTCCTTTACACGTCAAATGAGTGATGATGTTTTTTTGATGATGATGAACAAGTTTAATATTCGTGATAATCACACAAACAAATGCCCTAACCAGGATTCGAACCCGGGACCTTCTGCTTCGTAGGCAGGGTCACTACCAACGAGGCTAGCAGGCATTGGTACAGTCACCTGCAATAGTATAGGACTATATGAAGGCTGCAAAATAATCTGACATATTCTTGTTTGTACCGCCATAAGAGCGTGTCACATATTTTTGCGGCCTTCATAGCGTCATATACTATTGAAGAAGGCCTAGTATAAAAGTTGTACGACATTAACTCCTCGACCGCGTTAGTGTATCGAGGGGTCAAAATATGAAAGTTGCCGGATGATTTAAATAAACGGCAAACATAATTTGAACTCCCGATACGCTAACGCGGTCGAGGAGTTAATGTCGTACAATTTTTATACTAGGCCTTCAGGTGACTGTACTTGTCTCGTTTCGTTTCAATTAAGAGTTAACTTAATCGTGCTAAGGCGTCATTGCCAAACGTCAGACAGCGTCAAACAGTAACATACCTACTACTACCATTTCTGCAGCCTTTATATCTGTATGGAAGAGTGGCGCGTCGGCTGACACCTCGCATTGGTACTCTCCCGTTAGAGTTCTGTCTACTTCTGTGAGAATCACCCGGTTCTGGTCCGAGCCGGCCACCTGCAAATAAAATTATACTTTGTAATCTCTGTTCACTAATATGTCGCTGCAAATTGTGTGGCAAATGATCACTTCCCAAATCACTTTTCCCATAATTTAATTTGGCAGAAAGATGAGTTGCTTACTGTAACGTTTCGCAGGCGTATGTTTGGAGTATTACCAACCTAACCTAATCCAGTGGGCAAATGAAAATTCGGCCAACTAAAAGTTGGCAAATGTTGGTATGCCAAGTGAACAATTGGCGAAAAGTTGGTTGGCAAGTGATTTTCGGCGAAATGAAATTCGGCAAAAAGTCAGGATACCATGTGTATCACTGTGATATGTATCAAATTCATGAGTTTTGATTAGTGTTGTGATACTTGAATTTATATCATAGCGAAGTTCCTATTATCTTTTTATTATTTTAATTGCGATTTTGTACTTAGTCACAATTTTTTAATTCATATTTGTAAGTACAACAATTGTTAGTCTTCGTCTATCATAGAGTAGAGAAAGTGTGGATTGGAAATCGTCGTCTACAAGTCTATATAAACGTATATAAACATGAACAACACATAACTTTCACCAATATACCTTTCACTCATATCGTTTGTTAAATTATTAATTAATAGTACAAAATACCTAATCTATCTGAGATCATGTATTTACGAGTATATGTATAGGCCGTCCCAAGACTATCCGTCGTGTCTTGTCTTTATGTCTAGTCTTGGGACGGCCTATATTTATTTATTTATTTATATATATACAGCTGTCCACTATGTCACTGTCTCTCAAAATGAGTGAATGAATGATGAATGATAAACAAAGTTAGATATAATTATTACAACTGATATCCTTGAGTAACCTTTAAAGTCCATATTCCCAATGTCGATAAATCACGATTCTTCGCGTTGCATTAAAGGAATGTGATGAACGCTGGTGTGTAAAAATATTCCCTTTTTTATTAATTAAACGCGTCTATAACTATGTATAAAACCACAGATCAAAATGACGCCGCAGGTAGAAAAACCTTGTATATCCCCACACCGTTGCGGCGTAAAATGTTGGCCTATATTCGGTAATCCCGCGTCAGTGCCATTAACAGTACAATTTTATTCAAAAACAGCCAGATATTGCCGAGCGAACGCCGTAACTTTTGAGGATTTCAATGGGATAACGCTTGTGTTTTTATTTTGTACAAGTGCGTATATTTGTTTTGTCGGATATATGCAAAGCTGTGCAATTAATTAGGAATTTGTATGATAATTGCTTGGATCCGAGCTTAGTTTAGAATTGATCCCGGTGAGCTTGGTCACTGTTTGAGCGTTTAAAATTCAGTTTTATCTTTAAATTGCTAACGGAAAAACATAACACTGAGGAAAAAGGTAAAACTATATAGTCTCACTTTTGTGTATATAGGTTTTTAAAGTTCTAAGCATAGGCATAGACAGCGGAAAGCGACTTCTAGTAGCTGTATAATAACTGTATAACCTATATAATCTATTTACGTGCCTACTTTCTAGTTATACTGTTTTCTATTTGTCTTATTGATTTAGTAATTTAACAAAGAAAAAGATAGGAGTCCTTTGGCAAACTGTCAAAAAAACGAAACCAAGTGAGTCATATATATACGTGCTTGAGCGCTTAAACTCTCGTGGTTTCTTAATCATTTAAACACATTTTTAATCTTCACTAAGTTTTAATGACCCCATAAGTTAAACTTTCGTGAGTCAACTGACGACGCCGGATTGCCCCTGCTTTGTCGCGCGCGACCCGTTACCTACGCCGGTCTCGAGCAGTGATGCCCGAGCCGCGAAGGTGACAACACCACTGTCTGTCCGACGATGACTGCATGCAGTCAATACATGTCACGCCTATTGCGATAAACATACTTGGTGTTTAACCGTTTCATTTAATATAATGACCACCTTTTATTCTATCACAGCTCAAATTAAAACATACTTACATCGACCTTAATCTCAGCGACCGGGAACACCTTCGTTGCCGGCGACTCCTTCGGCACATAACGATAAAACTCCATCATATTTCTATACCACCGTATAGAATACAACTGCGCACCCTCCAGTTCATACGTGCACATCAGCTCTGCGTCGGTCCCAGACAGCACAGCCTTCGGTACGTGTATGTGCAGGGATTTCAACGTGTTCACTGTACCTGGAACAATGATGGATGGTGTTAGTTTGAGTAAGATTAATGGTACGACAAATCGCAAAGTGCAGTTGGGTGAGCTGGGAATTTATTGGATTTTGGAAGCGCAATGTCATAATATAATAACATTTATTTTCGAAATATATACAGTAAGTGTAATTGTCATAATGGTCGACAATTCTGAAAGTTATTTTAGAGAATTGTAATACTTTTGTTTCAATAACAGGTAAATACACGCAAATGATTTTAAAGGATTGCTCACACCATCACACTAGGTCGGACCTATTGAAATACTCATATACCTAAATAATTCGAAAATTTTCGTCAAACATTAACATGGATCCTAACGTCACGTGACATCCGAGGGCTCCGAACTATCACGTGATTCTTTCTATAGAAATTGACAGATCGTCCCGTCCCGCTCCGTCCTGTCCCATCCTGGTGTGAGTCATCCTTGAGCCAATTAAAAAAAGATAATGCCTAAATTAACCTCTGGAATATTTCTAAAGATATCCACGGATTACGACATTTCATAGCTTAGCGCAGACCGCGGAAAGAAAGGTCATTACTCAAGTTTAAAGTGACAGCAACTTCGTAAAATGAATAACGTTCGCTTCCATTATTTTATGATAATAACGCAAACGGTAACAATTTTTCTTAATATGTGATGTTCACAGACAAAAGGATGACTCACACTACAACGGGACGGGACGGGACGGGACAGGACGGGGCTGGACGGAACAGGACGGGGCGGGACGGGAAATATCTGTCAATTTCCATAGGGTCACGTGACATCCGAGGGCTCCGATCTATCTCGTGATTCTTTCTAAGGAAATTGACAGATTTTCCCGTCCCATCCCGCCCGCTTCGTTCCGTCCCGTCCCGTCCCGCCCCGTCCCGTCCCGTGCTAGTTTGAGGCATCCTTTACTTCTATACCTATAACAAAGTTATAAATCAATTAAACTTTCGTACCAACTGGAAAGTCAAGAATTTTGATTCTTAAAAATTTGGTAAAGAATTAAGTTTTAATCTAAGCAGAAACCTCTGCGAATGATACTATAGAAAAAAAGGAAAAGTGGAAAAAGTCATGGCTTCGGCCGAGACTTGAACTCGCAACTCTGGGATACACGCCCATCACTCTACCGATAGCTACCGGGAACACACCTATAACGACTTTTTGTTTTAAAATTAAATTAAATTCGCATTTATTTCAAGCCAAGCGGCTCATAAGCGGCGGGGTTTTATGTGCTAAAACTAATACGTACAACACGAAGGGGGTAGAACGGGTTACCCTCATCTGAATATATATTGGCAGAAATACACTTCGCATAACATGTATCGCAGCAGAAAATACTTTCGCAGAATGCCATAATAGTTATTTGGAATAATATTTTTATTTATTTGGCTTTCTGCATTTGGCAGAATGCAGAAAGTGGGTTAAGTTAGGGTTTTCTGCGAAAAGATTAATTCTGCAAGTCAATAGTATGCAAAAAGCAGTATGCGGAATTCTGCCAAACGTTAACTATATTACGCAACTAGTATTTACGCAATAACTACAAGACAATAGTGAACCAGGTAGAACAATACAAAAAAATGTTTGGAGACAATCTGATACAGATCGACCTAGCTCTGAACTAAGCAAAGCTTATGGGTTCTAGACGACGATATACATATTTATATTGAAAACGTCCAACCGAACAGTCAAAATTTTGGTAGCTCGGTTCGTAGAACTACGGCAATGTATCCCTAAGTCCCAAGTTTTACTAGGTCTCGTCCGAGACTGTGAGTTATTTCACTTTCCTTCATTTCTAAGTGCAGAAAATTTGCAAAGTCAGGAGTACAATTTGGCCTCTCTGTCACAAGCACACACACAACTCACAGTACAAAATGACAAAATTTAAGGCATTTGTCGTCGCAATTTGCGAGTGCTACATTCCACGTTCGTTTAACGAGCACTGGAGAAAATAAAACATGGCGGCGATAAAACTTAGATCACTTACTGAGTAGACGGAATATGTGGAACTAATCGGTGCATCCTATACAGGATATGTTTTGGGTCATCGAGCAGGAGTAAACTGGGTACCGGGGAGGGTCTAACTGAGCACCTTCTACTATGACGACCACAAAATCGTGAAAAAAATCTGCTAATACCGTGGCTGTCTCCATAGTAAAAGTTGCTCAGTCAGAGTGGGTTGGGGAGGCCCAGTACCCTTTTCACTGCTCCACGAAAGTAGAAAACGTCGCCACTTATTTCAAAAACGTCGTGTACTCTTAAATTATAAATATAATAAATTGTATTCTTTTGTTTTTAATAGTGTTATGTAGTGTAAGTTTAAACTTAAGTAGAAAAGTAATAATAAAAATACATACTTACGTCAGTAATAAAATACGTCAACCGCAAAACAACTCAGGTATCTTACAAATACTTCGTCTTAAATGTCCAAAACATAAGCCAAAACACTCTGAAAGCCTACCGTGAATCGTGAACAAAAATTTACTTCTTTCTCTAACTTTGTACATGGTTGGTGATCTAGGCTTTCTAACATTACTCTGACGAGGCAATATTAAGCGGCAACCACAAGAAATGTGAAATCGTAAACTGCGCTAACACTACGAAAATCGAACGATCGAAAATGTGTATCTCTCTCGGTGACCGAGACACTTGCTTGTATTTATAAAGATGTTATTCAGTCAATGTCAATTTTCGATGTAAGCCTGCTGATTTGCGGAGTCTATACGAGGTCAGGCTTTAAAATATCGAGCACGGAGTGAAAAAGCAACACACGTGGCCATTGCAATTGTCCCGACTATCTAAATAAAAACTAACGAACTAGACGTGTGTCGAAAACTGTTTTTAATTGAATTGTTCGGAGGATGGCTGTTGCGGATTGGAAACAGCAAAGAGCGATTTAAATTAAACATTATATTCGTCGGTTACTAATTTAGGTTAGGTTAGATAAAATCGCTATTAGTATTCTTAATTCGCGATAGAGCCGTTGTATGTTTATAACAAATAGGTTAGTAAAGTTAGGTAAGTTGGCGCTTTAAAGCACATAAAGGTTTTTAAATAAATAGGTACTCACATATCATTAGCCCTCTATAATGCGTTCAGACACCGCATATACTCGTAAAGACCCCCATAGTAATAAACTTTTTTGTTACAACACACTTATCTATGAAAATGTTACTATCGCTAATTTGTACTATCGACTTCGATAATATAGGTAAAGTACTCGACAGTTTGCTCAATCGTCACCTGGATGAACAAGTCAAACTACAGGACGCTCAGTTTGGCTTTCGCAAAGGCTTGTCAACAGAAAGTGCCATTCTATGCCTCAAGGAAACTGTTGGCTACTATACCGACAGAAACACTCCAGTCTATACGTGCTTCCTCGACCTGTCCAAAGCCTTTGACTTAGTTTCTTATAATTTGCTGTGGAAAAAGTTAGAGGCAATGGGTGTGTCGAGTCAGCTGGTGCAGTTGTTAAAGTTTTGGTACGGTAGTCAGACAAATTGCGTGCGCTGGGCTGACCAGCTGTCTGAGCCGTATAAACTGGAGTGTGGAGTACGTCAAGGGGGGCTCACATCTCCTTTGTTATTTAATGTTTATGTTAATGCACTGATTGATGAGCTAAGCAGTGCCCATGTCGGCTGCTCCATTGATGGCGTGTTCATTAACAATATAAGCTATGCTGACGACATGGTGCTGCTGGCGCCGTCGATCAGTGCATTGAGGAAACTAATTGGTATATGCGAGAGGTATGCTAAGGCTCATGGGCTGCGGTATAACTCCACCAAAAGTGAGCTCATGATTTTTAAATCCGGTACAAAGTGTCCTGTCGATGTTCCGCCTGTCAAGTTAGATGGCAAGGACTTAAAAAGGGTGTACCAATTTAAATATCTTGGTCATATTGTTACTGCGGACCTTAAAGATGACTTGGACCTAGAAAGAGAACGGAGAGCGTTGGCGGTTCGTGGTAATATGCTCGCTCGCAGGTTTGCTCGCTGTACAAATGAGGTTAAAGTTACTCTTTTCAAAGCCTATAGTCAAACTTTTTACACGAGCAGCCTGTGGGTGAGGTATACCCAGCGCGCCGCAAATGCTCTCCGCGTCCAGTATAATAATATTTTCAGAATGCTGTCACGGGGGCTGCCACGCTTCTGCAGCGCTTCAACGATGTTTGCAGAGGCGCGTACAGACGGCTTCCACGCTATCTTGCGCAAACGAGCAGCATCGTTGATGCAAAGAGTGAGATGCAGTTCCAACAGCCTTCTGAAAGCATTATCTGACAGGTGTGACAGCAGGATATGGAGGCACTGGGTAGCCCTGACAGGGCGACCCCTATGTATTTAGATTTTAAGGTTAGATTAGATAGTACCTAGTTAAGTTACTAATATTAGTTAATAAGTAGTTAAGGTAAACTAACAAATTATATGGATTTTTAATCTGAAATAAATGAATATTTAATTTTAATTTAATTTAATATATTTTTTTTCAAGTTTCGAATATTTCAGACCAGCAAGGAAATATGATTTGACCTCTATTCTAATATCAATCGAGATGACAAACAATGTCGCACGCATGTTGCACGTTATTTGATATCGAACGGTGTAAAAATTGGGTCCAACTCTAGTTTGTCTTTGAATTTAAAAAGTATAAATGTCAAAAATTTAATGTTATGTCGAAATATGTGTGTACTTCAAGCAGTGTACTTATGTAATTGTAAATAATAAGGTATTAAAACACTAGTATGATTGTTATTATGAATATATGAAATAGACCCACACTCAAGTTTTAGTGCCTTTCATTAGGTATATATACAATCACAAAATGTTTTGCAGGTATATGACGACTTCCCTTTTCATTTGCCTCTCCAAACTTCAGGGCCGATCCTTCGCCCGTTTCCGTACGTATTATAGTAGTAGTATGTATTACGACCCTTGCTCGCTTTCAGCGGGAATACACAAACAGGTACTTTGCGTATCGCTCTGCATAGCTGGAGGGCATCGTTTAACATCCAGAATGCGCGGTTCATGAATATGTGTGCGAAACTTCGTAATTTATACGTCATTTTGATCCGATGTGTTTATGTTTACAGTTACGATACGTCACGATGGATTATATTTAGATTCTTTACTTT
The DNA here is from genome assembly GCA_949128165.1 of Lathronympha strigana. Taxonomy (NCBI): domain Eukaryota; kingdom Metazoa; phylum Arthropoda; class Insecta; order Lepidoptera; family Tortricidae; genus Lathronympha; species Lathronympha strigana. The sequence continues at coordinate 2,362,146 of OX421903.1, forward strand.
AAGTTTTTGTTAAATGGTGTTGCGTGACAGGTTAAGCTACGTCAAACTGATAGCGTATAGACGTTAAAAATGGCGATATCTTGATATTTTTCATCGATAGATATTTTGGACGCTGACTGTACGCTTTTGCAAAACGTGATTGTAATTGCTTGCAGCTTTTGCGAAATATTCTTTGGTTAGAACTGCATGTACTGTAGCTAAGTCATTATTATCATATCGTTAATATCGAATTATTTCTAATGTACCCCGGAATATGAATAACAAATTTAATGGAACTAAGAAATAACGACCAAGTGCGAGTCAAACTCGCCCACCGAGGGTTCCACACAAAGGATGCTCCCGCCCATTTATGACCTTTGGTACTTAAAAATACTGATGGCATGGAACTCTCAGTGGGTCGGCAATTTTGCAGTTTTTGGATTTTTTCCTGTATTTGTACTACAAGGTCTTGCTTTTTGTCAAATTTATGATTCGTGATTCTAGGACAGCTGGAAATACCCTATACATTTTGATTCCCATTGCAAATGTATGGGTGATGCGACTTAAGCGGCCGCATCTTTTGATTGCGTTGTATGTATGTATGTATAAGCTTTATTGTACAATAACACAAGAAATACAAGAAACACAGTAACATAGACAATTTGATACAACAAAGGCGAACTTATCCCTATGAGGGATCTCTTCCAGTTAACCTTGCGTTGTCGTAGAGGTTTGGTTTTTTCACACGTTCAAAGGACTGCGGATTTGTGTATGTGGTATTAATTTTAACTTGCTACCTTTTCGCGTTTCTAAGATAAATCGTCTAGACAGACAGACGGACAACATAAGGGTTTTTCCTTTTGAGGTACGGAACCCTAAAATTATGAAAATTTTAAAATACTCGCCGTTCGAAGCCGCCAGTAGAGGTTATAATTGTACATAAAATAAAATACTAGTTTCTACCGCAGAATAATTACTATACAAACTAAGGACGCGTGATAAAACACAGAAAACATAGCTTCAACGGGCAAACTTCGCTGAGTAATCAAAACGCGTGATTCTGCATAAAATATTTCCATTCGACTCATATTAAAACAATATCGAGTCCGACGCTAGCTCCCAAATACTGTTTCATTTCAACAAACAAACCGTAAATTTCGAGATTTAAAAAGCTTTTATCTCTTTGTTTGCCAGGTTAGCACAGCCGCGTGGCATAAACTTTAGCTGGTAAACTATGACGCGTTTTAAGGGATTCCAATATCGTGATGGTGGCCAAGTGGCTTGCGTGCGTGCCAAGTTATTGAAAATGTATGGCAAGGTCTTACACATCGATGACTTTACAGGCAAAAATGTATGCTTATACTATTGATATGGTACTTAAGGTCGTCTCAGGTGGTTTTGTTTACACGATTCCTGCGCTGCGGAAGACCTATTGAACTCTCTTCGCGAACTCGAATTGTTTGTCTTTTGTCTTGTGTCGGTACTGACGCATGAGCTGCCCACATATCCCGCACCCGTCGTTGCACGCCCCCCCAGTAGGTATTATATAATATTTGTAATCGTAGGCTACTATTGCGTTGTGCGGAGACAGGGGCCTAGCATCAATTGGTTCTTGATTTCAAAACGCATTATCTATGAGAAATGCATATCTGTTCTTAAGTACTATTGTAGAATTAGTGGTTACAGCTGCAATACTGCTGTAGTCGCCAGCTGTTACCGCGAAAGCACCGCGTCACACTAATAAAGAATACAATTTTATTTATCCATCTTCAATTTTTTTTTAATATAATGGCTTCTGTCCAGTGGGACAATTTCGCCAGTATTAAGGTATATTGCCACATGGGCTACTTTACGGTAAATTTAAAAGGGACGTTGTACGGTGGAGGCCTTGCTTGGCAAAGGAGACAGCTTTCTTTGCGAAGCACGAGGCAACCAGAAGGCCTAGTATAAAAATTGTACGACATTAACTCCTCGACCGCGTTAGCGTATCGGGAGTTCAAATTATGTTTGCCGTTTATTTAAATCATCCGGCAACTTTCATATTTTGACCCCTCGATACGCTAACGCGGTCGAGGAGTTAATGTCGTACAACTTTTATACTAGGCCTTCTGACCTCGGACTGCCGATTGGTTACTAAAGTGTGGTTAAAAGCGCTTCAAGAGTAATATTTCATTTGCTGCATACTTTTTCGTTGGTTCACTGCAATGCTATCAATATTAAACACTAAACAACTTTAAACAGGCAAATAACAAAAAAATGTAATGGTTAATAACAAAAAAATAGCGATTAGAGCCGATTTAGTCCCCTCGGGAGTTATGGATTTTAGTACAATATAACTCCCGAGAGAGATATGAGTTTAGTTTTAAAATATCGTACGTCATTTCACTTCAGACTAAGGAGGTTTTGCATCAGCTAAGGCTTATTTCAAATCTTCAAACTTGGCTATAAACCAACTTTACTGTGTATTATTCAACTTTAATAAATAGATTCATTATATTTGTTTTTTCCCTTACAAGTGTGATGAAAAACATTGGTATGAGGATTACAAACTTGAGTCATTAAAAGCCCTCCGCCTGCTGCGTCGGGCTTCTAACAGACTCTCGTTAGTAATCCTGTACTTACCTCCCTAGATGCACAACGTACTATTGCCGAGGCGTCCTCGCCATCTTGAGTAGCAACTGGAAGTCTTTAACCATCTTTAAATAAGGTCGCATAAAGTAGATGTTGACTTTTGTGTAACTTAAATGACGTCTTGACAATCTGTCCAATTTGTCCCGCAAAGGGCTTAGCTCTGACTGACACGACAGATAACATCAATTCTCATTATAACTTTTTTAATCTTCAAAAACAAGTCTTCATGCGCCAAAATGTACCAGGCAATAATAAGTAGGAAGGTACTAAGTGTCAGATTTGGAGCAAAAAGCGGCGATAACAGCAAGGACGTCGTTTAGCGTTATGACCCAACTTCTAACGAGCTGCCATAAACTGGATATTTACTTTCCTCACCTTTGCCTTGAAGGTTTCTAGGTAAAAATGTACTGCACGACTATCGTAAAATCTAATGCCTCGCGATCTCTGCTCTCCTGGTAACCGAAAACCTTTGTCTCTATTTTAATCGCCTCCTTTTTGTGGTTGTAATAAATGATGGCGGGCTTTTACTTTAATGGGGTGGCCACAAAATCTTTTTTACCAGTTTCATAAAACGGGTGTATGAAAGTTGGAGCTCAACATGGCTATTACTTTAAAACTTCCATGATGAAGGACATTTTTTAATGAAGATCAACTATGATCAAAGGTTACACTATGCTGCCTATACGTAGGTACAGTCAACCAATTAACAGCCTCCCTTGCCAAGTTGGTAATGACCCTGCTTACGAAGCTATTTGTGTGTTTATCACAAATTCTGTTCCTGAGTTATGGACGTTTTATATGGATACAACCCGTTTTTGAGCAATTGCTTTAAATGCAAGGGTGCATTCTTATGAGTTAAATTTATAGCTATAAGACGTAATAGACAGTTTATCAGGGGGCCGAGATTCCGAGACTGCCGCGTTAGTACCAAAATAGTGGTTGAACGCGTTTTAGGATTAATTCTTCAATAAATGCGTACTACTAGGGTAGTTAACTGCACAATTAGCTATCATTATTACACATTAAATAACGTTTAGCAGACAAAAAATAAAAATCTTGTGTATCAACCGAAGTCCATAATAAATATAAGATTTTAAGCTAACATGGTCATTTACACTATAGTTACTATTTATAGTTCTATATCGGGAGCTCATGAAAACAAATGTACATGGTAAATATCTCGTTTTAAATAGTAACTATAGTCCATAATAAATGTCGGTCAAGCGCAGGTAGGTACTCCTGTTACGTCAGCTCTATGAATCTAGTGGAAGAGCTCTATATCTCAAAAAAGTTATGTTATCTTGAGCAGGTCATACCCATTTGAAAATAATTAGAAAATAAAAAGGTATTGGCAGCTAAAACATAAAAAATACAATACAATACAAATACACTATTGCACACCTCAAAAGAATTCAATATAGAACAAAAGAAGTGGCAAACAACAGGCGGTCTTATCACTAAAAAGCGATCTCTTCCAGACAAACTGTAGGTTAAAAAAAACAAGAGTAACTAATAAAAAAATGCCAGAGAAGTGAAAAATAAAATAAATAGAAATAAAATATAAAATAGCACTATGAATACAAACGTATAATAACGTTATATTGGAGCCTGAGGTAGACCCGCCATGTAATAACTATTGTTTGTACAAAGCTAGTAGACGTGGGTTCTATTCCCGGAGGAAGGCATTTCGCTCCTACTGTTTGTCTGGCCGATCCTGGTGTATGTTTGTTTATTCTAGTATTCACGACCGTAAATATTTAAAAGTGCAAATCTATGTATTTTCTTGTTATAGTTATTATCTTCGTTTGTGGCTCAGCGGTAAAAGCGTGTGACTTTCAATCCGAAAGTCGTGTGTTTAAATCCCGGGTCGTACCAATGAGTTTTTCTAACTTATGAAAATACTTAATCACTTTTAGGTTAAGAAAATCGTGAGGCAACCGGACTAATCCTTAAAGATAATGCCTTCTGATACTAAAAGGTCAGATGGCAGTCGCTTAAGTAAAACCAGAACCTGCGTCAAATCGTCGTCTTGAGATTAGAGAAAATATAAAAAGAGTGTCTCTTTGATTGTAATATTTTTTGCCTTAAAAAAACTTTTGTCCGTGTTTTAAGGATTCCTTAGTAAACTAGGAATCTTTATAGTTTCGCCATGTTTGTGTGTCTATTCTTCTTTGGTTAAGCTCAGGAGTACCACGAACATAGAACGATTGCGGATTTGTATCTCCATCTCTGTCACACTTGCATAATAGAGTTACAAAGAGGTTTTTTTGTCAATGCCAATTTTCGATGTTCGTGATAGGCCCTCAGTGATTTAGCTACTATAAAACTATAATTTGTTAGGATGAATAAACGAATCACGCCGACAAAGTGGAAATGAGTGTGCGCTTCGTTGGATAAGTATTAAAAAAACAATAAGGGTTGTTAAAAAAGTTTATAAAAACAAAAAAATAGTTAGTACATTTTCAAGTCCAGAGATATCGGTCTAATCTAAGTTATAATCACATATCCTTGGTAATCGCATTTTCCAAACATATTTTAAACTCAGTGCTTCCTATCTAAACATGAGTGTATGTAGTAACGATTTGGACGATGGCTAGCTCGGTGCGCTCGTCGTTGATTCCCTCAGATGATACGACAACGCTGACTCCTGCAACGATGACGCCGGATCGCCCGATCTCATCTACATCAGCGCGTTACATATGCCAGTCGCGGTCAGAACTATCTGAGCCGCGGAGGAGTAGAAACATATCACGCCTATTGTGATAAAATACTTGAGTTCCAACAGTTTTTTTTTTAAATATTAAGGTCGGTATGATTCGCGAAATTTTAAATTGTATAAAATATACTTAAAACAACCAACATTTAAATGCAGAATCCGTAAGAATCGTAGGTATTCTTCGCTGTCTTAATTCACAAAGCATCCATACCAATCATTACGCCACAGTAAACTGCACCTTCCTAACTGTTCTGCGATTTATTCTACTGAAAAGAAACCTGTCTCTTCAAATCAGTTTTTAAATCCTAGAACGCTTGACTATTGGAGCTTAAAGTGAATGGAAGGTGTTTTTTTTTTTAATCCCATGCTGTGTTTGTTATAATGGCCAGTTTTATCTTCTAACAGCGTAAAAGATTATTTGATTAAATTTTTTTTAAACCACGGCAAATAATCATACGGCCTGATGGAAAGCAGTAACCGCAACCTATGGATTAGTGCTCCTGGTCGTGACCGTGTTTCGTGAACCCGTAGCCGAATCTCCGTTGCTGTGTTACTCGGCAACGGAGATCCGCTCCGTTTGCTCCGTGTGATTCGGCTACGTGTAATTAAGATACGTAGCTACGTGTACACGGAGATACGTATCTTATTTATACGTAGACCGGATCCAGTCGTGACCGTGACGTTAAGTGTAGATTTTATGCATGTTATTAATGTGTGAATGTAATGCAAGGGGCGAGTTTTTAATTTCAGTTTCCATACTTTTGCATTTTAAATAAAAATTTAAGAGATCAAAAATAATTAGATGCAAATATTATGTTGGAGGCAAAAATAATAGACCAGTACAAATTGTAAAAGATGTGTATTAAAAGAAGCCGAGCGGAGCCGAAGCCGAGATTCGCGGGAACGTAGCCGAATCCAGAAACGGATACGTATCTTTGACGTGACCGTGTAGTACCGGATCTTAGCACCGCCGGTGCTAAGGCTACGTAGCTACGGTTCCGCGTGTAACACGTATATCACAAGCTCTACTATGGATGCCTGCAACTCCAAGAGTGAACCCTATACTGTAATCAGAGCGTTTCAGTTTTATTTTAAACTAGCTTTTGCCCGAGACTTCGACTGCGTAGAATTAGAATAAAAACTATTTTATGTCCTTTCCTAGGAATCAAACTATCCTCATACTAAATTGCATCGTGACGTGATCTCTTCAGCGGTTTCAGCGTGAAGACGTAAAAGACAGACATTTACTTTCGCTATTATACTTTATTTATTTATTTAATATTATATTAAGTATGGATAGTATGGATTGAGCTCACTGTAATGCCATGAGTTTACATATTATTGAAAATAAATAAATAAACTTTAAGCGTTTATCATTCGCTTTTGCTACGATACGAGCATTACTATAGGAGCCATATTTTTACATACTTATCCTATAATTAATTATGTTTGAATGCGCCACAAATAAATACCTAATTTGCTATTACTTTTCCACAAGATAGGTACCCATTAATAACGAAAAACCCTCACAGAACACACCCACGGGTTAATTAACTTAATTAATAAGTAGCATCACTGTTATTCGACCGTGACGCAATAACTCCTAGTAACGTGACGTAATAATTCTCGTCGCGTTAATTATGGTCCGAGGAAGTGCCGACAACGGCACAATTTGTTTGTTTTGTTTATAACTGCTGGATCATGTGTAGGGTGACCATGCAGTTTGATAGTTTACGGATAGATAGTAAGGAGATATTTGGATTAGAAAATCATTAGCTGGCCATATACGTTCGGTCAGATCCGCTGGATCTGCCAGATGTATGGGAAATTTGTCTGGCAGATGCCCAGGACATACCCACTAAAGAGATCCAACGGTTTGCCCGAACGTATATAGCCGACAATTAGTTTTGGGACTAAGGACGCTAAAGGGGTGTAATAATCGGAAATGTTGAAATATAAAATATTTGTTTCAAACATAAAATCCGGTCAGTAGCAAACGTCAGATAATAGTTAGACGATGAGTTCTCACACAAAGCAAAATCTTAGATGGCTTAATGTGATGCGTTCGAAATGTGGTGCTGGCGGAAAAGGCTTGGCATCAAGTGGACAGCCCGCCGCACAAACGAATCCTGAACCAACTGAGAATACGAACCAGGCTTCTTCGTAAAGAACGAAACATGTCGAGCGAAAATCGACTAAATTACGTGAGTGACCCGTTTTAAATATTATTTAATACGAACCAGGCTCTCTAGCATTATCACTCAGCGCATATTTTGCTTCTTCGGACATCTGGCAAGGCAAGAAGATGCTCTGGAAAAGCTGATAATGGTCGACCAGGTGGAAGGGAAGAGCATTAGGGGAAGAGCACCTACTCGGTTGATAGACTTAATGAAGGCCTTAACAGGATCTAACGCCCAGGCTTACTTTCAAATGGCACAGAATAGGAGTGCCTGGAAGAACGTAGTGTGGGATACAGGCAAGAAACCTTGAATGATAGTCACGACCCTCAGCAATAAGGAAACGACTAAGAAGAAAAGAAGATGGCTAAAAAGAAACATTGTTGTGAGGGTGGCAGTAGAGACTTTTGTTTCTTGATAAGATTTCTATTAAAGAAATATGGTATAATTATGTTGTGGATTACGTTGCATTATCCTATTATTCTGAATTGTGTGGCCACCACACGCGAACAGGGTGACAAGAGAAATTTCCCAGGGAAGTTGTGATTAACTACCCCGACGCAGACTTCCGTTACTGATTAGCAAGAAATTCGCTTGGTGGCTAGACTGTTTTATTTCTTTTGCCTTTGGCTTTTCGGACCATTTTGGATAAATATCGGTAGTACTTAAGTAACAAAGACTTCGGCAACAGTGTGGGGGACAAAGTAGATTGAAGATTAATAACAACACAAATATTAAATTTTAATCAATAAAAAGGTAATGCGCTACTTTTAATTCATTTTAACATGTTTGATCATTACTTTGTTTATTTTGCACGTTATATTTTCATAATTGTATCGATGTCGAATACCGTTAATTGTGCAACGCAAAATTGACAGCATGCTATCAGATGATGATTGCCCGACGCAATCAAAACATGTCATGCCAATGGGAGCTACCGTATTGTCGCTCACCAGGCGTCGCCCCCTCATGCGTAGGTCCTGTGTCAGTATGAGAGAATTGTCAAAGACGTTTGAAATGTTCCCGCAGGACCCATGCACTCCTAGCGGAAAATCGACTCGCGGATGACAATGAGGATTCATTGTGATAAATATTTGAGCTTAGCGTTGTTTTAATATTCGTTCCTTCCTCCTCTTTAAGTCGGTCCCTTACTGCTGGATTGTGGCTATGACGGGAATGTTGTTGGCGTCTCCGTTTGCTGCGATTTTCAGCTTGATGGAGAGCCTGTGGCATCAGCATCTGCAGATCTTTGGACACCTGGTTGACCCAGCGTGACTACAACCTCATGCCATCCACCTTGCTGGTTATAATTAGCTTCTCTAAGTTATGTACTGTTCGGTGGAAATATGCGGTAAAGAGGAGTCTTTCAGGATCGAGAGGTATTTTTTTTTTAACCTGGCAGGGGCTCCATGCACTGAACTTTGGAGCGTACGGACTGTGAAGTGGAACGGTAGCCTGGGGAAAATCCAGGACCCTTCCGCGACATCACACGATATTTACTACTCTGGAATACTCCTTCTGAGTTTGCGCTCCAGAGAGATCGGTTGGACCGAGTCCAACCAAATCTGAGGTGTGGTCGAGAGGTTAGTGCGGCGTGCTGTCCAGGGGATGCGAAGCATCATTCTCTTCCTATCAGCCGCTTTCGAATATTAGTTCCACCAGGGTGTGACAAAAGTACTGACGATCCGTTAAGGGCTTAATCGGTGTCGTGGACTGAGTAAGGAAACAGGAAAGAAAAAAATATACGCAAAAAAGTAAATGCGTGGGGCACGTAGCATTTCTGTTTTAACCTGTAAATATATTTTTTTGAAAGAATGATACAAAAATGCTTTTTCTACGAATTTCTGAGGGTTTATCTACATGATGTAAAGTTTCGATACCAAGATTGTTTCCGGGCTCCGCTCAAGTCGGGCCTAATTTATCTTGTTTCCACTCCGATTACGCAGAAATGATTCGCACCATTAACCTCTGTCGTAGGGGCGGATATTTAATTTTGAATAGGTAAATACTTGAGAGAAAATTGGGGATAAAACGTGTAATTTGCCTAATTTTGTCCAGAATATGCTCTAGTTTTGCCTGCCTTAGACATGTTGATACAAGTTCGTGAAGTGTGCCATTTTGAGGGGTTCCGTACCTCAAAAGGAAAAAAACTGAACCCTTATAAGGATCACTTTGTTGTCCGTCCGTCTGTCTGTCAAGACCCTTAATCGGGAACGCGTAGAGGTAGAAAATTGAAATTAGCACCAGATTCCTCATACATTGACAATGGGAATCAAAATGTGTAGGGAAGGGCAGGGTAGGAATTAATGGTAAGGGTAGTATACTTCCCGTTGACCTACAATCACGGAATTGTACCCGGACCCGGGTATTTGGACCCGGGTATGTCCTTAAACTACGTCCAACAAGTGAGGTAGGGCACAGCGAAACGTCATCTCGCTTGAATCTGGAGCAGCCTGACTGGGGAAGTACCTCCACCTTACAGAATACCGAAGCCATAATAACATCACTACTTACTTTGTAGGTATGTGGTGTTGTGTTCCTCACGGTGAGTAAGGTTTCCAGAGCTCCAATCCCCCCAACCTCCCCCTTAATGACGATGACAGCGCAGATTAATAAGCTACCCCAGGAGGGTACCAGCTGCTCTAGCGCTGGAGAATCCCTTTCTGGGCTTCCATGCTCAGGTACTGTCGTGCCTGAGCGTGGACGCCGAGAGCGCCCCGTTTCGTACTCTGGGGGGGGCAAATCCGCGCTCCGCCATCCGCCATCCTCCCGAGGCAAGAGCAAGACGGCTACGGCAGCCCCTGCCACGCTCGCTGTGGATTTCTGCAACATCAGGGGTTTGCATTCTAATCTTAATGCTGTCCATCATCACCTCGAGACAGCTAAGCCGGCCTTGCTTTTTCTGACAGAGACGCAGATATCGTCTCCAGCGGACACAAAATACCTCTCCTACCCTGGGTACGAACTAGAGCATTCCTTTCTGCCTAGGGCTGGAGTGTGTGTGTACGTTAGAGGCGATATCAGTTCTCGTCGCCTCAGCAATCTTGAAGGTAGGGACCTTTCCACCTTATGGCTACGTGTTGATTGTGATGATCATCCTCGCGTCTATTCGTGCCTCTATAGGTCCCATAGCGGTGATGCCGAAACTGACCGACTCTTGGAGCAGATTCAAACGGCTGTGGATTCAGTGCAGCAGCAGATCCCATCCGCTGAGATCATCGTTCTTGGCGATTTTAACGCCCATAATGCCGAATGGCTGGGCTCCAGCAAGACTGATCATGCGGGGAGATCTGTTCACGACTTTGCTCTGACCTACGGCTTGACACAACTGGTTACTGCGCCTACGCGAATCCCAGATGTGGAGAGCCAGGAACCTTCCCTGTTGGACCTTCTGCTGACTTCTCACCCGGTTGGCTATGATGTATCCGTTGCAGCCCCTCTCGGTTCCTCGGATCATTGCCTCATCCGGAGTACAGTGCCTCTCACGTGCCCGCCGCGTCGGCGAGTTGCTTGTAGCCGCCGTGTGTGGCACTATAAGTCAGCAGACTGGGACGGGATGCGGGTGTTCTTTGCGTCTTACCCGTGGGGGCAGGTTTGCTTCACGCCGGATGATCCTGATATCGCTGCTGACTCTGTTGCTGACGTGGTGCTTCAGGGAATGGAACTTTTCGTTCCATCCTCTGCGGTACCTGTTGGTGGCAAAACCCAGCCTTGGTTTGATCGCTCCTGCAAAAAGGCGTCTCGCCGAAAGCTGGAGTGCTACCAAGCCTGGGTAAATGCAGCGGCGGTACAGGATGTAAAGACCAGCGCTTTAAAAAAGGAGTTTAACTTTGCCTCCAGGTCCTTCAAAAGAGCCATTGCCAGAGCAAAGTCGTTGCACATTGGTAGGATTGGCGAGAAACTAGAGCGTCTCCCCTCGGGAACTCGTGCGTTCTGGTCTCTTGCCAAAGCTATCCAGGGGAATTTCTGCACGCCGTCTTTTCCACCTCTGCACACGGGAAATGATTCGTTGGCCCACGACGCAAAAGACAAAGCCGATCTACTGGGTAAGCTTTTTGCGTCCAACTCGACTTTGGATGACGGGGGACAAGCGCCGCCGACTATACCGCGGTGCGAGAGCTGTATGCCAGATGTACAGTTCCGCCAAAGCTTTGTGCGTAAGGCTCTTCGCTCCCTCGACACCCATAAGTCCAGTGGGCCTGATGGAATCCCTGCAATTGTTCTCAAGATGTGTGCTCCTGAGTTGGCGCCGGTCTTAACGCGTCTTTTTCGGCTCTCCTACTCTTCTGGCGTAGTCCCGACTTCGTGGAAGTCAGCTTTGGTGCACCCGATCCCTAAAAAAGGCGACCGCTCAAATCCATCCGACTACAGGCCGATAGCTATAACCTCCCTTTTCTCTAAGATTATGGAGTCCATCATCAATCGTCAGCTCCTCTGGTACCTAGAGGATCACCAGCTGCTGAGTGACCAACAATACGGTTTCCGTAGGGGTCGTTCGGCTGGTGATCTTTTAGTTTACCTGACACATTGCTGGGCACAGGCGATAGAGAGTAAAGGTGAGGCACTGGCAGTTAGTTTGGATGTAGCGAAGGCCTTCGATCGCATTTGGCACAAAGCACTTCTTTCGAAACTTCCATGCTATGGGCTCCCCGGGAAATTATGCGAATGGGTCAGCAGTTTTCTAGCAGACAGAAGCATTAAGGTCCTAGTTGACGGTGAATGCTCAGACTCAATGTCTGTGAATGCTGGTGTCCCTCAAGGCTGTGTGCTATCACCCACGCTATTCCTCCTGCATATCAATGACATGTTGCAAACTAGCGGCATTCATTGTTATGCTCATGATAGTACGGGTGATGCCTCCTACACCGGCCGCGCCAATATTTCCCGGGAAAACGTCATTGAGAGCCGGAACAAACTTGTGTCCGAAATTGAGACCTCCCTAAAAGAAGTCTCAGATTGGGGTCGACTTAATTTGGTCCATTTTAACCCTACAAAGACACAGGTTTGCGCGTTCACCGCAAAAAAACTTCCGTTCGTCGCGTCACCTCGTTTTGAGAGCACTCCCCTATCTGCCACAGCCAGTATTGGAATCCTTGGCGTTGACATCTCGAGTGAAGTCCAGTTCCGCGGCCACCTAGAGGGTAAGGCCAAATTGGCCTCGAAGAAGCTCGGTGTGCTCAATAGATCGAGGCAGTATTTCACGCCGGCCCATCGCCTACAGCTTTATAAGGCGCAGGTTCGCCCGCATATGGAATACTGCTCTCATCTTTGGGCAGGGGCACCTAAGTACCAGCTTCTTCCTCTAGACCGCATCCAACGGAGAGCAGCTCGAATTGTCAACTGCCAACGTATTTCTGATCGGCTTGATCCCTTGGCGCTGCGTAGAGATGTGGCCTCACTCTGTATTTTCTATCGCATGTATTATGGGGAGTGTTCCGAGGAATTGTTCGGATTTGATAAATACGGGGTAGGGGCGAGTAAAACCACAGACGGCCGTTAGCGCACTAACATGTATTCATGCATCTACAAGAGTGTGGGCGCAGCCTCACGCATGCATATGCAACACTTCCTCCCTCTAGTTACATAACTACTCTAAACAATTCTTAAAAATATTTCTTAAAACTAACATTAATTCGCTTGCGCAAAACCTTTTGGGGTATTGGCAGCGCAGTGCTTGCCATTTCTTGAAAGTCTAAACCCTGACCTTCTATTTCCGCCTCATGGAATTCGTCCTCTTTAATCTCATCATCTGAGTCCATTGCTCTTTTTGCCTCATTTCCTTCCCCTTCGCCCTCCTCCGATGATTGGACCTGGTGCGGCATAGACGATGCTTCTGATAATGATGGCGGCAGCGGTTTTGTTCTCGATGACGAAGATGAGCATGACGCCGGCTCTAAGGTAAGTGTCGGTGGCGCCGTTTGAAGCGGCGGCGGCGTTTGCTGCGACGGCGGCGTTTGCGGCGGCGGCGGCGTTTGAAGCGGCGGCGGCATTTGCTGCGACGGCGGCGTTTGCGGCGGCGGCGGCGTTTGAAGCGGCGGCGGCGTTTGCAGCGGCGGCGGCGTTTGAAGCGGCGGCGGCGTTTGCGGCGGCGGCGGCGTTTGCGGCGGCGGCGGCGGCGTTGACACCGGAGGTCCAGGGAGCAAGGTTGTGTCAGGTAGGTCAAGGTCAAAGTCAAGGGCATTGTTGTCCCAGCTATTTCCAGAACCTTTATACCTAATTATTTGATTTTTATGTTTTTTAACACACACTGAAGAAGCAATGTCTTTTATTAAATACAAAACTTTTCCTAGTCTTTTTTCCACAATACCTTTAGACCAATTAAACTTGTTTTTATTAGTAAATTTTTTGTATAAAACGTGTTCCCCGGAGCTAAAAATTTCTTTGTTCTGTCTATTTAGCTTATTATTCTGCGAACACTGTTTGTTTTTGACAATATCAGCAAGGTTGATGGCCGAGGGTGAAAGCGTTGACGAGGCCGGGTGCAGTAAGTCTAAACGCGATCTTAGTTTGCGTCCATACACGAGTTGAGTTGGTGAAGAGCCCGTGGTCGAATGAACGGAGTTCCTGTAATTAAACAAGTACTGCAGTAGCTTAACTTTACTATCACGTACATTACGACCTGTTAGCAGACTAGATCTGATACCTTTTTTAATCACCTTTACCATACTTTCCGCCTGGCCATTGCTGGCTGGGTGGTATGCCGGTGACGTCATGTGTCGTATTCCGTTTACCTCACAAAAGGTGTTAAACTCGCGCGAACAAAAGGATGCACCGTTATCACTTACAATTACCGATGGTAGTCCGAACCTAGAAAAAAAATCGCATAATTTATCTACAACTGCGGTAGATGACGTTGAGCTGCCCATCTCGTAGACCTCCACCCACTTCGAATATGCATCCACCACGATTAAATATGAGCGATTATTTACGGGGCCAAGAAAATCAATATGGAGCCTAAAAAATGCAGTGGGGGGTGGGTCCCAATGTGCTAACGGAACCCGCGCCGGGGACGGGCGTAATTGAATGCAAACGTCGCATGAACCAATCATTTTCTCGATTGCTTCGTCTATACCGGGAAACCATAACCTTGACCGAGCCTCCGCTTTAGTTTTCACGATACCTAAGTGTGAAGTATGTAATTCTGAGAGCACTTTGGTATGCAATTTTTCCGGTATAACTACCTTGTGACCCCTCATAACACAGCCGTTTTCAATAGATAGTTGTGTGCGACACAAAAAAAATGGTTTGATTTTTGCATCATTAACTTTATGCGGCTAACCAGTTAAAGTATACTTTATTACCTGTTGAAGAACAATATCTTTATCAGTTTCTTTACGAAGGTCATCAATAGAAATAGGTAAATTACCCTCTGCGACAAAACAAATATATGCCGCTCGATCCCAGTCACTTGAGTCATCGCGCGGGTCGACCGCCGGTACGCCCCCCCCGTCCCCCGCGTCGCCGCGCGGCGGCAAGCAAGCTCTAGACAAGTAGTCCGCGCTATTATCAGCGCTGCGTACGTATTCTATACTATAATTATAGCCACTTAGAAACATTGCGTACCTCTGCAGTCTATTCGCGGATACTTCGGGAATGCCACGTTCGGGGTGGAAAATGCTGGTCAAAGGTTTGTGGTCTGTACGTAAAACAAAAGGTACCGACCTTCCGTACAGGTATTGGTGGAACCGACGTATACCGAACACGATACTAGTGGCTTCCTTTTGTAGCTGCGAGTAGCGTTTTTCGGCTGCGTTAAGGCTGCGCGAAGCAAAGGAAACCGGTCTTTCGGTCCCGTCTGATTCGACCTGTGATAGAATAGCCGATAACCCGGTGGGAGACGCATCGACTGTCAAAATGACCTTGGCATTAGGGTTGTAATGCGCAAGTACCTGGTCCGACGCTAAAACCCTTTTTATTTTATTAAACGCGTCGTCGTGCTCGCTAGACCAATGCCACTTTATCCCTTTTTTTAATAAGTCATACAAAGGACTTAAGATTGCCGACGCTTCCGGAACGAAATTCCGGTAATAATTAACGAGTCCTAAGAATGACTGTAACTCGGAAACATTTTTTGGTTTAGGTGCATTAACCATCGCTTCTATTTTATCCGAAGATTTTTTTAGTCCGTTTTTATTTATGACGTACCCTAAGTACGAAACTTCATCTTGAAAAAATACGCACTTTTCCCTTTGTAAAGTTAAACCCGCTGATTCTAAACGATTAAGGACTGCATGCAGCCTACTTAAATGTTGTTTTTCATCACTTCCCGTGATGAGCACGTCGTCCAACAAACATAGCACGCCGTCCATTCCCGACAGCAGGCCCTCCATAGCGCGTTGGAAAATTGCTGGTGCCGACGAGAGGCCGAACACTAAACGAGTATATTTATATAGGCCTCGGTGAGTATTTATGCAAGTTATATTTTGCGAGGCCTCGTCGAGCACAAACTGATTATATGCCATCGATAAATCAAGCTTGGAAAACTGTTTACCGTTACATAGTTTTGAAAACAACTCGTTCGCTGTAGGTAGTGGATATTGTTCAACGACTAACTGCTTATTAATGCTCACCGAGTAATCTGCACATAACCTAACGGTTCCGTTCCGTTTTAATACGGGAACAATAGGGGATGCATACTCGGAGTGCTCGATCGGAACGAGAACGCCTAAGTCGACTAACCTATCTATCTCCTTATCAATCTTCTCACGCAGAGCAAACGCGATGGGCCGGGCTTTGATAAAAACCGGTTTAGAGTTTTCTTTCAATGTTAATGTAATCTTTGTCTTATTGTAGCACCCAAGTTTATCTGAAAACAGCTGTGGATATTGTTTTTGTAACCCTTTAACTATGTTGTCATCACTACAATAATGTACCGGAACTAACTGTAAATTAAATAAAGAAATAAAATCCCTTCCTAGCAGTGCGGGGCCCTCGTCGCAGACTACATACGCGTTTAACGATTGCGTGATTCCCGCATATGAAACGGGCAGAGATATCATTCCTATGCACTTAATATTTTCCCCGGAATAACCGCGCAGCCTTTTGTTCGTAGGGCGTAAAGGAATATCGACAAAGTATTTATTGAACATGCTTTGCGGTACAACCGTGACGGCACTGCCACTGTCAACCTCAAATTTGAAACTTTCGCCACGAATAATTACGGTTTCGATCATAGGCTCTCCGCGAACTGAACGAATAAAGTAAATCTTACCGTCGTCGTCATCGCCCTCATCCTCTGATCCCACATGAACGCACTTCACTTTGGTACACATCCTACGTAAATGTCCCTTGACCTTACACTTTCTGCACACAAAATTGGAGAACCGACACTCAGCAGGCTTGTGATTGGTGTAACCGCAAACCGTACACGGAGTCTTCGCGTGACCTCCGTTTCCCCTTGAAGCCTTTGTTATCTTCAACAGCTGATCCGCGCCGGGTTCGGAACTCGATGCCGCGGCCCCCGCGCTGGCACATCGAATAGTTTCCGCCAACTGAACTGCTTTAGCCAGCGTTAGGTCCTTTAAGTTTTGGGCATAAAGCTTCTCCTTCTCCCGACCTGGCAACATGCCCATCAGGAACCGGTCACGCAGCGCCTCTTCCACATTTGCCATATCACAGTGCGCAGTCAGACCTCGAAGCCTCGCCGCCCATTGCGTGTGAGACTCGCCTGCCTGCTGTGACGCAGAGTAGAACTTATGGCGCTCCCCGAAGCCTACCCGTGTCGGTGTGAAATGTTGGTCCAAAAATGTTAAAATATCCTCGAATGGCACGCTTTCCAACTGTTTCGGCAAGACCAAATCCTCGACCAATTTAAACGTGCCTTCGCTGAGTGCGCTTAGTAATATGGCTTTCCTCTTCTTTCCCGTAGCATCTGTTGTCCCGTCCAAATCGTTAGCCAAAAAAAATTGTTGAATTCTTCCCTTGTAGCTTTTCCAACTTTGGCTAGCGTGATCAAAAATGGTTAAAATCCCGAGATTAACGTTTGCCATTTTTTTTTTGTTTGCTGGCGGGTAGATGTCGCACGCGAGTCGCCACTGATAAATACGGGGTAGGGGCGAGTAAAACCACAGACGGCCGTTAGCGCACTAACATGTATTCATGCATCTACAAGAGTGTGGGCGCAGCCTCACGCATACATATGCAACAGGATTAATCCCTGCCGCTTCTTTCCGCCATCGCCCTACGCGACAATATTTCCACTCTCACCATTTAGATGGTTGGCAGTCCTCAACTGTGCGCTTTTCCCGAAACTTCCTGCCTCGCACAGCTAAACTGTGGAACGAACTGTCGCCAGCGGTGTTTCCGGACCGATACGACCTTCAAACCTTCAAGAAAAGAGCGTACTCCCACCTTAAAGGCCGGCAACGCACTTGCGACACCTCTGGTGTTGCGGGTGTCCATGGACGACGTTAATCGCTTACCATCAGGTGATTCGTTTGCTCGTTTGCCCCCTATAGCATAAAAAAAAAAAAAAAAAAATTAGCTAACAGCAAGAGCTTGTAGCACAATTACAGGAGCAAAACCGAAAACAGTATAATTTCCGCACACTAAGGAAGCATCCTTAGTGTGGTAGCCTCGGTGGGCGAATCTGACTCGCATTTGGTTTTTCACATGTTAACATTACGCCTTTAAACGCCAGACGGTGGAGGAATATACTGTGCCCCGGATGCCAGGCAATCGCGATTATTTAATTAAAATGGAACCTTACGGAGTCCTCTGTAAGTCCTTATTGCATTGGCGAAGCTATGGGCTGTCGCCATCATTGTCATCCGTGGCAAGACTTTCCGATGACAGCCAAATCCTTCCGTCTATTATAGGGATGTCGACTAGGTTGAAAAACTATCATTCTAATTAGTCCGTCAGTTAGATTATCCAAAATGATTAGACACGTATTTTTTCCTTTTTCAATTAAACTAAAATTTACCAAGATATAGAGCATCAAAGTTCCGGAGTGGGGGCTTGTGACGTCACTACTAGGTAAGAATTGTACCTAATAGTGACGTTACGCGAAACTTGAATGCACTGTATTTTCGTCACTTTGATTTGACGAACAAAAAAAACGTTACGATATTTTTTAATAGTCTAAAAGACGGACTAAATAGATTTTTTTAGTCGTTTAGCCTATTATTAGATAACTATACAGCGTGTCCTCCACGGCAGCACTCGGGCTATACACATATCTAATCGTATTAGCCATTGCGTCATTCACAGTTCCAAGTGTTTCCAGAGCCAGACGCATTACTCCACATACGAGCGATTAAATCCCGTACACACTTAAACGACTAGATTCATGATTAAATAGTTACATATTCATAGTATGTTCGGCATCCAGGAGCAACACAAAGGGATGCGCAGTTTGAGACAAAATAATCAAATGTGCATTTGCTTCAGTCCAGTGAGCTGTGAAGTAATCCCGAATTATGTTACTGATGCAGCAAGGAAACTTACTGTACTTAGTACATTATTATAAAATAATCATATTATATGGTTATTACAATCAACCTTTGAAGGATTAAATTCATAATACGTATATGTTTACTTACTTAATGCAAATTAAATAATGCAAGTATGAAAATGACACGTTTAGATTATATAAGAATGAAAGTTTGCGTTTAAAATTGCTTATTTACGGTTCATATTTTTTTTTCGGTATATTAATTTCTGACATAGTAAAATTACGTACCTTAATAAAATTTACAAGTGCTGCTTGCTGTTGGTACTTAACGGAACGTTACGTTCCAAACAAGACTATATGAAAAGTGCTGCATATGCAGCACATTTATGGCATCACTTTTTTGGCTGATTGAGTAACCAGTTCTTTTATACCCTATCTTATGGTTGGCTGTCTGAAAAGTGGAAAATGAAAAATGTAAAATTATAAACGCCCATTATTTCAATTCAAAAATTAATTTGCACCTAAATAAATAAATTACAATTTTCAATTATGTAGGCGTGTTTGTATTCAATGAGATATTGTGATAAATTTTTGCTTTGAATGTCACAGATGTAATAGGGATAACGACTAGGTTGAAAAGCTATCTTTCTAATTAGTCCGTCAGTTAGATTATCGAAAATGATAAGACACGTTTTTTCCTTTTTCAATTTAACTGAAATTGACGAACATAAAGAGCATCATAGTTCCGAGGTGGCTGGTGACGTCACTACTAGGTAAGAATTGTACCTAATAGTGATGCGAAACTTTAAATTTATTTTCGTAATTTTTGATTTGACGAATAAAAGAAAAATACGTGTACATTATTTTTTTTAATGTAAAAGACGGACTAAATACGTAGACTTTTTTAGTCGTCTAGCCTACCTATTGTATGAACTAAGGCGTGGTATAAGGTTTTGACATTTAACTTCACTGCGCATAGCTTTCCGAATTATTTGAAATTTCAGTTATTTGTGCAAATGTAAAATGTGTCAAAATTACGTCAAACACACTCAGCCAACTTTAATCAGAAAGAGTGCAGTAAAATAATTTTGTAGGTACACTGAAGAGAAATAGCGGTGCTGTATAAAAATATTTAATGCATGAAAACCGCGGGTTTTATGTTACTCGTAGATACGTCCGTATAGAATAGACTTGCTAGTTTCCATATGATTTAATTATTTATTTCTTTGTTAATGTGGCAGGTTAGTTTTAGACGAAATTTTGAAATCTGCCAGCAATAATATTTACAATATAGGTTACAGGTACAACATAAATGATTTGATTCGTGCTTTACGACCGTATAGTATGGTGACGTCACCCTCGCTTCTAGTTGAAAATAATCTGTAAAGATTATCTAGAAGGCAGCACTAGACGTAAGTCGGAGCTGTAGGATTGGCGGAACGCACCTTAAACGTTTATAATAAGAAAGGATTGCATATAGTTAGGAAATTGCGGACTCTGCCCAGTGGTTATGGCGACTGCCGCGAAAGAAGGTCGCTAGTTCGATCCCAGCCCTGCTCACCGGGGGCCCTGGTCACTTTTTCTGTAGTATATGACATCTCTTTCAATTTATAATTGACTAGCTTTTGCCGGCGACTCCGTCCCCGAGGAAATAGTAATTACGGCAGCTTAATTTTTCTAATCCGCTTACTTTTTAAATATTAAAAATTATTAATGCTTATTTCCTTTGGTCACAGTATTACGGATGAAGGGCCGACCGATCTCGCTAATTCTTTTTTTGTTGCGTTTGTGATTGTATGGAGCAATAAAATTTGGAAAAAAATACAATAGAGATGAAGCCGCGGGCCTCAGCTTCTATTAGAAAAAAAAGCAAGAGCTTGTAGCACTAGTGCAGGAGAAAATCCGAAAACCGTATAATTGCCGCACACTGAGAGTTCCGTACCACCTTTGTGTGGAATCCTTGGTGGGCATCAGACTTGCTATTGGCCGTTTTTTTTAAGTAGTCACACTACTATATCCATACTAACATTATAAATGGGAAAGTGTGTGTGTCTGTTTGTTTGTCCGTCCTTTACGGCAAAACGGAGTGACGAATTGACGTTATTTTTTAAAATAGAGATAGTTGAAGGGATGGAGAGTGACAGGCTATTTTTTGTCTATTTCTAACGAGCGAAGCTGCGAGCAAAAGCTAGTAGATTATAAATTTAAAGAGATGTTGTATACTTAAGAAAAAGTAACCAAATAATAAATGATTTATTTCGTGCTTCACAATTGAGAAGTATCAATCTTAGCATATATGTATGTTAAAACGAGTCATTCATATGGAAAGCCGCACATGTAGCTTTGGCGTCAATTTGGCCGCATCTCAAAAAGCGTATAATATAATCGTTCTTTGTTCAAAATTAGCCTTGTAACTTTGAGGCTTTGAACTGTTACAGAACTCCCAACTCCCGAAATTTTCACCTGCGGCAGACGTTAAGTATCAATAATCTAATCAGTGATGTGCTAGTTGAGAGTTTACTAACGTTATGCGGCTCAGTGTGCCTGCTTTTACCCTGTATGATAATGACTTTAGATCGTGAGTTTCCACAGGACGATGTGTTAGCCTTGCAGTACACTTTGCTCGTACTGATATGCTGATGCTGTTAATGAGATGCGCTGTCATTTTACATACGCGATAGTGAAGACGGTTGCGTTAAATTCGAGTTATTTATGCACAGTACAGTTATGTACGTAACGATTTTTGACTTAGGTAGTATACTTTTTTTACGATTTCACTCAACTTTTTGATACTATGTTGGAGCAACTAATAAGAATCCTGTTAGTTTTTTAACATATTACGAAAGATAAATTCAATTCGAATGGAATGTATGAACTATTTTAGTTTTTGTTTTGTATTTTTTAATAATCTACCTACGTCTGAGGACTGTCGCGATTTTTGCTTAAAGAGGTAAATACTTGAGGCTTGATAATAAAAAATATATCAAACAGGTATGTAAGTTATACAATTGTTTTGCAAAAGAAATCGTGTAAGGAATAAATGGAACACCTTTTCCTTTGTAATAAATACACGTTTAGCTAGAGCAAACTTAAGAAAAATATCTTTTGATATCTACCAATCGCTTTTCGGTGGAGGAAAACATCTTGAGGAAACCGGAGTAATCCCAAAAAAGTCTAGTTTACCCTCTAGGTTACCCTGAAGGTCAGATGGCAGTCGCTTTCATAAAACTAGCGCCTACGCAAAATCTTGTAATTAATTGCCAAAGTGGACCCCAAGATTCTACATTTCTAGTAGGTACATTTACAAAAAGCTCGTGGCTTCCTCGCACAACGTATCAGCATTGCGTTACAACGAGGAAATGGCCTATTTTAGATTTAAGGTAGGTAGCTTGTAACTTTTTTTTTTATGGGAAAGGTATCAAACGAGCAGACGAGCCGCCTGATGGGAAACGGTCATCGCCACCCATGGACATAAGCAACATCGGAAGAGCCACTCATGCGTTGTTGACCTTTGAGCCTTTTAAAGCCCTGAACACTCGTTTCTTGAAGAACCCCATATCATATCGCAAAGGGAACACCTCAGGAGGTGTTCCCTTTGCGATATTATATTATTTTATTTATATTATTTTGTTAGTTGTTTTGTGTGAAATAGTTATTCGATCTTTAAATGTAACTTTACGTATTAAAGGATGACTCACACTAGAACGGGACGGGGTGGGACGGGACGGGGCGGGACGGGAAAATCTGTCAATTTCCATAGAAAGCGTCACGTGACATCCGAGGGCTCCGAGCTATCACGTGATTGTTTAAATAGAAATTGACAGATTTTCCCGTCCCGTCCCGTCCCGTGCTAGTGTGAGTAATTCTTAAAGAATAAAGTCATAATTATTATGCAAATATTTGATTCATTCTTTTTTAGCTACGTAAGTCGTCACAGATAGTTTAAAAGGCTCATCGTTCATCCAATTAGATTTATAATTAGCGTTTCTTCGTTTCTTGAGCCGGATAATATTCAGAGGGGAATTTTCTAAACGCGAAGTTTCTCGAGTTGGAGGTTTTATTATTCAAAACCTTGCTCATGGCGTCTTGATGAATGTTGTAAAAGTTCAAATTTTATTCCTCGTTAAGACGAATCGAGTTATATATATACGGTCTTTGCGGGAAACATTTTTGTTATGAATGGTGGTTTTTATGGTTTTAGCAAGCATATAATTTATTACTCAATTTATTTTCTACTACTTAAATCCAAATAACCAATACAAATACTTAAATGTGCGCATTGGTGCGACTTTCCCGAAGGTTCCTGCTCGTACCAATGAATTTTTAGGAACTTATAATTGAAATACCATTTGATATTTAGATACCAATCGCTTTTCGGTGAAGGAAAACATCATGAAGAATCCCAAAAAGGTCTAGTTTACTCTCTGGGTTAGATGGTCATATGGCAGTCAGTAAAACTAGCGCCTACGCTAAATCTTGGGATTAGTTGTCAAAGCGGAGGCCAGGCTCCCTTAGCCGTGGCATAAGCCAGATAACTCTACAAGGACGAACAGAACATATTAAGTATGAAATAAAAGCTAATCAGCGTGACACGTGCGTTAACTAGTCTCACTGTATGCTCAAAAGTATGGAAAATAAAATAGTTAAATAAATAAATATTATAGGAAAATCTTACAAAAATCGACCTAGTCCCACGGTAAGCTCAATAAGGCTTGTGTTGTGGGTACTAGGACGATATATATAGATAAATACATATAAATACCTAAATACATAGAAACCATCCATAACTCAAGAACAAATATTCGTGATAGCTACCTACACCCCCTGCCCCCCCCCTGCCTGCCCCTGCCTTGACCAGGATTCGAACTCGGGACCTCCTGCTTCGTAGGGTAACTACCATCTAGGCTGGGAGGCTGTTAAACACCCATATAAAGAAATAAAATAATAAATAATTTATTTAATTATATAAATGCACAAAAAACTCTCTGGACTCTTTAAACTCTACTCAAACTTGGAGTAGACTAGACAACCGTTTCCCGTGTCAAACATATAAGGTAGCTATTTCAGCGTTAATTATCATTATCATAGTTACCGATCTTTGGAGCAAAAAATCCATTCACATAAAAACATGCACGGTTACGTCACACAGCCAAAAATAAAGGCGTAAAAGTAAAGTAGCTCCAAAGTCACTTTGAAATTGTGAACTAAGTTTTTATCGCGCCCTAACTTTACAGGGGTGATCTCAAGTGCGTAGATAATTAGATGCCACCACATCCCTCACCACTTTGAACGCAACCGCATTGATTACCCGCTACTAGATTGAGCATTGCCGGCACCTACTGAGGCGGGACCATTTCGTAGCTCAAATTTTTTCTTTTACTGTTTCCTACTCTGTGAATTTGTGTATAAAGCCACGAATAAATACATTTTCGTTCTTTCTTACTTCTTTCATAGGTGACCTAGCGGTAGTAGCGTGCGACTTTCAATCCTAAGATCGCGGTTTTAACCCTGGCTTGTACCGATGAGTTTTGCAGAATAAATGTACGAAATATCATTTGATATTTCGGTTTTTCGTCAGTAGGGAAACATTGCGAGGAAACCGGAGTAATCCCAATAAGACATAGTGGGTTGGAAGGTCATATGGAAGTCACTTTTGTAAAACTAGCGCCTACGTCTAATCTTGGGATTATTTGCCAAAGTAGACCCAAAGCTCCCTGACCAAAAACCGAAGCTAGGAAGAAGAGGAGAGATTGAGCATGTTCAATTCGGTGCTCTTTGCTACTGCATAAAAGCACTTGCAAATATTCCAGACGCGACGTCGTTGTTAACTTGGAGATACAATTTAGATTTGCATATATATTATGAGAACAGAATAGTACATAGAACAAGAATAACCATTCGTAACCATGATAACGTAACACACAAATGTAAGAGTAACAAAGGCAAAGAAAAAAAAAAACGGTTTAACCCTTAAATGTATGATGATGCAGTTATGACACTGAAACGAGACAAGTGCCAATCAAGTTCTCTTGGAATGTAAACTTTGTCATCTCGTCGTAAGATCTTAATTTGAAATGAATTTGGTTGTCACTTAGGATGTTTTAGGATCAATACTGGCAATTCATGCATTTAAGGGTCAAAACACGATATTTTAGAATAAGTAGTAAGGGCACTAAGATTGAATCCCAAATTGAGTTGGTTTACTTAAGTCATTCTACTCATTATACAATAAACTAGCTATGAGCATTAACAAACATAACTCAAAATGGGGTATAATTATTCCCAATTACGCGATTTGCGGCGAAAAATAATTTGTTCGTTGTTGTGAAATGAGTCGCTAAGCAACGTTCCGCGCCAAAAAATGACAAAAAATATGTAAAAATTAATTTGTGACGACAAATTGTAGTCGAGCAATAAGTTCATATCCTCTTGTATACTAGACTACATCAGTTTATCTAGTCTACTGGTTGTACATATATTATGGTTAACAATACACAATCTACAGGATGTAGTGAATCGCCTAACCGCACCCACTGAATTACTCCACGTGCATGCTCCTGACAGAGCCTACCCTTTGTTTCCGTAATTGCTACTGTTAAGGCGAATAGAGTTTTTGGCCTTTTGTGCTAAAACCTTTATGGGGAAATGACGCTTAAAATTGGAACACATTTGATATAATTAAAATGAGGAGTGCTTATTATGATGGCGTGAAGTTGGTAAAGGATTTAGGTGGCGGCGTTATCAAAGCGACTAAGCCACGCATTTAATTTTGTTTTATTTTGAGTAAGAATAAGAATCATTTTTTCGTGACGATCACACACATGTACAGACAACACATAATAAAAGAACAAAAACAGGTAAACAGAATTGTTGTGTGCATCACGAAATGGGCCCAACTCAGCATACTGCTAGTTATGAAGCCAGCGCTGGTCTTCCGCAAGGCCCATTCGGTGATGCCACAAAAAATAGCACATAAAAGGACTAAAACATAACAGTGTAAAATATTAAAATGACTACATTATAAACATCACAAAACCAAAACAAAAATTAAAAAGAAAAAACACTTCTCATGAACGCGACCATACCATCTGTCAGGCTTGCTTAGGCTATCTGTGCTTTCTGCACAAGCGCAAATAGCAAACATTCCCCATGATTTATTAATTTGAGACGTGACATAAAGAAAACTCTTTTTTTCTAGATATTAGAATTATTTTTTCTAGATAAAATACCTTAATGTAACTTCTATCACATCTATATCACGTTTTTAGGGTACCTTAACAGGAAAAAACGAAATCCTTATAGGATCACTTTATTGTCTTTTCCATACATTTGCAATGAGAATCAAAATGTATAGGGTACTCCCCGTTCACCTAGAATAACGAAATTTGACAAAAAGCAAGAGCTTGTAGCACAAGTACGGGAGAAAAACACTTTAGAACGGATTAATCGCGTTTATCGAAAAACGAGAAAACGAAAACGAGTGCTGTAAAGGGCTCGAAACGTAGGATCATGGTGTTAATAAACGCGATTAATCCGTTCTAAAGTGTTTAATTT
This sequence comes from Lathronympha strigana, assembly GCA_949128165.1. Lineage (NCBI taxonomy): Eukaryota > Metazoa > Arthropoda > Insecta > Lepidoptera > Tortricidae > Lathronympha > Lathronympha strigana. The sequence goes on from OX421903.1 coordinate 2,388,598, forward strand.
CAATGAATAACAATCGCGGTAACAGAAGACAATATTACGGGAGAAAATCCTAAAACTGTATAATTACCGCACACTGGGAGTTCCGTACCACCAGTATTTTTAAGTACCTAAGGCCCTCGGTGGGCAAGTCCGACTTGGACTTGGCTGGTTTTTTTCATATTTAACTTATTTATAATCAATGCAAAAACAAAACTAACAGGGCTAGTCCCGAAATCCGAAAGCGAGGTTTGTATTTCCATCTCTGTCACACTTGCATAATTAGAATAACAAAGACCTGTTTCCGTCATTGCCAATTTTTGGTATTCGTGCAGGTTACGTCTTAAGGTTACCTCTAAGACAGACGCTTAACTCTAGGTTAGTTGGCTATTCTTGGAAGGAGGAACTGGTGGAACTGGCGTTAATTAGTCATCCGACGTAATATCTAAACACAACGTTGTAAACGTCAGCCATTTTAGACTACCATTTAATTTCAACAAAATGGCGTGACAAAGTAACTCATTCGGGAGCTGAATGAGATCGTGTTACAAGCGTCTCATTTCCGCGACTGAATACCTATTTTTAAACATTAATCATGTCGTTTCATTTTTTGTGAATAATGAAACTTCAAAAGCGACAGCGTTATCCGTCTTTAAACGTTTGTGAAGCAAATAAGATGTTTTTTCGTGTTGTATTTACACAATTGTTGTAAAGTGGTCCAGCGGTAAGGGCTTGCGACTTTTAATCCGAAGGTCGTGGGTTCAAGTCCTGCCGGCTACCATTAAACTTTTCGGAAATGATGTACAAAATATCATTTGATATTCACCAATGGCTTCTTAGTGAAATTTCTTTCACTGAGAAATCTCGACTAATGCTAATATGCGTAGTTTACTCGCTGGGAAGGTCAGATGGCAGTCACTTTCGTAAAACTAGCACCTAAGACAAATTGTATATAGTAACCTATTTATTATTCTATGGATGCACAAAAGAATTAATGTCCGAAATAAATATATATTTAATTTAATTTAATTTTTATAAAATCGAAACGCTCGCATACGCGGAAAAATTTAAAATAAATTATTTATGTATGTATGTATGTATGTAAACTCTTTATTGTACAAAACACAGAAAAATTAAAATTTACAAAAGGAAAACAGTAAGTACAAAGGCGAACTTATCCCTTTAAGGGATCTCTTCCAGGGATTTATCATTTTCAATTGAAATTTTTTAATGATTTTTTTTATTGTTTTTTATATTATTTACTTTTAAATTAAAAATATAATAAAATAAATCCACAAATAAAAAAAGAAAGAGATTATTCAATTAATTGGTATTATTTGAGGGGCCTTTGATGAATTGCCTATTCTGATCTTTCATTAGAAAAGTTTTTCCAGCTTATGCCAAGGCTCCTTGAGCCGATGCATAAGCCGAGAAAGCGCTAGGAAAAAGAAGAAGGATTTAGCGTCAGTGTCTACTGTCTAGTGGGAGTCATCTTTTAATAATATTTTATACAATCGTGACATTACGAAATAACTTTTCCAATGAAAGATCAGAATAGACAATTCTTCAAAGAAACTCGCGTTCGCATGTTTCGATTTTATACGAACTGCATTCAGATATTTCAGATACGTGCTGCAATTTTATTAGATAATGCAACCCGGTTTTAAAATGTATGGAGAAACTGGTTCATAACCGGTTATTACCCGAAATGTCATACAAATAAACACCTTGCTGCTTACATAAGCGGTAAGTTCTTTAGCTTTAAGGTTACTGTTATTATGTATCGCCTTTAAAATTGCATGGGCAGTTTATGTATGAATTCATTCAATAAATTACCCAAGCACTTTTGAACGCGTGTGTAAATAGCTACTTTTTTTTTTAATTTATTGTTTAATACAGTAAAATTTACAGTGTTCTAAATGCAAGACCCATCGTAGGCGTACTAGCGTTGTTTGTGTTGATACAATACAATACAATACAATACAATAACTCTCTATTGCACCTCAAAACAACAAAAATAACACAAACTGGTATAGATTACACATGAAAAAGAGGCAAACAACAGGCGGTCTTATCGCTAAAGAGCGATCTCTTCCAGACAACCTTCCGACAACCGTTTCTACTTTCTGCATTGCAGTCGCCATTTAACACATAACTACCTAAGCCCTAATTTAAAATCCGTCTCTTATTTTATACTGATCCGTTTCCCGAAGCTCAATTGTGTGCAGCATTTTTCACAACGGAAATGTAACAATTACTTACACCCGAAACTAAGTGCCCAATATTTTTCTTGAAACACAAGTATTATTTCCGTATCATTACCAAAGAACCGCCGGAACAATAAATTACGCAGAATTTGCCATCAATATCTTTTCAGTTCACAACCAGGGTCAATAGACAAGAAATTGAAAATGCGACGAAGGAAAAACCCTGGTGAATAAAGATTTAAAAAGGAAAGAGGGTGAGAAAGGTTCGGGATAAGCTGTGAATTGCTGACAGCGCGTCTATATTTAGTGGTCGAGGAATATGCTAGCAATTATCGGCTTGGACGGGTAGGGACGGGCGATTTTGGTGGGGTTTTGTCGATATCGATAACAGGTCTATCGGGATGTAGGTTTTAGAATCTCGTCTACATGGAATCCGGTCATTAATAAATGTAAGCGTAAACGAATATCACCGGCTCAAAAATTGGATATCGTGAGTACAGTGTGACAGAGTCACATCCCTAGTGCGCAATATGTTCAAGTTGATAATCAAGACCAAGTGCGGGTAGTTCGTAAAACCCGGGCAGCTAGAAGATGTTGATGTCAACCTCAGCCAGTCTTTCTCTGGAACCACGAGGGCAATGTCGCCCTTGAAACGCTGAAGTTTTTTTTTCAAAGTTTTCTACACGATTAAGCCCCGTTTTAGTAAATTTATAATGTGTGAAAATCGTGGAAGTTTAAATAAGTGTATCGATACTTTAAACTTTTTATATTTCTGTTTTCTAACTCAAGCTAAAGTTAAGCAATGCAAGCTTAATTCAGACATAACTTGTATTTTATAAATTAATATTTAACAACATAATTAAAAGCTCTTTGGCTTCTAACGCTTTTGATGTCGAATACAAACATGTTCTCTCAAATACGTCGAACTAATTCCTATCTAACTTCCATAATTTTCTTATTGCTATCTTTCGAGTATCAAACGAAATATAACATCACGAAAAATATCGATAACGATCCAAAAAAATCCGAACAGGCACATCACTAAATCGATAACGCTTCAGCGTCGAGCTGAAATGGTATTGTTCTGGGCCCAGTTTGGACATATTAACAATTGTCGACGCGATTCTACTCATGGATTGGAACTAAAACATTAATTGAATTTCCCCACTTCCATTGAGCCGGTTTGTTATTTTTGCGAGTAGACATGATAGGTTCATTTCCAGCTTTTTATGGGAATATTTCTGTTCCTATTGAAAACTCTATCGCTTAAAATGGAAAGTTTGCTTTGGACGAGCCGAAATGTTTTTCAATTGAGCCTTTAAATATTTTCGTCGACAACTCGTAGTCTTTTTTTGGAATACTACGACGGTGACAAACCAGCATACGGCCCACCTGATGGTAAGCGGTCACCGCAGCCTATGGACGCCTGTAACTTCAGGGGTGTTACATGCGCGTTGCCGACCCTTTAAAAAAAGGAGGATTCGCTGTGTTAACAGCTAAACGGGCAAGCTTTCAAAAAGTGATCATGGCCCCCAGTGCCCAGGGCTGGGATCGAACCAGCAATTTGCTTTCGCGGGCGCGAGCTACCGGAGATTGCTGGTTCGATACCAGCCCCGGGCATTGGGGGTCTTGGTTACTTTGTCTGTAGTATCTGACATTTCTTTCAATTTATAATTTATATATAGTACTGTGACTACTTAGTTACATAAATGAAAACATTTATTATAAATGATACATGATTTAATTCATCCCGATTTAAATCACAAAAACCCTGTTTAAGAAAGTAAAAGTCAGATAATTTAAAAAAGCGCTAACCAAACTGAAAAAGAACTAAATTCATGAGCGTCTTCTAGCAGAATAAGGACTACTTAATAGTTATCATAATATAAATGACCATGTTAGCTTTCGATCGTAACTAATTCTTAATTTAATTCTTTACTCTAAAGAATTTAACCAATCAAGATATTTTTTGAAGAATGAAACACTTTTACACTATCAATTTACTGTGAAAAGGAACTGTTTAACCAATGAAGACACAGTGTACCGTTAGCAAGAGGATAGTTCTCCGACATATCGGGAACGAAATAAATCCCAGTAACGGTGGGTCCGTGTGACGTATTCAGTGCCAGTGAGAGATAAGGGAAATACTTTTAGATGTCACTCGAAGTCGCTTGGCTTGAGACGCTTATTGACTCTAGTACATATTCTATGTCAGTGTTTTTGTAATTACTCCTACATATCGGGAACTAAATAAATCCTAGTAATGGTGGGTCGGCGTGACGTATTCAGTTCCAGTGAGAGATAAGGGACATACTTTTGGATGTCACTTGAAGGCGCTTGGCTTAAGGCGCTTATTGGCTATATTATATGTCAATATTTTATGTTTGATGCGGAATCTTTTTGTAATTACTCCGACATATTGGGAACGAAATAAATCCTAGTAATGGTGGGTCGGCGTGACGTATTCAGTTCCAGTGAGAGATAAGGGAAATACTTTTGGATGTCACTTGAAGGCGCTTGGCTTAAGGCGCTTATTGGCTATATTCTATGTCAATATTTTATGTTTGATGCGGAATCTTTTTGTAATTACTCCGACATATTGGGAACGAAATAAATCCTAGTAATGGTGTGTCGGTGTGACGTAGTCAGTGCCAGTGAGAGATAAGGGAAATATCTTTGGATGTCACTTGAAGGCGCTTGGCTTGAGACGCTTATTGACTTTATTCTATGTCAATATTTTATGTTTGATGCGGAATCTTTTTGTAATTACTCCGACATATTGGGAACGAAATAAATCCTAGTAATGATGGGTCGGTGTGACGTAGTCAGTGCCAGTGAGAGATAAGGGAAATATCTTTGGATGTCACTTGAAGGCGCTTGGCTTGAGACGCTTATTGACTATATTCTATGTCAATATTTTATGTTTGATGCGGAATCTTTTTGTAATTACTCCGACATATTGGGAACGAAATAAATCCTAGTAATGGTGGGTCGGTGTGACGTATTCAGTGCCAGTGAGAGATAAGGGAAATATCTTTGGATGTCACTTGAAGGCACTTGGCTTGAGACGCTTATTGACTAGATTCTATGACAATGTTTTATATGTTTAATGAAGAATCTTTTTGTAATTACTCATACATATCGGGAACGAAATAAATCCTAGTAATGGTGGGTTTGCGTGACGTATTCAGTTCCAGTGAGATAAGGGAAATACTTTTTGGATGCAGAAAAGCTTGGCTTTTGAGGCGCTTATAGACTAGATTCTATGTCAATCTTTTTGACCGAGTGAGCGAAGCGAGCGAAATGTCTCCATTTCAGCTTAAGCAAAAATGCTTTCATGTGTATGTCCATTTGTTCTCCTCTACATGTTATATGAAGTTTGTTTTTATTATATATATTTTTATTTTTAAAGTTCGATATTTATCACATCACCTGCGGGTTTTGTTCCAATAGTATTGCGCAATGTTGTTCATTCTTCTAAATAAAACGTCAATAATCTATAGCAAACAATCTAAACAAAAAATAACCATTTTCCGGCGCCGGCTCTTAGCCTACAACAAATCAACCACCTCCACAATCTAACACTTCGTACAAGATGAACCCTCTGAATCCGACAGCCAGATAAAGGATTCGCCACGAATTCTTCGCAATCACTTCCACTCAGTCGCACTCACTCCATCACCTCGGGTCCGACAAGGACGATTATAGCTATTGGTCACGCAAGCCTGAGAGTATTTGTGAAACTAACGTAACATGGGCCATATATACTATGTATACATTTTTGGGGGATCAAATCAAATAATTTAATTAAATATTTTACATAATATACGTAATACACGTTTTAGGCTAAGTTCTTTTGTAAGTTATTATGATGTATTAATGAATTGATTTGGTGTTATTATATATTTTAATTCGTGTAATTTAAGTAAACTGCGACATAGTGTCATCCCGCTTTCTTACATAGGTACTATATTGTTTTGAAAGGACGACAATACGATGTTGCCACTTTTTAATTTCTACTTTTTACTGCCGCACTGTATGTAGTAAACTCAGTTTATGATACCTACTGACTACGGATCGCCAGAATTTTTGTCATACTTTGTATTTACATAACACAGAAATAGATATCATATACAAAAAAACAAGTCGACCGGAGGCCAAACTAGGAATCGAACCCGGGTCTTCAGCTTATCTTAGTTATATTCCGGTGAAGTTGGTATTTTTCTTCAGAAAGGTATTTATTAAATGCACACCATACATACTCAAACGAATTAGACAGATTTTGTTGCTCTTGAAATAGTTAGCCATTATCCCGTACCAGCTCTTAGCCGACAACAAATCAACCACCTCTACAATCCAACACTCCGACTCCGACAACAAGATAAAGGATTTTCCACGAATTGTTCGCAATCTGCCTCGCTCGCACTCTCTCCATCACCTCGGGTCCGACAAGGATGGTTATAGCTGTTGGTCACGCGAGAAAAGTATCTGTTCAACTAGTGTAAGCTGAACTTATAATATTTTGTCCTACTGTTACTGCATGCATTTAAAATTAAACTCAAAAAATGGCTCGTAGAGCAGGCGTTCTATGATTATAAGGAGTTATTTTCTAGTGTTAGTAAATAGGTTAGCTTATTTATGAATTTTATTTACAATTGTATTTAAAACATTAATATAAATTGTAATTTTAATTAAAATATTGACATGTAATTGCTTATTACCAATAAATAATATGAATATGAAAATACTGCGCTTAGTTGCTTGTCAGGCTATAGCTGTATTATAAACATAGTGTACCATGAGAGGTTCTCTTGGTAGTCTAATGTAAACATTTCAAAAAATGCTTAAAAAAATGGTGATTGACATAATATACCTACATAAACCAAGTACCGGTACAAACAAGATATCAGTACCTAGGTATTTCCTAGGCTGAATCACACTAGAACGGGACGGGACGGGACGGGACGGGACGGGACGGGACGGGACGGGACGGGACGGGCGGGACGGGAAAATCTGTCAATTTACATAGAACGCGTCACGTGACATCCGAGGGCTCCGAGCTATCACGTGATTATTTCTATAGAAATTAACAGATTTTCCCGTCCTGCCCCGTCCCATCCCGTGCTAGTGTGAGTCATCCTTTAACCGTTTGATGTAAGAAGACTTTAAAAAAATAGTAGAACAAGAAAATTAGATAAATAAAAAATATTTCCAGGAATGAATTCCCAGCAACCTGGATACCATTTTTATACCGTCATTAGCTCCTAGAGACGTTAAAACCGAGTTTGTACAATTCCAGGAGTTGAGCTTACCTTTTGAGAGCCAAGTAACTGCCAAGTTTCCGGTCATTTTTCAGTTTTTTGCGTCTATGTCAAAAATGGTACGGTCAGCTACATAGATATGTATACACCTGTATTCCAATCTGGACCTTCCGCTGTAATAAGTTTCGAGGTGTATACGTCACACGTTTAGATATTCAGAGCAAATATTTATAATTCTTGTTCAAAAACCTCAAACTTACTAATATACAATAAATCAAAATACATTTTTTATAATTTAAATTTTCGTGAGTCATACTGATATTAAATTGCAACGGTTAACAGTGTTAACACTCACGTATTTTTATCACAATAGGCGTGACATGTTACGGCTGAGTGGTGTTGTCACCTTCGAGGCTCGGGCATTTCACTCCTATTGTGATAAAAATACGTAAGTGTTAACCGTTACAATTTAATAATAGTAGATTACATACCAAGGCCGTTTTAGTGGGAAATGTCTCGGATCCCATGTAATTGTCGGCCGAGGCGAAGCCGAGGTCGACTAACATGTGATCCGAGGCTTTCCCATTTAACGGCCGAGGTTTGTATATTATTTTTCTGCCCGACGGAGCCGGCAGGCGGCAATTTAGTTTTGCGTAAAGTGGCGCTTACCGGCCGGAGGACTGAAGAATACATTTTCTTACATGTATGGGGACGCCACCCCTAAAAATGGTGTTTTTCGCAATTTATAATTGTAGAACCTTCGTTTTATCTCCACTCGTTGCTCGATAGGAATTCCAGAAATTTTAGTCGCCAAATGGTTCCAGGAACTGCAAAGAGGGCTCCCCGGACACTGCTCTTACGTGATTCGTCTTGTGAATTGGCCAAATAAGTGCTGTTACGTGAGGACGGCGAAATACAGTAAGTGAGATAATGTATAGCTACAGACATGTGCTGGAAATTATTGATCAATTTTGATAGCTACTAGTCTTATGTATGATGTAAGGTTGTATTTTGGTGAAAACAGGTATTGTGAACACTTATGTTATTAGTTTAGCACAATGCCGAAATATAAACAATTATACCAGTTAAGCTTTCAAAGGCAGACTGACAATACATCTATCAAGAATCTAATATTCGAACATGTCATATTCAAACAATATTATAAACATACGTAGAATTGGCGCCGGCAGTTTTTTTACTGGTGAAAATAAACTAGTCCTCGGTAAACGCGATTAATCCGTTCTAAAGTGTTTAATTTCAATAGTCCTCGGGTTTATTTTATTCTAGGGGCTTCTTATACGACACGACAATGCAACACGGTATTTTATAATTTGTTTATCGCTACATACATTTTCTAGAAAATACTTCTGCGTCAAATTCAATGTAGTATATGCAACATGTTGCTAATGCAATGTAACGCGTGTCCCGCCCAGTCATGCGTCCATAGTATTTTTCTTATCTGTGGTTTCCACTTCACTATTAACGTACACTTTTTTATCATCACGTTCGGAAGTCAACACGGAAACGGCATATTATATTTTACTTTTTAATCAGCAGTACTGGCAACGTCTATCACTTTCTTAATAAAAAGCCTATTTTTGCTATTGGTATAGCGTACAAAAAACTGTGTCAGATAATCGTCAGTCCATGATACTATGTCATACCCATTTGGCAGCGGGGTAGGGCTGTCAATTACCACTCCGTCTGGATTCAAACTTCTCAATTTCTTTAGCGCATTGACACGTATTAGGTATCGCATATTCCCGTTGCAACGCGTCGTCAACTACTCAATACAATCATCAGCAGAATGTAAGCTTTTTCTGATACGATGTGAGGGCTTCCATACGGAGAAAAAATGTTTTACTATTTTACTAGAGTGAAAGGTACATAATTATGATTCTGTTGTAGGAAAAGATTTCAGCTATGGCTGACAGATTTTTATTCTTACAACGGCAAGTAATTTTGCTGGTAATTGTCTATAAATGGTTAAAATAAATTGCCACAAATAATATTTAATCTGTAAAAGGGAACTAGGCTTTTTATCTGTGCACAGAGTCAAAATCGAGATTTCTTGGTTTTTAACCCACATTTCGCTGCAGGCATAATGTTGCGGCCACTTTGCATATTCATCAGGCGCCGTATGCTTCAATTCACTTTTGCGTCCGGGTATGTAATTACAGAGCATTGGGATAGTGAGCTGAGTAAACTTTAATGAGAAGCTTTGAAAGGGAATAATTAAAAGTTTATTTTTTTATTTTTTATTTTAGGGATAACAAACAACTATACAATATTAGTTACAGTAAGAGTAGCAAAAAAATAAGAATTACAATATGTATAGTCAACAGCATTATCCACGAGACTTTAAACAGTTTGTAGTTGCCAAACGTGGAGCTGTTTTAGAAAAGTGTAAATACAAGATGTATCATTGTATATGGAAATGAAAAATAGAATTGGAGGTAAAGAATATTGACAATTCAGTATAATAAAATAAAGTAACATAACTCAGAATTAATAATAGGCGTTCACTTCGCTTATTGTAGACAAATTAAGTTATGTACCTAATGAAAGGCAAAAAAAAAAGAGATTTTTAGATACTAACTTAAAAAACATTTTTTAAGGTACTTGAGTTATAGCTTCTACGACGGCGTGTCTATATTTCGGGAGAGAGAGATGAAGTATATCAATATGGGTAAAATTTTGGTTATAACCAGCGAGAAGCCGGCGCAGAGGCGCGCGCTCGCCGGCGTTCGTGCGGCACGGAGCCGTCGCGAACTTTAATTCAAGATGGTAACAATCGACATATACATATTCATCTTTTCATAAGCATGTGGCTACACTGGCTTAATGGGACCTCTATATATGACATTATCAAAGAATAATTATACGAAACCTGTGTCACATGGTGACCGCTAAGCGCACCCACCCATATCTGCAAGAAATCCATATAATAATATGGGTATAAATGAAAATGGAAAGTTAACCTAATTTTAACAACAGTGTAGTCCATAAAATACTAAATAGTTATAAAGATTACCTTGCAAGATACACACAAGAACTTGTAGAGTTTTTAACAATTTCAAGTCGAAATTCCTTGGTTTTTAACAATCTGGCTACAATACCACGCTGCAGCCGGCTTGCCATGGTAACGCTGCGCCAGTCGTAAGGGAATGGTAAGATATACGAACACTTTAGTTACCAGAGCATAAGTAAGGAAAGCGCTAGGAAGAAGAACATACACAATATAAGCCTGAAAGTTTAGTAGTTCGTCGAAATTCCTTGGTTTTTGACAACCCACATTTCGCTGCAAGCGTCACGTTGCATATTCATCAGGCGCCGTATGCTTCAATTCACTTTTGCGTCCGGATATGTAATTACGGAACATTGGAATTGTGAGCTGAGTAAACTTTAATGAGATGCTTTGAAAGGGAGTAATAATGGAGAACCGTAGAAGCCGATAAAAACCCGAATTATTATGCTTGATTTCCAAATTATTGGGTGTGTGCTGCAACTATTTATTTTAGAAATATCAGATCAAATGTGGATGTGACAACACTCTGTTCGATGATGATTGCCAGCCACAATCAAAAAGTATCACGGCAATAGTTGTATCAAAATAAGTTTTAATGAGAATATGATTTAATTTTATAACATGCTTAAATGTTTAAAACGTAACAACCGATTAAATGTTTCAATTAGTATTTTTAAGGTAATAGAATAGAATAGAATAGAATACTCTTTATTGCACACCTCGGTACATGAGAAAGAACAAAACATTTACAAGGTACAAACATTTGATTAACACAGAGGCAAACAACAGGCGGTCTTATCGCTAAAAAGCGATTTCTTCCAGACAACCTTTGGGTAGCGGAAACATTAAAAACGTATCCTTGAAGAGTAGGCGTAATCTTTTGAGAAATAATTGTCTTAAACCATACAGTAATTTATTACTCCAACTTTTTTACTCTATACCTAGGGACGATTGCATAATCATTTGTAACTTGTAATATTAGCTGAACTCTCTTTCTAATAAGAGGAATTGAAAAGAGACTTCCGCTAATATTACAAGCTTCAAGTCATTATGCAATAGGCCTCTAGTATCAATTCGTTGAGTCAAAAAACATGAATAAAATACAATTTAATATACACATTTTTCCCTTTACCACATTCTTTTGTCAAAAATAAAATTCCAATATTACCAGGAAAATCTATTGCTTTAATACTAAAATATTGTAAAGAGCTGAATTTTCTTGTGATAAGTAAAAAATATGCACATCATTATATTTTTTATTAACAAATAATAAAAAATATAATGATGTGCATAATTGGATGTTTAAAGAGTTTTTTTTTATATAGAGCCGCTATACACAAATGTGTAAAGGTTCTTTATACAATAAAAAAAAAAATAGAAGGTAAAAATATAATGGTCACAAACAAAAAAGTCTTGTTGTCACACTTTTTTTCTCCGTGTAATGGCGGTTCTACACTTACGCGATGCTACGCAACGTAAGCAATCAGCCATAGACTATCTTTATCCGCGGAACTTCACATTAAAACTAATTCCCCTAACTAATACCCCTAACCTACTCAAAATTATTGACATTAGAGTTCCAAGTACCAGAGAACGCCGATGCCGTCTTAAGCATAAACATCTATTCTCCATCCCTCGTAGTAGGACAAATTATTCGAAAAATATGTTTATCAAACGTGCATGTGCAATTTATAATGAAAATATGAAATTAAAAGATATAGATATATTTAACTGTACTATAACTTCATTAAAAAAGGTGTTTAAAACATAGAGTCAAGTAAAATATGTGCTTACTTGTCGTGCAAAATCGTGTTAGTTTAATTAAAGAAATGTGAAAATTCTGGAAACTATAGATAATAAAAATATTTTTGTAAGACTGTTTGTTTCATAATAAATAAATAAAAAAACACATCGTTGCATCTACGCAGCGAATAAAATATCCTATAGCGAATTTTACTCAAATTATGCCTCAAGAACCTATTTTAGATTTAAAGTAGGTAGAGTACGGTAGCTACTAAGCTAAGTTACACTTACTGGATATATTTGGAAAATAAATATTTGATACTCTTATTAGAGGGATGTCGTGATGAGAGTTAAAATTCGCTAGAAAAGCTAATATTTAATCATCGCAAATTTAGGAATGACATTTTCAAGCCTACTTGGAAATTTATATTAAAATCGTTTAAAAGTATTAATTTTCCGTACTTCAAAAGGCACTTGGAATATATCACAACTTTTTTTAATAATTGTAGGTATGTTCTTTACAATTGTAAAGCACGAATCAAATCATTTATTATTTGTAATAAATTCATGTTTTTTTTGTTTTTTTTAAGTAGTCGCATAACTATATTATTAAATAAATTATAAATTGAAAGAGATGTCATATACTACAGAATAAGTGACCAAGGCCCCCGGTGGAGGAGGGCTGGAAGCGAACCAGCGGCATCCTGCTATAGGGCTGGGCGTCCGTCTGCCGCGTTCGATTCCAGCACTGCTCAACGAGGGCTTTGGTCACTTTTAAGTTGAATATGACATCTCTTTGAATTTATAATGCATGTCATTTGTTAAAAATGAATGGATAGGTCACACTGGCGTATATTTATCAGGTAATTACGTATCTTGCTTTATTATCGAATATAATTTAATCACTAGTCAGGCAAAGCTACGTTTTCGTTGTTTTTGATATTCAATCTGTGCAAGTTTTATTTCAAACGTCAAACTGACTGACGACCGGTCGGCGTAGTTGGTAGTGACCCTGCCTGCTATGCCGATGGTCCTGGGTTCGAATCCCGGTAAGGGCATTTATTTGTGTGATGAACACAGATATTTGTTCCTGAGTCATGGATGTCTTCTATGTATTTGTACATAAGCCTTACACAAGCCTTCTTGAGCTTACTGCGGGACTTAGTCAACTTGTGTCAGAATTTTCTTCTTCTTAGTCTGACTCTGGTACAATTAATTCATATTAGGAATTTCGGTCGAAGACATAGTTTTGCATATATCGACTAAAAAAAGCGAAGTCAAATCCAAATATTCGGATATCACTCAAATTATGAACAAAAAGTAAAAATCTAATATTAAATGTCTCGTTATTCTAAATAAAATAAGTTGAAACGCTACAAGAAAGTACCAACATTTTTTTAACAAGGCAATTTCCTGCTAGAATGAATGAACATATTTATTTGAGTTGAGTATAGCTGTAGCTCATGAAAAGAAGTAATTTTGATTTTTATTGTTTGATTCAATAGACATATTATTATACGTTGAGTTCTTAACGATATTTATAAGAAAAAACATGAAAATAATTTTTTAACCACCTAGTGATGTCGTCTATCGGCAGGGTTGCCACCTTTTTCTACAGCACAATAGTATTTTCAAATTCAAATTACAATTCAAATATCATTTATTTCGGACACTGGGATCCATAATTTGTTAGTAACAAAAACAAAAACAAAAAATAACAAAATTAAACTTACAACTAGGGTTAGTAACAAAGCTAGACATATTTAATACCTATTTAATAACGACGGGCTGGGGCCCGCACCGGTGCGTGAGCCTCACCCCAATGCCGCATTATCGGGCAGTCCACCCGCTCAGCAAGCGTACTCAGGGTGATGTTGGTACTGCTATGTTACGCATGAGCGAGATTTTCGTCTATATATTTGAAAAAATATAGTACTTTTAGAAAAACCGAGAAAAAAAAGTAACGAGGTTATCCAAATGCCACTAATTTTAAGTGTCGAAGTCTCTTTCAATGCGTCATCGGTAATATTTAAATACTCTTTCTTTTATAATTATTTAGTGATGAAAATATACTTAGTATTTTTCGTACTATATTTTTTTTGTATAATTTATAGTACAATTGAGTAAAATATCGTACGATACTATATTACGGGTGGCGGGCATGTTTGTTCTTGGAAATAAACACAATAATATTAGGTAGGTATACTTGCTTTGCACGAACATGCCTTGAATATAATTTTACTAACTCAGAAATGTGTTAAAATGTTTTTGGTAATTTTATTATTTAATACGACTTTGTGTTGGTTAAAAAAAATCAAGGTTAAAATATAATAAAACAAAGTTATTGGGCGTTTATTTTGTAACTTTCTCAATTATCCGTTGTTTGGGGAACAGAAGAATCTTGCACAGTAAATACTTCTTCAGAGCTTGGTAAGTAACGATTAATTAGAAAAAAAGCATACATCTCGTGATCTTAGTCCATTTAAGTTATTGTCAACATTTTCTTGAACAAAGCTAGGTTACTTACAAAGGCATTGTATTAATACAATAGTTTTACTATTTTTGTTTTCTTAAGCGGCAACTGAGTACTTACAAAAAAGGTTAGAAGTACATTGCATGCATAGGTATTGCATTTTCAACTTTATCTCTTGTTGAATGTAATAAAATTGATCGTATCAATTGTAACAATGCAAGTACCCTGCCCTGCCGGTACACCTGTTATCTTTTAGCGGAAAATGTCAGAAGTGATATTTTTATTAATACCAAAGTAAATGAAATAGGAACTTGATTCAATTCTTACTACTACTATTGACGTTAGTCAATAAAGCTATAGTAAAGCTTTCATTGCACGTCATCAGGCTTATTATACGCAACGTATGTAAGTTACCAGAGTAAGTGAAGTACATCAGAATAGGCCCGGAAATCTCCGCAACACATCACTAGTAACGACTAACGAAGAGCGACGGTTACACAAAGCATTACATTCTCGTGCGATGTAAGTAAAAATTATTTATTTACACCTCGTCGGCCATGACAAAGAAATGCAGGCGCGACACGTAGAGCGCCGTACTCGGTGTCACAAGGCCAGACTTAACTGTATGCGCAGTGCCAAAATGAGTTTCACGAGGCGCCTTGCGTGCCTTGCTCTTTTTTCCACCAGTGTGAACTCCTTACCCACACGGGTGCGGGAGGACTTCTCCACAATTGGAGCCCGTTCTTCACACGCCTTAGCAAGCGAGTTTACCCGGTTACCTGCGACTGGCTAACCGGTAACGCCAGCATAATCACGCAGACGTGATTTCGAGGAGACAGGAGAAAGCCAAACGCGGGCGAACTGTGTAGCTTTGTGAGCGTACATAATGGAACAAGAAACACGAGTGCCAATGATATATTCTCAAAAAATAAAAACATCTATTTTAAAAATATATACAGTAAGTGTAACTTACCCTATTTCTACCTACCTTAAATCTAAAATAGGTCCTTGAGGCATTGTACTTAGGATGCTGGCGGCATTTGCTCGTATCGCAATGGTGATACGTTGTGCGAGGAAGCCACCAGCTCTTCGGTCACCAGTAACATCAACCAGACATTTCGCGATTTCTACGAAAAACGTGCGTGTGCGTACCCCATGGATCCAAGAGTTTCGACTCCAAATGGTACAAAAAGGCACTCTGCCAAGGTTCTTATATTTATTACGTTTTAAAATTTCGGTGCCCTCAGCCGCTCCGCCCGCTTTTACATTACTTCGTTGAAGATGGGACGGTGCCAGCGTGTCCACACAGGTAGCATCCCACACTAGCAAGAATATATCTGAGAATATATTCCGCGTCACGTCACTAGTGACGACTAACAAAGAGCGACGGTTACACCGCAGCATTACGCTCTCATGCAATGTAGGTTAAAAGGCTGCATTAAGGTGCGGCATACTGTTATTAATGTGCTAATGTATGTTTTGGTTCGGTTTCTTAGCTACTTACAGTTCCTAGGAAATTCCTTTTAGCGTTTCTCCTGCTGTAAGCTTGTTTTCGTTAGTTAGTAATATGCATTCATGTCGCTTGATGTCGCTTCTAGCGCTAGGTCTATGTCTTTCCTTGTAAAAGAAACAATGACAGACAATACCAGTCCGGTTGATGACATAGTCAAAGTTTGAGCCCATTCACATATTCCGGGTCGGGTGAAAAAAAATTGTACCTGTCCTATTTATGCATCCATAGGCACTGTCACCTAGTTATTAGGTACAAATTTTAAAACTAAATAATAATTATAAATTGAAAGAGGTGACATACTACAGAAAAGGTGACCAAAGTCTCCAGTGCCAAGAGCTGGGATCAAACCTGCGATCTCCTGCTTTCGCGGCAGACGCCCTAAAACCACGTGGCCACCCGACCACGGCGACAAGAGTCTGAAATTTCTGAGTATCGGGTAGCAATCGAGTGTGACTACATAAAAACGTGAATCAAAACATATAAATAAATAATACATGATTCAATTGATGACAGGACATTAAGGATCACTCACACTAGAACGGACCGTGATATGACCGGGCCGCGCCGATCTGTCAGTTTCTATAGAAAACATCACGTGACCTCCGAGAGCTCCGAACTAAGACGTAATTCTAGAAATTGACAGATCGTCTTGCCTCGCCCCCGACCCGCTCTAATGCGATCCTTTATTCTGTATATTTTCACGTATTGCATTGACTTGAATCCATGCGTAAGATTCTAAGACCAGAAGTGTCTGAGCCCACGTATTTCGGGTCACTGGATTGAAATGGCGGGCCTGCATAGAAATTATAAGGGGAGCGGAACTCCTCAATTATTTTTGGGGATTATGAATTTAAATCAGATTTTAAGGGATTTGTTTGAGTGAAGACATTTTTTGGTGGTTACCTACCTAATGTGACTTGGATTCTTTTGGGTGTATCCATTTACATCTGCATTAAGTTTGCAATGATTTTATAATTCACAATATGATAGCAGTTTTTAAAGTTACAATTAACCAACTTTTTGAAGTAGGTAAATTAACGTACGATAAATTAGAATTTGATACCTACAGAAATCAGCATTTATTTACTTTTTCCCACAAAATCCACTAGAGCCAACGATTTCAATTAAAACAAATTAACAACTGCACTGGTAATAATTTGTTTAAACTAAAATTATCGTCCCGATCGAGTTTACATCAAATTCAATTTAATTCCAGTCTATTTTTGCCACGCACCGAACAAATTCCAACTTGATTGTGAAACAAAACTGCCACCAAACACCAATTATATAGCAATTTCGCCGCAAATTAAGGTACAACATATAATTTCTCTCGCTAATGCCGATGAAACAGTCTGGCGCAGATTACCTCCTAATACACTGCGCTTTAGTATTAAGAAGTAGAGTTTATGTACATATTTGTCAGCGTCAAAATCATTAAAGCTCTTCGCACGGTTATTACTAGTATTTCGTTTAGTACTTCCATACATACATTACTTTTGCACACATTTCGATGTTCATGTTAGCAAAAAACCCCGAAAATAAATTATCTAACTGAAGTTATATTTCTTAAAAGCCGCGTGTATCTGGGCGTTTAACCTTTAAATGCTTTATTCAAACGTGTACTACTTATTTGAGGAATTCATGAAGATTCGCGGTCCCTATACATAACTTTTCTTTTTTATTGTAAGATAATATTTTGAATATTATAAATTGATAATACCTACCTCGTGATTGAAATAAAACACTTTAGAACGGACTCTGGAACCGTGACCCTACGTTTCGAGCCCTTTACAGCACTCGTTTTCACAGGGTTAATATGATGACTAAGATGGTGTTAATAAACGCGATGAATCTGTTCTAAAGTGTTTAATTTAAATGAATAACAATCGCGGTAACAGAAGACAATATTAATACTTATTAATTTAATTCATTTTCATTTATTTTATCGTTGCATGTTTTAATTTATTTAATGTCGATGTCTTTATACTTCCGACATTTTACGTCAGTTTAATAAATAAGAATAAATAAAAATTACAGGACATTCTTACACAAATTGACTAAGCCCCGCAGTAGGCTAAAGAAGGCTTGTGTTACGGGTACTCAGACAACGATGTTTACAATATACAAAAATACATAGAAGACATCCATGACTCAGGAACAAATATCTGTGTTCATCACACAAATAAATGCCCTTACGGGGATTCGAACCCAGGACCATCGGCACGCAGACAGGGTCACTACCAACTACGCCAACCTGTCGTCATACAGTCGGTCAGTTTATAGTCCATCAGTTGATTAATTTTTATCATACCCCGAACGTAAAGTCTACAATACACCCCTGAATATAATAAAAAATAAAGAAATGGACATCAAAATATACCGCGAATTTTATGCTCCGTCTAGCACATTGATAATACAGATTATAGTATTCTGGGAAACAATACAAGTTATTAATCCTCTAACGCCTTTATTCTACCTCGTTAAGCATATTTCTCAACTGCATTAAAGAGAAAAACCTTAACTGCTTGCAATAAGGTACAAAATTGAACGGAATTTCAGTGAATACCTTGAGCTCGGCAGTATTCTTTGCAAAACCCGATGGGTTAAAGAGCAAGTATTCGGGTTGGATTTATACTGGATTACAGCCTCAATAAAACATGTTAAGCCGTTGGTATCATAACATAGGGATAAAAACTGTTTGTATCGAAAAAAATAGGGTTCTGTTTTGTTTTTCTAATAGTGGAACATGGAGAAAGACAAGTGAAAATCATTTAATGGTGCTGCGAAAATATGTTTTCGTGTTTATATAACAAAAGTATACCTACACTATGGTTAATTAAAGGGCCTACATAGCCTATTAGATAGTGACCCCTGTCTACGAAGCTGGAGGTCGCGGGTTCAAATCCTGGTAAGGGCATTTATTTGTGTGTTTATCACCAATATATGTTTCTGTATATATGTATGAATTTATCTAACGTCAAGTACCCGTAGTACAAACATTGCATAGTTTGGGAGTAAGTCGATCAGTGTGAGATTGTCTCCAAATATGTATTTATTTAAACCTGTATGTTTTAAACTTAAATCTGGAGCAGAACCCACCTGGGGAAGTACCTCCACCTTACAGAAAACGGCATTTTAATAACACTAGACCGACACTATGAGTACACAGAAACACAACACTATGAGTACATAGTGTTGTGTTTCTGTTGGTGAGTAAGGTCGCTAGAGCTCCAAGAGGAGGAAGATGGAGCAAAGCTTGCCCCTTTAGCTGTCGACAGAGCGAATCCTCCTTTTTTAAATGGTCGGCAACGCGCATGTAACACTGCTGGAGTTGCAGGCGTCCAAAGGCTACGGTGACCACTTACCATCAGGCGGGCCGTATGCTAATTTGTCACCGTCGTAGTATTAAAAAAAAACGAGAGGAGTCTACCAGAACAATCCTGCGTATACATAAGTAGTTATAATATGATTCTTTGACGATAGCTCGAGTATCTTCAATCGGATCGTCGTGTTTAGACTTTGCCAGTTTGGCTGATTATAAAAGTCAAAGCCAAATGACTTTTGATTGGATCTGCTGATGACTGACGCTTATTTTTTATGATTTTATTTAAGCTTTATATTTGGTGTAGAATCGAAAACCGAAACAGATTCAATTGATTAAAAACAGTATTTCAATATTTATTCACAAGTTAATTATTATCATTGTGTGGTTTTAATATAAGGGACCCCAAAATGTAAGAATTAAGATACAATATTTGGCAAAGAGAATGTACAGTTAAAAGGGAGAGTTATCGCCCTCCTTGCTTAAGCCTGTCGTCAGGGATTGGGTCGGCTTTCTCTAGTATTCTCGCCGCCATTTTCAGTTAGGTTTGTGATAATTAAATTCAACAAAATGTTGGTCACTTTGTTACGGGTGTTCTTTTTAGGCTGACTTGCAAATTAATTTAGTTTTTCTTGTCTTATAATTAAGACTCGCCAGTTTGTTCGTCTTCCTAAGAGTTACATGTTAAGAACCATTAAAAGGAGACAGTGTAAGGCCTGAGTGAACGCTCGAGAGCGGTGCGTGCGGCGTTCATGTTAAACATAACCAAAATCAAAATATTTCTTTTTCAAGTAGGCATGTTACAGTGCACTTTTTGAACGTCGAATGAAAAATAAATAAAGCTAAAGCCTATACCACAGACCTGAGAAGATTTAATACAAGTTACAGAGTGGTGATTTAACACTTTGGACCGGCAAAAAACTCGGCGGGACACATCTTTTCAAAACATAACATCTTATGTCTAACATGGATTAATTTGAAAAAATACAGTCCAATTCAATTTTAAATTCAATTCAATTATATTAATGACCTAGCCACTTTCGAATCTTCAACAAATTATAAAGTATTATTTAGAGAAATGTATTGATGTTGTACACACAGATATAAGAATAATAATTTCACAATAGGATCGTCAATCTTACGAGTAAAACTTTTATAAAAAATGTTTCTATAATGAAATCTAAATGTCAGAAAAAGAATAATAATATTAATAAGACTTTGGTCTTATTTATATTATTATTACGTTAAAACATCATGGTAAGGCCCCCGTTCTGTGTTGTACCTTTACTGGCGAACTAAGTGTTATTCTAAGAACTCCAAGTATTGGCTCATCGTGACCCATAAATTGTAATGAGGACTCGACTCGACTCGTGTCGAGGTCTCTTCGTTCGCGTCGTTATCTGACTTAGGCAACGTGCAAGTTGTGCAGTTGGTAATGCCAAAATTGTTGATGTAGCAAGTTGGCAGTATAACCGGCTTGATAGGGTGGCTGGCAGCTGGCGCATAATACAATATGTGATCATGAGAGAAACCAATTAATATGCATATTGTAATCACACTAGAACGGGACGGGACGGGACGGAGCGGGACGGAACGATATGTTAGTTTCTATAGAAAACGTCACGTGACATCCGAGGGCGGAACCTTTATTACCCGTCTGCGCAATGCGAAGCCGGGTAATGTGTTTAACAGTCTATTTTTAAACAAATAGATGTAGCAAGTCTGTTCCAGACTTATGTATACACCATGACGCCTTAACGCGATTCAGTTTAGGTTCTTAACTGTGCTCAGTTGTATGGTAGTGACTCAGTTTAGGCCCTAAACTGATTCGCGTTAAGACGTCATGGTAAGTCCCCTTGTATACTTTACCATGTTTTAGCAAATAAATGACTGAGTAAAACTTATTCAACTGTAGATACATTTCTTCATTAAGAGTTTAGCTGTTCTTAAGTTCAACAATAAACTTTGTTTGTATGCAAACAAAATTAACATAAAATCCCGTAAACCTTAAAGGTAATTTGGCCCACTTTCTCACTCGCTATCTTAGCTTTCCCTAATCAAAAGTCATTTTCGTAAAAAATGTTGTACGTGCCACCGTTGCCCAATTTTATCCAAAAAACCCTTTGTTGAATATTCAAATAAAAAGGTAAAAAATCGGTTATATCTGTAGCTTAGGGAAGGCTTCTAATTGGAGTTTTGCATAATAAGACGATAAGCTGAGCTTCCGTATCAATTTCAGGATTCAAATGAATTTGAATAATCAAAAAGTTTTATAATCATTTAACTACACTCAAGAGCAAAAGTCCCGGCTCGCTAGGATTTACTTGTATATAATCTTGAATACAAATATTACGAATATAGCTATCGTATTAATATAAATTGATATAGAGAAATGAATTTTTCGGGTATATAATTTTAAATTTCTAACTTTCGCAACTGCCTTTCGCTTTTGTTTTCATCCTGTCATAAAATCTATTTATAAGTCGCAAATATTCACTATATTCAATTTTCGGTTTGCAAGCAAAGGGACGCTGTTTTTACTGTATCGTTTTATACAAATTAAATATCTTCAGTAGTACATTTGTAATGTAAGATGCATTTAAGGATGACTCACACTAGGACAGGACGGGATGGGATGGGACAAGACGGGACGATCTGTCAATGTCTATAGAAATTGACAAATTGTGTCATCCCGATTTCTTGTGAGTCATCCCTTAAATATTATTAAATTGTCTATAAATAACACTTTGTTTTATTATGCGAGTTATATTCGTTTCTGAGCTATAAAAAAAATGTTAGTGACTCGAAACTTTTGCTCTCAAGTGTATTTAATACAGGCACAATCGAGTTCATTAATATGTCTATTTTTGGAATAAAATAGGAAGCAAACGAGCTTTTGGTGGAACAAAATTGGAGAGGAACAGTGGTGAAAGGAAATTGGAAAGGCCTTGGCTCCAAATTGGGCATATAAACACTGAAGAAGACAAGAGAAGGGATGTAAAAACATGGCTTATAATAGACTGCAGAGTCAGAAAATTACTTGACTGAAAACAGTGATGTTCATAAATACTCCACCGGTAATGATAAGACTAATTGGTTCTGGCCACCAGAACGTAATCATTTGCACCCTCCTGAGGTTACCTCGTAGAGTGCCCCCCAGTTGGAAAACAGTTTTTCGTACCGTACCGAACGTGAGAACGTGCCCTTAGCGAGCGTCTGCGGGAGGAAATTCCTCTGAAACTAAGGGTTGCAAGGTGTGTGGATGAGCGCCCTGTCGATGGCGAGCGGTGCGATGGTGAAAAGTGGACGCAGGCATGTCAAACAACTCTTCAGAACATAACCCATTCTATAGACGATATAACACAAAGGAGGATAAGGACGCAAAGTCTCTCCTTAGACTTAAAGGTTCAATACCGACTAAATATAACCATTAAAACACTACTGAAATTCACGTTCCTCCCACAATTATCATGTATTGTGTGATTACTGCAGTATTCTTAGAGTTCAACACAGACTTGAAGCAATTTGATTTAACAACACTAACTTTGAAGAAGCAGTATCAAAACTTACCTGACTATTAACAATTGTTATTCCACAATCGTACCCTGAATGGGCATAACGCGGTATAACATTCTAAATTGCTCAAGTTGAGTTAAGTATGCCTATTCGCCGACCGCACGCCTTGGCAACTTTGGCCATATTTAATTTGGCCTGTAGAAGGTGTGCCTGGTCAATAAATATTTTTTCATGTCTCTGTTCGGAACGGTTTTCATGAGCGAGGTAGCCGGATGGAAAATAGGTTTTCTTGAAATAGTAGATTGTATATCAAGGGCATAAAGTAACCCATTTGAGACGAGGCTATTTATTGGTCCGAGTGCAACGAGGGCCAATATAGTAGTCGAGGATAAAATGGGTATTTAATTTATGCCCTTGATATACAATCTTATTTTAAGGTAGGTAAGCTATTTTCCATCTGGCTATCTGGCTATATTTAATTTAAGGTATACACTCTGCTTTTCACTTCGATTATAAGGAACACATAAGCTTTATTTCACTTTAAATCGTTGAGAATTTAACATCCATGCTTGCTTGGGTTCTCCCCGCCGTGCACCGCTCGCAGGCGGCCATGAGAGCGGGGCGCGGGGCTGCGGCGAGCGCGCTCCACTGCGTTGTTACTTTATGCCCTAGAGCATGAAAATCGATTTTATATCGACTAGGCACGACTTAAAGGCGAACTTTTCGAGCAAGAGAAGTGAAATAGAAGACTATATCAAGGGAATAAAGTAACCCATTTTAGATGAGTCTACTAACTGGTCCGAGTGCAACGAAGTTAACAGTTGAAAGTGACCCATTTCAACTCTTGGTTAACAATCTACTATGAAGATAGATATAAAAAAAGAAAGAATGAAAAATTGTTTATTGGGTTTCACAGGATGGGTTGGCATATTATAAAGGTTGGAATCTTCTAGTATGTACATACAGTGTACCTATGTCAGAAGATTCCGCTCTTCCATAACGTAAAATAAGCAACAAAATTAACAAATACTCTTAGTAACAAAACATATTTTTTAAGGATAAACTAAATTAAACTTAAGTGTTTTTGGATTGAATATATGAAAAAAATATATGAAGTTTGGCTCCCGTTTTTAACTAAAATCGGAACTATAGTCCTGTAAATCAAATAAGGCCTCTAGGCGTATTTAAATGAGTTCCAAATTGTATCAGAAAAATGTGTATTGTTCAAACTTCTAAACAAAGACCCAAAGAATTAGTAGGTCAAAGACGGTATATCAATATTCGGGAAAGGATAAGAAAGTGACCCCAAACTTTTGTTTACAAATTGAACTTATCAAGAATGAGAAATTTGGGGTCCGGCAGAAAAGTTGGGGAACAGATATCAGCTTGAATAATGGTAGGCTATGGTGTAGTGAAGTGACAGGATGCTTATGGGAAAATAAGTCGTTTGATTTTGAAGTCGGAATATCAAAGAGTGTGTGTACATTTCAAAGTCTCCGATATACTTTTTAAGTAAAAATCGTTACTAAAGAAATATCACATAATATGTGTTATTTCTGATTTTTACTTAATTATAAACTGCAATTGCTAAGATAAGATGCGACATCTCACTCTTCAAAAATTTAGGGTCACAAGGTCGTGTGCTCTATTTACTAAAGAGCTGACAACACAGTAGATGGATTTATATAAACGCTATACTTATAAAATTTCTTCATTCGTAAAATTAACCTACAAATATTGTCTTCTGTTACCGCGATTGTAATTTATTGAAATTAAACACTTTAGAACGGATTAATCACGTTTGTTAACACCATGATCCTACGTTTTGAGCCCTATACAGCACTCGTTTTCACAGGGTTTAGATGACGGGCTCGAAACGTAGGTGATAATAAACGCGATTAATCCGTTTTAAAGTGCTTAATGTCAATTAACCTACAAACTAAAATATGTGTCAAACTTTAAGCTTCTTCTTCGTAATTTCATTAAACCACACATTTTCTAAAAGCTATTCAACTATAGCCAAATTAAACGTTCTATTGCGTGTCACAACTTTCAAGGTCACATTCCCACAGCAAATTACAGAGTGCTAAACTTTTACTATGATTCAGCAATTTTAAAAGGCCCGACCCAAGGTCATGACTTGGGAATTCCCGGGGCATAATTGCGAGTTGCCCTAAACTATTAGTGACCAACTAGATGTTGACGCATTCCTGGTGCTCAACATCCCAACTAATGTTACGAATAGTTGAGGAGCCTCTGACAAGTGGACACAGAGGACTATTTAGTAATTCACGACTATTTTGAACTCAATGCATAACTTAGAGGTTGGTGATATAGTTGGCGGGTTTGCTTGCAGCAACCGTTTTGGTTTTATTTCCTGGGTACTTGGTATAAGAAAACTTGCGGGAATGTCGCTATTATTAAGGTTGATTTATACGTATTCATCACCAAGGCTGTTGATTTAAAAAAACAACATACCTTCTGTGTACCCCATAAAGTTGGGTACCCTGGTCATTACAGAAAGGTCCACAGAGTCTTAAGGAACGGGACGGGGCGGGACGGAAATCTGACAATTTCTGTAGAAAGAATCACGTGATAGCTCGGAGCCCTCGGATGTCACGTGACGTTTTCTATAGAACCTGACAGATCGCCCCGTCCCGCTCCGTCCCGTCCCGTCCTAGTGTGAATCATCCTATAAGAGATAAAACAAATGTCTGTAATAAAAAGCTAAATTTTGTTGTTTAGTCGCCAATACATGGGTTATTTAAGGATTTTTTAGGATTAAAAATCGTGCGATGGTCGTTGTGCGATTTTTTGGAAATTTTAGAATTAAAGAGCAGGCATATTCAGTATATTCACCTCTTAAGTATCTACAGTTCTGTACATACTGACTTTTTTTTTAACACCTTCGCTGCGGCAATTAGTGAACATCGCAATCAACCATTACTGTACTAGCTCATTTCGGCCTGGTACGCAGCGAAGGTGATATCGTAGTAATATCTTATTTCTAAACGCTACGTTTGTTTCAGAAATAATATATTACATCAAATTGATAGAATTTCGTACCTACTAATATTTTTCAATAGGAAATAATTAAAGTATAATTATTTATAATTAACATAAAGACAAAAGCTAGCTGGCGATATCGCTGCGATAAAACGATCGCATTATTTTAATTGGCTATTTAATTCAGTTTATTCAGTTACTATAAAGAAACTGATTCGCGACAAACTGAATTTATTATGAGTTCTGTTAATATAAACATGGTTGCAGGTAATTAGTGCATAACAACGATACGATTTCAATTGATTGCAGGATTCATCGCCAAATTAAACACGGGTATTAATTATCAGGGGTATGTTCGGAAAACTGAATATGGTAATTTTAAACTATAAGATGAAGTGTCACTTCAATGTGTTGAAATGTAGCTACGTCGGGGTGAGTGAGCGCACATACGCATACGATTTCGATGTAATTTTGTGTACTTTTCAAAATAGTACGAGTAGAGAATAGGGATGATGGCATAATTTTATTTACACTTATCTTGCTCGAAAAGTTTGACTTTAAGTCGAGGCTTGGCGACATAAAACCGCTTTTTGTGCTCTAGAGCATAAAGTAAAATCGCAGGCGCCCGGTCGCCTGCGAGCAGCGCGCGGCAGGTATGAACGACCGCGCCCAAGGATGGCAAGCATGTATGTTTAATTTTCAACGATTTAAAATAAAATAGAACCTAATATTTTCCTTACAATCTAAGTGAAAAGCAGAGTGTAAGGCATGCATAAATACCCATTTTATCCTCTATCCTCGTCGCACACGGAGCAATAAATAGCGTCGGCTAAAATGGGTTACTTTATGCCTTTGATATACAATCTAAAACTAATACTATTTTATGCGCTATATAACATAATTTTAAAAATCATGTCATAAGCTCAAAGAGTTGCCAAACTGAAGTGGCAGTGGTAGAGAACTGAACACATGGCTGGTGTCAGCGAATTTATGAGTGGTGACCACACACTAGTCGACGCAGCTTGGGAAGGCCCCCACAAGATGGGCTTATTACCTAGAGGTCGCAAGAATCCATTAGATACTGACAGCGTACGACCGATTGATATGACATTTTCTGAGGGAGGCCTATGTTCAGCAGTAGATATTTTTTGGCTGATAATGATGATAAAAATTACCATGTCGGAAAAGTGACCGTGTGCCACAAAAATCTTTACTTTTAGTGTTAAAAAGATACGATCTTTAGATTTATTTTTAATAAATGTAATATTAACTGATACATTTAGGCAGACAGTATACTTTTTTGGCAGTTTGTTCGTGGTGGCAGTACCTCCATAGGTCTTATCTTGATTTTATTACTACATTTTCAACTATACACCAAAATAACCTGATCCACAAATCAGAAGGTCAAAAGTAACGAACTCATGTAACGCTTAGCACGTCACTTTTTTTCAACAGGCAAATCCATTGGTGCGTTAACACCTATGAAAATGTATAATTTAAAATTGCATTTTATTTCAGCAACATCACATCACTATGCAGGTATGAGTATATGCTCCAAATTCAATCAAAAACAGTCAATGAGGTTGCGTGCTCGTCAAATTTTCATTACCGGCCCTTGCACCGGTAATAGTAAGCGTACCGGATTTAGACAACTTGATTAATAGTACGCTGGAGGTTATCGGTAATTTAGTTTTAAGCATGAATGCTTCGAACATTTTTATACTACATTTTGATAGGTTAAGGCCTTGTTTGAAGAGAATAAAATAAATGAAGATCGAGTGGATATAATAGACAGTTAAAACAGATGCAAATATAAATCCTAAATAGAAGACGATGCCGACAGTCACAGTTATATATATATATATATATAATAGTGTATCGGAAATTTAGCTGGTGTATGGCAAGGTTCCATCGGGCAATGGATAAATAATTAGATTCTAAGACTTCAGAGGTTTATTCTGTGGAAATTCTGAGTTTAACTTAATAACATTTTGTAATCCATCATGGAAAAAAGGGATGCTGTTAGTTTCTAGTGTACTCGTATATCGGTTTGTTTATTGCATCGTATATAATCATAAAGGATGTGCAATATTTTTTATTCAAAAGTCCTGTAAGTTAAAAGTGGTTCGATTCAGATGCCCTCTTATAATTTTATCGACTTTTTTTTAATCATTTGATATTTAAACTAGCGCGTACGTCAAACCTTGGGATTATTCGCCAAAGCGGACCCTCGGCTCTCTGAGCCGTTCAGCCGGGAAAACGCTTGGAAGAAGAGAAGAGTAATACATACAGTAATGGTAATATAGTAGTTTTGGACAGAGTTATATGCGTGTCAATATTTTATCTTTAAAAAGTTACGGATTCCTACTGCAGTATTTATTGGAACTACATCACGAGATTTTCCAAATAAATAAATGACAAATTCGAAACATCTAATATTTCACATACATGGAATGTTTAAAAGTCAGAACAGAGCAGAAATATGTCCAACCAACCTAACACAAAGTGACACGTTTTTAAAGCGGGAATCAATATTAAAATAGAATACTACGATTCATAGTTACATATTTGTTAAAATTGCAGACTTGTTTTACTAATCACAAAATTTTAAATTGAAAAAATATTTTTTTCGAATATTTTAACTCATAAAATTCCTTTTCATTATTTTTTTGTCGCAAAACTGTACATCAGAAATACAAGTATCTCACTTGTAACTGTATCCCTTTTAATATACACCTTTTTTATTCAAAAATACCTATCAAAAAATTGGTAATTATAAAAAAATACATGAATAAACTTTCACAAATTATAGTCAACAGCATTACTTCCCTGAGAGAGTTACCCCAAACTTTAATCCGTTACTCGAGAACCTCTGTAAATACGCGTAATACGTATGAATGATGGAGTGTCACTTGACCCGAATACAGCTGTTGAGTTATGAGTTCATTTATATGCGGGAATATTCGCTGTCCAAGTAAAGGGAACCTGCGGTTTATGTTTAAAAAAAAACTTAGTTGGTAATTATTAGGAACATTGAACAGGTGCCTACGAAGCTGCAGGTCTCAGGTTCGAATCCTGGTAAGGGTATTTATTTGTGTGTTTATCACGAGTATTTGTTTCTGAATTTTGTTTCTATGTATATAATAATATGTATGTTTTAACTATATAACTCTCGTGAGACTCAAACATATGAAATAATATTTAAAACGGGTCACACACGTAATTAACTGCAAGTAGCAGGGCAGAGAGAGCTAGCCCGCAGTGCACTTGCCTCTGTCACAGGTAGTCGCTCCTGATGACGATCTTCGTAAACGTCGAATGGAAATCAATCAGTGATGCCCGAGCCGCGAAGGTGACAACACCACTCTCTCTGTCAGACGATGACTGCCCGATGCAGTCGAAATATGTCACGCCAATTGTGATAAAAATACGCGAGTGTTAACCGTTGCAATTTAATGGCGATAGTACAAGCTTGAAATTAGGTGGGCCTGGTATTGTCCCCAAATATTGATCATATCTTAAATAGAAAACTCCCGTGAGTATTAAATATTTTAATCTACTTGTACCGGATTGTTCACGTCAATTACTTACGTGAATAGATTATTTATCATATAATCTGTTTAGGCGACAAAAAATATATCATTTTGGTTCAGTCCTTAGAGTGAGAAAATTCAACGCCTCGATAGTAAGCACCGTAAAATGGAGTTCGCGATTTCTACAAAAAGCTTGCGTGCGCATATAACTTCTTCGCATTATTAATAATTCCCATATTTCTGAGCATTGTTATACGGCTGTTATTCCAAAAGTTCTCGCTATTCTCCCGTACGCAGGACATGGTACAAAGCCAGTAGAATTACAAGAGACATACGCGGCACAATGCGTTCTTATTCGGATTTACATTTTAATGCCGGGTGAGGTTCTAGGAGCGTATTCGGAATCGCAAAACAGGATACCGCCGATTTCATTCCAAAAGACTTTAGGTATTGTTCAAACGCATATTAAAATACCGGCCAAGTTCGAGTCGGACTCGCCCACCGAAGGTTCCGTACAGTCACGTCTATAAATATCTATACACTTTGGAACTTATTACAAGGGATGAAGGTTCACAATCGAATACATGTGCATATATATTTATTAAGCCAACCGTACAAAGGATGCTGGGCCATTTATGACCTAGGTACTTAAAAATACTGGTGGCACGGAACTCTCAGTGTGCGGCAATTATACGGTTTTCGGATTTTTTGCTATAAGCTCTTGCTTTTTGACAAATTGTGATTCTAGGTCAACGGGAAGTACCCTATACATTTTGATTCCCATTGCAAATATATGAAAAATACGACAACGGCCGTATCTTTTGATTGCGTTGACGTAGAGGTTTGGTTTTTTCACGCCTTCAAAGAACCGCAGACTTGTGTATGTGATATTAATTTCAGCTTGCTACGTTTACGCGTTTTCAAGATAAAGGGTCTAGACAGACAGACGGACGGACGGACGGCCAAAAAGGAGATCCTATAAGGGTACCGCTTTTTCCTTTTGAGCTACGGAACCCTAAAATCGTCTTAATAATAATATTATTTGACATTACGGTAAAACGTTTCATCATCATCATCATCATATAAGCCGAAAGACGTCCACTGCTGGACATAGGCCTCCCCCAAAGATTTCCACAATGACCGGTCCTGCGCCACCCACATCCAGCGGACTCCTGCGACCTTCACCAGGTCATCAGTCCACCTTGTGGGGGGGCCTACCCAGTACCCACGCTGCGCCTTCCGGTACGCGGTCGCCACTCGAGTACCTTTCCGCCCCAACGGCCATCGGTTCTACGTGCAATGTGCCCCGCCCACTGCCACTTAAGGTTAGCTATTCGGAGAGCTAAAACGTTTATCTATATTAAAATATAGATATTAGGTCAATTGGCATCTTTGGTAAAAAGTTTTTCTTGCAGAATATACCTGAACTTTCGTAAAAATTATAGGAAATTGCTAATAATCAACTTCGCGGCACTGGCATTATTGCTATGTGTCGTATTATAAGGTTAAGTCAGCCCCTAGTGTTATATTATTGGGCTGAGGATCATCTCGTTCCTAATCCAATTACGCAATAACTGTTTGAAACTCTCTTAGTACGCTAAATTGCTCTCTAAGTAACATTGTTATTAGGTAAAGAAATTAAGAGGACGCAGAGCAGTGGCGCCGTCATTGAGGGATCGAGTTTTCCTATAAATAAAATTTTCCTAAAAATTACAGATAACACATTATGTAATTTTTTTCAGTAAGCGTCGCATGTTTCGGACATCCTGTGATGCCACCATGAAGCGCTAAGTACCGTTATAGTAATATTAATATATAAGTACCACGATAGTTCTTAGTTCTTTATTTATTAACAATATACTTTGTGTTTTAAAATCACACACATACATAAGTAAATACATAAAAGCATAAAATTACACACGGAAAACAAAAATAGAATAGAATAGAATAGAACACTCTTTATTGCACACCTCAGTACATGAGAAAGAAAAAAAACATTTGATTAACACAGAGGCAAACAACAGGCGGTCTTATCGCTAAAAAGCGATTTCTTCCAGACAACCTTTGGCAAAAATACATCATTATCAAATATTAAATAATGATTAAATAATTAATATGGTCTTCTAGCCCCGGGGTGCTCGCCTTACACGTCGCCGGTCGCCGGTGGCCGCGCATGTTTGAGAAAAGCATGTTTGAGTTATATCCGCCTCGGCGGAAACAGGGGTTGCCTGAGCTCAGGTATCCTCGGGAAGCATCGCCCCGGCAACCTCCTCGTCAGTCAATCCCTTACTTTCCATCCCTCGCCAATAATGTACTCTTTCATTTCTCTATAATCCATGGTATCATGGTTATAGTCATACTAATCCCCAACTGTGAAATTGGACACGTTTTTCCTTAGGTGATAAAGCCAAAAGTAATATAAAACTATATTACATGCTTAAAAAAATTAAGAATTACGAGTACAACGACTATACCATGGATTATAGACAAATATCCTTATATAGATCAAATATATAAGGTATATAAGAAAACACAATACCCAATGAGAAACCCACCGGACACTCAGCGTCCTCTTAATGTACATGATTTTGTTTGTATTGGAATGCGCCCCTTAGCCGGCTGTGATGTCATTATTGTCCTGTATAATAGACTGTGTTTTGATTAATTTGTGTAAATGGGTTCCCCAGTTTCGGGGCGTTTTGTTACTTGACACGCCTAATTGACAAACGAGGTTACAACCTTTAGCATATTGTGGGGCGCTTAGGTAAAATAATCCACGATCGCTAGTACAAATAAAGGATGACTCACACTAGAAAGGGATGGGACGGGAAAATCTGTCAATTTCTATAAAAAGCGTCACGTGACATCCGAGGGCTCCGAGCTATCACGTGATTATTTCTATAGAAATTGACAGATTTTCCCGTCCCACCTCGTCCCTTCCCGTCTCGTCCCGTGCTAGTGTGAGTCATCCTTTTATCTTAGTAAAAAATAACTGTATGAATGTTATTTTATTGTTTATTATATCGTTTAGTTTTTTAAAACCCAAATTCAAATTTTATATTATTGGTGGTGGTTTGTTATATCTATTTGCGTTTTTTTTTTGTTGCTCCCACCCTAGCAATAATTGCATGCAAAAAATACGCAAGTAGGTATAACGGGTTGGCACTAATGGCACGTTGGGCGGAGTAGCAAAGTAACATTATTTTCGTTGTTAATATGGAATTCCGCAAAATAACGCCTGATTCAATAAGTGACATCAGAATATTACCCTCACGAATCTTAATTTTATTTTTCATTTTGTCTTATTTTTTCCGATAGAAACAGCATGTGTAGCCAAGATGCCAATCGCTCACGCTCAGTCGCCAACAAAACGCAACTGTCACTGTCACACTAATAAGGAAGAGTGATAGAGAAAGGTAGCTACGATACGTTAATAAGCGTGAGCGATTGGCATCTTGGCTACGCACACTGGACAGATAAGATTCCACTTGCCGATTAAGAAGTGCTTTCTTACGGTAGATGTTGCTAGGCGCCCTCTTAGGCGCATACGGGGGATATGGTGGAGAAATTCGTGGCCACGGGTGTGGTCTCGGTAGCTCAGTTGGAAGAGCGATGAGCTGGTATCTCAGAGTCGCGGGTTCGAGTCCCGGCCGAGGTCATGAATTTTTTCATATTTCCTTTATTTCTGAGAAATTTGGTATCATTCGCAGACTTTTCTGATTAAAAATAATAGATACCTTTACCGAGATAAAGGATCTTAATAGACGGACGGATGGACAACGAAGTGAACCTATAATGATTCCGTGTTTTTCTTTTGAGGTACAGAATCCGAAACACACGGTGTATAATAAAAAAGTGAGTTACCATAATTAAACAACCCACGGAACTCAGGTAAGAAAGTGAAGTACACTCGACCTGCCATAGACATTTATTTAGGGGGGACAGTGGAGGCCCGTTACGGCCGAGCTGTAATTGAACGAGCCAACAGCGCCAAAAAACGTACACAGGTTCACACCTACCTCGTGTAAATAAGTGGCAAGATGACGCGTAACTGCGCCGTTTAAAAAAAAACAATGATTTTTGTCTTTCGTATCAAGCAACTTTTCGTGGCCATTCATAGTTATTAAGGTTCCGTAGTTAACTAGAAAACCTTATAGTTTCACCATGTCTGCCTGTTCGTCCGTCCGTTCGTCCGTCTGCGGCTTAGCTTAGTGACAATAGTGACCGTGTATAATAGAAAGCTGTAATTGGGTATGAATATAGGTACATAATAAATTATTTCGACAAAGAAGTAAAACAAAACGTCAAAAAACTTTTATTTATAGAGAAACTTTTATATACAGTTTTGGAAGCAATCGCTCCGCAAAATGCTTTGTAAACCCTTCCAAGAAATTATTAAGAACTTGTCAGTTAAGACATTTTTTTTGCAACAAAACGTATCTTCTCGGTTAACATGGCATAAGTCGTAAGATTTTCTCAGAGATTCTTTTTTATTGGTATAAGCATGGTATCTAACCCTTTTTATGCTATTGTGACCGACGGTTAACTATAAAACCCTACACTGAGCATGGCCCGACATGCTCTTAAATAGCCGGTTTTTTTAATACATTGTGAATCGAGACGGTTTTTAACCTATTCAGCGCTAATGACGACATATTGTCGTCACCCCCTCTACGCGCCATTTTCGCCACAAAGCGGGAAATGTATGTTATCGGCTACAGCGTAGCGCTACGAAAAATCCTTAGCGGTGAATGTGCGCTTCTTTCTTGATCGCATCATCACTAACTTACACGTTTAATTGTAATCAAATGCTTTGGATTTCGTTTCGTTTTTCTACCAGCACAGTCGGTTTGGACCCGGTTACAAACAATACCAGTGAACTGCTGTTGGTAGCTAAATAATGAGAGCCCTTGAAGGGTTAAACGTCCTTTCAAGTCCGGATTAAATGACGTTTTTGCCGGCCGCTTAAGAGTTTAATGATGAATGTTCTTTAGTTTTAACCTGAATGGATACAGGAATTCGGTGACAATACTAGGTAATAAGTATATTATGTAGTAAAGATAACTGATAATATGAATCTTACAAACTGACGCGCCCAAACTCATCTCTTACATAGACTTAGTATAAATCACAGACATGACAATGTCATATGGATATGGGGTGTCATTATAGATATGCAAGTTGCGGAAAGTTTCCAAAAAGTTGGAAAAATCTTGAAAATTACAGAAAAATTTAAGAAATTTCCATTTTACGTTGCGGAAAGTTTCAATCCCCATACAAAAATGTGAGAAGTTTCTGAAACTTTCCTATTCGAAATATTTCGCAATATTGGAAGTTTCCGTCGGCACACCAGTAGGTGTCATATAACAAGATAGTCAGCAGAAGTCATCAGAGAAACTGTTACCTACTTTTGTTTATCTATATCACAGTTCTTATTTGCATTATTGACTGCAATTGTATGTCTTCATTATTATTTTTTAACGATAATCGGTTATTTCTATTTTTTTGCCTAAGTATTGAGGTAAAATTCCGTATAATTACTATTCGCCCTGTGAACTGTAGACCTCGTGAGATGGTAGTGGTATTGACATAAAGGTCCTAAAAGCCTTTGGGTCTATGGCGGTTAGGACTTTTGTACAAATTCCCGCCATTTTGCAAACTACCAAAAACTGAATAGACAGAAATATTGTGTGTTATTAATGAACTTGCTTTCAAAATTTTACGAGAATGGGTTGATAAATGCGACCTGTGGAAGAGAACAAATGGACAGACACACGAAAGTATTTTTGCCCAAGCTGAAACATAGACGCTTTGCTCACTACGCCAGTAAAAAAACAACGATAAAACCTCACAAGTTTCGCGTCCATGATGACTAAACTCTACAGACGTAAATTAGTACAGTCACGTAAGATACCTAGATACTTGATCTGAAGACAACCCTAAACGCAAATCATCATTCCAAAAGTCCATTAACTGTTCCCGCATACCGTCAATAAATTGAATTCTATTCAATTCCGCCGCTGACTCCTCATCTCGGGCGAATCGTCTCATTAATTCAGAGACACGGCTCACCGCACCGTTTTGTCCTTTAAAAAGACCTTAAAAAAATGACACGCTTCCGCTAAGATATAGCGGGCTTTCTGGAGAATTAAATTGTTTTTCTGATTGCGTTGGCCGCGTTATGGTTATAATGCGATGGAGATATGAGATTCAAGTTGAGGTGTCAAATACTGTTTAAAAACTTGTGGTTTTGATAATCATTTAAAAATTTGACGATCCAGATACCATAATACGTGTGTCGTTATAAAGCGTCATTTACATCAACTGCCAAAAGCCTTATACTAAACTGCTTACTCCCAAATTTAATTGTCTGAAATAAATAGGGCCAATCAATAAAATATTTGACTTTAAGGCGAATGTAGGCGTGGGTAATTTTTATACAAAAAAGTTTTTGTATGTTGCCATCCTCGTCATTTAGATGATTGGCAGTCCTCAACTGTGCGTTTGTCCCGAAACTTCCTGCCTCGCACAGCTAAACTTTACTGTGGAATGAACCTTCAATAAAAGAGCGTATTACCCACCTTAAAGGCCTGCAACACAGTTGCTACACCTCTGGTGTTGTGAGTGCCCATCACAGACCTGTGCTCATCAGGCGACTCGTATGCTCGTTTCTCACCTATTTCATAAGAAAACTGTATGACGAAAATACTAAATATTTTTGTGTTTCATTTGATCGATCACATTGTTATTTGCGCGAAATTGATAAAATTGATAGAAAAATCGTGATTAAAGTGTTATTGTTGTGTTTTTAGATTTCTAAACAAAGTGAACAATGCGTAAATATATTAAAGTAAATAAGATAAACATAATATATTAAAGGTGTTCTTAATTTTTCAACTATATTACAAGTTAGTGTTACAGAAAGAAAACTTTCAAATTCGTTCTTATACTTGTACCTATTTCATTATTTTTCGCATCTGTTTTGA
The DNA here is from genome assembly GCA_949128165.1 of Lathronympha strigana. NCBI lineage: Eukaryota > Metazoa > Arthropoda > Insecta > Lepidoptera > Tortricidae > Lathronympha > Lathronympha strigana. Next base: position 2,425,162 of record OX421903.1, read on the forward strand.
AAAACGTCGTTCGATACACGTGCGGATATGTCATTTTTCACTCGTCCCGAATATTGGCACTCGCCTACGGCTGTAGCATTACCGCACTAGCATTGAAATGTACTACCTATTATAAAACGATTTAAAGTTGAGTATCGTCACGCTTTTTAAGCACCTAATAAACGATGTTTTTAATTACAAATGACCTTTGTAACCTTTTGGTCATCCCTTTATGCCCTGTACTCGCAAAATAACAATAAATTAGGCTCTTTACTCTCACAGCTATGTGCTAAAACAGACTAATGGGCAATTTTCATAAAATTACGCCTAAACACGGTTAGTAATAAAAATGTGTCCGTGCTTTAAAACATTTGTGGTATTTTTAAATGCCATGAATAATATATACTAAATTATGCATAGAAAATGTTATATATATCTGGTGCACAATTTCACATAGTAGAATAAACGAATTAGGAAAATAAAGTGCGTGACAACAAAAACCTGTCGTTTGTGCCATGGCGGTAAACATAAAATTACAAAGGAGTGTGAATTCAACTATAATTTTCACTCAAGTAATTATTTTGACAGATACGAGTAGATATATATAGTTTTTCTAAATAACATGTTATTTAGTATTTTAAATATCATAAATTTACAAAAAGATTTTCTAGCGTATATTAGAATAATAATAACAAATAGGTAATAATAAAAAAAAACGAAGAAACAATGTCAATAAAAGTACAAAATCAGATAAAAAATTAACAATTTTATGTGTTAATAATGCGAATAACATTATAACGTAAAATATTACCTTCTAGGTATTGGCATATTTTTCTCAAAGCATCGGAAACATCAGACGTACGCCGCAGATTTCTAATTTCCTAGAAATGTATTACCAGTTCGCTTTGGTTCATCAAAGGCACCGCAGAACTTCATTTCACTTAATAGATTGAAAGTAGAAGTAGGTCGACAAATGTCTACCTATTTATATTTCATAAGAAGTATTAAACTATAACACTATTAACTTTCGAGTTTTGAACACATTTATTACATTGAACGGGTATATCGTGAATTTAGTTAATTTACCTTAATAGGTATACATTTCAACACAGTTTCATATGTCATTGTCTCGGCTTGACTGATATATCAGCGAAGTGTCAACGGTGATATTACTAGATATTATGTTCGCCTACCCGGCGGAAAGCCACTTCGAACGTATGGGAAGATAAGAAAATTTAGGTCTACCCATTTTTTTTTTTCATTTATTTGGGTAAACAAACAGTCACTACAAGAAAGCTTATTAGATAAGTATTGTTATAAAATGTTTACAATATGTGTGACCAACACCGTTCACCACTTATTCAATATTTTTACTTTTACTTAATAAAATTACATTTACTTAATAAAATATAAAAAAAAATAACTCGTTGCGAAATTCGAAGTGTGTAATCTTGATTTGTTATGCTTTTGATATTAATCATATAATTTTATTGTCAGAGTTGTTCTTTTGTTTTGTATTTTACTTTTATATTTATTCACTTGACTTTGATGCCATTGTATGACTAGTTAAGTAATTTGATATACATATTATTATTTATTATACCTACTTAAGGTTTGTGTTTATTTTTATTACCTGTCTGAATGACTTCGACAGTCATTGTTTCTAAAAGATTTCTGGGCGTTTTAATTTTTTGTTGTACAAAAACCATTTTTGTTTTTTTTTTTTATTGTTTTCTTTTCAGAATCGCGAACTCTTTCAATCCTAGTAGGAGAAAAAAAGTGTCCCAAGATTTGTTTTCCATGTCGCGAATTTCATTGATTTAGTATGGCGGTAGCGTCAATGGAAAGTTTGAAAGTATGGAAAATTTAGGACACTTTTTTTCTCCTACTAGGATTGAAAGAGCTCACGATTATGAATAGAAAACAATTAAAAAAAATTAAATTTTCCAAAAATGGTTTTTGTACAACAAAAAATAAAAACGCCCTTCTATGTATAGGTATTTAACAATCGAATTGGTGATAAGCATGTAGGTACCCCAAAGTCACGAGTTCTTAAAAAAAACACTTTTACTTTCTTTTTAAGAAATGCAGTATCGTCTGCAGACGCTTCTGCTTAAAAATATAGCTTATTAGAAATGTGCTTAGCTTGAAGGCTGCCTTACCTAATATGGGTGAATCTCTATTTTCATTTAAGTAACACAATGTGATCACTAGCTGTTTTCTTCAACCTGCAGTAGCACCAGCCCTGCCTCTACGATGCTCCCCACAACGCCATGTTTGCCCAATATACTGCAGTAATAGTCACATAAACCAAGACCCTATCTCAGTCAGCCACCGTGACCGCAGCCCCGAAGTTTCATATTCCTTACCTCATGCAAAACATCTCCACTGGCCACAGATTACTTTCCCTTTAGATAGAGCAGCCTTGCGGTCACCACTAAGCACTATCATAGGAACTAACAAGTAGTATAAGAGCGCCAGTTTTAGTTTTGATCACGACTCGTACAATAAATTGCTAAAAATCGCAGTTTACATTGATAATTTATTTATTTCATTTGCAAGAATACACACAGATACAATAAATTGCCACGTTAGTAGAATATAGAAAACACGAGTGCATATTCTACCACAATGCGGCATCCAAATGCTCTTACTCTAGTTATAAATAATTAGCTTAACTTAATTATAGATTACATTACATTACATTAAACATTACATTAAATTACATACATTCTTTGAAATTAAACACTTTAGAACGGATTAATCGCGTTTTAAAACCATGACACTACATTTTGAGCCCTTTACAGCACTCGTTTTCACAGGGTTTAGATTATGACTGAGATGGCTAATTCTCCCCGTTAATCAAAAAAGTTACTTGACGTGCAAACCATACAAAAATATAAAAATAATTAAAAACAAAAACAAAGGTTGGTATATAATGCCCAGAGGGGCTTATAAAGCTAGTAATACAGTGCCCGAAGGGCATCCTAATATTAAAATGAAAAATTAACCATTGTAAAAAACCCTGTGAGGATTAACATACAACAACTTATGAACGCTTCCCTAACTGGCTTAAGGGGCAGAAAGAAGCGACAAGAAAACTACCCCATTTTGCCTCTTTTAACCGTTTTCAATATTTTCAAACACAGTCCACACTAAGGCCTTTACTCACGTATTAGACGTATGAATATATCGCTTTTCTCACGTCAATAAAGTCAAAAATAGCTCGGCATGTTTTAGAACAGTCCGTGCCCCTTAATTATGAGTGGGATGATATTGCGACGATGGTTCTGCGAACTGTTCCGAAACATGTCGAAATATTTTCGTCTTTACTGACGTGATTAACCCGATAAGAAGTATTTACTTAGTAAAATTACTTTTAAGTGTGGAGCTGTCGGGTTTTGTAAATATCGTTTTGGTAACAGTAAGCAGTCTTTAACCGCAAAGGAACTTAAGGACCTTATTTATAGTGTAATGAAAGAACTAACATTATAAAGTTGCTAAACTCCGCTGACGTCCTGCGCTTGAGTAGGTATATTCACGACGCACGACCGCTTCGTACGGCGGAGTCTAAAGATGGTAGTCCGCTACCGCAGCCAAAGTTTCATGTTTATAATAAGCTCAGTAACTGCCATGTCAGCCGCCGGCAACCTGTGGCCCTTCTAATTGGGCCTGATTGCCGGCCACTTAGCAGGGTATGCTAATATCAAGTTTATGGTAATAAAGTCTTGTTCCCAGAGCCCGAATTCATTAACTATTAATTAACTAGCCTGATCTGCATGGTTTCATGCTCGGTTGGCGAGCAAAAAGGTTGTCGGCAGCTGGCGCTGGGGAATATTCCGTTTTTGCTGTTCGGGGATTGTAATTTCTGTTAGAATCCTAGCCATTCTCAGGATGAGCGCTAGGACTTGTTAAATGATGAAGAATATCATTTATATTTCTTCTTCCTGTGTTTTCCCACCTTATGCCACGACTCAAGAAGCCTGGGTTCGGCTTGAGCAACTAATCCCAAATTCGACGTAGGCACTAGTTTTACGAAAGCGTGATAAAAATGTGAGTTTTAACAGTGTCTTCAATTTTAATGTCAGTATAGCTCACGAAGTTTAAATTGTATTCCTCGTATAAGTCGGTTTAAACACATTTATTTCTCATAAGAATATACATTTCACTTACACGATAAAGGTAAAAAATTTATTTCCAAATAAATATAAACTACTTAAAAATATATATATTTACATCTCGCTCCCCACCGTTCCAGGTGCAAAAGTGCCCATAATGCTAGCGGCATTGCCGCGTTGTATAATTATGGACAATCTTTGCACTAGGAACGACTCTGAGCGCGGGTCTTCGCCCTTCTGCCTGAGTCGGTGGCCCATGTTGCGGATAAAACGTTTTGCATCAGCACCCCAGCAGCCCGTCGTTTCAACCACAAAAGGAACGAAATAGTAACTAGAGCCGAGAAATATACGATAAATATTATGTATAAATATTTAGTTATACAAACATTTAGTTGTAATATTGCTTTTATCAAACAGTGAGTTCGGACTTGAATAGATACATACATACCAGTTTAGGTAACATAAACTAGCAGTTAGCATTAGTAAACAATACAGCCACAACAGTAGTTCGGGCAGATCCTGATCTACCAATCAATGTATGGTAGATTTGTCTGGCCGACATACCCGGGATACAGATCCGATGTACATATTACCTCAACTTATATGGGCGCCTAATATTGTACAGAACCATAACTATATCCATATGTATATATGTATATATATATATATATATATTTTATAAATATTATGGAACAATCTTACACAAATCGACCTAGTCCCACGGTAAGCTCAATAAGGCTTGTGTTGTGGGTACTAGGCGACGATATATATAATAGACAGATACATATAAATACTTAAATACATATAAAACATCCATAACTCAGGAACAAATATTCGTGATAAACACACAAATAAATGCCCTGACCAGGATTCGAACCCGGGACCTCCTGCTTCGTAGGCAGGGTCACTACCAACTAGGCTAGGAGGCCGTTATATATATATATATTGTTGTACCTACTTATATTAATTAAGAACGATTAATTATGATTGATATTAATTATGATTGATTAATTAAGAACTGCGAAACGAGGTATCGAGACAAACCAATCTGGTTTAACGGTACTGTCATATATATAATGTTATGTAACTATTATTTATATCAATAATAAAAAAAAACATTCAGTATACTCAGTTTATAAATTCCTCCTGCAGTCAAACTGTTTAAACAGTTTTGCAGGGCTTCTGCCTGTAATATATTTTTGTTGTAAGTTTGATAATTAAAAAAAAGTGGAAGATGTTATGTAACTGTCAATTCTGCGCCAGCTTTCGTAAATCAATCTGTAAGTTTCAAGTGTCACCTTAAGCTTATCATAAACTGTGTTTGTATCATAAATAATACTCTTCAGTTCAGTTAACGGCGCGGTTACCACTACTGGAAAGCAATAAACGACGCGTATTAATAACCTGCTTTACGACGCACTCGTAAAACGCAAACACCTCATCTTTAGACTGCTTCTTGGTTTATACATGTCGCCAGCTAATAAATAAATATTAAGTGTTGTGTTTCTGTTGGTGAGTAAGGTCGCCAGAGCTCCAAGAGCATTCAATGTGTTGACAGCTGGGGACCCACGTAGCATAGACGACACGACTCATTTTTTTAAGGGTCGGCAAAGCGCATGTTACACCCCTGGAGTTGCAGTCGTCCATAGGCGGTGACCGCTTACCATCAGGCGGGCCGTATGCTTGTTTGTCACCGTTATAGTATAAAAAAGGGTCATTTATACACAAATTGAGTAAGTCTCGCAGTAAGCTCAAGAAGGCTTTATATATTATACTAGCTTTTGCCCGCGGCTTCGTTCTCGTTAAATACAGACAAAAAATAGTCTATGTCATTCTCCATCCCTTCAACTATCTCCACTTTAAGAAAATCACGTCAATTCGTCGCTCCGTTTTGCCGTGAAAGACGGACAAACGAACAGACGCATACACACTTTCCCATTTATAATATTAGTATGGAAAACATCCATGACTCAGGAACAAATATCTGTGTTCATTACAAATATAAATGCCCTTACCGGGATTCGAGCCCAGCTAGCTACACAAAATAAAGTCCTGAGACTTTACCATGACGTCTTAACGCGATTCAGTTGACGACCTAAACTGAGTCGTTGTCATACAACTGAGCAGAGTGAAAAACCCAAACTTAACCACGTTAGGACATCGTGGTAAGGCCCCTTAACGATAATTCAACAGCTGACAATATCAATGACCCCTAGTGCGATGCTAGTAGAGAAATGTCAAAATTCGAAAAATCACTTTGTATGGAACAACTGATTGAAATCTCTTTACAAAGTGAATTAGCTTTTTTTGGATTCCATTTTTTTTCCATTTGCATCACATTTGGAGTCATTGACCTTATCAGCTGTTTTAGTCTCAATTGGGATCTTATAACACCTTGTGCGTGAGCGTAGTATACAATATTCATTCTATAACTGTATATGTATGCATGAAAAAAAACTCTAAATATATTTGTACTGTAAAAGATTAAAAAAATGATTCCATGGAATACACTTAAAAGTGCAAAATAAAATTTAATTTGCAATCAGCCTTCCACCGAACCGTAGAAGTGCTACGCCGCGGTCTACGCCGTAGCACTCCGTAGCATGCTACTCACGTAGCACTCATTGAGTTTTGCAATTAAGTTGCTTGAACCATTTTCTTGCTGAATTCTTAAGCAATGGTGTGGCTAGGAACTGTAGTTTGCGATTTTCGATAAGATACGTATCGTTTTCGTTTAAACAGTATTTCTTACAAGGATTACTGAGATTTTATTGGCACAGTATTTTTGACAACTTAACGGCACACAGAAATACTAAACGTGCTAATATAATTCTAACTGTACTGTGTCAAACATTGTTATTCAAGCATTCGAAAAGTTAGTAATACAGTCAGTACGTTTAGGTATAACACTTTCAACTTTGGCGTTTATTTTGGACATAGAACGGATAAATCGCGAATGTAGTTAATTTACTAAGATTTTTTTTTACTTTTTTTTCTAGTATGATCGCCGATGACGCTTCGCTAATTCATCAGTCAAGACAAGACCATTACATGTAAAACTGTGTCGAAACGTGGGTATATTAAAGTAAATTAAATTTCCCACGATACAGGCTTGCCTAGTGTGGGGATCATTGTATTGTTCCCTCTGTATATTGTTATTTTTTGTTTAATAAATATATATATATATTTTTTTTGATTAACTACATTTGCGACAGACTCGTTCTATGTTCATAATCATAAGTACGTTCAATATTTTGTAGGTTAGGTAAACTAATTTATTAAAAAATTGGGTAAACAAAGAGGTATCTATCCAATTTGAACTATTGTGAGACGTATTCATATTAAAAGAATTGCAGCTCGCAGTGCACCACTTGCCTCTGTCGCGGATGGTCACTCCTGACGATGAGCTACGAAAAAATCGAAACATGTGCAAAAATGGAGTTAATTACGTGAGTGATCCGTTTTACATGTTATTTAATGAGTCTCACAAGAGTTTTTAGTTGAAATTAGTGCTAACTTGTCTTTTCAATTTATAGGAGAAAAAAAGTGTAGTTCACTCATTTTATTTTCCTGTACGAATAAAGGATGACTCACACTAGCACGGGACGGGACGGGACGGGGCGGGGCGGGACGGGAAAATCTGTAAATTTATATAGAAAACGTCACGTGACATCCGAGGGCTCCGAGCTTTCACGTGATTTTTTCTATAGAAATTGAAAGATTTTCCCGTCCCGCCCCGCCCCGTCCCGTCCCGTCCCGTGCTAGTGCGAGTCATCCTTAAGCCATTTTTTACGGTAGTGTTTAAGCCCTTAGTATTTACGCTGAAGGTAACACACTTAACCACTTAGCCTTATTGCTACTAATTGAAATATAACTAAGCCAACGAGAAGATTATAAAGTAACATAATCCAAAACATGTCACAACAGATAATATTGCACGATCACTTAAAAGCAATATACACTATATATTATGTATATACACTCATATAATTTAAACTTTCGTGAGTCATACTGATATTAAATTGCAACCGTTAACACTCACGTATTTTTATCACAATAGGCGTGACATGTTTCGTCTGCGTCCACTATACCCGTTCTAGTGTGAGTCATCCTTTAAGGATGACACACTAGAATGGAACTTCTGAACTCACACTAGAACGGGACGGGACGGAGCGGGACGGGAAAATATGTCAATTCCTATAGAAAACGTCACGTGACATCCGAGGGCTACGAGCTATCACGTGATTCTATCTATAGACACTGACAGATTTTCCCGTCCCGCCCCGTCCCGTCTAGTGTGAGTCATCCTTAAACCCATCGACAAATTAGATGAATGTCCCTCAAAACATGACACAGCTAATAATACAATGAAGCCAGGAATCCGCAAAATGCCCAACAGATTTTTTACGGCAGTTCTTCGCCGCCGAGAAAAAGACATCGAATCCCCGATCCAATCCAATAACAATAAAAAGAGTAATAAAAACTGTATTATTTATTGACTGAATGGGGAGGCTGGAGACCAAAAGCACTGCGCGAGAGAGACTACGACACATAGACACCGCAAAATTATACTGCGTCCGCACTGACAGGAGGCTAGCTTGAGCTTAGGGCGTACTCGAAATGAACGTTCGAGAATGTTCGGAATCAGCCGCACTGCGCGCTTTGCGGCTACGCTAGTCACTTGTCGTGTATCCTAGTACCAAGTCGTCGTGTACCAAGCTTATGAGTTTTTTGCCATCTGGTGCTTGCCTGAAGCCAATATGCAAACCAACTTTCATTGCGGGTTCATGTGTTCTAGCATGTTTCCAGGTGTCCCGGATACTTGATACCTACGCTGATACTACCTCCTGTCAGTCAGGAAGCGATACTACATGGTCTAGGATATTACAAACCCCGCTATTTTCAGTATAACAATAAATAAATAAAATTACTTGTTCAATTGGAACTAAATGAAAACCAGACAATCTTTGTGGCTTCATGGTAAAATGTAAAAAAAAAAGATTTTTGCAAATTCTGCATGTTTTTATACAGTTCATTGTCATGACACGGCAGATGCTTTAATTTAATACTAAGGTCAATCATCAACAGCTCATTTTGGTAAAACTCACTTTAGATGATTTTTGGATTATAAATGAGTACCTACAAATCTTGCTTTGTTAGAATAAGCGATAACAATTTTATAGGAAAGTACACGCAGGTAAGTAAAATACATAACATAAATATTCTTTACTACACCAATAAAACATACAAGTACGTAAAATATTAAAATTATTTATCTTCCAGTCAGGATTATCGCTACAAATCTATGTCTTCCAATTTACTTAGTTTAGTGACCCTTTTTCATGCCTCTTGTGCAAAAGATCACCATTGTGCATGTACTGTGAGTTATTTTATACACATGCGTCATCTAGTTAGTAAGTGATCTGCCAGGATAAAGCCGCCTACTAAAACTTCCTGTGCTGATTGATTTAGTGTAGTTCCACCTTCACTTATCGGTTTCATCTTTACCTGATTTATTAAGATTAGAAAAGGATGGCACTAAAAATTAATAGCTTTTCGTAGTAGAATTATATAAGCGTTCAGTTATAATTTTGTTTTTCCAATTTTTATAACCTATTAGGACTATGCGTTTTTTTATGTCCCTTAAAATTCTCGAAAAATAATAGTACATTACTGCAGAGGCCGGGAAGTAAGGGATTGATTGACGAGTCCTGCGATCCCTTTTCCGGCCGAGGCTTGTATAATGCTTTTCTCAAACAATGTGATGAAATATTAAAATTAAAACAACTGCTAGGTAAATAGTTATTAAGTAAAATAAAGTTTAATTTGCCGCGTTTCTTATTTTTTAACATGCCATTTGAATGAGCTATTTAAGCACCATCTTTAACCGCACATATACATAGAACCATTTTTTTTTTTAGTAGCCTATTAAGTGTCCCACTGCTGGGCAAAGGCCTCCCCTCGTCTCTTCCATTCGGTCCTATTCTTAGCAGTTTCCCACCAATCTGCGCAGAATGCCTCCAGATCGTCTCGCCATCTTCTCTTCGGTCTGCCTCTTCCTCGGCCTACGCCGGTTGCGTAGTCCCGTGGGTCCCATTCCGTAGCCAGCTTGGCCCACCTCTCCGGGTGCATACGGCAGAAGTGCCCAGCCCAATCCCACTTTAACTTTGCGGTTTTTACACCCACATCTACAACACGAGTCGTAGAGCGCAGTTCCGTGTTTCTGATTCGATCACTTCTTCGAACACCCACTATACTGCGCTCCATCGCTCGCTGGCAAACCTTGAGTTTGGACTTTAGAGCATCTGTTAATGACCAAGTTTGAGCGCCGTAGGTTAGGATGGGCAGGATACACATGTCAAGGAGTTTGCGCTTCAGACACAGGGGAAGGTCACCCTTCATTAGCGCTTTCATGGACCAGAAGCTCTTCCAGGCGTTCTTAATACGTCTATCAATTTCAATAGACTGTCTGTTTTCGAAGGATGCTATCTGGCCCAAGTAAACGTACTCGTCGACATATTGAATATCCTGTCCATCTACCGCTACCCTATGTTTTGCTTGGTTGGTCATTAATTTGGTTTTTGCTCTATTCATTGTGAGTCCAACCTCAAGACTCGCAGTGCTAAGATCTTGAAGCATTTGTTGTAGATGGGATGCCGTGTGGGAGAATAGAACTATGTCGTCAGCAAAGCGCAGGTTTGTTAGCCCTCTTGGGCTAACAAACTAGGGCTAACCCTCTACCGCTAACGACAATGCCCAGCAACTCCCACGAGACCGTCAACTTTTTGAAGACTTCTTCGAGGCAACTGGTGAATAATTTAGGAGATAGCGGGTCGCCTTGTTTAACGCCTTTCTCGATACCAAATACCGGGCCGGGTGCGTGCAATTTGATGCTAGCGGTGCTGTTATTATAAATAGTTCCAACGAGCTCAATGTATGCCGGATCTATACCCTGATTCTGCATCCGCCATGCAGAATCAGGGTATAGAACCATATATTTTGTTTTTTTTTTTTAATGCCGCAAGTATCTAGTGGTGGTTGGCTGTATTTAACTTTTCCTTTGTCACTTAAGTGTTAGTACGCCAATTTAAAAAGTTAGAGCAGCGGACAATGTTTCGTTCATACTTACGCCATACATTACTTCACGGCCGCCGGCCAAGAAGTATTTGTGGGGAGCCATAAAAAAGAAACTTCATGTCTTCATTTCGTGACATTAACGCATACATTTCCGATCATGTTTCAAAAAAGTTTATTTTTAGTTTAAACATACAAATATCTTGTATTCTGCCAGTGTAAAATAAGGAAGTAATATTTAAATATTTGAAGCTGATAAGCTTAATATATTTTAAAAATTAAAAAAAGAATAAGCTTAGCCTATTCAGGGGAAAGCTGCCAGCCTTCTCGGCACTATAAGACACGAAGGTGACATAGGGGGTAATTTTTATTTTTAGGTGTTATTTATAGTTTTATAAGTTTAATTTTAGTATAGCTTAGTTTAATTTAGTATTAGTTTTATCTTATATTGTCTTTCTTTAAACCTTAATGTCCCATTTTTTTTGTCTTATCGCTATTTAATTTGATTTAAAAGTAAAAAAAAAAAGATTTTATTTTAATGAGTGAGTCTAGATTTATCTATATTTTTAGTGATTTAACCAAATCAAAACCGTTGACGTTCGTTCCTTTCACACTAAAGTGCCCTCTATTTGGCAATCAATTTTGTCTGAAGCGCTTTTGCCATTCGAGGGCTGAGCGGTCAAATCCGATAAGTCAAGCAAACCGATTTTTGAAATTCGAACTATGTGCAATTATTTACGCAACGTTGTTATTTCAATGAAAAATTATCTCAACTTTCGGGTTTGACCGCTTACTCCTCGAATTAATAGACTTAGCATAATCAATTTCTGTCGAATCTTAATGTAACAGATACATAATTTAGCATAATGTAAAATATTTCAACTGCTACTTTATCGGATAATATATTGGCATACCAAAAAGCGAGTACTGGAACTAATTAAATTTCGCCAACTGACGGCAAGAGACCATACCATCCGGTCTGCAGTTCAATTTATAATTTATATATAGTAGTGTGACTACTTAAAAAAGGAATCAAATCATTTATTATATTGAATAAATGATTTAGATGAAGTCTGAGCCATAAGATAGCGAAACGCACCTTAAGCGTTTCAAAAATAAGAAAGGATTACACATACTTAGGAAATTTCGGACTCTGGTCGCCGTGGTCGGGTGGCCTAATGGTTAGTGGGCGTCTGCCACGAAAGCAGGAGGTCGCTGGTTCGATCCTAGCCCTGCGCACTGGGGGCCTTGGTCACTTTTTTTGTAGTATATGACGTCTTTTTCAATGTATAATGTGACCATAAGTAAAAAGCAATATCAAAAGAATTTAATATAAGTGTAATACGCTATATAAATCATTTATTCTCGAAATATATACAGTAAGTGTAAATTACCTAACTACCTACCTCTACCTACCTTAAATCTAAAGTAGGTCCTTGAGGCATTGTACCTAGGATGCTGGCGGCATTTCCTCGTTGTATCGCAATGCTGATACGTTGTGCGAGGAAGCCACCAGCTCTTCGGTCACCAGTAACATCAACCAGACGTTTCAAAAGACCGTTCTTAAAATTACCAGAAATTTAAATATAAATTCAAACGCTTTGCTTACATCAATATCAATAAACCATGTCAATACCCAATTTACTGACTTAACGACGACAGGTATTGAGAAAACATTCTTAAACCTTAAGCATTTCCAAAAAAGAGCTTTATATCTATGAACATTAGATCTAAAGTTGAATGTCATAGCGATACCGGAGAGAAGCAGGATGTTGCCATAAAAGGTTTTCAATAAAAACGCGGATTGGCAAATGACAGCAGAAGAAAAGATTTATCGGTGGGTATGTAGCAAACAGTTTATAAAATCATGGCAAATGTTTTTAGGCGTGACACAGAGACTGTGACGACGATGATATTTTTTTTGTTGTCTTATATAGTGTAAGCCTACAATACCTTCAACAGAGTAAAAATACCATAAAGTAATATTGTCTTCTGTTACCGGGATTGTTATTCATTGAAATTAAACACTTTAGAACGGATTAATCGCGTTTATTAGCACCATGATCCTACGTTTCGAGCCCTTTACAGCACTCGTTTTCACAGGGTTAAGATGATGACTGAGAGAATGCGAATTCTCCCCGTCAATCAAAAAAGTTACTTGTGCAAACTACCTACATACAAAAATATAAAAATAATTTAAAAATAAAAACAAAGGTTGGTCTACAATGCCCAGAGGGGCTTATAAAGCTAGTAGTACATAGCCTGAAGGGCATTCTATAATTAAAATAAAAAATGTTTAAACCCTGTGAGGATTAACATACATACAACTTACGAACGCTTCCCTAACTGGCTTATGGAGCAGAAAGAAGCGACAAGAAAACTACCCCATTTTGCCTCTTTTATCCGTTTTCAGTCTTTTCAAACAAAGTCCACACTAAGGTCTTCCAGTTCTGTGTCGTGCTTGATCCTTGATAAGATGTAAAACAGGATCCCAAGCTGGTGGTACCGAAAAGCCATCCTCTCTATTGAAATTAGGGACCTTCTTGATTTCAATAGCCTCGCGCAGCATCCTGGGAATGTAACGCTTCTCCTTGGCGAGGACCAGAGGTTTGTCAAATTTAATTGAATGATTAGGCTTATAGGATCATGGTGCTAATAAACGCGATTAATCCGTTCTAAAGTGTTTAATTACCATAAAGTAATTTAACCAAAAACAGGGCTTATGATAAAATATGTATCTATCCTCTTTTTAGTGGCTCTTAACTACTAAAACTCTAACTAAGGCTCCGCCGTCCGTCTGTCACCAGGCTGTATCACAAGAACCGTGATAGTTCAAATTCTTCACAGAATATATATTTCTATTGTTGCTACAACGACAAATACTAAAAAGCAGATTAAAATAAATATTTAAAGGGGGTCCGGTACAACAAACGATTTTTTTGGTCGTGTTTTTAAAAATAATGGTACGGAACCCTTCTTGAGCGATTCCGACTCGCACTTGGCCGGTTTTTCATAGTTTTTTTTTCACGGAATCGCAAGTAAAAGCTAGTGTTAATCATAAAATTGAAATAGGAGACACTTATAAACACTTCCCCCACCGAAGCAAAGAGGTTGACCTCAAGTTGAAGTCAGTTGGTTCCATTTTGTGTTGCACACCCATTCTAATCCTTGTTTGTCTTTTTCTTTTGTTCCTTATGTTGTTTTCTGTGATGTCACAAATAAATGTTTTTCATTCATTCATTAAAAAACATTTTTTTTTTCAAGTAGGCATGTTACAGTGCACTTTTGAACGTAGAAAAAAATTTAAGTTCGTAACGCCAAATTCGACAATCAAATATTCTTCTTCAAACACGTAGTAGGCAGAAAGAATAAACGCGCGATATTTCTCGAAACGTTAAATAAAATTAGAGCGCCGTAAAAGTCCGTTTTGCACGTACATACTTTGACCTTTCCGAGTACGCTTGCGGGCTCTTTCTTATTCAATATACCTGTGCAAAAGAAATGTACTTGATGTAATTGCGGAGGGTCTGGTACGTAGTTTATGTCTTAAGTAAAAAGTTAACTATACATACGTTTAAGTGTTATTTCTGGTTAAAGCTGCAAGACTCGTACTACAATATCGTTTACACTTATTTAAACATTATTAAACGGGTCTAACGCGAATTTACTTATTTACCTTATTTACCGACGTTTCGACACAGGTTTCACTGGTCATGGTCGCGGCTAACTGATGTCCCAGCAAAATGTCAAAACAGAGATTTGTGTAAGTACCCAACGAAAAGTCTATGTAGAAATTTGGGGTAAACACACAATTTTTAAACTACCCACAAAACATATGTTAATTATTGTTTTTAATAATTATGTTTAAATATGTGTTCAAATCGCGAAAGTTATAAATGTTATATCGTTTACACTATTTTTGAAATTATTTTAGTGGAGAAATTAACCTTATTAACAATTTAACTTTGACTAAAAACAAGGATATTTAATTAAATAAAACAAATTTACCTCCCAGTCTAACTGGGAAATAATAATAAAGTATATACTCCTACCGATGCATATATATATGATTCTCAAAAACTGCGTGACTCTCAATTTCCTTAAAATATTATCTGACAGTACACCTTTAAGTACCTCTTTATTTTAAAGGTTATGTACTTAATTATTTTGTTGTTGTTTTTATAGAATTAAGAGACTGTTCACGTTTAACAGTTCCAAAACTCAGTCTATATATAGACCGTCTTTTAATTAAAAATAAATAAATAAAAAGTCCTTTATTCTATCTTCTTATAGTAAACGCCAACCTGTCACTTGATTGGTCGATTGATTAAACCGCACGCACGCCATTAAACAAAAGTTAACGTGATCTATAAATTCACTTTAGTAAAATTAACATTTAAATACAACTGCGCATAAGTATTAACGTGAAAAGTACATTAAAAGAAAAAATGATAGTGGAATGGTAGTTAAGTTTAAAATCCGAACCTTCATTAATTTTGTATTAAGCCGAGACGTCTGCGAACGAAATTAACAATTTTATAATTGCAAGGAAAAATTTTAAATTCTTCGCGGTCAGTGGAATTTGAACCCACGACCTCTCTGAACACCGGTTAGATCGCTTGGCCAACTAAGCCATCGACGCCCGACCGACCCCGGCGAATGTTTCCACTATTTCTTTCATTGGGTTAAACGCCTTAGAGAGAAGCGTAGCGACATTTACCAAAAGTGTTTTGGAGTATTGCTGCCATCTTTGGGCGGGAGCACCTGGATACCAGCTGGGCCCCTTTGACTCGATCCAAAGACGTGCTGTCCGAATTGTCAACGATCCCAAACTCACGAGCGATATCGAACCCTTAAGTCTAAGGAGAGACTTCGCCTCCTTATGTGTGTTCTATCGCTTGTACAATGGATTGTGCTCTGAGGAATTGTTTGATATGATGCCAACGGCTACATTCTACCACCGCACCGCTCGCCGTCGGCAGGGTGTTCACCCGCATACCCTGGAGCCTAAATGGTCTCGTACCGTGCGGTTTAAGAGGAACTTCCTCCCGCGGACGCTCCGGCTGTGGAATGAGCTCCCTGCCACTGTTTTCCCAAAGGACTACAATATGGGGTTCTTCAAAAAAGGAGTGTTAAAGTTTTTAAAGGGTCGGCAACGCGCATGTAACACCCCTGGAGTTGCAGGCGTCCATAGGCTACGGTGACCGCTTACCATCAGGCGGGCCGTATGCTTGTTTGTCACCGTCGTAGTATTAAAAAAAAAAAAAAAAACACTTGTACGGCATCGATCGTGGATCGATCGTGGGTTCAAATCCCGTTCGACGCGGATTTTTTTGCATTTTTCTATCAATTATAAAATCCGAACCTTCAAAGTCAAAGTCAAAGTCAAAGTCAAAGTTTTTTATTTGCCAGAATTGTGGTACATTTAGGTAACAAATTCAACAACAAAGCACACAAGCAAGCTTCGTTTTATAACTTGTACTTCGTTTGCAGCTATTTGACAACGTAACAGCAATATATAGAATCGCAATTCAGCGAAGCTATGTTGCCAAGCATGTTGTTATATTTTTCAATGTTGCCAATAAATATACTGCAATAGATGCTTGATAAAAATCTGTACTTTGCGGCGGTATTTCTAATGCCTAAAGACAAGTTGAATATATTACTTCATTACTTACACAATTTGGCAAATTACTTTCCAGAGGAGCAAGAAAGAAAGAATAATTACACATAATGTGCTTCTACGCTAGTGGTGTCATCAAAGGAAAGATGACTAGTTTTTTATTCACTGCCACTAACAAAATTGGTTGCCCAGAATATACCAAAAATTCGGGTTCGCCCGTCATGCCTGTGTGTATCAAGCGTTTGATTGATAGCTGTGTGGAGCTGCCTTTAGTGGAATTGCTGCCGCTAAATCAATATTAAATAGCTCGGTATTGATAGAAAGATGTAACAGGGCCGGCAATGAAACGCTTTCTGGTCTAACAAAATAAACGGACGCTGAGCGTTATTTACACAAATAGTCGTGTATACTTATTCTCTTACTTATGCTCATTTTTGGTAGGTTTTTAACATGTTACGAAAGATAATTTCAATTCGAATAGAATGTATGATTTACTTTTTTGTTTTTGTTTTCAATTTTTAATAGTGTACCTAAATTTAAGAACTGTTTCGCGATTTTTGCTCGAAGAGATTAGATACTTGAGGATTTCTGATCATAAAAATGATATATACCTGGTGGCATTTCCTCGTTGTATCGCAATGCTGATACGTTGTGTGAGGAAGCCACCATTTATTTTATTGAATACTAAAAGTCCGTTGTTAAAAAATGGGTCGATAAAAGCCACGAGCAATTACTAAGGAGATTTTATCACAAAAGGCTACAATTTATCGCGGTGTTTTCCTTAATGGACTCGTAATGCGCTAATCTGATTATCCAAGTTTATAAGACGCGACAGCGTTTTAGATTGCTGTATTTAATGGAAGTCTGATAACATCATTATGTAGGAAAAAATGAGGAAATTTGCTCTATTTTTAGGGTTTCGTACCTGAAAAGGAAAAAACGGAACCTTTATAGGATCACTTTGTTGTCCGTCAGTCCGTCTGTCTGTCAAGACTATTTATCTCAGAAAATCGTAGAGGTAGCAAGTTGAAATTAGTATCACATACACAAGTTTTCGGTCCTTAAAAGCTGTGTAAAAAAACCTCTACGCCAGTGCAATCAAAAGTTACGGCCGTTTGTGTCGCATTTTCCATACATTTCCAGTAGGAATCAAAATGTATAGGGTCCCGTTGATTTAGAATCACGAAATTTGTCAAACAGCAAGAACTTGTAGCACAAGTACAGAAAAAATCCAGAAACCGTACAATTGCCGCACACTG
Organism: Lathronympha strigana; assembly: GCA_949128165.1. Classification (NCBI taxonomy): domain Eukaryota; kingdom Metazoa; phylum Arthropoda; class Insecta; order Lepidoptera; family Tortricidae; genus Lathronympha; species Lathronympha strigana. Next base: position 2,443,215 of record OX421903.1, read on the forward strand.
AGACTTCCGTGCCACCAGTATTTTTAAGTACTTAAGGTTCCAACTAACACTTGGCCGGTTTATTTAAATCTTTATAAGTACTATTTTAAATTTTAATTTACAACAGCATTCACATTTAACACTTTAACCGGATTAATCGCGTTTCTTAACAGTATTATGATAAGTAGGTAGTCAGTAGAAAAACTATTCCGTCACTATGCAAAATTTTCACAATAAACCTTTCAATTAAATTTTTTTGATCATGTTAGGGCCCACCTCCGTCAAAAATTACTCGTTAACCATGCTATTGTCCATAAGAATCTAGTTCTTCGGAATTCTGTTGGCCCAATTCTAGATCTAGGCTTCGTCACATACGTAAACCTAGTTAACGGGATCGTTTGAAATCCTATCTGGCTCAAATGCCCCCATTACACGAGACGAGCAGCGTTACCATGCGAATCGCCAACTAGATTTGTTGAGCTGGACAGAATATGGTTGTAGGGTAAGCGGTAGGCGGTAGTAATCTAATATATATGCGGTAGTAATATTTGTGGTATTTTATATTAGTTATAGTTTATATTCACTATCGTCAGTATAAATAAACGAATATAGTAATTGGCCCTACCATGGTATAATCATTGGCGGGGCCAATAAACACAAAGTATAATTATTGGCATGCCAATCATTGTACTCTTAGTATGCAAATATATGTACCCTAGGGGCCAATGATTATACTTTCATCCCATTTTTGGTTTTTGCATTATAGTTCACAATTGGTTGTTAATATATTTATGGTTGTGATCTATTGAAATTCTCAACATTTTTAGGGATAATTTGTCATCAAAAGTTTTACTATGAGGCGTCTTATTTGGGAAGGAAAAATGTTGAAACTCGAGGTTCCCCTGAAAGGGTCAATGATTGTACTGCTTACCCTATGTCTGACAATTGACGATCAATTTAGTTAAACTTGTAATATTTTGTTCATGGCGTAATTCCATTTACATAAAATTGCTATAATTTACTAATAGGAATATGTTCTGATGAAGCAGTCAGGAAGCAGAGACATAATGGACCAATAAACAACTCAAATTGATTAAGGGTTTACTAGGTCGTGAGGACAATTAATAGACGTGCTAAAAATAAAGAATGACTCACGCTATAACGGGACAGGACGGGACGGGACGATCCGTCAATTTCTATAGAAAGAATCGCTTCCAAGCTCGGAGGCCTCGGAGGTCACGTGATGTTTTCTATAGAAACTGACAGATTGTCCCGTCCCGGTGACGTCCCAGTCACGTCCCGGCCCGTTCTAGTGTCAGTCATCCTTAAGAGGTTCAGTTCCATCTATACAAGTAAGCATCAAAAAATGCTAGTCCCTTGTTTTACTTTTTCATATAAATAAATAAATAAATTATTATGGGTCTTACACAAATTGACTAAGTCCCGCAGTAAGCTCAAGAAGGCTTGTGTTACGGGTACTCAGACAACAATATTAATATATAATATACAAATACATAAACAAATAGAAAACATCCATGACTCACGAACAAATATCTGTGTTCATCACACAAATAAGTGCCCTTACCGAACAAAGCCTGCCTGCCTTGTGCCTTATTCGAACCGAGGACCATCGGCTTAGCAGGCAGGGTTACTACCAACTACGCCAACCCGTCGTCCACACGACATATACGAGGCAAAACAAGTAACTGTCAGTTATTAATGTTATTATACATACTGTGTAAAATGAGAACCGAGACCGAGAAACCGAGAAATGAGACCATCCGCAGCAGAACCAAAGTAACCGATATAGCTCTCCGAATCGCTAAACTTAAGTGGCAGTGGGCGGGGCACATTGCACGTAGAACCGATGGCCGTTGGGGCGGAAAGGTTCTCGAGTGGCGACCGCGTACCGGAAGGCGCAGCGTGGGTAGGCCCCCCACAAGGTGGACTGATAATCTGGTGAAGGTCGCAGGAGTCCGCTGGATGCGCAGGACCGGTCATTGTGGAAATCTTTGGGGGAGGCCTATGTCCAGCAGTGGACGTCTTTCGGCTGAAATGATGATGATGATGATGACATACTGTGTACTTTCGTCTATTAAATAAGCGTATTTATATTTTTTCTGGTTACTCTGCATAGATAAAAGTAATGTTCTTACTCAAAAAGATCATAATGAGGGGCGTTACTTCCAATTAAGCGCTTCATGAAAAATAAAAGCTTTTATAATTGCTCGCCACGCTCTCATTTTGGCTATAAAAAATAAAAATAGCAAACTACTTAGTCTGGATTCACGAACCCCGAAGAAAGTTCTTTATTTGTCGATATATTTACGCGAGATATTTTCAGTTCCCGTAAATGTGTTACAACTTGTAAGTTACGGGTTAACTAACCTTCACCCACGACTTTGTCAACGACGAATTCGTTAAAACTTTTTATTCCGGTTTCAAAACCCCTTGGGAGCTAAACTTCATAAAATCATAAATTGAAAGAGATGTCATATATTACAGAAAAAGTGAGTAGGGCTAGGATCGAACCAGCAACCTCCTGCTTTCGCGGCAGACGCCCTAACCACTGGACCATGTGTACTGTAAAAATCTTTATGCCACACCTGGCCATAAAGTGCCTTTTTCCGCACGCTACGCGTACGGAAAAAGCCCCTTTCTGCCCAAGTGTAGGCATAAAATGAGGTACCTAACACGTGAGGTAATAAATAAAGCCCTTGATCGCATATTTACGTCCCTCGCTTGCAGCTCGGGTCGCAAACATCTGCGATCTCGGCCTTTATTTGTTTTACCACACTAGTTTTACAATATTTTCACTTCTCTTGCTCGAAAAGTTCGCCTTTGTGTCGTGGCTAGGCGACACAAAATCGCTTTTCATGCACTAGGGCATAAAGTAATATCGCAGGTGGAGCGCGCTCGCCGCGACCTCACCCCCCGCGCGCCCGGCCGCCTGCAGGCGGCGCGCGGCGGGGAGAACCCAAGCGCGCTATGGATGTTACATTTTCAACGATTTAAACTGATATAAAACCTAATATTTTCCTTACAATCGAAGTGAAAAGCAGAGTGTATACCTCGGGCATAAATACCCATTTTATCCTCGGCTACTATATTGGTCCTCGTTACACTCGGACCAATAAATGACCTCGTCTAAAATGGGTCACTTTATGCCCTTGATGTACAATCTACTATTAAACTTCCGATGCAATAATTATCACCTGTTGTAAAAAACAATAAAATATATTACTTAATAAATTAACATTAAAAAAAAAGGTAAAATTCATGATGAAATTAGTTGATGCTTGAACGACAATCTCGAAAAAGGAAGGATATTTTACAATACCGGGCGTTTTCCTGTTCCGGTAATAAAAAGGATGTCCTTTTCCTTTTCATTATTTTCAATAGCCGGCCATATAAGAAGACGCAGAACATCCACTGGCTCCCATTGGGGATAGTGTTTTCTGTTATACCTCTTCATTTATTTACAGCCCATGATATCATCGCTGTTATTTTTTGTATTTCCCCTCTGCCGAATGGGTATGACATAGTTTTATACACATTGTATGTAATAACGTTTATCTGACATAGCAATTTGTACATTACGTAAGAATAGCTGTACATTTGACGTGCCCCTCCCCATTTTTTTTTGTATAAACAGACATTGCCATTCCAGTTGATTTAAAAGTCAAAGTTGTAGTCCTACTAATTTGCAACATGTAAAAGTGTTTGCTAATTTATCTTCTTATCATATTATATGTCACTGTTATACATACATTTGTATGGGAACGTGACAACCACTGTGATAGACGACAATATTGTAACGATCTCAGCTAATTGAGTACCTATTAAAGATGACTCACACTAGACCGAGACGGAACGGGGCGGTTTCAATTTCTATTGAAAGAATCACGTGATATCTCGGAGCCCTTGGATATCACATGACGTTATACCATAGAAACTGACAGGTCTCGTCCGGCTCCCGTCCCGTTTTTATGCGAGTCATCCTTTATCCGACATGTTATTCCCTTTTAGACTAAAATAAAATCTACAGACTTACGAAATAAAATTTTATCGGAACACAATGAAATACAATTTGAGCCAATATTCCGTCAACTTTGCATTTCGTGTGACCCTATTAGCTAAGTGACAATAAACACAAGAAAATGAAATAGTCCATACGTTTTAGAGAATGTAACCGAATAAAGACAATGTTTACGATGCCGTATAAACTATGGCCATAAAATCGCAGGGGACGGGCGGCCGGCGTGTTTGAACGAGAATAATCGCGTATAGCTGGCTATCGTGACGTTGCAATTTATGTGAAATATTTATATTTTAGGACAAAATGAAAGTCAGTTGGAAGGCGGGCATGCCTTTTTTCAACTTTTTTTGTTGCTAGTTTTAGCAAATGGGCTCTGGTAGTTAAATAATAAGGCCAGGTATGTTAATCGCAAATACCATATAAAATTATAATGGATTTTTTCCTACCACACTTGTGCTTTTGTTAGTAGCTAATGTAAAAATTTAATAATTAACAGTTTTGAAATATGAAAAAAAAAACTTCGAGACTTAGCTTAAAATAAATACGGACTAATAACAAATTTTCGATTTTCTTTTAATTTTGCTATACAAACTTTTACAAATATGTTTATATTTTAATTTAGTCACATTATAATCCCTTTATGAAGGCCAAAAAAAAACCACCAACGGTTCAGTAACCCTACACCACAGCCTGAGAAGATTTATTACATGCAATTGATTGCAAGATACTCGGCGGGACTTAAATTTGATAAGAAAAGGGCAGTAACAAAAACTATACTAAAAGGTGATTTTTTTTCCAAGCAAGAATTTTTCTTAAGAATCAGACAAAAGGTCACAAAATAATTTTAAAAAAATCGAGCTATTTTGGTGCTTTAAAAATTTGTTCCAATAAGTTTTAAAAGCACCAAAATCGCTCGTTTTACTTTTAAAGAAAAGGCTGAACTCTCAATGTCATAGACGACCTTATTAAGCAGAGAGCTAGATAATATAAACATGAATGGGGATATATCTGTCGCAGCTGAATTCAGATTCTGTGTTATGGAAGGGAATGACAACAGTAGCGGAATAAATTAAGGATTGAATTCATACTGCGTATGACAAGTACTCGCGTGTAATAAAGTTTTTTTATGCTCACGCTGTACTGAAATGTAGTTTTTGATTAACTTAACGATATATCTGTTTTGTTTTTGTTTTAAAGTAGTTCATAACAATTTTAATTTACAGTTCAATGGGTTTGAATAGGTAAGTAATATGTCATGTTAAGTACGTATAATGGGGGGCGAATCAACTTTTTTCTTTTTTTTTTGCCCTAAATCATTATTTGTTCAACTTTTATGAGCTTCAATGTCATCAAAATGAGACAAGATGCATCATATACTCGTACATGCCACAACATGATGTAGGAATAAAACTTAATATTTCTTAATACTTAAATAAATAGTGTGAGAGTGTGACCCAGCGGACGAACTCTTATTTTCATCAAACCTGAATACAGTTTTCTTATCAGTTATAATCTAAGTAGGTTAAATTGTTCTTACAAAAAAGATAGATTAATATTTACGAAAAAATATTTACGAATAAAACAATAATAAAGATAAATAATGCCTATACATTATTGCGCCTCCGTTCAGTAATTTAAAAAAAAACACTGATGTCTGCTCCGCTAGTGAAGCGAAGATACAGATTTTTACTTGAAATTCTGTATGTGGGTCTTATAACAACAAAACTCAATTATATCTATCACTTACCAATGAACAGCAAAACGACGCAGCTGACCACAGCCTGCAAGGTCGCCATTTTGATCACTCTTCTAATTTATTTCTAATATTTGACCACTTCAGTTCACCAGTCATTTTACTTTTCATCACCAAACATCACTAAATCATGCAAACACCAAATTTAAATTCACTTTTCAATTTATCTTGTTTATCAAACATATTTTTTTCTGTTTCTTTGTTTATACCAGTTATTGATTAAAATTTAAATTCACTTTTATATTTAGCTTCATTATCTTACATACGAGTTTCTGTTTATATGTAAATACTAGTTACATTAATGTTTGCTTTAACATGACATTTGGAACCTATTTTATTTGCGTGTAACTTTATTATGTCCCATTTTTCATTATTATTATTTTTAATTTACGTACACTTGTCCTATTAAATTTTACTTTAACGTCGTGGAAATCCTCTTTCATTTATTAATTTCCTTCCTCCTCATTGTTCAATTGTTTCTCTTCATTTGCGTCAGGCTAATACAATCCGAGATCGGGGGAGATACATTCCTCACTTGTCGTCGAATGCGGTCAAATTTCCGCTGCGGTCGGCGGCGGTAGGGGCTCCTGTAACAAAGTGGAGTAATACTATTAACTTGAGGACTGCGATGCGGTTGGAGCACAAATTGCTTATTAGATAGCTCATGTACGTAAGTAATTAAAAGTAACATTCTACCTTAATAAGTTTAATTTGAAAAATTAAGGGGTTTCTACTCTAAACCATGAGCTCTTTCAATCATTGTAAAAAAAAATGTGTTAAGTTTATTTTCATTTCATTAACATATCAATGAACGTATAATAGCTATTATATTTTATTGTTATATGAGAATTGTAATTTTTGAGACATTTCTTTTCCCCCTAAATCAGTCGCATGAAAATAAATTTGCAATAATATAGTCTTTTAAATGTCATTTACATCACTTTACATTTCGTCAATCACCTGCCTTCAATCTTTGGGTAGTATTTGAAAAGATTTCGTGTAGTGAAAAGCGGGTGTCACTATCAATTTGTTAAATTAAGTTGCTTTCGTCGCCAACTTTCTGGCGCATGGGCCATTCAGCGTTTTCCTCGTAATGCATTTTATCAAAGCAAATTGACAGTGACATCATCTATATCCCGTTGCTGCCACATTGCCCAGTAATGCTTCAAATAGTTATCGAAATAAATTTGAAACTGCTGCAAACATTGGTATTTTTACAAGTATTTTCTGTTTTCTAAAGTGTGAAAACAATAAAATATACGTTATTTTATATCTAGTAAAATAAACCGTAGGCCACTTGATCACGGTAAATTCCAACTAAAATTTATGAAACAAATGTATTTTTCTCAAAGACGCTAAATAAGTGCTAAATTTTTTTTTATATTGCCTTTTTCTAAATGTTTGGTATAAAATAAAGCAGCTTGTAAAATAGTATTTGGGTGAATCACCTTTTATACCAAAATTTTTGATAACGACGTAGACGTGAAAAATGTCTCTTGAATTACCACGAAATCACGTTCCTCATTTTTTTTTTCTAAATTTTAGGTGTATCAGAAACTGACCTGCATATTTTAACGTGTAACATAAAATAATTAATGAATGAAATGAATGAAAATTCTTTATTTCGGACAAACATATATTATGCATCCATAGAGTATTAGTAAAAACGCAACTACCTTATCCTATTGTTAGTAGTATTATTAATTATATATACACCATTTTAAGCTATATAACTTCCTCTATAAGTACCTATATAACAAATAAAACAAATAATATAAAATAAATGTATTATTAATAACTGAAAATTTTGATTTAAGTTTCATAGTCGGGGACAAATTAGTGTCGGTGTAAAATTTGATTCACCAATTTTACAAACAAAAAGCAACCACCGCAAAATTATAATGCAAAATCTAAAGCAGGAAGTCTATGAGATAAAGTGACTCTGATTGAATCTAGACCGTACCGAGTGTCAAACGGGCGAATACTAATCGGAATTTGATGATAAGTGATCTGCTTGTTGATAGTTGATGGGATTTGAACTAAGTACTTGAAAACGAGAGAGAATTAATGTTAGTAAAGTTTGTACCAAAGTACCTATTGCCTATTGTAGTGGTGTCTCACTACCAATTGATTATATTTGATGATTTCTGGCTAAGGGTACATTTTTTTTTTAACCATCTGCAATCGGCTTTTTAGCCATAATCAGATTGTCTGGTTTCGTTTTTTTTTTTTTTTTTTTTCTGGCAAATTAACTGTTAAACTTTAAAGTGTTATTTTAAACGGCATAGTTATATGAAATTATGACGTTTAATCAACACTTTCAGAGTCTATGCTATTGAAATCTAGGAAACTTTGCATAGATGGGCTCCAGCCATGGATTAATAAATGTACGCAGAACTTAGGTAGCAGTACCTACCTACTTGAAAAGTGTCTTATAACCTATAAAACCGCAATAGAAAATGTATCATTCTTAATCAAATAAAAATTATCGCTAAATAGGTAAGTACAATATCTCGTTTGATTTCTACTTCTATGCTTAAGTCTTTAGTTTAATAAGAAAGTCGGAATTCTATTCTGAAGACGTTCCACAGAGTGCGGTCATAGGCCATGTGTACCGCGCGGTACAAACTGCCTTCAGTCGACCTCTTTCTGGCCTACTTCACCACGGTGACAAGCGTGACAATTGTCAGCACCATTATTACTGATATTACAAGCGTATATGGGCTACGGGCGCCGCTTACTATTGCAGCTGTATGCTTGTTTGCTAATCATACAATCATCAATTTCACCACTAAAAACTAATCAATTTGTGAACAGCTCTTGACAGTTGTCACAAAAAAATCCGACACAGGAATCGAGCCTCAGTCAAAAACTACTGAAGATTCTTTATAACACTATTATTTCTCTTGACAATTGTCATAAAGCCATACCCAAAAATTATCTTTTTATTGACGTTTTTATTTTAGTTATCGAAATGACAGCTCGCACGATGGTGAGCGATTTCCATAGCCTATACGCATAAAAAACCAGTAAAAGATGACTCACAGTAGTCCGTTCCGTTCCGATCCGATACGGGACGATCTGTCAGTTTCTATACAAAAAGTCTCGTGACGTCCGAGGGCTCCGAGCTATCGTGATACTTTCTATAGAAACTGACAGATCGTCCCGTATCGGATCGGAACGGAACGTGTCGAATCGTGTGTCATCCTTAATTCAGTAATTTTGACAATTGACAATAAATTTGAAAAAAAATTAATTTGTGCGTGAAATTGGGATCTGCAGCCTGTTTCACCACCCTGACAATGTCGGCAACATATGTTAGCTGCATACCAAAGTTCACAGCCCCTCACACGATTGCTATTTTTTAATGACCTCTATTGTCAAGTATAATAAAGGTGACAGCTGGTAACTACAGTTACCACGATCATGTGAAGCAATGTCAGCATGGTGAAATAGGCTCCTAGTTTCAGTCCACTTCACACAGGCAATGTCGCAGTCATAAAGAGGTGGAATAGCATTTCAAAAATGTTTTTGTATTTAGACAGGTGTCCTTTCAGTCCCAGCAGGCTTTGGCAGAAGCTAGCCGAACTCGTTACGAAGTTTGGCTGTACCACAGATCGTATGCCTTATAGACCAAGCAGACAAGCCTATGGCATTGGTAGTCTAGTGATGAGATGTATTCGAAAGCCGCAGCATGGTTGAGCATCGGCTCGTACTCATCATTCATCATCATTCGCTTGCCCTTGTCCCATTTATTTGGGGTCAGCGCAGCATGTATTTTTCTTCCATACGTCTCTATCGCCCGTCATCTCATCAGTCACATCCTTATACGATTCTAAGCTAACATGGTCATTTGCATTATAACTAATATTTGAAACGGGATAATTACCATGTATGTTTGTTTTATTGAGCACCCAATATTTCGACACTGTTGCAAGCGTGATGTTCACGGAGTAAACTGATGAGCTGCGAGTTTTTAGTTGTGATCTACCCACACGCCATAGCGATCTACCCTCTTAATCAAACATACATGGTAATTATTCCGTTTCAAACATTAGTTATTGTCACATCCTTTTTTATCATATCATCTCTCATACAGTCCATCCATCTTTTCTTTAGCTTTCATCTCCTTTTACTTTCCTCAACAATCATTCCCAGTACACTTCTCGTCACATGACTTTCATCCCTCCGCATCACATGCACGAACCACGTTAGGCGGTTTGCCCTTATTTTTCCCCCTATGGGTGCTACTTTCAGACTTCCTCTCACATATTTATTCCTTATTCGGTCCATTCTTGTCACGCCACTCATCCATCTCAACATTCTCATCTCTGTCACATGCGATCTCGAATCCCCCCCTCGCCTCGCCTCGGCTCGTACTAATAAGTCTATATTGCCATATTTACAAGGTTCTATTAAGATTTTCTTAATAGAACCTTGTAAACGCGCCTGTGTATTGACCTAGCGGTCTTCGTTAAAGGATGACTCACACTGGAACGCGACGGGATGGGGCGGAACGAAACGACCTGTCAGTTCCTTTAGAAACCATCACGTGACATCAGTGAGCTCCGAGCTATCACGTGATTCTTTCTATAGAAATTAACAGATCGTCCCCTCCCGCCCCTTTCCGTCCCGTCCTGAGTGTGAGTAGTGTGATTCATCCTTAACTCTTGAGGCGGAGTCTATGCGTATTAGTCTCCAGACCTCACGAAATTGACTCAGTTACAAACCTCAACATTTTTATTAAAACTTTTATCGTTTGCGGCGGCGACGCAAAGGAATTGGTAAATTATTAATTTACTGCGAATTTCGGAAGTTTAAATTAATATGAATGTTCTAGTTGTTTAACAAATTAGTGATTACTTGAAGATTGTTAGATTGTCGTTTCTTTGCTATGCCTACGGTTATTGTTGGGTATTGGTTTGTTATATGTTTCAAGTTCCAATAGGGTAGACCGAGGCGAATTGGGTCACAGGGCGAATTGGATCAAAAGAATATTTCCGACAAATCTGAAACATTGCGGCTAGCTACAGCCAGGCATTTAGTATCACGTAATGGCTCTGTTCTCCTCGCAGGCTGTCACAGTTACTTCCCTTGGATAAGTCGCCGAATCTCATCTTGGTCCAATCCGTCCTGTGACCTAATTGACCTCGGCTTACACTATTTGTGACTTTTTTCTTATCATGAGTTTTACGTAAGCTTCTCGCTAGTATCTGGGTTAACTCACTGTAGTGCATCTTGTTACTTCTTGCAGTGTGTGCACTCTGACTAATACGTTGGTGCACGGTAGATGCACTAATAGAGTTGACTTAGACATGAGGCAGTATACTATTAGCCTTAAATAACATGATAAAAATAATTCCCATTGGCATTTTTTCTGATAAGATGTTTACCATAAATATCATGTCAATTGATAATCAAGTACTTAGGTATTTGATTTATCAACACGAATTGACAAGTTAGATGGTAAAAGAGGTATTATCTGTTCTATGAGTTCTTATTTAATAATCCCAATAATGAATTACAGGGTGTTTTTACGTAGCAAATTAGTTTTTTTTTAGTTTTCTCTAAAAAAACATTGTAAAAGCTATAATGTTTCATACTTAAATATACTCCAGGGATCGAGTACTATCAGCTGTAAAAATATCGGCAAATAATAAGTACGCACCATATATAATAATAGCTGTAGTTTGTATAATAAATAAATAAATAAATATTTGCGGGGCAAGCTTACACAAATCGACCTAGTCCCACGGTAAGCCCAAGAAGGGTTTATGTTGTGGGTACTAGACGACGATATATAATAATAGATAGATACATATAAATACTTAAATACATAGAAAACATCCATAACTCAGGAACAAATATTCGTGATAAAAACACAAATAAATGCCCTGACCAGGATTCGAACCCGGGACCTCCTGCTTCGAAGGCAGCGTCACTACCAACTAGGCTAGAAGGCCGTTTGATAATGAACATTTGGTATAACAACAAAATATCTACTATTATTTCGTATATTTATACTTTCATACAACACTTATTTCTAATAACCATTATATGGTATAATTATCCATTGATATACAACTCAGACAATGTAACTAGCAAACGGTATAAAATATTTCACATCGCCAGAAGTCGCCTGAAATTATATCGCTTGAGACTGCTTTGAATATCGTGATTTTTTTAGGGATCACAGTTCTAACCTAACCTACTTTCCTGCTAATAGTACTCGTACATATGTTTAGGGGTCACAGTTTCTAACCTAACCTAACCTATTATTTATACATTGTATAATAAAAAGTTAGAGTAGATTAAATTAGCGTTCTAGCATTTATTTTTATCGGAAGTAAGCATTATACTCAAAGTATGTTATAAAAAATGTTATTCGAAAAAATGATCATTATATTCAATAATAATTATACCATTTTTAAGTATATTATTAGTTGTTATACGATTCAATAATTATATCAAATGAGCGTTATTACGACCAACATTATATCAAAAAAAGTTATATCGATCGGTACGCACCCATAGTTAATACTATGTACATTAAATTTGGAGATGTAAAAGGTCCCCATGGTCAGAACATATTCTATTAAAAAGTGGTTATCTTACTGAACCTAGTTGTTTTTTCTGTAATAATACTTTTTCAAATATTTCAGTAGCTTTTTTCCTTTGTCAACTTTCGTTGAGCCCGCAGCAAAGTTTTAATGAGGAGCTGTCGTTATCAACCGAATCCGATTCTATTTTTATTTCTGTCGACTATATTCCAATAACTGTACAGATCTATCTATACCATACAGATATAACTTAATAATAATCGAAGTTATTTATTGCACAAAAGAAAAAAACTAGCCGTACAAAAGGCGGACTTAAGCCATAAGGCATTCTCTACCATTCAACCAAAAGCAAAGCCTAAAGCCTAAAGGCAATGCAGAAAGATTGTGGGTACTTAAAAAATATATTATTGCCTTACTCTGAGTATAAAAAGCAACTTTTATTTTATTTTATTGATGTTTATTCACGAAACTAACAAAATATACCTACCTATACAATAAGTTACAAGCTAACTTAAATCTAAATTTAGTTTTTGAGGCATTGTACCATTCTATTTACTTCATTTTATTGTACTAGGTCGATTTGTGTAAGATTGTCCCATAATATTTATTTATTTATTTTATTTAATCTGCCAGTTAGATTATCCAAAATTATTAGACACGTATTTTGTCCTTTTTCAAGTTAACTAAAATTGACAAAAATAAAAAGCATCAAAAATCCAAGGTACTCGGTACTAGGTAAGAATTGTACCTAACTGTGACGTCATGCGAAATTTATAATGAACTGTATTTTCCAATAGGAATTCAATTGGCAATTTAAGTGTGTGGTAATTCTAATCTGTTTTACCACAAACTTGAATTTCCAATATGTGTACTCGTATGTGCAATATACTTGTCAGTAGGTACTAACTGAATCGCGTATTTTAACAAAACATCGAAATGTAGTTAATAAGCGTGATTTAATCACACTACTACTAACACTAAACCGGACCGGGGTCGGTCGGGGCGGACCGGAACGATATGTCAATATCTATAGAAAACGTCATGTAAGCCTAGCTGTCACGTGATGCTTTCTATAGAAATTGACGAGATTTAGTGTGAGTAGTGTAAAGGTCCTTTACAGCCGCCTTGGTGTGTTGGAAGAACTGGCTTCATGAGTATATCAAAGAACTCTAGCCAGTGCTGTCACACAAAGGCGGCAATTGTTGATTGTTCATTCTGTGCGTGGCTGCCTACATGTAAGGGTCTGTGTTCGATAGTATATTAATAAAAAGATTATTAATTATTCATAAAATGTGTATTGCTCCTCACCACTAGGCCGAACCCTTTACAGTATTAATGGGAATATTCTCATCACTAAAACACGGCACATCGGCACATCACTAAGCGTGAGTCTTCCTTTATCTAAGGAGTACAGTCAGCGACACAGCTATGAATACAGTCAAAGTGTAGGTTTTATACACGACCTTATGCTCAAGCAATAAAGTCCTGTTTACATATTTTTTGGCACTTTGGCTGTATTCATAGCTGGAGCATTCCATGGAAACGGTAAATTTTTCATGTAGTTTTTTATTTAAAAAGTCATCATGTATGCAATGTTTATCTGTAGTTTAATGGATTGGCGTCATTGTGAGTACGAGTCGCTTACCACATGTTTGCTTTAATGCCGGATTTTCTATAAATTATAATAAAAAGAAGACGTACAATAATTTACACAGACGCGGCTTTAAAATGAAACTAACAAAACACGATAAAAATACGAGCCAAAAGAGAGGCTTGAAAAGTCAAACAAATGAGTGCTAATATCGCTTACGATATCATGGAATGCGCCAGCTCTGTGGCTGACTGTACTTACCGTGGTAACCAAACAAAATAATGTGTAAGATAAATTGTTAACACAATAACGTTGCCAACGAACGAGCAACCCGAGCCACCGAAAGATGTTACTAAGATAAACTCCGATTTCAATTTTGTAGGGTAAACAGTTTAAAGAGAGAGAGTGTAACGAGTATCGAATGATAATGGAATGAATTGGAGCTAATGTTCGCGCTAAGGGTGGGTGGGGAGATGGGAGATATGGTTGCACAGGACGGCGTGTTGAACGCGGCGTTTGCGTCTTTAAATCCTACAGTCAATTACGTATTTATGTTTTCATCACACCTGCTCGTAAATGGTGATATTATTTGCAAGCACACTAAAGATTTAATGAGCTGTATTAAGCTCATAGTCTTAAAGGATTCTCATACTACTTTACCACCCGCCTGGAGCTCTTTGAAGACCTGCCCCCCACGCGTTCTCCGCACGTAGTCACCGCTCACTCCGGAGTACTGCGGACTGTGCTACTACACTACTGCTAGAAACCGCTTTCTGTCTAGAAAGATTATTTCCTCGCAAATGTGATGAAAAACATTGTATGTATCACAGACGGTACAATAAGTAATTTCTTGTTTACCGCCCTTAATACTGTACAATAATGTATTATTAGGACATGTTGGGATGCCATTATCCAGCGTCAAGGACCGTGTGCGACAAAGCGTGCGGACGGATTGAGTTTCGCATGGCCGCGCGCAGCGCTCTCGATAACAAAACCGGTTGAGGATAATTCTGTCTTGGTACCCCGGGATCGTTTGACTCCAGATATGGCTCATCCAAAATCCATTCTTTAAATCCAGTCTCAAATGTAAATTTCTTGTGGCAGCGGTCAGTAATGCAATTCGGTACAAGTTCGCTATTTGCGTCTATCTATTAACTGTAGAAAGAATAAGAGCCAAACAGCAAATTAATACAAGTGCAAGCTACTTTTTAAATAGCGTAATACTATTTCTTTAAGTATGTCGCTTCCTGTATCTTTTTGTATCTGCATTTCAAGTTTGAATTCTACAATCCAATGCTTTACAAGTAAAACCTCCAACCGCCCGTCTGCCATAATTTCATATGACGCCGCTACACTCGGGCATTTGCGATTCAGATTTTCAATCAACTCTAACGCAGAGTACTACGTAACCAAATAAGCATGTGGACTCTTAAGGCATTTAAAGACGAGACGGCATACCATGCTGCGTTACGTTTTGCATTTAATGTCGAACCGCGTTGTCACAGACCGCCGAACATCTTTATCGGCTGGTTTAAAAGAGCTGCTAGTTGTCGCTTCAAATAGCTTTCTGGCCTTCTACGTCTCAAGTTTAAATTTTAAACCCGCCGCATTTCAAGTTAAACCTCCAACCGCCCGTCTGCCGCCCGGATAATCGTAATTTGATTTCATATCACGTCGCTACACTCGGGCGTTCGCGATTGCGTTTTGATACACATTTACATGCTCGTAAGTAGAGTTGCGAACTTTGTAGAATGCTAGATATTATCTGTGGGGAGTTTTAAAATGATCGTTATCACATTAGGGAGTGGGTGGCACGGAAAGTTTTTGGAGCAGTCACGTTCTTCAGAAATGTAAGTTATATTCTAGTATGTTTGACTGGGGTTCTTTTCACTACCGCCGGTAAAGTCATCGTCAGTGCAATTTATACACAGCAGTTTCTTATCGGGATATGACACACATTTTATCATTTCTCGCCTTGTTACAAACCTGTCCTGTCTAAACATCATCAATGCCTATTTTGGGTATGTCCATTCAGTTCTGTTTTACGGACTGAATCTGTGGACCCTGGCCGCAGACAGGAATCGGCCATTTATAATTCAGAAAAAGATAATTAGGACAATGACAAAAGTTCCTCCAGACACACGCCAGAATAAAAAAATACCTACCTTATTAAAGTCAAGTAGTTTTTGCACATTTCATTCACTTTTACAGACTTGCTACGGTCCAAACTATATCTGCATTAAGCATCGAAATTGCAAGCGTAACATGGGGTAAGCTGCTTATGGCGATTCAGCGAGAGAGCTTGTTCAAGCTTGTTATATAAACTCAATGTGTGTTAACCGGTAAGGAATTAATTCTGTAGAATACCAGGCTTATTTCTGCTATGTTATTACTGCATTGTTAAAATAAAGGTACCTTAAAAATCAAACTACCTTTTTTTTTCGCAGTTTCAAACCCCGGCTCGTAATACCAATGAGTTTTCGAAACTGATGTATGAAGAATCATTTGATATTTACCAATCCCTTTTCGGTGAAGGTATTAGTCATGTTCTCAAAACCTTTCAAGAGTATCATATTATGCGTATTCTCGAAAAGAAAGTACTTATATTATTCGAGCATCTATTTATTTTTAAAGTTCTGATTCCTTGACAAGTACCATAATCTACTTTTTCATGGAATACAATTTATGAAAAGCCATTGGAATACTCTCAGTTGTGAGAGTAATATAAAGTTTTTTTTTTTAAGTTTCGAACCCGAAAGCGCATAGATTTCACATGCAAATTTACTTCAAAATGTAAAATTAAATAATTACGTACCTAATAAAAGCAAAATTAAATTTGAATATAAAAGATTGTATTCGTACACGTATCGCCGTAAGTCGTAAATTAAGATTTTCAGGTACGGTTTTATTTTATTATTCGTGTTGCCTGCTTTTGTGGGGATCATATCGGATTCAAGTACAATATAATAATATTACAATGTAAAATGATTTACAATAGTAAACTGTAGAAATAAATCACTTTGATTTTCAGTTATTCTATACGAGTAGCTATTTTGTAATAAGTAGGAAATGTGAATGTACCATACAGATCAATTCACGAAAGCTGGCTTGAAAAATGTATGAAGCTATCATTAAGTTCATAAGCATTCCGCGTTAGTTTTCGTAAATCGATTTTGCTTAGGAAAAAAAGTAAACAATAGGGAAACATAGATCCTCTTTCATTTGAGACACAAGAAGTGGCTGCCACACCAACTCTCGTAATAAATAGGGATTTCACGGCTAAAGTTGTAAATATTACGATAAAAACAATAAAAAAAACCGTTTGCAAATACACGATACCAGTGCCGACACATATTTCTTATCTTAAACATTACTGTCTCGTCGACTGTATGATTGATCAAAATGTATGTCTCGTATAATCGTATACATATAATATTATCGTACGTACGTAATGTGGAATATTATAATTTTTTAAAATAATCCACCGAATGTTAAATAAATTTTCCGTAACAAGTTGATCAAAGTAAATTAATAGTTTTAACTAAAAATACCGGCACATAAAATACGTAAAGAATTTTATATTAATATGAACTCTATTAAAATGTTAAAGCGAAATACTTTTAATAGAATCCTTACGATTGCAGGAGTATTAAAATGCCACTTCAATTTTAAAAAGTCACCTCATTTTTTCATAGTCTTATAAAGCATGAATAACATTAAAAGAGGCAAGAAACCTTTCATGGAATGAATTTCACCTCATTTCCTCAGCGAATGAAAGAGAAATATGACGCGATTTTCCATCTAGTGCCGCCACTGCGTTCCTTTTCATGAGTTTTTCCGTAATTTGGACTATTCGGTGGTAATATAAACTTAATCATATATTAAAATTGAATGCGTAGTACTCTTCAATCAATTGTTAAGACGGTGGACTGATAAGACGAATAATGGTCATCAATTTGAAGAGATCTCACAATCACTAGAACACAAAATGACTAGGTCCATATAATTATAAATGACTATATCAATAAAATTAAAACGTTTTTTTTAGTTCGTAGCCAAACTGGCTAAAACAGAACCCTGAACCCTTAAAGTTTCATCCAGTCCCTCTGTCCGTCCGTCCGTATGTCAAAGCGGTTTTAGTCAGTAACTATAAAGCATATGGTAATAATATTACAGCTACAGGTGTTTTTTGTATGCCGCTACGTAGGTTTGCTTATAAATTACGACAAAAATATGTTTAGGGGGGGCAAATACATAAATAAATAAATAAAAATAAATAAATATTTGTGGGACAATCTTACACAAATCGACCTAGTCCCACGGTAAGCTCAATAAAGCTTGTGCTGCGGGTACTAGACGACGATAATAATATATATAATAGATATATACATATAAATACTTAAATACATAGAAAACATCCATAACTCGGGAACAAATATTCGTGATAAACACACAAATAAATGCCCAGACCAGGATTCGAACCCGGGACCTCCTGCTTCGTAGGCAGGGTCACTACCAACTAGGCTAGGAGGCCGTTAAACAGACGTTAGTTACATACACATGTAACTGAATGTAAAAAAAAAATTGCGAAATATCTACTTGTGGCACAACATCGGATCACAGGCCATTAGAAATAACTTGGTTTTTTAAAGAAAAGTTTGATTAATCGAATATTTTCGGAAATAATCGCTCTGAAAGTGAAGTGTGTCTAACTTTTGAACCACAAGTACAAATAATGTGAAAAAATTCAGGAAGATGGGATATAAAACGAACTGTGAACGAAAATTAACCCAAAAGTGAACCCTCAGGTATGCGTGGTCCGATACGCACTTGCACTTTTTGTGTTATTGCAATTGGAAGTGAATAAAATGAGCAAATCCGCCGTACAAAATGAGCAAATCTGTCATTCGCTTGTGCATCAAAGGGATCCTAAGTTTCGTAAATAACGCATACCGAAATAGCTTTTAAGTAATACTTGCCCTATAAACGTCTAAATATAAAGTACTTTAAACTTTCCACATATTAAAACCTTTATAAGTTGAATTACATTTCCATTCCCTGACAAAGAGACGTATGTAAACCAAAGTTCTAACCACACATCCTCCTTTCTGTCCTTCGTCCTTTACTTCCGACTACATATTCCTGAAGTTTTCGCGCAAATTCACGACTTCGGTGAAAGTTCCTGAAATTTTAAGTTAAATTACAAAGATGCTCGATGGGTGTGAGTTATGATACTTATGAGGCTGCTCATACAGTCAGCAGCACAAGTACCTAAGGTCCCACTGAGATCTCGGTCTCGCTCTCGGCAGTGTCGGCCAAAATTCCAGCCGAGATCTCGGTCTTGGCTCTCAGCCAAAAGGGGCCGAGATTCTCTTCACTTTTTGCGCCTCCCGTCTTGACACTTTTTGCGATTTTGGTAATGGTTTTGGTTTTATAAATGCTTAAAATACTTACCAGTATTTTAAGCAATTATAAAATGTACGTGTTATCGTACGTAATGCAAGTTTTAACATTTTTTCTTAAGCTTTGGCTGTAAATAGTGTTTTAAAACTAGCTATATTAAACAACAGTTTAATCTTGACAATTACACGTTTATTGTGGAAAATGCGCATTTTTTACACGACTGCCCAAAACAAAGAAGAGTGTCAAGTATTAGATATAATATAACTTTGTATATTTATGACCGTGATTTTAAACGTGTAATTTAATCAGAATTAATTTCATTAAGGAACTAGCTAAAAGCTAGCTAGCGTTTTTAACCGGCAGTCGTGTTTTTGAATTTATTAATTATTGTATTTATTCGTATATATTATAAATTCTCTGTCTGGGTCTCGGCCGAGAACTCAATGTAATTTCGGTCACGGTCTCAAAAAAAATAGTCCCGGTCGGACCTTACAAGCAGCTTAGCAATTGAAGTGATCAATGTCATTTTCGACCTTATTATTGTGACAATTAGATAGTCAGGAGCATTTTTAATACCCCACCCGCGCAGCTACTTCTGCTTACTGTACAACCAGTTTGCTTAGTGACAACTGTTACAAGTTTGTTTTACGTTAATGTAAAACATAACAAAGGTGCTAAAGTAAATTTAAAAAGTAACTGACTTCAAACGAATCAGTTTCATTTGTTTGATTACTCATCCTTTCCGAACCTCACAGCAAATAACAATGAATACAGTTATTTTATTTTTCACTTTTTGAAGTTTGTTTTATTTTATGATAATTCGTTTTATAACTTAACGCTGTTCGGCCTTAGCAATTCTCTGCGTATTTACATGGACATTACCTAAGTATTTAAATTGGATTACTTGCTCTTTTGCTGTTTTCTGTAGTGTGTTTGTGTTATGTCTGGATGGATGTTTAGAAATAGTGAGGGTTTTGAGGGTTTGATTATTTGCAATTTATCTTCAGTCCGAATCGTTTGGAAATTTCATCCATTTATCCACCCGTAGTTCAATATTGGTTTCAGCAAAAGCCACGATTGCATCCGGAAATCATATAAATTTAATTTTCTTTCAGTTAATTAGTATTACCGTGGTAGGTATATTACGGTAGACGCCGCCCGCCATCTTCTTTTCCATGAAAATTAGAAGTATGGATAAGATACTAACCCAGCAAGCCCTTTGCAAGGCGAGGCATGTATAGTGTTTTTCTCAAACATGCTAAGAAATAAATAATAATGAAAACTAACAAATCGAAGGTGTGTTTCTTAATATTA
Organism: Lathronympha strigana; assembly: GCA_949128165.1. NCBI lineage: Eukaryota > Metazoa > Arthropoda > Insecta > Lepidoptera > Tortricidae > Lathronympha > Lathronympha strigana. Next base: position 2,463,854 of record OX421903.1, read on the forward strand.
TTATTATTATTTAATTATAGGCGAGCAGATATTAAGCTGATTTGCCTATGTCACACAGTATCCAAAAATGTTTAAATAGTTTTAAGATCATAGGTCACTTCACTTCACTACACGTCACTATGTTTAAGTATATCAGTCCAAATCATGTTTCAAAAGCCACTTGTGCAGTCTATTAAAATAAATAAATAAAATGAAGGCTATTAAACAGAGAAACTAGAAGTTAACTAGACGAGACAATAGTTTTAGATGTACATGAATGTTGCTATTGAAGGATGACTCACACTAGTCCGATCCGATGCGATCCGATCCGGGAGGATCTGTCAGTTTCTATAGATTTCGTGATTGCTCGGAGCCCTCGGAGGTCACATGACGTTTTGTATAGAACTGACAGATCGTCCCGTATCGGATAGGATCGGATCGGACTGGTGTGACTCATCCTTTAATCCGTTGAAGTTCCTACACATACCTAATCTTTAATTGCAACGGTTAACACTCACGTATATCACGGCTACGGTGACCGCTTACCATCAGGCGGGCCGTATGCTTCTTTGTCACCGTCGTAGTATAAAAAAAAATGTGATAAAATATATTGTGATAAAAATACATGAGTGTTGACCCCCCTGACAGGCGTCCATAAGCTACGGTGACCACTTTCCAGCAGGCGGTCCGTATGCTTGTTTGCCACCATCGTGGTATAATTTTATTTTTATCTCAAAACTTGAATTTAATTAGTCTCATAATTTTACACTGATCTCGAAAAATTAAAAAACCTGCCGACATCACAACAAGGTCTCTTCATAACGTTCTAAATCACACTGACGTGAAATACTTCCTATCCAATATTAAAATTCTAAACGTGCCCGTGATAACAATATCGTTTTAATACTAGAAAGTTCTTATAATTAAGTTGACTCATTATTTTCTTTCCTACAAAGTCTCACAAATTAAACTCCAAGGAAGGTTTCAATTATTTTTTAGCGAACGAAGTTAGCTTTCTTTCCTCGAGAACAGATGCTAGAGTAGGTATAGATTCTCTTTGTCTAAGATACTTTGTAAAGACTCAGGGAAAAGTTTTTCCGATATGCTTTTTATTACTACGGAAATCACCTACCAACAATCATCTCACAACTTTTGTGACAAGAACCATCGACAGAAATAAATAGGATAAAAACGCCATACAAAAGTCGTTTTTAAAATTTGTTCCACTTTTTTTTCCTTAACACCATTAAAAAAACTAATATAACAAGCGAACCCGTCAGTGGGTAGATCGCTATGGTGTGTGTAGACCACAATTAAAAACTCGCTGCACGACAGTTAATCCGTGAACATTGCGCTTGCAACAGTGCCGAAATATCGGGTGCTCAATGAAACAAACATACATGGTAAATATCCAATAAGAGTGTAGTTATAATGACGTAGCCACTATCCGAGTAACTAGTATTAAAATCATTGATTTATTATAAGAAATATATACACAAAACAAAACAAAAACGTCAAAACATGTATGTGGGTCAGAGTGACAGCGAACAATTTTCGCATTGCTGATGACACAAACGATAAATATTTCGTACGAAAAAGAGCTTACTTGCGTAAGCATTAAGCGTCAATTTCATCCACAGAACTACCAATACTATTGAAATTTTAAAGGCTTATGGCTCTTAACGAAACGTCACGTTTCAAACAATACTAAGCAAAAAAGTGCTGCAACTGCAGCACATTTATGACGTTTGTTTTTTTGCAAATTTGTTTGCAAAAATAAATACAAATACAAGTCGTTTATTTCCTTGAACAAAACAATGAACATAAAATACAGAATTAGGCACTGACAAAGGAAAAAGGTATGGGCACGGCTTAGCTGGTTTTAAGCCCATCCAAGGTCAATCAAAGAGGGAGAAATTACAATTTAGGTATAATAAGGCAATGAATAGAATGTAGGTACACAATAATTTTTATAAGAAGTAAAACTACTACTACTTACCAATTATTATACTAAACAATGGCTGAACATGGTTTGGCAGATTAAAGTTCTTAAGTTGAAACAAAGACGCTTCCGATGGGTACATCTATGAAAATTTTAAATGCTCAACCCGTACATCTGCAGAGTCATAAGTTTTGTTCTAGTATTTCAAGAAACCCAATCTTTTAAAAGGGGATAGGTACGACAATCGTTTATGAACAAGATAACCGTGCCGTAAGAATATACAATGCCTACCGTGAACTGCAAGCGTCTTGCCTCTTTATCTCACTGGAATACGAAATTATAAGAGTGACAGAGAGACAAAAGTACGAATAGGTCCTCAGTATTCAGTGCCACGTGCTTCCATGTTGGGTCAGCCATCTTGAATTATGGAAGCCGCATAACTTGCACATACCTTTAAAATTTTATCTGAACTATGCAGGAGACGTGCAGTAGATACTAGAAATAACTTTACTCGGAACCATTTTAATATGATAGTGAACATTACTCTAGAAATATGATTTTTATTAACACTCGTTTCCGCTCGCTTATTCCCGTAGAAGTAGTAACAACTTTAAATTACGATAAAGGTTTTATTGTAACTTAAAGTTGTGACCAAACAATACGTTTCAACAACGTTGAATGTATGTATGTTAATCCTCACAGGGTTCTTTACAATTTAAACATTTTAAATTTTAATTATATAATGCCGTTCAGGCCAGGTATAACTAGCTTTATAAGCCCCTCTGGGCATTGTAGACCAACCTTTGTGTTTGTTTTTTTTTTTTTGCTAGTTTGCACAAGTAACTTTTTTGACCTTATCATCATCATCATCATCTTAACCCTGTAAAAATGAGTGCTGTAAAGGGCTCGAAACGTAGGATCATGGTGTTAATAAACGCGATTAATCCATTCTAAAGTGTTTAATTTCAATGAATAACAATCGCGGTAACAGAAGACAATATTATACTCCAACTAGTTTGGAATGTTTGGATTATGCAACTGACAGTTATCCAAACTAGAACTCGATAAATTTACAACAGTGGATGTAGGTCTGTCACAATTATTTGTACTCGTACTCACACTGACGTTCCTCCCATATCGATATTATAGTCTCTCGGATATCTTGTTATGCACAGCACTACTTGACTCGGAAATACGATCTGCTTTTTCATAGGTTATCCGAGAGAGTAGGTCAAAATCATCACGGGTCAACGCAGCACTACATCGATGCTCTTCGTACATGTCTTACTGCACTTTGTTCAAGCTCGAATAATTGTTTTTTATGAGCTGTTTTAAAAGACGGATGCTTGCAGCCCTTAGGATTTTTGCCAAAAACGGTATGTTTGCGCGGTTTTATCCTAACTCACGTAGTACCTATGTCCGAATTGCGACACTTAATTAAAAATGCCAACGACGTTACTATTTTCACTCGTTTTCTCCGCAAATACCCCAGATGTTTTATTTCACTTGCCAATTTCGGCCCGTACTGGTTCGCAAAACACTTATTTAAACTTTCAGAACTTTCACACTATATGTTTACTAAAACGGGTCTTAATCGTGAAAATTTAAAAAAATAACCTCCGACGTTTCAAGGGCGACATTGTCCCGATGTCCCGGAGAAAGACTGGCTGAGGTTGACATCAGGATCTTATGATTGCGTGGGTTATATGAACTACCCGCACTTGGTCTTGATTATCAACTAGAACATTTTGCGCACTAGGGATGTGACTCTGTCACGCTACACTCACAATGTCCGATTTTTGGGCCGTTGATATTCGATTACGCTTACATTTATTAATGACTAGATTCCATGTAAACGAGATTCTACAACCATCATCCAGACTGAACTTGGAATATTTCTTAATTTCAATGGCTTACCGTACTTTTCTTCTATAGAAAAGTACGGGAAAGAAGACGATCCGTTGAAAGGATTTTAAGCTTATGCAGCTCAATCCAGAGGTTTGGTCCAGACTCCAATAAATGGTCAGCAACCGCAGACAAGTTTACCTGGCAATTTCTGACAGGTGCGATATGATCCTTCACTCGCTCCGTTATGGTGCGCTTCGTTTGTCCGATGTGGGGACTACTACAACTGCAATGAATCTTATAAATTATAAACGCCAGGTGACTGGTACGCGATAATATCCTTCGGCGGCTTTTTTTGCCCAAAATCTTGAATAAAGGGGTAAGAGTGGGATAGGTACCTCGAAAGTGACGACCTCAGAAGGTGACCGTCCTTGAAAGTGGCGTTCTAAGAAAGTGACCTTGCCCCTAAATGATATTTATCTAGTTATGTGATGCATAATAGTAAGTAGTAAGCGAAAAAGAGGAAATTCGCAACGAGTGGCGATAAATTAAAACACAACCGTAGGGAGTGTTTTAAATCGATACGAGTTGTGGATTACTTTTTCACAAGTGTATCGTACGACGTTTTACAGTGGGTACAAACGGTCCTTTGAATATTCGACGCAGGCACGTAAAGTGCTCACTATCGACCTAGGGCGGTAAAGTAGCATCATGTGTACTGTAAATATTAATATTAAATTATTGATTAACAAATGAAATAGGCAGGTATTTAATTACCCGGATCAATAAAGGGATGCGTAGTAATTAATTTACATTATATAAGCTGATGTACTTAATGGAACATCGATCGAAACAAACAGTGATATCATAAATGTTTATTTGATTATGATATATCTTTAGTATAAACAACAATCCAACTTTAACGTCGACGCTAAAAATATCCATATTTATGCCTCTTTGGGGTCTGGCTACATGTCCAAATAATTTGAAATTTTCCGAGAACATATCTACAATTTCGAGTATATTTTGCACTAATTCAAACAATATAAATGCTCGTGCCTCTTTAAAACAACTGGTGAAGCCTTTCCAAATATCCATTACCAAAGAAAAACCTCGATCCATATTTTATTGCTTGAGGGGATCTAGTTTTCACAGTGTAATAGACAGAGCAATTGATTTTCTACCCGTCGGGCAAAGACAGAGTCAATTCAGTACATTATTGCCGAGGTTGGGATGAAAGCAATTGCTGGGTAAGTATTTATTTGAAACGGACGACTTGAGCGTATATAGTCGATTTCATCTTTAAAATGTTGCGTCAAACCGTACAAAAATCCATTCGCACTGTTTTACTTAACCAATTTTATGTAACTTGAAATAACTGGTACATTACCTAAAATTTTAAGAAAAAATATTACTCTTAAAAATTTTTTTGTTGCAGTCTTTAAAATAAACTTTATAACTTAAACCAACATTGATAAATACATAATAACATCATTCATCAATTTGAAACGAAATGGTAATGAAAAAAAGAATGTTTTTAACAAAATACAGCGAAGTTCTGATATTTTAAATTCCAAAGCTCACTTGCTCTCTCAATTCACCTATCTTCATATTTATTTGTTAAAATAATATTACATATATTATTTTGACAATGACCTTTCTATCAAGGGCACAATCCTTATCGTATTCTGTTTAGAAAAATTAAAAAAATACGTTTATTTTCTCCCGAGATAGGTCGTCTAAATAGCCCAAACATTTTTTTTTCTTACGCCCATTTTGTTTATTAAATTAGAAAACCGTTAAATAAATCACCACTATTTCTGTTCCAACTTGTTCACTTCCCTCGTCTAAACCAACTCCAACTCTTAGTATTTTTATTATTAAAGACAAGCCTTCTATTTTAAGAATTTTCTTAGCCTAGCGCCAGATCGGGATTAAAATCTCTAGCGCGACGGCTAGTTCCGATATCGGGCGTGATCAGGGTTCTCAACGTTTTACTAGATAAAACTGCTATTTGCGAAATAAAAAGGATCCTCAACTGAAATTTTTCTCACGTTTTTTGCTTTTCCTGTTAATATTTTATTTGTACCTACGCAGACAACCTCACATTGATTTTTCGATTTCAACATGGTTGTAGAACGGGCTCCAATGAGCGGCTGATATAAATTGTATAGATCCCAGCGTGCGTAGCCAAGATGCTAATCGCTCACGCTTAATAACGTATCGTAGCTACCTCTCTCTATCACTCTTTCTTATTAGTGTGACAATGACAGTTGCGTTTCGTTAGCGACTGAGCGTGAGCGATTGGCATCTTGGCTACGCACCCAGATATCCAATTGACAGATGTGGTCAACCAGTTTTGTGGTCGTGGAATAACTTTTAGGCTTCTTGAACAATAATTTGATTAGTCGAATACTTTCAGAAGTCATCGCTATAAAATCTAAAAGTGTATGTGTCCCTTTCTTTATTTTTTGAACGGACGATCCAAAAAATCAGGAAAATAGGACAGTACGAACTTATCACGTCAACGCCTCAAGCGCGCGCAGCGAGTCTAGAGCAGTGGTAAACACGATTTAGTTGATTCATTCAAGTTTCATTTCAATTTGCACGCATCACATTAACCGCAGTAGATATTATAAACATACAATTTAAAATAACTTGTTTTGTAAAGCGTCCCTAAAGAATCTTCATTAGGAACTTCAATTGTTATATTTATATGTAAAATAGTCGGTGGTAAACCACAATGTAGGTACGTGTAGGACATAAAAAAACTAAATGGAATTAGATTAAAAAACATCACTTGCTCTAAGCTCTAACAAAATAGAAGAGAATACGAAGTTAACAACCTGCTATAATTACATTGGAATTTGGAATCCATTTGATGCTCGCTAAAGGATTATCTAAATTAAATATATTTGGGCTAAACATAGCCGTATTAACAGTCTCTCCATCTTAACACGTTGAATGCGGGAACATAATTGTATAATTTACTTTCAGTGCTATACATACCATTTTTGAATTGTAGGATAGTTGTACACTGGTGCGGTACAAGGCTATTTTGGCTTGTGTTTAAAGGTCTATATTTTAGCGAATATATCCTTGTTCGTTTTACAAATCGATGATTTACTGATAACAATAGCTAGATAAACAATTGAATGATCTAAGGCTAGTGTCGTTACATACTGTCGAACTTAGTTTAGGCATTATAGGAAAATTAATTAACGATACGAAATTGACTTGTATCGCACCAAGGGAACAGGCCTGGTGCCCTCTAGTCGATATTTTGGTAGGGATGGGGAATTTAATGGAGTAAAACATCGATATCGGTAGTTGTTATTATTTTAAAAAAGGTAACTAAAATTACAAATTCGAATGAGATTCATTGAAACTTTTCTAATTCTAAATTTCTAACACATAGATTTTTCACATTCTTTGCAGTACGTATTCACTCTTTTCACTTTTTTGTCAGCTTCTCGACTCGTCAGTGTTTTCCTTAATTCCTTGTAGCATTGAGTACTCATCCTCCTTTTTGCTCCTTTTTTAAATGTGTGTATTTTCTTTTTTTAAACAACTTTTTCTCTGCAATCGGAATGTAAACAAAATACACGTAATGGTCACCCCCGCACTGGCTGTACTGACCTGTGCTCGCGGTGCTGTACAAGACAGTAGGTATACAAGACACTTTTGGCCGGTACCGCACTGGTTGGTTATTTTTTTCACCTAGTGCGGTACGAGTCAAATTTGTCTTGTAAAGTTTGATGTACCTATTAGATAGAATTTACAGAAAGACACATAAATGTATACTTGACTCTTTCTAGTTCATAGGATTTCATAGTCAAATCGTCCCCGCACCAGACAGAGACAAGCTACTTCCTCACGCCGCACCAGAAGAAAGTACATTACAAGTCGAAACTGGCATGTACCGCATTCAACGTGTTAAACGCCTTGTACTTACACGAAATCAATAATGAACCAATAAATTCTTATTTCGAAAACCAAATAACTTCGCAGTGGGAGCTACCGTATTCTCGCTCGCCTGGCGGCGCACTCATGCGTGGGTCCTGTCAATATGAGAGAATTGTCAAAGTGACGTTTGAAATGTTCCCGCAGGACCCACGTTCCACTAGCGCCCCTAGCGGAGAATTGACTCGCGGAAATACTACTTCCTATTGGTATAACAAATACGTTAAATACGTAAGCGACAAACAACAATGGTGCCCAATTATCCAGGTTTCACTATAAGCTCATCTAGCATAAGTTTTATATCGAACGCCATTTGGGCGATTTATACAAATACGTATAATACGTATGCAATAAGCATCATGGTGCCACTTCAACATAAAAAGCCATAATTAGAATCAGATATAAATAAAAAACATCACTCGCTCTTTCCAAACTGGTAGAGAATATCAAGCTAATAATCCAATATAATATTATTATCCAATATAATTGAATAATTCCAATACAATTGAATACAATATCCAATATAATTGGAATTCCATTGATGCTTTCTGAATAATTACCCACATCAAATCTATTTGGGCTAAATATAGCCATATTAACAGTCTCTTCATCTTGTACACGAAAACAATAATGAACCAATAAATTCCTAAATCGAAGATCGTTCCAAAACCAAACACGCAATTCCTGTTGGTATAACAAATAGTCGCGAAACGCTCGCAAATCGGCTCTTTCGTTACCTAATTCCGAGCTTATGTCCGTAACGCAGCTGTGCCCAATTTATTGCTTAACCTTTCCTCCTTTACGGATGGAATTGAAGACGATAAATTATACTTCAAACCCAAATAAGGGCCGTAAGTTACGGTCCGTGCAAATACCCGCCTAATGGCCGATCAGTCTAGATAGATTAGATAGATTCCCGCGAAAAACAAACGTTTAACTCTCCCTGTTGCACCTGTTACTGCTTGTATCGCTTCGTCTTCTTTCTTAATAGGGAAATGTTGCAATTTTGAATCGACGAAAAATCGGGGTATTTGAGAAACAAAAGGAAAAATTGGAGCAATCGTTCACGGTGTAATTAAATTAAAAGAAAACATTTATTTTCGATTGCTTTGCGGATGTTGTTAAATGGAAGGAAATGAATAGGGACTGTTAAATTTTTGGTTGCTTTTTTTTGGGTGGGTCTGTTTAAAATTAAACATCTACGAGTACCTACATGTAAAGGTCTAACTGCAAATAATTATATGTATTGTTATTACAATTGTAAAGCACGAATGAAATCATTTATTAAATGTAATAAATGTTTTTAGTCATGTTTTTTTAGTAGTAACACTACTGTATATAGATTGAAGGAGATATAAAAAAAAATACATTTTTTACATTTAATGATTGATTTGATTCGTGCTTTACAATTGTATAGTATGGTAACGTCACCCTCGCTTCTAGTTGAAAATAATCTGTAAAGATTATCTAGAAGGCAGCACTAGACGTAAGTCTGAGCTGAAGGATTGGCGGAACGCACATTCAACGTTTAAAATAAGAAAGGATTGCATATACTTAAGAAATTTCGGACTCTGGCTGCCGTGATCGGGTAACCCAGTGGTTAGGGCGTCTGCCGCAAAAGCAGGTCACTGGTTCGATCCCAGCCTTGCTCACCTTGGTCGAAGACCTAGTAGAAATTATATTTCCATATAAAATAGGACATAATATATTGATCGTATAAAATCTGGTCAAAATACCTTGAGTGGTGGTTTCTGGGTGCTCGCATAGATTGCATGGACGCTTAACGCTCCGCTCAACGCCCACAGATGCACTTAAGCCGCACCCTTACTGAGATGTCTTTAAAACTATTTAAATAAAGGAATTTCTCACTGCACGGCATGCGAGCGCGGAGCGCCTCGGAATCCATTCATCGATAATGTCGGTTGAATGAAAATGGCAGAGATTTTATGGCACAGGAAATTTTAATTGACTGCAAATTAATCATTTTGAACGAATTCACGTCATAGTCAATTAGTATAAGAGAACTTTTCCTGCAGGGTTAGCATGGTTGCCATTTTATCGCTTATCACGCTATGCGTCACTTTCGCACATACATACTTGTTAGAACGTGACAGCAATGTCGGTAAACGATAAAAACCCGACCATCATAGACTAGCTGGATGAATTTAAGTCGTAGTCAATAAGTATGAGAAAACCTTTCCTGTGTTTCGCATCGGGGGAATAGCATCACTTTTCGGCTTGGCAAGATTGAGTTTCTTGAAGCATAGGAACTCTTTTACAAGGATATCGAGGAACACTTAAGGTCTAATAACTATGTCCTATATATACAGGATGTTCTTGAGCATTTGTTTTAACTTCGTCATGTCATCATCATCATCATCATTTCAGCCGAAAGACGTCAACTGCTGGACATAGGCCTCCCCCAAAGATTTCCACAATGACCGGTCCTGCGCCACCCGCATCCAGCGGACTCCTGCGACCTTCACCAGGCCATCAGTCCACCTTGCGGGGGGCCTACCCACGCTGCGCCTTCCGGTACGCGGTCGCCACTCGAGAACCTTTCCGCCCCAACGGCCATCGGTTCTACGTGCAATGTGCCCCGCCCACTGCCACTTAAGTTTAGCGATTCGGAGAGCTATATCAGTTACTTTGGTTCTGCTGCGGATGGTCTCATTCCTGATACGATCGTCATGTAGCTTGGTATAATTAAGGAAACAGAATGGCATAGTTAGTTATATTAAATTTGATAATTTTATTTTTTTAATTTCTCATACAAGATAATTACCACGTTGCATCAAGCGCTAATGTACGAGTAAAACGGGCATTAGAATTGACTTTACTAAGTAAACCCTTATTATATCACTGTTGCATAAACTACTATTGAAATAGTACGTACCTACGTAATATAATCTTTTTTACAGCTCAAAGCATCCTTACCCTAACGTTTCATTTTTACTCTATTCCACATTGGTTTTTTGTGCTTCAACGAACAAGCTAATGAAGTTGCTTTGTGTTCGTCTCGAGGGACTATACCGTCGAGTTTATAAATATGTGAACATTCCTCAACCGTAATCCGTCGTAGTAAGGTGCAAAATTGTATATATGTTAATGAACTCGACTATTCGATGAGCGTAATGGAAATATGCAAATATAGCACGTATTCCTTTCGCAGAGAGTGCAATTGTAATAATTAACTCGTTTACTAGTTAACAAGTGGGTAACGCTTATTTGGGTGTGGACTAAATTACGTAATTATAGTTGATGCGATAATGGGGAAAATTATTTAAATCGTAATATCATCATTATACCTTCTCGGGTTGTGATCATACCTTTAACTGATAGGTCCCATGCCTATAGGTAATATATAAATAATTTTTGATAACTGAACTTAGTGGTCAATTGTACACCATGAATCGAATCATTTAATATTTACAATAAATGCTTTGATAATTTTTTTGAATAGTCACACTATTAAATATAAATTATACATTAAAAGAGATGTCATACGACACAGAAAAAGTGACCAAGGCATCCAGTGCCGCAAAAACTGCCACTGCAGAAGGACGCTGGTTCGATCTCAGCCCTGGGCACTGCAGCCCTTGGTCACTGTCTTGGTTTCTGTAGTTTCTTTTAATTTTTAACTTAGTGTATCAAAAACCCATATAGTATATTGGTAAGTGCAATACTAGATCGAAATAATATTTAAATATACCTATTAGAATATATATATTTTTACGCCCTAAAACCATGGTTTATTCTAGTTAACCCATCAAATATACGCACTTTACTTATTAACATCATAGATACTAAAGTATGTTACATAAAGCCATCGTGACATTTTAAGTTTACTCGTTCTGAATCGTTAAAATAAATTATAAATTGAAGGAGATGTCAATCAGTAAAATCAGTTCGGCAGCACAGCCGGCAGCAATTTTTTTGTGTATTTACACGTCTTGAGCGATATTAATATATTACATATTTATACATGGTGTATCATTTACTAATAAGGTACATACACAAACTTACTTAACTAAAACTTAACTAAAATTAGAAATAGCTTGTGTGGCATGTTGCTGAAGACGATATCAATATTTGCTTACTGTATCGCTGCGCTATTTCAGACTTCTATGGGGTGTCTGAGTCTCGTCTCTTCGAAGGAAGAGATTTCTATCTTTAAAGATACTACAATGACACAGTCATAACGACTGATATTGACAAAATAATATAAACGATATCTAATTAGAATGTAACAGACTATTATGAATAACCACATAAGAAGTTACGTAAGACTTAAACAATTATTTGAATGCTATATAAACAATATTTGACTTGTGTTAAGATATTCTTGAGTAATGTCTTTCAATATACGTTCCAAAGATGATTTCACCCACATTATATTTGGGTAACGTCAATATTTACAAACCTATCTTATTCGTTCCCTAATGTATATTTTCCTCACGCCACAAAAGAAATACTATGCCATATTCACGTGGTTTTACACACACATTACCATATCAATACACATAGGTATTATTATGTATTCATGGGCCGTTTCTTTCAAGATTAACGGTGTATATGTATGCAAAAATCTGAGTAGACTTGCGGGGCAGTAATATATCGTGTGACCTTTGGTAAATGGAGTCGTCAGTGACAAATCGAGACCTCGCATAGAATCCGAACGATTCCCAACAATTTACTATAGAACTACTGTTTCAATGTACCTTTGAAGCCTTAGTTTAAAAACGGCGTGAGTTGGGAAGTATTTTTTGTGTTTTAAGATCTTTTAGAAGGGGAAATAGGTGAAAAATGGGGCAGTGAGGTGGCCGGGGTTTAACAAGCGTTATTCGACCGGCAGGTCAATGCGAGGTGTTATCGACACGATTACTCTTGAGAATTCTTTTGGTTCCGCGATATGAAGGTATGATCATGACTATTAGGTGTAAGTGTTTCCTGGATTTTTCACATGATTCTTTCTATAGAAATTAAAAGGTGTCCCGTCTCGTGCTAGTGTGAGACATCCTTTATTCTCCAATAAAAACTTAAAAATTTAAATTAAAATTTAAATTTTGCATTTAAAATGTTTACTGAAACTTATTTCAATAGAAAACTGTTTAAGATTTTGAATACGTGCCACATTATACATTTTAACAATATACCTATTATGTTTTTATTTAATTTGTACGAATAAATTTTACTACATATTGGTTTATTAAAAATTTAGTCATTTATTTATTCCATCAAAACTTTATAACAACGACTCCATTGCTCACTCACTGAAGTAAGTTTGAGTTTAGGTTGTTATAAAGTTAACCCCAATGCCACCAAACATCCCAACTCTACAAATTATGTATTACCTTTTTGTACAATGTTTTGCTTTTTTAAGCAGTCATACTACTTTATATAAATTATAAATTGAAAGAGACGTACTAAAGAAAAAGTGACCAAGGCTCCAGTAAGCAGGGCTGGGATCAAACGAGCGACCTCTTGCTTTTGCGGCAGATTCCTTTGCTTAACTAATTCAGCACTAAGTATTTCTTATGTAAACTAACTGCTTATTTTAGTAAAATTTGACTTACCTGAGACAACACAACCCCGACTTTCCAAAATCCAGTACATTTAACTTTATCTCATACTTTTCAGAGAAAACTGATTTAAAAAGCTATTATATAAAAATGTTGCCTTATATCCCTTACTACGATTTGGGTAACCTTTGTACGGAGTTTAAAAAGCAGTAAGAGATACAGTATAAAACGACTGAAGCTAAAATATAAAAACCGCCCTGTTAATACTATCTATAATACTGTCAAAGCTCTCGCAGAACACAATATTATATGAAGGTTAATCATCTTAATTATATTGATTACTCTCTGATATTGGTAAAGCAATTTAATTAGAACCGACAATATTAAATATATTTCGGGTATCATGTTAAAGAAAATAGGTTTCTCTAATCTAAAACCCATGATTAGATACTGACATAAACAAGGGCTATTCGATTATGATCTTATCATAAGTAATTCTGTGAAATTGCTTGATATAACAAAAAGCAATTTATTGGAAATGACAACAGATATCAATGAACAGTTAATAATAAATCATCTATAAATAATTACAAAATGTTTAGGTACTGAACTTTATTCGTCTATTCTAGATTATAATATAATCATCGTGCGTGGTGTGGATTAAAAAAAGACTTTCCTCGACTCGGACTTGCCCACCGAGGGTTCCGCACAAAAGATCCAAAAAATACTGGTGGCACGGAACTCTCAGTGTGCGGTAATTATACCAACGGTTTTCGGGTTTTTTCCTGTATTTGTGCTACAAGTTTTTTGCATAATTTCGTGATTCTAGGTCAACGGGAAGTACCCTAAACATTTTGATTCCCATTGCAAAACGCAAATGTATGGGAAATGCGACATAAAAGGCCATAACTTTAGATTGAGTTGAGGTAGACTAATCAACTTACAGTTTGTGAAACCCTGGCGTTGTGTGGGGGGAAGGGTCCGAGTGGCTATTATTTTTGGTGAGTTTTGTTTCAAAATGGTTTGTATTCGCTTTTTCTATTATTTTCGCTTTTTTGCTATTAAGCTATTGCATAGCTTCTATCGCGGGCCTTGAGCGCGGGGACCGAATCCAGAAATTCCGTAACGAAAAAAAACCTGACGCTCCCCACTCCGACGGACCGAAACCGACTTTATTCACTTTGTTACAAAGTTCTTTATCGGGGAAAGGATATATCTCCAAACGAATGTCGCTAAGTGTCATATTCTATACAAAATATTGAGGACAGTAGCTCTTATTACCAGAGATACGGCGATGTCAAACGTCAAAATAAACACTATTATTTTAGTCCCGCCAAAATCAAATATGTTAAATCGATTTTGTAATCGATGCATAATATACTGGCTGGATCGAATTAAAGGCAAAAGGCGCCTAATTTTTTATTTAGACTGCGAATCGTTTTGTTTTGACGTGACAACGTCTTAAATTAGGTTGCGGCTGGGAGTCACTTATGAAAAAGTGTAACGCTCGGTAACGTTACGATGAGTCACCGAACGAGAGAGAGGCCCGCCGAATGCCTTGCGTCTCTCTCCCACTCAACTATGATCGGTCTGCCGCGCGCGCAGCACTAGAGAATTAGGCGCATTGAATCGGCGCATGCTTGTGTCTCTGTCTTTGTCTTTCTCGAACGTTGATAGTGTTAAGTAAGTTCCTATTGTGCAATTTAATTATATTCATATCAATAAATATTCTACCGAGAAAAAGACGTTGTCACGTAAAATCTTCGCCCGTAAAACCGACTTTACAGGCAACCATTTTTTTTTATCGATACCTTAGTGCAAATGCAAAGTCGTACTAAGTACCATTTTAAATTTGTGAATTTAGCACGTTAGCGCACAACGGAATAAAGTGGAAATTTCATTGGCATAAGAACTTCTATCGCGGGCCTTGAGCGCGGGGACCGAATCCAGAAATTCCGTAAAGAAAAAACCTCACGCTCACGCATATTGATGTCATATTTGACATTGACAAACTTGACAGTAATGAATGTTGGCGAATGTTCAGTGTACGCTGTTTGTGCTGTTTATAGTATAAAATTATAAATAAAAACTGTTCTTTAGTATCGTTTCTTAGGATTCGAGGTGAAGTGATAGTTGTCATTACTTACTATATATATTATAGTTCTAACTATATCAAATAATTAGTACCATATAATGATTATCATAGTACTAGGTGAAAGTGCCGGAGGCTTAGAAGAACAAGCACTTAAAAGGAAAGAAAGAAAATGAAGCTTCGGACGCACAAACTTAAGTAGGTACATACATATTTGTCACTACTGACGAAAGTGCACAAAAAATACAAAACTGTGTTTTTAGGAAATGAGTTGAAAAGTGACCAATGTGCCGGGATCCATTAAATCTATGTAAATATGATATGTTTAATGCTGTGATAAATTTGATAATAAATAAAATCACTAATAATGGTAACTTTGTAGCAGCCCGCTGTCTCCACAACCAAAGGCATGAACATGTATTGTATCCATGTCCTATAGACCTAAGTTGCTTATCCACGAATGTCATCTGATAATGATAATGCTATAAGTTCATGAAAAGACAAGTTGCATGGATAGTGCGACGGTGATTGCTGTCAAATGTGAGTAACTGTATAGAATTATCAGAAATTGTCATACAAAGGTGACAAACTGTTGTCTTATTACGTTACGCTATCCGTTTGGGATCTTATCCCAGAAGGGAGCGCACACTTTTGCCGCTTCGCCACCGCTAGAGTTTCGGCAGAGGGCTCCTGCTACGTGGGAAGTGCGAGTAATATGGGTGGTCGAAATTTTGCTAACGCATGTAACATCCCACACTGAACACCGCCCCGTTTTCCACAGCACCAGGGTCACTCCATCTTGCTATCAGTGCGGCTAAACCCAGTGGCTCCAGAACGGAATGAACACCCGCTGACTGAAGAGACCTCAGGACAATATCATTGAGGTCTTAGTGACGCGGAATCCAACCACTACAAATACGGCAACTCAATGTATATATGGCTGTCAACACCCACCATGCATTGTACAAGCGGATGACATACATACCTCATAGCGGGCCCAGGGGAGTACAATGGCCAAACGCAACGATTTTGCCTTTGCGCAAAGAACAATGTCACAAAGCCAGTACGGTTTTTATATTAAATATTGGACAAGGATAGTTTATAAATAAACTCAGATTTTTTTGTACGATTACTTTTCTAAAACGGCTTATTACTGAATATGCACAACTTGATGGATTAGGATGGCACTTATTACAGTTCTATCTATATGGCACTAATGGAACTAGGTATCGCCTATATCCCCGTTAAATTGATTTGATTAAAATTATTTTAACTTTGCGCAAAAACATTCTTAGATCATGGCATGCCATTAGTCTCATTAGATACATTTTACTTAATAATGGCATCTATTTTATTTTTGTTGTCTAGCAAACTGATCTTGCGTAGCGATGTTGTCACAAAACCAGCACGGTTTCTTCAATTACATTTTGGACAAATTTCCATGCGATTTGTAATAAATTTGATGAACTATTATCTGTTACCAATTCACACTAAATTAAAAACGCTGAACGGATTAAGGTGAAATTTGGCATGGGGATGTTTTGACTCCTAGGAAAGGACAGAATAGTTTTTGTTATGAAAATCATCCTATATAGAGGTGCAAAGGGGAAGGAAGCAAGTGAAATAGTCAAATCTATAATTGCATGGGCAGTTTATGAATGAATTCTTTCATAAATTGCCCATGCACTTTTGAACGCCTGTGTAAATGCGAATAAAGGCCTCTGCCGATCCTATCATAAGATCGTCCTTGGTTGAGATGAGACATAATATATACTTACCTACCTAATGAAAGTTTATAATTATTATATGCGTGACGTAATTATTTTGGTATCCTCGCAATGTTTTTCTTCACTGGGAAGTTAGTTGTAATCAGGTACCGACTGACATTCTGTGGGTTAAATTCAGTGAGCTTAAGGCAGTGTTGTAAACCGTGATCAAAAACACTCGGCCTTGATTACTTATTTCATTGAAAGATAATTTATGTCAACTTGGACGTACTTTTTAGCATATCTACAGCGTATCCAGCCACTGAAAGATTAATATGTGGTCAAAGATACATACAGCTGTCACAAAAATGCTGGTGATTCGATTAAATGTGTAATCACTAATCAGTATCGAATTGTGGTTAGGAGAATAAATAAACAAAAAATGTTTGACAAAAAAAACATTTAGTCCTATTTTTTCCAAATCAGATTACTATATTGATCACCAGCATTTTTGGTATATCCTGAATTATTAACGAGAACAAAGAATAACAGGTTAGTAGTTGCAAGTTAGTTGTTTGTTTTATACGGCCCCGGAATTTAATTAGCAATTTACAGTTCAAGTCAATTTGGTATTTAATACTTATGGTAATAAAAATACACTACCAAACATTATAATACTGCGCAGACGAAGTCGCGCTAGTAATTGCATAAGTTGATACAAAATGATATGCAATAGCTTTACCGCGGCAGTCCCCGAGTGCCACACGTATTTTTTTTATTTGTCTATCTGCTCATAAGAACTAGGTATTTTATAATCTGCGTTTATAGGTTTATTTAAAAAAAAAAAACTGTATTTTAGCAGGGAAGCGTCATTCCTCGTTTTACGCTGACAAATAATACAGGTGGTATAAGCTGTCAGGGTTCGCGCAACGCGCATTACTTCACGGGGCGTTCAGATATATTTACATTTCAATAACAAATATACATAGACAAATGACTAAAGACTAAATAATCAATAAAAACGTGTCCTTAAATACAAATAATGTTCCGATACATATTTTGTTCATATTTATAATTATGTTTATACAAATTGTTGTACCACCATATGCACTCGACAGCATGATGACAACTCTAATTAGCTCTATTGGCTGTTTGTCAAGCATGCAAATGTCATCTTGACATTTGCATGCTTGACAAACTAGACGTCAAATGTAGAAAAGAGAAGCTTCTGTACTTTATTAATTAGTACTATTACTTATTCTGTGATTTTAGCCACAATACTGCAGTCACTTTTTTACTGTGTCTAAACATACTTGTTTATCTATTATACACGAAAATATTATAGCAAGCGTAAAACAAGGTATTTGCGTACCTTTTGTTTATGTGCAACTTCCATGTTTATTATTTACAGTGATATAGGACTGGCGCGGCGATATGGCTCCATTGTACGTGAGGTGCATTAATGGATTCGCTGTATAAATACACATTTAATGGAAGAGGTGAGAAGCTTTATTGCAATGGGCTTTCATATTGGTATTCCTACCAGATATTTAATGACTTGAAAGTAATACGGCACTTGACATGAATATAGCGAAAATAATAAAGATAACAAGGATAATTACATTAATTACCTGGTTAACTACGAGTAGTCGAGTATGATTACATAAGTTTATGTAACAAGCGTTATTTTAAAATAATAATCGTATCTGTCTATATATATATATTTTATTTATTTCACGATAACCTTTTTATTACCTTTTACCTTTTTATAGTATTTTAAAATTAGTTTTTCCCCGCGACTGGCTAATTCGGCACTAACTGTTACATGCTACGCAGTTCTTAAGAAATACATGCACTTTACATGTTTCTGGGTTGGAGCGCCTTGTGGACGCTACCGGCGACCGTAGAGCGGGCAGCTTCCTCGCCCAACGCATCAGTAATGCAATACAGCGAGGAAACGCTGCCAGCGTCTACGGTACCAAGCCAAGGGGGGAATATTTACTTTAACATTAATTTTATTTTAGTTTTGTGTTTTTGTTGTTATTGAAATAAATAGGTTTATAGTATATCTTTATAGGTTTATAGTATATATTATCTCTCTTTATATCGAACAGTATCTTATTACCTATTATTTTATAAGCAGAGACATCAGCGAATGACACGATACTTTCTTACGGTGGATGTTGCTAAGCGCCCACTAAGGGATCATCATCATCATCATCATTTAAGCCGACAGACGTAACAATAACCGGTCTTGCGCCACCCGTACCAGCGGACTCCTGCGACCTTCACCAGGTCATCAGTCCACCTTGTGTAGGCCTACCCACGCTGCGCCTTCCGGTACGCGGTCGCCCACTCGAGAACCTTTCCGCCCCAACGGCCATCGGTTCTACGTGCAATGTGCCCCGCCCACTGCCACTTAAGTTTAGCGACTCGGAGAGCTATACGAAGGGATATGGTTCAGTAATTTAGAGTCTCGAGTGTGGTCTCGGTATATCAGAGTCGCGGGTTTGAGAAAAAAAAATGCGGGTATTTTTCCACTTTTCCTCTGCGAAATAAACTATTATTAAGCTTAGTTTACAAAGCATCAAGGAGTAGGTGGTACTAAAAGTAAATAAGTATGTACCCGGGAGCAAAATTGAGTTTGTCTCATTATCGGAGCTCACTCCGTGAAGGAAGATCCCGCCGTTTGTCAATCTGTTATGACAAAGCCCCGAGATAAGGCGCTATTACGGAATCAAAGGGGTCTATCGTCAAATAGAATCTATTGAATGGGATAATTCAGTCAATCAGAAAGAGCGACGAATAAATGAAAGACGCACAGTCTATTACAGGTTTCGAGTTGCGCATTGTTTGTCTGTTTCTTACTTATTATATTACCTCTTTTCTAATTAAAATGTATGAAAATATTACATTACGATGTAAGTCTTTATTCTTCTTCCTAGATAAAATGCCTCTTTCCCCGTCGAAGATCACGAAATTCCTCTATTTTTTGTTTTCTAAAATTACTTCCAAGCATCAAAATAACTTTTGAAACATGATACGTTTTATTATTTTAAATGTGAACAATGAAATACTTTGATCCCTGAAATACAGAGTTTCATTCAATTTCCCGTTAGCGTTCTAACAAGAATTGGGTCAAATAGAGAGTTCTCGTAAATAAATAAAACACTGAGTCATTCATAAGAACCTCAACAGAAAGATGACTTTGTCAATCCGTCACAAATAAAACGATTACAATCAATCCCGGGAAATTTGTTCCCATTGCAGAACTCTCACAAACGCGAGCCCCAAAGACGCTAACAATACCCGGTGGGATCCCTGCCTCCTTTATTTGTTGTGATTGAAAAGGGATCGGTTAATTTTATAGCGAACCATTTTGTCAGATGCCCATACAAATAAATGGAAAATGAGGAAGGAAATAAGCTACGGAATTAAGCAATTTCGGCGAAGGGGAAAAAATTTCTGCCCGCGTACCAATGAGTTTTTCGGAATCTTATGTACGAAAATATCATTTTATATTTACCAATCGCTTTTTTGTGAGGAAACCGAGCTAATAATGATAAGGCCTAGTTTACACTCTGGTTTGGAAGCACAGATGGCCATTAGTTTAACTAGCACGCACGCCAAATCTTTGGATGACCTGCCAAAGCGGAGGAGCTAAGAAGAAGAAGGCGTGGAGTCTTTCTTATGTGCAGGGGGCATACCACAGACCACTTCGTCTGTTCGTTTGTCTATGTCCCTATCTATTGCTCTCGCATATCTATATTTTAGCGATAAAGAGCGTACTGGTACCAAAAAACCAAAATCTACTTAACTATACCGAAACGTCTTGTGTATGTGACGACAGGACCCTTTGTAAACATAACCAGACTGTTCTGGTTGTATAACTATAGTTAACTTTATGAAGCAGATAGTAAAAATAAGAGAATATTTTGTATGATTTACAATGGTATCTTTCTTACAACATGACATTTTGTTAGAGATAGATAACTATATATAGATAACTCACACTATCGGGACGTGACTGGGACGGGCCGATCTGTCAGTTTCGACACATGTGTAAATAAAACAAACATTTTGTATTATTAAGATTGCATCTTTATTTCTACAATGTATTTTATTTTATTTTAAGCGCATTAAAATGCGCTGCCGTCGATGCCGTACAAGTTTTAAACACTTTCGGTAAATCTCGCTACGCGTCTCCCTAAGACGTAGGTATAGCCGAATGAAAGAAATAGTGAAATCATTATTTGCTGGGGTCGATCGGGCATCGATTGCTCAATTGGCAGAGCGATCTGACCGGTGTTCAGAGAGGTCGTGAGTTCAAATCCCGCTCGAGGTGGGGAATCTTCCCATTTTTCTTTCACTTCTCTATCTCTGGTCAGCATCATTATTTGATCTGGTGTTAAACACCTGTACGGCATCGATGTTCTAAGACATTTTAGAAATCATCGATAACAATGCGCTACCTCATACTAAATTAATTTTTGTATTAAGCAGAGTTGTCTTCCATTTTTCTTTCAATTATAAAATTACAAATAAGTTATTCAAATAATGCAAGTTTTTGTATTGCTATCCAACAAATTACTTTGCCATCTGGAACCCCTACTTAGCCACAAACACATTTATTTATGTATAGGTAAAATAATTAATATATACCTCAGGGATCAGATTTGAGGGACCTTAGGCAGGTAGCTTAGCGAGCTTAGGTTCTTAAGTTTTTTTTTGTGTATATTATTGTATTTACTTGTGGCATATAAATAAGCATGATATTAGATATTAAACGTCCAAAAAAGAATGTAAGCATTTCTAAATTTAGTTCTAGTGTTTAACAACAATCGCTGAAACAGAAGACAGTATTATAAGTATTCATTAAGAGTTTTAAATATTACGTTTATGCTTGTTTTTATTGTTTCGAAATAATACTTACGTAGATAACGACAAAATTACCCATTTTATATAAAGCGTTCCAATGCATATTCGCGTATTTTGAAGCGATGACCGTAAATCCAAAGAAAACAACAAAAAATTCGCACCGACTAAAACGCATTGAAAGCGGCGCGAATTTTTCTGTCTTTGTATATCAAAAGCGCCATGAGGCCTGTAAATCGTGTCCGGAATCTATGAACCTGAATCACGGAGCAATAAAGAAGAACGGCGGTCGGAAAACACAAGCCCAAACAAAGAAAACAATAAAAACAAGGTGTGTTCTCGGCTCGAACAATCAACCTTCCCCTTTGAATTGTGGAAAAAAGTTCACGTCTTCTATAATACTAGCTGTCATTTTTTCGCAGAACCCGTCATTCAAGTATTAGGTTCCGTGGCACGTACATTCCTACAGAATAAAGAAGCTCCCTAACGCATAGGGAGCGTGCGTAAAGCGAATTTCATTTATTTTTGTCTCTTAAACGGCACCTCCTTTATATGGGGTACCCTACATCGCAGATTCATAGGTATTTTGGCCTTCGTTGTACCAGATGGTCTTAAGGAGGCTAAAATACCAGACGGTTAGGCGCGGAATAATCGTGCGTGGAAATTCATAAGTTGGGTAAAATGATATTTCAAATTACTATGGCGGAATTCTTGTATCTTTTTTTGTTGGTACGAGTTGGTAAATATGTGAAACTTATTTGATGAAACAGAAACGGCGTGCGTGGAGTTTTCTTTGAAATTGGCACAGAATATATAATATTGCTACTTTCTGTCCCATCATCCTCTTCGAAGTTTTACAATGGTTCTTTCACTTTTCAAGCGGTTCGGCTTTGGAACTCTTTGCCTCTTGACGTAAGGTGCGCTCAATCCTCGACCTCATTTAAAAAGCTCCTTAAACAACACTACTAATCTCGTCTGTAACACTTTTGTCTGCTTCCTCCTTATTTGGTTGGCACTGTATATATTTATTTATATGTTTATTTTTTATTTTATTTTATGTAGTTTGCTACTATAATGGCTGTGCTATTTCCACTTCTATGTCTATTTTTGCAACGCCTACAGACTTTTGTTTTTTATTAGTTTCCGCTACCTAAAGGTTGTCTGGAAGAGATCACTTTTTAGCGATAAGGCCGCCTGTTGTTTGCCTCTTCTTTTGTTCGCTGTATTCTCTGTATTTGCTTCATTTGAGGTGTGCAATAAAGAGTATTTGTATTGTATTATTTATATTTATCTCTCATAGAAAAACCGAATATAATATAATATAAACCGTTTTGAACACTACGCAAAAAACAATTGACGCTCGGCCCTACGCTAGGGGTTGCCCACGATTAAAATAGTAGATTGTACATCAAGGGCATAAAGTGACCCATTTTAGACGAGGCCATTTATTGGTCCGAGTGTAACGAGGACCAATATGGTAGCCGAGGATAAAATGGATATTTATGCCCAAGGTATACACTCTGCTTTTCACTTCGATTGTAAGGAAAATATTAGGTTTTATATCACTTTAAATCGTTGAAAATGTAACATCCATACTTTTGCGCTTGGGTTCTCCCCGCCGCGCGCCGCCTGCAGGCGGCCGGGCGCGTGGGGGGCGACGCCGCGGCGAGCGCGCTCCACCTGGGGTATAACTTTATGCCCTAGTGCATGAAAAGCGATTTTGTGTCGCCTAGCCACGACACAAAGGTGAACTTTTCGAGCAAGAGAAGTGAAAATATTATATACCTAATACTGGTAGTGGCGTGCAACGGTGGGCGCGGGAAGTCCGTGTGTCCGTGCCGGCACAAAACAAAAGACGATCGATTCGAGTTCACGTGGAGATATTGGCTGAGGAGGCTGTCAGTTGTGATATACTAACAATACCATAACGATAACAAAACCAGTACAAAAAAAAATAAAAAAATAACAACATAATTTAAAACTGTACATTGCCTTTTCCAGCGAGTAAAAACAATGAAAACTACCTGCAAGTTAACTTTTACAGGACAAAGTAATTAGAGACGTTAGTCCCAGCTGCACAGCCATTAATATGCTAATACAGTTTCGCTCCATCGACTGCAAGCGAGCGCGGGACGGAATGTATTTTGATACCTTTTAATGAACTTAAATGGCATTCTACGTTGCTAGTCGAGTTGTATGGAACGATATGAAAAAAGTATCAAATTAGAGGGTAAATACTGAAATAGCTTGGTGGGTATTGTAATATATGTGGGTAGACTTATGCTTCTACAATATAGGGTAGATTCACATTTGGTTTCGTCACCCGATTAAATGGAATACCGAACGGACGTGTTTCTTTGATCTCCTCATATCCTGGACTTCCCGGCTAACCTGCAGATATTCTTCAGTGGCGACGAGAACAATTGGACGCTAGTGCAGTTACAGTTTTACAAAAAAGTGTGAAAGTTTTACGTAACGGTTCAAAATGCCAGTGGGGAAGGTTGGGCCGTTTGACCTTGTGAACGACAATTGGGAGCTATATGTTGACCGATTGGAACAATACTTTATAGCGAACGACTTAAAAAGTGAAGTGAAAGTAGCTACTCTAATAACAGTTATGGGCAGTGAGGCTTACGAACTGATGGTGAATCTGTGCACACCCGCGAAGCCCGCGAGCAAGACTTATAGCGAACTCGTAGCGGTCATGAAAGGTCATCTAAACCCTAAACCGAGTTTGCTCGCAGAACGCTTTAAATTTCGCCAGCGAGTGCAGAACCGTGACGAAACTATTGCGAGCTTTGTGACGGATCTAAAGAAGTTAACTAAAAATTGCAGTTTTGTGGGGGATAGCTTGAAGGAGAATTTGAGGGATCAATTTGTGTGTGGCCTCTTAAATGACGATATCAGGCAGAAACTATTTACGGAGGACGATACGATATCGTTCGACAGGGCGTACACGTTGGCCGTGTCAATGGAAGCGGCCGAGTCGAACGCGGCGCTAGTAGAGGACTGTGCTCGGAATCGAACCGGCGACGGTATACCAGCGAACGCGACTACGTCGGTCCATCAATTGGGGACCTTGGGGCGGGCGAGCCGGGGCCGAGCGGCGGTGGACGGCGGCAGAGCGGCGGCGGCGGCAGCGGCAGGCAGGGCGAGCCGCGGGAAGATAACGGCCG
The DNA here is from genome assembly GCA_949128165.1 of Lathronympha strigana. NCBI lineage: Eukaryota > Metazoa > Arthropoda > Insecta > Lepidoptera > Tortricidae > Lathronympha > Lathronympha strigana. The sequence continues at coordinate 2,488,954 of OX421903.1, forward strand.
GCGGCGGTCCAAGCGTCACGAGCGGAGCGTTTAGCGGAAAGTTTCCTGGATTCGGTCGAAATAACAACACATATTCGAAGGAAGCATGTAAGGTGTGCGGAGCGAATCATGAGGCCGACAGATGCAAATTCAGGAGTTACGTCTGCCGAGTATGTAACCAGGAGGGTCACTTAAAAAAAGTGTGCCCCAAGTTGCGAGGCAACTCAACATTATATCACGTGACTGATGAGAAGGTTGTGTATATGGACCATTCAGGAAGCAGTGAAAGTGAAGAGGTAAATAATTTTTCTTTAAATAGCAACGAATCGCTTTTGTGTGAACCATACCGCATAGATGTTTACATTGCCGGAGCATTGTTGTCTATGGAGATAGACACAGGTAGCCCGATTTCGTGTATTAATTTAGAGTGTTATAAAAAGTTGTTTACACATTGTGAAATGCAAAGAAGTAATCTAGTATTGGGATATTTAACAGGTAACTTTAAGGTGAAACCTGTAGGTAAGATAACGCCTAAAGTGCAATGTAATGGAGTTTGTAAAGATTTAGACTTGTATATTATTGACGGCGGTAAAACTAGCCTGATAGGAAGGCGTTGGTTAAAGGAATTGGACATATTAGATATGTCTAACTTCGAATGTAAAAAAATAAGGAGTGATGTAAATATGTTATTTAATGAAACGGAATTTAGTTCCAGATACTGTGAGGTGTTTGCGGAGGGCTTGGGCCGGTTCACCGGGGGGACGGTCGGGTTCCGCCTGCGGCCGGACGCGCGACCGGTGTTCCTGCGCGCGCGCCCGCTGGCGTACGCGCTGCGCGACCCGGTGGAGCGCGCGCTGGACCAGCTGACGCGCGACAACGTCATCACGCCTGTTGCCACCTCCGACTGGGCCACGCCTATAGTGCCGGTTATTAAGAAAGATGGCACTATAAGGGTATGTGCGGATTTTAAATTAACGTTAAATAAATGTTTAGAAGTGGACCACTATCCTTTACCGAAAGTCGAAGATTTGCTTACTAAATTGCACGGCGGAGATAAGTTTACTAAATTAGATCTTTCACAAGCTTACGCTCAATTTGAATTGGATGAGTCTAAGAAATACACGGTAATTAACACCCATAAGGGTTTATTTATGTATAATAGATTGATATATGGGCTTGCGTCTAGTCCCGGTATTTTTCAGAGAAAACTCGAGCAATTGTTTGCGGATATGCCACGAGTAGGTGTGTTTTTGGACGATTTGATTATTACGGGGGTCGATGACCGGTCGCACATAGACACGCTGCATGAAGTCTTTGAAAGGTTAAGGAAATATGGCCTTCGAGTTAAAAAAGATAAATGTACTTTTTTTGCGGACTCTGTAACTTACCTCGGATTTGTTATAAGTAAACAAGGCGTTCATACGTGTCCTGAGAAAATCAAAGCGATCAAGAAAGTACCGGCGCCAAGGAACGTGGCGGAGTTACGATCATTCTTAGGCCTAGTCATGTATTATGCAAAGTTCGTGCCGAATATAAGCACTATACTCGCGCCGCTGTATGCACTATTGCGGAAGGATGTGAAGTATGAGTGGAGTGAAGCATGCGAGTGTGCGTTTAGTAAGGTGAAGAGTATGTTGATTTCTAGCGATATATTAGCGCACTATTCGCCGGACCTCCCTCTGATTTTGACAACGGACGCGAGCAGCGTAGGGGTGGGCGCGGTGATCTCGCACCTCGTGCCCGGCGCGGGCGATGCGGGCGTCAACGAGCGGCCGATAGCGTACGCGTCGCGAGTACTTAACTCCGCAGAAAAGTCATATTCGCAAATTGATCGTGAGGCACTTTCGATAATTTACGGAGTCCGGAAATTTCACCAATACTTGTATGGTAGGAAGTTTATTCTCAGAACCGATCACAAGCCATTGGTGACAATTTTCGGCGATAAAACGGGAGTGCCAGTCATGGCTGCAAGTCGAATGCAAAGGTGGGCCGTCATCTTAGCAGGTTATGATTACACCATCGAGTATGTGCGTAGTGAACGGAATGCCGCGGACGCTTTATCGCGCTTGCCTGTAGACAGGGAAAAAAGCCAGCGTAAGGAGATCACATATTTAAATTTCATTCAGAATTTCCTACCAATTACGCGGAAAATGGTACAAGATCATGTAAGTAAGGATGAAGTGCTAAAGAAAATATTCTTGTTTTTGCTGTCCGGATGGCCTAACGGCTGTGATGATGAGGCTGTCAAGCCGTATTATTTGCGACGCAATGAATTGTATATAGATCGAGGTTGTATAATTTGGGGTTATCGGCTAGTAGTACCCAAGGCTTTAAGAGACCATTTACTCAAAGAATTACACGTCGGACATTTAGGTATCGTTAAAATGAAGAGTGTCGCTCGTAGCGTGATGTGGTGGCCCGGAATAGATAGCGATATCGAGAAGTTATGCAAGGGGTGCACTACATGCGCGTTAGAGGGCGCCGCGCCGCCGCGCGCTCCGCCACAACCGTGGCCATATAACCCGGAGCCCTGGTCGCGGTTACATATCGATTTTCTGGGTCCTTTTCATGGTCAAACGTTTTTAGTTATTATAGATTCGTCGACGAAGTGGTTAGAAATTTTTAAAATGCCGAAGACCACAGCCACGGCAGTCATAAAACCATTACGTGAAACATTTGCCCGTTTTGGATTGCCATTGGAAGTGGTATCCGACAACGGCCCTCCGTTTACTTCTAAGGAATACGCGCATTTTATGGCGATAAATGGCGTTAAAATTACATTTACGCCAGCGTATCACCCAGCTTCAAATGGCGCTGCAGAAAATGCGGTTAAGTTATGCAAGAGAGCCATCAAAAAGGCACTTCGTGATGGTAGTGATATAGACGAAGCTCTTCAAGCGTATCTGATGATGTATAGGAACGTGGAACATAGTTCTACTGGATCGGCTCCCGCCATGTTGTTACAGCGCCGACGGCTGCGGTCGAGGTTGGATTTGCTGAACGGAACTAGGCAAGTCGAATCTCGAGTACAACAGGCTCAGGATAAACAAGTAGCCCACGCGGGGGGAACAACCAGGGAGATTAAGGTAGGCGATTCAGTGTGGGCAAAGGATCACGCGGGGGGAAGCTGGTTAAGTGGCCAGGTTAAGGAAAAAGTGGGCTCTCGGAATTTCGTTATAGGCAGGGAAGGTGGTCCACAACTAAAAAGACATATAGATCAAATTAAAAAAAGGCGTAGTAGTTATTCGGTGACCTTGCCAGATGTGTCAGAGGTGGCGCCAGGCGAGGTATCTGCAGTCAGTGAGACTGATGCCACTCCGTCTCCGCACGCGCCGGAAAGTTTGGTGGAACCCGACGTGGAGGAAACATCTCTAACGTCTGAGGAGGTGGTGCCCCTGGGTACAGAGGGTACTCACATAGATACCGCGTCCCCGGCGGACCGGCCAAAGCGCATACGTAAACCCGTGCTGAGATATGGGTTTGAAATAGATTAGGTTAATATACTATAAGAACATTAATTTTAGGCAATAATGTAATTAGCATTGTATTCAAATACTTAATCAATAAACAGCTGTATTAGTAATTAAGGGTGGAGGTGTAATATATGTGGGTAGACTTATGCTTCTACAATATAGGGTAGATTCACATTTGGTTTCGTCACCCGATTAAATGGAATACCGAACGGACGTGTTTCTTTGATCTCCTCATATCCTGGACTTCCCGGCTAACCTGCAGATATTCTTCAGGTATTGAGAGAGTTGTGGTCCAGGGAAAGGTTGAGGGTACCAGGCCATGTGGAAGATCGCCTATGAGGTGGACTGACCAGGTAAAAGATAAACTGGCGTGCATGCAACGAGGAAGGAGGCTATCAGAGAAGAGTGGGGACGTGTTATGAAGCTTGCTACCAACATCTGGAGTGATGAACACGACTATTCTGTCAAGAGTGATACCGACAAAGAAGAGACTGAAATGACTTGACTCTAGAATGGTATTCAGATTTTCAAATCTTCATTAGTTATGGTTTTTTTAAGTAGGTCAAACTTCAGCACTTTTCAACGTCAGATTGAATAAAAATAATATGCAAAAGTAACACTTAATAAACATGTCAAAATATAAAGAATAAAATTGAAACATAACAATATCAGAAGAAATTAAAATAACAAATTAATAAGTGGGTAAGTCAATTAGATCATTATGATATAAGTGATTAATTCGTTCACTCGTTCATTTTCCGTTACAACATAGTTGAAACATAGTTGAAAAATACAGTTAACAATGAGAAGTGTATTCTTTATAAGTATATCGTCTTCAAAAAAACCACAGCCTATCAACGCCTACAATTCCAGGGTATGTAACATATTAAAAGCACAATAAAATCATTATCAAGTACGTAGGTGCCATATTATAAACCCAAAGGCATCGAAGAGTCTAAATTTATACCTACATCTCTTTTGCTCGAATAAACAAGTGTCGAAGATACTAACTCCGATTCGGAATAGCTTTTTTGCCTAATATCTAAAATTTTATGAATCCCCATCGATAACTGGGCCATTTTCTTCGCATCATTACGCCCCCGCGTATAATGTGGTATCTTAGGAATTGTCGTTTATGCGATCGTGCAGTGACATTTAAAATGGAATTTTCATTTTTTTATTGCCATGTGTATTTTATTGGTGATCAAGGAAAGATGATCTGGGGAAAGATGAAACACAACCTAGGAAAGACGGAAATAACTTAGAATAGACTAGACGACTAAAACAATTATATCTAAGCCGTTTGTAAATTAATTAAAATAAATTGTACAAGTATTTGTTATTTTCTTCGTCAAATAAAAAATGACGAAAATACAGTGCGTTCAAGTTTCGCGTTACAGCACAATTAGGTACTTACCTAACTTACTTACTTACTTACTTAAATTACTTAAATTCTTACTACAAAAACTTACTAAAATTCTTATGCAATAGTAACGTCGTAAGCCACCCAGGAACTTTGATGCTCTTTATCTTCGTCAATTTTACTTAACTTGAAAAAGCAAAAACGTGTGTAATAATTATGGATAATCTAACTTACGGACTTATTAGAATTATAGTTTTTAAAACCAGTCGTCATCCATTACGGACAATTTCGCCTTACTTAAAACGAGTAACAAGTACCTAAAGTAGCTTGGCCGTTTAAGCATTAAGCGTTTCTTAAGTTTTGTAACTTGAGTATATTCCTAGAACTTCAATCTTATAAACCAAGGCTTTCATGACATAGGATAAGATTAAGAGTGCTATCACAAAATCCGCCCGCTCGCATTTCAATATTATTACCGCCAGTTGCGCTCCGAACGCGCATCTGTGTGCGGACACACACTACAATCAGGTATACAAACTTATTATCGCCATGCTCTTCGAACGGCATAGCAGGTGCGGTTAGTGCGAACGGGAGCGAGCATTCATTGATTGTAAGCACCGTCGCGAGGCTAATGGCGTCGCGACGCTTGACGCGCGGACCAAACATTATTGATACTTGCGCCAGAACATCAACTATTACTTGGCGTACGTGGTGTTAGAAAATGTACGAGTAATTTGTATATTTGTTTTGTAAAACACTTATTTAAACTTTCACGATTTTCACACATTATAAATGTACTAAAACGGGGCTTAATCTAGTATAAACTTTGAAAACAAACCTCCGACGTTTCAAGGGCGACATTGCCCCCGTGGTCCCGGAGAAAGACTGACTCTTTCTCCGGGACCACGGGGGCAATGTCGCCCTTGAAACGTCGGAGGTTTGTTTTCAAAGTTTATACATGATTAAGCCCCGTTTTAGTACATTTATAATATTTGTTTTGTGTTTATCATAAGATTAAAAATAGTTTTATTCAAACGTCAAATGTCTCTAAATAGTATCCGAAGTTATTTTGGAATAGGATTTTGTTTTCTGCCTCCGGATCCAATTCATTGTTTTCATATTCATACATATATTGGTACATTTCTAAGCATACCTAACTACTAAAAAGTTTTTTTTTTCAAAATTTAAACTCAATCTGAATTCTATTTTGGGGTGGTGATATTATATTGAAGGTTACAAAGCCGATAAGATGAAAAAAGGGACGTGTAATTAAATAATTTTATTTAAACGTTTTGTAATTTTAACTGAAATCCGGAGGCATATTTTGGGCGTTTTTATTATTTGTTGTAAAAAAATCATTTTTTGAAAATATGAAAAGTTTTAATTGTTTTCTATTCAGAATCGCGAGCTCTTTCAATCGCAGTAGGAGAAAAAAAGTGTTCCAAGATTTGTTTTCCATTTTGCCACCATCATTTCATAGATTCAGTATGGCGGTAGCACATTAGAAAGTTTGAAAAATGTATGGAAAATTTAGGACACTTTTTTTCTCCTACTAGGATTGAAAGAGCTGCGATTCTGAGTAGAATAAATATAAAAATTTCTAATTTAGCAAAAAGTGATTTTTGTACAACCAAAAAATAAAAATGCCGTTTTTTGAGTTCCATTTTTTTGTCAAATATCTACTTGTGGCACATCATCTGATAGGTCCTTAGAAATAAGTTAAAGGTCTCTTGTACAAAAAATTGGTTGATCCAGTATCGGGAGGTCCAAAAACCCGGCCAAGATCGAGTCGGACTTGCCCACCGAGGGCTCCGCACAAAAGTGGCATGGAACTCTCAGTGTACGGCAGTTTCAGATTTGGATTGCGTTGATGTAGAAGTTTGGTTTTTTTGCAGCTTCAAGGGACCGCAGACCTGTGTATATTATGGTATTAATTTTAACTTGCAACCTTTACTCGTTCCCGAGTTAAAGGGTCTGGACAGACAGACGGGCGGACGGACGGACGGATAACAAAGTGATCCTATAAGGGTTCCGTTTTTTCCTTTTGAAGTACGGAACCCTAAAAATGTGAAAGCTTTAGGAAGTTAAGATATAAGACATCCTTACCACGAAACTTATTTTGAACGAATTTGTTCAAAATAAGTTTCGTGGTAAGGTTGTCTAGCCGTTTTTGCCAAAAACTATTAATTGCTAACATACAGTTAAGTCCCTTGATATTTTGAAGACACTTATGCCTTTTTGCTTGCACAATATTTATGTCGTATAACGCTACAAAACCCTCAATTATGCTTGGTCCGACACGCTTTTGGCCGGTTTTATTCCGGATTTTGCTCATATAGCAATATGATTATCCCTGACTAGGGCGGTGGCACCAGTAATGGACAAGGAACCAGTAACGTACAGTCACTTTTATTATGAGGAAATAAGTTTCATGCATTTATTTTGTGTCAACCAATTGACAATCATATGACATTTGAATTAAGAATATAGTGTCCATCACTCCTGTCTGTCAGCTTAAAGTGTTCATAATGGGTACCGTCACCCTAATACACCTAAAATTTCTCCATACTGTCCGTCTTAATAAACACTCTGTATTACTGAAAGTATCTAGAAGGGTTGGTTGCGGTACAATCACATTCGATAAAATCATTTCAAATTTTTATTTGAAACAGGTCTATAATATAGTCAAAAATGTAAAATGCTTATCTCAGTAGTTGGTCGCGGTTTATTCACTTTTCCAAACGCTTCCAGCACGTACTCGTGCAACAAAACAAGCAAATTGTACAGTCCACAGAGAACAACACAGGTCCTACCTCTACGAGCGCGCGCGCGGTACTGAGGACTAGGCTAGCGCGGATTGGATTTTATACACCATTTGAATATTTAAAAAAAAATACGGAATTTAAACAAAAAGTGATTTTTTCGATTTCAGCATGTTCTTAAAAGAATAAACTTTAATGTTGTATACAAATCATCCCAATATTTTGTCAAAATTACTGCGAAAATCCCTGCGTTTGCAGTGTATTTTTATCGAAAAATGTGCATATTCAAAGTCGAACTAGATAGGTATCTGTGTAAATTATTGGAAATATGAGGCCTATAAGTTAAATAAAACCATGTTGCAATATTATATCAACCTAGAAAAACATGTGTTTTCATGTATCATGTTAACAATAATCGAAGTCAAACTTCTGTCTCCGTGCGCTTTTCAGAAAACAACTGCCAATAATTGTATAGTAAAAGTTAAAACATTGAGTTTTACTCAAATTAGAAGCTTACAAGTTAAACACTAGGAAATAAGCTATCAAACATAGTTAACAACTTTAACAAACAGCTCACAGTTTCTTTGTATTTCAACGTCAAAAAACAGCTTTTGTTGCTTTTCCGTACAAACCGTATTGATGGCCTCTTAAGCCTCACTAAAGTCAGTTTTGTTTAGTTATAAAAATGAAACAGTTTTAAACGGATTAATTTCAAATATTGACCACATTTAGACCGCTTTGAGTCCTTTAAAACACTCGTTATCGATTGATTGATAACTGAGAGAATGAGAAACCTCCTTGTTAACAAAAAGTTACTTATGCAAACTGCATCTCGTATGTATACTATCGCGGCAATAGAAAACCATATTCAGCAAGCTGATGGTGCATCAGCTGCAGCCGCGTTTTTACGTGCACTTCAGGGGCCTTACCATGATGTCTTAACGCGATTCAGGTTAGGCTCAGTTGTGCAATGTGGAAGCGACTCACTTTAGGTCGTCAACTGAAACGTGTTAAGACGCCATGGTAAGGCCTCTGCTCGTTTGTGGTGAGCTTGCCGCGGAAGCTGAAGAAGACCATCGCGAATGCAGACTTCTGGCCAAAGGGTGTCGTGTTTTGGCAGTTCTGGGGAAACCTGCCGTATCCTACGCCTGATCAGGCGTCGCAACGGAGTCACGCAGCTACGTCACATAAATTAACTTATAAGTATTACTTCTATTTTTTTTATTGGTGTGTAATGCTTTGGTGTATATGATGTGTACCATTTTTGAAATAAAATAAAATAAATAATAATCCGTTTTAGTGTTTCGTTTTAATGAAAGAGAATCGCGGTATTATTATTTTGTTTTGTTACATTAATAACGTAGCATATTTCTAATTAATATCGCTCTTTACAAAGGACCTCCTCAACTTTAGCAAAGTAAGTTAACTAGTTAACAGGAAACCGAACAACCACGAAGAAGCATAAATCTGAAACGCGCCGAAGTGCGCTTAATGTGGGTTATGAGTGCTCGCTGTGTTTACGAGTTTACGAAAACAACTTGTTACTTTAATATGTATTTCTTGTAAGATGTTGATAGCAGACCTTAAGCAGCACAGGCTTCCATGTTGGAAGGGAGACAGCAAAACGATAACTTACCGTACAGATAATTCTGCCACGTTTTGCGGGGGAAACGACACAGACGGCTCACACACATGACATACAAAAATTCTGGATTTACATAAGACTAATATTATTATATTAGTCTTATGTAATATTTTAAGCTAACATGGTCATTTACACTATAGTTACTATTTAAAACGAGATATTTACCATGTACATTTGTTTTCATGAGCTCCCGATATTTCGGCACTGTTACAAGTGCCATGTTCACGGTGTAACTGATTTGCTGCGAGTTTTTATTTTATTTGTGGTCTACCCACACCCCGTAGCGATCTACCCGCTTACGGGTTCGTTTAATTTGCGCGGTGTCACTACCGCTACTAGCGTCTACTTTCTCACTTAGAACTCGATCACGTTCACGACACACGACACTTACAGTATCGACTGGTGCATTTCTTACCGAACCAATAACTTTTGGATTTTTGAATTTCCGAATCACTGGATGCCAGACCCTCGACAGTTGAAACCCGTCCTCTCGATTGAAATTTTTGTATTTTAGGATTTCTATAGCTTCTTTAACCATCCTAGGTATGTAATGCTTTTCTGTCGAGAGTATCTGAGGGTTATGCAACTAAAAACTCAAATAAAATAAAAACTCGCAGCAAATCAGTTACACCGTGAACATGGCACTTGTAACAGTGCCGAAATATCGGGAGCTCATGAAAACAAATGTACATGGTAAATATCTCGTTTTAAATAGTAACTACTATAGTCTTATGTAAATCTAGAAATGGGCCCTGGACTTAGATAAGTTTTTTAAATTATTCATGTTTATTGAAGATGTAAAACCAAGATGACGGTCAAATATATCACCAAGCTCTCAGGGGCGGCTATTCATTTTATTCCTTAGCTATTTTGATATTCTTTTGAGCTAACGAGAAATAGATTTATCATTCCAGCAACTGCGGCAATGATAGATTCGCTTTCATTATTCCATTTTATTTATTACGGTTATGTACTTAGCGTTTAGCGTCAAGGCTGGTCATACAAAATCTTTACTCACACTTTTCACCTTAGAGAATCAGATCTGTGCCCTTGAACCGAAATCGACCTATCACCTTAATACCCTTGATGATACTTATACCCTTTACAAAACTAGTCAAAATTTGTGGGGTTAAAGAAACAAAAAATTGGGATCCCTACTTTAAGAATTCCGTATTTTTTACAAGTGTACAACGCTATAAAAACAGATTGTAAGTAATCTCTTACTGCTTGTCATTTCCCAATTTGTTCCAATTGGGTACCTGCAGGTAACATGCCAAATAACAGCTCTGTAGTAAATTGTAACAGGTTTCTAAGCTATAAAGTTTATGCACTCTTGTCTGACGGACGAGATAAAACGCGTAATGCAGACGAATATGGTGAAATCAATAATACCTTTATTTGGCAAAAATGTTTCTGACCAACTCTTTTCTAGTGAATCGCAACAACATGGACATTTTCAATACGTTTAGTTCTAAAAAATGCCAATTTATTTCATGTTATTCGAAAGTTAAACAATAAATTTGGAATTCAATTTGTAAAAAAGTTTTAGAATAAAAAAACCTCTACAATTTCTTTCTTTTGCAACCTACATAAATTATTGTTCAATGTTTCGAATTTGTATGGTTTGGTTCTTTTTTAATATAGGTATAAGTATATTAACGCTTGCAGAAAAAATCTACATAATCTACCTAATTAAACTTTATTTGATAACATCATCAATCGTTCGTCAACCGATCTCGGAAAAGAGTTGAGTACAATTAGATATTTATATGTTCGTCTTATTTGCAACTCACAGTTCACGGGTACTTGGGTGCGTTGAAGAGGTCTCTAAAAAGATAAATGATCAATCCAACTAAATAAAAGTCATTCAGTTTGTATGAGCACGCGCTTATGTGCTAATTATGGCACCACAGATGCTCGCGGCTGATCCTGTGCTGAATGAAGACGATTAATGACGATCATCCCGAACGAGAGTCGCGACGACTTGCTCATTATTACAGTATGATATATCTCTTATACTTAATTTATGAGTAGGTACGGAACTGAATGCACATTGAGACTGATTAAGAGAAGTGTCGTTACAGAAGTGACTGTGGGCCGATTAATTGCGGCTGCTAAGATAAATAATTTGTCAAGTAGCGATCTTTAAAAGACATAGGTGTGGAAGGGTACGACGAGGAATCGCTTATGTGCTAATTATGGGCAGCTTCGCAGATCTGATGCTCGCCGCTGATACTATGCTGAATGAGGACGATTAATCAGGATCATCCCGAACGTTAGCCGCAGACCTGGCGCTGACTACTAGCTCATTATTACAGCTTACCTCTTATACTTCATTGAACACTACGGGACATTACGTTAATGCACATTGAGATTGATTAAAAGAAGCATGATAAAGGTGGCTGTGGGCTGACGACTCCTGAGATAAATAGTTTCTCGACTGATGACTTTGGAAGACCCAGTGTGGGAGGCCTCCAGAAAGGTAGACCAACGATATGGCCAAGAAGATCCGTTTGGTCAAGGATCCATTGGCCACCCACATCCAACAGATTGTAAGATCTTCTAATTGTATATACTGTAGTCATTGGAGGAGGATTTTGTCCAGCAGTGGACGTAAAGACAAAATTATGACGTGATTCTTGGTGTGCCTATGAAATATTCTCATCATTTGATAGGCTAAACTTAAAAAAGTAAATTATCGAGTATTAATCCAACTAAAGAAAGGCCATTAAGTTTGTATGAGCACGCTCTTATGTGCTAATTATGGCACCGCAGATGCTCACGGCTGATACTGTGCTAAATGAGGACGATTAATCACGATCATCCCAAATGTTAGTCGCAGACCTGGCGCTGCGACGACTTGCTCATTATTACAGCTTATGCTTCACTTAAGGCTAAGTTATACACTACCTATTTAATTGTTCCAAACGAAAGCTAATGACAATGTTACACCACGGGAAATGTTCATGTTTATAAGTTCTCGAATGTACCTTTTTACGGCAATGGCGGTGCTATAAGTTGGGTACTACATAATTACGCAAAACTTTTTAACATATCGTTAAATATAATCGTATCGTCAAATATAAGTATAGTGTGCTTGCATGAGTTACGTGGCCGTATTCGTAGTTATATGTCCGTCTCCTGCTAAAGTAATGGTAGGAGCGAGACGGTCATACTTTCGAGTGCCGCTGTCGCTATCGAATACACTTGCATGTAACTCCTGGTAAGCACCACCGAGATAGAAGCAGAGAGGTGCCCTCAAAGGGAAAAAGTGTAGCCAGATTTTTAAGTTTGTTTGTTCTCCGTTGCCACCCGTAAGGACGTCGCGTCTTTAAACACCTGTAAGGACAATTGATTCTAGATTGAGCGAAGTCGCCCATTTCAGGACGGGCGCATTTCCGCGTGGGCGAAGCATGGTATGGGCGCCTCTAGTATTGATCTCTTTAGTAAACACACAGTACGAAGCTGCTGACTCAGTCTATGACCTCAGGATAGCCTGCTGCTTAAACTGAGTCAGCAGTGCTTTTTTATACTACGACGGTGACAAACAAGCATACGGCCCGCATGCAACTCCAGGGGTGTTACATGCGCGTTGCCGACCCTTTAAAAAAAGTAGAATTCGCTGTGTTGAAAGGGGCAAGCTTTGCTCCATGGGTCCTCAGCTGCCAACACAGTGAATCCTCTTGGAGCTCTGGCGACCTCACCAACGGAAACACAATACTATGAGTAGGGTCTAGTGTTATTAAACTGCAGTATTCTGTAAGGTGGAGGTACTTCCCCAGATGGGCTCTGCTCCAGATTTGAGCGACACGACATTCGTTGTGCTGTGCCCTACCACACTAAACGATATGCATCCGTTGCGCCCATACCTCTCTTAACTTAGTGCTGCTGATATTCAACGCAGGCGAGCTTAAACGGAATAGTCCTTATTGCAGAACTTGGCTAGTTCTGTTGACTAAAGTAATATATTAAAGTCTGTATATATTGTGAAACATTAGCATTCAAAATGTGATCTCCCCTTAAATACTAGGACTAAGGCTGAAACAGGTTTAAGCAGTGTGTAATCGCCACAATTATCCCGGCTTATAACTTAGTATACTGATGAAGAAAGTTCGCGTTGACTCAGCTATTGACAGAGTTTTACTTCGTTAGGCGGCTTTGTAGAATCTTGGGCTTAGTATAATATATTTCAATCAATGCGCGAACAGAATCTTTTGTTAATGTATTTGTCATCTTATGCCTGGCGTTATCCCTTTTGCCAGGGAGCCTGGAGTCCGCTTTCCTACGATGAAGCGTAGACGCTGGTTGTACAAAAAGCGACTGCCATCTGAGGTCCTAGTATAAAAGTTGTACGACACTTACTTCTCGATCGCGTTAGCGTATCGAGAGTTCAAATTATGTTTGCCGTTTATTTAAATCATCTGGCAACTTTCATAAATTTTGACCCCACGATACGCTAACGCGGTCGAGAAGTTGATTTCGTACAAATTTTATACTAGGCCTTCTGATCTTTCAAAGTTATTTCGTAGTCAAGCGATTATTTTTAAGAGTTACGTTTTCCGATTTTTTAATACTCTGAGTGCCAGTGAGTGCTACGCGCTACGTAGCACGCGTATCGTAGCCGATTCCGTGGTTTTCCCGCTTTGTAGCGGAAAGCGACCACCCACAGAGAACTCCTCAGCGGGTTCCCGGCGCTCAGTGTGTTAATGTAAGATGGTTAGGCCGGTTTCAAAGATTTTTATATTTGCTTACAAAGTTTTATAGGTGTATTTTCTACTCTATCCATAATAGTAATGGTTGAGTTTCACTTGTTTATGTCGTCATCTGCATCAAAATAACGGTTTCTGTATAGCCCGATGGCGGAATGGTAGAAAGCCTTAAAATTTTTTTTATAAAGATAATACATAATACTTCAAAAGAATCAATGTAACGAGTAGGTTGAATTCCTGCCATAAAAAAACATACTTACTTACTTATAAAGTAGGCAGGTATCTGTCCTGGGAAATTCAAATCAAACCAGGATATTTATTTATCAATAATATCTTATGTGATCATGTACTAAAATAGCCGATCAGATAAACATTTACAAAATGGAGATTAACCGTTAGATAAACCGGTAAAAAAACAGATTTACTCGTAGCATACTTTCATCTTATTTATCCCTCTGCAAACGCAAAACATTTCAATATGTACGTGATCCCAATTTTTATTCCAGTATTTGGTAATCTCCCGTATTAATGATTTCCATGATAAAAAACGGAAAAGAATCCAACACATTCTTGTTGTTAGATATCTTGTTGTTGTTGTATTCTTCACGAATTTTCGTTTAAGCATTTATTTTATCGTGAATATTTTTAATACTCCAAGAGGCCGATTCCAAGTTTGAAACATGAGCAGCACGCCTACCACGAACATCGAAAATTGGCATTGACGGGAAAACGTCTTTGTCACTCCAATATGCAAGTGTGATAGAGATGGAGATACAAATCCGCAATCGTTCGATTTTCGTGGTATAGGCACTGGTTTTATGTTCGTTACGACAGCCTTGACACGACTCACATGGCATCTACATGTCAAACAAGTGCTAGCGAGATGCCAAATGCCGCGATGCAGTGGGTATCCCGACCGGATCTTAGAAAATAGCGAGGCTATAACCTGAGCAAAATTATTACAATAAGAGATTTCTAAATCTGAATACCGAAATAGTGTGTGGAACTTAACACTTTTGATGCTCCAAGCGTGGATTAATGTCTGTTTCACAAAGTTTCATTCTACATTTATTTTTGTTGTCCGTTTTTATTACCTACCTTTAAAGTTTTATTGTTAGTAAAATAGCCTTAAGCTTGTTTGTGGGACCGACTAAATTAAGTTAAGTACCATTACTTTCATAGGATAAACGATTTAAAACCTCAATTACGTTTTGAAATATATTATTAATTTAAAAATCTAGAATAAAAATAGTATTTATTTTTCTCAAACATGCAATGAAATATTGATGTCATGTTCCTTATAATAGGCTTACAATGGGCCTCATAAGAAGGCTCAAAATCACGCAAAGGGCAATGGAGAGAGCTATGCTAGGAGTCTCTCTGCGAGATCGTATCAGAAATGAGACCATCCCCAGCAGAACCAAAGTAACCGATATAGCTCTCCGAATCGCTAAACTTAAGTGGCAGTGGGTGGGGCACATTGCACGAAGAACCGATGGCCGTTGGGGCGGAAAGGTTCTCGAGTGGCGACCGCGTACCGGAAAGCGCAGCGTGGTTAGGCCCTCCACAAGTTGGACTGATGACCTGGTGAAGGTCGCAGGAGTCCGCTAGATGCGGGTGGCGCAGGACCGGTCATTGTGGAACTCTTTGGGGGAGGCCTATGTCCAGCAGTGGACGTATTTCAGCTGAAATGATGATGATGATGATGATGATGACGCCAAATCTTGTCAATACTTGATCCGTGGCATAAGCTAAGACGCTAAGAAGAAGAATACATTCTTTTTCAAAAGAAACACCTCTAACTTCCATCACAAAATACTGTTTGAAGAACGTATGACACAAGTCACCGGGGAGGAAATACAAACGAAGACAATTTTCGCGGTTCGTTACGTCTTAGGAAATATTTTTCAACGTGCGTTCATTCCGAGCACATAAATGTAGGAGTACATTATTATGCGTGTGAAAAATGTTCTTTGAAAACGTTATTGGGATAGCAAACGTAGCATACTTTTTGATTTTTCATGATAACGATTGAAATGGCTTGTTTTTGTATGTGCAAGCGCGTTACATGCACGATGAGACTTAAGGATGACTCACGCTAGAACGGGACGGGACGGGACGGGACGGGATGGGAAAATCTGTCAATTTCTATTGAAAGCGTCACGTAATACATCTAACTCTGAGCACACGGCAAACAGGCTTTTAAAAACGAAATAATATTTACTACTTCGTTCCGAATCTGGCTACTCAACTTCAGCTACGCGTTTAACCCATGAAATTAATATGTTCACTATACAAGTCCGATGACTAAATGAAATTGTTTGTCGTCGCCGTGCGGCCGTCAAAAAACAAAAATGTATCTTATAAGAATCTCATCCTTTAAGCATGCGAAAAAAGCACTAGAACGGGACGAGACGGGGCGGGATGGGAAAATCTGTAAATTTCCATAAAAAGCGTCATGTGACATCCAAGGGCTCCGAGCTATCACGTGATTCTTTCTACAGAAATTGACAGATTCAGATACTGTGAGTCATCCTTTAAGGTTAAAATAATAAGTTTTAAACAAAAATTTAATTGGCACCTACTTTTTTATTTCCAGATATAAACTGTTGTACGTCACGCAAAAGAGTTCAATCTCGACACTAGTAGTACAGTTACTTCTTGGCATTGACATATTAAATGTTATAGACACACAAAGCAGACCGAAAACAAAAAAATATGGGTTAGAATGACATTAGCGAACAATTGTGCATTGATGATGATTCAAACTATAAATGTTTCGTACGAAAAAGAGCTTACTGACGTAAGCATTAAGTGTCTAATTCGTACACAGAACTACCAACACTGTTAAAACTTTATTAGGCTGTTGGCACTTAACCAGACGTCATATTCCAAACAAAACTATATAGAAAGCGCTGCAAATGCAGCACATTTATTGCGTTTTTTTTTCGGCTGACATCCAGTTCATTTATTTTATTATATACCTATATGCTTTTTGGCCTCCTTGATGCGAGCCGTTTCATAAATTTTTGAGCGGCATTCATATGTTTTAATATTTTTTTTTGTTAGTAATATGGTCTGGTTATAAACACATAGTTGATGTTGATCAACTAGTCATTTTCTCTTTTGAACATGACGTTGCACGCAGTTGTCGGTCGCGGGTCAGTAGCGGCCTGAAGTTCACGGCGTGCAATAGAGCCATTTTGGCCGAGGTATATACACTTTATGGTTATCTAGATCTAATTCTGTGGATATAACGCACTTGCTTTGGACCCAGCGTTTCGTACCATTTTGCACCCAGCTCGTATTTATTGGGGCTTACGAATTTACTACGAGTGGTTAAGGACCATATCAAAAACAAAACCAGTTGATATTGTAAAGTTGGAATCGTCTACCTTCCAGAATTCATTAATACACATAGCGACCAGGTGCCATCTTTGTCATATTATGCCGCAAAACCTTCAGCGGGCCCTTAAGGCGTGTTATAAAACTTTGGTATAAATATGAGTTCGTCATGTTAAGTTTAAAAATGCATAGGAATGTGTATACCCAATTGGTCCCTTGAGAAAGGATAAGTGACTAAGCACCAAAGTAGATTGCCGTAGGCCTGTTCCCTAACGAAAATCGTAGTCCACTGATGAAATCTTTTGCAACTCAACTGCAAATCACATATCCTAAATATTTTGTAAATCGTTTTTTTTTGCACCAAAAACAGTAACAGTGTCAGAAGAAAACAAAGAATCAATAGCTTTGGGTAACAAAAGGAGGTCTGATCGCTAAAAAGCGATCTCTACCAGGCAACCTTAGGGTAGCGGGAAATTAAGAAAGCGTGTCAGTTAACAGGTTTATGTTCCTATGTTTTATGTTCGTTTTTAAGTAAAATAATCACATTTTGGTGAGTACATCTGATCCAAAGAGACTTAGGGCACACAGAATAGATGCTCATACCATTCTATACCGTAAAAGTCAATGAATTACCTGTATACTAGTGTGTAGAAAATATGGACTTAGATCAAAATGACGTATGACGGATAAGTTAGGCAGGCTAGGTTGGTATTTTATATTCCTAGTCAAATTATAACATACCGGGTGTTGCCTGTAACAGGAGCAATAAATTATATTGCAGCACTTTTAAAAATGATGTATTCCGTAGGTTTTCACTTTTTCATACAAACTAAATAGTATTTTCAATGTACGGTAACATCACATCAGCCTTATTGACGTATCTTGTCATAGTACAAAAATGACAAAATTCGCAGTACATTGCGTCTTCTAACAAACTTCAAAGTGTAATAAAAATCAAAATACACGTTATTTTAAAAATTCACCAAACAAACATTGTTCAGTTTGGCGAAGACTATCTACTATTAAATTTATTGCCTTTGTTACAGGCAACACCTACCCGGTATATCTATATAGATATATATCATTCCAGGTGGTACTTGGAAAAAAATCTGCCCGTCGGATGTCCCAAGTACGTTTTCTTGACCGCCCACCATTCCAAATTCCTACCTAAACCTATCCTCTAAAGTTGAACAAAATATTTTTTTTTGTTGTTATATAAATACCGCGATAACAATTGCGTACTGAAACGGCACAAATATGCTATTTTTAACTGTTAAAATTAAATCAAGTTCAGTAATAATACGATCATGACGCAAAAAAAAAATGGCTGACAATTTGTTCGCCTTGAGGGACGAGAAAGAAACGCTCGCTGTAGGGCCCCCATTATTTCCGAAGACATGAAGACTCGCTGTAGGGACCCCATTATTCGTGGAGACATGCGGCATACATTATATTCACTTGGAAATATTAGCGTATAATAACGTGAATTGTGATAAGAGGCGAAACGTTTTGTGAATACGAATTGTATTAATAATGCGGTCTTTACTTTGATATGCTAATAAGGTAAAAATATTGCTTTTTTATACTTTTAAAATACTTGAAAATATATTGGACAAATTAATCATCAAGAATTTTTAATACTTGCTTGCATGCAAAGTGATCTCATATAATAAAGACGTATGTTAATCAATAATGAAAAAAAAATGGTACGGCGCATTACAGGTTTTAGGTTATAGAAGTAGTTATTTAATTTTTATTGTTTTATTTAAAATTTTATTTTGTTAATTTTTTTATGTAATTTTTCATTACTTATTAAATTAAGAACTTATTTAATATAAAAAAAAAACTTTTATTGAACGAGCGAGTCTGAGTCTACTGTCACAATCCGGCGTTTGTGTAAGTATGTTTGTATGTATATTTTAATGTTTGTATAGTTGTTCGACGATAACTCCAGTACTTTTTACAGATTATCTTCAACCGGTTCTATGATCAAGGGCGCTTCGCGCGGCAAGAAGAAGCGCAGTTCGCCCGCACGCGTCATTGCGCACGGTTGTTGACGCTTAATAATCATAAAAATACGTGAACGTTATCGGTAATATTATTATAACATACCTATAATTATTTTTGGTCGTAAAACAATGAGTAACACAGAAGAACGGGACATACTCATGTTATCACTCTCTCGTCTCGTCGTCTATACTTATGAGTGCTATAGACAGATAAAAAATAATATTTTTTTATAATAATTATTTAAGCCAGTAACAAATCCATAATCTTGACAAGAAAAACCTGTCTTCCAAAAACCAATAACACAAGCACCCTACAGTCTCCTGAGTAGACTCTTATGTATTGCCTCTTCTGAAAGGGTTCCATATTGTGCCTTCTTTATTCAAGCAGCTGAATTAAATCCGAGAGCGATATACGTTTGTTATTGGCTTACATAATGTTGTTATTTGTTTAGTAGAATGTATGTAATGTTGGTAATATTGGTAATGTTGCCGTGTGGGTTTTATGTATAGTTATGGTACAGTTATAGCTCCATTTTATTGTTTGCATTGTATGTATGTCTTTCCCATCACGGAACAATGATGTTCTGAGCTATTGAGAAACGTACGCGGAGCCAAAGCCAATATTCAGAGACCTTTTCGACAATTTTATGAAATGTCAGTGTTCCCCCCCTCTTCCCCGCACTAAATCCTAGCGAGACGCCTAGATTACGACATCTTCCACATTCTGTCGCCATTCCAGATTTCGCTTTTTTCATTATTTTTGCTACCGTAGAAAAACTAGTGTATGATGTTACATACACTAGTTTTTCTAATATAGCAAAAATATTAAAAAAAACGAATGATGCGAGCTGTTGTTCATAATTGTTTCTTTCGACTCGACTAACTCTCGTTTTGTAACAGCGACATTTGAAATTTAAGAACCCTTATTATATCACTGTTGCATAAACTACTCTTTAAAACACAGTTCTGAAGCTAAAGCAACTCAAATAATAAACATAATATTCCGTATCGTAACCACTTTTACACGACAACCGGGATTTTTCCTCGTAATTTTTCAAGGGCTGTTACTTTATTCTGTACTTTTTATAGTTATTACCCAGAGGAATAGCGTGCTGCCAGCCGCTTTTTGTTTTTCCGAATTAGGTCGGCCGCACATTGTGAGATTCTAATGTTATTTTCGCATTACGATAGTGAGTTCACCCTAAAGGATAACTCACACTAGGATGGGACGGGACGAGACGGGACAATCTGTCAATTCCTATAGAAATAATTACGTGATAGCTCGGAGCCCTCGGATGTCACGTGACGTTTTCTATAGAAACTGACAGATCGTCCCATCCCGCTCCGTCCCGTCCCGTTAAAGAGTGAGTCATGATTTAAACGTACCCGGCTCTTACCTATTGGATTTTCGGAACTTTAGTGCGAAATTGAATCATAACAATATGATATTTACCACTCGCTTTGCGGTGCAGGAAAATCATCATAAGCAAACCTGGTGCATGCAGGATATAGAAAATTATGTAATGTTAAAACAAGTTATGTAATGTTTTTGATGGGATTTGATCTTTTTTTGTAGGCAGTCCTTCTATTGTATTTAAGTATGCATCCCTGTAGGTATACTGTTTTCATAAACGACACAAGTAACTTTGTAAATAATTGCATATGTATAGCATCGCACGGTACCTATGCAGAATCAAAAAACTCTAACCTAAAAAGAATAACATATGTAGTTAACCGGCCAAGTCTTTGTTGAACTGATGCAATGTGACAATAAAGCTAATAATTAAATAATAGCTCACAAACATCGGTTGAGAAATGTAACAAAAATCATTCAGGAAAAAACAATTTTTCCTGAATGATTTTAGCAATATGCGGCCAGCCTAAGAGAGAAAAAAATAAATGAAACACTGCCCTAGACGAAAAAAGTGGAGTAACTGCCTTTTTACAACCTTTTACGTAAACACATAATGGAAATTAATACATTACTGATATTACTTAAGTACTCCATATCTAAGAAAAACTATGTAATATGAATGAATGAATATTTTACTTCAGACGTTAAAGTCCATACACATTAATAATATTAATATAAATAATATCTTACACTAAGGTTAGTACTTATCATTATCACTATAAGATGATAGCTGAATGTACAGCTGAAAACTGCAATATATTGACAAATTAAAATCAATAATTAAGTTTCCAGTTAAGTGTGAGCTGTGGTTTCGCGTTAGCTGTCAAACTACGGCCGAAGCATCTGTCAAATAACCGCAACTAAGCGGCGTTTAGTTAATTAGCGGTTAAAATTAAACTGAAGTTTAGTGATTATTTGTGTTAATTTTGTTTTATGGCAATATTTTCACTTTTGTTCTGTATGACTAATAAAGCAGAATCATAGTTATGAGTGAGAAATTCGAGTAAGAAATGTTGATGTAATTATAAGCATAAAAATATCTGTAGGTGGTCTTAACCAACTTGTTAATACTTAGATCATAATAAATGTTCTCGATTTATCAGAAAGTGACGATTGGAAGGAGACTATTATGCAGCTAGTTTTTTAATGATCACCTTTCTTAACTCTTTTTGACAACGAATACTATAAGTAAATTTTCAAAACAATCGAACCAACTTGAAGAAAAAGTGAAGTGAGAAGAAGGATTTTTTTCATGGGACTCATTTGGGTATATGCCAATTTGCCGATATGCAACATTTTTGTAATTAACCGGATTACTGCGATTTGAAATTAGGGAATGACTGTTGAGACCTGTTTCAAAAATCATCCATAAAAAACTAAAGCATGTAGATGTCTAATAACTTCTTACTGCTGAACGGTTGAACAATGGGTGGACTTTACTTTATATCTGTATGAGGTTTACTATTTCCCAATATTGTATATACTTATTATTCTTTTTAACCCGTATGTTCTTTGTTATGCATTGATTTCCTTTCAAAATCTTACATTTATCACCATAATCACCTGCCGGGTGAAATAGTCGCTGCACACAGTACTCACGCATTCAAAATTAAACTTAAAAAATGGCTCGTAGAGCAGGCGTTCTATGATCATAAGGAGTTGTTTTCTAGTGTTAGTAACTAGGTTAGCTTATACTTACTATGAATTTTATTTACAATTGTATTTAAAACATTAATATAAATTGTATTTCTATCTAAAATATTGACATGTAATTGCTTATTACCAATAAATAATATGAATATGAATATGAATAATAATTTTGCTACTGCTATTATTTAATGCACCATTTGATGTATAGGTAGTATTTACACATCTTGTACAGTTTTTTGTTATCGCCCATAGGACAAAAATTAGTTTGTTTGTTGACTCAATAATTTTCCAAATATGTTTGAAAGGTTAGACCGTACTTACTAAGCCCGTAATTAATGACGAGTACAACAATTACAACAATAATACATAATACATAATTACATAATTAGAAGGCAAAATGAGTTCTAAAATACTAGCAAATGTAATAACGATTAAAAAACTACAAAAGCGGCACTTTGAACCGTAACTAAACTATAATTACTTTAATTTGAAATTAACACTCTCCCTGCCAAGCTCACGGTTTCACTGAAGCTAGAGAGCACGATTCTTGGCACCAAAACTGTAAGACTAGCACATGCGAAGCACCAGATTGTTAAACTAAATGTTTGTTTTATTTTAAGGGGATAGCACTTGGTACGATGTGGATTAAACAGGATATTTTCAAGTCCTGGTGTTGGTTTAAAACTAAAATATCGAAAAGACAACATCTTGTAATGCACACCTATGTTGAACAAATAAATGATTTGAATTTGACAAATATAAATATCTTTTTCTACTCGCCGACTTTAATCTGCCAATTACGAGTACATAGACAAAACTATAAGCTCATACTTTTCGATATTAGACAGTCCAACTCAACTATAATATTTCATTTCGATACGCTGTAGGCAACTATAATAGAACTTCATACAAATATTATACTTATTTGCGATGGCGCCTGAGACTTTGCCGAGCGCGCGCCTCACGCCTGCGCCGACCGCGCCGGCCTGCCGGCCATCTTTTTGTGTTACATCCTTGTTAAGTCAATGAAATTGAATGATGAAATTGTTCCTCCATAGATGATGATGATGATGACTCGTAGAAAAAGTATTGTATACAATCGTAATATAATTAAGTTTTTCAATCTCGTACCTTACTTAGGCCACTCAGCAAGCTTCGTGGCCTAAACACGGTACTCGACTGAAAAACTCTTCATTATATCACGATTGTATAAAATACTATTGTTTCTAAATTTAGGCACATTATAATGCACTTATGAACGTCAAAACTACCCCCAGTTAACCCTATACCACAACTTGAGAAGATAATTACCGGCAAGAAACTTGGTGGAATTTATTTTGACATTCGACAAAGACAAGTTTATTATTCTATGTCGGAAATGTGTGTTACAGTTTTTGTTGAGTGTGACCTAGGTGGGTAAAATAATAACTCTGAGTAAGATTTGTATACTTTCTATAATGAATGGATGCCTCGTAGAGAGGCCTTACTTCCGTCCGTCTGCGACTTAGCTCAGTGATCTTTAGTACAACAAGTTAAAAAAGCCAGAAGTGAAAAAAAAATAGCACCCCCTCTAACTTCTGAACCAGAAGTCCAAAAATATGATAAAATCATGAAAATTTGAAATAATAAAAAGAAATATATAAGTAGGGTTTATAAGTAGGTAAGGGGTCTTACTAAGCCATATGTTTAAAAATGTGAAGGCTTAAGGGTCACATAATAACTAACAATTATTTTTCTTTTATTCTTATTCGAAGAAAGACTTTTTAGAGCTGTTCCTTATAATAA
This sequence comes from Lathronympha strigana, assembly GCA_949128165.1. NCBI lineage: Eukaryota > Metazoa > Arthropoda > Insecta > Lepidoptera > Tortricidae > Lathronympha > Lathronympha strigana. The sequence continues at coordinate 2,513,088 of OX421903.1, forward strand.
AATAAACCATATAGTTCCCTAAAGTAAAATACTTTTGCTTCAAACTTAATAATACAATAATTTAAATTATTAAATGAATTACAATGCTCACTTATTTACAGGCATTTATAAACATTAAGTTTCATTAAAGTATAACAGAAAAGTAAAAGTTTAATATCCGGAGAAGTAAATTAATTAAGAGTATTAATTTCCGTACAACGCTGCTTGCTTCATCAGTGTTGTGAAGATTCGACTATTTCTTGCGTTTGCATATTAACGAAAGGTAAAAAAGCTCTAGCTATTATATAAGATAGAATCAGTATCACTACATAGTATAAAACTAAGTCGTTTCCCGCTGTCTGTATGTTTGCTTAAATGTATGCTTAAATCTTTAAAACTACGCAACGGTTTTTGATGCAGTTTTAATAGATAGAGTGATTCAAGAGGAAGGTTTATTTATATTATATGTATAATAATAACCCGTGCAAAGCCGGGGAAGGTCGCTAGTACTATATAAAACGGACGTCCAATAAAACTAATCATAATATTGATAAAGATAATTATAATAAAGACTAGAAATACCATTTCTATTTTTATCACAAGAGGCTTTACATGTTTTGATTTGACTGCATCAGGCATTCATCGTCGGATAGACAGAGTGTACTCACCTCCGCGGGATGATGCCCGAGCCGCGGAGGTCACAACATTACACTACTCTGTCTGTCTGACAATGACTGCCCGATGCAGCCTTAACCTATTGTGATAAAATTACGCGAGTTTTAACCGTTTAAGTTCAATGTCAGTATAAATTATATTCTATTTTTATTTTTAAATTAATTTTCTCTTAATTAATATAAAGGTAACAAACCCCAAAAAAAACGATATTGAATTAATAAAACCATCTTCAATAATTTCGCCGTCCCGTCCGAGCAAATCTCTCTAATAACAGGTTATTATTACAGAATTTTCCGCAAAAAAACACGATTTTGCTGTCAGACTTCAAAGTAGATTTATATTATGATAAATTAACGAGATCGTGATGAGGGTGGGTGACAGATCGAGCCTCAATATAGAGGTCTATTCAAACTCCAAAACAACCAAATTGATCTGATATTATTCCTACATTCCTGCGTTTCAACTCTTGTATTTATCTCACGTAAGTGTAAATAATAGCAAATCAAATTCTTCTTCCTAACGGTTTCCATATGTCACATATCAGGGAGCCTGACCTCTACTTTGGCAACTACTAAACTAGGCGCTAGTTTTACTAAAGCGACTGCCATGTGACCTCCTAACCCAGAGGGTAAACTAGACCTTATTGCTATTAGTCCGGCCTCCTCACGATGTTTTCCTTCATCGAAAACCGATTAATCAGTATCTAATGATATCTCGTACATAAGTTCAGAAAACTCATTGGTACACGCAGCCGTGTGAACCCGCGTCGGATTGTAAGTCGCGCGTTTATCGCTGGGCAACCATTGACCAACATGAGTCAATGGTTGCCCAGCGATAAACGCGCTACCATTGACTCAAGTTGCAATTTCAAAACTCCGAATAGGCTTCTTAGGAAAGCCAGTTAAAGTGATACATGAACAGTTAAATAGTCAAAACAACCCTTAGCGTAACCCTTTGATTTATTCACAGAGATTATCCGTAGTGTAAATTCGATTTGGTGTGATTACTTGTTCTTATCGGATGGGGTGTAGACTTATGAGAACCAATACTTGTATTTGGACCAATGACTATCTATACTGGATGCCAATAATTTTGATTGCTATTAATAGTGTAAATTTAAATTATAAATTAAATGAGATGTCATATACTACAGAAAAAGTAACCAAGGCCGTGTCCGTGATCGAATAGACCAGTGAGTAGTCTGCCACGAAAACAGGAGGTCGCTGGTTCGATTCCAGCTCTACTCATCTGGCCAATTGGAATAAAAAAAAAGGATTTTAATATTCCGAATCGGTATTAAATTTGGGGTTATGTTAATCTGCATTTAAAATATTCGTGTTTTCAAGAGTCGCAATTTTCAAGGTCGGAATTTTGATTATGAAAATCGAGAAACAACATATCGGAATATTTAAAATCAAACCACGATATATCTTCCGAGCAAATTAACTGCCTAACTTAAAAGTGATACTTTAAACGTCATACTTCTATTAGAAAATTACCCATGTGTGTATGTTTTTCTATGGTATATAGTTACCGAATTGTGGAAAATATTTGAGTTCGCTTAAAAAAAACCTTGTTAATCGGTTTCTTATTAGATAACACAGCATTACAAACCTTCTTTCGGCCTTATATATTAATCCATCAACCCATACTCAAAATTTAAAAAGCATTAATACCTAAGTCTCTGCTACTGAAAATAATATCCAGACATGTTTTTTTTTTAATTCATAATTGAGAGTAGGTAGAATTAAGATTATTGCAAAGCGAGAAAGAGGAGGGGAAGTAAGTTTAATGGATTCTTCGTAAACTCCTGATTCAAAATCCAAAAACGATAGTGAATTAGTAACAAACAAAGTCAAGAAGTTTGAAACCTTAAGTAAGATAAGTATAACAATATTTAGAAGACGCAAACAAATATAGACAGGTATAACGTTAATGGATGGCTTCCCAAAAGTTGTCTGAAAGAGATCGTTTTTTAGTAATAAAAGCGCTTGTTCTCTCAATGTTTTGTAAATTGTTTTCTTTTGTTAAGGGAAGTAAAGAGTATTTTTTTTTTTTTTATTATTATTCAAAAGGTGTACATAGTTACATTAATTGGTATTATAACCCGCCAAACTGAGAAACCAGTTTGTTGGCGAGATCGCGCTCATGCTATCTAACAATAGGTAGCTATATGCACCTAGTAATTATTATACTATAATACTTTATAACTAATCCTAAAACATAAACAAGAAACAAGCTTTCTACAACATCAATGTTAAGTTCTTAACACGTTAAGCAAACCCTGGCGTTAATAATTCACCTACAACTTTTTTTTATTAATTTTAAACTAAGGAGGCATGGAAGGTTATTTTTCAATCGATCGAATCGATCTATATAATAAAATAACTAAAACATACTTACAAATTTATTAAAATTGCATTAAAAATCATTGAGTTTTTGTGAGTATTTGGATTTCACGTGAACTTTTTGGCATAGAATCGTAGAGCGATAAAAGTTCCCTGAAATTAGTTGTACAATATCCGAAAAAATAACAAGAAATATAAATGTACCAAAAAAAATATAAATTGTATGTAGGTTTGCTTAATAACTAAATACTAATACTTTGACACTTAATGTCACCATTGACATTTAATAGGAGGAAACCATTTTAAAGATAAAAAATAAGATAAATGTATATTTTCGTATTTTGCTTAGCTGATAATAATAATTATTATAACGCTTAAAGCTTAAAATATCATCAACCTGTTATTTTTAAGTTCCGCAAAGAAATACTTTTACTTATTTAGTCGCAATATCAAAGTTACTTAAACAAGAACTTAAAAAATTACTCACCATCAATTAAAAATTCAATCACAAAAACACTGAAACATCCACAAGCACATTTAAATAATTACATTTCGGGGCAATTTTCTTAAACAATCCGATTTCCATGCAAATAGCCTTTAGGATCACGCTGTCTTACGCAATTAAATTCAGGATCGCGGTATCGGGATTTTCGGCGGTCGCGAATTCGCGGCGCGATGCGTGCTCTCGCGGCAGCGGCGGGGTTCAGACTGAGATGACAACGCGCCCGAGTATTGAAATGGTGCATCCGCAATTCATCTTTGGTGCAATCGCATTTTTCGTCCTTAAGGGTGCTGAAGATTCCATAATGGGTAGCGGGTTGCCCTCAATTCTTTTAACGTAAAATATTTTGTTTCAAGTTTGATTTCGCAAATATCTTTTTTTTACGAATCTGTCGCTCTAATTTATCATATTTGTTTACATTTTTGGAAATATCGTTTATCACTGATTCGTATAGACAATGTCACAAATATGTATAAGTACAACTAAGACTCTTACAATGTATCTAATATGGTTTTAGTTCTATAGATATTTTTGAAGAACGGTACAAACAAATGAGTATATATTTCAGACATAAATGTCCATTGGGGTTATATTGAGATAAAACAGGCATATTAACAAGAAACAAAAGCTTAAAATATTGGCAAAACTAATTAAAGGGAAAATTAAAGGGTCCCGGCGCATGCAGGCAAAGCTAGTGCTTTAGAAAAGGGCTGTCCCACCTTTCCGATATAATGCTCAGGATTCTATCGGGACTGTCCTGGAGGCCTACTACGAACCCACTCCGTTCGTTCGATAATCTATTTACCTCTTTATCGCTAGAATATGCGAGAGCAATAGAGAGGGATATAGACGAACCAACCTTCGGTATCCGACTATCAATGGGCAAGACGACTAAAAAATCTGTTTAGTCCGTCTTTTAGATTATTAAAAAATATTGGTACACATATTTTGTTCGTCAAATGAAAAATGACGAAAATACAGTGAGTTCAAGTTTCGCGTAACGTCACTATTAAGTCATTCTTACCTAGTACTCCTAGTAGTGGCGTCACAAGCCCTCACCCCGGAACTTTGATGCTCTTTATCTTCGTCAATTAGTTAAATTGAAAAAGGAAAAAATACGTCTCTAATAATTTTAGATAATCTAACTGACGGACTAATTACAATAATAGTTTTTCAACGTAGTCGTCTTCCCTATTGAGGCACATCTCCGCTCCGAATCCATCATTATTAGACGCGTATTTAGAAGCGTTGTCACACGTGTGACTACCCGAAAGAAAGACTTTTGACAATATTGATAACAATTGTGTTTAATGTGTTAATAAGTACCTTGAAATAACAATAAGGAAATATAATTAAAACAAAAAGTCAACAAAATATCGGTGCCTGTGGTGGTGCCGAACTAATTTTATCCAAAATTGCGTGAAACTCTGTGAGTCTGAGTGCTGTACAGGGCTCGAAACGTAGGGTCATGTTGTTAATAAAACGCGATTAATCCATTCCAAAGTTTTTAATTTCAATAAATAAAAATCGCGGTACCAGAAGACATTTTTTATAACTTAGAAAACAATAAAATATGTCCTTTAGCATCTATTTTTTTTTTTCACATAGCTGAACTACCAACTCAGATTGAAATAAAAAAAAATATCTTATCTTAAAGATTTGAACAATCTTTACAGACTTAAATTAAATAGAACATTCTACAGAACGGTTTTCTTGGAAAAGAAGATTAGGATATCGCTTTGATACTTTGTAACTCAAACAGTAAAAAGATAATAAATTACTTTTATTTCAACATTATTGCCAACGTAATTTTCTAAATATACAATACAATTACTAGGTATTCTATTGAAGTCAAATAATTTACTGTCGAGAAGTGTCGGGTCACTAGAATTTACTTGCATAATTATAATGCATAATTAATTAATAAAATTTATAATGCATAATTATAATCTTGAATAATCCATACTAATATTATAAATAGGAAAGTGTGTGTGTCTGTTTGTTTGTCCGTCTTTCACGGCAAAACGGAGCGACGAATTGACGTGATTTTTTAAGTGGAGATAGTTGAAGGGATGGAGAGTGACATAGGCTACTTATTGTCTCTTTCTAAAGCGAGCGAAGCCGCGGGCAAAAAAATACTCTTAAAAATCTCCAAATATCCCAAAATAAAATAATTAAAACGCTTTTTAGGTATGACTACTTCAACTTTACTTTAATAATACTTGTATACTGCTTCGAAAAATAATAGACAACAAAATCCATTCACAACTAACTTTTAAAACGAATTTACAAAAACGTTTACGTCCTCTACGGAATTCTAACGATCTTTATCTTCAACCAACTAGAACCAAAGGCGGCAACAAAAACATTAGCTATGAAGGTGCACAGTTTTACAACAGACTGCCTAGAGAAACCAAAGAGTGCAAAACTGACAATGATTACAAACGCAAAGTATTAGAGAAAGTACGTAATACATAATGTTTGAATCCGGCCCTGGCGAGCGTCCTCATGGGAACAAAAGATAACGCATTTTAAGAAACAGTGCTGTTCGACCCAAATCGCATGTGTTTAGAGTTCAAGATGCAATTCACCTAAACTGCTAAAGCTTAGCAACAAAGTTGCAGGTAGCTAGTTATTTAAAAATAAGGCAACTTCTGTTTAACTTAGGTAATATATACCTACGGGTAAAACACATTCATTTATGCTCATGTTTTAAACAAATCATGTAATTTTTTTTCGTACATAAGTTCCAAAAATCTCATTGTAACGAGCTGGCAGGATTTGAAGCCGTGACCTTCGGATTGACCTCTCTGCTACGTAATTTTACGCTACAAAAAATATTGCTACGAAATTTCATGGCACTATATAAAATGCAAATGTGTGTAAATGCAAATATTTAATGTAAGCATTACAGATGACTCATACTAGAACGGGATGAGACGGGACGGGACGGGACGGGACTTGCTGCCACTACTTGATGCCAAGTTGTGGTGGCATCCAATAGACTTGATCTTTTTCTTTAGTATACGACATCTATTTTCAATTTCTAATGTATATTTCTTGTGAATGTGTATAGATCGAAACTAAGCACTTATATGAACATCTGTGCTCCCAGCATTCAGCTTGGCACTCGCAACCTCGTGGGATTAGAGTAACAACTCCACAACAATGGAGCTTAAATGTTCCGTTGGTAGCTGTGGCTATAATTAACATGTTAGGCGTTATCTGCGCGTGTTATATTCGATATATTTGAGCATAAATATCTGTATATGTATTTGGTTTTGGGCCTAAGAATGGGTCAAAAACATCACAATGTTTGGTTGGAGTCTTTCCGGTGGAGTATTCAAAAGTTAAGGGCTATAAAGTCTTATCTATAATAAAGTATTCTCCGTTTCTATTGCATTGTACAATAATAGTACATTACATACCAAGGCCGTTTAAGTGGGAAATGTCTCGGATTCCATGTAATTGTCGGCCGAGGCGAAGCCGAGGTCGACTAACATGTGATCCGAGGCTTTCCCATTTACCGGCCGAGGTTTGTATACTATTTTTCAGCCCGACGGAGCCGGCAGGCGGTAATTTAGTTTTGCGTAAAGTGGCGCTTACCGGCCGGAGGACTGAAAAAATCATAACTAGGTACATGTCCACAAGTTAATAATTGACCACAGGAAAGAAAAAGTGTGTCTTCAGCTGAAATGTAGATGACATTTATCAAAAACCCCCCACTCGTTTGTGAAAACTGAGTAACCACTCAAGCGGTGCGTTCTGCACAAAAAAACAATTGCAAACGTAGGTATGTGAACGACCTCAGAAAATGCTGCTCAGATTTCCTTTAGAATTTATAACGGGATAATTACCATGTAGGTATGTTGTTCCAATAAAGCACCCAATATTTCGGCACTGTTGCAAGCGCCATGTGTTCACAAGAAGAAAAAAAACGTCTAGTTCCCTTTAACAGATTTATTTATTATATGTTACAACTTGATTCTGTTTACTGATTCATAAATAATTTTGCTATTTTGCTTTTGCATAATTAATTGCTGTTAATACTAGAATATGTAAAGAGATTTTTCGAGAACTAGATTTTTTTCTCATGCATCAGAAAATGGTGGTCTTTACAATAGTAAACAATAGTAAACAAGTAGTTAAAGGAATATGTCCTAACGTCTTAATATAAATTAACTGTCATGCTGCAAGTTTCCAGTTGAGGTCTTCCCACAAACCATAGCGATCTACCTCTTACGGGTTCGCTTATTTTCCACGTTGTCACTAGCACTACTGTCCGCTTTCCCACTTGAAACTCGATCACGTTCCCGACACACAGTATCAACCTGTTTATTTCTTACCGGAAGAGTCTCAATTCTATTTGTGTACTAGGATTGCATACAATCTGAGCAGTGCCCCACGTCAAAAGATAGTCAATGAGGAACCCTTAGAGCAGGGCGCCTACCACGAATATCGAAAATTAGTCTCTTTGTCACTCTAATAATATGCAAGTGCGACAGAGATGGAGATACAAATCCACAATCGTTCGATTTTCGTGGTAGACGTGCTGGATTATCTATCCAATCTTGTCATAATAGGTACTATAGGTAGTGTATCTGCACCTACATCGGATAGAGGTCATAGTATGACCCCGCCGCGGCCGAGTTCTAGGCTTTAACTAAACTCGTAAACTAGTTTCAGCGACACGTCCGGAAAACGTACACGCTGCAATATAATAGGTACCGGGGTCCGACGATAATAGGACATGCAATCTCTAACAGAGGTATGGGCACAGCGGATGCATATCGTTTAGTGTGGTAGGGCACAGCACAACGAATGTCGTCTCGCTCAAATCCGGAGCAAAGCCCATCTGGGGAAGTCCCTCCACCTCACAGAAAACCGCAGTTTAATAACACTAGACCCTACTCATAGTAATATGAATAATAAGCGAATGACTGACATAGTTTTAAGAAATATTTATTGACCTAATTAATCTTATTTTATTATTATTATTTTATTTTTAGTTTTTTTTACTGACATATTTTATTTCTATTTGTACTCGTTTATTTTATTGATTGTAGGTATTGTTATATGGAATTTTATGTTCTGAAATAAATTATTTGAATTTGAATTTGAATTTGATAGTGCAGCTGTGTTTCTGTTGGTGAGTAAGGTCGCCGAGCTCCAAGAGGATTCATTGTGTTGACAGCTGCACGCACGCAGCAGCACGGAGCAAATAGTTGTCAACACAGCGAATCCTCCGAATCCTCCTTTTTTTTAAAGGGTCGACAACGCGCTTGTAACACCTCTGGAGTTGCAAGCATCCATAGGCTACGGTGACTGCTTACCATCAGGCGGGCCGTATGCTCGTTTGTCACCGTCGTAGTATAACATTTTTTTATCATGGTATTGGATTGTATGACAATCCCGGGATTTATAATGAATCCCGGTATCGTCCATATAACAAATCCCGTGATTGCATGCCCTAGATGTCAAACTACAATGTCAATGGAAAAGAATGGTTTATATATACGTAACTTGTATTTTATGCAACAGTGTTATAATAATAACTTATATTTGTTGCATACGCTAGTTTTTCTACGACAGCTAAAATAGCGAACAAAGAAAAATCTCGATAGGTGGCAAAATGTGAAAGATGTCAGACTAAAGAAATTAAAAAAAAAACAACGGCGCTCATATATTGAAAATTCATAGGAGCATCGTTTAACAGTTTTATTATGGAGTGCCGTGGACAACGTTACAATGTATACTTTTTTAATATCGCTGTCAGTCATCTTATTGACAGATAGAAGAGCTGGAGTAGAAAAATACTCGTATATTATAATTTCAGATCCATTAGGAACCATCGGAACACGCTGAGATTGGATCATTTTTGTGGCACTTGCTCTATTGTTTTGTATGTATTAAGGATGAAAGCGTCACGTGATACCTCGGAGCCCTCTGAGGTCACTTGACACTCTCTATAGTATTTCACATATCGGGCAGGGCCCGGTCTACTGTGAATCATACTTTATACTTGTGGTAAGCATGACATCTCTGAGCTTTCCGAGCCGATTATGTGACGCTTTCTTTAAAAATATACACCCCGCTCCGTCCCGGTTCCAAAAATTTTTAGTTTGAAAAAATATATATTTTAAAATTCAACCTAAAATTTGCTGTTAGTAGTAAAGAAAAATGAAAAAATTGCACTCTTCGTCACAATACTGACCCAGCATTTTAAGGGGCTACCCGGCTGTTTCACTGATATTTCACTGTTTTTAAAGTGAATAGGCTTTGTTCAGCTCCAAGCACAACGCTTGAAAAAAATATATAATGTAGCTAGGTATTTGGTCTACATTTGGTTCTACTAAATTGTCGAAAAACATGATACATCAAGAGAAAAAAAAAAAACCGTAAACCCTTTTTTCTACCTTAAATCTATATCTACTCCCTCATTATGCCTTGTAAGTACAAGAAACTAAGACAAGCAGTATATATTTATGTTAAATTTAAACGCATCTACTGATTTTTGGATAGGTTTTGTACTTTTTGAGAAAAAGCTATTACACGCATTTTTCCGAAAGCGTTTTCGGCTCGAGATGCCTGCGCGGGCGACGGGGGCCTGTCGTATAAGATGGCACTAGTAGTTTATAGGGTTGCGTCCTAGTACAAGGAGCTCTTCCTAGGTGGGAACTTATGCTTATAGACGTATTGTATAACCGGTGAGGAATGTAAGCGGGAGGGGAAAAAAGCTCAAATCGCCGAGGTCATTGGCATAGGGGACGGCCTTAATATGGGACGGTTGAGGCGCTCCGCCACCATTCTCAAGATACTGTTATCGTTCTCTTTCACTCGTCTCCGCAGGCTACCCTTTTGCGTCTGATGGCATGGAATCCATCCGTGTGCGCCTCAGCAAACATGCCGGGCGCACTACAGTGGCGACAACAACCTGAAAATGTTGTTATACTGGACCCGTAACGCATTACAAACACATTTCGTGTGACTCACCCATACACTGCACGTAGATGTGCAATTTAAGTGTTAGCTTGACCGATGTAAAACCTGCAAATCTACGGATGAGCATGTTGCCCCTGACTGCTTGGACCCTCCTTTCTCTTTCTTCATCATCTAGATCCCCTGTAACTAAGTGATCGAGATACTTAAATTTATTTACAATCTTGAGAGCTACTCCGCCCAACATGATCCTAGGAACGATTTGTTATATGTACGTGCTTTAAAGACCAACATATCACTTTTACTTGCATTGTAACTAAGACCATGCTGATCAGCGTAGCTCTCACATCTGCCAACAAGCGTTATCCTTAGATATGAACAACAGAACATTCATTTGTTTATAAACAGTGCCACATCGCCCTTGAGAAATAGTCGCCCCTCAAGTCCAAATGGAAAAGCCGAGTAATCAAACCACTGAATCTAATTAGTGAGAAAGCCAAGACGTTCCCGTACAAATATACCCGCTTTTAGGAATTTAAAAGAATAACTCAGTCCATTGTGTCTAATTACGCAGCGACAAGTCGCGGAAAGGGCAAAGCAGAGCACCTGTTCGCGGATAGAACTGTCGCAATTTTGTTAAAATTAACTAGTATGTATTTTACAAACACAACGAGTTTAAATTTTTGACCTACTGTAATTGTCTGTCCATGTAAAGGGTACTCTTTTTATATTGTGCTGTATGATAAAAATCTCTCACAAGCTGTTTACTATTCGCGACAGGAAAGATTGACTCTGAACACACAAGTTTTATTTTTTGTGGACAATAGTTAACAGCTTGTGAGCATTATCATACAGCTCCATAGAGAAGGTGGACGGGTTTCTTATAATGTGGAATAGGGTTAAATAATAAATTCAACCTTTATAGCCCAAAACTTTTGAGTAGTCCACCGGAAATACGTGTAAAATTGTTTTTTATTTGATCTGAATGTATTCTTGATCCATAACTTGTAAGGTTTTGTGTTATCTGTTGTGGTATCACTGAATTAAGCCTACGAAAGACCTGCAGCCTCACCATGACTTCTTAAGGCGATTCAATTTAGGTTCTTAACTTTGCTTAGTTGTATGGCAGCGACTTAGTTTAGGTCCTAAACTAAATCGCGTTAACACGTCATGGTAAGGACTAAGGACCCAGCGCCTTTTAGCGGCTTCTTAGCCGACATTATGCTGAGGTGGGTCCATTTTGTGATGCACACACAACTTAATATTAATATTGTTTTATTTATTTATTTAAACTTTATTGCACAAGACAGAAAACTGTACACATAGCGGACTTAATGCCAAATGGCATTCTCTACCAGTCAACCATAGGGCTAAACAGAGACATTTAAGTTGGTGCAGGAAATAATTATTTCAAGGGAACAATCAACTGTCACAATGAATTCTAGAAACAAGGCTATAGCTACACATACAATTACACATATTACTTATATAATAATCAAATAAACTAATACATACCATTCGTATATCTAACGGATGGAGGAAATTACGTATATTCCTCAGTAAAGAGATGGTAGCGGTAGCAGTCGTTTGAAGACGGGTTTGCTTGGGGCTTGTCCAATACGTAGAGGTAGCGAGTTCCAGAGACGGAAAGGTTGTTTTGTTTTACGTCTGTTTGTTGTGATCGTCGCATATCCTATATATTTATTTTATTCTTCTTTCAATAAAACTAGCTTTTGTCCGCGGCTTCGCGCACGTTAGAAAGAGACAAAAAGTAGCCTATGTCACTCTCCATCCCATTAACTATATCCACTTTAAAAATCACGTCAATTCGTCGCTCCGTTTTGCCGTGAAAGACGGACAAACAAACACACACTTTCCCATTTATAATATTAGTATGGATATGAATTTTCTAAAAGAACAAATTCTATGACTTTCTCAAGTCTACAGGAAGGAGAGCCATTAGGAGATTTCATCTCATTAAGTATGTAAATATCACAGGTGCAAATGGAAATTCTCAGGCGGCAATTGGATTATTAACGATGATAAAAAGTCGACTGACTAATTGTGAATTGCGAGAGCAAACGGCCTAAACCAAATTAAGAGAGAATTAAATTTGTATAGAAGCTGGAGCGAGTTGGTTCAGTTCAAGATTTTCGAAGGATTTCTTATTATGCACTTGTGAGTGTGCTCTAAGTTTGCATAAAAGTATAAAACAATCAAAGTCAAAGGCATTTATTTAAGTTGCCCAAAATGTATTTGAATGTCGAAACAGATAAAAACAATACAGAAATAAAAAATAAAATCCCCGATATTTTTTTTAATTATCAGGGTCGAATTCACTTTGATATGGAGTCGAATGAGGTCGAGCAAGTCCAGATCTGCCAGAATCAGGTTTTTGGGATTTATTTTGGAAAAAGCTCAATCACTTAGGCAATTCTACAATTACTACGATTAACATGTCAAACATTATATAAAATTAAAACATTAGGAAACGATAATAATGTCAATAGAGTTCGTCTATGCTAAGTTTTCTATATTTTAATAGCACAGACTGACGATTAAAATAACATCCTAAAGTCTAACAGTTCATTTGCTAGGCAGATATAACGTTTGACTTTAAATGTAAATTAAAATAACAACAACCGATAAAAACAACTAAACTAACATAAAGTAATTCATTCATTCACATTCTGTTCGTTCATTCCCATCTACACTCTTGTCAATCCCACGCCAAATCGGCCGTTTTAAACGTGCGTGCAGCATTTCGTTCAGCACTTCGTGCTCTGGCGCTGTAGGCTCAAGAATGAGTCACACTATAACGGGACGGGATGGGGCGGGATGGGGCGGGATGGGACGATCTCTCAATCTCTATAGAAAAAATCACATTCGAGCACGGAGCTCTCGGAGCTTTCGGAGTCCCCTTAAATGAAACAAAAATAACACAAAAATATTTCACAAACTTGCAAAATCTTTTGTATAAAAGATGACACGTGTACAACCTTACCATAACCTTAAACTCATATATCACTACTAGATAGGTATTAGACGTAGTCTGGTAGGTTAGATACAAATAATTCTGTCCTAACTTAAGTTCTCAAAGCACCCAAATCCCGAAGTATAAGTAAACACAAGATAAATTAAATCGCGTAGACAATCGAACACCAATTTGATTGATTGACGCTTACAATGGGTATCTCAAACCCTCTCAAACCCTCTATTGAAAGCTTAATCTGTAATCGATAGACTTGACACCTACAGTAAACCTTTAAATGTTAGGTAGAACCACATAGAGCGTTTTTAGAGATGTGTTCAATTTAATTCTCTCAGACATGATCGGAAATGTATGCATTAATGTCACGAAATGAAGACATGAAGTTTTCTGTTTATGGCTCCCCACATTTACTTCTTGTACCGTCTCTTAGGCCGTGAAGTAATGTATGGCGTAAGTATGAACGAAACATTATTGTCCGCTGCTCTAACTTTTAAAATTTGCGTAGTAACACTAAACTGACAAAGGAAAAATTACATACAGCCAACGACCACTAGATACTTGCGACATTAAAAAAACAAAATCTATGGTTCTATATATATTTATGTGCGGTTAAACATGGTGGCAAATTAAACAATTTTTCCTAAGTAACTTAAAAGTAATAATTTGCCACCTTTATTATTTTTATGTAAATACCTAGTAGTTATTTTAATTTTAAGATTTCCTCACAATTTTTGAGAAAAGCATTATAAAAACCTAGGCCGGAAGAGAGATTGCAGGACTTGTTTTATCCGTCTACCACAAACTCGTCCCTTACTTCACGGCCTCTGCAGTAATGTACTATATTTGAATCAGTGTTACTTTGAGGAATTCTATATTAATTGCGACGATAATTTTACAGATGTGCATAAAGATTGGACCTCGTATTTTCACAGAAATGCCAGAATGTGTCATGATATTTCAGTTAACTAGTGTCAGTACTAAAAGTACCGAGGTCGATTGAAGAAGCATAACAAATACGAGCGCTCTCGAGAAAATTTGAGAAGATTTTAGGTAGAACAGGTTGGCACTAATTGACTAGCACATTTGGCGGAACAGCAAAGTAACATTACTGTATTGTATTAAAGTGGCAATAGGCCAGCCACAAAGCGCGATCGGATGGCCGATGGGGCAAAAAAGTCCTTCAATAGAGACAATAGCAAACGCAGTGTGCGTCGGCCACCTACGACATGGACTGACGACCAGGTGACAATCGCTGGGCCTCGTTGGATGCAGGTGGCTGTAGACCGGTCGCGCTGGAGATCTATTGGTGAGGCCTATGTTCAACAGTGGACACTTACAGGCTGGAATGATGATGATGATGTATAAAAAAATTCCTACATTTAAATATCACACCTGAAAACTGCCAAAGGTATTAAGGAGGACTCAGGGAAGTGTTGAAGACAGCTCGTAATGAATTTTAATGAAATATAGATACCGCCCCGTACCAGTCTTGTGTTAGTCATTCTTTCTTTACACTTACCCAAGTATTTTAAATTCTCGGTTTTTTTTTATTTTAACACAATTTTCCAACTTTTTCTGAAAACTGATGCGTGTACTTAGAGCAAGGCCACAGGCATCTTGCCTCTTAAAATGATTGCATATACTCGAGAAATTCGCCAACATTCATCGAGACCGAGTGGCCTAGTGGTTATGGCGTAGCCGGGTAAGCTGAATACCTAGGTTTAGTCGCCAGCTTGGCCTCCGATGGGCTATATGAAATTTATTTTCAACTTACGATTTGTAAATAGTAGTTTTACTGCTTTAATAACAAGTCAAAATACCTATTGAATTAAATAATATGATGTTTCAACAAAAATTTATTTAGAGGACCTATGACAGAACTATCCACATTGACCAGAATGTCAAAACCAGCAACGAAAGCATGACATCATGTTTCAGCGGTTACAGAAAGGTGAGAGAACCCTGCTCTCCTCCAACGGTGTATTCAGAATCGTACTTACCGCAGTTTCAGCGGATAACTTCATTAGGCCAACTTTCATCCCTGGCGACAGTGATCGATAGGACACCAACCCAAATGATACTCCGCATTATGAACAAACTTCGTTCGATCCTCTTGTTTTATGAAATATGAGCGCTATTGACAGTGATGGTAATTTATTGAAATGTCACGGGCAGCTTTTCGGCTCGGCTTTTGAAGCCTTTTATGTCCAATGGCAATTAATTGAGGTAAACAAGACGCAGCTGATTTGAGGGTGTGTCGAACGGCGGGAACGCTTAGGTGAGTTGTTAAAAAAGTTTTACCGTATCCGATGAAAATTTCGTTTTATATTTTGGGAACAGGAAGGTACAGATTTTTTCTAAGGGTTGGTGGCGCAGCGGGAAAGCGTGTGACTTACAATCCGAAGGTCGCGGGTTGAAATCCTGTCTTTCTGAACTTATGTACAGGCAGCTACAAAGGTAATACAGCCAAAGTGCCACAAACAGGTATACAGGACTTTATTGACTGGACATTAAGGTCGTGGCATATTTTGGGCACTTTGGCTGTATTTATGTCTTGGTAGCTGACTCTACGAAATATCATTTGATGTTTACCTATTGCTTTTGGGTGAAGGAAGAAATTTTGAGGAAACTGGTCTAATCCCAATAAGGTTTGGAACCTTCTGGGTTTGAAGGTCACATGGCAGTCGCTTTTGTAAAAATACCGTCCCGATACAAAAATACCCCGATGACTTTAATAAATTGAATCGCGTTAAGACGTTATGGTGAGGCCCCAGTTGTATGGCAGCTACTCAGATTAGGACCTAAACTGAATTGAGTTAAGACGTCGTGGTAAGGCCCCAAGCATCCTAGGAAAAAGATCTGGCATTCGAAGGGACACAAACATACAAAACCTCGATTAATGGTAACAGTAAGCTGTGCCAAATAGGCGAACAGGGGTCGTATACTCGTATAATTTTAGTACAATGCTCGAATAAAGCCAAATAACCTGATTATTTTTTCAATTGCCAGGATTACAATGGAAAACCTGGAATGCACTTAAAATATAATGGAATGCACTTTTGCCGGCTTCTTCGCTTGCGTTAGAAAGAGACAAAAAGTAGCTTATGTCATTTTCCATCCCTTCAACTATCCACTTGAACAATAACGTCAATTCGTCGCTTCGTTTTGCCGTGAAAGATGGACAAACAAAGAGACACACTTTCCCATTTATAATCCGAGTATTAGTATGGCTGTCAAATTAGTAAATGTTGCTACTTTTGAAATCGATGCCATTGTGATAGTAATACTTCAAATGTCGTAATTATTATTTGATCAACTGCGTAAATGAAACGTACTATCGATTTTTTGATAAAAATAATAGTAGTTCTTTTTTTCAACGACGAGCGTTGGTGGCCTAGTA
The DNA here is from genome assembly GCA_949128165.1 of Lathronympha strigana. Taxonomy (NCBI): domain Eukaryota; kingdom Metazoa; phylum Arthropoda; class Insecta; order Lepidoptera; family Tortricidae; genus Lathronympha; species Lathronympha strigana. The sequence continues at coordinate 2,529,923 of OX421903.1, forward strand.
GTTAGAACATGTGACTTTTAATCCGAAGATTCACACCTCGACTTGTACGGTACAAGTCGAGGTGTGAATGGTACGTACAATGGTACAAATTGTACCATTGTACGTACCGTATTTTTTTGGAACTTACATAAGAAGTTTCATTTGATATTTAGTATTTAGGTACCAATCGCTATTCGTTGAAGAAGAACATCGTGAGGAAACCAGATTCATCCCGATGGTTTAAAGGTCAGACGGCAGTTGCTTTCGTAAAATTAGAAAACGCTAGGAAGATTAGCAGTTTTTTTTTATCAAAATGATTTTATTTTATCAGTTAGTAATGTATTTTTTGTGGTCTTAAAGATGAATTCTATTTTTGGTATCTCATTCTAATATTTGCCTCATTTTACAATTTTTGGACGCACATAAATTTGCTTCGCCAAAGCATCACAGATAGGTATGCATAGTGATTTCAACTGCATATAGGTTCTATAAGACGGTTACGCCCCGTTAAGCAGCTAAGATAAAAGACGTCCAGAAGCGCACGGAAACGCAGCTGGCGTCGCCTCCAGTGCCTGGAGCTAGCTAGATAAACTTTATTCCCAGTTGAACCTGTATTCACGTGTACTTATACAATTATGAGGTTGCTATACTCTAGGATTACCATAATATCGAGGGGTGGAGGTAAAACCCGATAGGGTTATTTTTCATTGAATTAAGAACGATGCCTAAATTGTACATAGTTCAAATTCAAAACAATATTCTGCAAGTAGTCCTCATGGGCACTTTTACAAGTCAATAAGCATTACATTAATATTTGCATGTACAAACATGTACACAGTATAGTGACAAGTAAAGTATAACCAATCTAAATACTGATTGATAATGCGACACCCATTTCCGCTTTTTTTTTTCAAAAATCGACCCCTGGGTCGGAACCGGTTTTTGTATTTCTATTTATCTTAAAGACTCCATTTTTTATAAATATAAATCAGAAATTTTTAGGGTCAATTGATTTGATGAATGAATTAAAAGACAATAAACCCCACGGTTGACTACGGTTTACTGCGCCGTATCATGCAATAAGTTGCCAAAACGGACCGACATATATGCCAGAAAAACCTTAGAAAGAAGACTTAACTCTGCTATATTATGTAGTGTTTCACTTCACTATTCTCTTATTCAAACAACGTCCTCTTACATATTAGGGGAATAGTGTACAGAATACTCACAGTAAAGTAGGTATTAGGGACTCCTTGCAAATCAAGAAATTGGCTGCTTAATGACTGAAATAAATGATAAAAATCTATATTGTCCAATTTAAGTACATAACAATGCACTTATAAAAGTCAAAAAAGTAGCTACTACCGGTTCTTACCCTACACCACGGCCCGAGAAGATTATTACCGGCAAGAAACTCGGCGGGACTTATTTTTTCAAAACAAATTACAAAAGTCATAAAAATGTTTTCAATTTGTGGTTTTACAAAAAATGACTTACGTAAGTAAGTTATTGTTTACAGACACGACACTTCCTGATAGTTAGCTTATTTGTTTTTGCTCTTTATCGTGTGTTGTTTGTATATCATCTATCTCGCACTTTCAAACATATCAGTTTAATTTCGAATAACTTAAGAGAAAAAAAAATGAAAAAGTAACATGGTCGCTATTTTTAAAATGCATGAACTTTCAGAGCACCTCTTTTTATTAATCAGGAAAATGTATTGCAGATTCCCTCCAGCTTAGGAAGCCATTTGAAGGATTATACACAGTGTAGTGGGTTGGGTATGTGTATATTATCCAAATGAGACGGGATCCTAATTCTTACTACGCCAGGAAAATTATTGCTTCAAAAATAATTGTTTGCAGGGAAATTATTGTTTTAAAAGAGAAATGTCAGTGACGCCCTGACGCCGCACCCTCCCCTGAAGGCAGGGGGGAGGCCAGGTCGAATATCGGTAGTTTATATTTATCGGGCATTACTTTCTTTTTCGTTTTTTAGTTTATTATTTTATTTATAATGGGGTAATATAATAATACAAAACTGTTACCTAATTACCTGATCGAACCCTACATAACAATAGATTGTTAACCAAGGGCTGAAAGGCACGCATTCTCGACGAGGTAGTTGGTCACTCAAACAAAGTGAGAGCGCCAATAGTGCGAGTCGGAAATGGGTGTTTTTACCCGAGTTAAACACTACTTTTCATTTCGAATGCGAAGAATGTTGGTAGCAGATATTACTTCAGAAGTCGTAAATTGAAATTTGTAAACAAATAAGCAAACTTTTTGTTAAAGTTACATTCCACAGATAAAACATAAATTATACACAATTTTCGAATTATTCAAAAACAGTGTTATTGGCCCACGATATTTTAAATGTTCCGCGCTTTTCTACAGACAGAGTTGAGTTATTCTATATACAGTATAGCTAATCTTTTGTATTTTACATAGATAAGTATGAATTAATGTGTGGCTGTATAACTTTTTGCCATTGCTTACCGGCACATATTAAATTAAAAAAAAAACCTTTTTAGGTTTTCTTGTCACCGGTGTATAGAACCAATGAGATGATAATTTAACAAATTAATATTTTACGTATGATAATCGCTACAATAAAGTAGAAGTGTTTATATTTGTTAAACATAGGTGAGACTGTTTACAGTGGTGTCTTAAATCATATAACGGCATCACTATGCTTTGCCTTCAGGCGTACAAAAACATTTTTCAACACTACTTACATAATGCAAACCTCTCTTTTTGGCCCAGTGGTTGACTGGTAGAGAATGCCTTAAGGCATTAAGTCCGCCATTTGTACTTTTATTTTTGTGCAATAAAGTTTTAAATAAATAAATAATAAACTTAACTACACGTAATTCTAATAATTTGAGAAAAAAAACTATACCCGTGGATTTGTCACTTAATGAGAATATTGTTGACACTTTGTTCTGCTTGGGGCTTACAAGTCGATAACCAAGACGAATACATTAGTTTGCGATCCTAAAGCCGCGATGCATCGTATTCCACCCGCTTCATAGATCAACAATAGCACACTTTTAGACCATGAGAAATGAAGAGAGTATTATAATTCAAACTCTAAACTATTTCGGGGTTTTTAAAATCGGTTCCGAGCCGTACCTAAAGGTATACCTACGGCCATGCAATGAAGAACTTCGAACTCACGGACTATTACTATTCCAAAGGAGACTTGCCCTCTTTAAAAATTTCCAGACATCTCGCTGCCTATACAGAATCAATTAATACCTTTTGAGACTTGTTGAGATTTTTGAGATTTCTGAAATAGATGACCTTCTACAACAGGCAACCTTCTATAAAACATAAGGTAAGTCTACATTTGTGAAATTTTTAAACTATAAGCTTAGCTTTAAATGTGAGCATAGGTGCCACGAGCTAATAGAGCTACTCTTTGATTATTATATCAATATTTTTCCATCACTATTAAAATGGATTGTTTCAGTAAAACTTTTGTCAAATATTTCACATTGAGATACATCTTTCCCCTTAGAAATGACGTCAACCTTCATCATGTTTTAGGTTCTACTTTTTAAAGAATAGTGCTGCCATTGAATAGTCTCAAAACTGTTACGTTCGACGTTAGAATCTAACGTTGATAGACTTTATCTGCCATTAAGTAACTCATTTCGTATTAAAACAACCTCTATCATAATTTACAGGGCCCGTAATTGTCATGCCGATGACAGACAAATGACGTCAATCTTCATGTTTTAGGTTTTACGTTTGAAGGAATAATGCTGTTATTGAATAGTGTCAAAACTGTTACGTTCGACGTTAGAATCGAAGTTGATAGACTATCTGCCATTAGGTAACCCATTTCGTATTAAAACATCCTATGTGCTTATATACGTCATTGTGACGAAACCGGCATGAAAATGACGGGCCCTGGACTCATAAATGTCAAGGAACAAACCTATGGATGTGTCCTAGGGGAATGCCGCGTCGCGCCGACTGGCCATCGTTTTCATTCGCCTACACAGTGCACTGCGTAAGGATTACGGGAGTATTAGGACTACAGGAATTTTGGAGAGGGTTGGTGGCCCAGCGGTAAGAGCGACTTCTAATCCGAAGGTCGCGGGTTCAAAGCCTGGCGGCTCGTACCAGTGAGTTTTTCGGAATTTTCTTACGAAATACGAGTATCATTTGATATTTACCAATCGCTTTTTGAACGAAAACATCGACAGCAACGCGTTGGGAGATTGCGTTTTCTAATAAACCTTTTCATTTCTCTATATAATGAGGGTGACACTGGACGTTTTACGCATTCAGAAAATACAAAATTAACTTCCAAGGAGTAACAATATTATGTTCTGTGTACTATGGCTGGGCGCAGGTGTGACTCCGTCAACGCTCCCCCGAGCCTGCTCGTCTGATAACTCAGTTACTATACGTTTAATTTAGCGCCGACACATCGAAAAGAGAATTTTAGACGACATATTTAATGGGACAAGGCAACTAAATAATGCCGTGTTGCCAAGATTGCTGCTTGTTTCAAAGCCGGTGTGAAGTTTTTTGAATAGAGATACGTGCTTATACGTAATTATGAAGTGCGCAAAATTATATTTTCAAGTCAGTTAAATGTCAGTCAGTATTAAGGGCGTGGGACAGTGGTACGTGGCAGTTTATGAATGAATTCATTCATAAATTACCCAATTATGAACGCGTGTAAATAAATCCTGAGGAAAGTTAAGTATCGGTACCATGAGTTGCTTTCGCCTTCGAATCGCTTCGAATATGCATTTTGCTCGTTCTTAACTGGTAGCAACGCTATTCGGTCTCACGGAGTTTTATTTAACCATGAGTCTATAGCGAATGCGAGATTCGAAAGTATTCGCAACTCATGGTACCGATCATTGTAAGCACAGAGTACCGATAACTTCTGTAATACAATCCTGAGCTGAACTGAATGTGGGCGATGGGGTCGTCACATCCCTTAATTAATATTATTATTTTATTTCATTTGTCCTATGTAGTCTGCGTCCTATGCAAATACATATATGACAAACCTAAAAACATTTTTTTAAATAAACTTACTAATTTTCAGAATAATTTTCCCTTTTTACCATTTCATATTTTGTGAGCCAACGGCACATGTGCAAATTCGAGCAACATTTCACATGCAATATGTCGCAAGGAACTGCGAGGGATTATTTTAAAGCTCATTTTAATGGTGTTGTGCATACTTCGTTCTCAGTATCGAGAATGTTGGCGTTTTAATGGGTGTTTGATAGTGTGGGTTGAATGCCTTTCTAATTGGCTTAGGGTAATATGAATGTATTTTACGTTTTACTTTTAACTTAACCTCCAATCTACTCAGTTTTAGAACAAGTGAAAACTACTTTTCAAATATACCTCTATCTATGTCATAGGAATCCTATATTGAATTTTAAGATTTTAAAAATGGTTTAATTTTATTTAAAAAAATGACACTCTTATAATATAAAAAAGGAACTTACGAGGTTAAGATGACACTCTAAAATTATATACTTAACCTTGAACTTATTAATGTCTACTACAATATCGAAAAGAAAAAACAATTTTCTGGAGAAATTGAGTGCTCAACAGAAAAAAGTTAACCCTTATAAGATTACTTTATTGTCCGTCCGTCTGTCTTTCAAGACTGTTTATCTTGGGAACGCGTCGAGGTAGCAAGTTGAAATTATTACCACATATTATACAGATCTGCGAACCCTTTAAGCTGTGAAATCCAAACCAATCAACAAACACAATCAAAAGATACAGCCGTTTATTTCGCATTTCCCTTACATTTGCAAAGGGAACCAAATTGTACATATAGGGTACTCCCCGTTGGCCTAGAATCACGAAATTTGCCAAAATGCAAGAACTTGTAGCACAAAAACAGAAAAAAAAATCAAAAACAGTATAATTGCCGCGCACTCAGAATTCCGTGCCGTTAAGGGTGTGGGGAAAGCATCCTTTATGGGCGTGCCTGATTTGCACTCGGCCGGTTTTTTATCAGCCAATACTATAACAATGATCTTTATACCGAAGATATCACTAGCTCTACTCACTAGAAAAGTTTTTGTCAAAGGCACTAAAGGCGTTAGCTCTCGTTTTTATGGTTATTACCGCCCGAATGTTTGCACAGCAGCTGGTGTACGAAACGATTCAAGCGCGCTAGATACCTACGGATACCTACTACATTTAAAATTCATTTATTTTCAAAACATATACAGTAAGTGTAACTTACCTACCTACCTCTACCTGCCTTAAATCTAAAATAGGTCCTTGGGACATTGTACCTAGGATGCCGGCGGCATTTCCTTATTGTATCGCAATGCTGATACGTTGTGCGAAGAAGCCACCAGCTCTTCCAGCATCCTAGGTACAATGCCTCAAGGACCTATTTAAGATTTAAGGTAGGTAGAGGTAGGTAGTTAGGTAAGTTACACTTACTGTATATATTTTAAACGAATTGATATTGCCAGTTTCCGTACACACGTAGACACTCGATAGCGAAAAGGAACATCTATTTCAAATATCTATTCCGCAACAGAAATAGAAAAAATACAGCAAAGACATGAATTATGAATAGCAACCGGCATTGTTGTTTCGTGTTTTGATAAAAACAGCATAAATTCTCGACTTGGAGCGTCAGATGGCGGAACACACCCTCTTTCCTGCTTGCCTCTGAATTTCTACAGATTTCTGAGAGAGATTCCGATTCTTGAGTCAAATTCTGACTGTGATATTTTTACTTATTAACGTTCATAGTTTTTTATTAGTTAAAAAAACTATGCTGGGAGGTTCGTAGATAAACTGTTTCACAATTTGCCGAAATTTTGTCTAGTATATTTAGTTCTTTTTTTCTGAGCAACAAAAAGAAAAATGTCGCGGGTTCAAGCCCCTTAAGAATGACTCACAAGGACGGGACGGGACGGTGCGGGAAGGGACGATCTGTCAATTTCTATAGAAAGAATCTCGTGATAGCTCGGACGGAGCCCCCGGATATCACGTGACGTATCTCATGTTTCAAACATATCTCGAATTTCTTTAGGAGTTTCTTACTGTCGAAATTTATGTCATACCTACATATAATGGAAGAAACTTCTCAATCAACGTAAAATAAACTATATATTTTTTTTATTGATAGATTCGCATGAAACTCATAAGAGAATTGCCTACTTGAAAACATATTTCAAATTGATTTACTAAAATCTTATTGACACCATAATAAACTGACACATGAGACTTACGTTGCGTGTTTGCGACAAAATTGTTGCGCTACAAAAAATCGTATTGCGCGCTTGCTCCAAGTCTTGCAATTCTCTGGGGATTTATCACGATCACCTAAACCGGTGGGTATATTAAACGAATTGATATTGCCAGTTTCCGTACACACGTAGACACTCAATAGCCAAAAGGAACATCTATTTCAAATATCTATTCCGCAACAGAAATAGAAAAAATACAGCAAAGACATGAATTATGAATCGCAACTGACATATTTCAAATTGATTTAATAAAATCTTATTGACACCATAATAAACTGTTTTCAGCAACAAACTCGAAGGTCTTACTTTTCATTTTCTCACAAAGTTGAATACACACGTACCTATAGAAAATAAACACAGTCAATAAAGTATTCTTGAGGAGGAAACTCGAGTTGCCGTCAGCTGGTGCGAGTTACCTCCGGCGTAAACAGCTCAGGAACCGTAGGAGTTTACAAAGAAACGAAGCAATTTGCTTTTTCTTAGTCAATATACGTAAAGTTACTTTTATTTACAGTATGGTACCTGTCGCATATAGCTATAAGATATGTAGGTTAAAGAATGACTCACACTAGCACGGGACGGGACGGGGCGGGACGGGAAAATTTGTCAATTTCTATAGAAATAATCATGTGATAGCTCGGAGCCTTCGGATGTCATGTGAAGCTATCTATAGAAATTGACAAACTTTACCGTCCCGTTCCGTTCTAGTGTGAGTCATCCTTAAGTCTGTAATAGTAGATTACATACCAAGGCCGTTTAAGTGGGAAATGCCTCGGATTCCATGTAATTGTCGGCCGAGGCGAAGCCGACATGTGTGGTTTCTTAATCGAGATGTATGCTGGGCGGTGCCACCGGCATGGAAACCTTATGGTCCTTGGGAAAAAGTTCTGTGCTGGTGGTCACAGTGTACGTATAGAACAGCTCGGTGTGCTTGTCGCCGTTTACATTGGATGAACAAAATCTGCAGTCAAACGATCCCGGGGAACCAAGACAGGATCATCCTCAATCCTCAACCGGTTTCGTCTATTATTTTCCAGCTAAGGAGATACTAAAATGGTAAAGTTAAAGAGACGGTTGAGCTACTGCTGCTTTCTCCTTTACACACTTCAACGGAATCTGTGTCAACTGGATTCGTTTATGTTAAAATAGTTTTTCTTTGTTTGGAGTATTAACATAATTATAGGGAAACGTGGTGCTTAGCGCTTTTTTAAATGTAATTTTATGCAAGCACTTAGGCTTAATACTGCGGGCATGCAATGGTTAGAAAATGCAAGCATTGCCTAAATGAAATGAACAATGTAACTAAAAACAGAACCCGCGTTGGTTGTCGATATAGCTACGGGGGAGGAGGAGGGGTTACCATGATCGCCTAACGCGATTCGGTTTAGGACCTTAACTGTGTCGCTGCCATATTTTGAGCACATTAAAGAACCTCGACTGGTTAAAACTTCATGGTAAGGCCCCTGAGCACAGTTAAGGAATTAAACTGAATCGCGTTAGGTGATCGTGATAAATCCCCAGAGAATTGCAAGACTTGGAGCAAGCGCGCAATACGATTTTTTGTAGCGCAACAATTTTGTCGCAAATACGCAACGTAAGTCTTATTTGTTAGTATGGCAATGGCCTCAGTTCACTCGCCTACTAAAACATACGTTGCATTTTTGCGAGAAATTATCACGCGATAAAAGTCGTAGCGCTCGCTTGGCGATGGCCATGGATTTTGCAACCAACGTTGCTCGCAGAATCCATGGCCAATAGAGCAGAAAGATTTTTCAGTGGTGACCATTTACCGAAAGGCATGGTCTAGACGGACTCACGATATGTATAAGTTCACGGAAAACCATTGGACAAGGGCAGCAAATGACCGATTTTATCGATGTAAAAATGCATTACGCATACCCCCCGACCCGTGGAAGCCTTTGGGAGAGGCGTTATGTGGGATTCTCCTCATTCAATAGGGAGAGGAGCTACCTACTTAAAACACACTGGCGTCACCAGCATTACCGTTATGGGAGCGTCACGTGATCGCTTGCCGGGCACCCGAGCCAATGGGGAGAAGAGCCAGATGATGCCTAACTTTCCTCCCAGTCTTGTAGAGCCATGGTGTGTGGGCCCCCAACCCACAGGCCCTACGGAGGGAAACGGTCTAGCAGACCCTCGACACACCTGCTTAATTCCATTATCTTTCTTGACTAAACAGCGTGCGTAGCCAAGATGCCAATCGCTTACGCTTAATAACGTATCGTAGCTACCTCTCTCTCTATCACTCTTCCTTATTAGCGTGACAATGACAATTGCGTTTCGTTAGCGACTGAGCGTGAGCGATTGGCATCTTGGCTACGCACCCTGCCAGTCTATTATGGTCGGGTTCTTATCGACTGTCACCGAGGCTGTCACGTTCTCACAAGTATGTAAGTGCGAAAGTGACGCATGGCGTGAAAATCGATAAAATGGCAACCATGCTAACCCTTCTGCTTAATTGCATTATTTCTCTTGACTAAACAGAGCTATCTGCGAAAGGTTTTTTGATTAAAAAAAATTTCAAATCTTGTGACTTGTATGAAATACGAGCATTGCAAAGCGATGCTCTTATGCCTTAGACAACGTTATAATGTATACTGGTTTAATATCGCTGAATTGAAGTGCTGGAGTAGGAAAAATAAACCATGGATGGTTTACGACGAGAAAACCTAACGTGAGGTATTAAGAAAAGCACGGAAAATTGTGAGTTTGTGGGATACTAATTTCCTGCAATAAAGTTGTTCAGAGAAGCTTATTATTTTCAAAGGAATTTCGTAAGTCATTAATTTGTAATAGTGCGTCTGTGAGAGCTGCTTGTTTTCTTAGAATATAGACAAATAGTAGTATATGCAACAGTGATATAATAAGGAAATAAGGGTTCTTAAATTTGAGGGCTGCCGTTACAAAAGAAAGGAGACGTTATTGAGTTTTGTAGACTTTTATCAGCATTTAACACACCGACTCGACTACGCCTCATATTGTAACAGTGACCCTTGAATTTAAATAACCCTGGTTATATCACTATTGCATAAACTACTTACTATTAAAATGACTAAGACCATATTTTATAATCGCTTTCATAAAAATGAAGTTTTAAGACCCATAAAATTCCTGATAGGATTACAAGTCACACTGTCGCTTGGTTCAAAGCTAAGAAGTATCATCATCATTATCGCGTATAGGGTGAAGTAGCATGGGAAGGCCTTCAACGAAGTTTATCTGATTAAGCCTTCATAGAAAGAGAGGAAAGGTTCAAACAAGTGATGTTTCTTCTTCTTCTTAGCATTTTCCCGGCTTATACCATGGCTCAGGGAACTTGAGGTCCGCTTTGGCAACCAATCCCAAGATTTGACGTAGGCGCTAGTTTTACGAAAGCGACTACCATCTTACCTTCCAACACAGAGGGTAAACTAGGCCTTAATGGAATTAGCCCGGTTTCCTCACGATATTTTCCTTCACCGAAAAGTGATTGGTTTGAACCCCATGTGGGTTACCTCTGGGCGATGACAAGGCATTGATCCAATGGGAGCTACCGTACTGTCGCTTACCAGGCAGCGCCACTCATGCGTGGGTCCTGTGTCAATATGAGAAAATTGTCAAAGTGACGTTTGAAATGTTCCCGCAGGACCCACGTTCCACTAGCGCCCCAAGTGGCGAATCGACTCGCGGTAATCCTCATTCACTTCAAATGCTTTATAAATTGAAAGAGATGTCATATACTTCAGAAAAAGTGACCAAGGCCCCCGGTAAGCAGGGCTGGGATCGAACCAGCGACCTCCTGCTTTCGCGGCAGACAACAAGACATGAATCAAAACATTTATTACATTTAATAAATGATTTGATTCGTGCTTTACAATTGTTCAAATTCTTTATTTCGCACCATCATCCATAGAAATCCGTCCATTCCATCCATTTTTTCCGTCCATAGGGTTAGTTTAGACAATAACTTACATATATTAATGAACACTATTTATAACTGTGCAGTTTAAGTGGAATTTCCTCCCGCGGACGCTCCGGTTGTGGAACGAGCTCCCTGCCGAGGTTTACCCGAAAGACTACAGTATGGAGCTCTTCAAAAAAGGAGTGTACATGATTTGAATGGGTCGGCAACGCGCATGTCACCCCCTTGGAGTTGCTGGCGTCCATATGCTACGGTGACCACTATCCATCAGGCGGGCCGTATGCTTGTTTGTCACTGTCCTCGTATTAAAAAAATAAAAAGAACTTTGAAATGAAACAACGATTTCCTGTTAAACATGTACTCCATACAATTGTCTGACATATTGAGCTTTGCTTCTAACGAGTCGCCTTCTTTTCCTGAGCCTATCCGCGTAGAGTTCACGCTCAGGGCTCGACCGCGGCGAGCTCAAGTCTGGACATCTGAAAATAACATGTTAGTTGTAAGGTAAGGTCAGGTCACGCAGTTGTGAAAGTGAGGTCAGGTGGAGTTCAAGTATACAAAGTACCTCAGTATTTAGATGTTAAGACCTTGATTTGTTTTGTATAGTGTCACTATTATATGAATGCTCAAAATATTAAAGATTACAGTATGGGGTTCTTCAAAAAAGGAGTGTACAAGATTTTAATGGGTCGGCAACGCGCATGTGATCTCCTGGAGTTGCAGGCGACGGTGACCGCTTTTCATCAGGCGGGTCGTATGCTTGTTTGCCACCGTGGCGGTATAAAATATATATCCAGAGCCAAATTTCACCACGGCGACAGGTGTGACAATTTTCAGCATCACTATTACTGGTATTACAGGCGTCTATGGGCTACGGGTGCCGCTTAATACTGTGCGGGCTGTACACTTGTGCGCCGCCAACATGTTATTTATAAATACAGACATGACTGTACCCGTGCGAGCTGATTGTTTTGTCTGTCCAGTCTCTGAGGCAGGAATAACCGGAAGAACGAAATAAACCGCCTATAGGTATATTTCAAAAACAAAGTTTCATGTTACACTATCTCTTATGTTCTTGTATATCTTTCCCATCACGGAACAATAGTGTTCCGGACCTTTGGGACGCGGAGCCGAAGCCAACATGCTTTTCGACAATTTAATAAAATGTAAGGGGTACACCGAGCGGATGTTACACCTGCCCGAGTCATGGGACGCACGCAGAGGCACCACCAGCTTATTTTAGTTTTTTTTTTTGAAAAATGCATGTTTATTTTTTAATTTTTTTGTTTCTATTAAATTACTTCCGTTAGCTTTTGCACCTTCTACTGTTTTCTGTTACATTTGCTCCACTACCCTAAGGTTGTCTGCTTTTGTGTATAATGTATACTTTTCCGTTACAATATTTTATGAGGTGTACAATAAAGAGTTATTGTAGTGTATCTCTTACTTGTATATTTCCTTTGTGATGGTATCATCGTTTTTACATCTGACGGTCCACTGGTTCCAATACTTGAAGCCCTCTTTGTGGAAGATGTTGACAGCGCACGCCGTGTCATCTGCAATGTTGTCGTCTAGTAGGGCTGCAACCAAGTTTTACGTATTAAAAAAAATAGTACTATTATGCAGTGTGCGGTTTCAGAGGGTTTTCCTCCCGCGTACGCTCCGGTTGTAGAATGAGCTATACCGAGGTTTTTCCCGAAGGACATAGTTCTACATACTGTAAATTATGGAATTCTTCAAAAAAATTATGTACGGGTTTTAATGTGTCGATAACGTGCATGTGACACCCGTAGAGTTGCAGGCGTCCATAGGCTACAGTGACCGCTTTCCGTCTTGCGAGCTATATGGTAATTAGCTACCGACGTGGCATTCAAAATTAATTATGGTTGAAGGTTTTTATTTTAAAAACTACAGAAAAAACATATACTACAGAAAAAGTGACCAAGGTCCCGGTGACGGTGACGGTGTATATAGTAGTAGTGACGGTGTATAAACATTTACTATAAATAATGAATGATGTAAATCATGCTTTACAATTTTTCTTTAAATACATTAAAACATTTTGAAAGAAATCAACTTACAATGCTGATAACTTCCATGCGTTATCTTCTCATTAAACAAAGTTAGCTACCTAGTTTATTTGTCCAAACACCTGTTTTCATTGATTTTAGTATATTCTAACGTCAATACATTATTTTGGATATTCTTGTACGTAGAAGATACAAGCTATAAAATTGTTTACAAAAATACTAACTTAGTACTTAAGGATTATGTCCTTTTCTTTTATCTTCAACTTGACTCGAAAAATAACTCAAAAGATTGAAATTCTTATTTAAAAGCAAACCCATAATATAACTGAATCCTCATAAATAGGTACCTCAGCTATCTTTTTTCTATATGTTAAAAAAATGCAGTATTTCCACCGGATACCAAAAATGCATCTATACCTACATAAAAAAAAAACTATAGGTACCTACGTAAAAAAGTGATTTCCTGGGTCAAATTCACAAGTTAATTTAAATATAAGCAATCACGTGCTAATTAACTTAGTTAATATGTATACGTCGTCTAGCTTTCATAAATGCAAAAATACATTTGAAATTTCTTTCTAGATTGATGCACCAGACACCGCCAGTACAAAATTGTATTCTCAAATTAAATGGGACCACGGCTCGTAAAATGTCGGTTTAAGTTAGCTGGAGTCTGAGTTAGTTCGCCCTCATATTTCCAGCGGAGTGCAAGTTAAGTGGTCCCTGAGTCATCTTAGTTTACGATGGTTGGCGTCGATCGTCCATTTTATTCTGTAATAGTTGGAAAATGAACTGTGTTGTTAGTAAACTTTGGCAATTGGTGATTAGGTACTAGGTAAAGTTGATGAGCACTACAGTATCTCTAAGGCCCACTTGCACCCGGGGTTAGCCACATAATCCGGAGTTGCGCTTTTTTTTTGTATGGAATTTGACAACTCAACTCTGGGTTAGCGGCTAACTCTGGGTGGTGCAAGTGGGCCTAAGACAAAGAGTGCTGTGACAGTGTCTCGTGGTCAAGAAAAACACTCGGGCCGTTCTAAATTTTTAGCGACAAAGATCTGGTTTTGCGCTGAAAAAAGACTGATTTAGAAATTCATTGTTATGTTTTTAAGGTTCCGTAGCTTTAAAGGCAAAAACGGAACCCTCTTTGCTGTCCATTCGTCCGTCCGTCGGTCCGTCTGTCTGTCAATACCCTTTATCTCAGGAACGCGTAAAGGTAGCACTTTAAAATTAATACCACACTCATAAGTCTGCGGTCCCTTGAAGTTGTGAAAAACCAAACCTCCACGTCAATGCAATCAAAAGATATGGCTATTAATATCGCATTTTCCATACATTTGCAATGGGAATCAAAATATATAGGGTACTTCCCGTTTGCCTAGAATCATGAAATTAGGCAAAAAGCAAGAGCTTGTAGCACAAAAATAATAACCGTATAATTGCTGCACACTAAGAGTTCCGTGCCACCCTTTTTTTAAGTATGGCCTAGCATACTTTGTGCAGAACCCTCGGTGGGCTGAAAAGGGCTACTCTGTCACGATGTTTTCTAGAAAACTGATGAATTATAAATACGTTACGTACGTTAAAATAACTATCATATTACGTAGTCTACATTAAACACATATGTTGTTTTTTTTAGTTATTTCTAAGTAATCATTTTATACATGGTAAAAAAATAAGATGTGGCCTCACTCTGCATTTTCTATCGCATGTATTATGGGGAGTGTTCCGAGGAGTTGTTCGGATCAATCCCTGCCGCTTCTTTCCGTCATCGCCCTACGCGACAATATTTCCACTCTCACCATTTAGATGGTTGGCAGTCCTCAACTGTGCGCTCTTCCCGAAACTTCCTGCCTCGCACAGCTAAACTGTGGAACGAACTGTCGCCAGCGGTGTTTCCGGACCGATACGACCTTCAAATCTTCAAGAAAAGAGCGTACTCCCACCTTAAAGGCCGGCAACGCACTTGCGACACCACCGGTGTTGCGGGTGTCCATGGACGACGTTAATCGCTTACCATCAGGCGATTCGTTTGCTCGTTTGCCCCCTATAGTATAAAAAAAATAGAAAAAATCGCGTTTTTTGTTGGTAAAAAATTAAAACGGTCCACCTGTCTTGTCCAAAAGGTAGTAAGGTAGATTTTTACTGAAAGTCGAATGGATTTACCCGAATTTGAAGTTAAGCGACACATATATTAATTTAGATTTTTGTTATAAATTGAAAGAGATGTTATATACTACCTACAGGAAAAGTGATAGAGGCTCCCGGTGAGCAGGACTGGAAACGAATCAGCAACCTGCAGCGGCATAATACAGAATAGTGATACGTATGTAAGTTTACACAAAAATACGATACATTGTATTATTCAATTTGGCTAACCCTCACTCCGCGCTGTCGTATCTTTTTAATTAAATTGACGTGGCCGGACCTGAGCGTATAATCTTAAAGTCCAAGTACAGATTGAGTTCTCGACGGGTCGAGTAGTAAAAATGCACAACCGTTTTACTGAAACTGGGTTAGCGTAGGTCACGGAAGTAACAGGTAAAAATATTTTGCTGTAGGTACCTACCTACTAGTGACTGTTGTCCTATTTATTATTCTGTTTTCATATAATGAGTATGTTTCATAACTTTATTAGTAGTAAAGTTAAAATTTGACTGAGTTAGGAATTGAGCAGGACGAAAAAAAAAATGTAGGTACCTATCTATAGCTGGCCATATACGTTCGCGCATATCTCCCAATGGGTCTATATCGGAATCCTTTAATTTTTATATACTATTTTGCAATCCCTAATACTGTTTTTCATAACGAACATTTTTCCTAAACTCATAAGTCCTAATTTAGTTTTACCTGGGTCTCCCTCGACATCCCTAATATCGTTTGTCCTAAACTCACTTGCCCTAACTTTGTTCTCCTAATGATCATAATACGTAACGATTATTTGCAATAATCGAATTATTGCCCTTAAACGACTTCACATAGAACCAAATCGCTATTAGAAAAGTCGGTTAGGTTAGGTTAGAACTGTGACCTCAAACAGAGTTAAATCGCTGTTAGAAAAGTAGGTTAAAACGATGTTAGGATAAGTAAGGTAGGGCATAGTACTTTACTTCGTTCTGTTTTTCAAGCACCGGAAAAAATAAACTCCTTGCTTGACCTCCAGCTTTACAGCCATGGTAGCCTGTGGTAATTTTGAACTGAATTGTTCTGAAAACTTATTAGTACTTATAGTATTTCACAATTACTAGGAACCATTAAAAATACTCGAATTCAAACAAAGTTTGCGTTTTTAACCCGCCGTAATTTGACGACTCTCATCGGACGTAAAACGGATCGTAAATCGGATTGTTTGTTTGTGTCCTCGTTTGTCGCTTGTTGCAACTTACTGATAGATGTCTAATCACGTTTTTACAGAATATCTGTGAAGTTTTTAACTGGCTATCAATCTAAATAGGCTGTTTCATCCACTATGCTTAAGTTTTTAAGTTACCTATAATGCTAGAACTGTTAAAGGATGACTCACACTAGTACGAGACGGGACGGGACGATCTGTCAATGTCTATGGAAAGAATCACGATAGCTCGGAGCCCTTGTAGGTCACGTGACGTTTTCTATAGCAACTGGCAGATCCGCCCGATCACTTAATATCACAGATAATTTTCTTCTACGATTTTTTTTTTTTTTTTTTTTTTTTTTTATGCTATAGGGGGCAAACGAGCAAACGAATCACCTGATGGTAAGCGATTAACGTCGTCCATGGACACCCGCAACACCAGAGGTGTCGCAAGTGCGTTTTTTTTACAAGTATACGCAAGTATACGTGTCAACACTAACAAAACATGTTGTGATTGTATTCTTCAAATTGGCCTGTAGTACTTAACTTGAGAATAGTGAAACGTGTACATTTTTAGAAATCAGATATACATATCATAGACTGTGTTTGCTCTTAAATAAGATGCTCACATTCACACGAGACGTTGCACTCGCCCCCTTTCTTCCCAGATCGGCACCAGCGGCTGGGGATCTGAAAAACAATCACATTACTGAGCTTTACATTTCATTAAAGCACGGTCATCATATGATGGCGTGCGAGAGAGATGACTGTCATTATCTAGAGTCTGTCTAGGCTAAGTTTCCTAGATTTTGACACCATAAGGATTCTTTTTTTACCATTTCGGTATGGAACCCAAAAAAATATACCTACAAGTAAATATCTCGTTTCGACTTTCGATGTGTATTGCAGCCACAGCCATTTTTTGCAACTGCCGAACTGTTTACACGAGACCTTTGGCTATACTCGTAGTAGGTACAAAGAATAAAGTACGCGTGTTTTTTCATATTTTTTTGCACTATATTTCTTTTTTAATACTCATAAATATTGTTATAGATGGAACCATAATTATTATTTTTGTTTGGTAAATGAACACAAAAAACGATAAAGAAAAGATTTTTTTATATCTATTTAAAGTTAATTGCTCAAAGTAAAGTATCACGTGTGAAAATATCGGTAACTGAACGGAACGGTATCTTGAATGCGGTAGTTAAATTCAGTTCAGCACCTCTCTGGCACCAATTTTTTGGGTACACATTTTGAGTCGTAACATTTCAATTTAGTTATTTCGTCCAAAATAAACAAAACAAACTTACGACTTTTTTAAGACTTTATGACCTATTTTACTGCGTAAGTACAAAGTTCACTTTATCTCAGTAATATTCGTAGATGACACAATTTTAAAATTGTTGTTGTCGTTGTAGAAAAATGTTTAACTTCAGTCTGGAAACTGAATCAAGCGAGATACGATTTCGAAGAAATTTCATCCTGCGAGCGCATCTACAAAAACTAAGATTCTTTTTTTTTATTTAAGTGGGTAAAAATTTATAAAATATATTTAAATTATACAAGAAATACCCAACTATCGGGAAAAAGAAAACTTCAGTAAATAAATATTTTAAAAAAACACGTATAAATAAGGAGTTTTGTTTTAATAATATATTGGTTCTGCAAGTAAAAAATCATTAATATATGTCTAATTTTGGATGAAGAAATAGGGGCTTACGCCTTTAAAAAGCAACTTTGTCTGCTAGAGAGCTACCGTAAAGTCGCTCACCAGGCGGCGCCAGTCATGCGTGGGTTCTGTGTCAATATGAGAGAATTGTCAAAGTGACGTTTGAAATGTTCCCACAGGACCCGCGTTCCACTAGCGCCTCTAGCGGAAAATCGAGTCGCGGTAATCCTCATTGAGCCCATGATGCTCCTATTTCATCTTTAAACATATCGACAGTGGAAATTTCTAATGTCGGAAGTCCAACCCTTTAAGAACATTTTTGTTCCTACATTTGAAATTTCCAACGTCGACATGTTACAAGAGACATCGCTTTTGATGGCTATGAAGGCTGATTCGAGATCGAATTATATTTCAAACTTTTGGCAGATGTACTTCCCCACTGAAGCCAAGGCTGGATTTACCTGATGAAGTTCCCCACTGAAGCCAAGGCTGGATTTACCTGATAAAGTCCATAGTATTTCTTCCCGCTGGGCGTGACGACGAAGGCTCTCGTGTCTCTGTTGCTCACTTTCTCAATTAGGCACACCCCTGTCAATGAAATGGCAGCCTTAAATATACTACTTAGTCCAATGCAATATGAAAAAAAATATTTTTAGGCCACTTTGACAAGTTTTAGCTACAGTCAAAAATTTATTATGTGGCAAGCAGGGCTTATATACCGGTATTATTTCAGTTTTTTTTATATTTGTGATGGGGTTATCTAATAATACGGAGATTTTACCTAAATGTATGATTAAGTTCTACACAAAAAGCATAAAATAGTTCAGAATATTTGGCAATTACGAGATTTAAAAAATACCCATTCCAAGCTCTAGCTGGCAAGCATATACGTGTGGGTTCGTTAGTAACCCTTTGTAGGGTAAGAAAGGAATTAATAGCCAGGAGGGTTCGGGGCGGAGCTCCCCGCATTAAAAAAAACGGCATGACTTCTCATTTTACTCGGATTGATTCGTTAGTTACCTTTTGTAGAACAATAAAGCAATTATCAGCCAATAAGGGGGACTAGAGGGCGGAGCCCCCCGCATTAAAAGAAAATAAAAACAATTATACTTCAATAACTTCTTTAAACAGTATTAAGATTAAAATAAATTTATTACAAAATGTCAAAATCTGAATACATCTCACTGCTTAGCTACTATTTTTATATACATCTAAATAAATGTTTAACGTCAAGTATATTAATTTTGCTGTTGGAATTTGTTTTCGTAATCCTTTAATCGATAAAGTATATGTAAATATTACAATATTAAATACTTTTGATGTTTACGACTGTGATTATATGTATGTAAAGAATATAATATATACCCACTATGTACCACTTTTGTACAATACGATTAGGTACATCGTGGGAAGATCCGTGTTCTAATTCAAGGAAAACCTATTGTTAAAAAATAAGCGCGGAACACACGGGACGGTGCTACGCTTTGAAAATGCGCACGCAATTTAATACAGTCAGACCTCATTACCTACATTATAATAAGTTATATACAGTAGTATAGATGGGCAATCGCGCTATTGTGAGGTGTGGTATGTAGCTAATGGTGCGGAAAATATACCGAACCACTCCATAAAGGTTACAGGTACTAATATAATTTAGAATTTACCGTGCCAATTTTGGCTTTGGCGGAAATGATAGGCGAGACGACTAAAAAAATCTATTTAGTCCGACTTTTAGATTATTAAAAAAATGGTTGCCTGTAAAGTCGGTATACGGGAAAGTTTTATGTGACAACGACTTTGAGTGGTAAAATACTGTGCTCGAGTGGAAGGGACGCGTGCCTTTCACTTTTTATGTCTGTCTCTCTCGCTCTTAGGCGGGCTAACCATGCCCGAGTGGAAGGGACGCGTGCCTCTCACTCGCTCTCATTGTGAGCGCATAACGTGAGCGGAGCGTAACGCAGTTTCTTGAAGTGTCACCCGGCAAACCAATTTATAAGACGTTGTCACGTCAAAAATATTGTACATGTATTTTTTCTTCTGTTTGTCAAATCAAAAATGGCGAAAATACAGTGAGTTCAAGTTTCGCGGAACGTCACTATTAGGTACAATTCTTACCTAGTAGTGACGTCACAAGCCCCCCACCCCGGAACTTTGATGCTCTATATCTTCGACAATTTCAGTTAATTTGAAAAAGGAAAAAATGCGTGTCTAATCATTTTAGACAATCTAACTGATGGACAAATTAGAATGATAGTTTTTCAACCTAGTCGTCATCGCTATTGCAAATGGGACGAAATCGCGTCATTTTCATAATTTTTTATAAGTAGAAGAATAACATGTGTTTTTAACTTGATGAACCTTTGTCTATTACTAATTTGATTCCACATCAGTAAAAACACCTGTCAGATCGGTTTATTCAATTATTGTCAAATTAAAAAAGAATGTTATCGGAGCTAGCGGTTTGATGCTGAATAATTTTTAGGGGCAAGTTTTTTTTTTGAGTCCAATATCCTAACTAAATTAATTAACTATGCAGCCTCTGGGACCTAAAATGAGTATTGGCCTCCGACACAAGAGCTCGTCACTTTCAAGATGACTCACACTAGAACGGGACGGGCTGATCTGTCAATTTCTATAGAAATAATCACGCCTAAGCTCTTCTTTTCTATAGAAACAGATAAAACGGCTCGTCCCAGCCACATTATAGTGTGAGTCGTCATTTATCTGATCCTGCGCAATCTCTCGACAGTTTGTGGCTCCTAGCTCACACTGATCCTTCTCCACTAGATCCATCCAGCGGTACTTTGGATCCTAACGCAATAAAATCTATAAATGTACCTATCTAAAATGGTATATCCGGGACGCCGCGGGTGGCGACGTAGTATCGCTCCGTGTGTTTATGTCCCCGCAATACGCACGTCGTCAATGGTGATAAGCAAAAAATTGTTTATCCTACTAATATTAAAAGGTCGTATGAGATCGGTATTTCAATACAATGACATAAATTGGAATTTAGTAATAATAAGTGACAGTAATATTGTCATATTTTATCGCAATTAGATTCAATGAAATGAAACATTTTAAACGGATTAATCACGTATATTGAATACATTTCCCGACGTTTTGAGCCGATTACAGCACTCGTTATCCACAGGGTTGAATGATTATCCGCTTTTAAAGAGTTTCATTAAAATAAGGGATTGGTTTAATATTTTTGTCGATCACTTTGCTGTAAAAAATGCCTATATTCAAATACTACACACATGAAACTTAAAAAATGAGTTTTTTTTTTTAATATTTCCATATAACTTTAGATAAACAGGTCTTTAATATTAGGTATACATCAGACTGCAGATGGGAAAAACCTGTATACCTAAAAATTAAATTAAATTGTATCATGTCTTTTAAATGCACATTTAATGGAATATATCCGGGAAGGTTAGCCATATTTGACATATTTTACAGCCTGTTATTTGCCATTTAATGGCGCTCTCAGTGATGGTACATTTTTTGTAGGGAAAAGTATTTCAAAGTGAGAATTTCATTTTGTGTGAAATATTTTTCTACAAGCAATTGTTTTATTGTTTCCTCATATTGTAACTACTCACATTGTCCAAGGAAATGATCGTTTGGGATTCCCACTCTTATTAATTCACGTACAAGTTTACATCTCGTTTCAAACCTCTTTGCACGCGCACTGGCACACAACACTATTAAAAATAAAACGTGTGATATCCTCATGGCTTAGACTGATACTGGCACGCTGTTAAATAAACAAATAAAGATGAAAATCGAAGTCCAAGATTGATAAAACCAAGACAGCTGATAAGGTACTCTGTGGTTATTGCTACAAGGTACAAAATGGAATGAGAAGCAGTGACAGGTAGGGGCAAACTTTTTGCTTCCGATACATGTTCGGAGTTTAAATGTCAATGTCATGCAATGTATAATAATTAGGTGCGGATCGGCGGCTTCATTGTGGGATTAATATGGACTTTGTACCTTTGTGTGCAGAGCTCATAGGTTTAGGTACTCAAATTTTAACAGGAAAAATTGTTATGAAGAAAAATATATCTTTGAACAAGGGAGCGAAGTACTTTGTACCTTCGTGTGCAGAGCTCATAGGTTTAGGTACTCAAATTTTAACAGGAAAAACTGTTATGAAGAAAAATATATCTTTGAACAAGCGAGCGAAGTACTCCCAAACTACTTGGATACTTCGTCATTTTGTATAGGTATATTGTTTAATTTGATAGGTATTGGATTTTAATTTTAATTTATTTCTAATTGTAATTGGATTATTGTTATTGTTATTAATTTTATTTTAATGAAATGTCTGGACCATATGTTGTCTGTAAATAAATGATTTCTATTCTATTCTATAGGCGTTTTCAGAAAAAAGTGCACCATTTTAATGAAAATGTGTCCTCGATTTTCCATACAAAAAAACGAAACTGACAAAAAAACGGGACAATCTTTTTCGTCTTTAAAATCAATAGTACTCGTGATTCTGATTATAAAAGACCCAAAACTTCCTATATTAAGAAAAAAAAGGAAATGGTACCCTATTTTTGAAAATACCCGTATGTATGTTCGTATGAATGTTTGTATGTATGTATGTTTGTTAAACGATAACTCGAGTAGCGTTCGTTGATCGGCACGTCCTGAAATTTGGCTGGTGGTTAGACGGTCAAGGAGTTGCCGAGATACAGGAGTCGCGAGTTCACGGTTGGGGTGAACCGTTAGTATTTATAATAAAAAGTTGCAATTATAACATTGTCTTCATTACCGCGATTATTATTCATTGAAATTAAACACTATAGAACATCATGGGTCATGGTGTTAATAAACACGTTTAATTCGTTCTAAAGTGTTCAAATGCAATTATAAATTGAAATAGTTTATATACCTACGTCTTATCAGCAAAACACTTGGTAACGTACATAAGTGGATATGATTTCGTTATTTATAGCTGCAATTAATATTATCAGTGCTCATTACGATACTACTTGTATTTGTTTAGATTACTAACATGTAACTATCACTACCGTTATTGCGCACCTTTTCTATTTCTGTAGACAAAATATAAACTGGTATTTGGGCCGTTTTCCTTGTTTAGTGACAATGAGCTGTCTCCGCGATGAAAACAATCTGATTTATATTTTTTTTGTAGGAGGTAATTGCCCGAGATTTTGTATCACCTTATCAGTGCAGTATACTTGTTATTTCCCTGGCTAGTGACTGTAAACTCACCTACGTTAATTAACTCAAAGACCGTGACAGAGTGGTCAATTGGAAGTCTGTCTTCACTGAAAAGAAGAAAGTTTCTGTCACGGTGTTTTCTAGAACCGCTGAAAAGAAAAATACCATACTGACTATCAAATAGTCTACTTCAAACACATTTTTTAGAATCTACAGTTATCATATTTAAAGTCAAGAAAAATCTAGAAAATCTCGTTACATTGGCGGTAATAAAGAACGGCCCATTTAGGTTTCTGAGTGCGATATTGTGTTCTACTGCTGAGTACATAACTGCCTTTTTTAGGTACCAAACTACCCTGTAGATACTTATTGTGTTTCAGGATACCCTGCCTTTCCAGAAACCGTCTTAGGCAATATCCATAAAAAAAAATATGCAAATATGAGTTATAAGGCCCAATGGCATTTTTTTAAATGGATAAATTATGAGCATTGTGACACAGTAGTGTTATAATTAGATTGAATATTAACGTTATTCAAACAAAATTAATTTGGTATTAAGCAAAGACGTCTGTAAAAACTTATACTTGAAAAAAAGATTTAAAAATTCCCCGTTTCGAGCGGGATTCGAACCCACGACCTCTCTCCGATCTGACCGGTGTTGAGAGAGGTCGGGGGTTCGAATTCCGCTCGACGCGGAGAATTTTTTTTTATGACTCTACAAACAATGCAGTTATTATTGCGACAAAAGCGAAATCACAAATGTTCCATTTCCTGCTATATGACTATATAAAAAAAAAATTAATAACATTGTATGAAAATCCATTAAGAGCATTAGCGATGTAAGTAAAACTAGTTCTAGTATGCTGTTTTAACTAACATAAAATAATCATGTTTCTCATGAACCCAAAGCTTTTATTACCCTTTCAAATATACAAATGAAATAAACACTCACAATTTCCAAGAAAAGTCCTTCCAATCCTTTTCTGCTTCATTAACTCAGCCGCCAGTTTGCAACGCGTGAACACTTTACAGTTACACACACCTAACACAAGCAGTAACACACAAATGTGTGTGTTAAAATTCATTGTGTGCACCTAGTGCGACTTGCGGGTGCAAACTATTTATATAATGGCTTAGTAATCTGGAAAATTGATCTATTTACTGATAAGGCTTGTCATTATTGTACCACTTAGAATGAAGATGTAGGTATAAGTAATTACTGTTTTATTCATAAGTTATATATAGGCAACAGTTTTACCTACTTGTTGACGTTATATAAAATAATCATGCACATATACACAGTGAAATCTCTTCCTAAGTTTTGCCCGGAGGTCTACAGTATCAGGTGAAATTAAGGCTACAAAATAGGAGTACAAGTTTTTAGTTAATCGGCAACGCGTATGGGACTCCCCGGTTGCAGGTGTCCATAAACTACACTGTTTTCTTGTTTGTCACCGACGTTTTATCATGTATCTATCTACCTATCACTAGACCGTGAACATTGCGTTACCAGGAGAAAAGGCGCTAGCCACAAGACAAGAAAAAGTGGAATTTCCATGGAAATCGGATTGAAAAATTTGCAAGAATGTCACGCCCGCTCGCTGCAAGATAGAGCCCAGTTAAGCCAACTGTCTACGCATTGTGATCGCTTAGCAAGCATTCTATTCTATTCTAACCAACTAGTAGGTCATCTTATTGGTTTTTTTTATACCACGTCGGTGGCAAAAAAGCATACGGTCCACCTGATACTCTAAAGTACTATTGGTCCAGGTCGCGCAACGTATTTTGAGCGCTGACCTTGAATGCATAGAGCAATGCAGTACAGCCCCTTGAGGGTTGGGGGAGCGAGATGCGCTTATGCGCATACCGCCCCACAATTTTTGCCGAGCGTCCATAACTCATTACGGAACCTACTTTGTGCAATTGCGTGTTTTTGAGCAATTTCTTTAAATTCAAGGGTGCATTCTTTAGCTTAAAAGTTAATTATTCAAAGACACCGGTATTCTAATTAGTTCCATTTAGAAAATTACTACTAATTTAATTTTATCTCATATGGGATTTGCATGTGTGTAAACGGATTTTGAGAATTCGACATGACATTGATATTTCATAGTTACCACATACCTACTTAGTAAAATCAATTATAATGCCCGTTTTACATTAGCGGTTGATGCAACATGTGATTATTTTGTAAGAGAAATAAAAACAAATGAATTTAATTAAACTAACTATACCATTCTGTTTCCTTAAGGCAAATGCTCGAGAACACCCTGTAGGTGGTGGTACAGATAACAAGCGCTCTAGCATAACTTCGGTTCCATGTGCATTAGCATATCTTGTAAAAAGGTGCGAAGCTTCATACATTTACGTACACGCGACTTGACATAATGGACTTGCGTTTGCTAGACGTAGGTAATTATGTCAAGTTGCAACTTCTGACAAGTTATGCTAAGGGGGCACGGGCAGTATCGTTACCATGAGTTGTACGCGACCGTAGGCGTTAGTGACTGCGCGTTTCTAAAGTATGTCTATCTCAGAGTTGTGGTAGGATCTAAAATTTTATTGTATCGTTCTAGTCCTCGTCATTTAGTTGTTCTCAGAAACCTGAACTTTTTCAATATTTTATCATATGAAATTCTAGTTATCTGTGTCTGTCTGTTCACGTGTAATCTTTTTTTTATACTACGACGGTGACAAACGAGCATACGGCCCGCCTGATGGTAAGCGGTCACCGTAGCCTATGGACGCCTGCAACTCCGGGTGCCGGGGGTGGGAAATAGGAGGATTCGCTGTGGTGGCCCCAGCTGTCAACACAGTGAATCCTCTTGGACCTCTGGCGACCTTACTCCCAACAGAAATACAACACTATTTGTAGAGTCTATTATATTAAATAATATTTAAAGCGGTTTAATCACGTAATTCCTGATGACGTTCTTCGTAAAGAACGAAACATGTCGAGCGAAAATCGACTAAATTACGTGAGTGACCCGTTTTAAATATTATTTAATATGTTCGAGTCTCACGAGAGTTTTATAGTTAAAGTAGAGTCTAGTGTTATTAAACTGCGGTTTTCTGTGGGGTGGAGGTCCTTCCCCAGATAATCTATATTTTGTGTGCTTTTTTGTAACAACAGGCTTTGACCAATATAGCTCTCGAGATTTAACAAAAAATGCTCGTTCTCGGTCTGTACAACATTGTCCGATGCAAATGGAATACGACTGCCACTCTTATCCGCAGCGAAATTTTGATGAGCGCTCGACTTTTACGATAATCGTACTCGTGTGCTGGACGACTGGGACAGGCGGCAGCTGAATAGCAAGGAAACTGTGTGGAAAAAAACAAGCGAATGCAATCGGTTATTATTCGAATGGAAAAACTCGGCTTTTTTAACAGAAATCGCAGTTTTTTCACACAACTGTTAACCATTTCATTGCCCAGGCAAGACCTACGTTTACGCATTCTCATTCATTGGACAAAAATTGATTTGCGTTTTTATCTATAGGAAAATTCGTGGAATTAAGAATACTTTTTTGGCTGTACTTAGGCTGAGTAAGATTAAAAAGAAATGCTATTTTGTATTGCCCATTAGAATGTCAAGTTGTCAAGCCTAATTCAATCTAAAAACACTTAGTTATAAATTGTATAAGTCTTTATAAACATTGAAATTAAACACGTAAGATTAATCGCGTTTATTAACACCATGAGCCATGTTTCAAACCCTGAAGACAATATTATATTTATGAACAATTAACTAAAAGGTTGAAACTCAATATAGTCCTTAACAACCAATTATAGCTGAATGTCCCGGTTTTACCTGAAACTGAGGAGCCAACTTTATTCCCCCGATTTAAATTTCAAATTAATTTCCCGATACAAAACTCCGGCATTATTCCGTCACAATGTAGTCTCCACTTTTCAAATTGACGCTGAACAAAGAATGTGAAATTTGGAGATAGTAACAAAGTTCTGTAGGGTTGGCACTTATTATCTTTATACAGCGAAATTAATTTGTAGATTGAAAGTAATACGGCATAAAGTAATAGAAGGAAACGATTCCTTATGCTCCCTATCCTATTACTCGTATCCAATTAGGTTGAAAATAGTTTAAGTGTGTTTTAAGTGTGTTAAGCCAAGATGCCAATCGCTAATAATCAATTGCGTTGCGAACGAAGCGCAACTGTCATTGTCACACTGTGATAGAAAGAGAGCGGTACGGTTCTAAGCAAAGCGAGCGTGGTGAGCGAGTGGTACAAAAATATATTCCCGGCCCGGCTCTTTTTCTTATATTTATAACGTTTTAAAATTTCCTGGCTTTCAGCCGCTTCGCCCGCTTTTACATTAGTTCGTTGGAGATGGGACGGTGTCAGCGTGTCTACACAAGTAGCATCCCACACATATTATTATCATATGAAAAAAAATGTTATTTTGATATTATAATTTTTAAAATCAAGTGGCAACCCTGCTTGTCGGCTATCCGTACGATAAGTTTTAAGCCGCGCCCTGTCGGTGCCTCGTCGCAGTTTAAGCTAGGTTAGCATCCCTGATCACCTATGATCTATCTGTGCTTTAAACGTAAAACAAAGTTAACAAAACTACGTGACTCGAAATTTGGAATATCAATACATTGTTGTAGGTTAAAATGAAAATAAAAATGAAGCTGACTTTCTTCTTTTTACAAGCTTTTATTTAACTTGCAATGTATGTTTTTTTGATTATCAAATCTTGCAAGCTGAATTTGACTATCTTCCAGTTATTCGAGCGTAATTAAATATTATGGTGGCCCTATGGCTACCATGGAGAGTTCCTATGAACTCGGTGATGAAACAACCAAACTCCATTGTGTTTAGGTTTCTTAGAATTGCCTCGATTAGTTTAAGTTGACCGTAGAAAGGAAAGTAGAGGCAGCGATTTTTTTTTAACTCGTATCAAAAATCAAAGGTTTGAGGTGGGAGATACCTTAGCTCAATACCAATTAACTTGTTATAAAAAACCTTCTAGTTCAAATCAATAAAACGGAAGTGAAGTTATTAAAAATATAAATTGAAAGAGATATCATATACTGCAGAAAAAGTGACCGGTGAGCAGGGCTGGGATCGGACCAGCGACCTCCTGTTTTCGAGGCAGAAAATAAATGACTAATAAAAATGTGTAACTGAACACTGTGCACTCTAGAACGGATTAATCGCGTTTATTAACACCATGGCCTATGTTTTTTCGTTTTCACAAGTTTAAGATGATGACTAAGAGAATGCGACTTCTCCCGTCCATCAAAAAATATTACTTGTGCAAATTACCTAAATTAATAAAAAAAAAACAAAAACAAAGGTCTACAACGCCCAGAGAGCCTTATAAAGCTAGTAATACATTGCCTGAAGGGTATTCTATGATTAAAATTAAAATTAAAAGTTATAAAAACCCTGTGAAAATTAATGTATGTACAACTTACGAACGCTTCCCTAACCAGCTTATGGGGCCGAAAAAAGCAACAAGAAAACTACCCCATTTTGCCTGTTTTATCCGTTTTCAATAATTTCAAACAAAATCCACACTAAGGCCTTCCAGTCCTGTGTCGTGCTTGATCCTTGATGAGATATAATACAGGATTTAAGCTGGCGGTATCGAAAAGACATTCTCCATTAAAATTAGGAACCTTCTTGTTTTCAATAGCCTCGCGCAGCATTCTGGGAATGTATCGCTTCTCCTTGGCGAACTTCCAGTTATTCAAACGTATTGAAATGTTATGGTACCATTGAACTGACGTAGACCAGCGGAGGTGGTCATATTTACTCTATCATCATCTTAACCCTGTGAAAACGAGTGCTGTAAAGGGTCAAAACGTTGGTTCTTTTTTTTAATAAAGGCAGTTCATATGTTTCAAAGTGTTTCATGTTAATGCACAACAATCGCGGTTACAGAAGACAATATTATGATATATGTTTGATATATTCAAATAATTGGGTGACTGACGTCAAAATCACACAGTTGTATAAAGGGCTTTGAATTTAAGAGAGGCGAATGGAGAAGCTGAACAATTAACAAAATGTCATACATAGGTAGTATAACAATAATATAATTATGGAGTTGAATGAACTCTGAAATTGAACTTTAAAATATGTAAATTAAAAGTTTAATATAAGTTTTCAACTTTACTCACATACCTAGTAGTTTTCAGTAGAGAACGTATAAAGGATTTGAAGCATTTAATATAATAATGTGAGAGATACTTCAGTTACCTAACAGAACCCGCAAATGTGGTGTAACTGCGTTACCAACTTTGTGCTGTTTCGTGAAGCTCAGACTCACCAACTCGTTTCCAGTTGAAACATAAAATACATACGAGTTTCACTCAAGTTTCACCAGAACGAGTGCTTTTAAGGGTCTTCTAGTTACTGACGATCGTTATGCAAATACATATAGGTTTGATTTAATACAAATTTATGATGTATTTTATACTGAAATATATATCTTATCTTATCTTATCATACCTTAAAGGATAATCGGCTGGACTTAAATATGACTCACGCTAGAGCGGGCTGGAACTGGCGCGCCGTGACCGTTCCAAACCCATTACGGACATTATAGTTAATAAATAAAATTGAAAAAAATAAAATTAGAACGCTTTTATATAATTTAAACTTTTGTGAGTCATACTGATATTCAATAGCAACGGTTAACACTCACGTATTTTTATCACAATAGGCGTGACATGTTTCGACTGCATCGGGCAGTCATCGTCGGACAGACAGAGTGGTGTTGTCACCTTCGCGGTACGGGCATCACTGACCGATGCAGTCAAAACATGTCACACCTATTGTAGAACGCTTTTGCCTGCTCTACAACGTTTGGGTAATCGGGGGCCTTACCATGACGTCTTAACGCGATTCAGTCGACGCCCTAAACTGAGTCGCTTCCATACAACTAAGTCTAAACTGAATCGCGTGACCAGGTCATGGTATGATAAGGCCCCAGTGGCCCTAGCACAAGAGTGTCGCGACAGTATCTCGCGGTCGAGAAAGACACCTGTCACTTTCTAACTGTTCGGATTAGACAGTGACAGTTGTCTTTCTTGACCGCGAGATACTGTCGCGACACTCTTGTGCTAGGGCCAATCTCTATAGTGGGTATGTTCGCGGGTCATCCGCCAGAAAACTTTCCCATACATTGATTGTCAGATCCAGCGGCCAGCATTTTACAACTATAGATTCACATCTAAAAAAATGTCCAGGAAATGTTATCACTCTCCTCCAGGGGCGTAGCGTCCACAAAGCTCGGAAGTCGCACTCGCCCGAGAAGCGTTTTAATTTCCCGACGGCCTGTTCAAACACTGGGTATTGGCGATCGGACAATCGGCTAGACTTAAACGATTCACTAAATAATGCTGGGCGCCGACTTTTCAAGGAAATATCTACTACTCGTTTCTAAAAACTTATTTAATCCGAATAAATAGTAGGTACCTACTTTTTTCCAAGAAATTACTATTACTTGGGTTTTAAATGCTCAATTCATGACTACTTTAGAGGAGGAGGTTATAGTTTCGAACATCACATTACATCATTTTTTTGGAATTTGTAGGTCTGGGATTTGATCGGGATTAAATTTAGCAAAGCCCCATCGAAGATATTTTTTTGGAAACATGTTAAGGGTTTCTAAAAATTATATTTGATTGGGGATGTATGAATTTTTATTCTATGCAGCGGAATTGTATGAGCGGCGATAAAACCATTCACAGAGAAGCCAGGTATTCGTAATTTGAGTTCCCTTTGTACAATAAATGTAATAAAGGACGTTTTATCGATTTTTGTGTAGTTCAAATAAACATTAATCGAATTGATTGGCTTGAATATCGCACCTATAACTTTATTTACCGATAGCCCGTCTAAACGCCACGTATAACTAACTGACCCACACAAGTCTATAGGAGATGGTAAATTTAATACCAAAATCAGAACTCTAACATAACCAGACATTCAAATTATTTAAGTATTCTGAATTTGAAATAATTGTACTAAAAAAAATGCCAAAAGTGAAACACTAAAAAAACGACATCCCCATTTTCAGCAGCCAGGTATCCACCGACGTCCTCGAGTGCCGTCTGTAATTGGAATGTGGCACTAGTTTCAAGCGGAATGCTTCTATTGTTTTGTGTTTGTATCGGTTGTCTTTTAATTAAAGGATTGGGTTTCCGAGTTTTCCAATCGGTGTTGTTTTCCGTTGTCGTTATTTTAAAATATTGATAGGTACCTAGTGACTGACATGATTGTGGTAACTCTAGTTACCAGCTGTCACCCTTACCTATTTTACTTGACAATATAGGTCATTCAAAAATAGAAATCGTGTGAGACGCCTAGTAAGACGCCAGATATCATCTGTACATCAAACAAACGATAAACACTTTGGCTTATCTGGGTCACTTGGTCTCGGAGGATCAGAGTGACAACCTGGACATGGAGCGTGAACGTAGGGCGTTGTCATTCGGATGCAACATGCCGGCTCGTAGGTCTGCACGGTGTACGAAGCAAGTCAAGGCAACGCTTTACACGTTGTACTGCTTTTCTTTCTTCACCTGCAGCCTATGGGTCAGCTACTCGCAGAAGGCTTACAACGTTCTACGTGTGCTTACCGGGTTCTGATGGGGCTGCCTCGATTCTGCAGTGCGCCTAGAATGTTCGCCCAGGCCAGCATTGATGGATTCCAAGCTATCATGCGAAAGAGATGCGCCTCCATTCTAAGTCGGATACGAGCTAGCCCCAATAGAATCCTAAGCATTGTATCGGAGAGATGGGACAGCCCTCTTATAAGACACTGGCTTTGCCTGCATGCACCAGTGCCATACACAATAGGGCCATATTTTTATTTTTTTAACCTTTGTGTAGTAATAATAATGTAACTAAACCAGGTGGACATTTACATCTAAAAAAATGATTTTTATTTTATTTATTATTCCTCACCAAACGTGGCGATTAAAATTGGTATAAGTCAACATAATTAACTTACATCGATTTTAGTCACAAATTGTATATTAAATCTAGAGTTATGCTTGATTTAAGCTAATGAAAATGAATGAATGAATATTTTTATTTCATGTAACGATTGACACATTTATATTAGTAAAACAATTTAAAATTTAGGGGTTAGTTAGACTAAAAAAAGCTAAGATGCATTGTATAAAATTAATTTACTTTTCAGTCTCGAACAACCGTATCATTTCTCTGTCGAAAACCATTAAGCTTTGAATTCACCCGCAAAATCCATTCTAAAATTCATCCCAACTCATCTACTAAAAGACTAATAAAACGGGGGCTATCGAATGATCAACATAACGACTCTAATTTAGTTTGACAAAGTTCTGAGAGACAAGTTATGCGGAGCTTTTTGGACCTCTGTCTTTTGAATAAATTTTCAATAAACTTCCAAAAATGAGTTTGTAAAGTTTTGATTGGTGTGAATTCTGAACGGGATTCTCACTGTGACTCCGAGCTCGTTGCGTCTCTAATAAGATCGCTTTGATCATATTTGCTCGAGTGTCAATTTGTTTGCAAATCAAGTTTATTTTATCACTGGTTCGAAGGTTCATTGTGGGTTTGTTGATTATTATTAGCTTGTTTGAATGATAGTTGATAATTAATATTAAATTGACTTCGCCAATTAATATTCTAAATTCTTGTTCTTTCTTCAAGAATAACTTGTAAACCCTTTTTTTATTTATAAGCAGACGATACGAAATTTCTGAGAAAAAAAGGAAAAGCGCCCCCTGAGGCGTCTCAGAGTCACGGGTTCGAGTCCCACCAGAGGTCATGAATTTTTCCACTTTTCCTTTCTCAGAAATAACTTGTAAAACTTGAATGTACCACGAGTTATATTGATGTACTCAGACCATGGTGAATCAACATGTCTATTGTCTAATACCTAACATAAAAAACAGTTATGCCTATACAGTATAGATTTTTGGTATATTTCGCTTTCATATACAAGTACGACAGAGAGGTCCACATAGAATTTGGATTTTTCTATGTTTGACATAGGCGCTGAGACTTCCGTGACTTATTCGAAGATTTATGGTAAAAAATCTCCTTGTTTTATATTAACGCTCCGAGAATGCAAAACAACCAAAGAATTATATTAATTTAAACACAAACAACGTGCTTTACAATTGTATTAAATTAAACATTTAATTGCTTAAACATTCAAAAACCAACTAAGCTATATCATCGAACTAAATGATCTGGCCAACTCTGAGTGAAAAGCCGCTAAACATATGAGGTCACCCGCCCTAATTCGTAATTACAATTCATAGCCCCATAAACCGTTTGCAATCACAATGGCGCCCTCTGGAGTCTGTTAGCTGGATTAACGGAATTGGGGACGACTAAATAGCTTTATATATTTGGAATGCTATTTTGTAATCATTACATTATTTATCTGGCAGTTCTCAGTCTGAATGAAACTTTTGCAAAAACGTTCATAAAGGTACCTTGTATAAATGAAGACCTGATACAATATGTAGATATTGATTAACTCTTGCGTATATATTGAATGAAAATGTTTTATAATCTAAACATTCTTATAAATTGAATATATAATAATATGAATCAAAACATTTATTACATTTAATAAATGATTTGATTCGTGCTTTACAATTGTCTAGAGATTCTTGTTCAAGTTCATTTAAAATAACTTAATTTGACATAATGAAAACAAAATAATAATCAAATGTCGTTATCCGTGAAAAGCTCTTGGGATTCCTCCAGATGAACAATGTAAATTAATTGAATTTATTATGGAACAATAATATGAGAGATAATATTATAACACACTAATTAATGTTATCTCAGTAAATATTTTAACGTAAACGATATAAACAGATTAAATCAAGACATATTTTTCAACTTTTTTGTGACGATAAAATAATTATTCAGCAAAATTATATAAGCGAATTTTTAACGAGCACAATTTGTAAAGAATGAATTAAATCATGTACTATTTATGATAAATGTTTTGATTCATGTTTTTCAGTCGTCACACTAATAACTGTTTACGATTTAAAACAAACAAAGTGTACCCTCGTCTTTTGATAACTTTATCCCTTGTGCGAAAAAAAAAATCGAACCTCGCGAACAATTATTACGGTAAACGAACGAGGCTTTATCTTATACCGAGAATTTTTAACATAATCCGACCAGAAAACGATTGTACTAGCCTTTACTCCTAAACA
This sequence comes from Lathronympha strigana, assembly GCA_949128165.1. Taxonomy (NCBI): domain Eukaryota; kingdom Metazoa; phylum Arthropoda; class Insecta; order Lepidoptera; family Tortricidae; genus Lathronympha; species Lathronympha strigana. Next base: position 2,564,541 of record OX421903.1, read on the forward strand.
CAAATTAAAAATGTATTTATTCGATAATTACGTTAAAAATATGTATAGTTAGTTTCCTTAAAATGTATTTGTCAGTATTAAAGCTGTTAGTTACTATAGATATTAGTTACATTACTTACATTGTATTAGAAATAAGCATAATTTCAACAGTATCATGGTTAGCTGATCGATTCTAAACCTTGTTGCAATGACGCAAGGTCAAACGTTGGTCAGTAGAGTGTACCGCTGTTACTGAAGTGCCTCCTTACATACTAGATAAGCAAGTTTATTAAGACTAGAGTGTTATTGTTCGCCAACAAACTGTCCTGCAGTTTGGCGATAAAGTATATATTACATTGTGTTAACCTTTTTGAGTAATAAGTAAAATAAAATAAATATATATGTATGTAAAGAAAACCGTATCGTTCATTCTGTTGTCGCTTTTCTTAACGACCTACTTATTTGAAATGGCAGTGTAACCATAGAGCCAGCATGACAAGTGTAACATTGACATTGACGGTTGTTGAAAATATACGAGATTGTAAGAAAATAATAAACTTCCCGTAAAGAAATAACAAAACCCTGAAGTAAAGGCTTTAAATGTTGTTTCTCTTGTCTTTACAGGTAAGTGATCAATTATTAACGGATGTTATCAAAGGATAGGTTATTGTAAGCTCGATTTATAAATAAAACTCTTGTCTTTACAGAGAAACGCAATTACGTCTTTATTTTATTCCTCAAAGAGAAATATATATATATATATATATTAATTATAAATTGAAAGAGATGGTATATTCCACAGAAAAAGTGACCAAAGCCCCCGGTGAGCAGGGCTGGGATCGAACGAGCGACCTCCTGCTTTCACGGCATACGCCCTAACCACTGGGCTACCCGATCACTGCAGCCAGAGTCCGAAACTATATGCAATCCTTTCTTACTTTAAACGTTATAAAGTGCGTTCCGCCAATCCTACAGCTCAGACTTACGTCTAGTGCTGCCTTCTAGATAATCCTTACAGATTATTTTCAACTAGAAGCAAGACTAGAAAATAAATACCTAGGTAAGTAATTAGCCCATCATATATGAATAAAATGCTTGCAAGATGGAACAGTCTCCAAGACACAGTCATATATAATCAGAACTCAACGCACAGCATTCAACAGGGAAAAATATAATGTTCGCGACGCTATAAGTTGCTCGAGTGGCCTTAGTTGTTTAGCCCGGCTCGTGCCTGAGTCGGGCTCGAGTTGGGCTCGAGCGAGCTATGAAAAAGGCAAGAGCAGTCGAGAACAGCACTTCAGAGGCATATTGCGCTCTTTTCGCTCCCAACAAAAAAATGGAAATGTCCCACTTATTGTGCTGAAGCTTTCTATTCAAATGTAATTTGTGGCGAGTTTGTCGAGTTCTTGGTGAATGCTCGATGGTTAGAGGAAGGGATTGTAGATGGAAATTCTCGGTAAAGAAATCAGGGGTCCAATTCTATAAGCAGTGTAATTAGAGGGCAAAGAGTTAAATTTGATGGCGATGCGACGCGGAAAAAAACATGTCGTTGATACGTAACGAGAGTGTTGAACGTGAGCGGTCGTTACGCGAACGCGAAGCGATATTAGGATATTATCCATTTACAAACTTAAAAACGGTTAAAAACTCATTTTTGATGACCGGGCCGCTGAGGTGACAACACCACTCTGTCTGTTCGACGATGACTGCTCGACGCAATCGAAACATGTCACGTCTATTGACTCGTCTGATTATTTCAATGGTTTCCCCTACCGGAACATTCGTAAAAAGTGAGGCCACATCAAAACTTACCATGAATTCGTCGTCGCGCAAAACTACATCCTCTATCAGCTAGACAAAGTGTGTAGAGTCCATTACGGTACTGCATACCTACCATGAACATTGAAAATTGGCATTGACGGGAAAACCTCTTTGTCACTCCAATATGCAAGTGTAAGAGGGACGGAAGTACAAATCCGCAATCGTTTAATTTTCCCGGTATAGGCCCTGGATCTATTACCGGTAAAAGGCTGCACGGACCGCCATAAGACGGAATTGCCCGAATCCGCCTGTACGGCGCGCGCGCCCCGCTACCTACGCCGGTCTCGGGTAGTGATGCCCGAGCCGCGGATGTGACAACACCACTCTGTCTATCCCACGATCACTACCTGAGGCAGTCGAAACATGTCACGCCTATTCTGATAAAAATTCGTAAGTTTTCACCGTTTAAGTTTAAAGTCAGTATGACTCACAAAAGTTTAAAATATATGCTATCTCGGATACTCCGGGAAGTATTGCGTCATTACGTCCTCATAATCCTCGCCAACCTCATAAGCCTATGTTTACGGAGTGCGTCGTTACAACTCAGAGACGGAAAACAGTGCGCCGAATCAACCGTGAGCGGCTGTTGCATCTCGTGCCCTAAATACATGTGCGAGAGCTATGGGAGAGTGTTTAGGAAGTACATAATTATAATTCTCGTATATTTCAAGCGTCTATGTCTGTACACGTTCCGGGTATTAAAACCTGTACCAAGAAACTATTTTAAAAGTCATCATTCCTTAAAAAACGCACATGACTAATCGTAATACTTTCTCGGTGTGATTAAACATAAATTATCATAGGTAATATGGCATATCTTTTACTATCTTAAACAGGGTTATTGTGGTATAATACCATATAATTAAAACTTTAGTTTTTTTTTGGAAAAAATCTCACTTCAAAAATGATTTTATCCCCAAATCACTTCAAAAAAGTAAACGGATTTCTCCGTGTATATAATATAATATTATTATAACAAGAAATAAAATCATGTTTTGGCTCTTTTACCAGGTACATAAAGTTAAGATCAGAACACCATATATATTTAACTGTTGGTAAAATTACTAATAATTTCGTCACAATCTGAGTTAAAATATTATTCAAATAGCGTAAGGACTTAATTGGGAAACTTGATTGGGAAGAGGCATTCGTCTTAATGATTTTCAAAACTGTAACCTAATTCTTTTAATTCATTTATTTCATAAGAACACAATACCACACATTTAGTAAGCTACTCTGCCAAACTGTAAAACAGTTTGATCGCAGTTGATTAGCTCTTGAATAACATACCTACCCAAGTAGCCTTTAGTGATATTTTATTTCATGCAATTAAATATTTTTAATTTAAAAAAATGCCTACGCATGCAAAACTTATCTAATCAGCATTTTTATTACAACTTGTGTTATTTAGGTAAACCTTTACAGCCGTTTAATTTAAACTTTAAGCCAGCGTTTAATTTATTTATTTTATTTAAACTTTATTGCACAATGAAAGTACATTCTAATATATCAGCGTCCGACATCTTATGAAGCAAATAAGCGAGAGCGACGTATTCCATTATTTTTTTACTACAGATCCTTGACACAACCGAATATTAAGCATGTAATGTGACGCACCTGTATTTAGTGAATGAACATTGCTTAACGAAAAGCTGGAGTCATGAGAAGCCAAAAACAATGTAAGGTGAACACTCAAAACAACCACGTCTGTTGTTCGGATACAATCTGCAATCTACGAGTATTCTCCTGTAAACTAAGATTTTTTATACGTAGGTATTACATATTTGTTGTACATAAATGACAAGGAATAGTAGATTGTTAACTAATGGCTAAAAGGTACCTAATTCGGTCAAGGTATTGTGGTGCTTGAACGTAGTGAGGATTAGACTGAAATGTTCCCTTCCTCCCCAGTTAAACACTACTTTTCACATCGAAGACGAAAAATAAAGGTGTTTTATAAAATATATCTAAACACGACCATGTAGTAATGAGTCTTGACGACTTTTATTTAAATTGATTTAATGTTGACATTTATGAATTTGAGAAATAAAATAATGGAAGTTGTACAATGCATCAATTTTAAATCGATTTTTGTTATATTTAGCAAATTTGGGAAGCAAAATGCCCTAGGGCGGACCCCTTACATTTTTCACCCGCTTCATAGGTTAACAATGACCCACTTTCAGAGCATGAGATACGTAAAAACTAATTTACTTGTGTTTTATAATTTCTAATTCATAATTTTGATATTATGCCGAGAGATGAAATAATGAAGCTAAAAGGTGATTGCTGTTTTAACTAATTCGCTTAAGAAATATTTAGACATTTTAATAAACCTTAATTTAAATACCAATTTTCTCTAGAAATTGAGTAGGTAACCCATTTCCAAACCTTTCAAACCTTCCAAACATTTCAAGGCAAAGACATTGTCATTTCCGCGATACTGTAGCAGGCTACTATACGGCCACGGCAATGTGCTTAGCTGTCGTGTGTACTTAACCTTTATTTTCCTTTCGTAAATCAATCGAAATAGGGTTTATTTATAGGGAAAGTAATTTCCCATATACACCTACGCATTTTCTCCCACGATTTTTTACACATGTACCGTACATACCAAGAAAATACCTGATGTATCAATCCCCTATGTCGAAAATATATAAGTATAGTTATAGATACCGTAGATTTTGCTAGGCGCCCCCATATTTTTATTTTGTTGTCGTTTTTTTCGCGTCAGATTTGTAAGAAATTTGACAGATACGAAATCTCAATGTGCGACCAAAAATCCCATACGATTTCGTAACTCAGTGGACAGTGGCCTTGATAAAACTGCATTAATTACCTACATACAGCTTTCGAACTGAGAGTAGTTCCGAAAATTGGTAGAGATCAGATCACTGGTGAGGAACGTGTAGGGTTTAAAGTTCATTGCCTTAATCAAAGGTCTCTGTGCCCTTTCCAATTCTAGAAACTTAGTTTTGGCTGCCCCGCCCCATATTGGGATACAGTAAGCAATCACTGACTGAGCCAGAGACATACATGGTGCTCGTGAGCATTGCGAGAGATTTTAACAGCATATTCCTGAGGCCAAAGGAAACAAAAATGTCATATTAAGTGCATTGGATTAGGGCTAGTTTCTGAGATAATTGCAATTTTTATTTAAACATAAGTTTACCGCCACTCGGTAAATAACGCGTTTTGGAATGTGATAATGCTACTATGTGGCATCTAGGCATGATTTTTGACAGACTTAATACTCAAAGTGACACTGTGATGTCTGTGCAAAACTCGGCTCTACCAAAAATATTTTAAGTAGGCCTTTTCTAAATGAAATTTACTTACTATGTATCAAAGCATATAAAAAAATAAAAATAAAGGTTCTTTTTTTGTTTTTTTTTTTGGTCGAATTGACCAAAAATCATATGACATTTTTGTTTCTTTTAGCCTCAGGAATACGCTGTTAAAGTCTCTGGCAATGCTCACGGGCACCGTGTATATTTGATTAAAAAGCTTTTTTGTTGCTCAAACAAATAATCAATATGATTAGGTAACATAGTGCCAGGACCCAATATAAAAGGATATTACCCGTAAACATCTCAACTATTTTAATGACCCATCCCTAGCTTTCATCTCCGTTCCTCACATGTAAAATTATACGTGTAAAAGTGAGAAAGCCTACATAAAACTCAGTTGAAAGTGCCGGAAATTGAGTTGACCCTTTTCACTGTTGATGCGAGCCCTAAATGGGATTTCTGAATAGGATGTACCCTGATGTCCTTAGTGACCTTTGCGGGCGTAAATATTTAAGCACTTTTAAACTTGTTGATACATTACCAAAATCTTATTGGAATCAGATAAGGGTACAGTGAAAAGGTAAAAAGAAAAAAAGATTTTTTTTTAAATTAAGTATGTACTTACATCCAAGACTCAGAAATTGAAAGAGATCTCATATCCTATATCTATGGCCATACTATCATTATTAAGCAACCCGGGCGCCTGGTTGCTGTTTAGCAGTGGGTGTGACAGTGGATGGGCAACAAAAATTTGAGGGGTGCAATAAATATAACTCTCGAGGTTGGTGTGATATAATAGCTAATTATGTACCTATTTAATTCGAATATAACATTACCAGGCGCTTTAATTGGGGGAAAATTAGTGCCAGGTTACGTCCAAGGTGCGATAAAAAGTACCCCATCTATAGAAGCCGTCTCATTGATAGAGGTGGAGGTTAATTTTAGCGGACCTTATAAAAATCGTGTGTGCAAAAATACTTGCGCAAATCACCCCGCCAGGTGACGACAAAGAGCAACTATCACACCCACCGCTGAACACCTACCAGGCACCCGGATTAATGAAGAATGATAGTATGGCACACTAACTAGATGGAATTAGATTGCAACGGTTCAAACTTACGTATTATTATCACAATAGGCGTGACATGTTTTGACTGCATCGGGCTATCAGTTAAATTATATAACTAGAGGGGTGTGGTCGCTTTATTAATTGCAAACCTGTTTGGGTAACCAGCTCTCCGTTTACTAGTACTTATCACTCTAATTTTATGTAAATACAGACAAGACAAACTTTAACCAGTTAAACATCACAAAGCAACTTAAACCAACATCAAGTTAAACCAAAACTCCGTTCTAGTAATTTCTAGAACGTTCTTTGTTGGAGCTGCAACCGGCGGTCGGATCGCACAGCTTCCGTCACGGGTCACAAATTATTTTTGTGGCCGCCCTAATTATTTCCACTTGATGACTTTGTACATGGATCTTTGCTTCTGGATGAGACTTATTAAATGTTTTACGGCATTTAACGTTAATTGGGAGAAGCAACTATTTCTTGTTGTTATTCTGTTCGGTCAGCCATGGGAAAAATGCAGCACAGTTTGTTAGAAGATACATTGTAGTATGATCTACTGACGTATTTGGTAGATGGTAAATCATGGAAAGGGAATATAAGAACAAAAAAAAATGTTTTATGAATTTTAATGCCACAATCTGTTATTTTAAAAGTGACCCAGGAGTCCGTAGGTAACCATCGCAACCAGTAAATATCAAGAAAAATATGTTGATTAACTCTAAAATAATGTAGATAGTATACAATTACATTTACATATTTATAACTGTGCTTCCTATGAAAAACATGTTTGTCGTAATATTGATGTTGTCGATCGATCTTATTTCAATCAAGAAATTATTTGTTTAGAGAATTACAACTTTTATGGGTACTAAAGACGACAAAAAATACCGTGAAAAAAAATCAGCGGTGGCGGAACATACTTGCGGTACTGACGCGAAGCATTTCATTTGTTCTGTAAGGTGAAGTTGTTGGCACGTTACAAAAATGTTACGTGCCACGCAAGATCCGCGAGGCCATTGAAATCGGACGTCGCTGCAACGGAGGCTGGATTCTGCCACCGGTTTGGAAACCAGTGCTTCCTAAAGTGAACGTGAATGTGCGTGGTGACGATTTAGTGGACACGGTTAGTGTCGTTGATGACGTCAGATGATCCGACAATTCAGACTCCCGCAACGATGACGCCGGATTGCCCGATTCCGCCTGATTCGGCGCGCGCAAAACGGCAGTGATGCCCGAGCCGCGGAGGTGACAACACCGTCAACACCACTCTGTCTATCCGCCGATGCCTGCCCGATGCAGTCGAAACATGCCACGCCTATTGTGATAAAAATATGTGAGTTTTAACCGTTTAAGTTTAATGTCAGTATGATGCACGAAAGCTTAAATTATATGGAATAACGAATGCCTACTTCATACGTGTAACGTAAATAAAACTATTTGTTCCGTTTTTCTACGGATATTTATTAAATGGTATTGTTACCTCATTTCAATAACTACGTAAAAAACAGAATCCAGCGTATTTCTAAGGGTATTGGAAATCAATTTGTAAAGCCCTAAATATTAAAAAAAACACAATAGGTACTAATTATCATAACTACTCAAATTGCAATTATCCTGTACGCGGCGTGATGACATTGGCATCAAATTTACGGGCTCTGAAGGCCTAGTATAAATTTTTTACTTGTTGTATTAATCATCCAGCTACTTTCAAAATATACTGACCTTTAAGTAAATAATGTCAAATATGACAAGTAAAAATGTATACTAGGGCTTCTGGGTATAACAAATGTAATAAATGTATTGATTCATGTTTTTTTTTAAGTAGTCACACTGCTATATATAAAATATAAATTGAAAGAGATGTCATATACTACAGGAAAAGTAACCAAGGTCCCCGGTGAGCAGAGCTGGGATCAAACCAGCGACCTCCTGCTTTCGCGGCAGACGCCCTGGGACGCTTCTGGGTATAAATTAAAATGCTCTCGTGAAGTCACATCTAGACACAATGCATCTTGTGCGGCGGCACTGTGCGGTGCTACGCCGCGCCGCATCGCGCGCAATAAAAATGCAAACTTGTCAACGCGCATTATTCTTTTTTATATGTACCCGAAATTAATTCCGACTGTTAAGGACTTTATTCACACTGTACCGTGCTCAAAGCACGCCGTTTTTCAAATTTATGACTGCGTTTGACACTGGAGTTTTAGGGCGTTTTCAGACTGGTGTTCTGTTCTTATGAAGACAATTTGTAGAGTGTATGGACAAATGCGTCGGAAATAAACAATTTCATTTCAGTTACGCATGGTACTACTAGATTCAAATTCAAAATTTGTTTTGTTCGAAACGCTTTTGTCGTAAACAGCGTTAGCATAATCGATTTTCGCCGAATCTTAATGTAGCAGTAACATAATTTGGCATAATGCACAATATGCCGAATACTATTTTGGCCGAAAATATATTTTACGAGCTTTTTGTAGGAGAAATAAAATGCTCCGAGATTTTTCTGATTTGATTACCATTTTTTCACAGATTTTGTACATCAGTAGCGCAAAGTTTGAGAAATGTATGGAAATTTTGGGACACTTTTGTTCTCCCAAATCAAACGAGCTTGCGAATAAAAAAAATTGCATCAAAAGTTTTCGATCGATAAAAATTGAAACGCCCAAATACCGCTGCCCGCTGGTGTTCAGACCACGACCTTAAAAATAACACCAAAAAAAAAAGGTACTTAATCTATATGCGCTCTTAAAGCATGTTTTAGTTAATATGGCGGCATGTTTCTGGATGAATGTTGGGCAATTTGGCAGAGGATTTGTATTAAATATGGGCGAAGTTAAGTCGTTACTGGCCCAAATATGGGCCTACGAGGTAATTTGTGAAAACTTAATAAATACAATGCATAAATTGATAACTTAATTTGTAACTACGCAATTTTAATTAAATTTTATATTAAATCGCGGTAAAGAAAATAGCTATAATTATTTTAAGGTATTTATTGATTTCATAACATGTTATGAAATCAACAATGGTACATTGCCAGAAGTTGACCTCTAAGAAAATATTGCTACAGCAAAGAGCATTAAAAAATTTTTTTTTCGTTTTCATACGAATTGTAAAGGAAAGGTATTTTTCGATTTGTGGCTTTTCTAGCAGGATGTTTTTTATTGCTTCCATACAAGCTTTTGATCCTGGATAATGGTCACGTCAATAATATGCAAGCATTGTACCTCATTGTGACGTGACGCGAAACTTTAATGCACTGTATTTCACTCAAAAGAAAAAATACGTGGCCCTAAGATTACGTACTTTACCAATATACCTACTTACTTGATATAGTGGTGGTGGTTTATTTACACTGTTTCCTCAAATCCTCATTCGCAATTATAGACCGGATTCACAAACCCAAAATCCAATTAAATAGAAATCCTTTTAAGTTCAAACTGTACTATTAGGGACCTTAAAGTGCGAACAACGCAAATTGCTTAGAACTTGTTGTAACTGGTTGTATTGGGGTAAGAATAACCCACCGCATAGGACATTTTGGTTTGAGGGTACAGTGTTGGGCTTTTCGGACCCTTGCGACTTAGTTGACCTCTAAGCTTCGACTACTTCGAAACGGTATGCTAAATTAGCCCTTACACGAGGATATGGTACAACATTATGAAGAGTCGCCGGTAATGTACATGTCTTTAATAATAAAGCTTAGAAATATAATCTTTAAAATATATAAGATTTAACTAGAAGAACTTTATAAAACATGTATATGTGTGAGAACATGTAGAACTTTATGAAATAAACAGATTAAATTTAAAATAAAAAATAAAAAAAGGCAATAAGATTATCTATCTGTTGGATATGGCAAAACCTAAATTTTCTATTTAAAAAGCCCCGAAATATAAAACAGCGCCGCTTAAATTACCAATATATGTATAATAATATGCATACAAACCATTATAGGCGTACTATTACAAATATTTTGTCTTAAGAAGCCTGGTCTGACAAGGACTCTTGTCACTGGACACTGCACAAATAGACGGAGAAAATCATATTGATGTAGATGTAAATGTAGTGTATGTACCCCAGCCGGATACAGACGGGCTGTTAAGCACTTGTCGCATTCGTTCAGCACAGTTACCTGGAGTTTGAGCTGCAGGTTACTGACCTGGCTGCCTTCCCATCCTACCTTCTTCTTCAAATAGCCTCGTTTTTCTGCAGAACAGAAGGAAATCTTTTACTCGTAGTTCGACATCCTTTAGTTCGGTTTCCTCCAGTGTGGCTTCACCGAATACGTTATATCGTGCTGCTGCATACCACTCCTATCCCATTCAACTCCTATTTGCACTCTTTTACTTAAGAGGAGGTAACCGACGTCTTTTCAGTGGTATTTTTAGTTTAAGCTTTGCCTGGCTGTATGTGTATATTACAACCACGTCAGCATTTTGACTGCTTTCCTTGATGATCATTATTATTATAAATTGAAAGAGATGTCATATACTTTAGAAAAAGTGACCAAAGCCACAGTGCCCAGGACAGGGCTCTTTTAATTTATAATTTATATAAAGTAGTGACTACTTAAAAAAACATGAATAAAAACATTTATTTAATTGATTTAATTCATGTTCTTCAATTGTATCATAATTATTGTTTATACTGGTATTATAAACCGGAAAGAAGATCTCCTATAGATAGTTTTTTTCTTCCACGGCTAATGACTGTAAAATTGCTACAGATACACACATTTTAAATACATAACACCCTTTTTGCGTTGGTAAACACAGTTTAATTGCTCTCAGTCCCTTTACGCTAACTCCATTCGCGCTAACGACCAAATCTCAATTCCAAAGACAATTAAACGAAGCGCGGTTTGAACGCTTTACAAAAAACATTTTAATTAGATTCACCAACAAACGATTGTGAACATTTCTTTGAGTTACATTGGAGAATTAAATTGGAGACAAATAAATAGTGTCGATGTCGCAATTACGCAGGAATACCGAGAAGGAAAGAGGGTTTTATAAAACGCGACGGTAGCAAAGAAGCGAAAGTAAGGGTGTTCTACTGATGTATAATTTAGGTATGTCACAACTTCAGTGACTATAATTTTCTTTATCACGGTTATACTCACATGCATGTCACAATTTTTGACGGCTTAAATCACTGAAACCGCAATATTTATGTTGATATCAAAGAGATTGGAAGTCGTAGGGCGACGCGCCTATAGAGAGACGGCTTGGGAGCCAAAATTCGTGTGTCGCATATGCGCCCGGCGCATACGTGACAGTCAGTAGCAGTCAGTACCCCTTGGGCCGTCATGGAGCAATAATAAAATGAAAATACTTCAAAAATGCCACATTGCTCCATAATCGGGTGCCAAAACCAAAGCAAATTTGTAAATAAACAAAATGCAAACGTATCGTATCACAGGTAATTAAATAATATGTAATTAATTCAATATAAAATTAGTATGGGCAAGAGAAATAGGGAAGAGACACGACACTGCATTTGTTATCGATAGTGTATGTCATATGCCTTACTAAAATAGGTAGTAAGATGAATTTTTATTTAAGAAAAATACTAAAAAATGCACAATACAATATACAGTGTGTATCAGAACAAAGAGCAAACCTTAAAATTGGTTGACGGGAATTCGAATACATTGTAATGACGCCCATTTTACGGGCTTGTGGTATGGTCGGGATGGTCGGCGAGTTCTCGAATGGCAACCACGCACCAGACGATGCAGCGTGGGAAGGCCCCCACAAGATAAACTGACGACTGGCTGGCTGACTGGTAAAGGTTGCGGGTGTCTGTGGCAGTCCCTGGGGAAGGCCTATGTCCAGTAGTGGACATCGTTCGGCTGATGATGATAATGAAGATGAGTCACGACGAATATTAATTAGTACATTGTACAGAATGAGCTCTTCGAGCACAGCAACATCTTGATACCGTCCAAACTTTTGCGAGGGGAAACGTGCACACAGGCGCACTTCTCACACATTTATACATACAAAAAGCAATCAATAATGGTGAAACTGACACATAAACAATGAATACAACTACACTGATAAATCTTGCACACTTCGATCTATTTTTGTATACGGACTAGTCTCTCTAGTAGGACTTCGGAAGAGGTAGAGGTACCTTATGGACACCAATTCCTGTGTTGCTTGAATGTTCTACTAACTACCGCTAATAATGATTGTATATTTATCTGCAGTAAGTTTATTTATTTCCTCGCAAATGTGAGGAAAAACATTGTGTGTATCACGAGCCGTACTAGAATTACGACCTCGTCTTCGACTCAACCTGTGACTTAAATTCACATTCGTTCGTAATATCTTGTTTACTGCCCTTAAAACACACTGTTCTATACCGTTCGTGTATGTCACATTACTGTAAATAAAAGTCTTGTCAGGAAAGAGAGCACGTTATGTTTTATCTGAAAGATAGCTGTAACTGGAGATTGTAAAACAGCCCCTTAGTTGATTTCTTGTAAATAAAATATGTAGTTAAAATTGCGTCAATTCTTTATTTACTCTTCTTGTGTTAATAATTAAATATCCTCTTCTGATGTTGTATTAAGATAGTACTAGCATCTCTTCATTATAGAATACTGATATAAGAAACAATTCACTTAAACCATAACGCAGTAATAAAATAAAATAACAATGAAGTCATTTGAGTGTCTGATGTTGAAACAGAGGTTAAAATAAGGTAAGAAATAAAAATATTTGCATAACTTTATTTCATGTAATTTTTAGTGAAATGTTAATAACTGCTCCTAATCTATCGATACAATATCGACCCATATCACAACCCTATGAATAGCACGTATGGCAGTTTTGACAATAACATGGCAAAATTACCTGACACGGTCGATTTCTATGAGAATCAAAGCCAAAGGCTCCTCTATATGTAAGGTTGTCACACTAAAGAGGTCCGTGCTCTGTGGTTGATATAATCTGACAAGCCAAGGCTGCAGTAGTTTTTTTTTATTTATATGTCTCCCTATTTTTTCACATGGAAAAAGAGGACGCATATAATTTAAAAAAATACTGCAGCTTTGCCTTTGCGTTTTTGCCCCTGAATTTTTTAGATAAAAGAGGGTTGAAACTAACAGATGACACAGATATCCGCTTTTGCCAAACAATTAAATATGAATCATCAATTTACTAAATAGTTACATCATTGTTGTAAGAAATATTTCAAAATTTGGGGTTGAAACTCTAGGTCCATGGGGTCCCTCCCAGCGCACGCAACTGGTGACCGACGTGCTGGTGACTTCCTTGCATAAAGTATCAGCATTGCGATACAACGAGGAAATGCCACCAGCATCACAGGTACAATGCCAATGGTACAGGTTCAGGTACAATGCCTCAAGGACCTACTTTTCGATTTAAGGTAGGTAGAGGTAGGTAACTAGGTACGTTACACTTACTGTATATATTTTGAAAATCAATGATTTATGCCTTTCAAAATCTGTATTATGTTGCAAAGTAACTCTTGATGATAAAAATCAGTTTTAAAACAGCCTTTCAAAACAGACAGTAATTTTGTCTATCCATTTCCATTACTTTCCAATAAATTTTAGTTTCATACGTATATAAAAAAACTTGCTCGTATTGTTAAATCACACGTATATTTCTTGATACTTCCAGTCAAGAATGACCAGAATTCGGAACAAATACTCAAGAAATTCCCTAAATTGCGTCCTGGACGAGTAAAGTAGGGTAAATAAATAAAATAATTTTAATTTCAAATGCGGAGACAATCCTTGGACCGCTGCCGAAGCGCCAAATATTTACTCATCGGGAGGAATTCGATTTGATATTAGGCCCTGTTTAGACTAGAGATAGTAAAGAGTATCTTAGTATGTTTAATCACTAAATATGTTTGTGAATTGGACATAATGGGTACTACCGAAAGTCCCTAGAATGACCCACTTACTTATATATCAAGTGGGAAATATTAATTTGATTTCTGTAAATATAACTATTTAGCTATTTTGAAATGGTATATGGTTCAGAATCGTAGAACTTAAGTAATCAAATAATCAACCAATTGAACATTTGAAATGTGGAAAGAAGAAGAAAGAAGAATGTTATAAAACATCGTGGGTGGACAGAATATCGAATGAAATAGTGTTAGACAGAACGAAAGAGACAGAAAGAAGATTGACAAATAAAAGAAGAAAACGGTTTGGACATATGTACACGAATAACAAATATGAAGCATTGAAAATATAATCCAGGAAAAAATAGAGAGGAAATGAGGTAGATAAAGACCCAGAACTTATCCATAACATTAGAATCTGGACCGGTATTGCAGACGCTGCCACCGTAAGTAGAGTGGCGAAACTTTTGCGTGGTGATCGAGATCCGTTAGGATAAAATAAATAAATACCATGGGACAGTCTTACACAAATCGACCTAACCCCACAGTAAGCTCAGTAAGGCTTGTGTTATGGGTACTAGACGACGATATATATTTTAAATAAATACATAGAAAATATCTATCACTCAAAAACAAATATTCGTGATAAACACACAAATAAATGCCCTGACCAGGATTTAGATCCGGGACCTCCTGCTTCGTAGGCAGACTCACTACAGTAGCCGGCAAACAACTTGACCCAGAGTCGGCATGGTGGGGGAAAGTTTGCGCATCGTACAATTACGTGCAAAAAAATGGTTAACTTTATATTTATTGCAAATTATATAATTTACACAAATATCCAATATTTGCTCCAAATATCCTATACGCAATGACCTAATATTACTTTTCTCAATAAGCAATCGTCTGTTGTTTTCGGTTCTTTTCCACCTGAACCCCAAGTCTTTAATAATCCTGCGTAAACTCCGTTCAGAGCCATTAAAACCTATGTCATCTGATAGTTTCTTACGGAGTTTTTCCGCGGTAGGGAATTCTTCATTTGTCCGATGATAATTATGGATGCATCTTCTTATTACATTCTGGTCGAAATTATCGATTCCGGTCACTTTCTTCTGTCCTGTTCTTTTTTTGCCAGGCGTTCGAAACACGGTGAGTAAATCGGAACCTTGGGCTTTTTTAACAATTCGCTTCACAGTGCTTACAGATGTCTTTGTAGCTTCGGCGGTATTTTTAAATGTTTCCAAATCGGTCTTTCCATGACTTTTCATAAAACAATACACATCGTACACCATTTTTCTAGCTTGTCTCTTTAACACAGTATTGCTTCGCTTCGGCATGGTTCGACTTGTATATTGTATTACGAATTACTTAACAACAATAAAATATAACATAAAAACGATAACAAATTATAACAAAAAACTTAACTACGAGTATTAACGAGTCACTTTTTAATGCACACAAGTGTATTCTGGAGACAGCGGGGCGTGAAAGCGGCGCGGGGCACAAACTTCAACTGACTGACCAATTGCGTGAGCGCCGCGGTCGCCCCTCCGTCGCGCCCCGCCCCGCACCACCAAATGCCCCTAAAATTCGGTTCTGCGCATGCAAGGTCATTGGTTCAAGTTGATTGCCGGCTACTGTACCAACTACGCTAGGAGGCCGTTAAACATAAATTACCGACGGAGGATATGGCACGAAGAACCTATAGGTGGATCTACCTTAGTTATTATACACTTTTATTTTGTTTTGATATTTTAAACTTTAATTTTACTGTAATAACTAACGAGTTTGGAATATTTAATTTCTGAAACAAAGTACCTAGGGTATCTTGTAAATCATCTCATTCCGTAAAGAGTTTACTAATATGTAAGATTTTAATGGGTCAGTAACGCGCATGTGACCCCCCTGGAGTTGCAGGTATCCGTAAGCTACGGTGACCATTCCAACAGGTGGACCATATGCTTGTTCGCCACCGTCGGGTATACAAAAAAGTAATACAATTTTTAGGGATTAATTCACTCCATTGCGTCTTTTTTTATTTTCTCTGATTGGAATCTTCAAGGACATTTGTACTTGGGAGTTTCGAGATCGAGTTCCGAGTGGGAAATTCTGAGAAACTCATTAATTATGTAAGTATTAAGAATATCAATGTTTCTGGGAATGCTAAATCACTTTCAAGTGTTTGAATCTGCTAAAGCAATATCTTCTTTGAAACAATTCGGTAACTTAATTGAAATAGGTCAAGAGAGTACACGTTTAGCAGCGCGTGTACTGAATTGAAAAAACTATGAAAATTGCGTTTCGACCTCAATTCTTAAGGTAACATTTGAAAACTGTCGTGGCCGTTTTCAACATAATTATTATGTTCTTCTTCCAGCGTTTTCCTGGCTGCCATGACTCAAAGAGCCTGCGTGCGTAGCCAAGATGCCAATCATTCACGCTTAATATTGTATCGTAGCTACCTCTCTCTATCACTCTTCCTTATTAGTGTGACAATGACAGTTGCGTTTCGTTAGAGACTGAGCGTGAGCGATTGGCATCTTGGCCCAGGGGTTTTTACGAAAGTAACTGCCGTCTTACTTTCTAACCCAGAGGATAACCTAGACCTTGGGATCCGGTTTCTTCACGATGTTTTCCTTCGCCAAAAAGTGATGGTAATTATTAAATGATATTCCGTACATATGGTCCGAAAAACTCATTGGTACGAGATGGGTCACAACTAAAACTGTGTTGACCAGTGATAATTGGATACTGAGTTTAAGGGACACAATTTTCCCTCGTAATCTCGTTTTAATTTAATTATCAGTGACAGAATTTTCAAAACATTCCGCGCGAAAGTTGTCACAGTTCTTTGAATGTGACAAATTTCAATTAAGTCTCTTTGTGTATTTCTTCTATCTGTTATTCTCTCTGTGTAAGTATTTACTACATAGCTATGCACTACAAACGGATAGTCACTCAATCACCGAAAACCATGCAGGCGAATAACAATTCAAAGATTTAATGTCAGAATTACTCAGAATATTATTACTGTACCACTTCCGTGAGTATCAGACAAATTAAAATACTTAAGTATATCGGGTTACGCACGTCAATAAAGTCGAAAATAGTGTGCGTAGAGCAGCCGCCGCGGCCAGACGCATGGATTATGGATAAGGGACACGGACTGTTCTGAAACATGTCGAGCTATATTCGACTTTATTGACGTGAGTAACCCGATATAATTGTTTAAATATGTACGAGTACTGTCATGTACTTAAACCAAAGTTCCACTCAGTCACCGTTGTATGAAATATTTATACTTAGTTCAGAAGGCCTAGTATAAAAGTTGTACGACATTAACTCCTCGACCGCGTTAGCGTATCGAGGGGTCAAAATATGAAAGTTGCCGGATGATTTAAATAAACGGCAAACATAATTTGAACTCCCGATACGCTAACGCGGTCGAGGAGTTAATGTTGTACAATTTTTATACTAGGCCTTCAGAAGTATTTTGACTGAACAGAAGTGTAAAAAGCTTTAACCAAGAAAGGACATGAAATGCGCAGCTTCACTTAAGCCTGTTAAAAAGTTGTCAGGCGGGCCGTTCTACTTTTTTAGCGACAACGAGCTGTCTCCGCGCTGAAAACTGTCTGATTTAGAATATAATTAAATTTTTTTCTGATGGAAGAAAATGCCGAAAATGTTAAATTACCTTATCGGTACGGTATATTTGTTATGTCCCTGGCTAGTGACTGTAAACTTACCTACATTATTTAACTCAGAACACCGTGACCGAGTGGTCAATCGGAAGTCTTCGCTGAAAAGGGCCAACTCTGTCACGGAGTTTTCTAGAAATCCACTGAAAAGAAAAACATGACTATCAAATAGTCTACTTAAAACACATATGCTTATTTTTACCTTGATCAAAAATCCGAAAAATCAGCATAATCACGTTCCATTGTACGTAAAAAACCGAGAACAGCCTAGGTACAATAGCGCTAATTAAAAGTTATTTTGTTATGACGTCGCAACTCATACTAGATTTGCTTAGAGCTACTTCCGCTGAACTAATTATAGTACAAAGCGAGTAGCTAGACTGGTTTCCCAAACGCGTTATTTCCGCATAGCACCGTTTTCGCGTTTTCCTCACTTTTTACCCGACTACCCAACGCAAGGTCGGGTAATGTGTTTAACAATCTATATATGTATGTATGTATGTTTGTTCCTTTGTGGCTACCTAGAAGTCAAACGCGTGGACCGATCTAGATAATTCATACGTCAATCGATTCGTATTCTTTGTGCGAATAACCGAAAACAAAAAAAAATCGATGGAGATGTCAAGTGGGGTATCATTGAATTGAATAGACATTTAAAAATCCTTATTGGTTTTCTTTTATCATTTTTAATTTTTGTCGACCGGTTGGCGTAGTTAGTTGGTAGTGACACTGCCTGCTAAGCCGATGGTCCGGGGTTCGAATCCCGGTATGGGCATGTATTTGTGTGATGATACTTGTTCCTGAGTCATGGATATTTTCTATGTATTTGTATACATAATAATATTATATATATCGTTGTCTGAGTACCCGTAAAACAAGCCTTCTTGAGCTTACTGCGGGACTTGGTTAATTTGTGTAAGAATGTCGAATTATTTTAATTTTATTTATTTAAGTTAAAATAGCCATTTGGGAATTAAATATAACGATTTAAAGTTGCTTAAAGGCAACTCTGGCAAGGCTGGTTGTCTGTGCATGTACTTGAGTACATGCACAGACATAATCTCGTAGCACGTCAGGAGCTGGCTCTCATGTAAGATATTGTGGACCACAAAGTACCGTACTAGGTACATGTACCAACAAACCTCCGCGAGAAGTCGAAAAGTCGCTAGGTGGCTGGATCAAGGGTTAGGTGAAAAAAAAGTACTATTCCTTTAACTAATTTAAAGCATTATAATTTGAAAGAGATGTCATATACTATAGAAAACTACTTAATAAACAACCTATCAGTATTGAGATAAAACGAGGAAATGCCGCCAGCCAGCATCCTAGGTACAATGCCTCAAGGACCTATTTTAGATTTAAGGTAGATAGAGGTAAGTAAGTTACACTTAAATAATATTTAAAACGGGTCACTCACGTAATTTAGTCGATTTTCGCTCGACATGTTTCGTTCTTTACGAAGAACGTCATCAGGAGCGACCACCCGCGACAGAGGCAAGTCATACACGTCGTACAGTCGTACTTGCCTCTGTCGCGGGTGGTCGCTCCTGATGACGTTCTTCGTAAAGAACGAAACATGTCGAGCGAAAATCGACTAAATTACGTGAGTGACCCGTTTTAAATATTATTTAATACGTTCGAGTCTCACGAGAGTTTTATAGTTAAAAAGTTACACTTACTGTATATATTTTCAAAATAAATGTTCATTATTTATTCTTAATAAATGATATGATGATGATGTTTATTAATTAATAAATTATTTGATTAGTGCTTTACAATTGTGAATAGTGAATAGTGAGATTCATTGAGATTTTTTCAAGGAGTTCCTTGGGACAGCGACTGCATCATCACATCAACTCTATGGCATGTCAATTACAAGAATACCATATTTTAGCTCAATGAGGCAGCCAAAGTGATTAAATTACTCTAGTCTGAGTCAAATTAACTTAAAAAAGATTACTGAGTGTTAAGCTCGATGTCTTGTTTACAGAGTCATTATAATTAAGAAGAATGATTAAGAGTAGGTAATTCTTGTACCATTTGGGGTCGAAACTCTTAGTCGATTGGGTCCCAGCGTTCGCAAGTTTTTCGTAGAAATCGCGAAACGTCTGATTGATGTAACTGGTGACCGAAGAGCTGGTGGCTTCCTCGCACAACGTATCAGCATTGCGATACAAGGAGGAAATGTCGCCAGCATCCTAGGTACAATGCCTCTAGGACCTAATTTAGATTTAAGGTAGCTAGAGGTAGGTAAGTTACACTTAGTGTATATATTTAAACATAATTATTAAACGGGTCTAACGCGAATTAACTTGTTTACCTTATTTACCGACGTTTCGACACAGGTTTCACTGGTCATGGTCGCGGCTGACTGATGTCCCAGCAAAATGTCAAAACAGAGATTTGTGTAACTACCCAACGAAAAGTGTTTACCCCAAATTTCTACATAGACTTTTCGTACTAATATATCGCCGAAAATCGTATTATCAAAATATCACTTCCCAAACAACTTTTTCCTCTAGAGGTATCGAAATTTACAGTGGAACCTGGGACTGAATTTGTGTAAGCGGAACTGAATTTTTTTAAAATGTAGCTACTTTGCGTCTTATGGCGTTCGCTGTCGATGTGAGCCTTCAATTTGTACCACAATTAGTTGTCTGTTTTAACCAACTTCAAATAAAGGACTCAGCAAAATTATGTACATTTTGGGCTAGAAGTACCAAATTTACATGAATCTGCATAATTTAGCCAGAAAATGTCACACATATACAACTTTTATAAACAATAAAAATGAAAACTAAAGGAAACAAAAAAGGAGCACTGGTTTCAGAAATATAGAAACGTATGTAAATACTATTGTGTTTGTATTTATTTGCAATGTCAAAACAACTTAAGTACTCGTAGTTTCCAAGAAATCAAACTGTATACGTTTCAATGCAGACCACAAACTTCGCTGGGAACAATAATTATAATGTGTATTTTGGTTCCTCACAGTTTGCACTTTGTTGGATTATTGGCGGGTGCAGTTGCCGACTCGCGCCTCTAGGGGTATCGAAATTTACAGTGGAACCTAGGTAAATGGAATTTCATGGTACTAAACTTGATAATTTTGAAAAGATTTTATATTTATTACAATTAATTTAGGTAAGTAGTTAGGTAAGTAACACTTACTGTATATATTTTGAAAATAAATGTATCCTCTCTAAAAAATAGTAGATGGTAGGTATATTCTATATCATCTACTAAAAATTAATTGTAATAAATATCATGTGAGTTTTCAAAAAATTATTGCTCCTAAACCAGATGGACCGATCAAGTAAAAGACATCACTCACTTCAAGTGCAAGCCATCCAATGATGACCATGACTCTCAGTCATGAGGTAATGAAGCTCTCATCGTTTATTTTATATTCACTTTAAAGGTAGGGGTAATTTTACTACTTAACATGCATTTTTAATTAATAAGATACAATTTGCGACCACCCTGAGGTTAAGCTTTAAAACCTAGTTTAATCACGCCGGCCAAAAAAGTAAAAAATATTGTGTACTTTAACTTCAAAATTTAGTAAACTAGTAAGCCCTGTTTCAAATGCATCGGGCAGTCACCGTCGGACAGACAGAGTGATGTTGTCACCTCCGGCATGAACATGTCACGTCTATTGTAATAAAATACGTGAGTTTTACCCGTTTTCTAATTAAGGGGGCTTAAATTACGATATAGTTAATTTCAGAAGAAGATTATACAATTTAAACTTTTAATTTTATTTAATTTTTCAGGACTCACGAAACGTAATTACCTATATCGCAATTGAAGCTCCCTATTTATTTTCTATCTCAATCTTATTTAGCTAGGGCACTAACTTGTGAATCAGCCAAGCCACGAGCAGTAAACTAGTCAATTGAGTTAGGTCCAACGTCCGAGTCTCCTACCCAAGAACTAGAACTAACCAAATGTCACTCTTATGTCGTTGTTTTAAAGTTCACGAAACGTCAGTGACTTGTGTCGACAATGCTCTTACATTAGAAACAAAAATAACCAAAGTTAGATCTTATGACATCGCGATAAGGCTCACGAATAGTCAGTTCAGTGTCGACGATGGTTCATGGTTGCCGCCAGGGGATAGAAATGTGCTTAAGACTGAGTGCTGTTAAAGTTTGAAGCACAGTTAATTGTAGATTGTACGAGAGCGTGGAACAACCTATTTTGTTGAGGTATTATCTGTTTGAACGAGTGACGATATAGGTACTTTCAAGACCGGGACCCGCCAGGCCGGCTCCGTTCATAGACGTTCTTCCGCATTGTAGAAGTGCCTACAAAAAGACTCAACAGCCTGCCTGGCGTCATATGTGACCGTTTTAGTGAAAGGTACCACTTTGTTGCTACCCGATTAGGCGCTAATATCAGTTTATACTCAGTTATAAATTAAACTTATCAGCAATCGACGAAGTGGTCTCTTTCAAGGGATGTTACGGAGCTCTGGTTCCGTTAAGTCGGAACTTCCGATTAATTTTACACATCCGCGTCTGTTCTGGTTCCGTTACTTTTATATCGGAAGTTATATCGGATGTTAAAGTTTAGCGCGACGGCGGGACATGACGGCGCACATCAAAAACAAACGGGTTTACATCAATAATTCGCACATTCCCCCGTTTTTCATGTGCTGCGCTAATTAGTTGTCTTATTTGTAACACAAGCCTTCTTGAGCTCACTGCGGGACTTTATTCAATTTGTGTAAAAAAGTCCTAATATGTGACAATTATTTTATATTAATTAATTTATTGGTGTTATTTTGGAACTTTTATTTGTAATCTACCCTTAACATCTCGTCTACTTCTTATTCTGGTTTCGGTTGTTTTCACTTCCGATTTCATTGTTGGTTCCGATAAACGAAATTTGAAATATCTGGTTCCGCATTCGGTTCCGAAAAAACCACCGTTACATCCCTGGTCGCTTTTACTAAAAACAAACACATTTATTATTTCACATACCTACTCGTATACATACACGCTGTTTTTATTTATTTTCGTTAACTTTTAGAAGAGATTCTTCAGGTTAAATCGAGTTAATTTATCTAAGAAACTAGTGTCTATTACAGTTTTGGAGATATTTAAGAAATACATTTATTAGCCGTACCAATGTAAAGGGTTACGAAAAACATGTAGTAAACCTACTACATACTAATTTGTATTTTGACAATTGTTGTCATGTCTAAAGCTACAGCTTTGTCATACTTGAAACTTGCTTTCATGTAATTCTTAAGGACCTTTTACAATGTAGTAAGTATCCATTTATTTTGTATGGAAGACAAAACATTTTTTTTTTAATTCGACTAAAGGCGATATTTTAAACAGCTCCTATTAACGTACTAAGCAACATGTGGAATTTAACGGAAATTAAAAAAAGCTCAGCGTATATGCCCCGAATCGAGGGGCCAACTTCAAAAAAAATTGGCACTTTAGAATTCACTGAACTTTTGTATTAAGTGTTAGGTTAGTTCCTAAAACTGAATCTACGTATTTTTCTTACAAAAGTATCAATGTCCTATCTTAGTAAAACAATTCAATCTCCCCCCTTTTTATTTCAGATAACCCACAATTTCCTAAACAAGCCTCACTGGAAAGAAAAGGAAGCAATAACCAAAAATATGACTTCAAATAACACGAACAAATTCCTTCTATCACTCACCACAATACATAATCATTAGAACCAAAATAACAACATCACGCTTTATGCCTTCGCCAAACATTCACACCATTGTTGTCGACACAATATACTGTACTGGCGAATATAAGATATATTTCTATATATGTTTGAAGAAATCTCGATATCGGCTAGAGACAAGCGCAGACAAACACGATAAATCATTTGTGTTCGTCTGAGCGGTCACTATTCTGAGATCACTCGCAACTATTCGGTGATACTTGTGTGCTACTCGTACTAGCAAAGTCTCGGAATAAACTATACTCTTAAGAGCACTAAAAAAGCAATCTAGACAGATAGATTTAGAATCGGAATAAACTAGACTCTTAAGAGCACTAGAAAAACAATTGGGGCATCTAATGTAAATGTATCAGAATAATATGCACATAATTTGACTGAGGATATCTACCTCTAGATATCGTTGTTTGAACCTACTGCTTTTAATGTAGGTACTTTACGACAACTTTAATCTTTAAGCTAAATATAGGCTGCTCATAATGACTTTTTTAGAACTTTACCAATCAAATAAAAATAAATAAAGCAATAATAATAATAATAATAATAAATAATAAATATTACGGGACAATTTTACACAAATCGACCTAGTCCCACGGTAAGCTCAATAAGGCTTGTGTTATGGGTACTAGGCGACGATATATATAATAGACAGATACATATAAATACTTAAATACATAGAAAACATCCATAACTCAGGAGAAAATATTCGTGATAAACACACAAATAAATGCCCTGACCAGGATTCGAACCCGGGACCTCCTGCTACAATAAGTACATGAAATCTCCCGTCTGCCATATGCAACCGGAGAGGTGGACCAAATTGTCCACTAAAAGAGACACACGGGACTTCCCAAACTGTGTAGACTGGGGAAGAGGAAAACCGAAAAGAAGATTGCGAGACGACTTGATGGTGTTTTGCGCAGTTTGGTGAGAAACATAATTTTTAAGAAAAAAAAACCGACTTCATTTGGTTCCCGGTAAAAGTGAAATTAAGAATTTGTTTGAGTTGGCCAGTTTACTTCACAAATATCCAATACACCGCACGTGTACGATTGAAAATTGAGGAGCTTTCTTAATGTCCTAGGGCTTCCATCATTACATTTGAAGTATAATCAAACGGAACTCCCTTGTAGACCTTTAAACAAACAAAATAACAATGTGTTAAATTGGATGACAGACTGTAAATTAACGAGCATATTCATTATGCCATCCCTGATTATCAACATCAGGTCCACTCCAGCAAAATAAACTCCACAGTAAGAAAATGCCTAAGCTAATTATGAACACCCTCTAATCACAATTAACCTGCCGTTCAAATTTGAAGAGTTCTCTGAATTCTTCTAGAACTCCATCATCAGAATATAAATCAAATCAAAAAGATGAATGTCACAACTAGGATAATAAGTAGAGCTAGGTTTATTAACCAGTTCCACTTTGCGATCCCTGGTCTTCATCATCAGATCAAGTTCATCAAAATTTTGGCTCCGCCAAAACACTGTTTTAGTTACTTAAGGAAACCCTCAAATCAGAATGCATGTGCCGTTAAAATTTGAGGAGTTCTCTCAATCCCTCATGAAGCCCATCATCAAAATAGAACTATAATCAAAAAAAGGTATTTCTTTACAAAGAAAAGATGAATGTCTCAAATCGGATGATAGAGCTGGGAATTAACAAGCAGTTCCACTTTGCCATCCCTGGTCTTCATCATCAGGTCCACTCCACGAAATTGATGATGTTCGTAAAGAAATGCTCGAGTGTCTTAAGAAACTACCCAAATCATCATGCATGTGCCTTTCAAATTTGAGGAGTTCCCTCAGTTCCTCATGGATCCCATCATCAGAAATTGATTTTGAAAAGAACGGAACAAATCTGGAACCATCTATTTTCAGAAAAAAAAATATTTTTTAAAATCGGACGATAGTCCTGGGAATTACCAAGCAGTTCCACTTTGACATCCCTGGTCTTCATCATCAGGTCCACTCCACCAAATTGATGATGTTCGTAAAGAAATGCTCGAGTGTCTTAAGAAACTACCCAAATCATCATGCATGTGCCTTTCAAATTTGAGGAGTTCCCTCAGTTCCTCATGGATCCCATCATCAGAAATTGATTTTGAAAAAAACGGGACAATCCTGAAACCATCTATATACAGACAAAAAAATATTTTTTAAAATCGGATCATAGTCCTGAGAATTACGAAGCAGTTCCACTTTGCCATCCCTGGTCTTCATCATCAGGTCCACTCCACCAAATTGATGATTTTCGTAAAGAAATGCTCGAGTTTCTTAAGAAATCACCCAAATCAGCATGCATGTGCCTTTCAAATTTGAGGAGTTCCCTCAGTTCCTCATGGATCCCATCATCAGAAATGGATTTTGAAAAAAACGGGACCAACCAGGAACCGTCTACTTTTAGAAAACAAAAAAAAATTCAAATCGGTTCAGTAATGACGGAGTTATGAGTGAACATCCATTAAAAAAAAAAAAAAAAAAAAAAATTCAGTCGAATTGAGAACCTCCTCCTTTTGAAATATTGAAGTCGGTTGAAAAGACAAAAAGACTGAATGGAGGCTTTTGTCTTGAAGTGGGACACCTTACCAGGTTAATAATTTAAAATATATATATATATATATAAAATATGGTTTGATTGAAATACCCAATTATTAACTACTTGATAAAATATTTAACCTTTATACTGTTCTTAATCCAAAAATCTTTACCCACAACTCTTATTAATGATAATTTTTGAAAAGATTATGTATAAAGAGTCAAGTGAAAATTTTCGATACAAAAGTAGTAGAAATATATCCTAGTGTTGCCGATAACCCACCGATATACAGCCACATATCGCTCCCCTCTTTTCCCGATGTAGCCCACATTATTAATATTCAACATGCGCGAAAATGATTTAGAGCTTGCTACACCATCCACTTTTTTCCTTTGCCGTGCTAGACAAAGAGCCAGCCCCAGATAAAAGCATACAATTCTCAACGATCCAGGCGGTCTTTTATCAGTGAAGGTCTCTGAACACATCAAAAGCAAAAGGCAATCGCTTACCAAGTTGTTACAGTCGAAAGGAATCAATAGCATATTTCTTAACATCCATTAATCAATTCACAGTTTTTTTGCTAAAATGTCGCTACGCGTTTTGACTCTACGGAAAAACACAGACTCAAAGTAAGTAGCCGACAAGATCACGACCATGTTCATTTAATACTCGTAAGAAATTCCATAAATATTATTCTTTTTCTTGGGCTAACGTAGGGTAACTCGCATAATTTGGTGGTACATGCTTCTAATTTGGTGATACTACACAGAAAAACATACGTAGCGAGGTCAGATATCAATACGAAGCCGTTAAAGCCCTTTTCACGGCAAGGCATGTATAGTGCTTTTCTGAAACATGCAATGAAATAAATAAAAAGATCTCCAAAATATAGTAGTTTTATTTCTAGAGAAACTAAGTTTAGAATAAAATAAAATAAAAAGATGATGCATAAATACTTCATGATTTATAAATATGTCGCAATGTAAAATGTATCAAAAACGAACTGCACTTGTTATACTGTGACAATAAAAACTATAACTTCTTTACAAATTTTTGTTATTCCTACTTATCCTTAGATATACAGACAGACACAGTTCTTACTTATACAAGAAACCAGTTTTAGTCTAAACAGTTGTCGTTAAATTAACTAAACATGCATGCATTTTGGGTAGCGATACGGCTTCCTACATCTCGTTTGTCATTTGCGCCATCAAGTTATTTAGAGGCAATTCAATTCTGCTTTCGCACTTCGCAGTCAATTCTAGTGGGGCTCAATGAATATTAATTTCTGCGTCAAAACTCGACGACAACATAATTATTATAAATAACAACGAACAATAAAACCAATGAAATAAAATAAAAGAATCAAAATCATTTTAACTATAAAACTCTCGTGAGACTCGAACATATTAAATAATATTTAAAACGGGTCACTCCCACCGCCAGCTGCAAGTACCAGAGCAGATAGGGCATTAGCCCGCAGTGTACGACTTGCCTCTGTCGCGAGTGGGCGCTCCTGATGACGTTCTTCGTAAAGAACGAAACATGTCGAGCGAAAATCGACTAAATTACGTGAGTGACCCGTTTTAAATATTATTTAAATCAAAATCATTTGCCTCCAAAATTATTAAAAAAACTACCTAGGCCTTTTTTTCACACGCGGTTTGAGTAGACGCTTTTACGTTTAATGTGGTGGTTATTCTAGTTATGCCCCGGCTATATGCTCGAACATAAGTTCTTGCGGCGAGCTGGGGTATGCATGTATGCTCGGCATGATGTCTGCTGTCGCCGTCTCAATGCCTATGAAGACAGGGATCTGTCAGTGCTGTGGGTGCGTGTGGACTACGGCGGCCACACTCGTATCTACGCGTGCCTATACAGGTCCCATAGCGGGGACACGGACACAACTCGGCTCTTTGAGCACTTACAAGTGACGTCCGACAAAGTTCTTGAGCAGTACCCATCCGCGGAGTTGGTAATCTTGGGGGACTTCAATGCCCACCACGTGGAGTGGCTTGGTTCCCGGTCCACTGACCACGCGGGGAGGTCTGCTCTCGAATTTTCTCTGGCCTATGGTCTCTCGCAACTGGTTACTTCTCCCACGAGAATTCCAGACATCGAGGACCATACGAGCTCTTTACTGGACCTTCTGCTGACCTCTCGTCCGGACGGATACTCTGTCTCAGTGAACGCACCTCTCGGCTCGTCCGATCACTGTCTTGTCCGGACATTGCCACCTTGCGCGCGGCCTGATCCACCTCGGCCTACTAGCTCGCGACGCGTATGGCACTATAGGTCAGCAGATTGGGATGGATTGCGTGAGTTCTATGCATCGTACCCGTGGAAGCGGCTGTGTTTCGCATCAGATGATCCTGACTCCTGTGCAGCTGAGGTCGCTGAGACTATCTTAATGGGAATGGACTGCTTCATTCCCAACTCAGTAATAGCTGCAGGAGCTAAGAAACGACCTTGGTTTAACCGGCCCTGTAAAGAGGCGACAATTCATAAGCAAGCTGCCTACAGGGCTTGGACCAAGGCCGTTACTGATAAGGATCCTAACGCTTCTGATGTGAAACGCAAATTAAATGCTGCTTCGAGGTCCAGTAAAAGAGCCATTGCCAGAGCTAAATTCGACTTCGTCGGCAGAATTGGTGAGAAGCTCGTGGGCTATCCCTCAGGGAGTCGTGCCTTCTGGTCGCTCGCCAAAGCTGCCGAGGGAAATTTTTGTCGGTCGTCCTTACCACCACTGCGAAATGCTGATGGTGATCTGGTCCACAGTGCAAAGGAGAAAGCTGATCTCTTGAGCAATCTCTTTGCCTCGAACTCGACCATGGACGATGATGGCAGTACCGCACCGCCTACCGTCCCTCGGTGCGGTTTCTCCATGCCCGGCATTATATTCAGGCAAACTGATGTCCGGCGGGAGCTGCTATCATTAGACGTCCACAAGTCGAGCGGGCCAGACGGCATACCAGCGGTGGTGCTCAAGCGGTGTGCTCCCGAGTTGTGTCCAGTGCTCACGCGCCTTTTCACGCTCTCATATCACAAACGGCAGGTGCCGTCTTCGTGGAAGACCGCCCTTGTGCACCCTGTGCCTAAAAAGGGTGACAGATCAGACCCGTCGAATTACAGGCCAATCGCTATAACCTCCCTTCTCTCCAAGGTGATGGAGCGCATAATCAACGCAAAGCTCCTGGGATACCTAGAGGATCACGATCTGATCAGTGACCGACAGTATGGCTTTCGCCATGGTCGCTCCACTGGTGATCTTCTAGTGTATCTCACCCACCGCTGGGCTTCAGCTATTGAGAGTCAAGGTGAGGCATTGGCAGTCAGCCTGGATATAGCGAAGGCGTTCGATCGGGTTTGGCATGGGGGTCTTCTATCGAAGTTACCATCTTACGGACTGCCCGGGGGATTATGCGAATGGATTGCCAGCTTTTTGTCCGGCAGATGCATACGAGCCGTTGTCGACGGAAGTTGCTCCGATAGCATGGACATAAATGCTGGTGTCCCACAAGGCTCTGTGCTATCCCCAACGCTGTTTTTGCTGCATATCAATGACATGTTGTCCATTGGCGATATTCATTGTTATGCAGACGACAGTACTGGGGATGCCTATTACACAGGCCGTGCTAACATCCCTCGTCCCGTTGTGTTAGAGAGTCGTGAAAAGCTTGTGTCAGACATCGAGAGTGCTCTCTCTGATATCTCACTGTGGGGCCAGGAAAATCTTGTCCGATTTAACCCCACTAAGACACAAGTTTGCGCGTTCACCGCTAAAAAAACCCCATTTACTGTGGTCCCACAATTCCAAGACACAGTCCTTACCATGTCAGAGAGTATTGGGATCCTGGGTGTTGACATTTCCAGTGACGTCCAATTCCGTAGCTACCTGGAAGGAAAGGCCAAGCTGGCATCCAAAAAGCTCGGTGTGCTCAATAGAGCTAAGCAATACTTCTCTCCGGGGCAAAGACTGTTATTATACAAGTCTCAAGTCAGGCCCCATATGGAGTATTGCTGCCATCTTTGGGCGGGAGCACCTGGATACCAGCTGGGCCCCTTTGACTCGATCCAAAGACGTGCTGTCCGAATTGTCAACGATCCCAAACTCACGAGCGATATCGAACCCTTAAGTCTAAGGAGAGACTTCGCCTCCTTATGTGTATTCTATCGCTTGTACAATGGATTGTGCTCTGAGGAATTGTTTGATATGATGCCAACGGCTGCATTCTACCACCGCACCGCTCGCCGTCGGCAGGGTGTTCACCCGCATACCCTGGAGCCTAAATGGTCTCGTACCGTGCGGTTTATGAGGAACTTCCTCCCGCGGACGCTCCGGCTGTGGAATGAGCTCCCTGCCACTGTTTTCCCAAAGGACTACAATATGGGGTTCTTCAAAAAAGGAGTGTTAAAGTTTTTAAAGGGTCGGCAACGCGCATGTAACACCCCTGGAGTTGCAGGCGTCCATAGGCTACGGTGACCGCTTACCATCAGGCGGGCCGTATGCTTGTTTGTCACCGTCGTAGTATAAAAAAAAAAAAACCCTACTTTAAGCTTAGTTTTTTTTACACAGCTTTTTGTGCACTAGCTCTCAGCCTATTTTTTCCTTCGTCGTGCGAGGGGAACGAATTGCTTTTGTTTTCGAACCTCTCGAACGCTCCGAAAATGTCACTTGAAGGAAAACACGACGATATTTTATTTATAGACTCGTTGTTTTTTGTTTCGGAAAATGTTTTGTTGTGAAATGATTTGCGCTAAGTGCCGTTACCTTGGAAGTGTTCAATAAAAAGGCTGTATCTTTTTGTTACGGTGAATAGAATTTAAAGCGTTATTAAATAATATCAATCAAAATTAACTGAAAATGATGCGTAATGTAAAAAAGCTTTTAATGTTGCTTTTTTAGCGTCATTCTGGGAGTGTCTTTTACTACAATGTTTTTTGATATCAAAATTTTCTGCATCTCGGATAATAATATGGCATAAGATATACCTATATAATATTTTTTTTTACTTCCAAGTGCCTTATAGATTTGTTGTTTTATTTTATTGAGAAGATACTTCGTTAAGCCAACAATCAATGTTACAAACGCAGGTATTACTTCGTTTGCCTAATGCCCACAAAATCCTAAATTAAAAGATAAATAATAGAATTATTTATATTAAATAATAGAATTATTTCTATTAAATAATAGAATTATTTCTATTAAATAATAGAATTATATATATCAATTATTATTCATTGAATTCTGACTTTACTTCATATATTGTAATCGGAGTTTATAGAGACATTCATTTTGCATCTCTTAGGGACTTAAATACTTTAATCCATACTAATAGTATATTATAAATGGGAAAGTGTGTGTGTAGGTTTGTTTGTCCGTCTTTCACGGCAAAACGGAGCGACGAATTGATGTGATTTTTTAAGTGGAGATGGTTGAAGGGATTTAGAGTGACATAGGCTACTTATTGTCTCTTTCTAACGCGAGCGAAGCCGTGTGCAAAAGCTAGTGTATCAATAGCGAAATTGACGCAACTATTCAATTACAAAAATTAATAATAAGAATAAGAATTGTTTACTCGTGACGATCACAAACATGTGGAGACAACACATCATAAAAGAACAAAAACAGGAAAACAGAATTGTTATGTGCATCACGAAATGGACCCAACTCAGCATAATGGTAGTTTTAAAGCCAGCGCTGGTCTTCCGTAGGGCCCATTTGTTAATGCCACGAAAAATAACACATAAAAGGACTAAAAACATAACAGCGTGTGTAGCCAAGATGCCAATCGCTCACGCTTACTAACGTATCGTAGCTACCTCTCTCTATCACTCTTCCTTATTAGTGTGACAATGACAGTTGCGTTTCGTTAGCGACTGAGCGTGAGCGATTGGCATCTTGGCTACGCACGCAGTATAGGTAAAATATTAATATTAACAACATAAAAAAAAAAAACCAAAAAAAACTTCTCATGAACGCGACCATACCATCTATCAAGCTTGCTTAGGCTATCTGTGCTTTTTGCGCAAGCGCAACTAGCGCCAACAGCCCAAACCATAATTCGTTGGTTCCCAATTTGTACCTACCTATTTACTTATTAATCGCGCTACCCTAATGCAAACTGTGTATGAACAGTGATGGATTCGGATTTTTTATTAATATTGATTGGCGATGACTCAGTAGATTTTCGTTTCAGTCTGCTTATTAAATTACAATATCTATCGTCTTACGATAACTATATAGGTACAAAAATAATGCAACTCATTTAAAAAGAACAGTCAAAAAATCGTATAAAACCGTCGCTCAGAAAATAAAGCATTTTTACCCAAGCTACAGCGACGTATCTTGCGTGCTCCGTTGCTAACAAATACTGGGAAAGACACATTTTTCACATCAGTTGTATAACAACGCAAAATTTACGAAATATCCTCACAAAACATTATTATTTCAACAAGAAGTGCCAACTTGATATTGCAGCAACACAGTAGGGGGCGAATCGAGATGTTGCAATGTAAAAATATTGTTTTAACTCCAGACGTTTTGATTTAATTCATTTTTCGAATCCATCTTGGTTTTTTTTACCATCTTGGCTGAAAGCCAGTGCGGAGATTTTATAGACTGGAATAGCTGAAAACTTAATGAGATTTTAAAAAGAAGTCTTATGTCAATGCTATTTATTATTGCTCTTAGTTTTCTCACTGGCTCTGTTATGTACTCGAGGATATAGGTACATGATTTAAAATTTAAATTTATATTCGCTTGGACTTTATAGACCGGCAATTTTTTCTTCAAAATTCGAAAATAGGTGTTTTCTTACCCGCAGGACTCAAAGTGGCACTTTTCTGTTCAAGGCCCAAACAGTTTTACTTTTTCTATTTCAGGTTAAATGTGCGTATTTTCTAAAAGTTAATGACAGAAAGGGATGGCGCGAGTTTGTGAAGACCCTCTGCATATATGGGTTACCATAGGACAACAAAAACAACAACCACACACTTGAAACGCACAATTTTTTCCGATATTGCTCAGATCGTTGCAACGGGAAAGTGGAGCCGCTCAATAGACGACAGATGTAGCCGACAGATATCTCAGTGGAGACCGTGGCTTGAACATCGGAATCCTGGAAGAGAGTTCCCGAAAAGGGCCGATGACAGCAAAAGAACTGGATGCAAAAAATCCAGGACAGGGAAATGGCGTACTTATGAGTCATGAGTTGTAAAAAATGAAGTCTGAAGGTAGGTTTGAGGTTGCGTAAGTGAACTGAGGGATCGCGAAGACACTTTTAGTGTGTTTTGTCGAGGTGACTTTGAACTGAGTTCCTATAGTGGTGAACATAAACGATCAAGGAAGAGGGCAGGTCCATGCAAACGCAGAGAGTCGGCATAGGTCCCTACCGTTTCTTCTCTGCCAAAGACAAGCCCAAATGGGTATACGCGAGGCCGGTGTTGTGACTAGTCTGTACACAAAACAATACATCCAACAGTTGGTGAAATATGGTTGAAGACAAAAAAAAGACTTGAAACACATTGTCTTTTTTCTATGTTGGGTAAAAATGTTAAATGAAACTTTTTTTACTTTCCCGTAGCATAGCATAACAGGAAAATTATAAAATTCCTTGTATCATCCTTAATAAGGGTTTTGTTTTAATAAAAATAAGATAAAAGAATATGGGGATTTTAATTAGGTCCAACGATCCCTAAGGGTATAATTATTATCGTTTCAGATTTTTTTTTATACTTTCCCTTGCTAAAATACCGGAATATTGCCCATAAATATTGAATTGAAAGCAAATTTTGGCAGTTAATATATACTAGCTTTCCCTCCGGCACCCGCTCGGTTTTCATTACATAAATATGTTTCTTTAAAATTATGTTTTATTAATTTTGATATGACGATCTTAAAAAATCGACAAACTGCGAGTCGAATTCGCACACCGAGGGTTCCGGACAAACTTTTAGATATCGCATTCATCCATAAACATGATTTAATAAACTAAAAAACATTTATTCTCGAAATATATACAGTAAGTGTAAATTACCTAACTACCTACCTCTACCTACCTTAAATCTAAAGTAGGTCCTTGAGGCATTGTACCTAGGATGCTGGCGGCATTTCCTCGTTGTATCGCAATGCTGATACGTTGTGCGAGGAAGCCACCAGCTCTTCGGTCACCAGTAACATCAACCAGACGTTTCGCGATTTCTACGAAAAATTTGCGTGCGCTGGGACCCCATGGACCAAGAGTTTCGACCCCGAATGGTACAAAAAGGTACTCTCTGCCCAGGCTCTTATATTTATTACGTTTTAAAATTTCGGCGCATTCAGCCGCTCCGCCCGCTTTTACATTAGTTCGTTGGAGATGGGACGGCGCCAGCGTGTCTACACAGGTAGCATCCCACACTAGCATCCGTCCCAAACTCCAAGGAACCAAGGACACCCCATCAGGTCTCTTGCCATCATCCCTGAAAATGCCAGTCGGCTCAAGGAGAGCAGGCACGTTGATGGTGGCAAGAGACCGACGGATTATGTCATTAAGAGATGCATGTCTCGAAAAACGGCCTGCACTTTTTTTACAACACAATCCATGGTGTCCCAGTCGGTCCACGTCTGTGCCACAAGGACATGAGTGTGGCGCACACACCGAAACCCCCAGTCGCAAACCAGTCGCCAGTCTAAGGGAGGCCGGATCCAAGAAAGTACCAGTATTGGGCGAAGGATGGGCATGAAGCCAGTAACCAGCTTCCCGGGATCCGACCGCCAAAAGCCTCGCGCGATCTGGACCTGTTGAGTTATTTAAAAGAGTATTGTAAGTTAAATCGCAGTAAACATTATCCCAACTCCTTTGTGAATTTGGGTTGTCTGGAAAGTCTTTGCCCGGGCAGGCAATTTTAAAAGCATTTTTAGCATCCTCAAAGCTTGCGATCTCATAGTTTGTGGGCAAAGCCCTTAAAATATTTCCTATGAGACCGGCTGTGCTATGAGTGGATGCTAAAAAGGCTGGGGATGCCACACTGGAAATTTTGCGAATTCCTAAACCCCCGAACCGAATAGGGAGGGACGCCTGAGACCAGGAAGGCTCATTGAGCTGAATGTTTAGAATCATCTCTAAACTAATTTTAATCAAATCATCTATGGGTGATAGTAAATTTAGATATTTCCAAAAAGGACAGCATCGGAGCACATATGTAAATTTAGGGACAAAAAGACAGAATTTAAGAATCACAAGAGCATAATGAGGGCTAATTTCGAGTAAACGATTCGTGTGACTTTTGAATTTTGATATCGAGTTAGAAATATAGTCGGGAAAAGATTCTTCAAATATAGGGGAGCCTAAGAGGCAAAGAGAACGTTTGTCTACTAACTTGATATTAGGAGCCAGATCGTCAAATTTGTGTTTTAAATCGGCAAAAATACAAGATGAATTTTGAATGAAGAGTTCGCATTTTGCAAAATTCAGTTCTAAACCAATATTTTTGAAACTACTCTTAATGAGAGACAAGTCAGAGAGCACAGTATTTACGTTGCCTCCTAGGGTCCCGTCATCTAGGTACCAGACATTGAATTTTGATTTCAATTTTTGGATGATTGGATTTATAGCCAAACTAAAAATTGCTGGGCCGAGAGGGTCACCCTGCTGACATCCAACCTCAGAAGATAATTCATTTGACTTGTACATTAATTTAGAAGAGTCCGAATAGCAAAAGAAAAGGTAATTGTACAGTTCAGGAATTTTGTCCCTAATTTCTGTCAGCAAAGTGTCCCTATTAACCGAGTTGAAAGCATTTTTAACGTCAATTTTGACTACAATTTCGCAATCATCAGAGGAAAGGTAGGTCCTTAGGGCATGGACGGCTGCCTCGCACCCACCTTTCGTGCCAAAACCCAGCTGTACAGGTTCAAAAAGGCCCTGCAATTTTGATCGAATGTGTCTTACTGCAATTTTGGAAGCAAGACGTCTTATTGTAGACCCCACCGCAATGGGTCTCACCCCTCCGTCCTTTTTGGTAAGGGCGATCAGGTTTGCGCCGTATAAAATTGGGACAATTTCAGTATTAATTTTGCCTGAAAACATAAAATTTATTAATTTAGTAAGGGAAGAGACAAGCTGCTCACCTGCATCGCCCACGGAATGGGAAATAAGGTCTTTTAAATGTTGGGGTGAGATCCCATCCAAGCCGGCCGCCGAACCGGTTTTGAATGAAAGTATGGCATCAATAACGTCTTTGCCTTCAATTTGGAGGCAGGCCTGGTCTACTGCAGGTGGGGCTATCAAATGAGGTACTGAAGGAGCCAGGGGATGTTTTGAAAGTAAGGCCGAAAGGGTATCTGGACTATCTGGCGATAGCACGTCACTTGAAAAGAGAAGGCGAGCGGCACCTTTGAGATCGCCTTCGCTAATTTTATTTTCAATTACTTTGGTTCTATTAAAGGTAGATGAGGCACACCTTTTAGGCACACCTGACGTGACGCTTACACGCAACCATGGGCTATGGTGACTGTATCCCTTCAAGCAGGCCGTACTCTTACTTGCAACCGACGTGGTATAGAAAACTGAAGGTAAACTTATAAATTAAAAGACATGTCATATACTACAGAAAAAGGAACCAAGGTGAGCAGGGCTGGAACTTTTTCTGTAGTATATGACATCTCTTTCAATTTATAATGTAGGTATATATAGTAGTGTGTCTACTTAAAAAACATGAATCAAAATGTTTATTATAAATAATAAATGGTAGACTTGTTAACACTACTGTTTATTTCAAAAAACTATATTTAAAGAAAGACAAAGTACATGAGAAGACTTTATAAACTGTCTAGTCTCATCTAATCAAATGTATTAAAGAGGAGTCACCAGAGCAATTTAAAAAACCACTTTCTATTATGGCAGATAGTGTTTAAAAAGGTAAACTATTTTACACATTGGTGGATTTGACATAGGACAGTGCGCAGTGTTTAAAACAACAGTCTGTTTATATTTCATTAAATTTAGTATTTCTTCAATATACCACAATCATGTGAAATAGATATTTATTATTTATAGATTACTTAGTGTGCGTTAAAATTGTAAGAAATGAAGCTTAACCAAAAAAAATCTTACCTTAATACATACTTTTGTTTTTTAGGAAAATGTAGAAAATAAATAAAAAACAAAATCGTACAAAAAATTTACACTTGTGTGTATTTATATACGAAGTGACTTGTTAGGTATATTATAATAGTAGTTTATGCAACAGTGATATCTTTTTTTTTTAATAGCCTACTTCAGTGTCCCACTGCTGGGCAAAGGCCTCCCCTCTTTCTCGAAATTCGACTCTGTCGTGTGCACACTCCCGCCAGTCCCCGTCAAATGTGTCTAGGTCGTCCCGCCATCTTATTATATCACTTTAATAATTGAGGGTCGCCGTTACAAAACGAGATATGGTCGAGTTTTGTAATAACAGACCCGAGAGTTTTAAGAACTAATATAGCATACGCTAGTTTTTCTACAACATCAAAAAAAAAGTAAAAAGCAAAATCTTAGAGCGGTGGCAGAATGTGGAAGATGTCTTGCCCACTATAGAAATTTAAAAAAAAACAACAATGCTCATATATTGTATGAAAATCCATAGGATCAGTGTTCTTATACGATAGACAACGTTATAATGTATACTTTTTTAATATCGCTGCCAGTCATCTAATTGACAGATATAAGTGCTATAGTAGAAAAAATATTATGATATCTACCTAAGTTTTCGATAGGTAGATTTAGATTGCTACCTGACCGTTTAACCACCTGTCTTTTTCTCACATATTTCCTTACCATGGTTTGTAAAACAACCCCTAAATCAAAGGGGTAGCAAGTACACTCTCGAATAAAATGAGTAAATTGTCTTCAGTTCCTGGGAATAATTTGTTTGCATTATTAAAACAAAAAAAAAAATGATACATACTCAAATTAACTCATTTTTAAATATATATATATATATATGTATAACTAAATATGTGCTGCTGTAACCATCCATATTCAGTAGTACGAAAAAAAAACAACGAATAACAATACAATAAAACCAAACCATAAATCGAAACGTTTAATCACAAACGTAAACGTATATGATTTATCAAATATATTGGAATTTTTGTAGAAAAAAATTATGGTTTTCTTAGTGACTGTACCGACTTAAAATACCCAGTACGTAATCACTGTCTTGCAAGGCATTTGAATACGTACACCATGGACGAAACCATCAAAACTTTCCATCGGATCCTCTCCGTCACCGGCATCTCCATCTTTGCTAAAAATAACTGGGACTCCAAACTATGGCTCACCCTACAAATCTTCAACGTCTTCATCGGCTTCTGTACCATCGTCTTAACCTCAGCCTTCGTCATCGTCAACGTGTCCAACATCCTCGTCTGCATCCAAGGCCTTTGTATCTGGGCAACTGGTTTCATCTGTTACATTTCATTTGGAGTTTGTTTTATTTTCCGTAAGAAATTCAGACAATTCCTCGTTGAGATGGGTTTTAAAGACACCATTTTGGAAATGCCGTTGATTAAATATGTTTTGAAATTAGAACAGCCGGGGCGCTTAAACGAGTTGAAAGAGATGGTAGTGGATTCCCAAGAAAAATTACTGAAACTAACTCGGGTTTCGTTAAAAGCTTACGTTTTTAGCGCGTTTATTTGCGGGACGCTGTATCTGAGCAGTTCTGTGCACAGTATGGTTACAAGGGAAAATGATGATTTGAGAATTTTGGGTAAGCATGTTTATTATAAGTATTTATTGTATGTCATATCCTACAGAAAATGTGAGAGGCCCCCAATAAGCAGGGCCGGAACATTTTTTTTTTGGCTCCCTGAAAATAGTGATATAATGTTACTCTCAGCTTAATAGAGAAAATA
Organism: Lathronympha strigana; assembly: GCA_949128165.1. Classification (NCBI taxonomy): domain Eukaryota; kingdom Metazoa; phylum Arthropoda; class Insecta; order Lepidoptera; family Tortricidae; genus Lathronympha; species Lathronympha strigana. The sequence continues at coordinate 2,603,442 of OX421903.1, forward strand.
TGACAATCAAGTTTTAATTTTATAGGATTTGAAATGTGGATCCCGTGGAGTCTCCAGAATATGAACGTATACTTGGCCACATGTGTTTTTAATGCCTACTGTGGTTATCTTTGTTGCGTAGGTAAGTACCCTTTTCAAACTAAAACCAAACTTCAGCTAAATAAAAATGAGTTTATTAACAGATCTTTACTTATCAATTATGCTAAATCTTAAAAACGTGTCACATTAATCATAATCATTGGTGCCAACAAAATTGATCAATATTACCTACAGTGTTATGTACAGACTAGCTTTATAAGCCCCTCTGGGTATTGTAGACCAACTTTTGTTTTTGTTTTTAATTATTTTTATATTTTTGTATGTAGGTAGTTTGCACAAGTAACTTTTTGATTGACGGGGAGAATTCGCATTCTCTCAGTCATCATCTTAACCCTGTGAAAACGAGCGATTAATCCGTTCTAAAGTGTTTAATTTCAAAGATGCAGGAATTTGAATGAGAATGTAGTCTATCATTCGTTGGGCAACCAAAGCGTACCATATCAACCAGGGTGAGGGAACATATAGCCGATGTCGAATTGCTATCTCGGAACATGTTATTTAAGTACAATTTTAAAGTATGAATAAAATCGTTTATTATTTATAATAAATGTTTTAATTAATGTTTTTAAGTAGGCACACTACTATATATAATTTATAAATTGAAAGAGATTTCATATACTACAGAAGAAGGGACCAAGGTCCCCGGTGAGCAGGGCTGGGATCGAACCAGTCCTGGAGCCTTACCATGTCGTCTTAACGCGATTCAATTTAGATTCAGTTTAGGCTCATTTGTATGGAAGCGACTCAGTTTAGGTCGTCCACTGAATCGCGTTAAGACGTCATGGTAAGGCCCGCTCACCGGGGACCGTTAAGTCAAACAGCATCTCTATCCTAGTTAGTAGTGACCCTGCCTACGAAGCTGGAATCCTGTTAATGGCATTTAACTGGATGTTTATCATGAATGTTTATTCCTGAGTTATGGACGTTTTCTATGTATACATATATGTATTTGTCTTTAAAGGTATGTATATAGTCGTCTAGTTCCCATTGTACAAGTTTTGCTTAGTTTAGGACTAGTTCGATCTGTGTGAGATTGCCCCCAAATATGTATTTATTATTTTTGTTTTGTTTTCTAGCCTTACCGGGCCTCCAGCTCGTAATAACCCTGCTGGTCGGCCAGACAATCCGCCAGGTGCGGATCCTGACCTTCATCTTGCTGCACCTGGATGAGCTGGTGCTGGAGATGACCGGCAAGAGGGGGGAGAGGTGGCAGACGTATTGCACGGAAATTCTGTCGCAGTGTATCGACCATTATATTAAGCTTAAGCGGTAACTTGAGTGACAATATTTCGTTTGTTTCTTAATAGTTAGATGCGATTTGTCACATTATTTACTATAAGCATAAAAGGATAGATAATGTCGTTTTTCAAAATTTATACAAATCCCGAATAAGTGCCAATTGTCAAAAATAATATTTTGACAATTTCGTTATTAACGTTTTAAAATCTACAAACTGATATTGTCCTTTTTTATTATTTTTTTAGTTAATATTCTACCAATTGTGCTCAGCAAAAAACTCCAATAAATTAAAACCTTCTATACCGCACTGTATAGAAGGAACATAAGATTGAGCGATATCTATATGATTCAAATGTTTGGTATACCTATGTACTACCGCATGGATTTAACGATTATATTATTCCCCCCTTAAATTCGAATGCGTCTAAAAAATATGAAAATATTCAGGAAGATAGGATAGGATATAAGAAATGAAATGAAATGAAATAGGACACTCCCCATGTTTATCAACAGTTTGTTTCTTGACTTTGTGATATTTTAACGCAAAGCGACGTACCGCGCGGTATCGCGTCGGAAGATTCCTTTGCACCTAACTGTTAAAAAACCAATGTAGGTTGATTAAGGAAGTGTACAATTTGTATTCAATTTGTAAATGCAAACCATATTGTATAGGAACGTTTGGAATTAAACGCTCATTATAGTCGCTCGCCAATTCAGCTGAAGTGCTATTTGCTAATTGTGTACGGATTTTCCACGCTAATGAAATAATCATTAAGCCCGTTACTGAATAAACTGCAAGTAACTGGTGGCAGTGGGGGCAGTGGCAGTACATTTACAGTGCATGTGTAATGAGATCGCATTGAAAAATAATGTTGTTAGCTGAATATACAAAATTTTAAATAAAGTGCACATAAATAATTAATAGAAAGAGATGTCATATACTAAAGAAAAAGTGACCAAGGTCCCCGGTGAGCAGGGCTGGGATCGAACCAGCGACCTCCTGCTTTCGCGGCAGACGCCCTAACCACTGGGCTACCCGATCACGGCCCACGGATCACGGATCCGTGATCGGGTAGCCCAGTGGTTAGGGCGTCTGCCGCGAAAGCATGAGGTCGCTGGTTCAATCCCAGCCCTGCTCACCGGGGACCTTGGTCACTTTTTCTTTAGTATATGACATCTCTTTCTATTTATAATTTATATACAGTAGTGTGACTACTTAAAAAAACACAAAAACATGAATCAAAAAAACATTTATTACATTTAATAAATGATTTAATTCGTGCTTTAAAAATTGTGCACATAAATCCTTTTTTACATACCTTGCGAGTTCGCCTTTATGTCGTGGCTAGACAGACGACACAAAAGTAACATCGGGCACAAAAGTAACTTCCGACCGCCTGCGAGCGACGCGCGGCGGGGAAAACCCAAGCGCGCGAGTATGGATGTTTAATTTTCAAAGACTTAAATACCTAATATTTTCCTGACAATCGAGGTGAAAAGCAGTGTATACCTCAGGCATAAATACCCGTTTTATTTTTTATTTATTTATTTATGGCGTTATTCATAAACGCACTTCAGCAACAGTTTAGCTAAATGATTGTTTGTCCTTATCTGTCACTTTGACAATCGCGTTTGTCAAAATGGGAGAAAACATAATTTAACTAAAGCTTCAGTTAACTTTTTTTATGAATAAGGCGGTTATTATTTACTTATGTCCTCGTTGCAGTCGGACCAATAGCCTTGTCCAAAATGGGTTACTTTATGCCCTTGATATACAATCTACTATATTGTAGAATATTTATATAAATTGTGAATTTTAGAGATAGTTTCAATTCGACTTTTTTCCAGTTTCAACAACAGACTGAACGTAATCTGTCGTCCGTTCTACTTGGCTCTCATACTCGACTCGATCGTCCTGGTGTGTGCGTGCTCTGTGAAGATTGCCATCTCCGTGAGTAAACAGCTTTCAATGAATCGCGTAATGTCAAGAGGCCGCGACACGGGTTAAAGTGACTGGCATGGTATAGTTAGACTCAAATAGACGTAAATGTAATGCAGAGGCCGGAATTTTGGTATCACTTTTGAGGTGTCATAGGGATTTCTCATTTATCAACTTCGAATATTCACATATATAGAATAGAATAGAATAGAATACTCTTTATTGCACACCTCGGTACATGAGAAAGAACAAAACATTTACAAGGTACAAACATTATTATAAGGTATATATTATGTATTATACCTATATATTATTTATATTGAACCCTATATGTATACTTGTTTTGAATTGTGTAATTGATGTACTTAATTTGTTTTGTAAAACCACAGTTGATCTTGCACCGCCAACAAATGATCTGTTTTAGCAATAATCACGAAACCTCATAGGATATTATTATATTTAATTTTAATTTTTAATTTTCAAAAAAATCGATGCAATGCAAAATATACGCAAGTAGGTATAACGATTTGGCACTAATTGACTAGCACGTTTGGCGGAATAGCAAAGTAACATTACTTTCGTTGCATATAGGCTTTATTACTTATCATGCCATTACTTCACGTCAGTCAATAAGTTTGTATACATGCAATTAAGGACAGTTAAGTTGTTAATAAGAATCAATTTATTTTAATACTTTAGCTGTACTTATTCGTATTCAAAATAATATAAATAAATAAAATAAAAATAAAAAAGCCTTATATTTCTCAATGTGATTTACAGAGTTTTTTAGGCCTCCTCCAGATCTTTCCATGATTCCCTATCTTTGGCCACTTGAATCCAGTTTGGTCCGGCGATTCTGGTGATGTCCTCTTGCCATCTCATAGTGGGTCTTCCTATCCCTCACTTTCCTGGATTCAAAATAATATAAATACAATAAATCCTAGTGACCCGGAACTTTAAATAACAAATATATAAATAGGATTATATGAAAGTGGTAAAACTAAATAAGATTGAAACTCAATCAATAAAATAATTCAATTACCTAATACTATGTTTTTGAATCTTATTTGTTGGTAGTTAAAACTCAATGATAAAAGCTATTTTATTTTACTTTATTTTTAAATCGGAATTGATACCTCAACCTGCCATAACGTGAGAAATTTATTTTCAGAATAAGACATCCCCCGATACTATAAAATACTACGTTCATGAGTTATACTTCGCCATACTGGTACTCATGTACTGCATTCTTGGACAACAGCTTGATAACCAAGTAAGTACCTCTCTTTACTGGCTATTTGGATCAAAAACAAATCGATGTTTGAAGTTTTAACATGGAACTCTTTTTACGATTTTGCTCAAATTTATGATACTATATTGGAGCAACTAACAAGAATTTTATTAGTTTTTAACATATTACGACAGATAATTTCAATTCGTATTGAATGTATTAACTACTTTTATGTGTTTGGTTTTACGATTTTTAATAATGTAGGGACCGATTTTTAATCTGAAGCCTGTTTCGCGATTTTTGCTCGAAGAGGCTCCTAAATATTTGAGGCTTTCCGATAATCGAAATAATATCAAACCGGTAGATTAATTATACATATGTGTTGGAAAATGAGTAGTCTAAGGAATATAAAATGGAACACTTTTTACCACTTTTATATATTTTTTTTAAACTAAATTTATATTTAGGTCGAGAAAATTTATGAATGTATTAAATATATTTCATAAAAATAAATATGCATAAATAAATTTCTTTATATGCCTAATTCACGTATATGAAAATAAATTAGGTGGTATAAAAAAAACTAATATTGTATATAAATCAACTTCTTCTTTTCTTCTTCTTTTTAATTATTTTTTGCAATTTATATGCGTTCTTCATTATTAACGTTTTTTACTTTAAAACTTATACCGGTGTCTATACGGTGGACTATTCCAAATTTCAGGGCTATCATTCTCTTATTTAAGATATATTTCCTTCAGTTTCTATTGCATTGTATGATAAAAATCTTTACTACATGTTCACGAGCTATTAACTAATGACCGCAGAAAAGGAAAAAGGGCGTGAGCAGCTGAACTGTAGAGCCAATCTTTCCTGTGTCCAAGAGCTTGTGTACTGTAGTCATGATTTTTATGATACGATTCAATATAAAAAAGTAGGTACATTTTAATATGGATAAGGGTAACCTTCATAGCCCCTTAACTCTTGAAAGTCCACCAGAAATATTCCGAATATCATTTTGCGTTTGACCCATTTTCATTAAGCTTAATTTTCTGTTTAATAATAGCAGCCTTGAAAGTATAACATGTATAAAAATTGCCAAAAACCATCACAAACTGGAATTTGCACTTTTAGCGCCACTTGCACCACCCAGGGTTAGCAACTAACCCGGAGTTAATCTGGGTGCATGTGACCTTTAGTATTTTTCAAGCAAAAACTCATAACTTATAAGGTGTGTATAATAAGAGAAGGTATATATATGAAAGGCTGGTAGTAGTTCATAGTTAGACATTAAATCAGCTTATCACGGAATATACAAAAACAATATACAAAGGGGTGTTTTCTTTCCTGAACTGTGTTCAGAATTCTGTACTCTCTGCTTATATTACCTTACCAAAATTTTTAATGTGAAGCCCGCTGCGAAATTGGAATATTATAATTATGCCAATTACACTGGTATAATTATTAATTTAATAAATGCGGATACTCAGTCTCGCAAATAATTTACTCATAAAAAATAAGGAAAAGCTGTTCAGACAATATAATTATTTAATCTGATTATTATTTCAAACATAATTCGGGTTATAAACATCGTTATTGTTTAAGAGAATTAAATGGACTCTGCAGCAAACATAAGGAAAAAGTGATTCCAATCAAATTTTAGTACGATGTAGATTCAAATCTCCTTTGTAATTTTTTGTAATTTAACTGTTTTATACAAGTGACTGTATGTTACCTATTTTATGTTACTACTTAATTAATATTAATTGGAACATTAAGGTATAGAAGCAAACAATACAAGATAAAACTAATACTTAAAAAAACTAAAGTATGCGTTAAAATATACCTTCAAATATAATTAATCTGAGTTTATAACGTAGGAATGTCAATTTTATTAAACACGTCGCGTAAATAGAAAACTATTTACTTCATTAATTCTGAAAGTGTACTTCTGAGAGAGTTGTGCAGTAATAAAAAAAATATCAGGCTGCTTAATCTTAATAAAATTTCGTGAGGTTTGACTGAAACCACTTTTTACCTATGTTTTCTGCGGGGTCCTTTCTGGGAATCGTTATAATTTTCTACCTTACCTTACCTTACCGCGTGACTAAGTTTTGTCACAAAGTTTTCGTCTGATATAGTAGTTTATGTGATTGTATATAATAAAAGGCATTAAAACTCAAGTATGAAACGAGGCGCCAGTGTAATTTTTTTATATATATTTTTTTTTAATTGTCAGTAAGTCAAACAAAACAAAAGTAGTTTTTTACAATGTACTACTTCTATTATAAAGCATACTCTTCGTACTCAACTTTTAGTCTCCTGACCAGCTTTGCTTTTTATATTACACTCTAAAAACAGGCTAAACGTGTGCGCATTTGCGCAAAACTAGAAAAATCTCAGTTTTACACAAATGCGCACACATTTTAATGTTTTTAACAAGTAGGCTTGGGAAAACATGTAAAGAATTAGTATTTTGTTTAAAAATACTAATAATTTACTAAGTAATAAAGACTAAAGACTGGGCTATCGAGGCACGTAAGATAAAAACACCTAAAACGTTAGAAAAGGAACAGTAAAGAAATTAGAATTAAGGTCCACTTCAAGAAATAACGTATTTTTAATTGTTTTTCATTTTTTTCCGAGTGTAAAATTCCGAGTTGTACAAAACCACAACCAGTAATATTTCTTGAATTATGATATTATATATCAATATTCAAATTTAATAAGCTTCCAACTCATACGTATGAATTACACGGAACCTCTGCCTAAAAACCTCTGTGACAGAACTTATTGCCTGACTACGTATCTACATAATATAATTTAATTATTTACTTACTGCGTAATGCTAGTTAACTGCTTTTCGATCGGTATTGCAATGCAGGGGGGAAATGCTGCCAGCGTCTACGGGACAATGACGTCATAGACAGTTAATTTTAGTTTATAGTAATATTTTCCCCGGTAATCGCAATTAGTACACAGTAAAAAAAGAATTTGGAAAGGATGTTAAAAAAACAACGTCAAAAAATATTGCGCGTAGCTATTTGAACCATGAAGTTTTCAATGTTAGTAGAGAAGACGGCTTTTCAGAATCATCAGCTTAGAAAATTTGAGACCCTAAAATTTATTTGACCCTTATCATAGTTAAATTGCATTAACACAAATCAAGAAAAACATGTTCACTTAGTTACAGATTTAAAAAAGTGTATGTTTTCAGTGCGAAAAACTAGAAACCGCAGTAACAGAGAACTGGTACTACTTTGACAGGGCCCACAAGGTCCATGTGCGCATTTTTAAAATGGCACTCAGTCAGCGAATGCCCATTAACATTTTTGGAACCGTCACTTTGTCAGCACCTACTTTCACTTGGGTAAGGCTTTACTTTTCTTCCAGAGATTTATAATTGAGCTATACTATTTTTTTTTTAACAAAGACGCGCGCAGAAATATGTGACAAAATTTGATTTTTAAGGCAACATGAGATTATCACATAAATAGTTTTACGCTCTCTAATATTTTCCGGTTTTAGTTGAGGAATATATTTGTATTGTTTTCCTTGTGCCTCAATGTCATTTTAAAAGAGGTTTGCGGACTAAAGCGATACAAGTGAAGAATTTGCTTTGTGATGAAAATTAAAATTCACTATTACACATTATTGCTCTAAGACAAATACCTGTACAACATTTACTGAAAGTTGGTACTAAAAGGGATATTATGTTTGGCCATTGAGTTAGCGCCCCGGAATAATTTGAATCTGTAATAAAATTATATTTCTACTTTTTTCCAGTTTTTGAAAACCGGGATGTCGTTTTTCACTCTATTAATGTCGGTGTTAGATGAGAACTAGAGAGAGAGAAGATTGTAAGCGTCTTAAATTAGATCTAATTTATAATAAAACGTAGTGATGTACTTAGTACAGAGATGAATAAATGAGTTAACAGAAATTAATTTATTTTTTATTCATACAACAAGTGTCCGGCCAGTTAATATCAAAAAATTGCGAAAATATTTAAAAAATATAGTAATTTAAAACTGCAATCTTTTAAAATCTTCATGTTTATCCAATAGCGCCTAGGATAAGCCTCCCTTCACTTAACGACACTGAAATAAAAAAATGAAACTAATAACTCACACAACGAAAACAACATTCAATACATTAAGCGTGTTGCAATATCTCCACTTATCCGTAATAAATAATTCGCCTAACAAAGATTTATTCAAGCCCCAAGATAATATTTACGAGCTTGATCCATTAACAGAAACGGACGCATTAACTAGGAAAATAATCCGCTGCCACAAAAAGGATTAGTATTTTTTCTATCTCTGTATAGTATAGTGCTGATTTGTTTATTAAACAAGAAAAAGGAAACGATAGATATGTCTTATTTTTATTTTGTAACGGAACTTTTAAATATGCGTGGTTGGCACATTTGGCCGGGTTTTTCCCTGTCCTGTAGCATCACCTAATATTAACATTCAAAGTATCCTTGTAACATCCTTAATAAGGGTTTTGTTTTAAAAAATAAGATAAAAGAATATGGGAATTTTAATTAGATCGGATGATCCCTAAGGGTACAATAATTATCGTTTCAGACATTTTGTATGTTACTTTCCTTTGCCGAAATATTTTCAATATTAAATCAACAAATAATAATCACTGAAGTTAAATTTGCTTTCACTGCGCCAGCACCCACTCAGTATTCAGTATGTATGTTTCATTAACTTTGGTACGACGTTCTTTGAAAAAAAGGAGTGTTATGTACTGCTGCGCGCATTTGTAAGGGTAACAGTTACAGTTACAGGGAGACATAGGCTACGGCGACCGTATCCCTTCGGGTGGACCTTATGCTTGTTTGCCACTTACGTCGTAAAACTGCAGGCAATATTGTCAAGTAACTATGTACTGTTTATTTCAAAAACTACTTTCTGAGAATGACAAAGTTAATGAGAAGACATCAAATTGAAATGTCACATCAAATCAAATATATCAAAGACGTGTCACCTGAGCCATTTAAAAATGCACTTTGTATATGGCAGTCAGTATTCGGAAAGGTAAACTATTTTACACGTTGGTGGGTTGGACACAGAACAATATATATAAATCATTTATTTCAGGTAAATCAACCCATAATACAACACAGAACAATACAGAACAAAAACATGAATGAAATTATAAAACACAACAAATGAATTAATGAACTTAGATAAAATTATTGCAAAAAAAAAAAAGTTAATATCGGTACTCAATAAATTAAAGTAAATTATAAAAAAATTATAATAATAATATTAATAGGGATATGACGGCGTAGGGATGTGACGACCCCATCGCCCACTGGTTTCCACCGGTGCAATCAGTGGGGGACTCCGTCGTCCGACCAAGTCCTCCGCCTCTGGCTTGCCTTAACCGGCCGTCCAGAGTGGGGTCGCGAGAGCTGTGTTCTCGAGGGTAGATGTGGAAACCTAAGTGGCGAGTTGGCTATATGTTTAAAGTCCAGTGACACCTCTCTACCCCCAGCCCTCATACCAGTGTTGCCCTCGAGCCATCTTAGATGTCGCTTTTTGTGGGGGCCCATCTTATGTAGGCGAGTCACCGTCTGCCGGAAATAAAATTGATTACCGTTTTGTTAGGCAGACGTCCGATTTTATTCTCCATAACCCAGTATTTAGTCCACCGCTTTCACCTAATAGTCCAGCATATTTTAGATTCCATTAAATCTCAATAGTCTATACACCCTGGCGGGTGCTGCCTCTGCGTGCGTCCCATGACTCGGGCAGGTGCAGCATCCGCTCGGTGTACCCCTTACATTTCATTAAATTGTCGAAAGGGCCTCTGCGTGTTGGCTTCGGCTCCGCGCACGCCTCCCAAAGGTCCGGAACACCATTGTTCCGTGATGGGAAAGACATACAAATATTAATTAAATAAAAAATAAATTAAATACCTTAAAATTACTTATTGGGGGACATGTACATTATTCCAATGCCGTAAGATTGGACAATCCAGCCGTTGAGCAACCAAACTTAGAATGCCATTGGAGCTCTCACGTAGGCGGCGCATAATGGAAGCGACCCGTTTCCGCATAATGGCATGGAAACCGTCAACTTGTGCCTCCGCGAACATGCCAGAAGCGCTACAGAACCTAGGGAGTCCCAACAGCACTCTAAGCATATTATTATATTGAACGCGCAAGGCGTTGACTGCCCTCTGAGTAAAATTCACCCATAGGCTGCACGTGTAGAACGACTGGCAATACGCCTTAAACAGGGTTATCTTGACTTCTTCTGTACATCGTGCAAACCTACGAGCTACCATATTACCCCGGACAGCCAACGCCCTGCGCTCCCTCTCTATGTCAAGGTCGTCCGAGAGGCATTCCGTGACCCAATGACCCAGGTACTTGAATTTCTTGGTCCTGTTAAGAGGTACACCATAAAGCGAGATCTCTGGTACCCTATCCACTTTCTGCTCACGCGGCTGGAAAACAAGTACCTCACTCTTGGCTACATTATATCTAAGCCCGTGAGCCACGGCATACCTCTCGCACTTACCTAATAGTTTTCTTATTGCGCAGACAGAGGGCCCCAGCAGCACCATGTCATCGGCATAACTAATATTATTCACCATTTCCCCAGCAATGGCACACCCAACCCTAGTACTGCTGAGATCCTCTATGAGCGCATTGATATACAAGTTATAATATAATATATAATATGCAGTGTTCAAAAAAACAGTTTTTTAAATGTATTTAAATGTACTTATTACTATTTCATAATATTCAATATACGAACTAAATATTTAAAAGTTTATATACTACTTATTTTGCGTTTAAGTTAAAAAGTATATAAAAGTTATAGGTAGGTAGTTCTGCTTTAGAATTCTACCTGAAACTTTAACCAGCTGTCTTTTTCTCACATTTTTTCTTTTATCATAGTTTGTAAAACAACCCCTAAATTAAAGGGCGGGTTAGTACACTTTCGAAAAAAATAGTTATTCGTCTTGAGTTATTTGAAATACTTCTTTTGCATAATTTCGAACAAATATTTAAAAACTGTAATAGAAACGTACCCATACTAAATTACATTATTTTACAATTAATATAAGAAAACTAAGTATGTATTACCAAAACTACGTAGGTATATTTAGTTTAACAAAACACATTAGAATCAATAACAATATAATAAAACCAACCCTGAAATCGAAACTTCAAAAGATTATTAGAATTTAGCGGAAAAATATTACTGTTTTTATTAGTGACTGTACTGACTTGCAATACCCAGCACTGTCAATCACCGGCTTCCAAGTCATTTGAACACGTACGCCATGGACGAAACCATCCAAACTTTCCATCGGATCCTCTCGGTCACCGGCATCTCCATCTTCGCCAAAGACAACTGGGACTCCAAACCATGGCTCATCCTACAAATCTTCAACGTCTTCATCGGCTTCTGTACCATCGTCTTCACCTCAGCCTTCGTCATCGTCAACATGTCCAACATCCTCATCTGCATCCAAGGCCTTTGTATCTGGACTACTGGTTTCATCAGTTACATTTCATTTGGAATTTGTCTTGTTTTCCGTAAGCAGTTCAGACAATTCCTCGCCGAGATGGGATTCAAAGACGCCATGATGGAAATGCCGTTGATTGAATATGTTTTAAAATTAGAACAACCGGGGCGCCTGAACGAGTTGAAAGAGATGGTAGTGGATTCCCAAGAGAAATTACTTAAACTAACTCGGGTTTTGTTAAAAGCTTACGTTATCAGTGCATTGGCGTGCGCGGTGCTGTATGTGAGCGATTCTGTGTACAGAATGGTTACAAGGGAAGATGAAGATTTGAGAATCTTGGGTAAGCTCGTTTAATTTAATTATAACTGCGTATTTCGTAATCAATTTGGGTCGAATTCCTTGACGATCGTATTGAGAATTGCAAAAATAAAGTATATATTTTTAAGTTTTGTTTGAAAAAAGCAGAGTGTAGGTACAGAATTTAGCTCATTTGTTTTGAGCTGACATAATTAATATCATGAATGTTTTATGTCAAAAAAGTAATGTCTCTACAATCTGATATAGCTTTTATTATTTTATTTTACTGCTTCTTCAAACCATCTCATATAATGTTTTGCTCAGCTTAAAAAACAAAATATGACAGTCAAGTTTTGATTTTATAGGTTTCGAACTGTGGATTCCGTGGAGTCTCCAGAATTTCAACGTTTACTTGGCCACATGTGTTTTCAATGCCTACTCTGCTTCTTTGTGTTGCGTACGTAAGTACCCTTTTCAAAATAATTCAACTTTAAACATAATTATCAAACATAATTAATTATTATTATATGTTTTGTGGGTATAGTTTAAAATTGTATGTTTACCCCAAATTTCTACATAGACTTTTCGTTGGGTAGTTACACAAATCTCTGTTTTGACATTTTGCTGGGACATCAGTTAGGCCGCGACCATGACCACTGAAACCTGTGTCGAAACGTCGGTAAATAAGGTAAATCAGTGAATTCGCGTTAGACCCGTTTGATAATTATGTTTAAATATGTGTTCAAATCGCGAAAGTTTTAAATGTTATATAATTCAAGATGTTTTAGCTTCAATTAAATTATACATTTTACTACGAGTAACTAATATAATATGCTTAGTTTCATAAACTTGTCACCACAATCATAATGATAGGTGCTTAAAAATTATCATAGTGACAATTTATGCGAATACAAAATAGAATATAATAAATCTACTCATAATTACTTATACCAGTTTTTTTTTTTGATTTCCTTTAATTTGAAGTACAGATTCTTTAGGTCAACTACACTTAATTTCTCTAAGAAACTTGTGTTGTAACTCTAAATTTATGAGACATTCAATAAATACATTTAATCGCATAACGAGTGTGAGAGGTTCTTTATTGCGTCCTAATAGTAACTTGACATATTGACAGTTGACACTGCTCCTGCGGACCACTAATGCACAAAAGAAGTATCCACCTAGCGGTAGGCACGAACTGCAACCCTGTGAGATACACAACATTACAGCCCAAAGAATTTGGAACTTTCTGGACTCAACGGGAATCAGTAATGAATTATAAAGGGCTGCCACAATAGATCACAACTGGTCGACGCGGCATCTTCATTAGCCCAAAACAACAATAATAAATAAATAATTGACAGTTAACACAAGACACTTAACAAGCTAACGTATAATGCTAAAGGACTTCTCACACTTTTTTATTGATTTAATATGTATGAGAATTAAAAATTAAAAATATTTTCGAATTTAACGAAAAGCGATATACCAGGTAGCTCCTATTAATGTTCCCAGCAACGTGTCGAATTTAACGGAAATAAAAGAAAAATTATATATATATAGGATGCGGCAAATATCCCCGAATATATAAAACCGGTTATTTGAGGTATTTTGTATTGTCTTGGTAAAGTGTCATTTCAAAGCAATGGTATAGATACCCAAATTCAATTGTCATGATTAGATCGCAAGACAACATTTACCATAATATTCAAAAGATTGAAGTGTCACTTAAACCTTCTGAATACACTGCAACCAAAAATGCATAAATATTTTTTGTTTTCTAGTCTTCCCGGGCTTTCAGCTCGTAATAACCCTGCTGGTCGGCCAGACAATCCGCCAGCTGCGGATCCTGACCTTCATCCTGCTGCACCTGGACGAGCTGGTGCTGGAGATGACCGGCAAGAGGGGGAAGAGGTGGCAGATGTACTGCACAAACATTCTGTCGCAGTGTATCGACCATTATATTAAGCTTAAGCGGTAAATTGAGTGACTCCTGTTACAGGAATGTTACCTATATACTCGTACAAACCTTAGCCGTGTTGTGCGAGGTGATTATACTGGTCTTATGAGCTTTTACTATGGAACCAGCTTCGAATTCGCGATTTTTTTTTTGATGTTTCATACATTTCGAGATGTCGATGTTTTGTATGGGGTAGCCTATTTTTTTTTCACGATTTCCGCGTTGGTTTCATAGTAAAAGTTGTCCAGTGTGTGAAACTAAGTCACCTCGCAAATATGGCTATGAGTTGGAAAAACGCCCTGTATATTACTTCAATACTGTTTAATTTCAGGTACAGAAAGTACAGGTCAGACTTTACTCGTAGGTACTTTGTGTCACGTACCGTGGAACGTGGATTATTTCAAGTAGTGTATGGGTTGACGACCGGTTGGCGTAGTTGGGAGTGACCCTGCCTGCTAACCCGATGGTCCTGGGTTCGAATCCCGGCAAGGGCATTTATTTGTGTGATGAACACAGATATTTCTTCTTGAATCATGGATGTTTTCTATGTATTTGTATATTATAATATATATTGTTGTCTGAGTACCCGTAATACAAGCCTTCTCGAGCTTACTGCGGGACTTAGCCAATTTGTGTAAGAATACTAAGAATGTCCTATAATATTTATTTATTTATTTATTATGGGTTTGAAAACATAATAAAATATGTTTTCAGCTCACCGTACAATTGCGATGAATTCAAGTTTAAGACATTTTTTAGGGTTCCGTAGTCAACTAGGAACCCTTATAGTTTCGCCATGTCTGTCTGTCTATCCGTCTGCGGCTAAGCTCAGTGTCTATTGGTAGGTACTTTAAAGCTATAATTTGGTACAATTATTTAAACCTAACAATCACGCCGGCAAAGTGGTAAAATAATAAATAGAAAAATATGGTTTTAGGACCTCCCTTACACGTAAAGTGGGGGGTTCTCTTCAACTCAACGGTTGGGTTTTCTTATTTGACGAAGTGAACATTTTCGGAAATAATCGCTTCAAAAGTAGAAAAATAAATTTACTTCTCCCACTATTACTTTTAAACCGCAAAAATCATGAAAGCAGAGATTTATAAAGATTTTCAAGGACATTTATATGGAACACGGTCAGCTATTCGTTTTTTTTTGCAATTCATATATATTATCCTCTTAGTAAAAGATAGTACATCAGTCATAAGCACTGCGAAGATACGCAGCGTTTTTGTTAGTTATGGTCATGGTATCTACTAAAACTCCTTTTAGATTCGCTTTTGACGGACTTATTATGATAAATTACGTATAGCACTCACGTATTTCTAAATACTGCGTGCGACATGTTTTGGTACGTCTGACCGCGTCCTCACGAACGGTACTCAACGCTTCTGAAGCTCTGAGTAATAAGTCGCGCGTAGTGACTAAAATACGTGAGTGTTGTCAGTAGTTTATTTTTATGAATTTTTTCATATTTTAAATTTAAATTCACTTTTTTTCTAGTTTTAACTACAGACTGAACGTAATCTGTCGTCCGTTCTACTTGGCTCTACTCCTCGACTCGATCGTGCTGGTGTGTGCGTGCTCTGTGAAGATTGCCATCTCCGTGAGTAAACAGCTTTCAATGAATCGCGTAATGTCAAGAGACCGCGATACAGTTTGAAGGCGACTGGTATGGTATAGACTCGTATCTAAGACGAAAAGGTTATGAGCACGGCTCTTACGCGATTTTATGAAGGAAAGATATTTGATATAAGCGATGTTGGTGACGGTGTGCGGTTGCTTAAATTAATGATAGTGTAAAGATTTAGCACATAGCGTTGAGTACAATTTTTAGTCCAATTAAAAATTACGATTTTAATTTAACATACTAATTTACGTTATAACTAATATTTAATTTTTTAAGTTTACTCAGTGAACATGGCGCTTGCAATAGTGTCGAAATATCAGCTGCTCAATAAAACAACATACATGGTTATTATTCAGTTTTAAAAATTAATCAATTTCAAAAATGGATTCAGTAGGGTGAGGGTCACAAACTTAGCCAACGATATGTAATCCTGTCTCGGTTTGTGTATCAAGCGAAATCTGATCTAAAATGCGTAACATTTTGAATACATTTGAATAACAAAATTGACCGAGTTCAAAATTTCAACACTCTGCATATAAAAATCCTGTGACAAATTTCTCATTCCGGCAATATCTCAAATTGCATTTGGCAAGCAAAAAACATAAAATCCTATAAAGCTCTAGGGCGCCAAAGAACTGGCCAGTCATTACAATTGCACGAGCGAGTTGAAGGTTTAGTAGTTACAAGTACGAAATAAAACAAAATAAAACTCCGATAAGGTTGGATGGAACAAATAACACAAAAAAATCGCAAAATTTGTGGCTACGATCCTGGCTGAGACCCTGTGACCTTATTAAAATGAAAAGAAAGTCGTATAGCTACACATATTTTTGTCCGAATAAACCGTAATTTTAGACCTTGACTGAATAACCGTGTGTCAATCATAAGCAAGCTTTACTGACAACAACAGTGTTACACAAAATTGATCTATTATCTTTAAAAGTCACAATCTGCATTATTATCTTAAATGTGTCAATATTTTAAATGTTAAAGACAATAAATTAATATCATACGAGTAGTTTTAGTTATCGTTTAAATTATGTATTTGTCGGTGGAGACGACTAGTTGTTGGGGGTCAGAGGCTAGGGCCTTTGTCGCGGACATTCGGCAACGTTTTCGAGAGAGAGGTCTTGACCCTCGCTCCGGGTCGTTCCTGGTGCAAAGATTGTCAATCGCGATTCAGCGTGGCAATGCCGCAAGCATAATGGGCACTTTTGCACCAGGAATGACACGGGGCGGGTTATTTGACTAGTGCTATGTGTTTGGCACTGTTTGTGACTTAAATTTGTTTTGTAACAGTTGGAATTAATACTATTTTGTTTAATTAGGAAACTAGTACATATTTCAGAATAGATAATCTCTAATATCATAGTTTGAAATCAGAATTTACCTTCTGACCCGTTTTTACGAAAGCAATATTTCCAGAATAAGACATCCCCTGACACGATGAAATACTACGTGCATGAGTTCTTCTTCACCGTGATCGTGCTGATGGTCTGTCTTCTTGGACAACAGGTTGATAACGAAGTAAGTACCTATTTAATAGTAGCAGCCAAAAAAGCAGATGTATAAAAATGGCCAAAAGCGAACGAACTGTAATTTGCACTTTAAGTAGAGTTGACAGTTAGAATTTTTAACAGCTTAAGGGATGACTCAGGCTAAAACGGGACGAGACAGATCGGAACGGGACGATCTGTCTGTTTCTATATAAAACGTCACGTGACAATCCGAGGACTCCGAGCTATCACGTGATACATTCTATAGAAATTGACAGATCGTCCCGTCCCGTCCCACCCTAATGTGAGTCATCTTTAATACGGAATATTCAAAGACTTGATATGTTTTCATTCCTGTGCTCTGAACCCCTTTAATTTTTTCAACAGTAACCGCAATGAGTATACAATAAAATAGTAGTTTATGCAACAGTGATATAATCGGCGATGTCCTTGTGAAATACCATAGACAACGTTATAATATACTCTTTTTTTACTCCAGCACTTCTATCTGTCAATTAGATAACTGACAGCGATATTAAAAAAGTATACATTTTAACGTTGTCTATGGTATTCCATAAGAACACTGCTCCTATGGACTTTCATACAACATCAGTATTAGTACTGTTGTTTTTTTTATATATTGGGCATACACGAAATCTTCCACATTCTTCCTTTCTAGATTTTGGTTTTTTCGCTATTTTAGCTATCGTAGTAAAACTAGCGTATACAACAGCTGGTTCTTATTATATCACTGTCAGGAAGGTTTCTATTTTAGTAGAGAGGATGGCATTTCAATATTACCCAAATTTGGTGACTTTGAATTTTGGGATCCAGTGCAGGAGTTGCAGTGGCACATTGGACTTGTTGACAGATTTTAAAGGGTTTATATTTTTCAGTGTGAGAGACTAGAAAACGCAGTAACAGAGAACTGGTACAGCTTCGACAGGACCCACAAGATCCATGTGCGCATTTTCCATATAGCAGTCAGTCAGCGCATGCCGATTAACATTTTTGGATCAGTCACTTTGTCAGCACCTACTTTCACTTGGGTAAGGCTTTTCTCCTAAAGATTTCTATCGAACAAAAAGCGAGAGAGAGAGAGAGAGAGAGAGAGAGAGAGAGCAATAATATCTTGAACAACGACGCGGGTACAAATATGTGAAAGTTCAATTTGCCTTTCAGTAAGAGACTGTCACATACCTACATTTTAGCGCTGTGGAGCCTTACCATTACGTCTTAACGCGATTCAGTTGACGACCTAAACTGAGTCGCCAACTGAGCCTAAACTGAATCCTATTAAGACGTCATGGTAAGGCCCCTGATGTTTTCCGGTTTGTGCATTGTATTTCTTTGTTGTCAAGTCAAGGTCATTTTGAGGTTTGAGGACTAAAGCGATACCGGTGAATAATTTCCTTTGGACGAACATTAAGATATGGGTATTTAATACTTGTAATGTCTTTAGAAAAATACTTGTATAACATTTTCTTATTAGGCTTATTAGGCCATTTATTTATTAGGTATCTTTAATTAAATAATATTTTTGCATTTTTTTTCAGTTTTTGAAAACCGGGATGTCGTTCTTCACTCTATTGATGTCGGTGTTAGAAGAGAACTAAAAGATCGCAAGCATCTTAAGTTAGATCTAGTTTGTAATAGAATGTAGGCTTGCACCTAGTATAGAAATGAATAAATCACATAATAGAAATCAATTTGTTTTTCAATTTAACTAAAATTGACGAAGATAAAGTGCATCAAGTTTCCGGGGTGGGGGCTTGTGACGTCACTTCTAGGTAATAATTGTACCTAATAGTGACGTGACGCAAAACTTGAACGCACTGTATTTTCGTAATTTTTGATTTGACGAACAAAGAAAAAATACGTGTAGGTACAATATTTTTAATAATCTAAAAGACGGACTAAATAGATTTTTTAGTCGTCTAGCCTATTTGCGCAAGTATGATTGAGCATGTAGCTGGTGCCTACCCTTTTTAGATTTACCGCGTCTTTTCCCAACGGAACCTTGCCAAGCCATTATAACCATTATTGAATTGGTATACGTATACAGTTCGACCCGAAGTGGCGCGTCGCATTTTATCGTCCGTTTGGCAGTGCACCACCACATTTGCACTGCAAGCCTGAATTATGAAAATTGAATCTTGTTAGTAAGATTTTGGTTCACTCGCAATAGGTCACCGTCTAGATGTCGCCGAATGCCATAAATCAGTTTGAAGACCGTGTTTGAATGTTCCAATGCTGATTTGTGGATGCAGTTTACTTTAATTAAAAGTTAATGGAGTTTGAATGTTGCTCTTAGTTTTATTTTGTTTTTATTGCATTTATCTTATTAGTTTTAGCATTGTACTGTATGTGCAGCGCTGTTTGGGTACTCTGCTGAAGTAAGCAGCGGAGTGCTCACGACCGTATTGTACATAATTTTAGGACAGCCTAAATTAACTATGAAAGTCGGCCTTTCTACCCTATTAGGTAGTGACCCTTCCTACGAAACAGGAGGTCCCGGGTTCGAATCCTGGTAAGGGCATAGGGTGTGTTTATCACGAAGATTTATTCCTGAACGGCCTCCTAGCCTAGTTGGTAGTGACCCTGCCTACGAAGCAAGAGGTCCCGGGTTCGAATCCTGGTCAGGGCATTTATTTGTGTGTTTATCACGAATATTTGTTCCTGAGTTATGGATGTCTTCTATGTACAGGCTGGATTTATTTCAATTCAACACGCCGTCTCCTCGGTCGACTGGATGAACGTAGCCAATAAATATCACAATGACCCTAAAGCACACCTCATTCACATTATCTACACCCTTAATGGCAAATCAAACACATGTTTTCCACTTAAAAGAAATCCACACACTCGCACTAATCTCTGTCCCTGGCTAACTCATGACATTTTTATGCAAAAGAAATTACTAGACGACCTTTTACGATTAGTTAGACAGGACACCAATGATCAACACACCGCGTTAATAATACTATCGTTATCATTGAAATTAGAGGAGTCCATGAAACGCGCCGAACAAACACACTACTATAACACTTTAAAAAATAGTACAAACCAACAAAAAACTCTGTGGCAAATAGTTAATCAGTACACAGGTCGCACCTCACAAAAAAAAACAGTGCAATCTATCTGCACTGCGCGACAGCAATGGAATGTACTAGAGTCACAAGACAGATTGGCTAAGATGTAAACACTTTTTTTCTATCGGCCGCCGCTGCCGTTCATGCGCCTACCGCGAATCCAGCCGAAGCGTATAAATTGTTATTAAAAACAACAAACCCGAGTGATGTCTCCTTTTATATGCAACCCGTAACTGAGAAAGAATTACACGACATTGTTATGAAGCAATTCGCTTGCAAAAACACACTAGATATCTATAACATATATCTCAACTAAACTTCTAAAAATAGGATTACCATCTTACATTACAATCTTACACAAATCGACCTAATCCCACAGTAAGCTCAATAAAGCTTGTGTTATGGGTACTAGACGACCATATATATAATAGATAAATACTTAAATAAAAACATCCATAACTCAGAAACAAATATTCGTGATAAACACACAAATAAATGCCCTGACCAGTATTCGAACCCGGGACCTCCTGCTTCGTAGGCAGAGTCACTACCAACTAGGCTAGGGGGCCGGTAAATAGTTAAAGTTAAGTTTTAAGTTTATTTATTTCCTTGCAAATGTGATGAAAAACACATTACATTACAAGAATTACGAACTCATGTTAATCAAGCCTTCATCTTCACACTCGGGCCTAATTTCTTGTTTACCCCCTTAATACACAATGTACTAGCTAAAATACAGCTGTCCATTATGTCACTGTCACTCTGAATAGAATAGGTTAAAGCAATGCTGGCTTCCCAGTGTGAGATAAACAAAGTTCACTACAGTTACTGAAACTGATATCCTTGAGTATCCTATTGAGTCCGTATTCCCAACGATTGCAGCCACAAACAATGTTGTGCATCTCTATCGCACTTTGTTTTTGCGTACAAATTTTATAAAACGACAGAGATGTAAAAATTTTACGCGGTTGACAATAAATGTGCTTGTTTTTAGCTAAAGGTACCACTCTGTCGATCGATTGATAAGGATCATTTCTAGGGTTCCGTAGCCAAAAGGGCAAAAACAGAAGCCTTATGGTTTCGTCCAGTCAGTCTGTCCGTCCGTCCGTATGTCACAGCCGGTTTGCTCAGTAACTATAAAGCATATGGAAATAATATTACAGCTATAGGTGTATAGTTGCTAAAAGAATATATGTGTAGGAGGTTGCCTATACATAAAACTAAATGTCAAAAAAAATTTTTTTGACATATATCTACTTGTGGCACATCATTGGAGAGGCATTTGGAAATAACTTAAATGTTTATTTGACAAAAAAATTGATTCCAATATCTTCGGAAAAAATCGCTCTCAAGGTCTGAAAAAGTGTGCCCTGTAATGTAACTTTTGAACGGGAGATCCAAAAAATGTGAAGAAATTCAAAAATATAAGACAAGACGAACTTACCACAAAATTATATTGAACAAATTTGGTCAAGCCGTGTTTGAGTTTTTGCCAAGAAACTATTTAATACAAAAGACGTAAGTGAACTGATATTTTGAAGGCACTTACACCTTTTTGCTCGCACAATTTGTTCATCGTGGGACAGTACGGAATCCTCAAATATGCATGACCGACACGAACTTGGCCGTTTTTTAAATGAATCTTTATGAGCTTATCACTTTATTGGCTAGCGACGAAGTGGCAACTTTTACTTAAAACGACGACAAATTGGCACAAACACACTATTTTTTTATTATTATTGAATCTTAACAAAAGAATACAAAAATATAGTGTCGAATCCTCCTTTAAGATAAAACTTGTCTTAAGATGTATTCGCTGAACACAACCCTGTATGAAAGCATACAGGGTTGTGTTCAGCGCTAAAAATAAATATAACTTAACCTAAAACATGGCATCTACAACAAAGTAGCTGGCATTGTAACAATACTAACAATATTATTGTTACATTGCCTCGTCCCGCGTCTTTGTTTCATACTTAATCTGAGGTTTCCGTTCCTACATGCCTCGCACTCGTACTTGTGCACTGCACAAGTGCACATACGATGTCATACACTGCCACTAAAGGATTTGACACCGAGTATCTTTTGTCTCCAGGGAGGACCTGCATTGTGGGACAAGGACTCTTCTTAACAAGCGCACAGAGTAATGTTGAGTAGAGTGTTGTATTTTATATTTTTTAATTGTTAAGTGCCAGGAAAACTACAAACATAATTATATCAAAAGTGCGTTACCTAATGAGTAAAATTTTTAATTAACTTTTTTTAAATAAAAGTAGTCATTTTGAAAATATTAAGTTTAAACTCTCCCATACTTTTAGTACGACGACTTACTGCCTCAAAGAACGTCGTAATAAATGAAATTTCTTGAGATTAATTATTAGCACAAATAAAATACCTACCACCTACGTTCGTATCCTTGTAACACCTTCTAGTGTTAATGTATTGCTCAACCCTAAAATTTAAAAAAGTATCACAAATTATAGAAAAATGAGACAACGGAAAATAGAAAAAATGTACAAGATTTTATTTAACAAACAAACGTGTAGTATACGGAGTAAAGCCAACCTAATCAATCAATTCGAATACAAAAACGTCTATTAAATACACTAAGTTTATTTTCACTCTCTTGCTCAAAAAGTTCGCCTTTATGTCGTGGCTAGGCGACACAAAATCGCTTTTCATGCTCTAGGGCATAAAGTAACATCGCAGGGAGCGCGCGCTTGCCGCGGCCTCGCCCCCCGCGCTCCCGGCCGCCTACTGGCGGCGCGTGGCGGGGAGAACCCAAGCGCGCGAGTATGGATGTTACATTTTCAATGACCCAAAGTGATATAAATATAAAACCTAATATATTCCTTACAATCGAAGTGAAAAGCAGAATGTATACCTCAGGCATAAATACCCATTTTATCATCGACTACTATATTGGTCCTCGTATCTAAAATGGCTTATTTTATGCCCTTGATAATTATACAATCTACTATTTGATACAAGTTGTTATATAAATGCTGATGACCTATATATATAAGAGCGTGATAAATATCATGAACTGAATCGAAAAAAAAGAAAAAGAATTTTTTTTTGTACGGGGCAGATCTTTCCAGGCAACCCTCTTTACAAACACCTATTTCTTGTAATTTTTGATGTTACGCGGACGGATTACCATGTTAGTTACATGTACACACAAACAGCTCCGAATTCACATTTAATCTAAACAAAGCTTTGCAATATCGTACATTCCCTCCATTCCAGTCTACAATCAATTACGGAGCATATTGGTACTCTGTTACGAACTACGGCCATAACCCGTCGACAGTATCGGCGTGGAGCTGACGAGTCTGCAATCAACATGAATTTATTCCCCAGCGGCCGAATCAGACGGTATAGGCGTGCTATGGGAATAGTTTTTATCTGGATGCCCGGGTTCAGTAGAGTAGAACCTCGACTATCCAAACCCTCAATTATCCGAACACATCATCCATTACTTACAATGCATTTTTTTATCGATCCTAATTTTATTAAAATATGGTCGTATGTTTATTCTCACAGGGTTTTATATTTTTTTTAACTCAAAATCAACATTCAGATTTTCCCTTCATTCACAAACATTCCAAGACACTTATTAAATATTTCACGATTTTCACACATTATATTTTGGTTACGGTTTGGTTATTATATACGGGGTTTAATCGTGTAAAACTTTGCAAACCTCCGACGTTTCAAGGGCGACATTGCTCCCGTGGTCCCAGCGAAAGACTGGCTGAGGTTGAGATCAACATCTGGCCGCGCGGATTTTACGAACTACCCGCACTTGGTCTTAACTATCAACTTGAACATAAATTAATTTAGAATTAAGCAGATACGTCTACATAATTTTATAATTGTAAGAAAAATCGGTGCCGTACAAGTGTTTAACACTTTCGGTAAATGTCAATACGCGTCTCCCTAAGGCGCATAACCAAATGAAAGCAATAGTGGAAACATTCGCCGGGTAGATCGGGCATCGATAGCTCAATTGACAGAGCAATCTGACCAGTGTGCAGAGATCGTGGGGGGTGGTGAAGAACATTTCCATTTTCTTTCAACTTGAACATTTTGCGCACTAGGGATGTGACTCTAGGTTAGCTTTCAAAGTTTTACACTATTAAGCTCAGTTTTAGTAAATTTACTCCCAGGCACTTTACCGAAAGTCGAAACACGTCACTATACTAGCTACCCTCTTATTCAAAATTAAACCGTATTCCATTCGCTAATGGTTCAAAATGAATTTTTCAGCGAACTACATTATATCCGTTCCCCTTTTAATATTTTAGGGGCTTCCATGACATGAAGCCTCTGTTAATGTAGAATGATGTTTTTGTTACGTCATTGTGTTTATTTCCGCGAACACCATCTAAGAACGTTTTCATGTCGAAATATTTTAATATTAAATAGCGTTTAAGTAACGCCTCCATTAGTTATTAATGGATCACGTCATATCCATATTTTGCTTCCAATTTATCTTCTATGTAGGTAGCCAAAAGATAAGAACAAAATAGTACTAGGTATATGTTAATAATGAGATTTCAAATAAGTCCAAAATTTCTTTTAGCATTCTTTATTATGTTTTTTTTTTTTGCAAATAATATTAAGACCACCAGAGTTGTGTTTTATAAGCTCCCTCATTCGTCTATACTATAAAATGCAGTGTGATGCCCACCTCTAGTATGAACCAGTAATGTAATGTCACAACCGCATAAATTTTAGTACTGTAATGAGTATCAAATTTGGAACAGCTGTCAAAATCAACACAATTTAAAAGGGGCTCTATTTTCAAATCTTAAAGATAATGTTATAAAATAATAAAACATAAATTTGAACAAATAATGCCTCCTAAATCGATGCCTCTCTGTATTATAGAATCTTAAGACGTCATAGACTGTGACCCATACAAGCGTTACTTTGGTATGTTATGTTAATTTAAATTGTACGAGATTTGAACTCGAGCGATATGAGAGTTTGGATTTTATTCCTTCAGTTCGTCCTGTCGCTCGTTTGTCTATGTCTATGATATAAGAAAGATGTTTTGTATTTTTGTGTGTTAATTTTTTATATTGTATTTTGGCAGATTTTTGGTAAGGCGCCATCATATAGCTATCCAAAATTTTGTAAAAAAGCCTTGCTATATTGAAATGTCAAACGTAGGTTTTATGTACTTTTTTTCATGGTTTCGGTTTATGTCAAAAATATATGTGAGGTCTCCTTCCCCCTACCCCCCGAAGTGATATATCGTGAGTTATTCGTAACATCCTTTAGAACTTCGTGTGATTTATACATAAGCCCTTGTGAAGTCACATAGAAACAAACCAGCGAACAATAAGACCGAGCTAATTACCTACAACGCAATTAGCTGCTATTAAGTTGCTACACGCGAACATTCGTACTGGGTAAATTTGCTGACAACACACAGTTTTCTTGTGTATCTAACCTTTTTTTAACAAAGTCAAATATGATTTATTCAAGTAGGGCTTCAAGAGAGGTATGGGCACAGCGGATGCATATCATTTAGTGTGGTAGCGCACAGCACAGCGAATGTCGTCTCGCTTGAGCGAAAAAAAGGAGGATTCGATGTGTGACAGTCAACACAGTGAATCTTCTTGGAGCTCTGGCGACCTTACTGACCAACAGAAACAACACTATGAGTAGGGTCTAGTGTTATTAAACTGCGGGTTTCTGTAAGGTGGTCGTACTTCCCCAGATGGGCTCTGCTCCAGATTTGAGCGAGATGACATTCGTTGTGCTGTGCCCTACCACACTAAAGACGATATGCATCCGCTGTGCCCATACCTCTCTTAAAACAACAATCACACAATCATTTCACAATAAAATAGTTAAATCTCCTACTTTCTATAGGTAGCGTTTTCCCGGGTTAGGCTACGGTTCTGTGAGCCAGGGGTCCGCTTTGACAACTAATCCCAAGATTTGACGCAGGCGCTAGTTTTACAAAAGCGACTGCTATCAGACCTTCCAACCCTGTGGGCAAACTAGGCCTTATTGGGATTAGTCCAGTTTGCTTACAATGTTTTCTTTCAGCGACAAGCGATTGGTTAATATCAAATGATATTTCATGCATTAGTTTCGAATAACATATTGGTACTTGCCGGGGTTTGAACCCGCAAACCTCGGATTGAAAGTCGCACACTCTTATCGCTGCGCTACCAACACTGCCAATTCAATAGAACAGTTAAAATCTTAATAAGAAAAGTAGTATCTTCTGGCAATATTCAGTGGAATTACTCTGCAGAAAGAAACGACAATGACAAAGCGACCTCATTCAAGATTGGATTTTGCGCCTCAATTTTAAATTTTGTAGGAAGTCTCCAGTTGCTTTATAAGCTTATAAGTAGGCGAATGATAAGTCATTAAGAGAACAATTATCTATAATCCAGTATTTAGGACAAAGCCGATAATTGAAACTGATTAATTAGGAATACTTTGCCAATTAATTGAGAATGCGCTCATCAATATTCAATTAATTGATTAGTGTGTTAACTCCATTTAAGTGCGTCAGAGAATTTAGAGATACTTCGTATTAGCAATACGCTGAGAAGATTTATTAAATCTCTATAGGGAAATTTATTCCCTAGTAGATACCGAACTCACTCATTTTTGAATGAGTCGTAAACATAATTAACAGTACCTATTTAAAATATATGTCATATTTAAGCATCATTTTGTTGAACCAAATCAAATTATTGAATTTAATATTTTCTGATTTTTTATTAAAGTAATAACACTACTATATAAAAATTATAAATTGAAATATATGTCATATACTAAAAAAAATACCATCACTGACGGAAACCAATCCGAGGATCGAACTCGGGTCTTCAGCTTCCCGACCGGAGTTTACGGAGGACCTGCCCACCACGCGTTCGCCGCACATAGTCGCCGGTCACTCCGGAGTACTATGGACTGTGCTACTACACTACCGCTTATAATTATCGCTTCTTTATTTGCCTAGAAAGTTTATTTATTTCCTCGCAAATGTGAAGAAAAACATTGTATGTATCACGGGCGGTGCAAGAATTACGAACTCATGCTAATTTCTTGTTTACCGCACTTAACACACAATGTACTATTACATACCTACAAACAAATGACGATTGGCCCAAGTAAACTGGCAGAACTTACTCGTAGTTCGCTCGTTCTACCTGTGAAGATTGCGGTAAAACGTAATAATAGTACATTGTGCATCCAGGGCGGTAAGAAGGGCATTACTTACGAGGGTCTATTGAAGCCCGACGCCAAAGACGGAGGGCTTTAAATGACGCGAGTAATCCCCTTACTGCCCGTGGTACACACAATGTTTTTCATCACATTTGCGAGGAAATAAATAAACTTTCTAGACAGGTAAAGAAACAATAATGATTAGCGGTAGTGTATTTGCACAGTCCACAGTACTCCGGAGTGACTACGTGTTGCGGGCGCGTGGTGGGCATGTGCTCCGGGAGCTCCGGGCGGGCGATAAAGTAGTATGAGAATCCTTTAAAGCCATGGGATTAATACAGCTCTTTAAGTCTAAGTATGCTTGCATATAATAATATCACCATTTACGAGCAGGTGTGATGAAAACCAATGAACGCAATTTTCACCAACAATGTGTCCCCCACATACGGTCGCAAAATAGCTGGCCGTTAAACAAATCGAATCAATTTGAGCCCCGGGGTCGTTAATTAAAACGCAGTTACCCTTCTTGGGGTCTAATTTATAAATGTTATTCAGGGAAGGAAGCATTATGTGGTTGGGGTGGTTACATTTGTACCTTTGCTACGTTATTTTGAGGCTGTTTATCTATTTGATAAACTTACAGCTTTGCACAGCGGCTTATAGAATTTTTGAATTCAAAATTAAGTCAGTAAATTAGTATTCCATTCGGTAAATTAATCTTGAAATTAAGTAAACTAACTGAACGTAAACTTGTGACTTCTGTATCTCGGCAATGACCGATTTGGGTCATATCGTCGAACTTATTTATTTATCTTATCTACCTGCCTAATTTCACCAAGATCCGACCAACAATGCTCGAGTTATCGTCGAAAAAACCTAGATACACACTAACTTATACACCGTGTTTTTTATATATTTCTGTTAGTTACAACACGTTGCTTTGTATTAATAGGAGCTGCCTGTTGTATTATAACTTTTTGTCGAGTTAGAAAAAAAATGTTTTCGTTTTTCATACGAGTATTTAATTTTTTTTTAATAATCTTGTACAGTTTTACGAAAGTAAGTATCAAGTATGACAAACCTGAAACTGTAGAAATGACACCACATGCCAAAACACAGCTGTTTTATGTAGCGTACTAATGCTTCTTGCATTTTTTTCCATTCCTTGCGATTTGCGGCGTCTCTCATCCAGGTCGGCCCTGCCGTCTTCTTTATATCGTCCGACCATCTAGCAGCTGGACTGCCTACGCTTCGGCTTCCTATTCTAGGCCTCCACATGAGGGTTCTAGTTGTCCACCGCCCATCATTGTTTCGGCACACATGCCCAGCCCAACTCCATTTCGGGCTGGTTACTCGTTCGATGATGTCAGTAACTCTCGTGCGTCGCCCGATCTCTGCGTTTCGCACTCTATCTCTCAGTGAGATCCCGAGCATTGAGCGTTCCATTGCCCTTTGTGCGACTTTTAGCCGTTTCGCTCTATCAATGGTTAGTGTCCACGTCTCGCAAGCGTAAGTCAACGCTAGCGTACATGGTTTATCCTTTTACTTTGGTTCGGCTAATTTTATTTATAGAATATCCCTAACACTGTACCTAATAGTTGAGACACAAGAGTCTTTCTATGGTAATTTTCCTAGCTTTCGATAGCAGTCTGTGAGAGTATTAAGTAAACGTTATAATTTCATAAACGTTTTACGTTTAAAATAACACTTTAAACTTTGACAGTTAATTTGCTCGGAAGAGTTAACGTGGTTTGACTCTAGTTTCTTAGAGAAATTAACTCGAGTTAACCTGAAGAACTTCCCCTTTAACGAAAAAAACCAGCATGCCTACCACGATTATCGAAAATTGGCATTGACGGGAAAACCTCTTTGTCACTCTAATATGCAAATGTGACAAAGAAGGAGATACAATTCAATCAAGATACAAATCATTCAATTTTCGTGGTATAGGCCCAGAGTGTATGACAAATGACGGATTGTCCAATTAGACTGGGAGAATAAGTAGCGTAACCTTTTCTTTGATGGATAGTAGAATCATTAATGGGAATAAGTACCTACTTTGGTTTCCTTATTATATTCCGCAAGCACAGCCGTCTAAGAGGTCACCCGCTGAAGCTGGTCACTCGTAGGTCCCACAAGAATCCTCATAGGCACTTCTTAAGCAATAGAGTTGTCGAACGATGGGATAGATCCCTCAGTTTGGTAATGGGCTGGCTTAGATCGAACATTATAATATCCGTAATCCGTGGTACAAGCATGTGTATTCGGGGAACACGGCACAAATTCGGGAAACGGCCTTAAACGACGGCGCAGCCCAATCCATCCTCCTATTCACTGCACTAACGTCCCAGTCTTACGTGAGTACTTACGTGATGCTTTTGTATTATTTTCCTGTTTGTTACTATCATTTTAAGGCAGGCTTTGTAGGCAGGGTCACTACCGACTAGGCTCATCATCATCATTAATTTAAGAGTCAAACTCTTGTCGTTGGAGAAATTTCCATGTCTCTCTTTCTTAAGCCTTTCGTTTGACCGCCTGATACGACACGACGTTTATCTTTTCCTTAAGTTGGTCCATGTATGTTCTTCTTGGTCTCCCTCTTTTCCGCCTTCCTTCTACTTTCCCTTCCACAATATTTTTTATGAATTCGTCGTGTCATAATAGGTGCCCAAACATCTTCCCTCTTCTATTCTCAATGATTTGCAAGGACCTCCTCTCTCGCACAAGGTTGAGAACTTCCACGTGTGATTTTCTCTCGGTCCAACTAATCTTCTCCATCCGCTGCCAGCACCACATTTCAAAGTCTTCAAGTCGTCCTCTGTCCCTCTGTGCCGACCGACCAACTAGGCTAGGAGGCTGTTAATGCTATACCTATATTATAAAAAAGTAATAAAAATACTGGGATCATAGGTATTCCAAAACTTTTCTGCATCGAATATCGATTTGGCTTGGTACCGACTTCAAACGTATTAGTTGTTAGCACATATAAAACGTATACCTAATATTTTATGTTTCCCTCCTTGAAGTAGGTTTTATTTTTCGTTTAAAAGTTTTTATATCCCAAAATATTATTTGGAATGGAATATACACGAAGGTTGAGTATGTTTTATGTAAAAAT
This sequence comes from Lathronympha strigana, assembly GCA_949128165.1. NCBI lineage: Eukaryota > Metazoa > Arthropoda > Insecta > Lepidoptera > Tortricidae > Lathronympha > Lathronympha strigana. The sequence continues at coordinate 2,634,252 of OX421903.1, forward strand.
GCATGACTTTGCCCACGACGGGCCAAAAGCAGTATGAATAACAAAAAAGTTACATGTTCCAGATATTGGTTCATTGTCATTAAAAATAAACACCGCACTTTAGAATTGTAGCTACCCCATTCTTCCTTAGACACAACTATGGACGAAGTGTCTTTATTAAAAGTTAAAAACCTCTTTTCTTCCAAACTACTTTACCAGGAAATCTCGCTCGGGAACCTGATTTTATTAATAATTGAAATACTGGGTTTCTGCCAAAATGAAATGGATAAAAAATGGATTTCGCTCGAGTAATTCATGAGTATTTAATGAAACTTTCAGACACTTCGTGTTTTCACTGGTATTTACACATGTCTGACCTATTAGAGAGAGATAAACTAACAATACTTATATTTCTGTTTTTAACCGACATCAAACTTAAAAAAAATATAAGGTTTTCAATTCATGTGTTTTTTTTTTAATATTTTATAGTTTTTTTTGTTATCTCAGAACTCCGTCAATACTTAACCGATTTTAAAAATTATTTTATATCTGAAAGAAGATGGTTTTAGGTTGGTCCATTTTTTAAATTCATCTCTGATGACAAAATCCATGAGGAATTGAGGGAACCCCTCAAATTTGAAAGACACATACATAATGATATTGATGTTGACAATGATGGTGATGTAGATGTTGATGGTGATGTTGATGTTGATGGTGATGTTGATGATGATGATGATGTGACGTAGAGCCAATAATGAAAACCAGGAATGGCATAGAGGTACTGTTTGGTAATCCCCAGCTTCATCAAACGATATGAGACATACAGGTTTTGTTTGTAAGGTATTTTACCTTCAAGATATTTTTGTTGATTATAAATCAATTCTGATGATGGAATTTATGAGGAATTGAGAGAACTCCTTAAATTTGAACGGAACGTGCATTGTGGTTAAAAGGTTTTCATAATTAGCTTGGGCATCATTTTTCTGAAGCCGTCATTTCGCTGGAGTGGACCTGATGTTTAAAACCAGGCATGGAATAGTGTATCTAATCGGTATAGACATTAGTTACATTTAATTTTACTTCAGATCTAATGATGGAATGGAATCCATGAGACATTAATAAAGCTTGTCAATTTTCAAAAGTCGTATGGTGGTTTGGATATTTTTGAAGTTTGTATTTAAACTGAATAACTGAAAGTAAGTCAAACTTTTGCTTTTACCGGAAAGGCCATACTAGAAGTCGGATTTTTTTGTAAAAATGATTTATTACAGCATAAGTATAGGTGTTACGCATTGTTCCGAAAATAATGTGAATTTATGAGTTTCTTGGAACTTTCTTACGAAATATTATGTTACCAGCGTGCGTAGCCAAGATGCCAATCGCTCACGCTCAGTATCGTATCGTAGTTATCTCTCTCTATCACTCTACTTTATTAGTGTGACGATGACTGTTGCGTTTCGTTCGCGACTGAGCATTAGCGGATGCATGTATAAGAAGGTCTGACCTTTCAAAACATTATATGTAAAAAGACACAAGTATCGCTCCGCAGTTCTTGATGATTTCGCTACAAAAAAGTGTTGAGGTGTAATGTTAAAACAAGTAGGTTATTTCAGTCAATACCGGGGAGTATCCAAAGAAGTCGACTTCCGCTGACTTGCCTATTTTCAAATCGTGGAGAAACACAGAGTTTAAATAAAAATAAGGGCGTCTGCCGCGAAAGCAGGAGGTCGCTGGTTCGATCCCAGCCCTGCTCATCGGGGACCTTGGTCACTTTTTCTTTAGTATATGACATCTCTTTCAATTTATAATTTATATATAGTAGTGTGACTACTTAAAAAAAAACACAAAAACATAAATCAAAACATTTATTACATTTAATAAATGATTTGATTCGTGCTTTAAAAATTGTATAAAAATAAGCAATTCGGTGAAAGTCGCGTTTTATGGACACTCTCTGTGCAAAGCTTTAGTATGTACAAAAAAATTGCAAATAACTGTGAAGCATTAGAAGTCTGCGAATTTTTTTCATGATGGGTTGCAATTTTTTTATATCCTTTTTTTATATGTACAGTCGCAAACCGGGATTAATGCGCCACTTGCCATTTTTGCATTTTTGCTTAGGCAATTCAGCCGTGAAATAAATGACCGATGTCACCAATAAATATGGCTGTTAACATTTGCGATACCGATTTGCATTACACAGCAAAGTTAGAAATATAGTTTAGTGGCTGTACCTATTTAAGGAATGACTCACACTAGAACGGGACGGGACGGGGCTAGACGGGACGATCTGTCAGTTTCTATAGAAAACGTCACGTGACATCCGAGGGCTCCGAGCTATCACGTGATTCTTTTTATAGAAATTGACAGATCGTCCCGTCCCGTCTCGTCTTAGTGTGACTCATCCTTAAGAGTGCACATATGCGAGCAAAAGAGAGCGGGATAGATCTAATTGCATGCGAAAAATGAAAAGGCGATAGTAAGCGGGCGCGTCAAAATTAACCGCATAATCAGATAATTGCTCTTTACAACTAAACTACTATTTTTGTAGATAAAAGCTTTTACCAGATTTAAGAACTAGTTATTATTCAACTATATATCTTAGGATCATATTGTAAATTCTAGGGCTTCGACGTTCTAACCAAAATCATGTGATAAGGGACCTATGTTTGAAAAATAAAAGTATCGAGGCTTTTGTTCAAGATCATGTTTTTACGTTTACTAGTTTAAAGGAAATATGTTGAAGTTTCATATATATGAATATGTACCTAGTTGTTATTAGTATTGAGATCTAGATGCCTGAATGATAACAATTTGACCACTATGGCCTCTTAAAGCTAACTTTTAATTTAGGTAGCTAATATTGAACAGCGCTTTTATTAAAATCTTGAGATATCTAGTCTGGCTCAGTGTTTACCGAGAAACTAAAATATCCAGCACGAACTATCCAGATGTTCATTTTCTCATGATTTTCTAGCATTCCTAGCAGGATCACAAGCCAATTTCTTACATGTTTATGTTGTTTTAAGTTTTACATCCGCTAGGGGAAAGTGAACATCTTGTTTAAACAAAGAAAATGCTGCGAAAGAACGTAAAACATAGATCTCTTCTTCGTCTTCTTCCTAGGGTTTTCCCGGGAGGGTCAGGAGTCGGAAGGGAAGGGAGGGTAGGGAGAGTCTGGTGTCCGCTTTGGCGACTAATCCCAAGATTTGGCGTAGGCACTAGTTTTACGAAAACGACTGCCATCTGACCCAAACCCAGAGGGTAAACTAGACCTTATTGGGATTAGTTCTGTTCCCTCGCGATGTTCTCCTTCACCGAAAAGCGATTCGTAAATATAAAATGATATTTCGTAGGAAAGTTCCGAAAATTTCATTCAAGATGTAATGTTTTGAAAAGATGTGTCCCGCCGAGTTTTTTGCCGGTCCAAAGTGTTAAATCTTCTTGGGTCTGTGGCGTAGGGTTAGAGCCGGTGTAGCTTTATTTATTTTTCATTCGACGTTCAAAAGTACACTGTAACATGCTTACTTGAAATAAATATTTTGATTTTTGATGTTGATTTTGATATTTTGTCCATGGTACATATAAAAAAGAACTCATTTCAATGAAATTCAAATCCCTCTAATAATACTTTTAAGCAGACATGAACTCAAGCAGTCCTTCTTACTCAAACAAGCTCTCAAAATCCCTCGTAAGGGATCCTTAAATAAACAGATGCTCCGAAGCAACTTTTCCAAAATTCCTTTCTATAAATTAATATGCGTGCGTGCTCACGCAAGTTTGACCCGTATTAACATTATTTGCGGATTTTTTAAAAACTCTTTATTTATACGAGTATTGGAGTAATTATTTTGTGGAAGGAGGTATTTTGGGTACGGATAAAAGATAACTCGTTGTTGTGTACAGTATCAGGCACATTCGAGGTTGTACTTATAAAAGATGGCTCACACTGGGACGGGACGGGATAGGACGATCTTTCAGTTTCTATAAGGTGATTCTTTCTATAGAAATTTACTGATCGTACCATCCCGCCTCGCCCCATCCTAGTGTTAGTCATCCTTTATAGATACATAGAAAACACCCATAACTCAGGAACAAATATTCGCGATGAACAGTTGAACATAAAAATAAATGCCTTTACCAGGTTTCGAAACCGGAATCTCCAATTTTGTAGGCAGGATCACTACCAACTAGGCTCTAGGCCGTTAGAATACATAAACCAAGAACATACGTAATAAGCACACAACTAAATGTACTTACTTGAATTCGAACCCGGGACCAAACAGGCTGATTAAATAACTCATATACCCTCAACAGAGAACCTCTCCTTTCCCGACCGATTTGAAAAGTAACAAAAAAGGCCAGCGGGCAAAGCAGCAGTTTTTCCATAATTAAATTCCTTTACCAGGTTTTTGCTTCGCTTTGTTTCATTTCGCAATTGAGTCCGCTTTGTACTTTTGATGTTATTAGCTCCAAACAATTACGATGACCTTAAGGTTCCTTTTTGTATTGCGCTAAAAATAAAGTGGGTTCAAGGTTACAATTGGATTTCAACAGCGCAGTTTTGACTTTGGAATAGTAGATTACGTACCGAGGTCTGTAAAGTAAGAATGTCTCAGATCTCATGCAGTTGTCTGAAGCGAAGCTGAGGTCGACAAAAATGTGACCTGAGGCTTTTAGAGTTACTGGCCAAGGTCTGTGTGCTTACCATGAGTTGTAAGTAGCCGGAGGTGATAGAGACAGCGTTTCTAAAGTTTGTCCGTCTTGCTCCTACCCATACTCTGGCAGGAGCTAGACGAACATACTTTAGAAACGCTAATCTCTAACGCCTCCAGCTACTTTCAACTCATGGTAAGAACACTGTACACCGTTTTTCTGCTCGACGCAGTCGGCTAGCGGCGAATTTGTTTAGCTTAGCGGCTGTAGTTGGTTGCTTGCCGGCCGGATGCAGAAAATGTTATACCTGGGGTATCGTCATTGACTTCTTCTTCTTCGTGTCGAGGTTCCCTCCTTATACTTGAGTTGCCCAATACGTGGCGGTGTTTACAGCCCTGGGCGTCGCGTCCATCAGGTCGAGCTCTGAGCAGCAATATGGGGACGCTGGGCAGGCCAACAGGTGCTTCATGGTTTGCAGCGCCGTTCCGCAGGCACATTGGGTTGAAGAGCCACGGAGCAGACCCCAGCGGGCCATGTTATGCTTACAGCGGCCAACTTGGGACCTGAGCCTATTCAGAGATTTCCAAATCGGCCACGGTTGTTTATGGCCGGGTGGTAGCAGCTCCAAGGCAGGCACGTACTGGTCCGGTGGGGCGCAGCGGGTTTGCCATAGCATGCGGCGCACATCAGACGGGTCACCCCGCAGCGGACTGGTGTCATTGACTGATATTTGCTGTGAGTACAGTGATCGATAATCCTTCTCTGTAATGCTGCATGGCAATGATTTCGCCTGCATTGCTGTAAAATTATAAATGTAGTATTGAGCTACTTAGTGAAATGACAGCACAGTCGGCTGAAAATTTCATCTCGTGATTGGTTGACAAATGTACTGCCCACCTAATTAATGGTAAAATCACACCGTAGCCATAACACACATACAGTGCGACAAAAACAGTTAGAAATAAAATGGTGTTTTAAACACGAGCCAAACGTGGCCTTGTATCGCGCCGCGGGTAATTTGTCGACAGTGTACATAATTATGTCTTTCATCTGCCCATATAGAACCTAGAATAAACTTTATTGACTACGTTAAGAATATGAATATAGTTGCGCCGCAGATTAAATCTTTTCGGAATAAGGTTTTTCAAACTGCTTTGACCAAAGATAAGTATATGATATGTAGCTGCAGAGTTAAAGTACGTACCATACACCCGTATAAAACTTACATTTAATCAATCTTAATTTTCACGGCAGTTATATAAACTTATCAGAACGTCAAAAAACCACAACTGTCATCTTAAAGCCACTCCTTTAGTTTACGTTTGAATTGGGGACCATCTAATGACTTAATACTAACAGATAACCCGAAGATACCCGTCCCAATAACCATACATACCCCCCCCCCCCCCATCCCCGTAATACATCGGCCGATATGTTCGAAAATAAAATGTCTGACTAATATACGTACTCTGCTCTAAGAATGTAACACTATGTAAGAATCTAATTTTACAAATTTCGCTTATCAAACCGTAAAAATCGTAAAGTTCCAAATACCCTCCATCTCAAGGCTTTTCAGCTTCGATTGGGCGGAGTCTTCTTTATGGATTTAATCAGAGCATTCCTGTCCTACGTAAATCACTACTCTTGAGATTACATTTATTTGAAACCACATTTTGTCGGAGTGGCCTAGTATTTCTTGATTTAATGGTCAAATCCTAGTCTAAATCTTTACGGATAAGTAGCCACGAAAAAAGTAAGAATACGCGTAATATACTACCTAAGAGAACTATTAGAATTGTGATAATACGTAAGATTTGCAACGCATTAATTACTGCATTTATGATACAAAATAGAGACAAGTGACAATGAAGTTTTCTTGAAATGTAGATTTTGTAATATCGTAGCCAGTACTTAATTTATAATGAATTTGGTTGTCACTTGGAATGTATTAGAATCAATATTGATGCATTTAAGGGTTAAGTATTTAAGGGTTAATTGTTCATATCTTATGATTTAAAAAGTGGGTCAATGTTAACCTTTTTTTTTTTTTTTTTTTTTTTTTACGTGGAGGAATGCATTTAGGCATCCCGCCTAGCCGGGGAACTAGGACGGGTATGTGGGACTCGCAGGTCCGGACCCGCACTACCCACTAAACCATCCACGGTATGCCCATCTTGCAGCGTTGGTGACGGTGACACGGGATTGCCCTAGGCTCACAACCGCGAACACCGCCTGCTGCGACAGCCGAAGCTGTCCCCTCCTTGAGGCCGAAGCCCCTGGAGCCGAAGCTCCCCCGCCCGAAGGTAGCGTGCAGGGCGACACCACACGCTGGTCCCTCATGACAACCTCCACTCCGGGAGCGAGATGGAAAAACCCCGGGTTCCACCCCCTCAGGTTGCCTTTGCGATTTTTTATAGAGGTGGTCATCCTCGCAGCCACCACGCCGGCGCCGGCCAGCAGTGGCAACCCCCGGTCCGTCATCATAGGCCCTCTGCCTAGACAGGGTACGGGACCGCAGTTTTATACAGGACAGCGGCATTCCTGTCGGCAGACCCGGAGGCCCCCTCACGCCAACACTCAGAAGTTCTCTCCCTCAATGAGAGTACTCCCTGTACGGAACCCCCCAACCCCCCCTGACAGGATATTTGCAGCACCAGTAAGAAATCCTCGGAATCTTCCAAGAGATCGCTTACCGTTGCCCCCAGGAAGCACCGTCCAGGAACCCTTCCCTTTTTCCCGGATCAACCGGATCAAGGAGAATGGGAAGAGCCCTGGCACTCGAGGAGGTTTCCCGTTGTAGCCCCCCGGGTCAATGTTAACCTATTGGAGCGGGTCACTTTGTTGTCCGTCCGTCCGTCTCTCTGTCAAGACCATTTATCTCGGGAACGCGTAAAATCAGCTAGCTGAAATTAATATCACATACACAGGTTTGCTGTTTCTTGAATTCGTAAAAAAACCCAAACCTCTACAACGGTCCATCTGTCCTTTTCTGACTCATACGGTATCACTATTAGGAAGGACGTGACGGCTGCAGTAACATACGATGCAAGCGCGACCATCTTAGACCACCTATGTAGATAGAAACAAGCAACAATACTCATTTTGGAATGGACTGTCTGTCTCGCTTACTATGTGGCGAGTGCGAAAGTTGAATGGGACCCATAAACGGTCCACCTGTCCTTTTCTAACTGTTCGGATTAGACAATGACAGATGTCTTTCTCCACCACGAGATACTATCGCGGCACTCTTGACTTGTGCTTGAGCTTCTGGTCTCTTTCACCAAACTGACAAATGTGACAATGCCTAAATTGACTGTAACTGGCGTTTCAGGCATCCATTAGCTATGGAAACCGCTTAACATCGCATAGTCTGCGTGCTTGTTTCCCACGACATAGATTTTTAGATAAAATCGTCACCTGTTGTTAATAAATAGTATTATTTTTGTGAAGATTTTATGACAATTGTCTTGACAGACAATAGTGATTTGAAGAATTATCGGGTGGTTTTTTGTGACAATTGTCAGGTATTCTTCACAAAAGTAGTAGTTTTTAGTGATAATAATGATGTTTTTATTTAAAAATGGCATGCCGGTGGCAAACGAGCATACAGCCCGCCCAGTAGTAAGCGGTGCCCAATAGTAACCGCCCGCGACTTCAGTAAAAATGATGCTGACAATAGTCACACTTGTCAACGTGGTAAAATAGGCCTCATTATTGTGAGATTTTCATGACGGATGGAAGTAATTAAAAAAGCCAGTAAACTTTCAGGTACTATATGTATTTACAAACTCTTCACAGTCTCAGCCAGGTTGAACCGTAGTCTTCTTAAGCTGAATTTAGTTCTCTTTGATCGCTTCACTCTTCGTTTGTCTCTGCCCGGTGACACCGATGACCTGGAAGGCGGGTATTGCCAATCTGGACATCTGGAAAAAAAAAAAAGTTAAAAAAATACCACTGTTACACTAGTAACACGCATGTGCGGTTGCGTTATAACGCAAAACTTAGGCAGCGGTTCACAGCCGGCTCTCTGATTGTGTATGATTATCAGGGCCCGTACATTTTATGCCGATGACAGACAAATGACGTCAAGCTTCATCATGTTTTAGGTTGAATAGTTTTTTGTGTGCTAATTGTTGTTTAGTGTGTAATATTTATAGCGTATTGTGCAGTGAACGAACGAAGAAGTGTGCAGCTAATGAAGAATTAATCCTGAAACGCGTGTAACCGTTATTGAGTCATTACTCGGTTGTCCCGGGATCTCGGCCTCCTGTGAAACTAGTTTACTAAAACGCTGCCCAAGGGGCAAAATTCTATTAATATAATATATGATATACTAATACGTGACACTGGCAAAATTGTCCAACTCTCGGCCAGAGTAAAGGTAGGAGAGAGACGGACATACTTTCGAGCGCCACAGTCGCTATCGAATACTGTTGTGTGCAACTCATGGTAAGTGTCCACGTTCTCAAGCCGTGGCGTAAGCCGAGAAAAAACGCTAGGAAGAAGAAAGTCCCGTTAGCACACCGAACTTGCATACAGGGTGGAACACCAACCACAAATCATCTTATATGTATAATTCATACTGAGCAACTTTTGCTATGGAACCAACCCCGAAATCACGAAAAAGAATTAACTGGTTCATACATTTTGGTTGTGTGATCTTGACATTTTGTTTGAAACTATAGAAGAGGTTCACTACGGTTTTGTAGGTAGACTTTTATTTGTCATAAATTCGATTCGCAATTAATTATGTATTAATTTATGGCAGAGGTAACGTTTGGCAGAATCACCTTCCGCATACTGCTTCAGAAATCTTTTCACAGAAAACCCTAACCTAACCCACTTTCTGCCAAATATTATGACAAGTATATATTTCTGCGAAAGTATTTTCTGATAAAAGTTTTGCTGCGATACGTGTTATGCGAAGTGTATTTCTGCCAGATGAAGGTAACCCTAGGAGAGCTATTTGTTTTTTGCGGTTTCGGGGGGGGGTTGGCCCCATACTAAAAGTGGCTCACTAATTCACTATAACTTACTTATGTGGTATCTGAGGTATTCAGCAGCTTTACATCCTGTATAGATTCGGATGCAATGTGAAGACTGCCTTAACTGTCTAGATAATTTACTACCGCGATAGTTCTGAAAGTTAGCTGCATTTAATTTAAACTTGATTTGAGTCTTTGTGTTTTTGATCTAGAACAAAAGCGAACAAAGTCTTCTCGCTTTATAGTGCAGGATCCGCTGTTTCACTTGTTACATTGTCTGTTATTTTATTAAAACAAAGTGTTCCTTTCCTTCATAGGTACACTCTTGTCAGAGTGGTCGTGGCTATTATGCAGTTTTTGAGTGACCCGCTTCACAACCCCTCGCCATTCCTCTGGCACGGCAGTTTAACGAGCGCATTCGTTTATGGTCGCCGACATACTGAACCAAAACTTTATTGGTGATAATGATGCGACCGTCGTAGCCTAGTTGGTATAGTGACCCTGCCTACGAAGCTGGAGGTCCCGGGTTCGAATCCTGGTGAGGGTATTTATTTGTGTGTTTATCACGATTTGTTCCTGAGCTTTGGACGTATCTTATGTCTTATGTGTATATGTATATTATGTATGTATTTATCTATACAGGGTGTTCTTGAGCATTTGATTTAACTTCGTCATGTGGCTTGGTATAATTAAGGAAACAGAATGGCATAGTTACTTTCATTAAATTCGTTAATTTTTATTTTTTTAATTTCTCATACAAAATAATTAGATGTTGCGTCAACCGCTAATGTAAAATGTTTGCAACCTTAAAACGATGATATGTGGTTAGAGTAGGGCTACCTCGTAATCACGCTAAATAGGCACATTAGATGTCGATTTGCGGAAAAAAAGGCCCAAGATAACTAACTAACTAACACACGCGTTCAAAGTGTTCAAACGTGCATGCACAATATATAAATGAATTTATTTATCAACTACCCATACAATTTTGATCGCGAACATACACTTATTAAAAAAACGTGCTATAATTTTATTTCGGTTTCTCATAGTTTACCGTGCCTTGAATTGCATAAAAAAATACATACATACATAAAAATAGATTCATGCAAAAACAAATAGTCAATTTAATATATTTTGTGATTCCATTGCTGTAGAAAGTTAAACATAATATTTTTTATCACTGCTTGGCCTCCAATTTAGTCCTTTTTCAATCATTATTCATGAACATGGTTTGAATAAAATAACAGATGAGGCTAGAATAACTTAATGATATCTTACACTATAAGTTGTGTTTGATCGATATTGTTTATCGCAGTTTACTTGCAAGTTTCCAGTTAGGTATTGTTAAAGTTTTCTTGATTTTCTTCGATCTTTTGAGCTGAAAACTTTGAAACTAAACAATCCACCTCAATAAATAATTGTGAAATGTAGTATTTACGACTCCTTATGGACATGGTATGACGTTTATCTGACCATATTTTTGAAGTAAATATAATAATGTGTATACGTTTTGCTATAAATAAGATGCGGCTTTCTTATAAAATCATTATCTTTTGTCTACAAATTAAAATAAGAACATATGCTGCATTTTTACAAAAAAAGTTGGTGCATTGAATTCTTATATTCAATTGAATTTTTTTTTTAAGGTAAAAAATAAATATTAGAAATGAATTAAATTTACACGAAAATTATACCAATCTCGACACAAACAGCCTTAGTTATTGTTATAATTTGTTTAACACTTTCGCAACCAGGAAACATTTCGAACAATACCCCAGAAACCGACAGTACTCGCTAGTCGGGCAACGACGTGCAACTCAATGCCGCACGCCGCGAACCCGCTAGTCGTAGTCTGAGTAAAGTTTACGAGTGCCCGTGTGGCGGGTACGCGGTGTCGAAAGTATTAAGTCAAAATTTCAAGTAGCTTCCCTTCCCAAATCGCTCTGTACGTAAAAAGGAGCCGCCATGCAAAAGGGTTTTCCTTGTTCATGTTTTCCGTATTTCAAAGATATTCGGATAGAAAAGGGGCCTTACCATGACATCATAACGCGATTGAGCTTAGGTTCTTTATGTTTATGTGGGTCAGTTGTATGGCGCGTTAAGATGTCATGGTAAGGGACTTGCTAAAAGAACTCAGTCGCTTCGCTCGCTAGACTGCGCCGCTCATGCAGCGATGGCTATATAATGGCGAGCCACTTTCGGTCACAATCCTCGGCAATAAGGAAACGAGAAATAAGGTTTGCTTACTTCTCAATGTCGGGCAGAACGTGTCCCTTGCACCGAGCTTCCCATTTGGTCCAGTACTTGAAGCCTTCTTGCTCGAAGACTTTCAGCGCGCAGACACTGTCGTCCTTGATGTCATCGTCCAGTAAAGCTGAAGAAATAAAAGAGAGTTACTTTTTAAAACTTACTTAACAGCTTGTCCATTTTGTTCATTAGCTGGGCCCGTCATTTACATGCCGATGGCAGACAAATGACGTCAAGCTTCATACATCATGTTTTAGGTTTTACGATTGAAAGAATAATGCTATCATTGAATACTATCAAAATTACGAGTATGACGTTCGTCGTTAGAATCGAACGTTGATAGACTTTACCTGTTATTGAATTACATCATAACATTTGTGACTATTTTTAGTGAAAATTGCCATTTTTTCGCTTGCCGATAAAACACTAATGTCATAATCATAAAGATTTGTTAAAAATGGATCTTATCAACAAGCAATAACGTTCCAAAGTCCTTTCACTTCTTCTCCCAAAACCAGAACCTTTTTATATCTAGAAATTTCAATTTTAATAGGAGGTTGGCCTAATATTGTCTGCATAAAATAAATATCTAGCGAGGCCGCTGGTTCTCTGCTTCTAAATTTGTCCTGTATCATAATATTATGTTACTTTTGTGAGTAACATTTGTATCGTATTATTGTATATGGCAGCTTCGGGACGGTTTGAATTGGTTTGAACAAAGTCGCATAAAATTTTACGATTTGCATGCAATAGGAATATTGATATACTATGACTACTATTTTTCACATTGTTCCTCATAAAAATACGACACACTGACAATATAAAAATGGAATCCACATGCAGGTTTATACAACTTGGGAACTAGTCTACGAACTACGTGGTAATTATAACGCTAGAACGGGACGGGACGGGGTGGGACGAGACGATCTGTGTAGCGCGTGGCACTGGCCACAAAAATCGAACGATTGCGGATTTCTATCTCCATCTCAGTTACACTTGCATATTGGAGGGACAAAGAGGTTTTCTCGTCATATCAAATTTTCGATGTTCGTGGTAGGCGTGCAGGATGCGTTAATTTTCAGCGCCTGCGCATCTTAAACTCACCCTCGCACGTGATGTCACATTTGCCGCCTTTCTTTCCTTCCTTGCACCATTCACTACCGATCTGCAAGGAAAGAAAAGATAAGATTTCAATTCCAAACAAAACTATGACAGAAAAGTATTATTTTCAAAAAAATAAAAATAAAACTTATTTTTTTCTTATTTATTATAAACCACGTTGTATCTTCAGGAAATGAACTGTCAAACAATAAAAGTGTTATTTTAAACGTCAAAATTCTATGAAATTATGACGTTTACTTTGCACATTCACATTCACAGTCTGTGCTATTAAAATCTACGAAACTTAGCATAGACGGACTCTGTATTATAAAAACGAAACAGACATAAAGTAACAGCATTAAAAAATATATAACTTTTTGTATACAAAATACGAAAAGATTTTTTCTCAGACCTAATATTTATCTCTTAAGATAAAGGATGACTCACACTAGAACGGGCCGGGACGTGACCGGGCCGGTCCGATCTGTCAGTTTCTATAGAAAACGTCACGTGATATTTCTATAGAAATTGACATATCATCCCGTTTTAGTGTGAGTCATCCTTTAATATCTTAAGAACATTTATATATTTAATCTGTGGTTTAATGAAATATGAAACCGTTAGTGTCTTACTTGAAACAATCCATAATACTTTCTTCGTGCAGACTTAGCGGTTAAAGCAGACGTGTTTCTATCGCTCTCCTGCTCAATCAGGCACACCCCTGAAAAAGAAAGAAGGACAAATATATAGTTATCATGTGCTATTACAGCATAGAATTAGGTGCCTACAATTTCGCGGTAACGCTCAATCAAAGACACACTATAGTCAACATAACTGCCCCAAATTCATTAAGGGATAACTCACACTAGTAAAGGACGGGACGAGGCGAAACGGGACGATCTGTCAGTTTCTATGAAAAACGTCACGTGACATCCGAGGGCTCCGAGGGAGCTATCACGTGATTATAAATTGAAATAGATGTCATATACCTACTAAAGAAAAAGACCAACACCGACGAAGGCCAATCCGAGAATCGAACTCGGGTCGGGTCGGGGCTTACGTGGCTAACGCCATAACCACTAGACCAACTGGTCCTATCGAAATGCCGGCGAATTTCTCGAGTATATGCAATCTTAGTAACAGGCAAGACGCCCGTGGCCATTTTTTCTAAGTACAAGCGATGTTGCTTAGTACTTCCATCCAAACCACTCAGGGGTTCCCAATAAATAAAATATTAAATAAAATAATTTGATTTGTGTCAACAAAAAGTTATCACGTGATTATTTTTATAGAAATTGACAGATCGTCCCATCCCGCCTTCTCCCGTCCCGTCCTAGTGTGAGTCATCTCTTAACGTTCTTCAAGTCAATAACACTACGTTCTATGTTTCATCTCTAAAACTAGGTAATTATGTGTATCCACTCGAATATAAACCAATTAATATTATCTTAACATGCAATACTATGTTATTATATCTCAGGCTCCTCAGAATCAATGTTCAAGTAGTTGTTATCTACAAAATTCATGGGAAGTCGTCAAGATCAATCGTCTTTAAGATAACGTCTGTCATCCTCATCTTTATCATTATGATAACAACCTAAGTACCTTTTTATCTGCGAACGAACATGCACCTAAGTGGCAATCGGAGCCATTTTCAACAGACTTCAATAAAATAAGTGCCCAGTCAGCATAAATCTTTTCAAAAATGCGTCCAGACTGTTTAAAATCGTGTGTGGTAGCCCTAATCCTTTGTCTCGTATAAAGGACAGTATTTTTTTACGAATTTTGGCTCTGATACTTGACTTGTTTCATCTTTTTCATTGCTGTTTTTATGTGGTCGTTTTTTTAAATTACTAACTTAACGTGTACTTAGTACGTTAAGTTAATAAAAAATAAAACAATCGAAATTAGATTCGAAGCAAACTGCATTAGATTCGCAGGACAATCAAAGATATGTTTCAAAGCTACCTATCATTATTTCATTATCCATAGGCGAGTGATCAGATTTTGTTGTGATATTGGATAGAGTCAGTCTATGCTAAGTTTCCTAGATTTTGATAGCATATATACTGTGAAAGTCACAGTATATATGCTATCATACGTCATAATTTCCATGAAGTTTGACGTTTAAAATAACACTTTCAAGTCTGACAGTTCATTTGCTGAGAATAGTTAACGTGGTTTGACTCTAGATACCTAAAGGATCCCTAAATTAATATTTAATGTTTAAGGCTTTAACTGTTTGCGTGAATATTGTATGTATGTATGTTTATATGTATGTTTGTTCGACGATAGCCATATCGTCGTGAAAGGCAGGTGGTTAGATGAGATAAAAAATGTATATGTTATAATATTTGCCAAATAAGTCAAGGGGTTGCAAATTCGAGGCGAGGCACTTGTGATACTAAGTTAATAATACAAACTTCAGAGTACGCTGATTATTTAGCTAAGTAAATAAGCTAATTATACTTCCCTTAATTAGCGTGTATGCTCACGGAGTAATAATCGAACGAGCGAAGCCACACTTAGTATGGAACAGCTGATCGAAAATGCCCCCTATCTCCATACTAAGTATTTTTGTTTTGTTTTAATTTTGAATTGTTTTCACTTGCAACGCATTTTATGTAAACATATTACTACACATCACATGGGTGATTATGAAAATATGACTATCTTACTTTAAAATTATAAATAGATTTATTATCTTAATCCAACAGCAGTAGTAGATGAAAAGCTAGGGTAAGATAAATTAATTTTTAGTTCATGTGCGAAGGGAGGGCAGCGCCACTGCCACTGGTTCCGGACGGACGGACGAACAACAAAGTGATCCTAGTTATCCGTTAGTAGTCCGTTTTTAGGGTTCCGTAGCCAAAATGGCAAAAACGGAACCCTTATAGTTTCGTCCAGTCCGTCTGTCCGTCCGTCCGTTTGTATGTCACAGCGGTTTTACTCAGTAACGATATTTTAGCGTATGGTAACGATATTTTAGTTAGATGTGTATTTTGTGTGCCGCTACTTAGTTTTGCATATAAATTGCGAAAAAAATATGTTAAGTGGGAGCGCCCCATACATGTAACTAAAGGTTAAAAAAAATTTTTTTGCCAAATATCTACTCTAGGTACATCATTTGATAGGTAGGCACTTAACAAATAACTTAGAGGTTCTTTGAATAAAAAATTGATTAATCCAATATTTTCAGAGGTAATCGCTCTGAAAGTCTTAAAAAGTGTGTCCCCCTCTAACTTTTGAACGGGAGGTGCAAAAAATGTGAAAAAATTCAGGAAGATAGTATATAAGACGAACCGAAGTATATACCACGAAAATTATTTTGAAGAAATTTGGTCAAGCCGTTTTTGAGTTTTTGCCAAAAAACTTGTTATGTAGTTGTATCATGTTTTCCTTTTAAGGTACGGAACCTTAAATAGGATGTGATTGTACTTCATTCAAACACCCTATTCGAAGAACTGTTTTTGTTGAAAACGTCGGAATTAGGCACGGTGAGGAGTCCATTATTCCCCAATCATTCACGGATTTTCCTCATGGAAGCATTGCAAACGCGGAGAGTGGGCGAGCTATCTGATCAGCGAAACCGGTATCATAATAAATGTTCACTCCATTTTCAGGGTCCCGTACCAACACACTAGTCTTGTTTACTAATCATGTTATTAGCGTTGTACTACTCTTGTGTTACGCGTGATTGCGATGCACACAAGCCTACAAGTGTGCTTACCATGAGGCATTCGATTGCGACTGCGGCATTCGACAGTATGTCTGTCTCGCTCCTGCCAGAGTTGTGGCTCATGGTACGCACATAGGTGATGTTACATGACAAAATTGCGTTTCATCGTCACGCCTTCAACGGGTTTTCCCGTATTTAATTGCAGTCTACTTTGACAATCCGTATGTATATATATTTAACCAACAATAACTCGAGTACAGTTCTTTGGATCGTCCTGAAATTTGGCAGGTGGTTATATGAGGTAAATATAATTTTTAAGTTCGAATATGAGCCGAATCGGTTAAGGTTTTGCTGAGATATAGGGGTCGCAAATTCACGTTCGGGCGAAACACTTGGATATTAATATATATTTGAAATAAAGCCCTTTCGATTCATTTTTTAAAGTGAAAAAACTAAATTAAAATATGACAATGAATCTATAATTGGTTACATTTTAGGGCACAATTTCGTTTTTGTACATACATATATGAAATCAATATAAATATCCTTCAGCGATGACGTGCACATTAAGTCTGAGTATGCTTGCATATAATATTAATTAAGGATTTATTTGCACTTAACACCCCAATCACCCCATAAGATAAGATAAGATAGATAAGATAAGTTTATTAAGCTCAAAAGGTATACACTTCAAACAAATAATTTTCTTAAGACTAAAATACAGTGTGTTTATGTCTAGAATTAATTCGCTGATACTTAAAATAGGAATAACCTGTGCTATAAGTACCAGCTACCTTCCATGTGACATTTCTCTTATTTAGAAGTTTAGACAAACAAAAGCTATTTAATATTTATATGATACGCAACGTAAAAAAATAAAAAATGAAGAAATGCAAGTTTAATTTATACAGTTATAAGAAATTAATAAATTATATTATTAAATTCAGAGGAACTCCAACGTGTGTGTGTGTGAGTGAGTAGGTGTGTGTGTGTGTGTGTGTGTGTGTGTACGTGTGTGTATGTGTGTATGTCGATGTGTCAGTGTAAAAGTAAATATCACCATAAAAGTATAAATTATAACGTTGTCTATGGTATTCCATAAGATCACTGCTAAACGATGCCCTTATAGATTTTCATACAATATATGAGCTCTGTTGTTTTTTTTAGCTGTCGGAGAAATACTAGCGTATGCAACAGCTCATAATAGGTTCTTAAAACTCTCGGATCTATTATTACAAAACTTGACATCGTCTCATTTTGTACTGGCGACCCTCTGGTTTTATGAACCCTTATTATATCACTGTTACAATATAAACTACTATTCCCGCTTAAGACAAACTAACACAATTGACAATAAAACTAAATGACCGAACGCCGTAATGAAATTCTTGATTTAATGATTTTGCCTATTCTATTTTAAATACAATAGGCAAATTGCTATATAAATTGAAGTAAATTTGAAATACCTGGAATAGTGGCAATTAGCAAGCATTTAAGCAGCGAATCATTTCATTTTCAATTTGGAATTGTGCAAAATATTCCTTTAACAGTCGTCTGGTGGAGACGTATAAAGTTCTGCATATTTTAATAGTAAATATATTTTAGTTCACTGCATACAAGTGGTCTTATTGTCTCGGTTTGAATGCAGATTAACTATTTTCATCTAGTTATTTCGCAAGAAACGATGTGTTGTAATTATATTCAATATTATGTTTACTTTGACTATTTAATTTACCGGACAGGCATTGTCGGACATTTTCTATACAAAAAAGTTGGGATTTTAGCGTGGAAGCAGTACCTCAAATGAATGGCTATTCGTACGTAACAATAGTAGATTGTTAACCAAGGGCTGAAAGACACGCATTTCCGACGAGGTAGTTTGGCGCTCGAACGAAGTGAGAGGTCCAATAGTGCGAGCCGGAAATGGGTGTCTTTTACCCGAGTTAAACACTCTACTTTTCATTTCGAATGCGAGGAAAGTAAAAAACAAGTATTAAGTTAAAACTACTCCTTTAACTTCTTGAAGGAACCATTACATAAGTGTAGCTTATTTAACACAACAACGACATAATATATTTTGAAAACAAACATAGGTAATTTGTACTTTTTCACTCATTCAGGTTAGCTATCTATTGTTCTTGAAAAGCGGTGAGAATAAATTCAACATAATTGTGCAGCAATTGCCTTGAGCCAGTGATCAACTCATAATCGGTTTTCTTGGACTCCATTCAGTATCCTTTTTCGAGTTTATCATGTAATGTAATACTGAAATAAAGAAATAACTTCACTTGATATTGATATATCAATGTTTGGATAAGAAAACTTTGACAACCTTAAACCTAACCTCAAAATATCCCAAAACAAACATCACATATCACCAACAAATTTTAGAGAGTATAATCATCGGTCAAAAAATCTATTTACTGATTTAATCGTCCGTAAACCATAACGTGCAAACCTCAAATAGTTTATCTGACTGAACAATACCGTAGTGCCGGCGAATCAAATGGTATTGTTTGTACGTGGGTAAACAGCCTTGACCATCATTTTAGCAATGTAATCATTTTAGTAATTCTGCTGACGGCCTCTAGCTGTCGGTAATGACGGGACGGGACGATCTTTTTTTTTATACTACGACGGTGACAAACAAGCATACGGCCCGCCTGATTGTAAGCGGTCACCGTAGCCTATGGACGCCTGCAACACCAGGGGTGTTACATGCGCGTTGCCGACCCTTTAAAAAAAAGGGGGATTCGCTGTGTTGATAGCTAAACTGGCCAAGGGCTTTGCTCCGTGGGTCCTCAGCTGTCAACACAGCGAATCCTCTTGGAGCTCTGGCGACCTTACTCACCAACATAAACACAACACTATGAGTATGATCTATCAGTTTCTATAGAAAACGTCACGTGACATCCGAGGGCTCCGAGCTATCACGTGATTCATTCTACAGAAATTGACAGATCATCTTGACCAAGTCTGGATCATCCTTAAAGCTGTAAGTTCTGGGTACGAATCCCGGTAAGAGTATTTGAACATTTTGAAAGAACGAGCGAAGCGAGCGAAGTTTTTCGAGTTTACTGGAACGATCTGACGTTTGTATGTATATTTGTATGTTTGACGATAACTCGAGCGTCGTTTATCAGGGGCTTTACCATGACGTCTTAAGTCATCAGTTGACGACTTGAGTCGCTTCCATGCAACGTGCATAGGCTCAGTGATCACTGAACACCCTTAAGTGCATGGTGCATGATGATGATGCATTTATGATACAGAAACGAGACAAGTGACAATCAAGTACTTTGTCATATCGTCGTAAGTTCTTAATTTAAAATGAATTTGATTGTCACTTAGGACACAGAATAAATAATAGTCTTAGGATGTTTTAGGATCAATACTGTTAATTCATGCATTTAATGGTTAACTGAATCGCGTTAAGACTTCATGGTAAGACCCCTGATCATCGTGGGCGTAAGATAAATAGGTTTCAGGCTCAAATTGTAGTCGAATCTCCAGTCGAGGGTCACGAGTTCAAGTTCGGTGCGAACCACTTATTAAATATTATACTTATCACAAACTATCCTCTTTCTTAGGTATTGACGTATTTATTGTATGTGTAGATAGTATATTGTTATCTATTGAATTATGTATGTCTTCAATTATTTAAGGTAAAAACATACTTGGTTTGGGAATTGAAAAAAAATGTTTTTATTAGAAGTACCGAATTGAATTGGTTCCGTAGCCAAAATGGCAGAAACGGAACCCTTATAGTTTCGTCCAGTTCGTCTGTCCGTCCGTCCGTTTGTATGTCACAGCGGTTTTACTCAGTAACGATATTTTAGCATATGGTAACGATATTTTAATTAGAGGTGTATTTTGTGTGCCGCTACTTAGTTTTGCATATAAATTGCGAAAAAAATATGTTTAGTGGGAGCGCCCCATACATGTAACTAAATGTCCATGTATCGTACATGTGTGTCATGTACGATAGGCACTATTATCATGTCTTTAATTTTTTTTTTCGAGATAAGAGATGGCATATAGAGATGTAATAACTATACCTACATATTTTTGTAAGTACTATGTTTTGCTGTGATTTTCCTGATGTGGAAAACGTAATCGTGGTCGCAAACGTAAGTAGAAAATTAAGGCATATCACTTTCAGATAGGATCCAAATCAGAATAACGTTTATCAGAAATACAATTTATTTTGACAAATTATTTCGTAGGTAGGTACGACTATATACAAGATATTCAGACGAAGTACCAAAAATATAAGGTTAATTAACCATAAATTTGGTCGCCGCCACAAATACCAGTCAAGTCAATTAGGTAACAAAACAAACCACTGTATTTATGGAAGGATATAAGGGCAAGTCACCTTACTACACTTCGCAAATCCCAATAGAAATTTTTCTAAACAAGCCAAGGGTACAAGGGTAAATACCCTACCTGTTTTTCAAAATACTACATAAAAATAAACTAAATTCTACTCACAATTACTAAGAAATGTCCTTTGAAAATTAATCTTCAGTAATTCCCGCGTCATCTGACATCTTGTAAACACTTTCGCGTCAACCAAAACAAAAGAAAGTGTCATCAGTGCTAGGAACACCGCGCATCGACCCGCCATCTTTGACGGCTGGTGGCCGACTGGCTGATAGTAAACAATGTTGTCGATTAATGAGATGCGCAGACGCAGCTGTTGTATTCCAAGTATTCCAACCGCCGACTAGCGCTCGCCTCTTCTTGACTCCCAGTCTAAATGGCGTCGAGGTAGTAAATAAAGATGACGCATAATGTTTTGCCCTTGTATCTTCACAAAACGCCCGAACATGTTATGATATTTCGTGACCAAGGCCCCCGGTGAGCAGGGCTTGGTCACTTTTTCTGTAGTATATGACATCTCATTCAATTTATAATTTATATATGTATAGTAGTTTGACTACTTAAAAACAAAAAATATGAATCAAAACTTTTATTACATTTAATAAATGATTTGATTCTTGCTTTACAATTGTATTATGCACTACATCTGTAAATATGGAGTCTTTTACATATTCTAAAGTCGGTACATACTTCTAGGAGCAAGCTATTTTCGTCGTCGCTGTCGTTAACATTACCTTATCTTGACCGATTTGACTCATATTCAATATATATTTCACGTTATATTTCACGATGATCCGACAAACTATACTCGAGCTATAGTCGAACAAATATACAGACATACGAACATAAAAACACCGTCGTCGGATCGTTAAAGCACGCACGTGCCATCGGAGTTCAATTTAAGCTGGTCCAATCAGTCGTAATGCATTTGTTTATAAAAGATTGACCTATGACATTCAGATTCAATTCGGGAAGTTAGTTTTACGTGCGCTATCGCCTTTGTGTAGGAATTTATGTGGGTATTCAGTGGGTTTCAGGAAATATCGCTGTTTGTCACTCCTTGAAAGGTTATTAACATTTGAATTTATGTCTTACGCGAGACTTCTGCGTGCGTAGCCAAAATGCCAATCGCTCACGCTTAATAACGTATCGTAGCTACCTCTCTCTATCACTCTTCCTTATTAGTGTGACAATGACAGTTGCGTTTCGTTAGCGACTGAGAGTGAGCGATAATCGCTCACTCTCAAAAAAATAACAGGGTGCGTAGCCAAGATGCCAATCATTGGCATCTTGGCTACGCACCCTGTTATTTTTTTTTAATTATCCTGGAGAGAAGATTTTGAATCTTACCCGTAAATTCAAACTTTCCTGTCCTTTACGTTAATACATGTATTTACAATGTATTCATTTGATATCACCATTTATATCACGCATAGTCCATACTACCTACACTTGTATTTGTATATGATTCATCCAGCACCTTTGGAAATGTATTTTCTTTTTATTACCGCTCAATACTCAAAACATATACCTACCCAAAAAAAAGAAAAAAAAAAAACCCGCAAAACTAACAAACTACCCAAAAAATTGGTGCCGGGGGACGCGGGACCGATTTTTATCATTCAAACCAAGTAAACTTTTTTTACTTTACTATTGTTCGATATTATCTTAGTTCAACGACTTTTTATAATTTCTATTTAAAACGAGATATTTACCACGTACAGGGCATGTTCACGGTGTAACTCACGAAACATCGAAATATCACGAAATATCGGGAGCTCACCAAAACAAATATCCATGGTAAATATCTCGTTTTAAATAGTAGGTACCTAATCATAATTTATATGACCATCTTAAAATCGTTAAAGACTTTTGTTCGACATTATCAGTCTTTCTATCAGTTGTCTTGTGTGCATATCATGAGTTGCATGTAACCAGCGACTGCGGCATTCAAAAGTAGGTATGTCCGTCTCGCTCCTACCACTACTCTGGCAGGAGCGAGACGGACATACTTTACGTACAACTCATGGTAAACCCACAGCACTATGTACTTAAAAGTTTGACAGTTAATTTGCTTGGAGGAGATAAGTCGTTTGACTCTAAGGATATCATACTAAAACCTCCTACCCCCAAGTAGGAGGTGTTCCCCACCCCGGCTTGTGTAACCCTTAGGCCCAATTGCACCACCCGGAGTCAACCGTTTTTTGTATGGAATTTGACAGATTAACTCCTCGTTAGCGAATCACCCTGCATCAACATGCAAGTGAGCTTTAGACAACTAAATTTCCTGTTGTCGTACAATTTCTAAGGCTAACAAGGTATGTAGAGGTTAAACATTCACGCTTCTTAGTATTCATTGAATTTTATTCAATATGCATAAAGTCCCGGGAAAACCATAGCACAACATTACGCAAAAGCGTCAGGTTTACCTTAACGAACCTGAGAACTCGTTTTAAACTATCAGAGATGCGAGGCATCACTATGAATCTTAAGCATTTTGTATGTACTTATTCTGGGACGTTGTTTCTATCGGTTATTATTCAACCCTCAAAGGAAAAGCCCTCTTTCTGTCAGGAGACAAGAAAGTGTCTATCTTTGAAGTATGAATAATTTTAATATATAATTTTGTGGCAGTATTAAAATACCCTTTTTTTAAACACTGCTTAAAACATGAACCCCTTAACTGGTGGCAGCGAGTTGCGAATACTTTCGAATAGCGCAGTCGCTATCGACTCGTGGCAAAGTAAAACTTACGTTGAGCACATAGGCGCTCAGAAAATAGTGCTATAGTTAAGGTATCTTGGTCGTTTTGAAGAACAAATAATTTATTTTGACACTTGAACTCCGAGTAACTATATGTTGAACAACAATTGTCCATATTCTACCTTATAATAAACAATTATTTTAAAAGAGATAAATACAAAACAACTTTTAAAATCTGTTATTATTTAATGAAAAAATGCAACTCATAAATTATTATGTACAAAAAATCTTAACTAGTTAAAGCAGAACCAAACTTCATAGATTTTATACACTGGCGATATGGCAAAGTTAAATTACAATATAAAATAATACTTAAGCTATATAAGCTTAAGGATTATTTATTATTTTATTAACGAATGTTAAAGAGATTAATAAATCTACAATTCAACGGGCATTCAAACAATCCCAGGTATTAAATAAATATTTGTTGTATAAAATATCGTTTATAACTGGGAAAGTTCATCCAGTCAATGGCAAAATTAAATAGTAGATTGTATATGAAGGGTATAAAATAACGATTTTAGACGAGGCAATTTATAGATATCCGAGTGCAGTGGGGACCAATATAGCCGTCGAGGATAAGGGATGACTCACACTAGAGTGGGACGGGATGAGGCGGGTCGGGACGATCTATCAGTTTCTATAGAAAACCTCACGTGATATCCAAGGACTCCATTCTATCACGTGATTATAGAAGTTGAGCGATCGTCCCGTCCCGTCCTAGTATCAGTCATCCTTAAATTGGATATTTGAGGTATACATTCTGTATTTCTTATTTATAAGGAAAATATTAGGTTTTATTTGACTTTAAATCATTGAAAATGTTACATCCATGCTTGTGCGTTTGGGTTCTCCGCGCGCCGCGGCGAGCGCGCGCCACCTGCGATGTTACTTTATGCCGTAGCTAGCATAAAAACCGATTTTATATCCCCGAGCCACGACTTAAAGGCGAACTTTTCGAGCAAGAGAAGTGAAAACAATTTTACTAGGTGTTCGTCTCGAGCGCAAACATGCGAGTCAGCTCGGGGATCCCTTGACTGAATCTTCTCTTAACTGAGCTGGTATAGTTTCCAATTTTCATTCATTTATATTTTGCCATCAACCAGTTTAGCCGAGCGACTGTGTCGCGTTCAACAATAAAGCGTAGCCTCCCGTTAATTATTAGAACTTAAATCTTCACAGAAGACATAGTTTTAGTTATCATTAGTACAGGAAATCTTATCATCTATTAGACTTTTAAATTCAGTCAGATATTACAATTAAAAAGAGCTCTTAAAACTTTAAGACAATAAATGGCGACATACTATATGAAAATAAAAGAATAATTATTTTAAAATGTAACCAATATAATTGACTTATGTTTAAGACTACCCGCTCCCGATCGTTCAGTCACAGTGTGATAAAAAATAAAATATTCCAAGAGCGTAGTAACATATTTATGAGACGACCAGCCAGTAGACGAACTTTCAAGGCTCTCACTTGTAAAACCATACAAGCTCCATACAATCTTTCAGCCCATTTTAACCCCATTAGGGGATGAATTTCTAAAAACGCTAGAATTATTTTTCTTGTATTTTAATAAGAAAACTATACACAAAGTTTCAAGATTTTAACTTAAAAATTTGACGTTTTTGCCATACAAACTATAAACTCCCTTTAGGGGTTGAATACTTCAAAGTTATTTCTTATTACTTTTACATATTAAAAAAGAAACCTGATGTGAACTTTCTAACTTCAGTATTTTCGGCTTTGCGACTAATCAGTCACTCAGTGAATAGATGAATGAATGAGTGAATCATTCAGGACACACGCATTTATATATATATGTATATAGATATTTTATGGATACATATTTTCTCAATAAATATTTTTAACTATTGGATTGTTGGTTGTTGGATTGGTGACAGTTTTCAGAGCTCTGTATCTTCCATAAAGGCCGAATCACACCAATTGCTTAATGGAACACGACTCCGTACGTAATACGTAACTGTGTGCCCTAGCTGTTCTACGCATCTAGTGTGTATTGGTCCTAACGTCATTAATTTGTTTATAACATGTAAAGGATTTGTTAAATTCTAATTAAATAATAAAATATAACGTAAAACATTACATAAGTAATATTATTGTTATACAGATAAGAATCATTGACGTCATTGTGTATATATTTACATTTGTTATATTAGTACTAAGTACATTAACACTTATTTTAATTATAATACAAATATTTCACATTTACGATATGACATATGACACAACTACCTCGATTAAGGTAAATGTGGATAATTCCGTCATATAGGCAATTCACAACGATTTACAAAAGATCGTGACATCGCAAGTATTCTTAAATGGCTTTAAAATAAAAATACAATAATTATACATACTCATTATATCTTTTATGCCACACCTGGCCATAAAGTGCCTTTTTCCGCACGCTACGCGTACGGAAAAAGATTTCTGCCCAAGTGTAGGCGTAAAATAATGTAACTAACACGTGAGGTAATAAATAAAGCCCTTGATCGCATATTTACGTCCCTCGCTTGCAGCTCGGGTCGCAAACATCTGCGATCTCGGCCTTTCTTTATTTTACCGCCCTAGTTAGGTAATGTACTATTACAGTACACATGGTGCTACATTACCGGACTAGTGCGATAATGAACACTTCACGTGTCTGCGTCGAATATTCAAAGAGCCATATATGTATACTGTAAAACGACGTACGATACATGTGCGAATACGTAATTCGCAACTCGTGTCGATTGAAAACACTCCCTTCGGTCGTGTTTTATTCTATCACCACTCATTGCGAATTTTCTTCTATTCACACTTGTATCGTAATGTACTATTACAGTATATGGTGCTACATTACCGCACTAGTGCGATAATGAGCACTTTATGTGCCTGCGTCGAATATTCAAAGGGCCATATGTACTATAAAACGTCGTACGATACAAGTGCGAATAGGTAATTCACAACTCGTGTCGATTTAAGACACTCCCTTTAGTCGTGTTTTATTCTGTCGCCACTCATTGCGAATTTTCTTCTATTCGCACTTGATCAACAGGACTACCAACGTCTGTCATTTCCTATACAAAAAAGTCCGCCATTTTTTGTCGCAATGGGCACGTTAAATGTACAGCAATTCGTAACGTACAAACAGCTGTATCAGTACGTCAGTACATACAATGAGCATGAAACTATGTCATATCCATTCGGCAGAGGGGTAGGCCTGTCAATTGATACCCATCCGATCCGGGACGATCTGTCAGTTTCTCTCAGCTCGGATCCCTCGGAGGTCACGCAATGTTTTCTATAGAAACTGACAGATCCTCCCAGATCGGATCGGTGTGCCCTTAATAGGCAAGGGCATTATAGTTTCCGCGTTTGTTGCTTTCTTCTCTTTGATACCAATTATTTGGACAATTAAAATATTGTTCCAGTATTGGAAGTAAGAGTTAATTTGTGCATAGTGCAACCATATTTTTTCCATGTAATTTTGAACTTTACCTTTCTCTAATAAGGTTCTAAACTTACAAAAAAAACTGAACAGAATGTAAATATGTATATTATACATCCCTTTTCCTAGTTCTACTTTGAATTATGCAATACTTAGAGACATTTAAATAAGCAGGTAAGATAAACAATGTTTATATACTGAGTATTTGAAGAAACATGATAAGAATACATAACAAGTAGGTTCGGAAATACCTCTAGAACTACGAGAAGATCAATTATTTAGATACAAATGTAAATAGTAAATAAAATGACAACACAGCGGGTAGCGCGTATAAGTAAACGCGTCAGATCTGCAATCTACTCCTTCTTCATTTAAATAATGGCTTCTGTCCGAGATTTGGACAATTTTGCTAGTGTCACGTATTATCAATATTTCAGTAGGTATATTATATAAATAGAATAGTGTATTGCCACTTGGGCGACGTTGTTCGGTGATTGGCCTCGCTATTAAGTTTATAGCTATATACCTACGACTTAAAATATAGTTTCTCAGGGGGCCAAGATCCCGGGATTGCCGCTTGATGACTAGTGACTGAACTCGTTTCAGGGTTAATTCTTTATTAGCTGTTTACTGATTCGTTAGTTTACTGCACAATTAGCTATCAATATTACACACGATTAATAACGTATATTATAACGTATACCGTTCGTCAATGTCATATAATCTAACCAATTCAGAACTGTTCCATCATAACTACTTATTTCAAAACTATTTTACAACAGCGTTTACATATATTTAGCTGCGCCGAATTGTTAGTACACATTTTTATACCGACACAATAATCTGCATAGAAAATATTGCAGTTCGTTTTTCTATGAAATATGACCGAAGGCTTAAAACGTATAAGTTCGTTTTCACGCCGATTATAAAATAAAATATAAAAAATAT
This sequence comes from Lathronympha strigana, assembly GCA_949128165.1. Classification (NCBI taxonomy): domain Eukaryota; kingdom Metazoa; phylum Arthropoda; class Insecta; order Lepidoptera; family Tortricidae; genus Lathronympha; species Lathronympha strigana. The sequence continues at coordinate 2,662,450 of OX421903.1, forward strand.
TTTCCAGCACTCGGACAAAACAGTTACAAAAAATTGTTAAAAATATTTTACAGGCAATACTAATGAACTAGAGCACCTAATGCGTTTAAACGCACAATAGAAGCATCTCCTTTATAACTCATAACTCACAATATAAGTTTATTTCTCCCGAGTCTTTGTATGATGTTTGTACAAAGTTTGCTTCAGAAACTAAAGTATTGTGTACGACATAACAAACGTCTGTTCTTACCAGGTATTCTGACTGCCTTCGCTAGCTGGGGCCTAAATTTACCTATAGATTTATAACAACTTGCCATTCAGAAAGTTTAAAAAATGCTGTGATCTTTCCAAAATTGGTGAAACTTTCTATATCTTGCGCTGAACACTAGCGCTGAGCATCTCTAATCAGGCCAGTCTCATAACCAAACATCGGATTGACGGGTACAAACCTGTACTGACATTTAATAGTGCGAGGACATATTAAACTAATTTTATTAGTTGATATCGATAAAAAGGCCTTACACTCGTTGTGTAATTTTAATTATTTGAATTAAGAAGAAACCACGCTCACAAAAATAAACTTTTTTTTCACTTGAGATTTTAATCTTCGTCGCCTGGGCGACAATATCTATTTTAGCCAACTAAATGACCTTTGAAGGTTAACTATATGTAGTACAAATTCAAACAATTTCTTGTGTTGATGAATTTCTTCTGTACGAGTCAGGATACCAAATCATTTTGTTTTTAAATTGGAAATGAGATGTTGAAATATATCCACTAGTTATGATAATGATGGTGTTTATCGATGTCGATAAACGTAGTAAATTTTTAATTAATCACTAGCACCGGCACATTTTTGCTCCCCTCAATCTAGACTTTGCATATAGCGCTTTACCAAGTACCATAATGACTGAGTTCTCAACTAACAAATTGTGTATTTCCTTGCGATCTTTCACTTTATTTCTCTATTTTATGCGACAATAAACTATTGTTACTCCTTTTCTTAGCTTTGGCTAGCATTTGGAATAGTGTCTTGACGGGAGTTCAAACTATTCGTCGTTATTTCTGTCGCTATTATATTGGCTGCGTCGAAAGCTTAAATGAATTCGAATTTTAATAACAGCGCGATTTTTGGACATAAATAATGGCCACTTAAAAAAAACATTTGTTTCTGGTGAAATAGACATAACCAATTCAGAGCGGTCAAAGTCAATCAGTTAAATATTTTAGTTCTTTCAATTATTTTTTTTAAGAATAGTAGTGTATACTAACAATTTGTACATCGTTTCCAATTCCAACCCAATCAAACTTTAGAAGTAGCAGTCAACATCACATAATTAGACCTCGGAGACTCTTCCTGCGCAGGCTCCGGTCTAAAACACCTATGAGGCTCGAACTGAGTCGGTTTCTTCAGCATTTTCCTTACAAACCACACCAGTCCAACAACAATCACCATCAGACCTAAAGCCACTCCTACCAGCGCTACATTCAAACTCTTAAAATTAGCCTTCATCTCTAAAGACCCAGATTCTAATACTTGAGGCACTATGCAAATAGATCTCGTGTCATCCGCTTTGTACTTCGATAAAGTTGCACAGACCTCATAAGGTCCTCTTAAGAATCCTTCCATGGAAATCTCTAGCGTTGACTGGCATGGAGTATCCTTCTGAGCTACTAAGGAACCTCTGGATAGAACAGCTAGAACGACGTAGCAATTGTGGAGTCTTGTAGTTGTGGAAATTCTCTGGGACCGCGGGAAAATGTACCGGGGAGTTGGGAGACCCACCATAGATATGACGACGGTTAGGAGTCCGTCGCTGGTCACGTTGGAGCGAACTTCTGTTACCCTGTAAAGAGAATGTATTACATAGTTGTCCGAATATTTGTGAACAAAAACAATGGGATAGATTTCAATAGTGGGATTTAGTTTATGATTCAGTAATGGTGGGATGGATTCAGTGTCATATTTTCCCTCGTGGTATATAAATATTTATCGTGTTTTGCTTTTAGGTAGCTCCCGAGTACAGTTCAGTTGACTTGAATATACATATATATATATAATATATATATTATATATTATTTATAGAATATATATCGAGGGTTGCCTGGTGAAACCCAATAAGTATGAAAAACCTAGTTTCGAGAAAAATGAAGTTAAAGATTTATGGTCATCAAACACTAATTTGGTAAGTAAATTCGTAGTTTTATAAGTTCTCCGTGTAAAGTAATTTTATCTACTTTAAGTTAATTTGTGTTTTAGCTATATAACTAATTTAGTTTTCCTGTAAGAAAACGTTTTTTACCAAGGGGTGTCGACTTATTGGGTTTTCGCAAAAATTAAAAAGCTGTTAATGTTACTTATAGGTTTTACTACCTACTTATAAAAAACTTATAAAAAAGTTAATCTACCCTAGTCATCCGTATATGTGTTTTATACGGAATGATTTTTGGGTCATGGAGCAACAGTTAACTGGGGATGTTAATACTGGGGGTTAATACTGGGGAGGGCCACACTGAGCAACTTTCACAACTCTCTGTGGACAACCACGAATTCGGGAAGAAAAGGTCTCCTAATGAAGAGCTAATTGATATTTAGTTACTCCTAAGTATTAGTTGATCGATATTTAACAATCAAAGATTTCTTTTTCACGATTTCATGGTTGTCGTAGTGAAAGTTGGGTAGTGTGTTCTTCCCCGATACCTACCCTGTTCACTCTTGCTCCATGATCCAAAAATCACCCAGTATGTACGTAATCTTCAAAATACTTACAAAAGTCTGCCTTACTATTATCATCGATGACAATATTGTGCATTTGGGCGGCAATATTAATTTACGATTCATCAAGATTGAAGGAGTCATTGTCTGAAATTGAATAAATTAAAGAATGTGTACCAAAAACGCAATAACTTAAAATCATATAAGTACGGGCAGTCACGGGATTATAAACTCGGGTAAGTACACATAAAGGCATACATGTAACTACATAATTATAATGATTGATCACCATAGGGGAAAGTGGGTAGGCTTCGTACACTTTTTGCTCTGGGCCTTGTAAAATAAAAACTAACAGTTATTTAAAAATTAAATTAATGCCATTGCATGGTCCAGTTATCTGTTTATAATAACAGTGTATTTCTGATTTGATCCAAAACAATTTGGCCAATATAACGATTTTCCTAAAAAGTGGGAATTGTACGAATTTATCCCACACGTAAGGAGGCATTCGTTTCTACCTGAAATTCGTCATTTTATGAGTTCTTTTACCTGTTATAATCAATCTTTAGGAATATCTTACCCATAATAACTGTATTTTGATTATATTCTTGATTTTAGTTCCATGGGGTGCATTTGTACAGTAAAAAATCATATACAATCGGAGTTTACGAAAGCACCCCAATAGACTCAAACGCGAAAAAATTCAAATAAACAAATATACGTCAAATAAATCCTAAAACTATTGTTTACATAAGAACCTGAAGCGTGTATTTACAAACAAGGTTGAAATACACGCAAATACAGAGCAAATTCTCCTTCAAGTGCAAGGTACGTAAACACCTCTCTAAATTGCTCATTGATAGATGTTCCGCATACTTATACTTGGGTACATTATTTATTTATGTATGTACCTATATGTAGGTATATTTATATTTATATGTGTATGTTTATACAATTATTAAAGCAATGTATTATTATTGATATGTCTTTCCCATCACGGAACAATGGTGTTCCGGACCTTTGGGAGGCGTGCGCGGAGCCGAAGCCAACACGCAGAGGCCCTTTCGACAATTTAATGAAATGTAAGGGGTACACCGAGCGGATGTTGCACCTGCCCGAGTCATGGGACGCACGCAGAGGCAGCACCCGCCAGGGTGTATAGACTATTGAGATTTAATGGAATCTAAAATATACTGGACTATTAGGTGAAAGCGGTGGACTAAATACTGGGTTATGGAGAATAAAATCGGACGTCTGCCTAACAAAACGGTAATCAATTTTATTTCCGGCAGACGGTGACTCGCCCACATAAGATGGGCCCCCACAAAAAGCGACATCTAAGATGGCTCGAGGGCAACACCGGTATGAGGGCTGGGGGTAGAGAGGTGTCACTGGACTTTAAACATATAGCCAACTCGCCACTTAGGTTTCCACATCTACCCTCGAGAACACAGCTCTCGCGACCCCACTCTGGACGGCCGGTTAAGGCAAGCCAGAGGCGGAGGACTTGGTCGGACGACCACGATTTTTTTTATTATTGATATTATTATGTGCTTCCTATCTCTTCTCGATGTTTACGATCCTGCACCAAATACAACTTTCTGTTTTATCCAATGGTTGACTGGTAGAGAATGCCCCAAGGCATTAAGTCCACCATTTGTACTTTTTTGTAATTGGGCAATAAAACTTAAATAAATAAATAAGTATTTTTTTCAATTCCATTAATACTTATTAAAGACAGATGCATTCAAACAAGACAAAAAATTACTTTAGAGTTGCCTCATCCAGTTGGAATGCAAAAAAATAATTAATATTATTTATTAACTCAACGTATTTATTTAAAGTACTTTTTGTTATTTCGTACCGTAAGCATCACTCAAAGTCGCGTAGTTTGATTAATAGATTGTGCTAAAACCCGATAAGTTCGCTCTTAAATGAAACAACAACAATTATCTACATATTAACGGTTACAATCTTACAATAGCTTACATTTATTGTTGGGTATTTAAGGACAGTACTATAAACGCGATGTATACCTATCGTTCAGGCGATTATGTCATTTGTTTGTTTTGTTATTTTGTACCGTAAGCATCACTCAAGTCGCGTAGTTTGATTACTAGATAGTGCTAAAACCCGATAAGTTCGCTCTAAACGAAACAACAACAATGATCGACATATTAACGGTTACAATCTTACAATAGCTTAGATTTAAACGCGACGTATACCTACCTATCGTTCAGGCGATTAAGTCATAACATAATTAAGTACCAATCTTATTTTATACGACAATTCTAAATGTATTTCTAGGTTAGAAAATAAAATTTTACCTGTTTCTAGCATAGCTGCTGCACTAATTTTCTGCCTCGGTCACCCATCACAAAACTTTTAACACATACACAGCGATCATTAACACAATACGTCTCAACTTTTAACAGCTATTTCCAATTAAATTTGCAACGACACAGCGGCGGAGCGCTTGCGATCCTGCCGCTACTTGTCGAGGCAGCGCATGACCTTGCGGTCGTCAAACATATTTATTGGGTTCTTCCCCGGATTTTTTTTAAAGAAATTTGTTAAAGGCCCGTGCGAGAATTCGATAACTAGACTTAACATAATATTTCATCAAAAAAATGTTTTAGATAAGTACTATACATTTGTTTATTGGGTTTTACTTTGAAGTAGTTTGTACATTTAACAAATAATATCGTAAAAGTAAAACCCGATAAATGGTTTTAACGTATTTTAATTCTTACTTAAATCCTTTTTAGGTTCGAATCGTACTGAGGTAATACCCGATAAGTAATAGTATCTGGTTTAACAATGTGTGTTTAGTTTAATTTAGTATAAATATCTCTGCACTAAATACCTATAAATGTGTATTGTGTGGTTCTTGCACTAAGTAATAATAAAAACTGAAGCCTTAAATGCACTTGTAGTATTTAGTTCTAAATTAAAACTTGAAATCAAGTACTTATCGGGTTATCGACTCGGCATATTTCCGTAATACATGTCAAATCTGCTTATCCGATATTACCATTAGATTGAGCGATACCGAATCCATCTCAAACTGTTTTTACTTTAAAATCTCACTTTTTGTCACTTATCGGGTTTCACCAGGCAACCCTCGATATATTGACGTTATTTACCCAATATGCATCTTGCCGTCCCTTCAATGCCTTAGATGCCCCTATGTGTAAGGACCCTGAGTTTGGTTTGTCAAGGCTTTCTGGTTTAAGTAAAGAGAGTCACTTCCATACCAGCTGCGGTATTGTTGCTGTCTAGCTCTTCTAGGGTTACACAGCCTAAGAAGAACAGGAATAATTCTCACCTCAGGTTATCCCTGCTGACAGGGAGTGTGACGGGAACTGGCACGGGGGTGACGAATGGCGCCCGCTTGCGGACGACCTGCGGGGCCCCGCAGCCGAGCACTAGGGCTAGTGGGGTATCGTTACTATCCATCTCTTCTAGGGCAATGCAGAACCTGTGAGAAACCAGAGATATATATGTATACCGTGCTTTTTTGAATTGCTTAAATTTGAAGTGAAATAATAGTAAAATGTAAAATTTAATGCAGATAAATATTCCGTTGAAGTTTAATACACAGTAAAGTTGTTTTATAGCCAAGTTTGAAGATTTAAAATAATATTGTCTTCTGTTACCGCGATTGTTATTCATTGAAATTAAATACTTTAGAACGGATTAATCCAGTTAAGATGATCATGGTGTTAATAAACGCGATTAATCCGTTCTAAAGTGTTTAATTTCAATAATTTAAAATTAGCCTTAGCTGATGCAAAACCTCCTTAGTCTGAAGTGACATGACGTACAATATTTTAAAACTAAACTCATAACTCCCACAGGACTTATATTTTGCTAAAATCCATAACTCCTGGGGGGACTAAATCTCAACATCTCTATACGCCTGCGCGTTATAACACCATTACCAAGCAAGTGTGATGAAAACTAAATTTTCCTTCATGTTAATATTTCTGTATATTGTAAGTGCATTATAACAAGAATATAGTGCATTATACTGAACTTATATGTTTTCCAGAAGCTAGTCAATAGGTAGATTATAAATATTGTATTTATTTCCAGTGACACAAAGAGCCAAAGCCGCAAGATTTAATTGACCACAAGATCCTAAACCCCATAAAACCCGCGTAATACAATAATATTATCATTAATGAGTAATGGAATCAAAACAAACCAGGAAAAATATTTACTGACGAAGTATTTACCGCATACAATCTATGAATTAATCAATTCATAATACACCTTTGTAGAAACCGTACGTTAATTGAGCTTCAGATGTTTCGGCACTGAGCAGTACCATTGTCGAAGGTGTAACCGTTTTTTCTGCCCTTCGGCCGGTAAACAGCCAATTGCAGGCCGCTACGCTAAACAAATTCGCCGCTTGCCGACTGCATCGAGCAGAGAACTAGTGTACCGACCTTTGCCAGTAAATAAGAAAGCCTCAGATCATATGGCAATGGGAGCTACCGTATTGTCGCTCACCAGGCGGCGCCACTCATGCGTGGGTCCTGTGTCAGTATGAGAGAACTATCAAAGTGACGTTTGAAATGTTCCCGCAGGACCCACGTTCCACTAGCGCCCCTAGTGGAAAATCGACTCGCGGTAATCCTCATTACACGAGATCTGAGACGATTCGTACTTTACAGGCCTCGGTATGTAATCTACTATAATATCAGTTGTATATTGGTTTGCTTCAAATCGTATCGTACTTACGTATATTGATCCACTGGGTCGATCTTGAGTCCTCGCAGCACCACATTAGCTGGCGCAGCTCTGTGGCAGGCCGCCTGCTTTGGCAGGCCACCACCCCTTGCCACTGTCACTCCGGTACACCTTAACCGATTCGTTGATGGCGGGTCTACTGCCCAGGACAAGTAGACCTCTTGGTCATCGAACCATGCGTCGAGGAGGGAGACCTGGTTGAGATATTTATAATTTAATAGCTGCCATTAACCTAGACCTGTGAATGTGTCCTTACTTGAATTTGTTTACCACATTTTCACCCATAGAATAGTTGGACTTTCAGTTTGGCTTTTTCATACTGTGTTTCAATTAAAAGACATTCAGCTGTGGCAGTTCCGTTATTATATTTTACTAACAGAGAACCTCCAGATGAACGTTCTCTGTTAGTAATATATAATAACGGAATCCTTTAAAGTAATTTATTACATCAGTTTTCAGATCGTATTTATCTTTCCTATTTTTGAAACCGGATAATATTATGGCAACCGAGGATACAACTGCGTATCAAATAAAATGGTTCCTGAAACCATTCTCTGCAGCTTTGTTTGTTAAGTAAGTATTTTTTGACTAATCATAGAGTTAGCCTCGAGGCCAATGAAAATTGAGGGTTACGTACCGTCACACGATGAAAAAAATATAGCAAACGAAAAAGCGTAAGTGCCTTCAAAATATCAAGGCACTATGTACGTGTAGTTTTACCAAAAAAATGTATTACAAAAGGACGTCCTTTTGTAATACATTTTTTGGTAAAACTCAAAATCGGCTTGACTGAATATGTTCAAAATAATTTTCGTGGTAAGTTAGTCTTATATCCTATCTTCTTGAATTTATATATAAATATATAAATCATTTATTTCAGGTAAATCAACCCATAATACAACACAGAACAATACAGAACAAAAACATGAATGAAATTATAAAACACAACAAATGAATTAATGAACTTAGATAAAATTATTGCAAAAAAAAAAAGTTAATATCGGTACTCAATAAATTAAACAATTTAGTCACATGTTTTGGACCTCCTGTTCAAAAGTTAGAGGGGGGGACACTTTTTCAGACTTTCAGAGCGATTATTTCTGTAAATATTCGATTACCAATTTTTTGTCTAAGAAACCTTTAAGTTATCTGTAAAAGCCTATCCGATGATACAAGTGGATATTTTTCAATAAAGTTTTTTTTTTAATATTTAATGACATGTTTGTGGCACCCCCCCTAAACGTATTTTCTTTTTTCGTAAATTATAGGCACAACTAAGTAGTGGCACGCAAAATACACACTCTAGCTATAATATCATTACCATAATTATGTTTTATAGTTACTGAGTAAAACCGCAGCGACATACGGACGGACGGACAGACGGACGACTGACTGGACGAAACTATAAAGGTTCCCGTTTAACTATAGGGGTACGGAACCCTTAAAATGGGGCTTTATTTTACAATCTACTGTACTTTCCAAACATACAATCCCCATCTTTGATTGAGACTGTACATGTAAATACGAGTACCACAGTGATCAAATTGATAATCCGTTTGCGTCCTTGTCACACATTTTTACGAAACGATCTGCATATAAATAAAGGAACGAAATAAAAAGTTTTGATTTTCGATATTCGAATAATAGACTTCGCTGAGGTGGAAAATTGAATTTATCATCACATTCGTAAAGTTAATAAAACACAAATGAATCGAGTCTCAATAAAATTCGACTAGGTTTAACAAAAATATTAAATTCAGTAAGGGGTGAGTTCTTGCATAAATATTGTTTCGATTTGGAAACGATTTCTTTAATGGGAGCTACCGTATTGTCGCTCACTAGGCGGCGCCACTCATGCGTGGGTCCTGTGTCAGTATGAGAGAATTGTCAAAGTGTCGTTTGAAATGTTCTCGCAGGACCCACGTTCCACTAGCGCCCCTAGTGGAAAATCGACTCACGGTAATCCTCATTGAAAGCGATGTATTAAGAAGTGCCTGTTTAATAGTATTTAGCACTCCTTTTTTTTCAAGCGTTGCCACAAAATGTTGCAAGGATAGTTGAACTCCCATTTTGTGAACTTGTTAGAAAATATAAATCCGCGATCAAATTCGGGAAATTATGGTAAAAGGGTTTTAACAACGATGTTCGGAATCTTTCCAGTGGATTTTTCAAAAGTTAAGGGGTATGAAGCTTGATTGTCTTATTGAACCCTGATGCACATTAAAAACTACTCGTTTTCTATTAAATGATAAAAATCATGCTGTTACCTATTGTCCACAGGAAATATTGACTCTACAGTTCAGCTGAACACGCACTTTTTCTTTCCTGTGGTCAATAGTTAACAACTTGTGGACATTTAGTAATGATTTTTATCATTCAATGCAATAAAAAGAGAACCTATTAATGAAGATAAAGCTTAAAAAAGAAGAGCAAGCTTTTTAGCCCTTTACGTTTGAATAGTCCACCGGAAAAACGAAGAAACGTCGTTTATTACTTACCTTTGAATTTTAAGAAATAAGTATTATTTAACTTATTTTAACTATTTGAATTCCACTTACTTCTGCTATGAAATCTTTGTTAAAACTAAAATACCTGTAGCGTGAAAATAGCTAGAATCTAATTTCGATTAAAACAAGTAGGTTGTTTTCCAACTAAGTGATTTTTTTAGGGTTCCGTAGCTAGAATGGCAAAATGGAACCCTTATTATAGTTTCGTCCAGTCCGTCTGTCTGTCTTATTGTCCGTCCGTATATCATAGTGTATTCGGGTCCGTTATACAACCAGATGTGTATTTTTTGTGCAGCTACTTAGTTTTGCATATTAATTGCGAAAAAAAAATATTTTTAAGGAGGCACTCTATACGTGTAACTAAAAAAAATGTTTTGACAAATATGCACTTGTGGCACATTATCTGATAGGTCTTTAAAAATAAAGTAAAGGTATCTTAAAACAACAATTTGATTAATCAAATATTTTCAGAAATAATGCCTGTTTAACGGGCAGTTTAAAAGATCTGATAAAAATCAGGAAGATGGATTATCAGACGAACTAACCACGAAAATTATTTTGAACATATTTGGTCAAGCCGTTTTTGAGTTTATGCCAAAAAACTATTTATTACAAAAGGACGTAAGTGCCTTGCTATAATGAAGGCCTCCTTCATTAACGTCTATTAATTTTTTTTCATCGTATGGTAATACGGAACCATCAACTATATGCGTGCCGTTTTTTTTATATAAAGAACTTACCTTAGCTTTAGAAATAGGCAAATCCTCTTCTCCCGGCACTCCCATCTCATCATCATACATATCATCATCCATCCCCTTATCTTCATACTCCTCCTTATCATCGACACTGTTCACAATCTTATAATCAACTTCGATCTTCTCAACATGCTCGAAGTCGTCGCACAATTTGTTTTTAGAGAGCCGGGAAATGAGCGCGCCTTCTAAATGGGGAGGGGTCGTGCACACCGCGGCAGTTTTGTCGGCCTGCGATAGATTCTTGGCCTCTCGCAGCCAACGCGCATAGCCCGCCATTAGGCAATCGCAATTAAGTGGGTTATCTGCGAAAGAAAGGATTTATAGCAGTTTTTAAGATAAGGCTTTGTTTGGAAACTGCAGTTTGCAGGTTTAGTGATAAGTGCATTGGTCTTTACGGGAGATATTGGCGGTTTTTGTTGGTTAAGTTGCTAATCCATTTTTACTTATCGCTGCTGATAAACTAAAAATTAAAGTATTATTAGTAATATCCAATAAACATTAAAACAAGAATATAAAAAAAAATAGTGACAGTATTGGTTGCATAGACCAAGTACCAAGTATAATTTTGTCCAGACAAAAAAGATATTTTTATAATATCCTTATCACTTATCAGTTATTTTTAGTCTGCGAACGATTCCAAATTTCTTAGAAAGAAAGGAAAATTGACTCGAACCCAGATTCGCGGGTTCAAGTCCCACTCGAGGTAATGAATTTTTCATAGAAAACGAACGAAATAGTTATCAGTCTTTCAAAATTTACACATTTTTCAATACAATGGTCAGTTTTGAAAATGAATGTGTTGCGGTTACGCGCTTTTATCACTGCCACCATCACTAATACATCTATAGTCACTCACTAATAGATCTCGTTCAAAATTGCATGAACAGTTTAGGAATAAATTCATTCATAAGTTGGGTGGCAAAATTTCTAACAGGCTAAATACATCAAGTCTACTCCCTGCAGACCCATCAGCGGTTCCGCCGACAGCGAGCGCAGAAAGTTGCGCGACAGGTCCAAGTGGACCAGGTTTATCGGCAACATTCCCAGAATAGCAAAATTTCTAACAGGCTAAATACATTAAGTCTACTTCCTGCAGACCCATCACTGGGTCCGCCGACAGCGAGCGCAGAAAGTCGCGTGACAGGTCCAAGTGGACCAGGTTTATCGGCAACATTCCCAGGATAGCAAAATTTCCAACAGGCTAAATACATCAACTTTACTTCCTGCAACCGCTGATGGGTTCAGCGGTTCCGCCGACAGCGAGCGCAGAAAGTTGCGTGACAGGTCCAAGGCTATCAATATCAAGTACTTACCCTCAATAGTGAACCTAGTGAGCTGTAGATGCTGCGTCAGCGCGCCGTCGTCAATCATGGAGATGTCGTTGTCATGGAGCATCAGCTCGGATAGTTGTTGCAGAGCCTTGAGCGGTTCCGCGGATAGCGAGCGCAGAAAGTTGTGCGACAGGTCCAAGTGGACCAGGTTTACCAGCTGCGCTAAGGATGCACCTGGATGTTAAAAAAAGTATGGGTTAGTTGGTCTTCAAACAGAATTTAGAATACCGTTAACTTTTTTTATTTTGTTATTAAAGAGCGTTGGTGGCCTAGCGGTAAGAGGGTGCGACTTTCAATCCGAAGGTCGCGGGTTCAAACTCCGGCTCGTATTAGTGAGTTTCTCGGAACTGATGCAAGAAATATAATTTCATATTTACCAGTCGCTTTTCGGTGAAGCAAAATATCGTGAGGAAACCAGACCAATCCCAGCAAGGCCCTATCAAAACTTACGCCTATGCTAAATCTTGGGATAGCTGCCAAAGCGGACTCCAGGTTCCCTCAGCAGTGGCATAAGCCGAGAAAACGCCCGGAGTTACCCAACTAAGTAACCCGAAATTAAGTGTTTATAAGTAACTTTGATAGTTAACTCTGGGTTATTTGGCTAAACTCTGATTGACGCACGTGACCCTGAGTGTTTTCATGAGATACGCCATGTTGATAAACAAGACTTGTAGAGAAATAAGCACATCAGCTATTGACAAATAGGCCCCAGTTAGCAGGGCTGGAATCGAACCAGCGACCTCCTGGTTCCGCGGCAGACGCCCTTACCATCATTACCTCATTTAACTTTTGAACTAAGCTCAGTTATTTTTACCATTGTCCAACAACTATTTTCATTTAAAAAGTAGCATCGAGAATTCAAATTAGGAAGCTCAGGAATTTTACGCTTTCTAAAATAAGAAAGAAGAACTGAAACATGGATATATTTAATCCCAACAGTAACTATATGCATCCAAAAGGATTCCTACAGGAACTCAAAGAGCGCAACATAAATAAACTATCTCCGTCAACCTTCAACAACCTTAACCGTCTCGTGAACCCAAACAACTCAACGCAACAAAGATAACAAAGCTTCCCGTGTATTTCCGCTCTCCGCGACGTATCTGAGATTCGTGTGTAGCGGAAATTGGAACGTCTTAGGCCGCGGTAAGAACGTGCGTCGTTATCGCAGACCTTTTCGTATTTTCGCTATCGATTTTCGATCCGTAAATTGTGACCATGACTTAAACTTGTATGTAATATTTTAAGGCATTATTTATGTACACTTTTAATTAAATGTTTTTAAATACTATCATATTAAAACCTAGCTACTGAAATAAAATAAATAGACACAAAAAGCATAAGGAAATGGTCTAAAATGTGGGTCAGAACAATTTGGCATTGATGATACAACCGATAACGTTGATGTTGTGTTGTGTTTCGATAGAAGAAAAAGAGCACTCAACAAAACGTCGCGTTCCAAACAAGACTATATGAAAAAGAGCCGCAACCGCGGCACTCTTATGGCGTCATTGTTTTTGGTTAATTGAATCCATACTAGGTGTATGGATTCAATGAACCAAAGAATAGCAAAAAGAATCTTCTAATAGTTGCTACTACTGAGCTTAGGATACTATTGTATTAATATTTCTCACGAATGGTTAAATTTGATAAGTAAGTAATGCTAAAATGTTGGAATTCCAAAACGTCTGTCTTTACCGATCTCTTATCGGTGTTCAGAGGGGTCGCTGGTTCGAATCCTGCTCGACGCGGGGAATTGTTCCATAATTTTTTTAAATATTTTTTTTCCTAGATGTCTCTGCTTCGTACAAAATTAGTCTATTACTCGTCTAATCACTGGTAGTAACTTACCTGATACGGCTACAATCTCATTGTGAGACAGGTCCAAGTGCGTCAAGTTCAGTAGATGCCTGAACGCGTAGTCTTCTAGAACGTCTATTTGATTGTTGTGTAGACTCAGATGAGTCAGATTTGTTAGGCCTGTAACAACACGATAAGTATTATGGTACAAACCTCGGAACTTGAAGGTTGTTTTTTTAAAAGTGTACGTTGATTTATGGCAATAAACTGAACTAAAGCATATTATAACACTTTATATCTGGAAGTATAACTAAACTACAACTAAAAAGACCGCGGCCTGGTACCGAGGACGCTGCTAACATTTCCTCGCTGGATTCCAGACTGATGTGTTGAGCGAGGAAGCTGCCAGCTCTTGGGGCTCCTGTGGCGTCTCTGAGTGTCATCGATAGGTCTTTGAAGAGACTCAGAGCGCTAGGGCCCTACGGACCAAACGTCTCAACGCCGAAAGGAACAAAATTATAATTATCTCCTCTACCCACGTGCCAAATTTCACGACAATCCGCTTAACGATCGATGCTTGAGTTATCGTCGAACATACATAGGTACATACATATAAACTTTATTTGTAAAAAACAGACTTTTTATGTATAGGTATATACATAAAAACGACGGATTGTCGAAATAGACTGGGAAAAGTTACGCGCTTCGATCGGTCGTTCAATTAGTTTTTAATTAGGAATGAAGTATCTACCCCAGATGTCTTTGTGAGCTTTATTGTACCCATTATTCGTATTGGTGTCGTTACCCTAAACAGAAAGACACGTAGTATTGTAACAATACCATTGAAATTCTACAAGGAACAGGTACTAACGCGAGATCGTTTAGGACACGAAATGAGTTTTCTAAATTGACTCAATCAGTATCAAGAGCGAATTCAAACAACTTCGCGAATAAATTTAGTATTAGGCTTCCTATAAAATCCGTTTAATATTGGTATATTATGAAATCTCGTATAAAATGTGTAAAGATATTAAACCAAATGAAGTTTATTGTCAAGATTTAAAATGATTTATGTATGATGAATGAAAACAGCAAAAAAACACTAAATTGAATGTGTTAATATCTGGGCGATTAAGCAAAGCTCGGAAAACTGCAAAACCTACATTATCTCAGACAAGACCAAGCTAGATCGATTTTTCCACAAGATATCCATTATCCATGACAGCGGCAGGGCTGTGTAGTGCAGGTGTGTGACTGACCTGATAGCGCTCCTCGTCGTATGCTCGCGAAAGTATTGTCAGACAGCTGAAGGTTGGTGAGGCTAGGTAGCGGTGGGACCGTGTTGGGACCAAGGGGGCCTTCCAGAGCGTTGCTTGATAAATCCAGGTCTCGTAAAAAGTGTGCTTCCTGGGAAATATAATATAATGTATATTGTATGAATATGAAAGCAAAGCAGTAAATAAGTAATCGGTGAAATCAGTGGGAGGCATAAACAATAGCTGACTTAATGCCACGTCCCACGTAAATCGCAAGAGAATCGCTTACGCTGGTACCGCCAGATTTAAAGAAACCCGGCAAGTTACGTGGGGAGCAAATGTCTGGTCATGCCGCTGCCGGGCCCCGGTAGAAGGGTTAGGCCCAAAAAAGGCTGGCTTTACGTCGTTAGGGAGTACATGCGTGCCAATGGGTGGAAAGGGCAAGGATGCTGAAGATTACCGGAAAACGGACCCTGAAGCGAAGCTTCAGCTGAGAATGCAACCGGGACATAATGCTCGGATAAGAGACAGAGAGAGAGTACATTACTCAAACAGTCTTGTAATGTTCAACCCTAGTTACTCCATTGCTAAATACAGAGTTGAACAAACCTTAAGCGAGGCCAGCGTCGCCACTTTCAGCAGGTTCCCTCGCAGCTTCAGTACCGCTAACCTTTCTAGGGGCCGGAACGCCCCCGGTGTGATGTCGGTTAACTGATTGTCGCTTAAATCTAGATAAGTTAAGTTCTGGACGCCCTGAAAACATAAACAATAAGAATTAGCTGGGAGACATATCCGATAGGGATGAGTTCGCCTTTGTATACCTTATTTGCAAATTGTAACCTGCTTTTGGTCCAATAGTTTAGTAGTGCTTATTAATTACTACTACCTACCACTTAATGTTGCCTACCTACCTACTTAATCGCCGCGAGCGCATCTCACTCATGATTATGGGACTCGGACCTTTCCGAAACGTGTCGAACTATTTTTGAATTTATTGACGTGAGTAACCCGATATAAGTCTATTAATATGAAAGGGAGTTTTCTATTTAAAATCACTTAATGTTGGATTATCTATCGATGAATGTATTTTGTAAAAACAGTTTATATATTTTTATACTAAAAAGCAGTGCATAAAGCTTAAAATATAGATTCATACGTACAAATCCAGGTATTAAACTGGCAGACTGGGATTAAATAGGATTCGCCTGGCGGGTGAATAACTTGAAAAGGATGCATTTCAAAATTTTTGTTTTGCTGTTACCGTAAACCGAGGTAAGTCAAGTTTAGAGGTCGGTTTGATAGATTTACTTCCAACAACAATAAAAGCTTTACTTATTTAAATTTACTAGATATCTTTTCAAACGTCGTTTTTTTTTCAAAGTCAAACAATAAAATTCGTTTTAATTGAGAGTTAGTAGTACTAATACTATTTAGAAGAGACAAATGGTCACTTTTCTACGCTTTGCGTACTTTATTTTATAAATTGTGGATCTTACCTTGAATGAGCTCCTGTCTAAAACATGTATTTTGTTGTTAGACAAATCCAGTCGGTCTAATATCGACAAATGAGCTAATCCCTCCGTTGGCACAGAAGGCAATTGGTTATTTGGCAGACCTGCAATAGAATAAACATAACGATTATACAGGACTAGCTTTTGCCGGCGGCTTCGCTTGCCTTAGAAACATACAAAAAGTAGCCTATGTTACTCTCCATCCCTTCAACTATCTCCACTTAAAAAATCACGTTAATTCGTCGCTGCCGTGAAAGACGGACAAACAAACAGACATTTCCCATTTATAATATTAGTATGGATAGTATAGTTGCTTTAGCAACGTAAACCATGGTCTGTCACCATGATTGTTGGTTAAGAATATTGACGTAGACAACTTTTAGCATGGGACTAACTGAAATACCAATAAATACCAATACAATGAGGATTACCGCGAGTTGATTTTCCTCTAGAGGCGCTAGGGGAACGTGGGTGCTGCGGGAACATTTCAAACGTGACTTTGACAATTCTTTCATACTGACACAGGACCCACGCATGAGTGGCGCTGCCTGGTGAGCGACAACACGGTAGCTCCCACTCCTAAGAAAATTATCACCATTCCAAAATAGATTGCGGTCTTGGACTCTTAACTAGTATGTCGTAGATATTCACCTAGATAATAGAAAAACTTGTGGCGTCTTTGAATTTTTATTTCCTCCATTAAATTAAGATAGTTTCACCTATTCAAAGACCGTCGGTTACCATTGGAACTACGTCCTATTTTTATCTTATTTGCAGCTTTATATCAAAGTAAAGGAAATGAAGTACACGTTATAAGGACGCCTAGTCTTTTCAAATAGCACCTGTCTTGCGGTGGGGGGTAAAAGAGGGGGGTCGCCGTAATATTTCATGCGCTAGGTACAATCTTCTGCTGGCAGCTGCCACTGTTGCAATGAACATTGCGCTCTTGAAAACTTCCTTTTCTTTAAATTGGATTCAATTATACCAAAGCACATGTAAGTAAGTTCATTGCTACATGTGCTTTGGTGTGATTTGGCATAGTATATATTTAGTAAGTAGACAATACAACCATAACTTGAAAAAATATTTCGGGCAAGCAGCAGTTTAATTTAATACAGTGCCAGATAACAAGAAACAAGATTTCGTAAAAACACCTTTAATTACATTTTACAAGCACTAAAAGTTCGACTTTACAAGTAAGTCGTGGCTAGGCGACAAAACCACCGACCAAACGAACCAAAGTAACCAAAAGTAATATAGCTCTCCGAATCGCTAAACTTAAGTGGCAGTGGGCGGGGCACGTAGAACCGATGGCCGTTGGGGCGGAAAGGTTCTCGAGTGGCGACCGCGTACCGGAAGGCGCAGCGTGGGTAGGCCCCCCACAAGGTGGACTGATGACCTGGTGAAGGTCGCAGGAGTCCGCTGGATGCGGGTGGCGCAGGACCGGTCACTGTGGAAATCTTTGGGGGAGGCCTATGTCCAGCAGTGGACGTCTTTCGGCTGAAATGATGATGATGGTGATGATGAGGCGACATAAAATCGCTTTTCATGCTCTAGGGCATAAAGTAACATCGCAGGTGGCACATGCCCATCGCGGCCCCGCGCCCTGCGCTCCCAGCTGCCTGCGAGCGGCACGCGGCGGGGAGTACCTATTCGCATTACAATCGAAGTGAAAAGCAGAATGTATAGGTACCTCAGGCATAAATACCCTTTTCATCCTCGATTACGTCATCTAAAATGGGTTACTTTATGGCCTTAATATACAATCTACTATTCTGGAATCATACACATCGAAGTGTCGAAGGAATCTTACCTAGCGCCAGCAAAGTCCCAGCGACCATATTGAACGCCCCTGATTGAACCCTCCTTATATCTCCCGATGAAATGACCAGGCCGTGCAGTCCAATCCCAGCCAGCTCCGTGACGGAGGCTGCAGTGAGGGCAGACACGCCGCGCAGGGCGCAGTCGAGGAGAGATACCGTCGTGTTCTTGTTCTTGGCGCGCTGCTCTCGAAGATGGCGGCCGATTATCTGACCAAAAGGACTTAGGGTGAATAGAGAGAACGCTCAACAAATGCACATAGTACCCTAACCAATAAATATTGTGGGACAAATCGACCTAGTCCCACGGTTATCTAAATAAGTTTTGTGACGTGGGTACTAGATGATGATATATAAATCCTTAACATCCATAACTCAGGAACAAATATTCGTGATAAACACATAAATAAATGCTATGGATTCGAACCCGGTACCTCCTGCTTTGTAGGCAGGGCAGGGTCACTAGCGACTAGGCTAGGAGGCTGTTAAATGCTACTACGATTTATTTTAAGTGTATAGCTGCTTGCTTTTTTTATGTCAGAGTATCCTAAATAATGTTAGCCAACATTTAAATTATAACATCAGATATATATTAAACTTTAAGCTTGGCACAGAATGGGCTTTAGTTTAGTTTGTAGTTGTGATGTTATATATTCGGTAATTTAATTGATTGGTTTTTTGGTAGTCGATAGTTTTTGTAGATAGATTATGTAATTTATTAATGTTTAATTGAATATTTTGAAGACTTGTAATGTTTAGAATATTTTATTTTAAGTGAATTGTACAGCCCTGACAATGTATGATTATTAATAAATAAATATTCCTAATTACTCAAGTTTAAGTACATATATAAATATATATTAAATGTAAATAATTCGGGAAATTCGCGATAAACCCGTTTTGTTCATAATAATTTGTACAAAACGAGAAAATGTAAAGTATTGTAAATAATTCAACCAAGTGGAACTATAAGCCACTCTAGAACCTTGTCAAAACGACAAGCAGTAAGAGATTTCTTACAATCGGATTTATAGCGTCACTATGACATAATTCTACAGTGGCCTAGGTTTCCAATTGGTTCACTGTACTACTTTAGAAAATGAGCTCAAGGAATTAAAATAAATCGTTTAAAGAAACCTATGTTACTTTTAATCATTGCAACTAGGCATTTTGTTATTTGATACTGATCATTTTATATATCTTTTAGTAGGAAGACCATTGGTACTTATGTGATTTTCTCGGCTCACGGTATATTTTGAAACAATTGCAAACACTTTTCCTGCTCCAAAATACTTTAAATTCCTTTCAATCCTTCAGAAACGTTTCATACCACACCGGCCGTCAGGCGTACGAAGAAGCGAGCGTGAGTGTCGCTAAGCCTACAGGGCTAATGTTTGCTTTCTCCGGAGAGTTCCCGTGTTTACATGAGCTTAGTGACCATGGTACTACGTACTCGTTGTTATAAATTGATCAACACATGTCAAGCGAAACTTAACCAAAATTGCGTGAGACACGTTACAACTAATAAACAGTTTTTAGTGGCTTGGCTACCATGTGCCATAACCAAGGAGGGTTAAACAAAAGGTGACAGGAAATTTTAATTTAAAGTTTTAATTTATTTTGTTTTTGTTTTAGTTTGTTTTTGTAACTTGCGATGTTTACCGATATACTTTTGTTTTAACATTTTCTCATGAAGTGAAATGTATGATTTCTTTTGAGAAATAAACTTCTTTAAACACAAAAATGCATCCACACACAGAAAATTTACTGTGAATTTGATGGTTTCCAATAATTTGGCACAAGGGCTTTCGTATTAACTTCAAATTGGTAGTACAAAAACGATTGTTAAATTAATTAATAAAATACTTATAGGAAAATTACGTCTCCAATAGGGATGGCGACTAGGTTAAAAAACTATAATTATATTTAGTCCGTCATTTAAATTATCTAAAACTATTATACACGTATTTTTTCCTTTTCCAAGTTAGTTAAGATTGACGAATATAAAGAGCATCAAAGTTAAAATGATCACCCCATCAAATGTGTGACGTCACGACTATGTAAGAATTGTGACGTCACGTGAAACCTGAATGCACTGTATTTGTGTAATTTTTTATTTGGCGAACAATAGAAAAAATATGCGTACGATATTTTTTAATAATCTAACAGATAGACTTAATTGTTTTATTTTGTCATCTAGCCTTGTACATGGTAGGAGCTGTAGATAGGGACTCATACGTAAATATCGCGACATTGATATGTTTTACTTGCGTTGTGTAAACCGGACATTAGACGTTAGAAACTGAGCATAAAGTACTTCGATTGTTGGACCCGGGTATGTCCTTAAACTACGTCCAACAAGTAAGGTAGGGCACAGCGAAACGTCATCTCGCTTGAATCTGGAGCAGCCTGACTGGGGAAGTACCTCCACCTTACAGAATACCGAAGCCATAATAACATCACTACTTACTTTGTAGGTATGTGGTGTTGTGTTCCTCACGGTGAGTAAGGTTTCCAGAGCTCCAATCCCCCCAACCTCCCCCTTAATGACGATGACAGCGCAGATTAATAAGCTACCCCAGGAGGGTACCAGCTGCTCTAGCGCTGGAGAATCCCTTTCTGGGCTTCCATGCTCAGGTACTGTCGTGCCTGAGCGTGGACGCCGAGAGCGCCCCGTTTCGTACTCTGGGGGGGGCAAATCCGCGCTCCGCCATCCGCCATCCTCCCGAGGCAAGAGCAAGACGGCTACGGCAGCCCCTGCCACGCTCGCTGTGGATTTCTGCAACATCAGGGGTTTGCATTCTAATCTTAATGCTGTCCATCATCACCTCGAGACAGCTAAGCCGGCCTTGCTTTTTCTGACAGAGACGCAGATATCGTCTCCAGCGGACACAAAATACCTCTCCTACCCTGGGTACGAACTAGAGCATTCCTTTCTGCCTAGGGCTGGAGTGTGTGTGTACGTTAGAGGCGATATCAGTTCTCGTCGCCTCAGCAATCTTGAAGGTAGGGACCTTTCCACCTTATGGCTACGTGTTGATTGTGATGATCATCCTCGCGTCTATTCGTGCCTCTATAGGTCCCATAGCGGTGATGCCGAAACTGACCGACTCTTGGAGCAGATTCAAACGGCTGTGGATTCAGTGCAGCAGCAGATCCCATCCGCTGAGATCATCGTTCTTGGCGATTTTAACGCCCATAATGCCGAATGGCTGGGCTCCAGCAAGACTGATCATGCGGGGAGATCTGTTCACGACTTTGCTCTGACCTACGGCTTGACACAACTGGTTACTGCGCCTACGCGAATCCCAGATGTGGAGAGCCAGGAACCTTCCCTGTTGGACCTTCTGCTGACTTCTCACCCGGTTGGCTATGATGTATCCGTTGCAGCCCCTCTCGGTTCCTCGGATCATTGCCTCATCCGGAGTACAGTGCCTCTCACGTGCCCGCCGCGTCGGCGAGTTGCTTGTAGCCGCCGTGTGTGGCACTATAAGTCAGCAGACTGGGACGGGATGCGGGTGTTCTTTGCGTCTTACCCGTGGGGGCAGGTTTGCTTCACGCCGGATGATCCTGATATCGCTGCTGACTCTGTTGCTGACGTGGTGCTTCAGGGAATGGAACTTTTCGTTCCATCCTCTGCGGTACCTGTTGGTGGCAAAACCCAGCCTTGGTTTGATCGCTCCTGCAAAAAGGCGTCTCGCCGAAAGCTGGAGTGCTACCAAGCCTGGGTAAATGCAGCGGCGGTACAGGATGTAAAGACCAGCGCTTTAAAAAAGGAGTTTAACTTTGCCTCCAGGTCCTTCAAAAGAGCCACTGCCAGAGCAAAGTCGTTGCACATTGGTAGGATTGGCGAGAAACTAGAGCGTCTCCCCTCGGGAACTCGTGCGTTCTGGTCTCTTGCCAAAGCTATCCAGGGGAATTTCTGCACGCCGTCTTTTCCACCTCTGCACACGGGAAATGATTCGTTGGCCCACGACGCAAAAGACAAAGCCGATCTACTGGGTAAGCTTTTTGCGTCCAACTCGACTTTGGATGACGGGGGACAAGCGCCGCCGACTATACCGCGGTGCGAAAGCTGTATGCCAGATGTACAGTTCCGCCAAAGCTTTGTGCGTAAGGCTCTTCGCTCCCTCGACACCCATAAGTCCAGTGGGCCTGATGGAATCCCTGCAATTGTTCTCAAGATGTGTGCTCCTGAGTTGGCGCCGGTCTTAACGCGTCTTTTTCGGCTCTCCTACTCTTCTGGCGTAGTCCCGACTTCGTGGAAGTCAGCTTTGGTGCACCCGATCCCTAAAAAAGGCGACCGCTCAAATCCATCCGACTACAGGCCGATAGCTATAACCTCCCTTTTCTCTAAGATTATGGAGTCCATCATCAATCGTCAGCTCCTCTGGTACCTAGAGGATCACCAGCTGCTGAGTGACCAACAATACGGTTTCCGTAGGGGTCGTTCGGCTGGTGATCTTTTAGTTTACCTGACACATTGCTGGGCACAGGCGATAGAGAGTAAAGGTGAGGCACTGGCAGTTAGTTTGGATGTAGCGAAGGCCTTCGATCGCGTTTGGCACAAAGCACTTCTTTCGAAACTTCCATGCTATGGGCTCCCCGGGAAATTATGCGAATGGGTCAGCAGTTTTCTAGCAGACAGAAGCATTAAGGTCCTAGTTGACGGTGAATGCTCAGACTCAATGTCTGTGAATGCTGGTGTCCCTCAAGGCTGTGTGCTATCACCCACGCTATTCCTCCTGCATATCAATGACATGTTGCAAACTAGCGGCATTCATTGTTATGCTGATGATAGTACGGGTGATGCCTCCTACACCGGCCGCGCCAATATTTCCCGGGAAAACGTCATTGAGAGCCGGAACAAACTTGTGTCCGAAATTGAGACCTCCCTAAAAGAAGTCTCAGATTGGGGTCGACTTAATTTGGTCCATTTTAACCCTACAAAGACACAGGTTTGCGCGTTCACCGCAAAAAAACTTCCGTTCGTCGCGTCACCTCGTTTTGAGAGCACTCCCCTATCTGCCACAGCCAGTATTGGAATCCTTGGCGTTGACATCTCGAGTGAAGTCCAGTTCCGCGGCCACCTAGAGGGTAAGGCCAAATTGGCCTCGAAGAAGCTCGGTGTGCTCAATAGATCGAGGCAGTATTTCACGCCGGCCCATCGCCTACAGCTTTATAAGGCGCAGGTTCGCCCGCATATGGAATACTGCTCTCATCTTTGGGCAGGGGCACCTAAGTACCAGCTTCTTCCTCTAGACCGCATCCAACGGAGAGCAGCTCGAATTGTCAACTGCCAACGTATTTCTGATCGGCTTGATCCCTTGGCGCTGCGTAGAGATGTGGCCTCACTCTGTATTTTCTATCGCATGTATTATGGGGAGTGTTCCGAGGAATTGTTCGGATTAATCCCTGTCGCTTCTTTCCGCCATCGCCCTACGCGACAATATTTCCACTCTCACCATTTAGATGGTTGGCAGTCCTCAACTGTGCGCTTTTCCCGAAACTTCCTGCCTCGCACAGCTAAACTGTGGAACGAACTGTCGCCAGCGGTGTTTCCGGACCGATACGACCTTCAAACCTTCAAGAAAAGAGCGTACTCCCACCTTAAAGGCCGGCAACGCACTTGCGACACCTCTGGTGTTGCGGGTGTCCATGGACGACGTTAATCGCTTACCATCAGGTGATTCGTTTGCTCGTTTGCCCCCTATAGCATAAAAATAAAAAAAATAAAAAAACTGTTCCACTGTAGTTTAAAAAGTCGTTACGGTGAGAAGCTACGAGTAGTTTCACATAACAGGAAAGATTGAATAGAACAGAGCTGAATACGAGGCAAAAATATTTTAAAGGATTTTGTGTCGTTTCCTGGTAATATTTAACTACTGAGAGCAACAATCCTATTAAGTTAGATAGCGTATATTATCTTTGTTTCTAAATCAAGGCGCCTGGCAGTAACTCATCAGTAGAGGTCAGAGATTGCCTTTAGCTTGTATACCTTATTTCAGAGCTAGCTCTTATCTATTCCAATTTACATGCATGAATGCAAACTAAACTAAAAGTAACGAGATAGATTATTTAATGTATTTGTTTAAGGATACGTTCGTTTTTGTAGAATCGTCATACGCTTAATTAAGATGATCCTAATTAGACATGTAATTTTCAATTATCGTTTTAATTAACGCCTCTTAAATCACATTTCAATTCCATTCAGATAGTCCTTACTATGCACCGTGTATGCTAACATCAAAGCTTCATTCTCACCAAAATCCTACTTCATGAGAATTGGCGTAAAGTGCCAAACTGTTCTAATTGGTGACGGAGCAGACGGTTATAGCCAGCCCCTTTTGTCAACACCACCCTTTTCAATGTCCTGAATCACGCAGGTGCCAATCGATAAGCGTTGTGTGCCCATCTACGTTGGATTGGTTTACTAGGGATACTCGAATTCGATTTAGATTTTTAAAATTGTAGTACGAGCTGGCAAACATGGTAAGCCGCGAGTACTACTTAATAATTTGTTGTACCTAAGTTCGTACACCAATATACGACGCGAACTCCTATAGGCTTTATGCGATCCAGCGACGGGTGGACGACTACATACTTACATAGTGAGTTAGTACAATTTCGTTGGCATTAAAACGCTCAAGCTCAAGCGTGGCTTGAAAATGTTGAAAATAGGTATTGAAATTGTTTCTTTTGCTTTCCTAACCAAACCTGTAACGTCTCGACACCCTTGAGCCACTCACATCGGTGGTACTACGACAGCAGTTTCAGGGGCCCACCTAGACGGCAGCAAGTCACTGCCTCGATAGCATGTGTTAACATTGTTGGTGTCAGGGTTCAGTGACCCCATCGTTTAATCCAGCCAAAGGCCAGCATAGGTATAACATAGTTTCTTTCTCATTTAATTTACAACAGCCCCGACGCCGGCTGGGACCGGTCACGAATATCTATTGATACCCCTGTCAATGGGTTCTCCGGTTTCCGTTAAATAAAAGTTTGTAAAAAAATGCATGTATCTATTATTAACGAAGAATAATCTTGCCATACGATAAATAATAATTCCTACACGCCAATTAAGCCTATAATCCAAAAGAAGTAAGATTTGTATTAGGTAGGTACATAGATTGATAGATTACTATCTTTTTCATCCTAGCGTTATCCCAGCCGAATCGCGAATCGGTAAATATCAAATTATATTTCGCACATAAGTTCCAAAAAAATCCTTAGTGCATTTGGTACGAGCTCGGTCTTGAACCCACAACTCTCTCCCTCTCGAACCTCTCTATATTTAAAGCTTATATATTTGAGATAGGATAAAGTTTGTTTTTAAAAATAAAGCAAATGATTTTTCATTCACTTTTGATTTAACGCTGACACAATTTTACTGCATCTTTGCGTAGACATATTTACTAAACTGTACATTATTGTAGATTATAAATATAAGACTATTGTAGACACCCTCTTTGAGATAATAATTACAAGCATCTTGTATATCTTTGCAAAGAATTGTGGACGTCACACATTTAACCGTAACTATAGTTTTTGTTGAATAAACTATACGCCCTCTTAACGATTACGATAAAATTGCAAAAGCTGGTCCAAATAAGATTTAAAACTCCTTCTTTATTTTAATAAACCTTTAGGTGAGACTTTGTAGTAGGGGCCAGAACGGGTCAGGTAGTGTCTGGCGACCACCGGTATAGAACAAACACGGTTTTAATAAACACCCGAAACCCTCACGGGCTCTCGGATATCCGACAACGGTCTTCTGCCTCAGAGATTACCGTATTGCAGCTGTACAGTTTAATTTAGGAACAGTATTCAATTACGTTATATATAAAATAAGGATTAAAGACTACGTAATATAGCAGATACTTGGAATACTGATAAGTTTTCCCTAAAATTTTACCAACTAGGCTAGGAGGCCGTAAAAATAAAATACAAAAACACAGACGTGAACATTGGCCTTGAACACTGAAAAATTGGCACCTCTCGTCCTCTTCCTCACCTCTTTATCACACTTGAGCGAAAGAGACGCAGATATCAACTACCGTAATCTCAACTGGCGTAAAGGACAAAATTACGAAATTGAGTTATGAATGAATTCCGTAGTCAACTAGGAACCCTTATAGGTTCGCCAAGTCTGTATGTCTGTCCAGCCGTCCGCGGATAATCTCAGTGACTGTAAGTACTAGAAAGCTGTAATTTTGTACGAATATGTATATCGCTCACGCCAACAAAGTGGTAAAATAAAAAGTGGTTATAACATTTTTAGGGTACCCCCCCCCCCCCGTACACGTACAGTGGGGGGTAGACTTAAAATGAACATTTGAACATCAAAGCTTACATACAGCGGTACTAGCCGGTGCTTATTTAATTAACATTTATATTGAATTCAGCACTTGGTACCTATTGAATTTTAACTCTGAATAACTAGTAGTTAGATCCGAATTGGTAACCAGTCGATCACAAGATTCTACTTTGCCCCTTATTACACCGTTTCTCATTTTCGTTGCATGCATTGTTTATGTTTACCTATAATAAGTTATACATTTAGCAAAACTATTGTACCTATCTAAATTAAGACAGAATTATTGTAATATCTGTTGGTGAACCTATGGAAATAAAAATTGCCACCTCATGAATTGCAAAAATAACATCTACAACTTGGCCAGGGTTAAACCGTACCCAAAGGGTAGAAAACGGAAGACTTGTTATTGAGACTCCGCTGTCCGTCTGTCTGTCTATCCGTCTGTCACCAGGCTGTATCTCATAAACCGTGATAGTCAGACAGTTGAAGTTTTCACAGATGATGGATGTTTGTTTCACTATAACAACAAATACTAAAAAAATTGGGGACATATGTACATATAGGTTAGGCCCTATGGGGTATGGGGGGTTAAGATAGTTTTAGTTTTCATTTAGTATCTTTTTTTCCCCCTTTTTTTTACTTCCTTTTTTCTATTATTTATGTTCCTTTTTATAATTGTTAATTTTTATTGTATTTAATTTCGGTTTATTGTTACCGTTGTTATTTAAAACGTGATTTGTTTGCCGTTTTTATAGATAGATAAAGGTACGGAACCCTTCGTGGCCAGCCTATTTTTATTCTACTGTTTTTGTGAGTACCCATTTTGACTATGCATTGACAAAAAAGGGTCCCCCCCTCCTCATTCTACAGGTAATTTACATGTGCCACAACAGGATTACTGTAACTAGCTACAACAGTCACCCCTTGTTGTTTGAGCAACTTCGTACTCAAGGCAGCCATTTGCATCATATAAACAACACATGCTATTTCCAAACAACACGAGCAGTTGGAACTTTGTAATAGTAAACTATGAGTAAAGTTCGCTCGATAACGTCAGAACAGCATATTTAAGGATGACTCACACTAGGACGAGACGGGACGGGGCGGGACGGGACGGGACGATCTGTCAATTACTATAGAAAGATTCACGTGACAGCTCGGAGCCCTCGGATGTCACGTGACGCTTTCTATAAAAACTGACTGATCGTCCCGTCCCGCCCCGTTCTAGTGTGAGTTGTCCCTTAAAGCCCTTTCTGGTCCCAATAACCTTCGATCTGTATCTCTTAGTTTTTGAATCTTTTTATGGTTTACTACATTAGCCTCAAGAAAATTAGCTTATCATATTTATTTTAAATTGTCCTGTCTTCGCGATATACGGCATCAAATTTGTGGGAATTTTAGTCCAAAATAACAGTTGTTAGTGCTCCGTCCAAAACTTGGTCAACATTAATGGGACCGGTCCGTCACTGGAAATCAGTTAAACTCGTTTATCTGAAAGGCTGTTAGACGTAGAAAGCTGAAATTTGGAATAGGTATAGCAAATTGACAAACTTAGGTCAAAATGCCTTATATTTTTGTATATAGGTACATACTTTTTGAACCCATAATATTCAATATAAAATCTCTCTTCGAACAGTTATTTGTAGGTATTACGTATATAACAGAATAACACTCTTTAGAACGTCGAACAATGTGCTTTTTTAGACCATTTTTTAAATAATCACGAAAAAAGTTTTTTTTTTTCGGACATCGTCACTCTGTCAACAGTAGCACCACACCCTCACCAGAAGGCCTAGTATAAAAATTGTACGACATTAACTCCTCGACCGCGTTAGCGTATCGGGAGTTCAAATTATGTTTGCCGTGTATTTAAATCATCCGGCAACTTTCATATTTTGACCCCTCGATACGCTAACGCGGTCGAGGAGTTAATGTCGTACAACTTTTATACTAGGCCTTCTGTAGCGCAGTGTGGTCGCCCGCGCAGCGCAGCGTGTGCGGCATATCGCATGAGCAGTCAACAGCCGAGTGCGCGCTTAGCCCGGGAAAACTTCACTCTGCCTACAGTAGCACTACACCCTCACCTGTAGCGCAGTGTGGTCGCCCGCGTAGCGCAGCGTGTGCGGCAGATCGCGTGAGCAGTTAGCGGCCGAGTGCGCGCTTAGCACGGGACAACGTCACTCCGCCTACAGTAGCACCACACCCTCACCTGTAGCGCAGTGTGGTCGCCCGCGCAGCGTAGCGTGTGCGGCAGATCGCAGGAGCACTCAGCGGCCGGGCGCGCGCTGAGCCCGGGGCAGCGCCACTCCGCGCCCACGCTCGCCAACAGTAGTGCCACACCCACCAATAACCACATTCTGAAACAAAGATAATGTGTGTTCAGATTGCGTGTCAAAAGTCAAATGTAAAGTTTATTAGATATTGATGTATACCCCGAAGCATGACAAGTCTCAATTGCCTTTGCGTAGTCACTAGTTTTTCGGGATCCGTACCTAAATGAAAAATGTAAATGTTAAAAAGGAACTCTTATGGCGCCGCTCTATTTGTCTGTAACATCGTAAAATATCTCGAAAGTTACTTCGGGCATTCTATCTATACCGTGCAAACGAGTGACCCAATCTGTCGATACATGGGGCTGACGTCGAATTACTTCGAATTGCAGTTTATTGCATTACGTTTATGGATATAACTAAAAGTTGTTACGGATCTATCCGCACTTTAAAGGTTTTTTTCGTAAACGATATTTAGATGACCCCACAAAAGATAAGTATTGTACCATGTTTGTCCATCCATGTATGGACGCATATTTCATGAACCTGCGACTATCTCCTTAAATTAAAGAGCTCTTTTGACCATGCGACACGTTCAGTGCATCGTGACATTCGGAATCTCCTATTTATTGGC
The DNA here is from genome assembly GCA_949128165.1 of Lathronympha strigana. Lineage (NCBI taxonomy): Eukaryota > Metazoa > Arthropoda > Insecta > Lepidoptera > Tortricidae > Lathronympha > Lathronympha strigana. The sequence continues at coordinate 2,692,104 of OX421903.1, forward strand.
CCGTCTCTAGTCCAAACACCATAATGGTATACTCCGAGGCATGTCAAGTTCGTGTCACAACTTTGGTTTTAAATTGGGTTTTAAACCAGACATGGACTTTGGTGCTCCAAAGTCCTTCATTATTTACTGATATCTGGAGCCAAAGGAACCCCTGAGCTCTATCATCTACCACATGTAGATGGTTGAGCAAGCTCTTGAGTAGTACAGTAAAGAACTATCAAAAGATCCCCATGTGTCGAAGTACATCTGCTATATATAATTCTCTAGGCAATACACAAGTGTCGGTAAGACAATTTCTCATAGAATTTTCCATTCAATCACTAAACTCCAGGACTGACCGCCTCATAAAGCTGCGCAAGAACTTTCCAAAAGCGTAATTTAATACAATAGTCGAGCGTTGCGTATAAAGGCCGGGCTGAGAGGCAATTCCGCCGGTAATCTGTAGTACTTGTATAAGAATCGCCGCTGCAACGCGTGTGGCGACGACGTAATGGGACATTTCCACTGAGCGACGGTCTCACGGACCGTGCGAGCCGGTCCAAGGCAGCAGCGAATTGCCGGCCGGGCAACCCGTCGGGATAGTGGGTATATCCACCGGGCATCCGCGAGACAAATTTCCAATACATTAATTGGCAGATCCGGCGGATATGCCCAAACTTATGGCCAGCAATTGGCTCTCGTAGAAAAAAAAACTAAATTACAATAGCTACACCGTCATTCAGTAAGTTAAAACGGACAATAACCATATTGACAGGGCTGTCAATCATCTTTTGTTTCTAAAATACGCAGCCAAATCGGTGACTCCGTTTGTGAGTTACGATCCCACGGCCGCAGATTCACTCGCTACACTTTTCCTTTAGAGATTAAAATTATTGCATTTGTTATTAACAAGGTTATATTATTATATGCTCTCATTGTTAAAGAATGCTAGAATAAAAGGATAACACTATTTAATATAGAACATATATTCGCATACCAAACAGTGGGTTAGGTTTGGTTCAGACTGTGAACCTAACCTAACCCACTGTTTAATTTGTGCGAATATTCGAACAAATTAAATTCGGCCAAATCAAATTATGCTAAACTCGACTATGCCATAACAGTTTATGCGTAAAACCAATTATGACTATACTGGTTATGCCAAATAGAATTTATGCATACAAAAATTATGCGAAGGCAAGGAGAACCCCCTTTGACAGCTATGATGACACAATCAGACACTTGATTACACGTCAAACTGCTCGTCTGTAATTGGACATTCTCACTGCAGGAGCGAACATATCACTATAACTCGTAAAACTGCGTGCAAAACTATAGACTTTATCATCCGAATAGCCACCCAATTTACAAGGCCTAGTCCTGCGTTCACGTATTTATGAATCGGCTTCATTTAGGTAGGTATGATTTAAACAGCCATTTACTCGTAAAACAGATTGTCGTCGTACTTATCAGTAAAATGATAAAATCATGCGCACTTTAAAGATATGCAGGATAAAATATTATTCAGCGCATATTTTATTATTTGTCCTTTATACAACGGATTGGATTGGCAAAAACATACGCTGTTGAAAGATTGTTAACAATAGAATAAGGGCAATTCGCGATACAATTGACAGTACTTGGTGACGGGCCAACGTTAACTTATACTCTGTTTCGTCTCGATTATTAAAACTACACCCGGACTCGCTTGTGACTCGGACACTCAGCCACACTTTGAGAATAAGGGCGAGGCGCGACACTATTGATAGTACTGGGTGACGGACGAACGTTGACTTATACTCTGGAAGTGTCCCAATATCTCGATTATCTAAATGATACGAGATAATCCTTTATTTTATACACTTGGGTGATATTTAGGTGATAAAATGCTGTCTGGGTCTGACAGCGTGAATAGGTAGGTCTAAATATACGGGTTGGTTTTGTTAGGCCTCAACATACTTTTAAGTGAGTGTGTATCATATATTCTTTTTACAATTGAGCTAACAATAAAGCGAAAAAAATAACTTTTTTAGGAATTTTAAGCCCCATCTTCAAAGCAGCCTGTATAACACTTATTATACATTTTAGAGCGTGTAATACCAAGCTCAGTAACGAAACATTTTAGTGCCTCATCACGGCACTTGACAAATTAAAGCCACTCTCGGTTGATTACACTTTGCTACGTACTACATAAACTTGAATATTATGCTTCGGAGTTTATATGTAAATTATTTAAAAGTTACATGCAGGAAATAATGGGTAGCTTTTATCATCATCATCACCTTCCACTAGGATTAAGAGGCATAACGCCTTTAAAAAAATATTTTACTCAAATTATGATTGTCGGTTATCGATAAGGCTACTGTCATAAATAATCACTTAGAAATCAACCTCATCATAACCGACAATGTTACATTTAGCCTGGCAACGTCACATATAGGTAATTTTAACCAACTGTTACATTTATGCAGGGGGATTTCAGCCATTGGTTAAACACTGACATCCCACATGGAGCAACATCTCAGTAATGTTCTCTATTTTTTTGGATAACAACAAAAAATAACAGAAATTATTGACAAACAAAAGTTATTTCCAAAAATCGACAACAAAAGTAAACATACTGTATAAATTTATCTTTGGCAGTGTTTTTGGCGGTAGCATATTAGTGACGCTGTTGATTTGATGATGACATTGAAATTTGTCAACAGTCAAATGTTATAACATAAGTGTCATAAATAAAAAGGATAACCAAACTTTTTCAGACTTTCAGAACGATTATTTCTAAAAATATTCGATTAAACATTTTTTTTTTATAACTTAAACTTACTTTATTTTTAAAGACCTATCAGACGATACGCCACAAGTATATTTTTAGCAAAAATTTTTTTTTTACATTTAATTACATGTATGTATAATTATCAATATATGATATGTGGGTATATAAAACAATATACATTATTCAATTTTTAAAGCACGAATCAAATCATTTATTAAATGTAATATATGTAGTATATGTAGGGCGTCTGCCGCGAAAGCAGGAGGTCGCTGGTTCGATCCCAGCCCTGCTCACCGGGGACCTTGGTCACTTTTTCTTTAGTATATGACATCTCTTTCAATTAATAATATACATTATTATTTTCTTAAAAATATCTTGCAGGGTCAAATTATTAAAAGTGCCAAAACCAAAATCTTTTTTGCACGAGCAACTTAAGGTTTTTTTTGTGTACAACTAACCAATACTTACTAAATAAGATATTATAATCTAAGTATTCGATATTTTTTCCGAACTTAAACATGAACGAGAGTCGACTAAAAATTTAACTAAAGTTGGTTCAAAAGTCGTTATAATCAAACAAAATTAATTATGTAACGAGGCCGCTAATTGATTAAAAAGCCAACGTAATTAAAACCAACCATACATAAATGATCAGGTTAAACAGTTCGGCTGCGGCGCTAAAAACATTGTAAACTTCTACCAGAGAAAGTGTAAGTAAGAAAGACTGCCCAATTGCCCGGAGGTGTATCCGTATGGCAATAGTCATTAAAACCGACCGAGTCATTAAATGATCAGGTTAAGTTTAGTAGTCGGGTGGGTAAACTGCTACCAAAGACAGTGTAAGGAAGAAAGACTACCCACTGCTTTGAGATAATTCTATTGCACTTGTAATTAAAACTGTATATACATAAATGATCAGGTTAAACACTTTGGCCCCGGCGCTGATAACTTCGGCCAGAGATGAAGTAGATAAGGAAGTTTGTCAACCTTTATGGGGATCCTTATAAATAATGTACCAAAAATGCTGGTGATTCGTTTAAGGTCGTAATCTACTGATTATTGGGATTTGAGCAGGAAAAATATAAAGAAAAAAAATTCTGATTCGAAAAAAAAAAAATTGTTTCTACGGATGGATAGCTTATTGGGACGACTACCATACGATACACGTACCATACTAAAAACAATAAAATTGTCGATTTTTTTCTTATTGTTTTTTAATGCAACCATGATACTATATTACCATGTAGTTTTATCATGTCCTGTTTTCCTCCATCCGCGTTTTAAATCGGGGATTTTAACTGACAAAGCTGTAAAATAAAACCATTTTTGGGTATCAGCCCTGCTTACCCTAACACTATTGTAGGTATATAAATTAGCAAGTGATGAGAAGGCACACAGGCTTGGTTACAATGTGAAACTGTCAGATACCCTGTGTCCCTTCCTCCGCCAGGTTAGTACCATGGCGTAGATCCCACCACTATTTTGACATCGTGTACGACAGCATGTAACCATTAAACATGTAAACAGTTAAACGAAAGAAATAGAACATATTTTTGATAGTTTCAATAAAATTAAAAAGTGCAATTTTTAAAGGACTAATCAAATCATGGTTTTGATTCCTGTTTTTATGTAGTCACAGTACTATATAATAATATATGTAAATTATAAATTGAAAGAGATGTCATATATTTACGGAAAAGTGGCCAAAGCTCCAGTGCCCAGGGCTGCCGCGAATGCAGGATGTCGCTGGTTCGTTTCCGGCCCCAGGCAATGGGAGAATTGGTCACATTTCAGTTGTATATGACATCTCTTTCAATTTATTAAATTAAATGAATCACAGACTTGCTAACGGCCATATATATGTCAAACACAATAAGGATGAACGTATCTCGGTTCATTATTGACCCTCTTTATTTTCCCTCGTCTCTGCGTTTATCGACTTAATTACTCCAATTTGCGACCAACGACGAATAAATAAGGGTATCCACAAATTAACAACGTAGCCGGGAAGTGTTTCAACAGCCACCTTTTTACATGACTGCCCTAAACAAAAAGAGTGTTATGTATTAGGGGTTCATGTATCCAAAATTTTCCAAAAGTTTCTGTGTGTCACCATAACTCTGGAATGCTTTAACCGATTTCGACAAATTAATTATGTTACCGCGAGTAACATAGGCTCTCGTCCTATTACTGTATTTTGTTTCGGTTGCAGTCGGGGGCCTTAATATAAAGTACTTATATTTTCCGTATTGAAAGGTCCTGCGATTGCAACCGAAACAAAATATAGTAATAGGACGAGAGCCTATGTGTAGATACACTCACAGTAATAAACCTAGAGAAACTTTTTTGCCTTATGTAATTGAACTTTTTTGCCTTATGTCACTGGAGTATAGAATTCAATGCACGTTTATGCGCCATTGTGCATTCGTCCCAGATGATGATCTTCGATTCGGATAAAACTTTGGCCATAGCAGAGCGCTTTGTAATGTTGCATGTTGGTGCTTCAATAGATTGAAGATTTAACGGCAATTTTAATGCAGAATGTGCCGTACGACATCCTTCTAGCAATGTGGCTGCTATTCCAGAAGAAGCAACTGCAACCGCAATGTTGGATCTTGAACGAACAATGGCTAAAACTACTGACATGAGGAATGTCTTACCAGTTCTACCAGGGGCATCCAGGAAATATAAACCACCGTTTCCATCATCAATTGCCTTCATTAATGTATCATAAACTTCCTTTTGTTGGGGATTCATCAGGGGTACATTCGTTTGAACACGACTTTCTTTTATATATATATATATATATATTTTTTATAAAAACAATTACAAAAACAGTATAAACATAACATATATCAGTATCGTTAAACCAATGTGGTTTGTCTCGATACTCGAATTCCACTTAAATATTTGGTAACAATAAAAATCTTACCCACTTAAACTTTATATATATAGATACTCTTATACTTTATATATGTATATAGATACTTAATTTATCAACCCGCAAGTATCTTCCTTCTAATAAAAAAAGAATGATTCAAATCGATTCACGCGATCATAAGTTACCCCCGAAAACCCAACATACATAGCCCGTCTAGTTTGTATAAATTAGTAACCCAATTTCCCGAGAGATGGCGCTGTACCGTGGTCTACTTCGCGCTGTTAAGATTTTTTCGGCGTTGATCAGGTCGGGACGGGTGTGATCGAGAGTATCATCGAATTATTGAGTATTATAAACCTTAAGCTTTTTAAGGTCAAGGCCAGTTTTTTTTGGTAATAATGATATTTTTATTTATATCGCACAATAATCAGCGGTGCCGATAGCCCATAGACGAAAATATCAGTAATATAATGTTGATGATTGTCACCGTGGTGATATTGGGGTCTGGAGAAACACGGTGTGAACCATGTCACTGTCCAGTGTGGGAACAGGCTGTTTGTAAGGAGCCTTAAGAGGTCTTTTGAAATCGGTTAACGGCTCCATATATCAAGAGGAAGTGCGCCTGACATGGGCCGCGCGAAGTACCATCTTCTATTCACAATTCCCTGACCAATTCTCAACCTTATCTCCACGAAATAAAGTCTATCAAAGTTAAATGTGTTATGTTAGTGCCCTACAAACAATGTTTAAGGTCCTTTCGTTTGCAGCGATTATGAAAGGTTGTAAAAACGTCCGTTGTGCCCTTTGTGTAAAGGGTTTGCATTATTTTAATAAGGGACCGGTTTCCTTTGATTGTGATGTACTTTAAAAGCTTTTTGCGTGAAAGGAATTTATGGTAGTTAATTGTGTTAATTTAAACAATGGGATACTTTTCGAATTTTTGTAAGATAATTAATTAACTTGTGGTGCGCCCCGGGCGTGAACTCGCTACACTTATATTTAAGCAACCCCTCAATCGAAATGGCTTATATTTAAATTTAAAATTCATATTTATCTCATCTAACGACTTGCCAAATATCACGACGATCCGATCTCCGACATTCGAGTTACATACAAATGAAGAATTGTCGAAGTAGTTTGGGAGAACATAAAACGGCGATTACTTGCATAAAACTTGGTGGATCACAATGGCTTTGCTATGAAATATAGAATAATTTTGAGAGTCATTAATATTGTCTTCTGTTACCGATTGTTATTCATTGACACTTTAGAACGGATTAATCACATTTATTAACACCATGACCCTACGTTTCGAGCTATTTACAGCACTCGTTTTCACAGGGTTAAGAATAGATGATGACTGCGAGAATACGAATTCTCCCCGTCAATCAATAAAGTTACTTGTGCAAACTAACAGCACAACTTAATTTTGAAAGTTTTTGTCAATGCTTAAAGTAATGTCTCACAATACTTCAATAAACTTACTATTAAGTAGCTAACTAATTTTTTTTTTAATGAACTACAAACCCCTTACAGAAAATGGATGAATCTGAGTGCCTAGTACCTGAAAGCTTAGTTTTTTTAAAAGCAGTTCACGGTTGGTTTTTTATGTTTCGTTATAGATTAGCTTCTTGTTCATGACCATTAATTTTCTCGAGCCTTTGTAAATTATTTTATATTTGTAACAAAAACAATATGGATGAAAAACTACTACATATTTATTTTAGTCCGTCAGTTAGATTATCCAAAATTATTAGACATGTATTTTTCCTTTTCCAAGATAACTAAAACTGGCGAAGAGCCTCAAACCGTGGTGGGAGTTGGTTACGTCACTATAACGTAAGAATTGTATCTAATTGTGACGTCACGCGAAACTTTAATGCACCGTATATCCGAAATTTTCATTAGACAAACAAAAAGAAATACCTGTCGAATATTTCTTAATTATCTAACAGTTAGCCTATTATCAAAAAGACGGATACCTAAAGGTCGACACGTTAGACCGGGACGGGACGGGACGGGAAAGGCCGGGACAATGTGTCAATTCCTAACGTGATTTCTAAGCTGTCACGCGATTTTGACTCATCTAGCGTTAGTCATCCTTATTCCTTTAGGTATAAAACATTTTTGTATTTAGTATTTTTTCTGTATGATTTAACGGAAATCCTTAAAATTGCTTTCTGTTACATTATTAAGCAGGGCTATTGTGACCTAATAGCATACAATTTATATGTATTTTAGTGATTTATATTGAGAAATCACACTTCATAAAACACTCAATATACCAAAGTTGAGAAAAAATATGTTTATGCCACACCTGACCATAAAGTGCTTTTTTCCGTTCGCGTAGCGTGCGGAAAAAACCGATTTCTGCCCAAGTGTAGGCATAAAATGATGTACCTAACACGTGAGGTAATAAATAAAGCCCTTGATCGCATATTTACGTCCCTCGCTTGCAGCTCGGGTCGCAACATCTGCGATCTCGGCCTAGTTTGTTTTACCGCACTAGTTAGTTAATGTACTATTTTTCCTCGTATTTTACGACGTTTTACAGTACATAAATTATGACTCTTTGAATTTTTGACGCAAGCACATAAAGTGCTCAATAGTGCGGTAATGTAGCACCATATATATTGTAAAAACAGTTTTAGCTATTTACTACCTCGAATTTAAGATGAAAGTATCATATATATTAAATAATTGTAATATTGTCTTCTGTTACCGCGATTGTTATTCATTGAAATTAAACACTTTAGAACGGATTAATCGCGTTTATTAACACCATGATCCTACGTTTCGAGCCCTTTACAGCACTCGTTTTCACAGGGTTAAGATGATGATGAAGATGATGATGGTTAAGATTAAGTACCGATACTTTCGTGACAATCAAAAGCGTGATAGTCAAAGACGTAAGGCCCCATAAAGACGATCATTTAATATTGTATATAAAAAAAACGTATTTGTATCAACAAAAAGTTGTATTGATGACAGCGCCATCTCTCTCGCCATACCGGAATCCCTAATTGGTTTGGATGGAAGTACTAAGCAGCGTCGCTTGTACTTAGAAAAATGGCCACGGGGCACGGGCGTCTTGCCTGTTACTAAGATTGAATATACTCGAGAAATTCGTCGGCATTTCGATAAGAGTTATAGCGTTAGCCGCGTAAGCTAAAGACCCGAGTTCGATCCTAGGATTGGCCTTCGTCGGTGTTGGTCTTTTTCTTTAGTTGACATATATTTTCAATTTATAATGGCATATGCTGTCTATCTGCCCCTTAAAAGCGTTGCAACACGCACGCATTAGCGACACAATTGTCAATTTGTGCGCCCCCGGGCTTCTGCAGTCAGATACGCACACGTCGCGGCCCGGCCCACATATTACGTTAAGGTTAGTAAACTTATACTTAAGAAAATATCTATAATATGTATCCGAATAAAATATACAACGATTTATGAAGGCCACGTTCACACTATAGCAATCAAATATATTTATGCAACAGTGATATAATAAGGGTAAATTATGAGCAGTTGCATACCCTAGTTTTTCTACGACAGCTAAAATAGCGTATCAAGCAAAATCTAGAAACGTGACAGACAAGGAAAGATGATGTGCCCACTATAGAAATTTAAAAAAAAAACAACAACAGTGCTCATATATTGTATGAAAATCCATAGAAGCAGTGTTCTTATGGAATACCATAGACAACGTTATAATGTATACTTTTTTAATATCGCTGGAGTTGAAAAACTACTATTGTTTTATGACCAACAATACTTATATTAAGCGACTACTCACGACCTAGACCATTAGATAAGTTCAATACAACAGGAGTCGCTTTCATACGATTTCCCTTCCGTCAAAAGATTATGCAGAACATGAGCAAACTAAATAAACCCGTTTAGGTAAAAGATCTGTGTTATGAAACTATCTTTCTTTGCTTTATCATTCAAAGGCTGAGAAACGTTTTAATATTAAACCGGGAAAGGCGAAACGTTGATTAAATCTCGCATTTGCCAATGAAACATTCTTAAATGCCTTTTCAAAACTATAGTTATAACTGTAGTTACGTAAAATTGTAATTGTATGAAGGACTGACTACTATTGAAAGTCGTATTCGACTTTACAATAATTTGATAGTTAGTATTCTGTCTTCGTTCTCTCCTTACTTTATTATTACTAAAAATTGAAAAGATGTCATATACTAAAGAAAAAGACAAACACCTACGGAGGCCAACACGAGAATCGAACTCGGGTCTTCAGCTTACACGGCTAACGCCATAACCACTAGGCCAACTGGTCTCGCCGAATGTCGGCGAACCCCTAAGTGCTTTGGATGGAAGTACAAAAGCAACGTCGCTTGGACTTAGAAAATGGCCACGGGCGTCTTGCCTGTTACTAAGATTGCATATACTCGAGAAATTCGCCAACGTTCGGTGAGACCAGTTGGCCTAGTGGTTATGGCGTTAGTCGCGTAAGCTGAAGACCTGACTGCGATTCTCAGATTGGCCTCCGTCGGTGTTTTTTTTTCTTTAGTGTATTCATGACATCTATTCCAATTTATAATTTATATATAGTAGTGTTACTACTTTAATAACAAATCAAAAAATAATAAATTAAATAATTTAATTTGTTTCAGCAAAAAGTTTTATTATTATTGCCCTATGATTAGCTATGTTCTGGAATAAAAAACCAGCCTAAAGCATGTCGGGCCCCGCCCCTTGTAAGGTTCCGTAGTTAACTGTCCGTAACAATAAGGGAACCTAGAAGGGGTTTCTAGTTCTAACAGTAACAGATTATGCGGACGGACAGACAGACAGACAGACATGGTGTAACTATAAGTGTTCCTAGGTTTAAAAATGAAAAACACGGAAGAATGTCAGTTGATATAGATATAGGTGCGACGACATGCGAAACGAGGAGAGCGTTAGGCAATAAAATAGAAATTTTGACTTATTGCGTCTTTAGAAAACTATAACATATTAGGTATTTATTTTAAGTTTATGTTTTAATAATTATTAATCCATAATTAAAAGTGGAAAAACTTATGACCTCGGGCGGGACTCGAACCCGAGACTGAGATACCACGCCTCATATAAGGAGGGACATGGTGGAGAAATTCGGGGCCACGGGTGTGGTCTCGGTAGCTCAGTGTCGCGAGTTCGAGTCCTGCCCAAGTCCGTAATTTTCTACATTTCCTTACTTTCTTAGAAATGTATGTTTTAATGTTTTTTGAGATTATCTTTAACTTGTGTTTATAACACAGTATTCATTATAACGTCATTCTCAACAACAAATAATATGCAAATCACACCAAACTCGAACCGAATCGTAGTACCGCACAGCAGTCTTATTAAATCTCAAGAAAACTCGCCGAGTCCGCGAGCGTCTTCTGTTTTTTTAACGACCCTCTCGGCTATTTATTGAAACGCTTGGAAACAAAAACGCTATTTGTGGAATGCGCTTTTTGAAGACCGTTCCGTTTGTGGCTAGTTCTGAAAGAGACAAGTTTCAAGAGATGTTTTTTGAAGCTTCGTTTGAATTTCAGGTTGCAATTTTATGGCGTCGTAATATTTTTCTTCTCTCTCTTCTCTTCAAGTTGTATTCCTCAATTCTGAGGGTCAATATGAATATTTTTCTTACGGAAGGAGATAGCACAGTTTGGCCAATTGACAGTTTTTGTCCAGCTAAATCTGCATTGATTTTGATAGCACAGACTTTATACCTTTTTTTATACCACGAAGGTGGCCAACAAGCATACGGCCCGCCTGATCCATGAACCAAGAGTATCGACCCCGAACGGCACAAGATACTCGTACTCTCTGCCTCAACCTAAAACACTTATTCCTATAGTTCATTTTTGAATGTGTACTACGTACGTACTGTATCTATTGTGGTGCGATATTTGATTCCCTCGGACTTCCTTAATTACAAAATGAGAATTAAGTACAACATACATCGCTTTCTTAGGCAATCCGCGACCGCCTGTAGCTCCTACAAAATTGCCAAGGGTATGCTCGGCCAATAAAGTATAACGTATTTTATCTTTGGAACTATATATTTTGTCGAACCCTCAAGTTAGTTCCTTTGTTTGTTCACATTATTTTAAAACGAGAATTTAGTAAAAGTACGATGATAAAATGAACTCATTTTCCTATTATCAAATTTTTACGTATTTCTTGATAAAAGCAAGGCAAGACGATGGTGAATAAAGTTCACTTTAATCCCTTGTATCACGGTGCAAAAGTGCTCACAGGTTAATTAACTCGACTGTACTTTGACTAAAGGAAGAAAAAAGTAGAAGCCGTATCATATGAAAAGGTCGAAGTCCTGGAGTAGGACAGAGAGAGCTGGAAGATATTCCACCAACAAGAGAATAGCTCTTATTATAACTAATATCTAAGACGGGATAATTACCATGTATGTTTGTTTTATTTAGCACCCAATATTTCGACACTGCTTGACGACACTTGCAAGCGCCATGTTCTCGGAGTGAACTGACAAGCTGCGAGTTTTTAGATGTGATCTACCCACACGCCATAGCGATCTACCCTACGGGTTCGCTTATTTTGTGTGTTGTCACTGGCACTACTACTGTCCGCTTTCTCACTCACTCATAAAAAATAATCATGAATAAAATCGTGGATACCTCTTATGTTAAGATGATGAAGAGCATTCAGTTACAATTCGCCCAAAATATGCACCTAACAATGATGTAAAACAACGACCCTAAGAAATTAATTAATTAAAGTCAATGGTAGCCTTATAATAATAACAGACTGCAATGAAATACGACTAAGAAACGAAAACGCTACACCAAAGATAAATAAAGACAACTGATGGCCCCGAAAGTCTCATCAGTGCTGAATCCACATACCACTCATACCGCATTATGAAGCATTCACAAATATGATTTGATCGCCTCACATAGGCAGTATTTTACTTGCGAACTTCTACTATTGTGTCAATACAACGTAGTACCGCCCTACACCATTTTATATGACAACATTCCAGGTTCACCCCTGTAACACATTAAGTAAATGTATCAGCGTCCTTGATCCTGTTACTTTCTGGGTTTGTCACATTCTGACATCGTCACTTATTGCATTTCGGGCTGCTCTGTACATTGCCGCAAGTTGACCACTAAGAAAGTATTGAATCAGGACCGATTGGCATAAAAAAGAGCACCTAAAAAATGTTTTTCTTTTCCATAACAGCCACAAAATGCACAAAGTGACATAGGACGAATACGACAAACTTGGAGAGTGACGTCCTCAGAAAATGGCAGAAAATGACCTATCTCGAAAGTTACTTTCTTAGAAAATAACGTGGGTGTAAGGGTGCAATGCCACGCAAAACTTAGTTTGACAGATCACTTTATTTCTCGATTTCTCGCAATACTGCGGCAATTAATCCAGTTGCATTGTCTTTACAGAGCCTAATCTTTTACGCCATTATTCTCAACTAAATTTCTAGCTATAACTTAGATCTATAAGTTTGATTCAAACTTATAGATCTAAATTATAGCTAGAAATTTAGTTGAGAATAATGGCACTAATAAAGGCACATAATAAAAACACTTAAGATAAACGGTAACATTTTTTTAAATATATTTTTTGCTTAAGCTAGTCTATAGCTACCAACTGCTTTTTTCCCGCCCAAAACTTTATTTTATTGCGAACTAGTTTAATAATTCCCATAATTTTTCTACACAGTTACTTACTATATTTGATCCTAGAGTAATATGCGGAACGCTTCTGAATAGACATCCAGTCTCTTTTATTCATTAGTCTTAAATTATACTCAAGTTGCATTCACGTAGCGAATAATTTTCAATAATTATTCCAATTACTTTCGCGCTCTCCTCGCGAACACGGTTTGTTTAAGAAATTCTATTCTCAAAGAACCTGTAGTTAAAGATTCTTACTTTACTAGACTCTTTTCTTTAAACATTCAAAGGTTCGCACACCGCTGCTCTGCTCGCTTTCGCCATGAAACTAGAAAGCTGTCATTTTGTATAGTATAAATATCAAGCACACTGAAAAAGCGGTAAAATAGACAGCTTTTTATGGTGTATTATTAAATGAATGAATACGAGTAACGACAGGAAATAAGTAACGCCTGATTCAATAAATTAATTATTTCCCGAAATAATCATTCGTAGATCGCTACGATTCGAATGCGGTCTACGCCGTAGCTATGAATCTACGCGAATCAACGCTTTCATATCATCATTTCAGCCGAAAGACGTCCACTGCTGGACATAGGCCTCCCCCAAAGATTTCCACAATGACCGGTCCTGCGCCACCCGCATCCAGCGGACGCCTGCGATCTTCACCAGGTCATCAGTTCACTTTATAGGGACCCACGCTGCGCCTTCCGGTACGCGGTCGCCACTCGAGAACCTTCTCGCCCGAAAGCCCGCCTTTCTGCCCTTTCCAAGAACGCTTTCACAGCCTTAAAATCGATTAAACTTAGCTTTAAAGTCCGACGACTCTAGAGTTTATTCTGGTTCAAAAGTTCTGAACCTCTAGCGGTAGACAACGCCAATTTCAATCGAATATTATACCTTAGCAAGGCACAGTCGCCATCAAAGCCTCTATTATCAAAGCGTTAGAGTGCATGTTCAAATATATGTAAGCACCTCGGCAGCTCAGATATATCTGATAGCAACTGTACTTAAAATCTCACTCACTTAATAAATTGCTATCCTATGTAAGTATGTCTGCGCCCAAACTTTCAGTTGAACAGTAAGAAACCTGCAAAACAAAGGAGCAAAAACAATAATGTTTGGAGTAAGTTATTATGTACGAAACAATCTGGAATAGCGGCGGGCGAAGTTGCATTTCACAGAAGCCAGCTTATTTGAATACTTGATTGCGCATTCACTTTAAGAAATAGTCGAACAAAATATTTTGTGTTTTTGTTACAAACTAATTGTGTTTGTGTGCTGTTTGTAAATAAACTAGAAACACTTGGTAAATATGTTCATACTGCGCCGTACAATTACTTATTTCTAACGAAAAGTTATTAATTAATAGTTATATATGATACAAGTGCAGAAAGTAGGCTTTATCCCGACGAGTGTCGCTTACTATAAAACACGAACGAAGTGAATATTTTAAACCGACACGAGTTGGAAAAAAGCCTACATTTCAACATTTTACAATGCATCAGGGTGCGTAGCCAAGATGCCAATCGCTCACGCTCAGTCGCTAACGAAAGGCAACTGTCATTGTCACACTAATAAGGAAGAGTGATAGAGAGAGGTAGATACGATACGTTATTAAGCGTGAGCGATTGGCATCTTGGCTACGCACGCAGCTCGGAAAGCCGCTACAATTTTCTGAATGAAAGGTCCATATCTTATCTTACCAGACTGAATATTACAAGTAATATAAACTCCATTGACAAGCTTATTATTACGTATTTTAAAAAATCATAGATTTTTAAAACAGCACCCAAAAGTGAAATAATTATAATTAAATGTTGGTGTTTGTAAATAATTATAAGTACAAAAAGTAAACAATCAACTGCAATATTGTTATTACAATCAGCTTTTATGTAAAATAATCTTACCATTTGCGCCACGTTACGAATTTTCAGGTATCAATTCAACATCACTATTTAATTTCACTGCGATATAAAAACTCCAAGCCAAATTATCCAAAATCAGAATGAAACACTTGTAACAACTTTAAATGTGAACAGAAACTACCAATAAAGTAGTCAATGCGCGCCCAAACATTCGGTCGCTCGGTCCAAATTGAGCATTCGGGTTACGTGTGTCACAAAATGAAATTATGTAGGTTTTAAGAAAACAAAAAAAAAATATTACAGAAACCAACATTTAATTATAATAATTTAACTTTTGGGTGATGTTTTCAATGTTTATGAAAAAACAATATATTTTCAATTGAGTTATATTACTTGTAATGTTTAGTGTGGTAAGATACGGACCTTTCATTCTGAAAAAAGGAGGGCCCCGCCGGGCTTGGTGCTCAACCGCCGCTCACCCCGGTGTACTGTGGACTGTGCACTACCGCTGATCATTATTGTTTAATCCATAGTAAAACATTGTTCGAAACACGAGCGTAAAGATGATTTACAACTCGTGTCGACTTATAAATTCGTATGAAAACATCTACCTTCCTCATAAATAGCTATGGTATGTCGATGGCATGAACTGACCCAGAAACGGCTCGAGAAACTCTGTAAGCTTATGAGAGTTGCCTCAACAATGACCTTAAATAATTGAAAGCTTATTGTTCCAGATGCCCCGTCCCTGTCTACTGCTGCTGCTGGCAGCGAGTTTGGTGCACAGCTCCTACGGGCATGCACGTACGTTCACGCGTTGTCAGCTTTCCCGCGAGCTACTCCGATATAACTTCCCGAGAAGCCTCATAGCGCAGTGTAAGTAACCCCATAATATTGGTATATCTTCAAGGCTACGCCTCTCTTTCGTTGTTACAGTCTTGGCTGAGTGGTCATGGCTGTCATGTCTTCTGTGGCAAGTTTACCTAACCAGCCTGCGCCATTGCTCTCTCTAGGCTTGTGTCGGTCAGGAACTAAGAACTAAAAGGAATGAAATCCCAACACGGACCGAAAGGAACTAGTTCCTCGCCAAAAAGTTAAATTGGTCCTCGGTCTTTAGTTCAGTTCAGTGTAGACGGAGCGAAAACCATTAAAGCGTTCATACAAATCACTAGTTCCGCGCTCTGTATAGACCTAAACCCCGGTACTCATTCCCAGGCGTCAAAATTCGCACTGAACTAAACGAACTAAAGACCTAAAAGACCGAACTAGTTCCTTTGACCGATTGAACGAGATGGGAGCGCTCCCTCCAAAGACCGAGCGGGCATACTCGTAAATTTAGCTCTCTCACCGACGAGCACGTGATTTTCTCGTTCAGAGGGCACTTTGTGGCCAATTTGATTTGATCAGTCCACCTCATTAGGGACCGTGAGATCTGGTACCGTCTACTCTGCACTGAACCACTAGGCGCTCAATGGATAAAGCTCCTCGTCTTGATACGTGTCCGCCTCCAACACCTCACTTGTCTCTAAAACCAATTTTTTTCCGGCTTCTGCCAGGCTCTGGCCACTCATCCCAATATTTGGCGGAGGCGGTAGTTTTACCAAAATGACTGCTATCTGACCTTCCAATCCAGCCCGGAGGGTAAACTAGGGTTTATTGGAATTAGTCCGGTTTCCTCACCAAAAAGTACGTATGATATTTTGTGCACAAGTTCTGAACCGAGCTCGAACAAATCATGCGGATGACGTAAAAGTGACGTAATTTTGCACACAGCATGATGTTGGTATTTAAACTTCCGCGTGACATTTGACACGAAGTAAGAAATTAATCGTAAACAAATGCATGGAATCAATACAGTTGACAGGGTGATTTCGTGAACGCGAATAAAATAAATTGTTAAAAGTGGCGATATCGTAAAGAGGTTGATAAATGAATTAAATGATACGTGGTAATTGTTCTTGAAAAACAAAAATAGGTAAGGTAATAATAGTACTAGTGCTCGACGCTGCACCAGTATTCGACATGGGCACTTTATGTCAAAGTGACCAGGTTTAAATTAGAATATCGAAAAATCTTCCTTATTCAAATTTAACCTATATGACTTTGACATAAAGTGCCCATGTCGAATACTAGTACAACGTCGAGCACTAGTACTTCTACCTTACTATTTGAAATCATTCTATGAGTGGTTTGACGTCATCCGCATGATTTGTTTGAGCTCAGCACGCCTACCACGAACATCAAAAATTGGCATTAACGGGAAAACCTCTTTGTCATTCCAATATGCAAGTGTAACAGAGATGGAGTTACAAATCCGCAATCTATTTTCGTGGTTTAGGCCCTGGTTCCGAAGAACGCATTAATACGAGGCGGCAGAATTTGAACCCGCGACCTGCGGATTGAAAGTCCTCCTTGCCTCTGGGCCACGAACGCCTCATCTTTCAAATCCAATAACGAAAGAAAACTCCTACTCCATCCTACTTCCCATTACCATCCATCACCCCATTTGAACATACATTAAATCCCCTAATAGAGCGATGTTCGTCGACAATACAGTTGACAAGTATTAAAGCTGCATTAGCTTCAAGTTGCATTAACTGCAGCTGCAGGCGGTCCCGGCGGCCTCCCGAGGTAATGCGAAGCCATTTACATGTGTCGTTTACTTACGACTAGTATTTAAACTGATTTCTATTATGGCCATTTTCGCGAAAAGGGATCCAAAAATATTTTTATGCCACACCTGGCCGTAAAGTGCCTTTTTCCGCTCGCTACGCGTACGGAAAAAGCCGATTTCTGCCCAAGTGTAGGCATAAAATGATGTACCTAACACGTGAGGTAATAAATAAAGCCCTTGATCGCATATATTTAAGTCCCTCGCTTGCAGCTCGGGTCGCAAAAATCTGCGATCAGTGCGATCTCGGCCTTTCTTTGTTTTACCGCACTAGTTAGGTAATGTACAATTTTTTTAGGGTAGTTAAATTTGATGTTTTTCCTGTTCAGAATAACGTGCATTTTTAATCTAGGAAAAAAATACAAGAAAAAAACCTCAAAATTTTGAAACGTTTTACGTACTCTCCATTTTGTAACCGCTGTACAAAGTGTTTGAAAAATGGTAACGGAATGAAAAACAAATAGGATTCTTTTTTTCCCCTAGTGGGATCCAAAACAGCTCGAGATTCTGAGTAGGAATAACATTAAATTGACTAGCTTTAGAAAAACTCTCCAAATAGGTATATATTTATTTATCGGTCCGGTCCGGTCACGTTAGAACAAGAATAGTCTAACCACGTAGGTAAACAAACGTCCTAGTGTTTGACACTTTATGAATTGGTATCCTACGTACCTATTCTAGGAGTCACTCCAAACAGTGACTCACTGGTACATTCTACTTGAAACAACTCTCACACAAAGTGCATTCTCAGCGAGCTTTGTAAACTTAAAATACAAAATAAGGAGCCGAGCGAACTAACTCGTCGCTGAACATGTAAAAGCGAAGTCGTGATGCCATCGTCGCGAGTTGCATTTCGGCATTAGCTCGCTAATCAGCAGAGTGAGTATCTCGCGAGTCTAACAACTCACTCTTACCAACTTGACGCCGTTGGCAACCTTATCTCGTCGGGATAAGGCTCACAAACGTTCAATTCACAATGTGCGGAAATCATAATCAGGCAGCGGCCATTGTTATCAAACTTCACTCGTTAATGAATCCGCCGATGAACAATGTTAATTATGCGAATCTGGTGGAGTTTTGGTCCTAACATACTTTCAGCACATAGCTCACTGTCACGTGAGGTACTTAGAGGTTTGCTGCCTTTGTTAAGGAATGCTTCCGTGTTATCTTTTTTGGCGTGTAGTTTGAGCCAAAAGTGGTGGCTGGCGAATATGTATGCCGAAAATGCGCGATTTTATACGCCCAGCTGTTAAGTATCCATATGGACGCTTAAGCTAAATAGAGCGGGATAGATCTAATTGCAAGAGCACACAAAAAATTAAAAGGCGATACTGGGCGTTTTTATTTTTTGTTGTAGAAAAATATCTTTTTGCTAAATTGAAAATTGTTATATGTTTTCTACTCAGAATTGCGAGCTCTTTTAATCCTAGTAGAAAAAAAATGTCCCAGGATTGATTTTCTATTTCTCCACCTTTTTTTCATAGATTTAGTACGGCGGTAGCGATAGCGCAATGGAAAGTTTGTAAAATGTATGGACATTTTAGGACACTTTTTTTCTTCTACTAGGCTTGAAAGAGCTCGTAATTCTGAGCAGAAAACATATAAAAATTCCAATGGATGACTCACACTAGCACGGGACGGGACGGGGTGGGACGCGAAATGTCAACTTTTATAGAAAGAATCACGTGATATTTAGCTCGGAGCCCTCGGATGTCACGTGACGTTTTCTATAGAAATTGACAGATTTTCCTGTCCCACCCCACCCCGTCCCGTCCCGTCCCGTTCTAGTGTGAGTCATCCATTAGCAAAACCTTATTTTTCTACAACAAAAAATAAAAACGTCCTAGTACGCGGACGCGTCAAAATAAGAAAGCCCCGTAATCAGTTAATTGCTGTTTACAACTAAACTTCAATTATAGCTAAAAGCAGATTTAAGAACTAGTTATTACTCAATGATTTAACTAGTTGCTCTGTGAGCTGTAGACTTCATGAGGGACTGGTATTGGTACAAGGGTTGCCTTTGGAGTCTATGGTGCTTAGGAAATTTGTACCAATTCCCGCCATTTTGACAATTTCCAAAAACTGAATCGATAGAAAAATTTTTTTTATCAAGAAACTTGTTTACAAAATTTCACAATAATTGGTTGATAAATGCGACCTGTAGAGGAGAAAAAATGGACAGACAAATGAAAGCATTTTTGCCCAAGTCCTCCTGCAAAACCCTCCGAATCCTCCTTTTTTTTAAAGAGTCGGCAGCGCGCATGTAACACCCCTTGTGTTGCATGCGTCCATAGGCTACGGTGACCGCTTACTATCAGGCGGGCCGTATGCTTGTCTGTCACCGTCGTAGTATAAAAAAAAGTTGAAACGGAGACGTTTCGCTTGCTTTGCTCACTCGGTCATCTAAGAATCATGTTTATTAATTCAAGGGTTCCGATGTTCTGCCCAAAAACATGTACAAAAGGCCATATGTTTAAAAATAAAAGTATCGAGGCTTTTGTTAAAAATCATGTTTTCACAATTTTATAATTGAAAGAAAAATGGAAAAACTCTGCGTCGAGCGGGATTCGAACCCACAACCTCTCTGAACACGAGACGCCTCTCACAAAGCTCCAATTACAATGCGTTTCCATTCGCTATACACAATTAGTGTTTCAAAATCGGCAGTAACCCCCCGATTTCGTAATCAGATCGTCAAAGTTGTCCTTCATTCGGATCTAAGCTACTATTGACATATCGTAGGCAACTTTGGTGCGGGTCCATTGTGCAAGTTTGGGAACCCAGGATTGCAGGGTGCTGAATGGTTGATGGGTAAAGCCACAGCTTAGGAGGCACTATTTTTTCAACGGCGATCTTGATAGAAATGGTCACGTACCCGGCGCAAGTCACATTAAACACATGGGTAAGTAAAACAAATTAGGTCTACCCTTTTACTAAATGCAATGCAAAAGAAACTTACATAATAAAAATAAAAAAAAACATAATAATTTTTTTTGAAAATGTTAAAAACTGTTTCATTTATTCCGTAGAAGACTATATACTAAACAAGAAAAAAGAAAGATTTATTTAGATCCAATAGCAATAGGTTCGAAACCCAGATAGAGGTTTGTAGCTCGCTCATCAAAAAATGGTAAAACAGCTGTTAGAAAATGGTGTATTTTTCAAAAACTGACAACAATTTTGAAAAAGTTTTTTATTTATTTCATTTCTATTGAAATGATCTTACCATTTTTGTATTAAAACATGTAAAAAGTCTTTTTTTTTTTTCAAAAAAAAAGTTCATCTAAATCGGCCAAATTTATATACCGGGCTCTTAAAGTTTTAGATGTAAATATAATTCAACTGACATGTAACATACGTTATGAATAAATGAATATGAATATATATGAATATGAATATATTTGTTCCTGAGTAATGAACGTTTTATATGTATATATGTATGTATTTATTTATACTTATAAGTATGTATATCGTCGTCTAGTACCCATAGTACAAGCTTTGCTTAATTTGAGACTGGGTCGATCTATGTGAGATTATCCCCAAATATTTAATTATTTATGTATAAAAAAAAAGTGGCGCGGTTATTTTTTTTTTCCTATTTTTCTTTCCGTCCGAGAATTTTAAATTGCTCACAATTACTTTTACTATTATTAGAAGTATTCGAAAACTTTATTACTTCTCAAAATCATCTTTAATAATTGAGCCAGAATTCCCATTTACTTTGCGAATAATCGGAATCATAATTTTCTCAACTGTCTTTGTACGGCATCATATTGAAGATCATCTACAACTCCACCACCCCCGCCTACACCATTAAAAACCGGCCAAGTTGAGTCGGGCTCGCCCACCGAGGGTTCCGCACAAAGGATGCTCCCCCCATATGATCTAAGTACTTAATAATACTGAACAAGGAACTCTCAATGTGCTACAATTATAGTTTTCGCATTTTTTCCTGTACTTGTGCTACAAGCTCTTGCTTTTTGCCTTTCGTGATTCTAGGTCAACGGGAAGTGCCATACATTTTGATTCCCATTGCAAATGTATGGAAAATGCGACACAAATGAATATTTGAACGTAGAGGTTTGGTTTTTTTCACAGCTTCAAGTGACCGCAAATATGTGTATGTGGTATTACAGACATTATAGACAGACGGGCGGACATAAAAGTGATCTTATAAGGGTTCCGTTTTTTCCTCTCATACGGAACCCTAAAAACAAACAGGAACAAACAATCCCTTTGTAACCTGCAACTCTACAATCAAAACAACGCAATCGATTATGATAATACCGACTTTTGATACAAACGAGGTCGCATTTAATTTGAATAATTTGGGATTAGAATACCGCACTCTACTGTATCAATTAAGCAGTCTCTGTTAACAATTTTAAACTGAAATGAGAGGGATCTGGAAATGTTTTGTCATCTGAATGGCCCCGTTTTTATGCAAATGAGGACTAAGATCCGACAAAGTTCAGCGTGAATGCTTATTAAGGTCGGCGATTCATTCGGTTGGCGGACTTATTTCAATGTTATTATTTAGAATTAGGTATTCGAGGTTGAGTTTAATTTGGTTAAACAAGTGGTTTGTTTCGGTGTTTTGGGTTTTTGTGGGAGTCAGACGTTATTGAAATTTGAGGCTTAAGGGAGGGGTTTGGACCACTGTGGAATTGATAGGGATAAATAGAGTGATATTAGAGGGTCGGCAATTTGAGGGTTAATACCCCTGCTGGAGATGCAAGCGCCCAAAGGTTATGACTATGTGATGTATAGATAATTATATATCACATTTAAAAAAGCCTAATAATTATAATACAATTGAGGAAACCGACCCAACCTCAGCAGTAAAGTTTCTAGTTTTGTAGGTGGGCTAATTTTTTTTAACACCCAACTATGTAATTAGATAATCTTCAAAGAAATCTCTAAAATGCTATGCAAAGTGGACTTTTCCGGTTACAAATTAGGTCGGTAAGTGCTTTGTTTATGTTCAATCAAAAATTAATAAGTTACAAAAATTGCAGTCTCAATTTCGCGACAGAAAAGTTGCATACAAATTCCATTATAATATGTCGAGCTCCAAACTATTTAAAAAGTTGAAACTGTCATATAAAATGAAGGCATTGGCAGTAAACAGCCAAAACATAAGGTCGGTGGTTATTATTATTTATAATGTTGGTACAGCGAAATTTTAGTTATCTTGAATAGCTTACCTACTTATAGAAGAAATATAGAATTTCAATTGTATTATAAAAAAAATAAACGGGCAGCATGTCAATACGCCCGCCGCAACTACCGAAAGTATGAAATTGAAGGTTTCGACTTTATCAGTTATTAGTTTACTTGCACCATTCTTCCAATTTATAATTTACTTGCACCATTTGTGAGAAAAGCACTATACTTGAATCAGCTGAAAAGGCATTTGCAGGATTCATATTAATTAAAACGGACTCCTAAAGTCGTTTTTACTTGATGTATTTGACAATTACTTCTCCATCGCGTTAGCGTATCGAGTGTTCAAATTATGTTTGCCGTTTACATAAATCATCCGGCTACTTTCATATTTTAAATGACCTCTCGATTCGATAACGGGGTCGTGAAATAAACGTCAAATATGACATGTAAAAATTTATACTAGGCCTTCTGGGATAATTTATGTAGCAGTTTTGGTGCAGCATAGAAGAAATAAAGAAACAAAACGTGACACGGAAGGATACGAAAGAAATCTAAGTAGACGATCAATTAAGGTACATATTACCTACTGTTATTAATTCTAATCAGCTATCCCATCTAGATTAATGCATACATATGCTTTTAACGCAACAATGCTGCACCGAAATTGCTACAAAATTAACGATGAGTGGTTATTAGTTTCAACGTACACTCAGCTGCAGAGTTAAGTGACCCCCTCTGCATTAAAAGTTTGTATGCAACGGAGGTACATACGTACTTATGATAAGAGTGCTTTCTCAAACATGACTTCGCATTATGTATTAACATAAACATCCTAACACATAACACGAGACCGAGAAGTTATCAAGCGCTAGAGAGCCATTTCGTCGCCTTATCATACATTAGCATCATACAAGCCCGACGTCGCGCTTCATCCAAAATTCAAATCAAACCAAGCGAGTCAGCAATCAGCGGGCGAAAGGACGTATACGACTATCCGAATGCACATACGTCGGTCACAGATATTCATTTCAATAGACGTCATTGTCTGGCCTTGACACCAAGAAAGGCCTTACCTCATGGTGATTCAGTTGACGACCTAAACTGAGTCGCTTCCATACAACTGAGCCTAAATTGAACCGAGTTACGACGTCATGGTTGGGACCTAGGCCTAAGATGGTCCACGAATGTCATCGGCTCATGCTAAACGGTGATAAACAGACAAGTTGCACGGATAGCGTGGCTGTGATTAGCCCTCCATATACGTTCGGGCATAACCGCCGGATCTGCCATGCCAATCATTTTATAGTAGATTTGTCCAGCAGACATACTCGCTATGCATATCCAGTGTATTGCCAGAACGTAAATATATATCTGTCAAATGTGGATAACTGTTTAAAATTATCAGAAATTGACATAAAATGCTGACACACTGTTGCCTTATCCAGTAAGTATCACGCCCTCCGGCCGAATCTTAGCCCTAATGGGCTTACAAAATTAACAATAACTTAAAAATACATATTCATCCTTTATTTTGACTGGTCGAAAATCGGATGCAAATAAGATAAAGCAGTATGTTAATTGTAGTCTACAAAACTAGTTTTGTAAAAAAAAGTAATGTAGACGTCCTTATTTGCTAAGAGCATAAAGCACTGGAGTAAATGAAGCTTGTGTGAAGTTTTCCATACCAAATATTTTGGCAATTGTCGCGGGGAGGAGGACGCCAACGTCCTTAAATACGACATTATATCTGATTATGGCGTTTATGATTTTGATATAGAATTAAATTTTAGACAAAAAGTACCCACTTACTCCTAAAAAAACTACATAATTATGTGAAAATATTACTGGATTCGGTCACAAAGTTACCGACGGTAATGTGTAAGTGATAAAAAAAAGACAATCGTCTTTTTAGTAGACGATTATATGATTATATGATATATGATTGCGTGGTCTATTCGGATAAATGTTTGTGACATCTATTTACATAGCAGACAGCGGGTAGGGACGCCTTAAACGTGTCTGGCAGACACCTTAGTGCTTGAGACTAAGACTTAGTGCTACAGTAAGCACTAGGGGGTGCCACATAAATTGCTGTTTAATTTGAGCTAACATGCCCATTTCGGTGTAACCAGGATTGTACACTTTGCAAGCACACAATCTGAGTTTCACCACCTTAAAGGGGTTATTTATGCTTTTCTTTAGTTTCAGCTTACGTTGCACACTTACGGATGACTCACGCTAGGATGGGACGAGACTGGACGGGACGAAGTGGGACGGGCCGATCTGTCAATCTTTTTTTTATACTACGACGGTGACAAATGCCTGATGGTAAGCGGTCACCCTAGGGTGATACATGCGCGTTGCCGACCCTTTAACAAAAAGAACGATTCGCTGTGTTGATAGCTAAAGGTAGATGGCAAGTTTTGCTCTATAGAAAGAATCAGGATCACCTGATTCTTCGATGCCCTCAGATGTCACGTGACGTTTTGTATAGAAACTGACAGATCGTTCCGTCCCGTCCCGTTCTAGCATCAGTCATCCCTTTAGGTCTTAAACTTCGATGCCACTCTAGATCCATGTCATAATAACAAGCAGTTGCGATTTCTTACAATCTGATTTATAGCGTCATGTAGAATCCTTGTCAAGGCATGTTTTTGTGTGTTTATCACGAATATTTTTTCCTGAGTTATGGATATTTTCTATGTATTTAAGTATTTGTACTTATCTATCTATTATATATATCGTCGTCTGGTACCCACAACACAAGCCTTATTGAGCTTACTGTGGGACTGGGTCGTTTTGTGTACCATGTCCCACAATATTTATTTATTTAGGTACATAGTCCTAGATTGGCCCCAAATTTCATGTCGTTCGATATCTAATAACGTGCGACTTGCATACGACATTGTTTGCAATTGACACTTCGTTTCGAAGTAAATGTCATCTGGACTGATATTAGAAAATGAGGTCAAATCAAATTTGCAGATGTTCGTAATTAGAAAAAAATTATATTATTGAATTCGAAAATATAAATTAACTATTAAAACTAAATTATATGCGGTTTTTGAACGCATTATAGAGGTTTAATGACATGTGGATATATAAAATTCGTATAAAACACATTGAAATACAGTGTATGAGATCTACATAATAATATATCGAACTTTTCCTTGGGCGCATTTTGTATTATTTTCAACGTAATTTTGCTAATTTAATTTAAACTAGTATCGTTTTCACAGGGGTGTGCGTGATCGAGCACGCGAGCGGGCGGACGACGGAAAAAGTGACTAACCACAATAACGCCTACGTGAGCTACGGACTGTTCCAAGTAAGACGCTTCTTTTATCTTAACCTCGTTACCCACTGTCCTATTTTTAGGACAACACAATTTAGGTATAACGTCCCGCCAGGTGGTGATGCTTTTTGTGTTAAAATTAACCTTAATTTTTAAAATATTAAGTTTCAAAATGTGAGCCCACTGTCCTGTTTTTAGGACAAAACAATTTAGGTATAACGTCCCACCAGGTAATGCTTTTTCTATTAAAATTAAACCTTAATTTTTTTAATCTTAAGTTTCAAAATGTGATGTTCTATTTTTAGGACACTGGGTCAATATTGTTGTCCTAAAAGTAAATTGGGCCTTAGGAGGATAAAACACTATCTAAATAAGTATTAATTATTGACTTATTAAAAGAAAAAACACACAAAGTAGAACAAAACGTCAAAAAATGTGGGTCAGAGTGGCATTAGCGAACTTGCATTGATGATGATACAAACGATAAATGTTTCGTACGAAAAAGAGCTTACTGATGTAAGCATTAAGTGTCAAATTCATACATAGAGCTATCAACACTTTTATAAGTTTTCAGGCTGTTGGATCTTAACGAACTGCAGCACTTTTGTTGCGTATTTTTTTTCGGCTGATTGGGTATCCAGTTCTATTATCCTATATATAGGTAGATATTACTCGTAATAAACTGTTTCTCTGCTTTTTCCTTCTCGCTTCTACCATTACTCTGGCAGGAGCGACACGTACATACTGTCGGACTTGCTTGGGCTCATTTGATTCAGTATCACGAGCTGATTTGGTCCTGATAATAAAACAAATTGTACGCATTTTTTTATTATCAGAATTGAATCAACTCGTGATTCTGAATCGAATGAGCGCAAGGGTGTCCAGATCTGGAAGAATCAGATTTTTGGGTTTTTATTTGATTGGATCGGTATACATAGTTGTAATAAATGTTTTGATTCATGTTTTTGAGTAGGCACGCTGCTATATATAAATTATAAATTGATAAATGATTTGATTCGTGCTTTACAATTGTCAACTTAAGTATTATTTCATTCTATCATAGTTTTTATATTTTTAAACACGATTCTGAAGGTGCGGGAACACATTACTTGCGAGTTTCGAAGCGATTGTTTCTAGGGTTTTTATTATTATTAGCCTATGTGTGTATCCCACTGCTGGGTAAACCCCACTTCTTATACCTACAACCATCCCTCTGCTGAGAACCCACCAATCCTGCAATTTACAAAATAATATTTTAGAAAACCTTTTGCCTGTTACATAACATAATATCTCTTTATTTATAATATTGTCTTCTGTTACCGCGATTGTTATTCATTGAAATTAAACACTTTAGAACGGATTAATCGCGTTTATTAACACCATTACCCTGCGTTTCGAGCCCTTTACCGCAAAAAAAAAACACAAGTAATTTTTATTATTGACGAAGAGAATTCGCATTCCCTCAGTCATCATCTTAACCCTGTGAAAAGCTGTAAAGGGCTCGAAACGGAGGGTCATGGTGTAAATAAACGCGATTATTCCGTTCTAAAGTGTTTAATTTCAATGTCTTTATTTATTTCATAAATATGTTAAACTGGAACTAATGGTTATGTCGTTATTCATTACCAAACGGGCGGGTACTCTAAATGCACATGCATCCCGGATCCCGACCTAGCGCTGCCATACCCTAAATTAAGAACACACATTACGCGAATGAGTAATACGAGTTTCAAATATAATGTTTATTTGGAAAAGCAAGCCAAGTTCTATTTGATTAAAAAATACAAGCATAGAGAAAAAAACACCTTCTGGTATAACATTTAAAACTTTCGCGATTTGAACACATATTTAAACATAATAAGGTAAACAAGTTAATTCGCGTTAGACCCGTTTAATAATTATGTTTAAATACACCTTCTGGTAGTTATACAACTGCATATTTAAAATTAAGTGACCCTCTTCCACTGCATATCAATGCTGCTTTCTATGCGGGGGAGGGGGGAGTACGCGGCAGCTGCAACCGTGATATTTATACTTTGTGCAACTAAGCTAAATTTTCATATATTTTGATAGCATAGACTGTAAATGTGTAAAGTAAAACGTCATAATATCATAGAATTTTGACGTATAAAATAACACTTTAAATGTTTGAGAGTTCATTTGTTTGGAAGAGATAACGTGATTTGACTTTATGTGATAGCTTGAAAAAGTGGACGTATTTTTGCAAACGGGAACCAACCCACAATGAATCGCCGTTCAGATGTTTATTTCATGCTTCTAGCAATAAAATACAACTTTCAAAATTGTTTTTGTGGGGTTGGTTCCTGTTATATATACGTCAAAGTGTAAAATTAAAAAGGTTGGCCTTAGTTGTAATAGTTGAAGTTAAAACGTAGGCAATGCAAACCAGATTCCCGTGCAATATCGTTTATTCAACCTTCAAGCGCATCAGTTTTCTCTCATACCTAGATCAATAGAAAATTTAAATTCAAAGTTCTTGGTCGCGCAAAGTTTTGGCAGGAACTTGGCGGCGGCACTTCCGTGCACGTATATGAGAGATTGCGTCACGTGCCGCGTTGGACGACATCGTGATTAGAACGCTAAATCACGCTAATGTATGGAACAATATACTTGATGGTTGTCGGTGGTTTGCATTTTGGCGTTTTTGAATTCCCTAAATTGTGTGGTCGTTGGGTATCGCACAAGGAAAAAAAAATGTTTTGAGGTTTTTAATTTTTAACCGCCTTACAAATAAGGAGGTTCTCAATTCGTCACAATGTTTTTTTTACTATTTTTGCTCTCTTTTTGCTTCTCTTTTTTATTCTAAAGCAGTTACTTTCAAATAGGTCTCATAGAAATATGGTCCTTAATTGATTACTTATATGATCCATGAAGAATCCGAGGATCTCCTCAATATGTATTACATATGTATGGTTATTTTGGGGTTTTCTCAGTAACTTAGCATTTTCATCTGTATACTACCTATGTACAAATTTGGTAAAAAGATCCATAAATTAAAAAAAAAAACATTTTAATGTTAATTTGTCTATACGGCTTGCACCAATGAGTGTTTCGAAACTTACGTACAAAATATAATTTGATATTATATTTAGTACGTTGGGTACTCTGGGCTGGAAGGTCAGATTGCACTTTCGTAAAACTAGCGGCTACGCCAAATCTTGAGACTAGTAGCCAAAGTGGACTCCGGGCATTCACATATTAAAAGGAACAGACACACAAAATAGAACAAAAACGTCAAAAAATGTGAGTCAGAATGACATTAGCGAACTTGCATTGATGATGATACAAAACCATACATAAATGTTTCGTACGAAAAGAGCTTACAAACGTAAGCATTTAAGTAGTGTCAAATTCAAACACAGAACTGACAACACTGTTAAAAGTATATAGGCTGTTGGCACTTATGGAACGTCACGTTCCAAACAAGACTATAAAAAAGAGTCGCAACTGCTGCACTTTTATGACGTCATTTATTTCGGCCGATCGGGTATCCAGTTATATTATCCTATATCTATGACTCCGGGCATGAGCCGTGACATAAGCCGGGAAAGCGATAGGAAAATCAAGGTTTTCTCAGTAAAAAACGCAACTGCGTTGTATATTACGCATGTCTATCTGTAATTAGGTTAAATAATTATCCCGTGTATTTGCGTTGCCGATTGGCGACCGCTACCTAGTTCAGATTGCGGGGCGATACATCATTAGCATGCTAACGAACGATACGATCGATCATGCTAGCCCTTATCAAAAAGTTGTACGAAAGAGTGTGTTTTTGCGTTATCAATTTAAAAAAATATGTTATTGTTATCAGACATAAAGTGACTAACTATTAAGGATATATTTAAACTTTATTGCACGTAAAAAAGTGTACAAAAGGCGGACTTAATGGTTAGGTTTACTTTAGGCATTCTCTACCAGTCAACCATATGGCCAACCAGAAATACTTAAGGATGACTCATACTAGGACGGGACGGGGCGGGACGGGGCGGGACGGGGCGGGACGAGACGATCTGTCAATTTCTATAGAAAGAATCACGTGATCCACGATCGAGAAACTGACAGATCGTCCCGTCCCGTTCCGTCCCGTTTTAGTGTGAGTCATCCCTTACAGGCTTCGTCTATCGCCCCTTAACTCAAGGAACTTATTATAAGTCCATATTGAATAATCCCTCAAATGGCTGCCACTGGACGGTCGGCGCCCTTTGAACAAATTGAGTGCGGCGAATCCACTAGGTGGGTTCTTCGTTCGTAGTCGCTTTCTTTTACTAAGCGGGAAAACGATTGGATCCGCTACGAGCGTAGCGCGTAGCGAACACTGGCATTTTGTTAAGATATTGTTTGAAACAACAATTTTAATAAAATCCTTAAAAGTCTTCGTAAAGCTCTATTTTCATGATTTTATTCAGAGTTTTAGGACTTGCGGTTCAATAGTTAGAGAGGGGGGGGACATTTTTGTTTACTTCCGGAGCGATCATTTCCAAAAATATCTACTTTATCAAAAAATGTTCTAGGAATCCCCTATTCTTTTTCAAATACCTATCCAATGATACCTCACACTTTAGGGTTGAAACTAAAAAATCACCCCCAATTCACGTGGGAGGTACCCTAAAAATAAAAGTTTTTCGACTTATTATTTGACCACTTTGTCGGCATGATTGATATGTATATTCATACCAAATTACAACTTACTAGTACAAACAGACAGACATGGCGAAACTATAAGGGTTCCTAGTTCACTACAGAACCCCAAAACTAAGTACATGTAATAAGATATACTTGACTTGCCTGATAGTTTCAGATTTTTCAAATAGAGAAGCGACCTAGAGTGGTGTGTTACACAATACATGTCTGTCTATCTGTCATTAGCCTAAATAATTGCCCCGTGTATTTGTGTTGCCGTTTAGCGACCGCTAACTGGTTCAGATCTCGGGGCGATACATCATTAGCATGCTAACGAACGATGCAATCGATCATGCCCTGATCAAAAACTTTAAATGATTTTGTGTTACATTTTCTCGTAATATGTTTTATATATAAAAGTTCAGTGCCCATCTATAAAAACGGCAAAAAATACGTTTGTTGTATAAGAGCCCCCTTGAAATATTTTATAAATAAAAATATTCTGTGAATATTACAATCGCCTACCTCTTGCCGTCATCAATATATCGTAATGTAGAACCTTTTGAGGTTTCCTTACTAAAATGGTAAACAAGGAACCCTTATGGTATAACTCTGAGTGTCTGTCAGTCACATCATTAACTCGTTTCATGTTAAACGATGTTTTTTTTTTTCATTGTCACCTAGCCGTCATAGAAAAGTCGATTGACACATTATAATTTAAATTAGCTTGTATATTTACTCAAACCAAAATAATAACACATTAAGTAATAATAACACATTCATTTAAATATACACAGTCAATTGAGTGGTTCCATTAAAGGGTTTGAAGTTTAAACTAACATAAAACAACGTTTTGTCAATTTGTCAACGAACGCATTTTAGTGCTCTAAAATGCGTTCAGAAACCAGCATTACCAACCAGCAGGAATGAACGGAACTGTAATTTTAACATTACCTCCTGAAAACAGTAGTTTCCTAAAACAGTAGTCCTAAAAACAGTTTAAATCAAATTCAAGTGGGTGTTTATTCTAGATTCGAAACTGCACTATTTCTAACTGTCATTTGTTTGTTGGCTTTTTACTTTTTGAGAGTGAAAAAAATGTGAAAATTTTGTTTCTATATTTTCAATTTATATTATATTGCATTAATTTAATATCAATAGATATTTTACAAGATTTACAAAAACAAGTTGTAATGCCCTTTATTATGTAAAGTCGCATAAACTACTATTGTATACATAGGTACCTATACAACGTGTTTTTGAGCAATTGCTTTAAATTCGAGGGCATTCTAATTAGCTCCGTTTAGAAAATAACTACTAATTATCTAAATGCATGTGTGTAAACGGAGTATGAGTATTCGACATGACATTGATATGTCAAAGTTGTCACTTACTTGGTGAAATCAATTCTAATGCCCGTTTTACATTAGCGGTTAATGTAACATGTAATTATTTGGTATGAGAAATAAAAAATGTTTTCTTAATTTTACCAAGCCACATGACGAAGTTAAAGCAAATGCTCAAGAACACCCTGTATACTATAAAAAATCTGTTAAACGAAACAAGACATTTTTTATTCGTACACTAATTGCAAAAATACGTGATACATACATACACACATACACATAGTCTGGAAAAATTACAACCCTTCCTTAAGATTTATTTCCTTAGTAAAATAAAATAAGACTAAGTATGTATATATTTTGACATAGTTGTAGTTCCATTATTAGCGGTATTATGCCAACCAAAATTTCTTTTGAGTACCGTCTTGCATATAAAGTAGCGCAATTCGTTTTTATTATCTTTCCTGTGCCGGATTTCCTTTATTCCTTTGTGGCATGTTGTTCCATAAATAGGTCTTGCCGTAGGACGCGGGGTTCCTGAACGTTTTTTTATGTAAGTAATTAAGTCTTACCTGATTATATACGATATTAACACGTTCGCGGACGCGGATTGCATAGCATCCGTTTTTGTACTTCATCTGGTGACGCGCCTGCTATTGAATCCGTTATTTGGTTTAGATTTCTGCGTCAATATGCTTACCAATCCGCTTGGCCACAGTATAATATTATTAACCAACATTTCCTCTACCATTCACTAAAATCACAGAATGCATACTGTTATATTTCATAGTTTATGACGGTTAGAAATTATCCTGTGACATCTCAAATTGTGCCCCCCTTTCTGTGACGCGTATGCTATAGCATTCGTCTTTGTATGGAAGACTCCTCAGTAGCCCTTCGCGTGCGTCTGGGAGTGGGCGCGTAAAATGTGGCCAAATTTCGCATGCACACGCTATTTTACGGATTTTTTGTAACATCGTTAGTAATGTTTTTTTTACAGTTTATGTATGTTTTTGGTTGTGGTTTTATAAACAAATCTCTTTACTGATTGTTTTTTGTAGTGCAACTTGATTCTGACTACTGTAAATAAAGAAAAGTGAGGCATGTTTATACTTACTATTCTACTACTCTATAGTAATTATTTTGGTCATATAATCGTGAATATTGTGCCTATTCGTAGTCGATGCTGAGCGCTAACATTATGGTAAGCATGTGGCATGTATTTTGTTTGTGTAGGGCCGCAGTTTACATGATTAAATTCAAAGTTCGGATACTTGCTATGTGCTGGTTGGTGAAGAAGGCCCTAGCCGTTAAATCCTATAAGTATTAGATGAAATATTACTTCTACTTTACTTTATGGCAAATAATTTATCATAGTTGTTGACGTAGCAGCTCACCCGAGTGAACGGTATGACAGACATGCCAACATAGTCGAATGCTATAACATGCGGTGTCATATAAGATCATATTTTGACTAGGTATTATATCAAGCATCCGAATTGTATAGCATTTGGTGTCACATAGTGTAAAAGAAATGGTTTCATAATGACGGGACTTGCATTGCATTCGACTTGTATAGAATTTCGCGTCACATAAGAATCCTGATTTTAGCTTTATTGTGACAGGTATGCAATAGCAGTCGTAAAATTCCCATACAAAATTAAGGTGTCCCAGAGGTGTGACCAAGCGTCCGCGAACGTGTTAAGCTAACATGGTCGTTTGCATCCCACTAATATTATAAACGAAGGATTTTTTTGGAGGATTTTTTATAGTAGCAATAGAGTATTGTTGTAAGTAAGTTGGAAGTTGTATTTATGTAACTCGACGTCAACTCAGTGGAGGAGATAGAAAATTAAACAGGGTCAATAGGGTTATCAACTTTACATTAAATTGTATCAATCATACATTACAATAAAATAAGTAAGTGATTCATCGTAATCGACGACCTTTTTTTTTTTTTTTTTTATTTATACTACAACGGTGACAAACAAGCATACGGCCCGCCTGATGGTAAGCGGTATAAAACCTTAAGTTTAACCTTGATATTAAACTGTCAAATGCCACATTTGCTTGTTGATTGATGGCGAGGTACGATTATAAGAATTACCTAAAACATGAATTAAAGTGATTTGCGAGTCGTAGTACTGAGCTGGAGCGACGCCAAGGAGGTTGCTCAAGATAGAAAAGCGTGGAAGGACCTTGCAGAGGCCCTTATGCGCCTTCGGAGAGCCCTAGGATCCACACCAACGACAACTGAAACATCTTTTATTATATATTTACTTTAGTTTGAGTGATAGTACTTCGATTACCAAGAGTTAACTACCTATTTTATGAAGCATTTCGCAACGAGTCCGTGATTAACCCTCATAACAATAACAAATCAAGATATTAAAAGCTGCACCTCTACAATTTTCCAGAGCCTTCGACTCGACCGTTATGTGATTCGTGACTGGTAACGCGTCAAATTTGCAATCAACCATTTTGGAACATTCCCTTGATTAGCACCCGCACGCGCCGCTGATTGGTGCGTGCCAATCCCAATCAGCATTGGTCGAAGTCAAATCTCGCACTGTAAGAGTTAGCATGCACAATCCACTTAGGCGGTTGTCACACTGCTCCGCATCTCGCAGCGGCGTCCGTTGAAGCGTTTTTAACTTTGTATGTAGAGTCTTGATTTTGTATAGAAAAATCGCATGGTACGACACACTGGCTCCGCCTCGACGCACGGAGGAGACGCAGTGCGTGCCGCAGGGTATGTCACACTGAGCTGCGCAGTGCCGTACGGATTTTAGTGCAAAAATGACGTAGGCACAATGGATATCGACATCGATAAGTTTATTTTTGAATTTGAAAGTCGATCAGCAATTTATAATCAAATTACGCGGTTGACATACGGGTGCAATTTAAACTTTTCTTTTCGTGTTGCCTTAAATCTTGGTAATTTCTAGAAAAACACCCATTTATATGTCTGGTTTATACATAGGGTTAAATAAATGTACCCAGTGTCTTCTGCGTTTTATAACTCGATTGTACAAAAGCAAACTGAAAGTATCACCGCAGTTCTGAATAAGTTCCGTTTTCATTTCATGTTTTCACCTAAACGTTCGAATGTGAAATGAATGCGAGACGGAAGTAACGCGGGACGTTGCGCATCACAGCTCCGGACGGAGATGCGGAAAAAAATCGTCTGTCTGTCAAGACCCTTTACCTCCGGAACGCGTAAAGGTAGCACGTTGAAATTAATACCACATACACAAATCTACGGTCCCTTGAAGCTTAAAAAAATCAAACTTCTACGTCAACACAATCAAAAGATATGGCCGTTTATGTCGCATTTCATTTGCAATGGGAATCAAAATGCATAGGTTAGCGGTCCCGTTGACCTATAATCACGCAAATTGGCAAAAAGAAAGAGCTTGTAGCACAAGTACAGGAAAAAATCCGAAAACCGAAAAATTGCCACCAGTATTTTTACGTACAGGCCATAAATGGGGGGACTCGCACTTGGCCGGTTTTTTGTTTTTTCGTGACTGCGAAATACATATTTACATTTTCAAGTTTAACTTTAGCACATAGCATACGGTCAGACAACAGAATGGATACAAACACAAAACCGAAATGTAACCCAGTAACCAAATATGGCATTTCTATCGGCTTTACCAAACTAGGCGTTAACTGCATAACAATAAGGGCCAGAATGCCAGCCGCGTGTATGAAACAACAAGCCACAAAGTCGACCAATAAAATTAAGCACATTTCCCCTAATCCTCACCTCACGTTAATGATTTATAGAGCGTATCAAATAAAACAACCCGCAGACTACATTTAGCGGTGAACAGTCTAATACCAATCTAGTGGCTACGATATATGTGAAAACTTTTCTGCATAAGGGCATTTTAGAAAAAAGTGCACCATTATAAAGAAATCGGGTCTCGATTTTCCATACAAAAAAATTGTCAGTTTCGTAACGGCCGATGAAAAAATGCGTTACGAAACTGCCAAAAAAAGGACACTCTTTTTCTGTTTTTAAATCAATAGTGCTCGTGATTCTGGTTATAAAAAACTTAAAACTTCCTCTAAGTATTAAAAAAAAGGAAATGGTTCACTTTTTTTGAAAATGTCCATAAACTGCGTTTCGTAGTCATAAATATAGAGTGTAACAAAAACGCTGGTAATCAGCTTAAGGTCGTAATCAGTATTGTAGTCTTAATGGGAAAAAGTAGAAAAATAAATTGTCGTGAATTTTTTTTTTTGTAAAATCGTTAGCCCATTACGATGACCTGCCTCATACAATAAATCAAAATCGTCAAAATGCTCACCAATACCTTTTCTCTTTAATCCGTCAGTTTTAAATTTAAAAAAGTTAGCAAGGCAATAGAATAGAAGATACTACTGAAACTAAATATACAACCAACATTTGGGAGATTTCGCTTTAATGTCAGATCAGCAAGACTTTCGATTAAAAAACGATCAAATCGTTTCAATCGTTCGGAAGTTGAGATGTTACGGACAGAAAAACAAACACACACTCTAAAATTAAACACATTACAATTTAATATCTAAAGAGATGCCTTGAAAGCGTCGATAGTCCAGCGGTAAAGCAAGCGACTTTCATTTCAATCCGAAGGTCTCGGGTTCAAATCCTGTGAGTTTGACCAATGAAAATTGAAAACCAATGAGTTTTTCGGAACTTATGTACCTACAAAATATCATTCGATACTACCAATCGCTTTTCGGTAAAGGAAAACAGCGTGAGGAAACCGGACTAATCCTGATAAGGCCTAGTTTACCCTCTGGGTTGGAACGTCAGTTACGTAAAACTAGCGCCTACGCCAAATCTTGGAATTAGTTGCCAAAGCGGACTCAAGGCTCTTTGTGCACGGCATAAGTCGTGAAATCGCGACGAAGAAAGCGACGCCTTGATACTGTAATCAAATTGAAATTAGAATGTGCGTTTCTAAACAGCGTCTCAGGTTCCATTATTATCTTAATAATCCGAGTCCGCGGTACAAGGGTATCGTATTAACGCGCCGAAATAATCCCGCGAATCCCCCGAAGGCTGCTGAATCAACTGCCTACACTCATACGAAAGTACCTACGTATGTGGGAATTAATTTTTGAAGTCCTTTAGAGCTGTGTATCTGTTACCTGGGGCCTTACCATGACGACTTAACGCGATTCAGTTTAGGTTCTTAACTATGCTCAGTTGTATAGCATTGATTCAGTAGTTAGTAGTTATATATTTTTTTATTATAGGTTTTATTCACTCCCAAGGGTGGAAGGGAGGAAAAAAGAAAGGCATATAGTTTGCCTGACTACTTCTTTTTCTTTTAAATAATACCGAGTGTCCGAGAGTTGAACAATTTTGCCAATGTCAAGTATTATCAAAATGTCAGTATATTATACAGTGTGTAAATCTAATACGGGCGAACCTCTTTACGGTGGTTAGTATAGGACATAAGAAATGTAATTAGGTAACTTTTAAATGGAATTGCTATTAAATTTTTATCCATACAAAATAATTCGGCCCGCAATGTAACGCAAACACACTCGCCTTAAACATCCGTTGACAACTGTCAGCGTCAATTTTTTATAGTACATTGCTGCTGAAAATTTTATAAAAAAATTAATTATGGGGTCATAATTAAGTGTAACTTAAAAATATGTTTTAATTATTGATAACAATAATGAATTCTATGTTTGGTTAAATTTATCGCCCGTATTAGACTTACACACTGTATAAATAGAATGGTATGTATTAATGCCACTTGGGCGACGTGGTTCGGTAATTGGCCTCGCTATTTCTTAAGTTATAGCTGTAAGACGTAACAGATAGTTTCGTAGAAGGCCGAGATCCCGGGACTGCCGCTTGATGCCTAAAAGAATGGTTGAACCCGTTTCAGGATTAATTATTAACTATCTGCATCCTACTTCGTGAATTTACTGCACAATTTAGCTATCAATATTACAAATTAAACGAAGTTTAGCAGACAAAAAACAATAAACTATTCCAGAGACGCCATCGCCATCTTGAGTTTCAACCGAAAGTCTCGTTAGCCAAACTAAATTTACCTTATAATTTGACATGACATACGTCATAATATGATAATGAGAATAGCTCACCCCCTCTGACGATGATCAATAATCGAATAATCATGAACTCCTCAGTCATAGAGCTTTAGCTAACACAATTTCTAAGCTAAATTAGAAAGCTATACAGACTATTGAGGCTGGAATATATAATACCCGACTCCCAAGGCGTCAATACCTAGGAAATCGATTCTAAAATAGTTCATCAATGGCTATAGGGCGCTTTGTGGCCAGGGAGCGCGATTTGCATTGTCACCTGAGTCGAGTAACGAGGACCGCGAAATCGATTCAGATCCATCCGTTTGTGCCTTACTGCTAGTGATGTACCGAGTCTTATACAAATATCGATAGTTTTGATGGAATCGGCGGGATATTTGCATTGTCACGCGAGTCAACTTAGCGAGACGAGTTTTAGATTTATCAGACTGTTGGATTGGATAGTGACGTGACACGATGTATCGATTTTTCTTAAATCATAAAACATTTATTTTCGAAATATATACAGTAAGTGTAACTTACCTAACTACCTACCTCTACCTACCTTAAATCATAAAGTAATTATATCTATATCTAGTTAATTATATCTATATCTAATTTTTACCTTATATCTAGTCTGTGCTTAAATCTAAAATAGGTGCTTGAGGGATTGTAGTGTACGTAGCATACCGGCGGGATTTCCTCGTCGTATCGCAATGCTGATACGTTGTGTGGTCACCCGTAACACCAACCAGACGTTTCACGATTTCTACGAAAAATTTGCGTGGGGTCCCACCCCATGGACCAAGAGTTTCGACCCCGAATGTTACAAAAAGGCCCAACCCAGCCTGGCCTGGGCCTCTGCCCAGGCTCTTATATTTATTACGTTTTAAAATTACGGCGCATAATATGCACGTATTCTGGGGTTTATCTTATAGTAAAATTCCTTATTGAAATACCCGGTATTTGTAGGTATGTATTTATGACATGTATTTTTTGAAAAAACTCTATAAATCATATGTTTACATACATTATGTGACTCGTTATTATGTCCAACTTTTTCAATGGCTGTGAAAAAAAGAATCCATCATTTAAATCTCAATCAATCACTCGCCCAATCGGAATACGGATTTAAAACAATGATGGAATACGTGGAAATCATAGTAACATCGTTATCACATAATAATAGCCGGATGACTGGTCATTACCACCGGTTTATTCATTCATTGAGATCGTATCAAATAAGCATTATTTTTTACTTGGT
Organism: Lathronympha strigana; assembly: GCA_949128165.1. Classification (NCBI taxonomy): domain Eukaryota; kingdom Metazoa; phylum Arthropoda; class Insecta; order Lepidoptera; family Tortricidae; genus Lathronympha; species Lathronympha strigana. The sequence continues at coordinate 2,731,724 of OX421903.1, forward strand.
GCCCAAATGAAATAATTCATAATTTTGCTTCGCTTTGCGATTTTTCGTTTAACTGAGTGTTCCTGTGATAATATATATTTATACTATCATAAATTATGGATAACATTTATGTATTTTTAGTCACTACGCGCGAAATGTGTTTTGGAGATTTTAAGATGCAATTATCAAGCGTCAAGGACCATGCGTGTCATCGTGCACTCAAGTGACTAAAACTACGTGTTATCCGTAGCATATTATGTTATTAATATGTCTGACGATAGTTTAAATTTGATATTTTTTTTTCGCATAAAAGTAACATTTTATTGCTATTATTTATAATTTTCAATAAGTGTAAAGCATCGAACTGTTTAAGTGTTGATATGCAGGTTCCTACCTGTTCGCAAATTATGTCATAATTGTGCTATTTTCGTTCCTTTACTTGACTCTTAAGATAAACTAAATGAATAAATATAATATATATATATATATATATATATATGTGTTGTGGACTATGCACAATTTTTTCCTGTCCACTGTCTTTTGTACTTTTAAAATTATTTGAGTATATGAAATACAAAGCGTGTTTTAAGAGCATTTTCCATTTTCAAAGTCTGAACAATTAGCGAGTGAACCAAAAGATCCACGGCCACTTCTAATCCATTGACAAATTTACTGACTGTGTCACACCCCTCCAAAACTGCAGATCGAAGCCCCGATTGAAATCAGCCGTCGGTAAATAACATCTTGGAGCTAATACTTTCCTCTCGGGCTAATCCCGCTTGAAGTGCAGTGTACCTTTTCCATTTTTAAAATCCGCAGAATTAACGAGTGAACCCAAACCAGTTCTCTTATAATCTATCGACTGTGCCGTACCCTTAAAGACTGCAGATCGAAGTCCAGATTTAATCATCCGTCAGTAAATAACGTTTCGGAGCTAATACTTTCCTCTCGGGCTAATCCCGCCTGAAATGCAGTGTTCCTTTTCCATTTCCAAAGCCCGCATAATTAGCGCGTTAACTAAAAGATCGACGTCCACTTCTAACCCATCAACAAATCTACCGACTATGTCACACTCCTCTAAGACTGCAGATCGAAGCCCCGATTAAAATCACCCGTCGTCGGTAAATAACGTGTCCGACCTAATATATTCCTCTCGGGCTAATCCCGCCTGAAGTGCAAAGAGCCTTTTCAATTTTCAAAATCCGCAGAATTAACGAGTGAACCCAAACCAATTCTAAGTCCACTTCTAATATTTTATCGACTGTGCCGTACCCCTCCAAGACTGCAGATCGAAGCCCCGATTTAATCAGCCGTCAGTAAATAACGTTTCGGAGCTAATACTTTCCTCTCGGGCTAAGCCCGCCTGAAATGCAGTGTGCCTTTTCCATTTCCAAAGCCCGCATAATTAGCGAGTGAACTCAATAAAGACCGAGTACACATCCATCGACAAATCTACCGACTGTGTCACACCCCTCCAAGACTGCAGATCGAAGCCCCGATTGAAATCAGCCGTCGGTAAATAACGTCTCGGAGCTAATACTTTCCTCTCGGGCTAATCCCGCCTGATGAAGTGCAGTGTTTGAACTGCAGCTGTTGACACGGTATAATGATGCCAAGTGTGATCGTTGCGAGTATATTACTACTTTATCTTTTCAATCAAGTTTTAGGCGAATGTATTGTATTTATAGGTACTTTGGTATTAAATAGAGCAGTATCTTTCAGTGTCTTCAAGTGACGCCCTAGGGGGTTGCAAAACCTCTGTCGCGACGTCTCTCAAAACCTTAGTAAAAAGTTTTTCATGCCAAGGGGGTACCATTAGGAAAAAAATATTGAGCAAGTGTCGAACCTGCGAGCTTTCTAAATACTAGCCTAAAATGCCTGGCAAGTACCGATAACCAATATTAACCCTAACTAACGTTTGCAACGTTAGCGTTATCGTTATCCGCTGATCCACATTATAATGAACGGCCCATAATGCGTATCCCGGCTTCATTTGGGCCAATCCTTACCCACTTTGATACTGAGTGCGATATGACTGCAGTATAAACTATATCTGGTCTTTCCCTTTGGTGCCGTACGCTTTCAACTTCAATACATATTTTTAGTAAAGTGGCCAAGTAGCACTCGCATCGCGCAGTTGACGGCAACAATCTCGTTCCAACTTGCAACTTTCTTAGAAATGTTCTCTTAAATATTATAATGAGAATTTAAGAAACTTATCAACAAAATAAGTAATTGTAAAAGACAAAAACAAATATAATAGTACATTACCTAACTAGTGCGGTAAAACCAAGAAAGGCCGAGATCGCAGATGTTTGCGACCCGAGCTGCCAGCGAGGGACGTAAATATGCGATCAAGGGCTTTATTTATTACCTCACGTGGTAGTTACATCATTTTATGCCTACACTTGGGTAGAAATTGGCTTTTTCCGTACGCGTAGCGTGCGGATAAAGGCACTTTATGGCCAGGTGTGGTATAAAATAATATGTTATTTGAAATTATGCCTATTCAAAGTTTATCCCAAAAATATTTACTTGTTTAAGAAATATATTCCATGGTGCAAGAATGTTCGCAGAACATTCTCGAGAATGTTTCTGCATTTTGGAAATGTTCTGCAACTTGTACATTGCTAGTTGTAACACAAAACTATTTACGAAATACGAAATCCCTGTTTTTGCGGCATGAAATGTAATTTTATTATCTCGAAACCAAAAACAGGGCTTGTGTGTTCGGCGCTAAGCCGATGAAATCTAGTATGCAGCCACTGCGTTGACCCATTTCCATCTAAATTAACCACAGTAAATCTGCACATAACACCTTGTTTATTAAACCGATGAGCTTTTTATTTTAACTGCTGTTAATTTACTCGTGGTGTACACCATTTTATCCTAAATTATTTTATAAACCCACACATCATTAAGGTGTTACCATGCTCATTACTGGCATGCTTCGTCCTTTCGTTCGTTTTGTTACAGCGACCCTTGAATTTTAAGAACCCTTATTATATCACTGATGTATAAACTACTACTATACTATTAGTACCAATGAGGATGTAGAATTTTCTATTCTTGCCCCTGGTTTAGAAATATATTTACGTGAGCGTCAAGTACGTTACATTTTAATACGTATAATATAAATTAAATTTGAACATCAAAGATTTTTCGATAATCGAATTTAAACCTTGTCAATTTGACATAAAGTGCCCATGTCGAATACTAGTGTAGCGTCGAGCACTAGTACTTCTACCTTACGTTACATTTTAATATTTTAATAGCCTTTACATTTTCCCTACTCTTGAAATGACTGAATACAGATGCATACTCTAGATTGGGTATTAAAAGCTATCAGGAAGATCTGTAAGCGTTTAGTCGACGAGGTTTATCCACGGGAGGTTCTAGCGTCACTTTATAACACCGCGATTGAAAACGTTATCATTCCATCATCAACCTAGACGTTTATTTAAATCACTGAAATCGTATTAAGGACTCACACTAGCAGGGACGGGACGAGAAATTTCACTTTCTCACTGTATTAAGAATAGGAAATGTCTAGAAGCTTAGAAGCGGGTCGATGGACGATGCACCGACCCCATTTCCACCCAAATGAGCCTAATACGCGCCATCCGCCGTGCAATTGAGAACGGACGTGATTTGTCCATAATGCCAATTGCGATATATGCCCAAGGGAGAGCAGATAGAATTGAAGGGCGGCACTGACGGTTTCTGGAATTTTAGAAAGTGATTTAATCACGCAACGAAGTTTTAATTGATAATCGACACCGGAGTATACCAACGTTTTCAATACGACGGAACCCCACCACCGCTTTTTATATACATAAAGAGTATAGGTTCTTTACGATTGTAAAACACGAATCAAATCATTATTATTATTATTATTTATGTAGCCTGTAATGTGTCCCACTGCTGGGCAAAGGCCTCCCCCTAGAGCTCCAAACTGCTCGGTTCAAGGCAATTTCTGGCCAGTTTTGTAGATATGCGTCCAAGTCATCCCGCCATCTCCTCCTGGGTCGGCCAATTCGCCGTTTCCGGTTTGGCATCCACTCCGTAGCTACTTTAGCCCACCTCTGTGGATGCATGCGGCAAACGTGGCCAGCCCAGTCCCATTTCAGCCTGGCGGTTTTGGCCCCAACGTCAACAATGCGTGTTTTGGAACGCAGGGTAGTGTTACGGATCCGGTCAATCCTTTTCACTCCAAGCATGCTGCGCTCCATGGCTCTTTGAAAACCTTCAGTTTAGCCTTTTGTGACTCTAAATGTGACGTTAAATGTAATAAATGTTTTGATTCATGTTTTTTGTTTTTTAAGACAACTCTTTCAATGTGTAAGGGATGGATATAGTTTTTCTATGTTACTGCGTTCGTTTGCTTGTCAGATTATAAATTTGTTGTAATTGAGCCCACAATTAAGTCGGCGTGTGCTAAATTGTAACTACGTCATAATAATTTCGCTAATGAAACCAGTAACATAATAGTCTTTCATCGCTATTGTACGTCCAATCTGTGCGTATATCCAATAAACTCGTGTCAAATAACAAAGCTCATAATTGCGCTGATGGATTTCCAATATGAAGGTGTTATTCCGATCGCACGTTGATTGCTATACGAATATGCGACATACATTAATCCTACGGTTGAAAAATGTAACGGTCCGCAACGTAGGCTTCGTCAGGTAGGTACCTACTGGACAGACATAAATTAGCAAAAGGCAGCGTCATTTCTTACAAAACGATAAAGCAATTCGCAACTGGATTCATCCTTAAGTTTCCTTGCTTCTTTGCTCCTTTTTTCCTAGCATTGTCCTGGGTTATGCCAGGGCTAGAAAGCCTGGGATTCGTTTACTAACGCAACTAATCCCAAGATTGGGCAAAGGCGCTAGTTTTACGAAACCCAGAGGGTAAACTAGGCCTAATTGGTATTAATTACTCCGGTTTCATCACGACGTTTTCCTTCACCAAACAGAGATTGATAAATATCAAATGATATTTCGTTACAAGTTCCGGGTTCAAGAGCCGGGGTTTAGATGGGCGACCAACACTCGTTGCTCCCTTCATCCTCTGGAATGCAATCAATGAAGTACAGGTGCATGGACTCGGGTCTTCAGCTTACGCGGCTAACGCCGTAAACACTAGGCCAACTGGTCTTATCGAATGCCGGCGAATTTCTCGAGTATATGCAATCTTAGTAACAGGCAAGATGCCCGTGGCCATTTTTCTAAATACAAGCGTTCCGGGAATCCGGTAGAGATCAATTTATAATTTATATATAGTAGTGTTACTACTTTAATAACAAGTCAAAATATATAATTAAATAATTTGATTTGTATCAACAAAAAGATACATAGAGCATTTTACAGTTAAGGTCACATTACATTAGTTTGACTAATCACTGGAATCATGCGTGCATATGAATCAAACACACGGCCTAATTATGACATTAAAACTAACTGGACGGCTGAATAAAGCTTGATACTGCGTTTATCGGGATTAATGCCTAAACAACGATTTTGTATCAAAACAAGCGTACGTGATGGATCGGACTTGTTGTAATAACCACGGCGTATTGTTACCGCGGTCATATTTAATGCTAGTGTATTTCATTTGAACACAGGTAAATTTTTTTGAGCTGAGTTTAGTTTGGGCGGCTTATTTTAAGTTTTCGATGTTCATGCATGGGTACGCTTTGGCAACGAATCCCATTTACGCAAAAATCATTTCTTCACGTTTTTCTGCACCCAAAGCGATTGGTAAATTTTGAATATAAGTTCCGAATAACTCATTGGTACGCCGGCAGGACTTGAAACCGCGACTTACGGATTGAAAGTTAAGCTTTACCACTGGGTTACCAATGCTTTCAATACCCAACATGGCGATCACGAGTAAGAAAATGAGCACCGCGACATTCCCTACACGGTTCCTCAGTTGTTTAATGTTCGTAAACCTATAGCGCGAGCACTAACTCCTCATTCAGCCCAGCGATGGGACCCTGGGGAACCATGAGGAGCAACATTACAGCAATTACTTGCGATTGAACTTTCTACTAAATTAAATGTTTTTTTCTGCGCCGGGTCGCAAGTGATTTAATTGGACTCTGAAGTGGACTTAGTTGAATCATAAGAAAGTTATGCAATCAGGCGTTACTTTACGAAATTCCATATTACGACAATTTATATTTATATTTATATTTATTTAATAATGTTTACACGGCATTACAGTATAAAAACCAATACACCGAGAAACTTAAACTAACAAAAATGTTTCATTCCAAGAAGGAAGAAGGAAAATATAATAATAATACAGCAACAACAACAGTAAAGGGTAGGCACAAAATACAATGGAAGAACAGAAGTAACATAATTATCACAAAACATAATATCATACAGGGACTGTGGAAGGCCTATCGTCCATCGTCTCACAATACCTCAGACACTCACGGTACACAGTCGTCCATCCCCATGCAAACAAGTCACAATCAGGTTCTGACGTCAAGAGCGCATTCAGTAGTGTCAAAGCTCGAGGGAGCGGCGAATTTCTGCGTGACACTGTGCGTGCCGCTGGCACCGCCAACAGTGGGCGCATCCGCGGTCTCAGGTTCATCCTGGGGGTATCCGGCACGTGCAGTCTGAGCACGCGATTCACGAGGTCTGGGCAGTCTGATTCACCGCGCAGCATGCGACAAACGGTAATTAACAAATTGCAGTTACGCCTTACTTCTAGAGAGTTGTAACCGAGTGCTCCGAGCAAAAACTTAGTCGGATATAAAAACGGGTAATACCCATAAGTTTTCTTATAAAGAAATCTGAGGAAAGCTTTTTGTATCTTCTCTAGAAGTAAGGTGTAAGTCGACTCATAAGGGATCCACACAATTGACGAGGTTTCCAACTTGCTCCTCACCAATGCGTTAAAGACAAGTTTTATGGCCTCGACATCTCGGAACTCCTTGACATTCCGGATCACAAAGCCTAGTCTTCTAAAACAGCTATCAGCTAAAGCTCGCAAATGATCATGGAATGTCAGCCGTGAGTCGAAGACCACCCCAAGATCCTTCACCGAGGACACTCTGTCAATCCTGTCCAGCCCGAGCATATACTGTGCAAGTAGAGGAACTGCAGATCGACTAAATGAGCATACACAGCATTTGGCTACGTTGAAGAGGAGTTTATTTTCAACACTCCACCGCATCACGGAGTCAATGTCCTCCTGCAGAGAAATACAGTCTGCACTACTTTTCACACCAAAAATCAGCTTTAGGTCGTCAGCATACAACAGACACTTTGCATTCCTTACAACTGTTTCCAAGTCGTTGACCATCAACCCGAACAAAAGAGGCCCGAGTATGGAACCCTGACTGACACCAGATCTCGTGTGGTAAGGAGCTGAGACAAAGCATCCGTGACGGACGTACTGCTGTCGATCGCGTAGATAACTTGCAAATAGAGTTAGCAACTTAGGCGAGAAGCCTAGACCATTCAGCTTGTGTAACAGGACGTCATTATCCACGCGATCGAAAGCCTTTTTGAAGTCAAAATAAAGTACATCTACCTGAATGCCTTTATCAAGATGCTCAGATATAATATCAGTCAGGGTCATCAAATTGGTATTAACGGAGCGTTTTGCTCTAAAACCGTGCTGCGAATCACACAAGAACGGTTTAATTTGCCCTGTTATCAACCTGCATAGTATAGATTCGAATAACTTTGCTAACGTAGACAGCACAGCTATGGGCCTATAATTGTCTACACTGGCGGTGTCCTTGGATTTTGGAATGGGTCTAACTCGCGTTAATTTCCATTGATTTGGATACCGGCCTGTAGAGAGAGCTAAATTAAACAAGTAGTTTATAGGAACTTTAAAGAAATCCATACATCCCTTGACAACGTAAGCCGGTAAATTGTCAGGCCCTATCGAGCTTTTACCCTTTAGATGTTTAATACCAGTCACTACATCCTCCAAAGATATGCTATTTATATTAACGTACTGGGCAGAACGTTTCTGAGAACAACTCTGTAAGGAGGTTACATCAAGACGAGGAACATCGGGCAAAAATACACTGGAGAAGAAACTGGAGAAGGCCTCCGCTGCTTCCACTCCAACAAATTGTTTTCCATCAAAGGTAACTTTAGACGCAAACCCTCCCCTTGACTTAAGGCTATCTATGTGCTGCCAGAATAACCGTGGATCACATTTGACCAAGCTTTGAATGCGATCAATATGACGAGCGTACGCTAAGGAAATCCGCTTTTTTATGTTAGTTCTAAGATAGGCAAATTGCCTGTAAAGTGCCACATCCTTAGTGGCTTTCCAGTTCCGGTGAATATGAGCCTTTGTTTTTATGTCGACAATTAAATCCGCTGTGAACCAGACTGGATAACGTCTCGCAATCCCCTTTGAGCGATATTTTTTTGGTATAGTAGCATCAAATACGTTATAGATAATTTTATAAAACTTGTCAACCGCAATTTCAATATCATCGGAATCAAGAACATCCTGCCAGCTCAATTTAGAGACAAGATTATACAAGAGCTCATAATTACCCTTTTGGAAGTTCCAGTCTTGTCGCGTATCAACGTTACCAGGATGGATCCACTCAGACGAAGGTCTCGGCGTAGCATCTAACGGCAGCGAGATATCTAACGGCGGATGGTATGCGTCACGTTTAGGGACAAGTCCTCCTCCCTCTATCTCCAGAACACTGACTCCACGAATGCGCTCGGACACCAGCACCACGTCCAGCTTTCCATTAAACGCATTCTTCACTCCATTCATCTCTTGCAAACCACACAAAGTTAAGAAATATGAGTAATAACATAAAATACTATAAGACGAATACATTGGGTTCAGATTCAAATCACCAAACACAAGAACAACACCTTTCAAGTTGTTTATCATTTGTTCCACTGATAGGAACCAATTCATATACACTTCGTTAGAAACCCTAGGAGGTATATATATGACACATACAAAGTAATCTACATTTTCGAGCTTAAATGATATCCAGAGGTCCTCTCCTAACGGTGTTTCAAGATCTTTGCGTCGTTGTATTTCGAGTCCAGGGCGCGCCAGCAACATCACTCCACCCCCCCGCGAACCAGTGGCACGGTCACGACGTATCACACTCCATTCTTGCCATGCAAGCTCAGAGTCGTAGATGGCTTCGGTTAGAAATGTCTCGGTGACTGCCACGATATCACACTCTAAACAAAGCAAATTATTCCTAAAGAAGTTGAGCTTAGTGTTAAGGCCTCTGACATTCTGATAGATAATAGTCAAAGTTTTTGTAGTTTTAGTCTTAGTTTTAGTCATTAATTGATGTTTTTGACTCACGACTGTTTCGAGGGGAGCGAAAATTCAATTTCCAAGGCTTAATACAAATGTCCTCCGCCCAATTCGCAGCATCCAACACACGTTCAGCAAACCTTTGTGGGACATCCAATTTGAAAGAAGCATAATTTCCCTTGGCTTTCAATGCCTCCACCGAGCAAACATCCTCTTCACAGAGTGTTGCCAAGTAAGAGCGTACCTGGTCAGCAGCAGTGCCCATTTTAACATAGAAAAGATGAAATTGACGTATTCTTTCCGCTGCCTCTAGGGGACATGTACCTGGAGCAGCTGTGCCGCGCTTGACATCGAGTAGTTTACGCGGGCGCTGCTGGTTTTTCGACTGAGCCTTAGCATCAGAACCCGTTTCGTTTGGCGTAGCTGCCTTACCATTGAGATCGACCATACCTTGCTCCTTAGGGTGCTGCTTGGTGATAGACTGCGACTGTATCTGCGGTAAGGTGGATACTCCAGGGGAAGGCAGTGGCGCGTGATCAGGTAGTTTGTTGCTTAATGGTTGCTGTTTTTGTAGTTTCTCAGCAACAGAAGCGTAAGTTTCAGGTACGCCGGTCGACATCTGGTTTAACTTATCCTCTAGGGCAGTCACCCTTTCTTCAATGGTATTTACTTTAGCTCTCAAATCGGCCCATTTTTGGACAAGCGGGGTAATTTCTCTCGCCACTGCACGGCTTACGAGGTTCGGAACGTATTCATTGAGACAGCTTTGGAGCTCTTCCCTGATGAGCTTCCGATAACTGTCCAGGCCCATAGAACCACTACAAAGATCACTATTATAAAGCTGTTGTTGACAGGCTTCGACCGCCTTCTTCCGAAATGTTACGCGCTGCGGCGTTGGAACAGTTGAGTACTTCAGGAAACTGCACTCGATGGACTCATCAAGCACAGTATTGCTGATGCTGGGGTCCATAACTGCTGCTCGCACTGGGGTATTAGTATTGTCACCTTTAGCTTGGCGGCAGACGCACTCTGGGCATGCCCAAGCATCTCTGCGCTCAACTGTCGACGCGTCGAAAATATTTTCTGACACATTCGCACATAGTAGGCAATAATAAGCATTTGTGCATGCCAAACATTTCAGAAATCGTTGATCTTCAATAACGCTCGTGCAACCAGTACAAGTGATAGGTGCATTTACGGTAGCCATTATAGCACGGCGTAGACGTATCAAATGCGATGTCCAAAACTCAGCAAGAAAGCAGCGGACAATAAGCGTAAGCGAAGTACCAGGAGCTCATAAGTTACGGAGACAGCACCGGGCGCGGCGTAGCAGATGCGGAGTAGATGAGACGGGGGCGGGACGTCGTAGCAGCGTAGCACTCACCCGGTCCGTGGCGTAGGCGTGACGTACAACGGCGCGATGACTGTTGCTCCTTCGAGCCTATGCGCTCCTAATCTCTCACACGAATTAACTGAAGTAAAATATTTTTAAAATTTAATTTATAAATTAGCGCGGGGACTTAAACACGTCTAACCCTTGCGGGAGTCCAGGGGGAAGGGTTACTTTGATATTCCGCCAACCCTGATAGTCAGTCAGATTTTTGTGGTAACCATGAGTCGTGGCCGTATTCCATAGATGGCGTTCGGGGATATGTCTGTCTCGCTCCTGCCAGGGTAATGGTAGGAGCGAGACGGACATATTTTCGAGCGCTGCAGTCGCTATTGAATACAGTTGCGTGCAACTCACGGTATTAGTGTGCTTACCGTGAGTTGCATTCGATTGCGACTGCGGCATTCGACAGTATGTCCGTCTCGCTTCTGCCAGAGTAGTGGTAGGAGTGAGACGGATATACTACTACTAGCAGAGTGCGTGCAACTCCTAGTAAGCACTTAAGCAGTAAGCACACTGGCATCCGACAAGTGAACATCACTTATCAAGTAAGTTTCACTTCCTGGACGTCAGATGGACATCTGCATATCCTGAGGATGCCTCGTAGAGAGGCGAAACACGTGTCGAGTTTTGTATTATTGGTGGTGGTTTGTTATATTTAATATTGTCATCTCCTTCCGCGATTGTTGTTTATTGAAATTAAACACTTTAGAACAGATTAATCGCGCGTGTCGAGCCCTTTACAGCACTCGTTTTTACAGGCTAAAGCCCATTCGTTGACTGGTAGAGAAAGCCTTAAGGCACTAAGTCTGCCATTTGAACTATATGATAGTTTAAATAAATAGGTAAATACAATCACCACAACGCTTTTCAAGTAAGAGAATAAATGTGTGTGTATGTTGGTGTCCCTATTAAAAAACTGAAAATTGGAGCACGTGATATAACGCCGTGTGACGCAATTTAATTAGTGATGCGACGTTGCCAATATTGTCGTTAAATACCTGACAATATTCAGGAAACTGACCGGCAATATTGACTGTGTACATTTTCATGGCAACGGAAATTTCGCAACAAATTGTAAATAACAGAATATCGGGGTTTACTGGATTGCAAAAAAGATAGAAAGATAAATTTGCAGCGGCGGTGATATAATACTGCGTTTGGCAATTTAATCTGCTACATCTTTAGACTATCTAAACCAACCTGACTGGGACTGTCTGTAAATGTCTATACAAAAATACATTTATTTTGTGTTAATCAGAGACGTCTGCGAACGAAATTCACAATTTTATAATTGAAAGAAAAAATTGAAAAATCCGCGTCGATTGGGATTTGAACTCACGACTCTCAATTCTTATTTTTCGTTAAGATGGTAGCCTTACAATAGCCTTACCTTGGCACTTTAGACCATTTTACCAACCGGTCCGGCATTATAACTTCTATTGTTTACGTTACATCTTGACAATCTAATAATGACATACAGCTTAAAAATAAATATCTGAGTAAAACGAAGCATCGCAATTGTAAAGACGCAAGGATGGTAAAGCCTTTGACTATAAGATTTACTGAGCAATACCTTTACTAGGTAATTAAATTTCGGCGACAGTCGTAGTCTATACTCAACAGCAAACGAACTTTGGCTGTTGATAAATCTGATTCTGAATTCAAATCTGGTCGAGACTGAAAGTTGCTGACAAAGCTGAAGCCTGAAGCAACGTTCGCCGACGGCACAACACTACGATAGCCAGTGTCATCAGCGTGACGCTCAAATATGAGCGAATTAATTAAAAACCTGTTTGCTGACTGAATACAAAACCGTCGGAATTTGCATTTTCATTGCGGGCGTGTTGCAAAAAATGGAAACTGTGTTTTTATGAAATTGACTCGCTTTAGCGGTGCATGCTGTTGACAAAGCGATTTGGCCCCTTTGCTGTCATTAACGGTGATGGCAGTTTCGCGTCAAATTACACGCATCACATATTCTTCAGAAATTGGCAGGTGAAAATATTAATAAGCGGCGGCAGATGAGAATTCCTTCAAACATGGAGTCCGTGCTACGTTTCCAAGATTTTGATAATACAGGCTGTGAAAGTGTTATGTTAAAGTTATAATTTTAAAGAAGTTTGACGTTTAAAATAACACTTTAATGTTTGACAGTTCATTAGCTCGGCAGAGATAACCAGCTAGTCTATGATGGTCGGGTTTTTATCGTTTACCGACGTTGCTGTCACTTTCTAACAAGTATGTATGTGCGAAAGTGACGCATAGCGTGATAAGCGATAAAATGGCAACCATGCTAACCCGCCTGGTTTGACTCTAGGCTCGCAAGAGTGATATATGAACGCTTGAACAGAGACAAACTGCCATAGTATGTCTGTGGCTAAAAGTTATTTATTTAATTTCATATTTTATTGCGACAATAATGTTACATTGCCATTCCGCCAAACGTGTTGGTCAATTAGTGCCAACCGGTTATAATTACTTGCGTATTTTTTGCATACAGTGAATTAAAAATACGCAAGTTAGTATAACGAGTTGGCCCTGATTGACTGGCACGCGTGGCGGAAGAGCGAAGTACAGGCAAAGTAGCATTATTGTTGTCTAAACTTGGAGTTTAAGACCCTGGCTCACCTGGTTACACCCCTTTTTACAAGACATCATCTTAACCTAATGAAGACTCGTTTATTTTTGGGATATGATAGGAAAATAAGATAGCTCTTGCATTATTCCTTTGCCTCAATCGATAGGTAGCAAACAAAATTCAGCTAAAGCGGAGTAGCAAAACGTTCTGCGGGTTTTTTTTTAAGAATGGATATCTTGTACCAAAAAGTGGATCACTAGAATTCAAAGTCCATTTTAGCAGTTTATTTATACCATGTCGGTGGTAAACAAGCATACGACGCCTGATGGAAAGCGGTTACCGTATGATGTAACATGCGCGTTGTTAACCCATTAAAATTAGGTACACGCCTTTGAAGAATCCCATACTGATTCCTATAAACATGGCGTAGGTACTCGTAAGTACGTTATTATGTTGGACATATTGCCAAATTCATATTCCCGATGAAAACTTTTAGGTCTACTATTAAATTTGGAAAATCCTAATTAGGTCCTTATCCCCGTGGTGCCGAACTATAATGCGTGGCGACGATTAATACACGCCGCATTTAATGAGGGGCCATCATTTTTTGCTGACCGCACCGCAGTTGTAATGGAATTCGGGAAATCATCCGTTGTACCTATGAATGCTTTTTCATTTCATTTGGCATCAGTATTTTTATTAATTTTAAATGTTTAACTGTAACCGAGGAGTAGGATGGCTGACTTTTGTTTGTATTATTTTGTGTTAGATAGGTTAGATTTTAGTTAGCGCTTAAGTTTCATTTGATGAGTTTTATTTATATTTAAATGTAATAGTTTTAAAGAATTTTTAATAGTAAATAAACAGTTCTGTTTTCTATGTATTTACTGTAACCGTATACATGCAGTAACAAAAATGCTGGTGATCCGTGAGCCTTACTACAATCACGTCAATTTACCCAAAATCTTACATCCTTTTGGGACTTAGTAGGTTCTGGCCGTTGCATATTTTTAATGTATGCCTTGATAAGAGTGTTTACCCGGAACGTTGGAAGACGACCCCAGTAACGCCTATTTCTAAGGGAGGCTCTGGTACAGATTTGAGTGGATTTAGACCGGGTGCTGTACTATCAACGTTTGCTAAGGTCTTCGAATCTGTAATGCACGCTGCTATTTTTCCCCAAGTTAACGCTACGGAGTGTTTACTCCGTGAACATGACGCTTGCATCAGTGTTGAAATAAATAAGTAAATAAAACAAACATTCATGGTAATTATCCCGTTTCAAATATTATTTATAATGCAAATGACCATTTTAGCTTAAAATCGCTTAATTAGCTTAAAATGTGTGACGCGCAACATGGTTCCGCCCAGGCCGCAGCACAGAGAGTAATCTCTTGTGCTTTATGAACTACGCGGCGTAGGAGTTAGACCAACCAGGCGGACAAATCGATCTTGCATACCTTGACTTTAAAAAGGCTTTTGACACCGTTGATAACGACGTTCTTCTGTTAAAACTAGCCGCTGGAGGTTTAACCCCACGACTCCTAAAGCTGCATGTATAAAAGTTTATGTTATTATTTTTTGTGTTTTTCTTTAAAATGTTATATATACATATCACGTGTTGGTTGTATCTGTTAGTGATATGTATGTATTTATTCAATAAATAAATCCTTAGGGCGAGAACGACTTTACTTGGCCGGTTTTTTTTTAATTTCGAATACGCTTTCTCAGGATAACAGTAGTTCACAAGCTTCATACAATTCTCCTTTTATTTCACCAATACAGGGTTGCAGATTTTCCGCAGAACCGTATTGGATTAGGGACGTCACCGGCGACAGGCGAAGCCACTACGACAACATAGGGTTGCCACTCAGTCCCGAGTGCCCGACCCCCATTTATTATTATTTCCATTTCAGGGTCTTTCAACTGTTTAATTTAAATGAAATTGTGAGGTAAAAACTAATTCTACTGAAACCACACAACCCATTTTGGAGATGTTAATTAGGTAATTCATTAAGAAAGCGTAGGTGGCCCAGCGGTAAGAACGTGCGACTTTCAATCTGAAGGTTCAAATCCTGGCGACCATTGAATTTTTTGGAACTTACGTACGAAACGTCATTTGATATTTACCAATTGCTTTTCGGTGAAGGAAAACATCGTGAGGAAACCGGACTAAACCCAATAAGGCCTACTTTACCCTCTGAGTTGGAAGGTGAGATGGCAGCCTACGCCAAATCTTGGGATTAGTTGCCAAAGCGGACCCCAGGCTCCTTACATGAGCCGTGGCACCCGGTAGTATTACCTAGCTAGGAAGAAGAAGAATTAGGTAATTAATTAACAATTTCAACATTCCGTATGGTGAATGGTGCTAAAATTGTTAAATCTCTGTAAACATACCTCCTAATAAAAATAATACAAATCTACTGTTATTATCAACAACACAAAAACAAACTGGCGACAAAGTCAAAGCTTTAAACCGGGAACTTTTAATGAAAATGCGGGAACTACATTGGGATAAAAAGAAATGTTACGAGTTAATACAAATAATTGTCCTTAGGCTAGCTAGTAGCATTATGAACGCCTTCTTACCCCGTTAAAAACAAAAAGTCTGGTCGTCCAACAAACGCAGTAACAGTAGGACAAAAAACAATGTCTTACCCTTTTTGGGGTAGTAATACTAGTGTGATAAAACGATAGAATAATTATATTTAAGAAGATACGTTGACGACGAGTGAGAATAGATTCTGTTCAACACCCTATTTTTTTATTAGTCTTTTAAAGTGTCCCACTGCTGAGCTCTCCTCTCTTTGATCTCCTAGTCTTCCCCTGTGTTGTGCCTCATCAGACCAGTTGTGTAGAAAAGTGTCTAGGTCGTCCCACTATTTCCATTTGACCTGCGAAGTTGCGGCATCCAATTCATGACCAGCGCACCTAACCCGATGCATCCGTAATACGAAAAAAAATGCGATACAATAAATCCAACATTGACTTGTTGAACAGTACTTTGACGTAAATTATTTATTTACATAAAACTTAAATAATAAGAAAATTGTTATGTATGTGTGTGTACGCACACCGCCCCACTTCGATCAGTACATGGATTAAAGAGTGTGTCTATAGCTCTCGGTCGTTTCACTCGTGCCCTACCCCAAACGTAACATTGGCGGCGATCTACCCACATGCAAGAAAAACAAGATGTCCACGGCGCATTTCGGAATTTTGCCTACGTTTGATCATCATTCGCAGATATGGAAAACGTTTAGAGCACGTTTATTGCAATGGTTTGTGGCAAATAAAATTAATGCGACAACAGACGCGGGGGGCGAACAAAGACGAGCGATATTACTGAGCACACTCAATGACGGTACTTATAAACTCGCAGCGGATCTAGCGTTGCCGAAGAAGATAGAAGAAGTACCATTCGAAGACGTGTTGACGTTGTTAGAGGACCACTTTGTTCCGAAGGTGTTCGGTTTCAGTGAACGGTACAAGTTCTATTCGGCTGTTCAACAAAACGGCGAGACCCACATCCAGTGGGCAGCAAGGCTACGAGGTTTATCTGCGGAATGTCACTTCACAAACCTAGAGGAAGTTCTTCGCGATAGATTTATGATGGGCATGCTGCCGGGTCGGGAACGGGACAAAGTTTTTACACAGGACCTCAGGGAGCTGACGCTCACCAAGGCGGTGGAGCTGGCCAACGCGGTGCGCTGTGCGCGGGAGGTATCGGCGGGTGTGGGACAGACGGCCTCGACTTCGACGAGCGACCAGCTGTTCAAGATCACTAGCGCAAAAAAGGATACATCCCGTGAAATATGTGCGGTTTGCGGTTACTCCAACCATAAGACAGCCGACTGTCGTTTCTCAAATTACCGGTGTAAAAAATGCCGCGGTAAAGGACATTTAAAAAAGATGTGCAAAACCGTTAAGTGCATTAGGGCTGATGACGTGAGTGAGGGAGACGACGGTAAGTTATTTAATATTCGTTCCGAAAAAGGGGAACCCATGTTAGAATGGGTCACAGTTTTAGGCGTGACCTTGCAGTTTGAAGTTGATAGCGGAGCTGCCGTCACGGCGATGTCACCGGAGCTGTTCAATAAACATTTCTCCAACATAAAAATTAGCGCGCCTAAGAAAAAACTAGTGTCATATAATGGCGCCAGCATGGCCTGCATAGGTATGGCCCAGTTGCCGATAATGTACTCGGGACGCACACAGCTGATTGATGTTTACATCATTCCCAACGGCGGCCCGCCGATTTTAGGTCGAGATTTTATATCATCATTTAAATTGGAATTGGCAGAAATTAAATATTGTACGAAAGAACAGGATGGTCTAATGGTATTACAAAGTAATTACCCAAGCGTATTTTCTGATAAATTAGGTATATTTAATAAATACAAGGTAGGGTTGCAGCTTAAACCCGACGCAAAACCGGTTTTTTTTAAGGCACGACCTTTAGCATTTGCGTTAAAAGGAAAAGTAGACACCGAAATAGACCGCTTAGTAAAGGAAGGAGTCTTAAAGCCCGTTGAATACTCGGAATACGCATCCCCAATAGTTCCGGTATTAAAAAATAACGGCACCGTGCGCATTTGTGCAGATTACTCGGTCAGCATCAATAAACAGCTGTGCGTAGAACAATACCCGTTGCCTACAATTAAAGAGCTGTTTTCTAAACTACACGGAGGACAAAAGTTCTCAAAACTAGATCTTTCTTCCGCTTACACTCAGCTGGAGCTGAAGCCGGAATCACAGCATCTTACCTGCATAAATACACATCGCGGGTTATTTTTCTATACACGCCTTGTTTTTGGCTTAGCCAGTGCGCCCGCGATATTTCAGCGCGCGATCGATAATTTACTTAGCGGTATGGAGGGGGTTTTGTGTTTGCTTGACGATATTTTAATAACAGGGAAAGACGACACGGAACACTTACAGAGGTTAAATGCAGTTTTAAAAAGATTGGAAAACGCGGGGTTAACTTTACAAAAAGAAAAGTGTTGTTTTTTCCAGGAGCAAGTGCAGTACTTAGGTTACATAATTGATAAAAATGGACTGCATAAATCACCGGACAAAGTGAAAGCAATCTTGGAAGCACCCGTACCGAGCGATGTTAATAAATTAAAATCGTTTCTAGGTTTAGTAAATTACTACCGTAATTTTGTGCAAGGGGCATCCATGATACTTTCACCTTTGTATGACTTGCTGAAAAATGGAGTTAAATGGTGTTGGTCAGATAAACATAACAAGGCATTCGAGGAAATAAAAAAATGCTTGGCCTCGGATCAGGTTTTAGCCCATTTTGACCCAGAAGCCAATCTTATATTAACCGTTGATGCATCACCTTATGGCCTTGGTGCCATTTTAAGTCAAACTCAGGCTGATAATAGGGAACGGCCTATTTGTTTCGCTTCTCGTACCCTTAACGCGGCTGAAAAAAACTATTCTCAGCTTCAAAAAGAGGCTACGGCAATAGTTTTCGCGGTAAAACGCTACCACCAATATTTGTTTGGTAGATCGGTGCCTTTTACCAAGAACCGACCATAAGCCTCTAATTTCCATTTTCGGCCCTTATAAGGGCATTCCCGAAGTTACAGCAAATCGTTTGCAAAGATACGCGATTTTCTTGAGCGCATACAACTATAAAATTGAATATATTCGGAGTGCAATGAATAGTGCAGATTATTTATCTCGGGCTTGTTTACCAGATAACGGCAGCAGCAGCGTAGGGCCGCAGCGGGGGCACGCGAGCGGGGAGGGACAGGACCGGTTAACGGCTGATGATCGCGCGTCATATATAAATTTTGTTATTGATGGTTGCTTACCGTTAACCATGGACGAGTTACGTAAGCAAACAAAGGAAGATGCGGTCCTAAGTAGGATTATAGATTACGTTTGTAAGGGCTGGCCTAAGAAAAGTAATGATATTAAGTTAAAGCCGTATTTCCAGTGTAGATTACAGTTATCTTATGAAAACGGCTGCTTAATGAGAGGGCATAAGGTCGTGATTCCTACAACTCTGCAGTCGCGCGTGTTATCTGAGTTACATAACTCTCATTTAGGAGTGGTAAAAACAAAAGCCGAGGCTCGTTCAAAGTTTTGGTTCCCCAAGATCGATGACAAGATTGAACAGATGATAGGTTCATGTGAAACGTGCATTAAGTTGAGGCCCGCTCCTAGTCGCGCACCGCTGGTTCCTTGGAAATACCCCTCAGAACCCTTCACTAGGGTTCACTTGGATTTTTTGGGTCCCGCATACGGCCATACCTACTTAGTAATCGTAGATGCTCACAGTAAATGGGTTGAGGTCTATAATATGAAAAATAGTATAAACACGTCGGCTGTGTGTGGAAAGTTATACGATTTTATGGCTAGATTTGGGGTTCCGCAAGTGATTTGCAGCGATAACGGGTGTTCCTTTACGTCGCAAGAGTTTAAAAAGTTTTGTTTGTTGAATGGCATAGTACAGGTGACGTCACCGGCTTACCATCCGGCTAGCAACGGACAAGCGGAAAGTTCCGTAAAAATTGTAAAAAAAGGCCTTAAATCATGTTTATTGGACAGTAAAAGTGTTAATGATTGCAATAATAAATTACAAAAATTTCTTTTTGACTACAGAAATTCGATACATTCTACTACTGGACAAACACCTGCACAGTTAGTGTTCGGCCGCAAACTCCGGTCACGCCTAGACTTGATTAACCCTTCGACTGCGGCTCCCGCGCCCACGTCATTGGATAATCACGTAAGAAAACAACAGTGTTTGCAGAGTAAAGCGTATAGTGGACAAAATAAACAGGAATTCAGTATAGGTGACAAAGTATTGTATAAAAAGAACTTTAGTAATAATAAGCATACATGGTGTAAAGGAGTAATTATTGAAAAATTGGGAAAAATTGTGTATTTAGTGAAAGATTGCGAAAATTTAGAAAATGTAAAAAAACACAAGGATCAAATAATGTTGTACAAGGGACAAAAGTATCACGGCTCATTCCTCGATGACATCACTCTAACGGATCTGTTTCCATCAGACCAAAATCCACCTCCAACGATTACTACGCCTCCCGTCGACAGTGAGATGCAAAATGAGGGGGGAGGAGAAGGGGAACGAGCCGATCAAAGCCAAGAAAGCGCTGGCGTAACGGCTTCCCTGGCACCGCCTGGCGACGACCCGCAGGGGCAGTTTGAGGACGCCGAGTCAGACGTCACCCCAGTAGAAGGGCCAGAGGATCTCGGCGTTGCATTACCGTCAACTACCGTCGGTCAGGGCAGACTTAAACGGAATCGTCCCAAGGTTAACTATAAGCCGTATTTTAAGTAATCATTTATATTATGTAGCTACATTAATTGTAAACTAGTTAAAGACTATGGGGAGGATTGTTATGTATGTGTGTGTACGCACACCGCCCCACTTCGATCAGTACATGGATTAAAGAGTGTGTCTATAGCTCTCGGTCGTTTCACTCGTGCCCTACCCCAAATTACTAAAAATAAACTTAAATAAGCAATAAAGATAAAATAAAATACAATTAAATTAAAAAAAACTGAAACTGAGTTCACAGGGGTCATAAGCAAACAGTTTTGCTACTCAATCGTTTAATAACTTAGTTCTATTAATAAATGTGTATGTTTTATTAAAAAAAATTAAGAGTGCCAACCCTAACGAGGAACAATGTCAGTTACATTTTACTGGCGTAGTAATGTAATAGAAACCTGAACCGTATGAAGCGACGTCGCTCGATATTTGAATATTACCACTTTGAACATTGTTCATAAATAAGTTATAGCAGGGGATACATTTCAGATTTCAGATTTTTTATTGATAAATACGAAATATTTACAAGTCAAAAATAAATAAAATAACACATTAAAGCGAAAAAAAACTCAATTCAATGAATCATTTAACACGTAGTTAACTATATGATGACATAGTTTGTTATGTGTGATGTGTTAGGGTCAATGGGTTCGTCGATTGGAGAAACTCATCGACACTGTAACAAGCTTTATCTATCAGCACTTCCTTAAGTTTGGATTTGGACTGGTACACCTACATGGCGCTAGAAAAATAAAATCTAGAACTTATGAGCTGCCAATTGATCTAGAGCACTTTTGCGTCGCCTTTTTCATTCTTTTTTTCAGTAAAGGTAAAGTGTATTCGAGTTATTTTGGACGGAGAACGTAGGGAAATTATTAGGAACGTACGTAAATTTCAAAATGTACTAACGTTATCGGACATTTGGAAACCCAAATACACATTTTTCTACTCCAGCATTTCACCTTGTCAATTAATTAAATTAAATATTGAAAAAGTATACATTACGTTGTCTATGGTATTACATAAGAATATCGCTAAGCAATGTTTGGATTTTCACTCTCCAATCGACTACGTCTCGTTTTGTAACAGCGACCCTTAAACTTCAAGAACCCTTATTATATCAGTCCCCGGCCCGTAATTTTCATGCCGGTTTCATCATTATGACGTATATACGTAACACACAGGATGTTTAAATACGAAATGGGTTAATGACAGATAAAGTCTATCAACGTCCGATTCTAACATCGAACGTAATAGTTTTTACAGTACATATGGTGCTATTTTACCGCCCTAGGGCGATAATGTGCATTTACGTGCCTGCGTCAATATTCAAAGGCCCATTTGTACTGTAAAACGTCGTACGATACTCGTGCGAAGAGGGAAGTCGCAACTCGTGTCGATTTAAAACACTCCCTACGGTCGTGTTTTAATGTATGCCACTCGTTGCGGATTTCCTCTTTTTCGCCTTTGTATCATAATGTACTATGACACTATTAAATGACGGCATTATTCTTTCAAACGTAAACCTGAAAAATGATGTATAATTCTTGACGTCATTTGTCTGTCATCGGCATGAAAATTACGGGCCCTATATCGCTGTTGCATCAACTACTGAGCCGCTTTTTCGAGTTGGATGTTGTTCTACGTTCAAAATTCAGCGGTAAACATTAACCAATTAATGTTAATTTGCAGATCAACAACAAAGACTGGTGCAAGAAGGGCCGTAAAGGAGGTCACTGCAACATGAAGTGTGAAGGTACTAATAGCCAGGGATCGGGAGAATGGTAGCAAAACTTCAGCTAAACTTTAACACGACCGTAAAGCTAATATTTTCATAGCTGTAAGCACTATAATGTCCACTTAACAAGTTTTGTTGAAGTTTTGCACCCATTACCCCGATCTCTGCTAATAACACTAACAAGCCGATTAACAGACTCTTTTACTAAATCTTCCGCTAATATTTGGAGATTAATGAGGTTTCAGCGGTAATCTGGAGCTCTAAAAAGCTTTCACATTATCATCTTTGTAGGTCACTTTTGCTGTTATACCATGTACTATAGCGTTCAGAATTGCATGGGTAGTTTATGAATGAATTCATTCATAAACTGCCCATCCAATTCTGAACGCGTGTGTACATGCACCTGAGGAAACACCAGGGTGCGTAGCCAAGATGCCAATCGCTCACGCTCAGTCGCTAACGAAACGCAACTGTCATTGTCACACTAATACGGAAGAGTGATAGAGAGAGGTAGCTACGATACGTTACTAAGCGTGAGCGATTGGCATTTTGGCTACGCACGCTGGGCCCTTACCATGACGTCTGAACACGATTCAGCGTAGGACTTAAATGAGTCACTCCCATACAACTGAGCGCAGTTAAGAACCTAAACTGATTCGCGTTAAGACGTCCTGGTAACGGCCCTGGTAATGGAAGACTTTGATTTTAATAAACTAGGGTTTGGACACAATTGTAATGCACGAATCCTATATTTCTTTGGTTGGGTAGCCACAAAAAGACGGTGGGTTATGGCATCTGCCACGAATGCAGGAGGTCGGGTCGCTGGTTCGATCCCCAGCCCTGTGTACTGTGGACCTTGGTCACTTTTTCTGTGGCTTATGATATCTCTTTCAATTTATAATACTTATTACATTTTGTGTTTTTTGTTTCTGGTTTCTATATTATACTATAATACAGAGTCAGTCATTGTTCAGTCAGGTTCATTTCTACATATTTACTGCTTAGTTACACCTTCTAAATCGTTAGAAGACACATAAAAAAGTATATAGATGACTTTATTACCTACCTTATGGAGCAGTGTATGAATCACTTGCGAGTTTTTATAAACCTACTTACACTTACATACAGCGTTGATCCACAATTCAACCATAACTGACCACCGCCAACAATAAAGATTTAGGATTGTCAGTTTAATTGTGCTGACATTGGTAGCTGTATTTTATTACCTGTAAAAGAAAAAAAAATGGTTATCAAAGATAGACAACGATAATTTGTAACATAAAATATATAAATAATTATAAACTGGCTTTATGTTGCAGATTTCGCAGTTTATACGATACTTGTGGGTGGTAAAACAAAATTAGCATCAATATGGTTAATAAATGCCAAAATAGGCAGTCCAATTCATTATTTCCGCCTTAGAGAGAAATGTAGATTATAACTTCAATGTAAAAGGGGTATTTTTCATGTACGTTTATTTTAATGAGCATCCTATATTTCGGCACTGTTGCAAGCGCCATGTTCACGAAGTAACTTTACTGTTATGCTGCGAGTTTTTAGCTCTGGACCCACACACCATAGCGATCTACCCTCTTACAGATTCGCTTATTTGCTCGTTGTCACTAACACTACTACCGATTTTGGATTGTAGTTATGTAAATGATAATGTAGATCTTAACAGTAATATTTTCCTGCAGATCTCCTGAACGAGGACCTGGCAGACGACGTGCGGTGTGCCAAGCGCATCTACGACCGTGTAGGCTTCAAGGCGTGGCCCACTTCCTACGCCTACTGTAAGGAGAAGAGCCTGCCCGATCTATCCCGCTGCTAACTCATACCCAGAGTACTCCCTATTTCCATTGAACTGTAATGCTTAGAAAATAGAGGTGATTTTCAAACGTTCCTTGGAAATATTGGAAAGTTTAATTCTTGAGCCATTTAGGGTTTGCTGTACAAAATACAAAGGGTATAGAACAAACAAAAATGACTCAACTATTACGGTATACAAATCTGGTGAGACGAAGGGAAACCGCTACTCTAACCATACTACAGCTAGGAGTTCTTTTTCTGTCTTAGGGTACGGGTATGTACTGATCGGTACTGATTAGTCAGTTTAGGGCCTGATTTACCGGGCTAGAAAAATATAAACCGCTGAAATTATAAGCATTTTTTTAAAACTAAATGATGGATCATTTAATCGTTCATTCGACGTTCGTTCAATCGATCATTTGACGACCGGTTGGCTTAGTTGGTAGTGACCCTGCCTGCTATGCCGATGGTCCTGGGTTCGAATCCCGGCAAGGGCATTTATTTGTGTGATGAACACAGATATTTGTTCCTGAGTCATGGGTGTTTTCAATGTATTTATGTATTTGTATATTATATATATCGTTGCCTGAGTACCCGTAACACAAGCCTTATTGAGCTTACTGCGGGACTTAGTCAATTTGTGTAAGAATTGTCCTGTAATATTTAAAAAAAAAAAAACTTGCTACATGGCGTCTCGACATGAGTAGATAAATAAATACAAGCTAGACCAAACTCTAATCTTTTCATGTGATCTAGCTAGCTAACCTAGTCGATAGTGACTGCCTACGAAGCTGGAGGTCCTAGCTTCGAATCCTGGTAAGGGCATAATATGTGTGTATCTAGTTTCTGAGCTATGGACGTTTTCTATATTCATATGTATATCGTCGCCTAGTATCCTTACAGGCTTTGCTTAGTTTGGGAGTAGGTATTGTCCTCAAAAAAATGTATCTATTATTTTAAATATTAATCAAATTAGTTTACTGCTAGACGTCTTCCTACTTATGATATTGATGCCAAAAGCTAGATCAGGCCCTGACGAATTGATATATGTATTTTTACTATTTAGGTACCAAAGTAACTTTTCGGTAACGATCCATTTATTGTTGCCTGTACCCTTATACAATTTATAAACGTACGTCAATTTGTTGATTACTTTAATTTTCCTTATCCCGTTTTAATACGCAAAAATAAATAAATAAAGTACAAAATTAGGGCCCAATGTTCCTAATATGAAGGAAAAAATATTCAACGTCTTCAATCCAACTTTTAATGAATTCCAACGAGATACCGGAAATTGGTGATCTAAAAAATCTTTACCTTTTAATTTTTTTAACAGAATTTATTTGATATCTGAGTGAAGGGAGATTTTTTAGCAAAGTAAGTTATATGTAAGTTTATATTAAGCTCAAATTTTACATTTCACTGCCAACGTTTAGATAAGTAATTAATAGGTATTAGGTATAAACATGTTTATTAGAAGTAAGATTACTATGGAGACTAAATAAATCAGCCTAACGATAGAATAAGTTATGAATAATAATAGCTCCTAAGTTTCGTATTCATAATCATAATCAAAAACTCATTAATAAATGTAACAATAAATGTTTTAATCATCATAAATGTTCATAGTACTGTTTTTAGGGTTCCGTAGCCAAAATGGCAAAAACGGAACCCTTATAGTTTCGTCATGTCCGTCTGTCCGTCTGTCCGTCTGTCCGTCTGTCCGTCTGTCACAGCCGATTTACTCGGAAACTATAAGTACTACAGTGATGAAATTTGATGGGAATATGTGTTGTATGAACCGCTACAAAATTATGACACTAAATAGTAAAAAAAAGAATTGGGGGTGGGGCCCCCCATACATGTAACTGAGGGATGAAAATTTTTTTTTCGATGTACATACCCGTGTGGGGTATCAATGGAAAGGTCTTTTAAAATGATATAAAGTTTTCTAAAAAACATTTTTCTTAAAGTGAACGGTTTTTGAGATATCAGCTCTCAAAGTCGTAAAAAGTATGTCCCCCCCCCTCTATTTTTATAACTACGGGGTATAAAATTCTAAAAAAAATAGAGGTGATGCATGCTAATTAACTCTTTCAACGATTTTTGGTTTGATCAAAGTATCTCTTATAGTTTTTGAGATAGGTTGATTTAACTGTAATTTTTATTAATTAACCCAATTAACAGTTGCCTCTGAAAAAAATATTGTTTTTGATAATTGCGCTTACAACACAAAAACAAAATATAAATAATAATATAGAAATGAATAAGTAGTAGTTTATGCAACAGTGATATAATAGGGGTTCTTAAAACTTGTGGGTCGCGAGACGAAGTCGAGTTTTGTAATATGAACTGTTGCATACGCTAGTTTTAAATAATAATAAAAAAAGCCTTTTATTCCACACTATTAACAATTTCTATAAATGCAATATTATACTTATATCTAAGATTTGTGGACCTCTTCGCGAGTAAAGGCCTCCCCCAGGCTCCGCCATTTTAAGCGGTTCTGCGCTACATCTTGCCATCTATGCGGGGCGGTATTGGTGACGTCGTCGACCCATCTTGTGGTTGGCCGGCCAGGTTTTCTTTTGCCATGTGGTCCTTTCCATAGCGTCACGCGCTTCGTCCACTTTTGGTCGTTCATCCTCGCTATATGGCCTGCCCATTGCCATTTCATTTTTAAACAATGTTCTAATGCATCGATGACTCTGGTTTTTTCTCTGATTGCTAGTTTTACAAGTACAAAAACCGGTAGGTAAGTACCGGAAGACCTATTTGAACGTGTTTAATTGCGATGCGGAATTCCATGGAAATGATCAATATGACATGCTAATGTAGGGATTATGAAGTGGATACGGCAAATGAAAGCTTAGCACGATCGAAAGATCTAGAAGGCCTACTACGAACCACTTAGTTCCTTCGTCTATTTGCCAAGTGGTTCGGGGTAGGGCCTCCCAGTCAGCTTCACTTCGGGTTGCTCGATAGCGAACGCAACCATTTGCACTTTTGCTTTCATAATTTGATCAGGCGTTTATCACCAAACACCAAAACATGTGGTATTCCGTGTCCACAGTCTATGACCCTGCTTACGTAGCAGATGGTCCCGGGTTCGAATCCTGGTCAGGGCATTAATTTATGTGTAAATATTTGTTCCTACGTACGTTGAAGATAAGCAAAGTACATACGCAGCTGCTGACTCTGTGGATGCCTACCACAAACATCGAAAATTGGAATCGACGGGAAAACCTCTTTGTCACTCCATTATGCAAGTGTGACAGAGATGGAGATACAAATCCGCAATCGTTCGATTTTCGTGGTATAGGCCCTGGATGGCCTACCTACTGCTTAACGACTGAGTTTAGCGGAACCATTTTTTTTTTTGACGGAGTGGACAATGCAGTTACTCACCGTCCCCCGACCTCGGGTAGGTCATTTGGGGGGGGTGTGAGACTCGCCGCTCAGTGCTCCTTCTCCTAGTGAGAAGGAAGCGGAGCGGCCCTACCCACTAAACTCCACTCCGGCGTTTCACCCTCTATGCCGTTGACGAGGACGCCATGGGATTCGCGTGCCTGTCACCATGACGCCCTCCGGCGGCCCCGGCTTAACGCCAGGGCTCCCGCACTAAGGAGGGAGAGGCCGGAAACGCTTGGTCTCTCCCCCGACGACGTGTAGGGCCATACAATGCGGGTCCCGTACCCGCTGGCCCCAGTTTAGCGGAACCACCCCTATGACAGAATTAGCTACATTGACTTCCTCCAACAGGTAAAATACACCCATACAGCTATCGCAATACCAACGCACATTCAAATTGAAATGCAAAATAAATTCAACAACTTTATACAAAACTACCGAACCAATTACAAAACCCAACAAACCAGCAGTCTATTTAAATACTTTCTAAATTGAATACGAAACGAAAGATGAGATTCTAACCGCGAATGGAAGTGCATATTCGAGGCGAAATTATTTTTCGCTACCGCCAGATTCGTGTTGCCTACGGAGCGCGAGTTTGCGAGAGCAATTGCAAGAAGACCTGGGTTACCACGATCGCCTTACGCGATTTAGTTTAGGACCTAAACTTAGTCGCTGCCATACAACTTAGAATCACATTTTAGAATCCAAGCTGCCATACAACTGGGGGGCTACCACGATCTCCTACCGCGCCAACCACCTTCTTTTACGTTTTGTTTTTAGTTTAACTTAGGTTTACTTTACTAACTGTATGATTTTGTGGGTGCGCTGAAAACCAGTGTCGTGATACACTTAGGTGTCACGGCTCATGCTGAGATCCTGGCATCCCTTTTGTTTTATTTAAATAGCTGTAACTTGTTTATCCTTAACCTTGTAATATTTTAAACCATATAAATAATTTATTTCTTTCTTTCCTTCTATTTAGTTTTGACCCTACTCATACTGTTGTGGTTCTGTTGGTGAGTAAGGTCGCCAGAGCTCCAAGAGGATTCACTGTGTTGAAATCTGGGGACCCACGGAGAAAAGCTTGCCCCTTTAGCTGTGAACACAGCGAATCCTCCTTTTTTTAAAGGGTCGGGAACGCGCATGTAACACCCCTGCAATTGCAGGCGTCCATAGGCTACGATGACGGCTTACCTTCAGGCGGGCCGTATGCTCGTTTGACACCGTTATAGTATTAAAAAAATCATTTAAACACAACATTTACAGCCAAAGCTTGAGAAAAAAAGTTATAATTTGCATTACGTACATTTGCTGTACTTTGCATAATATGGTACACTATAATTGCTTAAAATACCCACCAAAATCGCAAAAAGTGTAAAGATGGAAGGTTCGGCCAAGGCCGAGATCTCGGCCCTTTTTGGCCGACAGCCGAGACCGAGATCTCGGCTCGAATTTTGGCCGAGACTTCCGAGACCAACACCGAGAACTCGGTCCTCTAAGCTAACTTCCACTCGCTACCCCACGACAACATCGCCAGAAACTCCGTCGTAACAAATTTGGAAGCGCCGGATATTACTTAGTACGCGGTTAGTTTACAGTTTTATTTCACATACTCCGAAGCGCCGGGGAGCGGAAAGTTGTCTGCGTATGAAAATTGCTCGCTGTAGCGGTTTACAAATAAATTCATAATCCGGAGGGAAACTTGAAGGACGCGAAATATTAATTGGTAGTCAAAGTTTAATTATTTTGCGTTGTAAAAATAGGAGTGATCCATTTGAATGCATAATATCGTGTTTACCCCCCTAAGGCCCGGGTTTTTAAAATCTTATTTGTAAGATAGACCGAACTAGCGTTTTATAGAACAAAATGGCCATCAAGGTTAAGTACTGACAATTTTAAAATGACAGATGTGACAAACTTCCTTTTAATCGAAATTTTTTAAGTTGTATTTAGAAAAAAATTGCGAAATTCCAATGGCTTTATGTCACATTGAATGAAACGAAAACAAGGCCCCATATTTGTTCTTAGCGGCCAGCAGGCAGCAACATGTGATAATACTAGCACGTCGAAAGCAAGATGACTAAATCCATACATATTTAATAGAAATATTAGGTAATATTTTAGGGTAAAAACTAAATCGAATTTGGTTTGCAAATGAATACGTAATTTTTACCTAATGCACTATTTCAGACTCACATGCTGCGTAGAGGATGCATTTTCAAGATAATTTATTTTGTTCTTTTAAAAATGCGCTCGGCATTTGTAGACATATAAGAGAAACCGACACCATTTTGAAAAGAGCTTGCGCGTTTCATTCAAAGCCTGCGGTTCCTTTCCTTTACCAGGTGTGGTAAAATTTCAACGTCGATGCAAGCAGAAAGGTTGTATTGACGTAGCTGTTTGTAAAATTTTTTAGGTTTAATTGTTGATTTTTTTTGCCAAATCTGTACGCCTAATGTAGCAATTAAAATGAAAAACACTGTTTTTGTTACCATTTTTGGTATAATATATTCAATAATTTGGTTGTATTTTCTATTTTTAGTTTATTCTAGAATATATAAAATATGTGCAACAAATTAGGTAATCGAAATATCGAGAGCTCGAAAAAACAAATACATATGGTTATTTACCATTCTCGTTTTAAATAGTAATTATAATGTAAATAACCATGTTACCTTAAAATCGTTTAATAAAATAGCGTGGCAGGTATTAAGAATTTTGATTATGTAATAGGTATAAATACTTAATCTTTTTAAGATTAGAAAAATCGTGTGATTGTTGTCATGCGATTTTCAGGAAAATTATTTAAAAACTGGCATATATTTGTCTTATTTTCTTCATTGTATCATTAATAAAGGAAATGTGTAAGCTAATTATTTTACAGAAATATTTTACAGAGATGGCTGAGACATTTGAAGAAACGTAGGCAAAGACCGTCATTTTTCTAATCCTAAAAAAAGGGTTATAAGTTATGTAGACAGTCAAAACTAAAAAAAACACGCCATTTAGGTGTTACTTTACGGATAGGTACACGTATAGCATTATTCAATCAAGACAGCCATTCTTTCGCAAAAACGAAAATAAGTAAACCGTATCCGTCCACCTGTCGCAGAGTGGCCACTCCATCACGAACTCTCCCCGTTTTTCAAAACTAGACCTAAATTCCTAACTAACATGGTTCAAACTCAAATAACGAATGTTCCAAAAACAGCCGGTCATATGCAACGAAAACGTAACGCCGACGCTACTGTCAATTTGAACAAAATTGAATCCCTGAAATACGTTTGGACTGAACGATAAAAACAAATGTTTGGCTAAAATTGGTTAAGGGCGAGTACAAAAGCGCACTGGCAATTTCATGCACTTCAAATGCCAAATAAAACGGTTTGAAATTCGAAAAAAAATCGGCCAAATTCGAGTCGGACTCGAGCACAAAGGGTTCCGTACCAATAGAACAAAATTACTTTTGTTGTATGGGAGCAGTTAAATATTTGGTTTATCATAATTCATTTTTTTTTTTACCTCAAGCGTCTATCTGTTGCCGTTATCAATAAACCAAAACCGAGCAAATAAATCAGCATGCCTACCGCGAACAGCCAAAATTGGCATTGACGTGAAAACATCTTTGTCACTCTAATATACAAGTGTGACAGAGCTGGAGAAAAAATCCGCAACCGTTCGATTTTCGTGGTATATGCCTATTGCAGACGACTGTCCCACAACAGGCTATCTGATTGTAACGTAACTCGTCAGATATCTATATTTAACAAACAGACTGTGTGGTGCAATCGACCCTTAAAGGTCCTTAAGACCGGTATTGAAAATTGCTCGAAAAGTTCGCCTTTAAGTCGTGGCTAGGCGACATAAAAACGGTTTTCATGCACTAGGGCATAAAGTAACATCGCAGGTAGCGCATGCTGGCGCTCCCGGCCGCCCGCGAGCGGCGCCTCGTTGCACTCGGACCAATATTCAGCCCGCAAGAGGGTAGGTAGCCCACAAATAAAAACACGCAGTAAATCAGTTACACCGTGAACATGGCGTTTGTAACAGTGCCGAAATGTAGGGAGCTCACAAAAACAAATAAACATGGTAAATATCTAGTTTTAAATAGTAATTATAAAACATTTAAAAATTGTACGCCTTCATCAGCTTAAGGTATTAGTAATAGGGAACCCTAAAACCGTGTGTGGCAGTCATAATTTCCATCGAATCCAGCCTGCCCGTGTTTGGATGAGTAGAAACTAATAAAGCTGTCCAGGCCTTCGCGATTGGAAGTTAACCTTTATTTAGATTCGGACCACACACCTCGATGAATATTAATAGGGTTGGCAACATTGAGATACTAGGGAGCCTGGTTTCCGATTTGGCAACCTTATCCCAAGATATAGTTATACTACGACTGTCATCTGAACTTTTTACCCAAAGCCACCGAAAAGCGATTGGTAAATCAAATGATATTTCGTACAGGGTCAATAAAGCCTCGTAGGAAACCACGAACATCGAAAATTGGCATTGACGGGAAAACCTCTTTGTCACTCCAATATGCAAGTGTGACAGAGATGGAAATACAAATCCGCAATCGTTCGATTTTCGTGGTAGGCCTGCAGTACTGTCAAGCTCGTCTAAAGGATGACTCACACTAGAACGGGCCGGATATGACCGGGCCGGGCCGATCTGTCAGTTTCTATAGAAAACGTCACGTCACCTCCGAGGGCTTAAGCTCAGACGTGATTCTTTCTATAGAAATTTGCAGTCAAGATATTTCGCACATATGTTCCGAAAAAATCTTTGTTACCAGCCAGGATTTTAAACCTTAAATGCATGACGAACGATGCATTAATGACACAGAAACGAGTCAAGTGACAATCAATTTCTCTTGGAATATAGACTTTGTCATATCGTCCTAAGCTCTTAATTTGAAATGAATTTGGTTGTTACTTAGGATGTTTTAGGATCAATACTGTTAATTCATGCATAGGGTTAAAAGTACTGTGCTTTACAAATCAAATCAGACGCTACCCTTAATAATTTCATTATCTGTATTACTACTGACCGTGTAGCAGTGATGCGTTTATTTATTATGAAAGCTGAATGCATATAGACATCATATAAATACCATAACAATAACAAATTTTCTATCGGAATACAGACATTCGAGATAGCTTTCAGCTTTCCAAATACCTGTAAAAAGTGTTCACTCTTGTCGACCCTTGCTTTCCCTGCCACTGCCCCTGTCCTGTCTATTTGCAAATCATTTTACACCCGATATGGGCTCTTCACTACTATAAGTGGACCCCAAACTTGATAAACAGATGGTTAGAAAAGAGTCACTTATCACTACATAGTATAAAACAAAGTCGCTTTCTCTGTCCCTACATCCCTATGTATGCTTAAATCTTTAAAACTACACAACGGATTTTGATGCGGTTTTTTTTATATATAGAGTTATTGAAGAGGAAGGTTTATATGTATAATAATAATCCGTGCGAAGCCGGGGCGGGTCGCTAGTTTATAATAAACTAGTTTTTGCCTTATTATTGTAATAAGTCAATGGTCGCGCCGCTTTTGTTCTACAGCTACAAGAATATTAGCGAGAGAAAAATCCTCTAAAACAACAACAACTGGCAACATTAAGAATCTTATAAATTAACTTAACATCCTGCTTCAAGCACGCGGCCGTTAAATCGTAGAAAATATGTTCAATTAACAAACAAGGGAAACGATCGCAGTTTATACCACATTTAGCGATGGTTTAGTGCTCGTTACAGGATGTTTTCCCGTACACATGTTACATACAAATCACACTTTCAAAGCTCTTTTAAACTGACTTCAAGAATTCAGCGGGTTCTCAGTTTACTCGCTTGATGTAATGTCTCTCAGCTTGTACACTCCCATCTCCTCCAATACTTGCTATATTATTATCTATCAGTATATATAATTATTTTATGTGACAGAAGAGGAAATCCCTTATCGAGTGGAGGCGCAAGATCTACATTAAATGTGCTGATTTCTCAATATACGCGCAGACGTGCTGATATGAGTGTCTGCCTATCGCACGCTGACGCACTATTTGTTCGTTTATCAAGACAAAATGGGACGAAGTAAGACGACATAGGTAGCTAGCAGAGTAGCTGTGTTATGATTATGAACGATACTATAAAGAAAAAAAGTGGACAAATTGATGTCCTCGGGCGCGACTTGAACGCGCGACTCCGCCAACAGAATCTCGAATCGAATATCTCCACCATATTTATCCCTCGTATAGGGCGCTTAGCAACATTTACCGTAAGAATAAAAAGCTGGATGGGCGTGTATCCCAGAGTTGCAGGTTCGAGTCCCACCCGAGGTCAATGAACCATGTCCACTTTTCCTTTCTTTCTATTTTTTTGTATGGTACGGTGACAAACAAGCATACGGCCCGCCTGACGGTAAGCGGTCACCGTAGCCTATGGACGCCTGCAACTCCAGGGGTGTTACATGCACGTTGCCGATCCTTTAAAAAAAAGAGATTTAGCTATATTTATATTTGGTTGGTGATATTTGGTATCGTTCGCCGACGTTTCTTCTTCAAAATAATAGTTGACGAGTGATACATATAATGCAACGTCACTTTTCTACGCTAGAATAGCAAGCTACCAGTTTCTAATCCAGAAAAAATAGAACAGGGAGATTCTGGCTTGCATTTTTCTACTTGCAGCCAACAGTTCGTGTGTATTTTCTCCTCAAGGTGCGTAGCCAAGATGCCAATTGCTCACGCTCAGTCGCTAACGAAACGCAACTGTCATTATCACACTAATAAGGAAGAGTGATAAAGACAGGTAGCTAAGATACGTTATTTTATTAAGCGTGAACGATTGGCATCTTGGCTGCCTAGTTTTATTTAAGGATGACTCACACTAGAACAGAAGGCCTACCACGAACCACGAACGATGTTTCACCTCTCTGTCGCACTTGAGTGAGAAATCATAAGTGCGAAAGGGAGGTATACTTTCGTTCGTGGTTCGTGGTAGACGCTCAGGCCGGGACGCGACTGGGCCGAGGAAATCTGTCAATTACTATAGAAAACGTCACGTGATCTCCGAGTGCTCCGAGCTATCACGTGATTCTTTCTATAGAAATTAACAGATCGTCCTTTCGCCCCCCGTCCCGTCCCTCTAGTATGCGATACTAGTTACCAAGTGAAAATAATCTAAGCTTTCATTGTTACCCGTAGCAAAGTGTTGGTGAATACCCGACTCGCGCCATGTCCGATGATTGGATGATATCGGATATTGGTTTTGGCGCGGACATCAGTTATTGACGCGACACGCTGCCTGATACTATTCAGAATAGTGATGGTTCAGTGCTCGGCGGTTTTAAGTGAATACTTCAGTACCTTTACATACTCAGTATGCAAATCTAAAAGTTAATCAAATATTTCTTGTCACTTGCCAATGGTTACGGTGTTTTAAAATTACGATTTTATTGCGTTAAAATTTAAAAAACATGATTTTTTCGACAGTTATATTCCCTTTCCATGATGGGCCGTCTACCAAGCATGTCAGTCGAACATACTACAACGATTCTTCTAACAAACTATGCTGCATTTTGCCCCATGGCTGACGGGACAGAAATAGTTGATACACCCCTAAATATTTAACCCTTAAGTGCATAAATTATCAATATTGATCCTAAAACATTCCAAGTGATAACCAATTTCATTTTAAATAAAGAACTTACGATAATATGTTTACACTGATTGAACTAATAAATTTATTTATTGAATAAATATTGTTAAATGACTAGTTTCTTAGACAAATTAACTTGAGATAACCTGAAGAATATCCCCTTAAAGGTAACGGAAATAAAAAAGGGTGGAGATATACATTTCAACGTTCCGTATTTGAAAAGTGGCATTAGCTCCGAGCTAATATAGCAGGGTAGATAGTGTATTAAGTTGCACACTACCTACCTACTACCTCATTATTCAGCCGAAAGACGTCCACTGCTGGACATAGGCCTCCCCCAAAGATTTCCACAATGACCGGTCCTGCGCCACCCGCATCCAGCGGACTCCTGCGACCTTCACCAGGTCATCAGTCCACCTTGCGGGGGGCCTACCCACGCTGCGCCTTCCGGTACGCGGAGCTATGCTAGGAGTCTCTCTGCGAGATCGTATCAGAAATGAGACCATCCGCAGCAGAACCAAAGTAACCGATATAGCTCTCCGAATCGCTAAACTTAAGTGGCAGTGGGCGGGGCACATTGCACGTAGAACCGATGGCCGTTGGGGCGGAAAGGTTCTCGAGTGGCGACCTACTACCTGCAAGAGGTAATTTACTTCAGTTTTTGACTCATATAACTTTTAAGTAAATAGGTACTAATACTAAGGGACTATCGACAATGTTTGGCGAAATTTAATTACAACACTAGTAAACTCGTAGTCAAAAAATGTAGCCGTGTGAAACATTGAACCAATTTTACCCCAGTTTTATACCTGTCAGTTGCATGTGGGCTGGATGGTTGGAAAATTGAACAGTAAAATATTTATAGAAAAACATAAAATCGGCACTAATTCTATTGCTTGTTTGTTCGTCCCAGAAATACAGAGGCCATTTTTAAAGTTTGTTTGGATATTGTTTGAAGTTATCATAGATTCGGTTTTATTGTTTAATCTCTCTACTCTGCAGTCAGTTGTTTATATCCGCTAGAAGAAATTTTACATAGCATTTTTAATTTAATTTATAATTAACACCTCTGCCTACTCGATTTAGGAAATATGCTAATTATTACTTCTAATTTTTTGTTGCACTTTGTATGTGTTTTAGTTTCATTTTGTGCAATAAAAATTAACCCCCTTATTCATAATAAAACTTACCCGACGTTTTACTTAAATTATCTTTTCTCATTTTTTTAACAAAGGTAAATGTCAAACTGACAGATTAGGCCCACGATAATCAGGTACTACTTTACCTCTTTTAATGAACTTTTATCGTGATTACTTGCATTTACAAATAAAATTAAGATATTTTTTTAATATCGCAAGCGGTAATACATCGCCTATTTCGCAATCCGTCTTTAAATAAAACAGATCAAACCGCCGTTCTTTTGTTTTGTCCCTTAATCGGCGGCAATTAAGGAACTTCCTGCCGATAATCGTCATCGATTTATTTAATTGTGACATTACGATATCGATAAATATCGATACAATCGGCTTGTGAGAAACGTTTCTTTGGGATCAGGTGCTTTTACCGTAATTATCTCGGGGACTTTTTAAAGGGATGTCCTCGTTAAATTTAAGAGCTAGATCGTGTTGGCTGTAGGTTTTGTGGGTTCCGTACAGCGAACATCTTTTTAAACCAAATAATATACCTAGGTATAATTTAGTCTTCTGTTTCCACGATTGTTATTCATTGAAATTAAACACTTTAGAATGGATTAATCGCATTTACCTATTAACAACATAACTACGTTTCGAGCCTATTACAGCACTCGTTTTCACAGAGTTAAGATGATGACTGAGATAATGCGAATACAACCCGTCAATTTTCTTTAAATAATATAAGGTATAGTCAGCTGCAGAGTTAAGTAACCCCACTGCGTAAAGTCGCTGTCAATGGAACTTCCTAACAATGTAAACAAAAGGCGTCACATATTTTGTCACTGTTTCTCCTTGTATTTTCGCACTACCTCATCAAACACCATTGAAGCCATTCACTACTGAAACGGTCGTATTATCGTAACATACAAACATGAGATAAATAAGTTAATCTTGGTGATTTCATTAAAAACTTAAAGTTAGGTTATTACGATCAAGATAGCGGTTTGTTTACATTGTTAGGAAGTTCCATTGACAACAATCATACAAACTTTCTTTGCATGGTCTCTGAAGTCTGCAGCTGACCGTATATTGTATTTTTCTTCTTCCTAATCGTCCCCCCTGTGGTTTCTACAGGATCCTTGGGAATGCTTCCAATAAAACTGCACACGGAGATTTTGAAACGTCGTTGTATTGAGACATACAAATCAGTGAAAGACAGTACGTTCTAAGTTACCAATACAGATTGGGGAGTAGTATGTGCGTTTTGTACGCGAGCATAAGAAGGAAGAACTTTTGGCGTCATGTTCGCCATTTTCTATCATGGCTGACCCGCGCAAAGAAACAGTCCCTGATTGGTCGTCAGCAATAGCTGTCAATTAGGGATGGAAAAATAGGGATGCGAAATAAAGGTTGTACGTCACTGGAACAGTGGCGCCACACATTACTGGGCTCGTCCTTTTCAAGCGATCAGGGGCCTTACCATGACGTCTTAACGCGATTCAGTTGACGACCTAACTGAGTCGCTGCCATACAACTGATCCTAAACTGAATCGCGTTAAAACGTCATGGATATGCTCCAGTAGTATGTCTTCAGCTGATCTGTATGATTTTCCCAGCTAACATTGTATTTATTAATGTCTCTGTAAATCTTAACTATAAAACTCTCGTGAGACTCGAACATATTAAATAATATTTAAAACGGGTCACTCACGTAATTTAGTCGATTTTCGCTCGACATGTTTCGTTCTTTACGAAGAACGTCATCAGGAGCGCCCACTCGCGACAGAGGCAAGTCGTACACTGCGGGCTAATGCCCTATCTGCTCTGGTACTTGCAGCTGGCGGTGGGAGCGGCGCGGGGGGCGACACGGCGGACGATCTACCCTCGTTCTCATTATCATCGCTTTTGCCAACCGGGTTGCAAACAACACTCACTACGTCACTCGCTAAGGGCACGTTCACACAGTCCACTGACGCGGTACCCAAAACCGTTTTCCAACTGGGAGGCACTGACCAACCACAATCACGGTTGAAGTTCGGATGACGACTTATTTCAATAGCCTCCCGTATTTTCCGCTGAACTACGAATTTTTCTCTAGCCAACACGGTTACCCTATCAAACCTAATGTAGTGCGTCGAATCCGAGTCCAATACGTGTTCCGTTACCGCAGAACCACGGCCATCTCGGTTTTTCATACTACGTATGTGTTCTGTGAGTCTCGTAGAAATATTCCGGCCGGTCTCTCCAATATAATTCTTTCCACAAGAACACGGAATCATATATACCCCAGGACCATTTAAGGGCTCCTTGTCCTTCGGCGAACGCAACCATTGTCTCAGCTGAGTGTTTGGACGGAAAATCGTCTTGATGCAATATCTACGGCGTAACAAGTGTCCGATTTTATCCGTCACGCCCTTAATGTACGGCAGGTATAAGGGCAACCTTTCCACTGCAGCCGATCGACGACGCGCCGATGTGTTCGCAACACGTTTACTTTGCCTCCAATTGTACCCGTTGTTTTCCAACACACATTTCACGTGGTTCAGCTCACGGTCTAAGTGCTGCGGATCGCACAGACTCAAGGCACGATTAATCAAAGTTCTCGGTACTGAGGACAATTGCGAAGGATGATGGTGTGAATCTGCCCTTAGATACCGGTCCGTATGCGTCGGCTTGCGGTAAACTGTAGTATGCACTCGACCACACGGTTTACGCATAACCAGGACGTCCAAAAACGGCAATTCTCCTTCTTTCTCCTCCTCCACAGTGAACCTGATTTTCGGATGCAAGGTGTTAAGATGTTCCGTGAATTCCCGCAGACCATTTTTAGAGATGACAGCAAAAATATCGTCCACATACCGCCACCAATATCTAGGTACCACAGGCGTGCTTTTTAAAGCGTTCTCTTCTAGCCACTCCATAAAGATATTGGCAGTAACAGGAGCTATTGGTGAACCCATGGCCACACCGTCAACCTGAAGGTAGAAATCTCCCCTCCACATCAGATATCCAGATTTCAGACATAACTCGAACGCTTCCATATACTCGGCAGGTAAATCAGTGGTACCTACTAGGTTCGATATTATCTTAATAGTATCATCTACCGGTACATTAGTGAACAATGACGTCACATCAAAGCTCACCATGAGTTCATCTTCATGTAGTTGGATATCTTTTAACAGGTTGATGAAGTGCCTGGAATCCTTTATGTAACTCGCAGTCTTGCCCGTGAAGTTCTGTAAAATTGACGACAAGTGCCGGGCAAGCTTGTAGGTCGGCGAGTCAATCTGACTGACTATTGGTCTCAATGGCCAATCAGGCTTATGGATTTTCGGCAAACCATAAATTTTAGGTGACGTTGGGTTGTGCGGGCGTAATCGTGCTGCTAAACTTACATCCGGTACACCCTGCAACCACTTGTTTACTTTTGCAGTCACTCTCGACGTGGGGTTATAATTGACTTTTTTATACGTTGTTTCGTCGCTCAGAAGGGTGGTTATTTTATTTTCATAGGCGTAAGTGTTAACAATAACGGTCGCGTTACCCTTATCAGCCGGCAAAACTAACACGTCTAAATTGTCCCGTAGCTCCTTCAACGCACTCAGCTCACCTCGCGGTACGTTACACTTTGGCAATCGGGACCTACGAAGCATGGATGCCACATCTTGTCTGATACACTCGGCGTCAACGGCAGGAATTCTGTTCCGCATAATTGTACCCTCTACACTCGTAACTATCACCTCAGTAGGTATTCGACATGGTGTAGGGGCAAAATTTAAACCCCGTGATAACGCTTTCCTTGCCGACTCGCTTAGACTACAGGACGACAAGTTTATGACCGTATCAGTCTGTAGAACCGGAACAACATTTTGCGCGGGTAGCTCTGTTTTCTTAACTAAGCGAGACAATTTGTTGTCATGTCTGTTTTGTGACTCACCCAAAATACGCACGGCTCTATTATATGACATTCCATCCAAACAAGTCCACAAATCCACATCCAAATGGTTGCTAAGCTCCAGATGCAAAGAAAACAATTCCGATTCGACGAAAGCAATTTTTACGACGGTAGTCCGATATAATCTTCGCCAGTAACTTCTCATTCGCCACACGAAAAAACGAAACATAGTCCCGAATGCACTTCACAGGTTTTATGCGAGCAAAACCCGGTATCACTCCGTTGTCCCGGCACCGCAACACATAATTAAAACCACTTACGAGTTTACTACGTTTTACTCTTAACCGCGTAAACGCTTTCACTTTATTTTGCCAAATCTCCCCGTATAGATTAGCAATTTTAACTATAAAACTCTCGTGAGACTCGAACATATTAAATAATATTTAAAACGGGTCACTCACGTAATTTAGTCGATTTTCGCTCGACATGTTTCGTTCTTTACGAAGAACGTCATCAGGAGCGCCCACTCGCGACAGAGGCAAGTCG
Source organism: Lathronympha strigana (assembly GCA_949128165.1). Lineage (NCBI taxonomy): Eukaryota > Metazoa > Arthropoda > Insecta > Lepidoptera > Tortricidae > Lathronympha > Lathronympha strigana. The sequence goes on from OX421903.1 coordinate 2,772,485, forward strand.
TACACTGCGGGCTAATGCCCTATCTGCTCTGGTACTTGCAGCTGGCGGTGGGAGCGGCGCGGGGGGCGACACGGCGGACGATCTACCCTCGTTCTCATTATCATCGCTTTTGCCAACCGGGTTGCAAACAACACTCACTACGTCACTCGCTAAGGGCACGTTCACACAGTCCACTGACGCGGTACCCAAAACCGTTTTCCAACTGGGAGGCACTGACCAACCACAATCACGGTTGAAGTTCGGATGACGACTTATTTCAATAGCCTCCCGTATTTTCCGCTGAACTACGAATTTTTCTCTAGCCAACACGGTTACCCTATCAAACCTAATGTAGTGCGTCGAATCCGAGTCCAATACGTGTTCCGTTACCGCAGAACCACGGCCATCTCGGTTTTTCATACTACGTATGTGTTCTGTGAGTCTCGTAGAAATATTCCGGCCGGTCTCTCCAATATAATTCTTTCCACAAGAACACGGAATCATATATACCCCAGGACCATTTAAGGGCTCCTTGTCCTTCGGCGAACGCAACCATTGTCTCAGCTGAGTGTTTGGACGGAAAATCGTCTTGATGCAATATCTACGGCGTAACAAGTGTCCGATTTTATCCGTCACGCCCTTAATGTACGGCAGGTATAAGGGCAACCTTTCCACTGCAGCCGATCGACGACGCGCCGATGTGTTCGCAACACGTTTACTTTGCCTCCAATTGTACCCGTTGTTTTCCAACACACATTTCACGTGGTTCAGCTCACGGTCTAAGTGCTGCGGATCGCACAGACTCAAGGCACGATTAATCAAAGTTCTCGGTACTGAGGACAATTGCGAAGGATGATGGTGTGAATCTGCCCTTAGATACCGGTCCGTATGCGTCGGCTTGCGGTAAACTGTAGTATGCACTCGACCACACGGTTTACGCATAACCAGGACATCCAAAAACGGCAATTCTCCTTCTTTCTCCTCCTCCACAGTGAACCTGATTTTCGGATGCAAGGTGTTAAGATGTTCCGTGAATTCCCGCAGACCATTTTTAGAGATGACAGCAAAAATATCGTCCACATACCGCCACCAATATCTAGGTACCACAGGCGTGCTTTTTAAAGCGTTCTCTTCTAGCCACTCCATAAAGATATTGGCAGTAACAGGAGCTATTGGTGAACCCATGGCCACACCGTCAACCTGAAGGTAGAAATCTCCCCTCCACATCAGATATCCAGATTTCAGACATAACTCGAACGCTTCCATATACTCGGCAGGTAAATCAGTGGTACCTACTAGGTTCGATATTATCTTAATAGTATCATCTACCGGTACATTAGTGAACAATGACGTCACATCAAAGCTCACCATGAGTTCATCTTCATGTAGTTGGATATCTTTTAACAGGTTGATGAAGTGCCTGGAATCCTTTATGTAACTCGCAGTCTTGCCCGTGAAGTTCTGTAAAATTGACGACAAGTGCCGGGCAAGCTTGTAGGTCGGCGAGTCAATCTGACTGACTATTGGTCTCAATGGCCAATCAGGCTTATGGATTTTCGGCAAACCATAAATTTTAGGTGACGTTGGGTTGTGCGGGCGTAATCGTGCTGCTAAACTTACATCCGGTACACCCTGCAACCACTTGTTTACTTTTGCAGTCACTCTCGACGTGGGGTTATAATTGACTTTTTTATACGTTGTTTCGTCGCTCAGAAGGGTGGTTATTTTATTTTCATAGGCGTAAGTGTTAACAATAACGGTCGCGTTACCCTTATCAGCCGGCAAAACTAACACGTCTAAATTGTCCCGTAGCTCCTTCAACGCACTCAGCTCACCTCGCGGTACGTTACACTTTGGCAATCGGGACCTACGAAGCATGGATGCCACATCTTGTCTGATACACTCGGCGTCAACGGCAGGAATTCTGTTCCGCATAATTGTACCCTCTACACTCGTAACTATCACCTCAGTAGGTATTCGACATGGTGTAGGGGCAAAATTTAAACCCCGTGATAACGCTTTCCTTGCCGACTCGCTTAGACTACAGGACGACAAGTTTATGACCGTATCAGTCTGTAGAACCGGAACAACATTTTGCGCGGGTAGCTCTGTTTTCTTAACTAAGCGAGACAATTTGTTGTCATGTCTGTTTTGTGACTCACCCAAAATACGCACGGCTCTATTATATGACATTCCATCCAAACAAGTCCACAAATCCACATCCAAATGGTTGCTAAGCTCCAGATGCAAAGAAAACAATTCCGATTCGACGAAAGCAATTTTACGACGGTAGTCCGATATAATCTTCGCCAGTAACTTCTCATTCGCCACACGAAAAAACGAAACATAGTCCCGAATGCACTTCACAGGTTTTATGCGAGCAAAACCCGGTATCACTCCGTTGTCCCGGCACCGCAACACATAATTAAAACCACTTACGAGTTTACTACGTTTTACTCTTAACCGCGTAAACGCTTTCACTTTATTTTGCCAAATCTCCCCGTATAGATTAGCAATTTTAACTATAAAACTCTCGTGAGACTCGAACATATTAAATAATATTTAAAACGGGTCACTCACGTAATTTAGTCGATTTTCGCTCGACATGTTTCGTTCTTTACGAAGAACGTCATCAGGAGCGCCCACTCGCGACAGAGGCAAGTCGTACACTGCGGGCTAATGCCCTATCTGCTCTGGTACTTGCAGCTGGCGGTGGGAGCGGCGCGGGGGGCGACACGGCGGACGATCTACCCTCGTTCTCATTATCATCGCTTTTGCCAACCGGGTTGCAAACAACACTCACTACGTCACTCGCTAAGGGCACGTTCACACAGTCCACTGACGCGGTACCCAAAACCGTTTTCCAACTGGGAGGCACTGACCAACCACAATCACGGTTGAAGTTCGGATGACGACTTATTTCAATAGCCTCCCGTATTTTCCGCGACGCCGTAGATATTGCATCAAGACGATTTTCCGTCCAAACACTCAGCTGAGACAATGGTTGCGTTCGCCGAAGGACAAGGAGCCCTTAAATGGTCCTGGGGTATATATGATTCCGTGTTCTTGTGGAAAGAATTATATTGGAGAGACCGGCCGGAATATTTCTACGAGACTCACAGAACACATACGTAGTATGAAAAACCGAGATGGCCGTGGTTCTGCGGTAACGGAACACGTATTGGACTCGGATTCGACGCACTACATTAGGTTTGATAGGGTAACCGTGTTGGCTAGAGAAAAATTCGTAGTTCAGCGGAAAATACGGGAGGCTATTGAAATAAGTCGTCATCCGAACTTCAACCGTGATTGTGGTTGGTCAGTGCCTCCCAGTTGGAAAACGGTTTTGGGTACCGCGTCAGTGGACTGTGTGAACGTGCCCTTAGCGAGTGACGTAGTGAGTGTTGTTTGCAACCCGGTTGGCAAAAGCGATGATAATGAGAACGAGGGTAGATCGTCCGCCGTGTCGCCCCCCGCGCCGCTCCCACCGCCAGCTGCAAGTACCAGAGCAGATAGGGCATTAGCCCGCAGTGTACGACTTGCCTCTGTCGCGAGTGGGCGCTCCTGATGACGTTCTTCGTAAAGAACGAAACATGTCGAGCGAAAATCGACTAAATTACGTGAGTGACCCGTTTTAAATATTATTTAATATCTCTGTAAATCGTCTACTACATTTATTATTATATTTTTTTATAATACGACGGTGACAAACAAGCTTACGGCCCGCCTGATGGTTAGCGGTCACCGTAGCCTATGGACGCCTGCAACTCCGGAGTGTTACATGCGCGTTGCCGACCCTTTAAAAAAAAGAGGATTCGCTGTGTTGACAGCTAAAGGGGCCAAGGGCTTTGCTCCGTGGGTACCCAGCTGTCAACACAGCGAATCCTCTTGGAGCTCTGGCGACCTTAGTCACCAACAGAAACACAACACTATGAGTAGGGTCTAGTGTTATTAATAACAGTAATTAAACACATTAAATAAAAAATAAATAAAAAAGGAACATAAAGAAATAAATTAGAAAAGATACTAAATAAAAACTAAAACTATCTTAACCTATGGGGCCTAACCTATTTACATATGTCCCCAATGATAGCGGAATATGTTAGTCTGCCCACAAGGCTGGCTGCATTACCTCGCTGGATGACAATGCCAATATGCTGAGCGAGGAGCAAGCCAGCCCTTTGGTCACCGGTGCAGTGAATAAGCCTGCGTTTAAGATAAATAACTTAATTAACCAATTTTTTTTTTCGTTTAGAAACATGTCGAGTTATTTTCGACTTTATTGACGTGAGTAACCCGATACAAGTATATACTCACGAGAATTTTCTATTTAAAATAAATTTATTGTTCACATCGTTGTCTCATATCCTTAATGCCAACATAAACACGGTGAGCATGTTCCAAAATTGACCGACACTCATTTAAATGGAAATTTCATACGTCTCCCTAAGGAAAGCTCTGGAAAATTACCAAAGAAGCACTCTCGAAAACAGCGCAATCGCATGTACATTTACTTATACTGAAATACCAACGACCCATTACCACCATACCATTTACTTATACTGAGTAAACAATACATGCAAAAATTACCCTTCGTTCTAAGAAAATAAGAGTTACAGCAAAAGCTTTTATAATTTTGTGTGAATCGACGCATAACCATTTGTGGTTGGTCCGCGGGGAAGGAACTTGCATGAAAAATATTTACGTCAATTTTGTTCTAACATTTATTGTATTTTTTTATTTAATAAAGACGATTAAAAAATACACATATCAAATAAAAGTACCTAATAGGTACAGCAGTATTATCGTTTGTTTGTCCAACAAACCAGTTGTTGAACCAGTGTGGTTTGTCTTTGTATCGTCTATTTTAAATTGGCTATTAATTATTCTTCTACAAATCGAAAGATAGAAAACCGGCCAAGTGCCAGTCGGACTCGCTCACCGAGGGTTCCGTATAAAGGATGCCACACGCAGCACTAATGGTGGCACTAGCACGGAACTCTCAGTGCGTGGCAATTACACGGTTTTCGGATTTTTTCCTGTACTTGTGCTACAAACTCTTACTTTATGCCAAATTTCCTAATTCTAGGTCAACGGGTACTTACTCAACTCAACTCAACGGGTAAGTACTCTATATATTTTGATTCCTATTGCAAACGTATGGGAAATGCGACATAAACGGCGGCATGGCGTGATTTGTGCACAAACCCATGGCACTTATTCGTTCAGCGACATATTCGTACAAATATGTGGAAAATTACCTGTAACTTTGACATAATAACTATAATCAGGTCATTGCGAGATTTGCGAGCGTAAACTAAGTACCTAATGCGAATCTGCGTAGCCAAGATGGCAATCGCTCACGCTTCGTACCGTATCGTAGTTACCTCTCTATCACTCTTGTTTATTATTGCGATACTGACAGTTGCGTTTCGGTAGCTACTAAGCGTTTGGCATTTTGGCTACGTACGCTGATCTGTGGACACAGGTATTTTTGATTATTGACCGAGTGAGCAAAGCGAGCTAAACTTCTCCGTCTCAGCGTGGGCAGAAATGCTTTCGTGTGTCTGTCCATTTGTTCTCCTCTACAGGTCGCATTTATCAACTAAATAATGCGTGTGAAAAATAATAATTATTAAATCTTTTTTTTTTTATAATGGCGGGTATTGGTACAAAGGTCTTAAGCGCCATATACGAGTACCTCAAAGGCGCCAGGCGCAGGCTAATACCAATACCAGCTCGCGAGGTCTACAGCTCACAGAGCCAGTTTATAATGCAACTTGTCCCATCAAAGACCTGGAAATGCCAACAAAACCTACAGTCAATTCATCTAAAACACCGCTACAGCCGGTCACAACGTCAACCGAAATGGGAGCTCAACTCACACTGGTTGCCATCAACAATAAAAACAGAACAATGCACGATGGTAATGTCATCCCGCGGATTCCCACGTCTGTTGATAGGTCGATGACACGCATCGATTGGCAGCCGTTTTTGTCCGGAGATGCCGACTGAGGAAATGCGCTAACGAAGGACTTGCGTTTTTGCCGTCATCGAAATATGTTTGCCTGCTGCTCAAAATGGCTTGCACCCTTATGTAATATCTTGACAATAGAACTGCGTTTAGATACTTGTTAGTGCATTTAGGCTATAGCTGGTCGTATACGTTCGGGCATATCTGCCGGATTTGGTGATATGTATGGGAAATTTGTCTGGCTTACCCGGAGGACCGGTTGGCGTAGTTGGTAGTGCCTGCCTGCTAAGACGATAGTTCTGGGTTCGAATCCTGGTAAGGGCATTCATTTGTGTGATGAACACAGATATTTGTTCCTGAGTCTCCATGACTCAGGAACAAATATCTGTATTTATATGTATTTATATATTACCCATAACACAAGCCTTCTTGAGCTTACGGGTCTTAGTTAATTCGTGTACGAATGTCCTATAATATTTATTTATTTATTTATACCCACTATGGAGAACTGACGGATTGCCAGAACGTATATATATTATATTATACCTATATTATGTATGTTTTCAAAAATATAGCTCGTCTGATGGCCGACTGCGTAGGATGATATGTTTATAGGTATATGATGATATTATTATATGAAATATTGGAGCAAAGAGTCAAAACCAGCCTCTCGTCCTAAATGCTGTCCCTGTTTTTTCGGAGGAATACTTATTACTGTTTGGCAAAATAGACTAAAAAAACGTTGTGTCGTCCCTTTCCCTTTGGTCCATGGGGTCCCAACGCACGCAAGTTTTTCGTAGAAATCGCGAAACGTCTGGTTGATGTTACTGGTGACCGAAGAGCTGGCTTCCTCGCACAACGTATCAGCATTGCGACACAACGAGGAAATGCCGCCAGCATCTTAGGTACAATGCCTCAAGGACCTATTTTAGATTTAAGGTAGGTAGAGGTAGGTAGCTAAGTAAGTTACAGTTACTGTATATATTTTGAAAATAAATGTTTTATATATGTAAGAAAGCGAGGCTTTTTTATTTTGGCAAACTGTAAGTTACATAAAACATAATGGGTTCCATTAACGTAAAATACGAGTAATACTTATTCAGAGCGCACAATAGTTCATTGACACATCAAGCAAGTAAGGTACACATAATTACCATTTTCGGAATCGCCATTACAGGATTATGACATGTATCTTCACATTTTTCGACCCAGGAATCCTTTTAGGGGAGTTCATGATCATTGCCAGCAAAATACATAAGATCAAGTGGTCTTTAGTTTTTAATAAGGAGTGAAGTTGATAGCATCGTTAGCCTTTCAAGATTTGGTTGGTTAAAGGATGACTCACACTAGAACGGGACGGGACGGGGCGGGACGGGGAAATCTGTCAATTTTTATAGAAAGCGTCACGTGACATCAGAGGGCTCCGAGCTATCGTGATTATTTCTATAGTAATTGACAGATTTTCCCGTCTCGCCCCGTCCCGTGCTAGTGTGAGTCATCCTTAAGGTGAAGTGAAACCTGCAGACAAACTGTACATAAAATTTTAAAGAACACAAAAAAAGTTTTAAAAGCACGCCAAAATAACTGGGATGTCATTTCAGTGACTTGGCTAACATGAGCGAGTAGAGCGAATCCACATCTTTAACTTCCCGGGGAACTACTAAAAAAACTTGGGCTAAATAAAATACTTTTGTGGTATTATATACCGCAAACTTTTTATTAATTATTGTTACTACCCAGGAATACCGGGTCATGCCGCCATCGGGCAGAATGACCCACAATACCAGCCGTCCGTTGGTACACTGTTTAAACTATCCCCAAAATAAGTCAAATATTTTGGGGATAGTGAGTTTGATTTGGGGAGAGTGTACCTTGAGTTACATTTTTCAATGTTTACACTGGCCATCCCAAAACTCCGACTAAAGCAACTTATGCAACCAGGAATACCAACCGGGTTCTGCCTGTGCCATATCGGGCAGAATGCGCCCATCGATCTTTATCACCGACAGGTGCGATTGTGTGCTAATGCGCACACATATGGATTGACCGAGCACATTCTGATGAGCGAAGGACAGGACGCAGAACAAATTAAAGAAAAAGAAGAAGAAGAAGCAGAAGAAGTTTTTAAAGGGTCGGCAACGCGCATGTAACACCCCTGGAGTTGCAGGCGTCCATAGGCTACGGTGACCGCTTACCATCAGGCGGGCCGTATGCTTGTTTGTCACCGTCGTAGTATAAAAAAAAAAAAAAAAAAAAATATGGAAGATGCAAAGTTTGGGAGTTTTTGGATTGGGGATGTGAATATAATTGAGAAGTTTAGTAGATATAACGAGGAAATGCCGCTAGCATCGTAGGTACAATTTAATGCCTCAAGGACCTATTTTATATTTGAGGTAGGTAGCTAGGTAAGTTACACTTACTGTATGTATTTTGAAAATAAATAGTTAAATTATTTGTAGATATAGATATTTTTGTGCGGAAAATCGCATTGATATTTCCAAACTTTTTTTTTATTCAATACCTATATTATTAGAAAAATCACAGAAATATATGAAAAAAGTAAAAAACTACTAACTACTTAATTGAGGTCACCGAGATCCGACCCTTGCGGAAGGGTTCCCATGATGCAAGCTGCGTTCCCCCTGTGAATGGCTATACCTATCCGTTGTGCGAGAAACGAGCCAGCTTTACGGTCCCCGGTGACCTCAAAAAATTTTTTTTACAAAATGCCCACCAAATTACGGGCGCCTGAGCACCATGGTCCCAGGGTTTCGACAGCGAAAGCCACAAATATATGCTGATCGTGAGAGCCATATATTTGCGGCATTTCACTGTCTCTGCCACTGCAGCCGCCCCGCCCGCTCTCAGTGATGTTGTGAGGCATGGGACGGCACGGCGACACATGTGGCGTCCAAACTGCAATTATTTTTTAATTGCCTATGCCATGAGCCATGCCCATGCTCTGCTAACAAATGTATTGCGTTCGAGGGACGACTCTCATCTGATCTAAGGCAGTGACTTTGCCATATATAACAGAGTATGAGTATTTGACTGACAAACTTGTAGTTTAAACTAGCAGAATATTCATTAACGCTTCGGTGTAACGCTAAAGTCAAACCATCAATTGTTTCGAACACCTGCTTCATACAAGAAACTATCTCAAATTGGAGTAACTTATTCGCATGTTGACTGAGCTCGGGACTAATTCGACTTTGTTTTAAGGATGACTCACACTAGGACGGGACGGGACCGGGCGGGACGGGACGATCTGTCAATTTTTATAGAAATAATACAGTGATAGCTCGGAGCCCTCGTATGTCACGTGACATTTTCTATCGTTCCGTCCGTCCCGTTCTAGTGTGGAGTCATCTTTTATCGGCATCTTATGATAGTTATACATAGCAGTTTTACAGTAAAAATTAAATTAGGTAAGTGTTTGCAGTAAAAGGTAAGATAAAAGAGCAAGCGATAATTAAACCATCGGTAACACATTTAATTAAGGTATATACTGTGTGTCCTTATCACTATCAGCTGTTGAACTATCGTTCGGGACTTATGTTACACCTGTATATAGTGTAATAAAGGGACAAGAAACCGTAAAAGTAACTAACTAACAGTCACCATAGATATAAGTCGCGGCATTGGTGCTCAAAAATATCTAAACAAGCACACTACGGCCTTGACAATTAAATAGAGGCGTGCTCAGATATTTCTGACCACCTTGGCTGCTCCTATATATCTGATGGCGACTGTACTTTCGCGTTCAAAATTGCATTGGCAGTTTATGAATTAATTGATTCATAAATTGCCTACGCACTTATGATAGGACCATCTGCTAATTAATATCTCTAGGGGAAGACATACAAATATGTACTTGTCTTTCCATCACTAGCCTGTCTCACACATATTGGGCGGAACGTAGCTATGCAGTAGAACGAGATGGCAATATTGCGTATTCCCTCTAATGCAAAACTGCGTCCCTTATCGCCCATCATAAGCCATTGTGTAGACGAGCCATAACATAATGGGACTTACTAAGGTTCTCAAATTTTGTGAGATTCTCTAGAACTGAAATCAAAATGAGATTTTAATCGTAAGTATCAAATACCGGTCCATCACCCAACTGGTACATTTGTGGGCGTCAACGATACATGAACTTGCAATAGGTTGACAATGACAGGTGATAGTGATAGGAATTTCCTATGGACCGGTTTAAAGAATATATTGACTTAATGTGGAGATTTGAACATTTTTTCATTATTAAATATTTATTTTCGAAATTTTTTATACATATATACAGTAAGTGTAACTTACCTAGCTGCCTAACTTTACCTACCTTAAATCTAAAATAGGTCCTTGAGGCATTGTAACTAGGATGCTGGGGCATTTCCTCGTTATATAGCAATATTCGCAATTGTGCGAGGAAGCCACCAGCTCTTCGGTCACCATTTATTTACCGTTTAAAGTGTGATTTAGGCAGTTTCAGCTTCACCTTGAAGAAATATATCTATGTATTTTTTTTTGTGGTCTTTCTGTTTCACTATTTTCTTTTGATATGGTTTCTTGTAGAACCACGTACCTACTGTAAATATTTTTACTACTTTTGTAATTTGTTTTCTTTAGTAGTCACAGTCAGTCATCATCTTAACCTTTTCACAGTGTTAAGATGATGACTGACTGACGAGTGCTGTAAAGGGCTCGAAACGTAGGATCATAGTGTTAATAAACGCGATTAATCCGTTCTAAAGTGTTTATTTTTACTTTGTATGGAGATAGGTGCATTTTCAATCAGCTCCATACAAAGCATTTTTATGTCATTGACCTTATCAGCTGATGAAGTTTCATTCGGGACTGTTGTTACACTCTATATATTCATCATCACTAAGTGTATTTAATATACACTACTTGACAAAATTGGAAAGTGTGTACCGTCGCGTCGTCGCGTCGCCCACACGCGTGTGTGGGCTCGCGGATCAGATTAGTGATGGGGCATAGGGCATAGAGCTCACATCTAACTGATCTAACGTCTACCGAACGCCGACGTCCAGTCTTCAATAGCAAAATTTTCATTATAACACTGTTGTATACTATACTTTTTCTACGAGTTAATTGAAGTAAGTACCGTAATTTTAAAGGCATAGGCTACGGTGACCGCTTACCATTAGGTGGACCGTATGCTTGTTTGTAACCGTGGTAGTATAAAAATAATAATTTAAACGGCTATGCGAGTATATATTATGAAAACTAAATAAATCTTTAGCACTATGCCCCAGGACCCTATTTATATATAGATATATAGTTTTTAGTTATTTAAGTATTTATTAGTAAAGTATCCTGACATTATTTTGTAATGTCCGTTTTTTTAGCGTCCGAGGTGTTTAAAATATCTGAACAAGCACTCTAACGCCTTGACAATAGAGGCGTGTTCAGATATTTGTGAGTCCCTCGGCTGCTCATATATATCTGATGGCGACTGTACATAATACAAACGGGAGTATCACAAAATTTACAGATAATGTACATAGGTGCCTTTGCATTGGTTTACACAATTATAATTAGGTTGCTATAGAAAAAAGATCCGTAAAAGATCAAACAATGCATTCGGCTATCGTCCCCCATAGCGTGTCCCATCCCTATAATATTTGAATGAAACATATCGTAGACGACATAGCTAGAAGATTAAATAATATGCAGCACAGAATCTGCGCTAGTCAGCGCTAGCGCTAGCGGCAGGCGCTGTCAGTAGTATAAAAACAAGTAAATATTATCTTTTGATAATTGTTCAGATTTGTGCTAAATGAAACTTAGAATATAAATAAGCTATTAAATACGATGTTTATTTTGCTTTATGAAAGCCAATTTGGTGAGAAATGAGTGTTAGTTGACGATGTAAATATTTTTATAGTAGTGATATTAATATAATAATAATCCAGCTTCAGTCCCACCGCTGGGCACAAGCCTCCTCTCAACCGCGAGAGGGAGTTTATTCATAGTAGAAAATATTAAATAATATTTTAACGAACGGTAGAAGTTTAGGATCATAAATAGAACGACTATGTAAATAAACTATGATAAATGTATTTTCCAATATAATGGCCACCTTAATTTGTCAAAACTGGGTATCATTAATAACCCAATATCAGGGTTCCGTAGTCCTTAGGTTTTTTTTCTACTCCAGCACTTCTATCTGATGGGGCTGCCGCGTTCCTGCAATGCCTCCATCGTGTTCGCAGAAGCCAGAATACCAGACTTTTTTGGCCTGTCTGTCAAGAAGACCCTTTATCTTAAGAACGCGCCATATATATGCTGAAACCTGCAGTCTCCTGAAGCTATAAAAAAACCTATGTCCACACAATCAAAAGGTACCGTTCATATCGCATTTCCCATTCATTTGCAAAGGGAATCAAAATGTATAGGGTTCTTCCCGTACCAACGTACGTACGTTCCTATAACATATAGATCTTATATCACACGTACCTTACTGGGACACATTCGAAAACTGCAATATTGTCGCGCACAGAGAGTTCCTTACCAGGGCGTTTTTATATGTTTTCTGGTCAGAATTGCTCGTTTGAGCTCTTTCAGTCCTAGTAGGAGAAAAAAGTTTCCTTCAAAATTTTCCATACATTTTTAAAACCTTCCATTGCGCTACCGCCATATTATATACTAAATCGATGCAAAATGGTGGCGAAATGAAAAAAAAACTTGACACACTTTTTTCTCCTACTATGATTGAAAGAGCAGGATTCTGAGTAAAAAACATAAAATTTTCCAATTTAGCAAATAATAATTTTTGTTACTACAAATGATAAAAACGCCCACCAGTATTGTGTGGGGGCACGGAACCCTCGGTGCGCGAGTCCGACGCGCACTTGCCTAATTTTTTAAATAAAATATGTTTTAACAAGAGTCAAATGTAGTTCCAGAGCCAAGGCGTATGTGTTCGTATGTTTTGCATAAATTTTATTGACGAAACTGGTTTTCCTTTGTTATATTTCGAACGCATGAGGCTCGTAAAATTTTATTTCCATACAATACATTTTGTTGAGACCAATCTTATTCACTATAGCATCTCTCGTCTCCAAATTGCTAGGATTTTATTGGTTTAGTGGTACTGGGTTTTAACATTAGGAAGCTACATATCAGGTTTCGTATCAACTTTATATAGCGTATCAGGTTTCAGAGTTTTTATGTATCTATCTATTATAGGTACTTACCTGGGTCAAACACAAAACGATGTTGGGAATCTTTCCGGTGGATTTTTCAAAAGGGCTATGAAGGTTGATTTTCTTATTGAACCCTTATCCACATTAAAAATTACTCCTTTTCTATTAAATTGTATGATAAAAATCATGACTACATCCACAGAAGCTGTTAACTATTGGCCACGGGAAATATTGGCTTTACAGTTCAGCTGAACACGCACTTTTCTTTCCTGTGGTCAATAGTTAACAGCTTGTGGACATGTAGTCATGATTTTTATCATTCAATGCAATAAAAAGGGATGTAGATAAAGCTTAGATAAGAAAAGCAAGCTATTTAGCCCTTAACTTCTGAATAGTAGTAGTATTAGTAGAGCACTTTGTTGTACAAAGACAAGATAAACAAAAACTGGATATAAAAAAAATACAAAGTTTGTACAAAGGCGAACTTATCCCTTTAAGGGATTTCTTCCGTTAACCTTTGAGCAATTGAGGAATAGTCCACCGGAGAGACTCCGAACCACCTAGGTTATATCGTCGTCTAGTACCCGAAGGTTAATTTGTCTGAAATCGTCCAATAATTATTTTGAAGCCTCTAAAAATTATGTTTATCTCATCTAAACACCTGCCAAAATTCACAACGATCCGACCAACGACACTCGAGTTATCGTCGAACAAACACATGCAATAGTACATCAAACATACATGCAATAGTACATCAAACATACATGCAATAGTACATCAAACATACATGCAATAGTACATCAAACATACATGCAATAGTAAATCAAACATACATGCAATAGTACATCAAACATACATGCAATAGTACATCAAACATACATGCAATAGTACATCAAACATACATGCAATAGTACATCAAACATACATGCAATAGTACATCAAACATACATGCAATAGTACATCAAACATACATGCAATAGTACATCAAACATACATGCAATAGTACATCAAACATACATGCAATAGTACATCAAACATACATGCAATAGTACATCAAACATACATGCAATAGTACATCAAACATACATGCAATAGTACATCAAACATACATGCAATAGTACCTACATTTTGATGCTAATGCGGAAAGTATGTCATTACTTCAAGTATCTTGCCGTAGCGTAGGCGAGTGGCAATACTCGGGACGAGTGTAAAATGACATATCCGCACGTGTATACAACACTTTGACAATTTTTGAGCAACTGTATTGAAAATAGATACAAACGACGGATTGTTCAAGTAGACCGGAAGAACCCGCTCGTTCCATTACCTATCTAGCTAATACGCAGCACAATTAGATTTAGGTAGTTAAGTACATTTCGTTCACCGTATCGGTGGAATGTCTCCCAAAGTGTAGGCTCGATCAGAATGTGCAAATTAGTCCTCGTTAGAGCAGCCGGTATTTAGGTTGTTACGCTCCGTTTTACGGTATTTACGAGTAGCGACGTCTCCACGAGGTTAAACGCAAAGCTCAACAGATGGCGCTGGAATAGTATACGTTTAAATTGAAAGATGAGATTTTGTTAGAAAAAGTGCAGGTTTTGAATTATTTAAAGAGAAATAAATGTGGTATAATGCAGGCTAGCAAACGGGTTAGGTTGTTACGATCCGTTTTACTGTATTTAGGTGACAGGCAAAGCAGAAGCATCATCATCAATGGTTAGAGTTAAAATTTCACCAGACCGGCAATATCTGTCATTTTCTTCAGTCAAGGGAATAAATATCTATACACTTTTTGTCTTTTCAGCCATATGATTCCATATAAAATAATGAAAAAGTTGTACATATATTTATGCCCTTGACTGTACAATTAAATGTCTGCTGATTTTTGAGGGGAGAGGCGTAATGTATATTTGACTTCATACAATAAGTATGACTGTTTGCCATATGCATTTGGCAGAGGAATAGGCCCGTCAATCGCTACTCCGGTTGGATTAATGCTCAAAGGCCCGAACGCATATTATAGTGACAGTAGACAATACACCCACGCTACCGCGTCAATGCACCAAATATGACCTACTGAGCGAGACAACCCTATGCACGTACACTTCCGTAGTCCCACTCGCACAACGGAGCGGTGTGCGGATCTACATACGATGTGAAAACCACCTAACAAAGTCCGGAGTTTTCCCAAACCAGCACGCCTACCACGAACATCGTAAATTGGCAATATTGGCATTGACGGAAAAACCTCTTTGTCACTCTAATATGCAAGTGTGACAGAGATGGGGATACACATCCACAATCTTTCGATTATCGTGGTACTGGCCTAGTACCAGGCCACAAAAATCGAAGGTTCCAAAATTGGTATCTCCCACTCCGTCACACTCACATAGAGTGATAAAGAGGTTTTCCCGTAAATTCCAATTTTCGATATTCATGGCAGGCCTTCAGTGTTTTAGGTGATGACTCACACTAGAACGGGATGGGACGGGGCGGGACGGGACGATTTGTTAGTTTCTATAGAAACATCCGAGGGCTCCGAGCTATCACGTGATTATTTCTACATATAGAAATTGACATATCGTCCCGTCCGGCCTTAGTGTGAGTGTGAGTTATTCTTAAGTCCTCTTTCTATGTAGCAGCAGTATAACCTACATGAATTATTTTATCTTCATTAATGCATCGTCTTCTTCTGTTTCACTTCCTATCAAAATTCCGATTGATAACTCCTTAAATGCATCAAGCCAAATCAAATTAATCCCTAACATGTGCAAATTAGAGTCTAAACTCCAACAAACTAGAGCGCGAACCTTTTACAATAACCAAATGCACCTATGAATCACGCCACCCGCTACAAAAGGTCGTAAGCGCCATAGACTTGTCGACGTCAAAAACGTGTATACAATTTTGCACTTTATTACGATGCAATAGAATGGAGAAATGTAAATATATTTTTGGCGATAGTTCAGTTACTTAAGCCGTTTTAGACGGTGTATATTTATGGGTCATACGTAGGCGTGCGTTGGCACATCCATCATGAGTTTCACTCAATCGAACGGTGGGTTACGTTAAGCAATTAAGGGCTAACGAGTTGTTCACTTTTTATATAAGGTGGGAAATAGGGACCTTTGTTCAAAGTGAATCTTCTAAAACTTAAGAGCGTAAGGGTTTCGTTTCGTGTAAAATAATGTCGGCAATTTACAAAGGCTTAAGCTGCTTTTTTCCCTATTTCTGTCCCTAAAATCGAAAATATTCTTAATTTGGGCGGCAGGATACATGAACCATTATAAATTATAATGCATGTGTGACTATTGAAATAGATAAACAACTTTAAAATTGACAGTTAGTTTAGTACGGCGTAATATCATCGGTCCCTTCGACGTCGTTATAACCGGATTCTACTGGACAACCCTACACCATTTTATACTGTACAATACAAATAGGTACTCTTTATTGTTCACCAACGAGGAAATAAAAACAATATAAATTAAACACCAAAATATAAACAATGGTAGACAACAGCAGGTCTTATCGCTAAGAAGCGATCTCTTCCGGACAACCTTTGGGTAAAAGAGTTATGGGTAATCTATGTTCACTCCTAAAAAACACAATAATTGTAAAAAACACGAGAACGCATAGTAACGTGAGTGCAACTGAAAAAAGCCGTCGCGCTTCCATACAAAATTAGTGCGCCGCTGTACGCTTGTATGCTCTGTATAGTAGTTGTGGTCTGTGGTTTACATTAAGTTTATACTCATAAGTGGTCCCACAAAAACAAAGGAATTAGTACCTCTACACTAATCTCGTAAAGTGATTCCCCACTTATGAATTAAATAGGACTGCCAAAAGAAACTGAGCACAGAATTAAGAATAAAAAACCGGCCAAGTGCGAGTCGGGCTCGCGCACAAAGGGTTCCGTAGCAGCAAATATAATAAACTTATTATGTCAATTTATACACCTGGTGAATGGAGCCTAAACTTATAAGGTTCAGCCATCGTTTTCAGTGTAAGCACAATAACTTAACCAAAATTACAGTTAAATCAACCTATCTCAAAAACTATAAGAGATACTTTGATCAAACCAAAAATCGTTGAAAGAGTTAATTAGCATGCATCACCTCTATTTTTTTTAGAATTTTATACCCCGTAGTTATAAAAATAGAGGGGGGGGGACATACTTTTTACGACTTTGAGAGCTGATATCTCAAAAACCGTTCACTTTAAGAAAAATGTTTTTTAGAAAACTTTATATCATTTTAAAAGACCTTTCCATTGATACCCCACACGGGTATGTACATCGAAAAAAAAATTTTCATCCCTCAGTTACATGTATGGGGGGCCCCACCCCCAATTCTTTTTTTTACTATTTAGTGTCATAATTTTGTAGCGGTTCATACAACACATATTCCCATCAAATTTCATCACTGTAGTACTTATAGTTTCCGAGTAAATCGGCTGTGACAGACGGACAGACGGACAGACGGACAGACGGACAGACGGACATGACGAAACTATAAGGGTTCCGTTTTTGCCATTTTGGCTACGGAACCCTAAAAATGTGAGGGTACAGAAAAACTAAGTAAACAAGTGTAACTTCGAAGTTCTTATAGTATTAGAAATAAGGTCTGAAATTGGTTGATTCGTGATCGTGTTGGTTGGGTTTCTATTCCTATGCCGGTTGGAGCCGAGAATAAACAATTATACATAATCCTAATTGGATTCCTCGGAAAGCTTGTACAGTCGGCTGTCGCGTCGGAATCGTGTCATCAGTAGAGATGTTCACAGCTGATCTAACTCTTCCCTAAAGCCCATATTACACTACCATACCGAGTGTGGCCCATAGAGTATGGTGTGGCCCATAATAGGAGTAATAAATTGAAGCGTAGGTTGTACACACTGACATGTAATTCGCCTCGAAACCCTTGTGATGTCCCATGTTAATAATCTAATTCGATTCGATATATTATATATATTTGTGATAATGAAAATTAATAAATATATGAGTGCTTTATTTAAACACGTAATTAGAAAAACACAAATATTAATACTAATGAAAACTTAAATAAACTAAATTAAAAAACCTCTTAAAGGCAAACAAACACCGATCAATCCTCTATAAGTCGAAACCTTTTTAAGGCAAAAACTTGATAACACGAAGTAACAGATGTAATGCATAATGACTTTCCTTCTATTTTCTCGGAAAACTCGTATTTGTCATGCTACTTCAATCGGCCTCGGTACTTTAAGTACTGAACTACTGACACCGACTGAAATAGCATGACACGTTCGGACGTTTTCGTGAATATACGAAGGAAAGTCATTATCATTATGCACTACATCTGTAACTTATTTGCAGACCCCGTTATCAGTGGTGAAAATTTATTGAATCGAGGGTTGCCAAAATTACATGAACTCTGAAATCCTTAATTCGCCTGTTGTACATAACTTCGCCTTATTATAATATTTAAATTACAATGTATGTAAAATGCGATAAGACCGCCTGTTGTTGCCCCTTACTGTTAATGTTCTGTGTCATTATTTTCTCTTGTAACTGTATTTCATCTGTGTGAGGTGTGCAATAAAGAGTATTGTGTTGTATTGTATTGTATTGTATTGTATGTAAAACATATTACAAATGATATATTTCTAGTTAAATGTAAAGAAACAAGCAGTTTTAATATTAAAAAATAAAAACCGTCTTGTCCTTATTTCGCCTTTGTTTCCCAATTTCGCCTACTGTGTAAAATATGATCAAGAAAATTATATATATACTTATTTCAAATTGTAAGCGTTGAATGGCATTACTTTAATTTTACGATTTATTTATGGTAAAAAATTATTAAACATTTGTTAAGGCGAAGTTATGTACCGAAGGCAACTTTAAGATAGGTAGTTTTGCCAACCCTTGGTTTCAATGAGTTTTCACAACTGATAACGGGTATTTATTATTTTTAGACTTAGTATTTTCTTTTTAGTAAGACTACTTTTGGCCTCTAAATATGTTTCACCTTTGCAGCTATTTATATTTTGATTGTGGCAACCCAACCGCGGAGCAATAACTTATGACGATGTTTGGGAAGTTTACTTCGTAGTTCGCGCGGTATTGGGCATAAATGTTACTCATCCACTCGAGGTAGTTTGTTTGATAGTGGATTTACAGTTCCACGGAATATTTGTGAGAAGTAGCTTCTTTATTTGTTTTTATTTTTCAAAATATTGATTAACGAGGCACTGCTTTTCAAGTATGTATGTGTACACAGACTATAGGCATGTATTTATAAAACAACCAGTTGGATAGAAAATGAAGAGATAACCCTAGCCTAGCCTTGTTGGTAGTGACCCTGCCTATGAAGCAGGAGGTCCCGGGTTCGATTCCTGTCAGGGCATTTATTTGTGTGTTTATCAAGAACATTTGTTCCTGAGTTATGGATGTTTTCTATGTATGTTTTCTGTCTATTATATATATCGTCGCCTAATACCCACAACACAAGCCTTATTGAGATTTCCGTTGGACTAGGTCGATTTGTGTAAGATTGTCCCCTTATATTTATTATTATTTATTAATATTCATTTATTATTTTGGACGCTGGTACCACCAGGTGTCCAAAGAACTATAGTTTTGCCAGGGGGGTATGACTCCGCGTTTGACGTTGACAGTTGACACAAAATATTCCGCCTACGGGCGGCATAAACTGTCAGGGTTGAAAACGAACACATATTACGTACACAAGTAAGTACATCTACATACACTGTTTTTTTTGTGGTTTCGATCTACTATTTTACATAATTTCATATAGAATTTTAAAGCCGCATTTCTATACGAACTCTGCGCCTCGTCCCCGGAGCGTGACTATCGCCACTAATAATTAACAACACAATATACGCGAGGCTTTTAAGCGTTCGCGCAATATTAAGACAGAACCGGATTCTGCTGTATATTTTTTTGTAAATAAAAATGTAGGTACGGTACATACATTTACAGAACATTCAAGATACCTATCTTGTACATACCTATAGGTACAAGGTGTTATTCCAGCCACTAAAAACCTCATACTGAGCAACAATGTGACCAACCCCGAACTCACCAAATAAAATAGACATTTTCATACATTTTGGTTATGGGATCTGGACAATTTGTATCGGAGAGTATAGTATGTACGAAATACATTATCATTTGATATTTACCAATCGCTTTTGGGTGAAGGAAAACATCGTGAGGAAACAGGACTAAGCCGGCTTATTTTGCCCTCTGGATTGGAAGGCCAGAGAACAGTCGCTTTCGTAAAACTAGCACCTACGGCAAGTGTCGGTCCCTTCGACGTTGTTAGACTGTATTTAAAATATATAAAAAAGCCGAAGATAGTTAACCTGATAGACAGCGAAGGCGTAAAAATTTGTTTGATTCCATCCCACCAGCGTGCAGCGTTGATACAAATCCACCATAAAAAATACTAAGAAAAAGAATACCTTCCTATTCCGCCCCTGTCTTACGAAACGCATCGACCAACACCGAACAACGATGTAACGGGCCTCGTAAACAGTACGTTATCTCACATCGTAAACACCCCGTGTGGGGTGAATGCGTATGCGTACTCACTGTGCAAGTATGCACATTCATAAAATGTTTTTTTGTTGATTGGCAAAGTCTAATTTTAAAATCATTAAAAACTATTTTTCAAAGGTTAATTATATAAAAAGTTAAGTCGTAGTGTTGTCTCTTTCAAATTAATATATGTAAGAAAACGGGACGATAGTACGATGTTGCCACATTTTTGTCAGACTGTACTTCAGGCATATCCATCGGGTCTGCCAATCAATGTACTATGGCGCTCAAAATCGCATGGGCAGTTTATGAATGCATTCATTCATAAATTGCCCATGGACTTCTGAACGCGCGCGTACAAGTATTTTTAATTTATCCATCGGACAAACCCGCTATGCAGACCTAACCGCTTGCCCGAACATATATGGCCGCCTAAATAAATATTATCATATACCAATACACAAGTAAAATCAGTTAGCTAACGAGGGAACATACATAAATTAAGAATTAATTATTTACACTCACAACCCCTAAACCCGCACCTGCTTCGCGTATCGACGTAACACCAAAGCCTCATAAACAGCGTGTTATCACCGCTCTCCCAATCACCCCGCGCGGGGTGAATGCGTACGAAGCCATTGTGCACAGACAAAAGACTTGCTGACCGCACGCCCCGGTTTTTGGGACTATTTCGGTGCACTTTAGACAGTGTTTTTATGATTTATCTATGTACGGAACGAGTTAGGATTTTGTGCAAGTTGGTGCATTTCGGGTAATCTCAGTAATCATCTCTGAAACACAAACTTGCAGCAGCTTTATGCTAATAAGGGTGGTATTATCGTGGATAAGCAGACTCATCTAATTATAATATAACTAGAAATAGCCAATAACCAACCTAAATGGGGACGCACTGTGCAGTTTCAGAGAAATTTCCTCCCGAAGCCGCTCAAACCCTGGGTTAGGCTTGTGTCGGTCAGGAAGTAAAAACTAAAAGGAATGAAATCCCATCACGGACCGAAAGGAACTAGTTCCTCGCCAAAAAGTTGAATCGGTCCTCGGTCTTTAGTTCAGTTCAGTTCAGACGGAGCGAAAACCATTAAAACGTTCATAAGAATCAGTAGTTCCGCACTCTGTATAAACCCCGGTAGTCCCGGTACTCATTTCAAAATTCAAAACTGAACACACTGAACTAAACGAACTAAAGACCTAAAAGACCGAACTAGTTCCTTTGACCGATTGAACGAGATGAGAGTGCCCCTTCAAAGACCGAGCGGGTACAATAGTGCGAAAATATTTTGATATAAGTAAGTAAGTATGTTAATTTCTTTTTAGTAAAGAAAAACCAGTCATTTTCGAAAAGTAGTGCCTGCGTCACGTAAATACTCGTACTGTACCCAAATGTAGACAGTTATTTTTATTTCAGCGAAATACCTACTTTGTTACTAAACTATTTCACTATAAAATTTAGAGTGTGACAGGATGTGCAGTCCATTCTGTCACATATGACCCGACACCTATAACATTTCCACAAACCATTAAAACGTCATAATGCTAGATTCATTACCACTCCAGTGTGAAAACACTTAAAACTGTCCCATACAAGAAATTCATTGGTCGCTTAATTTATTCTAAATTCAAATAGCCACACGTGGTTACAAAGACAATAGGTTTACACTAGAGTTTACAACCTGATTCAAGCCTTATATAACTCGTAATAAGGTCTATTTTATTGTGTGAAGGAGTAGTATAAAGGCCAGACCACAGTTGCGAAATGTCAACGCGTTGGGTCTATTATTTTCACCCACGCTGCCGCTGGAATGGTTTGGAACTAGTTGAAGTGGGAAAAATATTTTCATAAATGTTTAGGCTTTGGATTAACGAATAAGATGGATAAGGTATGTTTTTCTAAAGCGTTGGGGGCCCAGCGGTAAGGCGCGACTTTCAGTCCGAAGGTCATTGGTTCAAATCCCGCCCGTACCGATGAGTTTTTCGAAACATATGTACGAATTATCATTTGATATTTACCAATCGGTTTTCGGTGAAGGAAAACATCGTGAGGAAACCGGACTAATCCCACTAAGGCCTAGTTTATCTGGTGTGAAAGGTCCGATGGCAGTCGCTTTCGTAAAACTAGCGCCTACGCGAAATCTCAGGATTAGTTGCCAAAACGGACCCAGGCTCACTGACCCGTGGAATAAGCCGGGAAAACGCTAAGGTTTTTTCAAATGGCAGAATTCGATTATACCAGTTCAGTTTTAAAAAAACCGGCCGACTGCGTGTCGGGCCACGCATATCGAGATGCGATAATAAATTTGAATATAGTACAAGTATTCTGTTACCAGAGACCCACTCAATACGTATCCTATGAATAATTCTTACGTCGTTGGTCGGAGTTAAATGAGCCCACGCGTGGCCTAGCTGGGCCTACACGGTTGTAACAGATTGTTTGATGACTAAAACTCAAATTTAACTACCTATTCTATTAGAGGGAGTCCAGAAATCGTATCGCTGTGGGAGTTTAAATGTCTATAAGTTCTTGTGGTGAACAAGTCAATTTAATCCAGTCATAGAAATGCTGCCAGCTTCCTAGGTACAATGCCTCAAGGACCCATTTTAGATTTAAGGTAGGTAGAGGTAGGTAGTTAGGTAAGTTACAGTTACTGTATATATTTTGAAAATAAATGTAGGTATTTATATTATCCAGTCATTGAACTGACAGCTGGTTTGGAAATTTTGATTATTTGGGAAATAATTAATAATAGCAATTTTTTTTATCGTAACGAATAATTTGTGAGTAGTATCATGTAGGCACCAAAATCCAACAAAATATCGTTTTATGCAAATCGCCACAAATATGTACAAACATGTTTCAATCGTTTTTCTTGTAAGATTTTTCTGTATTAATGTTTTTTTTTTTAATGGGTCTGGACCATTTTTTACTCATTATGGAGGCGTTAGAGACTGAGCGGTGTCGGCACGCCTACCACAAACATCGAAAATTGGCATTGACAGGAATACCTCTTTGTCACTCCTATATGCAAGTGTAACAGAGACGGAGGTAAAAATCCGCAAACGTTCGATTTTCGTGTTATAGGCTCTGGTCTGTGGCGGGTTTTCAATGAATATACTTGTCGCGCAGAAGACGCGAATGAAACCAATTTTTTTTTAATTTATTGAGAAGCGTTTGGATTCAATTCCATCCATTCATTCACAAAACAGTCTTAATAATGAATGAATGGAATGGAATACAAACATAAAAACTATGCGCAGACGGAGGTCAGAGTAAAATTATTATGCCATGTTAAACTGGTCCGCCTACAGCGGTTCTAATTACAACTGTTTTGTGGACTGATATGGCGCAATGGTGTTGAACTGTTGACTTTCTGAAGTAAATTATCTTGCCTATTTCTGGGTACAAATAGTTGAGGAACACAGGGTTCAAATAAAATAGGTTAGTCGGTGGAAGCCGCGTTCTGGACACCCCCCGGTACCGACTAAAATAACCGAGTTGTTTTAACATTTTATCTCAAAACTTTTTTGCAGCGTACGATCTCCGGAGCGACACTTGTGTCTTTTTACATGTAATTTTTTGATCGGATCTGTAAATGTCTTGTACAGTCGCCATCAGATATATCGGAGCGTCTGAGGTGTTCATAAATATCTGAACACGCCTCTATTGTCAAGACGTTAGAGTGCTTGTTCAGATATTTTGAACACCTCGGACGCTCCGATATATCTGATCGCGACTGTATCTAATATCAGATTAAATTAACTGACAGAATTTTTTTTTTAATATTTATGTAAACCGGTAAGAAATAAATTAAATAAATTGAGCAATCACGGGTCTAAATGGTCTAATGTAAGTTAAAGTTAATGTCATCCATTAAGGTGTCGAAGAGCGTCCAGGGCGTATATAATAATATAATAATATTATATACGCCCTGGACGCTCTTCGACACCTTATGATATGACCACACAACGATGATACATAACATGTATCATTGTCATACCTACTAGTTCCCCAACTAGTCCTAGGAGTCCTAGTCTCCCCGAAAGTATAAGTAAATGGTAGCTACCGTATTGTCGCTCACCAGGCGGCGCCACTCATGCGTGCCTCTTGTGTCAGTATGAGAGAATTGTCAATGTGACGTTGGAAATGTTCCCGCAGGACCCACTTTCCACTGGCGCCCCTGGCGGAAAGTCAACTCGCGGTAATCCTCATTGAATTTCAATAATCTCCACTTTAAATTACAGTGACCCCTTGTACACATTAACCCCGCGCCTCGCAATACAGCAGAATATGTTCAATAACACATTCCAATGAAAATGTGCATAGTTTTCCTTGTCCTAAATGCCTAAATTATCTCTGTACGTACGAATGTCTAGTAAGATATTCTTACTTACCTACAACACTATACATTATTACTTATGCAACTAAGGCCCACTTACTTGCACCACCCAGGGCTTGCTGTCAAATTCCATTAAAAAAAACGCTTACCTCCGGGTTATGTGGCTAACTCCGGGTGGTCGCCCTTAGTAAAGTTGTACCATTGGAGGGTTAGTATTAATTTTTACTTGTCATATTTGACATTAACTTCTCGACCGCGTTACCGTATCGAGATCGAGAGGTCAAAATATGAAAGTAGCCGGATGATTTATACAGTGTGTAAGTCTAATACGGGCGATAAATTTAACCAAACATAGAATTCATTCGCGTTATCAATAATTAAAATATATTTTTAAATTACACTTAATTATGACCCCATAGTTAATTTTTAAATAAAATTTTCAGCAGCTGACACTGACAGTTGTCAACGAATGTTTAACGCGAGTCTGTTTGCATTACATTGCGAGCCGAATTATTTTCTATGGATAAATTTTTAATTGCAATTCATTTAATTAATTAATTTCATCTTTTATGTTCTATACTAACCACCGTTAACACGTTCGCGGACGCGGATTGCATAGCATCCGTTTTTGTACTTCATCTGGTGACGCGCCTGCTATTGAATCCGTTATTTGGTTTAGATTTCTGCGTCAGTATGCTTACCAATCCGCTTGGCCACAGTATAATATTATTAACCAACATTTCCTCTACCATTCACTAAAATCACAGAATGCATACTGTTATATTTCATAGTTTATGACGGTTAGAAATTATCCTGTGACATCTCAAATTGTGCCCCCCTTTCTGTGACGCGTATGCTATAGCATTCGTCTTTGTATGGAAGACTCCTCAGTAGCCCTTCGCGTGCGTCTGGGAGTGGGCGCGTAAAATGTGGCCAAATTTCGCATGCACACGCTATTTTACGGATTTTTTGTAACATCGTTAGTAATGTTTTTTTTACAGTTTATGTATGTTTTTGGTTGTGGTTTTATAAACAAATCTCTTTACTGATTGTTTTTTGTAGTGCAACTTGATTCTGACTACTGTAAATAAAGAAAAGTGAGGCATGTTTATACTTACTATTCTACTACTCTATAGTAATTATTTTGGTCATATAATCGTGAATATTGTGCCTATTCGTAGTCGATGCTGAGCGCTAACATTATGGTAAGCATGTGGCATGTATTTTGTTTGTGTAGGGCCGCAGTTTACATGATTAAATTCAAAGTTCGGATACTTGCTATGTGCTGGTTGGTGAAGAAGGCCCTAGCCGTTAAATCCTATAAGTATTAGATGAAATATTACTTCTACTTTACTTTATGGCAAAGAATTTATCATAGTTGTTGACGTAGCAGCTCACCCGAGTGAACGGTATGACAGACATGCCAACATAGTCGAATGCTATAACATGCGGTGTCATATAAGATCATATTTTGACTAGGTATTATATCAAGCATCCGAATTGTATAGCATTTGGTGTCACATAGTGTAAAAGAAATGGTTTCATAATGACGGGACTTGCATTGCATTCGACTTGTATAGAATTTCGCGTCACATAAGAATCCTGATTTTAGCTTTATTGTGACAGGTATGCAATAGCAGTCGTAAAATTCCCATACAAAATTAAGGTGTCCCAGAGGTGTGACCAAGCGTCCGCGAACGTGTTAAGAGGTTCGCCCGTATTCGATTTACACACTGTATAAACGGTAAACCTAATTTGAATGTCAAATACTACAAGTAAACATTTATACTAGGCCTTCTGATCGTATTAGACGTTTTAAATCCACCGCTTTTTGGTAAAGAACATAGTGCAGAAACCGGACTCCAAAATAAGGCCTAGTTAACCCTTCGGACTCCAGACAGAGGACACCAGAGGACTCCAGACACCCTGCCCCGTGGCATCAACCAGGATAACACTAGGAAGAAGAACAGGTTCTCAGGTGGAAACGCAACCTCACGAGTCTCGCGACCTCATCTCACACGTAGGTACAAAAGTAGCGTTCAAAAGTGCATGAGCAGTTTACGCGTTCATGCAAAGTGCATGAGCAATTTATTAATGAATGAATTCATAAACTGCCCATGCAATTGTTAACGCGATAGCACAAACTTTGCCTATGGCAATTAAATTCAATATGAACTAATTGAGAAAACAATAATTTCTCTCAAGCGTTACCTTAGAAATATACGGCACGTGCGTAAGAAAGAATGTATTTTTAATCTTTTCTCTTACGGTCAGTTGCACCACCCGGGGCTAGCCACATAACCCAGGGTTAAGTGTTATTTGTATGGGAATAAACAGCCAAACTCCGGGTTAGCGTTTAACCCTGGTTGGTGCAAGTGGACGTTAAGGAATAGAGTTGATAATTATGGTGCAAGTGGACGTTAAGGAATAGAGTTGATAATGGCAAAACCGTTAAGTGTAGTTCCATTTTTTTGCATAGTCGGCGCCGGCGCCTCGTTGACAGACAATAGTGATAATGCCATTGTTGAACACAATTGCTTTGTTTTACGCTAATCCGTAAGGGCCCAGCTGGAAAGAGACTAACTGTACCTGTGCAGGCGCGAGCGAGATGTTATATTTTGGTCTTTCAGGAAAAATGTGCTAGGTTGGCTCACGCAAGGGAAGCCGGCAGGAATCGAGTTCTATAAACGCCCCGCCTTTGCAATATATGGACATCATCATTATACCTGAATGACTTAATAAAAATAATTTAACTTCCATAATTATTTGTATTACCTACAAGTGTTTACAAAAGAATGAAACCTCATATTTCATATAAGTACCTATTTATATATTTCATGATAAAGATCATAATTCATATCAAAATGTTTTTTTATGGCACTCGAGTTGTAGATGTGGGTGTAAAGACCGCAAAGCTAAAGTGGGACTGGGCTGAGGACGTCTACCGTATTCACCCGGAGAGGTGGGCCAAGTTGGCTACAGAATGGGACCCACGGGACTACGCAACCGGCGTAGGCCTAGGAAGAGGCAAGAAGATGGCGAGACGATCTGGTGGCGTTCTGCGCAGATTGGTGGGAAACAGCTAAGAATGGGACAGAACGAATGAGAATGTAACAAAACTTTTGAGAAACTTTAACTCGACTACGGTTTTTTCATAAGTAGAAATAAGTCTACGCACGACACAATCCATATACCTACAACGGTTCACGTATATAATATATACATTTATAATATATAATACCTAAATACATAACACACAGTCGGGCAAAATTAATCTAATTCATGTAGTATATACAAGATAAGGGAAGCAACATTGCTTGACATTAAAGATGCTGATTTGACCTGTCAGTCAGCAAAACTATTAATTATGTTATGTTTTACTTATGTAAGTACCTACTTACGTTATAATTATAATAACCTAAGTAGGTGCCTAATTTGGATTAGCCACGCCTAACGACAGTCTTTTACACATATCAAAGATCTGCAAAAGTTTCACTGCTTGAATAGCCTCTTAACAAACATTCTTAATTAGTCTAATTATCTCGGATTAGCCCAATTAGCGTATAGAAGCCAACTAATGACTGTTTTCAAACATTTTCTTAACTTTAATGAGTTAGTCATTCCACTCACCTTTCCGCTCTAATGATCACTCATTGTCATCCGAACACAGTCACAACACTAGGCATGACGTCACTTCCTACACTCCATTCATAAACTAAAACATCGACAACTATCGCCAACGGATTTTCAAGCACTAGTCGAGGTAAATTCGAATTTCAAACTGTCAAAACACGCGCACTTTTTCAACTGTCACTTTAGAGAAAGGTTAACACGTTCGGAAGTTCTTTTTTTGTTTTTATTTTTTAATTTGACGCGTGTGTATAGCACGGTGCGCATGCGCGTTTGAGCACGCGCCGAAGCCTCCGATCGCCCCCGCGATTTTTGAAGCGTGGGCGCCGGCAACCGGCTCCCAAACTCAATTATTTGCGTAATATATCTGCCTAATAAAACGCCCAGATAGCCTGATATCTTTACTTTATATTTGTTTTATTTATACCGACGACCGTCATCAGCAGGGGACCGGATCGAAATGGCGAGCTTTCTTTATAAGCTGATGTTAGAATTTTAAATGAGTATCGAATAATGCATTGGACATAAAAAGCTATCGGCTAACAATATTATGTGAGCTGGTGCGTTGAGCGAGTCGCCAAGGAGTGCCATGTAAGGAGAAACGGGTACGTCTGCAGGCCCACACGTTTCGACTTTTTGCCATCGAGTGCAGGAAAGAGCCTAGGGACTTTATCCCATTATATCTAGAGCTTCTTCGCCCCTTGGAGATGCAATTATCCTACGGGAGGAGCTGATACAAAAGGGCGAGCGGGTGTCTAGAGATTCTGGGTGGTGAAGGATCATTGTACAGCACGTATGCTTGCGTCCCGTCGCTGGCTCATACATTCTTAATGATATCGTTGCTGGGCTGTAATTAGAAGTGTTCTAGGGTGCAAGACTGAAAGATAGGATGAGTTTTATGCATTGGATTTAAGTCCTTATTAGAGATAGAAAAAAAAAGAGTATCTACAATACTTTGTACCATTCAGAATAACTGAAAATATGAGTTAAAGGATAGATTTTATGCAATTGCTACATTTTGTCGACAAAATTGGTATTTTATGAGAAGTAATACAACTAAGAATGGTAATAAATGTACCTACCTAACTTTAACATAATATACATAAATAAATAATAAATATTTAATAAATACTAAATTGTCGAAAAACATAATACATCAAGAGAAAAAAAAAACCATAAACCCTTTTTTCTACCTTAAATCTGTATCTACTCCCTTATTATGCGTCGTAAGTACAAGAAACTAAGACAAGCATTTTATATTTAGGTATGTTTACTTAAAACGCATCCACTGATTTTGGATAGGTTTTGTACTTTTCGAGAAAAAAGCTATTACACGCATTTTTCCGAAAACGCCGGCTCGAGATGCCTGCGCGGGCGACGGGGGCCAGTCGTATAAGATGGCACTAGTAGTTTATAGGGTTGCGTCCTAGTACAAGCAGCTCTTCCTAGGTGACGACTTATGCTTATAACCGGTATTGTATAACCAGTGAGGAAAGGAAGCGGTAGGGGAAGAAAGCTCAAATCGCCGAGGTCATTGGGATAGGGAACGGCCTTAACAGCGCGAAGTAAATTGGGTTACTAATTTATACAAACTAGACGGGTTATGTGTGTTGGGTTTTCGGGGGTAGGTAACTTTTGATCGCGTGAATCGATTTGAATCATTATTTTTTTATTAGAAGGAAGGTAAGTGCGGGATGATATATATATTTTTTGTTTGCATATACGGTTAAATTACAAACTTAATTTAGAAATTATTTTGTACAATTTTATAAAAACCGTTCAACCAATCAAGTTCAAAATAATTTTTCAATAAAGTTCTTGTTAAGTTCTACTATTGTAATTTTTTCATTTTTTTTTTTGAACTCATAGTTCAAAAGTTAGAGGGGGGAGGACACATTTTTTAAACTTCTGGAGCGATTATTTCCGAAAATATTAACTTTATTAAAAACTGTTTTTAAAAAACCCTCATTATTTTTCAAATACCTATCCAATGATATGTCACACTCTATGATTGTAACGAAAAAAAAATTACCCCCACTTTACGTGTACGGGAAAACAAAAATTATAACCACTTTTTATTTTACCACTTTGTTGGCGTGACCGATATGTGCCGATATACAAATTCCTACAAAATTACAGCTTTCTAGTACTTACAGTCACTGAGATATTCCGCGGACGGACGGACAGACAGACAGACTTGGCGAAACTATGAGGGTTCCTAGTTGACTACGAAACCCTAAAAATGGTTGATAATTCTCCTTCTAAATTCAAAATTTGTTCCGCGGCGACACAGAGTATATTATAACCAGAACAGAGTGCTCTCTCCATAGTGTTTAATAATCTTGCTTAATAATTATTATCGTCGCCGGTACCTTTTGGTTCCATTATTATTCCAAGATGTCGTTACTGTGCAGGATGAGGGTTGCGCTTTTAGCTCCATCTACTGAGTAGTGGAGGTACTTCTAACTCATTTAAAGCTGTTCTACTTGTGCTAGACTGCTAGATATGTGTGTGTGTGTGTGTGAACCTGTCGTTTGTGTGCCGGCTTAACTTGTCAACAGAGTTGAATCGTGATAATTATAAAATAAAATTTGTCGTTTTGAAGAAAAGAGATGAACCGAGAAACACAATTTAATGTTTTTTTATAGCAAGCTTGTTTGTGTGTACTTTATATAGAGGTATATTGTATATATCTAGTAGATATGAAGCGATAAAATTCAAATTTGCAAATAAGTATGATATGTCCAAATTCAATTTCGCACAATGTTTTCTTTTAAGTTGATAACACTAACAGGTATTTGCAAAAGTAACTAATTACTGTAATTGAACGATAATGTTCGTTGATATAATAACAGTGAACTTCAAAAGCGCGCGTGCATTTAATTTGTGAAATCTTACCTGTCTTCGAAAAGTAGCAAAGTACATGAGCGTCAACCTTGAGACTGTGCACGGTGACTCACATAAGTAGGTACACGATACCTTGTACATTATTTGCAATGTCGAAAAAGTGCGGAGCCTCACACTCAAACTAGGTATACTACTAATACAGACCCTAAAGTCAATAATAAAATATCCGTAGTAATCAAAAATGCTTCTAGTAATAGCTGTCTTGTACATAAACAAACTCAAATTACTCCATTGGTGATTTTTAAGTACTTAACTTAGTACGCATCTATAGCTGGTAGTTATTCAAAATAAATATGTGTATAATAAAAATTAACTAAAAAAACATTTAAGTACTTTTACAATATATAAGTACAGTAAATGTAACTTAAGTTAGAGGTAGGTCTAGGTAGTTAGGGAATTTAAATTAATTTAATTGTCGTTTACTATGTTTTCATGGTAAAAAATGCAATGTTGTATAGTAAAAACATATGAAGGTACCTATTTACGAAAATAATTGAATTAATGATTCAGTACATCAATAAAAACATGTACAAGTTGCCTTAAAAAGCTTTTTCAATACAGTTGCTCAAAGAGAGGTATGGGCACAGCGGATGCATATCGTTTAGTGTGGTAGGGCACAGCACAACGAATGTCGTCTCGCTCAAATCTGGAGCAGAGCCCATCTGGGGAAGTACCTCCACCTTACAGAAAACCGCAGTTTAATAACACTAGACCCTACTCATAGTGTTGTGTTTCTGTCGGTGAGTAAGGTCGCCAGAGCTCCAGGAGGATTTACTGTGTTGACAGCTGGGGACGCACGGAACAAAGAACACTGTCTTAGGTCGATGTGGGCGCGGAGTGCAGGTGCGGCGATCAGGGAGACCCGGTGAAACGGCTGTCCGCTGGCCGCCCGCAGGTCAGTAGGGTTCCCGAACCCAGGGATCACTTAATCTCCACCCTGGGAGGCTGAGCCACCAACCTGTGCAAAATCCCTGGTGTAGTAGTCGTGCCGGAGAAGGAGACCGGGGTGGACCCGGCTGCTGCAACAGGTGTGGACCGGGGGCCCTTCCGTACGCCGCACCTGTAAACTGCACCACCTACGTCGCCCTCTGGCAGGTTTGGTCCGTCCCCTTGCCCCTTTAGCTGTCAACACAGCGAATCCTCCTTTTTTTCTTAACACACTCCCTAAATATGGCCGAAAAACGAAAAAGGAATAGTTCATCAGCGGCGTCCCCTTCCACACAAGTCGACTTCTGCAACATCAGGGGACTTCACTCCAATTTAAACGCAGTACACCACCACCTGGAGACTGCGCAGCCGACCCTACTGTTCCTCACAGAGACCCAGATATCTTGCCCAGCTGATACATCGTACCTGTTATGCCTCGGCTATATGCTCGAACATAAGTTCTTGCGGCGAGCTGGGGTATGCATGTATGCTCGGCATGATGTCTGCTGTCGCCGTCTCAATGCCTATGAAGACAGGGATCTGTCAGTGCTGTGGGTGCGTGTGGACTACGGCGGCCACACTCGTATCTACGCGTGCCTATACAGGTCC
This sequence comes from Lathronympha strigana, assembly GCA_949128165.1. Lineage (NCBI taxonomy): Eukaryota > Metazoa > Arthropoda > Insecta > Lepidoptera > Tortricidae > Lathronympha > Lathronympha strigana. The sequence goes on from OX421903.1 coordinate 2,805,569, forward strand.
CATAGCGGGGACACGGACACAACTCGGCTCTTTGAGCACTTACAAGTGACGTCCGACAAAGTTCTTGAGCAGTACCCATCCGCGGAGTTGGTAATCTTGGGGGACTTCAATGCCCACCACGTGGAGTGAATAAATTGCGTCATATTTACTAAATTGTGATTAAGGGTAACCTTATAATGACTTTTCAAATCATTAGGTTTTCTGTCGATTCGCTAATAACATATTCTTAATGCGAGTATCCGAATTTCTAAGTTTTCGCATAGTTCGATAATTCTAAACAATGGTGCAATTAATAAAGTTTTTAAAAACTAAAATTGTTGTGCTTTGGGAAGAGGAAAAAGTATCAAATAAATATCACGAGATATGGGCATAACGGTAAGATTTTACACTGATGACTCGGACTCGGACTTGGAGCGACACTAAAATATTGTGGAAGTTCATTCAGTGGCACCTTTTAAAACTACATGATGAACTGCTGAAACTTTTAGAGTGTCACTTAGCATGGTTCGAAGATACCTCCATAATTTTATATTATTGCGGACATCCATAATTTTATTATAAACCGGCGATAAAAAATATATAGTCAATAAAGTATCTAGAAATATGTTTAACTAAAAACAAACTGTGTATGTTTATCAACGTGGGAAATGTCATCCAGATATCTATTTTGTGTTTTGGTAGTAAATTTGGTTGGTATCAAAAACATAGTAAGTAACAATTTTTTACGCAGGTAGAAAAGTGTATAAACTACTTAATTATTATTATAATGGTTTACATTTTTTTTTATCTTGTTGTTATTAAAAATTAAGTTTATAAGTTAACTGCATAAAAATAAATCGCAACCAATACAAAATGTTATGCTGTTAATAAAATAAATAAAATAATTGTATTATATGCAATATACCTACCCATCTTTTCTTTTCAGCTAATTTCTCAATAATAATATTATAACAGTAAAGAAAAGGTAATTAATTAAAAAAAAAGAAAAAAAGTGATGGCACCGGTAGATTTGAACCGGTATTCTCATATTAGTAGCCTCACAGCTTAGCACCCAACCATCTCAACTTCTATCACACTCAACGAAAATACTTAACGTTTTCATGTCATTACCAAGGGGGGAAATCCTTTACTCTGATGCTGACTGTACATATTACAACTTTTTTAATATCCTTACTTGCGAATGCATTTTATTTTCAAGCACATTTTTTATGTGATTTATAATAATCGTAAATTTTGACTAATAAAAGATACACAATGATATATTTGTGGTAGATTTTTTTTAACGCAATCGTATAATTTGTTTCTTACATTTTTTACGTGTTTCAAACCTTCAAAATATTTTTTGAATACTCTAGTTAAGTATGCGTCCGCCAAATTCACTAACGCCTCCGACGGAGCAAATACTTTTGTTGCGTGAGTACTTGGGTAGGCTTATTTTATAATCAACAATTGATTAGCGTCTTCTGAATATCAGAGAAAAATATACGGAATTTTCAAATCATAGGTAAATATATTTAATGCGTATATGCATAATTCACAGACAGTTTTTATAGTTTGGTAATTTTGCGTAGTGTAGGTAAACGTTGTGCGCCATCTACTGGATTTCGCTATCAACAGCATGCTCCTTGATGAATAAATTATGGTGATTGAGAGCGAGCTCATTAAAGATTGGAATAGTGAAAAATATTAAATTCGAATTGATTTAATTTCAGTGTTATATTAAAGAGTCCGGTACAATAACACTAAAAATAAATATAAATGTCGAATGGCAACAGTAAAATGCCATATTTAGTTACTTATGGTTATTTTAAGGATTTTATTGTTTCGAGTTTCGAATGAGCCTTGTAACGCCATCTAGCAGCATTTTTTCAATACTTAGAGATAACACAAGGAGAGAACTATCTATGAAGGTTTTTTTTTAATCTATGGCGGCGACGATCGAACGGCGGGGGTGGGGAGTGCGTTCCTTAGGCGGCTTAGGCCTACTTGCACCAACCAGGGTTAGCCGCCAAACCGGAGATAAGCTCTCAAATTTCATACAAACAAACGAAAAATACACCTGAACGAATAATACCTGCATAAATCTGGCACGTCGTCACTTGTTTTTACCCTAGATTATCTTAAGTTGCATCCTTTTCCAGCTTCGCTAAAACCAATCGCTTCTGTAAAAACGATTCAGCGAAGAAAATAGTACTCGTATCAGCACAATAACTTTTGCTTTAGAAATCAACAGATAATGAAGTTACCAATACAAATTGGTGATACCTAAATTTGTTTGAACAAACACAATTGCTAATACCAAAGTCACAGGCGTATGTTTTTTTTCATAGATTAAGGCTGTGATTGGTTTAGAAAAAATATCGATACAAAATCTATATTTTTCCATTTTAATTATTTTATTCGTATTTTGTAATATGTATGATCGAACCAGTTTATGACATTGTATGTTTCCGTACATATAGATAGATAGGAAGCGACTAAAATTATGACGTAGAAATACTCGGGCGTGTTAGATATTGACGCACAACGTTGCCTAAAAAATTCAAAAATAATCTACGCGTTCCAGTAAGTCAAAATGAAAATCTAACCAGATTTTTTTTTTTCAACGTTGTGACTCCGCCACTCCTTAACATTTCGCTAAAATCGTTTTTTTTTAATTGACGTTTTTTACTTAATCTACTATTCCTTAATCTGACACGTACTAGTATTTTTGACTTTATTTTTTTTTACATGATCGAACCTATTTAGGACTAATATTCGGCGGAGGTACTTAACAGGGTACAAGGTATCCCCTTGTATGTTAGTCTGTCGCGCCGGACTTACTACAGAAGTCCCGTTAAACCAATTCCAAACGTTTAGTCATAATAACTCATGATATGATGGTAACTGTTCTGGATTAAGATTCCAACATGTGCAATTTGGCTTTCTGCTATAGGTATCCACTACTTAAAAACATTCATTCTTGCTTACTCCAATATTATCATATATCATCACAAGTACCCAATAATCCTGGTGATTCAGCGATTAATCAATTCCATCGTCAGTAAACAATAGGCAGGTACCTATTAAAGCTGAACTGTTTCACTGGACGGCTCGTGTGACTCACAATCGCATTATTGACAATGTTCCCCTGGCAGCGTCCCGTCGGACAACCGGGCCAATTAAGTACCGTCCCCCAACTTGCCTATACCAATCTAACTTTGAAAATTAAACCCTATTGCGGGACGATAAGGTTCGATGAAGATGCAGGTTAAAGTTTGTGTTTAATGTTAGATCTTGAAAGTCTTCCTAGTTTTTCTAAGTTTGTCGCGTCTGCCTATCTAATTTGGATTCGATGGAAACATAGATTCCTTTGTTTATGTGCAACGCGTCTCATGATGTAGGAACTGTTTTAATTCATTCATAGATAGTTAAGATGTTTGGAAGCACTGGCTCGCCGCGACTTTTTTGTACTAAATACGTTATCACATTCCTATGCTTTAATTAAAAAAAAGACATATCTTAATCATACCAATATTGTGTTATTCGTTTGAATTATTTGTAAAACAGTAAAGGTCAATAATTTTGATAACATATCACATAGGCATTACGCCTTATTAACGTCCTACTTAGTTTAACCACGTCATAAATTTACGTCACATCGGTACTCGTGTTTTAATTTTGTCATTTATCTAACAACTACATGAGAATCATGAGTCATTCTTACGAATACATAGCTAAAATATTATTTATGTAAAAAACATATTTTTAATTTCTACCTGTTGATATTTTCATCGAAACTGTTCCTCTTATCGTTCTTACGTTATTCATAAACGATCTAAGCCGAATTTATAAAAAAAATCACTGTCCTGGTTCATGTTGCTCAACATTATACAATTCATCTATAATATTTAGTAACACTACCCCCTTGAGATCGAATCAGAAATGAGGAGATACGTAGAAGAACGAGGGTCACCGACATAGCCAAACGGATCAGCTCGCTGAAGTGGCAATGGGCAGGCCATATAGCACGGAGAACAGATGGCCGTTGGGGCCGGAAAGTTCTTGAGTGGAGACCGCGGACCGGAATACGCAGCGTAGGACGTCCACCGACGAGGTGGACCGATGATCTGGTTAAAGCCGTGGGGTCACGGTGGATGCAGGTTGCTTCCAACCGTAACACGTGGAGATCCATGGGGGAGGCCTATGTCCAACAGTGGGCGTACTACGGCTGATATGATGATGATGATGATGATGACCCCCTTGAGAACGCATGCATTAAGTCAAAGGGTAGTCTTATCTCATATCTCTTTCTGAGATAGGTACTATTAATATTATTATGTGGAATCGAAAACTTTATGACTACAGCTAAATCCAAGTAATTTTTTATGACATATAATTAGGCCATATACGTTAGGGCAATTCGTCAGATCTCCATAGTGGTTATAGTCTGACAAGCCAACGATCGCAGTAACAGTAGAACGAATAAGCTATATTCATCCCTTTTTTCGGGGTGATAATACTACCGTAGGAAAGAGACGGTATGATGCTCTCTATCCTACTGTTACTGCGCTCGCTTGCTTGTCAGACTATATGTCCGCCGGGCATCCGCCAAACAAATTTCCCATACATTTATCGGCAGATCCAAAGTTTATGGCTAGCTAAATGCTTGAAGGTTACGTAACTTATATAATTATTAGTAAGTACGGAAGATTTAAGTTGAAATATTTTTTTTTTTATACTACGACGGTGACAAACAAGCACACGGCCCGCCTGATGGTAAGCGGTCACCGTAGCCTATGGACGCCTGCAACACCAGGGGTGTTACATGCGCGTTGCCGACCCTTTAAGAAAAAAGGAGGATTCGCTGTGTTGTCAGCTAAACGGGCCAAGGGCTTTGCTCCGTGGGTCCTCAGCTGTCAACACAGCGAATCCTCCTGGAGCTCTGGCGACCTTACTCACCAACAGAAACACAACACTATGAGTAGGGTCTAGTCTTATTTAACTGCGGTTTTCTGTGTGGAGGTGGAGGTACTTCCCCAGATGGGCTCTGCTCCAGATTTGAGCGAGACGACATATTTTATGTAAATAAAAAACCATCGTCCTGCCGTTCCACGTTGTCTTTATCCAGAAGTTTGTCACACAGAACTTGTATAGTCTTAGGAAACATGGAGCCTACCGCCAACTACTTCGTTCGTTCGTCTATTTGCCTCTCTAGCGCTCTTACATATTCGAACGATAAAAAGGCAAAAAGATAAACGTTTGTAATGGGTAGGCCCCCATGGTACCGAGTTATACGGACTCGGAACGTAACCCGAGCCCGCACGATTCCGCTGACTTCCCGTCGACCGATCCCTACTGACAGCGCGCACACAACAATGTAAGCAGTAGCATAATATACCCAACAATCAATATGTTATTGAACGAGCGAGCGAATTCTCCGAGTGTATTATGTATTTACTAAAACGGGGCTTAATCGTGTATAGATTTTGAAAACAAACCTCCGACGTTTCAAGGGCGACGTTGCCCCCGTGGTCCCGGAGAAAGACTGGCTGAGGTTGACATCAACATCTTCTAGCTGCGCGGGTTTTACGAACTACCCGCACTTAGTCTTGATTATAAACTTGAACATTTTGCGCACTAGGGATGCCAGCCAGTCTTTCTCCGGGACCACGGGGGCAACGTCGCCCTTGAAACGTCGGAGGTTTGTTTTCAAAATCTATACACGATTAAGCCCCGTTTTAGTAAATACATAATGTGTGAAAATCGTGAAAGTTTAAATAAGTGTTCTCCGAGTGTAACCTGTGTCACTGTGTCTGTCTACTCTATGGCATCATAAGAAGTTCTGAACGGTTTAATGGATTTTAGGGTTCCGTACCTCAAAAGGAAAAACGGAACTCTTATAGGATCACTTTGTTGTCCGTCCGTCTGTCTTTCAAGACGCTTTTTTTATCGAAAGACATGTGTGTTGGGATGTTACTAGGGCATGCAATAATCCCGATTCATTATAAATCCCGTGATAACATGCCCTAGATGGTACTAATTAATACTTGATGGACATGAAGTTGCCTCCAAGATATTCAGCTTAAACATATGCCGACTTAACTCTGTCTGGGAAATTACAACAACCAACAATTAAAAAAACCGTTCCCATCTCCTGGAATTGAATCACTGAATTTGCTTAGTAACAAATATTTTTGGCGTCCAATTGTTATTAAACCCTGTTTCCGTAATGCGCATATTCATGAGAGAGGGGCTCGGAATAACGCTGGCCCATTTCCAAGTCAACCCATTAGACCTAACTAAATCCTTGGATGCAATGCTGTTGCTATCTATGCAGGTATTCAAGCCTGGATTTGAGTAATCTGTATAAATGACCAAGTTTAGCCTATACATACTTTATTTTAGTATTCAATGCATCTGTAGAATACTTATTATAAAAAATCTATTAGGTTTTATAATCTAAGTACGCTTTCAGTAAAGACACAATGCAGACCAGGGTGATTATCCGTTTTACTCGTATTTAATAAGTTAAATCTTACATCCTATTTATCAGTCAGTCGGCATCAGTATTGGATGTTTTCGAACTAACCAATTTCTGGTAAGTTTAAAAAAAACAAGACGTAGGTAGAAGCATAAAATGACACTCAACTCAGTACCTTCTGAGTTGCACTACTGCTCAGTACGACCATACCGCTGTGGATTAGATTTACTCACAAACAAACTATCGGCTTACAATATTCATTACTAGCGCATGATTACTACGTCTCTGCATAGAGTTCCGTTTAAAAGATAACAGCGATAATATTTGACCCTACTTATGACCCCTCCGATAGTGTAATTAACTTGGGATTTTTATCATTTGAAGTCGAATGTGCGAAACGGGTGGTTGGACCATGGTCTTAGTGTAAAATGCTGAGTGTTTTAGTGCTGTGTTTGTGCCTTGCCAGCTCTGTCAATGGAATTGGAAGTATGTTGTAGTTTATATGCATGGTTTTTATGTTATTACATTTTAGAAGTGTTTGATTTGAATGCTTCTCAATAATGGTTACAAACAACATGCGCGAAACGGACTCATACTTTAAGCCGGTATTGTCTAAATATGACAAAACGATAAACCACAAAAATATATGTCTATGTATACCGGATCTATGCTGCTTTTTAATACGTAAAATGTATTAAATTTCGAGATATTTAGAATTACTTCAATCTGCTTTTGAGTTAAGTTAGCATGCTGTCTATAAATACACGTCCAGGCATATTTATCATATATAAATAGTAAGAAATAATAATATGATAAGAAAATAGAACAAGGATGTCCAATGTTCATCAATCTGTATACTTAGAGACCTACACGTGCGCTAAGTACCTACATCTTGTCAAGAATTCTCTCGATCTAGTTAAGTGTTTATTAAAAGCGTGCAAAACACAATTCCCGGAATTCTTATAACTGAAATTCTATCACTCATTGCGGGATGTATAAAGTTTATTACTCGTTCTTATAAACCGACTACATGATATAATATAACGGAAATTTCAAACGTATTTCGTCAGTATTAGGATATGGTAGGATTAACATACAACTACTATACTTTACTAATATCTTATTTTTTGAATGATAAGAGCTTAAAATATATAGATCGTAATTCTATTTTCTTAAGATTTTGGGAAAAGCATAGGTAGATCTTGTGGTTGTGGTATAAACTGTTTTTTTCTACAAATATTGCATTCTTTAAACTATCATGTTACTAACACGTAACACGTGTAGCTAAAGAAATATCTGGATTCAGCGATTACCTAAAAATTAAGTAGTAGGTACAAAAAATTATAGGTATAGTCTGTAAGCAATCGAACGCATTAACAGTTGGTAAGAGAGCATCATTATCATATTATCTTTTTCTTACGGGAGTATTATCACCCCGAAAAAAGGGAGGGGTTTAGTTTTTTTACCCTGCTGTTACTGCGATCGTTGGCTTGTCAGACTATGTACCTATTAAGCAAAGGTATTGATAACATTGTTTTTAGACAAATCAATCTTACATAGAAAGTGTACATTTTGAATTGATGCTTTTCGTATCATACATATCGGTATCGGTACCTAAATTAGTCAGTGACGAATGCCGACTGGGTCATTGGTTGATCAACAAGACCCGGAACTTTGTTGTTTAGCGACACGACAACCATACTGATTTAAATATAAACACACAAACAAAACGTTGTGATCGATAGATAACAGATACGTTTGACGCATTTCATTTTTGCTTTTCAAACTTTTTATTTTATTTAGAAGATACATAATATGATTGATTATAGATACCTAGTAAATTCTAACGATTATTCCATAAAATTATGCTAACTATGGCTATACTATAGTTTAAATTATACATTGTCTTCTTACGCTTAGCTAATACATACCTTCTTAAGATTAGTTTGTCAAGCGAGCCTCAACCTCTAAAAAGTCGATTTGACCATATTTTTACTGTTTCTGAAATATTTCTTTTTTAAGAACAGCTCTATACCTACAAAGTAAAATTCACCATAATGACATATACTATGAGTAGCTCAAAGACTCTAGTTTGCAATTTGGTGTACATATTTAAATTAAAGATATTTGTATAAATTACACATTTATTCACCATACATAAAACAATTAAGTACCATAATATCTAAAACTACATTCTTATAAACTTAAATAAAACTAAATCCAAAAATGACAAATCTTACAAGAAAATAAATTAAAGACCTACTAAAGTAAACCGCCCCGATTGGTTCCCGATGCAAAGGTGCCCATCACGCTAGCTACGTTTCCGCGCTGAATTATTGTGGTCAGTCTCTGCTCCAGGAACGAACCGGAACGGGGATAAAGGTACCTTTCCTGTAGACGGCGACCCAGCCTCCTGAGAAAGCTATTTATATGATATTATATTACAAGATAAAACAAAAATGCCACAGCTCGTTTGCGCTTCATGCGTCAGTTTCGTATATCCAATGTACATCTAAACAACGTTGCGTCACTTATCCTATCGCACAGCTCTGTCCGTTATCCCTGACCCTTCCTAGACAAGGGTGAGATAGGGATCTCGAAAATTTCACCAAATATCGCCTTTAGTTTCCTAATTTACTGACAAAATCCCTTGATTTATGTTCAACTTGATACTTTCGTAAATTAGAATTTGGAAATTAAGGAAAATATTTGTTTAGGTTAGATTTACGGAGGTATCATTTAGTAGTAGTACAATAAAGTAGTAAGTTGTTATTTAATCCGATTTTCAATGGGTGTATATTGGTTTAAGTAATTAAATGAACGTTTCATTACTGCTGCTAAAAAAAAGTTAATTCTGTAAAGTTTTATCGATAAATACCTTTTTGGTTTTAGTAGGTACATCACTATTAAATATTTTCATCTATTTAGAAAATTAATCGTGGATTATCATCCAAAAAATGAGGACAGTAAATATTGTACAACACCCTAATTAATATAAGCACTTGGAAGCTAAATCGGAAGCAGTTAAGGTCGTTAAATCTCAAATTTGGTAAAGACTTGTTGACTTGACAAATGATATTTGAATGAAACCATATTATGTTATAAGATCTCTGGTCTTCATTAATTCAGGTGGACTACCTGGGGCCATACTCTAGTACTCTACTCGTTAATAAGTATAGGTAGTCTGACAAGCCAAGGCTGCAGTAGATTTTTTTCCTCCCCCTATTTTTTTCATGTGCCTGAAGACGAAAGTCTTCGATCAGTGATGACATACGGTACTGAAACGTGGTCGCTTACAATGGGCCTCATAAGAAGGCTCAAAGACACCCAAAGGGCGATGGAGAGAGCTATGCTAGGAGTCTCTCTGCGAGATCGTATCAGAAATGAGACCATCCGCAGCAGAACCAAAGTAACCGATATAGCTCTCCGAATCGCTAAACTTAAATGGCAGTGGGCGGGGCACATTGCACGTAGAACCGATGGCCGTTGGGGCGGAAAGGTTCTCGAGTGGCGACCGCGTGCCGGAAGGCGCAGCGTGGGTAGGCCCCCCGCAAGGTGGACTGATGACCTGGTGAAGGTCGCAGGAGTCCGCTGGATGCGGGTGGCGCAGGACCGGTCATTGTGGAAATCTTTGGGGGAGGTCTATGTCCAGCAGTGGACGTCTTTCGGCTGAAATGATGATGATGATGATGATGATTTTTTTCATACCCAAAAAAAAGGCACGCACATAAATAAAATAAAAAAATCTACTGTAGCCTTGGCTTGTCAGATTACAGTACGCTGACGGAATAATAGTGGGGTTCCATATAATTATTACCACATTCAGGGTACGGAGCCCTAAAAACGAGACTTTTTCTGATTAGAATTCCATCTGGCATGTGGTAACACTCGTTACGTCAACGTCAACGTCACTGTCATGTTGTGTCATGAAGCCGTGTTTACAAACTTTTAGCCGGTATTTATTTCGTAAATATGTTTTAAACACGATATAAATAATAATTATGTGATATACCTATTTCAGATTCGCTCAAAGACCCGTATATTTGCGGTTCGCCATCATGCTCAGGTAATTAAAACGAGTTTATTTTAATTTAGGTACTGCTCACTCTAATTTTAGTACTGAATATTTTATTTGCATTATTCTTATTATTTATACCCTGACGCTATTGCATGGCTGAACGCACTGAATATAAACATTTAATTTTAATTGACATTTATGTATCTGCCTATTCTTGTATAAAGCCATACGATTAAATAAATGCCCTGCAGGCAGTAGGCTATTACACCTTTTTAAAAGACGTCGCTGATCTGGCCGTTTATCTCTAAATATATCCAGATAATTTTTTCTATGTTGAACAATGTCATATTAACTTGTTCAAAGATTAAAAACTGATTTTCAATTATTCAGCAGTATAATAATATTTTTGAAAACCAACCAAAAATAATAGTGTAATTATATTTCTTACGTTCTGTTTTCAGCATCGGAGAAATTCAAATACCTGCCGGAGATAATTTACCATTATGAGTACAAAGTGAACGTGGAGACATATTTTGCTGGTTCCAGTGATAACAGATCTACACTTGACATTCGAACCGAGGTAGCTTTGAATTAAACCTAATAATAAAACTTAAACTACAATACACCAATAACAGCTAACTTAAACTAACTTCAAGAAAAGAGCGTACTCCCACCTTAAAGGCCGGCAACGCACTTGCGACACCTCTGGTGTTGCGGGTGTCCATGGACGACGTTAATCGCTTACCATCAGGCGATTCGTTTGCTCGTTTGCCCCCTATAGCATAAAAAAAAATATATACCTTGGTCTGGCTCTCACCCTGCCCAACCGTGATAGGTTTTGATAACTAGTAGTTACACCAGCTAAGATATTTATTAGACATATATATTAAATTTTCTATAGAGTCAGACAAGATTATCTTTTCCAAGGAAATGGACCGTCAAACATTTAAAGTGTTATTTTATACATCAAACTTGTATGAAATTATGATTTTTACTAAACACTATCACAATATGTGCTATGAAATCTAATCCAAATTTACCTTAGTCGGACTCTTACTGATTTTATTTTTCATAATACTAGTAGGAAATTACACGCACAGTAACAATTTCGGGAAGCATAAAAGCACAGTAAGAGTACAGGTTTTAGTTGAATACCTACTATAATTATAATTACTTACTGAGGTATTTATCATGTATATTAGTTTTTGCGACCTCGCAATATTCCAAATATACATGGTAAATACCTTAGCTTAAAATTGATTACTTACTATAATATTTGTGACCATGTGGAGATGGCCCTTTGGACATAGAAATGTAGGTCATCCAAAGACAAGATGGTGGGACGAATTAGAGTCAATTTGTACAAAAAAATGCCAAACCTAGCAGAAAAGAGAAAAGATTGGCAATCTCCAGAGGAGGCCTTCACCCAAAGAGGGGTCCAGTTGGCATGTGCATCTAAAAATCAATAAATTACAACTTCTTATGTCAAACTCTATAAAGTTCATGCTAATGGAAAAATAAGGCTTTGATATTTATTTATTTATAATATGTGTATTCATATATTTTTCTCATAGTTTTAATTATTTTACATTGTTTCTAGGCTACGATTCAGTTCATCAAGCCCTGTGAAGGTCTGTTGCAGCTGTCAGATGTAACTCTTATTGATCAGGATGAGAACTTCCCTGTTGAGAGAGCTGAGAAATTCATTCATGCCCTCTCACTCTATTACCTCAGGTAAGAGAGATATAAACATTTTGCATTTCAACAATTGTTTAATTTTCTAATATCCTCTTGCCACCCAATGTGCAATAAGATGTACACTCGGTTACAATAGAATTTGAGCCTTTATTATATCAAAGAAAGCAGCAAAGCAAAAGTCATGTTCATTTATAGTACTGTACTGTATTGTACTGTAGTACAAAAATCCCGACTATCGGGTCGTCCAGCCTTTTTTTTTTTTTTATACTACGACGGTGACAAACAAGCATACGGCCCGCCTGATGGTAAGCCTGAGAACGAAATCATAAAATACCCGATATTCGGGTTTGCGGCACTGAATGTGTTGAATAATGTTAAGCAACATGTGATGGTGAATGACTTTTCATCCTCAGATTCGCGTTCCATGATGGCATCATATCGGAGGTGTGCCCCGACCCAGCGGAGGAGGAGTGGGTGCTCAACTTCAAGAGAGCCGTGCTATCCATGTTTCAAAACTCCATGAAGCGGTTTGACATCAACTTCGTAGGCGTTGAGGTAACTATAAAGGCACTTAGCGCCATATTAATATACTTATGTCGGGTTACTCACGTCAATAAAGTAGAAAATAGCTCCACATGTGCGCAGAGTCATGAACCCTGTACATGTTACTTTAGGGTACACTCATTGACACCCCTAGTGTTGCAGGCGTCCATAGGCTACGGTGACGGCTTTCAGGCGGGCCGTACGCTTGTTTGCCACCGACGTGGTATAAACATGCCATACGATTTAAGAACTGCCAACTGTCAGTTAACTAATTTTGCTTCTTACCAGGGCTGCCCCGCAGTCCTGCATAGAGCGAACTGTCTTGCAGACCTACCACGGACATAGGAAATTGGCATTGACGGAAAAACCTCTATCACTCCAATAAGCGTGACAGAGAGGGAGATACCATTTTAGCGATCGTTCGATTTGCATTTCATTTATTTATTGCAATCCATGGTACAACAGCTGTTAACAATATATCGGAACCACATGGACCCTGTGTAGGGTATAGCAATTTTTATAATATATACTTATATATACACCTAGAATTATCTTAATGTTAGTACTAATTCGCTTAGTGTCTAGGTTAAACCAATTTTAAGATAATCCATTTTACAATATTGGTTAAATTAATGATTTTCCACAAAATTTATAAAAACATTGTATGTCAAAAATATAATGAGAATTTTCGTGGTACCAGGCCTGTAGTTTCCTATGTAACTTCCAGCAAGATATCCACGGCTCATGCAACGTGAACTACACCGTGCGCGGGCAGGAAGACACGAGCCTGGTGCTCGAGAAGCGACGCGACCTCTCGCTGTGCACCGGCCGCTACAAGTACATGTCCATACTGCAGAGCGTGCGGTACGACTTTCAGAGCGTGAGTATTAAATAAATAAGTATTATGGGACATCTTACACAAATCGACCTTTTTTTTATGGGGAGGGAAAATCCGTTATGGATACTTCTGCACCGCAGGGACAGTGCAGAAGTTATGTCGGAGTCTCACCGACTAAAAAACCCCCCTTTTTCCTCTTCGACGCAATTAGGGTGGCTCTGGGATCTCGATAGAACTCGCCAATGCCAACCTTGCGTCACGCCGCTGAGGGTTCCCCCTTGTTTTAGGACGATGGCAGTCCCTAGCTGCCATCGTCTACGACCCCGACTCCTTTTAGTCGCCTCTTACGACAGGCAGGAGATACCGTAGCCGTATTCTAATGCCCGGGCTACAGGGCACACAAAAATCCACCTAGTCCCACGTTAAGCTCAATAAGGCTTGTGTTGTAGGTACTTGGCGACGATGTTTTTAATATACAAATAGGTACATATAAATACATAGAAAACATCCATAACTCAGGAACAAATATTCATGGGAAACACACAAATAAATGCCCTGAACAGGATTCGAACCCTCCTGCTTCGTAGGCAGGGGCACTACCGACTAGGCTAGGAGGCCGTTAAACGTTATTGTTACAATACTTTCCCGTATGGTGGGAGAACATTGGTTTTTTGATAAGATAGACAGTGTTGTATTGAAACCCTTGTCAATTAAAAAACTATTAGATTTTTTCAGTTGTCTAAATTAGAAGCCATGGATATATTTTTGTATCCTGTCGGTAAAACTCGGGTACGCCTATTCTGATACATAAAAATTATAAATTAAAATACATTTTTGTTTAAAAACAACTTAAAAAATCGACAAGTATGCCACAACGCGTGTTTCGACTCTCCAGTCGGTCACTGTCGACTGAGCGGCGGATCGTAACAAGATGGCGGCTTAAAGGGTGATTCTAGCACTCAAAAAGTACATACGTAGGTACATAAACAAATTATTCTGTCACTTTTTGCAGAAAGGGGGGGGGGAGTCGTGCACACAGACGCACTTCCTACCCATTACCTACACACATAAATCAATATGTAATGACGACTGTAACACATATATAGAAAATGATACAACTACAATAGCAACTATTATTACGTAACTAATCCCTTATCTTCCAGCGTTTCCAAACATGGCCAGTGCTAAAATCCGAGAGCAAATGCGTGATATCAGTGGACCACCACGTATACAAATCTGTCAGCTGCCGGGAGCGTCACCTCTTCGAGCCGTTCTCCGGCAGGAAGTCTGGAGCGATGACGACCGTCGTGCAGGGTCTGGTGCTGATGCGGGAGGTGAACAAGACCGATTCGCAGATCATGGAGACGCAGCCGAAAGGTGACCTTATTGTCATAGGTTTAGGGTCCAATTTTATGTACTTTTAAGCAAGTTTCGATACCAATACGGTCGTTCTAGTCTAAAAGGTTACTTTTTCGGATTCTGAACCCAAAGGGTAAATCGTCACGCTATTACTAAAATTCCGCTGTCTGTCCGTCTGGCTGTCTGTCACCAGGCTGTATCTCATGAACCGTTATAGTCAGGCATATGTCCTTAATATGACATAAATTACCTGTGATTACTAAATGTGTACAGTCTATGACTCTGCTATCCTTCAACTATTTTTTTCTGGCATAGTCTAAAAAGCGACATATACTACTTAAATACATAGAAAACATCCATAACTCAGGAACAAATAATTGTGATAAACACACAAATAAATGCTTAGACCAGAATTCGAACCCGCGACCTCGTGCTTCGTAGGCAGGGCTACTACCGGCTAGGCTAGGAGGCCGTCAAATAAATGAGATTGTGAGAAATCTCCTACTGCTTGTCATTTTGATATGGTTCTAGAGTGGCCTAAGGTTTCAACTGGTTTATTATACCTATTAAGTGATATTATCGTCATATCGTACGTACATTTTTAAACAGGGCATGTCAGACCATGTGTCGGTTTCTGTTCCAATTTTAAGTCATTGAAAATTGAAACTTATTTAATGACCTTAAAGTGCATTTTCTTTTGCAGGATGGATGGCGATAGAGAGACGCTCCAACTTGCTCCACCATCACAATACGCACGTCAAAACTGAGACCGGGGAGTTGAAATCAGCTAGGGAAGTCCTGAAGTTGTTGTGCAAGTTAGTCTATTAACTTTTTTATATACACACATATCAGTAGCCCTCTGCAATGCGTTCAAAAACCACATTTAAGCCAATTTCTTATCTGTATAAATGTTATTAAAACACCAGTGTGATATTCGTATTATGAAACGAGGCGGCAGCCGAGTTTCATAAACCCACGCTCGGGTTTTAATCCCTTTCATTATATACAATCACATAAACTACTATAGTTAATAACATAAGTGGCACTGACCTTCGTATCTTTATTTTAACTCACGAAACAACTGTTGAATAAAATTGATTTGTTTAATTTATGTGGCCACTCTCAGTTATATTATACTCGACAATGGATACAGTTCATAGATAGATTAGATTAGATACCCTCCTATACGTCACACGTATAGGGGGAGGGAAGGGTGTACAAAGTGTGACATGTTGTGGCAAGGGGGAGGGAGGGATTCTAGCTTTCGAGACGTCACCTACGAATATTTATAAATCTAAAGTATGGAACATTAAAAACACCAATTGACACAACAATTGTAAATAAAAATTGTTTTATGGTCTACGCATTTGTACTTATTTATTTATTTATTTAAGGAGAACCAACAGCTATAAACTTAACATAGACACCAAAATATACACAGGTAGCCAATTACAGGATCTCACAGGTAACCACAAAATATTCAAAATGAAAACCCAACAAAAACAAAATTAAAGGTACCCCGTTCTTGATATTTTGTCCGTAATTGATATTTTGACTATATTGAAAATTGTTAAATACTCGTATGTGACGTCACACAAGGAGGGAGGGGTAGTCTAGTGAGACAACGAGTGACAAGGAGGGGTCAAAATATCACGAATTTCGTGTGACGTAATTAATGAATGAAGACTTTCGTATTTTTTTTTCTTAATATTTGGAATTGCTTTACAGTATCAAGGACAGCACGGAGGACTACGTGCCGGGCACGACGATGGATTCAAACCTGGACAGCGGCTCCACGGTGGGGCTGTGGGGCAAGCTGGTGCGGGCGGCCCGAGGCCTGCAGCACCCCGCGCTGGCGCAGCTGCTCGCCAGGGCGCCCGCCATCTGCCCGAGAGCCACGTAACTACTCCTTCCTAGCTGGTGCGGGCGGCCCGAGGCCTGCAGCACCCCGCGCTGGCGCAGCTGCTCGCCAGGGCGCCCGCCATCTGCCCGAGAGCCACGTAACTACTCCTTCCTAGCTGGTGCGGGCGGCCCGAGGCCTGCAGCACCCCGCGCTGGCGCAGCTGCTCGCCAGGGCGCCCGCCATCTGCCCGAGAGCCACGTAACTACTCCTTCCTAGCTGGTGCGGGCGGCCCGAGGCCTGCAGCACCCCGCGCTGGCGCAGCTGCTCGCCAGGGCGCCCGCCATCTGCCCGAGAGCCACGTAACTACTCCTTCCTAGCTGGTGCGGGCGGCCCGAGGCCTGCAGCACCCCGCGCTGGCGCAGCTGCTCGCCAGGGCGCCCGCCATCTGCCCGAGAGCCACGTAACTACTCCTTCCTAGCTGGTGCGGGCGGCCCGAGGCCTGCAGCACCCCGCGCTGGCGCAGCTGCTCGCCAGGGCGCCCGCCATCTGCCCGAGAGCCACGTAACTACTCCTTCCTAGCTGGTGCGGGCGGCCCGAGGCCTGCAGCACCCCGCGCTGGCGCAGCTGCTCGCCAGGGCGCCCGCCATCTGCCCGAGAGCCACGTAACTACTCCTTCCTAGCTGGTGCGGGCGGCCCGAGGCCTGCAGCACCCCGCGCTGGCGCAGCTGCTCGCCAGGGCGCCCGCCATCTGCCCGAGAGCCACGTAACTACTCCTTCCTAGCTGGTGCGGGCGGCCCGAGGCCTGCAGCACCCCGCGCTGGCGCAGCTGCTCGCCAGGGCGCCCGCCATCTGCCCGAGAGCCACGTAACTACTCCTTCCTAGCTGGTGCGGGCGGCCCGAGGCCTGCAGCACCCCGCGCTGGCGCAGCTGCTCGCCAGGGCGCCCGCCATCTGCCCGAGAGCCACGTAACTACTCCTTCCTAGCTGGTGCGGGCGGCCCGAGGCCTGCAGCACCCCGCGCTGGCGCAGCTGCTCGCCAGGGCGCCCGCCATCTGCCCGAGAGCCACGTAACTACTCCTTCCTAGCTGGTGCGGGCGGCCCGAGGCCTGCAGCACCCCGCGCTGGCGCAGCTGCTCGCCAGGGCGCCCGCCATCTGCCCGAGAGCCACGTAACTACTCCTTCCTAGCTGGTGCGGGCGGCCCGAGGCCTGCAGCACCCCGCGCTGGCGCAGCTGCTCGCCAGGGCGCCCGCCATCTGCCCGAGAGCCACGTAACTACTCCTTCCTAGCTGGTGCGGGCGGCCCGAGGCCTGCAGCACCCCGCGCTGGCGCAGCTGCTCGCCAGGGCGCCCGCCATCTGCCCGAGAGCCACGTAACTACTCCTTCCTAGCTGGTGCGGGCGGCCCGAGGCCTGCAGCACCCCGCGCTGGCGCAGCTGCTCGCCAGGGCGCCCGCCATCTGCCCGAGAGCCACGTAACTACTCCTTCCTAGCTGGTGCGGGCGGCCCGAGGCCTGCAGCACCCCGCGCTGGCGCAGCTGCTCGCCAGGGCGCCCGCCATCTGCCCGAGAGCCACGTAACTACTCCTTCCTAGCTGGTGCGGGCGGCCCGAGGCCTGCAGCACCCCGCGCTGGCGCAGCTGCTCGCCAGGGCGCCCGCCATCTGCCCGAGAGCCACGTAACTACTCCTTCCTAGCTGGTGCGGGCGGCCCGAGGCCTGCAGCACCCCGCGCTGGCGCAGCTGCTCGCCAGGGCGCCCGCCATCTGCCCGAGAGCCACGTAACTACTCCTTCCTAGCTGGTGCGGGCGGCCCGAGGCCTGCAGCACCCCGCGCTGGCGCAGCTGCTCGCCAGGGCGCCCGCCATCTGCCCGAGAGCCACGTAACTACTCCTTCCTAGCTGGTGCGGGCGGCCCGAGGCCTGCAGCACCCCGCGCTGGCGCAGCTGCTCGCCAGGGCGCCCGCCATCTGCCCGAGAGCCACGTAACTACTCCTTCCTAGCTGGTGCGGGCGGCCCGAGGCCTGCAGCACCCCGCGCTGGCGCAGCTGCTCGCCAGGGCGCCCGCCATCTGCCCGAGAGCCACGTAACTACTCCTTCCTAGCTGGTGCGGGCGGCCCGAGGCCTGCAGCACCCCGCGCTGGCGCAGCTGCTCGCCAGGGCGCCCGCCATCTGCCCGAGAGCCACGTAACTACTCCTTCCTAGCTGGTGCGGGCGGCCCGAGGCCTGCAGCACCCCGCGCTGGCGCAGCTGCTCGCCAGGGCGCCCGCCATCTGCCCGAGAGCCACGTAACTACTCCTTCCTAGCTGGTGCGGGCGGCCCGAGGCCTGCAGCACCCCGCGCTGGCGCAGCTGCTCGCCAGGGCGCCCGCCATCTGCCCGAGAGCCACGTAACTACTCCTTCCTAGCTGGTGCGGGCGGCCCGAGGCCTGCAGCACCCCGCGCTGGCGCAGCTGCTCGCCAGGGCGCCCGCCATCTGCCCGAGAGCCACGTAACTACTCCTTCCTAGCTGGTGCGGGCGGCCCGAGGCCTGCAGCACCCCGCGCTGGCGCAGCTGCTCGCCAGGGCGCCCGCCATCTGCCCGAGAGCCACGTAACTACTCCTTCCTAGCTGGTGCGGGCGGCCCGAGGCCTGCAGCACCCCGCGCTGGCGCAGCTGCTCGCCAGGGCGCCCGCCATCTGCCCGAGAGCCACGTAACTACTCCTTCCTAGCTGGTGCGGGCGGCCCGAGGCCTGCAGCACCCCGCGCTGGCGCAGCTGCTCGCCAGGGCGCCCGCCATCTGCCCGAGAGCCACGTAACTCCTCCTTGTTCCCAAGGCCCGTCTACCAAGCGCCCTGCAGCCCGGGCAGTAGAATACGGCTACGGTATCTCCTGCCTGTCGTAAAAGACGACTAAGAGGAGTGGAGAAGAGAGAACAAGAAACCATTTTCCTTGATATTGGCAATAGTTTTACCTTTCTGATTTGCTCCATTCAACGTATTGGTACCTTCTTTTTTACCTTTTAACGTTCACAGTCGGCTACAACCGACAAAAATCACAGTTCAAGATGAATATTTATGCTTTCCATCAATTCCATCAAGGTTTATGATCACTAAAAGAGGTTATATGATTTTTGTTTAATACACCACTTTTTTTTCAGAAAACACATGCTTGACGCCCTTCCCTACATAGCCAGCGCCGGGTCCGTGGAACTCATCAAAGACATGGTTCTTAGAGGAGCCGTCGACGCCAACACCCGACATGAATGGCTCATGTTCATGGCCATGATACCAAGGTAATACACCTTATATTCACTGCAATAAAGTTCATTTTTGAAAGATGATATATATCCTGGTCACGGCACCAAATTTTGATAGCTAATAACTTTTTGATTCAAATCAGATGTTTAAATCTCTAAACTCCTCAGTTCAGTATCTAACTTACATAATTTATCCTCGTTGTTTATGATACAAATCTGAATGATGCTGGATAATGGCATCCTTAGATGTCCGATACATGTCGAGTGACTAAAAATACGTGAGTGTTATCCGTAATTTTATTATAATAAATCTGAAAGATTTATTTGCTTACATAAACATACAGTAAAAACCCAAAAGCATACGTGATAATGCCAAAGATCCATACTAATATTTTAAATGCGATAGCAACTGCCTGTCTGTTACCTCATCAGGCTAAAACTGCCGAACGGATTAAGATAAAATTTGGTATGGGGATAGTTTTATTCCTGGGAAAGGACATAATAGTTTTTATTCCAAGTCTACGCAGACGGAGTCGCGGGTATTAATTTAATGTATTTAAGTATGATTGTGTTTAAGATGGAAGAAGTAAAATAAAAGCATTAAAATCGTAATAAGGTTGTTTTATTTCCTGTGAATACTAATAATAAAACAGGTAAGTACTTAAAGCATTCTGGCGTTATATTTTATTAAAAGTATATGTATGTAGAAACTTGAACAGAATAAGACGGGATATAATGTGTATACACCTGGTTTAGACACAAACGTTTAATATGGTAATATTAATAAATTAATAACAAATCAAATAGCTAGGTATCCTCTAGATAAACCAGGTTTCTATAAATCAATAAGGCTGCTAGTAATTAAGGCTAGAACATAGGTCACGAGTAGATCATGAAATAATAACAATGAATATAATTGATAATTTTATATTGATCGACCCAGTCCCATAGTAACCTAAGCTTAAATGCATTGCATGTACTAATAATATTAAAGCAACTGCAATTATATGTAGTACATTTATAAACAAAGCAATATAATGCCTAAATTAATGCAATTCCAGGTATTCACATGAATAATGCAATTGCAATAATTTGTTCAATTTTATTTCACAACAAGTAAATTCACCAGCAAATACAAGTGAACACAAGTAAGATTAAGGCAAGACCATACCTGTTGTCGAGTTGCCGGTCAGAAGTCAATTGCCTCCTACTGAGCTCCCCAGTTCTTTTATATTATTCCATAACAAAGAATCACCGTGGTAGTTATCAGTAAAACTTCTTTTCAAATGCATTATGTGTAAAATAACATTAGTAATATTGTCGTTTTGTTGTAAATGATAATATAATATTATTTTTAACAATCATAACACCATATAGTCCATAAAGGATTACTTAAACTTAAGTAATATTAAACTTGAATACAACGGATGAAGATGACGTAAAAGTTAATGTATTTATTATTATTATGAAAGTTATAACTGTTCTGAAATTTAATTATTACGTAAATTATCTAATTTTAAAATGGAAACGTTTGGATTTATTTATGTTGGAATTTTTACGATATTTACACAATTACACGTTTAGAACAGTCATTGTTTTGTCATATTTAACGAAGTGGAGTTAAAAATGTAACTACCCACTTTAGTCGAAACATATTTGATAAATATTTCCACTTAAGTTTTCTGTTAAGTCATAATCTAGCTATCACGGGCAAAAGCTAGTTAGTTATACAGAGTGGCCCAGAAATTCGTTGACGGTTTATATCATTCGTTTTCTAGCGTCACACGAAAAATTGAAAACCACAATGATTGTTGACTAAATATATCGAATCGTCTTTAAAATATTAGCGTTTGGCTTCAAAACACGAACACATGTTTGAAAAAAAATACAAATTGCCGCAGCTCCTCTAATTTTTTTTTTCTTCTAATAACAAACAAGAATAGCTTTCAAAATGTCGAATTTGTAAATAATAGTAACGGCAGATTGTTGAGATTCATTAGAAAATATAATCCATGGATTATATAAGAGCGGATTTAGTTGCGTAGGCTGAATATATAGAGCTTATGAATCTAGGAGAAATGTGTTTACACTATTGACTTTGCGTGTCTAAAGAGGAGACGAGTCCAGCCAAGATATTAACGGTGGATGCTGAAATATCCAAGATTTACAGCCTGCAAATCTTATCAATAACTATATTATATTGATTTTTTTCAATATGTTACTATGTTATGTCAAAATGTTGGTTTATTTCGCAACCGTGTCTATGAAAGGTTATATGTTTTAGACCGAAGCAAGAGATGTTAACCAGCATGTTGGAACTGCTGAAGAAACAGCCAGGAGACCAGGTCATCAGCTTCACAGTGTCGTCCATGGTGCACTCCTACTGCAAACATAGTGGGAAAGCACGTAAGTCAAGAACCCGCTCAGACTTAAACTGTTTTTTAAACGAAATAAGTTTTTGGTCATAAATACTAGCTGACTATACTTTCCTTTCCGCGGTCAACCTTTACTCATCGAAGCAATAGGCTAGACGACAAAAAAAACTATTTAGTCGATCTTTTACATGATTAAAAAATATTCTATATGTATTTTTTCTTTTGTTCGTCAAATCAAAAATGACGAAAATTCAGTGCGTTCAAGTTTCGCGTAACGTCACTATTAAACAATTCTTACCTAGTAGTGACGTCACCAGCCCCCACCCTGAAACTTAAATTCTCTTTATCTTCGTCAATTTTGGTTAAATTGAAAAAGGAAAAAATACGTGTCTAATCATTTTCGATATAAGTGACGGACTAATTAGAATGATAGTTTTTCAACCTAGTAGCCATCCCTATTCTAAGAATGGCGACCTCTGGTCTCCATCATCCGACCTGCTCGAAGGTACTTAACACATACCGTAGTGCAGTTCTAGTTTATTCGAGTAATGGGAAATTAGTCAAATTCAGCTTGTAAGGTTGCACCTAACAAAAATACATCGCAACTAAATAAAAGCTTTGTAAAATAACCATCATCTCGGGTGAGATTCGAAACAGTGGCTCTGATGGAACATCGGTAGACTGCCTTAACCACTACGCTATCGATGCTTACCTGACTGTGGTGATTCCATTTTGACCCTCAACCAAACTGTTTTTGACAGTGCGAGAATGCTGCGAAGAAGAGACACCCAGGCTGATAATGGAAGAGTTCCAGAATATAGTGAGGGAGGTTGACAACAAGGACCTGGCCATCGCAAAGAGACCCATAAGAAACAAAGTAAGTTTATTAGCAAGGCCCTTAATTTTAATGCCGGTTTCGTCATAATGACGTATATAAACACACAGGATGTTTTAATACGAAATGAGTTAATGACAGATAAAGTCTATCAACGTTCGATTCTAACGTCGAATTTAATTAGTTTTGACAATATTCAATGACGGCATTATTCTTTCAAACGTAAAACCTAAAACATGATGTATGAAGCTTGATGTCATTTGTCTGTCATCAAATTACGGGTTCTGTTTTAGTTAGATATTAGAATAAGCATAAGTGTCCCAGCGGTAAGGTGCGACTTTCAATCCAAAAGTCGCGGGTTCGTTTCCAGCCGGCTCGTGCCAATTAGTTTTTTGGAACTTATGTACGAAATATCGGATTTGTATCGGAATCCCTAAAGTTCCTTGTCCTACAATTGCAAAGCATGAATTAAATCATTTATTATTTATAATAAATGTTATACCAATGGGCTATCAGATCACGGCAAATAATCTTTAGGACAATTGGTCGTTAGGGATTTTGATCATTAGGACAAAACAGTTAGGTCAAGTGCTTTTATGACAAACAATATTAGAGATGTCGAGGGAGATCCCGAAATATCATTTGATTTTTACCATACGCTTTTCAGTAAAGGAAACGTGAGGAAACCCTTACGCAATGTTTTTTCTGGTATGGCAGCTGCTTCAATCAAATACGTAAAGCTCCAGAATATACTGCCAATTTGCTGTCCAGCTCATGAAATGGGCGTTTTTATTTTTAGTTGTAGAAAAAACATTTTTTTTTTCATTTAAAATTTTTTATTTCTTTTTTATTCAGAATCGCGAGCTCTTTCAATCCTAGTAGGAGAAAAAAAGTGTCCCAAGATTTGTTTTTTTATTTCGCCACCATCATTTCATAGATTTAGTATGGCGGTAGCGCAATTCAAGTTTGAAAAATTTATGGAAAGTTCAGGACACTTTTTCGCGATTCTGAGTAGAATAGAGATAAAAATTTCCAATTTACAAAAAATGATTTTTTTACAACAAAAGATAAAAATGCCCAAATATTATCACTTATCAGACACAGAATCGCATTTCGTATGGGACTTCTGAGTCACATTGATATATTTTTTTTTTGCTTCTAGGTAAATATAGCAATTAAGGCGCTAGGCAACATCGGCGGCTTCAAACAGGAGTTTGCAGACGTACTTATAAACATGATAGGTGACGAATTGCTTCCCGTCCCAGTCAGGCTGGCGGCCGTCGACGCTTTTCGCAGGACGCCTTGCGAGGAAACAAGGTATTGTTGGTTTAAAGATTTTTCTCTAAAATGCTATGCAAAGTCGACTTTTCCGGTTACAAATTAGGATGTAAAGTGCTTTTCATCACACTTGCTCGGTAATGGTGTTATAACGCGCAGGCGCTGAGCGCAGAGCTGTTAGAGCCGATTCAGTCCCCTAGGGAGTTACGGATTTTAGTACAATATAACTCCCGAGGGAGTAATGAGTTTAGTTTTAAAATATCGTACGTCATTTTACTTCAGACTAAGGGGGTTTTTCATCAGCTAAGGCCTATTTCAAATCTTCAAACTTGGCTATAAACCAACTTTACTGTGTATTATTCATCTTTAATAAATAGATTCATTTGTATATTTGTTTTTTCCCTTACAAGTGTGATGAAAAACATTGTATGCATCACAGTCGGTAAGAGGATTACAAACTCGAGTCATTAAAAGCCCTCCGCCTGCTGCGTCGGGCTTCTATTAGACTCTCGTTAGTAATCTGGTTAAAGACATTTATTTTACTCAAAAGAAATTATTACATTTCACTTAATGAGTAAGTTTTATAACTAATTACAATTTGCGAGTGTTTGCGAGTAAGTTATTATACTTAGGTACACACAGAGTTGTTACAAATTAAATATTATACAATTTTGTAAATCTTACCACTGTATTTAAAACATTAATATAAATACTTTAATAAAAATCTTACCACTCAAACCAACATTAAAGTAGAAAAAAAAAGAATCGTTATGCGGTGCAATTTAAAAATGTGCGGAAGGTAGTTAGTAGTTAGATTGTCACTAAGCGGGCCGCTCGCTCGAGATAAGAATAAGACTTTGTATCTATATGCCAGGGACGTATTTAGGTGACCGGAATTTTGTCAAATATATGCGATTTTAATTTTTTTTTGAAGATCGATAAACTTTTAGAGATTTTAATAGTTTTAGGTAGATCGTTGTACATACGCGCACCCTGATATGTTATATTTTTAATTCCAAAATTTTTAGTCCGTGGAAACGGTAGGGATAGATTGTCTGCACTTCGAAGAGTTCTTTTGCCACTCTCTTTATTGGTTTTAAATGAGGTTTGACAGTGTATTTTCTTCTGAATTATGTTTCTTATTAATATAGTGGTGTTATAACAGTAAAGTTGATTAATGCTCATTAGCTTAGTTTTAGGGTATACTGTTGCTGTAGGCGTAAGATAATCTAAATGAAAAAGTTTTTTTACTAGTTTATTTTGCACTATTTGTATTTCTTTAAGATTAGTTTTGGAAGCGCTTCCCCATATCTCGATAAGATAATTTAAATGTGATTTAACCAATGAGTTATAAATACTGTAACGTACATGAAGAGGAATGCACTTAACGATATTTCTTATGGAAGCTAGAATGGAAGACAGCTTTGTTTTTAATTTTTTTTTATGTGCGCTTTCCAAGTTAGGCCGTCATCCAAAATCAAACCAAGGTATTTTTCTTGTGATGATTGATTTATTGGGATATTATTGACAGTTAATGGATTATGACTAGGTATTGGTTTATTTTTAGATTTGAATATTATGTACGAGGTTTTAGACGTGTTAATTGTAAGCAGATTGTTTTGGAACCATTTATGTAAAATTTAGTAATCCTGTACTTACCTCCCTAGATGCACAATGTACTATTGTTTATGGTCAATCAAAAATTAAATAATTACAGAAACTGCAGTCTCAAAAGACGATTGATTCGAATTCGAATTCCATAGGCTTAGTATTAGGTTTAAAAAAATCCTAGGTATACGAGAAACGCTAATATTTTTTCAGAGAGTACTTCCTAGAGACGTTCCGCGAAGACTACGTGAACATGGAAGTACGTATAGCGTCTTACTTGCAAGTGATGAAGTGCCCCACTCTGAGCATCGTCAGGAAGATCTACCACGCCGTCAGGAACGAGAAGGTCAATCAAGGTACGTTTCAATATGTAAATGTGAAAATACTATTATTGAATTAAATGCAATATTTTTATATGCTCCGTTTAACGTAGATGGGTTGATCAACTATTTATTGTCACTAGTTACCATGGTTACAGTCTTCTGGGACACTTTTAAAATCACGATTTTATCACATTAAAATTCACAAAACATGTTTTTTTTGTTAGTTATATTCCCTTTCCATGATAGGCATTTCAGTAGAACATACAGAACATACTACAATGTTTCTTCTAACAAACTGTGCTGAAAAAGGTTCTAGTTAAACTGCCTAATATTTCAAATGCAATTTAATTTCCAGTGGCAACCTTCGTGTGGTCCCACCTCAACAACTTGGGGCAATCATCGCTCCCCTCCAGAGTGGAGATCCAGGGTCTTCTGTCCGGCAACCCCATGCCTCAACTTGAGGACCAGCCTGACTTCAGGATGTTCTCGAGGAACTACGAGCAGAGCGTCTTCTTTGACCAGTATAACGCGGGTGAGATTATTTAGAGCGTTGGTGACCGTGTGACTTTCAATCCGGTGCCAGGTTCAAATGCAGTCTGAACTTATGTACGAAATATTATTTGATATTATTTGAGCCTGCATGGAAGAAGAGGAAACAATTAAACATATTGTACTGGACTGTAGACAGGTGGAAGTATACAGGAGTAGGTATTTAGGGACTATAAACACACTAAAGGAGGCAGTTAGCAACCTAAAACCAATGTTGGCTTTCATGGAGGTGCTGGGATGGTTGGAATAGGGCTACCTAGTTACGACGCAAAAAAGGCACAATGGATGTCGAGTTGCGGAAAAAGCCCAGAAAAACTAACTAACTAACTATTATTTGATATTTACCAATTGCATTTCGGTGAAGGAAAACATCGCGAGGAAACCGGGCTAATGCTAGTTTACCCTCTAGGTTGGAAGGTGAGATGGCAGTCGCTTTCGTAAAACTAGCGCCTCCGCCAAATCTTGGGATTAGTTGCCAAAGCGGACCCCAGGCTCCCTGAGCCGTAGCATAATTCGAGAAAACACTAGGAACAAGAATAAGAGAGTTTTTATTTCCAGTGGAAACATTTTGGTCCCATCTTAATATCTTAGGAAAATCATACCTCCCCTACAGTGGGGATCCAGAGTCTGATGACCCGATGCCTCAGCTAGGAGCCCAGCTTTTCGGATGTTTTCGAAGAACTAAATACAAGCTTGGAGTAAAAAAAATTAAGTAGGATACATCTAGGCACATGCAATCTCAATTTTTAATTAGTTTTTCGCATGTTTTAAGTATATTTATTGTTAAAGCTTGTGCTCGGTTATTGAAACAATATTTATCAGTCGAAAAATTAAATAATTTTTTCGTCCCCGCTAGCAGGGTTGATCCCAGTGGCACGTTTCTCTTCAAGGACCGAACATTTTTACGATTTCGGGCTTTATCTAGTGGCATCGCGGTATTGGTGTGATACCGTTCTTGGATATTACAAGTTTTGTTTATTTTCCTCGTAGTTGGTGTGAAAAGCAGTATGTGTCACACGGTATCAAAATTATTTTCGTTTTGGCCGTTAACGCTTGAATCCCTTATTACGCTCAGGATTTTAGAATCCATCGCTTGATTCGGGACTCAATCTAGTTTAATGAATGAATTCATTCAGAAATTGCCCATGCACTTTTGATCGCGTGTGCACGCCTTCGCTGGAAATATATCATTTTGATCCCTTGTGACTCATTATTTACATGTTAATAAAGTTGGATGCTTGTTGCAGGTGGTAACTACGAGGCGAACGTGATCTTCTCGCCGGATTCCTACATACCGAGATCAGTGTCTCTCAACTTGACCGTTGACATGTTCGGGGAATCCATCAATATTCTGGAGGTAATGTTTTGGTAGATAATACTGGTACCAGCCACCCAATACCAGTACCCAGGTACTGATTCTCAGCGCGAAGTCGAATCGATCGTCTTTTGTTTTATATAGGTACCGACTCGTGGGTTACCTAAACTTCCCGCTCCCACCTTGCACGCCGTTGCCAGTATTATATAATATTTTTCAACTCCAGCACTTCTCTATTTGTGAATTAGATGACTGACGGCGATATTGAAAAAGTACACATTATCTATGGTATTCCATAAGAACACTGACCATATGGATTTTCATATAATATATTAGCACTGTTGTTTTTATTTTTATAGTGGGCATACGACTTGTTCCACATTCTGCCACCTTTCTAGATTTTTCTTTTTTCGCTATTTTAGCTGTCGTAGAAAAACTAGCGTATGCAACAGTTCATATTTAGCTCTTAAACTCTCGGGCCTATGTAACGGCGACTCTCAAGTTTTAAGAGCCATTATTATATCACTGCTGCATAAACTACTATTGCGTAGTATTCAAAACGGTTTGCATCCTAAGAGAGATGAGTATCTTAAGAACTATTATATCAATGAAAGCCAGTGATATCAATTCCAGCTGAAAGGTCGCATTGAAGGCTTCGAGCGCTACTTCGAAAACCTCTTCGGCAACAACGGCCCGCTCAGCAAGACCAAACTCAACGACCACCTCCAATCCCTCCGCTTCCTCCGCTCGCTCGCCGACGCGGACGCCGCGCGCGCCAAACTCGACGACATCCCATACAAGAACGAGGCCCTTAAGCACCAGTTTCCCATGGCGGAGTTAGCTGTCAAAGTGTTCGGGAATGAGATCTCGTATTGGAGCGCGGAGGGGAACGATGAGATTGTGAGGAGTCTGGAGCGGCTTAATCCGCAGTTGAGGATATTGGAGATTTTGTCTGGAAAGGTAAATGGAAATTTAATAAATATTAGTTCCAAACTAAGCAAAGCTTCTACTGAATACTAGGCGATAATTATATAGATAAATACACACATATGAACATAAATCACGACCATAACTTGGGAACAAATATCAGTCCGCCGAGTTTCTTGCCGATAATAATCTCGGGCTGGGGTGTAGCGTTAGAACTGATAGTAGCTCTTTTTGACGTTCATAAGTGCATTGTAATGTGCCTAAAATTAAAAATAAAGATATTTATCATTTATCAGTGATAAAAACACAAATAAATGCCCTTACCAGGATTCGAACTCGAGAGGTCATATTTTGCAAGCTGTGTGTTTGTGTGTTTGCTAGTGTCAAATCATGGATGAATTTAAGTAACATCCCGTTATTCGAATACGCTAAAACTTCATATACTTATGTAGGTTGGATGACAATACAATGTTATAGTACAGTCAAGTGTAAAAATATGGTGGTGCACATCTTACTCAAAAATATGTCCCATAGCACCTTATGCCGATGTAATAAGAGCGTAGTACCATATTTATGAGTCGATTATGTCGAACCATATTTTTGCACTTGACTGTACCAAAGTACTATCAGCGATAAAAACTTGTATCAAATTTTTTATTTTATTTTACTAATTAGGAAATTTATAGGAATATAGGACTACCATAACGATCTTATGATGGGGTATAAAGAAAAGGAATAGGTTATTAGAAAACGCAATCGGCCCAAAGAGGCCGCCACCAGAGGGTCGGCCCCTTCTAAAATATTTGTTTATCTGTATTTTTGTAAGATCTATTTTTGATGTCTCACATTTTGGTTACGTTGTTATAAATAGTTTCTTATGCTATCAGACGTAAGACGTAACCTTTGCTTTTTTTCTAGGAAATTTCGTATAACAAGGCGTCACTCTTCCTCGACACGACATTTTCCGTGCCCACCGGCTGCGGTAATATCTTTATAACTACTCGGATCTACCTATTATAATAAAAATTCTTTTTTTTTTCATTTATTTACTACTAAAAAAGAAATACAATAAAATACATTAATTGGACAGCGACCAAAGCCAATACAGGCATAACTGTCGCTGTTACGCTCGTTAGTTAGTATGATTCTTATGACAACTAGTTTAAAATGTCTATCAGCCACGTTTTATTTTGCTTCGTCGGACTGTTGCGTTGCGATCAGGGTTCCATTTTCTCAATTACTTTACACCACTGACCATCTCAACTACTAGACAGCATACAAGACTCCTTTTGAACCTAGTCGTCATCCCTATTATTGTGTTTCAGGGATGAACTAGAACATTTTAGTATGAAGTGGTGTAGGGTGGTTGGATATGCTCATAGAATCGTAGAAATTTACAAGTAAATCGCACATAATCGTGTGGTGATCTCATTCTCTTAGTAAATGCTCCATAATGCGATGTCAGTGTAGTATGTGCTTTGCATGTTCTTTTCTTTTTTGTAAGCCTCATCCTCGCATCATCATGTCAGCTTCATATCGTTTCATTTTGTTGACCGAATAAATCACATTTTGTAAATACTTATTATTAAAAGCATAACTATTTGAAACTAGTACATTGCGCTCACAGGTCTCCCCCTCAACATGAACCTCATGGGAACCAGCTACGTGAACACCAAACTATCGGGCACGATGCTCGACAAGTTTAAGCAGAGCGGCAACCTTGACTTCGAGGGGAAGATACATCCTAGGTAAGACAACCCAAGGACCTTACACTGGCAGGGTCGCCATGTGATGTTGAGGCCGTAATAAAACTTATTACAGATGTAGTGCATAATGACGACCGGTTGGCGAAGTTGGTAGTGACCCTGCCTGCTATGCTGATGGTCCTGGGTTCGAATCCCGGTAAGGGCATTTATGTGATGAACACAGATATTTGTTCCTGAGTCATGGATGTCGTCTACGTATTTGTATATTATATATATCGTTGTATGAGTACCCGTAACACAAGCCTTCTTGAGCTTACTGCGGGACTTACTCAATTTGTGTAAGAATGTCCAGTAATATTTATTTATTTATTTAATGACTTTCTTTTCGGTAAATGTCGCTACGCGTTTCCCTAAGGCGTACAACCAAATGAAAGAAATAGTGGAAACATTCGCCGTGGTCGATCGGGCGTTGACAGCTGAATGAGGATTACCGCGAGTCGATTTTCCACCAGAGGCGTGTAACGTGGGTCCTGCGGGAACATTTCAAACATCACTTTGACAATTCTCTCATATTGACACAGGACCCGCGCATGAGTGGCGCCGCCTGGTGAGTGACAATACGGTAGCTCCCATTGACAGAGCGATCTGACCGGGGTTCAGAGAGGTCTAGGGTTCGAATCCCGCTCTGAGCCTTGGCATAAGCCGGGAAAACGCCAGTTAAAAGATATCTTGTTTCCAGTGTTGCAGTAAATATAGCAGCAACGATGTCCGTCAACGCCGGCGACCTCAGCTCCAGCGGCATCCGCGTCAACATGCGACTCTACACCGCTACCGCCGTCGAAGCCAAGCTCAACATCCGCGGCCTTGGCATGGTCAGGCTGGACTTGTCGCTGCCTAGTGAGAAGAGAGAAATATTCGCTGCCAAGTAAGTTACAATCGTATATATAATGTCGTTGAAGCCAAATTCAACATCCATGGCCTTGGCCTGGCCAAGATGCTCCAATCCGCCATATTGACTGAAACGCCACACTCAGAGCGACTGACATCACTATTTTGAAGTTTTTTATTTATTGTATCGAACCCCCGAAGACGTCATTGCATACACACAAAAATCTGTATAAGTTTTTTTTAAGCATCACCGTCCCGTTCAAAAACCCAATGAACGTTGCTTTCGCTCTTCTTCTGTTCAATTTGTGTCTGAAGGAGTGACGTCACAATCAGACACCATGCATGACACTGCCGAGCCTTTTCGAGCAAGGTTCAAACTAATAATTTTTGTTATAACGGATGCGCATAGCTAAAATATTGTGTTTTTCGGAACCAGTAGAAGTATACTAAATTTTAATGCCAGTATGTCTCACATAAGTTTAATTGTGCGAACTAATTTAAAAGGCTATTTGAAAATTTCTCATGCCTATGAGGTCTTTAGCGAGAAGGTTTATTTATAAGTTTGAATAATAAAGTTCACATGTTTCAGATCTGAGTTGATAATTCTTCATGGCGACGAAGAGTTGCCGCAACAGGGGTTGAACACCAACAGAATAGAGCAGAACACCTGTAGCTGGTCGGCATTCGACAAGGGTATTGGCATCAAAGTCTGCGCTTCTTATCAGGTACTTATTTTTTAACGTGTTGCATCAAGCACTGTTGCTTTTTAAAAACAGTTAGCTGTTATATTCCGCTGTATGAAATACTAGTTTATGTGATTTTATTAGGAGTAGTATAACTATTACTTAGAGGTAAACACAGCATGCACCATTCATGTGAAGATAAAACTAAAATAAGATTCTTATATTAATACAATATTGTCCGTGAGCGTTCGCTTCGATCAACTTTGATAGCAAGTAATTATCTGAATGCACCCGTTAGGTAGCGCGTTGCGCGAACCCTGACAATTTTTGCCGCCTATAGGCGGAAGATTTAGAGACCTACGTAAAGTAATGAGTACCACGAAGAACAATCAAAAATGTGTATGTCTGAGATGTATGGAAGTAAAACGACCGTGTATTGCTAATGCTGATTTATTACTTGTTTGACAGCATAGGGTATACATATCTATCCTTAGATGTAGGTGCACGTATACACATCAATGTCCCTCTCTGTTACACTTGCTTATGGAGTGATAAACAGGGTTTTCGACACTGAACTTAATCGAATACATCTTTTCACAGTTCCCGAACATGACCAACCTGAAAGACGCGCCTTACTTCATAATGAGTGGTCCGGCGAAGTACGTGCTGTCGCTCGAGAAAGCCGACCCCTCCGCCAAGATATACTCCTTCCAGTACAAATGGGACAAGAACAAGACCAGCGACATTATCGGGTTTACCTTCGATACACCGGATAGCCAGGTATGGTACCTCTCTACCGTATGATACTCCTTCCACCACCGATCTAGAAACTTTAGATAGAGTCACAGCGTAGGGATGTATTCCATACAGTGAGGTAACTTCATACACGGCCAGCGGCTCGGCTCGGTGCTCGTGCTGAGGAGGTTGTCAAAAACTATGCGAAAGATATAACAGTCTGATTGGCAAACTAATTTCAATTTTACACCCCTTAAAATACGCCGCCGAATGTTCATAGAAATTCGGCGGCATTTCCTCCCCGCCTCCTTCTCCGCGCGCCCCCCATCGATGACCCAGAAATCGGCGGAGTTAACCCACTGTATGGAGTACATGCTTACGCTGTGATAGAGTGGTTATACAGAAATGGTCGCGCACTGTGCGGTTTCAGAGGAATTTCCTCTCGCAGACGCTCCGGCTGAGGAATGAGCTCCCTGCCGAGGTTTTCCCGAAATATTACAGTATGGGGTTCTTCAAAAGAGGAGTGTACAAGATTTTAATGAGTCGGCAACGCGCATGTGACCCCCTGGAGTTGCAGGCGTCTATAGGCTCTTTTGTCAAAAACACTGCCACAATGATAAATAGTTAAATAGTATGTTTCTTTTTGTTGTCTATTATTTAAAATAACTATTGTTTTAAACTATTTTATTTTTTGTTCTTATCAAAAAAATATGTACATGGATTACTAACTAATTGGCCACAGCATCTTTACAGATGATTGTTGCAGCGTCAGTAGTCTAAAAATCATCTGTTATGGGAAGGTTGTCCACAGCACCTCCGATGACTGTACAGACCAATAGCAGAGCGACATTTTCTGCTGCAGCGATCACAAACATGACGTGAGTCCTGAGGAGGAGATCTGGCTCTACGGAGTTTTCTCTGGTGAAGGTTTTCGAACCAGACTTCATCATGTTTCTGTGCTCCGTTCTTGAGGTCACGCCGCCATTCTGGTCTCATTTCAGCCCGAGCCTCCCAGCTATGAGGTTGGATTTCAAAACAGATCAGGTCCCTCTTGCAGCAATCTTTAAACCTTAGTATTGGGCGTCCAACCGGCCTCTTGGCATTAGCAATCTGGCTTAACATGACTTGGCGAGGTAGCCTACTAGGGTTCATTCTGTGCACATGGCCGAGCCAAGTGAGCCTCCTTTGCTTTAATATTGCTGTTATGCTCAAGCAACGCGTTTTAGCTAACACAGCCCTATTGCTTACACGGTCCCTCCAGGTGATTCCCAATATAGTTCTGAGGCAGCGCATATGGAAAGCGTTTAATTTACGCTCTTGTTTGGAGTACGTTGTCAGTGTCTCTGAGGCGTATAGTAGAACACTCAGAACGCAAGTCTGATACACACAGACCTTGGTGTTAATGGTCAGTTTTCCGTTTCGCCAAACACGCGAGTAGAGCTTCCCAAATGACGTTGATGCTTTGCCAATTCTGGTGTTTAACTCTTTGTCACTAGACAGTGAAGACGCCATCGTGGACCCAAGGTAGCAAAAGTTATCTACAACCCGAAGCACAGAACTACCGAGCATTATAACTGGAGAATGATCAACCCCTTGCGTCATGACAACAGTCTTCTTCGCGTTAACGCTCATCGAAAACTGGCGACAAGCATCATTGAACCTTGTTACTAGCTGCTGCAAGTCTTCCTCAGTATTGGCGACAAGTGCAGCATCATCTGCATATAATAGCTCACGGGTAATTATTTCCAAACGCTTGGTTTTGGATTTTAAGAGATTTATGTTAAACAGTCTCCCATCCGCCCTTGTATGTAGAAGTAGTCCAACACTGCAGTCTTTAAAAGCTGACATAAGCAAAACTGAGAAAAATATTCCGAAAAGGGTTGGTGCTAGAACACAGCCTTGTCTCACTCCACGATTAATGCAAAAAGTAGATGAGGTATCACCATCGTAAACAACGGAACCGCTCATGTTGTCATGAAAGGCACGTATTATTGAGAGCAGCCTTGACGGGCAACCAATCTTGTTAAGCACTTCATAGAGACCCTCACGGCTCACAGTGTCAAAGGCCTTATTAAGATCTACGAAGGCAATGAATAAAGGAACGCGTTGCTCTTGACATTTTTCCTGGATTTGGCGAAGGGTAAATATCATATCGTTAGTTGAACGACCTGCACGAAATCCGCATTGTGTCTCTGGGTAGATACGAGCTGCTAGTTTCTCTAACCTTTTTAATATTACCTTTGCAAAGGCCTTCCCAGCAATACTTAGCAGTGATATACCTCTATAGTTATTACAATCACCTCTATCGCCTTTGCCTTTATATAAGGTGACTATATTTGCATCCCTCATTTCCTGCGGAATTGTTTTTTCTTCCCAACAGCGCAGCAAAAGAGCGTACAGAGGAGTTGAAACGCATCCAAGTTTCACGAGTTCAGCGGGCAAATTGTCACTGCCAGTGCTTTTGCGTAGTTTTAAGCTGAGCACTGCAGAATGAAATTCGTCACCAGATGGAGGGTCGTCGAGTTCAGTCATGGCTTCGAAGGGAGGAAAATTACTCAAAGCTACAGGCTCGATGTTTACTGGTTCCGAATACAATCCAGCGTAGTGTTGTGCCCATCTTGCTAATTGATCCGTCTTGTTGGTGATAAGCTGCCCTTCGCCGTCCTTGATGACAGCACGTTTTCGACAGCACGTTGGGCCTATGGCGCACTTTATACCCTGATACATCCCCCCAAAATCACCAGCATCACGACAGTGTTGAATTTTTTGGCAAAGGCTGATCCAGTAATCGTTGGCACAGTGACGACTGATTCGTTGAAATTCAGACTTTGCTGACTTATAAGCAGCCTGCTTTTCGCTGTTCCCAGGATCACCAAAGAGACAAATATAAGAAGCTCTTTTCTTTTCAATTAACGGGAGCAATATACTTTCGTTTTCCGAAAACCAATCCACATCATCCCTGCCCTTCATGCCAAATACCCGAACAGCCGCCTGTGTTACTACATTCCTTAATAAGGTCCACGCTTCCTCAGTAGAACTCGAGTCCTCGATGGCTTTTCCATTTATTTTCTCTTTGACTTCTACCGAAAATTGAGCATACAAATCCTTGTCCAGCATAGCTTTAGTGTTGAGGAACATCTTGCGGCAAGTTTTCCTAGCAGAATGAATTTTCTTTGGTACAATACGAGTCTTAGCCATAACTAAGGAATGATCCGTGTCACAAATCGCACTGTGGTATGTACGAGAGTTTAAAATGTCACGTAAGTCTTTCCTGCGAGTAATTATATGGTCAAGCTGGTGCCAATGACCTGAACGCGGGTGTTTCCATGACACTTTATGCATGGGTTTGTTCTTAAAATAAGTGTTTGTAACACACAAGGAGTGAAATGCGCAGAACTCCAATAAACGCTGACCATTGTCATTCAGGTTTCCAACTCCATGTCGACCCATACATTCTTGCCAATCATTAGCATTGTTGCCGATCCTGGCATTAAAATCACCCAATAACAACAGTTTGTCGGACATACGGACATTTCCAAGGCAGGAGCGTAGGTCTTCATAAAAACTGTCCTTGAGTTCAGGTTCAGCCTTCAATATCGGCGCATAAGCAGAGACAACCGTGACAAAACCGGAATCAGAATGAAGCCTCAAGACCATTATACGCTCAGATAACCCAGCAGGAGGTTCAATGCAGCGAAGAAGAGAGTTCCTGACCGCAAAACCAACTCCATGTATACGTCTCTCACCGTTGTCTTTCCCTTTCCAGAAAAAGGTGTAGTTGTCTTCACGAAGACTGCCCTCATCGGAAAGACGGGTTTCTTGTAATGCGGCTATATCAATTTCGAGTCGCAAAAGTTCTCTGTCAATAATGGCAGTTTTCCTAAGCACAGGAACACCATCCCCAGCCTCACTGGACGTGTCAGAACGTGATAGCATTGTTCTTACATTCCATGTTGCAAACCTTATTTTGGAAATAGCCTTAAATCGTTTCTTATTAATATTTATGTTATTTTTACTTGTATTGACAGGTGCTATAATTTCCCAATTCCTTACAAATGTTGTGATACACTTGCTGCTCCACACACCCAAAGAAGCTAAAATTGGGGGACGGACCAGTACCCTATTGACTGGGGGCTGCCCAGCTTTGGCAGGCGGAAACTGGTCAATTAGCCGCAATGGACTATCCTACCGTCAGGAGTCACCCCTGGCACCCGCACATAACGTCCATTAGCGCAGGCTTATCACCGGTAACTGCAACTCCCCGTGTTGATTTCAGCACCTTGTTGAGGCACTGGTGAAGTATCCTCTTCACAGACACTGCATCGCCTGGGACGCATTTTGAAGACACGAACTTGCCCAGCATCCGTGCCTCCCTCTCGGCCTAGTCAGCTTGGCCCACAGGAATGAGCTAGTCATTACGTGCAGAGTTGATTCGGCTGCAGGAGTTGCCGACTTGTTCAGGTTGAACCCTACTGTCGCCTACGGTACACCAGATCCGTTGCCCCGTCCGCCAATGTGCACCGTACTGAAGACTATCTTCTCCGATGACATTACCGTTGAGGTCTTCACCCGTGACCCTGGGCAGGGGACTGCGTTATACCCCGCAGTACTGGGTCCCCGACCGGACTTCGCCACCCGTACACCTCGGCCTACTAAGGTGAGGGGCGCCCACCCCCGCGACAAGGACGCGCCGGACGAGAATTGCTTAAGTGAGGAATAGAGAATGTGACTCTACCCTCCAGAAGCCGGGTTAATGGCCAAGTTTTAAGCCCTGACCAAAGGCACATGGATTACAGGGCCTGTCCAATGGTTGAAGTCATCCTGTATATGGTGTGCCTTCTCAAACTTTTTTATCAATTTATATCCAAAACCAGGTAGCGGCACACAAAATACACTTTAGGTTATAATTTCATTAACTTACGCTTCATGGTCACTGAGTAAAATGCTTCTGACATATACAGACGAACGAACAGACATGATGAAAAACTATAAAGGCTCCATTTTTATAAGCTTTGATTTAACTTGCAGTGTATCTTTGTTTGTTTCCCAAATCTTGAAAGCTGAATTTGACTAACTTCCCGTTATTCGAATAAGCTGAAACTTCACATGCTTATGTACTTATGGGATGACAATATATTATGGTACCAAAGTACATGTCAGCTTGTTTGATTAAAAAAAAAGCCTTATTTTCTAAGGAACGCTAAGAATACTCTACATATCAAAAAAATCCACAGGAGAAACGCATGATCGACGCGGTCCTGCACTTATCCAACACAGAAACCAACACATCATACACAGCCAGTCTCACCTTCCAATCCGCCAAGAACACCCTCAAGGCCAAGGGGGCGTACCTCAACACCGCCAACGTGAAATCCGTTGAGGCCAGCCTTGTTATAGACGGGCGGAAGCACTTCGATACAGTGATGGCCTTGAAGAAGACTGATATCACGTTTGGGTACGTTTGGCTGCCTAAAGCGTACTGGGTTGTTAATGATGAGAAGATTGCTGAATTGACTGGTGAGTATTTCATCACACTTGCTCGTAAATTGTGATATTGTATGCAAGCATTCTACGACTTAATGAGCTGTATTAGAAATATAAATATGTAGAAATAGAGTACTGTGGACTGTGCTACTACACTACCGCTAGTCATTATTGTTTATTTATCTGCCTAGTAAGTTTATTTATTTCCTCACAATTGTGATGAAAAACATTGTATGTATCACGGGCGGTACAATCATTACGAATTCGTGTTAATTCACACTCGGTCCTAATTTCATACCGCCCTTAATACACTATATACTATTCGTTTACACTACGGGTTTATTTATTAAATATTGAGACGTCTACAAAACTTGGCCGACACTTCCTTGATAAATCCCTTGTGTCCAACAACCACGGGCCCAACGTCTGCATTGCAAGCGCCGCAAACTCATACTCATTCGATAAAAACGCGTGATTGCCGTGCTTTAATATCTGGGCTTGATTCGCCGCAGTCCTAAGCTTCCGACCCGACCCTTCAACGCGAGAAGGAGCCAACGTGTTACTTTCTTTAGAATTATATGATGACGCAATGCTAAGATTCTTAAAATAACAAATTACAGACAGAAAGGAACATGATGTAATCTAGCTACTACCACTGGCTTGATTAGTAGCAGCAAGGTTTATCTCAAGTGTATAATGATCTGAGAGATACTTAACCTTTTTTCAGGCCAATTTAAAGTGCGAACTAAAGGCGGCGTCACACAAGCCGACATCCTAGTTGACTTCCACATGCGTCAGCAAGCGAGCCACCTCGTCGGCTACTACACCATCAACGGGATGTCCCACGGACTACAACTCACTCTGAATTACCAGAGCTACAAGAATAAAACGCAGACTATAAAACTAGAGGGGTTGTATAGCGAACGACCCCTTGGCAATAGACATGACCTGTATGGAGAGTTAGCGATGGAATTCACGGCGTATCCTATGTATAATTTCTTTGCGGTCTTGAGGAATATGGTAAGTTCATTGCGTTTTTTTCTCTTGCTCAACTCACTTTAAATAACAGAGCTAAGACATAATGATAAATCTGGGGGTTGTATAAGCGAACGGTGCCTTGGAAACAGGCATGACCTGTATGGAGAGTTAGCGATGGAATTCACGGCGTATCCTATGTATAATAGGCTAGACGACAAAAAAAATCTAATTAGTCCGTCTGTTAGATTATTAAAAAATATACGATACGTATTTTTTCTTTTGTTCGTCAAATGGAAAATGACGGAAATACAGGGCTTTAAAGTTTCGCGTGACGTCACATTTGAGTACAATTCTTGACGACACCAGCCCCCACCACGGAACTTAGACGCTCTTCATATTCGTCAATTTTAGTTATCTTGAAAAAGGAAAAAATACGTGTCTAATAATTTTTGATAATCTTTCTGACGGACTAATTAGAATAATAGTTTTTCAACCTAGTCATCATCCCTATTCCTTTGCGGTCTTGAGGAATATGGTAAGTTCACAGGAATTAAGACACATATACACAGCAATCACCATTGTATTTATTACCAGGAATCCCAAACGCATCTGGACTTGAGTTTCAACGTATCGTCCTCCCGCGACCCGGCCGTGGAGCCGTCCCTCACGTTCGGCTTCACGCGCATCGACAAGTCGTTCGGCTTGAAGCTGGCCACGCACCTCACCGTCAC
The DNA here is from genome assembly GCA_949128165.1 of Lathronympha strigana. NCBI lineage: Eukaryota > Metazoa > Arthropoda > Insecta > Lepidoptera > Tortricidae > Lathronympha > Lathronympha strigana. Next base: position 2,845,973 of record OX421903.1, read on the forward strand.
CAAGCCGCGGCCTGTGCGGATGATGTTCCAGTTCGAACGAGTAAGTCTAGTGACCAAGCGAAGTTCTGTTTCAATTCAGGCAAAAACGCCTCGGATGTCCGTATGTTTTCTTCTACAAAGTGCACCGATTCTAATCGATAATATTCATAAAATTTAATTGAGTTCCAAAGAGGACGAGTTTAAATTCAACCCCCAAGAGGATGAAAACCGGGTTGAAATTTTGAACTTCTGTGATTCGTGAGTCTTAGGGTGATATTCCGCACAGCCTAAACCGTCTAAAGGTATAAGAATATGGGCAACATACATCCTTTAAATGTCATGAAGTACCGCCGAGAACGCTCTTTTTTTTAATTCAACTCCGAATGGGATGAAAGTGGGTTTCAACCCCAAGGTTTGAAAGGGAAACATGTTTGAAAGGTTTAGACTAGTATTTTTGAATTTGAGCACTAAGGGGATGAAAACAGGAGTGAAAGATTTAGCCTAGTATTTTTTAATTCGACCACTAACAGCATTGAAAGGTTTAGGCTACTATTTTTTATTAGACCCCAAGGGGATGAAAATGGGGTTCAAAGATTTAGTCTAGTAATATTTTTTCAAACTTCGACCGACTTTTAGGGAATAAAAACAGCGTTTAAAGTGTAAGGTAAGTATTTTTTATTCAACCCCTAAGGGGATGAAAACGAGGTTGAAAGTTTAACTGAGTAGCGAGTGGAGGTTAGTTGCACAGAAGTCATAACAATAATTGTGATGACTCAATTCCGGTTTTTTCGTTCCTTTTACTTTAAGCTACAAAAATTCTATGTTTTCTGCCGAGTCCCGTGCCAACTTTTCTGTCAAAACCCGCACTATTATGTAAAGTGTTATACGTCCAACGTGTGTATATGTATGTATTCGCATGCCTAATTATAATATTTGTTCACAGATCGAGTCTAAATACTCAGTAGTGGCGCTACTAAACGTGAACCCGAAATCCAAGGACATCCTGGTATCAGGCGCGTTGTACTACCCGCCGGGGACGAAGTTATATGCGACCGCGGAACTGAATACTACCCTACCGACGCTACACGACTGCTCTATCAAGGCGAAAGTACATGAGAAGGAAGATAAGGAGTTCCAGGTGGGTCTAAAGTGTCACGTCTATAAATATCTATACTCTTCGGAACTTATTATAGGGGAAGAAAGGTCAAAATTGAATACAGATGCATATATATTTATAAAGCCGACTGTATTACGAAATCCATCAACAATAGTAGTTTATGGGACTACATAAAGCATTGCAACACGAGTTTGGGTTCACGAGTCACGAACATCACACGAGTGTTTTAATGCCTTATTATGTATAGTTGCATACACTACTCTATCTACACGCATATCATAAGCGGTCTCAGATGGGTTCAGGAACCAAGGGAACTTCTTTAGATTATAGATATTAAAATGCAATAAAAAATAAATTGAATACATGCAGAAACATTTTTTTCTCTCGTAAACAGTTGCCAACAAATAAAAGACAATTGAATTTGACATCTGTTCCAAATTTGAACTCAACCTACTCTTTTCATGAGATAATGTTAAAATTACAGTTCCGTTAATTTCTGCTGGTTGGTAATGCAAGGGCCCATATTGAGTCAATTACATTTTACTGGATTATAAACAGAGCGAAATAAGTATTTTTGACGTGACAACGTCTTATAAATTGGTTTGCCGGGTGACACTTCAAGAAACTGCGTTACGCTCCGCTCACGTTATGCGCTCACAATGAGAGCGAGTGAGAGGCACGCGTCCCTTCCACTCGGGCATGGTTAGCCCGCCTAAGAGCGAGAGAGACAGACATAAAAAGTGAAAGGCACGCGTCCCTTCCACTCGAGCACAGTATTTTACCACTCAAAGTCGTTGTCACGTAAAACTTTCGCCCGTATACCGACTTTACAGGCAACCATTTTTTCTTCTCATACAAACATGGTTCACCAGACAAGTGTCCTGCTTATAGCAATTTCAACCCTATTCCCTCGTTTTAAAATTCAAAATCATTTGTCAGGTGAACGCGGCCGGCATGTGGTTCACGGGCGTGGACTTCAACGTGGACGCGCTGTACCAGGACCAGTCGAAAACCAATATGGCGTCGCATCGGCTCAAGTTGATACTCAACAGTAACCAGTTCAAGGATATCGCGGTCGATGCGAGGTTCACACAGGATAACAGGCAGCTCACTTTTGTGGGACAGGTGCGTTAATTGTAATATTTTTAACGGGGTTTTCACTGGTTACTCACGTCTATAAAGTCGAAAATAGCTCGACATGTTTCGGAACGGTCCGCGTCCCATAAAAATGAATGAGAAGCGTTTGCGGCGATTGTTCCGCGCACACTCGCCTCGCACTCGCGCTTGTGAGCGTAGAACAATCGCTGCAAGCGCTTCTCACTCATGATTATGGGACGCGTACCGTTCCGAAACATGTCGAGCTATTTTCGACTATATAGATGTGAGTAACCCGATGTAAGTATATTAATATGTCTAATACTCACGGGAGTTCTCTATTTAAAATAATAAATAAATAAATATTCTGGGACAATCTTACACAAATCGACCTAGTCCCACGGTGAGATCAAAAAGGCTTGTGTTGTGGGTACTAGACGACGATATGTATAACAGATACGTATAAATACTTAAACACATAGAAGACATCTATAACTCAGGAACAAATATTCGTGATAAACACATAAATAACTAGGCTAGGCGGCCGTTAGATGTTGGCTTAATCATTCCCTCAATATGTGCCTGATTGGTTTGACCTACGACACTTTTTGGCTGACGTATTATTTCGAATGAATCAACATCATGTATCAGCCGGCCATATTTTTGGAGATGGCATGTTCGCCGGACAAGTCTAGCATACATTAAACTTGAAATTTACTACTTGAAAGTCCAATAACGTGTGAAATCAAAATCATACATACTCGATCCAGTACCAACTGCAACCCCTCGTTAAAGATGTTGATTGTGTGTCCCAGGGCGAGTATAACGAGGATAAATACAGAACCCTGCTCCGCTACGTGCTCCTCTCGGAGCAGAACTTCACCACCTACGTGGAAGTGGACGCCAACGACAAGGCGTACAGCGTCACCCTCAACGCGGACCTGAGCAACAACACGGACGTTTCCATGGACGTGCACTTCGACCAGTAAGTGGTTTTTCCCCTCACTAGCCTTTTCGTCCTTTAAAACTAGCGTGTAAAAACGCATTTTACCCACATGTGGGAAAGTAATTTGACCTTGCTCTAATTCCAATCACTTACCACCCGTTCAGTATAAGTGAGTCCTATATGCCCATAGTAAATATGCGCAGTCGGAGGTCACACCTTAAATTGGTCGAGTCTTATCCCGCACTTGGTAAGCTGTTGGTACTAAGTACCAGTAGCGTAATACTCTATGACTTTAATGGAATTTTGAATGGTTTCCTCAAGATAAATTACATTTGGATTAGATTTGTAATCGTATGTAGTGAGGGAAAAAATGTTGTATTACACTCGGCGGCAAAGTTTGTTCAACTCTCGTGCCTTGAGACCCTCGAAAAGCTCAAGATTCTAAGGGTCTCAACATAAGCCCGGGAGTTATCAGCAACTTTGCCCCCTTGTAAAATAAATAACTATTTCAGTCCTCCGGCCGGTAAGCGCCACTTTACGCAAAACTAAATTGCCGCCTGCCGGCTCCGTCGGGCTGAAAAATAGTATACAAACCTCGGCCGGTAAATGGGAAAGCCTCGGATCACATGTTAGTCGACCTCGGCTTCGCCTCGGCCGACAATTACATGCAATCCGAGGCATTTCCCACTTAAACGGCCTTGGTATGTAATGTACTATTTCTTTCTAGACTCCGTGACGTCCACATCTCCTACAAGCGCTGGCTAATGCCGCGTCAGAAACGCCTCAGCGCCGCCTTCAACTGGGACGCCAACCGCGACCCGTCGCAGAAAGTGTCCATCGACATTCAACTCGACAATAAGGGCACTTGGCACCACGGGGGCCATCTCACCCTGTATTACCCTAACAGGATGGTGAACGGAGAATTTGAGTTCTTATTGCAAGGTCAGTACGGTTATTGAGGGTGTTGGTGGCTAGGGAATGCAACCGGTTAGCATTTTGTATGAAAATTACCGGTAATTCCTTTACATTTTTTACCGGTTTGCATTCCTTATGGCCCAGCGCTAAGAACGTGCGACTTTGGATCAAAATGTCGCGGGTTCAAACCCCGGCTCGTCCAAATCAATGAGTTTTTCAGAACTTATGTACGCAATGTCATTTTATATTTATAACGGCCTCCTAGCCTAGTTGGTAGTGATCCTGCCTACGAAGCAGGAGGTCCCGGGTTCGAATCCTGGTCAGGGCATTTATTTGTGTGTTTATCACGAATATTTGTTCCTGAGTTATGGATGTTTTCTATTTATTTAATTATTTATATGTAAAACACTTATTTAAACTTTCACGATTTTCACACATTATAAATTTACTAAAATGTCGCCCTTGAAACGTCGGAGGTTTGTTTCCAAAGTTTATACACGATTAAGCCCCGTTTTAGTAAATTTATAATATTTATATGTATCTGTCTATTATATATATCGTCGTCTAGTACCCACAACACAAGCCTTATTGAGCTTACCGTGGGACTAGGTCAATTTGTGTAATATTGTCCCAATGTTTATATTTATATTTTTATATTTATCAATCGCTTTTCGGTGAAGCAAAACATCTTGAGGAAACCGGACCAATCCTTATAAAACCTAGTCTACCCTCTGGGTTGGAAGATCAGATCATAGATGGCAATCGCTTTCGTAAAATTAGCTCTTATTTACTACAAATTTTGGGATTAGTTTCCAAAGCGAGTGGGAGCGGGAAGACGCTAGTAGAAAGAGATAGATTGAAAGATCAACACCGTTGAAATTATATGAGAATTCGATGGAAGCGCTTCAGTGATGTTTAAACTGGGACGCCCACAGCGACCAATCGCAGAAAGCGTCCACCGACATTGCCTATACCATTCAATCATTTTTATCGTTTATCCTCCTATTTTTCGTTAATCAATTATTTTCACCTCTTACTTAATGACTATTATTTCAGATTGGTTCTGCCAATGGCACGTCCGTATGGGCTGGGCCCCCGAAGCCAACATACATTGGCGCGTCAAGATGTACTCGGAAGCCAAACAAGAGACGATCTACGCCTTACTGTCTAGTATGGACACCCCCTTCACTGGCTGGAAGGATACTAGCTTCAACGTCATGTGAGTACAAATAAAGTGCATAAGGTTGATATGATGAAATGAAATAAGGGTAAAGTACATTGGCGGATCGAAATGCACTCCGAAATAGTTAAATGGAACCGTATTACTATAATCGTAAGGTTGAAAATCAAGAACAACATACATTGGGTGGCAAACTATACTCGGATGCCAAAGAAGAGACTGTTTATGCTTTACCGTCTAATATGGATACTCCCATCGTTGGAAAGAGTAGATCGTATACCCTTTCTTGTGCAGTTCCGACACCCTTTTTGCTTAAAAGACAAATTCAAGCTCATTATCAAACGGTCAATGATTTTGAATAACAAACGTGTTATGTGCATTATTAAGATATGCTCTGAGGATAACTGAACCTTTTTTGTGTCATGATGTAAAAGTCACTTTATATAATGTCAGTATGCGCTAAATTAAACCGAAAGTGAGATACCATGCGGTGTTTTCAACAAAATTCCATAAACATTTTCGTACGTTATACCGACATTAATATTGACGGCTCAGCACATGTTCTCTGAGCCGCGAAAGTGACAACACGCCTTTGTCTGTCCGACGATGACTGCCCGATGCAGTTGAAACTTGTCACGCTTACTATGATAAAAATATGCGCCATTAAAAAAAAAACAATATTATGTGAATAACGGTGAATGTTTATTTATTTTTGTCGCCAGGTGGCGTTTCCACGACAACCTGCAAGCAGTGAACGGCAGCATGAACTGGCAAGAGGACTACCTAGCCTTCAGCCTCCTCGCCGACTACCTGTTCAAGACCAACGAGTTCTACGGGGAAGTGAACGCGGTAGTCAACTCTACCATACCGACGCTACCCAAAGCGGCCGCCATTGCCAAGCATCGGGTTGTGTGGAAAAAGAGCGCTGATACTTTGCTTAGTTTTCAGGTAATTTTAATAGTACGGTCGGCTTATTTTGGCAATTTTGACCCTTCATCTCCTGTAATAAGATCAGATTTATAGACGTGACTGTACATGACTCGAGGCATGGAAAAAGGCGATTCGCATGCTGAATATTATATTTAAACAGACGGCTTTAGGAGTTCGTTTCACATCACTTACATGGCGACCGTGCCAAGCTGCATGTTTAAAACCAAAGAGTTTCGTATGTGATCATATTTTTACATACAATAGACATATGAAATGCTTAGCAAATCGGGGTTAGCCAGCTAACACGGAGTTTTTTAGTATGGAATTTGACAGCTAACTCCGGGTTAGATAGGTAAATCTGGTTGGTGCAAGCGTCCCTTAATGACACATCTTTACATTAATTAACCTTCTTATTTATTTAATTTTCTTACGTTTTTGCGTATTTACTTAATTGTTTGGCAATACTCTACGGCCTGAAATATTAACGATTTTCAATGTCTGAGATCCAGTGCTGAGGTGTTATTATATTCATCTCAGTTGTAAGAGTGATATAGAGTAGGTAGGTATGTTGATATATTAAAAACCAACTCGTTTGTCACCTCATTTGACAGTTTCCCTAAAAATATTCGCATCTCGACAGTTTGATTTACAAATTTATTTTCTCCCAGTACAACGAAGAGGGCCTACTGATGATAAACTCGTCATGGCTTCTTGATCGCGGCCGCAATGACAACAACATCACTGGAACCGTCACGCTCATCACTCCTTTCCAAGTGAGTACTCTTAGCCATTAACCTATCACTTCTATACCACTTTTCCATTCAATGTTAAACCTTTTCAATATCATCAATTGAAATAGATGGCATATACTAAAGAAAAAGACCAACCCCGACGAAGGCCAATCCGAGGATCGAACTCGGGTCTTCAGCTTACGCGGCTAACGCCATAACCAATAAGCCAACTGGGCTTATCGAAATGCCGGCGAATTTCTTGAGTATATGCAATCTTAGTAACAGGCAAGACGCCTGTGGCCATTTTTCTAAGTACAAGCGACGTTGCTTAGTACTTTCATCCAAACCACTCAGGGGTTCCGGTATGGCGAGAGAGATGGCGCTGTCATCTATACATCTTTTCGTTGACACAAATCAAATTATTTTATTTAATATTTTTTGATTTGTTATTAAAGTAGTAACACTTTTCAATGTGACTTTTAACCACAGATGGAAAAAGAGGGGTTTTATAGGTTTCACGTATGTATGTTTATCTGTGGTATCCTAGCTTCAGAACGCGGTTCTTTTAATCAAAAGCAATGTCTGTCGGATATTAATATACTTAGACCGGGTTACTCACGTCTATAAAGTCCCTAAGTCTATAAGTGAACTAGTTCACGTGAAGGGTGTATTGGAGCGTAACGGTTACAACTGGAGGCAGAGCAATCGGGTTGCGAGCGTATCGGCGCGTCCCCGGTCAGCTGAAGTGGAGAGGGTGCCTTTATACTTGCCTTACGTGAAGGGTGTGACGGATAAAATCGGACACTTGTTACGCCGTAGATATTGCATCAAGACGATTTTCCGCCCTCATATGCAGCTCCGACAGTTGGTGCGCTCCCCGAAGGATAAGGAGCCATTGAGTACCCCAGGGGTTTACATGATCCCATGCTCCTGTGGGAAGAACTACATAGGGGAGACTGGCCGCAACATTTCCACAAGGATTTCTGAGCATATACGCAGTATGAAAAATCGGGATACTCGGGGTTCTGCCGTAACGGATCATTCGATGGATTCGGGTGCGCACTATATTAGATTCGATAAGGTAACCGTGCTGGCGAAGGAAAAGTTTTTCATTCCGCGGAAAATACGGGAGGCTATCGAGATCAGTCGTCACCCAAATTTCAATCGCGATGGTGGGTGGTCAGTACCCCCTGCTTGGAAAACGGTTTTGTGTGCTGCGCCGGTGCTTAGTGTGGACGATACCTTAGAGTGTGACGTAGTAAGTGTCGTGTGCAATAGTGCAGTTGACAATAGAAGTGAAAAAGACGGTAGTATCTCTTGTATACCGGTGCCGCATGCGCCTGCGCCGACCGCGCCCCCCGCGCCGGTCTGCCGGCGCCGGCGTGCTCAGCGGGCTGTCGCGCGCAGTGTGCGCAGGGCAATCGCGGCAAGCGCGCGCTCACTCAAGATTATGGGGCGCGGACCGTCCCGAAACATGTCGAGCTATTTTCGACTTTATAGACGTGAGTAACCCGGTCTAAGTATATTAATATGTCTAATACTCATGGGAGTTTTCTATTTAAAATAATGTCTGTCGGAATGGTTTTTACCTATGTTTGGTGGAGACAAACGCAGTTGCCTCTAAAATGTGCGGCTCAAATCGTTACCAATAACGAGTAGCTATGTTTTTGAGTCAATATTGAAGTTTAACTCTTCGAATTTTGATTATGCTTTTAATTTTACTAGTTTTTCTAACCCACGTCTTGTTGAAAGGATTTAATGTTTAATTTACAACCATTTATATTTGTTTTGTGAACTCCCGATATTTCGGCACTGTTTCAAGCGCCATTCACGGTGTAACTGACAAAAACAAATACACATGATAAACATCTCGTTTTAAATAGTAATTATAATGTAAATGACCATGTTACTTTAAAATCGTAATTTAAACTTGTTTGCAATTAGAACTCAATTTTGCTGTCAAATTTAAACTCTCCTCACGATACCTGTTACTGGGCTGCAACAAATATGAATGAAAAAAATAACTTTCCAATAAAACAACATTTATTTCCAAAATATATACAGTAAGTGTTACTTACCTAACTACCTACCTCTACCTACCTTAAATCTAAAATAGGTCCTTGAGGCATTGTACCTAGGATGCTGGCGGCATTTCCTCGTTGTATCGCAATGCTGATACGCTGTGCGAGGAAGCCACCAGCTCTTGGTCACCAGTAACATCAACCAGACGTTTAGCGATTTCTACTTTCCAGTTAGTCCATATATGACATTTACGTCAATTTTACAGGGATACAGAACCGGTTTTCTGGATACTAAGCTTGTGTTGGGGCACAAGAGGGACATCAAGGGCGTCACATTGTTGAATTTGGAAGAGAAAAAGCGGAAGATCTTCGTGGATGGTAAGCAGGCGTTACTTAAAGTGCCGGTCACGACTTCACGCGGCGGCTGAAGTGGCGTAGATGACAGCGAAAGGTCGAATCACTCCATCTCGTTCTTTCCTATAGCCGCCGCTGGCCGCTGTCGCCGCCTGGCCGTAAAGCGACATCGTCTAGCAGTTTTTTAAAAGAGTTCCTAATGTATTCAAGAGCGGTATGGGCACAGCGGATGCATATCGTTTAGTGTGGTAGGGCACAGCACAACGAATGTCATCTCGCTCACATCTGGAGCAGAGCCCATCTGGGGAAGTTACAGAAAACCGCAGAATAACACTAGACCCTACTCATAGTGTTGTGTTTCTGTTGGTGAGTAAGATCGCCAGAGCTCCAAGAGGATTCGCTGTTTTGACAGCTGGGGACCCACGGAGCAAAGTTCGAGTTCAATAGTTTTTATGACATGTTTATGCTATTTTATAAATTGTGTTTCCCAGTATACAAAGTAAAATTTATATTAAAGCCAAAAAATAGTACGTGGTTTACAAAAGGCATTAAAAATTCTGTTAAAACAAAAAGAAGACTACGTTTCAGCTATTATCGAACACCGAAAAACCATGCTAACGCTTTGCCAAGTAAAGCTAAATTTAATAACTACTCTAAGCTTCTCAAGCGTTGTATAAACCAAGCTCAAAAACTAACGAATATTAATCATATACATCGATCCAAGAATATGTGTAAGGCAACATGGGAGGTGATTAAAAACATAACCTCTAACAACGTAGGTGGGACAAACATTGATAAATTGGTTGTTGAGGGTGAAACTATATCCAATCCTACTGACATCGCAAATACTTTTAATGACTTTTATATAAATCTGACTAATGTTAATAACAATCCTGAACCTAAGCCTGACATCTCACTAATCAAATGTAATAATTATAATATGTTCTTATATCCGACAGATGAAAATGAAATTCGCAAAGTTATTGACAATTTAAACCCTACGAATTCAGCGGGCTATGACGAAATACAAACTAAAATTTTAAAAGAGTGCAAATACAATATTGCTGCCGTCATGAGCTACCTAGTGAATTTGTCATTCACTTGTGGAGTCTTCCCGGAGCCTTTAAAACTCTCTCTTGTTAAGCCCCTTCACAAAAAAGGTAGCAAAGAGTGTGTAGAAAACTACCGACCAATTTCGCTTATACCTACTATCTCGAAAATATTTGAGAAGGCGTTTCACGAACGTCTATTGTCATTTTTAAATAAGTTTAATGTATTGAAGCCTGAACAATTTGGATTTCAGAAAGGCAAATCAACATCACTAGCTGCCTTTACGCTGACAAACAAGATTTTAGGTTATATGAACCTGAGCTTGCCAGTAACAAGCATTTTTTTTGACATGACTAGAGCGTTCGACTTTGTGTGTCACGAGACACTCCTGCTTAAATGCGAGCTCTACGGTATCAGAGGTGTAGTTCAGGAATGGCTCCGAGATTATTTACGCTCTAGGTCTCAATTCGTGGAAATATCCCAAGTTGATTCGGTCAGTACCATCGAAGATTTTAAGTCTTCGACGAAAACAAACAAGGTCGGTGTACCGAAGGGAAGTATCCTGGGTCCTCTGCTCTTTTTACTGTATATTAATGACCTACCGAATGCAATAAATTTTGAGTGTATACTCTTCGCGGATGACCTATCGATCGTCATACCATGTAAAGACGACGCAACCTATAATAGTGACATAAATAAAACAATCGCTGATGTAATAAATTGGTTGCATCGAAACAATCTTAAGGTAAACATAGCTAAAACCACCTTTGTCCAGTTCGTAAATAGAAATGCGAAAAAGAGAGAATTGGTTGTAACATACAAAGATCAAGTGATCACGGAATCAAGTAATACAACGTTTTTAGGCATTTGTTTAGATGATAAATGTTCTTGGAGTGAGCATATTGATAAATTATGCAATAAAATTAACTCGTTTGCTTATGCCCTTTGGAAATTGGCTAAGATCAGCACTAAACAGACCGCAATGCAGGCTTATCATGGCTATGTTTGCTCACTGCTCAGGTACGGCGTTCTCCTCTGGGGAAATTCAAGCCATGCAACACGCGCACTTTTAGCACAAAAACAGTGCGTTAGGGCGATCTGTAATGTAGACAAGTTAACATCCTGTAGGCCGCTATTTAAAAGCTTGTATCTACTGATAGTGCCGTGCATATATATATATGAAGTTTGTTTATTCGTTAAGACTCACCCGGAACTCTTCAAAACATTCAAAGATATATGTAATTTTCCTACAAGGTATCCAAATCGTCTCGCTGGTCCTATTCGTAAGACTCAATTGTACAGCAATAATGCATACTGTAAGTCCATTGACATTTTTAATAGCCTGCCCGATGACATAAAAAATTTGCCTATTAATTTATTTAAACTTAAGCTTAAGAATTGGCTGATTCAAGAATGTTTTTACTCTATTGAAGAATATTTTGACTACTATCGCTATAAGACTACATTTTATAAAATATTTTAGTTACTCGTATTGAATGTGTATTGTATTTATGACATAGTTATTAGAATTCAAGTTATATAATTGCGATTTTGACATTTCAGTAATATGTTAGATTTAAGTGCACTAGAAGGATTACTGTTAGATTTAAGTACTCTAAATACGTACCATTGCATGTTTTTTTTTTTAATTTTATATTAGGTACTTTCTAGGATAATTTTGCATGCCAGCTTCTGGTGGAATGTGTGTGACCATGATTTATTTTTATAACACCCTTTGTACCACATTTCAAAGCGAAATAAAGTGATTTGATTTGATTTGATTTGAAAGCTTGCCCATTTAGCCGTCAACACAGCGAATCCTCCTATTTTTAAAAGGGTCGGCAACGCACATGTAACACCCCTGAAGTCGCAGGCGTCCATAGGCTACGGCGGCCGCTTACCATCAGGCGAGCCGTGTGCTTGTTTGTCACCGTCGTAGTATAAAAAAATCGTAGCTTAATAGTGTCGTAGTTTAATAGTGTCGTAGTTTAATAGTGTCGTAGTTTAATAGTGTCGTAGTTTAATAGTGTCGTAGTTTAATAGTGTCGTAGTTTAATAGTGGCGTCTGTCGTAGTATAATAGTGAATCAATACCGATTCTTGTATATTTCAGGTTACATGCGTCGCATCACCAACTGCATGCTCGTGGTGAATGTGACGGAACCAGCGGCTGCGGAGGCGTCTCATATCCTGACGGCGAGGTTTGGCTTCGTAGAGGCCGACAGGCATCTCGTGGCTATGGTGGTCACGGCTAACTCTACTACAGGTGTGTTTAGACTTGCGTGGTGACTTAAATTGACTTGACCGAGCCAGTGGAGGTATCATATACTCACGGCGGGGTTCGGCTGTCAGGCATTTGGTGGCTATGGGATACCTATCCTTCCTTCTTAGGCGTAAGCTCTTGACAGAGCTGTCGAGATCGCCCATGCGGTTTGGTGGTGGCACGTTGCACAATTCTTCTCCAATTCCCCCTGGCCTGAGCTTTGTGGGCACATTCGTTGATGGGGGCACTTGTTAGTGCCTTAACCTGATCCGTCTATCGCATTAGCGAACGGCCTCGCGATCTAGAACCATTGACTCGGCCCGTCACGACCAGTCTTTCCACCGAGCCTAGAACTCTGCGAGAAACATGTCCGAAGTAGGTGAGGATTTTCCTCTGTACGACGGGATACCTATACCCAATACCTAATTCATGTTTCTAAGCAGTTGTTTTAAGATTTTTTTTTTAATACTGCAGAAAATATATGTTTTTATTTATCATACATACTTAAAAGATAATTTTGAATTTAACGAAATCGGCTCTATAGAAAATAATTGCAAAAATTATATCATTAAACGGGAATTTTTGTTATTTAGGCGTCTGCAATTAAAATTATGATTTCATTACACTCATGTTTAAAGGTTTTGTTTATTTTAATAGTTTTCGTGTTTTTCCTTTTGAAACCAGGACATACACAGTGAGACTGTTGTCAGTCTCTTAATCGGGTCGTGTAGAAACACCTTCATCAATTTCCTCCCATCCCTTTATACTTTCTTTTATTAAACTAAAAAATCCATTCACAGGTCTTGAAATACTAATGAGGCTGATATCAACACAAGATTTCCATGTGTTCGGACATGTGGCTCTCCCCATACAGTATCTCACCAGGGCCATGGTCACCGCGAAACGAGGGAAAGAGGAGGTAAATTTTTTGTTATACAGTGTGTAAGTCTAATATGGGCGATAAATTTAACCAAACATAGAATTCGTTAGTGTTATCAATAATTAAATCATATTTTTAAGTTAGTCTTAATTATGACCCCATAATAATTTTTTTAATAACATTTTCAGCAGCAATGTACTATAAACTATTTGACGCTGACAGTTGTCAACGAATGTTTAACGCGAGTGTGTTTGCATTACATTGCGGGCCGAATTATTTTCTTCTTATATGTTTTTGGCACATTGCACGTAGAACCGATGGCCGTTGGGGCGGAAAGGTTCTCGAGTGGCGACCGCGTACCGGAAGGCGCAGCGTGGGTAAGACCCCGCAAGGTGGACTGATGACCTGGTGAAGGTCGCAGGAGTCCGCTGGATGCGGGTGGCGCAGGACCGGTCATTGTGGAAATCTTTGGGGGAGGCCTATGTCCAGCAGTGGACGTCTTTCGGCTGAAATGATGATGATGATGATGTTTTTTGTTTTTTTAGGGTCAAATCTTGCAAGCTGATTTTGACTAACTACATGTTATTCGAATAAGCTGAAACTTCACATGCTTATGAAGGTTGGATGACAATACAATGTTATGGTGCCAAAGTACAGTCGGCGATAAAAGCTTGAAACAAAAATTGGATTTTTGACTTTGATTTCTATGTTCTTACCCGTAAGGTGGACTTCAGAGTGGGGTGGGCCTCAATGGACTTCGGGTTCACCGGAATATGGCACTACCGCTCCCCGGTCAACTTCGTGTATGTGTACAAGCTTTATACGCCTCTGGAGGGCTTTGAGGAGAACGGGCTGGTGCTGAAGAATATTTATGGAGATGGGCTGGATTTGGAACTGTCCATACGATTGTCTAAACATAAGGTGTGAAATTATATATTATGAAAACATTTTTTTTAAATTGTAATTTGATTGTATTACATACATACGATATCAATCACAATACTTGCATACTACACATACTGAAAGCAGTAAATATACGGTGGCTCAAGAAAATATATAGAGACTCATGACATGAGTCACTCTGTACTTCTTAAATTTGAGTCACCGAACACGTTGTCGCCATTTTGATTTCAACGGCGTACAAATCTGACATTTATTTTAGTCGTTATTTTACAGTTTGCTTAAGTAAATTTTAATATTTTAACTGATCCTTTAAAATCCTTTAGTTTATATTGCCACCTACGGTCGGGTTCTTAAATATATATGCATCTGTATTCAATTTTGACCCTTCTTCCTCTGTAATAAGTTCCAAAGTGTATAAATATTTGTAGACAAAAGGCTTGTAGTAAATTTGACACTGTTGCATTGGGCACTTGTCACGATGGAATTCGTTCGATTAATAGTCTTAAAATCTATTCATCCCTAGGAGCTTGTACTTAAAAAATATTTTCCTGCCCTCCAGCCGGCAAGCAGCCTATTGCAGGTCGCTACGCTAAAACAATCGCCGCTTGCCGGCTGCATCGATCATAAAATAGTGTACATACCTTGGCCAGTAAACAATCTTCGCTTCGTACGACAATTACACGAGATCTGAGACTTTCCTTACTTTACAGGCCTCGGTACGTAATCTACGGTCGGCGTCGTAAATATATATGCATCTGTATACAATTTTGAGCCTTCTCCCCCTGAAATAAGTTCCAAAGTAATATTGTCTTCTGTTACCGCGATTGTTATTCATTGAAATCAAACACTTTTACAGTCGTGACTGTACTATTATTGTATTTTTTCTAGTTTGGCATAGCAGTACTATTCCTGGATCACGGGCAAGGCATTATAGACGTGCTGAAAGAACGTTTCCACCCCACGAAGCCGGCTCGAGATGACGTCATTATAGAAGACTTCGACACCACCGCCAAGGTCACCTTGGACACGCTGTATTACCCTACTGTGACCTTCCATGCGCATATCATGAAGGTAAGGAACTTACCTTCATCGTCCACATAATTCATTGTTTAATTCTGACGTTCCTACTTAGATGTTCCTATTAAACAATCTGGAGAGTCTTCATCATTAAAGACTGGACACTACCGCCAAGGCCTTACGCCTCCTCTCATGCAAGGGATGAAGTGGGTACACAACTTTCGGTCAATTCATTCATGCCGGCTTTCGTGCACCTATATTAATATACTTGTATCGGGTTACTCACGTCAATAAAGTCTAAAATAGGTCTAGGCTTAGGCTGGGTATAGGCTTGCAGTCCGTGGTTCCTGAATCATGGGTGAGATGCGCTCGCGACAGTTGTTCTGCTTGCACTGCGCGCTCTCCAGTGTTGCCAACTCGAAATCTGAAAAAATGCTAGACTCATGTCTGGAAAATGCCATATAAATGCTAGATTCTTATATTTTTATATAAATATTAAAAAAAAAGATGTTAATTATAAGTTTATTTCGCAAAATTGTCGCACGTAGAGTTTACCTTTAAGTAATTATTACAATATGCATATCAAATTCGCATGTATTATTACTGGTGTAAATACAGGGTTAAGATGATGAGGTCATCATGTGAAAACGAGTGCTGTAAAGGGCTCGAAACGTAGGATCATGGTGTTAATAAACGCGATTATTCCGTTCTAAATGTTTAATTTCAATTAAATGCACTATATACCAAAAAAATGCCAAAAAAATGCGAGATGCTAAACGAAGAATTCCGATGGAAGACCGCGAAAAAATGCCAAATCTGGCATATTTGATACCAAGTTGGCAACACTGGCTCTCGCCCGCTGCGCCCGACGAGACGCGGGGTGCGGGCGGCGCGGCGGGGGCAGCACCGGTGTAGGCGATTCTTAATCTTTTTACTTACGAAATGAGGTTTGTTTCAGTATGTAGGCATAGAAGAGGAGGACATTTTGGAACTGAACGCGACGCTACATCTACCCGAGAAGCCTGCAATCGTACTAACTGACACATTCGTCCTAGTTGTAAGTATTTTTGGTTTTATACACTCTACATTATCTCTCTTTATCTATTTTAACGGCCTCCTAGCATAGTCGGTAGTGACCTTGCCTACGAACCTGGAGGTTTGGGATCGATTTCTGGTCAGGGCATTTATTTATATGTTTATCACGAATATTTGTTCCCGAGTTATAGATGTTTTCTATGTATTTACCTTAGATTGTCCCATAATATTAATTACTCTCAGTAGTTCACCTTGCCTGCATAATCATTTCAGCAATTGTATTAAATTGTATACTAAGATACCTAAAAATATGACTGAGCTTACAAACACAAAATTCAATAATGTAAAAAAACCTGATTTCTGTTCTGTTGACCAACTTTTGCTATGAAACCAACATCCCGATAAAACCCTACCTACCCGAAAAAAATAAATTAGGTATATCGACATTTTCATTTAATCGTGTCATAAAACATGTGTAAATTAATAGTTTTAATTAATAATTATATTATTGAAAGAAAAAACAAAAGTAAAAATGCAAGTCTTTGAGCAAGATTCGAACGAGCAACTTTTCGGATCACTTATACCATCTTTAACAATCGAGCTATCGACGCATACTGGGCTCCTTTTTTTCTTACCATTGCTTTCTTTTTTGATTACACGCTTTCATTACATTATATTTCTTGCATTCTTTCATTTGTCTATCAATTTTATACTACGTATTTTATATAATCAAGTTACTGTAAATATATTTCAATAATGATTCAGGGCTTAACGGAAATGACGAATACACTGAACCTGGTAACGCCGTTCCCTGCCATACGAGAGCTAAAGTCTGTGTATACAGTGGACATCACCATCGGAGAGAGATTCAACATCACCTGCCTGGCCTTGCTGTCCAACGGCACTTACTGGCATGAGGTACGTTTAGAACTAAAACCTTTAGAGCGCTAGAGCGTTGGTGCCAACTCTGTTACTTTGTTCTCGTTGTACACTTTTTACAACACCATTGGAGAGAGATTCAACATCACCTGTCTGGCCTTGCTGTCTAACAGCACTTGCTGGCATGAGGTACGTTTAGAACTAAAACCTTTAGAGCGCTGGAGCGTTGGTGCCAACTCTATTACTCTGTTCTCCTTGTTCATTTTTTACATCACCATTGGAGAGAGTTTCAACATCACCTGTCCTTTTGCTGTCCAACGGCACTTACTGGCATGAGGTACGTTTAGAACTAAAACCTTTAGAGCGCTAGAGCGTTGGTGCCAACTGTACTCTGTTCTCCTTGATTGTTGTGATGATTAATTACCTACTTTGCACCTATACTAAACGCCTGATCTTATTTTAGATATCGTCAAAGATGTACTACGAGTACGAATCCGGTGAGGACGACGCGTACCGCTCGTACGTGGCGTCGCTCGCCATCATCACGCCGCTGCGCCAGCTGCGGGCGCTGGAGGCGCGCGTGGCGGCGCGCCTCGAGGACGCGCTCTGGAAGATGAGCGCCGCCATCGCCATGCCCGAGTGCACCATCAACGCCGTGGGCCGCCTCGAGGTGGGTACAGTCACCTCTATATCGTACGCGGCGTCGCTCGCCATCATCACGCCGCTGCGCCAGCTGCGGGCGCTGGAGGCGCGCGTGGCGGCGCGCCTCGAGGACGCGCTCTGGAAGATGAGCGCCGCCATCGCCATGCCCGAGTGCACCATCAACGCCGTGGGCCGCCTCGAGGTGGGTACAGTCACCTCTATATCGTACGCGGCGTCGCTCGCCATCATCACGCCGCTGCGCCAGCTGCGGGCGCTGGAGGCGCGCGTGGCGGCGCGCCTCGAGGACGCGCTCTGGAAGATGAGCGCCGCCATCGCCATGCCCGAGTGCACCATCAACGCCGTGGGCCGCCTCGAGGTGGGTACAGTCACCTCTATATCGTACGCGGCGTCGCTCGCCATCATCACGCCGCTGCGCCAGCTGCGGGCGCTGGAGGCGCGCGTGGCGGCGCGCCTCGAGGACGCGCTCTGGAAGATGAGCGCCGCCATCGCCATGCCCGAGTGCACCATCAACGCCGTGGGCCGCCTCGAGGTGGGTACAGTCACCTCTATATCGTACGCGGCGTCGCTCGCCATCATCACGCCGCTGCGCCAGCTGCGGGCGCTGGAGGCGCGCGTGGCGGCGCGCCTCGAGGACGCGCTCTGGAAGATGAGCGCCGCCATCGCCATGCCCGAGTGCACCATCAACGCCGTGGGCCGCCTCGAGGTGGGTACAGTCACCTCTATATCGTACGCGGCGTCGCTCGCCATCATCACGCCGCTGCGCCAGCTGCGGGCGCTGGAGGCGCGCGTGGCGGCGCGCCTCGAGGACGCGCTCTGGAAGATGAGCGCCGCCATCGCCATGCCCGAGTGCACCATCAACGCCGTGGGCCGCCTCGAGGTGGGTACAGTCACCTCTATATCGTACGCGGCGTCGCTCGCCATCATCACGCCGCTGCGCCAGCTGCGGGCGCTGGAGGCGCGCGTGGCGGCGCGCCTCGAGGACGCGCTCTGGAAGATGAGCGCCGCCATCGCCATGCCCGAGTGCACCATCAACGCCGTGGGCCGCCTCGAGGTGGGTACAGTCACCTCTATATCGTACGCGGCGTCGCTCGCCATCATCACGCCGCTGCGCCAGCTGCGGGCGCTGGAGGCGCGCGTGGCGGCGCGCCTCGAGGACGCGCTCTGGAAGATGAGCGCCGCCATCGCCATGCCCGAGTGCACCATCAACGCCGTGGGCCGCCTCGAGGTGGGTACAGTCACCTCTATATCGTACGCGGCGTCGCTCGCCATCATCACGCCGCTGCGCCAGCTGCGGGCGCTGGAGGCGCGCGTGGCGGCGCGCCTCGAGGACGCGCTCTGGAAGATGAGCGCCGCCATCGCCATGCCCGAGTGCACCATCAACGCCGTGGGCCGCCTCGAGGTGGGTACAGTCACCTCTATATCGTACGCGGCGTCGCTCGCCATCATCACGCCGCTGCGCCAGCTGCGGGCGCTGGAGGCGCGCGTGGCGGCGCGCCTCGAGGACGCGCTCTGGAAGATGAGCGCCGCCATCGCCATGCCCGAGTGCACCATCAACGCCGTGGGCCGCCTCGAGGTGGGTACAGTCACCTCTATATCGTACGCGGCGTCGCTCGCCATCATCACGCCGCTGCGCCAGCTGCGGGCGCTGGAGGCGCGCGTGGCGGCGCGCCTCGAGGACGCGCTCTGGAAGATGAGCGCCGCCATCGCCATGCCCGAGTGCACCATCAACGCCGTGGGCCGCCTCGAGGTGGGTACAGTCACCTCTATATCGTACGCGGCGTCGCTCGCCATCATCACGCCGCTGCGCCAGCTGCGGGCGCTGGAGGCGCGCGTGGCGGCGCGCCTCGAGGACGCGCTCTGGAAGATGAGCGCCGCCATCGCCATGCCCGAGTGCACCATCAACGCCGTGGGCCGCCTCGAGGTGGGTACAGTCACCTCTATATCGTACGCGGCGTCGCTCGCCATCATCACGCCGCTGCGCCAGCTGCGGGCGCTGGAGGCGCGCGTGGCGGCGCGCCTCGAGGACGCGCTCTGGAAGATGAGCGCCGCCATCGCCATGCCCGAGTGCACCATCAACGCCGTGGGCCGCCTCGAGGTGGGTACAGTCACCTCTATATCGTACGCGGCGTCGCTCGCCATCATCACGCCGCTGCGCCAGCTGCGGGCGCTGGAGGCGCGCGTGGCGGCGCGCCTCGAGGACGCGCTCTGGAAGATGAGCGCCGCCATCGCCATGCCCGAGTGCACCATCAACGCCGTGGGCCGCCTCGAGGTGGGTACAGTCACCTCTATATCGTACGCGGCGTCGCTCGCCATCATCACGCCGCTGCGCCAGCTGCGGGCGCTGGAGGCGCGCGTGGCGGCGCGCCTCGAGGACGCGCTCTGGAAGATGAGCGCCGCCATCGCCATGCCCGAGTGCACCATCAACGCCGTGGGCCGCCTCGAGGTGGGTACAGTCACCTCTATATCGTACGCGGCGTCGCTCGCCATCATCACGCCGCTGCGCCAGCTGCGGGCGCTGGAGGCGCGCGTGGCGGCGCGCCTCGAGGACGCGCTCTGGAAGATGAGCGCCGCCATCGCCATGCCCGAGTGCACCATCAACGCCGTGGGCCGCCTCGAGGTGGGTACAGTCACCTCTATATCGTACGCGGCGTCGCTCGCCATCATCACGCCGCTGCGCCAGCTGCGGGCGCTGGAGGCGCGCGTGGCGGCGCGCCTCGAGGACGCGCTCTGGAAGATGAGCGCCGCCATCGCCATGCCCGAGTGCACCATCAACGCCGTGGGCCGCCTCGAGGTGGGTACAGTCACCTCTATATCGTACGCGGCGTCGCTCGCCATCATCACGCCGCTGCGCCAGCTGCGGGCGCTGGAGGCGCGCGTGGCGGCGCGCCTCGAGGACGCGCTCTGGAAGATGAGCGCCGCCATCGCCATGCCCGAGTGCACCATCAACGCCGTGGGCCGCCTCGAGGTGGGTACAGTCACCTCTATATCGTACGCGGCGTCGCTCGCCATCATCACGCCGCTGCGCCAGCTGCGGGCGCTGGAGGCGCGCGTGGCGGCGCGCCTCGAGGACGCGCTCTGGAAGATGAGCGCCGCCATCGCCATGCCCGAGTGCACCATCAACGCCGTGGGCCGCCTCGAGGTGGGTACAGTCACCTCTATATCGTACGCGGCGTCGCTCGCCATCATCACGCCGCTGCGCCAGCTGCGGGCGCTGGAGGCGCGCGTGGCGGCGCGCCTCGAGGACGCGCTCTGGAAGATGAGCGCCGCCATCGCCATGCCCGAGTGCACCATCAACGCCGTGGGCCGCCTCGAGGTGGGTACAGTCACCTCTATATCGTACGCGGCGTCGCTCGCCATCATCACGCCGCTGCGCCAGCTGCGGGCGCTGGAGGCGCGCGTGGCGGCGCGCCTCGAGGACGCGCTCTGGAAGATGAGCGCCGCCATCGCCATGCCCGAGTGCACCATCAACGCCGTGGGCCGCCTCGAGGTGGGTACAGTCACCTCTATATCGTACGCGGCGTCGCTCGCCATCATCACGCCGCTGCGCCAGCTGCGGGCGCTGGAGGCGCGCGTGGCGGCGCGCCTCGAGGACGCGCTCTGGAAGATGAGCGCCGCCATCGCCATGCCCGAGTGCACCATCAACGCCGTGGGCCGCCTCGAGGTGGGTACAGTCACCTCTATATCGTACGCGGCGTCGCTCGCCATCATCACGCCGCTGCGCCAGCTGCGGGCGCTGGAGGCGCGCGTGGCGGCGCGCCTCGAGGACGCGCTCTGGAAGATGAGCGCCGCCATCGCCATGCCCGAGTGCACCATCAACGCCGTGGGCCGCCTCGAGGTGGGTACAGTCACCTCTATATCGTACGCGGCGTCGCTCGCCATCATCACGCCGCTGCGCCAGCTGCGGGCGCTGGAGGCGCGCGTGGCGGCGCGCCTCGAGGACGCGCTCTGGAAGATGAGCGCCGCCATCGCCATGCCCGAGTGCACCATCAACGCCGTGGGCCGCCTCGAGGTGGGTACAGTCACCTCTATATCGTACGCGGCGTCGCTCGCCATCATCACGCCGCTGCGCCAGCTGCGGGCGCTGGAGGCGCGCGTGGCGGCGCGCCTCGAGGACGCGCTCTGGAAGATGAGCGCCGCCATCGCCATGCCCGAGTGCACCATCAACGCCGTGGGCCGCCTCGAGGTGGGTACAGTCACCTCTATATCGTACGCGGCGTCGCTCGCCATCATCACGCCGCTGCGCCAGCTGCGGGCGCTGGAGGCGCGCGTGGCGGCGCGCCTCGAGGACGCGCTCTGGAAGATGAGCGCCGCCATCGCCATGCCCGAGTGCACCATCAACGCCGTGGGCCGCCTCGAGGTGGGTACAGTCACCTCTATATCGTACGCGGCGTCGCTCGCCATCATCACGCCGCTGCGCCAGCTGCGGGCGCTGGAGGCGCGCGTGGCGGCGCGCCTCGAGGACGCGCTCTGGAAGATGAGCGCCGCCATCGCCATGCCCGAGTGCACCATCAACGCCGTGGGCCGCCTCGAGGTGGGTACAGTCACCTCTATATCGTACGCGGCGTCGCTCGCCATCATCACGCCGCTGCGCCAGCTGCGGGCGCTGGAGGCGCGCGTGGCGGCGCGCCTCGAGGACGCGCTCTGGAAGATGAGCGCCGCCATCGCCATGCCCGAGTGCACCATCAACGCCGTGGGCCGCCTCGAGGTGGGTACAGTCACCTCTATATCGTACGCGGCGTCGCTCGCCATCATCACGCCGCTGCGCCAGCTGCGGGCGCTGGAGGCGCGCGTGGCGGCGCGCCTCGAGGACGCGCTCTGGAAGATGAGCGCCGCCATCGCCATGCCCGAGTGCACCATCAACGCCGTGGGCCGCCTCGAGGTGGGTACAGTCACCTCTATATCGTACGCGGCGTCGCTCGCCATCATCACGCCGCTGCGCCAGCTGCGGGCGCTGGAGGCGCGCGTGGCGGCGCGCCTCGAGGACGCGCTCTGGAAGATGAGCGCCGCCATCGCCATGCCCGAGTGCACCATCAACGCCGTGGGCCGCCTCGAGGTGGGTACAGTCACCTCTATATCGTACGCGGCGTCGCTCGCCATCATCACGCCGCTGCGCCAGCTGCGGGCGCTGGAGGCGCGCGTGGCGGCGCGCCTCGAGGACGCGCTCTGGAAGATGAGCGCCGCCATCGCCATGCCCGAGTGCACCATCAACGCCGTGGGCCGCCTCGAGGTGGGTACAGTCACCTCTATATCGTACGCGGCGTCGCTCGCCATCATCACGCCGCTGCGCCAGCTGCGGGCGCTGGAGGCGCGCGTGGCGGCGCGCCTCGAGGACGCGCTCTGGAAGATGAGCGCCGCCATCGCCATGCCCGAGTGCACCATCAACGCCGTGGGCCGCCTCGAGGTGGGTACAGTCACCTCTATATCGTACGCGGCGTCGCTCGCCATCATCACGCCGCTGCGCCAGCTGCGGGCGCTGGAGGCGCGCGTGGCGGCGCGCCTCGAGGACGCGCTCTGGAAGATGAGCGCCGCCATCGCCATGCCCGAGTGCACCATCAACGCCGTGGGCCGCCTCGAGGTGGGTACAGTCACCTCTATATCGTACGCGGCGTCGCTCGCCATCATCACGCCGCTGCGCCAGCTGCGGGCGCTGGAGGCGCGCGTGGCGGCGCGCCTCGAGGACGCGCTCTGGAAGATGAGCGCCGCCATCGCCATGCCCGAGTGCACCATCAACGCCGTGGGCCGCCTCGAGGTGGGTACAGTCACCTCTATATCGTACGCGGCGTCGCTCGCCATCATCACGCCGCTGCGCCAGCTGCGGGCGCTGGAGGCGCGCGTGGCGGCGCGCCTCGAGGACGCGCTCTGGAAGATGAGCGCCGCCATCGCCATGCCCGAGTGCACCATCAACGCCGTGGGCCGCCTCGAGGTGGGTACAGTCACCTCTATATCGTACGCGGCGTCGCTCGCCATCATCACGCCGCTGCGCCAGCTGCGGGCGCTGGAGGCGCGCGTGGCGGCGCGCCTCGAGGACGCGCTCTGGAAGATGAGCGCCGCCATCGCCATGCCCGAGTGCACCATCAACGCCGTGGGCCGCCTCGAGGTGGGTACAGTCACCTCTATATCGTACGCGGCGTCGCTCGCCATCATCACGCCGCTGCGCCAGCTGCGGGCGCTGGAGGCGCGCGTGGCGGCGCGCCTCGAGGACGCGCTCTGGAAGATGAGCGCCGCCATCGCCATGCCCGAGTGCACCATCAACGCCGTGGGCCGCCTCGAGGTGGGTACAGTCACCTCTATATCGTACGCGGCGTCGCTCGCCATCATCACGCCGCTGCGCCAGCTGCGGGCGCTGGAGGCGCGCGTGGCGGCGCGCCTCGAGGACGCGCTCTGGAAGATGAGCGCCGCCATCGCCATGCCCGAGTGCACCATCAACGCCGTGGGCCGCCTCGAGGTGGGTACAGTCACCTCTATATCGTACGCGGCGTCGCTCGCCATCATCACGCCGCTGCGCCAGCTGCGGGCGCTGGAGGCGCGCGTGGCGGCGCGCCTCGAGGACGCGCTCTGGAAGATGAGCGCCGCCATCGCCATGCCCGAGTGCACCATCAACGCCGTGGGCCGCCTCGAGGTGGGTACAGTCACCTCTATATCGTACGCGGCGTCGCTCGCCATCATCACGCCGCTGCGCCAGCTGCGGGCGCTGGAGGCGCGCGTGGCGGCGCGCCTCGAGGACGCGCTCTGGAAGATGAGCGCCGCCATCGCCATGCCCGAGTGCACCATCAACGCCGTGGGCCGCCTCGAGGTGGGTACAGTCACCTCTATATCGTACGCGGCGTCGCTCGCCATCATCACGCCGCTGCGCCAGCTGCGGGCGCTGGAGGCGCGCGTGGCGGCGCGCCTCGAGGACGCGCTCTGGAAGATGAGCGCCGCCATCGCCATGCCCGAGTGCACCATCAACGCCGTGGGCCGCCTCGAGGTGGGTACAGTCACCTCTATATCGTACGCGGCGTCGCTCGCCATCATCACGCCGCTGCGCCAGCTGCGGGCGCTGGAGGCGCGCGTGGCGGCGCGCCTCGAGGACGCGCTCTGGAAGATGAGCGCCGCCATCGCCATGCCCGAGTGCACCATCAACGCCGTGGGCCGCCTCGAGGTGGGTACAGTCACCTCTATATCGTACGCGGCGTCGCTCGCCATCATCACGCCGCTGCGCCAGCTGCGGGCGCTGGAGGCGCGCGTGGCGGCGCGCCTCGAGGACGCGCTCTGGAAGATGAGCGCCGCCATCGCCATGCCCGAGTGCACCATCAACGCCGTGGGCCGCCTCGAGGTGGGTACAGTCACCTCTATATCGTACGCGGCGTCGCTCGCCATCATCACGCCGCTGCGCCAGCTGCGGGCGCTGGAGGCGCGCGTGGCGGCGCGCCTCGAGGACGCGCTCTGGAAGATGAGCGCCGCCATCGCCATGCCCGAGTGCACCATCAACGCCGTGGGCCGCCTCGAGGTGGGTACAGTCACCTCTATATCGTACGCGGCGTCGCTCGCCATCATCACGCCGCTGCGCCAGCTGCGGGCGCTGGAGGCGCGCGTGGCGGCGCGCCTCGAGGACGCGCTCTGGAAGATGAGCGCCGCCATCGCCATGCCCGAGTGCACCATCAACGCCGTGGGCCGCCTCGAGGTGGGTACAGTCACCTCTATATCGTACGCGGCGTCGCTCGCCATCATCACGCCGCTG
Organism: Lathronympha strigana; assembly: GCA_949128165.1. Classification (NCBI taxonomy): domain Eukaryota; kingdom Metazoa; phylum Arthropoda; class Insecta; order Lepidoptera; family Tortricidae; genus Lathronympha; species Lathronympha strigana. The sequence continues at coordinate 2,871,650 of OX421903.1, forward strand.
CGCCAGCTGCGGGCGCTGGAGGCGCGCGTGGCGGCGCGCCTCGAGGACGCGCTCTGGAAGATGAGCGCCGCCATCGCCATGCCCGAGTGCACCATCAACGCCGTGGGCCGCCTCGAGGTGGGTACAGTCACCTCTATATCGTACGCGGCGTCGCTCGCCATCATCACGCCGCTGCGCCAGCTGCGGGCGCTGGAGGCGCGCGTGGCGGCGCGCCTCGAGGACGCGCTCTGGAAGATGAGCGCCGCCATCGCCATGCCCGAGTGCACCATCAACGCCGTGGGCCGCCTCGAGGTGGGTACAGTCACCTCTATATCGTACGCGGCGTCGCTCGCCATCATCACGCCGCTGCGCCAGCTGCGGGCGCTGGAGGCGCGCGTGGCGGCGCGCCTCGAGGACGCGCTCTGGAAGATGAGCGCCGCCATCGCCATGCCCGAGTGCACCATCAACGCCGTGGGCCGCCTCGAGGTGGGTACAGTCACCTCTATATCGTACGCGGCGTCGCTCGCCATCATCACGCCGCTGCGCCAGCTGCGGGCGCTGGAGGCGCGCGTGGCGGCGCGCCTCGAGGACGCGCTCTGGAAGATGAGCGCCGCCATCGCCATGCCCGAGTGCACCATCAACGCCGTGGGCCGCCTCGAGGTGGGTACAGTCACCTCTATATCGTACGCGGCGTCGCTCGCCATCATCACGCCGCTGCGCCAGCTGCGGGCGCTGGAGGCGCGCGTGGCGGCGCGCCTCGAGGACGCGCTCTGGAAGATGAGCGCCGCCATCGCCATGCCCGAGTGCACCATCAACGCCGTGGGCCGCCTCGAGGTGGGTACAGTCACCTCTATATCGTACGCGGCGTCGCTCGCCATCATCACGCCGCTGCGCCAGCTGCGGGCGCTGGAGGCGCGCGTGGCGGCGCGCCTCGAGGACGCGCTCTGGAAGATGAGCGCCGCCATCGCCATGCCCGAGTGCACCATCAACGCCGTGGGCCGCCTCGAGGTGGGTACAGTCACCTCTATATCGTACGCGGCGTCGCTCGCCATCATCACGCCGCTGCGCCAGCTGCGGGCGCTGGAGGCGCGCGTGGCGGCGCGCCTCGAGGACGCGCTCTGGAAGATGAGCGCCGCCATCGCCATGCCCGAGTGCACCATCAACGCCGTGGGCCGCCTCGAGGTGGGTACAGTCACCTCTATATCGTACGCGGCGTCGCTCGCCATCATCACGCCGCTGCGCCAGCTGCGGGCGCTGGAGGCGCGCGTGGCGGCGCGCCTCGAGGACGCGCTCTGGAAGATGAGCGCCGCCATCGCCATGCCCGAGTGCACCATCAACGCCGTGGGCCGCCTCGAGGTGGGTACAGTCACCTCTATATCGTACGCGGCGTCGCTCGCCATCATCACGCCGCTGCGCCAGCTGCGGGCGCTGGAGGCGCGCGTGGCGGCGCGCCTCGAGGACGCGCTCTGGAAGATGAGCGCCGCCATCGCCATGCCCGAGTGCACCATCAACGCCGTGGGCCGCCTCGAGGTGGGTACAGTCACCTCTATATCGTACGCGGCGTCGCTCGCCATCATCACGCCGCTGCGCCAGCTGCGGGCGCTGGAGGCGCGCGTGGCGGCGCGCCTCGAGGACGCGCTCTGGAAGATGAGCGCCGCCATCGCCATGCCCGAGTGCACCATCAACGCCGTGGGCCGCCTCGAGGTGGGTACAGTCACCTCTATATCGTACGCGGCGTCGCTCGCCATCATCACGCCGCTGCGCCAGCTGCGGGCGCTGGAGGCGCGCGTGGCGGCGCGCCTCGAGGACGCGCTCTGGAAGATGAGCGCCGCCATCGCCATGCCCGAGTGCACCATCAACGCCGTGGGCCGCCTCGAGGTGGGTACAGTCACCTCTATATCGTACGCGGCGTCGCTCGCCATCATCACGCCGCTGCGCCAGCTGCGGGCGCTGGAGGCGCGCGTGGCGGCGCGCCTCGAGGACGCGCTCTGGAAGATGAGCGCCGCCATCGCCATGCCCGAGTGCACCATCAACGCCGTGGGCCGCCTCGAGGTGGGTACAGTCACCTCTATATCGTACGCGGCGTCGCTCGCCATCATCACGCCGCTGCGCCAGCTGCGGGCGCTGGAGGCGCGCGTGGCGGCGCGCCTCGAGGACGCGCTCTGGAAGATGAGCGCCGCCATCGCCATGCCCGAGTGCACCATCAACGCCGTGGGCCGCCTCGAGGTGGGTACAGTCACCTCTATATCGTACGCGGCGTCGCTCGCCATCATCACGCCGCTGCGCCAGCTGCGGGCGCTGGAGGCGCGCGTGGCGGCGCGCCTCGAGGACGCGCTCTGGAAGATGAGCGCCGCCATCGCCATGCCCGAGTGCACCATCAACGCCGTGGGCCGCCTCGAGGTGGGTACAGTCACCTCTATATCGTACGCGGCGTCGCTCGCCATCATCACGCCGCTGCGCCAGCTGCGGGCGCTGGAGGCGCGCGTGGCGGCGCGCCTCGAGGACGCGCTCTGGAAGATGAGCGCCGCCATCGCCATGCCCGAGTGCACCATCAACGCCGTGGGCCGCCTCGAGGTGGGTACAGTCACCTCTATATCGTACGCGGCGTCGCTCGCCATCATCACGCCGCTGCGCCAGCTGCGGGCGCTGGAGGCGCGCGTGGCGGCGCGCCTCGAGGACGCGCTCTGGAAGATGAGCGCCGCCATCGCCATGCCCGAGTGCACCATCAACGCCGTGGGCCGCCTCGAGGTGGGTACAGTCACCTCTATATCGTACGCGGCGTCGCTCGCCATCATCACGCCGCTGCGCCAGCTGCGGGCGCTGGAGGCGCGCGTGGCGGCGCGCCTCGAGGACGCGCTCTGGAAGATGAGCGCCGCCATCGCCATGCCCGAGTGCACCATCAACGCCGTGGGCCGCCTCGAGGTGGGTACAGTCACCTCTATATCGTACGCGGCGTCGCTCGCCATCATCACGCCGCTGCGCCAGCTGCGGGCGCTGGAGGCGCGCGTGGCGGCGCGCCTCGAGGACGCGCTCTGGAAGATGAGCGCCGCCATCGCCATGCCCGAGTGCACCATCAACGCCGTGGGCCGCCTCGAGGTGGGTACAGTCACCTCTATATCGTACGCGGCGTCGCTCGCCATCATCACGCCGCTGCGCCAGCTGCGGGCGCTGGAGGCGCGCGTGGCGGCGCGCCTCGAGGACGCGCTCTGGAAGATGAGCGCCGCCATCGCCATGCCCGAGTGCACCATCAACGCCGTGGGCCGCCTCGAGGTGGGTACAGTCACCTCTATATCGTACGCGGCGTCGCTCGCCATCATCACGCCGCTGCGCCAGCTGCGGGCGCTGGAGGCGCGCGTGGCGGCGCGCCTCGAGGACGCGCTCTGGAAGATGAGCGCCGCCATCGCCATGCCCGAGTGCACCATCAACGCCGTGGGCCGCCTCGAGGTGGGTACAGTCACCTCTATATCGTACGCGGCGTCGCTCGCCATCATCACGCCGCTGCGCCAGCTGCGGGCGCTGGAGGCGCGCGTGGCGGCGCGCCTCGAGGACGCGCTCTGGAAGATGAGCGCCGCCATCGCCATGCCCGAGTGCACCATCAACGCCGTGGGCCGCCTCGAGGTGGGTACAGTCACCTCTATATCGTACGCGGCGTCGCTCGCCATCATCACGCCGCTGCGCCAGCTGCGGGCGCTGGAGGCGCGCGTGGCGGCGCGCCTCGAGGACGCGCTCTGGAAGATGAGCGCCGCCATCGCCATGCCCGAGTGCACCATCAACGCCGTGGGCCGCCTCGAGGTGGGTACAGTCACCTCTATATCGTACGCGGCGTCGCTCGCCATCATCACGCCGCTGCGCCAGCTGCGGGCGCTGGAGGCGCGCGTGGCGGCGCGCCTCGAGGACGCGCTCTGGAAGATGAGCGCCGCCATCGCCATGCCCGAGTGCACCATCAACGCCGTGGGCCGCCTCGAGGTGGGTACAGTCACCTCTATATCGTACGCGGCGTCGCTCGCCATCATCACGCCGCTGCGCCAGCTGCGGGCGCTGGAGGCGCGCGTGGCGGCGCGCCTCGAGGACGCGCTCTGGAAGATGAGCGCCGCCATCGCCATGCCCGAGTGCACCATCAACGCCGTGGGCCGCCTCGAGGTGGGTACAGTCACCTCTATATCGTACGCGGCGTCGCTCGCCATCATCACGCCGCTGCGCCAGCTGCGGGCGCTGGAGGCGCGCGTGGCGGCGCGCCTCGAGGACGCGCTCTGGAAGATGAGCGCCGCCATCGCCATGCCCGAGTGCACCATCAACGCCGTGGGCCGCCTCGAGGTGGGTACAGTCACCTCTATATCGTACGCGGCGTCGCTCGCCATCATCACGCCGCTGCGCCAGCTGCGGGCGCTGGAGGCGCGCGTGGCGGCGCGCCTCGAGGACGCGCTCTGGAAGATGAGCGCCGCCATCGCCATGCCCGAGTGCACCATCAACGCCGTGGGCCGCCTCGAGGTGGGTACAGTCACCTCTATATCGTACGCGGCGTCGCTCGCCATCATCACGCCGCTGCGCCAGCTGCGGGCGCTGGAGGCGCGCGTGGCGGCGCGCCTCGAGGACGCGCTCTGGAAGATGAGCGCCGCCATCGCCATGCCCGAGTGCACCATCAACGCCGTGGGCCGCCTCGAGGTGGGTACAGTCACCTCTATATCGTACGCGGCGTCGCTCGCCATCATCACGCCGCTGCGCCAGCTGCGGGCGCTGGAGGCGTGCGTGGCGGCGCGCTAATAGACGTGACTGTACAAAAGGCATCTTTACTAACTAACCATTCAAACATTTCACATTCACAGTTGGATGACCCCTTCGTGGAGACATCTGGCAGTCTCAACTTAACATCAGAGTACCTTGAGGACTACTTCGTTCAGATGCAGTTTAAGAAAGACTTTGCCGACACGGAGAATACTGTTGGCGGCGGCATTCAGATACAGCAAGGGGACCAGAATAATTATGTAAGTGTTTTTTAGATTGATAAGGTAGCTTTAGTCAACGACCCAATAAGAAGGTCTAACAGTCCTTCTTTAATAAAGATCTGATCAGACCAACATATAGGGCTGCGTCCACGAGGTCTTTTACCGTCTACTTTGCCGGTCACAATGAGCCTCTCCAGATTGCCACTATCTTTCCTAGCAATGTGACCAAAGTGTTCCAGGATCCTACGTAGACACTCAGATGACAGCCGCGAGGAGATTTTTAATTCTCGTAATATGGACACGTTAGTCCGAAATGCTGTCCAGGGGATGCGGAGCATCTTTCTCCAGCACCACATCTCAAAGGCGTTTGCGGTCTGCAGATTTCAACGTCCAAGTCTCAGCGAGGAAAAGATCGAGAAGACCAGAGTCCGTACCAGTTTGGTTTTGGTTTTAACGGAAATGTTGCGATCTCTCCAGATTTTTTCAAACTGATACATGGCGATCTTGGCCCTGCCAATTCTCCTGCGAACTTCTTTCTCGCATGAGCCGTCGTTGCTGATGTTGGATCCCAGTTACATAAAGTTGTCCACTACCTCTAGGTTAAGCGTGCCAGTGAGTTCCAACTTGCCGGATCTGTCAACCACCATGACCTTAGTTTTGGACCTGTTTACGCGAAGTCCCATCTCTTCGCTAATCCGTTCCATTCGGTCCAGAAAAGCAGCCATTTCCGACTCATTTGCCGCAAGAAGCATAGTGTCATCAGCGCAACTGCGATGCCACCTTCCCAGTTCTCGCAGGTTCGAGGTTCGCACAGATCGCTTTTTAGCGATAAGACCGCCTGTTGTTTGCCTCTTCTTTTGTTCGCTGTATTTTCTGTATTTGCTTCATTTGAGGTGTGCAATAAAGAGTATTTGTATTGTATTGTATTGTTCGTCTCATAATATGCTCTCCATAGGCGTTGAATAAAATGGGCGATAAAATGCATCCTTGGCGTACTCCTTGGTGGCATATAAAGGGGTAAGACGTAGTTTTAACGAATGCCTGGCTCAAGTCATACAGAGTGCGCTGTGGCTGGTGTTACACCTTGTAAATTTATTTATTTTTATTTTATTTTATTAGGAAAAATACAAACAGTCTCTTATGTTTACATTAAACACAGTAAAAGTTAATAAATTGCAGACTTACAGTTTCCTTAATTAACCATTATGTTAACCAAATAACAAATACAAGTACACAAATTTACACACCATTACACCATTTAGTACACCATTTAGATGGTTGGCAGTCCTCAACTGTGCGCTTTTCCCGAAACTTCCTGCCTCGCACAGCTAAACTGTGGAACGAACTGTCGCCAGCGGTGTTTCCGGACCGATACGACCTTCAAACCTTCAAGAAAAGAGCGTACTCCCACCTTAAAGGCCGGCAACGCACTTGCGACACCTCTGGTGTTGCGGGTGTCCATGGACGACGTTAATCGCTTACCATCAGGTGATTCGTTTGCTCGTTTGCCCCCTATAGCATTAAAAAAAAAAAAATTAACTACTTCATTGTGTATCGTTATAAAGTGATGGTGAAACCGAACATATGCAGTTATAAAATATAAACCTAAGTTTTAATACATTCCAATGAGAGTCGCTTGAAACCGTATAATAATATATAGTTCATCGCTGGCTGTTCACACTGCCGGCGAGTACAGTCGGTGCCCTCATATAAGTATCCACCCCACATATGCAAGCGCGTAGCGCGGGTGGATACTTATGTGAGGGCACCGACTGTACCTTGCGTAGAAAAATCGCTACTCAGTGAGGCCGGCGCCTAAGGGTCGGATTGTTTCCAGTTATTCGCGACAGCAGTGTGGCACCCGTCGCCGTCCCGCTACGTGCGCTTCACGGGCCGCTCGGCGCTGCACGCGGTGCTGCCGCCGTCGGACGCGGCGCTGCTGTACCGGCAGGAGGCGGGCGCGCGGCTGCTGAGCGCGGACGTCAACTGCGACGCCGCGCACTACTCGCTGCGCGCCGACCAGCGCCCCGCCGCGCTCAGCGTCGCGCTCAGCACGCCGCACGACAACCTCAAGTAATACACTACATTGTATCACGGCATAAACTAACCCATTTTAGCCGAGGCGACTAAACCAGGACCAATATGGTAGTCGAGGATAAGTGATTTATACCTGAGACGCACACACTGCTTTTCACTTCGATTGTGGGGCAAGTATTAGGTTTTATTTGACAGGAGTGAGGGTTTGTATGACAACGGCATAAACTAACCCATTTTAGCCGAGGCTATTAAACCAGGACCAATATGGTAGTCGAGGATAAAATAGTGATTTATGCCTGAGACATACACACTGCTTTTCACTTTGATTGTGAGGAAAGTATTAGGTTTTATTTCATTTTAAATCGTTGAATATTAATCATCTATGCATGCTAAGCTTGACCGCGATCGTTATTACCCGCCTCTCCCCGATTTTACTATATGCTTTGAGTAGAAGGTCGCCCAGCCTCGAGTTAAAGTCGATCTATTCGAGCAAGAGCAGAAAAAACATTTTTTTTAGACACTGTATTATGTGAGCATCTTTGTACTGTCCGATCCAACAACTGATGCAGATAGAACTACAATGTTTACAAATATGTACACAGCACAGGCTACTGGATAGGGCAACGTCCAATCTAATTTTAATCTGATTAAACCTAAATAATACTTAAGAAAAACTCAATCGTATTGCACGCATTCGCAGGAATCGTAAAACAAAAACTATTCTTAATTATGCCTTCTGTTACCGCGATTATTATTCATTTATTATCACGTTTATGAACACACTACGTTTTGAATCCTTATCACAGGGTTAAATGATGAGTATCAAAAATATATTCTATAGACAGATAAGTATACAAACGGAAAACTAATCTTGCTTTTATTTCAGAACTATGAAGATAATCGGCGAAATGGAAAACGACATTATCACAGGATCGTTCGTCACGGACACTACGGAATACGGCATCTCTGGACAAGTACTCAACCGAGATCCACTCGAGGTATGTAATTTGTTTCTTGAAAGATTAGTAATCCTTCCGATGGTGGCTGAAGGATAGAGTAAAAACCTGCGAAGTGCGTGTCGGACCACGCATAGTTGACAACAAATTGTGCAAGCAAAAAGAAGTAAGTGCCTTAAATATTATGGCACTTACGTCCTTTTGTAATAATTAGCTATAAGACAAAAACTCATAAACGGCTAGACCAAAATAATTTGCGTCTGATATCCTATCTTCCTGGATTTTTTTTTTTTCACATTTTTTTGGTCCTCCCGTTCAAGAGTGAGAGGGGGAAACACACTTTACAAACTTTCAGAGCTATTATTTCTGAACATTTTTGATTAATCCAATTTGTGTGCATGGAACCTTAAAGTTATTTTTAAGGACCTAACAGCCACATATGTCAAAAAAAATTGGGATCACCACATCCATGTAACTAAATGTCAAAATTAAAATTCCCCTTCCCCTAAACATATTTTGTTTCGCAATTAATACACAAAACTAAGTAGCGGCACACAGAATACACCTCTGGTTGTAATATCATTACCATCATTACTGAGTAAAACCGCTGTGACATACGGACGAACAGACAGACAGACAGTCTGGACGAAACTCTAAGGGTTCCGTTTGTGCCATTCTGGCTACGGAACCCTAAAAAAGAAAGAAAGATTTTCAAGAATTACAACTAATATAAAATATAATATTTATTCACGAACAACATTACATAAAGTTCCTTAGTCTAGAAACTCTATTTCCTAAATAGGATAGACCTGTGTTTTTGGATAAACAGTGCTCTCCCACCTCATTTCTCATCCTCCTTTTGTAATTTTTGTACTAAGCAAAGTCGCTGTAGGTACCAAAAAAATGGTCTGCTCTTTCAAAAGGCACACATACTTATTCGCCACTTAATTATTGTCTTACTTATGTTCATCTTTCAGATGTCATTGACCCTAGTTCCCAAAGGCAACGGCGAGCAGATGACGGTCCGGTTGAAGACGTCGAGCTCGAACTCCCTGTACAGCTTGTCGGCGCACGTGGCCGGCGCCGTCACCGCCACCGTGCGCGCGCGCGCTGAGCTGGAGGACAACTATACGGACCTGAGTTTCACGGTATGTCTTGTTATGTCACTGACGTTGGGCGCCAAATGTAGCTGAGTTTCACGGTATGTCTTATTATGTCACTAACGTTGGGCGCCAAATGTAGCTGAGTTTCAGGGTACTTCTTGTTATGTCACTGACTTTGGGCGCCAAATGTAGTTTAGTTTCACGGTGTATCTTTTAATGTTACTGACGTTGGGCGCCAATTGTAGCCGACTTTCACAATATGTCTTGCTATGTCACCAACATTGGGCGCCAGATTTTGTAATTAGATGGATTAGATTGTATGAAGTGTTACCACAGATTATATAATAGTTTTTCAGAACAGATATTTATCTCTTATAGAAAAAGCGTTTTCAAACCGATTTGAACACTACGCATAAAACAATTGACGCTCGGCCTTCTTCACCCCGCACGGCGAAGAAATATTATATAATACTGGCGATGGCGTGTACCTGTGGGCGCGGGATGTATAGGCAGCGGAAACCTTGGTAGCACCCGTAGAGACTTTTATACAGAGCACTTAAGTATATATAAGCGTCGCCTAGTGCGGGGACTAATGCTTTATGATTTTTGTAAAATTTACATTGTGAATATAAATAAATGTCTTAAATGTCTTATATACAAATCCCGGGACATTTAACTGAAACTACATATTCCATACTTTAGGCCCGAGGTTCTACGATATGGAGATAGTTATTTTCTTGGGAAAGGACATTTGACAGAAAAGTGGCAGAATAGGGAAGATGTTGTGCCCACTATATAAATTAAAAAAACAACAGTGCTAATATACAGTATGAAAATCCATATGAGCAGTGTTGGAATACCATAGACAACATTATAATGTATACTTTTTTAATATCACTCTCAGTCATCTAATTGACAGTTTTAAGTGCTGGAGTAGAAAATATATTAAAATCACGACATATTTCAGGTGGACATGCCCCAATCAAAAGGAAAGGAGTACTACTTCAAGTCGCGCGTAGACTCATACCCTGACCTCAGACGGGTGATGAGCGTGGACGCAGTCACCCCCATAAAGAGGATCAGCTCAATCAAAGGGGACACCGATTTTCTGTAAGTGATTTTACTACGAACTTAGGGCATAACTTTAATGGGTTTTTATGAGTTATTATCGACCTCGATTTAAATCTTCAGGGGTCGTACGACATTCTTTTGCATGTTAAAAATCTATCGAAATATCACGCCGTCATTTTCGTGCATTATTTGGCGTTGTTGACAAACAAAAGGCTATAATGAATAACAATCGCGATAACAGAAGACAATATTATGTATACTACATTCAAGTTTTTGTGCGCTGAAATATATTTTACAGTATTATAATCAGGGCCCGTAATTTACATGCCGATGACAGACAAATGACGTCAAGCTTCATACATCATGTTTTAGGTTTTACGTTCGAAAGAATAATGCTGTCATTGAATAGTGTCAAACTATTACGTTCAACGTTCGAACCTAACGTTGATATACGTTAAATAAATAAATAAATATAAATATTTTATGGGACAATCTTACACAAATCGACATAGTCCCACGGTAGCTATTATTAACTCATTTCTTATTCAAACATCCTGTGTGTTTATATACGTCATTATGTCGAAACCGGCATGAAAATGATGGGCCCTGATTATAATACAATGAATTGTGGCTGAGCCTTCTGTTGGGATTTATGACCCTTGTCAATTTTTATAGCCCTGTAGGGCTGGCATGCATTTCTAATATGTAAAACTTTTGTTTTAGTTTCGGCCCTAAAACTGGTTATCTGCTATGTAAATACGACTTACCAGACATGAAAGGAAATGGAGACCTCAAGTGGAGCTTCGTTCTCGACGACCTGTACATAAAGGTAACGTAACGTGTATATGGCGACCCTGTCAGATAGAGTTAAAACACGTTATCAGAACAAATGAACAGTCAAACTTTAAAGTGTTATTTTAAACGCCGAATTTCTTTGAAATCATGACGATTACTAAGGACTTCCGGTTGATACTCAAGATGGGGAGAAATCGTTTTTTGTTTTGTTACCCGTTTAAAGTTGTTTAGTGTTTAATATTGATAGCTTACTATGCAGTGAACTAACGAAGTGTGCAGCAAATAAGAAATTACTCTTGAAACGCGTGAAATCACACTTCGGTCATCAGTCGGTAGTTCAGGCCGCCTCGGGCTTAAAGAAAGCTGTCTTTGCCAAGCTAGGCCTCCACTGTACAGCGGCGCTCTAAGAGCCTACTTTTTAACTCACCGTACACTTGTAGGCCATGTGGCAAAATACCTTGACACTGGCGAAATTCTCCACTGAACAGCCAGTTTATTTTAAAAACTGAACTGACGTTGACTAAACACTTTTACAGTCTGTGCTATCAAAATCTGGGAAACTTAGATGGACTCTATAAGGAGAGCACGCTCAATGAAAAATTCTAAGCGGTTAAAAGGTTAAAGATTGCATGAATGTCTGTGTTCACTCACTACTGCACTGCACTTACTACTATTTACAATTAAACACTTCACTTGACAACTTATAACTCATTTATTCGAAATTCTATTTGACTATATATGTGACCGTGGAAAAATCTTAACACCGCGATGTAGCCGATGTAACAGCGCCATCTATCATGAAATTGGGCAACTAAACAAAACATTACTACATTAAACAGTCTGTGTGTTTGATGGCACGAACTCGAGTGTAACTCGTATTTGCGATTTACTGTACAGTCAACCAATTGGAACCCACTCAAATTGTAAATCAGATTGTAAGAAATCTCTTACTGCTTGTCATTCTCATATAGTTGAAATTCTACAGGCGTTAGGCAAACAAAACCTCAAGGACATAAAGAAAAGCATGGATTTGGACATTTACTTCGGTAACAGCACCACGCCGGAAGGACTCATGAAGAACGACGCTGGTTTCAAAATGGACCTCGACCATATTTGGCAGTAAGATTTATAGTAATTTATGTGTATATAATGAAAGGCACCAAAACTCGGGTGTATTTTAATGCCTAATTATTTACAGTTACATACACTGCTTTATATACACACATATCAGCTCTCCATGATGCTTTCAAATCGCATATTTCGACCGCCATTACGACGTTCATGAATGAATGAACTTTTCTGAGATTAAATTTTTGACATTTATATTTTTTTAACTCAGACGCGAACTAGAGCTAGCCCCAATTTTCATGTTGCATTGCAAACTTGCGAATTGCGTGCGACATTGTTTGCAATTGACACTTCGTTTCCAACTAAACGTCATCTCGACTGATATTAGAATAAAGATCAAATCAAATTTCCTTGCTTGTCAGAGATGTTTGAAATTTGAATAAATTATATACCTATTATATAACATTTTCACAGATAAGAAATTTGATGTAACAAAAAAGTTCTTAATTATGAGGGTCATTATATGCGGGTATTGAACTCATTATGATAATGGGTATATAAACACGTTTTATATATTCGTCGGTCGACTTTGTTTGAATTATGATTTCTTAGGCTAAACTTTACATACATACTTTTCGCTATAGAGCTCCCAACCTTAGTATTATTATCATAACAATATACTTTACCTAACTTTTATGAATTTCCCTACAGCCTGTCCCCAAACACTTAAAAGTCGAAATATAATTGACTAATGCCCATGTCCGTTTTATCTGAAACTGGTAACTTATAGATGTCAAAAAAATGCTTAACAGTTTTGACAAAAAACTTCCGTCGTCAAAGTCCTTTACGTCTCTTCTTAAGATCTCTAGACTCCATGGGACTTGCACACGTTAGTCTCATTTAAAAGGTTATTATAACTAATATTTGAAACGGGATAATTACCATGTATGTTTGTTTTATTGAGCACCCGATATTTCGACACTGTTGCAAGCGTCATGTTCACGGAGTAAACTGATGAGCTGCGAGTTTTTAGTTGTGATCTACCCACACGCCATAGCGATCTACCCTCTTAACATTACCCTCTTTACATGGTAATTATCCCGTTTCAAATATTAGTTATAATGCAAATGACCATGTTAGCTTAAAATCGTATATTATAACATTATTTTTCTCCAGAATCGGTGCCAACGCGTCGTTTGGGCTGGCTATGGACCGACGAATCAACCTCGCCATCAACGCGATCCTGCCGAAACCTAACTTGGACGTCCATACGATCTACGTCGATGGCAGCGTGACCGGTCCCATGGGCGAGGGCAAGGAGATAGTGGCCGAATATAGAACCGATGTTACTGGTATACTCACTGGATTGAGAGGCAACGTGAGTATTACTACTATAGTTTCTTCTAGCGAATCTAGCGATGCTCTTTTGTTGCGTTCTCGACGACCGACGAATTTACGACACTGCTTTATAAAAATAATAAGACAATATGTGTGTGTCATGAATTATTATCGTTAAATATGTATAAACTACGATTTAAAAAATGTAAAGCATTTACGTTCTATGCGCGTTGACATGTGTCAAAAAGTGGTTCTTAGACCCAAGCCCCCCGTCAAAACTGTGAACATCAAAGTCATAAACCAGTCCTTCACTTCCTTACCAAGTAAAGGAAGTGTCAAAAAGAGATGTCAACGGTTTTGCTGATCTCTTTTGATGCAATTCGTCCAAGCAGCCTAATTAAATACATCGTTGTAATTTGGTAGTCGGTATCAATGCATTACAAGTATTACAACTTAACTTGGTCGCATATTTTGATAGTAGATTATACAAATGTCGTAAGAGGCACGTAATTGGGTTAGACTTACGACATTTGAGAAATCCACTGCCAATTTCAAGGCCACTCCAAACTGTTGTCATTTGACCGTTATCGCATTACTTCCATGCTTTACTTATTCTTCCGTGCTTAGACCTCACAAAGCCACACCACAACTTCTACGAAAACTCATATCATTCAACTCACATAACCCTGTTCTGCCTAGATGGTCCTCCTCGACACCAACTTCGACGGCAACGCCACCCTAACCTGGACGTCCGAAGACCGGCTCCGCAGGACCATCAACAACGTGGTCAACTACCGGTGGTTGAACGCGACCCGCGAACTGCACTACGTACTGAACAGCCCGCTTTACATAGACGACTCCACGCTGAATCTGTACGGAATTTACGAGAAAGACTTCGTTCACGGATACCAGATAGTCAAGTTAGTATCTTTACAATGCATGTGCTCGAAAAGTGCGCTTTCTATGAAGCCAAATCGTGCGGAAAGTTGTACTTTTCCTCACGATTTGGCCGATGAAGCCAAAATCGTGCAAAAAAGTACATTTTTCTGCACGATTTGGCCGCAGTACATTTACTTTTCAATTTTTTTAATTTCGGACTTTGTTATCAGCCCGATACAAAAAGTATTTTCTATATAAGAAAACTATAAAAAAATATAATTTTTAGTATAATAATTAAATTACTGTCATGTAACAATTAAATTGTTTTGTCATGATATAATTTTTTATTTACTCGCACAATGCATAGTAAAACATTGTATGAAACACATGCGTAAAGATGATTTCCCGCACTTGTTGCATAAATAGCTATTTCCACACACTAGTACACTTTCTAGTACACTTGGTGTTGTAACGCGCAGGCGTATAGAGCGGTTAGATCCGATTTAGTCCCTTCGGGAGTTATGGATTTTAATACAATATAACTCCCGAGGTATTGTAAAATACTATTACTATTTTTATGACAGAGGAGAGATGCACTATCCGGGCACCAGCAAGGTGGGCGAGGTGGACATCCGCTACGGCGGCTTCCGGCACACGGACGGACACTTCAACGTCACCACGCCCTTCCAGAGGCTGCCCTGGCTCAAATCCATATTCACCGTAAGTCTAGTCTATTCTGTACAAATACAAATAAAATTAAAAAACATTTTTACAGTTGTTACTCTTTAACGACTAATGTTGATTACTTATAAAGTAATCTATTATGAAAGTAGAGCTTTTTAAAGACTTTCAAAGAAAATTATTTTGAACACGGTCAATTAAGCCATTTTTAATGTTTTACAAAAGTTATATTTTCTTAGAAAAAGAGTGTATATTGGTAGTGCTGGGAAGATACTCCTTTTTGCTAGTTATGTTAATGGTGACTACTAAAACCCCTTCTATGTTCGCAAATTGTGACGAACGGTTAACTACAGAACCCTGAGCGTGGCCCGACATGCTCTTGACCGGTTATAAATATTATAGGACATTCTTACACAAATTGACTAAGTCCCGCAGTAAGCTCAAGAAGGCTTGTGTTACGGGTACTCAGACAACGATATATATAATAAACAAATACATAAATGCATAGAAAACATCCATGACTGTGTTCATCACACAAATAAATGCCCTTGCCGGGATTCGAACCCAGGACCATCGGCTTAGCAGCCAGGGTCAGTACCAACTACGCCAACCGGTCGTCAAAAAAAATATATATTATAAATATATTGCCTGCATCCCACAACAAAATAAATAAACCTATTTAAATAGAATCCAATTTTCTTTCTAGGTAAACAACCAAGAGGAGCAGTCTGACAACCACGTGGAGCTGTTCTGGCCGAACAAGACAGCCACCGTTAACACTACACACACATACACAAAGCAGGCTGCTGGTTTCAAGCAGGCTGGCGTTGTTGCTATCTCCCTCCCGCTCGCGAGGCAACATCTCGTCAACACTGACTATGTCTACGTTCAAGGTAAGTTAGTGTGGGGTACTTCCCGCCTACACCTACACTACACTTATATAATTACATATTTACACTTATATAAAAACTTAACATTAATATATAAGGTGCTAACAAATTAGTCACGGATATTTTTACCGCTGATAGTACTCGGTTCTCGGAGTACATTTAGGTAACATCATAAGTTTTGTTATGTTTTTTTGGAGAAAACTAGGAAACAAATTTGCAACGTTAAAACACCGTGTTAGTGTGATTATTAAATGTTTGTTAAATTAAACATATTTTAGTACCTCTTTTACCTAACACCTAACTGACCACTTAACGTCAAATCAAATACTCGATTGTCAACGTCATGCTAAACTTTTGTCAGTTAAATTTGCACATGGTGATTATTTTTAGACGGAATTATAATTATTATTTTTGTTCGGTAAATGAAAACAAAAAAATTATATACAAAGGTTCTTTTTTTTCATTTTTTTTCATTAATTATACTTTAAAGTTAATTGTTTTAATACAATGTATTATCTCTTAAAATATCCGTGACTAATTTAATACATCTACATCTACCCATCATGTTTTCGTATCGTCCGTCAATTTTTGACGTGTCAACAAGCCGATCTCTCTTCTTTGTCGTATCCTCATGTCTGAGTGACGTGACGAGCTGGAACACTTCAGGAACGCTCTCCAAGCCGAACGGTTTTGGGCTTGGTGCATGCCTGTAACGTTGCTTTGGTCGCCGATATTATTCTTTCGACCCAACGCGTAGCCATACGGCCACTCCTTCTTGCCATACTTCCTGTGAGTATAAGCTTTTCCATACTCTCTGGAGACTTTAAAGAATTGACAGCAGTTTTTGACATGTGAATGACCCTGTGTCGGTTACGTATGTCGTGTTTTTTGCGACATATGTCAAGAGCTCTTCACAAAAGTATTAGTTTTTAATGGTAATAATTATGTTTTTATTCATAAATAACATGTTGGCGGCAAACAAGCATCCACAGCCAGCCCTCAAGTAAGCGGCTCCCGTAGCCCATAGACGCCAGTAATACCAGTAATAATGATGTTGACAATTGTCGCACCTGTCGCCGTGGTGAATGGGGCCTGGTGATATTTCTGAAATGATATTCTCAATCTTGATAAAACTATTCTATTTTTCAAAGGTGAAAAGGAAAGTACAGGCAACGCGACGGTGGACTTCGACCTGGAGCGTTTCGTCCAGGCATCCTTCAGGCAAATTCTGAGCAAGAGCGAACGACACCTTGATCTGGCCACCACGGACATTGAAGTCGTCAATGACCGTATGCCGGTCGGCGTCAAGTATATACATGAGTACGATGACACTGGGAACACTGTAAGTACTTAAAATCGCAAATGGAACTTACGATGTAAACAAAAGGCATCATATAATAAATATTATAGGACAATCTTACACAAATCGACCTAGTCCCACAGTAAGCTCAATAAGGCTTGTTTTGTACTAAACGATATATAAAATAGATAGATACTTATAAATACTTAAATACATAGGAAACATCCGTAACTCAGGAACAAATATTTATGATAAACACACTAATAAATGCCCTGACCAGAATTCGAACCCGGGACCTCCTGCTTCGTAGGCAGGGTCACTAAAAACTAGGCTAGGAGGCCGTTCTGGTCAAACAATATACATACATACAAATATCTGTGAGCTGTAGACCTCCCAAAGTGGTACTGGCTCAATGGTCGTAAGCGCCTTTGACTTTGGTTTTTATTTTTTATGGCGCTTGGGAACTTTATTCCAATTCCCGCCATTTTGAAAAAATCCAAAAACTGAATTGACTAAAACTTGCTTACAAAATTTCACAAGAATTAGTTGATAAATGCGACCTGTAGAGGAGAACAAATGGACAGACACACGAAAGCATTTCTGCCTAAGCTGAAACGACATACATACATACATACAAACGATGGATTGACCAAGTACACTAGGAGAACATACGTTCGAAAGGGAATTCATTCTCTCTCCATTTTTTACGATACGTGCATGAAATATATCAAATGTTTCCATATGTTCAGGATGTAAAACAAGCAACAGTGTTCCACCTGAAGAACGCCACTCGATTCAACGTGACCGGTGTGATGGACGTGTTCACATACGAAGCTGGCAAGAACCTCAAACTGACTGCCATCCACGGTAACAGGACATTGACCTTCGAGAACGAATATGAAGCTATCGACAAGGATCTCAAACAGGGCAGCAAGATTAAGTGGGCGCCCGATACGTGGATCAACTACGACATACACGTCACTAATATGACCTCGGTATGTTGTTTTTTTTATTTGTAGTCTTTAGGGTGCTTCGGGTTGGCAGCCAGGAGAGTTTCTCTAAAAAAATAAGTTATAAGCTTGTTTCAACATCTCATGTTTATAGTGGCAGGGTCGCCATGTAAGGTTTAGGTTCGGAATGGATTTTTGACTTTAGAGAGCAAGTGCCTGACAAAAAGTGGATTAAAGACGATTTGTTTGTCGTTAATAAGAAATTATAGAATAGAATAGAAATTATCTATTAGATTGACAATAAAAATTTAATCTATTTGCATTTTATACAAAATGGATGCCACTCCGCATATGCCGATGGCTAAGACACAAGATACTTAGCCATGGCGCTCGTTTTCAGGACATCCATGGACTAGGACTTCGAGTCGTTAAGATTTTATCAAATATAACGTAACCTGTTTTTTGAGACTTTAACTTCCCTTCCTTTATATCCAATCCAATACGCCCTTGGCAAGGTCGCCATGTATGATTGTACTTATGGATAGAACGGTCTATAATCGCCGATTTATATTTATTATTTGAGATATTTTATTAGCAATCAAAGTAATACAAACTTAAGTGTGTAAAATTATACTGATTCCTATCTATTTTTTTTTCCTAGGCGGAGACAGAATCACAACAGCTCATAATGAACGTTTGGTATCCGCTTCGCACCTTCAACCTCGTCGGCATATACCGACTCCAAGACACGCTGCTCGACGGCAAAGCTGTACTCAACTGGAATGTTCGAGATGAAAATAAAACAGCTGAGTTAAGAGGAAAATGGGAGAACCCGCCGACAGAGGAGGGTAATTTGCACGAGGTTGATTTGGCGCTTGCGCATCCCTCTTTCAGAAAGGTTAGTTAACTTATTTATTTTATTTTATTTTATTCGGAGAACCAACAGCTATAATCATAAATTAAACATTGATGATGGAAACAAAGAGCCAATTATAGGAACTCATTATAGGAATTATAGAAACTCATTATTTATGACGATATTACGATGTTTAATATCTACAATGTACAATCGAAACGCTTGTCTCCTTAAGATATATATGTATTTAACATATATTGCACAAAAGAAAATGTTGACATATAAAGGTGTACTTAATGCCATAAAGCGTTTCCTATGTCAACCATCACCATATGTCAAAGATGAAGGTAAAAAAACATTACGGTATACTTTGTTCTATTTGGTTGCCAAACAATGATTTCTTAGAAATAAAGAAAAATTGGAGCAGAATCGTCTGTGAATAATACCAAAAGAAAATTGGGAAAATTCATGACCTGGAGCTGGACTCGAACGCGACTCGCCAGAGTCCCAGATTCGCGGGTTGAAGTCCTTCCGGGGTTAAAATTTATCCCCTTTTCTTTTGGTATCGCAGACGATTCTACTTAAAAATTATAGACACCGACATATTACTCCTACTTTCTTTCAGGACGTCACCCTAAAAGGTACCTACATGACGACCCCCTCCGTCATGTCGAACCTATCCGTCGAGCTCCAATACTCAGACTACGACAACGAATATCTCCGCCTCCGATCCATCCTCACCGACAACTCGAACGGACCTATCAGGGACTACAAGTTTGCCCTTAAGTGCACCCACCCGTCCACCAACCTAGACTTGGATATGAAATCGGATATTAATATTCACAGTCGGTGGTACTATCTGAACAATTACTATAAGCTGCAGAAGGATCTATTTAATGAGAAGCTGCGGAGTACCACGTTTTTGGTTGATATGAATAAGAGCTCCGTGCAATGGGAGGTATGTTTTTTAATAGTATTTTTGCTACTCCAGCATTTCAATCTAGTAATTGACTGACTGACAGAGAGATTTAAAAAGTATGCATTATAACGTTGTTTATGACGTTGACGTTGTTGTGTATGTTGTTGTAGTATTTGACATGAAAAAATATTCATTTTAATTTTAATTTTATTTTATTAATAAACAATTGTATTGTATTTTATTGATTAATTTAAATAAATGAAATTTTGAATTTTTATAAATTGTACCTAAATGTGAATTATTTTTGAAAATTGTTATTTAATCTTATTTTTACTTTCTTTGACGTGTATTGTATGTGTGCATTTACGAAATAAATGAATATGAATATGAATATGAATATGGTATTCCAAAAGAACATCGCTAAGCGATGCTCTTATGGATTTTCATACAATCATCATCATCATCATCATCATTTCAGCCGAAAGACGTCCACTGCTGGACATAGGCCTCCCCCAAAGATTTCCACAATTTCATACAATATTACAACAATATTTTTTTTTAGTGGTATAGGTGGCATTCGACAAATTTCATATTCTGCCTCCATTTGAGACTTATCGCTATTTTCGTCGTCAAAGAAAAACTAGTGTATGCAACAGCTCATAATTGGTACTGGAAATTCTCGGGTCCAGCGACCCTCGAATCTTAAGTACATACCCTTATTATATCACTGTTGCATACTAAAAAAATCTATTTAGTCCGTCTTTTAGACTATAACAAAATATTGTACACGTATTTTTTCTATTGTTCGCCAAATCAAAAATGACGAAAATACAGTGCGTTCAAGTTTCGCGTAACGTCACTATTAGGTACAATTTTTACCTAGTAGTGACGTCACCAGCCCCCACCCCGGAACTTTGATGCTATTTATCTTCGTCATTTATATAAAAAATGAAAAAGGAAAAATAGGTGTCTAATCATTTTCGATAATCTAACTGACGGACTAATTAGAATGATAGTTTTTCAATCTAGTCGTATTTTGATAATCAATAAAATTAAGTACCTAGTTTTAGTAACTAAATCAACTGGTATTAGTTGAACGGAAAGCCCTTTTCCGTGAACTAAAATCCGTTCTGAAAACCCCATGTCCCTCATAAGGGATAACGGGATACCATCATCACTACACTAAGAGCGCATTAAATTTAAAGTCACTAAATAATTTCGCAATATTTTCAGCGAGCTAACGAAACGTACTATTACAAAGTGAACGGTAAATGGGACCTCACGTACCCGGACTACCGCGTCTTCGTGCGCGTCAACAAACCCACTGGGAATGATACTGGACTTGCAACACTCTCTATGAAGGATAAGAGCTTGATTGGACACTACAACAGTACTGATGGTAAGTCTGTCTCTCTCTAACATACCCAGCTCGGACTCTCTCTCTCTCTCTTGTCTCTCTCTCTCTAACATCTCTAAAGTGGCGTGCTCTTGTGTCAGAGGCCAAGACGTTTTATTTTTGGTCGCTGAACCATCGCAGTTAGTTACTTATTTACAAGCCTGGGCTTATTTTAGTTAATTTTGTTATCCGTCCGTCCGTCCATCCGTCTGTCTGTCAAGACCCTTTATGGGAATAAAAATATATATGGTATTTTGTCTAGGGATTTGGGAAATTTGGCAAAAAGCAAGAGCTTGTAGCACAAGTACTGGAGAAAATCCGAAAACCGTATAATTGCCGTGCACTGAGAATTCCGTGCCACCAGTATTTTTAGTCCTACGAAGCTATGAATACAGCCAAAGTGCTAAAAATATGTATACACTGGCTATATTCATATTTTCCTAGTTAACTGTACCTAGGGTAATAAATGGGGGGCGGGGGCATCCTTTGTGCGGAACCCTCGGTGGCCGAGTCTGACTCGCACTTGGCTGGTTTTAAATCTATATGCATCCCTTTTTTTCGAGTGGCAATACAAGCGTAAGAAAAAGACAGCATTACTCGCTCTGACAATTTACAAATAAGAACAGGTCATAGTAGACTATATTCTTAATTCCAGATATATCGTACCACGTAGTCGGCATGATCGTCGACACCCGTTCAGCGAAGATGAACGCCTGGCGCAACTTCGACGACGTCACCACTGTCGACCTGGCGTCCTACATCCGCCTCAACCACTCCCGCCTCCTCACCAGCTCCATCGTCTGGAGACCCACCATCTTCAGCGAGGTCAAGGCATCCGCCGTCTACGGTCTCAAGTACATGTACAGCCAGGTTAATGAGACCCTCGTCATTTTGAAAGAAGCTCCAATGGAATCCCATTTAGCGCTTAGAAACATTTGGAATGACGCTAAACCAAGGATACGCGATTTCCTTGACGATTTAAATGATCTACACGTAATAAAAGATGATTTAGACACGTTTGAGCTGTACTTAAATGATTCCTACAACGCCAACGACTTTTATGTCAAAGACGTAGTTGAGTTTACCTACTACGTGCTCGATGAAATGGCTATAAGGAACCATTTGGAGAGTCTCCCAGGCATAGTCAATGATATGTGGGGTATGATGGGAAACACCAGTCAATCCATCAAACAGAGCTTAACATACGTAGTAGACACAATCAAAATGGCGTATTCGAATTTCTTGGACTCCGCTAATAAGTTTTTGGACGCTGATTTCATGGATCTGGTATCTTCAAAGCTGGAAGCGATGATAATGCAATATGATACTTTCGTAAGAGACTTGCATATGAAGTTGTTAGAATATTGGGAGTCGACTTGGGTGAATGCGACCACTAGACTGGCTAAATACTGGCATCAGTTATTGAAGTCGATGGAGCCACTGTTCTTTAAAGTCTTGCATTATACCGAGTCGTTTGTGTTTACTGTGTGGAGGGGGATTATGGATTTCTTCTATAAGCGACAGCAGGAGTTGACGGACAATCATTACTTCAACTATGTGTCGACGTTTGGACAAGAGATGGACAAGTAAGTTTGGTTTTAATACAGATTATATAATAGTTCATCATAATACATTGAATTCCGAATGAAGCGATGGATTGTACACTAACACTAGCTAAAATAATCCTGAGCGTAATGAAGGATTCAAGCGTTAACGCACAGGTCGAAATAGTTTCGATACCGTGTGACACATACTGCTTTTCACACCAACTAAGAGGAAATAAACAAAATCGAAAACAGCATCATACCAACACCACGATGCCACTAGTTAAAACCTGAAAAAGTAAAAATGTGTAGTCCTTGACCAGAAAAGTGCCACTTTGTTCCCTCCCGGCAGGGACGAAAAGTGCCACTTTGGTCCCTGCTAGCTTGAATAGAAAAAAACCTTTTTATGATTCAGTTTAGGACCTACACTGAATCGCGTTAAGACGTCATGGTAAGGGCCCTGGTTTAAATATATGTCTATCTGTCTCAATGTTTCGAGGGCCTTATTAGATTTATGATTTAAATTATGATTTTTGTTGTTCGCTTGCCTCCTAACTGTCAGTTTGTAATTTTTTTTGGGAAAACTAAGCTTGATCATTCTTACAGAATATATAAGGACTTGACAACGAACGACCTCCTAACCAACATCAAGAAGTACAGCAACAAATTCTGGAACGTGATCTGGGGCAAGATCGAGAAGTACATTCCGTTCAAGGAGGAATTTGTTCAACTGTACGAAGAGTTCAAGAACGGCTGGGCCAACTTCATGAAGACTCCGCAAGTCGTTTATGTGAGGGAGAAGGTGAGAGATATGTTTTGTTCTTTTTTGTTTTGAATAAAATGAATACAAATATTGGTGATGTAAAGGGTGCTGTTTAGGGTTCCGTAGCCAAAATGGCTTGAACGGAACACTTATAGTTTCGACCAGTGCGTCTGTCCGTCCGTCCGTATGTCACAGTGGTTTTACTCAGTAAATATATAGCATATGGTAATGATATTACAGCTAGATGTGTATATTGTGTGCCGCTACTTAGTTTTGCCTATAAATTCCAAAATAAAATGTGTTCAGTTACATGTATGGGGCGCCCCCATACATGTAGTGACGGCACGGAACCCTCAATTATGCGTAGTTTGACACGCACTTGGCCGGTTTTTTGCTCCTCTTTTGTTTGTTCAGCTCTTTACAATACTGTTAGAAACTTTGTTAATCCCATCAGGGCATAGTATCAATGTTTTTTGCTGACAGTACAAGGAAGCCTACGTCCGTCTCAAGTGGTGGTACGACTACTTCATGATCGGCGAGGCGTGCGACAAGATATTCGACATCGTGTACGACAAGGTCACCGACTTGGCCAAGACCGCACTGCAGTATGAAGAACTGTAAGTATACAATTATCGTAGGTCACATAATGCGCCCTGTGACCCGGGCAATAGAATCTACGGTATCTCCTGCACTATATTCTCCAACAAGGCGACTAAAAGGACTACCGGGTCGGAGATGGTAGCAACCAGGGAGCACCGTCCAAAACAAAAGGTAATACCCACTGAGGCGTGACGCAGGGGCGGCACTGCTGCGTTCCCATCCCAGGGTCGCCATGATTGAGTCGAAGAGGTTCAACTGGGATTTTTAGTCGGTGAGAGTACTATATGAATATGATGGAAAAATTATTTTCATCTTGGGTATTTACACATATGAACCTTGATATAAAAATAAATAAATAAGCCTTATATTACCTACTTAAAAATTACAGAACATTTTTGTTTAAATATCTTTCTAAGTCTAATTTGAAAAATATTAAGCATAAGCATAGGTCTTAATATCTAACACTTTTTTTCTTCTAATTAGTAATAAACTAGGTAAGAACCCCTCGCTACTCGAAGGTGAAGGCCTCCTCTAGTGACTTGCAAAGGTCTCTTTCGTTACCTTTCTGAACCCATTGATCGCCAGCTACTTATACGATTTCGTCAGTCCATCGCGTTTTAGGTTTCCCTTGTTTTCTGGTTCCCCTTGGCCCTTTCCAAATGGTTAGTCAGTAAGTCCATCGGTTGGCTGTCATCCTGGCTACATGTCCTGCCCAGCCCCACTTTAATTTCTTACAATGGCAAATGGCATCAGTGACATATTTAAACATAATTATTAAACGGGTCTAACGCGACAATTATGTTTAAATACTTATGTGTTCAAATCGCGAAAGTTTTAAATGGCATCAGTGACGTTTGTTTTTTGTCTTATTATTTTCTTCTTGAGTATTTACACTTATGAACCTTGATATACTATCTAGTATTGTTAAACGTGACCTCTACAAATATGTATAACACTCATGATACATACGGGTTATAAAAAGGTTCCAATTGTTCTTTTTTTGACCTGTAAAAAGTACTGACTGTACCTGTTGTCAATCAATTCATTTTCCACAAACAAAAAATATATTTGTTAAAAAAATTTGGAACCTAAATATCACAGACTCTAATAACCAACGATTGAAACATCTACGTTGTACATAATAATATAATATAATACTCTTTAATTTCAGGCACCGTACACCGAAGACCAACTTCATCTTCGATCCCCGCAAAGGCGAGATCCTTCTAGAACAGAAGCTGCCCATGTCCTGGCACGCCTTCAACCGGAGCCCCGACTTCACAGAGATACCAGAGTACCGCGCCGTGAGGGACTTCATGGACGAGTGGTTGACGACCAATAAGAGCATCTGGTCATACTACTACGAGATACGGCCGTATATGGATATTAACAACGTCATGCCGCCGTTTGCTGGTAAGACTCCTCTATCTATCTAAACAACCAACTGCTGGACTAGACCTCCCCTCCATAGGTAAGACTCCTACCGCCTTGATACTATACTACTCTAGTGTACCCGAGTATAGAGATATCTGACTATCTGAGTACAGTGCCGTGAGGGACTTCATGGACGAGTGGTTGACGACGAATAAGAGCATCTGGTCATACTACTACGAGATACGGCCGTATATGGATATCAACAACGTCATGCCGCCGTTTGCTGGTAGGACTCCTACTACCCTGGTACTGGTTACTATTGCTCCAGCACACCCAAGTACATAACTACTGGAGTACTGCGCCTGCACATACGACTGTATGTAAATATCAACAACGTCATGCCTACGTTTGCTGGTGAGAACTCCTCTGACAATGTATATCCAACTTCTAGGAGTACAGTGCCGTGAGGGACTTCATGGACAAGGCGTTGACGACGAATACGTATATGGATATCAACAACGTCGTACCGCCGTTTGTTGGTAAGACTCCTACTGCCATGGTACATTTACTTCTGCAGTATATGGAGTTCTTAGATTATAGAAATACCGGAGAACCGCGCCGTGAGGGACTTCACAGACTAGAGGCTGATGACTAACAAGAGAGACGGAGAGAGACATGCCTCCGTTCGCAGGTAACAATAATCCCTCACTATGCTGGGCGTCACATAAAAAACCAAATGACCCTAAACAGAGTGTGTGCAAAATTTCATTTTAATCGGAGACCGGGAACTGTGTCAAATTAAGATTCCAAGATTTTATTACATACATAGTTACAAGTGAAGCTAATAAAAGCGTGTTAAAATAGGCCACTTTACTAACTGCTATTAAGAGGACTGACTGACCAGCGTCAGCGCAGTCTTTAACTCGTTTTCCAAACATGCCTTCGATTCTTACCAAGTTGTTTATTCCAGGTATGGCCATGATGACCGGCCAAGGTACCCTAGTGACCTTCGACAAACGCGTGTTCACCATATCTGAGCCAGGCACCTTCCTACTGACGAAGGACTACAAGCAGGGCAACTTTACAGTGCTTATAGAGAGCAACGAACAGGGACGGTACAACTTGGTCATACTTACTAAGAAGAACTTGATACACATCGATTTGTATAAGGAGGTAAGACTTATTCAATCAGGCTAATGTATTGAAATTAAATACTTTAGAACAGATTAAATACGCAGCTCGAAAATACGCAGCCGCCGCGGCAGGACGCATGACTCATGAATAAGGGACACGGACTGTTCCGAAACATGTCGAGCTATTTTCGACTTTATTGACGTGAGTAACCCGATATAAGTATTTTAACATGTCTGATACTCACTGGTGTTTTTTAATTAAAACACACGTATAATTTATTACTTCACTCTGAATTTAACATTTACTTATTTGTTTAAGAAACAAGCAGTTTTTTTCTAGTTATATATAACAATGGAGCTAAATAACGTATTTACTCCCCATTTTAACCCTCTTGGGATTTAAAAAAATACCCTTGCTAGGATTTGAACCTAATGATTTCAAAGTAGGTTTCTGCCTAAAAGTCAAAAGCTTAGATTGACTGACGTAAAAATATAGGCAATAAGTATTTCCAACAAAAACAAACTAAACGACTTAACCCTTCAATGCATGAATTAACAGTATTGATCCTAAAACATCCTAAGTGACAACCAAATTCATTTCAAATTAAGAACTTACGACGATATGAAAAACTCTACATTCCAAGAGAACTTGATTGTCACTTGTCTCGTTACTTAAAAACTCAAATGAAAGGATTTTTCAGCAAGTATCAATCGGGCGGTCAGTGCCACTGAATCTACCCGCCGTCATAGATGAATACGTAGTGGATCGCCGCACGGAGACCCTCACAGTGGAGTCGCAGAACGGTCTCGACATACAGTGTAACTTCATGTTCCACACCTGCAAGCTGCAGGTCACAGGTACGGACATATATGTGCTGAGGATCTATTGGAGGCAAATGCTTGACATGCTGCGGCACCGAACATACGGTTTGGTCTTCTGTTATTAATTATATTCTATGTGATTGGCAGGCTGGTACTACGCATCCCTTGGAGGCCTACTCGGCACCTACAACAACGAGCAATACGATGACCTGCAGCTCTCCAACAACACTTTCACCACCTGCATCTCCGACCTAGGCCACAGCTGGAGTCTAGAACCTTCCACCGGCCTCGCTGCAGTAGAAAACCACGAGGCCAAGAATTACACGGCGTGCGAGAAGTTCTTTAAGAATAAGGTGTCGCCGCTGCATCCTTGCTTCGCTGTGGTAAGTTACTATCCAATAATAAGTCCGCCTTTACTAGCGGCATATAACACCCACAGCTGAAGTCTAGAACCTTCCACCGGCCTCGCTGCAGTAGAAAACCGCGATTCCAAGAATGAAACGGCTCTATGTAGTTGCTCACTTTATAGAGTATTTATAAATGATGTTTTTCTACTCCAGCACTTCCATCTGTCAATTAGATGACTGGCAGCGATATTTAAAAAGTATTCATTATAACGTTGTCTATGGTATTCTATAAGAACACTGTTCCTATGGATTTTCATACAATATATTAGCACTGTTGTTGTTGTTTTTTTAATTTCTATAGTGGGCACAACATATTCCCTACTCTGCGACGTTTCTATATTTTGGTTATTACGCTATTTTAGATGTCGTAGAAAAACTAGGGTATGCAACAGCTCATAATTGGTTCTTAAAACTGTCGGGTCTATTATTACAAAACCTCACAATCACTGTTGCATAAACTACTATTCTATCTATTTTTGTATGTAAAAAAATTGTGTATTTTATAAAAAAATTCAAATATTATTTATCGTCTCTATCCTTTTCCGAAGTATATCATACACGTGATCCAAATTTAGCATATGAATCCTTTTTAGAGACCTTTAATTTACTATACAACCTTTGTTTTCCCAAGAAAATCATCACTATTAAGACCAATAAAAGGGTGAAATGGATTTCCCGTGGCATTAAAGCATGTAGTAAAAAACAGAGAACTTTGCTATGGCAATACAGACATTCACCGACTCGAACGAATAAACTTCTGCTAAAGGAATACTTGCGCAGATATCGAAAAATCATAAGATTAACTAAAAAAGCTCAAAATAATTATAAAATTAATACTTTTGATAATAAGGCAAAGACTACATGGCAAATTATAAACAACAATAAGATGAATTTACCCAAAGAAAGCATCTCGAAAATTAAGAAAGGCAATGATTTACTCACCGATCCAACCGAAATAGCAAATACACTTAATGGTTATTTTATTAACAGACCTAATATTTCAACACATGATAGACCAGAGCCTACCAACATAGATTTTAATCCACGTACCATGTTTATGACTCCGACGTCAGCCCAAGATGTTAGATTTATAATTCGTTCGTTAAAAAACACAAAAAGCGTTGGTTATGACAAAATTAACACACATATCCTAAAACAAGTTGATGATGTAATAGATAAACCTATAAGCTACATAATTAACTTATCAATTAGTGCTGGCACATATCCGGAAAGTTTAAAAAAGACCATCATAACTAAACTAAACAATAAATAAATAAATAAATAATAATAAATCATAAAACCAATATTTAAAAAAGGCGATAAATATGATCCACAAAATTATAGACCAATAGCTCTCATTCCTGTATTTGCAAAAATCTTTGAAAAAGTAATTTATCAAAAACTATACGACTACTTCGATAAACATAACATTCTATGCAAAGAACAAAAGGGTTTTAGAAAGAACATCACTATTAACATGGCTATATTCGATTTAATAAAAATAGTAATAGAGAATGTAGACAAAAGAGTACCGGTTTCCGCATTGTTTACTGACATGACTAAAGCTTTTGAATATGTTGATCACAGGATATTGCTTCACAAATTATATAGGTACGGAATACGAGGTAATGTACTAGATCTCATTGAATCCTACCTCAAAAATCGCCCACAATATACTGAAATCACTAGGATTTGCCAAAAAAGTAAATTAGAAAAAATATATGTCTCAAACGAATCTCATATGCAATATGGCGTGCCACAGGGCAGTGTACTTGGCCCTCTTCTATTCTTGATCTACACACACACACACACACACACGACACACACACACACACACTTGTTCTACATTAATGATTTTCCAAGTCAAGTTCATCATCCTATGATCATGTTTGCTGACGATAGTACCTCGGTTATAAGTTCCAATAATAATATTAATTATGAATATGATATCAATTTAGTTTTAAAGGAAATGATAACATGGCTTGATAATAACAATTTAATAATTAATCTTAACAAAACAAACATCATGCAATTTCACCAAAGAACAACTGTTATTGATTTGAATATTAACTATAATAGCAACACAATAGAAAGGGTAGCTGTAACAAAATTTTTAGGACTAATCATCGATGATCAACTTACATGGAAAAGCCATGTAGAACATGTCTGCAAGAAAGTAAGTAAATCTGCCTTTGCACTACAGAAACTTTCAAATGTAGTGGATAAGACAACGTTATTAACTGCATACCATGGCATTGTAGCTTCTACATTAAGATATGGTGTTATTTTTTGGGGTAACTCAGTCCATAAAGAAGTTATTTTTAAAGCCCAGAAAAAATGTATACGCGCCATAAGTGGTATTTACTGGCCGGAAAGCTGTGTGCCATTTTTTAAATCACTAAACATCATAACATTTCCATCACTATATATATATGAATTAGCAAGTTTTATTAAAAGCAATCCACAAATATTCAAAATGTCATCACAGCAAAACAGATCAGCTATACGTACACAATACCTTCATAATATATGTTATACTGAACACAATACTGCACTCTTTGCCAAGAATATGCTAGGAATGGCACCTAAGATTTTTAATAAAATCCCGAATTCCATCAAATCTCTGAAAGTCGACCATTTTAAAGTAAAGCTGAAAGCATATTTAATTACCAAATGTTATTACTCACTAAATGATTTTCTAGAAGAACAGTAAACCCTCATAACAATTTCATAATGATGTGAATTGTTACTTATTGGAAAAAAACCAACATTCATAGGTTTTAACTGTTACGTGTTTTTTTATTTTATTTTATTTTAAGTACAAAGATTTAAATGTCTGATCTCTTAATACTTATTACTTAGGTAATAAATGTTATAAACATTTGTACGCCAACAGGCAAAGCACAGAGCCCTGTGATATTAGTTTTAAGACCTTGACTGTATACTAGTAATATTAGTCTTCCACCTGTGTTTCACAAATAAAATTTTACTTTACTTTACTTTACTTTACTTTAAGCTTAAACATAGCCTTAAAATTGTTACAATTTTAGTCCTGGTGCAAAGATTGTCAATCGCGATTCAGCGTGGCAATGCCGCAAGCATAATGGGCACTTTTGCACCAGGGATGACACGGGGCGGTTTATTTGACTAGTGCTATGTGTTTGGCACTGTTTAATTGTGTCTTAGTTTTTTCTGACTGTATATATTTTGAAAACAAATTAATTTTGAAATTTCCAAAATAAAATTCCAAATGTAACCTCATTGCTTTTAGTTATATTTATTGTTCGTTCTAACTCGAAGTTAATGCCAACAGATCGACGCTGCGCCGTTCCTATCCGAGTGCCTCTCCGGAGTCGAATCCTGCGCACTGGCCTCCGTGTACATGGAGCTGTGCGCGCAGCAGCACATCCCTACACACATCCCCGACCACTGCGTGCAGTAAGTGTGGCTTTCCATGCAACTCATTATTTTCATACATGTAACATACCTGAAGCACAGCGTAGGGATGTATTCCATACAGAGGTAACTTCATACACGGCCAGCGGCTCGGCTCGGTGGTCGCGCTGAGGCTCAGGGTTGTCAAAAACTATGCGAAAGATATTACAGTCTGATTGGCAAACTAATTTCCATTTTACACCCCTTAAAATAGACCGCATTTCCTCCCCGCCTCCTTCCCCGCGCGCCCCCCACCGACGACCTAGAAATCGGCGGAGTTAACCCACTGTATGGAGTACATCCTTACGCTGTGGCTGAAGTAAACGCAGTACAGTAGTGTATAAAGTTTTGCGAACGTATTTACACGGAAACACCCGAATGTGTCATACTATTTCAGTCAGTCAATAGGGATGACGACTAGGTTGGAAAACTATCATTCTAATTAGTTCGTCAGTTATATTAACTAAAATGATTAGACACGTATTTTTCCTTGCTCTCTATAAAGTAATACCCTGTACTGCACGAAACACCATATATCTAGAACCCATCATACCACTACCTTTATCATACATTCAAACCTACTAAACCAAAATCTCAGACAACTGCACAACAAATACTGGGATGGTCTGGATACATGTAGGCATACCAAGGAAGTCCTACCAGAGCTAAACTAGAAGCTCACAAAAACTCTACTGAGGACGCCTCGACATCATCTACGGAAAATAGTAGGACTACTCACAGGACACAACACACTAAACAAACACTTACACAAAATGGGCATCACAGAGCATGTATGAAAAAGAAGAAACAACAAAACATATTCTCCTAGAATATTAACAGATAAAAGTGAACAGGGGCAAATACTTAGTGATTCCCGACACACGAAAAGATGCAGTTTGCAACCTTAAAACGATGATAGGTTTCGTAGACGAACTAGAGTGGTTAGAGTAGAGCTACCTCGCTATCACGCAAAAAAAGGCCCAATGGATGTCGATTACGGAAAAGGCTTAGGAAAACTAACTAAGTAACTAACTAACACCCACTTGCACCAACTGGGGTTAGCCCCTTACCCGGTTTAGCTGTAACTCCGGGTTACGTGGCTAACCTCGGGTGATGCAAGTCCTAACTGTACTAACAAGAGATAATTTTCAGATGCACGGCCCCGCAAGGCGAAGTCGTGGAGGAGGGTATGGGGTACACGCTCAAACACGTTCCCAACTCCACCGACGTAGTCTTCGTACTGGAGTCCCACAGCTGCAACAAGAACCTCAGGAAGAAGAAGAACATGGACCTGTTTGTGGAGGCGTTTGAGCTCAAACTGCAGTCCGCTGGGCTCTTTGACAACAGGTAACATCTACTGGGTCAAGGCTGGTTCTACCAGTGCGTAACTTGAGCGATGTAGTCTTCGTACTGGAGTCCCACAGCTGCAACAAGAACCTCAGGAAGAAGAAGAACATAGACCTGTTTGTGGAGGCGTTTGAGCAAATACTGCAGTCTGCTGGGCTCTTTGACAACAGGTAACATCTACTGGGTCAAGGCTGGTTCTACCCCTTGCCTGTCCAAACAGGCAAGTTGCCTGTGGCCGTACTCTAAGTACAAGCTTCATCACTTAGTGATTCCATAAAAACCAAACTTAGGGGTTCCGGAAAAGAACATGTAACACTACACCAGCTCATCATTCATCATAGCTCAATCTCTCAATCGTCATTCATTACAGGACCCTTTATCCGATATATCCCGACAAAATCGGGGATAGGTAAATTCTTATAATATTCGATCGCACTGCCTTTATTTTAAAATGATGATCACTTACTTTAGTATAGCGTCACCCGAATTTTGCCACGTTTTATATTTTAGAAGGTAAAAAAAACTAGAAAGAATATGCACTTTAATAGCATGCTTGCTTTTTTTTTGTTTGTTTGTAAGTTTAGTTTAAGTGTGTTTTTTTTTTGTATTAAGGTAGTCAATAGTTTGTAGTTAGTTTTTTATGGATTTATTGTAATGTATTATTTATTTTCAATGTGTTTAATTGTAATTAAAATTCGTACTGAGAAATTACTTTATTACAAGAAACTTGCAAGGAACTTATACGTAATATAAATGGCTATACACTTTAATAGAACATATTAAACTGCATCATATAATTAAACTATCGTAAGTCATGCTGACATTACATTGCATCGGTTCAAACTCACGTATTTTTATCACAATAGGCGTGACATGTTTCGACTGCTTCGGGCAGTCATCGTCGGACACCCAATGACTGCCCGATGCAGTCGGAACATGTCACGCCTATTGTGTTTCAACCGTTGCAATTTAATGTTATAAACTGCATATTCTGTTTTAAAAACAGCGTAATTTATGTACAATTCATTTATTTGGGTACACCATTAACTGCATCCCCAGACCACATTTACAAATTCTCATGTGTCATCTTCAGCTAAGCACTCTCCATCATACAGCTTGTGTAAGTCGTTCGGCTGCTTGGAGTAGTACTGCCGGCAGTTCAACTGGCAGGCGCATTCGTACGTCTCGTGGTCGCTCCCGCACACCGGCTGGTTGCATTTGAACCAGTTGCAGTGGCATTTTCCTTTCAGCGTGGCGTTGATGGCGCCGAATGTCAGTAGAGCCACTGGAAAATACATATTGTACAGTGTCCGATCGAAACTGGTTTTTACCGATTTTTTTTTTAATTTTTTTAAATAGTTGAAGCCGCCAAATGTTTTTTTTTTGGGATTATGAACCATGAGATCATGGACCAAACAGTTTTTAAGCTAAACAAATAAACAAAGGGAATGTGAGTGAAACGATGAAAAGTATGGCACTTTGAAGGGTTTTTGTTATATGAGTTTTTTAGAAGAATTAGCAAAACACGTGTGCCTTATTTTTTCATGTTCTCCAACATATATCAAAACTAGTAATAACAACGCAGCTTGTTTGAACAAAACTCTCTACAGAAGTTAGAGGGTTTCGTCACTTTTCCGTATTTTGGAGGACCATTTCTCCCAACAGGTTGAAATTAGGCAGCGAAAAATAAATACGTGTCAGCTATTTGTGACTATATAACATATATAAAAATCAATCAAATCGGAGCCGGACAGACAACCCTTCCTTGTAAGTCCCGCAGTAAGCTCAAGAAGGCTAGTGTTACGGGTACTCAGACAACGATATTATATAATATACAAATATATAAATACGAGTACATCCATGACTTAGGAAACCTATGTTTATCACACAAATAAATACCCTTACCGGGATTCGAACCCAGAACCATCGGCTTAGCAGGCAGGGCCACTACCAACTACGCCAACCGGTGGTCAAAAAAAACCGGTCGGTTTTTTTAAATGGTAGGTAGGTATAAATAATGTCTAATATGTATTAGATATTTTAAAATCGCAATTCCACTTACGTAAGAAAATCCGAATCATTTTAGATGCCGCAGACGCCGCTCTCAATCTGTGTTGATTACTTAGTTCTATTGAACTTATAGTCATAATCCTAGTGTTACTAATTGATCAATATAAAAATGATGTCGCGAAAAATTTAATTATTCTGAGACATGTATCCTCTTGCACGGCTTAATGAGTAAACAAGAAACATGATTGTCGGATATTAAATCCTAAACATAGTATGAAATTGTCATTTAATATAAGCATTGGATTGTAACGTGGAGACTGCAGAGTAACCATACACGCATATTTATTATGGTACAGATGATCTGTACATAATTGTAGATAATAACAGATCCCATAACATTTTTACCAGTTTTCACTTAGCTTGCCGTGTATGTTTGTGTGTGTTTGTTAGGGTAAAACATTGCAAGCTGAATTTGACTAACTTTTCGTTATTCGAATAAGCTGAAACTTCACATGCCTACGTAAGCCTACATAAGGCTGGATGACAATACAATGTTATGGTACTATCGAGCTGATCGGATGATGGAGACTGGAGTTGGCCATATGTGATGAAACAACCGAAACCCTTTGTGTTTGGGTTTCTTAGAATTGCCTCGATGAGTATAAGGCGACCGTGGCCAGGAAAATACAGTCAGAGATAAACGCTTGTATCAAGTTTTAACTATAAAACTCTCGTGAGACTCGAACATATTAAATAATATTTAAAACGGGTCACTCACCTAATTTAGTCGATGTTCTTCGTAAAGATCGAAACTTGTCGAGCCAAAATTGACTAAATTACGTGAGTGACCCGTTTTAAATGTTATTTAATATGTTCAAGCAAGTGGTCCTACGGTTCACTTGCACCACGTAAGGTTAGCCAATTAACCCGGAGTTAAGCCTTTTTTTGTATGGAATTTGACAGCTTAACTCCGGGTTAGCGGTTAACCCTGAGTGGTGCAAGTGGGCCTAAGAAGTAGTTCAGAGGAGGTATCCTCCTCCTCCATAATATGTCGGTATCCTCAATTCAATGCTGAGGGTCTGACCCCTTGTCATCACTTTCTCTTTTATTGTATTTCCCTAGTCCAGTCTATTTTCGGCGGCATCGGGCTTCGCAGAATTTGCTGTCCAGAGTGGTGCGGATCTGATCGCTCCAACGTGTTGGGCTGCGTCCTCTTGGTCTTTTCCCCTCCACTTTGCCTGTCACAACAAGTCGCTCCAGGTTGTTTCCGCTTTTATCAGAGGAGGTACTCGTATACATATATGATACTTGTATGTGTGCAGATACGCGGTGGTGGCGTACGGCGGGCGCGGCGTGTACAAGCGCGCGCGCGCCCTCTACGTCGGCAACCAGCTGTTCGCCAGCAGCTTCGACATCGAGCGACACTTCGACGCCTTCAACATCGGTGAGTATCCCTCACCCAACCTATTTAACTCTCCACGGGAACGTGAACGTTCTGCCCACATACCCCCGCGCTCTAGCGGGCCGGTCGGCGCTCGTATTATATAATATTTCTAATCGTAGGCAACCCTCACTACGCAAGCCGACCGTCAATTGTTTTTGCGTAGTTATTAAATTTTAGTGTCCAACCAAAACATGTTTTTTTGCCGAAACCGGAACCAAAGGTTCGGTATGATTCTTATTTCGGCCGAAACCGAAACTGAACCTATGATAAAGTGATTACAACGCTGAATCAAATGTCAGTGAGCCATTTGTTTTTAAACATGTCACGAAGCATCTCCGTGGTCCGAATTCACTTTTCTCCAATTGGAATTTTGTCATTATCATGTGATGTCATATTGCAAGCTGCTATTGTCGATCGCGACCCGAAAGTACAACATTGTAAGTTTCGGCGCAGCCGAAATATTCGGCTGGTTTTTGATTGAAACCGAACCTTTGGCCGAAACATGATTTTTAGGCCGAAATCGGCCGAAACCGAAACTTCGGTTGGACACTATTAAATATATTTTCTAGATTTTATTTTATTTTGTCACTACTTTAAAGTAAATACCCTACCTCGTCACTACTTACTTATGCTATACTCACAGTCATTTTTTTATTGCAGAAAAAGTGGACCTAGTGAAAACGAACAAAACACTCCGCCCGGACGTATTCTCAGCTCTGAGCTTCGCGACCACTCTGCCGTTCCGCGTTGGAGTGGAACGAACCATCATCATGCTGCCCTGCTCGCGCTGCGACCTGTCCGCTATGCGGGTAAGTCGTCCCTTCTCTTTCTTGGCGAGGCATTCTCTATTCAGCAGAAATAAACCGTTATTTTTTAATTTAATTGTGTTCGTCTGCAGCTGGACTACTCGACTATCCACCACAACCTGATGGAGAATTCGGTGACCTTACACATTCTAATGGACGATGACTTCATGTTCTTCAAGAAACGAGCTGCTAAGAATTTATATGGTAAGTCAATTTATTTATAATAAATTAAAAGAGATGTAACATACTACAGAAAAAGTGAAGTGAGTGAAAATTTGTAGTTCCATTCCGAACGCCGAAACTCAATGTTGAAATGAAATTGAAATTGTTATTGAAAGACGTATAGAATTGAAAAAATGACAGACCGTTACCTATATATTTCATGTATCTCTTAGAAATATATACAGGATAACCTTAGCCATTGGAAAAAGCCGAAACGTACATATGCATTTAGGTGTTTACTTAGAACCAGAATCAGAAAACAAACTATCATAACAGTCGGTGCATGGTATCAAACTTTCTTTGTAATTTTTGATCATTGTTTTTATTTATGTCAATTATAACATTTTGGTGGTTGACAAATGTCATCTTTGAAGAAAATTGACGTGCTGACGTCACACTAATATTTACCTACTTGATTAATTATTATATGAATGATTCTTTTTACTGTCCATTATTGGAAATAACTTTTGTTTAGAATTTTTTTTTGTTTTCATCTTTTGTTCTAATTAAAATTTACATTAGAATATTACTGAGATGTAGCCCTACGTGGAATTTCAGGTTTGATCCAATGGCTGAGGTCACCCTGTATATGTATTGCAAATTGTTTATTTTGCAAAATGGTTGTTTATGTAATACAAGCCTTCTTGAGCTTACTGCGGGACTTAGTCAATTTGTGTAAGAATGTCCTGTAATAAAATAAAAAAACTACTAACAGAATCAACAATAAAAACAATGTTCTCTCTTTAGGCGTAGACTTGAATGTGGCGTATACGAATAAGGACTACGAAGAGTTAATAGGCGACGCAGCGTTACGCAAGCAAGTTAAACTGCCTAAGGACAAGTTGGGACTCTGCACATCCCTCGCTATGGAAACCAATGGTACGTTTTACACCGAGTTTATGTCGCTTTTTTGCCCTGAGTTAAGTAATCGTGAGGACCATACACCCAAACATGGTTTATTTAATTAGTTCATATTGAATCTTATTGTAATAGCCATAGAGTCGTAATTCAATAAATGTATAAAGATTTTTTTATGCAGGCAGTAGCACTTGCGGTTTGCTAACAATAAACAAAGGCGAATTGGTAGAGGTTTAGTATAAAAGGGAAATACTATACTACATTGTCGCTTGTTAATAAGATTAATTTTTAATTATTCTCCATGGCGTTAGCACCTTATCGTCCAACGGCAGTGCGGTAACTTTAGCCTGAAAATGTCACATTTTATTTGTTCTGATTCCCGTTCAAATAAATTCGAAAGAATTTCCGAAACCAATAAATCCGAATTTATTTATTCACTTCTCTTGCTCGAAAAGTTCGCCTTTCAGTCGTGGCTAGGCGACATAAAATTGCTTTTCATGCTTTTCTAGGCCCAAGCGCGCGAGCAGGGATGTCCATTTTCAATTATTTTAAGTGAAATAAAACCTTATATTTTCCTTACAATTGAAGTAAAAAGCAGAGTGTATAGATCTCAGGCATAAATACCCATTTTATTCTCGACTACTAAGTATATTGAAATAGCCTCGTCTAAGTATATTGAAATGGGTTACTATATGGCAATGCCCTTGATATACAATCTACTATCACAGCGTAGGGATGTATTCCATACAGTGAGGTAACTTCATACACGGCACGGGTTGTCAAAAACTATGCGAAAGATATTACAGTCTGATTGGCAAGCCAATTTCCATTTTACACCCCTTAAAATAGACCGCCGAATTTTCATAGAAATTCGGCGGCGTTTCCTCCCCGCCTACTTCCCCGCGCGCCCGCCATCGATGACTCAGGAATCGGCGGAGTTAACCCACTGTATAGAATACATCCTTACGCTGTGCTACTATTAAATGCTGGTGTTTTTCGTTTGGCAACGTTTGTATCCTCGACGTGTATACAGGCACGATCTTCGCCGGCAAGAAGCTGCAGGGCGACCGCGCGCTGGCGCGGCGCGTGGCCACCGTGCTGGGCGCGCGCGCCGGGCTGGCGGCGCGGCCGTGCGCGCGCCCCCCGCGCTGCGAGTGCCGCGCCTCCGCGCTGCACTGCCGCCCCTGCCACGCCACCGACCTCGTACGTATACAGCACGATACTCGCCGGCAACAAGCTGCAGGGCGACCGCGCGCTGGCGCGGCGCGTGGCCACCGTGCTGGGCGCGCGCGCCGGGCTGGCGGCGCGGCCGTGCGCGCGCCCCCCGCGCTGCGAGTGCCGCGCCTCCGCGCTGCACTGCCGCCCCTGCCACGCCACCGACCTCGTACGTATACAGCACGATACTCGCCGGCAACAAGCTGCAGGGCGACCGCGCGCTGGCGCGGCGCGTGGCCACCGTGCTGGGCGCGCGCGCCGGGCTGGCGGCGCGGCCGTGCG
Organism: Lathronympha strigana; assembly: GCA_949128165.1. Classification (NCBI taxonomy): domain Eukaryota; kingdom Metazoa; phylum Arthropoda; class Insecta; order Lepidoptera; family Tortricidae; genus Lathronympha; species Lathronympha strigana. Next base: position 2,911,073 of record OX421903.1, read on the forward strand.
CGCGCCCCCCGCGCTGCGAGTGCCGCGCCTCCGCGCTGCACTGCCGCCCCTGCCACGCCACCGACCTCGTACGTATACAGCACGATACTCGCCGGCAACAAGCTGCAGGGCGACCGCGCGCTGGCGCGGCGCGTGGCCACCGTGCTGGGCGCGCGCGCCGGGCTGGCGGCGCGGCCGTGCGCGCGCCCCCCGCGCTGCGAGTGCCGCGCCTCCGCGCTGCACTGCCGCCCCTGCCACGCCACCGACCTCGTACGTATACAGCACGATACTCGCCGGCAACAAGCTGCAGGGCGACCGCGCGCTGGCGCGGCGCGTGGCCACCGTGCTGGGCGCGCGCGCCGGGCTGGCGGCGCGGCCGTGCGCGCGCCCCCCGCGCTGCGAGTGCCGCGCCTCCGCGCTGCACTGCCGCCCCTGCCACGCCACCGACCTCGTACGTATACAGCACGATACTCGCCGGCAAGAAGCTGCAGGGCGACCGCGCGCTGGCGCGGCGCGTGGCCACCGTGCTGGGCGCGCGCGCCGGGCTGGCGGCGCGGCCGTGCGCGCGCCCCCCGCGCTGCGAGTGCCGCGCCTCCGCGCTGCACTGCCGCCCCTGCCATGCCACCGACCTCGTACGTATACAGCACGATACTCGCCGGCAAGAAGCTGCAGGGCGACCGCGCGCTGGCGCGGCGCGTGGCCACCGTGCTGGGCGCGCGCGCCGGGCTGGCGGCGCGGCCGTGCGCGCGCCCCCCGCGCTGCGAGTGCCGCGCCTCCGCGCTGCACTGCCGCCCCTGCCACGCCACCGACCTCGTACGTATACAGCACGATACTCGCCGGCAACAAGCTGCAGGGCGACCGCGCGCTGGCGCGGCGCGTGGCCACCGTGCTGGGCGCGCGCGCCGGGCTGGCGGCGCGGCCGTGCGCGCGCCCCCCGCGCTGCGAGTGCCGCGCCTCCGCGCTGCACTGCCGCCCCTGCCACGCCACCGACCTCGTACGTATACAGCACGATACTCGCCGGCAACAAGCTGCAGGGCGACCGCGCGCTGGCGCGGCGCGTGGCCACCGTGCTGGGCGCGCGCGCCGGGCTGGCGGCGCGGCCGTGCGCGCGCCCCCCGCGCTGCGAGTGCCGCGCCTCCGCGCTGCACTGCCGCCCCTGCCACGCCACCGACCTCGTACGTATACAGCACGATACTCGCCGGCAACAAGCTGCAGGGCGACCGCGCGCTGGCGCGGCGCGTGGCCACCGTGCTGGGCGCGCGCGCCGGGCTGGCGGCGCGGCCGTGCGCGCGCCCCCCGCGCTGCGAGTGCCGCGCCTCCGCGCTGCACTGCCGCCCCTGCCACGCCACCGACCTCGTACGTATACAGCACGATACTCGCCGGCAACAAGCTGCAGGGCGACCGCGCGCTGGCGCGGCGCGTGGCCACCGTGCTGGGCGCGCGCGCCGGGCTGGCGGCGCGGCCGTGCGCGCGCCCCCCGCGCTGCGAGTGCCGCGCCTCCGCGCTGCACTGCCGCCCCTGCCACGCCACCGACCTCGTACGTATCCAGGGCTAGTACCACGAAAATCTAACGATTGCGGATTTGTATCTCCATCTCTGTCACACTTGCATTATGCATATTAGAGTGACAATTTTTTTTTTCCGTCAATGCCAATTTTCGATGTTCGTGGAGGCCCGCAGGGCTCGCCACCCGCCACCTTCCCATCCATCACAGAGCACAGACCAACACAAACCTTTTTCTATTCCAGCACTTCTATCTGTCAATTAAATGACTGACAGCGATATTTAAAAAGTACACATTATAATGTTATCTATGGTATTCCAAAAAAACACTACTTATATGGATTCTCATACAATATAGTAGAACTGTTTTTTTTTTTAATTTCTATAGTGGGCATACGACTTTCTACATTCTGCCACCTTTCAATATTTTGCTTTTTTCGCTATTTTAGCTGTCGTAGAAAAACTAGCGTATGCAACAGCTCATAATTGGTAAACTCTTATTATATCACTGTTGCATAAACTACTATTACTTAACACTCTCACAATCTGTGCTATCAAAATCTATACAAACTTAGAGTTAACGGACTCTAATCTCACAACAAGCTATCCTGGTCACGGTACCATTTATGAAAACTATTCGTAAAGCTTTTTACGATGAGGTAATACCTAAAAAGACCATTGGATAGACAGATGGGACGCAAGACGATTTCCCTTATATTATAAAAATAAATTTATAGTAGAACCTTGATTATCCGTACTAAGCTAGTTTGGTTAATCAAAAGTTTGGATAATCGAAATTTAGATTAAAATTTTACAATTAAATTGGACGCAAGTACTATTATGGACTTAAAAAAAACTTGAAAATGTCTACTATTATGCTTTAAATTTCTTCAGTCTGAATTTCGGATTGATGAAAGAAAATACGTAGTAAGTATAGAGTGCGTTCGGAAACTTGAGCGTTCGGATAAACCAATGTAGCTTTCAGATAAACCAAGGTTCTACTGTATTAACAAAATTACTTGTTTCCAGGGTCTTTCATTTTGGAACCAGGAGGACTTCGACGATATGATCGACCTTTCCTTGGATATGGACCAGTCCCTGCCGCTCAGATGACAACTTTAGTAAATAAGATTGACGACTGTAGATAATACATAACCGTACAATTGTGTACATATTTGAATATTTCGTACTTCAATGTAATGTAGCCTGTAATAAATATGCAACAAATTATTTTTGTTATTCAGTTTTGTTTTTGTTTTTTAAAAACCGTTTATGGAACCTGTGCCAAAGCAATGAGGATAACCGCGAGTCGATTTTCCGCTAAGGGTGCTAGTGGAACGTGGGTCCTGCGGTAACATTTCAAACGTCGCTTTGACAATTCTCTCATATTGACACAGGACCCACGCATGAGTGGCGCCGCCTGGTGAGCGACAATACGGTAGCTTCCACCCTAATCATAAGTATCGCCCATACCAAAATTTGCTGTCGTCATTATATCAGACACAAAAAACGTATTCATTTAAATAATTCTAACAAATACAAAGGACCAGGGGCAAAAATGGACCATAAACCACGAGAGATTAGAGTTATTTCATTGGATAGGTCTTTTTATCCACTTATTTTCGTTCTATGGACGTCGAATTCCATTGCAGAGCTGAAATATTTCGATGTTGACCAGTCATAGTTTATTTATTTATTTAACCTTTATTGCACAATACAAGAAAGTACAAATGGCGGAATTAATGCCTTAAGGCATTCCCTACCAGTCAACCATTGGGTCAAACAGAAACTTACAAAAGTAACTTACATTGTTGTTGTTACTCAATGCTTAAATTATTTACAATTTCATAAGTTACACTTGTTTCTTATTTACATTTGTTGGTCACTGTTGGGCAAAAGGCTCCTCAACACCCTTCCATTTCTCTAAATTTTTGCAGTTTCTACATGACTTTCATCCCCGTTGGTATTTGGTCCAGACTCCATACAAAGTTGCCCATGGTCTACAATTTAAACCACAAATCAAATCATTTATTTATTTGTTATAAATGTATTGATTAATGTTTTTTAAGTAGTCACACTTTATATAAAGTGTTACTACTTAAAACAACATTAATTAATTTATATAAATTGAAAGAGATGTCATATACTACAGAAAAAGTGACCAAGGCCCCCGGTGAGCAGGGCTGGGATTGAATCAGCGACTACCTGCTTTCGTGATCATTTACTGCTTTTTTTCTGTAGTATATGACATCACTTTCAATTTATAATTCGGTCCTTTAAAATTTATTGATAAATGTCAGTTACATCATAAATCAAACAACTATTCAATGAAATTAAATTTACTCATTTAAACAATCAGTCTTCAATTAATAAATCTACATAATAATATCAAACTCTAATCTATAAAAATAATCATACATTCTATCATTTCATACATCACTAACCTTTAAAATATCCTTATTTATGCATTTTATATGCTAGCACTGCACCAAAAATTACTAAAAACACGGCAGAAGCCTTAAACAACATGACTCGCAAAACCTGATTCTGTCCAGCAACAGAGTTGACAATCAGGTTGTTCATGAGGAACACTTGGTTGCTTTCGTCCAGGAAAGCTTGCTGTTCCTCCGGAGTCATCTTGGCTGCGATCTCGTTCATGGCGGCACGGAACTCATTCTTCAGCTTGGGGATGTCAATGTCTGTGAAGTCTGTAACTTGGTCGGTGTAGATTTCGGAGTCAGTTTCTGCAAGAAAAAAGGGGTTGTAATGAACATACACCGGTTTCACGGGGGCAAAAATGTACCAGTGCTAGTGATTCATTAAAAATCGACTTAGTTTATCGACATCCATAAAAATAAATTTTTAACCATAAATAAATTTTGTTTTTGTCCATAAGTTAAAAGTACATATATCAAGATTACGTTTGAATCCTCAAGGCAAAATTATTCACAAAAAACTTCAAACAGTGTTAGAGAAAAACGTGGGCATTTCAACTTTAACAACATTAAATGATTTGGTATCCGGAAAAGAAATAGAACTGAGTCATATAACAGAAATTCATCAATACTATAAATTGTTTGAATTTGCTCCAATTACTACTGTTGACCTAGAAAGGTCATTTAGTTGGCTAAAATGGATATTATCACCCAGGCGACGAAGATTAAAGTCTGAAAATGTGGAAAAAAAATTGATTGTATATTATGAAAATTATATTAAATATTAAAGAAAGTTAATTCCTCAAAAAGTTTATTTTTGTGTATGTAGTTTTCTTCTTCATTCAAATTCTTGAAATTACACAACGGTTGTACGTCATTTTTATCGATATCAACTAATAAAATTAGTTTAATGTGTCCTCGCACTATTAAACGTCAGTACAGATTTGCCCCCGCGAAACCGGTGTATGGTAATGAACAATTAGAAATTTATAATAGCTTCCCCCCCGCACCTATAAATTTTGATCTCTGTTTGGCCCAAAGGTTAACTGGTAGAGAATGCCTTCTCGCATTAAGTTCGCCTTTTCTACATTATTTACTGTGCAATAAAGTTTAAATAAATAAATAAGATGTCCGAGTCATCTGACTTTCTATCCGGGTTGCGGGTTTGAACTCTGGTATAAGTCAAATTTATTTATTGTATATGAAAGTGAAATAGTGAAAATCTTAATTATTATTTCACAACTGTAGAATGCAACAAATGGAGGGATATTAATTCTTCTTTCTAGTTTTTCTGGTTTATGCCACGGCTCAGGTAGCTTGCAATCCATATGGCTACCTGATTCCAAGATTTCAAGATTATAGAAGAACAGTGGCTAAGAGGAATATTTATTAAAGTAAAATTTGATTTGCTGAATTTTTCTTCTGTATTTAAAATTCAAATACTAATTCCCCATAACTTTCAATTTCAATTTCAAAGCCTTTATTTGCTGATACAATACAGTTATAACATATTACAATTTTATTTTTATTTGTTTTTATTTAATCAGCGTGTCCTTTTGACACAAAGGCCTCCTCTGTTTCCTTCCATATTATCATGTCCCTTGCTAGCTTGAACCACCATAACTCCCCATAACTTACTGTCTCCAAACATCTTCCGTTTCTTAGCCAGTATCTGTCCTCCGCTCAGTAGCCCCATATACAGGTGGTACACATATGCCATCAGTAGCAGAGGGTTTTCCTTCTCCAGCTCCTCAAGGTGCTCCAGGTAGCTCTCCAACGCTGTGGAGCGAGGAGTTGACTCCCAATCTTCACCAAGGTAGTGATTCAGGTCTGCTTCAAAGGCTTGTTTTCTGTGTAAACAAAATTACATTTTTAAGTTGGAATTAGTATATGAGATACAAGCGTACAGTCAGCCTGATGGCAAACAGACAGCCTATAAACATTTGCAACTCCAATTGGATCTTAAAAATTTCCAATCTTTATGTAAGGATTCAATTTCTAGGTTAAGAGATAAATGTGGGCCATTCACAGCTAACAGGTGTAATAATATTAGGAGCTAAGAAATGAATGAATGATGGAGATGAAATGACTACAAGTGACTCCATCAAAGAATTATTGTTAAATTGAACATATAGCAAGTGAGTTTTCCAAACCTACTGGAACAATTCAATGTTTGTCTCTCTCAATCTATCTTTGTTCAACTATAACTCAAGTTTAGTTGAAAAGATCACTGTAAATTTTGGCAGGTTATTCAAATAAATAAAAATAATTTTTATGTTTGAATATGAGCTCAACAGTCAGAGTTGGAGAGATATAGAAAATTGCAAGTTCACATTCAGAGCAACCACTGGTAATTAGCATGATTCAAAGCTACAGGTCAACATACCACTGTGTAACCATACCATAAAGATGTCAGACAAACAGCATGTTCATAATTAAATGCTTCTTTCAAACCAGAATTCAACTCGCAGCTGCACCTTTTTTTTTAATTTTGAAGGTAGTATCAAAATCAAGAAACATATGAAATTTACATAGTTCAAGTTAATATCAGAGGAGAAATAACAATATTACCTGTAAAGGGTTTTGTGCACAAAGAGTTTGTTGTAGTCTGGCATATTTAGTCTCTCCTTAGCATCCTCCAGGAAAGCAAAAATGTGGTAGAACACGAACAGCCCACCGCCCCAAACTGCCTCATCCCTTAGAGCTGAAAACAGAAAAATACAAAATAATTTAACAAAAATAATACTTCAGCCTCACTATAAATAAGGAATACTAGATAATTCAGTGAGAAATTAAAGTTTTATAGCTGCAAGCAGCTAGTTTAAATATGCTGAAATCTCTTTGTTTCACAATAATAAAGTTGAAGGTACTTACAAATTGCGAACTTAGCGTTGACCAAGGCATCACTCACGGAGTGGATTTTTCGTGTCGCTTTCCTCATTCGAGTGGTAAAAAGTTCAACGTTTCCCGACATAGTTTGATATGTATGTGACTAGGGAAGACAAATAATTATACGACTATACGTGCACCGGTCACAAGCAATGATTTTGATTTTTGCAAGTGATTGATCTTCTACCTCTTTGGGTTGGTTTGACGTCTGACGACTTGACGACCTTGACGTTTGATTGTCTTTCTGTCTGACAAATGTGGCGTTTGGTTTCGTATTGGATTCACATGTGTGTTATTTACTATCAAATCTCTGGGGTATTCGTTATCAAATTAAAGTAATTTCAGGAATATATAAGTTTTTGTAATTTTCAAGGAAATTAATGGGTAGCCAATAAGCAGAAAAATAATTATTTTCATTATTTCCGTCCTGTGAACAAAACGCGACATAAAAATAGAAATGTGGCAAGTTGGCAACACTGACAAAACTGACAATTGACATTGATTGCTAACTTCCGGCGGCACTAGCCGAAGTGCTGTGAGCTCGTACTGATTTAATGTTATATTATAATTAGAAATATACTCGCAATCTTAGTGTATTTAGAATACATTCAAAATATATTTCTTATCTAAGAAGTAGTCTACTCGACAACACGAGAAATAATGGGGGATACAAAGAAAACCAAGGTCAGTCTAATATACGTTTTTATATCAACCTATCGAATTAGAAGCTAACATCTATATAATTTATTTATTAGATATCGTTATTTAATATTTTAAAAAATTTAGTTTTGCTTGAAATTATTTTTAATAAATTTTTATTACTTTTTTCTCTAATTTAAAAGATGTTAAACAGTTTGTTTACAAATTGATATGATAAGCGTTATCAGTTTGACAATTGTTAAGTCAAGGCAGAAGGTAGTTACCTAACCTAAACCTATCTGTGGCCATAGAAACTAAATTACGAAATTAGATAATACAATGGCTTATGACTTAAAACAAGAAGACGATGTGAAGGAATACATTGAGAACCTTGGGGTCGAATACCGTTTCGGTTGTTACAAGGAGAAAAAACCAGAAGTATGCCATTTGCTTGGCGATTACTTGGAGGCGATCAAAAAAGATTTTGACAAAGCGGCTAAAGTTTTCAAAAGCAATTGCGTGGATTATAAGTTTGGAAAATCGTGTTTGAAATACGGGAATTACTGTCTAGTGGGGCGGGGGAAGGATAAAGGGGACCCAGCCGAGGCGCTAACCTATTTCGAGAAAGGATGCGAACTCGGAGAGCCCACGGCATGTCTGCACGCGGGGATGATGCTGACAGCCACTGGGCCAAACGTTTCCATAAAAAGGGATGTTCCTAAAGGTAAAGTTCTGCAAAATTACTAGATCTTGTACCTAACCTATAAATGAAAATCAGGCCAATCTGGGTTTTATTAAACTTTACGAATTTGATATATTCACTTTGAAAGTTACAATGTATTTTTTAAAATCTAAGCTTAACATTGTTTATTGATGAAAATGATGAAGCGCAAGTATTACTGAAACATTTTAAATTGTAGTACCTAGTTTATATTTATTAACTTATATATATGAGTTGCTTGGCTTCAAACTTGATATCTGTCAGATAATGCGATTTTGAGAGGGTCAAATAGAATTACCCGAGTTTGAAGTTAAGTGACACATATAAACTCAAATTTTATTGCAGGCTACAATTATTTAAAGAAGAGCTGTGATCAGAATGACAACATGGCCTGCCACTACCTCTGCGGCATGTACATCAGTGGAGTTCCCAAGAATGTGGCGGAATTCAACCCACACAATCCCGCCAAGAACAAAAACATAGAATACCTTATAAAACCTGATTTGAAACAAGCTTTTGAGTTTGCGAAGAAAGCTTGTGAGAATGGCAATATGTATGGATGCGCCAATGTCAGTATGATGTACAAAAAAGGAGATGGTGTTGAAAAGAATGCAGACGAGTCTAAGAGGTTCTTCCAGATTGCACAGGAGTTGCAAAAAGCACACGAGACAACCAAGGAACTTAAGTTCCAACAAGGCCTCGACAAGTAACTTCAGTACAGAGATACTGTGATTTTGACCTGATAGCATTTAATATAAGATCTTGCATGGTACTGGTAGTTTGTGAATGTTTGATGTAAATTAAAGTATTATTGTTACAAAATAGTTTTATTGTTATATGATCATTCCTTTTTAGGGTTCTATAGTCAACTGGGAACCTATGTACATATGTCTGTGGTTTTGGAATGTCTATCCATCGGTAAATGGCTTAGCCGAGTAATTGTCAGTACTAGAAAGTTAAATCAGAGCATTCCATGAGATTGTCGCTTACAGGATGCAATTCTTCTAAGAAATAGGGTATAATGGTAATTAAAACAGAATATTTTATTTAACAGCAAACCACTTACGGAATTCTACACTTAACAATTTTTTGTTTAATATCTTCTTTAAAAGAATAACTGATATTTATTTACATTGTCAACATTGTTATAAAATGATTCCCCCCTTTAAATGTACGTAGAGCAACCTTGTCAAGTCGCCACATCGAATATAAAACCTTGTAATAGATAATGGCATAAAGTACCTAATCTGAGGAGAGGGGCATAAAACAATGACCTCACGTTTTACTGATACAATTCTAAACAATGGTTGACCAAAGTACAAACGAAAAAGTACCATATCGCCAATTAATAAAGTCTTAAATTAAAAGTATCTGATTTACAAAATTAAGACTGGAAATCAGGTTAGTCAATGCTTGAAGTAAAATTTAAATACCGCATAAAGACTGCAATAATCTGCGTCTAAGGCTGCAGTAGATTTTAAATTATGTGCGTATCTTTTTTTATTGGCTTGTCAGACCAAGAAGAAGAAGAATGTGTTGTTGTATTATAATTGTAAACGTAGATCGGGATTATCGGCGGCTCAGGCTTCGACGACCCAAACCTGTTTGAGGAGCAGACGGAGCACTACGAGACGACCCCTTTCGGAGCGCCTTCGGACGCGCTCATCGAGGGCAAAGTCAAGGGCGTGCCCTGCGTGCTGCTCGCGCGTCATGGAAGGAAGCATCAGTTCCAACCCAGGTGTGTGGAACATTGCGCCTACTATCATTAATGGAGCGGTCACACCATTGCTCAAAATTCGGCGATGTTGGGGAATTTTTACCTCACGCTTCACGATTTCATACTTTTAAATCACGTCAGCAATTTTCGCTCCTTCACCGCATTTAAGTGGCAGCAGTGGTGTGGTCGGGTCGCTCCATTTCGCGGCTCAAATTTCCAGCTAGAAGGTTTTTGTATTTTGAGATATGTTCAATTTTCTAGGGCCGCTTCAGTCTCAATGACTAGAACACAAAATTACGAGGCCCATAAAATTACCGCTTTTTTTCACCAGGTAGGATAGGTTCGTTAGTTAACTTCAAATGGTCGAAGGCGAAACATGGAATAGGAGCCCCGCTAGCGGAGCTCTATCGACGTCACTGGCGTAAATAAGAAACAAAAAAGAAATTTAAGTAGGCATTTTGTGTTCTAGACCGTTCGCGTTGTAGGCTAAAATCGATATAGTTATTTTATGGACCCAGTGATTTTGTGTTCTTGTCACTGTGATGTCTGTGATACTTATTACCCATTTACATATTTTATGTAACTAAATTGTGCATCGACAGTGACGTGAACTACCGCGCCAACATCTGGGCGCTCAAGCAGCGCGGGTGCACCCACATCCTCGCCACCACGGCCACCGGCTCGCTGCAGGAAAACTACCGCCCGGGAGACTTGGTGATCCTTGACGATTACATAGACAGGTACACACGTGTTCGAAATTGCATGGGCAATTTATCAATGAATTCATATATCACTAAATACGACCGTGACGTAATTGTACATTTTTGGCGAGGAACGGAAAATAATTTAAGGAATTGCCTCGCGGCCTAGCTGAGCTCAGGCAATTCCTAATTTCCGCCGAGGCAGATATAGTGCTTTTCTGAAACATGTGAGGAAATACAGCGAAATACGCAGAAAAATACATTCGGTTATTTGTTACTTGTATGCTTTTATTTAGCATAGCGCATGTCGCATGCAGGGTATACTGGACGAAAATAATCGTCGTGTGGAAGCATCGTCGTAGAATGTTCGCGTTTCCATGATGTTGTCCATAACGGTAGCTAGGGTAACTCTTAAGGGTTTTTTTGTGGGTAGCCTGTTCTAGTAACCAGCCCCAACGAGCACCTAAGGGCTTTCCCGGCCCGGGCGTGATGACGCGTAATGTGATAGCTACCGTATTGTCGCTCACCAGACGGCGCCACTCATGGGTCAGTATGGGAGAATTGACAAAATGACGTTTGCAATGTTTCCGCAGGACCCACGTTCCACTAGCGCCCCTAGCGGAAAATCTACTCGCGGTAATCCTCATTACATGTCCCGTACCATAGCAAAAAACAGTATGGACAAAATGACATTTTCCCCTCACTAGCTCGGAAAGCGCTGTTTTGTCCTTTAAAACTAGCGTGGAAAAACGCATTTTATCCACATGTGTGTGCAAAGTAATCTAATTCCTATCACTTACCACCCGTCCAGTATAAGTGAGTCCTATATGCCCATAGTAAATATGCGCAATCGGAGGTCACACCTTAAATTGGTCGAGTCTTATCGCGCACTTGGTAAGCTGTTGGCGATATCTAAGTACCAGGAGCGTACTCTATGACACATTATGAAATATAATTTTGAATGATGTTTTCAAGATAACATGCATGTGGATAACATTTGTAATCGTATGTAGTCATTATTTTCCTCGCGATAGTGAGGGGAAAAATGTTGTATTACACTCGGCGGCAAAGTTTGTTCAACTCTCGTGCCTTGAGACCCTCGTAAAGCTCAAGATTCCAGCTATTCTTTCGCTTACTTGGGTCTCAATATAAGCCCGAGAGTTAAACATCAACTTTGCCCCCTTGTATAACTATGGCAATGGTCCCGCAGGACCCATGTTCCACTAGCACCCCTAGCGGAAAATCGAGTAGCGGTCCTCATTACATGTCCCGTACCGTAGCAAAAAACAGTATGGACAAAATGACATTTGCAATGTTCCCGCAGGACCCACGTTCCACTAGCGCCCCTAGCGTAAAATCGAGTCGCGGTCCTCATTACATGTCCCGTTCCGTAGCAAAAAAAAACAGTCGTGTTTTACGAGTTTATCTCCATTGTATATTTGTGTAGAACATGGGGTCGCTTGTGCACATTCTACGACCGCACGGAGGGCGGGCCGCGCGGCGTGTGCCACCTGCCGCAGCGGCCCGCCTTCTGCCCCGCCGCGCGCGCCGCGCTCGCGCAGGCCGCGGCCGCCCGGGGCTACAGCTGCCACGACCGTGGCACCGCCGTTGTTATACAGGGGCCGAGGTATGTTTGCCGTAAGCCTTACACTCAAACCACATTTTTTTCTCTCTGAATTTTACTCCTTGCAAGGTGGATTTGCCAATGTCGTAGTTTTAGGACTTTCACACGAGGGGCAATGTTCGATGGAAGTGACTTTTTTTGTGGTATGATGAGATTGAGTTACCTAAATACAAAAAGTATTATAAACATCACAGACATACACATGATATAATACAAACATATATAATGCAGTTAAAGTTATGCCAAAAAGCTGGAAGCGGATGATAATAGAATGTTAATCATGCCAACATGAGGGAAAATAACTGTCAAACTGTGTTATTTTATACGTCAAACTTCTATGAAATTATGACGTTTAGGTACTTGGGTGAATCAACTATTTCTTCTTGTTATTCTGTCAGCCAGGGGACAAATGCAGCACAGTTTGTTATAAGAAACGTTGTAGTATGATCTTCTTGACATGATTGGTAGATGGTCCATCATGAAAAGAGAATATAACTACCAAAAATAATAGGCGATTAACCCACTTAATAGTCCATGCTATCAAAATACATATAGGAAACTTACTCGTAGCTAAGACAAACTCTATTAGGATTGAGGCCCATTAACATTTGTCGTTCTGGCCAGCATGCGGGCGGGAAATTTCCATCTAGCATGTCGTAGGGCCCGCATTGCATTGAAAGCAGGCCGTGTGGCATCCATTAATGGAACTCTTCTCCTCCCGGCATGCGGACCAGAACTGATTAATTCCGTTTTCGTTAGAGGTTTTCATCACATCAAACTATCATCAAAAAAAGCCTAAACCACTGAGACCGCTCTATCTCGTGTCTCGTTCTTACAAAATATTAAATTTCCAGGTTTTCCAGCCGCGCAGAGAGCCTGATGCACCGCCAATGGGGTGGCCACTTGGTCAACATGACGACAGTACCCGAGGTATGTTTTTGAGAACTTACGGTTAGCCGCTCACATGTGCACCGGTGTTTGATACCGGAACTAAAACCAGGGTGGTGTCACTCCTCGTTTTAAGTTGACACAAAATCTTCCGCCTACAGGTGGCATAATCTGTCAGGGTTTTCACAACGCGCATTACCTCAGGGGTGCGTTCAGATATATTTATATTTCAAACACCGCATACTACACACATTTGCACATTTATAATTAGTCAAATTAATACTAATAAATAATCAATAAAAACTTGTTCTTATAATAAAAATTATGTTCCGATACATATTTTGTTCCTATTTATGTTTATACAAATTGTTGTACCACCATACGCACCCGACAGCATGGTGACAACCTCAATGTTAATGTCATCTTGTAAGAAAGAAAAGCTTCTGTACTTTAGTACTTTTACTTGGCGGGAATCTTCCAAACGTCATTGTGACAAATCCTTTGATATTTGACATAAGACCCACGCATAAGTGGCGCCACCTGGTGAGCAACACGGTAGCCCCGATTTCCAACTCATGGTTATTCATGAAACTTATCTTATCTTGCATTAAATATTACTTAAAGGGTTAAAGTTAAAAGATTGTATTTAAATTTCAGGTGGTCCTAGCGAAGGAAGCGGGACTCAGTTACGCGGCTGTTGCCCTCGTCACCGACTACGATTGCTGGAGGGATAATGAAACTGCTGTAAGAACGTACTCGTACATACATTATGGATGAATCAACTATTTCTTGTCACTAGTTGTCATGGTCTCCCGGGTCACTTTAAAAATCACGGTTTTATTGCATTAATCATATTTTTTGTAGTTATATTCCCTTTCCATCATAGGCCATCTAGCAAGCATGTCAGTAGAACATACAGTTAGTCTCTTTTCATCTGAGCCCTTACAGATTAGCGTACAACAAAGCAATTGTATTCAACAATGGCATTATCAGTCTGAGGCGCCGGCGCCGAATATGCAAAAAAATTGAACTACATTTAACTGTTTTGCCATTATCAACTTTATGCCTTAAGAAAAAAGATTAAAAATACATTCTTTCTTACGCACGTGCCATAATCCTCTCAGGTAAATCCTAGGGACCACCGTGCTAAATTTATTGTTTTCTAGATTAGTATATATTGAATCTTATTGCTATAGACATAGAGTCGTAATTCAAGAAACGTGATCGAACCTTTTTAATACAGTCAGTAGCACTTGCGGTTTGCTAACAATATTCAGACTAAAGACTCAGTTTAAAAAGGAAATACTAAAAACTAAAACTAATACTACAACGTGTTAAACGTTGTAGTATTACAAACAATACAAACATTACAAACTGTGCTGCATTTGTCCCCTGGCTGACAAGAAATAAAATAGACCGCCGAATTTATATGAAAATTCGGTGGCATCTCCTCCCCGCCTCCCTCCCCGCGCGCCCCCATCGATGACCCAGAAATCGGCGGAGTTAACCCACTGTATAGAATACATCCTTATGCTGTGATACTACCTTACTCTTTACCTTACTAGGTGTCGGTAAGCGAGGTGCTAGCCACGTTCGCCCGCAACTTGACGAAAGCTGCCGACGTAGTGCTGGACGCTGTGCAGATCCTCGCCGCCGAGACCGATCACAGCTACTTGGATGCACATAAGGTATACTATCTAAATCATCCGCAATTACGGTTTTATTTGTTAATCTTTTGACCGCCATATGTAAGTATATATTTCAGTATATTTCAGTTTATTTCCCATGTAGGTATACAAAGATACACTTATGTCCGTCAATTATTGCACACTTTTCCTTAAAACTAAGTATTAATAGTGCTTTAACTATTTGTCATATTCATATAATTACAATTATTTCATCTCATTTCATTTCATCCCATATATATTTATCTGATAAATAATCCGAAACATTATAGTAAGATTTTTCAATCAACCTATCTTTAACAATTTTTTTAAATTTATGATCCGGCAGGTCTATAATATGCTTAGGAATTTTGTTATAAAAGTGTATAGTTTGACCAATAAAAGATTTCCGAGCTTTAGCTAGTCGTAAGCGGCGCACGGCAAGTTTACCTTTGTTTCTGGTATTAAAATCGTGTATGTCACTGTTCTTTGGCAGATGTTCGTAGTATTTCCTAGCGTACATAATAACTTCATGTATGTAAAGTGAAGGCAGTGTAATGATATTGACTCTTCTAAATAAATTTCTAACCGACGTTCGCCGCTTTAGGTTGAAAATTTCACGTACGGCTCGCTTCTGTAAAACAAATATGCTATCTACATTAGCAGATTTCCCCCAAACCAGTATGCCATAGGACATGAGACTATGGAAGTAGCTGTAATATACTAATTTTGCTGTGTCTATGTCCGTGAGTTGCCTAATTTTCCTCACAGCATAAACAGCAGAACACAATTTATTACCCAACGTAGCTAAATGCGAGCCCCACTGTAATTTAGAATCGACTGTTAAACCAAGAAATACTGTACTATCTGAAAATTCTAACGTATGGTTCCCCAAAATGAGGTTTAGAGAGTGATGTTTTTCAGTCTGGCGACAAGTTGAGAATCTAATGCATTTAGTCTTTTTTGGATTTAATAATAAATTATTTGTTGTAAACCAATGTAATGTCTTCTGCAAAATAGGGTTAACTATTGAATCTACGCTTTCACTATTTCTAGGAACTTTAAACAAGAGCGACGTGTCATCTGCAAATAGGACTATCCTAGTTGAGTCTTTAATCATGTACGGTAAATCATTTATGTAAGTCAAAAATAAGAAAGGTCCTAATATCGAACCTTGGGGAACACCCATCTTAACCGACATTTCTATTGATTTAGAATCATCAACATCAACACACTGGGTTCTGCCTGATAAATATGATTGTAGAACACCTAAGGACCTGCCCTTGACTCCATAATGATTTAGTTTTGCCAACAACGTCGGGTGATCAACACAATCGAATGCCTTGGATAAATCGCAAAAAATGCCAATGGCATCATGCGAATCATTCAAGGCATCGAATATGTATTTAATAAGACTCGCTGCAGCATCAGTTGTTGACCGACCTTTAGAAAAACCAAACTGTTGAGAATGTAAGATGTTGTTTTTAGTAAAGTGAAGCAATAGCTGATTTAAAATAATTTTTTCAAATACTTTGCTTAACGCAGGCAAAATCGATATGGGTCTGAAATTTGTGCGCTCCTTAGGGTCTCCCGACTTGAATAGCGGAATAATTTTACTACATTTCATTAGATCCGGAAAAGTACCATGATCAATACACAAATTGAAAATCATACATAGTTGAGGTGCCAGAATATCTATAACGTTGTCCAGTAATTTTACAGAGAGTCCAAAAATA
The DNA here is from genome assembly GCA_949128165.1 of Lathronympha strigana. Taxonomy (NCBI): domain Eukaryota; kingdom Metazoa; phylum Arthropoda; class Insecta; order Lepidoptera; family Tortricidae; genus Lathronympha; species Lathronympha strigana. The sequence continues at coordinate 2,927,569 of OX421903.1, forward strand.
TCCTTCGTGTTTTTAAGGTTTAGGGATCTATATGTTTTAATTAAATATGTTACAGTAATGTAATGGAACTTAAAGATAGGGCCTTCCCCAACGTTTGCTTTTAAAAGGTGTTCAGCTTCTAAACAATTTGAGTTTAAAAATTGTGTTGTTTCTACAGGAACGTTTGAGAAGAAATTGACAAACGAGTTTGCGATATCCACATTCTTGTTAAGTGTTACATTGTTAACCAGTAATTCAATTTTAGGTTTATTTGCCTTTGTTGGTTTACCTAGTTCTTCATTTATAATATCCCATGTCGTTTTAATCACATTTTTCGAACATTTCACTCTATTACTTAAATGTATTGATTTTGCTTTCATACAAACTGATTTGAACACTTTAGAATAACGCTTTACAAATTCTACAAAACTCTGATCAAAAATAATAGCTTTTAAATGATACAATTCAAATAAGTGGTCGCGACTTATTCTTATTCCTGCTGTAGCCCAATCATTGAAATGCAACCCCAAATATATTTTTTTTGTTTTTTTTGGAAAAGATTTCTCAAACGCTTCCGTAATGCGACTGTGTAATTCTTTGTAATAGGTATCCACTGTTTGATACGACTCAGAACCGTCACCAAGTAGTTGCTTGCACATTAGATTTTCTCGAAAACTTTCTATCTTTTCCTCAGTGACAGGCCTAAAGTCGCATGAGTTTACAGCGTTACATTTTCTCAGGAGCTTAAGAGACACAATTTGACCCATATGGTCAGATCTCAAACAGTTTATTATACTACTTTTAATTTCACAAACTAAGCTACAAAAGACGTTATCTATGCACGTTCCAGAAACAGCAGTAATTCTAGTCGGCTCGTTAAATAAATGGTAAAGGTTAAAACATTTAAATAAATTTAACAACTTGTTGCGCTCAGGCGTATTTTTCAGGATATCGACATTAAAGTCACCACAAGCAATTACCGGCTTCACACCTCGAGTGGCGCACCTCAAAGCTTCCTCCAGCACTTCTTCGAATTTATCAAAGTTACTAGCCGGTGGACGATATATGCAAATAACAATACAGTGTTTCATCTCTATGCAAGATAGTTCAATTACTCGCTCTATTGAAAGGGCACAAATATCGGGTCTATTACTAAACTCTATGCTTTTTTTTATAATGATTAATGTCCCCCCCCTTATTGCCGACTTTCTGCAGAATGAACTTGCCGTGATATATTCGCCATTAATAGTAATGTTTTGAGAGTTCTTTAACCATGTTTCGGATAAACAAATACAATCTACACAAAACTTTTCTAAAAATAAGTGACAGTCGTTCGCCGATGCAACAGGGACTTACGTGAGACTACGTAAAGTTTAATTTCGCTTAACCTTTTCCACGCCAAAGATGTGTATATATTGGCACCGCAGGTTCAATGTCAAAACGGACTATCGGTCAGAAAGCAGAGCGATATAGACCTTAATAAACACTCATAAAGTTCAACTTCAGTTTGGCCGTTGAAAGCTTGTATAAACCTTTTGGACGCACGCAAACGCTTTCACCCAGACGCCACGTCACCGAAGTGTCAAACGGAGGTTGAACTTTGTGAGTGTTCATTACGGTCTATGTTGCTGTGTTATGTGACCGATTAATCGGTCTTCGGCGTTGAACCTGCGGTGCCAATATATACGACTTAGGGGTGTAAAGGTTAAATGCATGAATTAACAGTATTGATCCTAAAAAATCCTAAGTGACAAACCAAATTCATTTCAAATTAAGAACTTACAAAGAAACATGACAAAGTCTACATTCCAAGAGAACTTGATTGTCACTTGTCTCGTTTCTGTATTATAAACGCATCATTATGCATTTAAGGGTTAAATAATCGTGAGCTAGGTTAAACTTAAAACTAAAGAGCTTTTCCGAGTTTAAATTAAACATATAAAATTTTATAATTTATGGAATATTTTTAGAGTAGTGATGAGGAAGTGGCTCAAATTGAATTACTTCCAATCCGATTCGATCCTTAGTTAAATATTGTGGGAAACTTCTGAAGAAATTCAAGAATGTGTGTGAACCGTAAAGTCAGCATCATATGCATGAGAAAGGCGTGATTTATTGTTAGTTGTCTTTTAATATAACTTATTCAATATTTTTTTCAGGAATTGGTGTCCTCGTCCATCATGCTGAAGGAATAAATCACCGCCTAATTATTATAAGCACAATTTTTATATATTATTAAATCACGAATTCTAAAATAAAACACTAATTATCTTAAAATTATTTATTATTTAAAACCAGACATACAAAACGATCGTCTTAAATTATTACATTTATTACTGTAACTTACCGGTCGTCTAGACAATTACGTATCTTTAAATCTTGTGCATTATTATGTATCATTAATTTATATTTAAAAACGTTAAAAAGATCCTTACACTACGACAAGCCCACTCCTCAGGTGCTTACCTAGATTTCTTATTAATCTTCATCTAACTTTTTCATCCGAAGCGTCAGTTCCTGAAATAATGAAATCCTAATCTTAATTTAATCTTAACTGATATGATTTGAGGGAACACCCAAATATTCCGAAATCTTTTGTTCCTATTTTCATAATATCATCAAATTTCCGAATTTCAAATTCTCGAAATATGAAAAATACGTATCTTTTTCCGAATATTATAAACCCGATTGCGACTTGAACGAATGCAAAAAAACTGACTTTTTATTTTCCGAAAAGATTTTTTCTTACTTCATAATTCTGAAAAAAATATAATTGATCGGAATTTCGGTGGTTCGGTACTCAGAATTTCGGAACTTTGGAGATTTGGAATTATGAAAATCGGAAAAAAATATTTCAGAATATTTTGGATATTATAGGCACTAAAAGCTAAAAGCGAAGGTGTTACAAGTATGATCTAGGTTTTCGAGATGAAATAAAACAGGCTATAGCAGACTCCAAGAGCTACGTTTAAGGAACCTGTCTCACGATGAAAAAGCAACTAGTAATAGTTTATTTAAGATTATGTATCCCGACCGGCGTCATTCAGCTTTTACAAAACGCTTTTCTGCTGCTACAAAAAGCTGGGGTTGGCTTCGAGCGTAGCGCGGAGCAAACAGTGGTACGAAAATTGTGAAGTCTATTTTCTCGCGTGTTACGCCACGACTCTGGGAGTCTGGGCTCCGCTTTGGCAACTAATCTCAAGATTTGGCGTAGGCGCTAGTTTTACGAAAGAGACTGCCATCTGTTCTGACCGTACAAACCGATGATGATATGTATGTTGGTCTAAACTAATGACTGAGCTGTAAACTGCTGACTACAATAATTATACACCTTGTCCATAAAACTGAATTGTGTTTATTTCATTCAAAATTGCACATATTTTTTCTTTTTCTTGTTTTTAAAATTTCTATTTATAATTAATAAATCTTAAACTTCAGCGTAGGAAACTGATAATTTATAAATTGGAATACAATGAAATCGACCCCACGAGACAGGCCTAGCTTAGTGTGGTGGTCATAGGTAAAACTAAACTTGTGTAATTTTTGGCAAATAAACAACTTTTATTTATTTGGGATTTGGACCTCAACCTTCGGATTGAAAGCCACCAATGCTTATGCCAGAAAAATGTGTCTGTTCCCCACCTCGCTTGGAGCGCCCGGTGTAGCAGCGGCGCGTGGGGCCGGGCCGCCCGCGGCTAGTTCTTGGTCCAGGGGTTGCGCGCGTGCTGGCCGGGGATCATGTCGAGCAGGTACTGGCGCTGCGCCTCGGCCACGCGCTGCATCTCCGCCATGGCCGCGCTGCTGCTGCCGCCGCTGTTCTTACCCGCTACAAATAAATCATCGATTAAAAAACTCCCGAGACCGCCATCGCTTGACGATATTTATCAGCAGGGCCCATAATTTTGATGCCGATGACAGACAAATGACGTCAAGCTTCATACATCATGTTTGAGGTTTTACGTTTGAAAGAATAATGCTGTCATTGCATAGTGTCAAAACTATTACGTTCGACGTTAGAATCTTTATGTCTATATTACAAACTTTAACCAGACCAAGGTTTTAGTGCTAAGAACCAATACAACAAGTAATTATAAGTTTGGTCTTAACTAACAGAGCGTAGTTATTAAAAAAAGTAATAATTGAGCAACAATGTATTGCGCGATCAATCCGTAAGTTATCACTTGTGACAGTTCTTACGTCAAGTACGTAAAATATCCTACGTTTTTATATACCCTGCCTGCCCTATTTATCAGTAGATGGGCCGCCCCGGGTACCAGAGCGCCTACCACGAACCGCGAACGAAAGTATGCCTCCCTTTCACACTTGAGATTTCTCACTCAAGTGCGACAGAGACATGAAACTTCGTTCGTGGTTCATGGTAGGCCTTCTGACTCCAGGGGGCGGCAACTGGCACTGCGTACGTAGCCAAAATCACATTCGCAAACGCTCAGTAGCGTAGCATCTTTCTCTATCACTCATCCTCATTAATGCGATAAGGCGTTAGCGATTGGAATCTTGGCTACGCACCCTAGTCCGATAGCAACCTACGCTACGCCACCACCGATATTTATAATCAACTTTGATGAGGATCAACTAACAAAGCTTTTGTTTGGTGAAGAAAAAGCTGTACATACTTGATATGATGAACCGTTAGAGGTTTCGCAATTTCTTAGTTAAAAAAAAAAGCAATGAGAGCTGCAAAAATATTCCTTCAAGTCCAGCTACGGGACGCTACACTGAGCATGTTTTAACATGCTCTTTTCCGATTTTTTTTATCAAGTTTTTACCAAAAACAGTACGTATCCACACGTAAAGAACATAGCATTCAAATTGTTACAATTTTAGTTATATTTAATTTTATTTCTAGTGCTGTTTCTCTAGTGTTTTTAAGTTAAAAATTATGTTACTATCTGTGAGTTCCTATAATTACCTTTTTGTTTTCATCATCAATTAAATATATTATCATAGCTGTTAGTTGGAAGTCATAATAATCAATAATAAAATTCGTATATTCCGGCGTAATCAATATTTAACTCTTAATTATGATTAATTTTATGGTTCTTTTACAGCATTGGCATTGATAAAGATAAGTTACCAATAATTACTATTAAGTACTCCTTATAATTAGCATTATAAGGTTGACTATCGCATATCTTGAAAATGAGATTGCTTAAACATGTATGCATGTCACCTTTCACTTATGACGAAATCTGATAGCGTGTTCAAAGCAGTCGTATAATTCGAACGGTATGTCAACCGGCTCGTTGGTCTAGGGGTATGATTTTCGCTTAGGGTGCGAGAGGTCCCGGGTTCAAATCCCGGACGAGCCCAAAATATTTTTTTTTTGTTTTTTCCAGATTTTCATAAATTCATTTCATAAAATAACTTCTCAGTTAAGTGTGTCGGTGTAAAAGCCGATTTTAATTTTGCTATTGAATTTATTTATTCATCTGGTTTCGATAAACATAGATATGTACGTTCCCCCATTCCGTACAATATTAAAGTGCGTCAGAAAAGGGTTGAAATTAAAAAGAGGCGACATCGTAGTCGTCCGTTTCAAATCAAACTTAAAAAATATATTTATCTCGTCCAATCACCTGCCAAATTTCATTTGTCTCTCATATAAAAGACAAATATTCTATAAATAAGTAGTGTAAACAAAAAGGTTTTTTTTAAAGTACTCACACCGTACAACTAGCGCAACTCTGTCATAATGGGAGCTACCGTATTATCGCCCACCAGGCGGCGCCACTCATGCGCGTTTGAAATGTTCCCGCAGGACCCACGGTCCACTAGCGCCCCTAGCGGAAAATCGACTCGCGGTAGTCGTCATTAGTCAAACGTGAAATTTAAGGCTTTTTGTGATGACGTCAATCATTGCGTCAACGATTAGGGGTACCCCTTTACAGATGTAGTGCATAATAATGAGATAATTGTTAAAATGACGTTTGAAATGTTCCCGCAGGACCCAAGTTCCACTAGCACCCCTAGCGGAAAATCGACTCGCGGTAGTCCTCATTGAGTTATCGACGCTCGATCGACCCCAGCAAATGTTTCCACTACTCCTTCATTTTATAAATTATTTATTTTACACACAATGAAAAATAGTTTTACAAAAACATTCTTAATTTCTACCTTAATTTAACACAATAACTTAAAAAAAAACTTAGCCTAACAATCCTACTAACTATCACTCCTTCATTTGGTTATACGTCTTAGGGAGACGCGTAGCGACAATAGCGACATTTACTGAAAGTGTTAAACACTTGTACGGCATCGATGTTCTCAGACATTTTAGAAATCATCGATAACAATGCGCTACTTACATACTAAATTAATTTTGTATTAAGCAGAAATTTACAATTTTATAATTTAAAGAAAAATGGAAAAATCCCGCTCGACGCGGAGAATTTTTCATATTGTAAATTTCGTTCGCATTTCATTTAGCACTAAAAGTACTGACGTCGATTAAATTAGCAAAACATTGACACCTGTACAGTCACGTCTAGAAATATCTATACACTTCGGAACTTAATACAGGAGAAGGTTCAATATTGAATATGGGTGCATATATTTATGAAGCGGACCGTAGCATGTTGTGTCACATGCGGACAGTCCGAATTCGGGCGGAGTTCTATCACAGCGTAAGGATGTACTCTATACAGTGGGTTAACTCCGCCGATTTCTGGGTCATCGATGGGGGCGCGCCGGGAAGGAGGGGGGGAGGGAGACGCCGCCGAATTTCTATGAAAATTCGGCGGTCTATTGTAAGGGGTGTAAAATGGAAATTAGTTTGCCAATCAGACTGTAATATCTTTCACCTAGTTTTTGACAACCCTGAGCCTCAGCACGAGCACCGAGCCGAGCCGCTGGCCGTGTATGAAGTTACCTCACTGTATGGAATACATCCCTACGCTGTGGTTCTATAGACGTGGTAATACGTACATCGTTTTCCCAGCGCGGAAGCTTGCGCCATGGCGAGCTGGTAGGTGTAGAGCAGCGGGCTGAACTGCATCATGGCCGCCGCCGCTGCAGCGGGAGACATGCTGCCGCTCGCGCCAGTCGCGCCCAGACCTGCAATATTCATGTTACCCATTGTACGGCTGATGTTAAGGTTAGAGATAAAAAATAAAAATACTATAGAATGATAGAAATATCGTAGTCGGAAAGAAGATTGAGATGTATAGGCGTAATGTATGAAATACTCGTGCTGTGAATTTGATGGTTTAAACTAGATGGCGCTAATAGGGCGCAATGTTTTTTGATAAAATAATTAGTAAATGAATTGTCAAAATTTAGTCAATTTTGAAACCAATCAAAGAAAGACAAAGCTCAAAATATTCATGCGTTGCTTTTAAGTTCAAGTAGAAATAACATTTGGAAACATTTGAAGCAAAGTATGTACGTCAAATATTTAGAACATTTTTCCAATCGTTAACCTAGTTTTAAAAAATAAAAGAGATTTCAACTACAATTAGGGCTGCCACTTCGTACATTGCCAAAACCGGACAAAAAAGTTAAAAAAACCCGGACGTTTAATTAAAATCGCGGTCTATCCCCGGACACTAAAGACATCAATTTAACAATTTAGCTTTTGCTAGAGATTGACCTGAACCCAAAAACGTCCGTGTTTATCCCGGACAGTTTTAAAAATCCAGGCTGGACGCTCCCCGGATGGCCTCCAAGCTAGGACAGATCCGGGGAAACCCAGACGGATGGCAGCCCTTACTACAATGAATGATGATGTGAATGGGCATTTTCAAAAATAGGGTACCATTTTCACTTTTTTTGAAAATATAGGAAGTTTTGGGTTTTTTATAACCAGAATCACGAGTACTATTAATAAAAAAAAAAAAGAGTGTCCCGTTTTTTTTGGTCAGCTTTGTAACGCATTTTTTCATACATTTCGTATGGGCCGTTACAAAACTGAGAAAAAAAAATTGTATGGAAAATTGAGGACCCATTTTAATTAAAAGGGTGCACTTTTTTCTCAAAATGCCCGAATGTGAACGGCGATGTGTGACCTCTCAGGAGCTGGTGCTGCAGCGCCTGCATGGCGGCCGCCGAGTGCTGCTCGAAGGCCATCTGCGCCGCCGCCGCCGCCGCGAACTGCTGCCCCACACACACAAACATAATACTCGATTACTTCATTCACGCTGCGATCGCAAGCCCTTCCGCAACGGTTGGATCTCGGTGGTCTCAATTCAATAGTTAGTTTTTTACGTTTTGAATGTTTATGGAGCTGAGTTATGGATGTTTTCTATGTATTTAAGTATTTATATGTATCTATCTATTATATATATCGTCGTCTAGTACCCACATCACAAGCCTTATTGAGCTTAGCGCGGGACTAGGTCGATTTGTGTAAGATTGTCCCATAATATTTATTTATTTATTTCTGTTTTTTCTAATGAAATATTGAATTATAACTAATATTTGAAACGGGACAATTACCATGTATGTTTGTTTTACTGAGCACTCGATATTCCGACATTGTTGCAAGCGTCATGTTCACGGAGTTAACTTTACTCCGTTAACATGAAGCTTGCAACAGTGTCGAAATGTTAGCTTAAAATCGAACATATTGAATAATGACTCCAGTGACTTTAAAGAGATTTTTCAGTCCTCCGGCCGGTAAGCGCCACTTTACGCAAAACTAAATTGCCGCCTGCCGGCTCCGTCGGGCTGAAAAATAGTATACAAACCTCGGCCGGTAAATGGGAAAGCCTCGGATCACATGTTAGTCGACCTCGGCTTCGCCTCGGCCGACAATTACATGCAATCCGAGGCATTTCCCACTTAAACGGCCTTGGTATGTAATGTACTATTAAAGTTAGTTTTCAACTTACCTGATGCGGCTTGCTGTTGCTGCTCTGGCTTGTGCTGCTCGACGACGAACCTGCTGGGAAACGAGCTATATTTTAATATTCATTAGGTGTAAATAGTCAGTCCGGATAGGCCCATAGCTTACAGATTATTTAAAAGGCTTTGCCATTATTCATAAACGCCCATCAAACCTCCGTTAACGAATTTTTTGTTTGTCCTTTTTTCATCTGTCATTTCAACTAATATGGGTCTGGTAAGTTTTTATGAATAAGGCGGTTAATATCTTAGTTCATACTGACGCACGCTAGATTATTTATTTTATGCCACACCTGGCCATAAAGTGCCTTTTTTCCGCACGCTACGCGTACGGAAAAAGTCGATTTCTGCCCAAGTGTAGGCATACAATTATGTACCTAACACGTGAGGTAATAAATAAAGCCCTTGATCGCATATTTACGTCCCTCGCTTCCAGCTCGGGTCACAAACATCTGCGATCTCGGCCTTTCTTTGTTTTACCGCACTAGTTAGGTAATGTACTATTGTTTCATCATATCGATTTTTAGATATTTATATATTCGTTATACCGTTGTAAAAAACAACAAATCTAAATAAGTTGTACGTGCCCTCTGGCCGACACGCAGCCAATTGCAGGCCTCCACGCTAAACAAAGTCGCCGTTTGTTCGCGTCGCGCAGAAAAATAGTGTACTGACCTTGGTCAGTAAATAAGATAGCCTCAGATCATATGTTTGTCGACCTCAGCTTCGCTTCGGACTTACACAAGATCTGAGACATTTCTTACTTTACAGGCCTTAGTACGTAATGTAATATTTTTTTTCTCAAACATGATCGGAAATGTATGCATTTATGTCACGAAATGAAGACATGAAGTTTCTTGTTTACGGCTCCCCCCATTTACTTCTTGGCCGGCGGCCGTGAAGTAATGTATGGCGTAAGTACGAACGAAACATTATTGTCCGCTGCTCTAACTTTTTTAATTTGCGTACTAACACTAAACTGGCAAAGGAAAAATTACATACAGCCAATGACCACTAGATACTTTCGACATTAAAAAAACAAATTCTATGGTTTATGTATATTTATGTGCGGTTAAACATGGTGCTCGAATAGCTCATTTAAATGGAATCTTTAAAAAATAAAAAAGGTGGCAAATTAAAAAATTTTTTTCTTTATTAACTATTTACCTAGTAGTTATTTTAATTTTAATATTTCCTCACAATGTTTGAGAAAAGCACTATACAAGCCTCGGCCGGAAGAGAGATTGCAGGACATGTTTAATCCATCTACCACGAACTCGTCCTGCAATCTCTTACTTCACGGCCACGGAGTAGATAAAAATGTTACTTGAAATTGAAATCATAATGTAGAGAATTAGGTTAAGTATCTGTTGTTTTAAAATCAAATGAAACAAAAGAAATGCAGCTTTGTTCCAAAAACAGTTTATTCCTAGTCCTATGTGTAGGACTGGGTGACTCTGTGGAAAATTAGGAAGCGTACACAGTAATTATTTTTTCAGTCCTCCACTTTACGCAAGCGCCACTTTACGCAAAACTAAATTGCCGCCTGCCGGCTCCGTCGGGCTGAAAAATAGTATACAAACCTCGGCCGGTAAATGGGAAAGCCTCGGATCACATGTTAGTCGACCTCGGCTTGGCCTCGGCCGACAATTACATGGTATCCGAGGCATTTCCCACTTAAACGGCCTTGGTATGTAATGTACTATTTCAGTCCTCCGGCCGGTAAGCGCCACTTTACGCAAAACTAAATTGCCGCCTGCCGGCTCCGTCGGGCAGATAGTATACAAACCTCGGCCGTTAGATGGGAAAGCCTCGGATCCCATGTAATTGTCGGCCGAGGCGAAGCCGAGACATTTCCCACTAAAACGGCCTTGGTATGTAATGTACTATAGATTTATAAATGAACGCTTGTGAACATTATAGTATACAGTATGTGTGGTGGATACGCCGTACCTTTACCTTTCTTGGCGGGCGCCTCGCCCTCCGCGCGCCGCTCGTGGTGCCGCTCCAGCGCAATAGTATAGTATACAGTATGTGTGTGGTGGATACGCCGTACCTTTACCTTTCTTGGCGGGCGCCTCGCCCTCCGCGCGCCGCTCGTGGTGCCGCTCCAGCGCAATAGTATAGTATACAGTATGTGTGGTGGATACGCCGTACCTTTACCTTTCTTGGCGGGCGCCTCGCCCTCCGCGCGCCGCTCGTGGTGCCGCTCCAGCGCAATAGTATAGTATACAGTATGTGTGGTGGATACGCCGTACCTTTACCTTTCTTGGCGGGCGCCTCGCCCTCCGCGCGCCGCTCGTGGTGCCGCTCCAGCGCAATAGTATAGTATACAGTATGTGTGGTGGATACGCCGTACCTTTACCTTTCTTGGCGGGCGCCTCGCCCTCCGCGCGCCGCTCGTGGTGCCGCTCCAGCGCAATAGTATAGTATACAGTATGTGTGGTGGATACGCCGTACCTTTACCTTTCTTGGCGGGCGCCTCGCCCTCCGCGCGCCGCTCGTGGTGCCGCTCCAGCGCAATAGTATAGTATACAGTATGTGTGGTGGATACGCCGTACCTTTACCTTTCTTGGCGGGCGCCTCGCCCTCCGCGCGCCGCTCGTGGTGCCGCTCCAGCGGAATAGTATAGTATACAGTATGTGTGTGGTGGATACGCCGTACCTTTACCTTTCTTGGCGGGCGCCTCGCCCTCCGCGCGCCGCTCGTGGTGCCGCTCCAGCGCAATAGTATAGTATACAGTATGTGTGGTGGATACGCCGTACCTTTACCTTTCTTGGCGGGCGCCTCGCCCTCCGCGCGCCGCTCGTGGTGCCGCTCCAGCGCAATAGTATAGTATACAGTATGTGTGGTGGATACGCCGTACCTTTACCTTTCTTGGCGGGCGCCTCGCCCTCCGCGCGCCGCTCGTGGTGCCGCTCCAGCGCAATAGTATAGTATACAGTATGTGTGGTGGATACGCCGTACCTTTACCTTTCTTGGCGGGCGCCTCGCCCTCCGCGCGCCGCTCGTGGTGCCGCTCCAGCGCAATAGTATAGTATACAGTATGTGTGGTGGATACGCCGTACCTTTACCTTTCTTGGCGGGCGCCTCGCCCTCCGCGCGCCGCTCGTGGTGCCGCTCCAGCGCAATAGTATAGTATACAGTATGTGTGGTGGATACGCCGTACCTTTACCTTTCTTGGCGGGCGCCTCGCCCTCCGCGCGCCGCTCGTGGTGCCGCTCCAGCGCAATAGTATAGTATACAGTATGTGTGGTGGATACGCCGTACCTTTACCTTTCTTGGCGGGCGCCTCGCCCTCCGCGCGCCGCTCGTGGTGCCGCTCCAGCGCAATAGTATAGTATACAGTATGTGTGGTGGATACGCCGTACCTTTACCTTTCTTGGCGGGCGCCTCGCCCTCCGCGCGCCGCTCGTGGTGCCGCTCCAGCGCAATAGTATAGTATACAGTATGTGTGGTGGATACGCCGTACCTTTACCTTTCTTGGCGGGCGCCTCGCCCTCCGCGCGCCGCTCGTGGTGCCGCTCCAGCGCAATAGTATAGTATACAGTATGTGTGGTGGATACGCCGTACCTTTACCTTTCTTGGCGGGCGCCTCGCCCTCCGCGCGCCGCTCGTGGTGCCGCTCCAGCGCAATAGTATAGTATACAGTATGTGTGGTGGATACGCCGTACCTTTACCTTTCTTGGCGGGCGCCTCGCCCTCCGCGCGCCGCTCGTGGTGCCGCTCCAGCGCAATAGTATAGTATACAGTATGTGTGGTGGATACGCCGTACCTTTACCTTTCTTGGCGGGCGCCTCGCCCTCCGCGCGCCGCTCGTGGTGCCGCTCCAGCGCAATAGTATAGTATACAGTATGTGTGGTGGATACGCCGTACCTTTACCTTTCTTGGCGGGCGCCTCGCCCTCCGCGCGCCGCTCGTGGTGCCGCTCCAGCGCAATAGTATAGTATACAGTATGTGTGGTGGATACGCCGTACCTTTACCTTTCTTGGCGGGCGCCTCGCCCTCCGCGCGCCGCTCGTGGTGCCGCTCCAGCGCAATAGTATAGTATACAGTATGTGTGGTGGATACGCCGTACCTTTACCTTTCTTGGCGGGCGCCTCGCCCTCCGCGCGCCGCTCGTGGTGCCGCTCCAGCGGAATAGTATAGTATACAGTATGTGTGTGGTGGATACGCCGTACCTTTACCTTTCTTGGCGGGCGCCTCGCCCTCCGCGCGCCGCTCGTGGTGCCGCTCCAGCGCAATAGTATAGTATACAGTATGTGTGGTGGATACGCCGTACCTTTACCTTTCTTGGCGGGCGCCTCGCCCTCCGCGCGCCGCTCGTGGTGCCGCTCCAGCGCAATAGTATAGTATACAGTATGTGTGGTGGATACGCCGTACCTTTACCTTTCTTGGCGGGCGCCTCGCCCTCCGCGCGCCGCTCGTGGTGCCGCTCCAGCGCAATAGTATAGTATACAGTATGTGTGGTGGATACGCCGTACCTTTACCTTTCTTGGCGGGCGCCTCGCCCTCCGCGCGCCGCTCGTGGTGCCGCTCCAGCGCAATAGTATAGTATACAGTATGTGTGTGGTGGATACGCCGTACCTTTACCTTTCTTGGCGGGCGCCTCGCCCTCCGCGCGCCGCTCGTGGTGCCGCTCCAGCGCAATAGTATAGTATACAGTATGTGTGGTGGATACGCCGTACCTTTACCTTTCTTGGCGGGCGCCTCGCCCTCCGCGCGCCGCTCGTGGTGCCGCTCCAGCGCAATAGTATAGTATACAGTATGTGTGGTGGATACGCCGTACCTTTACCTTTCTTGGCGGGCGCCTCGCCCTCCGCGCGCCGCTCGTGGTGCCGCTCCAGCGCAATAGTATAGTATACAGTATGTGTGGTGGATACGCCGTACCTTTACCTTTCTTGGCGGGCGCCTCGCCCTCCGCGCGCCGCTCGTGGTGCCGCTCCAGCACAATAGTATAGTATACAGTATGTGTGGTGGATACGCCGTACCTTTACCTTTCTTGGCGGGCGCCTCGCCCTCCGCGCGCCGCTCGTGGTGCCGCTCCAGCGCAATAGTATAGTATACAGTATGTGTGGTGGATACGCCGTACCTTTACCTTTCTTGGCGGGCGCCTCGCCCTCCGCGCGCCGCTCGTGGTGCCGCTCCAGCGCAATAGTATAGTATACAGTATGTGTGGTGGATACGCCGTACCTTTACCTTTCTTGGCGGGCGCCTCGCCCTCCGCGCGCCGCTCGTGGTGCCGCTCCAGCGGAATAGTATAGTATACAGTATGTGTGGTGGATACGCCGTACCTTTACCTTTCTTGGCGGGCGCCTCGCCCTCCGCGCGCCGCTCGTGGTGCCGCTCCAGCGCAATAGTATAGTATACAGTATGTGTGGTGGATACGCCGTACCTTTACCTTTCTTGGCGGGCGCCTCGCCCTCCGCGCGCCGCTCGTGGTGCCGCTCCAGCGCAATAGTATAGTATACAGTATGTGTGGTGGATACGCCGTACCTTTACCTTTCTTGGCGGGCGCCTCGCCCTCCGCGCGCCGCTCGTGGTGCCGCTCCAGCGCAATAGTATAGTATACAGTATGTGTGGTGGATACGCCGTACCTTTACCTTTCTTGGCGGGCGCCTCGCCCTCCGCGCGCCGCTCGTGGTGCCGCTCCAGCGCAATAGTATAGTATACAGTATGTGTGGTGGATACGCCGTACCTTTACCTTTCTTGGCGGGCGCCTCGCCCTCCGCGCGCCGCTCGTGGTGCCGCTCCAGCGCAATAGTATAGTATACAGTATGTGTGGTGGATACGCCGTACCTTTACCTTTCTTGGCGGGCGCCTCGCCCTCCGCGCGCCGCTCGTGGTGCCGCTCCAGCGCAATAGTATAGTATACAGTATGTGTGGTGGATACGCCGTACCTTTACCTTTCTTGGCGGGCGCCTCGCCCTCCGCGCGCCGCTCGTGGTGCCGCTCCAGCGCAATAGTATAGTATACAGTATGTGTGGTGGATACGCCGTACCTTTACCTTTCTTGGCGGGCGCCTCGCCCTCCGCGCGCCGCTCGTGGTGCCGCTCCAGCGCAATAGTATAGTATACAGTATGTGTGGTGGATACGCCGTACCTTTACCTTTCTTGGCGGGCGCCTCGCCCTCCGCGCGCCGCTCGTGGTGCCGCTCCAGCGGAATAGTATAGTATACAGTATGTGTGGTGGATACGCCGTACCTTTACCTTTCTTGGCGGGCGCCTCGCCCTCCGCGCGCCGCTCGTGGTGCCGCTCCAGCGCAATAGTATAGTATACAGTATGTGTGGTGGATACGCCGTACCTTTACCTTTCTTGGCGGGCGCCTCGCCCTCCGCGCGCCGCTCGTGGTGCCGCTCCAGCGCAATAGTATAGTATACAGTATGTGTGGTGGATACGCCGTACCTTTACCTTTCTTGGCGGGCGCCTCGCCCTCCGCGCGCCGCTCGTGGTGCCGCTCCAGCGCAATAGTATAGTATACAGTATGTGTGGTGGATACGCCGTACCTTTACCTTTCTTGGCGGGCGCCTCGCCCTCCGCGCGCCGCTCGTGGTGCCGCTCCAGCGCAATAGTATAGTATACAGTATGTGTGGTGGATACGCCGTACCTTTACCTTTCTTGGCGGGCGCCTCGCCCTCCGCGCGCCGCTCGTGGTGCCGCTCCAGCGCAATAGTATAGTATACAGTATGTGTGGTGGATACGCCGTACCTTTACCTTTCTTGGCGGGCGCCTCGCCCTCCGCGCGCCGCTCGTGGTGCCGCTCCAGCGCAATAGTATAGTATACAGTATGTGTGGTGGATACGCCGTACCTTTACCTTTCTTGGCGGGCGCCTCGCCCTCCGCGCGCCGCTCGTGGTGCCGCTCCAGCGGAATAGTATAGTATACAGTATGTGTGGTGGATACGCCGTACCTTTACCTTTCTTGGCGGGCGCCTCGCCCTCCGCGCGCCGCTCGTGGTGCCGCTCCAGCGCAATAGTATAGTATACAGTATGTGTGGTGGATACGCCGTACCTTTACCTTTCTTGGCGGGCGCCTCGCCCTCCGCGCGCCGCTCGTGGTGCCGCTCCAGCGCAATAGTATAGTATACAGTATGTGTGGTGGATACGCCGTACCTTTACCTTTCTTGGCGGGCGCCTCGCCCTCCGCGCGCCGCTCGTGGTGCCGCTCCAGCGCAATAGTATAGTATACAGTATGTGTGGTGGATACGCCGTACCTTTACCTTTCTTGGCGGGCGCCTCGCCCTCCGCGCGCCGCTCGTGGTGCCGCTCCAGCGCAATAGTATAGTATACAGTATGTGTGGTGGATACGCCGTACCTTTACCTTTCTTGGCGGGCGCCTCGCCCTCCGCGCGCCGCTCGTGGTGCCGCTCCAGCGCGCCCGCGCCCAGCGACGAGCTGCGGCTGGAAACAATTCATACACGTCTCAACAAGTACTATCGAGGTGGTGATCTATTCTTTTCACTTCTGTTGCTCGAAAAGTTCACCTTTGTGTCGTGGCTAGGCGACACAAAATAGCTTTTCATGCACTAGGGCATAAAGTAATATCCCAGGTGGAGCGCGCTCGCCGCGGCCTCGCCCCCCCCACGCGCCCGGCCGCCTGCAGGCGGCGCGCGGCGGGGAGAACACAAACGCAAGAGTATGGATGTTACATTTTCAACGATTTAAACTGATATAAAACCTAATATTTTCCTTACAATCGAAGTGAAAAGCAGAGTGTATACCTCGGGCATAAGTACCCATTTTATCCTCGGCTACTATATTGGTCCTCGTTACACTCGGACTTTATGCCCTGGATATACAATCTACGAGTACTATTGTTACGCGACGTGGGTTGATGTGAGAATCAAATAGCAGTGTGTATATTTGAAAAGTTATGGCGATTATTGAAAGATGGCATGCAAGTGTAATAGAATAGTGTCGGGCTGTCGGGTACCTGGCGGGCGCGCTGGGCTGCGGCTTGCTGGGCGGCGCGGCGGGCGGCGTGGGCGCCGCGCGCGCGCCCCCGCCCCCGCTCCCGCCGCCGCCCCCGCCCGCGCTCGTGCGCGTCACCGACATCTGGAATGGAACAGACATTTTCTCAAACATGCTCACAAATGTTCGCACAATGGATGCGATTCACACCGTACACCGCGTGCAAGTGGGAGAGCGCTATACACGCGCGTAGCGATATTTCACTTAGAAACCAGAGTGCGGTGCAACTCGCATTCAAAGTGACATCCGCTTAACAACCGCGCCCGCGGACTGCTGGGGGGCGAGCGCCGCGGACAATAATGGAATTTTCATCACACCTGCTCGTAAATGGTGATATTATATGCAAGCATACTTACACTTAAAGAGCTGTATTATTCCCATGGTTTTAAAGGATTCTCATACTACTTTACCGCCCGCCCGGAGCGCGCGGAGGACCTGCCCCGCACGCGCTCGCAGCACGCAGTCACTCCGGAGTACTGAGGACTGTGCAACTACACTACCGCTTATCATTATTGTTTCTTTAACTGTATAGAGTTTATTTATTTCCTCGCAAATGTGATGAAAAACATTGTGTGTACCACGGGCAGTAAGGGGATTACTAACTCGGGTCATTTAAAGCCCTCCGCCTACGGCGTCGGGCTTCAATAGACCCTCGTAAATAATGCCCTTCTTACCGCCCTAGATGCACAATGTACTATTGTACGGCTCATTTAATCCCAGGAAACAATGGCCGACTGACCCCGGGGACCTCGCCCCGCACGTCACCGCGCGCCGGTGGCCGCGCATGGCAGAGAAAAGCACTATATCTGCCTCTACGGAAACAAGACTTGCCTGAGGTCGGCTCGGCCGGGCCTCGCCAAGCCTCGCCCCAGCAACACCTCACCAGTCAATCCCTTACTTTCCGTCCCTCGCCAATAATGTACAATTCCTTGTATTTGCGACCAACCTCAAACTTTGCTACTACTCTAAGGAATTCCATACAAAGCCTGAATGATAATAGATATTACAAAGCCTGGATGATAATACAAATAAACGGTGCATTTATCAAGTTTCAACCGCACCGTACGCTCAGTGGTGGGTGCCTCCTTAAGGTGAGATGTGAGGCGCACCAGATACACGGCGCGAGGACATGGCGTGCCGAAAGACAGGCTGCACCGAAGGACGGACGCCGATTCGGTCTGTTGAATTCTAAATAATTGGCTTCTCTTCGTAACACGACAACAACGGTTCTACTTCTTTTGCGGTCCACTCTATAAATGCCCAATATTTGAACTACCTACCCAACCCATCAAGCAGTAAACAACCAAACAGTTGCTGGTCAACAAACATGATAAAAAAATTTTTTTGGCGCACGAATGTAGCCGACGACTGGGCACCTTTTATCTAGACCACGCACGGCGCGCCGAGTATCGCACGGACCGCTACACAGACGGCGGGTCGGGCCGTGCGCGGCCTGGCACGTGGGCCGCAGCGAGCGTGTGTCACGTGTACGTACCATGGGGCGGTGGTTGTGCGCGGGCGGCGGCGCGGGCGGCGGCGCGGGCGCGGCGGGCGCGGGCGGCGAGGCGCAGGCGGCCGACAGGCGCCGCTCGATCTCCTGCTCCTGCTGCAGCGAGCGTGTGTCACGTGTACGTACCATGGGGCGGTGGTTGTGCGCGGGCGGCGGCGCGGGCGCGGCGGGCGCGGGCGGCGAGGCGCAGGCGGCCGACAGGCGCCGCTCGATCTCCTGCTCCTGCTGCAGCGAGCGTGTGTCACGTGTACGTACCATGGGGCGGTGGTTGTGCGCGGGCGGCGGCGCGGGCGCGGCGGGCGCGGGCGGCGAGGCGCAGGCGGCCGACAGGCGCCGCTCGATCTCCTGCTCCTGCTGCAGCGAGCGTGTGTCACGTGTACGTACCATGGGGCGGTGGTTGTGCGCGGGCGGCGGCGCGGGCGCGGCGGGCGCGGGCGGCGAGGCGCAGGCGGCCGACAGGCGCCGCTCGATCTCCTGCTCCTGCTGCAGCGAGCGTGTGTCACGTGTACGTACCATGGGGCGGTGGTTGTGCGCGGGCGGCGGCGCGGGCGCGGCGGGCGCGGGCGGCGAGGCGCAGGCGGCCGACAGGCGCCGCTCGATCTCCTGCTCCTGCTGCAGCGAGCGTGTGTCTCACGTGTACGTACCATGGGGCGGTGGTTGTGCGCGGGCGGCGGCGCGGGCGCGGCGGGCGCGGGCGGCGAGGCGCAGGCGGCCGACAGGCGCCGCTCGATCTCCTGCTCCTGCTGCAGCGAGCGTGTGTCTCACGTGTACGTACCATGGGGCGGTGGTTGTGCGCGGGCGGCGGCGCGGGCGCGGCGGGCGCGGGCGGCGAGGCGCAGGCGGCCGACAGGCGCCGCTCGATCTCCTGCTCCTGCTGCAGCGAGCGTGTGTCTCACGTGTACG
Organism: Lathronympha strigana; assembly: GCA_949128165.1. Taxonomy (NCBI): domain Eukaryota; kingdom Metazoa; phylum Arthropoda; class Insecta; order Lepidoptera; family Tortricidae; genus Lathronympha; species Lathronympha strigana. The sequence goes on from OX421903.1 coordinate 2,946,793, forward strand.
TACCATGGGGCGGTGGTTGTGCGCGGGCGGCGGCGCGGGCGCGGCGGGCGCGGGCGGCGAGGCGCAGGCGGCCGACAGGCGCCGCTCGATCTCCTGCTCCTGCTGCAGCGAGCGTGTGTCACGTGTACGTACCATGGGGCGGTGGTTGTGCGCGGGCGGCGGCGCGGGCGCGGCGGGCGCGGGCGGCGAGGCGCAGGCGGCCGACAGGCGCCGCTCGATCTCCTGCTCCTGCTGCAGCGAGCGTGTGTCACGTGTACGTACCATGGGGCGGTGGTTGTGCGCGGGCGGCGGCGCGGGCGCGGCGGGCGCGGGCGGCGAGGCGCAGGCGGCCGACAGGCGCCGCTCGATCTCCTGCTCCTGCTGCAGCGAGCGTGTGTCACGTGTACGTACCATGGGGCGGTGGTTGTGCGCGGGCGGCGGCGCGGGCGCGGCGGGCGCGGGCGGCGAGGCGCAGGCGGCCGACAGGCGCCGCTCGATCTCCTGCTCCTGCTGCAGCGAGCGTGTGTCACGTGTACGTACCATGGGGCGGTGGTTGTGCGCGGGCGGCGGCGCGGGCGCGGCGGGCGCGGGCGGCGAGGCGCAGGCGGCCGACAGGCGCCGCTCGATCTCCTGCTCCTGCTGCAGCGAGCGTGTGTCACGTGTACGTACCATGGGGCGGTGGTTGTGCGCGGGCGGCGGCGCGGGCGCGGCGGGCGCGGGCGGCGAGGCGCAGGCGGCCGACAGGCGCCGCTCGATCTCCTGCTCCTGCTGCAGCGCGCGCACGAATGCCGTCTTCAGCCGCGCCGTGTGCTCGGCCTGCGGAAAACACATAAACCAATCAATAAGGGAATCCTTATAAAAACGTTAAGTGAAAACATCGAAATCATTTCAATGGAGACGTTGTTTGGATCGCTTGTGTCGGTGAGGTTGAGAGTGCGCTCAAGCACTGTGGCAGGGTACTGCAGCCGGGCGGTACCTTGAGCGGGCGGTACCTTGAGCGCGCGCTTGACGTTGCCGCTGACGCACAGCTCGCACAGGCGGCGCGCCTGCGGCGGCGCGGGCGGCGCCGTGAAGGTGGCGTCGAGGCGGCGCGCAGCGTGGCAGTGTACAGTGTAGTACAGCCGGGCGGTACCTTGAGCGCGCGCTTGACGTTGCCGCTGACGCACAGCTCGCACAGGCGGCGCGCCTGCGGCGGCGCGGGCGGCGCCGTGAAGGTGGCGTCGAGGCGGCGCGCAGCGTGGCAGTGTACAGTGTAGTACAGCCGGGCGGTACCTTGAGCGCGCGCTTGACGTTGCCGCTGACGCACAGCTCGCACAGGCGGCGCGCCTGCGGCGGCGCGGGCGGCGCCGTGAAGGTGGCGTCGAGGCGGCGCGCAGCGTGGCAGTGTACAGTGTAGTACAGCCGGGCGGTACCTTGAGCGCGCGCTTGACGTTGCCGCTGACGCACAGCTCGCACAGGCGGCGCGCCTGCGGCGGCGCGGGCGGCGCCGTGAAGGTGGCGTCGAGGCGGCGCGCAGCGTGGCAGTGTACAGTGTAGTACAGCCGGGCGGTACCTTGAGCGCGCGCTTGACGTTGCCGCTGACGCACAGCTCGCACAGGCGGCGCGCCTGCGGCGGCGCGGGCGGCGCCGTGAAGGTGGCGTCGAGGCGGCGCGCAGCGTGGCAGTGTACAGTGTAGTACAGCCGGGCGGTACCTTGAGCGCGCGCTTGACGTTGCCGCTGACGCACAGCTCGCACAGGCGGCGCGCCTGCGGCGGCGCGGGCGGCGCCGTGAAGGTGGCGTCGAGGCGGCGCGCAGCGTGGCAGTGTACAGTGTAGTACAGCCGGGCGGTACCTTGAGCGCGCGCTTGACGTTGCCGCTGACGCACAGCTCGCACAGGCGGCGCGCCTGCGGCGGCGCGGGCGGCGCCGTGAAGGTGGCGTCGAGGCGGCGCGCAGCGTGGCAGTGTACAGTGTAGTACAGCCGGGCGGTACCTTGAGCGCGCGCTTGACGTTGCCGCTGACGCACAGCTCGCACAGGCGGCGCGCCTGCGGCGGCGCGGGCGGCGCCGTGAAGGTGGCGTCGAGGCGGCGCGCAGCGTGGCAGTGTACAGTGTAGTACAGCCGGGCGGTACCTTGAGCGCGCGCTTGACGTTGCCGCTGACGCACAGCTCGCACAGGCGGCGCGCCTGCGGCGGCGCGGGCGGCGCCGTGAAGGTGGCGTCGAGGCGGCGCGCAGCGTGGCAGTGTACAGTGTAGTACAGCCGGGCGGTACCTTGAGCGCGCGCTTGACGTTGCCGCTGACGCACAGCTCGCACAGGCGGCGCGCCTGCGGCGGCGCGGGCGGCGCCGTGAAGGTGGCGTCGAGGCGGCGCGCAGCGTGGCAGTGTACAGTGTAGTACAGCCGGGCGGTACCTTGAGCGCGCGCTTGACGTTGCCGCTGACGCACAGCTCGCACAGGCGGCGCGCCTGCGGCGGCGCGGGCGGCGCCGTGAAGGTGGCGTCGAGGCGGCGCGCAGCGTGGCAGTGTACAGTGTAGTACAGCCGGGCGGTACCTTGAGCGCGCGCTTGACGTTGCCGCTGACGCACAGCTCGCACAGGCGGCGCGCCTGCGGCGGCGCGGGCGGCGCCGTGAAGGTGGCGTCGAGGCGGCGCGCAGCGTGGCAGTGTACAGTGTAGTACAGCCGGGCGGTACCTTGAGCGCGCGCTTGACGTTGCCGCTGACGCACAGCTCGCACAGGCGGCGCGCCTGCGGCGGCGCGGGCGGCGCCGTGAAGGTGGCGTCGAGGCGGCGCGCAGCGTGGCAGTGTACAGTGTAGTACAGCCGGGCGGTACCTTGAGCGCGCGCTTGACGTTGCCGCTGACGCACAGCTCGCACAGGCGGCGCGCCTGCGGCGGCGCGGGCGGCGCCGTGAAGGTGGCGTCGAGGCGGCGCGCAGCGTGGCAGTGTACAGTGTAGTACAGCCGGGCGGTACCTTGAGCGCGCGCTTGACGTTGCCGCTGACGCACAGCTCGCACAGGCGGCGCGCCTGCGGCGGCGCGGGCGGCGCCGTGAAGGTGGCGTCGAGGCGGCGCGCAGCGTGGCAGTGTACAGTGTAGTACAGCCGGGCGGTACCTTGAGCGCGCGCTTGACGTTGCCGCTGACGCACAGCTCGCACAGGCGGCGCGCCTGCGGCGGCGCGGGCGGCGCCGTGAAGGTGGCGTCGAGGCGGCGCGCAGCGTGGCAGTGTACAGTGTAGTACAGCCGGGCGGTACCTTGAGCGCGCGCTTGACGTTGCCGCTGACGCACAGCTCGCACAGGCGGCGCGCCTGCGGCGGCGCGGGCGGCGCCGTGAAGGTGGCGTCGAGGCGGCGCGCAGCGTGGCAGTGTACAGTGTAGTACAGCCGGGCGGTACCTTGAGCGCGCGCTTGACGTTGCCGCTGACGCACAGCTCGCACAGGCGGCGCGCCTGCGGCGGCGCGGGCGGCGCCGTGAAGGTGGCGTCGAGGCGGCGCGCAGCGTGGCAGTGTACAGTGTAGTACAGCCGGGCGGTACCTTGAGCGCGCGCTTGACGTTGCCGCTGACGCACAGCTCGCACAGGCGGCGCGCCTGCGGCGGCGCGGGCGGCGCCGTGAAGGTGGCGTCGAGGCGGCGCGCAGCGTGGCAGTGTACAGTGTAGTACAGCCGGGCGGTACCTTGAGCGCGCGCTTGACGTTGCCGCTGACGCACAGCTCGCACAGGCGGCGCGCCTGCGGCGGCGCGGGCGGCGCCGTGAAGGTGGCGTCGAGGCGGCGCGCAGCGTGGCAGTGTACAGTGTAGTACAGCCGGGCGGTACCTTGAGCGCGCGCTTGACGTTGCCGCTGACGCACAGCTCGCACAGGCGGCGCGCCTGCGGCGGCGCGGGCGGCGCCGTGAAGGTGGCGTCGAGGCGGCGCGCAGCGTGGCAGTGTACAGTGTAGTACAGCCGGGCGGTACCTTGAGCGCGCGCTTGACGTTGCCGCTGACGCACAGCTCGCACAGGCGGCGCGCCTGCGGCGGCGCGGGCGGCGCCGTGAAGGTGGCGTCGAGGCGGCGCGCAGCGTGGCAGTGTACAGTGTAGTACAGCCGGGCGGTACCTTGAGCGCGCGCTTGACGTTGCCGCTGACGCACAGCTCGCACAGGCGGCGCGCCTGCGGCGGCGCGGGCGGCGCCGTGAAGGTGGCGTCGAGGCGGCGCGCAGCGTGGCAGTGTACAGTGTAGTACAGCCGGGCGGTACCTTGAGCGCGCGCTTGACGTTGCCGCTGACGCACAGCTCGCACAGGCGGCGCGCCTGCGGCGGCGCGGGCGGCGCCGTGAAGGTGGCGTCGAGGCGGCGCGCAGCGTGGCAGTGTACAGTGTAGTACAGCCGGGCGGTACCTTGAGCGCGCGCTTGACGTTGCCGCTGACGCACAGCTCGCACAGGCGGCGCGCCTGCGGCGGCGCGGGCGGCGCCGTGAAGGTGGCGTCGAGGCGGCGCGCAGCGTGGCAGTGTACAGTGTAGTACAGCCGGGCGGTACCTTGAGCGCGCGCTTGACGTTGCCGCTGACGCACAGCTCGCACAGGCGGCGCGCCTGCGGCGGCGCGGGCGGCGCCGTGAAGGTGGCGTCGAGGCGGCGCGCAGCGTGGCAGTGTACAGTGTAGTACAGCCGGGCGGTACCTTGAGCGCGCGCTTGACGTTGCCGCTGACGCACAGCTCGCACAGGCGGCGCGCCTGCGGCGGCGCGGGCGGCGCCGTGAAGGTGGCGTCGAGGCGGCGCGCAGCGTGGCAGTGTACAGTGTAGTACAGCCGGGCGGTACCTTGAGCGCGCGCTTGACGTTGCCGCTGACGCACAGCTCGCACAGGCGGCGCGCCTGCGGCGGCGCGGGCGGCGCCGTGAAGGTGGCGTCGAGGCGGCGCGCAGCGTGGCAGTGTACAGTGTAGTACAGCCGGGCGGTACCTTGAGCGCGCGCTTGACGTTGCCGCTGACGCACAGCTCGCACAGGCGGCGCGCCTGCGGCGGCGCGGGCGGCGCCGTGAAGGTGGCGTCGAGGCGGCGCGCAGCGTGGCAGTGTACAGTGTAGTACAGCCGGGCGGTACCTTGAGCGCGCGCTTGACGTTGCCGCTGACGCACAGCTCGCACAGGCGGCGCGCCTGCGGCGGCGCGGGCGGCGCCGTGAAGGTGGCGTCGAGGCGGCGCGCAGCGTGGCAGTGTACAGTGTAGTACAGCCGGGCGGTACCTTGAGCGCGCGCTTGACGTTGCCGCTGACGCACAGCTCGCACAGGCGGCGCGCCTGCGGCGGCGCGGGCGGCGCCGTGAAGGTGGCGTCGAGGCGGCGCGCAGCGTGGCAGTGTACAGTGTAGTACAGCCGGGCGGTACCTTGAGCGCGCGCTTGACGTTGCCGCTGACGCACAGCTCGCACAGGCGGCGCGCCTGCGGCGGCGCGGGCGGCGCCGTGAAGGTGGCGTCGAGGCGGCGCGCAGCGTGGCAGTGTACAGTGTAGTACAGCCGGGCGGTACCTTGAGCGCGCGCTTGACGTTGCCGCTGACGCACAGCTCGCACAGGCGGCGCGCCTGCGGCGGCGCGGGCGGCGCCGTGAAGGTGGCGTCGAGGCGGCGCGCAGCGTGGCAGTGTACAGTGTAGTACAGCCGGGCGGTACCTTGAGCGCGCGCTTGACGTTGCCGCTGACGCACAGCTCGCACAGGCGGCGCGCCTGCGGCGGCGCGGGCGGCGCCGTGAAGGTGGCGTCGAGGCGGCGCGCAGCGTGGCAGTGTACAGTGTAGTACAGCCGGGCGGTACCTTGAGCGCGCGCTTGACGTTGCCGCTGACGCACAGCTCGCACAGGCGGCGCGCCTGCGGCGGCGCGGGCGGCGCCGTGAAGGTGGCGTCGAGGCGGCGCGCAGCGTGGCAGTGTACAGTGTAGTACAGCCGGGCGGTACCTTGAGCGCGCGCTTGACGTTGCCGCTGACGCACAGCTCGCACAGGCGGCGCGCCTGCGGCGGCGCGGGCGGCGCCGTGAAGGTGGCGTCGAGGCGGCGCGCAGCGTGGCAGTGTACAGTGTAGTACAGCCGGGCGGTACCTTGAGCGCGCGCTTGACGTTGCCGCTGACGCACAGCTCGCACAGGCGGCGCGCCTGCGGCGGCGCGGGCGGCGCCGTGAAGGTGGCGTCGAGGCGGCGCGCAGCGTGGCAGTGTACAGTGTAGTACAGCCGGGCGGTACCTTGAGCGCGCGCTTGACGTTGCCGCTGACGCACAGCTCGCACAGGCGGCGCGCCTGCGGCGGCGCGGGCGGCGCCGTGAAGGTGGCGTCGAGGCGGCGCGCAGCGTGGCAGTGTACAGTGTAGTACAGCCGGGCGGTACCTTGAGCGCGCGCTTGACGTTGCCGCTGACGCACAGCTCGCACAGGCGGCGCGCCTGCGGCGGCGCGGGCGGCGCCGTGAAGGTGGCGTCGAGGCGGCGCGCCGGCGCGCGCTCCCAGCGCCACACCGGCGTGAAGTCGCAGCCGCACTGCGCGCACAGGGCCGGCACCGTCGAACGCGGCATGCTGCAACAAAACAACTATTTGTAAGTAAAAAGGCTCTGCTACGATTTCGCACAGCGGTGGCAGCGAGCAACAAACATGAGGTGAGATGAAAGCGGAAGGTCGGAGCACTCTTTACCACTGCCACCACCGCGTGCAGCTGTGGCCGCACGGATCGGTCGTTCGTAAGCTTTTGGTGGCTTAATGTAAGCCCTTAATGAACGCTCGAGCGGGGTGTGCGGCGAGCATGTTAAACACAAGCGAATGTATGTGAGTGTCCTGAGCGCACGCTGCACAAAGCACGACGCTGCCCGCCCCGCCACACGCGCCGCCGTACGCTTGCCACTCAGGCCTTTCACTATGTCGCCCCCATAGCCCAATTAGTATAGCCAATTTTTTTCGCCACGCGCGTCGCCATACGCTCGCCACTCGGGCCTTTCACTATGTCGCCCCTATAGCTCAATTAGTACAGCATTTTTTTTTTTTATGTAGTGTCTGTACTCGAATACAAAACCAAAAGCCGGACTTGCCTTAGTAACCTTACTCGAAATTACGCATCGATCTAAAATCGAAGTAACAAAATCGCCACCCACAAATTGACACCACTGCCGCGCAGCCCGCGTATTCTGTGCATATAAATACGCCACTGAGCACGAGTTATTTTTGGCAGTTAGGGTGAAGCCAGACGAGTGCACCATTTCAGCTACAAATACAGCACAGCTTGTTAGCAGAAACATTGTAATATGTTCTACTGAACTTGGTAACCCGCCCATTATGGAAGAGAATATAACTTTGCTGCCAAAAAAATCATGTTTTGTGAATTCACCTTCCAAGCTGAAGGGATGAAGTTCATCTCCGGCGGCGGGGGCTTGGGAGGCGAGATCTGGCACACACACACAAGAGCCACTTACCGGTCCTCGTTGGTAAGGAAGTCGACCACGTGCTCCAGACCGACCAGGTACACGAAGTCGGTATTGGAGGGTGAAGGGATGAAGTTCATCTCCGGCGGTGGGGGCTTGGGAGGGGAGATCTGGCATAGCTACACATACAAGAGCCACTTACCGGTCCTCGTTGGTAAGGTAGTCGACCACGTGCTCCAGACCGACCAGGTAAACGAAGTCGGTATTGGAGGGTGAAGGGATGAAGTTCATCTCCGGCGGTGGGGGCTTCGGAGGCGGGATCTGCAAATTACGCAAAGCGAAATTTCTATACTTCAACTTGAATTCAATAGTAGTTCATTATTTTTAATATATTTTAAGGCGAAAGAGTGATTTCGCTGTATGGAGTAGCACTCTATCGTCAAAAAAAAAGTGTAAAAACCGACCCAGGGCTAGACGCACTCCCGCACGAAGGGCCATTAACTATACCATTTTTTTTCTTCAGTGAAGACAGGCATTCAATTTACCACTCTGTCACGGTGTTTTGAGTTAAATAATGTAGGGAAATTTACAGTTTACCAGGGAAATAAGAAGTATACTGTACTGATAAGGTAATTCAAAATTGTTAGCATTTACCTCCTAACAAAAAAAAAACAGACAGTTTTCAGCGCGGAGACAGCTCATTGCCGCTAAAAAAGGAGAACGGCCCAACTGTCTACCACGGTTTATGAGATACAACTTGGTGAAAGATGGAAGGACAGACAGACTTACAGCGGAATGTTAGCAATAAGGTAAGGGGGCACCCTAAGTACGGAACCCTAAGAATCTAGTTTAAGTTTCTGACTTAGTCCAGGAGGTGACAGACTTTTCAACGAACAGAGTCTCTATGGAATAAACCATTTTAATAAGAAATACCTGGAGCAGCGTCTTCTCAAGTTGCTTGCGTAGAGCCAGCTTGGCGGCCGCTTGCCGCTGCGCCGGCGTCTGCGACTCCTCGCCGCTGCGTGAACTCGCCTAAACGAAAATATTAGAGCATTAGTACTATAATTGAAAATTGGCTTTTACGTCTATTGCAGATAAATTAAAAATAAAGAGCGAAACGCACTGTTATTTGCCATTATTTCTCGACGGCAAGCTACGTACTGGCATGGTCGCCATGTAGTTATGAGTTTTAAGAGAAACTACTTCTTTGGTTATGCGTTCAACATTGTTCTTTGCGTCTATTGCAGATTAACTAAAAAATAAAAGAGCGAAATGCACTGTTTTTTGCCATTATTTAGCGTCGGAAAGCTACGTACTGGCATGGTCGCCATGTAGTTACGAGCTTTAAGAGAAACAACTGCTTTGGTTATGCGTTCAACATTGGTCTTTGCGTCATTGTAGAATTATTAAAAATAAAGAGCGAAACGCACTGTTTTTGCCATTATTTCGCGACGGCAAGCTACGTACTGGCATGGTCGCCATGTAGTTACGAGCTTTAAGAGAAACAACTGCTTTGGTTATGCGTTCAACATTGGTCTTTGCGTCATTGTAGAATTATTAAAAATAAAGAGCGAAACGCACTGTTTTTGCCATTATTTCGCGACGGCAAGCTACGTACTGGCATGGTCGCCACGTAGTTACGAGCGTTAAGGGAAATCTTATTGCTCAGAGTTATATATACAGTTTTTTATTCACCGTTAGTCATATTTAGATTTTGTTGGTCATACTGAACAACTTTTTTTTTTATTCAAGGCCACGCCGATTTCACGCCGATCATTTTTTTTAATTCACGAACAACATTATATAAAGTTCCTTAGTCTAGAAACGCTATTTCCTAAATAGGATAGATCTGTGTTTTAGGATAAACAGTGCTATTATGGGAGTAACCCGGAATATGCGAAAAAAAATTGCCAGCCGATACAAAACATCGACATCTAATCTGCCGAAATGTATGAACTATGAAATGGTTAAAGCACGGTTAAACGGAAAAGGTTGACGAGTAGGACCAACATAATCACCTAGCACACCTATATAGGTAGGCTTTTTTTTTTTTTTTTATGCTATAGGGGGCAAACGAGCAAACGAATCACCTGATGGTAAGCGATTAACGGCAACGCACCCGCAACACCAGAGGTGTCGCAAGTGCGTTGCCGGCCTTTAAGGTGGGAGTACGCTCTTTTCTTGAAGGTTTGAAGGTCGTATCGGTCCGGAAACACCGCTGGCGACAGTTCGTTCCACAGTTTAGCTGTGCGAGGCAGGAAGTTTCGGGAAAAGCGCACAGTTGAGGACTGCCAACCATCTAAATGGTGAGAGTGGAAATATTGTCGCGTAGGGCGATGGCGGAAAGAAGCGGCAGGGATTAATCCGAACAATTCCTCGGAACACTCCCCATAATACATGCGATAGAAAATACAGAGTGAGGCCACATCTCTACGCAGCGCCAAGGGATCAAGCCGATCAGAAATACGTTGGCAGTTGACAATTCGAGCTGCTCTCCGTTGGATGCGGTCTAGAGGAAGAGGTCTTGAATTGAACTAACAACCTGTATAAAAATAAGGCATACAGGGATGCTTAGCTATACCTGTTTGCACATACTTTAGGCCCCACGCAAAATACACATCAATCGTTGAGATGTTACCCTCTTATGTTACGATACATCGTACTCACAGATATTTGTCTCTCGTAGAAAAAGCGAATACAAACAGTTTTGAACACTACGCAAAACAACTGACGATCGACTCCCGCACAGGGCTAGTGTTGCCTACGATTAGAAATATTATATATAGTCTGACAAGCGAGCGAGCGCAGTAACAGTAGGACAAAATAACTATATCCATCCCTTTTTTAAGGATGGTAATACTAGCGTAAGAAAAATACAGTATGATACTCTCTATCCTACTGTTACTGCGCTCGCTGGGTTGTCAGACTATAATACAGGTGGCGGTGTGTACCGGCGGGCGCGGGATACTCGGAATCACCAAGACAAAAGACGATCGATTCTGGTTTGAGCGGAGAGTTCCATAGGCGGATCCACACAGAACGATCAGTGTTGTGGATCCGCCTAGTTAGTACAAATTCTTATTAAGTAGAATATAAAATACAACTGTCGAATGACATCACATTCCATACTCACTGCGTCGCTCGTGCTGCTCGTCACCGACGAGTTATCCTGAGCGGGCTTGACGGGAAAAGTTTACAATTAACAATACGAATTTACTACGTTCACCCATTTTAACTATATATAACGTGGGGACCCATGATGTTCGTGTTTTAAGTAATACATTGGCCACTTTTTTTTGGGAAGATGTTGTGCCCACTATAGAAATTAAAAAAAAACAACAACAGTGCTAATATATTGTATGAAAATCCATAGGAGCAGTGTTCTTATGGAATACCACAGACAACGTTATAATGTATACTTTTTGAATATCGCTGTCAGTCATCTAATTGACAGATAGTGCTGGAGTAGAAAAACTACTGTTTATTACGTGGTCGATGTAATGTACAAAGTTGGCGAGTGGGCTATAATAGGTCGGCGCATAGTGATATTAGTGATGTTACCTTGGCGTTGCTGGCGGCGGGCGGCGGCGCCGGCGTGATGGTGACGGACGGCGTGATGCTCGCGCCGCTGCCAGACGACTGTCAGGTACAAATTATTCGTTAATACCACAGCGTAGGGATGTATTCCATACAGTGAGGTAACTTCATACACGGCCAGCGGCGAGGCTCGGTGCTCGTGCTGAGGCTCAGGGTTGTCAAAAACTAGGTGAAAGATATTACAGTCTGATTGGCATTTACACCCTCCCCGCGCGCCCCGCATCGATGAGCCAGAAATCGGCGGAGTTAACCCACTGTATAGAATACATCCTTACGCTGTTAAAACTAACCGCCTTATTCATAAAAACTTAGACATTTTTGTTATGTTTTCTCCCTTTCTAAGAAAGTTAACCCATTCAATGCCGAAGACGCGAATTCGCGTCCTGTGTATGCGTAAACGTGATGCCGAGGACGCAAATTCGCGTCCACGAGTTATTTGTTTTTTTTTTGCTAGAAATCAACTGTACTTAAAAGCTGATACGAAAATGTTATTTTATTTACGAAGAATAATATTATACCGTCGCTGGTTTCTGGATTTAGTGCATTTGTAATTTTCATAATTCTTATCTCGGATGCCGAAGACGCGAATTCGCGTCCTGTGTATGCGTAAACGTGATGCCGAGGACGCAAATTCGCGTCCACGAGTTATTTGTTTTTTTTTGCTAGAAATCAACTGTACTTAAAAGCTGATACGAAAATGTTATTTTATTTATGAAGGATAATATTATACCGTCGCTGATTTCTGGATTCAGTGCATTTGTAATTTTCATAATTCTTATCTCGGATGCCGAAGACGCGAATTCGCGTCCTGTGTATGCGTAAACGTGATGCCGAGGACGCAAATTCGCGTCCACGAGTTATTTGTTTTTTTTGCTAGAAATCAACTGTACTTTTAAAGCTGATACGAAAATGTTATTTATGAATAGGCTTAGGACTTTTGGATGCTCGCCGTGGTTCTAGAATCCACGGAGTCGCCATTAAGTCAACTTTTTTTTTCGAAGTCAAAGTCAAAGTCTAAAAATAGAACATTAGTTATACTAGATTATTTGGGCTGTTATATCATATATAATAATCACGTCTAATTTACACCTACACCTACCTATAATAATCACTCTTTATATCTGCACATATACGATTGTATAATCACGTAAAACTATTAATTTTATAAGAAATTGTGTAGAAAAATTTCATATTACGCTGTTATTGTTTGTTTGTAAAATACTCTGTCTCAACACAAGCAGAGATGTTCAAAACAGGTAGTGAAATGTAATTAGATGAAAAATGCAAATACTTTGATATTTTAACTATTTCAAATAAAAATACAAAATAGTTTCACAAAAGGTATTTGAAATACAAAATAGATATTTTTAAAATACTTTTATTCAAATAAAACACTTTGTTGACATTAGTTACTTAAGAGGCAGACAACACCTAAGTTATGTTCAAAGCAGTATTTTAAGAAAAAAATATTTATTTGAATACTGCTAAAATATATATGTTTTCATTATACATATTTCAAAGACCGGAAATGGAGCAATATTTAATTTAATGAATTCGTCTCAAAAGAAAATAGTTGCAAAGATTGGTCTTAAATTGATCATTAAATGATTTTATGTTTTTATTTTTATGATTTGGGTGTAAACGCTCAACGTGTCACAATTCAACAATTTTTTCAAACAAGCTTTTTTAAATAATTGTTTTTCTAGCAACATCGCGACTTCGTGTCTTCCGCACCCGAGACAAGAATTATAAAAAAATACAATTTCATTAAATCTAGAAACTAGCAACAGTATAGGTAATATTATCCTTCATAAATAGGCTTAGGACTTTTGGGAGCTCGCCGTGGTTCTAGAATCCACGGAGTCGCCATTATATCAACATTTTTTTTTCGAAGTCTAAAGTCAAAGTGTAAAAATACGGCACGGGTAAGAAACACGTTATTAGTACCTACTGAAATTAATTTTATTAAATATCTATAACCCCAAGTATTTTAAATACTTTTATCGGAAACCATTTTATATTTTATTTTAAATACTAAAATGTTCACGTATTTTGTATTTTTTTTAGTTTAAAATACAAAATGCTTTTTGTTATTTTCATAGAATGGGGTGAAACGAATTTATTGAAATTAAACAATTAAAACGGATTACTCGCATTTATTAACACCATGATCCTACGTTTCGAGCCCTTTACAGCGCTCGTTTTTACAGCGTTAACGTGCTGTTGCGATTAATCCGTATTAAAATGTTTAATTTCAATGAACAACAATCGCGGAAACAGAAGACAATATTATGAAACGAAATTAATTCATCGATAGATAAAATGCGCTATGGTTCGCATTAGTGGTAATGGACACGTCAATGACGTCTAACTGCCACGAATTGTTCAAACATCGTCATTAAAGTTAAACTTAAGGGGTTGACAAAAGCCAAGTCAGCGCACAAGGTCTATGTCGGGGTATAACGAGATCGCATTATGGCGGGCCGGCCTGGTTTTTCTGGCCTGTTATGCAAATAAAGAAAACCGTGGACTATTTGTGAATTGTGACACGTTGAGCGTTTACACCCAAATCATAAAAATAAAAACATAAAATCATTTAATGATCAATTTAAGACCAATCTTTGCAACTATTTTCTTTTGAGACGAATTCATTAAATTAAATATTGCTCCATTTCCGGTCTTTGAAATATGTATTATGAAAACATATATATTTTAGCAGTATTCAAATAAATATTTTTTTCTTAAAATACTGCTTTGAACATAACTTAGGTATTGTCTGCCTCTTAAGTAACTAATGTCAACAAAGTGTTTTATTTGAATAAAAGTACATATTTTAAAAATATCTATTTTGTATTTCAAATACCTTTTTGTGAAACTATTTTGTATTTTTATTTGAAATAGTTAAAATATCAAAGTATTTGCATTTTTCATCTAATTACATTTCACTACCTGTTTTGAACATCTCTGCTTGTGTTGTGACAGAGTATTTTACAAACAAACAATAACAGCGTAATATGAAAATTTTCTACACAATTTCTTATAAAATTAATAGTTTTACGTGATTATACAATCGTATATGTGCAGATATAAAGAGTGATTATTATAGGTAGGTGTAGGTGTAAATTAGACGTGATTATTATATATGATATAACAGCCCAAATAATCTAGTATACCTAATGTTCTATTTTTAGACTTTGACTTTGACTTCGAAAAAAAATGTTGACTTAATGGCGACTCCGTGGATTCTAGAACCACGGCGAGCATCCAAAAGTCCTAAGCCTACTGATAACTACTTCACAAAAATTTTTGTCCACTTTCTTTATTATAATCTAACTATACAATAAAAAAAACATATATGCGGCTCAGTCTACGGCTGTCACGTCTATACTGAATACGTTTTCGACAAAAACTGTTTTTAGACGCAAAAACATCACTTACGATGCCGAAAACGCGAATTAGCGTCCTTCAAGTGTGAAATAACCTAATGCCGCAGACGCGAATTCGCGTCCTTCAAGTGTGATATATAACCTAATGCCGCGGACGCGAATTCGCGTCCGTTGAAATGTTAACGTGATGCCGTGGACGCGAATTCGCGTCGTCGCGTAGAAGGCGGCGGCACTGCGTGATGATTAAAAATATGAGGCGTCGGCAATGAATGGGTTAATTATTGACAAACTGACAGACAAGGACATACAATCATTTAGCTAAACTGTCTCCGTTTATGAATAACGCCATGAATTGGTATGAACACATCACCATGTCGTGGGAATAGATTACAAATGATGAGTTAATGTTGTGTGTCGGCAATGGTACAATCATTTAGAAACAAATGTAAAATTACACACACTTGTCATTATAAATTAAAAGAGATGTCATATACTACAGAAAAAGTGACCAAGGCCCCCGGTGAGCAGAGCTGGGATCGAACCAGCGACCTGCTTTCTCGGCAGACGCCCTAACCACTGGGCTACCCGATCATGGCTTGGATTTGATTCGTGCTTTACAATTGTTTAATCAAACTTGTAAAGTACGTCTGAAACCATTCTAAACCTTAGAGTCACAAGTACATTTTCTTCATTGCTCTTTTTATTACTACCACTAGTCGTAATGAAAAATAGAGTGTGCAACTCTGGTAAGAAGCGCTCGTAAGTCACGGGAAGCATTAGTAACCACCATATGATGAGTAGAGTCGTTACCTGCGTGCGGTAGGGCCCGGGCGTGAGCGTGGCGCCGCCGGGCAGGCTGGACGTGCGCCGGCTGGAGCCCGCGCTGGCGCTGGCGCCGGCCGCGCTGGTCGAACGCTGACGGACAACCATTGCATACTATTCATATGTTTGTTCAAGACGTTAATCCGAAGTTAGGCATTTAAGTATAGAATTTGAGAGCAATTATATAATTGAAAGAAAGATGGAAAAATTCAGAGGTCGTGGAATTCGAACCTACGACCTCTCTGAACACCGGTCAGAGCGCTCTGCCAATTGAGAGAGCCAATTATAAAATTGTAAATAGTAGTTAGTTAACAAGTAGTTTTCTTTACACAAAGTTAAAATAAGTTCAAGCCGTCGCGCGAAGCAGTCCAATTTGTGTAGACCAGTGGCGGAGTGTCAAACCGCCAGCGCCGTGCCCGCCGCCTCCGACTGCAACATACACAATGTGCGTGGAAGAGTAGTACCTTGTTCTGCTGGTGCGCGGGCGGCGGCGCGGGCGTGACGGTGACGCCGGGCGGCACCACGCAGCCCGAGCCCGCCAGCGCCGTGCCCGCCGCCTCCGACTGCAACATACACAATGTGCGTGGAAGAGTAGTACCTTGTTCTGCTGGTGCGCGGGCGGCGGCGCGGGCGTGACGGTGACGCCGGGCGGCACCACGCAGCCCGAGCCCGCCAGCGCCGTGCCCGCCGCCTCCGACTGCAACATACACAATGTGCGTGGAAGAGTAGTACCTTGTTCTGCTGGTGCGCGGGCGGCGGCGCGGGCGTGACGGTGACGCCGGGCGGCACCACGCAGCCCGAGCCCGCCAGCGCCGTGCCCGCCGCCTCCGACTGCAACATACACAATGTGCGTGGAAGAGTAGTACCTTGTTCTGCTGGTGCGCGGGCGGCGGCGCGGGCGTGACGGTGACGCCGGGCGGCACCACGCAGCCCGAGCCCGCCAGCGCCGTGCCCGCCGCCTCCGACTGCAACATACACAATGTGCGTGGAAGAGTAGTACCTTGTTCTGCTGGTGCGCGGGCGGCGGCGCGGGCGTGACGGTGACGCCGGGCGGCACCACGCAGCCCGAGCCCGCCAGCGCCGTGCCCGCCGCCTCCGACTGCAACATACACAATGTGCGTGGAAGAGTAGTACCTTGTTCTGCTGGTGCGCGGGCGGCGGCGCGGGCGTGACGGTGACGCCGGGCGGCACCACGCAGCCCGAGCCCGCCAGCGCCGTGCCCGCCGCCTCCGACTGCAACATACACAATGTGCGTGGAAGAGTAGTACCTTGTTCTGCTGGTGCGCGGGCGGCGGCGCGGGCGTGACGGTGACGCCGGGCGGCACCACGCAGCCCGAGCCCGCCAGCGCCGTGCCCGCCGCCTCCGACTGCAACATACACAATGTGCGTGGAAGAGTAGTACCTTGTTCTGCTGGTGCGCGGGCGGCGGCGCGGGCGTGACGGTGACGCCGGGCGGCACCACGCAGCCCGAGCCCGCCAGCGCCGTGCCCGCCGCCTCCGACTGCAACATACACAATGTGCGTGGAAGAGTAGTACCTTGTTCTGCTGGTGCGCGGGCGGCGGCGCGGGCGTGACGGTGACGCCGGGCGGCACCACGCAGCCCGAGCCCGCCAGCGCCGTGCCCGCCGCCTCCGACTGCAACATACACAATGTGCGTGGAAGAGTAGTACCTTGTTCTGCTGGTGCGCGGGCGGCGGCGCGGGCGTGACGGTGACGCCGGGCGGCACCACGCAGCCCGAGCCCGCCAGCGCCGTGCCCGCCGCCTCCGACTGCAACATACACAATAGGTTATAAATAAAACATCGCACTGCCTCAATCAAAAATTAACCTTTGGCGAAGCAATATGCGGACGCCAGGCGATCGCGGATATTTATTTATTTTATATTTATTTATATATGTTATGTTAAGGAGAACCAACAGCTATAAACCTAACGACACACATGCGAACAAGATAAATAAACATTATAAATTATAATAATGACATTTAAGGATTAAATTGCAACAGTTCAAACTCGCGTATTTTTATCACAATAGGAGTGACATGTTTCAGGGCAGTGATGCCCGAGCCGCGAAGGTGACAACAACACTCTGTCTGTCCGACGATGACAGACTGTATGCAGATGATGCAGTCGAAAATGTCACGCCTATTGTGATAAAATACGTGAGTTTGACACGTTGCAATTTAACCCTTAAATGCCTGAATCAACAGTATTGATCCTAAAACATCCTAAGTGACAACCAAATTCCTTTCAAATTAATAACTTACGACGATATAACAGTTTACATTCTAAGAGAACCCAATTGTCACTAGTCTCGTTTCTGTCATACATTTAAGGGTTAATGTCAATATGATCATTTGTTTTTTTTTTCATTTTTCATTTGATCTGTACTCCACTACCCAAAGGTTGTCTGGAAGAGATCGCTCTTTAGCGATAAGACCGCCTGTTGTTACCCCTTACTGTTACTGTTCTGTATTATTATTTTCTCTTGTAACTGTATTTCATCTGTGTGAGGTGTGCAATAAAGAGTATTGTATTGTATTGTATTGTATGACTCACGGTGGTTTAAAACTTTAAATTATATAATTATAATAATGATAAAGAGAGTAGGTACATATAACCAAACAATGTATTGAAATTTAATCATGGAATCCCGTGAAACGTCTTATTGTATTAGCGAAACTGTCGGCTAGTGCTGTCGTTGGCGTCCTTTTTTTAATTTCTTTCTTAAATTATAAATTGAAAGAGATGTCATATACTACAGAAAGAGTGACCAAGCCAAGGTGAGCAGGGCTGGGATCGAACCAGCGACCTGCTGCTTTCGCGGCAGACGCCCTAACCACTGGGCTACCCGATCACGGCAGCCAGAGTCAGAAATTTCCTAAGTATAATCCTTTCTTATTTTAAACGTTTAAGGTACGTTCCGCCAATCCTACAACTCAGACTTACAATTCAGACTATCAGACTGCAAGTTCTCACGAAAAGACGCACCTATACCCTTCAAGGCCTCCGAGCAACAAAGCGAGGGGAGGCATACGTAATGTCTCCGCTCTGCCGAAGAACACGCCCAAATACGAGTAGGCATACGCGGGTCGTTGTGTTGTGACTAGTCCGAACACGAAAACACATCGAAGTGTGTAAGATTTGTAAGGAGGTGGAGTTAAGTCTATAAGTAAGTAATATTGCAACTTTGCTATTTGTATAACTATAAATTAGGTGTTTATTCAATAAACGAGTAGTCTTTAATCAGCATTCCCAGTGTTTAATTGCAACACCCAACTTCTCGTACCACATGGCGACCCTGCCACGTGTTAGTGCAAATTATAAATTGCACGAGATGTCATATCAAACCAGCGACCTCCTGCTTTCGCGGCAGATCCCAGCCCTGCTCACCTGGCCCTCCTGGCCTGGGCCTTAGTCACTTTTTCTGTAGTTTATGAAAACTCTTTCAATTTATAATTTATCTATAGTACACTGTGACTACTTAAAAACAAAAAAACAGGAATCAAAACATTTATTACTATTAATAAACGATCTGATTCGTGACAGTTGTTTAGTTAGTGTAGTTGTATTATTTATTATGTGTCACTAAGTCGTCATTACAAATTGTTTTTGTATGTAATGTGTCAGAAGTGCGTCTGTGTGCACGTTTCCCCCCACAAAAACGTATTTTTATTACAATAGGCGTGACATGTTTCGACTATATAAGATTTTAAGCTAACATGGTCATTTACACTATAATTACTATTTAAAACGAGATATTTACCATGTACATTTGTTTTAATGAGCTCCCGATATTTCGGCACTGTTACAAGTGCCATGTTCACGGTGTAACTGATTTGCTGCGAGTTTTTATTTTATTTGTGGTCTACCCACACCCCGTAGCGATCTACCCGCTTACGGGTTCGTTTAATTTGCGCGGTGTCACTACCGCTACTAGCGTCTACTTTCTCACTTCGAACTCGATCACGTTCACGACACACGACACTTACAGTATCGACTGGTGCATTTCTTACCGAACCCATAACTTTTGGATTTTTGAATTTCCGAATCACTGGATGCCAGACCCTCGACAGTTGAAACCCGTCCTCTCGGTTGAAATTTTTGTATTTTAGGATTTCTATAGCTTCTTTAACCATCCTAGGTATGTAATGCTTTTCTGTCGAGAGTATCTGAGGGTTATGCAACTCAATCCAGTGACGGACGCCGAAGGACAGTTTTCCACTTGAACATCCAGGCGTTTACAAGATTGACTGTAGCTGTGGTAGCTCCTACATAGGACAAACTAAGCGTACAATCGCGTGCCGTATAAAGGAGCACATACGAGCGGTTAAAAACAACGAACCTAGAAAATCGGCAGTCGCTGAACATCTTTTGGAGGCAGGAACAAATCACTGGATTGAGTTGCATAACCCTCAGATACTCTCGACAGAAAAGCATTACATACCTAGGATGGTTAAAGAAGCTATAGAAATCCTAAAATACAAAAATTTCAACCGAGAGGACGGGTTTCAACTGTCGAGGGTCTGGCATCCAGTGATTCGGAAATTCAAAAATCCAAAAGTTATTGGTTCGGTAAGAAATGCACCAGTCGATACTGTAAGTGTCGTGTGTCGTGAACGTGATCGAGTTCTAAGTGAGAAAGTAGACGCTAGTAGCGGTAGTGACACCGCGCAAATTAAACGAACCCGTAAGCGGGTAGATCGCTACGGGGTGTGGGTAGACCACAAATAAAATAAAAACTCGCAGCAAATCAGTTACACCGTGAACATGGCACTTGTAACAGTGCCGAAATATCGGGAGCTCATTAAAACAAATGTACATGGTAAATATCTCGTTTTAAATAGTAATTATAATGTTTCGACTACTTTCGAATGCGGGCAGTCATCGTCGGACAGAGTGGTTTCACCTTCGCGGCTCGGGCATCAATCGGGGTTGCAATTTAATATCAGTATGAAACACGATAGTTTAAATTATGATTTGTAAGGTAAGATGACGGTTTGCCGTCTCCCTTCCAGCGTATAGGAACCCTGTGTTGCTCGAAGTGTATACCATACCTTGGGCGGCGCGCACTGCGACTGGCGAATCTTCCGCAACAGAACCAGCCGCGTCTCCTCTGCGCGCAGTTTTTCCCGCAGCGCGCGAACAAGGCGCTCGCGCTCCCATATCTCCGCGCTTGACAGCTCCTACGGACACGACATACGTTAACGTGTAAATAGACTAGGTTTTGATACTTTTTTTTGCCATTTGTCATCTTGTTTAACGGCCTCCTAGCCTAGTTGGTAGCACGAATATTTGTTCCTGTGTTATGGATGTTTTCTATGTATTTAAGTATTTATGTGTATCTGTCTATTATATACTCGTATATCGTCGCCTAGTATCCACAACGGGTTACTGACGTATTGCCGAATATTTTTTGCCAGATTTTCATTTCGCAAAAAATCTATCCCAAAAATTTAAAACCCGACTATTCATTTCCCAACTTAACAAGTCGCATATAAATATTTTCCAAAAGAAAGCTATGCAAAAAAATTTTTTGACATTTCCTTACTTTGGCAACATTTATTTTACCAAATTGTAATTACTCGAAATGATTACTTGCCAAACATTACAAAAACCATAACAAAGCATGACAAATGTAACAGTTACAAAAAATTTTTTGCTAATTTTTATTTCAACAAATTTTGATTACTCGAAATGATTAGTTGCCGAATAATATAAAACCAAAACAGAACGCGACAAACTATTGCATTATGGCAATTATTTATTTTGTCGTACCTACACCGACCTGCCTTAACCTATATATTTTTGTAAAAAATCGGTTCTGGCGCTGTTAGGTCACAATTCTGCCTAACACTCCTCCTCGCTTCGCTCGTCGTCGTACCTACACCGACCTGCCTTAACCTTCGATCTTTGGAGCGGCCTATCTCTGTCATTTTCAATATTAGAAAAAAGTTTTCAAGTAAACGTTGCTTATTTTAACGTGTTGTATACGTTGCAATCATTTAAATGGGTTACTATTGGGTCGCTCGGCTCGCGCGCTGCTAGGTCGCAGTTCTACCTAACACTTCTCCTCGCTTCGCTCGTCGTCGTACCTACAACGACCTGCCTTAACCTATATATTTTTGTAAAAAATCGGTTTTGGCGCTTCGCCGGCCTCTGCCGCGGCACGCTCGCTTCGCTCGCTCGGCTCGCGCGCTGTTAGGTCACCATTCTACCTAACACTCCTCCTCGCTTCGCTCGTCGTCGTACCTACACCGACCTGCCTTAACCTTCGATCTTTGGAGCGGTCTATCTCTGCCATTTTCAATATAAGAAAAAAGTTTTCAAGTAAACGTTGCTTATTTTAACGTCTTCTATACGTTGCAATCATGTAAAATGGGTTACTAATTAATAATTTGTCGCCAATTATTTATTGCCAGATTTTTATTTCCTTAGTTGTTGTAAAACGTAATTTGAGCAAAATTTATTGACGTAACATTTTTTCGTTAAGGTGGATCTCCCCGTGCAAGTTTCATACAACTTTCGTTGCAGGTTTTCTCGTATTGTATCGATGCACCGGACTTTAAACCATGATATTTAGGTTGTGCGAGTCCTCCAATTTGCGCAAATAGAATAAAACATACTAGAAAACTAACAATAACGTAGAATAATCCGATATAGAAAGTACTAAAATTTCGCTTCAGCGCTGTTTGTGTGAGTAATCCTTATACTGTCCGTGTAAACTAATATGGCGGCCCAACTGACAGCCACTGGTTTTGAGTTTAATCATAACTATCAAAGATGTCACTGCAACCACCTGTAACACAGGTCACCGGACTGAGTAGTACCAAATTTCGTCCACAGGTGGACAATACAACCTAAGAATGAGCTTGTAAGTAAGTAATATCAACGCAATGATATGCAACTGTCAATCATATTCTATCATACCTAAGTATACAAAAATATAGTAAAATGACTTATGGGCTCCGGTAAAAATGTATCCGCAGATTCGCACGCAAGTTCACGTTCAGGCTATATATATAGTTGTCGTTTTCAACGTAGCGGCTGGGAATATTTATTTTGTGTTGTGATCGGTTTCAAAACGAATCATCAGACTAATTTCAAAAGTAGCTATACAATGAATATCAATGAATAAGTTTGTCAGGTACTCATAAATACTTAGCTCATAATTATTAATAATATTATGCCACGGCTCAGGAAGCCTGGGGTCCGCTTTGGCAACTGCCATCTGGCCTTCCAACCCAGAGGGTAAACTAGGCTTTTCTGGGGATTAAGTTGTCCAATTCCACAACAATAAGACATGCGAGTGGTAAATATCAAATGGTATTTCGTACATAAGTTCAAAACAACTCATTGGTACAAGCCAGTGTTTGAACGGCGATTAGATTGAAAGTCACACGGTCTTACCGCTGAGCCACTAATTATTAACATAACCTACATAATATTATAATAAAAGCATTTTCATTTGTTGACATAGTCAACCCCGCGAGTACCTATGGGTAGGGTAGGTGCTGAGTGCATTTTTCTCTGTGCTAACTTTTAACTACCGCCCGTTTCGTGTATACATTTTCTGAGAGGAGGTCGTTGCAGCAAGTGAATTATTTTGTATTTGTGCTGTGGTTTTTACTGGCTGGAAACAGTTATGATGACTTTCGGGTAAGTAATAATGTCATGACAGCTGTCAATATCTTATATTTTCCTGCTTATTTGTTCTTTGACGATTTCTTTCAAGTCAAACTATAGTATTCGCAGGCATTTCACACTCCGCTACCTTCCTGCACTATATCATCAGTCGTCCAGTGGAACAAATTAATTTGACAATGGGAAGAACTAATAAAACGGAATATAAGAACCACCGTTGGTCTGGTGCTGTAAGAAAAAAACGGCGGCCTTTGAAGCTTCCTTGCTCAACCATTATGGCACCAAATCGTATGTATTTCAATTGTATTTCATTTGTCACTTTTTATACCATACTAATTCCTACAGGTCATCATCGTCATCATCTATACTGTCTGACTATAAGTGCACTGATGCAAAACAACGTTTAACGGTCTTTTAGTCGTTGACTGCCCGTAGCCATTGATTTCATCAATATTGTTTTAAATGCATAATTTGCTTACATGTTGATAGGTACGAGGTCCTCTGTGTCTGTTAGTTTTTTGTACAGTCTTACTGCACTCTTGTACCTACAGTGTACAGTCACCAGCATAAACATATAACGGTGAACAGCCGTGCAAAAATATCTGACGCTCTATTGGGCGCATAAGTATCTGACACTACCTCGTAAAAAATATGTGATGCTTTGTGGCCGGCAAAAACATCGTTACTCCGTATCCGCAAAAATATCGGATCAAGGCGCTTATAAATATGTGATAACTTATAAAAATTAAATTGATGATGTGATCACTCTCATCGGCAGAAATATCTATCTCCTGTAAAAGCAAAAACATCGGCTGACTGATGGGTAGCCTATATATCTGACACGATAGTTAAAAATATTTTATGAATCTGCAAAAGAAAACCATATCTGGCTAGCATAAAGCCGTAAATTGTATGTAGTGATTTGACAATTCACGAAAAGAGTGCAGACTTGTCATTGCATATGTCTGTCTCACGTTTTATTCTGTCATCAAATCGACGTTTAAAATTGCTGAAATATAACAAAAATAATGCAAATCTTGTTTCCACTTCCGTTTGCTTCGTACGTAAAAATAAAATAAAATAAATTGAATGATGTATTGGCGGTTATATCGTCAGTTGTAGGAAATCCGTCCATCTGTCTGTTACATCATTATTCGGGTTCCGTACCAAAATGGTAAAAAATAAACCCTTTTAGTGCGGCTCCGTCCGTCTGTCTGTCTGTCACATCATTATTAGGGTTCCGTACCAAAATGGTAAAAAATAAACCCTTTTAGTGCGGCTCCGTCCGTCTGTCTGTCTGTCACATCATTATTAGGGTTCCGTACCAAAATGGTCAAAAAGCAACCCTTATGGTGCGACGCGTCCGTCTGTCTGTCTGTCTGTCACATCATTATTAGGGTTCCGTACCAAAATGGTAAAAAAGCAACCCTTATGGTGCGACACGTCCGTCTGTCTGTCTGTCACATCATTATTAGGGTTCCGTATCAAACCTGTAAAAAAGCAACTTTTATGGTGCGACACGTCCGTCTGTCTTTCACATCATTAAATATCTCGAGAACTACTTTAGCTAACGATTTGTAATTTGAAGAAGTTATATACAAAGTTAACCCATGCACATTGAAAACGGATTTATGTCCGACAAAAGAAGGGGCAAAAATTTAAAGTTTACTTATTAGGTCATGTGGGGTATCATTTCAAGTGGTTTGATTTGCACATTCTAATACATTTTTTTTATATATTTTTTTGCAATGAGAAAATTCTGAATTATATTATAACCGAAACTGAAGTTTTATCTCCGAAGTTTATGAGGGAAAAATACGTTTTTTTTTGCACAACATTAATATTATTGTAATTATTGTAATATTATTGTACCAGGCAGGTCTTATTGTGTATTGTATTTATAATTGAGTTTGGGGTTTTACTATCAATGTTTTAAGCTGTGAAAACCTCTGGTAGCTCTTTAAACACTTAAATAGGCCCTGGCGTTGAAGGACTCTACAAATTGCTATAGTACTCACTAGCTAGAGTAGCTAGTGGCAAGACTGCCATGTCTTAGACTTTTTGGTACAGAGATATTCTCAACCTGGACCAGACATATATGAACAGGACGCAACGTATCCGACATGTCATTGAAACAAAAGACTAATATTATAAATATTACATTATTAAACTAATATACATTATTTTATGCCTATAGGTGCAAGGACAACTACGCATTGCTGAAAAGGTGAAATGTTATTTTGTCTGTTTCATTGAACCTGGAGCCAATTTGACTATCGTTGAAGTAGGACGTGACAACAACTTTATTCAAGAGATGACACCGAAGTTAGTTGCGTTTTACAAAGACTATATAGTCCCAGGTCCCAGAGCTCGTTTTGCGCAGAGTTCCAAAAAACCAACGATGCGTCGAAATGTCAAGCCTGCCAGGTATGTTTTGTATTTTACAAAATCAAACTTAGGCACAACCACAGAATAAAAGTACTAAAGTACAGAAGCTTCTCTTCCCTACATTTGAAGTTTAGATTGTGCATGCAAACAATGTCAAGATTACATTGATATTAGGGTTGTCACCATGCTGTCAGGCGTATGGATGTATCTCAATAACTTCAATAAGTCATCATAGTCACGTCAATAGTGTGCTTATCATTAGTTGCACGTGGCCGTATTCGACAGCGACTGCAGCGTTCGGGGGTATGTCTGTCTCGCTCCTACCAGAGAAATGGTAGGAGCGAGACGGACATACATTCGAACGCCGCAGTCGCTATCGAATTCAGCTGCGTGTACCTCATCGTGAGCACATAGGTCGACATGTTGGAGATTAGTTAGTGAGCCTTATTCATGAGAATCATGAGTTGCGTTGCTATCTCGACGGCTAGTTCTTCGCACACGCTGTGCTCTTTGCTGTGTTCGTTTGAAAAACTCCCTAGTGACAGGTTTCTTTTCTTCCAGTTAAACTACAACAAGGGGCAGCCGGCGCAAATGAAAATAAAAAATAATAAAACTTGAATTATAATTAGCAGCAGTTTGTTTTATTTTGTAATATTTTTCAAATACACAATATAATATTATTTATGCCACACCTGGCCATAAAGTGCCCTTTTCCGCATGCCACGCGTACGGAAAAAGCCGATTTCTGCCCAAGTGTAGGCATAAAATGATGTACCTAACACGTGAGGTAATAAATAAAGCCCTTGTTCGCATATTTACGTCCCTCGCTTGCAGCTCGGGTCGCAAACATCTGCGATCTCGGCCTTTCTTTGTTTTACCGCACTAGTTAGGTAATGTACTATTTTTCTATTCTCTTGAGCGTCGAAACTATGTGAATGTCAGTATGATAGGTCTACGGTGGAGTTTTGAATCGCGAGTTATTTCAATATTTAGTGCCTTTTTCGTACTATTTGGTACCTAATATCAAAAAATAGTACCATGCTAAAAATCGAGTATTATTGAAAATGAAGTGGTCAGTCATTCTGACGTCCAGGTCCCCAGTTCCCAGGCCCAGGCCCAGTTCCCATGGTTGTAGGCCTTGTATCGTTCAGTACCTATTTAGGACCTTCTAAAATGATAGGTACTTAGTATTTCATTCTGGCTTTCTGAAATAAAGTTACGGCTAAAATAAGCTCTGAATGAGAACAGTGTATGCCCCGCTACACGGCCATGACGTAATAACGATAACGAAACGGTGAACATTGAATATTCAATATTTCTCGATTTTTAGCGAGTTGCGTTTTTTGGGACCGCCAAGAATGAGTACGAAAAAGGTACTAAATATTGGAATTACTCGCGGTTCAAAAACTCACCGTGGTTCTATCATCCTGACGGTCACGAAATTATCACAGCTGAAGGTTAATTCTGTCATAACGCTCCTGCGGTTGTTAATCCTTATCGTGAAAAGTAAACTGTGGGGCTTGCATATGTGATAATTTTTCGTAAAAGTTACCGTTTTCTCGGCGCTATATGTCATAAATATTTATATAAAAGTAAGCTTTATTAAAAAAAAACTTATCAATTATCGACAAAGTACCTTTAGGTACAAAGGTACCTAACACACTTACGTTGAAATAAAAACGTAAGTCCCGTGTAAGTGCAAATTAACGCATTTATGCGTCTTCGTTACCTTTGCATTGAACGTAAAAATGCGTTAACAGTTATTTAGTGACTTTCGTGCCTTCAACGCAACGCAAGTGCCTAATGCGAGTTCAGAATTTTTAGACCAATATCATATTCGTATGCAGTGACATATGCGTTGGAGGCACCCTTACCGAATCCCTTAGGTACTTACATGAACATTTTCGCAAAAAGAGATCTACTTACGAAAACTTTTTTAAAGGTAGGTAGGTAAATTTACCTACCTTTTAAAAAGTTTTTAAAGTAGGATAAACATTAAATTTAATGTTTATCCTAATCTAAATAAGAAGCTCTTTCAATCTAGGAGATAAAAACTGCGAGAAAAAAGGTCTCAAAAGTTTTAAAAGTTTTTACGCAAATGTATGAAAAATGGTTACGGAAAGAAAAAATTGGGACTGTTTTTTTTAATATATATATATTTTTTAAATACTCCGACGGTGGCAAACAAGCATACGGCCCGCCTGATGGTAAGCGATAAAAGGAGGATTCGCTGTGTTGACATCTAAACGAGCCAAGGGCTTTGCTCCGTGGGTCCTCAGGTGTCAACAAAGCGAATCCTCTTGGAGCTCTGGCTTAACATGTAGGATCGAAAAAGCTCGTGATTCTAAGTAGGAAAAACAAAGTTTATCAGTTTTAGAAAAAAAAGTTTTGGATCTTTTCTCGCGAAAATGCCCACATGTCAGTTATTCTGCTCTCTATGAATATTGCACCAGTGTGAAAAACGCATAATGCCCTATGCATCCATTATGTCAACATAAGCAATCAATCGCAAAATGAACTAGAATGTTGAATACTTATCGCGGTTATTTCATTCTAACTAATGAACGCGGGTTTTTTGATCAAATTGAGCTGCCGATATTTCGGCGATGTTGCAACCAAGAACGCATTTTCATTAGTTAGAATGTCTAAGACTTTTCTTTAGACTCCCGAACAGCTAATTGCGCAGAAATAGAAACCCCAGTTAAGGCAAAATTACTACAAAACGATTGGTTATTTATTCTTCTTCTTTCACATTGTTTTACTGAACTAGCTTTCGGCCTGTGTCCTGAAACTTTAGCTTCTGGTGGTTACTAGTATTACAGCTGACGATGACGTAAGTAAACACTTTTTTTGATTTGATGATGGAGGAATTTAAAAAACAATCCAAATATAAGTAATGACGATGTACGAGTACACCTCTATACAAAGTTTTCAAAGGCTGGGTAAAATGCGTAAGTACCTATATTTATCGTAGAACTATGCTGTAAAAACTAGATTAAACTATGATTGATGAAAACTATGATTTTGTATGTGTAGTAAATCTCGAAAAACGCCATCCTCCTATTTAATTTATGACCCCAAGTCTTCTGCAATGACTTCATTGGTCAAACATCTATTTGCTAAATACTACATAAGCACTTTTATAACGCCACCTAGTTAAACGCTAGTTAGTTTTCGAGGAATGACATTCTCCGCGCCCTCTGTGTTTACGTCGGAAAGGTTATCTATAGTAGCGACATCTAGTTAATTTTTGAAGTGATGATAACACTACTGACACTGGTGACTGACAGAAGACGTGCTAGTGTGCGTAAATGGGTAAAATCTCCGTATTTCCAAGTTGTTGCAGGTTTTTGTAGAAATGAAATACTGTTGGCTGCCGAAAATCTCGTATTATACTTCAGATTTTCTAGTATTTGCGCAAATACAAAAACATCTTATGTATCTGCCTTAGTTTTGGAGGAAATTGTGAAAATAACTAAGTTTGCAGCACTAGCGCCATCTCTTGGTCGCTAGTCGCCATACCCTCCAGGCACTTCCACCTTAAAATCGGATGTAAAATAATTTATTTGACAAAAAATAATTTGAACAAACATTTATAGTCCAAGTAAAACATTTGAGAAAAAAACAGTTGGTTTTATAAAAGTTGCAAAGTAACAGTTTGGGAAATGATTATTTGTCGGATTGTAAGTTTGTCAAATGTTTATATGGGAAAGATTGAGTTGACAAACGTGCAGTTGGTAAAATTTGGTTGGGAAACGAAATTCTGTCAAAAAAAATTCGGTAATATGGAAGGTTCCCATCCACAACACGAGCCTTATTGAGCTAACCGTGTTTGGCGGCAAACTTTCAAATGTCACCGTTTTAGGGCCAAATCCTGCTTTTATTATAAAATAAGACTCAAACGTGAATGCTGAGCGAAAATAGGTTAGCCTCCATTGCTTTAATATCCCTACAGTATAAATACTGACCCGGTCCACAGGACGGAGGGGCGGCTCGTTCTCGTCGTCCGAGGAGTCGTCGTCGCGCGGGTCCCGCGGGGACTCCGGCGCGGCCGCCGCGGTGATGGACACGTTCACCGCCGACGAGTTCATCTTGCTGCTCATGTCTGTAACAACGTTAGTCTATGACAACACCGATCGGGACGTACAGTCAACCAATTGGAGCTACCGTATTGTCGCTCACCAGGCGGCGCCACTCATGCGTGGGTCCTGTGTCAGTATGAGAGAACTGTCAAAGTGACGTTTGAAATGTTCCCGCAGGACCCACGATCCACTAGCGCCCCTAGCGGAAAATCGACTCGCGGTAGGCCTCATTAGAACCCTAGGCCACTGTAGGACTATTTTTTTTCCCCTATCTGGCTTTTACTCCTTGCTCATTGAAGCAAGATGTCGAAGTTTTGAGGCATTCACACGTGAGGAGAATGTTCGATGTGAATATTTGTTTTTTTATAGATCAGATTGTAAGAAATCTCTTAGTGCTTGTCATTTTGATATGGTTGTAGAGTGGCCTAGGCTTCCAATTGCTTGACTATACATACCAGATGTTGTCTGAACAAAATTGACGACTCCCCTCTCTATTTGTCTAAGGAGTTGCCACCTTTCCTTAAGTTCCTTAGATTGTTATGTATAGACAATGAGGGTAGACTTTTGACATGTGTGCACAAAGTGAGGTAGTTGTGAAAAGCCAGTCTGTCATCGCGAATCCTAACCTGAGCCTATGCTAGGACCCCAAAACCGTGAGTTATATTAGATAATAGTTCTTAAGAACAGATCTATCATAGAAAAAGCGAATACAAACTGATTTTAAAACTATGTAAAAAACAATTGCCTCTCGGCCCCCTAACCCCGCACAATCAGGGTTGGATTAGCAATATTATATATTCTGGCGGCGTCGTGCACCGGCGAGCGCGGTATGTGCGGACGGAGTGCCGACACAAGACAAGACGATCGATTCGAATTCGCGGGCAGAATGCATATTTGTATGGGGTTGGTTTGCCTATATGTGTATGGGGAATAAAATCATGTCATGTCCCCAATTATTTAACCACCACTGTATATGTGTACAGTGTCAAATATATTTATACAATTAAGACCTAATTGTATTAAAGTCTAATTTGTATAGATATTTTTGGCGCTGACTGTACTCTTAAAGAGCTGACTTACCAGTGAAAGGGGCTGTTGCGTTGGGCTTGCGGTGCGGCGGCGCGGCGGGCAGCAGTACGATGTCCGGACTCTCGGCGTAGCTGCGCTGCTCCGAGCGCGGCCGCAGCACCCGCTTGCCGCTCGCTCCCTGGTACCAGGGCGCAAACATCAGACACTTTATTCTAACTGAATCATGGGAGCTTGAAATGAACCCATAAAATAAAAATCTTGACAAAATAAATTACAAAACCAGTCATGAATTTTGTATTTTTTCAGTGTTCTGCCTTTTATTATCATAAACAGGACTATTGTGGTCTAATAAATAAATAATAATAATAAATAAATATTGTGAGACAATCTTACACAAATCGACCTAGTCCCACGGTAAGCTCAATAAGGCTTGGGGTGTGGGTACTAGACGACGATATATATAATATATAGATAAATATAAATACTTAAATACATAGAAAACATCCATAACTCAGAAACAAATATTCGTGATAAACACACAAATAAATGCCCTGACCAGGATTCGAACCCGGGACCTCCTGCTTCGTAGGCAGGGTCACTACCAACTAGGCTAGGAGGCCGTTAAATAATGGCATACTATTTGTATGTGTTTATTGACAATTCTCATTTCAAACATAAGTCTAAATCAACTAAATTTTAGTAAAAAATCGGTTTTATCCACATACAGAACAGTGGGGTCTGCTTTGCTAATAATCCCCTGATTTGGCATAGACGCTAGTTTTACGAAAGTGACTGCCATCTACATGCATAGGGTAAACTAAGCCTCATTGGGATTAGTCCGGTTTCCTCACAATGTTTTCCTTCATTAAAAAGCGATTGGTAAATATCAAATGATATTCCATTCATAAGTTTACAAAAGGATTTAAAAGTTGGTTGCCTTACCACTGGGCCCCCAACGCTTTTCATACTATTGACTACAAAATATTGTAAACAATAAATAGGTGCAGTTTCTGAGTCTGCAAAAAAATATTAATTGCAGGTGTTCATTAAAAATGTGGAAATTAAAATGTGTGTGAAATAAAATGCCATTTGAAAATGTTCAATGTTTTTGCACAAATTTTATGAAAATTTTGAAGACCATAATATAATACAAAATATATTTTTTTTGCAATACAAGCTAACAGATTTAAAGTAATTATTAGAAATTCACCCTATAAATGCACTTATTCTCTACTACCTTGAATAATATTCAAAACCATATGTTATTTGAATTTAATTTTGCTTGACATGATACAAACAATTTATCATGATGGACATCAGCACCACTCAGCTGCAGCTGACCAGGCATACATCCTTAATATGTAAATACTGCTGAGATTGGTAGACGTATCCAGCAGGGATGGGGTGCTTTTGGAAAACTCAATGACGTATTTAAGTCTAATATCCCCCAAAACCTGAAAACGAGGGTTTATAATCAATGTGTCCTACCAGTATTGACTTACGCTTGCGAGACGTGGACGCTAACCATTGATAGAGCGAAACGGCTGAAAGTCGCACAAAGGGCAATGGAACGCTCAATGCTCGGGATCTCACTGAGGGATAGAGTGCGAAACGCGGAGATCAGGCGACGCACGAAAGTTACCGACATCATCGAACGGGTAACCAGCCTGAAATGGAGTTGGGCTGGGCATGTGTGCCGGAACAATGATGGGCGGTGGTCAACGAGAACTCTCATGTGGAGGCCTAGAATGGGAAGCCGAAGCGTAGGCAGACCAGCTGCCAGATGGTCGGACGATATAAAGAAGGCGGCAGGGCCGACCTGGATTAGAGACGCCGCAGACCGCAAAAAATGGAAACAATTGCAAGAGGCATACATCCTGCAGTGGAGCAAAATATGCTGAGAAGAAGAAGAAGAAGATGTAAATACTGCAAGAATTTAATAATTAATACTGTAGCTTAACTATAAGTATGTATAAAAGAATACTTACTCTATCAATAATCTTTTCAGGGTGCAGGAAAGAAATAACAATGATTAATAATAGAAAAAGACCACCACTCATTAGATATAAAAAAATTTTTTTTTACTTATTAACTCACATGTGGGGGAGGCTGTGCCGGAGTTATGGTCAGCCCACTGGCCGTCAGGGCACGGAGCTCGCTCAACTCCGGGGGCAAGGACCTACAGCATAAATTATATAATTTAAACTCATTTGTACATGCTCATAAAAAATATGGTTATAAATAATACGTATTCTAATAAGGTATATAATTGTACCTGACGCTCAGGTCCACAGCTGAATCGTCCACATCCATACTCGCGGCTACGCACTTTGCTGGAACAATAACCAATCCATTAAATTTAACCAATACCTAATCAATAATAATCGATACATGTTATTATCAACCTAAACGGTTGCAGCACGCTTACTAATCGCATTGCCAACCTAGAAATCCTTGTAATTTGTTTGCTCGTTACAAAATCTTAGAGATAATACGACCAAATATTTACTTTTATTGAAGAAATGTAGGATGAGCAAGTATACACCGGAACGTTTACTAACTTTGTTTACATATATCACTTTCAATATACTACTAATATTCGATTAAATATTAATAATCACTTACGATTTTAGTCAATTTTACAGTGCCAATAAGCATTGAAATTAATTTATTGTAATTCACGAAAAAACAATTCAGCCATTTTCAATGCGTACGACTACAATTAATTAATGGGTTTCCGTTGCACTATGCTATGTCTTACGAACTCGTGGACGAAAACAAATGTGTCTCTAATTGGTTACTCAAACAATAATCCCGAAAAATAGCCAATGATAATGGAGCATTGTGGTAAACTAAAACAAATACACTTTTTGGGCAAGCTTGTGATGCGTTCAGGATAACAAAACATAGTCAGTGTCATCAAAAACATAAATAAACAAATCTAGCAGTTTTTTTGATGTCTTAAACGAAACTGCAGTTTTAGAGTTGCCAGTAAGAGATAATTTTCTCATTTACATTTTTAATTCAATTTTCTATTCTAGTAGAAATATCAAGCATATTAGTGCGAGAAGTTGTTCATTACATGTATTAATGACTAGCATTAATTAGTTTCATTCGGTATATTTATTCTAATTTTATATTATGGCAATAGTAGGAATTAACTGCCACTGTCATTTTAATGTCAATCATTGACAGTCAATGTCAACTGCACGTTTTCCCTCGATTGAGCTGTTTATTTAGTATTTACTTTTACTTAAAATTAAAATTTATACATTTAAGAGAACTTAGGTCTTAGAGTAAGTAAAGTTCAGTTTTTATTGATAGACGACGCTGTCTCCAAGAAAACATGCCTGGGCCTGACTTGTTATCGAGCCAAGGGCTACGTTTAGATGGCAGAAGACCAAACGAGCTAAGACGGATTCGGTGTAAGCTTGGAGTGTTCACGCAACCGGATGGAAGTGCTTATTTAGAACAGGGGAACACCAAAGTCTTGGCTGCTGTATACGGTCCTCATCAGGTAACTATATCACAAATATTTTTATTTTATTTGCACCTTACAATATTAATCTTTTCTGTGAACAGACAATTCCTTCCATTTCAGGCAGCGAAATCAAAAATGAACACAGAAGGCGTAGTTGTCAACTGCCAATATAGTATGGCCACATTTTCTACAGGTAATAACTAAAAATTATGGTTATATGTATTTATGAACAGTTTTTCTGTCTTACTTTAATTTTGTTTGTCCAATTTGTGCAGGTGAAAGAAAGAACAGGCCGCGTGGTGACCGGAAGTCCCAGGAGATGTCCATGCACTTGAGGCAGGTGCTAATTGCTGCTATTAAGACTGAGTTGTACCCTCGCTCACAGATTGACATTTATGTTGAAGTTTTACAGGTACTAAGTCTGTCCTATCTTCATTTATAAATTAAATTAATTTTTAATTATTTTGACTAAGTTTTTAAAAGTTTCATATTATGTCATTTGGGCCTGGCAGGCTATTGTGAACTTTGCTTAAATGCT
This sequence comes from Lathronympha strigana, assembly GCA_949128165.1. Taxonomy (NCBI): domain Eukaryota; kingdom Metazoa; phylum Arthropoda; class Insecta; order Lepidoptera; family Tortricidae; genus Lathronympha; species Lathronympha strigana. Next base: position 2,981,070 of record OX421903.1, read on the forward strand.
AGACAATGCTTGTCGCTATGTGGCAGCCACTTACAAAAGAAAGATCCGGTGTCTAGAGCAGTGAACCATTTTTTGTCTAAAAATTTATCTTAAACAATTTTTTTATTGTAAATCTCCAGTATATATTGATTTTGTTTTCTGTAACTTTTGTGAACCCTTTAAATATGGGCATATTTTTATTTTGTCGTTTTTTTTTTCGCGTCAGAATTGAATGAAATTTGGTGGGTAGGTAGAGTTCCTTATTCTACGCTAGATAGATTCAAAATCTCAATGTGCGACAAAAAAATTGTATTAAATTTTCCACTGAGTTACGAAAATTCCATACGATTTCGTAACTCAGTGGAAAAAATTGTGGGACAGGACATACTTTGAAATTGGGTCTATCTTCATCGCCACTCATTGCGTATTTCCTATTTTTTGCACTTGTATCGTAATGTACTATTACAATCTTTGGTCTAACTTGTTAGCTGCCTTCTTTTGGCATCCTCAAATATGGTTGCAAAGTGTTGCAACCACTTCCTTCTTCATGTGTGGAAGTACCTTTGCCTATGTGTGGAAGTGGTTGAAATAACTATCTTAGTATGATATGGTACGATAGGGTAAGGTACGTAAGCACACTAAGCTTATTTGTATCTCAATATCCAGGCAGACGGCAGCGCGTTCTGCGCGTGCGTGAACGCGGCAAGCCTCGCGCTCATCAACGCGGGCATCCCGATGCGAGCCATCGTGTGCGCGTCGTCGGCCTCCATGGCGTGGCGCGGGGCCGAGCCGCAGCCGCTGGTGGACGTGGGCCACGTCGAGGAGGCGGCGGGCGGCGTGTGCCTCACTGTGGCCGCTATGCCCACTACTGGTTAGTTTCTTTCCTTTAGAAATAAATAAAAAAGAGGAAAAACCCCGCGACTCTGGGATGCACGCCCAAGATCATGTATTTTACGCTTTTTTGTCTTACTACTAAATATGGTATTGTTCGCAGACATTTCTGTTAAAAAATTTTGGTTAGTTTATGGGCATTTTCAAAAAGTGTACCATTTCCTTTTTTTTTTTAATACAGGATGTTTTTTGACTTTTTTCATAACCAGAATCACGAGTTAAAAAAAGAAAAAGAGTGTCCCTTTTTTTGGTCAGTTTCGTAACGCATATTTTCATACATTTTGTGTGGGCCGATCCGAAATTTGAAAATCAAAACTACCCGCATAATAGTAAAACCAGCATCGAAATTTCGGGATCAAAACTATACTCTGGCTAGTAGAAACCCGCGCAAATTTTAAATTTTCTACGAGTGCTCAGCTTACCCTTTCAAATTTTGACGGTTTCGTCAGCTTTTTTTCTTATGATTAGCCTAGCCTAATCATGTTTGATGATTTTAGGAAGTATAGCCCTCTTGGAGATGTCCCACAGACTGCACATGGACTACTTTGACCTTGTCTTGAGCAGGGCCATGCAGGGCTGCAGAGATATTGAGGTAAATTGTGATTTTATTAACCTTATTACCGCCATTACCTTAATATCAAGTCAGTACATTTCGTGCCCCACACAAGTATGAGTATACCTATGTTTATTTGCTGTACTGAATAAGTTAAATATTGCCCTCCTTCTATTCCAGGCGGTGCTAGACAGAGCAGTAAGAGACCACTTGGCGGAGGGATGGACTAAACCAGATGCTTGAAATAAAATTGCATTTAAAATTATTACCTATTTTTTTTAACCACAATTTTCAATTGGCTTCGATAAAAGGCTATGTTAAGTTTATAGCTATAGACTACTCTGTAGAAAGTTCTGCGTGGTCATACGTAACAATCGGTGAGTGAAAAATCAATCGGCCCCTATTTTCCTACCATTACGGTTAGATTTATTTTCCAAATTTATATGGGACTAACTTTGTGGTAAACCCATTCCAATAAAAAAATAATTATCAAAATCGAACTACTCAGTAAAAAGTTATGCGTGGTCATACATAAAAAAAAATAAAAAAAATACGCGTCGACTTGAGAACCTCCTCCGGTTATTTCGTCAGATGAAAAATCATTTTGTGTGGGACTACAAGTCTATTACTACGTAACCGTACGAATAGCTATACAGCTCTCTCCGTAAAAATTGACGATATATTTTTTATAGGAAATGTCAGACAAGCGTACAGTAGAACCTCGATTATCCGAACTAATTGGGACACAGGTTAGTTCGGATACTCGAAATCTATGTTTTTAAGTCGACATCTAGGAAAAATAACACCTGTTCATATAAAAACTAGCCAAGTGCGAGTCGGACTCGCTCACCAAGGGTCCCGTACCATTATTTTAAGAACGGCAAAAAATCACGTTTGTTCTATTGGAGACCCCTTAAATATTTATGTTATTATGCTTTTAGTATTTGTTGTTATAGCGGCAATAGAAATAAATAATCTGTGAACATTTCAACTGTCTAACTATCGCGGTTCTAGACAGACGGACGGCGGAGCCTTAGTAATAGGGTCGCGTTTTATCCTTTGTATACGAAACCCTAAAAACAGTACAGTACGTACATAAAAATTGGATATTCAGGGCCCATGACTCACCGTGTGGGTCATGCTTAAGCGTTTCCGCAGGGCCCGTGACCCGCATGTGGGTCATGAGTAAATTCTAATTTTAATAAAAACGAAACGTGAGATTACTCAATAATTATTGAATTATATAAGATTACAACCATATTTACAAGGTGCATTGGCAAAAAACATTATAAACACGGTTTTTTAATGAATACTGAGTCTAGAATATTCAAGTTTGGTTTACTTTAGGTATAATGTAGTAAAAATAACAAAATTTGAGATGAATTCTCGTTGCAAGCAAATAGATAAATGTACATTAAAAAAATATAAAAAATATATTTGGTTCAAAAGTTATTGGTGTGGCCCACGGTATGGGTCACCGTGGCCTGGCGCGACTTGTAAAAACTACGATTGTTTACGTAGCAGGCTAAAATGAACTTTACTTGCCGGACTTTAAGCTTATTTCACGTCGAAATCATTTTGGTTTTGTAACATTTTATTACTAATTACTGTGTGGATGGTAGTAAGCAATATTTGTATTGACCAAACCTAGTACGATATACAGAGACATAGCATACAATTTTCTTTTATGGAGGAATATCGTTCGCTGTGTTTTATAATATAAAATTGTGTTTTTATTGTTTTTGTATAGTGATTTAAGTACTAGAAAAAACAGATTTAAATTGTTTTTATTTTAGAAGTTACTATCTGTTAAGTGCTCGAATCATTCGAACATTTATCTACTCAAACAAAGATTACAAACAAAATGACCGACCGAGTGGCGGGATTTTCTAAAATATAGTTTTTATAAGCTTGAAAGCTTATCGGGTTCACCGGGACACCTGGCATAACAATGCATGATAGCTTGGCGGTTAAAACTGTCAAGGCGGGCTCATAATTCTATTTTTATAATTATCGTAACAAATAATGTCGTGTACTCAAACAAAGACCCCAAAGATAATGACCGGACGAGCGTAGGATTATCGAGCCCACTTGGGCTATAAACAATGATTGCACCCGGCGGCGTTATCTCCATATGGAGTTTTCACAAGTCTGTAGGCTTATCGGGTTCATCTGGACACCTGGGTAAACAATGTATTGCGGTTGAAACAATCTATTATTATATTAACATGATAATAAATGCAACCGAGAGGGGCTATTGTCTCTATTATCTTGTGTTTCTGTTTTTTGCTATTTAAAAGCATTTCGTTTAATTTTTATGTACACCATCACTCGTTTGAAATAATCTATTTTTATTACACTTGTATTATAATAGTACATACACGTGTGCTATGATGGTCATTATACACGAGGCGGTATTGTGCGCGCGAGCTGAAAACGAGTGCGCAATAAGAAAGCCGATGTGTATAAAGGCCATGCACACACGTGTCATACGACATTTTTTAACACACTTGTAAGTAAAAATCTAAATTTAATTCGAGGTTATTAACTTTTGTTAAATACGTTAACTTAATTGTCAGAATCATATCAGAATGTCTGCATGGTAATTAGCATATGAGTTTTACTAACCTTTATAGACTAGGTACTTGAAGCTTCTTGCGATGCCTTTTCGACGTCGGTTGATGACAATATTTTACATTTTCAATTAATAAATCCCGAAGCTAAGGCCCCAACGTCACAAATAAGTAGGTATTCGCGTCACAAATTTTACTTCTAATTATATTATAGTTGCATTTTATCATAATAATAAAGCGAGAAAACAATCAAAAATGTTTTACGTAAATAAGTTACCGCAGCGCGCCATTGGTGTATTTTTTTCGAATCGCGTTACGCGCGCAAATTTGAGGCAAAGGCCCGCCAAACAGCCAAAATAAAAAATGAAATGATTTATGCTTGAAGCACAAATTATTGTGAATTTTGAATAATTTAATACAATTTCACGTATATTCAATAATTCAGAAGGTGTTAATCCATGTATTCAACTAAATACGGAGATATTGCTTTTTAAGGCATAAGTTATTATGCGGCTAAAACAGTGTACTTTATTTGGGAAAAAAATGGTTGCCTGTAAAGTCGGTATACGGGCGAAAGTTTTACGTGACAACGACTTTGAGTGGTAAAATACTGTGCTCGAGTGGAAGGGACGCGTGCCTTTCACTTTTTATGTCTGTCTCTCTCGCTCTTAGGCGGGCTAACCATGCCCGAGTGGAAGGGACGCGTGCCTCTCACTCGCTCTCATTGTGAGCGCATAACGTGAGCGGAGCGTAACGCAGTTTCTTGAAGTGTCACCCGGCAAACCAATTTATAAGACGTTGTCACGTCAAAATCCAACAAAATTTGAATGTATTATATGTGTACGTAACTTAGTCTCGTAGGGTACAAACTTAATTTGATGGGGTTATCTGATTACAACACTAGTTCAATAATATAATGAAAAAGCACGCGTGTTTAATATCTAGGATTATGAGCCTAAAAGCGGTACGATAAGAACCTCGTTACGAGCAAGTGTTTTAAAAATATTATAATCTATCTATTCTTATATGAAGTCATAGTTTAAAAAAAGTTGAATAGAAACTAAAAAATGGTTAGGAAAAATGTTGCATAAAATCGCCCAGCTGGCCGGCTTCGTAAGCGGCGGTCTATTTAGCGTACGCGGCAGGCCCATGACCCACTAGGTGAGCCATGCGAATAAGCAAAAAAAGGTTTGTATGGTGGCCCGGCGTATTGTGTTCGCTCGCCGTAGCTTGGCTCCGAATGGGTTAATACGGGCGATTAACATTGAATTAAAAAGCAGTTGAAACATGTCAAGTATTTTCTTAAAGTAGAAATTTCAGTCTGGAATTCGGCTTGATGAAAAAAATGCATATAATCTGACAACCCAGCAAGCGCAGTAACAGTAAGATAGAGAGAATCATATTGTCTTTTTCTTATGCTAGTACTCGTATTACCACCCCAAAAAAAGGAATGGATATAGTTTTTTTGTCCTACTGTTACTGCGCTCGCTGGCTTGTCAGAGTATTGGGTGTATTCGGATAAACCAAGGTAGCGTTCGGATAATCGAGGTTTCACTGTACTCCTATTAGACAGCTATGGTCTGAATATTGGAGGAGACCTTAGGGGTATTTTAGAATACCTGAGATTGAGGCAATGTATTCAATAAAAAACAAAATTAGACTTACATATTTATTAGAGATCTGAACAAAATAAGAAATTAAATAATATGTACAGTCTATGTTAAAGCTAACTAAATTAGAGGTAAGTTAATAGGTACACGCTGCTTTACGTAGTTTCACTGGATGGTAAACAAAATTGTTATCAGAAGTTATTTATGGCAAACAAAATGTGAACGTCTACCGCCGAGGCGCAAATGCAATCCTAGAAACTTACAATGCGTAGGAATCGAGAAAAAAATAAATAAACCTTTCTTTAAAATCTCGGATGTAATAAAAATCAGTCCATCCGTTACAGTGATTGCACTCAATAAATAAGAAACTCTGAAATAAATAAAAGTACGACAACTTGTACTTTTTAAATGCTTGTTCCAAGCCCCATTTAACTTATCATCCTCAAGCCCTTTATGTGATACAAAACAAGGCACGAGGCCGCATATCACACGTCCATGCAACTCAACAAAATGTTGATCACGGTAGTAGACAAAAATATATGTGGATATACAAAATGTTATATCTTAATACATTGAGTTGCTAAGGCACTCATCTACACGTTAAACATCTATTTATAATATAATAACGTTACGCAGAAACAAAGAGTTTGTTGTACCAAAATGGAAAAAAAAATGTGAATTCGTTCACCGCCGCATGCAAAATAAATGTTCAATTCCAAGACTTAACCTAGTGTATAATACGAATAAATGTTTTTGTCACATCCCTATGGCTCTGTTACGATACTAGACTGGTGTACAAAAGTTAGGTGAAGCTCAGTTGGCTGCCACCGCCTCCTGCCGACTGGAGTCCCCTGCTGACACGTCTGCAACAAACATGCATACAAATAATTAATAAAAAACCTTTCACCTCACTCTTTAATCCTTTAAAACTAGCGGGGCAATTCTCTTTTTTTCCCACTAGTGTGGAAAGTAATTTGACCTTGAGTTTTGAATGGTTTCTTCCTGGCCTGGGATGGAGACCTCTATGGCCGTAGTAAATATGCGCAAACGGAGGTCACATCTTTAAATTCTCACTCTCTTTGCCTTGAGGCCCAGGTAAAGTCCAAGATTCCATATTCAGAACCACTCGCTACGCTCGTGGCTCAATTTTGCAATCTTTCGCTTGCTCAGGTCTGAATACTCACAATATAATAATGTAAGCCCGAGAGTTAAACAACAACTTTGCCCGCTTGTAACATATAATAAATAACTATTTTACCTCACTAGCTCGGAATAAGCTCTTTTAACTTTTAAAACTAGCGGGGAAAAACACATTTCATCCACTAGCGGGGAAAGTCATTTGACCTTGAGTTTGGAAGGTTTCTTCAAGTTAACTGGTAGCCTAGACTTTAACGATAGTTTTGAGCGATAAATATTGAATAGCTTACATTTAAATGAGATTTTAATCGTATGTAGTTTTTAATTTTCCTAGCGATGGTTCAGAAACAGCTAGTTTAACTCTCGTGCCTTGAGACCCTTGTAAAGCTTAAGATTCCAGTTTTTTAATATTGAAATATTTCGCTAGCTCAGGTCTCAATATAAGGACGAGAGTTAAACAACAACTCTTCCCCCTCGTATTTAATAACTATCAACCATGCGAAGACATATTAAGAATTTCACGGTTTTTACACAATATTTATAAAAAACGTTTAGTCATGCTTAGCGTTGAAAATGTCTGGAAAAAATCCGTTTTTTTTCTTAGACGACTCGTTTTTTTCGGATTCTTTCAATGAAAATCAATGAAAGTTTCCGCTCTATATTTCAACTCTAAATCAATGTATATTAGGTCTAATTTACGCCTACAACAGGGCTACATCCATGACATTGAGGAAGAAACAATTGAAACAGATGAAAGGAGTGATAGTGACATTATTTATTTTATAAAAAATCCGAATACTTCGGAAAAAAACGGAAAAATTGATTTAAATCATGAAAAAAAACATTCGATTTTTTCCGGCATTTTCAACGCTAGTCATGCTATGGTTCTGATCGTGCGAAGAAAATATTTAATTTTTCGTAATATTTGGCTCAGGGTCGACCCGTGCGGGCAAAGAGGGTATTGCAGCCTTATTTATACCTTACCAAGGCCAAATTACCAAGTCACGTACTTTTGTCATCAAAAATGTATGAAAATGTCATTAATTTCATAGACATTCCGCTTCAACTTCCTTGAATCTATCTGTATAGACAGACCAGGGTAGGTATAAAGTATTGCCTTTTTCATGTTACTCGCTTGGTTCGGTCATTTATATTACTTAGCTAATATGGTCATTTACACTATAATTACTATTTAAAACGAGATATTTACCATGTACATTTGTTTTCATGAGCTCCCGATATTTCGGCACTGTTACAAGTGCCATGTTCACGGTGTAACTGTCTAACTGATTTGCTGCGAGTTTTTATTTTATTTGTGGTCTACCCACACCCCGTAGCGATCTACCCGCTTACGGGTTCGTTTAATTTGCGCGGTGTCAAATAAAATAAAAACTCGCAGCAAATCAGTTACACCGTGAACATGGCACTTGTAACAGTGCCGAAATATCGGGAGCTCATGAAAACAAATGTACATGGTAAATATCTCGTTTTAAATAGTAATTATAGTATATTACTTTAATTCGGCCGGCTTTTAGAAACATGCTAATCAAGAAAAAAAATTACATCACTTTTGCAAATTTTCTTGTAATCTTACTTAAAAACATCTAAAAGGGGCTTTGTGAACACAAACTTTATATTTATGTCCTTTAACAACGTACCTACTACAACATAATAATATGTATGACTATGTTATTTAAGTTCAACGCATCGGTTTTATGAATTATTGAACAAAAGACTGCTTTCTTTAAAAAAAATCTACATAATAATATGTGGCTTTTTCAGGTTAAAGGTACCACATTGTCGATTATCGATAAGGCGCTACTGTCATACATAATAACATAGAATTCAACCTTATCAACAACCGACAATGTGGTACCTTTAGCCTGAAAACGCCACATATGTATTACTATACAGAGTTATTCAAGTTTTACCCATCTGGTTTTATGAATTATTAAACAAAAGACTGCTTTCGTAAACAGTAAACTTGTAAATATTAACATCAACAGGCTTTTTCAATGTATAATACACAACAGAGTGTGCTGATGGAGTTTCCAAAATTGTGAATTTTCCACATAGGAAAATTTCAGTCACATTATTGTAAGGGGATTCAAGCTAATCAGATTTGTTGATGTTTCATGGAAAGTGGCTCATTCAAAACCTCCAATTTAACTTTAACGCCAGACGACGAAGAAATATGCCGTACCCGGACGCCAAGCAACCGCGATTGTTAAAGCGCAATTCTACTTTACGGAATCCCGAGTAAGTCCCGGTTGCATTGGTGAAGCTGTCCGCTGTACCCATCGTTGGCGTCCTTGCCACGGCCTTTCTATGACTTCCGATGACGAAAAGGTTTCATCACCCATGTGTGCTATGGATTTTCATAGTACATTTCAGACCGACCGAGCCCTGCGTCGTACGCAGCCGCTGCTCACCCCGGTGTACTGTGCTAGTCGAGTTCATAAATATCTGTGCAGCTAAAATGCATAATATGTAAACTGTTACACCTTATTGTCAATGTCCTAAGAGTGTACAGATAATTTTGGAGCCTTGGAAATGGTCATATATTTATGAACTCGACTGTGACCGTCACCTTTATTTTTCTACCTAACTAAATGAAATGTGATGAAAAACATTGTGTAATACATCACGGGCGGTACAACAAATTACGAATTCGTGTTAAAATTAAGCGCTCGTCTTCGACACTCGTTGGTTACGAGTATTTCTTGTCTACCGCCCATAATACACAATGTACTATTGTATTCCGGAGTCTCATTCACTTACCGTTGGTCTTGTTGGGCGAGTTGTGCGGCGAGCTGTTCTGCGACTCGCTGGTGCTGCCCTCTCCCTCCCCCTCGCCCTCGCCCTCTCCCTCGCACTCCCCTTCACCGCCCTCGCCCGCGCTGGTGCCCTGTGTACGAAATTACATAATGTAGAACTGACACTGCTTACTTGAATCTTCCTCCTAACGTTTTTCCCACGGCCAAGGAGCCTGGGATCCGCTTTGGCAACCCAAGATTTGGCGTAGGCGCTAGTTTTACGAAAGCGGCTGCCATCTAACCAACCCAGAGATTAAACTAGGCCTTATTGGGATTAGTCCGGTTTCCTCACGATGTTTTCCTTCACCGAAAAGTGATTGGTAAATGGGCGTATTTTTATTGTGGTTTTTTTTTCGCGTCAGAGTTGTATGAAATTCGGTGGGTAGGTAGAGTTCCTTTATCCACGCTACATTAGATAGATACGAAATCCCAATGTGCGACAAAAATTTTGTACTAAATTTCCCATTGAGTTACGAAAACCCCATAAGATTTCGTAACTTACGCCTTTTGCTGATCTTGTGTGGTAAGAAACCCTAAAAATATGATCATATTTACCCGGACCCTATTCCGTGGCGTGCGCGGCTTGGGCCCCTTGGGCTCCTTGGCGGGGTCGAAGTGGCAGTCGAAGATTTCTATCAGTTCCTTGATGTCCTCCTCCTTTGCCGTCACCGCTAAGGCCGCCATTTGCTTTTCTAGACCTGCCAAATGATATATTTGTTATTAATTATTATTGTTTTGGACATTACTTTTGTAGTTACGAAATTGTCGCGCGAAGCAGATCGGTCTGTGTAGACCATGGAGGTATATTTCGTGCTAACGCTTAAAGAGTGACAAAGTGAGCAAAAGAAAAAGAAAAGGGGGGAAGGGGGGCCATCTTTATAATAAAATTTCATGAGTTCGAAAGAGACACACAATTAAACAACGTGACAATATTTCGCATTAACGCGTCAACCACGCTAAACGAGAATAATTATAATGTTATCTCTTTAATCATTGTACTGAGAGAACAAGATGAAATTATCGTGATTTTTATTCGATTTTTTTATACCGATTCAGTGTTGCCATAGAAGAAAATGTTTGTTCCATATACAGTCGCCATCAGATATATCGGAGCGTCCGAACCGTTCAAAATATCTGAACAAGTACTCTAACGTTTTGACAATAGAGGCGTGTTCAGATATTTATGATCACCTCGGACGCTCCGATATATCTGATGGCGACTGTACAATAGGCAACACTCGCTGAGCCGCGCGCGGGATGACTGTCCCGCGTGGAACTGTATTCTTGCGCTTGCAACTCGTGCTACCGAATGGAGAAAATCACGACTAAAGAGAGAATTTAAGTCGCAAAGCCAGCTATCCCGCGTGTAATGCCCGCATGTGTCGGTGCCAGCTCTACTCTCACACCTTCACCCTACGTGAATGTATACAGCCGCGAGATGCGATGTTTGTTGGCAGATCGCAGACAGAGTGGAGTGGAGCGAGCACTCACCCGCCAGCTTGCTGTCAGTCCAGGCGTCGGACAGGTCGGCGTAGAGCAGGCCGGCGTCGGCCAGCAGGCGGCGCAGCATGGTGACGCGCTTGCGCTCGGGGCGCGCGGAGCGCAGCAGCGGCGCGAACACGGGCCGGAACGTGTTCTGGCGCTCCAGCAGCAGCTTCAGGTGCGCCAGCGCCGCCAGCTCCGTGCCCACCGGCCGCGCCCACGAGCGCGCCGTCTCCACCATGTCCCGCAGCGTGCCCTCGCCGCCCGCGCCCACCTCCTGCTGCTCGCCTGCACCCACACACACACATGTATACACATACACACGGAACGAGCTGCAATATCGCTGAGGATTAACCATAAGGCTTCGTCAGACTAGCGCGCGCCGCCAGCGCCGCGCGCTCGATTCACCGAGCATTTTTCTTTGCGCTGTGACCGCGCGCGTGTTAAAAGCGTGGCGTGAGCGGGGCGCGATAGGAGCGCGGCGCAAGCGCCGCGCTGCGTCCAAGCGCAGGTCGCGCTCGCTTCGCGCCCCGCTCACGCCACGCGCTAGTCTGACGAAGCCTTTATTCTTAGAGGCCAATACCGCTGGCAACGGCGAGGTATATGTCAATCTGCGTCGTCAGAACATGACGGCCACTCGGACCGAGTTGTTCACGAAGCAATTTAAAGATTCAGCACGCTCTGTGCGTATCAGCCATATAATACAGGGGCTATACTACAGCTATGAGGGGCATTATGGGGCAATGCCCTACTTTAAAATATAATTTGCCCTACCTTAAGAAATAAGACCATCGGCTTAGATAATATAGCCCGAAAAAACATATAATTTTTTCTTGGACTACCTGTAAATAATGACTCTTAAATTAAATTCCGGGTACAGGCCTGATATAATGTGTTATTAAAATAATGACAGCTCCATTCTCGACGCCAATATGCTGCGTGCACTTGCATCGGCATGCGGGATTGATAGAAGATCGAGCAGCACGCGCAGCGACACGGACTTCACGGTGGCCTTGCACTTGTGGCCGGGGTGTGCGGTAGTGCGGTACCTTGCGCGAGATGCTCCACGATGCGGTAGGCGGCCTGCGCGCGGTCGAGCGCGGAGTCGACGGCCAGCGAGTCGGCGTCGAGCAGCACGCGCGCCAGCACGCGCAGCGACACGGACTTCACGGTGGCCTTGCACTTGTGGCCGGGGTGTGCGGTAGTGCGGTACCTTGCGCGAGATGCTCCACGATGCGGTAGGCGGCCTGCGCGCGGTCGAGCGCGGAGTCGACGGCCAGCGAGTCGGCGTCGAGCAGCACGCGCGCCAGCACGCGCAGCGACACGGACTTCACGGTGGCCTTGCACTTGTGGCCGGGGTGTGCGGTAGTGCGGTACCTTGCGCGAGATGCTCCACGATGCGGTAGGCGGCCTGCGCGCGGTCGAGCGCGGAGTCGACGGCCAGCGAGTCGGCGTCGAGCAGCACGCGCGCCAGCACGCGCAGCGACACGGACTTCACGGTGGCCTTGCACTTGTGGCCGGGGTGTGCGGTAGTGCGGTACCTTGCGCGAGATGCTCCACGATGCGGTAGGCGGCCTGCGCGCGGTCGAGCGCGGAGTCGACGGCCAGCGAGTCGGCGTCGAGCAGCACGCGCGCCAGCACGCGCAGCGACACGGACTTCACGGTGGCCTTGCACTTGTGGCCGGGGTGTGCGGTAGTGCGGTACCTTGCGCGAGATGCTCCACGATGCGGTAGGCGGCCTGCGCGCGGTCGAGCGCGGAGTCGACGGCCAGCGAGTCGGCGTCGAGCAGCACGCGCGCCAGCACGCGCAGCGACACGGACTTCACGGTGGCCTTGCACTTGTGGCCGGGGTGTGCGGTAGTGCGGTACCTTGCGCGAGATGCTCCACGATGCGGTAGGCGGCCTGCGCGCGGTCGAGCGCGGAGTCGACGGCCAGCGAGTCGGCGTCGAGCAGCACGCGCGCCAGCACGCGCAGCGACACGGACTTCACGGTGGCCTTGCACTTGTGGCCGGGGTGTGCGGTAGTGCGGTACCTTGCGCGAGATGCTCCACGATGCGGTAGGCGGCCTGCGCGCGGTCGAGCGCGGAGTCGACGGCCAGCGAGTCGGCGTCGAGCAGCACGCGCGCCAGCACGCGCAGCGACACGGACTTCACGGTGGCCTTGCACTTGTGGCCGGGGTGTGCGGTAGTGCGGTACCTTGCGCGAGATGCTCCACGATGCGGTAGGCGGCCTGCGCGCGGTCGAGCGCGGAGTCGACGGCCAGCGAGTCGGCGTCGAGCAGCACGCGCGCCAGCACGCGCAGCGACACGGACTTCACGGTGGCCTTGCACTTGTGGCCGGGGTGTGCGGTAGTGCGGTACCTTGCGCGAGATGCTCCACGATGCGGTAGGCGGCCTGCGCGCGGTCGAGCGCGGAGTCGACGGCCAGCGAGTCGGCGTCGAGCAGCACGCGCGCCAGCACGCGCAGCGACACGGACTTCACGGTGGCCTTGCACTTGTCGGCCGCCAGCGCGTAGCTGTCCGCGAACCCGGCCACGATGGATTTGAAGCGGTCCAGCAGCTTGTACCTAACAACAATTATACTAGTTTTCACTTCTCTTGCTCGAAAAGTTCACCTTTGTGTCGTGGCTAGGCGACACAATATCGCTTTTCATGCACTAGGGCATAAAGTAACATCGCAGGTGGAGCGCGCTCGCCGCGGCCTCGCCCCCGCGCCCGGCCGCCTGCAGGCGGCGCGCGGCGGGGAGAACCCAAGCGCGCGAGTATGGATGTTACATTTTCAACGATTTAAAGTAATGTAAAACCTAATATTTTCCTTACAATCGAAGTGAAAAGCAGAGTGTATACCTCGGGCATAAGACCCATTTTATCCTCGGCTACTATATTGGTCCTCGTTACACTCGGACCAATAAATGGCCTCGTCTGAAATGGGTCACTTTATGCCCTTGATGTACAATCTACTATTTCACAACACACTTGCTCGTAACGAGGTTCTTATCGTACCGCTTTTAGGCTCATAATCCTAGATATTAAACACGCGTGCTTTTTCATTATATTATTGAACTAGTGTTGTAATCAGATAACCCCATCAAATTAAGTTTGTACCCTACGAGACTAAGTTACGTACACAGATGTCAGATAATACATTCAAATTTTGTCGGATTGGAAAGTTTTTTTTTCCAAATAAAGTACACTGTTTTTAGCCGCATAATAACTTATGCCTTAAAAAACAATATCTCCGTATTTAGTTGAATACATGTATTAAAACCTTCTGAATTATTGAATATACGTGAAATTGTATTAAATTATTCAAAATTCACAATAATTTGTGCTTCAAACATAAATAATTTCATTTTTTATTTTGGCTGTTTGGCGGGCCTTCGCCTCAAATTTGCGCGCGCAACGCGATTCGAAAAAAATACACCAATGGCGCGCTGCAGTTACTTATTTACGTAAAACATGTTTGATTGTTTTCTCGCTTTATTATTATGATAAAATGCAACTATAAGAGAATTAGAAGTAAAACAAAACGCGGGTGCTATAATGAAAATCTAGTTGTACTTAGTAGTGATAAATATACCTACTTATTTGTGACGTTCGGGCCTTAGCTTCGGGATTTATTAATTGAAAATGTAAAATATTGTCATCAACCTACGTCGAAAAGGCATCGCAAGAAGCTTCAAGTACATAGTCTATAAAGGTTAGTGAAACTCATATGCTAATTACCATGTAGGCATTCTGACATGATTCTGACAATTAAGTTAACGTATTTAACAAAAGTTAATAACCTCAAATTAAATTTAGATTTTTACTTACAGTGTGTTGAAAAATGTCGTATGACACGTGTGTGCATGGCCATTATAGCACACGTGTATCACAATGTACTATTTTACATGTCAAATGTACGTAGGTAATAGGTAACTACAACTAACATAAGTTAAACACATTATTTCAATGGGTTGACCAACCAGCGGCTAACCAACAGTAATTTAATAAGGGTTCTTAAAACTTGAGGATCGCCATTACATAAACATTACATGTAATAATAAACCCGAGAGTTTTAAGAACCAATTATGAGCTGTTGCATACGTTAGTTTTTCTACGACAGCTAAAATTGCGTAAAAAGCAAAATCTAAAAGCGTGGCAGAATAGGTAAGATGTTGTGCCCACTGTAGAAAAAAACAACAACACTGAGCGCCTACCACGAACCGCGAACGAAAGTATACCTCCCTTTCGCACTTGTCATTTCTCACTCAAGTGCGACAGAGAGGTGAAACTTCGTTCGTGGTTCGTGGTAGGCCTTCTGCTCATATATTATATGAAAATCCATAGTTCGTCTATGCTAAGTTTCTTAGATTTTGATAGCACAGAATGTGAAAGTGTTAAGTAAACGTCATAATTTCAAAGAAGTTTGACGTTTTTAATATCACTGTCAGTCACCTAATTGACAGATAGAAGTGCTGAAGTAGAAAAAAGCCATATTTATGACGCCCAGACAACGTGCACGTGAATTCAAATGCAAGCACATTCAAAACTTTAATGGTGCCGTAAACACGCATACGTATCAATACAAACGCACGGCGATACTGCATTGCAATCGCACGTGTTTATTGTAATACAAAAATCTGTGCATTTTCATGCATGTACACAATACATACGAATTTTTGAACGCGCATTTGTATCTTTTGTACGCATTACAGTCTTGACAACCTCAATGCAGTAGAATTTAAAATTCAATTATGCGCGTCCTTTTTCCCGATGTAAAAAACTAGGCATATAAATGAAAAAAAATAAAACTACTGCGATCAAGCATCACAGTTCGTAAAACACTAATATATATACTAACTTTAGTAATAATTGAATCAAACAAGTTTTAGAGAGCAATTTATGTGGCATGTTGAACATGCGGCGGGGAGTTACTTCCTGGGCCCATTTGCCTCATTTAATGTGAACAAACCCCATAGAAATAGTACATTACATACCAAGGCCGTTTAAGTGGGAAATGTAAGTCGTCCTCGGCTTCGCCTCGGCCGACAATTACATGGAAACCGAGGCTTTCCCATTTACCGGCCGAGGTTTGTATACTATTTTTCAGCCCGACGGAGCCGGCAGGCGGCAATTTAGTTTTGCGTAAAGTGGCGCTTACCGGCCGGAGGACTGAAAATATATATAAGTTATGTCTCTGTTACCTGGTGAGAGCTTCAAGCAGCATGGTGGGGCTAAGGCGACGTGGTTCGTGGTAAATGAGGATGACACTTCCATCCCCTTTTTCCTTCTCCAGCCAGTCCAGGAAGTCTGTTAGTGCTGATATCTCTGATTTTGTCTTCAATATCTGCAATAATTATACATGTCAACTATGATGTTTAGAGTAATCTTTACTAGGGATGTTACGGAGGTGGTTTTATCGGAACCGAAGCCGAACCTCCGTAACATCCCTGATCTTTACACACCCTCAGGATCAGGGTTCAAGGAACATTGTGAATTGATTAGAAAACATATTTTTTTTTTATTTTTATTTTTTTATTTTTTTATTAGGAAAGAAACAAACAGTCTCTTATGTTTACATTTAACACAGTAAAAGTTAATAAATTGCACTTACAGTTTCCTTAATTAATCATTATGTTAACCAAATAACAAATACAAGTACACAAGTTAACTACTTCATTATGTATCGTTACAAAAACATATCATCCAGTGCGCGTTCGAATACCTCCCCTGGAACTGAATGTGTACACATGAAGCCACTTATGAGCACAGTGAAAAACAGACTTTAGGTGACTCAATTAATAGGTGACCTCAAGTATGCACGCCCACTATGTGCTTGTGTATTTTAGGTGAATGGATCCTTACGTGAAGGCACCAACTGAATCAGGTACGAACATGAGCAAATATATGAGCCGTGCGTTCCATATCCTGAGCATAAATAGTTTGTGGCTTTGGTGGCTAACAGTGGCGTAGCGTCAATGTTCCTTGGGCAAGCCAGAGCAGATTGGAGTCTGGTTTTTCTGAGTTACCGTATTAAGTTTTATGAACGCTGCCACTGGTGCATAAGGAGTTTACCTTATGAGTGTTGGTGTCCTTAAGCATGCGGTAGCGGCCGACGGTAACGACGCGGACGTTGTGCCGGCGCCTCGCTCCGGGGTTGAGGTCGCCGTACGGCATGATGTACTGCGAGTACTGCTGCTTCGGCGTGTACGCCGCTATCTGGCATATCTGGAACAAACGACATGGTCGTACATATTGTCAGGTGACAAGCAAACACAGTAATTACAATAAAATAAACAAAAATCGAGCTTGTTAAAATAGATGTATGGTTCACTATATGGCTATAAGCTTGCAGTAGTACTTTTGCTTGTCAGACAATATTACATCAATGGTAAATAAAAAAATAAAAAATCTATAATTTTAAAATTTGTTTACTAAATATGGCTTGTCAAATTCAAAACAAACAAAGTTGCAGAAAGCAGCTTTTAGCATATCATACTTTAATTATTTAAAGATTAAAAAAAAACACAAAAACGGTTTGTGAGACAACATGGATGGATAGCAGTTGTAATTTTATAGTATTTCATGCACTTACTATTAGAACATAATGGCTATGATGTTGGACGATGAAAAGTGTAAAAACCTGTTGATATTATTTTACTAGCAGGAAAGCAATAGTGGGAAGAAAATCAGCTGACAAGAGTTGCAGACAAGGAAATCATGATGTGCTAACTCCAACACACACAATAATTGAAGTAAGGCATACAAATCCCCCCTATTCGAAATGAAGCAAGCCATCCTTCGACCACATTGCCGCACGAAGCGTCTCAGTGACATGCGTGTGAGTGTGTGAGAGTACGCGCAGTCGTAACGTAATGCCCTGGGGCGAGGCACTTCTAGAGTGTAGAGGACACACAAGCAGTTACATACAAGACAGCTAGTCTGAGTGGTCCCCCTAATGATAGCTAAACTTGGTCATACCTCATCAATGAGTCTCCGGCCTGTCGTGTCCATGTCCCAGCCCACCAGAGAGTACTTGCCAGGCGGGAGCCCTGCCGGCTTCTCGGCCAGCGCGGGCGGCAGCTCAGTTGGCGCCTCCACCTCGCCGCCATTCACCTTGGCTTCAGACACCATTGCCATTAACACTGATTGCTAGCTGCAAACAAAAAATAAATTTTTGCATAAATCCTAATACCTAGTAAAATAAATTGATATCCTAGTTGACTCTTGTACTAATTGCAAAGAAAAACTAGAAAGACAAATCTAGTGTGATGAAATGGACCGCATACTTAGTAATAGTGGACAGTTTTCTTAAACTATGTCCAAGTGTGCACTATCTATACTACAGAGAAGTATCCATCCATTATTTAACTTAGATCATCTTTTTTAGGTTGTTACCTGAACTGTAACAGGAAGGAAAACACTAGGAATGAGAGATCCATTTATTCACCTAATAATGTGAAAAATATATGAATAGTTACAAGTCTTCTTTTATTGATACAGTAGGCAATCAGTTGAGTCACTTAAGGAAAATAAAATGCTACTAATATCTAAATAAAGAAGAAACTATTCAGTACTAAGTGACTAGTTAATTAGAGTTGAATATCACAGACTAATTTTTGTGTGCACCAAGAACCTGCATCCTGACAAAAAATAATTTTAATAGAAAAACACTTGAACTGGTTGGGACCTATGATGCCACATTTTGTGGGTAGATTCAACAAGTTAGGTAACCATAAAATTCAGTATTAAATTATGCCAAAACTCTATTCTAAAAGATAGATCGTTTCAGGAATTATTACATAATGTTATCATAAATAAAGATAACACTAATTCTCATAATAATAGTCAACTCCATAAAAGATGGGTAATTACAATAAGAGCATTTATTTCTGCTCCTACCCTCAAAGCTGTTTTTAATCAAGGCATAAGTTGAGTATATAGACTGTACTGTAGAAGTATTTTTCTTTACAGGTTTTGTTTGTACACCTGTTTGGTTACGAAACTTGTTTGATAACCATCATTTATAACTATGTAAATAAACAAATGCTGAGCTTTTGTTTTCTATTTTATTGATACAGCTAGTCCACATACTGAGCAATATTATTTCTACCGCCATAGAAATATGCATATAAGTGGGCAGGCTAATGAGGTCATAATACCTAACACCGATAAGGTTATATTGTTAATAAGTTGTCTGTACAAGAAACTGATGCTTGTTACGTATTTATTTGATCTTAGTCCAGAAGCCAAAATTTAATTATCACAAGACAAACTGCTATCTTAGTACGCAAACTATGCAAACAAAGTACTGCGGCAAATGCAAAAAAAACCGGCGCCTAAAAATCGATCATGAAAAACAAATTATCTGATCCATGTAAAGCTTTTACAATCGCGCTCCTGCATACTGAAATACATCCGTCATAGTAAAATACTCTAAATTTGCTTATTGGATAGTTTAAACACAAATCATGATAATCAGAATTAGTTGAAAAATAAAAAAATAGGACACGTGGCGGTGTCTCCCCAGACACATTTGCCCCACCCCAGTGTCAAAATAATTAATGAGTATACTCACAGCTGAAATCTACTGATGATTTTTTGATGGTTTATATAAAATGACTCCAAAGGGCGCTGTTGCTGTGGTTCTGCAAAATGCTGTAAAATAAAATAATGAAGTATAAAATATCACAAAATCTCGGCACGTGTGCGGCAAACCGCAATAGCGAACGAGCGAGAGACCGATAGAACGAATGAAATAACAACTACGTGGGCTGCGTTCAATAATTCGATTTTTCACGATTATATATAATCGTGTTATACTGCAAAACAACAATATTTAAGCAATTTGTTTAAATACTAACACCATTAAATACGGAAAAGTTCTGAATCTTCTTATAATTTACTTTATTTACGATTATTTTTCACGGGTAATGTCATGTCAGACATAATAGCCAAACAAAACAAAATAAACATAATTAGGCACTGTTATCTCTTTGACGAAAAAAACATATTCGGTTTTCAAAATAAATTGTAACATAGAGTATTAATGCATTTTGATGAAAGAAGATTTTATAATTATGTTTAATAAAGTGTATTTGTGTAGGAATTAGTAGGAGTCCAAGAACAGTGTATTTGTTTCACTTCATACTTAAATAACTCGTGAGCTCGTACACACTGTTTACTGTCCGCGTAATTATTTAGTTTTATATATTTGACTGTTAGTGCGCATATTTATTTAAAAGTATTAAATTAAAATTTAATAAAATCATTTGAACGCAGCCATTTATTTTATTCTACGTTTAAAAACCATGTGTGCATGTCTCGATGAAACGACTGTTACATGGCTTGATTGATAAATAAGATAAATGTTTATTAAAGAAGAATTAGCGCTTCATTAAAAATGTTTTCGTACATTAAGTAAAGCTTCTTGCATTTTTCTTTCCGTTTGAAGCCATTATTTTGTTTCATATAAAGAAATAACATTTTGGTTTCGTAACGCACTTCTAATAAACATGTCAAGCAATGAATGTTTTGAAACCAAACCGAAAAAAATGTTTGAACACGTTAGTGTATTTATTACTATAAATAAAATAATTGGTTAGACTTAGATATACATTTTCTTGTAATAAATACTAGTATTAGCTAAAAATTCAATACTCTTTGTATCCAAAATCTATTAAAATTTTGAAAAGTATTTGCTCTAATCCTATGTTATTTTTTATTTATTTGGTTTCGGAACGTGAACGTCAAATTTTATTTTAGTGTCTTCGGCTCTTCGCGTCGCTTGTCGCGTTTGTATTTACAGCAATATCTGTTTTAATTTTAAACTTACAAATAAATGAAAAATGACAGAAAATGTGGAACATTATCGCAATCAAATAGCTTTAGCTCGCACTGAAATAAAGAATTTAAGGTAATCTAGAGCAAATCACTATGTCTTCATATAACTGTTATGCAAATCACTAAAGTATTGAGTTACTTGAGTATTATGACTTTATTTATCTATACGTTTCTTACAGACAACAACTCTCTAATCTGAAACACGAGCATCTTAAAGAGATTAAAGTGATAAAAAAGGCTCTGAGTGAACTGCGATGTGCAAACTGTGCTGATTCAGGTATGAAATGAATGGTTTCATATTTTTTTTTTATGGTTAACTCTTGTTTCATACCAAATAAACTTACTGTCTTTTTCAGCAACAACAGTTGAGAGAAATCACATAGAGCAGCCATCTTCTTCGTCAGAAGTAGATGGTGGCATTGCATACAGGGCTATTGGGGTGATTGAGACTTCTTTTCAGAACAAGCGGGGGGTGCCGCGGCAGCCGTCGGTGCTGGCGAAGGCTCGGGGAGCGGTGGTAATTGATCCCAGCATTTTTAACAATCCGGAACATGCATTGAGTGGTTTGGAAGAGTTTTCGCATATGTGGTGAGTCGTCAGACTGCATATTGAATTGCACTTATACTACTTCTCTTCTTCCTAGTTTTCTCATAACGAAGGATTTTACCATATCAGGTTCATCAGAAGATTAAATCTATAGACCTTTTTTTTCACGTTTTTGCTCCGGAAGGTTGTTACTTTTACATGTCTTTTATTTCCGTCTACATAGTAATGAATTATCATCAGAGTTGACAGTAAGTATATTATATGACTGACTGTCTGCTGTTGAAGACAAATATAGATAGATTAATTTCTTAATTATTATTCCCTTTATAAATTTTACTTCTTAATTATTAATTGTTGTTGTGATAAATATTTGATAGAATTTGTTTATCTGTTTAATCCTTAGAATCAACACTTACTGTCTAGTAGCTACACATGTTAACTATACATATAGGACAGGGTTAATGTAAATATGTTACATATTAATATAATATCTTTGTAATGATTAACATAGTAATCAAAGCTATATTTGAATGGAACTTCAAGCAGAAATTAATTCCATGTAGCAGCAACCAGGATGCTATATTCGGAGCTGTAAAAAATACCTAGTTGGCTGTTAATGTCCAACATGTCATTGAATGAATGGGGGGAAACACAGTGGGGGATTAGTCATGTAGCAAGAGTAGCTAATGCTACAAGCCCCATATGTATTTAGGGGCCCCGCGCCCCAGCATATTCTGGCTGTCAACAAATATTAGTAACAAATTTATTGTCTCTTTCTAGAATTTGCTAAAGGCAACCTTAAAATTAAAATTATTTGGGCTAGTTAAATGTTCCTAGATATACATTTTAGTAGGCGCAGAAAGTTTTGAACTATGTCAGATGGATAAAATTTGTTCCAGGATAATCTTCCACTTCCATGCAACAGAAAGCAGCAATGTGCCAGCTAAAGTGTCTCCACCACGCCTCGGCGGAGAGCGGCGCGGCGTGTTCTCGACGCGGTCACCACACAGACCCTGCCCCATTGGACTCTCACTTGTTAAAATACAGAGCATTGAAGGTGAGCATACTTGCCTATAATACCTAAAGACTGTACATGATAAAATCTGGGCATGCATGAACTGGTCTATTTCTATTAAAAAAAAATTAAATCCTTTTATCTCTTACTAATAATATTTACGTAAGCTTGTTATTAGTTGCGATAAGAAAATTAGCAACATGTCTATGAATGTTTACAGGCAACCGAATCAACTTCTTTGGAGTGGACATGGTAAACAGCACTCCAGTCCTCGATATCAAACCATATATCCCGCAGTACGACTATCCGGTCCCAGTGTTTGGGGACACACCTATGTCATCACTGGTGCGGCCGCCTACAGAGGGCACTAGCGATGCGCTGGATGTGGCTAATCTGCAGATTGATGATAGCTATGACACAAGGTGAGAGGTGCTACTACATAACTACTCTTCTAAACCCCTATCTATATTGTATTGTTATTGTATCTATGTTGTATTCTTCTTTATTGAATAAGCGTCTTATTATTATTATTACGTCTTACGTCTTTCTACAGTGTGTGACATGCTTTTGTCGCTACTACGACACGGTCGCCATGAGAGGGCACTCATGCTGCAACTGTACTATGTAGAGGTGTGCTGTGCCCGCTCGGTCTTTAAAGGGAGCGCTCCCATCTCGTGCAATTGGTGAAAGGAACTAACTAAGAGTAGTTCGTTCTTTTAGTTTGTTTAGTTCATATAATCTAAACTTTCGTGAGTCATACTGACATTAAATTGCAACGGTTAATACTTACGTATTTTTATCAATAGGCGTGGCATGTTTATTAAACCTTGTTACAATCAGATAAGGTGTTTATTTGTACGGTTTTTTATTTCTTTTACATACCACATACACATACCTATTACACCTATGATTAGGTATTAAGAGTAAGTCAGTGAACCATGCATGTTTTAGTACACTTTATACGGAAGTGAATTTAACAGGGTTGATATGTAATCCTAACCCCTTCTTATAATGCACTTGGGACACATAAGTCAAAAGTAGTTGTAGTAACCCAGTTATATTTTCCGTTTCAGCCCTCGCCAAACGAACCCGATCGGCACCGACACGGGCCCCGTCCGCTCGCCCACTGAGGACGGCATGCCCTCCCCTTCCCACGTCCCCGTCTCTCCCTCTCCCGATTCCCCATCAAGCATAGAACTCCTCGACGGTTGTCTACGATCACCTATCCGTCGACCAGACACCGAGCGCGGCGCGCCTGACGGACAAGAACGCTTTACCCCCCCGCAGTCCGCCCAAATCGTCAATCTTAGCCACGACGGCATTAGAGTCGCTCCCTGGATTGCCAATCCACCCTCCCAAACATATGACGTCCGATTTACCGATGACGCTCTAACAAGACTGGTCGAACTAATCGGAGATAGAGCGCAAGCATTTAGAAGTAACATAATCAGCTTGCTTTCTGACGATCCGCGGTCCAACTATGTCAGGACCCGGTACCCGGACCACGAGTACAGCTGTGTATTGGAAGACTTGTCCATAAGTTGCGTGTTCGACGTCGCCTCTGCCGTGTGCACCATTATAGCCGTGCGGAACGCCGATGATCTTCAGAATTAGATAGTTTGCGAATTTTGCCTAATGTATAAATCTAATTAATTTATTTAATGCAAGCACAATTATAATTTGTTGGCACAAGTAAATTTTTTCCGTTGTGAAACGACCACCTAGACTCCCTTATTCAATTATTGAGGTATTTAGGCCTCATTAGACTAGGAACTTTTTCCGCTATAATTAAAAAACAAAAAACAATAAAAAACAAATTTGTTAAATATATGCTTTATTACTTAAATTATATAACTAATCAACAAAATACTGTATAAATAAATACGTTCTGTTATCCGAGGGCCGCGTAGTATATCCCGAGAATATTAACAAATTCTTACAAAGCGTTTTCGAAAACTATGTTAGGGTGTTTGGTAGCAAGAGCCTTTGCGTCTAACTATCTAACATCCTGTATAAATAATGTACCCGTATTAGAAATTTAAGCTCGAAACGTCAACGTATACATTAAATGCAAATGTAAAGTAATATTTAATTGCAAAATATATTAATAACATAATTTAAAATATTAATATAAGATTATAGATTCGTGTTCATTTTACATTATTTCATACTTTATAATAATAATTTATGCCTGTGTCATTTAAGCTTAAGTATATTTATACTTTCTTATAAAATCGCACAAGCTTCCCAGATCCAAAGCTGCCAACGCTTTCCAGAACGTGCAAATCTATGTATCGGAAGGTGCTATCTAATTTGATTGTTTTTATCGACTCATCATGTTTCCAGTAAATCTTTTGAGACAATGGTGTCCAGCTCTGGCCGTCTTTCGAGTGCCTGTACTGAATTAGAAGGAATGTCCCATTGCCAGCATCCTCCCGAGGCACGTATTCCATCTTATCAACCTCATATACTTCTCCCAAATCGAAATTCAACTTCAGCACTTGTCCTTTCAAGATAGGACATAGTTTACCTGGGGAGCCCCAGTGCGTGTGCCACAATGAGCTCACGTCCCCATCGGTCAGTTTGCAAATCTCCTGGTTCGGCTGGCAGGGGAAATTACACGCCACCTTTACCTCTTTCACTGTGTTTATGTAAGGATCCTCTTTCGTCAACGTCGTAAACATGTCACTCCATTCCGACTCACCATCATTTACACTACGGATTCTAAAGGAATGCTCCGATGTAAATTTAAAGCCGTTAAAGCTAAATTTGTTCCCCATAATGTTGCTGAATATGAAACCATCTCTCTCGATTTCATAGTATCTCGCTCCCTGTACTTCGTCCCAAGTCAAAATCACAGATGTGGGTGTCGTCTCTGCGGTTGTGAAGTTGGTTGGTGCAGGAAGCGAGGATTTAAGGCCATTGTCTTTGCCAAACACTTTACGTTTATTTGCAAAACCGGTAACTTTCAAGTGGACCTTTTCTTTGGTAACGTCAATACTTTTTAATTTTATTAGCAGGAATTTTTGCGAAAGGTCGTCCGGGAAGTAATCCTGCATAAGAGGGATTACCATTTCATTATCCTTTACAAAATAAATATCCTCTTTAGCGTTAAAATCAGACTCTGATTTTGCTTTCTCCAAACGGGTATACTGTCCATTGGACATTATTTCTACATCCTTTGGTTCACTAGAAGTCATTATTTTGATTAAAGTTGTTCTTTCCTTCACCATACCCTTGTATTTTCCCTTTGTTTCTTCAATGCTGACGTAAAGGTCACCTGGTTCATTTTGCTTGGAATCAGTTGTTGCCATTTTTATTTTTGTCTTAGCAAAATGGCCTTTCGCATATTCAATTGAAATGCCGTCGTCTTCATAGACCTCAAAGTTAGATTCGCCAGAAGGGTAAAGATAGAACGTTCTATGGTTTCTTTTAATTTCATAAGGGTTGTTATTCGGGTCAGTTGTAGGAATTATAGCACCATTTCGGATAAAAACTGGTATTTTCCAAAGTGGAGTTTTGAAGTTGTTATAAATCTTGCCACCTTGGTACATGTCGCCTGTAAAGAAGTCTATCCACACCTGGTTTGGGCCGGGCAAGTAAATGTCATTCCTCACCGAATCTGGCGTGTATACTGGTGCTACAAGAATATTCGGGCCCCACATATACTGATATTTTGAATCATCTGTGAAAGCCGGAGTTTCTTCAGGAAACTCAAGAAACATGGCTCTTACCATCGGCAATCCTCGAATAGCTTCATAATTGATAGTGTAAGCATATGGCATGAGTACCGACTTCAGTTTTAAATATGCTCTGTTGATATGTATAGCTTCGTTATCAAAAGTGAAAGGGGTTTTAGGGACCGACCCCCATCCATCCATATTCAGTTGCAGCGGAGTAAACGCTTTCCATTGATAATCCCGAACATTGACTTCTTTGTCACCCCCGCGATATATTCCGTCCATGTCGGAGCCTACAACAGGTTGTCCAGAGAGTCCTGATCCGATATATGTTGGGATATGGAAGCGTATATATTCCCATTGCCCCCCTGACTGGTCACCGCTCCAGATACCCGCGTGCCGTTGTGTGCCGGCCCACCCGTCGACCATGATGACGAATGGTCTCGCGGCTCTCTTTGTCGACGCTTGAAATATCTTAGTTGCGTTTTCGACTGCATTCAGTCCGAAGGAATAACCTTCACCAATCCATGCTACGTCACATTTCAACGCCACCACATCCGCCTCACTAACTTCTCTGCTTAAATCTCTTTCTCCTTTTTTTGGGTTTTTAGGATCTTCTGGCTCTAGATTAGATTCCGTCCACAGAGCGACTTCCACTCCCTTATTTCTCGCATAAACCGCAAATTCTTTTAAATTTTGAATATCTCCTTGTAGTGAATCGGTTTGCCCATACCCTGAGCCGTAGCCATCGTTAGGTATAAACCAACCGAGCGGCATATCGTGGTTGACGTATCTGTCTATCATCGCTCGCGCGGAAAATTGATAGTTATTTAACTCTCCGTTTAGCGATTCTAAAATACCCGTTTTGTTCCCTAGGTCTTGCGGCTGATAGCTTTTATAATACTTCATATCTTCGAACAGTATTGCACCCTTCGTGTCAGCCGTCACTTCCACCCAATAATCTCTATTAAATGCATTTAGATGTGCTTGATAAAATGCGTATTCAGGAAGTAGAATCGGTCGGCCTGTAAGATGAAAATAATCCAGCAAAATATTTTCAGGGTGAGGGCTAACGAAGTAAAAAGCATCGAAATATGTTGCTTTATGCATAGTTGTCACGTATTTGTCGGTCTTCGATCCAAAATCGTACAAGCCTGATTGCCAAGTATTTCTCATGACGCCATAGCCATAGCTTGACCAGTAAAAAGGGTTTGGAGATGTGACACCACCATCTATCCAGTTGTTGGTGTTCACTATCTTTATGACTTCGCCTTTGTGAGCAAATCTGCCATTTTGCATTCCACCACCAAAGAAATGTTCATCTTTGTGATGAACCAATACTTGTATTGTTCTAGTTTTAGAAAATGATAATGGTAATGCTTCTTGCAGCACTTGTTTGTCATTGCGCTTATCTGTAACCATCATAGTACCATTTTCTTTATCGAAATTAATTTGAATGTGCTCTGCATCTATTATGAAAGATTCTTCATTCTCCTCTAGGGTGGATATTTCGAATGGTACTATGTCATATTCGTCCGCGCTTTTGAGCACCATCTTAGCAACATCTTCTTTATTTCTGGGTTCTGGGAAATCAATGAAATCTCCTTTGGACACATAATACCTGAAGGTATGGCCATTGAGCAAGTATAATCTGCCCAAGTCTGCAGTGTCATATTCGATTTTATAGTGGTCCTTGGCCTTCGTGACAGATTTGATTCCACATTGGTTTTCTTCTTGCAGGTCCATGCTTGAAGGAAGTGTGTCTATGGCTGTTGCAATATTACCCAAGTGTTCATTAGCGTTGGTGTTTTGATGTAATCTGTAAAAGTAATATTTATTTCTAAAATGGAGTTATATTACAGTTGTAGTCTAAATCCTTCGAACAGAGCCCGTGAACTAACAAAGGCATTTTATAAATACAATAGTACTTAGTCATACAATCTACTTTTGTTTTCGTGAGCACCAACTAGGTACTTACAAAATACAATGCCTTTGTAAGTATACGAACTCAGTTCAAAAGATTTAGACTACCTATACGAGTATGTGTTTGTTTTAGTGAAAGGTACCAATTTATCGATTGTTTATAAGGTTAATTTCTGAATGAATCTTTAAGGCATTATTGATAAAGTGGTGCACTTTCACTAAAAATAGTGACATATGAATCCTGAATAGTAATTAGATTAAAATATAATAGTAATTAATAACAATATAATATTTTTTACTAAATAGGTGTTCGGCAGACTACTTAATTCCGAATGAAGGGTAATTTAGAAAAAAATTAACCTAATATACCCTAGTATAGTAGTAGGGAAAGTACCGGTAGATTCAGATTAGGGCTTCCAATACCGGTATTTTTTGTATGGGCGATCCCGGAATCCCGGTATTGCCCATACAAAAAATACCGGTATTGGAAGCCCTAATTCAGATATGACTTCATTTGTTTCATATTTGTATCTATAGACATGATCAAACCAATAGTATATTGGCCAGATATTATTTATCCTGTCTTTAACAAAAATAATCAATGGGTAGGAGTAACCAATGAACAGAGGTCGGTGTGTATGAGTAATTTACCTACAATTTGACACGAAATACTTCATATTATAAGGAGAATAGCTCACCTCCGCCGACCTCTGCCAATGAGTCAATGACCAGTGACTTACATCATACAATTAGGTATCGTGTTTTTCAAATAACTGAATAATAGGTAAGTAACCAATTCAAAATTTTACTTTAGTAGGTAAAGCTGGCCTAGTCCTAACTATGTGTTCAAGTACGCAGGGATTGGGACAGGTTTTTTATAAATCTTGAAATTGCCCAATATTTTAGAATATTTTATGCTTGTTATGTAGGACTCATCATCTTTTATTTAGGTAACAACGTCATATTATTAGAATACGCCACTAACAGTGGATTCATAAGCCAAAAAACGAAAAGGAACGAAATAATTGTCCTTTTTGTATGTAAGTATCCAATTCCTGCAAGTACGCATAGCAACAAGCTTTAACTTGCATGCAGGACTGTTGGGAACCAGCCTGCGAAAGAGAGTGGAAAGAAAGAGGTAAATTGGTAATATCATGACAGGAGAGTTCTTTGTCTTCCGTAAAGATTATGTGTGGGCTTGGGTACTGGACATCTCAGTCCGTTACTCTAATTGAACATACAGCCGACAATATGTTGATATACAGATAAAACTGAAGAAAAAAAACTGAGGATCCAATGTTTATGTTAAACACAAATAAATAAATGCCCTTACCAGGACTTGAACCCAGATTTCACTTTGTAGATAGGACCACTACCAACTAGGATAAGAGGCTGTGAATAATTAGAATACTATCCTACCTTTATGGCTTGAAGAAACACGTACAATGAGAAGTAGATTAAAGACTACTAAGATGCTACAAAGTTGTTTAAAGCATGATTTGTTGTCTATAGACTACTACGTAGGTACAATACTTCAAACACTAAGTGCAGTGTAACAGTTGCTGCATGTTTTATAGGTATTGTAATAGCAAGTCTGTCGTGCAATCATTATTGTTCTCAATACATGAACAAACAATCATATCTGTCTACCAAGTAAACTAATAATGTTATCATTAACCGTGTTGAAATCAACAAAAGAAATAAAATAACTTTATCATACAGCTATTAGTTTTCCCACGATGACAAAATAAACTATAAATATTATTATATTATTCATTTATCGTACACAGGGGGCGTACATCCTAATAATACATTTTTTTTTTTTTTTTTTATACTACGACGGTGACAAACAAGCATACGGCCCGCCTGATGGTAAGCGGTCACCGTAGCCTATGGACGCCTGCAACTCCAGGGGTGTTACATGCGCGTTGCCGACCCTTTAAAAACTTTAACACTCCTTTTTTGAAGAACCCCATATTGTAGTCCTTTGGGAAAACAGTGGCAGGGAGCTCATTCCACAGCCGGAGCGTCCGCGGGAGGAAGTTCCTCTTAAACCGCACGGTACGAGACCATTTAGGCTCCAGGGTATGCGGGTGAACACCCTGCCGACGGCGAGCGGTGCGGTGGTAGAATGCAGCCGTTGGCATCATATCAAACAATTCCTCGGAGCACAATCCATTGTACAAGCGATAGAATACACATAAGGAGGCGAAGTCTCTCCTTAGACTTAAGGGTTCGATATCGCTCGTGAGTTTGGGATCGTTGACAATTCGGACAGCACGTCTTTGGATCGAGTCAAAGGGGCCCAGCTGGTATCCAGGTGCTCCCGCCCAAAGATGGCAGCAATACTCCATATGAGGCCTGACTTGAGACTTGTATAATAACAGTCTTTGCCCCGGAGAGAAGTATTGCTTAGCTCTATTGAGCACACCGAGCTTTTTGGATGCCAGCTTGGCTTTCCCTTCCAGGTAGCTACGGAATTGGACGTCACTGGAAATGTCAACACCCAGGATCCCAATACTCTCTGACATGGTAAGGACTGTGTCTTGGAATTGTGGGACCACAGTAAATGGGGTTTTTTTAGCGGTGAACGCGCAAACTTGTGTCTTAGTGGGGTTAAATCGGACAAGATTTTCCAATACATCACATTATTTTAATTTATTTAAGAAGCCTGACTAGGTCCTTACTGTCGTTATGAAACTGTTTATAATAAAGCTACTGACTGAGGTACAAATAGCAGAATTTTAACCGTTTACTGAACTTGTAGACGGAATTGTCTAATTTTATTACAAACTATCGCAAACCGGTAAATACGTGTCATGTACCCGAACTAGTTTAGTTTACTAAATAAAAAATTTAGACAAGTTCGTGAAGTTCGTCGTTGCCGCCGGCTGTCAAATTTCGAATTCACCAATGTGAAGTGTGAACCAGCCCAACCCAACCATGTCACCAAAGCAAATGACATCCATGAAGTGAAATAAATGTGTGGAATAAATACAAATAAAAAAGCAAAAAATGTTATTTTAATATAAATAAAATAAATTGAGTTAAATATTATCATAATTTTTCAAAAGTACTTTACTTCTTAATCATCAGTTTCCGAACGAAACCTTACTCTGAGTTGACTTGACTTGACATTTCATTTCGTCCATAGTTTGCTTGCTTGCTTTTATTTGATCGCTTCCATCAAGTCATTTTTGATTACTCACTGTAATTTATAATTGAGTTATATCTTGCGTTAAACTTAACTATTGAAGGTAAAGTTATTTTAAGAAGATTTACAGTGCTTCTATATTTCAAGTTCACTTTTTAGTAAACCGCTTTGTCATTGCCACATAACCTTAGCGCCGGTTTTTAAACAGTTTGGTTTTTCAGATGTTTCTTACCCGATCTGAGTATGACCGCGGAGTCAACACCTTCAGCCCCGAGGGTAGGCTTTTCCAAGTGGAATATGCCATTGAAGCTATTAAATTGGGTTCTACGGCGATAGGAATTTGCACTTCAGAAGGAGTTGTTTTGGCTGTTGAGAAGCGTATTACTTCTCCCCTTATGGAACCGACGACTATTGAAAAGATTGTGGAAGTTGATCGCCACATCGCTTGCGCCGTCTCTGGCCTAATGGCTGATTCCAGGTAATTTTAGTTTCGCTAATCTTCAAGTCCATAAGTCTCTAATTTACATATGTACGTATAGTATGTCAGCATCCTGTATGATTAACGACAAGCCCAGACGGAATCTTTTCAAATAACTTAATGATGATGCGTGTTGGATTTCTTTACTTGTTTATGTAGGTTTTCTTTGTGTCTCACTAAATATTATTTACATTAATTAATTCTGTTCATTAATTTTTCTAGAACGAATTTTGGACTAGGAGTTTATTTTTATGTGTTTATATTTCCTATAATGGGGATCTAGAAAAAACATAGTGTATTTATATATTTCTCACAACAATAATGTGTCTTTTACAGAACACTGGTAGAGCGCGCACGTGTAGAGTGTCTGAACCACTGGTTTGTGTACAACGAGCGCATGAGCGTAGAGTCTTGTGCGCAAGCTGTGTCCAACCTCGCTATCCAGTTTGGGGACAGTGATGACGACAGTGGCACAGCCATGTCCAGGCCTTTTGGAGTTGCTGTTATGTTTGCAGGTGAATAATTTTAATATCATACATATCATGGGTACATAATAGAAATGCTGAAGTCTCCACATACAGGACATCAAATTTCATACACAGACGCATGTCAGTGGTAATCTATAGATTAAATATTAAGTCAACTTTTTAATTTCAATAAATTGGACCATGGGAATAACATTATGCTTCTCAATTTGTTGAAAAGCTAAGCATGTCAATAAATACTTATTTGTCATATATGAATGATGGAAGCTTTTAACGCTGGCTGTACTTTAAACAGTCGTCTGCTCATGGAGACAAAACAACTTCAATCTCTGGTAAATCCATTGGACCCTCTCAGCAAATATCTACCTTATTATTACCTTTTCTTAACACCAAAATAGCATAATCTGACAGACAGATTTACCCGAGTTTGAAGTTCAGCTACTCAATTGTAATATCCAACTTGATAAGGTTGCAACTAGTTTAAAAGGTCCTTTTTATTATCCATCATCACACAAGGACAACTATACTAAATTTGAACCTAATTGACTGTCAAGAAGTGACTAGTTTGACTTCCAAAATTTAACCACAACAAAACGTAAATAAAAGCTTGTTAAAGTGAAAAAGTTTTGATACTAATGCTGTAACTAAAAATTGAGGGGTGGTTGAGATTAAGGGGAGAGATCTTTGCCCAGCATCGAGTTACACCTGTAGGCTAAAAAATGTAGAAATATTTTTCTGTTACAGGCATTGATGAGAAGGGGCCTCAGCTGTTCCACATGGACCCCAGCGGCACGTTTGTGCAGTATGACGCTAAAGCTATTGGCTCTGGCAGTGAAGGTGCTCAGCAGAGCTTGAAGGTAAATTGATCAAGTCCGAGGAGTTTCGCAGTTCATCTTCCCATCACTTTTTCTGTTTTCCTGGTTTTCTTGAGTTGTATCTTGGCTTGGTAGCCAACCAAAAAGGTTACTGTCTGGTGACAGTAACCTTTTTGGTTCCTTTTCTTCTTTGGTTGGAACCTTTTCTATGTCCTGCTCAATTCGACTTTAGTTTTTGACTGTGAAACATGGTGGAAAACAAAGTGGGAGATGTCATACTATACACTGTATAGCATACTATACACTACTATAGATGTCATAACATCTCCCACTTTGTTTTCCATCTTATGTCTGCTAGCTTGACTCGGTCACTTAGGTGGATGTACTCCTTTCCATTTTGTTTTGGCACACTTGTAATGCTGATCGTTCTTTTGAGGTAAGAGCCCAAGTTTGTGCTCCATACATTAAGCATGGCAGAACATGAGTTAAAAATATTTGACTTACTTGACACAGTGGGCCCCAGTGGCTAACCAAAATATTGGAAGCAGCAACATGTTGGCCGCTGAATAACAGATTTTTTACCCTTCACCAATGTTATTATAGTAACCTTACACCTGAACAATGTTAACACATTCAGAGCGCGAGGCTTAAATAGCCCTATGTATCCCCTCCAGTTTTTTACCTCCCAAAATTCGGACTAACACTTGCTATGCATAATACAAATCACACCACGTAATGTGTCTCTTACAGTGTTAAGGGAAAATTATTAATTTTATTCGGCGCTAAGTGTAACATATGAATATGACTTTTGTCAATCAATAATATTTGACATTATCATTAACTGCTTAAACAAATATTTTGTTAACCCTTAATAGGATAGAGCAGTTAAAACATTATTATTTCTGGTAAAAACAACTGAGATCAATTTTAGGTAAGTTGGGTAATAGTGGGGGGATGGATGAAATGTGATGGGAAATTTTTCCCCATTTGACAATATTGGAAGACAGATTTGGGTTGTAATTTTATTCATGGTTATTGACATTGGTTACCCGAAACATTTTCCTAAAATTCATTACGTAAATGGTTGCTTTAAAAAACACTGAAATTCACTTATTCTTTTATCAATAGCTGGGAAATATCTCTCTAGTAATAATACCTAAAGGAGTAGCTTTTATTTATTTTTGACTAGATACTAGCTTTTATGTTTTCATACGTATATGTATAAAAAAACGTAACTTCTAGAAATTCCTAAAAAACTTTCATAATAAGTAACTTTTTTGAACATTTCACTGCAGATAGAGTGTTAAACATTCTTTAATCGTAATTATATGCGCGTTTACCGCCTTGACATCTATTTGTCACTCTATTATCTAGCCTGGTATGCGGGTACTAGAAAATACCTTATTTATTAACGATTTCTTTATTGATTTTTACAACACACGTGTCTAACGGTACCATATGTGAAACATGAATCGATTTTTCAACACGACATTTTTGCCAAAAAATGTTAGGGTTGGTGTACGCGTACTTACTAGTAAATACGACATTTATTTATGATTTCTTTTTGATTTTGTATGATGTTATGATGTGAACGAAATTTTTTTTTCTACTATTTTCATCGTCTCAGAACGTTACTAAATTTCTTAGAAAGTAAAGAGGAAATATTAATAACCGCGGGCGGGACTAGAACCCGCGACTCTGGGATACATGCTCATCGCTCTATCAACTGAGCTACCAAGACCACACCCGTGGCCCAGAATTTCTCCACAAATTCCCTCGTATGAGCCTAAGCAACACTATTGTAAGATAGTTCATGTCATGTTTTTTTTTACTTTTCCTTTCTAAGAAGTTTTTTTTCTCTGTAAAAATTGGTGCCAAACACTGTCAAAACGATGTCAGGAACTTACACATATTGTCAGTCAGATGACAATTATCATTATCAATGTTTTAAAGGCAGTTTTAGTCTTCTTCTGTTTATTAGGAGCTCGACTAGGATTTACAATCCGGATCGGCAATATGGAATTATTTGGATCAGGATTCGCATCCGTCGGATCTTTGATACATTTCGATTTTAAACCCTAGGCATTTTTGCGAGATGAATCCATTTTTTTTTCTAACATATACGCACTATAAATTTAATGTTTTCCCTACTCAGAATCACGAGCTCTTACGATCTTGTATAAAAAATTTGAAGGGAAAAAATGCCCTTACATTTTCGGACATTTTACATACTTAGTTTCCATTTTGTAACCGCCGTATCTTACAGTGTTTGAAAGATGGTAATAGATTTAAAAAAATGTCGCTTTTTTTTCTCCAAGGATGATCGAAAGAGCTCGTGTTTCTGAGCAGGAAAAATATTAAATTTATCTGTTTTCGTAAATAAAATTCATTGGATTCCTCGCGCGTAAATGCCCATGCCTGACATGTTGAGACGCGGGCGACAAAACAGCAGGAAGACTGAACCAGTCTACCTGTTTGAGTCGTTCCTGCCGCTCCTACTTCACCAGTGCCTCCTGCGTTTCCGCTGATGTAGTTTCTTCTCTGGTCCCAGATCTTGCACCGCCATGTCTCCTAAAGCGAATTCCCATTTACAGGAAGTGTACCACAAGTCCATGACACTGAAGGAAGCTATCAAGACCGCCCTCACCATCCTGAAGCAGGTGATGGAGGAGAAACTCTCGGAGAGCAATGTGGAGGTGGTCACCATGACCCCCGACTCCATGTTCCACATGTACTCGCGCGAGCAGCTTGCTGAGGTTATTAAGGACATACCTTAAGTAGGTAGATGGTTGGTGGTGTGGCCTTTTTGCAAAATACATCGCTGGAAGCAGCTTAGCTGGTAAGGTGTTCAAAATGATCCTAGCACGACCTTATTGCGACAATATGATCTTGACACGATAATTTTGATCACCTCACCCTGTCTGCTACTTCTGCTACTGTATGCGGTTGTAACGCTGATGAGGATCTTCACGCAGCTCCGGTGTCTAAGCGTACGCAGCGCACAAAAAAACTCCGTCTATCGAATTTGCTAACGTTGTAAACAAACCGCCATATCGCCATAATAACCTAACTTTTAAACAATTTCAAGCTTTTAATGAAATCTCCAAGAATTGTAAATCATGAATCATGGAATCGAACCAGCGCACTCCTGCTGTCGCGGCAGACATGTTCGATTCGGTAAATAACCTGATTCGATTCAAGCTCTGCTCACCGGGGGCCTTGGTCACGTTTTCTGTAGTATATGACATCTCTTTCAATTAATAATGAAATCTTAAAGATTAAATTATTTATCATATGTTTTTGTATGTTACAATAATGATGTTCAGTGGTCTTTGATGAAGTAGTGTGAAAATTCAAGGAGTAACAGTGACAAAACAATGTTATACCTTTTGTTTACATCATTAGCAAGTACGATTGGCGGCGACTTTATAGAGCGTTGTCTCGCTCTTACACCGGAGCGGCGTGCGGATCCGGATACAATGCGAAGATAGCTTTAGTCTATTGTTTTAGGTATTTATAGTCTGGTCAAATATATCCATGAATCGGTCGTTCAGACAATGCGATTAATATTTTGTATCTATGGTAGTTAATACCATAGATTACAAAATATTAATCGCTTAACTCATTTAACTAATGACCGTGTCACGAAATTCCGGTAAATACCTAAAAGAAAAGATTAAAGACTAATTCTCTATATGCGAAATTATTCGAAAAACTAATAATCAAATGATTGGAAAGAATATCTAATAAAAAATAATTATGGCCACACCAAAAACCAGTGTATTGTAATTAAAAGTAATATTTGAAGTAAATTGTATTTCAGTAGCTATTGAATTAGTTACATGTTTATAAAACTACATTTATAATTGCATGTTTATACAGACTTATCACACTGATGTTTTACCAAATTTTTATATGATGATGATGATCCAACAGTAAGCGTTATAAATATACTCTTGGTTAAAAAGTTTGGTCAAATCCAGCCTATATGACATAAAATGTCCAATTAAAAAAAAACAACATCAAATCAACAACAAAAATACTAGTAGAAATTGGATCATTAGGGCCCTTAGCTGCGCTTTGGGCTTCTAAAACATCCTCACTTTGAATCATTAAAACAATGTAAGTATACTAAGTATGTATATTGACTATATTGTATACATTGTCTCCATTTTGATTTTGTAGCTTAATGCAGTTTATTTTAAATATTGCTTACATGGGTGTCGGAGTACACAGAATCTTACTGTAAGTATTCACTTTAATAAAATACAACTTTATTAAATAAATGTGTATTTATTTATCGACAACACAATGTAGACTGTAAATTTAGTAGGTTACCTCGTTCATTGAACAAAGTAGAAAGTAGTCAATTGTAGACAAGTTTCATTTCTAAATGAAACTATGAAATTAGCGTCTTAACGACAACCGACCTAGGTACAGTCAATAACAAAGACATGAATACAGGCGAAGTGCCAAATATATATATACACGACTTTAATGTTCTGGCAATTAAGTCCTGTATACATTCAATTGTAAAGCACGAATCAAATCATTTATTAAATGAAATAAATGTTTTGATACATGTTTTTTTAAAGTAGTCACACTACTATATATAAATTATAAATTGAAAGAGATGTCATGTACTACAGAAAAAGTGACCAAGGCCTTGTGGGCTTGTGATCGGGGAGCCCAGTGGTTAGGGCGTCTGCCGCGAAAGCAGGAGGTCGCTGGTTCGATCTCAGCCCTGCTCACCGGGGACCTTGGTCACTTTTTCTGTAGTATATGACATCTCTTTCA
This sequence comes from Lathronympha strigana, assembly GCA_949128165.1. Classification (NCBI taxonomy): domain Eukaryota; kingdom Metazoa; phylum Arthropoda; class Insecta; order Lepidoptera; family Tortricidae; genus Lathronympha; species Lathronympha strigana. The sequence continues at coordinate 3,018,832 of OX421903.1, forward strand.
ATTTATAATCCTGTATACACATTTATGGCACTTTGGCTGTATTCATATCTTTATAGTTGACTGTACCCTTCTACTAAAACAATTAGATAGTGGATATAGTTTTAAAGTAGAGTAGTTACTGACCCTCTAGTTTTGTAGATATTGTACCGAAGGTATGAAACTTATTTCGTTGCTACAATGTTCATAAATAGTCGATACATCTAGTTGCAATCATATATATCGGAGCGACCATGGTGTTTACAAATATATGAGCACGACTATTGTCAAGGCGTTATTTTATTTAGGGTCACCAACAGATAATACATCATTATAACCAGGGAGCGTACATTTTATGCCGATGACAGACCAATGACGTCATGCTTCATACAGCATGTTTCTGGTTTTACGTTTGATTGAATAGTGCTGTCATTGAATACAATTACAATCGAACGTTGATAGACTTTACCTGTCATTAACTCATTACGGATTTAAAAACAAACTCTGTGTTTATACACGTCATTGTGACGAAACCGGCATGAATTGTACGCTCCCTGAAGGCCTACCACGAACCACGAACGAAGTTTCACCTCTCTGTCGCACTTGAGTGAGAAATCACAAGTGCGAAAGGGAGGTATACTTTCGTTCGCGGTTCGTGGTAGGCGCTCTGATTATTACAATTGAAGCTATGAAAGGTAGATGCTTATCTAATTATAGGTAACCATAGCTAATAGGCGTTAGTGCTTGTTCACATATTTTTGAGGACCAAGGCCTGTATTTGATAGCAACTGTATAGTTGTACTGTCAATAATGGTATGCAAACTAAAGACTGGGTCATACTGATATCAATTCAATATCAATTTTATAGTGTAAATTGACTTAATGATAATTGATAACCTATTTTATATCTTAGACAAAAGAATACTGAGATGTGTAAGCCGTATTTTCACAGCAATAGATGGCGCTGTCCATGATCATGTACAGTCAGCCACACAGCTAACAATGAATGAATGAATGAAATTTTATTTCGAGTAACTAAAGGACTCATACAAGATTGTTAGTTTACTTACACTAGTACTTATAGGTATTATGTTAGTATTATTTAGCCTAGATATTTAGAAAACACATGTGCTGTTGGACACATGCATTTCACAGCAGCGCCTCACATACGGACAATCAAGCCTCTCTGCTATTGAGCATAGGATGGGGTTGGGGCTGGCCCGCAACCGGCGCACCAGGGATGTGCATCGCTTGCGCATGGTCGCATAGAAGCAATCCACTCGGGCAGACGTGAACATCCCCGATCCGCTGCAGAAGCGAGGCAGCCCCATCAGCACCCGGAACGCGTTATTATATTGGACCCGGAACAATACACCCAAAGTGCCAACAATATGTATACAGGACTTTATTGTCCGAGCATTAAGGTCGGGTATACATATTTTTGGCACTTTGGGTGTATTGTTAGCTGTGTGGGTGACTGTACTATAGTAAATGGCTTGATAGCACTTGGCAACGATAACCTACACGGTTATCACGAGACACCTTTTCTTCCTAGCGTTTTCCCGGCTTATGTCACGGCTCAGGGATTCTGGGCCTATACAACGAAAATCGAACGACTGTGGATTTGTATCTTCATCTCTGTTACACTTGCGTATTGGAGTGACAAAGAGGTTTTCCCGTCAATGCCAATTTTCGATGTTCGTAGTAGGCGTGCTGGAGTCCGCTTTTTGGCAACTAATCCCAAGATGGCGTCGGCGCTTGTTTTACGAAAGCGACTGCCATCTGAGCTTCCAACCCAGATGGCCAAACTAGGTGTTACTGGTGTTAGTCCGATTTCCTCACTATGTTTTCCTTCACCGAAAAGCGATTAGTAAATATAAAATTAAGTTTTCATCACAATTGCTCGTAATTGTTATGCAATATTTCCGAGGGCCCCTCGGAGGACCCGCGACCCACGCGCACGCCGCACTTAGCCGCCGCTCACGCCGGTGTCCTGGAACTGTCCTACTACACTACCGCTAATAATCATTGTTCATTTATCTGCCTAGCAAGTTTATTTATTACCTCGCAAATGTGATGAAAAACATTGTATGTATCACAGGCGGTACAAGAATTACGAAGCCGTGTTAATTTCTTGTTTTGCACGAGCCAGCAGGTTTTGCACGTTTTCTCGCCAGTGGGCGTGTAGTACTCGTACTTAATGATTTTTAGCATACAGGTCAAAAGGAGTACCCATTAATATGCGGTATTGGTTGATTATTGACTATCGCTTGGGACTATCGCGAATGTAGTTAATTTACCTCAATATACCGATGTTTCATGTGTCATGTTTCGGCTTGTCTGATGAATCCGCGAAGTGTCAATCGTGGTGTCAACGGCGATCTTGCTAGAAAAGTCACTTTAAACGCGTGGGTATAGGTAGAAAAAGTTAGACACAAAAACTGTGTCTAAAGGTCGGTATAAGGAAAATTAACTATATTCGCGATACCCGGTCTATGTTTCTATGTTTATAATAACACAAGGCGAACAAAATGCGAAAGTTAGTGGTAAAGGTTGAATTGGAAAATCAAACCTAGAATCCCATGTTCGTAAACTCGTTGGTTTCCTTCAGATAATCGCAAGTGTTCCGGAGCTGCAGTCGAGCGGTTCGGGATCCATCAGCACTATCAACGACTTCTCCAAGCTGAAGCTAGGAGCGGCGCGCTAACCGATGGGAGCTACCGTATTGTCGCTCACCAGGCGGCGCCACTCATGCGTGGGTCCTGTGTCAGTATGAGAGAATTGTCGAAGCGTTTGAAATGTTCCCGCAGGACCCACGTTCCACTAGCGCCCCTAGCGGCGAATTGACTGGCGGTAATCCTTAATGAAATATGCTATCGGTAGTACAAAGAAAGAGTCTTTACCGAGTAGTCCAACTTCGAACATTTTAAAAATCTCGTTCGAAATTCAAAATTAGTTCCACGGCGACGGTTGGACGGCGGGGGAGGGGGGTCCGCTCTTTAGCAAAACCTGCTTAAGGGCCGCCACACACGTCTGGAATGTTATGATATGAATTTAACGCACGGAATTCCGGACGTGTGTGGCGATCGTAAATCTGTTGCATCGTCACTTGTTTTTATCCGAGATCCGCTCATATTTTTTGGCATAAACTTAAAGAAATAGACACAAAGTAGAACATAAACGTCACAAAACGGTCAGAATGACAATAGCGAACAATTTTGCATTGATGATGATATAAACTATTAATGTTTCGTACGAAAAAGAGCTTACTCACGTAAGTATTAAGTGTCAAATTCATACGCAGAATCTCCAATAATGTTAAAACTTTATAGGCTTTTGGCACTTAACGAAACGTCACAGACTAGGTATAAGAAAAATGCTGCAACTGCAGCACTTTCATGGCGTCACTTTTTCGGCTGATTGGGTATAGAGTTATTTTATTCTATATCTACGTTTTTTGTTCGAAGTTGGAGTACACGGGCAATCAGTGTAAACTGCTGTCAGTTTGTCACCTTTTCACATCCGCCATCTGCGCCTAGCTTATTCATATTACTATTGTTACTTCTCAATTCTCTGGTTCTATCTAGTTACGCGGGACGCTCTACCGCTGCGTTGCGTTTTGCCACATAAAATACGTCGCAGCGTTAACGGATAAGTCGTATTTTTGGCAAAACGTAACGCAACAGTGAAACCGGGCTCTAATCTAGGCACGACGTCTGTCCTAAGTAGTTATACGAATTCAGAAATAAAAACGTTTTATAGAAAAACAATGTTTATTGGTCTTGTAAATGATATAAAAAAATATACAACAATTATCACCCTTAATTGTAAATAAATTGTTCCACATAAGTAAAGTTTAATGTACGGTCAGCTGCAGAGTTAACTGCCGCATTGCATAGAAAGTTTGTATGCAGACCTGCAGAGGAGGTCACTTCTGCAACTGACTGTACCTACTTGATACATTATTAGTAGATAGATAAAATGTTTATTTGGATGCTGTAAAAACACACAGTAGCTATAATAAAATTAACAAAAGCAGAATTAAAAAAAGTAAACAGTAATGTACCATAAAAAAAAGGTAGTGACAAGTAGTTGCTGTGTGTGTTGCAGCAAGAAAAAAGGGTTCACAGCTCAGCATGCATAGCCAAGATGCCAATCGCTCACGCTTAATAACGTATCGTAGCTACCTCTCTCTATCACTATTCCTTATTAGTGTGACAGTGACAGTTGCGTTTCGTTAGCAAAGAGCGTGAGCGATTGGCATCTTGGCTACGCACTACGCACCCAGTAATACGCTTCCCTCTTTCGAGAAAAGCACTGATATTCTGCCGGAACCCATGTGACCCAGGTCACATCAGATGCGATTATTAATATATACCGTTATAATTACTATTTAAAACGAGATATTTACCATGTACATTTGTTTTCATGAGCTCCCGATATTTCGGCACTGTTACAAGTGCCATGTTCACGGTGTAACTCAAAATAATAATAATATAATTATAATATAATTATAGTGTAAATGACCATGTTAGCTTAAAATCTTATAATATACCGTTATGTATACATATGACCCTGATACTGGTATAAAATTGAAGTAATAAATAAATAAATATATATATATATATAACATAAAAAAAAGTTAGTGTTTGTCAGCGTCGTACTGTGAGAAAGAGATTTTTTTTTTAATTTAGTAGACACTAAGTAAGAAGTGCTTACAAGAAACAGTTGATATACAATTTCAGATAACCACATCTAAATCTGTATTTGTGCTTGTTATTAGCGAAAAGGACCCCTTTTTCGGTAACAAGGTTCATTTCTTTATGAACCTTTACGGCATTAGCGCCTTATCGACAACCGATGAAGGTACCCCCATATACCCCCATCACATGCTTTGAAAGCTCATTTAAAATGTTATTCTCTATTATTACTCAATTATACTCAATTTTAGCCCTTATCGAGACAAGTAGGTATAATTGTCACTCTGGTACAAGTTTTACCAAAGTGATATTCAGTGACCGTAAATTTTATAGCAATTTTGGTGCTGTATTGTTGCGTTAAAAGCATATTTATGCCCTATTCTAGCTGGGATAGCTAATTAGAGTTAATAACAGTAATATGTACCTTAATTGATTATCTCCCTAATTTTTTTTGTAAAAATTCCTTTAAATCTACTGTGTTGCACCAAATTGCTACAAAATGTAGGATCACTGCTGATAAATCACATGCACGATAGGAAACGAACCCTTAAAAATAATATGGAATAAATGAGTATATCGGAACTTATATACGAAATATCATTTGATATTTACTAATCGCTTTTCGGTGAAGGAAAACATCGTGAGGAAACCGTTTTAATCCCCATAAGGCCTAGTTGGAACAAGCGCCTACGACAAATCTTGGGATTAGTTGCCAAAGCGGACCCCAGGTAGAAAAAAGACAATGTGGAAAAAACCAACCGTAAAATTTGTTTAACCCTTCACAAATATTTAGCTAAATACGATTCTAATTCCAACGGGCTGGTGCTTGGCCCAAACCTCTCCACGGGCACTCCATTCCTATCCACAATAAACTTAGAAAAGTTCCACTTAATAGCATCAGTCAGCGTCCCACTCTGCGCTTCCTTCAAAAACTTCCACAACGGATGCGCATTTTCCCCATTAACCTCGACTTTTTCAAACAAATCGAATTTAGCCCCTTTATTCTTTGCAAACGTCAAGATTTCTTTAAGACTCCCCGGTTCCTGCCCGCCGAATTGGTTGCAAGGGAACGCCAGTATCCTAAGCCCTTTGTCTGCGTACTTGGTGTATAACTGGTTGAGCTCTTTGTAGTGGTTGTCGGTGTACCCGCACTGGGACGCCACGTTGACTATGATGGAGACGTGGCCTTTGTATTTCTCCAGGCTTACCGTTTGGCCGTTGATGTCCTTGACCGTGAAGTCGTAGATTGTTTGAGGTTTTTCTTGGGGTTTTTCTTGAGGGTTGCTGTAAAATTACCTAGATGCGATTAGTTTACATAATTATGTTGGGTTAACTGAGCGAACTCGGAAACTCTTTCAAACTTCAAACTCAAATATCTCAAAATAGTACATTTGTTGGTTATTTTTTCATTTATTATTTAGGGACTTCACATTTGTATGTTGCAACTTCAAACCATCATTAAAACATTATTTCTTTTTGTATATGAAAGATAAGGTTTTGGACTATAAGTAGGTACTAATAAGTCAATACCGACAATAAATTACCTTTAGCCTGAAAACGCCACATTAGGTCAAGGAGAAAGTCTTTTCATATTTTGTTTATAAAAAGATATAGACGTCTAAGCATAGCTGGGCATTAACTCGTTAATCCGTTAATCGTTAATTAACGAAGTTAACATTTTCATTAACGGATTAACTTTTAAGTTAACTTTAGAATATGTTAACGGAATCATTAACTTCCGTTAAGTTTTCTCAGGTCCGTTAATCGTTAATCCAGTTCCAAAATACTTACCAAAAAGATACCGCACATACCGCGCCACGCGGCAAAAAACCTGTTTCCTTCCACCTAACAACAAATTTTAAAAAGAAGAATTTCTTAATTCATGTGATTTTTTATTATTCTTCTTTATGTTTATTTTATTTTTATGTTTGTTACGTCAGAACTCGGTCAATACTGAACCGATTTTAAATTATCCATGGTGGTTGAAGAATTTCTGATGATGGGATCCATAAGAAATTAAGAGGACTCTTCAAATTTAATAGGCTTCTGCATGATGATTTGGGTTTTTTTTAAGAAACTCGAGCATTTTGTTATTTTGTCTGTGACCTCGGAGGTGGTAAATTGGATATTTTTGAAGGAAACTGATTACCAACAAGTTGTATATCACTAACTCATAGATGCCCTTTTTACCACGTGTTAACGGATTAACGATTAACGTTAACTTCCGTTAAGTCTTCCGAAAAGTAGCGCTTTAACGATTAACGAAGTTAACTTTTTTTGTAACGGATTAGCGATTAACGAAGTTAACTATTTGATTAACGGTGCCCAGCTCTGCGTCTAAGAATATCACTTATAAGTGATACCAGCGAAAAGAGTATTAAATAACATAAATAAGAAAAAAATGTTTCGTGACATTCGTAATCTGTTAACTTCGTCAAAACGAGTGAATTTGATGTAGTAATTTATTACATTTTAAATGTTTTATACAAAACAGAGGAAAGTTGCGAATCAAACAGTTAGTAAAAGTGGCTTGGTTTGGTTGGGGAGTTTGAGTCAGGGAATTTTGATGTCAAAAATTTTGCTCATCTATAGACGTTTAGAATTTTTATACAAAATACGAGAAACCTTTTCCCCCGACCTAATATATGTATTTAGCTTCGTGTAGAATCAATATATTATGCGAGAGGGACATGCTTTTAAGAGAACCAAAATATTTTTTGATTAGGCGTATATAAACTTACTTTTTAGCATGGAACTTCCGGAACATATCCACAGCTTCGAACACATCATCAGCCATCAGATCCGGGAGTTCCAGGGCTGCGAAGTGCCCCCCCTCCTCCACCACGGTGCTGCTCAGGTAGTTCCTGTACTTGAGCCGGAGCACCTGCGCCGGGTGGAACATCAGCTCGTGTTTGAACGCGATGCCCCAAGTCGGCACGTCGGTTGGGATCCTGCGGATGTTAACAGGTGAATGAAGTCAAATCACAAACAATTAAACAATGAGGATTACCGCGAGTCGTTTTTCGCTAGGGGCGCTAGTGAAACGTGGGTCCTGCGGGAACATTTCAAACGTCACTTTGACATTTCTCTCATACTGACACAGGACCCATGCATTAGTGGCGCCACCTGGTGAGCGACAATACGGTAGCTCCCATTGACCGTCATCGACAAATCTTGCCTAGGACGCCACAGCCTACCACAGGACGGCTACAGCCGACAGCTTCGCTAACGCAATAGGCAGGTACGCGGGACTCCGTAACAGTAGTTTAAGCGACTGTACATAATGAAAGACAGTATAATACGAGTGTTTTATTGCCTAATTATGTATAGTTGCATACACTACTTTATCTACACAGATATCATAACTGCTCTAAGATGGGTTCCTGAAGCCATGCACATGCACCCATGCAGCATGCACCCAGTAGATCATGACGTTGTCTAGTAACGTGGTCATTAAGAACTTGGAGAAGGTTGTCGACCCTCACTACCCTGACAGGGACATACGGACATCATACTTACTCATCTAGCCTAAGGTTCTGTTGCGTCTTAGCGAAGGTCTCTGCATACAGCCGAACAGAAGTAGTGATGCTGTTGGACACCCAGTAGATCATGACGTTGTCTAGTAACGTGGTCATCGAGAACTTGGAGAGAAGGTTGCCGTCGCTGGCTTTTCTGAAGTCGGGGTTGGTCCATGTGGAGAACTTTTCGAGGATGTAGGCGGCCAGCCCGGCCGGGGAGTCGGTCAGTGCCGTGCCTAACACAAAATACATATTTATTACATAAGGGGATTGTTGTTGTTTACCTCTCGTGTTTATATTGAGATCTGCCGCCGTTTATAGGAAGGCTTTCTGAGCTAGTGTGGTGAAAAAATTGATATACCCACATATCATACGCCCTCTGTAATGCGTTCAAAAACCACATATAAAGACCCCCATAATAATAAACCCTTTTATTACGACAAATTTAATATTTCTTTTATTTTTTTTTTGTCTCTGAAATTTAAAAATATAAATGTCAAAAATTTAATGTCCGAAAAGTTTTCATTTATAAAAATCGTAATGGCGGTCGAAATATATGCAGTTTGGATGCATCGTGGAGAGCTCATGATGTGTGTATATAAAGCAGTGTATGTAATTGTAAATAATTAGGCATTAAAACACGAGTTGTAATGCCGATCGTCCGCTGCAACCATTTTAAAAAGTTTATAAGCAAATATATAATTAAGATCATGAGATTTTAATGAAATTTACCTATAGTATCCGGTTTCGTCGCCTGGATGTGCATGTATCCAGACTCTTCGAGCAGGTGCATCATCTTCTCGCCCCACGGATACACCCGACTCTGTAGTTCTGGCTCTATCACTAGGCTGGGCCAGAACTTACCTGTAACAAAGAGTTTCATCTCAAAACTAAACAAGATACTAGTCCAAATAAACATTTTTAAAGAAACAAAAAATACCTAATCATATGCAATTTTTACATAGGTACTCAAAACTGAACCAACTGGCATATAAAATTATAATTTAAATAACCAGAAGTACCAGAACACTGACGTAGATTATACTGTATCGATTGTACCTTGCCCCATACCCCACATTAGAATGCCATATGACATACACTATGAAAATAACCATAATTAGTATAATTATCGTTCCTATACTCACCTAAAAACACATACAGATGCGCGATCGGGTTGTTCACAAGCACGGGGAAGTTAGTATGGAATCCAAGTACGTTTTTCTGGAACAGGGTCGCCATGATCGAGCCTATCGCGTGGCCCGCGTCGCCGCCCTGGATGTGGTACTTGGGGATGCCTACGCGCAGCATTAGGTTGTGGAGGACCACTGCGCTTTCTGCTGGCCCCAGGCCAGGTCGAGCGGCGCCCTGGGTGTAAAAATTACAACATTTTGTTAAGACGTTTACAGTTGGCGCAGAACTAGCCTAACCCCTGAATTGTTGATTTAAATTAACTAAAAAAAAATTGCAAGTAAGTGTTGCTCATGACTTTTACAAGACAATAAGTGTTACATTTAAGAAGAATAAGAATAAATTTATTATCAATAATATACACATACATATTACACCATAGATGTCCGGCGAGCTCCAAACTAGGCTAAGCCTGTATCTTGGTGCTCGGAATGAATTTACAATGAAACATGAGAAAATAAAGAAATAATTAAAATTAGTATTGAAGGTGCTATTATTATGAGTGTGTGAGTGTAAGTGTTGTGTGTTTGTGTGAGTGTGTGTGTGCGTAAATTTAAATTTAAACCATTACATTAGAAGCATATTTAAATTTTGGTAAAATTTCGTTCAACGATCGATATACATTGTTGTAAGAGTGTCCCGTTTTATACATTATCGAACAAACAAGCGAAGCAAGTGAGTTCTTTAAGTCTCCTGGAACAATCCAGCGTTTGTATGACTGTCTATTCGACGATAACTCGACTATTTCGATTTTGGCAGATGATTAAATGAGATAATTAATCAATTCATTCCTAATTAGATATAGGGAACAACTAGTGTAATGTCAATTTAAAGTTTTGTCTCAGGAGCGCAGTGAACTCAAGCTCTAACCAATGCAACTCGAAGTAGATACTTCTGGAACCTGAGTCACTCACCTGTGAGAACCCGAAGCCGGGCAGGCTGGGTATGATCAGCTCGAAGACGAAATTGTGTTCAGATCGCGGCGTGGTAAGCAAGGGCACCATCTCGTAGAACTCGCGCACTGAGCCGGGCCAGCCGTGCAGCAGCAGCAGGGGAACTAACTCCCGCTGTAATAAATTTCATATTTTTATATTAGGTCGACAGAAAGGTTATTAAGGTTAAGTTCCAAATATAAGACATACCCAAATTCCTGCCACTTTGGGCTTATTACGGCATGGACCCATCCAGCATTTTTTTTTAAATGCTCTGCGGATCAGCAGTGGGTCCGTTTGTGCAACTAACCCTTAGAAGTGATAATTGTTCTCTGTACTATCTTACATTTACATCACCAACACTTTTCGGCTTCAGGGTGTGCATGTCCACACCCTGTATGTTGGTCTTGAAGTGGCTGCAATTTGAGGAAGTGGTCTTTCTGTTCGGCCAGTAGTCGCACGCGCGTTGAAGTCTTACCTTTACATCACCAACGATCTTCGGTTTCACATGTATATAGTGCATGTCCAGGCCCTGTATGTTGGTCTTAAAGTGGCTGCAATGGTTGAAGAAGTGGTCTTTCTGTTCGGCCAGTAATCGAGCACACGCGTTGAAGTCTTACCTTTACATCGCCAACAATCTTCGGTTTCACATGTATATAGTGCATGTCCAGGCCTTCTATGGTTGGTCTTGAAGTGACTGCAATGGTTGAGGAAGTGGTCTTTCTGTTCGGCCAGTAGTCGCACGCGCGTTGAAGTCTTACCTTTACATCGCCAACGATCTTCGGTTTCACATGTATATAGTGCATGTCCAGGCCCTGTATGTTGGTCTTGAAGTGGTTGTACTGGTTGAGGAACTTCTCACGTTGCTTGAAGTCGTATTTGTTCTGCCAGTAGTCTAGCACGCGCGTCAGGAAGGCAGAGTTGAAACCGTAGGTGAAGCCGGCGCCTTCGAGGGGCGGGGGGAAGGGGCGGCGGTGGAGGAGCCGCTCTTTTAGATCGTTCACTATCTGTAACACAGATACAATGAGGTGTAGGAGCATTCCACGGATATGTCGCTTACGGGATGCGATTCCTATACTTCTGAAAACGCTAAGAATTCATTATCAATTTATTATCGAGATTTACAGATTTAAGTGAAGTAGCTGCCATACCAGAAGGCGAAAGCTTCTCGTAAGCGACTTTTTTCGTGGAATGCCTTAACATTTTGTATACAATAATTAAATGCATTTTTAACGAATGCAACGCCATCTGGGCATCACTTAAAAGCATTTGAACCATGTTCTAGTAATATAAATAAGTAATAGTACCTAATATGTACGGAAACTATTACTTATGATTGGCATTTAAGATATGCCAATCATATATGATCATGACATGGTGTAGTGAGCGAAATAGAATGTTTTATAGCTCTAACAATTTTGCTACTTTCACATAGTGCTACTTTACCGCCCTAGGGCGATACTGAGCACTTTACGCGCCTGAGTTGAATATTCAAAGGGCCATATGTACTGTAAAACGTCGTACAATACACGTGCGAAGAGGTAATTCGCAACTCGTGTCGATTTAAAACACGACCGTAGGGAATTTATTATACCTCTTTTTCGCCCTTGTATCGTAATGTACTATTCTTTTTTACTTGGACTTAAGAGTAATCGATTCACGAAAGATGGCGCGGAATGTCTATGAAATGAATGACAGTTTTTTTTTCTACGCTTTCGTCAATTTTTCTGTAAGTAAAGGCTAGTTAACCCTTAAACAGTAGTGTACAACTGTACAGTGGCCAAGCCCTAAAGCAACTTTTGTGTAAAGCACATTTTATTTTAGGATCAGTACATCAGTAGTGAAGATTATTAAGTATATATATTATGTAGGTATATGTATTTGTGTTCAGGGTAAGTTTTTCAAATTTACATACCTCATCAGAGAACTCAATCTTGAAAGGCCTGATGGAGACGTCAGGTTTCTGGCTGATGGGGTAGGGACCCCACCAGGCATTTAGATCCATCTCTGGCATTGGCGGAGGGGTGGTAAAAATGTTGTACACATAGTATCCCGCCACTAGAGGAACTACTGTGAGCACTGTGAACACTATGTACCTAAGCTGAAAAAACAAATTTAATTTACTTAATAATGTACAGTCAAGGGCATAAATAAGGGAATCATATGGCTGAAAAGACAAAAAGTGTATAGATATTTATGCCCTTGACTGTACAATAGAGCTCACATGTTTTTCACTGTTCTCGTATTCAAATTTAAGCATTATTGCCAGCCGTGCCAGGCTCACCTGATGTCAGTCTAACACGACACGAAAGGTTTGGCTAGATTTAACGAAACATGATTTTTAGGCCGAAACTGAAACTTTCGGTCGAAGACTACTTTTTTCTGACTTGGTTACATTTGGTAAAAAACTCAAAAGTAAAACTTAGACAATTTTTTTGTATTAAATACAAAAAAATAACTAAATAAATTATGAACCTTGAAACCTTTGACATCTGACTATTAATGGAGTTAGGTCTATGCAGAAGTAACTTATTAAAAAAATAAGGATGGAAGAAAGGTGAACTTGGTAGCTGCTATGGCATGTAGAAAGTATTGCACTTTGGGTCGCCTTCTCCCAGTCCATCTCCAATGCACTCATCTCTTACTCAATGGAACGGCAACAGGTAGATTTGGGGCAGCCCTGTTTCCGTTTGCCAAATTAAAACTTGCCAGGCATCTTCCAGGTCAGGGCAATCTTTGTCAGGTAAGGTTTCCTGAGGATGTGCCCAATCCAATGACATTTCTTCATTAGTATATCGTTGTCATTCGGTGATTCTCCATATGTGAGCATTTCTGATTCAGTTAGGCCAAAAGATCCACAATATTTAAAACATATACGAGTCACATTTCACAAATTGTCCACGGTTTTGTTAATTAGAAGTTTTCTTATTTTTTCCTTTTCCTTTTAAAATCAGGCTGGCTGGTACAAATAGACAGTGTGTGATGACTTAGCTGTTGCCAGCCCCTTAAACTGTTCATTAATTTATTATTTATTGCTAGTTAGTCCAAGATTCATTTCTACTATTTCAGTTATTCAATAGGTTTTTCTTTTACAATATTTGAAGCCCACTTGAACTGTATACTCTATCAGAGAAAAAGCATACAGTAAATTAACTAAAAAAATTACTTACAGCCAAGGAACTTTCTTGTTTTGATACAGGTTTTTTCACTTTATCTTTCTTATTCTTCATTTTTGTTCACTTTCTGCCCCTTATGTTATAAACAGTCTGAAATAAATCACAAAATAAGCTTCTTGATTGGTGGCAGCACCCAGTATGCAAGATTAATCAAACTAAGTCATGGAATGATAAAAAATAGCAAGCTTTTTGAAGTGTTTGTCATGATATGAAGTTATCTTATCAATATTTTTTGCAATAAATCGTGACCTTAGTTACAACCGGCTTTGCCATAATTGTTGCCAAATCATTTTTCAGTCTTTTGCATCGAGTAGATAAATGCTGCAGTGCTATAATAAGCACTTATTATTTAAAACGGGGTATTTACACTATTTTACCATTCATGTATTAATGTAAAAACTCCGTTGGCAGGGGCCCTTACGTAAGTGCCGAAATATTGAGCTCATAAAAACAAAATATAAAAGTGCCGGTATAATACATACGTAAGTGCCGTTTATAGACTTATACTGTAAACGATCATGTTAAAATCGTATATTCTGCAGAATCACGCTTACCACAGTGACGGTGATGTTTAAGTAGACGGTGACTTCTAAATGTTGTCTAATAAAATCATGGCATAATAATCAGCCCGGCGTAATTACGAACAACAAGTAGATTGATAAAGTTAAGTTGTTGTCAAGTCATGCGCACAGCGCAAGGGTCGTTGTACTCGTTGTCAACTTATCACTGCCATAGATTAGATATAGTATCTATATTAATCAAGTCCGTGATGACCATGATTGCTTGTTTAAATATTTTTGTCCTTGTTTATTATTTTACTAAATAAAATAATATTGTTGTTGCTTACTTAGCTCTGCCCAGGGACCGGACAACCCTTTCCTCGCTAAAAGCCTTTCAAACGGCGTCCCTTTAAAACGACTTACCCAAAATAAGACTTAGCCGTTCGAACAGCTAGCCCATACATTTGACTAGCCCTTACCAAAATACTGACCGAACAATAAAGCTAGCCCTTTGTAATTGCTTACCGCTAACCTATACGTCTTGTTACCCTTATATAAGGGTTACCCTTATAATTAAGCGCTTTTTATAAAGCTTTCCCTTTGGCAATTTCATTCTTTATGAGGATGCCGCCAAACAGCGGCAGCCAATCAGCATCAGTTATTGAGTATCTGCTCTAAGTAGGTAACTATTTCGTTCGGTGTAGCACATTTTTGGTTTACATTTACATTCGCTGTTTTTCTCGTCCGTCGCGCTACTCGCGCTGTTTGAATGTTTTTAATCGACTTCGAGAATTCGACGGAGACGGTTATGTACCTATTCATCTGTTTGTATTTTCAACCGACTTTAATATTCCTAGAGGAGGTTCTCAATTCGGCTGAATTTTTATTATTATTATATTTATTTTTTTAATGGATGTTACCTCAGAACTCCTTCATTACTGAACCGATTTAAATTTTTTTTTAGTTTCTTAAAACAGATGGTTCCAGGTTGGTCCCGTTTTTTTCAAAATCCATTTCTGATGATGGGATCCATGAGGAACTGAGGGAACTCCTCAAATTTGAAAGGTACATGCATAGTCATTTGGGTATTTTCTTGAAAACCTCGAGCATTTCTTTACAAAACCTACCAGTTTGGTGGAGCAGACCTGATGATGACGACCACGGATGTCAAAGAGGAACTGCTCTATAATTCGCGGGCCCCAGCTGTATCATTCATCTTTTGTTTGTTACGAAATGCCTTCGAGGTAGTCCTATTTGATTTTAATTATATTTCGATGATCCATCATCATGAGGAATTAATGGAGCTGATGCTGAACCCTGGCAGTACCTCATGGAACTCAGGTTTGGTAAAACTTACGAGAGTTCTGTTTTCGTCATTCAACTCGTATTAACGATCAATTAGGGGAACAGTTCTCAAGATGGAGCTGATGCTGAACCCTGGCAGTACCTAGTGGAACTCAGGTTTGGTGCAACATAGGCGAGTGCTGTTTTCATGATTCGATTCGTGTTAGCGAGCAATTAGGAGAGCAGTTCACAAGATGGAGCTGATGCTAAACCCAGGTAGTACCTAATGGAACTCAGGTTTGGTGCAACATAGGCGAGTGCTGTTTCATGATTCGATTCATGTTAACGAGCAATTAGGAGAACAGTTAACAAGATCGAGCTGGTGCTGAACCCTGGCAGTACCTACTGGAACTCAGGTTTGGTGCAACATAGGCGACTGCTGTTCTCATGATTTGATTCGTGTTAACGAGCAATTAGGAGAGCAGTTCACAAGATGGAGCTGATGCTAAACCCTGGCAGTACCTAATGGAACTCAGGTTTGGTGAAACATACGCGTGTGCTGTTTTCGTTAATCGACTCATGTTAACGAGCAATTAGGGGAGCAGTTCACAAGATGGAGCTGATGCTAAACCCTGGCAGTACCTAATGGAACTCAGGTTTGGTGAAACATACGCGTGTGCTGTTTTCGTTAATCGACTCATGTTAACGAGCAATTAGGGGAGCAGTTCACAAGATGGAGCTGATGCTGAACCCTGGTAGTAATAAGTTTTAAATACGATGTGAGAAAAATTTAACAAAATAAAAATATAAATTAGCAATAATTCGCTTACTTTAACTTATACCGGGAGGTCCAATTGAAGTCGGTTTTTTTTTCTTCAAAATTATTTTTTAAATGTATGTTCACCGATTACTCCTAGCTCCATCGTCCGATTAAGAGGTTTTTTTTACGAAAGGTTACCTTTAATTTAATTAAGGGAACTCCTCAATTTTCAAATGCACATGTATGATGATTACGGTGTTTTCTTAAATAAATGAAGGAATTTCATGCGAAAACCATAAATAGGTAAGGTAGACCTGATGATGAAGACCAGGGATGACAAGTGTAACATCGTCCAATTTGAGCAATCTTTTTTTAGTCGAAAAGAGTTGCCTCCAAGATGGCCCATGTAGGATATTGGTGCTGATCTGATGATGGGATCCGCGAGGTATTAAGGAAACTCCTCAATTTTAAAGGCACATGTTTAGTGATTGCGGTCTTTTCTTAAGGAAATTAAGCAATTTCTTGCGAAAATCATAAATTTGGGACGATAGACCTCATGATGCAGACCAGCGATGGCATGTTGAACTTTAGATACATAAGCCGATAACTCCGAGCTCCGTCATCCAATTTGAACAATTATTTTTTTGTTAGATAAAAGTTACCTCCAAGTTGGTTCCATAAGAGCTTGGTTCTAATCTGATGATGGAATCCATGAGGAATTTAGGGAACGCCTCAATATTCAAAGGCAAATTAGCAATTTTGGTGTTTTGTTAAGTGACATAAGCATTTCCTTCCGGAAAATTATAAATTTGGTGCAATATACCTGATGATGAAGACCAGGGGTGGTATGTGGGACTTTACATAGGTACTTAAGCTGATAATTCCGAACTCCGCCGTCTGATTTGACTATTTTTTTTCTGTTTATTAGTAGTACTGCGTTACTCATACTAGTACTTACCAACTAAAATAGAAAGATTAAACTTTTTAACAATAAATTAAAACCGACTTCAATAAATGAAAAATAAAATGTATTAATTTTTATTTGCTGTAAGGTTTGGAAAGGATGAGTAAGCAAATACATGAAGGTGGTCTATCGACTGATACGTTTGAAGTCGGTGCCAAGCAAAATAAACACACTTCTGGCAATAATAAAACTCAGCGTTCTCTCTGAAAAATAATAAATATGATATGATGACGTTAATGCCATGCATGCCTACATAAAATGTTGTCAATGTGAAAAATAAATGTGAAAATTGCTAGCGATATACGTTCGGGCATATCCGCCGGATCTGCCAATCAATGTATGGGTAGTTTGTCTGGCGGATACCCGGCGGACATAGCTACTATGGAGATCCGACAGATTGTCCGAATGTAGGTATATAGCCGGCAAATAACTCCGAATATTTGTCACTTTTTAAATTCCTGGACTATCTATTTTAGAATAGATAGCCTGTATCCGGCCGGGCGTCCCTACACTTACTATACATCTACATCTATTTTCTTTCTTACATATTATTAGGGTTAATCAACTATTTCTTGTCACTAGTTGCCATGGTTATGGTCTCCTGGGCCACTTTTAAAATCACGGTTATATGGCATTGAAATTCACAAAACATGTTTTTTTTTGGGAGCTATATTCCCTTTCCATGATGGGCCATCCACCAAGCATGTCAGCAGAACATACTACAACGTTTCTTCTAATAAACGGCGCTGCATTCGTCCAAATTGTTAAGAGCGTCATCTATGAAGTTTAGGAGACTTCGTAGCGTAGTATGATTCCCAAGAACGAAAGAGTTAGACACATCTATTAAGTAGTTCTGAATGAAATATAAAGATGACAGTGTAATAAACACAATATAAACGGTAAAATGTAGTTTAAACGTCTGTATTGATTTGTCCTATTAAGTTATTAAATTAAATGAGTGCACAATTTAATCCAAATACTGTCAGCCGATTTGTGTTTGAATTTTTTGAATTAGATGACGCCAGTGTACCAATTTCATAACATAGACCATATTATATACTTAAGCCCATAAAACGCTCACAATATATGTATATACTCCTGTTGCCCGTCAACCCGTTTTAAATTTTGCTCTTCGTTTGGATACATACTGTAGGTATAGTGACTATGTCAAATTTTAAAATGAACACACGGGAAAAAGCCGGGCATAGCAGCCAGGTAGAACCGGCGGACATGCCTTTACTTATAATTATGGCCTGCTAAACAAATATCAATCAATATTTGTACATTCTATTAAAATAAATCAATGATAATTTTTAAGAAAAACAAAAACCGACTTTAAGTGGCCTTCCCGGTAAAAGTTAAATTTTGAGTTAGTTTAAGTTAACCAGTTTCTTTCAACAATATCCAATTCAACATTCGAGTATACCTTTGAAAATTGAGGAGCTTTTTTAATGTTTCATTGGAAGCCATGAAACATTAAAAAAGCTCCTCAGTAGATCTCAAAAAATCTAATGGAACTACTTACCTTGGTCTTCAACATCAGGTCCGCTGCAGCAAAATGATGGCTTCAGTAAGAATATGCCTCAACTAATTATGAATATAATCTAGAATATAATCTAGTAAATATGAATCACGGTGGACGTGGCGTTCAAATTTGAGGGTTATCTGAATTCCTCAAGAATAGGAGTTCTTCATCAGAATAGTAATCAAATGAAAAAGATGAATGATACGACAACTCGGATGACACGTCGAGCGAGGTTTACCGACCAGTTCCACTTTGCCATCCCTGGTCTTCATCATCAGGTCCATTCCGCCAAATTGATGGTTTTCGTAAATACGAGTATATGCTCGAGTGTCTTAAGAAAACAGCCAAATAATCATGCATGTGCCTTTCAAATTTAAGGAGTTCCATCAGTTCCTCATGGATCCCATCATCAGAAATTAATTTTGGCCAAGCTGGAACCATCTACATTCAGATAAAATAAGAATTTTTAAAATCGGTTCAGTATTGACGGAGTTCTGAGGTAACAAACATCTAAAAATAACACACAAGAATTGAGAAACACCTCCTATTTGAAATTTAAAAGTCGGTTGAAAAGTAAACCTTATTTCATCTATTGTGGCTTCTATCACTCGGAAGCGGGCGAACATCAAAGAGTGCCGCCGCTGACGACGATCGCTTGCTATCATGTACGAATAAATGTGCGTTTTATGCACAAGGTAGACGGTTTAAATTAGCACGCCTTTACTATAAGGGTAGCCCTTTATAAGGCTAACCAATATGCAAGGTATTGGTGAGCGAGTCATAAGGGTTTCATAAGGGTATTGGGATATTGATTACTCATAAGGGCTACCGCTAAGATAAGGGCTTTAAAAGCAATATGAAAGGGTTTTGTCGCGTAAGGGTATGGTGAGTTAAGCCTTATTAAAAACCCATACAAAACCCTTTATAAGGGATAGCGGGCCGGTCCCTGGCTCTGCCTCGGCACGTTTTCCTTATCAACCCTGTCAAATGAAAGTAAACCTTATGCCCGCACTTCACTGCAAGTTTGGTTTTCGCGTTGCGTCTTCGCCGTGTTGTGTTCGCTAAACCGAATACCAGCATGCCTACCACGAACATCGAAAATTGGCATTGACGGGAAAACCTCTTTGTCACTCCGATATGCAAGTGTCAAGATCAGTGTGAAGAAGACGGAAGTGATGTCTCTAGACACTCATGGTCGAGAAACACTGGCGGTCACACTTGGCGAGGATTTGTTGAAGCAGGTAGACAAGTTCCGTTATCTGGGTAGCACGGTAACATCTTCGTGCGACCTTGATGCGGAGATCAACAGCCGAATCGGTGCTGGAATCGGTGCTGCTGCTGCAGCATTCGGTAGGATGGATGCCAAGGTCTTCCGCTCGCATGACCTGAAGCTGGGTACAAAGATCTCCATCTACATGGCGGTGGTTCTGCCTAACATACTGTACTTCTCTGAAACGTGGACCGTGTATCGTCGTCATATCCGCATACTAGACCGATTTCACCTTAAATGTCTCCGTAAGATCTTAAAGATCAGCTGGTCCGATCGAGTGCGGAACACCGAAGTTCTACGGAGAGCCAAAGTTGGTGGAATCGAAGTCTACCTCATGCGGCGACAATTACGTTGGAGCGGCCACGTTTCAAGGATGGTGGAAGGTCGGGTGGCTAAGCACGTCTTTTACTCTGAGTTGGAGGAAGGCAAGCGAAAGCAAGGCGGGCAACTCCTCAGGTATAAGGATGTGCTTAAGCGCCACATGAAAAACTGCGACATTGAGCCATTGCAGTGGGAGAAACAGGCAGCCAACCGTCCTGGGTGGAGATCTTTAGTGAATAAAAAGACAGAAATTTTTGAGTCCCGTCGTCGTACTGAGTTAGACGGCAAGAGGGATGAGCTGAAAGCCCGAACACCAGCGGCGATCAGCTACAATTATCTCAATGGTGTCCTCTCGTGCCCGTTGTGCGCACGGGTCTTCAAAAATAAGATCGGCTACGTTAGCCACGCGAGAGCACACGAACGCCAACTACGGAGCTGAAGCAGTCGCCGTGGCCGATAACGGTCAGGAGCATATATATATGCAAGTGTGATAGAGATGGAGATACAAAACCGCAATCGTTCGATTATCGTGGTATAGGCTCAGGAATAGGACAAACCACACTAGGGGCGTGACTAAATGCCGAAAAGAGGACGGATCGGCGAATTTGGCATTTGGGTGTTCGGGAGTTGTTGCAAATATGCCCGAATATAGGCGAAGAAGCCCTCCACACATGGCATATTCGGCCAAACACAGCAAATACGCGAACCGTGTTTATCACAAATATTTGTCGCTGAGTTATGGATGTTACACTTACTATAAGTACATATCTATTATATATATATATATCTCGTTGTCTAGTAAGTACCTACAACCTACAACACAATCCTTATTGAGCTTACTGCGGGACTATATCGAGATAGAATAAATAAATAAATGTTATGGGACAACAAATTGCCCCATGATATTTATTTATTTATTTACTACCACCTCCAAAATATCCGAACAACAGTTTATTCATTAGTTTTCCATGATTTTCTCTTTCAGTATGTAGATTTTGAAAACATCTGTAAGTATTATTTAATTAACTTAGTTGAAGTAGCTGCTTCGATGAAACTTTGCCATGAATAAAGGAGTAGGAGGTTAGCAGTACCAACGGATGGGGAGGGAGGATCGAGCCGCCAAAAAGTTCATCTGGGACGTCCAATTGGTCAGCGTCCGGGGGGCACCCTTAGGTACCGCTGGATCGATGAAGTCCAGAAAGACCCTGTGCCATCTTCGAGGAGCCGATTTTTATTGGCGACAAGCTGCTCAAAGGAGAGATCAACTTCAATAAAGGGTCAAGTAGCCTATTGAAATACTAAAGTCAACAAGTAGATTTTTGAAATAACCTTTTAATTATGAAGGTATAAATACTATAAATAGTCAATCCACATACATGTACATGTGGAGCCGCTCCAGCGCACCGAGTGAATGCCGCCCGTTAATTGAACTTGCGGGGCCAATATCGCGACTGCGACTTTTTGCAATTTTTCCGCAACCTAGGGATGACACCTGTGCTTGTGCGCTAGTGGCGAACAAGTGCGCGGCCCGCCTGATAGTAAGCCACTACCTCTCCTGGTGTGCGATTCGACGTGCCAGACACACATTCCAGATTCACATGGATGTGAATTTCAGTGGAATTTTTATTTCCTAATTTAATTGTCAAACGAGACGACACAATATCTACTTGATCCATGCCTTCAATAAAAGTGCTATATTAACAACTACATGTTTTCGGAGAACTATGACATTCTTTTGTCATGTGGCACGCCAAGATGCTAGTAGCTTTGAAAAGCTAGTTATGGTTGGCTGCGTCGAAGGAAAGAGGACCAGGGGGACGGCAGATGCCATCCGCGACGTCACAGGCGTCAACATCCAGAGAGCTATTCAGCTAGCCCAAGACCGAGGGGCATGAAAAGCAGTAGTGAAAAACTGAGACTGAAGCCCTGAGAAACTAAGAATAAAAATATTAACAAGATCATTACCCTTTTGATTGTTGTGTGTTACTGAGATGGACTGAAAGAATTCGAATAAACGTCATTTTCATCGACCTAGTCCTGTTGGTGCCAACCCTGCGCAACACCCACCACGCTTTCATCCCGCTATCACGGCTCTCAGCCTTTTGTCACCGTTTTCCCATTTTTGTCGCCGACCTATAAGCCGTAAGCTCTTAGCTTAGCAACATAACCCTTCACACGCACACAAAAATGAACCTTAAAATCAACATACTTAAAGAAGACTGTTCCATGAGGTGGATAAAGAGTTAAAACGTTCCGTTTTGCATCACGTCAATGCGGTTTTTCGAATGAAATCCTCTGTTGGGGGAACTGACATATGAATTTAATATCGGATTTGCGTATTTTATAATTCGTTTAATATTTTATCAGTCTGCTGCTGATAGTTAGCGGGCTGGCAATGAGGTGATAATTAATTGGGAATCGGATTGGACTTCCATTCGGTTGTAAAATTATTTTAATTAATAAATGCCGGGTTTTTTTTATCTGACAGTGTAATACTGCTTGATTCCGGGATGCGAGAAATAAATTGTTATTCCATTTAATTCAGTAGCTCAGAAAAAGTCCCAATTTACCAACAGATATGATACATGTACTAGTTTATGTGCAGCATCTAAAATTTTGTTAACAGGTATTATGCCTCACCTGCTTGATGAGGTATTTGTGAAGTCCCCAAAACCTTGTACCCACTGCCTTGCCGGTAGTCCCGCAAGAGCTAGGATGAGGCTCCTTCTGAATCGAGGTTTAATTAAGTACCGAAGTACCTAAGAGGTCATAAACCTTCCAGTGAGTGGCGCCCTCATTAGGGGAATGTGTTTTTAATAAACCTTTCTATTTTCTATAATCCATGATAGCTTCGTTGTAATCCTACTAAGCCTCTAAAAAAATAATTCCCAATCAATACTTGAGTCTTTTTATAAACAGAAATTAGTATTTTTATAAAATAATTTAGTTCTATGGACACTCTGCCACAGGTGGCCCGGGCTGCTCTCTCCTTGATACAGTTACCTACATTACAGGTTCTACCATGGGTTCTACTTCTACCTATAAGCAAGTACGTATATATTATATTAAAGATAAGTCCCATATTCAAATAACACATATAATTAATATAGATTATATTATGCCACCCTTTTTTTTTCACGTTGGAGAAAAAGGGAGGCGTAATGTCATTTACGTTTTTCAAAACTTTGGCAGTACAGTTTAGTAGTGTCATTGAATATTTGTTCTATCTATTGAGACGCCTGTGATCGTCGAATGTAGCGGCAACACGACATTGTTCTCGGCCCCGAGGCCATTGTAAGCCAGGAGCGGCGGCAAGTTTATGCAGCACTATCAGGGCGCTGCAGGACTGTTATTGTCGTCACCTAACTACTACTATAAACTTTTGTATAAAACTTTAGAAGCCAGGAAGAAACTATCAAGAATCGAATGTGCCTACTGTAGCGTGGACAGGTAATTTTTCTTGGCCCTGGGGCATTGTAAGCCAGGAGCGGCGGCAAGTTTATGCAGCACTATCAGGGCGCTGCAGGACTGTTATTGTCGTCACCTAACTACTACTATACACTTTTGTATAAAACCATAGAAGCCAGGAAGAAACTATCAAGAATCGAATGTGTCTACTGTAGCGTGGACACGTAATTTTTCTTGGCCCTGGGGCATTGTAAGCCAGGAGCGGCGGCAAGTTTAAGCAGCACTATCAGGGCGCTGCAGGACTGTTATTGTCGTCACCTAACTACTACTATACACTTTTGTATAAAACCTTAGAAGCCAGGAAGAAACTATCAAGAATCGAATGTGTCTACTGTAGCGTGGACACGTAATTTTTCTTGGTCCTGGGGCATTGTAAGCCAGGAGCGGCGGCAAGTTTAAGCAGCACTATCGGAGCGCTGCAGGGCTGTTACAAGCTTTATGCTTTACTTTATTATTAACTAAAACGGGACTTAACCGCGAATATAGATCTGATGACCCCGCTACTGACAAGTACTTACCAGTACAGAGTGCGTGTCTGTTCTTGTAAGTACCAATGTTTGTTTTTACTAAAATTACTACTTTGTCGCTTGTTCATAAGCTTAATTTCTAAAAGAATATTTATGGCATTAAGGAGCACTTATCGACAGCTGATAAATGTTTCCTTTTACTAAAACTATTACCTACTAACTAGAATCCGAATGCGGTTGTAAACTACCATTAAATAATGGCAGCCGAACCAGTCCAAATACCATTTGTATGCAAGCTACGGGAAATAATCCCGTCTTAGCACAATGTCACACCAGACTTGAAGGGTTTAAGTTAAGATAACCGGCAGCTAAACTACGTAGGTCCTTTGGCAACGCGTCGCTTTGATCCAACGCCAAACTTTAAGGATGCTCTCCAGCGGCCTATTCTAACTTTAAAATTTTAACAGGTTATGTTATCGTTACGAGAAGACTTTCATACGATACGACATGACAAAACCTGTTAAAATTTTAAAGTAAGAACCGGCCGGTAGAGGGCATCTCGTTGCTAAAAAATGCTGTTGATTTATCATGGAATGACCGCCCTGTCGACGTTTTCTGGAGGGCTTACACTAAAATACGAGCGGTGTAAGAATCTTCGAAAAAGGAATGTACCTACGGGTTTTTTAAGTATTCGGCAACACAAATGTTGTTCTGGAGTTGCAGACGTCCAGCGGTTGTAGTGACGGATTATCATGAGAAAGGCTGTATTAGATGTATGCTAGTTTGCCACCGGGTTAAAAAAGTGTATACAATTGTGTTCAGTTCGTTGACCATGTGACCTAATGTTCTTTATTGTCAATGGCCCGCTGTAACGAAACGCGAGGAAAGCCCTGAAGGACAAACACTTGACAAAGCTATCTGGGTAATTCCACGCGGAATCTAAACGAACATCCGGCCCAGTTCGAAGCAGAACTAATTCTTCATGTCATCATCGACGGCACCATTCGAAAATGATGCTTAAAACGTGCCACAGAAGATTCAAAGTCGAATGGTTGGCGAATGATGAAATTCTTTACGCGTGATGGTCGCGAGAGTAAGTAATATAATATAGTATTGTTTAAGAGGATATAAGTTGTTGTTGCATGTTTTATTAATAATTACACGTTAGTGTAAGTAGGTAGCTAAGGTAGCAGTCTAGAGGCAGGTAGCTACTTAGCTTAGCTTAGTTAGCTGTTTTACTCGAAAGTCAATGTGAGGTTTAGTCGTAGGACCTATAGATATTTATAGGTCCTACCCTACGACTAAGCTGAACAGTGACTTTCAAGTAAAATGTAGGTAGCTTAGGAGTAACACTAGGGTAAGAATTAATATACTTAAGGAGACTCTAGCACGGGACGGGACGGGGCGGGACGGGAAAATCTGTCAATTTCTATAGAAAGAATCACGTGATAGCTCGGAGCCCTCGGATGTCACGTGACGCTTTCTATAGAAATTGACAGATTTTCCCTTCCCGCCCCGTCCCATCTCGTCCCGTTCTAGTGTGAGTCATCCTTTATTTGTATTAATATGGTTACATCATCCTAGGCACAATGCCTCAAGGCCCTATTTTAGATTGAAGGTAGGTAGAGGTAAGTTACTCGTACACTTACTGTATATAGTTCGCAGTTGGTTGTCACGATTGATGATTGTCTTACCTGCCGCCTTATTTAAACGAGAGACTTAATACTTATGTATGGAATAATCTACTTAGGTACAACTTTCTTGGTAAGTACAGTAGAGTTCATAAATCACTCACTCACGTCATAGTATAAAACAAAGTCGCTTCCCGCTGTATGTATGCATGTATGCTTAAATCTTTAATACTACTCGACGGTTTTTTTTTATTTATTTATTTTGATGCGGTTTTTTTTAATAGATAGAGAGATTCAAGGGGAAGGCTTATATATATATATATATATATATATATAATAACCCGTGCGAAGCCGGGGCGGGTCGCCAGTATATGATAATCACTAAGGCTCCAAAAATATCTGTACAACCTTTTAGGCTGTTGATAAGGTGTAAGTGTTTACATATTATGCATCCAGATGCACAGATATTTATGAACTCGACTGTACATCTACCGGAAGATAAACAAGTTGAATACTAATTGATTATAACAGGTATTCAATAAATATTTCGAAAATAAGGGAGTCATATAGTTTTTTGTAAAACTACTGTCAGACTTTGTTAGACTATACCTACCTAGTTACATTTTTGCGTTACTACTTAAAATAAATAAGTAAATAAGTTTATAGATCATAAACACATCGAAACCCAAGAAAATGCCAACTACCCGTTATGAGCCGACAGCTCCCCTCACAGGCAGGGACAATGTCTTCCCCGGGCCAATCAGGGGCGGGCGAAACTTTGGCCCGATTCAATTAAACTTGCCCGCGCTATCTGATGACTCCGTGGAGAGGCCGCGCCTAACTAGGGACCTAGGGTTGTCACCAGGACCGCATCACTGCTCAAAATATCTTTACATTACGTTAGTTGTGTTATACCTACCTGATTGACTGACAATACACTGCCTAAACTGTTAATTAACTATAAATGGAACATATTCTTTAAATATTTTGAAGCTCCACTATAAAAGTTTTTTTTTTAATTTAACCTTTAGGGGTAAAAAGAGAGTCAAGAGTGTGTAACTTATTCACGAACAAAGTCGCAGGTGTAGGATAGTAAGTAAGTACAGTAGAATCCGGTTAGTACGACTCCGCATAAAACAACCTACCGGTTTTAGCGACGTAGGTAGGTATAGGCAGTTGGTTGGTTTTCATACAAGCCAATATGAAAGTGAATCCGTTTAGTACGACTGCTTATATCAACATACCGCTTTTAACGACGGGATTTCACACGAAATTGTTCGGTTAAAACGATTACGGTGCATTGTAACCAAACAATACACACAAGATGTAACCTTTGTGAGTTTCATTGAACCATTATGAATTATAATGCATGTGTGACTATTTACATCGATAAACTACTTTAAAATTGTCTGTTTGTTTAGTACGACTTCCAGTTAGTACGACGTGATATCGTCGGTCCCTTTGACGTCGTTATAACCGGATTCTACTGTATATACATATTATTATCTTATCTGAAAGGATAACACAGGCGCCAACTACCCGTTATGAGCCGACAGCTCACTGCAGGCAGAGACAATGTCTTCTCCGGGCCAATCAGGGTGACAAACTTTGGCCCGATTCAATTAAAGTTGCCCACGCTATCTGATGACTCCGTGGAGAGGCTGCGCCTAACTAGGACCTAGATCCTAGGCCTCTATTATTATTGTTTCTGAGTTCGACTAGTATCACACTAGACTGGTTGGCGGCAGCGGGAGCGAGTAGGAGAGAAGATGGCACAGTACCTAGCCTATTTCCGCGAAATGTTTAAGGTACCTACTCGTAAGGGACGAAGTAGTTGTGTCAAATTATTTTATGATTATGTTTTTGTTGAAACACCCAAAACAATAAGCCAATAAACAATAGCCACAGGCGTCTAGCCTGTTAAAAAGATAGCATATACTCGAGAAATCGCCAGCATTCGTCGAGACTAGGTGGCCTAGGGGTTATGGCGTAAGCTGAAGACCCGAGTTCGATCTTCGTTTTGGACTCCGATGGTGTTGGTCTTTTTCTTTAGTATATGACTTCTATTTTAATTTATGATTTTATTCGACGTTCTAAAGTTTCTGTACACCTACTCACCTGATCGTTCGTATACGTAATATTGTATAAGCAACTTTATTAATGTACAGACGGAGAGCTAGCCACGAAAATAGGCCTACAATATATAGAGCCACGAAACCCCTCTGGCTCTATAAATTGGGGTACAGTCAGCGTCAGAAATATTTACAAAAATAAGACCTGATTACAGTGTAATATGCCCTTAGTAGTTAAGATATTTTTGACATTGACTGTACCTACGCAAACCTCCTTCAAGCTTCGGATGTCGTAAAATCTTAAGAGGGCGCAGAACGTCCAGAGGCGCCCTTTTGTTGGGGATTATATGTTTTAAAACCTTATGCCTTTAAAGACACAGCAATCACTGCGTACTAGGTACAGGAAACCAGTGATTGGTAAGTAAACATTCAGTAAACAGTGAGTAAACATTCAAAAATATGCTGTTTGAAGTTAATAAATACGAAATTCGCAGTACCTAGTCCGGAAAATAAAAAACGGGTTACGAGATTTCTCAGGAAGAAAAGGCGCATACGATACGAGGGATATAGTGGAGAAAGTTGGAAGAGCGATGATTCGAGCTGGTATCTCAGAGTCGCGGGTTCGAGTCCCGCCCGAGGCCATGAATTTTTCCACTTTTTCTTTCTTTCTGACAAATTTGGTATCGTTCGCAGACATTTCTGCTTACAAATACAGCAGGTGTATGATTTAAAGACGATGTAAAGTTCTCTATAGAATACCTATTGCCTATGGCCCATAGGCAATATTCTATGCTCAGCTATGTCAAAAAAACAAGCATTTCCTATCGCCCATATCTATTAACCCTTCTCTCAGTACCCCGTAGCTTTAATTACCTCCAGTCGTAATAGCCCCAATTAAACAATCGTAATTTGCGCGCTGTCGCAACGCGTGCGTATTCCATGCGCTTGCGCAACGTTATAGATCATGGCGCTATTGGAACATGCTTAATAACCAGAAACTATTAAAAAACGTGAAGGAATAATCAAACACTATCTTCTGACGGAAGGGGGTAAATCAACGCTAGTGTAGGTATGTATTTAGAAACCTGAAGTTTGATACCCTTTGAATATGACAAACGGAGAACTTAGCCTTTCACAGACTACCGAAATTCCATTTAATTGTTCTCTTTGATGTAGAGTTGTGGACGCTTAGGAGCGTGTCAGTGAAAGCTAGAATAACAGGCCATTAGGTAGGTAGCTAGGTGGGTAGGTTTATATCACTCGAAAAAAAAAACCGTAGCCTAAAAATTTATTTACGCCTCAATCATAAAATACGAGTATGTATCAGTACGAGTATATTCGTTGGTACAGTGCTACAGTGGAACACATACATTAAACTTTGATACTTACTTTAACGTACGATATCAGAAGGGGTATAAAATTCGGAATTTTAAAAAACGGCTTAATTTTTTGGTTACGGCTACGGAATTATGTAGTGTAGCCCTGTAGCCTATTGGAAGATGTAGTGTTGAAAGAATCGACGACTGGTTTAGATTACAGTGGGAAGTAGGTTGCAGGAAGATCGAATATACTTAGTGCAATCCCCAAGCTGGCCTGCTATGGCAAAACTACGTAATCTAGGCTTGTACTTAGTTCCTATTAAGATACGCTTTTATGCCGTAACCCGGTAGCATGGACCAAGTCAACGTATTTCGGCTGAAATGATTAAGATAAGATTATTTAATAGGTAATATAAGTTCAAGTTGTAGAAAGTGTCTTATTTAATAACCCACATTTCTGATGTTGCCAGCCCTACAGTCATCCAATAACGTCTAAATCCCCATCCCTGTGGAAGCGGAGCGTCAAGCGCGACTCTGGTAACCGCTAAGCCCAACCTGTGACGTTATCTCCCCCCCACTTAAGGTCGCACCCTTACGCCCGGGCCAACTTACCCCACCGTTTACTAAACGAGTTCTCAAACAAAATCAGTCTTTATTTCTATACTGTTAAGGAGTATAAAGTTGTTTTTTGACGGTAAATTTGATGTGTTTGGATAATCAAGGGGATGAACTGTTACGTAACGATAGCTTTCAATGAAATTTGAAGACGATCCATTTCGGTACGGTTGAGTGGGCGTGGTGTTGCTGTTTAAATGCCCGGGGATCGAGTTTCGGGTGGCGAATGATGAAATTTCTGGAGGTATACTGTTACGTTAAATATTGAATTATTAACTGTGGTGAATAAAAATGTTGCTTGATTCTGAGTTCACACTTTTTATAATAATTATATTGTATTTTAATAATAATAAGCTTAATGTTAGTAAGGATTTGAGGGATGGGACAAAGAGCGAATTAAAGGCCTAATTAGAATAACTAATAAAATATTCGGTCTTATTTTGTTCTGAAATATGTAGTAAATTAGCGAATAAAAAAGACGAACGTAAAAAGTAGTTTTTAAAATTGAAAGTGTATATTCGTTAAAAAACTTATAGTTGTTCCTCAGCAATAGCTTACGTTTAGTAAGGTTGAGGGATGCAAATAGAGTTAATGAAATGAGTTAATGGGCTAATTAACATAAAAACATTCGTGCATTATCTATTGTCTTAGCACAAAAGTGTCGCGATAGTATATTGCGCTCGAGATAAACCTGTCATTTTCTAATTCAAAAAGTTAGAAGGTGACATGCGTCTGTCTCGAACGAGAGATTTTGCCGCGACAATCTTGTAGGTACTGAAACGTGGTCGCTTACAATGGGCCTCATAAGAAGGCTCAAAGTCACCGAAAGGGCATTGGAGAGCGCTATGCTAGGAGTCTCTCTGCGAGATCGTATCAGAAATGAGACCATCCGCAGCAGAACCAAAGTAACCGATATAGCTCTCCGAATCGCTAAACTTAAGTGGCAGTGGGCGGGGCACATTGCACGTAGAACCGATGGCCGTTGGGGCGGAAAGGTTCTCGCGTGGCGACCGCGTACCGGAAGGCGCAGCGTGGGTAGGCCCCCCGCAAGGTGGACCGATGACCTGGTGAAGGTCGCAGGAGTCCGCTGGATGCGGGTGGCGCAGGACCGGTCATTGTGGAATTATTTGGGGGAGGCCTATGTCCAGCTCCAGCAGTGGACGTCTTTCGGCTGAAATGATGATGATGATGATGAATCTTGTGCTAGGCCTACTGTTGGGAATGTTAGGATACAATTGTATGTTTCGATCGCGTAAATGGCACTGAGACCACATCTGTCACATTGTTTCATAACGGGTAGAGTCAAGAGGACCTTCTGCTTTAACCACATCATTACATTTGCAAATAACTTAAGAATTTCGAGCTAAATTAGTTGCACCTGAATTATATAAACATTGAGGCCGCGGTGTCGTTAGTTTGCGGTTGTGCTCAACTTGAGTGGAAGATGAAACTGCCCCTGTTTTTATGTAGGTGCATATAATACTATACCTATATATTGAACACGTAATTTTGTGAATATTTTCTTTTTCGCTAC
The DNA here is from genome assembly GCA_949128165.1 of Lathronympha strigana. Lineage (NCBI taxonomy): Eukaryota > Metazoa > Arthropoda > Insecta > Lepidoptera > Tortricidae > Lathronympha > Lathronympha strigana. The sequence continues at coordinate 3,050,052 of OX421903.1, forward strand.
GCTTGGTCTGTACGCGCATACGATAACGGTGGAGGAATTCGGGGCCACCGGTCTCGGTAGCTCAGTTTGCTCGGTAGCTCAGCGATTTCCACAATTATTAACTTAAAATACCTAATGGTCGGTTAATGTATTGCATTGTATCACATAAAGTTTGCGGAAGCTCGTGAGAGCGACCTCATTCGCGATTATACAACAATGACACTCGAACGATAACGGGCAAATCGAGCTTATCCAAATATGTACAAATGGTCACCATTTTAGAGCTTATATGATTTGCGAGCTCCTGTTGCAAGTCTGATGTGAAAACAGTGTACACTCATTTACAACGTGCATGCTACAGACTGACACACAGATGACACGTTAATTTAATACGTGTCCCATCAAAAACATTACAGCGAGCGTTGTAGATATACAGTATATTAATATTAATAGCGGTTGACACCGAATTCAAACGCATCAGTTGGTAGCGCTATGTGGTGTTGTCTCTATTTTTTTGAATTTTGAATTTAGAATTCTGTTCATTTTATTCTTTACTTTTGGAAGAAGTAGAATCTGTGAACATACAAAATACAAACACACGAAAGTTCAAATTGAATGTTATTAAGAGTATATTTAAGTCATGTTATGGCTATGGCCAATATGTCACTGAAAATTCAGGGTTTTAGCTTTAACCAGCGCGAATTTTTTTTAATACTACGACGGTGACATACTAGCATACGTTCTGCCTGATGGTAAGCGGTCACCGTACCCTATGGACGCCTGCAACTACAGGGGTGTTACATGCGCGTCGTCCAATCGTCCTTTAAAAAATGGAGATTCACTGTGTTGACAGCTGCGGACCCACGGAGCAAAGCTTGCCCCTTTAGCTGTCAACACAGCGAATCCTCTTGGAGCTCTGGCAACCTTACTCACCAACAGAAACACAACACTATGAGTACCTATAGGGTCTAGTGTTATTAAACTGCGGTTTTCTGTAAGGTGGAAGTACTTCCCCAGATGGGCTGTGCTCCAGATTTGAGCGAGACGACATTCGTTGTGCTGTGCCCTACCACACTAAAAGATATGCATCCGCTGTGCCCATACCTCTCTTACAAATTATAAATTACAGGAAGTTGAAAAATTACTTCAAGAAAAGGATGGGCCGTGTCTTTTTTTTGCTCGATTGTTGGGGGTACTGCCGTGGTGCCGTGCCCCCAGATAACATCCTTAATTTAGCGTCGGACATACATACATACAAAAAAAAAAAAAAAAAAAAAATATCGTCTTTTAATAAACCGAAATGGATAACAAACGGCATAAAGAAATGTTGTAGAAAGAAACGAGTCCTTCTCTGGCAATATAGACTGTCCCCCAATACACAAAACAGAAATCACTTTAAAACTTATTCTAATAGACTTAAAACAGTTATATCACTTACCCAAAAGTCTCAAAATGACTATTATATCAAGAATTCAGCAAATAAATGTAAAGCTACATGGAACGTTATAAAAAAAACCAATATCAAACACTTACGGGATAGCATAACACATGTCACACACGAAGGTAGGCAAATTAATGATATGAAGGAAATTGCACAAACATTTAACGACCATTTTGTTGATCATGTGAAATCAAATACTGATGTTAATAGTTTATCTAATGACCCTAGTTGTAGTAATTCTAATTTTAATTCAATTCCTAGAAATAATTATACTATGACATTTAAAGCGACTAATTCCATGTTCATGAAACCAACCGACCCTAATGAAATTTTAAATACCATAAATTCCTTAAAGAATACAAACAGTGTTGGATACGATGGCATATCATGCAAAGTTGTTAAAATAGTAGCACCTATAATATCACAACCTATTAGTTATATAACAAATCTGTGTATTGAGAAGGGTCAATTTCCAGAAAAGTTAAAAGTAGCCGTAGTACACCCACTTTTTAAAAAAGGCGACAAAGGTAACATGGACAATTACAGGCCTATAGCACTCCTTTCTATTTTTTCAAAAATAATAGAGAAGATCATTCATAATAGCTTATATAAATATTTCGAGACACATAATTTATTTGCGGAGGAACAAAAAGGGTTTAGGAAAAACAAGTCAATTAATATGGCAATTTTTGATCTTTTGCATAAAATTATGAAAGAAATGGATGAGAAAAGACCCGCTTGTGCCTTATACATGGACATGACCAAGGCTTTCGATTTTGTTGACCATACTATTTTGTTAAAAAAACTATATGACTATGGCATACGAGGTAACATTCACGATCTTCTAAAATCTTATTTAATTGGGCGTAAACAAATAGTAAGAATAAATAAAATATGTACGAAATCGAAAGCTGAAGTGTATGTCTCATCTAAACGTAGAGAAATAGAATACGGAGTACCTCAGGGCAGCGTTTTAGGACCATTACTCTTTCTCATATATATAAATGACTTGCCACAATGTATTGAACATTCTATGATTTTATTTGCTGATGACAGCACGATTATATTCACTGGAGAAGACCCACGAACTTTAGAGATCAACATAAACGAAGCATTGGAGAAAGTAATTGATTGGCTGAATATGAACAATTTGTGCATTAACTTACAGAAAACAAAAATTATGAGTTTCAAACAAAGAGTTGATAGAATACCAAACCTCACTGTAACATATAAAGAACATAATATAGACGAGACTGAATTGACAAAATTCTTAGGACTAATTTTAGATAATAAGCTAACCTGGAAAGATCAGATTGACAATATATGTAAAAAACTTAATAAATATTCGTATGCACTATATAGCCTTAGTAAAAAGGTAAATCAGTCGGCAGCACTAACCGCTTTCCATGGATATGTTACCTCAACATTGAGATACGGCGTCATATTTTGGGGCAATTCTACGGATCGGGAAATGGCCTTCAAGGCACAAAAAGACTGTTTGCGTTCAGTATGCAGATTACCACGACTAGAGAACTGCCAGCCACATTTCATTAGACTGAACATTTTAACATTACCTTGTCTCTACATTTATGAAATAGCGGTGTATGTTAAAATCAATATCAACCAATTTTCTTTCATTAATAGTACTCGACGATGTAACAAAATTCATACAAATTCAAGGAAAACAGCTCTTCTTGCAAAAAGTTTTTTCGGCATTGCATCTAAAGTATATAATAAACTGCCCAAAAATATATCCACATTGGAAGATATACTACATTTTAAAAATAGTTTATTTAAACTTTTAGCAGGGAAAGCTTACTATTCACTAGGGGAATACCTTTCTGACGTAGATTTATAATTATTTGGGAATACTAGCGTAAGTGATTAATTTATAATTAAATATAATAATAGATTGTATATATGTAAAAGGTATGCATGGCATGTAAAGCATGCAGGCATGCTCCATCCTGACATAAATATTTGTATGCCTACTGGCAAGACATGGTGATACACTATTACAATTGTAAGACCTATTATGTACAACCTGTGTTTACAAATAAATATATGATTGATTGATTGATTGATTGATTGACGTTGAGGTTTTAACATGGATATATTTAAACATCTTTGTTTTTCCTTAAGTCTCCCAAGAGACATAACTTTCACATCCAAGTTTTTTTAACTTTGAACTGGTCTAAAAACCTCCTTAATACCAACTATTACACACACGCGTTTTTTAATGCAATTTATGAATAAGTTCATTCATAAACTGACTATGCAATTTTGAACGTGATAGTACATACCTAATTCGCATAATATGGCTATTATACGTAGACTATTTAACTATATGTACTTTCCTGCCACAGTACGCTCAAAAGCATCGACAACAGATATAGTATTTTATTACATAAAACGTTTAGGTAATAATTCAGGAATAACCTCCGTGATAAAACTAATAAAATATACCTACAACGTGTTTTTGGGCAATTGCTTTAAATTCAAGAATGCATTATTTAGCTTAAATTAAGTTAATTTCTCAAATACACCGGTATTCAAATTAGCTTCATTTAGAATATCACTTCTAATTTAATTTTATCTCATATGGGATTTGCATGTGTAAACGGAGTACTTATGAGTATTCGACATGACATTGATATGTCATAGTTGTCACTTAGTAAAGTCAATTATAATGCCCCTTTTACATTAGCGGTTGATGCAACATGTAATTATTTTGTACCTAGATATAGGAAAAAAAAAGAAAAAAAAACTATGCCTTTCTTTTTTCTTAATCACCTATACCAAGCCACATGAGGAAGTTAAAGCAAATGCTCAAGAACACCCTGTACGAATATGTGATCTTACTGTTACTACCGATTAGGAGACCGTTAAATAAGTTCTTAAATCAAGTAAAAAATAATCATTTGTAATACATAATTACAGTGAAAGCCAAAACGAGAATCAGGCGTCAAATCAACAGGCAAGAGCGATCAACCACGGGTAAGTGCGAAATTAATCGCCTACGTAATACGTAATACAAGTAATTATATTGCTACTACGTTATCTGCTCACTGCTCGTCATATTACGTTACGGGTAGGTACGAGTTTCAAATAGCCGTATTTTGTATTAATACAGCACGCCTACCCCGAACATCGAAAATTGGCATTGACGGGAAAACCTCTTTTTCACTCCAATATGCAAGTGTGACAGAGATGGAGACACAAATCCGCAATTGTTCGATTTTCGTCGTATAGGCCCAGCATGCCTACCACGAACATCGAAAATTGGCATTGACGGGAAAACCTCTTTTTCACTCCAATATGCAAGTGTGATAGAGATGGAGATATCAATCCGCAATCGTTCGATTTTCGTGGTATAGGCCCAGGTATTGACATAGTACAGTCAGGTTAAAAACTTTCTGATGGTTTTGATTTTCCTGTGGACTACCCACTAGATAAGGACTATGAAGGTTGATTTTCTTATGAAAGGTCTTTTCCATTGACCTGTATTATGAAAATCCCTACTACATGCCCACAAGCTACTAACTATTGTCCACAGGAGAGAACACTTGAGTGTTCAGCTGAACTGTAGAATTTTATTTCCTGTGGACACTAGTTAACAGCTCGTGGGCATGTAGAAATGATTTTTATTATATAGGTAAAAATACAAAAGTATCCTTTATTCCTTTCATGTAAGGGTTAACCTTTATAGCTCTCAACTTTAGGGTAGTCCACAGGAAAAGTCTGAATATCGCAAAGTTTTCACCCAAATATTATATGATCATTGTCAAAAGAGAGCATATTTATTCACTCGATCGTCCCGGATCGGATCGGATAGGTGTAACTGGTGTAAGTAATTCTTAAATGAGATAAAACATTCAGTAAGGGTCGCCTTGATATTGGGGTTGCTTCGCGAGTTCCCGTTCAAAGCGAATCACTATTATAGTAAATTAGTATAATATAAAGCAAGATATGTTAAAACTTATAATCAATTAATCGTCTACCTAATGGAACTAATGGAAGTAATTAAACTACTCTCGTCATGTTACGTTAAGGGGTTTTATTGCGCGCTACTTTGTATGAATACAGGTACTGGCATAATGAGTAAGCATACTCGTAGACGGCTAAACTAAACTTAGCTAAACTTTCTCGATATTCGCACATTATAAATTTACTAAAACGGGTCTTCATCGCCTAAAACTTTGAAAACTAACCTCCGACGGCGCCATTCCCTCCGGGAAAATTAGTTTTCAATCCTAATCTTACGCGATTAAGTCGCGTTTTAGCGGAGGGGGGAGGGGGGGGGGGGGGTGTAACTGAGCGTTTTACGTTGACACAAAATCATCCGTCCATGGGTGGCATCAACTGCCAGGGTTCGCACAACGCGCGAACGCGCTCACGAGTGCGTTCAGATATATTTATAATTCAATCACACGGTACTAATTTATACTTAGACAAATTAATACCAATACTAATAAATAATCAATAGAAACGTGTTCTTATAGTAAAATAATAGTATTTTGTTATTAATTTATATGTTTATACCAATGTTGCACCACAATACGCACCTGACAGCATGTTGACAACCCTAATGTTAATGTCATCTTCACATTTGCATGCTTGACAAGCTAAACGTCACCTCACGTGTGAAAGTCTCAAAACTTCGACATTGGCAAATCCACCTTGCTTCAATGAGTAAGGAGTAAAAACCAGGTAGGAATAAAAATAAAAAGGTAAACGTCAAATGTAGGAAAGAGAAGCTTCTGTATTTTAGTACTATTACTTATTCTGTGGTTTTAGTAAATATTGGCTATTTGAATTGAATACGCGATCGAACGTATTGAAATAGTCCGACGCCGGCATTTTTTCTCGTGTTCATTCGAACTACTAACTAGTACTAACTATAATATAACTTGAGAATTGTTGATTCAATCGTCGTAATAATTAGCATGTTTATCTTCAGATTATTTAATAGATATAGAATCTGAATGACTAACTATCTAAATGAAGGTAGAACAATAGAAAACAATTGACAACTTGGCGTGTACTCGTACACTTTTTCAATGATGTGGATTAACGAAGAGTCAATTAAAAGTCTGAGGGGAAAAAGGAGAAAATTATTACAACTTCTACACAGACGATGTCGCGGGCGGAGTTTATTAGGCAGTTAAATAAATAAATTTTACTACATATAGGTGATTATTATCTACATAGTTAAAGGGGTACCTTTTATTATTCAGAAGGAAAATAGTTATTTAGGATATTTCATATAGCTCTGTAATATTAAAAGATATCTAGGAGTTGGGTTTGGACTAATAAGCTTAATATTGGCGAGAGAAGTGTCAAGTTGATTTACTTTCCGTCACTGCAATGACTTCAGTGGTTCCTTTCAGTGGTTTCAGATGCATCTGGATTATCATAATTATGATACCACTGCCTGTGTCTTTATTTAACGTAGGTATTTTAGATTACAATCTCATGCTCGTCAAATTAAAAACCTCTTGTCCCAAACAAAAGACACACTGGCACCTATAACAGTGCCAGCTGTGAAAGTGTTCTTGAAAACTATCACTGCATTGTTACATTTCAACTAAATAAATCTTACTCGTATCTTTTTAAAATAAAATACTGCAAAAGCTGCCTTATTTTATACGGATAAGGTTCATTATTCTCTGAGTATCCCTAGTTATTGCGAGTCGATAGTGTTAAGAGTAAACATCTGTTTCCAATTCGTTGGCGAAATTCGAGATCAAATGATTTTGAGATCATTAAACTGTCAGATATCAAAACGCGGTTATCGAAGTTGCCTTGGTCGCTTATTGCAATAAGAAATGTCTTTCAACGCGGCATTAGCTCGCTTATAAGTAACGGAGGTGTCGCAAACTTAAGAACAAATTCATTTTTGTAACGATTAATTAAATAGAAATTAGGTCTATTTCAGGCAATATGTACCGCGTCAGAAATAATATCAATCCATAAATAATTGGTTATTGCTACTGAGATTAGTACTCTGTCAGTACTCATTGAAATTACACACAAAATACACTTTAAAACGCATCAAATAGCGAATAAACTACACACAGACGTTTCAAGTTCTTTATAGTACCTACTTACTCATTCCTTTGTCTCTATTCTAACCTAGAATTGTTTGACATGATGCCAACGTCCACTTTTCACCATTGCACCGCTCGTCGTCGACAGGGCGCTCATCCACACACCTTACAACTTACAACCTAAATGGTCGCACACTGTGCGGTCTCAGAGGAATTTCCTCCCGCGGACGCTTCGGCTGTGCAATGAGCTCCCTGCCGAGGTTTTCCCGAAAGATTACAGTATGGAGTTCTTCGAATAAAGAGTGTACAAGATTTTAATGTGACCCACGTGGAGTTGCATGCGTCCATAGACTACGGTGACCGCTTTTTATCAGGCGGGGCGTATCGTATGCTTGTTTGCCACCGTCGTGGTATAAAAAAACTGCGAAACAACGACTACGACAGATCGGTCAAGTCAAATATCACAGGGATTGAGGGTGCGCTAAATCTGTGTGGATCTTTTCGGAAAGGTTCGAGCTGGCTTTTGACCAGCACTAAGTATAAGCAAACGGAACAGTTCGAGCACAAATGAGTTGCAACTTTACAACACTAGACTCAACGGATAGGTTTCATTTGATGCCCACTAGCCATGATCATGAATCTTTATACTATCGTAATTTAGAAAGGAGTTTAGATCATCATTAACATTTTATCATAACAAGAATTCACAGCTAAAAATGTTATCTTAATTTATGCTATTACAAAATGAAATTAATTCGGTCTATTTATATACCTATACTAATTTAGTACATTTAATTTATGTATGGTCTTTTATTGGGTAATTGGTAGACTAAATAGTCTAATAATGTTGGTGAAATATTAAAATTATAAGTATATTTTTTAGATTTCGTAATTTTACTCAATTTTGGCGCCGACTATCTACATTCCGCTCGGTTATAAAAAAATCAACCGACAGGCATTGTAATCATGTAAGATGTGTTATCCCCTTTATGGGTTTCAAGCTGAATGTGGTTTCACGTATCGTAAACTGTTGACAACCTCAATCAACAACATCATAAAATACTTATTTAATGTCAATGCCCATAATACGCATTTCAATATGTTCAATTACAGAATTATGATCAAAAAAATTATGTCAATTGGTATAATTTTCGTGTTATGTTTGCGGAAGCTTCTGTATTTATGTTTTCATTTTATTTATAAATGAACCATGTAACTTACAACATATGATCTGATTTAGGAAACGAAGTCGATAAGGAACATTTTTGCTTTATGAAATTTTTGCCAGGTATGGGGCAGATTATAAAATAATATAAGCCAAATATTTGCAGCAAAAGGGATAAATGATTTGTCTATACGATTGTCAGCATAAATCTCTTCAGCAATGGGTCCCGACTGTTTAAAATCGCGTGAGGTAGCGCTAACCCAAATATAGGTAAAGGCCAGTATGATTTACCCTCGCGCTGGGCCTCACGACGTAGATGAGCGTTTCCCGGTTGCGAATTTACGAATGCTATAATATTTCAGTCACAAGCCATACTTAAATAGATCAGCTTTTGTTTATGCAAATGAGTCGACGAAACCTAGTATACTATAAAATTAAACACTTTAGAACGGATTAATTGCGTTTATTAACACCATGATCCTACGTTTCGAGCCCTTTACAGCACTCGTTTTCACAGGGTTAAGATGATGACTGAGAGAATGCGAATTCTCCCCGTCAATCAAAAAAGTTACTTGTGCAAACTACCTACATACATAATTTTTTAGAAAAAAAACCGACTTCATTTTGTTCCCGGTAAAAGTGAAATTTTGAATTTGTTTGAGTTAGCCAGTTTACTTCACAAATATCCAATACACCGCACGTGTACGATCGAAAATTGAGGAGCTTTATTAATTTCCCAGGGATTCCATCATTACATGTGAAGTATAATCAAACGGAACTCCCTTGTAGACCTTTAAAACAAACAAAATAACAATGTGTTAAATTGGATGACAGACTGTAAATTATCGAGCAGTTTCATTATGCCATCCTTGATTATCAACATCAGGTCCACTCTAGCAAAATGATGGCCACAGTAAGAAAATGCGTAAACTAATTATGAACACCCTCTAATCACAATAAACGTGCCGTTCAAATTTGAGGAGTTCTCTGAATTCTTCAAGAACTCCATCATCAGAATAGAAATCAAATCAAAAACATGAATGTCACAACTAGGATAATAAGTAGAGCTAGGTTTATCGACCAGTTCCACTTTGCCATACCTGGTCTTCATCATCAGGTCCACTTCATCAAAATGTTGGCTCCCCCAAAACAATGTTTTAGTTACTTAAGGAAACCCTCAAATCAGAATGCATGTGCCGTTAAAATTTGAGGAGTTCTCTCAATACCTCACGAATTCCATCATCAAAATAGAACTATAATCAAATAGGACTATCTTGAAGGTATTTCCTTACAAAAAAAAGATGAATGTCTCAAATCGGATGATAGAACTGGGAATTACCAAGCAGTTCCACTTTGCCATCCCTGGTCTTCATCATCAGGTCCACTCCACCAAATTGATGATGTTCGTAAAGAAATGCTCGAGTGTCTTAAGAAACTACCCAAATCATCATGCATGTGCCTTTCAAATTTGAGGAGTTCCCTCAGTTCCTCATGGATCCCATCATCAGAAATTGATTTAAAAAAAAACGGGACAAACCTGAAACCATCTATATACAGACAAAAAAATATTTTTTAAAATCGGATGATAGTCCTGAGAATTACGAAGCAGTTCCACTTTGCCATCCCTGGTCTTCATTATCAGATCCACTCCACCAAATTGATGATTTTCGTAAAGAAATGCTCGAGTTTCTTAAGAAATCACCCAAATCAGCATGCATGTGCCTTTCAAATTTGAGGAGTTCCCTCAGTTCCTCATAGATCCCATCATCAGAAATAGATTTTGAAAAAAACGGGACCAACCTGGAACCATCTACTTTAAGAAACCAAAAACAAAATCAAATCGGTTCAGTAATGACGGAGTTCTGAGGTAACATCCATTAAAAAAAAAAATAATAATAAAAATTCAGACGAATTGAGAACCTCCTCCTTTAGAAATATTGAAGTCGGTTGAAAATATAAAAATAATTTAAAAATAAAAACAAAGGTTGGTCTACAATGCCCAGAGGGGCTTATAAAGCTAGTAATACATAGCCTGAAGGGCATTCTATAATTAAAAAATAAAAAATGTTTAAACCCTGTGAGGATTAACATACATACAACTTACGAACGCTTCCCTAACTGGCTTATGGAGCAGAAAGAAGCGACAAGAAGACTACCCCATTTTGCCTCTTTTATCCGTTTTCAATCTTTTCAAAGTCCACACTAAGGTCTTCCAGTTCTGTGTCGTGCTTGATCCTTGATGAGATGTAAAACAGGATCCCAAGCTGGTGGTACCGAAAAACCATCCTCTCTATTGAAATTAGGGACCTTCTTGATTTCAATAGCCTCGCGCAGCAACCTGGGAATGTAACGCTTCTCCTTGGCGAGGACCAGAGGTTTGTCAAATTTAATTGAATGATTAGGCTTATCAGAGTATACTTATTTCAGTAAAGAATTGTCACTGAAATGGTATAGGTTTCGCTTAGACATTTGGAAATGTAAAAGAAGTGTAAAAGTTTATATTAATTGTTAGTTTATAGTGTTTTTCTTTAAAATGTAATATATATCACGTGTTGGTTGTATCTGTTAGTGATATGTATGTATTTATTAAATAAATAAAAAAAATGTATGTAATGTATCCGCCATATTTGGGTTACGTTGGACAGTAATAGGTGAGCAGTTTTGTTCGTGCATATTGCTTGCATTTAGAGTAGATCTTCAAAATCGTGTATGCAAAAATTCAGGCGCAAATATTCAGTCGATCACCCCGCTAGCCGACTACAAGGATAAACTATCACACCCACCGCTGAACTGCTGCCCAGAGTAATTTAGAATGATCGTGTGGTAGACTAACTAGAAGCGTTTCGTTTTCGTAGCTCTATAAATTTTACACCTATTTCTGTGACTAGCTCTCCGTCTATAAGGTACATTTGTGGCACTTTTTATACTCATCATAGTCATCATAGTATAATATTTTAAGGTGGTAAAAGTACGCGGCCTGCCTGATGAAAAGTGGCTGTAGCCTACGGTCGCGCAACTGCAGTGATGCCATACGCGTTGTCAACCAAAATATGTACATGCGTTCCATTTTAAACTACCTACCTCATTCCATTACAAGCGAAGCGCGGAAGAATTACTTCGATTGTACTGATAGAAAAGATATTTGAAACACATACTTACATACGGCTGATTATAGTGATGTAACGCATTATATAAACTTAATTAGATAGGTGACCGCCAACGCATGCTAAATAAAATTAAACTCGAAAAACGAAATCAGATTACGTAAAACCTTAGTGTCTTTTATATATTTTTGCAATAAGTATACGTTTGGAAGAGTAAAGTAGTGTTGCTAATGTAATTACTTTTATGACTTGTAATCGAAGTGTGTCAAGGGTAGGAGAAATTACAAGTAGTAGAGGAAATACGAGATTGCTGGACTTTAAGACAATGAAGCCATAGTATGATATTTAGGCACTTTACTTACTGACGAGTGGGTATTAGACGATAATATAATTCTCAGGTCGGGTCTACGAAGCTGACGGTCCCGGGTTCGAATCCTGGAGTATTTTTTCCGGGTTATGGATGTTTTCTTAAACATTGTCGTTTAGAACTGAGCTTACTTAGGGCCGAGGTTGATTCGTGTAGGGCTGTCCATCTGTATATTTTTATATAGTTACTATGTATTCCAAGTACAAGACAAAATTTAATGATTATTTCAATCTTTAATTTCCTTTAAAACGTTTTAACGAAGGGTTTCGAACGAAATCAGGACCACACCGACAAAGTGGTAAAATAAAAAGTTGAATATCTTTTATTTTTAGGTATTTTTTTCGTTTAATCCTTAAAGTGTGAGGCATCGTTGGATAGGTATTTAAAAATAATTAGGGGTTTGCTGAAATATTTTTTTGATAAAGTGAATCTTTTCGGAAGTAATCGCTCCGGAAGTTTGAAAAAAAAAGTGTCTCTTACTTTCTTACTTTTAAGCCGCAAGTTCAAAACATGAAAATAGAGCTTTATGAAGACTAAGAAGATTTATTTAGAACTTGGTCAGTTAAGTTATTATTGATTTTATGCAAAGAACGTATCTTCTCGGTTAAAAGGATGATTTTTTTTGTTTCAAACCTAGAGTGTGACATATTATTGGATAGGTATTTGAAAAATAATGAGGGTTTTCTAAAAACAGTTTTTGGTAAAGTTAATATTTTCGGAACTAATCGCTCCAGAAGTTTAAAAAAATGTGTCCCTCTAACTTTTGAACTATGACTTCAAAAAATATAAAAAATAATAATACAAAAGAAGAACTTAATAAGAACTTTAGTGGAAAATTATTTTGATCTTGATTGGGTGAACGGTTTTTATAAAATTGTACAAAATAATTTCTGAATTAAGTTTGTAATTTAACTGTATACCTATGCAAACTATTTTATTTCTTGAGTACTTAATTTATCATCCCGCACGTATCTTCCTTCAAATAAAAAAATAATGATTCAAATCGATTCACGCAATCAAAAGTTACCCCCGAAAACCCAACATACATAACCCGTGTAGTTTGTATAAATAAGTAACCCAATTTTCTGAGGGATGGCGCTGCACGCTGTACCGTGGTCTACTTCGCGCTGCAGCGCGCTGTTAAGATTTTTCTGGGGTTGATGGGGTTAGGACTGGGACGGGTGTGATCGAAAGTATCATCGAATTGTTAATTATTATAAGCATGTTGAGCATGGTGTCTATTAAAACACTTTTTAAGGTTGCCTGTTGTGACATTTGTGACGGATGGTAAACTACGGAACCCTATACCTACTGAGCATGGCCCAAAAAATAAACAGATCTAGTGTAATGGTGATGGACAAACATGTGATCTGACTGAGGCTTTATTATTTGCTGGCCAACAACTTTTCTGCTCGGCGCAGTCGGCAAGTGTAGCGGCCTGCAATTAGCTGCTTCCCGGTCGGAGGGCAGAAAAAATATTGAGCAAATTCCTCATAAACCTGCAAACACTTTTGTATAAATAAGGACCCGTGCACATCCTTAATGAATGAATGAGTTTATTCTAGATTAATTCCATATAAAGATAATAACAATAAACAGCTTACAATTATAATACGACGACAGACAATAAATAATATTAATCGGAGCCTGCGTCGGATCACCCCGATCCCGTTGCGACAGGTCTGTGGTAGGTCCTCCAGGGTTGGCGTCCCACTCTCTTATCGCCGACAAGAGCTTAAGTCTATTGCAGAATCCGTTACTTGTTACCCGCCTACTGCGCATTTAGCACGCCAGTTAATTAATTGCAAACGAGTGGAGTAAACATTAGGCCTGTAATAAACCGTTTGTAATAGAATAAATAAGCATGAAGGTCGCCGCACATACGTGGTATATTTCGCTATGTGCCCCATGGTCGAGTGCACGCGACGTCGGCTTTGTAAACCAGAGTGCTCGCAACTGTATTCTATAGCGACTGCGGCGCTCGATAGTATGTCCGTCTCGCACCATTGCTCTGGCAGGAGCGAGACGGACATAGTCGCTATCGAATATGTCAACTCATGGTAAGCACACAGAACAGCGATAGGCCTATGGAAATCTCGCGAATCGATTGTCTTTTGTTTTTGGCACCGACCCACGGGCTACCCATACCCGCCGCTAGTATTAGGTATAGAGCGTGGGTATTTCATACGGGCGAATATTTTAATGACGATTACTATTGGACCCAGGGAACCTATTTACATTAATTTCTTTAGGAAATTAAGATTAAACACTACATGTAATACAGAATCACTTAAAACTACCTTATACAAATTTAACCCTAACACTAAAGACTAAAGCTAACCCTAACACTAAACTTAAATATAAAAAACCTCCCCAAAATCTCCTGCCTCCGGGAAGCTCCCCAAAATGCTGGCGACATTCCCCCTCTGCAACGCCAAACCCAGCCTCTGGGCAAAAAACGACCCCGCCCGAGGGTCGCCCGAAACCCCTACCAGACGCGCCGACACCTCCTTTACAAACTTCTTAGTGTCGGCCGACCAAGGACCCAGAGTCTCCATAGCAAGCGCCGCAAACTCGTATTCGCTTGTTAAAAACGCATACTTACGGCGCTTGAGCGTCTGAGCCTGGTCCGCTGCCGTCCCCGGCTTCCGAGCAGACCCCTCAACGTAGGACGGTGCCAGCGTATCCACGCAGGTAGCGTCCCACACCAAGGGGCGACCGAGGCTCCATGGCACGAGAGTGCAGCCGTCAGGCCTTTTGCCGTCAGCCGCGAAGAGACCCGACGGCTCCAAAGTCGCGGGAAGAGAGGCGGTACTAAGGGCGCGGCGAACTAAATCGTTTAACGACGAATGCCTGTACAGTCGCCCCGCGCTCTTCCTGCAGTACAGGCCATGTCGACCCAGAACGTCTACTGGCTGGGCACAGCGACTGCAAGCATGGGCTTCACACACCTTCAAACCCAAGCGCAGGCAAACCGCAATCCGGAGCGCACCTGGCTCTAGCACGGTGCCCAGGTTACGCGATGGTAGCGCGTGCAACCAACACCCGGACTCCCTCTCCGAAACAGCGAGGAGCCTAGTTCGTTCCTGATGTTCATGGCAATCCTGCAAGAGAAGCTGGTACCGCGATTTGACATTAATAACGTCCCATGCCGCTTGGCTTGACCCATCTCCAGGGACCTGTTCTACGGTATGGTTTGCCCCCCACGTCGATTCTGCCTCCGCCAGGCACGACACCACCACGCTAGCGGCTGAAGGGGTACGAAGAATACCGCCAACGAGAGCGAGTGTGCCGTAGACAGACGACAAAAACGCCGGGAGCGCCAGGTCTCCCGTTAACCGGATACCAAGCCCTCCAAACTTTATCGGGAGGGACGCCTGAGACCACCCCGACGAAGTAAAACTTATATTCAAAATTTTACTTACTGTCTCCCTTAATATACAGTCTACGGACCCCGTAAGTGAAGGAAACTTCCAGAAGGGGGCGCAACGGAGAATGTACAAAAACCGCGGAGAGAAAAGGCAAAGGCGCAGCAGATAAATTGCCATGTGCGGGTTAATTTTACACAACAGGTCCGAACACCTATTAAAAAGTTCGATTTTAGAGTCGATAGCAGCCGGCAAAGATTCCTCCAAAAGGCTCCCAGAAGTGTAAGGGTGGCGCGAGACAGGATAGTAATGTTTGGTGTGAGCTGTTCTATGTCGTTGACCAAAGACGCCCGACAGTTCGGAGAAATGGCGTCTGAAATAAACAACTCACACTTATCAAAGTTCACCGACAGACCAATCTCCGCAAACCTATCAACCACCGTCTTTAAATCGGTTAAAACTGACGACCTATTACCACCGATAATCCCATCGTCAAGGTACCAACAGTTCAACTCAGAAGTGAGCTGGGTGATGATCGGGTGGATTCCTAAACTAAAAATAACTGGACCTAACGGATCCCCCTGCTGGCAGCCAACACAAGAAGGGATCTCCTTGTCTCTGCACATGAGACTTGACGGAGAACCGTAACACTGCCAAAGATAGCCATAAATTTCAGGAAGCTCGCTTTCTATTTGAGCTAGAAGGACGCCGCGGTCTATAGAGTTAAAAGCGTTGCGAACGTCAATCTTAACCAGAACTTCAAAATTCTGGCTATCCAGGAAAGTTCGAGTCGCATGTACCGCTCCCTCACACCCTCCTTTAAGGCCAAATCCCAACTGGACGGGCTTAAACTTCTCCGTCAAACGAGAATGGAACTGACGACAGCAAATTTTAGATGTGAGACGCCGAAAAGTATTGCCAACTGCAATGGGCCGAATACCCCCATCCTTTTTCCTCAAGGCAATTAGGTTAGCTCCGTACAGAACCGGGACAATTTCTTGACAAACTTAAGGAAATTAAGATGTTTTTTTTTCATACATAAAAATGCAGCACGCAATGTATTGCATCCACATAAATTAACGTAGCTATCTAAACGTCCTACGAGTATCATGTTGGGTCATTTATCATGTCAAACAAAGTTGACCGACATGCATTGCAGCTCTGTCGCACCTTAGAAAATTCATTACACCTAATTAATAACACAATTTAACGAAAATATTATCTCATACGATTCATATGAACAGGTACTATAGCTGGATTAATTATTCGCCCGCAACCCTAGCGTTGTGCGGCGTCGAAGGTCAATTGTTTTTTGCTGTCGTGTTCAAAACGATTTGTATTAGCCGCCCATATACGTTCGGGCAATCCTTCAGCCCGCCTATTACGAACATCGAAAATTTGCATTGACGGAAACACCTCTTTGTCAGTTTTGTCACTAATATGCAAGCTATATATACAGGCTATATATACAGAGATGGAAATACAAATACGCAATCGTTCGATTTTCGTGGTGCTGCGGATCTCCATAATGGGTATGTCCGCCGGGCATCCGCCAGACAAATTTTCCATTCATTTTTTTTATAAATAATATATGCCCGAACGTATAGGGCTAGCAATTCGTTTCTATCTACGAGATATAAATATTTGTTCTTAAGAAGTATAATATAATCTTTGGCAGCGACCTGAGAGGGGTCTCGTCTCCTATAAGCTCCAGTAAAAGGTTTAAAATTTCTTGCGATACGATGTGGTCTTTCCTGTGGACTACACAAAATTAAAGAGCTATAATGGACGATTTTCGTATTCAACCCTTATGCACATTAGTTTGTTCCTACTCCTTTTCTTTTGGTCTATTTGTCTTTAAATTCTAAGAATCCTGAAAATCCTGAGAATTTACCATGTGTAGTTTTAAGTGACTTTGTATATTGTGAAAATAAAAAAACTAAAACTAAACTTCTTTAGTATTTGTTGAACGGCAACAGAAATACATAATCTGTAAAAAAAAAACAACTGTCAAACTATCACGATTCTTGAGATACAGCCTGGTGACAGACGGACGGATTTACCCTTTGGGTACGGAACCCTAAAAAGGTATAATGAAGGTTCAAGTGACCCCGCGGCAGACCGAAAGAGCGATGTCTAGATGTCGTGAAATACTTATATGGGCTCAAATACGCAGACGCCCAGGATCGCGCAAAGTAGCGGAGAGGAACCAGGAAAGCAGAGCCTGGCAAAAGCTGGCAGGTTCACCATAGTGGGTAGGTATGTCGGCCGGGAATTTGCCAGACAAATTTACCATACATTGATTGGGGAATCCGGGGGATATGCACGAACGCATGGCCAGCTAAAGGCCGAAATAACATTAGGTAGAAGAAGGAGACGGATAAGACGGATAAGTCATTCCGAAATTTGAAACACCAAAACCCAATTTTTTTCGTGATTGTTCAATTCGTGGGTGTACCTTGTTTTTTTAAACGTTTTTGCACAGTAAATAATGTACAAAAGGCAAACTTAATGCCAGAAGGCATTCTTTACCAGTTAACCTTTGGGCCGGACAGAGATCAAAATTTATAGGTCCGGGAAGTTATTATGAAACACGAGAAAAGAAAAAACTTTAGTATTACATTTTATCTAATTCTAAATACCTAAATAATATATACATATTAACATAATGTAGTATAATAGAGAAATAAAATACATATACCTACATATATACATATATATTCATATATATACATATACATACCTGCTATCAAACTACTATGATACTTATTCATGAGACTTTTCTAAAAGATGTCTGCGTAACTTATTTTTAAATGACGATTTTGTCTGAGCATTCCGTATCTCAAAAGGGAGGGTGTTCCAGAGGCGAATTGCGTAGACCTTCACTGCTTCTTGAACTCCCTTTTCTATACGTAAGATTTGATAATGATGTGATCCAAACACTTCAGGTAAGTAAATCATATACACTAATATAGACATTACCTAAGACAATAAGTAATGCTACCGGTTTCCCATACAGCTTGAAACGCCTTATAACATAACTTACAACACTGCCATTATTATCAATTATCATCTCATGGTATTTGTACAAGACAATAGGCTTCTCACACATTTCGGGAGGCTTTTAGTTATGCCATGTCACTAACATTGCGGATGATAGACTGAAAACCCAAAAACTTTCTTCTTAATTACAACTCACGCTCTCTCTCGACATCTCGTGTAAGTAATTCAGTTCTTTTTTAATTCGCGGTAGTTACTTAAGGTTGATAACTTTATGGTTTTTTGGATATGAAAATGCTGGATTAAACTTTGTCCCGCAACCACCTTGTTGGAGTCTAATGTGTTATCAGATGGGATCATTTAGGTTAAAATGGAGGGTTCCGTATATATTTATTTTATGCTAGCTGATGACCGCGAGGGGAGGCCCATGTAAAGGGGAGGCCTGTGTTCAGCAGTGGACGTCTTATGGCCGATATGATGATGACCGCAACTTCGTTCGCGTTTTGTTTAAACAGATCCTCTTAATGCCAGTGAAGGTTGCATTTAAATCCATTTAGCCGTTTCGACGTAATGCTCGAACAAATAAACAGGCAGACAGACAGACAAAAATTCTAAAAATCATTGGAATGTGTTTTGTTATCAATGAGGATTACCGCGAGTTGATTTTCCGCTACGGGCGCCAGTGGAACGTGGGTCCTGCGGGAACATTTCAAACGTTACTTTGACAATTCTCTCATACTGACACAGGACAGGACCCACGCATGAGTGGAGCCGTCTGGTGAGCGACAATACGGTAGCTCCTATTCTAAGAGCTTCTAAGTAATTTTTTATAAATATTTTCAATGTACAGATTTATGACCCCACTCTGCTTTATTATATATATCAAGATCAAGGAAGGTCCTAAAACAGATGTGACTAACTATAGACCGATTTCCAAATTGTGCATCTTGGCTAAGGTACTAGAAAAAATAGTCCACATACAGGCTTAATTAGCTTTGAAGAATTCGTTAGATAACACGCAACATGGATTTCTGCAGCGTAGGTCAACAGTGTCAAATCTTGCTTTACTAATTCGTCACTGACTCTGAGTCTGTTCACGCACCTGACTTTACACACTTTACTTAACACTGAAACACTTTACTTCACTTTTCCCGGTTGGTTACTGACTATGGCTTGTCAACGCTTTGACCCCATTGTTTTAGGAAAACATCTCGTTATCTAGTTTCATTTGGGTTAAGCGCCATCTATGGGGAAATTCGATCCCTTCTAAAATCTATTTACATATATGCGGCAATTTAAATCTCAACAGACTCTATGGATAATGGCCATCAGGTGGACGTAATCTATACCGATTACAGTAAATGTTTCGATAGGATTGATCATGGCATCTTAATTTCCAAGCTTTATTTAATTGGCATTAGGGGTGACCTCTTGAGATGGTCTGAGTCTTATATACCTACACAATAGATGGCAATCGGTTGTAATAAATAATTACATGTCTAGTTGGGTACCTATACCAAGTGGAGTACCCCAGGGCTCTTTGCTGGGTCCACTTTTGTTTAATATATTTGTAAATGACATAAGCACTTGCTTTCAGTCTTCTCAGTTACTAAGCTTTACGGATGATATTAAAATCTTCGCTAAAATTGCTTCGCTCGAGGACGCAGCCTTGTTGCAATCGGATTTAAATCGATTGGACAGTTATTGCACTAACAACAAACTTGACTTAAACCCCTCTAAATGTTTCACAGTAACATTTACTCGTAAACGTAATCCTATCCCCACATCATATTCATTACAGGGTAACACTCTGCAGCAGGTACTGGCCATGAGAGACTTGGGTGTTATTCATGACTCCAAGGTTATTTTTAGCGATCATATTGATGATATAGTGAGTAAAGCATCCAGGTCTCTTGGCTTTATCATGCGCAGCTCAGCTTGCTTTACTCGTGCAAAAACGCTAAAGATTTTATATTGTGCTTATGTGAGGAGCAAGCTGGAGTATGCATCCCAGATTTGGAATCCTCTATATCAAATTTACGTTGATAGAATCGAGAGATTGCAAAAGAAATTTATTAAATTTTTGTGTTATAAATTGCATGTAACTTATACTTCTTCCGATTATTTTAAACTATGTAAGAAACATCACTTGATACCGTTAGCTAAGCGCCGCGAAATTGCTGACATAACCTACTTGTTAAATATTATTAAAGGCAATGTTGATTGTCCCAACTTACTTAGCAAAATTTCTTTTAGCACTCCTATAAGAAGGTTTAGGCACTTTCGTCCTATTAGTGTTTGCCAGGCTTCTACTAGATATAGAAGAAACAGTTTTCTAGTCAGGGCAGGCTTAACTTTAAATTAAGCTTTAGCAGACTTGGACTTTGACATGTTCAATGACAGTATATCTGTAATAAAGAAGAAATTAATACAATATTATATGGGTGACTGACACCTCTTGCGCAGGTGCGGGTTCGGGTTCGGTTTACTTTAGTTTTGTTAATATAAATCTTCCCTTTTGTTCCTTTTAAGCTTTTCCGTAAAGTATATAAGTGATATAGAAGTGACTTCTAGGTACCCAGTGTCCCTAAGCCCAAATGGACTTGCATGCGTGTAATTCAGCAAAACCTGTATTTGTTTAAGGTATATCTTGTTTCTATAAGTGAGAACCTGTAATTGGCTATGTATTTTTATTTAGCTATTAGTCATGTTTTCATGCTGTTGGTTTTCCATGTATGTAATATAAAATAAATAAATAAAAATAAAAAATATATGGATAGACTAACCGAAAGAGGTGCCACTGCTGGACACAATCTTACGTAAGGATATCCACAACGAACGGTGGTACGATGCTTGCGATCCTGGCCTAACACCATTACACCACGGAAATCGAAATATCGAAAATTTGTATCTTCGAGAGATAAAGAGATTGTTCCGTCAATCCCAATTGTCAATAATCGTGGTAGACCCTCTGACCAGATTCGAACCTTTGTAAACGCGTACATATACATATATGCCGTAAGATACCATTGGAAATATGTGCGATTAGATTGGTCATAGCCACGGAAATATGGCAGCCTTAAGTACATTTGGAAATTTGGATTGTGCCAGATCAGGCGGAACCATACACACGCAGACGAGAATTTAACTATGTTAACCTAAATTACAGTAGCCGTGCGTCAACAATATTTGAGAGCAAGACGGCGCTATTGTTGATCTCCTAAAGAAAGGAGATCTAGAATCCTTTTCTTTATGAACTAAAGGAAAAAGCATTTCGCCTCGCCGCCCGAAGCGCTCTCGATGATAAACTCGGTTCAGGGTGATCCCGATGTCTTGCGTAGTCACGCACGGTATTCGGCGCTCAATAATGGCATCATGGGATGTCCGAAACATGGTGACTAAAATACGTGAGTGTTATCAGTAATTTTATTATAATATTAATATGCTTCAGTTTAGGACCTAAACTGAGTCGCTACCATACAACTGAGCACAGTTAAAATAATATACCAGCAATCCGAGTATATATATATACTCGGTATATATATATTTTTTTTATTTTTTTATTTTTTTTTATACTACGAAAATATATGCTATATTAGTATTATGCCCAACATACAGAATGATTTTTGAATAAAGGCAATGAGAGAAAATATGGAACATAATTACTTATAAGAAAACTGTGGTAGCAGGTGAACAGTCAATATTTTCTTAAACATTTCAGTTTAAAAACAACCTATATATCCGGCAAATAAGAATTCATACGGGTTTAGCTAGTCTGCTAGCTGGTATTCTATTTTCGTGCAGGCATACCGTAAAATAAAGTGATAATCGTCGAAAGTGGCGTACTCAGAAAGTGGCTTAGATCAAAGTGGCTAACTCGAAAGTGACGTTCAAAAAATGTATTCTTCGAAAGTGGCATTACGACCTCAGAACGTGACCTTCCTCGAAAGAGACGGTTTAAGGAAGTGACGTTCTACGAAAGTGACATTCTAAGAAAGTGCTCAACTTCGTCAAAATGATCTATTTGCCAAATTTTCAGCCAATCGAGTATGTACGAGTATGTACGTACTTCGACTATGAATCATGAAGAAAACAAAAGGCAAATTACCAAAGTCCTGGGCGAGTACCACAAAAATCGAACGATTGCAGACGTGTATCCCCATCTCTGTCACACTTGCATATTAGAGTGACAAAGGGGTTTTTCCGTCAATGCCAATTTTCGATCTTCATCATGGTAGGCCTGCTGAATATTTTTGACGCGACACCACTCTTTATTAGAGAAAAACGTAGTTAGATACAATAACTGAATATATGTAGAGCAAGGTCACGCTGTGAAGTAAATTCATTAGAATACAAACCCACATTAATTTGAACTGCGCTTGGGAAACGCTAGAATACAATGCGCCTGCGCATCTAAGCTCGACAAGTTTACTATCTTCTACGAGTGTATGATTAACGATTTATTGCAATAGTTAAGTCAACTGTAAATATTTGGTAATGTGGTTCGATTGATGATTGATAGCTTCTTTTTTTTAACTTTAATTCATAGCTTTAGAGTGGGAACTTAACATGATTAATAACGTAGAATTCTAATATGGGCTGATCAACTTGTATAAACTGATAGATGCTTATGTCTGGATTGTCTGGTACGTTTCTTTAGAATATGCACTGTTTCTTTTTAAATATATACAGTAAGTGTAACTTACCTAACTACCTACCTCTACCTACCTTAAATCTAAAGTAGGTCCTCGAGGCATTGTACCTAGGATATAAATGTTTTTTATACTTTCTTTTTCATTTCTGTTTCTTCCTAACCGTTGAAAAATTAAAACTTTCCCAGACAAATAAAATTACGCTGTAATGCAGACTTTTTAGTATCACAGAAGCAATATGACAAGAATGCTTGTCAAATATTGAAATTACTTAACCAAAAACGCAAACTGTTATTGATTAAAATTAAATCGAAAATCTAAATTATTATATGATAACGTGAATTATTTTCTTTAGTAACATCACAATCTTTTAGAGTATATTCTTTGATTACAATCCAAGGCGTATCAACACACCACATCTCCTGAACATATGTTTCCCTGTCGTCGTATCATCAAGGGGTATATGCGTATACATGGAAACTCAAAAATTGTTACGTTTTTCAATTGTTGTGTCTCTTTTGCACTCGTGAATAATTCATATAAAGATGGCTTCTCTTTTGCTCACTATGTTACTCTTTAACGTTTAGTGCTTTTGGTTTTTTACGGATAAGTGGCTTTTTGTAAGACAGTATAAACTTATAAACTACGTCATAAAAATTAACGAATTTATACTATTGTTAATCACACAACAAGACAAAACCATAAAATAACAAATTGAGTTGCAACATGTAAGTAGTACCAGCTCCCCAAGATAATACATATCGACATTAACGACAAACGGGATAGGCTACATGACAGCAAGCCTACCACAAACGTCGAAAATTGATTATGAAACCTCTTTACTCCGTCACACTTGCTTATTGATTGCTTATTGATAATAAGCAAGTGTAACGGAGGAGATACAAATTTTCGAACGTTCGATTTTCGTGGTAGTTAGGTACTTTTACTAGGCCAACCCTGTGCCGCAGGGTCGATATTTTGCAAAATCTATTCAGGGCCTATACCATGAAAATCGAACTATTGCGCATTTGTATCTCCATCTCTGCCACACGTGCATATTGGAGTGACAAAGAGGTTTACCCGCCAATGCCAATATTCGATGCTCGTGGTAGGCATGC
This sequence comes from Lathronympha strigana, assembly GCA_949128165.1. Taxonomy (NCBI): domain Eukaryota; kingdom Metazoa; phylum Arthropoda; class Insecta; order Lepidoptera; family Tortricidae; genus Lathronympha; species Lathronympha strigana. The sequence continues at coordinate 3,074,296 of OX421903.1, forward strand.
ATGCATACCATATAGTCTAATTGTGTTATTCATAAACGCCCATCAAAGACAGCTAAATGATTGTTTTTGCTTATATGTCACTTTGAAATTTGCCTTTGTTAGGAAGGGTGAAAATATACGTTAAATAAAATGTCAGTAAACTTTTTTAAATATACGAAAAAGTACGATAAATTCACGACATTCATAATTAATAGAGCTAAGTATACCCGAATATCCACTTAGAATTTCATACTTCTACGTCTCAGCAAAAGTTATCCTTAAAATACTTTGAAGAAAAAGGAATCACCCGTTTGGACATCGTGTTATCACTGTTATCAGGATATCAGTTATCAGAGCAAATTGTTTGGAAAACAAGGCCTCCGTTTAAATCAGATGAGCTTCCAAGTTCATCAGAGAAGATCGGACCAGTTTAAAGCGGAATGCAATTCGAAATAATGACCAAGTTACAATTAATACATGTCATTATCGGCGGCGCTCACCCTTCTTCGCGCGCGCGCGTGGGGCCGTATAAAACCTGCGCCCGCGCAGCGCACAGCACACAACCAGTCTTCGGCGGCGGCGGAGACTCGCAGCAACATGAAGTTCTTGGTGAGTCAGTGCAGTGAAGTGACAGTGACGGTTAAGATTTGAAAAGTGAAGTAAATTCAAAATGGCCACCGACAGGAAGCGTTCGATAAAAATGGATTCCTGGATCGGTGCTCCGAAATGACTGAAAAATACAGTCTAGGCAAAGGAATTCAAGCAAGACGCATTTTTAGGGATATGATAATGTTAAGTCATTTTTATTGACTAAAACTTTTTTAATTAAGTGTGAATTAGGTACCAAAAAGTTGTTTAAATCGCAACTGATCAACATTTAATTTGAAACAAATTGGTACATAAATAAGTGCTTATTTTTTAACCTGACGTATGATTCCTATAGACGCGTGGGTATGTGATGATGATGAGAGTAATTTACTTTTCACTTTCTAAGTCTCAAACCGAACTAGATTACACCATAGTATAAATTACGCTTAAGTGACTCATACTACTAACAGAAGCACTTGTTCACTTTGTATATATTTGTGTTAATTACACAAATATACAAAGTGAATTAAAAGATAAGAGTAGCAGAGCTGTTCGTGAATATTACTAATTAGCTTACTTTGGGTGTGTTAGGACTTAAAAGTTTCAAAATGATAGATAATACTCAATTTGTGAATTAGCATAAATTTTTATTCATTTTTAAATTGGCATTATGATTTGGCAGGAAGAATCGAGATTACCTAATATATTGCTTAATACCTACATAGCTTTATAATTATATAGTCATAACTATGGTGGGCGTTTGAGCGATTACATAATTTACTCGATCTAGATGTATGATAATTATTGTCTACCAAAACACGGACTCATGTCACGAAACCCAGATTTCATACCTAACTTTGTTAGATAACATAGAACTTTGCAGTGTAAAGTTTGTACGACATATAATTACTTATATATACTTATACTTAAAGTTATAATAACACATTAAACTTGGAACAAGAAAACAACATATATTAAAATTTTGAATCGATAATCAATGTCCTTAATGACTTTGTTACTGGACTAAACTGAAAAATAAGTGAGTCAGTAATTTCTTCCTGTAAATAAATTAGTGCGTAACAAATTAAGTAAATAATATTAGGTGTCTGCAATATTATTATGTCCTCTTAATACTCACTGGGTCAAATACAAAACTACAAATACAAATACAGACTATTCAAAAGTTAGGGGTTATAAAGCTTGATTTTATTATTTAATCCTTATCTACATTAACGGGTACCTACTCTTTTTCTATTGCATTTTCTGATAAAAAATCATTACTACATTTCCACAAGCTGTTAACTATTGACCTCAGGAAAGAAAAAGTGTGTGTTCAGCTGATCTGTAGAGCCAATTTTGTGTCTGACCCATCTATTAATATTCTGCTACATTACCGCCGAACGCAACCCCACTGTATATAGCAATTTCCCCCAGCAATCGTTCCGCCTGTCCCCTGGCGTCTCGCGACATGCACATACCCACACACCGTTTCCGCCGCAAATTAGACAAATTTGGGAGAAAGTGCATTGGAAATTCGGTAAAAGTTGATTGTATCCGCGTAATACACATTTGGTAGTAAAATCTTAAATAAAATTTGCATATTCAGATAAGAGGACTGTGCAAAATCTGTGCAAACACGGTCGCAAAGATCGGTCGAGTGGTAAAACCTTTTATTCAAACACTGAACTCTGATCTTGACCCATCTCACTTTAATTGAGAATAAGTACCTTCTTGTACTTACGGAAAAAAACAGTATATGTCCAGGCTACTAATATTTATAAATACGAATGTACAAAAGCAATTAAATTTGCGGAATTTAATGTATTTTGATTTAATCATTTATTCCACGTAATAATGATAACATATGAGAAATTTCCGTTTATGAATAAATAAAGCATCAATGCACATGCATTGATACATATAGCAGTGTAGCGTTTTTCAAATCAAATAATTATTTATTAGCTGAATTATCAATCGGCGTAATTGCTTGCAAAAATGCGAAGTTCATATCATTAGTAGACAAGCTTTCACTATTACCAATTACTTCATCGTAATTGTCGACATCAAACTATAGTTTTACCGTAACCATAAAGCAAGGGATATATGCGCAAAGTTGTATTTATATCGTTAAAGTCACTAGCGAAATGTTTTATCGCCACGATAAAACAGCTGATACTCTAATGTACGAGATTGTGTGCCGATATCCGTATTTGTAGTATACAGGATAGCGGCATATCGTGTAGACATTAACGTCCAAGCTACCTTTAATGCGATCGCATACAATTTCAAACATTAAGATATATCTCTGCTTTATAATTACTACGTATATAAAACGAGATACTTATCATGTATATTTGTTTTTGGGAGCTCCCGATGCTTACTCTGTAAACATGGCGCTTGCAACAGTGCCGAAATATCGCCAGCTCATAAAAACCAATATACATACTCGTTTTAAATAGTAATTATGTATAATGTAAATTATGTTAGCTTAAAATCTTATATATCTCTGGGCCTATACCACGAAAATCGAACGATTGCGGATTAGTATCACCGTCTCTGTCACACTTGCATATAGGAGTGACAAAGAGGTTTTTCGATGTTCGTGGTAGGCGTGCTGCTGCTTTATCGTAATAAACAACATTTGCGGTTGCAGATGACATCTAAAGAAAAGTAGAAAAGCGACCACTCACTCAACACTATCTGTAAATCATTAACTAAGTCACTATCTATTACGTACCTATACATTAAATGATAGGCAAAATGAGCTGACTAAATATAGATCATACGCGTAATATAGTTACGCAATTCATCCAACATGCTCGGCGAGCCGCTTACAATTACCAGTCAACGGCCGAGCGGCCTAATGACAGATAATTGTAATTGGTCGGTAATATTACGAGCGAAATAGATCATCGGAACATTGGTTATGTAGGTATGTTGATATTGGTTCACTGTTTACAATGTAAGTCAACTCAATAAGTACTTACATACTTAATCCTTATTGAGGTGTTCATCCAATAATATATTGCTAGGTCATTATTTTAATTTTTCAAATGGTAGTGACTATGTGAGTTATCATCTGAGTAAGATTTACTACATTAAAACATAAAAATGTGCTAGAATTAGCATTGTCGTAGCCATTTCTAGAGCTGAAATAATTTGATGAAACATAATCTGTTTTTTAAATGCGTTAAAAAATATAATTTCCAAAATAAACAGCCATTAAAAAAGGCAATAAATTGGCATTACATTAAATGCATCAACTAATTTGCTTTCTACGAGTGCTCTAGGCCATTATCACGAAAATCGAACGATTGCAGATTTGTATGTCCATCTCTGTCACACTTGCATATTAGAGTGGCAGAGATTTTTCGTCAATGCCAATTTCGATGTTTATTGTAGGAGTGCTGTTACTTTATCATATTTAGTTGCTCAGCAGTTCCGACTGTGTGTCTCATTAAAACTGCTCCAAATGATCCGTTACGTATCTCGTTGCTTTCCCTACATAGTAGCAATTAAACCGTCTAACAGATGTTAACTTTAATAAAAGTTTACTACCTTGAGTTAAGCCATTAAGGAAATGACGTAGGTAAACAATGAATATCTTAAGTACCACGTCTGAGCTTTACCATCATTAAAAGAAAGAAGCTAAAAATAAACCCGAGTCAAATTGATCGAGACTTTTAATTCCGTGCGTGTTCAAGTGTCGAAATTATTCCATCTGCCTTTAAATGTATTATGTAAAGTAACCTCGTTTTCATTAAGATTACATTCCGAACCAGTACCTACCTGTTTTAATTGCATCAATTATTCTGGTCATTCGGGGATTATGCGTTCATGTAATCGCCAGATCTTTAGGATAGGCCTTCTATAGACAAACACATCCTGTGTAATTATATTTTTAATCAGAACGAAACGGTTATCTAAGTAATTTGATAGAGCATTGTTTGAAAAGTAGGCTAATGCTCGCCTACTAAATCCTCTTAGAGCGCCGATACTTTATGGAACCAGATTTATTCAACGATTATTTCAAAAGTAAAAGTAAATTTTCCACGGGAGAAATATGTAGTTTCCAACTCGTTTTCATATCGTTGAAGGTTATGTAATGGCATTCAAGTCTTACGAGTGGAGATTAGTCGGGTAAAGGCACATAATTTACCCTGAGACGTGATACTTAGCGTTGGCATGACTCACAACAATCGTAACATTATATGCAATGAAACTACCTGACTAAATAAGTAGACAGGTATAGGTTAAGAATATTCGAGTAATTATTTTACGACATTGAATAACTAAGTGTAATCGTTCAATCTTCTAATATTTATACGTTTCTTAACAAATATATTTGCATAGCGTCTTTAAGATGTTAATATAGACATTAGACATAGCCACATAGGGGAAGTTACGCATAAATGATACCTTTGCGTTGCGCAACGGCTGTAAAGCTAACAATAGCTCTCATAGTTACAGCTTTTTAGCACCAACTAATTACTAGAGAAGATAAACAATTCCCATTCCACGCTCGACTTAAACGCGTGAACTTACTTCCTCGGTTTCCACTTTTACGATTACGACATACTTAACGACATGTTCACGTTTTAATGTCGTCATTTTGTCCGCAGGTTGTTTTAGTAGCCTCATTGGCCGTGGTGGCCTTTGCCAGCGAGGAGAAAGACGCAAAGAAACCAGCGGCAGCCGAAGACAAGAAACAGGAGAAGAGAGGAATCTACGACATTGGTCACTATGGTGGTGGCGAGGGATACAGCTTCGGCGGCCAGGAGAGCCACGACTTCGGCGGTCATGACTTCGGCGGACAAGGCCACGAATCTCACGGCCTAAGCTACGGACACGGTGGTCAATACGGCGGCTCCTACGACTCGTGGAAGCCCGTCGAGCACCACGGACATGAGCACCACGAGCACATCAAGCACGTCCAGGTGGTCAAGAAGGTCCCCGTCCCCTACACCGTCGAGAAACACGTGCCCTACACTGTTGAGAAGAAAGTGCCTTATGAAGTCAAGGTACACGTGCCCCAGCCCTACACAGTCGAGAAGAAAGTCCCGTTCACCGTCAAGGAATACGTCAAATACCCTGTGTACGTCCCCGAGCCCTACACCGTCGAGAAGAAGGTGCCTTATGAAGTCAAGGTCCCCGTCGACAAGCCCTACGAAGTCAAAGTGAAGGTCCCCACCCCTTACACCGTTGAGAAGAAGGTGCCCTATGAAGTCAAGGTCCCCGTGCCCCAGCCCTACACCGTTGAGAAGAAAGTCCCATACCCCGTCAAGTATGAAGTGAAAGTTCCCCAGCCCTACGAAGTCATCAAGAAGGTTCCCTATGAAGTGAAGGTCCCAGTCGACAAGCCCTACAACGTGTACGTGCCCAAGCCCTACCCCGTGACCGTCGAGAAGCCCTACCCCGTGACCGTCGAGAAGCACGTGCCCTACGAGGTCAAGGTCCCCGTCGACAGGCCTTACAAGGTCGAGGTCGAGAAGCCCTACCCCGTGCACGTGAAGGTCCCGGTGCCTAAGCCCTACGATGTGTACAAGAAGGTACCCTACACCGTCGAGAAGCAAGTGCCTTATGAAGTGAAAGTGCCCATCGACAAGCCGTACCCCGTGTACAAGGAGGTCCAAGTGCCCCTGGTGAAGGAGGTGCCGTACCCCGTGAAGGTGCACGTACCCGTGTACTTCAAGAAGGAGGTGGAGCACCACCACCACCAGCACCACGAGCCCCAGCACCACCACGAGAGCCACGGCTGGAACTAGGCAGCAGTACTACGTTAGGTCTCACACCAGTACCTTATTAGGCTAAGTTCGAAATGTGATCAATTAGTATTTGTAGTGTATATATGTTTGCAAAATTGCAATGGTGCTCGCTCGGCAAGGTTGTGATGAACCGGGAGACCGGTTCTGTCGGCTACAAGGCTTGCATGGACATGGGCATTAGAAGATGTTATCACCTCTATCGTATGCTAGAAACGAAGACACGTTCTTCTAATACTCATATCCGGCAACGCCTGTGAAATAAAGGCTATCTTTCCGCATAGAATTGTCCTACGATTCGCGGTAACCAGTTGTATTATAGTGATGTTATTACTTGTTTAGCTTTTTGTATGCTTTTGTTATGTATGAAAACTAATCAAAGTACTTTGTGCTTTGAATTGAGGCTGATTTATTAAAAAAATTAAATTAAAAAAAGGTTTTTTTTTCATCGCTCGAAGAGAGGTAATATAACTTTATTCCTAAAATTATAACTAATAAACACGATTTTTTTTAGTGGCCATACCATTGCTGACCAACAACAATTAAAAAGTACCTACGTAAAGAAATTAGAGGCAACATAGAATACTTACTCCCATACTCCCAATAGATGAGATACCTAATATTGGTATATTAATGGTTGTTGGTTGCGATTTGACAGGCATGTTTTTAATATCTGATTTCGTAGATACGAGTAATTATCAATGCTGCCAAACTCATTAGAATATTATAATCTATCAGATAAACAAATGAAGATAATTTGTCCCAAAAAATTAATGCAATCTGTCTCGACGAAAATACGAAAGTGTAGCGGAATTAAATAAATGGTGATGACACACGAAAGTAGGCTCTACTCGAATTTATTTGATTACGCATCGCCGTGACCATTGAAATGGTAACGTGGGCAAGAAAGCGAATAAACGTGTGGCCAATAAAAATACTTGAAACATACCCTAACATTATAATACAGTCGCTATCAGAAGCGGCCAAAGTGTTTAAAAGATATCTGCAGAAGCACTCTAAGGTCTTGGAAATAGAGGCGTTCTCAGATATATCTAATGGTAAATGTACAGTCACCTGCAATAGTGTCTTCCGCTATGAACGCCGCAGAGCCGTAAGAGCGTGTCACATAATTTTGAGGCCTTCATTACAGCAGAAAGTGTTATTGAAAACAATGAAATAGTTACCGAAATATTTGATCTAATCCACTTTACCATTGAAATGTCGATGTTCCCGATAGTAATTGCGCAAGAAATGTAATGGTATTCTCGCAACATTGATTACTCTTTTAGCCATGCAGTAATTGGTGCATTACGTGATCGGTGTATGTGTTTGCGCCTGCGCAACGCTTTATAAAACATTCTAATCTGGAAGGACGCATGCGCGGTGGAAAGGCATAAGTGTCAGCTGTTTTCCATTAAGCTACGTAAGGTAGCAGATTCTAGATGTTCTTTGACTGGAACACTGATTATTTGGATAGTAGATGAAGCATGTGAAACGACTCCAGGCTAGAATGGTTGCCATTTTATAGATCACGCCATGCGTCACTTTCGCACTTACATACTTACACACTTGTTAGAACGTAACAGCCATGGTGATAGTCTATAAAAACCTGACCGTAAAAGACTAAGCACTAACTTCTACGATAATTTAGTATTGATAGTGAAAACAATGGGTTATGATTTCAAGTGACGTTTCCTGCGTTACTTTCAAAAACTAAACTTACTGACAAAATAAACCAATTAACAATAACGACCTACCTCCTGAGGTGTTCCCTTTGCGATATGATATGGGGTTCTTCAAGAAACGAGTGTTCAGGGCTTTAAAAGGCTCAAAGGTCAACAACGCATGAGTGGCTCTTCCGATGTTGCTTATGTCCATGGGCGGCGATGACCGTTTCCCATCAGGCGGCTCGTCTGCTCGTTTGTTACCTTTCCCAAAAAAAAAATAGTACCTATATAATTATGAACGTAGTAACATAAATACTATGATGAGAATAGTCAATTTTGCTTTCTAGTTTAAATAAAAAATTACAGGGCCCAATTTCACCACGGCGACTGGTGCGACAATTGTCAGCATCATTATTACTGGTATTACAGTCTATGGGCTACGGGCGCCGCTTACTATTTTGCTGGTTGTATGCTTGTTTGCCGCCAACATGTTATTAATAAATGAAACATAATTATTACCATTAACACGTATACTATTGTGAAGAGCTAGAAACACGACATGTCACGAAATTCCGACACAGGATCATTCTCATGTCAAAAACTAATAGATCTCGTGACAATTGTAAAAAATTCACCACCAAGAAATTATCTATTTACTGACGATACTTTACGATTTTATTAAAATTATCGAAGTGGTGGCAAACAAGCACACAACCCGCGCGATGGTAAGCGGTTTCCGTAGCCTATGGACGCCTTTAACGCCAGTAATTCAGTCATTTTAGGATGTGAAATTGGGGCCTGGTCTTAAAAGTTGTCTAAACCTCATTTCAGTTGCGTCTTACTTTTGAGAACTGCGGTCATGTAATTACAATTATCAACAAAAACTGAGCTCTAATAGTAATCATGACATGTTTTAGTGTAAATTGGTACGGAATTCAATTTCACAGCGGCTTCTTTATGTGGTGACTGTGGGTCTGTAATTGCGGAGTCTGGGGGAGGTAGTTTGTGGCCTAGATGGCTTACGTTAGCATTATGAGATTTATGAGTATTATGACTGGAGTTCGTCGTTAATCACAGAGAGTATATAACAAACGTTCGTTCAACCAACATGTTGCCTGTTGAACAGGAAGATGCATGTTCTACTAACGTTAATCTGTTAGATTAATATTTTTTTGTTCCTTTGGCAGTGGAGACAACTGGGTGTTGGTGCACGAAGGCAATGGCCTTCTTTAAGGATCTCGGTGGTCACTTGCGGGAGAAGGGACATGATCCCCGCCCCGGGTCATTCCTGGCGCAAAGGCTTTCCATCGCAGTTTAGGGCGGAAAAACCGCAGTGAACGTGTTGGGCACTTTTGCGCCCGGAATGGTTCGAGGTGGGTTATATGACTCAGTATTTCATTGGCATGTCTGAATTGGTTTAGTTATTTTTTGTGCACCTAGTTGAATATTTTTTTAAATGACGAATTGAGAACCTCCTTGTTATTAAGTTTGATTAAAAATGACAATATGCATATAAACAGGTGTGAACATAAGTTCAAATAACATTGTATAATCATACATCTCAGTAAATAAACATTATGACTCATTATGAATTCGTGTTCGTATAAGTCGAAAATTACGAAGTTTATAAATACTTTATCTCCAATACCTTTTCTACAGCACATTTAGTGCAGGAGGTTCGAGGTGCAGATATAGATCTCGCGAGGCGCGTTGATGTCGTTTGTATGCAACAAGTAGTATTATACAGTATGGTTGGTCAGATGCAAAATTTATTGTATGGCGTTCAAAGCATTGGTATTTTTTGACTTTACTCAATTTACATATGTATGATTCATAAGGCTAGTAATAAATTCGCTCTGTGCCGCTGCCGCCCTGATACGTATAGGTTAGGTTAGGCACATAAGCTATATGACAGATGAGGTGTGTCAAAATAGTATGAACATATTGCCCTTAGATAAGCAAATGAACTGTCAAATTTATAATATAAGTGTTATTTTAAACGTCAAACTTCTATGAATTTATGACGTTTACTTAACACTTCAAAGTCTGTGCTATCAAAATCTGGGAAACAGCAGAGACGCAGTTTAGACATTTCAGTGAGCCTTCTGACTGAAATGTCTCCCTTGAAATGGTACGAAGGCGACTCTTTTTGTGATAACTTAATGGTTGTCATCACGTGCGCTTCCCGCACTCTGGGCTAGTACCACGAAAAATCGAACGATTGCGGATTTGCATCCCCATCTCTGTCACACTTGCATATTAGAGTGACAAAGAGGTTTTTCCGTCAATGCCAATTTTGAAGTTCGTGGTAGGCGTGCAGCACCTCTACCACGAACATCGAAAATTAGCATTTTTTTAATACAACGACAGTGACAAACAAGCATACAGCCCGCCTAGTGGTAAGCGGTTACCGTAGCCTATGGACGCCTGCAACTCCAGGGGTGTTACATGCGCGTTGCCGACCCTTTAAAAAAAGGAGGATTCGCTGTGTTGATAGCTAAAGGGGGAAGCTTCGCTCCGTGGATCCCTAGCTGGCAAGGCAACACAGTGAATCCTCTTGGAGCTCTGGCGACCTTACTCACCCACAGACGTTGCATAGCATTGACGGACTTCAATATGCAAGTGTGACAGGGATGGAGATACAAATCCGCAATCGTTCGATTTTCGTGGTATAGGCCTATGCACTATGCTCGTAAGTATTTAAATTGCAACCTTGACTCAGTTACATAATCAAACAATCACGCAAAGATCATATCACAAATACATTCAATTCAAATCATTACCGATCAACGGTATTATTCGCTCGCGCATCTTTTGAATTGAATGTCGATGCGCACGCGATGATTTAGCCGATATTCTGTTACATGCGTTGGGTCAGTAGACGCAGTAATGTTATGACATGGGTGACCTACTGACAATAATATAATTTGAATATGTATAGTATAATGTCAAGTATTTAGTAAACATGAATTTGGTACGTATTTAATAATGAGTTTAGCAATATGTCGCTTCTAATAAGAGTGTTGTAATTAAACTAGTCGGTAGTGACCCAGCCTTGGAAGCTAAAAGTCCTGGGTTCGAATCATGGTAAGGGCATTTATTAGGCTTTTTAGGGTCCGAACGGGGAGGGCGAAGGGGGAGAACGTCCGTCTGTACGTCCGTCCGTCTGTCACCAGGCTGTATCTCAAGAACCGTGATAGTTAAACGGTTGAAATTTTCACAGATTATGTCTTTCTATTGCCGCTATAACTACATATAAACTGTGGAACGAACTGTCACCAGCGGTATTTCCTGACTCATACGGCCTTTAAACCTTCAAGAAAAGAGTGTACTCCTATTTTAGATTTAAGGTAGGTAGAGTTAGGTAAGTTACGCTTACTGTATATATTTCGAAGATAAATGTTTTAAAATAAAAACTAAACTGAGGCCTTACCATGCGTGTGTTAGTCCTAACGCGATTCAGTTGACGACCTAAACTGAGTCTTTTCTATACAACTGGGGCCTTATCATGACGTCTTACCGCGATCCAGTTTAGGTTTAGTTTAGGCTCAGTTGTATGGAAGCGACTCAGTTTAGGTCGTCAACGTTTAGGTAAGGCCTCTGAACCTAAACTGAATCGCGTTAAGACGTCATGCTAAGGCCCCAGCACCCCTACCACGAACATCGAAAATTGCATTGACGAGAACACCTCTTTGTCATTCCAATATGCAAGTGTGACAGAGACACAACTCCGTAATCGATTTCCGTGGTATAGGTATCGAGGACGCTGGCAATATTTTCTCGCTGGATTGCTAGACTGATGTATTTCACATTAAAATGTTTTATTTAAATGCGTACTCTGACCAACACTGTTTGCAACATTTACAGTAAACACAAGTTGAAGCAACATCCGCGCAATGCGCTAAATGAAAAGCACATATAATAACCAAGTCACTGATTATCTGTCAATTGCTTCATCACTGTGCCATATTAGCTGAGGGTTTATCTTATATTTTGCATCTCTTTTGTTCAAATAAATAAGTGGGATAGAGAGTGAGATACACTGACCGCTGTAGGCTTCGTCGTTTAACTGGTGAGTATAATAATTACATGTTAAGGTAATTTGCCAGCGTTTTGCATGCGGTTTGTAGCCTGTGTGTAATTAGGGAATGTGATTTCGAATAGGGATGACGACTATTTAGGTTGAAAAACTATCATTCTAATTACTCCGTCAGTGAGATTGTCTAAAATTAGACACGTATTTTTTCCTTTTTCAATTTCACTAAAATTGACGAAGATAAAGAGCATCAAAGTTTCGGGGTGGGGGCTGGTGACGTCACTACTAATTAAGAATTGTACCGTCGTCATTTTTGATTTGACGAACAAAAGAAAAAATACGAAACAATATTTTTTAATAACCTAAAAGTAGTTCCAGAGGAAGTAGTCTCAGCACCGAACATCAACATTTTCAAAAATAAACTTGATAAACATAATAGGAAGAGACAAACCTAGATGAGGATATCTGGATACAGGCTTACATCAGTTGTCTTCAATTGCCTGCCTGAATTATATATAATAATAATAAGATGCACCCGTGAATGGGTTCTAGCAGGTGCACTACACAGCAAAATTCTCCAAAAGGCCTCTACGTGTTGGATCTGTATCCCCACGCAAGCCTACCAAAAGACCGGGATGTACAGGCCCGTGATCCGCAAAGGAGAAACAAATAATAATAAAAGTCTGAATTTTTTTTTGTCGTCTAGCCTATATTACGAGTATGTTAATATTTATGGGGAGTAGAGTAAAAGCGATGAATTTTACAAATTAAAATATGTGTCATTATCACCAGCTGCTGAGTGACCAACAATACGGTTTCCGTAGGGGTCGTTCGGCTGGTGATCTTTTAGTTTACCTGACACATTGCTGGGCACAGGCGATAGAGAGTAAAGGTGAGGCACTGGCAGTTAGTTTGGATGTAGCGAAGGCCTTCGATCGCGTTTGGCACAAAGCACTTCTTTCGAAACTTCCATGCTATGGGCTCCCCGGGAAATTATGCGAATGGGTCAGCAGTTTTCTAGCAGACAGAAGCATTAAGGTCCTAGTTGACGGTGAATGCTCAGACTCAATGTCTGTGAATGCTGGTGTCCCTCAAGGCTGTGTGCTATCACCCACGCTATTCCTCCTGCATATCAATGACATGTTGCAAACTAGCGGCATTCATTGTTATGCTGATGATAGTACGGGTGATGCCTCCTACACCGGCCGCGCCAATATTTCCCGGGAAAACGTCATTGAGAGCCGGAACAAACTTGTGTCCGAAATTGAGACCTCCCTAAAAGAAGTCTCAGATTGGGGTCGACTTAATTTGGTCCATTTTAACCCTACAAAGACACAGGTTTGCGCGTTCACCGCAAAAAAACTTCCGTTCGTCGCGTCACCTCGTTTTGAGAGCACTCCCCTATCTGCCACAGCCAGTATTGGAATCCTTGGCGTTGACATCTCGAGTGAAGTCCAGTTCCGCGGCCACCTAGAGGGTAAGGCCAAATTGGCCTCGAAGAAGCTCGGTGTGCTCAATAGATCGAGGCAGTATTTCACGCCGGCCCATCGCCTACAGCTTTATAAGGCGCAGGTTCGCCCGCATATGGAATACTGCTCTCATCTTTGGGCAGGGGCACCTAAGTACCAGCTTCTTCCTCTAGACCGCATCCAACGGAGAGCAGCTCGAATTGTCAACTGCCAACGTATTTCTGATCGGCTTGATCCCTTGGCGCTGCGTAGAGATGTGGCCTCACTCTGTATTTTCTATCGCATGTATTATGGGGAGTGTTCCGAGGAATTGTTCGGATTAATCCCTGCCGCTTCTTTCCGCCATCGCCCTACGCGACAATATTTCCACTCTCACCATTTAGATGGTTGGCAGTCCTCAACTGTGCGCTTTTCCCGAAACTTCCTGCCTCGCACAGCTAAACTGTGGAACGAACTGTCGCCAGCGGTGTTTCCGGACCGATACGACCTTCAAACCTTCAAGAAAAGAGCGTACTCCCACCTTAAAGGCCGGCAACGCACTTGCGACACCTCTGGTGTTGCGGGTGTCCATGGACGACGTTAATCGCTTACCATCAGGTGATTCGTTTGCTCGTTTGCCCCCTATAGCATAAAAAAAAAAAAAAAAAAAAAATGTGTCTATATGCTGCTTACCATGAGTTGTAAGTAGCCGGAGGCGATAGATACTGAGCATTTCTAAAGTATGTCCGTCTCGCTCCTGCCAGAATAGTAGTGGAAGCGAGACGGACATACTTTAGAAAACACATACACAGACATACTATAAGTAGCATAGCTACTGCTACGCTACTTACAACTCATGACTTACGACTCAACTACTTACACTAGTAGAAATGCTGGGATGGACCTCTGGCTTGAAGAAGACCGCGTAAATCTTCTTCTACGCGTCTTCACGGCTTATATCACGGCTCAAGGAACCTGGGGTCCGCTTTGGCAACTAATCCCAAGATTCGGCGTAGACGCTAGTTTTACGACAGCGACTGCCATAAGGAACCGCGAACCGGAAGGCGCAGCGTGGGTAGGCCCCCCGCAAGGTGGACTGATGACCTGGTGAAGGTCGCAGGAGTCCGCTGGATGCGGGTGGCGCAGGACCGGTCATAGTGGAAATCTTTGGGGGAGGCCTATGTCCAGCAGTGGACGTCTTTCGGCTGAAATGATGATGATGATGATGATGACTGCCATAATGATCTTCCAACCCATTAGTTCCGTTTTCTCACGATGTTTTCCTTCATTGAAACGTGATTGGTAAATATCAAATGATATTTCGTACATAAGTTCCGAAAAACTCATTGGTACGAGTCAGGGTTTGAACCCGCGACCTTCGGATTAAAAAAAAAATAGCAACTTGAAAAGGCTCAATGTGTCTGTTGCCATGATAGTATCTTCGGGTTTGGTACCTAATTCCCATTGACTAGCAGTCTAAATCGTCATTTTCTCAACGAAATTTCATTACTGCCGATAATATAGCCTGAATACATTAATTAATCTTGAAGAAAATACTTTTATACAGATTATTTAAGTCCCTTTTGTCAAATAAGAGCCACTTGCAACCACCCCCCGGCTAGCAAACTAACCCGGGGTTATGAGTTTATTTTAGATGAAATTTTGAAAATATCAATTCCATTACCGCCATACAGTCTATGAAAGAATGTTAACGCAATGGGAAAAAACCTTGGGACACTTTTTTTAGGGTTCCATATTCTCGTAATAGGATCGAAAGCCACACAAAAATTTGCCATCCAAAAAAAAGTTATGCACAACTTTGAAAAAAATGGCCCAATTAAGTCGCACCCCAGGTACATTTAATCTTTTAACTATTCTCGAGACAATAAGCCAAAATTACCACAATATCCAACTCCATTTTAACGAACTTACGCAAGACAAAACCGCCTTGCATTACTTGCAATAAATGCAAGGTCACCATATGGGTGAAATTAATCGTTATCCAGTTTTATTACAATCACTTGTGAAAGTTTCGTATATCTTTCAAAAATAGCGAATATTACTGCGATAGATCGCTTTAGCAATCGTAAACTAGATTAACGATTCGATAATATACATGGCGTAATATGTATAGAGGTTTAGTTCATTACAGATGTTGAACGGGAAGGGACGCGCGGACGGGACGGGACGGGAAAATCTGTCAATTTCTATAGAAAGCGTCACATCCGAGGGCTCCAAGCTATCACGTGATTCTTTCTATAGAAATTGTTTGAGTTTGAGTTTGCATTGTTTTACTCAAAGAGTACATCTGAATGTCTGCCAATTTAGCCCAGCTTGACAGTACTGGCTAACCACGAGGCGGTTTTGACCCCTATAGAAATTGTCTTGTCCCGTGCCAGTGTGAGTCTTCCTTAAAAGCTCGTTGATGTCGTTCGTTCCATAACAGGTGTAGGTATGTATATATCTTCCTCAATAAAATCGGAGGAGGTGATGCGTATTATATCCTGTGTGGATATGTGTAGTATTATGTGTTATATATAATCAATGAATAATGAATATTTTAGTTTTCTATGAAATTGTATAAATATAATTTGAAAAAGTCAACTAAAGTATGAATTATAAAGTATATATGTTTTATTTATTTTTATAAAACTTAGGCCCACTTGTCCCTGTAGTTAAGCGTTAACTCCGGGTTATCGGCTAACCCTGGGTGGTGCAAGTGTCAAAAGTTCCTTTTTTACCATAATATGGTTCTAAATAAGTACAGGGGACTTACCATGACGTCTTAACGCGATTCATTTGACGGCCTAACTGCGTCGTTCAAAGATTCAAAGATTCAAAGATTCAATAGTACATTACCTAACTAGTGCGGTAAAACAAAGAAAGGCCGAGATCGCAGATGTTTGCGACTCGAGCTGCAAGCGAGGGACGTAAATATGCGATCAAGGGCTTTATTTATTACCTCACGTGTTAGGTACATCATTTTATGCCTACACTTGGGCAGAAATCGGCTTTTTCCGTACGCGTAGCGTGCGGAAAAAGGCACTTTATGGCCAGGTGTGGCATAAAGTATTTATTTGCATCGAACACAGTATAGTGGGTCTTACAATTTAAATGGTTAAGTCCAGTGCATTCAACCTGCATGCAGGCGTGCAAACATTTGGAATAGCGTGCAATTTACAATTACTATATATACATATATTATTATGTCTTAATAATTATATTTACAATTATAAAAGTATGTCAAGATTATTTAAATTATAATTAATATGCATGAAACAATGTGTAAATTATGAACAAAAACCAAAAATAAAAATTAAATAAAAAATGTCAAAGAAAATCAATATTAATAATAATTTAAATAAGTATGTCAGCTATATTCTAAATATTCTTTTACACTGTAGAAGCAATGGTCTAGAAGCCAAGAAGTCAATTTATTCTTAAATCTATTGCCTTGCAGAAATTTTATGTCAACAGGTAATTTATTATATATATATATATAATTTATTATATATATTATACACATGTTAAAAGCATTTTTATCATAAATCATTTTATGAGCACGTGGCTTGTATAATAAATTCATAATGTCTTGTCGGGTCTGTCTGTCATTCATAATATCACCTCGTGTTTTGAATGAAGTTTGGTGGTTATTTACAAAAATGCATATATCTCTTATGTACAAACACGGTAATGGCAAAATATGCCATTGTTTAAATAGGGGGGCACATGGTGTTCCAGGACAAACATTACATATATGTATAAGAATTGAGAAATTGCGTTCGTGCTATAGCACGAACGCAATTTTTTTGAACTATAAATGCTCTTTCGACATCGACCGAGTTACCCCAGAGTACTAGGCCATATTCGTTTCCATACAACTGAGGCTAAAAATGTGTAAACAAGTCATGGTAGGGCTCCTGATAGGAATAAACAATCATCAATGGCATTTTAGATTTGATAGGGCATAAATAACACGGTGCCGTAACATTTGCACCCAACGATGGCGCTTTAGCTCATTTAGGCTCACGCTCGAGGCGAATATAGTTGAGCGATATTACAAAATTGACCGAAACAGTGATTTTCCGCGATCCATAAATATTAATAATAGGAAGTGTGCTAGCGGGTTAGACGGCCGGCGCGGCGTGCCATTCACGGTCCGACTCACACTTATTTAGAGTCAAACTACGTTATCTCTGCCGAGCAAAGGGACTATCAAACCTTAAAGTGTTATTTTAAACGTCAAACGTATATCATAATCTAGGAAACTTAGCATAGACTGACTCTACAAAGCTTTGAAAGCTGCTGTGCATAAATTATAGTGATGAAATACCGATTTCGTCATTCAATGGGACTTGTGATGTTTGAAATAGGAAATTCCCGTGAGTATAAGACATATTAATATACTTATTTGGGGTTACTTACGTCAATAATGGCGAAAATAGCTTGATATGATTCGGAACGGTCCGCTTCCCATAATCATGAGTGAAATGCGCTCGCGGCGATTGCTCTGGGCACACTTACTTGTCATGTACTTAATTTAGAAATAGTTGTATATATTCTTTATTTCGGATAATTCATAGTAACTAAATACATAATTAAATTATACCGTAAACTGGGGTTACTTTGGTTCTTGGGACAACATTGATCAGCGATTATTTGAGCTATAACAGCTTCGTTTTTTAATACAGTGTATTAAGAGTTTTATAGCATTTCAAAATAAATAGCTTACGGGTTACAAATCGATGAACAATGTTATTTATGGTACCAATTAAAAATAAACTATTACTACTAGGATATGTGATAAACTTATGTGTTACGGTTATTTTTCCTTCCCCAATTAAATTTGGTATTAGAATTTTTCTACCACTCTTTATGTGCTTGCCTGGATTTAATAATCTATGTCTTTTTTTTATACGTGTAAATTTCAGTAAAGGCGAAGGGTTACAATAACTATTTTCAATCTGCAACGACATTATTACTGAGTGCGTACTATGAGTTGCATTCGATTGCGACTGCAGCATTCGACAGTATCTCCGTCTCGCTCCTGCCAGGGTAGTGGTAGAAACGAGACGGACATACTTTCGAATACCGCAGTCGCAATCGAATGCAACTCATGGTACGCACAGTGAACAAGCTTATCAAATGCGTCGTAAAATTAGTAACTTAAGTCGTACAGTGAATGGCGCCTGTAGATCCAAGCTTCCACGTGTTACGAGACGCTTGCGCAACGCCGCAGCCGCCAGGTGTCATAATTAATGACTAAATTGATACGGGAATTATCTATTTGCGACGTTAATCTGCCAACTTTTCGGCTCAGTTCTTGACGTGCTGGTGTGCAAATATTGACTTGTTTTAATTAAACTTAACACGCATGCAATCTGGTATGACGCAGCGACATCCTTATAATTTGACCAAGGACCGGGTACCCTCAGATACCTACTGTTCCAAGCCTTCACACCCTAGATAACCGCTTACCATCTATCGGGCCGTACACTCGTTTACCAGAAACATCTTACCAGTCAAATATTATCATACGCCGGCCATATCATTAACTTGGCATGGTAACCACACATATAACAGTTAAATAACGATTTGCGGTGACTAACGGGTTCATAACACTATACTCAACGTAATATACTTACTAGAGTTATAATGCTCTCTTTTACGCTCGGCAAGACCCAGCAAGAGTAAAAGAGATACAGCACTAGACTGGTTCTCTGCGCGTACGCACCGTAACTGTTACCGCGTTTACGTCACCGCATAACTATATCAATAATTTAGACTAATTAATCATGACAAGTATTTTTGATTGCCACTGATAATTTTAATATTAATGGGTATTTTATGAGAATTACCGGAAGTGAAGTTAATCTAGTCTAGAATACGGGCTTAGGTATTTCTACCATAATCTATAAACACCAAAAATATTTCTTACATTTAAATATTTTGATATATAAACCCATGTTGAGCAAATGTATATATCTGCAATGGTTAACTTTACACAAAACGTCATTAGCTACATAATATGCTATTATTATACATGTTTTTTAATACTTCCTATTACAAAATCCTTGTCTTTATTATTTTCTGTCTTCTTTAATAGTAATACAGAATAAAAAATCCGCTCGGTGTACCCCGCAGATTTCATTAAATTGTCGAAAGGGTCTCTCTCTGCGTGTTGGCTTCGGCTCCACGTACACCGCCCAAAGGCCCGGAACACCATTGTTCCGTGATGGGAAAGACATACAGAATAATACATTTTAATAAAAAAAAATATATTTAGTGAATAATGAATAAAAATCGGTCGACTAGGATAGTTAATAAATACTACTACTAGGGTAAGTTCGTTAGCAAGGAGTTAAAAATAAAATAAAAATGTTTTGATTTATGTACAATAACAGATGAGGGTACAAATTCATATAACGAACCTCAAACTATCACTGTGTATTCATTGTGTAGTTTATTAAATAAGTATGCAGCCATATAAATGAATAAAGTAATGTAAACATTGCATAAGATTTATTAATGTTTTATTTCATGAAGGTGACCTACATGTCAATCAGAATTTTCCAGAACTAAAGGCGTACTCAAACGTTATATAATTCGAACCCGGGACTACAGATAACTAGGCACGGGAGGCTGTTAAATTTAACTAACTAACTTACTTACTATCGCAATCCAGCGCGGGAATGCTGCCTGCGTGCTGGGCCCCTTGCCCAAGGGGTCTAATTTATATAGGAAGGCGTGTAGCGACATCTACCGAAAGTGTTAAACACTTGTACGGCATCGATGTTCTAAGAAATCATCGATAATAATGCGCTACCCCATACTCCTACTTAACTTACTTAAAACTTACGCGATGGACCAAGTGGTGCTGACTTGACCGAATTCGTTCTCCTTTGTTATGTGCCAGGGGCTCGTACCAATGAGTTTTTCGGAACCTAGTACGAAATATCATTGGATTGTGAGGAGACCGGAGTAATTCCAATAAGGCCTAGTTCACCTTCTGCGTTGGAAGGTCAGGTGCTGCAGAGAGAGCTTCGTCACGCACCTACTCATCATATAATCCCTAGGAAGAAGGTGCCGCTTAGGAAGCTGTCTCTCCGCTTTTACCGCCTGCATCACTAGTTGTTTGTCCATCACCGTTATACCAACACTGCTGCCAGCGCCGTCCCAGTTAATGTATACGTGTTAAACACGCGTGTAATTGCCGAACTCATCGGTTCGGTAATCGATGCGTGATGATAACTTTGCGTAATACGGCGCTTGACACAAAAATTATGCGGTTTTTTCTAAGCGCATATGTAACGTGATACTGCAGTTTAATTGGTAATTATCTTATGCTTATACTAGGGGTTCTCCCCGAACTTAGTCTTCTGTAACTCAGGGTATTTTACTATCGCCATCTATGTTGTCCCTAAAGCAGCAGGTCTCATCTATTTGTCTTAGCACTAAGAACAAACTCAACGTGCGATCAATAAATGGACCTAAACCAGAATCAGTAATTACCGAGCAAAATTAACGGAACAGACACTTTTACCACGAATATCGAAAATTGGCATTGACGGGAAACCTCTTTGTCACTCCAATATGCAAGTGTCACAGAGATGGAGATACAAATCAGCAATCGTTCGATTTTTGCGTTATAGGCCCTGCTATGTCAGTGACAGTGACGCCTATACTGGCGTCACTGTCACTGACATAGCCTACAATACGAACAATAAAAATCGTAAGTTCTACTCCTCAAACTGAACCACTTTTATTCAACAACTTTTAAAAATGGTGTAATTTGTAGGTATTTACTTTTTCATACAAATGAAATAGTATTTTCAATGTACATTAACATTAGTCTGATGTCTGTTGTCATAGTACAAATAGGGCAAACTTTGCAGTAAATTGCGTCTTCTAAAAAACTTTGAAGTGTAATAAAAATCTAAATCCACGTTATCTTTAAAAGTCGCTGAACAAATGTTGTTCAGTATGAGGAGATAAAACCTACTATAAAGTTTATTGCTCCTATTGTAGGCCACATCCGGTATAATCTGCACTGCACGCCTACCACGAACATAGAAGATTGGCATTGACGGAAAAACCTCTGTGTCACTCTTACTCTAATATGCAAGTGTGACAGAGATGGAGATACAAATCCGCAATCGTTCGATTTTCATGGTACCTACGAGCCCTGAATTTTAGGAAGGCTATTTCGTACAGTCAGCCAGTTCAGGCCTTTGACTCGCCCATATTCGGTAAGTGACTAGAATGACACATAACGAAGTACTTATTGTAGCGCTGCGCACGCGCCGCGTCGATCAAGATCGGGAGAAAGCTCAGGATGGCATGTCTCTGGTCGTTGACTTGCAGTCTGCTAGATCCAGATCCGCATTTGACCCATACTAGGTAGGTAGGTTTGTGAGGCAGAGGTCTGAGTCAGTCGTCACAGTCATAGCCAGTGGTCACTACACACGCGGCGATAATTCTTTATTGCCCGCAAAAAGCCTGCAAATGGACATTTAGGTGTTATTATGGCGAAACTAAATATCGCGTCCATAATAAGTATTCAAGACGTGAGGCAAGCGCGTGCGAAGTCAAAACGAGAGCAACGCGAGATAGAAGCAGAGTAACAAACATATTACATAATAAGAAACCCACAAACAACTCATATGTAAATAAACCACCAATTTCTATTCTCAACTCTGAACCGTTGAAATAAAACACAGATTCGAAAGGGCGGCCAAGCGAGATACGATGCTTCGAAATTTAAATCGGGATAAGTAGAAATCTAAATAAAACAAAACAGTAGCAAGCACTTCATTTTAAATCATTGGGCAACTAGTTTGATTACTGCAGTTGTGTGAAATTGAACTTTATATGGTAGGCGATAACTTTCGATTTTCCTCGTTAGTGAAAAGTGAATTACAAAGAGGCGTTAGAGGAAAATCAGTTCATAAATGTGCGGAATAGAATTCATTTTCATATGTGTTTTTTGAATGATTGCATATCCGTGTATGGACATGTGAGCTACAAAAAGGTAAATTGGCGTACATGAAATTTAAAAAATGCAGTTTTTTATAGTAGCTTGTCATCGATTTAACTTGTTATTTTTTAAATTCATGGCTATTTCTACGCGTAAATGACAAGCCAACATTCGTAAAGAGCATCACGTTCTAAAGTTAGAATGGACTTTATACATAAAGTAATTAAGTTTAATATCATTTGTTTTCGGCAGTGGTCAGTTAGTCCGTCGAGTGGTGATAAGATCTCGCCTTGTCTTATCGACTCGCTTATCATACTTTCCATTTTAACTAACGGATTAGGATGCTTTAGCGTTAATTGACTGACATTGATTTGGCAATTGACACTGCTTTTCCGACTGGACTGGAATACACTGAACTGAACACAGTTATCCGAAAGGAACGTACTTACCTAGAAGCTAAGTAACTAATTTTCTCCCAATTAACCCCCCGTTGACCAAGCGTAGACACACGTTGAGGTCACATCCCTTTATCCCTTTATTCTCCCTTCAATTTATTTTTTATTTTATATAAGCCGAAAGTGTCCCACTGCTGGGCACACGCCTTTCTCCTTTCCTTCCGCCTATCCCGATCTTGACTCGTATTAATAATTTTTATATGATAGATGTGGTATGTGAATGTGATTGCTCTGCCGGACGCCATGCGCCAGGGCTGCAAAACTCAACACCGCCACCTATTGAGCATCTGAAGAACGAAGAGGGAACCTCGACATAAAATAAATAGGGATGTATACATTCCTCTAGCATATCAGGCGGGCCGTATGCTTGTTTGTCACCGTCGTAGTATAAAAAAAAAAAATATCAGACGGAATATCTGAACATTACCTAACATCCTGTATTATATCTTGAACTTTATGAGCCTTAGTCAAACTGCATCCATTCTCATTTCCTTATTTCTGTATAGGATCCACGTGCTTACGAATACTTATATTATATACTTACTGGTTTTAATTTTTTACGTGGCTATCTCAAACAATATGGTGATATGTGTGATGCCGGAATGACACAGTAAAATCGTTGTTACATTCATTAATTAAAATTTGGTTTGTCACTAAAAATCTACCTGTATAAGTACCTAATGTACCTACCAATCAAAGTAACAAATGCCCTTAAGATACCACTTATCGAATCATTTATATCTATCAACTTTATAGTTTTGAGTAAAGCTTGTTAAGGCTTTAAAATAATTAATACATATAAAGAAAATAATCTTCTATAATTTGTACCAGAATATTTAATCAGCTGTCAGAAGGAAAAAAACAAAATGGAGATAACCGTAACAAAAGCGTCTCAAAGCCGTTAGTTTCATTTGGCCATTGAGTAATAACTTCACGATAGGTCGATCAAATATAGATATTTAAAGTTTCGGATGGGTTCCCATACGCTATAAATCCGTTTGGGCATTCGTTGAACGAGAAGAAAGAAGTAACATTTTAACATATACCTGGGGCCCATTTCTCGGACGATATTAGACTAATATTATTAATCTGCGAACTGTCAAATCGTATGGCTTTCCATAGCAACAATCTAATAATATTAGTCTTATACCGTTCGAGATATGGGCCCCAGTTTATCTAGTTTTGGTAGCTAACCCAAATATATGTATAAACGTCGGATTGTCCACGTAGACTGGGAGAACTTTGCTCGCTTCTTTCGCTTGTTCAATATATTACCTATTTAAATTGTAGGTATGTACCTAATTAATTATTTCATATCTAATATATTTATACATAAAATTAAAAAAAAAAATACAACGGCTTTTTATTTATTTCAGCTAAAACAGCCGAGAATTGGACTACAAGTCTTTGTCAACAGAAACCAAAAATCACCTGACTTAACGAAACGGCTTGACACAATAAGAAGAAAACCCAGTCTCGTTACTTATCATACAAATTAATCAAATTGATAGGGTTGCCTCATTTGCCACGCGGGCGCACCATTTAGCACGACAAACTTATTTTGTACTTCCCACTACAAATAACCTGAGCATTTATTCCCGATACGCACCGCAAATGTAACTTGGTCGTTCAAAGGGCGGAAGTCAAAAGGGATGCTTACACAAATAAAATGTTTTATTGCTCCTAATATACAGATACAGGTGTATGGCCGTGTAATAAAAATAAAAATGATATCAAACATGTTGAGATATCTCTTTTAATTAATATCAAATGAAAGGAATTTGTTTATTTAGGCGGCCATTTGTAACGCGTAGAAAGTTGTTACATATTGTGACAAGTAGGTTATTTAGAAGTGGAAATGTACCTACGAAACATTTGATATTGCGATATTACGTATAAATAAAAGTTTACATAATAGTACATTGTGTATTAAGGGCAGTAAACAAGAAATTTAAGCAATTTATCATGGGCGGTACAAGAATTACGAAATCGTGCAAAAATTTTGTTCTTAAGTTGTCGTAGCCGCACATGGCAGAGAAAAGCACTATATCTGCCGAGGTACAGACACAGGGTGCGCCTGAGCTCAGCTATTCCGTTATGCCGGCTTCGGCAAGCATCTCCCAGTCAACCCCTTACTTTCCGTCCCTCGCTAATAATGTACTATTTCTATTCAGACCTATGTACATACATATTATAATAACATGCTAATTAGTCAATTTGTGCCAACGCATGTTCTGCCACTTTATGAGGCGTCCATAAGAGTTGTTAATGTTGTTATAGATGTTGTTGATTCCGTCGTTATCGTGCTACTGCAGCTGAAAAATGATGTGTTTAGTTGCTTGCAATGAGTTCTATGTATGTAACCGACGTCGATAGAAACGCCGCGATTCGATAGTATTTGTATCTTGCTCGTTCTTAACTGTAGGAACCGAGATGCAAACACCATCGAATTGCGCAGTCGCTCGACTACGGCTACGTCAAACTCATGGTAAGGACAAATAGCCGTATGTCGTTGCGTCGAGGATACCTGTCTAATCTGCAGAATACTCACACGCGAAACCTTAAGCTTAGTAGTAGGGGAGGCCAAGAGAGGATTCTTGGAGCACCTCCGGCGCGGCAGATTAATATATGGGGGACACCTAGGACCCTGTTAATTACCTCCGCCGCATATGAGTCCTTGATATGGGTTCGATATTGTCAAAAAAAGTATGGTAAAAATACACGTCCGCGTCAAATTAAGAAATAGTGGACTAATTACTTGTAAATGTCTATTTCAAAATTCTGACAATTTCAGGGAAACTGAAATCTTCAGATTTTTGAAAGGAATGGCAGGGAAAGGAGTGGCAGGGTCAATATTGTCAACAAACAAAACGTTACCTAGACTTACCAGAACGTGGTAGATTTATTTATTATTTTTAGGAAATTTTGCGCGACCTGGGTCATTACCATGACGTCCTAACGCGATTCAGTTTAGGTTCAGTTTAGGCTCAGTTGTATGGAAGCGACTCAGATTAGGTCGTCAACTGAATCACGTTAAGACGTCTGTACAGTCAACAACACAGCTGTGAATACAGCCAAAGTGCCAAAAATATGTATACACGGCCTTAATTCTCTGGCAATAAAGTTCTGTATACATATTTTGGCACTTTGGCTGTATTCACAGCTGTGTTGTTGACTGTACATCAATGCCTGACATGCTCGAGTACATATTTTTCCACGTAACATTTTTAACATTAAAAAAGTCTTTAGTTGCTTCTCCCACTACTAAAAAAGAAAACATTCTTCCTATAAACAAATCTTTCGATTCCAATAGGTCTCGACAACGCTCGAGTTACTACAAATTAGCATCTTCGCCTCCCCGTACTATAAGGGAACTGTAATTGGTTTGCCGTTTCGCATTCGATGTCTAGCTGAAACTGCGAGAACATACAGTTTCAGAACACATGCGTCACTCGCGGCGTCGGTCGCTATTAGCCCCTGGTCGCGCGACAAACTGCCGCGGCCCGATGTGGAGATAACGGGCACCTGTGGAGTTTCTTATAGCACTACGTATGAGTAGAAGTGCCACAAATGAACAATTAGGCGATGAAGTAGTTTATAGGGTATTATTTATTTATTTATTTATTTTAAACTTTATTGCACATTAACAAAAGTACAAAAGGCGGACTTAATGTATTGTATTTTATTCATTTTTTTTATACTATCATATACCTCATGGTAAGCGTTCACCGTAGCAATAGCAAGTCCAAGGGTGTTACATGCGCGTTGCCGGCCATTTAATAAAAAGGAGGATTCGCTGTGTTGACAGCTAAAGGGGCAAGCTTTGCTCCGTAGGTCCCCAGCTGTCAACACAGTGAATCCTCTTGGAGCTCTGGCGACCTTACTCACCAACAGAAACACAACACTGTGAGTAGGGTCTAGTGTTATTAAACTGCGGTTTTCTGTAAGGTGGAGGTACTTCCCCAGATGGGCTCTGCTCCAGATTTGAGCGAGACGACATTCGTTGTGCTGTGCCCTACCACACTAAACGATATGCATCCGCTGTTCATTTCGCCGCATATCACTTCCCAACCAACTTTTCGCCGATGCTTAACTTGGCAAACCATTATTTACCAAATTATTATTTGCCAACTTTCATTAGGCCAAATTTTCATTTGCCAACTAGGTTAGGTTGTATATGATAATATGCCAATGACACGTCTGCGAAATCTTGCAGTTGGCGAGTGAAAATTCGGCGAATTTAAATTCTGTGATAACTTGATTGGGAAGTGATATTCGGCTAAATGATTTTCGGGGATAATTTACAGAACCGTGACCAGAGACCGGATTACTATTTGCCGCCTGTATCCCTTCCTCCGTCCCCCACGTCGCTAATGAAAGCACAACTCATACGTGAGTACACATTCGGCGATCGCCCCAATAACACGAGATCGTATCGCGCCATCTATTAAGTTATATCGCCCCTATTAACGAAATGCCTAGTTAACAGCGCGTTTTTCTTCCAATTCGGTTTAAGCATGTTTAACTGTTACATTCAATTTAAAATGTGCAGACGTTTTCCCCGACTGGCAAGACAGGGTCTTTGGCGGGCTTTTGATGTATTGGGAAATGCTTGTTTGTGTTTTTAATAGGTAGAGGAGTAGATTATCTCATCATCGTTATCATTATCCCAGGCATCGATAAATATAGGGTATGGCTAGCTTAGCTGCAGATGAAGGTTTTAATAAGCCTTAACAGCATTTATTCGATAGGGGTTTACGCTTGGTTTTACAAGTTTTTGAGAAACAGATCCCAATTGAATGCCATTTTATATCGTCGATCCTATCATTTCGTTCTTGAAAACTTGTTACAACGTGGCATGATATACCTACAATCGGTGGTACCTTCAGTCAACCCTAGGCCACTGTAGGACTATGTCATAGTAACGCTATAAATCAGATTGTAAGAAGTCTCTTACTGCTTGTAATTTTGACATGGTTCTAGAGTGGCCCAGGATTCCGATTGGTTGACTCTACTTAGGCTACCGACTAGGATAAGAAGCTGTTTGTGCCTTCAAAATATAAAATGTTATTAGGCGCTGGAAGCATTTGCTATTCAAAACAGAGTAGGCGTTAGTGATTTTTTAAATGCAACTAAGCCTTGGTTATTTTAAACAAGAATAGTTATTAATATCTACGTAGCGTATGAGTACTAAAATATTTTTTATATAAATAATACTTTTGAACCTATCTTCTTATGCCTCAGGGTTGATTTTCTTTTGTACAATAAAGATTAAATAAATAGGTACAGGGGTATAGGGATAGGGTATAGGTACCTACATCGAGAATAGGATATCTTTAGACTATAATTGAAACTTAATAAGTTAAAGTCATTCTACCGAATACTTAGTTAAATATGACATCTAGTTAGGCAGTGATTCTTTATCTAGTACGCCGTCAAACAGATAAATCTATTTAATTTGTACGAATGACTTAATCTTTTATTTTATTTGTTATCAAATGCACCCTTAACTGACAACTTATTAATTAAGGGTGGTTAAGCAGTTTCCGCCCTCAACCCTTCAAGGGTTGTTCCGATAAAATCTCAATCGAAGTAGTATACGTTTAAGTGTCGTTTGATTCGAGGATTTTGAAGAATTTCTCGGTGCATTGGCTCTGTGGTATGTTTGTGAGAAACTGAGTTGATATTCTGTATGTCAAATTAAGATCCAATCTCTCGTTTGGTAAGGAGTCATCGATTGATCAACCGATCGCAAACACCAAAACTGTCATAAACTAAATATAAACCGTTAAGTAAATATTAAGTGAAAAAAAAAGCAAATACGAAAGCGCATCGAATTTAAGGTTCTATTGACATTTGTACCTTATACACATACATATTAATTTGTAAGTTCTCAATTATTGCTGATCCAATATATGATCTATATTCTTCAAATACGTGTAAGTAAACTAAATATTAGTACTTTCGTATTTTGTAAGTATACAAAAAGTTATATTTTTTTAATACTTTTACCTACTGTTTATATCTGGTTAATTTTAATAATACCTATCATAATATTACCTATTCAAAATAGTAATAATTTAATAAAAAAGAAAAATACTTTTTCTGCTCCAGCACTTCTATCTGTCAATTAGATGACTGACAACGATATTAAAAAAGTATACATTATAACGGTGTCTATGGTATTCCATAAGAACACTGCTCCTATGGATTTTCATACAATTTATGAGCACTGTTGTTGTTTTTTTTAATTTAATATAGTGGGCACAACATCTTCCCTATTCTGCCACTTTTCTAGATTTTGCTTTTTTCGCTATTTTAGCTGTCGTAGAAAAACTAGCGTAATAAACAGCTCATAATTGATTCTTATATGACTGTTGCATAAACTACTGTCATTTTTCATTTAATTTTCCGTCAAAACGCACTCGTCGCAATCCGTCTGAGAAATGTAATACATTTTATTTATGGGGTTTTTCTATGGACGTTTAAAAATTTCATACAAAATACGAAAAGACTTTTACCCCGACCTAATATTTTTATTTGGTCATCATAGGTAGTTCGAACTTATTTTAAGAGGCAGCCTCACCTATCCACAGGGGTGCGGCGATCACAAGCTTTAACTGACCACCTTCCTTTTTTATTCTTCTAAAAGGCGTGTAAATCTTTATGCTTCATTTAACGTATCCAATCTGAAAGAGCTTATGTCCATACCGTTAAAGAATTAAATACAAAACAGTATCTTAAGGGCGTATAATAAAATTTGACACTTTAAGCGGTGCCCTTTAATTCAGTTGATATCCCTAAAGATAGGGATTGGCGACGCTTAAAAAATGGCGACAACTTTTTAATCAATGGCGGGAATTGTCAAAGGTGTCTGGGCCTATACCACGAATATCGAACGATTGTGGAATGGTATCTCCATCTTTGTCACACTTGCATATTGGAGCGACAAAGAGGTTTTCCCGTCAATGCCAATTTTCGATGTTCGTGGTAGGCGTGCTGATAAGAAGCGGCTGTATTACCACGTGATCTTTTGAATGGGTTTACGGGCCATTACATTTGATAGATCGTAAATATTGATTTCATAAGCATAAATCACCGTTTAGGACGATATGTTAGCTAAATATGCTATGCTGGAGGTATTAAGTTGACATGAGATAAGATTTCGGCACATAATCATTTTTATAAAAATATTGGAAGGTTGGGAATACTTTAATCTAAATGATCTTTGTGAAAATTGGTTGTAACATACGTAAAAGAAATTATCAAACTTAGGGGAGTCGCTTAATCGTTCATTCAATTGAGACGTGAAATTGTACCATAATATTATTAGAAGCATTATTATTTATACATAATACCATATAAGTATTTAAAGTATTTATATGTTGGTTATAATATATAAGGGTATATAAAAGGGTATATAAATGTTGGTTAAATGTTGGTTAGGCGGTGTTATTTGTGAGTGAATTTTTAATATGACTGTAGAATTTTTCCACTAGTTAATTTATCTAATTCAACCTTCTATCTTGTTTTCCTTCTTTTTATTACATTCTAACTTTTGTGAGCCTGTGTGTACGTAGGTATAGGTGTTAGCATTAGTTTAATTGATTATCTTGTAACTATCTGCGAGATCCTGTAATAGGCTTTCTGAGTCCTATCTTGTTGAATACTGTAAATTTATCAGCTGTTGGTTCTCCATAAAATAAAACAATAAAACAACAATAAAACAATATGGTATTATGTATCAATAATCACCGAATAAATGTCTCTCCTTATAATGAATTGCGGATAATAAAGCATTCACACATTTTGCTTGAATATGTTTAGTAGGCGCTCGAAATTAAACTTCATTATAAAGAGTTTACATTCATTTCTTGTATATTCGAAAGTTATTATTCACATCCATATCACAAAGGCTGAATTATGAATGTAGTGAGCATTAGCCATTACTATCGTAATGGTAATATATTGTAGGTATTAAATGCAACTGTGGAATGAGCTATATGCATCCAGGGTTTACGGTAGCCATCTACCTCCATCTCCTCCTTTTTGCCACCGTCGTCGTGATAAAAAAAAAAACAATATTAAAACCGTATCAAGAAATCATCTGCCTGTTAAAAGTAAAAACAAGACATCTTAATTCCCTCGCGACATACCCCCCGCTGGTCTATGCGGAGGGACCCTCGGGGGTCGCAGTAAATCTAGTTTTTGCCGGGGTCTAAAAAACGGCTACCGTGGGCCACCGTGGCCCGCAAACAAAATGTTATCTGGGTTGATGACAAGTTGAAATCGGTGTTGAGGGCGGTGTGCAAAAAGTTATGTGGGCAATTAAAGGTGCATTACGTTACGAGGGCTGCTCTGAAACTTCTTAGCTGCTACTTCTGTTTTCATGCGAATTGAATATGATTTATACCAATTTACGGGATATTTTATTACTATTTATTAGCAAGAGATTTTTATGACTAATGCTAATGGTTTTATTTAGCGCGATTCTTTACTAAGACTTGTTTTGTATGGAGTTTTTAATTTGTTGCGGTATTTTTTAACTTTTTGCGACCTAATCTATAACCGGAAAAGTTGACATTGCATAGCTTATTTGAGAAAAATATTTTAGCAGGTAGGTATTATGTATTTAAATAAGCAATAAATTCGCTTATTTAGCTAGCTAAACTATTTTTAATTACAAAAAAATATGTTCGGCCTCAATCTCCTCTCCAGGGGGTACTACTGAAATTCTCGAACCTTTTAGATATGCTTTACGGTTATCTCCTGGCCTTTGTTTAATTTATGGTGATTCCGACGATTGGCAGACGTTTATTGGGTTTTATGTCCGGTAATAGGGCTCCCCGCAAGTGTTCACCTCTGTATGTTGGTCTAAATAACTCATCGATATGCTAGATTTTTTACCGTAAAAACAATATTATTTGTGTATCTCGCCATCTGATTATAATAATTACTTGGTGGCAATGGTGGCCTAAGATTGTAGTGTTTTTATGGTCTGTTGCCGACGTTGCCGTAGCTTTTACGTTTTGAAGGGAAAACGCGGTTGCTCACTAGACTGTGCGTGATGTGGGTGGCGGTCTTCGTAAGGTGGCTAGCAGGCGCTCCAAATTAATGATCATGAGAAATGCTATATCCATTGCCAACAAGCAGAGCCAAATCCATCCTGGATAATCAAATAAGTTATCAGTCCTAAATAACGTAAGTTGCAAGTCCTAAATCTTCTTCAGGTGCGTTTCCAACTACTTAACTATTCAGTGAAGGCTCGACAGTTTCACATGCTAAGAGAAGCAAAGAGATTCAAGGTTAATCCCGACCAATTCTTGTGTTTCACTTAAATACTCGTCTTCTTCTTTCGTGTCGAGGTTCCTAGATTGTTGACGCCCAAATAACAGCGATGTTGATGGTCCTGGCCGTTGGGTCCTTCAGGTCAAGTTAAAATCATCAAGAGCAAGTGACCCAGAGGTAGAAGCCCGGTAAGATAGTCAGACCAGGGGCCTTACCATGACCATCATAACGCGATTCAGTTTAGGTTCAGTATAGGCTCAGTTGTAACGAAGCGACTCAGTTGAGGTCGTCAACTGAATCGTGTGAAGACGTCATGGTAAGGCCCCTGGTCTCCGAACAGCTGGAGCTACTCATCAATGACGCCCTCCATCAGGCGACAAACCGGATCAGTTGGAGACAGACCACTGATATTACAGATCTCGTGAAAAGGAGTCACGATCCTCACTAATGGGGGAACGATTAGAAAGAGAGAACATTAAAATCGTAGTTACCACTCGTCACATCATCCCTAAACACTTATAACTCCGTAAACACAATAACAATGCACTCGAATAATCCATTTCCATTTAATTATCTGCCACGTATCACATGTTTAACCACAAGTGCTTCACCCTCATCGTAAACGACCATCATGAATAGCCTTTAACCGTTCATCGCCAAAAATATATACACATTAATCGCCTTATTACAACCGAATAAGGCACATAATTGTTTACATATTTGTGATAACAGCAGATACAGAGAGCAACGCTAACTGACTCTCCATAGACCTTATTTCCTTTCAATAGATACTACAAATGATCAATCAACAGTGTTGGCGACGGTTGTTTAAAGACTGCCCTTGTATGGCACCCCTCGACTTTACACGTTGGGGTGAGACCGCAGCGCTGTGATTCACCGTCCCAATTATGTGATTATTTATGTGTGACAAGTCATTTGGCTGTTGGTAAACATGTTATTCGACCGTTTTGCTGGGATCTCTTCCACTATGAACTTAGTTTGGGAAATTGAGAAAAACATAAACCTATTCGATTTCGATTATACTGCTTTACTTTCGATATTGTATTTAAGTAAGTTGCCATAAAATTTATGGGCCTACATACTTTGTTGTAAGTAACTAAATTATTATGTTAATTTGCCATACTTTTCAGAATTAAGCCCTTTTGATGTGAACTTTTGGAAATAAGCCGTTTTGTTGCGGCCTTATGAGAAATAAACCTATTTGAAAGGGATAACAGTTTACTGTGAAATTAAACGTAACTATTAAAATATGATCAGGCAGAATAACAATTGCATTCGACTTCGCCTCGATTTTCATTAACTGATAGGTATATAATATAATTATTAGGTACTTTTATCTAATATGGTTCTATACCCAGCCAACTTTGGTAACCTTATCCAATCTTCTCCAAACAGTTTTTTTTTAATTTATATTTTGTTTTCTATTCACTAAAAGTAACCGAGATGTCATATCTGTCGTCTCAATCAGCATTAGAATTTTACTTTGTTTTAATATTGTTTTAGGTTATTTTATTGCTTTCTTCAGTCTCATACTTGTAGCTATTGAAACCGTTTATTTCACAAGTAAATGTCTTGTGTGTCTTATTTTTCTCATACTATAAGAAAGATAGAAATAGGCCCTTTTGATCCGCACTTTAAAATTGGATTTTTTTTTAAAGGAACAGAAAAAACTTATTAGAACTTGAAACTCAAAGAATATATTTGATTGACTTTTCCGGCTTGACTTTTTAAGAAAACTATTGATATTCTGGCATTTTTGCCTCTTATTTTCTTCGCCATAACGTTACAATTGAAAATGTGTAGGAAATATTATTTTAATATTTTCTAGCGGCCCTAAATGTTTTAATTTAGCTGTTGTGTTATGTTACCGAATCAATATTTTTATTGGAATTGTTTACCTTCCTAAATATATTAATTAAGTACTTTTCTATTTTCAAATGAGTAGTTTTCAATTGGTATTCAACGATTAAATAATGTTCTATGTCCCACGGGTCCGACTACACTGGTGCGTTTGCCAGAGACAGATGTGTTGACAACCTGCCGCAGTGTGCCATTGTCATTAAATGGTGTTGCGATCTGCTTGCGGTGCGCAGGCGCGTGTAATGGATCGTATAATGTTATGGAGTCATCACAGTGCATGATCAATGGGAAGAGAATTAGCTAAACGTATGTCGTGTTTTGTTACTTTGAACTGTTTGATATTAGATGAATCAGTTTTAGAGTGCGTTTGTCAATACAAAAAAAACGGTTTTTGGAATGCATGTGAGTACCTTTATTTGATAACGAAATGCTTCTTTATTGAATCTATTCCTCAGTTATGCGTTCTACTTAGATTAAATAATATTAACATATTTAGGTACTTGCGGGAGTAAGAAGGGATTCCAACATACGATTATTTCTGTAGTCTTAATTTTATGTTTAGTAAACAATTAAATGGCTGTATGATACTTGTAGTTATTTTTAATTAACCTGTAGAATCAGTCTCTGCTTTTCCTAGATTTGGATAACACAGTAAACATCATAATTTCATAGAAGTTTGACGTTTAAAATAACACTTTTAATGTTGACAGTTCATTTGCTAGAAGAGATTACGTGGTTGGACTTTATTACTAGACTATTAAAAAGGCACGTGGTAAACTTTCAAGTTTCATTTATAAAATACATTTACAAATACATTTCAGCGAGGAAATGCTGCCAGCATTCTTGGGATCATGTCTAAGGGGCCTAAAAGAGGCTAAAGGGGCCGGGCGAGGCTGTTATTTTTTTAGTTTTATAGTTGTTTTTAAGTGAATTTAATTGTTTCTATTTTTTGTTTTCTTTGTTAAAGGTAGGTATTAATGTTGCCAATAAATATATATTATTAAAAAAAAACATTTAGTTGAATATAGTGCTCAAAGAATAACAGAATAAAATTGAGATCCTGATATTCCACAACATCCAATAATAGTAATATGACAATGTTTCTTTAACAAACTGACAATCCAAATGAACACAATAAAAGCAATTTACGCATGCGTCAACACATCACCCACTCCACCCTGCGCAAAAGCGCATCTAGTTTTTTGGCATCTCCTGGGAGTTTTATCATTTTAATTACCGCCCCTTCTTCCGAGCCGATAAGCTCGTTTGTCGGTTGATTGACAGCCGACTACGGCGACAACGGCCGACGACGGCCGACGAGGGTGCCACGCGGCCGAATTAACTTCGTGTTATCCTGATAGTTGTTATCTGTGGGTGCAGCTTACGAGAGATTAGGGTCCGACGTGGGAGACCCCTGATGTGCTAGGAGAGCGAAATATTTTAAGAAGCGAATTATAATAATGACATATAAAATAAAAATAAAATATGTTAATTTTGGTGACAATATTGAAGTCAAGGACAGATTTTGACAAAAATATTTTTATTTAATTTTCTACATTAAAATAGCTTGAAGGTAATAAAATAAAAAAGATATAAATTTAATAATTAATAAAATAATAAAAAATAAAAAGATATGAATTAAATTTATTATTTATCATATGTCGTTAAATATATGTCGCTGTGATAGGTAATCATTCTTGAATCCTGCTCAATGGATCAGATGATCAGGGTAACATCTTGGGGCTGGTGCAAACGAGGTGGAAGCGTAAGGAAACAGCTCATCGATTTTTTCACCCTTAAGAGGCCACAGTGGCCAAATTGTTATCATTCAGACGTCTAGATCTCAATATTGATAACAACTAGGTATCTGATATTCATACACATACAACTTCAACATATTTCCTTCAAACTGGTAAACGTGAAAACATGATTTTTAACAAAAGCCTCGATACTTTTATTTTTCAAACATAGGTCCTTTTTTACATGTTTTTGGTTAGAACGTCGAAACCCTTGAATTTATAAACATGATTCTTAGTTAAATAGTTAAGTAATAACTAGTTCTTAAATCTGGTAAAAGCTTTTATCTACAGAAATTGTAGTTAACGTGTAAACAGCAATTATCTGATTATGCCGTGTATTTTGACGCGCCCGCCTACTATCGCCTTTTCATGTTTCGCGTGCTCTTACAATTAGGTCTATCCCGCTCTATATCTGGTTTTCTTGCTCGCATATGTGGACTTTTAATACATTCGAAAAATATACATTCTTATAGCCGACATCTTATATGAGTAAAGTATAACCTACCTAGGTATGCATTATAGATATAAGAGAGAAGAAGGAACGAATTAGTGAATGTATGAAAATCCAATATTCTGTTGGGGTTGCCAACAGTCCGTAAGAAAAAAGAAATTACTGACCGTACGATTCCATTTTAGTAGATTTTTTGTCAAGAATAAGCTTTTACATAAATATTGACAATATTCGTATCGTTTTTAGCGCTAAAACTAAAAAAAAAAACTCTTTCGTATTCATTATTTTCACAAAATTGTAGCACGACATAGCGTCTAACTGGATCAAACAGCCAATAAAAAACCATGCTCGTAAAACACTGTCATCATACCAAGCATTAAAACCACTTGAACAGAACCCTCACCCCAGCCGCGCCATCAAACGTTTATATTTATAATAGTTTAATTCGGATTAGATAATGTCGAGCGGCCCACGGGTGGGCGCCGGCCGCGACCCTCGGCAGGTTCCACTGAAGGGTGTTCGTGTTTATCGGATTTACTCAAGTGCGTTTATTGTGCAATATTTGTTTAGGCGATTTACAATGTAAATTAAGAAAAAATCGCTACCTATTCTTATGAATAAAAGCTTTCAGTAAGCTGATATTATTAGAGTTTTTAACGTTTATTTACCTATGTGAAAATTAATTAATTAGACCTAATCCCTATTTGTCCCTCCGATGTTTTTATCCAATGTGCAACGGTATTACTTTTTAAATTATTTTTGTTTGCGCAATTTTTTGCAGTTACTGACAAATAAAATTAATGCATTTGTGGGAAGACACTGTGCAGGCATATCTGTGCAGTCTTCAAGTCGGTAACTGGCAAGAAGTTGCGCTTGCGCATGATCGGAGCAGATGGCGTGCTCTCGTTTCGGAGGCTAAGACGCTCCTGGCCCCTGAGCCAAATTAGTCAGTTAGAGAGTTTCTATCAAAAACTAATGTCATGTTTATATAATTTGTGAAACAATTGACTACTTATTTAACTTTGAAAACAACCAAAGCTTGTTTTATTGTTATTAAAAAACATTATAGGATGTTTCGTGAAAACGACAGGGTGTGAAAAATGTGAGTCCACTTGAGAATTAGCTATCGTTTTCGACCACCACTGATTTACAAAATTAATATTGAAAATAACAAATGATTTACTCATTTACACATTACTATAAAAATATAGGCTTTACCATTTCCACTTGCTATAAATTCAAGTGAAAACGCGACTTAAATAAAACGGTTTATGGACTTATCAATATTAATTTAAAAAAAATATGCGGGCTGGAAATATTTTCTGGACTACAAAAAGGTAGTAAAGGTAATCAATCTAACCAACATTAAAATTTGGCAAACAAGGCACCACATATCCTGCTTTCACATTGCGCTTTTTACGTAACCATCAACATAGTGGCCCGTATTGTCTAAACTTATGAATGTTATGAATAATGAGTCACTAAATTACTTATCTAATTTAGAATCCAGCCACGTACGGGATTCCTTAAAGCCGCGCTTCGGAATATTTCGGCAAAGTCCGGATGTTTTCGGGCGCTGTTCGCGCGTTTATTACGGATTGGACACGCGAGTCCCTGCCGGCGTAGCCGTCTTTGGACAAAGGGTAGGCTTATATGTATAGAAAAGGACTTTTCACATCACCTATTCATAAAACTACTATTTTAAACTTTGAACTTCTCTGAAGAAAAAAGAATTTCTAGTATAATACCAGTTAAGATGACGATTAGTTCGAAACAAAGTGTCTATTGCAAACAATTTCGCACGCAAGTTCCTTGATATCGAACGATATGAAAATTTAGGCCAACTCTAGATTGTCTCAGAATTAAAAAAAGCTATGGGTACGTGACAGCACTCAGAAAAGTTTTCATTCATGAAAGCCGTAATGGCTGTCGAAATATGCGGCTTGAACGCATCATGGAGAACTCATGATAATTAGGTATTATAACACCCGAGTTTTAATGCCTTCATTACAAACAGTCACAGACTACTAATTTATACCAGTTCTTGCCAGTTCCAGGTTTAGCCAACAAACGCTTAACTCTGGGTTAGTTTGGCAGACCCCGGTTGGGGGCCCTAAGTGTAGAATAAGAGTCATATTTAATAATTTAAACTCCTTCATGGTTTATGGTTTAAGAAATTTATTTCTCTAAAAAGAATATTACAATTCACTTATATAGAGAAATACAAACAATTAGCATACATTATTTACAAGTGCACGAAAATCATAAAATAACATTTTTTCCACATTTAAAACTAAAAACTAAAAAGCTATGATTATAATGCGGGTACACACATTTAATTTCATCACCTTTGCGGGTCGGGCATCACCTCGGGCATGCCCCAGCCGCGAAGGTGACAACAACTGTCTGTCCGACGATGACTGCCCGATACAGTCGAACATGTCACGCCTATTGTGATAAAAATACGTGCGTGTTAACCGTTGCAATTTAATAACAGTCATATTTCTTTCCCAGTCGGATATTCCAAATTCGTTGTCATACTGAGAGAAGAGGTAACGTTTCTGTGTAGTCGTAACTAAAGTTTCCTTCCACAACCTTCAGTCCATGCCGCAAATCATCCAAACGATATCAGGTAATGATTGATCAGCCTCTATTGAATAGGCCCCGCCTTAGCCTGGGGCAGCCGGCGTCCACACAAACGGAGACCATCACTCGGAACTCGTCACGGAATATGGTCACACCATGTTAGAGGTCAGCGGAAAAAGATTAATATGCTTGAAGAACACTCCTTTAATGATGTGATTATTTTTTAATTTGCCCAGAGGCCGAGATTTTAAAAATATAAAAAGAATACAATCATCATCTAGTGGTTTACCCTGAAAGTTTTTTAAAGGGTCCTTTTTTTTAAAGGGTTGGTAACGCGCATGTAACACCTCTGGTGTTGCAGGCGTCCATAGGCTACGGTGACCGCTTGCCATCAGGCGGGCCGTATGCTTGTTTGTCACCATCGTAGTTTTAAAAAAAATGTAGTAGGTCTATCTTTTAGGAATTATTCTTCATTTCAGAAACATGATTTGATTTGCCTTGACCAATTTTGTGATCTCATTTAACCACCTGCCTAGCGATGATCCGATCAACGATAGCTACTGCAGTTAGATAGCTAGAGTAATTTATTTAATAAGTTAACCGCTAACCTGGAGTTAAGCTAACAAATTGCATACAATAAAACGCTTAACTCCGGGTTTCGTGGATAACCTTGGGTGGTGCAAGTGGCCCTTAATGAATCATATAGTTTACCTACCTACCTAGTTACTATACCTACCTATCTATATAATAATCATTTATTTTCAAAATATATATACAGTAAGTGTAACTTACCTAGCTACATCTACCTCCCTTAAATCTAAAATAGGTCCTTCAGGCATTGTACCTAGGATGCTGGCGGCATTTCCTCG
Source organism: Lathronympha strigana (assembly GCA_949128165.1). NCBI lineage: Eukaryota > Metazoa > Arthropoda > Insecta > Lepidoptera > Tortricidae > Lathronympha > Lathronympha strigana. The sequence continues at coordinate 3,114,082 of OX421903.1, forward strand.
TTGTATCGCAATGCTGATACCTTGTGCGAGTAAGCCACCAGCTCTTCGGTCACCAGTAACATCAACCAGACCTAAATATTACCTACTATAAAGAAAAAGCCTATGTATTTTAAACCAGCCTCTTTCCTGCAAATACATACAATAAAGACGTTCTGTTATTGCTGCTGCTTGGAGTCCTCATTTACAACAACGAGCCTTTGTGTGACAGCCTTTACCGAACCCGAATCTACGGGCGACGCCACCCGTTCATTATGTCTTCTTTGATATAAGCAGCGACGTTTACTCGACCACCACCGCTTGTTGATTAAACGTCCTGCTTAATAATGCCCCGTACACATGTGCGTGTAGACAGAGCTTTGACCCATAGACTCCGTTCATGACGAACAGAAAATATATACCTCCGACCATTAATTAAAAAATCCTTAAAACTATTACATTTAAATATAAATAAAACTCATCAAATGAAACTTAAGCGCTAACTAAAATCTAACCTATCTAACACAAAATCATCATCATCATCATCATCATTTCAGCCGAAAGACGTCCACTGCTAGACATAGGCCTCCCCCAAAGATTTCCACAATGACCGGTCCTGCGCCACCCGCATCCAGCGGACTCCTGCGACCTTCACCAGGTCATCAGTCCACCTTGCGGGGGGCCTACCCACGCTGCGCCTTCCGGTACGCGGTCGCCACTCGAGAACCTTTCCGCCCCAACGGCCATCGGTTCTACGTGCAATGTGCCCCGCCCACTGCCAATTAAGTTTAGCGATTCGGAGAGCTATATCGGTTACTTTGGTTCTGCTGCGGATGGTCTCATTTCTGATACGATCTCGCAGAGAGACTCCTAGCATAGCTCTCTCCATCGCCCTTTGGGTGACTTTGAGCCTTCTTATGAGGCCCATTGTAAGCGACCACGTTTCAGTACCGTATGTCATCACTGGCAACACACACTGATCGAAGACTTTCGTCTCTAACACAAAATAATATATTCAAAAGTCAGCCATCCTACTCATCAAAAAACCCCAGCGTCACACGAGGCTTTGTCCCTAAGACACTTGCCGCATTGCCCCGCTGTATAGCTAAACTAAGCCTCTGCGCGAAATATGCCCCCGCCCCGCCCGAAGGTCGCCAGACACACCGACGAGCTTCTGGGATATCTCATTCACTAGCTGTTTGGTGTATGACGACCAAGGTCCAAACGTCTCAACGACAAGCGCCGCAAATACGTAATTATCTCGCAAAAAGGCATATTTGCGGCACTTGACGGTTTGAGCGTCGTCCGCGGCAGCACCCGGCTTCCCGGCCGAGCGCCGAATATGTGAAGGCGCCAGCGTATCAACGCACGTGACGTCCCACGCTAAGGGCCGTCCCAAAAACCACGGTACCAGCGTACAACCATCAGGCCTTTTACCGTCTGCTGCGGATAGACCCACCGGCTCCAGGGTCGCTGGTATAGAGCTAGACGGTGCCTAGAGCCCTACGGACAAGGTCGTTCAACGTATAGCGTGTCTGAACAAACGCCCGGCACTCGATTGACAACAGAGCCCATGGCGCCCAAAAACGTCCACCATCCCATCCCGTCTGACCATTGACTTATTAAAAGAAATAGACAAATAAAGCAGAACAAAAACGGCAAAATATGGGTCAGAATGACATTAGCGATCTCGCATTGACGATGATAGAAAACCATAAATGTTTCGTACGAAAAAGAGCTTACTGACGTACGCATTAAGTGTCAAATTCATACACAGAACTACCAACACTGTTAAAAGTATATAGGCTGTTGGCACTTATGGAACGTCACGTCACGTACCAACCAAGACTAGGTATATGAAAAAGAGTAGCAACTGCTGCACTTTTATGGCGTCATTTTTGGCGGCCGATTGGGTATCCAGTTCTTTTATCCTGTATCTATGCGTCTGACAATATCCGTACAAAGTCGCGTTTCGTCGAAATACAACGCGCGCTGTGGCTATCCCTTCTTTACTTACTATTGAGGGTAAGTTCAGTTACCTTATGTTAAGTATGTCTTACTGAAATAACTCAAGTTGTCTATTTGTGACAGCGCCGTTCAACAGTTGGACTGTTGCACGGCGCTTTCAGTCTTCAGTTTGATGAAGAGTTTTCGGACAGTTCTTGATCAGTATCTCAAGTCAATTACTTGGCTACGTCATTTTTAATTACACATAGATACGTACAGAACCCTAACCCCTAACTAGGGTTCCGTGCCTCAAAAGAAAAAAAAGGAGCCGTTATAAGATCACATTCTTATCCATCCGTCTGTCTGTCAATACCCTTTATCTCCGGAATGCGTACAGTGGGAAAGGTTGGACGCACGATCTGGATTGACTATTTATAAAGGTTGTATGGGTGTGGGGAACATCCTTTATGCCCCTCAACCCTTGGTGGGAGAGTCCGACTCGCACTTAGCCGGTTTTATTTATAAATAGATCGCGCTTACATTTATGGACTGCGATCCCTGTTATGCTCCGTCTAATAAGTAAGTGATCTGTGTAACAGTGGTCCCATTTGTCCCATCGTTTTGATATGAATGCCAAATGTGGAATTCGTGACCGTCGTCCGCGTTTGGAAATGTCTCTAAATGTTGGGTATTAACATTATGGAGCAACTTGGAGGTATCATTTTCAATTTTGTTGCCATCAGGAACTTTCATATCTTTCAATTTCAGTTTCAACCAAACATCGTCGTCAATTCAATTTTATGAGATCTGAATTATATTTCGTTTTTGTAAGCAGAAACGTCTATATGTCTTTATTACGAGTAAAGAACGCGTTAAATTATTAAGCAGATAAAATGTGTTTGATAAAAATAATAAAACTATATTAATTTTACACAATTGCAAAGCGTGGATTAAATCATTTATTATTTATAATAAATGTTTTGATTCATGTTTTTAAGTAGGCACACTACTATATATAAATTGAAAGAGATATCATATACTACAGACAAAGTGACCAAGGTCCCTGGTGAGCAGGGCTGGGATCGAACCAGCGACCTCCTGCTTCCCCGGCAGACGCCCTAACCACTGGGCACTGGGCCGTGATCGGGTAACCCGATTTCATTTATATGTACATAAAATATACAAAAAAAAAATACAAATCGTTTATTTCCTTGAACAAAACAATGAACATAAAATACAGAATTAGGCACTGACAAAGGAAAAAGGTATGGGCACAGCTTAGCTGGTTTTAAGCCCATCCAAGGTCAATCAAAGAGGGAGAAATTACAATTTAGGTATAATAAGGCAATGAATAGAACGAATGTAGGTACACGATAATTTTTATAAAAAGTAAAACTACAACTACTTACCAATTATTATAAAATATGTTTGTTTTATTTAACTAAAAAAGAATAATATTAATTTAACATTTTTAGAGTAGAAAAAAATAAGTCACTACCTTCCTCTCCTTTTTCTTTAATTATGTTTCTGTATAACGTCGACTGTTGTAGGTATATACTTTACAGTATACATGGTGCTACATAACCGCACTAGTGCGATAATGAGCAAGCACTTTGTGTGCCTACTCGTACGTCAAAAATTTAAAGAGCCATAAGTATGTGCTGTAAAACGTTCTACGATACACGTGCGAACAGGTAATTCGCAACTCGTGTCGATTTAAAACACTTTCTTCGATGGTGTTGTACTTTACCGCCACTTATTACGAATCCTATTTTTCGCACTTGTATTGTTTTATATGTTTTATCTACATATACTTAGTAATATACGATTTTAAGCTAACATGGTCATTTGAATTGTAACTAATATCAAAAACAGGATAATTACCATGTATTTTTGTTTTATTGAGCACCCGAAATTTCGACACTGTTGGAAGCGCCATGTTCACTATGAGCGCCATGTTTACTCCGTGAACATGGCGCTTGCAACAGTGTCGAAATATCGGGTGTTCAATATAACAAACATACATGGTAATAATCCCGTCTTAGATATTAAGTAGTTATAATATACAATTGTAAAGCACGAATCTAAAGGTTGACTGGTAGAGAATGCCTTATGGCATTAAGTCCGCCTTTTGTACATCAAGTTTTTTTCTTTTGTGCAATAAAGATTAAATAAATAAATAAATCAAATAATTTATTAAATTGTAATAAATGTTTTGACTCATGTTTTTTGTTTTTTTAAGTAGTCACACTATCGACCTATATAACTACTGGGCACTGGGCCGTGATCGGGTAGCCCAGTGGTTAGGGCGTCTGCCGCGAAAGCAGGATGTCGCTGGTTCGATCCCAGCCCTGCTCACCGGGGGCCTTGGTCACTTTTTCTGTAGTATATGACATCTCAATTTATAAATACAATATACTAAATAATTATTGGAATTCATAACGCAACAGGCACACGTCACCCGAACTTCGCCAGGAAGGTGCACCGAAATGTCGCGGCGGGCCAGTAATGAGAGGGCGCGTTCGGTAATGACGTAATTCCCGGCCGCCGCCGCCATCGCCACTTACGCCAAATTAATTTACACTGAGTTATTGCCGGTTACACCGGGAGCCTGCAGGAGTTATTGGCAGTGTGTGTAGTTGTGAGCATCGTCGCATCCATCAAGACGAAACCAGGGTCTACACCACAAAAATCGAACGACTGCGGATTTGTATCTCCATCTCTGTCACACTCGCATATTAGAGTGATAAAGAGGTTTTCTTGTCAATGCCAATTTTCGATGTTTGACCATTTTGATCTGTCAATTTCTAAAGAAAGCGTCATGTGACATCTGAGGGCTCCGAGCTATCACGTGATCTTTCTATAGAAATTGACTGATTTTCCCATCCCGCCCCGTCCCGTCTCGTGCTAGTCAGTCATCCTTTAAACTGTTGTTCAATATAGCCAACACTGAAACAGTATATTTCAGTCAGTTTGAAAAAAAAGTCGTAATTGCATTACGATGACACGATACCTACACTTTACTTAATATACTGGTAAGTACCCACTAAAATCGCAAAAAGTGTCAAGATGGAAGGTTGGGCCAGGGCCGAGAATCTCGATCTTTTTGGCACAGAGCCAAGACCGAGATCTGGGCTCGAATTTTGGCCGCGACTACCGAGACCGAGCCCATCTCGTTAGGACCGAGATCTCGGTCGGACCTTAAGCACACTATTCGTTATCTATCTTTATCTATACTATGATCAAATAAGCATATCGTGTTCTTACGTCCAAAACAACATAAATAAAACATGAAATATTTTGGAACATACATGAATAAAAATCAATGAAGACTCCTGGTCTTAAGTCCCGAAATTGTAATAAAGCCAAAACTTATAAAACTTTGGTTACAACATGTCATAAAATTAGGTCTAATTTTACCGCTACCTCGCACGCGCTATATGACGGGATATTACTTCTACATTGTATATTATTGTGCAAATTTTGGGAAAGTGCTTTAGTCGGCTCTTCATTAACTTGTAATCTTATACAATGAAGATTATCTCAAAAAAAAAACATGAGTACTTCATAAATTGATCTCATAGGTAAGTATACTTATATGTACAACGTGTCCCAATCCCAAAACTCAACGATAAGCCGGCAATTTACACACATTAGTAGTACTTACCTATGCCCTTATCAGGCGCTCATAATTGTTGCATCGGAATTTCAAATACAGAAGATAACCCACTCCACGTCTGTAGGTCTCCCATATTAGCCGTATGTATAATTACTTCGCGCATATCGACATGCCATAATCATAGGCGTCATAAAACATAACCCGCGACTCGCCTCGCCTTTTACTGCTGCCCTTTCAGTTCGCTCACCAATCAAAATATCCTCAGCGGAGAGCTTTTTACACGCCAGATCAAACTTCATACATTTTTCATACGGCAAAACCTGATTTTACCACGATACCTTTACCTGTACCTCAAACGAAGTTCTACTCTAACGCATTAGTATTAAGGCTTATAAGTGGTGTGTTATTATGTTTGTTTCTGTGTTTGAGTGCAATTAAAGCGCAGAAACGCACATCATTAGCGGATCGGCAATATTCCACGGTGTTCTTGCGCGGGCGCAGCGCGGGTCGCGGCGATGCGCGGGCGTGAGGAGGCTCGCTTAATTAATCGAACGGTGACAAGATCCGGACCATATATGGTTTGTCTAGACTATAGGGTTTGATTGTTGATTGGGTAAATTCTCTAGGATCCTAGCATATATTATAAATATCACAGACCTTAAAAATGCACAATAGGGAATGCGGAAAATTGGCCTGGAATATGACAGTTTTATAATAAGTTACCAAAATATATTAAAGAAAGTGAAAGTTTCAATATATTCAAATACAAATTAAAAGAATATGTAATTAAAAATATCTAACTCCGGCCCTGTAAACTTTGTGAAGTACCCACTCAAACTTTAAATTGTATTCATATCTTTTAACTAATGCTCGCTGTTTACCTTATGCATAAACGTGTAACTATATTTTCTCGTTTTAAGTGAAATGTAAATTTCTTTGAGAAAAATAAATTCTTTAACCATAATTATGCTATCATTAAATCATGCGAAAGTGCTCTGCCTACCGTTTTGGTAATTCGGACGTGAGTTTGTGTACTTATGCGTGCATGTATTTGTCTTTCATTAGTAAATAAGAAAATTCCAGTAAAAACTTCATGGAATTCCTTAAAAGTCAAATAATGTCTATTGAACAATACCGCGTCTATACTGGGAAACCGCATGGCACAAAACAATAATGCCATCGCCATATATTTCTACAGAAAAAGTATAAAATGTTCAAAAATGGAACGGACTTCGGTCATTCCGGCGCGAGCTGTGACCACTCCTCGCCAATCATATCTCGATATTTATGAGTTGGCATCAAGTCCGAGTCGAATCGAAAAACCAGAGAAATTCGCGTCCCAATACCGCTGATCCTTTTTATGTCTTCTTCCCGTCTCGCATTTTTCGAGCAAAACTGATTGTTTACCGGAAAAAATTACGCCTGTTAGTCGAAAAGGAGCACATAAATAAAAGATGTGGTCGTTGGAGAATTTTGATTCGGTGCTTTTTGCTCTCACAGAGTACCGATTGTGGAGCGAATCGATAAAAACGGAGCGATGTACGATTGAGAAAGGAACGTAGTGTCAAGTGTGGCTCGGGAGATTTATTTGAGGCGGATTACATGCTACGACATCGGCGGCTATCGTCAACGGGTGACTCACGACTTGGCAACTATTAATCGAACTTTGGTGCTTCATGACCATGCTTATCATTAGTTTTACGTAGCCACATTGACTTATTAAAAGACACACAAAGCAGAACAAAAATGTAAAAAAAATGTAGGTCAGAATGACATTAGCGAACTTGCATAACTGTTTGAAAAAACCATAAATGTTTCGTACGAAAAAGAGGTTTCTAACGTAAGCATTAAGTGTCAAATTCATACACATAAAGTTATATATGCTGTTGGCACTTCCGGAACGTAACGTTCCAAACAAGACTATATGAAAAAGAGTCTCAACTGCTGCACTGTTAAGGCGTCATTTTTGATGACTCATCATCGATCAGTCATCATCTTAACCCTGTGAAAACGAGTGCTGTAAAGGGCTCGAAACGTCATTGTGTTAATAAACGCGATTAATCCGTTCTAAATGAAATACCGTAGATCATAATTATTAATAGTTACACTATTGTATTAGGCTCGCCTGTAAAAATAGTTGTAAGTGTGGATAATAAATAAAATAAAATAAAATAAATAAAATAAAGTGTTTAATTTCAATATTAATTTTGGGATTCATATAGACTCGCATTTTAATGCCAATGATATCTGCGCTAGACATATTTTAACTTAAATTTATCTAACAACCTCTAAACCCAGTCGCCACGTGTAAAAGACCCCACAACCTCCTGGTTTTAGTTGTGAAATTTGAAGTGTTTTAATAAGCGGTAAATTCATTTATCCCAGTCGCCGTTACCTTATACGGCATAATTAGTAGCTGAGTCTACAGAGTTACTTGTGGGATCTAAAAATGTAAGGGCATTCCTGTACGTAGGATCGAGTTATACTGCCTGTAAAATGGAATGTCTTTTCATCGGTATAAGCAAAAGCAAAAAAAAACGGTTTGTTATAAATTAAACCTTCTAGTTAATAGTGTGACTGGCTATTTCTGCGACAATATTCGTATCACTTTATTTAAGCAATAGCGTATTTCATTTTAACTTGCGTGTTTTTACGTATTTTTAGCGTATTAACGTCGGAGGTTAGTTTTCAATGTTTTACCCGATTAAGCCCTGATTTAATAGGAGATTACGTACCGAGGCCAGTAAAGTTAGATATGTCTCAGACCTTGTGTAATTGTCGGCCGAAGCAAAGCTCGACGCAGTCGGCAAGCGGCGAATTTGTTTAGCGTAGCGGCTTGCCATTGCCTTCTTGCCGGTCGGAGGGCAGAAAATATTATTTGAAGTACTTATTTAAGTCTCAAGAGAGTTTTATAGTTAATCTGTATCAACCAGAAGAGACACATAGGCCTCCACACCATCTCACTATCACTATCGCTCGAATATCCAAGCGTAAAGGAGCAGATTCCTAAAATTTTAATTGTCAATGTATGCGATAGGTAGGCATTTAAATTTCGGTAGGGACAAGATTGACTCTGAGCCTGATTATTTGCTCCCAAATCATACGTCCATATTACACCGGTCCAAATTTTAATTGTCTTTAATTAGATCATTATGTCCATAACAATCCATGTCGATAAACATTGTTGAGATGTCGGCAGGTTCCAGGAGTCCAGTACAATTAGCAACTGTGGCTTGCCGTTCATTTTGGTACATACATATTTCACAACAATGTAACACAGGATCTCCGAGTTTTATCTCTCTGTCGCACTTGTAAATTAGTACCATGTGCGGGAGAAAGGCAAAACCTCCTTCATGGTTCCCGGAAGCTTAGGTTACAGTTAATGTTTAACTGTGGGTGTGTGTGTAGAATGGAGGGCGAAATATAATAATAAATATGCCATGATTAGGCATAATAATAATAATCTAAAAATTACTAATTATGGGCATTATCAAAAAAGTGTACAATTTCCTGTTTTTTTGAAAATATAGGAAGTTTTGGGTTTTTTATAACCAGAATCATGATTACTATTGATTTAAAAAAAGAAAAAGAGTGTCCCCTTGTTTCGTCGGTTTCGTAATACATTTTTCATACATTTTGTATGGGCCGTTACGAAACTGACAATTTTTTCGCTTGCACTTTTTTCTGAAAATGCCCCTATTTACATTGAAAAAGGTCAGCGGAGCAGAGGAGCTGTTACTTAATGCCCCTCTGCTCCGCTGACCTTTTACAATCTTTGCACATACTCTAAATGTCATACGTATAGGCGTGATTTCATGTTTGTATGTATGGCGTTTGATTTCCGTTTCAGCTTAAATAAAAATGCTTTTTGTATATCCGCCACTAGTTTTAAGAGACACAAATTAAAACTATGACCATCTCCGACCACCACCAGACTTTACAAATTGCATAAATTAAATTGGAACTCATCACAACAGGTGTAAAAATAAACACGTAAACTAACACTATCTAATTCATGCATTCCCAAAACATAACGGAAGGCAATCTAAAGTACCAAAAAAAAACCATCTCAAAAATCAATATTAATTTTTCGCCTTCTTTTGAACCAATTTGAACAATTTACTCAGAGTCGTATTCATACTGAGGTAGTTTTGCAACTATGAAGCGTAGGTTAGTGTTTTTAAGGGTGAATTTTGATGTGCTTTACAGTAAGATAAGAGGTTGTAAGAGTTAATGCTAGGTGGAAGATTTGGTAGGAAATTAGCGTGGTTTCCGGGAGTGTGTGCGCCCGCGCACGCTAGCACGCGACGTCTCGTGCGCGCGTCTAACACCTTTCGACTTCGACTGAACCAATTATTATGGTGGCCATAATTTAAGAATTTTAAGAAAACTTCTGTGGGGATTTCTCGAGGACTGTTGACAGAAGAATAAGGCTGTGTACCATTTAGTCCAGTTCGCGTAAAGTCAGAATTTTACAATGCCTAAGTGCCTCCCTAAACACTACTGGCGTTATTCATAAACGCCCTATTCTGTCAGTTTGACATTTACGTTCGTTAGAGAGAAGAAAATAAATAGCCTTGTCTAAAATGGGTTACTTTATGCTTTTGATATACAATCTACTATTAACTAAAACGTCTGTTAACTTTTTATGAATAACTGGGTATATCTGCACTAGCAGGGCTACTAGGCAGCGTATATGCTGCCTCGCACCAATCACTTCGAAACTTTTGTACGAAATATCATTTAATATTTATTCAAATCCAAACTTAAATACGACTACTAAGGGCAAAAACTAATAATTGCAATTGTTAAGGTGTCCACCGGTTGGTCACCGAGATGGCCATCATCTGCTTGACGCACGGTAATTTGCCGCGTCCCGGTCCCGCGAAACCGCAGCGTCGCCGCAAGTAAAATAAAGGAACAGGGGTAGTACCACGAAAATCGAACGTTTGCGGATTTATATGTCCATCTCTGTCACACTTGGATATTGGAGTGATAAAGAGGTTTTCCCGTCAATGCCAATTTTCGATTTTCGTAGTAGGCGTGCTGCTCCAATTTCGCCCGTGACGCGTGACGTGGACTGTCCAACCAATTTGGGGGCTTCGCGCCGTACGGCTGGGGTTGACGACATCTGACATTGTATTGTAAAATTGTCGCCTTAGGTGCATAACAATCGAGCAGAAAAATAGCTTGGTCAGTAAATAGGAAAGCCTTAGATCACAATATGTTTGTCGATTATACGAAAAAATTACACGAGATCTGAGACATTTCTTACTTAACAAACCTCATTGCAGTATATAATCAACTATTTTTTTAATCACGCGTAGAAAATATTGAACAGAGTGGAGAAAAGTACTGTTACAATTTCATTAGCTTTAATATGAAAACAATGGTTAAAACTCACGTATTTTTATCAACACATTCAACAACATTCACGTCTTTGGAAAAGTCTCGTATTTTGTATAGGTACTGTTAGCAGTCCTGTATGCAACTCATACTTACATTAAGTAGTTACCACGATCTCTTAGGATAAAGTATAGGGTACTTACGATTTTTTTTTCAAAGTGACGATATCTACAGTTATTTATTTTATTTAATTTTTAATGCGTAAGACAGAAAACTGTACACATGGCGGACTTAATGCCAAATGGCATTCTCAACCACCACCAGTCAACCATAGGGCTAAACAGAGACTTGGCTAAAGAGAGGGCTAAAGAGAGATTGGTGCTGGAAATAATTATTTTAAGGGAACAATAATCTGTAACAATGAATTCTAGTAACAAGGCTATAGCTACACATACAATTAAATATATTACATATATAATATTCAAATAAACTAATACATACTATTCATATATCTAACGGATGGAGAAAATTACGTATATTCCTCAGTAAGGAGATGGTGGCGGAGCAGTCGTTTGAAGACGGGTTTGCTTGGGGCTTGTCGAATAGGTAGAGGTAGCGAGTTCCAAAGAAGGATTGCCTGAACGGCGAAAGAGTTGGACATAAAATTTTCTAAATAAACTAAAAAAAAAAAAGAACGGTGAAAAGTATACGAGAGTTTGTCAAACTCTCGTATACTTTTCAAACTCAGTTTGAGTGATCGGGAGGAACGAAGTTCACAACCTGAACGGGGGGTGTCAAAAGAAAACTTGCTTTTAAGGTATTCTGGAGTAGAAGGCTCGAATAAGACAGAAAATAATAAACACAGTATACGAAGGGACCTACGGCGGCGGATAGAAAGCCAGTTTAGTTGGCGACGATAGGAAGACACGTGGTCGTATTTGCGAAGACCAAATATGAAGCGTATGCCACTATTGAGCAGACGGTCAAGCTCGTTGAGATACTCCTGTGAGATGTTAGTACAACACACATCAGCATAATCAAGGACTGGCAACACTAGAGCCTGTACAAGCAATTTTTTGGTACCCACTGGGAGAAAATTCTTGAACTTGTAGAGATAACGCAGCGTTCCAGAGACTTTCCGACAAATCTCAGAAACTTGGCCATTCCAAGAAAGACTTGTATTACATCCAACACAAGGCCAAGATCCCTAACTTGGTTAGATACTGGAATGATGGCACCATCAAAACAGATCGGCTCGACAGATACAGCATCAAGATTGGCGAGTTGCCGCTGACTACCCAAAATTATGGCCTGACACTTATGTTTGTAGTTTGTAGTTATGTAGATGAAATCGAAATAAAAAACCATTTTAGCTAAAATTTCCCCCAAAGACCAGACTTATTTATTTATTATTTATTTATTTATCTGCTATCTTGATCAGATCGCCTATCATAATACATTTTACTATTTGGCTATTTGCTATCGTGAATTTGATCCTACTTATGAACCCTACTGTGATGCAAGAACATGGCAGCAGCCGTGTGACAACAAGCACCCTTAGCATAACTTCTCAAAAGGTCAACTTTACATATATCTATCGCGCCAGAACCAGTAATAGGAGTCGACATTTTCACTTTTTTACGACGAAAATGGCGCCAAATTTTGAGAATTGGCATCCCTTCAAATCCACCACTTATCAGAGCTTAACTCTTTGAAAAGTGATCGGCGTTCTTCCAAACCTAGTTCCCCCGTTAACCCAACGGACGCCATGCGAAACCGGCCAACACGTCTACGTCAAAATATATCGATAACAAAGTATTTAAAGGAAACAGAAAAATAAGCTACCCGACCGAAATAGCGTGTCCAGCTTAAAGTGTGAACATAATGGTGGTAATCGATGAACAGATTCACGCTCACGCCATGAGGTAAATAATCAAAAACCGTAAACATCCACTTCTTAAAGTAGTTACGCGAGTCGTGTATTAGGTAATATCATGTACAATACGCCGACGAAAAAAAAGGCTAATATGAAATTTAAATTTTTGTACAACTCGGCGGTAAGAGCGTACAACTTTAAATCCTAAGGTTGCGGGTTCAAACCTCGGCTCGTGCCAATCGCTTTTCGGTGATGGAAAATATTGACCAGATAAATCCCGATAAGGCCAGGTACCACGAACATCGAACGATGGAAAATGTATCTCCTTCTCCGTCACACTTGCATATTGGATTGGAGTGATTAAGAGGTTTTTCCGTCCAATTTTCGATGTTCGTGGTCTGAAGGCCTAGTTTACCCTCTGGGTTGTTAGGCAGGTGACAATCGCTTTCGTAAAACTAGCAACTATACCAAATCTTGGGATTAGTTCAGGCTCTCTGAGTTGTGGTATAGGCCGAGAAAACGGTAGGAAGAAGAAGAAATTTCCACTTTTGTAATAAGTAATCGGTTAAGTGTTTGTCGACTATCTATTTATCTACTTGGTTAATTGGCCCTGAATTTCCCTTCAGGCCTTCTGCGGTGGCATGAGCCGAGCCGCACGCCGGTCGCGTGCCCGCCGCAGGCGCACCTCTCTACCTCAAAACTAAAAGGGCCCAACTCTCTCCATAACCTCATAAATATCATGCCGTTTTCCTTCCAACCGCCCAGAACCAACCTAATCGGTGCCGACCTAACCGCCGTTTACATTATTAAAAATAAACATTATTTAATTGCTTCTACTGAATTTTTGGCGACCTAAGTGCTTTTTAGAGACAAATTTGCTGCGATATTTTTATGGGTGTGGTCCTAAATTTTGAGAAAGTACGCCCTATCATTAAAATAATATATTGCAAATATCATAATTTCTCACCAACAAGAGTGCAATGCCTCTAGGCTAGGTACATACTTTCTGAATTTAAATTGAAAATCAAAATACCTAACGATTATAAAATAATGATTTCCTAGATAGCTCTCAATGTCTTTTGTAATTTGAAGTATTCAGAGCCATACTCATAATTAGTAAACATTCAGACTCTGAATCCAGATTATTTCTACATCTTTTTGTTGATACAAATCAAATTATTTAATTAAATATTTTGACTTGTTATTAAAGTAGTAACACAACTATATTACAGATTAGTTTTTTCCGAATCATTATGATCGCTATAATAGTACCTGCCTACAAAAGAGCGCACAAGTGACGAGCGTATCGACACATACAAAAAAGTAAACAAAAGTTACCCATCTAACTTGTCTCCCGCATCTAAAGTGATCCGACGCAGCCGATAAATCTGTCGCAATCTCATAAAATTACCGACTTTTATTTATGCCCTTAGCAAAAAGCCCCCGAACAGGTTACCTCACTTTCGGAATATTTATGAGTGAACGAATTTCGGACATGTATTCCCATGCCTTTAGCCGGCAGTTACTTTGGAAAACTCTTATGCTGTCAGACTTGCACATTCAAAATGAGACCTAGTGGCTTCAAACTTAAAGTTTATTTTACATATTTTGGAACAACGTTTTAAGAGGTTATTTTAAGTTTGGAAGGTTCGAGATGCGGCGCCTTGCGGCCATCGTAATTTATATTTTAATGAAATAAAATGTAGCAAAATGTGACTTAATCGGCCGCAGCGTTAGCGTCGACTGCAAGTGGATGATTTGACGCGCTTTAAAAGCGATTCTGTTTGCTTTCGTGATTAATTTGAATTTGAAATTTATGTGGAATCCATTATGAGGTAATCGATGGCGGACATTTTTCACGATACAATCGGTGGTACGTGGATTGAAAATCAAGGGTGCCATGGAATCTTTATAAATCGATATGCGATATCTAATTAGAAGAATCTCAAATGAAATATAAAATCATTTTACAGTTTTCAATAACAATTGATAAAAATTAGACGGATAAGTGACTATTAAAAAAAAAAACTATTCTCTTGATTTACCAAAACAGATTCTACATAATATTAATATTTTTGTACTTACTATCGGTAGGTATAGGTATAAGTATTTTGGGTTAAAAATTATACTCGTACCTAACTATAAATCATATAAATGTTTTACTTAATCATTTATCTAGTGTAATGTTTTGTAAATAAAATTTAATTAAGACCTTATTATTCTGTACAATATGCAATTATAGAATAGAATAGAAATCATTTATTTACAGACAACATATGGTCCAGACATTTCATTAAAATAAAATTAATAACAAAAACAATAATCCAATTACAATTATAAATAAATTAAAATTAAAATCCAATACTTATCAAATTAAACAATTAAAATTTAAAATACATAGTTAAAAAATTAAAATAAATTACACTTCAAAAATGTCAAAATTATTACCGTTATTTACTAAGTATTAGGCCGTACGTGAAGACTGATGCAGTGATTCACATACGGGCAGTCCAGCCGGTCCGCAATCATGGCCAGGACGCTGTTGTTATATAATTTATATAAATAAATAAAAATACCTACATGATTTACTTAGACAGATTAATGTTAAATAATTTAATATGAAATAAATTACATCACCTTAGCGTTGTTTCTCCAAAGCGCCTATGGCTGTGTTGAAACATCAAATTCGTGTTATTTATAGCAATCGACTAAACATATTGCGTTCAATCAAGTTATGAACATTACCCTGATAAAGTCATTGCGCAGGCGCGGCCCGCGGCGCGCGCAGATATCATCGGAATCAGAAGGTACATCATGCTGCGCAAAATGTGGGCGCAGACGCGACACTACGTCGACTCACAGATAACTTAATATCGCTGTCAATGGAAATTCCTACCAATATAAACAAACCACCATATTGATCGTTATAAACTTTTACGTTTTTAACGAAATCTCCAAGATTAACTTATTTATCTTATGTTTTGTATGTTACGATAATTTAATACGACCGTTTCACTAGTGAATGGTTTCAGACTTTCAGTGGTGTTTGATGAAGTAGTTTGAAAATACAAGGAGAAACAGTGACAAAACATGTGACGCCTTTTGTTTAAAACTCTGAATAAGTGTGTACCCCGCAAACTTGTGAATGGGCGATCCAAAAAATGTGAAAAAATCGAATGCAACTCATGGTAAGCACACTAGTGTACCATGAAACTATTCGTTCATTCGTCTATTTGCCTCTTTATTACTCAAATATGTGGGAGCAATAGAGAGGGGATAGACGAGCGAAGTGCTTCATGGTAGACCCTCTGGCTGCTTGCACCTGCCGCGTACTACCCGCCATTACCGCACCGACGACGCGTGCGCGTAATTTGGACGCTATTCCTACTAACCTACTACTCTTTTCCCAGTTCACAAACGGCCAGCGCTGTGTGCTTACCATGAGTTGTACGTAATCGTAGGTATTAGCGACTGCGCGTTTCTAAAATATGTCCCTCTAGCTCCTACCACTACTCTGGCTGGAGCGAGACGGACATGGGTGCCTTCAACTGCCCCGTAATACCCGCCATTACCGCACCGGCGACGCGTGCGCGTAATTTGGACGCTAATTCCTGCTAGGGCGTTCGTGAACTGGGCACAAAGTAGTAGGTTAGCAGAGCTAACCTACTACTTTGTGCCCAGTTCACAAACGCCCAGCACTGAGGGTCTACCACGAACATCGAAAATTGGCATTGACGGGAAAACCTCTTTGTCACTCTAACTAATATGCAAGTGTGGTGTGACCGAGATGGAGATACAAATCCGCAATCGTTCGATTTTCGTGGTATAGGCTCTGATCTTCCGTTGTCCATTCTGCATGGCATAGTCTATGCCCCGCGCCCTGGGTGCCTGCACCTGCCCCGTAATACCCGCCATTACCGCACCGGCGACGCGTGCGCGTAATTTGGACGCTAATTCCTGCTAACCTACTACTTTGTTTTATTAGCGATGTTAACTTGTCCATTATTTTAATAAGCACTGCGTGAGGCGCGGCTAGGTGATCGGTTGATTTACGTCATATTTTATGTGTCCCTAAATTGGCAACCAAAAACGTTATCTCAGTCCATCAGTCTGTTTGCCAATGGTGTTTTTTACGAGTGTTATACAGTGGCGTTCAAAAGTGCATTTTACTTTTGAACTCGACTGTACGTGCATACCTAAATTATAAATAATCACCTATTATGTATTTACTAAAACGGGAATTAATCGTGTATAGATTTTGAAAACAAACCTCCGACGTTTCAAGGGCGACGTTGCCCCCGTGGTCCCGGAGAAAGACTGGCTGAGGTTGACATCAACATCTTCTAGCTGCGCGGGTTTTACGAACTACCCGCACTTGGTCTTGATTATAAACTTGAATAATCACCTATGCAGTATTTTTTTCGCGCAAATGAATGAGCAAGAATAGCACGATAGGTTATATTCATATCTACTATATACTTAAACCTGCAATAACTTTAGTATCAAAATGTCCTCATGCAGATCATAATTATAAATATCTTTTGTATGAACATTTTTTCCATAACTTTTCAAATACTCAAAACAGTGCGAGTACACAAAACCCTACCCAGCATATTCATAATTCCGAGCCACTAAAGCCCGGATATAGTTTGCAAGTAGTGTAAACTAGCGATTACATCGCTCAATCCGAGCGAAAACGCGCGTGGCGATCGCTCGAGTAGAAAATCCTCTACGTTTTCGCACGCTCGCGCCCGCGACGCGCCCCGCCCGTCAGGCGCGAGGCGGGACACATACGATATCACTGACATAGGGTGCCCTCTATTTCAAACTCAATAGTACATTACATACCAAGGCCGTTTAAGTGGGAAATGGCTCGGATTCCATGTAATTGTCGGCCGAGGCGAAGCCGAGGTCGACTAACATGTGATCCGAGGCTTTCCCATTTACCGGCCGAGGTTTGTATACTATTTTTCAGTCCGACGGAGCCGGCAGGCGACAATTTAGTTTTGCGTAAAGTGGCGCTTACCGGCCGGAGGACTGAAAAAGCATTTATTGAAGTAGGCCAAAACTCAACACTTTTCAACGTCAGATTGAATATAAAAACAATACACAAAATTAACACTTAATTGTAGTAAACATGTCAAAATATAAAGAATAAAATTGAAATTGAAAAAAACAATAAATAACAATAACAATTACGACATAGACCAAAACCGACTCAGACAAAACGCGCACTTAAAATGTCATTTAGGCATTACGCGAAACAGAAGGCCTAGTACATAGATAAAGAAGGCCTAGATAGTGTGTCAGTATACCAGCAATGAAGTCACTTCAATGTTGAAAAAAATTCAACATTTGGACTGACGTCTATCAGTGCTCAAGGTCGTGTCATCGCAAAAACATCTCCCGGTTTTTATTATAAAATTAAGTAATAATGGTTGGTTGTGCAGTGATTGGGTGTTCGAACTTATCTTCCAACACAACCACAGCACGTAAGATCACATTCTACTCGTAAGTATTAAGTTTTATGTTATATTTTTACGTATTTATAAATGCAAAAAATTCAAACGCGATTGTATGAAAATATTGCCAGTACAATGATTATTTTTCCCTCCGATTGGGGCATAATAATTACGTTCGAAAATGTCTATATTTGCTAGTGTTTCGCTTACCTATTGTTATTTATATTTACATATTCGTTTCCAATTATAATATTTGTTACCAAGTCTTAACTTACCCACATTTGTTTTTTATCTAGCTAGTATTCATTTTAGGTTTCCAGTTGACGAGTATCTCGCCGCACGAATGGCTAGCGAAAATAAGGCTGAATAGAAATGACCAATTATGGAAACCGACTAAATATAGTAAAATTTGCTCTGATCATTTTGAAGATAAAAACAAATACCAGAACCAGACTAAAAAAAGGGTTCTGTGGAACCTAAAATTAGATTTGTTATTATAAATTCCAAACCTACGCAATTTAAAACAATTTAGTATTACTAAAATTAAATGCCTTAAATCCCTCTACTTAAGACGCGCAGGGTTTTCCTGGCAACATTATTTTCGTCCCTATGTGTGTGTCGCCGCGTGTAAATACGAGCGTCGCACGCACACATGAATTCACTTTTGGCTTCAACTTTGACGGTTTCGTAGTTTGACGTTAGGTCTCTAGGCCTAATACCTTTATGGCCTAGTATAAATTTTTACATGTCATATTTGACGTTTACTTCTCGACCGCGTTAGCGAATCGAGAGGTCAAAATATGAAAGTAGCCGAATGATTTATATAAACGGCAAACATAATTTGAACTCCCGATACGCTAACGCGATCGAAGAGTAAATGTCAAACACCTCAAGTAAAAATTTATACTAGGCCATCAGGCCGACTGCGTTTTAGCAGAGACTAAAGGAAAATTAACACCTTAATTTGTAGTTAACATGTCAAAGTATAAAGAATAAAATTGAAAAAAATAACAATGTCAACAGAAATTAAAATAACAAAATGACGAACGAATGAATGGATGAATGCTGAATTTCATAAGCTAAGACACCTTTAAACTTACCTAAACTACCTGAAAACAGTTTAAATTGTCCCTGGTCCGAGCCTCGCCCGAGATTCTCGAATGAGTGTGTACAGGGTTACATTCGGCCGAGAGTGTAGCGGCGCCATCACATCCGCTACATGAGGCGATTACAAACAATACAATAAGCGGATTGGGCGATTTATCAATTAAATGATATGGTGGGGTGTTTCAGAGGCGTTTTAGCTTGGTAATCTGATGGCTTTAGGCCTGGTTATCTGATACGTTGCGTTGTAAATGTCGCTCTTTTGTGCTATTTAAATAATACATAATTTGGTTGCTTATATCTCATCTAGCTAAAAGCGTGTGAAAAGCGAAATAGAATTTGTAACTTAACTTAAGTAAGTATCTCGGTTAAGATGGATTATTATTGGCAAAGTTTTTGCAGGTCCATGTCAATTTCCTAAATATTGAAATTAAACACTTTAAAACAGATTAATCGCGTTCTTGAAAGGTCGCGGAAAGTTCTTGAGTGGAGACCACGGACCGGAAAACGCAGCGTAGGACGTCCACCGACGAGGTGGACCGATGATCTGGTTAAAGCCGTGGGGTCACGGTGGATGCAGGTTGCTTCCAACCGTAACACGTGGAGATCCATGGGGGAGACCTATGTCCAACAGTGGGCGTACTACGGCTGATATGATGATGATGATGATGATGAAGATGATGACTGAGAGAATGAGAATTCTCCCCGCCAACTTGTGCAGACTAACTATTAATTGTAACTTTTTTTATTAATAAACGCGATTATTCCATTCTAACGTGTTACATTTCAATTAATAACAATCGCGGAAACAGAAGAGAATATTTGCTTAACATGCATATTTATCTTATTACAGTTATTACATTTAGTTAAGTTGAAATTAAGCTCGTCATAACATCACGTCTATCACTTCTGCAATCAGCCCCCAACCTGATCCCGACAGGATGTTACCACCAAAATTAAAGCAATAAACTGCCAGTACTTCAAAATAAAACAAATGCCTAACTTTCGTTCAATTTTCAACCCAAAATATCAGATACAAAGCCCATTTTGCGCTGAACACAGCGCATTTGATTTGATTGATATGGTGTTCTGATTTTGAAAAATTGGCGACAAAAATACCATTAAGTAATTTTCAAATAATGTTTGAAAGGTTTTATTGCATCAAAGACAGGATGCACTGAGTCATTCCCTGTTTGAAACAAGAAATAAATGATACTTGATTATTTTAATTTTATGAAAGTAGAGAGCATCAACCAAAGTGAATAAGAACAGTAATATTATACACAAATGATTTTGTACTGGAAATGTTTGACGTTATTACAACCTAAGCTGTTATTAGAATCGCAAATATGTTGTCTGTAGCATAAAATGCGCATTATGTAGATTGTGCTTGATTTAAATTAATTATGTTATATTTGTTTTGGGATGAGTTGAGTAAGCAAAAAAAAATATCTTCTCTAACATACGTATTTGATTAAAGAGGAAGAGGACAGGTAATTTCTCCATACAGACGTACTCGACAGTTTCCTCCTTGGTTTTTCAAGCTAGAGCCATGATTTTTTCAAAACAGTATTATACAGGGTGTCCCACGGCGATGCCACATGGTGGGAAAGTACCTTAAATATCGAAGATAGGATATTATGCTGAAAGAAGACTTTATTTTATTTTTAAAATTTGTATACATATTATTAATATCTGTGTCGCACTTTTGCTTTTTTTTAATATTTTCGTTTTTTAAATATTTTTTAACAAAAATATCAAAAAAGGCAAAACAGCCCGACACAGATAATAACAAAGTTATTCTGTTTTGAAAAAATGATTGCTCTAGCTTCAAAAACCCAAGAAGGAAACACTCGAGTACGTTTACAAAATTTGTATGGAGCGGTGACCCTGTCCTGTGGCCTCTTAATCATTCACCGTCAAAAAAACAAATAATACACATAGGTACATGCTGACCTCAGCCATTGGATATTCCCTGAAATCCCAAATAGTATTACATCTCAGTAATGCTCTAACTTAAAAAAAATATTAATACAAATGATAAAATATTTATTGTAGACATTGTATATTTATTATATTTCCTAACTACCATTTATTGTAATAAATGTTTACTAATTTATTTAATCAATACAAAATATTCATTTTTAACACGTCAAAAGGTAATTAAAATAACAACAAAATTAAAATTAGACTTAAACTACATATAAATTTAAATTCCTAAGCTACAAACCTAATCAAATAGCCCGCCCCGTACCATTCCGGGCGCAAAAGTGCCCAACACACTCGCTGCGTTTCCGCGTTGAACTGCGATGGATAACCTTTGCACCAGGAATGATCCGGAGCGGGGATCATATCCTTTCTCTCTCAAGCGACCTCCAATTTCTTTGAGGAACGCCTTTGCCTCTGTGCACCAACTACCAGACGTCTCTACAGCCAGCGGAACAAACAAAAAGCCACCCAAACACGCATACTTTTCCCGCTTTCTTAAAGCAGCGATCTCAGCAGCGGCCGCGGCCAATACTGAGGTACGACCGATGTGCGATGCAGCAAAAGTGCTAACGCATGTAGCGTCCCAAAGAAGGCACTTTCCCTTCTGCCATGGCACTAACGTCATACCGTCCGGCCTCTTACCATCCGACCGGCTAAGCC
Source organism: Lathronympha strigana (assembly GCA_949128165.1). Taxonomy (NCBI): domain Eukaryota; kingdom Metazoa; phylum Arthropoda; class Insecta; order Lepidoptera; family Tortricidae; genus Lathronympha; species Lathronympha strigana. Next base: position 3,136,061 of record OX421903.1, read on the forward strand.
CAGGGGGCTCGAGCAAACACGGCACACCCGCAGAGACAAGCGCCCTGCGAATTACGTCGTTTAAAGCGTGATGGCGTGGAAACCTTCCCGCACACCGCCGACAACTCAACGAGTGGTGGCCGTTACTCTCTACCATTGTGCCGCAGATGCATAAGTGAGGTACACACACATCGCAACCCAACCGGAGAGCCACTGCCACCCGCAACGAATCGTTGTCGAGAAGAGTACCCAAATGCGGGGAAGGCAGCGCATGCAGCCACGCACCCGACTCTGAACTCGATCCCGCGAGGAGTCTTGCCCTGTCAACCCCGACCGCTCTTCCCAACAAGTCCCCAAATACCCGCTTTACTCCAACTTCGTCCCACAACCGCTGAATATTCCGCTTCTCAGGCGGGGTTTCACCCGGATTGAGAGTCATCCAAGCCCCCAACGCATCGGCAGCATAAGGTACAGCAACCCTGTTACCATCTGAATTCAAAATTTGAGCAACAAGGCCCTCCACCCCACCCGCCGATGCCAAGAAAGCCGGCAGACTTACATCCCGTGCACGACGGACACCGAGACCACCACTCCGGATCGGCAATGAAGCAAGGTCCCACTGGTCCGGATCGAGGGAGACATTAATTAGCGATTCTATAGACTCTTTTAACACGTCGTCAAAAGAGTCCAAGAGCCCAGGATGAAGCCAAGTCGGTACCGTGCGGAGAAAATAGGTGAGCTTGGGAGTGGCGAAGCAAATCCGCAGCAAAACGAGTGCAACATGCGCCGACAGATCTTTCAATCTCTCCCGCACTGACAACAGAAGCTGCTTTCGAACCTCGAAGGCATCAGGGATACCATCAGAAAAGATTGGGGAGCCGAGGAGGCTAAAAGTCTGCGCTGACAGCTCCGTGAGACCGGGGAGCAAGTCGCTAAAACCGGAAAACGAGGACCGGGAATTGGCGCTACAAGCGAAGAACTCGCACTTTCCCGCGTTTACCTCCAAACCCAGGTCCCGAAAGCGTGGAAGAAGCGCAATCAGGTCTTGCTTCACGTCCTCTGGCCTACCCCCCAATGTACCGTCATCCAGGTACCAGATGTTCAAGGGCGAACGAAGCTCGGAAATCGCCTTCTGAATCCCCAGACTGAATACAAGGGGACCAAGAGGATCACCCTGCTGGGCGCCGACTCGCGAACTAATAAGTGAGCCGTTATAAAATAAAAAAGAAGGGGAAGCATAAACCTGAAAGAGATAAGGATAGAGTGAGGGCACTTTATCCTTAATTTCTGACAACAGCACATCTCGTTCAATTGAGTTAAAGGCATTCATAATATCCAGCTTAACTACCACGCATTCCGCATTATTGGGGTCATCTGAAAAGGCCCGCGTAGCATGGATAGCCGCTTCGCAGCCCAACTTTGTGCCAAAGCCCAACTGCGAGGGCCGGAGATAAGAGGCCATCTCCTCCCTTACAGCCCGGCACCCCAGTTTGGCCACCAAGCGCCTAAACGTGCTACCAATAGCAATTGGCCTTATACCCCCATCCTTTTTGGCCAGAGCACATAAAGACGCCCCATAAATATAGGGACAAACCTCTAGATTTAGTTGGCCACTTAATAGAAAGTTGCACAGCTTGGTCAAACTCTCCAGCAGCCGCAGCCCATTATCCCCTGCAGAACCCGATATCAGTTCTTTTAAATGCGCAGGCCTGATACCATCTAATCCCGCTGACGAACTACTACTGAAAGAGCCCACCGCTTGAGCCACATCCTCGGGTCTCACCGACAAAGCAGTAATGGAGTTATCAGGCTCCTGAGGAAGCACTAGCGGTCGAGAGGGAGCCGGGTGCTTTGACTGCAAAGCCGCAAGTGTCTCCGGGCCCGAAGGCGCCATGCCATCGTCCGACATAAGCACACGCACTGCCCCTCTGAGGTCACCCTCGAAGACCTTTGACTCCACCGTTTTCTTTAGTGAGGGTTGTCTCACAACCCCAGCACCCACACACTCGTTCACAAACCCTAAGGTGCAAGCCGAGTCAATATTCTTCTTCACTTTGGTTGTCAGATTGCCCGAGTCCGCAGTATCCGGCGTCTTAAACGCGGAATAAGCAAAGGACAACAAAGCAAACCACTCGGCTGCACCATTTGTGTCAACACACCTGTTCATGACATCGGCCATTTTGCCTGCAGCAAGGTTCCGTGCACCCTTAGGAATGTGCCGCAGCACCCGCACCGACTGCTTCAAACTTCAATTTATTTATATAATTTTCAATTAAAAATTTCCAATAATCAGCAATTAACAGAAACATACTGTATTTATACAATACCATTAAGTGACTTATCAAGTTATCACGTCAGAACGTCATTTCTTCTGTTAGAAGTGACATAAATTATTAAATAACAACGGTAATTGATTATCGAAAATCGATAGTTAAAAGACGAAGCAGGTTTCAATACTAGGAGGATTATATACCCCATGAGTTTTAAGAGTAGTAGTAGCATAGAGGCTGCTGCTCGAAACTTACAAATACTAATTTGGTGATTTCTTCGTAACAACTGCACCAATTGTTATGGTACTTTGTATACTGGTTCTAAACACCGTAAAATCAGTTGTGATGAACTTACAAGCGATGTATATACCTATGTTTGTTATTTCTCCGATTCCGTAGGTTGTCAGTGTCACAGTTTTTGCTGGCCTCTCTCTGACTTACTTCATCCAAGCAGCCAAATTAAATATATCGTTGTAATTTAATAGTCGGTATCAATGCACAACTTAACTTAGTCGCATATTTTAACAGTGAAATTTCAAATGTCGTAAGAGGCATGTTAGAAGGTTAGACTTACGATATTTGAAAAATCCACGACCAATTTCAAGGCCGCTCCAAACTGGTGACATTTGACAGTTATTGTACTACTTCCATTGTTTAGTTATTCTTCTGTGATGTAGTCTTGAGTGTTACTAGATTTTTTCGTTTGTCGGCGGCCATGGCCTAAGTACCGCTAGGTTTTTACAAAAAGGTTATTACCGAAAGGGAATTTAGCGCACTAGGGCCACCAGTCCCATTTAGGAGGCAGATGTTCATCAATCAAATACCGATGGGTTTTTACTACCAGATTAGCAGAAAATTATACCGCTTATCCAAAAGCTCATTTAGATTGAATCTTACTAATGATCCAATCACAATCACATGCTTATATCAATCAAAACGGAATTCAAATAATTACTTATTAGAGAGAGGTTATTCTGAACAGGATTACAGACCTTGATTGAAACAGTCAACCAATTGGAACCCTCTAGCAATATGTCATAGTGACGCTATAAATCAGGCTGTAAGAAATATCTTACGTCTTGTCATAAAAAAATATATATGTGAAACAATCATACACAAGTCGACCTACCCGTTGTACCATTGTAAGCTTAATAAGGCTTGTGGTGTCGGTACTAGACTATATAATATAATAGATAGATACATATAAATACATAGATAGTAAACATCCATAACTCAGGAACAAATATTCGTGATAAACACACAAATGAATGCCCTGACCAGCCACTCGGTGGCCATCGTGTTTACCCTAAAGAATAACCTACACGCTTTCCATTCAGAATAAGGCTTTTGTGCATATTTCGAACGCTAACAAGCTCTTATGGCTTATGGCGCCTCTACACTCTCGGCCGACTCAGCTAATCTAACTATCGAGATGCAATATGAGAGCGATCTCGTTCAATATTGCCGAACACGCGAAATAATAGTTGATAATGTAGGTTACCCTTCCGCAAAGATTGTCACTACTTAGATTGTGAGATTAGCGCGACATGTCTTTGGTTCAATTAGCAAAGTCACAATATGGGTCGGTAGTTGAGAATCCAGTGATCTCGGATACGAACGTAGAAATTCTCACATCTCTGATGGCTGGAGCAGTATGCGTTGTCTCGCTTTCTGTCCTGCTCCGCGCGCGCTCAGTACTCTCCAGGCGGCGATGGGAACGCATTTTTGTTCTATAAGCGTTTACCATGTTTGAATTTCCCATACAAAGTTTGACCCCTCTTTTCTAAACTCTCTCTGGTCTGAGCCTCGCCCGAGGTTCTCCAATAAGTGTACAGGGGTTGCATTCGCCCGAGACATTCGGCCGAGAGTGTAGAGGCGCCATTAAAATTAACATTGGACGCATACCTATTTGACAGGTGGAATATGATGCCTCGTTTTTTGCTAGGACGTACATTGAAGTGAAGTGGAATTCTCTCCTGGGCCGAATTAAGTCATACACCTAATTTCTAACTTACAATCTTTTGATTTGAAGTTCGGGGGCTTGGTTAATTATTTGAGAAAAAGTCCAGTGAGCAATTACACACATATTTGTGTAATCTTAATTGCTTAAAGGAATACTTATCGTACACAGTGCCAAAAAATATTTGACAAGTCTTTTACAAGAACATTGATTGAAAAACCGAACTTGGATTTGCAATTAGAGATCAATTTGAACTGGGAAATTTCGACATCCAGAAGTCGGGGGTTAATAATTATAGTTGATTAACTTAAGCCCAATTGCACCACCCAGAGTAAGCCGCTAACACGGAATTGAGCTGTCAAATTCCATACAAAAAATCGCTTAACTCCGGGTGATATGGCTATCCGCGGGTTAAGTGGACCATTATAATTTTTTCGTTAATATAAATCAGATTTGTTACCTAAATATTCTCGGGTCAGGGGCGTCTTGCCTGTTACAGAGATGCATTATAAAAAAAATCGCCAGTATGCGTTGTGATCAGGTGGTCTAGTAGTATGGCGTTAGCAGCGTAAGCTGAAGACCCGAGTTCGGTCCTCAGCTTGGCTTCCGAAGTTTTTGTCTTTTTCCATAGTATATGACAACTATTTTCAATTTTTAAAAATTAATATCCAAATATGTGCACTAATTTGTTTTTCACATTCTTTAAACGCCATACTATCCAATGTACTAAGGTATAGTATGTTAAAATCAGTGAGTAGGTAGGTTGTATAAGTATACAAGACCAAAAAAAAGTTTTGTTGCGATTTTTTTTCCGAAGCAGGATTTTCTGTCCAGGCGACCTGCTTCATACATTTTATACATTTTCCTATCAGACCACGATACTTACGATATTCGAAGGGAGATATAGGCGTGTGACGCACGGACAAGGTTCCAACTGTTTTTGTCTTTGACCATGAGTTAAGCTACTGTTACACATGCTCATTACTAGCATGCTTTGTGTTTATTAGCATGCTAATTAGCAAGAGGGGATGGGAGCGGGGCCCCTCTACTTCCCCGCTTGCTAATAAACATGCTATTAATGAGCATGTGTAACAGTACCATTAGTCGTTTCGTCTATCCGCGCGCGACATACGAACACACGCGTTGAAAAGTGCATGGGCAATTTATAAATGAGTTCATTGAACTGAACGCGACAGTACATACTGGTCTCTAAAAATTCACGTGGTGTCTGTATCTTTCCAAAAATAAATAGTTTGTCGTGCTCCTACGAGTTATTATTGCGAAACACCTACATTATCTTAAAGGATGACTCACACTAGGACGGGACGGGACGGGACGATCTGTCAACGTCTATATTGTCTATAGAAAGAATCACGTGATAGCTAGGAGCCCTTGGCCTATACCATGAAAATCGAACGATTGCGGAATGGTATCTCCATCTTTGTTACACTTGTATAATGGAGTGACAAAGAGGGTTTTCGATGAATATTCGATGTTCGTGGTAGGCGTGCAGGGATGTCACGTGACGTTTTCTATAGAAACTGACAGATCGTCCCATCCCCGTTCTACAGTGAGTCATCCCTAACCCAAGATGTATTAAATCAACAACAATAATTATGTGAACCTCGTTTTATATCAAGCGAAATCATTTCATATCATCCGGCATTCTCAACTTTATAAACATTATAAAACAGTCATGCATAAACTTGTTAGATGCATTCTATTGAATTAAATTCGTTAAAGTCCATAAGTTGCTATTTCAAAAACACCCGGTTTAAAAGGTGTTCCGTCCTAATATCATTTCTTAGGCGCGTGCGGGCGGCAGAAACTTACATAAAAAAACTGACATAAAAACATAATGTGACATAAAAACTTACGGAAAAAGCCACTAATGCGCTTTGACAGTTAAACCGTGTAGGTCGGTTAATTAAAAGAATATTAGTTTTACCCCAATGACTAGAAACTTTTATCGGTTGTTTCTAAATGTTTTTTTTAGGGTTAGGTTATAGATATAGGGGCGTTTTTAATTTTTGTAGTAAAAAATCATTTTTGTATCATTGTAAATTTTCATTTGTCTTCTACTCAAAATTGCGAGCTCTTTCAATCCTAATAGGAGATAAAAGTGTATTTTGCCAATTTTTTTGCGCAATGGAAAGTTTGTAAAATGTATGCAAAATTTAGCACACTTTTCTCCTACTAGGATTGAAAGAACTCGCAATTCTGAGTATTTCTGAGTAAACATAATATACCTAATAAATACCCAATTTATCAATAAAATATGTTTCTACTCCAACACTTCTATCTGTCAATTAGATGACTGACAGCGATACTAAAACATGATAACGTTGTCTATGAAATACCACAGAATACCCTAAGTATACCCTAAGAACACTGCTGCTATGGATTTTCATACAATATATGAGCAATGTTATTTTTTTTTAATATCTTTAGTGGGCATACGACATCTTCAATATTCTGCCACCTTTCTAGATTTTGCTTTTTTCGCTATTTTAGCTGTCGTAGAAAAACTAGCGTATACAACAATTCATAATTGGTTCTTAAAACTCACGGGTCTATTATTACAAAACTCGAACTCTCGAGTCTCGTTTTGTAACGGCGACCCTCAAGTTTTAAGAGCCCTTATTATATCACTGTTGCATAAACTACACCAAAACGTCCTTAACTTACCAAAAAATAAAAACGCCCCTGCATGATGCTAGTAAAAGACGACAAAAGGAAACAGCAATACAATAACGATGTTTTGCGAGCAATCCACGTAAAACATTCAGAATACGAGATCCGACAAATTAAACTTACGTTGATCATTCATGGTGCTTTTACATGCTCAGGCTCTCGGCCGAATGATTCGGCCCACCCTAGTACACGCTCATTCGAGACAGACTATATAGATAAAATTTAAGCCAGACCATAGACAATTTAAGCTTTTTCAGGTAGTTTCGGTGAGTTAAACGGTGTTTTAAATACCTTTGGTTATTGAAACTATTTAAGACACTTTTTAAATAGCTTTACCCGAAGTGAAATTATTTAAGACACCTTTTAACTCAACCAAACTACCTGAGAAAGTACTTAAATTGTCTCTGGTCTGGCTTAAGTTTTCTCTATATAGTCTGTCTCGAATCATCGTGTACTAACATGGCCGAAACATTCGGCCGAGAGCCCGAGCATGTAAACGCACGGTCAAACATTTCAAACAAATTTCACTGAATACTGGCGAGTTTGATAACTAGATACAGGACCTACATCCCATAAAAAAAATTTACGAGTAAAACCACGTTATCTCTTGTTTTTTTACCACGACGGTGACAAACAAGCATTGGGCTCGCATGATGGAAAGCGGTTACCGTAGCCTATGGACGCCTGCAACTCCAGGGGGTCACATGTGCGTAGCTGACCCATTCAAATCTTGTACTCTTCCTAGCGAATGAACTGTCAAACATTTAAGGTGTCAAACTTCTATAAAAATATAACGTTGACTTAACATATTCATAGGTCATGCTATTGAAATGTATGTAAAGATTGTAAACTTAGCTTAGTTATCCATTGAGACTTTTGAGACGCATCGCAAGCAATGAGGATTACCGCGAGTCGATTTTCCGCTAGGGGCGCTAGTGGAACGTGGGTCCTGCGGGAACATTTCAAACGTCACTTTGAAATTTCTCTCATACTGACACAGGACCCACGCATGAGTGGCGCCGCCTGGTGAGCGACAATACGGTAGCTCCCATTGAGACCGTTATACAAAAGCAGAATACCTATATGCAAACAAAAAATATTCCGCTGCGCTGTCGTTGTCTAGTCAGACACGCCTTCTAAACGGCGGGAAATATACTCGCGCTCTTCGCACTCGGGGTTTGCGCGCTGGTGCTCTCGCTCGCACGCGAGATGCAAGCTTTTTGTTGGGAAAGCGTACGGGGATTTTCTTTGGCTGACGGTTTTGTTTGCGATGAGGGGAAGGAAGGGCAAGTGTGAAGTATCTTAATATTCAGTGCAAGGTATCTATCTACATATACAGGGCGACCCAAGAAAAGAAAGTACCGTATATATCGTAGATATTATATTTTTCTGAAAGAAGACTATGTTATTTTTAAAAGTTAGTAATAGGTACTGCATTCAAAAATATTCTAAAAATTACTCGGTTCATCTGGGAATCGAACAGACTTAAATGTAAAAAAAAGCTCATATTTTTATGATGCCAATTGAAAGAATAGACAAAAAATTATGAATCTTTTTAAGTGACATAGTATTAAATAATATTTAAAACGGGTCACTCACGTAATTTAGTCGATTTTCGCTCGACATGTTTCGTTCTTTACGAAGAACGTCATCAGGAATTACGTGAGTGACCCGTTTTAAATATTATTTAATATGTTCGAGTCTCACGAGAGTTTTATAGTTAAAATTGACATAGTATTGTTTACAGTATTTAAAAAAATGCTACGCGTATAGACTATACGTTTAGTTTTCTTTTTCTGGGTGAAAAATTTAATATAATTCAATATTTATTTATCCCCCATTGTGTGATGGCAGATGGATACACAAATTAAGCTTTATGAATCATTAAGAAATATTCAATGCTCTACTAAATAAAACAATTACAGAAAAGTAATATTTTGTGAAAACCGTAAAAGTTAATAGCAATTTTACTCCAATCAAAAAGGTAAGTAAGTAATAAGTAATAAACACTTTATTGGACAAAACAAGATATGCGTTTACTTGATTAAGGGAATAAATTGAAAAGTACAAAAACGAACTTATCCCTACGAGATATCTCTTCCAGTTAACCTAGGTAACTATAAATATTATAAGCATGCCTAATCTATGAATATCAGTGGCTCTGGCTGGGCGTCCAAGATTCCTGCCGGCTTCACTTGCGTGAGTCAATTAGCACATTTTTCTTAAACGACTCAAAGAAAAAGCAGGCCAAATCAGCACAAGCTTGCCCAAATTACATTTTGAAGCGCTGACTGTCTGATGAATCAGCGAATTGTCAACAGCTATCTAGCTAGAAATGTTCGCCTACCGGGCGAAAAGCCACTTTCGCCTTATCGACCGGGTTATATTTTAACCACACCCAGGAAACGTGCAATTGCAGTTTTTATTGCAATAACTTGCGTCCCTCATCGTCAATAAAAGTTGAGAAAGGTGTCTCAAATCGATGTTACACCAGGTGGGGGCAATTAGCTGGATGTCCAGTAGCCGTCGTGTGTTTAGTCGGGTACAAGCCGACCGCAGGGGAAGCGTGTAAAACGACGAACTTGACGCGGCGCGGCAGTCTCAACAACATTATATGACATCGGCGGCACGGGAATTGATACGAAGCCGTTGTGCGGATAAAATATGTGTTAGTCGGAAATGCGGCAACTGTCCACTCCATACTTATTGCGGCAAACCATTTGCATTTTCGACGAATATAATACAATTTTTTAAAGTCTCCGCATGATATATCTCTCAAGTGAAAATATTAAATAAATTAAAATATTAAATTGGATGTTTTCCTTCAAAGCGATTGGTAAATATCAAATGATATTTCGTATAAAAGTTTCGAATAACTCATTGATACCTTCAGATTGAAAGTCACACTCTCTTACCGCTGGGCCACCAACGCTGTTTACTTACAAGGCTAGAAGTAGCCTTATAAGTATTATTATAGGCTACTTCTAGCCCCGAGGCTGCCTAAGTCGTGGCATTAGCCGGGAAAACGCTAAGACGAAGAAGAGCCGCAACTGAACACTACAGTCTCCTGCTAAGAGGGTGAGTTGACAACCTGATGGCCTTGAAAGTTATCCGTCTGTTCGCCCCTGAGCAATACGGGCATACCGGACGCCACCGCCGCCGGCCACTGTTGGTCGGGGCGACGGCGGGGCCGCGTACGCGCCGCGCCGGCAACGCACCCGGTATGCGTTCATTGGCGCTACTCAACCAACTCATATTGACCCAGGTTGTGATAATCGATGTGATGATCACGTGTTCGCTGATAACTGGTACATACACCGCACCATATCACGTTCGCGCTTGATCGTCAACTTAGTATCAAAGGGCTTACTTCGCTCGAATATGCCAGAGCAATAGAGAGGGAAATAGGCGAACGAACGAAGTGGCTCGTGGAAGGCCCTCTTGGAACGCATTATGAGGGAGCTATAACCGTGCGATATCGCGCGATCATCATTACCTACATTACCTACGGTGTGAGAAGACCCCATGTCCAGTGCGCTATCTCGAGCAATCTGGTTCGCACCCGAGCGAGCACCCTCGAATTACGGGCATTGTCGGGCGGCGCACGCGACGCGGGCTCTGCGGAGATGACACCCCAATGACAGTTGAGCAGTTATTGACATGACACAAAAGAAAAAACTCATATTATGTGAGTATTTTGCACAAAATCATTAAAGCCCACAGGCTCAATACTTGTAAGTAACAGACGACTATATAATTTACTGCGTTGAAAAGTCAAATGGCAGTCGCTTTCGTAAAACTAGTGCCTACGCCAAATATGGGATTAGTTGCTACGGCAGTCCCCAGGGTCCCTGAGCCGTGGCATAGCCCGGAAAACGCTCCATAAAAAAATCATAATTTTAAATGTGCGCAATGAGAAAGATCGTAATACCTATGACTATGAGAAACAATGAATTCTTTGGTTCTGCTTAAAAATAACATCGAAGATCAACAAAGCCGCTTCTTAAGGCTGTTTTGCGCATAAGATACTTTTAACTTTATCAGTGTACTTTTTATTTAATACAAGAATCATAAAAAATATACCTACAGCTCAAACCCGTCTCATCTCAACATACCGTGCTTATTTTTACCTGTGTTTACTCAGCATCGCATTTATTTGATCCTAGTAGGAGACAAAAAGTGTCCTAAAATGCTTATGTGGAATCCACGCTACGATATGTTCTATTGGCCTGGGGGAACGGTACCCACAAGGATACTCTATTTATAGTTCAAAAAAATGCCACTTTTTTATAGAAAGTTGTTGTAGTATATTCAGTTATTCTTATTTCAAATAGTCACGTACGCGTCTTTATATTCCTTCAGTGAGCCGAGTCTCTTCTGTCAGATCACTTTCTGTATCTATAGTAATACTAGACATGTTGTAGCTTATTTTAAATGAATATTTCGTTAATCATATTTTATTTTTATATCTTACTAGCTTTTGCCCGCGGCTTCACTCGCGTTAGAAAGAGACTAAAAGTAGTAGTAGTAGAAGTAGGAGATGTCAGTGCCACTCTCTATCCCTTCAACTATCTCCACTTAAAACATCACGTCAATTCGTCGCTCCGTTTTGCCGTGAAAGACGGACAATCAAACAGACACGCACACTTTCCCATTTACTTATAATATTAGTATGTATTACTTTTTTGACATTGTTTTCTTTGGTTAAATTGTGTATCTTTGACAAACTACTTATATTTGGGCAATTGATAAAAGCTATGATCTTAATAAAACTTATTAATAGATGTATCGTTATGATAATTTTTATGATTAATAGCGAAATCAACGATGGTGGTTGAACGGACATAAAATTGATTACTCGTCATAACTTTTACTATCCAATCACCATAGCCCATACTTACAACGTATAATTACTAACAGAAGCAAAAATTTATTTAAAGCAATACTTAAACAGCTTTAATTTCGATCTGGCTTGGTCTGATGACGTATGCATTTGTTTTAAAATGTTACCGCAAAAATATCTGACACGCTTTTATGGCTATACAAATAAGACTATGTCAGATAATTTTGCTGCTTTCATAGCAGAAGATATTATTGCAGGAGACTGGACCTGTCAGTGTGGAATCTACTATTCCTAAGAGTGTACCATCGCTGGCCATATACCTGACACTGACACCATACATCTGACGGATTGCCCGAACTTATATATGGCCGGAATTAAATGTTATCGCTCTAAAAAAAATTACCCTGTGCTTTCTTGCATTTGTAAAAATTAAATAACATCAGTGATCAAATAAAGTAATCAAATTTCGATGATTGACGATACACTATTATTTCGCTCATTTATGAGCAATCCTTTTTTTGTCCATTTTTTATTGTGATCTTTTATTTTATTTCTACTTAGAATTACGAGCTGTTTCCTTCCCAATAGGAAAAATAAAGTGTCCAGAAATTTCCATACATTTATGTTACTTCCCTTTTTGTCACCCCATACAAACTATGTATATGGAAAATGGTAACAATAGGAAAAAATCCTTTGGGACACTTATTTTCTCCTATTGGGATAGAAAAAGCTCGTTATTCTGAGTAAAAATATCACAAAACATATAACTATAAAAAAATGTACAAAAAAAAGAATTGCTCATAAGTGAGTAAAATATTGTAAGTTTCCTCATAATCGCAATGACCATCGCATTTTTTTGTAATAAATCGCGAAATGAATGTGTCTCCCAAATTCCCAAGCCTACGCGGTCCCCGCTCTATTTATCCAAGTGAAATTTGAAAAAACCGTCCCACGCATCTGCCCGCCTCGACGTACCAATTACACCTGAAAATGACGAAAACAACTTTAACAACTATCTTACCCTCGCCATTTGTCCAAATTAACGTCCAAAAAATTACCCGAATGAGTAATTGTCTTTAGGGGTAATAAAAAATATATTTTGCTTGAATTTTTGTCAGTGATATCGCTTTGAGTGTTACAAGTTCAATTTCAAGTTTAATTTCTATTTTATTGCGTAATATTTGTACAACATACGATAAAACCTGACATTTGCGTGGTTTACTGTTATTTTATTATTTTAATCACAGCACGACAAGCAACTCAATTGGGTCAAAGTATTAAACTACATTATTACTTTTTCTTGTTAATTTCGCCCATTCTCAGCGCGTATCTTTGCGTAGTGTTCCAAACTTTCTATTCGCTTTTTCTATGACAGATAAATATCTTTTCTTAAGAACTAGTATATAATTTGTGGTATAAGGGCTACTCATGGTCACTTATGTTTTCATCTTTATATCTTATTGTAGCATTGTATTATTTTAGAAAGCCATTATGCAACCATCTAGCTACCAAAAATGCGATGAATTCTGCCGGATTCAGCACTCTCTCAGCTCTCTACTACTGACCAATACTTTGTAAATGCCTCGGGAAAACCCTTCCAATACTATCAAACTATGTGTTTTACTATAATAGGCAAACACCGGCGATAATCCATCTTCAGCCCTTCAATTACCGCGTCATAGTGTTATCTGTGGACACAACGGGGGAGGTGCGTAATGCTCGTCCCTGTGCAAACTGCATGACCGTTGCTCATATCATGCATGGTGTAAGGTAAAAGCGTTAGTCTTTAACGGATAACACAAAGCGATGTTAAACTTCCTTCTGGTGGACAACTGAAAGAAAAAGGGCTATAAAGGTTGATTTGCTTATTTAACCCTTACCTAATTAAAAGGTACTCCTTATTATTAGGCTGTATGTTAATCATGACTACATACCCACAAGCTTGACTAACTATTGGCCACAGGAAAGATTGGCAAATAGTTCCGCTGAACACACAAGTTTTCTTTCCTTTGGGCATGGCTTAGTAATGATTTTTATCCAGTAGAAAAAGAGTTTCAGAAAAAACTGCATGATTTTAAAGAAAATGGGTCCTCGATTTTCCATACAAAAAACAATTGTCAGTTTCGTAACCAACCATACAAAATGTATGAAAAAATTCGTTACGAAACTGAGCAAAAGAAAGGGAACGATTTTTTTTTCAATCAATAGTACCTACTCGTGATTCTGGTTATAAAAAACCCAAAACTTCCTACAATAAAAAAAAACGAAATGGCACATTTTTTTAAAAATGCAGTCTACTCATTAATATGGATAAAAGTTAAATAAAAAATTAACTTATAGCCCGTAACTTGCGAGTAGACCACCGGAAATACGTATAAGTTAAGTAACATCGTTTTGAGTGTGACCCTAATGTGTAAAGAACTAAAGGATTAACAATGGCATCCTGTTTTTCAGGAAAACAGGCAGACTAGAAGAAAACAATGGGAGACTTTGACAAAGGGAAACAATGGGAGAATCTGCAGCTCCAGCAACAGGGAAACGGGCAAAGCAAACACAAGACAAATGCTCGACAGCCCGCCTGATTTCCACTGCGGCGCCGCCGTCCCTCGCCCTCCATACCACAACGTCGGTGTATGTCCTGTTCAGAAGTTTTGGTAAGGTCGCATTTGCTTGTGGTATGCCAAAATCACTATCGGACTATGCCGGTTGAATTTAATTGATTTCTAATACTTGCCATGTTCAATGGTAAAGATGAAACGAAATCGAGGGAAACCGTTTACTTTATAGTTTAATCTTTTTGTATATTTTTTGCGGTCAGCACAATCAAATGCATATGATAAATCATAAAACCGTGCTGAAGCTTTAAGGATAGGGTTTATATTGTCTTATTGGTGATAATGGCACAGCAAAGCTTTTGTAAAGCTACATTTTACGAGACGTTTGTGATGTCATGCGCATTAATGTTGTAGATAAGTACCGGTACCAAGAGTTGTAGAATGACGATCGCTAGCGACTGCGTGATTTAAAAGTATTTGCATCCTGCTCGTTGTTAACTGGTGAGAGTGAGTTGCAAATACTTTCAAATAGCGCAGTCGCTTCCTAGTGGTTAAATAAAACTCATGTTAAGCATACGGTACTTCAAAATTGAAACAAACTCTCCGCTTGTAGCTTGTCACTTGCCGTCATAGACTAGAAGCGTGGAACAGACAAACAGACATTACCAAGTTCCCATGACGCCTCAGTAATTAGCCTCACATGATGAAGTTGTGTTTTTCCGGACCGTTCGGGTTACGGCCCCGAACAACTTACGAATTTCCGACGTAGATAATAGTTACGTGGTTTATCTTTGACAATTAGCTTCGTTCATGCTTTTTGCTCTAAAATACGGAATTTATCTGACAGTTCTTCCGACAGGCTACTTGGTCTTGCGTTTACTTTGATAGTACTTTAACTATCAAGGTAAACATGTATCCAAAAGATTATGTTTGTATGTACCATCTTTATTACGTTTGCAGACATTCAGACTTGAGGAGTTGCCTTATGATGGTAATAAATAAGACAAGAAAGAAGACGCAACGCAAGTTCTGCGGGTAAAGAAGCAAGGAGCATTAAGGATTTTATTCTTTTATCTTTAGACAAATGACGTTTATATTAATATGCTATTTAAAATAATTGAAGATCTCAGGCAAAAGAACGAAAAGACTAAAAAGAGTTATACAAATTCAGTCATTTTCATAAAAAAGAGTACCGTTTTTTTTTTATATTTAGGAAGTTTTGGTTTTTTATAACTAGAATCACAAGCACTATTGATTTAAAAAAAGAAAAATGGACCCTTCGTTGGTCTGTTTCGTGAATTTTTAATACATATTCTATGGGTCGTTACGAAACTGACAATTTTTTTGTATGGAAAATTGAAGACCCATTTTCAAACTAAAGTAAGTTTTGTTTTCAAGTACCCAAATGCACCGTCATAAAACCATTATTCATAAGGCGATACAGTATATTAAAGCTTGCAGTAAACTTAATTGGCAAAGCTATCGAAGGTCCGATAAAAACGAGGTCACATTATCGCCTCCATAGGCTCAAGCCACATCCTCTTATCTATGCCCGCCCCGCTCCGACCACTTCTACCACACACATGTGCACTTTAGCTGAACCTCATGATGTAAGTAACAGAGGCTAAAGTTGTGTGATCGAGGTGATGTTGACGTGGTAATGGGTTGCCCAGGGAAGTATGAGCTGTTGACTTAAAGCGTGAGAGCTAAGTTACACTGCTTTTTATAGTTTTATTGAGGCCTCCTGCTTCTGTTTGTTTAGGGTTTATATTTAAATACGATTTTTACATTAATTGCTGCCGTATTTGTTTGATGTTTTATTTCTTCGCATATTTTTTGCCCGTGATAGTTCTAAGACACACTTAAGCAGTGTCTTAGAAGGTTGTCAATTTTAGAAAAAGCGGTAAGGGCTCTTTCAAAACTCATGTGATACATTATAGGGTCAAGAAAACACCACGAACGATAAAAATCAACCAAAAGTACCAAAAAAGGGTCAAAATCAGGCCAAGAGAGTACTAAATTCATGAGGGTGGGGAGGGTCAAAAATCGGGCAAATATGATAACATGATTTTTGAAAGAGCCCTAAGATGATCGAAACATATGCGAAATAATTAGCCGTTAGGAAAATTAAGGTATGCGTGAGAGAAATTAAAGGTAAGTAAATGACACTTTTCAGATGGTGATAAATATTGAAGCAGCTTGTTAAGATAATGGTTATCGTTAATAACCAAAAATAATAAGTACGGTTCTACATGAAAATAATTCAACTATCTGACTTTAGCTGCTATAAATTAGTATCCTCAATACTCCGAAACCTACAAGTAGGTAGGCTAATAAAGCTCTCGCAGTCACACCGCTCATAGCTCAACCTAAGCCGGCGTAACTAGTAGGTACGCTAAGTGTGAAGAAGCCGAGAGGTGTAGCCCCCACCCGTGGGCGGGGCGTCGGCCTGCCACGGTCGACACGCCGCTCCGTGGCACACGCTCCACGGCCCTACGCCACGGCGCGCGCCGGCCGACTGACCGACACCACCATCCTATTCCAAATTTGAAAAAGTTTTCTTTTCTAAGCTGCCAGTGCGTTTGAATCGAGACTTTGTTTTTTTTTTGTGAAATTCGTTTCAAACTTTAAATTTTCATGTTTATTAGTGGACAGTGATTTCGAATTGTGTTTTGACTTTTATTAGATTATTTTGGACTCGTATTCAACAGTGGTTCGAACTATGTTTATAATTGGTGAATATTGCTGATTTTCACGACGTCGCTCTAGGAAAGGTAAGAAGAAACTATTTCTGACTATAGTCCTGTGTATTCTACTAGTCAATTATAATAGTTTTATTTTCCTAAAATTTCTTGAGATGTTGTATGTGAATCGTAAAGTTTCTTAAATGAACTATCTATTTCAAAGGATGAGTTTTTAACTTTTATTCATAGTCCGACGGAATTATGGTTTTTAGTGTAAAAATATTATGTAGGTACCCGGATACTTAATTTGTGACAAACGACTGTAAAGAAACTTTTGAAGATTTTTTAAGGAACGGCAAAGGTTTTACTAAATCATTAAAATTTAGGTTTTTTAATGTCTACGCCGTAGCTCCCGTCTACGTCTCAAAGAAAGACATCAACGCGATCCTCCCGACGCATCTTCTTTACTACTGTTACGATCAACACTATAATAAAAGCATTAAGTAGTAAAATATTAAAAGTAATTAAAAAAATATTAACCTAAAACGTATATTTTATTCTTAATAATGTAGGTATGCAATGTAATAAACGCTATAAGTACATGATTTCTTTACTTTACGATTTTAGGAATAATCACTCGGAAATAAGACATGACTATAGTTTTTTATTCTACTTCTACCCATAAAATTGGGTTATAATTGGATAAACCTTGTATGCGAAAGAAAGTTTTTTCCGTGTTCACTATCAACCGGTAGTTTTTTTTAATTATTATTCTGATAATATATTTTTGTTTTATGTTTAATAACCAAATTACGAAAGTATTCACTGAAGACGTTCATTTTTAAATTTCGCCAACTAATGATTTAAAAGCAAGCGTTACGTTACGAATATGTGTGGTCTTTCATACA
The DNA here is from genome assembly GCA_949128165.1 of Lathronympha strigana. NCBI lineage: Eukaryota > Metazoa > Arthropoda > Insecta > Lepidoptera > Tortricidae > Lathronympha > Lathronympha strigana. The sequence continues at coordinate 3,153,954 of OX421903.1, forward strand.
ATTTAAAACAATATAAGCCTGCATACGATAAGCAAAACTAAGGATCATATACAGCAGCCTTACTTTACCCATGACTAAAGTGAAGACTCCTTCCTTGTTATAATGTTCATATAAAAAAGGTGAAAAGTTAAATATTGAGGCAATGGCAACTTTTGCAAACTTAAAAAAAAGAGGAAGATCTCAATTACACTTCTCAATTTCTCTGTCAGTTATGAGTCGATTTTGATAATTATCAATATTATCATGTTCAAAAGACGATGAAATGTCCCATTGGATTTGCTCTGATCTCACTTCTCAATTTCAAAAAGAACTTGCACTGGATTAATCAACTATGTCATGCCATTATTGCCATGATTACGCTCTCCTGACTCGCTCTTAGAATCACAAAAGATGAATTATTTTGATAGATGAATATGGGCATTTTCAAAAATAGGGTACCTTTTCCTTTTTTTTTTAATATAGGAAGTTTTGGGTTTTTTATAACCAGAATCACGAGTGCTATTGATTTAAAAAAAGAAAGAGAGTGTTTTTTTGGTCAGTTTCGCAACGCATTTTTTCATATATTTTGTATGGCCCGTTACAAAACTGCAATTTTTTTGGTATGGAAAATTGAGAAATTGGAGGTTATTTTCATTAAAATGGTGCACTTTTTTCTGAAAATGCCCATATATATATATGTATATATATATATGTATATATATATATATATATTCCCATTCCATGATGGTTCATCTACCAAGCATGTTAGTGAAACAACGTTTCTTCTAGTAAATATGTGCTATATTTGTCACCTGGCTCACGGGACAGTAGTACATAGCAAACTTTTATATGTACAGTCAGCTGCAGAGTAAAGTTACCCCTGCATACAAAACTTTCTATGCAGGGAGAGGACCGTACAGTCAACCAATTGGAACCCTAGGCCACTGTAGGACTATGTCATAGTGACGCTATAAATCAGACTGTAAGAAATCTCTTACTGCTTGTCATTTTGACATGGTTCTAGAGTGGCCTAGGGTTCCAATTGGTTGACTGTACATATACCTACATATATTAGTATTATATATTTCTCATCTAACCACCTGCCAAATTTCATGGCGATACTTGAGTTATCGTCAAAAAAACATACATGCAAACGAATAATCTACAAATGGTTTATCCACCCGTTTGGTGTTTTCTTAAGCTATGGAGAAATTGGTGGTTTCCATTTTCCCAGTGCAGTCTGCTTCATCCTAAAAACATAATTATTTTGTGACCAATTCGTCACAAAGACAGATATCAACGTACTGATCTGCAAACACTGTAAAGCTCGGTTCCCACATACGCCGGGTGTAAGTATTATTTGTCTAACGCTAATTGCTGCTTGCTTTCCCGCTCTTGTCATTGTTTGTTTACGGTATTTTATAGTCGTTACTAAACAATGCCACATTAACTTGTTTCTTTTTTATTTTCACAAAATTTTGCGCATTAAAATATATGTTTTATTTTTATAACTTGTCACATTGTGCGACTGGAACGCACTGACTTTATAATGTTACCGCTGATTTCTAATTAACATAATTTACTTTTCTTGTCGGGATGGATTAACTAGGTTGGTTAATTTTTATACAGTTTTAATGAAAAAAGAAGTTGGATAAGGTACAATAATTAGGAAAAACTTCTAAGAGAGATCTGACATTATAAAAAAATAAGACTCATACTAAAATTTCGTGAGATTTCCCTGCGTTTGCTGCGGGGTGTATAATCTCATTTTGCCTATTATACTCTAACAAATCCTTATCTCCTGATATAATTTTTTCAACATTCTGATACTACACGCATAACTCAATTTAATATAATGCCATCTTTTCCGGAATTTTACTTAAGTATTATCGGCACGAAGTTCTCTGTACTTTGTCCTCTCATTACGTAAACACATGCAAAATTATTTACGAGAAAAAAATCACGAAGCAGGTAACATTTTGCATGGGTTCCGCTGACACCACCGCACCTTACAACTTGTACTCGTTTATACAAGCTGTAACAATAATGCTGGTGATCCGTTTAAACGCAGATTTAGATCCTACTCATAGTGTTCTGTTTCTGTTGGTGAGTAAGGTCACCAGAGCTCCAAGAGGATTCACTGTGTTGACAGCTGGGGACCCACGGAGCAAAGCTTGCCCTTTTAACTGTCAACTAAGCGAATCCTCCTTTTTTAAGGCTCTATGGCTAAGGCTAAGGCTACGGTGACCACTTACCATCAGGCGGGCCGTATGCTTGTTTGTCACCGCCGTAGTATTAAAAAAAATATTAAATACCATTGAAGTGTAAAAAGTGGGAAGAAATGTTTTTACGCGAAACTGAATACACCCTTAAATAGATCCTGTTGAGATTTCCATTTTAGTAAACAATATCTAGGTAACAGACCAATATGTAGGTATTTGCTCGTAATATCGACTTACTCTGATGATGGAGCCCGATGATGGTCGATAGAATGCGACCATTGAGTTTGGTTTCGCTATAATCATCCCGTTAAGTTGGTGGCAGTTGGAGATAAAAGCTTGTAGATGCCTACAAGTAGAACATTTATTTTGGGCGCAAACTTATTTCAAATTTATATACTTAGTTGTAATCGTCACCTAAAATTTCTCTCTCTTTGACATATGATATGACAATCTGGCGAATAAAATATGACGAAAATATACGATTGAATGACAATGCGATACCTATTATGCACAGACCAGTGTGCGTAGCCAAGACGCCAATCGCTAACGCTCAGTCGCGAACGGAACGCAACTGTCAGTGTCGCCGCAGTGATGTCGCACTAATAAGGAAGATAGATATAGATATAAGTGATAGAGATATTACGCTAGGGAGCGTGAGCGATTGGCATCTTGGCTACGCCCGCACTTCAACTACTAGATAGAGCATACAAGACAAGTCACGGTCATCGTATATAATACATATGCAGTCCCGTATAAATGTATTATAGAAGGCAACTGTTTATTTAACCCGCGTTTAAGATTTATTCTCGTAAATATAAGATTATTTACAATTATTTTGTTTTATGGGTGAACCTGGAATATAAAATGATGTAAGGTCGGTTATGCTCATAGAATCGTAGATATTTATAAGTAAAAGTAGCCTAATTCTAACTATAAAACTCTCGTGAGACTCGAGCATATCAAATAAGATTATAACGGGTCACTCATGTAATTGATTCGATTTTCGTAAAGATCGAAACATGTTGAGCGAAAATGCACAGTATTAAGTAAATGACCGTTTTTAATATTATTCGACCTCATTCTATTTCTAAACGAACAAACATCGAAAATTGGCATTGACAGGAAAACCTCCTTGTCACTCCAATATACAAATGTGACAAAGATGGAGATACAAATCCGCAATCATTTGATTTTCGTGGTATAGGCCCAGTGCTATTATGATGGTTGCAGCCCCGGAGGCGGTCATTGAGGCACACAGTCTGGGACACTGTAAGAAGACGCCAAAATGGTATAAATACAGTTGTCATCAAAGCCTTGTATATTTTTATTTGAAGCCTCAATTAGATTTACTAAGATATTTAAGGAGCATTTTACAATACATATAATATTTGTTACCAGAAAGCGGCTAGACCGTAAAATGATCAAACCCTGTATCTGATGTGAAATAATTTCCACAAATGAAATTCGCCTCTAACCGATTTATTAATTCGCTTTTTTGTTTCAATCACTTCTCGTGGTCGAAACATCCAGCAATCACCGTAAACCCGTCAACACGTACATTGACAAGGGATCCCTACATTTAATGACAGCCACTGGAGCGCTAAAGCCTCCAAATTGCCCCAAACGCCTTAAACATTGCATAATAACCCCCAACATCCGATTTTCGCACCTTCTCGACTCGCGCCCCGCAATTCAGTATAATTAGTGACGGGTTCCGAATGTCTGATTGGAAACGCTGTTGCCCTCTTTCCTATCTGGACTTACTTAAGTTGGAAAGGGATGGGAAAAGGTGCCATGTGTAAAAACAGTTGAAGACGGCTGCGCCTGGATTTTTTATTGTAAATCCTATTTTAAAGGTGTTAAGGTGTCGATTGGATGTTGTCGGGGCGACGCCGCCGGCTTGACGTTTTGCGTAAATTTGACAAATTATTGTCAAATTGCAAAGGTGTTTATGACAGCTAGGGGGTAATCACGGTAGCAATTGGTAGTGGTTAATAGTGATTAAACTAATTTGATCGCAAATGTTTCACGCTTTCATCGTCACGACTTAAAATTTGCATGCCCTTGGGTGTTAAATATTTCAACGGAATATAACCTGACTGATGATGGTAAGTTATAAACAATTTATTGCACAAAAAGGAGTAAATAGAAAAGTACAAACGCAAACTTATCCCTACGAGGGATCTCTTCCAGTTAACCTAATGCCTATGCCCAATTTATGAATACATGAAATATAATATTCAATAGATATTAATATTAACGAACAATTCAGCTGGGTTGGGCGGCATTTGAGAAATTGGATGACGTCCTTCTGAGCAAAATACCGATGTCTCTGAAACGGCGAGTATTTGACCAGTGCATCCTGCCTGATATACGGCTGCGAGACCTGGACGCTTACAAAGTATGGATTCCAAGATCTGCAAGTGGCGCAGAGAGCTATGGAAGTAAAACGCTGGGTAACTCCTCATTGGAGCACATTCCCAATTGGGAGATAAGAAGACGAATGAGAGTAGCAGACATAGCTCTCAAAGTAGCCACTAAAAGTGGAGATGAGCGGGTCACGTGTGAAGGAGGGATGATGGATGATGGAGCATAAACCAAGATTATCTTATTTTTGATTGACGGGGAGAATTCGCAGGAGCTTTAGTGGCCCAACGGTAAGTGCGACATTCAATCCGAAGGTCTCGGGTTCAAATCCTGGCTTGTACCAATGAGTTTTTCAGAACTTCCGTATAAATATCATTTGATATTTACCGATTGCCGACCGGTTGGCGCAGTTGGTAGTGAACCTGCCAGCTAAGCCAATGGTCCTAGGTTCGAATCCCGGTAACATATTTGTGTAATGAACGCAGATTTTTGTTCCCGAGTCATATCGTTGTCTGAGTGCCCGTAACACAAGCTTTCTTGAGCTTACTGTGGGACTTAGTCAATTTGTGTATGAATGTCGTATAATAATTAGTTATTTTATTTATGATTTGCTTTAAGGTCAAGGAAAACATCGTGACGAAACCAGAAATCCCAATTTATTTAATTAATTTTTTCAACGAATAACAATTGCGGAAACAAAATACAAAACTAAAACATGTTTTAGGATCAATACTGTTAGTTCATGCATTTAAGTGTTTAACCCTTTTACGCTATTATGGCTTTAAAATTCTCAAAACATTTTTTTTAAATGTTATATTCCCTTTCCATGATGGACCATACCAAACATGTCAGTACAACATACTATCAACGTTTCTTCTAACAAACTGTGCTCTGTCCCTGGCTGGCGGGACAGACTTACAACAAGAAGCGTGTTGAAGCACTGAAAGCGAGCAAATCACGCTTTCAGTGGTTCAACACGCTTCTTCAGCAAGCCTTTAGTTTTTTTTATACCTTGAGACAGGTGCAGGCTGAAAAACAGCGCTGTGGAGCTAACCAGGCTCGCAGCATGAGTCCTGGACCTTTTATCGAACTTTGAATGTCTTTGTTTTTGTTATGCTTTTCTTGTATGTCATTTTCTTCTTGTGTGTTGTGTTACTTATTTGTAGTACTTATTTACGGCAGTAAACAACTTTTTATTAAAAAAAAAGTATTAGTTGTTTCCTAATTACAGACTGCACAACACACCCTCGCCTGAAAGGTGCAGTGATTGCAGTGACACGTAAACAACATGTAGACTGCACTCGCATTACCCAAGGATTACCAGATAATAAATCATAATCATACCTTAATGACTTCGCTCACTGAGGAAGCATTTCTTCCTCATCTTAATATTACATAGTTAACGAGAATTACTCCAACGGATTTTGAGCCTTAAATGCTTTATACTGAAGATTGCAAGTCCTGAGAGGTGGAAGTATAGAAACGGTATTGTGGAATTGGGTTGGTCAGAGACCAGTAAATGATAGGGATGGGTAACTTTGATTGTTCCGTGTTTTATATTCTAATTTTTATAACCCTCGTTTATGATCAAAGTGAATATACAAATTCTAGGACACCCACACCATGTTTTTCAAGGTGCGACATGTTTTCTTACACTCCCAATAACTTTAGATAATCAAGTCAATATATTAACCCGAAGTCAAAGCGTCTTAGTAAATACTTTAATAAGACCCCGCTTTAAACATGAAAAGGAATATTTTTATTTTCGAGATTTACAGTCCTTATACTCTATGTGTCTCTGGTTTAATTACAGTGTCCTCTTCCCAAATCTTAATTCGCAAACTTCCATTGTTTCCTACCCACAAATTTAACCCTACAGTTACTGAAATCGGAATTATCCCCTATTCCCACCACGTACGGCCCAAAATTGGGAGTAATTCATTTCGCTCGCGGCAAACGTCATTTGGCTGGACATCTTGTTTAAATAATTGGTAATGACGCGCCTTGGGGGTTGGTGTGATTGGTCATGATCGATCAAACGACCCAGAGGTATATTCAGAATTTAAAAATGCTAACTTGTTTTGGTATTGATAATGATACGAAGCGACACGCACGACTGCCGTGTATAAGGCCTATTCGAAGAATTATGTTTGGTATAGGTAGATTTAATTTAATATATTCTTTTTTGTTTCCAAGTGGTTATTGTGTTCGTGACAAATATTAAACGAAAATAAAAATGTTTAACAACAATACGATATAGCAAAAGTTTTACTGACATTGGTTATTAAAACCACAATTTATTTTTCACATCTCTTGCTTGAAAAGCTCGACTTTAAATCGAGGCTAGGTGACATAAAATCGCTTGTTATGTTCTAGAGCATAAAGTAAAATCCGCCTGCAAGTGGTGGGTGATAACGACCGCGGCAAGCATGGATGTTTAATTTTCAACGATTTAAAGTGAAATGAAACCTAATATTGACAATCGAAGTGAAAAGCAGAGCGTTAATCTGGGACATCCTCGCCTCGACTAAGATGTGTTACTTTATATCCTTGTCATACAATCTACTGTTGTTGTCACAGTCGTGGCATATGAAAATAATATGTCTAACACGTCCGTCACAGACAAGTATTTTAAAATTTAAACAACTCGCGAGTTCATAGGTACCTTATCAATAACAAATGAAGTTGTATTTCAAAGTCCGAATCGTCCCCCGGGGGCTACCATTATATGCTCGTAAATAATAGTGGTCGTGAAAACGTGGTGTGGTCGACCATTTTGGTGGAGTATCTCCACATGGTTTGGCTAATCGATGGTCAGACAATGACATTAGTATAATTGTAGTATAACTTGCAAGTTAAATGGGAAGGATTTTGTAAGAGAACTTGAAATAATTCCATTTAACCGAGTAGGTACTTTTGTTTTTACTACCATCTGTTACTGTGCCACAAATATGGCCGTATTTTCCCAAATTTTTATTTATTTATTAAACTTAGTCGAGGCTGAGGTTTGTCTATTCTTTTTCTTATTTTATCGGCCTTGTAACATTAAGTGCACTATTACCACTCATCTCTCACATAAATTATTACATTACACAGGATGTTCTTGAGCATTTTCTTTAACTTTGTCATGTGGCTTGAATGGCATTGTTAGTTTTATTAAATTCGTAAATTTTTATTTCTTTAATTTCTCATACAAAATAATTACATGTTCCATCAACCGCTAATGTAAAACGGGCATAATAATTGACTTTACTAAGGCTGCGTTTTACCAAATTTTTAGTCCGGGAATAACGCTTACTCTCAGATAGTAAGGTCAAATTACTATGGGATTTTGACATTAGTATCCAAGAGTAAGCGTTACTCTTGGTTAAAAAGTTTGGTCAAATCCAGCCTAAGTAAGTGACAACTATGACATATCAATGTCATGTCGAATACTCATACTCCGTTTACACACATGCAAATACCAAATATATAAAATTAAATTAGCAGTTATTTTCTAAATTGAGCCAATTAGAATACCGGTGTCTTTGAGAAATTAACTTAATTTAAGTTAAAGAATGCACCCTTGAATTCAAAGCAATTGGTCAAAAACACGTCACAACAGTCAAAGTCTTGCCAAGATAATTTTGAACACCATGCCTGCATAAACACTTTTACTGCTGACTGTACATAGAAAAAACCGTGTCCCTTGAAAAGGTTACTATTTACATAATTACTTAAGAGTTAATAAAGTTTAAATATAATTTGACTTATTGAATAACTTACCTGCAAAATACTCTGTTTAGCTGTGTGAGCTACTCGCAAGTAAAACACATTACTTAAGATTTATGCGGTATTAAAAAAGCTGAATTTAAAGCCTGAATAAAATTCACGAGTATTAAACTTTGCCGTGACGTCTTAAATTTAAATACTCTACGATTGGCCTTCGGGATAACGCTTTCCTGAAATTAATTAATTCAGCATTTTTCTGTACTGTTGCATACACAAACTTGAATATTTCGATAGAGATTTATTTTTAAAAACCTCCGTTGGTCCTAATGAGTTTGCATCAGTGGAATATTGAATTCTGCAAGGGTTACATGACTCTAGATCAAGACTATCGAGGGGCAAACAAATCTGCTTACGTACTGTAAGAAACAATGTTTTACACAATGTTGTTAATGAAACTGGCATTGGCATGAAATAGAATTAAAAATGTGATATTAAAATCTACACGGTACGTCGTTTCATATCAAAACTGGTCTCGAAATTCAATCATGAATGAAAATATACAATTGCTCAAAAATATGTGAACACACTGACGCGTGGAATAATAATTGCAATATTTAATAATGAGCAAATGTTTATTGCGACATACTATTTGGTGTCAATTTTATTTTGTTTTAATTATTCTTTATTTTTTCTTATTTTTTTATACCACAAGGGTGGCAAATGAGCATACGGCCCACCTGATGGAAAGCGGTCACCGTAGCCTATGGACGCCTGCAACTTTAGAGGGGTCACATGCGCGTTGCCGACCCAAACCGCCAACCAAACCAAAATTGTTCTATAAACCAAAACGAAACCAAGTGACACTAGTCCTCAAACTGCGATTAAATTGGTGAACGATATCAATCGCTAGTAATCACTGTAATTAGAATTATAAACGGGTAAATAATGTGCCAAGTTGTCAACGATATTACATACAAAGCTGGGTGCCAAAGTGTTAATTGAAACTTGAAATTTACCATAATACTTTTTACAATCAACACTAAAGTATCGTGCAAATTCTGTTACACTTGCAACACATCACGGTGTACAGTGAAGCTCGAAACCTTGTTAATCAACCGAAGGCTCGGAACATGTAAATTTTGTGCGGATTCATTAAAAAATTCAAACACACGAACCCGCGGTATCAAAGTATTTCATGTGGCACGAAAATGCAAATGGCACGGTTATGCCATATTTCCCGATGTCAGCTTTGAAGGTTTTTGCCGGTTTTTGCTATTCGGGGCCGAATGCAAGGCATTTGCTTAATTAGAGCTTTGGCCTTTAAGCGTTTGAGAGACCTAATCTATCCAACCTCGTATCTCAAAAACTCCTTTTCTAAATTCAACCTAATTCAAACGGTATAAGGTTTGAATTCTAACTAGCGTAAGTCAGATACGTGCTTGCGTAAGTTGTACCGTAATGTATTACAAAATTGCGTATTTCTTACTCGCTGAAGTATCGCTTTATTTCTGCAATAATAGCGGTGGGACTGGGCCCTCTCGGTTAGGTTTAATTGCGTGGTTCTATAAATAAGAATGAAGTTATTGAAGTTGATACGCATAGGTAAATTGCATCGTTTTTGGTGTGTGCGTACCATGAGTTGCATTCGATTGCGACTGAGGCATTGGAAAGTATGTCCGTCTTTCTCCTACCACTATTCTGGCAGGAGTGAGACGGACATACTGTCGAATGCCGCAGTCGCAATCGAATGCAACTCATGGTAAGCACACTAGTGTACAGTTGCATACCAATACCACCTTTGGTATTCGTGAAAAACTCAAAAAGTGCTAATTGTGTCTACCACCAAGTAATTTTTATCATAATGACTGTTATCGTTATGATAACGTTTATAATGTATTAAACGAACTTTTGGCAAAACATTACTTTTAAGTACCCACTTATCTGTATTTTCTTTTGTTCTAAATAAAAAAATACTAAATATGTATACGTACACAGTGAATATAGTTAACACTTAAGTACGAAAGTCCATAAAAAAAGTGCTATTTTCAACTTAATAAATGTTAGAAACTAGTGCGACAAGTCTTTCGATGAATCCATAGGTACATACCACATACATGTTTTATATTTGATTAAATTACGTATTGTTTTGCGCTTTTCTAGTTAACATTACTACAGTTCTTAAATACGTAAGTGTTTAAAACAACTTTATATTTGCATAGGAATATAAATAAAATCATATCAGGGTTAAATTACCCAGTAGCCACTTTTTAATGGCGACAGAGTAATAAAAAACCCGACGCCACAGGCGACGGCCGTTTGATAGTCACAATATTAAGACCTGTCAAACTGCCAACAGAATTTATTTAAATTATTTCAAATCAAATGAAACATAAAAATATTTTGTACAGATGTCGCACAGAATAGCGTAAAAATGGTGATCAAATTCCTGAGATAGTCCTAAATATAGCGCAATCTAATCGAGATCAAAGATAATAGATAGACCGTATTTATTTACCAATTAGAACTTTCTTCTGTTGGTTGTGGAATGTGATAGATGAAGAAAACATCTGTGTTTATTTTAGGCTAATTCACTTCATCAAAATCGCACAACTTCACAAACCAGCGATGCAATTATCCGATACTAGCTCATGGTACAATGACGCTACCTGAATTCACATCATTTAAAAACTATTTTAGTACCTTTTTTAATGATTCCAAAGGTAATGAGAATAGTTTCTCTAAGAGCTAGGAGTCGTTTAACTTGACTGTTGATTTTAAAACGCGTGTGATTTCGCTAACGTTGAGTATATTATAGTCGAATATATAAATTCTATTTGGCAATTTTTGAGATAAACGGTAAATCAATCTCTAAAAGAACGTCTTCGCTCGTAACATTTTCAAAGAGAGCCTTCAAAATTTATTCAAATTATCTATATTATTTATATAAAGTAGAGGGACACATGATAATAATTTCAAAAGGTACCTTTTCATATTTGCGTTTTCATGGAAGTTAACACATATCAGCGGAAAATGGCAAACCATTGTCGACTTGCAAAAATTGCGAAACTGCGACGTTTGTTACATTAGTGACATAGTGACTACACAAATAATAGATCTGTATTAACGAGATATTAATCGTATCGCTTTATCCGACCTGGGTGTATATATCTTCATTACCATTAAACTGTTTAACAAGCCCCTGGCTCGCGGGTACATTACACACCGAATTGTAACGCACACGCGATCACTGTATTGTTGTACAAACAGAAGCTTTAGTATGAGTCGCATTCGATAGACCAACGTGAAGATCGCTTTGTATGTATGGGATTGGCGATGTTATGTTAGGGTTTTTAAATACCGGTAGGTTTTATGTATAGACTATACCAGGATTCCATTATTGGAAGCTCAATTCGTTACTCTATATAGTTGATGAGGCTAAAAAGCATAGAGAGGGAAGGGTATATAGAAATCATACTAATGCATGAGAATAGGTATATCAAACAGAGTGGCGTTGGACGGCTCTGGTGAGCAATGCAATGGGAGTATTAAGTTAAAAATCTAAATCAAAATTGAAAATTAACCAAAAAAATCAAGGTGTGTTGCAGAAGGTCTTGGATCATATCGATTCAGCTTTCGAGTATCAACTGAATTTGGTATATGTGTGGTATAAGCGACGTGTCCCTGTGCAATACTAGTGCACACGATTGCCGCGTGATCGGTCTGAAAGGTGCGTGGCTAGTGTGCGCTCTGCTCGAGTCACCCTCACCAACGCAGCGATAGCGCGCATTTGCATGGCAACAAGAGACCTCCCTCTGTTCTTGTAGCGTGTCACATTCCGAGTCAATCACGCTGTAATTGGGCCGGCTTCAGAGGGCCTGCTGTGAAGCACCACAGAGGCAAACGGCCCCCTAGCCCAGTTGGTAGTGACCCTGCCTACGAAGGAAACCCCAGGTTCGAATTCTGGCCAAAGTATTTATTTATAACATTTAAAACTTTCGCGACTTAACATTTAAAGTATTTATTTGTCTGTTTGTAACGAATGTTTGTTCCAGTGTTATGGATGTTTTCTATATATTTAAGGATTAATTCTGTTGTCTGTCTGTGGGTACTAGCCACAAAAGTTACTAAGCTTATTGTGGGAGTGTGGGACTAGGTCCGTTTGTGTAAGATTGTCCCATAAAATTTATTTATTATTTTATTTCGTACGCATGTGTGTGTGACAGAGAGACAATGCTTCGCTCGCTCTGGCCGGTGTGAGCGGTAGCCGCGGCGTGTCGCCGACGCAGCGATAGCGCGCATTTGCATCGCCACACAGCGAGACCACCCTCTGCCTGCGCTTGCACAATTTTCACCTTCTGCGCCAATCGCGCGACAGATCGCAACGGGTTTCAGCGGTTAGAAATAATAGCTTATATTTTATTCTAAAGTTATAGCGATAGATACGTGCTTAAGACCTTTTGAAGTAGTATTTTAGTACACGTATTTAAATATATTTGTAATGGAGTTGTCTAAAGTGGTCTACAGGGTTTTAATGATATTTGAGATAAGTGTATGAAATTACTTTTCTTCTTCCTAGCGTTTTCCTGGCTTATGCCAAGATTTGACGTAGGCGCTAGTTTTACGAATGAAAAATATGTTTACTACATTCCTAAAATTAATAAAAACTGTTAGTTTCAATTATTCAAATGGCATCATACATTTATGGCTTTTACATATATCGGTTTAATTGTCCCGTCCTAAGTTTGTACGTTCGACTCCGTAGTTATTTTAAAAGTATAAAATAAAAGGGCAAAGATATTACCGCACTAGATATTAAAGCACTCAATAAGACCAAATTAATGCACGAGAACCATTCTGAAAATTAATACGCAAATCTTCAAACCACAAAACTTCCGCAACAATATCCATCCCTTTTTACGGGGTGGCAATACTAGCGTAGGAAAAAGACAGTATGATTATGATGCTCTCTAACTACAGTTACTGCGTTCGCTGGGTATTCAGACTATATCAAACCTCGCAAATTAAAAGCTCACGGTTTAAAAAAATAGCATAAAATTCTCTCTGAAAATAAAGGGCTGCCCACACGACACCCGATAAAGCGGGACGCACACGGCGCGAAAAGACAAGTAACTTAATTGAGAGAGGACCCGTGGGGGGTCCCAAGGCGTCGGTTTATGCTAATCAGCCAGCTAGTTTTCAACCGACTTCAATATTTCACAAAAGGAGGAGGTTCTCAATTCGACTGAATTTTTTTTTTTATTTTTTTTTTTAATGGATGTTCACTCATAACTCCGTCATTACTGAACCGATTTGAATTTTTTTTTTGTTTTCTAAAAGTAGACGGTTCCTGGTTGGTCCCGTTTTTTTCAAAATCCATTTCTGATGATGGGATCCATGAGGAACTGAGGGAACTCCTCAAATTTGAAAGGCACATGCATGCTGATTTGGGTGATTTCTTAAGAAACTCGAGCATTTCTTTACGAAAATCATCAATTTGGTGGAGTGGACCTGATGATGAAGACCAGGGATGGCAAAGTGGAACTGCTTCGTAATTCTCAGGACTATGATCCGATTTTAAAAAATATTTTTTTGTCTGTATATAGATGGTTTCAGGATTGTCTCGTTTTTTTCAAAATCAATTTCTGATGATGGGATCCATGAGGATCTGAGGGAACTCCTCAAATTTGAAAGGCACATGCATGATGATTTGGGTAGTTTCTTAAGACACTCGAGCATTTCTTTACGAATATCATCAATTTGGTGGAGTGGACCTGATGATGAAGACCAGGGATGTCAAAGTGGAACTGCTTGGTAATTCCCAGGACTATCGTCCGATTTAAAAAAATATTTTTTTTTCTGAAAATAGATGGTTCCAGATTTGTTCCGTTTTTTTCAAAATCAATTTCTGATGATGGGATCCATGAGGAACTGAGGGAACTCCTCAAATTTGAAAGGCACATGCATGATGATTTGTGTAGTTTCTTAAGACACTCGAGCATTTCTTTACGAACATCATCAATTTGGTGGAGTGGACCTGATGATGAAGACCAGGGATGGCAAAGTGGAACTGCTTGTTAATTCCCAGCTCTATCATCCGATTTGAGACATTCATCTTTTCTTTGTAAAGAAATACCTTCAAGATAGTCCTATTTGATTATAGTTCTATTTTGATGATGGGCTTCATGAGGGATTGAGAGAACTCCTCAAATTTTAACGGCACATGCATTCTGATTTGAGGGTTTCCTTAAGTAACTAAAACAGTGTTTTGGCGGAGCCAAAATTTTGATGAACTTGATCTGATGATGAAGACCAGGGATCGCAAAGTGGAACTGGTTAATAAACCTAGCTCTACTTATTATCCTAGTTGTGACATTCATCTTTTTGATTTGATTTATATTCTGATGATGGAGTTCTAGAAGAATTCAGAGAACTCTTCAAATTTGAACGGCAGGTTAATTGTGATTAGAGGGTGTTCATAATTAGCTTAGGCATTTTCTTACTATGGCCATCATTTTGCTGGAGTGGACCTGATGTTGATAATCAGGGATGGCATGATGAATATGCTCGTTAATTTACAGTCTGTCATCCAATTTAACACATTGTTATTTTGTTTGTTTAAAGGCCTACAAGGGAGTTCCGTTTGATTATACTTCAAATGTAATGATGGAAGCCCTAGGACATTAAGAAAGCTCCTCAATTTTCGATCGTATACGTGCGGTGTATTGGATATTTGTGAAGTAAACTGGCTAACTCAAACAAATTCTTAATTTCACTTTTACCGGGAACCAAATGAAGTCGGTTTTTTTTTCTTAAAAATTAGTTTTTTAACAGCAATCGCCACTGGGATCGCGTTTACGTTTTGTTGGGGTACCGCGGGGGTTTTCCGATTGCTTTGCTGAGATTTGCTTTTTTTTTATTTAACGTCGGTTTGTAGATAGACACGTAGACTTTTGTTAATCAAATATAATGTGTAGATTAGATAGCGGATTTGTATTATTTCACGATTTGGCTACGATTTTAGTGGTTCTATTTATTATGGTCCGGGAAGCTGATCATAGCATCATTTGTGTATCGAAACCGGCGCTTTATGGCTCCCATTACGACTAAAAATACACACAATACAATACAAATCAAATATGATTTATTGCACACGTCAAAGAAATAGTTAACACATCACAATAGAGATAGACAACAGGCGGTCTTATCGCTAGAGAGCGATATCTTCCAGACAATCAAGTTTATTGCGAGCGGTATGCCCTGTTCTAGCAATTTGTATTGCGTGTCATCTTATTTTTTCCTCTTAAACAAAATTTAGAAGACCTCACGCAAAACTCACGTATTTTTTAACATAATAACTGATAACTGATAACTGCATCGGACAATCATCGTCAGAGAGATTGGTGTTGAGAGTGGTGTGGAGGTGAGTGGTGTGTCATAGTTTTAAATTGTATGTAATAAGAGCCGTTTAAATGCAGTAAATTCATGTCTCTATGTACCCCTTTTTTTAATCGTACAGAACCCAACCGCAGCCTCCGCCATCAGATTTATTCGATTAAGGAGCGTATAATTTAACTCTGTCGTCGGTTAAGATATCCGTGGCTCCACTGACGGGTGACCCTTACGTTCCCAGAACATTCACAACAACAACACCCTTAACACCAACAACGGCTAAGCCATTTTAGGAACTAGATACATATGAATAAGGTCGAAAGTGGCGTAAGAACTGGACGCGCTAAGAACGCCTTTGTTGTGCTGATAAGTGACACTCAACCTTTGCTTCGCGATTTAATTAGATCATTATTAATGAATTTTTATTAAAAAAAAACTACGTGGGTTTAAGTAATTTTCTTTGCCTACTGAATATTAGGTAAAATACGTTTTTTTTAAAGGTTATATTTAAATAAGTGTGATAGATGAAGGTATCGCAAAAGGCAATGTAATTATTACAAAATTTCCCAGCAATCATCAATTTACGCGGTAACTGTCACTAATATTTTCGTATTTTTTATTCTACAAAAAATACCCACAATAAAAAACAACAGTGCTAATATATTGTATGAAAATCCATAGAAGCAGTGTTCTTATGGAATACCATAGATAACGTTATATAATGTGTACTTTTTTAATATCGCTGTCAGTCATCTAATTGAGAGATAAAAGTGCTGGGATAGAAAAAAGATATTAAAGAAATGGCCGTGCGATCGTGCCTTTTATAATTTAACCGAGTTTATAATTACCCTTTTATAATTACCTAATGTATAATTGAAACCTATGAGTCTAATTCAATACTTGAAAATAATTGTGATTGTACTTTATTTTTCACTAATGTAATACTATGACATACCCATATCATTTATTCCAATTTACACATAATCTTAGTAACTTTATTTTTCACATTTTTTTTAATTTTGACATGTGACATTGTAATATCACTATCACTACATAGTATAAAACAAAGTCGCTTCCCGATGTCTGTGTATTTATGCTTAAATCTTTAAAAGTACGCAACGGATTTGGATGCGGTTTTTTAAATAGAGTGATTCAAGAGGAAGCTTTATATGTATATTTAATAATAACCCGTGCGAAGCCGGGGCGGGTCGCTAGTTATGAATAAAGGACTATAACTATCATTTGTCAAACGTATTCGTTTTAAGAAATTTGGTTTCCTTCGCAGGCGTTACTGCTAAAATATTTAAGCCGTCTAAAATGTAGAAATGTAGCCGTAAAATGTAGCCACCACTTTCCCGTGATTAAGGGTAACCCACGCGGCGCGGGTCGCCGTTTAGTTGGTACACATTATGGTAAACAGTTTCCATAATATTTTGTTCCGCTCCCCCACTTAGGGGGTATTGTAATGCATTCATTATTCGCTATTTAGTAGCACCGATTAAGTTGGGCACAGTTAACCTGGTGGTTAAATGTTGAGGTTAATTTTAATGGTATCGGAGGGCAGGTATAGTCCACACTATCGCCGTCAATGAAACTTCCTAACAATGTAAACACAATGCGTCATATGTTTTGACACTGTTTCTCCTTGTATTTTCACACTACCTCATCAAACACTACTGAAATAAATAAGTTAATCTTGGAGATTCGATTAAAAACTTAAAAGTTAGGTTACTTATTACGATCAATATGGCAGTTTGTTTACATTGTTACGATACGAAGTTCCATTGACAAGGATCGTATAGACAAATATTTCATGTTCATGCAGTTTTGGTGTTATATTCTGAAAGGTGATGCTGGTTTGAATTATTAAATCAACAACGTCTGCATCTATGAGTTGCTCTCGCTTTCGAATCGCTATCGACTGCCCGATTTGAAAGTATTTGCCTCTCGTTCTTAACTGTGTGCTTACCTAGCGACTGCGGCATACAAAGGCATTTCCGTCTCGCTCCTACCACTACTCTGGCAGTTTCTACGAGTTGCAAATACTTTCGAATCACGCAGTCGCTATCGACTCGTGGTTAAGTAAAACTCTTGGTAAGCACACTAGGGAAGCCTTGCTAATAATATCTGAACATTCTGAACAGACAGGACTTTCGATTTCAAACAATCGCACAAACAAACACATAAATGCACAGTTACACACTTGACATTTATGAATCCCCTCTTTTATGTCGGGGCAAAAACCGGTAGCATAGGGCTGTTTTGGAAAAAAAAGAGTACTACCATTACCTAAGCTAACAGTTTTTAAGAAGTAAGCATTTAAAAATATAATCGTTAATTTCGAATTCATGCTATTCTTTATCCACTCGTACGCTCTGGGAAAATCCATAGATCTGGAAACGGCCTTCTAACCTAGTTGGTAGTGACTGCCTACGAAGCAGGAGGTTCGAATCCTGGTTAGGGCATTTATTTGTGTGCTTATCACGAATATTTATTCCGGACTTATGGGTGTTTTCTATGTATTTAAGTATTTATCTATTATATATCTCGCCGTCTAGTACCCATAACACAAGGATTATTGAGCTTACTGTGGGACTAGGTCCATTTGTGTAACATTGTCACGCAATATTTATATATATTCATTTATTTATAGATCACTCATACTACTCATCCATAGATAAGTCTTTAACAATGAAACTTTGTAGCCTTTTTATTTTACCATAGGCTTAGATCCATTCAATAACATGGCCAAAATAAAAAAATAAACATCGATATTTTTTCCCCACACTAATAATGGCGTTATGCAAAACAGCCTCTATCTGATGGTGGCAAGCGCGGTCACAGCCGTTTCGGGGACATTATGATCGGTTATTATTGTTTTTATTTTTACGCGTTATTAATAAGGAGCCGGCTTTCGTAATGGCACGGTAATGTTACATTTGCTGTAATTAAGATAACAATTATACATATTGGTACGAGATTTACAAAACTGTTATAAGGATTTGTACAAAATACCGTAGATTGCGTAAGACCCGCTGTCCGTTACAGCCGTTGGATTTAGATTAACCTTAGTAATGGAAACCTAATTTTTGATTCCTGAAACCTACATAGATTCACGAGCCTTACCGTTTTTTTCTCTGACTCAAAAGGGCTCACATTGGGGGATTGTGTTTTCTAATAAACCTTTCAATTTCTCTATAATCTGTAGTAGTTGTAGTCATACTAATTCCCCTACTTTTTTTCTATATGATATAGTTTTATATCACATACTTTTGGCTTTATCACATAAATGGAATAAAGTGTCCACTTATCGCCGTTTAGGTGATAAAGCAAAAAATAAGTAAATCGAAATTACCTATGTGTCATAAACCAAACCGTCCTTGTGTACTGACATCCTATAATTGATTTACACAATAGATGGAAATACTCATATCATAATCCAAAATAGACAAATTATCTAGTGATTTTGAGATAAAAAATACTACGACTATTTAAAAATACCAAATCATCTTAAAATAGTCAGAGATTCGCTCCGACACAAACTTGTTAAATCTGATAAGTTATTGGTTACGTATTGACGAATGGTTACCAGCAGTGATGGGCAAAATTTATTCGAATGACGGATGACGGATGACGAATAACCAAATCATTCGCGGATGACGGATGAATTTTCGGATGATTATTCGTATTCGAATAAATTATTCGTCGAATAATTTATCCGCGAATAATTTATTCGCCGAATGAATTGCCACGAATAATTTTTCAAATACCTTATCAACTTCTGTTTAAAATAGCTATCTAATTATGAGTTCATAACTCAAGTTTCATTTCAACCGCCTAGTTTCATTGACACAATTTCTTTTAAACATGGCCTTACTAGTTTATACGAAATTAATTTTATATTTGGTTATTTGAATGAGAACTACGAGGCCCTTTTTAGACCGAGATAGTATATGTCATTGAAATGTACAGAAACTTGACAAAATCTATGCCATAGAAATTAGGCGGTTTCTTTGCTCAGATTTTGTTCCAGCCTGCATAGGGATTATAAAAGGACTGTAAATAAAAGTGCACTTTAGAAATCAACATGGATTATTAATAATTCGTAATAAAAATCATACGTCATGATATTCTTTGTTTGAAAACCAGAGTAAATAACATTAACTACAAAAAGATGAAAGACATTAACGACGATGAAACATTAAACACGTGCAGCTTTTTACTAGGTACATTACAAAATTAACGGGTCTCATATAGATCATATCGAATAGATCACTAAAGTCTGAGACGATCGTGAACTTTAGTAAAATATTGTCATTTTTAATATATGTTTCTTTTTCTAAATTTTATAGAATAGCTAACAAACCTTTAATATTGTTAGTAAATTTATAGGAGTAATATAATAAGTAAATCATTCGTCAAGTTAAAAACCGTTCGAAATATTTATTCGCCGATAAGTTACTCGCGAATAAATCATCCGCGCATAAATCATCCGCGAATAAATCATCCGCGAATAAATCATTCGCGAATAAAAAATTGGTGGATTATTCGTCATTCGAATGATCATTTAGATAAATTTTTATTCGAATAATGCCCATCTCTGGTTACCAGATACTGGCAGAAGTTGAGGATATCGTAAGCAATTCATCAAATCATCATTTTCTTTTGCCGGTTTATATATATAATATATAACCTAGCGATAGGACTAAATTAGTTAAATGTTATTTAAACTATTTTCAAAGTTGCATTTCTTTTGTTAGATTTCATTTTAAAATAAAAGCAATTCAACCTTATACCTTACATTGTTGATTTCAAATTCAAAAAACTGAAAAATGACAGTCAACCAATCCCCCTAACCACCCCCCCCCCCCTAACCCTAGGCCACTTTAGGACTATGTCATGGTGACGCTATAAATCAGATTAAGTATAACAAATCTCTTGCTGCTTGTCATTTTGACATGATTTTAGAGTGGCCTAGGTTTTCAATTGGTTGACTGTACGGTGGTCCGCAGGAGGTTAAGCCACTGCTGACCCTTGGCCTCTTCTTAGCCACAGCTAATCTTACCCTAAAAGGACCCTATCAAGCATTGCGCGCCAATAATTACTAGGTGCCACAAGCGCAGGCACCACGTAAAACAATTTCCTACTGCCTCCCTCCGGAGCACGCATTTTAAACTGATATTCGCGTGTAGCCGCACTTTTTCTATTCATATTTTTTGGATTTTCACGGTGATCGTACGCCCGATACCATCGATTTTCCACCGAGGCACGCACCGACTCACTTAATTCTTGATTTACCACCGCATCATATTTTGATAAGTATTTTTAATTTGAATAAATTATGATTTAAGCGTGTTATCGCCGGGTAATAGGGAGGTTTAATCACTGGCCGCTTTCATGGCAGAATGTCACAGTTGAGTTGTTGCCTTTGTGTAGCGTGAACGAAAAAAAGAAAATGTGCGATAAAGATGTCGTTGTTTCTGACTTTGGAATTTAGACGGGAGATTGTAAGATAACGGTAAGTTAGGATTGTTGTAAATATGATGTGGGTTGACTTTGTTTTTTTTTGTTTCAGGCCTGGTTTTTCTTCAGGATGCCTCATACAGGTATGTGAAGCGTGCAATAATAGAATGTTAGGACTCATGTAAGTACATATTTATATTTGGCTGCCATCAAAAACGAGTAACATAGCTTTAAAAAAATGTACATTCCTTCTTTCTGTTTTTCATATTTAAAAAATATAATTGAATATTTGAAGTCATACACACGCAGGTAAAATAAATGTTTATTACACTCGGGCATCCAAGATTAAAACTGATGATTGGCGACCACCAAGATAAATAGTTAAATAACAGTAATGAACTTGTATGTCGCTGAATTTATTAATGTAATTAGGGCATAAAACATTTCGGCTTAAAAAAAACGAATACCTATCCAGATTTTAACAGTCGCCTTGGTTACATAGATATATTTTTGAAGTAAGCTTAATTCTATCAAAGCTCATACACCGCTGCACTGATTCCCACCACAACCCAACAAAACTAGATCTCAAAAGGAACCGTATCGGCAATCTCGAGGTATCCGATTACCTCCACAACTCAGATCTTAATTAACCCAAGCGATTGACATTAAACAAGTCGAGAAGCCGACTAAATGGCTTATCGGTGCACACAAACTTGTACGGGTGGTTGGAAATGGAACTAAATCATATTCCAACAGCATGTATAGAGAACCAGTATAACAGCGATTTTAACGCGCAACATAACTTGACTATTTTTAATCCCTATTCCGACGGCATAAGATCTATAAGTGGCAGTTCATGATGTTGCTATTTGTAGGTACAAATAGCAACATCATGCACTACTACCACTGGACTACCACTAAGTAGGTACTTAGCAATACACATACAATACTGGCCCGGTTGAGTTGAGAAGTCTATGAGCCAAGGAAATAAGAATCTGGTCTCAAGCGTGAATAAGTGAATCGCTTCTGTCCAGTATAAAAACTCTCTCCGATTGCATATATTTCTTCCGATCTCAAGTTCAAGTAATGAACACGCTCAAAGATAGCATTGAGAATTGTGTCAGCGCGGGACGGTAGCGACATAACTTGGCCGTTTAGATATGTTTGCTGCATTTTTGGTCAATCTCCAAAACCGCTTATCTCATTTATACTTTAATCTCAATTATACACCTTAACACACCCGTGTAAGGTACAGTTTTGAGTCTAAATTTGTATAAATAAGTTGTGAATTAAGTTTACCTCACGCATTGAAATCATAAGCGTTTCAAAGAAGCTTCGCGCCGCTCCCCGGGCCCATTAAGAGTAATTAAGGGATCGAGAAATCTCGTATCGAGATAATATCGGATCCGTATCGAACGGCCACCCGCGTACTAATACATTATACATACTTGCTGCGACACGGTTTGTTAATAGGTGCCGTTTAGCTGGGCTTCGGCACTTCAACGGTTTTTTTTATTTTTCGAATACGAGTATTTTTAGAGAAGTATGGGCACAGCGGATGCATATCGTTTGGTGTGGTAGGGCATAGCACAACGAATGTCGTCGATCAAATCTGGAGCAGGGCCCACCTGGGGAAGTACCTCCGCCTTACAGAAAACCACAGTTTAATAACATTAGACCCTACTCATAGTGTTGTATTTCTGTTGGTGAGTAAGGTCGCCAGACCTCCAAGAAGATTCACTGTGTTGAGCAAGGCTTGCCCCTTTAGCTGTCAACACAGCGAATCCTCCTTTTTTTAAAGGGTCAGCAATGCGCATGTAACACTCCTAGAGTTGCAGGCGTTTATAGGCTACGGTGACCGCTTACCATCAGGCGCTTGTTTGTCACCGTCGTAGTATAAAAACAAAAAAAAATGTTACGGATGTAATCTGGCCTTTATCAAGACGTGCAAAAATAACCTCCTTTTGCAATATTGTTTTAGGAAAAGATAACTAAAATGAAGCTTTAGTTTTACTTCTGGTGACAGTAAGCAGTGCAGCGACACTTACAAGCGAGGAGAAGGTATCTAAGGTAGGATGTCTATAATTCTCACCGCACAGTCGAGATGATTGATAAGCAATGAGTTTGCTTTGACCTTGAATGCGCAGAGCAGTGCAGTGCCGTTTCTTTAGTGTTGTGGAAGCGGGATGTACTTATACGCAAACCACCCCACCATTTTCTTCGACTGCTCATTAACTCGTTGCGCAAGGCGCAAGTCATTAATGAATTCGATTGTAATGCGTTCACAATGCGTCAACTAGCCGGCATATACGCCGAATTTGCTAACCAATGTATGGTAAAATTTCCTGGCGTATGCCCGGCGGGCAAACCCGCTATGGAGATTCGATGGATTGTCTGTATATGACCGCTATTTAATTAACTCGCCTACCTAAGCAGCCACTTCTACTGCTGGCTGCATCTTCAACTGCCCGATTTACCACCTACCGAGTTACACAGAAGCTGGTCTAAAATTTTCAACTAATTAATTATCCAAAGATTTAGAGAGAAAAACAGTTTGTTTCCACAGTTACGTTTAAAAAACATAACTATAACATTTTATTAAGGGACATAGATCGTTTTAGAAGACGGGTTTGGTGTCAGCGTGTCCGGAAACTTCGTGTGTGTCTCGACAATCACCGAATACATCAAATAATAACATTCTCCTTCACATTCCTTCGACAAGTATTAAGATGCCATCTAATTATTTCCTAATAAAATGTTTTATCTGGTTTTAATGTCGTTAAAAAGTTAGAAATGTAGCGTTTTGAGGCTATAGTAGTTGTTTACTTGTAATTTTTGTGTGAGCCTTGTAATATGAGATATTTAGGTCTAAATTAGAAAAACTATTGCGGAAAATATACTCACTTGGAAAATATTTCATCCAATTAAAAGTTCATGTAAAATACGGTCGAGTGTGGATATACAAATAAATACCTGTGGGAAAGTTTCTCAACGAAAGACTCATGCTTTATTTGAAATTTTGCCATTTCCAATTGTGGAAATTGAAAAGACTTCATAAGTTTTAAGTATTTAAGAAAACCACTATCAAGCAGTTTATTTTAAACATATATTATGTTGTTTTCTTAATTAATTTCTACCGTTTTCTTTTTACCCATGATCAAAAATCCGTAAGTTCGTAATAAGTCGATGTCAAAAGTGTGTCCACAGCTCCAAACATATGTACAGTCATCCAATTGGAACCCTAGGCCACTGTAGAACTATGTCACAGTGACGTTATAAATCAGATTGTAAGAAATCTCTTACTGCTTGTCATTTTGACATGGTTCTACAGTGGCCTAGAGTTCAAATTGGTTGACTGTACCGTATGCCTTTACAATAACTCATAGAAATATATCTTTGGCCTTACAACTATTGATAGACTTTATATTAAGACGTAATCAGCTTAAAACAATTAAGCTCAATTTTATTAAAAACCCGAACCGTTGTAAGAACCAGCGTTGAAAAAGTCTGGAAAAAATCCCATTTCCTCCCAGACGACTCGTTTTATTCAGATTGTTTCGGAAAAAATCAATGATAAATAAATTTTCAACTATAAATCAATGTAGGTATACTGGGTCTAATTTACACCTACAAAATGGCTACATCGATGAGATTGAGAAAGAAACAGTTGAAACAGATGAAAAGAGTAACAATGATAGTGACATTATGTATTTGTTAAAAAACACGGAATATTCGGAAAATAACGAAAGTCTCATTCAATCATGAAAAAAAAACATTTGATTTTTTCCGAAATTTTCAACGCTAGTAAGAACCCGTGTTCTTTAGTTAGAACTACAAATGATGTCTATGATTGAATATGCATGCGTAATAATCGTGAAAGGCGTCAAAGATCTAATCGCTTCCGTCAAGATCACTTCGCCGAGACGAAGTCAAGTGCCAAACATCCTGCGTAACACGTTCTCCGTGTCCCCAAAGATTCTTATCTGATAAACCAACTTTTAGCTTCTAGCGTGATGGATATGATAATTTTTACACTCAATATTATAAATGTGAAAATCCGTATCTTAATTTATGATACTTTTTAGGGTTCCGTAGTCAACTAGGAACCTTTATAGTTTCGCCATGTGTGTCTATCCGTTCGTCTGCGGCTTAGCTCAGTGACCGTTATTAGTTATTACTAGAAAGCTGTATTTTGGTATGAATATATATATCAACTATGCCGACAAAGTAGTTAAATAAAAATTGGGAAAATTTCGTTTCAACCGTAAACTGTGAGGTATGGTTAGATAGCTTTTAAAAAGAATAGGGGTTTGCTAGGAACATTTTTTGACAAATTGAATATTTCCGGGAATATTCGCTCCGGAAATAATAAAAAAATGTATCCCTCCCACAAACTTTTGAACCACTAAAAAATATAAGTACATGCCTCCGAATTTCCCCACCATATCCCTCGTATGCCTCCCCCCCTTCAGCCTCCTCCCAGCCCATGACCAAGTCTCGCCCGAGGCAATGAACTTTCCACTTCTCCTTACATTCTAAAAAAATAGGTAAGTATCGCAAACGTTCCTGCTTCATAACAAAGAAAAATGAAGGTAGTTATTTTTTCCTAAAAGTTATTATCCCACTGCTCGATAGGAACTCAAATTGTCACACACATTGATAGATTTGATAGTCGACGAAGCAGCTCAACCTAAGCATTGGAACATATCGGGTGTGTATGGGAAACCATGCGACTAATGCCATCACAGCCGACGCGCCGCTTTGAAGCGCTTAGGGCCTTATCAAGTTATCACACTTGTGTGCTTACCATGAGTTGAGTAACTGTATTCGATAGCGACTGCGGCGTTTGCGGATATGTCTGTCTCACTCCTGCCAGAGTAATAGTAGGAGCGAGACGGACATACTTTCAAGCGCCGAGCAATATTTAAAAAAGTTTTACAGTTAAATAAGGTATACAACCCAATGGTGTGCCGATGCCAGTGATAATAACTATACCAATAATAGGTTTTACCTATTAAATAATTATAATGGTGTGTCGTATGTACCTACAGTTAACCAATTGGAACCCTAGGCCACACGAGAACCTTGTCAAAATGACAAGCAATAAGAGATTTTTTTATAATCTGCAATCAAAGTGTCACTGTGACATAGTTTTACAGTGACCTAGGATTCCAATTGGTTGACTGTACATTTTAGTAATCGACTGAATATTGCTTATTACTAAGTACATACATAGGTATAGTTATTAAATACATACGTCTTTTTTAAACGTTCCTTTCCTATATGGGTATATTCGTTTTAGAAGCATAATACGTAGGTAACATGTAGGTACTCCCTATAGTAAAAAATATTTGTCCAAACTCCGAATATGTAAAAAAAATGCTGAATGTATATCGAATAATTTCCGAATATCAATAACATATTACTTTTGATTCATCCAAATTTAATAGATAAATCAGAGATTAAACATGGCCGCCATGTGAAATCTGCCTTCTTCTAGCCGCCGTTTACAACTGCGTTACAATTTCCAGTCGTAAATATTTATTAGTCTTTATTACAAATTGATTGAAAAAAAAATTAATGCCGACCCAAATGAGGATTGTGTTTTGATGCCGTAGAACAGTGGGGAAGTGGTACACCAATGGAATTTCCAATTTTATTTCATCTGTAGTCTATATTCTCTGCCTTTGTAATTAAAGCATAATACCTAATATATACGGTAGGTTTCATAAATATATATGCATCTCTATTCAATTATGACCCTTCTTCCCGTGTAATAAGATACAAAGTGTATAGATATTTATAGACGTGACTTAAAGTTGCAAAGCCGATGTGTTCACCATGAGTTGTACGTGGCCGTATTCGATACTGATGCTGCGTTTGGGGTTATGTCCGTCTCGCTCCTGCCAAAGATATGGTAGGAGCGAGACGGGCATACTTTCGAGCGCCGCAGTCGCTTTACAATACAGTTGCGTGCAATTCATGGTAAGAAGTAAGAACACTACAGACACCAACTCGATTATGATAGTGAGCTATTTTTTGCAAAAAAATCTGTGTTTCAAAAAATATATGTACGAGTACACACGCGGTCAAAATTGCATGTCGAATTCATCCATAAACTGCCCATGCAATTTTGAACGCGGTTCTACGTACTCGTCATATCTCCAATGTGGATAAAAAGACAATGTAGGAATGTCATTCAAAAAACTACAATTTATTTATTCTAATTAAAAACAACAAATATTAACCTAATTTGGTTATTATTTTTGTAAAGCATCAAGAGTCAAATAAATTAGAAACATATCGGGGAAAATATTCAAGTTTGGTCAGTCAGTTCGATCACAAAATGGCGGCGAACTCACAAAATGGCCACCATTTTACATTGAGTTACAGATATGATAAGACTGACTTTAAACGCGACATGCTGACCTGATCATCTCTTAACGGGTGTCATGTAGGGGCCACAGCACCACATGTGCTCGACGCGGCGGTCCTCGTGCGACAGCGGGTCCTTCTCCCCACAGTGCACGGAGCGGGCCTTAGGCTTCGTGAACTTTAAGTCCTCGTAGCTCGGTGTCTGTCGGTTCCAGTGGACTACGAAGTCGCTGGCTGCAATGGAAATTATTTGAGTAGTAACAGAGTGGAACGATTTTGTATAGATATTGTGTACCTTTGAGTACCTACTAAGCCCTTTCAGTACCTATTAAACCAGACGATGTACCAATTGACAGGCCCACCCCTCTGCCGAATGCATATGACATGATATGACAAACAATTAAATAATAAATGTTATGTGATCGGGTAGCCCAGTGGTTAGGGCGTCTGCCGCGAAAGCAGGAGGTCGCTGGTTCGATCCCAGCCCTGCTCACGGGGGACCTTGGTCAATGTTTCTGTATTATATGACATCTGACTGACGTTTATCTGACATAGCTAGATATTAATACGTTACGTACTAATAGCCAAATATTTGAAGTGGCCCCCGCAAAAATCGTGCTTACCATGAATTCTACTTGACCGTAATCGACAGCTATTCCGCAATTCGATTCGCAATCGAATGCATCTCCCACACTTAATTTATTTTTAACTATAGAGACTATATATCTCTTGCACATATAACACTGTATTTATTTTAATATTCTTTACCCAGGTTTTGGCTGTTGTATTATCAACATTTAGATTATAATTTTACTTCTATATATTGTAAATGTTTGTACATACAAATGCTTTACTGTAATGCTTATTGACTTGTAAAAGTGCCCTTGAGGCCTACTTGCAGAATATATTTTTGAATTTGAATTTGAATTTGAATTAATGCAACTCATCGTAAGCACACAGGAGCGAGATGGACAGACCTTCGAACGCCGCGGTCGCTATCGAATACGCCCACCTACAACTCACCACACAGCACACAGTTAAGTAAGAGCGAGCAAGATGAAAATACTATCGAATCGCGCAGTCGCTATAGACTACAGTTTACGTAGAAGTAGAACTTATGGTAAGTAAGTTTTATGGTATTTATACGGAGAGCAATAAATAGGTCAGGTTTTTTTTAAATACTACGACGGTGACAAACAAGAATACGGCCCGCCTGATAGTAAGCGTTTATCGTAGCCTATGGACGCCTGCAACTCCAGGGGTGTTACATGCGCGTTGCCGACCCTTTAAAAAAAAGGAGGATTTGCTGTGTTGACAGCTAAAGGGGCAAGCTTTGCTTCGTGGGTCAACAGCTGTCAACAGTAAATCCTCTTGGAGCTCTGGCGACCTTACTCACCAACAGAAACACAACACTGTGAGTAGGCTAGACCCTACTCACAGTGTTGTGTTTCTGTTATTAAACTGCGGTTTTCTGTAAGGTGGAGGAGGTACTTCCCCAGTTTTTTGATGTCTGCCCCTTTTATATTCATACATTATCTTCTTCGCTTGCTTACTTTTTCCCGCTTTGAATAAAATGTTTTTTTTTAACATTATAGGACATTCTTACACAAATTGACTAAGTCCCGCAGTAAGCTCAAGAAGGCTTGTGTTACGCGGGTACTCAGACAACGATATATATAATATACAAATATATAAATACATAGAAAACATCCATGACTCAGGAACAAGTATCTGTGTTCATCACACAAATAAATGCCCTTACCGGGATTCGAACCCAGGGCCCTCGGCTTAGCAGGCAGGGTCACTACCAACTACGCCAACCGGCCGGTCAAAACTTACAATCAAAATTTTCCAGTAGATCAGGTCTAAGCGTGCCCACGGTGTAAAACTTTAGTTTTTTGACCGCCTCCGCGTAATCATCACACCGACATCGGTCCATTATGGATGTTTACGACTAATAAACCAATCATAAATATTAATTACAAAACTAATTTGCTGATCGAATGTTTTCATATATTGCTAAAACCCCGGAGGATTTATAGATAAATATATTTTGCGTTTTATTTGACATTGATGTTTGGTATGACTCTTTGAAGTTTTTTTTAAGTATGTGTCAGATTTGCGAGTATAAAGAGGTTTATTATAAATTAGTATGAAAAGAAATGTATAGTCTGGCAAACAAAAGTGCAGTAGATGAAAAACAAACCATATCCCTTTTTAAGGTTCCGTACGTCAAAAGGAAAAAAAGGATCCCTTTGGGCCTGGCCACATGTCCACGTTGCGGCGCCGTTAACGTAAAACGGCGCGTTGCCGGAGCGCAGCACGTTGCACGACGTGAAAATATACGTTGCCGCGCAACGTACAGATGCACGTTGCACGTTGCCTCGCCGCGCGCCGTGCAAACACACGTTATGCCGGATTGAGTGAATTCACGTTGCGTTGTCGCGTTGTACGACGTCGCACTTATCCATCACTACTAAATTTTGTGATCAGTCTTCAAACCGACATGGATATCATCACACGTGTTCTGCTCATGTTGTTGTTAAGAAGAAGCATGAAGAAAAAGCAAAAGAAAAGAAAATATTGGATAAATCCATATATTTATAATATGAATTACGATGGAAGTCATTTTATAAAGAAGTACGAGGCGTTGAAAACAAGTAATGACAAGTTTTATGAATGGCGGACAATTTAGATGGTTTGGCAAACATCGGTTCAAATATATTCAAGTATACAGTAAAGACGTAGTTCTCCTGCTCCGGCTGCTAAGACAACGAAATAAGAAAAAAAAACCGGCCAAGTGCCAGTCAGACTCGCCCACCGAGGGTTCCGTATATCATAAGAATGATTAAAATGCGGAACCCTAAAAACTGAAACTAATACATTCGGTGAATAGCTTCCACTAGTGAAATCAAAAAGTCGACATCTAAATTCTCAGTCATTTTTATCCATTAATTACCGCGTGCGAAGTAGTGCGAACTACGCAACATCGCTTGGTCAATGAGTGCTCAAAAGGGGTGTTCTAGGTGGAATGGTGGAAAGCAGAATATTTAACTATGGTGTGTTGTGGAATATTAAGAATAGTTAGGAGACAAACAATAAACATACCTACTGAAAGTCCTTGCCTCTCGGTGCCCCTCGGTCCGGGGTACTGACCCCGAAGGGAGTAGGAACTAAAAAGGCCCCGTTTTTGTTTTTTTGAACATCTCAGAAACGATGCGTTATAAAAAATTTCGGTTAACTACATATTGAAAGATTATTAAATTCTCTACAACTTTGACATACTATAATTTTTATATGGTGTCCAGATATGAGTTCCGAAAAATGCTCGATTTTGATCAAATCTTTATCTCTCCACACTTTTCTTTTCATTCTGTGCTACATATGTTGGGAACTCTTTATCTGAGACAATAGCTTCTTGGAAAAAACTTTCAGATAGTTAATTTATTTTTAAACTATACCTTTACCTACATATGCATAAATATATGTATCATTTACCGTTGCAAAATTATAGGTACAACTTTAAAAAAAAATTACATATTTAGAAACATCTCTTTCAATTTATAATAAATAGTAATGTGTCTACTTAAAAAAACCGGCCAAGTGCGAGTCGGACTCACCCACCGAGGGTTTCACACAAAGGATGCTCAACCCCTCCCCCATTTGTGAGTTGTGACCTTAGGTACCTACTTAAAATTCCGGTGGCACGGAACTCTCAGTATGCGGCAACTATACGGTTTTCAGATTTTTGCCTGTACTTGTACCTACTACAAGCTCTTGCTTTTTGCCAAATTTCGTGATTCTAGATTAACGGGAATTACCCTGATACATTTTGATTCCCATTGTAAATGTATGAGAAATGCGATATAATCGGCGGTATCTTGATGGCGTTGGCGTTGACGTAGAGGTTTAGTTTTTTCTCAGTTTCAAGGGACTACAGACTTGTGTATGTGGTATTAATTTCAACTTGATACATCTACGCATTTTCGAGATAAAGGGTCTTGTCAAACAGATGGACGGACGGACGGACGGACACACGTACGGACAACAAAGTGATTCTATAAGGGTTTTCATTTTTGTGGTACGGAACACTAAAACTAAACCTAATCAACACATTCATAACAAATAATAAATGGTCTGATTCTTACTCAGGGTCATTGACCTTATCAGCTGTAGAAGAATCGTTCGGGACACCCTGTAGATAATGATTTGAACTAAATAAAAATTATGAAAACATAGCCAATTTATTGATAAATTATAAAACTAAAGATTGTATCGTTAAGTATAAATACAAAATGAACCTGGCCTAATTGTTGACATGTGTATTATTTCGTCTGAGATTCTTTTGTTTTTGAGATTCCTGAGAATCTGAGAGTATTTTAAGCCGTATCTGATACAAAGCTTTATGTTATTATTTTTATTTTAGGATTTTTTGATGTTTTTATTGACGTCTTGTAAATATATTCTGGACAACCTATCGAGCTTAATTTAAGATTATCTCAGCCACTGCTTGATACGACTCAAAGAAAAAAAAGGGGTAACATGCTGCCAAAACATGTTATGTAAGTTTCCTCTTCATGATTGCCCAATTGAGCACCCACGAAATAAATGTGGTGATTTTATATTTACGAAAAAAAGAATAACAATTTGGATTCCCGTCAACTTTTGATGCAAGAGGGATGAGGGACGCGCTAAAAGAATCAGCCAAAACCAAAGCCTAACATTCATGGCGATGGACCGTCGCTAGAGCAGGTCGATAGGGACGATATATGATAGATATATTCGATATTAAAGTTTGACCATTCCATCTAGAATCATTCGTTGACCAGGCTAATAGCTAAATAAAACTACCGAGCCGTGCGCCGTCCGCCGATGTGGTGGCACTGGCGCCGTGCCGCGGCACCGTCACCGTTCATTCTCACGGCAACGTCGACGTTAATTTTGACGTCGACGGCAACGTAAAAAACAACGTGCCACGTCAACGTCGACGTTAATTTTCACGTCGGCGGCAACGTAAAAAACAACGTGCGACGGCACGTTGGCCGTCGTGCGTCGTGCCGTTTTACGTTGGCGACGCCGCAACGTGGACATGTGGCCAGGCCCTTTGTTGTCCGTCCGTGCGTCCGTCTGTCTGTCTGGCGGCATTTATTTCAAACACGCGTAAAGGTAACAAGTTGAAACTAATACCACATATACAGATCTACAGTCCTTTAAAGCTGTAAAAAAAATCAAACCTCTACGTCAACGCAATCAAAAGATACGGCCATTTATGTCACATTTCCGATACATTTGCAATGGGAATCAAAATTTAGGTATAGAGGGTAGGGTACTCGTTGAGCTAGAATCATGAAATTTGGAAAAAAGCAAGAGCTTGTAGCATAAGTACAGGAAATATCCTAAAACCGTATAATTGTCGCACACTGAGAGTTCCCTGCCTCCAGTATTAGCGCGGAATATAGGCGAATAGAATTTGCACTTGGCCAGTTTTTTTTTCGATGTGGTAATACAAGCTTAAGAAAAAGACAGCATGACTCTCTCTGACTATGCACGAATGAGAACAAATCCTGGTCAAACTATATTATCGATCTGTAAGTACCAAAAATATAATAATGTTCATTATTATTAACATTAAATAAGGTGTAAAATATACTTAAACGCATCCCATTTCGCGCCTATTAATTTTAAATGAGACTTCTGGAAAATAAAAGCTTTTTGAAATGATCGAAGCAATAAACTTTCTGTGTGGGATACAGAAGCCAATACTAAGATTGATTCCCGTAAAAAGCGATGTTAAATGTTTCATTATTATTCCTTTTGTTTTTATAAACTGAAGGAAAGTTTTGTAACGGAATTCTAAAGAATGAAAATAGAGAGAGTCAATATTTTCTAGCTAGACATACTTACATAACATGGCACAAAACTGGAACCAACGCAGTTTATCAAACATGCATTAAAGTTATATAATTTAAACTTTCGTGAGTCATACTGATGTTAAATTTCGCGAAGGTGACTACACCTCTTTGTCTGTCCGACGATGACTGCCCGATGCAGGTCGAAACATGTCACGCCTATTGTGATAAAAATACGTGAGTGTTAACCGTTGCAATTTAATATGTATTAAAGTTTATGAACATTTGTTCCATTCTTATTCATAGCTCATAGCAAGAGACAATGAGTACAAATTTGTGTATGGATCAAAAACATTTTAAAAACTCAGTCAAAAGTAGATGGGTGATATTTTTGGTGAAGGAAAACATCGTGAGGAAATCGGACTATTCCCGATAAGTTCTAGTTTACCCTCTGGGTTGGAAGGTTAGATGGCAGTCGCTTTCGTAAAACTGATGCCTACGCCAAATCTTGAGATTAGTTGCCACAGCGTACCCCAGACCCTACATGAGCCGGGATAGCGCAAGGAAGAAGTCAAAAGTAGATGAGTCTTCATTTAGTAGTGCATACTCTAAACATAAAAAGCTCGTATACTGTCTTTCGCAGGAGTTTCAAAAGTACAGACATAGATTGTAATATACCCATAAAAAAGTCTGATTGCATAAGATTCTTGGGAGTAGATCTCGATCCATATCTGAGGTGGCATAACCAAATAGAGACAATTTGCAAAAAACTGCCTAGTGCGTGTTATTCTTTGAAAAGTCTTTCCAAAATAGTCGATAAAACCACCTTAAAAACTGTTTACTTTTCATACTTTGAGAGTATAATTAGATACTGTGTCGAAGTTTGGGGAAACGGTTCGGACATTAACTCGGTGCTACTATTACAGAAAAAAGCCTTACGACTTATTATGGGTTACACACGTATACCAATTACCCACAGAGACATGTTCAAAGACCAACAAATCTTCACAATTGTCTCTATGTACCTTTACCGCATCTGTGTCTATGTATTTGTAAACAAGGAAATGTATCCCACAACAGGTGAAAGTCATCACTTCAACCTAAGAAATAAAAATAATTTGGCTCTAACTAAATCTAGCTTCGTCCACTTTAATAATAGTTTTAACAATATAGCAATAAAAATTTATAATAAGTTAAGCCAGGACATCAAAGATTGTAATGACTTCAGAACATTTGACAAAAAAGTAAAAGACTTCTTTATTAATAGGCCATATTACACTATAAATGAATTTTTCGCCAATGCACTTATTTAATTATTGTATGTAACCATTTCATCTTAGTTTTAAAAAATTGACATGTACCTGATATTTCTAGTTTAGATTTAGTTTAAAATGTATATTTGCATGTACTTGTACGTTAAAGCAAATAAATGATATGAGTATGAGTATGAGCATACATATAAGTTTGCATATGAAAGATGCAATGGTTAGAAAGATTAGGAGAACCTAACTAATATTACTTGGACTAGGTCAAGGTTTCCTTATAGTCTGTATTTAAAAAACGAAACCATGTGACTTAGCAATTTGGCCAATGACGTTACAACATTTCGTGTCCGTCATCTCAATATCATCATATGAAAGTATGTGATTGCATATTGGCCCAACACCCGAGTCACGTGCTTTTCTTTGTTTATATTTTTTTAAATACGTAGTACAGACTATAACTATAATACCAGGCGACGAAAAGAAATGGCCAATTTTTAAGGGAGGTCTCAGTGCAAAGTTTGAGTACTGTATATTGATTGTCAAGGAGGCTAAAACTTAATTTTTTTTACGAAATAAGGATAAAAGATGGTTGCAGAATACGCCATCATCTCTCGCCGCTGTAAAATCAGTCACAAGCGGTAAAATACGCGATATACGACCGATATGCGGCCGCAACGAAAAAAAAAAACAATTTTACGACCTGGCGATTGTAAACCAGGGGGCATATTAGCTGTAAGCGAGCTCAAGATGCGTGCAATTCCTTTTAAAGGCTTCTCGAAACTTATATCATAAAATTACCTATATATTTTGTGTTATGTTTAGAGACAGGTATTTTGTAAAGACTGGCATGCTCCATGTAAAATTGTT
This sequence comes from Lathronympha strigana, assembly GCA_949128165.1. Taxonomy (NCBI): domain Eukaryota; kingdom Metazoa; phylum Arthropoda; class Insecta; order Lepidoptera; family Tortricidae; genus Lathronympha; species Lathronympha strigana. Next base: position 3,189,441 of record OX421903.1, read on the forward strand.
GCTCGCCATGGCGGCATAGAATGTCTACGCTAAGTTTGCACTGTATTAGCAGTGACAATGTAATGTACAGTCAACCAACCCTAACCCTGGAAACCTAGGCCACTATAGGACTATGTCATAGTGACGCTTTAAATTAAATTGTAGGCCTAACTGGCCTAAGGTATAAATAATAAGGTATTAATAATATTCCGGAAAAATACATTTATCATCCCTCTATCCCTCGTTCCCTCACCTATTCTGTAAATGTAAAGGTAAACTATATTTTTATTAATATTATATAAAATTGACCAATATTTGAAAAATAATAATTTTTACATTGAATGAAATAATTACTTAAACAGTGACATGTATAATTTTGATAATGCATGATACATTGACGACAACTGTACTTTATCCTTATCCACAAATACGAATGCATTTTATATAGTATGTACCTTAATTGTAAGTTAATTGCAGTGCCCTCTCAGGGTGGTGTTGAGACATACCTACTTTATTTAATAAGACCTATTGTACACACACAAAGCAATGAAATAAATGAAATTAAATGGAAGGTTCCAATTGGTTGACTGTAAGTACCTATGCGACCATTAATGGTGTATGTAGGTTTAAAACCTTTTTGGATTAATTGCCAACTGGATTGACCTTTGTGGTCAATAACTAAGCTATGAAACTGTTTGATCTGGTATTTCTGATGTTCAGGTCCATAAACTTATAAATTAAGTTTATGGACCAAACACCAGAAATACTTATAAATAAAGTTATAGTTAGTTGAATTCTACGTTAATGGTGTGGTATAAAAAGTTGTTAATTTTTTTTACTCTACTTATGATGGGGTGTTTAAGAATGTTTTAAAGTCGGTTTTTGTGTGACTGTTTTGAGACTCTCGCAATGCTCCTCATTCAATTATTTTATTCTGGAATTTTCACTCAGGTCTAAATGAGCATAAGGTAAACAACACTCTGCTCCCGTATGTAATAAATAATATACTTACAACATACATCACCAGTCTTTTCAACTTACCTGTCTCTACTTACTTCAATACATAGTTAATAATAATGCTTATGGAATAGTATCTTGCAACAATGTGCTTTGATCTTTACGTTTCATAAATTAGCTAATTCATTTGAATAACTGAGTTTACGGGCTACGTGCTCGATATTAACGGATTAATCAATCGTTCGACTAAATTGTATAGCAATGTTTTTGTATTTTTTTTGCCGACCTATACAATGTACCAGACTTTACTAGAGTAAATACAACGGAGAACGAAAATAATGTTACTTTGCTACTCCTATTATTGTTGTACCTAATTATCTCTACCTCTAACTATCTCGACCAGTCTGGGCATTTCATTCATTTGTCGGACGCCAGTACAAGATCCCCTTCATCTCCTGGGGATGCCTCGTAGAGAGGCGAGACACGTGTCTAGGTTTATATTATTGGTGGTGGTTTGTTATATCTATTTGCGTATTTATTTTTTGCGGCGGGAGGAGGAAAATTAATTGCATGCAAAAAATACGCAAGTAGGTATAACGGGTTGGCACTAATTGACTAGCACGTTTGGCGGAATAGCGAAGTAACGTTATTTTCGTTGTTAATGTGGAGTTCCGCAAATTAACGCCTAATTCAATACATGAAATACAATGGAAGTTGCACACCGAGCCTTTAATTTTATTTAACATTATTTTTAAACGGTGTAGAGTCAAACCACGTTATGTCAATCAATCAATCTTTTCGTTATGGCTCAATCAAGGCCTTGATGATTCTGCCAATGTCAAGGTCATTTCTGCAAGGCAAATGAACTGTCAAACTTGTCATTTTAAACGTCAAAGTTCTATGAAATTATGACGTTTACTTAACACTTTCACATTTTGTGCTATCAAAATCTAGGAAACTTAGGCTCACTTGCACCACCCTAGTTTAGCCGTAATCCCGCCACAGTCGGACAGCCAAATTCTTTTTCGCAATTTCGGCATTTGCTGGCCATATATGGTCGGGCATAGCTGCCGGATCTGCCGATAAATGTATGGGAGATTGTCTAGCGGATGTTCTGCGGACATACCCACTATGGAGATCCGACGGATTGCCCGCACGTATAAGACCGGCAATTGGCCCCACAGAAAAAATCTGTCACACTTATTCATTCACTAAGTAGAGTTTGAACGTTCCTTATTTCACCCTGTATTGGAGCGGCCGCATCGCACAGGAGTTCTGTGCGATGCGTACGAGCGTCTCGAATTGTCCGATACGCGCGCGAAATTAGCTACCGGAGTATAAAGTTAGGGCCAACGCACATTACGATGTTTTTATTTTTATAATTTTTTTTTTAATACCACGATGGTGGCAAACAAGCATACGGCCCGCCTGATGGAAAACGGGCACCGTAGCCTATGGACGCCTGCAATTCCATGGGGTCACAATCGCGTTGCCGACCCAAAAAGTACGAGTATATTGAAGTAGGTCCTACACAATTAGTGTAGGTACACTACTTACCAGCACTATTTCTGAGAAGAGCTCTATAGTGTAATCAGAACGATTAATTTTACATATTTCATATAATTTAAACTTTCGTGAGACATACTGATATTAAATTGCAACGGTTAACACTCACGAATTTTTATCACAATAGGCGTGACATGTTTCAACATATTACATATTTCGTTTCAACTTGCCCTCAATACATGACTCTGAACAACGGTGTGGGGATAGCATGAACCATCAACGAGGTTTTATTGACTTCCTATTTGATTCTGATCAAAAAGCCAAGATACAATTGGAAATTCAAGGCATCAATGAGTAATACTGATAACGATATATCGCCGTATTCAAAAAATCAAGACTATATGTATTTGGGTCCTGCCTAATATGTCATACCGACTCATACGATACGCAGAGACAGCACCGGACGGGGTCTAAGGACTATCAAGAGTTAGTAGAATCTAAAATGTAGGTACAGTCAACCAATTGGGTCCCTAGGCCACTCTAGAACCATGTCAAAATGACAAGCAGTAAGAGATTTCTTACAATCTGATTTATAGCGTCACTATGACATAGTCCTACAGAGGCCTTAGGGTTCCAATTGGTTAACTGTAGCTACCTACCTATTAGGTGAAAGTAATAGATTAATTTCTGGGCTATGTGATAAAAAAACCAACTCCTGCCGCAAAACGGAATCCAATCTGTTATATCAATTGTCATTATTAATTTCAATCGTAATATGCTCGCGTGACTTTGAATCAGAACAAAAGTTTGCCTTACTGTTGTACTTTGTGTAAGTACCAAATTACAAGTATCGGCCCGACCGCACCTGCTGGTTCATTTCATTAAAAAAACGTACGACAACTGCGACTCATTTTCTATGATATACTGCGACGCAACGCAAGTCACCAGGGTTACCACGATCGCCTAACACGATTCAGTTTAGGATTTAAACTGACTCGCTGCCATACAACAGGGGCCTTACCATGACGTCTTAACGCGATTCAGTTTAGGTCGTCAACTGTCGCTCAAATCTGGAGCAGAGCCCATCTGGGGAAGTACCTCCACCTTACAGAAAACCGCAGTTTAATAACACTAGACGCTTCTCATAGTTTTGTGTTTCTGTTGGTGAGTAAGGTCCCGACCTCCAAGAGGATTCACTGTGTTGACAGCTGGGGACCCACGGAGCAAAGATTGCCCCTTTAGCTGTCAACACAGCGAATCCTCCTTTTTTTAAAGGGACGGCAACGCGGATGTAACACCCTTGTAGTTGCAGGCGTCCATGGGCTACGGTGACCGCTTACCATCAGGCAGTCCGTGTGCTTGTTTGTCACCGTCGTAGTATATAAAAACAATTAAGTCATAAATTGAAAGAGATGTCATATACCACAGAAAAAGTGACCAAGGTCCCCGGTGAGCAGGGCAGGGCTTTTTCTGTGGTATATGACATCTCTTTCAATTTATAATTTATATATAATTAAGTCATGTTAAGGCCTCTGAGCACAGTTATGGACCGAAACTGATTGCGTTAGGTCATCGTGGTAAGGCCCCAAGTGGTACTCCTCGCTATGACAAAGACTTTCGTTCCCAGTCCGCATTAGGCCCTCAGTCCACTGTCAGCCCCCCCTTAACCTTTACGATCACAACTAAATGAGATTTTATCGTTCACCTTTTTGCCTTTTCCAACTCCTCGCCGCGCGCGCCATTACGGTCTCAACTTAGATATCTGCAAACCTCGGTAATTACCATTTTAATTTAAAAAAAAAAGTTTAGGCGTGTAATGGAACACTTATTATAAGTTCAAACGAAAAGCACTTTCGAAAACTACGAATTTAATGGAGCCGATGGATTTTTAATTATCGTTAAACTTACTACCGTTACTTTTGGCACTTTGTTGCATACAAAATACGAAATACGATTTTAATGCAGTGGAAACTTTAGATATTCAAAAATTGGAAAAAAGTTTAGTCAATTGTAAAAATATGGTTGCAATCGGACTATAAGATAAATCTATTGGACATATTTTTACTACTTGACCTACTATTACTATTTTATAATAAACTAGCGATCCGCCCCAGCTTCGCAAGGGTTATTATTATACAAATATAAACCTTCCTCTCTTGAATCACTTTATCTTTAGAAAAAACGGCATCAAAATCCGTTGCGTAGTTTTAAAGATTTAAGCATACAGACATACAGACAGCGGGAAGCGACTTTGTTTTATACTATGTAGTGATTACAAAATACCATAACATAAATTTAAAACTATGTTTAATTAATCTAGATCAAACTGTAAAATACAAAGATTAAAACGTACTTAATTGTTTGGAAGAGAGGAGGATTCGATGGAGGAGGAACAGTTTTTATTTTATTTATTTTTTATCCTATTACTTATTATACGATGTTTGTTAATGAGTTTTAATGTTTTCACTTGATTTTTCACAAATTAAAATTTAACATGGTGTATAAAGTAACGTATTATTTATAAAAGATGTGACAGTAAAAAATACGATGCGCTTACATTCTTGCCGTCCGGCCTCATCTTGCGAGACGCACTATTTAAGTATTTATGCATTCCAAACTTGTCAAGTCCTTACACGTACCTACCACCGTACATTTGCAATGATTTGCATTCTTAAATAGCCATGATGAGTGCCATGCATGACACCTCCATGTCTCATGTTAATTTACAAAATGTCATGGAAAAACTTCGTTTACGTATTTTTAGCGCGAAATCGATAAAGAAAGCTTGTCATCTAATTTTTTTACAAAACTGGCGCTAATATCGGAAACCTTGTTTAGTGATCATCACCTTTAATTCTCCATATATGTACTGTTAAATTAATCCTAGTTAACGATCTAAACGATCTATTGACTGCCTTTGAATGTAACAAAAACTCTAAACTAGGAAGCTAAAGTTGCTCGCGCTAAAAAGTTAATCTAGATAAGTAGAGAATGGATAAAGGATTGATTCCTAGAAGCGGTGTCATTGCTGAACCCGGCGAAGGCTATCCGGCTGCCATCTGCACGGCATCACCAAGAGACAGTCTTTTAATAACATTTCAAGCAACCCCCGGTCAAAACTGGCCATTACACCGATAACCTTAAGGTCACTTTTATGAGCAGAGCTCCTCGATCATTACTGCACACTCTTTGAAAGAGGAATCGTAAAGCAAGGAAAGTAATTTGCATCTCAAGAAGTCAGCGCAGCGACAATAGCCGTGAAATGCCGGAGTGGGAGCGGCCACATCTCCGGTAAAAAGTCGTAAAACCCCAACATCTACGGACAAATTAGAACGCTAATTTTATTGCAGTAAGGTGATAAATCGCGTGGCATTTAACGATTGCTTTATTGCTTAATAATGGGCCGCGTTTACGGTAGCCGTTAAAGCATGCGTACCGATAAATGGGGTTCCTAGAACGAGATTGGTAGAAGTCGCCGGCGATTTATTGGTTCCTTTAGGACGTTCGATTAAATAGTGTCGTGAAATCGCTAATTAAATGCAGGCATTAAAATCTTATTAAGGGTCGACCACACTAGTTGGTAGGTATCTAAAAGGTGTACTTGATGTGCAGCTGCAGCTAAAATATCACTATCACAAAAATACATTAAAAAAATCTTTGAGCATGAAAGCTTTTGTATTTTTAATTCCAAATGCTAATTGTAAAAGAAAAATTTACAAGTACATTTTAGCGTTTAAGTTATGACTAGTCTGTACTTTTAGGTATTGGCCCAGCTCCTGTGTCACGTGGTTTTTTGTTTACATTTTTTTAATATATAAGAGTAAGTACAGACTATAGTATAGGCATCGATTTTCTGTTTCTTTTGCAGTGAGTCTAAAAGAGGAAACCGAGTAGTTATTGCCTTTAAAAACCGCCTAAAAATGTCATCAACTGACAAAAACGCAGTCATCATTCATACTAATCAGGACTTGCTACTAAAGGGCCATATCTCCAAGATCTACAAAAAATACGTTGCGCCCATAATTGGGGCCAGTGGATGTGGATTTGGCAATCAAATAAATATTAGTCGAAGACAGGTGTAGGTCTGTTGGGCCGTTAGTGCGAATCGAATATATACCGGTGTTCTTACCATGAGTGTTACGTAACCACTAACCGTTCTTAAAGTATATCCGTCTCGCTCCTACCACTACTCTGGCAGGAGCGAGACGGGCATACTTTAGAAACGCGCAGTCGTTAACGCCTACGGTTAAGTACAACTCATGGAAAGCACACAGTGATCGTCGAATAGTTAATGAATGTTATTTTTGTAATTCATAAGGTAGCAGATTAAGAAAGAGAATACAATATTGATATTTTAGTTTTATTTCCGGTACTAAATTAAGTATTGACTTGCCATTATTATAATAAAATTGTCCTGTTTTTACTGCGAAAGTTTAAAGAAATAATTTAAAAAAAAATATAATAGTTATTCTGGACATACGCCGGGCGGCGCAAACTTATATGTAATCGCAACATAACCATAACAAATCCAGATTTAAAAATCTGATTAGGTACCGCTCGGCAAAAACTTTTTCTAGGCAAGAAAAAATTCTTACCGAGCGGTACCATGGAAGTATGAATATATGTATTAGAATAAATTTCGCAAAAAAAGACACTACGATCCAATTATAATTGGATTGGCATATATGCCAATATGACATTCCTAATTTATTTACCGGGTTTGAGCAAATTACCGCACAATATTTGACACAATAAATTGGTACATCATAAAATGCAATAATTTCGTCTTCCCGTTGTTTTCATTTCTGAAGATCTATGGTTCTAACCGATTGATGTCCACAGGGCAAGCGGGCGTGAACCAGCTGGGCGGAGTGTTCGTGAACGGACGGCCGCTGCCCGACGTGGTGCGCAAGCGCATCGTGGAGCTGGCCATCATGGGCGTGCGGCCCTGCGACATCAGCCGGCAGCTGCTCGTCTCTCACGGCTGCGTGTCCAAGATCCTCACGCGGTTCTACGAGACGGGCAGCATTAGACCCGGCTCCATCGGCGGGAGTAAGACCAAGGTGAGTGTCTCGCAGGAGCGCAAGCGCATCGTGAAGTGGTGTCAGTAGGTAGCTGTTTGTATTGCGTTGCGTAGCACCCTCGTTTAGTTGGGTGTATAGTCGTATTTTTAGGACAAAACTTTAACTTAGGTATGTAATTTTTTATTAGAAATAAATTAATCTAATCTAATCTCCCTGTGGAATGAGCCTGCCGAGGTTTTCCCGAAGGATTACAGTAAGGAGTTCTTCAAAAGGGGAGTGTACAAGATTTTAATGGGTCGGCAACTCGCATATGACCCCCCGGGAGTCAGGCGTCCATAGGCTACGGTGACCGCTTTCCATCAAGCTGGCTGTATGCTTGTTTGCCACCGTCGTGGTATATCAAAAACAATCTAATCTATACCAAGAGGTAACAATGTTTTTGGAAGGTTACGGAACTAACCTATTAGCGCCACTTGCCCCACCCAGGGTTGGCCGCTAACCCGGACTTAAACTGTCAAATTCTATGCGGAATAACGCTTAACTCAGGGTTAGTTGGCTAACCCCCCTTGGTGTAAGAGGCCCTTATTCTGACAGAGGCAATCCTCCCAATTTATCAATACTGTGATTTAATTTTCTAGAAAATCTTAATAAACTAAGATAGGTATTCGCAGCAGTTTTTAAAAAGGTTTTCCTATTTATTTATGAGTATTACAAAACCACTTCTTATACAATTATTAAACGTTAGATACTAGAAGTTATCGGCTAGATTTCTAGACCATAATTGAACATAAGCGATATTTTAAATTGCCTTGACATATAAGTGTGACGTGATACCAGCGTGATCTAATAAATAATAATTAAGAACGAAGGCAATTACGTTTTTTTTTTTATTATTATTACAAATTATGTTTTTTTATTCAACTCAAAGTATTCGACTTTGCCCACTTCCGAGCATTTTTTCTCTAACCCAATAATAATAAAAAAGTTAAAGTTGGTTAAAGTTCAAAAGTCTCATAAAATTGTCTTGACATCGCTTCTCTTCTCGATGCATTGGAAAGTTTTTGACCCCTAAAGCACAAACAATATTTAACACACCAAAATCGATCAGAAAAACCGAAACTCCAAGGCGATACAAATTATCCCAACACCTGATTCCAATGGATCTAACTCACGCAACACGGAGAGCATCAAAATCAACAATGCCCCCGCCGGTGAATCGGCAATGGTAACTGGTGTAATTATAAACTATAAAATGACCGGGTTTAGGCTTCTGAGACGGCATTTCGACACGGCTGGGAGGCGAAACGTGGAGCGCTGGGTGCTGAGGTTCCGTAGGACTTTTTAAAATGAACGAGGAAATGCCGCGAGGTATATCCTACGTATAATGTCGCAAGGAACTATTTCAGATTTAAGGCAGTAGAGGTAGGCAAGTTAGTTACCCTTACTGTATATATTTTGAAATTAAAAAAGTTTGACCAAAGACTTTTTTGGATTTTATGCCCAATGTTTTGATAGCACATGAAAGTAAGGTAATCTACTTTCAAAGCTTTATAATAAAGCATTTGCATGAAATGAAAGAAATGAATGGTACTTTTGATGTTGAGAGTTAAGACAATTTGTTTATATTTAAGAAAAACTGGTAATTCATCTTCTAAAATTAAAAAATATACCAAATAAACATTAAGTTTTATTATGTATTTCAATAACGTATATATCTTTGAATATTAATTCGGCTGCAGATTTAATGGACCCCCTGCATACAAACTTATACGTTACCATAATCTCTGCAGTTTACCGTACATAAATGTATTGAAATGAAAATGTATTTTAATATCACAATATTTTGCTAAATTACCTAGTATTAGTTTGTTGATTTTTTTTATAGTTATCTTCTTGATTCTGAGAAGTGAAGTCAAAATAAATAAAATTGTTATCAAAGAATTAGAAATTAAATCAAGAAACTAAACTAAAACTAATATAAAACTAGATAAGTACTAAAAATGAAAGAAATTACGAGGAAATGCCGCCAGCATCCTAGGTATATTGCCTCAAGTACCTATTTTTTTATTTGAGGTAGGTAGTCGTAGGTAGCTACTAGCTAGGTAAGTTACACTTACTGTATATATTTTGAAAATAAATGTTTTTTTATTAGCGTGGAAAAAAAGGAACTAAAATATAATTAAGTAAAAACTAAAATAAATCTTAAACAGTTCCATGTGACATTTTGTTTTTTCATTATATATTAAAACATTTGTTACACAACAAACCGCAGTCCTCGGGAACCCAAAAGCGTTCTCCGGTAAGCGTACTGAACTCGGCCTCGCCGAATTCGGTCCGCACATAAAACTACCATTCTGACTCAAACGAACGCCGACGTCAAAATTGATTACAACAAAATACTACCAAATCACCGAATACTTTTATTGGCGCTGTTATTTTTATGGAAATGCTTAATTGACCTAATCAACAGTGTCGATTGCTGGATCGAATGCGGCCGGTCGTGTCGAATGAGCCAATGACATGATATCATCGAACACGGGTTTTTAAAGTTCACATTCTTGGATGCACTGTTGCACCACCGTATTAGGAATATGATTCATATTTTTTTAATATTCCAACATAAATTCCTTTAAAAGTCTGGCTGGAACAATGGGCGCCTCGTGACGGGCTAAAATCCCGACTATTAACATTCATTTGTGGTCGCTATTTATCTACATAGAATATGTACTCCGTGGTAATCTACATTGAAAATAAAGGTGCCTATACATGCCCCTCGTTTACATGGCAATCGTAAACCCGGGTTTCTTCAGGCATAGGAGGTAACATTGCCCACCCACAAAAACGCATGTTCTTAATTTAAGAAGAAGTTCTTAAAAACTACACAGTATGGTTAAGTCTAACCGGTTTAATCTCATAGTGTCATTTTTAAGAAATTAGTAATTGAATAACATGTGTTTTAATAGGTGGGCAATGTTACCCCCTAGGGCTAAAGAAATCCTGATTTACGGTATTTATAATGTATGATTAGGTCCAAAACATTCAAGCCTCAAAATACGGCGGAATACTATGAACATATAGTCGAATTGTCATTTATCTCATGTCGTGAACTGTCAAAGCCTATGTTTACCCCATCACTCACTTCCTGATAATAGCAGTAACAAATACAACACAAAATGTTTAATTAATATGCAAAATGATACCCTTTTTGATTGCTCAAAATACTGACAAAACAAATCCGGATCGAATCTCAGACCGAATCGAATCAACACTCATCAGAACCGATTGCAATGTCATATGTCGGACGAAACCTCTCGGCGAGTGACCTATGCTCAAGGACCCGATAAACTTGATAATTTACCAATCAAACGATTTCCCGATAAAATGTTTGTCTTCACGATTTCAGAATTTAACTATTGCAATGTAAAATACCTTAAGGAGTCCAAATGGTGCAATTGACCCACATTCGCAGGGACAACCATGATATGAGTGTTTTTAAATTTATAGCGAGAAATAAAAAATAAGCAGCTTTCAAATATTTGGCCAGACAAGTTGATCATAGAAATTTGGATCATGTTTCTCCTGTAGTCACACCCAAAGCCTAGTTTTCTGACAATATTCCTATCCGCATGAATGGCGAAACTTTATCGTAGGTACTTCCTTACTAATATTCTCTGCATGCTAATAGGTATTATGTATGTCTGCTACCTCTGCAATCTGCATGCTAAAACCGCTGAACGGATCAAGATGAAATTTGGTATGGGGATAGTTTGACTTTAGGGAAAGGACATATGATGGTTTTTGCTTTAAATAATTCTACGCAGACGAAGTCGCGGGAAAAAGCCAGTAGAATATATACTTCTTGCCATCTTCACGTGATTCCTATTTTATTAACGGGATTGTTAAAAAATTACACTGGATATTAACTGCACAATGTTTATATTTCAAGACATTCAACTTGATTTTTCGCTACCTACTTTGATGTATTAATATGCACGTTTTTCTTCAAACTGACTTTGTTTTCGTAAAGGTTTGGTTGTTTTTTCCTAACCGTTACGAAATAAAAATCTATAAGCGAAATTGTTAAACGTTTCCGACGAATTCGTTTATATACCATAGCAAAAACCGTATGTGTATCGCAATTAAAACAAAAACCGACCGTTTCTAATTTCCCAACGTGAGAAAACACGCGAACTCCAAATATTTACCGTTACTACGTTTCGATAGCGAAAAACCTGAGCTTCACAGTAATTAATAAATCCATACGAATATAAAATTGATACAAAGTTAGCTTTGCAGGTTTTCTAGCGGCATGAAACACCACCCGTAGTTTACTCGTTATGATATCTCTGAAGCTATGCCAGTGATGAGAACTGTCGAAGGCAAGTATAAGTTGGTTGAGCCGGATCACGGTTTTTGTATATAATCGGTGATCGGTTCAGAAGCCATAACGCTGGTGCCACTTGATAGTAATTGAACCTCCATTCCCGGAACAATTAAAGTTTAACTGTAGCTTAACACGGAACTTACAGCGTAATTGTAATTGTTTGTAATAAATTCGAGGCTTAGTGTGAAATAGTAGTTCGGTGTCTTTGATCGCCTATTTAAAAGTATATGATTATGTATCTAATGTTATTTTTTAATAGTAAAATATAATGTTTTATGGGAGTTATGATCTCAACTAATGAAGTAGGTTGTAATTTTTCGCTTACTCTAATTTATATGACACTGGTACTAAAATTATGGTAATGCGATAAAGTGCTAATGGCAGGTAATTATAGAAATTCATTTGGCGGTAGCAGCACCAGCAGCCTATGCCTTTTGTTACATGGATGATGACTAGCTACCTTTTTTTTTCGGCGCCCGCCGCTTCAGCTGAAGCCCCTGGAGCCGAAGCTCCCCCGCCCGAAGGTAGTGTGCAGGGCGACACCACACGCTGGTCCCTCATGACAACCACTACGCCAGGAGCGAGATGGAAAAACCTACATTTTTTATAGAGGTGGCCATCCTCGCACCTACCACGCCGGCACCGGTCAGCAGTGGCAATTTCCGGCCCGTCATCATAGGCACTCTGCCTAGAGCGGGTATGGGACCGCGGTTTTACACAGGACAGCGGCATTCCTGTACCTCGGCGGCAAGCGCCAGGCCCGAAGGCCCCCTCTAGCCAACACTCGGAAGTTCTCTCCCTCAATGAGAGTATTCCCTATGCGGAAGTGTGTTTGAGCGGAACTGTGAAAAGTGTTTAAGTATTCAATATCTAAATTGTATTACCGTAGGGTTATATATATTTTTTTATATTAATTTTGAATTCGTAAAATCTAACCAAAACAAAGCGCAGCCAGACCCGGTCGGTCTCAAAACGGCCAACACGCAATGTTTATGGTCACTTATCAAAACACCGTATTTGCACGCCTCAAATCTACATATGTATCTCCCGCTTTACAACCACAAGTTATGGCCTTTATGATCGATGGCCACAGTTTATGGTCAAATGGGCATAATTAGTGAGGCCGACACAGCTCCTCTGGGTTTTTATTACCTGTGGGCGGTACACTATTGAACTCAACTTTCACAGTTCTATAATTTGTTTCTCGTATTTGCATCGCTTTACCTTTATTAGCTGTAGTGATGGTTGTGAATTAGTGTTCTTTACCAGTTTCTTAATTTGTACTTCCTTTAGTACGCGACTTTACGCAGGCCACGCGGCTACAGGAAACATTTAGGCGGATGTCACTGGGTGCGATTCGCACCATGCCGATGCAAGAGAGGTATGGGCACAGCGGACGCATATCGTTTAGTGTGGTAGGGCACAGCACAACGAATGTCGTCTCGCTCAAATCTGGAGCAGAGCCCATCTGGGGAAGCACCTCCACCTTACAGAAAACTGCAGGTTAATAACACTAGACCCTACTCAGTGTTGTGTTTCTGTTGGTGAGTAAGGTCGCCAGAGCTCCAAGAAACTTCACTGTGTTGACAGCTGGGGACCCACGGAGCAAAGCTTGCCCCTTTAGCTGTCGACACAGCGAATCCTCCTTTTTTTAAAGGGTCGGCAACGCGCATGTAACACCCCTGGAGTTGCAGGCGTCCATACGCTACGGTGACCGCTTAATATCAGGCTGGCCGTATGCATGTTTGTCACTGTCGTAGTATTTAAAAAAAATGCCCGCGTGCAAGGGGGATAGCGTTATATATTACGCGTAGCGTTATCTCACTCAGCAGCCGGAGTGTGGTGCGAATCATATCCAGTGTGACATCCGCATTAGCCGGTTAAGAAGTCGGCTAGTCGACTTCAGTCAAAAGTTATATGAATATGTACTAAAATGTAATAGTATGTAACTATGTATTAGTTTATACATATAATAAAAATAAAGCAGAGTAGGGTTAAAATCTGTACCTAGAAAAATAAATAGGAGCTCTTAGTATTGATAACAGAACACATCTCAATGATTCTTAAAATTTTCGTCTGTCTGTCTGTCTGTTTATTTGTTCGAGCATCACGTGGAAACGGCTGAATGGATTTAGGTGCAACCTTCACTGACACGTCAAGGGGATCTCCCGTCAGGTTATAAATAAAAATATTATCCGCGGAAGAAGTCGCGGGCATCAGTTAGTAGGAGATAACTGTCTTTCTCCTTGTTATCAGCTATTTAACCGAATATTTATGAACTCACTGAAAATTGTGTCACTGTGTGTGTGTGTGTGTTGTGTGTGTGTGTGGGTTTTTGCTACAGCAAAATTCTTGAAATTCTTGAAATCGGCCTCAATAGCTTTGAGAAAAGGATGGTATGGCCGTACCTTTGTTTTGCTCAACTATTTCTATGAATTACCCTTAATATAAATTATAAATTGAAAGAGATGTCATATACCTACTACAGAAGAAGTGACCAAGGCCCCCAGAGCCCAGGGCTGGGATCGAACCAGCGATCTCCTGCTTTCGCGGCAGACGCCCTAACCACTAGGCCTTCATACCACGGCGACCAGAGTCCGAAATTTCCTAAGTCCAATCCTTTCTTATTTTTAATATAAGTTTTTCGGGAAGTAAGCAATTAATAGACAATCCTGATAAATTACTGTTATTCTTTGAAAGTATTAGCCATTTTTATAACTCCGTAAATAATAAGCGAAGGATTGGTACTTGATAATGTAGGTGTGACCGCATCGTCGCTCCGGTATGGCCAATTAGAAGGCTTTCGTGCACTTGAGAAATTCCCTCGTAATACGTGTGTGCGAACACATACTACTATATTATTAACATAGGTACCTTAGTTTTGCAAAATATGCTTTATATCGCAGTTAATAAGATGGACAATTAAATAAAATCTAAGTAGTTTAGGTGAAGAAACAAACCTTCAACAACGCCGATGCATCTAATGCGATATCGATATTTATTATATAAATTTGTTATTCTACTATAAAACAATGTAGGTCCGTTCAAAGTGCATGTATGTATCAAATATTAACGATGGCATGAAACAGAACATAATAGCCACCATAATTAGCCCATGTCGATTATAAAACGAGAACTCTGAACATGGTTGACGATTATTCAAACACAACGTATGTACACGGAACCGCGCCAATTAAACCATCCCCACACGTACCGAATCGCCCCCAATTTCCGGACGGAACGCGACAATTTATCCTAATAACATGTTAATACATGGGGTGAACTTCTACCTGAACGCGGCTTCAGAACGCTCTTTTACGTTATCTTTATTAGATCTTGCGTTCGGAATCCAAAAACAAGGTCGGAAATTTTTACTATTGTTTTTTTTAAAGATTGACATTCGATAGGATAAGGGAAATAAATGTACGTTCGTTTTATTTATAGCTTATTTGTTATTAAATAGATAATTATGACGTTTAAGGACCAAAGGTTAATATATTATTTCTAATTAAAGTTGGCAATTATTTTAACATTAGAGAGGTTTAATAAGATTTTATATTCGCTTAGTAGGTGCTTTGATTAATGATTCCGGTGGCTCGTTTGTGGCTAAGCGCATGGCAAATATATCATTCTTTATGGACATACATGGCTCAATAAATATTCGTATTTTATTGAAAACTTTGTGATAAGTATCGACCGCCATGACATGCCAAAGAGACATTAACAGCTCTGTCAACTAATATGACGTGGATATGAAATATTCAGTAAGCAACACTAGCAATGTTTAATTGCATAAGCAGCAACACTGAAGCGCATGAGTTGTAATTGTTGTTTTCATGAAATTAACGTGGGGCCACACACAGGTGGACACGCTATGTCATTTGAATAAATGTACACAGTACACACTTGTAATAAAGGGTATATACCTACTCACGATTGAATTCATAATTACAAATATAAGTAATAAATAAATAAATATTATGGGGCAATCTTACATAAATCGACCTAGTCCCACAATAAATAAGCTCAATAAGGCTTGTGTTATGGGTACTAGACGACGATATAGGTAAATAGTAGATATATATTTAAATACATAGCAAACATCCATAACTCAGGAACAAATATTCGTGATAAACACACAAATAAATGCCCTGACCAGGATTCGAACCCGAGATATATATATATATATATATATATATATATATATACATATATATATATATATATATATATGTATATGTATGAATACGTGTGGATCGATCTTGATACTTGACCTAGAGCCAACGGCGGCGCCTTCAACTATTTTAAATCATCAAAATATAATACACATACCTCATGAACATCATTTATTGAAAGAGCTTAATCACATTCAGATCAGAATTTAGTTACATCTTCGGTGGTCTTAGTACAGTTGAGAATATTGCTAATTTGTCATTATTTTGTTCATTTTTAAAGTCTATTTATAAAGTGTCATTTAAACATAATTTATATGCCAGCGCACGCAAGTTTTTTGTAGAAATCGCGAAACGTTTGGTTGATGTACCTGGTGACCGAAGAGCTACTGGCTTCCTCTCACAACGTATCAGCATAGCGATACAACGAGGAAATGCCGCCAGTATCCTAGGTACAATGCCTCAAGGACCTATTTTAGATTTAAGGTAGGTAGAGATAGGTAGCTAGGTAAGTTACACTTACTGTATATACTCGTATTTTGAAAAAAAAATATATTTAATTATGTACAGACAAAGTAGTGTGGATACGTATTTGATATCATCGTAATCAAAAAGTACCAAAACCGACACTGTATTTAATAGAAAAGAATATACCACAACTAAAAAAACTACCCATAAAAACTTATTGAAACTTCAAACAACCCGTCAAATCGAACGTGACATTTTCAAATAATTAGGTCGTTTCTCTGTATCGCGGTAGGATCGGGTAATTTGTAACAGTAATGGCGCGATTGGTCAGCCGGGTCATGGGAAAGGCGAGCACCTGTCACCCGCTGTCACCTATCGCCGCTTATCTGTGGAGGCCTTAATAACCACACGTGTGGAAGGGATGGTATGAGGTATGCTAAAAAAATTGTTTTCGTGTTTGAAGTTAGCGGGAAGTTACGTATGATTTATTTTTTAATTTTTGGACAATGTCAGTTCAGTACCGTCGGTGGCATCAAAGTCCACAGGTCGTTATGAAAAGCTTTTAAAAAAAGTAGATTATTAAAAGATATCCCAACCAATTTTAGGACACTTCAAATGGCATGGCGGAATCCAATTTTTCTTAAAATTAAACGCTATTATTGTAAATTTTTTCTAAAATATTTAAGGGAAGCCATAGGAGTAAATGATATAAACTAAACCTTAATTAACACTTTCACAGTCTGTGCAAACATAATTTAATAGTCGGACTCTAGGCAGCACCGAGCAAAGTTTTCAGAGCACACTAGATATTTATAACTTCCAATCTAGTCACAAAATTGTATCGCGGGCAGGAGCCTTAACATGTTGTTTTCACGCGATTCAGTTTAGGACCTAAACTTAGTCGCTGCCATACAACTGAGCACAGTAAAGAACCTAAACTGAATCGCGTTAAGTAAGACGTCGTGGTAAGGCCCTCAGAAGGCCTAGTATAAAAATTGTACGACACTAACTCCTTGACCGCGTTAGCGTATCGGGAGTTCAAATTATGTTTGCCGTTTATTTAATCATCCGGCAACTTTCATATTTTGACCCCTCGATACGCTAACGCGGTCGAGGAGTTAATGTCGTACAACTTTTATACTAGGCCTTCAGTACATATATTTGATATATTACACTCAAAAACACCACTTTTCACGTAATTATGTATTCCGTATCGCCTCGAAAGTTAAAACGGCGAAAACTTGGTTTTGTCAACGCGGGACAATGGGCATTTTTGAAGTTTCTGCGCTCGACAATAACCGACCATTTTTACGAGATTCGCTTTTGAATTATTTATACCTTCATTTATTGCCAATGTCCATGGTTTACTGGGTGAGAATATTGAGTATTAAGTCCGTGTTTTATAGTTTTTGGGGAAGAAATTCTTACTGGAAATTAATGATTCTTTATTTACCACAAGTGACCTGTACAGTCAGTATAGCAGAAGTGGTTGAGCTGGTGGGGTGGGGGTGTTCAAAATAGAGTTTTTCTACTCCAGCACTTCTATCTGTCAAGTAGATGACTGACAGCAATATTTCAAAAGTATACATTATAACGTTGTCTATGGTATTCCATAAGAACACTGCTCCAATGGATTTTCATACAATATATGAGCACTGTCGTTGTTTTTTTTTAAATTTATATAGTGGGCACAACATCTTCCCTATTCTGCCAAATTTCTACATTTTGCTTTTTACCAATCAATGCTGACGCACTTATATTAGGTAAGCAAGGGCAATAAAGTAAACATAAAAACTATCTCCGATATTCGCGGCGCACGGTGGGCCTAGGTTATGTACCTATAAACATACATACAGTGTTCCACAGAACTATGTCAACAAGGCAGACGCACTAAACCAAGTCGTCCAGGCTTCTCTCTATCACACTCTTCAAGCAACACAGGAAGGGGAGTCACCATACGTACCGTTTTCCCTCTGCCAAAGTACAACCCAAATGGACATACGTGGCTCTGTGTTGTCACTAGTCCGTACACTAAAATATATCGAAGTGTGCAAGATTTGTCAGTGTAGTTGTATCATTTTATATGTGCTAGTGTCGTCATTATTGTTTGTTGTATTGTATGTAGTGTGTGAGAAGTGCGTCTGTGTGCACGTTTCCCCGCAAAAGGTGACAGAATAATTTGTACGGCAAGACGTCGCTATGACGTCTCCCTTCCAAGTCTTCCAACGCGTTGGAAGCCTGTGTTGCTCGAAGATCGCACTAATATGCAAGAGCAATAGAATACCAAACAAAAAATGACTATTTTCATTCGCGCTAAGCCCAGGCTAATATAATAATATACGATTTTAAGCTAACATGGTCATTTACGTTATAACTAGAGGTAATATTTAATATTTTATTTTATTTTTTTGAGTTTACTCCGTGAACATGACATTTGCAACAGTGTCGAAATATCGGGTGCTCAATAAAACAAACATACATGGTAATTATCCCGTTTTAAATATTAGTTATAATATAAGTAATAATATATAACGTTCCACAGAATTATATCATCAAAGACGCACTAAACGAGGTCATCCAGACTTGCTCCGCTTCCCTTCTCTCTATCGCACTAATATGCAAAAGCAATTGAAAATCAAACAAAAAAATACTATTTTCATTCGCGCTAGGCCCAGGTTAATATAATAATATATAACGTTCCACAGAATTATATCATCAAGCAGTAAACCAACTGGTCGCACCACAAAAGCCCGATTGGCAGGGCTCGGCGGATTTTCGGATTTGCAGATAATACGCCGTTTACGAGTTCTCCGGATTACACTGTCAATATTATTACTCGCTTTAATACCGTAAAGCTGCTTCATAAAACATATTGGAAATTATAGCAGATATGCCCAGTTTATCTCTCCGGTTAGGCAGTTGCAAGCTTGATAAGCAGTATATTGACAGACTGAGTTGGGTCGAGAGTCCCTTAAAACTACAATTAAAAATCATTTATTTTCAAAATATATACAGTAAGTGTAACTTACCTTACCTAGCTGCCTACCTTAAATCTAAAATGGGTCCTTGAGACATTATACTTAGGATGCTGGCGGGATTTCCTCGTTGTATCGCAATGATGCGATACGTTATGCGGGGAAGCCACCAGCTCTTCGGTCAACAGTTACATCAACCAGACGTTTCACGATTAGTACAAAAAACTTGCGTGCACTGCAGAGTACCTAGAGTTTCGACCCCAAATGGTACAAATACAAAATGATACTTTCTGTCCAGGTTCTTATAGGTTTTAGCCGCTCCGCCCGCTTTTATATTAGTTCGTCCGAGGTGGGACGGTGCCAGCGTGTCTATGCAGATAGCATCTGAAACTAGCATCCGACTCAAACTCTAAGAAACCAAGGACACCCCATCAGGTCTCTTGCCATCATCCCTGAAAATACCAGTCAGATGGTGGCAAGAGACCGACGGCTTATGTCATTAAGCGACGCATATCTCGAGATATGTCCTCACAAAGTTTACCTTCATCGTAAGAAAAAGTATCACAATATGCTCGTATACAGGGATTGTATAACTTGTATAAGCCAATTCTGCAGTCAATATACTGCTTACAAATACTCAACTATTGCAAACTGCCCCGTGTCATTCAAATACATTCGTATACGCTTAATCCGGCTCTAAACTTCTTACTTATAGCCACGGATCTAAATTACATCTTTACGATTACAACCCTAGTTGAGCAGCTTTCCTAAGTACCTAGGGCCCTAGGCGGACTTTATATTGGCCCCACGCGCGCCGCTCCGGTGTGCGGGAGATCGCTATACAGAATGATTATGAATCGGTGATCAGGTGAGCGTTATCCCGAAAACCTTATTCGTCCAGATCTGAACATGAATCACGAGCTGATTCGATCCTGATAATAAAAAAAATGTACCGAAAAATTATCTTCCATTACGTCATGTTTCAGTATGACCTTACTATGAGCGTGGCGTAATGGAAACTTGAATTTGATATGGAAATTCTGGGACATTTTTCTTTGCGATAGAGGGGGAGGAGACCAGTATCGATCGTTTTATGTTCGCAGTACTAGTAGGCCTGGTTGGGTGGCTAAATTATTGTCGATTTCGTACTATTTTGTATTTATCGTAAAATATATATGAAAGGAAATGATTGATTATCATTAGAAGACTGAAATTCATACAAGTGGAACATTTTTTATAGAGATAACGTGCCACATGTAAATATCAACTTTTATCGAGGTTTAAACTTGGTATTCGTCACAACTCACCCCATTTGACGGTACTTACACTAAAAGAACTTGCAAAATGTCAGTATACGGAATATAAAATTGACTAAAACAAAACAGAGCAGAAGCGCGTAATGATCGAAATCCTTCCTTCAATTTTAATTGCAAAATACCCAAGGTATTTAAGGTGGAAGTGCCTGGAGGGTATGGCGACTAGCGACCAAGAGATGGCGCTAGTGCTTCAAACTTAGTTATTTTCATAATTTCCTCCAAAACTAAATCAGATACATAAGATGTTTTTGTATTTGCGCAAAAACTAGAAAATCTGAAGTATACTACGAGATTTTCTGCAGCCAACAGTATTTCATTTCAACAAAAACCTGCAACAACGTGGAAATATGGAGATTTTACCCATTTACGCACACTAGCACGTCTTCTGTCAGTCATCAGTGTCAGTAGTGTTATCATCACTCCAAAAATTCCACAGAGGGCGCGGAGAATGTCATTCCTCGTAAACTAACTAGCGTTTACCTAAGTGGCGTTATAAAAATGCTTATGTAGTATTTAGCAAATATATTTTTGACCAATGTAGTCATTGCATTGCAGAAGACTTGGGGTCATAAATTAAATAGGAGAATGGCGTTTTTCGAGACTTACGAGTACTACACATACAAATTCATACAATACTTGAGTGGCTAGAATCCAATCTTGAGAAGTTTTTACAGCATAAATATAGGTACGCATTTTACCCAGCCTCTGACAACTTTGTATAGAGGTGTACTCGTACATCGTAATTACATATATTTGGGTTGTTTTTTAAATTCCTACATCACCAAATAATAATAAGCTAGTTCAGTAAAACAATGTGAAAGAAGAAGAACAAAAAATAACCAATCGTTTTGTAGTAGTTTTCAGTCTTAAAAATCTTTTTCAAACTTGCCTTGGTAATTATTTTTTTTACTTTCATTTTGTTTACGTTTTTATTAATAGTTTTGACTCTAAATTAGATGTTGTAAACTTACTTTATCAAGAAAGTAGGTACGATATAAATATATAGTAATTATGTGAAAAAAATTACAACAGTAAAGTTGTAAATTTGGGCATTTTTATTTTTTGTTGTAGAAAAGTCATTTTTGAAAATTGGAAATAATTGAAGTAATTGTTTTCTATTCTGAATCGCGAGCTCTTTCAATCCTAGTAGGAAAAAAAAGTGTCCTAAATTTTCCATACAAATTTCAAACTTTTCCATTGACGCTACCGCCATACTAAATCTATGAAATGACGGTGGCGAAATGGAAAACAAATCTTGGGACACTTTTTTTCTCCTACTAGGATTGAAAGAGCTCGCGATTCAGAATAGAAAACAATAATAAAAAAAAAAAACAAAAAAAAAAACGCCCAAATTCATCAACGAAAACGTGCTTATTATAACCAACAAAAAGTAAAAAAATGGTATGGTTGGCCAAGATTTGAACCCGGACTACTAAGCTTTGCTACATTTTCTTATGATCAAATATAAATTAATTGGGCTATTTCAACATCTCCAATAACTGCCGAAAATTAAATACCCATACGTATAACGAGTTCACCTGTCAATGCTCTAAAGTTCAAATTTTTCTGTTTTATGGGACATTTGGATAATCGAACGACACGAGCTGGCAACGTCCTTGAAAAGGGACACACATATCGATTGACGTTTCAGTACTCTTCTCGTGGATTGTCAAATTTAAAAGTTTGAATTTGCTTTATTATCAACACAATATCAAAGCTTGCTATTATTAGGTACTTGACTGCAATGACATTGAATTTAACTTTAAGATAACGTCGTAAGGTATATTTTTATTCAATGTTCAGATATTTGTGACCACTTATCTTGCTTAGATACCTTTGACGATTTAAGCGTTCAGATATTTTTTCCTCGCTGTGTGTTCAGAACTCACAGAAAAATTGCTTCTCCTATATTTATGAAAAAATTGAGTGCTCAGATGTTATTGGCGGATCTATTGTAAAGAACTTATTGAAATTTAACCTTGCTCAGAAATATTTGAGCACCTCGCCCACTACGATATATCTGATGGCGACTGTATTGTCCACCTGTGGACGAAATTTGGTACTACTCAGTCCGCTGACCTGTGTTACAGGTGGTTACAGTGACATCTTTCATAGTAAACTCAAAACCAGTGGTTGTCAGTTGAGCCGCCATATTAGTTTACACGGACAGTATCAGGATTACTCACACAAACAAGCGCTTTAGCGAAATTTAGCACTTTTTATATCTGATTATTTTACGTTATTGTTAGTTTTCTAGCATTTTTTATACTATTTGCGCAAACTGGAGGACCCGCATAACCTAAATATCACGGTTTAAACTCCGGTGCATCGATAGAATAGAAGAAAACCTGCAACGAAAGTTGTATGAAACTTGCACGGGGAGATCCACCTTAAGGCTTTACAATCGTCGACAAACAAAAACATACACAGTGTTAATACTTGGTATGATATCCGTGGAGATCTAAAAAAAGAATTGATATACATTCCCGACTCCAACTTTAAATGGGTATCATCCGCCAACCTTGCAAGAGTTACACGTTCTCAGTCTAGGATAAAAAATGGAACGACAATTTTTACTCCTTATACCAAGTCGATACTTAATATACAAGTGGTTCTCTCCAATCGCAAACTCGCGACGCTTTATTCCACAGCAACCATCACGATTTGGCTCATACTCGTAAGTATATTCAAAACTAAAAAATATTTTTGTCTCAACTACCTGCCTTACGAAGGATCTGATCAACGGTACTCGTGCTATCGTCGATCATACATACCTACACACAAATGCTGGTCTGTTCCTGTAGACACGACAATAGATTTACTTTAAAATAATAAACGTTCGCCACCGGTAAGATTTTGTTAGACACATCTAATGTGAGATGCATCTTGTCGTGAAAAAATATTAATCTTTTCGCCAACAAACTAATAAAGAGGATCTTGCCACAGATATGTACAAAAACTTGGAAATTTGTCTTTGACTGGCAATTTTTCGTAATTTTAAACTGTTTCATTAGAAATATAAATTTTAATTAATAATTTTATTAAATCAATGCGTTGTGGTAACGAAACATGCGTTGTGATGTGAAGTTTTACAGGTATGTACTTCTTTAAATTCCATAATAGTACCTAGGTAGATTTCGCACCCAAGCCTGTAAAGTAAGTAAGATACACCTCATATATCGTGTAATGAAATATATACAGTGTAATATATATATCGTGTAATTGTGATCTGACAAACATGTGATCTAAATCTCTCTTATTTACTGACTAAGGTCTGTACACTATTTTTCTGCTAGACGCAGTCGTCAAGCGGCAAATTTGTTTAGCGTAACGGCCTACAATTGGCCGTTTGCCGACCGGAGGGCAGAAAATATTTTTTTGTTTATGATTCACTTAACCGTCCTTTCAGCTGTCAACAGATTATCTTCGGTCTCTGGGACTCTATATATATCTAATTAATCACTACGAGTATAAGTACCTAGGTGCTAGGATGATTCTTAGCGTCTGCTTATTACTACATTACACAAGTTAGTGCCTCGGAAAACAGGCCGGGGACCGTATTAGAAATGGAAGTTTAATATCAATTACATCACGTCATCATCATCGTTAGAATGTGGTCAGTGCGCGACTACACATGTGAAATCACAAAATTTCCGATCTATCTCATTTTAAGTGTTTATCACACCAACGCCTCATCCGGAAACCGCATCAACATGTGAAGCCTTTAAATATTTAACTACTGTTTCGTATCGGGATCGAGTCCAATCACCAATTAAAACGGGACTTACAAACATCAAAAAGATGTAAAAAATAACGGGAACCATAGTAAGAACTACATGACCGCAAAAGATATGTCGTGTAAGAGAGGAGGCCTTTGCTCAGCAGTGAAACACTCGACCAGGCTAAAAGTCAAAACAATGTTTTTATTTTTAGCTCAATCTTTGACATTGTCTTTCGTGTGACATCGCGATTCTAACCAATATGATTTTAATACAATTTTGCTACGCACATTCTCCGCGGCAAACGAATGGCGCGATACAGTAGCATTCCCATCCCAGTCCCTTGCCCGCGCCTGCGCGTCACGGCGCCGTTCACCGTTTTTGCCGCGCACATCCATCATGCCTTGACACATCCAATATCGCTTTTTGCAAGATGGCGTAACTGTCCACAAACGCGTGGACGATTAGTGATTCTTATTACGGATTTCTATTAGACTTTCCACCTTGATGGGGTGAGAGATAATTCCCAGGGCGTGCGACTTACTGTAATGACTATAATGATACATTGATTCGATATTAATTCTAGAGGTTTCTGCGCTAATGTGGCAGGTGGGCTGTAGTCTAGTTTGCGGGTAATTATGAATGAATTATTGTGATGTCAACGGGATAGTTTGGGATTCAGCTGGCCCGTATATTGCCAAGTATATTGTTCAACGGATACCGTAATTAAGAGTTAGTGGCATAGCTGCAAAAAACATAGCAACCCAGTCAATATTTAAATGTCATAAAACGTCTGGTTTGAAAATGGATGGCCCCTGGTGCAGGAAATGAGAGCTTATTAAGTAATTTACAATACTTTCGAGTAGATAGGTATTTTAAACTTCAATAGGTGTGCTTATTAAAGTAGTGAAGTTACTAGAAAAGAAAGTTTGTGCTCAATCTAAAACTTAGTATTGGCCCGGTCAAAATTTAGTTTTTGCTACAGGAAGCTGAGCGGTACTTCCTGGTTGACTGTGGCTACATATTTTGACTTTTTGTTATTCGGTCAGTGGTTGCCCTGACTATTTGTTTCTCAATACCTGTTTCCAATATAGCTGCGTAATCCCAAGTCAGGCTACTTAGATGCGATCATGTTGCGTCGTAAATGACCATGAGATGAAGCTGTTTTTTGCTGTCATCTGTTATACTTTAACGCAGATGAAAGTTACACTACAGTTTCACATCACACACACTCTCCTTTGCGACATATGTTGTAGAAATGACTACCTATAACTGCTTATAAGCTTTGCAGAGCTACCTGCTATTTTTCACCATTAAAAAGTCGATTTCACTAATCAGCAAATACCCGTATCCTTATTTAATACCTTTCACTGGCAGTTCCACTTTGCCAAAAGCCGCTTTCCGAGAGATATGCAAGTTTTCATAAAAATCACTTAAATGGTAGGTATGTCTAATAGGGTATTAATGTACTCTACCCTACTACTCCCTTCCGGAAGTGATATTTTACTTCCTCGAATTCTTCAGGTGTAGCTTAGGTACCTAATAACAAAACAGGGACATACAAAGAAAAAACAAAAATTTAAAAAGTTTCCGTTGAAACCATTTCCTTCATCTCAAACATCATCTGTTTGATTGAATTTACGGAATCGAGATTAAAAATCAATTACACGTATTTTTTGCCGCGAAAACGCTTCCTCGCACGCATGCGTGCTTTTAAAACATAATTACGGTACGCTTAAGTAGTCTGTCAAAGTTAATGTGTAAATAGTAGCCTTCGGGATTAGGAGTGGTAAAGTATCCCTTTTGGAGCGAAGGCGTCAATTTTGGCGGGAAACTAATAATTACGCCATTAGACGCTCAATCGATATCCTATTGAACGCACAATTGTAGCGCCACTTTTTTCTTTTTTCAATCGAAGGGTGCGTTCACGGGGTAATCTATAATTATTTTTGATGCGTTCGAAATGCATGTCATAATATTTTGTAAAGCTTGAGGATAGCTATTGTGTGGAAGTGGAACAATTAAAAATTACTTTTTTTTTCTGTTTTTTTTATTATTATATTAATAGTTTAATATTTTATTCATTATGAATTTGTACCAATTACTTTGCTACTTTGTGTTACCTAGTAAGCACTTAGTATTTTCGAATATAGGGAACCCTTGAAATTACCCCTTTATTAAAACACTTTTTATTGATAAGCTTCAAAAAATAATCCTAAATCGTAACCGTAATCCATTTACCTACGATATTCTTAAGAATGTGTGAGTGAAATGGATTCGAAAGTTTTTATCTACTTAAATATGGACGAAGTCACGGTCGGAGGCTAGTATAAGTAAGTTCCTACTTATACCTAAGTAAGAATTCAAAAATGATGAATATAGTTGTATTTTATTACCTAATTTAGATAAAGGATCTGTAGAGACAGCGTGTAGCGTAATTGACAAAATACTTAGTAATATTTCCGGAATAACCTGTTTAAATATTTTATTTCCCCGATACCCATAATGTACAAAAATAGTAACAGCAATAAAGATGCATATCAAAATTAGATTCAGTGTTGGAATTTTAATTATAATCCCGTATCTTTACAGCACTTCATGTCCGCAGGTAATATTGGTGTATTAAAAGTGTGGATCGTGCGAACTCCCAGGTGGGCCGAGTAATGACTTAGTACCGCTGGCTTTACCCATTACGCGTAGTGCTATACAACGTATTGTTATATGATCGATATGGCTACTGAGTTTTTGTTATATTTGGGCTAATCTAGATGAGATAGTTGTTTCTGGGAAATGTCACACGTGTGAATCGGGGCGTCTGCATAAAAATTGGTTGATATTTTTGTATTTCATTTTGGTGGTTCGGATCGTAGTTTTTACTCCTGAGTTTACCTATGTCAACAAGTGCATAGTTTATTCAATCAAAACTACAAACGTACTTATCGCGACTTGCACCACCCGGAGTTACCCAACTAAACCGCGGTTTGCCGTCAAATTCCATAGTAATAAAACGCTTAACTCCGGGTTAGTTTTAGTCGGTAAGTACAGGAACGCGACATAAGTTTCCAGTTATAAATTCAATTTAGGTACTATTTTTCTATAAAGATCTTATCAGTTTTAAATAAGAAGTGACTTCGGTACTTTTATGATTTTTTACAGCTTTTTCATGCGTTATACTTTTTGAACTAGGTACAGCCATCAATTAAGTACCTAATGGGCGGACGACGAATGCAAATTATGTCAAATGCCTTATAATAATGTCAAAGTTTGGCATTACTGTAAGGAAATAAGATTGTTTTGCATCCGTCGTCCACCCACTAGTCATCATCCCTATTAAAATAATTTACATAAAACATTAACTTATACAATATATTGCTAAGTACTAATTGCCTACGCAGTGCAACCAGGAAGCAATCTGCATAAACAAATTATTATACGGAAACAAAAAACAAAACTGCGCAACAAATATGCATTAACAACAAATGGGATTATTACATTGTCATTAAAGGATATCGCTCTGCATTCAAAAGAATTATGATGACCATAATATTGAATGAACTCTATTTTACCGATTTTACAGTTGAATCGAACATTTGCCAATTAGAGCCGGCCAATCTACCAAAGATTGGCAGGTAAGACAGATGATCTGAACGTAGCTATATGGCTGGCTGCTTAGTAGATCCGATGGATATGCCCAACATATATACGTTGGGCATATGGCCGGCTCATCATAGAATCGATATCGATGTCGGGCTGTCGGCGAGCCCTGCGCCTGCGATTAGTATTTTTGTCTTTCATGAACCCTTATGTGTCTAACTAAGCGAATCCATCAGATATGCTAATATTTTTTACCTTTCTTTTCTAGCAAGTGGCGACCCCTACCGTCGTGAAGAAGATCCTACGCCTCAAGCAGGAGAACCCGGGCATGTTCGCGTGGGAAATCCGCGAGCGACTGTTGAGCGCGCGCGTGTGTGAACCGCACTCCATCCCGTCTGTGTCGTCTGTCAACAGGATCCTGAGGAACAGCGGGCTGGCCTGGAGCGAGGACGAACGGGGAGGTATGAAGAAATGGATGCTATTTACCAAAGGTCGCGTGTACTAACCCACGCTCGTATATTATATTATCCCTACCATTGAGTTCGCTTCGAGACTTATTCCAATAAGGTCTAATAGTTTTCTCTCAGGTTTGTTAGTTGAGATAGCTACAATACAACAATACAATACAATACAATAACTCTTTATTGCACCTCAAAACAACAAAAATAACACAAACTGGTATAGATTACACATGAAAAAGAGGCAAACAACAGGCGGTCTTATCGCTAAAGAGCGATCTCTTCCAGACAACCTACTACTGCTACTGCTTTCTTTTGATTTTTATGTGCCAAGTTTTAGATAGTGTGCTTTGTAGACCCCATCAGGCTCCGGGCGCCGTAGCTAAAGGCCAGGAAAACGCTAAAATGATGACGTGTTTTGAAGCACTGTTTATCGAATGCATCGGTTAACTAGCTAATTATTCAAATATATTCCAAACGATGATTCATTCAATTAATTCAATTTCTTATCAAGTTTACTTATAAATGTAAGCGACAAGAATCAACTACACATTAATTTACTGTAATCGTATTTCAACACCAAAATAAAAGCAAACAAACGTCAAACAACTACAGAACGGACGTAAATTCTCGGCGCCAGGTGCGACCGCGACATACACTACTGTGTCTATTTAATTATAGGAAAACAGATTGTCGGTGACTATAAAATGTCGGATAAATTAGTGGCTTTTAATTAGGTTAAGATGTTTATAGAATTTTACTGTCCCGTTTTATTTTAACTTGCTTCGTTTTGTATTAGTCCACTTATATTTTGTATAAGTACCTATACCAACTTTATCAATTTAAAAAAATATCTTTCTTTCCGTGTTTTCCTCTACCTTTTAGATTGCTACAAAGACAACGCCAAGATAAGGACTATAGTTTTTCAAAGCTTTTTAATAACGTAACTCATGAATAAATGTTTCTTTTCAGATTCATACCCACAATCGGAACCTCAGAACGTCATGGATTACATGTCGTTGAAGAACCTACCGCCATCCATGCCGTCACAGCAGAACCCGCCATACTTCGCGCACACCGCAGTCAGAATCCCGCCTCCTCAACCCTCAGAGCCCCTCTACGACAGACGGCTCGCCACCTCCTGGCTCCTAGCTAACCAGGTCCAAGCCCAGGGCCTCTTAAAACCCTACCCCATATCTCCATGGCAGAGGATCATGATCCCTTACCATCCAGACTCGAAAAACTTCTCACCCTACGCTATCAATTTGCATAACGATCTTTTAACCAGGATCAATCCAGATGAGGTGAAATCCGAGAATTCTGAGCTCATTTCTGTTGAAGCAAGCGATGATAGCAGAGACAAGCCGGAGACAGAAGAAGAGAGAAAAGCACCACACGAAAAAGAGAAGAAGAAAAACCCGTACTCGATCGAAGAGCTCCTGAAGAAACCAGACAAGATGGTGAATTCGAATCCTGTCGTGCTCCAGAACCTTTTGCGACAGCCCAGTGGGAGTATGATAGAATATGGAAGAGAAAAGGATTCTAGTAACAGGAGCTCGCCTGCCAGTTTCTGCTCCGGGCAGAGTTCCAACGATGGCTTCGCGGAATCAGTCGGGCCGGAAATAAAAGCGGGCAACTAAAATTGCGACTATTATGGAGAATAGCCTGCAGACTGTAAACTTTAAGAAAAACCTTCAAGTATCGGCGGTAATACGCAAAGGTCTTCGATCAACACGAGCTCCCAACACGTTGGAAGACTAGGAAGGCAGACAAAGCAACATCTTACAATACAATTTTTCTGTCACTTTTTGCGGGAGGAAACGTGCACACAGACGCACTTTTACACATTACAGACAAAAACCAATATGACACACAAAGTCGACTCCTCTCCTCTCCCTGTGTTGCTTGAAGGCGAAGGTGATGTTGCTGCTGCTTATCTTTACGTGTTACCACCGATACCCGAAGTATCATTCTAAAATCTGAAGATTCATGCCATTCAATAATATTTAAAACGGGTCACTCACATAATTTAGTCGATTTTCTCTCGACATGTTCGATTTTTACGAAAAACGTCATCAGGACCAAGCACCCGCGGCAGAGGCAAGTCGTGCACTGCGGGCTAACGCCCTCTCTGTCAGCAGGACAGCAGCAGGCGGTGGTAGCGACGCGGGGGTGGGGGACACGGCGGACGATCTACCCTCGTTCTCAGTATAATTTTTGTCGACCAGCCGTTTAAAATTTTATTTAATAATATGTTCGAGTCTAATGAGAGTTTATAATTAAAAATTCTTGCCATTGTAAGAAAATATTTAAATAATTACGTATATTACTTAAGAAAATGTATGTGTAAATAAAATTGCCATATTTCGAAAGAGATACTCTTACTCTTGCATTTTTTTAGGTATTCATTTTCATGTATTTATATTGTATATATCTGATAGGTAATAAACTCTTGATTATTCGTTAAATTAATGCTTGGGACATGGAAATAGGTATCGTGCCATATCAAACTGTTTTCATCAGTGATAGTTTCAAGTTAAAAATACGATAGGAAAACAAACAATAGGTATAGAATAAATATTGTTAAAGAAGGCTTAGAATTCCTTTTAATGTTTCATTTTCTAGACATTACTTAGTTACAGAAATGAAATGTGTAAAATTACATACTCAAAACGTTCCATGCTCTATGTAGTTTAAATTATGCGTATATTGTCGTTGTACAAATTTTAATTGTAATTAGAACTAGATTTAACAAACCTAGTGTAATCATTGGTGTAATATATGATTCTGTGATATTGTAAAAAAAGTAGTTTTAGTACCTAAATAAATAGAAACAATTCTTTAAACCGTTAAACTTAATTTTGACCTAGCAGAGTAAGCAGAGATTAGTAGCTTAATGGAGAACCATTTTTTTGCCTGCTATCAGTTCCCTCAAGATACCATTTTATCAGTGCGTGAAAACCATATCAAAATGTATCATTTTAAATCATGCCACTTATTTATGTGCTTCAACAATTTCAACATACTCTTATGTATTTCGTATAATTTATATTTATTTGACAGTGACATCGTATTCTTAATTGTATACCTAGTTTGCGTAGGGTCACAATAGTTGTTAAATTAAAACAGCACAATAAACCAAATATTTAAACAAACGCATTTCACTTTAAAGACCCTTGATTATCTGCATGTTACAGACATAAAGATTCAAACAATTGTACCTAGTTTAGGTCCTTAAAGCTCTACTCTCCCCGTGGTCGCTTCCTGACTGAAATGACTAAAAACCGTGGTCATCAGTGGATATGGATGCTCTGCACCTAGTTTTTAAATCTACTTCCACCGGTGTCTGTTCTTCGCATCACCGACGACCGAGCAAAATTTGGTTGACAATGTCCCTTTCACTAGTTTCACTTGCATCGACAAATTTAACGGCATCACCATCATCATTTGTATCATTGATTATTCATGAGTTGCTCCAGCAGCTGGACTGCACATATCATTATTCTAGGCCTAAGTCTTACGGTCAATTATAATCCACGCTACAAACTGTGGATAATCAGCTGTTGTGGACACCTACTCATTTCCACGGACTCCGCGGATCAATTTAATAACACCACCGGATCTCCGCTGGGCCTATAACCTGTCATTTCTGAATACCTAGCTAATAGTAGACGCTGTGTGGGCATTAGGTTTCAACACGAGCGAAACTAAATATTTTAATGACCACGTTAGAGTCAAACAGTATCTACTTATTGAAATAGTGGTAGGTACCTAATGATTTACTGTTGATGTGAGGTATAAGTAAATTTTGCTACTCCTAGCGACATCTATCTGATCGAAACAGTAAATTTCATGTTATATCGACTCAGAATCGCGAGGGAACTATTCATTCTCTTATACATAGTTATACCAACTATTTTAATAATAGAATTATTATGACATTTGATAGTCGTAGCTGCCACAAAAAAATACTAAACATTATATTAAACTGCTAGTCAAGCTGTTAGTTTTTGGTTTTCCTTAAATGAAACCCACTTGCACGTTGCACCACCCGGGGTTAGCCTAGGTACCAAAAAACGCTTATCTCCGGGTTAGTTGCCTAATCCCGGATGGTGCAAGTGGCGGTAAGACGTACATACCTAATTAACTTCTAAAATCTACATTGTAGAGTGTAGATATTTTAACAGTAGAGACGATTTGAAAAAAATAGGTACTTTTTGTCTAGATGAATCACCAAAGGTCACAATCATCTTGAGTAAGATTATTTTAGATAGACGTCTGTTCATTACATTTCCCTTAAAAGAGACCACGTGCCACGTGCATCATCCGGCGTTATAGTATCGAATTTAACAGTTGATACCGGGTTAATTCGCTAACCCTGGTTGGCGCAAGTGGCCCTTAGGTAGTAACGCTTAGGTTACTTACTTAGGGAAGCCCTAAACCAATGAAGGAACGCGGTTTAATATAGATATGGACATCGTCAGTCCTGTAGCTTATTTCGTTCAGGGTAGTATTAAGTAATTACTACAACAATTTCTCATAATCATATGCTGACTCTCCACTGCGGGTATTTACAAGTTGCCTCTCGCTCGCACCAGTAAAATTTTATTTCAGTGCGAGCGAAAGGCAAAAGGCAATATGTGTGGAAGGCTATAGAAAAACGTGAACTTAAGTTCGGAACGTAAGTAACGTTCGAAAAAAAATTGAACACACATTTGACTGACTAAATTAATGTACGAGTAAATAAAATAGGGGAATTCCCGTAGCCCCTGTGTAGCTAGTGTTTGCAATGTGGTGTTCTGGTATCGTTTGCAGAACTTTGATCAGTACAAAATAAAATGAATCCCTACGTAGATTGAAATAAATCCGAATTACACACATTTGTAGTATTATGCCTGATTGAGCCGTGTGGGTAATCACCAGTGTCGTATGCAAATCGCACTTCTAATAGATGTATTATGGAAATGAGACCGGAAACGTGGTAATTCCACACATTTTACCCCGATTTGCTTTAGATTCGACGCGGTCACATAATTGTTTGGAGACCTACAATATTTTTATTCGATTTCAAGCAGTTTGTGGTTCTAGCAGTTAGGAATTCCCCTAACTTTCTTAGTCTTTGGTATACATTATTTAACAACACTGTTTTGCACGATCAAATACATATGCCGGCCATATACGTCTGGCAAACCGAAAGACACTACCCAAGACACTACCCACTACTATGGAGATCCGACGGATCTCCATAGTAGTGGGTATGTCCGCCGGGGATCCGCCAAATTTTACCATAGGTACATTGATTGGCAGATCCGATCACACGGTGCTGCAGTGGACATGTCTTGCGTCCGATGTCTGCGGGTTCTCTCCTGACGACCACAAGAGGTCTTGTGCGTCATGGAGGAAGCCGTGGAGTGGGTGGACGTCAAGACTGTCGACGAGTAGGCAGTAATCAGTATAAACGTAGATATTACCCCAGAAACTACCGCTCCCGTAATTCGAAACGTATCCGAGTGGATCGAAGCTGGAGATAGACGTTTTTATCGAAGATATTTGATTTAATAATTCGTTTTTTTGGCATATACTACGCTTGGGTACGTTCCCCCTAGGGTAAAAGAAAACAATTGGCAGATAGGGGAGAGATAGGAATAGGACATAGAGAAATAACGTCTCACTCTAACGCCAGCGCAGCACCACTGTTTTAACTAGATGTGTCTAAAATACATCTGCCGCTTGAGAAAAATTTCGCGTGCAATGTATATTATTAATTTATTAGTGAAGAGGAGGGAAGGAAGGTCCGGAAGGTTCTAGTCTGGGTAGCCAGCATGTCAGTAGCTTCAGAAGAAATAAACAACTTACGATAGATCGCTTTTATACTATCGACAGAAAATTACAGTATGATTATCTTAGATTTATGCACGAATTAGAAGAGATCTACCGATCATGACAAAAGTCCATATTCATCCATCCCGTCACTACCGGTGGCCCGTAGGTACTTGCCATCGTCACTGCACAGAAAAACCTGCCGACCGCTTATGCTAGTATTACACGTCGCGATTTTTAGGGGCCGACTAATGCCCGCCCCTGCCTCCGTCGTCGTCTGAGTTCGTCGATTCCACGAGGCTAGTAGGCCGAGAATCGGCCCCGACCAATCGCGGCGTGTAAGGTAATTCGCAAGGGAGCTCCAATACGTTTGACCTCTAATATATTGTAAAAACAAAACGCCACACTGTCACCCATGTTTTTGGCATTGACAGTTATTTGACATTAATAAGTCAAAATACATCGACCACTGCTCAGATTTACACAATATCGGAGAAATAAACACGGCAAATACAGCAACAAACAAACACTTAATAACGAAGAGAAACACACCAAAAAATGTTTACAGAAAATTTATCGAAACAGGTAACATATGACTACTATTTTGAGTTTACAAAATAAAGTTAATGCAAACTAATATTAAGCCTGCGTTATTTTCAGGACGAAGAAATTGAGGCTCTTAGCTCTATTTACGGTGATGATTGGACCAAAGAAAGTGAAGTGACTAGGTCGTACAAAATCCGAGTGGAGGAGAACAAGCATGAAGCCATTTTGTTTGTCACCATGCCACCGGAGTATCCAAGCCAGTCGCCACCTAAATTCGAGCTTTCTGCGCCTTGGATGGAGAGAAAAGATAAGGCTGATCTTCATCAAGCATTGAATGAAGTATATTTGTAGGTTGTCTGCTTTTATTTTAATTTTTACGTTGTTTATCTTCGTAGGATACAAAAATGGTTAGAATGGTAAAGGTTAACCAAGTTATAGAAATATAATATCATTGTTTACCATTTACAACCTCCCTCACTCTTGTATTATTGTTGATATTGTACGTTCTGTTGTCATCTATTGAATGTTGAGAAAAGAAAGCCTTATTGTCTAGTTTTCAAGGTATCATTCGTTTTTTTTTAAATTAACCTCTGGCAAGCAGTAATTCTATGCTTGTTAATTTCAACTTGCTTTAATGCTGCTGCAATCCCCAATACTTTCAATTATTTCACGTTAATGTAAATATTATATATTATTTTTCAGAGACAACGTAGGTGAAACTGTTGTATACCAATGGGTAGAGAAAATAAGAGAAATACTAATGACCATGAAACCTCCTGAAGAGAAGAAGATAAAGCAAAAACAACCAGAGGAAGATAATTATGACTTAGCGCAGGTAAACAAGTAACTTTTCGTCATCACAACACAACAGACATTTTCCATTTGCAAAGCATTCAAAGAGGATTTTTATGGTAATCAATCAATCCTAATAGAAAAAGTATCCCAATTTTTTTTTCTAAGCCGTTATTTCATAGATTTTTTATGGCAGTAATGAAATGGAAGGTCTGAAAAGTGTATAGAAAGTTTGGGACATTTTATTTCTCCTACTAGGGTCGAAAGACCTCGCAATTCTGAGTAGAATCACATAAATAAAAACTCATCACTGGTATTCAAACGCTCCCTGTTATGTCACCCTGACATTTGACAGGTGTCAAAAATCACAAAAAATGTAAACAGTGAACTAGCTTTCTAGCTGTGTTCTAGTGAACTAGAAAGAGAGACTGACTCTATTTTGCCAATTTCATAATTTTTTCACTTGAAAAAGTTTCAAATATTAATGGCATTTACAAACATACCCATAACTTTTAATTTATCTGTGAAGTATCCATTATTACATTCGGTGAGGTTATATATTCGATGGTCCCAAATAAAAAAAATAAAAAAAGATGCACAGGTACAAAATCCTTTTTATTTTTGGAAATGAATTATAGTTGGCATTAAAATTTAGCCAATCATTGCTTGTGAAATAACTAAAGGAAAGGTCAACAACGCATGAGTGGCTCTTCCCATGTTGCTTATGTCCATGGGCGGCGATGACCGTTTCCCATCAGGCGGCTCGTCTGCTCGTTTGTTACCTTTCCCATAAAATAAAAAAAAACTACTATATGAATGCAATAATTTGTTACAGATTGAAAATTGCCCGGAGATCATTCACGGTGAAGTGATAAAGGATCGGAAGAGTTCCTTCCAAGGTCACGCAGCAGAGGTCCATAGTATGGAGGACGTCAAGTGAGTTATTTCATTTAAAAGCCCATCAATAAACATTTTCAAACAATAAAACCTAAAACTACTATGTTCATCCCACTTCTGGACATTGATTCTTGAGGGTTTGTGAGGGCATGCATCTTGTAGATTTTTGACAGATGTATGAAATAAAAGAGAGAAATTATTCAGGACACTTAAATGAATAAAATTAAAACACCATGAATATTGTTGAACCAACACCAGAAATATTTCTACTCAGCTTGATTTCAAAAGGTTTATTTATTTATTATTTTAAAATCCCCGACATTTTATTGAAATCGCGTTCTCAGCCCAGACACTATTTATTGATAAGAAGTGTCCCAAATATTCACTGTATAAAAAAAAAGGTTTGCAAGCAAAAGGATGCCGTGTTTACGTTATCGTTTTATACAAAATAAATAAACTATCAATAGTACATGTAATGTATTTTATTTGAATAATATTAAATAGTCTATAAAGTTTACTTAGTTTTAATACGTTAGCTCTATTCATTATCAAGCTATTAAAAAAAAGACAGTAACCCAAAACTAGTTCTCTCGAGTCGAGTGTATATTAAAGTTCCCGGAAGATACATGCACAGTAGACTACCACTGCCATTGCGATCAGAATAGATGATAAACCACTTTCCATATCAATAACTTACATCCACAATACGTTATAGGCGTAAATTTCACCTGCTTTCCTTCTTGTTTGGAATTCTTTTTAACCCTGCAACGCCCCGCTATCTCAAAGAGCGCTTCAAATACCTTACCTCTTCAAGGTGTGCTAAAAATTTGCTTCTATCTGTCCCGTCTTCTTGTTCAAAATTCTACTCAAAATCTTTCACTTTTCAGGCTGTGCTCCTGTGGAATTCTTTACCCACTGATGTTAGGTGTGCTCAGTCCCTTTTTACTTTTAAAGATAAATTAAAAAAGTATTATTTGTCCCTTTCATAGTTCCGTGTGTGCTATAACCTTGTCCATTATTATTTGCTGTACTGCTGTTTAGTTATTTGTATGTGCGTATGTATATAAGTATGCTTCTATGTATGTTTACATAATAATTTTAGTGTATGTAAGTTTATGCCTTAGTGTTATATGTATTTAACTTACTGATTTCTCGGTATATGTTCCTACTTAGTCCGTAACTTAAATCGCTTCACCTAATTATATTATATTATTTTATTTCTCTAAATTTCTCCACCACCCAAAGGTTGTCTGGAAGAGATCGCTTCTTAGCGATAAGACCGCCTGTTGTGTGCCAATTATTTTTTATCTTGTACAACAGTTTTCTTTGTATGTGTATTTATCATTATTATTATTATTCAATTATTATCCACTTTCAATGAGGACTACCGTATTGTCGCTCACCAGGCGGGGCCACTCATGCGTGGGTCTTGTGTCCATATGAAAGAATTGTCGAAGTTACCAGACCACTAGCGCCCCTAGCGGCGAATTGACTCGCGTTAATCCCCATTGCATCTTGCATTGTAAAGTAACAGAATCACCATATTTTCCATCAACAAATTTCAGTGCTGTCCTCACAAAACTGAAGCAAAACAAGAAAATAGTAAACGCCACACACAACATGTTCGCATACCGGATCGAATGCAAGACGGACAAGCGTACGACAACACTGCAAGACTGCGATGATGACGGAGAGACACATGCTGGAGGCCGCATGTTGAAACTGCTGCAGATATTGGATCAGAAGAGCACACTAGTTGTTGTCTCCCGATGGTGAGCCTATTGCCCTTGTTTTACAATCGTTGACTTATGACCTCATACAAGTTTAAATGTGTAAGGCAGGCCAAACAATCGGACGGACTAATTAGAATGATAGTTTTTTAACCTAGTCGTCATTCCTATTACTTTATTTATTTTATTTATTTTTATTTTATTGATATTCAGGATAACAACAGCCGTAGATATAAACGTAGACATAGTAATGCTTACATAAAACAAGGCCAATAACAGTCATCCATTAGAATACTTAACTTAATGATTATAACAAAAATTTACGTAAAAGTTAGTATGTTCAATACTTACAAATGCTCGTTATAATACATGTGTTTACATATTGACGTTAAAAGAGAAAAAAAAAAGTTAATTTTATACAAAGTACAAAATCAAGACAATTAATCCAATACCCAACATGTTTAGCACCAATAAAAACCTTGCGAGATTACACAACCTAGTACCCGGAAATACTTTTCATTTTAATGAAAGCAACTGACCTATCGTTACCTTTCTCCTATAATAAAAAGAAAAAAAAATGAGACGAAAATTAAGCTTAAACTTAACTTTACTTTAACCGCCTTTGAAAGTTATACTTTTCCTGTCATCAAGATTTACTTATTGTAACTTTTATCGAGACATATTTTATTTTAGTTAGTTATTTAAATTATTTACTTATTATATGGCATTGTAATTAGAACCGTGAGGTCTTCAGAAAGACATCACGGTTGCCGGTTGCACTTTGTCGTGCCATGCACAGAAAGTTTGAGTTTATGGCGTGCATACAAATGTATGTAAAAAATCATGTCATGAATCTTGTTAATGTAAATGTCATTGGACTTTCAGGACTATGTAAACAAACGGCGTCACTTTGATTTATCACTGTTACTCCTTAAAGTTTCACACCACCTCATCAAAAGTCATTGAAAACATACACTATTAAAATAGCCTTTCTCGTAAAAAACAAATAATATAGGAAAAATTACTTAAGGTGGAAGTGCCTGGAGGGTATGGCGACTAGCGACCAAGAGATGGCGCTAGTGCTGCAAACTTAGTTATTTTCACAATTTCCTCCAAAACTAAGGCAGATACATAAGATGTTTTTGTATTTGCGCAAATACTAGAAAATCTGAAGTATAATACGAGATTTTCGGCAGCCAACAGTATTTCATTTCTACAAAAACCTGCAACAACTTGGAAATACGGAGATTTTACCCATTTACGCACACTAGCACGTCTTCTGTCAGTCACCAGTGTCAGTAGTGTTATCATCACTTCAAAAATTAACTAGATGTCGCTACTATAGATAACCTTTCCGACGTAAACACAGAGGGCGCGGAGAATGTCATTCCTCGAAAACTAACTAGCGTTTAACTAGGTGGCGTTATAAAAGTGCTTATGTAGTATTTAGCAAATAGATGTTTGACCAATGAAGTCATTGCAGAAGACTTGGGGTCATAAATTAAATAGGAGGATGGCGTTTTTCGAGATTTACTACACATACAAAGTCATAAATACTCGAGTGGCTAGAATCCAATTTCGAGAAGTTTTTACAGCATAGTTCTACGATAAATATAGGTACGCATTTTACCCAGCCTTTGAAAACTTTGTATAGAGGTGTACTCGTACATCGTCATTACTTATATTTGGATTGTTTTTTAAATTCCTCCATCATCAAATCAAAAAAAGTGTTTACTTACGTCATCGTCAGCTGTAATACTAGTAACCACCAGAAGCTAAAGTTTCAGGACACAGGCCGAAAGCTAGTTCAGTAAAACAATGTGAAAGAAGAAGAATAAATAACCAATCGTTTTGTAGTAATTTTGCCTTAACTGGGGTTTCTATTTTTGCGCAATTTGCTGTTCGGGAGTCTAAAGAAACCTAACTAACCTAACTTTGCTTATCCTATGATGAATATGCGTTAGACATTCTAACTAATGAAAATGCGTTCTTGGTTGCAACATCGCCGAAATATCGGCAGCTCAATTTGATCAAAAAACCCGCGTTCATTAGTTAGAATGAAATAACCGCGATAAGTATTCAACATTCTAGTTCATTTTGCGATTGATTGCTTATGTTGGCATAATGGATGCATAGGGCATTATGCGTTTTTCACACTGGTGCAATATTCATAGAGAGCAGAATAACTGACATGTGGGCATTTTCGCGAGAAAAGATCCAAAACTTTTTTTTCTAAAACTGATAAACTTTGTTTTTCCTACTTAGAATCACGAGCTTTTTCGATCCTACATGTTAAGCCAGAGCTCCAAGAGGATTCGCTTTGTTGACACCTATACCCTTACCATGAGTTACATAGTTAACGAGGCGTGAGCTGGTGTAGATATCGAAAGCGTCTGTAGAAAATGTGCGTGAGCGTCTAACGCTCAACTGTCAAACCCATACAATTTTGTTAATTGCGGTACCATGAGTTTCAAGTTTGACAATCGGTTTAGAAAAAGGCGTGAGCTTCTGTAGCTACGACTCTCACTGCCAAAGTCGTGCGTGACAAACGCTTAATGGCGTCAGTACATTCTAATTCTAAACCTACTGTCAGTTACAAAATTACACGGAACTGAATGAAACTATACTCAAAAGAAAGAACGTAAAAAAATAAGAGTTTTGAGTCGACAACATATATTGGCAAATTTCGGATTATCGTGTATAAGTGTTCATTTGTTGGTTAACAGTGACGGGTGCGTTTGGAAATGATATACTGATACTGTTCAGAGCAGAAGAGAAGCAGGTTATGCCGCTCGTGCATTGGTCTCCATAGCCACCAATACCATAGCAATCTTATATCGTCTGTAACAGACGCAAAATCCTGAAGATAATCATTGAACTAAGTTCAGCAATCTACTCGGTGCTCATGGACCAAAAATGTAAGCAGTTTTGTTACTCATTAGAAGAGCTTTCTTATTTACCTATATATGTAGTTACTTATTACTCCTATTACAAATTTTCTCATTTAGGTAGTTATAGGTAGGTTTTAATCTTGTAAGTAAGTACTTAATTGAATCTAGGTGTACATTGTACATGTACAACATAAAATTATGTTGGTTTTATATACTTTTTATAAACCCTACCTGCAGCTCTTATTTTTCTTTAGGTTCATACTAAGGAACCTAAAGAAAAATCATAGCTGTATGTAGGGTACACAACTGGAGTCCATGTACCTACTAATCATTATTTGTAACTATTATAATCCTATTTACCTGCTAGTGAAAATTTGTGTTTAATAGACTGTATTAACTGATGACTTTATTAAAAAGTAGAGAAATAATATTATTACTTTCATTTTCAGATAGAATAATCAAGACAAGAAGACTCAAGTCTGCCTAAATAAAGAAATGTCTTCACCGGGCAGTATTTTTCACTAATAAGCATAAAAATATTGCCAAAGGTAATCATATTGTATTACTTATCAACATTTAAATCAACTTTTTATTATTTGTTCCTGTATACCTATAAACCTTTAGACAAACTTTAATTTCATATATCTGAAAACTATTCCAACAACAATAAATTTCGTAAATAAATAAATATTACAGGACATTCTGACACAAACTGACTAAGTCCCGCAGTAAGCTCAATAAGGCTTGTGTTACGGGTACTCAGACAACAATATATATATATAATAAGTATACAAATACATAAATACATAGGAAACATCCATGAATCAGGAACAAATATCTGTGTTCATCACACAAATAAATGCTCTTACCGGGATTTGAACCCAGAACCATCGGCTTAGCAGGCAGGGTCACTACCAACTACGCCAACCGGTTATCAAATGAAATGCAATCTTTATAGGAAACATGTATCTATATAGGAAACATTTATTACAATATCATTTTTGTATTTAGTTTGAGTAGTTTGTACCTAGCATATCTGCATTGGTTATTAAAACTACACATTCATAACCATTCTTAAATGTTTGCAGAGTTCTTTTGCTCTGTGAAGTCTATATGACCTTACCCATATATTTCTCTAAATTAAAATTGTATCATAATTCCTACTGCCAATGTAATCTTTAAGATGTGAAAACATTATTTATCAATGAGTAAAATTAAACACCCATTGAAATATGTCAAATTTTATTACTTTTTACATAAATAAAACTTTTTCTTTCAGCGCTTTACTGGAGAGTGAACAGGATGGTCGCCGGCACCTTGGTTTAACTGATGGTATCTGAAAATAATGCAACTGTTTTAATAAAAGTATTCCTGTTTCCAACTGAATTTTTCTCCTGTGGTGTCCTTATGAATTGTTACTTCCACTAGTTTCACTATGTTTCTTTAATATTGGTTGGGTCAGATTTAAGCTTTCTCCTAACTCTGTCAACAGACATCTGCACTTGCTTTTTTACCATATGAAATTCATTTATTTTGTTTCGGATGGCTTGGATATCAAAACTATCTAAATTGGATACCGTGGGCTTGTGTGGTTGTTTCACTTTTCCGTCATTGATTATTGACAAACTGACATCTGTAAGAACAAATGAAATAAAGAGAACACTTTAATATGTGTACTGTTCTACAGCTAATTCAGATTTAATAAAAGTAAAATCAGTGTGGGTTGAATGTCGACAGTTTAAGAACAAGCAAGGCATGTATAAACCCAATAGATTCTTATATGTGCTCATGGAGGTATGCTTGTTTCACAAACAATAAAATGATGTTTGCTCTGCATACAATAAATTTATAAGTATCTATTATTAGTTGTACCAAACCTGTGAGTGTTAATTAGGTATGTTTTCGTGATATTAGTCTATTAATAAAATTGCAAATGTTGAGTGATTGAATATGATAAGTTACAGTGGGTAGGTAGGTAACAAGATAACCTATGCATCTACATATATTTGAAAAAGACGATTACTTAATTCAATTTAATATTTACCAGTCATTGAAGATATTTCCTTTTAATACTTGTTCTGATCGAGCAAATCGTTTTGCTCCAAATCTTTCAGCTTCCCGACTCCCGAGATTTTCCAAAAGAACTGTTTTTTTATCAGAAACGTCGAGTTTATCTGAAAGGAATACATCGTTAAATTTATTAATTTAAACATAGATTGGACAAAAAAATTATGACAACATGATATCATGATGAATTAACATGATTTACTAACCAATAAATTT
This sequence comes from Lathronympha strigana, assembly GCA_949128165.1. NCBI lineage: Eukaryota > Metazoa > Arthropoda > Insecta > Lepidoptera > Tortricidae > Lathronympha > Lathronympha strigana. The sequence continues at coordinate 3,232,952 of OX421903.1, forward strand.
GTTCAACACATTTAAGACACTCTTTTTTCTGTTTAAGCAAAGCATCCCTCTCTTCTTGTTTTTGTTTGAATTTGTTTATCATGGTAAAAAGTATCTGCCGCACACAACTTTTAATGGTTTTACCCATGTTTCAGCAGTGAATTTCCAACAAAACTCTTCTATTTAACACGCGTATATCACACATATTTGACATATTATTAAACGGGTGCCACTAATCCGCAACCCGCGAAAAGGCAGCTCAATAATTGGCGACCACGATGTACATGGATTATTGGGCTGCCTTTTATCGGGTCGGACAAGCTCGGTAGCGGGCCAATAATCCGAAGCCAGTTTTTGCAGTACAATAATCAGCAACCCAATAATCCGCAACCAAAAAATGGACACGAATTATTGGCTGCCGATTATTTGGCTGCCTTTTATACGGACTCTTGCTAACAGCAACTAGCTTGTCAACGTCAGAATGACATTTTATTGGGGTGTTGCCACTCAAATAATAGCTGGGTTCAGCTTTCATTAGACACTATGATCCTATATGGTATAAAAATTAATTGGTATAGTGTAATATGGCCAATATGGGTCTTAGTGGCAATACACAAATCTTTACAGTATAAAATAAACATTACGAATTAAATGACAAATATAAGCAAACAGTAATCAACAAAACAATAATATTCCTTTCGGAGCAATTTGAAATAGGGTAGGGGAATCAATAAATGAACGGTTAAGCGACTTACCTCACTTTGGTATTTTTTTTACGTATGTTACAACAAATGTCACTAAAATTTATTTTTTTATACTATACTACATATAGAAGTTTAGATTAAACTATTCCAAACCCTCTTTCAACAATCCAATATTTTTATAAAAATGATTATGTTCCAAAATGGCCCAATTTCCCCAGAATATGAACAAAGTGCCCTAACACTGAACATTTTTACCCCAAAAGATGAACCAGTAAAAATGCAAAAGGGAGTACCCTAATTATAAACGGCTGGGTACCAATAGATGAACGGTAGTATAGGAAGACAAAATAAATTTAGTTCATTCAAGTTTTGGGCACGATGTTGATGAAATGAACTAACAAAAGTAACACAATCGTTCATGTATTGGAATGCAGCCCAATAGATGAACTAGTAAATTCTCATAGTTCATGTTTTAGGTATAGTTTAATACAGTGAACAGTCCCGTTTCCATACAAAAATATACCCCGTAATAATTGAGTTAGGCAAGGAAAGTTCCGTTCATCTTTTAGTCAAAAAATCAAGGAACGGCAAACTAGAAATTTAAGACTTAAATGGAGTATCTACCGTTACCGTTAGGATTTGTATAAATATTTCAAAAAAAGTAACATTTACCCAAAAGTTGAACGCTGTTCACCTATTGGATAAATCACACGATATTGGAACCATAACTTGAACAGTTAATATTTAATAAAATAAGTTATTAAATAATGCCTTTATTAATACCACTTCGTTACCAAGCAAAGGCATGTCAGTAGAAACATTATTAAATTTTATACGAATTAATTTCCTTAAATTTTGAAGCGCCATTCTTAATAAGAATCCCATATACAAACGGCGATTTCAGCGCGAGGCATATTTTCGGTGAGCTCTCACAAGCACATACACTAATCTATTATTTAAAAGTTTAAAGGTCTATGAAGGGAAAATGTTAAAGTTTTAATAAAAAATATTCCTAAGCTTATAAAGTACGTCAGGATTTAATTATTGGGATTTTTAGGAACAACGTTCATCTATTGGGGGTTGTTCATCTTTTGGATCCTCTACCCTAGGATATTTCGCAGCATTTGTTGGCATCAAATTCGATGTGCAATTCATGGAATTAAATTATTGATGGTGTTTCACAGTGTGGAATAGTAGCCATAGGCTGCTTGCGTAGCTGCAGAAGAGCTCCCTGATTTTTGGGGTTTAATGAATGCGTCGAGTTTTGTATTTATTTTATCACTGTTTTGATATTCTGTTCCGATGCTTGCCAGTCTGAATATGGTTCTGAATGTCTGTTGCACCTTTATATTTTATGGTAAAGTAACTGCTACAAATTTTGCACATCACTTTACTGGGCTCTCTACCTTGTAATTTCAAAATTGACCAAAAACACCACATGAAAAAATTGTCATTACCGACTTTCTGTGAAGATTGTAGGGAATTTTTGTCGGGAAATTCAATTTGTCCATATGGCAACCCTACGCGCGATCGCGTAGCCAGAGCTTCTCACGCCTTCGCCAGCGCTAATAAAAACCTATGGTACCAAATTAAGTGCTCATTTGACAGTGACGTTTCTATAGCTGGTTTAGAATCCAGAGTATTTTGCATCCTGCTCTTTCTCATTGGTGCGAGTGAGTTGCAAATACTTTAGAAAGCGTTAGTCTCTAGCGACTAACGCTTGTTGGCAACTCATGGTACTGCTACTGTACCCTTACCATGAGTTACATAGTTAACGAGGCGTGAGCTGGTGTAGATATCGAAAGCGTCTGTAGAAAATGTGCGTGAGCGTCTAACGCTCAACTGTCAAACCCATACAATTTTGTTAATTGCGGTACCATGAGTTTCAAGTTTGACAATCGGTTTAGAAAAAGGCGTGAGCTTCTGTAGCTACGACTCTCACTGCCAAAGTCGTGCGTGACAAACGCTTAATGGCGTCAGTACATTCTAATTCTAAACCTACTGTCAGTTACAAAATTACACGGAACTGAATGAAACTATACTCAAAAGAAAGAACGTAAAAAAATAAGAGTTTTGAGTCGACAACATATATTGGCAAATTTCGGATTATCGTGTATAAGTGTTCATTTGTTGGTTAACAGTGACGGGTGCGTTTGGAAATGATATACTGATACTGTTCAGAGCAGAAGAGAAGCAGGTTATGCCGCTCGTGCATTGGTCTCCATAGCCACCAATACCATAGCAATCTTATATCGTCTGTAACAGACGCAAAATCCTGAAGATAATCATTGAACTAAGTTCAGCAATCTACTCGGTGCTCATGGACCAAAAATGTAAGCAGTTTTGTTACTCATTAGAAGAGCTTTCTTATTTACCTATATATGTAGTTACTTATTACTCCTATTACAAATTTTCTCATTTAGGTAGTTATAGGTAGGTTTTAATCTTGTAAGTAAGTACTTAATTGAATCTAGGTGTACATTGTACATGTACAACATAAAATTATGTTGGTTTTATATACTTTTTATAAACCCTACCTGCAGCTCTTATTTTTCTTTAGGTTCATACTAAGGAACCTAAAGAAAAATCATAGCTGTATGTAGGGTACACAACTGGAGTCCATGTACCTACTAATCATTATTTGTAACTATTATAATCCTATTTACCTGCTAGTGAAAATTTGTGTTTAATAGACTGTATTAACTGATGACTTTATTAAAAAGTAGAGAAATAATATTATTACTTTCATTTTCAGATAGAATAATCAAGACAAGAAGACTCAAGTCTGCCTAAATAAAGAAATGTCTTCACCGGGCAGTATTTTTCACTAATAAGCATAAAAATATTGCCAAAGGTAATCATATTGTATTACTTATCAACATTTAAATCAACTTTTTATTATTTGTTCCTGTATACCTATAAACCTTTAGACAAACTTTAATTTCATATATCTGAAAACTATTCCAACAACAATAAATTTCGTAAATAAATAAATATTACAGGACATTCTGACACAAACTGACTAAGTCCCGCAGTAAGCTCAATAAGGCTTGTGTTACGGGTACTCAGACAACAATATATATATATAATAAGTATACAAATACATAAATACATAGGAAACATCCATGAATCAGGAACAAATATCTGTGTTCATCACACAAATAAATGCTCTTACCGGGATTTGAACCCAGAACCATCGGCTTAGCAGGCAGGGTCACTACCAACTACGCCAACCGGTTATCAAATGAAATGCAATCTTTATAGGAAACATGTATCTATATAGGAAACATTTATTACAATATCATTTTTGTATTTAGTTTGAGTAGTTTGTACCTAGCATATCTGCATTGGTTATTAAAACTACACATTCATAACCATTCTTAAATGTTTGCAGAGTTCTTTTGCTCTGTGAAGTCTATATGACCTTACCCATATATTTCTCTAAATTAAAATTGTATCATAATTCCTACTGCCAATGTAATCTTTAAGATGTGAAAACATTATTTATCAATGAGTAAAATTAAACACCCATTGAAATATGTCAAATTTTATTACTTTTTACATAAATAAAACTTTTTCTTTCAGCGCTTTACTGGAGAGTGAACAGGATGGTCGCCGGCACCTTGGTTTAACTGATGGTATCTGAAAATAATGCAACTGTTTTAATAAAAGTATTCCTGTTTCCAACTGAATTTTTCTCCTGTGGTGTCCTTATGAATTGTTACTTCCACTAGTTTCACTATGTTTCTTTAATATTGGTTGGGTCAGATTTAAGCTTTCTCCTAACTCTGTCAACAGACATCTGCACTTGCTTTTTTACCATATGAAATTCATTTATTTTGTTTCGGATGGCTTGGATATCAAAACTATCTAAATTGGATACCGTGGGCTTGTGTGGTTGTTTCACTTTTCCGTCATTGATTATTGACAAACTGACATCTGTAAGAACAAATGAAATAAAGAGAACACTTTAATATGTGTACTGTTCTACAGCTAATTCAGATTTAATAAAAGTAAAATCAGTGTGGGTTGAATGTCGACAGTTTAAGAACAAGCAAGGCATGTATAAACCCAATAGATTCTTATATGTGCTCATGGAGGTATGCTTGTTTCACAAACAATAAAATGATGTTTGCTCTGCATACAATAAATTTATAAGTATCTATTATTAGTTGTACCAAACCTGTGAGTGTTAATTAGGTATGTTTTCGTGATATTAGTCTATTAATAAAATTGCAAATGTTGAGTGATTGAATATGATAAGTTACAGTGGGTAGGTAGGTAACAAGATAACCTATGCATCTACATATATTTGAAAAAGACGATTACTTAATTCAATTTAATATTTACCAGTCATTGAAGATATTTCCTTTTAATACTTGTTCTGATCGAGCAAATCGTTTTGCTCCAAATCTTTCAGCTTCCCGACTCCCGAGATTTTCCAAAAGAACTGTTTTTTTATCAGAAACGTCGAGTTTATCTGAAAGGAATACATCGTTAAATTTATTAATTTAAACATAGATTGGACAAAAAAATTATGACAACATGATATCATGATGAATTAACATGATTTACTAACCAATAAATTTGTTCAACACATTTAAGACACTCTTTTTTCTGTTTAAGCAAAGCATCCCTCTCTTCTTGTTTTTGTTTGAATTTGTTTATCATGGTAAAAAGTATCTGCCGCACACAACTTTTAATGGTTTTACCCATGTTTCAGCAGTGAATTTCCAACAAAACTCTTCTATTTAACACGCGTATATCACACATATTTGACATATTATTAAACGGGTGCCACTAATCCGCAACCCGCGAAAAGGCAGCTCAATAATTGGCGACCACGATGTACATGGATTATTGGGCTGCCTTTTATCGGGTCGGACAAGCTCGGTAGCGGGCCAATAATCCGAAGCCAGTTTTTGCAGTACAATAATCAGCAACCCAATAATCCGCAACCAAAAAATGGACACGAATTATTGGCTGCCGATTATTTGGCTGCCTTTTATACGGACTCTTGCTAACAGCAACTAGCTTGTCAACGTCAGAATGACATTTTATTGGGGTGTTGCCACTCAAATAATAGCTGGGTTCAGCTTTCATTAGACACTATGATCCTATATGGTATAAAAATTAATTGGTATAGTGTAATATGGCCAATATGGGTCTTAGTGGCAATACACAAATCTTTACAGTATAAAATAAACATTACGAATTAAATGACAAATATAAGCAAACAGTAATCAACAAAACAATAATATTCCTTTCGGAGCAATTTGAAATAGGGTAGGGGAATCAATAAATGAACGGTTAAGCGACTTACCTCACTTTGGTATTTTTTTTACGTATGTTACAACAAATGTCACTAAAATTTATTTTTTTATACTATACTACATATAGAAGTTTAGATTAAACTATTCCAAACCCTCTTTCAACAATCCAATATTTTTATAAAAATGATTATGTTCCAAAATGGCCCAATTTCCCCAGAATATGAACAAAGTGCCCTAACACTGAACATTTTTACCCCAAAAGATGAACCAGTAAAAATGCAAAAGGGAGTACCCTAATTATAAACGGCTGGGTACCAATAGATGAACGGTAGTATAGGAAGACAAAATAAATTTAGTTCATTCAAGTTTTGGGCACGATGTTGATGAAATGAACTAACAAAAGTAACACAATCGTTCATGTATTGGAATGCAGCCCAATAGATGAACTAGTAAATTCTCATAGTTCATGTTTTAGGTATAGTTTAATACAGTGAACAGTCCCGTTTCCATACAAAAATATACCCCGTAATAATTGAGTTAGGCAAGGAAAGTTCCGTTCATCTTTTAGTCAAAAAATCAAGGAACGGCAAACTAGAAATTTAAGACTTAAATGGAGTATCTACCGTTACCGTTAGGATTTGTATAAATATTTCAAAAAAAGTAACATTTACCCAAAAGTTGAACGCTGTTCACCTATTGGATAAATCACACGATATTGGAACCATAACTTGAACAGTTAATATTTAATAAAATAAGTTATTAAATAATGCCTTTATTAATACCACTTCGTTACCAAGCAAAGGCATGTCAGTAGAAACATTATTAAATTTTATACGAATTAATTTCCTTAAATTTTGAAGCGCCATTCTTAATAAGAATCCCATATACAAACGGCGATTTCAGCGCGAGGCATATTTTCGGTGAGCTCTCACAAGCACATACACTAATCTATTATTTAAAAGTTTAAAGGTCTATGAAGGGAAAATGTTAAAGTTTTAATAAAAAATATTCCTAAGCTTATAAAGTACGTCAGGATTTAATTATTGGGATTTTTAGGAACAACGTTCATCTATTGGGGGTTGTTCATCTTTTGGATCCTCTACCCTAGGATATTTCGCAGCATTTGTTGGCATCAAATTCGATGTGCAATTCATGGAATTAAATTATTGATGGTGTTTCACAGTGTGGAATAGTAGCCATAGGCTGCTTGCGTAGCTGCAGAAGAGCTCCCTGATTTTTGGGGTTTAATGAATGCGTCGAGTTTTGTATTTATTTTATCACTGTTTTGATATTCTGTTCCGATGCTTGCCAGTCTGAATATGGTTCTGAATGTCTGTTGCACCTTTATATTTTATGGTAAAGTAACTGCTACAAATTTTGCACATCACTTTACTGGGCTCTCTACCTTGTAATTTCAAAATTGACCAAAAACACCACATGAAAAAATTGTCATTACCGACTTTCTGTGAAGATTGTAGGGAATTTTTGTCGGGAAATTCAATTTGTCCATATGGCAACCCTACGCGCGATCGCGTAGCCAGAGCTTCTCACGCCTTCGCCAGCGCTAATAAAAACCTATGGTACCAAATTAAGTGCTCATTTGACAGTGACGTTTCTATAGCTGGTTTAGAATCCAGAGTATTTTGCATCCTGCTCTTTCTCATTGGTGCGAGTGAGTTGCAAATACTTTAGAAAGCGTTAGTCTCTAGCGACTAACGCTTGTTGGCAACTCATGGTACTGCTACTGAGGAGCCACGGAGCAAAGCCCTTGGCTCGTTTAGATGTCAACACAGCGAATCCTCCTTTTATCGCTTACCATCAGGCGGGCCGTATGCTTGTTTGCCACCGTCGGAGTATTTAAAAAATATATATATATTAAAAAAAACAGTCCCAATTTTTTCTTTCCGTAACCATTTTTCATACATTTGCGTAAAAACTTTTAAAACTTTTGAGACCTTTTTTCTCGCAGTTTTTATCTCCTAGATTGAAAGAGCTTCTTATTTAGATTAGGATAAACATTAAATTTAATGTTAATCCTACTTTAAAAACTTTTTAAAAGGTAGGTAAATTTACCTACCTACCTTTAAAAAAGTTTTTTCGTAAGTAGATCTCTTTTTGCGAAAATGCTCATGTAAGTACCTAAGGGATTCGGTAAGGGTGCCTCCAACGCATATGTCACTGCATACGAATATGATATGGTCTAAAAATTCTGAACTCGCATTAGGCACTTGCGTTACGTTGAAGGCACAAGACGAAAGTCACTAAATAACTGTTAACGCATTTTTACGTTCAATGCAAAGGTAACGAAGACGCATAAATGCGTTAATTTGCACTTACACGGGACTTACGTTTTTATTTCAACCAAAAATTAAAAATTGTACTTTTACAATTTTTAAAATTAAAAATTGGTCTTTTACAATTTTTAATTTTTGGTTGAAATAAAAACGTAAGTGTGTTAGGTACCTTTGTACCTAAAGGTACTTTGTCGATAATTGATGTTTTTTTTAAATAAAGCTTACTTTTATATAAATATTTATGACATAGCGCCGAGAAAACGGTAACTTTTACGAAAAATTATCACATATGCAAGCCCCACAGTTTACTTTTCACGATAAGGATTAACAACTGCAGGAGCGTTATGACAGAATTAACCTTCAGCTGTGGTAATTTCGTGACCGTCAGGATGATAGAACCACGGTGAGTTTTTGAACCGCGAGTAATTCCAATATTTAGTACCTTTTTCGTACTCATTCTTGGCGGTCCCAAAAAACGCAACTCGCTAAAAATCGAGAAATATTGAATATTCAATGTTCACCGTTTCGTTATCGTTATTACGTCATGGCCGTGTAGCGGGGCATACACTGTTCTCATTCAGAGTTTATTTTAGCCGTAACTTTATTTCAGAAAGCCAGAATGAAATACTAAGTTTCATTTTAGAAGGTCCTAAATAGGTACTGAACGATACAAGGCCTACAACCATGGGAACTGGGCCTGGGCCTGGGAACTGGGGACCTGGACGTCAGAATGACTGACCACTTAATTTTCAATAATACTCGATTTTTAGCATGGTACTATTTTTTGATATTAGGTACCAAATAGTACGAAAAAGGCACTAAATATTGAAATAACTCGCGATTCAAAACTCCACCGTAGTCCTATCATACTGACATTCACATAGTTTCGACGCTCAAGAGAATAGAAAAATAGTACATTACCTAACTAGTGCGGTAAAACAAAGAAAGGCCGAGATCGCGGATGTTTGCGACCCGAGCTGCAAGCGAGGGACGTAAATATGCGATCAAGGGCTTTATTTATTACCTCACGTGTTAGGTACATCATTTTATGCCTACACTTGGGCAGAAATCGGCTTTTTCCGTACGCGTGGCATGCGGAAAAGGGCACTTTATGGCCAGGTGTGGCATAAATCATATTATATTGTGTATTTGAAAAATATTACAAAATAAAACAAACTGCTGCTAATTATAATTCAAGTTTTATTATTTTTTATTTTCATTTGCGCCGGCTGCCCCTTGTTGTAGTTTAACTGGAAGAAAAGAAACCTGTCACTAGGGAGTTTTTCAAACGAACACAGCAAAGAGCACAGCGTGTGCGAAGAACTAGCCGTCGAGAACGCAACGCAACTCATGATTCTCATGAATAAGGCTCACTAACTAATCTCCAACATGTCGACCTATGTGCTCACGATGAGGTACACGCAGCTGAATTTGATAGCGACTGCGGCGTTCGAATGTATGTCCGTCTCGCTCCTACCATTTCTCTGGTAGGAGCGAGACAGACATACCCCCGAACGCTGCAGTCGCTGTCGAATACGGCCACGTGCAACTAATGATAAGCACACTATTGACGTGACTATGATGACTTATTGAAGTTATTGAGATACATCCATACGCCTGACAGCATGGTGACAACCCTAATATCAATGTAATCTTGACATTGTTTGCATGCACAATCTAAACTTCAAATGTAGGGAAGAGAAGCTTCTGTACTTTAGTACTTTTATTCTGTGGTTGTGCCTAAGTTTGATTTTGTAAAATACAAAACATACCTGGCAGGCTTGACATTTCGACGCATCGTTGGTTTTTTGGAACTCTGCGCAAAACGAGCTCTGGGACCTGGGACTATATAGTCTTTGTAAAACGCAACTAACTTCGGTGTCATCTCTTGAATAAAGTTGTTGTCACGTCCTACTTCAACGATAGTCAAATTGGCTCCAGGTTCAATGAAACAGACAAAATAACATTTCACCTTTTCAGCAATGCGTAGTTGTCCTTGCACCTATAGGCATAAAATAATGTATATTAGTTTAATAATGTAATATTTATAATATTAGTCTTTTGTTTCAATGACATGTCGGATACGTTGCGTCCTGTTCATATATGTCTGGTCCAGGTTGAGAATATCTCTGTACCAAAAAGTCTAGGACATGGCAGTCTTGCCACTAGCTAGTGAGTACTATAGCAATTTGTAGAGTCCTTCAACGCCAGGGCCTATTTAAGTGTTTAAAGAGCTACCAGAGGTTTTCACAGCTTAAAACATTGATAGTAAAACCCCAAACTCAATTATAAATACAATACACAATAAGACCTGCCTGGTACAATAATATTACAATAATTACAATAATATTAATGTTGTGCAAAAAAAAACATATTTTTCCCTCATAAACTTCGGAGATAAAACTTCAGTTTCGGTTATAATATAATTCAGAATTTTCTCATTGCAAAAAAATATATAAAAAAAATGTATAAGAATGTGCAAATCAAACCACTTGAAATGATACCCCACATGACCTAATAAGTAAACTTTAAATTTTTGCCCCTTCTTTTGTCGGACATAAATCCACTTTCAATGTGCATGGGTTAACTTTGTATATAACTTCTTCAAATTACAAATCGTTAGCTGAAGTAGTTCTCGAGATATTTAATGATGTGAAAGACAGACAGACGGACGTGTCGCACCATAAAAGTTGCTTTTTTACCGGTTTGATACGGAACCCTAATAATGATGTGACAGACAGACAGACGAACGGAGCCGCACCATAAGGGTTTATTTTTTACCATTTTGGTACGGAACCCTAATAATGATGTGACAGACAGACAGACAGACGGACGTGTCGCACCATAAGGGTTGCTTTTTTACCATTTTGGTACGGAACCCTAATAATGATGTGACAGAGAGACAGACGGACGGAGCCGCACTAAAAGGGTTTATTTTTTACCATTTTTGTACGGAACCCTAATAATGATGTGACAGACAGACAGACGGACGGAGCCGCACTAAAAGGGTTTATTTTTTACGATTTTGGTACGGAACCCGAATAATGATGTGACAGACAGACGGACGGATTTCCTACAACTGACGATATAACCGCCAATACATCATTCAATTTATTTTATTTTATTTTTACGTACGAAGCAAACGGAAGTGGAAACAAGATTTGCATTATTTATTTAGAAATATTTCATTAAAGTCTACTGAAACAACTTTGATGGAATTTGTAGTAAAATTTTTGTACTGTCCCTAAGTTAAACTATAAATCAGTAAAGTATGATGACCGCAAATCCGCAATGGAATTAATGGTTCTAAAATACAGTGTTTTATATAAAGTGGCAACAAATGAAATATTAGATGTGTATTTTAAACTATTTACAAAAAAAACACCGCGAGGCAAATGAACTAAATCAGTGGTTCACCCACGGAGCCATTGGCAAACGTTTTGCAGGATGGCAACTGACGGCAAGGCGCGCCGCCAGATTCCATAATAGAGATTAGCTTAGTAGTTAACTCAATCACAATAGTACTTTATGCAACAGTGATATAATAAGGGCTCTTAAAACTTGAGGGTCGCCGTTATAAAACGAGACGAAGCCGAGTTTTGTAATAATAGACCGGAGAGTTTTTCTACGACTGCTAAAATAGCGAAAAAAGCTAAATCTAGAAAGGTGGAAGAATGTGGAAGATGTCGTATGCCCTCTAATGAAATTAAAAAAAAACAACAGTGCTCATATATTGTATGAAAATCCATAGGAGCAGTGTTCTTATGGAATACCATAGACAACGTTATAATGTATACTTTTTTAGTATCGCTGTCAGTCTAATTGAGAAATAGAAGTGGAGTAGATTTTTTTTTTTTGCATCAAGCAGGGATTGTAAATAAATAATATTTAATAAAGTATTATAATAACTTATAATCGAACGCCATTGTCATGGCGAGATTTCAACTGGACGACGACACAAAACACAGAATCGTGTCAATGCTCGACTACTAAATTACTACGATTTGGCTGCTTGGACGAATTGCATCAAAATAGATCAAAAAAACTTTTGACAACCTACGGAATCGGAGAAATAACAAACATATAGATTTATTTTTGACACTTCCTTTATTTAGTAAGGAAGTGAAGGAAGGGTGTATGACTTTGATGTTCTGAGTGTTGACGGAGAGCTTGGTTGGACACGCACGCCTGGTCTACTACCAAGAAAGTCGAACAAATAAAAAAATGTAGTTATATCCCTTTCTATCGCACTTATACTTATACCTATTCGAACGAAAGAGATGCAGATAGAAAATCAAATTTCCGATGTTTGCGGTAGCCTCTCACATCTCTCAGAGCAACTTTATTATTGTTATATTTCAGCAATTTTAAACGTCGATTTGATGACAGAATAAAACGTGAGACAGACATATGCAATGACAAGTCTGCACTCTTTTCGTGAATTGTCAAATCACTACATACAATTTACGGCTTTATGCCAGCCAGATATGGTTTTCTTTTGCAGATTCATAAAATATTTTTAACTATCGTGTCAGATATATAGGCGCTACCCATCAGTCAGCCGATGTTTTTGCTTTTACAGGGGATAGATATTTCTGCCGATGAGAGTGATCACATCATCAATTTAATTTTTATAAGTAATCACATATTTATAAGCGCCTTGATCCGATATTTTTGCGGATACGGAGTAACGATGTTTTTGCCGGCCACAAAGCATCACATATTTTTTACGAGGTAGTGTCGTCAGATACTTATGCGCCCAATAGAGCGTCAGATATTTTTGCACGGCTGTTCACCGTTATATGTTTATGCTGGTGACTGTACACTGTAGGTACAAGAGTGCAGTAAGACTGTACAAAAAACTAACAGACACAGAGGACCTCGTACCTATCAACATGTAAGCAAATTATGCATTTAAAACAATATTGATGAAATCAATGGCTACGGGCAGTCAACGACTAAAAGACCGTTAAACGTTGTTTTGCATCATTGCACTTATAGTCAGACAGTATAGATGATAACGATGATGACCTGTAGGAATTAGTATGGTATAAAAAGTGACAAATGAAATACAATTGAAATACATACGATTTGGTGCCATAATGGTTGAGCAAGGAAGCTTCAAAGGCCGCCGTTTTTTTCTTACAGCACCAGACCAACGGTGGTTCTTATATTCCGTTTTATTAGTTCTTCCCATTGTCAAATTAATTTGTTCCACTGGACGACTGATGATATAGTGCAGGAAGGTAGCGGAGTGTGAAATGCCTGCGAGTACTATAGTTTGACTTGAAAGAAATCGTCAAAGAACAAATAAGCAGGAAAATATAAGATATTGACAGCTGTCATGACATTATTACTTACCCGAAAGTCATCATAACTGTTTCCAGCCAGTAAAAACCACAGCACAAATACAAAATAATTCACTTGCTGCAACGACCTCCTCTCAGAAAATGTATACACGAAACGGGCGGTAGTTAAACGTTAGCACAGAGAAAAATGCACTCAGCACCTACCCTACCCATAGGTACTCGCGGGGTTGACTATGTCAACAAATGAAAATGCTTTTATTATAATATTATGTAGGTTATGTTAATAATTAGTGGCTCAGCGGTAAGACCGTGTGACTTTCAATCTAATCGCCGTTCAAACACTGGCTTGTACCAATGAGTTGTTTTGAACTTATGTACGAAATGCCATTTGATATTTACCACTCGCATGTCTTATTGTTGTGGAATTGGACAACTTAATCCCCAGAAAAGCCTAGTTTACCCTCTGAGTTGGAAGGCTAGATGGCAGTTGCCAAAGCGGACCCCAGGCTTCATGAGCCGTGGCATAATATTATTAATAATTATGAGCTAAGTATTGATGAGTACCTGACAAACTTATTCATTGATATTCATTGTATAGCTACTTTTGAAATTAGTCTGATGATTCGTTTTGAAACCGATCACAACACAAAATAAATATTCCCAGCCGCTACGTTGAAAACGACAACTATATATATAGCCTGATCTCTGGTGACGTGAACTTGCGTGCGAATCTCCGGATACATTTTTACCGGAGCCCATAAGTCATTTTACTATATTTTTGTATACTTAGGTATGATAGAATATGATTGACAGTTGCATATCATTGCGTTGATATTACTTACTTACAAGCTCATTCTTAGGTTGTACTGTCCACCTGTGGACGAAATTTGGTACTACTCAGTCCGGTGACCTGTGTTACAGGTGGTTGCAGTGACATCTTTGATAGTTATGATTAAACTCAAAACCAGTGGCTGTCAGTTGGGCCGCCATATTAGTTTACACGGACAGTATAAGGATTACTCACACAAACAGCGCTGAAGCGAAATTTTAGTACTTTCTATATCGGATTATTCTACGTTATTGTTAGTTTTCTAGTATGTTTTATTCTATTTGCGCAAATTGGAGGACTCACACAACCTAAATACCATGGTTTAAAGTCCGGTGCATCGATACAATACGAGAAAACCTGCAACGAAAGTTGTATGAAACTTGCACGGGGAGATCCACCTTAATCTTGGAAATTTCATTGAAAATTCAATACGATTTAAAAGTGACGTTATTTCGACAAAATGCAATGACGTTTTTGTTTCTTTTATATTCTACGTTTGTCTATGACGTTTAGGGATGTGACTAAACTTAGTGACATTGTAATGCCGGTACTCACGGTATCTACCTGATATAGGCATAGTGTACACTACACGGTAAGTAAATGAGTAAAGGATCTTAGCGTAAGGTATAATATACTTAAAATTAAATAAATAATGTAAATGTCATTGGAATTTCAGGACTATGTAAACAAACGGCGTCACTTTGATTTATCACTGTTACTCCTTAAAGTTTCACACCACCTCATCAAAAGTCATTGAAAACATACACTATTAAAATAGCCTTTCTCGTAAAAAACAAATAATATAGGAAAAATTACTTAATCTTGGAAATTTCATTGAAAATTCAATACGATTTAAAAGTGACGTTATTTCGACAAAATGCAATGACGTTTTTGTTTCTTTTATATTCTACGTTTGTCTATGACGTTTAGGGATGTGACTAAACTTAGTGACATTGTAATGCCGGTACTCACGGTATCTACCTGATATAGGCATAGTGTACACTACACGGTAAGTAAATGAGTAAAGGATCTTAGCGTAAGGTATAATATACTTAAAATTAAATAAATACCACGTAAATAAAATTAAATAAAATGCGGATGCATGCAGTGGAAGAAATGCGTGGATCATGTAATAGGAGAAGAGCATAAAATGAAAAATTTAGACAGCATCATCGATAGGGTATACCAATGATGTAACGCCACCTTTTATAATTAAGACTAGTGACTCTAGTAAAACTTCAAGCACCGATTTTCCAGAAGATTGAACCGATTAAAAATATGAAGATGAGATGTGTTTTACTTTTGGTATTTTAGTAATCGATTTATTTTGACTTAAAATAGCACTTCCCCATCGCTAGTAAATTCATCATTCAAAGACAATTTCAATATGGCGGTTTGTTTACACAGTCCTGAAAGTCCAATGACATTCTCTTTAGTCGGTATACATACAGTTTCTCCTCTGCCGAACTACAGCCCAAATGGGCATACGCCGGTCTGTAAAAAATGAGACTTTGGAAGTAACCATAATATACAAAGTTTATTTTACTTACTTATACAATTATTTCTTTGTTTCTAACCGTACTGCGATTTGGCATTGGCCGTCAAACTATTCAGACTATTTTTTAATTGAAAGAGAAATGGAAAAATTCTCCGCGTCGAGGGGTATTCGAACCCACGACCTCTAACACTTTTGGTGAATGTCGCTACTCTCTAAGGCGTACCTATAACAAAATGCAGGAAATAGTGTAAACATTCACCGGGGTCGATCGGGCGTCGATAACTTAGCAATCTGACCGATGTTCAGAAAGGTCGTGTTTTCGAATCCAGCTCAACGCGGATAATTTTCAAATTTTTTCTCATTTATAAAATTGTAAATTTCTTTCACAGACGTCTGCTTCATACAAAATTAATTCATTCAGACTATACTATGTAAAAAATCTATACTATGTATATAATTTCCCGAATCATTTTAAACTTTAACTATGTTTACTTTACATCCAGGTATGGGGGCATTCAATTGGGGCCTGATCGGTTTCGGCACATCAACAATGCTACTAGACAGGTCATCGAACAAGCCGGTTTACTGAAGAAATGACATTTAGGTTAACACTAAGTTGCTAGTTACCTCCAAATAGTTTACAAATGGCACTGATTGTGCCTCCAGCCATCTGTAAACTCTTTGCGAAACAATCTCTAACTATTTGTTGGCTTGGAATAAAACCAGCTTTGTGACTTACTTGTGTAACGCTGGTTCGGTTACCACGGCAGCTGCCAAGCTTTTTAAATCCTGTATAAAGTGAACCCAACTATTAGTTTGCTGGCATTGAAATTGTTAAAATAGTAAACCCAAAATGTGACAATCTCCGTTTGTTTTAAAAGTCGAATATAGGAATGATACTGAGTATGTATATAAAAACTTTCGTTACTTTCGCCATATCTGGAGGGACGTTACTCTTCCTGTAACCATGAAATATTTTAAATGAATGACGTCATGCATGTGATCTCGTTTGCAGATCTTTATTTTATTTTTTAACTTTTTTAAAAGTTGTTATTATTTGTTAGTTATATCCATTATCCGATTGATACTGGTAAGTGTCTACCTCCATTCTGTATAAGTACATTTACATTTTATTTATAATAACCGCAAAAAAATTGGAATATTTGAAAACTGTGCGTACCTTATTTACTAAACAATTATGAGACCGATAAAAAATAAGAAAAAAATAAATAAGAAATTAGAAAATAAGTGATGGAAATTGATTTGAAAGACTTCTGTAAATACATGAAATATACTTAATGACATTAGATTATACTGTGTATTATTTGTTTAATAAAAAATCTTATTAAAAATAATAGTGTTTATTGCGCATAAAAGCATAAAGACCAAGGTACAAAGAAAATGGAAAGTAATTAACATTTTCACAGGGGATATCCACAGCTTTTTGCTGCAGAAAAGATAACTATTCTTTTTTGTGCATGTATGTGTATATACATGATATCACGGTCCATGTTTAAATTTCTTTGACATTCTCTGCTTATAAAATAACAATTTTGGTTAAGCTGGTATAAATCGGGTACATAATTATCAAAATATATGCACTATCAAATCCTACAACTATTTACAAACTAATGTTACACAGTTAAATAATAATAAACCTTATTACTTCACAGCAAAGTCTAAATTCGTTTAAAATGAACACATGATTGTCTATAAAGCACTAAAGTCGCTAGTACTTCTTACTGTTCTTGGTATTATCAGCCGTTCTCACTGTGATGCATCTCTTATCCAGGAATTTTAATAGATCCTGAAATAAATGATAGTACATGTATATTTAACATCTTCAGTACAGTAGCCTTAAAGTGAAAGTTTAAATGCCCCAAAAAAATAAAACAGCGTCATCTGAAGATTTTAAAATAATCAGTAAGTCAGACACAACTTTCGATAAAACACCATATTCAAATCGGCTTATCCATTTCATGAACAGACAAAAATACGAGTGACTTGTGGGGTGACTCATGTGTATCAGGTCAGGCCATGTACAGTCAACCAATTGGAACCCTAGGCCACTGTAGGACTATGTCATAGTGACGCTATAAATCAGATTGTAAGAAATCTCTTACTGCTTGTCATTTTGACATGGTTCTAGAGTGGCCTAGGGTTCCAATTGGTTGACTGTACAAATGTGTATAACATGATTATGGATATGGGTAGGTATCCTCACTTGTTTTATTTTGTGGAACAAGTACCTTATGATCATATCTGTGCCTGTTGGACGCAAGCTCCTTGTGTATGATGTCAAGTTGACGGGCTCCTCGCGGAGGATGGCTTCATGCAAACATAGCCAACACTTGTTCACTTGTGGATAAGGTCCGACCGAGATCTCGGTCTCGGCAGTCTCGGCCAAAATAAAAGCCGAGATCTCGGTCTCGGTCTCGGCCCTGGCCGAAGTGGCCGAACCTTCCGTCTTGACACTTGCGATATTTGTGGGTACTAACCAGTATTTAAAGCCAATTATAAAGTGTATGGTGTCATCCTAATGCAAGTGATGTCTTTTTTTCACACACTTTGGCTTAAATGTAATGTTTCAATGTTGGCTTTTTGTGGAAAACGGGTGTTTTTGCGTATATTATTATAAAATCTCGGTCTCGGCCGGGAATACTATGTAGTCTGTAGCCGGCCGAGACAAAAAAGTGGTCTTGGTCGGACTCTACTTGTGAAGCATACTCAGTTATTGTAATTTGTGGAGCAAGTACCTTAGGCTCATACCGGTGCCCCTAGCAGCTGTGTACAGTCGCCATCAGATATATCGGAGCGTCCGAGGTGTTCACAAATATCTGAACACGCCTCTATGTTCAAGGCTCCGGTATATCTGATGGCGACTGGACGACATCTATGACAAGCTCATAGCGAAGGACGCCTTCATGCAAACGCTGTTACATAAAGTTGTGTATTTGGATAGTATTTAATGGAACAAGTATACCTTAGCATCATACCGGTGCCCGCTGGCCGCGAGCTCCTTGTGTATAATGTCTATGTTGACGGGCTCGTATCGGAGGATGGCTTCATGCAACTTCGCGCGACATGAGACGAAGTTATGGAATGCTATGTGTAGAGGCACTCGGCAGCTGTGGAGCTGTAATGTAAATAAATACAATAAGCAGAGGATAGCACTATTATGAAACACACATATTTAAAAAAATATATATTTCAGCAAGTTAAATCGCCATCGAATAGATGAGGCGCCGACGCCGCTTTCTTAGAAAATAGGCACCAAAAGTCTGAATATTTAAGGAAAGCGACGCCATCTATTAGACAGCGGTTGAGTTGTTCTAATAGTTGTAAATCTAAGGCCCATATTCATAGAATTAGGATTAGATAGAAACAGCACGACGTACAAATTCTACCCGTAAAAGTGTCCAACGGCTACGTTACGAATGTGTGCGTCTAGTTGAAAAGTTAAAACTTGAACACATAGTCAAGCCTACTTCTTGTTTCTTAAATAACAACTTTAAATCGTCGAGCTTAATGTTTTATTTCAAATGCGTGCAATTGGCGGTTATGATGTTACGAAATTCGAACATCGCGCAAGTCGTAAAAAATTTATTACCCGTCGATTCTTTGTTACGTTCCGCACCGTATACGAATCACTATAACGTTCAATTCGGTTTGTACTGCAAGAATCATAGTAAAGTTTTTCGCATCGGCACAGAGACACCGTGGAGTCGTGAATAATTTTTTTTTACAAACTTTTATTTATCTTACAAATAAATTATGTAACCATGTAGTATGTTTGTCTGTATGTTTGTTTGTCTGTATGTTTGTTTGTATGTATGTATGTTTATATGTATGTATGTATGTATATATGTATTTGTGCATGTTTGTATGTAAGTGTGCATGTAGCTAGGTATGTAACTATGTATGTGTGTGAGTGTTCATGTAGGTATATATGAATGCACTATGCATGCATGTATATATGTTTGTTCGGGTGGAATAACCCAGACAACTTGGCTATTGCAACTCCATTTAGAAGCAAATACCTTTAATAGCTGAGCTGAAATTTTATATGCAAATGTAGGTATATCACGTCAGAATACAATATCATAATATTCATTATGATATGAAGCTGATCTGCTGATGGAGCTTGAAGATGGCCAAGAAATATGTAATAAAAACCTAAACCCTATCGAGTTTAGGCTTGTTTGATTGTCTTGGCGAGTAGGTACTTACTAGGTGACTATCCATAGTTCCATATCATATTCATATTCATTTATTTCGTAAATGCACCCATACAATACACGTCAAAAGAAAATAAAATAAGATTAATTAACAATTTTCAAAAATAATTAACATATTGGTACAATTTATAAAAATTCCAAATTTCATTTAAATTAATCAATAAAATACAATACAATTGTTTATTAATAAAATAAAATAAAATTAAAATTAAAATGAACATTTTTTCATGTCAAATACTTATACCTAAAATTTGCTTTGTCAAAATTAAGATTCCTCATTATTAAATTCTGTTATGTCATAAAAATCATCCATATCCATACTAATATTATAAATGCAAAAGTAACTCTCTGTTACCTCTTCGCGTTAATACCGCTGGACTGATTTTGCTGAAATGATATGGAGATAGTTTGACACCTGAGAAAGGATATAGGATAGTTTTTATCCCGAAAATCGCCTTTTAAAGGGGAATTAAGGAACTCGTCAAATTTTAACGGAACATGTGTTTTGTTTTGACAATTTCTATAAGTAACTTGGGCATTTTCTTACGTAAACCATCATTTTGGTGGAGTGGACCTAATGATAAAGATCAGGGATGGTTAAGAGGAACTGCAAATAAAAATCTTTTTTATTATTTATAATAAGGATGTAACGATACTAACGATAGCTATTGCCAGGTTGTTTGTTTTTATCTATAAACTTGGATAATTTAACTGTCGCAATCGGTGTATTTAGTAATTAGTCTGACATTATTAAAATCTAAACGCCTCTAATAATATAATGTTGTTTAAAAAATTAATAAACCGGCGACTCTATTCATTAAATTTCAACTATGTTCTGCCTTTTACATCTTTTGTCGCTGTCCGTCTCGCGTAGCGCGTAGCGTGAGGGAAAGGGCCAACTGCGTAAGACCAAATCAAGAAATTTATTTTACTTATGTTAGAAAAAAAAAGATTTTAGTAAGTTACAAAGCAATTTTGACTAAAAACCTAATGCATTATTAAACTGTAAGATATTACTTATTGGAAATACGATATGCCATCCTTTTTAAGCGTATTTAATGTGTTATTTTTGCACTTTTTAACGGAGCACTTCGGCATGTTGACGGCAGGACGGTTGACGCGCTACTGATAGCTCAATTGTGCTTAGAACAAATTTAAGCACGATTTGTTCCGGACACATTTTAAGCGGTCATGGTGAGTCTATGAAATTCAATGTCGTTGCCCATATTACATTATAAAATTATAATATATGTGGTTAAAGGCTTGGTTTCTCCAAGGTGAAGAAAAAGGGTGGCATATAATCTATGATCATATATGGTGTTGTATAATATGGACCTACGGCTAGACCTTTCGAGTTAGTTTGCTAGCAAAGATGGTGCCAGAGCCTGACTTGGAACACCAGGGATCGGATACTGGTACAAAAATACCGATTTTTTTTCGTTCGTTACTTTTTATTTCATTTTGAACATATCAATTTATTAATACGAAATAGAACAAAATAAAAGGTTGTGTCCTACATAAAGCCCAATAAATTAAAATATTGGGTTATTTCGAGAAGAACACGATTTTGTTAGACACTCTTAGTACAGGAATTATTTTGATCCATCAGTCAATCATAAGTTATGGGTGGGGTGTAAAAGAAATTTCTCACCTTAGCTTTTTCTCGTTTCTGAAAAACCCAGTCATCAGCATCACAATCTACATTTCTAATCATTGGTACTTCTCTTGTAACCATAAACAAGTCATTTTCGTTATTTGAATCATTCAAGTTTCCGTCACTAACACTTCTTCTTGGTGACCTTGAGGTCTTTCTTGGTGACCTTGAGGTATCTCTTGGTGACCTTGATTCTTTTCTAGGTGACCTTGATGTATTTTTTTGTGACTTAGCTTTTTTTGGCAATTGTGTAGATGTACTACTGGGAGGTGAAAAATATTTGGGCTGGCTTAAGGATGTTTTTCGCTTTTTAGATGGTGATGGCAGTTCCTCTGTTGACTCGACGTATGGATGTGTTTGGTTGTATAGATGGGTTAAAAGTTGTATAGCTGTAAAATATAAATAAATCTTATATACAATTGTTACTATAATAATTGTTAACTATTTAATGTGTAATACTATAAATAAATATGAAAGTAACTAACTAGCTAAAAGTCTGAAAGGTATAGAAGTACTAAGATGTACAAAGTTGAATCGAAAATGTCGCTGAACGATTCGCCATACATTCTGCTGTAAAAATATTTAGTTGCTCCAGATTTCTCTCATAGAAAATGCGAGTAAAAACCGTTTTGTACACTATACAGAAAACAATTGACGTCTGTCCCCAATCTCTCCCGCTCAATGCTAGGGTTGCCTACGATTTTAAATATTGTATAATACTGAGAGCGGCGTGCACCGGCATGCACGGGGTGTGTGGGCAGACCGTGTGTCGGCACCGACACAAAAAAACGATACAGGTCGCGCGGAGAGTTCCATAGACTTGCTTTTAGTGTTAACTGTGTTAAGGCATCTTATAACTTGTCTAAATTTCAATGCATGGGCCCATTTATCAAACACTTGTAGCTTGTGAAATAAATGGTAATCCCTGTCTAATGAAAGGAGTAAAACAGAGACTTCCGCTTGTTTTACAAGTTATATGGATTTCATAAACAGGGCAATGGTAGTACAAAATGTTATGGTGGCCAATTGGTCTTAAGAAACAATGTTTTGGCTCACGAAAAAATTGTTCACTTTTGTAGTTGCACAACCATGCAGTTTTGTTAACATGTTACACAAACAATGTTTTGTTAGATTTTCTAGGCAGCGGACTCGCCTTTACGGCACAGTCAAGGACTTTAACTCACTTTGTGACTCACTTAAGGTTGACAGTCCTGTCAAAATG
The DNA here is from genome assembly GCA_949128165.1 of Lathronympha strigana. Lineage (NCBI taxonomy): Eukaryota > Metazoa > Arthropoda > Insecta > Lepidoptera > Tortricidae > Lathronympha > Lathronympha strigana. The sequence goes on from OX421903.1 coordinate 3,255,952, forward strand.
TATTGAAATTCAGAGGAAAAGTTAGCGAAATGGGCACCACATTAGAGACCGGACTATAAATAAGCTTACCTCTTTTCCTTTTAAATGGCTTCAGTCCATATTTGTCCAATTCTCTATTCCTTTCCGGTGTAGACATGGATGCGTAGTCTAACATGGGAGTAACATTATCAGTTTTGACTATATATTCCGAATTCTCTGGTGTTTCAACATTGATATTCCTATTAACTTTTTGTTTAGGTGTTTTTGTTATAGTCTCTGGCTTTTCTTTGTTTTTATGACTGTATTCAGGATCATGTTTTAATGGACTTTTTGGCCTTTCTGAACATGTGCCTTTAATGTTTACCATTGGCAAACTGTCTCGTAAACTACCATTTGGTATGCTTATGGTGTCTCTTGATTTACTGTTAAAACTAGATAGGTTATCTATTACTGAAATGCCACCAAATTCAAAATTGTTCTCTATATTTTTAGATGGAGAATTTAAATTGTTATGTTTACTATCATTTTGTGGCTGTTCTTCTGTCATTATTGTATTGTTATCATAATTGTCATTGTCATAATATGGGAATGAGTTCATGTTTTCCAAAGCCTCATCATAATCAACAGAAACATTGTCTTTTCTTCCGAGACTACTGTAGTTTATTTGACAACTGGTATTGTTAGGAATGGCAGGAGCTTCGTTTGAGTCAGATGTTTGTGTTAAATCTACATTATCATCATTTGCTTCAGGTTCTTTACAAGTTTCATCAAGATCTATAATCGGAACCTCATCAGTATTTTTATCAGTAGTAATAGTATCATCAGTAATATCTACTGACATATGTTTTGGAGATATCATATCATTGGAACTATCTTGACTTTTGGGAATGTTTGGATCTTGATTCGTCTGTTCATTATCAGAATCATGTAATTCTTTAATAATTTCTGGTGATTTAATTTCTAGATAATCTTTTTCGTTTAATATTATTGTGTCATCTAGAGATTTATCTGGAACAGCTTGTGTACCCCCAATGTAGACACAAGGTAATGTATCATTACTTGAGTTTGAGGACTGAGTTAGATCCATATTTTCAATATTATCAGCATTTTCAGCACCAGCACTATTACTTTTTGTTTCCACATCATCAACACAATATTCTGTTAAATCAATATGTTCATTAGTTCTGCCTTCTATAAAGAAAACAGTAGAACTTTTACATGGACTATTTTCTTTTGTTTTTGAGTAGTTTTCACATTTTGCTGTTAAATCTATATGTTCTTGGACCTCCTTAACTATTTGATAAGGAAAGAGACTAACACATTCTATCTCATCTGCATCTTCAACATATGTATTATTTCTTATTGTAACAATATCTTCACAAGGCCCCGTTAAATCTATTTCTTCATCAATTTTTTCTAAAATATTTTGAGCAGTGCCTATACATTCTGTCATCTCCATAAAATCATTTGATTTTCTTTTAGTTACATCTATTTGTTGGGATAGTTGAGAGACTGGTATTATATTGCTGTTAATATTTTCTTGGGCATGGATAACACACTCAGTTAAGTCCATTACTTCACTTGTTTGTTTTGTAGCATTGTTTGCCGGTTCAATTTCAGTTTCTGTCATTGTTTCATTTGGTTCAATAGCTATGTCATCTTCATCATCAAATAGGTCAGGGGATAAGCTTCTACTTGGCTGTGTTACTACCAGTAGTTTGTTTTCTTTATTACCATGTAATGTTGAAGATTCCTTACAATTTTCAAAAGCATTTAAGTTATTTGTACTACTATTTCCTGGAAATACTGGAGAAGAATGAGTCTCTTTCATATTTTCAATACAATCGGGACTTGTGTCTAATATTATTTGACTGATATTCCTTTTAATAGGGCTAACATGTATGCTTTTTCGTCTGTCTTTTAACAATTTCTTTTTTTTAAGAATATCTTTAGTATTCTTCAAAGACCCACTAAGAACAATGTTTAACTCTTCTTGAGAGCATTCCACTTCTGAAAACAGTAGTTCAGATTTGTTTAAATCTGGACTTGTTAGCCTCCCAGGTATATCAGACCAATTTTTTAGTAAGCATCCCATATTATTAGGTGATTTTTCAACAATATCCTCAACATAAAATACGTCATCATCCTTTATATTGTCATATTCTATATTAGTAGCCATGTTGTATATAAAAAAATTAGGTAAAACTATATCTTTATCCCTTATTGGAGTTTTTAAGTTATTCAGTTCAAATAGTACTTGTGAGTACCGATCTGATATTATTTGTTGTTTTTCTTCATCACTAGTCAAAAGCAACTTGTACGGTTTTCTTCTTTTCTTTGTTTTTCTACTTGTAGTTGGCTTTTCCGGAACTTTAAACCCATACTCCTTTAAAGTTGTGCGTATAAGGCCTGTTCTTTGTTGTGTTGTCAAAGATTTAGAGGACAAGCTTGAACTATCTGCTGGGTCTGTTGTTTGTAATGATTTTGACAAAGCTATAGCTAGCTGGAGCTGTTCTGAATCAACATCAATTCCAGATTCCTTACACACTGTGTCAAAATCCTCAGCATACACAACTAATTCTTTTTTTTTAGGCTGTAAGACACTCCGAATATCTTTCTGGCCTCTCACTCGTTTTATCTTTTTAGCTTTAGGCTTAGCAGGGAGAGCTTTGTTATTATTCACTTTAAAACTTTTCTTCTCTTTAAAATCAGAGAGGCTTTCATCCATAACAGCCTTACCGGCAAAGTATTTGCTTACAACTTTGTACTTGCTGGCAACAAATGAAACAAATGTTAAAATCTGTATAACTACAATTTATTAATAAAACGAAAGGCAACAATAACTTACATACCTATTTAAAGTATCTACATTCATTTTACACTATTTGTGGGGCAGGTCCACTCTTTGTTCTTCTGCCATCATCCGCCTTATAGTATTTCCAGATCTCACTGGTAGACCACTGGCTATTAGTATTTTCCTCTCCTGTTCCTCAATAGGATCCTCATACAGTACGTCTGCGGCCTTTTTCATAGGCTCAGTAAAACTAGAGTATCTGAAAACACCAAAAACAATCACAATACGAAACATAACCTAAACAATACTGTTACATCTTAACACATTTTTAGTACTGAAACTTACTGGAAAAATGCACCCCATAGTATACCAAAACCTAAAATGCCTGCAGCAAGACGATTTCTAAATTTTGCAGCTGGCGTTCCGGTTATTTTTCTAGGTTTCCACTTTGAAGTATCAACACCGATCGCCATTTTTCTTTTGACGTTTGCTTGACGTTTTCTATAACCAAAGTGTGTACGACACGACAATACGATGAATAAAATCGACTTTTTTAGTCATGTCTCAAATATACCGACGCATACTAGTTTATATATATATTTTTTTCCCCGAAGAATACTCTTTTCAGTTGTCATCTTGTCAAGAGAATGAGTCAGCCGCGAGATTGAAATAGTTGGGTTGGTTGGGTAATATTTTCGCAAATTGGTAAATACCAAATTAAAATATTGGTATTTATTAGAAGTTCATAATAATTCTACTTGTATATGAAATCCAAGCCTAACTTTTTTGTAACTTTGGTGAAAAAAATTGTAAAGTTACAAAAACTTCCAAGAGACCAAGAAGAAGTGGAGCAATCGTTCGTCCGATCGTTGACAATAACAATGGATTTAGAAAATTATGGGTGCGTGTTGCCGGGAAATTCTTCAGACACCTTGCAGCTTGAAGATGGTTTTATTTGGGTAGAGCAGAAAAATCGAATCAACTATTGTAACCTTGCCACTTCATCAGATGAACAACAAAGAAGGTCTGAAGGAACTACTTCCAGCAAGTTAACAGTTGAATCGCAGATAAAACAAGAGCAAGGCGCCTCTATCGACGACACATTCGATTTCATGGAAGACGACTATGACTACCATGAAGATCAATATGATTCACCTGTAGAGAGAGTAAATAATAAGAAAAATGGCAATAATAAACTAAAATCTCATAAACGCAATACTAAAACAATTAACAGCCCCCAAGAAGAAGCATTTAACATTGATATGTTTGATGAACCTACAGCTGAAATATTGAAAAACATTGTTTCTTATAGTAATTACTATACAGGAAACTTTGGAAATATTATTACCAAAGGGCAGAACTCAGTTGTTGTATATGCCTATATCTCCAAAAAGGTGTACCCAATGTGGGAGCCTGGAGCCAAACCTATTTTAATCTATGCTACCATCAATAATGAGTATAATAAGCGCTATAGAAATTGGCGATCTGAACAGAATGCAGTAAAAGTATATAAACTGTCTGGTGATGAATTGAAAAATCAGAAAATATTTCTGCAAGTACAGAAAGAAAAAGAGCACTTATGTTTACTGAATAAAGCAAAATGCAATGTGCCTGAATTGAGGCGTTTTAGCAGGAATGTTATTGTTACGAGCATGGTTGGGATGGACGGAGTAACTGCTCCATCTATTGACACTCTTGCTGCACAATTGAGGCAGTCTGAAGCCATGTATAACGCTATTATCAAAGATATGAAAACATGGTACAAGTTACATTTGATTCATGGAAAAGTTTCCTCTAAGAATATTTTGTTTTGGAACAAAGAAGTTTATTATATAGGCTGGTCACATTCTGTAAAAATAGAACACCCTCTAGCATTGAAGAAGTTGATGAAAGACTGCAGTTTTATTACTGAGGTAAGTTAATAAAAGCATAATTTTTCTAAATGTAAATAATATAGTTTGTCTCTTATATAGCTGATTAGACCAAACTATTATTTGCAATGACAACCCAAGAATATTCACTGTAAATAAAAATAATATAAACATACACTTACTTTTTCAGTTTTTCGAAACAAGAGGTGTCCCAGTAAGGTCAAAAGAGCAGTTATTTAAAGACATCACAGGGCTGAATGAAATTGACGACTCCATATTAAAGGTGTCCAAGGATTTGTGGAAAAGTGACCATTTGAAGAATCCAAACAGGATGCCAGATCATAAAGCTGGTGCTAGTCATACTTGTAGCCCTAGAAGTTGTCGTTTTAAATGATAATGTGGTGAAATGTATAGTAATGCTCAGATGTCAGATGGCGCTGTATTCGTTTTACTCTGTGGTCTGTGACCAATATATCGGTCATTGGCGTTGAACCTGTGGTGCCAATATATACGCCTTTGGCGTTGGAAAAGGTTAATCAAATCCATTCTTTTGGAATATACTTTAATGCTTATTAATGTGAATATAATAACTATTTGATATATTGAGCAGCACATTGAAAAGAACAGCAATAAAAGCATTCATGTTGTTGTGATTATTTTCTCACATTTACATTTTATTTGAGAAACTTAGTATTTTAATATTTATTAGTTTTATACGTGATTTTTTGGAATAATGTGATTTGTACCGGAATTATTATTATTGTTAAAAATATGTTTTGTTTTTAGAACATGAGTTTATTTTAATCAATAAATGAGCTTAATTCATCTTGCATTTCAAAATGTAATGATCCTATACTATAGAAGGCCTGGCCTACTTACTACCTTGAAACATGAGAGATAAATAAAAGCCACTGTATTAAGAAATAAAAAGATGATTGGAATTGGAATAAGAACAAGTAAATGGTTCTTAAACAATTTTATTCTTACACTAATATCTCCCGCCTCGATCTCTGTCCCGTCTGTCAACCTCACGCCTCTCCCTTCTCTCCCGATCGCGTTCCTTTTCCCTTTCCCTCTCTTTCTCGCGTTCTCTTTCCCGGCGCTCCCTATCGCGGTCTCGCTCACGCTCGCGTTCTTTCTCCCTCTCTCGGTCCCGTTCTCGCCGCCGTTCGCGCTCTCTGCTGCGCGATCGTTCTCGTTTACGGTCTTTGTTGCGACGTTCGCGGTCTCGTGATCTGTAATGATTTTATGTAAATGATAGTTATTTGTTGTGGAATACATTTATACATTCAACAACACTCTGAATACATGAGAAACTGTGATTGGCTATATACTTTATTAGGGACTAGCGACCCCGCATGGGTTATTATTATCCATATAAACCTCCCTCTGGAATCAATATCTATTAAAGAAACCCGCATCAAAATCTGTTGCGTACTTTTAAAGATTTAAGCATACGTAAATACAGACAGCAAGATGAGACTTTATTTTATACTATGTAGTGATATGTGAGAATCTTCCGTATTCTACATTAAAAAAAATAAAGTGCAAGCGTGGTTTCTAAAAGTGGAGTCTTGTTGCCAAATAAAATATTTTCAACTCCAACATACCAGGAAATTGTTACGTTACATATGAAGATTACAAATGTAATCTAATAATGTAATATAATTAAACTGGATTAAATATGATCTATTTATAGCGCGAATGTATTTTTAGTTTTATTTTTATTTTACTGCATGGATTGATGGAATGTTAAACCGGCCTACAATGGTCACGACTAGGGCTGCCATCTCGTACATTGCCGAAACCGGACAAAAAAGTTATAAAACCCGGACGTTTCATTATAATCGCAGTCTCTCCCCGGACACCATAGAAATCAAATTTTTAATTTTAAAAGTTTAGCTTTTGCTAGGGATTGACCTGAACCCAAAAATGTCCGGGTTTACCCCGGACAGTTTTAAAAATCCGGGCCGGACGCTCCCCGGACGGGCTCCAAACTAGGACAAATCCGGAGAAACCCGGATGGCAGCCCTAGTCACGACCCTCAGCAATGAGGAAACGAGGCAGAAGAAGGTTATATAGTTATTACTACTACTACTTTGCACCCAAGCTAAGATTTTTATATGCTATAGCAGTCTGTCCGGCCTTTATCGATACAGTTTAATTTCAGTTTAGCACTTATACTCGTCATATAGAATACCCATTCTTAAAGAGTTCATTTTCATACTAGTCAGCAGAACATTTCAAACATACAAAATTAATTCTGTCTAATTGTAACGAGCATAAAATGAATTAACTCAACTTTACTAAAGCAGAAAAGGATTCCGATAAATGTTATAAAAACTGTTTCAAACCTTTCTCTCTTTTTGTCTCTGTCTCTCCTATCCTTATCTCTTTTATTTTCTTTGGATTCTGGGTCATTATCGTCATCGGACGGCATGTCTTCGTCCAAGTCATCATCCAGAGCTGAAACCTTTGGCTCCAACTCGTTGTTTTCCTCCAGTACATGCCGTTTCTGTATCCTCGGCAGTATCACGTCGCACAAACGCTCTTCCCGGAGTAGCTCGTCTATGAATTCGTCAACATGCACTATCTCAAACTGGCCCTGACGATTCTGACGCCTCAATTTACGGTTATCATTAAATAAGGGCTCCAAATACTTGTAACAGTCCACAGACATTCCTGTAAGACGCATGTAAAAAGCCCCCAATGCACGAACATATTTGAACTCCTCGTTCTTAATGAATTCGACTACAATATCTTTTTCAGGTTGGATCTGAAGCATTTTCAGAACTAAACATAGAAAAGGTGTCGGGTAAATAAAGCCGCCGTGCACGCCGCCGACGTAGCGCAATTCCATCGCTTTGTCCACTAACAACTCTGCTGTCAGAGCAAAACATTCTTCTTTCCAATATTTCGAATCGTATATACGTGCTCTGATGATTTTTTCTATTAAATATTGTGGATTTGTACCGCGAATTGATTTCGCGTCTTTCACCGTCCGGTTCGCCATTTTCACTATTTTTAGTATTTTTGACAGCTAGATAAAGCGACGTATACACGACTAAATCTTCCATAGAGATTACTAATTCAAACAACATTATTAATTTGTGCATGTAATTAAAATAATTATTAATTAATTATTAATTTTAAGTGATAATATCCTTTATTTATTACTGAAAATATAGACTGAGAAGCAAACGAACGCAGTAACAGTAAAAAACTATATACTAGCGCAAGAAAAATGAAAATGGAAATTGTTTATTTCAGAGAAAATATACAGTTTTACAAATTATCCTGACCTCCACACAAGGCAATGCCTGTCCCGTGGAGGAAAAGACAGTATAATGTATAGAAATACAGTATAATGCTCTCTTACCAACTGTTGCAGCTTTTGTTGGCTTATCATTGTTTATCATACTATCTCACAATCCGTTGAATTGTTGAATTCCTAAAAATGAACATAATACAGGTGTAATCGTTTGAAACAGTTTTAAATATCATATCAAAGACATTTTTATTAACTTTTTTGTTATGTCAAAACCTGTGAGCCTTGGAAGCTTTAAACCATGCTGCCATTTTCATGCGCGTTGTTTTAATTAGATAATTTACTTACATATATCTCCAATTTTGATGAACACATGATATAAAAAATAGAGTTTTGACTTTGTTTTTATAATAGTGGATTAAATTTTAATGCTCTTTTTATTTGTAAACCATATAATATACTATAGTATCGTCGAATAAGGATCATACACTGGGCGAAACGGAATTTATTTTCAGACAACCATCTGTCAATGTGACTTTTCAACCGCGCTTCGATGTTGTAAACGGTCGTTGTTCAAAATATTTTCAATTCCGATTGAAAATATTGTATATGTATCGCGTCGCGTCGCGTATATCGCGGTTAACATTAAATTAAGCAGTGCCTCTAAAATTAGCTCAAAATGACAGCGAACCGAAGGAAAAAGGCAAACGAGGAGCCTATGGAAGTAGATCAAGTGGACGAAAACACGAATGTGGTTACAAACGGCGGCACGGAAGCGGCTGACCAAGAGTTCCTTATAGACGGCGATGTTGACCGAATGTCTGAAGATGAAGAAGGCGGGATCCGTATGGGCGGGGTATATATTCCGCCAGCACCGAAACCTGCGTGTACCTTTGACGCAACAGGCCCTAGACTGATTATAACGCATATTGTTAACGAGAACTTTAAGAGCTATGCTGGTGTACAGACCTTGGGGCCGTTTCATAAGGTATCTACGCAAATATTACCCAAGCTTTCTTAGTGATATGTAGGAACTGCATAACATTTAGATCTTAGTGTTTATTTTTTCAAACCATAATTGAACATACGTACTTATAAATTCTAAACTATTCCCATTTTAATTTCAGAGTTTCACTGCAATTATCGGCCCAAATGGTAGTGGAAAAAGCAATGTGATAGACTCTATGCTGTTTGTGTTTGGCTACCGAGCCACCAAGATTCGGTCCAAGAAGATCTCAGTTCTGCTCCACAAGTCCAGTAAGCACCAGAACATCACCAGTGCCAGTGTTGCGGTTCATTTCTGTCAGATCATTGATGGGGTGAGTACTTTAGAAACTTCTTTTACTCATAAGACTCATATTTTGCTAATTTATAAGGAAATATGGATTTAGGGTAGTGACATTTCAGACGCAAGGACATTAATCTAGCTAACTAAAAAAAAAAAATTATGGACATCACTGACAAAAAAGTAGATTAATAAAATATTTTCAGCCTGAGCTGTTCAAACCATAAAAACCTTAGCAAAATGAACCAACAGTTTACTAAAATTGGTTGTACAATATTGTTAGAAACCCAAACCAAACCAACCCAGTTGTTGGTTAACCAAACCAGTTGAAAATCTACATTATTGTTGTCTATGGATATGGTGTAGGATATGGATGTAGATTTGCCAAAAAAATGTGAATATAAACAAATGCAGTGCCATTACAATTTGTAGCTTACAAATGAAAGTGGAAAGTCATATAAGTCAGTCAGTACATATCATTTTCCGCATTCAAGTTCAGAATAGTTACACAATACAAGTGTGATAGTTTTTTTTTACAAAAAGTCCTACAAGTCAGAAAAAGTGACACCAAAGCCACAAAGATCAATTTAGAAATAAATGTTATTAACAAATTGACAAAGTGGTAATAGTTCTACTAAAAACGAGCACAAATAGTGGCAGTGATAATGTTTTGAGGCACATAAAATATTGTGGTTGACATTAGAGAAGTAGATGTATTTAGGGACACCCAGCCGGATACAGGCGGACTGTCAAGCACTTCACGTTAACTTCAAGTTAGTATTGCTGCAGTAAAGTGTTAAATGACCAGTCTGATAAAATGATATAAAAAGGTAATTAATTTTTGCGTAGTCACTTGTGCACTTTGTATATACATAGTCAATTGATCTGGTAAATTGAAAAAACGGGCCAAGTGCGGTTCCGTACCATCTCACGATGAAATAATTGTGCAAGCGAAACGGCGTAAGTGCCTTCAAAATAACAATGCACTTACGGCCTTTTGTAATAAATTGTTTATTGTCAAAAACGGCTTGACCAAATTTGTTTAAAATTATTTTCGTGGTAAGATTGTCTTATAATTTTTTTTTGACATTCAGTTACATGTGGTGCCCCCCTAAACATATTTTTTTCGTAATTTATAGGCATAACTAAGTAGCGGCACACAAAATACACCTCTAGCTGGAAAATATATGTCAGTAGTCTGTCACAACAGAAGTATCATAGAGGATGCATAATTAATTAAATCATTGAAATTAAACACTTTAGAACGGATTAATCGCGTTTATTAACACCATGATCCTACGTTTCGAGCCCTTTACAGCACTCGTTTTCACAGGGTTAAGATGATGACTGAGAGAATGCAAATTCTCCCCGTCAATCAAAAAAGTTACTTGTGCAAACTACCTACATACAAAAAAATAAAAATAATTTAAAAATAAAAACAAAGGTTGGTCTACAATGCCCAGAGGGGCTTATAAAGCTAGTAATACACAGCCTGAAGGGCATTCTATAATTAAAATTAAAAATGTTTAAACCCTGTGAGGATTAACATACATACAACTTACGAACGCTTCCCGAAACGCAGGATCATGGTGTTAATAAACGCGATTAATCCGTTCTAAAGTGTTTAATTTCAATGAATAACAATCGCGGTAACAGAAGACAATATTAATTAAATCATATATTATGCATATATCGCATCCCTTGTCAAAGTGCGAATTGTGACTTGTGACTTTGCCTTCAAAAAAAAATTACATTTACTCCGTGGGGATTTTATGTGTAGTGGGGAAGCGGTCGCCCTCCCATACTAACTTAGTACGAAACTGCTTATGCGTGGTGACCGCGAGTTGTCTTTTATGCTCTGTCTAGTTGAGGTGGTCTGTGTGTGCAGGTATGTATATAAGCTGCTTATATATGTATGTACATAAGCAGGTAATTAAAATGAACTTGGTGCAATTATTGTTTTAATCACACCTTGTGTGATAAGCGTAAAGCTGTGGGCATGTGGGCCTTTGTATTTGGGGATTTAATAATGTACTAATTACAAGGGATAGGTGAAGAAATGTAAACATGACATCGACCGTAAAGGCCCCACCATACTGCTGCGTTGCGTCGCGCTTTGCCATAGAAAATATGTCACTCAGCCAATGCTGGCCTCTATAAACATTTGGTTACTATGAAATTATGTTTAACTGGCTTTACAGTCGCCTGAGTAAGCAGGTCAGGTACACGAAGTAGCTCATCCTGTGTAGACGTGCCTCGCCTAGGCTTGTGTTGGTCAGGAACTAAGAACTAAAAGGAATGAAATCCCATCACGGACCGAAAGGAACTAATTCCTCGTCAAAGAGTTAAATCGTTCCTAGGTCTTTAGTTCAGTTAAGTTTAGACGGAGCGAAAGCCATTAAAACGTCCTTACGAATCATTAGTTCAGTTCAGCACTCTGGGCTAATACCACGAAAATCGAACGATTGCGGATTTGTATCTCCATCTCTGTCACACTTGCATATTAGAGTGCCAAAGAAGTTTTTCCGTCAATGCCAATTTTCGATGTTCGTGGTAGGCCCGCTGTATAGACCTAAACCTAAACCGGTTACTCATTCCGAGACGTCAAAATTCGCACTGAACTAAACGAACTAAAGACCTGAAAGACCGAACTAGTTCCTTTGACCGATTGAACGAGATGGGAGCGCTCCCTTCAAAGACCGAGCAGGCACAACTCAAGCCGTACGCGAGGCCGTAATGCCTCAAATGAGGGATGTCTACACAGACCGAACCAGTTCGCGCGATAATTTCCTCACGGGGCACTTGCTCTGTGTCGATTCTACTGGTTCTTTACTCATATTCGTTAAATCTCCGTGAAGACTATTGAAGAGTACTTTTTATTGCTTATATTTCATTTACATAGGTACTGTTTTTTTTAAGTAGTAGTAGAAACTTTGGGCGCTCGACCGCGACCTTATCCAATCAGTCGGCCAAATCACCGTTGGATGATTGAGAATGGAGCCAGAAACTGGCAAGAAATCGTTGACGATCGAGTAAAGTGGCGAGCTCTTATGTCGGAAGCCAGGACTCATTTTGGTTCCCTGAGCCAGCACAGTTAGTTAGTCCAGTAGCAGCTTATATTAGCTACTAACTGATAAATCTGGGCACAGTAGTACCCCCAATAGGTCGAGCAAAGGCACGGCCGTACCATCCTTTTCTCGAAGCAGTTCCGGCGATTTTCAAGCGCCTGAAATTTCGCGCTGGTTAAAACCCTGAATTTTCAGGGACCTGTTTGCTATGACATATCATATATTATAATATATATTATTATCATATATATATATTATCATATCATATGACATATCATATATTAAGAAATATCGAACGTCAAAGTAATCACTTACTCATGCTCTCACATACTCACCGATCATCAAAACTCTAAGATACTAAACTTATCAAGTCTTTTTTTTTTCAAGTTGGAATAGTCATACCAACTGCATATGTAATTCCATATAAATACATACGATTACAAAGTTATTTATGTCGTGCATGCACATATAAAAAAAGTAGGTCTGCCTACAAAAAGAGAAGAGATCCCATCAAAAAAATTACATGTAAAAAGACAGGCTCCACAGTTCTTTCGCTGCAAAAAAGTTTTGAGATGTAATGTTAAAACAAGTCTGTTATTTTAGTCGGTACCGGGGGGTGTCCATGGAACTCGAGATCTACCGACTTGGCTATTTTCAAATCGTAGAGGAGCACAGAAGGCCTACCACGAACCACGAACGAAGTTTCACCTCTCTGTCGCACTTGAGTGAGAAATCACAAGTGCGAAAGGGAGGTATACTTTCGTCGCGAACGTTCGTTCGTGGTAGGCGCTCAGGGTTCAAATAAAATATACAACTCGGCGGATGTCGCGGTTTATGGACTAAAATAACCAACTTGTTTTAACATATTACATCTCAAAACTCTTGCAGCGTAAGAACTGCGGAGCGAGTCTTGTGTTTTTTTAAATGTATGTTTTTGATGGGATAAATGTTTCCTAAGTTGCTCAACTTGGTGTGTGTATTAAAAACCTTCTCCGAAGTTCGTCTGCTAATAGAAAAACAAGACTGTATTTACAAACAGTGTATTAATCTTTGTAATTTATAAACATTTAATAAAGGATAATTAAATTACCCACAAGAATCGAAGTAGTAGCATTCATTCAGAACAAGAATATTAGGAACTACTACTTTTTGTATTAGCGGCAAGGTATACTAAGTCTGAGCGCCTACCACGAACCGCGAACGAAAGTATACCTCCCTTTCGCACTTGTGATTTCTCACTCAAGTGCGACAGAGAGGTGAAATTTCGTTCGTGGTTCGTGGTAGGCCTTCTGCTTTTTAAGGCAACACATACCTACTCGTACACATCTAGATTCGGCCGCATTCAGTATACAATTGGGTATGGGGAAGGTTTTGGTTTAGGGGGCAATGGGCGAACATCAGGGACTGGAGGCAATGGGTAAACGTTTGGGTGTGGGGGCAACGGAGAAACATCTGGTTTTGGCGGCAACGGCCGAACGTCAGGGACTGGAGGCAACGGGTAAACGTCTGGGTTTGGCGGCAATGGATAAACATATGGGTTTGGCACCAGCGGGTGAACGTCTGGTTTAGGGGGCTGTGGGTCTGAAGGCAATGGACGTACGTCCGGTGTCGGCTGGTACCGGTAGGATGGCGCATAGTTCCACGGGTGCACCGTGGATGCTAGCCCGAGCAGGGATACTGGAATAAAATAAAAAAGCCCTATTATTCCAGAAACGTTTTCGGAGTTACGATGATTATGATTACAAAGCGGTATTATTAGAAATAATAGCATAAAAAATTGTTATGAGCCAATGTGGATAGGTAGGATAGGGTACCTACAAAATCAAGACGCTGACATACGTACAGGTCTAAACTCGTCTGGATTTTGTCCTGTGACGTGCGTACAAAAGCGATGTATCCTTACCAAATCTTACAAAATTCTTAGTTCCTGCCTGACTCACGATTCTTTACCTATCTTATTAAAATTATAATCTTAAAAGGCACAGGACAGGTCATTTCTCCATACAAACGTAACGTACGCGACAGTTTCTTTCTTGGTTTTTCAAGCTAGAGCCAAGATTTTTTCAAACTAGTCTCACTGTTGATCGAATAAATGATTTTGATTTGATTTGATTTGACTATCATCAATTATCTGTGCCGGACGGTTTTGCTTTTTCTGAAAAAAAATTCGTTGGTATGTTAATTAAAAAAAAAACAAAATATCAAAAAAAAAAGCAAAACAGTCCGACACAGATAATAACAATAAAATCATTTCTCTAGCTTCAAAAACCAAGGAAGAAACTGACGAGTACGTTGACAACATTTGTATGGAGAAGTGACCCTGTCCTGTGACCTCTTAAGGGGATACCCAACGCTAATGACCTTCAGTCTGAATCTTTTGGGTTTATGATGGTTTTTGCAGCTTATCATATTAACCGAAACATCTTGAGCAAAATTGTATCCCATAATTACTGAGTTCATTTTATCCGAGATATTTGGCATCGAAGTTGAACAACTGTAGGCCAAAAATCATAATTAAAATTTCTGGCAAAATTTTAAAAACGTCTAATGGCGAATCCAATCATGTCCATTTTATGTATGTCCCTTTATTGAAATCATACAGGTAACGGACAATGTAAAAATTTAAACGGGTTTAAAAGAATCATAAAAAAAGTACCTTATATATTGATTTCTTTCCAAATTTGGCAGACACTAATGAAGATAAAAGGTCGAAGAACAGATGGCCTTTTGTCTTATAATTATATCTAAAGGGACTACTGCAAATTTAGTTTAGTTAACGACTGAAAACTTGTTAAAACTAACATCGACGAAAACCTCGGGTACTCCCTTAAAACACTTTTACGATTTTCACACCATATAAATTTACTAAAACGGGGCTTAATCGTGTAAAAGTTTGAAAACGAACCACGTTTCAAGGGCGGCATTGACCCCGTGGTCAGGGAGTCTTTCTCCGGGACTACGGGGGCAATGCCCCCTTTAAAACAGTTTAGTAAATACAGCTAGTAGGTGCTTACATGTAAATACAGCTACTTTCATCTTGACTGTTGTTTACATACAGAGCAGGATAAATTTTTCCAGTAATTTATATGTTGGCTTTCAATATTATATTTACCCGTGTCAAATGAATGATACGCATGCCATAATATGGTTTATGGCTTTAGAATAAAAAAACGTCAGAAGGTAAACTTCTTGTGTCCCGCAACTTTGATTATTTTATTCCTTTGTATTTTGTTTGAGAGAGTCGTTTTTTTTTGTAATGATTTATATATTATGATTAAATATCTGTAATTTTAATTAGAAAACTCCCGTGAGTATCAGACATATTAAAATTCTCATAGCGGGTTACTCACGTCAATAAAGTCGAAAATAGCTCGACATGTTTCGGAACAGACACGGACACGGAGGATGTTTCATGTTTGTTTTAAATATCTGTAATTTTATTTTCTGATTAAATATTAATTATTGAATCTATGCAATATTTTAATGTAATTAGATTTGTTCCAGTCAAAGTTTCATTTGCACAAGTTTTGTTTGTATCGTTCTCTTTGTACAGTCACCCAATTGGAACCCTAGGCCACTGTAGGACTATGTCATAGTGACGCTGTAAATCAGATTGTAAGAAATCTCTTACTGCTTGTCATTTTGACATGGGTCTAGAGTGGCCTAGGGTTCCCATTGGTCGAGTGAACCTGGAACTGAGATGTTTTTATTTAATTAATAGTTTCTAATTTCGATACATTTGCTATTAAAAACAGCAAACAAATAATTACAAATTAAAGTAGGTATGAAATTAGAGTTTATTTTATATTATTGTGATACTACAGTACCAGGGTATTCAACCCGTGGAGGTGTCATCTGCGGCCCGCCTCTTACAGCTGTTTCAGATTCTTTTTCGTGAGTCTATAGTAAATTCTTTTGTTTCAAGCATGATGCGGCCCGCTCGTGGCGTGCCAAGTCGTGGTGCTTTACTTAGAAAATGCTGAATATCCCTAGAATATCCCGGACACCTCTCAACCCGTATTGCGTTATTCCTTGCGCTATCCTCGTATGGAGCACCAGGAATTTCAGGAATTATTATTACAGGAACAATATCTCCGAACGTACTAAAACTTATTTACTGCTTGCATGCGCCTTTATCGTTCGTGTTAACATAATTACTATTAAAGACCTGCAGTTCATTGATTTTCTATTATAATCGACACTTGTGCCAAAACTCGAGATGATATTAGCGGTTCTTGCACGTAGGTATTTTTTTAAAACTCTTATTGAGCTATATGTATGAGGTAGCTAACCAATATCATATTGCTTTTTAGAGGGATTTAGCACCCTTTTTCGTAACTGCTTTATGTAATTAGGCAGAAATTAGTTACGGGTTAACTTTGGAGAAGCAAATCTATATCCAGGCCTTTATATACCGCTATTTTCGTATATCGATGATATCCATCATATCGTTATTTTGTTTACCTAAATATCTTCATGTTGTAACGATATATTTTACGCTTTTATAACGATATACATTATATTATATCGATATTTTGCTAAGCGATATAATATCATTAATGAGTAAGTAGAAACTAAATCGCAACGTCGTCGCGTTGCGCGTCGCGGTTTAATATCGATATTATATCGGTATTTTATAACGTTATACTCTTCATTTCGTTGTGATATGGTAAAACAATATGAAGGAATATCGATATTGTTTTAATTATATTTTAAAACATAACGATGTATATCGGTATGATATCGGTTTTTTGATACCAGTTTTAAGACCTGTCTATATCGTCACAATAACTTTCCAGTAACTTTTCTTACCGGCGGTGTGACTGGGGGCGGAAAAGAGTCTTGCTTATGCAACCCCCACGAATGCAACCAGCCAGTTTGTGGCAGCGACCTAGTAACGTACAAATGCATGTGCGAATTGAACTGCCACAATAACTATGCCGATCCTCTCCACAAAGTCCACAAAGTGTACGAAGGAAGGTGTGCCCCCAATTGTGGCTGCAAGCCAGACCCGAAAGGTCCACTCTGCGCCAACGATTTGAAGACCTATGAGAGTGAATGTGTCCTAAATTGCAACCATCCACATTTGCTCCCGATGTACCCTGGGGTGTGCTTGGATTAACATTTTGAATCCAGAATAAAGCGTTACTCAACTGTCTTAATTTTGATTTGCTTACGTTACTGAAACTGACGTGTTTTGTGATAAACCATTCCATCTCTATTACCATATGATCATTGGAGTCCTACTATATCCCTAACTTTTGATGTATATGGTACAGTTATATTACTTTTAGTTTTATCACCTAAAGAACCACCTATATATATCACCTTTTGCTTCTGAACAAAAAGGGTTCCGTAAAAACCAGTCTATTAATTCAGCAATATATGAATTGGTATCTAAAATTATATTAAGTATGGATAAGCGGATACCCGCAACAGCTATATATATGGATATGACTAAAGCCTTTGACTGTGTACATCCTAAAATTTTAGTAAGCAAACTCGAAAGGTATGGAGTTAGAGGAAACATACTAAACTTGATAAAGTCGTACATTAGTAATAGAAAACAGTATACGGCCGTGACAAAACTATGCTATGATCTAAAAACAGAAGTAACTTATACCTCAGAGACAAGAGAAACGTTCTATGGAGTCCCGCAAGGGAGCATCTTAGGGCCTTTGCTTTTTCTCATTTATATAAATGATCTTCCCAAATCTACCCAGCATCCTATGGTCCTCTTTGCGGATGATAGCACTACTATATTAACAGGAACTGAATTTAACAATTATGATATAGAGATGAGCAATACTCTGAAAGATATAGTAACGTGGCTAACCTATAACAATTTAAAAATAAATATTGGAAAAACAATGGTTATGAACTTTAGACAACAAATAACTGATTTGGATGAGCTGGATGTAAATTATAATGGGGAAAAAATAACTCAGGTAGACAACACAAAATTTTTAGGATTGCTCCTTGATACAAACATGAAATGGAAATATCAAATTGACAGTGTATGTAAAAGATTGAACAGCTACTCCTATGCGCTCATTATGTTGAACAAAGTATCAAGCCAGTCAGTAGTGCTAACAGCTTATCATGCCTATGTTTCTTCTACTCTCCGCTATGGCCTAATCTTCTGGGGTTATTCAACTAACTGGAAAATGGCTTTCCAGGCCCAGAAAGATTGCGTTAGGGCTGTATGTATGTATGTATGTATGTATGTATGTATGTATGTATGTATGTATGTATGTATGTATGTATGTATGTATGTATGTATGTCGTCTACCACGGTTGGCGCCCTGTAAGTCTCATTTTCTGAATTTAAAAATCTTAACTCTTCCCTGTCTATACATTTTTGAATTAGTAGTTTTTGTTAAATGCAACCCAACTTTATTTGAACGACTAACCAGTGAGCGTCTGCGATACTTGATCCGTGCACACCCGGCAGACACTGCTCTCTTATCAGACAGTGTTCTAGGTATGGCTCCTAGAGTATATAACAAGCTACCTGAAGCCATGAGGAAAATCTGCGATGTTAACGTATTCAAAAAAGCTGTAAAAGATTTTTTGACGAAAAAGGCATATTACTCCTGCGACGAATACTTGACAGAAAACACATCTTACTAATTTGATAAATTTAATTCTTTAATAATTTTAATAATGACATTTAATTGCTTGTGACCAATATTTTATTTCAATTTCCTTTTTCTCTTAATTTTATGTATAATGATAATGATAGTGTTTTAATGTTTATAACTTTAATTTTCTCCTTTTATTATTGTTATTATTTGATCAAATTTTAATTAATTCTTCTGTAATGTTAATTTTGAAATAAAATGTAATATTGTGCATGTATGCATGATTTTAAAATTAATTTCGTATGTCCTGTGGGCACAACATAGTGATGCATTTCTATCTGACCATCTTATACAATGTATTGTTGTATTAAACCTATGTTTGACGAATAAAAAAATAAAAAAAAGAATAAAGTGGCCACTTTTTGCCATTTAGGTGATACAGCAAAAAATATGCAAAATGAAACTGTGCCCATGACCAAAAGTTGGGGAATTAATAGGACTACAACGCTCTTATGGTGGGGTATAGAGCAATGGATTGGTATTTCAGAAAGCACAATCGGCCCAATGAGGGCCACTGGAAGGTCAGCCCCTTCTTAATTTTTACCCGCAGACTTACGCCAACATTCGCGATTCCTACACTCGTGAACACCATGATTTTTATAGCTACGGTCGAACAAAATATATTTCAAAACCAATCGACATGGATCGGGTGATCCATGTCGATTGTTGTCTTAATTTAAATCCAACCTCTTCTTACGACCGATGCGAATGAAATACAACATCATATTTGGCAGATGCAGGGAGAGACCGAGGGGGGTCTGTTAGTGAGGAAACTAATGTTGTACTTAAAACAGTAGCCCAAGAATCCTGTGGTCTTAGCACAATAGTGCCGCGATAGTAGATATCTCGCATTCGAGAAAGACAACTGTCATTGTCTAATCCGGACAGTTAGAAAATGAAAGCTTTCTCGACTGCGAGATACTGCGGCAGCACTTTTGTGCTAGTGCTAATGGAAAACAGTAATAGTAACTGCTCTGAGCTAGTACCACGAAAATAGAACGATTGCGGAATTTGCGGATTTGTATCTCCATCTCTGTCACCCTTGCATATTAGAGTGACAAAGAGGTTTTTCCGTCAATGCCAATTCGATGTTCGTGGTGTGCGTGTTGGAACGTTCATTCCATAAACTACGATATCTGCAAGGACTATATCCGGCAACCAGCACCATGTAGGATACATATATAAGAGCGATAGTTGCAGATGGTGACTAGCGCCTACGCCAAATCTTGGGATGTAGTTTCCAGGCTCCAGGAGTCGTGGCATAAGCCAGAAAAACGCTAGGAAGAAGAAGAGTTGCAGATGTTTATATTCTCTCATTAGGATAATAATGATGCAGTAGTAGAACAAACGTTTAAGAAATCACCACATAAAAAAGTGGATTTTTGTCTTGGCAAAACACTTTTTTCGACGGACGGGCCGTATCCATTACAATCGTAGTATTAAACAACTGTTTTCCAGTGATGTTCGGGCTCGGGCGAGCCAACGAACCCTCCTTCATTCACGAGGGATGCTGCGACCCCTCCAACTGTACCTTATCGGACATTATTTGCGGCAGCGACCTGAAGACGTACAAGTGCTTGTGCGAGCTGGAGTGCGTCGATTACTACGCGGATATTCCTCTCATTCCAGGTGGGGCATATAGAGAACTGTCCTCTTTTAACTCTTGACCGCCACAGTCGTCTGTGACCGTCATAGTCGTCTGTGACCGTCATAGGAAAGTCATGCCAAAGACGCCCATGACGACTACAGTCGACAGCTTCGCTAATGCAATAAGGACGTGCGGCAGTCGGTAAAGTTCAATTTCGCTTAAGAGCCTGACAACAGCTAAATCATCGCGCACTGTCTATTTGTATCGGAGTAAACGAGATCGCATTATCACCGGTCGATCTGGTTTTAGAAGGATAAAACACGAATACTATTAAAATAAACAAAACCGTGGACTATTTGTGAAATGTAACGCGTCTAAGTTTTAGATATGAGTATAATGGATTTGTGATTTTAATTGCAAACGCCCAAGTAAAAAAATAAAGACGTTTAATGATGAATTTAAGACCAATCTTTGCATATATTTTTTATCGAGCCGATTTCATTAAAATAAAAATCGGCTCTCTAGACAGAGCCGAAATATGATGAATTCTTCGAAATATGATGAATTTTAATATATTATTTTTTATGCATTATTAAAATACCTTGTTTTTCTTAAAACACTGTTTAAAAAACATGAATTAGGTGTTGTCAGCCCCTTAAATTGCGATCACTTGGCGTCCGGGGCACGGTTTAGGGCCTACGCTACGCTACGCCGCGTGCGCACGCTCGCGGGTCGCGGCGGGTGGATTTAGTATGGCGCACCCGCTCCGTGCGCCCGCTTCACTTAGCGCTGTTCATACAATTTCTTATCAGACGGGCGTCCGCTCCGGGTAATCCGCGTCAGTTAGCGTAGGCCCTTTTTCCTTGAATGTCTGGCGCTAAATAGGTTGAAGAGAAATTAACTATAACTTATATTTTAGCATGCACTATGCAGTTCAAATGCTTTGATCGTTGGTGTGAATCCTGCCTAAGTATATATATACCTACAAGTTCTTGAAGTGCACGTGCGAAGTGCTTTGGCCTGTTTTTAAAACGGGGATCTTGGTGTCCCAAGTCTAAATTAGAAGAATACCAATCAGTTTTACCAGCTTGCGAGTCCTTTCTTTGGATCTTTGCGCGACTCTACGGGAGTCTATGTTTTGAGTGTCACAATGACCCCGCAGTCTTCAATCTTCTTTGAAATGAATATATCTAAGTTTGAACATTATCGGTATTTATATGATCTTCCAAAATTAAAGGATTGTTAATTGGAGAATGAAAATTGGAAATTATAGGATGTGTTGGAAGGATGATTTTGGGGACATCACATTTGTTTTGATAAAAAATGTTAAGTGATATTTTAAAACTAAACTCATAACTCCCTCGGTAGTTATATTGTACTAAAATTCATAACTCCCGAGGGGACTAAATCGGCTCTAACCGCTCTATACGCCTGCGCGTTATAACACCATTACCGAGCAAGTGTGATGAAAAAATGCTAATCTTTATACCAAGATTAACATCAGCACGTCTTTTAGCTTCAAATAATCAAATGAAACTATACAAAGTCCACGAAGGATTTTGCGAGGAGCAACCATGTGAGTGTCCCCCTGACAAGACTGGACCGTTCTGCGGGAACGACTCCGTGACTTATTTCAGCGAATGTTCGGTACTTTGCCTGGCGGCTGGTACAGTCAAAGTGCATGAAGGGCCGTGCGAGACACAAGTCGCAGAAGCAAACGAGACGACAACGCAAACCGTAAGTGGTTTCAGTCCTAGTGCTTTTGGACCGTTCAATTTCACAATTTGATATTTTAGAGGGTGAGGTGAAGTGTTAAATAAAACTATTTATTATTTCCAATCTTCGTTTGATTCATTTGATTGTGTCTAAATATACCATTTTTATTATTGTTCTGTCATTTTATTTGAGCCCAGTTATAGGTACATTTTCACTAATTGAAAATTGACACTTTAGAGACGGTTTTAATGAGGCTTTCGTCTTATCGGAAATATGGCGTTTAGCCAACGTCAATAATTAATTACGTAACTAGTACAAGTCAAACTGAGAAGTTCTTTATATGAAATCGTAACGTATCGTCAATAAATAGATATTTTTTTTGTGAAGACTTTGCGACAATTGTCCCGAGAAATAACAGTTTAAAGATTTTTCGGTAGTTTATGACATATTATGAGACTATTCCTGTATCGGAATTTCGTACACGAAAGTATTATTTATTGGTGCTGAAATTGATGTTTTTATTTATAAATGACATGTTGGTGGCAAACAAGTAACAAGTATACATCCGCACAATAGTATAAAGCGGCGTCCGTCGTAGCCCATAGACGCCTGCAATACCGCTGCACTGCACTGCTGATATTAGTTAGTAGGCGTAGTAGGTTATTGTACAAAAACAGAAAAAGCCTACTTTCCTTTCCACGGTTAACTGTATTATCTCTAATCTACTCATCGAGACGATTCTAAGAAACCCTAACATTACGGGGCTTGGACCTTTGGTTGTTTCATCACAGATATCCTATGGTCACCTGTCGAATCATCCTACCTTCATCAGCAACGAAATGTTAAATTCAGCTTGCAAGATTTGACCCTAACAAACAAACATACATGGCAAGTTAAATAAAATCTTATAAAAATAACACAGTTTATAATTTGTGGAACAGATCGATCGTCATTTGTCTTGTGTCGGATCCGACTGGCGGGCTATAACGCCTAGCCTAGCGATGCACGTCGCCGCCATCAGTGTCATATAATATTTCATTTTTATTTTAGGCAACCCTAGCGTCATTTGTGTTTTGCGTAGTGTTCCAAACGGCCATAAATGTATAGGAAAGGAACATGGGCAACTTAGTATGGAGGTATGGAGCTTGGACCCAGAACCAATACAGCTGAGTTAAGTCATTAAAATACCTTATAGACCTTATACACACTGGCTAAAATATGAATATCTCAGTTCTGCAATGGAATTCGACTTTGTACCCATATAATTAAATTAAGTAGATTTAAAGACTTATTTAATAGCCTAACTCTCATGTCTGTTGGTTCTGGGTTCATTTTGACGCATGGTCCTTTGTCTGGCGGATGCCCGGTGGACAGACTCACTATGGAGAACTGACGGATTGCCCGAACGTAAATGACCGGCTTTTTTCTATTAGAGATAAATATCTGTCCTTAAGCACTATTATGATCTGTGGTATAAGGGTTCTCTTCCAGTTAAACTTACCGTGGTATTAATAGCGCTCGTGCGCAAAGGATGAGGTTGCGTTAGGAAGCTTACAAATTAAAATAAATAAGGAAATAAGTAAAATATAGGTGTTTTATTATTTTATGTTACAGGAGTACAGAGTTTACTCTATCTGCACTTCCCATGATACAGTATAAACCAGTCTTGGAACTTTGTTTGGGGATTTTTACAATTGAAGTCGCAGACGCTGCTGTACGTTTGGACGTCGTTGGCACAAAAGTCGAAAGTCGGCTTGCAACCGCATGGTTGGCCTGCTGCCACCAGCCCTAGCATAACCACTGGAACAGAATGTATAATGTACAGATGTAGTGAAAAAAAAACAATCCCCAATAAGGGCGCCACTCGGCGCTCTGCGCCATCTTTAAAGAACTCTATAACTATACAGATGTAGTACATAATTATTTTCTCTCGTATTTTCTCGGAAACACTCGTATTTGTCATGCTACTTCAATCGACCTCGGTACTTTTAGTACTGACACTGACTGAAATAGCATGACTCTTCGGGCGTTTTCGTGAAAATACGAGGGAAAATAATTATGTACTACATCTGTATAGTTAGAGTTCTTCAAAGAGGGCGCAGAGCGCCCAGTGGCGCCCTCTTTGGGGATTGTGTTTTCTAATAAACTTTCCATTTATGTGTAATCCATGGTATCATCGTTGTAATCCTATTAATTCCCCAACTTTTTGTCTATATGATATATTACTTACTTTTGGCTTTATCACATAACTGGATAAAGTAGGCTGACCTGAAAGTTGCGGGAACCGAAAAAAATAAGCATTTTAATGAGATAAGAGTACTTTTATTGTTCAATTCAATGCACTTTTTCATTATTTAAAAATGATTTTTAAAACAGTTATTGAACTCTGAAGGTGGGGGTAGACAAAATGGCTATTTTATAAGCGTCGACTGCTTCTTCCGGGGTGTGACAACGTAACTTAGTTTTGGTTTTCGGGAATGTATAAAAATGATTGGGGCTTAGGTCGGGGCTGTACGGAGGATGGTCCAGTAATTCGACTTTTTCACCGTTCAGATAGTATTTTGTTTTTTGAGTAGTGTGAGGGCTGGCATTATCGTGGTGTAATATGATGCGACGTTGAGGATTATTTTTTCGCAGTTGAGCAAAGACAATCGGTAAAAAAACACTTATGTACCAATCAGCATTGACCGTTCTTTGGTCTTCAAGAGCCATATTCGCCACGTGACCCGATTTGGAGACAAAAGTTACCGGTCAGACTATACCAAAGGGGGGCCGATTTTGGGACTTAGTTTTTTTTTTTTGAAAAATGCAAAAAACATAGGGGTTACAAAAGACTTAGAATAATTTTCAAGATTTTGATGAAATAACCACTTTTTTCTTAATAAACTTTTCTCTGAAATCAAAAATGGCTGAGTTAGAGGCCTTCAAAGGTTGAAGTTTTTGAAGGGACTTGTAAAATTTTCATCGAGAGTGGTGTCATTATAACAGTATTTTTAAATGATTGTAATGTGTAGATGGCGTCAAAACAAGCATCTTTTATAGGAAAAACTTTTCTCTAAACTTAAAAATGGCCGAGTTAGAGTCCTTCAAAGGTTGATGTTTTAAAATGAGCTGGGAGTTTTTACTTGCTCGGCTCGCGCGCTGTAAGGTCGCAGTTCTACCTAACACTCCTCCTCGCTTCGCTCGTCGTCGTACCTACACCGACCTTCCTTAAGGTGCCATTCTGTAAAGCATTTTTTATTAAAAAAAAGTCGGTTTTGGCGCTTCGCCGGCCGCTGCCGCGGCACGCTCGCTTCGCTCGCTCGGCTCGCGCGCTGTAAGGTCGCAGTTCTACCTAACACTCCTCCTCGCTTCGCTCGTCGTCGTACCTACACCGACCCACCGGCCTCTAACTCGGCCATTTTTAAGTTTAGAGAAAAGTTTTTCCTATAAAAGATGCTTGTTTTGACGCCATCTACACATTACAATCATTTAAAAATACTGTTATAATGACACCATTCTCGATGAAAATTTTACAAGTCCCTTCAAAAACTTCAACCTTTGAAGGACTCTAACTCAGCCATTTTTAAGTTTAGAGAAAAGTTTTTCCTATAAAAGATGCTTGTTTAGACGTCATCTATACATTACAATCATTTAAAAATACTGTTATAATGACACCACTCTCGATGAAAATTTTACAAGTCCCTTCAAAAACTTCAACCTTTGAAGGCCTCTAACTCGGCCATTTTTAAGTTTAGAGAAAAGTTTTTCCAATAAAAGATGCTTGTTTTGACGCCATCTACACATTACAATCATTTAAAAATAGTGTTATAATGACACCACCTCGACCAAAAATATTCTAAGTCCCGGCCCCCCCTTTGCTACAGTCCAACCAAGTTACCACTATTTTTTTGATCGTACTGCGAGAACGAATAATTTTTGTCGGCTCTCGTCTTCATAGACCCATACTCGAGATTGGTTTTTCGTTTCAGGCTCATATGCGTAAATCCATGACTCGTCACCTGACAATACTAAAAACGGCATTTGAGCTTCCTTAGTTAATTTGGTTTTCTCACACCCAACTTTTCAATTTTTACCAGCGACTCAACGACTTTAAAAAACATTTTTTGTATTTTATTTCTTTTAAGTGGCCAGTGTTTTCGAGTAATGAAATTATGAGTATAATAAAAAAGTATAATACATGTCAAAAATAAGTTCATAAGTATTAAATTCCCTTTACTTACAGGGTACTTACAGCGTAGACCAAAAGTTAAGGAGTTATTAACTACAACGACGATATCATTGATTAGAATTAATGAGAAATGGAATAGTTTATTAGGAAACACGCTCCCTCCAATGAGAGCGCCACTGTATGCTCTGAAAGTGATATATAGGGTACAAAACAACATAGAAGAAACTCGGAAACTGTTTTAAGAATATTTTTTTGAAGTAGGTACATGGTCGGGTAAACCAATTTGGAATACTGAGACAGCATTGTAATAAACTGGTAAGGGCCCCACAGATTAACAGTTTACCGAATACCAATCTGTCTGCTACTTAGTCAATCGTAATAGGTTACACACACTAAGCGTCCTTAGTGCGCGGTCAACCCGCGAACGCGAAGCGACGCGGTGCGGCCGAAAAATTCAAACTTTGATAATTGTGGAAGTATCCTACGTGAGCGGTCGTTTCGCGAAGGTGATGCGACGCAGAAATCACAAGCCGTTGGAATGTGACACGTTAATGTATCGCCACTCGTTGCGAATTTTCTCTTTTATCGCCCTTGTATCTTGTATCGTAATGTACTATGCATGGTTTCTTCGAGATAACTTACATGTGGATAAGATTTGTAATCGTATGTAGTCTTTATTTTCCTCGCGATAGTGAGGGGAAAAATGTTGTTAAACACGCGGCGGCAAAGTTAGTTCAACTCTCGTGCCTTGAGACCCTCGTAAAGCTAAAGATTCAAGTTATTGGAATCTTTCGCTTGCTCGGGTCTCAATATAAGCCCGAGAGTTAAACAACAACTTTGCCCCCTTGTATAATAAATAACTATTTTAATAAATCTTGAAATGTAGGTACGAAATGTTAGCGCACGGGGCGCTATAATGTTTTACTTACAGAAGCAAACCGCTAGTAAGATCTTCATATTAAATTCGACTGCTGGCAAATTAATTTACAAATTGTCGGCCTTTTTATTAGCTGTATGTGTGACTAATGTATAAGTACACTCAAGCAAATATAATTTTTAAGAAAAAAAAACCGACTTCATTTGGTTCCCGGTAAAAGTGAAATTAAGAATTTGTTTGAGTTAGCCAGTTTACTTCACAAATATCCAATACACCGCACGTGTACGATTGAAAATTGAGGAGCTTTCTTAATGTCCTAGGGCTTCCATCATTACATTTGAAGTATAATCAAACGGAACTCCCTTGTAGACCTTTAAACAAACAAAATAACAATGTGTTAAATTGGATGACAGACTGTAAATTAACGAGCATATTCATTATGCCATCCCTGATTATCAACATCAGGTCCACTCCAGCAAAATGATGGCCACAGTAAGAAAATGCCTAAGCTAATTATGAACACCCTCTAATCACAATTAACCTCCCGTTCAAATTTGAGGAGTTTTCTGAATTTTTCTAGAACTCCATCATCAGAATATAAATCAAATCAAAAAGATGAATGTCACAACTAGGATAATAAGTAGAGTAGAGTATTATTTAATATAATAAGTAGAGCTAGGTTTATTAACCAGTTCCACTTTGCGATCCCTGGTCTTCATCATCAGATCCAGTTCATCAAAATGTTGGCTCCGCCAAAACACTGTTTTAGTTACTTAAGGAAACCCTCAAATCAGAATGCATGTGCCGTTAAAATTTGAGGAGTTCTCTCAATCCCTCATGAAGCCCATCATCAAAATAGAACTATTATCAAATAGGACTATCTTGAAGGTATTTCTTTACAAAGAAAAGATGAATGTCTCAAATCGGATGATAGAGCTGGGAATTACCAAGCAGTTCCACTTTGACATCCCTGGTCTTCATCATCAGGTCCACTCCACCAAACTGATGATGTTCGTAAAGAAATGCTCGAGTGTCTTAAGAAACTACCCAAATCATCATGCATGTGCCTTTCAAATTTGAGGAGTTCCCTCAATTCCTCATGGATCTCATCATCAGAAATTGATTTTGAAAAAAAACGGGACAATCCTGAAACCATCATTCATTCATTCATTCATTTATTTCACTCAAGACTACATAGGTCCACAATAATTATTTACAATAATATGAGAAATTAAAATTAAAAAGATAAGAGTTCACATTTAAAAAATTGAATCAATGTCATCAATGAAATGTCTATGTACAGACATCTATATACAGACAAAAAAAATTTTTTTTAAATCGGATCATAGTCCTGAGAATTACGAAGCAGTTCCACTTTGCCATCCCTGGTCTTCATTATCAGATCCACTCCACCAAATTGATGATTTTCGTAAAGAAATGCTCGAGTTTCTTAAGAAATCACCCAAATCAGCATGCATGTGCCTTTCAAATTTGAGGAGTTCCCTCAGTTCCTCATGGATCCCATCATCAGAAATGGATTTTGAAAAAAACGGGACCAACCAGGAACCGTCTACTTTCAGAAAACAAAAAAAAAATTCAAATCGGTTCAGTAATGACGGAGTTATGAGTGAACATCCATTAAAAAAAAAAAAACAGACGAATTGAGAACCTCCTCCTTTAGAAATATTGAAGTCGGTTGAAAAACGCGTACCTTTTTTGTCTGGTCTTGGGTTCCCTTACTGAACAATCCCAGAATCTAGCACCATGGACATTTATATACGCAGATGATGTAGCCATTTGTACCACATACCGTGAAAACCTGGAGAAAACTTTAGGTGAATGGAAGCGCCATGTACAAGGAGGTGGTTTAAAACTGAGTGTTGCAAAGACCCAGTATATGGTATGCAACGGAGAAACCTCACTTACAGAAACCCCTCTCATCGTCGACGGTCAGGAAGTCACAAGGTGTGACGAATATAAATATCTAGGCTCCATACAGCTCCATACTTAGAGGCCAATATACAGCATCGGATATCAGCCGCTTGGCTTAAGTGGCCGGTCGAAGGATGCCCGTTAAACTGAAAGGTCTCGTATATAAGAGCATTATAAGACCCGTGCTTTTGTATGTTGTATGGGATGGGAGTGACACATGACATGACACAGCGCCAAGTCCAAGCCGTCCAAGTAGCGGAAATGAAGATGTTGCGCTGCATGTGCGGAGTTACGAGGCTCGACAAGATACGCAATGAGTACGTTCACGGAAGTCTCGGGAGTTCGCGATGTTGCCGACAAGCTTCAGGAGAGCAGGCTCAGATGGTACGGACATGTGAAGAGGAGGCCTCCTGAGAACATCATAAACACATCAGTCATGAACCTCAATGTCCCCGGAGTCAGAAAGAGGGGAAATCCAAAAAAGAGGTGGACGGACTCGATACGGAAGGATCTGGAGAGCTGCAAGGTTGCTGAAGCCGACACGTCAGACAGGGCAAAGTGGAAGAGAAAGACAAGGAAGGCAAACCCCACCACCAGATGGGAATAATAAATTCCCAGGAGAGAGAGAGAGAGAGAGACACTCAAGCAAATAAAAAGAAAAGAAAATATTTTGAACTGAAATAAGTATGTAAAGCGCATTACGGTTGGAACATACACCCAGCACTCCTCACTTCGCTCGTCATCGTACATACATATAAATAAATAAATAAACAATGAAATTACATGAAAACGAGTCTCTTTTCTCTTTCATTTTATTGGTTGGTTTACATTTTCAATTCAACATGCAATATAACTTGTCTGATAAAGGTAAACTAGTGCAACGAGCTCGTAATACTTAAAAATTGTTTGTTTGGTTCTTATGATCCCTCATCAATTTAAAGGTAAGTGTTTTAATAATTGAAATAAAATCAATTTTTATGGTTAATTAAGGTGGGTAAAATGAATGTTGATTGATTTTTAATTTGATCCGATACGCGTTTTAAATAAAAACGTGTATCATGATTATGCCGCTAGTTAATTAGTAAATTTTTCTGTAGTCAATTGTGTAACGAACATGAGATCTATATTAGCACTAGTCGCGCTTGGTTTTAGTAAGTAAAACTAAAACATATTGTATTGACTTTGTGTTCATGTATTTATTGTACTCATGTTTTTTTGTTTTGGTTAGTGGTAGCGACATCACACAATGAGTGTGGCTGCAACCCATCCTTCCAGTTTTGTGCCAACGATTACAATACATACAACAGCATCTGCGAATATAAGTGCATTAATTATAATATCCGGTGGTTTGACGGGCTGATATTGTACTATGGACCGTGCATCGGCAATCAGAAGGAGAGCCTTGAGTCTGTGACTGAAAAATGGACGGCTACACAGCGACGACCTGGTATTAAAATTTTAAACAAGCCAGCAGGCCTAGCACGAGAGTGTTGTGACAGTATCTCGCTGTCGAAAAACACACCTGTCATCGTCTAACTGTTCGAATTAGGCAATTACACTTGTCTTTCAACCACGAGATACGGCCCTCTTGTGCGAGAAGTGAGTTCTTAGCATCCCGCTTAGTATCTCTTAAGGTTCTGTGACCAGTACTCCATCCACCTTCAGGCTACATAGCTGGGCACCGTCAATCAAATAGTTAACTTCGTTAATCGCTAATCCGTTACATAAACAGTTAACTTCGTTAATCGTTAAAGCGCTACTTTTCGGCAGACTTAACGGAAGTTAACGTTAATCGTTAATCCGTTAACACGTGGTAAAAAGGGCATGTTTTATATCTTTGAGTTAGTGATCTACAACTTATAGAACTGTTGTTAACAGTTATGGACGTTAGTAGATTAAGAACAATGGGCAAAACTGATCTCCCGATCTGGGTACAATATCAATGCTACCCAAATTAGGCTACTGTGGTTTTGGGCCGGTGTGGAACTAGAATCCGATTCGGTGATATTGTTTTAATTTGTGTAGGACACTTCCTTACATATTATGCAACACATTGCACATACACTAACTATCACAGGATTCTCGGGCCAAACTGCACATACTTACGTAAACTATTACAAAAAAACTAATTCTATACTTCTCATAAACTTGTCAAGTTGTCGCTCTAAGCGCTGGTAGCGCGAAGTAATGAAACGCTTGGATGAATTATATTATTATTATTTGTATGTCTTTCCCATCACGGAACAATGGTGTTCCGGACCTTTGGGAGGCGTACGCGGAGCCGAAGCCAACACGCAGAGGCCCTTTCGACAATTTAATGAAATGTAAGGGGTACACCGAGCGGATGTTGCACCTGCCCGAGTCATGGGACGCACGCAGAGGCAGCACCCGCGAGGGTGTATAGACTATTGAGATTTAATGGAATCTAAAATACTCGTTTACTGGACTATTACGTGAAAGTGGTGGACTAAATACTGGGTTATGGAGAATAAAATCGGACGTCTGCCTAACAAAATGGTAGGTAATTAATTTTATTTCCGGCAGACGGTGACTCGCCCACATAAGATGGGCCCCCACAAAAAGCGACATCTAAGATGGCTCGAGGGCAACACCGGTATGAGGGCTGGGGGTAGAGAGGTGTCACTGGACTTTAAACATATAGCCAACTCGCCACTTAGGTTTCCACATTTACCCTTGAGAACACAGCTCTCGCGACCCCACTCTGGACGGCCGGTTAAGGCAAGCCAGAGGCGGAGGACTTGGTCGGACGACGGAGTCCCCCCGGAGCGCTCAGGTACGTGGGGTCGCTACTCCACAACAGCTCGCCACAAGCTGCCCTGCTTTGACTGATTGCACCGGTCAAAACCAGTGGGCGATGGGGTCGTCACATCCCTACGCCATTATTATTATTATGCAATTTAACTGTCATACTTCCCTGCAGTTTTATCATCACCAGTCCAAGCGTACTTGACTTGATATAATTTTTAAGAAAAAAAAACAGATCTACTCCACCAAATTGATGGTTTTCGTAAATAAATTGTCGAGTGTCTTAAGAAAACACCCAAATAATCATGTATATGCCTTTGAAATTTGAGAAGTTCCCTCAATTCCCCATGGATCCCGTCATCACTCATCAGAAATGAGTTTTGAAAAAATATGGGACCAATCTGGAACCATCTATTTTCAGACAAAAAAATATTTTTAAATCGATTCAGTAGGTATTGTCGGAGTTCTGAGGTAACAAACATATGTCTTTTTTATAAATCACAGGAGTTGAAAATTTCGTCTTTTTCAAAGTCGGTTGAAAAAATCGGGTTTTTAGCCGCGTGGTATGTGCGGTTTCTTTTTGATAAATATTTTGGAACTGGACTAATGATTAACGAACTTGGGAAAATTTAACGGAAGTTAATGATTCCGTTAACATATTCTAAAGTTAACTTAAACGTTAATCCGTTAATGACAATGTTAGCTTCGTTAATTAATGATTAACGGATTAACGAGTTAATGCCCAGCTATGCTGGCATGCCTGCTCCCCCAAGAGCAGTTTCACGATTTTGTGGCAGTAACGAACTAAAACATATTGTATTGACTTTTTTTTAATTGTTATTATGTATTTATTGTACTTATGTGGGTTTGTTTTGGTTTGTGGTAGCGATATCACACGAAGACTGCGGCTGCAAACCATCCTTCCAGTTTTGTGCCAACGATTACAAGACATACAGCAGCATCTGCGAATATAAGTGCATTAATTATGATATCCGGTGGTTTGACGCGCTGATATTGTACCATGGACCGTGCAACTACAAGGGAAATGAGGGCCATGAGTCTGTGACTGAAAAAAGGATGACTACAACGCGACGACCTGGTATTTCAATTTTA
Source organism: Lathronympha strigana (assembly GCA_949128165.1). Classification (NCBI taxonomy): domain Eukaryota; kingdom Metazoa; phylum Arthropoda; class Insecta; order Lepidoptera; family Tortricidae; genus Lathronympha; species Lathronympha strigana. The sequence goes on from OX421903.1 coordinate 3,289,024, forward strand.
CAAACAATCCAGTAGGCCAAGCCAAGCACAAGAGTGTCGTGACAGTATCTCGCTGTCGAGAAAGACACCTGTCATTTTCTAACTGTTAGGATTAGACAATGACCGTTGTATTTCTCGATCGCGGGATACTGTCGCGGCCCTCTTGTGCGAGGTCAAATATTAGTAGTACCTAATAGCAAACCATCGTGTACCTGTAAGATTGTTCCGGGGTTGTCCTCATCACTCCCATTATCATTAGACACGCTAGCCTCTGTACTTTTGGTAGGTTTCTCTCAAAATTCAAAATTTTATTCTGCAAGTAGGCCTCAAGGGCACTTTTACAAGTCAGTAAGCATTACAATAAAGCATTTGCATGTACAAACATTTACAATATATAGTGAGAAGTAAAATTATAATCTAAATACTGATAATACAACAGCCAAAACCTGGGTAAACAATATTAAAATAAATGTACTAAGTAATATGACAAGAGATGTATAGTCTCTATAGTTAATAATAAATTAAGTTTGGAGATGTAGAAGGTCCCCCAACGTCAAAATAAAATACGAATAAAATTTGGAGATGTAAAAGGTCTCCATAGTCAAAAAATTATACTAATAGGATTTGGAGGTGTAAAGGCCTCCAAACGTCAAAAATAAAAAATCTTTATGATATAAATACCACAAGTCATCAGACTGTTAAGTTAACAGTCTTAGACCTAATGCTACAGAATACATAACTAGTATGTATCTAACAAGTCAAAATTATGAACCCAACAGAGATGTAAAGTCTCTATAGTCAATAATATGTACATTAAATTTGGAGATGTAAAAGGTCCCCAAGGTCAGAAACATAATATGTAATAAAATAATACTATATCAATAAGAAATGGAGGTGTAAAGGTTCTCCAAGTGTCAGAATATGATGTAACAGCCAGTAACAGCATCGCCTTGAGCATCGTGCAAACCACTCCGGGACACTGCTAGCCTGATAAGACAGCTTTTGAGACTAAATACTTGGCCATGGCTCCTTGTCTCCTAAGTAATCGTCGATTTTATAGTACCCCTTTTTAAACAGAGCATTCTTAATATATAACTTGAATGAAGTGAACGGCATGTCCCATGCCTCCAAGGGTACTTTATTGTAAAATGCCACACAGTTGCCTGGGAACGATTTTTTTACTTTCTGTAGACGAAATTTCGGAACCACTAACATATTTTTATTTCGTGTATTAAAGCCATGGATATCAGACAACTTCTTAAAGGACTTTAAATTCTTATGCGTATACATTATAACATCTCTCTCTCTCTGATACTCCTTAATAAATATGTGCTCTGTGCCATCAGACCACGGCTCCATATGTATAGTGGATATTCCTTATATATCTATTCGACCAGTTTCGTCTTTAACCCCCATTTCCTGCATTCCTGTCCACCGCCCTTTTACATTGATACAATGTTCTTATCTTATGGCGTTTGCCGTCTGTTCTTTGACATAAGTTTTGTACTTGAGCGTCCTATTTAGTGTATTTATGAATAGCACCAGCTTAGTTTTTGACGGATTTAGATCCAGTCCTCTTTCTCTGCTCCATTCTAGCACCTGCCTAATGCCTCTGCCCATGATATATCTTATGGTCCTCAAAACTTCTCCTCTTACCACCAATACTCCGTCGTCCCTTGTCAGAGTAGGCCTGCATATACTTTATATAGCTATACCCTTTCTGCAGCAACACTGGAAGTATTCCGTCTGGGCCCGCTGCCTTGAAGGGTGCGAAGGAGTTGACCGCCCACTCCATCATCTCCTAACTCAGTCCCTCCCTTGTTGCTTCCCAGTCCACCTTTCTATGACCCTCTTCTTCAGCCATGTCCCTCACTCTCTCTTTCACACAATCCGGAAAGTGAGTTCTTAGCATCATGCTTAGCATCTCTTAAGGTTCTGTGACCAGTACTCCATCCACCATAAGGCTACCTAGCTGACATGCCTGCTCCCCCGAGAGCAGTTTCACAATTTTGTGGCAGTAACGAACATGACATGATAACTATATTAGCACTAGTAGTACTTGGTTTAGTGAGTAAAACTAAAATATATTGTATTGACTAGAGAATGGATACTGGTTTTCGATAATATCGAAATTTCTGTATGCAGATTTTTACTGTTTCCCATCCAATATCGAAAAAATATCGAAACACCGATACTCGAAATTTTAATATCGAAAATACACCGGTATTGAAAAAAGGCTTTATTTTCATATATTTATTGTACTCATGTGGTTTTGTTTTGGTTTGTGGTAGCGATATCACAGGAACAGTGCGGCTGCGAACCGGGCTTCCTGTTTTGTGCCATCGATTTGAAGACATACGACAGCATCTGCGAATTTAAGTGCATTCATAGTAATATCCGGTTGGTAGACTCGTGGATATTGCACAAAGGACCGTGCAATGGCAATGAGGATGAGAATGAGAGCCTTGAGTCTGTGACTGAAAGAAGGACGACTACAAGTACTACAACGCGACGACCTACTATTCGTAAAACGCGACGACCTACTCATACAACAACGCCACGACCTGGTATTTCAATTTTCAAACAAGCCAATAGGCCTATCACAATACTGTTGTGACAGTATCTCGCTGTCGAGAAAGACACCTAAATCGAGGGGTAAGCGGTCAAACCCGATAAGCTGAGATAATTTTTCATTGAAATAACAACGTTGTGTAAATTGCACATAGTTCAAATTTCAAAAATCGGTTTGCTTGTCTTATCGGATTTGACCGCTCAGCCTTCGCCTTATTTTCTAACTGTTCGGATTAGATAATGGCAGTTGTCTTTCTCGACCGCGAGATACTGTCGCGGCCCTCTAGTGCGAGATCTACGGGAAATATTGGCAATTTCATGATAATAGTACCTGTGCTGGTACCGTGTGTGGAAAATTTTTGTCTGTAACTGGTTAATAAACCTAGCTCTACTTATTATATTAAATAATACTCTACTCTACTTATTATCCTAGTTGTGACATTCATCTGCTGACATGCCTGCTCCCCCGAGAGCAGTTTCACAATTTTGTGGCAGTAACGAACATGACATGATAACTATATTAGCACTAGTAGTACTTGGTTTAGTGAGTAAAACTAAAATATATTGTATTGACTAGAGAATGGATACTGGTTTTCGATAATATCGAAATTTCTGTATGCAGATTTTTACTTTTTCCCATCCAATATCGAAAAAATATCGAAAATATCGAAACACCGATACTCGAAATTTTAATATCGAAAATACACCGGTATTGAAAAAAGGCTTTATTTTCATATATTTATTGTACTCATGTGGTTTTGTTTTGGTTTGTGGTAGCGATATCACAGGAACAGTGCGGCTGCGAACCGGGCTTCCTGTTTTGTGCCATCGATTTGAAGACATACGACAGCATCTGCGAATTTAAGTGCATTCATAGTAATATCCGGTTGGTAGACTCGTGGATATTGCACAAAGGACCGTGCAATGGCAATGAGGATGAGAATGAGAGCCTTGAGTCTGTGACTGAAAGAAGGACGACTACAAGTACTACAACGCGACGACCTACTATTCGTAAAACGCGACGACCTACTCATACAACAACGCCACGACCTGGTATTTCAATTTTCAAACAAGCCAATAGGCCTATCACAATACTGTTGTGACAGTATCTCGCTGTCGAGAAAGACACCTAAATCGAGGGGTAAGCGGTCAAACCCGATAAGCTGAGATAATTTTTCATTGAAATAACAACGTTGTGTAAATTGCACATAGTTCAAATTTCAAAAATCGGTTTGCTTGTCTTATCGGATTTGACCGCTCAGCCTTCGCCTTATTTTCTAACTGTTCGGATTAGATAATGACAGTCGACTTTCTCGACCGCGAGATACTGTCGCGGCCCTCTAGTGCGAGATCTACGGGAAATATTGGCAATTTCATGATAATAGTACCTGTGCTGGTACCGTGTGTGGACAATTTTTGTCTGTAATAACTGGGCTGTTCTCCTTATTTAGCGACAATGAGCTGTCGCCGCCGCCGCACTGAAAACTGTCTGATTTAGGATTTAATTATTATATTTTTGGTAGGAGGTAAATGCTCGAAATTTAGAATTTCTTTATCAGTACAGTATACTTTATATCCCTGCTTAGTGACTGTAAACTTACCTACATTATTTAACTAAAACCAACGTGACAGAGTGGTCAATCGGAAGTCGGAAGGCTGTATTTTCTGAAAAGGTCCACTTTTTCACGGTGTTTTCTAGAAAACCACTGGAAAGAAAAATACCTTACCGGCATGAAAAGAGCTATCAAATCCTCTACTTCAACACATGTGTTTATTTTTTTAATCATTTCTACCGTTATTATTTTACACATGATCAAAAATACGAAAAATTTAATACGCGTTTCATTGCCGGTAAAATAGGAGAATTTTGTTGCCGGCACATTTTGTTCACGCAGGCAATTTCAACCTATTATTACTAAGCCGACAATTCTTACGTTTGAGGCCGCTGTACCTTTATGTACTAAAATTAGCTTAATAGTACACGCGGCACACGCTGGCATATACAATCACGTCTAATTTCAGAATTTCTGTCCCGAGGCACGGGGATCAAAATCGTTGACATGTTTTTAAAGCTGACCGTACATCGCATAGATCTCGGTCGTCCTGACACTTTAAACCCGCCGCCCACATCGAAGATACCATACAGACTTCAGAGGGCCTGTGCAAGTGTGACTGAGAGGAAGATGCACATTTTCGATCGTTTGATTTTCGTAGTAGTAGGCAGTTATCCGCAGGCGGCGGCTCTGAACGAAGAAATGCTAAACTTGTTATATTTGTATTGGTATAACTGGTTATAACCGGTTATTTCATACTTATAATAACGGCCTTTTAAAACGACCGGAGCCTATTCTCTTCTGTTATTATTTGCCATACCTATACCCCATGCTTAAAGAAGTTTAAAAAAATTGTGTATTTCAGTTGAACGTGGCTTGTGCGGTTGCATAAAAAACTTCGTGTTTTGCGGAACGGACTTTACCACGTACTATAGCAAATGCGAGTACAGGTGCACACACCCCAACACCGGATTTCATAAGCGGAATATAATGCATCAAGGGCCTTGCACATACGGGTACGGACAGTGATAGTTGACATTAAAAGATGTGGTGCTTGGAATTTTTTTCCTGTCTATAATTTTCACCTTACCTAGACGTGCGAGGACCACTGATTGGTCAATCGGACGCCGTGTCAGAATCTGTCAATCAGACACCGCATCACCGAAGTGTTAATATTAAAGTTGAACCTGGGATTGTCGTTTGTTTCTCAAGATGATGATATGGCGTCTCTGAGATATTGTTTTGTATTTTGTTTGCAAAATGTTGTGTAATGTGTAGCTAATTGTGCAGTAAACTAACGAAGCAGTATACGGCTAGTTAAGAATTAACCCTGAAACGAATTCAGTCACTCCTTTAGTCACCAAGCGGCAATCCCGGGATCTTGGCCCCCTGAGAAGCTATATTTTAAGTCTTATAGCTATAAACTTAACATATAGCGAGGTCAATTACCGAACAACGTCGCCCAAGTGGCGATATACTATTCTATTAATATAATATACTAAAATAATAATAATACGTTAAACTGGCAAAATTGTCCAACTCTCGGACAGAAGCTATTATTTAAAAGAAGAAGAAGAAGTTGAACCTTATGCTTGTGTTTAGGTCTACCAGCAGGCCTATGATGATAAATTTTTGATGTGTCATTTGCTGGTAAGGTGACAGTTTTTCCGGTAAAATGGTCAACCTGTCATTATATCGAATAACCGCAGCGCTATTCGTGTAACACATACGTAATGTGTCAGTTTATCAGTAGCATTATCAGATTACCATAGTGACATTTGATAGAGCATTATAGCCCTGCAGGTCTGTGGTGGATTAATCTGTAGTTAACGTTGAACCGTTGATGGAGCGGATCTGAAGATATATATTGGCGTCCAAAAGTTTATTTTTATTATAAATAGTTTCTGTAAAGTTCAGTTCTTATGCTCCAAATAAGTTCTGAGATGTAATGTTAAAATCTGCTGAGCGAGACTTGTATCTTTTTACATGTAATGTTTTTGATGGGATCTGATTTATTGCCAAAACCTGTAAACTCCTGTGTTGAATAGAAAACTACAATAACAATATGCTTGCAGAGGTAATAAACGAGGCCGCCGCGTTACCTCTGCAACCATATTGACACAATGACGACAATCGAATCCACCAGCCTATTTACGTGTACTTAAATTAAAAAAATGGCTTCTATTACACGCCTTCTACAGTCTCAATGACTTTTATAATTATAATTTGACATCAACCTAGTAATGAACTGACTTTTTATATAATAATTATTTTTTCCTGAAATGACTTTTAAATTATAAAGTTATTCGATTTGATTTGTATACACAATTTTAAAACTTAATAATCCACATAATAATATATAATTTTTATTGTAATTTTAATGCAGTATACATATGACGTGTAATATGTAACAATATTATTAATAAATGAGTATGAGTACGAGTATTGTAATTGTGATTTTCTATTTAACACAACAGTTCACAGGTTTTGGCAATAAATCAGATCCCATCAAAAATATTATTTGTAAAAAGATACATGTAATATTTTTGATGGGATATTATCGCTTTCTTTATGCAGACCTTTCTTTTATACATGCATTCGATGTTAATTCTCACATCGCAGTGTGTATTGTACCTACCTGTAGGTATAATATTTGCCTGAGTTACGTAAGTAATCGTATGTATTTATATGGAATTACAAACTTACTTATACAATTGGTTTGATTGGTAAGCTAGAAATAGGGCTGCCATCTCGTACATTGCCGAAACCGGACAAAAAAGTTAAAAAACCCGGACGTTTCATCAGGGCCGGACGCTCCCCGGGCGGCCTTTAAACTAGGACAAATCCGGGGAAACCCGGACGGATGGCAGCCCTAGCTAGAAACTATACTTATGTTTAAAATTTGGAGATTCTGGGCATGCTTGAAGTACTTTAAAGTTTTGATGATCGGTGAGTGAGTGAGTGACCAAACTTGACTTTGTCGTTCGATAGTTCTTAAAGTACAAGTTCAAATAAAATAATATTTAGAATAATATATCTAGAGTCAAACCACGTTAACTTTTCTCAGCAAATGAACTGTCAGACTTGAAAGTGTTATTTTAAACGTCAAACTTCTATGAAATTACGACGTTAACTTAACACTTTCACAGCATATGCTATCAAAATCTAGGAAACTTAGCATAGACTGACTCTATGTCATGTCAAGCCAACATGTCATAGAAACAGCATGCCTATTGCCTACCACGAACATCGAAAATTGGCATTGACGGGAAAACCTCTTTGTCACTCCAATATGCAAGTGTGACAGAGATGGAAATACAAATCCGCAATCGTTCGATTTTCGTGGTATAGGCCCAGGGTTCTAGCTTTAATCAGCGCGAAAGCTGCGAAACTACAGGAGGTTGAAAATAGCCTGAACTGCTTCGAGAAAAGGATGGTACAGCCGTGCCTTTGTTTTGCTGGGCTTCTTGGGGGTGCGGCAGTGCAGAAATTTTTGAATTAACAATGCAACACAATTATGACCATGAATCAAATCATTTTATAATAAATAATTTGATTAATGTTGTAAGTAATCACACTACAATTTATAAATGATACAGATATAGATATACCCATGTATTTAAGAAAATGTGACCAAATTCTCCAGTGCCCATGGCAGGCATCAATCCAGCGTTCTCCTGCATTCGCGGCAGACACCCGGTCACGGCTTGACAGGAAATAAATAGATTTGAATAGGTAGTGCGTATTTTGTGAAATGTGAAAGTCTAATTAAATAATTGCTTGGGTACCCAGGGTTGCCCAATGTAGTCGACGCCTGCTGTTTTTGTTTCAGCAATGTCTGCGTAGCGTTGATAATTTATATAAAAAGTAAATAGCACTTTATTACACAATATCAAGTTTGGTTTAAAAAAATCAAACGATACATACCTATATTAAAAAAAAACCGGCCAAGTGCTAGTCAAACTCGCCCACCGAGGGTTCCGCTGAAAGGATGCTCCCCCCCCTTTATGACCTTACAATACTTTAAAATACTGGTGGCACGGAACTCTCAGTGTGCGACAATTATACGGTTTTCGGATTTTTTCCTGTACTTGTGTTACTAGCTCTTGCTTTTTGCCAAATTTTGTGATTCTAGAGTAACGGGAAGTACCCTACATTTTGATTCCCATTGCAAATGTATGGGAAATGCTACATAAACGGCCGTATATTGATTGGGTTCACATAGAAGTTTGGTTTTTCACAGCTTCGAGGGACCGTAGACTTGTGAATGTGGTATTAATTTCAACTTGCTACCTCTACGCGTTCCCGAGATAAAGGGTCTTGACAGACAGGCGGACACACGGACGGAATGACGGACAACAAAGTGATCTTATACTTAAGGGTTCCGTTTTTTCCTTTTAAGGTACGGAACCCTAAAAACGTGATCAAACTCGACTATCGTAAAGATGTCATGGTTAATTGTAATAATATTGATATAACTTTAACTATGTACGCTAATCGGGGTACCTACCTGCATTATTGTCAGAAAACGCCCATACACGATTATCGCGGAAGGCGTTCAGGGCAGGCAGGGCAGGGCAAGGAGGTGGCTGTAGGAACTCTGTGATAAAAAAACCGGCCAAGTGCGAGTCGGACTCGCTTACCGAGGTTTCCGTACAAACTGTGAGACACACGAGTTCGTAATTCTTGTACCGCCCATGACACATACAATGTTTTTCATCACATTTGCAAGGAAATAATTAAATTTACTAGGCAGATAAATAAACAATAATGATTAACGGTAGTGTAGTAGTAGCACAGTTCACAGTACTCGGCGGTGAGCGGCGGCTACAAGCGTGGCGCGCCCCACCAGGTCCACCGGGAGCTCCGGGTCGTTATAGAATAAAAAGACATCACATGCTACCAAATGTAATTTATTGAACAAACGTTCACGCATTCCAAGGTTTACAATGGCGTGTTATTTAAAATTGTCATGGCGGTCTAAAGGTTAACCAGTTGATCTCAGCGGGCATGGTCCAAAGTTGAGTACACTCCAGCCGATTACGCCAGGGTTGGCGCACTTAAACTCGCACATGCTGTGATATGTCTTGTGGTCGTGGCCGGAGCAGAATTCTTCGGTCGGCGGGCACCCGCACAGTTTACTTTGGTCGAGGTGATTTGCTGGGGGAGTGACAGCGGAGCGATACTCCTCATAAAAAGGTAACGGGCCGACTGCGGCAGCCAGTTTTAGCAGGGCCACTGGAACAAAAAGTGTAATACAAGCCTCCCTTTTGAGGTAAGCGTGACTTAAAATTAGTTTATAACAGGCATCTTTTAGAAAAGTATCATAGTAGTCTGAGTGATAGCAGATATGTATAATTGTTTAATTGTATAGGGAAAAAGTCTCAGTCAAATCTCACGAAATTTTAGTATGATGTAGATTCTGTGCCCTTTGTCGCGGGGTCGCCCTTTGTGTGGAAATCTGACTGATTGCCCGAGCGTAGGTATATGGCTGGCAAATCACTTTATTCACTTTGACAACGCGCTACGCTCGTAGCAGATCCCAGTGTATCAATATACTTATATCGGGTCACTCACGTCTATAAACTACTATAAAGTCGAAAATAGCTCGACATGTTTCGGAACGGTCCGCATCCCATAATCATCTATTTTCGACTTTATAGACGTGAGTAACCCGATATAAGTATATTAATATACTTATTTCGTTTTCTATTTAAAATTGCGAGATCCCAGTGTATTCTCACATTGTAGCGAAAATCGCTTACGAACAGAGAGCCCGCCTGGTGGGCATTCTACACGAACATTATTATACTGCTTTGCGGAAAAAATCTTGTACACAACAGATAACACTTGAGAAGTAAAAAGTAATCTCGAATTTTTGTCAGCGGAATTTCTCTTGGTATGAAACTTACGAAAATATAATCCTACTCCTATTTATACAAATGTAGGTACATTGACAACTACAATATCATCAATTTACCCGACTGCGACTCAACCAAAATAAGGTAGGTTATAGTTTATAAACTGAAAGTTGAATACACCATCTAGGATGCAAGGCGGATTTCTACAAGGACGTGCCATTAAATTCCTCCCTGTAAATAGATTCTAACACTTGTCTTGTAAAAAGAATATGGCGGCTGCGAGAGGACACTGGAAATCTATTTTTTAATGTAATATTGGAGATGCACGATGAAGCAAAAACGTGAATCAACCTAGGTTTTAATATGAATCTGTTGCAAATTAATTTTAATGACGAACGCCTTCAATAAATTGCAACGGTTAAAGCTCACGTATTTTTATTACAATAGGCGTGGCATGTTTCGACTGCATCGGACAGACAGAGTGGTGTCACCTTCGCGCCTCGGGCATCACTGCCCGAGACCGACATAGGTAACGGGTCGTGCGCGCCGAAGCAGATGGATTCGGGCAATCCGGCGTCGTCGTTGCGGGAGCCTGAATTGTCGGATCGTCTGACGGGATCAAGGACAAGCTAACCGAACTAACAGTCCACTAAAACGTTACCACACACATTCACGCTCTCTAGGAAGCACTAGTTTCCAAGGCAGAGTACGTGACGTGATGTGAGTAAGTGAATTTTTAATGTCACGTAAATTTAAATTATAACGCCTTAAAACATAAAATAAACACTTATAAAAACTTATATTCTTAATATAAAATACTTACTTAAAAGCAGAGCCACTATAGTCTTCATGATTAACTTGTCGCTGTCAGAGGAATGACAAAAGTTGAAAGGAAAAAATGAAATCCCGCCTTTTATAGCAATGCGCGTGACCAATGTTTACGAGTACATACATAATTATTGTTGCAGATAATAATAATATGCGGTAAGAACATATTGCTTAAAGAAATTGGCTATGATAGACTTAATCGATTCGATTTAACATGACACTAACATTTAATGTAATTTACGGTCGATTGTACATTTTGCAGATTATTATCATGTCTCCAAGCAAAAAAATAAACGGAAATGAAGAATATTATGAACGGTGAGAATATTAAAAAGAAACCGGCCAATTGCGAGTCGGACTCGCTCAGAGAGTTGTGCGGACAAAGGGTGCTAAGTACCTCAATTTATGACCTTAGATACCTCAGAATACAGGAGCACAGCGTGCGACAATTATAAGGTTTTCGGATTTTTGCTCTAGGGCCATTTCTGCTTTATTTTATTTATTTATTTTATTTTTTATTTTATTTATTTAGAACATCAGCAGCAATACAATAAAAATGGATAATTTAATAACATGCTAAACAACAAGCCAATAAAAGATGTCCACAAGAACACAAAGAATACCTATTATACAGGTGGAAGTTAATATAAAGCAGTGATAGTGCTTAGGAAAAACAACTAACAATAGTTAAAAAAAAAGAAAAGAACTTAACAATAGTCTAATTTACGAGTACAACTGTATGTATATATGTAAGAAGATGTAGGGATGTATGATGTGTGTATGTGTGTGTGAGGGTATGTGGGTGTGTGTATGTGTGAGAGTGCGCGTAAAATAGATTACAATATTTTTTTTACCATTATTATATTTTATTTGTCGGCCTGTTTGAGTTTCAATAAAAATGATTGCATACGATTCTTTAATGTTGACTTGGTGCAGTCAAATAAGTCAATACTATTAAATTTTTTATTATACAGGTTCAACATCCGATTAATTGGAGAGTTCTGGGCATGCCTAGTATGGACTCTAGAGAGACTGAATAGACAGCGTTCAGAGCTACGGGTTCTGAGAGACGGCACCGAGAATTTAATCTCTGCTAACAGAGAAGAGCTGTCTATACGTCCCGAAATAATATCATATAACACCGAGATGTCCAGTAACTGTCGTCGTTCCTCGAGACTTAGCAATCGATAACGAGTGCACCTATCTTCGTAATTAGTGTCCCATTTCTTTGTACGGAAGTTTAAGTGGCGTAAAAAGGAACGTTGAATTTTTTCAATATTTTCTTTATAAATTATGTATTGCGGAGACCAAACAGTGCTTGCATACTCAAGAATACTCCTGACATAGGCAAAATACACAGCTTTTATGCAGGCAACGTCTTTAAATTCACCGCAAACACGAAACACAAATCCAAGATTTCTATAAGCGCGATTTACAATGTCATTGACATGCTCGTCGTAAGACAACTTTGAGTCAAGGGTCACACCAAGGTCTCGCACTGAGCTTACGCGTTGTATCATCTCACCACCGATATTATATTGAAAGTAAACTGGATGAGGACTTCTGGTGAAAGAGATCTGTGCACATTTTTTTACGTTAACTTTTATACGATTATGAAGGTAGTAATCAGATAAGCGGTCAAGATCCTCTTGCAACTGTTGACAATCACATATGTTGCTGACATCCAGGAATATTTTTTTATCATCAGCATACATTAGGAACTTAGAGCTTCTGAAGACAGTGTATATGTCATAGAGATACGCGTCGTAAAGCAAGGGACCGAGGTGCGACCCCTGGGGGACGCCAGAAAGGACATCCACGAAGTCAGACCTGCACCCGCCCAGAACAACTGCTTGCCGCCTGTTTAGAACATAGGAGGAAATCCATCTAAATACGTCGCCACGAATACCCAACCAATAAAGTTTCCGGAGCAGGATAACGTGATCAACGCGGTCGAAATCAGTGTAAATCACGTCAACCTGCTTTCTCCGATCCATCTTATGAGCAACAAAGTTGGTAAAATCTATAAGGTTGGACACCGTTGAACGCTTCCTGAGAAATCCATGTTGTTGCGGGGGAATTGCTTGGCTTATAACATTATAGATGTTATTCAAGATAATTTTTTCAAAAGTTTTGGCGAATTGATTTAATATAGAGATGGGTCGATAGTTTATTATTTTATATTTAGGGCCTTTTTTATATATCGGCACAATTAATGCTTCCTTCCATTTTGCTGGAAACACGCCCTCAGACAAAGACTTATTAAATAGTATACATAGAGGATAACACAGAGTCGAGGAACAGTGCTTTATAAAATAAGGGGGAATACCATCGCTGCCAGACCCACCATTAGCATTTAATTATCCTTACCTAATCTCGTACAAACTGATGTCCGGGATATCTTTGGTGTAGGTAACATATTTGTATCGTATAACCTGATCGGGAAAATTAAATTAAAAGAGAAAGTACGAGTAAGTTTGACGACCGGTTGGCGTAGTTGGTAGTTTGGTAGACTTTGCCCTTGCTTTGACCTGGCCTGCTAAGCCGATGGTCCTGGGTTCGAATCCACAGATATTTGTTCCTGAGTCTGGATAATTTCTATGTATTTATGTATTTGTATATTATATATATCGTTGTCTGAGTACCTGTAACACAAGCCTTCTTGAGCTTACTGCGGGACTTAGTCAATTTGTGTAAGAATGTCCTATAATATTTATTTATTTATTTAAGTATCGAAAAATAATATCAACGAAATGCTTATCATGTTACATTTACTTCAATTTACGAGTAACTCAAAACTACATAATATACTAGTTTTCAATTATTGTATACTGAAATTTTTTGTATTTTTGTAATGGAAGTATTTTATATATTATACAATATTTGTGTATTACATGACTTAATAACGAGAGTTGTAAAAATACTTTAGTAAGTATATTTGTTTGTTTTTTAATGTTGAATATTGTAGAATAATTTGCGTGTAATTTAAATATGTTATGGAAATTGCTATAAAAGACGAATTATATTTCTGCGGCTTATTCTTGTACCAGTACTCGATTTGCCATGAAGTTTTTAGCAGGCCTTTTTTTGAGTAAGTACCTAAAGTATTACTTGTATGAAGATATTATATATTTATTAATCTTACTATTTCATTGGGATTTTTCTGGGCTTTAATAGCAGGCATACGTTAGAGAGGGCTGTTTATCCCAATTATGTTGATTTAAAAAAAAATGCGTCATTTTATGAAGATTACGAGAAAAATTGTTTCAAATCTAGCTACAAATATACTTTAAGCCATTTACCAGCATTTAATTATAGAAATATGAACATAAAATAAAAAAATATATATATTCTTCAACATACAACAACGTCGGAATAGCGGGTATAGTACGAATCTTTAGAGGTGAATTTTACGGTTCGACTTCGCCTAAACCCCTTAAACTATGGCCTTTGTATCACTTTGCAACCGCTAATAGGCACGCGCCAGGGTTAAAATATAGTTAAAAAGAAACTGTAACGTTAAATTTACAATATATTGGCACATCCGTTGAATATGTCCGAACGTATATGGTCGGCTAATCACGACGTTTGGCTTCTCAACCTTACCTAGTACCTCTTACCCTAAATTAATTAATCATAAAATTAATTAATCATAAAATTAATATAGTATGTTAAATTTAACAACTTTAAACTCTTTTCACATTTTCTTTCACCTGTTATAATACAGTTACCTTGTCATTTGTATATGGACTTGTATGCGTCCAATCCGGCAGTTCTGATTGTTTGCAGATTTGTTTATGATGTTGGCTCAATGAATAATCTAAGTACGATGAACTCAAGCACCGGACGCAAACTTTTCAGAATTAAAAAAATCGCGAAAATTTCGAAATTGTCTTAGATTTTGGCGATTACTACGCTTATGGACTACTTTTTGATAGTACCTTTTCAAGTCGTTTTTAAAGAAGACTAAATATGATATAATATGAGACGGGAGAAGTCTCTTTTTGAACGCAATAGTTTCTAACGCCTTGCGTTTTCTATGTAAAACTTGGCATGTATAACTTCTACTTTTGCAATTTTGTGTTTTTTTTTACAACTAGAAAACTTTGCACTTGGACGAAAGGTTATTAAATATGCTCTATCGTCATTATTGAACTTTTTTCTTACCATAATTAGTTGAGGAGATATTAATCTGAAAACGTTTGCTATACCTACCCAAAATTGATGAATGTGATAACTTTTTGAACCGTCGTGTCTCAAAAACTATTACGGTGATGCAAAGTAGCTCAAATTGTTCGAGGTTTTATAAAACTTTAACGTTTTTTATTACTAATGCCCAAATGACTACGGTTTCTTAATTGAACGTCCAAAGCTAAAAATAGTCCGAAAATTTCGCAGTGTTTTTTTTATTTTTATGAAAATTGCATTCGGCATTCGAGGTCACATACTTGGTCACATATTTGGGCCGACATAATAAACAAGTCTGCAAAATATATCAGCTACCACAGTTGATGAACGTACCTATAAAATAACTGGATTATTATGTGTTCCCCGCCTCGTAGGAGTTTTTCGGAACTTATACGAAATATCGTTTCGGTGAAGCAAAATATCGTGAGGAAACTGAACTAACCCCAATAGTTAAGGTACCCTCTGAGTTGAAAGGTCAGATGGTAAGTCTTGGGATTAGTTGTCAATTGCCAAAGCGGCTCTCAGTCTCCTTAAGCCGTGGCATACGCCGGAAAAGAGCTACGAAGGCGAGATGAATGCTTATTTATTATTTTCCAGTGGCTCTGCTTGGGCTAGTCGCGGCTACTCCTATAATGCCACCTCCTTGCGAAGTGCTATGTAAACCGGACCACACGTTCTGCGCCAACGACCATCGAACATACACCAGCGTTTGCGAATACGAGTGCAAACATCCCGGCGACCATGACTGGTATATATTGCACGATGGGCCGTGCTATATTATGTAGCCAGATGAATGAGGGAAGCCGGGTTATTTAATCCAGTATTCCTGACAGAAGAAAAATTAAACGATTTTTGATTTGGAAAATGAAGTTTTTTTATTATTTAACTCGTATGAACTCGTATCTTCTTGAAATAAACAATTTTTTTAATACAGTTATTAAAAAAGTGACCTTTTTGGCATGCTAAAAGTTCGTTTTTTGAAATAGTGCTTTTTACTTATCCAAATTTCAAATTTATATTTCTTCCAATTCATGACTACTTAGTACTTACCTACCAAAGAGTTTTATTGTTAGTTACCTTTACCAAAACTTATTTAAACAAATAACCTTACTATAACGTAATAATACTCGTAGGTACATTACGTTAATAGTAGGTTAGGCAGGTCGACCGTAGGGACTGTTTTAAATCGACACGAGTTGCGAATTACCTCTTCGCACGTTTATCGTACGACATATTACAGTTCATATGGCCCTTAGAATATTCGACACAGGCACGTAAAGTGCTCATTATCGCCCTAATAGTAGTAAGGTAAGTGTACTATAATAGTACATTGTGCATCTGGGGAGGTAAGTATAGGATTACTAACGAGAGTCTGTTAGAAGCCCGACGCAGCAGTCGGAGGGCTTTTAATGACTCGAGTTTGTAATCCTCTTACCGACCGTGACGCATACAATGTTTTTCATCACACTTGAAAGGAAAAAAACAAATATACCCATGAATCTATTTATTAAAGTTGAATAATACACAGTGAAGTTGGTTTATAACCAAGTCTGAAGATTTGAAATAAGCCTTAGCTGATGCAAAACCTCCCTAGTCTGAAGTGACATAACGTACGATATTTTAAAACTAAACTTATAACTCCCTGGGGAATATTATTGTACTAAATTCATAACTCCCAAGGGGACTAAATCGGCTCTAACCGCTCTATACGCCTGCGCGTTATAACACCATTACCGAACAAGTGTGATGAAATAGTACATTCTGTATTAAGGGCGGTAAACAAGAAATTTCGGACGAGTGTGAATTAAGCGCTCGTCTTCGACTCGGGCTTAATTTTAGCACGAGTTCGTAATTCTTGTACCGCCCATGATACATAGAATGTTTTTCGTCACATTTTCGATGAAATAAATAAACTTTCTAGGCAGATAAGGAAAGGATTTCTAGGAACTACCGCTAATACTTATTGTATTAGCGGTAGTGTAGAGCGGCGACAACGTGCGGCGAGCGCATGGGGCGCAGCTCCTCCGGGAGTTCCGGGCGGGCGGTAAAGTAGTATGAGAATCCATTAAGGCTTAATACAGCTCATTAAGTCCAAGTATGCTTGCATATAGTATCAACACCTAAGAACAGGTGCGATGAAAAAATATGAAATATATTGATATTTCATATTTCACTATTTACCTCTTCATCATAATACTAATCATTTATTAGAAATCTAAAACATTGGAAAACAGTTCATATTTAATCTGTATGAAACGGAACTGCCACGGATAAATTACGACGTCGATATCCTAATTGGCGAACGCTTCAGCCTCATACTTTTATGTTAACATGTGGGCTGGAGTCCTGAACAATCGCCTCGTTGGTCCAGTGGAGATTCCAAACCGTCTTAATTGCGATAATCATTTGGAATTTCTGCAAAACTTGCACTATTCGGATTGTTTCGGAGATGTTCCATTAGAAATATTGCAGACACACTGGATCCAGCATGACGGAGTACCCGCACATTTCGCTGCTATAGTGTTCGACCGCATTTGAATGCATACTTTCATTGTTATTGGGTTGTTTACACTTTCAAAATACAATAACTAGTCTGATGTAGTTAAAATAGTGCAACAAGCTCTTAATACTAAGATATTGTTAGTTTGTTTGGTTCTTATGATCCCTCAAAAAATTTAAAGGTAAAAGTGTTTTATCAATTGAACTAAAATCAATTTCTATGGTTCATTAAGGTGGGTAAAATGAATGTTGATTGATTTTTAATTTTATCCTATACGCGTTTTAATTATAAACGTGTATCGTGATTATGCCGCTAGTTAATTAGTAGGTATATCTTTCTGTTGTCTAAAATGGATGATAATTTACTCAATTTTGTGGCAGTAGCGAACATGAGAACTATATTAGCACTAGTCGCGCTTGGTTTTAGTGAGTAGAACTAAAACATATTGTATTGATTTAGTTTTCATGTATCTATTGTACTCATGTGGTTTTGTCTTGGTTAGTGGGAGCGACATCACACGAAGAGTGTGGCTGCAAGCCAGGCTTACAGTTTTGTGCCACCGATTACAAGACATACAACAGCATCTGCGAGTATACGTGCTTTTATAATAATATCCATTGGTTTGACTGGCTGATATTGTACCATGGACCGTGCACCGACAATCAGACTGAGAGCCTTGAGTCTGTGAATGCAAAAAGGACGACTACAACGCGACGACGTACTGCTCATGCAGCGCGACGACTTCCTACTCAATCAACGCATCTACCTGGCCCCAGTTTTACCACGACCACGACCACGGCGACAGGTGCTACAATTGTCAACATCATTATTACATTTATTACTGTTATTTCAGGCATCTATGGGCGCCGCTTACTATTGAGCGGCCTGTATGCCTGTTTGCCGCCAACATATCATTTATAAATAAAACCATAATTATTACCATTAAAAACAAATACTTTTGTGAAGAGCTCTTGAGACTTGTCACAAGAAACACTACATATGTCACGAAATTCCGCCCTCACTCCCTCTTCCATACAATCTGGAAAGTGAGTTCTTAGCATCACGCTTAGTATCTCTTCTGGTTCTGTGACCAGTATCTACTTCATCCCTCAGTACAGTACCTTCAGGCTACCTAGCTGACAAGCTGAGAAATGTTGTTGCTGTAACGAACATGAGAACTATATTAGCACTCGTAACACTTGGTTTTAGTGAGTAAAACTAAAACATATTGAATTGACTTAGTTTTCATGTATTTATTGTAGTCATGTGGTTTTGTTTGGGTTTGTGGTAGCGACATCACACGAAGAGTGTGACTGCAAACCAACCTTCCAGTTTTGTGCCAAAGATTACAAGACATACAACAGCAGGTGCGAATTTCAGTGCATTCATAATACTACCCGGTGGTTTGACTGGTGGGTATTGTACCATGGACCGTGCGACTACAAGGGAAATGAGGGCCATGAGTCTGTGACTAAAAAAAGGACTACTACTACTAAAGGTATTTCAATTTTCAAACAAGCCAGTAAGCTTTGCGCAAGAGTGCTGTGACAATATCTCGTCGTCGAGAAAGACACCACATATAAAATCATTTTGTAACTGTTCGGATTAGACAATAACAGTTTCCTTTCTCGACCACGAGATACTAATATCGCTTCCCTATTGTGCGAGGTCTACTGGAAATATAAGCAAGTTTATGATAATAATACCTAATAGTGAACCATCGGGAACCTGTGAGTTGCGCCGGCGCCGTGTGTGGATAACTTTTGCCTGTAATAAAGAAATTATTGATTGATTGATTGATTAGATTTTCATATAACATATCTGGCTTATTGAGGTGTAGCTGGCCTTCCCGGTCGGCACATTTTGTTCACGCAGGCAATTCCAACCTATTATTACTCAGCTGAAAAAATTGTTAAGATTGAGGCTGATGTAGCCTTATGTACTAAAATTAGCTTAATGTACACGCGGCTGACACGGTCACGGCATATACGGTCACGTATAAATTCTGAACTTCTGTCCGACGCATGAGGATCAAAACCGTTGCCATGTTTTAAAGCTGACCGTACATCTCATAGGTCTCGGTCGGCCTGACACTTCAATCCCGCCGCCCACAGCGAAGATACCATACAGACTTCAGATGGCCTACCACGAACATCAAAAATTGGCATTGACGAAATAACCACTTTAATCGCTCGACTATGCAAGTGTGACTGAGAGGAAGATACAAATTTTCGATCGTTCGATTTTAGTAGTAGTAGCCGTAGTAGGCCAGTTCTGCACGCCGCAGGCGGCGGGTCAGAACTAAATAATGCAAACTTGGTTATTTTTGACATTCAATTGCAACGGTTCAAACTCACGTATTTTTATCACAATATGTGACATGTTTCGACTATTGTGATAAAAATACGTGAGTTTGATACGACCTTCAAGAAAATAACCTACTCTCGCTTTAAAGGCCGGCAACGCAAACGCACTTGCGACACGTGTGATGTTGTGAGTGTCCATGGACGGAGCTAATCGCTTACTATCAGGTCAGGTGATTCGTCTGCTCGTTTGCTACCCTTTTCTATTGTATTGTTATTGTATTGAGTTAGTTTTCATGTATTTATTGTACTTATGTGGTTTTGTTTTGGTTTGTGGTAGCGACATCAAACAAAGAGTGTGACTGCAAACCAACCTTCCAGTTTTGTGCCAAAGATTACAAGACATACAACAGCAGGTGCGAATTTCAGTGCATTCATAATACTACCCGGTGGTTTGACTGGTGGGTATTGTACCATGGACCGTGCGACTACAAGGGAAATGAGGGCCATGAGTCTGTGACTAAAAAAAGGACTACTACTACTAAAGGTATTTCAATTTTCAAACAAGCCAGTAAGCTTTGCGCAAGAGTGCTGTGACAATATCTCGTCGTCGAGAAAGACACCACATATAAAATCATTTTGTAACTGTTCGGATTAGACAATAACAGTTGCCTTTCTCGACCACGAGATACTAATATCGCTTCCCTATTGTGCGAGGTCTACTGGAAATATAAGCAAGTTTATGATAATAATACCTAATAGTGAACCATCGGGAACCTGTGAGTTGCGCCGGCGCCGTGTGTGGATAACTTTTGCCTGTAATAAAGAAATTATTGATTGATTGATTGATTAGATTTTCATATAACATATCTGGCTTATTGAGGTGTAGCTGGCCTTCCCGGTCGGCACATTTTGTTCACGCAGGCAATTCCAACCTATTATTACTCAGCTGAAAAAATTGTTAAGATTGAGGCTGATGTAGCCTTATGTACTAAAATTAGCTTAATGTACACGCGGCTGACACGGTCACGGCATATACGGTCACGTATAAATTCTGAACTTCTGTCCGACGCATGAGGATCAAAACCGTTGCCATGTTTTAAAGCTGACCGTACATCTCATAGGTCTCGGTCGGCCTGACACTTCAATCCCGCCGCCCACAGCGAAGATACCATACAGACTTCAGATGGCCTACCACGAACATCAAAAATTGGCATTGACGAAATAACCACTTTAATCGCTCGACTATGCAAGTGTGACTGAGAGGAAGATACAAATTTTCGATCGTTCGATTTTAGTAGTAGTAGCCGTAGTAGGCCAGTTCTGCACGCCGCAGGCGGCGGGTCAGAACTAAATAATGCAAACTTGGTTATTTTTGACATTCAATTGCAACGGTTCAAACTCACGTATTTTTATCACAATATGTGACATGTTTCGACTATTGTGATAAAAATACGTGAGTTTGATACGACCTTCAAGAAAATAACCTACTCTCGCTTTAAAGGCCGGCAACGCAAACGCACTTGCGACACGTGTGATGTTGTGAGTGTCCATGGACGGAGCTAATCGCTTACTATCAGGTCAGGTGATTCGTCTGCTCGTTTGCTACCCTTTTCTATTGTATTGTTATTGTATTGAGTTAGTTTTCATGTATTTATTGTACTTATGTGGTTTTGTTTTGGTTTGTGGTAGCGACATCAAACAAAGAGTGTGACTGCAAACCAACCTTCCAGTTTTGTGCCAAAGATTACAAGACATACAACAGCAGGTGCGAATTTCAGTGCATTCATAATACTACCCGGTGGTTTGACTGGTGGGTATTGTACCATGGACCGTGCGACTACAAGGGAAATGAGGGCCATGAGTCTGTGACTAAAAAAAGGACTACTACTACTAAAGGTATTTCAATTTTCAAACAAGCCAGTAAGCTTTGCGCAAGAGTGCTGTGACAATATCTCGTCGTCGAGAAAGACACCACATATAAAATCATTTTGTAACTGTTCGGATTAGACAATAACAGTTGCCTTTCTCGACCACGAGATACTAATATCGCTTCCCTATTGTGCGAGGTCTACTGGAAATATAAGCAAGTTTATGATAATAATACCTAATAGTGAACCATCGGGAACCTGTGAGTTGCGCCGGCGCCGTGTGTGGATAACTTTTGCCTGTAATAAAGAAATTATTGATTGATTGATTGATTAGATTTTCATATAACATATCTGGCTTATTGAGGTGTAGCTGGCCTTCCCGGTCGGCACATTTTGTTCACGCAGGCAATTCCAACCTATTATTACTCAGCTGAAAAAATTGTTAAGATTGAGGCTGATGTAGCCTTATGTACTAAAATTAGCTTAATGTACACGCGGCTGACACGGTCACGGCATATACGGTCACGTATAAATTCTGAACTTCTGTCCGACGCATGAGGATCAAAACCGTTGCCATGTTTTAAAGCTGACCGTACATCTCATAGGTCTCGGTCGGCCTGACACTTCAATCCCGCCGCCCACAGCGAAGATACCATACAGACTTCAGATGGCCTACCACGAACATCAAAAATTGGCATTGACGAAATAACCACTTTAATCGCTCGACTATGCAAGTGTGACTGAGAGGAAGATACAAATTTTCGATCGTTCGATTTTAGTAGTAGTAGCCGTAGTAGGCCAGTTCTGCACGCCGCAGGCGGCGGGTCAGAACTAAATAATGCAAACTTGGTTATTTTTGACATTCAATTGCAACGGTTCAAACTCACGTATTTTTATCACAATATGTGACATGTTTCGACTATTGTGATAAAAATACGTGAGTTTGATACGACCTTCAAGAAAATAACCTACTCTCGCTTTAAAGGCCGGCAACGCAAACGCACTTGCGACACGTGTGATGTTGTGAGTGTCCATGGACGGAGCTAATCGCTTACTATCAGGTCAGGTTATTCGTCTGCTCGTTTGCTACCCTTTTCTATTGTATTGTTATTGTATTGAGTTAGTTTTCATGTATTTATTGTACTTATGTGGTTTTGTTTTGGTTTGTGGTAGCGACATCAAACAAAGAGTGTGACTGCAAACCAACCTTCCAGTTTTGTGCCAAAGATTACAAGACATACAACAGCAGGTGCGAATTTCAGTGCATTCATAATACTACCCGGTGGTTTGACTGGTGGGTATTGTACCATGGACCGTGCGACTACAAGGGAAATGAGGGCCATGAGTCTGTGACTAAAAAAAGGACTACTACTACTAAAGGTATTTCAATTTTAAACAAGCCAGTAAGCTTTGCGCAAGAGTGCTGTGACAATATCTCGTCGTCGAGAAAGACACCACATATAAAATCATTTTGTAACTGTTCGGATTAGACAATAACAGTTGCCTTTCTCGACCACGAGATACTAATATCGCTTCCCTATTGTGCGAGGTCTACTGGAAATATAAGCAAGTTTATGATAATAATACCTAATAGTGAACCATCGGGAACCTGTGAGTTGCGCCGGCGCCGTGTGTGGATAACTTTTGCCTGTAATAAAGAAATTATTGATTGATTGATTGATTAGATTTTCATATAACATATCTGGCTTATTGAGGTGTAGCTGGCCTTCCCGGTCGGCACATTTTGTTCACGCAGGCAATTCCAACCTATTATTACTCAGCTGAAAAAATTGTTAAGATTGAGGCTGATGTAGCCTTATGTACTAAAATTAGCTTAATGTACACGCGGCTGACACGGTCACGGCATATACGGTCACGTATAAATTCTGAACTTCTGTCCGACGCATGAGGATCAAAACCGTTGCCATGTTTTAAAGCTGACCGTACATCTCATAGGTCTCGGTCGGCCTGACACTTCAATCCCGCCGCCCACAGCGAAGATACCATACAGACTTCAGATGGCCTACCACGAACATCAAAAATTGGCATTGACGAAATAACCACTTTAATCGCTCGACTATGCAAGTGTGACTGAGAGGAAGATACAAATTTTCGATCGTTCGATTTTAGTAGTAGTAGCCGTAGTAGGCCAGTTCTGCACGCCGCAGGCGGCGGGTCAGAACTAAATAATGCAAACTTGGTTATTTTTGACATTCAATTGCAACGGTTCAAACTCACGTATTTTTATCACAATATGTGACATGTTTCGACTATTGTGATAAAAATACGTGAGTTTGATACGACCTTCAAGAAAATAACCTACTCTCGCTTTAAAGGCCGGCAACGCAAACGCACTTGCGACACCTGTGATGTTGTGAGTGTCCATGGACGGAGCTAATCGCTTACTATCAGGTCAGGTGATTCGTCTGCTCGTTTGCTACCCTTTTCTATTGTATTGTTATTGTATTGAGTTAGTTTTCATGTATTTATTGTACTTATGTGGTTTTGTTTTGGTTTGTGGTAGCGACATCAAACAAAGAGTGTGACTGCAAACCAACCATCCAGTTTTGTGCCAAGGATTACAAGACATACAACAGCATCTGCGAATTTCAGTGCATTCATAATACTACCCGGTGGTTTAACTGGTGGGTATTGTACCATGGACCGTGCAACTACAAGGGAAATGAGAGCCATGAGTCTGTGACTGAAAAAAGGACTACTACTACTAAAGGTATTTCAATTTTCAAACAAGCCAGTAAGCTTTGCGCAAGAGTGCTGTGACAATATCTCGTCGTCGAGAAAGACACCACATATAAAATCATTTTGTAACTGTTCGGATTAGACAATAACAATTGCCTTTCTTGACCACGAGATACTGTCGCGGCCCTAT
This sequence comes from Lathronympha strigana, assembly GCA_949128165.1. Taxonomy (NCBI): domain Eukaryota; kingdom Metazoa; phylum Arthropoda; class Insecta; order Lepidoptera; family Tortricidae; genus Lathronympha; species Lathronympha strigana. The sequence continues at coordinate 3,313,568 of OX421903.1, forward strand.
TGTGCGAGGTCTACTGGAAATATATGATAATGATTGATACCTAATAGTGAACCATCGGGAACCTGTGAGTTGCGCCGGCGCCGTGTGTGGACAACTTTTGCCTGTAATAAATAAATTATTGATTGATTGATTGATTAGATTTTCATATAACATATTGAGGAAGCTTATTGAGATGTAGCTGGCCTTCCCGGTCGGCACATTTTGTTCACGCAGGAAATTCCAACGTATTATTACTCAGCGCAAAATTCTTAAGATTGAGGCTGATGTAGCCCTTAAATATGTACTAAAATTAGCTTAATATACTATAGCGTTCAGAATTGCATGGTAAATTTATGAATGAATTCATTCATAAAGTGCCCATGCATGCTGCGTGTGTACACGCAGCTGACACGGTCACGGCATATACGGTCAAGTATAATTTCTGAACTTCTGTCCGACGCATGAGGATCAAAATCGTTGACATGTTTTAGAGCTGACCGTACATCTCATAGGTCTCGGTCGATCTGACACTTCAAACCCGCCGCCCACCCACAGCGAAGATACCATACAATACAGACTTCAGAGGGCCTACCACGAACATCGAAAATTTGCATTGACGGAATATGGAACCACTTTATCGCTCGACTATGCAAGTGTGACTGAGAGGAAGATGCACATTTTCGATCGTTCGATTTTCGTAGTAATAGGCCAGTTCTGCACGCCAGCGGTTCAATCTCACGTATTTTTATCACAATGGGTGACATGTTTCGACTATTGTGTTAAAAATACGTGAGTTTGAACCGTTGCAATTTAATGCCAATATGACTCACGATAGTTTAAATTATATGATTATATTTGTATTGGTATAAGTGGTTATAACCGGTTATCTCATACTTATAACAACCGGTTTTTCATTCCTTAGAACGACCGGAGGCCTGATATCTCTTGTTATTATTTGCCACACCTACGAGTATACCCAAAGCCAAAATAGGTTTTAATTTTAAGTTTTTATTTATTTCAGCGAAATTTGGATTGTGCGGTTGCAAAAATGACTTCGTGTTTTGTGGAAAGGACTATATCACGTACCATAGCGAATGCGAGTTCAAATGCACACACCCCCACACCAGATTTGATAAACGGTTTATAGAATATGAGGGGCCTTGCATATTCAGAATGGAACTGTGGTAGTGACATTAAAAAAATGAAGTGGGTGGTCCTTTTTTCTTGCCTAAAAATTTCACCTTAACCCAACGTGCTTAATCACCAATGATTAATCACCGCGTCACCAAAGTGTTATATTGAAGTTGAACTTTATATTTGTGTTTAGGTCTATCAGGTCTATGTCGATGTGATCTGTGACGGATTAATCGGTCGTTAGCATCTGCGGATATATCCGCCATTGGCGTCAAAATGAGGATTGACCATAAATGGTTTCTGTGAAGTTAAACGTGGTCGCCGTCTTACCTCTTTTTTATTGTGATTTTCTGGTCAACACAGGAGTTCACAGGTTTTGGCAATAAATCAGATCCCATCAAAAACATTAAATGTAAAAAAACACATGTGTCGCTCCGCAGTTTTTACTCGTATGCTGCAAAAAGGTTTTGTGATGTAATATTCCAACAAGTCGATTCGGAATTAGTTTTCACATTTAATTACATATCAAATTTTTTTTGCAGCATAAAAACTGCGGAGTGAGACTAATGTGATTTTACATGTTTTTGATGGGATATCATCTCTTTTTGTAGGCAGACCTTCTTTATTATAAGAACATGCATCCGATATTTATTCTGACATCGTAGTGTATTTATTTTACCTACATGTATTGAAAAAAGTCGTTCGATACACGTGCGGATGTTGTCTATTACTCGTTCTGAGTATTGCCAGGAGCCGTATTGCCATGAGCCGTATTGCCATTGCAAAATACCTCGGGACTCGTACAGTAATTACTTACTTTCCGCACTGGCATCAAAATGTAGTATCGATGTTTCGACGTAGTTCGGAATTTCTGGATAACTGCGGCTTGTATATAAGCGAATTGGATTGGATTGCGCGAAGTTCAATCTGCTTGCTAGCGAAGATTACAGGGAGAATTCTCATTCTCTTAGTCATCATTCAACCCTGTGATAATGAATGAATATTAAGATCTATGCGACTGAATGATAACAATTTGACCACAGACAGTGGCTTATATTGTTGCAAAACTTGCAAATAACGTAACATACCATCATGATTGCTAAAGTGTTGAACATATATGGCAGGAACATGCCACACACGGTAATTTCATTTGCACGAGACGGAGCTTGCCTATTTCATTCAATAGCGTACGAGTACATCGTATATGGGACTGTGGCTACGGAGATTCGGGAAAAAAGATTGTGGACCCATGCCCCGAATGGTGATGGTGATAAATAAGTCATAATTATAAGAGTGCCGAATCTTATTTATTACACTGAAATTAGGGAGCGCCATAAAAATAAATAAATAAATAAATAAATATTGTGGGACAATCTTACACAAATCGACCTAGTCCCACGGTAAGCTCAATAAGGCTTGTTGACCCGGGACCTCCTGCTTCGTAGGCAGGGTCACTACCAACTAGGCTAGGAGGCCGTTAAAGGCCATACTTTGGTAGTAATTGCTAAATACTTAGTTGCCGCCAGTTAGGTGTTTAATTTATAATTACGTTTCTGCTACTAAACCAGAAGGTTATCTGAAAGAGACGTGTCGCTTTTTAGCAATAAGACCGCCTGTTGCTAACATCTTCTTAGTAATATTCTCTGTATTGTTTACTTTTAGAGGAGTGCGATAAAGATTATTAATATTGTAACGTATATATATAAGTATTTGTATTTATATTGTATAAGTATATTTATATTGTAATGTATACACGTTAGTTGCTGATAAAACATTTCGTATGAAGAATGAACGATGATGAATGAATGATGTATTCATCGCGTACCACTTTCAATTAAAAGTCTCTAATTTTACGGCTAAAGGTTTTTTTTTTGTTTTAACGGCCTCCTAGCCTAGTAGATATAGTGACCCTACTCCTACGAAGCAAGAGGTCCCGGGTTCGAATCCTGGCCAGGGCATTGATTTGTGTGTTTATCACGAATGTTTTAACAATTTATATGTATCTATGTATTATATACGAGTATATATCGTTGTCTACTGTCTAGTACCCACAACATAAGCTTTATTGGGCTTACCGTGGGTGGGACTAGGTCGATTTCTGTAAGATGTTCCCACATTATTTATTGAGTTGAACTTGTTAATTATGTGTTCTTTATGTTTATTTCGATCTCCATTTTATAAAAATAAAACTTTAGAATATAATTTCTTGTGTTTATTTTGAATAGACCGTAGTCTATGGACGCCTGCAACTCCAGGGGTGTTACATGCGCGTTGCCGACCCTTTAAAAACTTTAACACTCCTTTTTGAAGAACCCCATACTGTAGTCCTCAGGGACCGGACAACCCTTTCCTCGCTAAAAGCCTTTCAAACGGCGTCCCTTTAAAACGACTTACCCAAAATAAGACTTAGCCGTTCGAACAGCTAGCCCATACATTTGACTAGCCCTTACCAAAATACTGACCGAACAATAAAGCTAGCCCTTTGCAATTGCTTACCGCTAACCTATACGTCTTGTTACCCTTATATAAGGGTTACCCTTATAATTAAGCGCTTTTTATAAAGCTTTCCCTTTGGCAATTTCATTCTTTATGAGGATGCCGCCAAACAGCGGCAGCCAATCAGCATCAGTTATTGAGTATCTGCTCTAAGTAGGTAACTATTTCGTTCGGTGTAGCACATTTTTGGTTTACATTTACATTCGCTGTTTTTCTTCCAACTCGTATGTCGTCCGTCGCGCTACTCGCGCTGTTTGAATGTTTTTAATCGACTTCGAGAATTCGACGGAGACGGTTATGTACCTATTCATCTGTTTGTATATTCAACCGACTTCAATATTCCTAAAGGAGGAGGTTCTCAATTCGGCTGAATTTTTATTATTATTATATTTATTTTTTTAATGGATGTTACCTCAGAACTCCCTCATTACTGAACCGATTTAAATTTTTTTTTAGTTTCTTAAAGTAGATGGTTCCAGGTTGGTTCCGTTTTTTTCAAAATCCATTTCTGATGATGGGATCCATGAGGAACTGAGGGAACTCCTCAAATTTGAAAGGTACATGCATAGTCATTTGGGTATTTTCTTGAGAACCTCGAGCATTTCTTTACAAAACCTACCAGTTTGGTGGAGCAAACCTGATGATGACGACCACGGATGTCAAAGAGGAACTGCTCTATAATTCGCGGGCCCCAGCTGTATCATTCATCTTTTGTTTGTTACGAAATGCCTTCAAGGTAGTCCTATTTGATTTTAATTATATTTGGATGATCCATCATCATGAGGAATTAATGGAGCTGATGCTGAACCCTGGCAGTACCTCATGGAACTCAGGTTTGGTAAAACTTACGAGAGTTCTGTTTTCGTCATTCAACTCGTATTAACGATCAATTAGGGGAACAGTTCTCAAGATGGAGCTGATGCTGAACCCTGGCAGTACCTAGTGGAACTCAGGTTTGGTGCAACATAGGCGAGTGCTGTTTTCATGATTCGATTCATATTAACGAGCCATTCAGAGGGCAGTTCACAAGATGGAGCTGATGCTGAACCCTGGCAGTACCAAGTGGAACACAGGTTTGGTGCAACATAGGCGACTGCTGTTCTCATGATTTGATTCGTGTTAACGAGCAATTAGGAGAGCAGTTCACAAGATGGAGCTGATGCTAAACCCTGGCAGTACCTAATGGAACTCAGGTTTGGTGAAACATACGCGTGTGCTGTTTTCGTTAATCGACTCATGTTAACGAGCAATTAGGAGAGCAGTTCACAAGATGGAGCTGATGCTGAACCCTGGTAGTAATAAGTTTTAAATACGATTTGAGAAAAATTAAACAAAATAAAAACATAAATTAGCAATAATTCGCTTACTTTAACTTATACCGGGAAGTCCAATTGAAGTCGGTTTATTTTTCTTTAAAATTATTTTTTAAATGTATGTTCACCGATTACTCCTAGCTCCATCGTCCGATTAAGGTGTTGTTTTTTACGAAAGGTTACCTCCAATTTAATTAAGGGAACTCCTCAATTTTAAAATGCACATGTATGATGATTACGGTGGGTCCATATTGGGTGGCATACATTTTTAAGTCATATCGTTGCTGCGCATAACCACTTGTTTCATAATCATCATTGCGCATACAATTAGAAAGTCATATTATTTTGTGTCATACATTTTTAGTCATAAAAATTTTGATCATACTCAGTAGTGGTCATATATTTTTTACGCATATAAATTTAAATTGTAATAAATTAAATGTCATAACCACTAAGAGCATAATTTTTGTCAATAACTATAACGTTAACTCGCATAACGATTTGCAGTTTGTATCTGTGGGGGTCGCAGTTCTAACCTAACCTAATCCACTTGTCTGGTTACAGCTTTGTATTTTTTATGAATAAAATATGTTATGAGCCTTAAATATATGCCCACTTTTCTGGTAACAGGTTGGGACTATAGGGCGCTAACCTAACCCACTTTTCTGGTAACATTTTGTATCTGTGGGGGTCACAGTTCTAACCTAACTTAATCCACTTTTCTGGTAACAGTTCATGTCTGAGGGGATCGCAGTTCTAACCTAACCTAACCCACTTTTCTGGTTACAGTTTGTATCTGTGGGGGTCACAGTTCTGAGAGCGTTGCAGTTCTAACTTAACCTAATCCACTTTTCTGGTAACAGTTCATGTCTGTGGGGATCGCAGTTCAAACCTTTTTTTTGATTTGATGAGTTCAAACCTAACCTAACCCACTTTTCTGGTTACAGTTCGCATCTGTGGGGGTCACAGTTCTAACCTAACCTAACCCACTTTTCTGGTAACAGTTTATGTCTGTGAGGGTCGCGGTTCCAACCTAACCTGACTCACTTTCCTGGTAACAGTTTGTGTCTGTGGGGGTCGCAGTTCTAACCTAACCTAACCCACTTGTCTGGTTACAGCTTTGTATTTTTTATGAATAAAATATGTTATGAGTCTTAAATATATGACTTTAAATTTTTATGAAATATTAATAAGATGCGTTGCAATACTTATAACTAAAGACAATTATGGTCATCAAACATATGATTAAAAATATGATGCCAAATAAAAGTATAATTATAAAAAATATGCTTTAGATCATTTATGACAAAAAACGAGGTATGCTCAAAAATAATTATGACAAAAAATAATTATGACAAACGAATATGTGCGAAAAGTGTTATGACAGTCAAAAATATGACAATAGTTTGTATGCGCTCAGAGGGAGACCCGATTACGGTGTTTTCTTAAATAAATGAAGGAATTTCATGCGAAAACCATAAATAGGTAAGGTAGACCTGATGATGAAGACCAGGGATGACAAGTGTAACTTAGGATACATTAGCCGATAATTCCGAGCTCCGTCGTCCAATTCGAGCAATTATTTTTATGTGAGAAAAGAGTCACCTCCAAATTGGTCTGGTAGCAATTCGGTGCTGATCTGATAATGAGGTTAATGAGGAATTAAAGGAACTCCTTAACTTTCAAAGGCACATTTATAGTGATTTTGGTATTTTCTTAAGTAAATGAAGCAATTTCTTGCGAAAACCATAAATTTGGCCAGGTAGACCCGATGATGGAGACCAGGGATGACATGTGGAACTTCAGATACATAAGACGATAATTCCGAGTTCCCTCGTCCAATTTGAGCAATCTTTTTTTAGTCGAAAAGAATTGCCTCCTAGATGGCCCATGTAGGATATTGGTGCTGATCTGATGATGGAATCCATGAGGAATTTAGGAAACACCTCAATATTCAAAGGCAAATTAGCAATTTTGGTGTTTTGTTAAGTAACATAAGCATTTCCTTCCGGAAAACTATAAATTTGGTGCAATATACCTGATGATGAAGACCAGGGGTGGTATGTGGGACTTTACATAGGTACTTAAGCTGATAATTCCGAACTCCGCCGTCTGATTTGACTATTTTTTTCTGTTTATTAGTAGTACTGCGTTACTCATACTAGTACTTACCAACTAAAATAGAAAGATTAAACTTTTTAACAATAAATTAAAACCGACTTCAAAAAATTAAAAATAAAATGTATTAATTTTTATTTGCTGTAAGGTTTGGAAAGGATGAGTAAGCAAATACATGAAGGTGGTCTATCGACTGATACGTTTGAAGTCGGTGCCAAGCAAAATAAACACACTTCTGGCAATAATAAAACTCAGCGTTCTCTCTGAAAAATAATAAATATGATATGATGACGTTAATGCCATGCATGCCTACATAAAATGTTGTCAATGTTGTTCCACTTTGCCATCCCTGGTCTTCATCATCAGGTCCATTCCGCCAAATTGATGGTTTTCGTAAATATATGCTCGAGTGTCTTAAGAAAACAGCCAAATAATCATGCATGTGCCTTTCAAATTTGAGGAGTTCCATCAGTTCCTCATGGATCCCATCATCAGAAATAAATTTTGGCTAAGCTGGAACCATCTACATTCAGATAAAATAAGAATTTTTAAAATCGGTTCAGTATTGACGGAGTTCTGAGGTAACAAACATCTAAAAATAACACACAAGAATTGAGAAACACCTCCTATTTGAAATTTAAAAGTCGGTTGAAAATTAAACCTTATTTCATCTATTGCGGCTTCTACCACTCGGAAGCGGGCGAACATCAAAGAGTGCCGCCGCTGACTACGATCGCTTGCTATCATGTACGAATAAATGTGCGTTTTATGCACAAGGTAGACGGTTTAAATTAGCACGCCTTTACTATAAGGGTAGCCCTTTATAAGGCTAACCAATATGCAAGGTATTGGTGAGCGAGTCATAAGGGTTTCATAAGGGTATTGGGATATTGATTACTCATAAGGGATACCGCTAAGATAAGGGCTTTAAAAGCAATATGAAAGGGTTTTGTCGCGTAAGGGTATGGTGAGTTAAGCCTTATTAAAAACCCATACAAAACCCTTTATAAGGGATAGCGGGCCGATCCCTGGTAGTCCTTTGGGAAAATAGCGGCAAGGAGCTCATTCCACAGCCGGAGCGTCCGCGGGAGGAAGTTCCTCTTAAACCGCACGGTACGAGACCATTTAGGCTCCAGAGTATGCGGATGAACACCCTGCCGACGGCGAGCGGTGCGGTGGTAGAATGCAGCCGTTGGCATCATATCAAACAATTCCTCAGAGCATAATCCATTGTACAAGCGATATAATACACATAAGGAGGCTAAGTCTCTCCGCTCGTGAGTTTGGGATCGTTGACAATTCGGATCGAGTCAAAAGACGATCGGCACGTCTTTGGATCGAGTCAAAAGGCCCCAGCTGGTATCCAGGTGCTCCCGCCCAAAGATGGCAGCAATACTCCATATGGGGCCTGACTTGAGACTTGTATAATAACAGTCTTTGCCCCGGAGAGAAGTATTGCTTAGCTCTATTGAGCACACCGATGCAGCCGAAGCACCGATGACTTGAGAAAGGTAGCTGGTAGTGGTTGGATGAGGGTCACGAAGGACCATACTTTGTGGCGCACCCTTGGGGAGGCCTACGTCCAGCAGTGGACTGCAATGCAGCACAGTGAGATATCAGAGAGAGCACTCTCGATGTCTGTCACAAGCTTTTCACGACTCTAACACAACGGGACGAGGGATGTTAGCACGGCCCGTGTAATGGGCACCCCCAGTACTGTCTGCATAACAATAAATATCGGCAATGGACAACATGTCATGGACATGCAGCATAAACAGCGTTGGGGAAAGCACAGAGCCTTGTGGGACACCAGCATTTATGTCCATGCTATCGGGGCAACTTCCGTCGACAACGGCTCGTATGCATCTGCCGGACAAAAAGCTGGCAATCCATTTGCATAATCCCCCGGACAGTCCGTAAGATGGTTACTTCGATAGAAGACCCCCATGCCAAACCCGATCGAACGCCTTCGCTATATCCAGGCTGACTGCCAATGCCTCACCTTGACTCTTAATAGCCACGTAGTGGTAGAAAGGTAGAATTTAATCATTGAAACAACGACACGGTTTGAGTAGGCACTTTTACCGCTAATGTTTAAATGAATAATGCTTTATTTGATATTTCATGTCGACATCGATTTAATATGAATAAAACTTCAAACTGAACTTCAGAACTTCAGACGCCACAAATGATTTGTGACGTTCTCAGGCTAAAGGTTTGTCGGTTGTTGATAAGGTTGATTTTTAAGTGATTATTTATGACAATATAATGAGCCTTATCGATAACTGACAATGTGGTACCTTGGGTAGAGACTAGAGAGTGCAAACCTGTTTTATTAGTATTAAATTTCGGTTAATCACCGCATTTTAACCGGTTTTCCCACATAATTATGAACCGGTTTCCACACCCTAGCAGACACATTCTCTCGTGACGTTTTATAGAAAAAATACATGTTATGCTACCAAATGCAGTTTATTGAATGAACCTTCACGCATTCCAAGAAGTGACAAGAATGACGTGTTGCTTTAAATAGTAACGGGTAAAAGGTTAACCCCTCAAATCTTTGCATGGTCCGTAGTTGACGACATGCCAGCCAACCACATGACCATTTTTGCAATTGAACTCGCATATGCTCCAATATGTCTTATGATCGAAACTGGAGCAAAATTGACGTTCCGGTTTGCACCCGCATAATTTATCTATCTGATCTACCCCATCTGATCGGACGTTCCACCATGGTGGAACATCTGCTGCAGCCGCAAGCTTTAGCAGGGCCACTGGAACAACAAGGTATAACTTGAAAACAAGTAACACGTTAAGTTTAAAAAAAAAAACATATCATTAGCCTAATATTGTCTTCTGCTACCGCAATTGTTATTCATTGAAATTATCACTTTAGAACGGATTAATCGCGTTTATTAACACCACGACCCTACGTTTCGAGCCCTTTACAGCACTCGTTTTCACAGGGTTAAGATGATGACTGAGAGAATGAGAATTCTCCCCCGTCAATCAACAAAGTTACTTGTGCAAACTACCTACATACAAAAATTTAAAAAATAATTAAGAACAAAAACAAAGGTTGCTCTACAATGCCCAGAGGGGCTTATAAAGCAAGTAATACATTGCCTGAAGGGCATCTAATAATTAAAATTAAAAATTATAAAAACCCTGTGAGGATTTACGTACAACTTACGAACGCTTCCCTAACTGGCTTATGGGGCAGAAAGAAGCGACAAGACCCAAGAGATCTTAACCCTGTGAAAACGAGTGCTGTAAAGGGCTCGAAACGTAGGGTGTTAATAAACGCGTTTAATCCGTTCTAAAGTGTTTAATTTCAATATATCATTAGCCCTCAATAATACGTTCAAAAACCGCATATTAAGGACCCCATAATAATAAACTGTTTTTGTTACAACAAATTTCTTATCTATGAAAATGTTATTATACTTATTATAGCTTAATAATATGATCGATTTCAATTATATAATTTTTTCCTCAAATTTCGAACACATCTGACACAAGGAAATTTGATTTGAACTCTATTCTAATATCAGTCGAGATGACGTTTAGTTTGAAAGGAATTGTCAATTGCATACGACGCACGCAAGTCGCACGTTATTTTCATATCGAACGATATGAAAATTGGGGCCAAGTAACCTCGGAATTTTTAAAATATGAATGTCAAAACTTGGATGTTAAAAGTTTTCACTCCTGAAAGTCTTAATGGCGGTCGATATTCGATATATATGCGCTTTGAACGCATCATGGAGAGCTCATGACGTGTGTGTAGATATATAAAGCAGTGTATATAATTGTAAATTATAACCTAGGCATTAAAAAGCTCGTGTGATGTTATTATTAAACTCACACTCGAGTTTTAATACCTTTCATGATATGTATACAGGTACTAGACGACGATACATATAATTGATATATACATATATCGAGGGGTAAGCGGTCAAACCCGATAAGTTGAGATAATTTTTAATTGAAATAAAAATTTTAAAACATTTGCTTTAATTTCTTACAACAAATAAACAAGAAATATAACATAACCAACTACAAAAAAATATATATAGTACGCTCAATCTCGTCCAGTGTCAATACCGCATCCATTATCCGTCAAGTTTAGCATACGTTAATGTTACCGTAGCTCCTTATCGCTGCGCGCCCGGTGATGCGCCGACGCACAGCAACAGAACTAGTTTGTAAGTGTTTGCATGCCGATTGTTTACTTACCCTCACATTTTTTTTTGTAATAAACCTTGTAATTGTATGCACTGTACGTTTAACTCAAATATTTTTCTAGTTTTAAGATGTTCTCATGTAAGTGAATTTGTAATTCTTATGAGAATAAAGATTCTTTAACCGTAAATAACAACGTTGCGTAAATTGCACATAGTTCGAATTTCAAAAACCGGTTTGCTCGACTTACCGGATTTGACCGCTCAGCCCTCGATATATACTTTTACATAGAAAACATCCATAACTCAGGAACAAATATTCGTGATATAAACACAAATAAATGCCCTGACCAGGATTCGAACCCGGGACCTCCTGCGTCATAGGCAGGGTAAATACCAACTAGGCTAGGAGGCCGTTAAAAGCAATCGAGAGATAGGTACCTCTCACAATGTCAGCTGAGTAGTGGATAGCCGATTAGCCGCGCAATGCGTTATTTTAAGCGCTTGGCGAAAATGGTAGGGCGGGGGCGCATAAGCGCATCTCGCTCCCCCAACCCCGAATCTATACTGCATTGCAATGCGCCTGCGCCTTCAAGGTCAGTGCTCATAACTCATGTATGGAAAATTACCTACCTAAGTTAAGACCAAAAACTTAGAAAAAAATCTTACCAAACAGCATCAACAGTGCTATGGTTTTCATGATTAACGGATTATGTCAGAGGAATGGCATACAAAAAAAATAACTTGCCTTTTATAGCAATGCGCGTGCCCGATGTAAATTACATTCATGGCCATTAAATGAGGCAGAAAATATAATAATTCAAATTACATTGTAAAAACAATTGCCTATAACATTATTAAGTTGTTTCAATCGATTCGATTTATACGATACAAATTGACCATTTTCGATATTAAGTAATACAAGATTAAAGGCAGTAGAGTATACCTAACCTACCTATGAGCTTACCAGGAGACCTTGCGATTCGGTAGTGTTTGCATCTTTCTCGTTCTTAACTGGTGGAGAGAGATACAAATACAAATACTATCGAATCGCGTGGTTACTAAGTGCGGTTACGTATGAGTTGTACGTAACTGGATTTCATAGCGACTGCGGCATTCGGGGATATGTCCGTCTCGCTCCTGCTAGAAATGGTAGGAGCGAGACGGACATACTTTCGCTCGTCGCTATCGAATTCAGGTGCGTACAACTCTTGGTAATCACACTACGTACATCCATACTTCCATAGCAGTATATAGGATGTTTGAATAGTGAAATGCTTTACGTCATACAATAATAAGTTAAAGGAAAATACGTTTTATGAATGGAGGCTCTCCTTATTTTTCAGTTCTTTACTTTTACTGATTTATCATTTACTGCACAAAACAAAATATGTACTATTGCGTTCAAAATTGCATGGACGGTTTATGAAATAATTCATTCATAAATTGCCCATGCACTTTTGAATGCTGGTAACTTTTTCTAGTCTAGTGATTACCTTAAGGATATCTCAAAAAGGCTTGTGGACGCTACCGGCGACCAGAGAGCTGGCAAGTGGCAGCTTCCTCGCCCAGCGTATTAGTATTGCAATACAGGCAGGAAACGCTGCCATTGTCTACGGTACCATGCTGCACGGGAATATTTATTTTAGCATGTACTTTACTTTTAAGGTAAAGATAATTTTGTTGTTATTATGACTAAATAATAATATCGCTAAGATTCATATTGAGGTTTTTGATCGGGTAAAAATTTGGACTTCCAGGAAATATGTAGAAATCTACCTAGATTATCTATCTTGTATCTCCCTATTTACTAGTACTTAGATAAAGAGTGTACCGTTAAAAAACTGGCAATTTCAAATAAAAAAATCGGGCTGAAATAGTTAGTTATCTATACTTAACTACTGGCTTGAAAAGATTAACCGGGAGGATCTAAATTAGCTTATATTTAATTTTTTTTGTCGCCTATGTATTTCAAGTGGTTAGGGCGTCTGCCGCGAAAACAGAAGGTCGCTGGTTCGATCCCAGCCCTGGGCAAAGTGGGCAATGGGGGCCTTGGACACTTTTTCGGTAGTATATGACATCTCTTTCAATTTATAGATTCTGATGAATTAGAAACCCCCTTTTTGCAAAACGAAGGTGAAACGCGAGTACCTACTTAGTGGATATTTTGGTTCATACTATTAATATTTTAACAACAAAATGCTTAACATGTTCTACATTTACTTCAATTTACGAGTAACTTCAACTACATAATATACCAGTTATCCATTATTGTACTTATTTATTATTTACGGTCAAGTGATTTATTATTAAAATTGAAATGTTGTATACTGTATTAACCATATGTCGAGAGTTGTAAAAATTGAATTGTTTTGTATGTTTTTATGTCGAATATTGTAGAGTAATTTGCGTATAATTTAAATATGTTACTATAAAAGACGGGTGATATTTTTGCGAGTCATTCTTGTACCAGTACTCTATATACCATGAAGCTTATAGCAGCCCTTTTTTTGTGTATGTATCTAAAGTATTACTTATTTTAAGATATTTTAGATTTATTAGTTTTTCTATTTCATTAGTATTTTCCTGGGCTGTAAAGCAGGTCATATACGTTCGGGAAATCCGTCAGATCTGGGGCTATACCACGAAAAACTAACGATTGCGGATTTGTACCTCCGTCTCTGTCACACGTGCATATTGGAGTGACAAAGAGGTTTTTCCGTCAATGTTCGTGGCAGGCGTGCTGAATAGCGGGTATAGTACGAATCCTTTAGGTGATTTTGCTATTCGCACCTTAATCCCTTAAGCAATGGCCTTTGTATAATTTTGTGCAACCGCTACTGCCACACGCCAGGGCAACAATATCGTTTATTTACGCACATATAATTAGGATTAAGGCTCGAACCGAAATAAGGACCTATCAATGACGTAATTCAAGACCAATATTAGGCATTAATGTAACTAGTACCTAGCTAAATTGACTTAAAACAACACGTTTTTACTTTTTGTAACTTAAGAGCGTTGGTGGAGTAGCGTGAGACTTTCAATCCGAAGGTCGGGGCTTCATCTCGGCTCCTACCAAGAAGTTACTCGGAATTTATACGAAATATAATTTGATATTTATTTATTTTCGTTTATCGTGGCGGGACGACTTGGATGCGTTTCAGCGGGATTGGTGGGATCTTGCCCAGCACAGGGAGGATTGGATAAGGAGAGGGGAGGCCTTTGCCCAGCAGTGGGACACAAAAACAGGCTATTAAAAAAAAAAAGAATTACCAACGCTTTTCGGTGAAGGAAAACGTCGTGAGGAAACCGGATTTAACCCAACCAAGCTATCGTTTAGGTACCTTCTGAGTTGAAAGGTACGCCTTCGCCAGATCTTGGCGGCAAAGGCGGATCCCAGTCTCCTCGAGCCGTGGCAATCGTGGCATATGCCGGAAAAACGTTACGAAGGCGAGATGAATGCTTATTTATTATTTTCCAGTGGCTCTGCTTGGGCTAGTCGCGGCTACTCCTATAATGCCACCTCCTTGCGAAGTGCTATGTAAACCGGACCACACGTTCTGCGCCAACGACCATCAAACATACACCAGCGTTTGCGAGTACGAGTGCGAACATCCCGGCGACCATGACTGGTATATATTGCACGATGGGCCGTGCTAGCCAGATGAATGAGGGAAGCATTCCTAACATTAAACGATTTGTGTTTGATTTGGGAAACAAAGTTTTTTAATTTATTTAACTCGTACCTATTTTAAGCTGACATGGTTAACTCGTACCTATTTTAAGCCGAGCAATATTGATAACGAGCTAGATTGGAATTTTGCTAAAGGCGATTACGCTTTATTGTATCGCTTGGTATCCAAAACATCCTGGCAAGAGGTGTTAAACGCTCAAAATATTGACCAGGCCGTCGATGCATTTTATAGCACTGTGTATGGCATTTTTGACAAAGCAGTACCCAGGAAAACACGGTCAAAAAAACGTGCTAGGCGATATCCGGTCTGGTTTAGCAGCGAAATAATAACAGGCATCAATCGCAAGGCTAAGCTACCAGGGATCGGAAAACGGTATTTTTGCCGTAACGGTATCGCTCCCTCTGCCATGAACGGAAAGGATTTCGTTTCTGTTCTCGGTTACCGGTAAAAGAACCGTTCAAATAAGATACCGGTTTTGCCCATTTTGTTAGAAATTCGTTCCTGTGGAACGAAATTAAACGGTTAAATTGAAAATTTCGAAACGAGATGGAACGTGTATTGCTGTCTCTTTTATACGACTACTCGTGAGTACGCAACCTGCTGTACTCGACTTAGAATATTTTATTCCGATCCTGCTGTTTGCTTGCAATTATTATCGTTAATTTATGTTTAGTCTAGTTAATATTTATAATCGTTTTTATCACCAAATGCGATGTTTTATTTAGTTTCATTAAACTGTGCCGTTGTCTGTTTGTAATCTGTAATGAAATCTTGATAGTTAAATTTAGCTCATCTCCCGGTTGGCAATGCAAACATGGTTGATTGGCAAAGAAAAAAAGTGTCCCAAGATTTGTTTTCCATTTCGCCACCATAATTTCATTGATTTAGTATGGCGGTAGCGTCAATGGAAAGTTTGAAATTTGTATGGACAATTTAGGACACTTTTTTTCTCCTACTAGGATTGAAAGAGCTCGTGATTCTGAATAGAAAACAATTAAAAAAATAATAATTCCAAAAATGGTTTTTGTATGTACAACAAAAAATAAAAACGCCCAAGAACTTCGTTATAAAACGAGAGTAACGAGACATAATTGGAGAACAATTTTTTTATCTCATCGTATGTAACTCATTCATCTAACTTGGATATTCAAAAATATACAGGGTGTTTTTTTATATCCTTTAAATTTGACAGGTTGCTTGTTACATTAATAGAAGCTGCGTTGTAGGTCGCTTATAGTCGAATCAAAAATAAAAAATTTTCGTTGTTCATACAAAGTAAATATTTTTTTTTTTAATAAGTGCGATTAGGCTGTTAGGTCCCAGGTTCAAATCCCAAGAACTTACTTTTATTTCTCTTTTTTTACACATTGTAGATAACTGAATAGTAAGATATTTAAACCTTTTGAGGTTTAAATATTGAAAAAGTATACGAACTGATTTTAGGTTTAGTTAAAAAATCATGAGTGTACTTTGGGGGTATGAATGAAATGACTAAGTCCATGGGTTTTTTTTTATTCTTCGTTTCTCGAGAACCTTTCCGCCCCAACGGCCATCGGTTCTACGTGCAATGTGCTCCGCCCACTGCCACTTAAGCTTAGCGATTCGGAGAGCTATATCGGTTACTTTGGTTCCGCTGCGGTCTCATTTCTGATACAATCTCGCAGTGGGACGTCTAGCATCGCCTCTCCATTACTCTTTGGGTGACTTTGAGCCTTCTTATGAGGCCCATTGTAAGCGACCACGTTTCAGTACCGAATTTCATCACTGGCAGCACACACTGATCGAAGACTCGTCTTCAGGCACTGCGGAATATTGGACGAAAAGATGACCCCTCCCTGTCGTACCTTCCCGAACGTTGCCCATCCGATTCGGATTCGACGATTAACCTCTTTCTCGAAATTGGGCCTACCTAACTGGACAGTTTGTCTTAGGTATATATAATCGCCTACAACTTCGAGTGTTAAGTTTCCGATTGTAACTGGAGTTGGTGCTACATGGGCATTTGACATAATTTTCGTCTTATCAATATTCATCTTAAGACCAATACGCTCGTAGGTCAACAAGCATCGTACACAAATCCTCCATGGTCTACGGAGGTACTCGCCGTTTACATTGATGTTTAGCCTTCTCGAGTCCAGAGTCTTGAAAACATCCTCAAGTGCAGCGGTAAACAGCTTAGGAGAGATGACTTTTCCCTGCCTGACTTCCCGCTGCAGCGGAATAGGCTTCGAGTTCTGGTCTTGGAGTCGGACTGACATAGTGGCGCTCTCGTACAAACCCTTCAACACTTCGATATAGCTACTGCTATACGCTATAGTAGACTACTGTCTACTTGGCACCGTTGGAGAGATTGTAGTACCGCCCAGGTTTCGATCGAATCCAGCTTCGTCCAGCTTTCTCGTAGTCCACAAACGCTAAACAGAGGGGCAGATTATATTCTTCGGTCTTCTGTATAACCTGACGAAGCATATGAATGTGGTCTACGGTACTAAAGCCTCTTCGGAAACCGGCTTGTTCGGGAGGCTGGAAGTCATCAAGCCTGCGTGCGAGACGATTCGTAATGACTCTTGAAAACAGCTTATAGACATGGCTCAGAAGTGAGATGGGTCGGCAGTTCTTCAGTAAGGCGTTGTCGCCTTTTTTGAAGAACAGTACTACCACACCTGCGCTCCATGCCTTTGGCGTTCTCTCTTCCAGTAAGACGAAGTTGAACAACTTCTGAAGGGCCGTAAGGATCGGTTTACCACCCGCCTTCAGAAGTTCGGCTGTAATTCCGTCTTCACCAGGCGCCTTGTTATTTTTGAGCTGTTTAAGAGCCATTCTAATCTCGTACAGGCTGTGATGTCCGGGATGTCTTCGGTATAGTGTCCGGTCAGTCTAGCTCCAGGGTCTTCCGCCAGACCAACTTCGGGTCTGCTAGTAGACGTGTATAGCTGTCCATAAAAGCTCTTTATCTCACTCAGGAGCTCAGGGTTGGATGTGACGATTCTACCATCTTCAGTTTTTAACTTAGCGAGCTGGCTTTGCCCAAAAGACAGAACAACTTACAAAAACTTTGGAGCCCTTATTTCGCTCAATGACCTCTTTAATACACTTAGTATTTAATTGGCGCATATCTCGAGTGAGGGATTTAGAGATCTACTTGTTGAGCCGCCGGTATAGAGTCGCATCAACTGAAGATTGTAGAACCATTTTACTCCTTTTATCGATGAGTCTTTTGAGTAGAGTCTGAGGGCCTTTTGGTCTTGTTTGTCCATTGGGTCTTAAAAAACTTAGACCCAGCGCTATGGACAGCTTCCACAAACCCGTCGCTGAATTCATCCACATCATCGCCTAAGCAATCGAAACGATTTTGGAGTTCCAGCTGACAGTTCTTGTGGTTTTGAGTTTGGAGTGCAGGACGGAGCGTAGACTTCATCAATCGAGAGCGTTCTAGCTTAGTAAATATATTCAATGTGCCTCTTACTAGGCGGTGATCGCTTCCAGTTTTGACCGTATTGATCACAGCAACATTATTGAATATATGTCTCTTCGTCGACATGATGAAGTCAATCTCGTTTTTAGTTGCACCGTCGGGACTCATCTAGGTTCATTTTCTGTGCTCGCGTTTCTTAAAGAAAAGTTCATCATGTAGAGTCCCTCCTTCTCCAAGAAACCAACCCAGTAAATGCCCCCGGTGGTTCCGAAGTCCAACCCCAAACTGCCCCACTCTCAGCTCGTCACCATCTCTCTTGCCTAGTTTCGCGTTGAAGTCCTCCATAACAACGGTACAGGTTCTGGAGCTATGCATAGCTTTTGAAGTATCCTCATACATAGCCTCCACCTCGTCATCGGAGTGTGCCCAAGTCGGCGCGTACACCTGTATGCCCTTCAACGAGTACCTCTCAGATACTCTGAGTATAAGGTACGCCACCCTAGTCGACACACTCTCGATTTTCACCACGTTGTTTACGAGGGACTTGTGGACGATGAACCCGACACCTCCTTGGGACTGTTGGTCGCCCTCCCGGAAATAAAGCAAATTGCCGGACTTAAGGATTATCGTATCCTCGCCCTCTCTTCGGACTTCTGACAACCCCACGACGTACCAACGCAACTTCCTTCTCAATCCTTCCTCCAGTTCCGCTAACTTTTCGTCGGTCAGCAGTGGACACGTGTTGTAAGTTGCCAGGGCCAGGAGTCGTCGGTGGTGTTAGCCGGATCTCTGCCGGAGATTCTTAGCACTACTGAACACCCCGTGACTTCAATTTAAGTGTTTTTACTTTTTTGTGTAACATCTATAGAAATCAAACTTTAGGCATATTGATAATTAGAGATCATCTAATTCATCTATGCAATACCATCAAATTTCATATAGCATATGAGGACGAATTATGGTGACTGATGAATAAGAATAAAGTTTTACTTTTACTCCATAGTAAATGTATGAAAACAGTTTTCTTTAATTTCTGGCTTTTTTGTACATTACCGAAAGTGACCCCAAAGAAACTGTTGATACTGGATAGAAATGGAATCGATTGACATAAAAAAATACATGTAAAAAAACTTTTTTCATTTTCATACAAATTGTATGGGGAAAGTATTTCTCGATTTATGGCTTTTCTAGCCGGAATTTTTTTTTGGTCCGATACAAGCTTTTGATCCTGGACAGGAATGGAATTGATTGGCATCAAAAAAACAGTTTGTCAAAAATGACCGTTTTCTCGCACCCTGTTTTTTTCCAAAATCTGTAAACGCCAATCTTCATTAATTTGAAATCAAAGGAAGGAATCCTAAGACCTATTTAGCCTAGCAACACGGGATCTGCTAGCTGCCCTCACTGACCCACAATTTATTTCCACCCTGTATAGATCATCTGTGTTTAACCGAACTTAAGAATTTTTTAGAAATCGAAATCGGTAAACCGTAAATGTAGTTCGAAAATCGCGCGCTAAAATTTGACAAAAATTATATGCATGTATAAAAAATTGAGACCCCTTAGATGATTCAGATTCAGATTTATTTATTTCATAATACAGATTACATTATAAATTGCAGGCAGATTGCAGGCAGATTTTTCCGAGTTTGTGTTATAAAACATGAAGCGTAGAATATTCCCTACATGATGGAAACTAAAATAGCACTATGCCCGCCGATCGACGAAACAGCTGCGCCGCCGCACGCAGACAGGATCGGCTGGGTTTAACCGTTATTATTTCGTTCGTGCGAACGTTAAAATTACGTTATCTGTACTTAACGGTAAGCACGAACATTTCGATTTCATTTTGTTCGTTCCATCAATTTACCGGTTAATTGTCGAACGAAATAAAGAAATGGAATTAGAACGATATTAACCGTTAAGCCAATACCGGTTCCGATCCCTGTAAGCTACATCGTGAATGGAAACGAACAGGTTGTGAGTCCACTTATAGCGAATTCTCAAAGCTACGAGCGGATATAAAACTTCGACTATCGGTTGCCTACGATGCCTATGTCAATGGCCTCCAGGCCAAAATTTGTCATGACCCTCGTGCTTTTTGGAAACACGTAGGGTCTTTAAAGTCAAAGGGTGGCTTTGAAGCTTGTGTTAATTATAACGGAGAAGAATATGTTGGTAGAGAAGCAGCTGAAGCTTTTGCAGATTACTTCGCGAGTGTGTTTCTACCTAATGCCCCTTTGCTTGATCATAACGCAGCCAATAACAAGGATGAATCAAAGTCGGCAAACTTTGTGCACATTAATTGCATTACCCCTCAGGATGTGGAAACTGCCATTAGGCGTTTGAAGCCACAGAGTTCTGTGGGCCCAGACAATATTCCTGCATATGTGGTTAAGGGATGCATAGATTTTCTTATCCTGCCTATTTATCACATAGTGAATTTGTCACTATCTACGGGAATATATCCTAGGAAGTGGAAACTTACGCGCGTCACTCCTATTCCTAAAACCAAAGATACCTCCCAGGTGGAAAACTACCGGCCCATAGCTATTATGTCTTGTTGTGCAAAGTTGTTTGAATCTATCCTGCAGAAGTTGATTTTGCCCCAAATTAGACCTTTTTTGTGCGACTCACAGCATGGCTTTAGATCAAAGCGGTCCGTCGAGACCAATCTTCTAACTCTTACAAGCTTTATTTCTGAGTACCTAGATAAAGGAAAACAGGTCGACGTTCTTTACTTTGATTTTAAAAAGGCGTTTGACCTGGTCGATAATGATATCTTGCTCAGTAAATTGGCGCACATTGGTTTCTCTCCTCGACTTCTTAAGTTATTTGCTAGCTATATGCAAAATAGGCAGCAATTTGTAAAGCATGGGTGTTTTGTATCTTCCGTCTATCCAACACGATCAGGCGTTAGTCAGGGCTCTATTCTTGGCCCGTTTTTATTTGGAGTCATGATTAATGATCTAGAATTAATGTTAAAGCATGCAAGATGCCTTCTTTATGCCGATGATCTAAAGCTGGTCTGCGGTATAGAATCAGTGGCAGATTGCGAGGCAATGCAGGCGGACATAGAGGCCGTGCTCAACTGGAGCACCATAAACAAACTCTTTTTTAATGTTTCTAAATGTTGCGTTTTGTCTTATACTAGGTCACTGAAACCGTTTCATGCCCAGTATATGCTGGGATCTGAAGTTATAACCCGCGTAGCTACAGTAAAGGACCTCGGTGTCATCTTTGATACTAAACTGACGTTTCGCGATCATATCGAGGCGCTAGCTGCAGATTGTTTTAAAAGGCTGGGATTCATTGTCAGAAATGCCCGTGACTTTACCAACCCAAAAGCAATTAAATTACTGTATACGGCCCTCGTTCGGAGTAAGCTGGAAACCGCTAGTTTAGTATGGAACCCAGCCGAGAGTACGTATGCGTTGCTTTTAGAAAAAGTACAAAAGGCATTCTTAAGATTTCTTTACAAAAACATGTACAAGTATTATCCATTTTTATATCCTACTAAATTCTTGTTAGGATGCCTCGATTTTAATTCTTTGCAAGTAAGGCGTAACCATAAGCTTCTGGTTATGGCTTGTAGTACTTTGCGGGGAGACTCTGACTGCCCTGACCTAGTGGCACAGATAGTGAGGCTCTCTATACCTTTTCTATCCAAGCAGGAGCTACGGCCTAGAAATCCCAACCTTCTTGCCACTCCCACAACGCGTACTGTAGCGCGCCAAAAGTTTCCCCTCGTTCGAGCTCTAAAATTTCTGAACGCGCTTCTGTTATGGGCGCCTGAAAGTGATTTGTTTGCGAGTCGATGGGCAAGTGTGTGTAGCGTCTGTCTGAAGTATTGCGAGATGATGGACGGCAGTGCTGTTTTATAAAACTGTATTTGTAAAGTGTTGTCTTTTGATACTCTAGTATCTAAGTCTGAATTGTACAGTTATTTGGTCTATTCTGTTATACTGTATAAATTATGTTTGAATAAATAAATAAAATAAAAAAATGGTCATTTTGCATTATAATTAATATTGAAACGGGATAGTTACCACGGTTTACTCCGTGAACATGACGCTTGCAACAGTATCGAAATATCGGGTGCTCAATAAAACAAACGGACATGGTAATTATCCCGTTGTAAATATTAATTATAACTCGTACCTACTTGAAATAATTAGATTTAAAAAAAATGTGGTGCTGGATGCGTATGTTGAGGATACCCTGGAGCGCCATGCGCACCAATGTATCGATTCTTTCATAGCTGCGAGTCCGAACCCGCCTCTTTACAATCTGCCAGCAGCGCTTATTGTCGCCACATTACGAGGAAAGGAGATGAAAGGCTTGAAACGCTGATCATTGTTGGACACACGGAAAGCAAATGAGCCCGGGGATGGTCGCCAACCAGATGGAACCATCAAGTGAAAGGCACATTTTCAACCAAGATTTGCTCGGTCGTTAGAGACGTGATGATCAGACACCGATGGAAGCAGATTATAAAACCTAGGTGCGGAGCATTCACATCTGCCCATGACCACGACCCTGTCATGAGGGAGTGACCGCAGAGAGAGAGAAAATATTTTTCTTGGGGTTTTCAGCATTAGAACATTATCATTTCGTAAGGGACTTTCTCTTGCAATGCCCCAGAGTCTATTGTAATTAAAACAAAATCTTTAAGAAATCGGTAATATACCTACATAAAATTTGATTATGGCGAAATGAAAACCTTTCTTATTCGACACTGTAACGAAGAATAGTTTTAATTCTGCATACGACATTTTTTATCACATGTGAGAACATTTTCTCTTACAAATCGTGTAATTTGCGTGTATGAGATTAGTTACGGAAATTGATATAAAAGACACACACATGATATTTGTGCGTCTAATTCTTTTACCAGTACTGGATCTAGCCATGAAGCATATAACAGCTCTACTTTTATGTAAGTTAAAGTATTATTATCAATAGAATCATTAGTAATCATTATTACGTTGATTTGTTTTTCCGTTCCGTTATTATTTGCCTAAACTTTAACCACTTTGTGTGCTTTTTTTGAACTAATACGTCAGGGTTTTGCAACCTTCATCTTCGTTATACCGTTAAATCCTATGAACGCTAGACGGCGAAGGAATATGCCGTACCCTGGACGCCAGGCGACCGCGATTATTTATGCGAATTTCAACCTTACGGAGTCCCCGTTATTGTATTGGCGAAGCTTTTGGCTATAGCTGTCATTGGCGTCCGTGACATGACTTTCTGATTAAGTCCACTGAAGACTATGGCGGTCAAAGGGTTAAATAGGTTACCATGTGTTAGATATCGAAATAACATATACACTCAACTGTTTGAAAACTAACATTCTCTCATCACATTTTCTTTCACCTGACAGTGACATTCGTATTTTCACCAGTATCAATGTGAGTACGTAAACAAAGATGGCGTCGATGTTCTCTTATTTGACATTTGTAGCCGTTTACGTTTTTTTTTCAGTAGCCCTGCTTGGGTTAGTCGCGGCTACTCCCTTAAGGCCACCTCCCGATTGCGAGTCGAAGTGTATCCCGGACCACACGTTCTGCGCTAACGACCATCACACTTACACCAGCACGTGTGACTTTCAGTGCAAAAATCCAAACGTGCACGGCTGGTGGATTTTGCACGACGGGCCGTGCTATCTACCGCCTAGAATATGAACACGTCAGGAGCCGGATGGTTTAACCTGGCATTCCTGACTTAGAAGAAATTACATTATACGATTACGCAAAACGTTTTTTTTTTTAATTTTTGTCGAATGGGGGTTTTAATTGGAAATATGACATAAAACTTAAAACCTATACGGATAATTTTTGAAGGAAGCGATATCTTTAATATACTCTGGAAAAATATTATGATGATTTCTTTGGGAACAATCTCACATAGATCGACCTAGACCTCTAAGCAAAGCTTGTATTAGGCGACAATATAGTTTAGCACATTAATGTCCTCCTTAGTTTCCATGGTATGACTGCTATTCTTGCATCATTCAGGGATGTGGCAGGAAATGCGGCTTCCTCCAGCATGACAAGCTTGCAAATAATGACGCCAAAGCGGCATCGGCGGATTTAATTGTTTTTACCAATATATCTGCGATTGCTAGCCGCCGTACACCCCGGAGATGTGCCCAAGGCAACATCATTTCACAGGCAGATAGAGTGGAAAGCAGACCAGCGCTCTAAACCTTGGGCAATATTCACGAGTTAGCGTGACTTGCAGAGCAAAGCGATGAGATTATGGTTGGATGGATGGTTTTGTGATTTAGGCGAAATCGGAAAGGAATACTGGGCAAGACTGCATTCAAAAGTTATTGTTAATAGTAAGTAGTTAAGCTTATGGTGAAGGTTACTCGGCAAAAAAAATGTTTGCGATCCTGTGTACCGTAGAAATAAAACAAAAATGCAGGGATTGACCTAAGCTAGTTAACAAATTGGCAGGCAAGCGCGGGTCGAGGCACGGTTGTCTAGGTGAATGTTAAATATAAAAGAAAACCTGGGGTTTCACTAGGAACAAATAGTAGTTTGGCTGAGGTATGAGGAAACAGTGACGATGCCCACGAATAAAGTCACGCTCAATCTGAAGCTTTACAGCTTTGAACCGGGTCATGCCACACCGACGGCGCCCTCCACCTAACCATCAAACGTCTTTTTGCTTTGTAAGTCATCCCAGGATCTAAGCGACTTTAAATTATTAGGTGTAGTGAATAACTTGAACACCTGAACTTCCCCATTCTACTCCTTAGGCTCCTCGTAAAAATGGGACCTCATAAACTACACTTTATAACTTCTTTTATTATTTTTGTACTGTATACTGATAATGCGCCGAGAATGAGCTTCAGCTGAAAGCCAGAGTATGATTTAATTCTTTACTGTATTATATTTGTGTTTTTAATTTTTTTTTGATGTCTATTTTCTGATGTGTGTGATCGTCACGAATAAATGATTCTTATTCTTAATAATATCCTGATGTAAGCTACATGATTTTCGGATTAGTTACGGAAATTACTATAAGAATCCATGGTAATTTTGCGTCTTGTTCTTGTAAGAGTACTCGATTAAGCATATAGCAGGGTGCCCTCTCTTTCGCATTAAATAGTTTGTCATAACAAGAATGGCATAACGTTAAATGACATAAATGTCATTATAATAATGCTACTTTTTGCATAATTACCAGTTTTTATTTTTATTTATTTTATTTTATTTTATTTTAATACATGGAAAACCAACAGCGCTACATGTGTATATATAAATAGTATAGAATTACAAAGCCAATTATAGGTTCTCACTTATAGAACTATACTAAATTAATAAAAAGTATTTGCCCAACTTAATTGCACAAATCCTACAGCACAAGAACAGTGGATGTAGGCATAAACCTAAGATGTATTATTCCACTAAACAATGGAAAGAAAAGAAAAAAAAAACCTTATCATATTTCTAATAGTGCACTATGCCCTGCCTTGCGCCCGATAAATCATCACCCATAAAGTATCTGACTAACTTATTCTTAATTGCTTGAATACCATCGCTATACATGTCAATGTCACAATGTGTCAATACATTATTTAAACTTATGCCTGCCCTGCATAGGAAGCTGTTTCTCCTATATCTAGTAGTAGCCTGGTAATTACTAATGGGACGAAAATGCCTTAGCCTCCTTGACGGAATATTAAAAGAGATTTTAGTTAGTAACTTGGGACAATCCACATTGCCTTTTATAATATTTAATAAATACATTATGTCTGCAATTTCACGGCGCATGACGAGCGGAATCAAGTGTTGTTTCTTGCATAGCTTTAGGTAGTTGCTAGAATTATAATTTACTCGCATTTTATAACAAAGAAACTTAATGAATTTTGACTGCAATCGCTCAACCCTATCGACATAGATTTGGTACTGGGGGTTCCATATCTGAGATGCGTACTCTAATTTGCTTCTCACGTAAGCACAATACAAGATTTTGAGAGTTTTGGGACGCGTGAAACAACCCGAACTACGCATTATAAAACCGAGTGCCCTGGATGCCCTACTGATTATACTATCTATGTGCTCACTAAAAATAAGTTTGGAGTCATGGACAACACCTAAGTCTCTTGTGCTCATTACTCGCTGCAGAATGCTACCTTTTAATGAATATGTGGTTAGAATGTTATTTACTTTACGAGAGAAGGTTACTGCGAAGCATTTAGAGGGGTTCAAATTTAATTTGTTTTTAATACAATAGTTGTCCAGCCTTCTTAGATCAGATTGTAGTGCACATGCATCATCTGGTGAGGAGATTTTCGCAAAAATTTTCATATCGTCAGCGAAACTAAGCAAGTTAGAAAACTGGAAGCAGGTACTTATATCGTTCACATAGATGTTAAACAGAAGCGGGCCCAATAAAGAGCCTTGAGGAACTCCACTTGGTATAGATACCCAGCTCGACATATAACTATTGATTACCACAGATTGAGACCGATTTTTTACATATGATTCGAACCATCTTAAAAGATCGCCTCTAATACCGATCAAGTAAAGCTTCGATATTAAAATATCATGATCAATTTGATCGAAAGCTTTACTATAATCTGTATAGATAACATCCACCTGGTGACCACTGTCCATTGACTCAGAGATAAAATCGTTAAATAAAGCCAGGTTAGACACTGTGGACCTACGTTGAACGAAACCATGCTGAGTATTATCTATAGCGTTTTTTAACACTGCCGAAATCTGCATGTGAACCACTCTTTCCAATACCTTGGCCAAGACACACAGCTTAGAAATCGGTCTGTAATTAGACACATCCGTTTTTGATCCTTTTTTAAGAACCGGAGTTATGAAAGCTGATTTCCAAATCGCGGGGACTGTACATTCCGCAAATGACCGACGGAACAGTAGCGTAATCGGTTTGGATAAAGCTTTGGCACAGTTTATATAAAATAAGGCTGGCACCTGGTCGGGGCCCGCCGATTTATTAGGATCGAGGCTTAACAGCAGTTTGGCAACCAACTCACCATCCACTGAAATATTGGATATATCACAGATTGAGTCAGGGTATTCTTGAGCGTTGCCACGACCATCCGAACCACAAGTGGTGGAAATTCCAGGATCCGAAAAGCTTGCTCTAAAATAATCAGAAAACGCATTACAGATGCCAAGCCCTGAATTTATAGTAATATCACCATAACGCATGCTACTGGGTACTCCAAAAGACTTGGAACGTGATTTTACAAAAGACCAAAAAAGCTTAGGATTTTTACTTATATTGTTTTCAATCATTTCGGTGTAATTTAAAAAGCATCGTTTTTCCATGCGCTTAACTCTTTCCCGCTGATACTCAAAAGCAAGCAAATCATATCTATTACCGTATAATTTGAACCTACGATGATACTTATATTTTTCTTTAATGGCCTTCTTTAGCGAGGACGAGTACCAGACTGGGTATGAGCTGCCGGTAATAAACTTATGAGGGACATATCTGTCTCTCAAGTATTTAAATTTAGAATAGAAATAATCAATACACTGATCAAATGTACGGCTTGAGAATTCGACATCCCAGTCTGTGTTCAGAATATCTATATTAATTAAGTCATAATTAGCTCTATTATAAAAATATTTCATGGTAGGTGCGGGTTTAAGTGATGTGCGAGGAATAAATCCTACATTAATGCTTAATGCCTTGTGATAAGGGTCTATGGGTACAAGCGGGTTTTGGCACTCACACACAGTAACTACGTCATTGCACAAGACTAGATCCAATATTCGACCATAAACGTTAGTCACTCCGTTATATTGATACAAATCTAGATAATTCAGTCCATCGATCAGACCACACTCATCAAAGGAAGTATAATTGGAAGGCAATAGATATTGGTTACTTGACGTCCACGCAATGTTACTTAGGTTAAAGTCACCGATAATTAGAAATTTATCTTCAGGATTACCAATTATTACTCCCTCTAGTCCATCCAAAAAATTTGAAAGTTGATTTGAAAAAGAGTTGCCTTGCCCCTGCTTGCACATGTAAACAACACATAAATGTAGTCTAACACCGTTAACTAGCAAGGTGAGCCATAAATCCTCCGCCGAAGAATGGTAAGTAGGCTCTGGACTGACGGTCAATTCTTTTCGTGTAGCTATAATGACACCACCTCCCCGACTCTGGCCCGTTACAGCCAGGTCCCGATCACGCCGCCAAACTACATACCTGTTATCGAAAAGTTCCGAGTCCGCGATACCGTCCACTAGCCACGTTTCCGTTAAGAATATTACATCATAGGAGGCCAATAATATATTGCGATAGAATTCAATTGTTTTGGAACGAAGGCCCCTAACATTCTGATAGTAAACAGAAAGGGTTTCGTTAACGCGACTAGACATTACAAGAAACTACGCTTAAAAACAGAATAAAAATCATTTTATAACAGATAACAATCAGAAACAGACTTCGTCCCATTAATATTAGAGAATTATTTTCCTCATGTTCATACAAGGTACTTAATAATGAGAGACAGTTATTTGCGTATAGGATTTTATAATGAATCCTAACATACTTAGAAAATGTTGCATAAGTGTGACGGGGCAGGCAATAGTAAGATAGGTAGTAAGTCATGCAAGTGCAGCAATTAGCCATAAGCAAAAGAGAGACAAACATATTTTGCACAACATAATCTACAAATACATGTGGGTAGTAAGCGCAAGCGACAGGGCGGACAATAGGCAGCGATAACAAACAGCATTCCGCAGAGCGTATGGTTCTCAAAGTTTTATAATAGTCCAAATACAACTCGCAGAAAATATGTATTTTTAAACAAACCAAAACTAATAATAATATGTAATAACTGCACACTACAAAAGTTTGTTTAAATCAGCCTGATTATTGATAACGAACGGTTTGGACGCATCGTCTTTCCGCACGTGTATTTTTCCGTACTTCACCCAAATATACATATAACCTTTCAGTTTTAGCGACGTTTTCGCGGAAGTTAGCAACTTTTTGTAGTCCGGGGTCAAGTGGTCATTAATGAAGATTTTTTGAGTGTTACCATCAAAGCCGATTTCACTAGCCATAATATCCTTTTTCGCACGAGCAGAAGCTACGAAGTCTTCTTTAATGTAGCGGTTAAGAAATCCTACGATAATTAATTTCTCCTTATTATTATAGGTTGAATTTGTCGTTTAAACATGTTATATGTGTAACATTGCTTGGCAGTACATTAAATCATATTAAATTCTATAATCCAAAATTCCGATCTTCAAAGTGCATATATACCTAATAGCTTGCCATATGTGTTGGGGCATATCCGCCGAATCTCTAGGTAGGTTCCGAAAAACTCATTGGTGCGAGCGGAGGTCTGAACCCCAGAAGAAGATTTGAAGTCAGATGGCAGTCGCTATTGTAAAACTAGCGCCTACGACAAATCTTGGAATTAGTTGCGAAAGCGGACCCCAGGCTCCCTGAGCCGTGGCTAACGCTAGGAAGAAGACCAGAGTGCTGCGGCCCACAGTTTTATAACCCTTGCTTTAGACAGTATAGTCTACAATCTACATGATACTCAATGTAACCGGAACTAATATGACAGTTTTCAATTACGAATTTACGACGTCCTATATTTTCTCCATGTAGAGATACGTATAGTAATCGATTTGACCAACAAACAAGATGCAATATTTTATCAATTTTTATGCTCAATTAATGTTGTAGATATTAATTTCACGCAACAGCACAAATTACTATAAATAAAGAAAAATATTGTTTAGACTCGCGCAGTGCTCGAGCTAGTCATGAAGTATATAGTACTGCTTTTATTGAGTAAGTTCGGTCTGTCATTTTTTTGAGTCGATCTTCGTATTTAAAGCAACGAACCTCTTGAAATGAAGTTTTCCGACAGTCTTTCCAAAGCGAAGGTCTAAACGCTTGACCATCTTAATTCTCAGAGGTCCTTCCACGAACCACTTCGTTTCTTCGTTTGTCTATTCCCATCTCTATTGCTCTCGCATATTCAAGGGATAAAGATGCAAATAGACGAACGAAGTGGTTCGTTGCAAAGTTGCACTTTAACGGCAGCATTCTAGCGAAAACAAATAATTTCGGTGGGACGTTGTACGTTGTGCACAACGATGGTGCCTTTAATTTTTTTTTATTATCCTTCTTACTACGTAATAATTATTTTCCAGTGGCTCTGCTAGGCCTAGCTTTACCCGGGCCTGTGCCAGAAGATTACCCTTTCGACGAACCCATGGAATTATCGGAAGAACTGCCCGATCGCACGGCATCCGCAGCCAAGAAGTACTGCGGCTGTAAGCCCGACCACACGTTCTGTGCCAACGACGAGCGCACATACACCAGCGTCTGCCACTACAAGTGCAAACACCGCCGGGATCAGGACTGGTACATACTGTACGACGGGCCTTGTGTTGAGAGGTAGTGCTGTGTACTAGGGCGTGCAAAGCGGTTTTTAATTGTACGCAAAACCGGTTTTCACCGGAATTTCATACAAATAAAAACGTGTTTGCACACCCTACTGTGCACATGTCTGATTCCTGTACATTTTAAAAGTGGCTTATGTGGATATTTTTATATTTAATAAAGTGAATGTCTATTGTAACTGTTTTTGTTGTTTTACTGTATGACAATTTGATTTCAGCGAAGAGGAGCGGTGAACGTCAATGGCTTTGGGGAAAACATTTAAAGTCGTTACTGTTCAAGAAAAGTAAGGTGTAGTAGGGTTAGTTTCGAAATGAGACTCATAAGATGATGGAATTATAGCTAAGTGTTTGTCACTGTCGTGGTATAAAAAACAATCTTCCTGAGATTTTCGAAATTACGCTACTTTCGATAGTATAATTTCCCCATATTATGTGTGTTGTTATATCTACCGAAAATGCAATAAATAAATGAAACCTAACACTGTTTTATTTGGGTCTCCCTCGACATCCCTAGATATCGTTTGTCCTAAAATCACTTGCCCTAACTGTTTTATCCTTATGATCATAATCCCTAACGCTCAATTGTCGTAACGTTTATTTGCCATAATCGAGTTATTGCTCAAAAATGACTTCACACAGAACCGAATCACTGTTAGAAAAGTCGGTTAGGTTAGGTTAGAACTGTGACCTCACACAGAGACGACTCGCTGCTAGAATAATAAAAATTCAGACGAATTGAGAACCTCCTCCTTTAGAAATATTGAAGTCGGTTGAAAAAAGGTTAAAGCGATGTTAGGGAAAACAATATTAGGACATTCGAGTTTAGGACAAATGATCATTATGCCAAACAGTATTAGGTAATGCAAAACTAGGTTAAAAAAACTTTAGGGATTCCGTTTTATTTTCTCGGTGTATTTTAAGTTATTATAGGATAATTAATTAATTCTCAGATAACTCAGTTTGTCTAAAATTATAAAACTTATATAAAAGTAGGTATGTATCGAATGTATGTATGTATGCATGAATGTAGGTTTAAACCTTATTTCACCCGACCTATGAAATCGATCCTCATTCATCAAATTGAGTACTTTTTAATCGGCTGAAAATCGGGGCAAAACCTGGAATTTATTCGTACCATTAATAAAGTAGTTAAAGATAGCTTAACTCGGATATGTTCTACGACAACCTCTTCTTCATATTAGGTCCTTAATGTTTCCTAAACGTTACTGTACTGCTAACCTGGAGTAATAGAAAAACGTGAATTGATAAGGAAGAAAAATATAGACTAACATATTCACCACCTTTCCGCTGTCGGGAAAATAACAATGTACCTACTAAGTTTGAGAAGCTTATGTAAATAGTAACGTTATCTCTTTCTTGCTTACTTTGCTTGATTTCTGATTCTGATTGTTGCTGTTGGCATTACCAGAAGCCTCCAAATAAGGGTCATACCGTCAACTGAATTTACTTCGGTAAATATAGGTGTTCTAAGTTTTAGTGCCGTAACGATATAAAGGTGATTTATGCATGAGATATTTCGATAACTCCAAAGTTGAAATTAAGTTCGAATATGAACTTAATTTCAACTTATGTTTATGTGTATAGAACAGAAGAAAGGTAGAACTCGCCTACAATAGTATAAATGTTTCCTGAACATTCGAATGACGATTACCGCGAGTCGATTTTCCGTTAGGGGCGCTAATGGAACGTGGGTCCTGCGGCAAAATTTCAAACAATACGGTAGCTCCCATTAGAATTAAGTAAGGTGGAATCCGTCAGGGTCTTTACCGTCTAATGTTCCTTTGCGTGTTGCGTTGAACCTAAGTACAGTAGTACGCCGCTCAAACTTGGTCATTGAACTAAGGATAGCCTACTACTTATCGACTGACTCGGCAGTTGCATACAGTACTTATATTAAACGCAGGCGAGCGTTGGATATTCCGTAGAATTGTCTTTTTGCCACGGATAAAACATTTTATTAAATTCTCGATTCATTTGTCCACAGGAAGGCGAGGATTTCACCGTGGTGCCTAATAGCGAGATAGTCGTGTCGCGAACGGCGTTCTCCAACAACTCGTCCTACTACACCCTGGACGGCAGGAAGGTGCAGTTCAAGGAGGTGGCCAAGATGCTCAACTCACACGGCATAGATCTGGACCACAATCGGTTTCTTATCCTGCAGGTAATGAACCGCGGACTTTAACTCGTTCTACTACACCCTGGACGGCAGGAAGGTGCAGTTTAAGGAGGTGGCCAAGATGCTCAACTCACACGGCATAGATCTGGACCACAATCGGTTTCTTATTCTCCAGGTAATGAACCACGGAGTTCAACTTGTTCAACTACACTCTGGACGGCAGGAAAGTACAGTTTAAGGAGGTGGCCAAAATGCTCAACTCACACGGCTTAGATCTGGACCACAATCGGTTTCTTATTCTCCAGGTAATGAACCACGGAGTTCAACTTGTTCAACTACACTCTGGACGGCAGGAAAGTACAGTTTAAGGAGGTGGCCAAAATGCTCAACTCACACGGCTTAGATCTGGACCACAATCGGTTTCTTATCCTCCAGGTAATGAACCACGGAGTTCAACTCGTTCTACTACACGCTGGATGGCAAGAAATTGCAGTTAGAGGTGGCCCAGATGCTCAACTCACACGGCTTAGATCTGGACCACAATCGGTTTCTTATCCTCCAGGTAATGGACCACGGAGTTCAACTTGTTCAACTACACTCTGGACGGCAGGAAAGTACAGTTTAAGGAGGTGGCCAAAATGCTCAACTCACACGGCTTAGATCTGGACCACAATCGGTTTCTTATCCTCCAGGTAATGAACCACGGAGTTCAACTCGTTCTACTACACGCTGGATGGCAAGAAATTGCAGTTAGAGGTGACCCAGATGCTCAACTCACACGGCATAGACCTGGACCACAATCGGTTTCTTATCCTCCAGGTAATGAACCACGGAGTTCAACTCGTTCTACTACACGCTGGACGGCAGGACGGTGCAGTTCAAGGAGATGGCCAAAATGCTCAATGAGGATTACCGCGAGTTGATTTTCCGCTAAGGGCGCTAGTAGAACGTGGGCCTTGCGGGAACATTTCAAACGTCACTTTGACATTTCTCTCATACTGACACAGGATGGTCATCCTTCTATAGCATTCAGGTCAGCCGAAGAATATCCAGTGTATACCAGGATATTAGCCTGGTAGTAACCCGAATATCTTCTCGCCTCAACGGCTCCAGGTTCTACGGGAAATTATGACTGACATTAACTTAAACAAGTATGCTTCTCTGCAAGTTTCCGAGTCAGTGGTATTTTTTGATAAGCTCCAAATTATTCATAAGATCTCTTTATCTTAATAGGTGTACGAATAATGCGTAAGAGTAAATTATGCGGTTTATTTTGAATGACTATTATTTTCCGTTAGCCGTTTATAGTTTTTATATTTTATTAAAGTTTGTATTTTCTAGGGAGAGGTGGAACAAATAGCGATGATGAAACCCAAGGCTCAGACAGAGCATGAGTCTGGGATGTTAGAGTATTTGGAGGACATCATCGGGACTTCCAGATACAAGGTTAGTTGAAATTAGTGGGAAACAGGATATGTTAAATCTTCTACAAGATTATAAAAAATCTCTCTCTATTTTAACAAATAGTTAAGTAAAGTGAGCTATTGCAACTTTTTAAGGTAAGGTCAATGTGGCTGATTCGGCTACTCAGTCTAATGCGCGCCTGTGTTGAATATGAAGTCAGTACGCAGGATAGCCTGCTGGTGCTGCTTATCAAGTGAGTTAGCAGCGCTGCGTACTGTGCATATGTTCACGGAATAGTCCCTATAACGGAATTAGCCACATTGACCTTAGTTCTCCTAATGAGCCTAAATAATTGTTTAACAGAATACAAGGGACGATAAAACATCTGGCTAGGTCATATAACGAATCACTTCCATTTTTGGATAAACATTGCAATTTTTATTCTTACGCATAAGGCAAAAGTTGTACCTTTTTTTTTAAGGTACCGCTAGAACAGCTACTCATAAAAGTGGAAGAGTTCAGCGAACTTCGCAAAGAGAAACTGAACCGAGTGCGGCTCGTGGAAGCCGAGAAGGCTCAGCTGGAGGCGCCGATGAGAGAGGCCGTGGAGCAGATGAACCTCACCAACGTGGTCGTTAGGACGCGGAATACTCTGCTGCAGAAATACATGTGAGTGCTTATCAAGTAGTAGGTATAGTCGGAGTCAGAAGACTGACTAAGACGACTGTCCGGAAGAAGCAATTTTTTTTAAACAGAGGCTTCTGGAGCTTTTGCAAAGTAGTTAATTAAGAGTTAATCAAAAGCAAGTCACTGGATATGCAGGAAGTAACGCTTTGAAATCGTAGTAAAACCCATATTTTTTGACGCACTGTCCAATGAGTGTTGTCTGACTGACTGAACTTTGACCGATCCCTTTGTTAACAATTTACCGTTTGCTTCCAGTCACGAGACAAATAAGCTAATTGAGGGTAAAACGCAATTGCTGAACGAGCTACTGGGCGCGTTAGCCGAGATAGAGGGCAAAGTGAACACGGCTCAGGAAACCCTCAACGACAGGACCGCGGTACTCAACAATGGGAATAAGTAAGTGTTTTTGTCACATAGCTGAAATCATTTCATCCCTACAGCCATCGAATGTCTACTGTTTGCGGGCCTCCTTAATACTTTCACATAGGCTGAAAAGCAACCTGCATCCCAACATCAACACCCCTCAGTCCTAGCGACTCTGCAACCCTAACCATGCCATTCCACTAGAATTGGTGACTATGAGGAAAGGTGCTGACTTGCAGCGAGTGTGGTGGAGCATTCGCTGCAAAAAAATTGGCTATGTCAGTCACCTGAAAGGTCGCCAGCGACGCTCTCAGTGGTAGAACGTAGTCGCTGGGAACGAAAAGGGCTGAGAAATGATGACGATTCCATCTATGAGAATCAGTTTGATTTGTTACCTATGAGAATCAGCGAGTTTTTTAGGACTTAGGACCATTGTATTTAAACATAATAATTAAACGGGTCTAACGCGAATTAATTTGTTTACCTTATTTACCGACGTTTCGACACAGGTTTCACTGGTCATGGTCGCGGCTGACTGATGTCCCAGCAAAATGTCAAAACAGAGATTTGTGTAACTACCCAACGAAAAGTCTATGTAGAAATTTGGGGTAAACACACAATTTTTAAACTACCCACAAAACATATGTTAATTATTGTCAATAGTCCGACACACGACACTCACAATATCCCCGCGTACATCCGAAGATATATCCCGTGGCTGCAACTTCTGGATCACTGGTCCCCAAGTTGGTGATAAGTTAAAACCATCCTCCCTATTAAAATTTCTAGGGTGTTTCTTGATTTCAATTGCCTCTCGAACTACTCGAGGATAATAATGGCGTTCAGTGGAGACAATTTTTGGTTTATGGAGTTCAATCCAGTGATTTACGCCAGATGTAAGAAGATGTTCGGCGATCGCGGATTTGTGTACTTGGCGGTTTTTAACTGCCGCTATGTGCTCCTTCACCCTCTCTTGCACGCTCCGTTTAGTTTGGCCAATGTACACACTTCCGCAACTGCATTCTATTTTGTACACGCCCGGGTTTTGGTATGGAATGACATCTTTTGGACTGCGTAAAAGATCTGCTACTTTGAATAACGGCTTGTATACAGTCTTGATGGAGAATTTCTTAAGTACTGTTCCAATTTTGTCCGTAAACAAATAAGGTAAACAAATTAATTCGCGTTAGACCCGTTTAATTATTATGTTTAAATATGTGTTTAGGACCATTGGCCAATTAACCCGGAATAAACAGTCAAATATCCCCGGTTGGTGTAAGTGGCGCTATCACATTTAAGATGAATATGTTACCATTCTACAGGAAATACGACGATTTATCCAAGAAGAAGGAGGAGTTCAGCCAAAAGTTGGCGGTGTGCAAGAAGAAAACGGTCACCACGCAGGCCGACATCACCCAAGCGACAAAGAAAAAGAAGAATCTAGACACACTCATCGGGCAAGAAAAGGCGAAGCTGATTGAGCTGGAACTGGTGAGTAAAGTTGGGATGTGTCAATGGAAAAAATTGTCCCGTCAAGGACCAGAAAGTTACCGTAAGATGAACAGATCGAGTCAGTGAATGCAAAATCGTGCAAGAGGATACTGGTTGTTACATTAAATGTTTTATATCTAATGTGCTCTCTTACGAGCAAATCAATGAATCGTATATCATTTTCTTCGTAAATATTTTATCTTTTAAGGTTTCTCCTAAGAGCCACAGAATAAAACAACGAGCTATGTTTTTAGGTTCCAGAAAAGAACGCCAAAGAAATAGAAGATTGTGAGAGCTTGCTGGTCAGGCATCGGGAGAACAAGGTGAAGGCCGAAGAGGAGCTGCAGACGGTTATGGCCAGTGTCAGGTAAAATAGCCTACTTAGCAGCCTGGTAGACCAGTAAGGACAAGGCTGATCCTCTAGGCTGAACTTTAGTCAAATATAGCTATGAACTGCAAACAGTTATGGCCAGTGTCAGGTAAAATAGTCTACTTAGCAGCCTGGTAGACCAGTCAGAACTAGGCTGATCTCCTAAGCTGAACTTAGTCAAATATAGCTATCAGCTGCAAACGGTTATGGCCAGTGTCAGGTAAAATAGTCTACTTAGCAGCCTGGTAGACCAGTCAGAACTAGGCTGATCTCCTAAGCTGAGCTTAGTCAAATATAGCTATGAGCTGCAAACGGTTATGGCCAGTGTCAGGTAAAATAGTCTACTTAGCAGCCTGGTAGACCGGTCAGAACTAGGCTGATCTCCTAAGCTGAGCTTAGTCAAATATAGCTATGAGCTGCAAACGGTTATGGCCAGTGTCAGGTAAAATAGTCTACTTAGCAGCCTGGTAGACCAGTCAGGACAAGGCTGATCCTCTAGGCGGAACTTTAGTCAAATATAGCTATGAGCTGCAAACGGTTATGGCCAGTGTCAGGTAAAATAGTCTACTTAGCAGCCTGGTAGACCAGTCAGAACTAGGCTGATCTCCTAAGCTGAGCTTAGTCAAATATAGCTATGAGCTGCAAACGGTTATGGCCAGTGTCAGGTAAAATAGTCTACTTAGCAGCCTGGTAGACCAGTCAGGGCAAGGCTGATCCTCTAGGCTGAACTTTAGTCTAATATTAGTGTCAAAACTATTAGGAATTTCTGCTATTATACTCAACGTCACCAAAATGGCACAACTTCACAAATCAGCGTTGCAATTAATCGATTCTAATTCGTGGTAAAATTACGTTACCTAAATCGCATTATTCATAGAGGTAGCTAGGTATTAAATAATAATTTTAAAGGTTTAAATTTTGGTTAGGCACTATATATTTTCAGTAAGAATATTACTTAACTCCACTTTTGATTTTAAAACGTGTGTGATTTTGGTGCCTCTGAGTGTACTTCGGGATTTTTTTATTAATGTAGGAGCTATCCGAATATTGTATGGCTATTTTTTTGTATGGTGTCTTATTAAAAAATTCCGCCACTTAGATCCAAAACGCAAGGTCTCCAAGAAACAAAAGACAGACTGCAAGCGAAGATGATTGAGCTAAAGCGGATCGTTGACGAAGCGAACAAGGACTTCAAGCTGAGGGAGTCCGAGCTCAAGATATACCTCAGCACGGAGACGAAAGAGACGGAGAGGCTGGAGAAAATGAGAGAGAGCTACGAGAAGGCGGTGAGAGATTTGACTGAAAAGAAATCGTGAGTATTTTACATGACCTAAGTTTCTGAATAAAAATGTTTGCAATGTGTCCTATCGCTTCTCGATATAGGTAATTACCTAACTAGTGCGGTAAAGAAAGGCCGAGATGGCAGATGTTTGCGACTCGAGCTGCAAGCGAGAGACGTAAATATGCGATCAAGGGCGTTATTTATTACCTTACGTGTTAGGTACATTATTTTATGCCTACACTCGGCCAGAAATCGGCTTTTTCCGTGCGGAAAAAGGCACTTTATGGCCAGGTGTGGCATAAATTATATTTTTGCTAATGTTTAATATTAACCATAAGTTTTTTTCTAGATTGCAAAAAGAACTCGCTTCCTCAGTGCCCACAAATGAGAGCCAGTTGACGGATCTCCAGTCACAGCTCCGAAATATGAAACAAGAGGAAAGTACAGTGCTGACAGAAGCGAGGACTTTGAGGTAAACTTTTTATTTTACTTAGCTGCTTTATTATGGACACTAGATACATTTTGTCACAGGATTGTCTTTCTAGCCGTTGCCTCGTCGATTAGTGACTGTTTACAATAGGCTAGACGACTAAAACAATCTAATTAGCCCGTCTGTTACATTATTAATAAATATTCGACACGTATTTTTTCTTTTGTTCGTCAAATGAAAAGTGACGGGAATACAGTGCATTAAAGTTTTGCGTGACGTCACCGTGACGTGTTTGGTACAATTCTTACCTAATAGTGACGTCACCAGCCTCCACCCTGGAACTTTGACGCTCTTCATCTTCCTCAGTTTTAATACGGATGACAACTAAGTTGAAAAACTATCATTCTAATTAGTCCGTCGGTTAGATTGTCTAAAATGATTAGACACGTATTTTTTCAATTTTAACTAAAATTGACGAAGGTGTAGAGCATCAAATTTCCGGGGTGGGTGCTTTTGACGTCACTACTAGGTAAGAATTGTATTTAATAGTGACGTTACGCGAAACTTGAACGCACTGTATTTTAGTCATTTTTGATTAGACGAACAAAATAAAAAAGTACGCGTACACTATTTTTAATAATCTAAAAGACGGACTAAATAGATTTTGCAAAAGTGAAAAATACGTGTCTAATAATTTTGGATAGTCTAACTAACGGACTAATTGGATTTTTTCACTAAGCCAAATCTTGGAATTAGATGCCAAAGCAAACCCCAGGCTTCCTGAGACGTGGCATAAGCCGGAAAAAACGCTATTAAGATGAATAACTTGGTTTCACTCACTTTTTTAATGTGTTCCAGAGCGCAGTTAGAAGAGTCACGGGCAGCGTTGAACGCGAACCGCTCGCGCGGCAGAGTGCTGGATTCGCTTATGAACGAGAAGAAAAAGGGCAAAATGCCCGGCATCTTTGGGAGGCTGGTAAGTCTTTGCTATATAAAAAGGGTCGTAAAATTTGCAGCAGCGTACATTGGGTGCGTTCACTTAAGTGTCCACCCCACATATGCAACCGCGTAGCGCGCGTGGATGGATAAAAAGGCGGCGGGGGTTCATATACCTATGCTGCACCGAAATTGCTACAAAATTTACGATCCCTGTTAACACAGTCGCCGCTAAGGATTTTTTGTATCGCTACGCCGTAGCCGATAA
Source organism: Lathronympha strigana (assembly GCA_949128165.1). Lineage (NCBI taxonomy): Eukaryota > Metazoa > Arthropoda > Insecta > Lepidoptera > Tortricidae > Lathronympha > Lathronympha strigana. The sequence continues at coordinate 3,353,716 of OX421903.1, forward strand.
CATGCGTTTCCCGCTTTGTAACGAAAATGGCGCGTCAGAGGAGTGACGAACTGTCGTCACTAGCGCTGAACGGGTTAATAAGTAGGGCCCGGAAATTTGCGTGCGGTTTTAAAAAGCCATAGAGAGAGAACAACTTATTGATTAATTTATCCTTAATTAAATGATACTTGCATTCTTGCAAGCAAATTACTACTCAGGTATCAACTCTTTATTGATATCTATATCCGATATCCCACACTGGCTGTTACAAATGTTATACAACATTACATCTCTTTCTCTAACATGATAATGTCACGTAACACTATCCTTATCGCACCCTATTTTATAACATTTATAACAACCAGTGTGGGAGCACCATAATATGTATAACTTATTCATCATTGACCGTTGAATATAGCATGTATCATCGGAAAGTTTGATGTATTATTTTATAAAGACACTACTTAATAAAAAAAAACTGTCGATTTATCGATATATCGATGAACACTGGTGAACTCTCTCCATATGATTTATCAAAAACCGCACGCAAAATTCCGAGCCCTGTTAATAAGTGAGTGTTTCGCAGGGTGACCTAGGGGGCATCGACCCGAAATACGACGTGGCCATCTCGACGTGCTGCGGGCCGCTCGACAACATCGTGGTGGACACCGTGAACACGGCGCAGGCCGCGCTCGACCATCTGCGCCGACACGACGTCGGCCGCGCCACGTGCATCACACTAGAGAAGATACAGCACCTCGACTACCGCACGAGGAAACAATTGTACGTATCATCAAACTAAAACCTATAATATCTCAGGATGCCTTAAGATCCGTGTACTATGCGCATTTCCACACACTTATATCTTAAGGGTAAATAATATGGGGAAACTCGACAGATGCAAAACGAGTTTTTATCACAATTTTAAAGCACGAATCAAATCATTCATTAAATGTAATCAAATCTCTTTCAATTTATAAGAGTTTTTATCATTCAAAAACGCGCGCTACGTATTTTGGCCGGAGTGAACTTCAGACTATTTAGGCAGGGATCTATTTATAAAGCACCACATAATGACACATTTTTCCCTATACCTTTTTGAGGTTATAATGTATGCGAGGAGCAATCTAGCTGAGTTTAAACGCGTTCATGTCGAGGGTATAAATGTGCGTTCGACGGGACGGCTAAGAACAGTACCCCGCCGCATGGCCTTAGCTCAAAAAAACCCTCGTGTCATAGGGCCTACGTATTATGAACGACTTCCGGTCGCTATAAGAAGTGAACTGTGTGATCAAACATTCAAACGCCGATTAAGAGATTTTTTGTTGCATAATCCATTATATTCTATGAATGACTATATAAAAGATGCATAGACTTTGACGATCCACTGCAGGAGATACTATTGTGACATTGTATGAAATTTTATATCTTGTAATGATTTGATTTAATTTTTTAAATTATCACTCTATTGATTATACTCTATACCTATTCTGACGATCATAATATGAATACTTGTAGATTGACATGCCTGCAATTTATAATGTAATCTGTATTATGAAATAATATAAAACTGAATCTGAATCATCGGGGCTGTGCCTTGTCGAAAATCGGCCAAATGTGATCACAAGATGTCTGATGCCAAATGTCGTCTCGCTCAAATCTGGAACAGCATGCCTACCACGAACATCGAAAATTGGCATTGACGGGAAAACCTCCTTGTTACTCCAATATGCAAGTGTGACAGAGATGGAGATACAAATCCGCAATCGTTCGATTTTCGTGGTATAGGCCCTGAGCCCATCTGGGGAAGTACGGTCGGTGCCCTCACATACATAAGTATCCACCCCACATACTCGTATACAACCTCGTCGCGCGTGGATACTTATGTGAGGGCACCGACTGTACCTCCTTACAGAAAACCGCAGTTGCTAGACCCTTACTCATAGTGTTGTGTTTCTGTTGGAGAGTAAGGTCCCCAGAGCTCCAAGAGGATTCACTGTGTTGACAGCTGGGAACCCACGGAGCAAAGCTTGCCCCTTTAGCTGTCGACACAGCGAATCCTCCTTTTTTAAAGGGTCGGCAACGCGCATGTAACACCACTGGAGTGACAGGCGTCCATAGACTACGGTGACCGTTTACCATCAGGCCGTATGCTTGTTTGTCACCGTCGTAGTATAAAAAAACAAGATTTTTTAACGAGCCCTTTTGTACTGCCTCCACCATTTGCACCTCTACTTTAATTAATGAACCTCAATGTAACGCCTAGTTTTTATTTCCGCAGACTAAAATGACGTTACGTGGGTTGTCTGTATATTATATCTCATAATAGTGATGTACCACAACCGATTCTAACCAAAAAGATTTGAGGCTAATTACTAAACAACTTAATAAGGTTTGTTTTTAAATGTTTTATATTTTTAATATATGGTAATTGTTATGATAAAATAGGTTTTCGTTTTATTACGTCTTGGCAAAGTAAAGTAACATTAGAACTCTTCGGTAATTAGTCATGAATGAAGACAAAACTAGTTAAAAAAAATAAAGGATCAATTACGGGGGTGACATTGTCATTGTGTGACAAAACCCCTTTCTAATTATATTTAATAAAGATTTAAAAAAAAAAGGTTAAAACATATATCACAAAAACTAAATTTGTGCTCGTAAAAAAATTTAAAACCCACTTTTTGATTGACTATATTAAAAAAACTTTATAAATGTGTTCATTTGCATTACCAATTTCGAAGTGTAAATAAATAAAATCTAAGTTGTTTTAAGCTGGTATCATTATTTTTACGTTTTAGTCTCTGGAATGAAAAAATAGGCCTTAATAGACAGGTAATGTGACACTTTGTCGATTAATGTTGACATTGCTTTATCTTGGTTACAACTTTTGATTTATTGTTTACTCCCTAAAGTTGTTTAAACAGGTAGTTTTTTTTACAGATTATGTATTGGCGTATTTGTGGTTTAAACATAATATTCAGCCTGCAAATCGCCTTTTTTCATGCCTCGACAGTAATGTACAATTTTCATCCCACGCAGCCCAGAGAACGTGCCGCGTCTCTTCGACCTAATCACGGTCCGCGACGAGCGAATGCTGCCCGCGTTCTACTTCGCCCTGCGCGACACGCTGGTCGCCGACTCGCTGGACCAGGCGCGCCGCATCGCCTACGGGCGCCAGCGGCACCGCGTCGTCACGCTCGCTGGCGAGCTCATCGAGATATCCGGTCGGTACTGGCTGCACAGCCCAGACAAATTGACCAGCCTCTTCGAACTGATCACTATAAGATATGGAGTGTATTACACGTATCCTGATCACGGGCCCGCATTCCGCAGTGCCTGAAGACGAAAGTCTTCGATCAGTGTGTGTTGCCAGTGATGACATACGGTGCTGAAACGTGGTCGCATACAATGGGCCTCATAAGAAGACTCAGTCACCCAAACGGCAATGGAGAGGGCTATGCTAGGAGGCTCTCTGCGAGATCGTATCAGAAATGAGACCATCCGCAGCAGAACCTTAGTAACCGATATAGCTCTCCGAATCGCTAAACTTAAGTGGCAGTTTAGGGTACATTACACGTAGAACCGATGGCCGTTGGGGCGCAAAGGTTCTCTAGTGGCGACCGCGTACCGGAAGGCGCAGCGTGGGTAGGCCCCCCGCAAGGTGGACTGATGACCTGGTGAAGGTCGCAGGAGTCCGCTGGATGCGGGTGGCGCTGGACCGGTCATTGTGGAAATCTTTGGGGGAGGCCTATGTCCAGCAATGGAGGTCTTTCGGCTGAAATGATGATGATGATGACGGGCTACGTGCTCGCGTTCGTCTACGCTATAATTTTGAATGAAATACATTTATTAGTGACATCACAGAAAACAATAAAAAAACAAAAGGAAAAGACAAACAAGGATTATAATGTGTGTGCGTCACAAAATTGACCCAACTTATTGCCAGCCAATTAACCGGCGCAGGTCTTCCGTAGGGCCCATTAAGTGATGCCACGACAGATAACACATAATGCTACAAACAACATTTCTAACACAACTAACAATCAAAAACAATAATACAAAAATAATTATAAAATAGAAACAAAAGAAAATTAGAAACACAAGAAATAAACGAATTACATAAAAAACAAACAGAAAAAGTTATGTCTTCCCTGAACGCGACCATATCAAAGTGTGTTAACAGCAGGAAAAAAATACTCTATCTTGTTTTTTAGGGTGGATACCACAACCTAAATCAAACACAGTATACATTTGATTGGCTCATCGGTTGGACTGTTCTCTAAATATATCTTTACCTCACAGGTACCATGTCTGGTGGCGGTCGGACCATGTCTCGCGGCCGCATGGGCAGCTCGGTGCAACAGGACACGAATGAACAGGATCCGAGGGTGCTGAAAGCTAACGAAGAACGACTGGCCACGCTCGAAGAGAGGTAACCATTTAATCAAAAATAACTAATTGCAAATTAAAAAATAAACGGTCAAGTGCGAGACGTACTCGCGCACCGACTTTTATTTATAACATTCATTTATAAACATGATGAGAGACATGATACATTGCATTTGGAAGTAGAGAAGTCAGCAACATGGATCGACAGATTGGGCCACTTGTTTGCAAACCATAGAGTCAGTATGTGAGTTTGTATGTCGTTGATAATTCTATATCACGTCAACCGATATTAAATTTATAAACTTTATTTAAAAGGAACTACTGCTAACTAGGAACTATTTATAGGATATTACATTTGAAAGAAAAAACAGAAAAGTATTTTTTATTTTACTTATGAAGTCAGCGACAAAGTCATAATTTTCTCTTAATATTTATGTTAATGTTAACATTGCGTGAAAACTTAATTTTTGTCCTTAGTTAACTTCGGAGATAGGGCGTGTTTTTTTATTCAGTCACATTAGAAAATCGATTGCAAGAACTATATTATACTGTGCAGTTACCGAATGTTATTGTAATTAACTTTACAGATTGTCAGCGTTGCGTGGCGAACATAGCGTGATTGAGGAGAACGTGGTATCGCTGCAGCGAAGCACCCGCGAAGGGAAGTCCACACTCAACAAGCTCAACTTCGAACTGAAGAGTCTGGCAGAGCAAGTGCCGCTGTTACAAGTAATTCTTTCTTATTTTTTTTTAATTTAAAAAAATAACTTTTCTGTGTCTGTCTTCTTGTTTTGTCTTATTAGCTATTCTCTGTAGCTCTCAAATGTATAAACCAATTTGAATTCGTATTTGTAATCTAAAGTTAATAAATAAATAAGTAAAATATATAAATAAATAAATATTTGTGGGACAATCTTACACAAATCGACCTAGTCCCACGGTAAGCTCAATAAGGCTTGTGTTATGGGTACTAGACGACGATATATTATAATAGATAGATACATATAAATACTTAAATACATAGAAAACATCCATAACTCAGGAACAAATATTCGTAAATGACGGATAACACATAGTTTAGTCAGTATGCGCGACATGCTTCGGACATCCTATCATGCCATTATCAAGCACGAATATCGTGCACGACGACGCAAGCGGGCATACTAAAGTATTTTGTCTGGCCGCCCGAAGCGCTCTCGATGAGATGAGAATGGTTCAGGTTGATCCCGATGTCTTTTAGTCCCGAAAGTGTTTAATAATGACTAAAAATACCTGAGTGTTATCTATAATTTTATTATAATATTAATATATCTTCCGTTAGTTTAAATTCGACGTACGTCATTTAATATGGCGGCTACAACTCTGTGTACTACTTTATTATTCATTTTTCTATTCTATAAATAAATCATTTGTAAACAGAATCAAGTGCGGCAACAAGAGACCAAGGCGGCCTCATCACGCGTGGACGAGGCCCAGAGAGCGCAGCTCGAGGCCGCTGTTGAAGAGGCCAAGGAGAAACTCGAGCAGGCCAAACGAGACGCCGGCGAGGTAAGAAACATTTTATACCTGGGGTCAATTGCATACCTAATCATTTGTAACTTGATATATTAGCGGAACTCTCTTTCTAGTAAAAGGGATTAAAAAGAGACTTCCGCTAATATTACAAGCTACAAGTCATTATGCAATAGGCCTCTGGTGTACAATTAATACGTGTGACATTGAGACCAAAATGGCATCGTCGAGCGTTGAGCGCTGTTCGAGGTTGCCATCGAGGAAGTCAAGAAGAAAGTCAGACCATACATGCCATTCTGTAGTGTACAATAAATAGTTGTGATCTCTTCATTTCTAATTGGATTTCACAGGCAAAAAGGTACTAATGTCATTTTGTAATATGTAGTTTTTTGGCTTGACCAAATATTTTCAAAATCATTTTCGTGGTAAGTTCGTCTGATATTATCTTCCTGATTTTTTTTCACAATATTTTGGATAATCCACTCAAAAGTTAGAGGCGATTTTCAGAGCGATTATTTCTGAAAATAAGTGTTTGATAAATAACATTTTTCTTTAAGGAATCGACCTTACATTCGCAATTACTATGGAAAACTAAGTAGGGGCACACACATACACATCTGGTTGTAACATCATTACCATCATCATAATTTTGTAGTTACTGAGTAAAACCGCTGTGACATACAGACAGACAGACAGACGGACTGGACGAAACAATAAGGGTTCCTTTTTTGCCACTAGTTACGGAACCCTAAGAAGGGTGTAGTTGTAGAATTCTTCACTACTAACCACAGCTCAATTCCAGGTGGAGAAAGAAGTTCACGGCGTGGACGCTCAGATCGCAGCAGTCGCCGGCGGCAAGGTCAAAGAGCTCCAGAAGACGGTCGACGACCTCTCCAAGAAGATCGACAAGGTGTCCTCTGAGATCACCAAGCTACGGGTCGCAATCAACACCAGCAAAAGGTCAGTGTGTATGGATATAGTATACAGGTTAGCGTTGAAAAAGGAAATAATCAGTTATTTTCCCCAGTCGACTCTTTTTCGGATTCTTTCGGGAAAAATTAATGACAGTTTCCGCTCTCTTTTTCAACTCTAATTCGATGTATTTAAGGTCTAATTTACACCTACATACATCGATTGTTTTCAAGGAAGAAACAATTGAAACAGATACAGAGTGACAGTAATAGTGGCATTATTTCCGAATATTTCGGAAAATAAATAAAAAAACGTTCTATTTTTCGGAATTTTCAGGTAGAGAAAGAAGTGAACGCGCATATGGCAGTCTTCGCCTGTGGCAAAGCCCTTTGTGTCATGTTCCCCACTGCAGAGGGTCGATACCTCCAAGAATCAATATGTAGACAATCGCTTTCCACTTGTTTCTCTCTTTGGCAATGTGTAACGCATCATGGTCTTTTGTTTCGGTGATTTCGCATATCTGGTCTGTCCAGCGCTTAGGACTTCTAGTCTTCTTCATCTTGGTCTATTTCTCTGTACTTTCCCTGTTACCAGGAGCGCTTTCAAGGTGTCAGTTTTTTCCTGGCTATGTGACCGAAGAATCCAAGGACCCTACGGAGACAGACTGTCGACAGCCTAGCGGGGACCCTCACATATAGGGTTCTTACACACGTGTCATCCCATAAGCCTTCAAAACGAATTATAAAATCAAAAATCTTTTCAGAAACGCGAAAAAATCCAAAGACAAGATAGCGCAAATGGAGACAGACTTGACGGAGAATGAGAGGAAGCTAGAGACCTGGAACAATGAGAAGAAGCAGCTCACCCTAGACACCGCCGAGCTGCAGAAGTTCATTGAAGAGGTAAGTTTATCGATAGTTAGACCCAGGACAATTGCGTCGAATGGGAGCTACCGTATTGTCGCTCACCAGGTGGCGCCACTCATGCATGGGTCCTGCGTCAGTATGAAAGAAATGTCAAAGTGACGTTTGAAATGTTCCCGCAGGACCCACGTTCCACTAGCGCCCCTAGCCGAAAACCGACTCGCGGTGGTCCTCATTAGGAATACCGAGCTACGCTCTAAAACTGGTATTAAAGATGTGGGTGTTAATGCCGCCAAGCTAAAATGGGATTGGGCTGGACATATCTGCCGAATGCACCCGGAACGATGGGATTAGCTACAGACTGGATCCTAGAAAGTAGTCGAGGCAGACCAAAAAAGTGACGGCGGGACGACCTTGATGCCTTTTGTAGTGAGTGGCGGAGATATGCACTTAGCCGTGACGAGTGGAGGAAGAGAGGGGAGGCTTTTGCCCAGCAGTAAATTCGGATAAAACTTCTGGTTTATTGCAGAGTAATTTCACTGTTTTTGGGGTCCAGTACCCTAAGGGTAAAACGGGACCCTATTACTAAGACTCCGCCGTCTGTTCGTCCGTCTGCCACCAGGTTGTATGCCAGGACGCTTGAAGTATTCACAAAATATTTAGATATACATATATTCACTTAAAAAATAAATAAAACAAGTATTTAAGGGGAGTTCCTATTCAACAACGTGATTGTTTGCGTTTTTATAGATAACGGTACAGAACCCTTCGTCCGTGAGTCCGTCTCGCACTTAGCCGTTTTTCATTGTATTTTCACTATTTGTTTGATAGTCCACAATGTATGGTGAGAGTTCGTTGTCAATTGTATCACTTTTGTACTTTCCACTGAGAAACTTCTTCAATTTAAATAGCCCATTTAATTCGCGTAGCTCAGTCCTATAACTGAAAAATACATTTAATTCCTTTCCAGCTCGACGAACAAATATCCGATGGCACCGGCGCGTTCTCTGAGCTCAAGAAAGAGATAGCAGCACTCCAAGCCAAAATGAACAAGTACAAGACCGAGCAAATCGAGGCCAAGAACAACGTCACCAAGATGGAGAAGAGCATAGTCGACTTTACGGCGAAATTGCCGCAGTTGGAGAGAGATGTATGTTATTTACTCCATACAGGTAATATAGTTTAAGAAAGAGATAGCAGCACTCCAAGCCAAGCAGATCGGGCCCGAGACATGGCAACTACACAAAAAGAGAAGACTATAGTCGACTTTAGGGCCAAGATGCCGCAGTTAGAGAGAGATGTAAGTTGTTTGCTGAATACACACCGTGTTGTTTCTTATTTCTGCTGCCGGATAAAATCGTCACCATTATTGCTGAGGATCCTGACTCTGTTGACGTAGTCTCGAAAGCATTCCTCTCCATTCATTACTAAGCAAAATTTTACACACAACTTCGTAAATATCCATTCTTGTTATTTATTATATGTTCCTCTTTATTTATTTTCATTCTTAGGTTAGGTTTATTTTCTTGTTTTTGCATGTACCTATGTTATTCAAATAAAGATCCCACTAATATTTTATCCTCTATGAAACTCGGTCGGTTGCCTGTTGCAGGGCTGCATCAACCGCATTATACTTACTGCTGTATTATACTTATTTACCTACTTACTTTTTGGCTCAGTGATCCAAAATAATCTTGGCCTAATCAAATATTATAATAAATCTTAATCAAATATGCGTCTCTTATTAATGTGTTTATGTTTCAGTTACGAAACCTGAAGTTAGAAGACCCAGGTATCGAAGGCGTGCCCGGCATCGAACCTCCAGAGCCTCTCGTCACACTCGCTGCCGAAGACCTGGAAGCTATGGTCGTTGACGAACTACGAGAGAGGCTGACGGCACAGCAGGGCCGGCTGGGCGATGCTAAACCTAATGTCCAGGCGATACAGGTGAGAGTCGCTTGGCTTGTTTTCTCCCTATCTAGCCATAAGTTCTGTTACAAATAAAGAAAAAAAAACATTTTTTTATTTTTTATTTTATTATACATGGAGAACCAACAGCTGTAACAATGATAATAGTAGCAACAGAGAGCCAATTATAGGATCTCACATATAGTAACGCAACAATATTTAAAAAAAAGTTAAATAACGAGCACTAAGCTACGTTAGCACACCATATTTTTATAATAACGTAATTTATTTACAATAATTCAATGCTTATTTATAGGTATGTTGTTAAGGTTTTCAAACTAAGTATTTGTTATTCGAAATGTCCGCCTTTAGCTTTAATACACGCCTTCAGACGATCCGGCCACACGTCTGTAGATTTGCGCACTGTCTCTATTGGGAAATTACTTCAAAACAAGACATTCGAAATTCGAATTATATTTTTTCTTTAAATCATTGTTAACCGCCAGTAACAGAACTTGTGGTGTCTAGACTAGGTATTATAAACAACGAGAATCACAAATAGTTTATTAAAGAGATAATATAATATTATCTTACCTTATATTTAAGCACAATCATAAGCGCCTATGTAAGTTAGCAGTCTCGCGCGGGGGGGACGGGGACCGAATGGTTCTCTGGGCCGCCACTAGATGGCGGCACTAGTACAAAACTGTCCACGGAAGTATCACGCGTTACAGAATGCTCTTGTTTCTCAGGACTACAAAGCGAAGGAGGAGTTGTACATAAAGCGCGCGCAGGAGCTGGACCACATCACGGCGCAGCGGAACGAGGTGCGCAACGGCTACGACCAGCTCAAGAAGAGGCGCACCAACGACTTCCTCGCTGGTATGAGGGATTACCTATATATATTAGGTTACCTATATATAGTTGAAACTCTGGGGCAGTGGGAATCTGGTGCGCACAAAATCTATAGTACATTACTGCAGAGGCCGTGAAGTAAGAGATTGCAGGACGAGTTTGTGGTAGACGGCCGAGGCGTAGACGAGGCCGGATTAAACAAGTCCTGCAATCTCTTCCGGCCGAGGCTTGTATAGTGCTTTTCTCAAACATTGTAAGGAAATATTAAATTTAAAACAACTACTAGGTAAATAGGTTAATAAGGAAAAAAAAGTTTAATTTGCCACCTTTTTTATTTTTTAAATATGCAATTTGAATTAGCTATTCGAGCACCGTGTTTACCCGCACATAAATATACATAGAAACATAGAAATTGTTTTTTTAATGTCGCAAGTATCTAGTGGTCGTTGGCTGCATGTTATTTTTCCTTTGTCGTTAGTACGCAAATTTAAAAAGTTAGAGCAGCAGACAATAATGTTTCGTTCATACTTACGCCATACATTACTTCACGGCCTACTGTCAAGAAGTAAATGGGGGGAGCCGTAAACAAGGAACTTCATGTCTTCATTTCGTGACATAAATGCATTTACGATCATGTTTGAGAAATAAATATTTAGCGTCCCGCCTCATTGAAGAGACAGGTGACCAGAGGGCTGGCCAGTATTTCGCGCAACGTATAAGCATTGCCATTCAACGTGGCAATGCAGCCAGCCTTCTGGGTACGCTGCCCACTGGCAACGATTTGGGGGCATTTTTTATTTATAGGTTTTTTATTATTATTTTAAGTTTGTGTTTTAATGTTTCGTAGAATAATTTTTTGTCATTCCAAATAAAACAATTATATCTATTAGGTTTAATTCTAAATGTATATGACTCCCTGTTTTCGGAGTGAAAAAATAGGGAGCAAATGGGAGCTACCGTATTATCGCTCACCAGGCGGCGCCACTCATGCACGGACACTGTAACAGTATGAGAGAATTGTCAAAGTGACGTTTGAAATGTTCCCACAGGACTCACGATCCACTAGCGCCCCTAGCGGAAAATCGACTCGCGGTAATCCTCATTAAGAAGTAGTTTCTTACGGTAGATGTTGCTAAGTGCATACGAGGGATATGGTGGAGAAATTCGGGGCCACGGGTCTCGATCGCTCAGTTGTAAGAGCGATGAGCCGGTATCTCAGAGTCGCGGGTTCGAGTCCCGCCCGAGGTCGTGATTTTTTCTACTTTTCCTTTTTTTCCGAGAAAAATAGGGAGGCACATCAATTAAAAGATAATTCTACTGTCAGACTGCGATTGTCACATTACTAGAATAAGAATTGACGGTCGAAACAAGCGCCCGAGTTTACGCGCCCAATGTATAACGGCGTTTAACGACCTCCTAGCTTAGTTGGTCCGACCCTGCCTACGAAGCAGGAGGTCCCGGGTTCGAATCCTGGACAGGGCATTTATTTGTGTGTTTATCACGAATATTTGTTCCTGAGTTATGGATGTCTTCTTTCTATGTATTTAAGTATTTATATGTATCTATCTATTATATGTATCGTCGTCTAGTACCCACAACACAAGCTTTATTGAGCTTAGTGGATTAGGTCGATTTGTGTGAGATTGTCGCACAATATTTATTTATTTATTTAATGTATGATTCGTAGTCAGCTGCGAATTTCGGCGCTACTTGATGAGAAAATTGCGCCCCTTGCACTTTTTGTATACCACGTCGGTGGGTAACAAGCTTACGGCCCACCAGTTGGAAAGCGGTCACTATAGCCTATGGACGCTTGCAACTCCAGGGGTGTCACATGTGCGTTGCCGACCCATTGAAATACTGTAGTCCTTTTTTGAAAACCCCCATACTGTAATCCGGGGGGGCTCATTTCATAGCCGGAGTGTCCACGGGAGGAAATTCCTCTGAAATCGCACAGTGCGCGGCCATTTTGGTTGCAGGGCGTTATCTATAGGACGCTCATCTGCCTTGTCTATGGCGTGGAAAACTGGAAAATTGGACGTTGGCATCATGTCAAACAATTCTTCAGAACACAACCCATTGTAGGCGATAGAACACACATAAAAAGTCAAAGTCTCTCCTTAGACTTAAGGGTTCACAATACCGCCTGCGAGTTTGAGATCGTCGACAATTCGTACAACGCGCCTCTGGACTGAGTCAAAGGGTCTAAGCTGGTATCCAGGTGCTTCTTTGTCCCCTTTGTACTTTGTACTTGACCCTTTTGTCGTTATGACGTGTTTACAAAGAGAACGTGATCACAGGAGCGGGAGGGATTTAAAAATCCTCATATATCACTTTTGGGATCAGAATGAGGGCTAGTATGGTTGTCATTTATTGACTATCACGCCATGCGTCACTTTCGGACTTACGTAGTTAGAACGTGACAGCTATAGTGATAGTCGATAAACCCGACCATAATAGACTAGCAGGATTAATTATGGATTGTCGTTTGTTACTCAAGATGGCGATGGCGTCTCTGGAACATTTTTTTGTTTTTGTTTGCAAAAGTGTGTAGTATTGATAGTTAATGTGCAGTAAACTAACGAAGCTGTATATAGCTAATGAAGAATTAATCCTGAAACGAGTTCAGTCCTTTAGTCATCAATTGGCAACGATATTTTAAGTATTTTAGCTATAAACTTATTATATAGCGAGGCCAATTACCGAACAACGTCACCCAAGTGGCAATATACTATTCTATTTATATAATATACTAAAATATTGATAACACGTGACACTGGCAAAATTGTCCATTTTCGGACAGTAGCCATTATTTAAAAGAAGAAGGATTAATTATAGGAGTAATCTTTGTTATCCAGGTTTCAATACGATAACAGCAAAACTGAAAGAGATGTACCAGATGATAACTCTCGGCGGAGACGCGGAGCTGGAACTTGTGGACACGCTGGATCCCTTCACCGAAGGAATTACCTTCAGGTTAGTGTCCAACATTAATTTTATACTATACATAGACGACTACAAAACAAAATTGCCGTCAAAGGAACTTACTAACGGTGTTTTTTTTAATACTACGACGGTGACAAACAACCATACGGCCCGACTGATGGTAAGCGGTCACCGTAGCCTATGGACGCCTGCAACTCCAGGGGTGTTACGGTGCGCATGTGTGTATCACGGGCGGTGCAAGAGTTACGAACTCGTGCTAAAATTAAGCCCTCGTCTTCGACTCGGGCTCAAATTCACACTCGTTTGTAATTTCTTGTTTACCGCCCTTAAGTGCATCAGAAATGTTTGCACAAAGGCACACCGACGATTTTCATGCGATCATGCGCAAAAAAGTCGCATCTCTGATGGGTCGCATAAGGGAGAGTCAAAACAGCATCCTGAAAGTAATTGCTGATAGATTCAGTTGCCCCATAATGTGGCATTGGTTGGGGAAGGTCACTACTACTTTGACATATGTCAAGTAGTAGTGACCGAAGTAGTTAGTTAGTAGTGTAGTTTTAAGAATTTAGAATTTTTATTGTAGGTATCCTAACATAGCTTTTAAGTAAAATAAATGTAACTAACAATATATGGACTCACGAGTCTGAATTAAAATATTTGAATTTGAATAAATACAATGTTTAGTGTTTCATCCCTCCGGCCGGTAAGCGCCACTTTACGCAAAACTAAATTGCCGCCTGCCGGCTCCGTCGGGCAGAAAAATTGTATACAAACCTCGGCCGTTAAATGGGAAAGCCTCGGATCCCATGTAATTGTCGGCCGAGGCGAAGGGTATGTAAAGGCCTTGGTATGTAATCTACTATTATTATACCCCCAGCGTCCGGCCCCCGAACAAGTCGTGGAAGAACATCTCCAACCTGTCCGGCGGCGAGAAGACCCTCTCGTCGCTCGCGCTGGTGTTCGCTCTGCACTACTACAAGCCCACCCCGCTCTACGTGATGGACGAGATCGACGCGGCGCTCGACTTCAAGAACGTGTCTATCGTCGCCAATTACATCAAGGTGGGTGTCAATGTGCTAAACTAATGTGCTAAGTGCTAATATTCTTTAATATTTTTTGAACCTATTGTATTCAACTTGACATTCAGACATTTCAGACAATATTGTAAAATTCCATCATTATTTTCAATTCTTATGTTTATTTTTGACTTGTACGTATTTTAAACAATAGCCTGTTAGCATGTAAGGTATAACTGTAAGTGCTAATGTTAATGGTAAATAAATAATAATAAATAAATAAATAATAAATAAATAAGCTAAACTGTGGAACGAACTGTCGCCAGCGGTGTTTCCGGACCGATACGACCTTCAAACCTTAAAGAAAAGAGCGTACTCCCACCTTAAAGGCCGGCAACGCACTTGCGACACCTCTCGTGTTGCGGGTGTCCATGGACGACGTTAATCGCTTACCATCAGGCGATTCGTTTGCTCGTTTGCCCCCTATAGCATAAAAAAAAAACAATCAACCAATGGGAGCTACCGTATTGTCGCTCACCAGGCGGCGCCACTCACGCGTGGGTCCTGTGTCAGTATGAGAGAATTGTCCGTGACGTTTGAAATGTTCCCGTAGCACCCACGTTCCACTAGCGCCCCTAGCGGAAAATCGACTCGCGGTAATCCTCATTGGAACCCTAGGCCACTCTAGAACCATGTCAAAATGATAAGCAGTTCCAATTGGTTAACTAACAATGGTTACGGTCTTCTGGGTCACTTTTAAAACGGTTTTATGGCATTAAAATTCCAAAACATAATTTTTTTGGTTGTTAAATTCGGATCTATATCGGAATCCCTAAAGTTTTTTTTATCTACGTTTGCTTTCCCTAATACTGTTTGTCGTAATCATAATGATCATTTGTCCTAAACTCATGTGCCCTAATATTGTTTTCCCTAACATCGTTTTCACCTACTTTTCTAGCAGGTTCAACTCTGTGTGATGTCACGGTTCTAACCTTACCTAAGCGACTTGTCTAATAGCGGTTCTGTTTTGTGTGAAGTCGTTTTTGGACAATTAGATTACGGCAAATAATCGATAGAACAATCAATCATTAGGGGTTATGATCATTAGGACAAAACAGAGCAATTGATTTTAGGACAAACAATATAAGGGATACCTAAGGAGAACCCTTAATTCCCTTTCCATGATGGGCCATACCAAGCATGTCAGTAGATCATACTACAACGTTTCTTCTAACAAACTGTGCTGCGTTTGTCCCCTGGCTGACGGGACAGAATAACATCAAGAAGTAGTTGATTCACCCACCTATATTCATAATGTCATAATTTAACCAGTATTTTGTCGCCCGCGCATTAAAAACTCGAGTAATAAAAAAATCAAACGCTTACAGTTACGCGGGTGAATCTTCGTTGTTAATCTGTCTCATTCGCTGATGGGTAATAGGACAGCATAACAAAACCAACAGACAACAGCAGATATGAGCGACTACCTCCAGACCTGAAAGACGAGTCTTGTGAAAGTAAATTTAAGAGTCGACTATAATCCATTGTGATTATCCAGTAAAAAGTTTCTCAGATAAGTTTTATGACATAACTGACTTTATTTAAATTGTATTTTTGTTGAAATTTTGGAATTTTTGTTATATTTTGATTAATTATTAAGTAACTTGACTAATTTGTTAGTAACGAATCTTTCATGGTGACATAATTCTTCTCTTTTTTTTAAATATTTTTTGTTTAATTTGTTAACATTACTATTTTAACACGACTAATAATTTTTGACATTCTTAATGTATTGCAATAATAATTAAAGTGAATAATAATCACAATATGAAATCCTGAGAATGTACCATGTGTAGTTTTAACTGACTTTGTATATTGTGAAATCTTTGACTTATTAAAAGACACAAATACAGAACAAAAACGTCAAAAAATTTGGGTCAGAATGACATTAGCGAACTTGCATTGATGATGATACAAAACTATAAATGTTTCATACGAAAAAGAGCTTACCGACGTAAGCATTAAGTGTCAAATTCATACACAGAACTACCAACACTGTTAAAAGTATATAGGCTGTTGGCACTTACGGGACGTCACGTTCTAAACAAGACTATATGGAAAAGAGTCGCAACTGCTGCACTTTTATGGCGTCATTTTTTTCGGCCGATTGGGTATCCAGTTCTTTTATCCTGTGAATACTATATTATCTCCTTTATACATAATTATATATATATATCCGAACACATTGTGTTATTATTATAAACTGTTATTTTTTCACCAGGAGCGCACAAAAAACGCCCAGTTCATCATAATTTCGCTGCGCTACAACATGTTCGAGGTGTCCAACCGGCTCGTCGGCATCTACAAGACGGAGGATTGCACCAAGTCGCTCACTATCGAGAACAAGCTGCCAGAAAAGCCGCAGGAAGAAGTTGCTGTTTCGTAAAACACCTAGTATACGACAGTTAGATAGAAATTAATTAAAGTTGAACTGAACCGAACGGAACTGCAGTGGTATGGGTAATTCCAACAGAGTTAAGGTCACGCACACAACAACATTGTCATGTAATGCCATCGGGATTTTGAAATTACTGTTCTTTTTTCGTACCGATGGCAAGTTAAACAGTGAATTGTAAGATAGAACAAAAAGTTTTTATACCTATCAAAAATATATCTTGTGTTTTCATTTAATCCATTAACTTTTTTTGTAATCAGTACTTCACGTAGCTCTGTGTGTAATCATTCACCTCAACTCTCGTGAAACTACCTATAACACCAGTTCCCTTGTTAAGCATAAATGCATGATGATGCATTTATGACACAGAAACGAGACAAGTGACAATCAAGTTCTCTTGGAATGTAGACTTTGTCATATCGTCGTAAGTTCTTAATTTGAAATGAATTTGTTTGTCACTTAGGATGCTTTACTATATTATTATTTACTATATTCAATACTGTTGATTCATGCATTTAAGGGTTAATTATTCTGACCGTTGAAACAAGCCTAGTGGTTATGGCGTTAACCGCGTAACCTGAAGACCCGAGTTCGATTGGGCACGAAATGTACTGACTTAATATCAAATCAATTGCGGCGAACAGGTTTAACGATTAGTAACGGTTATTGATTACGGTTGGCTGCAAAAGTGCATACCGACGATATTTTTCAATTAGTTTATTCATAAATTGAGTGTAATACAGTTGCTAAAGGTTGTAGGTTTCTGTTTAGTGCTTGTTGACATGACTTGTATCTGATGATTACTGTAAAATTTTAATGTGGGTACTAGTACTAAGTGTTTTCATAATAAAATGATAAGACATTATAACGTTGTTTTAAATATTTATTCGACCAATTTACAACTCGATATACAAATACCATAAATTAACATTCTAGCATAAATAACTTCCCGTTCGGGTAAACGAGTTACCAAATAATTCGAACAATATAAATCGAGCATTTGTTTTAACTTCGTCATGTGGCTTGGTATAATTAAGGAAACAGAATGGTACATATATTTTTAATTTCTCATACGAAATAAATACATGTTGCATCAACCGCTAATGTAAAACGGGCATTAGAATTGACTTTACTAAGTGACAACTATGACATATCAATGTCATGTCGAAAACTCATACTCCGTTTACAGTTTACACACATGCAAATCCCATATGAGATAAAATTAAATGTGTAATTATTTTCTAAATGGAGCTAATTAGGATACCGGTGTCTTTGAGAAATTAACTTAATTTAAGCAAAAAGTGCACCCTTTAATTTAAAGCAATTGCTCAAAAACACGTTGTATAAGTGTGTTCTTGTAACCATGTGGTTATGACTCTATTAGGTACCTACTACAAAAATAAATTATCCACATAAAACTTATTATAAAATCGTATTTTGTTTTATAGCTGCTGTATAAATTTGATGCTTTAGGCTAGCTCTGCTTTTCCAGTTAACGAAGAATTTAACATAATTTGTTACTAACTATTAAGGGTGAAAAGTTGAAGCTTCTATCTAAAACATTAAAGAAACGTGCTTTTGTACCATCAAAAACAAAGATATGAATACAGCAAAAGTGCCAAATGTATACAGGACTTTATCGCCGGACTTTAAGGTGGTGCACATATTTTTGGGACTTTTGCTGTATTCATGTCTTTGTATTTGACTGTACATGGAATTAAATGCAAATTTCAGGAATTAGGATTCTTATTCCAGTTTTTAAAAATGAGCTTAGATTGATTTCTTTAGTGATTATATTACAATTCTCGTTTTTTATAAGTATTGTTATGTTGGCTGCACAAATATACATGATTTTAAGTAGTAATTAAAATAGTAGGACAAATTGGATAACGTAAAAAAAGTCTATTAATAATAAAAACTCCACGTATTAAAACTTCCTTGGATATTAACTATAACATTAGGACAGCTGTTATTATTATAGATAAAAGTGCATTGAGGTGCGTAATCATTGAATAACAAATAAATAACACGTTTCGTGAAAGGAAAATGCATATTTATTGGCGTATAATCGCCGATTAGGTGCTCAAGCAAGATTACAAGGGTAAATCAACCATTTATTGTCTCTAGTTGTCATGGTTACGGTCTCCTGAGTCACATTTAATGGTACTTTTAAATCAAAGTTTTATGGCATTAAAATCCATAAAACATATTTGCTTGGTTAATTCCTTTCCACAATGAACCATCTACCAAGCATGTGAGTAGATCATACTACAACGTTTCTTCTAACAAACTGTGCTGCATTTGTCCCCTGGCTGACGGTACAGAATAACAAGAAATACTTGATTCACTCACAAAGGATACACCTTTACATTTTCAAACTTAAACGTGAAGAAATAAGTTAAGACAGAAAAACAAATAGTTAAGACTGATAATCTCCATCCAAAATGATCGAAATGAATTATAGGAATACTGGGTGCGTAGCCAAGATGCCAATCGCTCACGCTCAGTCGCTAACGAAACGCAACTGTCATTGTCACACTAATAAGGAAGAGTGATAGAGAGAGGTAGCTACGATACGTTATTAAGCGTGAGCATTGGCATCTTGGCTACGCACGCTGATCATCTCTATCGAAAGGAATGGTCCTTATGTTATTCGTAGGTAACGCCACTTAGTCACTTGTTATATGGTATTGTCATACAAATAAATGCATTGTCACAAATATAAGTTTTTATGGAGACGAACAGTCTTTACTCTACATTTTCTCTGACCAATTAAGACACGCTATTGGCTTATTAAAAGAATTGGACACACAAAACCGAACAAAAACGTCAAAAATATGGGTCAGTTACATTAGCGAAGAATTTCGCATTGATGATGATACAAACGATAAATGCTTCATACGAAAAAGAGCTTACTGACGTAAGCATTAAGTGTCATAGTCATACGCAGAATTACCAACACTGTCAAAACTTTATAGGTTAGCATTTAACGAAACGTCACGTTCCAAAGCACTTTTCATATAGTCAAGACTATATGTAAAGTACTTTTCATATAGTCGAGACTATATGAAAAGTACTGCAACTGCAACACTTTTATGCCGTTATTGTTTTTTCGGCTGATTGGGTATCCAGTTCTTTAATTCTATATATATGGCTTACGCCGTAAACAGTAACACGCATGGATATTGCATTCTAGAGAGAGATACCGGTCACAACCACACAGATGTAATACTGTTGCCATCCGAAGTGTTTAAAAAATATCTGAACACGCATTCCCTTCCCGTAATGAAAACTAGATATAATTATTTTGTTTATGTTGTACGCGTTCAGTTCCAATCCAAATTTAGCCTCTCTCTAAATTACAAGACCTACTTACACGTCTGCGTGCGATCAAGGGCATAAATATACACTTTATAACCTACATATTTTCGCCTTTCGTTGCATATCACAATCTAAATCTCATTAACCAATACCATGACTTCAGGTTTCAAGAACACATCCTTATTAGGGCTACTATTGATTTCGTCCACCACAGACGGGTGCCACGCGAAAGTGAGCACTGTGGCCGGCACCAGCCGAAGGTCTATAAGGGTCTTATTGGCGTCCTCTTCGAGAAGCAGCTTGTGGCTCGTTGGCGTGTTCAGGACGAAAGGCAAGTCATATTCTAGGTTTTGTTGGACGAATTCGTGTATTTCTTGATAATGTTCGTATACTGAGAATGTGCCCTGAAAGAGATGGATATGAATGAAGTTGTGGTTCAGTTCAGTTTATTTAATGACTTCTAAACAGTAAGCTAAGAGTTGTGCCCGCTCGGTCTTTGAAGGGAGCGCTCCCATCTCGTTCAATCGGTCAAAGGAACTAGTTCGGTTTTTTAGGTCTTTAGTTCGTTTAGTTCAGTGCGAATTTTGACGTCTGGGAATGAGTAACCGGTTTAGGTCTATACAGCGGGCGGGAACTAACATCGAAAATTGGCATTGACGGAAAAACCTCTTTGTCACTCTAATATGCAAATGTGACAGAGATGGAGATACAAATGCACAATCGTTCGATTTTCGTGGTACTAGCCCAGAGTGCGGAGCTAATGATTCGTATGAACGTTTTAATGGTTTTCGCTCTGTCTGAACATAACTGAACTAAAGACCAAGGACCGATTTAACTTTTTGGCGAGGAACTAGTTCCTTTCGGTCCGGTTTGATGGGATTTCATTCCTTTTAGTTCTTAGTTCATGAGCGACACAAGCCTATAAGCTAAGAACTAATTATTTTTCTCAAATAAATGCCCGCATTTTATTTTATCAAATAGAAGACGGTAAGTATCCGGCGTCCCTTTGAACGCCACACGGCGTAAATATGCCGTGCCCCGGACGCCAGGCGATCGCGATTATTTAAGCGAAATTGAACTTTACTGAGTCTCCCGTAAGTCATTATTGCATTGGCGAAGCTGTCGGCTGAGCCGCCATTGGTGTCCTAGCAAGACGGCCACAGCCATCTACCGGTCAAACTGTTAACCGTCTTCCGAAGGACGCGACGCAGACAACAATGTGATTCATCATTTTTGTTCTCAAGGAAAATGCTTCCTCGCGTCGCCCGCGGTGTACAGGACAATAATGGAACTTTCGAATAGGTGGTGCGAATAAAAAGTTGCAAAATGCAAGGTACCTGCAAGAGGATCCCGTCGGGGAATCGAACCCGGATGATGGCGTACTTGTACTTGCGTAATTCCCGCAGCTCTTCCTTCTCGCGCATCGCCTTCGTGCGCAGCATCTGCATCTTCTCAATAGCCTCGGCCCTGTAATGCGCGGCAATTATTATGTTTATCTCCGAACTCGGGAGTACAATGGATTAATCAACTTTTCAAAGAGATGTCATATACTACAGAAAAAATGTCTACTACTGGGCTACCTGATCACGGCTGTGATCGGGTAGCCCAGTGGTTAGGGCGTCTGCCGCGAAAGCAGGAGGTCGCTGTTCGATTCCAGCTGTGCTCACCGGGGGCCTTGGTTACTTATTTTGTGTTTTTTGAGTAGGAATTTCGATTGCCTCGCACAGAACTAATGTCAAAATGATGCACAAGCGGGTTATGTAGCAGGAACTTAGCAATCTTATTTCAAAACCAAAAACGTTACCAACCTTTTTACTTAGACCAACAGTTTAATGGTTCCGGTCTATGAGATCAATAACAGTGTACACCGTCTAAATATAAACGATGCTCGATGACTTGATGACTTCTTTAAACAATTTTTTTTGCCATGCTTACAATGGTTACTTGCATGCCTAGTCTCATGAGCTATGCGATATGCCCTGTCTCCTATGGTCCCGCTATTACTAGACTACAAAATACTCACACTGCATTTTCGTAGAATAAATAAATAAATATTACAGGACATTCCTACACAAATTGACCATTGAATTGAGATTGAAGTCCCGCGGTAAGCTCAATAAGGCTTGTGTTACGGGTACTCAGACAACGATATATATAATATACAAATACATAGAAAACATCCATGACTCAGGAACAAATATCTGCGTGCACACACAAATAAATGCCCTTACCGGGATTCGAACCGAGGACCATCGGCTTAGCAGGCAGGGTCACTACCAACTACGCCAACCGGTCGTCATGACCGATGAAATAAAGACATCAGAGTCATCCTACAAAACCTCAGTTCTAATTTAAACTAGCTTCACTTACCTTAGTTGGTGCTCCCTCTTGATATCCTCCGGTTTGAGGGTGTAGAAGGAAGCCGGAAGCTGCACCTTGGTGACGGCTTGTGAGGGCAGCAGCACCTGCAGCCCGCGATCCAACTCCAGCGGCACCGGCGAGGCGGAGCGGAGCGCCTCTATCAGGGTCTGGAAAAAAAAACATTCTTTTGACGTCCATTTTGAGTTGTTTCCGTTGGACTCTCTTAAAAATACTACAATGTCATAAACGCACAAGCGACGGTCCCAAGTAACATTTTCGGATCTGCAAAATGACTACTTTCCAGGAGAGGCAATCAAAGTTTTTTAAACAGGTTTTTACTCTATAAAATTGATAAATTATGGAATTTGGGAAAAGTTACAATTTTATGGGGCGCGGACCGTTCCGAAACATGTCGAGCTATTTTCGACTTTATAGACGTGAGTAACCCGGTCTAAGTATATTAATATGTCTAATACTCACGGCAGTTTTCTATTTAAAATTTTAAATGTGCATAAGTAAAAAATAGAAAATCCCTGTGGCAATATCAGAAAATAGGACATCCGACATTTTTATGTGGATATTCATTAATAGTACATTGTGCATCTAGGGCGGTAAGAAGGGCATTACTTACGAGGGTCTATTGAAGCCCGACGCCGTAGGCGGAGGGCTTTAAATGACCCGAGTTAGTAATCCCCTTACTGCCCGTGGTACACACAATGTTTTTCATCACATTTCCGAGGAAATAAATAAACTCTATACAGGTAAAGAAACAATAATGATAAGCGGTAGTGTAGTTGCACAGTCCACAGTACTCCGGAGTGACTGCGTGCTGCGAGCGCGTGGGGGCAGGTCCTCCGCGAGCTCCAGGCGGGCGGTAAAGTAGTATGAGAATCCTTTAAAACCATGGGAATAATACAGCTCTTTAAGTCTAAGTATGCTTGCATATAATATCACCATTTACGAGCAGGTGTGATGAAAAGATATTGTCGGAAGTGTCACATACTACTTTTTTGTATGGACCTGTGTTCATCTAAAATAGTCGTATGTGCCACTAACGACTATAATTACTGGACAATCTATAACAATTTTGGTCGTATGTGTCATTTCGGTAAATACAAAAAAATTATAAATTCTGAAAATGTCATATTATACATTTCAATATTTTAAGGCCATTAGTGCAATAAAACGAAAAAGACGATTTTGGAGTTCCGACAGTGTTACTTGGGACCGTCGACAAGCATTCTAGTCCCAACGGTTCTTTTACATTGTAAATACCATAAGTACAGTCACCTGCAATAGTATATGACGCTGTGAAGGCCGCAAAAATATGTGACACGCTCTTATGGCGGTACAAACAAGACTGTGTCACATATTTTTGCGGCCTTCACAGCGTCATATACTATTGCAGGTGACTGTACATAATTATACAAAAAAACTATTTTTGTTGACATTTAGTTACGTGTAAATGTCTCATCGCGCCTTCGATCGCGACGCAATCAGTGAATGTAGCCTGGATTACTTTGCAATAATAAATATATAGTCTCACTATCAAACTCTCGACGCTAGGCACACTGTCCTTGTTGAAGACTAGGTACTGCTCGTCCTGGCCCTCCGGGTTGGGTAGCGTCTGCTGCGTGAAGCCTGCCGCTAGCAGCACGTCCATGGCGCCTTCGATCGGCTGCACGCGATCAGTGTACGCTCTGCAATAGCGCAATAACTATAATATAGTATAGGCACAGTGTAAGGACTATTCTGTGAGTCAGCTCCGGCGATTTTCGGGTCAACGATGGGGGGTGTGCGGGGAAGCGGGCGGAGAGGGATTTCCTCACAAACTCCATACAGATTGTGAGGTCTATTTTCGGGGCTGTCAAGTTATAGTACTTTCATAGGTGAATTAGTTAATAACATAGGAAGGTACGCCATTTTAGAACGTGAATTGTTAGTAAATCAAATTTCTAATGGCGGGTGTTGCATGAAAAGCAAACTTTTACATGTTACGAAAGATTTGTGACAGCCCCGAGCTTCGAACAAGCCAAAACGCCGAACCATTAGGTTCTATGAACCTTGTCCACTGTATAGAGTCCTAACACTGTGGTATAGGTGACAAGAAAAACTTACAATAAATAAATATTACAGGACATCCTTACACAAATTGACTAAGTCCCGCAGTAAGCTCAAGGCTTGTGTTACGGGTACTCAGACGATATTATACATATAATACGCAAATACATAGAAAACATCCATGACTCAGGAACAAATATCTGTGTTCATCACACAAATAAATGCCCTTACCGGGATTCGATCCCAGGACCATCGGCATAGCAGGCAGTCACTACCAACTACGCCAACCGGCCGGTCAAAAAGTATTATAAATGGGAAAGTGTGTGTGTCTGTTTGTTTGTCAGTCTTTCACGGCAAAACGGAGCGAATTAACGTGATTTTTTAAGTGGAGATAGTTGAAGGAATGGAGACTGACATAGGCTAATAGTTACTAGTCCTCCGAAACTCCTTATTGCATTGGCGAACCTCTCGGCTATAATTGACAGACTTTCCGTCAAAAGTTAAAGGATTAAAACTTAGTAGACCGCTGGTAAATCATGTCTCATATCTGTTTTGTTCAGTGCTTAGACCTACCGTTTCGAGCTTGGGTTCGTCAGCGCCATCTATTGAATAAGCGTTCAGTAATTTTAACTGTTCGGCGTAGAAATGGTCGCAACTGAGACCTGCATTAGTGGCGCCATGTGGCACCCTGTATAATCTTTCAATTTCGTAGGCAGGTAGGTTCGTTTGTATACTATTTCCATGCTGTCTCTAAAATTTCATAATTAAAATACTCACCTATTTGACATCCTAATCTTTTGGTACTTATCCTCCTCTGGGTAAGTAACTATGTTTTCTAGGTACTTGCAGAGCGTCTCTACGCATGTATTAATCTGGAATACATATACAATTATTATTAAAACACTATTTAAGTACCCATTTAGCAGTTGGGCTTGCCCGACAACAATTTTAGTTTAAAATGAAACATCATGCATCCCAATAAGGAATACGTTAATGCATTTACTGACTAAAAAAACGCATGGACAAATTAACATTAGTTTTTTTTTTACATGTTATGTGAAACAATACATCAAAAAAATTTTTTTTAATACAGCATTACCTTTTCCCTGTTATTGTTACAGGACTGTATAATGAGACAGGCTGTCAGCCCTCTCTCTTCCTCTAACTGTTCATACAAAAATTCCTTTATTTTATCTCTCCATTCTTGTTTAGTTAAAACCTCATCGCTAATCATTGGACATCTGAAAATAATAATTAGAAGCTTGTTAATTGTAGTATCCACAGAACTCCATTTTTATGGGCTTGCCTAATTTTCAGGCAAGTACTTTTACTACGGTTCATGCCAAAAAGGAAAGTTTCCATATATAGTTATTCCATATACTGCTACCGAGTCACCTAAATATAAGCATATGAAGTAAGCTCTTTCAAATTATGTGAGTTAATAAATAGCTAATAAATATCAGTATCTGCCATCTGTTTCGATCAGAAGACTGAGCATAAGAGAGAGACATCTCTATTTAGCAGATTTAGAAAGAGACGAGTAGCCTCACACAAGATACTGTCATCATAGGGTTCGAATTTATCAAGATAATTACGCTTCTTGAAAGTTACCGGATAATCATAATGATAATTATCACCAGCATAAGAAATTTCGATGTTATGTAAAATAAAATCGTATAATTGAGGCTTAGCGTTAGGATAGACGCAAGCGGAAATACCCGTTCGAATACTTCGATTAGGCACAGTTAACTTTAACGAGCGCATTTTTTTTGTTATTATCAATCGATAATTATCCTTCGGTAATGTTCACGATAACTATCATGATAAATATCATCGATAATTAATATATCATTGATAATTATCTTTTAGAACCTTAACTGTCATGGATTATTTGTCCTTGGCCTACTAGCAAGAAGAATATGACTAGCTTTTCAGTTTCTAATAATTTAAAAAAACTTACTTGAAATACACACCACTAGTAGCCATATTCTTGGGCAACATGAGCTCCTCTGAGTCCTTCTGCGCTACGCTGTCTGATATCGGTTCCTGCGGCTTCGATGTTGACGCCTTCTCGTTTTCAAGTTCTTTTTTTACTTGTGCCTGCAAATTGATTATTTGGTATGAAGCGATGGTCCTGGGTTCGAATCCCGGTACGGGCATTTATTTGTGTGATGAATACAGATATTTGTTCCTGAGTCATGGATGTTTTGTATGTATTTGTATATTATATACAGGGTGTAATCGTTAAGTGTAGCCAGGCGATTATTCCGTAAAATATAAGGGATATTAGAAATTTTCAAACTGATATTGAAAGTGCGTTACCCAATGAGTAAAATTGCATTAATAACTTTTTTGGAATAAAAGTATTAATATTAAAAATATGAAGTTTAAACGCTCCCATACATTTAGTACGACGTTCGTTGAAAGACTAGTTTGTACGGTCTAGTCATTTTACCATTATCAAATGATTCAGGAATTGTTTTATTTTATTCCACATCAATCAATTATCATTTTCAAGTAGTTACACGTGCTGATCAATTATTATCTGACCGTTTTAAATGACTACAAAAGTTAGGTATTTTCTATCCATTATTTTATAAAGCAACTCACACACGGAGTTTCACCCCGCAGTTCGTCGAGCAGGTCCGTGTGTGTTATTGAAGTGCATAAGAAAAAAAAAGTTTGGCTTAAAGGACCATAAGCTAAACTTTTTTTCCAGGTCAAAATTGTTTAAAAAAAAGAAAGTTATTTTTATTCCCGCCAATTTAAGTTTCGGAATTGCGGAAACAGGAAAACGTACTCGTATTTGTTGTTTCTCGACTGACACAAAAACAAAAATAAATGTTTGATTTATTATTTTATGGCGGTGTTATTATTTTATTACAGTTTATTCCTGCAAATAATGAATCTCAAGTAGTTTTATCTCTTTCGGCACCGACGTTCTACTTTGAGAATGAGTAGTCGTAGGTACTAATCGTATGGGAGCGTTTAAACTTAATATTTTTAATATGAATACTTTTATTTCAAAAAAGTTATTAATGCAATTTTACTCATTAGGTAACACACTTTCAATATCAGTTTGAAAATTTCTAATATCTCTTATATTTACGGAATAATCGCCTGGCTACACTTAACGATTACATCCTGTATATGGTTATCTGAGTGACCCGTAACACAAGCCTTCTTGAGCTTACTGCGTGACTTAGACAATTTGTGCAAGAATGTCCTGTAATATTTATATTTAATTATATTTATATTTATTTATTAATGATTCCAATGCAATGGAGTAACGCATTTAAAAGGGCTGTTAAAGGTAGCTTCTACCAGGCCGTTGAACAAAAACCTATGACAAAGTAAAATATAAATGTATCCTTATCTTCATTATTATATGTATGAATCAAGTCAAGCCAAGTCAGATATCATTTATTCAAGATTCAAGTAGGCATAGCAACAAGCGTTTTCAAATAGTATCCTTGTGCCACCCAATGTGCAATATGAAGTACAAAATAAATGAAAATAAAATAAATTCAAATTACCTGTATAGCAGCATAGGATGTGTTAAACCCTGGATTTGTCGTCTTCTGCTGCATCCTGGCCAATGCCGCTTCTGCAGCAGTTTTACTCTCCTGCGACAACCCAGTCCTCCTGACCACCGGCTCATTCCTCACCGAACCCGAACTCTGGCTACTCACTGTAGCCTCGCTCAGCCGGTGCCCGGGCCCTGCCCGCTTAAACTGTACTTCTGACTTTTTCTTCTTGAAGAAATTTAGAATTTTGTCAGCCATTTTAAATTCTTGGTGTGTGCTCTTTGGGCAGCTTTAGTTTTGAAACACTTTCTTTCAGTTGTTCTATTGTATCCAATGTAGCTGAAAGATTATTTTAAGATAAGTTATCTGTGACAGTATCAAATATCAAACTTTTTTTACTTTAAAATATAGAAAAATACAGGTAAATAAAATATATGTAAAACACAGTAGTCATTTTAAATAGTTTTATTAGACATTTGGTAGAAAATTGAGTAAAATTTATTATATATAAAAAAACAATGCATTTAACACTACTACATACATTATCTCCTCAGACTAACAAATGGTTTTAATTGTTATACATTTCTATAACAAAAGTAATACACAGACTTCAATCAAGAAAACCAAAATTATGTTATTTAGTAGCTACGGGAAGGAAATTAAAAATATCAAAAACATCCATTAGTCTGACTTCCAGCAAAGAAGTATTATGATCCAATTATGTCACTTTCAATCAAAAATTAGTTAACACATTGTTAGTTGTTTATAAGGTTATTTCTGACATCCTTACAGAAGTATTCTTAGAATTAGAATAGAACCTTGTTCAAAACCAACTGTTAGTTTTACTTAAAAATTGCACAAGGGTCAAACACAGAACCATAATCTGTTACGAGTCTTTCCCATGGACTATTCTATACTAACTATAAAAATTAAGGGCTATAAGCTTGATTGTCTTATTCAATCTTTATCTGCATTAAGGGGTACTCCTTGTCTATTGCTTTGCAAGGTAAAAGTCATTGCTACATATCCAGATTTACAGATTAGAATATTAAAAGTCATAGTTCTGCTTAAGATAAGGCAACAATGTAGAAATAACTATGAAAAATGATTTAACTATTGTAGAGTGTTAAGTGTACATGATAAGGCAAAATTGGCTATGATACTGGAGTATAAGCATCGACTGGGAGAGCTGTCTAGATATAAAGGACCAGATAACCTTCGTAGTGTCCAGAAAGTACCTACCTTCATAACTACAAAAAATATCAATGAATATGGTAACAGAGTGCGGAGTTCGTACATACCTAAAGCTCTAAACAGCTTTCCCAGTGATGTCGTTAACGATTTAATAAGCAAGCCTAATAGTGTCAAAAATACTTTTAAAAGAGCACTGATAAATTTAAATTTGAATGAAAATTTATAAATTGTCAAAGTAATTAAATTAATTTCATAATTTAGAAGGGTTGCATCCCCGCGCTATATACTTTCTTAGAGCCACAATCTTGAAAATAAAAGATTATTTCTAAGAGATATAAAAATTGTAATCTTAGTATGTGATAATAAACAGTTTAAATTTTTTTTTAGATGCTGTTACCTATTGACCACAGGAATGAAAAAGTGTGGGTTGACCTGAACTGTAAGAGCTAATATTTCCTGTGGCTAATAGTTAACAGGTTATGGATATATAGTCATGATTTTTATCATACAATTCAATAGAAAAGGAGTCCCTTTTAATCTGGATAAGGGATCAATAGAAAACCGACACTTATAGCCGTTAACTTTAGAAAAGTCCATCAGAAAGATGTATAACATTGTTTTGTGTTTGACCCACAAGTATACACAGCTGTGGGTACAAGGGTAAAACATTTTTTTTAAATTGAACCTAACCTACCTTGGATTGCTAATGTTGGTATAGCTGACAGGGATTGGGACCTCTACCTTCATGCAGTCTAAGATTCCATGCCTATAGAATTAATCTCTTAAATAACTGAATAATACAATTGAGAATGGATAAGCATGATGAATTCTAGCAACAATGATTCATGTCTATCGTGATGGGTTTAATTAGCAAATTAGAGGCACTAAATACCTAGGCCACATGGTAATAAAGAAAAAAAAATGGACTTGTCTATTGTCTGCATTACATACCCAAACATTGGTATACAACTGCACGCCTACTACGAAAATCGAAAATTGGCATTGACGGCATAACTTTTTTGTCACTCCGATATGCAAGTGTGACAGAGATGCGAGATACAAATCCGCAATCGTTCGATTTTCGTGGTATAGGCCTTGGTGCACATAGACTAGACATCAAGGTCATTGCCAATTTATGCAAATATTTACAGAAACCCACTTACCTGGTTTCATAAACCGCTCAGAGATCCGGTCCCCGTAAACACGCCAAGAAATACCAATCAATAACAAAGTAAACAATAAAATAAGAACGAAGGTCTTTAGAAGCAAAAACTGGAATTCGTTGAAGTAAAAAACGCCGGCTATCTCTTCGTACAACGATAGTTCAGTGAAATTCACAATTGATTCGGAAAAATCTTGTATCTGTAAGGATGACACGCATGATCCGAAAAAGTCCTTTGCTAGAGCGAAAGTGTCCCCTATTTGAAGATACAAGGCCTCATACAGGGTCGAATTAAAAACCGCGGTGTCGAATACAGACATCACATATATAATTTATTTATTCCGGATCGGTTAATATTGAAAATAATAAAAAGCATTTGCACTAAAAAACCGAACTGACAGACGATGACAGTTGTCTTTGACAGCTCAATGTTTGTGTTGCTATGCGACATAAATTTTGTAGAAAGAGTTTTGGGGTTTGCACACAGAACATGTAGCTTGAGTATGTTTGGGAATCTATGTTGTATGAAGCTAGCTTCATTCAGAACTGATCGCCCGCTTAAATACTAATTTGCATTTGTAGCAATGCTCGTTTACTTTTTCACCTAATAAAAACAAACGTCTAACAACAAAAGAACAGGTGACCCATTTGGGCTTAACAGCGTGTGAAACAAAAATAATGTTTAGGTACCTAGTACCTATATAATTTTGCAGATCATAGTCTCATCATTAATCAATTTGTGTGTGTTTATTGTAGGACACGAGCAGCATTTAAAAATTATCTCTTTTTATTGGTTGGTCGGGCTGTAATAGGTTAGGGCACGCAATGTGGCGATTTACTTGTCTGTAGGTACTGTCGTGGTCTTAAATAACTAATGTTTTCAATGAAACCTAGAATTCTCAACAGTGCTTTTACTATCTTTCTTATGCCTAAACCTTTCTGCGGTTTACTGAGTTACATACCTAGGTTGAGATTGGACTCAACTTATAATAAGCAATAGGTACCTATAAGGGCTATAAGTAGAACTGCGTGCGTAGCCAAGATGCCAATCGCTGACGCTTGATAACGTATCGTAGCTACATCTCTCTATCACTCTTCCTTATTAGTGTGACAATGACAGTTGCGTTTCGTTAGCGACTGAGCGTGAGCGATTGGTATCTTGGCTATGCACCCAGCTATTAGCTAGAATGAGAGCAATACATGATAGGTACCCATAACTCTTAGGGCTTGTGAATGTGCAAAAATCTCGCGAGGTTCTAAAGGAGGAGGGAGTAAAAAAACACGTTGGAGGTGGGGGTTCCAAGGAGACTTGACATGTATTTTTCTATTTTGACCGAAACCGAGAAAAAAAATTGGGATTATACTTGCCTAAAACCTAAATCATCACTTCACACTTCAAGCAAGTCTTTTTGACAAAATTTTTGAATGCATCGGGTATATGAGTCGTAGGACTTATTAATGATATAAGAATTTTAAAATCAACGGAATATACACGTGAGGTTATGGGGGGATGGGGGGGGGGGGTTAGCCAAATATCACCAAGCCCCTCCCTTGGTGATTTGTGCATGAGCTCTTACAACGACAACAAAAACCTGATAAAATGAATCAAATGAAAAAGGTACAATATATAAGCACAATATTGCACTTGGGTTAAATAAACAAGTATCGCAAAAAGTACCTACATGTTTTTTTCCAGTTAACTTTGGTGAGTATTGTGAACAAGCAAGTACGAGTAGCAATAGCATAAAATAGGTGGCAATACCTACCCATTATTTTAGGTATGGCCAATTCTAACTGGAACCCCATTTATGTTTGGCCATAGATTGATTTGACTAAAACACGTTTTAACTAACTTACCACTTTGTCGCTAGCCGACAAGGCACGAATGTCATAAAGATTAATTATGAAATGAGCTTGATCAACCAGCGACCAAGTGGATCATTTACTAAAACAGGCACATATGTAACCCTAACCCTTGAAAGTACATTACAGAATAAGTAGGCCGTATGAGGAAATACAAACCAAATATCTATGGGCATATTGTGATGCACACACACTCGAATCCTTGTTTGTCTATTTCTTTTGTTTCTTATGTTGTTTCCTGTGATATCACAAATAAATGTTTTTCATTCATTCATATTTTTATTTTGTTGTCGTTTTTTTTCGCGTTAGATTCGTATGAATTTGGTGGATAGGTAGAGTTCATTATTTTACGCTAGATAGATGCGAAATCTCAATCTGCGACAAAAAATTGTATTAAATTTCCCACTGAGATAAGAAAATCCCATACGATTTCGTAAATCACTGGAAAAAATTGTGGGACATACTGGGAAATTGAGTCTTATATGAAGATAATAGGGAATTCATCCTACCTACAAATTACATTCAAATCTGACGCTTTTATAAAAATCCGCCCCTTTCCGCTTTAGTAATAAAACTGACAGCGTCAAAATATAAAGGCATTCAATAGAATCCCTCTCCATTTTAGGTTCCATCGTCGCATTTCCACATCTTTAACAGTAATTTAACCGTACGTGCAGCCCAAATCTCCCCTAAGTTGCCCAGGGGACGAGCGACATTTCTTCTAAAAGAGAAGGACCTTGAAAGGAAAATAAATATAATCTAATCTGGGAGACTGCAACACCTACCTACAATTGTAAACCATAAAAAAATAAAGACTTATTTTATTTTGCGTTTTCTTATTTTTATATTATATATATAATTATATAAACACAATATTATTACTTTGTTTGATTTGTATTCCTACACTTATAGCACATGTATGCTTAAATTATGATAGTTTTGTATTTCTCTATTTAAGTGAATTGTTATAATTCTTTTGGAGAAATAAAATTCTTAAACCATTATGATTTTCATAGATGGCGCCATTTTGAAGCCTCAATGCTAATTGTATTTTGTAAAGAGCTTTGAAATATATTTATTGTAACAAATGAGAAGGTGAAAATCACTAAGATGTTTAGGGCCATTTTTTTTTTTTCGGACTATGAATTTGTCAATGAAAGAACAATGAACATTAAAACCGCTAGGGATCTCATATTAATGGCACTGTGACAAGGAAATAATTGGCACAATCATCAAATTGCTTGAATCAGGGCTAAGGGGGCCGTGGCCCCGTCACATGCCTGGCTCAAGGAGGCTAGGGTCCGCTTTGGCAACTAACCCCAAGATCTGGCGTAGGCTCTAGTTTTACGAAAGCGACTACCATCTGAATTTCCAATCCTGAGAGTAAACTTGGACTTATTGGAATTCATCCCGTTTCCTCACGTTGTTATTCCAATTCCTCTCGTTACGCCCGCCCTTGCGTAGTATATCGAGACTTACAGTCGGTAACATTTACTTATCTCTGATGTTATTTACGACGGGCATGATTCCGCTGTCTTTCTTATCAACACAGTAAGAGATGATCATCATATCAGACGACGTATCTTTTGCTGCTGGCTGGAATCATATGATGTAATTATTGACAGCATATTGACAGTGTTGGGATTCGACTAGTTTAGTTTAGTTAGTAATTTTAGTGATTTGTGTGGATTGTGGTATGTGTTAAATGTAGCCGTTGTGGATTTAACCAAGGTAGGCAATATTTTATGTTTGCGATTTTTTTTTTGTACCTACTACATATTTCCATGTAACTAATGGAAAGGATCGTATGTATATAGGTGGTGTTTTAATTTAAGGTATCCCTTGCAAAGCGTAAACTGGAAACGTTACTTAATTATTACCTTATTTAAAAAAAATACGACTGGTTTCCCCGCCAAACTTTTGTGGTTTTTGGTATATTACAGTCGAGCTCATAAATATCTATAGTAGGTATTTATGTATGTATTTGTATATGTGTAAGTATATTCATATTATTAAGTATTAAGTTTTATAATTTTTTCTTTTATCATATCTTTTTTCTACTATAGGTAGGTACTATAGGAGCACCAAACTAACAGTTTCAGTTTAGCCCAATTATTGACTGGTATATAATGACTTATGGCGTTAAGTCCGCTATTTGTACGTTCCTTTCATTGTGCAATAAAATTTAAATAAATAAATATCTGTGTAGCTGTATCCATAAATAATATGTAAACACTTACACCTATCAAGGCTATCAATGTCCTATGGATGAACATATACTTTTTGAAGTCTGGTGATATTTATGAGCTTGACTATGCCTACTTTTTTAACACAGTTTTTTTTTCACCAATGGGGTTGCGGTAAAAATGTCCTAGTCGTAGTAGTAGGCCGTCGAGTAGGCCACATCAAATAAGCGTTGCTAAGGTTCTTTCCCTCTTGCCTACTTGTAGTTAGCCTTCCAAACTCCAATTCCATTCCATATACCAATTTGAAACAGAGTTACTTAAAACTAATACCCCTCTTCAAATTCGAGACCTATAAAATACCAGATATTATTTTACATTTGTTGGATTGTCACCCCTATTATATTGGAATAAAGTTGAGAATATTATAGAGCCAATAGAAGGTTTATCATCTGTCGATATTGGGAAAGGGCTCAATTTCAATGTAGTAACAAATGCCTACCTTAGGTCGATGCCGGTGAGCGAGGAACAATGATAGAGATATTACTTATGTAACAAAGGAGAGAATATAAGGCTTAGAGATGGCTCGGAGTTGATTTATTATAACTAGTGTCCGACTGAAGTTTCGGTTTCTGCCAGTTTCGGCCAAAAACCAGCCGAACCTTATTATATACTTTCAAGTCGCATTCGACTGACGTCAGCGTGCGTAGCCAAGATGCCAATCACTCACGCTTAATAACGTTTCGTAGCTACCTCTCTCTATCACTCTTCCTTATTAGTGTGACAATGACAGTTGCGTTTCGTTGGCGACTAAGCGTGAGCTATTGGCATCTTAGCTACGCACACAGCGTGCGTAGCCAAGATGCCAATCGCTCACGCTTAATAACGTTTCGTAGCTACCTCTCTCGATCACTCTTCCTTATTAGTGTGACAATGACAGTTGCGTTTCGTTGGCGACTAAGCGTGAGCGATTGGTATCTTGACTATGCACACAGGTGAGCTTGACACGGCTGGCAATATGGCGTCGCTCGCTTGACTTTCCCCGCCACTAAATCACTTTGCTAAAAATTCACACAATGCTGTAATGTCAATCCGAGAAAATTGAAATTGGATCATAGGAACGTTTCATTTTCATATATCAGAAAAACGGCTCACTGATTTTTTATTCAGCCTTTTAATCAAATTCCGTTTATCAAAGGTTCGGTTTCGGTTTCGGCCGTTTCAAGAATCAAAACCGAACCTTCAGTTTCGATTTTGGTTCCAGCAATATTAGATACATGTTTCCGGCAAACACTAATTATAACTTTTTGTAATTTGGCACTTAGTGTGCAATGGATGCAAAAAATATTTTGTACATAGGTGTATAGTTAGTCTCTTTTCAGCTGAGCCCTTACAAATTAGCGTACAACAAAGCAGTTCTATATAACAATGGCATTATCAGTCTACGAGGCGCCGGCGCCGAATATGCAAAAAAATTGAACTACACTTAACTGATTTGGTACCTATTATTAAGTTATCAGCTCTATTTCTTAAGAAAAAAAATGATCTCTTACGCACGTGCCATATTTCTCTGTAGTATAATTCTAGCGACCACCTGTTGAATATGTTGTTTTCTCAATTAGTTCATATTGAATCTTGTTGCCTTAGCAATAGAGTCGTAATTCAAGAAACGCCGTGACCGAACCTTTTTTATGCAGGCAGTAGCACTTGCTGTTTGCTAACAATAAACAAATGCGATTTGGTAGAGGCTCAGTTTAAAAGCGAAAACTATTCGTAAATTAAAACTGACTTTTAATACAACCTATCATACCTACATACAAACATTACACGTTCTTTTATGTATTTTCTTTCTTAGCTTAGGTTATTTACATAATATATTAATATTCTACACGTTTATTTCAATTTCTTTATCTATGGAATTTACTTCGCTAAGTTTGCTTGTCTTCATTTTCCTCTGAACAGATTACACAATACGAGTATTTACTGTAGATATGCCGTTCGCAAATATGCTTATATCGGGTTACTCACGTCTATAAATATCTATAACATGTCGAGCTATTTTCGATTTTATAGACATGAGTAACCCGATATAAGCATATTAATATGTCTGATACTCACGGGAGTTTTCTATCACTCTGTTTGTCCGACGTTCACTCAGTATAACTCACGGAAGTTTAAATTGTATGAAAGGTATCCTTCAAGGAAAGTGTATGAAATATGTACATTAACAGCCACCGCATAAAGTGATATTTTGTAAATGGGTCTATTTCTGGTGGTAATGAACAGCGTGTTGGGAGGAAATGAGGCGGTAAGTCAACATTTATCCGTAGCAAGTTTACGAGCTCTAAAGTACCGTGACACCAGGAGTGAAGGACTTTGGTGCAGAGTACCTGGTACCAAAGTTATTCAGGGCTCTTGAGCTCCATCATCCGACACATTGAAATTAACAAACTCGTAGGTACGGTGATTGGGGGAAATATTCATACAAGTTCTCTAAGATTCCAAGGGTAACAAAGACAGACAATCTTATTTCCCCTTTTCATCAGTTCATCCACTGCTGGGTTTAGGACTCGAATTAAATTTTCCGCTGACTTTGGCCCTGTGCGAGTTGCGTCGCCTTCTTTCATGCCATCTCCAATACACCCCATCTCTTGCTCCATGCTCCTTTGAAAATAAGACACAAGAACCATCCAACTATTGCCCAGATAGAACTATGCCAACAAGGTCACATTTACTCGTAAAAATAAACGCCACATAAAACTAGTGGATCCCCTTGACAGATTTGACTCATAACAGTCATAACCAAAAATCCTATTTTTGCCAAAACTGCGATTTCGCGATTTCGCGACATTCCGGACAACGGTAAGGTAGAAGTACTAGTGCTTGACGCTATGCTAGTATTCGACATGGGCACTTTATGTCATATAGTCATACAGGTTAAATTTGAACAACGAAGATTTTTCGATAATTTCGAATTTAAACCTTGTCACTTTGGCATAAAGTGCCCATGTCGAATACTGGTGCAGCGTTGAGCACTAGTACTTTTACCTTACCTACTCGAATTGTCGTATAAACAAACATACATACAAATATACAAATGTCGGATTGTTCGAGTAGATTGTAGTACCTATGTTGGAGAAAACATTTATTTTCAAAATATATATAGTAACTGTAATTTAGCTAGCTACCTACCTTTACCTACCTTAAATCTAAAATAGGTCTTCGAGGCATTGTACCTAGGACGTTGGTGGCATTTTCGTTGTTTAACTTTTTGTTGAAACAAAATAAATTATTTAATTTAATTATTTTTTGATTTGTTATTAAAGTAGTAACACTATAACACTACTCTATATAAATTATAAATTTAAATAAATGTCATACTTCTACTTTAGAAAAAGACCTACACCGATGGAAGACAATCCGAGGATCGAACTCGGGTCTTCAGCTTTCGCGGCTAACGCCTTCACCACTAGGCCAACTGTTCTCACCGAATTCCGGCGAATTTCTCGAGTATATGCAATCTTACTAACAGGCAAGACGCCCGTGGCGATTTTCTAAGCACAAGCGACGTTGCTTAGTACTTCCATCCAAACCATTTAGGGGTTCCGGTATGGCGAGAGAGATTGGATGGGTTCGATCCTTGGATTGGTCTCCTTCGGTGTTCGTCTTTTTCTTCAGTATATGACATCTATTTCAATTCATAATTTTCGTTGTAGTATTGTAGTGTTAGACAATAGTTGTTGGTAGTTTTACGGGCAGGTCGGTCGATAATATGGTCTCTTATAAATATTTATATTTTTTCCCTGTAAAAAACAGCTGTAGCCACTAAGAAAATTGTTCGTGACTGAGATTTTATTACATTACAGATAAGAACCTATTATTAGGAAAAAACATGAGCTAATAGTAAAGTGGTAAAAGGTATTAGTAGCGCATTTGCATAATATTTTTGTCTAAACGGTCAAATATGTGACGGTTTTCAGTAAAAGGCACCACTCTGTCGCTTGCCGATCAAGCGCTAATGCTATAGAGATTAAAAATTCGTTTCGAAATAAACCTTATCCACAAGCGTTAAAGCGGTTCACTAAAAACAAAAATAAAAAAGTTTATAAATACATTTTTTTTACGTTTTTGGGTTTTCACTGCCTGCTCATTTAACCTAAATCCCCTGTGAGTATAAAACGATTCCCGCAAGCTGGCACGGAATGTACATAGGTATATGAAATGACAGTTTCATACATTTTCTGCTGCAGCTTTCGTGATTCGATCTGTAATGATATTTACTCCTATCTTAGCTTCTTTAAATCTGATAGCTCCTGAAGCTCCTCGGCTTGGCACAAAACCACAACCAGTTATAATAAAAATTCTAACAAGCGCATCCCACAAATTCCATTCATTAATGATAGTACATTAGACGGAGAACAAAGGAGTTGTAGGCGGCCCACTGTCTAAGTGCACATTATTGGAGCTTGGATCTATAAGGCGTATACTACTGGGTATATAACATGGAGCTGATAATACTTAGTACCAGACGTGTTAACTGCATCGCAATATTTGTTGAGACAGAATCGGTGGGGACTATGGGAAATCATCAGAAACTTTTTTAAACTGTCGCGTTTACCAAGCCTTTTTTTCTTTTCTTTTTTTATAAATAAATTATAATTGAGTGAACGCTTTTTTACTATGACTAAGATCCCGATATTTCGGCGAACGTTGAAAAATGTTCACGAGAAAAATGAAGTCTGCAGGTAGGTTGACACTTAAGGATAGCCATAATGATCTACCCTCTTTCTTGTTCGTTTCTGTTCACCACTATTGGAACTCACTCGAAAGTCACCCCGACAAAACCTCAGTGCCTCAAGAGGAAAGTTTTCAATCAATGTGTCTTACCAGTGATGAGTTATATACGGCGCCGAAACGTGGTCATTTACTATCGGCCTCATCTCAAAACTCAAAGTCGCTCAACGAGCTGTGGAGAGGGCTATTCTCGGAGTTTCTCTACGTGATCGAATCAGAAATGAGGAGATCCGTAGACGAACTATAGTCACCGACATAGCCCTCCGCTCCGGATAAGCAAGCTGAAGTGGCAATGAGCAGGCCACATTGCACGCAGAGCAGATGGCCGATGGGGTCGAAAAGTTCTCGGGTGGAGACCACGGCTTGGAAAACGCAGCGTAGGACGTCCACACACAAGATGGACAGATGATCTTATGAAGGTCGCCGGGAGACGCTGGATGCAGGTCGCTTCCAACCGGTACATATGGAGGACCAAGAGAGAGGCCTATGTTCAGCAGTGACCGTCTTATGGCTGATATGATGATGATGATAATGAATTAAGTTCTTACTCCATAACATTCTCAGTATAATGACCAAAAATATGCTTGTTTTTAGTTAGTAAAAGTTACCAGTTTCTCGGTTGTTGATAAGGTTAATTAATAAATTAATCTTTATGGCGTTAGCGTCTTTTTTACAACCGAAAACGTGGTAGGTAATTATTCCTAAAAACAAGCACAAATAACTTAATATAATTATATTCCCAATTAAACCAACAGTGGTTTCCCAAACAGCTCCGAAAGCACCCAAGTTTATAATTCAGTCAAACTTCCCTGAGTGCGTGTTAACTCCTCAGTAAACTTCTTCTGACGTCACTATACATACCGGGATACAGATCTTATAGATCTTATGTATGTATGTATACACATCTTAAATTATTAAACGGAATATTTGACGACGAAAAGGAATGAACGAGTCCTCAGTCGCGAACGGAGTCCGCGTGGGATTAGATGCTGCAGACATCGTTATACGCACCGATCAAGCCATTACAGCCTAATTTTCCAATAAAAATAAATAATACACAGCAAGGAATGGTCAAAATAGCAGCCCCATTAAGCCGTTTCCTTTCTACGGTGGCCATTTTTATGAAGTGACGGTACGCAGTTCGGTCGTTCTAAATTTAAAAGTAGCGTGCGAATCCCTTCGATCACTTTTCTTAAAACTGTGACCAGTGCGGACTTAGGAATCCAATCTAAGTGCCAAAAGGATTGAGTGTTTATGAATAATGAACTAGTAAAAACTTTAATTCGCCAGTGAAACTATAACAGTGGAGCCTTTCGTGAAAAGAACGATGAAAGTTTTCAAAAAGAAAATGCGTTTCTCTATAGCTTTGCCTGAATTATAGTTTAGTACATTTTGTGAGTAGTTAAATTTAGTTTCGGTTTGACATTGGAGGCCAGAAAAAGGTACATTCTTTAATTTATTATATATTTGCATGTTTGTGAATAATAACTGGGGCTTTAGTGTTATTGGGAAGTGGAATGTAGTTAGGGTGGTTCGTTATTGGATTAAACGTCTAATTTGGGGCGATTTGAGCAGCGAGCCCATTCTACCCTATTTATAACATAAGTACTTAATGTTTTACTCAACATTCCTTGCCTCGTGAATCTACTTAAATCACTTGAGACATGGGTCAGGGTTTCAAGGACAGAATGGGTGAAATTCTTAAGTGTGGTGGTAAAGTCAAGCTAGTCTTATTTTTGTGCAAATCAGCTCGCTTATGGGTATGTCATAGTTATGGAATTAATTGCTCTGTGTCGAAAATCTTGATGTTATAGTTTCGCCACGATCTGTTGTCATTCGTACACAGGCAGAGTCCTACTGGCGTTTTCATACGCTTGTATTGCTACTTGGAAAAAAAGGGAGTTTTATAGAATTTTGGTTTAATCTATTGCACATTTGGTTTGTCAGGGTATAGTATGATAATTGATAAAGTCAGTTGAGTGCCTATGTACACAAATTTGTAAAAGCATTTCACCCGTCATATGCCGATCTTACCAGGCAGGTATCCATATTATAACCATATTTGACCATCCAGTTTTTAAACATATTAGGTATTATAAATTATATCTAGGTGTGCGTATAAGAGCTGTAATATCTGCGTAACTAAAACAAAACAAAAATAGATCAAACATGCTGTATGACCAGTAGATTGAGTAGGAAAAAATTGAGAAAAAAAAATTGTCGAAATGAAAAAATGTATGGGGCAGGTCGTCTTAATATTGGCATATTAGGACGACCTGCCCCATACATTTTTGGTGTTTATTTTTTTATTTTTTTCCTACCCATACATTTTCTTTATAATATAACTTTCGTAGCTTTTTAATTATGATACGGATATTGCGGATCCGCTAATAATTTCCACAAGGGATCCCCTGAGCCCGCCCTAGGGTTGCCAGGTCAAATTTCGTATTTCACAGGACAACATTTTAGACATTCATATTCGGAACATTTAATATTGTTAATAAGGTTTGTAAAATTTTATTGCATACTTTAACAATATAACAATGTAAATTACTGACTAATAATAAACTACCTTAAAAATAAAAAATAAACTAAATAAAAAATAAAAATATAATTAAATTACCTTACCTTAAAATTAAAAATTAAAACCACCTTAAAAAAACAAAAAAAAACTACCTACCTTAAAACCTAAACCAGGATTGCTGGGCATGGTGCCCAATACGCAGGCAGCATTCCCGCGCTGAATTGCTTTTCCAATCCTTTGCGCAAGAAAGCCGCCTGCGCGAGGATCACCCGTTACCTCTTACCTCCCTAAGGCGCTGTCTGTCTTTACCTTAAATTGAGAAATTATTACAAAGACAGCTTTAAATTTACAATATAGTCTTTGTAGTAATTAATTTAATAATCAACTAAATTGCATGGCTGACTTTCAGGTTTTGGCACTCGTTTTGAGCTTTGCACAATATTTTGTCCTGAATTTCCCTAAATTCGGAACTTAGCCAATATTAGCAGTGAAAATGTGGCTACCCTAGTTCACACACAGCTCCCGCGAGGGTTGGTGTATGTAAAACAATATTTTCATCGTCAGCAAACTCGAATATGAGAACACAATAACATAATTAATTCAACCCGCGGGTTACGGTTTCCGTAATCCATTTAATTAATCTAAAAAATGTAATATTCAATTTCAGGCAAGGGTGTCGCATAACAATTAATTTTACAAGGCATGTGCTTGAAAAGTGCGTTTTATATGGAGTCAAAATGTGTACAAACTGGAAAGTAAAAAGCACTAGTGCTGAAAATTTTAGCGAATTAAAATTTTACTAGGACGGGACGGGACGGGACGTGGCGGGACGGGAATATCTGTAAATTTCTATAGAAAGCAAGCGTCACGCGACATCCGAAGGCTCTGAGCTATCACGTGACGCTTTCTATAGAAATTGACAGTTTTTCCCGTCCCGTCCCGTCCCGTGATAGTGTGAGTCATCCCTAA
The DNA here is from genome assembly GCA_949128165.1 of Lathronympha strigana. Lineage (NCBI taxonomy): Eukaryota > Metazoa > Arthropoda > Insecta > Lepidoptera > Tortricidae > Lathronympha > Lathronympha strigana. Next base: position 3,396,513 of record OX421903.1, read on the forward strand.
AGGGTGTAAAACTTTGGAATCGAACCTCCGACGTGAAATTTGAAGTGTAATTTCACGATTTTAAAGCACTTTAAACTTTAAAAAAGCACTTTTAGAGTGAATGCATTTTATATTAAAGTATTATGTATGTCATGATTATGTTTTTTATGAAGCACGAGCGTAAAAATGATTTCCGACGCATGCCAATAAGCCATTTGTTAAGAATCTCCTAGTTTCCGCACTTCTTCGCGGGTTCGATCCAAGTCTTGGGCACTGTGGGCTTTGGTCACTTTTTCTGTAGTATATGACATCTCCTTCAATTTGGAATTGATAAATTATTTTATGAATTATAAATATAGTAAATATACATAGGTAGGTTATTTATTTGTTTGTATTATTTGTGTATATATTTATTAGTATATAATTTATTTATATTAAAATATACATGTGTGTTTGTTTTTTTGTTTCTGTTGAATTAGATCCGAAAGTTTTTGCTTACCTCTGAATTTGTGTATGATGTATATTTTTCTGTTGAAATATTTTATGAGGTGTGCAATAAAGATATATTGTATTGTATTGCGTAGGTTACCGTATTAAGAGTGTATTTTCTCCATGGTTTCCATTTTCCCGACTAAAGTTAAATGGATTGAAAAACTTTTTAAATCTCAACTTCGCCCTTTATTTCACCAAAATATAATAACTTAATTTAAATTTAGGTTTTAGGTAATCGTATGATACTCCGTCCTCAAATTTTCGTAAACTTATGCGAAAACTTTGAATTGCTTCTCGTCAGCAAACTAAACAATTTTCATCATCATCATCATATCAGCCATAAGACGTCCACTGCTGAACATAGGCCTCCCCTTTGGACCTCCATATGTACCGGTTGGAAGCGACCTGCATCCAGCGTCTCCCAGCAACCTTCATAAGGTCATCTGTCCATCTTGTGGGTGGACGTCCTACGCTGCGTTTGTCAAGCCGTGGTCTCTACCCAAGCACTTTTCGACCCTAACGGCTATCTGCTCTGCGTGCAATGTGGCCTGTCCATTCCATCCACTTCAGCTTGCTAATCCGGAGGGCTATGTCGGTGACTTTAGCTCGTCTACGGATCTCCTCATTTCTGATTCGATCACGTAGAGAAACTCCGAGCATAGCCCTCTCCATAGCTCGTTGAGCAACTTTGAGTTTTGAGATGAGGCCGATAGTGAAGGACCACGTTTTGGGGCCGTAAGTCATCACTGGTAATACATATTAATTGAAAACTTTCATCTTGAGGCACTGAGGTATGTCGGACAAAAATACATTGCGTAGTTTCCCGAACGCTGCCCAACAGAGTTGGATTCGGCGCTTGACCTCTTTCTCGAAGTTGGACCTACCTAATTGGATTACTTGTCCTAGATATAAGTACCAGCTTCTTCCTCTAGACCGCATCCAACGGAGAGCAGCTCGAATTGTCAACTGCCAACGTATTTCTGATCGGCTTGATCCCTTGGCGCTGCGTAGAGATGTGGCCTCACTCTGCATTTTCTATCGCATGTATTATGGGGAGTGTTCCGAGGAATTGTTCGGATTAATCCCTGCCGCTTCTTTCCGCCATCGCCCTACGCGACAATATTTCCACTCTCACCATTTAGATGGTTGGCAGTCCTCAACTGTGCGCTTTTCCCGAATCTTCCGGCCTCGCACAGCTAAACTGTGGAACGAACTGTCGCCAGCGGTGTTTCCGGACCGATACGACCTTCAAACCTTCAAGAAAAGAGCGTACTCCCACCTTAAAGGCCGGCAACGCACTTGCGACACCTCTGGTGTTGCGGGTGTCCATGGACGACGTTAATCGCTTACCATCAGGCGATTCGTTTGCTCGTTTGCCACCTATAGCATAAAAAAAAAAGATAGATGAACTTACGAGTCAACAACTTCGAGTATATACCGAGCTTATACTATACCAAACTATTTTATTGTTTGCAAATTATTAATAGCGAGCAAACATATTTTTTGGTAATCGTTGTTCGAGGTTTTCTCTAATGAACAAGAAATATTCCCGGAAAATTCAGTAGCATTATAATATCTAGAGAAATATTTTATTATATTACACAACGGTACTTAAAAGACGATTTATGTATGGTGTACGTATTTATAGATATAGATAATTCGTTATAGGAATAAATATTTTGGATAACACAGAAGTAAGTATTCAAACGTTAGCTTTGCCCTAATTTTTAATAGGTAATTATTGTTTAACAACCAGACTGACTGCAAACTATACAGCCTATGATACAGTCTAGGTCTAACCGTATCATACCGTGACCTTACTACCACGGCATGAAATGTAACATGACACGAACTACTTTGGCTAATTTTTTTTAATACTACGACGGTGACAAACATGCATACGGCCCGCCTGATGGTAAGCGGTCACCGTAGCCTATGGACGCCTGCAACTCCAGGGGTGTTACATGCGCGTTCCCGACCCTTTAAAAAAAAAGAAGGATTCGCTGTGTTGATGCCTACGTCTCCAGGGGTGTTTAATGCGCGTAGCCGACCCTTTAAAAACCTTAACACTCCTTTTTTGAAGAACCCCATACTGTAGTCCTTTGCGAAAACTGCGGCAAGGAGCTCATTCCACAGCCGGAGCGTCCGCGGGAGGAAGTTCCTCTTAAACCGCACGGTACGAGGCCATTTAGGGTCCAGGGTATGCGAGTGAACACCCTTTCGACTACTAGATCGTATCCTCATCATTTTATATCCGTGCATGAGGGGTTAAGGATGACTCTGTCATTTTCTAGAGACATCGTCACGTGATCTCCGAGTGCTCCGAGCTATCACGTGATTATTTCTGTAGAAACTGACAGATCATCCCGGATCGGATTGGATTGATGTGTCATCCCTTAAGTGACCATAGTATCCGGAGCGTGAGCGTTTCATACCCGCCGTTAGTTAGTTAGTTAGTTTTCCTGGGCTTTTTCCGCAAATCGACATCCTATACCCGCCGTTACCGTTTTATGTATTTGTAGCAGTTTTACCATTGTTTGAACCATCAGGCTTAAGGATAAGTCACAACAGTCCGATCCGATCCGATCCGGGACGATCTGTCTGTCTGTTCCTCAGTCCAATTCTCCTGCAACTTTTTGAGGGAGAATACTGGATTTTATTTGAGCACGGTCCGTGCATGGCACGCGACGGTCGGGAACCTCCACCGAAATATATGATTATCGATACATCTCATCTCAATTCGAGAAAAAAAATCGGACCATGATTTCACTTTTCTCGAATTGAAATTTTAGCACTATCATATTGCCAGCTGTGCCAAGTTTACCTGACGTCAGTTGAACGCGATCCGAAAGTACGATATTGTAAGTTTCGGCGCGGCCCAAAGGTTCGGCTGGTTTTTGGCCAAAATCGAGCCTTTGGCCAAAACATGATTTTTAGGCCGAAACCGAAACTTCGGTGGGACACTAGTAGAAACATACACCGTTTCTACTTTAATTACAGTACATCTACTGGTAATGACCACAAAACAAAACACTCCATTTTATCGCAACTTAAATCGCAGTAACATATAATTAAGAGGACCCTTTTAAAACGTTTCAGTCATTAACGTTCCGTTAAACGTGGAACTAATTAACGACATGTTGCCGTTGTTAACTTAACTATGAAATTGTAAATTTGACGGCGTCGAAAGCATTTTCCTGGTTATTTGGTGAATTAATGGACTTGTACCTTTATGCTAATTGGTTGATAGTTTTTACGCTGCGTGTAGACTGGATTATTTTTCAATGCGTAGGTACCTTATACGACTAGTTTTTGAGCAATAGCTTTAAATTCAAAGGTGCATTCTTTAGCTTAAATTAAGTTAATTTCTCAAAGACACTGGTATTCTAATTAGCTCCATTTAGAAAATAACTACTTATTTAATTTTATCTCATATGGGATTTGCATGTGTGTAAACAGAGTATGAGTATTCGAAAGCAAAATATTTTATCGACAGAAAATATTCAATATTACTTAACATATAAATTTAATTCGACATAAATAAATATTTCTTATAATGAGCACACCTGTATTAATTTAATTATATCTACATTTTTTTATCGATATCAAATCCCTAGTACTTGCCCTGAGTTATCCCATTTCCAGGTATGGGTGATCGCCCATAAAAATCCGACTACCGGTAACTTGCCACAACCGGTATTTGCCTCTTGATCCGTATTTTTTTTAGATAGAATAGATACCTAATCATTTCTTTGTTCGTTCAACATACTCGGCATCGACAGAAATAAATAAAATTTACATAACAAAAAGCTTACAACTTAAAAACTAAAAACCATTACAATTGCACATACCAATTATATGTATTCTGCCGGTACCACTATATTAATTTGGTGATGGTTTATTACACCTAATAATTTAATTTTGTTATTTTTTTTGTTATTTGTTTGGTCATATTATTAATGTACATAAACATTTATTTAATCATATTTGTTAATTACAGAGACCAACATCTAATGAAACACAAAAAAAAAAACTTAAGCCTACTCAAAAAGTCCCCCACGAGTCGTCCCTGGCGCAAAAGTGCAAGTAATATTTAAGTGTATTATTAATTAATATATAATGTAATGTTACTTTTAAATTTGTAGATAATTAAGTTGCTTATAAATGCGTCTTTGTATAATAATTATTGATTGCATATGATAGATTGAGATGATTGTTTCAATTCGATAATATTAATCGTTGTTTCCATACATACTTTTGAACGGCCTCCTAGCCTAGTTGGTAGTGACCTTGCCTATTTGTGTAAGATTGTCCCACAATATTTATTTATTTATTATTTTATACTTTAAGTAGTTACCTACTGAGGGGATATTACTGATTGTGTTATTTAATGGTTTAAGAAAAACACATTATTCGAGCCGCAGGGATAACTAGAAAAGAAAAAATAGTTTCCGGAAAAACGATGAAAACGAATTTTTCTTTTCCTTTATGTGTCAGCATTGTGAACTCATTAGTAGAGATTTCTGGAAAAACTAAATTGGTAGCTATATTTCCAAAAATAGTACATATACAATAAAAATAGGAACGTTGCTAAAAATACCGTCGATTGCCAGGAATCGGCGACCAACATTTGTTTTTGTGAATGTTTCTCACCAACATCTGTGAATAGTATCGACATTGTACTGTCTTACACCATAAGCTTACTGTGAGGCTGTCGACTCGGCACATTATAATTATAATCTGTAATATAGGTAATCAGAAATCAGAAAATTAGTCCTTTTTTAAATATTACGACGGTGACAAACAAGCATACGACCCGCCTGATGGTAAGCGGTCACCGTAGCATATGGACGCCTGCAACTCCAGGGGTGATACATGCGCGTTGCCGACTCTTTAAAAAAACGAGGGTTCGCTGTGTTGACAGCTTAAGGGGCAAGCTTTGCTCCGTGGTGTCCCCAGCTGTCAACACAGTGAATACTCTTGGAGCTCTGGCTAACTTGCTACTTCACCTCCCGCGGACGCTCCGGCTGTGGAATGAGCTCCAGCCGAGGTTTTCCCGAAGAACTACCTACAGTATGGGGTTATTCAAAACAGGAGTGTACATTTTTAATGCGTTGCCAACGCGCATGTGACACCCCAGGCGTTGCAGGCGTCCATAGGCTACGGTGACCGCTTTCAGTATCAGGCGGGCCGTATACCTGTTTGTCACCGACATGAGAAACACGTACGTTATTGTCGGCCAATGTGTCAATTTCTTTAGAAAGCGTCACGTGGTTCCCAAACTGTCACGTGGGCTTTTGTATAGAAATTGACACATTGGCCGACACAAACGTACGTGTTTCTTTTCTTTTCGTGCCAAAGCGAAAGAGCGTTGGTGGCCCAGTGGTAAAAGCGTGCGACTTTCAATCCGAAAGACGCGGGTTCAAATCCTGGCTGCTCGTACCAATGAGTTTTTCCGAACTTACGTAAAAAATATCATTTGATATTTACCAATAAGGTCTAGTTTACCCTCTAGGTTAGCAGTTACTTTCGTAAAACGAGTGCCTACGCCAAATCTTGACTTTCGTTGCCAAAGCGGAACGCAGGCCATTCCTACATGAGCCGGGAAAACTATAGGAAAAAGGTTCGTCGGCTCGTCCCGGCCCGGTCTGGCGTGAGCCATATGTCATATTTATGTATATTATTATAGCATAACAACACTCTGAGCGAAATTTCGCGGAATGAGCTAAAGTTACGTTTAATTAGACAGGAATCTGACGTTTCCGTAATTACGCTGTATTTTGTTTATAAAATGCCGCTTTCAGAAAACTGTTAAAAGCTTTCAGCTAAATTGATGAATAGTTAATTGCTTTTTTCGGTGTATGTTTGTAAATTCTATGCTAGCTACATAATTCAGTGTATTAAATTTATACTATATTTTGTTGTACCGATATGAATGTGTTACCTACACAACAAACATTTATTTTCAAAATATATTCAGTACCGTTACCATTATCTACCTACCTCTACCTACCTAAAATCTAAAATAGGTCCTTGAGGCATTGTGCCTAGGATGCTGGCGGCATTTCCTCGTTGTATCGCAATGCTGATACGTTGTGCGTGGAAGCTCTTCGGTCAATAACATCAACCAGATATTTAGGTTAATATTAATGTACCTACTCGTATATTATGTTTTTAGTGACAGCAAATTGAGTATCTTATTTATTTCTATAATTCACACACGTAGAGAGACTCAGATACCAGATCGTTTTAAATATTTGCTGTTAAATACTTGTCATTTATTCTTGTGTATTGCGACAAGAGACAAGCAAAATTTACAAAGCGAAGTTTTCTTTAGTCTCTTTTTAGGGTTCCGTAGTCAACATAGTAACCGTTATAGTTTTGCCATGTCTGTTTGGCCGTCCATCGGTAACCATTAGTACTAGAAAATTATAATTTGGTATAATCAATCATCAATCATCTCTCGGAGTCCCGGGATCGTTCGACTGCAGATTGGGGTCATCCAATGGGCCGGCCATATATGTTCGGACATATCCGCCGGATCTGCCAATCAATGTATGGTAAATTTATATATACCCACTATGGAGATACGACAGATTGCCCGAAAGTATACGGCCGTGAGTGAGTGTCACTGTGCCCGATACGTGAGACCGTTATTCATTATATATTTTTTTTTTTTTTTTTTTTATGCAGCCTGTAATGTGTCCCACTGCTGGGCAAAGGCCTCCCCCCTAGAGCTCCAAACTGCTCGGTTCAAGGCAATTTCTGGCCAGTTTTTTAGATATGCGTCCAAGTCATCCCGCCATCTCCTCCTGGGTCGGCCAATTCGCCGTTTCCGGTTTGGCATCCACTCCGTAGCTACTTTAGCCCACCTCTGTGGATGCATACGGCAAACGTGGCCAGCCCAGTCCCATTTCAGCCTGGCGGTTTTGGCCCCAACGTCAACAATGCGTGTTTTGGAACGCAGGGTAGTGTTACGGATCCGGTCAATCCTTTTCACTCCAAGCATGCTGCGCTCCATGGCTCTTTGGCAAACCTTCAGTTTAGCCTTTTGTGACTCGGTAAGTGACCAGGTTTGGGCACCGTAAGTCAGGACTGGCAGTATGCACATGTCGGTGAGTTTCCGTTTGAGGGATAAAGGCAAGTCCCCCTTCAGTAGTTCTTTGAGAGACCAATAGCTCTTCTCTCTTTCATTATATTATAATATTAATATAAACATTATATAGCAACCCCACGTAACTGAGCGCTCCTAGGGGACTCCGTCGTCCGACCAAGTCTTCCGCCTCTGGCTTGCCTTAAACGGCTGTCTAGAGTGCGGTCGCGAGAGCTGTGTTCTCGAGGGTAGATGTGGAGTCCTAAGTGGCGAGTTGGCAATATGGTTAAAGTCTAGTGACAACCTCTCTACCCCCACCCTCATACCAGTGTTGCCCTTGAGCCATCTTAGATGTCGCTTTTTGGGAAGCCCATCTTATGTGGCGAGTCACCGTCTGCCGGAAATAAAATTGATTACAATTTTATTAGGCAGACGTCCGATTTTAGTCTCAATAACCTAGTATTAAGTCACTTTCACCTAATAGTCCAGTATATTTTAGATTCCATTAAATCTCAATAGTTTAATGGAATCTAAAAGCACCCTGAAAGCACCCTGGCGGGTGCTGCTTCCGCATGCGTCCCATGATTCGGGCAGGTGCAACATCCGCTCGGTGTACCCCATACATTTCATTAAATTGTCGAAAGGGCTCCTGTGTATTGGTTTCGGCTCCGCGTACGCCTCCCAAAGGTCCGGAACACCATTGTTCCGTGATTGGAAAGACATATTAGAATAAATAACAGGCATATTTTTTAATAGGTAACCTCACGTGTCCAGTCATAATAGGCTCACTAGACTATTTATAACGTGCTACCAAGTTCAAGTGTGTGTATGTACCGACGTCGTTAGTCAATTGGCAATTTGGCCGTGATTGCGGCACAATGCCGTGACGTGCGCCTACGCTTTGACTATGGCTCAATTGGGGCTAGAATCAACTGGCTATGGAAACGGAAACTGCCAGTTTTGCGGCCTTTGCACGTGGCAAAGTGGAATACTAGAGATACGAGTAATTTTGGAGCGAAAATGACAATCGCGACATACGACCATTTTGCGCTAAATTCGAATACTGTATTCCTTGAATTTTTAGATACTGATTTTTCCTAGAGTTTTCCCGGCTTATTATACAACGGTTCAGGGAGCCTGGGGTCCGCTTTGACAACTAATCCCAAGATTTGGCGTAGGCGTTTGTTTTTCGAAAGTGACTACCAGAGGTTAAACTAAATTGGGATTCGTCCGATTTTCTGACGATCTTTTCCTTCACAAAAAAGCGGTTAGTAAATATAAAAACTGGCCAAGAGCATGTCGGGCCATGCTCAGTGTAGGGTTCCGTAGTTTATCGTCCGTCACAATAGGCAACCTTTAAAAGTGATTTAATAGATAATATGCTTATAATAATTAACAATTCGATGATACTTTCGATCACACCCGTCCCGACCCCATCAACTTCGGAAAAAATTTAACAGCGCGAAGTAGACTACGGTACAGCGCCATCTCTCGGGAAATTGGGTTGCTAATTTATACAAACTAGACGGGTTATGTATGTTGGATTTTCGGAGGTAACGTTTGATCGCGTGAATCGACTTGAATCATTCCTTTTTTATTCGAAGGAAGATACGCGCGGGATGATAAATTGAGTATTCAAGATAAATAAATGTTTGCATATACGGTTAAATTACAAACTTAATTCAAAAATCGGTTAACTAATCAAGTTCAAAATATTTTTCAAATAAAGTTCTTATCATGTTCTAATTTTGTAATTTTTTTCATATTTTTTGAACTCATAGTTCAAAATTTAGGGAGCATTTTTTTAACCTTCTGAAGTGATATTTTCCGAAAATATGTATAAACTTTATCAAAAACTGTTTTCAGAAAACCCTCATTATTTTTCGAATATCTATCCAATGATATGTCACACTCTAGAGTCGAGTTAAAGAAAAATCACCCCCCACTTTGTGTGTACCCAAATAAAAAAAATATAACCACTTTTTTTTACCACTTTGTTGGCGTGACCGATATTCGATAATCGTACAAAATTACAGCTTTCTAGTACAGACTTGGCGAATAAGGGTTCCAAGCTTCCAAGTTGACCACGGAATCCAAAAAAAGAGGTATGTGCAAAAATCGTTGGTTCCTTAATGAAATAGGCATATAGTCTGAGACTGTGCAACGTGCTTAGGTCATGTGAGCCACTGGCCTGTGGGCAGGAAGGTCGCGTGGGGATCGTGTGGCCCAATTCCGGCCGGCTATCCTGTATAGATAGCACAATGTAATGCGTCAAGCTTGATTTGTTCGACTGCGGTTATTGATCTGAATCTCATGGTATGCCGCTGCAGCGCATAATCAAGCTACGGTTGTATTATATTGTATAGCTAGACTAAATCGCTAAACTGGCCACCCTTCAATAACTGGCCACTTAGACTTCGCGAGTTGGTACTGGTATTGGAACAAAGGTCCTAAGTGCCTTCGCCTTGTTCCAAAGCTCGCCATTTTTAAAATTTCCAAAAACTGAATCGACAAATAATGTTTTTGTATTTAACGAACTTGCTTACAAAGTTGCACAAGAATTGGTTGATAAATGCGACCTATAAAGGAAAAAAACTAAGTTAATACAGCCTTACAAAAATATATTATATACGTTTGCTATAATATCGTCTAATCGTCGGTTTAATACCGTGTTACAGTTTTCTCGTTTTTTAACTTCGAAACTTCGAAAAGTTATTTTTTCCAATACAAACACATTCTGTCCTAGCAATTGCAATTTATATGCGTTATTTCATTATTAACGATTTCACTTTGAAATCTTGACTGGACTTTTAATTTTCTCTCTATCATTACTTACTGAGTCAAATTTGATATCATTTCTATACGATATTTTAATTCTTAACTTCTGATCCTACGGGTTTTGAATGTGGGTGTGTTTGTTGTTAAGACAATTATATTCTGGTCTGTAATTATAGCATATTATTTATTAACTCAATAACGCTATCAATTTTACTATTTTTCTAATATTTATTTAACATTCATAATGTTTCTTCTTTATAGGTCGTAGGTATTAGTGCATATGGACGTAAAATGTTTACACTTAGGAACATATATAACATTTACACTAAATACTTATAAATGTATGAAAATTCTAATGTGACCACGATTTATAACCGAGCCTTTTTTGTACAACTACATACTTACATAGAAAATATCCTCAGGAACAAATATTTTAACATACAACATTTATTTTCGAAATATATACAGTAAGTGTAACTTACCTAACTACCTACCTCTACCTACCTTAAATCTAAAGTAGGTCCTTGAGGCATTGTCCCTAGGATGCTGGCGTCATTTCCTCGTTGTGTCGCAATGTTGATACGTTGTGCGAGGAAGCCACTAGCTCTTTGGTCACCAGTAACATCAACCAGACGTTTCGCGATTTCTACGAAAAACTTGCGTGCGCTGGGACCCCATGGACCAAGAGTTTCGACCCCGGATGGTACAAAAAGGTACTCTCTGCCCAGGCTCTGAATGCCCTTGCCGGGTTCTGAACCGAGGACCTCTAGTTTCTTAGCTACAGGCTAAGCTAAAATAACATTATGTCAACGTTGTTACTCTACAAACTTAAAACGTATGTCTAACAGTACAAATCTCTAATTTAATCAACTCCAGTGTATGCGGGAACATCGGGCCTGGAAACATTCCAATCGCATTGCAGATTATAGGCTAATTAAATTTTTTATGTTATAGTTTTTTAATAAAGCTTGCCCCTTTAGTTGTCAACGCGTGTGTAACACCCCTGGAGTTGCAGGCGTCCATAGGCTACGGTGACAGCTTACGATCAGGCGGGCCGTATGCTTGTTTGTCACCATCGTAGTATAAAAAAAACATTGCTACTGAACTATTTCAGTTAAATAATAAACAAGGACGTCCGAATATTTCTTCTTTGTCGGTATCACTCTTGACAGAGTGGTCGTGGTCATCACTTCAGGTGTTAGTGGCAAGCTTCACATTCTTCACAACACGCCGCCACTCTTCTCTGATGGCCATCTTCCTCATGCATTCATGTAGTCATGATGAGTCATTCACTGCCGCTTTTATCTGGTCAGTCCACCTCATAGGCGATCTTCCACGTGGTCTGGTACCTTTCCCTGGACCATAAGTCGCTCAATAGCCACCTCTCTTCGGCGGCATCCAAAAACCTTGGATACGGGATTGTACAAAAGTAAGAATATTTAATCAATGTTAACTTGGTAGCATGTTATGTTTAGGTATGGCAACCAAGATGGCGGCCATCTCAAGGTCAGCGAGACCTCTCTCCCTTTCTCTTAAAGGGGCAGTTGTCACCTTGGGCCTCGCTACTATATCTGTTGGCTCGTTTTTCTGAGACGAGTAAGCGCTCCTGGTTATAATCGGTACCTCCATGGTTCTGGGTTACTGGTTTTGGTCAAAACTGGGCTTGTACAGTCAAGGAATTTCATTTATGTGCCAGTTTGTATCATGTCACTGGGACAATCAATTTTTTAGCCACTTGGGATCTGTGAGCGTAGCCAAGATGCGAACGAAACGCTACTGTCACTGTCACACTAATAAGGTAGAGTGATAGAGAGAGATAACTGCGATATGCTTCTGAGGGTGAGCTATTGGCATCTTGGCTACGCACGCTGGTATACTCGGGATCTGAGGGACGGAAAACCCCCTTTATCATAATTCATAATTCTTAAAACGTTTATTCATGACACTACAACAAATATACACACAAAAACAATATAACAAGTGTGACGAAAATGATCTAACTCACTCCAATCAGTACGTGTGACAGAGCGAGGGATACAAATTTTCCATTGTTCGATTTTCGTGGTACTAGGCCTGGTCACTGTGATAAGGCCTGATACGGTAGGGTAGTGGCACCAAAACCTTGACCGAACACTAGACTTTCACTCCTCGCCCTGCAATGGGAATACAAACCCGAGTCCGGCGGTAAGCTGGACGGATGGTCGCCCTAGTTCCAGGATACGTGGATAATCCGGTTAAGACCCGGACGTGTATGCACTACACAATGAGCTTTACGAAAGACAAATAAATTTTAACAGGGATTATTAGCTGACTCCGTTTTCAGTTTTAGGTACTTTGCCCAGGAGGAAACCAAAAGATTTGAATTGCGTATTTTCCTGATCATATTTCATTTTCAGCGTTTTCCCTGGCTCATCCTGGGATCCACTTTGGCTACTAATCCCGAGATTTGGCGTAGGCCCAAGTTTTATGAAAGCTACCGCCATCTGACCTACCAACCCTGAGAATGAACTAGGCCTCCTCACGATGTTTTCCTCCACCGAAACGCGATTAGTAAATATTGAATGATATTTCGTACATAAGTTCCGATATACTCATTGGTACCAGCCGGGGTACGCATTGAACCTGTGACCTTCGGATTGAATGTCGCATACCTTACCGCATGGCTATCAACGCTTTTACTTTCTTATTATTTTCATTTATTGCAGGTTCTTAAGATATTGAGGAACCTTTTTCATATTACTAATGATAAATATAACTATTCGTTCTAATGTTCTAAACCATTTGCGTGAATACAAAAACATGTGAGTTTTTGTTAGGATTTCGAATATTTTTTCGTATTTTTTCGTTTTGTATGGAGATCTAAACACAAAAAGCACTAATCATAATCACGGTAATTATATTAATTCACTAATGTAATGTGACTAAATGAACCAATAATAATACAAAAAATATGAGGTTTTTATATGAAAAACGACTCGTGCACAATACACATCTACCTTAAAGGATGACTCACAGCAGTCCGTTCCGTTCCGATCCGATACGGGACGATCTGTCAGTTTTTCTATACAAGAAGTCACGTGACGTCCGAGGGCTCCGAGCTATCACGTGATACTTTCTATAGAAACTGACAGATCGTCCCGTATCGGCTCGGAACGGAACGGACTACTGTGAGTCATCCTTAAGTAAATAAGATAATCTACACGTGACCACGACTAAAGACGTTTTATTGCTTTTGTAATTATTAAGTATATTTCCAATAAAAACAATCGCGTTAATGACACGGACCATTGGTTAGATTAATTAAAAGGATAGAAAAGGAAAGGAAGGAAAAAAAAGGATGGGTAGGTAGGGTTTGATTTAGGTACTATATAATATGTGAATGTTTAGGAAGAATCTAAAAGTTGAGGGAAAAAGAAGTAGAGGAAGGCCCCGACTCACATATTTCAGCCAAATTAGAGATAAAGTATCTGCCGTGTCGTACGAGGAAGTCAAAAGGCTGGCCCAGAAAAAAGAAGAGTGGCGATTACTCCACCGACAAGAGCAAAGCTCTTAAATATTGATGATGATGAATATGTGAATGGTTTGGGACTATTCTTAACTCTTAAGTACTTTCTTACGGTAGATGTTGCTAAGTGCCCCCCTAAGGCGCATGCGAGGAATATGGTGGAGAAATTCGGGGTCACGGGTGTGTTCTCGATAGCTCAGTTGGCGGAGCGATGGTCATGTATACACGCGTTCAAAAGTGCATGGCCAATTTATGAATGAATTCATTCATAAAGTGCCCATGCAATTCTGAACGCGATAGTACATGTAGGTTCAATTTCCCTTTCTTTCTAAGAAATTTGGTGTGTTTTTTGTTATGTATTTTAAATTTTTTTTTAATTTTTTTTAATTTGCGTCTTAAGATAATTCAAATTCTTCTAGTAGTAAATTTCACAAAATAATATGCCGATATACTTAGAATTTGTGTCTTAACATGTTACAATTTTGTCCTTATCCCTGCATGGAGGTAATAAATTTTAATCGTATTTTTCTAAAACCTACATATCAGCTTAAAATTATACAGTCATACTCGCGTTGTTTTTCCTTATTTATCATCAATCTAAACCACATTGATGGAAAATTTGGAATGTTTACCGTGATGAAACAATTTAATTCGACAACAGGATAATGTTTTAACTGACGCATCTACGAGTATATTAAATTACCATTTAATTGTCGTTTCGCAGATGCCATCTGACAGGGCAGGTAAATGAGTCTGGGAAATACTGTGAGTCCTAAGAAATACCGGTGACGCTAAATAGTACCCGTTTAGTACTTAGGTAATTTACTTTATTGCACCAGTTTTTGTTTCGGAACACGTCAAATTATTATCAACGCTTAGTTTTAATTTTAAACTGGAGTCAGCAGCATAACGTTTAAAAAGATAAATGGTGCATTGGGGTTATATCGAAAGTAGGGTACCTGGTTTTGAAAATCACGGGAAGATCAGCCATAATTCCATCATCTTTAGAGCTTCATTTCGACATTTTGACATTCGAAATTAACCCAAGATCCCAGACTTCCTGAGACGTGGGCCGTGGCATAAGCTGGAAAAACGATAGGAATCAGAAGAAGAAGTAGAGAGATGTTTAACTACGGTTTTCCTCAACGGTGGTTGAAATCTTATTTAGTTCAGTTTCCGTCAATCGTTACAGTCTTTTCCGTCAATCGTTACTCTCTCTTTCAACGTCTTTTTAGTTTTTTGGTAGAGTACAAGAGCGTGTATATATAATTGTTCAAACCGTTCTGATGCTGGTTGCACCTTTTGTTACTTAAAGATAGTATCTTCAAAGATTCCCTACGCCATCGGTCTTCTCTGAAGTCTAATCTTTACATAATAAGATTAATAACATACTTTCCATCTATAATTTGAACTATCGTGAGTCATACTGGCATTAAATTGCCTCACGTATTTTTATCACATTAGGCGTGACATGTTTCGACTGCATCGGACAGTCATCGTCGGACAGACAGAGTGATGTTGTCACCTTCGCGGCTCGGGCATCAGTAATTTTCCATGTAGTTTATATGATATCTGCAATAAAACGATTAATTTTTACTTTTTAAACTTTACTATTCGGTTGCAAGTATAAGTATTTTTGAAAATACTTAGTCTCCCAGTTATTATGAACAAAACGAGTACCTAGTATTTTTATCGTTTCCGATTTCGCTTCCACTTACCTAATTAGATTACCCGTATACGTTGGAGACAGCTGATTTATTTACCTTTTCAAGGTTCCAGAACAAGGTTTTCTTTTGTTAAAATTAAATTAACTGGACCAGTGTCTATGTTTTTGACCTTGGTGCTCATTATTTTAGGTTTTCCTTGTCATTTACTTTATTTATTCATACGATATAAATAACTAAATACTGTATAATTTGTAATGACTGAACTAATCACAATCTTACACAAATCGACCTAGCCCCACGGTAAGCTCAATATGGCTTGTGATGTGGGTACTAGATGACGATATACATATATGTATATAATAGACACATAGAAAACATCCATAACTCAGGAACTATTCGTGATAAAAACACAAATAAATGCCCTGACCAGGATTTGAACCTGGGACCTCCTGCTTTGTAGGCGAGGTCACTACCAACTAGGCTAAGAGGCCGTTAATATATCAATCTCATTGATAGTCTGAACAGCATTAAACCCCTTTCTTTTCCTGATTTTCCTTCCTCAATACGATATTTTAGCATGATCAGCAGTAAGTGCTAACCTTAGTCACTTACTATCAGTTTTATCATTTTATCACTAAGCCCCAAATAAGTGTTAGGCGAGAAAGCGGCCTATCTCGTTCTTATCATGCATGCGTCATCTTTTGTTGAAAGCTAGTGATTTCGGAGGGTGTTGGAGGGATTTCCTATCGAGGGGGTATTTTCATAGAGTTGCATGTGTTACCAGCGTGCGTAGACTGCGTAGCTAAGACGCCAATCGCTCACGCTTCAAAGCGTATTGTAGTTATCTCTCTCTATATCAGTTGTCCGTAACCGTACTCAATAGCGACTGCGGCATTCGAAAATATGTCTGTCTCGCTCCCACCACTACTCTGGCAGGAGCGAGACGGAGATACTTTTGAATGCCGCAGTGTTACGTACAACCCATGGTAAGCATGGTGGCTTATTTCTGCGATAATGATAGCTGCGTATCGTTCGCGACTGAGCGTTAGCGAATGGCATGTAGGCTACGCACGCTGCCTTGGTGTGACAGATGCGACATAGTTTTTTGTAGTTAGATTATATTCTCCAGTTTATGATATTAAAGGCACTCATGCATTCAAGGTGCTCATGAATATCTGAACAAGCATTTTAATTGGGGGATGCTCCCGGTACTGAGTTTGTTTGATGAAACCGGGTTTTTTGCGAGGTTTGTACAAGATTTTAATGGGTCGGCAACGCACATGTGACCCCCCTGGAGTTGCAGGCGTCCATAGGCTACGGTGACCGCTTTCCACTAGGCGGGCCGTATGCTTGTTTGCCACCGTCGTGGTATTAAAAAAAACCATTTCCGGTTCTATATTTAGCTTCTATGCTTACTGCAATTCCTACTATGCTATACTAGCTTTAATGCTTTGACAGTAGAGCTCACATATTTGTGACCACTTTGGCCGCTCCGATGTATATGATAGCGACAGTAGGTACTCGTCTTATAATGAAAAGAAGAAGCCTTACTAAAATCGCCGTCAATGGAACTCCCTAACAATGTAAACAAAAGGCATCACATGTTTTGTCACTGTTTCTCCTTGTATTTTCACACTACCTCATCAAACACCACTGAAACCATTCACTACTGAAACGGTCGTATTATCGTAACATAGAAAACATGAGATAAATAAGTTAATCTTGGAGATTTTATTAAAAACTTAAAAGTTAGGTTATTACGTATCAGTATGGCGGTTTGTTTACATTGTTAGGAGATTACATTGACAGCGATTTTATGTACCTTCCTACATGTTGGGTATATTCGAGTGTTTTTTACTTTGTACACTTGCTGTTATCTATTTATTGTGGCTCCTTAAAGACATATCATGAAGTGAATATTCTTATCATATCACATTTAATCGGTGGCGAAGACATCTCGACATTTTCAAGTGATAATTGACTAAGCTATCTTAAATACGTAAATTGAACGAGCGAACGAAGCGAGTGAAGTCCTTCGAGTCTACTACAACAAGCCGGTGTTTGTTTGTGTGTGTTCCCTGATTGCTCGAGTACCGAACCACTAGTATACAGGTTGTCTCTGACTATGGGGCTTTAAATCGAGGGTTTGATTTTACTCTCCAAACTTTCTTTCACTATGCGAGCGACATTTTTTTCGCGATCCCGAAAAAAATGTTGGTTGACCTCACAGTACATACAAACAGTTAACAAATTATATATTCCGAAATATAAATATAAATATAAATATAAATATTCGAATCCTACCCGAGTTCATAAAATTTCCCACTATTCCTTTCCTTCTAAGAAATGTGCAACATAGACAAAATTAAAAAAAAAATTAACGACTTACAAAAAACATAGACTAACTGTATATCAATGCCGCAGTTTACTGACCTATGTCAAGCCTTATTACAATGAAATAAGATCTAACATAGTAAAACAAGCTGTTCGCGAGACGACTTTAGCGTCAGTCTGTCTAGAGCAGATCATATTAATTAACTCTAAGTAGGAAGTCGTTTGTAGACGTCTGTAAGACGATGTGAGTAGGATGACTCACGTTCGCATACATGTGCCGTAAAGGGAGTAGGTACCTAGTCCTAATCCCTTTTTCTTCAGCGTGTGTTCCCACCGTTGGGCATAAGCCTCTTAATTTTAAGCGCTTTTTAGTGTTTCGCATCTGGTCCTGGCATTTTGGCTACGCAAGCCAAGATGCCAATCGCTCACGCTCAGTCGCTAACGAAACGCAACTGTCATTGTCACACTAATAAGGAAGAATGATAGGGAGAGGTAGCTACGATACGTTATTAAACGTGAGCGATTGGCATCTTGGCTACGCACGCTGCTGTCTCCTTTATGTCATCGGACCAACGGGCAGGTCTGTCTACACTTCTTCTGCTTAGCCGGGGTCATTCTAGAACTTACTACACGGAGAAAAAAACCGGACAGGTGCGAGTCGGTGTTTTTACCATTTGGGAACCCTAAAAAGTGTGACAACAAATTTTTTAAATCATTTATAGAAAGTTATGCTCTTTATAAATAAAAGTATCACTTCAGCTAGACAAATCAAGCTAAAACTAACTATATTAAAGGAGCCACAGTTTACTTTTAACATTAGGAGATAAAAAAAAGTATAGCTTAGACAAATTTTACAAAAAGTGCCTCAGTTTCTTCATACGACAGCTAAGAAAGCCACATAAATAAGAGTTTTTTAACATTGCTGACAGAGTTATTTGCAACGGTATTGAGACGACTTAATACAGTATTATAAATTGAGGAGCCAGGGACATCACCAAAACGTCTACCAAAAGCAGTGTTAACCCTAGGAACAGGCAGTTTGAAGACACGTTTGGTACGCAGAAAAGAGTAGTTTTGCGAAGATATTGCAGCTTTGTGCACCGCAAAAGTAAATTGTTCAAGTGATATAGGCTAGCCGAGTAGGTAATGAATAAATAATATTTATAAGTAAATAAATATTGTGGGACAATCTTACACAAATCGATCTAGTCCCACGGTCTGTACAACGTCACGAATAAATGATTCTTATTGAACTATTTTATTTACATACAACTTAAATAACAAGAAAATAATGACTAAAAATAAAATTAAATAAACAAAGAAAATACATTTAAATACATAATAAAATTAATAATACATGACTTTGTACCGGTGGCGGTGGAGACGGCGGGGCCCTGGGGTTTGGAGGCTCGTCGTCTGATAAAGGAGCTTGGGCGACGCCTCCGAGAAAGGGGTTGCGACCCTCGCTCAGGGTCGTACCTGGTTCAACAGGTTTCCATTGCTGTGCAGCGGGGGAACCTTTGAGCCGGGTACTATGCAGTGTGGGTTGTTTTAGAGGTAGGTATTAGTTTTTTTAAATTTAAATGTATTTTCTTTGTTTATTTAATTTTATTTTTAGTCATTATTTTCTTGTTATTTAAGTTGTATAAATGATTCTTATTCTTATACCTTATCAGCTGTTGAAGTACCTTCGGGGATTTTCTAACACAAACGTCAGCATAATATGTAAACAGGTAGGTAATGTATATTATAATTTTTACATGTCGTAAAACTCTGTTATAAATGCTATTTTATAATTCTTCCCGTGGGAGGACTAAAATGGGGATGAAAGATTATAATGAATGCGACATGAATTAGTAGGCTTTTAAAATTTTAAATAAACCAACTTCAAATATTAAATCCGCCTGTAATGTTAAAAAACTCGCTGAAAACTGTTTTTCATGAAATATAGCTGCAGTGAATGCTAATTAGTCGTATTTGCTAAAGCCTAAATACCTAGAGGATAAACTTGTTATCTTTCTTGGTAAACAAGCTGGTACAGATTTAAAACATTAAGACACCGTATGGTTTATTATGCTCGGCAATCTGGATAATTGGGAGCTTGCGTGAGATAGTAGATTGAGCAAGGGCATAAAGTAACCTATCGGAATCAAACCAATATAGTAATCGAGTATAAAATGGATATTTATGCCTGAGGTATACACTGCTTTTCACTTCAATTGTCAGGAAAATATTTTAGTTTTATTTCAATTTAAAACTTTAATTCGTTGAAAATGAAACATCCATGCTTGGGCGCGGTCGTTCTCACCCGCCGCGTGCCTCTCGCAGGCGGCTGGGGGCCCGGCGAGCGCCGGCCGCCTGTGATTTCGTTAATTTATTTTGATATAAATTTTGTTATAACGATATATAAGGACCATTAAGTTGCGGTGCGTGCAATAGTTTTTTTTTCGCTCTATCGACTTTAAAAAGGATATCATTTCAAGTTTTTAAACGTTTCTTTGCCTTCTCGTGTAGTTGACGGCCTGTACCTAAATGGTAAAATTATATACATACACCTATAGGTAAATACTATTATATTTCTCATAACATAAAAAACTAAAACACGGCGCGTTGTCTGTTCATACCAAATCTATAAAACCAACTCAAACCTGCAACGCTTCAGTGCTCCATGATCGTACATCGATGAGCCCCGACGTGTTAAATTAGACTTTATTCCTATATTGATACAGCGCATTTTCCAACTCCACGTCTATTCTAGATACGAGAATGCTAAACGCTACGGATCCCTTATGCATACGGCACGTCATAAAGTCGGTATACACCATCCGTTTCACATTCCTAATGCTTGTCAAACGCAGGAGAGACCATCGCTGAGGATCTAGAATTCTAGACATTGACTTATTAAAATAAATATACACACAAAACAGAACGAAAACGGCAAAAAATGTGGGTCAGAATAACATTAGCGAACTTGCATTGATGATGATCATCATCATACACTTAAGAGTTTTTCACTCTTGTCGGTGGAGTATCTTCCAGCTCTCTCTGTCCTGCGCCAGCGCTTTGACCTTTTGATACGACATGGCTTTTACTTTTTCCTTCACTTGGTCCATGTAGCTTCATCTTGGTTTGCCTCTACCTCTCTTGCCTTCTATCTTTCCCTCCAGAATAGCTCTGAAAAAGTGGTCATGTCGTATCAAATGTCCAATCATTTTTCCGCGTCTCATTTCAATGGTATTCAGAATCGTTCTTTTGATGATGATTGATGATGATACAAAACCATAAATGTTTCGTACAAAAAAGAACTTATTGACGTAAACATTAAGTATCAAATTCATACACAGAACTACCAACACTGTTAAAAGTATATAGGCTGTTGGCACTTACGGGACGTCACGGTCCAAACAAGCTAGACTATATGAAAAAGAGTCGCAACTGCTGCACTTTTATGGCGTAATTTTTTTCGGCCAATTGGGTATCCAGTTATTTTATCCTATATCTATGCTTCTAGAGTATAGCCATAAGGGTACGGCCCGGTAGTGGTGCAAGGCTAGGATAGGTTATTTAGTACAGTTTAGGTACAAAAAATGAATAGGACAGTGATCAGCGTTTACTGAGACCATTCCCATACTTACGTGAGCCATTTTTTTTAAAGTTGTCAACTTTTTTTCATTTGGTCATTTGGTTTATGTGATTACTACTCACTATCGCGAGCTCTTCCAATTGTAAAAAAAAAACTAAGGTTTTTTCCCATTCTGTTACTATATTTCCATACTTTATATGGTGGTAACGAAATGAAATATTTGAAAAATGTATGGAATTTTCTAGACATTTTTTTTCTTATTAGGATCGAAAGAGCTCGCGATTTAGAGTATAAAATATAAATCACATACTAAAAACCCAATGTTAAGAAAAAGTTTAGGGAAAACTTTAAACAAAATAGCCCACGTTTGCATTTGTTTCTTCGCGATGATTTAATGTTCAATTCAAGTGAAACACAAAACGATGTTCGAAGTATTTCCGGTGGAATACTCAAAAGTTAAGTAAGGGCTATAGAGCTTGATTTTCTGTAGAGCCGATCTTTGCTGTGGCCAATAGTTTACAGCTCGTGTACATTAGTCATGATCAGGCCCCGTAATTTTCATGCCCGGTTTCGTCATAATGACGTATATAAGCACACAGGATGTTTTAATACGAAATGAGTAAATGACTGATAAAGTCTTTCAACGTTCGATTGTAACCTCGAACGTAATAGTTTTGACACTATTCAATGACAGCATTATTCTTTCAAACGTAAAACCTAAAACATGATGTATGATGTATGATTTATTTGTATGTTTATCACGAATATTTGTTCCTAAGTTATGGATGTTTTATATGTATATAAGTATTTATATGTATCTATCTATTATATATATCGTCGTCTAGTACCCACAACGCAAGCCTTATTGAGCTTACCGTGGGACTAGGTCGATTTGTGTAAGATTGTCCCGGTATATTTATTTATTTATTATTTATGAAGCTTGACGTCATTTGTCTGTCATCGGCATGAAAATTACGGGCCCTGGTCATGATTTTTATTATACAATTCAATAGAAAAGGAGTACTTTTTAATGTTGATAAGGGATAAGGGTTCAATAAGAAAATCAACATTCATACCCATTAACTTTTGAAAATTCCACCGAAAAGATGGCGAACATCGTTTTGTGTTATTGGCCCATTAGCTTTAATCGGTCGTAACCACACAGTCCGATTATTCTCAAGCGTACTACCTATGGTGCCAAAGTTTGGAGATGCGGAGATCACTGTTTACAGAGCTCACTAGGACGTGATGTGTTGGCTGTTGGTGGCCTTTATTTATTTATCCCTTAACTAGTTAACGAAGTTTATAAGGACTCTACTTGTTGGTCTATTGGAGTTAATAATTGCAAATGGCCATAGCTGTACCTATAATTTAAGTTGTCACCTAATACCTATTACTTATGATAACGGAATAAATGCTTGGTTTGATTTGATTCATAAGTTGCGGTGGCAGCTTACCAATAATCCAACCTTTTCTTAATGCCTTAAGTTTAGGAAATAGGTTTTTTTAGTAGTAGTTTTAGTTGGTTTACCTGACTACTCGACTCTTAGCGAAGTCACTATTGGAATAACATTCGGTGTTTATTGCAGACTTACCGTTGCAAACTTATCGTTCATGCACTAAGCTTTAACAATCTTATCGCGTTGAAACAAGGTCTAAATTAACTTAGCTGGCGGCGTGGATAAGTTTGTACGCTCATACTAGAGGCTTTTTGCGAAGCGCAGATAGCATAGTTAGCAAGCAGGATTTGTTTTTTGTTTTATACACTTTTTCAATTAGCTACATGCGTGAAGGAAGTTTAAAGCTTACACACAATGGGCAATCTTGGGCCATTGTGGATGTCGGTATGCAGCAGAACGAGATGGCAATATTACGTATTCCCTGCAGCGTATAACTGTGTCCCTTATCGTTTATCATGGGCCGTTGTGTAGAGAGGAGCCGAAACCCATACGCTCTTTCGACATTTTATTGAAATTAGGTAAATGAGGAAGACGCTTCACCCATATCATGGGAGTGAGACATGCAGTTCCAGCATCCGCTACCGTACCTATAAAAGGTGTCATAAGACTATACAATTCTAGAACACTAATCAAAACCAGGAGCGCCTGGATACCAGCTTGGACCCTTTGACTCGGTCCAGAGGCGCGCTGTACGAATTGTCGACGATCCCAAACTCACAGTTGGTATTGAACCCTTAAGTCTTAGGAGAGACTTTCCGTCCTTATGTGTGTTCTATCACCTATACAATGGGTTGTGTTCTGAAGAATTGTTTGACATGATGCCAACGTCCACTTTTTACCATCGCAGCGTTCGCCATCGACAGGGCGCTCATCCACACACCTTGCAACCAAAAAGGTCGCGCGCTGCGCTGTGCGGTTTCAGAGGAATTTCCTCCCGCAGACGCTCCGGCTGTGGAATGAGCTATGCCGAGGTCTGTTCTTCAAAAGAGGAGTGTACAAGATTTGAATGGATTGGCAACGCGCATGTGACCCCCATGGAGTTGCGGGCGCCTGCAATAGGCGGTGACCGCTTTCCATCAGGCGGTTCGTATGCTTGTTTGCCACCGTCGTGGTATAAAATAAATGGGACTTGGGTGTTGAAAGAAGTGAGAGACAGGAGGGAACTGGTTGGATGACTGGTGTGATGGATAGGCTACGTATATAATATGTATTATAGAGTCTGGCTAATAGAAGTAGAGACTGAGATTTATTTAAAACTTTTTAAAAAGCAACAATTTTGCGTATCAAATAAGCTGTCACGTTTAAAGCTGTCATTTATTTATATGTGATTTAGTTGACAGGTGTGGTTTTTTATTCAATTTACAGCATTATTTCAGTCTCTACTTTGATTAGACAGACTGTATTTAGCTAACTTAAAATATATATATTTTTTATGAAATAACCGTAGCCGGGTAAATACTTTTCAAATGTTTGTTATGGTTTAGACAACGTAAGAATACAGTTCAAGACGGCAACTAACAGGTCGTGCAATCAGACAGCGATAGTCTCATAAATAGACCATAACAGAACAAGATTTTAAAATTTGAATAACCTTCTCGAAAAATCGTAATGTCATCGCCCACGAATCTTGAATCTGGGGGAGTACCTTATTCATACCTATTGGGGAAGTACCCCTTACTTTAAGGCAGTACTTTCTGAAGCTACTTTAATAAGGTAGATTTCTTTTTTCTTTATAATTCCTTTATATTTTTTATAAATAAATTCAACCCAGTTTCCATTTCTAGATTCAAATTAAAACATAAAACTTTTTTATTTGCTGCACGTTAGTAGGTACATTGTCTTTGGTCACAAGCGCAAGCAGGATACGTTAACCGTAATACATTTGATGTCAAAAGAGCAAAAAAAATACCCTCAAAATTATATATTATTTTGTCGAAATTGTCATAATCTTATAATTATATTAGTTATTGAGTAAAACTGTGCTGACTTAAAAACTTAATTATATTTTTCTTAAAAATGACTTCGTCATATCAACCTCAGTGATTTCGGCAAACAATTATATATTTTCGGCGCCATTCCGAAAATACTCTTTGATAAAGTGCCGATTTAATGAAAATAAATACAATTATATAAATGTATTTTTTTTACCTACATCCATGCTAATATAAATGGGAAAGTGCGTGTGTCTGTTTGTTTCTCCGTCTTTCATGGCAAAACGGAGCGACGAATTGATGTGATTTTTTAAGTGGAGATAGTTAAAGGGATGAAGAGTGACATAGGATACTTTTGTCTCTTTCTAACGCGAGCGAAGTCGCGGGCAAAAATTAGTTACTTTATAAACTTAAATTACACAAATTTACCCTTTCCATTCACAGCTACAATAGGCAGTACGTATAATCTGACGTTGCATCACTCGTAATCCAATGACAGACACGTTGATGTTAACGAATTAGTGGGTCTAACTGAGGCCGAAAAGCGGCGTGAGCGCAGATGCAAGGTCGCGTGCATTGTTTAGGCTCGACACGCACGGGCGACTAATTTCTATTTACGCATAGTATGCAAATTGTCGTCTGCTCCGGGATAAAGGTTAGTCGTAAGGATTTCCTTAATATAAAATGTTGAGCTACCGTCTCCAAAATTCCCCACGACCTTGCTCGGGTTGCTTGTTGGTCTATCTTGTTAAAAGCCTTCTTTCGGTGCTCATTCCCAATTCGAGAGCCCTTCAGCGACAACTCTTTGACCTATATCGAAGACTTTTGTTCTCATAAATTCGATCTTGCAAAGCAACTTCGAGTACAGTTCACTTTAATGCCGTCTGCTTTCTGATTAGATGAAGCCATTGGGCGACAGAAATATCATAGGTAAATGTCAACGCCTTAGATGACCTTACAAAGCTGCGTTGCGACACGAATTTCAAGGTCACACGTGCATTGTCTAAGTCCGACGCGTATGAGCAAAAAGGTCTCTTGCGTAATAATGACAACAATTTCTTCCGTATTTCTATTTTTAACAGACTTCAATAAACAATAGGAGTAGGTTTTCAATACAGAAACTTATTTTATCATATTTTTTAAAGCGTAAGTTTTTGTAATTACAAACACGTTCCTTTCTTGTTTTATTCAAAGTATAATTTATGAAAGGAAAGAATTACTTTCGTTATAAATATCTTCTTCTTCGTACTTAAATGTTGCGGGTTTATTCTGCCCTTGCATGACGCACAAGGCTGCTGATGTTATTATTCCATGCATTTCTTATGGCTCCGTAAAACCGTTGGTGTGTGATCACGAGACGTGTTATTATCTAGATCTTAATCTAGAATTAGCATTATAAGTAAATCGAATATCATTATCTTTTTAGCTGTCTGTACATACAATTTGCGGCACGTCCATTATAATTCTATATATGCAACATGAAACAGAAGAGTCGGTTATTACAAACATTATTTTACTTAGTAAAAATAAGTTAAATTTTTTGTTTAGTAACTTTTTATCCAAAAGATAAAGATGTTGATAAATTATTCGCAGGCAATCTAAATTAATAAGTAGATGGTAAGCAATTGTAAGAGATTGTTAAGGAGCGGTCAGTTGAACACAGACGTTATGAAAAGTCCTTTGACGCCTGACAGGGCACTTGAAACCGTGCTCGTTAAAACTTAAATGCCAATTGGACGTAGTTCTGCAAACAAGAACCCACTATGTCGCCCTTCAAGTCTTTACTTGGGTTAGTCAACTATTTCTTGCCACTAGTTGCCATTGTTAGAGTTTCTTGGGCCACTCTTGAATTCACAGTTTAATAGCATTCAAATTCATTTTCGATTTATAAATATATTTTGTAAAGTTGGTTTCTATTTGCAGAACTATGCCTATACTACAAACGCAAGTGTGCGGCAGACCTATCGTGCATTAACTTGTACGCTAAGATGGCACAGGTGATACCCGTATGGCCATTTACCGTCCACCAACCACGTGCGGCGTCCGCGGCCGAACCGTTCGAAATTCGAACGCCGGTTTAAATAAAAGAAAAATCTCACCTGCCAGTGTTTATAAATAATGGTGTAGTGATTTGTTTTTTAAAGGATATTTTCTCGGAATATGTAAGTATTTTATTTTTAATTTTTAAGTCGTTTGGCTACTCTCTCTTTTGCAATTAGCATACTAAATATTGATTTTAAGTGATGTAATTTGCGCATAGATTTGGTATTAAGTAGAGTCAAGTGTGATCCGGTTTGGATTGCCTAACGTTAGGGTCGCCTTGACCGCGCTTAAGTATGCAGTTCAGTTAGACCGCAAATACTGCACGTAGGTACGCGAATATTTGAAGTAATATGGTGTGATAATATGGGGAATTCGTTTTATAAAATATATACGAGTAAATACTAATACCCTTGTCTGATCACCCGTTAGGAGTTGTATATAAAAAAAAAATCTAACTTACCTGCTTGAAATTTGAAAAAAATACTATGTTATAATTTCAAAATTCTATATACATATAAGTTTTAGGTTGGGCGTTATCTGTTAGACTCTATATAATGCGATTATTTATTTATTACAATTAAATAATATACTTACAAATATCAACATGTCCATCACACATAAAATGCCTGTACTGGGATTCGAATCTATGATTAGTTTCATGGGCAAATAAGGTCTCTGCTCACCAGACCGAATCGGATCAAAAAATAAAAGCTTTTTAGTAAACTATAATTCCTTTACATTTTATTACAGAACCTACTCCAGCAAACGTTGAAAAAAATTTGCCTGAAAAATAATAACGTTATTATACACTTTTTAAAGGTATTTTCTTTAGACAACATCATTATCTTCTAATTATCTAGAATTTTTATCTACAAGGAGGTACTTACTTATTATGGAATTATGCTTGACTACTTGAAATAAGCAAGTGTTTGTTTATTTAGGTAAAATAATATAGGTACTAAGTATCACTGCGTATTGTACTAAGGTATAGGTCTGAACTGAAGAACACTTCAGATCTCGGTAATAATCTGAGTATACCGAGTATTACTTGAAATAAAACACTTTAATAATCAAGACCGGAATGTACCTATAAACCCGAGGTTCTAAAAGGAGAAACAAATAATAATAATGACCCAGCCTAGGTATACAGATAGGTATCATATTTCGTACATGAGCTACGAAACATTCATTGGTACGAGCCGGGTTGAACCTGAAAGGGGTTTTAACCTGCGGATTAAGTCGGATGCTTTACCGGGAAATGAGGGACAACAGGGAAATGAGGTGAATGAGCACACCAAGTGCTCGACAGCCCGCTCGATTCCGGCCGAGCGTCCCTCCCATACAATACATAACATAACATAACATAACCAGTGCTCTAATTATATTCTAATCTTGTACGTTAACGCGAGTAAACCGCATCGTACTAAACCGAAGGGCCACTAAAACAAGGTCAAATGGACTAGAAGCGTTCGAATTTCAAATGACATTCTCCACTTCGATAAGCGAGTTTAGTAGGTAACGTAAATTTTCCTCGAGCTATCCGCAAGTGAATACTGGGCTAGTACCACGCGAACGATTGCAGATTTGTATGTCCATCTCTGTCACACTTGCATATTAGCATATTAGAGTGACAAAGAGGTTTTTCGTCGATTCCAATTTTCGATTTTCGTGGTGCTGTTGCTCCATTAAATGTTCCGCTGTATAATCTGCTGCTGTTTGAGGAAATTTCTTCAAGAAACACAGGGGAGTCGGCATATGCACCGTTTCGTGTCTGCACAGTACAAGCCCAAATGGGCATACGCAGGTCTGTTTTGTCACTAGTCCGTACACAAGAATACATCAAAGTGTGCAACATGTGTTAGTGTTGTTATATCATTTTTTCTACTCCAGCACTTCTATCTGTCAATAAGATGATTGACAGCGATATTAAACAGTATACATTATAAGATTATAACGTTGTGTATGGTATTCCATAAGAACACTGCTCCTATGGATTTTCATACAATATATGAGCACTGTTGTTGTTTTTTTTATGTCTATAGTGGGCACAACATTTTCCCTATTCTGCCACGTTTCTAGATTTTGCTTTTTACGCTGTGTTAGCTGTCGTAGAAAAACTAGCGTATGCAACAGCTCATAATTGGTTCTTAAAACTTGAGGGTCGCCGTAACTATTCACAAATTATAGTTTTTTTTGTTTGTCTCTACTATCCTAATAATTGAAACATGCATATTTTTTTAATATCTCTATGATGATTGAGTTATAGTAAGGTACACACCACATAACTATATCGAGATATCTAATTACATTATTATATATGTAAATATTATATATATATTTTTATTGCGTATTTATTTATAGTGTAGTTACCTACAATGTGTATTCAAAATTTACTTTTTATTTGAAGTTTTGTTACTGTACAATTTTTGCTCTTAGTTTGTCTTTCACCGTTGCCTGTTTTTATCTAATTTCCTCAAAGGTTAACTGGAAGAGATCCCTCATAGGGATAAGTTCGCCTTTGTTGTATCAAATTGTCTATGTTACTGTGTTTCTTGTATTTCTTGTGTTATTGTACAATAAAGCTTATACATACATACATACATACATTATATATAATAGGTATTTTCGGAACTGTAACACGGATCTTATCAAGGAACTAAAATATCCTTGGCCGCTAAATCTATTGTTTTAGACTTTATATCTGTGGAATAAGATTCAAATTTGCGTGCTTTATAACTTGCCACTATACGTAGGTAGTTACTAATGGAACCTGAATGGTGGGTTTACCAAGAATTTTGTACGAAGAACACGGAAGCTGTTAAAATGGATGGATTGGTAATTAATTTTATAGCATATTACATTATAGCTTCTGAGTCATCTTATAATTGTGAGCAAGTTCTAAAGGCTCTTATGATTCCAATCAAATTTACCGCAGGTCCCAAATGTCAGTGTGTCCGTCTTAAAGTATGTCCGTCTCGCTCCTACTACTCTGGCGGGAGCGAGACGGAAATAACTTTAGAAACGCACAATCGCTAACGCCTACGTACCACTCATGGTAAGCACATAGTGTCTCTACCATGAGTTGATTTAGATTTTGAAGGATATATTTCGCTACGATATCCCCCGTCTATAACCCGTCTAATATCACCAAAAATAAAATATGTATACCGGGTGTTGCCTGTAACAGGAGCAATATATTTAACCGTAGGTAGTCCTCGCCAAACTGAACAACATTTGTTCAGCAACTTTTAAAAATAACGTGTGTTTTGATTTTTATTCAACTTTAAAGTTTGTTAGAAGACGCAATGTACTGCGAATTTTGTTAATTTTGAACTATGACAAGAGACGTCAATTAGGCTGATGTTACCGAACATAGAAAATACTATTTAGTTTGTACGAAAAATTGAAAGCTTACAGAGTACTTACATCATTTTTAAAACACTTATTTAAACTTTCACGATTTTCACACATTATAAATTTACTAAAACGGGGCTTAATCGTGTATAACGGGATGACGGTTTTAGAATCTCGTCTACATGGAATCCAGTCATTGATAAACGTAAGCGTAATCGAATATCACCTGCTCAAAAATCGGACAGCGTGAGTGTAGTGTGTCGACAGAGTCACATCCCTAGTGCGCAAAATGTTCAAGTTGATAATCAAGACCAAGTGCGGGTAGTTCGTAAAACCCGCGCAGCTAGAAGATGTTGATGTCAACGTCAGCCAGTCTTTCTCCGGGACCACGGGGCCAATGTCGGCCTTGAAACGTCGGAGGTTTGTTTTCAAAGTTTATACACGATTAAGCCTCATTTTTAAAAGTTGTTGAACAAAAGTTGTTAAGTTTGAGGAGTACTACCTGCGATTTAATCTATTGCTCCTGTTACAGGCAACACCCAATATACCATTTAGCGATACCTCGAATATAAATTAGTCATATTTTAATCAAGTTTCGAATCAGGTTAGTTTCTTATTCTTGTTTGCCTTGAGTATTCATTAATACAGCCGGAGTAACAATTGACAACCTACCCCTCTGCCGAAAACATTTGACAATATGTGTTAATTGTATGGACTACCGTTTATCTGACATAGCTGTTTGTACGTAACGTACGAATAGCCATACATTTGTCGTGGCCCTCCGCGAAAATCGCCAGACTTTTTTTGTATACAGGGTGTCCCATAAATAACACATCACAGTGACACTGGAGATAGACCAGGTCAAGAGGTACCAAACCAACTTAACATGACCCCAGTAAAAGTGGCAGGGTTTTTGAGTTATTGTCACAATTTGAACTCTCGATACGCTAACGCGATCGAGATGAATATTTAAAATACAACACGTAAAAATTTATACTAGGCCTTCAGAAATACAATTGGTATTCACTCCAAGTGGTACGTCTATTTTTCCTGCAGCGAACCGGACCTTTAGCCGGACTTAAATTATTCGGATTATTGGACACGGAACTGAATGATTATAATAGATATGGTTAATTTATTACACGTATAAGCACTTAACTATTTGTTGTCATACTTTAATATGTAATATATTTAACAGTAGACTGTAACAAAAATACTGGTGACTAGTGTAAGGGCGTAATAAGTATACTGATTAGGAAATAAATAAGTATATATTTTTTTGTATTTTTATTTGACCTGGTAGAACGACCTGCCTCATACAAAAAATATTTTCTGTTGAAGCTAGGAGGGGTCAAAGTGGCACTTTTCTTACCTGCTGGGGGGGATCAAAGGGCAACTTTTCTGTTCAAAGACTACACATTTTTACGTTTTCGGGCATTAACTAGTGGCATCGTGGTGCTGATATGATGCTGTTTTCGGCTTTGTTTATTTCCTCTCCGTTGGTGTGAAAAGCAGTAGGTGTCACACGGTATCAAAATTATTTTCGTCTTGTGCGTTAACGCTTGAATCCCTCATTGTGCTCAGGATTACTACGTTAGGGATACTATTGTAGAATCCATCGCTTCTTTCGTAATTCAATGGACGCCTTCGCCGGAAATATATCATTTTGATCCCTTGTAACACAATTTCCTCATATGCTCGCAGGAGGTTAGTTAATAGTCAATTACAGTTCTTATCTGATTTCAATAAAAAATTTAATGTTCATGACTTTATATTTAAGGACTCTTCTTTGTCCGGAATCATACGTCTTTAGTCTGGTTTTGGTAACACACTTACAATTATGTATTACAAATATATTTTCAAACTGTTTAAATCATATTTTTCTACATACAACAACTATAAACATTTCCTAATACAATCCAATAATTATAAAAAAAAATAAGATTAAAAAATGGACGATTATGACTCATTTAATTACACTATTTCTTAAGACACGAAGTTATTACTAATAGCCATTTGGTACCGCATACCACAATACTGTTAATAAAATATACAGTTAAAACCAATAGGCATTAAGTTTTTTCCAACATGCAGCAAAGTAAAGCACTGGGCAATTTATTCACACCTTTGCCGTTACCGAGCAGCCAACTGTGCGATTTTTTGTTGCATTTGCGTCCAGGAATTGTCCGCGGACCACTGGGCACACTGGGCACGCTGTAAAAGTGCATAGAGCAGTTATTAATTTATTCGGTATGGTGAGGGTAGGCTTGTAACGGGAATTATTCGGAGACCATGGACCGTGTGTAAATAGAATTGGATTTTTGTCGGTTAGAATGTATTTCGTGGTATTTTTATTTTTAATTGCAGTTTATGGTTTTTAGGGTTTGGTAGCCAGAGGTGTATTTTGTATACTGCTACTTAGTTAGGCATATAAATTGCGAGATTTGTTTTTAAAGGGGCACTCTAGACTATACATGTAAGTATTCGTAAAATGACTTTTTTTTGCAAATTTGTACTTACCTACTTGTGGCACAATATCTGATAGGTCTTTAGAAATAACTTTATTGATAGTTTTAAAAGAGTGTCCCCCTACCCCCCGTCCGCAATATTTAGAAAAAAATTCGCAACCCGGGTCTTTTACTATGAGAAAAACCCGGGTTTTTCATACTCAATGAAACCCGGGTTTCACTCCCTAGTGCTGGAACATGGCTGGAACTCAAGCGGGTGCTGGAACAGTGAAGCATATTCCAGAATATTCCTGTTATGACAGCTCTATGACTAGAGATAGAAGACAACATTATACAGCCAAGTACTATTGTAAAATGACATTTATTCAGTCTCACATATGGTATAAATCAGCTCGTACGTGACAATTCTATTTTAAAGTGATAAGATACGCGTGACTAGTTTCATGGTGCAATTAAAATTGACACGATTATTAGCTACTTTTGTTTCGGTCAATAATGGCTTTGTTTATTACACATGAAATATAAATA
This sequence comes from Lathronympha strigana, assembly GCA_949128165.1. Lineage (NCBI taxonomy): Eukaryota > Metazoa > Arthropoda > Insecta > Lepidoptera > Tortricidae > Lathronympha > Lathronympha strigana. The sequence goes on from OX421903.1 coordinate 3,429,728, forward strand.
GATGTACGCTAATTGTTTTGACTTGAGCTCGGTTTATTGCTAGTCGACTCTGAATGATTTAACTAGCAATAAATATTTTTTAAATAAATAACTATGCATGGCATTTTACACAAAGGTTGACATCATGTTGACATTCAAGTGCTGCGGCCCCCAGGTACTCAAAAAAAAGTATACCAAAAAACACAAAAAAACTACATCTTACGGAAGTTAAAATAAGGGTTATCGTAAATAGAACACTCCAGTGAGTATCAGACGTACCTATTTTTAAAGTATTTGTACGTATTGGATTACTCACGTCTATAAAGTCGAAAATAGCGCGACAAGTGTGAGCGAAAAACAACCGTCGCAAGCGTGCGCTCATGATTAAGGGTTGCGAATCAATCCGAAATATGTCAAGCTATTTCCGACTATAGACGTGAGTAACTATGCAAGCATTAAACGCCATTGCTTACAAATGTGACGGTTTTTAGTAAAAGGTACCTACTTTGTCGCTTGTAGATAAAGTTAGACGAAGCAGGAGGTCCCGGGTTCGAATCCTGGTCAGGGTATTTATTTGTGTGTTTATCACAAATATTAGTTCCTGAGTTATGGATGTTTTCTATGTATTTAAGTATTTATATGTATCTATCTATTATATATATCGTCGTCTTGTACCCACAACACAAGCCTTTTTGAGCTTACTGTGTGACTAGGTCGATTTGTGTAAAATATCTTATCTGCAAATGACAAAGTGGTCTGGTATCTTTTACTATAAATACTTAGTCACAAATATCTTAGCGAGCCTCTGGAGTCAAAGTGTTAGAGTGCATGCTTACATATTCATGAACACGTTGGCCGCTCCGATATATTTAATGGTGACTGTTTATAGACACTTCGTAATAATAGACAGCAGGGAGCTATTTTGAGGTATATTAGTAATATTTTTTCATACAACATGATCGTCCATATCAGTATAATATTAGTTTAAGAATTGATATTTGGTCGTTTTTATTTAAAGTTGTGTTCCAACTTTTTTTAATTTGGTAAAGTTTAGGTAATTTTTACTCAGGTAATTTAGTCGATTTTCGCTCGATTTTGTGTGTACGACTTGCCTCTGTCGCGGGTGGTCGCTCCTGATGACGTTCTTCGTAAAGAACGAAACATGTCGAGCGAAAATCGAGTAAATTACGTGAGTGACCCGTTTTCAATATTATTTAATATGTTCGAGTCTCACGAGAGTTTTATAGTTAAAATTTTTACTCAGAATGGCGAGCTTTTTCGACTCTAGTAGGTGAAATAAAGGCTCCCAAACCTTGCATTAATTTTTCAAACATTCCGTTTCGTCAACGCCAAACCTATAAAAAAGTGGTAAAGGAATCAGAAAAAATCTTAGGGCAATTTTTTCTTCCTACTAGGATCGAAAAGCCCGCTATTTTGAGGAAATCGCGTATCATTTTCCAAACAACAACTTTAAATATAGAAAGAAAAAACTATATCCATCCCTTTTTTCGGGGTGATAATACTACCGTAAGAAAAAGACGGTATGATGCTCTCTATCCTACTGTTACTGCGCTCGATCGCTTGTCAGACTATAATAACTCCCATTTCCCTTTTTACCATATTATTACTTTTTTTGGACTAATTATCCATTAATGGTCCTGTGGGACCTATGCCTAGATTATTTTTATAAAAAATACTTAAAGGCTAAAAGATAAACCAAATATCGAAATAAGTTGCAAAGGATTAGTCCCAAAAGAACAAGGCTAATATTAGAAACCTTTTTTGGAGGCACGAGCGACCCGACTAATTGGTATTTTCAGGCAGAAAGAACTTTACGAATCAAATTAATTATGTAATTAAGTCACAAGCCTTTGTTTTAGGGTTCTTTCGCAAAAAATACAGTAATTAATTGAGTTGAGTAAAAAGTCCCATTATGTCGAGAAAAACCGATAAGGCGCTAATTTCATAAAGATTTATTTAAAAATGAACCTTATCAACAAGCGAAAAAGTGGTACCTTTTAATAAATAATAAATAAAATAAATATTGTGCGACAATCTTACACAAATCGACCTAGTCCCATTGGGTAAGCTCAATAAGACTTGTTTTGATACTAGACGAGGATATATATATAATAGATACATATAAATACTTAACTACATAGAAAACATCCATAACTCAGGAACAAATATTCGAATAAACACACAAATAAATGCCCTGACCAGGATTCGAATCCAGCACCTTCTGCTTTGTAGGCAACCAACTAGATGCCGATAAACCTTTTACTGAAAACAAGCACATTTTAATCTTTGCTAAATTGACAATGACGAACTAGGGCAATTTTTATTTTTAATTTTTTTTTATAATTCGGAATCCAATATAAATGTCGTGACGATTATTTCCGAAAATTGAATTAAGCATGACGAGAATATAATTGCAAAATGACTTAGAGCATAGCTAACGGAAGTAAACTTGGCTGACATTTTCTTAACTAAAAATCATGAACTAACTAACAACTGTCATAATCCGAACAGTTAAAAAATGACAGGTGTCTTTCTCGAGCGCGAGATTATACCGTCGAAGCATTCTAGTGCGGTACAGCTTTTGGTTGTATGGCGCAAGAGGTATTGCGCCTTGAGGTATTGGCGCTTAGAGGTATTTATAACATCAAACTGAATGAAAATCCTTACAAGCTCCACGTCTTTTGTCTAATTTTAGCTGAACGTCTTGAATAAATTATGTTTCTATTGTTTTCTGATGTCTATACTTAGAAAACTGTTAAAGTGCTACTTTATTATTAAATACACTTCACACGAGTAAAGTTGAGAGTTTTTTTTTTTTTAATACTACGACGGTGACAAACAAGCATACGGCCCGCCTGATGGTAAGCGGTCACCGTAGCCTATGGACGCCTGCAACTCCAGGGGAGTTACACGCGCGTTGTCGACCCTTTAAAAAAGGAGGATTCGCTGTGTTGACAGCTAAAGGGGCAAGCTTAGCTCCGTGGGTACACCCCACTCCCCAGCTGTCAACACAGCGAATCCTCTTGGAGCTTTGGCGACCTTACTCACCGACAGAAACACAACACTATGAGTAGGGTCTAGTGTTATTTAACTGCGGTTTTCTGTAAGGTGGAGGTACTGCCCCAGATGGGCTCTGCTCCAGATTTGAGCGAAACGACATTCGTTGTGCTGTGCCCTACCACACTAAACGATATGCATCCGCTGTGCCCATACCTCTCTTAATAGTATTTAATTTTTGTTATTCAGCCGTCTTGTTTATTTCGTAGTTGCAAGGTAAGTATATAAATCGATATTTAACAATTTAGGATGGATTAATCGCGTTTTCTAACACCATGACCGTACGTTTCGACCTCTTTAAATCACTCGTTTTCACAGGGTTAAGATGATGACATAATTTCAATGAACAAAAATCATATCATATCATATCATTTATTCCGTAATGATCATACATTGTCAGGGCTATACAATTCACTTAAATATGTAAAATGAAATTAAATTAAATAGTAGTTACAATATAAATTTTTTTTTTCTATAGTTACATAATGTCAAGATTCATCAATAAATTCATTTACAGAATAATAGGCCTTCTGAATCAAAAAATATTTTTAATGCGACGAAAAACCAGAGATGGTAGTCATATTTTTAATGTCAGGCGGAATTTTATTATAAATTTTAGATCCAACTATATGTATACAATTGCCAGTTTTACTAAGCGCGGAAACAGAAAACAATATTAAGTAAGTTTATTTATTTCCTCGCAAATGTGATGAAAAACATTGTATGTCAATCATGTTAATTAAGCCCTCGTCTTCGACTCAGGCTTAAATTCACACTCGGCCGTCATTCGTCGGACTTCAGCCGTTCCAAAGTTATCAAAAGGCGGAACCAAACGTTTGTAAAAATTATCTAAGAACGGGGTAGAACGAAAGCCACGGCCAATGCCGCAGCCTTGAGTGCAATGGTGCGTTAAATGAACGCTATTGTTTATTTCGTTGTAAGATGCCATTCACAATTAGGAGGTAAACAGATAGTCGTAGCTGACTTTTAGTTAGTAAAGGTTGTATGAGATTGCAATTTAATATGAACTTTGGCGCACCCGTCCTTTTTTCAAGGATACCTTGAGAAAATTACAATGTTATCTGCTGGAATCTGCTCGGAATAGTACACGAACGAAAATTATACAGTATAAATAATGTATTATTTATACAGAATAAATAATTCAGAAGGTATGTACGGAATGCCTTCTCAACAAGCCCTTCGCCTTCGCAACAGACAGCTATTAGACAGACAGTATTTGCATCAATCAAGAGTAATTATTGCTGAATCACTTGACTACTCACTTAACTATTCACTACGTCCGTTAGGTTAGGTTAGTTACAGACGCTGTTTGCTATTCCTTTATTATTAGTGTAGTGATTGGAATGAAACATTATTTTAATGAAAATTGGAGACAGTATTTGGGCCGTCAAATAAATGATCGCAATTGCTCTAAATAGTCTCCTATTTTGTAATTCTTCTTCCTAGAGTTTTCCCAGCTTATTCCATAGCTCAGGTAGCTTGGGTCGGCTGTGGCAACTGATCCTAAGATTTGGCGTAGTTGTTAGTTTATCGAAAGCGGCTGTAGTAGGCGTTATTGTTATTAGTCCGGTTTCTTCACCCTGTTATCGTCCACTGAAAAACGATTGGTTGATATCAAATGTTACATACGTTTCGAAAAACTTATTGTTACGTGCCAGGGTTTGATGCCGCGAACTTCGGATTGAAAAACGCAGGGCCACCAACACTTGAGTCCGACTGTACTATGTATCCTAGATTTTGCTAGCACAGACTGTGAAAGTGTTGTAAATGTCTTAATTTCATAGAAGTTTGATTTTTTTTTATTAACTAAAAAAAAATACACAGCATTATACATCGAAATTTATAATATACATACACTGTGAAATTTATAATATACAGTAAGTATACTAGGGTTTAAAATAACCCTTTAAAGTTTGATAGTTAATTTGCTTGGAAAAATAACTTGCTTTGACTTTAGTCTCTTGTTTTCTCATAAATGAACACTAACTAAGCTTAAAAATAAAACTAAAAATAACACACAAGCTAACAACTATCATAAACTAATTATACCCCACTCCGGCTCTCACCCCGTCCAAACGTGCCAAATATGCTCGCGGCATTGCCGCGCTGGATGGCAAGCGATATTTGTTGAACAAGGTAGGAGCCGGATCGGGGATCGCCACCTCTGTCACGCAAACGCCGCCCCAGGTCTTTGACGAGCCTTTTCACACCACGGCCCAGCAGTTTCCACGGCAACTGCAACAAAATCGTACGACGGTTCCAAGTTGGCGTATTTGGCATTTTTAACCCTGGCCGCACCTGCTATTCTACCGGTGAACCGGTGAAAGGGAGATGGGATGGTGCATAAGTACTCACGCAGGTAGCATCCCATAGAAGGCAACGACCTTTCGCCCAAGGAACCAGCGTCAAGCCATCCGGTCGCTTCCCGTCCGAACGGCTTAAGCCCTGAGGCTCCAATATGCAAGGCACATTCGCCGAGACCATGGTGCGACGTAACAAGTCATTGATCGCATAGTGTCTCGGGAACCGCCCTGCAGACCGGGAGCAGCTCAGACCGTGGTGACCATTCGCCTCAACAGGCACCCCGCACACGCACCGATGCGGCTCACACACCTTGGAGCATAAATAGGTTCTCATAAATAGGTTAATAATCGAAGCATAACTATACATTTTGTGTGAACTTCCTGCTCGTGGCCAATTTCCTTAGTTGTTTTTTTTCTTTCGTGCACTAGGTATCTGGTTTCTAATGTGATAATATAACTCACGTGTTACACTATGTATTCTTTGCTCTTGAGATGGAAATCTTATATTAAAATCGCCGTCAGTCCAATTTGCTAACAATGTAAACAAACCGCCATATTGATCGTAATAACCTAACTAGTTTTTATTGGAATCTCCAAGATTAAGCTATTTATCATATTTTGTATGTTACGATATTACGACCGTTTCAGTAGTGAATGGTTTTAGTGGTGTTTGATGAGGTAGTGTGATAATACAAGGAGAAACAGTGACAAAACATGCGGTGCCTTTTGTTTACATAGTTAGTACTACTTTTATTCTCAAAGTGCTTGGACACCGTGTTAACTCGTGCCTAGGATCAAGTGTTTTCTTTTTATGGTCTATACATAAACATACATAACATTCCCATTTTCGGGGAATCACTTGATCCTAAGGAGGCAAGGAGAGGCTTTTATCAATCAGTCTTTTCTGCTTATCTATCCAATTTGGCAAATTGGAACCCTTCATTACATATTTAAACGTACTTATTACAACCTTGCACAAGTTGTAATAAGTTTTATTGAATCATTGACTGGGTCACCTCTTGTGTTGGGTTACTCACAAACTTACTAACCCATGTATTAACAGAGTAGTGTTGTCGCCTTCGCGGCTCGGGCATCACTGCCGCGGGACCGGCGTAGGTAACGGGTCGCGCGCGCCAAAGCAGGCGGATTCGAGCAATCCGGTGTCGTCGTTCCGGGAGTTTGAATTGTCGGATCGTCTCACGGGATTAACTACTAGCACACCGAACTAACCGTGCAATTGAATGTAGCTAGTTTAAATTATATGATGGGCCGTTTCGTTGGTTTGTTCGTCTTTTTGGCTCTTGGTCGCTCGAATATGGGAGAGCAACAGAGAGGGAAATAGACGAATTAACGAACAAAGTGGCTCGTGGTAGGCCCTCAGGTTTCCAAGCGTCGGCGTCTACTTCTGGGTGTCGTTTGGCCAGCTATTATCATCAGCTGTAATCATCTGATCTATTTGTAAGTTCCTGTAATTGGCTCTGTATTTCTATTTAAGTTTTACTGTTGTTTAACTAGCTGTTGGATCTCCTCGAATAAATAATAAAAAATAATAATTCAAGGGGCCTCTGCGCTGTTGGCTTCGGCCCCACGCACGCCTTCCAAAAGTCCGGGACCCCATGGCCCCGAGATTATGTAAGATACATACAAATAATAATAATAAATAAAGAGGCTCGTTCAATTTGCCCTTCGAGCATCTGGAGCTACCTAACGAACCTAACCTACCTATTGCTATTATCAACCAACATAAGGCAGTTACAATTTTCCGTTAGTTTAAAATTTCGCGAAAAAAAGTTCTATATTATTCAAAATAAATAAAATTTGCAAAACTTTCATTAACATTTTTTCCTTCCACTTTAATTTCGTGCCACCATAACAATTCAAATTTCAGGGCTTCTGAAATAATTGTAGAATAGCCTTTAACAATTCAGCATAAACAAAATTTGTGACTGGGCCATATTCAGAAAACCACACTGTCTTGATGATATCGCCACAAAAATTATGAGCAGCGTTTTTCTCTCCTAAGGCTACTACAAAATTGTTTCCCCGGAATATGTATCTACATCTTTGATCTCTTTTTATCAACTTACTTATGACATAAACTGCCATGGGAATTCTATCGTTCATATCATTTTTTTCCGCAAAAAACCTGTTTCCGAATCCATACGTCATGTGATGTGTAGCGTCACGAATGGTTTTTTGTTTCGCAGAAAATTCCGAGACGGATTCAGATTCTTACACATACTTGCTGGAATTTTAATGATAATTCAATCTTTGAAATATAGTTAATATTGAATTGAAAGAAAATCAAGATTGATCTGTCAATTTTTATAGAAATAATCACGTCCGAGCTCGGAGCCCTCGGATGTCACGTGACGTTTAATGTAGAAACTGAGAGATCGGCCCGGCCTAGTCACGTCCCGTTCTAGTGTGAGTCATACGAAAAGCATTCTCTACCAGTCAACCAATAGGCTTAACAGAAATGTTTCGTAGGTGTATGATTACATATTATAAGTAAAATCAAAGTTCCGTTCCTGTACACCGATTTTACTTATAATCTAATATGTATAAGTATTGCATGGCTTCCAATTTCGAAATCATGATTTGTTATGTCGTCTCATATACGTTCGGGCATATTTGTCTGGCGGACGCCTGGTGAACATACCCACTATGGAGTTCTGACGGATTGCCCGAAAGTATATGGACGGCAATAATCTTTCCTTAACCAGATTTTTTTACCCAGATTTTTATTTGAACCTGTCTCTAAGTACGGTAAGCCTGGATTTTACTTATATATTCACTGCCACTACCTCACCTCGCCTGCCTGCTTCGATTTCGCTCGCCGCAACTCACTGCAACAATGAGAATACACATCACCTCAATTCCAAATGACAGTTTGGCTACCACCCAAAAGTGAAGTGAAATCCCACGGGGATCATCCGCATGCGGATCAGCAGACTTAACCTAGGTTCAAGGAACAATGGACTATATGGGATTGTGTTAAGGACTCCTGTTCTTAGATACCTTGATACGTTTTATGTAGGTAAAAGGAGAGAACTTAGTTGGAAATAATTGTTGGTGATGTCGTTTTTGAGACGATTCTGATTAGGTTTTTCTGGTTCATTGTTTTCCACAGCTTTGCAATCCTTCGACTATGGCGATTGTTCATCTCCAATCCAAAGATTTAATTCTAACATAACTGTGGCGTGGAGTCGCGACAACGTTTTGCTGAGTTAGGGCCAACACACAATTGAGTCGCTTAACATCAAACTCATCGATTTTGGTATTTAGAAAAGGTGATAAGGTAGATATTTGCAGAGACGGTCGAATGGATTTACCCGAGTTTGAAGTTAAGCCATACAATTACGCGATACGGCGTCGGATCGTGGAAACCTACGGTCACGTCACTAAAAATATGCAGGCCAAGTCTACCGCGGCATTATTTATGTACAAAATAGACTAGACGACGATGTCTTCATTAGTAATCAAGCCTTCTACTGCGAGTATGGAACAATAGGCAATTTGTATCAAAAACAGCGAAAAAAATTTGCGACTAAAAATACACAACGAGTAGTTTTTCTACAACAGCTAAAATAGCGAAAGAAGCAAAATTTCGAAAAGTGGAAGAATGTTGAAGAGGTCGTATGCCAAGTATAGAAAAAAAACAATAGTGTTAATATATTGTATGAAAATCCATAGGAGCATCGCTTTACGGTGGTCTTTTAGAATTCCACAGACTTTATAATGTATACTATTTTAATATCACTGTCAGTCATCTAATTGACAGATAGAAGTGCTGGAGTAGAAAAAAAGTCCTTTTAGTATGCGACCATTAAACACATAATAAACTACGTAATAGCGTAACATTACTAACTGATGATAACTCACGTTTTATCATTCGGAAATAACAACTCATAGGTACGTAAAATAACAGTAAAAGAGCGTGTTCACACCCCATTAGGCCGGATCATCGCGAATTCATTTCTTGCGCTTAAATACCAGTTTAGGTCAATAATCTTGGGTTTCGCATGGATACTAGTATTTATCTATAATTAATTGATTTATGTAGGTACATTGAATTGCATTTAAACTGAGTGGACGATGGAATCGTTTAAATATTTGGGCAGTATCATTACGAATGGATCCAGATGTACACAAGACATTATTGCCAGAATAGCGATGGTCAAGAAAGCTTTCAACACAAAAAAAACGGCTAGCAATATACAAGTTGCAGAACATTCCCAAAATGCGGAAACATTTTCGGGAATGTTCTACAAACATTCTTGTAACATGGAAATTATTTCTTAAACAAGTAAATATTTTTGGGAGTAAGTAGAATAAATAAGCATAATTTTAAATTACAATCATGATATTTTATATTTGTTTTCGTCTTTTACGATTAGTTATTTTGTTGATTAGTGATAATATTTAAGATAACATTTCAAAGAAAGTTGCAACGACATTGTTGCCGTCTAATTTCGTCAGTTTTGATAAAGATTGTTTGGCTCAGCGATACCAACTGTTGAGTTGACATGATGCAGGAAAGCAGGAGGTAACGGGATTGATCCCGGCGGGTGACTGTAAATTTTTTCTTTATTTTTTGAACTACTTTACATTTATTTTTGTATTTTTTTCAAATTTTGTTATATTTTTATTTACATTTGTTTACCGGGTGTGGCCTACAATAGGAGCAATAAATTTAATCATAGGTTGTAGTCCTCATACTGATCAACATTAGTTCAGCGACTTTTAAAAAGAACGTGGATTTTGATTTTTATTACACTTTACATTTTTTTAGAAGACGCAATGTACTGAAAAGTTTGGCCTATTTGTACTATGACAAGAGACGTCAATTAGACTGATTTTAACGTACATTGAAAATACTATTTAGTTTGTATGAAAAAGTGAATACCTACAAATTACACAATTTTAAAAAGTTGTTGAATAAAAGTAGTTCAGTTTGAGGAGTGGAATCTACGATTAAATTTATTGCTCCTATTGTAGGCCACACCCGGTATATCAGGGAGCGATTTAACATTAACTGTTTTACTTATACAACGAATTCCGGTAAATTATCGTTCTGTAACTAATTAACTTTTTCGCGGAAGACCCTGAACCGTCTGACAATTCCATTATATGTTGGCCATATAGTGGGTATGTCCCCCAAACATCCGCCAGACAAATTTCCCATACATTTATCGACAGACCCGGCAGATATGCAAAAACGTTTTATATTAAATTGCAAATGTTGACATAAATCCAATTTACATTCTATAGCACAAACAACATAAAAAATCAAGTGCTCTTTGTGGCTCAAATTAGCATTAATACAACTAGCAAACAATACGTGTATTCTAATGAATAGTAGTTCAACTCATTGACCATTTTTTTCACACGCCACGCTCAATGTCAGATGATTCACTGTTACAACACAATCAGCTGATCGACGGGTATGCGTGAGCCCTGGCCTGTTATTCCGAACAAAGGACGATCGAGAATGGGTATCTCCTTCTCTATAACACTTGCATATTCGAAGAAACGAGATGCAGATCATAAGTTTCGAATGGTCGATGATCGCGACATTCTGCCTGCGAGCGAGTGTGCTTTGTGCTTGCCATGAGTTGTACACAACTGTAGTCAATAAGACTGCGGCACTCGAAAGTATGTCTGTCTCGCTCCTACTATTACGCTGGCAGGAGCGAGATGGACGGTAAGTACAGTTTTTTTTAATTCTACCATGGTGACAAACAAGCATACGGCCCGCCTGATGGTAAGCGGCCACCGTGGCCTATGGACGCCTGCAACTCCAGGGGCGTTACATGCGCGTTGCCGACCCTTTTAAAAAAAGGAGGATTCACTGTGTTGACAGCTAAAGGGGCAAGCTTTGCTCCGTGCGTCCCCAGCTGTCAACACAGTGAATCCTGTTGGAGCTCTGGCGACCTTACTCGCCAACTGAAACGCAACACTATGAGTAGGGTCTAGTGTCATTAAACTGCGGTTTTCTGTAAGGTGGAGGTCTCTATACGAGCCATACGTAACCGACTGCGGCCATCGAAATAATGTCCGTCTCGATGCCAGAGCAGTGATATGCGCGAGACGGACATACTTTCGAATGCCACAGCCGCTATCGAATATGGCTACGTACAACTCTAGCACATAGATGTTGGCTCTGTCATACTTACGTACGAAACGACTAGTGTGACAGAGAGGAAATACTTCATTCGTGGTTCGCGGTAGACACTACTCTAATGCATGTGAGAGGTCGACGTGATGCGACCCGCGTTCGCATGATGGCGAGTGTTGTAAAGTAAATATTACAGATAGGTCACTATTGTAATTTTTTAGTAATATGCTTAAAGCTTAGAAGGCTAAATAAATATTTACAAAGCATCTACAAAATTATAACAGTTCTATCTAGCGAAATGCCTAATCAGGACTCATTGCTTGTGTATCACGAAACCTGCGTGCGTAGCCAATGCTAATCGCTCACGCTTCATATCGTATCTTAGTTACCTCTCTCCATCACTCTTCCTTATTAGTGTGACAATGACAGTTGCCTTTCATTAGCGATTGGTATCTTGGCTACGCACGCTGCATCGAGAACTGATACAAATTTGACAAGCTATCCTCTAAATAAATGAGAACATTCATTCGTAGCACAAACGAACTGAAGTGTGACAACCACAGGCCGCAATAGTTTTTATTTTAATTTACAAGCCTTCCTATTTCTGTCACTCCGAAAAAAACCAATAAATTAATTTAAAAAATCTGTGTTATAAAAAATGTTGTTGTCAGAATATCTGCCTGCTACGCCAATGTCACGTGTCTACGTGTATGTTTTTTTACATTTTCCTTCATTAATAATATAAAAAAAAAACAGTTAAAAAAAATAAAAATATGTTGCAAATAAAGCCCTTTCGAATGATACTCCACACGATCTAGTTACTAAACTTTTAATTTCTGTCCCCATTATATTACGTCACAGGTAATAAAAATATGTGTTTAACAATTTTACTTTGTACGCGTCTGCTTTAGCTTGTAACTATTCCAAATTTCGCATCGATAGCTTAAGTAGTTCCCGAGATATTTAACGATGTGACAGACAGACAGAGCGTCGCCATGACGGTTTCTTTCTTACCATTTTGATACGGAACCCTAAAAAAGGGTCCATAAATAAAAGCATTTTTTCCCTTTTACTTTTAAGTGACTTCTATCCGCACGGAGCGGGCAGAACCTTGCACAAAGACTAGCCTTGACCCGTGAATTCATCCGTGCATAAGTTCATGATAGACAATTAACTAGACGTATGTAATGATACGTATCTAGTTGAATGGAGTAAACCCTCTGTATCGCGACGCTGTAGCGTCGCAGCGTCATTGACATACATGCGTTGACGTAATTAATAGTCAGTGACGTTTTACACAGACATATATCTGAGTAGAGCATGTAAATGCAACTACTTTGTATAAGACAATGGAGGTACAGATGTAGTGAATAACTGCGAGCGAAATCCATTGAAGTAGGTACTAGGCCTGTTACTTAATCAAGTGGTTGTCATACGTCATTTCAATGGATTTCGCTCGCAGTTTACGATGCTTGATAATGATATACTTACCCTCATATTTTCTCGAGAACACTCGTTTTTGTCATGCTACTTCAATCGCCCTCGAAACTTTTAGTACTTACACTGAATGAAATAACATGACACGTTCGGGCGTTTCCGTGAAAATCCGATGGAAAATAATTATACACTAAATCTGTAATCTGTAATTGTTATATACCGATTTACGGATAAAAAATGTAATTGCTGGGGCAAAGATATTTCAGCCAGACTTTAATCCGCGTTGTTTGTACGTACGCCTGGCCGTTATGTGGTCAGCACATGCGATGTCTAAGCGATATATGTCTGTGTTAAGTCATGTCGTTGTCACGCGTTACAGTTACCTCGTTAAAATAACATTACTTTGTTTACTAAATTTCTTAACGTCGGTTTCGCAATTTATTTCAAATGCGTTTTACGAAATTATATAAGATTTTTTCGTGTTTAATGGAATAAAATTGTTTGACAGCTGATTTTGATACAAGTTTTATCATATTAGCATGTTTTAATACTTGACGTTGAAGCTTTTTCGATTATAGAAACTGTCTGGCTCCAATTTTTATTAAATTTACATACATGAAGTTGGAGTGAAATATATTTCATGTACTCGAAGCGGTAGGTATATAATTCTACTAGCTTTTACCCGCGGCTTCGCTCGCATTAGAAAGAGACAAAAAGTAGCCACTCTCCGTCCCTTCAACTATCTCCACTTTAAAAATCTCGTCAATTCGTCGCTGCGTTTTGCCGTGAAAGATGGACAAACGAACAGACACACACTTTCCCATTTATAATATTAGTATGGATTTGTCTGGGCCACTCCAATTGTGTATTTGTATCTCCATCTCTGTCACACTTGCATATTGGAGTGACAAAGAGGTTTTCCCGTCAATGCCAATTTTCGATGTTAGTGGTAGGCGTGTAGAATATAAGGCGGCAATCACACTGTTGAGCCGCGGCATCTTTGTGATAACCGCCTTGGGTAGGATAGGTTAGATTTTTCGTATTCCAAGAGTGTCCGTAACCATATTCGATATCGACTGCGGCATTCGAAACTATGTCCGTCTCGCTCCTATCACTACTGTGGCAGGAGTACTTACATATTTTCGAATACCGTATTCGCTACCGAATACTTGCTACATGTTTGCATTTGCGGGTGGAAGGGGATGCAACTGTAAGTAGATTGTCAAAATCTATCCTTCGAAATCTATAGCAACTAATGGTAGAGGCAAAGATTATTAAATTTTATATCTTTATAAATATTGACTAAGTACATACGGATGTCTAGCTCAGTTTATTATGTTTAATGCTTGGAGTATTCGCTTAGCAGGAAAATAGTTGCAGTGTATTTTAGTACCTACATTTTTCCTAGAATTGTGAACGAGTTTTCTCTTATTTAAGAGAATAAAAGGTACATTTCCCGGAATGCAATTGAATAGAGTCCAGACTTTTTTTTTATACCACTACGGTGGCAAAGAAGCTTACGGCCCGCCTGATGGAAAGTGCAACTCCAGGGAGGTCACATGCGCGTTGCTGACATATTAAAATCTCGTACACTCTATTTTTTTAAAACCCTATTCTGTAATCTTTCGGGCAAATCACGGCATTCTACAGCCGGAGCGTCCGCGGGAGAAAATTCCTCTGAAACCGCACAGTTGATGGATGAGCGCCCTCTCGACAAGGATGACTCACACTCGCATGGGACGGGACGGGACGGGACGGGACGGGAAACTCTGTCAATTTCTATAGAAATAATCACGTGATAGCTCGGAGCCCTCGGATGTCACGTGACGCTTTCTATAGAAATTGACAGATTTTCCCGTCCCGCCCCGTCCCGTCCCTTTCTAGTGTGAGTCATCCTTTATGTGGCGTTCAACTGAACACAGTAAGTCCCATGCAAAGGGTGTTGTTTAAACGATCGAATACGAATTTTATTTTTGACCCACTTAAGGTTGTCACAGTCATGTATACCTAACTGTATTGAAATTAAGAGGAAAAGTTTTCGAAATAAGTCGCAAATTAGACGCTGCTGTACGCGCTATCAGATATAAAGGTTTTGATTATTCAATTCACAATATTTAAGGAGGTGATTATCCGTAACCGTATCATGTTTTTAATAATCATGTGTAAGTAACTGAAGTGGAATAAAGGTAGAGAAGTAATACAAAAATGAAGGAAATGAAATTTGGGCCCTGGCCATATAGGCATGTGGGGACACTAGGTAGAAAACTATTCATCTATTATAAATTGAAAGAGATGTATAGTCATTTTATAATCATATACTACAGAATAAGTGACCACGGCCCCCGGTGAGCAGGGGAGGGCTCGCTTTCAATTTATAATTTATATAGGTAGTAGTGTAATTTATATAGTAGTAGCAGTGTGACTACTTAAAAAACAAAAACATGAATCTAACCATTTATTACATTTAATAAATGATTTGATTCGTGCTTTACAATTGTATTCATCTATTCTATCTATGGTCAAGTTAAAAGGGACTTATGTATACTGATATGTACGCAAAATCATGTGACGCCAATGACGAAATGTCATTATCTTTTACAAATAAACAACGTAAAAAATAAAATACTCGCATGTTAAGAAATAATTTATCTTTGACTTTATGCTGATTGCCATACGTTTTACTCGTTATTAACCCAATTCACCAACAAATTTGCATAATGTTGTAAATGGTCTCAATGAGAGCGTTTTAAACAAATACTTATTGTATTTATTCGTACTGTGAAGAGCGAGTGGAAATTTTTATTTTTGGACACATTCAATTGCAGTCTTCCATGCAGTAATTATAATTATTTATTTGCTTAATAATTACAGCGAAAACCTTAAATATGCTAATGCTACATTGTCTCACAAAATTGTACAAACAGTTTGACAGTGGGATCAGCAGTCTCATATAATAGTAGTTTATGTAACAGTGATATAATAAGGGTTCTTAAAATTCAAAGGTCACTGTTACATACACCACTTTTCATACGAATGCAAAAATAGCGAAAAACGCGATATTTCGAATGGTGGCAGAATGTGGAAGATGTCGTATACCATTATAGAAAAAAACGGACTTATCCCAATAAGGGCTTAGTTTACAGTCGACAGTCGACAGTCGCTTTCGTAAAACTAGCGCCTGCGCCAAATAGTCGGATTCAAAGCTGACCTCAGGCTCCCTGAGCAAAAAGAAGAAGCAGAGTTTCATGCCATGCTTACGAATTTATTAATCTTAATTAGGTCTTTTATATAAATCAGACGAAGACATGTACATATTGTACGTTAGGTAATATTAGTTCTGCCCGCATAAGACACTTAAATGCTGCACTAACCTCAAATTCTCTTGTTGATAACAAAACCAAGTGAATAACAAATTTCAACCCTATAGCGTAACTAATAAGGGTTAAAGTTTAAAATAGAGTCGTAAAAACTATATTAGGAACGAATGTGGTACTCAAATCAGGTATTAAGAGCTCGGTGTGAACTAGATCCAATGAAGCGGGTCCAATGATCTTTTGTTAATCTTGATCGAACCAGATGGATCCAAAAGGATACGATTGTAGGTGTCTCGAATATGATTGTAAAAGCCGGTTACAATTTATTTGACCTTCAATATAGTCATTAAAGTTTCACTGAAATCACCTGTGTGCGTAGCCACGATGCCAATCGCTAACCCTCAGTCGCGAACGAAACGCAACTGAGCGAGGAGCGAGACGGACATATTGTCGAATGCCGCAGTCGCAATCGAATGCAACTCAGGTAAGCACAATTGTCACACTAATAAGGGAATGATAGAGATATATAACTACGATAAATCGCCGTTAATCTAATTTCCTAAACAGTGTAAACAAACCGCCATATTGATTGTAAATAACCTAACTTTTATGTTTTTAATGAAATTACCAAGACTAAGTTAGGATTTTAGGGAAATTTAAAGTCACTCAGCGAGCTATGGAGAGGGCTATGCTCGGGGTTTCTCTGAAGGATCGCATCCGCAATGAAGTGATTCGGCAGAGACCGAAGGTTACCGACATAGCTCACCGGATCAGCACACTGAAGTGGCAGTGGGCTGGCCATATTGTTCGTAGAACCGATAACCGCTGGGGAAAACGGGTTCTCGAGTGGAGACCGCGGCTCGGCAAACGCAGTGTGGGACGTCCTGCGACAAGGTGGAGTGACGATCTTTCTAGGGTGGCAGGTCGCGGCTGGATGCGGGAGGCCCAAGATCGAGCTCAGTGGCGTGTTAGAGGAGAGACCTACGTCCAGCAGTGGACTAGCTTAAGTTGATGATGATGATGGATGGAAGTTAGGATTTATCGTACGTTTTGTATGTTACAATAGTAATATAAAGAGATACAGTGACAAAGCGTGATACCTTTTGTTTACAACGTTTGTAAGTTCTATTGGCGGCGATTTTACGGTTCGTGGCGTGATTTATGTTTTATGGTATGTTAGATCCTAAAAAATCCCTCGTCAGTGAAAAGTCTACTCTCCAGTTAACAATTCGCAGAAAATATCTAGACAAAGCGCCCATGTAGATGAATAAAAACCATAGGTAAGTAATTTAATTACAATCGAAAATCAACCAAGGTTATGGATCCTTGGCGCAGGCAGATCTGCTGGACGGGGTTTTTTTTTTATAGAGGGTTGTTGGTTTTTAAATCGTTTGTTTTTGTTGGTTTTTAGGTAAATGATAAAATTATAATGATAAATATCTTTATTTTTCAATTTAGGCACATTAAAATGCACTTATGAACGTCAAAAAAAGCTACTACAGTTCCTAACCCTACACCACAGCCCGAGTAGATTATTACCGGCAAGAAACTTGGCGGGACTTAATTTTTGAAACGGTTGCTACGATGCTACGGTTAAAATATTAATTTCTTTAAATAGCTCCCTTACTGATACTTTACCTAACTTACAAAACCAATGGCTCTTTTTGTAAAACAAGTATACTGTATGTCAGCTGCCTTGCCCTAAACCAGAATAACGCATGAAGTTTTAATTGAATATTAATTTAGTTTTATAGTTTGTACTTACTCGTAATTCTGTATTTGATATAGGTAAATACATTCGAGTTTCCTACTAAGAAAAAAAAGTCAACGTTAAATTCAGCTTCAACGTCCAATCGCACATATTTATATTTTGTATAAGTAGTTTTGTTATCATTCGCACAGTACGATTCTATTCGCACATTTTTGCGTTCCGCTTGTACATATTTTAGCACGAGCGAGACACGAGCAAATATGCTTCTAACACCAACATTTAAGTTACAATCGGTCTGAATGACGGTTTAAATATCAGAAGAACATGAAAATTCTACTGAGTCTGCGGAATACCTACGGCGTATTAAGACAGATCGGAATTTTGGATATTCTTCGATAAGGGAATCCCCCAGAGAATTGTAGGTACGAACTTTCCAAATACCTTTAAGATCTTCAATGATGCGGGAATTCCGATCGGTGTGGTCTCATCGATTATTTATATTTCTCCCCGTCAATAAAAAATTAAATAAAAAATCCGTTCTAAACTGTTTAATTTCAATGAATAACAGCCGCGGTAACAGAAGACAATGAGAAATTGTAAACTGAAATACCTACTCGTAGATAGATAGATGTCGTTACGGCCTCCTAGCCTAGTTGGTAGTGACTCTGCCTACGAAGCAGGGTTCCGGGTTCGAATTCGGTCAGGGCATTTATTTGTGTGTTTATCACGAATATTTGTTCCTGAGTTATGGATGTTTTCTATGTATTTAAGTATTTATATCTATTATATGTATATATCGTCGTCTAGTACCCACATCACAAGCTTTATTGAGCTTACCGTGGGACCAGATCGATTTGTGTAAGATTGTCCAATAATATTTATATATGTTATATACTAATGGCAAAATGACGAAGACCTTTAGTGTTCAGAGGGCATATATTTTTGTATGTACGTAGTTTGCACAAGTAACTTTTTTGATTGACGAGGAGAATTCGCATTCTCTTAGTCATCATCGTAAACCCTGTGAAAAACAGACATACACACTTTGCCATTTATAATATTAGTATGGATAGTATGGATAGTAGTGTGACTACTTAAAACACAACTTAAAACGTTTATAAATAATCATTTTTTCCTGTATTTTTAGAGACTGCTACAGCGCTTGTTGGCTGGTCAGGGTGCGTAGCCAAGATGCCAATCGCTCACGCTACGTAGCGTATCGTAGTTATCCCTCTCTATCACTCTTTCTTATTAGTGCGACAATTAGCGTTTGGCATCTCGGCTTTGCACGCAGGTTATATGTTAGTTGATGTTAGTCACACTACTCACAGTAATTAGCGAAAATCTGTTCAGCTATGCCATTGTAAAGAATACACGTTTTTAGTGGGCATACGAAAAGTTATTTAAAGGTGTTTCGCATTTGTTATTCGGTTTTTGCACTGTTATTTGTTTATTTATAGTATCGATTTTTCACTATGATTTATTATAGTTTTGAATACAACAATAATGTTCCGTTCGTACTTACGCCATACATGTAAATGTGGGGAGCTATAAACAAGAAACTTCATGTCTTCATTTCGTGACAATAATGCAAACATTTCCGATCATGTTTGAGAAAAATAATTCTTTTGTATCGATTTCCTTAAATACGGCTATACTATTTTATTGTCTAAATAAAGGATGATTTACACTAGAACGGGATGGGACGGGGCGGGACGGGAAAATCTGTTAATTTCCATAGAAAGCGTCACGTCACATCCGAGGGCTCCGAGCTATCACGTGATTCTTTCTATATAAATTGACAGATTTTCCCGTCCCGCCCCGTCCCGTCCCGTTCTAGTGTGAGTCATCCTTAATTGTAGCAGGGCCGTAATACTTTACGTAATACGTTTTTTTTTAATAGGTCTGTAATATTTTGTATTGTTTATAATTATACATATTTTTTTTAATACACTCATAATGTCACAGATAAATAATTATTAAATAAATGTTTTGTTTCAGATCTTCCACAATGTATCTACACAAAAGTAGAAATACCTGCTTGGTGGTGGTGGCGACTCTTATTTTGTGTAAGTACCTACAAGTTAATTAATTGTTACATTATAAATTGCTGATACAACCAGTGACAGACGGATAGAGTGAAGGCGTAGTAATAGGTTTACTAGTCCGTTACCACGGAACACAAAAAAGATCTGGTTCAAGTAGATACGATAAAATAATCTCATTTAAATACTACACCGTTTAGTACTACTCGTTAGGGCACCTAGAGGAGATTTTTGGAGTTACTCGAGCGTGTCGAATTAAGATACATATTAGATGATTATAATTATACTGTTGAGTGCCTCCACCAAGTTTCAACTGTTTACTCGTGTGTAAGTGTACACGTGTCGAGTAGCCCCTAAGTTTAAAAAAAGGTAAATGGAAGGCAAGATAGAGGGCAAACGAGGACGTGGCAGAAGAATATCATTGACAAGAAACAAGAGCCTGGCTGGATGTTGACTGTACGGAGGAACTAATTCGCGTTGCTTTAGAAAGAACGGCATTTAGACATAAGCTCGTCAACCTCCGGGATAGAGAAGGCACATTAAGAAGAAGAAATTATCATTATAATTATCGCATGTTTACTTCGTTATTTTTGAATCGTTTCAAATGGTAGCTTTATTCTTGAATGGTTTTCTGTGTCTTTTATTCCATTCTACTTTATGCTCGAGTGTGAGCACGACATCGGATATGAATAACAAATAACGAAAATTAAAACTGTGCAGATTCAATCTATCGAATGGAAGTGAATTTGGCCAAGTTCGGAATAAATGAGTCATTTTACATTTAATATTTGAGCCAAAATGCGTCGTATTACCTTATATTAAATTGCAACGGTTAACACTCACGTATTTTTATCACAATAGGCATGACATGTTTCGATTGCATCACATGGTTAGGTCTGGTTGGTCTGACACAACTATTTAAGTACAATTCTTTAAAAAAATTGATGATGATAACTTTTCACTAATTACTTTCAACAGTAGCAGGGCCGACTTAAATCTTAATTATTTTTTTATTATTTATTTTAATTATTAATTTTTTTAATCAGTTGCTTACTTTAGTTTTTACGAAGTGTAAATATAATTATGTTTTTTCTCAAAACGATTTGTTAGTTGGTTTATGTAAATCCCGAATGCTTGATTCACTCTGATCTGAATCTGGACTTGCTTGGGTTCATTTGAATCAGAATCACAAGCTGATTCGATCCTTGTAATAAAAAAATATCACAGAATTTCCATATAAAGTTTAAGTTTCCATTACCCCACGCTCATAATAAGTTCATACTAAAACGTGACGTAATGGAAATCATTTAAATCAAAACCATTTTACTCACTGCCTAGTTAACAAATATATACGCATTTAGTTATCTAAGTTGTCACTCGGATTTACCAATAGCGAATTTATTTTTCAGCTGATACATTGAGAGCTTGGCCTATTTTTTACATTTCCATCTCTGGCTGCATACAATATGCTCGAACAAAATAAAACTAAAAGGCATTGTTCTTCTGTTTTGCGGGATATTTTCCGTTTTAATACCCATCGCTGAGCGAACGAGAGTGTATGAGCCTGGAATATGTCGAGTTTATTTCTTTGGAAAAAGCTCTCAACGACATCAAACGTCTCTTATAGAATTCACATAAACTGACAAATAATTTTGAGCAAAAACTTGAAACCGATTTTCTGCCGCATAAATGATATATTATAATTGTAAGTAAAAATACCCTTGGGTAGTTACGATACTTCGGAACGTACACATAAGTATTTACCTATATGCAAAATAGGGGTTTGTTTGTCACCTTTCGTGTACTGAGTCCGATTATGGTACAAACAAAAAAAATGCCTTATACCTATACATATAATATTAAATATTGAAACTGAACTCGCTCACGAACTCACGATTGCACGATCTATATTATTGATGACAGTAATTATATGTAAATGGTCACAAGAGCGGCATTAAATCGTTGTAAGCGAACAATTTCGTGTGAAATCCCGTCGTTAAAAGCGGTATGCTGATATGAGCAGTCATACTAAACGGATTCACTTTCATAGTGGCTTGTATGAAAACCAACCAACTGCCTATATCTACGTCGCTAAAACCGGTAGGTTGTTTTATGCGGAGTCGTACTAACCGGATTCTACTGTATGTTGCTTTTCGTTTTGTATGGAATTCTTAAAACACAAAAATGAGGCACTGATCACGATAATTCTATTAATTTTATCAACTCAGAGCAAATAACAGAGCTTTTGTTTCTCAAAAAAATTGTATTCGTGCCATCTGTGGGGTTGGTCCTTTCGAATCCTGCAGACTACTGTTTCCGAAATTAAGATTACTACCTGTTCCAAATCTCTACATTGAAGAAGTGGCGAAATTCGTGTAGCGTTATAATTAGGTAGGAATTTTGTAAATGTTTTGCATGTCGTTAATAATGGAGGATAAAGGAATGTACCAGTGTACCTACATCAAGCAAATAAAATCTGTATACTACCCTTTTTCCTGCAAAGTAAATGATTGATTGATTGAATGTTGTAGGCTCAATAAAATAATAATATCATGAAAATATTCAGCTAACTCGTCATAACTCTGCCAAAACTTGTTAATAAAAAAATACCCGTCCACATCTACCTTAACCGTTTAGACTATATGTGCGCCTTATCTGTTAGTTTACCTTTATACGCAAATGTTTTAAGTATTGATACAATATTTATATGTTATAAATTGAAAGAGATGTCATATACTACATAAAAAGTGACCAAGGCTCCCGGTGAGCAGGCCTGGAAACGAACCAGCGACCTCCTGCTTTTGCGGCAGACGCCCTAACCACTAGGCTACCCGATCACGATATAAACCAGAGTCCGAAATTTCTTAGGTTTATACAATCCTTTCTTATTTTCATGCAGGGGGCGTATAAAAAATTAAATAGAATAATGTATTTTTCAATACAGTTGCTCAAAAAGTGCCCTTTTTTTGGCTGTTTTGCGTGCGCAAAGTTTGTTTTTGCGAACTAGTGCTTTTTACTTTTCCAATCTTTTTAAATTTAGTTGTGTTCCAATTCATGACTGCTTACCGAAGAGTATTATTGTTCGTTAACTTTACCGAGCCGTAATAAAACTAAATACCTACTATTAACGCAATAATATTAAAGATATTGATATTTCATAATTCAATAATTACTTCTTCATCATACTAATGATCATTCATTAAAAATATTAACATTGAAAACAGTTCTTATTAAATCTGTGTGTATGAAACGGAACAGAGCCTACGAAACGTCAGTCAAAGTAGAGGCGTTTTTCAATCAGGTAAACATGTTCGAAGGGCCTCTAAGACATGACGATACGATTTGTCACAATGCGATTTATTATTTTGTTTATGAGAAATAATTATTATGAGATTGAAAATGAGAAAGTAAAGAAGATAAGATAAACATTTTGAAAATGTTCTTAATATATCAACTGTATTACAATCGTGTCACGGAAATAATAAAAAAACTTTAAATTCGTTCTTATGTATTTTAATTTTTTTCGCATCTGTATTGAAAAACGTCGTTCAATTCACGTGCGGATATGTCAGTAATGGCATACTTTCCGCACTAGCATCGAAATGTACTATATTGACGAACACAAAACTATATGTATGTGTGTTAATTATTCACGTCCCATACTCGTGCGACTTTTTTACATATATTTCACAATTAGACCCTAGAATTAGATTTTATTTTTTTGTTATTTATTATACAAGGGGGCAAAGTTGTTGATTAACTCTCGGGCTTATATTGAGCCACGAGCGTAGCGAGTGGTTCAATAACTGGAATCTTGAGCTTTACGAGGGTCTCAAGGCACGAGAGTTGAACAAACTTTGCCGCCGAGTGTAATACAACATTTTTCCCCTCACTATTGCGAGGAAAATACAGACTAAATACGACTCACTTATACTGGACTGGTGGTGATAGGAGTTAGATTACTTTGCTCCACATGTGGATAAAATGCGTTTTTTCACGCTAGTTTTAAAGGACAAAACAGCGCTTTCCGAGCTAGTGAGGGGAAAAAGTTATTTTTATATTCCTATATAGTACATTACCTAACTAGTGCGGTAAAACAAAGAAAGGCCGAGATCGCAGATGTTTGCGACCCGAGCTGCAGGCGAGGGACGTAAATATGCGATCAAGGGCTTTATTTATTACCTCACGTGTTAGGTTAGGTTAGAAGACTCAAAAGTTGGTGTAGAGGTACGCGTAGCGTGCGGAAAAAGGCACTTTATGGCCAGGTGTGGCATAAAGTATTTTTCTTTCTGCGAAAAAAAAAAATTGTGTGGGAGCCGACATATTTATTTCGCGAAATTCATCAGTTTCATCAATTAAAGCATTAGTAGAGCCGCCGTAGCGAGTATTTCCATAATAATCATACTAATGCCTCAGATGTTAATTAGTTTCCTGGAGTTCTCCCATTGGTAGGATATTCAGTATTCATATATTCAACTGATGGGTTGTGCACATTGTTGATTGTAACACAAAATGTAATTTTGATTTCTACATTAATTGTACTCCTTTTTTGAAAGTTTGTAAGTTGTAAAACAAGCGGAAGTCTCTGTTCAACTTTTTTTAGGGTTACGTAGTCAACTAGGAACCCTTATAGTTTCACCATGTCTGTCCGTTTGTCTATCCGCGGGTAAGCTCAGTGCCCGTTAGTGCTAGGAGTGCTGAAATTTGGTCCGAATATACATATTAATTGAACCAACAAAGCGCGGAAATAAAAAGCTGAACCAAAAATTTTTTTAGGGTATAAATCCTATATATCTCTCCCTATATATATTTTTTCGTTTTTACCCTTGAGTGTGAGGTATCGTTCGATAGGTATTTAAAAAAGTAAGTAAGTGTAATCGATTCAGTGGTGCATGTGAACTGCACTTTGAAGTAATCGGTTACTGATGCGGTCGTTATAAAAGATTCACGGCTCATTTTTGACCATTCATTTAAATAATGGGAGTATTACGCAGTTACGATAACGTCAGTAGCTTGAGAAGTAAATATGCCGCCATCTGGATAGAATATCCAGAAATCAACCCTGGGGTTGCTGCAGGGGACTGCGCAGTACGCATTCTTCAAAAGAGTTAAGTTAGCACCCAGAAAAGGTTAACAGACGTTTTAAATTTTGTTTTCTCTCTTTTCAACAAAAGCAAACGTAAAACTGACAGACAAGGACAGACAATAATGCCGCGTCGATCAGTTGTGATCTATTGTGGCAGCCCTTTATAAATCATTACTGATTCCCGTTGAGTCCAGAAAGTTACAGATTTTTTGGGCTGTAATGTTGTGTACCTCATAGGGCCGCAGTTCGTGCCTACCTAGGTGGATACTTCTTTTGTGCATTAGTGGTCCGCAGGAGCAGATGATGTGCATCGCACTTTCCTCTGCTTCCTGGCAGAACCTGCATGCTACATCTTGTTTATTACCCATTAGAAACATATGTTTGTTCAACTTGCAGTACCCAGTCAGAATTCTGACCACCGCACAGGCTTTGCACCTCTTGAGCCCTAGGAGCTCTTTAGTGTTTTTGTTGTGTATTTCCTTTTACGGGCTTCCACTCTGCGATCGCCTTCATCTTTTCTAGATTTTGTAGCAGAGAATATGCCTCTCGTTTTGTGACTCCGCAAAACCGCATTCCGCAAACTTATACGTTACAGGGTCCACTGAAAATCAGCGTCGTGTAAAAGACGTTACAATTTTCAAATTTTCACAAATTTAAAATTAGAGTCGATCTTCAACACAGACAAAACCGGTTAAAATTTAAAATCAAAATAAGCAACCAATGCTTTGCTATACTGCTCGTAGTGTCATTGGATTTCATGCATGCTTAATTCTTCGTTCATTTATTTCAGCAAGTTCGATCCTTTGTATCGTTTTCCACTATTGTTTCCCGATGTCTCCATGTAATACATAATTAATTAATGTTACCGCTTTTGTACTTCAGAATAAATGAAAAAAAATAGTATATAAAGTTCAAGCCGTGGGTAATATTTTCGTCTTCTAATTGGTCGTTTGTATTTCGTTTGTGATGTTGAGTATTAAATATTTCTCTCGAAAACTTCATTCTCAACCTAAATACTCGTAGACGCGCACTGTGTGGTTTCTGAGGAATTTCCTCCTGCGGAAGCTCCGGCTGTGGAATGAGCTCCAGACTTTTATGCTAATAAACACAATACTCCTGACATTTTGATTACCAATTCCCTACACACGAAAATTCCTAAAAGCAAGTCCAAGTTCGTCAACAGTAGTTGGTGTTAAATGCAATCGTGCGGTGCATCGATGGAGTCACACAACTTATCAAGATCACACACAGTCGGCTTATGTACTTACCATGAGTTGTACAAGGAATAAATGAAATGAAATAAAATAATTATATTAGTATATCGCACGTAGTGACTGAAAATATGTGAGTAATTTGTTATAACTCTGAATGACCTGATCTGCATCATCACGTGCCTGACCAACACTTATAGTATACGTCCCATGGCTGGGCACAGAACGCTGCACTAATTGGAGTTACCTATACTTAAGATGTTTTGAACACGACATACCACGGTGACGTTGGTGACACATAATGGTCGCCCTTTACCTCATGCGACTTGAGGTCTCCAAAATTGTATTAAAGTAAGTTATACGCAAAGCACAACAGACGGTGTAGTATATTGGATTCAATCGTGCGACTGTCGTATCGACGGAATCGCACAACTAATCAAGATCGCACGGAGTCGGCCGACCTAATCGTCTCATTCATCTAGCTACGTGGAAACGGAATCACAAGACTTGATACTTGAGACAAAATTATATAGTTTAATTAGGAACTGAAGTGAAATCTTAATCAAAGGATAAGGGAAAGCGATGGTGGCCCAGCGGTATGGTGTGCTACTTTCAATTCAAGGTCGCGGGTTCAAATCCCGCCGGTTCGTACCAATGAGGCTTTCGGAACTTATGTACGGAATATCATTTGATATTTACATATCGCTTTTCGGTGCAAGAAAACATCGGGGGGAAACCGGGCTAATCCCAGTTAGCCCTAGTTTACCTTCTGGGTTGGAATATCGGATGGCAATCGCTTTTGTAAAATTAGCGCCTACGCCAAATTATTTAATTAGTACTAATTGCCAAAGCGGACCCCAGGCTTCCTGAGCCGTGCCATAAATCGAAAACGCTAGGCAACCAACGCTGCTGCTTTATATAAATTTATTATTTGATATAAAAAGGTTAATTACACCACATTTTCAAATTATTATTTCTGTTGCTTCCTTTATGCATATTAAACAAACCACTATTTTTTAAAACTAGTATTTAATGTGGAAAAGTTTATCCATGATGATGTCACAATTCTAAGAACGTATTTGAATATCCTTATTGCACACTTTTTAAACAGGTTGCCTAGTAGCTTTGTAAGGTCACTTAAAAACTTATATCAAATTAAAGTCAATTTGATTAGTAGGTACATACATAAGGTCAACATTAAAGTGGATTGCTCCTCATTATGTTTTATTAATAATAATTAATCAGCCTTGAAAGCCATCTTTGTGGCCTTTTGTTATGTTTTCAATAAAGTTAGTCAATATCGTTTTATTATATGTGCTAAGCGTCACGGAAATCGCAGATCTACCTAAGGATTTTCCTGTGGAAAGTTTTGATTAGCTCAATAATCTGGCTTTAATGGGCAGGGGATATTAGGTCTTACACTCTTGGGGAAATTTTATTTTTGACAGTGATTTTTTCGATTAGTGAAATAAAGAAGCCAGTTTTTATTGTTAAAATTTTTACCTGGTTCGATTCCAGGATGAAACAAGCGAATTTTTAAAAGTTTGAATGCAGTTTTGTTTATTTTTAAAAATAAGGGAATGTTTCCTTTAAGTACCTAAAATGAGCTAACTTAAGGATTTAAGGCAATTGCCCTCACACTGTACACAGAGCTAGGGTACAGGTACCTATATACAGAATGTTACACAAGTCCTGAACGATACTTAACAGCTGTTAAGGTCAATGACTCCGAGTGCAATGCAAGTGGAATACTCGTAATTTAGAAATGAGAAAAAATAACCTAAATGGAACAGCTGAACTTATATTTGAATATTTTGTATTTCAGAACAAAATTATAAGATCGAATTTCTAGTACTATTATTTGTTTGCTTAGTAGATAAGAAGGATTATCATAACTGATGCGTAAAGGTATACCTATTATTTCTTTTTATAATTGATTTTTATTTCTTGTTATGTCTATCTATTTCTTTTAAACATTTTACCTACTCGTATCGTCGTCAGTTTTCTTGTGCATTCACTAAAACGCTGACTCATAGCATGAACATGTACATACCGCCATCAACACCTACGGTGCTCACACTTTGCCTTTAAATCGAAAAAGGATGGATAGATAGGGACATACGATAATTAAAGATAATCGACATTTGACACAGTTCAAAGTGTCTATATTTGTGAGTATGTGTCAATCTGATTACAATGGTGGTAAAAAATAATGTTTCCCTGATGGCGTACAAATATTAATTTATGAATAAAAAGTTTTGTGAATAAGTATGTAAGTATCAAGAAGTTTGAATCACTCGCAATCTGCGTGTTCCCGGAACGCGGTTCATTCTGGTCCCAATAAAGACGATGTTCAGACACTTCAGATACTGGCTATAGTTTACCTTCCCGGGACGGGGGTTCGGGGGGCAATGTTTTACAGGTTTACCTTCGGAATACAGTTATTTTTAAGGGTTTCTATTTTGTTTTATCTAATAATTACAGCCCTGTATGTACGTCCGTATACAAAAGTAAAGAATTTGTTATATTATTTTACATCAAACACGGTTTAAGTGTGATAACGAGTAGACGTAGACGCAATAACGTTTCAATCCACAAGAATGTATCTGCCATTTCAATGACTGTCATTATATGGTATTCAGCAGTTAGAAAGAAAAATTGATGTGGGTTGGAACATTATCGTGTAACTACGTCCATTTTTTAAATAGAAAAAGGACTTTGACTGCTGGCGTGATCGGGTGGCCCAGTGGTTAGGGCGTCTGTCACGAAAGCAGGAGGTCGCTTGTTCGATTTCAGCCCTGCTCACCGGGAGCCTTGGTCACTTTTTTTGTAGTGACCAAAAAAAACGGCCAAGTGCTAGACGGACTTGCGCACCGAGGGTTCCGTGCAAAATTTATGTTGTAACTATACCTAGAAGTAGAAATTTCACGTCAGCTACATGTATCGACAGATTGGGTCAGTCGTTTGTACGGCATGGAGTTAGCATGCGAGTTTGGTTTTCCTTGTATTTTTTTAAGACGTAAACCAATTTTTTTTATCATTAGTTATAGGACAGTACTTTTAGAATATCACATAAATTTAGTGAATAAACAAACAATCGAAGTTGTTTCAATTTCAACTGTTGTTCTGGAAAACTTTTTGTATAAAAAAAATTATGGAGTTACGGTCAATGTTATATTTTTCCTGTAATATTTATGATATTAAGGTTGTGTAAAAAAACATATTTTTTCCTTCATGAACTTCGGACATTTTAGTTTATAAATCAAAAATTTTTTATTGTGATTTTTTTAAAAATTGTTTTGGTATACTGTGCAAATCAAGCTATAATAAAAATGTTAAACAATGAATGTCTGAAAAGTTTACATTCATAAATTCGTAATGGCGGTCGACATAAATGTGGTTTGAACGTATCGTGGAGATCTCATGATATTAAATAAAAAAAAATTAACTGTTTATTGCATAAAAAACAACATAAGCCATACAATTAAACTTAGTGTTAATCTTTACATTCTAAGATTATAATATTACTAAGTGCTTATATTGAGGAAATTAATCCACTCTACTACAACTAATTATTATTTCTGTAAAATATTTAAACTTTTTCCATCCTAAAATTAATCAGTGCTTTTTTATATAATATTCTTAGCCCTACTAGGGTTCTCAATTACATTATCAATAACATCAATAGGAAAGCTGTTTAGAGTTGTAGCTATGTATAGAAAGCAGTGTATGTAACTGTAAAAAAAAAATGCATTGAAACAGTGGTACAGGTGGTAGTCGAGTTTTATAATTACATCACACTAGGATGTAATTATAAAACTCGACTACCACCTCGTTTCATAAACCCACACTCGTATCGTATTTTAAGGCCTTTCATTATATACAATCACATAAACTACCTACTATTATTCTCACAAGATTCTAGATGAACATTATAGCATTTTTTGCTTACAAAAAAATATTTCATCTAGTTTTTGTGGAAAAAAACTGTATCCGTAACTGACACGTGTTTCTCAAACGAGTTAATTGACAAAAACTATTACGAATTATTTAAATAAAAACTAGTTAGACCATTAAAGTAAGGCGGATTTTTAAATTAACAGGTTCGAGTTCTCACGCTCTAGCAAATTATCAAGTTATGTCATCATTATTAAGTTAAGTTACATACATAAATTGTTTGCAATTTTTTCATTACCTGTAAAGAGGTTTTTCTATAAATAATAAACTCTGGCTTGCAAACGAATATTTTTGAAGCACTACTATTAAGGCCTGGTATGCACTTATATCTTATTTCATATCTCATGCTCTGAAAGCATGTAATTGTTAACCTATGGAGTGGGTAGAAAATAAGGTCCTTTCTAGTGCGTTGTATTTTCCGAATGATTTTTTCTTAAGTTTTACTAACTTACTTTAAAACTTGAAATTCAACACTTTAGAACGGATTAATCGCATTTATTAACACCATGACCCTACGTTTCGAGCCTTTATATCACTCGTTTTTACAAGTAACTAAGCAATAAAGGTAACCAGGCAACAGTCTGGTTACCTCGCGCTTAATTACTTCATGGCTATTTTAAAATTAGTATTTCCCTTTAAATTAAAGAATTTTCAAATACCGAATGAAACAAGGCAAATGATCTCTTTAATTTGCAATTCAAATTAACTGTAACGGTCGAGTGAAATAAATCTTTCCAATTTTACTAATCAAATAGATAATTTTGAGATTAACTTGACAATATAAAGATCTCAAATAGATAGGTGCTGACAACTGTCAACTTAAAAATGCCCATTTTATTTGCTATTAAATTGTATTAAAATAACTTTTAGTAAAACTGTCAAACATAACCAACTTAAAAATGAAAGTGCGACAACCACTTTTTATAGACATTTATGACATTGATTTTCTGTATTCATTCATCCTTTTTTTTGGGAAATCCCTATTTACCAACTTTTATGTACATAATAAAACGAAACATAAAAACGAAGGAAAAAAATTCAAATATTCATAAGACCTTCTATTTGTTTCAGATGTGCCAGTAATCAAGAGCCAAACAACCGAGGGGTATGATGAATCAACAACGCAAATGGTAGACGTCACGACGGAAAACTTAGAAACCACTACAGAATATATAGAACAAACCATAATAAAAGAAAATACTCTTAATAATTACAATGTTAGACAATCACGAAGTCAAAGCAATGAGCATGCAGATAATGTTGCATTAGAAAAAGATGATCAAGCGACATCACAAGAATCAATTAACTCAAAATCAGTTAATATAGACGCAAAGAAACCGGAAAGCGCTTCAAAACTAGTTTTATCTCCAGAACTCAATCCACTCAACGTAAACAAAATAGCAAAAAACGTACCAAGGCAACCGATGAAACATATGGTAAAAGAACTAAAAGACGAAGATTTAGAAAAAGTACGGACGATTGTAAAGAAATCTGAGCAAAAAATACATAAATATAACGAAGCGACTGGAGAATTGATCGATGGGCCTCATCCGTGCCAGAGAGAATGCAAAGAAGGAGAGCAGCCAATGATTTGCTACTACATGTTCCATCTAGAATGGTACCAAACTATGAGCAAGGCTTGCTTTAACTGTCCTTACAATGAATCGGATTGTCTGAAACTCGACTGCATTCCAGCGGACGGAATGAACAGAGCTCTCAACGTTATTAATAGGAAGATGCCAGGACCGGCAATTGAGGTACGTTTCACTTCAAATACTTGCCAACTTTTAATTTAAATTTCGCACAATAACGGTCAGAATTTCAAAGTCAGAAACATGTTTCGCCTGTTTATCCACCCTCAAAAATTGTTTGCCAGGCGCAGATATTCCAAACTCGAAAAGTTAGGTAAAGTTTGTTTTGTCCAGTTTAGTCGTTGGGTATTTAATTATTTATTACTTGTCATTGAGACTTCCGGGGGACAAATCAAATAAAACGTTATTGCTTTCCGGATTAATATAACTGGGGATTTTTTTAATTTGTGCGTATTACTTGCATTTACTTAATGTGAATTATGCGACCTGCGCTCCTTTCCTGAGCGCCTACCACGAACCGCGAACGAAAGTATACCTCCCTTTCGCACTTGTGATTTCTCATTCAAGTGCGACAGAGAGGTGAAACTTCGTTCGTGGTTCGTGGTAGGCCTTCAGCTTGAGTTTTGCTTGAAAGCAGTAAACAAAGTTAATGCAATTAATTTATCCTGTACGCGACAGTTATTTCACGAATTAATTTAATACTTTCGTTAATGGTGGGTAGAGATTTTGGGACTTTATTTTGTTTGTATTACCTTTTTAACTCCGAATAATAAGTTTAATTTGTCTTTTATTTGTGTTGTTTATTTGTTCTAAGGCCTTATTTGTTGGGAGGAGTCTAGTAACGTTTCGTTGATATACAATAAGGTTTTTGATTTTTAAGTAACCAAGCAATCTTAAGCCTGCCCTAAGTTACTGTAGGTGTAGAGAGCGCTTCATGAATGCTGGCGCGTAATGCCATTGAAAATAATGACAATCTCATACATTTTCTGTGTAAGCTTTCGTGCATTCATCTGCCTGCCTGTAACTTAAGTTACGTTTATTACTAGATACGCATTAGATGATGTGAATGATATATTTTATTTCAGGTTTGTCAGCACGACAGGGTGATCGTAGACGTGGAGAATGATCTGATGACAGAGGGTACAACAGTACATTGGCACGGGCAGCACCAGCGTGGTACTCCTTACATGGACGGTACACCATATGTGACGCAATGTCCAATCCTACCTGATAATACCTTCAGGTATGCAGTGTATCAGCAAAAGATACCGATAGAAATTAATTTAGTTGGTGTAGCGCATCACTAGCAGGGAATTTATAATACAACTTGTGACTTTGTTTGTTGGCCATGAGTACAATCTTTCATAAGACGCAATGTACACATGCGTTCAAACGTGCATGGGTAATGAATGAATTTATTGATAAACTACCCATGCAATTGTGAACGCGATAGTACATAGGATAATAGTAAATAAATTCTCAGCCAATGTGTCTCAGTAGCACAGGTTGGTAGAGCGAAGGGCGTGTATGTCAGAGTCGCGGGTTCGAGTCTCGCCCGAGGCGGACAGATTTTCGACTTTTCCTTTAGGTACTCGTATTTATCAGCTCCATGGTACGTTCACTGTGCGCTCGTGCCTTTGTTAACAAAATTGGATACGCGAGTCATCTCAAGGCGCACATTAGAGCAGAACAGCAGCGCTCAAATAATTAATTAGAGAATCCTTATTTAGTAATGCCTTAGTCCAGTCCAGTACAGGCAGTCGCTGTGGCCGAAATCGGCTAGGAGTTCATCATCATCATCATCAAGTTAACTGATGTTTCTGCTTAAATCAAAAATACTTTACTGATTTCTCTGATGGCTTCCCCAGGTACCAATTCAACGTTTCACACGACGGAACCCATTTCTGGCACTCCCACTCTGGCATGCAGCGAGCTGACGGCGCCGCGGGAGCCTTTATCATTAGGCGGCCCAAGTCCCAGGACCCACATGGAGCGTTATATGACTATGACAGGTTAGTACTATACTTAGAGTCCTGATTTATCGAGACTGCATTGAAAACCGCCATTGGGGCCCCAATTTTACCTTGCTGACAAGTGTAACAATTCCTAAATTCACAGAATTATTGGCGTTTTAGGCGTCCGTAGGCTACGGAAACAGCTCACCATCGGGCGGGCTGTGTGCTTGTTTGCCACCATTGCCATTTAAAGTCAATAATTAGATAATTTCTTGGTAAAGACTTTTTGACAATTGTCGCGAGATCATAATTATAGTGTTTTTAAGAATTTTCGGTAGTTTTTGACATGTGAAGAATCTGTTTAGGAATTTCATGACATTATCGTTTTCTTGTGACAAATGTCAACACAAAAGTATTCGTTTTTAAAGGTAAAATGATGATGCTTTGAGACACATACAAATACCATGCCTACTAGGTATTTTAATAAAATTAAAAGATGCCGTTAAACCGCCGAGTTGTAAATTTTACTATACGGAATGCGATAGGAGTCACAGTTACCGGTGTTAAAATCTTAAAATGCGGCATCATGTTCCATAATCACGTGTATATTGTAAATACCCACTGGTCCAATAAGATTAGAGTTGGGTCAAGTCGCTAAATGACAAATCTACAGATTTTTCTCTATTGTGTAAGAATTGGTACCAAATTGGTACCTATAAATATGTTTACCAAAAATACTGAACAGATTGAGCGCCAATGCACTATATGCGCATTATATCTCGAGGGCGAAACGTTGCAGCATTAAAATAGTCCTTTTAAGCTGCACCGATTGGTAGTGTAATTTATTTATGCATGGGAAAGTTCTACTTGATGTGAAAACTTGATATTCTGTCCTTTATATTGATTGTGAAAGATGTACATAATTCTTTCAACGGTGTAGGAGAATTAAGTTCCTGTAGAAGATGAAATTTCGAATGTTGACAAAGCAAACGCTAAGATATATAAAAAAAAATACTGCCGCTGTTTGTTTATGTATTTTAATACTTAAAGAGTTAAATAAGACTATAGTAAAATATTATGATGAGTATAACAAATCCTGACGTGCAGGTTATTATGCAGATGCATGCAAAAACATCAATGTCATTGCATTAAAAAAACACGTCTTTATACTTAGCGTGTTACTGTCAAAAGTGAGGATCTAAAGCTTCTTTATTTACCTGACTTAATACCAAATGACCTCCTACTAACCCTCTGCGTGGAATATTGTTAATTCCAAGAAGATACGTCGCTGAATCCACTTCAATCTCTCCAAAGACGGTGAAGCTAGATTGAGTGGTCTGAGGTTTACTACGACAAAGTTCTTAGCGTGTTCAAGTATTTGTCATCAATTTCGACAAGTTGCGCTTTAGGCAAATCGTATTGGCAAAAAATAAAATATTATTGAACATAATAAACTTTATATGAATGGGCCATTCTAGCTTATTTCTACCAACGAAACTTACGCAGTGAACTTATTACTATGTATGCAGGTGATTAAACGCGATGATGCGATTCGGGCGGGGCGCGAAAATTACGCACAGACCGAATAAAAGTAACATTCCATATGGCAGCCCGCCTTATGTAAATATTTTTTGATCGGTTTTATGGACTATATTTTATAGTATCCAAATATTACTTCATAATTCAGTTTTTATGTCTACTGCTTTGACAGGCCAATATCTAAAATATTCCCTTACCTAACAACATTAAAAAAAGCAGGTCTACGCTCGGCAATGCCAAGGTGACCGTGCTAAACTTTTGAACATCAAACAAAATATTCCTTTGACGTTTTTTTGATGTAAATTATGATGAGGGCTCTTTGTTTACTGTCTCAAATAACACAAATAACCTATCTGAAGTTCAAATGGAGGTATACATAGAAAGGGTACAGTCAAGTGAAAAAATATGTAACGACAACGTTGTCTCATAAATATTATATCTTAGAATTAAAGGATAAGAAAGGTAGTAGCGGGAGCATGCCAGATAAGAAGAAATGTGTGAATTGGTGGCTGCCATGCGAGGGGTTATCACACCGGAATATGAAGCTGTGGGGCATATATTTATAGCTGTGTAGATATACCCATATGCTTACACATGACTGTACCCGTACCCACCTTAATAAGCTTGATAGTTCGGTACTTACCTACTCGTAGTTATAAAATCTGCCATTCTGAATGTAAGTGAAACTGTAAGTGATGTCTTAAAACAAAAAAGTAAACAATAAAAGTATTAATAGTATTTCTTAAAGTTCGATTGTTGTTTCGACTGGGGATTCTTTTCTTAGATGGAACGATTCAAATAAATTTTGTTTATTTGCTCAGATAGTTCGCTTTATTCAACGGTGCGGCTATTGGTATTGGTAACATAGATACTTATGAAGTTATGACTTAGATACAAAAAATTATCGCCATTTTTCTTGTTAGTCTTTTTAGTCTCAACTTCATGACTGAGGGACGTGACTATTGTGGGTGACTCCATCCACTTGTCTCCAGGCCGTGCGACCAAAAGCCATTGGAATGGCAGGGTAGTCCTGGTGACTCCTTGGTATCTGATCATATCTTGCGGTGAATGTAGCTACAGTGTTGTGGTTTCTTTTTATGCCCTCCTTGCACCGTTTTACTGCCAATTTAGCAATCAATCAAGCGATTGTGCTGTGTCGTTTCTTTTTTTATGCGGGGGGCTACGCCCCCGAGCCCCATTTGCACTCCCTTAATGTAACCTTAGCGGCGAATCTAGCGATAGTGCTGTGGTTTTCTTTTTATGCGTCTGCATATCTACTCTTGCGATCAATATTACCAGTGATCAGCTCTCTTTCCAATGAGCCATGTCTCTCTCCAGTTACATATACCATGTTTAGGTTACATACAGTTTTCTCTTTATTATGCCGTCGTTACATATACAGGCTGTAACAAAAATATTGGTTATTCGTTTAAGGACGTTATCAGTATCGTGGTGAAAATAAGAATAAAAATTAGCCGAGATTTTTTTTTGGCAGATCGTAGCAATAGAGCACACTCCAATCTCCATCATTTTTTCTATCGCATAATTTTATTTTCCTAATCAGATTACACACGTTTTATTGCAATAGTTGGTAACACTTTTCATTTTCTTTCTTCGTATTATTTTGTAGACAGTGTTCTATTATAATTCTAGTCAAGTGTGGCTCATCGTAACTTATCATAGAGACTATCGCAAAAATATTAACAATAATAATAGTTCGCTAACAAGTTGATTTCTCAAAGGAAACTCCGGTTCTTCACAAAGATGCGTGTCTCTGGAGGAAACTCGACTGTACCACAGACATTTGTCTAAATACGAGTAGACCTTTCAAATGTATTTTACAATGCGTATGCTCGGAAACTACTCTTGATAAGGGTATACAGGCTGTAACAAAAATGCTGGTGATTCTTGAGCCTTATTACAATGTAATAAGGTTCACGGATCACCAGCATTTTTGTTACAGCCTGTATAGAACCGTCAAACTTCTTTCAAGATTCAAGATGTGAGGGAAAATAATAGATATAATAAAGGTATTGCCAACAGTTATTAGTATCAGTAATAACAGTTGCCAGCGAACCAAACTTCAAATCTTGCATTTTTAATATCTATTTATTTCATAATAAATATACAGTAAGTGTTACTTACCTAACTACCTACCTCTACCTACCTTAAATCTAAAGTAGGTCCTTGAGGCATTTAATATAATTTTTTGATATTTCAAATAGTGATAATTTTGTTGTAGCTTAATATTGTATCGTGACAAATTTCATTCCGCTGTTTTTCTCTACTCATGCTAATATGAGTCTATTCCGGGGCCCTTTTTACCGTGTTTTTTGTGTGATAATTGTATTGCGCTTTATGTCAACTTATACATAAATATATTTATATTTCGTTCTTTAGAATTCATTACAGGTTAGGGATGACTCACACTAGAACGGAACGGCACGGGACGGGACGGGACGATCTGTCAGTTTCTATAGAAAACGTCACTTGACCGAGCGTTCCGAGCTATCACGTGACTCTTTCTATTGGCAAGATTGAAGAAATTGGCAGATCCTAGTGTGAGTCATTCTTTATGTTACGCTACTCCTTATGGGAAACATAAAAAATATCTTGTAAACACGAGAACTATGTTAAACATTTACGTCAATACATTAGTGCTCATACCTGCGCTACGATAGCTACTTATATTAAATATGTCGCACATCTATTAAGATATATATCTATAAGTTGTACCCTTCGGGGTGTGAGGAGAGACTCGTCATACAGGCTTCCTGCTGCAACTTGTATTGTTTGTGAACTATGAACTACTTACGGACTAGTGCGATATTTGAATGTGTACGTCATAATAAAAAGGGAACGTCGTAGTTTCTCTCGCTTTTAATAGGTAACTCAAAATGTATTTTAAAGAATGAGAAATAGTTTCTATATCACTAAACGGACACATGGATTTTTTCCTTATTTAACGAAATGTCGGTTCAGAATGATTCACTTGACCGACTAATCCCAAAAGTTGGGTCTAGTTTTCATTTAAGGCTTTGGCATGCGAGGAACGGGAGATTTCTATGCCGCATGGCATATGTCAGTGTTTAAATTTGACTTTTCTTGTTACTGTATATTGTAAATTACATCAATTGTTTTAATGTAATGCTTATCACTACATAGTATAAAACAAAGTCGCTTCCCGCTGTCTGTATGTATGTATGCTTAAATCATTAAAACTACGCAACGGATTTGAATGCGGTTTTTCTAATAGATAGAGTGATTCAAGAGGAAGGTTTATATGTATAATAATAACCCGTGCAAAGCCGGGACGGGTCGCTAGTTGACTTATAAAAGTACCCTAGAGGCCTAAATACAGAATACATTTTTGAATTTTGTGTAATGTAATCTTTACCTTCGAACCTAAAAAAGTTCGACAACTTTCAGAAGAGCCTCCACGTTTTGGCCTTGACTCCGACTCCCGATTAACTAGGGCACCATCGCCTTGAGTTATAAAACGTACAAATAATAGCTATATTTGAATGTTTGTGCATTCTCGGCACGAATTCGCCGAATTCTCGGAACTTTCGCAATAAAGCGAGTTTGTATCGCGCGATCCAATACATTTGCGAGTACATTCAATTAAGCACGACTTTGTAGCTAAATTAACAATAACTTGATAATGCTAGTGATGTTATTAGAAAGTTGGGTTGTCTTTGTTAAAGACGAAAACCACGGATTTGGAAGTTTGACATGTATATGATAAAATATATAGGTATTTATAGCTTAGGTACAGTCACGTCTATAATCACACACTACACTGTATACACTTCTGAACTTATTACTTCGGAAGATTCAAAGTTGAATACAGGTGTATACATATTGATGAAGCCGACCGTACATAGTTACTTTTATTTATTAAAGCAGAAACGTCTGTGAGTGATACCAAATTTATTTATTTTGTTTGTGCTGAATTCTCAATATAACTTGAAACTCCACTTGCCAATCTAGCAGTACCTACTATGTTTGTTCTCACGGTAGATGTAAGGCGATCTAAGGAGGATACGAGATAGAGAGGGACTGCCAACTGAGTTTCACACATTATTATTTTACTAAAACGGTACTTAATCATGTCTTTCTCCGGTACCACGGGCTCAATGTCGCCCTTGAAACGTCGGAGGTTCGTTTTCAAAGCTTTACTAGATTAAGCTCCGTTTTAGTGAAATAATGAGCTACCGAGACCCGTGTCCCCGAATTTCTCCACCATATCCCGCATAAGCGCCTTCGGGGGGCGCTTTTTTTTTTATATACTACGACGGTGACAAACAAGCATACGGCCCGCCTGATGGTAAGCGGTCACCGTAGCCTATAGACGCCTGCAACTCCAGGGGTGTTACATGCGCGTTGCCGACCCTTTCAAAAAAGGAGGATTCGCTGTGTTGACAGCTAAAGGGAAGCTTTGCTCTTTGAGCTCTGGCGACCGTATCAGCTTTACTTTGGCTTAGTCTTGGGGGGACCTGGCGGAGTAATTCGAGCTCAGTTGCTAGAGCGATGGGCGTGTATCCAAGAGGCGCGGGTTCGAGCCCCGCCCGAGGTTATACATTTTTCCACTTTCCACTAAGGAGTTATTAAATCGTTTCCCAGCGTGAACTATGTAGAGATATCCCAACATATCATTTTCTTCAACATTTCAGATCGGAGCACGTCATGATAGTGACGGACTGGATCCATGAGCTGTCAGTGGGCATGTTTACGGACCACCACCACTCCCAGGGGGACAACAAGCCCCCCACCCTCCTAATCAACGGCGTGGGCCGCTTCAAGGTGTTCAACGAGACCGTCAAGCCGTTTTACATGAAGACGGCGAGGTTTAATGTGGAACAGGTTAGCGTCATTGCACCGTCCAGGTTTAACCATCTAACCCGGCATTAAGCGTAGTTTAGTATGGATTTTGACAGCTAACTCCGGGGTCATTGGCTAACCCTGGTTAACGCAAGTGACCCTAAAGTAGTCTGACGACTGAAGTTATCTGAGGTGATGAAACTCACTTAAACATAATCCAGCCTAAATACGCCCCACTGCTGGGCACAGGCCTGCTCCCAAGCGTGAAAGTATAGGGGGATAGTCCCCACGC
Organism: Lathronympha strigana; assembly: GCA_949128165.1. Classification (NCBI taxonomy): domain Eukaryota; kingdom Metazoa; phylum Arthropoda; class Insecta; order Lepidoptera; family Tortricidae; genus Lathronympha; species Lathronympha strigana. The sequence goes on from OX421903.1 coordinate 3,470,193, forward strand.
TGGGCCATACCGGGTTGATTCCCTTCACCGAAAAGCAATTGGTAAATATCAAAATCATATTTCGTAAGACGCCTTCGGATTGAAAATCTGAAGCCTTACCGCTCGGCCACCATTGCTTACTTACTGTACTTAAAGTCCTATATCTCCTGGGTGGAGCAAATGGCGTCCTCTGTGTGTTGCCATTCCAGACGGTCTTGAGCTTCACGTTTTACTTCGCTCCAGGCCCCTATCCCACCACAGTGACAAGTGTGACGATTGTCAGCAGTACTGTTTCTGATATTAAAGGTGGGTTACGGGCACCGCTTAAAAATGGCTGAGTTATATGCTTGGTTGCCACCAACATGTTAAAAATAAAAATATCGTTATTATCACTAAAAACCACTACTTTTGTGAACAACTCTTAACAATTTTCACAAGAAACACGACAAATGTCAAGAGATTTCGACACAGAAAAAAACTCATAACAAAACAACTGAACGTTCTTAAAACACCACTATTTCTCGTGACAACTATCAAAAACACTTTACCAAAAACTTAAATCTATTTAAGTATTGATGATGTGTAAAGATTTTATTTAAAATGTATGCCACCAATTATATATATTATATTTGTATTATTAGAGATCGCTCTTTAGCGATAAGACCGCCTGTTGTTTGCCTCTTTTTCATGTGTAAATCTATACCAGTTTGTGTTATTTTTGCTGTTTTGAGGTGCAATAAAGAGTTATTGTATTGTTGTATTGTATTGTATATATAAGCACACAGTGCGCCCGTAGTAAGCGGTTTGCGAAGCCTATAGACGCCCGAAACGGTAGTGATTCAGATTGCGAAATACTGTCGCACTAGGCGCTCTATACGCGAAATACTGGTTCATACATACGAGTAATACTGGTTCGGTTTTATTTAAAAAAAAAATCAAATTAAAATCGAATTTCAAAATTCGGCGACAGCGACTCAGTTTAGGTCCTAAACTGAATGGCGTTAAGACGTTATGGTAAGGGGGGTGTTGAAGCGTCTGAGATTGTGTGGCCAAAGGAAACACCCAAGCGCTTTCAAAATACATTATTTACTTATTTAATTTTTGGAAAAAAAAGAATGATGAGCAACGGGTCGTGATGGCGGCTCGGTTTAAAAAAATATATTGCCGGCAGTGTGGTACTTACTCCCCTGTGGTGCGCTAGGTGGATGAGCAGTCCGGAAACGAGCCGGGACTTCGAGTTAGTCAATGAGAGTTGTCTTTCTCGACCGCGAAATGCCGTCGCACCACTCATGCACTAGGGCTACATATAAAGAAAGGCGAACCGATAGTGATATAACCCTTGTCCCCAGGGCTACAAGTACCGGTTCCGCGTGATCAACGCGGAGTTCCTAAACTGCCCCATCGAGATGTCTGTCGACGGCCACAACATCACCGTCATCGCTTCTGACGGCTACGACCTGGAGCCCATCACTGGTAAGTGCAGTCACGTCTATAAAATATCTAAATACTTCGGATCTTATTACTGCGGAACATGGGTCAAAATTGAATACAGGTGCATATATTTATTTATATATTTATGAAGCCGACCGTACTAGCATTACAAAGAGGTCAACACACAACAGTTGTATTCAATGGTATTTTTTCACCATCCAGAGGCTACAGCTTGAGACGTAGGTTGATGTCATCATCGGTTAGGATCTGCAGCATTATGGGCACTTTATGGGCGAATTTTTATTTTGGTGTCGTTTTTTATTTCGCGTCAGATTTGAATGAAATTTGGTAGGTAGATAAGAAGAGTTCATGAGAAGTATTTTTCTTTTTTTTTGGTTTTTGTACCTTTGTACCTTTTATTTGTTACCTTTGGTGGCATCACCGAATGTTCAAAACTAAAACTAGCATTATGCTGAGTCGGGTCCATTTCGTGATGCACACAACAATTCTGTTTTCTTGATTTGCTTTTTTATTATGTGTTGTCTGTACATGTTGTATGATCGTCACGAATAAATTATTCTTATTCTTATTCTTAAATACGTTTAAGACCGATAAAGTCTGTCAATGTTCGATTTTTAAACGATTGTAATAGTTTTGACACTATTCAATGACAGCGCTATTCATTCAAACGTAAATCCTGAAACGTGTTGTATGAATTTTGACGACATTTGTCTGTCATCCGCATGAAATGAAATATACGCCCCTATTATACATCACATCATAACTCTGTTGTTGTTATTTTTTCGTGTGTAAGATAAAGATTTGAAAAAAAAAAAAAATTATATTATCATTCACAATTTGGAATCTTGAGCCCTACAAAGCGCTGGTTCAAAATTTCCAAAACGAACTAATTAAATGTCTGTCATCGTTGAAACTACACTCTGTAATTGCGAGCTCTCTCTTTTCAAATACAGACATCATGTTACAAACAAATAAAATAATTGTTTTTATTAGCTTAGACAAATAACAGTTCCACTTGAAACCTCCTTTTACTAAAAGCTTTTTTCTTTTATAATGGCACTTAATGTCACGCGACCTATTTATGAGTTCTTTGGGAGTACTTCTTTAAACTAAACGCTGTTTATACACAACTACTCAGAATTACAATGCTTTTAGTTTTAATTCACACGGTATTTTATATTTACTACGTTTATATGTTCAAATATAACGCCATTTTATTTGTCATCAACAATAAAACGTTCAGACAGAGCAGCTAATTTAGTTTTACGACGAAACTTAAAGACGGGAACAGGGAGTGCACTGGTGCGTTTAAACGCTCGATTTGAAGTAGGTAAGTGGATTCAAGTGAATAACGTTTTGAAAGTTCCGTGAATTTCCTAATTAGGTTTGCTTATCGAATTTATAGAAATAGTGTAGTAATATCGTAACTTCGTAACTTATATAATTGTTTAACCAGTGAAGTAAACTTCTATAAGATTGCTATCAGTGAAAACCTGTAATTGGCCTCTTGTTTTTATACAAATCGTTAACATTGTGTTACGTGCTGTTGGTTTTCCAATAAATAAATAATAAATAATAATAATAATAATAATAATAATTAGTTTCTTTAACGTCAAAAATATATATCTCGAATCTTTTGAAGCTTCACTACATAGTATTACACAAAGTCGCTTCCCGCTGTCTGTATATATGTATGTATGTATGATTAAGTCTTTTAAACTACGTAACGGATTTTGATGCGGTTTTTTAAGTAGATAGAGTGACAACGAAAATATGTTACTTTGCTATTCGGCCAAACCGCTTGTCGTTTGGCGGAATAGCAAAGTAACATTATTTTCGTTGTTAATACTCCGCAAAGTAACGTCTGATTAAATAAATTACTTAGATAGAGTGATTCATGTTACATGCATAATTGAAAACACTGATAATACCCGTGCGAAGCCGGGGCGGGTCGCTAGTACTCAAATAAAGTTCGAAACTTTAGTTTTAGCCAATAATTTTCTTAAAGAGGAAAATTGTTCTTAACAATTTTAAAGAAAATAAAAAGATAAAGTAAAGTTTAATGAAATGAAAGCATACAAAGATTAATAGAACATACAAAATTAACAAACAGTAGCAAGAATTAGGAATCACAATATCAAAAATATCCTTCGGCCCCAAACTAGGCACAGCCTGTATCTTGGAAACCGAAAAAAACATGATTTACCGAGAGAGTTTGACATACTGATGTATGAAGGCCGTTTTTAACAAAAGTAGTTCAAGTAAATAAATAAATGTAAGTATATTAAATTGCAACGGTTAACACTCACGTATTTTTATCACAATAAGCGAATGGACAACACCACTCGGTCTGTCCGACGATGACTGCCCGATGCAGTCGAAACATGTCACGCCTATTGTGATAAAAATGTGTGAGTTTTAACGGTTGCAATTTAATATCAATATGACTCACGAAAGTTTAAATTATAAAATAAATGTATGTTTTGATCTTGCGAGCTCCAAGCACTTATATTAAAACTTGGGCCAATAATGTTGGTGAGACTCTATTTATGAAAATAAAAGTTAGTACCGACGCTAACTTTAAATCATGTTCACCGTTCCATTAAATAGTGGTAATATTTTCTTGAATCCTGAAGAAAATTGCCGGCCACGTACGGTCAGCTGGAATGCAGGGGGTTAATTCTGCAGCTGACTATATCCGCCACATCTGCGAATCACAATATGGAGATCCGACGGATTGCCCGAACGTATATGGCCAGCTATTTATTGACGTGAAATGAGCGTTTAAAAGCGTGCGTTTGAAACGCTCGATGATTTACTAGTGAAATATTTGTAATTAGTATTTCTGTGACACCGCGCACCTGTGACTGCGAATACAGCGATGCTGTTTGGTAACTTCGTGAAAATGGCTTTTTGCTCCCAAATAAAATGCTGCGCGAATTTTTCACGCTTCCTGAATGATTTAATAAGTTAAGTCCCTGAATGATAAAATAACGTGATAAGTGTTTCTGTGAAAGAGTCCGGAAAACTGTTTTATGGTGCAATTGTAAAGCAGGAATCAAATTATTATTTGTTATATTAAAATTATTATAGCGCGGTTACTCACGTCAATAAGGACGAAAATAGCTCGACATGTTTCGGAACAGTCCGTGTCCCTTATTCATGAGTCATGCGTCTAGCCGCGGCGGCTGCTCTACGCACACTGCGTTGATATTTGTTATAAATGTTTTGATTCATGTTTTTTAAGTAATCCCTCTACTATATACGCTGGTTCGTTTCGAGTCCTGCTCACCGGGTTCTTGGTTGCGTTTTTCTGAATTAGTATATGACATCTCATTCAATTTATAATGTTTTATTGTAATTAGTTTATTGTATTTGTAATTAGCTACAGAAACCGCTCACCATCGCGCGGGCTGTGTGCTTGTTTGCCACTACTTCAATCATTTTAATAGAATCGTAAAGTATCGGTATAAAATAGATAATAAATATCTTGGTGAATTTTTTTTTACAATTGTCACGAGATCTATTAGTGTTTTAAAGAATTGACGGTAGTTTTAGACATGAGAATGACCCTTTGTCGGAGTTTCGTTACATATGCCGTGTTTCTTGCGACATATGTCAAGTCAAGAGCTCTTCAAAAAAGTAAAGTTTTTAATAGTAATAATGATGTTTTAATTTATAAATAACATGTTGGCGGAAATAAACATACAGCCAGCCCACAAGTAAGCGGCTCCCGTAGCCCATAGACGCCTGTCCATAGCAGTAATAATGATGCTGACAATTGTTGCACCTGTCGCTGTGGTGAAATTGGGGCCAGGGGTGTCACATGCTGATTGCCGGTCCTTTAAAAACCTATCTTTATATTTATATATACTGAAATAATCTTTTTTTCAGGCAATATTTCTTAATGTGATATGTAACGCATACGGAACCTAATGGTGTCACTGTGCCGATCGCAATAAAATACAGTTTAAGTGAAAAACCTGCTAAGTTTTTTTTAACTTGCGTTGGTTAACTCTTAGTTATATCCGATATAAAGATATTTATTTCACCTCACGTAACGACCTGGACCGCACAGACTTTGCTCCTGACATCTGATTTAGGTAAATTTGGTTTAAAGGGGATTCAGTTGAAAATATGCTTTAAGTACATAAAGCCGAGATATGAAACATTCAAATGTTGTAACTAATTTAAATATGAAAACGTTTGAAGTCTTCAATTGCAGACAATCGTGAAGTTTTAAAGCTGTTATAGCTGGGATTACTACTATTATATAAAAATAAAATAAAAATAATATTATAGCTGGGATTAAAATAATTAGCTTTCTAATTTCATCTGTGAATGTGTTTGACCTAAAATATGTATATATAATGAAATAAAATAGAAACATTTATCTAGAAATAAGTTAATATTTAACACTACTATCGAAAAAATAAACCCGCATAATGCGTATCTGGCTCGCGCACCGAGGGTTTTACGTTTAGTTATCACATCCATCTATAAACATGATGCAATAAACTGCATTTCGAAGTGGCAAAGTGGCGTCAGCCCTACATCATTTATCACGTAAACGGCTTTTTTTCCTTTAGGCGGAGTACGTCATTTTCTTTAAAAGTCACTTTCGAGATGTCATGGAGATGAATTCTGAAGATGCCATTTTCTGAGGACGCCACTTTCTGAGAGCATCACGTTCTGACTGTTCTGAGTAAACCACTTTCATTAATCACCACTTTCTGAGTTTATCATTTTCGGAGTTTGTCACATTCTGACTTCGTCAATTGTTGCATTTTGCGGCTAAGAAAAGCTTTTTATTATTAAAGAAATCCAATATGTTACGTCAATAATCAAAGTAATTCCATTCTACGAAACTTAATTCCATTCGCATATTGAGCTATTATTGTTCCAAGTGTTACGGTTAAATTTAATAAAAATGACCTCACCAAACAACGAAAACAACTCGTTTTACTATTGTTAATTATCCTCCAGTATTACCATGGAAGCAGTTTATGTCAAACGTTATTTTATTTCGAACAGTGAATGCGTTGATAAATGTACTTCAACATTTTGTTTAATTTTTATTTCATTACTGAAATTTACATTATTTTTAATGAGACGTCTACAGACTTATTATGTAAGATGTAAGGAAATAATGAAATGAAATAAGATGAATGTAAGGCGGTTAACACACTTATCGTGGGCCCTAGCTGATACACCTCAAGCCAGTGAGATCTTTTATATAATTGCTGCTTACCGCACTTACTCAAGAGCTTGCTCGACCATCTCCATGTGACGGATGATGAACGGCAGGTACTCGTAGTTTTCTAGATTCCATTGGTTCCAAATTCCTCATCCTCTGTCTGGCGAGTGCGTTACACACATTATATGCTTCTCAGTCACATCTTGCGCGCTTACTTGACTTAGGCTGGATTTGACCAAACTTTTTAACCAAGAGCAACGCTATACTAATGTCAAAATCCCATAGTAATTTGACGTTACTATCTGAGAGTAAGCGTTATTCTCGGAATAACAATTTGGTAAAACGCAGCTTTAATGTGGTACCCTTGGATGGAGCAGAGGGCGTCCACACTCCACAGTGCGTCGCCATCCCGAATGGTCTTGAGCTGCGCGCTTGACTTCGCTCTAAGTCATCCCTATCGCCTTCGCTTCCGCAGTAAAAACTACCGCTAATACCAAATCTTGGCATTAGGTTGTTCGTTCACGGACACAGTGCCCTTTTTTAAATTGATATTGCACAGAAAAACGTCATATAAAATATTTAACGGCCGTGAACGAACTGCCTATTGTGCTTAGCTGACTATGAAATGACATGTAATATTATAAATATTGTGAATAAAAAAATATGAAAAATATATTTAAACATAATAATTAAACGGGTCTAACGCGAATTAATTTGTTTACCTTATTTACCGACGTTTCGACACAGGTTTCACTGGTCATGGTCGCGGCTGACTGATGTCCCAGCAAAATGTCAAAACAGAGATTTGTGTAACTACCCAACGAAAAGTCTATGTAGAAATTTGGGGTAAACACACAATTTTTAAACTACCCACAAAACATATGTTAATTATTGTCAATAGTTATTATGTTATTATGTTTAAATATGTGTTTAAATCGCGAAAGTTTTAAATGTTATATGAAAAATATAAATATGAAATATGGCACCGTGGTGAGGGATGTAAATATATGTAACTGCTTTGTACTGGTAACAAAATCCTCCTATTCTGGCAGTACAGCTAAAGCCGTAAAGTCCTCTGCCGTGTTCTGTCACAACACACGTTATGCCCTAATGTCTATGATGCATATGTTTGGGGTAGTCCTGAAACTTGAGTGACTGATCAAAATGCCACAAGATACCTGCCGTCATAAAAATCTAGAACCTAATGGCCGTGGACGGAACATTATTTATATCAGAAAAAAAATCACAGATCACCAGGCGATCATGTCGTATTATGAGGGTTTTTTTTGCGCCTATCGAAACTGTCCGCAAACGTGATAAGGCCCCAGGCTGCCTGAGCTGAGTCACTAAACCGGGTAAATGCAAGGAAGATGAGATGCGGAGCGAAATTATACAGTTGACTATGATACACAAATCAAAGAGATTTCAAAATTTAAAAAAAAAATTAAAATTATAAAGCTTCCTTTAAAAATTGTTAAAAATTCAACTATTGGAAATGTGCACGAGAAAAGAAACAAACATGTAAAATTTATAATCAGTAGTCCTCAACATCTAATAAAAATGCATGCTAGTTTAAGTACCTAACAATAGAGTATAAAGTCACATGTAAACAATGAGTTAATTGTAACTGAGTGCGAAGCGCCAACAAACCGGTTTCTCCAGTTTAGCGCATTTATTTAAATGGCAATGTAATTGTTTTGTGTGAATAAATGATTTAATAATAATATATAGGCCTCCCGATCACATTCTGCAACGCGCTTTGTGTGCCCTCCGCAGAGAGAGACGTACAAAACAAGTTTAGATTCCCGTGCTTCAAGCCTCAGGTTTCGCCAAGTTGCGCTTCGTGTGTACTCCGCCTTATAACGACGTCAGGAGTTTCAATTAACTTCTTTTCTCGCTTTGTTGGCGAAACGTGTTTTTTTCTCTAAGTTGAGTCGTAAATTTCAGTCTGTCGCAGAAAATAACAGCTCAGGCGTTTTATCGTAGAAACTGATAGCGAAATTAATTTTATTTGTCAGTCAAAAAAGGTGCGTAAGTAATTGGCGGCCGTGACAATATGACAATCATGGTATCTACATTTTTAAACTTGTTACTTTTGGTGTTACTTACAAACTGACAGAGAACTCACAGCCTAATTATAAAATTTAAAGGAACGTAATTTAAAAAACAGGAAAAGTGGAAATCTCATGGCGTCGGGCGAGACTTGGCACAACGGCTTAGCACAGAAATAAATAATGAGATAGAATGGCTATGCGAGCAAGACGCGCGCGCCATGAATATGCCCAGCCGATCATACTCTCCGCGGCGAACAGTGTGATCGCCCGCACTCGGTCGCAAAGTTCGAACGCACACCGTACGCGTAGAAAATATTCAAAAAGCGAGAGAGACATGCCGTGCTGTGCCATTGTGACGTGCAGGGTAACAAGCGAGCATACAAGTGTGTCTAAAGGAGGCATTTCAACCAAGAATTTCTTTCTTATATCAAATAATATTTAAAACGGGTCACTTAAGTAATTAAGTCGATTTTCGCTCAACATGTTTCTACATCTATTTCATTCCCGAGATAAAGGGTCTTGACAGACAGACGGACGGACGGACTGAAAACACAGTGATCCTATAAGGGTTCCGTTTTTCCCTTTTGATGAACGGAACCCTAAACAGATTATGCTACAAGCGTACGGCATCTTCTTGGTTGTTCCTAAAAAGCGTACCTTTTTCCCAACACCACCACAAATGCACCTTCCATTAAAATGTTCTGTGTAATTTACATATTATTACGGACAGAATGGGCAGGTTTACGGACAAGCTTTGAAGGTTATTTTTTTGTAATTTCAATGCTGAAGCTTAGAAGATCCACTTAGGCGGGCACCTAATTAATTTCTTACGTAATAAAGATGAATGGAAGATGGCGGAGACTAGTGAAAAATATAGACTGTAGAAATATAGGTCATGCCCATTGCCGGCCATATACGTTCGGGCAATCCGTCAGATATCCATAGTGGGTATGTCCGCCAGGCATCCGCCAGACAAATTCCCATACATTCATTGGCAGATTCGTTTTTTTTAACGTGGAGGAATTTGCATCCCGCCTAGCCGGGGAACTAGGACGGGTATGTGGGACTCGCAAGGCCCGAGCCCGGACTACCCACTAAACCATCCACGGTATGCCCATCTTGCAGCTTTGGATTGAAAGTCTCACGTTATACCGCTGGGCTACCAGCGCTCTATTTAAACGCGCGTACCTTGCTAGTATTTTTTAATAAATTGTACAGAATTAGTAAGAACGGCCAAGTAAATAAAATAAAAGAAGACGTCAAGCAACGACTTTGTACGGATATTCCCAGTCCTTAATACGTTTTTGTCTCTGGCTTAGTGACAGTAGGCTTTGCTTTATATGTAAGGACATTATGCAAAGAAGAATTATTACGTTTTGTATGTATAATTTAATTTTTGTTCCTGTTTGAATTTTATATTGAACAATTAAATATAATTTAATCTCAGCAGTGATGTTTGGCTTATTAAGATCGTATCTTTTCTTAGCGTGTCAAATACTAATTAATTAAATCGGATATCATGAGTGTAGTGTCGAGAAAGTCATATCCCTAGTGCGCAAAATGTTTAGTTGATAATCAAAACCAAGTGCGGATTTTTTTTTACTGGGTTTTGATATTATGTTTTTATTTTTTTTATTTCAATAACAACTAAAACACATAAAACTAAAATAAAATAAATGTTAAATTAGTAGTCAGTCTTTCTGCCACGGAAGAGCACAACGACGGCTTTGCTCGAATCAGCCCGCTTTGTCGCGCGCAACCCGTTACCTACGCCGGTCGCGGGCAGTGATGCCCGAGCCGCGAAGGTGACAACACCACTCTGTCTGTCCGTCGATGACTGCCCGATGCAGTTGAAATGCAGATGCATGTCACGCCTATTGTGATAAAAATACATGAGTGTTAACCGTTGTAATTTAATACCACGGCCCACGGAAGAGGTTAGTTCTTCAAAGTTTTACGCGTTTTAATAATTTATAATGTTTGAAAATCGTCAAAATTTTAACCAGTCATCATTTATTTTAACATTTATTAAATTCAATACCGATTACCTTAAACTTGGCAATACCGGGTGTAATAGGAACAATTAAAATAAATTTAATCGTATGCAGTCCTCCCCAAACTGAACAATGTTTCTTCAGCGACTTTTAAAAATAACGTTTTATTTGATTTTTATTACATTTCAAACTTTGTTAGAAGACGCAATGTACTGCGAATTTTGTTAATTTTGAACTATGACAAGAACGTCAATTAGGCTGATGTTAACATACATTGAAAATACTATTTAGTTTGTACGAAAAAGTGAAAACCTACATAATACATAATTTTTAAAAGTTTTCGAACAAAATTAGTTAAGTTTGAGGAGCACTACCTACGATTAAATTTATTGCTCCTGTTACAGGAAACACCCGGTATATTTTCGTTGCTTTAGATTTCGTAGAGCTTATTCCGGGGTTTGTCCTTATATTATATATTATTACTATGAAATAAAGTAAAACAACTTATTATTTTTATTATTTTTATACTTACTTAACTTAGTTGCGAATAAATTAACATCAAATTTGCAGCACACATTCGTTAGAACAAGTCTTACATTAAAAAAACTCGATTACCTAAAATCCACATCATTTGTGCTAACAAAGTATTTTACAATTCAAATACGAGTATATAGATCACCTTTGATAGATAGCATTTTGAAACAGGTGTTGGATGTGTGTGGCGGTTATGACTAGTTTGTTGACGTATGATTTGAAATGTGGACACCCTACATTTTTTTTACTCCAAGCGCGTTTATTGTTCACTTCGAACATATCGTTTAGTTCGCAAGCGGTTAGTAAATATAAATAGTTTTTGTCACTAATGCTCATAATCATATCATAATGCAATTGTTCTCAGGACAAAAGTATTACATATATTAAGTATATTTGAATACCAATTTGAATTCATAACATTATTTTTTCCCCCATTCCCCTTATAAAATACCGACATTTGATATCTAACTCAACAAGTCGCGTTCGCTACACGTTGCTACACTTGTACCGTACTTCATGAGGAGCATTTCAAGGTGTATTAAGTGACATTTGCACTCTTTTTTTCGATTTTTCAGGCCTAATGGGCATATTTTTATTTTGTTGTAGTTTTTTTTAATTCAGATTTGTATGAAATTTGGTGAGTAGGTAGACTTCCTTATGCTACGCTAGATAGATCTGAAATCTCATTGTGCGACAAAAAAATTAGACTACATTTCCCACTGAGTTACTAAAATCCCATACGATTTCGTAACTCAATGGAAAAAATTGTTGTACTTACTGGGGAATGAGGATTATCTTGAAGAGAATAAGGAACTCTTCCTACCAACCAAATTTCATTCCAATTTGTCGCGAAAACAAAAAAAAAACGACTACAAAAAAAAATATCCGCCCTAATACTCTTTTGACTCGTCTTTTTATCGTGTTTTGTTAGTATCAACTTAAAGCCGCTTCTGTTCTTAACATAATTTTACTTATATCTTCTTTTTATTATCAATCGTAAGTTTACAATAAAATCTGGCATTAAACCAAACATGTCGTAAGCGACTCGTACTCATTTCACGCGCGTACTAGCCATAAAAGTAAATGCTAATGAAACGAGCGGAACACCACGAAACTTTATTAGCTTGACGTAGCACGAATAAGTCACATGCTCTATCTAGCGAGTAAGTAATCTGTGACGAGCGCATGCGACAAAATGAACGCGAAATTCTAATTCAGAATTTTCTTTTTTCACGTTGTTAAGGATTTTTTTATCTCAGTGCATAGGTTTAATGAATTGATACGAGTATGTATGCGTATGGCAAATGGATTCTATACGTATTCCGATTGAGTTTAAATTCATATAAAGGCTTGCTTGAGTGCCGGAAAATGGAAATAATAATGGATTTTAAATTGAAACTGATTTTTATTGAAAGCGAAACGGATTCGAAATAGATTAAATGCACACAAAATCATAAACAATTAATTATTATACAGCAATTTTGGATATATATGTTTTAGATAGATTAATTTATTTCAGATTGGAAATGACATGTTATTTATAGTTATGTTCTTAAATATCACGAATTCACAAAAATATCGTCAAGTGTATAATAGAAACAGAACAATAATAATTAATAATAAACCAAAAATACATTTTCAATAATGTCAATAAATTATATAACATTCAAATTCGAATAATCTAACCTATAAACTACATAATAATCTTATAATTATGGAAAAATGTCGAAATAAATATTGTATAACTAACTAGGTTACCTATACCTAGTTAATATACCTATGTCATATATAATTAAAACACTATTCAATTAGAATAAGGAATAATAAATTTCAAAAACTCAAAACAAAATAATGTCATAAAATTAATACAAAATTCAAATATATACGTATAATCAAATATTAACTTCGTCATGTGACTTGGTATAATTAAGGAAACAGAATGGCACAGTTAGTTTTTTAAATTCGTTAATTTCATTTTTTTTATTTCTCATACAAAATAATTACCATGTTGCATCAACCGCTAATGTAAAACGGGCATTGACTTAGTAAAGTCAAAGTAAGTGACAACTATGAAATATCAATGTCATGTCGAATACTCATTCTCCGTTTACACACATGCAGATCCCATATGAGATAAAATTAAATTAGTAGTTATTTTCAAAATGGAGCTAGTTAGAATATCAGTGTTTGAAATTAACTTAATTTAAGTTAAAGAATGCACCCTTGAATTTAAAGCAATTGCTCAAAAACACGTTGTATATATAGAGGGTCCTTAATCATTAGACATAGCCAAAACTTAGGCACATATAGGTAACGGTGTTAAGAACCAGTAAACAAACGGTGAGGTGGTTATAAAGAAATAAACAAATTACTATTTGTTACTTTGAGCGACCTGTATGCGAGTAACACTCATGACGTAATAAATCCTCATACAATAGTATTACCTCCTTCGTCACTTTGATTAATGTTTTTATTTATGTACCTTAGAATACTTTGGCTATTAAAAATGTGATCATTGAAGAAAATTTACAGTGTCACTAATATACTACTGCCAAAAACACTGCCAATGATAAATACACTATGTTTCATTTTGTAGTTGATGATTTGAAATTACTTTTATTTGTAAATTATTATTTTTCTTTTCTTCTAATCAAAAAACACTAACGTTAGAGCATTTACTAAGGTGTAGACCTATCTGGGATTTCAGGGAATATCCAATGGTTGATGTCACCCTGTATACCTACTTTAGAAATACGTAACTATGTATGGACTGTAAAAGGGAATAGCTTGACAATGGCCACACGAAAGCATTCTTGCCGAAACTAAAACGGAGCTTCACTGTTCCTCGCTCAAAAAAAAAGGAAAGTGGCTAGTGTAGAGATGTGCCGTTCTCGAGAACATTCTCTGGTTTGTAAGGAAAATGTTCTCACTCAAGAATATTCCCCATACAAATTGGAGAATGTACTCAAGAATATTTTCCGATTTGTATGGAATATGTACTAGATAAAAGTGACAATAAGTATATCTTGATGACAGGAAAAGTATAACTTTCAAAGGTGGTTAAAGTGAAGTTAAGTAGAAGAAAGGTAACGATAGGTCAGTTGCTTTCATTAAAATGAAAAGTATTTCCGGGTACTACGAGTAGGTTGTGTAATCTTACAAGGTTTTTATTGGTGCTAAACATGTTGGGTATTGGATTAATTGTCTTGATTTTGTACTTTGTATTAAATTAACTTTTTTTTCCCTCTTTTAACTTCAATATGTAAACACATGTATTATAACGAGCATTTGTAAGTATTGAACATACTAACTTTTACGTAAATTTTTGTTATAATCATTAATTTAAGTATTCTTATGGATGACTGTTGTTGGCCTCGTTTTATGTAAGCATGCAAGCTGAATATCAATAAAAAAAAAATGACCTCACTCAAGAATATTCCGCATACAAATCGGAAAATGTTATTAAGAACATTCTCTGATTTGTAAGAAAATTGTTCTCACTCAAGAATATTCCGCACACAAATCGAAAAATGTTCTTGATAACATTCTCTGATTTGTATGGAAAATGTTTTCACTCAAGAATATTCCCCATACAAATCTGAATATGTTCTTAAGAACATTCTCTGATTTGTATGAAAATTGTTCTCAATCAAGAATATTCCGCATACAAACCGGAAAATGTTCTTAAGAACATTCTCTGATTTGTATGAAAATTGTTCTCACTCAAGAATAAATTACGACTAAATTACGCGAGTGACCCGTTTTAAATATTATTTAATAACATTTTCCGATTTGTATGGAAAATGTTTTCACTCAAGAATATTCCTTATACAAATAGGAGAATTTTCTGAAGAAAGCACGACTTTAGGCCAGTGTACTAAAGCACAAAACACGTGTACAAAGCACACATTCGTGTTCCCGAGTAGTTTTATAAACAGAGTTTCCGCCTCACATCAGTTTCATTCATATTTCTTTTCACTAAATACGAGCTCCTTAATGAGACTTTATGGTTATTTCTTTACGTGGCTGTTTTAAAACGCAAACGTACCTTATAAAGGTTTTATGAAGGCTTTATGAAAGGAATGACGTTATTAGGTTATTGTGTGGTTTTTGTGATAAAGATGAATAGCGGAATATAATAACGAAAACCGTTAGGTCTTGCGTTTGACATTGAATGGGGTATGAAATCTGATCTTTTTTATTTTTAAAACGCTTAAGCGCACCTTCAGCGTTTCAAAATAAAGAAGGATTGCGAGTACTTTGGAAATTTCGGACTCTGGCCGCCGTGGTCGGGTGGCCTAGTGGTGAGGGCATCTGCCGCGAAAGCAGGAGATCGCTGGTTCTATCCTAGCACTGGGCACTGGGGCCTTGGCCACTTTATCTGTATGTGACATCTCTTTCAATTTATCTATACTGATATTTATTAATGGGAAAGTGTGTGTGTCTGTTTGTCCGTCTTTCACGGCAAAACGGAGCGACGAATTGACGTGATATTTAATTGGAGATAGTTAAAGGGATGAAGATTGACATAGGCTAGTTTTTGTCTCCTTCTAACGCGGGCGAAGCCCCGGGAAAAGCTAGTAATTTATATATATAGTAGTGTGACTACTTAAAACATGGATCAAATCATTAATACAAATAATAAATGATTTTATTCATTCTTTACAATTATAGAGCAAAAATTGTACTCCTTAGTATTGTTAATTGTCATTAATGCCTACCACGTCGTAATCGTTAGCGACTACAAATTGGATAGGGTCGTGTTATAACGATTTAATATTACCTACTTACTTTTAAATTTAGAATCAAATGTCTCTTACCCTCCTTGCCTAGTCAGTAGTGACCCTGCCTACGGAGCAGGAGGTCCTGGATTCGAATCCTGAAGGCCTAGTCTAAAAATCGTACGACATTAACTTCTCGACCGCGTTAGCGTATCGAGGGGTCAAAATATGAAAGTCGCCGGATGATTTAAAGTATTTAAACAAACGGCAAGTAAGTGTCGTACAACTTTTATACTAGGCCTTCTGGTCAGGGCATTCATTGTTTATCACGAGTGTTCGTGAGTTATAGATTTTTTCTATATATTTAAATAATTATATGTATCTATCTATTATATATTATGTCGTCGTCTAGTACCCACAACACAAGCCTTATTGAGCTTACCGTGGGACTAAGTCGATTTGTGAAAGATTGTCCCACAATGTGCATTAAATATTTTATTTATATTTATAGTTAAATGTCACGACTCACATCACGCACATGCACATGAAGTCCTTTGAGCGATCGTATGTTTGACAGATCATTATCATAACAAATCAAGATTAGGAAGTCTGAATAGAGGTACTAATAAGTACTATTAATAATTATTATCGTAGGTCGAGCGAGAATGATTAGCTGGCTCGTGATCCGTTTAGTCTTATTATGAGTGTGCTCAAAGGCGTACCTAACTCTGCACAAACACGTAAGTTTCCCGTATATAATACCCGGACGTAGATCATGTCTCATAGATTCCGCATTTTACACGTACAGGGGTGTAGCCAAGATTCCAATCGCTCACGCTCAGTCACTAACGAAACGCAACTGTCATTGTCACACTAACAAGGAAGAGTGACAGAGAACGAGCTACGATTCGATATGAAGCGAAAGCGATTAGCATCTTGGCTACGCACGCAGTTCCACTAATTAAACTTTTTCTACCCCAGCACTTCTGTCTGCCAATTAGACGACTGACAGTGATATTTAAAAAAAGTTGGTATTCTATGGTATTCCATAAGAACACTGCTCCTATGGATTTCATAGAATATATTAGCACTGTTGTTTTTTTTTTCTATAGTGGGCATATGACATGTTCCACATTCTGCCACCTATCGAGATTTGGTTTTAAAGGCAGATACGACTTTTTCTTTGCACAATTTATTCATCGTATGACGGTACGGAACCCTCAATTATGCGTGGTCCGACACGCACTTGGCCGGTTTTATTGTTTTTATAATCGAGTTTTATTAACTTCCGGAAATTACATATGAATCGAAATGAAAGCCTCAATCAGAACACTGCTTTAAAAAAAGGCATAATAAGTAACTGTTTGTGTGATGAATTATTTCAAAGGCTTACAATATTGTTATTATGTACACGAAAAGTCCTAATATTATAACATAATTTTATTTAAAATTTCGATGGGTCATGCGCGTTTACGTTCTATGGGCGTTGACATGTGTCAAAAAGTGGTTCTTAGACTTCACATAATACTATATACTATGGTATATTATGCCAATGAGGTTTAAACACACGCTTTTTTTAGTCTCGATCGATACCTGATCGAAACCACAGTGGCGATACTTACTGCTCGCACTTATGCAATAGAAAAAGATGAACAATATACGATGTTGCCTGCTGCGCAGTGGCCTTCGGGTTGAATCGCACGCTCTAACCGCTCGGCAATCTCTAAAAACCCGTGTATAATCTATCTATCTAAAGGTGATCTGTGTCTCCAATAAATAGGTCAGACTAATTAATTCCACCCAGCGCTCGCAGCCTATAAGCAGATATCATCTAACGGCAACAGATATCTAAAACCGATAGTTGGCACTAACTTCCATAAGACAAATACGGAACGCTGGAGTGGTAGTCGGCTTGTATAGGGGACGAGACGGGACGGGGACAACACGACACGGTGACGACACGGCTACGGTGAAATTAAAAGGACCTTTCTAAGTCTGGATAGTGAATCTATGAACAATTTTTATTATGGGCCAATGCCGAAATCGTGAAATTTTTTTTGTCCTTTTCATACTACATTCCGGCCTGGCTGTATGGGACAGCAACATTTATTTTCGCGATTTCAGACTTGTTCCCATAATAAATGTTATTCGGTATGACTTTTACGTTTACTATGTAGAATTTTAATGAACGATGTTACCGCGGTTGTTATTCAAGCACTTATTTTCCAATTCGCATTCTCTCAGTCGTCATCATCTTAATCTTAACTCTGTGAAAACGAGTTCTGTAAAGGGCTCGAAATGTAGGGTCATGGTGTTAATAAACGATTATTATTCCGTTCTAGTTCTAGGTTTAATCAGTTCTAAAGTGTTTAATGTTAACAATTTATTTTGCTCTGTATAATTCCGCAACACAAAAACAGCGAACGCAGAAGTGGTTAGGTCTTACCCAGCTTGACAAATCCGGACGGGGACGGGTCGAATGAAGTCGAGCGCCAAAGTTGGCTTGTTCGAAAATCGGCTAATACGGCTTACATAAGATTAAGGCAGAGTGTTGAGCGGTCTGATAATGAGGAAGATAAGGGAAACTTACCTACTGGTTTATGCACGAATCGTGTTTTTTTATATATATGTACAGTCACCTGCAATAGTATATGTCGCTGTGAAGGCCGCAAAAATATGTGACACAGTCTTGTTTGTACTGCCATAAGAGCGTGTCACATATTTTTGCGGCCTTCACAGCGTCATATACTATTGCAGGTGACTGCACAGTCAACCAATTGGAACCCTAGGCTACTGTAAGACTCATGATGTCACAGTGACGCTATAAATTAGATTGTAAGAAATCTTACACTGCTTGTCATTTTGACATGGTTCTATGGCCTAGAGTTAAAATTGGTTTACTTTTATTTGCTGTCCAAATTCGGCCTATCCGCCAGATCTGCCAATCAATGTATTGGAAATGTGTCTGGTGCAGCATCGTATTTTATAGTAGTTTATGTGATTGTATGTAATTAAAGGCATTAAAATGCGAGTATGGGTTTATGAAACGAGGCGGCAGCCGAGTTTAATAATAACATCACACGAGTCTTTAATGCCTAATTATTTACAATTATATGCACTGCTTTATATACACACATCATGAGCTCTCCATGATGCATTCAAACCGCATATTATGTCGACCGCCATTACGACTTTTATGAATGAAAACTTTTCTGAAATAAAATTTTTGACATTTGGATTTTCAAAATTCAGAAACAATAGAGTTGGCCCCAATTTTTATATCGTTTGATATCAAATAATGTGCGAATTGCGTGCGACATTGTACTCGTATATACAATTGACACTTAGTTTCGAAATAAACATCATCTCGAATTAGAATAGAGGGATACTATAAATTATCTATAATAACATTTTCACATATAAAAAAATTGTTGTAACAAAAATGTTTAGTTTTAGTTTTAAACGCGGTTTTTGAACGCATTTAAAGCTAAAAAAATTGTTTTTTATAAAAGTGATAGGATGTCGTAAGAGAGAGTGACATTGGCTTGTTTAAATAAGGTTTTCGATTTTGGTGCAAAATACCAAAATTGGTTAACTACATTATGTTCTTGCGGTAAAGAAATTTGATTGAATTGAATTGAATCGAATTAAAATTGAATTTATAAATTTTAAAGTAATTTCACTCATCGTCCGATGTAAATCGGCTTCGGGCGCGAGCGACTAATATCAATTTAGTTAGTAGTATTCAATGTATGGTAATTCCGTTGTTCTGCCGTCCGCCGGCGGAATCCAATTTAAACTTTATAAATGCGCGCGTCGGTGTGAATGTTCGGCGGGTAAAGTAATAAAATAGACAAATGTATATACCTAGATCTACCTACTTTGTGGAACTTTGAGTACTGCCAAGTTTGTACAGTAAGCTTCGGAGATATGTAACCCCCCTCCAGCAATAGACAAATGTGGTCGCTAGTTCGAACCCCAGCATAAGAATCTACACTTTTTGCTTTTTTTTAACTTTTTTTGATATCCGGGTTTTAATATTTTTTTACATTACCACAAATATTTATACGTTTTTTTATTCCTTATTACTCAGTTATTAACTCGGTAACATTAAAATTAACCCCTTTGATTTTTTTTAACTAGAGCAATAATTTCGTCGACTTCATAAGCGTCCGTGCAGCGTGATGGATAGTGCAACAGACTATGAAACACTAGGTTAGCGGTTCGAATCTACGTAGAGGATATTTTTTTGTATTTTTATGCTTGTTCTTTTTTATTAATTATTTATTAACTTCCTATTTAATATAATTTTAACTTCTATTTTAATAAAGTTTTATTAAAATAGAAGTTAAAATCTTTTTTTTAAGGACTAATAATGAAAATTCCATAGTCACTGGTAACTTTTTATTAAATAAGTAGGTATTTAAATACTATTATTAAATATTGTTTAAAATCTGAATAATGGGGGTAATATATAAATATGACAGTAGATATATTATGCGTGTTCTGTAAACTAATTACTATATATTTTATTGCTAAATATTTACTAGTTAAATTATAATGACAATGTGTAGCTAATTTAATTTCTTCAATTATACATCAGTGAAACTTCAAGTTAACAAGTAAAATACCTTTAGCTTAGCTCTTACTGTTTAAAATTGTGGTATTGGTGGTCTGCATGCTGTTAAACTTTATAAGGCAATACACTTTGGTTGTTTACTTTATGTTATACCCACATTTTACTTCATTGAGTAGAACCGTAAAAAAAATGTTGGGACATAACTTTTTTTATAAGTAATACCAAACTACTCGGATAAAAGTGAAGTGTATAGTTTCCGTTTTCCTTAATTATAAATTAATATTCTTATTGCATTTAACACAATTTTTCAGTTTTACTTTAGACAGAGATGGCGGGACATAGCGGTGGGAGTTGCGTGAGCGGGAAGAGGCTTTTAAGTATAAAATGGGCTATTCAAAAAACAATTTGAAAAAATGAGTATATGTTAGACCGTCCCTCGCCCTACCAGTCTGTATGCCATTATCAATATGTAATACGTAATCTAAACCAGCTATTTAACATTGCAAAGAGAAACAACATGTTATCAAAGATAACAATAATTCATCTCCTGCAATATTAGCACGTTACCAATGCAATGCAACCTTACCACAATCTTAAGCATGGGGTATTTCTCCACTAAATGGGTCGAATTTAAACAGCTCCCTTTAAAGTTACATTGAAATTTCCTTTTAACAGAAATAAGTTTATAATTTTGGTTTGGTTTAAGCTTTTTACGATTCTGAGTGTGCTGATAATAATTATTACCTACTTATAAAATAGGTATAGGGAACTGCTTGTTCGAACCCGCAGGGCACTTTATTCAGTCATGTCATATCAAATTGACTTGAAATAATACTAATGAAGAAGAATCCATGTTAAAAACTACATTAAATGGCTAACAATATATATGGTTTTTAAGGTAGAAATTAACGAGTTACCACTTGGAAAAGCCTACTTAATTGTCTAAGCACTATTTTGTTATTTGCAAAAAAACAATATAATTTGTTAGACACTACTTATACAATAGCGTCATTAAACTCATTATTTTAAAACTTGCATGGAATAAAAATTTGCCCAATAATGGAGAAATACCAACAACACAAACATTTTTTTTACAATTTTAACTACTAACGTAGAGGGAAACCTTCTCTATCTTCTACCTGTTTTAGTCGGCTTTTCATGCTTGACATCATGTTTGAACATGCATTGGTGTTCCTCATCAACTCCCACGTTCTATAAACTTCCTCGTCTAAGTTTTATCTTGATTTGACTTGTGTAGGGTCCCAGTTAAGCACCATTTGACCCCATAAATTCTCAATAGGATTGAGGTCAGGGCTTTTAGAAGGCCAATCTAATACAGTGTTGTCTGTTTGTAAGGCTAACCACTCTTTCACTATACGGGAACGATGCACTGCACTATTGTTTTGCACTAAATAAATTTGTCCTTCGGGGTAGGCGACGCGAACGGAAGGCAACATGACGTCACGTAACACTTCGAGGTATCGCTCGCTGTTCATTCGGCCTCCAACTTCAACAAGCTCCCCGGGCCCCATAGATGACATCCAACATTTAGCGTGTTGCTAAAAAAAAATCTCATGAGCATACCATAACTTGAAAAACGTAAAACTAAAAACAACTGTTTTTTTTTTAATCTGCAGGTAATGAAAATTGTATAATATAATTTACCTACTGTGTCTTTTAACAATTTCCCGGTGTCTCTCAGATTCGTCAGTGTAAGCACGGGGACGAGGGCCTGGTTTATCACACTCCACGTCCCCCCTTCGTTGGTAACATCTCACCCATCTGCGAATCGTATTTCTCTGCAAGTAAAAATACGTATTAAATTATGAATAAAATAAAAGATAATGAGGCACCCACATTTATCCCATAGTTCTGTGTGCTATTTTATTTATTTAAGTTTTCCTTGCCACACGCTTTGTGTGTGGTAATAAAAGGTTGTGAAATGTATCTAGGGTGTGTGTTAGTTACAGATCATTCATACATATACCTAAGGCTCTGTAAGCTGGGATAAACAGGTGAATTGCGAAACATTTAGGTATAATTATCTAATACGATTGATACAAACAAAACAAGCAGATGGCGAACATTGTAAAAAAAAATACTTATAAGGTCAAATGGGGTGGGAGTGGGAGAACATACTTTGTTTCGCCCGGGATAAGAAGAACAGTATGGGCACTTCATACGAATCTCCCTCATTCCTCGGGGTTCCACTTTTACCCCATCTGAACTCCATGAAAACTTCAATACATTACTTATTTCAATAAAGGAGACGTTTATGATAAAACTTACAAAACTCAAATAGCTTTAAAAATAAACATGGCTCTAAGACTATACCTATTACTCTTCACATAAAAAAATTGCCGATTAAAAGACTTTTCCGTTAAATATATTTTTCTATCTTATCCCATATATAGGTAAACACTTGACAGTAAACATCCTCACAACAAAATCTGATGGCTTAACTTATTGATAACATTTTCCTTTTTTTACTAAAAAATAATTGTCTCACTGGAGTCACAGGTTACAAACTTACCGTTATATTCAGTTCTCGTGCTATTTGTTTAATACTTTTGTTCTCTTCCCAAAGAACCACAATTGTCGTTGAAACACAAAAAAACGGACGGGGACAGTTATTCAATTGCTTAAAATGCAAAAGGATTTAAGAAGTCGAGAGATCGTAATTGCGTAGGCACACCAAACACAGGTATGATTCGCACACGCAAATTATGACTTACCCTCAAACAAATTTTCTCCATGAAATAACTAGACAAATTTAGTCCAGTAAATTAAACCTTAAAATGTAATTAGTAAAAGTCGTTGTTAGTCGTCTGTGGAAATAAAATGAGGGTAGGAAAATATTGATAAACCAAAGAGATTACTATGATCCAAGACAAGCTTGCAAAACAAGGACGAGTATAGATGTAATAGTTGCAACAGAATATCTATGAAAAGGGACCTTATTGTTGATGGCGCTTACGCCATTATCAGCGATGCTCCAATAAAAATGCAACGCTGCGCAACCCGAGGCGGCGTAAGCGCCATTGACAATATAGTCCGTTTTTATAGATTTTGTCATAGTTCTCTATTGCCGTTCGGCCTGCTAAGAACTGGTTCATATTTTTGTTGTGTAGTCCATGCGTTACGATAGCCCAGCGGAAAAAAGCCGGACTAAAGTATGAGTGTGAGCAGAGAGGCCCCAGGATCGATTCCAGCTAGCAGACAAACATGAGATATTTCATTTTTGAAAGAATTAAATGACAGTGTGGTATATGCCGATTCTCGTGTCGAACGAGAGTTGCAGTTTTACACCTAGGGGGGTCACATATCTCTGACGCTGACTGTACATTAGAAAGTGGAACTAAAATACTCATTTGGGTTCTTTATTTTATTTTCAATCCATTCAATTTCTGTGCTAATTTGAAAGTTATTAAAAAAAAATATTTTTTGTTTTTTATTTAAACTTTAAAGACATTTTACAAATGGCGGACTTAATGCCAAATGGCATCTCTACCAGTCAACCAGTTTTTTGTTATTTTTATGATTATTGGTGAACTTAAGAATATTAAAATAATTACTTGTATGACTTTGCCATATCTCGGGACCATGGGATCTCAGTCCTTTGGGGACATGCATGAGGCCGAAGCCAACAGTGCAAAGGCCCGTTAAGTCGAATTAATGTAAAGCACATTATTATAATAAAACAAAACCGATTTAAATATGTATTTTTTAGTCCTTTCAAACGGCAATATTAGGAGTAAAGTTAATAGTTATTTCCATGAACCGTCGAGCGTAGCTTATTCATCATCATTATTTTCCAGCACGATAAATGTTTTGAAAAACGTTTAGGGTAATAAAAAAGTATTGCGTCATATCCCGTCGTTTTTTCGGGTCACTTTGCCGAAACAAAAGGCTTATTAGAGAGCGAATAGAAAAACTCGATAATACTCCAAACAAATATTTTCATATTTTCTTTTCGAGGAATAACAGTACGGGTGGCCCTGGTTTACCGCTCCAGGAATTTTAGCTATTGTTATTGGGGAGCAGAATTGTTCGATATGGAAATGAAATAAACTTTGGTAAACAGAAAATTTTTGACAATGACATATAGGGTGTAACGCCAGCCACTAAAACCTTAGACACCACTTACGTGCATCCATATAAGTCACACTGACCAAATTTTTCGATGCGACCTACGTCCTAAGGCCCTATGTTTTATTTGATTTATTGTAATACGTGTTTTTGTTACACAAAATAAATAATTTTGACAAACTTGAATACAGATGCATGAAGCCGACCGTACGTACCAAGGTGCCCGTAAGTGGTATTTAGATCACTGATTTAAACTGTCACGATTTTCACATATTACAAATTTACTAAAACGGGGCTTAGACGTGTAAAACTTTGAAAACTAACTTTCAACGTCCAAACCAATGGATTTGTTTTATTTTATTTAGGAGTACCAACAAATAATACATCCTGTACGCTCTTATATCTATTTTAATCAATAAATCATGGTAGATGCCTGTCAAATTTAAAGGTAACCTCAGCTAAGTTGCAGAACACTAAAATCTCAACGGATCGTCGTTTCTATATTTAAAAAATACATGTAAGACCTAAGCGTCATTTGCACCACCCAGGGTTAGCCGCTAACCCGAAGTTAAGCTGTCAAATTCCATCCAAAACTACATGTAACTCCGCGTGTTAGCGACAAGTGCAAGTGGCCTTAAGGGGGTCAAACGGGATTGAAAATTTCAACACTTTCCACGCGGATGCATTCGCGGACAAAGAGTAGTCTTTCTATATTGACAAAATCAACACGTAACGAAGTCGTGTCTCGTATAACTCTTGTCACAAATACCCAAAGAATGTTATGTTTTCACAGTATCAAAGGCATAAGAATTTGTTTAGAAGCCCGCTCGTATAAAGCAGTCAAAGAAATTCTCTCTTAATGCTCAAACGGCCGCATCCGAAACGTCAACGACTGTAACAAACAGAAACGCCTCACTTCCCACTTACTTCCATTTAGAGAATGCTTACCGAATTTAGCGTTTGCTCGAGAGACCAGTGAATAGTAACGATTGTTAATCCTTATCCAAAAGGGCGTCTGAGTGAGTTGTACAGATACGTTATGGTATCAATCTTAGATTCATAATAAATGCTTGTAACGCGTTCTATAAGATTGTCAAACAACATATGGCTTTATCAAACAGAGCTTAAAGGATGTTAAAAAAACATTACTAACTCCTTAGAAAGGACAAGGTCGATTTTAGACATATATCTAAGTTTAATAAGCAGTCGTGTCGATATACATATATCTAGACGCATACGCAGACACGAATATCTGCACATTACATTTACAAGAATATAGGTATCAGGCAGTTTGTATGTAACACGCATTAAAAAATACACACATGTGTACAACATTTTATTTGGACGTACTTCTCAAATAAGAATTTAATAATAACTAATGTATTAAATAGCAAATTTAGTGCTCGTTATTTGAATAATGTCGTAACTGACCAAAAGTAAACCGTAAATATCGTAACAATACGAAACATAAAATAAAACTTGTTTGCATAATATTGTCTTCTGTTACCACGATTGTTATTCATTGAAATTAAACACTTTAGAACGGATTAATCACGTTTATTAACACCATAACCGATATTTTTTAATGTCATTATTTAATTATCCGATATTATCAGATCTGACTCTTTTAATTACGACCGGCGATATGGTTGCCTAATATTATTGTCCTAATGCAAATCGATTATGTTACGTGTCACGTTGTCAAAGCGGATGCTGCAAATATTGTTACCTAATAAACATGAGGTAAGAATAGAGATGTACTTACTACAAAGTAACACTAATTAAATTAGTGTTAGATACATACTTTGTAACGATATTCAATTAAAGCACTGGAATTTAACGTTACCAAAAATACACACATGTGTACAACATTTTATTTGGACGTACTTCTCAAATAAGAATTTAATAATAACTAATGTATTAAATAGCAAATTTAGTGCTCGTTATTTGAATAATGTCGTAACTGACCAAAAGTAAACCGTAAATATCGTAACAATACGAAACATAAAATAAAACTTGTTTGCATAATATTGTCTTCTGTTACCACGATTGTTATTCATTGAAATTAAACACTTTAGAACGGATTAATCACGTTTATTAACACCATAACCGATATTTTTTAATGTCATTATTTAATTATCCGATATTATCAGATCTGACTCTTTTAATTACGACCGGCGATATGGTTGCCTAATGTTATTGTCCTAATGCAAATCGATTATGTTACGTGTCACGTTGTCAAAGCGGATGCTGCAAATATTGTTACCTAATAAACATGAGGTAAGAATAGAGATGTACTTACTACAAAGTAACACTAATTAAATTAGTGTTAGATACATACTTTGTAACGATATTCAATTAAAGCACTGGAATTTAACGTTACCAAAGAGCCTTGTATGTAACTGAGAGCTTGCTAGTGTGACGCAACATTGTTGAAAATGCAGTAAATGTGAGGACACTATTTCAAACAGACAGAGGTTTTTGTATTAAACTAAATAAGAATTGCATGTCTATGGTACAGTGGTTAAAAATCGCCTTGGGGTAGCGGCCTACGATAAATCTTAGGATTAGTTCGCAAAGCGGACCCCAGTATCCCTAAGCCGTAGTATAAGCCTGGACAAAATGCTAGGAAGAATAAGTAACAATATTACTTAAGAAGTATACTATTTTTCATCGATTTCGTAGTTACAACCGGATTTTGCTAATGGAATCTTCAGCGACAAAACCGAACTTCAAAATCAACCATGCACATTTAGCTACACCAGTTTATCTGTCTTTACTATTGACCGGTCTCTTGTATTCACGATCCGGGTTCCCGGGATCCCCGCTTTGATCCTTCCCGGACATTTGAATATGTAAATGCTGGAGATGGGATGAGCCGGATCGCGTCGAAAGAAACGGTCATATCTGAGTTTTAACATGCGGGGTTTTCATTAAATTAGCAGTTCGTATGCTGACGAGGTTAGCATTGAATTCTGTTTATGTCATGTTGTCATTGCGCATTATTTTATATTTTGGTACTCAAATCGAAGATTTAAAATGGAATGCGCTCCCACCTTCTGTATTTCCTGATAAGTATGACATTGATATCTTTAAAGCACGAATGAATACTACTGGACCGTAGCTCCATCTTAGGGCCTCCG
Organism: Lathronympha strigana; assembly: GCA_949128165.1. Lineage (NCBI taxonomy): Eukaryota > Metazoa > Arthropoda > Insecta > Lepidoptera > Tortricidae > Lathronympha > Lathronympha strigana. Next base: position 3,497,935 of record OX421903.1, read on the forward strand.
CTAGCTGACGCTGATTACCCCGAACGGGCGCTCGTCTAATGAAAAATTGTATGAACAGCGCTAAGTGAAGCGGGCCCACGGAGCGGGTGCGCCATACTAAATCCACCCGCCGCGTGCACCCGCTCCGCGTACCCGCGCCAGCGAGCGTTGGCCCTTACTCTTTCTTCACTTTCGATCAGATGTGACAGGAGTCAATCGCCGGTCAGTTTATTATTTTAAAAAAATCTTCTCAGTCGGGCACTCTTGATATAGTGGTCGCGCTCATGTCTCAGTCCAGTCTTGCGCTATCGCTGCTCACGGGATGCGATGCCGAGTAGCTCTATATTTGGTAGAATGAGCAAGCGCGATAAGGGTTTGGACTATAATCCCCACGTCGGTAATTATAGTGATGTATGTATGATAAAGTCTCCAACCTGCTTTGGAGACTTCATACATCTTTGAATTTATTCGCGGATGTATGCAGGTTTCGTCACAATATTCGATCGAAAAGCAACTGTTAAATAAACGAATGAAACGAACGAATTACTCATTGGTACCTACGAGCCGGCGGGATTTGACCCGACCGGTTATAGAGGTGTTTGATGGCGTGTGACAGAAGATGCAAGTACTAATCCTGCCCTGAAGGCTTTGGTCACTTATCTAGTACTCGTCATCCATTTTAGTTTATAACGATTGTCATCTTGGCTAAGTCCCCTCAGAGCTTCCCAAACTGTACGTAGTATAGCAGCGAGGCACGTCTTAATGATAGCAATTAAAAGTTGTCAGCATTGTTCGCCAGATCAAGGGCGCTAACTAACCGGGTGCTTCGTAAGTTCCGGATCAAGTTTAAGGCTTTGCGACGGGTCGTCTAAATTTTCGAAACTTTTGCATGAAACTAATTAATTACCTACTCATTTTATTATGCTAAGAAATAAAAGAAAAGTGAAAAAAGTCGCCTTAGGCGACACTAATTTGCTAGTCTGGGATACGCGCCTGATGCTCTGTCAACTGAGCAGTCGAGACTTATCCGTTGGCTGCGAATTTAGTCATTATATCCTTCGGGGTGCCCGAGGTCTTAGTTTTCCGCTTTTCCTTTAAAGCATTGTGGTTCTTAAGTGGCGACCAAGCACCAAGGCACCACACAAGGTGGACTGATGATCTGGTAGATGTCATAGAAATCTATTGGATGCGAGCAGAGCACGGCCGATCGATATGTCAATCTCTGAGGGAGGGACGATGATTGTGGTATAGGTAGCAGATGTTTCTGTTATAATAAAATGAATTTACTTTTCGTTACTCATTTTATTTTTCGCTGCTTTTAACATAATATTTGTTATCCGCGCTAACTTGAAATCATAAATTGGAGATTGCTCGTCTATTTATAAAACTTAGGCAGCCTCTGTATAATTTCATCTCTTTCTAAAAAAAATTATATAAGTAGTGAAGCGACGGATAGGGACAAACGATTATCTCGGTGTTTGAGATTTTTTTTGGAAATAGAATTAGAAAATTATTTATCGTCACATAAACACAAGAATACCTACATAATTAAAAATAAATACGAGCAAATATTCTTCTTAAATTTTAAACACTAAACAACACAGCTATGTGATGAAAGGACTGCACTCAGCGTTAGCTGTGGCAGGCTAGCAACCTCAGCGCTGGTTTTCAGTGCACCCCCATTACAAGTTTTGCATTATATTTCAATTCTCTACTAATCTGGTCAGAGAACATGTAAACAAAAAATAAAAATAAGTTAAGTAAACTAAAATAAGTAGGCACCTACATGCATGAAACACTTACGGCTAAATTTATTAGGCTAGGGCAAGACATGAATATTTATAAAAGGCCATTTGACACAGAGAAGTTTAAAAATATAAATAGTTAATATTATTTTTTACTGAGACATAAAGTATTGACCTTTATTGGAATTTCTTAACGTGAGAGTCGTAGGAATTGCCTTACATAGCCATTGCCATTTGCGCATAGAAAATTATCACGCAGAACGTACTAGATTAATTTTTAAAACCTTATTCAGTGGTGTTGATACTGTTCGGATACGACCTTGACCCCAGTCATTATATCTCCTACCCTGTCAGTACATAATATCATGACCATAACCCATCAACATTTAAAAATCTGAATTAATCTCTCGCCGAAAATACTTTTTTTGTTTAGTTTTAAAGTTTTGTTTGCGTAGGTACTCCAAAAAGCCGTATGCGAAGCTTCGTTACGCGTTACTCGTACGCCCAACAGTCCGAAACTTAGTTTGCCCGGTGCCCGGTAAAATACCCGAAGTCTCAACTATAGAACACACGATGCGCCAATGTGTGGCGAGCGTTTTGAAATTTAATTATTCGTAGGTACAGTCAACCAATTGGAATAGCCCACTCTAGAACCATGTGAAAATGACAAGCAGTAAGAGATTGCTTACAATCTGATTTAAAGCGTCACTACGACATAGTCCTGCCTAGGGTTTCAATAGCTTAGGGTTTCAATTGGTTGACTGGAATTTCCAATTTTGTGAATGCGTCACTAGCACGATATTCGAGTCCTTTTAGAGGATTTCCCGCAGGATTACAGTATTGGGGTTCTTCAAAAAAGGAGTGTATAGGTACAAGATTTTAATGTGTCGGCAAAGCCCATGTCACACTCCTGGAGTTGCACAGACCGCTTTTCATCAAGCGGGACATGAGTTTGTTTGCCACCGATGTGGTATATAAAAAAAGTATTGGTCTTATGATGGTCCTATAGTCACATAGCTTAAACCTTTTCCACGCCAAAGACTTTTTTATATATTGGGACCGCACGTTCAACGCCAAAGATCGATTAATTGGTCACAGACCACAGAGCATAAACCCATAAAGTTCAACTTTTAGTCAGTTTTGACACTTTGGTGACGTGGCGTCTGAAAGCGTTTGTATTTAACATGGCGTCAAAAATTTTAACAATCCTTTTCTCCGTTTTTGTGCGAGTGGTGATAGTGACTTTCCGGTTATTATAAGCATTGTAGATCCAAGAAACAGGTGATGTCACTGTTGATTTCCTCAATTAAGTGCTAGAGTAGCGTATCAGTCGCAATAGCCGCCGATATACCTATGTAAAAATTAAAATAAATAATTTTAATTTTTAATTTTTTTATTTTTTAATATACCTATGTTCGGGCAATCCGTAGGATTTTCATAGTGGGTATATCCACCGGGCATCCACCGTATAAATTTACCATACATTGATTGGCAGATACGGAGGATATGCTCGAATTAATTAGCAGTGTAAAGTAAGACTTACGCGCGCACGCTCTATCCATACTAATATTCTAAATAGGAAAGTGTTCGGAGCCACGAACTGACGTGATTTTTTAAGTGGAGATAGTTGAAAGGATGGAAAGTGACATAGGCTACTTTTTGTTTCTTTCTAACGCGAGCGAAGCCACGGGCAAAAGCTTGTTAGGCATAAATATATACTATAAATACAGTGTAACAGACTGCAATATAGCTGGCGAGCCACAGTAAGCTTAGCTGCCCACAAAAGACCCAGCGGCTGAATGTACTAGTAATACAAAGCTTCTAGCTTTGCCGCGGGCCGCGGCGATACCCGTATGTCCACAAGTAAAGCAGGTGAAATTGGATATACTTCAAAAGCAAGTATTTCAACCGGTACAACGGTTTTGTTGCTTGGTTTGAACGCAATTTGTGAAGAGAATAGTTTAAGCTGTTCTTATCGATTGCAAAGCACTCATCGATTATATTGTATGTAATATAGAGAGTATTAAAACGGCATGTTATTTGATTTTTAATAGAGGAAGAGTAAAAAGTTTGGTTTAGTAGAACATAGTTTAGACAATAAATCAAGCAATTTTTGATAGTTCAAAAGTTTTGTAACTAAGATTGATAGTGAAAGCAACACGTCAAATATTTTAACACTAAAAGTAATCGGTGACGATGTTGCAAGTAATAAAGGTACTCGCCCAACGCATTAGTATTGCAATACAGCGAGGAAACGCTGCCAGCGTCTACGGTACCATGCCGAGGGGGGAATATTTACTTTAACATTTATTTTATTTTAGTTTTATGTGTTTTTGTTGTTATTAAAATAAAGAATTTTATAAATGTACTTACCTATATACAATGAGATCTACGCCTACTAGGGGATTGAACTATTTATTATTTGCCATAATATTTAAAATTTTAAACGTCTCTGAAAAACAAGGAAATTTGATTTTACCTGTGTCAACTCTAGTTAGTCTCTAAATATAACAATGTAGTAAAATCAACGTCATAAAAGTTTTCAAAATATGCTGCTTGGACGCATCACAAAGAACTCATGATATGTGTGTATATAAACCAGTGTTCTGTAAATAATTAGGCATTAAAACACTCGTGTGAACCCACAATCGAGTTTCAATGCATTTTATTTATCTTTGGTCACATAAAATAATTCAATAATAAAATAAATAAATTCAACATATAAAATTCTATCAAAAGGATAATTAAGAGAGAACGGCCTTCCTTCTGATTGCTTTTAATTATAGTTACGTTTATGAACCATTTTGCATCGCATTATTTACGTTCACGTTTCGTCGAGTTCAGGGGTGCCAACTTAGGGGTTTTTCCCCTAGATTTAGGGGGTAAACAAGACGCGTGAGGTTTTTTTAGGGGTGAAATATTTCTAGGGGTAAATTTAGGGATATTTGATTTTCCCATTCCATGTATGTGTGACAGCGAAAAATGTGTTGAGAAGCGAAATTATTGCTGAAAATGAAATGATACTGCAGTCCATTCCACTCTCAGTTGCTCGAACTCACAAGTGTGCGATTGAAAAAGAAATATACGAACAGAACTCAAACGCTCCGATTTACGCTACAGGGATGTGTAAGAGAAGAGGCATTCTAACGGGGACGAAATTTTCTCCCAATCTATCAAATTGCATTTAGTAGTCCCGTCTGGACAGGCCATCATTCAACCTTTCTGACCAAAAATACTAAATCTGTGGCGTAAACGGTCGTGCGTTAATGACTTTATATTAGAGATACTGAATAATGTCGATACTTAATGTTGAATAAAGAAATTTTATTTAATACTCATTAATTTTTTTATTTAGGGGGTTTTCCGAAAAATCACTACAGTTTTAGGGGATTTCAATTTGTGCTTTAGTGGTAAATAAAAAATTGAGTTGGCAACCCTGGTCGAGTTCGTATCTCAGAATCACTTAATTTAAAATTGTTAATTCTCTTGATCTTGCATTTTGTTATGAAAATGTTTTCATTATTTTAAGGATTCATTATCTTGAGTAAGGGGCTTTATTAAAACACGATATTAAAAGCTTTTAATTTTTTGCCGTGCCTCATTCTCTTTGGAAACACTTCAAAAAGCGGTGTCTGACACAAAAACCAATAGGATTACTTACGCTGAGCGTCGACACATACTTAAATGAAGTGATTCGATTGGTTCTCAACAAACATATCCTCGAATGCATTTCCTCACATCTTTAACTTGAACGTTACACTGAATAGGATTCGCACTGAACTCCGGTGTGTGAGTAGGACCACACTCAGCAGGGGTATAGCGCTAGCCCGCTTGCACACTGTGCGAATCGCATTCAGTCTGACATCCGTTTGAAACCGCAGCTTTCAACTGTTTTGAAAATTGATGGAAACATTAATTTATATGCACAAACAAACAGCTCACTCTGAATGCAAAAACCGACTACATTCAGTCGGAGAAAACGAGTTAGCGGCGGAACAAAAAGGTTCTAAACTACCGCATTAGCTTAGAATACCAAGTTTTAACTCCTATGGTTAGGTATTCAGCGACTTTGCTGAAGGCTAATTGAAATTCAAATATCTAAACATGTTCTCTTTGACAATAGAGGCATGTTCAGATATTTATGAGTACCTCGGCAGCTCCGATTGAATCTGATGGCGATTTTTAATTCAGAGCCAAAAACATCACTTCACTGACTTCCGTTACAAGAGGAAAACAGGAATTTAGACAGCTATACATATTTTAAAGCTGTTGAGTTATTCACCCAGTTTTTTCCGTTAACTTTAAGGGGAGATTCCTCAGGTGAACTTAATTTATGTAGGAAACTAAGGCCTTAACAGCTATTGTGATATTCAATCAATAAATTTATTAACTGAACCAGTGTATAGGGTCACTTAACAATCTACTAATAAGCAGTATCTTGGCATGTGCTGTCATGTCTAATAGGTGTTTCAGCTTCGTCATACTTTCGTGTAACCCTAAAGGACATAGTACAATGTAATTTATGTAATATTAATTTATTTTGTATGAAAAACGAAAAGGTTTTTTTCTTATTTGACAAAAAGCGATATATTGCAGCTTCTACTAACGTACAATGTTTGTACAACGTACGACATGTTGCTATGTCAAATTTAACGATGGTTTAGGTATATATTATTATATGGTAGATATTCAAACCAAATTACAGCTTTCTAGTACTAACGGTCTCTGAGCTAAGCCGCAGACAGACGGGCGGACAGCCGGACGGACAGACCTGGCGAAACTATTACGGTTCCTAGTTGACTATGGAACCCTAAAAGTTAACGTTTTTAAAATTGCTGTAAAATTTTAAGACAAGTTGAAAAACGACGTATAGGATCTAGTGTTATTAAACTGCGGTTTTCTGTAAGGTGGAGATGGACTCTGCTCCAGATTTGAGCGAGACGACATTCATTGTGCTGTGCCCTACCACACTGAACGATATGCATCCGCCCATACCTTTCTCAATAAATAAATCTCTCATATTAAATAATATTTAAAACGGGTCACTCACGTAATTTAGTCGATTAAATCGACTAAATTACGTGAGTGACCCGTTTTAAATATTATTTAATATGTTCGAGTCTCACGAGAGTTTTATAGTTAACATAAATCTCTCTATACTTTTTCTTACAAAAGAATCTTTGTTACAGCAACGTCGCTAGTGACGTACGCCGGGGAGCGGTACGACTTCATCCTGGAGGCCAACAACGAGATAGACAACTACTGGATACGGTTCCGAGGTCTCATGGACTGCGATGAAGTGTAAGTACCTAATCATCAGAGATCAGAAACTCAGATGCTTTTATACACGCGTAACTTTTTTTTTGTATTTGACAGCTAATTACGGGTTAGTTGGCCTAGCCTGGTTGGCGCAGGTTAGGAAGTATTTAATATTTAAACAATTCGATGTGCCCAGAATTATGATTTTATTCAATATTCATATCCACTCTTCATATCGTCTTGAACCTGCACACCAACTTGCACGAAAGAGCTCACGCAACTTCCATAGCTGGAAAGTACAAGAAATGTGAATCAAATGTTAGAATTAAAGTTAAACAATGCATAATTGAAAGTTAACAACAGAATCATGGCATATGCAGTTAATCCTTAGAACGGCAACGCTATTTTGATCCTGCGACGGAAAGAGAGAGGTGATATAAGTTTCACGTACTTATATATGTTTATGTGTGTCTATGTGACATCGTAGCTACTTTTCAGCTCAATGAGGATTACCGTCAATTCACCGCTAGGGGCCCTAGTGGGACGTGGTCTGGTAGGAAACTTTCAAATGACAGTTTGTCAATTCTTTCATATGGATTGGTGCTGGACGCGCCGCATCCACGGCCGAAGACCTCAAACGTCGCAAATATGCTGCTCTTGGGAGCGGCTACATATTCGAGGCGTTTGGAGTTGAAATTCTGGGGCCGTGGGGATCTGGTGCGCACAAAATCTATAAAGATTTAGCGTCTCGCCTCATTGAAGAGACAGGTGACCAGAGGGCTGGCCAGTATTTCGCGCAACGTATAAGCATTGCCATTCAATGTGGCAATGCAGCCAGCCTTCTGGGCACGCTGCCCACTGGCAACGATTTAGGGGGCATTTTTTATTTATAGGTTTATTTTATTTTATTTTAAGTTTGTGTTTTAATGTTTCGTAGAATATTTTTTTGAGTCTGTAATGTACCTACCGAAATATATTTCATATGGATTTAAACTTTCGTGAGTCATACTGACATTAAATGGCAACGGTTAACACTCCCGTATTTTTATCACAATAGGCGCGAAATTTTTCGACTGCATCGGGCAGTCATCGTCGGACAGACAGAGTGGTGTTGTTAAGTGATGCCCGATCCGCGAAGGTGACAACACCACTCTGTCTATCCGACGATGATATGATTGGGTGACGATGGTGAGTGTTAACCTTGGCAATTTAATGTCTTTCATATGGACTCAAGAGTCTCAAGACCCATGCTTATGTGTCGCCGCCTGGCGAACGCCAGAGCGGTAGCCTTAAAACTAGCCACGAGATCTCTGATGATATTGAAAGTCAGTCGCCCTAATTTTGGTTGTGTTGAATTGTATTAGGCTTTATTCTGGTTACTTTATTTACTTATAGGAACTTGATACTTTTTAAATTGCTCGTAATGTACCCGAGTATATTTCAAATCAAGCACTACGTTTTTGACCTGTAAGGAAAAATAATTAAGACATAGCCAAAACACATGATGAGGTATCTGAAGACATGAAGAATAGAGCGAAATAAAGGAGGAAATCTCGGAATACCGACCTTTAATATTTTGGGACTAATAAGTCCCTATGAGCGTAATCTGCCGTCCTATCTCTAAAACCTAACTAACCCACAAATGATAGTTTTGAGATATCGGCAAAATATGTTCAAATCCAAATCTCTAGAAAGTATGTGCATTTATTCCAGATCTCTTTTTTGCAAAAATTCAAACTATATTTATACTAACTTACTTTGAAAACCATTTTGTCAAATAATAATCTCGTATATTTAAAAAACTTGTTTTTTTGTTTTAGTGTTGCAAATAAATACTAAAATATCCAAGATAGTACTTCTAAAACACCGTTAAGTATACCATAGCCGTTCTTTAGAGTTTGATTGCACGTCAAAAATAGCTAAATAATGGCCAAGTCACTTAACGAGTTTATAGTACTTATTGTAATTGTGCGTTGTGTGGTTACCAAAACATAACTAAATAACCGCAAAGTTACTTAACAATTTTATAGTATCCATGGAACAAAAAAATATGATAGTAGCCGTTTTTTAGCTATGCAATGACTTCAAATATTCAAGTAATGCGTATACATTACTAGTCTATAAGCCCGTTACATCCCGAACCAGCGATGTTAACGTGGTTTAAGTATTGTATTTATTTGCAAAAAGGATTCATCTTTTTAACAAATAACCGTTAACCTGCAATAATAGTATCAAGGTATTTAGAATGTTTTTAAGATATTATGCGAGTAAAACACATATGAATCATATATTTATTTATTGGCATGCCAAATATAAGTTTATAAAAAACTTACAAATCAATATTCGATTTTAAGCTAACATGGTCGTTTGCATTATAACTAATATAAAAACGGGATAATTATCATGTATGTTTGTTTTATTGAGCACCCGATATTGCACAAATCGAAAAGAGACTGTTTCGGTAAGAAATGCACGGGTTGATATTGTAAGTGTGAGTGTCGTGAACGTGATCGAGTTTCAAGTTAGAAAGCGGACGGTAGTAGTGCCAGTGACAACACACAAAATAAGCGAACCCGTAAGAGGGCAGATCGCTATGGCGTGGGGGTAGATCTTAACTAAAGACTCGCAGCTCGTCAGTTTACTCCATGAATAAACTGACGCTTGCAACAGTGTCGAAATATCGGATGCTGAATGAAACAAAAATACATGGTAGGTAATTATCCCATTTTAGACATTATATTAGTTACTAACAAGTCAGTCCTTCGACTTCCACTTTTTATGACTATTTTATAATTTCGTCTTTGATCCCTAATTATTTTAAGTAATTATTATGAACATAACTAGAATAATAAGATATTTCTTACAATCTAAAATACTTTTGGTAAGTACCTACAAATGAACTAAATGCTTATATTTTTATTACAACCTTATATAGCCTGACCAGAAGCATTGGGCATTTGGTTTTCAGCAGAGTCGTCACTATGCGAAGATAGAGTTTTGCCCTGATCAGAAGCATTGGGCGGTTGGTTTTCAGCAGAGTCAGCGCTATGCGAAGTTAGAATTTTGCCTTATCAGAAGCATTCAGCGGTTAGTTTTCAGCAGAGTCAGCGCTATTCGAGTATAGAATATTATCCTGACCAGAAGCATTAGGGGCTTGGATTTCATCAGAGTTGGCGCTATGCGAACGTAGAATATTACCCTGGCCAGAAATATTGGGCGTTTGGTTTTCAGCAGAATCGGCGCTATGCGATAAAGATACAATATTGTCTTGACCAGAAGCTATTTCGCATCCTGTAACGACGGTTGGTGGAGTATTACTTAAAATGTTATTAGTTGATAGTACGTCTGTAGATCTGTCTTCTGTTTTTGGATTTAAAACTTCTGAATCTAAAAAGTTTATATGGTCCTGCCAAAACCATATTTTTTGTTTCTATCCATTTTGTGTTTTTTACAGGCTATACAATTTTGTTTGTCCGAATCATCCGAAGTTGAGATACATTCGACGTACGATTGAAAGCATAATCGCTTAGCGGGACTGTTTAGTCAATTTGTATCTATCAACTTGTATCCAATGTTGATGAGATTCTGTCATAGTAGCACGTCCGAAAATCGTAATATGTTCATCAGGTTCGAAAAAGAACTCAAAATACTTTGATGTGGGTAGATTCGGTAAAGATTTGTTTAATTTACTGTTTGTCCGATGCTGCATGGGCTTCTTGCTGTGTATCAAGAACCGACATACCTTCATGCAATTGAGAGTTTCTTCTTTTATGCTGTGTAAAGGCGGTAGACTAATTTGAGCTAGTTCTTCGTTTTTCTGCCAGATTTCTATCATAGTCTGTATTCTCGTAAAACACCTGGAAGAAATAACAATCATTATTTATTGTTTGTAAATGTATTCCTTTCTAAGAATATATACGATATTATACCTATTTAAGAACATATATATAAGTATACAGGATGTAATCATTAAATGTTTACTTACATAAAATAAATATATAAATACAAAATCTACTATCAAATTTTAGGAACTATCAAAAGTACATCACAAAAGTACAACATTTTAAAATAAATCTAGAATGTTTCCATATTTAATTTAAATGCTTCTGTAACATTTTGACAACTACACCTAAATTATATAAAACAACGATAAAAAAATACTGATCAGATGACATGAGTACTTAGTTAATACACAACAATTGATTTAAAAAAAAATGTATGTTATGAGAGAAAGTGAGAATACCCATAAAAATAAGATATACACCGTTTTTACTGACTGTGTTTTCACTTTGTTTTTTTTTTTTATACACATCAATAATACACATCTTTTTAAAAATACTCAAACTAAACCTAAATGTAGCAGGCAGAAAACATCAATAGAAAGAAGTACTCAACACTTACCTTTGGTTACCGGACATGTTTTTAACGAAAAGTTTGCAGGCATCACTCACTAAAACAGCACGCAACCTTATGCGCACGCCTCGCACGGCCGACTGACTCCATTATGTAATAAAATAAGAGGGGATATGTTTCACACTTAGTGGGATTTTAGCGTAGTATTGCCAGTTGACCGTATTTAAGTGTTGTATTATTATATTTTTGTACAAACATATTCACCGTTAAGCGCGTTAACTAAGCTTTTGCGTTGTATTTGTTACAGGGATTATACTACAAGTCTTTCAAATACACGGTTAAATGTTTTTAGCCATGTTAAAGCGTAGGAACTGTGTTTTAGTGTAGCATATGAAAAAAAAGAGATTGCGAAATAAAACGTAATAATAGGGTTAAATGGCATAAATGGGAATTTATAAAGTTTTTGTCAAGTAACGATGTTTTAGGTATGTATCGTATAAAAGATTTATCAACATAAACAACAATTAAGCGTTTTTACATTGCTTATAGTTGAGTAATATGGGTTAACGATTTTATAGTTTTGAGAAGTATTACAATATTGTGCACTTAACGTGTAAAGTCGAGTCTGTATCTCGGTAACTACAAGTGATAAAAATATAATTCCAAGACCAGTCGATGGGGATTTGTTTTCTCTTTTAGAATCTTCGTCCAAATGAAAACTGCTAATATGCAGCTTAGAGCGGTTTTAGCGATAGGACGGCAGAATAACGCTCATACAATTTAAAGTGTCATACTGACATTAAAATTAGAACAACGGTTAAAACGTAATTTTATCACAATTGGCGTGACATGTTTTGATTGCATTTGGCAATCATCATCAGAGTGAGCCTTGCCACGTCCGCAGCGCAGTCAACACTGACAGCGCTCGGCGCACGTACTGCTCCCCGGTGCAAATCGGGACGTACAAGCTGGGACAAGCACCGCGCTACTTTCTACTCTTTAATACTTCTACCATCTCCATGTTCCGGGTGATGGAGTTCAGAGGTAGTCCTCTGAATTTCTTTGGTTCCAGGTATCCCGCACCAAAGTCCTACATTCTATTTCTGGTGAGAGCGTGACATTCACACATTACGTGCATCTTTGTATCTTTCTCTTCCTCACGCATCCTACTATCAGTGTGAGAGAGACATACTATGCTACTGAAACCAGAGGTCTCCCCAACTCTTTCAGTTTATTGTTGAAGCAATCCACTCTGCACTCGTTGACGAACGTCAAGTCGTTGTCCGTGCACACTGGGACGTATACGCTGGGACACGATGAGCAGTTCATCTGGCTCAGGATCGGGAAGTCGTCAACTACCGATGCTGAGAGGGATATTAGGGAAAGTATGCAGACGCCTGGAAAAAAAAGCATATTTAGTGACTGCTTAAGAGGTCTAGTTGAGATGACATTTAATTTGATGAGATGATGTCAGAAGACACGTCTTACTAATATTCTAACTCACAGTTAGAATCCTGCCGTTTATATACTTAATGTCATTTGTTAGTCGATCATCAACCACATTAAAAGAATTTCAAAATTGATAACTACTAGAGTGAGAAGCACTTGTTTTATTTTTTTGTTGGTTAAAAAAGTTGCGGACTGAGTGTAAGCCCCAAACAATACTGGCTACATGTATTGCCGCTTTGCAGGAATCAATACAATGCACCAAATATAAAAGGCAAGCATTTGTAACGAGTAGAGGAATTTCAAATATGGAGCATCCATAGTTAAAGTAAAGCCTGAAATTCATGAACAGGCCAGGGCACAAGGTGTTTAAAAGACCAACACGACCTGAGGCAAATTTACAATTAGATCATCTTTACTTAGATTATTTTTTAACATTATCTTTACTTAAACAGCTGGGCAATAACTTTTTAAAATATTAATGTTAATTTTGAAAATGGATTTTTTCATCCTTGAAGTTTTCTACTTGTTCTTTTGTACGAGGAAATAAGGTGTCGGATTAAAGGATGACTCACACTAGAACGGGACGGGACGGGGCGTCACGTGACATCCGAGGGCTCCGAGCTATCACGTGTTCCTTTCTATAGAAATTGACAGATTTTCCCGTCCCGCCCCGTCCCGTCCCGTGCTAGTGTGAGTGATCCTTAAGTTGACATTTTTTCCAACTTCAGCTTTTGTAAAATTGTAAGTATATAAAATTGTATAATAAATTGATTGTGCACTTAGTAAAACCATAATTAACGTATTTGACAAGTTTTTGAGATTAAAGATAAATCGATTATGCCACGGAGTCATTAAATGCTACTTATTCAAAATCAATGTTACTTACCCACAGCAATCATTTTTACCGGTTGTGTTGGATGCTTTTAGCGCACTGATTGTGTTTTAACACCAGCTTTCAGAGGCTTCATTCTCCGGAGAAATTTTTAAACATCGCATACAAATTTAACGCATTCGCAAGGTCTTTTATTATTATGATGAAGGACTCGATATTACTCGATATTATTTAAATTGATTTTATGTATATTGCATTTGTATGTATTTTAATAAATGAATATTATATTTTAAAAAAGGGCGCTCCTATTTTGAAGAATTAAGGAAGATCTAAGTCAGCCACTCTGAGACCGGTTAAAACTCAGCATAAAAAAAAAAACCGGCCAAGTGCGAGTCAGACTCGCCCACCGAAGGTTCCGCAAAGTCCCCCCCCCCCCTTTAAGACTTTAGGTACTTAGTATCTTTAAGTGGCGTGTAAGTTGTAACTCTCAGTTTAAATAAATAAATGAATATAGGACATTTTTACACAAATTGACTAAGTCCCGTCGTAAGCTCAAGAAGGCTTGTGTTACGGGTACTCAGACAACGATATATATAATATACAAATACATAAATACATACAAAACATTCATGACTCAGGAGCAAATATCTCTGTGTTCATCACACAAATAAATGCCCTTACCGGGATTCGAACCCAAGACCATCGGCTTAGCAGGCAGGGTCACTACCAACTACGCCAACCGGTCGTCAAAGTATGCGGCAATTACACGATTTTCGGAATTTTCCTGTACTTGTGCTACAAACTTTTGCTTTTTAACAAATTTCGTGATTCTAGGTCAACGGGAAGTACCCTATACATTTTGATTCCCATTGCAATTGTATAGGAAATGCGACATAAACGGCCGTATCTTTTGATTGCGTAGACGTATAGGTTTCATTATTTTACAGCTTTACGGGACCGCAGACCTGTGTATGTGGTATCAATTTCAGTTCCCGAGATAAAGGGTCTAGACAGATAGACGGACGGACGAACAACAAAGTGATCCTAGCAAAAAAGTGTTTATGTGGGTTTTTTTTATATGCAGGGTTTTTGTAGCTTTAAATGATGCCCTCTTAACCGAGTGTAAGTGTCTCTTTAAAGTAACGATCGAAGTCTTGCAGATCATAGTGTCCATTTAGAACTTTGTATACTTCAATAAGTCTCCTCATTCTCTTCGTTCTTAAAGTAAAGTCAATTTCAGTGCTTCCAGTCTACTTTCCTATGGTAGTCTCGTAATCTGCCTTGGTATTTACTTTCATGTTTTGAAGCTAAAACTAGTTGTAGTTGTTTCTGAATATAGTCGCAGGACATTAGCCGCGATACGGCTATCAGGGTAATTGCTGGAACGGACTGATTGGATTTAGTCGCGGTTGTTAATGCTCACTGGAAATGACCGAAATCTGTAAACAAATATGTTTATCCAGATGTTTCCTTTGAGTAGGAAATTACTGAGAATAGGGACTGGGAATCAAACTTTGTAGTCTCACCAGTTATTTTTTTTTCTACTCCAGCACTTATTTTTGTTAATTAAACTCAATCTCAAACTCAAAGGCATTTAATGAAATAGGCCAAAATTCAGTACGTTAGAATTATTAAAAAATAAAATTGAAATTGAAACATAACAATAAAATAAAATAAAAACCGTAAAAAAACAAATTAAATAACTGACAGCGATATTAAAAAGTATACATTATAGCGTTGTCTGTGGTATTCCATATGAACATCATAAAGCGATGCTCTTATGGATTTTCATACAATATTATGAACACCTTTTTTTTATAGTTGGCATACGTCTTCTACATTCAGGTCTGGTCTGACCCACAGACTGTCGTAGAAAAACTACGTTTCGTTTTGTAACGGCGACCCTCGAGTTTTAAGAACCCTTATTATATCACTGTTGCATAAACTATAAGGACTATAACTATAAGGACGCGACTATTGTACAAAACATAATTTAGTCGTGCTTGTTAATTCCGCTGGCTGGAAATTATCGACAACCGTAAACAAACCTCTTTATCCAGATGTTTCCTTTAAGTAGGAAATTGCCAACAGCATATTTATGTCGTTATCAGGCTGAGTGTACCACATTGTCTCATTCCGATACGGTTCATATCCCAATGATATGTTTGAAAACGTCACATAGCTGTTATCAAACTTTAGTCTCGCCGTTTTGGCATTTCAAGACAATCTTACACAAATTGTTCTAGCCCCAAACCTGAAACCGTTTAACCAATCGTACTGTCATTGTCTACGGATTTTAGCTTAAACGTATGGCTATTCGTACGTAACGTACAAGTAGGTATGTCAGATAAACGTCAGTTTATACAATGAACATGATCATTGCTCATATCATCGACCGTAGGTTCAACTAGGGTAAGGGGCATGAAAATCTCTGTCGCTTTTGGGAGAGGAGGAGAGGGGAACACCTGTCCATCGCCAGTCTGGTTCCTTAAATGGTATTAGCCTCAAACCAATAACTAAATAGATATAAAACTCATTGTATATTCCAGCCCACTTTAGGCCAGCATGGGAATATTACTTGCCTCTCCTTCATACTTGAGAGGAGGACTGTGCCCAGCAGCTAGAGGCTGAAGTGTTGATAGCAAAATACATAGGCATAAGGAGATATTCAGTTATCCTTAATTGTCTAACCAAAATAGGTACGTGTCGGTAATTCGGTATTGAACCCTTAAGTCTAAGACTTTGCCTCCTTATGTGTGTTCTATCGCCTATACAATGGGTTGTGTGCTGAAGAATTGTTTGACATGATGCCAACGTCCACTTTTCACCATCACACCGCTCGCCATCGACAGGGCGCTTTCAGAGGAATTTCCTCCCGCGGACGCTCCGGCTGTGGAATGAGTTCCCTGCCGAGGTTTTCCCCAAAGATTACTGTATGGGGCTCTTCAAAAAAGGAGTGTACAAGATTTGAATGGGTCGGCAACGCGCATGACCCCCTGGAGTTGCAGGCGTCTATAGGCTACGGTGACCGCTTTCCCTCAGGCGGGCCGTATGCTTGATTGCCACCGTCGTCGTATTAAAAAAAAAATGTGTAAGCGGTATGAACCATGAAGCTGACTTTTATATTATAACCGCACTATTTCAACACCAGTGATCATAAAGTTTTAGAACGAGAAAATCACGACTCCCGACAATCGCAATTAACCACAGTTAGTTCAGAGTCGAGGGGAAGAACTATTAATTACGCTGTCTTATAGTCTTTTGTGGAGCGAGCACCATTTCAAGCTGGAGATTCAATGGCGGACTAATGATGGGCACGGACATGATTGAAGAACGGAATTTAATGGCAGTAGTTCACTTGTTAAACGAACAACTTGTTGTATTTTTTTATTCGAATTAAAATAGTGATTTATATTGCACAAAATTGTTACATAGTTACATTATTATTGTAATGTTTTGTGAAGCGAATGCGAATGATATACTCCGTAGAATGAGGTACTAATTCGGTAGACGAAGAAGCTTGAATGCGATGTAATATTTTTTGCATTTTTTACTTAAACTATAATATCAACTATACGAGTAATATACTTAAGAAATAATTGCACAATTACATTAATGTTTTATTATTACATATTACATTAATATCACATTTTCCAGTTATACTTTGAAATGAGGTAATGTTAGGCTACCCTATAACGAATAGAAGGGGTTATGCGCTTTGATTCAAAAGGTATTAGAAACTTTTGATGAAATATACATTGGTTTCAAAGTTTATTGAAACATTTACTCTTTAAATTTCAGTATTATTGGATTAATTAGGCTTGCTAAGGCACTTGAACTTCAACTTTCAGGAGTTTCATTCAGAGTAGGCAATATGTACTACATTATTAGATGAAACAGTATATAAAGACTAAACGACAGCACTGAAAAAAAATCGGGAACCCTGAAATTGGCAACATTATACATATTCCTAAAGGTTGTCAAGCTCTAATAAGAAAAAATGTTTCGAAATTCATCTTCTATTGGAGGAAACAATTACTAATTGATGCTAGTTAGGTCATTAACTGAATTCCAAGAAAGGAGAAGGTTTTCAATTTGTCGGAATCTTTTTCTATTAATTATGTTTGGCGATTTACGTTTCAAAGTCTAATCTAAATTCTGAAATAAACACTTAATAAGTTGATATTTTCTTCGGTTACCACGATTACTACTATAAAGGACTCGAAACGTCGGAATATAGTAAATATACCTACGCAATTTAATAACTTTTAGTATTAAATAGTTTTATCGTATTATTTAATTTAAGAGTGGTCAAAACTTGTCCCCAGATTTACCAAAGCGAAGCAGGTAGCAGTTCTGCACTACGAAGGGGCTATGGAATCCGAGCCCCCTGGTGACCCCACGTGGGAGGAGCTTCATAACGAAGGATTGGTAAGTATAACAGATTATTCAGTTAAGCATATGCAGTAAAACAATGACGAGTCATCGAGTTTGAGCCCAATAGAAACCTCATATTCGAGAAGCTGCGTAACGATTGGTAAGAACTATCATAGATTAATCTATGCTTAGCAGGTTCCAGTAAAATCATAACGAGCCACCAAGCACAACGAAGATACACAAGCGACAACGAAGTATTGGTGGGTTACCTCGGTTCTATAGTGAGATGACCCGTGGGTTAATTCAATAAAGACACCACGTAAGAACATATTTTATTACGAAGGATTGGTGAAAACTATCGTAGATTCTACATTATACATTACAAAAGGGTTATAGATTTCGAGCCTACTGGGACGTGGAAGAAGCTATATAATGATTTGATTTTAGGGACGGAAAACTTATATTAGGAATATCCGTAGCTCATAAGAAAAAAACTTAAAGGATCACTGTGTTGACCGTCTGTCTGTCTGTCAAGACCATACATTTGCAAAGGGAATCAAAATGTACCTATATGGTACTTCCTTGACCTAGAATCACGAATTTTGCCAAAAAGCAAGAGCTTGTAGCACAAGTACAGAAAAAAATCGGAATACTATAATTGCCGCGCACTCAGAGTTCCGTGCCACCAGTTGTTAAGACCCTTTATCTTGGGAACGGATAAAGGTTAGACGCACGAACTGGATTGACGATAAAGCTTGTATAGGTTTGGGACGAGCATTTATCCGGTTCTTTTCTTCATGGTGCTTTCCTGTCCGATATAAGATCAAAACTAGAACAAATTTTGTTCTTCGAACATGGTTACGCCATGGAATCAAAGAGCCGTGGTATCATCGCCGTAACACGGGTTGGCTGCTCGCCAGCCAGATAATCCGCATGGAGATTAAATAATATCCCGTTATGTCTTGCACGTGGATGCTGATAGGGGATTTTGGATTAACATCTGTATTGTATTATAATATGTGAACATAGAACATAGAAATATAATAGAGCAGATGATGTCAAACATCAGATATATAAAAATGTGTTCCGCTTTTAGAGTTACACCCAGTCAAATATTCAAAATACGCTTATATAATTGATGCTAATGAATACAACGAAAAATCGTACTTAAATATAAAAATATTACAGTGTGTTTTGAGTGGTTAAAACGAGTTTGGCAATAATAAAACGCCATAATTGAGTGTACTCCTCATTTGAAATGTAAATTACCTTTGTAACGAAAAATGTGTAAAAATCGTGATATTTTATATCAGTGCTATATTTGAAAGTTATGCGATGAAAATGAGAACATTAGTTCCTCACCAAGTCTTGTAAATCATCAATTTTAACGGCCTCCTAGCCTAGTTGGTAGTGACCCTGCGTACTAAGCAGGAGGTCCCGGGTTCGAATCCTGGTCAGGGCATTTATTTGTGTGTTTATCACGAATATTTGTTCCTGAGTTATGGATGTTTTCTATGTATTTAAGTATTTATATGTATCTGTCTATTATATATATCGCCGCTTAGTACCCACAACACAAGCCTTATTGAGCTTACCGTGGGATTAGGTCGATTTGTGTAAGATTGTCCCATAATATTTAATAATAATTAATTATACAGCTCCTCCCATCCAGTTCTTCAGAATGCTCAGCAAATCATATGCTTCAAATATGTTTCCTTAGTTTTAGGTATAATATTTAATGATGGGAATCTTTCGGTTCACTATCTGTAGCGTCTGGAAAGCATAGTGGCAATCCATTGGACAAAGACCATAGATCACCTCAACCACTAGACGGAGCTTAGGTACATATAAGATAACTCGAATTTACCACCGATATGCAGTCCTGTACTTATTTAGTATGGCAGCGCGACCGCTTATTTCAGCATCTATGTTCACGACCTGAACTCGTGTAATTTAAAAATATATACAATTAATGTGTTTTACGGGTGAATCTGGAATATTATAGTACACAATGGTGTACGGTGGTAATAGATTGTGCTGATAAAATCGCAGAGTTTTCCAAGTCAAATAGTGTCTGACCTCGATGACCTCGTCGTTCTGGTTGTAAACGCTTTATAATGCTGTGTTTGTGTAGTCTGTGACAAAGGAAGGAAAAGAGGGGTATTATAAATTTGACGTGTGTATCTGTGTATCAATGTATCTAGTATGGATATCGCTCCCAGATGACCCGATTTTAGTTTAATGTTAGACGTTCATGGTACCAAGCGTACCAACAAACGAATAGAATGTATTATTAAGTTCCATTCGCTAAAATGATGCGCGAAAATTGAGAAAGTTTAAATTCGTATGTGATTTTATAGTTCAGTGGTTAGGGTGAAGTGTGGCGTGACAAAAATACATTATGCAATGTATGTCGCAGCTGCGCCCGGGTTCTATTGAGGATTATTTCCTGCAAACTTGCCGCAATCCCATTGGTTCTTTTCTAACGTTCTCTTTTTGAACTTTTCCCTAGATTGTCAACGGTTAAACTTTTTACTGTTAGTGTAATTAGTTTGGAAACTTTTAAACAGGTGAGAATATTCATCGATTTTTTGTAATCGGAAAAAGTTGTTAGACGTTATTTGAATATTTATATCTTTGTTTCTAGACCAGGTTTTAGTTTGTCTTGCACATTTACTAAAGTTTTCTCTATACCTAACCTTATTGTAAATATCGCATAGCGCAGAACAGAAAATAATCAATTCTCTAAAGCATTACATGTTCTCTTTCTGACTTGTATACAATTATTCCTCGAAGCAGTCCCACTATAATTATTCTTATTTGCTACTGAAGTTGCCGCGTCAACCAGTTGTAATGTGATCTATTGTGGCTGCCCTTTATAAATTATTACTGATTTGTCAAAGAAAGTTCCAGAGTCTTTGGGCTGTAATAAGTAGGCACGAACTGCAACCCTATGAGGTACACACAAGTATCTCATATGGTTCCAGTTCATGCCTACCTAGGTGGATACTTTATTAATGCATTAGTGGTCCGATGGAGCAGAGGATGTGCATTGCAGTTTCCTCTGCTTCCTGGCAGAACCTGCATGCTGCATCTTGTTTTTTACTCATCAGAAACATACGTTTGTTCAACTTGCAGTGCCCAGTCAGAATTTAGATTTTGAGCTCTTTAGTATTTTTGTTGTTGAGCATGTGTTAGAGCTTTTGAGTGCATTTCCTTTGATGGATTACCACTTTGCGATTGCCCTCATCTTTTCTAGATTGTTTAGCAGATTATATGCCTACCGTTTTCTGAGTCCGGGCCATCGAGGGGTGTGTCCGCGCCCTTTCTGGCAAGTTAATCACCTGCTTCGTTTCCATCAATGTTGGACTGTACTGGCACCCAACTTAGTGTAACTTTGTTGGTGTTAGCCAGGGAAACCTGATAACATAATAATAACTATAAAACAAAATTCGACGTTTTCTATCTTTCAGTGATGTAGTGTGGTCCAATGGTATTTATCGGTTTTATCTTTTTAATTTATGTCAACTCGTAAAGGCTAACTACCGAATCTTTTTTAAATGAAGATCGCAGACGAAGAAAAAAGACTAACAATGAATATCCCCATACAAAGTTATGGATTTAACTCTCCTTTAAAATATGCCCATTGCATGCATGTTGAGTTTATCTTAATAGCATCGCCAGAGCCATTGCATTTTCATAAACTTTATTGCGAGATTGAAGCAAGATTACGTTTAAACCTCGTTATGCCCGACACTCTAAATAAATATACACTCTATTTAAGCTTCAAAAGACACCCATATGCATCACTACATAGTATAAAACAAAGTCGCTCCCCGTGTCTCTGTGAGCACCTAACTCTTTTTTCAAATATCTTGGTTTGGTTTGGTATGGTATGCTTTAAATTCGGTACATTCATACTAATATGCAGTTGTTACTCGAGCAGATTTTGGTTGTATATCAAGAAAATCCATTACTGTTTACAAAACCCTTACGATTTGGCTTTGAAATTCCCAAAACAATCAAACTCCGATACGACCTTCAAACCTTCAAGAAAAGAACGTACTCCTTAAACCTTAAAGGCCGGCAACGCACTTGCGACACCTCTGGTGTTGCGGGTGTCCATGGACGACGTTAATCGCTTACCATCAGGCGATTCGTTTGCTCGTTTGCCCCCTATAGCATAAAAAAAAAACTCGGAAACTGAAAAATGAAATCAGAAATAAATATAAACGAGCAAATACAAACAAGATAAAATACAAACAAGTAAATGAATAGATCTAACTTTTTCTATCTACCCACGCGTTTAAAGTGACTCCGCTGGGTAGGCGAACATTTCTAGCAAGATCGCCGTTGACACTTTTCTGATTCATCAGTCGAGCCGAGACCAAGACACATGAAACGTCGTGTCGAAACGTCGGTATATTAAGGTAAATTAACTGCATTAGCGATAGACCCGTTCTGTTTTATAATAATGTGTACAAAACGCCAAAATTTAAAGTGTTATATAAACGAGCAATCCCATTAGGCAAATTGCCTTCATTACGGACAATTCGCAATATGCACACGATCTCAATTCACTCTAAAATGATTGCTATACTAAAACCAATCCGATTCGTTATTATTATAATGAAAGATATCGTTAAAAATACGCGAGTATTATCTGTACTTAATTTTATTATAATGTTAATATATCTCACGATAGTTTAGATACTGTACTAATGATTGTTACTGCGAAACAAGTCTCTTAAGCAATATTAGTTCTAGATAATTTAAAGAATGTATTCAATGCTAGATTAGGTATTAGGGGTTTACATTACGCGGTTCCCTGGCGTTTGAAATGTGCATCATCTAGTGGCCTTTTTTAGGGCTCCGTACCAAAATGGTAAACAAGGAACTCAGACTGTCAGTCTGTCACATTACGTAAGCACCAACGTTTTCGGAAAACGTTACCCAAATGTGTTATTCATCATCAAATAAATCTTTCAAAATCAAGAAAAATATTATAAACATCAGTTCGAAATGATCAAAACTTAAAAAGTTATGTAATGTTCTATTCAGTGAAATAGTATATTGCTTCTCCTGTAAAACCGTGATTTGGTGGTTACAGTAATTCATATTACAACTGACGATATAATCTCTTATGGAAAATCATTGCCATTTTCGAAGTATTGTTCATTAATATGTAAAATGAACGTCTAAATAGGTTATTTTCTTTCAAAATTAGGTATACTTCGTTTTCGTTTTTAAGTGTGTATTTTCGCTCCTACCACTACTCTGGCAGCAGCGAGTCGGACATACTGTTGAATGCCGCAGTCGCAATCGAATGCAACTCATGGTAAGCACACTTGTAATGGAAACATTCCAACAAGAATTAAATGTCTACATTCATACTCGCTATCTAAAGTCAGGGGCATTCATAATTCTGGATCTTCACCAGAATAGTAGTAGTAGTAGTAGTAGTAAAACACTTTATTGCACAAAAACAGGGAAAAAAAACAAGATAAATAACAGAAATATTTGTACAAAGGCGAACTTATCCCATTTAGGGATCTCTAAATAATAATAGTCCCGAAGTATTGTTCATTGTCGTAAGTCTTTTTTTAAATCTAGTACCTTGTGACCTTTTTCCAATGCAGCAAAGTACAACAGTCTAGACTCGAGTGAAAACTCCTGGGGCGATAAGGCACAATATAAATATCGCGAGGAGTATCTTACATTTAAAGTCAAACAAGTATGTAGAGCATAAAACATGTACCTGTGAGCATGATCTTGTACCTGTCTACGGCGTGGGGGTTTATCAATTATACTGAATAGTTAAAATCCAACAAAGGATACGTTAGAACCGATGCGGTGGTTTAGCCTTTGTCATGGAAATCATAAGTAAAGTTCTCATGTATGTATTTAGGAAATAAAGAGAATTAGGGTTTTCCTTATAAGTTGGACCAGAACAGTTAGGGACCATGGACATGAACCATAACAACATGTGTGCTAGCCCTGAAACAGCACAAAATAGGCATGAAGGGCTAAATATGAGCAGACTGATTTACTAGATAACTATGTTGGCCTACTCTTTTTGGGACCTTGTCCCATTAAATAAATAAATAAATATTATGGGACAATCTTACACAAATCGACGGTAAACTCAATAAGGCGTGTGTTGTGGGTACAAGGCGACGATATATATAAATAGACAGATACATATAAATACTTAAATACATGGAAACATCCATAACTCAGGTACAAATATTCGTGATAAACACACAAATGATTGCCCTGACCAGGATTCGAACCCCGGACCTCCTGCCCCCATTAGAAGCGGATGTTTGCTTACGGTTTGTCTATAATACATAGACGGTATAAAAACGCAATAGAGCGTTGAATTGATGACAGCTTCAAAAGTGTTATCATGAATAGTCAACATACTGACAATGACGATAACTGTGCATGGACAGGCGCTAATCGCCGCGGCAAACCGCTCACCTTTCCGCTCTGTAATGTTTGAAATTATGCCATATTCTCGCAGCGACCCCGGTCCATTGTTCATTTTAATTGCCGTTTATTGTTAGTGCTACAGCTTCATCTTTAGTTTAGGCAGTTCCTATAATACTGTTATTAAATAAACTTTGTGTAAAAAGTGGGTAAAGTATCAACGCCCAATTTCAACTGCTTAGGTACCCATAAAAATTAACATTTTACAGTGGAGTTTTACAACTTCGAAAAAAATGTGTTTTAAATCCAAAATCTTTACTTGAATGAGTCCCTCTCAATCCATCGTGTTACCTTTATACATATAACAAATATGTCTGTATAAAAGTAACACGGCTGATTCATATAAATTTAGAAGATACTATGGCTGAGAAAATGCCGCTTTCTTCTAATTTCAAGTATTCAGGTCTTGACTCTTCCACCGGCCCCCAACCCCAATTTCTACATCTAATTATGCAGATTATTATCTATGTTTAATTAACATAACTTTATTCTACAGCAACTGAACGCTCTGAACAAGGGAGAAGAGGAGAACGAGACCATCAGCGTCGCTGAAATGAGGAGTCTAGCTGGCTACGACGACAGCCTAAAGGAGACACCTGACTACCAGTTCTACGTGGCTTACGACTTCTACGCAAAGAACAACTCGCATTTCCACAAGTCACCTTATTACGGATATTACCAAGGTCGGTGTCTGAATTACTTTCAGTTTAGAACTGCCATTTATGAACTCATGCGTTGTTCCGATTTACCTCCACTTGAGCAGCTTGGGGTTTCGCTTGGCAACATAATTAAGAACCTTATCACACTGGGCATTTGAGAACATGTTAAGAGCGAGGCGATTGTATCGAGGGGATAGTAAAGACACAATGAGATCGCCGCGAATGCGTAGTGAATTCGTAGTTGCTCTTAGGATTGTTCTATGTAGAATACCACCGTCGAATCGAAACTAAAGAATGCCAAATGTATTTAAAATGATTTTTTTTTTTATAATTTTGTTTTTTTTGTTGTTTAGTGCCGAATAAAAAGAACCGCCTATATACGCCGCAGCTGAACCATATCAGCATGAAGATGCCCTCAAGCCCTCTCCTCCTCGACAGACCAGCGCCCGACAACTTCTGTAACATGTCCAGCATCGATGACGAGTGCAGAGAGGGCTACTGTGAGTGCCCTCACGTCCTCTCTGTCAAACTTAATTCCGTCGTGGAAATCGTCATTCTCGACGAGGGAATCACTTTTGATGCCAACCACCCTTTCCATCTACACGGACATAGCTTTAGAGTGGTAGGCTTAAGACGACTAGGCAAAGACACTACTATAGATGAAGTCAAAGCCTGGGATGAAGCAGGACTTTTAAAACGTAATCTGAAGAACGCTCCTATAAAAGATACCGTTACAGTCCCTGACGGAGGATATACAGTAATCAGATTCAAAGCAGACAATCCAGGCTACTGGCTGTTTCATTGTCATATAGAGTTCCATGTGGAAATAGGCATGGCGCTTGTTTTCAAAGTAGGAGAGCATAAGGACATGCCCCCAATACCAAGGAACTTCCCAACTTGCGGTAACTACATGCCTGATAATATGATCGAACATGACACAACTCCTAAACCTAGCGATGATAATCATATTTCTATATCGCAATGGTGGCCTGTCTTATTCACGAATGGGACCACGTCGTCTGCATCTAGTATGTTAAGTAGTTTAACAATGATTTTAGTCAGCTCGGGATTATTATTTTTTAAATTATGTTTAACGTAAGTATTAACAGTATTATAATAAGATAAGGTAAACTGTGCAATGTATACTATTATGATAAAGCTTATGTTAATGACTTTTAAAACCGAATTTGTACTTACTCAATTTATATTTTAAACGAGTTCTGTGGATTTTTGAAGTGTTACTTCTTAAGCCCGTGCCAGACGGTTGACAACGACAGTTTCTGCAAGACGACCTTGGCAGAAAAACAGCGGTTTTCAGCCGTGTAGCAAGTGGTTGAAACCAAAATCTGCATGACCTTTAAACGCCCTTGGCAGACGGGCGTGCTCTGCCAACCAAACGGCAGAAGCAGTGGTTGACAATCGTCTAGCCGCTTGTTGTCAGCCACTCGAAGGACAGTCGCGTAGCCGCACGCTCCGAGTGCAGACGCGTCGCGCGCGCACACAATATTACAGGATGGCGAACGAATGCGATGTTATTACTGAACTGCTTGAGTTATATTAATCCAGTCATTGAACTGACAGCTTGTATGGAAATTTTGACAGTTTGGGAAGTAATTAATAATAGGTAATTTTTTTAGCGTAACGGATATTAAGTAGGCAACAAAATCCAACAAAATATCGTTACACGCTAATCGTCACAAATATGTACACACATGTTACAAACATTTTTGTTGTAAGATTTATATGTACATATGTTTTTTAAGCCGTTTAAAATGGGTCAGGACCAGTTTCTACCTATTAACATTTGTTTCTAGCGAAATAACACATCTACATCTATGCCGTACATTTTGTAGATTTAATGGTTTTACTCGAATAAGTTGTCTTCGGTTTCTCTTTTAACAGATAGAAGACAAATATGTCGTCATGTTCACATACAAGAAAACTATTTGCTATCGTTCAGTTAAAAAAATCGATTTAGTTTATTATTATTTTTTTACTATTTACCTACTTCCGGAAGAAAAGTTTGTAGAATTTTTGCATATATCATATATAAATATCCCATTTTAACGTAATTTGAAAAAATCAGGCTATTATAATTTAATGTCTGTCAAAATCGTACATATCTTTCCTGGGTTATATAGAGACCTGCCGTGCCTCTGGGACTTGTCTTGTGAGGCGTTCAAGGACCCAGTGCAAAAAAATAATGCATGGGAAATTTTAGTTTTAGTTTCCAAATACAAAGAATTAGAGCCTGAAATTTCGATAAACAAGGAGCCATGGCGTTGTTGTAGGAGTTAGTCGCACGTTAGCCCAGCACAAGTGCTTCAAACACACTGAAGTTTTGGGCTTGTTGTAAACCATGTAGACAGCCGCGCTTCTACATCGCTTCTGCCAAGGTCATCTTGCAGAAACTGTCGTTGTCAACCGTCTGGCACGGGCTTATATCTTGAGGACTTATGTTACGTCTATTGAACGGTACTTACAAATATTTATTGTAAAATACAGTTTAAGGAAATTGACGTATATGCTAGGTGCGTCCAACCCAGTGCGATTTTATAATCATCTCTTAACACTGACGCTACAACACCTAATTCATGTTTTTTAAGCAGTGTTTAAAGAAAACCTAGGTATTTTAATACTGCAAAAAATATATGTTAAAATACATCATATTTAGAAGATTTTTGATTTAATGAAATCGGCTCGATAGAAATTAATTGCATAGATTGGTCTTAAATTTGTCATTAAACGGTTGTTTTTATTCTACTGAGGCGTTTGGAATTAAAATCACAAATCAATTATACTCATATCTAAAATTAAGATGAGTCACATTTCACAAATAGTCCACGGTTTTGTTTATTTTAATAGTATTCGTGTTTTGTCTAAACCCAACCATAATGCAGCTGAATTATTATTATATAAAAATGTGCCGACAGAGCCTGAATGGTAGACCCGGGTTTGAACTTCAAATCCCAGTTCTAAGAGGTCCATGTGGCTAATTCTGTCATAAGGACTAATCCGTCTAATTCTCACCTGCGTTGAATATAAGCACAGCACGCAGATCCCTCATTAGATGGAATTGTCCCTATGACGGAATTAGACGGAATGAGGTATGAGCAAGTTGATCATAAAACCGTTTTGGCATGGATAAAAGCAAGGCAAGGTAAGGTAGGGAAAGACGAGAAAAGGTAAAAAATAAAAAGCCCTCTTCCCTCACCTTACCTTAATTATGTTATTTGTGTGAATCAACTATTTCTTATTGTTATTCTGTTCCGTCAGCCAGGGGACAAATACAGCACAGTTTGTTACAAGAAACGTTGTAGTATGTTCTACTGACATGCTTGGTAGATGGACCATCGTGGAAAGAGAATATAACTACCAAAATAATCCATGTTTTGTGAATCTTAATGCTATAAAACTGTGATTTAAAGTTACCCAGGAGACTGTAACTGTAACCAGTAACAAGAAATAGTTGATTAACCAATTTATAGAAATAAATTGTAAAACTGTGATTAGAGTAGTTCTTGTTCTACGGTCTGATTGATAAGCAAATCGATTTTATCCCATTTGGCATTAAATGAGATCCTTAAGTATTAGTGGCTTGACCTTTTGCTTAAGTTCGCAGTACGAATACGGTGGGTACATAATAGGGATGACGACTAGTTTGAAAAACTATCATTCTAATTAGTCCGTCAATTAGATTGTCTAAAATGATTAGACACGTATTTTTTCCTTTTTCAATTTAACTCAAATTGACGAAGATATATACCATCAAAGTTCCGGGGTGGGGGCTTGTGACGTCATTACTAGGTAAGAATTGTACCTAAATAGTAACGTTACGCGAGACTTGAACGCACTGTATTTTTGTCATTTTTGATTTGACGAACAAAAGAAAAAATACGTGTACAATATTTTTAAATTATCTGAAAAACGGACTAAATAGTTTTTTTTAGTTGTCTAGCCTATTGTATTGGTAAAACTATATTATGAGATTTATAAGCGTGTTAAGAACCTACTGGTTGTTCTGATTTTTCTATTTAATTTAAATGTAGTTAGAAGAAAAAATGTAGTGTCAACGTCATGTCCTTTACTTGTTAATTTTGCGTGTAACTAAGGCAATGCAATATAAATGTATTAGTATTTAAGTGAAAAGAATTGGAAATAAAACAATATTTTGGAAAAATGAGAAAAAATACGGTTTCTAAACCTGGAAACATATACTCAAACAATACAAAATTATACTCACTGTTTTAAAAGAGGCTTCTTAAGAAACCTGTACCCACCCTACGTAAAAACATCTTGGTAAATTACAACATTCGAATACGAATCGTGCCTTAGCAAAAATTTAAGTTACTTACAATAAACTTTAAAGTGGACCCCGTAAATTTGGTGCCGCTGACGTAATTTGATGTTTCTTTCACGCACTTATTTATTTTTAGCACTACATAATAGTACATTACAATACAAGGGCGAAAAAGAAGAAATTCGCAAAGAGTGGTCGGAGTGTACTATTTAATACTGATTCGTTCATGACACCTAGTGCAAAACGTTACCACTATTTTCAATTAAAAACGAATACCTATTTTGTTACAAAACTCGTCTAAAGATAACATTTCTAAATTGGTACCAAACGTACATAAATCACAATACCAAAAATAAATACATGTACCTGAATGACAATAAGTCAAAGTCAATCATATTCTCTTTAATATACTTACGGGAGTTTTTTGTTTAAAATCACATTATCTATGCTTATTTTAGATATTACGTGTAATAACGGTAACTAAAGAGCTTGATATGTACGTAACAAATTATTACGAAAAAAGTGAATTAAATCAGCCCATAATATCGCCGACCGTAGTGAAATAGGGTAACGACCAGGGATTTACATGTCCCTTACGCTTATTGAACATACGGTTGACGCGTAACGTCAATTTTGCGTCAACGATACCAAAGGGGTTTGCTCGTAAGTAATGAGGCGTGAAACTTGCCAACAAAAACTAAATCCGTGTTTTCTGCCTGAAGTATCAAATGTATGTTTAGGCCTTTTGTAAACACACAATGCAAGGAATAAATGATATGATATGATATGATTCAAGAGGTTTCACCGGTGATATGTGATATTATTAAGTAGTTTATTAGTTAATATAAGTATAATATATGTTGTAACAAACTTTGAATTCCAAAATGGAAAATATAAACAGTTCAAACATTTGCTCATTTTATTTTCCACACTACATTTTTCGGATACTTGGATTTGATTCTCAGAGTATTATCGTAATAAGAAACGACGTGTATTAGGGCGCAAAGTGCAATAAATCAAATTAAGTTTAAATGCAAAAACAATAAAGCAAGGGAATAGTAAAACGTTTTTTAATAATACATAGAAAAATATAAGTTTCAGAACATTATTATTTATTGAAGGTTATTCAGTCTTATTGTTGTAAATTATTATATAATTTGAAAATAAAAAATGAAAAATTTTTAAGAACAAAATATATTTCGTACATAAGTTCCGAAAAACTCATTGGTACCAGCCAGCAGAATTTCAACCCGAGACCATCGGATTTAAAGTCTCACATACCGCTGGGCCACCACCGCTCAGAAGGCCTAGTATAAAAATTGTACGACATTAACTCCTCGACCGCGTTAGCGTATCGGGAGTTCAAATTATGTTTGCCGTTTATTTAAATCATCCGGCAACTTTCATATCTTGACCCCTCGATACGCTAACGCGGTCGAGGAGTTAATGTCGTACAACTTTTATACTAGGCCTTCTGAAAGGTAAAATACATGAAATACAATAAAATATATGACTATAACGCTATAAACTATGTCTATGACAACCAAACGTAAAACGAAAACAACGCAACGCCAACATTTTCCGCTCCAATATTAAAAATAAACGGACAGGATAAAACAGGAACATTCAATAATGTTCAATTGTTTTCACTTAACGAAATAGGCTACCAGGCGTCGATAAGGGCCAACAAACAGATTTTCTCTCCGATATTTTCTAATACGCAATTTATTATTCTGAATGGATATTTCAATTGAGCCCGTAAGTTGAGTGCTGTTCCTAAAAATGGCAATATCAATAATTCTCAAAAAAGTAAAGATTGTTTTTTTACACTAAGCGGAGGGGCTCTTTAATGTTAAATCTAGTTCTATTTTTACATCTTGATACTGCGCCTTTAAGCAACAAAAGGATGTCTATCCAAGTACAAGCCCAAATAGGCATATGCGGGTTGGTGTTTTGACTAGAACGTACCTACAATTTTTTTTATCGAAAGGTGCATCATTTGTTCATGTAGTTGTTTTTCGTATTTTTCTTTTTATATATGGAAATCTAAAAACACAAACATAAGGCATTATTATTAGATAATAATATATGTGTGGTCTTCATAGCGAAAGATACTATTGTAGGTATTTAAAATGCTCTGCCGCAAGTGTTTGCTATTTTAGCCGAATTAGGTTTAGGTAGGCAATTTCAGGTCGATACAAAAGTCCCGAACAATACTTCAATAGCTGTACACCTACCACGAACATCGAAAATTGGCATTGACGGGAAAACCTCTTTGTCACTCCAATATGCAAGTGTGACAGAGACGGAGATACAAATCCGCAATCGTTCGATTTTCGTGGTATACGCCCTGATATGGCCAATGACCCTGAATGCGATTCAAGTGGAAAAATGTCGAGATTCAAAAAACAATTTCTTCAGTTTGTATGGAGACACGTGAGTTTTCGGTCAGCCGTTCCATACACATTGTTTTTTTATTGTAATCTAAATTCAAAGGCATAAGCTTCATTGTACGAATAGGTACTATATTCAATTACAAACCTGTCTCAAAAATCTTGAAATAGTACGAAACTCTTATAACAAATTCAATGAAGTCCAACCTAAAGGTTCCCCCAAAGCATCCCTGAAAATCAAACGATCCCTTATTATACAGATCTCTATAAGGGAGCGAGAATTTTACCAATTAAGATAGCGCTAAGGGATGGCCCTAAATCAAGGGGCAGAAAGAAAGGTTGAAGTCATAAATATCGCGAGGGAAACAGATGCTTCTTAGGGGTAAATGGGAGAAAATGGGAGAAAAATAGGCATCGTTCTCGGCTATCTGCGATCGGTGCCGCGCTGGCCACATCACAGATCACTTCGATATCTGGTTGAACTTGTATTCCTTGGAGTGTTATTTTCATTGATTTACCTTATATTTTAAAGATATTTGATTACCATTTCGATGTGTTAATTGTCATTCCTGTATATCTACATGGATTGTTAATCTTTGTCAAAAAATTAATAAAGTGCCACCATCGCCAAGCAGAGTGAGAGTCAGACCACGTTATCTTTTCCAGGCAAATGAACTTTTAAACATTTAAAGTGCTATTTTATACGTAAAACTTCTATGAAATACTGACGGTTACTTTCACATTCTGTGCTATCGAAATCTATGAAAAATCAGCCAAGTCAGACTGTAAACCATACTTGATATGAAGTCGTAGCTTTGATTGTGTGCTCATAGCGTATCTATAAGCCAATCCGCTTATGACTGTGGTGGCCTCGCACACTTCGTAAACCCAGTCTATGAGGAGTCTATGGGGGATAATTTATGGTCTTTGTATTATGTTTATTGCCGTGTTCCAAAGAACGTGTCTAAAGTGAACTTGGAGTAACCACAATGTAGTTTAGTGATCCGAAGAGAGTAAAATTAAGGGTGACACACCAATCCGATCCGAACCGATCCGAGACGATCTGTCAGTTTCGATAGAAGGAATCACGTGATAGCTCGGAGCCCTCGGAGGTCGCGTGTCATTTTCCATAGAAACTGACAGAATAGATAGTCCCAGATCGGATGGGTGTGAGTCATCCAATATGCATATTACCTACACCCAGAGGACGTGAAATGATCTTATGGAGGCCTTACGCACCTCCGGGGTGCCCTACTATCTACAACATACCTAATTATTTTTGTTATGTGTAGGTAAAGAAGCTGAAAACAGAGAAAAATACTACATACTTTGTTTTCATTCGCCTACACACGGCCAGAAAAGGGAGTATGAATGTATGGAGGTCTCTGGGGGGTGTTACACTGTTATTGCTTTGGGACATAGTAATGGGAAAAATAAATAGCTTCCGTAACTTTGCTCAGTTTAATATAACTACTGTGATTAGGTACTGTTTAATAGAGAAAGTAACTGTTATGGCACTTTAATTGAATTACATTTGTTAATTCATTACCACATAATATGTTTTTTTATTTAGTTTTATTTAGTAACTTATGTCTCAAGATTTCATAAAATTTCTTGAAATGTTAAAACGCTTATAAAATGTTTATTTTTGCTTTTTGCGTTCTGTAATCAACTAGAAAACCTTACGGTTTCACCATGTCTGTTTGTTTGTCTATTCGTGCGTCTGCTAATCTCAGAGACCTTTAGTACCTACTAGCTTTAAATCCAAGGTTTGATTTTACTTTTCAAACTGAGCATTTCTTACTATGGGACCAACCTAGAAGTCGTCAGTTTTTTTTCGTAAATTTTGGCTTTATCAGATGTTAACGTCTTTCATGGGTACTATGGAGTCAGTCAACTTTTTTTTCGCGATCTCGGGTTTGGTTCCATAGTAAAATATGCTAAATTTGGAAAGTTAAACAAAACCTTGTATTTAAAGCCCCATACTAAAAAATACCATGTCTGTTGTATATTTGACGAAGACGAAGTAAATATTATTTTGAAAGAGAGATTCTAAAGTATCTTTTCCTGTACGGTTTTGTGAAATAATTGTCCACGGGCTGGTTGAAAAAAAAAACACAATGAATCATCATAATCTGAATGAAATAAACACAAAGGAATCAGGTGTTTATGTCACCGTTACACAGTGAACTTCCGACATATTATAATTTGACTAGGAATATTATAAACTAACCTAACCTATCCGTTTACTTACAATCTCGCGCGTTAGATTATAAACTAACTGTACTCACAATTCTAAGGTGACATACGACTATATAATAAATACAATGTTTGTTTTATCCTTCATCATGCATCTCAAAATCCTCATCTCTGACGCAACAAAAAGAAGCGTGTATTTACACGCTCTGAAGTGGAATCTGGGCTGCTTATGTATGAGCCTAAATACCAGCTTTATGTATAAGGGTGAAAAAATGAGACAATGTTTAATATTAATTTATTTGAATCGGGGTTGATTAGGGTGTATACAGGAAAAGTCGCACGGCGATTTATAGAATTTGATTTATTATCGCAATAAGAGGCCTAACTGCGAGTTCACGATTCCGTCTAAAGGTAGCTTTAGGATCTAGGACAAACCTCAAAACCTAGATCGAACCAGGCCTAGCTTGAATCTCTTGAACTAAGCTAGCTTCTAAGATATGATAACCATTATTAGTCAATACAACTTAATAAATAGAATTTCCAAGACAATATACAGATGTTGTGGGGAACACACAATCCAGAATAAATGTATTAGCAGATGTCATGTTATGAACAATAGTGTTTCAAATTAAATTAAATGATTTGTTTTTTATTCTTATTTTATAAATCTGGGATTCGAACCCATAACAACAAGCAAGGTTTCACTTCTGTTACATACAACGAGAGTCGAACTCGTTTAAGTTATTCTACAATTAAACATGTGTTTAATTGTACTTTAATCCAACAATTACAAGACAGATTTCACACAGTGAAACACTATTTACAAGCGTCGTCAAAAATAACAGAACTCGTCAACACAATGCATTACAACATAAGAGTTCAACTAAAGGGGGCAGCGAAATATTTAAGTTTCATAAATGAGGGGCACACAAATTAATATAACTCGTAATATTCTTCACAAACTTAATAATACCAGATTATAGGGTTTATTCATGGCACGGGGGTCGAACCCGTGTTCTACATTTAATAACAAAGTACTTAGCTGGATCAAGCTGCTTCACTCTGGCACTGACTCTAATATATTCTTTATTTAGTTTAACAATAAAATGCAAACTGACAATCGTAATCTTCCCGTCGTTGTCGCTGCCTTCCCGTCCTCGAACCAAGTGTTTTCGCTTTTCCGTCGCTACTCCTCAAACCTTCATATAACTGCATTTTATTTTTACTTAAAGCTAATATAGACTTTATTACAATAATTATAAAGAACATCTTCATTGGGCCGCGCGTTGCGTTCGCGTTGTCAATTTCCATCCCTTCTTCAAGCCAATGCGGTGGATGTCGTGAGGCTATCTCCCTCCTATGCACGACAGGATCTGCTAGCTGCTGTTGCCCTCTCTCTCTCTCCCGAAGGGTCATCGTAGCGCCCATAGCCAGACGCAATGGAGAATGCTTGAGGTCCAAGTGGTCCAACATGTGGCCTGCAACTGTGTGAGCCTTCTGGAATGTGATAACAACACAAAGCAGTCTCTTTGTTTTATAGTGGCTTTTCAAGCCTGAAGGATAAGGTCCAAGTTCAGTTAACAAATGTTTTGTGCGCTAGCCAAGTTAATTTGTCTTTGTTACTTTCTAAACTACTGTAGATTTACGATACCATTTCTTAATAACTGGCCCTAAACAGAAAATAAACTCAAACTTATTTTAACGCTCTTTTGTTTAATTGTTCCCTTTGAACAATTCTTAAAATATCCGACGCATCAAATTTTAACACTCTTTGTCTAGGTGTTTTTGAATTTAGCGAGTAGGTACATTATGGATGCGCTGCTCAATTACACCTCTCTCGTATGTGGAATTGAGATGCCATCTCACCCCCCTCTCTGTAGATAGTTAAAATGTAACCTATATTTTAGCTCTCTACACACTCTAGGGACATCGAAACTTTCAGGAACTTGTATATTGTTCCTTTTTTACTGTGAAGAACACTAAGTATGGCGCAATTATATCTCCGCTCAAAACGTGTACCAAAAAAAATTGCTGCTGGTTAGTGGTGACGATCCACTTTACTATGATATTAGATTGTATAACTCAGTAACTAGGGTTTAAATAAGCAATGTGTGTATATTTGACTGATTAACTAGAAGAAAATATTATTTAATTGGCATAAAAGGTGGAACACTTTTTAAACGACTTTTATTCGGCGTTAACAGTCTATTTATTTGTATGCCGACGCTTCATTGACAAACTAACAAAAAATTAAAAGCAAAAACCTAAAAACAAACCTAAACCTTACTTGAACTCAAGTGCCTTGTGTCAATCCGAAGTGGGCCGTAAATAAATGCAATTTAAGCGCCTGCACTTACCCTCTGTGGGAACTACCTGACTATTCAGTCGTAGATGCTAACAATTGGAGATACCTTTTCTTTTTACACTTTGCGGGACAGGACGCCTATAAGCGTTCACGATGTATGGCTAATTATCATTCATTTAAAGTAGTGCCAATCAACGCCCATGACATAATTAAATTAACAACCCTCACGTAAGAAGACTAAATTAATTAATGAAATATATTCTTTTCAGATAAAATATGATCCACATAAAGATTCTAACAAAAAACGTTAAGACCATTAAATAAAATATTATTTGGAAATAAAATAGACATTACAAAGTAAAATCAACCAAAAAACATTAAAATGTCATCTAAACAGTCAATGCTTATCATTGAGTGCCCCGTATTTATTAAGTATGCAGAGTACCTACATACTACGTTGAAATAATGGATTTTACTTTTATTAAAATAATGCTGAATATTTATGTTTACATTTACATTGAGATAGTCAATCCTATATTTTAATAATGACCAAATAAAAGGTGCAATTTTCCGTAACCCGATCTCTTGACTCATTCATCACCAATAAAATAGACTAAATATTTCACGCGTCGCCTTTAAAATACACCGATCCATCCATACATCACTCTACATACTACTCTGGCCAGAGATTTGTTCACACATCCAATCAACACATTTTTTATTTTATTCAATAACCCCCATTTGAATACATCTAACATCCATCGCTCCTAGCAGTTTAGTCAAGAAATCTTGTTCCGTAAACCTGCATCAAGAAAGTAGTTTAATTTTGCATTTACATAGGTATTACAGATTTACTTGTTTTCAAATTTGTTTTAAATTATATTTTCATTACAAAAATTATATTCAAATTTTTAATGCAACTGTACATTATATTTACTCATTGCCATTAAGTATATTTAAACCCTTATGTTTTTTTTATTTCATTTAGGGTTCTCTCATAGCATCCTATGAAACCAGCCCAGCTAAAGTAGGCTACAAAATCTAATAATGCAATTAATTACTTTGATCTTCGAATCAGTAATTACCAATTTGAACAAACAATGGCCTGGCCACACGTCGCAGCGTCGTTTCCTCATGGAGTGAACATGAACTGCTATAAAAATCGTTCGTCTATTACGAGAGTAATTAATTTCCGAGCTAGGCTGCGTCCAGCAAAGTCGGAGCGCAAGGACAGTCCCTCCTAAGCGTAAACGACTATATTATAGTATTGGTCGACTAGGCAGGGCCTGAGTCTCTGCGACGCCAAAACTTCCAAGATTGATCTCGTTTGCACCACCCACGAGGAATCTGTGTCCAATAAATGCGAAAGCTACGTAGCGGTCAAATCCTGCCTAGCGCGTGGGATTGACAAGTGCAGGAGGGTTGAAATGATTGGTAGGTATGATTTTGAGTTGTGGTGTTAAGGTACCTTAATATGTTTGTAAGTGGCCACTTTAATGTCAACCCTCGGCGCCTCAGTGAAGGTGGAGACAGGTTGCTCCTCGCAGGCCGTATAACCCCAGTTTGTACTGACAATTAATCAAGTCCCTATACTTTGCCGACGTAGTCACGTCCAGACCCGTATACTACAGTCAAAGCCCCAACAAAGTTTATTATAATACCGGAAGTATTCGAAACAATTATGAGAATATAATATTTATAGCGAGCGTTGTGAAATCCAAATCAAGAGAAACCCCGGTAAGGCGAACTAGGAGCCATCCACAGTCAGGCTTGGGGAAGCCTCGTCGTATATTGCTTCTAGCCGCATCAAAACTGTCAGTACACATAAGAGCTTTTCTGCCTAAGATCAATCCTAGTTGTTTATAAAAACCAGGTGTATTTGCTTAGTTTTTTTTTCATTGTAATGGATTATTGTATGTCCAAACACGCATATAATTTAACTATTTCTTTAAAATCGTTTAAGTATTCGTAAGCATCAACGACATTCTTTTAAACTTTTTACCAGTATTAAAATACATGTCAGTAAAATTACCAAAAAAAATACGTAAAGAGATTTTTCTTAGTTTCACAAATACAATTGATGGCACAGGAATTGTTACAATGCGCGCGTAATATTAGTAAAATACAATAATACTTTGTGAACCATACAAGAGATCTACGTTCAGTTGTATGTTCTTGCAAAATAAATAAATTTACTTTAAATTTAGATTTGGTCTGTGATAATTCCACCTTTTCTCTTGTTAACTATACTACAATCAAGCACGTTAGTTAGCATTTTTAATACGTTTAACGAAATGATTAATGAATCGATGCACTGATAATAGGTTTAGGTCACTAAATCGTAATGCTGACAGGTATCTTTACGTGAATTTCAACCGGACCCACTCATAGTTAAGCTTACGACACACAAACCTACAGATTGATTGAACTCATGGTATGAAATTATTGACATGAGTAACCCGCTATAAGAATTTTAATATGTCTGATACTCGCGGGAGTTTTCTAATTACAATCATGGTATGAAAACTTCAAGTTGACGAATGTTTTGTACTAGTAATATTAACAAAAGATAATTGGCCAACGCACACACATGCACACTATAAAATCAATAAAAGAAGAGTACGTACAGTGTCTTGGAATTTCTATATTTCGAATAATATTTAATATTGTATAGCTATTGGATTAATTAACCAAAACCTATAAATACCCCTCTCAGACTCTTAAATTAAGTATTGGTATCTAACCTTAGACAAAGTACACAAACATGTAATCTCTCCTTTTGTCAGTAGTTAATAAAGCACCCCTCTCGGACTTTTCGATTAAGCATAAAAATGTAAACTTTATCAAAATGTATAAGTAAACATCAAAGTAATTCTCCTTTTCTCAAGTATAACATATAGTCGTGATCGTCAAATTTAATTAAAATAGAATAAATATTCCTACGTTGTGTTTATATTTTTTTATAATACAAAATTAGATCCTCGTTCTAGCAGTGTCTTATTTATTTATTTTTTTATCATATAATACAGACACAAAGACTATATCCTTGGTCACGCGGCGCCACGTGAAGTGGAATCTGGGCTGCTTATGTATGAGCCTAAATACCAGCTTTATGTATAAGGGTGAAAAAATGAGACAATGTTTAATATTAATTTATTTGAATCGGGGTTGATTAGGGTGTATACAGGAAAAGTCGCACGGCGATTTATAGAATTTGATTTATTATCGCAATAAGAGGCCTAACTGCGAGTTCACGATTCCGTCTAAAGGTAGCTTTAGGATCTAGGACAAACCTCAAAACCTAGATCGAACCAGGCCTAGCTTGAATCTCTTGAACTAAGCTAGCTTCTAAGATATGATAACCATTATTAGTCAATACAACTTAATAAATAGAATTTCCAAGACAATATACAGATGTTGTGGGGAACACACAATCCAGAATAAATGTATTAGCAGATGTCATGTTATGAACAATAGTGTTTCAAATTAAATTAAATGATTTGTTTTTTATTCTTATTTTATAAATCTGGGAATCGAACCCATAACAACAAGCAAGGTTTCACTTCTGTTACATACAACGAGAGTCGAACTCGTTTAAGTTATTCTACAATTAAACATGTGTTTAATTGTACTTTAATCCAACAATTACAAGACAGATTTCACACAGTGAAACACTATTTACAAGCGTCGTCAAAAATAACAGAACTCGTCAACACAATGCATTACAACATAAGAGTTCAACTAAAGGGGGCAGCGAAATATTTAAGTTTCATAAATGAGGGGCACACAAATTAATATAACTCGTAATATTCTTCACAAACTTAATAATACCAGATTATAGGGTTTATTCATGGCACGGGGGTCGAACCCGTGTTCTACATTTAATAACAAAGTACTTAGCTGGATCAAGCTGCTTCACTCTGGCACTGACTCTAATATATTCTTTATTTAGTTTAACAATAAAATGCAAACTGACAATCGTAATCTTCCCGTCGTTGTCGCTGCCTTCCCGTCCTCGAACCAAGTGTTTTCGCTTTTCCGTCGCTACTCCTCAAACCTTCATATAACTGCATTTTATTTTTACTTAAAGCTAATATAGACTTTATTACAATAATTATAAAGAACATCTTCATTGGGCCGCGTGTTGCGTTCGCGTTGTCAATTTCCATCCCTTCTTCAAGCCAATGCGGTGGATGTCGTGAGGCTATCTCCCTCCTATGCACGACAGGATCTGCTAGCTGCTGTTGCCCTCTCTCTCTCTCCCGAAGGGTCATCGTAGCGCCCATAGCCAGACGCAATGGAGAATGCTTGAGGTCCAAGTGGTCCAACATGTGGCCTGCAACTGTGTGAGCCTTCTGAAATGTGATAACAACACAAAGCAGTCTCTTTGTTTTATAGTGGCTTTTCAAGCCTGAAGGATAAGGTCCAAGTTCAGTTAACAAATGTTTTGTGCGCTAGCCAAGTTAATTTGTCTTTGTTACTTTCTAAACTACTGTAGATTTACGATACCATTTCTTAATAACTGGCCCTAAACAGAAAATAAACTCAAACTTATTTTAACGCTCTATTGTTTAATTGTTCCCTTTGAACAATTCTTAAAATATCCGACGCATCAAATTTTAACACTCTTTGTCTAGGTGTTTTTGAATTTAGCGAGTAGGTACATTATGGATGCGCTGCTCAATTACACCTCTCTCGTATGTGGAATTGAGATGCCATCTCAGCTCACACTCACGCTCATGAGCATTATATATATTGAAACATAAGATGTATTTTATATATCTTTATGATCAGCATGCAAAACGCTCGATTTTGATACCGCGCCCATAGGGTTTGGGTTATTTATTATTCATTGCGTTTTTATTCTATTTTAAATAATCTCGCTAAACTAAAAAAAGTTACAAACATATAAATTGTATAATTATACTCGTGATCCATTTTCAAAGCTCTTCATTTTGATACCCTACTCGATAAGTTTGTACAAAATTAATTTTTTTGAAGCACTTAATATGGAGTACATAGGCCGCCATAAATATTATTTTAGTTATGTCGTCATTATAGCCTATGTTACTCGCGGTAACATAAGGATTCTAACGATAGGTACGTATTTTGTCGAAATCGGTTTAGGCATTCCAGAGTTATGGTGGCACACAGAAACTCATAAACAAATTTTGATACACGAACCCCTAATACATAACACTCTTTTTTGTTTTGGGTAGTCGTGTAAAAATTCTTGATAAAAAAACCCTAAAACGACTTCTACACAAACTAAGTCGCGTGCAATAGCTATTTTTTAATTACAAATTAATACACAATATAATTTAAGGCTATGCTAATTTCCTTCCTTGTAAGTAAATAACCATCAAAAATCACAACTAAAGCAATA
This sequence comes from Lathronympha strigana, assembly GCA_949128165.1. Classification (NCBI taxonomy): domain Eukaryota; kingdom Metazoa; phylum Arthropoda; class Insecta; order Lepidoptera; family Tortricidae; genus Lathronympha; species Lathronympha strigana. Next base: position 3,539,663 of record OX421903.1, read on the forward strand.
AATCAGGACACCACTTCATTTAAGTTAATGAATTCGCCGCATATTTCTTCGCTTCATTAGCGTTGACAATTAATTAGTACCTAAGCTAGTTTATTACAGAGGGACAAAGTTTCACAGGAAGACATTTTTTAAAGTATCAGATTACCGCTGAGCCTTGTTTTTATTGTGTGAGTATTGTGTTTATTTTAAGCTTTAAAATCTGTAATGTTTCTAAAAATTGTTTTGATTATTTTGATTGAATTGCTATTTTGGAGGCCGGATGGCGGGTAGAGGGATTTTGCTAGTCATTCATTGGTACAATTTCAGAGGTAGTAGAAAACTGAAATAGTTAGACAATGGTAAGGATATTACATGATAATGGTAAGGACATTTTATGGCCCGCATAGCATGCAGAAATAAGTAGTTTACATATTTGCACAAGCATGCTTGCGGTATATATTATAGTTCAGAAGTTATTTGTAAAAATGTGTGAATTCCCTCCTTAAAGTGTCATCCACTGGGCCGCTTAAACCTTATGTGTTCCTAACAAATTACGCTTTTCACATGAGGCAATGATATATGACAAAATATTTTGTTCCTGTTAACATTGTGTTTATTATCCATCTATTTGTTGCATGTAGAACAACGTGACTGTTTGCCCTGACTCAAAATGCCCGATTGAATTGAAATCACCTAGATTTCAAGTTAACTAAGAAATGTCACGAGGCGCTATTAACAATATTTTGGAACAGAATTTTTGAAAATCAGATCTTAAACATGAAAAAATATGATTTTATTCAAGTACTTACGCATTTATTATCAAGTCGAATAACACATTTAAGTCGATGGAACATGTTTGAAAAAATAGTGTATAAAACGTGAACTTGTCGGGAACATGGTATCTATCGATAAATATCCTCTTCTTATACACTCGTTTTAATATGTAGTTAAAATTAGGTCACTCGAGTTAAAAACGCAAAACGATTTAAACATTTTGACGCTATTATGGAACGCGAGACAATCCCTAGAGCAGACAAACAAACAAATTGCATAACCTTTCAAAATTGATGGAAAAGTTCCCGGAAATTTCATAAATGTTTCAGAAGATTAAAAAAATACATTTTAAATTACGGACAGTTTTAATTCCCATGCAAGAATGAAAGAAGTTTCTGAAAGTTTATTTTCGTTATTTTGCAAACTTTCCAAAGGCACATCATGACTATTTGACACATTTTGTAGTAAAAGACATGTCTAGGCATGGCAGGTAAGTCAGACCATACAAAAGTTAGCACATTTATGTGAGTTTTTCGGCAGAGGGAAAACAGAATTAGAAGGCGAGTTTTGTTCTAAATTCTTTCACATATATTCAAAATACAAATACTTAGTGTAATTACAATAGGTAGATAATAACATTTATATACATATGCGACATGTTCTTCATCTCCAAGTAGTAAAATCCCCTTCAGGGCGTTACTTTGTAATTTATTCAAATACTAATCTAAGTCACGAGAGCTTAAATTCAAAATCTAAGAAGTATTATTTAATACTCATTGTCCATTACTTACTTACTTATAATAATAAATAGTGGCTAAACATCTAGAAGATAATAACAGGTAGAGAGAATCCGTTGAAACTTTCTTAAGCCTCATAAAATATTAGTAAATATTATAGACTGGCAATCATAGAAAGCTTGGCTCTTCTAGTTGTAGATTGTTACATTATTTTAAGTTCTGTTCTTAGATAGGATCACATATTTACTTTTTTTTCTCTTTCACTTTTTAACGGCGGAAATCTATCTAATTTAACTGCCTTAGCTAACTCACTAGATTCACAAAGTGACGTACAAAATGGTTACGGAGGGTTGCGATAGGATGAGTTTACGAAGTAGCCCTTAGGCTACTTTGTGAATTATCTATATATATAAAGAATGTGGAATTTTTTGTTTTTTTAAATACAAGGGCTAGCTCCATCGCAAATATTGAAACTAAAAGTCTTTAGAAATTAAACACTTTAGAACGGATTAATCGCGTTTATTAACACCATGATCCTACGTTTCGAGCCCTTTACAGCACTCTCTCAGTCATCATCTTAACCCTGTGAAAACGAGTGCTGTAAAGGGCTCGAAACGTAGGATCATGGTGTTAATAAACGCGATTAATCCGTTCTAAAGTGTTTAATTTCAATGAATAACAATCGCGGTAACAGAAGACAATATTAAAAGTCTTTATTTGTACCTGTCTGTAATCTCATCTTTATGGAACCTTTCAACTTCTCCATTAAGGGCCTAAGATCAGTTAAGCTGCGTAATCCTGAAACATTAAATTTAGGGCTATATCGCTCTTTAGCTTAATCTTTTTGAAAACTCCTTTAAAATTTATGTGAAATAAGTACCTTAACCTGACCCTTGGAGACAGAAAAGGTTATTCTTTTTTAAGCTGTGTATTTATTCTTTCAGTACCTGAAGTATTGGTGAAAGGTGTCTTGGTTTATGATTTATTTTATCCTTTTGTTAATGAAAAGCAGATTTGATCTTTTTTATAAGCAGATTTGATCGTTTATGTATATGTCAGCGGTTGTGGGTTTTATGGGACTTGTGGATGTGTATATTTGTGGATAGATGTGGATGTGTTTCGTATGTGTGTTATGTATGTAGGTTTGTTTTCAAAGTTTATAAACGACTAAGCCCCGTTTTAGTAAACAATATAAGAAAATCGTGAAAGTTTAAATAAAAGTTTCTTAGTATTTTTTACAAAATGAATCATTTAAATTTATTCCTTGTACCAAGTCCAACTTTTGTCAGTCCCCACATGTCATTGTCCCCTTCAAGTTTTAAACTAACATAAGCCAACAAACTATGTAATCCTCATCAAGTTTTAATTTATGAGCGACTAGGTACACCATTTTGTCGCAACTAGCCGCCATTATAGCGGTTTATTGCCGAAGTTGGGGAGTTTCAGCAAAATATTCGACGGAAATGCACGCCATAATAATGCTGTCTCCCTAGTACAGTGCCGCTCCCGGGAATATTCCCAGGAATGGGTCGATTACAGTTTCTTCTTTTAGATTTCTTAACGAAACTGATAAAATAAAAGCCGGTCGGTTTTGTAAGACATCGCAGGTCTAACCTAATGTAACCTACATTTCTGGGAGACGTTTCGTTTTTGTAAGAAGTCGCCGTTCAAACCTAACCTAACTTTTTTGACGATGTGAAAAATGTATTACGGATACCCTGGTGGCACTGGCGAGTTCTATCGAGATCCCAGAGCCACCCTAATTGCGTCGAAGAGGAAAAAGGGGGGTTTTTTAGTCGGTGAGACTCCGACATAACTTCTGCACTGTCCCTACGGTGCAGAAGTATCCATAACGGATTTTTCCTCCCCATAAAAAAAAAAAAGGTATACCTCTCAAAACCCTGAGCCGCCCACACCGGTGCTGTTCCGATTCTGGCTATCCTTGTTATGGCAGTTTGAGGAGCCCATCCAAAAAAAGTCACCGCATGCCTCGATATCATGCTATAAACATTGTTATGGCAGGTGTCCGGAACTTTTAGCAACATCCCAATCTCCCGAACCTAGTCCTAGTTCACCCGAACTTCAATACTATAGCCCAGTTCTTTTTTTTGGATTATATAACAAAATTCTCCAATAGGCCTCTACGTGTTGGACCTATATCCTCACGCAAGTCTACCAAAAGACTTGGAAATATAGGCCAAAGATAATAATAATAACAAGCACTTTTTCTCAAGCACGAGTGGGGTTGGGCTATAATCCCCACGCTGGAGACTTCATACATCTTTGAATTTCTGTGCAGATATTTTTTTGACAAATCCTGTCATTTAAACGAAGAGTATTTAGGTATCAAGGCATAAATATTCCGATAAAAATTTACAGTATAAGTACTGTTTTATCATAACTCCTCGGTTCGACACGCGCCTGCCACAATATGTCACCGAAAAAAGAAATATACATTGCGGCCACGTGCTGAAATGAACACAAAGTGAGGAAAGGTGACTCGCCACTTTTCTTGCCGGTCACCCGGCCTTATCGTAATAGAATGTTTTATTAGACACACTTGCTAACGTTACCTTTGACACTTCGTGACAGGTATTATTAATGAACTTAAAATGTATGCGTTTTGAGAGAGAGAAGAGGAGGAAAGAGCTGCGCGATGGGATTTGAAAACACGTTTTAAAGTACCGTAAATATTGTGGCGACGAAAAACGTTGTTGTAAATAATAAATAAAACGAGGGGCCTCACTAAAAATTGGGGAACATTTTTTGCGGGGAAACCTCTTTTTTGTATAAGAAATAAACGTTGCCAGGCCGGCTGGTTAAAAAGTCAAAAACCACGAACATGGAAAATAAAACGGGAAAACCTCTTTGTCATTCCAATAAGCAAGTGTGACAAGAGTGATTTTCGTGGTACAGTCGCCATCACATAGGAGCAGCCAAGGCGCTCATAAATATCTGAACACGCCTCTATTGTCACGTTAGAGTGCTTGTTCAGATATTTTGAACACCTCGGATGGTCCGATATATCTGATGGCGACTGTACTAGGCCAGTTATCGACTTCTAAAATAATATAGAGGTATGATGTTGCGCTAACGCTTAAAGAGTAACAAACTGAAAAGAGAAGCCATTTTTGTATGAATAATTCACTAGTGCGAAAGAGGTACACAATAAATGAAAAACGTGACAATTTTTACGCGTATACGCATCAACCGAGAATATAAGGAATCAGTCTTGAAAATATGAAAAGTTATGTTTAAGATATGTTGTGTGTGGATACGTCTTGGATTATAGTGTTACAAAAGAAAATAATTCACGTAATCATATTATATTCATTTCGATTTTTTTTTCAATGACAGTTGACATCTTCGCGTTTTCAATAATTGACAAGCATTAAGGATGACTCGCACTAGAACGGGACGGGACGGGACGATATGTCAGTTTCTAAAGAAAACGTCACGTGACATCCGAGGGCTCCGAGCTATCATATGATTCTTTCTATAAAAATTGCTGATCGTTCCGTCTTGCCCCGTCCCGTCCCGTCCCAGTGTGAGTCATCATGCGACGCATTTTTCAAATCCAGCCACACCTTTAGATACTGGGTTAGAACATTGCACTAAGAAAACCTTGAACATAAAGAATGACTCGTCTGATCTAGCTCACCATTAATCTTTCCGTAATGTTTTTACGTGCGTGCCTAATCAAATTGTCATTACGTTAGCCTGCTGCGGACTTTGACTGATGCTTGTGTGTTTTTGTAATTGCCTGCCGAAGATCACTTACCATAAATACCATTACAAACAACAATGTTAACTGATGAAAAGTAATCCTTAAGAGCAGAGCCAGCCTTAGGTCAGCAAGCGTCCTGTGCGAACTGGTGAACTGGCGCTGGCGCCCACTGGACTGAACTTTTTGAACTATAAACACAGACCAACTCTCTCAGGTGTTCTGTGTTGAACTACGTATATAAGCACAGCACAACTGTTTTAAATAATTTTGGATTCTTCGAAATTGCATGTAGGTACATAGGAAATTTCAACCGGAGGCCTAGTGGTTAGAACGTCTGCCGCAAATGTGTCATTACTCATTAGCCCACTGACTCTAAATACAATGATTATGAATAGGCAACTTATATATAAGGCACCAAAACTAAGCGCAAAATACGGCTTAGGCTAACAGCAGCGCACGGTTAATTCTAAAACGGGCTGCACGCCGCTGCCGGCGCCCCCTGAACCTCGGCGCCCCGTACGACCGCACGCGTCGCAGGTACCTAAGGCCGGTACTGCTTAAGAGTCCACATGCTCCAGGAAAAGAGACCATACGTAATGATGATTACCGCGAGTCAATTTTCCGCTAGGGGCGCTAGTGGAACGTGGGTCCTGCGGGAACATTTCAAACGTCACTTTGACAATTCTCTCATATTGACACAGGACCCACGCACGCAGGCGCCGCCTGGTGAGCGACAATACGGTAGCTCCCATTGCAAGAGCACGCGAAAAATGAAAAGGCGATATTAGGTAGGCGCGTCCAGATAAACCGCGTAATCAGATAATTGCTGTTTACAACTACCCTACATTTTTTTTAAAATTAATAGCGCATTAAAGATGACTTACACTAGCACGGGACGGGTGGGATGTGAAAATCTGACAATTTCTATAGAAATAATCACGTGATAGCTCGGAGCCCTCGGATGTCACGTGACGCTTTCTAAAGAAATTGACAGATTTTCCCGTCCCGCCCCGTCCCGTCCCGTTCTAGTGTGAGTCATTCTCTAAGCGCGCCACGAGTGGAACACGGTCATACTCCCATTAAAACTAAAACAGAAAATAAATACGTGCGTTATGTCAAATGGAAGGCTTCGTAGTTTTGCTGGGTTCGTAACTTTTATCTCTGATGCAACGGCGCGAGTAATTGTTGAAATTTACGATGGAGCAGATGGCGCAGCTGACCTGCATTATGACCGAGTCCCAGGGGATGCGTTTATGTGCGGTATGACTCTTATGTATTTCATTAGAAACGTATACTAATTACTTACGTTAACGCTTGTTTGCTAACGCTCATGGAATTTTCTTAAACAGCACTTTTTATCTACCTCTTTTTAAATATGGGTGAGTATTTTACATTATAAAAATGCATTATGGGGCAATTTTTGGGGCCAACTAAGTAATTACTAAGGCAATTTTTCTAAAAATATCCTTTTTGGGACCTTTTCACTACTTTTTCTCTCACTAAATTGTATTACAAATCTTTGGGACTATAAACTTATTTGTTCTTTTACCTTATTTAAACAATAAATATGCCAACAATTAATTAAACAAACACGGCTTTTTCACACGTAAATAATTATCCGTTAATAATAATTTTAGTTCGTAAAGAACCATACATTTTCACTAAAATACATATATAAAATAATATCCCTTCATCCCTTTTCTGAGTCCATTGGCCCTTGAACTTTCATTCCTAACCAAATATTTATACGGCCGTGTGTTAATTTAAACAGGGCTTGGCTCCAATGGGGCCTGATAAAAGGGTACCTTGCGGTCAAATAAAACTTTAGTACGAGGTGGATACGGAGGAACAACTTACCAGAGTAACAATTTAACTTAAATAACAGTTCTGATTCCGAACTATTTGCTATTTACTAAAAAATAAAGTAATAGGACAGATTTCTCCGAATGAAAGGAGAGGAGGAGGAGGATTATTCATGAGCGGGACTCAAACCCGTGCCTCTGGGATACCAGCCCATGGTTCTGCCATTTGGTATTGATCGCAAATTTTTCTGCTTAAAAATAATAGTTTTGTGATAGGTCATAGTTTCTATTTACGTGGTTATGAAAGTTATGTTTCTCGTGTCTTTCAAAACACATACTGAGGTGGCATCTGGGCTGCGTATGTATGAGCCCGGCTACCATCTTTATGTATAAGGGTGAAAAATGAGATATTACACTCAATATTAATTTATTTGAGTCGGGGTTGATTAGGGTGTATACAGGAAAAGTCGCACGGCGATTTATAGAATTTGATTTATTATCGCAATAAGAGGCCTAACTACGAGTTCACGATTCCGTCTAAAGGTAGCTTTAGGATCTAGGACAAACCTCAAAACCTAGATCGAACCGGGCCTAGCTTGAATCTCTTGAACTAAGCTAGCTTCTAAGATACGATAATCATTATTAGTCAATACAACTTAATAAATAGAATTTCCAAGACAATATACAGATGTTTGTGGGGAACACACAATCTAAAATAAATGTATTGGCAGATGTCATGTTATGAGCAATACATTGTTCATAATTAAATTAAATGATTTGTTTTTATTCTTGTTTAATAAATCTGGGAATCGAACCCATAACAACAAGCAAGGTTTCACTTCTATTTACATACAACGAGAGTCGAACTCGTTTAAGTTATTTTTACAATTAAACATGGGATTAATTGAAGTTTAATCCAACAATTACAAGACAGATTTCACACAGTGAATCACTATTTACAAGCGTCATCAAAAATAACAGAACTCGTCAACACAATGCATTACAACATAAGAGTTCAACTGAAGAGGGAAATATTTAAATTTCATTAATGAGGGGCACACGAATGAATATAACTCGTAATATTCTTCACAAACTTAATAATACCAGATTATAGGGTTTATCCAGGGCACGGGAGTCGAACCCGTGTTCTACATTTAATAACAAAGTACTTAACTGGGTCAAGCTGCTGGACTCTGGCACTGACTTTAATATATTCTTTATTTAGTTTAAACAATAAAATGCAAACTGACAATCGTAATTTTCCCGTTGTTGCGCTGCCTTCCCCGTCCTCGAACCAAGTGTTTTCGCTTTACCGTCGCTACTCCTCAAACCTTCATATAACTGCATTTTATTTTTACTTAAAGCTAATATATACTTTATTACAATAATTATAAAGAACAATTTTATCAGGCCGCGCGTTGCGTTCGTTGTGTCATTCTTCATCCCTTCTTCAAGCTAAGGCGGTGTATGTCGTGAAGCTGTCTCCCTCCCACGCACGACAGGATCTGCTAGCTGCTGTTGCCCTCTCTCTCTCTCTCGAAGGGTCATCATAGCGTCTATAGCCAGACGCAATGGTGTCCAGTTAGGGGTTCAACATGTGGCCTGCAAATGTGTCAGCCTCCTGGAATTTTACAATAACACCAAGCAGTCTCTTTGCTTTATAGTGGCTTTTCAAGCCTGAAGAATAAGGTCCAAGTTCAATTAACAAATGTTTTGTGCGCTAGCCAAGTTAATTTGTCTATGTTACTTTCTAAACTACTGTAGATTTACGATACCATTTCTTAATAACTGACCCTAAACAAAAAATAAGCTCAAACTTATTTTAACGCTCTTTTGTTTCATTGTTACCTTTGAACAATTCTTAAAATATCCGACCCATCAAATTTTAACACTCTTTGTCTAGGTGTTTTTGAATTTAGCGAGTAGGTACATTATGGATGCGCTGCTCAATTACACCTCTCTCGTATGTGGACTTGAGTTGCCATCTCAATACACATACGTAAATAATGTCTAATGTTTCAGGTTTTTATGCTATATTATATATTTTGCTTGCTTGGGTCGAGGACAAAACAACATTATATACTTTTTTGATAATGCTGTTTTCTTATCTTTACGATGTCTGTTTTTTTGTTTTTATGCGCTCTCGATATGCAAAAGTGCTGAAATATCGTACCCTAAAACGAATACTTCATTTAAAAAGTAGATGATCATGTGAACTTCAAAATCATAAGTAAACAACAACTTTGTTCCCACAGCAACAACTAGTGTAGGCAAACGTGGGGACAAGCAACGCGAGGCACTTGTAGTAGTGTACCGAAGTGTAGTACCGTGTGTGAAGGTGTCACTCTGGTTAGAGTGGTGTCTGGTGTTTAACTGTCTCTCGTTTCCATATTTTTGTTCACTGTCATTTTAATTAAACGGAACAATAGGGTTATTTTCTAGGAAAATAGGACAACGATTATGTGAAGCTTGTATAGCTGGCTGATAAGTAAGTATTTTTACGAAGTAATTTTAATGGGGAACATGTACAGTTCACAAAGTATCTTTCTTTGTAATCACCAAACAAGTCACTAGTATTTTTTTAGAACCCAAATAGAAGTAGATAGAGACGCCTTCAAAGGAAAATAATCTAGCAAGATTTTGAAATGTTAGTTTTCCGTTACATATACAACAGTAAGACTACTTTATAAAAAACAAGAATCAAAACATTTACTATATTTAATAAATGGTTTAATTCATGCTTTACAATTGTGCTTTTAGATAGATAGATAGATCATTTTTTTTTTTTTACACTGTCATTAGCTTATTTTGTATGAAACATTTTTTTTTAAATTTCGTGTGTATTACTATACACCACATACACACACCCATAACGCACTTACTTAGGCATATAAAAAAAAAACAATATTATGTATATTTTTTATATTAAACAAATAATTCAACGAAAATAAAATATTATTTACACTACTTATTCTGTTTGTAAACAGCTGAGGTAAAAGATAATTAAATTAAAATAAAATTGAAAATAAATTAGCTGGGCTTCTTAAATTGTCCGTTGTTTAAATTGCGTTACGCAAGCCAGTCTTTTATCAATATGGGTGTCGAACAATTCTTAACTGGCACAATTCGAGAGGAACAATAAATCCTTCTTCAGTCGCATTGCCGAGAGTGTGCGTTTCGCTAGCAAAGTCACATGGATAATTTTTATCATATTCCATTTTTTACATTGTTTGAATTGTTGAGGGAAATAACGATCAACACATAAATTAAGTAGGTTAAATAAATCAACTCCACATTGCTTAATATTTTTGTTTTTCAGTTGGTATATGAATAATAGAATAGGTAATGGTGGTGCGCCGGGTGCGCTGCAGTCCCAACAGTATTCTGCGCATGATAGCGGACAGGGTTGACTGCCCCTACATGTCGCACTGCAAGGGATTGCACTCCCCTGTCAGTGTTGTCGTATTTTAAATGTAAATTTTAATTTTTTTAGTCTAACTAACCCCTAAATTTTAAGTTGTTTTACTAATAATTATAAGTGTGTCAATCGTTACATGAAATAAAAATATTCATTCATTCATTCATTCAATGCAATACAAAAAGTATCAATTGAATTATATATATAACACCGCTATGTAATTATATTTTATTTAATTTTCAATATGATACATTTCTATCGGACTGCAATAGATTGGAGAAAAATAAACTTCCTACTATTTCTTGCCCTGCGTATACCTATCACTGTGGTTTTTTAAACATTTCGTTCGTAGTTTTTTCTACTCCAGGATTTCTATCTGTCAATTAGATGACTGAAAGCAATATTAAAAGAGTATAAGTACATTATGACGTTGTCTATGGTATTCCAGAAGAACACTGCTAAATTCTACTCATATGGATTTTTATACAATATATTAGCTTTGTTGATTTTTTTTAATTTCTACAGTGGGCATAATGACATCTTCCACATTCTGCCACCATTCAAGAATTCCCTTTTTGTACGCTATTTTTGCTGTCGTAAAAAAACTAATGTATGCAATAATAGCTCATAATTGGTTGGTAAAATTCTCGGGTCTATTATATAAGTACCTATTTACTCGAAGTTTTTTATTAATTTAAAATACTTATTAATTTGACATAACATCATTCAAAATGACTACCAATGCAAAATATCGATATTCTCGGTTTAAACCCTCCAAATAATATGTTCCATTAAGCCACTTAAATCTAAAACATGTCTTTTTTTTAGAAAATCATGTGTATTTAATATAAAAAGGGCACATAAGTACCTTAAACAATCCACAACGCAGGTTTCGTCAAATCATAGGCAATACATCCACCACAGGCTTCGTCAAAAACATAAAGTACTCCTGCTCCGCCGAGCTAACGCACACTGCCGCAATGCGGAAGCCGAAACGGCTTGTCTTCTCCACAATTTGTAAGAATTAAACTGGAATCTGGCCCCTGCACTATGTCTGTACCCTAATACGGCACTTACTGCCACTTCTCGGCACTTCTCGACACTCCACGGCACTTTCTCGCGAAACACGCTCTGATTAATTAACTTGGGAATTAAATATGAAAGGCCCTGCTTTATAAAGGTGCAGTGATTTGATAAGCGGGATGAATAGCTTATCTTGTAAAGGTGATTGTACACTAGTTTAATCGTGAGATAAGTGCAGGATAATGTTCGAGCTGTGTATAATTCTGTAGTAATATTATCAAACCGAGTATAAAAAGGAAATCGAGCAAATATGCCATTTTTGAATTAATTCATGAAATGACAATGTCAGTGGTAGAGTGTGCAGATAAAAGAAATTGTTAGTTATGTGCAAGGAAGTTGTAAAGCTTAGAAAAAAAAATACTACTTAAATAAAATACAAATGTTGTATAAGTAGTAAGTAACTTTTACGTAAATTTTTGTTATAATCATTAAATTAAGTATTCTAATGGATGACTGTTATTGGCCTTGTTTTATGTAAGCATTACTATGTCTTCGTTTATATCTACGGCTGTTGTTATCCTGAATATCAATAAAATAAAATAAAATAAAAATAAATAAAGTAGGTACCTTTAGTAACACCATAAAAGTAATTCACTCATAACACTATCGACATTAAGAGCTATCTGTATTATGAATATTATGCAATAATACGGATCATAGTATTAGTAAATTACGATACAAGTGCGAAAAGCAGGAAATTCGTAATGAGTGGCGATAGAATATAGTACGACCGAAGGGAGTGTTTTAAATCAAACGTGCGAATTACCTCTTCGCACGTTTATCGTACGTTTTACAGTGCATATGGCCCTTTGAATATTCGACGCAGGTACGTAAAGTGCTCATTATCGCCCTGGAGCGGTAAAGTAGCACCATGTGTACTGTAATAGTACATTACCTAACTAGTGCGGTAAAACAAAGAAAGGCCGAGATCGCAGATGTTTGCGACCCGAGCTGCAAGCGAGGGACGTAAATATGCGATCAAGGGCTTTATTTATTACCTCACGTGTTAGGTACATCATTTTATGCGTACACTTGGGCAGAAATTGGCTTTTTCCGTACGCGTAGCGTGCGGAAAAAGGCACTTTATGGCCAGGTGTGGCATAAAGTAAATTTACGCAATCGCCCGCTCCCACTTACGTAGAAGTGTTAATATCCTGAATATTGATAATTTCATTGTGGGCGTAACAATGAAACTATCATTAATATTCATGTCGATCAAAACGAAGATAAACACCCAGTGTCACTACCATGAGTTGCTATAGATTTTGAAGGATAGATTCGACACGTTATCTACAGTTGCATCCCTCTTCCACCTGTAAGTGCGAGTAAGATGCAGTGCGTTTACGTAAACAGCAGCGACAATAAATATCTACAGTAGATGACTCGTCACACAAATATAACAATTAATAATAAATTGAAAGAAATATCACATACTACAATATATTTATAATTTATATTATAGTAGTGTGCCTACTTAAAAACATGAATCAAAACATTTATTATAAATAATAAATGATTTTATTCATGCTTTACAATTGTACGGTTAACACATTGAGTGCTGGGAACCCGCTAGGAGAGTTCTCTGTGGGTGGTCGCTTTCCGAAAAACGACGGAATCGGCTACGAGCGTAGCGCGTAGCACTCGCTAGCAGTCTGTGTTTATAATAAATTGATATTCCATATCCTACTAACGAAGCACCGGTTCTCTGGTTCAAACCCCATCTTGTAACATGCTAGCCTGCATGATATTTTTTTTTAAAAAGCAATTTTGAGTAAATCACTTTTGCGGCCTATCAGTGGCCTTTCTTTGTCTTCTTAAACAAACCTTTTAGGATCATGGCCGCCTGTCATTGCCAAATCAATTTCCGTTCCAAACAAAGCCAACCTCGGATTTGTGTCAACATGCGAAGACAGCGCGATTCTAGTTTGTTTTTGACAGGTCGTCACAACCACAAATTTTCTGTAATAGAATAAATTACTGTTACATGAAGGTGAAGAAGATTTCAAGACTTTTAGTCATAAAAAACATCCAAAAATTAAACGTAATTATTTCCGTTTCACACACATACTTGTTAGAACGTGACAGCCATGGTGATTCGATAAAAACCCGACCTAATAGACTAGCTGGTTTCTATACATTTTAAAATAAGTTACAAAATGTAGCACACTGCTTCGTCACCAGCACTAATTAGTCTGAGTCGAAATTTGCCTCGTGAAATCAGATTCCTGGCACAGCACGCAATTTCAGAGCTAGGAGATGGAAATTTTGATTGAAGCCTGTTTGAAATTGTTGGGTACGAGTATCTACAGGCTTAACGCTAACTTCGAAATCAGGAATTCTTGTAACTCTACCCTTGTCACTCCAAGCTGGGAAGATAGAGATGAAGATATCGGAGGTTAAGCTTGATGGAGGTGGATAACATTTTCGAGGGGCTAAAATTATAATGAATTTGCACGAGTTTACTTGACGTGTTATTATTGAACAAGCAATGTATTTATAATTATGCTTTGAATATGAAGGGCGAGTTTTATTATAACTGAAATCTAAAATGTGACTATAGTATGGATATACGATCGCCGGATATACCGGAGATCACGGTTGGACCTTAGTTACAAGTGGTTGAGATGGGAGTACTCTCTTTCTTGAAGTTTTCATGTCATATAGATTTGGAACTACTGCTGGCGACAGTTCATTTCAGAGTTTATCTACGCTTTACACACAGGTGATAGTGTGGCATATGGTGATTATGTGGTTACGCAATGCTAGCTTAGCAGGTTAGGATAATAAATATCATTTTTTTTATTGTGAACTCTTTTAATTATTTTCATGTGTAAATATCAAACTCCTTGACATGTGTATCCTGCCCATCCTAACCTACGGCGCTCAAACTTGGTCATTAACAGATGCTCTAAAGTCCAAACTCAAGGTTTGCCAGCGAGCGATGGAGCGCAGTATAGTGGGTGTTCGAAGAAGTGATCGAATCAGAAATACGGAACTGCGCTCTACGACTCGTGTTGTAGATGTGGGTGTAAAAACCGCAAAGTTAAAGTGGGATTGGGCTGGGCACGTCTGCTGTATGCACCCGGAGAGGTGGGCCAAGCTGGCTACGGAATGGGACCCACGGGACTACGCAACCGGCCGAGGAAGAGGCAGACCGAAGAGAAGATGGCGAGACGATCTGGAGGCATTCTGCGCAGATTGGTGGGAAACTGCTAAGAATAGGACCGAATGGAAGAGACGAGGGGAGGCCTTTGCCCAGCAGCGGGACACTTAATAGGCTACTAAAAAAAAAAAATCTTCTCACCACCTGGGCTTTACCATGACGTCTTAACTCGATTCATTTGACGACCTAAACTGAGTTGCTACCATACAATTGAGCACAGTTAAAAACCTAAACTACATCGCGTTAAGATGTCATGGTAAGGTCCTTGCTGTTTATTCTAATGTTACTGTAACAGGCCCCATGACACAGGCTTGATGTAGAGGGCTACAGATAAACGAAATGTTATATATTTATATTTTAGTTAATAAATACATTTCGAATTTGTATTTTGCTAATTTTGCTATACAATCTGACAGATAGTAGATGTCTTTAGCTATAATAACATAATTGTTGTAACACTGTGTAATACTTATACGCCAAATAAGTATTAACTATTTATTTTATTTTTATAGGTATACATTAATATGCTTGTTAAATCAACAATCTAGCCAGCCAACGAACGCAATAGCAATGTACTATCGGCCCAATTAAATCCTGAGCGCCTACCACGAACCGCGAACGAAAGTATGCCTCCCTTTCGCACTTGAGATTTCTCACTCAAGTGCGACAGAGAGGTGAAACTTCGTTCGTGGTTCGTGGTAGGCCATCTGACCCACCATGGAACTGTGTCATATTGACATCTAAAGTCAAATGCTAAATAAAATCATACATGACGTTACTGTGATACAGTTCTATAGTGGGTGCGGATTCAATTGGGCCGATAGTACAACAAACCAGAATGTAGTTACTCATCCAAATCAATGAAATAACTAGCAGATACAGATATTTTTTTAATTTTAATTGATCTTTTACTATGTAAATTTTATAAAAGATTATATATTTATTGCCACAACTGGGGATGATCGTCAAATTAGAAAAAAAAACTTGAATACTGCTTCTAAATTTTTAAAACAAACAAGCAGCAAGATAACATGTTACCGCGATTGTTATTCATTGAAATTAAACACTTTAGAATGGATTAATCGCGTTTATTAACACTATGTCCTACGTTTCGAGCCCTTTACAGCACTCGTTTTCTTAGGGTTACCTCTTTGCTTATACTGACACCTGAGCAACCGAAAGATTCCATAACTAAGCCACGATCGTAGCGAGTGGTTCAAAAACTGGAACCTTGAGCTTTGCGAGGGTCTCAAGTATGAACAAACTCTGTCGCCGAGTGTAATACAACATTGTTCATCTCACAATCGCAAGGAAAATAAACCCTGTATATTGTTATAAATCTCATCCAGATTGAATCTGTGTGATATATTTAATAGTCAATGCTCTCAGCTAACGTGAAAAAACCAGTCAAACTTTAAGGTAAACTTACGTTGATAAAGTATATTTTTACCTGCTTATTTTGAAAGATAAAGGAAGGTTTTCCAAGCTAGTGAGGTTTTACCACACTAAATATTTATTCCTAGCTATTCTCACGGTTGACGTTTAGATTAGATTAGAGGTTTACCCAGTCGACTTTATTAAATCTTTATTAATATTTATTATGTTGGTGTGTCGAAGGCCTAGCTTTTATTAAGGAAGTGGGGAGACGCCTGAGGGAGAGAGGTCACGATCCTCGCTCCGGGTCTTTCCTGCTGCAGAGGTTGTCCATTGCGGTTCAACGTGGCAACGCGGCGAGCGTGATGGGCACCTTTGCGTCTGGTGGGGCGCGGAGCGGGTGTGGTGACAGTAATAGTTAGTAGGATTGTTAGGCTAAGTTTTTTTTTAAGTTCTTTTGTTAAGTTAAGGTAGAAATTAAGAATGTTTTTGTAAGTCTATTTTTCATTGTGTGAAAAATAAATTATTTTTGGATTGTTAATAAACCTAATGGTGCAAATAAACCAAAACCTTTATTAAAAAAGCGAACTGGCTTTGTTTCTCAAACTGAGGACACTAATCGGCGTAATAAGTTGAAACGCGTAATAATCGCTAGCCCGCCAAGATGAAAACTTTTTAATTGATACTTTCAGAAAGTTCCCTTTGATCATTACTTTTGCCATTAAGTTTTTACTTTAGTACTTTTTTTTACTTTCAAAGTATTACCATGCTGTGCTGGCATTTTTAATTGGAAGCGATGAAGTATGCATTGTGTTAACATTTATATGTGCTACATAATAATGTTTAGATTCATTTGAATCTGAACAACCAAACTACTAGAGCAAAGTAGGTTAGATTAGATTAGAATTGCGACCTCGACAGTAATTCTCTGCTAGAGCAAAGTGGGTTAGAATAGGTTAGAACTGCGACATCAACACTACTAGACCACTACTACACCACCACTACTACTAGTTTTTATGCACTACTAGAGCGAAGTGGGTTAGGATAGATCAGAACTGCGACCTCAACAGTAATTTAATGCTAGGGCAAATTGGGTTGGGTTAGGTTAGAACTGCGACCTCGACAGTAATTCACTGCTAGAGCAAAGTGGGTAAGGTCAGGTAAGGTTAGGTTAGAACTGCGACATCAACAGCGATTCATTACTAGGGCAAAGTGAGTTAGGATAGATCAGAACTCTGACATCGACAGTAATTCATTGCTAGGGTAAAGTAGGTTTGGTTAGGTTAGAACTGTGACCTCGACAGTAATTTACTGCGAGGGTTCTACTGTTATGCAAAAAAAATCGAAACAATAATTTTATACACATATAATTTACGGATGACTCGCACCTAGCCGATCCGATCCCTTCCGGGAAGATCTCTCGTGTGAATCACGTGATAGCTCGAGCCCTCGAAGTTCACGTTATTCAATATTACTTACTTAAAAAACATACAATAAAAAAATCCTTGGAATTAAAACAATCAGTCAGTAAAAAAGGTTTCCTCACCCTTCTGATGTTAGAATAACTTAATAAACCCAAAAGGTAGCTATCGCGGATATCGTGTTACCGATTACTTCCCAAATCCTGTGACAAATCGTTGCTATTACACCGAAGGGCCCGAGTTCCCTTTCAGTTAATCCCGTCCACTTTAAATATTCATCCATTATCAAGATAATTACCATCCTTTCTTTTTAACTGGTGATTAAAAGCTTTTTAGATTGTTTAGGAGGTGGTAATCTTATCATTAATTTTGGTGATACCGATCAAGCCTATGATGGAGTGTGAATGGTTAATTAAAATAGAATAAGTATTTAGGGCCTACGCTAGCTGACGCGAACGCTCGCCGCGTGCGCACGCTCGCGGGTCGCGGCGGGTGGATTTAGTATGGCGCACCCGCTCCGTGCGCCCGCTTCACTTAGCGCTGTTCATACAATTTCTTATCAGACGGGCGTCCGCTCCGGGTAATCCGCGTCAGTTAGCGTAGGCCCTTAACCTCGAGCGGGATACGGAACCGTGACTCTGGTACACCAGCTCATCGCTCTGTCAAGTGAGCTACCGAGTTTCTCCACCATATCCCTCGTATCGCCTTAATAACGGTTAGCAATATCTACCGTAAGAAACAACTTCTTAATCGGCAAGTGGAGCGTCAAGTTACAAAGATCATTAGCTACTAACAATGTACTACCGCAAATTTGCTGGCCATATACGTTCGGGCATATCCGCCGGGTCAGCCATAAATGTATAGAAAAATTGTCTGGCGGATGCCCGGGGGACAAACTCACTATGCAGATCTGGGCTTGTACCACGAAAATCGAACGATTGCGGATTTGTATCTCCATCTCTGTCACACTTGTATATTGGAGTGACAAAGAGATTTTCCCGTCAATGCCAATTTTCGATGTTCGTGGTAGGTAGGACGTATTGCCCGAACGTATATGGCAGGCAATTGTCTCCTTCCCGCCCGAGGCCAAGAATGTTTCCAGTTTTCCTTTCTTTCTCAGAAAGGTATTGTTCGCAAACGTTTCTGTTTAAAAATAATTGTTGAGAATAAATACATTTTGTGAATTGAACTTACATGTTTTGCATGTAGATACTATGACAGCAAAGTTCTGTGATATACTCGTATTGTTTTGTATTGTATCGCGGGTTGGTTAGTTTTTCAGTTCTGCACTACTAATAAAGGCAAAAATTAAAGACATTAAAATGTAAGTTGGAATTAATAGCAAGACTGGCCCAGATACATACTACATTCGTTTATGTTGTGAAAGCTACTTACCTGATTTAGATATAATTGCTCAATATCTTAGGTAAAGAGTTAGTATAATGGTTTAAGTTAACAGCACATCGGTTTAATTTTGTATATTAATTTGAAAGCGCTAAGAGCTACCGCATCAACAATAGCGCATACCCGAATATCTTGCAATTTCAATAATATTACATACATACGTATGGAGCGCAAGTCTTTTTGAAGTCGGTAAAAAAACTTTTACCATGACTCTATTCATTCCTAGGAACGAGTCCTAAAAATAGTAGGCGCTTTATAAAACCAACGCGTCCCGACAATAACTCATCTGGAATAAAACCTCTGGTCTCCGGCACTCTGGTTGACGTCGTACAATCCAAAGCAGCATTGTTTGATAGCAATATTCTATTTATATTTATAGTGACGATGTCAGGAAACCCACTGGTCCGTAACGTAAGCATCGGGCGAATCGCATCAAAGACTGTGTAGCAATCGGATTGCAGATATAATACATCTGCAGTTTTGAGTTATATGCATTGAAATGGAACATGGATTTTAGACATTATAGCGAGCAAGTTATCGGAACTTGCAGAAGATAAACAACGGATTTCGAAAGGTTTAAGTATGTGGACCTAAAGTGCCAATTTGCTACTATTATAAACCGTATTTTTAAGTATTGAGACTGCAACTGTGGAATTTACAGGATGCCATTGTTATAATCATCGATTAATTAAGCAGCTATCGCCAATCTATCAGTATCTGATTATGGTAGCGAAAGGAATCAAAGGAACCAGCTGAATCCATCGCTAATTTATCGAAGATTGACAGTGGCATTCCCCTTTTTCTGCAGCATACAATCAGTAGCATCAATTATAAATCAAAAAGCCGTGGCGTCGTGCACGCTTGCAATGACTTTCGAAACATGTTGCGTATCGTGACTATAAATAAGTGAGTGTTATAATAATAACACTCACTCATAATTTGTTACAATATCAATGCACTGTGTCTGTATCAATGGTTTGTTTCATCAGATTTGAAGGCGAAGCGCATACCTACCGCGCGATATCGCGTTGAAATGTCACCGCACCGCACCGCTTTGCCATCGCTCGCCCACGTTGTACGCTGCCTCACATTATTTGCGAAGGCTACAACGTTTGTCCAAAACGTGACTCAGCGTTTGACCCCAATCCGAGACTACAGCAAAAATTCCTTACTCTGCGCATTAAAAAAACGCTTTAAGCACTTCTGAGTCAATAACTTAAGAAGCTCTAAAGACCGAACGAGCGACATTATTATCACGCCGCCTGCTTACAAATTTCAAAAAACCTCGCCATCTTTACTTTTATAAATGTCTGCATCGCCCGTGAAACGCGAAGGCAGGACAATTTATCACGGACATAACTTAGGGGATTTTGGCCGAGGGTGGTTTTTTTACAAAGGAATCTTCCGCCCCTGAAATCTTGTTTGGCGATTGTTGTCGCATTTAAGACGAATGGGGTCCTATTCTTTCACTTACTGATAAGTGAGTATACTTATAGATAGTGTACGTACGCTTGTTTGAATTTTTTAAGTGAATTACTTGGTAGGGGCTTGTTCTCGTGAAACAGTATTTCGGTACGTCCTCATGTTGCAGAAATATATGTTTGACTGAGGGTCTACCGAGAACAATGAAATTCGTTTTCTCGTTGTATATCGCATTTGTAATATTTGAGGGAATGTTGTTGTCTACAACAATCCTAATCCTAAGGCACCTTGGAGGTGCATAAGCCTTCCACAAGATTCTTCCACGACTTTCTATCTTGAACAACATTTTTGGCTTTGCTCCAGCCTAATCCTACGGCTCGCAACTCGCTCTCCACGCTCCGCTAGGTGTGTACATGGCGTCCATGAGCTCGCTTTCCACCTTGAGACTTCCACTTAAATGCGAGACTGACAATGGTATCCCCGATCCATTACCACTTCCGGAGCGTTACTTCTTGGGCGATTGAAAACTGACGGCATATACTCCAAAAATCCTCATTCCTTATTGTCTACGGTCAGAAGATGCGGAGGGTCTTATTGACAAACACTTATATTTTATATTTGTTTGTCGGCCCTTTTGTCACTCTCCACGTTTCGCAGCCGAAGAGCAGCACGGTCTTGACAATGGATTCGACGAGGGATCATTAGGGAGGAATTTTTTTCTCTATAGTTTTCTTATTTTTCGGTTTCGGTTTAGGGTTATTTTCAGATAACACCAAGCAAGGCCACGGGCACAATTTAGTGTATTTTTAAGCTTATCATTTGAAAATATATAATTATAAGTTGTAGATATAGGTACTACTATTTTTCTTGCTATATATTCCAGGTTTTCCCTGTATAGGCATATATAGTGTAAATCCATGGGTGATTTATTGGGAATCCAGCAGCCCGTTTTTTCAGCTTCCTTTCGAATATATTTATTATCAACACTTGCAAAATATTGAATACCAATGTCGTTAAGCACTAAGCGAATATTTTATCTATTATTACACCTGTGGTTCCAAGGATACTTTGAATCGCTTTCAAACGACTGATATCGAGAACTTCCCGGTGCAAAGAAGTCAAACAAACTCTCAAGTATAAAAGTACTTATAAATATAAAAGCTCGGCAAGCGAGTTGATTGTTCTTGAAACCAGTTTAAGAGCTGACAAGCACTAATATAGTCGTTATCATTCACGTCTAGATCTCAATATTGATAGCTATGTGCTTAAATAAAACTTCGACATATTTCCTTTCAACTGTTAAACGTACAAATTTAATAAGAAATAGAAATATCGATACATTTATGTTTCAAACATAGCTGCTTATATATTCTATGCTCCTATTGGTCAGAAAGTCGAGACCGTTGAGTTTTTAAGAATGATTCTTAGTTAAATATTTGAGAAAAAACTAGTTCTTAAATCTGGTAAAAGATTTTATCTATAAAAAATGTAGTTTAGCTATAAACAGCAGTTATCCGCTTCAGCGCTTACGAGGTTTATACTGAGGCCCCGCCTACTATCGCCTGTTCATGTTTTTCGTGTTCCCGCAATTAGGTCTATCCCGCACTTTTTTGTAGAGGGTGAGTGGTGCGGGGTACAAAATTTCTAAATACGACTCGTAGTTGTGCACTCTTATAACACAACGGCACGTTGCTCAAGTGTATTAGCGAGACAACGCTATGCACATATATAGCAATGTCCAGTGCTCACATCGGAGCAGTGTACTGCCCTGTACGGATCCACATCCAGTGTTCAGAAATCAGAATACTTCATACTAGGCTGCGTAAGGTCCATATTACACTATTATATAGATCAATGATCATAGGTCTATATGCTTCCTTTTTATATGCTTGTTATTTCTTCCATTTCGTAGGTTGACAATAGTTTTGCTGATCTCTTTGTCCAAACAGCCAAATTAAATACATCGTTGGAATTTGGTAGTCGGTATCAATGCATTACAACTTAACTTAGTCGCATATTTTGACAGTGGATTTTTCAAATGTCGTAAGAGCTACGTTATAAGGTTAGACTTAGAAAGGTCGTAACCTTTGAAAAATCCACTGCCAATTTCAAGGACGCTTTAAACTGTTGTCATTTGACAGTTGTTGTACTACTTCCATGCTTTAGTTATTCTTCCCTGGTAGAGACACTGTACGCAAGAGAGGTGAAACTTCGCTGTTGGCTCTCATAATTATCTTGGTCTAAAACTAAAATCCCCGCGCTCTTGTAAGCAATTATCACACAAAGACAGACCTGACTGCAAGCGCTGTAACTTTGCTCTCAGACCGGTAATACATAAGTGTAGTTCCAGTGACGCTCTTTGATTCAATGCTTTTTTGAAATTTGGAGATAAAAACCATTATCGGTTAAAAAAAATGCGTTTTTATTTGGTCACTTTTGAAACCGGTAAAGATATCTTAAACGAAATACTTTAAAAATATAAAATAACAATAGGACTATCAGCTTTTAACGCATTTAAGAGTACAACTTTTACAGGTATCAGAGAAATATCAAAAAAACTTAAATGTCCCATGATTGGTACAGTTGCCATATTTTATTTAAGGGATAAGAACTTAAGAAGACCGTTAACACTTAAGTTTTTGGTTCTTCGTAGCGTAGGTACTGTACAAGATTTGAATGATAAAATTGGTAAGAAACAATATAAAACCTTGGAATCCGCTCAGCAACAAAATCCCGATTAAAAAAAACCATTGATGGAACTTAAAATTTAAAGCCGAGTAACCTCCACTGCGTTACCAAAGGCTTCTGTTTTAAAAACTACAAGAAAGGTCAGCTAGTCTATGATGGTCGGGTTTTTATCGTTTACCGACGTTGCTGTCACGTTCTAACAAGTATGTATGTGCGAAAGTGACGCATAGCGTGATAAGCGATAAAATGGCAACCATGCTAACCTATTCGAATGTGCTAAACTGACATTTGACATATCCACTTCATATTCTCTACGTCATTAGCATGTTATATTGATAATTTCCACGGAAGTTTGCATACAAATGTAATTTAAACACTTCAAATAAGTCTCCAGTACATTTATGGGAATTTTTCAAGTGAACCTTTATTTCGGTTCGTATAGCTTAATTTAAACAAGAGAACTGGTCGTCCGTAAAACGACTGTATCGCCTAATTAGGACGACGAGTCAGGCAAATCCGTCCAACTTAAATCTGGCCGGATTGGAACGAAACAAGCAACAAGTCTCTTTAGTTCCATTTAGTGAGCTAAATACAGATTAGAACTTTAAATTAGATGCGTCAATATAACTTTTTAAAACATGTACCTATTGAGTGCTACTAAACTAAGATTTTGATAGCACACCTAGGCGGACTGTGAAATTTCACAGAAATTTGAAGTATAAAATAACAAATTAAATGTTTAACCGTTGATTTGCTTGGGAGAGATAACGTGGTCTGACTCTAAGTATTTTAAAGCCAGACGGTTCAACTTTCAATAATTTAACGGCCTTAGCCTAGTTGGTAGTGACCCTGCCTACGGTTGGCTTCATAAATATATATGTATCTGTATTCAATTTTGACCCTTCTTGTAATAAGTTCCAAAGTGTGTAGATATTTATAGACCTGACTTTACGAAGCAGGAGAACCGTACAAAATCAAAATCAAAATCAAAATATTTATTTTTCAAGTAGGCATGTTACAGTGCACTTTTGAACGTCGAATTAAAAATAAATAAAACTACACCGGCTCTAACATGCATTAATTTGAAAAAAAAAATACAGTTCAGTTCAATTTTAAATAGAATCTTTAACAAATTATAAATTATTACTTAGAGCAATTTATTGATGCTGTACACACAGATATCCGAATTAAAAATAATAATTTCACAATAGGATCGTCATCTTAAAAGTAAAAGTTGTATAAAAAAATACTTGTCTAGAAGTTTCTAGAATGAAATCTAAATGTCATAAAAAAATATATAATTAGTTAAGACTAAAATTAAAATTACAGTTTATTAACTAACTTTTTTAAACAAAAATAATAATAATCCTTAATCCCATGGTGCTGTATCAAACATAGTATTCTGTCACTTTTTGCGGGGGGAAACGTCCACAGAGATGCACTTCCCTCACATTACACACAAAAAGCAATCTGTAATGTCTAGTCCAGGGACCGGAAAACCCCTCTTTAGGCTTAAGCCTATCGAGTTGGTTACCTAATCATATCTGTTACCCAATGATACTGTAACAGCAACATTCAGTAACCGAATACAAACGGTAAGCGAAATGTTGCTGTAACAGTAACCATAACCCGGTTAACTGCAAAACCCAATCCCGATAGGGTTTTTGTTTGGGGTTTTCTTTAGGTTACTGTTAACCTTATTATAACAAACGATTATACTCTTTACGTGTAAGTAAATTAGATTCAATATCTAATAACAGTAGAGGCTGGCATCGGCAAAGACAATTCCGTGTCAACAGTGAACGATAGAAATGTCGTAAAGGACATATAAAAACCTCGTACTTAGGACATTTGTATCTTGCACTGTTTTTTGGGTCCAACAGGTAGAATAACCCAGGTTTGTTTAATAGTTGTCACTTCAATCAATTTTGAACTATAAGCCGTTACACTAGAGTTGTATTAATAATAACAAGCGGTTTCTACGTCTTACACTTTCAAATTTTTGCCAATACTTAGAATTTTATGATTGGAATAAAATTATATCCTTAAAATTATGTCCTAGTAAAAAACTAGAAAAAGTGCTAAATGTCCTTAAACATAGTTTTGATATAAACTTCCCGTTAAAAAAACATCCTATAAAAAAACATGTAAACGGATGGGCCAATGACCTTGTACGCAGTATTCGACTTCAAATTAAACAACTAAAATTTAAGATCTGTTCTAGCCCGAACGATGATAGTTTACTAAATAAACTACAATCGCTTGAAACCTTTTATATGCACACTTTAAAACAAGTGCGCAAGGATTACCTCAATTATCAAATATCGAACAGCAAACATAACATGTGTAAAAGTGTGTGGAATGTCATCAAGTCTGAAACATGCCGAAATAATAATAAAACCGGTCCTCTGGATGTACTTGTGAGCCGATCGGCTGGTGCCTGTGAAGCCGAGCGCTCAGCTGACGCGGCCGCTCGGCTCAATCACCACTACACTCACGCTAGTACACACAATAACAGTCCCAGTACTTATGATGCGCTTGATTATCTCAATAAATACCTACCTGCACCTGCACCCCTGTGTACGTTCGACCTATTTACTCTTCGGGACATAACTAGTGCCATTAAAAACATAAAAAAGAAAAACTCGAAGGACTTTAATGACATGTCTACACACGTTCTGGAGTATTATCCTCCAATCGTCGTGTCTTTATTACTTAATTTATTTAATCAATGTGTTAACAGCGGAGTATACCCAGACCCGCTAAAAATAGTGAAGGTGCAACCTATATACAAAGGAAAAGGTGACATGGACGCACTCAAATGCTACAGGCCAATATCCTTGATACCTATTGTATCAAAGGTACTGGAGCGGCTAATGAGCATGCAGGTAATGAAATATTTTACTGATAACAAACTAATTAACACGTTCGCGGACGCTTGGTCACACCTCTGGGACACCTTAATTTTGTATGGGAATTTTACGACTGCTATTGCATACCTGTCACAACAAAGCTAAAATCAGGATTCTTATGTGACGCGAAATTCTATACAAGTCGAATGCAATGCAAGTCCCGTCATTATGAAACCATTTCTTTTACACTATGTGACACCAAATGCTATACAATCCGGATGCTTGATATAATACCTAGTCAAAATATGATCTTATATGACACCGCATGTTATAGCATTCGACTATGTTGGCATGTCTGTCATACCGTTCACTCGGGTGAGCTGCTACGTCAACAACTATGATAAATTCTTTGCCATAAAGTAAAGTAGAAGTAATATTTCATCTAATACTTATAGGATTTAACGGCTAGGGCCTTCTTCACCAACCAGCACATAGCAAGTATCCGAACTTTGAATTTAATCATGTAAACTGCGGCCCTACACAAACAAAATACATGCCACATGCTTACCATAATGTTAGCGCTCAGCATCGACTACGAATAGGCACAATATTCACGATTATATGACCAAAATAATTACTATAGAGTAGTAGAATAGTAAGTATAAACATGCCTCACTTTTCTTTATTTACAGTAGTCAGAATCAAGTTGCACTACAAAAAACAATCAGTAAAGAGATTTGTTTATAAAACCACAACCAAAAACATACATAAACTGTAAAAAAAACATTACTAACGATGTTACAAACAATCCGTAAAATAGCGTGTGCATGCGAAATTTGGCCACATTTTACGCGCCCACTCCCAGACGCACGCTCAGGGCTACTGAGGAGTCTTCCATACAAAGACGAATGCTATAGCATACGCGTCACAGAAAGGGGGGCACAATTTGAGATGTCACAGGATAATTTCTAACCGTCATAAACTATGAAATATAACAGTATGCATTCTGTGATTTTAGTGAATGGTAGAGGAAATGTTGGTTAATAATATTATACTGTGGCCAAGCGGATTGGTAAGCATACTGACGCAGAAATCTAAACCAAATAACGGATTCAATAGCAGGCGCGTCACCAGATGAAGTACAAAAACGGATGCTATGCAATCCGCGTCCGCGAACGTGTTAACCCCCAACAGTACGCATACCAGCCGGGGCGGAACACGGCGGACGCGGCGCGCGACCTGACGCGGCGCGTGCTAGCCCACCTGGAGGGCGGGCGACAGGTCGCGGCCACGTTCTGCGACCTGTCGCGCGCCTTCGAGACCGTCGACCACGCATTACTCACCGCAAAACTGGCACGATATGGTATAAATGGTGGTTATCTCAATATAATAAAATCCTTCTTAGCAGATCGTAAACAAAGTACCTTTGTCAATTCGTGCAAATCTAACCTTGAGGAAATAGGCTCAAGCGCGGTGCCCCAGGGCTCGTCAATGGGAAACACCCTGTTTTTGATCCTTGTCAATGACATCACCTCCGCGTCTGATGACTCAGAATATGTCATGTTTGCAGATGACACGTGTATTATAACGTCAGCTGATAACTTTTCTGCCTTAAAAGCTAAATTAAATCGCACCTTATATGATATTTCCAACTGGTTTTCTGTGAACGGCATGGTCCTTAACATTGAGAAAACAAACGTAGTACATTTTCAACTTAGAAATACTGTAAAACACAAACTTGAGATATCCATGAATAATACTCCTGTGCCGCAGGTTAATGACGTTAAGTACTTGGGATTTTTAATAGACTCGGGACTGACATGGTCAGCTCATATAGAAAATACTTGTAATAGGCTCTCCTCTGCGTGCTACGCGTTATCTAGATTAACCCACAGCCTCACCGAGGAGAACTTAAAAAATGCATACTTCGGATATTTTCATTCCATACTTATCTACGGTGTGGACCTTTGGGGTATGGCCGCAGATCGGGACAAGATATTTAGGTTACAAAAACGTGCGCTTCGCATTATGGCACAGAAACCTTTCGACCACCCGGCGAAAGAATTGTTCATTCATTTTAAAATACTAACTTTGCCTAGTGTATACATACTAGAAGTATGTAAATACGTAAGACACAATCTTGCCCGACTACCCACCTATGGGCAGCTGACAGGCACCGTGACACGTAGGCGTGACATGCTGACCGTGCCCTGGCGCCGGCTAGCCAAGTCAAGAAAATCCCTGGACGTAATTGGGATAAAACTATATAATATATTGAATGATGATATAAAACAATCACCTACTGATAAGATCTTTATCAACAAACTGAAAACAGTATTAACACAATTAGCTTGTTACAACATCGATGATTTTTTCTCTGAGTACAAGTCATTGGTCCAATCACAACTAGGCAATAAGCATAGGTAGTTTAGTGATCAATATTCTTACCACTGTGATATTTAGTCTAAGTTACAATATAATATTTAATTAAGAAAACAAATGTATGAAACATGACCTGTAAATGTACTGTTTACCAATAAAGAAATTCAATTCAATTCAATTCAATTCAATTAAAGCGAAGACGGCAACGCGACGGCACGTGTTAATAATTTCTTATTTTTCTTCAAATACACAACAACCCGTTAGATTGAACTAGCTTATTTCATCAAATAAAATGTCATACCTTACAACTTCAATTCACGTTATAATAAATAAATATACTTTTATTAATTACGTGAATTTCTTAAGCTTTCGAAAATTAAAAGTGTAGTACTAAACAAAATTGCAATTAATGAAACTGCAACACGTTTGCTTGCATGTTGTGATTTAAAGTTATTCGTAGTGTTTATTTTGACGGATTTAACTTGTTCAACGAATTTAGTGAATATCTCTTACGAGTCTTACGACTAACGTCGGTTATTTTTTGTTAAGTTATTTAATCAAAACATTCAAAACCATTGTAGTAGGAACGAATAGGTCTAATACTGCACGTGCAATGATAATTAAACAACTTAGGTAGCCAAGTTTACAAGTCGGGCTCGCGTGTAATTTAGATCCGAGTATCCGTGGTACTCGTAGAAACAGATCTTAAATACACGCGGACCTAACCCATCCTTATCCGTTACCATAACGTTTTAGGGCATTTTCAAAAATAGGGTACCATTTTCATTTCTTTTTGAATATAGGAAGTTTTGGGTTTTTTGTAACCAGAATCACGATTACTATTGGAAACAAGAAAAATAGTGTCCCGTTTTTTTTGTCAGCTTTGTAACGCATTTTTTTCATACATTTCGTATGGGCCGTTACAAACCTGACAAAAAATTTTTTTTATGGAAAATTGAGGACCCATTTTCATTAAAAGGGTGCACTTTTTTCTGAAAATGCCCTTTAACGCATTTCAGTTAAGGTTCAGGTTCAGGTAAGGAACCTGTGTTGAGTTGTATGGCAGCGACTCAGTTTAGGCCCTAAACTGAATCACGTTAAGACGTCATGGTAAGGCCCCTTGGCGTGTAAAGTAACAGTGCATGATAATTAAAATAAAAAGTAGGGATACAAACAAAAAATTAGACATACTCGTAGTACATATTATGATCAATGTGAACAACAATCAAAATACAAAATATTCAGCAAAAACAATTCTACAACGATAGTAAAAAATAATATCGCACTTTTGTCTTAAATCTTCATAATAGGTAGGTCTTCCCATCACGGAACAATTGTGTTCCGGATCTTTGGGAGGCGTACGCGGAGCCGAAGCCAACACGCTGAGACCCTTTCGACAATTTAATGAAATGTAAGGGGTACACCGAGCGAATGATGCACCTGCCCGAGTTATGGGATGCAGAGGCAGCACCGCCAGGGTGTATAGACTATTGAGATTTAATGGAAACTAAAATATACTGGTCTATTAGGTGAAGGTGGTTGACTAAATACTGTATTATAAAGAATAAAATCAGACGTCTGCCTAACAAAATGGTAATAAATTTAATTTACGGCAAACGGTGACTCGCCCACATAAGATGGGCCCCCACAAAAAGCGACATCTAAGAGAGCTCGAGAGCAACACCAGTATGAGGGCTGGGGGTAGAGAGGTGTCACTAAACTTTGAACATATAGCCAACTCGCCACTTAAGTTTCCACATCTAGTAGTTAGGTAATTATTAGGATTAGCTTTTGGAGCCGACGTGCTCATATTAACAAAGGCTCGTTTATAAAACAAAAAAATGGCCTTGCACGTGCAGACTACGGACGGTATCGTTATAAAAATTATGGCAATTTAAAATGATAATATTGAAAGCAGCTCTAGAAATTCCTGCTTCAAAAACTTTACTTGCATTGTTTTTACTAATTACTCTCATGAGACAATGACATTTAAGTGCACAAAGATGAATACCGACCGAGTGCAGGCTTATTGTTATTGCCCTTATCGGTTCCACATAAACAATGAATCTCGGCAATGTCTAAGCCGCGATGCGTTATATTATCTTGGTCTGGTATTTTACATTAATATTCTTACAATTTACGTAATCCAGTCAAATTATTATTACACATATTTTGAGTTGATACTTTGTATCCCGATACCTATACCTACTAATTGGTGTCACGGTAAACACTTCCGCTTTTCTATGTTATCTGTGTGTATGTACACGAATGCATAGAATGAGCAGAAATCTAGATCCTGGATGGCTTTATGGATCTAGGGTGCCATGAAACATTGCTATTAAAGTAATATAAATAGTTAAATACGGTATAAGAGGGCAAGCGTACTGTTGGCTAAAAAGCTATCTCAATGGACAGCGACAATGTGTAGAAGTTACAAAAATAGTTAAAAACCTTAACAAAACGTATAATTCGCCGTTCATCATTAACACATGCGGCGTGCCATCGGGTAGTATACTAGGGCCGTATTTGTTTTTACTTTACATCACCGATTTACCTGGCGCCACACAAAATGACACTATACTATTTGCAGATGACACAACCATAGTAATTAAAGAAAATACAGATGGTTCTCTATGAAATATTATTACATGTACCTACATTAACAAATGTAACAAATTGGTTAGAAAATAATAATCTCAAAGTTAACTTAACCAAAACACAACGGGTTTAATTTCAAACTTATAATAGCAAATCAATTAGATTATCTGCCGATTATAATGGTGTAAGTACAACTTAATGAAACGGAAAGTGCAGTTTTTCTAGGAATTAAGAATGATAAGTTTTGTAATTGGAAAGCCCATATTAATACCCTTTGTACCCAGTAGATTATATTTTGTATCGTCTGCGAGCAACCGTCTCTGAGGCGGCAGCAACGGCAGCCTATAACGGTTATGTATCGTCGCAAATCTGTTACGGAATAATAATATGGGGCAACTCATCAGATGCTGATAAGGTTTTCTTAGCCCAAAGAAAGTGTTTACGAGTAAGATCTTTGTGTGGAGCATATTACCTAGATAGTTGCAAGCCATTATTTAAAAAAGTATACTACCCTTGCCATCCTTATATGTATTTGTTATGTGTATATTCGTAAAACATAATATAGAATTGTTTAAAATGAAAGGAAGGGAAAAACGATATAAACACGATCTAAATACCGACACATCAGACATTAAAACTATTTCAAAAAATACGTGTGGCACTCGGGGACTGCCGCGGTAAAGCTATTGCATATCATTTTGTATCAACTTATGCAATTATAATTATTTATTTATTTTATTCATGCAGTATTTCTTTTTCTTTGATATTAATTCAAGTTACACTTTTTGAGCGTGGTGACCGATAAGAAAACAAATTTTTCTATTATTTAACAATTTAAAAGTTAATATTGTTTAAAATGTTTTTATTATTTTACAATACATGTGGGTTTTATTATCTTACAGTAGCTGTTGGTTATTCAGGAATATTTATCATTGAAACTTATGATAACTGAAATAAGAAACATAAGTTTGCGACTTAATATCCTCTAAATACCTAGAAAATACCGCGTCAATGGTGGTCCCATATTTTGTTGTAGACTCTTGTGGATCATTATTCATTTTCAAATTCAATGTTTTTGATAGAAAAGTTGTCAAATTTATTTTACAATATATGTGGGTTTTATTATCTTACAGTAGCTGTTGGTTATTCAGGAATATTTATCATTGAAACTATAGGTTTATGATAACTGAAATAAGAAACATAAGTTTGCGACTAACATATTTGATTTTGGCGGGACTATAATAATAGTGTTTATTTTGATGTTTGACATCGCCGTATCTCTGGTAATAAGAGCTACTGTCCTCAATATTTTGTATAGAATATGACACTTAGCGACATTCGTTTGGAGATATATCCTTTCCTCGATAAAGAACTTTGTAACAAAGTGAATAAAGTCGGTTTCGGTCCGTCGGAGTGGGGAGCGTCAGGTTTTTTTTCGTTACGGAATTTCTGGATTCGGTCCCCGCGCTCAAGGCCCGCGATAGAAGCTATGCAATAGCTTAAAAAAAATTGTAACTCTATGGCCATCAAATTATATTATAATTATTCTTCCTGTACATATGAGAGTTCTTAAAGGAAATAAAATCAGTAGAAAACTCTTGTTCATTGTTAGATTTTGTATATAATTAGATATTGTTATTATAATTTTAGTATTATAAATTTACGAAAACGGGGCTTAATCGTGTATAAACTTTGAAAACAAACCTCCGACGTTTCAAGGGCGACATTGCCCCCGTGGTCCCGGAGAAAGACTGTAATTTTAGTAGTATTTCCGTGAATATACCTACTTAAAAAAGTTATACCCAGAGTATCTCGAGATGCGATATTGTAATGTAATAAAATAAATTATAGATGTTTAATTACTCATTTATTGTCGGTACATTTTCAAATTAATTTAAACACATTACAGAAGCGTCTTGTAAATGTCGTTGTCACACACGATACCGGTTTTCTGCCCTGTTTGGAACATGCCATAAGGCCACGTGTAATTAAGACACGACTCGTGTACACGGAGCCACGTGTCAGCGTGTACTCTTGTAATCGGGAGCCCTAATCTCAAACTCGTACGATTATACAAATTTTGCTCATTACTACGATAATACGAGATACGAAAAAATAATATAATAATAAGTATCCAATATCAAAGTATGTCATAATCATTTGGAGCACCGCTTGCTGCACTTGCTTACAATTAACTCAAATACATACTTTTGTTTTGCCAATGGTAGCAAATAGCGGTCTCAAGTGAAAACACGTCAGACGTCAGCGTGCGTAGCCAAGATGCCAATCGCTCACGCTTAATAATGTATCGTAGCTACCTCTCTCTATCTCTCTTTCTTATTAGCGTGACAATGACAGTTGCATTTCATTAGCGAGTGAGCGTGAGCGGTTGGCATCTTGGCTACGCACCCAGGTAAGAAAAGAAAGTAATTGCCGGCAAAATCGTATTAAGATTGGTAATAAACAAGACTTTTATTGTCGCATTATCACTCTTGACGCATATGTGAGAAATTAAGGAAAGATAAAAACTATTCACCGTTTTATAATGTAAACATTTTAAAATCACGATTTCCACTTGAAACTTATCTGCTATGAATAGTATTGTAGTGTCTTTTGTTAAACCCAATCGCTAATTACCTGCAGAAAATGAAATGCAGTAATACAAAAACCTGAAATATAAATTACAAATTTACTGTCTTAAGAATAAGGGTCAAATTGGAATAGGACGCATTTCACATAAAACCTTTTAGAAATGAAATATGATCTGACCACCTGGATACAATTGTATAATTTATTTTGTAACTTAAAATATTAGCGGAACTCTCTTTCTAATAAAAGGGATTGAAAAGAGACTTCCGCTAATATTACAAGCTACAACTGATTATGCAATAGGCCTCCGGTAGCGTGTTTTGCAAGTCTTAGTTAGAGGGTGGTATTTATTATATTATTTTTGCTGTAGTTGAGTAGTGT
The DNA here is from genome assembly GCA_949128165.1 of Lathronympha strigana. NCBI lineage: Eukaryota > Metazoa > Arthropoda > Insecta > Lepidoptera > Tortricidae > Lathronympha > Lathronympha strigana. Next base: position 3,573,457 of record OX421903.1, read on the forward strand.
ATGAACTAGGGCTCCTGATATCCGTGATGTACGCCGATCCGTAGCTACGTGTTCTTAAGCCCGGCGGTACTAAGATCACGAATTTCACGAACACGCCAAGGTACGTACCTCGTACGTACGTACGTACGTTCGCGTACGGATTCACGTGACACGCCGTGACACGCCATGATACGTAGCCCGTACCTGCGTTCGTGCGCGGAGCTTCGGGCTCGGTTCCGTTGGGTACTTATCGCACGTCTCGTAGGTTCGACACGCCCGGGAGAAAAATAAATAAGGACTAAGGTATTATTGAATTGAGTTACCACGTAGTATATTGAATACGGGACGAACGGACAAACATTTACTTGTGAATTAAACTTCGATTTTATTTTTTGCATGAATATAATAGTTATATCTAAGTAATTTATGGGGATATTCTGTTTTATGTATAACCAGCTATTGATTTTAGTCAAAACTAGCGACCTGCCCGTTGAATTGCACTTATATAAATATAAGGTGTAAAACTCCCTAGTAGGTATCATTATAATTATAAACTTAACCAACACTGTGCTACTGGTTGTTATTATTAAATCAAGAGACTTTTTTTCTATTAAGTATTAATGTAATGAATGAAACGTACTAGTAAAACCTTTGTACTATCAAATAATACAACGAAGCCTAAATATAAAGAAGGCAACCCTAATCCTAAGAAACAAAAGGGTAAAATTCTGCAAATCATCGGTAGGTATGATAAAGGTAATACAGGTAAACAAATTCAACAAAAACATGTACGGGGCCACAGAAAAAAAAGTACGCAGCTGCAGTTCTTATCAGTTTCGGACTTTTAGTCCGACAGCGATAACTTTTCAAGTTTTTAAGAATATTCATGTTGCTTATTTAACATATAGTTTCCAGACCATTTCTCAGTCCTAATAACAATAATTTGTGTCATGTTAGGTATTTAGTGGTAATTTTGGTATTCTTTTTAACTCGAATAATCTTTTCACCACACTTGCTCGTAACGAGGTTCTTATCGTACCACTTTTAGGCTCATAAGTCATAGTGTGGTAATGAGATAAACCCATCAAATTCAGTTTGTACCCTACAAGACTAAGTTACGTACGCAAACAATACATTCAAATTATGTCGGATTAAAAAGGATTTTTTTCAAACGAGTACTTACACTATTTTTAGTCGCATAATAGCTTATGCGCTAAAAAGCAATATCTCCGTATTTAGTTAAATACATGGATTAAAACTTTCAGAATTAAATATGTACAATTTTATTAAATTATTCATTATTTACAATAATTAGTGCTTTAAACATAAATTACAACATTTTTTATTTTGGCTGTTTGGCGGGCCTTTCCTTCAAATATGCGCGCGTAACGCGATTCGAAAAAAATGCGCTCCAATGGCGCGCCGCGGTAAATTGATTACATAAAACATTTGTGACCGTCTTCTCGCTTAATTATTATGATAAAATGCAACAAAAAGAGAATTAGAAGTAAAACTATAACAATATGTGGATGAAATCTCTGGAACCGCAAAACGCGAGTGTTACCATGAAAATCTAGTTGATGTAGTGATAAATATACCTACTTATTTGCGATGTTTGGGCCTTAAGTGGATCTATAAGTTGAAAATATAAAGTATTGTCATCAACCGACGTCGAAAAGGCATCGCAAGAAGCTTCATGTAGTCTATAAAGGTCAGTCAAACTCATATGCCATTTATAATTAAAGCATTCTGACGTAATTCTGACAATTAAGTTAACGTATTTAACAAAAGTTAATAAACACGAATAAAATTTTGATTTTTACTTACAAGTGTGTTGAAAAATGTCGTATGAAACGTGTGTGCATGGTGTACACATCGGCTTCCTTATTGCGCACTCGCTTTTAGCTCGCGCGCACAATATCGACTCGTGTATAATGACCATCATAGCACACGTGTATCACAATGTACTATTTGAGTGATTTGGAATACCATGACATTGCATAGGATTACAGAGGACGGAAGTGACACAAACAACGTTTCCACACCAAAAATACTATCCTAAATACAACACAGTTACGCGTTTAGTCTCGAATATTCTTTTCTTCAAAACAATCCAAAATGAAAATATTTACCACAAATTATCTAATTACTCAAAAAGCAAATTATATCTGTGACACAAAACAAAATGTCAGATTTACATGTTAACCAAGTATATAAGTATATCATAGGCGAAAAAGAATTAACATGAATATTCGTTAAGCTTAGGGCTTCTATAGCCAGGGCTCATATAGCCAGCGCTGCAGAAGGCCTAGTATAAAAGTTGAACGACACTTACTTCTCGATCGCGTTAGCGTATCGAGAGTTCAAATTATGTTTGTTGTTTATTTAAATCATCCGGCAACTTTCATATTTTGACCCCTCGATACGCTAACGCGGTCGAGAAGTTAATGTCGTTCAATTTTTATACTAGGCTTTCTGGACTATTTCGGCACATTAAAGAGTACTATTTATTTCTAGATTGAACTATTATTAGAGTGTTTTATTGTATGACTAACAAGCTAAGCCAACCTACCGGGGTTTTTTTGTAGATAAAAAGTGCAGTTGCACGTGCAGACAAAGATAATAAGATTTGCAAGCGACTTATTACAATGAAACAAACAATATGCATAAGTAGCTTTGGGCTTTACCCTTTGTTCGTGAAGTTGAAAGAAGTGACCGCGATGTTTTGTTTCACAAATTCGTGGTATTTTTTTATTTAATCTGGAGTTTAGAATTTTGCTTTCGCATTCATTGTCATTAGTTACTCCTGACATCACAAATCTTCAATTTATAATTCAGCTGTGAATTTAAAGTTATTTTTGTTGATGTTTCGTTATTTTTTGTTTTGTTATTGTTAATGTATGATTAGTGTTACTATTTAACAATGAAGAGAAGTTGGGTTATTTTAGCAACCCGTTTATTACAGTAGCTATTCAATGTATTTATTATTTGGTTCTTTTCATTTATTACTTACTTAATATTTAAAAGGCCTTACTATTAGAAATAAATTTTAATTCAAAAGTAATGAAACGGAATTAGAGCTATGAATAAAAAACACACGATACATTTTTATTCGTAGCTCTTAGAGACCGCATCGTATCCTCACTCAAGGTCGCGGGCGGACCGAACGGGCGTGTTCTTAAAGTACGTGAAGCCGTGATCACGCCTACACGCATCTACACGGATTCACGTACCCTAATTTCACGTAGCCGAACGTCACGTGCGGAACGGACCAGAAAACCGTAGCAGTGAATCACGAACACGGGCGTACGGCTACGGGTTCACGAATCACGGACACGACCGCGAGCCCTAGTATGAACTAAGCATGGATTAAAAATTCAAGAATCCAAATGCATTAAAAATCCAAAAAGTAGGCCAGTTGTCGATTGTAAGAAATATCGGGAATAGAATACAGTGTAGCTAACGTTGCCGGTACTTGGTAGCATAGCGACTGAAGCTTGCACAATATCCTCAAATCGATAAGAAATCTGTTCCCACTTTTTTTAATATCTACCTACGTAAGTTGCAAAATTTAACACAAGCTACAATAATCAAATCAACTTTTAATTATGAAAAATAAACAGACACCTGGTTGACCACGCCTCGGTTCTTAATTTCAAAAGGTTATACGTTGAGTGCATGCTATAACAATTTGAACTTTATTGCCAAAGGAATACTGTTGTTATTAATAAAATATCTCTTGTTCTTTATGGTACTATTTCGTGCAGGTAATTAGCTGTTGGTTTTACAAAGGATAACAATGTCGAGATTTTAAAAAGTTTTAACTTTACCGACAGCCGTCACAAGATGTACTCACAAAATAGCACTATTTGCTGAATTTTATCGCTTCGTAATCTGAGACTAATAGTTATGTTTTGTTTTTAAATAATATCAGAATAATTGCGCTAAGTTACCCATGTATGATGATTATTTACGACTACCTATATTTGACTGATTAACTACAAGAAAAATAAATAAACTTGAGCGTAGTAGAAACAAACGCTCACGCCGCTTTCATTTCTATGTATGATAATAAAAATGTTAGGCTAGCCTAAATATAGTAAGGAAATAAAGAAACGATGCCACACTAAGAGCAAAACAAACCTGGTTCCACAGCGAGCGACAACGTCCTAACTCCTAGCCATGGTCATTCAATATTAAGTCTAATTCCTGGGCGTATAAAGATTACTTTCGTTTGAACTGTTCAAAACAGATTAAAACACTAACAGAATTCATTGCGGTTAGTTACTGGTTAGAGGTTAATTGGGGTTAACTGGACCGATAAGGTTTCCGAATGATTAAGGTTTCCGTATCATGAGTTAACCATATTGGAGGTGTTTTGAAAACAACCTTTAAAATAACCTTATGAAAAACCCGGGTTATGGTAACCGGTTCCGGTCCCTGGACTCTAGTCACAACACATATGCCCATTCGGACTTGTACTTCGCTAATGGGGAAACGGTATGTATGCCGACTTCCCTGTGTCCCTTTAAGCTGCAAGTTGGAAAATAAATATTTAACCCCTTACGCGTACAGTTCCATATTTGGCCGTTAAAAATTCAACTTAATTGCTGTTAAAGTTCAAAATTGAACAATTACCTAACTTGCCATGTGTGGTAAAAGCCATAATATGCCACTTTAAATAAAAATAAACGCAACGTTAATAAATTTGAACGAAAACAACACGCCCAGCGAAAGTTATTAATAATAGAAATTGCGGAAAGTATTTTCAAACGGGTATCGATATTGTAAACCTCGAGCGTAGGCGTGTTTTTCAACGACAACAGTTCATGAATTATAAATAGAATCTAAAAATATGAATAGATTTTTTCAAATCTGATAATTATGCCCTATTCTAGCTGGGATAGCTAATAAGAGTTAATAACAGTAATACATTCCTACCTTAATAGGCTAGACGACTAAAAATATCTATTTAGTCCGTCTGTTACATTATAAAAAAATATTGTACACGTATTTTTTATTTTGTTCGTCAAATCAAAAATGATGAAAATCCAGTGCGTTCAAGTTTCGCGTAACGTCACTATTAGGTACAATTTTTACCTAGTAAAGACGCCACCAGCCCCCACCCCGGAACTTTGATGCTCTTTATCTTCGTCAATTTTGGTCAATTGAAAAAAAAAAAAACGTGTCTCATCATTTTCGATAATCTAACTGACGGACTAATTAGAATGATAGTTTTTCAACCTAGTCGCCATCCCTATTGATAATTTTAAGAGAGGTATGGGCACAGCGGATGCATATCGTTCAGTGTGGTAGGGCACAGACAGCACAACGAATGTCATCTCGCTCAAATCTGGAGTAGAGCCCATCTGGGGAAGTACCTTACAGAAAACCGCAGTTTAATAACACTAGACCCTACTCATAGAGTTGTGTTTCAATTGGTGAGTAAGGTCGACAGAGCTCCAAGAGGATTCACTGTGTTGCCAGCTGGAGACCCAAGGGGCAAAGTTCGCCCCTTTAGCTGCGAATCCTTCTATTTTTAAAGGGTCGGCAACGCGCATGTAACACCCCTGGAGTTGCAGGCGTCCATAGGCTACGGTGACCGCTTACCATCAGGCGGGCCGTATGCTAGTTTGTCACCGTCGTAGTATAAAATCTCTAAACCTTGAAGTGTCAAAAACACCCCTATCAGTTCTGACGTTTAGCTGAACTTGGTTACCGCAATACTGCAGTGCATCCTTCATGACCACTGAGAAATAAATGGCAAAGAGCGTGGGTGCCAGAACACAGCCCTGCTTTACACCACACGAAATCTGAATCTCCTCAGATAGTTCGTTTTCATGTTGAACCTGAGCCTTCATCCCAATGTGGAACTGACGGATCAGGTTGACAAACTTCTTCGGACAGCCCAATTTACCAAGAACAAGCCAAAGGGCTTCACGTGGAACTCTGTCGAAAGCTTTCTCTAGATCCACAAAGCACATGTAGAGAGGCCGTTGATGTTCTAGGCTTTTTTCTTGGAGTTGCCTTACGACAGCGATAGCGTCAATGGTTCCTCTGCCAGGGCGGAATCCGCATTGACTCTCTGGAAGATGTTTTTCAGCTAACTCACTTGTGCGGGTGTTAATGATGTGAGCCAGGACTTTACCGGCACTGGAGAGAAGCGATATTCCCCTATAAGAGCTGCAGTCGGAGACATCTCCCTTCCCTTTGTACAGCTTGCAGATAACTGCATCCCTCCAGGCCTGTGGCACTTCTTCAGTGTTCCATACTCTTAGAACGAGATGATACAGCCTGCTGGCAATGTGATTTCCACTGTATTTATAAACTTCAGCTGGTAGTTGGTCCATCCCGGGGGTCTTAGAGTTTTTAAGACGCTTAACTGCCGACGCGAACTCGTCCAAAGTTGGCAGATCATCTAAATGTTGACAGATTGGAAACTCTTCAAGTGAGTTTATATAGGACAAGTCCAAGTCCGCACTGAGCGCATCTGGGTTTAGAACATCATTAAAATGTTCTGCCCATCGCTTCAATACTGCATTTTTATCAGTAACTCGGGTTGACTTGTCCTTCGAGTACAGAGGAGCCGTTTTTCGAATTCGTGGGCCAAAAATGGCATGGATTCCTTCGAAGAACCTCCCTATTTGATGATTATCGGCGCAATATTGTAGTTCAGTAGCCTTTTCTTTCCACCACTTGTCTTTCAGTTCGCGGACTTTGGATCTAAGCTTGTATTGTGCTCCCTTTTTGTCACTCGCAACCGCTGACTTTGAGTTCAATTCTTGCCTGTACTTTTCAACGAGCTTCCTAATGTCTTTATCTGATGCATCAAACCAATCTTGGTTTCTTTTTTGTGGTTTGGCAATAGTGTCCAAAGCACAGGCGTGAAGAACTTGTGAGAAGCATTGCCACTCATCATTTGTCGTAGGGAACTCAGTCTGAATAGCGAGCTCAGCAAACGCTGACTCCAACTTACAGCCCAGTTCTGATGAGGTAATGAGTTGCGAAAAGGCAACCTTTGGGGGGATCTTGTGTGGATTTCGCCGAGGAGCTTTAAGTTTTAGTAGCATCTTCGATCTGATAAGACGATGGTCAGTCCAACCCAGCGCCCCACGCATTGCTCTCGTTATGAGAACATCGCGCAGGTCTTGACGGCGGACAATGACGTAATCTAGAAGATGCCAATGCTTGGATCGAGGGTGCATCCATGAGGTCTTATATTTGTCGGCAAGGCGGAAGAACGTGTTGGTGATGCTAAGATCGAATTCAGCACACAACGACAGAAGTCTTGATCCATTGTCGTTACACTTTCCAACGCCATGTTTGCCGAGGACACCGTTCCAGAGATCATAGTCGGCACCGACACGAGCGTTCATATCCCCCAATAAGATGATCTTATCGTGTCTTGGAACTTTCTCAAGGGTTAAGCGAAGTTGTTGGTAAAATGCCTCCTTGACTTCGTCCGATGATGGGAGAGTTGGTGCATAGACACTTATTAAGTGGACATATTTTTTATGTGCGGTCGGCAAGCGTAAAGTCATAAGACGGTCATCAACACCCTTTGGTAGGTCGCTCAGATTTTTTGCCAAGCTATTGCGTATAGCAAACCCCACGCCGTTACCCGCTCTCTCACCAGCAGGACGTCCACTCCAGTAATATGTGTAGCCGCCAAGTTGTTCGCATAGCTCTCCGCAATCACTCAGGTGGGTTTCACTTAATGCAGCTATATCGATTTTGTATCTAGCCAACTCTCTTGCAATTAGAGCAGTTTTCCTTTCAGGACATAAGTTGCGATCACTGTCCAGTAAAGTTCGCACATTCCAGGTGGCCAAGCACAACTGTTTCTTAATTCCTAATTTCACTTTAGTTTTCTTTGCATTTCGACCGCTTTTGTCGATGCCAAGCGCCCGCGGTCCGGCGCTTAGGGAATGGGAGAAGCGGACTATTTTTGGGCCACCTTTTCTAGGCCCCTCCTCCATGCAGAGGAAAGCAGAGCGATCCTAAATAGGGCTGCTTTGTCGCCAGTCGTGCTGCCGAACTCAGAGTCCCGCCTCGGTCGACTCCGTGAGCGACCACTCTCTCCTGGCCGCCTACGTGCAGGGTGTCAACTAAGGCCTCGGTACATCGATACCTCAACCCCACCGCCAACACCCCATCGCCGCAGGACTTTAGTAAGCTCAAATCCAGAAAGAATAGCTAGGGTCATCTGCGCGTGAATTTGTTTATAGTGGACAAATCTAGGGTCCAAAGGATCTCCGTACTGGAGATTCTTTATGCTGATGACGTATGCCTTATGTCCGATAGCGTGGCGTGTCTTCAAAGCTATGTTGACGCACTTTATCACTCATGTCAGCGGTTCGGTCTGGTTATAAGTGCTTCAAAGACTCAAGTTCTCAAGCAAGCGGAAAGAGGGGCTGAGGCCGATTCTGCGGCACTGAATCTAGATGGGAAACCACTAGGTGAAGTCCCGTATTTCAAATATCTTGGAAGCACTATCCGGCGTGACAACACCTTGGCTTCGGAGATACCTTCACGTATCGCAAATGCTGCTGCTAATTTCGGAAGGCTAACAGATCGTGTCTGGAGGTCCCATGATCTCAAACTCGAGACAAAAATTAGCGTTTATAAGGCGTTAATCATTCCTGTCCTCTTATATGGATCAGAGACGTGGTGCCTCTACAAACCAGATATAAAAAAACTGGACACGTACCACCTGAGATGTCTTCGGTCTATACTTGGATTTAAGTGGCAGGATCGTGTCCCAAATTCTGAGGTCCTTCGTCGTTCCGGAATGCACGGCATGGAAGCAATGTTGATGCAGCGGCAGCTAAGATGGTGTGGGCATGTCCTGCGAATGGATGACCACCGCTTGCCTAAAGCTATACTCTACTCTGAGTTGGCGGCAGGTAAGCGGAAGCATGGTGGTCAGCACCTGCGCTATAAGGATGTGCTCAAACGGCATCTGAATGCCTGCGCTATCGACCCTGAGCGTTGGGAGGAGCTTGCTGTAAAAAGGTCATCTTGGTGCTCTAAAATCTATAATAGCGTCAGGAAATTTGAAGAAAACCGTCTCACCACCTTAGACGTAAGAAGACAACAGCGTAAAGAAAGACCAAAGCCCTCCTACGTATACACATATAATGCGGCTGGCCAACTGTATTGCCACACTTGCAAAAGGGTATTTAAAACCAAGTTCGGTCTTGCCAGCCATATCAGGGCTCACAATAGACAACGTCCATAGAATTAATTTTTAGGGTCGCCGTCATCGAAAACGATGAGGAGGACTATATATATATATATATAGTATAAAAAAAAATCATCTTCTTAGATTTTTATGGTAGACATTCCTTTATTTCTACTATGCTGCACCAAAATTGTTACAAAATTTACGATCCCTGCTTATTCGTTTCGAATCTTCTGTTTTAAACTCATCTACCCCTCGGCTGTGTCCGTCGTACATTTCGAAAGCTTTAATTGAGAGAAATTCAATTAATGGAATTGTAAGTTTTGTGTTTCACGTTTCTGTTGTAAAGGAAATTATTTAATGTACTTAATTATTTTAGGGATTTAAGAGGTTCTTTAATGTTCCGATGAAGACGAGAGGAGACGAGAAGTGGGACGACAAACGAAATGGACAAATCAAAATTGAATTAGATTGTATATTAAGTTATAAAATTTGTAGGCATATATAAAAGGAATTTAGAAATTAATTATATTAATACGAAGGTTATAAAGAAAATAAAAATTTGTAGGCATACGGAATTTAGAAATTCATTATACTCGTAGTATATTAATACTAAGGTTATAAATAAAACGCGCTACTTATCTCATTAACACACAATATAGCAATTCACACGATTAATGAAATATTTATTACTTCAATACACTGTAGGTAGCGCTCTGTTCCTAGTGTTCCTACTTATTTCAATAAGAAGAGAAGACGACGTTCTACTTACCTACGTATACAGCGTGGGTATTTGATACGGGCGAATATTTTAATGACGATTACTATTGGACCTAGGGAACCTATTTACATTAATTTCTTTAGGAAATTAAGATGTTATTATTTTCATACATAAAAATTCAGCACGCAATGTATTGCATCCACATAAATTAACGTAGCTATCTAAACGTCATAGGTACGAGTATCATGTCAGTGTCATTTGTCATGTCAAATAAAGTTGGACGACACACAGTCTGCTCTGTCTCTGGCTCTGGCTCTGTCGCACCTTAGAGAAATCATTACACCTAATTAATAACACAATTTAACGAAAATATTATCCCATACGATTCATATGAACAGGTACTATAGCTGGATTAATTATTCGCCCGTATCAAATACCCACGCTGTATTATTTAAAACAAATGAGCAAGCCATGTTTATTGTTTAGTATCAGGCTAATGTATTGCCAAGTTTAGGTACAGTGTCATGCCTCCGTATCCGGAACTTGGCAAACACGCCAAGTCCCAGCTCAGACTTAACTAATAAAAAAGTATGGTACAGTTTCGGCAACTTTGCAACCGCTGCTATGGCTAGTCTGACCGGCATATTCTGGAAGCTACTTTGGATAATGACGTTTTACTTAAGTGATCGGGCTAGCTTTTCTACAATCTGCAAGGCATATTACAGTTTATCAGATGAAGTATTCAGATTGTAAAGTTTAGTTTTGCTATGGTTATGATATGGTTATTAATATCTGGGTCGTGTTTCTTGAAATTTTGTAACTTGTAATTTTACATGTTTAACAGAGACTTCCGCTTGTTTTACAGTTGCAAGCTTGCGAGAAACGGGCCCCTGATCTATTAATTAGTGCATGCGACCAGATACGTAACCTTGATGTCTGAACGTGATTCAGTTTAGGCTCATTTGTATGGAAGCGGCTCAGTTTAAGTCGTCAACTGAATCGCGTTAAGACGTCATATGGTAAGGGCCCTGCCTGGCTTGCCATGACACTTATTATAATTGGCATACGCGAAATGCACTGCGAGTTATGCCAAGATCATATACTAGAAAATACTCAAGGCCGCGAAAATATCTGACACAACCTTTCACTATACATCCATAAGAGCATGTTACATATTTTGCAGCCTTTATAGCAAAATACACTATTACACAAGAAAAAACATCATACATGTAATTAATAATGTATTTCGCTAAAAGGTCGCAAAAATATGTAACACGCCCCTCTGTCACTGTACAGTGTTCTCAATGTAAACTCACGAATCATGTTAGCCCCCGCATAAAGCGTTCTCTTCCTTACTTACACTACTACTGCTCAGAGCAGTCGTCAATTGATTAATAAAACTGGCCAAACAATATCAATTATAGAAGTCCGAAAATAGTTGACCAAGAATTAATTGTTTGATATTCTATAAGACGCTCTTCATATAGCTTCTTCAACTATTATATAATTATGAATCAGTTTTGAACTTTCCAGTAAGTAAATAGGTACCTACTAACTGATCTCAGAATAAGGACGCCGTGCTGGAAATATTACCAAGTAGTTATTGGTAAATTTTGAAGTAGCTCAGCCTAGTTTGTTGGACGGAACTTTAAGCGGATTCCCCACTAACTGAATATAAATAACTATTCAGTGGGATAACTCGGGCATGAGACTCGAAAATTGATAGATTCTAGAAAAATATGGCGTACGCTGTCCAACTTTCTGATATCCATACTCATCTTATTAAATTATATACCCAAAAAATTGGTTATGTTGATTAATTAAATAGTAACTTTGAATTTTGCTTATGACGAAAAGAACTGAAAACTCAAGTAGGTAAGTTAGAACAAACAGTTTAAATGTGTGTTTAATTTAGTGGCTAACCCTTTTTTTTATTATTATAGAAAAGTGAAGCTGGATAATATAAAACTTTGTCTGACCGATAGGAAAGCAACTTACTCGTACTTGGAACTAAAGCGAATAATGGATGACTCACACTAGCACGGGACGGGGCGGGACGGGAAAATCTGTCAATTTCTATAGAAAGCGTCACGTGACATCCGAGGGCTCCAAGCTATCACGTGATTCTTTCTATAGAAATTGACAGATTTTCTCATCCCGCCCCGTCCCGTCCCGTTCTAGTGTGAGTCATCCTTAATATTAGCGTGAAACCTTCCAAAGTTTGTTTATTACCTACTTAAAACTAACATTCTGTTAATGACTTGTTAATTTTCTTAATGAATTTACTGACAAATCGGCACTCCATTGCTCGGCGACGTATCTAGAGGAAATTGACTTTTCTCACGAAAATGTTGTTGTAGCGTCTTGTGTTTTCGGAGGTCAACTTCGTAGTATTATAAATCCTTTATTTAATAAGTAAAACAGTACATAATAGGCCCATAGTAAAAAGAAAGTAATAAAATAAAAATTTAAACCAAATAACTAATTCTAAGGGCCTGCTACGCTAGCTGACGCGGGAGCACGGAGCGGGTGCACGCGGCGGGTGGATTTAGTATGGCGCACCCGCTCCGTGCGCCCGCTTCACTTACCGCTGTTCATACAATTTCTTATAAGAAGGGCGTCCGTTCCGGGTAATCCGCGTCAGCTGGCATAGGCCCTAAAACTTAAAACCGGTTCTGCGCCATACCTCGCCCAAAGGTCGCCATCACGCTCGCAGCGTTACCACGTTGTATGGCGATGGAGACCTGTTGGGCAAGCCATGACCCAGAATGGGAGTCACCACCCCTCTCTCTCAGCCACCTGCCCAGTTCTTGGAAAAGCTCACGTGCCTCGTGGCGCCACGGGCCAGCTGTCTCGACCGCAACTGGTCGGAACAAGTTTTTAAGGCCGCGTACTTCGCGTGCTCATTTTTGCAGCGATGTTTGCCGCTGAGCCAGCCGTCACGAGGGTGCGTTAGATGGGATGCAGCTAAAGTACTTACGCTAGTTGCATCCCATATAAGACACCGCCTTCTTTGCCAGGGTAACAGAGTGAGACCGTCGGGTTTTTTGCCGTCTGTTCGTGATAGGCCTGGAGGTTCCAGAATACACGGAATATTGGCGTCTTCCCGCCGTTCTCGAGACGCCAACCTGTAAAATGGTAGTCTACTTTGTAGTAGCGTTAGTATGAACGAAACATTATTGTCCGCTGCTCTAACTTTTTAAATTTGCATACTAACACTAAACTGACAAAGGAAAAATTACATACAACCAACCACCACTAGATACTTGCAACATTAAAAAAACAAAATCTATGGTTCTATGCATATTTATGTGCGGTTAAAGATAGTTCTTGAATAGCTCATTCAAATGGCATGTATAAAAAATAAATAAGCGGAAAATTAAACTTTATTTTCCTAATTAACTATTTACCTGGTACCTACTTGTGTTAATTGTAATTTTTCCTTACATTGTTTGAGAAAAGCAATATACAAGCCTCGGCCGGAAGAGTGATCGCAGGACTCGTTTTATCCAGCCTCGTTTACGACTCGGCCGTCCACTGCGAACTCGTCCAGTAATCCCTTACTTCACGGCCTCTGCAGTAATGTACTGCTGGACGCTACGCTAAACAAATTCGCCGCTTGCCGACGACTGCGTCGATCAGAAAAATAGTGTACCGACCGACTTTGGCCAGTAAATAAGAAAGCCTCAGATCACATGTTTGCTACACAAGATCTAAAACATTTCTAATTATACAGGCCTCGGTAAGTAATCTACTATTCTGCTCTTTATGTACGACTTAATCTTTTATATATGTAACGACATCGTATTATGAGATTTCCCTATTAACAATTACTCAATAAACCAAAGATGGAAAAAAATACTGTTCTTTTTATATTGAGAAAATTCCGGTATTTGATCCCTGATTTGCTCGCTTTGATCTTCCGTTTTACTGAGCTCCTTTTTCCGAGTTGAATGTTGTTCTAGACATTATCAGATATCAGGTCCTACCAGTCGAAAAGGTCAAGGCAACACTGCAAACAAACGGCCTTAAATTATTCATTATTAACAACGAAAAGACATTAACAATTCTCCGTCAAATATTTCTTGAAACTGTTACTTAAGTCACAAAAGCTTAAATAAAGATAAGGCGCAGGCACAATATAAACAAGGCGATGGTAATATAAAATTAAATAAATACATTTCTGAGGTGATCAATCTTTAGTATGAAACTGTAGCGTGGAAATATCGCTGGTATCAACGCGCCGTTCACTTTTCCTTCATATTTCTTCGAATCGACACACTGGCGTCATGTTTGGCCAGTACTTACATAAATAAATAAAGCGTAAAAATAATATAAGATGTGAGAATGAAAATGAAACAATCAAATCCTTAAAATCAAAATTCAAAATTGTTGTTAATACTCGTAGGTTCTTGTTTAAGTTTACGTGACTGTTGTTGTGTGTGAACCATCACCAAATAGCCAGACTTCTATGTGTATGAATACCTTTTTGCTCCTATCCTACCTGACGGCCTCCTAGCTTATTCGGCCTCTTAGCCTACGAAGCCGAAAGTCTGGGGTTTGAATTGGGTTCAAAAATCGTAGCCGCTGTTTTCTTCAGCTGAAAAAAGTGACACTTAAGCGCTTGATTCTCGCTATCGAGTTCTTCAGAACTTATGTAATGTACGAAATATCATTTCATGTTTACCAATCGCTTTTCGGTGAAGGAATACATCGTGAAGAACCCAGACTAATCCCAAAAAGGCCTAGTTTACACTCTGGGTTGGAAGGTGAGATGGCAGTCGCTGTTCTGATTCGTTGCCAAAGCGGACCCCAGGCTCCCTGAGCCGTGGCATAAGCCGGGAAAACGCTAGGAAAGAAGAATACATAATTATTAAATAATATGTAAAACGGGTCACTCACGTCAAATCTACTAAATGACGTGAGTGACCCGTTTTAAATATTATTTAATATGTTCGAGTCTCACGAGAGTTTTATAGTTAAAAAGAAGAATACGTTTGCTGGTGTTCCTACGCGGCAATATGTCCCCGTCGTTACCAAAATCCTCCGTTTTTATTATAAATCGCCCCTCTTCGCTCGATCGATCAAGCCGCACTAGACTCCGACTCAATGGATTAAGATGAATGGAGGCTTTATTCATAGCTAGAAATCTATGGAAGTTGCTAATACCGAGTTTTAACAAGTTGTGAGAGTTACTTTGCTAATTTTTTTTGCTACGCGTACAGAAAAAGCCGCTTTCTGCCCAAGTGTAGGCATAAAATGATGTACCTAACACGTGAGGTAATAAATAAAGCCCTTGATCGCATATTTACGTCCCTCGCTTGCAGCTCGGGTCGCAAACATCTGCGATCTCGGCCTTTCTTTGTTTTACCGCACTAGTTAGGTAATGTACTATTACAGTACGCATGGTGTTACTTTACCGCCCTAGGACAATAATGAGCACTTTACGTGCCTGAGTCACATATTCAGTGCCATATGTACTGTAAAACGTCGTACGATACACGTGTGTTTTTCGCCCTTGTATCGTAATGTAAGTACTGTTCTGTAATTCGACTCCAAAAGTCTCCCCAAATAATTTACAAATACGGTTGTCCACTATTGCCAGCCATATACTTTCGGGCAACCCATCGTATTTCCATAGCGGGTATTTCCGCCGGTCAAATGTCCCATACACTGATTGACAGACTCGCCGTATATAAATGCCGCCGTATGTATAATGTATATGGCGTACGTATTTGTTTTATCCGCAATGCAGCTAGTCTAAGATGGTCGGGTTTTTATCGTTTACCAACGTTGCTGTCACGTTCGAACAAGTATGTATGTGCGAAAGTGACGCATAGCGTGATAAGCGATAAAATGGCAACCATGCTAACCCCACTGGTGAACGCAATACGTTTTGCGTGGTTATTCTTATCGATGCGTGTTATTGTAAACGCTTATTAATGTGTTGTCTGATTAGTGATCTGGGGCTCCCTTTCATCCAATGGGAGCTCACCAGGCGGCGCCACTCATGCGTGGGTCCTGTGTCAGTATGAGAGAACTGTCAAAGTGACGTTTGAAATATTCCCGCGGGACCCACGTTCCACTAGCGCACATAGATATATAGATAAAAACTTTATTAATTCGTCACGGTAATCCTCATTCAGTACAGATTCTTTTAAAAATATATTTAGTAACTAAGCCAGAGATCACGAACTTTTTGCATCCTCATCGATGTTAAAGTTTTTGAGTTCATTTGGTTAACAACAATTGCTCCGAACGGCCTTGAGTGAGTTTAAAAAAAAACACTTTGTGCATTTCAGATCAGCTGTTCCATACAAAACGAAAAAAAAAACAATTTCGTTTTTTTATACTTGCATCGCAATCAGGGTCACTGACCTTATCAGCTGTTTGAGTATCGTTCGAGAGTTTTGTAGCATTCTGTATAGTTACTCGTACTTATATCAATATATAAATTAAAACTTAGTGTACACCTTCAAAATGCCCTGTTTCGAGAATCGTCTTTCATTAATTTCATTTTCATTTAATTTCATTTAATTTATTCCTTATGTGATATTTATAAATGTGAAAACGATAAAATGTATGCTCCCAAAATACGCACCCATTGTCATCTTAACTAATGGTAAGAATCTGATAGATGGCGCTTTCAGTAATTGAGATAACCCAATGATTAATGCAGCGTAATAAAGCGAGTAAACGATGAGAACGAACGATGAGTGAGTGAATAATGAGATGAGTGAATGAATGAGTGATTGAGTGATGAGCGTCCTTAGAATGGATTGACGCCATTGACGCATAATAAAGGGAAGATTAAAGGAGTTTCAGGAATTAAGAACGATGAATGGGCTCATATTTTAAAATGGAATTTAGAATTTACAGCTCCGTCGATTCTTCATAATACCTACACTGTAAAGGATGACTCACACTATAACGGGACGGGATGGGGCAGGACGGTACAAACTGACAATTTCTATACAGGGTATATCTTTTACAACCGGCATTATTTTCTAAGTATGATGGGCTGGTTATATAAAAATAATATGCCGATGATTCTCGAGCCGCGAAGGTGACAACACCACTCTGTCTGTCCGACGTTGACTGCCCGATGCAGTCGAAACATGTCACGCTTATTGTGATAAAAATACGTGAGTGTTAACCGTTGCAATTTAATATCAGTATGATTTACGAACGATGGGGGCACATTGCACGTAGAACCGATGGCCATTGGGGCGGAAAGGTTCTCGAGTGGCGACCGCGTACCGGAAGGCGCAGCGTGGGTAGGCCCCCCACAAGGTGGACTGATGACCTGGTGAAGGTCGCAGGAGTCCGCTGGATGCGGGTGGCGCAGGACCGGTCATTGTGGAAATTTTTGGGGGAGGCCTATGTCCAGCAGTGGACGTTTTTCGGCTGAAATGATGATCATGATGATGATGATGAATTACGAAAGTTTAAATTATATGACAAAGAAGACAATTATTTTGTTGTCTTATCTATACTTTAAGGATTCAACAATGTTAACTGAAAAACGAATCGCAGGTGCAGAACCCGGAATAGATTTTCCCGGTAACAGCGGCGGAGCCTCCGTCTCTTTATATGACGTCTACAAGACTGGCTGAATTTTCGAAATAAGGAAAGCCCCGGGTTGACAATTTAAACCGCGAGTGGAAGTTATAGTGGGATTAGGTGCAAAGTTCTCTAGACAGAGGTTACTTAAAATTGTTGTTAGAGGAACATTGTTTTCGTGTTTGGCTTAGGTATACAACTCTCGACGCAAAATAGTGCATTACGATACTAGAGCGAAAAACAGGAAATTCACGAGTGGCGGTAAATTAAAACACGACACGATGTATTTTTTTAATACTATGTCGGTGACAAACGATCATACGGGACGCCTGATGGTAAGCGGTCACCGTGGCCTATGAACGCCTGCAACTCCAGGGGTGTCAGGAGTATAAAAGGACCCTTTAAGATTAAATGTTTTAAATGGACACTAGGTTGCGAATTACCTTTTCGTACGTGTATCGTACGATGTTTTACAGTACGTATGGCCCTTTGTATATTCGACGCAGGCACGTAAAGTATGTTGTACCACCTGACAGCACGATGACAACTCTAATGTTATTGTCATCTTGACATATCGTAAAGTGCTCATTATCACCCTCGGGCGGCAAAGTAGTACCATGTGTACTGTAAAATGGATTATATTTTTCTTTTTTGTTGTAGCTATCCTTGCTCAATGAAGCAATACTAACATCTTGAATATTTTAACTATAAAGTTCTCGTGAGACTCAAACATATTAATTAGGTGATATTTAAAACGGGTCACTCACGTAATTTAGTCGATTTTCGCCCGACATGTCTCGATCTCAGTAGTGCACGACTTGTCTCTGTCGCGGGTGGTCGCACCTGATGACGTTCTTCGTAAAGATCGAAACATGTCGAGCTAAAATCGACTAAATTGCGTGAGTGACCCGTTTTAAATATTATTTAATATCTTGAATATTCTACTTTTAATATTGAGAGTATTGGGATCCTGGGTGTTGACATTTCCAGTGACGTCCAATTCTGAAGCTACCTGGAAGGGAAGGCCAAGCTGGCATCCAAAAAGCTCGGTGTGCTCAATAGAGCTAAGCAATACTTCTCTCCGGGGCAAAGACTGTTATTATACAAGTCTCAAGTCAGGCCCCATATGGAGTATTGCTGCCATCTTTGGGCGGGAGCACCTGGATACCAGCTGGGCCCCTTTGACTCGATCCAAAGACGTGCTGTCCGAATTGTCAACGATCCCAAACTCACGAGCGATATCGAACCCTTAAGTCTAAGGAGAGACCTCGCCTCCTTATGTGTATTCTATCGCTTGTACAATGGATTGTGCTCTGAGGAATTGTTTGATATGATGCCAACGGCTGCATTCTACCACCGCACCGCTCGCCGTCGGCAGGGTGTTCACCCGCATACCCTGGAGCCTAAATGGTATCGTACCGTGCGGTTTAAGAGGAACTTCCTCCCGCGGACGCTCCGGCTGTGGAATGAGCTCCCTGCCACTGTTTTCCCAAAGGACTACAATATGGGGTTCTTCAAAAAAGGAGTGTTAAAGTTTTTAAAGGGTCGGCAACGCGCATGTAACACCCCTGGAGTTGCAGGCGTCCATAGGCTACGGTGACCGCTTACCATCAGGCGGGCCGTATGCTTGTTTGTCACCGTCGTAGTATAAAAAAAAATATATACTTATAAATAAATAAAAATCTGTTTAATTTCATAACGAGCCATCTTGTGACTCTTGTCCTGCAATCTATCTGTTGGTGCATAGCACGACGTATGTAGTACCAAAAACAGCAACCAATTTAAACATTTGTTATGAAAGTAATTTGTATGCACAAACAATGAAATAACCACTTACCTTATTTATATACCATCACTTTATGAGATATTAAAATCATCATCATCATCATTTCAGCCGAAAGACGTCTACTGCTGGACATAGGCCTCCCCCAAAGATTTCCACAATGACCGGTCCTGCGCCACCCGCATCCAGCGGACTCCTGCGACCTTCACCAGGTCATCAGTCCACCTCGTTGGGGGCCTACCCACGCTGCGCCTTCCGGTACGCGGTCGCCACTCGAGAACCTTTCCGCCTCAACGGCCATCGGTTCTACGTGCAATGTGCCCCGCTATTAAAATATACAGAATGACAATATGTTACTTCTCTGAATCGATCGTTCTTTCTACGTTCTCGCGCATCGCGTCATAGATTCTCTTCAATTAACTTACTGTACAGTGCCAATCATGGAACAAAATCAATTTTGCCGCTCACGAAAGCAATGAAAGTAATTAAAATTTGATTCCGTTTCTCTCACTTAATTGGAAGACGCTGAGAGTGTCATGGAGCGAATTTTATTATTTGTCTGTGAGTGTTATTTTTTTTTGTACGCATGTGATTTGAAATGTGGTGGAAAAATGTTTTATAAATGATGGTGTATTTGTTCACAATACACAATATCGTTACATTAGCTGTCAGATATTAAGAGGTAGAGTTTCTTTCAAAATTTTGAGTTTGAAATATTTTTAAGAAAATCCTTGTGGGCTAGGGGGGACGGAAGGGAGGTCAGAGGTCAAGGGTCGCAACTCGATCTGAAATATGTCGAGCTATTTTCGACTTTATAGACGTAAGTAACCAAATATAGGTATTTTAATCAAAATTCCTGTTTTTAAATTAGCTGCAGTTGTTGTTTAGCTATAACTGCTAAGAGTCTTTGGATAGAGATAATATTTTGTAGGTAATTCTATTCAAAAAAGTGAGAGTGAGAATTTAAAAAAGGGCTTATTTTGTCTACAGCTACGACAAATTGGTTTTCTAGCAGGGCTAAGTTCCAAACGGATAACGCGATAGGTTTGTCAGCATTTTATGATAATTCCTGCAAATTTTTAACAACATTTTTCATTTTATCAACTTATAGCATTATTAGATGACATTCGTGGAATCTGAGGCCTTAGGAACGTGAAGTCTCATTAAATGCCAACAGCTTATAAAGTTTTACCAGTGTTCGTAGTTCTGTGTATGGATTTCACACTCATCGCTTGCGTCAGTAAGCTCTTTTTCGTACGATACATTCGTTTGTATCATCATGAATGCAAAATTGATCGCTAATATCACTTTTGACGTTTTTGTTCCGATTTGTGTCTATATTTCTCTTAATAAGTTGCATATCAAATAATTATATGCAAGTAACCAAGAGATCATTTCATATTGAATCTTTATATAACCCAAGACCAACGTAGGTACTGTATTTTTTTCAATATGACACTATATAAACGGATGAGTAGTTTTATAATCAAGTTTCATAATTTATATATTTTATAGTTTATAATCAATAGTTTTAATAAACGCGATTAATCCGTTTTAAAATGTTTAATTTCAATGATTAACAATCGCGGTAACACAAGACAATATCAAGTTTTACACTTAGAAGTAAAAAACAGCTTTTAAATCTGCTAAAACCATCCAATTTACATATAAATTGTACCCGTTTTCATTTTAAATAGTATATGTGTATTCGAGCTGCATTAAAATTTACTTCAAAGCCGTTGCTGGAACTGTCCAAAGTTATAATTACACCTGTGTTTTCAAATTACATAATACATACTAAGTGGGTTAGTTTTATTCAAACGATTTGCAGTTGCAGCCATTCTAATTCATGAACACGGGTTTTACCACGATTTTTAGGGTTCCGTACTAAAAGGGTAAGAACGGGAATCCATTGTTAAGACTCGGCTGTCCATCCGTCCGTCTGCCTGCAAACAGGCTGTATCTCATGAACCGTTATAGTTGACAGTTGAAAATTTCACAGATGATGTTCTGTTGCCGATATAACAACAAATAAATACTAAAAAATAGAATAAAATAAATATTTAAGGGAGCTCCCATACAAAAAAACATGTTTTTTTTGGCAGAGGAGAAACAGTCAAAGCCATTTCTCCCAGTTTTAGCAAATTTTAAAAGTATTACAATATCTGGCAGAAAGTATAAAACTTGGCATACTTAAACGTAGCTTAGAGGGATACAAAAAAACCGCAAGTGGAAACATGAAGTAAGAACTTAGCTGTGGTCACCTATAATTAGATAAACATCAATCATGATTGTAAAATAGATATAAGAGCGTACAAGATGTATTATCTGTTGGTAATCCCAAATAAATAAAATAAAATAAATGAAGTCACGTGATATTTCCCTTCTTTGTTTGTAAAATGCAATTTTTCACGTTTTATATCGAAACGGCAAAAGTTGCAACAAACGCATAAATTAACAATATATTTTCCATTAAATTCTCTATATTAGTTGTCTTGAAAGTATGCTGCTAGGACTTATAGTTTTTAAAATATGCGTTTTGGAATTAAGGATGACTCACACTTGGACGGGACGGGGCGGGACGGGACGATATGTCAAATTCTATAGAAAGAATCACGTGATAGCTCGGAGCCCTCGGATGTCACGTGATGTTTTATATAGAAACTGACAGATCGTCCCATCCCACCCCTTCCCGTCCCGTTCTAGTCATCTCTTACGGGGTTGACTTTGACGCGCCGAATGAACTGATCACCCGTGTCGCCGCCACCGTTTGCCAGCATCTTGCACTCGCTTTACCTACCTACTAATAAAACTTTATTTATACCTACTAATAATTTAATAGTTTTATACTAAACATTTAAATTAGTAATGATCATAATCAACTGCAACAGATTTAAAAAAAAACCTGAAAACTTGCACTTTCCCGTCATGTTTCCACTTCCCGTTTTTTTTGTGTCCCTATGAGCTACATTCGTACCTACTTCATGCTAAGGACTAATTCCAAAAGAAGTAATTCCAAATAGGTTGACGAGTGCTCGAAAGTTTTCTACAATGGCTTCGTGGGAGCGTGAATGCAACTTTCCGAACATCTCAAGGAAATGTTTTATTTTATCCCCAGGTACGATTTCTGCTCTTGTTGTCTCGCTTCGCCTTACTGTGGGCGATAAGGATAGTTTAAGACTTGGGTAAGGATGTAATTATTTGTATGATCATTCAAAGTTATTATTAAGGGGCTGACAACAGCCAATTCATCGCACACTATCTATTATTGGAGTAAACGCATCGCCCTATACCGACCGGCCTGGTTAAGGTTAACACAAGGAAAGTATTAAAACTCAAAAAAACCGTGAACTATTTCTAAAATGTGAAGACTTGGCGGGTTAGGTAAACGTATAATGAAATAGTAATTTTCATGGCGCGGTTTTGTTTTTAGGTTGGCTCGATAGGTAAAATTATAGACAACAAGTTTAGTCCCATAGGTAGTAAAAGTTCAAGTTGCAAGTTGAAAATTCACCACATCATAACTCACAATAGGATGGGACGGGACTGGGCGGGACGGGACGATCTGTAAGTTTCTATAGAAAACGTCACGTGAAATCCGAGGACTCCGAGCTATCACGTGATTCTTTCCCGTCCCGTCTCTTCCCGTCTCTTCCCGTCTCGTCTCGTCTCGTCCCGTCTCATCCAAGTGAGTCATCCTTAATCCGCTTGATAAATATAGTAGATTACAGACCTAGGCCGTTAAAGTGGGAAATGTCTCGGATGACATGTAATTGGCGGCCGAGGCGAAGCCGAGGTCGACTAACATGTTATCCGAGGCTTTCCCGTTTACCGGCCGAAGTTTGTATATTATTTTTCTGCTTGACGGAACCGGCAGGCGGCAATTTAGTTTTTGGTAAAGTGGCGTTTGCCGGCCGGAGGGCAGAAAAATACTTTTCTTCGAATTCTGTATCATGTATAGTTTTGTTTTACTGATGTGAATAGGTAGGTACATTCATTTGTATTTGTCAAAGCCAAGAACTGCGTCATTAGTGTAAACAGCGACAGAGATGCTCGCGGAGCGTGTCGAGTGAATATATTATGCGAACTGATTTGCTTGGCAATCAGTACATAAGTAGAGTATAGTGCGTCTAGAAATTCCTTCATAATAATAGTAAGCAACGCCATCTAGCGACATTGACGCTCGGTTTCAAATGCCTGTAGCGCATCTTTGTTGCAGAGTTAACTACATGCTGCATTTCTTCTTCTCCTTTTTCTTTAGCGTGTGTTTCATACAATGTTTTACTATGCATTGTGTGAGTAAATAAAAAATAATTATAAGCGTAAGTGCTATACAATAGGCTCCAATACACAGTACACCTGAGTGAGCCGACCGCAGTTTACGGCGCGGGGCCCTCCAGGGACCGGGTGTACGTAAAAATACTATCAAAACCGTGCGGTAAAATACCACTTTCCGCACGACTCTGCTCCATTATAACAGCATTTTAAAATGTTAAATAATGCAGTTTGTTTCTTTATTTCCTCGAGCCTGTACTGACAGTTGTCACAAGCGGAATGCAACATATAGCTTTTCCAGACAAAAGTCCCGTAAAAAGTTGATGTATATTTAATACGGTAACTTAAACCGAAGGTAAAGTTACGTGACAAAATAATTGCTCGGGCCCTCCCTTTGCCCATTAGGTCTGTGGATTACGCCGTGTACTCATAGAATATTCTAGCAAACCGATTCAAGGAACTGTACTGCGGTGTACTGTAACTACATTCGACATGTGGTTATAGCATAAAATCCTAATGGAATAGGTTATTATGTGTGTTTTTCTACTTACATTTTTGTGTAAGGTTTTTGTACACTAACATATAAATTTCTACTTAACGATGGTTCTTCCGATTGTGCCTTGAAACTTTTAACAAAAGGCTTGGACCGATCACTTGGGTATAATAATGGTGTCTTGACACTAAAGAGTATTAGGTAATTCACTCGAGGACTTCTTAGATCTATGGGACACAGATAAACTATACACACAAGAAAGCAAATCCAGAAAACCCTGTTTTGCAACTACCAAAAATACATCGTAATTCGTGCAACAACTTGCTGAAAAACATAAGAGCGAACTATGACCAAAAACAGCAGAAAATTGCCGGAAAAAAACAGTAAATTAGTTTGAAAAAAAAAAACATAATACAGCAAAACTACGGGAGTCATCTGCAAGTTTGTTCCAAAAGGCTCGTCCGAATTGTAAGCAACAAATAGCACAAATGAATTTCTCGTTAATATAGGCAAAAATCTAGCTAAAACATCCAATGTCAGTTGTCAACTTCGAAAATTAATTCGGGCACAAATACATAGTTCAAGTAACAAATTATGGACCGATTTCTCATTTATCAGCGGCATCTTCTTGCGGGTTCTTCTTGTTGTCTTCGAAGAACATGCCCTTTTGGCAAAGACGCAGTTTAGTTTTAGGGCCAAGTTATCAACTGAAGATGCTGTGCACAAATTAACTGATAATATGGAAATATGTAGATAAAGATAACAAGGCTAATGTTTGCCTTAAAAAAACTTCGTCCAATCGGTGGTGCAAATCTAATTAAGCAAGTGTACTTCGTACTTTGTCAATCAATACCAACATACTGCATTTCTTCCTGGAGTTGCTTAGCTAAAACTAAATCACTAAACCTATAAAGAGCCCAAAAGAGCGGTGCTAAAGATAGCTACTTTCTGGCCATTTCTATACCTCTTCGTATAGGTATATCTGGACTCCCTTTAAATACAGAATATACTAACAAACGGCGCGAAGATATTGTTTGTACTCAATGCATACACAGAAAACACCAAAAATGCAGGCCGGTTTTCAAGTCATGCGTCTCTTAATGACATAATCCGTCGGTCTCTTGCCACCATCCACGAGCCTGTTCTCCTTGAGCCGACTGGTATTTTCAGGGATGATGGCAAGAGAACCGATGGTGTGAGATTGGTTCCTTGGAGTTTGGGTCGGATGCTAGTGAGCGATGCTACCTGCGTAGACGTGCTGGTACCGTCCCACCTCCAATGAACTAAATCAAATCAAAATCAAATTTTGTTCCATTTGGGGTCAAAACCCTTGATCCATGGAGTACCAGCGCACGAAAGTTTTTTGTAGAGATCGCGAAACGTCTGGTTAATATACTGGTGACCGAAGAGCTGGTGGCTTCCTCGCACAACGTATCAGCATTGCGATACAACGTGGAAATGCCGTCAGCATCCTAGGTACAATGCCTAAAGGACCTATTTTAGATTTAAGGTAGGCAGAGGTAGCTAGCTAGGTAAACAACTCTTACTGTAGGTATACGTTTTGAAAATAAATGTTATATTTTTAATGCAATATTAGACTGGATATAATTTATTTATTTATTAAGTATAAGCTACGACCCGCCTTCAAAATATGACGTACGATGATACAGAGAACTTACCTGTTCGTAAACTGATTACCAACCGCACTCTGTTATTGAATAATTAAAAGAGGAACCTAATTCGGATGGTTTTATACCTAAACTTCAGCCTCAGTACGAGTACCTACACCGTATTTGTGTTGAGTAATATGGAGGTGGATTCAATTTAATTTTGTCACAATTTAGTTACAAAAAAAATTTATTTCTTTAATTAAAACACGATATATTTATTTATCATTTAGCTATATTTTGGTTTTAGTTATTTAATCGTGTTTCTTTGATATTATTGATTTACGTAGGTAGTAATATGATATTAAATATGTGTAAACATCCGTATTACCTACCAAGCGAGTTAAATGCAACCACAGCATGAGACCACGTATATAATGATAATCTTAATATTCTCGTACAATTGTTAAGCCCGCATGCGAAACCTCATTAAACTGGTTTCGGAGCATATTATTAGATTTAAAGTGAAGTTCATATTGGTTGCATTGCATTAAGCCGAAGCTTATTATACTTAGTTAATTTGGGGGTCGGAAATTGCGTGGCCTTTATATCGCATACCCATTAAAAGTTATGCTTCCGTCGAGGTAAATATTGGCTGCATTATGAGGCCTCTTATGAATTTGCCTGTTTTTGTACTACGACGGAGACAAACAAGCATACGGCCCGCCTGATAGTAAGCGGTCACCGTAGCCTCTGGACGCCTGCAACTCCAGGGGTGTAACATCCGCGTTGCCGACCCTTTAAAAATAGGAGGATTCACTGTGTTGACAGCTAATGGGGCAAGCTTTGCTCCGTGGGTCCCCAGCTGTCAACACAGTGAATCCTCTTGACTAAACTGAGTGTAATTTCCTATTTATTTCCAGACCAGAACAGACCAAGCAGTTGAAAAACTGCACCATGTGCCCAAGACACTACAAGCCAATATGCGCGTCAAACGGCAGGTGGTACCATAACCCCTGCTTCATGGCCTGTGAGGTTGGCGACGACAGCAGCATCAATATTTTATACGAAGGTGAATGTAGGCCCGAACATATGTTCGACACTACAGGTATACCCCTGGATGCAACTGAACAAGTAACAGTAGATTGCAAATGCCCACAACACAACGATCCGGTGTGTGCGACAGACAGAAAGTGGTATCGCAACACTTGCTACATGGATTGTAAACATGTGCAGAAATCGCCGAATAACAAAACCTGCCCTGTGATGGCAGCAGTGGATTGCAACTGCCCAAAGTACCACGACCCTGTTTGCGGGGTAGACTCGTCATGGTACACCAATGCTTGCTTCATCAGGTGCGTCGAAGTGGACATGTCACCAGATACAAGCCGTTGTCCTACGACGGAGCGTCCATTGATCATTGATGAGCATTACAGTGATAATTGCACCAACTGCTCAAAGGTGTACGATCCGGTTTGTACAAATGTCGGGATCTGGTATTATAACACATGTATGATGGAGTGCATGGTCGGTTCCACTGGGACCGTACATGTCGCATATCACGGAAAATGTATCGAGTTTTAAAGATTGTGTTGTTGCTTACTTTCGAATCCACCTTAAATCTAAAATAGGTCCTTGAGGCATTGTATCTAGGATGCTGGCGGTATTTCCTCGTATCGCAATGCTGATACGTTGTACGACGAAGCCACTAGGTAGATAGAGGTAGGTTGTTAGGTAAGTTACACTTAGTTCGTATAGAACATCAGGAGTGTTATCAACTATGGCCCCATATGGAGTATTGCTGCCATCTTTGGGCGGGAGCACCTGGATACCAGCTGGGCCCCTTTGACTCGATCCAAAGACGTGCTGTCCGAATTGTCAACGATCCCAAACTCACGAGCGATATCGAACCCTTAAGTCTAAGGAGAGACTTCGCCTCCTTATGTGTATTCTATCGCTTGTACAATGGATTGTGCTCTGAGGAATTGTTTGATATGATGCCAACGGCTGCATTCTACCATCGCACCGCTCGCCGTCGGCAGGGTGTTCACCCGCATACCCTGGAGCCTAAATGGTCTCGTACCGTGCGGTTTATGAGGAACTTCCTCCCGCGGACGCTCCGGCTGTGGAATGAGCTCCCTGCCACTGTTTTCCCAAAGGACTACAATATGGGGTTCTTCAAAAAAGGAGTGTTAAAGTTTTTAAAGGGTCGGCAACGCGCATGTAACACCCCTGGAGTTGCAGGCGTCCATAGGCTACGGTGACCGCTTACCATCAGGCGGGCCGTATGCTTGTTTGTCACCGTCGTAGTATAAAAAAAAAAAAAAAAACTAACATCGACCGGTTTTGACGACCGCTGGCGTAGTTGGTAGTGACCCTGCCTGCTGAGCCGATGGTTCTAGGTTCGAATCTCGGTAAGGGCATTTATTTGTGTGATGAACATAGACATTTGTTCCTGAGTCATGGATGTTTTCTATGTATTGATTTATTTGTATATTATATAATCGTTGTCTAAGTACCCGTAACACAAGCCTTCTTGAGCTTACTGCGGGTCTTAGTCAATTTGTGTAAGAATGTCCTATAATATTTATTAATTATTTATTTATTTATTTATAACTAAGCTAAAAAAGTCGTAAAATTCACTTAAAATCCATCAATAGTACGTAATTAAAGCCTTGCATGTTTTTTTATACACTCCGTATAAGTTCTTCTAATTTGAATGCGAAACACATTAAAGCCACGTCCCCAATTGGACTGTCCCAAAGAGCGAGCTTGAATTCCGTTCTTTCCCGTACCTAACTGCCAACTACCCTACATAGTTATCTCGCGGTAAGAACTGCCCCAAGTTCCCGCCACAGTTTGCACAAACTTATACAGCGGAGGAAATGAGCCGCCGACCAAGTTACTGCACTTTAAAAAAGATTGGTTAAGTGCGAGCAGATTGGCTGATGAGGAAGTACAATGAACATTCGATAAACTAGATGAGTTGCGAGCGCTCAAAATGTTCTAATCAGTTTCACACTTTGAACTTTCACGTTTTGTAAACAATTATAAACACCGGGCATACCCGCCGCCGCCGGGTTCCGCCGGGTACGCGAACATTTCTAGCAAGATCGCCGTTGACACGTCGCTGATTCATCAGTCAAGCCGAGACTATGAAACTGTGTCGGAACGCCGGTATATTAAGGTAAATTAACTACGTTCTGCGTGCGTAGCCAAGATGCCAATCGCTCAAGCTTAGTAACGTATCGAAGCTACCTCTCTCTATCACTAGTCCTTATTAGTGTGACAATGACAGTTGCGTTTCGTTAGCGACTGAGCGTGAGCGATTGGCATCTTGGCTACGCACCCTGATCAGTTGTGCTTAAACTCCGTGTAAGTTTAATTTTACTATGGTTATATAGTTACAATCGAGCCGTTAATGCGAATACAAAATAAAACAACTTGTGCAAACCTTGCCATGCTAGTTTACGTTTGTCTACGACAACAGGTTCCTGCGCGGGGCGCGGGCGCCGAGGGGCACAAGCCCCACCACACCGATCATTAGCTCCAGCGGCCTCCTCAACGCCGCACGCGTCTTAACTTAAACCCATATATATATTGGACTTATCTGCTTTTGGATATTACATCGTTATACCTATACCTCAAGACTTTTACTTGCACCATAATCGCCTGCAAGTTTTTGGCGACCGTGACAGGACTCAAAACCTCAATACATCTGCGCGTACGTGACATAGCAACAGGGAAGGCAGAACGTTCGAGAAGCGCAGACAAAGAAACGGCAGCGCGCGACCTTTGGACTGCAAGCCACGCGGGTCACCACGACGGTCTTCTTCCAGGGGAGTGCTCAATTCTTATCCTTTACCTTACCTAGTTTTGATTTTCGTGCTTAGTGTACTTTATTCCAAAAGAAAAATACGACTTTTCATATTTTTGTCCATATTCTGCTAATCATCTTTCTTACCTTGTGCGCATTCTTCGCCTTTGTTGCTAAGCGCCTTATACAATACCTACAGCACTAAAATTATTTAAAATCAACGATTTAAGTAAAACATTTTACGCCTAAAAAATTTTATACGCGTGTCTGCTTGAGTTAATCAACCTTAATATATAAGTCATAAAGTGCTTATTGCATTGCATCTTGATAAATTGCACTGCTTAAAATTAAAATTTGTCTTTACTTATTTACGTAAAATAATAAGTGCATGTGCACCGAACACGCCTTAGTTCACGCTTTCTTTATAAAAAGCATTCCTTATACATTATATCGCAAAGATATTTCATAACAGCAATTACTTTTCATTCCTTTCAAGTAAATAATCATTTTCTTAGATACCTAACGTACTATTAGTTATACCTAACGTTTATTCCTCAAGGTCCAAACCATTTTATGCCTTATATACGCGCATTATAGCTCATTTCGATTCGGGCCGACATTTCCAGGATAAAACCTACGGGCTGGCTGCGCTCGCGTCGGCTGTGCCTAGCTTCTCGCCGCAGTGACCTACTTCGCGTCAGCTGTTCGAGCGAGACTTGACCTACTTCCGCGCGGTGCCTGCGCACACCTGGATCTCCTGCCTGGTTTGATGCACAGTTTTCTTATCTTGTTTATTGATTGCCCTTCACTTGATCTTGTTTATTACCGTTTTTGTGTCAGTTCATTCCTTATCCATTTCAACTTTAGTGTTTCATATTATAAAACATATTAATAAATTTACAAAATGTCCTTATCTAGCAAGCCTCCCGGTAGTGTAGTCATAGGTGTGCTTGAAGATGAATTAAACAGCGCGGTTCAATCAGAGGCAGATTGACACATTTTGAGCAATTTGTCGCTGAGTTGAAAGGGATAAAAACTGACCAAATTTCCGAAGCGCAATTTAATGAATTGAGTTTGCGAAGCGTAAAAATGGAAGCATTATTCTGTGATTTTGAAAAATGCCAAAGTCAAATAGAAATATCTTGTCCTAACCCTGATGAACAAATTCTAGAGAGAGAAAAAACTGAAAGTCGGTTTTATAGTGGTCTTGCCAGTGCTCAAACATTATTAAAATTGCGACCTATAAGTAATGAGGATAAACACAGTTCGTACAGTAGTTGCTCGCGTCAGGATAACATAAACGTAAAATTACCTGTCATCAAGTTACCTATGTTTGACGGCAATTACTTTTTGTGGTTGGAATTCCGCGATACTTTCGAGTCATTAATAAATAATAATGACACTATCCCTGACATAAACAAATTCCATTATTTGCGATCCTCCTTAGAAGGGAGCGCGGCACTTGTAATCAAGTCTATTGAATTTTCTTCACAAAATTACAAGGTCGCATGGGATTTGTTATGCCAGAGATATAATAATAAGAAAATTCTTATTAATAATCATTTGAAGGCTCTCTTTAAAATAGAACCCTTAACTAGAGAATCCCATAAATCGTTACGATACCTAATTGATCTTGTAACAAAAAACTTGAGGGCGCTGACCACGCTTGGTCAGCCGGTAGACCAGTGGGATACGCTCATTATATTTATGGTGTCCAGTAAACTGGACTCGACAACCAGTGGTAAGTGGGAGGAGTACAGAAATAATCTCTCCGACTTGCCACTCTTGGAAGAATTTATAGAGTTTCTCCGCAATCGGGCGGACATTTTAGAAACTACTTTAGCTAATAGGCATGAAAAAAGCGTTTCTCATATTCATAAAGATAGTCAGCAAAAAAGTGAACATAAGGGCGCATTCACACCTAATGAACATAAAGGCCCATTCACACACAGCAAATTTACAAAAAGTTTTCTCACGTCTAGCACCCCTAAACCTGTGGTAATATCATGTCCCATGTGTAGTCAGGGTCACAGAATCATAGACTGCGAAACATTCAAGTCATTACCGCTCGAAAACAAGTGGAGTGAAGCCTTAAAGTTGAAACTTTGCACCAACTGTTTACGACGCGGACATGAATCTCATAATTGCAAATTAGGAGATTGTAGATTATGTCATAAGAAGCATAATACAGTACTGCATAAAGAAACTAATGTATCTAAACCCCTGCTTGTGACGACATCCACGGTTGGAACATCAAATGACCTTGAAGTAGTCAACCAACCGCATAAGGCTTTATCAGTTCGCACAGGTAAGCAGGTTATACTTGGTACCGCTTTAATAAAGGTATCCAATCCCAATACAAATGATGAGTTCCAAGCTCGCGCTGTCCTTGATGCAGGCAGCCAATCTTGCTTTATTACTGAAAACCTGAAAAATAAACTTGGATTAGGAAATCCTGAACCCGATTCTTTAGATATATCGGGCATTAACAATATTAAACTTTCCGTATCTGACCATTGCGATGTTAACATCAGTTCTTTGTCAAATCAGTTCCAAGTGACCTTAAACTGTTTAGTCATTTCTGAAATTACAGATCAGTTGCCTAACTCGCCTGTAGACCTTAATCAACTAAACATTCCAAAAAATATTCAGCTCGCTGATCCTAATTTCCATCAAGTTTCTGATATCGATGTGCTGATAGGTGCTGAAATATTTTACGAACTACTACTTTTTGAGAAAATATCTCTTGGCAAAAACAAGCCCCTTCTTGTGAGTACAGAGTTTGGCTGGGTCGTAGCAGGTCGCTTGAGTCCATTTAATTGTCCTAATTCTAAAATGTCACAAACACTTCATTGCCTTTTCACAAAGGAAATCAGTGAAAAGTTAACTAAGTTCTGGAACCTTGAGGAACTTCCAGAAGCCAAAGCTCCGCTATCTGTGGATGAGGAGTTTTGTGAAGAGCACTTTAAAGCTCATACTTACCGTTTACCAGATGGCAGATTTTCAGTTCAGATGCCACTGAAAGAAATTCCTGAAAAGTCATTAGGCGACTCCTACCGAGGTGCTGCCAAGCGATTTTATACCTTAGAGAAAAAATTAAATAGCAATCCTGATTTGAAAGAACAATATACCGATTTTATACATGAATATGAGTCTTTAGGTCATCTCACACGAATCGACAAGCCTAAGTTCGGTTATTATCTAGCACATTTCTGCGTTTTACGAGAGCAAAGTGAAAGTACCAAATTAAGAGTAGTTTTTGACGCAAGCATGAAAAGCGCCTCTTTAAAGAGCCTTAATGACATACAATATGTTGGCCCAGTGGTGCAAGACGATCTTTTCAATATTTTGACTAGGTTTCGTCAACATAAATACGTTTTTACGGGAGATATAGAAAAGTGTTATCGCCAAATCCAAATTCATGATTCACAAAGACACTTACAGTTAATATTATGGCGCGAAGATAATACAAAGCCTTTAGAAGTGCTTCAATTAAATACTGTTTCCTATGGCACAGCCTCAGCACCGTTCTTAAGCACACGGTGCCTGCTGCAGCTCGCCTTAGAATGTCCGGATCCGTTAGTCTCTGAAGTCATTAAAAGTGATTGCTATATGGATGATATATTAACAGGCGCGGAAAGTAAAGATATCTTGTCTCACCTACTCCATGGGGTAGTAGGCACCCTTAATTCAGCATGCTTTCCGGTGCACAAATTCCGTAGCAACTGTCCTGAAATATTCAAAGATTCGGCATTATCTGAAAATTTTAACCTAAGTAAACAGTCCAGTGTTTTAGGTGTGCAGTGGACACCAAATACGGACTGCCTTACATTTGCTATAGAACCTATACCTAAAGATGAAATAGTTTCTAAAAGAACAATCTTATCCAACACTTGTAAAATATTTGACCCTCTTGGGCTCTTAAGCGCTTGCACTATAACACTCAAAATTTTACTTCAAAAACTATGGTCTCTCAAGTTGACATGGGATGAGGAAGTACCCACGGACATTAAGAAAACGTGGCTTAAAGTACATAACGATTTGCATGTTTTACTCTCAGTTTCTGTGCCTAGACATGTACAATGTTCAGCTCCTGTCACTTGTGAGATCCATTGTTTTGTAGATGCATCCAAAGATGCTTACGCCGCGTGTGTATATGTACGTACCACAGATAGTACAGACTCCATAACTGTCAGATTGCTTTGCGCAAAGACAAGAGTCTGTCCCCTGAAACTTCAAACTATTCCGAGACTCGAACTGTCAGCCGCCTTACTAGGCGCTAGACTCGTTTCCAAGGTCTGCGGAGCTCTCCGTTGCTCTATACACGAAAAGGTTTTCTGGTCCGACTCCACTGTAGCTCTGGGTTGGATTAAAACGAGTCCTAAAATACTAAAAACATTCGTGTGTAATAGAGTGAATGAAATTCGTGAGCTTACCTCTAGAGACTCGTGGCGACACGTGCCTACTGATAAAAATCCCGCTGACCTGGCCTCGAGAGGAGTAGCTCCAAGTCTCCTTGTCGAGTCTTCTTTGTGGTGGGAAGGTCCAGCTTTCCTGAAACATGAGGAATCTGAATGGCCGCAAAGCCCCACCGCCGAGACTGCTTTACCTGAAATAAAAGTCTTACAATCAAACATAATACAAAACAATGAAACTAATAACTTAATAGATATAAAGAGATATTCAAGTTCATTACATTTAAAAAGAATAATTGCATATGTACACAGATTCATAACAAATTGTAAAATCAAAGAAAAACATAATCGATCAACTGGTCCCCTTAAAGAAAACGAGCTCAGTTCAGCTTTAACTTACCTTATAAAAATAGCTCAGTCCGAGTCATTTAAAGAGGAGCTTAAAATAATAAAAAATAAAAAAAAACTTACCTCATCCCATATGTTACAGCTGTCTCCGTTTCTTGATGACTCCGGCGTGCTGAGAGTAGGTGGTCGGCTTGATAATAGTGACTATAGCTATGATAAAAAGCATCCAGTGTTACTACACTCTAAGCATTACTTGACAAAATTGTTGATGCGAGCCGAGCATCTACGCATGAAGCATGCTGGCCCTCAGCTACTCCTGGCGAGCTTCAAAGACCAGTATTGGCCCCTGGGAGGTAGAACGTTGGCACGAAGCATATACCATCACTGCGTAATATGTATTCGTCTTAGAGCCAAAGCCATGGAGCCGCTGATGGGCCACCTGCCAGCTAGTAGAATCACTCCTAATTACCCCTTTGCTATAACGGGTACAGATTTTTGCGGTGCCTTTTCAATTTCCAGTAAAATAGGACGAGGAAATAAAATTAGCAAATGCTACATTTGTATATTTATTTGTTTTTGGACTAAGGCAGTCCATTTAGAAACCGTTAGCGATCTTAGTGCTCAAGCATTCATTTCCTGTCTTCGCAGATTCATTTCGCGTAGAGGAAGACCAAGTCAAATTCATTGCGATAACGGTACTAATTTTGTAGGTGCAAACAATGAACTGGGACGAGCATTACAGGCAGGCATGAGGTCTATATATAATTACACAGCCGAAGAGCGCATTCAGTTCATATTTAACCCTCCCTACTCCCCCACATTCGGTGGACTGTGGGAGGCAAACGTTAAATGTTTAAAATATCATTTAAGAAGATCGATAGGTAAATCTAGCCTAACGTTTGTGGAGTTCAGTACCCTTTGTACGGAAGTCGAAGCGGTCCTCAACTCCCGACCCCTCACCCCTCTTACATGTAACCCCAGCGACCTTTCTCCCCTCTCCCCAGGGCACTTCCTCATCGGGCGTCCCCTGACTTCGCTGGCGTCTCCTCCTGCTGCATCCGGAAAGAGCATAAAGACGCGCTATCAGCTGATCGAGTCGCTGCGTGACGGTTTTGCTAAGAGGTGGAAAAACGAGTATCTGTCAGAGCTACAAAAACGATCAAAATGGAGACATCCCTACAGACATCTTAAAGAGGGTGCAATGGTAGTGTTCAAGGATGATAACCTACCGCCTACAAGATGGAAGCTTGCACGTGTTCATCAATTATATCACGGCAAAGACGGAATCGCAAGAGTAGGCGATTTCAGAACCATAAGAGGGATAGAACGAAGGGCACTGAATAAAGTGTGTCCTCTCCCTGACGACGACGATGACATGTTGGAGGAAACTTCAGCGCCAAGCAGTTCTACAAACCCTGCAGCTCCCTCCAACGGGCCCCCAGCATGTCTACGACAACAGGTTCCTGCGCGGGGCGCGGGCGCCGAGGGGCACAAGCCCCACCACACCGATCATTAGCTCCAGCGGCCTCCTCAACGCCGCACGCGTCTTAACTTAAACCCATATATATATTGGACTTATCTGCTTTTGGATATTACATCGTTATACCTATACCTCAAGACTTTTACTTGCACCATAATCGCCTGCAACGTTTAATATACTAGGTGCATTTAGCTGCTGTATATATGATTGCATGAGCGCCATCTTGCTAACAAGCTGAAATTTCTGTCTGGCGAGCGAATATTGTAACATACAATTTTGAACGTGATAGTACCTAAATACGCGTTCAAAATTGCATGGGCAGTTTCGGAATAAATTCATTTGACAGCGATAGAACACCTTTTTATTGCTTTTTTTAAAACAATTTCAAAACACAAATAATAATGAGTAAAATGATCTTTAACAAATATTTAGTCTCCTCTTGAGCATCCTGTATAGTTAAGTTCCTTTGATTTGACTATAGTTCTGAATTAAAGCCACTTTCCCAATTAGAATGCTCTAAACACTCGTTAGAATTCTGTTCTGTCCCTGATCTAACTGCCAACTACCCCACATATAGTCTGACAAGCAATCGAGCGCAGTAACAGTAGGATAAATAGCAGCATACTGTCTTTTTCTTACGCTAGCTATTACCACCCCGAAGAAAGGGATGGCTATAGTTTTTTGCCCTACTTTTACTGCGCTCAGTTGCTTGTCACACTATACTTATCCCGCAGTGTGCCATTAAGAACTGCCCCAAGTTCCCGCCACAGTTTGAACGAACTTACAGCGGAAGGAATGAGCCGCCGCGCCGAACAAGTTGGGTACTGCACTTTTAAAAACATTGGTCCAAGCGCGATCCGATTTCTTCAATTGTGCTACTCATTCACCGCTACGGATTTAGTGCTACGCCGTAGTCGATAAGAATCAGTTCCCGCTTTGTAGCGAACATGGTGCGTAGATGCGTTACGACAACGTGTCGTGATTATCGGCTGGCGTAAGGTGCATGTTTGCTGCGATTCGCACTGCACGCCGGTGTGCAAGAGGGATAGCGCTATACACGCGCATAGCGATGCCTTGCTCCCACGCCGAAGTGCAGTACGGCTCGCATCCAGGGTGATGTTCCAGTCATCCTCGTGTTAGAACGGGAAGGGAGAGTGATTCAATTACCATAGAAAGCGTACGCAATCGCTCGATGATCAAGTAATGCTTTCTATACAGTGTGTAACAAAAATCAGTATCGCGGACTGATTTGGGAAAATAGGTTTTTTTTTCCTACACAGTACTGATTACATCATGAGCATCGCCAGCTTTGTAGATAACATTCTAACGCGAGTCGTCCTTGAAAGCTCGTTTTCAGGGTTTCGTACGAAAATGGTAAAAAAGGAACTCTTATGGTCCGACTCAGTCAGTTTGACTGTCTGTCACATCGTTAAATATCTCGAAAAGTCCTTAAGCTAGCGATTTTAAATTTTGAATAGTTATCAATTACAGTTATTATATGATAAAAGGGGACAAAAATATAAAGTTAGTTACTGAGTCAGGCGGGATATCATTTTGAAAGGGCTTGATTTGCACATTCTAAGCCTTAGCTTGTTTTTTTCTACTTTGAATTTATATGATATCATAATGTAAGTACCGACTTTCAAAAAGAATTTAAGAGCCCGGTATATAAATTTGTTCGATTCAACTCAAATTATTGCCATGAGTGAAAACTCGTTGACTAATTTAAAAATATTTGTGTAACTATGAAAATAGTTACACAAATATTTTTCAATGTTTTAATACAAAAATTGAAAGATAATTTCAAACCTTAATTAAAGTTATTGGAAGCAATTTTTTCTACTCGCTTACTTTAAGGATGAGTCACAGTAGTCACGTGACGTCCGAGAGCTCCGAGCTATCACGTGATACTTTCTATAGAAACTGACAGATCGTTCCGTATCGGATCGGAACGGAACGGACTACTGTGAGTCATCCTTTAATCTGTCAATTATGATTATGAGTACGTACACAAAACTACAAGCACATACTTTTCGATATCAGACAGTCTTTGATACATCCAACTTAACTAT
Source organism: Lathronympha strigana (assembly GCA_949128165.1). Classification (NCBI taxonomy): domain Eukaryota; kingdom Metazoa; phylum Arthropoda; class Insecta; order Lepidoptera; family Tortricidae; genus Lathronympha; species Lathronympha strigana. The sequence continues at coordinate 3,611,194 of OX421903.1, forward strand.
AATATTTCATTAGGGTAGCGAGCTGTGCGAGATACTCAGCAAGCTTCGTGGCCTAAACACGGTACCTACTCCACTGAAAAACTCTTCACTGTGTCACGATTTTATAAAATACTATTTCACTCTGCACTTTGGTAATAAAACAACAAGAGCTTCACGAGCTTATTCCACCGTCCCCATTCTACCATCTGACTTCTAGACGCACGGCCGGACTCCACCCTTACTTGGTAAACATTCTGCGAATTCGCACGAAGCGCTTTGCTTCTTCTTTCCTTATGCGCTCTGCCAAGGAGTGGAATTCTCTGCAGGCGTCTATATTTCCGTGCAGATATAACCCGACAGCGTTCAAATCAAGGATGAACAGGCACCTTCTGCGCGAGCTCGCTCCATCGTAGGCCGCTTCTTTGCCCTGGGCTAGTCTAGAGTAAACCCATTTATTATTTAAAAAAACACGGTCAAGCTTCTGTCATATTCAAACCTCTGTACCTTTATTAACCCCTTGCCGTCTCAGGAACTATCTCCAACAAATTGTTGGCGGTTTGCTAAACGATTTACGCTAACCTTGTTCAACGTACCTTGATTTGTGAGCGTCCCTCCGCATTGTTGGCGAACTTACGAGCTACGGTGCGGTCACGGGGTATTATGGAATCTTTTGTAGAAAATTCTGTGAGGTCTTTCATTTTATTTACGACAGTGAATATTCAGGTAAAGTACAAGGAAAAGGAGGTTTCGTTACATTTCAAAGTATTTAATAATACGTACTTTTAACGGTCACTTGTGACATTTTGGTCGAGTTGTAATTGACATGAAACCTTTAAAGTTTATGTAATGGAATGTTGTGTGCAATCATTTTGATAAATAATATGATAGATATCAAGGGTCTCTCTTTTTAACTTCAATACAAATGTGAGGTATGGGCACATTGGATGAATATCGTTTAGTGTGGTAGGGCACAGCACAACGAATGTCGTCTCGCTCAAATCTGAAGCAGAGCTCATCTGGGGAAGTACCTCCACCTTACAGAAAACCGCAATTTAATAACACTAGACCCTACTCATAGTATTGTGTTTCTGTTGGTGAGTAAGGTCGCTAGAGCTCCAAGAGGATTCACTGTGTTGACAGCTGGGGACCCACAGAGCAAAGCTTGCCCCTTTAGCTGTCAACACAGCGAATCCTTTTTTTTAAAGGATCGGCAACGCGCATGTAACACCCATGGAGTTGCAGGCGTCCATAGGCTACGCTGACCGCTTACCATCAAGCGGGCCGTATGCTTGTTTGTCACCGTTGTAATATTTAAAAAAATCTACATAAAAATTATTGAAAATATGATAGAAATAGAAATAGAAATAGAAAAATATTTATTCATGGCATGATGTGAGCAGGGACTTCCGGTTGGTTCTCAAGATGGCGAAGATGTCTCCAGAATAGTTATTTTGTTTTTTGTTCATTTAGTTGTTTAATGTGTTATATTGATAGCGAATTATGCAGTTAACTAATGAAATACTCTTGAAATGCGTTTACCACTGTTTTGTCTTCATCCGGCAGTCCCTAGGTCAAGCTGCCTCGTGCCTCTTTAAAGAACCTATCTTCTAACCAAGGCATCCACCGAATAACGTCACTCTAGAGTACTTTTTTAACACACCGTTCAGTATTGTAGCCCATGTGGCCATACCTTGACACTAGCAAAATTGTCTCACTGGAGAGAAGCTATTTTATTTAACTAATATTTGAAACGGGATAATTACCATGTATGTTTGTTTTATTGAGCACCCAATATTTCGACACTGTTGCAAGCGTCATGTTCACGGAGTAAACTGATGAGTTGCGAGTTTGTCGGGTGCTCAATAAAACAAACATACATGGTAATTATCCCGTTTCAAATATTAGTTATATTTTATTTAAACACAGCTGATTAATGTGAGCACGTTATTTTGCCTATCATTCATTATCATTACTATCAAGTACCAATTTCGCGTAGTCAGCAATATTTAACGCGATAGCAGATAACGATATCGCCATCTCGATAGCGCGATTTCATACGAAGATTTTACACGAAGATTTTTTGCAGTAGGTAAACCTAGATTAGGTACGTAATGTCTTAGTAGGTACCTATATATTTTTATGTTTATCAATAGTTTATAAGGCGGTGGATGAATTGAATAAGTATTTGTTATTTTATTGATGGAGGTATAATGTTCCCACCCGTTCTAATGTGAATCGTCCTTTATTTTTTTCTAAGCTGGGTGGCGCTCTCAACTTAGACACATTTCCGTTCTGTACATCGTCTCTGTCCCAGTATCCGGAAATTTTAACGTAAATATTCCATCAAACGAAACGCGTATCATATGACCGTTCGTCCCTTTACGCTATCCGACACGATATCACAGTTCAAAGAGACCCCGAAATACTAATACCTTAAATCCACAACAATCTTCTTAATACCATATAAGTACTTAGATAGACCAAAAATCTTCTTTTCGTATACAACATGATAAAATACATCAAAAACCAAGATACCTTTTATCAATACTTCAGGTACTAAACGAATAAATACACAGCTTAAAAAAGAAAAACCTCTTTCTCCAAGGGTCCGGTTTAGGTACTTATTTTACATAAATTTTAAAGGAGTTTTCAAAAAGATTAAGCTAAAGAGCGATATAGCCTTAAATTTAATGTTTCAGGATTACGCAGCTTAACTGATCTTAGGCCCTTAATGGAGAAGTTGAAGGTTCCATAAAGATGAGATTAAAGACAGGTACAAATAAAGACTTCTAGTTTCCATATTTGCGACGGAGCTAGTCCCTTGTATTTAAATAAACAATTATTTCAACATTCCCATTCGCGCACGCCGTTTAATCGGATTAGAAACGAGAAAAAAACACAAGAAATTAAAAAAATTTTTAAGAGCTCTGACTCTTCGAACCGTTAAACTGGAATGTTTTCGTGTGTTCACTTACAGTCAGTGATAGCCAAAATAGGAAGTAAAGGATGACTCACACTAGAATGGGCCGGGATGTGACCAGACTGGACCGATCTGTAAGTTTCCATAGAAAACGTCACGTGACCTTCGAGCTTGGACGTGATTCTTTCCATAGAAATTGTCTTTTCGCGTTCTAGCGTAAGTCAAAGTTTTTTTACAGAATAAGATCATTTCATCAGGATCATTTTTTCACGAGATAATACACAAAGTAGCCTAAGGGCAACTTCAAAAAATCATCCTACCGCAACCCACCCGTTTCATTTTGTACATCACTTTTAAATAATCTTTGAGTTAACTAAGGCCCACTTGTACCACCCAGAGTTAGCTGCTAACCCGGAGTTCAGCTGTCAAATTCCATACAAAAAAACGCCTAACTTCGGGTTATGTGGCTAACCCCTGATGGAGCAAGTGGCCTTTAGAGAGTTAAATCAGATAGATTTCCGTCGTTAAAAAGTCGAAGAGAAAGGAAAATAAATATGTTTATCCAAGAACAGAACTCTTAAATAGTGTAGCAATCTACAACTAGAATAGCCCAGCTTTCTATTTATGATTGCCAGTCTATAATATTTACTTATGTATAATGAGGCTTAAGAAAGTTTCAACGGATTCTCTCAACCTGTTATTATCTAGATGTTAAGCCACTAGTTAGAATTATAAGTATGTAAGTAATAGATAATGAGTATTAGATAATACTTCTGAGATTTTGAATTTAAGCTCTCATGACTTATATTAGCATTTGAATAAATTATAGAGTAACGTCGGGAAGCGGATTTCACTGCTTGAAACTAGTCACGGAATCAAAACGTCACGGCTTCGACCTATCACGTGATTATTTCTATAGAAATTGACAGATCGTCCCGTCCCGTCCCGTTCTACATAGTGTGAGTCAACCTTAACTCCGGGTTAGTTGGCTAACCCCGGGTGGTGCTAGTGGCCCTGAATCTGTTCACAAATGAGTTCTTAGACAACAAACATTATAAAAACATACAGTCTCATTTCAGAACTTTCAAAAGTTTTCAAAATAAAGGATTTTAGTGGGTCGGTAACGCGCATGTAACCCTCCTGGAGTTGCAGGCGTCTATAGGCTACGGTAACCGCTTTCCATCGGGTGGGCCTTATGCTTGTTTGCCACCGTCGTAGTATAAAAATTAAAAAATATTACGTTTGGAATTCACAACTTTTGGAAACATTACAAGTTTTATTGCTTAAAATAAACAAAATACTCGCACAATAATCACAAGACTCGGTGGTAACCTGATACTTTAAAAAAAATCTTCTAGTGAAACTTTGTCCGTCTGTAATGAACTAGCTTACTAATTAATTGTCAGCGCTAATGAAGCGAAGAAATATGCGGCGAATTCGTTAACTTAAATGAAGTTGGTGTCCTGATTTATTGCTTTAGTTGTGATTTTTAATGGTAATTTACTTACGAGGAACAAAATTAACCCGTTAATTGAAACTGAATTAATTACACGTTCCCAGCCCTGGGCACTGGAGGCCTTGGTCACTTTTTCTGTAGTATATGACATCTCTTTCAATTTACAAATTAACCTGTTTAACGGTGTACACCTGATGCCATTGTGTTTAAGTTTAAGTATTGTGTTTAAATTCAACCTAAGACTTCTATGCTTACTGTTTTTGTGGTACTTTTAAATAGCTCCCATATTTGTTGAACATTCAGGTTTTCTGTTTTTTCACCCTGAACTAAAGTTGAAATTTTTTCCCTTAGGTCTTTATTGTATGCATCCCTCGCTTTAATCTTAAAGTTTTCATCCTTTAGTTTATTAATATCGATTTTTCGGTGGTTGTTACCAGTGTTTTTTTTGGAGCTTTGAGCTTTAATTTTAGTTTTACAATTAAGGGATTGTGATCGGAGCCAACATCCGCACCAGGATATGTCTTTGCGTTCAAAACAGAGTTTCGGAATCTCGCCGGAATGAGTATGTAATCAATTTGATTACGGAAAATATTATCGGGACTGTGTTTAGGGGAGGACCACAGGAGGACCAGGGGAGGTACAGTCGTCTTGGAGGATGGTTTAACCAAGTATTAGTCACAACTAGGTCCTTTTCTATGCAGAATTGAACTAGTCGGTCGCCAGTCCAATTTCTCTTCCCTAGTCCGTACACATGCTTGCCGACTGCGCCGTTTTTGCATTCATATCCCCCAGAACTAAAGTTACTTGATGTGATTTCAATGATTTTAATACTGTATCTATCTCTTCGTTAAATTCTTCAAGAATCTCGGGGTTTTTCTCTCTCTATGCTTGTGCAGATCCACTCTTTCATTTTATAACCTGTTAAATATCAAGCTCGATAGAACCTAAAAAGTGATATCTTACCGTAGAAATTATTTTGTCACTTTTTGCGGAGGAAAATGTGTACACAGACGCACTCCTCACACGTTATATATACAAAAACCAGTCTGTAATGTCTGTACCTACACTTCCCTTGCTTGTGTTGCTTGAAGGCGTAGTATCAACACGTACAGATAGAACTAGATTTAGCATTAAAACCTTTTGCTTAGTAAAAAAAACAACCTTTACTTTTTTAAGAATTATTGATATTGCCATTTTTAGGAACAGCACTCAACTTACGGACTCAATAGAAAAATCCATTCAAAATAATAAATAGCGTCTTAGAAAATATCGGAGAGGAAATCTGTTTGTTGGCCCTTATCGACGCCTCAACACCCTTGAACACAATTGAAAATGATTGAATTACCCTTTTTGTCCTGTCCGTTTATTTTTAATATTGGAGTGGAACATGTTGACGTTGTTTTCGTTTTACGTTTGGTTGAATCGACAAGCTCCTTCTATTTTTAAGAGAACTCTGTTGAAAATGCAATAATTCTAGTAAAATACGAGTAAGTAACCTATAATTCCACGCAAGCTGCTTGTGCAACGTAATACATAAACACTATTCGCCACAATTGTTCCGGTGTTAGTCTAGATTACGTCTAACACCCCGCTAAGCCTAGTGCAGTTATATGCGGTGTTAACTCCATAGTATGCGGGTGTTAGTTTTTATTGCATATCGGTTAACGGATTTATTTTATTGCTGTTATAGCTCGGTTGTTTACTGATGCGTTTAAAACACGTTATATTGTAGACAGTTTGAAATGCAGAATTTATTCTGTGCAGTCGGTATCGACACTGTGTGAATCATTACATTCTAAAGACAGTCATCATAGAGACGAATCTATGGTTATATTGGTTATACATATAGGTCATCAAGTCTTAAGCATTGTTCATGACGCTGTTTCACAATTGTTTGTCCCATTTTGACATTTGCGTTGGCAGAACAGACACTTAAAACTACTAACTCTTTCGACGTTCGTTTTACATGTAACGATTTGAAAATGGAAATGAGCTTTCACAAATGATTATATTCCGAACAATAGAAACTAATGCCGATATTTCTAACATACTAACTAATCTATTGTCCCCAACCGTAATGTAAACATGTTTATTCGTAGGAAATAGATAAGATAACATGTTTCATTACTTTTAGTAATAAAAAGAAAAGCGGCCTACCGCAGATCTCGCTTAAAAATGTTGCGAGTGTTTATTAACTCTTAGGCTATTACAGGAGTCTTTTATTTGGCATGGAGTGTTCAAGAAGAAGTGGCATGTTTAGGTACCTGTTCCTTAGGCCACTAGATTGGAGGTTGTACAATCGCGTTTCCGAAACCCCACCCTAAAGCGAAGCGGTGGAACACCCGAGGAATTTTAGTCCGTGCGAGTCGGACGTACTCACTCGGTTTCTTCCGGGCCGAGTGGGATCCAGAATATTCCTGAGTAAAAAAAAGGGCCACTAAATGGTACACCTTTCAAACGCAAGGGAACTGCGTATTTATGTGAACCTAGTACACCTTTCAAACACAAGGGAACTACGTATTTATGTGAACCCCTAATTCATCATCATCATCATCAACATCATTTCAGTCTACAAGCGTCCACTGCTGAATATAGGCCTCTCCAATCGAACTCCAACGCGACCGGTCTACAGCCACCTGCATCCAACGAGACCCCCTAATTAAGTACTTTATGAAATTAATTCTTCAAATGATCTAGTACTAAAGTGCTAAAACATGTATTTGGCAGAAACAGGAAGAAAATAAGTATAAAAATTAAATTATATGTTTGTTTAATTATAATATAATAACAAATCAGATTGGTTTTAGTACCTATAGCAATAATTTTAGAGTGAAGTGAGATCGTATGCATATTGCGAATAGTCCGTGATGAAGGCAATTTGCCTAATGGGATTGCTCGTTTATATTTATTTCTGATTTCATTTTGATGTGTCTGAGTTTGATTGTTTTTAGAATTTCAAAGCCAAAGCGAAAGGGTTTTTTGAAAGAAAACTGTAATGGATTTTCTTGATATACGATCAAAATCTGCACGCGCAATAACTGCATAATTATGAATGTATCCAAATTTAAACTATTATAAAACATGTTACCTCATACTAATATTATATAAACCGGCCAAGAGCATGTCGGGCCATGCTCAGTATAGGATTCCGTAATTTACCGTCCGTCACAATAGGCGAACTTAAATAGGGTTATAAGAGTGCGTAGGATTACTCTCACAATTAGGGCTCCGCGCTCCCTCTCGCCGTACTCGTAACACCGCGCTATTTCAAATTCCCCGTCACCGTACCAATTATGGCCAAAATTCTGTCCTGCGTGCGTAGCCAACATGCCAATCGCTCACGCTTACTAACGTATCGTAGCTATCTCTCTCTATCACTCTTCCTTATTAGTGTGACAGTGACAGTTGCGTTTCGTTAGCGACTGAGCGTGAGCGATTGGCATCTTGGCTACACAGGCTGAGTAGAATTTCATGTACCTACGACAAATCATTCCAAAACAATGACCTCTTTTCCACCTCTAGACGTGCTTTCAAATCGCAGATTGCAAAGCAACTTACCTGGTAGTGTCGCACACACACACACACACACACACACACACATATATATATATGTACAAATGTAAATACAATAATAGGTTCGCTTGTATTTATAAGGTTTTGTCACTCATACTTTTTGTTTCTTTTCCAGCTAACTGTTACAATTGCTACTTTATTTTTCCTATTACCTTATTCTATAGATTTTTTATTTATTTAAATATCTTGCACAGCTCAAGTCACAAGTCTATCTCCAGATGATATTTTTGTATTTATATTCTAGGGAGTTCTGTTATTGGCTATGCTTATAAGTATATATGTTTATTGTATGTCATTCACTGTAAACGCTGTTGAACTTCTTGAATAAATAATAATTTTTAAGAAAAAAAAACCGACTTCATTTGGTTCCCGGTAAAAGTGAAATTAAGAATTTGTTTGAGTTAGCCAGTTTACTTCACAAATATCCAATACACCGCACGTGTACGATTGAAAATTGAGGAGCTTTCTTAATGTCCTAGGGCTTCCATCATTACATTTGAAGTATAATCAAACGGAACTCCCTTGTAGACCTTTAAACAAACAAAATAACAATGTGTTAAATTGGATGACAGACTGTAAATTAACGAGCATATTCATTATGCCATCCCTGATTATCAACATCAGGTCCACTCCAGCAAAATGATGGCCACAGTAAGAAAATGCCTAAGCTAATTATGAACACCCTCTAATCACAATTAACCTGCCGTTCAAATTTGAAGAGTTCTCTGAATTCTTCTAGAACTCCATCATCAGAATATAAATCAAATCAAAAAGATGAATGTCACAACTAGGATAATAAGTAGAGCTAGGTTTATTAACCAGTTCCACTTTGCGATCCCTGGTCTTCATCATCAGATCAAGTTCATCAAAATTTTGACTCCGCCAAAACACTGTTTTAGTTACTTAAGGAAACCCTCAAATCAGAATGCATGTGCCGTTAAAATTTGAGGAGTTCTCTCAATCCCTCATGAAGCCCATCATCAAAATAGAACTATAATCAAATAGGACTATCTTGAAGGTATTTCTTTACAAAGAAAAGATGAATGTCTCAAATCGGATGATAGAGCTGGGAATTAACAAGCAGTTCCACTTTGCCATCCCTGGTCTTCATCATCAGGTCCACTCCACCAAATTGATGATGTTCGTAAAGAAATGCTCGAGTGTCTTAAGAAACTACCCAAATCATCATGCATGTGCCTTTCAAATTTGAGGAGTTCCCTCAGTTCCTCATGGATCCCATCATCAGAAATTGATTTTGAAAAAAACGGAACAAATCTGGAACCATCTATTTTCAGAAAAAAAAATATTTTTTAAAATCGGACGATAGTCCTGGGAATTACCAAGCAGTTCCACTTTGACATCCCTGGTCTTCATCATCAGGTCCACTCCACCAAATTGATGATTTTCGTAAAGAAATGCTCGAGTGTCTTAAGAAACTACCCAAATCATCATGCATGTGCCTTTCAAATTTGAGGAGTTCCCTCAGATCCTCATGGATCCCATCATCAGAAATTGATTTTGAAAAAAACGGGACAATTCTGAAACCATCTATATACAGACAAAAAATTTTTTTTTAAAATCGGATCATAGTCCTGAGAATTACGAAGCAGTTCCACTTTGCCATCCCTGGTCTTCATCATCAGGTCCACTCCACCAAATTGATGATTTTCGTAAAGAAATGCTCGAGTTTCTTAAGAAATCACCCAAATCAGCATGCATGTGCCTTTCAAATTTGAGGAGTTCCCTCAGTTCCTCATGGATCCCATCATCAGAAATGGATTTTGAAAAAAACGGGACCAACCAGGAACCGTCTACTTTTAGAAAACAAAAAAAAAATTCAAATCGGTTCAGTAATGACGGAGTTATGAGTGAACATCCATTAAAAAAAAAAAAAAAAAAATAAAAAAAAAAATTCAGTCGAATTGAGAACCTCCTCCTTTTGAAATATTGAAGTCGGTTGAAAAAAAAAAATAGCATGCTCATAATAAGAATAAATAAAAAATATCTTCGCAGCTCTACCTTACGACTTATTCGCCCGTTTTTTAACCAAGATGATACTTTTTTTCAAAAAATCAAAAATGGCTTAACTGACCAAATTCAAAATAATTTTCCATATTTTTCAATTTTTAGGACTTATTTTATGAATTATATTTCGACTTTTTATTTCGCCATTTTTTCGGCATGATTGATTTTCTAAAAGTTTTCTAGTACGAACGGTCACTGAGCTAAACCGGAGACGGATGAACGGACAGACAGACATGGCAAAATTAGTTGACTACTACAGATTTACATAATATTTTTAGGAATCCTAATATGTAAATCTGCCTATCTGTTACCTCTTCACGTTAAAACTTCATTTCATAATTCATATGGGGATAGTTTGGCTCCTGGGAAAGGACATAGTATAATCTTTGTTCCAATTGTACGCAGACCAAGTCGCGGGCAAAAGCTATTAGCTTTTTAATAAATGACGGACAACACTCACGAATTGTTAATCAACGCATACGCGGACGAGCGTAGTAACTAAATACGTGAATGTTTTCTATATTATGCATATAGATGAGGACTTTAGAAGCTTATTTAGAGTGAATCTTTATTTAGAGTATCGGGCATAACGCTTTAAACGCAATCTAGCTTAAATCTCTCAATAAATTTCATGAAATGGCAATGACACCAAGCTAAGGCGATGCTTTTAAGATAATCTCTTGATACATGCATGCAATGAACATATATTAGAGGATAGTTAAATCCATAACTTTGTGTAGAGATTTTCATTGTTAGCTTTTCAACGAAAATGATGTTACTTTGCTATTCCGCCAAACGTGCTAGTCAATTAGTGCCAACCCGTTATACCTACTTGCGTATTTTTTGCATGCAATTCTTTTAATCACAAACCAATTAAACATTTCAAAAAGTATTTTTTCGTCTTCGATTACTAAAAAATCCGATATTTCGGCGTTATGTGTTGACATAAACTAAAAAGATAGAACCGATAAATACCATTGGATCACACTAGATCACCGAATTGCTCACAAAAACTGGCATTGAAAGAAATGAGAAAATTCCATCGCCCTGTGCTTTTTCCGTCAAGCGGAAAACGGCGTGAGTGAGAAAGATACAAAATGTCTAATTTTGTTTTATAGTAGATTGTTAGTTTACGAGCAGCAGGGGAGTTATCAAGATGGAATGATATGACTTATCGGTCAGAGTATGGAGGGTAGAATATACAGGGTGCGTTAAAACAACATGAACAACTTGAATCATTTACTCATTTAAGAATAAAACAAGCTGTTTCAGGTTTTGGAAAACGTAATTGTTGAGGGAGGTTTTATTACGAGCGTTTGTATATGTATGTTGTCTCCGTTACTTTATTTCAACATGAGTATTTTGTGTGTTTTTAGTTTAGTTTCTAATAGGAGAAAAAAAATATCCCCAAAATTACATGCATTTTTTAAACTTTCCATAACTTCGGAACGAAAGAGCTCGAAATTAATTTTGAGTGGAAATCACATAAAAATTTCCGAACAAAAAAAAAGTGGGGGGACAACTTCAAAACAAAATGACCCAACTAATTCCGTAAGCGCCCGCTCAGCCAGCATTATCATCGTCATCGTCTCAGTCATCAAGAAATCCTACTAATATTATAAACGCGAAAATTTGTATGGACGTTTGTTACTCTTTCACGTAAAAACTACTTAACGGATTTTAATGAAACTTTACAATAAAATAGCTTATACATCAGAATTTATAAAGGAAGACAAAGTCGCGGGCACCAGCTAGTGTTATATTCATTAAACATCAGACTAGTATTTTTAAAGCCAAAAGCTAGGGACTGCTAATACAGCAGTGGAAACCCTAGACTTACTAAGGGTAGCCCTTTTCCCAGGTTCGTATACCACCAGTAACAAACTAATGTGCGCCCAAAGGAATAATCAAATCCACAGGGTACGCAACATAGACTGAAATTTGGCAACTAGCATTTTTAGACTAAACAACATTAAATGGGCCTTGAATAAGTTCAACTGTCAAACAACGTTTCCAATTAATAAAAAGTTTTCAAGCTAATTACAGTAACAGTTAAAAGTTTAACCGTTGACAATCTAGGAAAAAGTTAAAAAAGAGAACGTTAGAAAAGGAACAATGGGATTGCGGCAAGTTTGCAGGAAATAATCCTCAATAGAACCCGAACGCAGCTGCGACATACATTGCATAATGTATTTTTGTCGCCACACTTCACCGTAACTGGGAACCACTGAACTATAAAATCACATACGAATTTAAACTTCCTCAATTTTCGCGCATCATTTTAGCGAATGGAACTTTATGCATTCTATCCGTTGGTACGCTTGGTACCATGAACGTCTAACATTAAACTAGAATCGGGTCATCCGGTTTGGGAGCCATATCCATACTAAATACACTGATACGCGGATACACACGTAAAATTTTTAATTCCCCTTTTTTTCTTTTTATCACAAACTACACAAACACAGCATTACGAAGCGTTTACAACCACAACGAGATCATCGAGGTCAGACAGTATTTGACTTGGAAAACTCTACGAATTTATCAGCACAAACTACCACCCTACACCGTTGTATACTATAACATTCCAGATTCACCCCTAAAACACATTAATTGTAAACATTTTTAAACTACACAAGTTCTGGTCGTAAACATAAATGCTGAAATAAGCGGTCGCACTGCCATACTAAATTATCGGTAGTGGTAGAGGTGTTATATGCTCTTTGTCCAATGGATTGCCTTCGTTTCTCCAGACGCTACTGATGAACCTAGAGATTCCCATCATTCCATGCTATATCTAAAACTAAGGAAGCATAATGAAGAATACGATTTGGTGAGCGTTCTGAAGAAGTGGATTGGAGGAGCTGTATAATTAAAAAAATGATAATTGACAAGAATTGTTAAGGAACGAATGTTCTCATTTTCATCTAATAAATTTTCCGATTTTACACATTTTTCAAATCAAAAGTATCAAAGAAAAAATTAAAGTAGATACGTGAGACCACCCAAGGTACCTATATCACGTAATTTACATTTTAATTGAGGATTACACTCAATACTGGCGTTTTATTATTGCTAAACTCATTTAACCACTCAAAACACGATGTCATATTTTCATATTTAAGTAAAATTTTTCGTTTTATACATTAACATCGATTACATATACGAAATTTGAATATTCGACTGGTTTTAAAGGCGTAGAAAGCGGAACACATTTTTAAATGTGTTATGTTCGACGTCATCGGTTCTATTTTGTGTATGAATAATTATAATCATGTTTACCTATTGTAATACAAATGCAGGGCTAGTACCACGGAAATCGAACGATTGCGGATTAATATGTACATCTCTTTCACATTTGCATATTAGAGTGACAAAGAGGTTTTTCCGTCAATGCCAATTTTCGATGTTCGTGGTAGGCCTGCTGATGATAATCCTAAATCCCCTATTATCAGCATCCACGTGCAAGGCATAACGGGATATCATTTAATCTTCATGCGAATCATCTGGCTGGCGAGCAGCCAACCCGTGTTACGGCGATAATACCACGGCTGTTTGATTCCGCGGTATAACCATGTTCGAAGAACAAGATTTGATCTAATTTTAATCTTGTTTAGATAATGAACAGGAGAAAACATGAAGAAATAAAACAAGTGCGAGTCAGACTTGCCCACCAAGGGTTCCGTACAAAGGATGCTGCCCCCACAACAATAGGTATAAGCTTTTTCTCAAACATGCAATGAAATGTTGTTATAACGTTCGTTATAATAGGCTTCAAAGTACCACGTTTCAGGCGGGACCACTGGAGAGACACGTAATGAAATTTCATACAAAATTGAAGGCCTAGGCCGGGAAGTAATACTTTTTAAATTTTATTCCACATAAATGTGTGACACAGCAACATGGTTTTTAGCCATTATAACAGTTTCACTACTATGGTTCATGATGACATTCTGCCAGTTATGCCAGTACGCCTATAAAAAAAAAAAACAATAAATTATATATTCGAAAATTATATAGTCGATACTTAATCGATATGGACATGAACATAACAAATAACACATAAATTTAAACATTAGCGGTAAAAGTGTCTACTCAAACCGTGCCGTTTTGTTTCATGATAACATTCTGCCACAGTGCCTATTAAAAATAAAAATAAGTAATGATAATTTGAAGTTTTATTTATATAAAATGGACATCGACATGAACATAAGTAACAACACGTTATTGCAAATTTACTCACACAAAATATAGGTACATTCCAAATATTAAAATAAATTTAAACGTAAAAGCGTCTACTCAAACCGCGTGTGAAAAAACGCCTATGTAGTTTTTTAAAAATTTTGGAGGTTAAGTTAAATAACTTTGATTCTTTTATTCTATTTCAATGGTTTTATTGTTCATTGTGATTTATTATAATAATGTTGTTGTCGAGTTTTGAAGCAGAAATTACTATTCATTGAGCCCCACCAGAATTAAGTGCGAAATGCGAAAGTAAAATTGAATGGGCTCTAAATTAATTGATGGCGCAAATGACAAACGAGATGTCGGAAGGCATATGGCTACCCAAAATGCATGCGTGTTTAGTTAATATTACGATAACTGTTTAGACTAAATTGGTTTCTTGTTTAAGTGAGTCTATCTAAGGATAAGTAGGAATTACAAAAATTTGTAAAGAGGTTATAATTTTCATTGTCACAGAATAACAAGTGCTGTTCGTGTTTGGTACATTTTACATTGCGACATATTTATACATCATGAAATATTTATGGATCATCTGTTTTATCGTTATAGACTAAATTCATGTTGGAATCACTACGAACTAAATAGCAATATTTGTGTTAGATATATTAATTCGTCAAGTCAACTTTTTGTTTTTCTAGAAATAAAACTATTATATTTTTGGAGACTTTTTAATTTATTTCATTGCATGTTTGAGAAAAGCACTATACATGCCTTGCCGTGAAAAGGGCTTTAACGGCTTCGTATGGTTACCCGGCCTCGCTAACGCTCGGCTCGTGTATATACATACTCACCCGTTAAGCCCTTCTTTCCTGGCGTCTGCAGTAATGTACTATATCGTCAATCCAGATCGTGCGTCTAACTATTACTTAATACCGAGATAAAAGGTCTGGACAACTGGTGACACGGAACTCTCAGTGCACGGCAACTATACAATTTTCGGATTATTTTCTGTAATTGTTCTACAAGCTCTTGTTTTGTGCCAAATTTCGTGATACTAGGTCAAGAAATACCCTATACATTTTGATTCCCTTTTCAAATGTATGACAGCTTCACAGGTCTGCAGGTGCAGACCTCTGTACGTGCCATTCAATTCAACTTGCTACCTCTACGCCTTTATAAGACAGACAGGCGGATGGATAACAAAGTGATGATATAAGGATTCCGGTTTTTTCCCTATGAGGTACCTAGTAGGTACTACCTACGGAACCCTAAAAGAATGTATCGGTCCCTAAAATGAAGTCCGCAGTTGTATAGCTTCTCCTACGTCCCAGTAGGATACTCAAAATATATTGTCCCTATATAATGTATACTGTAGAATCTAGTTTTCACCAATACCTCGTTACTAATACAATACAATACTTCGTTATAAGATATTTTCTTATGGTGTCTTTATTTAACTCAACCCACGGGTTATCTCACTACAGGACCGAGGTAACCCACCAATGCTTCGTTAAAAATCTTTCTACATTGTTTCTTCGTTGTGTTTGGTGGCTCGTCATAATTTTACTTCGACCTGCTAAGTATAGATCAATCCGTGAGAATTTTAACCAAAATTTCGTTAAGGAGCTTTTCAATTATGAGGTTTCCATTGGGCTCAAACTCCATGGCTCGTTATTGTTTTACTGCATTTGATCTCTGAAGAATTTGTTGTACTTACCAATCCTTCGTTATGGAGTTCATCCCACGTGGGGTCTCCAGGGGGCTCGGATTCCATAGCCCCTTCGTAGTGTAAAACCGCTACCTGCTTCGCTTTGGAAAATCTGGGGACAAGTTTTAACTACTTTTAAAGTTAAATGAAATACCGTAAAACTGTTTATTTCTAAAAGTTATTAAATCGCGTAGGCATATTAATTATATTTTGACGTTCGAGTCCTTTATAAGTAATAATCGTGATAACCAAAAAATGTCAAGTTATTAAGTGTTTATTTCAGAAAATGATTCCCTCAAATTGAGAATTCATTCCTTTGTTGGAATTCGGTTCATGACCTAACTAGCCCCAATGGAAGGATAGTTTCGAAAAATCTTTTCTTGTTAGAACATTCTTTAAAAATATATCTTATTATTATGTTGCCAATTTCAGGGTTCTCAATTTCTTTTCAGCGTTGTCGTTGAGTCTCTACTCGTATAATATAGTGTTTCATCTAAGCAAGTTGTACATAGTACTGTCTGTGTCTAGTCTGAATGAAACTCCTAAAAGTTAAAGTTCAAGTGCTTTAGCAAGCCCAATGAATCTAATGATTATGTATTTACTAAAACGGGACTTAATCGTGTATAGATTTTGAAAACAAACCTCCGACGTTAATGTGTGAAAATCGTGAAAGTTTAAATAAGCGAATCTAATGATATTAAAATTTAAATGAAATTAAAGTCATAACCTAAATATTTCGACAGTTATCACTCTTTCCTGATGTTTTATACAATCCGGAATCCCCGAACTTACGAGTAAATAGTTAAATAATATTTTAAGAAGCCGACTCCATATTTGTTAAGCGTGTAGGTATAGAAGCATCCGAATTTTCGATCCCTGATTATGAGTTACATACTTACGTTTCACCGCAGTCCAGGTGGCCTCGGAACCGTATCCAGTAGTTGTCTATCTCGTTGTTAGCCTCTAAGATAAAGTCGTACCGCTCACCGGCGTACGTCACTAGCGACGTTGCTGTAACAAAGATCTTTTTGTAAAACAATATATCTGTAAGAAATTGCCTTGGAGTCCGGAGCATGAAATATTGAATTAACATACGTAAGAAAAGCATCACTGTTTTAAAAATAATGCTATTTTCAATTCTCTATCGTTCTACAACTTGTTTTGAAATTTTGAGAGAAATTTTAAAAATAACGGTTTGTTTTAAACCATAGAGGGGCAGAGAGACGTTGAAGAGCGTTGGTGTCCCAGCGGTAAGAGCGTGTCACTTTCAATTCGAAGGTCGGAATGTAAGAAGAGAAATGAGGAGAGGAATGAGGAGAGGAATGATGAGGGGAAAGATGAGAGAATTGAGGAAAGGAATGATGAGAGGATTGAAGAGAGGAATGATGAGATGAATGAGGAGAGGAATGAGGAGAGGAATGATGAGAGGATTGAGGAGAGGAATGACTTTTTCGGAATATTCGTACGAAATATCATTTGATATTTACCAATCGCTTTTCGGTGAAGGAAAACATCTTGAGGAAACCAGACTAATCCCAGTAAGGCCTAGTTTACCCTCTGAGTTGGAAGGTCAGATGGCAGTATTTTTCGTTAATCTAGTGCCTAAACCAAGTCTTCGGATTAGTTGCCAAAGCGGACCCCAGAAGCCGTGGCATAAGCCGGCAAAGCCCAAGGAAGAAGGAAGAAGAGGGGCAGAGGGACCAGGGGCCTTATCATAATGTCTTAACGCGATTCAGTTTAGGTTCAGTTTAGGCACAGTTGTATGGAAGCGACTGAGTTCAGGTCGTCAACTGAATCGCGTTAAGCATGGTAAGGCCTCAGATATATACCTCATAGAGTCAAATACAAGTCGCATCTTTAAACTTTGTCCGCATAGATATCGTAAAACACTTCAAAGAATCCTGTCAAGAGCTGCACGACATTTGATGTAGATAATGCAGATACGAATATGTTCCAATCTGTCGCGCGTAAGTTGTGCTGCAAACTCGCGACAAGGCCTGAAGTCGCGCCGATCTGTCAGTTCTCGCGCCGCGACTGGACAGTTGTGCTAGACGTGCAAATATCAACTTTCTACCATGAAGGGTTTAAGCTATATACACACCGTGTTTTTTTTTGTTTTTGTTGCTTTGTACGTTAAAATTGTTTTTTGTCGAATTCGAAAATACATTTTCGTTTTTCATACAAAAAAAAAGAATAAAGGTCAAAATAAGAGTTACACGAAAGTAAGTGTCAAGTATGACAAAGCTGGAACTTTAGACATGACAGCGCACTGTGCAAATGCCAAAAAAACACTGCTTAGTAATAGATGGTTCAGTAACCGTTTACACTGGTTCGGCTCATTTTATTTGTTGAATATCTCAATAACTGTTTTAGTTAAGGCACTAGTTTCCGAGATAAATTAACATGAATTAACCTGAAGCTGTAAAAACAGTGTGTATAACTCAACAGTTTTATACATTTAGGTGTTTAAATTCTTGTTTTCCTATTATGGGAATTATATTATCTTGTAAGGGAAGTTAGTGCAGTAATTTTTTTGGCCCTGAATTAAAAATCGTCATCAGATCATCAGAGCTGCTGAGGTGCTTACAAATATCTGAATACGCCTCTATTGTCAAAGTTTGACTGCGTCTTAGATATTTTCCAGAGTTTCCAAACTGTAAACAATTGTATAAAAAATACCCCAGTGAGATTCGGTAACTTACTTACTAGTAAGTATTTACAGTCTAGCTAATAAAGCAAGATTGTCCTAAGGGACAACTAAACATTAGTCAAGTTGCCAGTCAAGTTAGCTTGTTCCAGTAACCTGAACGCTCCTTGGGAACGTTACCTAGAGACGTCACAGTTCGGTTTACAGATCACTGTTCAGATTAAATTTTCATTTATATTTGGAAAATGCCATTTTAATAAACGATAGCTGTCAGGGTTACCCGCCACTTGAATATATATATAAAATGAATAAAATAAAAAAATAAAATATTAAACTGGATGGATGATTGACACAAACTTGCAAATAATGGGAAACTTAATAGAAAACTCCCTGGAGTATTAGACATAATCGACTGTTTTTGACGAGCTATTTTCGACTTTACTGATGCGAGTAATTGGACACAATTTTTTTTTTATAATTTTATTGACAGAATAATTTATGAATTCCCCGCGTCCATTTTTGTTTCAATTATAAAATTGTATATTTAGTTCGCAGACGTCTCTGCTTAATACAAAATTAATTTAAATATTATTTTAATGGCAAACCAATTTGTTTCGTCATAAATTTGACAGATAAGATGTAATTTTTTTTATATCTAGGTGCATTAATAGAATTTCCAACTCACTTAGATTAGAACTCTATTGCTACTATAAATAACCCTCCAAAATTGTATTCGCTTATACTTATAATAATCTCAAGTAACCGGTATAACTTCCTAAAACAGAACATTATACAAATCCGATTACCTATATTAAGTAACACTCTCGCGCTATTGCACCAGCCAGGATTTGCCGCTAACTCGGTGTTAAGCTGTCAAATTCCATTAAAAAAAAGCTTAACTCCGGGTTAATAGGTTAACCCCGGTTGGTGCAAGTGGCACTTAGTTTTATAATTTCAACATACTATGTCAATGCCCAGAGAAACGCCAAATAGGTAATTCAATCGTGTAGTATAAAAGCGCGTACAGGTTAAATATCTCCATATTTAGCGGATTCTATAAAAAATAATCTGTGGTTGAAACACTGCAAGATAAGACATCCCCGGGAGTCAGTAGTATCGCCATAGACTTTCTGACTTGGACTTGTATTTATTATTCCGGAATCTTGCAACTTCAGTTCGGTTTTCTTGCTATTATTTGCAGGTTTTTGCTGTTCCTATCGTATTTTAAACCTTTAACTAGTTTCATCCTTCTTTATGCAACAAGTACTTTATTCTATGAAAATTGAAAAAAAAGCTATAAGTACATTAAAACAAGGATAAAATCGATGGCATTTGATTATCATCGGGTGTTGACTACGATGCAAGAGTAGCAGACAGTTTCCCGATGAAGACCCGATGATGGGATAAAATAACGTTTTCACCGTTGTTTTGATATAAATACTTATTAGTATGGTAAATCATCACGGTGTTTTCTAGAAAACGACAAGACAGTGTTCCACATTGCACCAGCATTCGACATGGGCTTATGTCAGAGTGACAAGGTTTCGATTCGAATATCGATCTTCGTTGTTCAAATTTAACCTATAACTTTGAGATATAGTGCCCATATGCTGCAGATCCTAACCGATAATGACATCAATCTAACTCAAGCTGTAGCCTCTGGATGGTGCAAAAAATACCAGTGAATACAAATGTTGCGTGTTGACCTCTCTTTGTAATGCTAGTACGGTCGGCTTCATAAATATATATGCATCTGTATTCAATTTTGACCCTTGTTCTCCTGTAATAAGTTCCGAAGCGTGATTTATAGACGTGACTGTACTTACCAGTGATGGGCTCCAGGTCGTAGCCATCAGAAGCGATGACGGTGATATTGTGGCCGTCGACAGACATCTCGATGGGGCAGTTTAGGAACTCCGCGTTGATCACGCGGAACCGGTACTTGTAGCCCTGGGGACAAGGGTTATATCACTATCGGTTCACCTTTCTTTATATGTAGTCCTAGTACATGAGTGGTGCGACGGTATTTCGCGGTCGAGAAAGACAACTCTCATTGACTAACTCGAACACCCCCTTACCATGACGTCTTAACGCTATTCAGTTTAGGACCTAAACTGTGTCGCTGTGTCGCCGAATTTTGAAATTCCGAATAACATAAAATCGAACCAGTATTATGTTTTAATCGCATGTACATATTTGAGATGCAAATTTCAATGTAATTTTTTATTTATTTTTTATCTAATTATATCTTTGTTATGTTATTTGGAAATTAAAAATCGGGGTTATATTTTTTTTTTGGTATTATGTAGTGTAATCGAAAGAGACTGCATTGCACTGCTCTGCGCATTCAAGGTCAGTGCTCATATTTCGTTCGCGACTAAGCGCTGTTGTATCAAATACTGCGTACCCAACCTACCCAATGGTTTCGTGTAGTCCTCATTGGATTACTTTCTTATCTGTTCAACATTACACCTCGCCGCCTTCATGTTAAACCTTGAAGAGCCCACACTGTTGATGAGAAGAGTGAGTGGTTTGTTATCCATCTTGAAGTTGCGCAATGAACACTGAAGCCGAAGTCTAGTTGCAGCTGAGGATTGGACGCTGGCTAGCGAGCACAAGCCGCACGCGCTAATGCGGTTGTGTTTATACAACCTACCTGTATCATTTAAATTTTCGTGAGTCATACTGACATTTAATTGCAACGGTTAACACTCACGTATTTTTATCACAATAGGCGTGATAAGTTTCCTACCTGTTTATACTAATCTACATAATTATTTTCTTCTTCATCGGTACATTGGTCGTGGCCATTATGTAGGTTTTTAATGACCCGCTTCACACGTCGTCGTCGCCATTCCTCCCGCAAGGCAGCTTTACAAGCGCATTCGTTTATGGTCGCTGACATACTGCCTTTGATTTGGTAGGTCCACCTCATTGAATATATTCCTCTAGATCTGGTGTTTTCCACTCTCCACTGCAGAACTAGACGCTCTATTGACTCTCTGTCTCGTCGGGATAGTTGGCCAAATAAACCGGGGGTTCGAGCTTGCACAGTATACAGCAGCCGTTGTTGATCCCAAGTTCTTTAAGAGATTCTGAGCATTCGTCTGGAGCACCTGTTTCTACTACTCTGCTTAAACAAGATATAAATTTATCAACTGTCTTACCTGTTCAACATTGAACCTCGCGCTCTTCATGTAAAACGGACTGACGGTCTCGTTGAACACCTTGAAGCGGCCCACGCCATTGATTAGGAGGGTGGGGGGCTTGTTGCCCCCGTCAGAGTGATGGTGGTCCGTAA
The DNA here is from genome assembly GCA_949128165.1 of Lathronympha strigana. Taxonomy (NCBI): domain Eukaryota; kingdom Metazoa; phylum Arthropoda; class Insecta; order Lepidoptera; family Tortricidae; genus Lathronympha; species Lathronympha strigana. The sequence goes on from OX421903.1 coordinate 3,632,988, forward strand.
ACATGCTTACTGACAGCTCGTGGATCCAGTCCGTGACTATCATGACGTGCTCCGATCTGGAATGTTGAAGACAATTATGTGATGTATTAAAAAAGTTGACGCTGGGAAAACGATTTAATAACTTTACAAAGAAAGGAAAAAGTGGAAAATGTATTCGGGCGGGAATCAAACCCGCGACTCTTGGATACATGCCCATCGGCCTGGCAACTGAGCTGCCGCGACCACACCCGTGGCCCCGAATTTCTCCACCATATCCCCCTAAGGCAAAGCGACCCCCCAAGGCGCTTAAACGACGGATATGGCGGAAATTTCGGCAGCACGGGTCTCGGTAGCTTAATTGGCAGAGCAAAGAGCGTGTATCCCAGAGTCGCGGGTTACATTTACCCGTATTCTCGCCGCTTTGCTTCTTTATTTCCAATGATTATGTTCACTATAAAGTTGATATGACGTATAAAGCGTTCTATAATCTATTCAGTACACTTCTGCTCTCAATGTGTTGTTACTATGGGACCGTAGTGGTACGGAGGACCTTCGTGAGACGTCGCCATCTGCTCCTATCCTGTGCTTCGCTCCAACTACTCGACTCTCTACTAATCAGTAACTGCCACTTCTGCCTAATTATTTTCATCCAAAACATGAACTACTAAAGTGAGCTATGTCTGTCAGCTGCTAGATAAAGATAATCGTAATAGATCCAAACATTTAGAGCGTATATCGTATAAGCGGGTCTTGTCATTTAGTTCGTCCTAAATAACAAAACACGCGTAGGTGTTTACCAGTTAACATTAATTTTACGTATCAGTTCATGTTAATATTACTATTAATATATATTGTAAGATATACGTACTTGCGTACGTATCGCCTTACATCTACCATGACAAGATACATAGTAGGTAAGTACTTCTTGATCAGCAAATGGAGTCACAAGTTATATTGAAAATTACATTACAGTGCAATACAATACTCTCTATTGCACACCTCACACTCAAAATAGAGAAAACAGATAAAAATAGAGAAAGAAATAATAACAATAAATAAATAAATATTGTGGGACAATCTTACACAAATCGGCCTAGTCCGACGGTAAGCTTAATATTAGGCTTGTATTGTAGATATTTACTAGACGACGATATATAAATAATAGATAGATGCATATAAATTTGGTATCGTTCCCAGACTCAACTATATATATTTATATATTACCTATATTATATTATATACATGTCATACTTCCAAATCCGTGGTTTTCGTCTTTAACAAAGCCAAACCAACTTTATCATAACATCACTAGCATTATCAAGTTATTGTTAATTTAGCTACAAAGTCCTGCTTAATTGAATGTTCTCGCAAATGTATTGGATCGCGCGATACAAACTCGCTTTATTGCGAAAGTTCCGAGAATTCAGCGAATTCGTGCCGAGAATGCACAAACATTCAAACATAGCTATTATTTGTAAGTTTTATAACTCGAGGCGATGGTGCCCTAGTTAATCGGGAGTCGGAGTTAAAACGTGGAGGCTGTTCCGAAGGTTGTCGAACTTTTTTCGGTTCGAATGTAAAGATTTACAACATTACACAAAAATTCTAAAAAATATTCTGCAAGTAGGCCTCAAGGGCACTTTTATAAGCCAATAAGTATTACATTAAAAAAGTTGCATCTAGAAATATTTACAATGTAGTGACAAGAAAAGTTAGATTTAAATACTGACAGTATGAAACCGTTCAGTATGAAAAATATGATATAGGGCCTGTTTTTAATACAATGCAGGTCGTATGACATGCCAGGCGGCTTAGAAATCTCCCGTTCCCCGCATACCGTAACCTTAAATGAAAACTAGGGCCAACTCTTGGGATTACTTGGTCAAGTGAACTATTCTGAACCGACATTTCGTTAAATAAGAGGAAAATACTTCATCCGTTCGTTTAGTAATATAAAAAGTATTCATAAAGGATGACTCACACTAGAACCAGACGGGACGGGACGGGAAACTGTCAATATCCATAGAAAGCATCACGTGACATCCGAGGGCTCCGAGCTATCACGTGATCTTTCTATAGAAATTGACAGATTTTCCCGTCCCGCCCCATCCCGTGCTAGTGTGAGTCATCCTTTATTCTTTAAAATATATTTTTAGTTAACTATTAAGAGCGAGAGAAACCACAACGTTCCCTTTTTATTATGGCGTACACAATCAAATTTAATGTCGCACAAGTCCGTAAGTAGTTCATAGTTCACAAACAATACAAGTTTCAGCAGGAAGCCCGCGTGACGGGTCTCACTTCACACCGGGACGGGTACAACTCATAGATACCTTAATACGAGTATACCTTAATAGATGTGCGACATAACTACTTAATATAAGTAGACATTGTAGCGCAAGTATGAGCACCAAAGTGTTGAAACGAATGTTCAGAATTAGTTTTTTTTTATGTTTCCTATAAGGAGTAGTGTAACATTACTTGTAAATAATTCTAAAGAACGAACTATCAATATTTTTATTAATTAGCTGACACAAGACCCAAGACAGTTATCAGTTATCAGACAAAAAACACGGTATATATAGGTCAACGAAATAGACTCATCTCAGCATGAGTAGATAAAGACAGCGGAATTAAAAGTGCTACGCTACAATTTTAAGCTACAACAAAATTATCACTATTTTTAAATATCAAAAAATGAGTGCAAGATTTAAAGTTTGGTTCGCTGGCGACTTTCATTACTGTTGGAAATACCTTTATTATATCTATTATTTTTCCTCGTATCCTGAATCATGAAAGATAAAACACTAACAAGTTTGACGTTTCTATTCAGGTATAACTAGATACTTACTGTTCTTATCAACGAACGAGTGACAATGTGACCATATTCGTGCCTGAAAACGTCAAACACTTTGTGTAATACTCTACTTTCTAGTATATGTTCGTTGGCACGAGCAGTTAATTTCGACACAAGTGTGGAAAACTAAAAAGTAGGCTTTTTGAAAGAAGAACACGTATATCATACAACATTTCACAATTCATTATGCGAGGAAGTAACAATAATTATTATCAGTACACCAGGCTAAGCAGCGGCTGAGTGCGGCGTTTGGCGACGCACTCCGAAGGAACAGTTGTGCGAAAAAATACTATGAAAATCCATTCCCAAAATAGTCACTTTACATTATTGCCCTTATCAAGAGTACCTTCCGAGTATACGTATTGTAAAATACATCTGAGAGGTCTATTAAGACAAATGTTTATGGTACATCTTGATGAAGAACCGGAGTTTCCTTTGAGAACTCAACTTGTTAGCGAACTGGACCTGGAAAATGGACCCGGGTATGTCCTTAAACTACGTCCAACAAGTGAGGTAGGGCACAGCGAAACGTCATCTCGCTTGAATCTGGAGCAGCCTGACTGGGGAAGTACCTCCACCTTACAGAATACCGAAGCCATAATAACATCACTACTTACTTTGTAGGTATGTGGTGTTGTGTTCCTCACGGTGAGTAAGGTTTCCAGAGCTCCAATCCCCCCCAACCTCCCCCTTAATGACGATGACAGCGCAGATTAATAAGCTACCCCAGGAGGGTACCAGCTGCTCTAGCGCTGGAGAATCCCTTTCTGGGCTTCCATGCTCAGGTACTGTCGTGCCTGAGCGTGGACGCCGAGAGCGCCCCGTTTCGTACTCTGGGGGGGGCAAATCCGCGCTCCGCCATCCGCCATCCTCCCGAGGCAAGAGCAAGACGGCTACGGCAGCCCCTGCCACGCTCGCTGTGGATTTCTGCAACATCAGGGGTTTGCATTCTAATCTTAATGCTGTCCATCATCACCTCGAGACAGCTAAGCCGGCCTTGCTTTTTCTGACAGAGACGCAGATATCGTCTCCAGCGGACACAAAATACCTCTCCTACCCTGGGTACGAACTAGAGCATTCCTTTCTGCCTAGGGCTGGAGTGTGTGTGTACGTTAGAGGCGATATCAGTTCTCGTCGCCTCAGCAATCTTGAAGGTAGGGACCTTTCCACCCTATGGCTACGTGTTGATTGTGATGATCATCCTCGCGTCTATTCGTGCCTCTATAGGTCCCATAGCGGTGATGCCGAAACTGACCGACTCTTGGAGCAGATTCAAACGGCTGTGGATTCAGTGCAGCAGCAGATCCCATCCGCTGAGATCATCGTTCTTGGCGATTTTAACGCCCATAATGCCGAATGGCTGGGCTCCAGCAAGACTGATCATGCGGGGAGATCTGTTCACGACTTTGCTCTGACCTACGGCTTGACACAACTGGTTACTGCGCCTACGCGAATCCCAGATGTGGAGAGCCAGGAACCTTCCCTGTTGGACCTTCTGCTGACTTCTCACCCGGTTGGCTATGATGTATCCGTTGCAGCCCCTCTCGGTTCCTCGGATCATTGCCTCATCCGGAGTACAGTGCCTCTCACGTGCCCGCCGCGTCGGCGAGTTGCTTGTAGCCGCCGTGTGTGGCACTATAAGTCAGCAGACTGGGACGGGATGCGGGTGTTCTTTGCGTCTTACCCGTGGGGGCAGGTTTGCTTCACGCCGGATGATCCTGATATCGCTGCTGACTCTGTTGCTGACGTGGTGCTTCAGGGAATGGAACTTTTCGTTCCATCCTCTGCGGTACCTGTTGGTGGCAAAACCCAGCCTTGGTTTGATCGCTCCTGCAAAAAGGCGTCTCGCCGAAAGCTGGAGTGCTACCAAGCCTGGGTAAATGCAGCGGCGGTACAGGATGTAAAGACCAGCGCTTTAAAAAAGGAGTTTAACTTTGCCTCCAGGTCCTTCAAAAGAGCCATTGCCAGAGCAAAGTCGTTGCACATTGGTAGGATTGGCGAGAAACTAGAGCGTCTCCCCTCGGGAACTCGTGCGTTCTGGTCTCTTGCCAAAGCTATCCAGGGGAATTTCTGCACGCCGTCTTTTCCACCTCTGCACACGGGAAATGATTCGTTGGCCCACGACGCAAAAGACAAAGCCGATCTACTGGGTAAGCTTTTTGCGTCCAACTCGACTTTGGATGACGGGGGACAAGCGCCGCCGACTATACCGCGGTGCGAGAGCTGTATGCCAGATGTACAGTTCCGCCAAAGCTTTGTGCGTAGGGCTCTTCGCTCCCTCGACACCCATAAGTCCAGTGGGCCTGATGGAATCCCTGCAATTGTTCTCAAGATGTGTGCTCCTGAGTTGGCGCCGGTCTTAACGCGTCTTTTTCGGCTCTCCTACTCTTCTGGCGTAGTCCCGACTTCGTGGAAGTCAGCTTTGGTGCACCCGATCCCTAAAAAAGGCGACCGCTCAAATCCATCCGACTACAGGCCGATAGCTATAACCTCCCTTTTCTCTAAGATTATGGAGTCCATCATCAATCGTCAGCTCCTCTGGTACCTAGAGGATCACCAGCTGCTGAGTGACCAACAATACGGTTTCCGTAGGGGTCGTTCGGCTGGTGATCTTTTAGTTTACCTGACACATTGCTGGGCACAGGCGATAGAGAGTAAAGGTGAGGCACTGGCAGTTAGTTTGGATGTAGCGAAGGCCTTCGATCGCGTTTGGCACAAAGCACTTCTTTCGAAACTTCCATGCTATGGGCTCCCCGGGAAATTATGCGAATGGGTCAGCAGTTTTCTAGCAGACAGAAGCATTAAAGTCCTAGTTGACGGTGAATGCTCAGACTCAATGTTTGTGAATGCTGGTGTCCCTCAAGGCTGTGTGCTATCACCCACGCTATTCCTCCTGCATATCAATGACATGTTGCAAACTAGCGGCATTCATTGTTATGCTGATGATAGTACGGGTGATGCCTCCTACACCGGCCGCGCCAATATTTCCCGGGAAAACGTCATTGAGAGCCGGAACAAACTTGTGTCCGAAATTGAGACCTCCCTAAAAGAAGTCTCAGATTGGGGTCGACTTAATTTGGTCCATTTTAACCCTACAAAGACACAGGTTTGCGCGTTCACCGCAAAAAAACTTCCGTTCGTCGCGTCACCTCGTTTTGAGAGCACTCCCCTATCTGCCACAGCCAGTATTGGAATCCTTGGCGTTGACATCTCGAGTGAAGTCCAGTTCCGCGGCCACCTAGAGGGTAAGGCCAAATTGGCCTCGAAGAAGCTCGGTGTGCTCAATAGATCGAGGCAGTATTTCACGCCGGCCCATCGCCTACAGCTTTATAAGGCGCAGGTTCGCCCGCATATGGAATACTGCTCTCATCTTTGGGCAGGGGCACCTAAGTACCAGCTTCTTCCTCTAGACCGCATCCAACGGAGAGCAGCTCGAATTGTCAACTGCCAACGTATTTCTGATCGGCTTGATCCCTTGGCGCTGCGTAGAGATGTGGCCTCACTCTGTATTTTCTATCGCATGTATTATGGGGAGTGTTCCGAGGAATTGTTCGGATTAATCCCTGCCGCTTCTTTCCGCCATCGCCCTACGCGACAATATTTCCACTCTCACCATTTAGATGGTTGGCAGTCCTCAACTGTGCGCTTTTCCCGAAACTTCCTGCCTCGCACAGCTAAACTGTGGAACGAACTGTCGCCAGCGGTGTTTCCGGACCGATACGACCTTCAAACCTTCAAGAAAAGAGCGTACTCCCACCTTAAAGGCCGGCAACGCACTTGCGACACCTCTGGTGTTGCGGGTGTCCATGGACGACGTTAATCGCTTACCATCAGGTGATTCGTTTGCTCGTTTGCCCCCTATAGCATAAAAAAAAAAAAAAGAACTATTATTATTGTTAATATATTTGCGAGAATCTCTATGATAAGTTACCTACAATATGCCATACCTGACTGAAATCATAATAGAATACCAGGTATCTACAAAATAGAAGAAAAGCAAAGAAAGAAGATGAAATGAAATGAAATGAAGGATTTCCTGTTAGTACGACCAGCCAAAAAAACGCGTTTATTTTAGTTTCCTATTCAGACCTTTTTGTTACACCAAATATGTGTCAGTACTAAAAGTACCGAGGTCGATTGAAGTAGCATGTGAAAATATGAAGGCAAAACATTATGCACTACATCTGTATCTATAGGAGTGTCCTAGGTGAGAGGCGGGACGCGTCGCAACGCTCTGCGATCGCAATCGCCCAGAAGGCCACTTCCCCAGTTATCAATGATTTGTTTTTTTCGCATGTAACCGCTGATTCATGTAAAGTTTATAGGTCTAATAATATTTTATTTGTTTCCAGTACGATTTGCTTGAAGCGCAACTTGTCGAAATTGATGACAAATACTTGAACACGCTAAGATCAATAAATCAATAAAGATCAATAAATTTTAATCAATAAATTTAAGAATTCTATGTTTTTGTATTGTAATCTACTGACATTTTAATTTTAATTTTGGATTTTATTGTATTTTTTCTATTGCTTTATGAATTGTACGCTAATTTTATTAACTATGGATTTAAATGTTTATTATAAAAATGTTAAAGTAGCTCATCCGGATTATCTTTAAATTAAATATAGGAATTATATGTATGTACCTACTAACAGTAGTGAATAAGAAATAATGTACAGTACTAAAATATCTATGGGTCCTGCCCGAAATAAATGATTATTTAATTTAATTTAATTTAAGAACTTTGTCGTAGTAAACCTCAGACCTCTCAATCTAGCTTCATCGTCTTTGCAGAGATTGAAGTGGATTCTGCGACGAACCTTTTTGGAACTATCAATGTTCCACGTACAGGGTTAGTAGGACTTCAATCATTGGTATTAAGTATTTTTGATTGTAATAATGCCCCATTATAGCTCTGCTTTATATCTCACTCTTACCATTTTGAGTATATAATACAACACAAGTAGGTTTAAGGTACGTATCAAAAATTATAACTAACACTTTATACTTTTCTGGATGTTTAAGTATGCAGAACAATGTTAGCTCCGGGTGACTTTGAGTTTTGAAATGAGGCCGATAGTGAAGGACCACGTTTCGGCGCCGTAAGTCATCACTAAAAACACATTGATTGAAAACTTTCGTCTTGAGGCACTGAGGTATGTCGGACGAAAAGACATTGCCTAGTTTCCCGGACGCTGTCCAACCGAGTTGAATTCGGCGGTTGACCTCTTTCTCGAAGTTTCTAGGGCTCTAAGTATAGCACTAACCTGTCATAGTCATATATTGCGGCATGTGGATCCTGGGACTTAGGCCGCCTAACGATAAAGGCTCCCGCGGCACCGTCAGCTCGCTGCATGCCAGAGTGGGAGTGCCAGAAATGGGTTCCGTCGTGTGAAACGTTGAATTGGTACCTGGGGAAGCCATGAGAGAAATCACTAAAATTATTTTGATTTTTAAGCAGAAAAGTCTGCGAACGACATCATGTAACTTAGAAATAAAATATCGTCTTCCTAGCGTTTTCCCGGATTATGCCACGGTTCATGTAGGAAGCCTGGGGTCTGCTTTAGCAACTAATCCCAAAATTTGGCCACTAGTTTTACGAAAGCCACTGCCATCTGACCTTCCAACCCAGAGGGTAAACTAGGTCTTATTGGGATTAGTCCGGTTTCCTCACGATGTTTTCCTTCACCGAAAAGCGATTGGTAAATATCAAATGATATTTCGTATGTAAGTTCCGAAAGACTTGTTAGTACGAGCCGCCAGGATTTTAATCCGTGACCTTCGGATTGAAGAAATTCGAATTCAAGCATTGAATTTAGAAATAAAACATTAGTAGGAAAATTAGGGCAAGACTCGAACATACGTCCATCGCTCTAACAACTGAGCTACGAGACACACCCGTTGGTTGCGAATTTCTTCACTACCCCCCAGCGACATCTACCGATAGAAGATTGTACTCGTCACAGAAGTTATATTGTGAATCCTCTGCTAATGATGCCCTACCCAAAACTAAATTAATTTCTATCAGTATATTTTTCTAATACACAATTCATACCTGAAGGTAGTATCAGGTAGGATTGGACATTGCGTCACATATGGCGTGCCGTCCATGTAAGGAGTACCATGCTGGTGCTGCCCGTGCCAATGTATTGTCGTACTCTCTGACATCAGACCGTTCTCCACGTCTACGATAATCTTGTCTTACTTGCAAACCTGAAATAAAATATATCATTTACATCATCTTATACGTATTTATAAAAAAAACGTATTACAGATTGTACAGTAACTTAGAGCAGGATTACGATTGCTAGATAACTTAAAAATCGAAAAGCATTATTGTATGTCTACCAAACGTTACACGACTCCTCTCAACAAATAACGCCTTAGAATAAATAAAAGACACAAATTTAACTTATGATTCCCCGCGTTTTCCCCAGTGAATTAAAAAGGTATTACAAACAAAATAAAGTCCCAAAATCTCTACCCACCAGTTATTCATGAATTTATTAATTTAATTCGTGAAATAACCGTCGCGTCGCGTAAAGGATAAATTAATTGCATTAACTTTGTTTACCGCTGTCAAACAAAACTCAAGCTGGAAGGGAGCGCAAGTCGCGTAATTCAAATTAATTAAGTGTAAATAGCACGCACAAATTAAAAAATTCCCCAGTTAAAGTAAGACGGTAAGCAATAACATTTTATTGAATTTGTCCTCCAGAAGTCTTAAAGTCAGAAGAATTAAATACCATTCAACGACTAAACTAGACAAAACAAAGGAAAGGACTTTTCGAGTTTGGAATATCTGCGCCTGGCAAACAGTTTCTGAAAGTGGATAGTTAAACAAGCGAAAAGTGTTCCTGACTTTGAAATTCTGAGCATTATTTTGTAAAAGTTGGCAAGTTTTTGAAATCAAACGTACGTCAATGGCGGGTCCTGGCATCTTCCTATTAATAACGTTGAGAGCTCTGCTCATTCCATCTGCTGGAATGCAGTCGGGTTTCTGGCAATCCGATTCATTGTAAGGACAGTGAAAGCAAGCCTTGCTCATAGTCTGGTACCATTCTAGATAGAACATGTAGTAGCAAATCATTGGCTCCTCTCCTTCTTTGCATTCTCTCTGGCATGGATGAGGCCCATCGTTCAATTCTCGACTCGCTTCGCTATATTTATGTATGTTATGCTCTGATTTCTTTACAATCGTCTGTACCTTTTCTAAATATTCGTCTTTTAGTTCTTTTACCAAATGTTTCATCGGTTGACTTAGTACATTTTCTGATATTGTGTTTACGTTTAATGGATTAAGTTCTGGAGATAAAACTAGTTTCGAAGTGCTTTTCGGTTTCTTTGAGTCTGTTTTACTGATTTTGAGTTAATTGATTCTTGTGATGTCTCTTGATCATCTTTTTCTAATGCAACATTATCTACATGCTCATTACTTCGACTTCGTGATTGCCTGACATTATACTTATTAAGAGTGTTTTTATTTATTATAATAATAATATAATAATAATAACAGCCAATTTATTCCAATAGAAGATATAACGATACATGTGTCTTTAGCATTACATTATTATAAGAAATTAGATAGTAACTAGATACGATTTTACATTTCATATTTCAGTTTGATAACGTTATCCTTAATATCTAGTATCTGTAGGTATATAATTTAAATTAAACATGCTTTATTTCATTGATGGTTAACAATAAGAAAAGAAAAGAAGTCCAATGTTTCTCTTAACATGCTAAAAGAGTTTTACGGACAAGCTAATTAATTATATTAATTAATAATCGGTTAAGAAATACATTTTGTTTTTAGTTTATTTTAAATTAATAATTATATTGTTAAGTTAGTACAAAACCCTATTGGACTGTCCATTTACGGACATAGGCCTCCTCCAGCTGGTGCCATTTGTCTCTATCCGCGGCGAGTCTGGTCCAAGCCGTGCCCGCCGTAGTGTCGATGTCGTCGCGCCACCGGCGGCGCGGGTGCCCGGGCGGCCTCGTCGCGTCGTGTGGATACCATTGCAGTAGTTTTTCACTCCAGCGCCCATCTTTAGTTCTTGCTGTGTGTCCAGCCCACTTCCATTTTAATTGACATATAAGTTCCGATGCGTCTAAAATTTTTGTTTTGTTGCGGATGTCGATGTTTTTTACCTTGTCTCGAAGCTTGAGGCCAAGTATACTTCGTTCGGCAGCTCTTTGGAAGACTTGCACTTTCCTAATAACTTCTTTATTTATTATGGTTTGTTCTATATATTCTGCAGATGACATGTAAAATTATTCAAAATGTATAAAGATGACATGTAAAATTATTTATAATTTTATGAATAAAGATCTCATATCTTATATCTCATTGGTTAAGTTTTCCATCGTGAGGTCTACTATTTGCGTTGATGATTCATCATACCCCTCGGTGGTTTGGCTCTTGATTCCTGGAACATCTGAAACAAATAGAAGGTCTTATGAATATTTGTAGGATTTCTTTTTTTGCTTAGTTTTCATGTTTTGTTTTATTATATACAAAAAATAGGTAAATGGGAATTTAACAAAGAAAGAATTAAACCAGAAAATAATTGTCATAAATGTCTATTCATAGAAGTAGACGCTCTTTCATTTTAAAGTTATTTTAATACAAACTGAAAAGCAAATAAAATGGGCATTGATAAGTTGACAATTGTCAGCGCCCATTTGAGATCTTTATATTGTCAAGTTAATCTCAAAATTCTATCTTTTAGACAAGTCAAATCGGATAGATGTAGGTTTTCACTCAATCGTTACAGTTCATTTGAATTGCAAATTAAAGAGATCTCTTGCTTTGTTCCATTCAGTATTTGAAAATCCTTTACTTTAAAGGACATAACTAATTTGAAAATAGCCATGAAGTAATTAAGCGTGAGGAAACCAGACTGTTGCCTAAAAGGCCATTTTAACCCTCTGGTTTGGACGGTCAGATGGTAGTCGCTTTTCTAAAACTAATACCTATGCCAAATCTTGGGATTAGGTTGCCAAAGCGGATTCCAAACTCCCTGACTCGTGACATAAGTCGGGAAAACGAAGGAGACAGTCATGAGGTAGTTATAATTAAGCTCATAAAAATTTAAACAGATTTTATTAGTATTTTACAGCTATTTGTAACGAGTTTACTTTTAGCTAATTGGGTAGTAAACATTGTAGCCCAAAGTTAATATTTAAATAGGAGTGTTGACACATGTTGAATTTAACAAAACCAAATTAGGTTAAAATGTTTCGTCATGAAATTTGATAAAGAGACGGTAAACAATTTGTGATTTACAAATATAATAACCAGGATATAATTATGTATGTATGGAACCATTGGAGTCCTTGCCTTTGAACAATGTACACGTAAACAACGATCTTTAAAGCAATATTTGACGGTCAAAAAAGCCATTTAACATATTTCTCTGACATTTAATGTTCATACACATACACTGGCAGACGTTATCAGTTGCAGCAATTTACAGACGGAGTAATAAAAATGATCAACTTCGACTCTTATTTTCTCGGTGGAAAGTATTTGAAAATAAATGCATTTGTTTTGAAAACCATGAATTTATAAATAAAATATAAAATGGGCATTTACGAGTAGATTATTGCAAGGGTTGGTAAAATAGACATTTAATAGATTGTTAAATGCCTACAGGGACCTTACCATGACGTCTTAACGCGATTCATGGAAGCGACTCAGTTTAGGTCGTCAACTGAATCGCGTTAAGACGTTATGGTAAGGCCCCAGATTATTGTCAGACTATAGCTATTTCATGAAGATTTATAGAATGCGTGGAACTGTAACTTCCAAAACAATAAATCGATTCGATTACCTTGTACCTAGATACAGATTTTTTTCTCACTGGCTAAATTTTAAGTGGGCAGTGAATGCGGTCATACTGCACAACTTTTATTAAGGGGCCAATGCTAAAAACGCGAAATAATTTGCGATCCGGCATTAGGTACACAGTCGCCAATTCATATGGGACAGCCAATGTTTTTTCGGGATTTTGGAAATGGTCCTAAAGTAAAAATTGCTGAATATGATATGACCTACCCACTTAAAGTTTAGACAATGACAAACAAAATCCTGTATGTATAAGGTGACTAAAAATCAACCTGTAAACTCGAGTGTATGTACAAATTTTTTTTTTTTTATAAAACCTAAGGCGCTTCAGTATTACAGGCCGTATACCTAAGTTCGGGCAATTCGTCGGATCTCCATAGTGATTTTATCCGCCGGGCCTTGCCAGATCCGACGCAAATGCCCGAACGTATATGGCTGGCTAATAATTGGAATGTTCTTTTCTTCGTCGGTTCTTCAGGGCTGAGGGTCGTGACCATCAAGAGCCCAGTTTCTCAATTGGAATGTACAGAAAATCATTTTGTGTGCTACCCTCTCCCTCCCTGGCGTTATATTCAAATCATCAGATTTGCAAAATGTATGTAACTGTAATTTACACACCCTACCTTAATCTAACACGCTTGAGTAAATCCACCTATCTTTTATTCATATTTTGTGTTTACTAACACATGAGTAAAAGGCTGAAACTTGGTGGAGGCACTCAACAGGATAATTATATTGAATTTCTAACTTATAATTTCACACGCTCGAGTAACTCCAAAACGCTCTTTTGGTGCCCAACCGTAACGTGTAGTACTTAAATGACTTAAATTTAATAATATCTACTTGAACCAGGTTCCTTGCGTGGGCGTGGTAACGGACAAGTAAACCTATTAATTCCTACGCCTTCACTGTCCGTCCGTCTGTCATGGGTTGTATCAGCAATTTATAATGTTACAACTAATTTACTTGTAGGTACTTACACAAATTAAGAGTCGCCACCACCACCGTATTTTTACTTTTTTGTAGATACATTGTGGAAGATCTGAAACAAAACATTTATTTAATAATTATTTCTCTATGACATTATAGGTGTAATAACAATATAAATATTTATAAGTAATACAAAATAGTTACGTATTCAAAAATATAGTATATCATAATGAAAAATCGCATTATTTGAACCACGTGTGAAATAACATCCTAGCTGTGATATTGATGTAGGTATGTGACTCAGCCGAATTCGAATATTTTTTGACTAGTAGCGTCATCTGTCGCGCCGCTTAAGTACTAATATCGCTCGATACAAGCTGTATCGCTCAAACACTGGAGCCGCGTTCAGTGTCTGCATCCAAGCGTCAAAACTCAAGAACACATAATATGTACATTCTTCGATAGCGCCAAATTAAATACATCCTTGTTAATTGGCAGTCGGTGTCAATGCTACATTTTAATTTAGTCGAATATGGACGGCCCAAACCATAGAAACTTTTTTTATAGCATTGATATCTTTGTTTACATTTTGATTGGTCTATTATTTAGTTGCTGTTTTAAGAATATTTCAAAATGTTTTTAGGCAGAAATATAAATCGTAAAACATCTAAACAAATATATTGAATCCGACGTTAATTATCGAAAGTCTAGATTCGATTCCTTACGCGGCATGTCCCTTCCAATTCATACTTTATGTCTTCTATTTCCGAATTAATTGCGATCATTTCTTAGCATGTTTGAGCAAAATATATAAATGTGCAGTTGACAGCCAAAATTATGCCCACAACCCATGCGTTAGCACCTTGATTGTTTGTTTGTACAATTAGTACCTAAAGTGCAAATGTATAAACATATCTTTGACATCCACTCTAACTACACTAGCGCATATTATAAGTAGTAGTTTATGCAACAGTGATATAATGAGGGTTCTTAAAATTCAAGGGTCGCTGTTACAAAACGAGACGTAGTAGAGTTTTATAGTAACAAACCCGAGAATTTAAAAAATCAATTATAAGCTGTTGCATACACCATTTTTTCTAAGATAGCAAAAATAGCGAAAAAAATTTGTATTATAAGAAAATCCATAGCAGCATCGCTTAGCGATATCCTTATGGAATACCATAGACAACGATATAATGTAACTTTTTTAATATCGCTGTCAGTCATCCGAGACGGGCTGGGCCGTGACCGATGTGTCAATATATATGAAAAATGACACGGGATCTCCGAGCTTTCCGAGCCGATCACGTGACGCTGTCTATAGAAATTGACACATCCCGATGACCCGATGTAACGAGAGTCATCCTTAACACCGCGATATCTTGAACAAAACTTTCTAAAATAAGGACCAAGTTTTCAAAACAATGGTCAATACGTGTCCGAAATAAAACCTAAAATGGCCATAATATATTCCGCGACTGACGTCAAACGACCTTATGTCGACGTAAAAATGGTGCAACGTAAATAAATAAGGAAGGCCGCATACGTGCAGTTGCTCCACACGGTATCCTTAATAATTCAGTCGAAGTCCTGCCGCAGACAGATATTTGGTTGTAAAAGTAAAGGTGGCGTGGAGCAAGCGTTACAGTTTTGTTTCAATTTCTTTGAGGGAACTACGTATTTCTGACGCCAAAGGAAGCTGCATATATCATTTCATGGACTTAGCGCAGCCAGGGATGCAAGCGAGTGCATCAACTGACTAGCAGTGCATCTAGATTTACTTAGGATGAAAGCAATTAAGGGTCAGGAGGTACGGGGCGCGGAGCCCTTCTCACTAAAAGTAAACATAAACAACTAAATGTGTGAAAGCCAACAAAAGCCAGAAGGGAACGGCGGAGCCCAGGACACTTAAAGAAACCGAAAACCACTTGAAATCTTATTTTAATTGCGTGTGCTTATTTGTAAGCTTCACAGCCATATGCAAAAGCGAATCATCACAATCGTTCAAAGTAATTAAATACGTACCTACGATTGTAAAGCATGAATTAAATCATTTATTATTTATAACACTTATATGTTTTGATTCATGTTTTTTGAAATAGGCACACTACTAAATATAAATTATAAATTAAGAGATGTAATATACCTACTACAGGAAAAGTGACAATAATCAGTAAAAATAATGTATATAAGTAACGTGTGGAAGTTGAAAATAATCTGTAAAGATTATCTAGAGGGCAGCACTGAACGTAAGTCTGAGTTGTAGGATGAGCGAAACGCACCTCAAAACGTTTAAAAATAAGAAAGGATTGCATATACCTACTTAGAAAATTTCGGACTCTGATTGCCGTGATCAGGTAGCCCAGTGGTTAGGGCGTCTGCCGCGGAAGCCGGAGGTCGCTGGTTCGTTCCCAGCCTTGCTCACCGGGGACCTTGGTCACTTTTTCTGTAGTATATGCCATCTCTTTTAATTTATAATTAAATAGGTTTCAGTAATCAAAGGCATAAAAGTAAAATAAAATCATATTACTAAGTAATTCATCTACATTATGTCTTTATCAAATAACTACTGTAATATGTAAGCATACATCAAAGAAATTCGTGCAAATATTTTAAAGTATAGGCTAAATTATTAATAATAATTTAGCCTATACTTTAAAATATTAGATAAGTATAAGAATCCTACCAAATAAAGGTTATAAAATGTAAGATGAATTATAGCCTCAATGTAAATTAATTAAGCCTGCTTAAACATCGACTGATCACCGACGCACTAATTATATCAAACGGTTTAAGGATGACTCACACTAGGACGGGACGGGACGGGATGGGGCGGGACGGGACGATCTGTCAATTTCTATAGAAATAATCGCGTGATAGCTCGGAGCCACGTGACATTTTCTATAGAAACTGACGGATCGTCCCGTCCCGTTCTAGTGTGAGTCATCTCTTATTAGCTACTTTAGGAAGCCCTAATGAGTATGACAGAGATCCGTAGCCTTTGTCATTTAACATCATTATAAAGAACTTTCAGATGTTATCTTCTACAAAAAAAAAACTTTTAAAACAGACAAGTTGGACCCGCACTCATGCCGGAAGGGTTCGGAACTAGATATTACATAATAAAATTACTTGTTGGTGAAAGATAAGTATTTGACTAAAATCTCAGTTTTGCTATTGGTTTTATTTTATTATTATATTTGGTATTATTTTGTTGCTGTAGCGCCAATAGAAATGCACATACTAAAAAAACCGGCCAAGGTCGACTCAGACTCGCCTTCAGAGTGTTCCGCCCATAGGATGGCCCCATTTATGACTTTATGTACCAAATACTGGTGGCACAGAAATCTCAGCCTCCTATACTTGTGTTAAAAGCTCTTGCTTTTTTGCCAAATTTCGTGATTCTAGGTCAACGGCAAGTACCCTATACATTTTGTTCCTCTCAAATGTATGGGAAATGCAACATAAACGGTCGTATCTTTTGATTGCTTTGACGTATACTCGTAGATTTGGCTTTTTCACAGATTCAAGGCACTGCAGCCCTCTGTACTTGTGTGTTATTATTTTCATTACGAGGTAAAGGTTCTTGACAGACAGACAGACGGAAGGACGTACGGACGGATGGAGATGGACAACAAAGTGATCCGATATAAGTGTTCCACAGTTTCTAACAAGCATCCACGAAGCTTCGTCCCGTTTTATCGTGGATCAACCCTAAGCTTAGTATAGGTTTCCGATTATCACTTTTATTTACAGAACCCTAAAAATGGTCGATTAAACTTCCAAGTGCTTAATGGCTCTAAATGATTGATGATTTCTTTCTTTTGGAAACTGAATGATAAGATCCAAAGCCCTGCATTGATTGCAACAAATTTAAAGGGGCTATTAATCTTCTATATCACACTTGTCATTTATTACAACGCCTGAATAGATACAGGTTTGGGAAATAAAAGAGTAAGGAAGTCTGAAAGAACATAACATTACCAACTCGATTTTTTAAATTGCGCATTTGAGTTCCTTTTTTGGATTTTGTAGCCATAGAAAACGTATTTGTTTTGGCCGTAATCTAGTGTCTATTTTTAGAAAACTCGAAACTCTTGGTTCATGGGATCCCAGCGCACGCAAGTTTTTCGTAGAAATCGCGAAACGTCTGGCTGATGTTACTGGTGACCGAAGAGCTGGTGGCTTCCTCGCACTACGTATCAGCATTGCTATACAACGAGGAAATGCCACCAGCATCCTAGGTACAATGCCTCAAGGACCTATTTTAGATTTAAGATAGGTAGAGGTAGGTAGTTAGGTAAGTTACAGTTACTGTATATATATTTTATATTCAATATATGTAAGAAAACGGGCCGAAAAAAAAACTTGCTATAAAGTAGTACCTATTTCATTTTTGACAACACGTCTAGGTATCGCAAATTTAGTACGTAATCAATCCTTAAATAAAAGTTGTACTCTCGAGTTTTTGGATGTCCCATTGCATTTTTTGCGATTTTCTCTGAAGATTTTTTTTTTAAAGCGCGCAGTTGTTTTATGCGATAAACGCAACGTTACACATTTACAATTACCTCTAGGCCACCTGGTCTCAAAGTGTGAAATTAACACTCTCTCCGCCCTTATTACTCAGGAAGCAACTTCAACAATGCACTAAGCATGTCTAAACCTATTTTAAACTATAACGCCCGAGTTAAGCGTCAGTTAACTGGTAGTTTAAGAAGTTCACGTCGTCCGCAAGATGCCTTAAGGCGAATGTCTATTTCAACGTCTTTGACCGTCATATTTGGGTAGGTACGCTTGCAGTCAAATTTCAACATTTTCATAATTATTATCATACCAGTTTATTATTTCAAAATGATAATCTGCGAGATGAACAGTCGCTATCAGATATATCGGAGCGTCCGAAGTGGTCAAAAATATCTGAACACGCCTCTATTGTCAAGACGTAAGATGCTTGTTCAGATATTTTGAACGCCTCGGACGCTCCTATAAATCTGATGGCGACTGTAATAACAAGAAAAATAAGGAAATGTTGATATTTGTTACTGTACTATGGCCCTTTGAATTTTTGACATAGGCACATAAAGTGCTCATTATCGCATTAGTGCGGTAATATAGCACCATATGTACTGTAAATATAACTATGAGCGTTAAAGATATATTATTGTTCACGATAATAGCAATCATCCCCAAGTCTTGGCATCGTTTTCTTAAATTCTCAAAAACATAAAGCAGAACAGAAGTACTCTGCCTTAACACATTTCTCGGACCACTGCATTATTCAGAAATGGACTTGCTCAGCCCAATCCGAGGTTCACATTTGAGCACTGAGTGTAAATAGAACTTGGGATCAAAGCTATTTCGACTATCCAGTAAGTGCTGCACATTAAAGGGACCTCGCGGATCATAAGGCAGGTTTCCAAACGGGATGCGGAAATTGGATGCTTCGGAAACTCATATTCATTATGCTAACACGAATGGTATCTACAAAATGTTTTAGTACTTAAACTCTTCAAAACTCGTTAATGCACGAGGGTGTTAAGAGGCTACGGGACAGCTCATTTCTCCTCACAAACATACTTGACTATTTGCTCCTTGGTGTTTAAAGTTAGATGATTTTTTTCTGAAGTGGGTTAAATAACAGTATACTCACAACAAGCTCTAGAAACAACAATGAAATTCGAAACAAAGGAAAAGTCCAATCTCAAAATCGCGGGTTCGAGTCCCGCCCGAGGTCATGAATTTTTCCACTTTTCCTTGTTTTTAGAGAAATTTGGTGTCGTTCGCAGACGTTTGTGCTCAATAGTAGATTACGTACCGAGGCCTGTAAAGTAAGAAAAATTAAATGCTGCTTCGAGGTCCAGTAAAAGAGCCATTGCCAGAGCTAAATTCGACTTCGTCGGCAGAATTGGTGAGAAGCTCGTGGGCTATCCCTCTGGGAGTCGTGCCTTCTGGTCGCTCGCCAAAGCTGCCGAGGGAAATTTTTGTCGGTCGTCCTTACCACCACTGCGAAATGCTGATGGTGATCTGGTCCACAGTGCAAAGGAGAAAGCTGATCTCTTGGGCAATCTCTTTGCCTCGAACTCGACCATGGACGATGATGGCAGCACCGCACCGCCTACCGTCCCGCGGTGCGGTTTCTCCATGCCCGGTATTATATTCAGGCAAACTGATGTCCGGCGGGAGCTGCTGTCATTAGACGTCCACAAGTCGAGCGGGCCAGACGGCATACCAGCAGTGGTGCTCAAGCGGTGTGCTCCCGAGTTGTGTCCAGTGCTCACGCGCCTTTTCACGCTCTCATATCACAAACGGCAGGTGCCGTCTTCGTGGAAGACCGCCCTTGTGCACCCTGTGCCTAAAAAGGGTGACAGATCAGACCCGTCGAATTACAGGCCAATCGCTATAACCTCCCTTCTCTCCAAGGTGATGGAGCGCATAATCAACGCAAAGCTCCTGGGATACCTAGAGGATCACGATCTGATCAGTGACCGACAGTATGGCTTTCGCCATGGTCGCTCCACTGGTGATCTTCTAGTGTATCTCACCCACCGCTGGGCTTCAGCTATTGAGAGTCAAGGTGAGGCATTGGCAGTCAGCCTGGATATAGCGAAGGCGTTCGATCGGGTTTGGCATGGGGGTCTTCTATCGAAGTTACCATCTTACGGACTGCCCGGGGGATTATGCGAATGGATTGCCAGCTTTTTGTCCGGCAGATGCATACGAGCCGTTGTCGACGGAAGTTGCTCCGATAGCATGGACATAAATGCTGGTGTCCCACAAGGCTCTGTGCTATCCCCAACGCTGTTTTTGCTGCATATCAATGACATGTTGTCCATTGGCGATATTCATTGTTATGCGGACGACAGTACTGGGGATGCCTATTACACAGGCCGTGCTAACATCCCTCGTCCCGTTGTGTTAGAGAGTCGTGAAAAGCTTGTGTCAGACATCGAGAGTGCTCTCTCTGATATCTCACTGTGGGGCCAGGAAAATCTTGTCCGATTTAACCCCACTAAGACACAAGTTTGCGCGTTCACCGCTAAAAAAACCCCATTTACTGTGGTCCCACAATTCCAAGACACAGTCCTTACCATGTCAGAGAGTATTGGGATCCTGGGTGTTGACATTTCCAGTGACGTCCAATTCCGTAGCTACCTGGAAGGGAAGGCCAAGCTGGCATCCAAAAAGCTCGGTGTGCTCAATAGAGCTAAGCAGTACTTCTCTCCGGGGCAAAGACTGTTATTATACAAGTCTCAAGTCAGGCCCCATATGGAGTATTGCTGCCATCTTTGGGCGGGAGCACCTGGATACCAGCTGGGCCCCTTTGACTCGATCCAAAGACGTGCTGTCCGAATTGTCAACGATCCCAAACTCACGAGCGATATCGAACCCTTAAGTCTAAGGAGAGACTTCGCCTCCTTATGTGTGTTCTATCGCTTGTACAATGGATTGTGCTCTGAGGAATTGTTTGATATGATGCCAACGGCTGCATTCTACCACCGCACCGCTCGCCGTCGGCAGGGTGTTCACCCGCATACCCTGGAGCCTAAATGGTCTCGTACCGTGCGGTTTAAGAGGAACTTCCTCCCGCGGACGCTCCGGCTGTGGAATGAGCTCCCTGCCACTGTTTTCCCAAAGGACTACAATATGGGGTTCTTCAAAAAAGGAGTGTTTAAGTTTTTAAAGGGTCGGCAACGCGCATGTAACACCCCTGGAGTTGCAGGCGTCCATAGGCTACGGTGACCGCTTACCATCAGGCGGGCCGTATGCTTGTTTGTCACCGTCGTAGTATAAAAAAAGAAAAAAGAAATGTCTCAGATCTCGTGTAATTGTCGGCCGAAGCGAAGCTGAGGTCGACAAACATGTGATCTGAGGCTTTCTTATTTACTGGCTAAGGTCAGTACACGATTTTTCTGCTCGACGCAGTCGGCAAGCGGCGCATTTGTTTAGCGTAGCGGCCTGCAAGTGGCTACTTGCCGGCCGGAAGGCAGAAAAGATAATAGTTTAATGTTATTCGAACAAAAAAATAAATTATCTTAATATTTAAAATAAATGCCATTTATATATACCTCTCAGAAACAAATATAACTGCATAACTAATCTTCTGTCAGCACCACTAGCCAACAAGTCACTGCAAGTTCAGCGGAAAGATTTATTCCGACAATACACATTGTTATTCGCTCGGGTAGCTGTCAATATTTTCCATATAAATTCATGTATTCACGACACCAGCGGGCAATTTTCTGACGATGTTACCATGTAAATGAGAGCAGGGGTAGATGAAGCGACTGGATTGCTAATTTAAAGAATTTTAAAACAGTTACCAATGGCTTTTAACCTTAATAAATAACCATAAAATGTATAATATTTAAAAGTATACAGTCATATTTCAGTGAAGAAAAACATTGCGAGGAAACCAGCTTGCGTAGCCAAGATGCCGATCTCAAGTCGTAAACGAAACGCAACTGTCATTGTCACATCAATACGGAAGAGTGATAGAGAGAGATAACTAAGATACGATAAGAAGCGTGAGCGATTGGCATCTTGGCTACGCACGCTGCAAGGAAAATTCAAAAGTCTGCGTGAGGTCTCCAACACGCTTTGAGTGAGCGTCAAGACCATTGTGACAATTCCTTCTTGGAGCCTTACTATGACGTCTTACCGAAATTCAGTTGACGACCTAAACTGAGTCGCTGCCATACAACTGAGCATAGTAAACCTAAACTGAGTCGAAGACGTCGTGACAGTAAAGAGCTAGGTATAAATAAATGTGGATTTTCTTAACCCTTATCCATATTGATACTCAAGATACTTATATCGGGTTACTCACGTCTATAAAGTCGAAAGTAGCTCGACATGTTGTGGATCGCTCTGAAACATGTCGAGCTATCTTCGACTTTATTGACGCGAGTAACCAATATGGATAAGGGTTAAGAAAATCCACATTTACTTATAGCTCTTTACTTTTGGGTACTCCATCGTAAAGACTTGTAATATCGTACGTATATTGTGTGTGTCCTAATTTTGTGTTACCATTAAATTAAGTTAATCAAAAGTTAAAAGACATATTGCAAAATATTTAAGTACAGAAGTGTCATTTTATGAACTCCATAAAACAGGGTAAGTAAGGAATCATAGGAATCATAAAAACTTTTAGGTACAAAAGAGAGTTTGATAAACTTAATAACTCTGTTACTTATTTCACACCTTTCGTCTCAAATTATGAAGTAATTATTGTTCAATTTGCTCCTCAGTTGTTTGAGAAAGTTTCAGTTTACTCTTGGGTCCAAGTTATATTGTTTTGTACAATCCTGTATACAATCAATCGTCTTAGTTTCGTCAGATTGTGTGGTAATTCAAATTAAAATTAAAATATCATTTATTTCGGACACTGGGATCCATAATTTGTTAGTAACAAAAACAAAAACAAAAATTAACAAAATTAAACTTACAACTAGGGTTAGTAACAAAGTTAGACATATTTAATACCTATTTAATAACGACGGGCTGGGGCACGCACCGGAGCGTGAGCCTCATCCCAATGCCGCATTATCGGGCAGTCCACCCGCTCAGCAAGCGTACTCAGGATGCTGTTGGTACGTTGGTATACAAGTGCAATACACGCCATGGATATTGCGTTCCCTTTACTTGCTTGAAGAAAAATATATTCATTCACGCTTCATTCTCTGTATCAATTAAGTAGGATGTATTATTTATATTTATTGATGTATTTTTTAATGTTTTATTAGGGCGTCTGTCTGCCCGTTCGTCTGTCTGTCTGCGGTTTAGCTGAGTGACTGGTAGAAAGCTGTAATTTGGCATGAATATACATACCGATCACGCAGACAAATAACAAGTGGGATTTTTTTAGGGGACCATACACATGAAGTGGGGGGTGTTTTTTTTCTTTTCAACCAGAAAGTGTGAGGTATCGTTGGATACTACTACTACTACTATTTTGGCTCAGTGATCCAAAAAGAATCTTGGCCTCCGAGACGAGAGCATGCCACCTGACCCGATCCAGCGCGGTTTCCTGCCACGAATTGGCATAGAGCTGGCGCAGATCCGCCTCCACGACATCACCCCAGCGGTACCTGGGGCGCCCAACCGGTCGACGCCCGGTTGGTCGCCCCACGTACGCTCCTCTAACTGCCCGATCCTCCCCCATTCTAAGTAAGTGACCGAGCCAGCGAAGTCTGTGAGATTTTATCGTTGGATAGGTATTTGAATTTTCTTAAGCAAACCTCTATTGGTTTGCAAAAACGTATTTTAATAAAGTAAATGTTTTCGGAAATAATCGCTCTAGAAGTAAAATCAAAATGTCCCCCTTCCCTATAACTTTTGAGCCGCAACCTACAGGTAGGTACAGTGATAATAATATCAGTATCATGATACTAATATGCATATCACGTGTAAACTTTGTAAGTTTTCTGTTATGTAGTTTAATGTGCAATGAAGAATTATTGTATTGTATTGTGATAAAGATGACGATGATGATAATGTAAAACTATTATTAGGGGGCGCGGTAGTGCCCCCAACAAGTCGGCTTAATCCGTCAGTTCGATTATCCAAAATTATTAGACACGTATTTTTTCTTTTTTCAAGATATACGAGTACAATAACGAAGATAAGGGCATCAAATATCCCCAGCTGGGGCAGGTCACGTTACTTTTAAATTAGAACGTCACGCGAAACTTTAATGCACTGTATTTCCATCAGTTTTCATTTGACGAACAAAAGAAAAAATCGTGTCAAATATTTTTTTATAATCTAACAGACAGGCTTTTTTTTTTGTTGTCTACCCTATTGTCTTGAAAGCGGCCGTGAAATTGTAATGTGTTGGAAAGCAGATTGAGCTACTAGTATTTTTTATGCACCGATGAAGTGACAGACAGTCAGTAAACACGTTCAAAAATTTTTGTAGCGCTGTTAACATGCTAATATATATATCGTAAAAAAAACTGCGTTTTCATCAATCTCCTCAGCTCTTTAGAAGTAATTCAAATGCGTAAATGCACTACCGACACGTTTTGAACTAACATCACGAGTTTGTCTTGTTTTATGCCTACGCGCATTTGAATCGATATCTGCAAAATGCAATAATCTGCACGTGTGGTCATTTGCAGCGCCATGATATGGCGCTTTCTAAGACGTCATCAGGATGTTAAACTATGCTATGTGAAAAGGCCCTGTCACGTTTAATCTGCCACTTAAGTCTGGCAACTCTCTTAACTCTATATCAACTAACAACCTTGGTCCTCTTCTTGTTGCCTCGTATTCAATTTAATTTTGCGGACAAAAACAGGAAATACAAAGAAAAAGAAATGCGTAATTTCGTGCACAACAACACGCCATTCATTAAAAAACTTTACAATTCAACGGAAGATTACTTTTCAATATTTTCCTCGTTATTTAAGTTTTCATACAGCTCATATTTCCCAGAGGGTCACGAGTTGTTTCCGTCCGTTTTCTTACTTGTTTGTATTTTATAACATTTGAATACTTTATGAAAACATTATAAAATACAATTTTGTCTGACCATGGAATGGGTGACTTATTAGAGAACCAGCGTGCGTAGCCAAGATGCCCATCGCTCACGCTTAATAACGTATCGTAAGCTACCTCTCTCTATCACTCTTCCTTATTAGTGTGACAATGACAGTTGCGTTTCGTTAACGACTGAGCGTGAGCGATTGGCATCTTGGCTACGCACCCAGAGTTGTTCTTATCCAAAAATAATACTAAAATTCTAGCAGATCTGTTCTGAAGGCCCAATAATATGGTTATCCACAATTTGATAATGCTATATTATTTTTAATTTTTAATTTTATTTATTTATATGATTGGTAATAATAGATTGTTAACCAAGGGCTAAAAGGTACGCATTTCCTATGAGGTTAATCCTTCGAGTGCCAAATTACCTCGTCGGAATAGTGCGATTCGGAAATGGGTGCCTTTTACCCGAGTTATACACCGAGTTTTATTTCGAATGCAAGAGAACAGTCTGTATCGGTGGATTTGTTACTATTGTGAGTAAATAAGAATATTGTTGACACTTTGTTCTGCTTTGTTTTTCAGTATTCGTTGTTATAGCGACAATAGAACTACATCATCTGTAACAATGTTAACTGTCTAATTATCACGGTTCATTAGCTACAACCTGGTGACAGGCGGACGGACAAACAGACAGACGGTCAGCGGAGTCTTAATAATAGTAATATCCTGTTTTACCCTTTGGGTACTGAACCCTAAAATAGGTACCTATTATTTGTATGAACAAGAGATTTTATGAAAAAGAGTAGATAGGTACATGAAAAGATCTTCCTTATCTTTTAGTTATCTATAACTAAAGCAAAATAAAACACAATTTCAATTTTGTTTGCGTTCTTTCAAACCACTTGTCAATACAAAAATTCTGGACTAAACACTGAGATAACATCGGAGTTTTTAAAGAAAATAAACACGTTTATTCGTCCACAAAGTTTGTTTCGTATCGCATTTTATCATTTCGCGGGAATATCTATAAAAATGTCGAGAACAATTGAAACTTGCTAGGCAAAAAGTCTTCGTAAGATAAGACTCGGTTCGAATAGTAAAGTTTTCTTCTTTACAATTTGTTTTCTTATTTTAGTTATTAAATGCTAGCCTCTACGTACACATTGTATATATGTAGGTAGGAATATAGGTAATAAAAAAATATTGTAGAGTTTGCTGGTATGTTTAGTGGTAATGAACATTATGTTCCAAATTTAAGTACACGGTTAAGTTAAGTTATTCGATTTTCTCTGTAGCACTTTATAACTCAAAAATCTGGCGTTTAAAGGTATAATGAAAATTGTAATCATTTAGGAAAAAGATGTCCAAATTGGCTAAACCGACCCATTAATTCTAATCTGAAGGAATACGTCACAAACCCTATAACGGCACTGTTTTATAATCACACCGAGAAGAACTTTTCATCCCGTGAGCGTGCGTGATATTATGGCCTCTTTCTTTTTCTCCAATCGTATAATTGATTACTTATATGCATATTACGAGTAAGTAGAGCGTTGGTGGCCCAGCGGTATTCAATTCAATTCAATAGCTTTATTTCAGACTACATTAATGTCCATAGAATTAAGAACTAGGAAACAAATAAAATAAAATTACAATAGTGGTATACTATTACATGAGAGTATGACATGAGACTTTCAATCTGAAGGTCTTGGTTTCAAATCCTGCCGGCTCGTATCGTGAGGAAATCGGACTAATAACCCAAGAAAGATACGGGTTTGACAGACATTAAATTATAATAGCCTGATTTGATAAAATTACGTCCGAATTGAATATTTATCCTACTAATAATATAAACACGAAAGTTTGTATGGATAGATAAATAAATAAATATTACAGGACATTCTTACACAAATTGACTAAGTCCCGCAGTAAGCTCAAGAAGGCTTGTGTTACGGGTACTCAGACAACAATATATATAATATACAAATACATAAATACATAGAAAATATCCATGACTCAGGAACAAATATTTGTATTCATCACACAAATAAATGCCCATACCGGGATTCGGGATTCATAACAGGGAGGGTCACTACCAACTACGCCAAACGGTCGTATGGATGTTTGTTTGAAAGAAATTTCACGTAAAAACTACTGAATGGATTTTAATGAAACTTTTACAATAATATAGCTTCAAAAATTCAAAAAAAAAAAAAAAAAAAATATTTATTTCAAATAAAAAGCACAATTTCGTGATATATGGGATGGGGCCTTCCGGTAGGCGAAAATGCCTGTGTTGGAAGACACCAGCTTATACATCAGAATAGCACAAAGACTACTATTTACAAAGATATTGCGCAGACGAAGTCGCGTGCACCACCAAGTAAATAATATATGCAAAAATCCTACAAATTGTACTTCCGGAAGTAGATAAAAAAAATTTACTAAGTTAATTTTTTTTTAATTTACGGTTATCAATATTTTTGTTGTTTGTGAACATGGCGAAATATTTGTCTTTTATGTGCGAAACCGAAGAAAACTTATGCACGTAAAACATTTAAATCTACAAAATGTACGGCACGGGTTAGCACCCGTGTGTGTGTGATGTGTTATTTTACTATAAACAAATGGTAATAGGTAGAAAATGGTCCTGACTCAATGAAAACGACAAAAAACACATATACCTACATAAAAAAATTGCAAGGAAAACGATTGAAACATGTGTGTGTATATTTGTGACTGTAACGATATTTTGTTGGATTTTGTTGCTTACATAATACTAGACTCACGATGTATCCGTTACGCTAAAACAATCAGCTATTATTAATTATTTCCCAAATAATCTAAATGTCCATACAAGCTGTCAGTTCAATCATGTTCAATGACTGGATTAAAAACCAAATAAGGCATAGTTTACCCTCTGGGTAGAAGGTCAGATGGCAGTTGCTTTCGTAAAACTAGCGCCTACGTCAAATCTCAGAATTAGTTGCCAAAGCGGACCCCCGGCTTCTTGAGCCATGGCATAAGCTTGGAAAAACGGCAAATATTATGATTATGACCCGACCACACGGTTCGAAGAACTTACGACCCAAAATAATGACCCTTTTTATGAACCACGCATCTAATCAATACGCGTATGTTAACATAAAAAATGTGTCATGAAAATTTTATTTGCGAGCATACGACGCGTAATTTTTTTACAGCCATATATCACTTATTTGGTTCCAGAAAAAAATTACTCAGCATATTTTCGAAGGGAAGGAATTGGGTGATTCTTCAAATATATTGCTTTGCTTGGGTTTATTGTGCGTTTTATTGTTATGACGAGCTAATGTCTGAAGATGGTAAGGTTTTAGGGTTATCGTTAAATGGAATGTAACTTTGAAGGTTTCTATCCTGCTTTGAATACAGAGTCGTGAACATAATGGGATCGTAAAGTAATAGAGACCGTGTTCTCAACTCGGGTAACACGCAGTTTGGGCTTTACTATTTTTACGTAACTGACGATTACCTACTGGTAATACACGGTCATGTTTCTCAAGTAATAAAAAAAACCGGTCAAGTGCGAGTCAGACTCTTGCACCGAGGGTCCCGTATAAACTATTAGTTGCAACTGCATCTCGAAGTAAAAATTTGACGTCAGTATCGACAGATTGGATCACTTTCACTCGTATTCATAAGCATAAAGTTAGTATGAGAGTTGATATTTTTTATCACGTAGGTACCTACCTAAACTGTTGTTTTTTTTTACTTTAGTTAAAAGACGGTACTTACAACTTGATATCGTACAAAATAAGAGAATAAAATAAAATCTGAGGTACCTAGTTTAATTTCAAATTTAAGTCAGAAAAGTTCTCTTTCAACATGACTCAGAAACTAATCTTTTAATTTTTGTCCCATGTTTTAACGGGCATTTGTCATTAAAAATAAATTAAAATTAATTATATAATAATTTAAATTTGACAAATCCTTTCTCAATGTGTCTGGGTTAACCTTTTTAATAACCTTTCCCAAATATCAAATCGCTAGCTTTAGTAGTTTTGAGATTATATAACGATGTGACTGACAGACTGGGTCACACCATAAGGGTGAAAATAGTTTGATTTCGGATGTCAATCACTGCGCGGCTTTTGTTACTGTGCGAGCAATATAAAAGCGCAGTTGCCGAACTGCCGTTTCATATTTTCATATTTACTGATATAATAGCTTTTCAGTAAAACAAATGTCACCTGTTACATAAAAAACAAACAGTGTAAAAATACTCGTACCTACAATATTTTTTCAAGTAAGCATATTACTTATTTGCGCGTTTCGTTGTCAAACTTTATAGCAGATAATCCTTATTTTATGAATAGTACGTACCTACCTACTTATTGTTAAAGTTCTGTTTTACTTACAGTTTTGTTAAAGTTCTGTTTTATTACTTAACTCGATATTCCCCACTATCCGTCGGCCGTACTGTAAGCCTGACGAAATAGAAAACCGTGAACAGTGTGCGTTCATCTCCACTCGGAGCCGAATTGAAACTTTGCCCAAAAGAATGACCCCTAGACCAAACCGGGAGCCGGGACGATGTGATAATTTCTATAGAAAGCGTCCCGTTATAGCTTGGAGCTCACTTGATGTGACGAAATGAGACGGTGAAGCGTGTGTGATTTTAATTTTTCTACGAACCATCGGAATTCTACATCTCTTATCCTTAGACAAGAAGACTCGGTTTCGTTTTATTTTTGAAAAAACTGACTCCCTTGGGTAGTTTTTAACACATTGAGTATCAGTGAGTGCTACGCAATCCCAGCGTTTTCCCGCTTTGTTGAGGAAAGTGACTACGAACAGAGAGCCCGCCTGGTGGGTTTCTGGCATTCAATGTGTTAAAATATCGTCATCATTGGGCTTGTTTGTTTGGCAAAACTTAACATTTAATAACACTGACTCCTTACTACCCGTCAGCCGCACGGTACCTACTAATGAATAGCCTGACGAAGTAGAAGCTCGCCATACCATGAACGCAATCTTAATTCGGTTGGAGCCGAATTGAAACTTTGTCCTAATTTAAACGTTCGAAATTCTACACCTTATCTTGTGTATTTATAGGCTTCTTTACAAGTTTTTCATAGTAAAAAATATATAGAACAAATGAATCATTTTATTATAATATTCATAAGGTAAAGCCAGACGAGCCTAGGTAAAATTGGCTGTTGTGAGCGGCGGAATTTCGATCGGTAATTTTTACAGCATGCCACCTCATACAAAATGCACTTTTATTTCACACGAATGCAAAATGAGTTCTCTGCCGAAACAGGTTCTTTGTATGAAATTGCATGCACCAGGAATTATGTACTCACAACAGCAAATTTCACGCTTGCAGATGCAACCTTCATACCAATGTTTTTAGAATTTGGGTACACATACAGGTGTACGAAAACTACTAGTGAGTGTGTCTAAGTAGGAAAAATAGAAAAAAAATGCACAAAAACAATTGTATACTGGTTTGCCCGCACGAGAATACGCGACCTGGATCTCAGCAACCGCTAGACCAATTTTGTTCATATATAAAATAAATACATCTATTTATATCATCTAACCATTTGCCAAATTTCATAACGATCCGATCAACGATACTAGAGTTATCGTCCAACAAATTTTGTATGTTTGACGGATTGTCAAAGTAGATTAGAGAACTCACTTGCTTTGCTCGTCCGTTCGATTAAACATTCACACTTTTACTACGTAGTAATAGCCCCATGATCCGATCTATGAATCCGGTCATTTTCAGTGCTCCATAAAAATCTTCAGGGCACCTATAGGTTCATACTATAAAACGGTTATTTAGTTTGTCCTTTCGGAGCTCAAATTAATGAATAAAATAAGTCGCCATGCACTTTGATGGATGATGATGATGATCGAAATGGGGACATGCCAGCGAGGTAGCATATATAAATTTATTCTTGCTTGGACTGATTGCCCGCTCGTATGTAGATTGCAAAGCAGAATGTGATCAAAATGCTATTCAGCAAAGAACTCACTACGGAATAAGTAATAAATACCTAGTTCGTGCCGAATCTTCACGGTGTAATAAAACCGATTTATCACTTTTATCATCCTAATTTCAGCCGTTTGTCGCCCGCTGAGCATATAGGTTTCTCTTCTGGTACCTACGCCGCTAGTCCTGTAATTTATTTTTACTATGTAGATGTGCATTTCATTACGAATACCTCTCGACCCGGAGAAGATCATGTAGGGGGCTATGTGGAACTTTCTCCTGCCCTGCCAGTACTCCCTCTGCTTACCAGAGGGAGAGCGAGGAGCCTACCCACTAAAAGCACACTGATTTTACCCACTCTGAAGTTTAAGGCAGACGTCATGGGATCAAAAGCATTCTACCACGACGTCCCCCCACTGATCCCGGTCCTAAGCTAACCTCTTTACTTTACTCACTTGTAACTTTGCTATCATAAATCATATTGTCCCTCCCTAAAAGAAGACGCCAAAATGACACGTTCTACCTGTGAATTTCTAGCCTATGTTGACTGCTCGAGGAAGTGACATAAATTTCAAATGCGGTTTTCAGATCGTCCATCGTTGGCGTGACCAGCCGGTGTCGTGTCTGTGATGGTACTGGATGTCAATTCTAATCAAGATAAAACGCACTATTTCAGTATCAAACTATCGGCACTCTTGCAGTCAGTTTCGCTACGTTCAAGTACCAAAATATCTCGACTAGAATGGATGCCTTTCATCCCAATTTAACTATTTTGTGCATATTTGTATTAGTAGGTACTTATTGGTAAATAATATAGTAGGTAAAGTCGTATCCCCAATTTGACCTTCTACACCATTTTGCGACTCACAGGGATCAGTCCCTGTTCGCTGTTCATAATTCAGTACACGGCGGGCGCTCGAGCACCCTCGAGGCGCGTTGCGGTGAGGTTATATCGAGGAGTTTTCATCACTAGATAGAGGACAATCCAACAGTAAAACTAATATTTATAAATAAACAAAATAAATAAATAAATAAATAAATAAATAAATATTATGGGACAATCTTACACAAATCGACCTAGTGCCACGGTAAGCTCAATAAGGCTTGTGTTGTGGGTACTAGGCAACGATATATATAATAGACAGATACATATAAATACTTAGATACATAGAAAACATCCATAACTCAGGAACAAATATTCGTGATAAGCACACAAATGAATGCCCTGACCAGGATTCGAACCCGGGACCTCCTGCTCCGTAGGCAGGGTCACTACCAACTAGGCTAGGAGGCCGTTAAATATAGCAATACAGCATTGTAAAGCAAAAATCAAATCGTTTATTATTTATAATAAATGTTTTGGTTGAGGTTTTTAAGTAGTCACACTAATATATTTAAATTATAAATCGAAAGAGATGTCATATGCTATAGAATGCTTCGATCTCGATCGAGTATGGTGGCGCCATCTCTTTGTTCTGTTGAAAATAATCTATAAAGATTGTCGAAAGGGCAGCACTAGACATAAGCCTGAACACCTTAAGCATTTACAATAAGAAAGGATTGCACATACTTGGGATATTTTGGACCTCAGCTGCCCTAGATCCCTAGTGCTTGGCTTAGTGGGTAAAGCGTTTGGGCATGGCGATTGCAAGAGGTCGGTGGTTCGATCTCAGCCCTGGGTACTGCGGGCCTGGGTCGCTATTTCTGTAGTATAAGTTGTTGTAGTCTTTCGATTTATAAGGTAAAAAAATAATAAAGGGGATAATAAATAACAATACACCTATTATTTACTTTCATTTATTATATCTAAATGCAAAACGTGAGAAGTGTTATTTTAAATTTAATAATTATTTGTTTTGTTAATTGTACCTGTTCGTACACGTTATATCAATTCACATTTTATAAAGATAAAATAGGCCATACAATTCTGTACTACCGGACCGTATTATACGCGGACGAAGTTGTAATTTACAGTACTTTCCGTAAACGTTGATCCATCTAAAATGACTTCCTTGCTTTTAGTGACTACTAAATTTGTATGAACTCCTACGTACCAAACAATTTATATTTAGTTCATCTAGTACGCAAGATCTGTGGTCTATGTCTTTAATTCACCGGTGCTTGGTATGCGATCAGAATGACTTTTGAACTCATGCTAAACTATCTTGTACGGAGGTACCGTACAATATCCGACAAGGATTTAGTTGTAGTTTGAGCAACTCGTCTTCAGTCTATGGGAGCGCCATGGCAAACCGGTAGGTGCTTCTTTGGGTTATGTTACGTATACTCTGCCTCTTCGGAATCCTCTCTCTTCTCCCTAAATGCCTTAACTGGGATAAAACACACCGATAAAACAAACAAACACATGCTGGCATGCATGCAAACCTGCGCGGTTTGCATGTTCTAGCATTAAAGTAATTCTTTAAAGCCTTCTGTCAAACCTTATAGGTACACGTGCAATATGTGGGTCAGCTACACGCAGCGAGCCTACAACGCCCTCCGAGTACAATATTTAGGGTGTTGTTGGGGTTCCCACGCTATTGCAGCGCTTCAGCGATGTTTGCGTACGCTCAGTACAGGGAGGTTCAGCGCGGTGATTCGTCAACGTGTTGCATCACTTATGCGCAGGGCAACTTATACCTAGGTTTAAAAAAAAACATGTTTTTCTCAAACACGCAATTAATTGTTGTCATTACGTTTTTTATAATAGGATGCGAAGTACCTGGTTTCGGGTGAGGCTAGACGAGAATTATTTAATGAAATTTCATACAAAGTTTCGGGCCTTTAACTTTAATTCCATATATATTAGTAAAACATAGTGGCAAAGGAATCATACGAGTACTCTTCGTTATTATTCAAGATTTGAACCCGAGATCTTCGGATTTAAAGTCGTACCTTCCGCTGGGCCACAAACGCTTCCTTTAAAAAACGCTTAATGTAAAATTCATTCATGTTGGTTAGGTATATATTACACCTCAAACATGTTCTTGTATAGCGCAAGCGCAAATTGATATATCATATCATCATATCATATCACGCTCCCATTGTCGTTTAGAGCAATTACTTCCATTCTTTCCAAATAGCTCAAAGCAGCATTACCTATTCCTTTTATAATCTATAATGTTATAATCAAGACAAATTACATAAGAGACAGTTTCAGAGCAACCTTTCTAAGAAAAAATCTTAGAAGGTAAATTGAGGTGGTATGGTCATGTGATGCGACGACCACCAGAACACATAACCAAAGAGGTCCCACAGATACCTATTGCAGTTCGAGGACCAGGTAGACGTCCAGCAACCTAGATGGCAGTTGTCAGAAAAGACATGAAAAATAATAACTTAAGACCAGAGACAACCCAGGACCGACCGGCCTGCCGATGCATGATTAGATGGGCCGACCCCAAGAAAATGGGAAGGAGCCAGGCTAAAGAAGAAAGTTATTATCAAGAATCTAAAGATTAGGTTTAAACACTTTATTTTAAACGCAGAATATGTGTTTTGCATTAGTTTTATTGTACCTTAACGGGAAAATGGATTTGGCTTGTAACAATCTAGAGATTATTCAACTGATTCATGCAAGAAAAAGACTCCAATACAATTATTCGATTTATTTCACCAACTTCACTGCACAAAATCCAACAACGTAATAATTCAAGACAAAATGTCAACTACCCTTTTTTTAACAATATTAATACCGATCAAATAGTTAATAGGAAATCAATATAGCTACAAATAAAATTAAATATAAATGCTAACACAACTCATGAGTACTAAAACTGCGCATATGGCATAATTTATGTTACGTTTTATCTTTATTAAAATGACTTTCATTGCTAATTACCTAGTCATATAATTACCTACCGGAATAAGGTACTTAACTATCGAACTGTATGTGGTCATCGAGAATAGAAAATTCGTTATCTGCATCACTTTCATTCAAATAGTATGTGCATTGTGCAACAGAGAGGGAGATAACGAAATTTCAATTTTCATTGAAAGTCTTCTTGTACCTAATTTAGCCTTAATGGCACATTAACTATTAAAAAAGGCAATCTTTGTTAATTAGCCAGAAATAATTTTTAGTTGTTCTGAAAATTCACATCAATTTGATTCAATTAAAAGCCGTTTAAAACAGAAATTATAATAATGGGAAAACGCCTGCTTGTAATTTTGTCTTTGCTTCGTAAGTACTGTGCTACTACACTTACTCCCGCTAATAATAATTGTATATATAATCGCACGATACATAGTAAAACATTGTATGAAACACGCGCATAAATATGACTTCCGACTCGTGTCGGCTTAGACACTCTTCGGAAATCACAATACATTTTTTTAAAGTTTCGTCAAGACTCTTTGACTACAAAGTCATGTTTAGATATAATTTTGTAAATGAACCTGTATTTTTCTTTTCTCACATTCGATATGAAAAGTATAGTGTTTAACTCGGGTGAGAATATCTCGACTAAAATGACCGTCCACCCATTGGTTAGCAATCCATAACTTTAATTAGAAAATTCCCGTGAGTATCAGACATATTAAAATACTTATATCGGGTTACACACTAGTGAGCAGCCGCCGCGGCTAGACGCATGACTCATGAATAAGGGACACGGATTGTTCCGAAACATGTCGAGCTATTTCCGAGTTTATTGACGTGGGTAATCCGATACAATTATTTTAATAAATCTATAAATTTTTGTTAATATTAAAATGTAGGCAAGTAAGAAGTTTTATATGCCGCAAAATCACTTACCTTGTCAAAAAAATATGATTCCCTTCAAAATCAAATGCCTGTTTGGGTATATGATCGGGACCCCTTCGGAGCGTGTGGCCAATCCAGTTCCACTTGCGACGCTTGATTTGTTGTTCGATCGGCGTTTCGTGACAAGGCGTTCTCAGGTTCTCATTTCGGGCCAGTAAATACCGAGGATTCGGCGAAGGCATCGGTTTATGAAGACTTGGAGCTGGTTGGAGATGGCCGTTGTAACCTTCCACGTTTCGCACCCGTAAAGCAACACAGACTTAACATTGGACCCGAAGATTTTGAGCTTTACTCTACGTGTAAGTTTTCGTGATTGCCATACGGGACGCAGTTGTGCAAAGGTCGCTCGGGCTTTGGCGATCCACGAAGTGATGTCCTCTTCTGTCCCCCCAGATTCTCACACTACACTTCCGAGATAAGTGAACTTGTGGACTCGTCCCACAACCTCTGTGCCAATCAGCAACGGTGTCGAGTTCTTCACTCCAGATCTCATCTCTTGGGTCTTTCGGGTGTTGATTTTCAAGCCTATGTTCATCGCCTCTGCTCGCAGATCTTCAAGTTTGGTTTGCATGTCGGTACGTGTGTGGCTAAGCAGACATAGGTCGTCCGCATAGTCCAAGTCCTCTAATACATTGGAGATTCCCCACTCTATTCCGCGACGCCCGTTATCATACACTCGGCGCATGATGCCATCCAGTGCGAAACAAATAATGCTTAAACAATAAGGTAGGCTTAAAAACATCCCAAACATCAAAAGCCAGCAAAAAACCGGATAAGCGTAGTATCAACACATCCACGTCATTATCTTTACCAACGCAAGATGTCCTGGGTCCCATGGCAGTCATAATTTCTACCCGCATACGAAATTCCATAATGAAAATTGTGCCCGTGTCACACCTTTCAAAAACACCCAAGCCATTCTAACTCATAACCCCACAATATAAGGCTGAAGTTTGAATGAGCTACATACATTGTATTTGTCTTTCCACGTGCATAAATGATACCCAATTTTTAACAACGGCCAGTATGGTAAAACTCGTAAAAGCCGAAGTAACAGTCATTATGTTTGGACCTGAGAAAGGTCAAAAAGGGTCAGGAGGCAAAAGGGTTAGCATTCCTGGCATGTGGGACTGTTACATAGGCGACTTTATTTCGGTTATCACGCCGTTTGCCTTTTATTTCGGGTTTTAGATAGGTTTTTCAAGTGGGATGAGTATGAAAAATTGTTAGGTAAAATCCCGTAAATATGTAGAATGTATAAATGAGGATATGACAGTCGGTTAGTCGACGTGATAGCGTGATAATGACAGTGTCTGTCTCTGAACTATCCTGAGACATAATAGTATTATAATAAAATTACCTACGGATAACGTTATGGAATGAGTATCCATTATCTGTCAGACAGTCTTAGTCAGTACCGTCACTTAAGGAAAAACTGCATAAGTTGTTGCTCTCCAACGACTTGTCTGTGTTTTAATTATTTATTTTGATATTATCTATTACATATAGTTATATGTGTATACATTATACATTAAATGCAAATGGTCAAACGGCTGGTCGACGCAACCGGGGGGGACACAAGAGCTGGTAGCTACCTCTCGCTCAACGAATGCATTGCGATTCAACGAGGAAACGCTGCGAGCGTCCTCGGCACTATGCCACAGGGGCCATATTTAGATTTATAGTTTTACTTTTTTTTTTTAATTAAGTTAATTTTTATTTTATTTCTTTGTAGTGTAGCTTTTTGTTTAGTTTTGTAATATTTTAATTAAGTAAATTTTTAGTTTTTTTAAGTATTTTTAGTTAAGTTTTAGTTTATCAAGTCTTTGTATGTACCTTTATAATACCGAATAAAATTGTTATAAATTAATTTTAGTATACAGGGTGTAACAAAAGTCCCGAACGATACTTCAACAGCCGATAAGGTCAATGACCCCGAGTAATTAATATCTTAACACTAGAACAGTCCCTACCGGGTCTGCTGGACCAAATGGCCTTTATTTTGAACTCTAACTTATTCGTTAGGTATTAGACGACGATTACGTTTATAGTACCTTGAAGTGAAAGTTCGTCGCATCGATACGTCTATTCGGCTGTCCGCCAGGGCGTCGTTTTAAAAAATGCGTATGGGTCTATTAGACCCGGTAGTGACCATTTACGGAAGCGAAAATGTGTTACTTCTGGGTCCACTGGACCCAATAGTGACTTAATACGTGATTTGTATTTACATTATTTAAAACAGTTTCATCTTAATTTTTTTTCTGATACTAAGGAAGTGGCCCATAAAGATTTGTCAAAACGAAAAAAATACAAACATTCAAAATGAACAAATAAAGTATGAAAACTGTAAGTGTTCTTGAATGCTGTAATTGGTGGAATTCGGATTTTAGTATAAGTACATTGTGATGTTGTTTTGTCATTTTGAATTAGTCTTCAATAGTTGTTTAACAAAACATACTTAAAGAAACATGATACAAAGAGCTTAAACGTTATCAGCACTATCATTTGATATTTACAAGTTGACGTGACAAGGTGTATGAAATCTCTAACCCGCTTCAGGCCGGAGTGGGGGCGATAGCCTTTCCTCGCGCGGTTGAGAGGAGGCTTGTGCAATGGGAAATATATATGCTGTGGAGTGTAAACTCGCACTTTGCTCGTCTCTACAGTAATTACAGAAACTATTTTCCCGGCGACGGCGTCTGTTTCCCGATCGTTAATCTCATTCCGCACGTTACGTGTATCTTGACCCCATTTTCTGTCGCCCAGCTTTAGCCGGTAACACGTTGGCATCTTACGGCTAGATTCATGT
Source organism: Lathronympha strigana (assembly GCA_949128165.1). NCBI lineage: Eukaryota > Metazoa > Arthropoda > Insecta > Lepidoptera > Tortricidae > Lathronympha > Lathronympha strigana. The sequence goes on from OX421903.1 coordinate 3,671,663, forward strand.
ATACAAATCTAGTAACATACCTACCATACCATACCAGTTTTAAACTTATTTGGAATAAAATTTTAAAACATGCCATTGTTAATCAAAGCATCATGACATTTAAATTGATTTTGATATCTAATTTCCTACGATTATGCGCCAGACAGGGAGTTGCAGCGTCGTTACATCTCAAACGTTATCCGTATCTTTAAAGAGGGAGTCATTCTTATATTATTTAGCGTTACTTGCACGACCCAGGGTTAGCTGTTAACCCGGAGTTAATCTGACAAATTCCACACAAAAAAACGCTTCACTCTGGTTTAGTTGGCTAACCTCGGTTACCTCCGACGTTTCTACGGTGACATTTCCCCCGTGCTCCAGGAGAAAGATAGGCTGAGGTTGGTGTCAACAAATTCTAGCCGCACGGGTTTTACGAACTACCCGCACTTGGTCTTGAATATCGGTCGGAGGTTAGTTTTCAAAGTTTTTACACCACTAAGTCCCGTTTTAGTAAATTTATAATGTATAAAAATCGCGAAGAAGTTTAAATAAAAGTCTTTTTTGAATACCCGTCTTTTTCCACGGTCCAACGCGCACGATCATGGCCGTTTAGCTTTTACTCAAACTTCGCCTTAACCCGAAGGCTTGAGTACGTCTTTCCGGCATTTCCGCGAAAGCCTTATTTGAATGACAACTAGACTACTATTAATGGGGCGACCCTCGAAATGCTTCCGGGTTCGATTTCCGAGTGAAAGCGATTTTTTACCCTAATAGGGGTTATGCCATAATGGAGTCTGGGGTCACGTATGTGATTGAATTAACTTATTATTCACATTTCTATTATGTTCCCCGAATTTTTTTATATAACGTGATGCGAATGCGAATTCAAAGCGCACAATATCACCGAATTCGTAACAAAATGTAAGTTAATGGATACGAAGGTATCGTTATATTAATATTCCGGCTGTAGCCTTCAATAATTGCAGTCTCTTGTCAAAGTAAAAAAAAATCAAAAATGGCAGAATATTGCGTCTTCTAACAAAATGTAAAGTGTAATAAAAATCAAAACACACGTTATTTTTAAAAGTTGCTGAGTAAACGTTTTTCAGTTTGGGGAGTACTGCCTATGATTACATTTATATTATACTTATGTCATAGTACAAAAGAGATGTAAATTAGGCTGATGTTAACGTACTGTCGCGTTAAACATTGCATGGGCAGTTTATGAATGAATTATTCATTCATAGATTGACCATACACTTTTAAACGCGTGTGGACATTGAACATACGAATTAGTTTTCTTAAACATTCTTGGAAATGTATCCATGAAGATCACAAAATGAAGACATGGAGATTTTTATTTATGCATACATTCATTTTGACCCACATTACTCAAGAAGTAATGTATGGCGTATCAACAAAACATTATTGTCTGCTGCTCTAACTTTTAAATTTGTTTACTAACATTAAACTGCAAAAGGAAAAAATACATTTGGCGAACCACCACTATTTTTATGTGCGGTTAACCATGATGCTCGAACAGCTTGATAGAATGGCATGTTTAAAAAAAAGGCGGCCAATAAAACTATATTTTCCTAATCAACTTATATTTACCTAGTAGTTATTTAAATTTTCATATTTCCTCACATTGTTTGTGATTAGCACAATACAATCCTATACAATATATTCTACGCCGGACTCGACCAGCAATCCCTTACTTTACGGCCTCTGCAGTACCATAGGTACTATTGTATTGGGACAGTGATACACTACATAGTATTAAAAGTAGTTGAACACAAGTGGTTAGGTTTGAGGAGTACAACCAACGATTCAATTTATTGGTCCTATTGTGGACATACCCGGTATATATGAATCTATAAAAACTTTACAGATACAGTAAACCTGTATGGAAATTGAAATGTTTTAGGAACAAAACAAGTTAGTCATTTGGCTATTTTGTATCTACGAAGTTCAATGACCCAACGACTAAAGGATGACTCGTACTAGAAAGGGCGGGGACGTGGCGGGGCCGGGCCGAACTGTCAGTTTCTATAGAAAACGTCACGTGATATCTGGGCTACGTGATTATTTCTATAGAAAGTGACATTTCGTGCCGTAGGTTCTAGCGTGAGTCATCCTTAAACCTCGTGATTTTAAATAAAATAAAAATAAAAATAAAATATCTTTATTTCAGAACAATTATTCCATAATTTGTTAGTTCATTTTGTACTACATACTAATTGTTAGCTTATCCAATAATAATAATAATAATGATTGACACAATAAAATAATGAAATCACAATTTATAGTTGAATTAATAAATATGCATAATTTTAAATACAGGAATAATAGATGTTAAATTACAATTGTCATATAAATAATGATTTCATGTCACATTTTTTTTTTAATAATAAAAATTCAAGAATAAAAACACAAAAATAAAAATTGAAATAATAGAAAAACCAAAATATTAAGCACATTAATTAATAGTTTTAACCCACGCACACAGGATGGAATTGTCTGGTCTGTCGGCGATGACCTTCAGTATCCCGTTGTCGCTGCGTCGGATGCGGTTTAGTATAGACGCGACCCGCTTTCGCCTGATCGCATAAAAGTCGTCAGTATGCGCCTCAGCAAACATTGCTGATGCGCTACAGAACCGTGGCAACCTCAACAGGACTCTGAAGGCATCATTATACTGGACACGAAGAGCGTTATAGGCTTTCAGCGTGTAGTTGACCCATAGGCTACCCGTGTAAAATACTTGACAGAACGCCTTAAAAAGGGTGATTTTAACTATTTATTATTTTATTAGATAATCTTTACGGAATAATTTAAAACTGTCTAAAACCTATTATTTATTTCTAGCCTTTGTCGCCCCCGGGCCGCAAAACCTAGTTTTTACGGAACCTCTGGCGCCATTCTTAAACTTCTTCAACCCGTTCACCACCGACGTCGTGTCTCTCAACAATATAACCATAAGAAGATACGACTGCAGAGACTGCCCCCAGGTTTACTTACCCGCTTGTGGAAGTAACAACCATACGTTTACCAACGAATGCTTTATATCTTGCCTTAATTTTAGGAATAGACAGACGAAAGATTGGGTAAATGTAACGAAATACCGTATGGGACCTTGCGATGTGTTTGGAGGGACCTATGGTGTATTTTAGTTAAGATAAACAAGTGATTGTTTTGGAAATCGTTTTATTGTTTCATTTAATTTAAAACACCGGCCACCTTACTTCTGAAATGTCTTAGAGCATCGATGCCGTACAAGTGTTAAATAGTTCCGGTAAATGTCGCTACGCGTCTCTCTAAGGCTGGATTTGACCAAACTTTTTAACCAAGAGTAAAGCTTACGCTTGGATACTAATGTCATAATTAAAAAAAAAAACCGACTTAATTTGGTTCCCGGTAAAAGTGAAATTTTGAATTTGTTTGAGTTAGCCAGTTTACTTCACAAATACCCAATACACCGCACGTGTACGATTGAAAATTGAGGAGCTTTCTTAATGTCCCAGGGCTTCCATCATTACATGTGAAGTATACGGAACGGAACTCCCTTGTAGACCTTTAAAACAAACAAAATAACAATGTGTTAAATTGGATGACAGACTGTAAATTATCGAGCAGTTTCATTATGCCATCCCTGATTATCAACATCAGGTCCACTCCAACAAAATGATGGCCACAGTAAGAAAATGCCTAAGCTAAATTATGAACACCCTCTAATCACAATGAACGTGCCGTTCAAATTTGAGGAGTTCTCTGAATTCTTCTAGAACTCCATCATCAGAATATAAATCAAATCAAAAAGATGAATGTCACAACTAGGATAATAAGTAGAGCTAGGTTTATTGACCAGTTCCACTTTGCCATCCCTGGTCTTCATCATCAGGTCGACTTCATCAAAATGTTGGCTCCCCCAAAACAATGTTTTAGTTACTTAAGGAAACCCTCAAATCAGAATGCCTGTGCCGTTAAAATTTGAGGAGTTCTCTCAATCCCTCATGAAGTCCATCATCAAAATAGAACTATAATCAAATAGGACTATCTTGAAGGTATTTCTATACAAAGAAAAGATGAATGTCTCAAATCGAATGATAGAGCTGGGAATTACCAAGCAGTTCCACTTTGCCATCCCTGGTCTTCATCATCAGGTCCACTCCACCAAATTGATGATGTTCGTAAAGAAATGCTCGAGTGTCTTAAGAAACTACCCAAATCATTATGCATGTGCCTTTCAAATTTGAGGAGTCCCCTCAGTTCCTCATGGATCCCATCATCAGAAATTGATTTTAAAAAAACGGGACAAACCTGGAACCATCTATATACAGACAAAAAAATATTTTTTAAAATCGGATGATAGTCCTGAGAATTACCAAGCAGTTCCACTTTGCCATCCCTGGTCTTCATTATCCTCCTGTAGCCTGTGGGCAAACTACACTCAAAAACAGTTCAGCGCCCTACGTGTGCAGTATAATAATGCATTTAGGGTACTGATGGGGCTGCCTCGTTACTGCAGTGCATCATTAATGTTTGCGGAGGCGTGTGTCGATAGCTTCACTGCCATAATGCGTAAAAGAGCCGCTTCACTGCTCGGCAGAGTGAGGAACAGCGCCAACAGCATCCTAAGGATGTTTTCAGACCGATTTGACGGGACCTATCTGAACCACTGCAATGCGCTTCATAATACTTCATATGCCTGTTATGAAGCAGTGTTTTGTAGTTTAGGTTACTTCTATTGTTAATTTATATGTATTAATTTTAAGTTTTGTGTCTGTTTCACTGCTATTATGAAGCCATGTGTTTTGAAATAAATATATAATAATAATAATAATAAATTGGCGTAGGGATGTGACGACCCCATCGCCCACTGGTTTCCACCGGTGCAATCAGTCAACGCAGGGCAGCTTGTGGCGAGCTGTTGGGGAGTAGCGACCCCACGTACCTGAGCGCTCCTGGGGGAGTCCGTCGTCCGACCAAGTCCTCCGCTTCTGGCTTGCCTTAACCGGCCGTCCAGAGTGGGGTCGCGAGAGCTGTGTTCTCGAGGGTAGATGTGGAAACCTAAGTGGCGAGTTGGCTATATGTTTAAAGTCCAGTGACACCTCTCTACCCCCAGCCCTCATATCGGTGTTGCCCTCGAGCCATCTTAGATGTCGCTTTTTGTGGGGGCCCATCTTATGTGGGCGAGTCACCGTCTGCCGGAAATAAAATTGATTACCGTTTTGTTAGGCAGACGTCCGATTTTATTCTCCATAACCCAGTATTTAGTCCACCGCTTTCACCTAATAGTCCAGCATATTTTAGATTCCATTAAATCTCAATAGTCTATACACCCTGGCGGGTGCTGCCTCTGCGTGCGTCCCATGACTCGGGCAGGTGCAACATCCGCTCGGTGTACCCCTTACATTTCATTAAATTGTTGAAAGGGCCTCTGCGTGTTGGCTTCGGCTCCGCGCACGCCTCCCAAAGGTCCGGAACACCATTGTTCCGTGATGGGAAAGACATACAAATAATAATAATTTTTATCAGATCCACTCCACCAAATTGATGATTTTCATGTAAAGAAATGCTCAAGTTTCTTAAGAAATCACCCAAATCAGCATGCATGTGCCTTTCAAATTTGAGGAGTTCCCTCAGTTCCTCATGGATCCCATCATCAGAAATGGATTTTGAAAAAATGGGACCATCCTGGAACCATCTACTTTCAGAAAACAAAAAAAAATTCAAATCGGTTCAGTAATGACGGACTTATGAGTGAACATCCATTAAAAAAAAAATAAAAAAAAAATCAGACGAATTGAGAACCTCCTCCTTTAGAAATATTGAAGTCGGTGGAAAATCCCATAGTAATTTGACGTTACTATCTGAGAGTAAGCGTTATTATTATCCGAATAAAAATTTGGTAAAACGCAGCCTAAGGCATTTTGACATTAGTATCCAAGAGTAAGCGTTACTCTTGGTTAAAAAGTTTGCTCAAATCCAGCCTAAGGCGTATAACCAAATGAAAGGAATAGTGGAAATATTCACCGGGGTCGATTGGGCGTCGATAGCGCAATTGGCAGATCGACCAAATCGGTGTTTAGAGAGGTCGTGGGTTCGAATCCCGCTCGCCAAGGGGAATTTTTCAATTTTTTTTCAATATTTTTTTTTAACTCGAAGCATCGTTTCGGCCGGGTCGTGAGAACTTGACGCATCGATACGGCCCGGTCGTAAGTCATCCTTAAGATTCCTTTAAATATATTTTGTAGTTAAATATAATTTGGCAGTTGCTCTAAACGACCTACTTATTACCTATTCATAATTTAACTGCTACCTACTTATATATACATCTTATTAATCTTTTTTTTATGCTATAGGTGGCAAACGAGCAAACGAATCGCCTGATGGTAAGCGATTAACGTCGTCCATGGACACCCGCAACACCAGAGGTGTCGCAAGTGCGTTGCCGGCCTAATATCAAATATATATATCTATATCTATAATCATAAAGGTCGCCCTGTCAGGGCTACCCAGTGCCTCCATATTATTCCATCACATCTGTTGCATAATGCTTTCATAAGGTTTTTGGTGCACCAAAAGCCTTCTGAAGACATTAACCGACGAATGTGATAGCAAAACATGGAGGCATTGGGTCTGTGCATTAACGATACTGCTCGTTTGAGTAAGATAGCGTGGTAATCGTCTGTTCGCGCCTCTGCAAACATCGTCGAAGCGCTGCAAAACCGTGGCAGCCCTAAGTGAAAGCATTATCATATTGGACGCGAAGAGAGACGAGTGAGACGGACATACTTTCGAATGCCTCAGTCGCTATCGAAGATAGTTGCATGCAACTCTAAGTAAGCACACAGCGCTGGCCACCAAAGCTAGCTTTACGCTGAGTCGGGACCACTTCGTGGCTTATTATATACAACAAAATTCATTTGTTAGGAAGACTTCGCGAAGATGCGCCAATGAGCTAAAAAAGCGTCATAGGAACTTTGTGCTGCTGGCGGCATTTCCTCGTTGTATCGCAATGCTGATACGTTGTGCGAGGAAGCCACCAGCTCTTCGGTCACAAGTAACATCAAGCAGACGTTTCGCGATTTCTACAAAAATTTGCGTGCGCTTGGACCTCATGGACCAAGGGTTTCGACCCCGAGTGGTACAAAAAGGTACTCTCTGCCCATGCTCTTATATTTATTACGTTTTAAAATTGCGGCGCATTTAGCTGCTACTCCCGGTACATTAGTTTGTTTGAGATGGGACGGTGCCAGCGTGTCTATGCAGATATCATCCCATACTAGCATCCGTACCAATTTCCAAGGAACCAAGGACACCCCATCGGGTCTCCTGCCATTGTAAATTAGTATAATTATTTAGTTCCATTCCGTATTCATTTTAAAAATGCGTAGACACTACATTTCTTTGTGGCCGGAAAAAAAGGAAATTTCCCACCTTGTACATTCCTTCCTCATACATTTCCTTGTTTCCTTGTTCATACATTTTACACAACCTGTGGTTTTCAAAAGACATCCAGTAGTTAACTAGTTATTAATAACAATAAAACACAGCTTCAGTTACCAATAAAGTTATAAAAAACGAATTAGTAATCAATTGTTACCCATACTTCAATAAACGTGAAATTAATTTTACTCCGCTTTTTACCCAATAGCTGTTACAGCTACAGTCCACTCGCGTCTACTGCATATTCGACTTCCAACCTTGGAGCAATTATAGCTCTAATGAATCCTCTGAGAGTCCTCTGAGAATCATATTGGTTTCCTTGGGGTCCACTCCGACCGACAAAGACCCGCCAGAAACGGAGACCCTGACCGATTCTCTGGAGCCCTCGGGTCAGTGGGGGCGTTACTCCCATTATTTCTAAACAAAAAACAGTATAAACATTAAATACATCATAAAAAAACCTATCCTAGAGTGTACCTAAGGGAGTGTAAGTTACGATAAAATAAATATTTAAAACATAGTTGTGTAAATTCAAATTCAAATTCAAATTTATTTATTTATAAGACAACAATTTGGTCCACAATTAAAAATAATTAAAAATAAAATAAAATAAAATAATTAAAATACACATAATATTAGTCCGCCATGTGTACAGTTTTCTGTCTTGTGCATTAAAGTTTAAATAAATAAATAAATAAATAAATATTACAATTCACAATTTAATTTACAATTAACAAACGTAAAGCATCAGACCATAACTACAATGATTTAAAATTGACACATCAGCGTTTAGAAGTATTCATGGATTCCGAGGACCTATTCTCGACACGAATTGATAATTCACTTCATCTGTATACTGTGCGCCTACCACGAACCGCGAACGAAAGTATACCTCCCTTTCGCACTTGTGATTTCTCACTCAAGTGCGACAGAGAGGTGAAACTTCGTTCGTGGTTCGTGGTAGGCCTTCTGAAACCTCTTTATCTCAAAATTCTTATGCGAAGACAAAACAAAAATATAAATAACGTTAATAATATAAATAGGCTTAAGCGATATATCTGATAGAAAATCAACTCCGGAAAATCCACACAGTCATTTCCCTAAAATTGTAAAATCCTGGGCCCACTGCATTAACTATTTAGCTCCATTCATTTTGAGGGCGACCGTATTCCCAACGAATAACTTTTTCAAGTAAACTCTCCGGTTTTCATACGTTTGAAGGTTAGCTTTTCAAAATTTGACTTTAATATTACCTTCGTAGTAAGGACGCGGGTATGTATAGGAGTATTAGCTATGGGTACTCTGAAAAGCGGACAATGCGATATTCATTCTTTTGTTGTATTTTGGACGCGAAGTTGTTCTTTGAACTGGAGGAATGGAGATATATTATCAATTTATCATTCATACCGTAGGTGAGTAGGTACTTGCTTTTACATTACTTTATGGTGGAGTATGAAAGCAATCAAGAATCAAAAGGGGGGTTCGTTCTCTATTCTATAAAAATCGAAAACAGCTTGATTTCTTATTTCACTTGCCTGGGTTTTTTTAACCTTTTGCGGAGTACGAAAGCAATTCATGTTCATAAGATGACACTAAAAGAAAATGGAAACAGCTTCTTATATCACGATTTAACCGTGACCTTTTGTAGATTATGCAAGTAATTAAGGGCTAGAACGAGAAAACAACAATCGAAAACAACTTGACTTCTTATATCAGTTGCATGGGTTCTTTTGTAACCTTTTGTAGAGTATGATAACTACTAAGGGGTAGGAAGGAGGCGGGTTCGGGGGGCGGAGCCCCCTGCACTTAAATAAAATAAAAAAAGCTTGACTTTTTATTTCACTTGCGTAGGTTCAATCGTATTCTATTGTAGAGTATGCAAGTAATTAAGGGTTAAAAAGATGGGTCAAACCTTGTTATTGGAAATGATTACCTACATGGTAAAGACTTCGGCGGCTGGAGAGTAGGTAAGTACTGAGTGCCCGTGGTTAACGAGCACAGAAGCGTTGGAGCAAAACAGAAAGCAAGACAACGTATACTGTTCACTGTGATCACTGGATTCTCAACTACCCATATTATGACTTCGCTAATTGAAGACGCGGCATTCTCGGGCTAAGGCTTCGTAAGTCGCAAACTCGGTCGATATAAAACATGAGGGGAACTATCAATTTCACAAAATAACTGCCAAACTTGCGTTTTCCGCATCCGCATTAGCTATCGACAACTATAAACCATCGAGCAACACGAGTTTGGAAGGGAGACGTCAAAGTGACATCTTATCAAGCCCCCCGTCAAAACTAAGAACATCAAAATCATAAACCCGTCCTTCACTTTCTCACCAAGTAAAGGCCGTGTCAAAAAGAGATGTATATATGTTTGTTATTTCTCCGATTTTGTAGGTCGACAACCGTTTTGCTGTTCTCTTTTGATGCAATTCAGCCAAGCAGCCAAATTAAACATTACATTGCAACATTACAACTTAACTTAGTCGCATATTTTGATAGTGGATTTTTCAAATGTCGTAAGAGGCACGTTATTAGACTTACGACATTTGCGAAATCCATTGTCAATTTTAAGGCCGCTCCAAATTGTTGTCATTTGGCAGTTTTTGTACTACTTCCATGCTTTAGTTATTCTTCCGTGCATCTTACGGTACAAATGTGTATGTCACTTTTGCGGGGGAACACGTGCACACAGATGCACATGTCACACACATTCTCTCTTGTCGTTGCCTTATGAGTGAGGATTGTGGTCTTCATGCGATGGCATGCACTTGGAGTTACCTCCCCTTACAAACAGGCATAATTTATGTAAGTAGGTATGTATACTCGATCGGTCCATCTAGTTGGGGTCCGTATACGTGCTCGTTTATCATCTCATTACCTACCTAACGTATAATTATGCTGATTCCCTTCCCTGTGTTGCTTTAAGCTCACATCTCAGTGTTGTGTTCACTTGTCGGACGCCAGTACGACAAGATCTCCTGCATCTCCTGAGGATGCCTCGTAGAGAGGCGAAACACGTGTTGAATTTTATTTTAATGGTAGTGGTTTGTTATATTTATTTGCGTATTTATTTTTTGCGGCGTGGAAACATTAATTGCATGAAAAAAATACGCAAGTGGGTATAACGGGTTGGCATTAAATGACTAGCTAGTTTGGCGGAATAGCAAAGTAATTATTTTTTTCGTTGTTGTTTATAGCTATATACGGCTATACTCTGGCATGTGTTTTGGAAATCTCCCGTTACCCAGAATTTGGGATCAATGAACGTAAATAAGCCTTACGGTTCTCGATCAAACCGTAAAAATAAATCAAAGGGCACTGACAATCTGGAAGGCTATTAAACGATTTAATTGGTCCTTGTAGATATATTTAGAGACATAACTATTTCAAACGCTAAGGAACCGGGTGCAAAGTTACATGATTGCCCATCTGCTTCCGTTGTGTAACGGGGAGTTATGTAACGAACCAAATGAGGTTATTCGGCTGATCTCTACGATGCAACCCTCTAAGGCTTAAGGATGTGGTACAAGTCATGGAAAGATAGCAGATAAGCTGTGGTCCTATAGATGTGTCTGTTACTAAATAAGCTAGCCTCTATTTCTACGAATTAGTTAGCAAGCTTTATTCGTCTTACTACGACCACCCCAGATAATCATCGTAAATTGATAGAGAGAGAGTCGACTAAAATTCCATGAAAATTACGTGAGTGATCTATTCAATATTGTTTCTTTTTCTGGACAGTTTTGTTGCTAGGCAACAGCAGCCCTGCTGTCAAGCCGTTGCGTTTGCAATAAATATTCCGTTGTAGTGATACAGTTGATCTTGTTTCTTAAAGAAAACACGCGTGTTGTGACTTTGAAGCTACGGCGAGAATCGTGCGGTTGCGGCTGATAATTTTCGCCGTGTTCAGAAAACACTACGGTGTTAGACTTTAACAATTGATACACAAAAAATCAAAGAAACTGACAGCTATCATTGCCCATTTGCAGTTGCCGAAGCAACGCTGCAAAAATGATAATTAATGCTCAAATCCGCCTTTTATGAAGCTAAAAATACAATAAAAATATATCTAGTCATTATTTAAATAAATAAATAAATAAATAAATATTGTGGGACAATCTTACACAAATCGACCTAGTCCCACGGTAAGGGGTAAGGGGGTAAGGGTACGGTATTTAGAAACCTTATAACTTACGTACATACGCGTACATTCCGAAAAGGAGTAAGCAGAAAACATAAAGCTGCTCAAGCACGAGTACCACTTTTATAAAAATTAAGAAATTGTGATATTCTAGTGACAGGGTGCTATCGCATGTAACACATTTGAACATACACGGGTGGAAAGAGGATGGAGAAATTCCTAACCTGTCCTGGAACCTGGGTCCTGGGACTTTGTTTTACTAGTAGTTCGCTGAACGTGAACTCGCTGCCCAAAAAAAGGAGTTACCAAGATACAGGTATCTTGGTACGAGTAACTCCTTTTTTTAAATTCTATTTATCTATCTAACGATCTGGTCCCACTTTCGCTTTCGCTGACAAGTGTGACAATTTCTAAAATGACTGAATTACCGGCGTTTCAAGCGTCCATAGATTACTGAAACTGCTTACCATCGCTCGGGCTGTGTTTTTGTTTTGTAATGTATGTAATGTATCGTCAATAAATATAATATACTCGTAATTTCTTGGTGACGACTTTACGACAATTATCACTAGATCTAGTAATGTTATTAAGAATATTCGGTGGTTTTTGACATGATCCTGTGTTGGAATTTCGTGACAATATATGTCGTGTTTCTTATGACACATGTCAAGATCTTTTCACAAAAGTATTCCTTTTAAACAGTAGAAATTATGATTTTGTTTATAAAATTTTGGCCTGTAGCCCAGAGTCGCCTGTAATACCAGTAATAAAAAAGCTGACTGTCAAACTTATCGCAGTGGTGAAATTGGGCCATGCTAAATTGCACAACGATCCGATCAACGATCAACCAAACATAGAAACATACAAATCATACTAACAAACATACAAATGCTGGATTGTACCATTCCATTAGACTCAGAGAATTTCACTCATTTTGCTCGCTAGTTCAACAACCCTTGCTTCAGACAGCCAAGTTGATGTCTCTTATAACTTGGGTCATGTCCCCTGCCCATGGATTTGCGTTATTATTTCCACAGTTGTGTTCGTGTCGGTCGTAATTAAATGTGGTCTGATTCAGTTCGCAAGGATATTGCCTTGGCTCACGTTGTATGTTGCGGACTCTGACAACTATCTAACAGTATACATGGTGTCTGCGACATGACTAATTACAACTAAATATACTAACCGGTTTATTTTCATGCAGGAACATTGGTTATTGCAAATTTTGGCAACTATTTTAAATTATAAAATATAGACAGGGACGTTTTAGGATGCTTGAAATGAGTATGCCGTGAGTCGTACTAGGTGATTTATTAGGAAAATTTCCTAAATATCCTACTAATCTGCAACAGCAGATATTTAGGACTATTTGACTTAAGTATGATAATGTCCTTGTACTGATCTTAAAAGATCTCCAATATGTATGAGGGCCTTATCACACTTAGGCGATTTGAAAGCGATATTTGTACAAAACTTGTACGCGGCAAACTCGCGTCGTGTGCGCCTCCAAACAAAACTCGCTCGCGAATTTAGCTTCCATACAAAACTTGCTCGCAAATCACAAGTCTGATAACGCTCTTAGTATAATCAAATCCAAAGGCCATAGTTAATGATGAGAAAACTACTCAATTGACAAAGTTTAATAAGTAATACATTTTCCGTGATACAAGATCATTACACCCTCATTTAAACTGACCATACACTCAAACATACACGGGTTATGGTAATAGTTTCCGTTAGACGCGCACACCGGATCGTATACCTTGGAGCAGTTCGCGCAATCAGCGCTGAAATGCTCCTGGTAGAGCGCACGCTCCGTGGCAGGGCATTTGTTGTCATCTGGTGATGTATCCATGTGATCGCAGTCCAAGAAGCAAGTATTGCGGTACCATTTTCCGTTCATCCCACAAATCGGCCTGGTGACATCGGGGCAGGGACATTTCGATTCTGGCGGCGGTGTTGAAGGACAAATACTGGTATCCCACGATTTCTCCTCTTGATGGCATTCCAAGAAACAACGGTTAGTAAACCACTTTCCGTTTCTTGAGCAAACAGGATCTTCATAGTCAGGGCAGTTACAATTTGGCCTTGTGGGGGGGAATTTGAAATTCTTTGATTCTTTCCTGTCTTTGGGTTTACATTCACCTTTGTATAAAATTTTTACGTCTCTGGCGTCGCCAATCTCACAGGCCATGAAGCAGGGGTTGTGGTACCACTTGCCGTTGGAAGCACATAGTGGTTGGTAGAGTCTGGGGCACATGGTGCAGTTTATCAACTTCTTGGTTTCATTTGGTCTGAAAAAGGGCATTTAGTAAGTCAAAGGTCATTCATACATTGAGTTTAATAAAATCAATGAACGGCTTAAAATACAAACACGCTCGTTGATGAAATCACAGCTTTAAGGATGACTCACACTAGAACGGGACGGGAAGGGACGGGGCGGGACGGGAAAATATTATGTCAATTTCAATAGAAAACGTCACGTGACATCCGAGGGCTCCAAGCTATCACGGGACTCTTTCTATAGAAATTGACAGACTTTTCCGTCCCGCCCCATCCCGTCCCGTGCCAGTGTGAGTCATCTTTTAAATGGATATCTGATGACCACGTAATTTGCGACCCCAAATTAACTGTAACAAGCTTCAGTTTAATGCAATCAGCAATATTTACTCTAGTGTAAAATTATAAATCCAATTTTATACTCCGACACCCGTTTAATGAGGTTTTGTGTCTGGGTTAAATACATGTAAGTATGTAGGGAATAATCATCATATAGGTACCTAATCTCAGAGATTGCATTTAGCTCGCTATTTCTGTATTATCATTCTATGTAAGGCAATGGGGCCAATGGGCATGAGAATAAAGTTTCTTTTTGTATTTATATTCAATAAACTGTAAATTAAGGTTTAAAATGTAATACGTGGTTATCAAATTTTAAAAGCCAATGTCGCGGGACTTTGATCCCTTTCATTTCAGTTCTTGAATGCAGCAAGCGTCTATATTTCTTCTGTGCAGAGTTTCCGCCAATTCTTGACTACATCCGGTCAGGGAGCCAAGGTTCCACGTCGCTGTACGCAGTTTGTTTGCGCTTTGTCTATCGTGGCTTACAGGGGATGCCTCAGCATTTCCATTCGCACTTGGCCCCTGACCGTCGCTTAAGGGGGACACCCGAGCATTTATCGTATTTGCTCTTTGTTATTTTATCATGGTATTTTGGAGATTAAGAGGTTGGCTATATATGTTTTTTTACGGCCGGTTGCCACCTGACGCCAAGACTGTGATCTTTTTGGAAGACCATAACGCCGCCGTTGGCTATTTTAATGTCATCCGCCGCCGCATGTCAGCACACTCCAGCCTAGTGCACAGCACCCAACGAAGCCTAGAATCGGATGATGTCCAAGCAGCCCTGGTTGCGGGGAAATTAAGATAACGGAGTTGGTCCGTGGGAGGTATTTTATTTCCCTCCTACCCTGCAGATATCCCATTGGAACATCTGCAGAGCATCCCCCTATCCGCCACCTGGGGACGCGAAATTTACCATAACCAACCCTAAAAAATTTTTTTTAATTAATTTTAAATCAATGATTAACATCTACATGTAACATGTAACAATAACAGTTGGTACCATTCCATAAAATTATGTGCAACATGTCTTACAGTACACTATAGTACAGTTCCTTGAATCGGTTTGCTAGAATATTCTATGAGAACACGGCGTAATGCACAGACCTAATGGAGAATGGAAGGGCCCGAGCAATTATTTTTTCACGTAACTTTACCTTAGGTTTAAGTTACCGTATTAATTATACATGGACTTTTTACGGAAGGTCTTTTCTAAGTAGACTTAAGGTAACGTTCAAAGTATGTCGTAGCACTTAACTTGATTTACTTGATAGATTTAAGGACGGAACTGTTTTATCTTTGCATTTGATAATCGCGATCATTGGCGGTCGACGTCATCACTCAATTTTCAAACAAATTAAAACATTCTTATCGCGACTACAACCCTTTTTTATCCCAATTCATTTTTCAGAATAATAAAGCAATAGAGCGCCAAGTTTGTCAAGAAGACTTGCACTTACTAACTATTCTGTGCAAATCAACATCGGCATGGCACCTTAACCAGCATTATACTAAGTTAAGTAAATGCTGTAATACTACAGTTTATTAAAATGATGAAGGTGTGTGGGTGTATTCCTTTATGTATACGTCATTACAAAACAGCGAAAAGACTGGCCGACGCAACCGGGACAAAAGAGCTGGCAGCTACCTCGCTCAACGCATAAGCATTGCGATTCAGCAAGGAAATGCTGCCAGCGAGCTTCCTCGGCACTATGAAACAGGGGCCATCTTTAGTTTAGGATATAGATTTTTTGTTGTATAATGTTTCTAATTTAGTTAAATCGTGAAACGTCTGGTTGATGTTACTGGTGACCGAAGAGCTGGTGGCTTCCTCGCACAACGTATCAGCATTGCCATACAACGAGGAAATGCCACCAGCATCCTAGGTACAATGCCTCAAGGACCTATTTTAGATTTAAGGTAGGTAGAGGTAGGTAGTTAGGTAAGTTACACTTACTGTATATATTTCGAAAATAAATGTTATATTAAGTTAATAGTTATTTAATTTCTTTGTAGTGAACCTTTTTTTTGTAATATTTAAAAAAATTAATTTTCATGTGCTTTTTTAGTACGAAATAAAATACTCATATTTTGTGCTTTTTTTTAAATGATTTTGTTTCATTATATTTTATGTTCATGAGATTATTATTGTCCAGTAATATCTATTCCCAACACGCTCTGTGTTGATTTGCCAAACAAATTAGTTCGCATTATATATTCACTCGACACGCTCCGCGAGCATTTCTGTCGCTGTTTATTAACCACTAATGATGCAATTCTTGGTTACATAGGTTTATCAAATAAAGTAAGTCTTTAATAAAATACAACTGCAGAAAATACAGACTACAGGGACCTAACCATGACGTCTTAACACGATTCAATTGACGACCTAAACTGAGGCGCTGCCATACAATTGAGCACAGTTAAGAACCTAATCTGAGTCACTGCTATACAATTGAGCATAGTTAAGAACCTAAACTGAGTTGCTGCTATATTATTGAGCACAGTTAAGAATCTAAACTGAATCGCGTTAAGCAGTCATGGTAAGGCCCCCGAAAGTAAAGTGGTAACACACATTATACAGTGTTTTTGAACGAAAGTCTTCCTGAATGATTTTAACGGTGTTCCTGTTTATTAAATAAAAGCTGGGTGTACATTTGTATCACTGTGTCGTATCGTAACTTTTTCACGTATAGTTCAACCACGTTATCTGTTCCAAGCAAATGAACTGCCAAACATTGAAAGTGTTATTTTATATGTCAAACTTCTATGAAATTATGATGTTTACTTAACACTTTCACAGTTTGTGCTATCAAAATCTATACAAACTTAGCCGAGTCACACTCTATCATGATCGTAAGTGTCTGCAAAAAGATCCCGATCAATTACTTGTTCCATTTTCCATTATTTGAATCATTAAAATTTCAACGAGTCAGAAAACAAGGAGCGAAAATAAAAGTAGATCGTCCTTACCCAGATCTCAAACTATTGCCGTTTGCTACATTGTCTGTTGTAACATGAATCGTGACAGCCAGACCAGAAATCGAACCTGGGGATAAAATAAAACATTTTCTTTAAATTTACGGTCGGAAAGTTACTTTATATTATAAAACTTAGTCATTATAAAAAAAAACACACAAAGTATGGAAGGAAGAAAGGAAGGAGTATTCTCCCCTACACCTATACAGGCACGGAATTCTCAATGCGCGGCATTTATACGGTTTTCGGTTTTTTTTCTGTAATACTAGCTCTTTCTGTTTGCCAAATTTGGAAATTCTACGTCAACGGGACCTACCCTAAACATTTTGATGCCCCTTACACATGTATTGGAAAACACCCATGCAGGCACGGAGCTCTGCTCTCGGTGCGCGACAAATGAAAAAGGAAGAAAGGAAAAATTTAAAAATTTATGACCTCGGGTTCTTTCTTTCCAAGAAATTTAGTATCGTTCGCAGACGTTTCTGGTAAAAAAAAATTACACTTGCTTCTTTGCTTTTTGTCAAATTATCGTGATAGGTCAACGGGAAACACCTTTTACATATTGATTCCCATGGCAAATGTATGGAAAATGTGACATAAACGGCCGTATCATTTGGTTGCGTTTACGTAGAGGTTTAAATAACTTCAACTTGCTACCTCCAAGCGTTCCCGAGGTAAAGGGTCTTGTCAGACGGAGGATGTAATAAAAAAATAACAACTCTTCTTGTTTCAGTCCTTCCTAATTACTGACTGTCAAATAGGTATGGATGCAATTTTCATCAATTCAGGCCGAAGGCTTCGATCGTATGAAAAATTTTCAATATCGCATACCTTCACTGAATCACATCATATGAGAATATTTTTGATATGTGCAATAAACTTTCGAATTTCTTCAAAAAGTTTTCTTCACATTGTTAGGGTACATCCCGTTGATTCACAAAATTTGGCAAAAAGCAATAGCTTGTAGCACAACTACAGGATAAAATCCGAAAATTGTATAATTGCCGCACACTGAGAGTTCCGTGCCACCAGTATTTTTAAATACCTACACCGCGTGCCATGGGTGTGGGGTAGCATTTTTTGTGCGAAACCCTCGGCGGGCGAGTCCGATTCGCACTTGGTTTCGAGGTAATACGACTGGAGTTTATGAGATTATGAGTGAGTTATGTAATGGTCTCCTAGATCTAGCTAAATTATTCCTTTTATTTTAAAACGGAAACAAAAAATTACCTCTTGACTAGGTTCTCGTGTCAATAACTTTTTGCAACGATGCGCTAAATGATTCACTCACTCAAAAAAATATCCATCACATTACCGTGCCAATACTAATCTTATGCGAACAATAAAGAAAAAAACAAAACACTCACAGACAAAGAATAAAATTCCCTTCATGACACTCTCAGTGTCCGCTGGTTAAGTGGGCGAAACGGAATCAAATTTTAATTGGTTTTGATGCTTTCGTGAGCGGCAAAATTGATTTTATTCCATAATTGGCGCTGTGCAGTTAATAAATTGAAGAGCATCGATGGCGAGAAAACAGAAAGAACGATAAATTCAGAACAGTATGTAGTAAGTACATACTAAATTCGAACGTATATATTGTTTTATACGTTGACGGCCTTCTAGCCCAGTTGGTGACCCTGCCTACGAAGCGGGATGTAATAGGAGGCTTTTATTTGTGTGATTATCACGATTTTTTTTTCGAGTCTTGTAGAATTCTATGTATTTAAGTATTAATTTGTATCTATCTATTATATATATCGTCGTCTAGTACCCACAATGCAAGCCTTATTGAGATAACTGTGGGACTAGGTCAACTTGTGTAAGATTGTCCCATGATATTTATTGATTTTTTGGCTTTTGGGGGTCGGTTCCCGGGAAGCTGGTTACTGGCTGTGTGCCCATCCTTCTCCAAATACTGGTACTTTCTTGAATCCGGCCTTCCTTAAAGACTGGCGACTGGTTTGCGACTGAGGATTTCGGTGTGTGTGGCACAGACGTGGACCGATTGCGACCCCACGTATTGTGATGTAAAAAAGTGCAGGCCGGTTTTTTGAGACATGCGTCGCTTAATGACATAATCCGTCGATTTCTTGCCACCATCAACATTCCTGGTCTTCTTGATCCGACTGGGATTTTCAGGGATGATGGCAAGAAACCCGATAGCGTGTCCTTAGTTCCTTGGAGTTTGGGTCGAATGCTAGTGTGGGATGCTACCCGTGTAGACACGCTGGCACCGTTCCACCTCCAACGAACTAATGTAAAAGCGGGCGGCTGAAAGCGCCGAAATTTACATAACAAATATAAGTGCCTGGGTCCTGCCTATGGATCACCTTTTTGTACCATTTGGGGTCGATTAAAAGTAGGTACTCTCTCCAGGGAGGTAAGTTATACTTACTGTATATACCTATTTTGAAAACTTTATTTCTTATTATTTATTATCTTATTAAAATAATAATATGGGAATGTACAGAGGTGTACCATAAGAAACAGTTTTGCCCAACTGCATTTGCGTTTGTTTTGAAACGGTAATTGTATAGGTCCATTTTTACTCTCGACTGAAAGCTGCAAAATGGGTAGGTATTGTTTGTGTTTGTCTTCAAGTCAAAGTTCAAGTTTGTGTTTGTGTTTCAAGGTGGGTACCGTTTCCCCTAGTCTGCCCAAATGGGCATACGGGAGGACTGTGTTTTGAATAGTCTGGACATGGAAATTGGTCGAAGTGTGCAAGACTTGTCAGTACTATCGTTTCCTATATATTAGTGTAGTCATCACAGTTTGGTTTTTTGATGTAACGCGTTACAAAGCGCATGGGTAATTCATAAATAAATTCATTCAATGTCAGGAATGCTTGGAATTTTGCGAGGCGATGGATAAAAGGCCGTCTAGTGTTTTTATATGTTAACATTAAGTTTCTGTTTTTAATTTCACAGTGTATTAGTTTGTAAGACTGTAATGCTGTGTAAATAAATATTAAATAAATAAATAAAAAATTCAAAAACTTTCCATGCAATTTTGAACGCGATAGTACCTTCCTATCTGCGTGATAGATTGCAGGATAAGATGTCGCTTTGACTTCTCTCTTCCAATGTGTCGGAAACCTGTGTAGCTCGAAAGTTTTTGTAAAGTCGCCATCAGAACTGCCGAGCCGTTCACAAATATCTAAGCATGCACTTTAACGCTTTGGCAATAGACACAGATTATGCAGAATCGCGAATTGGAGGGATCAATAATGGCATAAATATCGCCATATATGTTTTAATGAGTTCCCGATATTCCTCACGCCATAGACCCTACTCATAGTGTTGTGTTTCTGTTGGTGAGTAAGGTCGCCAGAGCTCCAAGAGAATTCGCCGTGTTGACAGCTGAGGACCCAAACCAGAGGAGCAAAACCCTTGGTCCGTTTGGCTGTCAACACCGCGAATCCTCCTTTTCTTTTAAAGGGTCGGCAACGCGCATGTAACACCCCTGGTGTTGCAGGCGTCCATAGGCTACGGTGACTGCTTACCATCAGGCGGGCCGTATGCTTGTTTGTCACCGTCGTAGTATTAAAAAAAAACGTTGGCAAGGTTGAATAAGAAAATTTGTGATTGTTTAAACCAAACTTTATTGACCATATACAGCGTTAGATGGGCAAATGTAATGTCTGATGAGTACAGGTTGGAATGCGGGGTGAGACAGGGGGGTTTAAGCTCACCAACGCTTTTCAATCTGTACGTGAACGGATTAATCGAGGCGCTCAGCAGCATTCATGTCGGATGTCATGTTGATGACGTTTGTGTCAACAACATAAGTTATGCGGATGACATGGTGCTGTTGAGCGCGTCGGTTTGTGGTATGCGCCGGCTGCTTCATGTGTGTGAGGAATATGCATTAAGTCATGGCCTAAAATACAATGAAAAGAAGAGCCAGTACATGATTTTTGAGAGCAGTCGCAACCGGGTATGTGAGTTTCCGCCTATCCACCTCAATGGTATCTTGATGGATCGAGTCGACCATTTTAAATATCTAGGTCATATCGTTGCGGCTGATCTCAAAGATAACCTGGACATGGAGAGGGAGAGGAGAGCCTTATCGGTGAGGGCGAATATGATAGCCCGCAGGTTTTCCAGATGTTCTAAAGAGGTCACTTTGTTTAGGGCATTCTGCACCTCCCTCTATACGTGCAGCCTGTGGGTGAAGTATTCGCAACGGGCCTTTGGGGCTCTCCGAATTCAATATATAACGCATTTCGGGTTCTGATGGGACTGCCTCGCTTCTGTAGCGCATCAGGGATGTTTGCCGAGGCGCGCGTCAGCTGTTTCTATGCGACCATGCGTGGGCGCGCGGCATCCCTGGTGCGCCGGGTGCGGGACAGTCCCAACAGAATTCTTAGGGTGATAGCGGATTTTTTTTTTTTTTTTTTTTTTTATAACAAATGGGCTTACTCTTGGCCACAGACTAGCCGAAAGCAAAGTCGTGGCCTACGATGGAGCGAGCTCGCCCAGAAGGTGCCTGTTCACCCTTGATTTGAAGGCTGTCAAATAAACCCGCTTGTGCTATTTTGTTGCACTGTGAGGGGCTGCACTCTCCAACCAGTGCTATACAATGGTAGGTTTGTTTTATATGTATAATATATAGGTTTCATGATTTTTTTTTTGTGATGTACTTGTAAAATATATGTCCAGTTACATGAAATAAATAATTTTGAATTTTGAATTTTTTTTGATATCTCACCATGCGTACACCGTCAAAGCGGGCCAAGACAAAGACGAGTCAGGGCAGGACGAGATGTCACGATCTCCGAGCTGTCACGTGACGTTTACTATAGAGATTGGCACATCGTCTCGGCCCCACCATGTGTGCTTACCATGAGTTATATGTAACCATGACTGCGCGATTCGATAGTATTTGCATCTCGCTTCCACCAGATAGGAACGAGTAAGATGCAAGCCAACACTACCGAATCGACAACGGTTACGTTTAACTGATGGTAAGCACGCAGTGTGCTGGCCTCAGCTTCTCTGGCCTGATGCGAAGTATTCTACCAATAGATGCAGATTCCCCTCCTCACTTCTGTTGCATTATGTGTCTTTTTGCATAGAAACAGGCATCTATTTTTGTAAGTTGTGAACTTCTTACCCAACCTTGTACACACTGGGAGGTACACATTCGGACAGTCTTTGCAGGGCATCTGTAATCACAAAAATATAAATAAATTAAAATTTGATTATAAACATTTTATGAAATAACTTAACGTTATATAATGTAAACTTTCGTGAGTCAAATCAGACATAGAAATTTTGGTGGCAATAACTTCCTTCAGATTTTACATGTATCTATAGCTGAATACTTATTTTTAAATAACATTTCATCGAAATTAAACACTTTAGAACGGATTAATCGCGTTAATAAACGAAATAAATCCGTTCTAAAGTGTTTAATTTCAATTAATAACAATCGCGGTAACAGAAGACAATATGACATTTCATCATTAGCTACCGGATTAAGCAGAAAAAAAAACTAAAATATGCTTACTACAAGCCATTAATGTTATCTACGTGGTGTAGGAGTTTAAAAATTCAAATAAAAATCGACTTTAACAAATAAGCATTTTATTTTTCCTTAATCGGCTTATATGGACTTATACGGACTTCATAAGGACTGAGCTGGAGCGAAGCCTAAAATGTTGCTCAAGATAGAGAGGCGTGTAAGGATCTTGTGCCGGCCCTATCGACTCACATACACATACACATAAGTTTGAAAAACTCATTGGTACGACGCTACGAGTTGGAGTTTGATTGGACCCGTGCCCTTTGGGTTGAAAAACGCACGCTCTTACCTCTAGACCACCAACCCTCTCCGAATGTCACTAGACTAAGTACATACCGTTATGTTCATGTTACGCAACGTCGCTTGCAAGTATTTCATAGTAGTTGCTCTTTCGTGTCTTAAAAAGTTCGGGTACGGACGCACAGTGCCGTTCACAAAGGCATCGTCTAAATATTTGAATTCTTCTACAACTGTCTCGTACGGTTGGGGTTTTTGAAACAGTGCCAGTCTTAGAACTGCGGCAGCGAAAAATATCGTCAAATCTGCAAACAAAATGTAAACAAAGACATTTGACAAGAGATATTTATTAGACATTCTGAAAGTAGCGTACGACGACTTACGTACGGGACGGGATAGGATGGGATACGACGAAGAGTAAATTTCTATGGACGCATTGCCCCGTCCCGTTCTAACGTAATTCATCATTTACCTCTCCCAAAACAAAAGGTTGCATCCCTATAAAGGTAATAGGTAAGTAACATAAAAGATGAATCCACCAATGAACCTGAATCCTATGGAATGAAAATAAATAAAGTATATACTACAGATACCTCCTATATAATTAATATGTAGGGTAAACTCGCATTATTTAGTCACACTATGCAAGAAGATTCCATCTTCAAATATTATATTGATACTTGAATTTGAAGAATCTGACCATATTTGCAACGTTTTCAATATTTTTTACCAGTGTAGGATCACCGAATTAGAAATATCACCAAATGATGCGAGTTAACCCTAGGTAGGTACATACATTTATTCGCCATTTTGATGCTTTTCAGGTCTCGAGAATAATAATCCTGCTTTGATCCTGCTTGAAAATGTTGTACATAAAAATCAACTGCATCGATTAGGCAGTAATGCAATGGTAATGGTTATTGTTTTCATTCTTAATTAGGTAATATAATCCAAAGTAACTGGCTTAGGACTTAATAGCAATGTTGACGAGTTGACTTTTTTCCAACTCCAATAACTCGAGTTGATTCGGCTGTTGATTCGAATTGAAACTCGAGTTGACTCGCCTCGCCTTTTGCGGCGGTCTATCGCTGAGCTAACTCAGCGAGTTGACCTTGACTCGTACAGATCAAACGCGGGCGCGTTCGCGTCGAGTTGACGCGACGAGTTGACGCGACGAGTTGACGCGACGAGTTGGCGGATAGAGTGGACTCGGCGAGTTGGCGGGTCGAGTTGAGACGGTCGAGTTGCGCGACTCGATGACACGGGCTTAATTTTAGCACGAGTTTGTAATACTTGTACCCCCCCGTGATACATACAATGTTTTTCAGCACATTTGTGAGGAAATAAATAAACTCTCTACGCAGATCAAATCAAATATTTTAATGTAATAAGCATTGTACAGGGTAGTCTCTTAAATACTAAATAATTATAATTAGGCCAGGTGATTTTCAATTGCCTGAACTAGGAAATTCCTGTGTTTCAGGCGATAAATAAACAATAATTATAAGCGGTAGTGTAGTTGCACAGTCCACAGTACTCCGGAGTGAGCGGCGACTACGTGCGGCGAGCGCGTGGTGGACAGGTCCTCCGGGAGCTCCGGGCGGGCGGTAATGTAGTATGAGAATCATTTAAGACCATGGGCTTAATACAGCTTATTTAGTCTAATTATGCTTAAGCTAATATCACCATTTACGAGCAGGTGTGATGAAAACTAAATAAAAGACCTACTCTTATTTATATTTATGAATTTTTTTTTATAAGATATCGTTATCGATTTCAAAATAGTAGGCAAATGAAAACGCATCTTTTTTGGACTGATAACGGGACGTTACAGGATAACGGGACGTGGACGTCCCAGTGAAAACTAGTTTAATATCAGTAAACATAAATATTTCTGCAATAACAACTATTTGCAGGTTGACCTTGATTAATAGTTAACTCAATCAACGAAACACATAATGGTTTAACAAAAGAATAAAAAAATTAAACGCAAATTTTATTGTATTTATTGCACAATACAAGAAAGCACAAATGGCGGACTTAATGCCTTAAGACTCTTAAGACATTCTTTACCAGTCCACCGTTCTTTATTGAGCAACAATTTTATTGACTACTAATTTAATTTTTATAAGCTCTGTTAGCAACCAAAGCTTTGTTTTATTGTTATTATAAAAAACGATTTAGAGGACACTCACCTACGCGTTAGACATACTTAATTAAAGCTGCCACACAAACCACCATAGTCCAATGTTCGCGTAACGCTGAAGACCATAACATGTGGAGGCGCGATGCGAGGGCTACACTATCTACAGTCGCCCCGCCATCATAAAACCACGACCACTCTGTCCTTTTTTTCCGGCCACAAAAAAATCTAGTGCACACGGATTTTAAAAACTAATACTGAATGGTACTAAAGATTTACTAATTTACACATAAATCAATTATACAGGCGGTAACGCTTCCACTTTTTTAATTTTAAGATTTTTAAGTGTAAACAATTAATTTTGATAAGGCTTTATAAGGCCTTATCAAAACTAATTTTTAAAAGTAAAAAAAAGCGTGGGTAAAACATTTTTTTTATGTCAGAAAACATAGTTAACG
Organism: Lathronympha strigana; assembly: GCA_949128165.1. NCBI lineage: Eukaryota > Metazoa > Arthropoda > Insecta > Lepidoptera > Tortricidae > Lathronympha > Lathronympha strigana. Next base: position 3,697,208 of record OX421903.1, read on the forward strand.
ATCTAATCTATCCAACATTTAAATTTGGGAAACAGCATTTAAAATCCTGCTTTGACGTTGTGTTTTTACTTCGAGTTCAAAACACAAAAGCAGCATGAAGAGGAGCGAAGCAGCTGGTCAGGTCTTTTGTTTGTGTGTTTATCATGAATATTTGTTCCTGCGTTATGGATGTTTTCTAGTACTATTTAAATATTTATATGTATCTTTTTATTATATATATCGTCGTCTAGTACGCACAATACAAGCCTTATTGAGCTTACCGTGGTACTAGATCGATTTGTGTAAGATTTTCTAATACTAATTATTATATTTATTTAATATTTAAACATAATTATCAACGGGTCTAACGCGAATTTACTTTTTTACCTTATTTACCGACGTTTCTGCTGGGACATCGGTTAGCCGCGACCATGACCAGTGAAACCTGTGTCGAAACGTCGATAAATAAGGAAAAAAAGTAAATTCGCGTTAGACCCGTTGATAATTATGTTTAAATATGTGTACAAAACGCAAAAGTTTTAAATGTTATATATTTATTTAAGTTATGATCTAAGTGACCTTTATTTTCAACCGACTTCAATATTTCTAAAGGAGGAGGTTCTCAATTCGTCTGTTTTTTTTTTAAATGGATGTTCACTCATAACTTTACTCCGTCATTACTTAACCGATTTGACTTGGTAACTCCTTAAATTTGAAAGGCACATGCATGCTGATTTAGTTGATTTCTTAAGAAACTCGAGCATTTCTTTACGAAAATCATCAATTTGGTGGAGTGGATCTGATAATGAAGACTAGGGATGTCAAAGTGGAACTGCTTGGTAATTCCCAGGACTATCATCAGATTAAAAAAAAAAAAAAATGTCTGAAAAAAGATGGTTCCAGGTTTGTCCCTTTTTTTTTAAAATAATTTTCTGATGATGGGATCCATGAGGAACCGAGGGAACTCCTTAAATTTGAAAGGCACATGCATGCTGATTTGGTTGATTTCTTAAGAAACTCGAGCATTTCTTTACGAAAATCATCAATTTGGTGGAGTGGATCTGATAATGAAGACCAGGGATGGCAAAGTGGAACTGCTTCGTAATTCCCAGGACTATCATCAGATAAAAAAAAATGTCTGAAAATAGATGGTTCCAGGTTTGTCCTGTTTTTTTCAAAATAATTTTCTGATGATGGGATCCATGAGGAACTGAGGGAACTCCTTAAATTTGAAAGGCACATGCATGATGATTTGGGTAGTTTCTTGCGACACTCGAGCATTTCTTTACGAACATCATCAATTTGGTGGAGTGGACCTGATGATGAAGACCAGGGATGGCAAAGTGGAACTGCTTGTTAATTCCCAGCTCTATCATCCGATTTGAGACATTCATCTTTTCTTTGTAAAGAAATACCTTCAAGATAGTCCTATTTGATTATAGTTCTATTTTGATGATGGGCTTCATGAGGGATTGAGAGAACTCCTCAAATTTTAACGGCACATGCATTCTGATTTGAGGGTTTCCTTAAGTAACTAAAACATTGTTTTGAGGGAGCCAACATTTTGATGAAGTGGATCTGATGATGAAGACCAGGGATCGCAAAGTGGAACTGGTTAATAAACCTAGCTCTACTTATTATCCTAGTTGTGACATTCATCTTTTTGATTTGATTTATATTCTGATGATGGAGTTCTAGAAGAATTCAGAGAACTCCTCAAATTGGAACGGCAGGTTAATTGTGATTAGAGGGTGTTCATAATTAGCTTAGGCATTTTCTTACTGTGGCCATCATTTTGCTGGAGTGGACCTGATGTTTGGCATAATGAATATGCTCGATAATTTACAGTCTGTCATCCAATTTAACACATTGTTATTTTGTTTGTTTAAAGGCCTACAAGGGAGTTCCGTTTGATTATACTTCACATGTAATGATGGAAGCCCTAGGACATTAAGAAAGCTCCTCAATTTTCAATCGTACACGTGCGGTGTATTGGATATTTGTGAAGTAAACTGGCTAACTCAAACAAATTCTAAATTTCACTTTTACCGGGAACCAAATGAAGTCGGTTTTTTTTCTTAAAAATTATCTTTTGAGCAGTATAATATCGATTTACGGTTTTTGCTAGTAGGTAATACAAATTAAAGTCACTGCCGTTGAGGAAACAAATATAATATCTATATGTGATATGTGATGTAGCACTAAACACATCAAAATATAGTTACCAACTTATTCCCAAGTTATACCATAATCAAAGCATTCCCCCATATGATCCACCGTGGATGAAGCATTTGCGTCACACAGCATGAAACATTTATTGGTGTAGCTTACTTTATTTGAGCCACATACTGGTATGTAAACAGTAGGGCATCTGGAACAGTTCATACGGGTACTCAGTACAGGTAGGATGCTGTCGTCGATTTTGCTAAAGAAGCTATCCAGCCAGGTGTTTACAGAGACGTTTTTGTAATACTTCATCCCCATCCATCCACGGAGTGTAGTTCCTCTCATTCTCCCACCCTGTTGTTTTGATTGTGTCTTTTTTTGGCATTCTATTTGGAGAAGCAAAATCGCGAAGAGAAGCGTTAGCACTGAAAAAGTCAAGCATGAGGTTCTACGAATCACGGACCATCGTTAAAACTAGAGATTAGGATGGTTTTCATACAACGCCGCGTGCCGCTTGCAGAATGTAGGTGGCATTTACTAATTTTGCATTTAATTGATTTAAGGATGATTCCCGCCAGACCTCAAAGATATATCAGTGTAACGGATGACTCATCCGGCTAGATGGAATGGAATTTCTATAATAATAATATAAAAAAATAATAAAAATAACTTTATTCAATGCTTATGACACAATATGCTTACATTTGCAGGTTACTATTAATGTTAAACTATATAATAATTCATTATTCTATAGAAGTGTCACGCGACCTACAAGGGCTCCGAGCTATCACGTGACGCTTACGGCCCGTAACCCAGGCTAGCGTAAGTCATTCTACCTAGGTATCATAGAGGTAGGCTGCCAGAGGATCCCAGCGGTAAGGACATGCGACTTTCGCGGGCCAGAGTTTAACCCCGCGACCGCGGGGTTCTACCTGTAAGATTCAGAGAACTTTTGTACGGAATATTTACCAATCAGCTTCGGTGAAGAAGAACAGCGTGAGGAAGCCGGACTAATCCGAGTTAGGCCTAGTTTACCCTCTAGGGTGGAAAAACAGTAGTTGCTTTTGTAAAACTAGCGCTGACGTCAAATTTCGGTATTAGGTTGTCAAATCGAACCCCCAGCCCGTGGCGTAACCAGGAAAAACACTAAGAAGAAAATTTTTGAGAAATGCCCATGTCCAACAGTGTGTTTCGGTTAAAATTTTGATGATGAATAACGATTCGATAACAGCTTTCATCATATATCGTTCTAGTTCTGGGCTTAATAGTAAACCCGAAACAAATGTTTAGCCATAACTGTGTACCTATCGAGGGTATTGTACATTTAGTCCAACACAAAAGGAGTCGCCTTCGTACTATTGCTCCTCGTCCAAAAGATTATTAAGGGGCTACCCGGCATATTTCACGGTTTTCAAATTGACTAAGCTTTGTTCAGCTCCAAGCACAACGCTTGAAAGATATATATAATGTAGCTCGGTATTTGGTCTACATGTTGGTTCAATAAATTGTCGAAAAACATAATACATCAAGAGAAAAAGAAGTAACCGTAAACCCTTTTCCTTCTTTTAAATCTTTATCTACTCCCTTATTATGTATGTCGTAAGTACATGAAACTTAGACAAGCAGTAGATATGTATGTTTACTTATATATTATATAATACTTATATATTACTCCAGTGTTAGTTTTAAGAAGGCGAAAGGACGTAAAATATTAGTTTATAGTGATATAGTGACAGGACATATTTTTAGTGATAATTATTATTTTCGGTGTTTACATTTGTGTATATACACAAAAATAGTGTAACTGTGACTTAAACATACCCAAAGTAACTAAAAAGAACAAATATCTACAGCAAAGACTGCAGAAATCTAAAGATACGCTGTAAGTACCTACCTATAACCTATTTCATTAGCTATGGAACTATTACATTTTATCACCTAAAGTTATCTGAACATGAATGTGTTTTCATATTAGATTCATTTTTTATCGTCTTTAGAGTGCGTAAGTAATCATAAAATAAGATTTCCTAACTATAGAACAATATTTGATCGCTTCATTTTCCTCCTCCCAGTTAGGTGGTAAAAAAATGGAATGATGGAATTGATTTATAAACTTAAAATAATGAATCTCCAACGTCGCAATCATGTCTTGCTTACTTAGTTATTTAAAAACTAGTAGTTCTGAGCTGTAGACGTCGCGATCATAGCTAAAACTGAGTAGGTAAAGGAAAATGATAAAAATAACTTATTTTTTCACATAAGTTATCCCATTTAGTGTTTTAATATTATTATGTAGTATGTACCTTTCAATAATGATTTCTTTCCGGGGCTCTGAAAAGAAAACTGTCACCCCGGGCACGTCGCTAAGAAAGTTTTATAGTCTGGGAGCCGGACCCCGTTTTTGAAGGGATAATTTATGCAAGACGTGGCAAAATTTTAAGATGCCGAGAATATGTATGTTTCGTTGTTTATTGTAAAAAAAAGTACAGTGGCACGATGAAAAGTAAGTACTTAGGTACCTACTGAGTTTTTGTATGAACAAACCTATAATATTAAATACTTGTTCAGCTTTACTCATGTTAATATACCTATTATTTAAATGTTTCGTATATCGCATTAAGTAAAAACCGGCCAAGAGCATGTCGGGCCATGCTTAGTGTAGGGTTCCGTAGTTTACCGTCCGTCATAATAGGCAATCTTAAAAAGTGTTTTAATAGATACCATGCTCAATATGCTTATAATAACTAACAATTCGATGATACTTTCGATCACACCCGTCCCGACCCCATCAACTGCCACGGTACAGCGCCATGTTTGTACAGCGGGCTACCTATATTGTGTGTGTGTGTATAAATAATAACAAGCAACTTTAAATGCTTCAACCCTGAAAGGATTTAAAAAGGGGCTGAAAATTTTATACGACTACACATACAACTTTAAGTGAAACATTCAACTTTTTGTGTGATTACTTTTAAAAAAACCCGGCCAAGAGCATATCGGGCCATCCTCAGTGTAGGGTTCCGTAGTTTACCGTCCGTCACAATAGGCAACCTTAAGAGGCCATTAATACGGTTTTTACGGAAAAGCAACAAAAGCCGTTTTTTTGACGTTGTAATACGAAGAAACGGTGAGCTGTCTGTTAAAGTTGTTAACTATGTTTGATAGCTTATTTCCTACTACTTAACTTGTAGGCTTCTAATTTGAGTAAAACTCAACGTTTTAACTTTTACTATACAATTATTGGTAGTTGTTTTCTGAAAAGCGCACGGAGACAGAAGTTTGACTTCGTGCAATGTTAACATGATACATGAAAACACATGTTTTTCCAGGTTGATATAATATTGCAACATGGTTTTATTTAACCTTTTTAGGCCCCATATTTCCAACAATTTACACAGATACCTATCTAGTTCGATTCTGAATATGCACATTTTTTGATAAAAATACACTGCAAACGCCGCGATTTTCGCAGTAATTTTGACAAAATATTGGGATGATTTGTATACAGCATTAAGGTTTATTCTTTTAAGAACATGCTGAAATCGAAAAAAACACTTTTTGATTAAATACTTAAACGAACCAATGTGAATAATAAAACAAACATTCATAATTTGTTCAAACTATTGAATTGAAAATCATAATTTTATAGCGGTCTCTCGGTCTATATCTATCGTATGTTGACGTAGTAGTGCGGCAAAAATGTGTAACATGGCACTAGTAGTTTATAGGGTTGCGTCCTAGTACAAGCAGCTCTTTCTAGATGGCGACTTATGCTCATTGACGTATTGTATAACCGGTGAGGAAAGGAAGCGGGAGGGGAAAAAAGCTCAAATCGCCGAGGTCATTAGGATAGGGGACGGCCTTAATTGAAAATCATAATTCTTTAGCGGTCTCTCGGTCTATAAAATCGTATGTTGTTGTAGTAGTGCGGAAAAAATGTGTAATATGGCGCTAGTAGTTTGTAGGGTTGCGTCCTAGTACAAGCAGCTCCTCCTAGATGGCGACTTGTGCTGATTGACGCATCGTATAACAGGTGAGGAAAGGAAGCGGGAGGGGAAGAAAGCTCAAATCGCCGAGGTCATTGGCATAGGGGACGCCCTTAAGCAGAAATATCATATTAATAGCTTTGTATGGAGTTACATATCTATTACTACGTCATCGTACGCCTCATCCTCCCCCCTCCCTCTTAGCTCATATCAACAACTAAATAGATGACTTTTCAAAAACAACTTAGTTTCTTACCAAAATATTGAGGCCACTTCATTACAGTCAACGGGCCTTTACTAAAAGTAAATGTAGTGAAATATAACCGTAATTGGCAATTTATTTGCACGTAGCCTAAATGAATCATAAATTCTTATGACTATTTAATTGACTTAGAGACTATCAAATGAAGTTTTATGACTATAATTATAGGCCTATCAAATGTTGGAATTTAAACATTATGAGTCAATATTTATATGCACTCTATTATTTTATTGTACCCCACCAGCATACGGGGCATGGTTGTTATCGTCTGACAAGTAAACTAACGCAGTAGGTTCGAGAGTATCATACTGTCTTTTTCTTACGCTAGTATTACCACCCCGAAAAATGGGATGGATATAGTTTGTCCCACTGTTATTGCGTTCGTTTGCTTGTCAAACTATATTTTATTGACTATAACGCTATGCGTCACTTTCGTACTAACATACTTGTAAGAACGTGACAGTGAGCGAACGTGATTACCTGATCGGGGGCGCGGCAGTGCCCCGTGCACTGTTGTTTTTATTTTATTTTATGGTGTGCATACGACTTGTTCCACATTCGGCCGCCTTTCAAGATTATGCTTTTTTCTCTATTTTAGCTGTCTTAGAAAAACTAGCGTATGCAACAGCTCACAATTGGTTCTTAAAACCCTCGGGCGACCCTCAAGTTTGAAGAACCTTTATTACTTATATCACTGTTGCATATACTGCTATAGTTAATCCCGTAATGATCCCTAGACTCTAAAGCCACAACGCTGCTACATAAATCATATTACAATCGCAAAAATCAATAAGAGCTTGCAGCGTTGCATAGATGTTAAATCTGCTCAAATATTTAAATATTCCGACATTTCAATTCTTCGATCGGAAACCATGTGGTCGCATCAAGAAAAATTCTCACTCAGAACGAGAAAATGCAATTTCGCAACGTCTTTGACAGCACGGTGGGAGCGCCGAGGATTCCAGTTTTAGGTCGAAGTAATTTTATAGTTTTTTGAAATGCATGGGCCGTTTCGAATTTTTACCTTTTTCGCCATTTGAAAGAAATAAAGAAATAGAAATAACATAAAACACATCATAAGTTAATACACATCACTTTAGATTTAACCTAAACATTATTTTCTCAAACACGAAATGAAAACATGAAGTTTCTTGTTTACGGCTCCCCCCATTTACTTCTTGGCCGGCGGCCGTGAATCCGCTTAGCTATTTTTGCTGCAAAGTATACACTTTCACTCGGTCCAAAATGCGCTGCGCAAAACCATATTTTAAGAGTTAAACATTTGCGTCTGTACGAATCAGAATACAGAATGTTATTTTGAAAATCAATAGTAGAAAGTCATAAAAAGTTAATTTTAATTAGCATTAAAGTGTAGGGGCTACCTATTATTATTTAAATCAAAATAACGAACGTAAAATTGAAATGACTTGGATACGAAAGGCAAGTAAGTTAAAATAATCCTAGTTATTTTCCTAGTTTATCCTAGTTTTAAAAGTAAATATTTTTTTGTATATTTTGCCTGATGACTGTGCTGATGCAATGACTCTGTCGATACGTTCCCCTAACTCTTATCTGCTGCGACTTCAGAGTTGATTATACAGGAAGTAACAAAAATGCCAGTGATCCATTTATGGCCATAATCAGTTTGATGAACGGAGACGGGAAAAAATGATTTTAAATTTTAAATTTTTAAATATAGAAAAATCTGTGAAAATTCTTAATCACTACGTCGATAATAAAAAAATTACGGCCGCTTATGTCGCATTTCCTATACACTTGCAAAGGTAATCAAAACGTATAGGGTACTTCCCGTTGACCTAGAATCACGAAATTTGGCTAAAAGCAAGAGCTTGTAGCATCGGTACAGGAAAAAAAACAGGGCCGATTTGTCACTTTTTACAGAATCTGTCAGATCGGCCCGTAGTCCCGTCCCGTTCTAGTGTGAGTCATCCTTTACCCACTTACTTTACTGTTTTAGTTATTCTTCTACTGCTAACATCTCAGTGCTACGGTCAAAGACGATGGACAACAACGCGAAGAAGGTTTACCAGAACACTATCACCTACAGGAACAACCATAGCACTTGGCTACATACACTACAACAAGTTCGGAGTTGCACAGTGGCAGCAGGACTTCTTTAAACAACCCATAGACGAGGCCTCCCTCCTACCACCTTTAGAAACGATAGACAATTGTGACGATTGTCCAAGAATTTATATCCCTGTTTGCGCTAATAACAGGAAAACGTATACCAATCTTTGCTGGATGCACTGCTGGGGGAAGGTTGCCAGTAAGTTACTTTTTACGGTACCCATAAGGTAGGTTTTATGCTGATGATACCACCTTGTTGGCATCTTCGGAAACAGAAATGGCGCAACTATTGAACCGTTTAGAATCTGTCAGCCAAATAAGACTAAAAAAATAAGACTAAAGTAAGACTAAAGTTATGGTGATAGACCGTTTTGCGAGTATCCAGCGCTCTGACCTCCTACGAGAATACGAGTCCGTAGATCAGTTTCAATATCTCGGCTCCGTAATAACAAACAGAGGCAAACCGAGATACGTCGACGAATTGGCATGGCCAAAACTGCGATGACCCAATTGACCAAAGAGTGGAAAAGCAGGAATATCATCCACAAAACTAAAATCCACCTGGTGCGCACACTGGTGTTCTCAATCGCGCTTTATGGTGCAGAGACATGGACACTCAAGGCCGCTGACAGGCAAAGAGTTGATGCTTTTGAAATGTGGTGCTGGCGTCGTTTATTGAGAATCCCATGGACCGCCCACCGTACATACAAACGTCTCTGTACTGAAGGAGCTGAAATTGGAGAGGACACAGCGGTTGTCGTCGATTTGCTTGCAACGTATAGTGCGGTATTTCGGTCAGGTAGCACGTATGGGTGCGGATAATTTAGAGAGGCTGATGGTGACTGGGAAGATAGAGGGTAAAAGACCTAGAGGCCGAAGTCGCCGACGTTGGTCGGATCAGATATCTGAACAGTTAAATTTAACTGTCAGCGATGCCCTTCATCAAGCGACTGAGCGTAACCGATGGCGACAACTTGTTGACAAAATTAAGAGTCACGATGCTCAGCAGTGAGGGAACGACTGAGAAGAAGAGACCCATAAGGTAAAACGGGATCCTATTTCTTAGATCTGATGTCCGTATGGGCTTAATACAGCTTATTTAGTCTAATTATGCTTAAGCTAATATCACCATTTACGAGCAGGTGTGATGAAAACTAAATAAAAGACCTACTCTTATTTTATATTTATGAAGTTTTTTATATAAGATATCGTTATCGATTTCAAAATAGTAGGCAAATGAAAACGCATCTTTTTTGAACTGATAACGGGACGTTTCAGGATAACGGGACTTCTCAGGATAACGGGACGTCCCAGTGAAAACTAGTTTAATATCAGGAAACATAAATATTTCTTCAATAACAACTATTTGCAGGTTGAACTTGATTTATAGTTAACTCAATCAACGAAACACATAATGGTTTAACAAAAGAATAAAAAAATTAAACGCAAATTTTATTGTATTTATTGCACAATACAAGAAAGCACAAATGGCGGACTTACTGCCTTAAGACTCTTAAGACATTCTTTACCAGTCCACCGTTTATTGAGCAACAATTGACTACTAATTTAATTTTTATAAGCTCTGTTAGCAACCAAAGCTTTGTTTTATTGTTATTATAAAAAACGATTTAGAGGACACTCACCTACGCGTTAGACATACTTAATGAAAGCTGCCACACAAACCACCATAGTCCAATGTTCGCGTAACGCTGAAGACCATAACATGTGGAGGCGCAATGCGAGGGCTACACTATCTACAATCGCCCCGCCATCATAAAACCACGACCACTCTGTCAAGAGTGAACGACTAAGGAGGAGTAAAAACATTACAGGATGTTTGTGAAAACTGTGGTCGTGTAAAATGTAAAAGAATTTTTTTTGTTATGCTATAGGTGGCAAACGAGCAAACGAATCGCCTGATGGTAAGCGATTAACGTCGTCCATGGACACCCGCAACACCAGAGGTGTCGCAAGTGCGTTGCCGGCCTTTAAGGTGGGAGTACACTCTTTTCTTGAAGGTTTGAAGGTCGTATCGGTCCGGAAACACCGCTGGCGACAGTTCGTTCCACAGTTTAGTTAGCTAGTATTAGTTTAGTTGAAATATTTCCTTTTTTTTCCGGCCACAAAAAAATCTAGTGCCCACGGATTTTAAAAACTAATACTGAATGGTACTAAAGATTTACTAATTTACACATATCAATTATACAGGCGGTAACGCTTCCATTTTTTTAATTTTAAGTGTAAACAATTAATTTTGATAAGGCTTTAAGGCCTTATCAAAATTAATTTTTAAAAGTAAAAAAAAGCGTGGGTAAAACATTTTTTTTAATGTCAGAAAACATAGTTAACGATCTAATCTATCCAACATTTAAATTTGGGAAACAGCATTTAATATCCTGCTTTGACGTTGTGTTTTTACTTCGAGTTCAAAACACAAAAGCAGCATGAAGAGGAGCGAAGCAGCTGGTCAGGGCTTTTATTTGTATGTTTATCATGAATATTTGTTCCTGCGTTATGGATGTTTTCTAGTACTATTTAAGTATTTATATGTATCTTTTTATTATATATATCGTCGTCTAGTACGCACAATACAAGCCTTATTGAGCTTACCGTGGTACTAGGTCGATTTGTGTAAGATTTTCTAATACTAATTATTATATTTATTTAATATTTAAACATAATTATCAACGGGTCTAACGCGAATTTACTTTTTTACCTTATTTACCGACGTTTCTGCTGGGACATCGGTTAGCCGCGATCATGACCAGTGAAACCTGTGTCGAAACGTCGGTAAATAAGGTAAAAAAGTAAATTCGCGTTAGACCCGTTGATAATTATGTTTAAATATGTGTACAAAACGCGAAAGTTTTAAATTTTCTATATTTATTTAAGTTATGGTCATTAGTGACCTTTATTTTCAACCGACTTCAATATTTCTAAAGGAGGAGGTTCTCAATTCGTCTGTTTTTTTTTAATGGATGTTCACTCATAACTCCGTCATTAATTAACCGATTTGATTTTTTTTTTGTTTTCTGAAAGTAGATGGTTCCAGGTTGGTCCCGTTTTTTCAAAATCCATTTCTGATGATGGGATCCATGAGGAACTGAGGGAACTCCTCAAATTTGAAAGGCACATGCATGCTGATTTGGGTAATTTCTTAAGAAACTCGAACATTTTTTTACGAAAATCATCAATTTGATGGAGTGGATCTGATAATGAAGACCAGGGATGGCAAAGTGGAACTGCTTCGTAATTCTCAGGACTATGATCCGATTTAAAAAAAATATTTTTTTGTCTGTATATAGATGGTTCTACGTTTGTCCCGTTTTTTTTTTCAAAATCAATTTCTGATGATGGGATCCATGAGGAACTGAGGGAACTCCTCAAATTTGAAAGGCACATGCATAATGATTTGGGTAGTTTCTTAAGACACTCGAGCATTTCTTTACGAACATCATCAATTTGGTGGAGTGGACCTGATGATGAAGACCAGGGATGGCAAAGTGGAACTGCTTGGTAATTCCCAGCTCTATCATTCGATTTGAGACATTCATCTTTTCTTTGTAAAGAAATACCTTCAAGATAGTCCTATTTGATTATAGTTCTATTTTGATGATGGACTTCATGAGGGATTGAGAGAACTCCTCAAATTTTAACGGCACATGCATTCTGATTTGAGGGTTTCCTTAAGTAACTAAAACATTGTTTTGGGGGAGCCCACATTTTGATGAAGTGGATCTGATGATGAAGACCAGGGATCGCAAAGTGGAACTGGTTAATAAACCTAGCTCTACTTATTATCCTAGTTGTGACATTCATCTTTTTGATTTGATTTATATTCTGATGATGGAGTTCTAGAAGAATTCAGAGAACTCCTCAAATTGGAACTGCAGGTTAATTGTGATTAGAGTGTTCATAATTAGCTTAGGCATTTTCTTACTGTGGCGATCATTTTGCTGGAGTGGACCTGATGTTTGGCATAATGAATATACTCGATAATTTACAGTCTGTCATCCAATTTAACACATTGTTATTTTGTTTGTTTAAAGGTCTACAAGGGAGTTCCGTTTGATTATACTTCACATGTAATGATGGAAGCCCTAGGACATTAAGAAAGCTCCTCAATTTTCAATCGTACACGTGCACACTGGATATTTGTGAAGTAAACTGGCTAACTCAAACAAATTCTAAATTTAACTTTTACCGGGAACCAAATGAAGTCGGTTTTTTTTTCTTAAAAATTATATTTTGAGCAGTATAATATCGATTTACGGTTTTTGCTAGTAGGTAATACAAATTAAAGTCACTGCCGTTGAGGAAACAAATATAATGTCTATATGTGATATGTGATGTAGCACTAAACACATCAAAATATAGTTACCAACTTATTTCCAAGTCATACCATAATCAAAGCATTCCCCCAGATGATCCACCGTGGATGAAGCATTTGCGTCACACAGCATGAAACATTTATTGGTGTAGCTTACTTTATTTGAGCCACATACTGGTATGTAAACAGTAGGGCATCTGGAACAGTTCATACGGGTACTCAGTACAGGTAGGACGCTGTCGTTGATTATGCTAAAGAAGCTATCCAGCCAGGTGTTTACAGAGACGTTTTTGTAATACTTCATCCCCATCCATCCACGGAGTGTAGTTCCTCTCATCCTCCCAGCCGGTCGTCTTGTTTGTGCCTTTTGTTGGCATTCTATTTGAAGAAGCAAAATCGCGAAGAGAAGCGTTAGCACTGAAAAAGTCAAGCATGAGGTTCTACGAATCACGGACCATCGTTAAAACTAGAGATTAGGATGGTTTTCATACAACGCCGCGTGCCGCTTGCAGAATGTAGGTGGCATTTACTAATTTTGCATTAAATTGATTTAAGGATGATTCCCGCCAGACCTCAAAGATATATCAGTGTAACGGATGACTCCGGCTAGCCCGGGATGGAATGGAATTTCTATAGAAGTGTCACGCGATCTACAAGGGTTCCGAGCTATCACGTGACGCTTTCTATAGAAATTGAAAGATCAGGCACGGTCGGCCCGTAACTCAGGCTAGCGTAAGTCATTCTACCTAGGTAGGATGCCAGAGGATCCCAGCGGTAAGGACATGCGACTTTCGCGGGCCAGAGTTTAACCCCGCGACCGCGGGGTTCTACCTGTAAGATTCAGAGAACTTTTGTACGGAATATTTACCAATCAGCTTCGGCGAAGAAGAACATCGTGAGGAAACCGGACTAATCCAAGTTAGGCCTAGTTTACCCTCTAGGGTGGAAAAACAGTAGTTGCTTTTGTAAAACTAGCGCTGACGTCAAATCTCGGTATTAGGTTGTCAAATCGAACCCCCAGCCCGTGGCGTAACCCGGAAAAACACTAAGAAGAAGATTTTTGAGAAATGCCCATGTCCAACAGTGTGTTTCGGTTAAAATTTTGATGATGAATAACGATTCGATAACAGCTTTCATCATACATCGTTCTAGTTCTGGGCTTAATAGTAAACCCGAAATAAATGTTTAGCCATAACTGTCTACCTATCGAGGGTATACATTTAGTCCAACACAAAAGGAGTCGCCTTCGTACTATTGCTCTTCGTCCAAAAGATTATTAAGCAGAAATATCATATTAATATGAATAGCTTTGTATGGAGTTACATATCTATTACTACTCGTACGTCATCGTACGCCTCATCCTCCCCTCTCCCTCTTAGCTCATATTAACAACTAAATAGATGAATTTTCAAAAACAACTTAGTTTCTTACCAAAATATTGAGGCCACTTCATTACTACAGTCAACGGGCCTTTACTAAAAGTAAATGTAGTGAAATATAACCGTAATTGGCAATTTATTTGCACTTAGCCTAAATGAATCATAAATTCTTATGACTATTTAATTGACTTTGAGAATATCAAATGAAGTTTTATGACTATAATTATAGGCCTATCAAATGTTGGAATTTAAACATTATGAGTCAATATTTATATCATCATCATTTCAGCCGAAAGACGTCCACTGCTGGACATAGGCCTCCCCCAAAGATTTCCACAATGACCGGTCCTGCGCCACCCGCATCCAGCGGACTCCTGCGACCTTCACCAGGTCATCAGTCCACCTTGCGGGGGGCTTACTCACGCTGCGACTTCCGGTACGCGGTCGCCACTCGAGAACCTTTCCGCCCCAGTGGCCATCGGTTCTACGTGCAATGTGCCCCGCCCACTGCCACTGCCACTTAAGTTTAGCGATTCGGAGAGCTATATCGGTTACTTTGGTTCTGCTGCGGATGGTCTCATTTCTGATACGATCTCGCAGAGAGACTCCTAGCATAGCTCTCTCCATTGCCCTTTGGGTGACTTTGAGCCTTCTTATGAGGCCCATTGTAAGCGACCACGTTTCAGCACCGTATGTCATCACTGGCAACACACACTGATCGAAGACTTTCGTCTTCAGGCACTGCGGAATATTGGACGAAAAGATGTGTCGCAGCTTCCCGAACGCTGCCCAACCGAGTCGGATTCGACGATTAACCTCTTTCTCGAAATTGGACCTATCTAACTGGACAGTTTGTCCTAGGTATATATAATCGTCTACAACTTCGAGTGTAAAGTCTCCGATTGTCACTGGAGTTGGTGGTTGGTGGTTGGTGGAGTTTATATGCACTCTATTATTTTATTGTACCCCACCAGCATACTGGGCATGGTTGTTATCGTCTGACAAGTAAACTAACGCAGTAGGTTCGAGAGCATCATACTGTCTTTTTCTTACGCTAGTATTACCACCCCGACAAATGGGAAAAATGGGATGGATATAGTTTGTCCCACTGTTATTGCGTTCGTTTGCTGGTCAGACTATATTTTATTGACTATAACGCTGTGCGTCACTTTCGTACTAACATACTTGTAAGAACGTGACAGCGAGCGAACGTGATTACCTGATCGGGGGCGCGGCAGTGCCCCGTGCACTGTTGTTTTTATTTTATTTTATGGTGTGCATACGACTTGTTCCACATTCGGCCGCCTTTCAAGATTATGCTTTTTTCTCTATTTTAGCTGTCGTAGAAAAACTAGCTCATAATTGGTTCTTAAAACCCTCGGGCGACCCTCAAGTTTGAAGAACCTTTATTACTTATATCACTGTTGCATATACTGCTATAGTTAATCCCGTAATGATCCCTAGACTCTAAAGCCACAACGCTGCTACATAAATCATATTACAATCGCAAAAATCAATAAGAGCTTGCAGCGTTGCATAGATGTTAAATCTGCTCAAATATTTAAATATTCCGACATTTCAATTCTTCGATCGGAAACCATGTGGTCGCATCAAGAAAAATTCTCACTCAGAACGAGAAAATGCAATTTCGCAACGTCTTTGACAGCACGGTGGGAGCGCCGAGGATTCCAGTTTTAGGTCGAAGTAATTTTATAGTTTTTTTTTTTTTTATACTACGACGGTGACAAACAAGCATACGGCCCGCCTGATGGTAAGCGGTCACCGTAGCCTATGGACGCCTGCAACTCCAGGGGTGTTACATGCGCGTTGCCGTTTTTGAAATGCATGCGCCGTTTCGAATTTTTACCTTTTTCGCCATTTGAAAGAAAGAAAGAAATAGAAATAACATAATACACATCATAAGTTAATACACATCACTTTAGATTTAACCTAAACATTATTTTCTCAAACACGAAATGAAAACATGAAGTTTCTTGTTTACGGCTCCCCCCATTTACTTCTTGGCCGGCGGCCGTGAATCCGCTTAGCTATTTTTGCTGCAAAGTATACCCTTTCACTCGGTCCAAAATGCGCTGCGCAAAACCATATTTTAAGAGTTAAACATTTGCGTCTGTACGAATCAGAATACAGAATGTTATTTTGAAAATCAATAGTAGAAAGTCATAAAAAGTTAATTTTAATTAGCATTAAAGTGTAGGGGCTACCTATTATTATTTAAATCAAAACAACGAACGTAAAATTGAAATGACTTGGATACGAAAGGCAAGTAAGTTAAAATAATCCTAGTTATTTTCCTAGTTTATCCTAGTTTTAAAAGTAAATATTTTTTTGTATATTTTGCCTGATGACTGTGCTGATGCAATGACTCTGTCGATACGTTCCCCTAACTCTTATCTGCTGCGACTTCAGAGTTGATTATACAGGAAGTAACAGAAATGCCAGTGATCCATTTATGGCCATAATCAGTTTGGTGAACGGAGACGGGAAAAAATGATTTTAAATTTTTAAATATAGAAAAATCTGTGAAAATTCTTAATAAAAAAATTACGGCCGCTTATGTCGCATTTCCTATACACTTGCAAAGGTAATCAAAACGTATAGGGTACTTCCCGTTGACCTAGAATCACGAAATTTGGCTAAAAGCAAGAGCTTGTAGCATCGGTACAGGAAAAAAAACAGGGCCGATTTGTCACTTTTTACAGAATCTGTCAGATCGGCCCGTAGTCCCGTCCCGTTCTAGTGTGAGTCATCCTTTACCCACTTACTTTACTGTTTTAGTTATTCTTCTACTGCTAACATCTGAGTGCTACGGTCAAAGACGATGGACAACGACGCGAAAAAGGTTTACCAGAACACTATCACCTACAGGGACAACCATAGCACTTGGCTACATACACTACAACAAGTTCGGAGTCGCACAGTGGCAGCAGGACTTCTTTAAACAACCCATAGACGAGGCCTCCCTCCTACCACCTTTAGAAACGATAGACAATTGTGACGATTGTCCAAGAATTTATATCCCTGTTTGCGCTAATAACAGGAAAACGTATACCAATCTTTGCTGGATGAACTGCTGGGGGAAGGTTGCCAGTAAGTTACTTTAACCACTTACTTTACTGCTCTAGGTATTCTTCTACTGCTAACATCTCAGTGCTACGGTCAAAGACGATGGACAACGACGCGAAGAAGGTTTACCAGAACACTATCACCTACAGGAACAACCATAGCACTTGGCTACATACACTACAACAAGTTCGGAGTCGCACAGTGGCAGCAGGACTTCTTTAAACAACCCATAGACGAGGCCTCCCTCCTACCACCTTTAGAAACGATAGACAATTGTGACGATTGTCCAAGAATTTATATCCCTGTTTGCGCTAATAACAGGAAAACGTATACCAATCTTTGCTGGATGAACTGCTGGGGGAAGGTTGCCAGTAAGTTACTTTTTACGGTTCCGTACCCATAAGGTAGGTTTTATGCTGATGATACCACCTTGTTGGCATCTTCGGAAACAGAAATGGCGCAACAATTGAACCGTTTAGAATCTGTCAGCCAAATAAGACTAAAAAAATAAGACTAAAGTTATGGTGATAGACCGTTTTGCGTGTATCCAGCGCTCTGACCTCCTACGAGAATACGAGTCCGTAGATCAGTTTCAATATCTCGGCTCCGTAATAACAAACAGAGGCAGCTGCGAAACCGAGATACGTCGACGAATTGGCATGGCCAAAACTGCGATGACCCAATTGACCAAAGTGTGGAAAAGCAGGAATATCACCCAAAAAACTAAAATCCACCTGGTGCGCACACTGGTGTTCTCAATCGCGCTTTATGGTGCAGAGACACGGACACTCAAGGCCGCTGACAGGCAAAGAGTTGATGCTTTTGAAATGTGGTGCTGGCGTCGTTTATTGAGAATCCCCATGGACCGCCCACCGTACAAACGTCTCTGTACTGAAGGAGCTGAAATTGGAGAGGACACAGCGGTTGTCGTCGATTTGCTTGCAACGTATAGTGCGGTATTTCGGTCAGGTCGCACGTATGGGTGCGGATAATTTAGAGAGACTGAGGGTGACTGGGAAGATAGAGGGTAAAAGACCTAGAGGCCGAAGTCCCCGACGTTGGTCGGATCAGATATATATATATTTTTTAAATACTACGACGGTGACAAACAAGCATACGGCCCGCCTGATGGTAAGCGGTCACCGTAGCCTATGGACGCCTGCAGCTCCAGGGGTGTTACATGCGCGTTGCCGACCCTTTATAAACTTTAACACTCCTTTTTTGAAGAACCCCATATTGTAGTCCTTTGGGAAAACAGTGGCAGGGAGCTCATTCCACAGCCGGAGCGTCCGCGGGAGGAAGTTCCTCATAAACCGCACGGTACGAGACCATTTAGGCTCCAGGGTATGCGGGTGAACACCCTGCCGACGGCGAGTGGTGCGGTGGTAGAATGCAGCCGTTGGCATCATATCAAACAATTCCTCAGAGCACAATCCATTGTACAAGCGATAGAATACACATATGGAGGCGAAGTCTCTCCTTAGACTTAAGGGTTCGATATCGCTCGTGAGTTTGGGATCGTTGACAATTCGGACAGCACGTCTTTGGATCGAGTCAAAGGGGCCCAGCTGGTATCCAGGTGCTCCCGCCCAAAGATGGCAGCAATACTCCATATGGGGCCTGACTTGAGACTTGTATAATAACAGTCTTTGCCCCGGAGAGAAGTATTGCTTAGCTCTATTGAGCACATCGAGCTTTTTGGATGCCAGCTTGGCCTTCCCTTCCAGGTAGCTACCGAATTGGAAGTCACTGGAAATGTCAACACCCAGGATCCCAATACTCTCTGACATGGTAAGGACTGTGTCTTGGAATTGTGGGACCACAGTAAATGGGGTTTCTGAACAGTTAAATTTAACTGTCAGCGCTGCCCTTCATCAAGCGACTGAGCGTAACCGATGGCGACAACTTGTTGACAAAATTAAGAGTCACGATGCTCAGCAGTGAGGGAACGACTGAGAAGAAGAGACCCATAAGGTAAAACAGGATCCTATTTCTAAGATCTGATGTCCGTCTGTCACCAGGCTGTATCACATAACCCGTGATATTCTGACAGTTGCAATTTTTACAGATGATGTTTCTGTTACCGGTATAATAACAAATACTAAAAAAAAGGATAAAATAAATATATAAACGACAAAAGTACATTAATTGTGTATTAAGGACGGTAAACAAGAAATTACGAACCAGTGTGAATTTAAGCCCGAGACGAAGACAAGGGCTCAATTTTAACACGAGTTAACGCCCATGATACATACAATGTTTCTCATCACATTTGCGAGAAAATAAATAAACTTGCTAGGCTGATAAGTAACCAATAATTATTAGCGGTAGTGTAGTAGCACAGTCCACAGCACTCCGCGGTGATCGACAGCTACGTGCGTCGTGCGCTTGGGGCGCAGGTCCTCTGGGAGACCCGGGCGGGTGGTAAAATAGTATATACAGCCCATTAAGTCGAAGTTTGCTAACATACAATATCACTATTTACGAGCAAGTGTGATGAAAACGTTGTTTTTCAGCTCTTTGTTGCTGGATATTGATAACGGCAATAGGTAGACGCTTGAAATATTCACAGAATACTTAGTTATATTACTATATAACTTATATTACTTGAAAATTAATAACTATGTTAAAATAATACAAATATTTGAGGGGGGATCTCATACAACAATAGAAGTTTGTGTTATACAAGGGATCAAAATTATATATTTCCGGCGAGGGCGTACATTCAATTCCCAATGAAGCGATGGATTCTACAATACTACAGAAAAGTGCCACTTTGATCCCTCCCAGCAGGGAAGAAAAGTGCCACTTTGATCCCTCCTAGCTTGAACCGAAAAAAACCCTTTTATGAATAGGTGGTGTCAAAAGATTTTTTGTCGTTTTTAAAGATTTAAAAACGACACCACCATTATCTAATGGTACCTACGAAACCCTTCGTGCGTGAGTTCGATTAACACTCGGGCAGTTTTTATTATACTCAAGATATCCCAATGCTGGGCCAAGGTGGTCTCTCACCCGACATTTGGTCTATACCGTCCAATATATTTGAATGATTGTGCCACTTTCAGTTGGCGGACCCTTTGGACAGTGTCTGAAATGTCCATGTCTCGCAGGCGTTGGTCTCATATACATTTACTCAATCAAGAAACTAAAATGATTGATTTTCAAAATCTGTACAGTAAGTGTAGCTTACCTAGCTATCTACCATACCTTTTTTGTTGGTTGCAGGGGTATGCGTTTACGCATCATCACCCCCGGGCTATGAAAGCCCGCTGGGGATGGGGTGGTGTGGGACTTGCTCCTCCCGTAACTCCCTCTGCTACCCAGAGGGAGGGGAGAAGAATACTCAATAACAGCCCCTGCGGCGTTACCCTCTCTGCCGTTTTGGGAAAGCACCATGGGATCAATAATATTCTACCATGTTGCTCCTCGACCTACCTTAAATCTATAATAGGTTGTTGAGGCATTGTACCTAGGATTCTGGCGGCATTTCGTCGTTGTATCGCAATGCGTACGTTGTGCGAGGAAGCCACTAACTTTTCGGTCACCAGTTACATCAACCAGACGTTTCGCGATTTATACAAAAAACTTGCGTGCGCTGGGACCCCATGGACCTAGAAACCCATATTTTCATGTAGGTACCTCTTTAAAAAAAAAAGTATTATCACTACACCGTATAAAACAAAGTCGTTTCCCACTGTCGGTCTCTATGTGTGCTTAGATCTTTAAAATTACGCAAAGGATTTTGATGCGTGCGCAAGTTTTAGTTAAAACGTTAAACTATATAAAGCTATCAAGACCGATACAAATTTAGCTTAGTCGGACTCTATAAGTACTTATAACATCCTTTTTTTCCTCAGATAAACCAGTAAAACTGCTCCACATGGGGAAATGTCTAACATTGGACGCTTATGACGACTAAAGAAAACTATCAAAATATTCAGGCTAAGCCGGGCCGGGATATCGGTCACGGTCCGGCTCGTCCCGACCCGGTGTAGCGTGAGTCATCTTTGTAATATAAAATTAAAGATAAAGGTCTATTTACAGTGCGCAAGTCCCTTGAACAACCTTCGACAATGATTGTACGCAATTTTTGTAATTCTTTTTTACCTTGTTCTGAATTCTTGCTACCTAAGTAACTATTTGTATCATTATATTTTATTTTAAATCACCCAACTTTTTTCTCATGGCTGAATTAAATTGTATTTTTCAAGATAAAGTAAAATAAATTGAAGATAAAGGGCCATTTACATTGCACAAGTCCCTTGAGCAAGCTTCGACAACAACAATTGTACGCAATGTTTGTAATTCATTTTTACCTTGTTCTGAATTCTTGCTACTTACTAACTATTTTTATCATTATATTTTATTTTAAATTTCCCAACTTTTTGCCATGGCTCAATTAAATTGTATTTTTAAAGATAAAGTAAAATAAATAAAAGATAAAGGCCCATTTATATTGTACAAGTCCCTTGAACAAGCTTCGACAATAATTGTACGCAATTTTTGTAATCACCAGAGAGTCCAACTCTGGTGCCGATGACAGACGTATGACGTCAAACTAAATACATAGTGTTGTTATCTAGATTATAGATACTAAATCAAATAACAACTTATTAGCCTCTTTAGTTTAGGTACTGATATTGAAACTTGAGTTGAGATACGTGCATACTGGCCACGTATAAAAGAATATCTGTCTTTGGCATGTTAAAAACAAGCTTGTTGGAAATGACAACCAATTTCTGTTTAACTATCTTTTATGTTTAAGTATCAAGAAATTGTTAATTTTAAAGACAACGCGGAAAGAAAATTTAAAGGTATTGGAACAAAACAAACAATCACTTAGAGACAAAGATTAACGCGTTGAAAGAGAGAATTCTGTACCAAGAGATGAAAGACCATAAAGGAAACATTGAAATAGCTGGATTGGACGGTAAGAAAAATGAAAATTTTGATTTAACCGTTAGCAAAAATAACCGAAAAAAATAATTTGCACTATGAATAAGCGTTTTAAAAAACAACACCGAAATATAGAACCATAGATTTTGTTTTATTATAATGTCGCAAGTATGCTTGTATTGTCTAGTGTGGATGGCCATAATATGTCATTTCCTATTCGTACTATGACAAGAGACGTCAATTTTATGGGCTCCACCCGGTATATTAAAATAAACATCTAAAAAAAAATCGGGTAGCATAATGGAAATGTGAATAATAACTTAATTCAATCACATACGTGACCGCAGACTCCATTATGACATAACCCCTATTAGGGTAAAAAATCGCTTTCACTCGGAAATCGAACCCGGAAGCATTTCGAGGGTCGCCCCATTAATAGTAGTCTAGTTGTCATTCAAGTAAGGCTTTCACGGAAATGCCGGATAGGCGTACTCAAGCCTTCGGGTTAAGGCGATGTTTGAGGAAAGCTAAACGGCCATGATCGTGCGCGTTGGACTGTGGAAAAAGACGGGTATTCTGTACATTTACGTGACAGAAAAAAGACCCCTATTTACACTTTCACGATTTTCACACATTTTAAATTTACTAAAACGGGCCTAATCTTGTAAAACTTTGAAATCTAACCTCTGACCGATAATCAATACCAAGTGCGGGTAGTCCGTAAAACCCGCGCGGCTAAATGTTATCAACTTCAGCCCGTTTTTCTCCGGGAGACCACGGAGGCAATGTCGCCATTGAAACATCGGAGGTACCTAATTTATTTCTTTCTTTCTTTTCTTTTCTTTTCTTTTCTTTCTAACCGGAGATAGCGAACTAAACCAGAGTAAAGCGTGTTTTATTTTGTATGGAATTTGTCAGCTTAACTCTGGGTGAGCGGCTAACCCTGGGTGGTGCAAGTGGCGCTGAATAATATAGAAATGACTTCATCTTTAAAGACACGCGTAAAATTTGAGATGTAACGACGCTGCCGCTCCCTGTCTGGCGCACTATCGTCGGTAATTAGGTATCAAAATCAATTTAAATGTCATGATGCTCTGATTAATAATGGAATATTTTAAATTTGATTTAAAATTAGTTAAAAACTGGTACGTTACTAGTTCTGTTTACATAAACCTAGCCATAAGATAGCCAACGTGTTACCAGCTAAAGTCGGTCGACAGAAAATAGGTCAAGATACACGTAACGTGCGGAACGAGATTTACGATCGGGGAACAGACGGTGTCACCGGGAACATATTTTCTGTAATTACTGTAGAGACGAGCAAAGTCTGAGTTGACACTCCTGCAGCATATATATTTCCAATTGCGGAGCACAAGCCTCCTCTTAAAGTTCTCTGCTCACTATACCGTATCATACCATGACCGTGGTAGGAACGTGTCAGGTAGGAACCTATTCTTTATATGGAAAACTATGAGACTATGCCAGCTAAGAGAGGAAGGGCTATCGCCAGCCTGGCCCGAAGCGGTTTGGACATTTCACGTACACCATGTCACGTGTCATGATGTTTTCCTTTACCGAGAAGCAACTGGTAAATATCAAATGAAATTTCGTACGTTTAGCTTTCTAAACAAGAGCCAAGTCAATGCCAAGTTTTCGGTTGGGTTTCAGTTTTATGCGTCTAGCTCGAAAACGGTAAGTCAGACGGATTAGATAACAATCCTTAATTCTATTATAATACTAATATGTCTCACGATAATTTAGAGACAGTCACCGCCATTATCACGCTATCACGTCAACAAACCAACGGTCATATTCTCATTTATACATTCAACATATTTACGGGATTTCACCCAACAATTTTGCATATTTGCATACTCACCCCACTTGAAAAACTTACCTAAAACCCGAAATAAAAAGCAAACAGCGTGGCAACCGAAATAAAGTCACCCATGTAACAGTAGTCCCGCACGCCAGGAATGCTAACCCTTTCGCCTCCTGACCCTTTTTGACCTTTCTCAGGTCCAAACATAATGACCGTTACTTCGGATTTTACGAGTTTTACCATACTGGCCGTTGTTAAAAATTGGGTATCATTTATGCACGTGGAAAGACAAATACAATGTATTTAGCCCATCCAAACTTCAGCCTTATATTGTGGGGTTATGAGTTAGAATGGCTTGGGTGTTTTTGAAAGGTGTGACACGGGCACAATTTTCATTATGGAATTTCGTATGCGGGTAGAAATTATGACTGCCACGGGACCCAGGACATCTTGCGTTGGTAAAGATAATGGCGAGTATGTGTTGATAAAGATAATGGCGAGTATGTGTTGAAACTACGCTTATCCGGTTTTTTGCTAGCTTTTGATGTTTAGAATTTTTTAAGCCTACCTTATTGTTTAAACATGATTGGTTTTTGAAAGCAATCATATTTTTTTACACAGTGATTTTGCGGCATATAAAAGTTCTTACTTATATTGTAGTATTAACAAAAAGTTGTAGATTGTTAACCCATGAGTGAAACTTATTTTTTAGATACGTATTCCACGTTGAAGTAAAAATTCCTCCTCACTTTATTAAAACCCGAAACTTTGTATGAACTTTGTTTGAATGTATGACACGTCTAGTCTCACCCGAAACAAGGTACTTCGTAAATAATATATTATTTGATTGTATGTTGTTAACGCCTCGTCTTTATTCGGGCATCATCGGGATCCGTCGCCGACGCAATGCATGGTGCGGGGCGCGGGGAAGAGGGGGCGGCGCAGCCGCCATTCGCAAACCAACCATACCACGGGCGAGTCATGCCCGCCGGCTCTAAAATAGTGATCTAAACACCTGTGTATCACCTTAGTATAATTATACGTGCATGTACTGGACTACGAGTGTTTTAACTCACCTCATCCACGACCCCAAGATCTCATCGAGTACACCCCTACTGCGTGTACATGTGGCGACCGTGACAAATATTTAAATCATATGGTCATAAGGCGACCGTTGGTTTTGGCAACCACAATGGCGATCGTCGAGAAATAACGGACAACGCAAGAACAAAGAAATTGGAGTTGCTGTCGTGGCGCTTTGGATTGTATAACACTACAAGTTTGCATCGAGAGTCTATGCCGATTTAAAGTAAGCCCGTTCCTTTGTTCCCTAATCCTTATTGTTATTAAACTTCTATTTGCTATAATTAGTGTTGGTCTGTTTGCAAACGTCGGGTTATGTATCTAGCTTAATGCGTACTAGCCAATTTGCACAGTTGTTTAAGCACTAAGTTTCGCTTGGTTTCCGTATAAATCAATGCATTTTACGCAAAAGAAGTTGTTTACTACTGGTAATTAGCTCAATAATGCTTGCCGGCCTATTTTGCACCGTTATTTCAATCTTTTCGCGTCGTCATAATTGATTTCAATATAAATCAATAAATTGCACTCATTTTATATTTTACGCATGATAAATAAGCTAAATAGTGTGTTTTAAAATTCGACAAATAAAGTTAATGTTTGCAGGTGCATATAATTGTACCGTTATAAAAACCGTTACTTGTTCTATGCCACGCTTGCTACTTCTATGCAATTATTTCGTTTCATCTTCCTTTTTTAAGCTAAAGATTTTTAAATTAGATTTGCAATACCTATTGAAGGTACGTTTTAGGCATTTAGACTTACTATATAATAGTGCGTTTATAGTTAAAGGAATTTGTGGTACGTTCCAGTATAACCATCGCTGTGCGCTGCTGCGCTTACTGTTGCTACGCGGTTTCCGGGCCATTCGCGAGTACCTACGTACGTGTGCTGCTTCGGACGGGTTCGCCTGGCGCGGCCGGTGCTGTTGGCGGGCTCGGCGGCAGCGGCGCTGGACTCGACGGCTGGATCGTGTTACCGGTTTGATTGCACCATTTATTTGCCTGGCTCATTGTTTATTTCGTGATTCGAAATGGGGGAGGATGACCTTACTATTCCCGATTTAATTAAAAAACTAAATAGAAGGCGCGGTGGAATTAAAAGTCAATTGACCGTGTTTAAAGACTTTGTTAAAAATGTACAGGGGGCTGAGCTCACGCCTTTATTGATAAAAGAGCTCAGTTTGCGTTTAGATGGACTTCGTAAATTAATGGTTGATTATGATACCGTGCAAGTTCAACTCGAAGATATTTCTCCTAGCTTAGGTGAACAAATTACGGAGCGTACACAAACCGAAAGTTTTTTCTATTCGCAAATTGCGTTGGCTCAACATATTATTGATACGTTTTCGGCCAAAAACAGCGTGGACAGTGCCTCATCTAAAGCCAGTTCTTGTCATGAAAATCATAGTTCAATTCGTCTACCAGTGATAAATTTGCCTACATTCGATGGAAATTATACACGTTGGTTAGAATTCAAAGATTTATTTGAGTCATTGATAAATAATAACGAATCTATTGCACCGATAAATAAATTCCACTATTTAAGGAATTCGCTGCAAGGTAGTGCTAGTTTAGCAATAAGGTCAATTGATTTTTCTGCCAGCGGTTACGAGCTTGCGTGGAGGACATTGTGTGAAAGATATGATAATAAAAATATATTAATAAATAATCATTTGAACGCGATCGTGAATGTTAATCCGATACAAAAGGAGTCGTTTAAGGCTCTAAGGTATTTAATAGATACCGTTTCTAAAAATTTGAGTTCTTTGGATACTTTAGGTATTTCAACTCAAGGTTGGGACCCGTTAGTGATTTTTTTGGTCTCGGCGAAGTTAGATCCCAAAACAAATGGAAAGTGGGAAGAGTATAAAGGTAGTTTTTCTCGCCTACCCTCAATTGAATTGAATAAAAAATCTTGTGAAATACCTACTTTGGAGCATTTCAAGGACTTTTTACGTAACCGGGCGAATGTATTAGAGACAATGTATTGCAGTCGGCCCAATGAAAGTAAACCTGTTCATAAGGAAAATAAAAATAATAAGTCTTTTGTAGCTTCTGGTGAGGGACCTCGCGTTAAGTCGTGTCTGATGTGCGGACAGAGTCATCATGTTTATCAGTGCGCCAAGTTCAAATCAATGAGTCTCGAAGACAGGCTTGTTGAAGTTTCAAAACATAAACTTTGTAATAATTGTCTTCGCTCGGGACATGATGGTTCTCAATGCACTTTAAAGGGTTCTTGTCGTAGTTGCAAGAAGAAACACAATTCGCTTTTGCATTGCGACCTCGTCAGTAGTGAAAATGTCACAACTTCCAAAAATTTTGAAAATGTTAATTCTTCGGTTAATATGTCAACCGGCAAATCGGGTCAGGTTATGTTGTGTACGGCTCAAGTTGAAGTTTATTGTCCGAAGACTAATCTTTTTTACCCTGCTCGCGCATTTTTGGATAATGGTAGTCAATCATGTTACCTCACGGAAAATTTTAAGGAAAAGTTCGGACTACCCACCGAAAAAATAAAACCATTTAATGTTAAGGGGATCAATAACATGCAAACTGAGATATTAGAACATATCCAGCTAAAAGTTAAGTCTCGCGTTAATTCGTACGTATTAGAGGCCGATTTCTGGGTTCTTCCAGAAATCACAGGTGATTTGCCCAATGTGGCAATTGATGTCAAAAAATTGAATTTGCCTCAACATGTGGAGTTGGCTGATCCTCTATTCTATAAACCAGCACAGGTTGACATCTTGTTATCTGGGGACATATTTTTTGATATTCTTATAACAGGATCAGATCAGATAGAATTAGGACAAGGAAAGCCTATTCTAGTAAATACCAAGCTGGGTTGGATAGTAGGGGGTCGCACTGGGGAAAGTTACTACCAGTATAATCATTATTGTAATTTCGCCACTACAAGGCTCGAGACGTCACTACAAGATGTCGATAAATCATTAAAGCGATTTTGGGAGGTGGAAGATTTGCCTTCCGATTGTAAGTCTTTTTCCGCAGACGAAGAGTTCTGTGAATCTCATTTCGTAGAAAATACAAGTCGTTTACCTGATGGTCGATTCTCTGTACTGATGCCATTCAAAGAAAAACCCGACGAGTCTCTCGGTAACTCATATCCTATAGCTATGAGGCGTTTTCTTAATTTAGAAAAAAAGTTAGATAAAAACCCCAATGTTAAGGATCAGTATCGTCAGTTTCTGCATGAGTATGCTAATTTAGGGCACATGTCGGAGATTGAGCGGCCAAGTATAGGGGTTTATTTGCCTCATCATTGTGTTATTCGTGATCAAAAAGAGACTACGAAGCTTAGGGTCGTTTTCGACGCCTCAGCTCGCACGAGCACAGGCAAGTCCCTGAATGATATTCAAGCAGTGGGTCCAGTAGTACAAAGTGACCTACTTTCAATACTTTTACGATTCCGTACTAATAAATTTGTTCTGACAGCGGACATCGAGAAGATGTACAGACAGGTCGCCCTTAGCGAACAACAGCGCCATCTTCAACTTGTTTTGTGGAGAGACCAGGCTGATCAGCCTGTCAAAATATTTCAACTCAACACAGTTACCTACGGAATGGCTTCGGCGCCTTTCATCAGTACAAGGTGTCTCAAGCAACTAGCTCTCGAATGTCAAGATGATGTCACTTCTAATGTCATTGAGAATGATTTTTACATTGATGACCTCAACACAGGGTCATCAACAGTCGAAGAATTGAAATATATTTATGAAAATGTTGTAAAAGTTCTAAATTCTGCATGCTTTCCTTTGCGTAAGTTTCGCACGAATTGTCCTGAAATTCTGGAAAAACAGCCAGGGTCTATTAATTGCCTTGATTTTAATAACGACGCTAGTGTTTTAGGCCTAAAATGGTCACCCCAAGCGGATACGTTGCAGTTTCCGATAGATATTGAACCTCCAAATAAAATAACAAAACGAACCATTATATCTACAACCTGTAAACTGTTTGATCCATTGGGGCTTCTATGTTGCTGTATTGTAAAAGCTAAGATTCTTCTCCAAAATTTATGGACGGCCAAATTAGATTGGGACACCCCAGTTCCTTCAAATTTTGAAAAGAGATGGTTGAAGTTCGTCAATAATTTAGATTACTTGGCGAACATTAATTTAAATAGATATGTTCTCTCCGATTTACCTAAAGGTGATTACACAGAGATGCATTGTTTTGTTGATGCATCTCAAGAGGCTTATGGAGCATGTGTTTATTTGCGGTCAGTCGATAGTCATGAGCATATCACAGTCCGATTGCTTTGTGCAAAAGCGAGAGTGGCGCCAATAAAGGCTTTAACCATTCCAAGGCTAGAACTTTGCGCTAGTTTATTGGGAGCCCAATTGTGCACTAAAGTAGCTAAGGCCATAAAAACAAAAATTGTCAAACATATCATATGGACCGACAGTACGGTCGTTCTTGGTTGGCTTAAGTCGCAGTCCAAAACTCTGCAAACTTTTGTGCGCAATCGAGTTAACAAGATTAACGAGTTAACCCAAGGTTACGAATGGAAACACGTACCGACGGATTTAAATCCGGCAGATTTAGCATCGCGGGGCGTAGAGCCGCAACATCTGCCGTCATTGTCTTTCTGGTGGGAAGGTCCTTCCTTTCTAAAGAAGGATCCTGAAGAGTGGCCCTTGCAAACTTATAAGCCTTCAGATTTACCTGAAGTCAAGGCTCTTGTAACAACTAAAAATGAAGCTTTAAGCTCTAGTGATCCCGTCGTATCGTTCGATCGATACTCTAGTTACATACGTTTAAAAAGAATTTACGCTTACGTTTTCCGGTTTATATATAACTGTAGGGAACGAAATAATAAACTAAAGGGACCTTTAAACGTTCAGGAGCTTCGAGACTCATTGGCCTTTTTAGTAAAAAAATGTCAATCGCAGTCCTTTCAGGAGGATATTAAAAATTTAAACCAGGGTAGACCACTTCATCACCGAAGCAGACTTCTATCTCTCAATCCCTTTTTAGATACCAGTGGTATACTGCGAGTAGGAGGGAGAATAAGTAGCTCTGACTATAATTACAATAAAAAACACCCAATGTTGTTAGATGCTAAGCATCACTTTACAAAACTCCTAATGAGGTACGAGCACTTACGTCTATATCACGCAGGTGCTCAGCTAATGTTATCGTCTCTTCGCGAAGAGTTCTGGCCAGTAGGTGGGAGAAATTTAGCTCGAAGTATTTCCAAGAAATGTGTAGACTGTATTAGGTTCCGAGGAAAAACAGTTCAGCCTATAATGGGCATTTTACCGAGCGTTAGAGTAGGATTAAGTTCTGCTTTCCATTCTACTGGTATCGACTTCGCCGGTCCTTTTATGATAGCCAATAAGAAGGGACGTGGTAGCCGTAATATTAAGGCCTACCTGTGTGTGTTTGTTTGTCTCGCCACAAAGGCTATCCACCTAGAAGTAGTAAGCGATTTGTCCACGGAAGCTTTTATACTGTGTCTGCGCAGGTTTGTATCACGCCGTGGCAAGCCCGAAGTAATTTACTGCGATAACGGAAAAAACTTTGTGGGAGCGCACAATGAGCTAGGTAGGGTCCTACGGTCCAGCCGTCATCCAGTTTCGGATTACGCGGCTAACGAAATGATTAATTTTAAATTTATTCCTGCGTATGCGCCTAATTTCGGTGGCATATGGGAGGCTGGCGTCCGAGCAGCCAAATTTCATTTGAAACGCATTGCTGGTAACGCAAACCTGACGTTTGAGGAATTGACTACACTTTTTGTGCAAATAGAGGCTATTTTAAACAGCCGTCCAATTACTCATCTTTCATCAGACCCTAACGACCTGTGTCCCCTTACCCCTGGGCATTTTTTGATTACTCGGCCGCTGACAGCATCTGTACCTTCGCTACCCGTCACTGGCAATCCAGCTACCAGATACAAGCGCATCGAGCTACTCCGGCAGCAGTTTTGGGACAGGTGGCGTCGCGAGTTTATGGCGGAGCTACAGCAGCGCGTCAAATGGAAAACCGATCAAAAAGGAGTTCAAATCGGGGATCTGGTTCTACTTAAGGAAGAAAACTTGATGCCCTTACAATGGCGCATGGGGCGTGTCATGCGTCTTTACAGCGGTCCTGACGGCGTATGTCGTGTCGCCGACATTTTGACTAAAAAGGGTCCAATCAAGAGGGCCGTAAACCGAATGTGTATTCTACCTACCGATGCTGAAGCCGATGACGAGGGCAAGAAATTAACGGATGATCAGACCGACACCGAATAATTCGTCTCCAGCAGTTGTTGTTTTGAAAGCAGTTATGGCTTTCAACGCCGCGGAGGATGTTAACGCCTCGTCTTTATTCGGGCATCATCGGGATCCGTCGCCGACGCAATGCATGGTGCGGGGCGCGGGGAAGAGGGGGCGGCGCAGCCGCCATTCGCAAACCAACCATACCACGGGCGAGTCATGCCCGCCGGCTCTAAAATAGTGATCTAAACACCTGTGTATCACCTTAGTATAATTATACGTGCATGTACTGGACTACGAGTGTTTTAACTCACCTCATCCACGACCCCAAGATCTCATCGAGTACACCCCTACTGCGTGTACAATGTGTTTGAGAAATCATAAATAATGTAATATTTGATTGTGTGTGTTTGAGAAAAAAATGTTTTTTCCACCTAGTCAAAATAATAGATATTCCTTCAAAGTTTTTTAATTTTATTCCTACCAAAAAAGTTCAAATCTTCTCCTAGTGTCACAGCTTGGACACTAAACTCCTAATCAGTCTTTGAGCGACTATGTGTTGACACCCTAATTAATCTTATACAACAGAATCAGGAACATTCACGTAAATTTAGCTCTTACTTGGAACAGCATAAAGCTCTAATTTGTTTGATGAGTTGATCTCGAAGTTTTAACGAGTTAGTACAGTAGTTTGTATTTGTTAATAATGTTTGCTACTGATCAATTTATGTCTCAAATACGTGAAATAAAATAGGTTACGTAATGACTTACTATGGTACAATCTGACTGGGAATTTGCCGTATTTAATATTTAGGTAAACTACATTTATGTCTGGTACCCGTTTTGGGCTATAGTTTTATTCCAATCTCGTGTATGAGATGATGTCTGTGATAGCGTTGCGCTATAATTATTATCACTAGAACACTTTTAGTCGCTACGGGGTCCAGTGAATCCAGTAATTCGTGTAGCTACAAAATTAAAACTATGGAAGTAAGTCGGATATACGCATATATATTTCTTACTTAAATGAGAAGATAAGACAATTACAGTATATACGAGTATGAATAGTTTATAACTGACGAAACAACACGACATTTTTAAAAATAAAAAAATGCTTTATTTTATAGGTGTCTTTTTTATATTTTTAGAGGTAATAATATGATATTAACTCTCATAGCTCCTTGTACCATGTTTTTTAACTGTCTTCTTAAACAACTATAACAAAATAAAATCTGTATATTCATTCCGAATCTTACCTGCTACAAAATTTAATAAAACGATTTTACTTTTATTTTCAGACAACTTTTCGTACTTCATTTGTTTGTTTTAAAAGTCTGTTACCTTTTTTTGAAAAATCCCTGTGAGCAAGTATCTTTTATGCTAGAAAATATGAAAAAAAAAACCGTTTTAATTATTGTGAAATACAAGTCAAGAATTTAGTTGCTACTGGCTCCAGTGGAACCAGAATTTAGAAATTTTCGCTTGCATAAATAGTCGCTACCAGGTCTACTAGACCCATATGCTCTTCAGACGTCCTTCGTTTTTAAAGATAACGCCCTGGCGCACAGGTACCCAAGCGAATCGATGCAATGAACTTTTAACGTAAAGATACTGAAAATGTCAACGTCGTGCATTACCTATCGAATAAATTAAAGTTCCAAATGTAGGCCAGTGGGTCCAGCAGACCCGGTAGCGACTGTTCTAGTGATATAAATTAGCTACTGCTTAAAGAATGACTGAGTAAATGAAGTGAGTCATTCTTAATGCAGTGGTAGTAACGAAACTTTCATATTTACGTGTACATCAAAAACTCTAACATAATATGACCGAATAAAAAAAAACTTATATGAACCTGTACCTACTTTACGCTTATTTATTTCCTTTCTGTTTCACCCTTTTTATATCTAAAAACTTCCTCATTTATAAAGGTTAGCTAAAGAAAAGAGCTTCTTTTTTAGAGCACGTCGGGGTACATGATTTGTCTATCTTTTATTATGATTTTTATTTTTATAATTGGTATATATTTTTATGACAAGTAAAACCACAGAGAGCATACCCAATCAAACAAATGTATTGATGTAACACCACAAAGCTGTAAACTACCAGGAAGTTATATTCTCCACCACAAACTCCCCAGGTGTCACCTTCTCCAGTGCTTTTGGCGGATCCTTCCATATCTTCGGCAACACAATACTCAGATTCTCTCCCATGTTCCTTCTATACTTAATACAAGGCCCCAACCGCCTTAAGGTCTTCTGAGCGCAAATAAGGACGCAATGATTAGGGTAGGTTACACTCTCGTTGCTACAAACAGGCCAGTACACTCGGGGACAGTAGCAATCGAACATAGTGTCCAGGTCCTCGAATTCCCCGGTCTTCCATTCATATGGGTACAAAAGTTTATATTCTGCCATCATTTTATGGGGTACTGCTGGCTGGCTTGGGTAGATTAAAAATCCGAAGAGTACTGAAAAAATAAAGTTGTATGCTATTTGACAGACTCAAAAAAAATGCAAATAAGGATACAGTAATCAAATGGCAACGCTTTCATTTTTATATATTAGAGAATGCAATCGGTTAGTGTGTGCGGCTAGAATCTGCTTATAGTAAATTTAATAGAACTAACTATACCATTGTGTTCCCCTGAATGAACTTAGCTATATCCCGAAATGAAAGCAATTTAAAAAAGCACAGTGTATATAATGTGTTGTGTAAAAAATATAAAATTCGAAAATAATACCAAGCGTTATCATCCACTTTGAAGACCGCATTGTTACTTCGATGAAATTACAAAAATACAATTTTTATCCTGGTCTCGTTATTTAGAACCTGTAAAAAGTAATTTTATTCAACATAATCCAAGATTATTCGGTAAGTTAAATGGTTTGGCGCTCAAAATCTTTTTCTGTTGATGTAAAATAATCTGAGCGTTTGTTTCAAAACCATAAAGTACTAATTTAGGAAATGAAGAATGAGTACCTTAATAAATCTTTTTAAAACTTTTTTAATGGTAACATAAAGTTAAATTGCAATTCAGCAAAATGTAATTAGCTAGGTAATTATACGAGTGATTTGCAATTAAACTTCCACATAATTATGATAGAAAATAAACTTTAAGTTGATTCTACGTGATACGCGGTTCCTGTACTCATGTAAAAAAAACTATTTATTGAAATGAAACACTTAATTTTACTACACACTGACATTTCATTCTAACATTCGCGGACCTTAATTTATTATTTTTATCATAAAGTGGGTCATTGTTAATCCATAAAGCGGCATGAAAAAATGATACGTTTCAGCCCTAGGAAGCTTAACTTTGCAAGTATATATTTTCTTAAATTGTACTAATTGCAATTAAAAATTGGATAAAAAAGGTGCATCTAATGAATTTCATTCTGATATTTCCTGAATCCATAATATACCACTTTAAATCATAATTTGGAAGTAAACGTTTCTTTGAGTTTACAATGTTAATAATGTAATGTTTATATAGGTTAGTCGCGGATGGTCTAGCATGAACAATGACTAGTGTATAATATGTTGCCTATGTTTATTTTAGTCCATTTCGCAAACAGTGTAAGACCCAAAATGTCTACATTTTTATGTAGGTATCTTTATGAGCGAAGTCGACAGAGCTCCGCTTCCGCAGGCCACCTATTCTGTGCGGTTTGGCTTTTGGCAATTTAAAGATTGCTAACAAACCTAACCTACCTAGTGATATAGAAAATTTCATAACTGACTTGTGCTTTGACTTTAATCAGCCAGAATGGCAACATCTGTCAATTTCTATTAAAAAAAGCTTGCCTATTTTTGCGGGACATTTAACCAGCTAAGCCCATCACTTGAACAATGTAGTAAACAGGTTTTCAAAAAAAGATTTAAAAAGGCTCTATTAGATAATATAGATACTAGTACTAATTAGATAAATAAATGTTACTTTTACATATATGTAGGTATGTACGTACGGTGCCTCTCACATCTCACGGCGACTTACTCCCAACTCCCAAGTGAACAGCATAATATTATAAAAATATGGGTAAATGGCCGTTGTGGGATGAGGCAGCTAGCTAGGATTCAAGTTATATGAGCGCACTATTCGCCAACAAACTGCACTCAGATTGGCGATATATTTTGTATACCTACCACTTAAGTCTTAAAATATAGTCTATTTCATTAATTTAATTTATTACTTTAACACTAGTTCTTAAGTACGAGTATGTTACTAACTAAATATGGATCTTGGTCTGAAATAAAGATATTTTATTTATTTATTTATTTAAGTTTCTTTTGAAATAAATAAAATAAAATAAATAAATAAATGTAGAGCTATTCGTACGTAGCGTACAAATAGCTATGTCAAAACGTCAGTCCATATAATGGATATGTTACTATGTCATACCCATTTGACAGAAGGTTAGGCCAGTCAATTGCTACTCCATCTGGATTAAAACTCAAAGGTAGAACCATTCGCGATGTAGGCTAAAACTGACGTGGACGTCGTCCTTTTATGCACCTTCTTATTTCTAGTTCCAGTCATTGTGAGACAGGTGTTAGATTACATTTTTCTCAAGTTGGTCTGTTTTATCCCGGTTACGGCATTTAGGGAGAGGAGAGAGGATTCCGAAGAGACAAGGTATACGAAACAGAGCCCATGGCACTCCTATGCATTGCAGGCGAGTCGTTCAAACTACAACTTAATCCTTGTCGGTACAGGTAACCATAGTTTAGCACGAGTCCAAAGGTCATTTCGATCGCATACCAAGCACCGGTGAATTGAAGACATCGACCACAGATCTTACGTACTAGATGAACTAAATAGAAATCGTTTGGTAAGTTCATACAAATTTAGTAGTCACTAAAACCAAGGTAATTTTAGATGGATCAACATTAACGAAAAGTACTGTAAATTACAAATAACTAAGTTATAAATTAAACTTGATTTGCGCCCGCGACTTCCTCCGCGTATAATATATGGTCCCGCACGAGTACATAGTTTTCTGCCCTATTATATATTTTTAAGATGTGAATACCGTGTACAAATATAATTAACAACGCACATAATTATTAAATATAAAATAAAACTTATTACATTTTGCATTAAGAGATAACGGGTGTGCCGCATAAAAAATGAGAACGGCCCGGTCCTACTAAAAATTATGAATCAAAACATTTATTATAATTTAATTATATAAACATGAGAAAGAGAGGTATGCATGTGGGCACAGCGGATGCATATCGTTTAGTGTGGTAGGCCACAGCACAACGAATGTCGCCTCGCTCAAATCTGGAGCAGAGCCCATTTGGGGAAGTACCTCCACCTTACAGAAAACCGCAGTTTAATAACACTAGACCTTACCTACAGTGTTGTGTTTCTGTTGGTGAGTAAGGTCGCCAGAGCTCCAAAAGGATTCACTGTGTTGACAGCTGGGGACCCACGGAGCAAAGCTTGCCCCTAGCTGTCAACACCTCCTTTTTTTAAAGGGTTGGCAATACGCATATAACACCCCTGGAGTTGCAGGCGTCCATAGGCTATGGTGACCGCTTACCATCAGGCGGGCCGTATGATTGTTTGTCACCGTCTGAGTATTTATTTTTTGCTTTACAATGCTATATTATTTTTACTGTTGGATTGTCCTCTATCTAGTGATGAGTACTCCTCGATATACCTTACCGCAACGCGCCTCGAGGGTGCTCGAGAGCCCGCCGTGCACTGAATTATGAACAGCGAACTTCAGTCACTAGGAGTCACAAAATGGTGCAGAAGGTGAAATTGGGGATACGACTTTACCTACTATATTATTTTCCAATAAGTAGTAATATAAATATGCACAAAATAGTTAGTTAGTTCGATATATTTTGTTGCTTGAACGTTGCGACAGCGCCGATAGTCTGAGACTGAAATTGTGCGTTTTAGACAAGTTACAAAGTAGAAAAATCTTAATTTCTTATCTACTTGTCTTCCCGTAGGGTCCACGTTTCTGCTTCGTACAGAAATATGGGATACCTATTCAAAATTGTTGTGGCGCTGTATATGTTGCGATTCCTCTATATTTTCTTCAACCTTCCATTGTAGACCTAGAAATTGCCATACCCCTCTTCACTTCGTCGATACATCCACCGTATAAGTACCTATACGTAGTACTTAAACTTATATGTCATCGATACTTAGTTAAAGAGGACCCACTAGTTAATATAGGTAGTTACACCGGGTTACTCACGTCAATAATGTCAAAAATAGTTTGACATGTTTCGGAACGGTCCGCATCCCATAATCATGAGTGAGATGCGCTCGCGGCGATTGCTCTGCGCACACTGTGCGCGACAGCGCGCTGCGTCCGGCGACTGGCCGGAGCCGGGGGTGCGGTCGGCGCGGGAGTCACTATAGTTACTATCATATATAAATATATATGATAAAAAAGAAGAAATAAAAGTCTCGGATTACTTAGTAAGTACTGTTTATTATGTTTCGTCGTCGTAAAACCAATGTTACCTAGTATCTACTTATTTGGAATCAAGAAGTTCATAAAACAATGCAACAACGCGATTGAATTTTCACTTTGACATAGTCATCGACAACATCGATAAACATTGATATCGAGATGGTCGATAAAAAAAAGCCAGTGTAACAAGATAACGGCTTCAAATATTAGTCATAAAATATAACAAACTTAGCCTGAACACTTAGTTTGATTTTACTATTTTAAAGGCAATATATTTTAACAAGTAATTTTTTTTATGATGCCGAAATAAAGTAATTTGACACTAATACTATACAAGTTATCTAAGGAAAACTATAACTGACCATACTATTTTGTTACCACAAGTAAATAAAATATTGTTGCTGGTTATCTAAATAAATAAATTTAATTAATTAGAACCCCTAATAATAAAAGTAGCCCTGAAAAACTCCAACCCATATAAACAATGTTCAAACCACCATCTTTATTATCAAACTAAACTTTCTCCTCCCTCAATCAAAACAAATGAAAACCTAATGTTTTTAATGGAAACCTTTCGTCATCGAAATGGCGTTCTCTTCTCAAGTTCCGTAAAAAATCATCCAAGTATTGGTGGAAATTGACACGCTGCGCCATTGCCGAGTCCGTCATAAAGTTCTAACATTAATCTCCCGAGTCAATTCAGATTTATCTTTGTTTTAGCAACTTTCTAAATTCTCCCGCTCGGGTTGTTCCTATTTCTAGCGTTTTGATTGGATTAATGTTTAGAAAGTTTTATGTTCTCAAAAAATCTTAATTACCTACTAGCTAGTAACGACCTAAAATAAAGAATGTAACAAAAATGCTAATGATCCGATTAAGGGTGTTATTATTATCGTATTCTGATTAGGAGAAATAGAAACAAAAAGTTTTTGGCACATTTTTTTGTATAGAGGAATGGCCCACTGATACGACGTGCCCTATACAATTGTTTTTGTGCATATTTTTTTTCTATTATTGCCTATTCAGACCATGATTCTGATTACGCCCTCAAACCCAGTAGTAGTGTTGTTACACCTTATTATATGTAACCAAATTCTAAAACAAGTAGGCTATATCAAGGTTGCATCAAGCGTGAAACTTTCTGTTGTGAGCGGCAGAATTCTGGTCGCATTATTTTTGCTGCATGCGATTTTATACAAAGCACCTGTTTCTGCAGAAAACTCATTTTGCATCCGTGTGAAACAAAAGCGCGTTTTCTATGAGGCAAAATGCTGTAATAATTGCCGATCGAAATTCCACAACTCACAATAGCAAACTTTACCTACGACCGTCTGGCTTTACAAAACTTTGTAAAGAGGTATAAAAATACATTTTCAAAAGAAACGGTTGAAAGCGGACTAATCTTACACAAGATAAGGTGTAGAATTTCGATCGTTCGGAATAAATTAGGGCGAAGTTTCAATTCGGCTCCGAGTTGAGACTGCGTTCACGGTACGGCGGGTTTCTACTTCGTCAGGCTATTCATTATTACCGTGCCCGACGGGTAGTGGGGAGTCAGTGTTATTAAATGTTAAGTTTTGTCAAACAAAGCAGCATGATCATGATATTTTAACATATTAAATGCTAGAAACCCAACAGGCGGGCTCCCTGTTTGTAGTCGCTTTCCTCTACAGAGCGGGAAACCGCTGGGGATCGCGTAGCACTTACTGACAGTCAATGTGTTAAGGACCAAGGGAGTCAGTTTTGTCAAAAAAACTGGCCAATAACTACTAAATAAATAACTGGTAAATAAATATCAAGTTGATATTAACGTCAGCAGTCTTTAATATTATTTTAGTAAATAAAAATCATGGATTGATCGTTGTAATGAAATGAAATGATTTATTTTTAAACGAACGAAAAAGAAATAAAGCTTCTCTAATCGTATCAGGTCAGTGGACCCGATAAAATTTAACACATTATACCGGCATGTATAATAAGTCATAGCCAATACGAAGACACATAATATCTTTACAAATCCGCATTCCTGGAATTCCTTGTACCGAAAAGGAACCCAATTTTGTAATTTGTATATATATATATATATATTTTTTTTTTTATGGGGAGGAAAAATCCGTTATGGATACTTCTGCACCGCAGGGACAGTGAAGAAGTTATGTCGGAGTCTCACCGACTAAAAAACCCCCCTTTTTCCTCTTCGACGCAATTAGGGTGGCTCTGGGATCTCGATAGAACTCGCCAGTGCCACCCTTGCGTCACGCCGCTGAGGGTTCCCCCTTGTTTTAGGACGATGGCAGTCCCTAGCTGCCATCGTCTACGACCCCGAGGACTCCTTTTAGTCGCCTCTTACGACAGGCAGGAGATACCGTAGCCGTATTCTAATGCCCGGGCTACAGGGCACGTAATTTGTATATAGACATTACCGGTCCTTTTGTTTTAGTTCAGTCACATATCGTAATTTTTCTCGATATTTTTATTCTCTCAATCTACTTGGACAACTCGTAGAGTCGTCTTTGTACGTATACTAGGACTAGGACGATAACTCGAATATCGTTCGTCGGATCGCCACCTTAAAATTTGGTAAGTAGTTAGATGAAATAAATTGAAGTTTTCAAATCAGTCAAGGGGTTGCCAGGTTCACGTTCGGGGCAAAAAATTAGTTTACATATTTTCAATAAGGGTAATAAACTGACTGTAGATGGGCTCCAATACTAATTCAGTATCATAGGTGCCTATGTATAGTGACCGCGAGTTGTCTCACATGTTCCATCTAGTAATTGAAATGGCCGTGTTAACCATAAGTCCCAATACATCGATTCGTGACATGACACATGTCCGTTGAGTAATACAGATATAAATCCAACTGGATTACCGTTGGTAACATTAGGGACAAGTAATCCGAATTAGAGACAACATAGACAAGCATCAGGGATGTTGTCAGATGATTAAGGTCTTGACGAGTTAAGTATGTGTCGATTCAAGTTAATTCCCCACTGGGAATGAAAAAATACAAATTAAGAATATTTTTAATGTAATAATTATTAGAACCGTGGAGGAGAGTAAAGGAGGACTCACATTAGGACGGAACGGAACGGCATGGGACTAGACGGGACGGAGCGAGACGGGACGATCTGTCAAATTCTATAGAAATAATCACGTCAGCTCAGAGCGGTCGGACGTCAAGTGACGTTTTTATAGAAACTGACAGATCGTCCCGTCCCGTTCTACTGCGGCCTTTGCCGCCAGGAAGGCCAGGAGTCATCCATATGACTCACACTAGAACGGAACGGGACGGGGCGGGACGAAATGTCAAGCCCTCGGACGTCAGTGACGTTTCCTATAGAAACTGGCCGATCGGCCCGGCACGGTCAGGTCGCGGGCCGTTTGAGTCTGAGTCATCCTTGAATCAACAGTTTATCAACATTTAATGACAATTTTCGACCATTTTAAATAGTTATCCACATTTGTCAGCATTTACCGCCTTGTCATCCGTGCAACTTGTATGTTTATCAACCTTATAGCATTATCAAATGCCGTTGATAACCATCTTAGGCCTGCAGAACGTATCTGCAAAAAAATTATTTTATGTTTGGATGAGAACAACTTTGATTCTCTAATAAGCCACCCATGGTCAGACAAAATTGACTTTTATAAAATATAAAATTGGTTTTCATAAGTACCTATTCAAATGTAACGAAACACAAACAAGTAAGGAACGGACGGAAACAATTCGTGCCTAAGCCCCCTGGGAAATCTGAGCTGTTTGAAAACTTAAATTACGAGGAAAATATTGAAAAGTAATCTTACGTTGAATTGTGATGTTTTTTAAAGAATGGCGAGTTGTTGTGCACGAAATTACCTACGCATTTATTTTTACTTAAATTTCCTGTTTTTGTCTGAACAATTAAATTGAAAATGATGAAATAGGAAGGGAGCCAAGGCTGTTTGTTGATATAAAAAGTTCAAAGAGGTGCCAGGTTTAAGTCGTAGATTAAGTGTGACAAGGGCCTTTTTACACAGCGTAGTATAACATCCTGAAGATAATTTTAGATAATCTAACTGACGGACTAAATAGAATAATAGTTTTTAACCAAGTTGTCATCGTTATTACAATACAATACAGAAACATAATTATTAATTTCACCTCAAACTGCATAACAGAAAAGAAAACCGTAAAGGTAACACGTAAAAAAGAGGTAAACATAGGCGGTCTAATTGCTAACCGGCGATCTCTTCCCTAGAACCATTTGGGTAGAGGAGACAAGAAATTAAATATTTAAGGCAGGTAGAGCAAAAGCTGTACAAGTATGCTAAAGAACGAATGTACAGAAAAAACAAATAAACATGAAATAAAAAAAACATAAAGAAATACATATCTAAATAAAAATACATACTTATTGAAATACATACTACTTAATTGATACAAAGAATGGAGCGTGAATGAATACATTCTTCTTCTAAAGGAAACGCAATATCCATTGAGTGTAATATCCTTGTATAGTACCGTACGATCTGACGAAAATAAGACTATTGATTGTATACAGGATTGTACAAAACCATTCAACTTGAGCCCAAAAGTAAATTGCTGAAACTTTCTCAAACAATTGAGGAACAAATTGAACAATAATTACTTCATAATTTGAGACGAAAGGTGTGAAATAAGTAACAGAGTTCACAAAGTTCATCAAACTCCCTTTTGTACTTAAAAGTTTGTACTTTAGGCCCTTCCTAAGAT
This sequence comes from Lathronympha strigana, assembly GCA_949128165.1. NCBI lineage: Eukaryota > Metazoa > Arthropoda > Insecta > Lepidoptera > Tortricidae > Lathronympha > Lathronympha strigana. The sequence goes on from OX421903.1 coordinate 3,739,690, forward strand.
TTATATACCTACCTTGTTTTATGGAATTTATAAATACGCTTATGTGTTGATATGAAATATGTCCTTTAACTTTTGATTAACCTAATTTGATGGTGTGTTTGACAATGGGAAATTGGGACGGACACAAAACGATGTTACAAGTCTTTCTGGTGGACTACCCTAAATTTAAGGGCTATAAGTAAACGTAGATGTTCGTATTTAACCCTTAAGGATGACTCACACAAGCACGGGACGGGACGGGAGCATTAAAGACTTTTGAAGTGTTTAAGTACTAAAACATTTTGTAGATACCGTTCGTTTTAGCATAATGAATATGAGTTTCCGAAGCATCCGATTTCCGCATCCCATTTGGAAACCTGCCTTATGATCCGCGAGGTCCCTTTAATGTGCAGCAATTACTAGATAGTTTAAATAGCTTTGATCCCAAGTTCGATTTACACTCAGTGTTCTAATGTGAACCTCGGATTGGGCTGAGCAAGTCCATTTCTGAATAATGCAGTGGTCGGAGGAATGTGTTAAGGCAAGGTACTTCCGCTTAATGTGTTTGAGAGTTTTAAGGTAAAAAGTTAGAACGTTGGTGGCCTAGCGGTAAGACGTGAGACTTTTAATCCGAAAGTCTCGGGTTCAAATCCTGCAGGCTCGCACCAATGAGTTTTTCGGAACTTATGTAAATATCATTTGGTATTCACCAATCGCTTTTCGGTGAAGGAAAACATCGTGAGGTCTCAATAAGGCAACTAGTCCCAATAAGGCTTAGTTTAGCCTCTGGGTTGGAAGGTCAGATGGCAGTTGCTTCCGTAAAAGTAGCGCCTATGTTAGATCTTGGGATTGGTTGCCAAAGCCGACCCAGGCTCCCTGAGCCGTGGCGTAACTCAGGAAAACGCTAGGAAGACGAAGATGCGAAGACTTGGGGACAACTGCTATTATCGTGAACAATAATATATGGCGCTAATAATTAAATAAATATTTGATTTGATTCTCCATAACCCAGTATTTAGTCCACCACTTTCACCTAATAGTCCAGTATATTTTAGATTCCATTAAATCCCAATAGTCTATATTATTATACCCTGGCGGGTGCTGCCTCTGCGTGTGTCCCATGACTCGGGCAGGTGCAACATCCGCTCGGTGTACCCCTTACATTTCATTAAATTGTCGAAAGGGCGTGTTGGCTTCGGCTCCGCGTACGCCTCCCAAAGGTCCGGAACACCATTGTTCCGTGATGGGAAAGACATATAAATATTATAATAATAGGTGCCGTTAAAAAATGGAAAAATATCTCAGTATTTAGTATGTCATAATTATGCCTAATCAGTCAAAAATATAATAGACCTGTCTCACTAATTTCACAACTTCATCTAAACTTTTGTAGTTACTAGAGCATTCCGCGTCAAAGTCCCTTACGATATGCGATTTTTCGAATACTTCTGAAAACGTACAACAAACGATTTTGTGCGTTAAATTGCAACGGTTAACACTCACGTATTTTCATCACATTAGGCGTGACATGTTTCGTCTGTATCGGGCAGACATCGTCGGACAGAAAGAGTGGTGTTGTCACCTTCGCGGCTCGGGCATCACTGGCATCATGGTCATGTCACGCCTATTGTGATAAAAATACGTGAGTGTTAACCGTTGCAATTTTAATGTCAGTATGACTCACGAAAGTTTAAATTATAATATTGACAATGTTGAAATTAGGGTGCAAGCGTACCCAAATATGTTGGTCAAAGTTGAAATAGATATTCGCCTTAAGGCATCTTGCGGACGACGTGAACTTCTTAAACTACCAGTTAACTAACACTTAACTTGGGCGTTATAGTTAAAACTAGGTTTAGACACGCTTTGTGAATTGTTGAAGTTGCTTCCTGAGTAATAAGGGCGGAGACAGTGTTAATTTCACACTTCGAAATTTGTGTTGTCTCTGACGATGATTCAAGCCTTAGTGGATGCTCGTTGGAAACTGCCGTCCTATCCTATTCTAACGTAAGTTATTCTTTATCCTGTTTGTCTGTCACAGGTATTGTACCTAATATGTAGAAAGGTAATTTCTAGGATTCCGTACTTCAAAAGGAAAAAAACGGAACCCTTATGGGATCGCTTTGTTGGCTTTGTTGCCCGTCCATCCGTCCGTCTGCCATGAGCCTTTATCTCGGGATACAATTAATAAAACATTGACAAGTCTGCGGTTCCTTGAAGATATAAAAAAACCAAAGCGCTACGTCAAAGCAATCACAAGATACGGCCATTTATATCGAATTTACCATATATTTGCAATGGGAATCAAAATGTATAGGGTAGGTACTTCCCGTTGACCTAGAATCACGAAATTCGGCGAAAAGCAAGAGCTTGTAGCAGAAGTACAGAAAAATATCCAAAAACTATATAATTGCCGTACACTGAGAGTTCCGTGCCACCAGTATTTTTAAGTACCTAAGGTCATAAATGGGGGGAGCATCCATTGGGCGGAACCGGACTCGCACATGGCCCGTTTTTTTAGTATATGTATTTCTGTCGTTATACAATGTATACCCATTATATTAAAATGGGATGTCTTCCCATTTTAATGTATGGGTGTGAGACGTGGACGCTAACACTTAAGGAGGAGCATAGCCTTTTAGTAGCGGAGCGTAAGGTGTTCAGAAAAATCCTGGGACCTGTAAAACGGACGATGGTAATTGGAGGATCCTCAAAAATGCCGAAATACAAGAACTGGAAGCCGAACCAAATATCATTGGTGAGACCAAGGCCCATCGTCTTCACTGGCTCAGCCATCTTGAGCGAATGGGAGAGGATCGGCGGGTGAAGAGAGCATGTACGTCAAAAATTGGCGAGAGATAGCACAGGATCGGGTAGAGTGGCGAGCTCTTGTGTCGGAGGCCAAGACTCATTTCGGGTCGCTGAGCCAGCGCAGTTAGTTAGTAGGTAAGTTACTTTTGTCGGCGCTATACCAACAAAATAATAAAATTAAATCAAAAGCAAAACTGAGTTTGTAGTCCAATGCCTAATTTTCACGAATAATATAATTAAGAAATATCTAGTTTTAAGCCCTTACGCATGAGTTCGGGTCAAACTTGTCCGTTCTAAAAAAAATATTGTTTAAGAAGATTAAAGCTGAAAGTTCTTTATAATGATGTTAAATAACGGATCTCTGTCATTCTCATTAGTGCTAGCTAAAGTAGCTAATTAACAGACCGTTTGATATAATTAGTGCGTTGGTGATCAATCGATGTTTAAGCAGGCTTAATGAATTTACATTGTGAGGCTATAATTCATATTACATTTTAAAACCATTATTTAGTTAGAATTTATCTACCTATCCATATAAATTTAGCCCGTATTTTGAAATATTTGTACTTTTTGATATGCGCACAGATAATAGTTATTTGATAAAGAATCTAGATGAATTAATTAAATGACTTATAAACTTACAAATTAAGGACGACTCACACTAACTAGCACGGCACAATTTCTATAGAAAAAATCACGTGATAGCTCGGAGCCCTCGGATGTCACGTGACATTTCTATAGAAATTTACAGATTTTCCCATCCCGCCCCGTCCCGTCCCGTTCTAGTGTGAGTCATCCCTTACGGTTATATTTTATAAACTTACTAAAACGGGACTTATTCGTGTAGAAACTTTGAAAACAAACCTCCGACGTCGACTTGAGTCTTTCTCCGGGACCACGGGGACAATGTCGCCCTTGAAACGACGGAGGTTTTTTAAAAAGTTTCGACACGATTGAGCCCCGTTTTAGTTCATTTATAATGTGTGAAAATTGTTAAAGTTTAAATAAGTGTTTATTGTTATATTTTACTTTTATTTTTAAGATTAGGTACTTTTACGTATTTTACTTCGATTGATTTGGATGATTCGCTTTTGTTCATTATGGATACGGCTCTGAAATCGTCCAATTGTTTTTTGATTTTCCTCTGGATGGGACCAATGACGAATGAATTCCTGAATGTGGGTGTATCAGGGTGCGTAGCCAAGATGCCAATCGCTCACGCTCAGTCGCTAACGAAACGCAACTGTCATTGTCACACTAATAAGGAAGAGTGATAGAGAGAGGTAGCTACGATACGTTATTAAGCGTGAGCGATTGGCATCTTGGCTACGCACCCAGGCATGTACGAGTTTTTAGTAACATTAAAAAAAAAATTTTTTTCTTAAATAACAGAGTGCCACCGGCCCGCCCGGAATAAGTACATTTTGTATGTGCGGCGGTAATGGAAAGCGAAATTAGACCTGTGTGCTGACCATAGTTGTACGTAACGGTAAGTATGTCGGTCTCGCTACTGTCTGTTGTGGTAGGAGCGAGATGGACATACTTTAGAATGCCGCAGTCGCTATCAAATACGGTTACGTAAGTCATGTTAAGCACATTGGTTAATCATTAATTTACTTTTAGTAGTTGGTGCAGCTACTGGGCGACTGTGGCTACATTTATGTTACCGAGTTGGTGTTTTGATTTGTAGCGTAAATTTTCCTATTTTGCTAAAAAAATTAGCTTTTATGGATTAGAAAAATCGTGCGATGGTCAGAGTGCGATCTTTAGGAAAACCGTTTCAATAGGTAATGACTGAAATAATTGATAAAAATTAAATAAAAAGTAAGCAAAATCACCCGTTGTATATAAAGGTTACGATTACGAATAAACCCACGCAAGTAAAACAAGATGTCAAGTTGTTTTTGTTTTCTTTTAGAGCGCAAGGCTCCGCCCCCCGAACCCACCATCTGGCCTTTGATTACTTCCACAGTCCACAAAAGATTACAAATAAACCCACGCAAGTTTTCGATTACTTTTAGCGCGGGGGCTCCGCCCCCCGAACCCCTCTTTTGACCCTTAATTGCTTTCATGCTAAGTAAATGTAGATGTACTGCTAGTTCGCGCAGTCGCTAGCATCCCTGGCTGCGCTAAACCTATGAAATTATAAATACAGTTTTCTCAGAATTACATAAATAGTATCCCTCCAATATTTTGAAACAAAATGTAACTGTAAGCTTGTCGCCACCTTTACTTTTACAACCAAATATCTGTCTGCGGCAGGACCCCCACTGAATTATTAAGGACACCGTGTGGAGCAACTGCACGTATGCGGCCTTCCTTATTTATTTACGTTGCACCATTTTTACGTCGACATAAGGTCGTTTGACGTCAGTCGGGGAATATAATTATGGCCATTTTAGTCGCCTCGGTTTTAATTCGGACACGTATTGACCATTGTTATGAAAAGTTGGTCCTTATTTTAGAAAGTTTTGTTCAAGATATAGCAGTGTTAAACATGACTCACGCTACATCGGGACGGGACGGGTCGGACCGTGAGCGATGTGTTATTTCTATAGACAGCGTCACGTGATCGGCTCGAAAAGCTCGGAGATCACGTGACATTTATCATATATTTTGATACATCGGTCATAGCTCGGCCCGTCTCGGCTCGGTGAACCGTGAGTCATCCTTTAGGTGAAGTTTATTTACCAGTGTTGATATAAATGGCATTTCTTTCGAGACGAGAATATCCCAAATAGCTATGAAAATATCGAAAAATACAAATAAAACAATCATTCATCGAATTTAAAGTATCGTGAGACATAGGTATTAAAGTATGTCTACCATCACGGAACAATGGTATTCAGGTCCTTTGAGAGGCATACGCGGAGCCCATGCCAATACGGAGAGCCCTTTCGATAATGTGAGGACATATTTGTAAGGGTGATCTGCCCGAGTCATGGGAAGCACGCTGAGGCAACATTCGCCAGTGTATGGGCTATTGAGAGTATTTTTAGTCACTACGCGCAATATGACAAAATCTGCAGCCGGACGATCGCGGTAATTCGACACAGGATCACCTTCAACCGGTTTTGTTTTCAAGAGCAGTGCGCGCGGCGAAGCACAACGCAGTAAGCCCGCCTGATAATGACGCTTGATAACATCTTAGACTCTCCGAAACATGCCGCGCGTAGTGACTAAAATACGTGTGTTCCGTAATTTATAACAATACAATCAATCATTCTCGTTGATATTCATAAGAACGCAAAACTTAACATAAAAAAAAGTTAGTACTGAATGAAGTTTTTAATCAAAAGGCTGATAGTTTTATAGGTCATATCGTCGACCGTAGATTACAGGGATAAATTTACATGTCCATAACCCTATTATTTATTTTTAAACGATATCATTTATTTTGAAACATGTATACAGTAAGTGAGTGTAAATTACCTAACTACCTACCTCCTACCTCTACCTACCTTAAATCTAAAACAGGTCCTTGAGGCAATAACCCTAATTGAATCTATGGTCGAAGATATTACCAGAAGGTGCTGGTAACCTGGCTGTTTAGGTGACCGAGTCCCGGAAAAATTTATACAATTTTGAATTTATGTTTTCATTTAGTTGCACTAATGAATAACCGCACGAAATGAATTTTGTGCAACTGCATTGCAGATAAAACAAAGTGGTAAAACGTATGCGTAGATGTTCCAATGTTTACTGCAACTTATTCAACCAAATTTAATAACGATTCTGAAAGCAACGAATCCCAAAATCCAAAATCTTGCCTTAGTACTGGAGGCCTTGGGCAAGAAACAGTAAACTGTTATCCAGGAGAGAAAAGTCAATTCCAGTCGAGCTATTATTATATTAAAAATAACGCATTAGTATGACCATCCATTTCATTTAATGAGTCAGGATTCAAGCCTAAGCTAGTTCTTAGTCTAGAATTAATAGTAGATTACGAGTACGTACCTAGTCCTGTAAAATAAGAAATGTCTCAGATCTCGTGTTATTGTCGTCCAAACCGAAGCTGAGGTCGACAAACATGTGAGGCTTTCTTATTTACTGGCCAAGGCCTGTACGCTATTTTTCTGCTCGACGCAGTCGGCAAGCGGCGAATTTGTTTAGCAAAGCAGACTGCAATGGGCTGCTTGCCGGCCGGAGAGCAGAAAAATATTGTAAACAACATAAAACCGTCCACTCCAGTCACATAACGTCGCACATTAGTCGTCACCGGTGCACCACTATTCACATGTCGCCATCGGCATTCCAGTGTAATTGTCGAGCGTTATAAACGGAATGACCAAGCTGTACGTGCTCAAATATCCGACATTTCGCACCAAATGTGTTTAGAATATAATAGCGTTCAACACACGAGCTTAAACGCAAATGATCGGGGCTATAAACCTGGAGACCAGTTGTGACATTAAATTGTTTACTAGTTTTGTTATGGTTGCTGGTAGCTGGTAGCTACAGCTAAGTTGCGTGGTTGGTAGTACATATGCACGTATGCAAGCGCGTAGCGCGGGTGGATACTTATGTGAGGGCACCGACTGTATCTAGGCATAGAAATAAAATCACGCTTGTTTTCCGCCGAGTAAGCCGAGGTTTAAAAACATCGACTGTTACACGTTTTAAAATCGCCGTCAATAGAACTTACAAACGATGTAAACAAAAGATATCACATATTTTCACACTACCTCAACAAACACCAGTGAAGACGTTCACAATGGTCGTATTATTGTAACATACAAAACGTAAAATAAATAACTAAATCTTGAAGATTTCATAAACTATAAGCTATTACGATCAATATGGTGCTTTACATTGTTAGGAAGTTGGATTACCGGCAATTTTAAACCCATATCGCACGTCCGATACACGAGATAGTTGCAATAAGTGTGAACGTGATGCCAAATGACACTACTTGCCTGGATAAATCACACACATTGATGAACAATTGCGTCTGTATTGCATTAAAAATCATTAATACATTCTAACTGATGTTTATCACGGGTTAACCAAAGTTTTTTTATTAAAGTTGAGCTTCTGATATCTCGGCAGTGTTGCAACCGCAATGTACGGAAGTCTTCAGGTAGGTTGATACTTAAGGATAGCTAACCTACCCACTGTTTTGTTCGTGTGTTCACAATTGGAACTCACTCGAAAGTTACCTCGACAAAACTCTCACAAAGATACTGTGAGAGTTTTGTCGAGATCACTCACAACCAACCCAAAAATGTGGCGCTCGAGTTTAGTCAAAACCGTTGTAAGAATCCGTTATATTCTTCTCGATACGTGTCTAGGATATTGCGGATCTTGATAATGGCATGTTAGGATGAATTTTCAAGCTCCATTGCTTACGGGGGTCCGTGTAAGCAATTTCCCAGATTGAACACTATTGCGGAAAGAAACGAAATGTTGTTATCGGCATCTCGTGTTTACCCCTTGACACGATTCTAGTTTAAATCTTATTGACAAAACATTCGTATGGACTCTATATATCTCCAGGCAATTATCTACATAGATAAACTTGCGTAACTACAACAAATAAGTGAAGGCCCGCAAAATTGACACGTAGGAAGATTGCCGGCCTTCGTCACGCGACGACGTCATTAAGGCGAGATTACGACCACAAATAGACCGGGCTATTCACATTGCCTGAGCACGGACGGGAAGGCGAACTGAACTGTGAAATTAAGATTCGTTAGTATCTATACCACAATAGTTTGCACGGAATAAGTGGCAATATAATAAATGTTACGTGATAATACTTATTAAAAGAGCATACGGGATATTAGGTAGTTCTTCTGTCTATTAATAAATACGTCTTGCATGAAGATTGCCTATAACGCGATGACAGATTCTTTCTAGCGTTTTCTTGGATAATACCACAGTTCAGGGTCCCTGATTTCCAGGAAGTCCTTTATTTCGGGTCGCCAGTTCTTCGAACCCTGTGGACGGGTCATAATCGTAATATGCATGAGCCTGGGGTTCGCTTTGGCAACTAATCCCAAGATTTGGCGTAGGCGCCAGTTTTATGAAAGCGACTGCCTTCTGAACTGCCAACCCAGAGGGTAAACTAGGCCGTATTGGGATTAGTCCGATTTCCTCACGATGTTTCTTCACCCAAAGGCGATTAGTAGAAGATATCAAATGATATTTCTTACATAAGTTACAAAAAGATCATTGGTACGTGTTTGTACCCGCGTCCTTCGGATTGAAAGGTGCACACTCTTACAGGTGAGCCATCAACGCTTTTAAATGATGACTCACACTTGAACGGACCGGGCCGATCTATCAGTTTCTATAGAAAAGTGTGAGTCATCCTTAATTCTGAAAACATATTTTAAGCAATACCTTTCAAGCGCAGACTCATGCAAAATCTTTGCAAATTTTACAGAAACAGAATGCTGATATCTCTTTGAGTGAGAAAATAATATAGTATAGGTTTGCCAGCAACGTTATGTTGCCAAGGAAATCTTTAAAGTGCGATGGAGGATTTTTTGTACACGGATCAGCGCCATCTATAAACTAACTACTACTAAGAAACTAAACTAATAAGAAATAAATACTGGTTCAGTTTTTGAACTTTTGCTTTAAATTTGATACACTTACAATTGGAATAACAGGCACTGCTTGCGTTAGAGACATAATCTAGATTAATATTTATTAAGGCGACGTCAACTTGCAAATGTTATTATAAATTAAGGGTAACTCACGTATTTTAGTCACTTCGCGTGATATGTTTAGGAGAGCTTCGGACTCTATTATCAAGCGTTGAGTACCGCGTCGTCGCGAACGGTAATATAATTTGAAGTAAGTAAGCTAGGTATGTAATTATGATCTTCATCACACTCGCTCGTAAATAAATAGTGATATTGTATGCAAGTATTCTTAGACTTAATGAGCTGTAATATTACGCCAAAGGCCGTAATGCATTTTCATACATTTTACCGCTCGCCTAGAGTTCCCGGAGGGCATCGCGAGGCGCGCCCCACGCGGCACGTAGCCGCCACTCACCGCGGAGTACTGTGGACTGTGCTACTACACTACCGCTAATAATTATTGTTTATTTATCTGCCTAGTAAGTTCATTTATTTCCTCGCAAATGTGATGATAAACATTGTATGTATCACGGGCGGTGTAATTATTACGCACTCAGGTTAATTAAGCCCTCATAATTTCTTGTTTATCGCCCTTAATAAACAATATACTATTAAAGGTTCCGTGATCCGTTCATTTACATTAGATAACTTGCAAATACTTAATTAAACTTATATCTAAATAAATAAAATAAAATAAATATAAAACGACAGTAATGTTACTTTGCGATTCCGCCAAACGTGCTAGTCAATTAGTGCCAACCCGTTATGCTTACTTACGTATTTTTGGCATGCAATTAATTTTCCAACCCTCCCAAGCTGCCGCAATACGTATACTTATATGCAAATAATATATTTAATTCGCTGATGCCCGCAACTTCGTCCGCGGATATTTTTTTTTAGCCTATAACCTGACAGGAGATCCTTTTAACGTGCCAGTGAAGGTTGCATCTAAACCCATTCAGCCATTTCCACGTGATGCTCGAACAAATAACCAGCCAGACAGACAAACAGACAATTTTTTTTTCAATGTTTGAAATGTGTTTGAAATGTGTTCTAAGCGTTCATATTTTTCTAATATATTTCATGTACAGATTTTTAACCCTACTCTGTTTTAGATAGATTTCTTATTTACTTACTTATTGCGATCACCACCAATAATACAAAACTCCACATGGGTTTCGCCTTTTATGAGGCATCCTCAGGATATGCAGAAGACGTTGCCGGTCTAATGTGGAACAGAAGAAACACGTGCCCAGGCGGGTCGGTCATATTTATAAAACGCAGAATTTCATAATAACGGTGATGACGCAACATTCAACTGTTCTGTTATTGAAAATATATATACTCACATATATATTTAAAAAAAACACAGTGTGTAATGGAGTAGTGAGTTAGGTGTACTTGCCGCTGTTTAGATTAGATGAACCAGATCTACAGTCGAACGGTCACGTGGTTCCAGGACTTAGACCGGATCATCCTCAAGCAGTTCTATCATCAAGAGCGCTGCGCGCGGCTAGAAGGGGCTCAGTCCGCCCGTGCTTCGTCGCGTACGGTTGTTCGAAGTCCGAAACATGCCGTGCATAGTGACAAAAATACGTGAGTATATTAAAAAAACCGACACCACCAAATCATTGTATAAGCTTCTTTAATTTCAGTGTACTCTCTGATGCTGAGAGTACATTAAAGATCGCAACAATATTCGACAAAATTCTTCCCTTCTTAAAATTTTGTAGTCTAAGTCACTTCGCTCAATCGATAATATTCTTTGTATAGTATAACAATTTGCGCAAAACATGAAGAACCCCAGCAGCGTGTAAGTACAACGTCAAAAATATATGTACAATATTGCAACTTATTACAAAGGGTTAAGGTGCCTTTAATACTTTGACGTTATCTCTTCCATCAACACCGTTTTCTTGGACCGACCCACTTTGGAGCGTCTCCAATAGCTTGTAGGCTCAGTCAATATTTGCATGTTTCACATGAATTAGTTTCGGATATGCTTCCTGGGTATTTTGTGTGAGACTATATATGTATGTATCTAGAAAGGCTTCTTTTCAGAACAGTGTGACACTACATTAAATTGCAACGGTTAACACTCACGTATATTTATCACAATAGGCGTGACATGTTTGGACTGCATCGGACAGTCATCGTCGGATAGACAGAGTGGTGATATCACCTTCGCGGAATGCAATATTTCAGGCAAAACCAACCATTCACGTATAAATTCATAAACGTCAGTTGGTTCTGTTACAGACCTAATGAAGGTAATAAACAATATCCAACTAGCTGTGAATAAGTACCGAGAAATTATCTAGTTCTCATGGCCTAAAAGCTTACTAACAAATCAGATGCGTCTACAACCGTCCATCAAAATTTAATCCTTTTACTGAAAACAAAACTTGGATGGAACCTGCTGACGCAGACCAGCTGTTTGCAGATTGGGCGCTCAGATTGATTAATTCCCATTTTCACAACATCATGCCTAACTCGCATCTCGTTTTGCTTTTAGATTAGAAAATAAAACATATTTTGTTTTATAAAGGACGACCGGTTGGCGAAGTTGGTAGTGACCCTGCCTGCTAAGCCGAAGGTCCTGGGTTCGAATCCCGGTAAGGGCATTTATTTGAGTGATGAACACAGATAACTGAGTCATGGATGTTTTCTATGTATTTATGTATTTGTATATTATGTATATCGTTGTCTGAGTACCCGTAACACAAGCCTTATTGAGCTTACTGCGGGACTCAGTCAATTTGTGTAAGAATGTCCTGTAATATTTATATATATTTATTTCATAACCGTAGAGATTGTTCTTCTTAAAAAATACGTATAGTATACGAGATGTAGTGGATAACGGGAAAGTATACAGATCGGGGAGAAACTGGATTGAGCTTAGCTAATTGTTTTGTTAATTACTAAATATAACTATACGTCTTTGTGATAGTATCACTGGTTTGACATTAAAAAATAAAGTCAGTGGCACAATGATTATTATTATTCTTACATTAATTGTGTTAATTAAAGTCAATGTGGCTAAAGGATGACTCACGCTAGCCCGGGATGCGACGGGCCGGACCGTGCCCGATCTGTCCATTTCCATAGAAAGTGTCACGCGACCTCCGAGGGCTCCGAGCTACCGTGTGACAACTTCCCGTGACGGCCCGTTCTGGCCCGGTCTACCGTAAGTCATCATTAATTCCGTCATTCCGTATTCTACAGATTCTTTCTAGCGTTTTCTTGGATAATACCACAGTTCAGGGTCCCTGATTTCCAGGAAGTCCTTTATTTCGGGTCGCCAGTTCTTCGAACCCTGTGGACGGGTCATAATCGTAATATGCATGAGCCTGGGGTTCGCTTTGGCAACTAATCCCAAGATTTGGCGTAGGCGCCAGTTTTATGAAAGCGACTGCCTTCTGAACTGCCAACCCAGAGGGTAAACTAGGCCGTATTGGGATTAGTCCGATTTCCTCACGATGTTTCTTCACCCAAAGGCGATTAGTAGAAGATATCAAATGATATTTCTTACATAAGTTACAAAAAGATCATTGGTACGTGTTTGTACCCGCGTCCTTCGGATTGAAAGGTGCACACTCTTACAGGTGAGCCATCAACGCTTTTAAATGATGACTCACACTTGAACGGACCGGGCCGATCTATCAGTTTCTATAGAAAAGTGTGAGTCATCCTTAATTCTGAAAACATATTTTAAGCAATACCTTTCAAGCGCAGACTCATGCAAAATCTTTGCAAATTTTACAGAAACAGAATGCTGATATCTCTTTGAGTGAGAAAATAATATAGTATAGGTTTGCCAGCAACGTTATGTTGCCAAGGAAATCTTTAAAGTGCGATGGAGGATTTTTTGTACACGGATCAGCGCCATCTATAAACTAACTACTACTAAGAAACTAAACTAATAAGAAATAAATACTGGTTCAGTTTTTGAACTTTTGCTTTAAATTTGATACACTTACAATTGGAATAACAGGCACTGCTTGCGTTAGAGACATAATCTAGATTAATCTTTATTAAGGCGACGTCAACTTGCAAATGTTATTATAAATTAAGGGTAACTCACGTATTTTAGTCACTTCGCGTGATATGTTTAGGAGAGCTTCGGACTCTATTATCAAGCGTTGAGTACCGCGTCGTCGCGAACGGTAATATAATTTGAAGTAAGTAAGCTAGGTATGTAATTATGATCTTCATCACACTCGCTCGTAAATAAATAGTGATATTGTATGCAAGTATTCTTAGACTTAATGAGCTGTAATATTACGCCAAAGGCCGTAATGCATTTTCATACATTTTACCGCTCGCCTAGAGTTCCCGGAGGGCATCGCGAGGCGCGCCCCACGCGGCACGTAGCCGCCACTCACCGCGGAGTACTGTGGACTGTGCTACTACACTACCGCTAATAATTATTGTTTATTTATCTGCCTAGTAAGTTCATTTATTTCCTCGCAAATGTGATGATAAACATTGTATGTATCACGGGCGGTGTAATTATTACGCACTCAGGTTAATTAAGCCCTCATAATTTCTTGTTTATCGCCCTTAATAAACAATATACTATTAAAGGTTCCGTGATCCGTTCATTTACATTAGATAACTTGCAAATACTTAATTAAACTTATATCTAAATAAATAAAATAAAATAAATATAAAACGACAGTAATGTTACTTTGCGATTCCGCCAAACGTGCTAGTCAATTAGTGCCAACCCGTTATGCTTACTTGCGTATTTTTGGCATGCAATTAATTTTCCAACCCTCCCAAGCTGCCGCAATACGTATACTTATATGCAAATAATATATTTAATTCGCTGATGCCCGCAACTTCGTCCGCGGATATTTTTTTTTAGCCTATAACCTGACAGGAGATCCTTTTAACGTGCCAGTGAAGGTTGCATCTAAACCCATTCAGCCATTTCCACGTGATGCTCGAACAAATAACCAGCCAGACAGACAAACAGACAATTTTTTTTTCAATGTTTGAAATGTGTTTGAAATGTGTTCTAAGCGTTCATATTTTTCTAATATATTTCATGTAGGTACAGATTTTTAACCCTACTCTGTTTTAGATAGATTTCTTATTTACTTACTTATTGCGATCACCACCAATAATACAAAACTCCACATGGGTTTCGCCTTTTATGAGGCATCCTCAGGATATGCAGAAGACGTTGCCGGTCTAATGTGGAACAGAAGAAACACGTGCCCAGGCGGGTCGGTCATATTTATAAAACGCAGAATTTTATAATAACGGTGATGACGCAACATTCAACTGTTCTGTTATTGAAAATATATATACTCACATATATATTTAAAAAAAACACAGTGTGTAATGGACATAGTGAGTTAGGTGTACTTGCCGCTGTTTAGATTAGATGAACCAGATCTACAGTCGAACGGTCACGTGGTTCCAGGACTTAGACCGGATCATCCTCAAGCAGTTCTATCATCAAGAGCGCTGCGCGCGGCTAGAAGGGGCTCAGTCCGCCCGTGCTTCGTCGCGTACGGTTGTTCGAAGTCCGAAACATGCCGTGCATAGTGACAAAAATACGTGAGTATATTAAAAAAACCGACACCACCAAATCATTTTATAAGCTTCTTTAATTTCACTGTAGGACAAAATCGGAGTACATTAAAGATCGCAACAATATTCGACAAAATTCTTCCCTCCTTAAAATTTTGTAGTCTAAGTCACTTCGCTCAATCGATAATATTCTTTGTATAGTACAACAATTTGCGCAAAACATGAAGAACCCCAGCAGCGTGTAAGTACAACGTCAAAAATATGTGTACAATATTGCAACTTATTACAAAGGGTTAAGGTGCCTTTAATACTTTGACGTTATCTCTTCCATCAACACCGTTTTCTTGGACCGACCCACTTTGGAGCGTCTCCAATAGCTTGTAGGCTCAGTCAATATTTGCATGTTTCACATGAATTAGTTTCGGATATGCTTCCTGGGTATTTTGTGTCAGACTATATCGAGGGTTGCCTGGTGAAACCCAATAAGTGACAAAAAGTGAGATTTTAAAGTAAAAACAGTTTGAGATGGATTCGGTATCGCTCAATCTAATGGTAATATCGGATAAGCAGATTTGACATGTATTACGGAAATATGCCGAGTCGATAACCCGATAAGTACTTGATTTCAAGTTTTAATTTAGAACTAAATACTACAAGTGCATTTAAGGCTTCAGTTTTTATTATTACTTAGTGCAAGAACCACACAATACACATTTATCGGTATTTAGTGCAGAGATATTTATACTAAATTAAACTAAACACACATTGTAAAACCAGATACTATTACTTATCGGGTATTACCTCAGTACGATTCAAACCTAAAAAGGATTTAAGTAAGAATTAAAATACGTTAAAACCATTTATCGGGTTTTACTTTTACGATATTATTTGTTAAATGTACAAACTACTTCAAAGTAAAACCCAATAAACAAATGTATAGTACTTATCTAAAATATTTTTTTGATGAAATATTATGTTAAGTCTAGTTATCGAATTCTCGCACGGGCCTTTAACAAATTTCTTTTAAAAAAATCCGGTGAAGAACCCAATAAATATGTTTGACGACCGCAAGGTCATGCGCTGCCTCGACAAGTAGCGGCAGGATCGCAAGCGCTCCGCCGCTGCGTCGTTGCAAATTTAATTGGAAATAGCTGTTAAAAGTTGTGACGTATTGTGTTAATGATGGCTGTGTATGTGTTAAAAGTTTTGTGATGGGTGACCGAGGCAGAAAATTAGTGCAGCAGCTATGCTAGAAACAGGTAAAATTTTATTTTCTAACCTAGAAATACATTTAGAATTGTCGTATAAAATAAGATTGGTACTTAATTATGTTATGACTTAATCGCCTGAACGATAGGTAGGTATACGTCGCGTTTATAGTACCTACTGTCCTTAAATACCTAACAATAAATCTAAGCTATTGTAAGATTGTAACCGTTAATATGTCGATAATTGTTGTTGTTTCGTTTAGAGCGAACTTATCGGGTTTTAGCACTATCTAGTAATCAAACTACGCGACTTTGAGTGATGCTTACGGTACAAAATAACAAAACAAACAAATGACATAATCGCCTGAACGATAGGTATACATCGCGTTTATAGTACTGTCCTTAAATACCCAACAATAAATGTAAGCTATTGTAAGATTGTAACCGTTAATATGTAGATAATTGTTGTTGTTTCGTTTAAGAGCGAACTTATCGGGTTTTAGCACAATCTATTAATCAAACTACGCGACTTTGAGTGATGCTTACGGTACGAAATAACAAAAGGTACTTTAAATTAATACGTTGAGTTAAATTATTAAATAATATTAATTATTTTTTTGCATTCCAACTGGATGAGGCAACTCTAAAGTAATTTTTTGTCTTGTTTGAATGCATCTGTCTTTAATAAGTATTAATGGAATTGAAAAAAATACTTATTTATTTAAGCTTTATTGCCCAATTACAAAAAAGTACAAATGGTGGACTTAATGCCTTGGGGCATTCTCTACCAGTCAACCATTGGATAAAACAGAAACTTGTATTTGGTGCAGGATCGTAAACATCGAGAAGAGATAAGAAACACATAATAATATCAATAATAATACATTGCTTTAATAATTGTATAAACATACACATATAAATATAAATATACCTACATATAGGTACATACATAGATAAATAATGTACCCAAGTATAAGTATGCGGAACATCTATCAAATGAGCAATTTAGAGAGGTGTTTACGTACCTTGCACTTGAAGGAGAATTTGCTCTGTATTTGCGGGTATTTCAACCTTGTTTGTAAATACACGCTTCAGGTTCTTATGTAAACAATAGTTTTAGGATTTATTTGACGTATATTTGTTTATTTGAATTTTTTCGCGTTTGAGTCTATTGGGGTGCTTTCGTAAACTCCGATTGTATATGATTTTTTACTGTACAAATGCACCCCATGCAACGAAAATCAAGAATATAATCAAAATACAGTTATTATGGGTAAGATATTCCTAAAGATTGATTATAACAGGTAAAAGAACTCATAAAATGACGAATCCCAGGTAGAAACGAATGCCTCCTTACGTGTGGGATAAATCCGTACAATTCCCACTTTTTAGGAAAATCGTTAAAATTGGCCAAATTGTTTTGGATCAAATCAGAAATACACTGTTATTATAAACAGATAACTGGACCATGCAATGGCATTAATTTAATTTTTAAATAACTGTTAGTTTTTATTTTACAAGGCCCAGAGCAAAAAGTGTACGAAGCCTACCCACTTTCCCCTATGGTGTTATAAGATCAATCATTATAATTATGTAGTTACATGTATGCCTTTATGTGTACTTACCCGAGTTTATAATCCCGTGACTGCCCGTACTTATATGATTTTAAGTTATTGCGTTTTTGGTACACATTCTTTAATTTATTCAATTTCAGACAATGACTCCTTCAATCTTGATGAATCGTAAATTAATATTGCCACCCAAATGCACAATATTGTCATCGAGGCAGACTTTTGTAAGTATTTTGAAGATTACGTACATACTGGGTGATTTTTGGGTCATGGAGCAAGAGTGAACAGGGTAGGTATCGGGGAAGAACACACTACCCAACTTTCACTACGACAACCATGAAATCGTGAAAAAGAAATCTTTGATTGTTAAATATCGATCAACTAATACTTAGGAGTAACTAAATATCAATTAGCTCTTCATTAGGAGACCTTTTCTTCCCGAATTCGTGGTTGTCCACAGAGAGTTGTGAAAGTTGCTCAGTGTGGCCCTCCCCAGTACTCTGTTAACTGTTGCTCCATGACCCAAAAATCATTCCGTATAAAACACATACGGATGACTAGGGTAGATTAACTTTTTTATAAGTTTTTTATAAGTAGGTAGTAAAACCTATAAGTAACATTAACAGCTTTTTAATTTTTGCGAAAACCCAATAAGTCGACACCCCTTGGTAAAAAACGTTTTCTTACAGGAAAACTAAATTAGTTATATAGCTAAAACACAAATTAACTTAAAGTAGATAAAATTACTTTACACGGAGAACTTATAAAACTACGAATTTACTTACCAAATTAGTGTTTGATGACCATAAATCTTTAACTTCATTTTTCTCGAAACTAGGTTTTTCATACTTATTGGGTTTCACCAGGCAACCCTCGATATATGTATGTATCTAGAAAGGCTTCTTTTCAGAACAGTGTGACACTATAACATTTAAAACTTTCGCGATTTGAACACATATTTAAACATAATTATTAAACGGGTCTAACGCGAATTAACTAACGAAACGTCGGTAAATAAGGTAAACAAGTTAATTCGCGTTAGACCCGTTTAATAATTATGTTTAAATAGTGTGACACTACATTAAATTGCAACGGTTAACACTCACGTATATTTATCACAATAGGCGTGACATGTTTGTACTGCATCGGGCAGTCATCGTCGGATAGACAGAGTGGTAATGTCTGTCACCTTCGCGGCATGCAATATTTCAGTTCAGGCAAAACCAACCATTCACGTATAAATTTATAAACGTCAGTTGGTTCTGTTACAGACCTAATGAAGGTATTAAAACAATATCCAACTAGCTGTGAATTAGTACCGAGAAATTATCTAGTTTTCATGGCCTAAAAGCTTACTAACAAATCAGATGCGTCTACAACCGTCCATCAAAATTTAATCCTTTTACTGAAAACAAAACTTGGATGGAACCTGCTGACGCAGACCAGCTTTTTGCAGATTGGGCGCTCAGATTGACTAATTCCCATTTTCACAACATCATGCCTAACTCGCATCTCGTTTTGCTTTTAGATTAGAAAATAAAACATATTTTGTTTTATATAGGACGACCGGTTGGCGAAGTTGGTAGTGACCCTGCCTGCTAAGCCGATGGTCCTGGGTTCGAATCCCGGTAAGGCAGTTTATTTGAGTGATGAACACAGATATTTGTTCCTGAGTCATGGACGTTTTCTATGTATTTATGTATTTGTATATTATGTATATCGTTGTCTGAGTACCCGTAACACAAGCCTTATTGAGCTTACTGCGGGACTTAGTCAATTTGTGTAAGAATGTCCTGTAATATTTATATATATTTATTTCATAACCGTAGAGATTGTTCTTCTTCAAAAATACGTATAGTATACGAGATGTAGTGGATAATGGGAAAGTATACAGATCGGGGAGAAACTGGATTGAGCTTAGCTAATTGTTTTGTTAATTACTAAATATAACTATGCGTCTTTGTGATAGTATCACTGGTGTGACATTAAAAAATGAAGTCAGTGGCACAATGATTATTATTATTCTTACATTAATTGTGTTAATTAAAGTCAATGTGGCTAAAGGATAACTCACGCTAGCCCGGGATGCGACGGGCCGGACCGTGCCCGATCTGTCCATTTCCATAGAAAGTGTCACGCGACCTCCGAGGGCTCCGAGCTACCGTGTGACAACTTCCCGTGACGGCCCGTTCTGGCCCGGTCTACCGTAAATCATCATTAATTCCGTCATTCCGTATTCCGTCAAAAAACTGGCCATTTTTGGTGTACAGTGGATGACAGGAAGATACACAATTAAATATGCAATACATAATTATGTACAGCTTGGCAAAATGTAGAAATTAAGACATTGTAGTGTCGTCCCACTTTCTAACATTTATATTGATTTGAAAGGGACGATACTACGTTGTTGCCACATTTTTATTTTTACTTAATTTTGTCAAGCTGTACATACGTAATTGTGTAGCACAAGTTTTAATTTTCTTCTTTAACTTTTATATTTTGTAGACGTAGACTTTGTTGGAACAAACCAACAAAGTATATTCAATATACATATAACATTTCAGCGACCGAGAACTAAAAAAAAAAGCGTTAACATTGTATCAATTAACCCGTGATATTAATCAACAAACAACAGCAATCGGCAACCTTTTATTACTACTTCATTTTACTCATTGAGTCTATACACTCAATGTGTAACGTAGGTAAATATATTTACCCACGCTATTTTCCCACGGAGAACGTTCAACGTGATAATTGTGTGACTCCAATACGGCTCCAGCAGGTATCGTAAACATTTATTGACAATTTGTTTGCACTGACACGGAAGGGTTCCGTTTTTTCAGGCTTACTGTGCCTTTACGATTGAATACGATTTACGGTGTTCGATCGGCTTTAATAAGGCGTGTGATGGGTGAAGGGAGTAGAGTTCTGTTTAGGATAATGTTCAGGAAAATAGTACATTTTTATGCAAATGTGTAAAATACGTATTGCCTGTAAACCAATAGGTATATTTAGGCTGATAACTATAAACATCAAGTAACAAGCGCCGATTGGTTTATATTCATCGCTAGAATGAGGAGTAATATTTAATAAATATTAAGCAACTTGCAGTAGTTTTTTAAGTGCTTATAATAAAGAAAAGATAGTTGCTTTAAGTATGACTCAAACAACAAATATGATGTCACGTGACGTTTTGTATAGAAACTGACAGATCGTCCCGTCTTGTCCCGTCCCGTCCCGTTCCGTTCTAGTGTGAGTCATCCTTAACACATAGCGTAAAACTTGAATTAAAGTCCTGAAAAGCAAGTGCCTTAATTCTGTCATGATCTTAACCAACCTAACGAAATTACTGCAGTTCCTAATGAAAAATACCGCTTCGCTACTTAAATCCGTAATTAAGTTGTGACTCAACCCACTAAAGAAAAGTCTAAGGAGTTTAAATTAATATTTTCTTTTATTATCAGCTTTCTCCTTATCAAGTAGGTAACTCAATGTAGGATAAAATAGGATCGCATTAATAATTCTTAATGCTCGAGATAATAACGTTTTAAAAAGGTTGCGGAGCACTGGGAAAGGAAATTGCGTTTTATGAGCTTTATTTTAAAAGGTTCGTTATCATTACCGTTACAGCTAAAATGTCCACTGGTAGCCGAAGCTACCAGCCACACGCATTCAACACATCAAAAGTTATGGTGAATTGTGACAAGTGTGACAATTCAACATAACTGTTGTTGCAGGCGTTCATGGGTCACTTGACTGGCGTTGCTTACTATTGGGCGGGCTGTGTGCTTGTTTGCCACCAACATGTTATTTTTAATAAAACATCATCATGCATCATTATTAAAGTAGCACTTTTTGTCAAAAACTCTTGACAATTATCACAAGATACGCGACAAACATCACGAAATTGCGACACAGAAAGAGTCTTATGTCAAAAACTACCGAAAATTCTTCAAAATATTATTATTTAACAAAGTTTTCGTCAAAAAATGTCTTATTTATCGTCGAAACATTACGATTTTACTTAAAATATCAAAGTGGTGGTAAACAAGCACATGTCCTACCGGTTGGTAAGCGGTTTCCGACGCCTGAAACGCCAAAAATTTTGTAACTTTATAAATTGTTAAACTTGTTGCGTCGCATGGTCGGTTCATCTAATTAGAGGCTATTTTTTCTATGTGGTAGTTTCGTCATTACAGATTTTTTTTGCATGTAATGTGTGAGAAGTGCTTCTGCGCAGCATTTGCCGCAAGCGCTTCTCACTCGTGATTATGGGACGCGGACCGTTCCGAAACATGTCGAGCTATTTTCGACTTTATAGACGTGAGTAACCCGATAATTATACATTATTAGTACATTAAGTAGTTTTAAGTTCTCATGTAAGTGAATTGTTAAATTCTTAATGAGAATAAAGAATCTTAAACCTAAAAAATATAAGTATATTAATATGTCTAATTCTCACGGGAGTTATCTATTTAAAAAAGAAGTACTTCTTTTTGCATGTTCGGTGAGATTTGTACTTTGATTTTTTTTCCAAAGTATTGCAAAGCCGTGTTGCTCGATGTGTAGTAATAATATCTATTTCTCTGTCAATTAAACAAAAATATTTAAAAAAGTTAGTTTTTCAATCGTTTACCTATGTGTACGTAGCAAATGCAATCACTCTTGTTAGATAAGTGTCAAAACAACGTTACTCGAAAAGAGAACTTCTCGTTATTTCACTTGTACGCACTCTACTTTATTATACCAAGTCCATAGACTACCTCTAGTAGAATTAGCATTATAATACAAATACGTCAACGAATTAAATAATGAGCGCCGAGATAAAGTAAAAAGGTTTTATTATCGGGATAAATTAAATTGTCCCACCGTATTTTTAGTTGGATTTTCTAAAGTGATTTTGATTCAGAATCGCGAGTTCTTTTGATTCTAATTGGAGGAAAAAATTGTGCTGAAATTTCCATACATTTTTCAAACTTTCCATTCAAATACCGTCATACAGAGTCTATGAAAAAATGGTAGCGGAATGGGAAAAAATCTTGGAACATTTTTTTTTTCATTTTAGGATCGAAAGAGCACATTCTGAGTAGAAATTACTTAAGAATATCCAAATAAAATACGGTCGGGGAACTTTGAAACAAGTGACCCACGTGCACCTTTTCAATTTACCCCAACGCCTAGAAACACGGCCTTAAAAAAAGCAAGATCTAAGAAATATTGGAGCAAATTACTTAACATCAACTCTTTCAAGGGATGTTAATACCTAAAAATAAATGCATTCGAACTAAATTTTGCTTCTAAAACTACCACCAAAGTTGACAAGCGTACGTTTTAAATGTTTGGAGTCTGCAAACATCAAATACACAAAGTCTGATAGTTCTCAGCACTATAAACGCGTATTACATCGTATCACTGCTGATTCAAATCAATATCCTATACTTGGATCAGTAGTGTTTCTAAATCTTCATACCTTTAGTTGCTTTTCTTGACCTAAGTTGGATTGACTTTGATTCCGAATGTATGAATTGATCGTCTAATATTTTGCTCTTTATAATTATAACTAATATAATAATTAAACCAAATTTAATAAACTAACCAAAACTGACAAGAGAGTGATGCGAAAATGTCAAATGACAATCACAAAATCAGTTTTGATTGTCTTTTTGCTCTATCTAGTATTAGGATCTAAATCGGAAGTGCTCCAGAAATGTCTCCATGTTGAGTGATACGCTTTTATCTCGATGAAACTGGATGCATGCTTAAATAATGAAATTAGTCAAGTGAGGTACTAGGTACTAGCTTAGATATGCTATTCTTATTTTATCTAGGACACGAAGTTTTATTTACGAGGCTATGGATAAGGACATCATTTCGTTGTCAGCCTTAAAATGTCCTTTTTGTTAAGAGTGTAACTGAAACTGACCCAAATATTTAGAACCAATTTCTAGAATAAAATTAGACTAAAATTATTTATTCATAAACTGTCTAATTATACGGGTTTCCCTGACAAGTCGCTAATGATATTAGTCTTAACAATTCCGTTTTGAGAAATGGGCCTCTTGTTTATCAAAATTGGTGTAAACTCTTATAAGAAGAGGGTAATAATTGACCTCTACAAATCCCTTCCTTCATAAAAAAGTAACTTTCCAATGCTAACTGTTAGATTCAAGTAACTCATTGTTTTTGTTGTAGATCATAATTTAACACATTAACTGGCTACGCCCGGCTCATAAGCCTACTCACTATGGAGATAATAATATCATATCATATCATTTATTCTAGATCCGATGAATCATACGATTTTAAGCTAACATAGTCATTTGTTAACTCCGTGAACATGGCGCTTGCAACAGTGTCGAAATATCGGGTGCTCAATAAAACAAACATACATGGTAATTATCCCGTTTTAAATATTACTAGTTATAATCCGACGAATTGCTCAAACGTATACCTACGGCCGGCTATTTTCGTACCAGCCAGTAATACGCGTTGTGCCCATATTCGAACCCATATTTTTTTTCGCTTTGTAGAGGAAAACACAGAGAATCCGGCACTTAACACTTTATTTCCATTTTCTCTCTTATTAAGAGTAGTTTATGTAATTGTTTATAAAAGGCACCAAAACGAAACGAAGCGAAGCGAGCGTCAGTCAATGATATAACATCGTTATATAACACTTTCACAGATAAGAAATTAGTTGTAACGAAAAAGTTTATCATTATGGGGGTCTTAATATGCGTTTGTTGAACGCATTATATATAGAGGGCTAATGATATGTAAGTATATAAAATCAATTAAAAACCTCCCAAAAACTTCATGAGGAGGTAAATTTTAGCGGGAACGCAAAGTAAAGTTTTAAAAATGTATGAACATAATGGGGACTGCCAGTTGGGATCGAATTAAATCATGATAATAAGCACAAAAAACATACTTTGAGAATGTGTTTATTTAAAAAAATTGCTCGATTATGTTCTCCGAAACCATTACTAAAATTTTCAATTTATCCTCATCCAGAATCGCAGCTGTTCGTCGTTGGAGAGTTCTCGGCTAAAAAAGGGTTTTTATCAGCGTTCAATATGTCGGCGAGGGCCAAATATCGACATTATTGGGGTAAAAGGGTTGAGGGGTTTGGCACTAACCCGCATTTGTTGACGGTAACAAATATCTTCAGTTTGGGATATATCTCACTTATATTTTGTGGAGTGAAAAAACTTCACGTTGAAATGAGTCGTGCTTAGATAACTTGTTCCAGGTTGTTCTGAAGTTGTTTTGTTCGGAATAGTATTGTACGGACTCTCAGGTACGTGGGCTATACTAAAAGTCCGTGGACCCACTTAGATATTATGCAGTATTAAGAGAGATAACTCTATAGCTATATTTATTGATTACTAGCCATTTGAAATTTTATGTCGAGTGTTTTTACAATTTTTACCCAATATATTTTGAGTAATGCATGCATACACGTTTCACTGTGATCTCATTCAGAAATAAAGCAATAACGGGCTTAGATCGTGATTTCATAATAAAGCCCACTTCTTATGTGTTTGTAGTAGGTATTACATAATACTCATCCATAAGAAAGAAAAACTAAAGAAATCAAATAGTATTTGATTTCTTTCTTTTATTTATTCATTATGATGAACTTCTTTCAACAGGCATCTCCTAATTTAAAATCGCATTTATGTGATAAGATAAATAATGTAGAATCACAAAAATAGTCGCATATCAGGAAATTCGGTCAACCGTAGGTATCCAAATGATTTGCAAGACAAAAATATTGTATAAACGCTTTTTTTTAACCTCAATGGACTTCCTACAACCCCCATACTAAAGTCTAAAAACCAAAAATGTACCTACATATAAAAAATTACCTAGGAAATATGGGCCGTGAGCTTTCCAGGTTGTTTCGATTGTACTGAAAATTTATAGGTACACTTTCAGAGAAAGAGTTAAGAAAGGTGGTAATAAAAAAAAGTTGCATAATTAATACAGCGTCTGAAAATCCAGGAACTTTCAGTGTAACCTAAATAACGTTACCATGAGTTTGACGCAGGGGTATTCCGTGTTAACTCTCTGTTAGTTCTCCTCACAGCATATCACTACGAGCGAGATGTTATTGATGAGGGTGATGTCTCCACATCATGCCATATCCGACAGCAGCCAGCAATCGCACTGGCTTCTAACTTCTCGTCATATTCCAGTTCTGAAGATAGTTGTCACATGTCATTCCCGTACAATTTAACGTTCGGAAGTTATACATTTTCCCCTATATTATATCAAAATATCTTTATTTTTTATTTTTGGAGATTAGAATGCACATATGAAAGTTAAAAAAAACTACCACCGTCTCTAACCCTGCACCACAGCCCGAGAAGATTATTACCAGTAAGAAACTCGGCGGCACTCATTTTTCAAAACAAATTACATAAAATCTTATAAATATTTGACAATGGTCTGGTTGATGTAACTGGTAGCTTGTAACTTACTGTATATATTTTGTTAGTTATATCTGAAATAGTTATTTAAAGAATTCTCGTAAAAAAAACTATATACTTAATTATTATTATTTATCTGTTTATTATATTAAACAAATCGTTATATTTTCCGCTTTTCAGCTTAAATCTTGTTCTGTTCATGTGATAATTTATAAGAAGACCTTTAGCAAGAAGGCTTGTGGTAAAACATACTGTTCAGTAAATGGACATAAAATGTTCTTCAGACCCCTCGATTGGCACTTATGTTTTGGGTCCTAATCCGCTAGAGGGTTGTTGAGGTGGACTTTTCCACTCCATCACTTTGAACGGAGGTAATATCCATTGAAAAACTTATTCAATTCGTAACTCTATTCTCACGCAACAAAGTCTGAATCCAAACTGGTTTTCCCATGGCTGTTACGGCTGTTTTGTGTGGTGAAGCAGATTTGTAAAATTACAATTTTCTCAATGCCCATTCAATACGTGATTTAAAATAAGTTCTGCCAATAATTGCACTTGTCAAAACATAGTTATTTTTTGATGACTGTACTAGATGGTACTAAAATATTGTAGGTATTGCCATCTATTTTAGAAATAGCTACATATTAAAAATATATAATTGTAAACCACGAATCAAATCATTTATTATTTATATCCTAGTGGTTAAACAATTTATTTCTGAGAGCTGAGAGTCGATTGTTTTGACTGCCGTTGAAGTAAAAAACAATGACCCTGCAGAATAAGACAAAATACTGAACACCGGTGAAAAGACTCTTCTTCAAAGTGGTAAGTAAGATAACTATGGGATATAATATCCAAGGATCTGCCATATTCTTCTGTCCATCTTCCTATTTGTAAGCGTATCAAAAATATTTAGTACCAACTGCATTATACTTTTCTCTTTAAAACAAAAACTTATATAAGTTTAAGATTCAATTGCCTTTAAATTAATTGGCGGTTTAGTTTTTAGACTACTTAAATTCCAGTCAGGCGGCTGTCCAGACTCAGCGTATTTTCCCACATTAAAGATACTAGACAGCGCCGGGCAATTAATGACCCGCATTTATCTACCCTTTGGAAAAATGTGGCTGTCCAAGTAATCTGTTTTTCAGAGAAAAGCTTTGCGATGCTTGTTTTTGAAATTATACTTAACCTTTGGAACAAAATAACTTTGTTCACGTACCAAAAAGGTGTACTTAATGTGTTTTTTAACAGCTACCTACATGATTTTCGACATTCAAATATTGTAAACAAAAGGTCTGCCGATGCCGCTAAACACGAGTTTTTGCCTTGTCTTACTTGCGTATCAGATTTCAAGTGTGACAGAGGAGGGAAGGTTCTGAGTTGGGGTAAGTCCTCAGAACAGTATTGCACGATCACAAAATGGAGACTCGGAGTTTGTCCCTTTTCTATTGTTATCTTTCTGTCCCCAGTTATCCTATTTAACGGTTTAGCAAAACTCGCTTTTCCGTTATTATTATCAGATAATTAGAAAGTTAACAAAACTACAATACAACAAGATACAATACAAAAAGATACAACAAGTAGAAAAATATAATAGTTGTAATCTCTGCCTTTAGATTTTGATTACTTTGATCGGATTGGTTCAATGAGTCTTCAATTGTCAAATGTTATCGAAAACTCTGAAGCAAACTTATTTCCCCACTCTTTGACCACCAAATTTTAACGTAGATCTTACTTAATACATAGTAATATGTAATAAATAGATCGTATTGATAAACAAGGAGAATACAAGAAGATATTTTTAGGATAATTTATGCAGGTACGTACGTAGCGATCTTTGAAAAACATTATGCAAAAGCTCGCACAAATTTACCTAATGTGATTCTTTTAAGACAAGATACGAAAATACGATCGAAACGAATCGACTATTCATTGAGAGAAGCAACTTTGCGAGAACCGAGTGCATATCACATTTTCTTAAAGTTTGCATCTACCAGCACAAGTTTTGACACCAAATTCTCGCTTCTGGGGCATAATTCTACAATCAATTTCGATTCAGTTCGAAAAGTTTAAGAGGAGTAAGTTTTATATCGATTCATTGGTTTTAGTAACTCCAATTCTGAGCGCAGTTTAAATATTCATTTTCATATTACTGTCCCTTCTAAGACGAAGAATTCCTTAGCAATTGTATTTAACTTAAAATATAAAATGCCTTATTCGAAACAGTATTATTTCAGAACCATGTCATTGAAATCAGCGTGACGATTTCTGACATTTGAATGCTCGAAATCGAAGAAATAAAGATTGATAAAACTTAATTAAAAACTGAAGATTCTCTTAGTTATTTTCACGTTATTGCGAACGCAACCTTTTTTATAAACCATGCAGTAGCTATTTAAACGTTCCTTCGGACTCTGCTAGTATTCAGAGGCTTCTTCTAAACTCCAATAGCAGCGCACTTCATGCGATATCGTGGCCAAATAGGACTAGGAATTACTCACACTAGAACAGAATGGGACGGGACGATCTGTCAGTTTCTCTAGAAAACGTCACATTAAATCCGAGGGCTCCGAGCTATCATGTGATTCTTTCTATACAAATTGACATATAGTGCCGTCCCGCCCCGTTCCGTCCTGTCCTAGTGGCATTCATCCTTAGGTGTGCATACGTCCGTATTTACGTACGCGGAGAAAAAAAATCTAGTTCCCTTTACCAGATTTATTGTTGTATAATATGACGACCATATTTTTTAAATTATTAATTAAAAATAATCCTATTAAGAATCCTAGTGTTCACAGCAAAATTATTGCTATTTATACTAGAATATTGTGAAGAGCACAAGTTTCTTGTAATGAGTAAAAAAAATGTAGTTGTCACACTTTTTTTCTTCGTGTATTTCAAAATTCATGCAATTCATGCAACAGTAGTAGTGAAAGAGTCAGTCGTATCTCGCCTATACCGGACACGCCATCGGCCGCGACGACCGCAAGATGCTAACCCTATCAAATCACATTTGTCACTCTTCAACTGATATGACAGAATTAAATTTCGATCTTTGGTTGGCCAACGCACACGATAAGTAAATAGTGAATTATATTATATATAGTACATTTTGTGTGTTTGCTAATACAAACTGGCCTAAACACTCAGCCCCTGCCCTTTCCGAGCAGGTACGCAAATATTATATAGGGCGGGTTCCTTCAATAGGGCACTTTTAGACCTAAAATGACTTCTTTTGTCGGCCCCAACAAAGCATGATTTATCGTCCCGGTAACCTCAAATATGTAAAATAGAATGAATAATTAAAGCAGACGTGACACGTCTTTAATGGTCCGGAATACGGTAATGGCGCCTTTCAAGGCTGGGCAAGACATCAATTATGGATATGCACATGGAAACTAGGTGTACAGAGATGTGATATGGGGAGATGTTTTAAATGTTAAGATTACAGTGTTGTACCAATATAAGATAGAACGTGATTGACATAATTTAATTATAATATTGTATTCTGTTACCGCGATTGTTAATCATTGAAATTATACACTTTAGAACGGATTAATCCTGTTTATTAACACCATAACCCTACGTTTCAAGCCCTTTACAACACTTGTTTTCACAGGGTTAAGATGATGACTGAGAGAATGCTAATTGCGGGGAGAATTTCAGTTATTAAAATTAATATGGATCTACACTGTATTTGTAGCACAAGTAGGTGAGTTGGTACCATCAAGTTGAAGCCTGCCTGTGTCAAGGTCGCACACAGAAACAGCACCCGCCTAAGTATGTGGACTATTGCGAGTTAAAGGTATCGTAAAGTTGTCGACCTAACAGTACGCCTACCACGAACATCGAAAATTGGCATTGACGAAATAAACCACTTTGTCACTCTAATTTTCAAGTGTGACAGAGATGGAGATACAAATCCGCAATCGTTCTATTTTCGTGGTACTAGCCCTGTATACAAATATATTTCCGACGTTCGAACTGAACCAATAAAATAAAAAAAACAAATGATAACAGCTACACCCCAACGGCACCATATTAAGAGCGATAAAGTAACAACGACACACTTTCTTTTTAGAATTTTATTTACTTTATGAAATTTTAAAATTAGAAAGTATATTTTTTAAACATGTTATTGGGGGCTGCCAATTATATACGAAACACAATTTTACAAGAAAAAGCTCCAAAGTTAAAGTCAAATTCTTCAAATGTTTCCTCAATAATCAAAAATACCGCAAATTTTGATAAGATTTTTTTTGATATTTATTGGTTTACGTTAAATTGCCTTAATAATATATTTTTGTATACCTATAATTTTAAACTTTCGTAGAGTAAAATTTCAAAAATAAAATGTATCCCTCTTATTAGGCCAGACTGTATATGCAACTTAACGGTATATAAGATTTCGTTGAACACAAAATATTGTATTGTAATAAAATGTTTTATTGCTAAGTTGTATCTAAATATTTAATATTTATTCTGAAAGAAGGTACAATTGTTACAGTTCTTTATCCTCCTATAATTTATTAATAAATACGCGTAATATAAAATTGAAGATAAAATTTAAATCCTCCGAGCATTCAATATTAACGTGGCCTGTTACCTTTCCAGCATTCAAGGTCATTGAACTTTTACTGAAAAGGTTTGTTTGCAGAAGTCGTGTTCCCCAGGCTACAAACCATTCGTCTCAGGGGCTAACTAAGCTAAGATGACGATCGTTTCCGGCTTCAAAAACGGAAAAATAACGTTCGTTTTATACAGAATGTTACAAAACAATCGAAATACTTCAACAGCTGATAAGATCAACAACCCTTAGTCAGTAGAAAGTGAGTAAGAGTAAGAATGTGAGTAGCAAGTAGAAAAACTTTTTGTTTAAATTTTGTATGGAACAGCTAATCGAAAATGTTTCCATACAAAGCGAAAAGACGGAGGTTCTCTGGTTCTCTGAAGCGATTGTTTGGCAACCAATAAGAACGTACTCCCAGAGGTAACTTAATTATTCCGTAGTCTTTAGTTTCACGTAGGGATGTAAAACAGTAATTTGGTAGAGCAAACCTACGCTTGAATTGAAATCACAATCCATTTTGTGTCTAAAAATACAGGGTGGAAATACAGGGTATAAGTCCAAAAGCTGTTTGACTTATAAAACTTGAATCAAATTGAAAACATTATAGTTTATAGTCCTAAAAAAATATTGTTTTAACCACGAATACCTATAATGTTTTTTTTTGTAACAATATCGCGAAGGTGGCCATTTCGTCCCTGGCAACTGCTCAGCTGCAATCGATTCTATATATTTAGGGAAATTTGCGGAAGCTTGGTGTATTTATGTGACGCGAATGCCACATAGCGACTGTTTTGCTAAAAAAAACTCAGTTTTATTTACGCTTACCTTCATTCTTTTGATTTGACTTCTGTTCAGTCGAAATGACGTTAAGATCGAAATGAAATTTCAATTTCCAGAAAAGTTTTTATTTACGGAAGCCATAATGGCTGTCGAAATGTGCGGCTTGAATGTATCATTGAGAGCTCATGATGTGTGGGTACATAAAGTAGTGGATGTAACTGTAAATATTTAGGCATTAAACATTCGTGTGATGTTATTATTCTTGTGGAATGTATTTCATTATAAACAGTCACATAAACTACTATTATAAACTCCAAACGAACCATTCGAATATTTCTAAAACCACTCCACGCCATGTGCCATAGGTATTCACGAGTTAGAATTTGATCAAAAAAACAAAACACGTTTTTTAATTAAAAGCAAACATCACCTAACCTACAATCGTGATTGTCAAAACAATCGCATTGTTTCGCTGTTCCGAATGAACACTGTTAAATACAATTTCGATGTAGAATTCCACCATAGTCACCGACAATGGCGAAGGTGAAAGCTAGAATTATGAGGTTTGTTGTTATTCGTAAATTGTTTCCGATTTCCGAGGAAATTGCTGCTAACTTCGCAAAATCTGAGTTGTACAGAGATTAATGCGCGGAGTTCGCGCGCTTGCGTCTTGCCTGGCCCAATTCACATGATCTGGCGTTTAGGAACAATGACCTAATTGTACCTAAGAACAAGATTAGCCACATGGCTAATTTTGCGTTGAATATAAGCACAGATCTCAGTCAATAAGTAGCAGGCCATCTTGAGTTCATCACCTGCGTACTGTGCATATATTCAAGGCAGCCGAGCATTAGATGGATTAAACCCTATGACGGAATTAGCCACATTGATCTTATCAATTTTTGGCCACAAATGATTTATAGTCAGATGGAAATAGATATTATATTGACACTTGACAGTAGTCTGACTGTTTGTGATAGGTGATAAAGCTAGTGACGATAGAAGCGTTGATATGATAAAGGGAAATGCGCGATGACTATTTTCGATATCTGCAAAATTGTGACAAATTAAGTACCCGACATTGTCGCCGAAATGGTATCATTAGATAAACATGTTATTTTTAAAGCTTCGTACGAAACATGTAGTAGTATTATAATACTTAGGTAGATTGTTTATTTAACTTAATTTGTTGAATTTTGTAGTTAAAGGTCGAAATATTGGTTGCTCAGAAAATCAAACATACATGGTTAATATCTAATTTTAGATTATAATTAACTATAATGTAATACCATGTTAGATTCGTATAACTAGACTGTATCCTAAAAGCTAACAAGTGGCATGACCACAACAGAACTGAAGGTACACCAAGTCTGTAAACTCGCTTTTACTTATGAGTTGCGTCACACCGCGGGTCAGAAGTTGGGCCACGCGAGTAAAAACTGCTCGCTCCCTGCATGATAGGATATTTGATTTATCTCTACCCGGATACATGACTTTAGATTAATTAACCCCTGCCCTGTTTCTGACGCACGTTTGTTTAGTAACCTTTTGTAAAAATACCGGTTGATATTTGCAGTTTTTTACGGATCCCCGGCCTACAAAGTAAAACTGAAGTTGTCATTCTAACTCAATGTAAAACCAGCACAACTTCGTGGTAAGGTCGTCTTAGAATCCTATCTTCCTGAACTTTTTCACATTTTTGGACCTCCCGTTCAAAAGTAAGGGGGACACTTTTTCCAACTTTCAAAACGATTCTTTTCTGAAACTTGGACTAATCAAATATTTGTTTAAAAAACTTACGAAGTTATTTCTAAATACCTATCAGATTATGTGCCTTCTTTAAGTTTAAGACCAACGTGTCCATTCTTAAGGAGCTCTGCTTTCAGAGGATCCTAAAGTATTTTGGACATGTCGCTCGTAGAAACTCGGATAGTCCAGAAACGTTAATGGTGGTTGGTCAGGTAGATGGGAAAAGAGCACGCGGTCGACCGCCTACCCGATGGTCAGATTTGATAAAAAAACAATCACCGGCTTGCCAATATCTCAAGCTATTAAGACCGCCGAGGACAGAAACACTTGGAAGAACATGGTCCACAAAGCAGCAAATCTTTTAAGACACGACCTCCAGCAATGAAGATGCTGACTGAGAAGAAGTCCTGCAATCTCTCTTCCGGCCTAGGCTTGTATAGCGCTTTTGCTCAAACATTGTGAGGAAATATTAAAATTAAAATAACCACAAAGTACATAGTTAATAAGGAATTTATTTATTTATTTGCCACCTTTTTTATTTTTTAAAGATGCCATTTGAATGAGCTATTCGAGCAGCATGTTTAACCGTACATAAATATACATAAAACCATAGTTTTTTTTTAATGTCGCAAGTATCTATTGGTCGCTGGCTGCATGTAATTTTTCCTTTGTCAGTTTAGTGTTAGTACGCAAATTAAAAAAGTTAGAGCAGCGGACAATAATGTTTCGTTCATACTTACGCCATACATTACTTCACGGTCTCCGGCCAAGAAGTAAATGTGGGGAGCCATAAACAACGCGCATAAATGCGTACATTTCCGATCATGTTTGAGAAAAAGTTTTTACCAAACTGTCTTTTTTCAGAACACCTTATTGAATCTTCATAATCAAACGTGATGGAATTGATGAATATTCAGGTTCAGTCGTTTTAGCTGCGATACCATTCTAATCTAATCTGTCAGTCTTCTGACGGGTATTTGCCAATTCTGCGTGTCAAAGGACGGAGGAAATCAGGGAAAAACAGTTTGTCAATTTGGTAAGGCTGTAGCTTTTGGATTAAACAAGATTAAAAAGATTAAGTAAAAATATACCACTTCAAACTTTCGCGTTTTATACATATTATTATAAACATAGAACGTGTCTATCGTGACTGTAGTTAATTTAACTTAATATACCGACGTTTCGACACAGTTTCATGTGTCATGGTCTCGGCTTGACTGATGAATCAGCAAAGTAGGTTTTTCTACCTATCCACGCGTTTAATGTGACATTCCGCCGGGTACGTGAACATTCCTAGCAAGATCGCCGTTGACACTTCGCTGCTTCATCAGTCGAGCCGAGACCATGACACGTGAAACTGTGTCGAAACGTCGGTATATTAAGGTAAATTAACTACATTCGCGATAGACACGTTCTATGTACATAATAATAAGTAAAAATATAGTAAATATAATATCAACGTAGGGCAGCTTGTGGCGAGCTGTTGGGGAGTAGCGACCCCACGTACCTGAGCGCTCCTGGGGGACTCCGTCGTCCGACCAAGTCCTGGCTTGCCTTAACCGGCCGTCCAGAGTGGGGTCGCGAGAGCTGTGTTCTCGAGGGTAGATGTGGAAACCTAAGTGGCGAGTTGGCTATATGTTTAAAGTCCAGTGACACCTCTCTACCCCCAGCCCTCATACCGGTGTTGCCCTCGAGCCATCTTAGATATCGCTTTTTGTGGGGGCCCATCTTATGTGGGCGAGTCACCGTCTGCCAGAAATAAAATTGATTACCATTTTGTTAGGCAGACGTCCGATTTTATTCTCCATAACCCAGTTTTTAGTCCAGCACTTTCACCTAATAGTCCAGTATATTTTAGATTCCATTAAATCCCAATAGTCTATACACCCTCGCGGGTGCTGCCTCTGCGTGCGTCCCATGACTCGGGCAGGTGCAACATCCGCTCGGTGTACCCCTTACATTTCATTAAACTGTCGAAAGGGCTTCTGCGTGTTGGCTTCGGCTCCGCGTACGCCTCCCAAAGGTCCGGAACACCATTGTTCCGTGATGGGAAAGAAGTAAAAATATATATTATGGAAATAAGAAAACCCGCGTTAATAGAAAATACCAAGCTAGATCAATTGTTAGCCCTCCTCATATAACAAATCTTATAAAAATCGTTACAACTGTCTCCGATATCTCCAAGCTAACTTATAAAAAAATAAAATAATTTGTGATTTTAAACTAACATGGTCATTTGGATTATAACTACAATCTTACAACAGTGCCGAAATATAAAGTAATAGTAATCGATAATTCGGGTGCCTACTAAAACAAACATAGGTACATGGTAAATATGCCGTTTTAGATTGTAGTTATAATTTGTGATATAGGTAAGTAAGACTGAAATCTCCATCCGAAATTAAGAATTCATTTTAACTACACTACTTAGTTATAAACAACTCGATCGAATCTTCGTCGGCAATCAGTCAAATAAACTATAAACAATATTATTGTCCGACTATGCTTAGTTTCTTAGATTTTAATAGCACAGACTCTAAAAGTGTTAAATGTCATTATTTTAAAGAAGTTTGACGTTTAAAATAACACTTCAAAGTTTGACAGTTCATTTGTTTCGAAGAGTTAGAATAACATGGTTTACAGTACACATGGTGCTACTTTACCGCCCTAGGGCAATAATGAGCACTTTACGTGCCTGCGTCGAATATTCAAAGGGACATAATGTACTGTAAAACGTCGTACGATACACGTGCGAAGAGGTAATTCGCAACTCGTGTCGAATTTCCTCTTTTTCGCCCTTGTATTAATGTACTATTAACTCTAATTTGATTTACCTCCAACTTCTCAAAAATGACGCAATGAATACAATTTGCTCGATAAAAATCCGCTCCGTTGAATATGTGACGCATCCCGAAGCAAACGAGCGAGCGTATCTCGCCCGTTATCCTGACGTGGCACGATGATTAAGCCCGCTCATTCAACTCCGCTATCTCACACAACACACAACCTCATTTTATTTACACTTTCGCTTTAGAATAAAAATACACGTAGACAAATGGCACATAGACATGCCTCGTCATGTTTGTCGTATGAAATGTGTCGTGTGTAGATGTGTCGTAGAGTAGCCGCCGAGGCTATACTCATGAATAAGGGACACGGACTGTTCCGAAACATGTCGAGCTATTTTCTACTTTATGACCTATTTCTCTCTTTATGATCTACTTTATGAGTAACCCTATATAAGTATTTTAATATGTCTTGTCATGGATTTTCAAATACTTAAGCATAGGTACATAGCTATCCTGAAGTTACACGTAATGAAATACACTTCGCCTTCCCGTTATCCTGACGTGGCACAATAATTAAGTGTGCTTACCATGAGTTGTATGATTGATAGCGACTGTGGCATTCGAAAGTATGTCCTTCTCGCCCCTACCACTTCATTGGAAAGAGCGAGACGGACATACTTTCGAATGCCGCAGTTGCTGCCGAATACGATTACGTACAACACATGGTAAGCTCAAAGGTCACTCATTCAAATCCGTTATTTCTTACAAGCTAATTTTACCTAGCCCTTATTTTTTTATTTTAATATGTAGAATTGTAAAGCGCGAATCAAATCATTTATTAAATGTAATAAATATTTTGATTCATGTTTTTAAGTAGTGACACTACTGTTTATAAATTATGAATTGAAAGAGATGTCATATACTACAGAAAAAGTGACCATGGCCCCCGGTGAGCAGGGCTGGGAACGATCCAGCGACCTAGCGCAGCGAAAGCAGGAGGTCTTTCATTGGTCACTTTTTCTGTAATCTTTTTCTTTTGTTGACTCTAATTTAATTTACCTTTAACCTCATAAGTGACGCAATTAATAAAATTTACATGAATAAAATCCTATCCGCTTAATGTGTGATGCATACTGAAGTAAACGAGCGAGCGTATCTCGCCCGATATCATGACGTGGCACGATGATTAAGGCCGCTCATTCAACTCCGCTATCTCGCACAAGCTCACGCCACGGCTCTTTTGCAGAACTATAAAAACATGCTGGCATTCGAAATTAAGCACTAAACTTGGTACAAAGGGTACCTTATCTAGGGTAAATTGTGTTTTTATTAGTCACAAACAACACTAGAGTTAAGTCCGCATCGAGTTTTATATCAAAAACTGCGCAAATGTTATTTTAAAGTCAAACTTATATTAAATTATGACGTTTACTTAACATTTTCATTGATTTTTATAGCACAGTCTGTGCTATAAAAATCAATGAAACGTGACTTGGTCGGCCTCTATCTCAAAAAAAAAACAACAACCAAGCCGCAATTGGTTGTAAAAAAAACGCACTAAAATGAGATCACAGGCGGAGTGTGACAAAAATCTAGAGTGAATTCAAGTTAATTTTTATTATTTCTTATTCTTTTTAAATTACGCATATAAGTTCAATATCAGCCTGTATTTTTCATATTCTTTTTTATTTAAGGAATTGTCATAATATTTTACTAAATTTGAATATTTTAATTTGTGTGACCATCTGGCAGAAAATGGACAAAAAATGCTTTAGGCGCGTTTATGAAACGGAAAAAACCTTGATAGATTTATTAAATTTTTTACTGAAGGGTCTCGCAATTAAAATAAATTGATTTAACAATCTGACAGATAGCCTTTTGATTTCAGCGATGCTAAGGAAAAAAAAAATTGTAGCTTTGCTTATATTCTATCTACTTAAATATTTTCTCTTTTTGTATCTTTATGAATTGGTTTTCAAACTGACATAAGTAAGTTATATTAGTCTGATATTTTGTAAACTATTTTTTCATAATGTTAACGAATTTTTTTTTCGAGTTGCTTTGCGAAAGCCGAAATAGAAAGCATAGTCAAACCAATCGTTATTCTTTTATCTTCGTATGTGACATGTAGGTATATTACAGATACTGTTTTCGAATATAGCAGAAAGAGAAATTGAATTAAGTTCCATACCATATACCCTCATATAATATAATTAATGGTTTTGGTCATTTATCAGCCCAGTCAAGTTGTCATGATGTATTTATTATTATTTAGGTACATTTATCTACAAGTTTGAAATGAAAGGAAAGAAGATCCTTTTCTTTTAATAGAAAATAGTTTTCAATGAAGCCAGATAAAAAATATTTTAGCGTAGCGTAAAAAATAGTTTATTTTAAAAATAATTTACCGTAAAGTTACATTTTAGCGAACATTTTTAATTATACCCAAAAGGTGTCTCGAGACTACTATTCCCGTTTAAAATTTTCGTCATATTACATGTGCTCAGCTACTATTTCATTTGCACTACAGGGTTTTTATATTGATTTCAATATATTCCTATTACTGCTATAGCAGACTAAGTTTGTTATTCATAAACGCTCATCAAACTTCCGTTAACTAATTTAATGTTTATTAATTGGTGCGAAGCGAACTGACGACGCGATTCAATTAGGACACTAATTGTCAATCGCGTCGTCAATATCGCGTCGCCTATTGGAGGCGCCTACTTTGATCGC
Organism: Lathronympha strigana; assembly: GCA_949128165.1. Taxonomy (NCBI): domain Eukaryota; kingdom Metazoa; phylum Arthropoda; class Insecta; order Lepidoptera; family Tortricidae; genus Lathronympha; species Lathronympha strigana. The sequence goes on from OX421903.1 coordinate 3,778,458, forward strand.
GCGTGGCTTAAAGGACTAGTATCCAGGCCACAACCTTTAAAAAAAAAATTGATCGCGCGCCCGCGCAAGTAAGATTCTCGCGAACTTGCGAGGATCGCGTAGTCGCGTTGTATTACGACTATGCCTTAAATAAGCTATGGATTTTGTCATTTTTCGCAATAATGTTCTCAGTGTCGTAGGCTCAAGTCCAGCTTATAATACATGGAGTTTTCCACTTTTACTTTATTTCTAAGAAGTTTGACGTTTCTAGCAATAACGCTGCCAGCTGCGTAGAACGTAGTTTAATCTGGCATGATACCTTAAAGAGTACCCTGTAGTTTATTTGTTGTAAAAAATTTGTCATTTATTGAATACAATTTTAATTCTTTACCTAAAATTTAAATTGTAACCTGATTTGGGGCATTCAGGCGTAGGCGGCACGCCGCAACCCAGTTTGTGTGATTGGAAATCAATAAATAAACTTTATAAAAGTTTTGATGGCGGAATAATGTTAAATTGTTAATGATGAAGGTAAGTACGTTATTTTATCCACAGCACACAACAATTGTAAAGCATAAATTAAATAATTTATTATTTATAATAAATGTTCTGATTCATGTTTTTAAGTAGGCACACTACTATATATAAATTATAGCTAGGATCGAACCAGTGACCAGCTTTCGCGGCAGACGCCCTAACCACTCAGCTACCCGATTACCATTATCACGTTATAATCATACTTTATAACGTTGTCTATGGTATTCCATAAGAATACTGCTAAACTGCTAAACGACGCTCCTATGGATTTACATACAATATTTTAGCGCTGTTGGTTTTTTTAATTTCTACAGTGGGCATACGACTTTTTCCACATTCTGCCACCATTCAAGATTTTCTTTTTTACTGTTTTTGCTGTTGTAGAAAAAGTAGTGTACGCAACAGCTTTATTGGTTGTTAAAATTCAAGGTTTTTGTAATTATTCACCCGATATGATAAGTTATATCACTATAATTGAAAAATTGAGCAGTCCAACAATCGTTATAATATATTGATATAACACGTCAAATTGCCACGGGTGTCAAAACATCATTTCTCCATTAACACCCTAATGGCCGTAATCGATAACAGTTATAAAGACATTTCCAATAATAGGTCAATAACCTCACACCCTCTGATTGAAAGGAAATAACTCACGACCTAGTGACAATGGTTTATCGGCTATGGCAATTGGAGTTTAGGAAAACAACGCTGTATTATATGTTTATTCAGAAACTGTGTTTATGCTTCATAAGAATACATTTTGAATACTCTAATTCAGATATTCATCATTCATACAATTTTATTGGTCATATCTTTTCCATCACGGAACATTGGTGTTCCGGACCTTTTGGGATTTGGGAGGCGTACGCGGAGCCGAAGCCAACACGCAGATGCCCTTTCTACAAAACAATGAAATGAAAGGAGTACGTACACCGAGCGGATGCTGCACCTGCTTGACTCATGGGACGCACGCAGAGGCAGCACCCGCCAGGGTGTATTCTGGATTACTTATTGAGATTTAACGGAATCTAAAATATACTGGACTAAATATTAGGTGAAAGTAGTGGACTACATACTGGGTTATGGAGAATAAAATCGGACGTCTGCCTAACAAAATGGTACGCAATTTTTTTTATAGAATGTCTTTCCCATCACGGAACAATGGTGTTCCGGACCTTTGGGAGGCGTACGCGGAGCCGAAGCCAACACGCAGAAGCCCTTTCGACAATTTAATGAAATGTAAGGGGTACACCGAGCGGATGTTGCACCTGCCCGAGTCATGGGACGCACGCAGAGGCAGCACCCGCCAGGGTGTATAGAATTTATAGAATTATTATTAATCATATTAAAATATGAACGATATTCAAATCAATAGTTTTTCTAAAAAACTGCTTAAAACATGAAGAAGATACCTATTGTGAGCCCCTTAAAAGCCGCAAAATGAAAACATCATTTCCTTTCTGTTAAGTTTTTATTTATCATCCATCCTTTTCGGTTCATTCATCTCATTTAAAAGTATATATTCGGTTGGGGAAAAAGAAAAATATAGTTTTGACAGTCAGTCAAGTCAAGTCAGGGGAAAAAAGCGGATCAAATTGTTTGAATATCAAGAAGAATTAAGCTGGCCAGCGAAGTCGGGACAAATATATCCACGGGTGAGTGTAGGGCTTATTATATATATTGTTTTCTTTTTGTTTGTTCACCATGTGTCCGAGGCGTGGACAATAAATTCAAAATTATGAACCAGCGCATAAATTAACACTTTCCTTAATACTCGAAATGTAAGGAAAAATGACTTGATTTTTCGTTTGTATTTGTCTTTCCGATATAATGTTATTTTCCAGTTGTTGCTGTCGATAAAAAATTGTCATCTTCGCCCCGGTTGTCACCAGATAACAAGTCAGTCGAGAGATAACTTCTTTCGTCCAATCAAACGTAAATAATATTACGTTTATTTTTTATTTGAGTTGTGGGTGGATTGTTTTTGTTTTACCATAATAATATAATAATATTATGCTAATGATAATACCATTTTGGGCAAATTATAATGTAAACCTTATCTTATGAAATTTATATTAAGTATACCGATATCTAAATGTTACAATGGGGTCCTAGCGTACGCAAATTTTTTGTAGAAATCGCGATACGTCTGGTTGATGTAACTGGTGACCGAAGAGCCGGTGGCTTCCTCGCACAACGTATCACCATTGCGATACAACGAGGATATGCCGCCAGCATCCTAGGTACAATGCTTCAAGGACCTATTTTATATTTAAGGTAGGTAGAGGTAGGTAGGTAGGTAAGTTACACTGTATATTTTGATAAATAATAAAGTTTTCTGTTAATGTTAAAATTTCGAATTGAATTTAAATTATAAGTTTTTCAGAATTAAAATGGAATCGCTGTCCTATTTTTTTGGTTCTCGTAAATAACTCGTAAACGATGGCCCATGACAAAAAAAATCTGAGACAAAAGTAATCCTGATTAAATTCTGTACAAAGCTCCACCCCTATCGTCCAGTACTTTTAGTATGTTGCTTAGCACGTATCTACCTACAACTATCCCAAAATTTGTTGACATCCGGATTATTTCCCCTAATTTTCTAATTTTCCTTCGTTTTGTAGGCTAAAATAAAAATATCATCAATGGAGCAAACTAGGTCAAACAAGTCAATTAAGGTAAATCACCAAGTTCCGTTGTCGCTCAGAGCAGGCTAGTAATGAAAAAACTTCAACAAGCACCGGGCAAAGTTAGGGCTGTTCAGGGAACTAGCTCGCAGTTTGTCTATTGCTTGGGCCAATGTAGGAGTTTTTACGGTTCAGTATTCATAGCAGACTATTGCTTAAAATTGGATTAATTTTACTTGAATTTGAAATTGGACAGTTGGGTTTATTAGAACCCAACGGAACATAGAGTCCAATTTTTAAAGACCTTTAATTTCAAAGGATCAACGTTCTTCAGTTCTTTTGTTTCTAAAAAGGGTTCAGCGTGTCAAATTAGCTTGGTTTATCTTTAATAATGATCAAGGGATGTCAGAGTAACCAGTGATTGTTAGCATCGCTTGCCTAATGCAGGTCAATCTACAATTGTTTTCAACAGAGAAAGCATTCCACTTAGGCACAGTTAACCAATTGGAACCGTTTGCCACTGTAGGACTATTTCACAGTGACAGTATAATTGGATTTTAATAAATATTATACCTACTGCTTGTCGTTTTGACATGGTTCTAAAGTAACCTTGGGTTCCAATTGGTTGGCTGTACGTGTCTTCTATGACATAACGAGATGAATTTTTACGAATGCTCTCCAAGCTGAACGGTCTTGGGTTCGGTGCATGTTGGCCTGTAAAATTTGGTTGCCCAAGTCCTGGATGACTCAATTAACACATCTAGGAGGAGTACCTAATTCTTTATTCTGTCAACCCAACGCGTAGCCATACGGCTACCCCTTCACTTCCTTGCCATGCGTCCAGTGATTACCGTAAACTATTTCTGTGGCTTTAGGGGTTAACATTGCCCACCCATAAGAATGAATTTTATTAAATTACTATTCTTAAAATCAACAAAGAACGATTAAGCGGAACCGACTTAATCCCGTGCTGTCGTTTTGAAGAACTTAGTAATTGATTAGCATGTGTTTTAATGGGTGGGCAATGTTACCCCTTAGGGTTAAAAAAACTTGGGTTTACGCCTACGGTATCAATTTTTCCGTGCTCTGGATCTGGCAGTGACTCATTTTTGGACCTAAAATGAGTCACTGCCATACAACTGAGCACAGTTAAGAACCTAAACTGAATAGCGTTACGATGTCATGGTAAGAGCCCAGGGGTCTACCACGATCGCATAACGCGATTTAGATTAGGTCCTAAACTGAGTCACTGCCATACAACTGAGCACACGACGTCATGGTAAGGGCCCAGGGGGGTTACCACGTACATACAACTGAGCCTAAACTGAACCTAAACTGGAGAGCGTTAAAACGTCATGCTAAGGCCCCTGAGCACAGTTAAAGACCTAAACTGAATCGCGTTAGGACATCCTAGTAAGGCCCCTGTTCTGTTCATATTATATGTAGACGTACTGTTATGTACAGGTTTTATATAGAGGTCACGTCAACTGGTTAGTTTATCTTAACCCTTTCGGCCTCGCATTACCAATGACAATACTTTACCATAATGGATGAAGTTCGGCGAAGTTGCACCATCAATTAGTCATAATGGGCCTTGGGACGTGATGGGCTCATTTTTCTTTTTTGGATAACAACCTTTCCGGTTGTGGTTGGATTATTATAGACGACCTCTTACAGAGTACGCGTTTTTAATACACGGTGGGCCATACTAAAATAGAAATTGGATAAAATGAATATTTGGGGACAATCGTACCGTTCGACCTAGCCCCAAACTAAGCAAAGTTTGTAGGGTACTTGACGACGATATAGAGACATAAATTACATACTTATATAGATAAATACATACGTAGAAAACGTCCATGATTTAAATACCGTGGGGGTCAATAGCCCGAAAGATTTTAAGCATGTATTCTTGACGTTGAATGAAGCATAAAATGTTATATAACTTTTTTCAAAAAAAAATATTTGTTGAATACAAATAAATTATAACCAAAAAAAGAGTTTCAAAGTTTTTTTTTAGATTTCTTTTTAGATAGAAGTTTTTCGCGAAGTTTTTTCTATTACTTTCTAATACCAGTCAATAACTATGTTAAAAGTAAAACTCATAGTGGTACAATTGCAGTCAAAAAAGCGTTTTTGCATGAGTTACGATGAAAAATAGTTTTAGAGAAATATGTATCTCTGAAACTTAGGCAAATCTGGAAAATTTCATATGAGAGTATGGTATCTTAATGCGGTCAGGAATACACCGTTAAAATATTTAGAGTTGTTAGCGCCCATGGTGTATAATATCAATGTACAGTACGTGAGTGAAATTGATACAAATTTTGTTTAGGACTGTCTTTTCCCAATTTAATTTTTGAAATTTTATTTTATGCTCTGTCTAGCAAGAAATACTCCATTTTTGGTGGTTACCAAGCAGCCAGATTAATTATAGATGATTTTATGGGTGGTTATTTTGAGGAAGATCTTTAAAAAATTGTTTTCCTGGGAATTTTGATTTCACAAGCTTTTTATTTCCTTTATTTAGTTAGTCGGATGATATTGATATACGTCACACCATCTATGCTGAAACTTGTTGCAAAAACTACGCATAAAAAGAAAACCTATTTAAAAAAAAGGAGGGATGACGCACACTAGAACGGGACGGGACGACTTATCAGTTTTTATAGAAAACGTCACGTGACATCCGAGGGCTCCGAGCTATCACGTGATTATTTCTATAAAAAAATTACAGATCGTCCCGTCCCGCCCCGTCCCATCTCGTCCCGTCCCGTCCTAGTGTAAGTTATCCTTAAAGGAGACTTTTTGACTGCCATCCCGACCCTTAAAGCAGCAAAATTGGCATCAAATTGCCTAAAGAGTGGAGACTAAATAAAATAAATCCGAACAAATCCCGGAATAGCCAGCAAACCCTTGCAATATTAGAGATGTGCCCAAACGAATCTTGGAAAAAAACAGCTTTTATTTATTCAGCTAAGGTCACATTTATTATACATCCCTGTTTTTTGGTAGGCCTGGGAATATCATCATCATCATCATCATCATCATTTCAGCCGAAAGACGTCCACTGCTGGACATAGGCCTCCCCCAAAGATTTCCACAATGACCGGTCGTGCGCCACCCGCATCCAGCGGACTCCTGCGACCTTTACCAGGTCATCAGTCCACCTTGTTAGGGGCTTACCCACGCTGCGCCTTCCGGTACACAGTCGCCACTCAAGAACCTGTGTGGGAATATACCTCTACATAAATACAATTACCAGCCATATACGTTTGGGCATATCTGCCAGATCTGCCGATCAATGTATAGAAAAATTGTCCTGCAGTTGCCCGGCAGACATACCCGCTATAGAGATTCGGCCGGATTGCCCGAACGTCAGACCAGCAAATGCATGGTCTCTATGCTTTGGAGAATTCGTAGTACGTAGTACTATGAAGTACACCTTAGTCCGTACTAGTCGTGAACCGGTCCTAGTCACGAGCAATGTCCTACCTCGCACAGCTAAACTGTGGAATGAACAGTCACCTGTGGTATTAAATTGCAAGGCTAGCACCAGCGTATTTATATCACAATAAGCGTGACCAGGTCAAACAGAGACTCTCAGCAATCGTTCATTCTCGAATACTGAGTTACTTTGGCCACGTCATGCGCAAGGAGGACGACGCTATGGAGAGACTCGTTGTCCAGGGTAGAGTAAATGGCTCAAGATCTAGGGGACGCTCCCCATTAAGATGGACGGACCAAGTAAAAGCCCTCATGGAGGCACCCCTAAACCTGTGCGCGCGAAATGCCTCGGCAAGGGAGAAATGGCGGGAGACAGTAAAAAGGGCTGTTCAACGACCTCTATGACCACGACTACTCTGCCAAAGAGTATACGACTAAGAAAAAGCGTGACATGTTTCGACTGCATCGGCCAGTCATCGTCGGACAGACAGAGTGGTGTTGTCACCTAGTTGTAGTTGTTGTAGTTGTTTTTGTTGTGGTTGTGTCCGAGTGGTGTTGGTGTTGTCAATATCAGTATGACTCACAAAAGTTTGTATTATATGAGTCATCTGTGGTATTTCCAGACCTATACGATCTTTCAAGCTTCAAGAAAAGAGCGTACTCCCACCTTAAAGGCCGAGGACGCACTTATATCTTTGGTGTTGCGAGTGTCCATGGACGACGATAATCGCTTACAATTCAGCGATTCGTCTGCTCGTTTGCTATAAAATAAAAACTCGTCTTAAGCTAGAAATAACAAAAGTTTTCTAGTGGTGCCATGAAATTAGAAGCGCTACGCCGTAGCACGTAGCAGGCATTTTCTGCTCTATTAGCATATTGATTGCTAGCGAGTGCTACGCGCTGCGCTCGTAGCCGATTCCATCGTTTTTCCGCTTTGTAGCGGAAAGCGACCACCCACAGAGTACTCCCCTAGAGAGTTCCCAGCACTCAATGTATTAGGCTATAGCAAACATTTTGCGTAGCGGTTAGTATTTAACACAATCATTGCCAGCGTGGGCTACGCGCTACGAGCGTAGCCGAAAAAGTGCCGAATTACGTACTTACGGAGCGAAAAGCGCCTATAAACAGAGAACTCAATATCGGGACATTGTCACCGAATGTGTTTCGGTTGGTTTCCAAACGCGACAAGGAGCGAATTCCACTAGGTTAGTGAGAAGGGGCTAGAAGGTATCTATATGTCTAAAATCAAATCCAAAGTTTTTTTATAACACAATTAAAATGGTAGTATGGTGGCGCCATCTCTCGCTTCTAGTTGAAAATATTCTTAAAGTTTATCTAGAAGGACAGCACTAGATATAAGGCTGAACTGTAGGATTGGCGGAACGCACCTTAAACGTTTCAAAATAAGGAAGGATTGCATATACTAAGGAAATTTCGGACTCTGGCCACCGTGGTCGGGTGGCCTAGCGGTTAGGGCGTCTGCCGCGAAAGCACTGGAGGTCTAGCTTACTTTTATTTAAATTAAAATGAATTCTTCCCCGCCCTAGTTCAAGAACCGTAACTTATTTGTAAAGTAGATGGCATGGGATGAAACTTAATCTCGTGCGGGATAGGACATAATTAACTGACGGGTTCTACAGATTACCCGAGAGGACATACTGTTTCCAGGTATCATACAGGGTAAATGGGGCAGAGGGAAATAAACAGCTGATGATTATAGTTGGTGGTGGTTCTGAATTCAAATCACGGTTTGTATAGTAATGCCAATTATTTTACTTTCTACAGATACATTAGGTTCTTATTAAAAATATATTTTTAAACATCACAGACCGGGATACGTATTACGTATATAAGTAAATTAACGTGCTACATATAAAATATATCCACTTCAATCAAGGTTTGAATTTCGAATTTGTCCATATTCACCCCATTTTACGATATTCCTTCTCTTTAAATCGGGTATGAGTAGTGTCAATATAAATATTTAAAAAATTTCAGTTGTCCAGCAGTTACAGATAATCGTTGTTTGATTGGCAGTTATGAGCTAATACAATAACGATATCTTAATTAAATGAAAGACCGCCATCTAATAAACGCATGTACAGAAACTCACATACATTCGCCCAAGAATGCATACGTTGACATGCATAAACACAAATAATTGGCATAGTTTGACAACCTTGCAGTGACACAAATTAAACCATTATGTTAAATGTGATTCAATTTCAAATTTTTTGCATTTAAATCGCTGCAGACTTAACGATACCACAGACAAAGACATAAATATACGCACAGATAATCGTGAAAATTAAAACACCCCTCTTTCCATCAGTTAAAAATAAAATATCACAGGTCACGCCACGTTCACGCATACAAGTATAATGGCGGGTCTAGACAGACGTATTACGTAAATTAAAGTTTCCAGGTTAAGTCGTGTCTACACCGTCCCTAATCCCGGGTTCTCACGCACGGGTACATTATAAAAACGACGTGATGGCCTAATTGAATGTGAGGTAAGGGACTAAGGGTTTTGTATGACTGGTGTACAAATTTTTTTGACCGTGAATTTATATAAGTAACCTTTTATTTGAAATTGCTAAGGTAGGTACCTAAGATTTATTTTGATATTCATGTTACGTTTATTAATGTTTTCTAAAGGATGAAAAAATATTCTAAAAGGGCAAATTTTAATTGAAAATAAAAATTAAAAACGCGAAAATTATTTTGAGTTTGAAAGAATGTTTTTTTTTACCCTCAAAGAAAAGTAGGAGAAAATGTTTATTCCATGACACACGTATTAAATAAATTTTTAAACAGTTGAACCAACTCATTTTATCTGTCGAGAAGGTTTCCAATAAATATTAACTCGGTAGATGGCAGCCCGGCTTATGCCATGGCTCATTAAGAAGCCTGGGGTTCGCTTTAGCAACTAATCCCAAAATTTGACGTAGGCACTAGTTTTACAAAAGTAACTACCATCTGACCTTACAACGTAAGGGTAAACTAAGCCTTATTGGAATTAGTCCGGTTTCCTCACGAAGTTATCCTGCACCGAAAAGATATTGGTAAATATCAAATTATATTTCGCACGTAAGTTCCGAAAAACTTACAAAAAAAAATGAACTGTCAATTATCTGTCAATTATTATTCACTGTTATGACTGTATTACCGTTATACGAAACAAACAAGAAATTTAAGGTTATACAAGATGTAACAAAAATGTTGGTGATCGAAGAGTATCGATATCGTGGTCTGATTAGGAATAGTAGATTACATACCAACGCCGTTTTAGTGGGAAACGACTCGGATCCCATGTAATTGTCGGCCGAGGCGAAGCCGAGGTCGACTAACATGTGATCCGAGGCTTTCCCATTTAACGGCCGAGGTTTGTATACTATTTTTCTGCCCGACGAAGCCGGCAGGCGGCAATTTAGTTTTGCGTAAAGTGGCGCTTACCGGCCGGAGGACTGAAAAAACAATTAACGCGAGGAAAAAACCTTTATATGGCCAGTTAGGACATCCTGGCAGGACAGGACTACAGGATACTGATTGCGCGCTTAAACGGATCACCAGCATTATTATAAATTTACTAAAACGGGGCTTAATCGTGTATAAACTTTGAAAACAAACGTCCGACATTTCAAGGGCGACATTGCCCCCGTGGTCCCGGAGAAAGACTGGTCTTTCTCCGGGACCACGGGGGCAACGCGCGGGGGGGCGCCCTTGAAACGTCGGATGTTTGTTTTCAAAGTTTATACACGATTAAGCCCCGTTTTAGTAAATTTATAATGTGTGAAAATCGTGAAAGTTTAAATAAGTGACCAGCTTTATTGTTACAGCTTGTATTTTAGAAGCACGTTATAAATTTTGCGTTACTAATAAAGATTTCTACTCGGCTACCAAAATATGGATATGATTATGGATTGATGGAATGCCTCTATATGGGTACCTACCTAACCACTGAAAAGTCGTAAGTAAATTGCCGAGGGTTTGATTAAAAATCCCATGACTTAATTAAAAAGAAGCCACAGAACTGTTGGATTGTGACACCTTAAGTGCCTTGTCGCCAACGATCCAAGGCCACCCAAACCTTTATTACTGTATACTTATTTGTACACTTTCCGAAAAAAACGATAAAACATAAGCTACTTGAGATAAAAAATATATCCACATTTTATTAAATAAAAAAAAAATCTTAATTTTAACTATAAAACTCTCGTGAGACTCGAACATATTAAATAATATTTAAATCGTCCGCCGTGTCGCCCCCCGCGCCGCTCCCACCGCCAGCTGCAAGTACCAGAGCAGATAGGGCATTAGCCCGCAGTGTACGACTTGCCTCTGTCGCGAGTGGGCGCTCCTGATGACGTTCTTCGTAAAGAACGAAAGATGTCGAGCGAAAATCGACTAAATTACGTGAGTGACCCGTTTTAAATATTATTTAAAAAAAAAATCATTTATTTCGGAAGACCACGTTCCATAGAAATATTATTATCATTAATCTACCTATTACTACAGTTAAAATTACAATTAAAATTATAAAAATTAAAATTAAAATTGATTACATACTTATTATGCCCTGGAAAACTGCAAAAAATATTTTAAAATATTACTTTTACGTAATCCGGCGAAATCGGTGTCAGCCATGCTGCCGTCCTATCGCTAAAACCGCTCTAAGCTGCATATTAGCAGTTTTCATTTGGACAAAGATTCTAAAAGAGAAAACAAATCCCCATCGACTGGTCTTGGAATTATATTTTTATCACTTGTAGTTACCGAGATACAGACTCGACTTTACACGTTAAGTGCACAATATTGTGATACTTCTCAAAACTATAAAATCGTTAACCCACATTACTCAACTATAAGCAATGTAAAAACGCTTAATTGTTGTTTATGTTGATAAATCTTTTATACGATACATACCTAAAACATCGTTACTTGACAAAAACTTTATAAATTCCCATTTATGCCATTTAACCCTATTATTACGTTTTATTTCGCAATCTCTTTTTTTTCATTATGCTACACTAAAACACAGTTCCTACGCTTTAACATGGCTAAAAACATTTAACCGTGTATTTGAAAGACTTGTAGTATAATCCCTGTAACAAATACAACGCAAAAGCTTAGTTAACGCGCTTAACGGTGAATATGTTTGTACAAAAATATAATAATACAACACTTAAATACGGTCAACTGGCAATACTACGCTAAAATCCCACTAAGTGCGAAACATATCCCCTCTTATTTTATTACATAATGGAGTCAGTCGGCCGTGCGGCGCGTGCGCATAAGGTTGCGTGCTGTTTTAGTGAGTGATGCCTGCAAACTTTTCGTTAAAAATATGTCCGGTAACCAAAGGTAAGTGTTGAGTATGTCTTTCTATTGATGTTTTCTGCCTGCTACATTTAGGTTTAGCTTGAGTATTTAAAAAAAGATGTGTATTAAGAACAATTTAGCTTTATAAAGCTATAAAGTTAGTTATCTATTTTCAACCATTAACAAACAAAGTTAAAACACAGTCAGTAAAAACGGTGTATATCTTATTTTTATGGGTATTCTCACTTTCTCTCATAACATACATTTTTTTTAAATCAATTGTTGTGTATTAACTAAGTACTCATGTCATCTGATCAGTATTTTTTTATCGTTGTTTTATAATATAATTTAGGTGTAGTTGTCAAAATGTTACAGAAGCATTTAAATTAAATATGGAAACATTCTAAATTTATTTTAAAATGTTGTACTTTAGTGATGTACTTTTGATAGTTCCTAAAATTTGTTAATAGATTTTGTATTTATATATTTATTTTATGTAAGTAAACATTTAATGATTACATCCTGTATACTTATATATATATGTTCTTAAATAGGTATAATATCGTATATTTTCTTAGAAAGGAATACATTTACAAACAATAAATAATGATTGTTATTTCTTCCAGGTGTTTTACGAGAATACAGACTATGATAGAAATCTGGCAGAAAAACGAAGAACTACCTCAAATTAGTCTACCGCCTTTACACAGCATAAAAGAAGAAACTCTCAATTGCATGAAGGTATGTCGGTTCTTGATACACAGCAAGAAGCCCATGCAGCATCGGACAAGCAGTAAATTAAACAAATCTTTACCGAATCTACCCACATCAAAGTATTTTGAGTTTTTTTTCGAACCTGATGAACACATTACGATTTTGGGACGTGCTCCTATGACAGAATCTCATCAACATTGGATACAAGTTGATAGATACAAATTGACTAAACAGTCCCGCTAAGCGATTATGCTTTCAATCGTACGTCGAATGTATCTCAACTTCGGATGATTCGGACAAACAAAATTGTATAGCCTGTAAAAAACACAAAATGGATAGAAACAAAAAATATGGTTTTAGCAGGACCAGTCCATATAAACTTTTTAGATTCAGAAGTTTTAAATCCAAAAACAGAAGACAGATCTACAGACGTACTATCAACTAATAACATTTTAAGTAATACTCCACCAACCGTCGTTACAGGATGCGAAATAGCTTCTGGTCAAGACAATATTGTATCTTTATCGCATAGCGCCGATTCTGCTGAAAACCAAACGCCCAATATTTCTGGCCAGGGTAATATTCTACGTTCGCATAGCGCCAACTCTGATGAAATCCAAGCCCCTAATGCTTCTGGTCAGGATAATATTCTATACTCGAATAGCGCTGACTCTGCTGAAAACCAACCGCCCAATGCTTCTGATCAGGGCAAAACTCTATCTTCGCATAGTGACGACTCTGCTGAAAACCAAATGCCCAATGCTTCTGGTCAGGCTATATAAGGTTGTAATAAAAATATAAGCATTTAGTTCATTTGTAGGTACTTACTAAAAGTATTTTAGATTGTAAGAAATATCTTATTATTCTAGTTATGTTCATAATAATTATTCAAAATAATTAGGGATCAAAGACGAAATTGTAAAATAGTCATAAAAAGTTGAAGTCGAAGGACTGACTTGTTAGTAACTAATATAATGTCTAAAATGGGATAATTACCTACCATATATTTTTGTTTCATTCAGCATCCGATATTTCGACACTGTTGCAAGCGTCAGTTTATTCATGGAGTAAACTGACGAGCTGCGAGTCTTTAGTTAAGATCTACCCCCACGCCATAGCGATCTGCCCTCTTACGGGTTCGCTTATTTTGTGTGTTGTCACTGGCACTACTACCGTCCGCTTTCTAACTTGAAACTCGATCACGTTCACGACACTCACACTTACAATATCAACCCGTGCATTTCTTACCGAAACAGTCTCTTTTCGATTTGTGCAATATCGGGTGCTCAATAAAACAAACATACATGATAATTATCCCGTTTTTATATTAGTTATAATGCAAACGACCATGTTAGCTTAAAATCGAATATTGATTTGTAAGTTTTTTATAAACTTATATTTGGCATGCCAATAAATAAATATATGATTCATATGTGTTTTACTCACATAATATCTTAAAAACATTCTAAATACCTTGATACTATTATTGCAGGTTAACGGTTATTGGTTAAAAAGATGAATCCTTTTTGCAAATAAATACAATACTTAAACCACGTTAACATCGCTGGTTCGGGATGTAACGGGCTTATAGACTAGTAATGTATACGCATTACTTGAATATTTGAAGTCATTGCATAGCTAAAAAACGGCTACTATCATATTTTTTTGTTCCATGGATACTATAAAATTGTTAAGTAACTTTGCGGTTATTTAGTTATGTTTTGGTAACCACACAACGCACAATTACAATAAGTACTATAAACTCGTTAAGTGACTTGGCCATTATTTAGCTATTTTTGACGTGCAATCAAACTCTAAAGAACGGCTATGGTATACTTAACGGTGTTTTAGAAGTACTATCTTGGATATTTTAGTATTTATTTGCAACACTAAAACAAAAAAACAAGTTTTTTAAATATACGAGATTATTATTTGACAAAATGGTTTTCAAAGTAAGTTAGTATAAATATAGTTTGAATTTTTGCAAAAAAGAGATCTGGAATAAATGCACACACTTTCTAGAGATTTGGATTTGAACATATTTTGCCGATATCTCAAAACTATCATTTGTGGGTTAGTTAGGTTTTAGAGATAGGACGGCAGCATGGTAGTCAGATTATCTGTGGTATCACGTCACTATGCAGGAAAACAACATTTAGCAGAGACGACCATTACTCGTATAAGATTTAACATGAAGTTAGCTTCGACGAGTATAATGATGTTACATGGCCGACAGCGTTTTTAGAGTTCAAATAAAAAATAAAAATATAATGTTTTATTTGAAAATACGTAGCCGTCGTACACTTTAACACCCGAAATCGACCAATATTATGTTCTTAAGTCTAATACTATACATAGAAAATAATCATTTATTGTGCCGAATTTCATATTATGAGTCTAGTAGCCTGTTGTATGTAACTATAAAACCTATAGACAAAATTTCATAAGAATCAGTCAATAAATACGACTTGCTGAGAACAAGCTGATATACGAAAGCATTTCCCTAAGCTGAAACAAAGACATACATAAAATGATAAATATCTTTATTTTTCAATTTAGGCACATTACAATGCACTTATGAACGTCAAAAAAAAAAGCTACTACCGGTTCTTTCCCTACACTACACCACAGCCCGAGAAGATTACACTAACGTTCAGTCAATTAAGAAGTATATCTCTGGTCTATTGTTATACCATTTGACAGTACCTTACTATCTACCGCAGCCACATAATATATTTGAGGTCGGACACACTGAACATGTAATATGTGGTATCGGTGAACCAGACATGTTGGCAGCTTGCTAGATAAGCCATAATTATGAGCATTGCTTAGCTAATACACATTACCGCTGTATTTCAATTGCGTCAAGAGCAGGAGAGGTGAACCAGTGAGACCATCAACCAGTGATTGGAATTTGGTGAGCTATTGAGGGTTATTCTCAGTACACTGCAGTCATTGAACTGACAGCATGTATGGATATTTTGATTATTTGGGAAATCATTTATAATAGCTGTTATTTTTCGTGTAACGGATGTATCGTGAGTCTAGTATTACGTAGGCAACAAAATCCAACAAAATATCGTTACATACACTAATCGCCACAAATATTTACACACATGTTACAAACGTTTTTCTTGTAAGATTTGTATTTATATACCTTTTTTTAGTCGTTTAAAATGAGTTAGGACCAGTTTCTACCTATTTAACGGTTTTACGTGAATAAGTTTACTTTGGCTTTGCTTTTAACATATAGGGGACAAATTTAATGTGTCATCATGTTCACAAACAAGAAATACATTTTCCATCGTAAATTAAAAAAATCGACTTAGCTAAGTTTAATTTTCTTACTGTTTAACTACTTCCGCAAGAAAAGTTTGTAGGATTTTTGCATAATATTATATCGATAAATAAATATAATTATCATTCAACGTAATTTGAGACAATTAGGCTATTATAATTTCATATCTGTCAAAACCGTATCTTTCCAGGGTTTAGTAGTGCAAATGTATGGGAAATGCGACATAAACGGCTGTATCTTTTGATCGCGTTGACGTAGAGGTTTCGTTTTTTCACACCTTCAATAAACCGCTGTCCTGTATATCTGGTATTAATTTCAACTATGCTACCTATACACGTTCTCGAGATAAATGATCTTGACAGACGGACGGACTGACAAAGTTTTCCGAAAGGTCCCTACTACGCACTGTGACATTGCAATGCTCTGTGTCCTACCTCTATCACTGCTTTACGATATTTCATTTAGGTGTGCTTAATTTCAAAAAAACGTCCATTAAACTGAAGATAAATTTGAATTTGTATAATATGATTCTACTGTGTGAATTACTAACTCAAATTCTACTCGTATAGAAAAATGCTCTTGACATCCGAAGGCTCCGAGCTATCACATGATTCTTCCGGCCCCGTCCCGTCCCGTCCTAATGTGTCATCCTTAAGAAATCATCTCCCTTGATCCTATTACACCGAGCTAGCACACGAGGCATGCATGTTCTTTGATGTATTTTCTTATTCAAAATAACATTCGCAGTCCGGTGGACGTCTGATCAAAAGCTGTGAGTTCAAAGCAATTCACCCGCGTCACATTTCAAACATGAATCTGGGGCGGTATTCGATGTTGTTTTTTTGGGAACTTGATATATTAACAAGTATGTAAAACGTTTTAATATTACCAAAGGTAATTTTCTAAAGGGCATTTTTGTCGAGAAGAGATCCAAAAACTTTTATTTCTAAAACAGATACATTATTTAACGATTTTCCTACGCAGAATCACGAGCTCTTTCAATCCTACTCGGAGAAAGAAAGAATCTCAAATTTTATTTTCAACGACGACGTATTGACTACTTTGTCCTAATTTGTGCTGACCTTTGTCTTGCTTCTAAATTAAGTGGAAAAGTAGTACAAACCTCAAATTAAAAGCGTTATACGTACGCTCCAGTCTTAAACAGCCCAACGAGGAGTGTCCAGTAAAGGTCTAAAATATCGATGATATCTCACCCCTACCAATACCTAGGTAAGTATCGGGAGGGTCAAATATTTGTTCATAAGGATTATATACAGTAAGTGTAACTTACCTAACTACGTACCTCTACCTACCTTAAATCTAAAATAGGTCCTTGAGGCATTGAACCTAGGATGATTATAAGGAATTAGAAAACAATTTATTTCAAAAAACTATTTCAGGTATAACTTTACTGACAAAATATAAATACAGTAAGTTACAACATATCTACATTAGATCTAAAAAAGGCCCTTGAGGCCTACCTAGGACGCTGGCGGCATTTCCTCGTTGTATCGCAATGCTGATGCGAGGAAGTCAACAGCTCTTCGGTCAGTAGTTACATCAACCAGATGTTTTGCGGTTTGGACAAAAAACTTACGTGCGCCAGGACCCCATGGACCCAAATGGTACGAAATGTTACTCTGTGCCCAGGGTCTTATATTTATTACGTTTTATTTTGGCGCTTTCAGGCATTGCACCCGCTTATACACTTGTTTACTACATAGAGATTCGGAGATCACGGGACGTTTTCTATAGAATCTGTTAGATCGGTCCCCCCCGGTTGCGCCCGGCCACTTCCTGGCCTGTTCTAGTGTAAGTCAATTAGTTCTGGTTTTTTTATTTAAATATATTCTCCAACTTTTCCTACCTAAATTTACTATGAACAACTGAAAGAGCAGATTTTTGTGTCATCGCGCATGGTACTCGACGCTTGATAAAGGATGACTCACACTAGCACGGGACGGGTCGGGATGGGACGGGGCGGGACAATCTGTCAATTTCCATAGAATGAATTACGGCATAGCTCGCAGCCCTCGGATGTCACGCGATGCTTTCTATAGAAATTTACAGATTTTCCCGTCCCGCCCCGGCCCGTCCCGTTCCGGTGTGAGTCGTTTTTAACTCTTACCCTTTGATACCTTTGGTACCCTTTGATATCCGTAGCATGTCGTGCGTACTGTCATTTTATTTAAAAAAGTAGTACTGTATCTAGAATGTGTATAATTTCATGTTTGTTATTGTCGTAAATTGCACCCTTCTAAAATGGATAAGTTTTAAATACGTGGATACTGTCTCCAAAGTTCGTTAGATTCTCATTCAACAGTATTGTATTCTAAACACCGCCATTGACGCTAACTCGTTTTAATTTATCATTTTATTCAAATACTCGAAGACGCGAATTAAACTTGGAACTCGTCTTTGAAAGAGAATAAAATGAAGGCTAAAATACCTCTGATTTACAAATGTTGGTTATAATTGACAATTAATATTTATGTTGCTAATTAGTCTTAAAAGGATGAGCTGTCAAAAGCGATTTTTTATTGTTTTAAACTTTAGTAAAGAAATAGTAGATTACATACCAAGGCCGTTTAAGTGGGAGATGTCCCGGGTTTCATGTAATTGTCGGCCGAGGCGAAGCCGAGGTCGACTAACATGTGATCCGAGGCTTTCCCATTTAACGGCCGAGGTTTGTATACTATTTTTCTGCCCGACGGAGCCGGCAGGCGGCAATTTAGTTTTGCATAATGTGGCGCTTACCGGCCGGAGGACTGAAATAGTAGATTGTTAACCAAGGGCTGAAAGGCACCCATTCCCGACGAGGTAGTTAAGCGCCCGAACGAAGTCAGAGTGCCAATTGTGCGAGTCGGTAATGGATGCCTTTTACCCGAGTTAAAAACTCTGATTTTCATTTCGAGTGCGAGGAAAGTAAAAAAAAAGCAACTATAAAGCTAAAACTACTCCTGTAACTTCTTAAAGAAAATTTTTAAGGAAGCATTACAAAAGTGTAGAATATTTAACAAAACAACGGCACAATATAGGTAATGTTTTACATAGGTAACTTTGTTTTACTGTTTACTATAATTTATTCTTCTTATCTATCATATCATTTATTCAGGTTAACTTTCTATTGTACTTGAAAAGTGGTCAGATCAGATAAAATATATATTAGATATACCTATTAATATATATTAGATATACCTATTATTATACCTAATTATACACAATTTTCGAATAACTTATTCAAATACAGTGTTGCTAACCACGATATTTTAAAAGCGTCATAGTATTACAATTTTTTTTATGAAAAACGACCCCTCCACCACTTCAAAGTCAAACTCCCCCTATTTGCTTCGATAGGCTCTAAAAACCAATAACAATGTAAGTGTGCAAAGTCAAACATCATGACATTGTGTCCCTGTTCAGCTATATTTCATATTTCACGCCCTTTACAATCGAGAATCAGTCATTCCCCGCAAGGTCAAAGTCGTAATTAATGTGTACCGCTTTAGACCGGTGCCTGGTGCGTCGTTACCTTTATGTATAGCCTTAAACTGCCACATGGAACGTTGTTCTAGATGTGTCTTCATAAACTGAGCGAGTAAGGGTTTCAGTTTGAGCAAAAATTTTTTTTTACACCACCTATTCATAAAAGGGTTTTTTCTGTTCATGCTAGGGGGGATCAAAGTGGCACTTTTCTTCCCTGCTGGGAGGGATCAAAGTGGCACTTTTCTGTTCAAGGACTAAACATTTTTACGTTTTCGGGCATTAGCTAGTGACATCGTGGTGTTGATATGATGCTGTTTTCGGCTTTGTTTATTTCCTCTTAGTTGGTGTGAAAAGCAGTATGTGTCACACGGTATCAAAATTATTTTCGACTTGGGCGTTAACGCTTGAATCCCTTATTACGCTCAGGATTCTATTTTCCATTGCTTCATTCGGAATTCAAATTCAAACAATAAATTCAAAATTCTTTAACAATATCCTTTCTATGAGCCATTGTTAGAAGAATAGGGTTCTTCCAGCCACTTTGAATCTCCACGTTCGACCTCGCAACCCTAGGTGTTTTACTATGAAAAATATATTAACAATAGCTGGCGCGAACTTGATTTATGCTTCCCCTTTATCAGTATTGCCATTATTCGAGCACATTAATGAAAATCCTGAAGAGATAAATCGCAACATGAAATTTAATTTTAGTACGTACCCTTGTTGATGAAAAGCGATGTTACTTTTATAAGCCGTATACTACAGTTAGCGGGGCGTCTAATGACGTCGATTTGTTTGAGATATTTGTTTTTACTTCAGTACTTTAATCTATCAATTAAATGGCTGAAAGCTATACTTAAAAAGTAATCATTATAAAACTTTATCTATGGTACTTATTCCATAAGAACATTACTAAACAATATATTGCATTTTTTCAAATTTCTATACGCATAGCATAATTAATGTGCATTTCCATGCACATTCTGCCGCCATTCGAAATTTCCCTTTTTTTCGCTAGTTTTGGTGTTGTTGAAAAACTAAAATATATAGTGTATGTAATAGCTCATAATTAAACATAATTATTAAACGGGTCTAACGCGAATTAATTTGTTTACCTTATTTACCGACGTTTCGACACAGGTTTCACTGAAGGCCTAGTATAAAAGTTGTACGACATTAACTCCTCGACCGCGTTAGCGTATCGAGGGGTCAAAATATGAAAGTTGCCGGATGATTTAAATAAACGGCAAACATAATTTGAACTCCCGATACGCTAACGCGGTCGAGGAGTTAATGTCGTAAAATTTTTATACTAGGCCTTCGGGTCATGGTCGCGGCTGACTGATGTTCCAGCAAAATGTCAAAACAGATATTTGTGTAACTACCCAACGAAAAGTCTATGTAGAAGTTTGGGGGAGTTTAAATATGTGTTTAAATCGCGAAAGTTTTAAATGTTATAGCTCATAATTAGTTCTTACAATTCTCACGTCTATTATTTTCTATAAAAAACATAAATTGATCTCCGAAAGCTCTGAGCTATCATGTGATTCCTTCTATAGAATTAAAAAAAAAAAATCAAAATTATTTATTTCAAATAAAGCACAATTTGCGAAAAAGCGAAAGCGAAATTGACAGATCGTCCCATCCCTTTTTGGCGTAAGTCATACTTTACTCCTTTGTTGATACGCGTAAGAATGATTGAATCGTCACGTGAATCGTAAAGAAGCAAGTCAAATTTGCCCTCAGATAGTAAACATACCAAGCAACAACCCGACACAAATATTTATTAGGTAAATAAACCAAAATCAGCCAACAATAACGGCTTCATTTGGATGTTACGGGAAAATGAGCCTTTATAGAAGATATGAGTATTGTTTACCTAGTAAATAAAGGTCACATTCGAGATATTAGCAGGGTTTTTACTGGTAGCCGCAACAAATGCTATGTCAATGTCTTTTATAAATTATTTTTAAAATGATATAATATATTGTAGCTTCGGACTGGTACACCTTTTGTTTGTGAAGTTGAATGAAGTAGTCGCATCGATTTGTTTTAATGGGCTTTGTCTATTTTTTTTAACCCCATCTAATAAGTAAATTAGGTAAGTAATTATTACGTGAAAATTGTATTAAATAATATTTAAAACGGGTCACTCACGTAATTTAGTCGATTTTCGCTCGACATGTTTCGTTCTTTACGAAGAACGTCATCAGGAGCGCCCACTCGCGACAGAGGCAAGTCGTACACTGCGGGCTAATGCCCTATCTGCTCTGGTACTTGCAGCTGGCGGTGGGAGCGGCGCGGGGGGCGACACGGCGAACGATCTACCCTCGTTCTCATTATCATCGCTTTTGCCAACCGGGTTGCAAACAACACTCACTACGTCACTCGCTAAGGGCACGTTCACACAGTCCACTGACGCTGTACCCAAAACCGTTTTCCAACTGGGAGGCACTGACCAACCACAATCACGGTACCATTAACTAAGATAACTAATCAAATAAGAAGTTCAACAATATTGATCAGAAGCGATTCTTTTCAGGCAACGTCTGAGAAGTGTAGTCAAACTCAATACCTATTGTAGATACTCAATTATCTATGTAAATCAAACAACTAAATATGTGCTCAATGGTACCTGTTTTAAATATTATTTAATATGTTCGAGTCTCACGAGAGTTTTATAGTTAAAGTGAAAATTGTATGTAAGGTTTTTATATGTTCGACACATAAAATATTTATATTTTATATGTCCATACTCCTGAAAGTTAAATAAACGTAAAACAACATTAGACGCACGAATCTTACGATACATTCTCGTTCGTATTTCGTAGTCCTTAGAGACAATGTATCGAATCGTCACTTAACATGGCGGGTAGACAGCATCCGCGTGTAATTAAGATACGTGTTCCCGAGTAGACGTGTATCGTACGTATCTTTATTCCACGTTGCCGTGTCACACGGCTACGGGAATCCGGCTACGGATACACGAAACCCGGATAAGACCGCGAGCCTTAATCAAAACCGAACCTTTTATTTCGGTTTCGGCAAAACACATATGTATATCGGTTAGACACTATAGATAACTTATGTGTTGGTCTAGGGTGAGTCATTGGTGTGACTACAGAATTACTCTGGTAATTCTGGTAACTTTTTAACACGTTCGCTTTATAGAACTAGGGGTCTGCCCCCTATAAAGCGAACGTGTTAAAAAGTGAAGCCAAAAATAGACTGTCTCCATCTTTACCTGTTATAATAATCGAATGAAATAGCTCTAGGGCAATGTATGGAAATAAAAAAAAATCTCAATTGAAATGGCTTCACTGCGCTTAAAGGAACGTACCTTGTGTTGTTATTATTCTAAGGGTGCGACTCCAAGACTACCGCTGCTCTTGGAAAGAAAACCAAACACAGTCCTAGTCGCCGCGGCAGGAGCAGCATTGTCGAAGCAATTCGAATATAACCTTAATGTTTTAACAGGATACACTTCATTTTATGGTCTGTATTGAGGCCGGTGTAATATGTTTGTGGGTCCGATCAATACTCAATCAAACATGTTCAGTTAAGGTTTCTATTATTAATTTTACGGAAAACGGGTTCCGCATGTATTTTGGCAGTTAGTTTGGTATGAGAGGGAAATATCTGAGGCATAGTTTTTTAAGAGATTTTTCTCTGGTGAGACACTAATATTTTGGGGAGCAAAGTAGCATCGTTTTAAGCATGACGCACACTAGAACAGGCCGGGACGTAACGTGGCCGAGCCGGGCCAATCCATCAGTTTCTATAAAAAACCTTACGTTACCTCCAAGCGCTCCTCGGACGTAATTCTTACTATAGAAATTTACGGATCGTCCCGTCCCACCCCGTCCCGTCCCGTTCTAGTGTGCGTCATCCTTTACGGTAAAATCGCCGTCAATTCAACTTTATAACAATGTAAACAAACCGCCGTCGCCATTTTGATTTTTAAAACCTAACTTTTGTTTTTAATTTAATCTCCAAGATTAACTTATTTATCTTAAGTTTTGTTACGATAATACGACCGTTTTAGTAGTGAACGGCTTCAGTAGTGTTTGATATAATGTGAAAACAAGGAGAATCAGTGACAAAACATGTAATACCTTTTATTTACATCGTTTGTAAGTTCGGTTTGTCAGTTCATTGGCGGCGATTTTATGTATATCGTCGCCTAGTATCCATAGTATAAATTTTTCTTAGTTTGAGACTATAATCGATGTGTGAGATTGTCCCTCCATATATTTATATTGAATAGGACATCTCTTTTGGAATCAAAAGGACAATACGAGTGATATTATTGACGGGTCTTCATTAGGCTTAGTCGGGTGGCAAATTACGTGAGCTCGTTTATCAGATAAATGATTAATTGAATCTAGTTTGTGGTTGTAAATTGAGACGTATGTCATGGTAATAAGAAATAGTATAATATAAGTATAGTTTCACCAGGATCTGTTCTTATTCGTGATTAGGCAGAGAGAGTCATGCTCTCTTCTTCTTACTCTTGTGTTGCCACTTCGAAAAAAGGGAAAGATATAGAGTATTTTTAATCTACTTTTAGACTTGGTTTGTCGGAATATATGTATGATTTATTGAAAGGTGTCAATACATTCTATGAGTATAGGTAGTTTCACGAGAGTTGAGGTGAATGATTACACACACAGCTACATGCAGTACTGATTACAAAAAAAGTGAATGAATGAGTGAATATTAATGTCAATGAAAACACTTCAAGATATATTTGGAATAGGTATAAAAACTTTTTGGTCTATCCTACAATTCACTGTAGAGCTTGCCATCGTTACGAAAAAAGAACAGTAATTTCAAATCTCGATGTCATTGCATGACAATGATGTTGTGTGCGTGACCTCAAGTCTGGTGGAACTCCCTATACCTAACGTGAGATAAAATTGTCTTGTATAAAGCTACTGTCAACCGTGCCCCAGAAACATCAAAAAAGCGAAAATAAACCAGTATTATATAGCCTGTCACATCGCATGTTGCAAGCCTTGAGATCAGACATGGTTTTTTTTAAAGAAAGGATACGGCGAGATAAGAACTGGTGACGCTGTGATATACGCCCACCGCTCTACCAACTGTATCACAGATTTGCGAGTTCGTATCTCACCCTAGGCCATAAGCGTTTCCACTTTTTCTTTGTTTCTCAGAAATTTGGTATCGTTCGCGTTCGAAGACCTTTCCGCTTAAAAATAAAATTAATATGAACTTTTGCATACTTTGTACGCTATGCTTTTAAAATGTTAAAATTTTCACTTTAGACTTGCAATATCTAAACAAATTTATAGCGCATTTGCACTTTTTTCGTAAAACGTAATGAAAATATTTAACAAGCATTTCCCCAGTTTGGGTTTAAGTTTAACCCTCTACATGTTGAGAACTGTGATAACAGGTATTGTCATTGGTGTATAATGAATTTCGTATTATACAAAGTGGAGGAACGTTTTTGTTTATCTCTAAACCTCTTAAGCCCACTTGCACCATACAGGGTTAGACGCTAACCAGGAGTTAAGCTGTGGAGTTCCATACAATATAAAAGTTAACTCTGGGTTATGTGGCTAACCGCGAGTGGTGCAAGTTACGCTTAGTAGCTACAACAGAGTCAAAAAGTAGGCTTTTAATTTTGCGAGAAAACCAATCAAAATTTGCTGCCGGTTACAATATTTAATTGTAAAACAGTATTAACCTACCTAACTCAACTTTTAAGAGAAAATGTATTGAAATAAAATCATAATGAGGGATTCTTATAGGCCTCTAAATAAAAACCAAGATTACTAAACACTAGCTTTAGTAACTATACGTAGCAAAACTATTTTGAAGTATTTTTCTGAACTTTACGCAGGTTCATCTTCCACCATTCTTATTGTTCTTTCTCTTTTGCGTTTCGTTTCACACAATTTCCTTACGTTCCATTCCACTTTACTCGACATAATAATAATACAATCTTAACCTATTTAACCAATTCAAATTAATGCTAATTAAACTGAATGTTCATCATTTTAAATCAACACTGGAAACCCATCTCATAATACCTTCATCTCAATTCAAGTATCATTTCACATTTCAAAACAAAGGGTTTAACATGTACTTACACTTGAATACATTCATGTTTAACAAGTGAATTTCATGCTTAAGAAGTGATTCACAAATTATTGACGACCCGTTCGTTAAAGCACTTTGGTGACATGTTCGCTTGAAGGCTGCCAAGACTCATGTACATACGTAGGTACACACTAAATGTCGTGAGGCACTTTAGACATGACGAACTTTTGAGTTTCATGAACATAAAATACAAGAACAATAAATAAAGTACGTTCGGCAAAGTTTCGGACGATTTTGGATGGGTTAAGATGACGTTGGATTTTTTTGTGATCTTGTGTGTAAGATTGTGGACATGATTTAAATAAGGAAATGATGATGATGAAATATTCTATTACACTAATATTTGTTATTTTTCAAGAGCTTCAGGTATGTGTGTAGTGAGTGTTTATATTTAGGAAACTAAAAAAAATGTAGATTTTTTTAACTGATGATGTAAGAACGGACGAGCCTACAAGTTTGCTCTTATTGCTAGTAGCAAAGAGGTAAGTAATGGAAAATATTAGTTTTTTACCTTTGACTTATTATATATCAGTATTGGCCAATCAGTACACAGGAGTTTCATTTCCGACACGTTTTAATTTTTTTACACTTTTCCGTCCGATCATATACCGTATCCACAAAATCGAAGAAATTGTGGTCCTCAATTTGTACCTAGGTGGTATGGTTGAAAATAGTGGATAAGTAGTCTTAACAAGAGGATACAAAATAGATACACGCTTTTTAAATCCTTCTCCCTTTTTATTGTATGTTATTAATCGTTTTCATAAACGCACGCATGCCGATAATACACTGTTTGTTTGTAAGTATTTGTAACTAGCGAAAAGTTTGAGAATTCCTGAGGATATAAGATCGGACGCTAATTGTCCCTAAAGCTCGAGTGCAAATGAAACAGCATTATTCGCTTATAGCGTTGTCTCACTCACACCGCCTATGTTAAGACCTTACAGCAACAGTAAAAACCCCCGTACTACACAAGCACCGTCACAGCCTCCGTCGCGCCTCATTAGACACCAAACGATCAGCGCAACTACAACCATTAGTTTACCTTGTTTGCCTAAGGCTAGGGTGTAAGTGAGACAGCATTATGCGCTTATAGCGTTGTCTCCCTCACACCGCCTATGTTAAGACCTTAAAGCAACAGTAAAAACCCCCGTACTACACCAGCACCGTCACAGCCTCCGTCGCGCCTCATTAGACACCAAACGATCAGCGCAACTACAACAATTTGTTTACTTTGTTTCCCTTAAGCTTCAATATATGTGAGACAGCACTATACACGTATTGCGTTATCTCGCTCGCACCGCACACCGCCTATGTTAAGACCTTACAGCAACAGTAAAAGCCCCCGTGATATAAGTACATGCGCCACCACAGCCTCCGTCGCGCCTCATTACACACCAAACGATCAGCCAAGCTACAACAATTTGTTTGCCTTGTTTCCTTAAGGCGCCAATTTGACCTACTTCAGCGCTTGGCTGAGATTGACAATGTAACACTAAGAGCGTCGCTGGTATCAACATCATTTAATTCCTTATTATTGAAACTAAAATTGTATATAGTTTGAAATTCATGTTTTCTTAGAAGCTTTGTTTGGCATTGACAGCTGATTATTCCAAATAATTCAAATATCATTGATTTCATATTTAAAAAGCATAGAGCATTAAAACTTTTGGAGCATAGACGAAATTAGAGATTTAAGGCAAGCTATACACTACTCGTCAAATACACGCGTTTCTAATAAAGAATATGAAATAAGTTAAGGGGAACTGTAACAAATTAATATGTAATAATCATTTATGTAAACGGGAATTGCGTCCCGTTACAGTAGGTACCTATATATAAGTTTCAGTTAGAAGCGTAACGTTTTTCCGAAGCTAGCTCTCCGTCTATTTCCTGCAACACGGTTACATGTGTGTGATATAATTTTGTGAGATGCTAACACCTTTAGCATAAGGTTCGAATTCGCGTGGTAATTGTGCGAGTGAACTCAATTTCCTTAATGACAACTCATTGATTGTAGAGCCCCATGTTTGCTATTCAGAGTGGATAAAGTCATTAAAGAAATTAAAGTAGGTAGTACGAGTATACATAGTAAGTAGGTAGATATGTATGTGGGTAGATATGAAGCGTTGGTGGCCCAGCGAAAAGAGCGTGGGGCTTTCAATCTGGAAGTAGCGAGTTCAAAATAAGTTTTTCGGAACTTATGTACGATAATATCGCTTTTCGGTGAAGAAAAAGATCGTGAGGAAACCGACCTAATTTGTATTATAGTTTACCTTCTGTATTTGAAGATCAGATGGCAGTCTGTGGAAGAAGGAGGTATATGGATATTTATGAATCGCAATAGGGATGACGACTAGTCTGTGGAAGAAGGAGGTATATGGATATTTATGAATCGCAATAGGGATGACGACTAGGTTAAAAAACTATCATTCTAATTAGTCCGTCAGTTAGATTATCAAAAATTATTAGACACGTATTTTTTCTTTTTCCAATTTAACTAAAATTGACGAAGATAAAGATCATCAAAGTTCCGGGGTGGGGGCTGGTGAAGTAGTGACTTCACCAGCCCCCACCCCGGTAGGTAAGAATTGTACCTAATAGTCACGTTAAGCGAAACTTGAACGCACTGTATTTTCGTCATTTTTTATTTGACGAACAAAAGAAAAAAATACGTGTTCAATATTTGTTAATAATCTAGAAGACGGACTAAATAGATTTTTTTAGTCGTCTAGCCTATTTCACATACATTAAAAAAGCGTCGTAAATTGTAATTTCAGACTCAAATTTCAGAACAAAAAAGCAATGATTTGTGTTCTTATCATGAGCAGAGGAAGTGCGGCCAGAGTAGTGGTAGGAGCGAGACGGACATACTTTCGAATGTTACGTACAATCAGCGACGTAATGTTATTAAGGACGCGGGAAATCGTTGGTTTATTTAATCGTATGGCAGAGTTACACGTCGAATACAATTCACAAATCAATTTTCAGACCCATTAGCCATTTGATGGCATCGTCGTTGAGGTTGATCAGATCTTCGGAAGAGTTACCAGCGTAGCGAGTAAGAGGACAGTCCTCGATGATGTGCTGTATGGTTTGCACTTCGGCACCGCAGTCGCAAGCAGGAGAGGCAGTCCAACCGCAGCGATGCCTGTATTGAGCACTGCGCCCATGGCCAGTACGGAGTCTGTTGAGAGTGCACCAGTCTCGTCTTGGGAGTTCGGCGCCGCTGATTTTGTCACCAGGAACTATCCCCGAACCCAATCTGCCCATCATCAAGGAACTCCAAGACCGCACCCATTCCTGCTTACCATTAAAGTCGCCTTCGGGCAGGTTTTTAGCGATGTCGTATGGTGCATTTCTGGATTTAAGCGATCTCTCTCTCTTAATCGTTGGTTGATTGGTCCTAAATATTTAAACATTATAGAACAATCTTACACAAGTCAACATAGTCCCACAGTGAGCACAATAAGGTTTGTGTTGTAAGTACTAGAGGACGATATGTATAATGAATTGATACCTACATATTAAATACAAATACGTATAAAACAACATCAATAACTCAAGATATATGCCTAAATAAATGCCCTGACCAAGATTGGAACCCGGGATCTCCTACTGTGTAAGCAAGGTCATTACCGACTGGGCTAGGAGGCCGATAAAGGAGTTATTTGGGGATGTGTTTGCCTAGCGTTGAACGTCTTTCAACTAATAATCTTTAGAAATCGGTTAAAGAGCGTCTTCATGACCTTTTTACCTTCGTACGCTTCATAAACTGAAGTAATTATTTGCCATGTCTATGTAAGGTTTGTGTATAACTGTATCCAAACACAATCTTATTCCCTAGCTACGCGTGTCATGACATATCGTAGCAATATACGAAATTGAGTCATAACAACCAGTGTGTCGGTGTAGTTCAAACGGCCTCGAGGGAAATCTGACGATGAACTAACGTGATATAGGACGAAAAATACTCCGGAGGATATTTAGAAAACGAAGAATTGCTGGAATTGTTACTATTGCTTTATTAAACGGTCTGTAATGGTTTTTTCATCTAGAACTTGTCCTAGTCAAAGTTATAGATATATTATTTAAGGAATGACCATTCGTTTTTGTCCAGAATGGAACTCCTTTGACTAAGATTATTAATGCTGGATTACAATCGGGAAAGATGAAGTACTTTTATACTAAGCTGATTATGGCTCCAGTATATTACGACGAATTGAGAATATGTATCCTTTTTGAAATCAGTTAAAAAGAGCGTCTTTAACTTTGTAAGCTTTATAAACCAAAGAAACTCCATTGGTCTATGTAAGATCTGTATATATCTAAACACAACCCCTATCACTAAGCCAAGAATGTCATGACATATCGTAGCAATATACGAAATTGAGTTATAACAACCAGTGTCGGTGTAGTTCAAACGGCCTCGAGGGAAATCTGACGCTGAACCGAACTAGCATGATATAGGACGAAAAATACTCCGGAGGATATTTAGTAACCGAAGAATTACTGGAAATATTATTATTGCATCGGTAGATGCTTCGTACTATTTATTTTTTCAGTATTTTACGCAGAAGTTTAAGAGACGTTATATGTGAGTGGCATGGGTGACAATTAGCGCCACTTGCATCGACTGCATACCCACTGCAGGCTTTATATGTACCACTGCTGGGTACAGGAGTCCTCTCATGTATCATCGGGATTTTGCTTCAATTCTTACGCTGGCTCAAAGTGGTTTGGGGAGTTCACATACATCCTTCAATTTCTTCGCGATGTTTTCCTTGTATTAGTTCTTAAAACCTCATAGCATTGGTTCATCTTGTCTGGGGGTTTTTCCTATACTACGTCCTCTGGTTTAAGTACCTCTGCCCTATCGGACATTGTCAAAGTGACAAGGTTTAAATCAAAATACAGAAAAATATTCGTTGTCCAAGTGTAAAGCATGAATTAATAATCATTTATTATTTATAATAAATATTTTGATTCATGCTTTTAAGTAGTCACACTACTGTATACTAATGGATCTGTGAGCTGTAGACCTCGCCAGCCGAGCCAGTCGCGCCATAAGCCTGTGCGGCAGTTAATCCCTGTGTGTCAATTTCCATCATGTCATTTTTTTCAAATAAATTAAACGACAAAAAGATCGTACTATAAAACATGCTCACGCAACTTTCATGAGAATTTTAAGAGAAATACGACATGTCGAGGACAACAACCATTTTTGTTGTTGAAACGGAGACCTTCCCTTACGCACGATAAATCAAGAGCCATAACCATTAGTGTGTCATGTGTCATATTTAGTGGTTAGGTATGTATTAGTAAGCAAAGCAATTTGATTAAAACTAAAATTATAAAGTAAGTATTTCAATGTATCATAAAAACATAATAAAATTCATAAAACCAACATAATATTATCATAAAATGAAAGAAAAAAATGTCACAGTAGGGGTCTTTATACAAAGACGACCGGTTGGCGTAGTTGGTAGTGACTCTGCCTGCTAAGCCGATGGTCCTGGATTCGAAACCCGGTAAGGGCAATTATTTGTGTGATTAACACAGACATTTGTTCCTGAGTCATGAATGTTTTCTATGTATTTGTACATTATTTATATATCGTTATCTGAGTACACGTAACACAAGCCTTCTTGAGCTTCCTGGGGGAATTAGTCAATTTGTGTAAGAATGGTATAATATTTCATATTTAAGGATAACTCACTCTAGAACGGGACGGGACGAGGCGGGACGGGAAAATCCGTCAATTTCTATCGAAAACGTCACGTGACATCCGAGGGCTCTGAGCCGTCACGTGATTATTTCTATAGACATTGACGGATTTTCCCGTCCCGCCTCGTCCCGTCCCGTGCTAGTGTCAAGTCATCCTCTATTTATTTGTTGCAGTTAGTTTCACGGAAACTGTGGTAAGATCTTACTGCGAACATGGAATTCCAAAAATTCATTGTCTGTTATTTCCATGGGATATTGTATGTGTGATAGAAAATGCCCATACCAATTTAAAATCAAAATAAAAACAACAATTTCAATGGTATTTTGTCGCAATTAGCGTGATATGTTTGGGTCAAACACAAAATTATGTTCGGAGTATTTCCGGTGGACTATTCAAAAGTTAAGGGCTATAAAGCTTGATTTTCTGGCTTAAGCCTTATCTACATTAAGGGGTACTCCCATTCTATTGCATTGTATGACAAAAATCATTACTACATGTCCACAAGCTGTTAACTATTGACTACAGGAAAGAAAAGGTGCGTGTTCAGCTGAACTGTAGAGCCAATCTTTCCTGTGGCCAATATTTAACCGCTTGTGTACATGTAGTCATGATTTTTATCATACAAATATATATAGAAAATGAGTACTTTCTAATGTGGATAAGGGTTCAATATGAAAATCAACCTTCATAGCCCTAAGCCCACCGGAAATATTCCGAATATCGTTTTGTGTTTGACCCGTTTCGGTTGCATCTGGATATCACATCGGACAGAGTGTTGTCACTGAGTCGCAGTTGACACTTGTAAATACGAGAGTTCTAACCGTTGTTTTTAAATTAATCCCCCTTCTTTTTTTCGTCGTACATTCGGCGTAAATAGAAATAAGTACCAGCCGGAACATTATTGTGACAATTGTGACACTATTTTTCTCGCTTAAAGAAGATTACATAAGGAATTGCGCTAATTACGCAGAATCGTCTTGGTTTTATACAAACAGAAAACAATTACTGGAGTTAATTGCAAGCCTACCTTACCATGTCCCAACAGGAGACCCAAACTATCTCATTAACTAAATTTGATAGATCCAAATGTTTAGATTCGTTAATGGGCGGATTTTTATTTTGTTATCGATTTTTTGCGTCAGATAATCCGCCCTTATAAGGGCTCACTGAAAAATTGCCAGTGAATTTTAAAATCAAAGGAAACAAAACAAGTGCAATTCTATTCCAATCAAACCAAATTTATATATCATTAAAGTGAAGGATACATTTTTATAGGTTTTCGGGTGGCAGGAGATTATACGTAATTTTAAACAATTTTAAAGCACGAATCAAATCATTCATTAAATGTAATAAATATTTTGATTCATGTTTTTTTGTGTTTTTAAGTAGTCACACTACTATATATAAATTATAAATTGAAAGAGATGTCATATACTAAACGAAACGCGCGGCGCCACTGTCGACCGTTAGCAGCAAATTTAAACTGCTCCGTATTATTTTATTAATTATTAATTATTTTCGTATATATTTAGTGACATAATTTAATTATTTTAATTTAGTATTGACATATAAAGATAATAGTGACGTGCAAAGTGGAAATGGCTAAAACAAAAGGAAACTGCAGTGACGAAAAGTTGATGACCGTTATTTTGGATCTAAAGAAGACTGTTTTCGAAATGAAACAAAAAATAGATGAAACATATGCTATAATCGAACGTCAACAAATAGAATTATTAACACAGAAAGAACAAAATGCACAAATATTGACATTGTTAAAGTACAAAGAAACTGACCTTAGTACGAGAGAGTCCACAACACAACACTTCCTGAACGACTCTGGCCCAGAAGCAATTACTTTTATTAATATCACTGCACAAGATAACCCCGAAGTCCCTAGTGAAGAGTCCACTTCCATGGCCAAGCCTGAAATTACTACCCCTACTCGTCCCTTGAAGGCCTTGCCAGTGGAGATGCAGCGGCTCCGGTCTCGTCCCCGTCGTAAGATGCAGTCGGAGACTCTCGCGGCACAACCACTGGCATCACCAGATGATATCTCAGGCGTTCCAGTTATCAGCCGACCACCACAGCTGCCTGTGCTCCCCGTGCCGGCCAAGCCCGATGCTGAACAGACACCACCAGCTGCTGAAGTAGCGCTGAAGGGGCCATGCTCGTTTGCGAAGTTCCCACCAGAAGTATCAGCTGTGCATGCCCCACAGGCTGCACCAACGGCTACGGTCCCAGTTCCAGCGGAGCGGCGGGAGGGGCTGCGAGCGGCTGCACCACGGCTCGCTAGCCTGCACATCTTCAACCTCAGCGCTGAAACCACTCCAGACGAAGTAGTCAGCCACATCAAGTCCAGCATGCGCATCAAGGTCGACAGGTGTGAGCAGCTGAAGGTCACGCGAGGTCACTACTCGTCCTTTAAGGTCGATGTGCCGGCAGACAAAGTAGGTATAGTCCGTAACCACAAGCACTGGCCCACCGGTGTTTCCATTAGGCACTTCAATACCGTCCAGCCAAAAAACTCCTTAGTGAGCAACCTCGACCGACCGCCACGTTAACTGGCTTAACTAACTTTAAGATCATTCACCAAAATGTAAGATCAATTTGCGGCAAAACTGGGTTATTAGATTTATTACTAAGCTCCAAAAAACCCGAAGTACTAGCATGTAGTGAGACATGGTGCAAAACCTATGAAATTGAACGAGTTAGGTTAAGTGGCTACCGGCTCGCAAATAGTTACTGTCGCAAAACGATAGCACATGGCGGCGTTGCGCTGTACACACGGGACGATATTGTGTATCGGCAGCGAAACGATCTTCAGAGTTTGGCTATTGAGTTCCACTTTGAGTTCACAGCAATTGAGATTTGCAATTTAAATTTAATTATTATTGTGTTATATCGCACCGGAAATGGTGATTTTGACATGTATTTAAATAATTTGGAATTATTACTAGATAGGCTGACAAATGAGGATAAAAAGTTTGTTTTGGTCGGAGATCAAAATGTCGATTTTATGTCTGATAACATTTCGAAACGGCGAGTAGACGAAATTCTTCGAAGCTACATGTGCAGAAATTGTGTTGAGTTCCCGACCCGTGTGACCGCGCACAGCGCAAGTAGCATCGACTGCGGGCTGGTGGCGCGCGGGTGGCGGGGCGTCGCGGCCGCGCCGCTCGACACCGCCATCAGCGATCACAGCGCCCAGGTGTTCACCCTGCCCACGAGGGAGCTAACACAAACCGTCAATCCCAACACATATATCCAAAAGCGACTATATACAGACCAATCCCTATTATCATTTTATATTGACATAGAAAATTTTAATTGGAATTTTATTTTTGATGACATACTCTCTATAGACGAAAAATTTAATAAATTGTTTAACATATTAAAATATTATATTGACATACATTTTCCTACCAAAAACATATTGATTAAAAAACGCAAACAGGTCCCATGGCTGACAGAACCCCTCTCGAAGCTAATTGTAAACTACAATGACCTAACTGAAATGAAACGTCAGTACCCGGAACTCGACTCTCTTTCGGAATGCATTACTTATCAGGCAGATCGTATAAAATCCGAAACTTTGTCGGCACGACGAGAGTATTACGCAAACCGTATCGTCAACAGCCAAAACCCGTCAAAAGAAATGTGGCGCGTTGTCAACCAGGAAGCATCCACAAAACAGTCTCAACATACAATATCACTCAAAGATGACAGCGGAAAAAATATACCACCCCAAAAAGTGCCCGACCACTTGAACCAACATTTTCTCACTGTAGCTTCGAAGTTTAAATTTAATATTAATAAATCGCACTCTGTACAGTACCTAACAAAACACCTACATGACACAAACATACCTAACCTAGTACTACCCACTATCACATTAACAGACCTAAACCGTACGCTGCGGTCCATGATGAAAAAACGTACGACCTTAGACATCTACGACATTTCACTGAACATACTCGAGTGTATTTGGCCAGTCATTGCGGGGCTACTCGTAGAACTTATTAACACCATGTTCACGTCTGGAGTGTACCCTAGCGTATTAAAGTGCACACGAGTATGTCCAGTATACAAGGGGAAAGGTGAAAAAAGTGCCGTAGATAACTACAGACCGATTACAATTGTGCCAAACATCTCCAAAATAGTCGAATCAATCTTATCTTCCACTTTAATGCACCATCTTGAGTCTAATGACGTACTGACCGACAGACAATTTGCCTACAGAAAAAACAGGTCAACAACAACAGCTGCATATCAAATATACGACACAATAACAACCGCGTTGGATGCGAAGGAAAAGGTAGCAGGGGTATTCTGCGACTTATCAAAAGCGTTCGATGTAATAAGTCATGAACTGTTATTGGAAAAGATACGTCATTACGGAATCACTAATGGCGTTCATGACTTGTTTGCATCGTTCCTTTGCGATAGGAAGCAGACGGTTGAGGTTAAAATGGAGGTGTCGGGTGGGAACATTGAAAACATAAAATCCGAGGCAGGGGTATTGAAACAAGGAATACCTCAAGGTTCGGCGCTCGGAAATACCCTGTTTTTAATGTTTGTAAACGATCTTCCTACCTCTGTGCCCGAAGGTAAGATGGTGCTGTTCGCTGATGATACCACCGTGATAGTAACCGCACACACGTACTCACAGCTCGAAAACAACTTATCAAACGTTTGCGGCCAGCTTCACGAGTGGTTTTCAGCGAACGGTCTCATACTAAATTCTTCAAAATCCAACGTCATGTTATTTTCAGCATCTCACACTACACACATGCCACTGATACAGAGTCCGATACCGCAATGCGACTCGTGCAGGTTCCTTGGATTCACCATCGACGCCAAGCTAAATTGGAAAGAGCACATAGACAATTTGTGTGATAGGTTGGGCAGTGCCATATTTGCACTGCGCAAACTGAAACCAATTGTCTCAAGTCATGCTTTGATGCAAATATACTATGCGTACTTCTATTCACTGATGCACTATGGCATAATTTTGTATGGCAATTCAACGGATTCAGACCGATTGTTTATATTGCAAAAAAGGGCCGTGAGAATATTGGCAGGCGTGAATCGAAGGCACTCATGCAGAGACCTATTCAAAAAACTTAACACAATGACCTATTACTCGCTATACGTATACGAGATTATAATGTTTACGCGCAGAAATATTAACTTATTTAAACGGTCGAATATGCTCGGCGGAATAACCCGTCGGACGGGGCGATTACTGCCCGTGCCGCGGCGACTCGCGCTGCTCGACAAGAGTCCGCGAGTAATAGGCCCGTCGCTGTACGAACGCCTACCCGCCGATATCAGAAATGAAACCTCCAACGATATATTTGATCGACGACTGAAACAATTCTTGTTAACAAAATCATTGTATTCTGTTAGGGAATACAGTGAAAAACAAGATTATTAATGATATATTAATTTATTATTGTGATTAATTTTTTGACATTTTTTAATTATTATTTTTTTCCTTGACATTTGACATTATATTAACTAGGTATGACCTAGATGTATATACAATAATTATACTGATTTTTTCATAAATTTAGATTAGACATTTAAATTCTTTATTAAGTTATTTTGTATTTGTATTTGTATTTTGTACTTATTGCTATTGACATTTGTCTTTAGAAATTGTTTTTGCTATTATCTATTTGTTATTATTAATCTATTATACACTTGACGATCTTTTTGTGAATTTGTGATGTTTAGAACACTAAATGACATGTAATTTTCAATAAGAAATAAATATATCTAATCTAATCTAATCTAAAGAAAAAGTGACCAAGGTCCCCGGTGAGCAGGGCTGGGATCGAACCAGCGACCTCCTGCTTTCGCGGCAGGCGCCCTAACCACTGGGCTACCCGATCACGGCGACCAGAGTCCGAAATTTCCTAAGTATATGCAATCCTTTCTTATTTTAAACGTCTGCCGCGAAAGCAGATGGTCGCTGGTTCGATCCCAGCCCTGCTCACCGGGGACCTTGGTCACTTTTTCTTTAGTATATGACATCTCTTTCAATTAGTAATTTTAAAATTAAAAAATATAGGTATCAGGGCTACTTGTTGGGTTAGCCAAGTAACCCGGAGGTTTTTGTCAAATTTCACACAAAAAAAACTTAACACCAGGTTAGTTTATTAACTCAGGATGATGTAAGTATCGTAAAAGTTGAAATGCCCAAAAACTCGATTTGGTATTTGCTCAACTCCATGTAATTAAATATAATTTAAAATTTTAATTAAAAATGTATATACCACGTCGGTGGCAAATAAGCATACGGTCCACCTGCTCAAAAGCGGTCATCGTAGCCTATGGACGCACGCAACTCCAGGATTATCACAGTACGCGCGTTATTAGTCACAGTATGAGACCCATTAAAACTTGTAGACTCTTTTTTATAAGAACTCCAGTAGTGAGTTAATTAGCACAATTATGCGAGAAAATCGAGCCATGACGTGATTTCACTGATGAATAACATGATATGTACGCTGACTGATCCGATAGCTTTAATGAGGAATCATGGTTTGGAATCAAGAATGCTTACACTATCGACCAATGAAAATATTGGGTCTCTGAATTAATAATGAAAAAAGTTTATTGTTAGGGTTACCTCAAAATTAAAAAACTGGACCCTTATAGGATAACTTTGCTGTCCGTCCGTCCGTCCGTCTGTCTGTCTGTCTGTCAAGAGTTTTATCTCGAGGACGCGTAAAGGTAGCAAGTTGTAATTAATATCACACACCCATGTTTGCGGTCCTTTTGAAGCTATAAAAAAACCAAACCGCCAAGTCAACGCAATTCAAAGTTTTGGTCATTTAATCAGCGCGCGGAGTACACGGGGTGGCGCGGGAGACTTCATACACGTGATTTAGCTGCTTCGATGCTTCGGGCGATTCACATTTCGCTGCGCACTACGTCTTAAAAAACTGGCCCACTTTGAATGGCCTCCAGTGTAATTTGGTATTTGACACTTGTCCAATTAACGTTCCAACAGTTGAACCGATAAATTGCGATGCAAGTTTCAACGTTCAGTACAAGCCGAAATTAAATTGAAGTCTGCTCGTCATTCTCAAACACGAGAGCGACATGTACTTCCACTCAGGGCCGCAGCTACGAAGGGGGCATTATGGGGCAATGCCCTACCTTAAAACACAATTTGGGCATACCTTAAGAAATACTATCAACTCTGATAACTGATAATCAGTGATTGTAAATTTTGTAGCAATTTCAGTGCAGCATAGTAGAAATAAAGGAATTTCTACAAAAAGGGACTTGATGATCCACACTTATAAAAAACCGGCCAAGTGCGTGTCGGACCACGCTTAATTGAGGGTTCCGTAACGTTACACGATGAAAAAATTGTGCGAGCAAAAAGGTGTAAGTGCCTTTAAAATAACAAGACACTTAGGTCCTTTTGTAATAAATGGTTTTTTGACAAAAACTCAAAAATTGGGATTATGAAAATCAGAAAATAATATTTCGGAATATTTGGGTGAAATACACAAACTCAAAAACAGCTTGATGAAATTTGTTCAAAATAATTTTCGTAATAAGTTCGTCTTATAATAGCTTCCTAAATTTTTTGGACCTCCTGTTCAAAAGTTAGAGGGGACACACTTTTTCAGACTTTTAGAGCGATTATTACCGAGAATATTCGATTAATCAATTTTTTTGGGAAAGCAACCTTTATATTATTTCTTAAGGCCTATTCAATGACATGCCACAAGTAGATATTTGACAACAAAATAAATGTCATTCAGTTACATATATGGGGCGCCCCCATAAACATATTTTATTTTCGTAATTTATAGGCAAAACTAAGTAGTGGCACACAAAATACACCTGTAGCTGTAATATCATTACCATATTATGCTGTATAGTTACTGAGTAAAACTGCTGTGACATACGGATGGACGAACAGACGGACTGGACGAAACTATAAGGGTTCCGTTTTAGCCATTTTGGCTACGGAACCCTAAACACGCTATCAACGTACTATAAAAAGGTCATGTTTTTAGAAGGCATTTTCTTTTTTTGCTTTATTTTTCATCGCTTCGGCTTTGTAACCTTCATTATATTATTACCACCCCGAAAATAGAATACAGTTTCGTCCTAAATTTGAAAAAAAAAAGCTACCGTCTGTGACTTCACTAGTCCACTATAATGAAGGTACATATTCTACTGTCATTTACTTTAATTAGCTATCCCAGCTAAAATAGGGTATACAGATGCATTTAACGCAACAATGGTGCACCTAAATGGCTACAAATTTTAGTTTACGATCACTGCTGGTAATAAACCTAACCCGATATGCTTACTTGCGCCCTACCTGTAATGATGGTATCTTAAATTCAAATCCAGGCATGTAAGGATATTGGATACATATACAGTGAACATTTAACACATATTAACCGGCATGGCTGTTTAATAATTTTAAGCTAAGTCAATATACAATTTTAAAGGACGATTCAAATCATTAAATACTTGTAATAAATGTTTTGCAAAACACTTATTTATATTTCCACGAGCACTAAGACACATATATACACTATTCTACTAAGAAAATATGACTTTTTACAAACAAAACAAAAATGGCCGAATTGACCGTGTTCAAAATATTTTCCTTGAAAGTAGAGCTTTATAATGCTTTACTTTTGTATTTTTTTTTTCAAATTTTTTGGAATTGTGATTTAACAGGGACACATGGACACATTTTTTAACTTCTGGAGCGATTACTTCCGAAAATATCTCAAAAAAAAAACTCACTTCATCTCAAAAAATGTTTCGGCAAACCCCTATTATTTTTCAAATACCTATCCAACGATACCTCATACTTTAGCATTGAAACTAAAAATAAAAACAACCCCTAATTTACGTGTATGGGAGGATTGGGAGGTATCCTGAAGAAACTTATTCCTTACTTTTTATTTTACCACTTTGTCAGCATAACTGATATGCATAGCATAGCATAGCTAAGCCGCAGACGGACGGACATACAGGTAGACATCTCGAAACGATAAGGGTTCCTAGGTGACTACGGAACCCTAAAATGGTTAAATGGTGCTAACACTTCTTACATATATTGCACCGCTTTTTTCGAATCACGCATCTAATTATGTATTTACTCGTCAAAACCATGAAGGCACTAACACCGCGCGTTTGCAATCCCGATGCTCTGAAATGTAAAATTTTACGCTTAATTTGGCTGACGCAAGAACACTCTTCCCATTAAGACGCTCTGGAAACAATTTGGCAGAGTCGAGCCTTGGTTCTTGCCGATTTACCAATATCTGTTTGCCATTTGAAAAACGATTCAACCACCTTATGCTACAGGATTTAAAGTCGAATTTACCGGGAATAGAATGAATGTGATTATGGTCGGGTTTAAATGCAAAACGAGGGTAATGAGTTCAGTATTCGCCGGGTATTTAACTGCTCTATGTTAAGTTCATGTGGGAAATCTTTAACAGTTTAATGCAAAGTGCTGGATGCACCGTCCATATTAAGAAGAACTAACATATTTATTTTTTAACTAATTAAATTGGAAATTTGATTGTTGCGCTGTTTTTTATTTAAAATTAACTACTATTTACTACAACTACTACTATCGCGTTGCGCAGTTTATAAATGAATTCATTAACAAATTCATGAACGCGTGTTTATAGGTACTCTTACAAAGAGTTTTTGACGGGAACACTACATAATTCCAAAAAACTATATGCCGAATTCTTTAATCTTGAATTTTATAATCCCTGATTTTGAAAATCGAAACCTATCAAAATTCCGATTATCAAAATTCCGACACATGAAAGCACGAATATTTCAAATTCAAAATAGAAAAAAACCGATTTTAAAAAAATCCGAATAACATAATACCGAAAACTCCCGTGAGTATTAGACATTAATTATACTGAGATCGGGTTACTCACGTCTATAAAGTCGAAAATAGCTCGACATGTTTCGGGACGGTCCGCGCGCCATAATCATGAGTGAGAAGCGCTTGCGGTTCTCACTCATGATTATGGGGAACTCGGATTTATAAAAAATTAGGCATTATAAAAATCGGGATTATTAATGGAAAAATTTTTTTCGGAATATTTGGGTGATCTCATTTTTGACACAATGACGGTAAATATCATTACAAGTTCAAAATTTGATATTTTCAACAATTTTTTTTTTGTTACATGAATTTACATGTATCATGTAAGGCGCCCCCTTAAGCATATTTTTTTTTCCGCAACTCATAGGCAAAACAAAGTAGCGGCACACAAAATACACCTCTAGCTGTAATATCAACAGCTGTGACATACGGACGGACGGATGGACAGACGGACTGGACGAATAAGGGTTCCGTTTTTGCCATTTTGGCTACGGAACCGTAAAAATTGTTTGTCACATACATTAATTTTATTTCGAATAAAAATAAATAATACATAAATATGCATTATATGGTTAAGCACTTGTCTTGTAGTTTCAGTTGCAAGCATGAATGCGTCTTACAGGGATTTGTGCACGTTGGTAAACAGTTTCAGTGCAGTGAGCATTTTGGCAAAATGCCTTACATTAAAAAATATCTGTTTCTTACTGTCTCATTGCACTCGTGCTTTGTAATCTACATGAGACAAGAGAAATATAAACCTATGGAGGAATCTCGTCATTCAGAGAACGACATGATGTCATGATCCTCAGCATTGAGGAAACTACTGACGAGAGGATGTTTAACGGTCTTATATAGTTACTAGCTTTTGCACACGGCTTCGCTCGCGTTAGAAAGAGACAAAAAGTAGCCTATGTCACTCCCCAACCCTTCAACTATCTCCACTTAAAAAATCACGTCAATTCGTCGCTCCGTTTTGCCGTGAAAGACGGACAAATAAACAGACACACACACTTTCCCATTTATAATATTAGTATGGAAGTATGGCTATAGGGAAACGCGTGAGTATATAATTTTTTATCCCAATTTCATGAAGTAAACAAGTATGTACCTATTTATGTTATGGAAGAACTTTTTACTATTTTATACCTTTATTTTATTCATACACTGGATTTAGACAAATGTCGCAATTGAATATTTTAATAGTTAACAATTCATTAAAATATTCAATTGTGAACTTACAATTTAACAAAGTATTCCATTTAACTCAATATATAAATTATAAAATGCAATAGATGTCCTTGACAAAAGAAAAAATATTACTTACATTGCAAGTTTTAGTTTAACCTTTAAAAATATACAATTAGTCAATTACTTAACATCTAGTACAACTAATCCTTAACTATCTTAATTATTTTATGAATATTATTTAATTTCTAAAGAAACTGTAAATTGGCATTCAAATGAAATTATTAAAAGCAAACAATAACTTGAAACCTGACCCTTTGTATTTCAGTCACAAAAATAATCTCTATATTGAAGCTGCATTCACAGTGTAAACTTTTGTGAAAACTTGATAACAAGTTTTAGTCAAACATAAGCCAATATTTAAACATTTGGACTTGAAAATCAAGACAACTAACAGAACTTTAAACAGCCATGTTCAAACTTCTGAACCAATCCTTAGACTAAACTTTTCAGCGAGTAACTTCGCGCGGTAGTAGTGTAATCACTAAACAGTAACCCGTCTTTAAACGTTTATCATTAGGAGTGACCACAATATGAACCTTAAATCGATTTTAGGCGTATCTTTGTTACGGTTAATTATCACTAGGTGTCCCGACGTTGACAAACTGCCTATGTACTTGTAAGGCGAATTTCAACATCGGAGGTATCAAGGTGACCCGGAGGACCTCTACACTAACCAAACATCTGACGCGGTCGGTTGGGTTATGCTCAGTTGTACTCAGGGACCGGAACCGGTTACCATAACCCGGGTTTTTCATAAGGTTATTTTAAAGGTTGTTTTCAAAACACCTCCAATATGGTTAACTCATGATACGGAAACCTTAATCATTCGGAAACCTTATCGGTCCAGTTAACCCCAATTAACCTCTAACCAGTAACTAACCGCAATGAATTCTGTTAGTGTTTTAATCTGTTTTGAACAGTTCAAACGAAAGTAATCTTTATACGCCCAGGAATTAGACTTAATATTGAATGACCATGGCTAGGAGTTAGGACGTTGTCGCTCGCTGTGGAACCAGGTTTGTTTTGCTCTTAGTGTGGCATCGTTTCTTTATTTCCTTACTATATTTAGGCTAGCCTAACATTTTTATTATCATACATAGAAATGAAAGCGGCGTGAGCGTTTGTTTCTACTACGCTCAAGTTTATTTATTTTTCTTGTAGTTAATCAGTCAAATATAGGTAGTCGTAAATAATCATCATACATGGGTAACTTAGCGCAATTATTCTGATATTATTTAAAAACAAAACATAACTATTAGTCTCAGATTACGAAGCGATAAAATTCAGCAAATAGTGCTATTTTGTGAGTACATCTTGTGACGGCTGTCGGTAAAGTTAAAACTTTTTAAAATCTCGACATTGTTATCCTTTGTAAAACCAACAGCTAATTACCTGCACGAAATAGTACCATAAAGAACAAGAGATATTTTATTAATAACAACAGTATTCCTTTGGCAATAAAGTTCAAATTGTTATAGCATGCACTCAACGTATAACCTTTTGAAATTAAGAACCGAGGCGTGGTCAACCAGGTGTCTGTTTATTTTTCATAATTAAAAGTTGATTTGATTATTGTAGCTTGTGTTAAATTTTGCAACTTACGTAGGTAGATATTAAAAAAAGTGGGAACAGATTTCTTATCGATTTGAGGATATTGTGC
Source organism: Lathronympha strigana (assembly GCA_949128165.1). Classification (NCBI taxonomy): domain Eukaryota; kingdom Metazoa; phylum Arthropoda; class Insecta; order Lepidoptera; family Tortricidae; genus Lathronympha; species Lathronympha strigana. The sequence goes on from OX421903.1 coordinate 3,822,543, forward strand.
AAGCTTCAGTCGCTATGCTACCAAGTACCGGCAACGTTAGCTACACTGTATTCTATTCCCGATATTTCTTACAATCGACAACTGGCCTACTTTTTGGATTTTTAATGCATTTGGATTCTTGAATTTTTAATCCATGCTTAGTTCATACACTACTCAACTACAGCAAAAATAATATAATAAATACCACCCTCTAACTAAGACTTGCAAAACACGCTACCGGAGGCCTATTGCATAATCAGTTGTAGCTTGTAATATTAGCGGAAGTCTCTTTTCAATCCCTTTTATTAGAAAGAGAGTTCCGCTAATATTTTAAGTTACAAAATAAATTATACAATTGTATCCAGGTGGTCAGATCATATTTCATTTCTAAAAGGTTTTATGTGAAATGCGTCCTATTCCAATTTGACCCTTATTCTTAAGACAGTAAATTTGTAATTTATATTTTAGGTTTTTGTATTACTGCATTTCATTTTCTGCAGGTAATTAGCGATTGGGTTTAACAAAAGACACTACAATACTATTCATAGCAGATAAGTTTCAAGTGGAAATCGTGATTTTAAAATGTTTACATTATAAAACGGTGAATAGTTTTTATCTTTCCTTAATTTCTCACATATGCGTCAAGAGTGATAATGCGACAATAAAAGTCTTGTTTATTACCAATCTTAATACGATTTTGCCTCACTCGCTAATGAAATGCAACTGTCATTGTCACGCTAATAAGAAAGAGAGATAGAGAGAGGTAGCTACGATACATTATTAAGCGTGAGCGATTGGCATCTTGGCTACGCACGCTGACGTCTGACGTGTTTTCACTTGAGACCGCTATTTGCTACCATTGGCAAAACAAAAGTATGTATTTGAGTTAATTGTAAGCAAGTGCAGCAAGCGGTGCTCCAAATGATTATGACATACTTTGATATTGGATACTTATTATTATATTATTTTTTCGTATCTCGTATTATCGTAGTAATGAGCAAAATTTGTATAATCGTACGAGTTTGAGATTAGGGCTCCCGATTACAAGAGTACACGCTGACACGTGGCTCCGTGTACACGAGTCGTGTCTTAATTACACGTGGCCTAATGGCATGTTCCAAACAGGGCAGAAAACCGGTATCGTGTGTGACAACGACATTTACAAGACGCTTCTGTAATGTGTTTAAATTAATTTGAAAATGTACCGACAATAAATGAGTAATTAAACATCTATAATTTATTTTATTACATTACAATATCGCATCTCGAGATACTCTGGGTATAACTTTTTTAAGTAGGTATATTCACGGAAATACTACTAAAATTACAGTCTTTCTCCGGGACCACGGGGGCAATGTCGCCCTTGAAACGTCGGAGGTTTGTTTTCAAAGTTTATACACGATTAAGCCCCGTTTTCGTAAATTTATAATACTAAAATTATAATAACAATATCTAATTATATACAAAATCTAACAATGAACAAGAGTTTTCTACTGATTTTATTTCCTTTAAGAACTCTCATATGTACAGGAAGAATAATTATAATATAATTTGATGGCCATAGAGTTACAATTTTTTTTAAGCTATTGCATAGCTTCTATCGCGGGCCTTGAGCGCGGGGACCGAATCCAGAAATTCCGTAACGAAAAAAAACCTGACGCTCCCCACTCCGACGGACCGAAACCGACTTTATTCACTTTGTTACAAAGTTCTTTATCGAGGAAAGGATATATCTCCAAACGAATGTCGCTAAGTGTCATATTCTATACAAAATATTGAGGACAGTAGTTCTTATTACCAGAGATACGGCGATGTCAAACGTCAAAATAAACACTATTATTATAGTCCCGCCAAAATCAAATATGTTAGTCGCAAACTTATGTTTCTTATTTCAGTTATCATAAACCTATAGTTTCAATGATAAATATTCCTGAATAACCAACAGCTACTGTAAGATAATAAAACCCACATATATTGTAAAATAATGTTGACAACTTTTCTATCAAAAACATTGAATTTGAAAATGAATAATGATCCACAAGAGTCTACAACAAAATATGGGACCACCATTGACGCGGTATTTTCTAGGTATTTAGAGGATATTAAGTCGCAAACTTATGTTTCTTATTTCAGTTATCATAAGTTTCAATGATAAATATTCCTGAATAACCAACAGCTACTGTAAGATAATAAAACCCACATGTATTGTAAAATAATAAAAACATTTTAAACAATATTAACTTTTTATTTGTTAAATAATAGAAAAATTTGTTTTCTTATCGGTCACCACGCTCAAAAAGTGTAACTTGAATTAATATCAAAGAAAAAGAAATACTATTTTAACTATAAAACTCTCGTGAGACTCGAACATATTAAATAATATTTAAAACGGGTCACTCACGTAATTTAGTCGATTTTCGCTCGACATGTTTCATGATGACGTTCTTCGTAAAGAACGAAACATGTCGAGCGAAAATCGACTAAATTACGTGAGTGACCCGTTTTAAATATTATTTAAAAAGAAATACTGCATGAATTAAATAAATAAATAATTATAATTGCATATGTTGATACAAAATGATATGCAATAGCTTTACCGCGGCAGTCCCCGAGTGCCACACGTATTTTTTTAAATAGTTTTAATGTCTGATGTGTCGGTATTTAGATCGTGTTTATATCGTTTTTCCCTTCCTTTCATTTTAAACAATTATATATTATGTTTTACGAATATACACATAACAAATACATATAAGGATGGCAAGGGTAGTATACTTTTTTAAATAATGGCTTGCAACTATCTAGGTAATATGCTCCACACAAAGATCTTACTCGTAAACACTTTCTTTGGGCTAAGAAAACCTTATCAGCATCTGATGAGTTGCCCCATATTATTATTCCGTAACAGATTTGCGACGATACATAACCGTTATAGGCTGCCGTTGCTGCCGCCTCAGAGACGGTTGCTCGCAGACGATACAAAATATAATCTACTGGGTACAAAGGGTATTAATATGGGCTTTCCAATTACAAACCTTATCATTCTTAATTCCTAGAAAAACTGCACTTTCCGTTTCATTAAGTTGTACTTACACCATTAAAATCGGCAGATAATCTAATTGATTTGCTATTATAAGTTTGAAATTAAACCAGTTGTGTTTTGGTTAAGTTAACTTTGAGATTATTATTTTCTAACCAATTTGTTACATTTGTACATGTAATAATATTTCATAGAGAACCATCTGTATTTTCTTTAATTACTATGGTTGTGTCATCTGCAAATAGTATAGTGTCATTTTGTGTGGCGCCAGGTAAATCGGTGATGTAAAGTAAAAACAAATACGGCCCTAGTATACTACCCGATGGCACGCCGCATGTGTTAATGATGAACGGCGAATTATACGTTTTGTTAAGGTTTTTAACTATTTTTGTAACTTCTACACATTGTCGCTGTCCATTGAGATAGCTTTTTAGCCAACAGTACGCTTGCCCTCTTATACCGTATTTAACTATTTATATTACTTTAATAGCAATGTTTCATGGCACCCTAGATCCATAAAGCCATCCAGGATCTAGATTTCTGCTCATTCTATGCATTCGTGTACATACACACAGAAAACATAGAAAAGCGGAAGTGTTTACCGTGACACCAATTAGTAGGTATAGGTATCGGGATACAAAGTATCAACTCAAAATATGTGTAATAATAATTTGACTGGATTACGTAAATTGTAAGAATATTAATGTAAAATACCAGACCAAGATAATATAACGCATCGCGGCTTAGACATTGCCGAGATTCATTGTTTATGTGGAACCGATAAGGGCAATAACAATAAGCCTGCACTCGGTCGGTATTCATCTTTGTGCACTTAAATGTCATTGTCTCATGAGAGTAATTAGTAAAAACAATGCAAGTAAAGTTTTTGAAGCAGGAATTTCTAGAGCTGCTTTCAATATTATCATTTTAAATTGCCATAATTTTTATAACGATACCGTCCGTAGTCTGCACGTGCAAGGCCATTTTTTTGTTTTATAAACGAGCCTTTGTTAATATGAGCACGTCGGCTCCAAAAGCTAATCCTAATAATTACCTAACTACTAGATGTGGAAACTTAAGTGGCGAGTTGGCTATATGTTCAAAGTTTAGTGACACCTCTCTACCCCCAGCCCTCATACTGGTGTTGCTCTCGAGCTCTCTTAGATGTCGCTTTTTGTGGGGGCCCATCTTATGTGGGCGAGTCACCGTTTGCCGTAAATTAAATTTATTACCATTTTGTTAGGCAGTCGTCTGATTTTATTCTCTATAATACAGTATTTAGTCACCTAATAGACCAGTATATTTTAGTTTCCATTAAATCTCAATAGTCTATACACCCTGGCGGTGCTGCCTCTGCATCCCATAACTCGGGCAGGTGCATCATTCGCTCGGTGTACCCCTTACATTTCATTAAATTGTCGATAGGGTCTCAGCGTGTTGGCTTCGGCTCCGCGTACGCCTCCCAAAGATCCGGAACACAATTGTTCCGTGATGGGAAGACCTACCTATTATGAAGATTTAAGACAAAAGTGCGATATTATTTTTTACTATCGTTGTAGAATTGTTTTTGCTGAATATTTTGTATTTTGATTGTTGTTCACATTGATCATAATATGTACTACGAGTATGTCTAATTTTTTGTTTGTATCCCTACTTTTTATTTTAATTATCATGCACTGTTACTTTACACGCCAAGGGGCCTTACCATGACGTCTTAACGTGATTCAGTTTAGGGCCTAAACTGAGTCGCTGCCATACAACTCAACACAGGTTCCTTACCTGAACCTGAACCTTAACTGAAATGCGTTAAAGGGCATTTTCAGAAAAAAGTGCACCCTTTTAATGAAAATGGGTCCTCAATTTTCCATAAAAAAAATTTTTTGTCAGGTTTGTAACGGCCCATACGAAATGTATGAAAAAAATGCGTTACAAAGCTGACAAAAAAAACGGGACACTATTTTTCTTGTTTCCAATAGTAATCGTGATTCTGGTTACAAAAAACCCAAAACCTCCTATATTCAAAAAGAAATGAAAATGGTACCCTATTTTTGAAAATGCCCTAAAACGTTATGGTAACGGATAAGGATGGGTTAGGTCCGCGTGTATTTAAGATCTGTTTCTACGAGTACCACGGATACTCGGATCTAAATTACACGCGAGCCCGACTTGTAAACTTGGCTACCTAAGTTGTTTAATTATCATTGCACGTGCAGTATTAGACCTATTCGTTCCTACTACAATGGTTTTGAATGTTTTGATTAAATAACTTAACAAAAAATAACCGACGTTAGTCGTAAGACTCGTAAGAGATATTCACTAAATTCGTTGAACAAGTTAAATCCGTCAAAATAAACACTACGAATAACTTTAAATCACAACATGCAAGCAAACGTAATGATGTTGCAGTTTCATTAATTGCAATTTTGTTTAGTACTACACTTTTAATTTTCGAAAGCTTAAGAAATTCACGTAATTAATAGAAGTATATTTATTTATTATAACGTGAATTGAAGTTGTAAGGTATGACATTTTATTTGATGAAATAAGCTAGTTCAATCTAACGGGTTGTTGTGTATTTGAAGAAAAATAAGAAATTATTAACACGTGCCGTCGCGTTGCCGTCTTCGCTTTAATTTGAAAGTGTAAGACGTAGAAACCGCTTGTTATTATTAATACAACTCTAGTGTAACGGCTTATAGTTCAAAATTGATTGAAGTGACAACTATGAAACAAACCTGGGTTATTCTACCTGTTGGACCCAAAAAACAGTGCAAGATACAAATGTCCTAAGTACGAGGTTTTTATATGTCCTTTACGACATTTCTATCGTTCACTGTTGACACGGAATTGTCTTTGCCGATGCCAGCCTCTACTGTTATTAGATATTGAATCTAATTTACTTACACGTAAAGAGTATAATCGTTTGTTATAATAAGGTTAACAGTAACCTAAAGAAAACCCCAAACAAAAACCCTATCGGGATTGGGTTTTGCAGTTAACCGGGTTATGGTTACTGTTACAGCAACATTTCGCTTACCGTTTGTATTCGGTTACTGAATGTTGCTGTTACAGTATCATTGGGTAACAGATATGATTAGGTAACCAACTCGATAGGCTTAAGCCTAAAGAGGGGTTTTCCGGTCCCTGGTTGTACTATGGCAGCGACTAAGTTTAGGTCGTCAACTGAATCGCGTTAAGACGTCATGGTAAGGCCCTTCAACTCGCGTATATTAAAAATATTTATACTTTAGGTTTTTAGGGAGTGTATTTGGAATGTTATAGTATAAAATGGTGTAATGTACTATGTTGTGCTAAAAGAATCGTAGAATTTAACAAGAAAAATAGTGCATGCGTTGTGTTTGTAAAAGCTTTAAAATACGCTTTTGTTTACATTTTTGCATATCATTACAAAGTAGTAAGACGCAAAGTGTAATAATCTTTATCGTTGACTATACGAGTAAGTACTTCAACATAAAAAGCCGATAAACTTGCAATCCATACTTTTCCTTGTACTCTTTACCTTTTTAGAAGATAGAATACTAGATATACATTCACTGTGACACTTAGTACGATATCGCGTGCTTTAATACCTAAAACATGCTAAAACCTTAATAAAATAACTTTTGCGATTTTGGTCCGTATTTATAGTTGTAGTTATTGTATTGCTTTTCTGAATTCACAACCGGCAGCTATCTCGGACTAGCATTCAGTTGTTTGGTGCTTGGTTGAATTACGCGGCAATTGTTGATGAGATAAATCGTGGACATACTGTTGCGTTTAATGAAATAAGACTTGTCCACAAAAAAGTGGGCAAATTCATACAAATCTTCAGTACCATCTCGCGAGGTCCATAACTCACAGAGCCACTAGTATTAGAAATCAGAATGAGGTGCAATATTTCGAACGAACATACATTGAACCCCACTCTATTAGAACTATACAGTCGTGTGTATATTACGAAATCGCCGTAGCAACATTATGAGTTCGGTGCCGTGACGGCCGACATTACAATTTGATTCCCATATTGCACCGCCCATGATGTCAGCATGCCTACCACGAACATCCAAAATCGGCATTGACGGGAAAACCTCCTTGTCACTCCAATATGCAAGTGTGACAGAGATGGAGATGCAAATCCGCAATCGTTCGATTTTCGTGGTATAGGCCCAGGCTACAAATACTGTAATAGTATACATTATGCGCATTATGTTTGCTTTGGTTCATTGCGGTTGAATTACTACTAGTAGTTTATGTAATTCTTCAATGATGTAATCATGGAATGAAGGTGAAAATCATATTGACGCAGCTGACGTAAGATAGCCGCTACAGATACTCAGATCAATAACGCTCATGATCTTAATGTGAAATGTGGTAAAAACAGACATTATACCATCAAAGATACAATCATAATAGCATGATAATAATGAAGTACCATCAGAGGCCACAGGACAGGCACTTCTCCATACAAATGTTGTAAACTTACTCGACTGTTTCCTCCTTGGTTTTTGAAGCTAGAGCAATGATTTTTTTCAAAACAGAATAATATTGTTACTATCGGTATAGGACTGTTTTGCTTTTTTTTGATATTTTTATTTTTCAAAAAAATATATACGAAAAAGTAAAAAATATCAAAAAAGGTAAAACAGTCCGACACAGATATTGATACATACAATATTTTTCATCACATTTGTGATGAAATAAAACTTACAATTATTATGAGCGATAGTGTAGTAGCACAGGCCACAGTACTCCCCGGTAAGCGGCAGCTACATGAGCCGTGAGGCGCGCCGTGTGAGGCCCTCCGGGTGCTCCGGGCGGACGGGAAAATGTATTAAAATCCATTACAGCCATTGGTGAGATACAGCTCATTAAGTCTAAGAACGCTTGCATACAATATCACCATTTAGGAGCAAGTGTGATGAAAACTGTTTTTTAACAATTATGTACTTGTTTTATCTAATAGAGGTATGCTTACTGTCGTCTTCTTTGAATGGCCGTTTCTTTCTGAATTTATTAAAAAAAACTCAGATAATGCTTTTGTGAAAATTCAACGTGAAACCATCACTTTGCAAGACACAAAACACTGAGCACGTGTCAGTAAAATCGTCGAGGTTGTAAAGGAGATTCATTGGGTACCCATTACTACATAATGTCCTTGGTTACTGTCACTAGCACGCTCTGAAATTAATTTACAAACTCAATTATTATATAAGTCACATAACAATACACTGCTTAGTAAACAAAACAATTGTATATGACTGATTCAGTTTATGCTGTAAAACCCAATCAAGGTGCAAAAACAGCGTTTGCATATAATAAGCATTATAGGAAAACATTGATACGGGTGAAAATAAAACATTGATATTTTATGCAGCTTCTATTGAAGCAGTAAAGTGTAGTGGTTTTCTTGTTTAATTTCATATCCACGTTGACTTTCACGATGTACGATTTTAAGCTAACATGGTAATTTGCTTTATAACTACAATCAAAAACGGGAGATAGACGGGGTACGGAAAAGTTCACAAATCGAGGAGACTGTTCCGGTAAGAAATGTACGGGTTGATACTGTAAGTGTGGTGTATCGTGAACGTGATCGAGTTTCAAGTGAGAAAGCGGACGGTAGTAGTGCCAGTGACAACACACAAAATAAGCGAACCCGAAAGAGGGTAGATCGCTGGTGTGTGGGTAGACCACAACTAAAAACTCGCAGCTTGTCAGTTTACTCCGTGAACATGGCGCTTGCAACAGTGCCGATTTATCGGGTGCTCAATAAAACAAACATACCTACTCGTATTATACTTAATACTTGTATCAGGTTAGTCCCTACAATAAAGTTAAAAATAGCTCGTCAAGTTCCGGAACAGTCCGAACACCTCTCACCTCACTGATGATTAAGGGACTCAAACTGTTCCGAAACATGTCGACCTATTTTCGACTGTATTGACGTGAGTTACCCGGTGCTAGTATATTAATTACAATTTTTCTCGCATAACATATAACATTCAGCTTTTCCTTTCTTATAGTATTAAAGTTAAATTAAATTTTAAATTCCTTTTCTCATTGCTGTACAGAATTGCATGGTTAGATTCCGTCTACTTTACTAGACGTAACATTGTATTTTATCTTAAAGTAACTGTGACCTGCTACTCCTGAATGTAGAGTTATTATCGTTCCAGCTTTTACTGAATTCAAATTTCAAACCGTACCTGCTTTTAGTATTTCAATCTAAAGTTAATGTTTAAGTAAGCCTGGTTTTTAAGTGCTAATTATCGCTTTTATCCATTACTTTTCACCAGTGTCAGTATCAAATATCTGTTATGGATTTTCTTTATTTTCAAAACTTAATAAAGTTATTTTGTAAACCAAGTGATGGAACTGCATTAAGGATGACTCACACCCATCCGATCCAATCCGATCCGATCTGGGACGATCTGTCAGTTTCTATAGAAAGAATCACGTGATAGATCGGACCCTCGGAGCTCACGTGACGTTTTCTATAGGAACTGACAGATCGTCCCGGATTGGAACGGATCGGATTGGTGTAAGTCATCCTTTATCAACTGATTTGGAAACGCTAAGAAGTCGCAGTCAGCGTCCTTATTTATTTTCTCGAGGAAATTGATGTTATTAATTTTGTAAGTAATACCTAATCTCAAATGTATTGACATATGGAGGAAACAGCGACCAAGGCATCCTGTGCCAGGCAAACCTTAAAACACAAATATTGTGAACATCAAAATATTTATTTTTAATAGTAATCTATTCACCAGTGATATAATACCAGTTCATAAAATCCAAGGGTGTAATAAGAGACCGGAGAATTTTTGAATAAATTAGAAGCTGTTCCACACACAAGTCAAGTCAATATTGATAGCAAAAAAAAGGGAAGACTTGTGTAGCAGTGAAATTTCCTTTATAAGTAAAAAATAAATCCTCCGAAATGTATAAAGTTGTCTAAACAAGTATACTTATGTTTAACTTGGATCGTTTTTGTTGTTTACATAAAGAGTATGAGAATACTAAATATAGTTTCTCAAAAACTATTCAAGTTGTGTCCATGGGGGATTTTCGTTGATTAATTCGTTGATAGTGTAGTAGTGTACTAGCACAGTCTACAGTACCTACACCGTATAGTCGGCGGCGGCTACGAGCGGCGTCCGCGTGGGGCACAAGTCCTACGGGAAGTAAAATAGTATGAAAACTCATTACGGCGATGGGCTTAATATAGCTCAGAACCTTTTTGTACCATTCGGGGTCGAAACTCTTGGTCCATGGGGTCCCAGCGCACGCAAGTTTTTCGTAGAAATCGCGTAACGTCTGGTTGATGTTACTGGTGACCGAAGAGCTGGTGGCTTCCTCGCACAACGTATCAGCACTGCGATACTAGGAAATACCGCCAGCATCCTAGGTACAATGCCTCAAGGACATATTTTAGATTTAAGGTAGGTAGAGGTAGGTAGCTAGGTTAAACTTACGGTATATATTTTGAAAATAAATGTTCGTTAATTTAGTCCTAAGTATGCCTACATAATATAATACCACAATTTACGAGTAAGTATGGTGAAAAAATTTTTAGTACCCTACAGTGCTGTCTGTCGAAATCCCTAGCATTTAGACCTCGGAAACGTAATTAAATACCTGTCTTCAAAGGAATTGCTGTGAACGCTCATTGTATTTAATTTATTATATTAAAACTAAATCCACTGCGAGAATTACCGTTCCACAAAGCGGGAATGCTATTGAAATATTCATGAAACATTCCGTTTCTTTCGAACAATTTTAAATTACCAAGTCATTTCTAGTGGTTTCTTTAGTTTTTCTGACGTTTTTGTGGAAATAACTCTAGCGTTTTCTGTTATGAGAAATAATAGTAAACACACAGACAGTTTGTTTTTTTGTTTAGTAGGTAGGAACTGCAAAGGTTTTACCTTTACAGCCGCCTTGGTTTGTTGGAAGGACTGGCTTATGAGTATTTCAAATTGAGAACTCTAGCCAGTGCTGTCAAACCAAGGGGGCGATTGTTCATGATAATCATGATTCATTCCGTCCGTGGCAGTCTACACGTAAGGTTCTATATTCGATAATATGAAATAAAAAGATTATAAATCGGCTAGACAATTAAAAAATCTATTTAGTCCGTCTTTTAGATTATTAAAAAAATATTGTACACGTATTTTTTCTTTTGTTCGTCAAATTAAAAATGACGAAAATACAGTGCGTTCAAGTTTCGCGTAACGTCACTATTAGGTACAATTCTTACCAACTAGTGACGTCACTAGCCCACACCCCGGAACTTTGATGCTCTTTATCTTCGTCAATTTTAGTTTAATTGAAAAAGGCAAATCTAGGTGTCTAATCATTTTAGATAATCTAACTGACGGACTAATTAGAATGATAGTTTTTCAACCTAGTCGTCATACCTATTATCCATAAAACGTGTATTGCTCCTCACCGCTAGGCCGATCCCTTTACAGAACGATGATTTCTCAAAGGTATACGGTAACTTACGTAATAGGTACCTGTAAGTTAATAAAACATTTCACTATTTTTTTAAGTATGTCCTGTATAAATTGATCTATCGCCAGAGTTAAAAGCTTTTATTACTTACGGAGCGACCGTTTGATAGGGTAGTTTAGCCGGTTTTCGGCCAGTTTACCAAAATTTTGAATTTAAAACTATTTTATGAATAGTGCTCTTAACAAATCTAATGTATTGACTATATTTTTAGACTAGTAATATATTGAAATTGTAATTTTTTGATCGAACTTTATGTCATATGATGCATAATGATTTTTTTAAATAATAAATATCAAAAAGCAGCGATTTAGCTGGTTTTCGGCCATTTTTTTTAGTTTTCGGCCGCTTAATCATCAGTTCTCGGCCACTGTTTATAATTTTATTAATGAGTCTTATTCCATAGTCTGTAGGGTTTATTTTTAAATCAAACGAAAACTATATGAATCAATAAATGTATTAGAAATATTAGGAATATTATAAGGAACTTTTATGTACTTAACTATTATTATATTTATTAATTACTTTGTACTGCGTCCGTGGTAAACAAAATTACGGCCCATCTGATGGTAAGTGTAACCGTAGCATATGAATGTCTTCTAATAAATCACTTAAAACTTAGTAGAAACTTCTCTTGAATAACAAAAAACTAAAACAATATATTAAAATAATGCAAAATCTTCGTCGCTGCTACTCAATCCCGCATCTCCTTTATGATCTGTCTTGTCAAAACCTTCTTCTATATTATCATCAGTTTCCTTCTTTTCTGACTTTAGATTGTGTTTTTTCATTATCGCTACATTTCTCTTTAACTTTTGCGTCAGTGCCAAAAGTCGCTACTTTCTTGTCTGTTACTTCATTATTACCTAAATGTGGTTAATCCATATTTATCTCATGGTTTGTCTTTATCTGTAAACAAAAAACATTCTTATCATTTAATCAATATTGTCTGCTAGAAATAGTATATTGTAGTAAATATCATTACCTGAAATTAAACACTTTAGAACGGGTTAAGATGATGATAAAGGTCATCATCTTAACCCTGTGAAAATGAGTGCTGTAAAGGGCTCGAAACGTAGGCGTTCTAAAGTGTCTAATTTCAAAGAATAACAATCGCGAACATAGAAGACATTATTATATACCTGGTTAGTTATAGCTGTATCGGCCTCAATTGTGTCTTTAAGTTTTTCATTAGTCTTGGTAGTCTTTATTGTTCTCTTATTCTTTATTTTCAGTCTCAATATCTTTTGAAGTACCTATTTTATTATTTTTTGTACTTTTTTTATCAGTCTTTTAGACGTCCTTATTTTTTGCTACATTCTTTTGTTTTCTTTCCTTTGTTTGTATCGTTATACTTGCTTCATTTTTATTAAATTTACAATATTACTGTAATGAGCTATATTTATATAAAAGTCCAATAACTTTATTCATTTATTTTTGTTTAGTTTATATGTTTTTTCTAATTTGTATTTTTTTAAATATTTTTTTGGTAAAGGATGATAATAAAATATATCATTATATTTAAGTCTTGAATATAAAATATGTATGGTAAAATACATTTATTTCTTATTAACAATAAACCTCTAAACATCTAAATGCATGGCCGACAAATACAAAAATTCCCTTTTTCAGCCACTTGGGAAAACACGGCATAAAAAAAAAAATTCGGCCGCTGATGAAAAGAGGGCCGACAACACACAATTTGTTTGCCTGTTTCCGGCCACTCTGTCAACAGTGGCCGAGAACTCATTATTAAAATTCTGATTTTCGGCCACGTTTTAATCAATGTAATAAATAAACGCGGTATGAAAACTAACATTGTTAAAATTACTTTGGACATGAGATTAAATAAAAACATTACATGAATTAAAAAAGTGTGGATTTTATCTGTTTCTTATCGCTTTATTTCTAAGGGCCGAAAATTAAGGTATGAAGAGTCTGTTTTCGGCCGGCATAAATTAACAAGCCCGAAAACTAACTTGCCATAATCCTGTTCTCGGCCGCCAATTACAAAATATTTAATAGTACGTTTTCATCAAGTATTATTTAGAATACATGTGGCCGCCAGTTAACTACATTAATTAAAATGTATTCAACTTCACATTAAAACAATATAGCTCACGTATGGTTTTATTTTTTAGCAAATATATGCAGTTAAGTTTCAAGAAATTTAAGGCTGTTCTTGGCCGGGCGGCCGAGAACGAAATTTTTCGTCAATATGCATTTAGTTACCCGGCCATCAAATTTTAATAGTTTTTACTTTATATTCCATGAATTTCAGTCAAAATATCAATACTTCGACTAATATACTACACACTTAAACATAAACAATGTTATAAACACCAAAGATACAATATTTAAACTCACCTCGAAAAAAATAGGACGCACAATTTTTTACTTAAAATGGCGACATATCTACACAGTCTAAATTTTGTCGACGCACTGACGAGCCAATTAGAACATTATTAGGCAGCCAGTTTAAAGAGGTGTAGGTGTCAAGTGAAATTACCCGATTAAAGTGTTGTTTTGCATAGGTAGGGTAAAGAGTTCTTGTTATTATCGTTTTACTACGTAGTGGCCGACAACCAGAGGTGGCCGGCGAACCGGCTAAACTACCCTATATTATATCAGCTGTTCTACTCCAGCACGTCTATTTGTCAATTAGATGAGCTCGTCAGTTTACTCTGTGAACATAGCGCTTGCAACAGTGCCGAAATATCGGGTGCTCAAACAAACATACATGTTAAATATCCCGTTTTAAATTGTAGTTATAATTTCATACAATATATTAACATTTTTTTTATAGTGAGCATACATCTTCTACATTCTGCCACAATTCAAGATTTCGCTATTTTTGCTGTCGTAGTAAAATTAGTGTATGCAACAGCGCATAATTGGTTCTTAAAATTCTCGGGTCATTTATTACACCCTTGAATTTTAAGAACCTTTTTCTACTTCAGCACATCTATCTGTCAATTACATGACTGACAGTGATATTAAAAAAGTATACATTATTATTATTATTTGTCTATGGTATTCCATAAAAACACTGCTTTAATTACCAAAACACCTCAAAGATCTCTCTGGTATACTTAATACTTCATAGCTGTGTGGCTAACTGTACAAAGTTAGTTTCATTTAATTGAACTTAATGCTAACTTAAACCTAATTCTGTTTTTAATGCTGTTTTTAAAAATCAGGTCAAAAATAAAAGCCACTCGAGCGTTCATAAATTACGTGCGCCGAACAGCTCAAGTTTGGCGTCCATTAGTTGTAATTGGGCCCCCTTTATCGTGATTCGAGAATAAGTTGACGACAAAGCCCTAACTTCGCCTTTTGCCGACGAAAGTTCTAGAAAGGCGATTGCTTTTTCTATTTTTTCTTGTAATAGTCTTAGCGGATTTCAGTTCCGTTTGTTTTTCTTTTGCATTCAGTAATTTTGTCTTATTAGTGTTTGTAGGTTAATTAACTAAGTGAAATATAAGGAAAAAATGTAAAATATAAATATATATATATATAAAAAAAAAATTAAAATGTAATATATACTGGGTAAAAATATAATAGTACATAATGAAAATAAAATACAGTAAATAAATACAAAAGAATACCTCATTCAACAAGTAATTCTGTGTAGGTACATTTATATATAATAAATACGAATAAATACCACTAACACAATCTTCCATGGCTCCTCTTCAAATGTGTAAATTATTTAAATTTTTAATTAAGCAGGTACCTACAGTTAAATATATGGCCGTATACTTATAACTGATTGTATTCTGGTTTAACTGGCCCTTGCCGTGCATTCATTGCAAATGCTGCATTTCGGTATAGTTGCTAACGACTACCATGTTTTGTGTGTTTACCCATTTTTCTAAAATCATTGTGTTCGGCCACTTTGCGTGGTACCCTCTCTTACCTAGATTTAAGTTAATATAATATTGTTTCTCAGTAAGTGATTTTGTAAAATCTTATGAGAAATAAATATCTTAAACCATAAACCATAAAGAAAGAATGACCAAAGCATCCAGTTCCCAGGGCAGTGTCAAAAATTTGTAACATTTAATTGTAATCCTTTAACATGGTTTTGAAATTAGTGCGTATAAAGCTCATTAATAATCTTATAAAATAATTTTACAGTTAAAGTTAGTTAATTCGCTTACCTATTTGTCATGATTGCATTGGATTTCGCAAGATGTACCTCTATATAGCTGTTAGATTTTCATAATGCTTTAACTAACAGCTAGAACTCGTAAGTTGCTTTGCTTTTACTTTGCCTCATGGAAAATAACACCATGGTTTTATTTAATGACCGCTAAATATATGTAATATTTTGACCATAGTATAATTTTTTTTTACTTTTCCCATTTGTTAGATTTACAAACTGCTAACTGCATAGCGTAATACCTCAAAAAACCTCAATACTCAATAAACCTCAAACTAAAATGAATAACTGAGTCAAAACCCGACCAATTCCGCACAAAAACTCCACAGCTCAATAAATCACAGAAATACCACTCGATCAAATAAATCTTTGTCCACTCACTGGCTCATAAATTTACCCGTATCAACAAGTGGATCACAATTCACAACAAATGCCAGGACAAACTGAGGCTGTTGTAGCGCCAGGCGAAGTTTGGACAAGATTGGCGAAGTTGTCAAATTGGGTTCGTCCTTAGCGAAGATTAGATAAAAACAGATAATTCACTTGTATCGCTCCGGTAAAACTGATTTAGCGAGTTTGCGAAGAACTGCCGAAGTTGGGTTTAACCCAGTTTTTATGTTGAGTAGTGGTGTGCTGAATAGCTCTCGAACTCAAAGTGAGTTTAAATTTAAGGATTTATGCGTTTTCATTTCCTCAGATAACGTCGTATACTACGCAGGCGAGGCGGATATTTTATTTATCTTGTTTTATTTCTTGGGGAGAAATAGTCTTTCCTAAGATAACAGCTTACTTTGCGGTTCATAATAGTACTGAATTCGATTTTAGCGCGCATTTCTACTAACAGAAATTGATTCGGCATGTTGTACATGTGTGCTTAAAACCATGAGTTGTACGTAACCATATTCGATAGCGACTGCGGCATTCGAAAGTATGTCCGTCTCGCTCCTGCGAAAGTAATAGTAGGAGCGAGACGCACATAGTTTCTAATGCCTCACTACGTTCGGGATTCTATTGTAGAATCCATCGCTTTATTCGGAATTCAATGTACGCCTCGCCGGAAATATATCATTTTGATCCCTTGTAAGACAAACTACTATTCACACCACCTATTCTTAAAAGGGATTTTTCTGTTCAAGCTAGGAGGGATCAAAGTGGCACTTTTCTTCCCTGCTGGGAAGGATCAAAGTGGCACTTTTCTGTTCAAGGACTGCGCATTTTACGTTAACGACGGCATTGTGGTGTTGGTATCATGCTGTATTCGGTTTTGTTTATTTCCTCTTGGTTGGTGTGAAAAGCAGTATGTGTCATACGGTATAAAAAATATTTCCGTCTTGAGCGTTAACGCTTGAGTCCCTTATTACGCTCAGGGTTCTACTTTTGTAGAATCCATGGATTATTGTAGAATCCATCGCTTCATTTGGGATTCAATATACGCCCTCGTCGGAAATATATCACTTTGATCCGTTGTGACATAATCTGCTATTAATTCAATTGCACATATATTTTTGTTGGAAAATATATTATTTAGCTCTATGAAAACGATTTTCAACGTAAATTTCTCGCCCTACTAAAGGACGACTCACACTAGCAAGGAACGAGCCGGGACGGGACGGAGCGGGACGGGAAAATCTGTCAATTTCTATAGAAAGAATCACGTGGTAGCTCGGAGCCCTCGGATGTCACGTGACGCTTTCTATATGTCCCGTCCCGTCCCGTTCTAGTGTGAGTTATCAGTTCATCCTTCCTTCAAACTAAAAGCTCAATTTAATCGTCAAGAGGCTGTCATTAACTTATCTTGTTAGTAGTGTACTCAACAATTCTCGGCACTCCGAGAAAATAATGACGAGGCATTCACGGGATTTCCAACTGTGTTGCCTTGACACATTCTGTCACGGCGAACAACGCCTCGCAAATTGTTTGCAAGCACTGTTGCTCGCATTATCTGTCAGTGTCAGATACAATGTATAGGCTGGGAGCCCACTAAAAAGTTTACACACAATAGAAAATCGTACTATAAAGTGCACTAAATACCTACTGGAGTGGACCAACAATCTGGTCCAAATTTTGGTGCTGGCTAACTACTTGTAACAGAAATGTGCAAATGAAAAGCAAAGGATAAAATGAAAAGTAGAGTACAAGTAAAAGGTTACGTTTTCAAAAGTTTCAAGTTTTTGGGGTTTATGTAGGGTAAGTTGATCATGAGTGAAACACTAAAAATTTCAAAGGAAGATAAACAATTTAGTAGACAATTTAGTATAATGTCATTATTGTTTTCTACTTATCTTTAACAGATAGTGTTTTATATGCATTTTCCCAAAAAAATAGTTTTGTTCCATGGTGTCCTTGTGCATGTTTGCATGTGCATTGTATGCTTGTGCAATAACACCTGCATTTTTACAGTGAAACAGAGGTAATAATTATAATCTTCCATTTACCATTTTTACCTAATATAAGTATTACCTAATATACTCGTACTCATAAGTAGTACAGTCAACCAATTTGATTCCTAGGCCACTCTAGAACCATGTCGCAATGAATCAATTTGTTTATCTTCTGTGACATTGATTATTGCGTGATGCATGTCATAATGACATCTCAGCATTTGCGAACATGTGGCAACGATAATGAATAAATAGTAAAGGAGTTTGCATATGTATTAATAAATTTTATACTAGAAATTGAAATGGAAATTAAAATACTGTTCTGTCAAAACATCACTGAAACAGGCCACGGAAGCCTGGAGACCATTTTTTGAAAAGAAACATTTTTCCGTTCGTAGGATAAGAAAATATATTTCAAGCATATTTTCCTGGATAAAATGAATTATATCACAGTATCTATGATGTTTTTGTAGAATCATCAAGAATATTCAAGAAAAAATATTTTATTGTAAACAGACAGTAGGATTAGGACAGTAACGAAAACAGAACTTTCCATTAACTATGCAAATGCTTTAATACAGATAATAACAATTAAATCGAAGCACAATAACTTTAATATCGGGTAAATGCATTCTCACTTTGTATAATGTTTAGATAAATATTTAGTGGAGATGAAGCCATGTTGTTCGTAATGATGACGCATTTGTGTTCTTTGCTCGTCAGTTACTCGCCTCACAACATGATTGCGACTGCGATGATCATTTAAATCTCCTTCCGCTGGCTATCGATTGACCAACAAATCCACTGTAGCTCGCTGAAAATAATATAATAGCATTAACTTAAAATGAAAATAAACCAATGTTTTTCTAGAATACCGTTCATACTTGTAAAACCTAACTTACCGAAACGTTCAATCTTTCTGCTATGTCACGTCTGCTGTAGCCTTCCTGATGCAATATTACTATACGAGTTCTCTCATATATATTTGCTGCCGGCATTTCAATACATATTTTGAGTATTTTTTATTACCCAATTTAATAAAATTGACGACAGAATGTTAACTTGAATTGTCACTGTCTGTCTGTCAATACTTATTTTTCTGTTCATGTCATCGAGCATAAACGTTTATGAACTCTTTACGTTTATTTCATGTTGTCATCTGAAAGTTGATAATCGTTTGACCCGCACTGACGTTGTTACTATCTAGTAGTTACTGCGACAAAGTTCTATAGTGGCCTAGGAATCAAATTGGTTGACTGTACGTAAGCGTTACCAGCCTCCACCCCGGAACTTTGATGCTCTCCATCTTCGTCAATATTAGTTATCTTAAAAAAGGAAAAAATACGTGTCTAATTTTTTTTATACCACAACAGTGGCAAACAAGCATACGGCTCACCTGATGGAAAGCGGTCACCATAGCCTAAGGACACAAGGGGGTCACATTCGCGTTGCCGACGCATGAAAATCTTGTACACTCCTTTTTTGAAGAACCTCATACTATAATCTTTCGGGGAAACCTCGGCAGGGAGCTCATTCTACGATCCGTTAATTTTGTATAATCTAACTGACGGACTAAATAGAATAGTTATTCAACCTAGTCGTCATCCCTATTTTATATTCTTCAAAGTCAAATAACCTGCAGTCGTCGCTCAGCCTACATCTCTATAGTTGTAAACTCGGTCTCAAATGACATTGCGTCGCTGTAACGTTGTGTAATTAATTGCTAATGACATTGTGTGCCATAGATACTTGTGTTTATGGAGCAATGTTATCTGGAGAGTCTCAAAATAAAGCTGAGAGCCGAGGAGTTATAAGAAAACAATGTACCACTTACTCTTAAATTAATTGTTTCTATTAAAAGGGAAGATTTTTTAAAGGCAAATCTTAAAAATCCAATCAACCGACCTTTTATATTAATTTTTATAGACTTAAAGGAAGTAAACTTTTTTAATCGGAAATGCTGGTAGGAGCTGTTTGTGTTCTGGTGGGGGAGAGTGTAGTGTATGTATACTAACCCTTACACAAGACGATGTATACCTATAAACACACCTATAGCTATGTGATGTATAGCTATGTGTAACAGCCTTAACCTCTATGCCCGGTTTCTCTCTCTAGACAACATGGCGTCGATCTGTTAGGATACTGTTGTATTAAAATGGGAATAAATAAGCTCATTTGTATACTCATCTGTAGGTCATCCCATCCTCGTCGCCACTATAATGTCTTGTAAATAAACCACAATTAATTAAGACTGTTTTTTATACATCGTCTTGTGTAAGGGTTAGTATACATACACTACACCATTGACGCGGGCCTAAAGTCAATTCTCATACTTATAATATGTAAAAAATATTAATAGAAAAGTCGAACATATAACATCAATTTCCGTAGAGGCGGTACGTGGGCATCCTCGTACGTGACTAGATGCAATAAAAATATACCTATCGAATAGTGATGTCCCGCGGGAAATATAATACCCGGAACTTTTCTGATCCTGGAAATATTTCCTTATGAGTATTGGTCTGTCCCTTATCTTCTTATTATGTTGCTCTTCTTTTTAAGAGCAATTATTGTCAGTAGAAAGACCTATGTTTCTCACGAAATCTTTGTTGAGATTGAATCAAATGAATGACAATGACAAAAAGTTTATTAGGTTATTAATGAAGATTGAATTTATTCAACAAACTAAACTAAATCATAATAAAAATTAAATCAAATAAACTAATCATAATAAAATGTTATCGCCAAAGATTTAAACACCTGTGGGATAACCGAAGACGTCGTCCGAAGGAGAAATGCAAGAAAACGGAGGCTGTCACAGCACAGAAAAAACATTAGGAGGATAACAATAATGACAATTGTCCAATGTTCGATTGAATTGGGAATATTCTGTTACCGGTCAACATAGGTAATATCTTATTCCGGGAATGACTGCACATCACTATTCCATTGATCATAAACACGTTGATGCTTGTAATTAAAACGAAGCAAAAGCAACCCTAGCTCCTGGTAATAAAGCTACGATTCACGCATAATGAAAATGGCAACAAAAATTGCGGTGATAAAGCTGCGATACATATTGTACTTTAAAAGTATGAACGTAAAGTTGAGATTCGTTTGAAAAGAATATCTCGTGATATGGATGTAAGCGAAGAAATAATTGGGACAAAAATGCTTTGAATTGACTGAAAATGGGTTATTGTTGTATAATTCGTGTCATTTGATTTTGCAATAAAGGCTAAGGCGCCAATCACAAACCTACCACCCGTGGGCGTTCAACGATAATGCGACCGTTATTCCGATATTCGATTTTTTTGCGAATTGTGAAATCATTATGCTGCAGCAGCGGAAGCAGACCTTCCGTTTCAAATATTTCGCTAGCGCTGATTGTAGCGTAAAGGTTGACTCGCACTAGAACGGTATGGGACGTGGCGGGACGGGACGGTCTGTCAATTTCTAAAGAAATGATGAGGTCACGTGACGTTTTCTATAGAAACTGACAGATTGGCCCGGCCTGAACACGTCCCGGCAAGTTCTCGTTTATCCTTAAAAGTCTGGTATACTTTTTAAAGTAAGAATCGTTAATAATGAAATAACGTATATAAAATGCAATTGCTAAGATAGTGTGAAGTAATATTGTCTTCTGTTACCGCGATTGTTATCAATTGAAATCGAACACTTTAGTAGGGATTAATCGCGTTTATCAACGTTACGTTTCGAGCCCATTCGCATTATCTCAGTCATCAAATCAATCTGTGAAAACGAGTGCAGTAAAGAGCTCGAAACGTAGTTGGTTGGTTCGTTGGTTACCTAATTCATACAATATTGCAAGTTGATTTTTCATTTTTGATTTTTAAACCAGTTAATTTATTTTCATAAGTTTATTTAAACATATTAAGTTTCATAACATGAAATATATTTTAGACGTACCCAAATATGCCTGTTAAACATATGCATTTTTTTAATTACCTAGCTCTTGCTAAATAATGTACATTGATTCGGAAAAATTATATCAAAGTGGAATAAAAAGTTCCCATTATTTCCTTAGACGACTTATTTTCTAACACATAATGTAGAACTTACTTACCGGTTTAATGTCATTTTGATTATCAGAAAACCTCAAGTATTTACCTCTTCAAGCAAAAATCGCGAAAAAATTCTCAGATTTAAGTACATTATTAGAAATCGAAAATAAAAACCAAAAAGTAGTTCATAAATTCTATTCAAATTGAAATTATCTTATTTGTAATAATATTTGTAACCCTGTTATTTTTATTATTTGTAATAATAAAAATAACAGGGTTCTTGTTTTTGCTCCAATATCAAAAAGTTGAGCAAAATCGTAAAAAAGTATACCGGCTTCTGAAGTCCTATTGTTGTCGCTGCTGCAACGAAACACGACTGTGATGACAGTTGCCATATCCGCGAGAAGTAGAGTGACGATGACCACAACGGCGTGATAATTTCGTTACTTATAGTGAAGTTTAGCTGGTAAATTTCTCAAGAAAATTGATAATTGCATTGCATGTTTCCCGCAGTAGTTACTTAAGAGTCCCTACACATTTGAAAAATATTTAAACTCTATAACGAAACTATGGATAATTTAATCGAACTGTTTAATAATTATTATACTACGGTGTTCATTTTAGGTAGTGAAAGAGCCAAAACTTGAATATACTTGGCTGTAACAAAAATCGTTACAATCCATAAAAAGTGTCTTTTTTATTTGAAATTTTAACAGTTGCATCGCACTCAGGATAATGACCCTTTTTTAAGGTAGTTTTTTATTTTTTTCTTAAGGTAGGTTTTTAATTTTTAGGTACCATAATTGTTATTTATTAATATTAATAAAGGTTTCCGTACCATTTAAGACCAAAGAAAATGTTATGATATTTGTTAAATCATCCCGAAAATGCTATGATTTAGTCCGTACTCCGTAGACAAAATTTTTACCTTTTTTCCTCTTAGTTTATTTCTCCTAGATTGAAAGAACTCGTTATTCTGAGTAGGAAAAACATTAAAACAAACATAAAAAAAAAATTGTTTGATTTCTACTCGCGAAAATGCCCGTTTGCTCCATATATTAAGTCGCGGGCGATGTATGGACCTAAGCGAGGGAACGTAACCTTGACGACTAAAAAAATCTATTTAGTCCGTCTTTTAGATTATTAAAAAATATTATACAGCTATTTTTTCTTTTTTTGTTAATCAATTCAAAAGTGACGAAAATACAGTGCGCTCAAGTTTCGCGTAACGTCACTTCATCATCATCAATCATCGTCAATTTTAGTTAAATTGAAAAAGGAAAAAATACGTGTCTAATCATTTTAGACAGTCTAACTGACGGACTAATTAGAATGATAGTTTTTTATCCTAGTTCTTTTTTTTGTACTTTGTTTATTATTTTATGTTCGATGGGGTTCTCTAATAAGGGATGACTCACACTAGAACGAGATGGGACAATCTGTCAGTTTCTATGGAAAACGTCACGTGACATCCGAGGGCTCCGAGCTATCACGTAATTATTTCTATTGAAATTGACAGATCGTCCCGTCCCGTCCCGCCCCGCCCCGTCCCATCCCATCCCGTCCTAGTGTAAATCATCCTTAATGCAAATATGTAACCATAAAGAGCAGAAAATAGTTTAGAATATTGGGCAATTACTAGGTTTTTAAAAAGTAACGGTTCCAAGCCCTGCTACATTTCGAGTTCTCAAAGAATATCAACACAAAATTTAAAAAGATATCACCTGAAATTCTTAAGGGTTAAATTCCGTTTTTAATTTTTGGCGTAATCGTTTGATAAATTACGGTTAAAGGCGTAATTCCGGTAATTAAACCAGTTTGCGCTAGAAGAGATTATCCCGAGATTGATAGGCCGTTCGGCTAAAATAAATAGATTAACAATCCATCCTGGGGCGCTGTTGCAAATGCTTACAGAACTCTCCAATCTTTCCGTTAAGGCTAAAATCAGTTTTTCACGTTACGGTTATTGGGTGTAGTGTAGTTACAAAATCAGGGTCCTCACGATTCAGCTTAGGACCTAAACTGAGTCACTGCCATACAACTCTGAGCACGTTAAGAACCTTAACTGAGCCTCTGATATACAACTGGGGCCTTACCATGACGTCTTAACGCGATTCAGTTTAGGTTCTGTTTAGGCTCAGTTGTATGGTAGCGACTCAGTTTAGGTCGTCAAATGAATCGCGTTAAGACGTCATGGTAAGGCCCCTGAGCACAGTTAAGAACCTAAACTGAATCGTTAAGATGTCATGGTAAGACCCCTGGACGTACCTACCTATTGAATAATTAGTAGGTAAGTAGGACGTATTAAATACGTACCGATGTATATGCTGCGAGTGAGACAAAATCCTAGGTTGATGTGGTCTCATGTACACCGCTTTATCTCGTTTATTTAATATGGCAAAAAAACGGAAGAGTGCAGTCCCTGGTCCGGAAGAGCAAGCATCTCGCTTTCGTCCGGCAAGCAGTTAAAATACTTGCAGCGGCGTTCAATCGCCTGTAACTAAATCGTTTCAAGTTGGTATACCACAAAATATATACTTTGTGCGATGATGTAGCGGCTGCAGCGCGAAACGTGCGATTGTACTTGTCATTTCTTTGATAAATGGGCGTTTTTATAAGAAGTTGTCACCCCACTTTTTTATTTGAAACCGGCATCGCTGCTACTGTGGCGAGCAGGATATAAATATGAATTTTTAAGTAACTAAGCATTTAAAGTCACAATTTCAGCTTTTTTTGTATTAAGCTATTTACTGTTATAATCCCTTTTTTTATATGCCTCGGCTGTTTAGTGTTTTCTTTAGAACAATAACATACTTCGATATATTTTGTTGACCAAGCCAAGGAAGGTGAGCAAAATATGTAGACGGTTAGTTTCTACCACCCGGGGTTACCCACATAACTCAGCGTTAGGCGTTTTATTGTATGGAATGGACAAAAATAACCCCGATTTATTCAACACACATCGTCTGACCTATCCCTTAATACAAAAAAAACACCTACATTGTAAGTCCCGTCCTAATCGGATCACCTGAAATTATAATCTAGATTTTTCACCTTTACTCATATAAAATTAGCTGCTGACCGTTCGCTTTATACTCTACTAAAATAAACCACCGACCCATTTTTTTATTATCCACTAATTTAATATTCGCATCGTTAACTCCATCATAAATAAATGTGGCCGATTTGATTCGAAAGCACTTAGAATAAAAATCTCGTTCCATAAAACAGCTATAAATGGCAATTTTAATCGATTCTATCGTAAAATCGGTTTGTAAGTAACGTTTTGGTTACTTAAAACGCTTATATAACTCCGGATTTAGAACAGAACCGTAATAAAAACTACTGAGATTTTTGTGTTTTTGACCTATTTCTTTTATGAATACTTACAATAAAAACAGTAAACTTTATGATTAGGATATAATTAATTATTGACTATAGCAGAACATCGCAAGGAAACTTGCAACCAAGAAATGTAAAGTCTCCAGCTCGCTTTGGGCCAGAGCATAGGTATGTTTGTGAATCAAATGATTCCTACCATTTTTTCATTCTTAAAATAAAACCTTATTTATATCTGGTCGTTTTTATTTTTTGTTGTAGAAAAATCATTTTCTGCTAAATTGGAAATTGTTATATGTTTTCTAGTTAGAATTGCGAGCTCTTTCAATCCTAGTAGGAGAAAAAAAGTGTCCCAGGATTTTTTTCCATTTCGCCACCATTTTTTCATAGATTTAGTATAATATAGCGGTAGCGCAATGGAAAGTTTGAAAAATGTATAGAAATTTAAGGATACCATTTTTTCTTCTACTAGGATTGAAAGAGCTCGTAATTCGAGTAGAAAACAAACAATTTCCAATTTAGCAAAAATATATTTAAATAAAAACGCCCATCTTGAAACTTTGAAGTCTTTTTTTATCAGTTCTATTAGGTATTATTTTTATTTTTTCATAATCCTGCGCTTCAAAACTTGAGAAATTGTAGAAAACAACTTAGTAGACTATTTAAATAAAAGTAGATCTTTAAATAACATGTTTCTAATTTTTTCTCTATTTACCTGGACTTTGTTATACCATTGAACACGTGGCATCCCACTTTTATTAAAGATGTATAAATAGATCTAAACATAATTCACCGACGTGTCTCTGTCAACAAAGTACCGAGTTTACGCTCCACAAAATGTCAATAAGTTATTGACTGTGTTGAGGTGTTTATTGCTGTCCTATTTAGAATTTCCATCGTTTTTTATTCGGCTTTTATACGATGTAATGACTCGGTGCAAGTTATAAGAGGTTTTATGCCACATGAAATGGTACACCTCCTTTTAAAACTTTCATTATCAAAATAACCAAAAGATGTGCTTTTCTGGGCAATACAAATTGTCTGACCGATAAAGGGATGCCTCGTTTTAAATTGTGCTTTAGATCAGCTTGATGTCAAAGGTCACCTCACTTCGGGTCCAATTTTTTGGCAGTCACCGTTCAAAAACTTTTATCCACTGACTGTTTTTCTTACGGGTGGTGTTCTAATTCTATGTAAGTATATTGTCGATATTCCTGATCGACAATAGTATTACTTATTTCCGGTTTCACAGGTATAATTATACTGGTCTGATTTTGTTATATTTGCATCGTAAGTACTTAAAAAACCATTCAACTTCAATTTAATCTACTCGGTTCTCTACGTGTCTCTTTGCACATCGAGAAATTACTACAGGGTAAACAGCAGACAGACATCACTAAAGCCTTCCTATAATTCCTTTCACTGAGCCAATTTTTTAGATTTGTGATTATAATTGTGTTTCTAACCAATTCATTGCAAATTTCCATTTCGCTTATTGCTTTTTGCGTGCGCCAATCCTTTTATTCGAGCTAAAAACGCCCCGAGCGAAGGTTCACAGTGTTTTCGCGTAATGTTTTCTTTCAGTGAAAGGCATTTGATTAATGTTTCTTGGGAGTTTCCCGCAGTAATAATATTGAAGGTGCCTTTAATTATGAAAATAATGGGAACAACTGAAAGAGGTATGAAGGTTCTTATTGGATTTGTTTTTTGCGTTTGCGTAACGAATTAAAGCGGCCGGTTGTTTTATCCGTAAAACGCAGCGTTTAAGTCAATCCACGTTTTCTCTTTCGAGGAAGCAAATTACTAGTCAAAGTTAACCCTTAAATGCATGATGATGTATTTATGACACAGAAACGAGACAAGTGACAATCAAGTTCTCTTGGAATATAGACCTTGTTATATCGTCAAGTTCTTAATTTGAAATGAACTTGTTTGTCACTTAGGATGTTTTAGGATCAATACCGTTAATTCATGCATTTAAGGGTTAAAGTATGATTTTAAACTTCAAACTTCTATGAAATTACGAAGTTTACTTAAAACTTTCACAGTGTGTACTATCGAAATTTATAGAATAATTAGCATAGTCGGACTAGAAGTATTGCGTTTGCCGCTTATAATTTTATATCAGCTTGCCAAGATGGCAATCGCCAACGCTCTGTCGCGTACGAATAGCAACTGTCGTTAACGCACTAATAAGGAAGAGTGATAGAGAGAGATAACTATGATACGCCACATAGGTCAAACACAAAACGATTTCCGGAATCTTTCCGGTGGATTATTCAAAAGTTATGGGCTATGAAATAAAAATTACTCTTAAGTACACAATCTGTTACCTTATTCGCGACAGGAAAGATGGGCTCTACAGTTCAGCTGAACGATCTTTTTTTGTGGTCAATGGTTAACAGCGTGTGAACATGTAGCAATGATTTTTATGCCACATCTGGCCATAAAGTGCCCTTTTCCGCACGCTATGCGTACGGAAAAAGCCGATTTCTGCCCAAGTGTAGGCATAAAATGATGTACCTAACACGTGAGGTAATAAATAAAGCCCTTGATCGCATATTTACGTCCCTCGCTTGCAGCTCGGGTCGCAAAAATCTGCGATCTCGGCCTCTCTTTGTTTTACCGCACTAGTTAGGTAATGTACTATTATCATAGAGAGAGAGTACCCCTTAATGTAGATAAGGCTTAAATAAAAAAATCAAGCTTTATAGCCCTTAACTTTTGAATAATCCACCGGAAAGGTAGACATCGTTTTGTGTTTGAGCCACATAGCATCAGCGATTGGCATATTGGCACCCAGGTAAATTAGATAAGTAACTCGCGTTTTACGCAGTAAACGCAGCGGGTGAAACATATGGGGCAAACAGATTCCGTTGATCGCTTGCGTCTAACGCTGCGATTGCCTATATATAGTTATTACCTTTCCATGATGGGCAAACTACCAACAATGTCAGTAGAACATAATACAACGTTTATTCTAAGAGACTATGCTGCCCTGGCTGACAGGACAGAAAAACAACAAAAAATGTTGATTCACCCACCTAATAGTGGCTCTGTAAGCTGTGGAACTCGCGAGCATAGTTAAATTGAATGGTCTACATTGACACAAAGATCTTCAGCGCCATCTTCATCATATCAGCCTATAGAAGTCCACTGCTAGACACAGGTCTCCACAATAATCTCCACGGATTTCCCGTAAGCTGCCCAATCGAGCTGGTTTCGACGAGAACAATATATGCCACCATTTTAAACATGTCCCACAAAAACTATAGAACCTACTGAAGGACGACTCACAACAACCCGATCCCGGACGATGTCAGTTTCTATAGAAACAATCACGGGATAGCTCGGAGCTCTCGGAGGTCGTCGAGGATCGGATTGGGTCGGTGAGTCTTAATGCAATTTCGCAAAAACAGGTTGAGAACTGATTGTACACAAGTATGACCTGTAGACAAGATCAGCTGTTCTTTTTTACATGTCTCATTTCATTTAAAACTTTCGCGATTTAAACACATATTTAAACATAATAATTAAACGGGTCTAACGCGAATTAATTTGTTTACCTTATTTACCGACGTTTCGACACAGGTTTCACTGGTCATGGTCGCGGCTGACAACGTCGGTAAATAAGGTAAACAAATTAATTCGCGTTAGACCCGTTTAATTATTATGTTTAAATATGTCTCATTTCATTTCGAATGGTCAGACAGCCAGACAGTCTGACATACAAACGTGTATGTTTGGCACGTACCTGAAACAGAGTCGGTAACGCTCGTTCAATTACTACACCGTACTTCAAAGTTACTTCCATCCTAACCACACCACTCATCTTAGAAGTTGCAGTCCACAAGCCTTAGTACACACCGCAAACCACTTTGCTGTTAAATCGAATGTACATCGATTCAATTAAGTGGTGAGCCTTTAGGACCGGAGGTCACGCGATTTTCGTGGCTGGGCTGGTCGAGTAGCACTAACGATTTTAGGGAATCGGGTCAACGTCTGTCCGGGTGAAAGTTGCAAATGTCAACCGAGGAAGACGTCTGCAAGCGAACATTACATTTTTAGATTAAACTAGACTTTGCCCGCGACTTTGTCTGCGTAGAAGTAGAACATAAACTATCTTGTCCTTTTTCAGGGGTTATTCCCATTAAAAATTACATCTTTATCCGTTTACCCATTTTAGTGTAAAGATCTTACAGACAAATACAGAGAGAAAAACTTTCACATTTTTAATATTAGTATGGAATTAAAGCAAAATAGCAATCATGCGATTTTATGCTAACATGGTCATTTAAGTTATGAATACAAATTTCAAACGGGTTGTTTAAAACAAACATACATGGTAAATATCCCGTTTTGAATTGTCATTACAAAAAAATTACAGCGTCGAGCAAGTTTTGAACTTGCTATCTTTGGGATCTCTTAAGCCATAGGGTTCGACGTACCTTACTATTACAATGACATCATTACATAGAGCTTGTTCAAAAATCATGTGATGCCGATTTTTGACCTCCCATGGTGATCTTTTTTGGTGCTTTTTTGGCCCGATATAAAAATTTCATAATAAATTTCGAATTTCAAAAAATTTCAACTTACTGCATCGCACTCATTGACCTTATCAGCTGTTGAAGTATCGTTATTCAGTTTTGTAAAACATTGTATACAAAAACAGTAGAATTCCCGGTTCTACAATTTCCTATACAAATCGGTACCCGGAACATCCCTTAATCAAGGTTCAACATGCAATAGTTTATAAATGCAGTAACATAGTTTAAATATGTAGTACCATATTTATAAGACGATTCTGTCGATATAATATTAAAAAAAAAAAAAATTAAATTTTTTTTTTTTAAATTTTTAAAATTTAAACTGTTTATTTCAATAAGAATTTAAAAAAATTTTCCATATAACCTAGACCTTAATCTTAATATTCAAGATTATTTTGTGTGGCCTCGGTTACAAAGCTGAGTTGCTCACACTTATGAACTATATGTATGTATATTATGTGGTTCTTACCTTATTATTATTATTGTTATACCTTGGAACAGCCTGGGAGCGCATCCACTCCATCTGTCTCGAGAATGTCATTAATAAAGTATTTTTTTAACACATTTCCTATTTGTTTACTATTTAGAAGTTCAAGTTTCTGTACAATTTCCATAGGTAAATTATTTAATATTTGGGGGAGGATGCACTTCCAGGTTCTTCTGCCATATTCATTACATTGCTTGGGGACACGATAAAAAGGTAGGTTGGCATTATAGCGTAAGTTATTTGGCCTACGGTTTTTATCCAAGTGTTTAATTTTATCGGCATTTTCACAAATTATAGCGTACTTGAATTTATCAAACACATTCATCACTTTACAGTACTTAAAAAGTTGGCCATAATTATTTTTATATTTATATCTTATTTTTAAGGGCACAATATTCTTTAGTATTCTTATTTGTAGGTTGTAGATACTATTCAGGTATGTTTTATACGTTTTACCATAGGTCGAAATGCCGTAGCTTATTATCGAGTCGGCCATAGACATATACAATAATCTTAAAGTATTGTAGGGCAATTTATTTCTAAGGATGTACATTTTGGACAGTATAGCTCTTAACCTGTTACACACATGGTTTACATGATGGCTCCAGTGGAACCTATGATCAACTTTGAGTCCGAGGTAGGTATGTTGTTCTACTGGTTCAAGTATATTACAGTCACATTGTTGCGGCTGCTGCTGCATACATTGATGTTCGTGCGCTACAATTTTAGGGCAGAATTTAGTTTTTAGGTACGGGGAATGTACATACATTAGCTTTGTTTTCTGGTAGTTGATAGATAGGCCGACGTCGTGTGCCCATTTACACATAAGATCAAACTCTAGTTGCATTATGGTCTGTGCCACTTCTGCGTCTCTGTGCGCTGACACAATACATATTGTGTCGTCCGCAAATATATTTTTGCACTTGACTGTACGTACAGACAACATTTTACTTAGAATTACAGCAAGTTGTTGCGGTCAGCGCCAGTTTCAAGAATGTTATCAAAGGCAATCATCGGCTTCAATATACCTGGATCGAAATTACTATCGACTTCCAGTAATTTCATCAATTTCATCATAAACTATTAAGGTCTCTATTATTTGCGTATAATTGGGTTTCGTTCTTGGAATCAGAACACCGATTTTCGGCAAATAACCACGTAATGGGATATAAATTTTGTTGTATAGAGCAGGCACAAAGATGATAATTAACGAAATAGTTGATTGTGTGACAAGGGATCAAATCTTTGCAATTAATTGATATCGAGCCGATTTCGTTAAATAAAAAATCGGCTCTGTCTAGGATACTAAATGGTATTTTAATACTGCAAAAAATAATTATATGCACAACACCTAATTCATGTTTTCAAGCAGTTTTTTAAGAAAAACTAGGTATTTACATACTGCAATTTTTTTATAACACTGCTTAAAAAACATGAATTAGGTGTTGTCAGCCCCTTAACTCCGGGTTAGTTGGCTAATCTCGGTTGGTGCAGGTGGCCGTTAAGCATTCGGTTCGCCATTTGTCCTTTTTTATGTAGACTGAAATTTTAAATAAACAGTAATTTTTTTGAGAATTGAGTGGCGGCAATAATTATTTTTGTGACGATGTAAAGAAAAAAGATTCTGACGAACTGAGAACCTCGTTCTTTTGTTTTTTGACATCGGTCAAAAACCTTTTACATTTGATATCGCCCGTTTCCTGAAACATATAGCTTCCTTAATCAATATCTTCGTAATGAAAAGCTTTTACCACATACAAACCGACCACTCCATTTCATATGTAATATGATAATATCAAATACCGGGTGAGCCTCATAATAGGAGCAAAAAAAATCGTAGGCAGTACTCCCTAAACCTAACCACGTGTGCTCAGCGACTTTTAAAAATAACGTGTTTAGATTATAATTACACTTTAAGAATGACTCACTCTAGAACGGGACGGGACGATCTGTCCATTTCCTTATTAATAATCACGTCCGAGTTCGGAGCTCTCGGCGGTCATGTGACTTTTAGTTTCTATAGAAACTGGCAGAACGGCCCAGCCTGCACGCCTACCACGAACATCGAAAATTGGCATTGACGGGAAAACCTCTTTGTCACTCCAATATACAAGTGTGACAGAGATGGCGATACAAATCCGCATTCTTTCGATTTTCGTGGTGTAGGGTCACGTCCCGGTTCGTTCTAGTGTGAGTCATCTTTGAAGTTTGTTTGAAGACACAAGGTACCTACTGCGAATTTCGTCTTTTCTGTACTGCCAAGTGACGTACATTATAGAGTAACGTACATTGAAACTATTTAGTTTGTATGACAAAGTGAACAGCTACAGTGTACATATTTTTAAAGCTTGTTGAAGTAAAGTGGTTTGATTTGAGTACAACAACCTACAATGAATGTTTTTGTGTAATTTTAACTTTCGTGAGTCATACTGATATTAAATTGCAACGGTTAACACTCACGTATTTTTATCACAATAGGCGTGACATGTTTCGACTGCATCGGGCAGTCATCGTCGGACAGACAGAGTGGTGTTGTCACCTTCGCGGCTCGGGCATCACTGCCCGAGACCGGCGTGGGTAACAGGTCGCGCGCGACGAAGTAGACTGATTCGAGCAATCCGGCGCCGTCGTTGCGTTTTTGTTCCAGTTATGGAGCCCATCCGGAATATTAACTAATATCAGTTAATACTAACGACAAACGTGCTCAAATCGTATTGTTTCCGCTCATAAAGGCACATCCGTTTGAAATTACGTTATGCTTGTGCACGCTTTTGAAGTCACGTCCAGTGCATTATGCTAGTGTGCTAACGAGCAACGATATAATGAAATGGCATATGCACGTAAATCCTAATAAATGGACGTAGTCAAATCTGCATTTTAACTAACATTGTATTGTGATACTTTTCGACGGCATCACTGAAAAGCTTGAGTTGATAATGTATGAAAGCATGAGACTTATGGAGCTTTCTGCGCGAATTCGAATCAATCGTCTTTTGTTTTATACAGACATCCCGCGCCCATTGGTGCACGCCGCGGCCAGTACTAAATACTATTTCTAATCGTAAACAACCCTAGCGTTGTGCCCCGGTAAGGGGGGCCGAGCGTCGATTGTTTTTTTTTGCGTAGTGTTCAAAACAAATACAACAAAATACAAATATTCTTTATTGCACTCCTCGTAGAAAAAATATATCACAAGACACAGAAATACAGTAGAGGCAGACAACAGGCGGCCTTATCGCTAAAGAGCGATTTCTTCCAGACAACCTTAGGGTAGCTTAGGGCAAAACGGTTTGTATTCGCCTAAATAAACAGAGATAAACATTAGTTAAACTAAGATCTCTTCTGATTTGTGCATCGTCAGAACCAACCATAATTGTCTTTTTCTTTCACTAGTAACACAACCCCATAAAGAGGGATAGATTTGATGTAATAAACCACGGACCTAACCAGGTTTTTCTACGGTTTGAACTCTTTTCAGCACTTGGTATCACAGGGTTGAATAATGACTTTCTGTAGTCATTATTCAGTTTTCTGTAGTCATTACATAAGCAGTCTTTCGTTTCAATTAGTAGTTATCGCGGCAATAGAAGACTATAATAGAGATGGATGTTGTTTATTGTTTCCACTGTTTCTGACAGCCTGGTTGGCTAGACCGATATACATATATAGTAAACTAGCTTTTGCCCGCGGCTTTGCTCGCGTTAGAAAGAAACAAAAAGTAGCCTATGTAACTCCATCCCATCAACTATCTCCACTTAAAAAATCTCGTCAATTCGTCGCTCCGTTATACCTTGAAAGACAGACAAACAAACAGACACACACACTTTCCCATTTATAATATTAGTTTGGATATGGATAAATACAAGGCTAAAAAAAAGGTAAGTGTCCCAGAAATTTCCATATTAAGTTTCTATGTTTTTTATTATTCGCGACGTCAAAATAAAGCGGACATGATAACCATTGATTTAGAGGTTATTATGAAAGAAATTGAAACCCGCGACAAAGTATTTACCTGACAAATCAAAAGTTAGAAGGCCGTGTGGAAAGTATCGCAGCCTGCACAATATATCGTGCCTAATGGTGGGAGGAGTAACACAATTTACACAGTGTGACATAAACAGTAGCGTAATAAGCTCAAAGATAAAGTACAATGTAACATGAAAGTTCAAAGATGCCTTATACTTAATTGTGCTTGGAAATAGCAATATATTCTGTATTAAGGATTACTATCACTAGAGCGGTCTGGGACGTAACCAGGCCAGGCCGATCTGTCAGTTTCTATAGAAAAGATTGATAGATGGATAGATTGAACCGATTGACGGGATTGATCGTCCTGTCCCGCCCCATCTCGTCCCGTTCTAGTGTGAGTCATCCTTTATACATTGTCATAATGGCTACCTATGCCTTGTAACAAATATTTCCGTTACATATCAAAGACGTTTTTACCTAATACACTTCATAATGTTTTAGTAGACCAATGAGCGACTATAGATAGAAGAGACAATAACTTATCGTACCGATTAACATTCCTCCCACCAAAAAAATATTGCGAAACGTATGTAATTTCGTAAGTCGCAATAAATTATTTTCGATTCAAAATCATTTTATAGTAACATGACTTTAAAGTCAAGGAGGTTGATTTTATTTTTATGTCATGCAATAAAAGTAACCAGTTTGCGAAAACAGGCTTTTATCATGCTTATTTCAGAAGCATTGGGCTCATCGGAAGATCAACGCTGCCAGCATTATACTGAGATGAGTCCATTTCGTTACACTTCTCATTTTTGTTTATCTTATTTTATCTCTGAGTCTTCATGTAAATTATTTCTTTTTTCTATTTAAACATGATCCGTTTATAATTGGGTTACTGCCAACATGTGTACTGCAGTAAAGGCTCGTTAAGTAAAAGTTCGTACGAAAGTCGAGATGGGAAAGTTTGTCCCTAAATCTGGGTTAGGACAATTTTGCCGTCATCAGTCGCGTGCCCTTTTGCGTGTTCATTAAGGTCACGTTACGTTATACCTTAACTAGTCTGCCTTTGAAGTAGTGCCAAAAATGTCAATTTACCTCATACTACCGTATATATGCTGGTGCTACTTCATAACAACGACGGTTTGTGAGAGAAATAATTTCATAGGAGATTTTTTTTTTCAAATTGAGACAGAGCATCCAGCATGTTCGAGAGCTCTGTCTCAATTTTGAGTGATTGAGCCTAAACTGAATTGCGTTAAGACGTCATGGTTAGGCTCCTAGAACAAAATATGTACACCATATGCCCATGTTTGACAGTCGGTGAGTCAAAGAATGTAGCTTAGCTAAATAAGAGAATTGAAAAGCCAGTGCTTCAACTTACTGCTAAAAGATGGATGACGTGTCTAGTCAGTGATTTCTTTACTATAAGGGAAAAAGGATATGAATTTCACTGTTCAAAGAATTAAAAAGGCAACATTTAAAAATTGTTACAAGCTCAAACTGATTTTTACTCCGATATTGTTAATTTAACAAAATTAGTTTAAACTTGACGTGTTTCGGTGATAAAATCTCCCCTTAGCGATTAAGTCATAAAAAGTTTCAACATTTCACTTCAGCAGTCGTAAAGTCGTGTCGTGAGTACCGGTCTTTAGCCATAAATTAGTTGGTGAACTAATAAAATAAATCTACTTGGTAAACATAAATAGGTGGGAGAAAATGGCAGTAGGCTATGTGGGCTATTGTCATTGGCAAGGTCGCCATGGACTCTATTTATATAATTTCTACTAAGTAGTAATAAGTCCGATAAAATAATTATAGAAACAATAATTTTGAGTATTACAATAAACGACTTTCTAACCAAGACTGTAGTCAGCCTACAAAGCTAGAGGTCCCAGGTTCACATCCCGGTAGGTTTATTGTATT
Organism: Lathronympha strigana; assembly: GCA_949128165.1. Lineage (NCBI taxonomy): Eukaryota > Metazoa > Arthropoda > Insecta > Lepidoptera > Tortricidae > Lathronympha > Lathronympha strigana. The sequence continues at coordinate 3,858,915 of OX421903.1, forward strand.
TTGTGTTTATTCATGAATGAAAGGGACATCGACTCGGTTTTTCTCTGGAGCACCGAAAACAAGCTGCTGTTCAACCCAGCTAAGTGTTGCGTCTGCACTTTCAGCCGTGCTCATATGCCGTTGCTTGCACAATATGTGCTGGGGTCGGAGCCTATAAACCGCGTGTTTTCTATTAAAGATCTGGGTGTGGTCTTCGATACGCGGCTCACTTTTCATGAGCATATCTCGACGCTTGCTGCCAACTGCTTTCGAAGACTGGGCTTCGTTACACGTAACCTTCGTCAGTTTAACGATCCTGTTGCTATCAGGCTTGTCTATAATGCACTTGTAAGAAGCAAGCTTGAGACATCATCGATCGTTTGGCATCCCTACGAAGCTACCTACAGTTTGCTTCTTGAAAAGGTACAAAAAGCCTTTTTACGGTTTTTATACAAGAAAATGTTTGGATATTACCCGTTTCTTTATCCTACAAAGTATCTTCTTGGGACCTTAGGTTACAACTCTTTGGAGGTGAGACGTAACCTTAGCTTGTTGACGTTGGCGTGTCGGACCCTGCGCGGTGATTCGGACTGTCCAGAATTGGTGAGTCGACTTGTGCGACTACATGTGCCAGACATCCCCAGGATAGCCCTCAGACCGCGGCGACGCGATCTGTTGGCTTTGCCAGCGGGACGCACCGTGTCACGACTGAACTCTCCGCTGCTCCGTGCCCTCACACAGTTGAATGCACTCTTGGCATCAGCACCCGAGTGCGACCTGTTTGCGTGGCGTTGGGTGTCTGTGAGAAATGAATGCCTGAGATTCTGTGAGGTGATGGATGCGAGGCCTACATCCGTTAAGGTGTAATTGTGATGTGATAAGGGATTATAGTGATTTGTAATTGTATTATTTGTAATTTTTTGTTTGTACCTGATTGTTAATTGTAATAGTTATATGTACCTGCTTGTTATATGTTAATGTTAAGTTTCATGGCGCATTGGAATTGTCTGTAAGGTCATGTAAACATGTTTTCAAATAAAATAAAATAAATAAATAAAATGAATTAAACAAATCTTCTAAATGTAAGTACAATCTTACTGTATAGTAAGCGTACTGTACTTCTAAATGTATGTACGTATGTAATTTCGGCAGCATCGCAAAGCCATGTTCACGGAAGGCATGGTAAATACAAATATATTATCGTTTTAGATTATAGTTTTAATTTAAATGACTATGTTAGCTTAAGATCGTAATATCTTCTAAATGGTAGGATATTAATATTGTCTTCTGTTACCGCGATTGTTATTCATTGAAATTAAACACTTTAGAACGGATTAATCGCGTTTATTAACACCATGATCCTACGTTTCGAGCCCTTTACAGCACTCGTTTTCACAGGGTTAAGATGATGACAGTAAAGGGCTCGAAACGTAGGATCATGGTGTTAATAAACGCGATTAATCCGTTCTAAAGTGTTTAATTTCAATGGTAGGATATTATTTTATCGACATCTTTGTGGCGGTGGCGAAGCCTATAAACACCGCAAATGTCAAACTGTGTAAAATGGAAAGGAAGGCCTCCTAGCCTAGTCGGCAGTGACCCTGCCTACGAAGCAGGAGATCCCAGGTTCGAAGTCTGGTCAGGGCATTTGTTTGTGTGTTTATCATGAATTATGGATGTTTTATATTATTTAAGTATTTATATTCATCTATCAATTATATATATCGTCGTCTAGTACCCACAACACAAGCCTTATTGAGCTTACCGTGGGACTTGGTCGATTTGTGTAAGATTGTCCAATAATAATTATTCCTCCTCCTCAATCGGTCCCTCACTGCTGAGGATCGTGACTCTGCCGACGTAGTCTAAATAATAATTATTATTACTTATTTATTTATTTCATATTAATCCCACTGTCTTATTTTCTCTATTGTGCTCGAAACATTAATGTTCGGCCATTGGTGGGAACGATTACGTCTCGCTAATTCTGTCGTTGATTTAACATTCAGGCATAAGAATTACGTAATATTAACCGCTATATAATAAAGGCAATACCAACACATTTTCATGTACAAATGAGAATGACAAGCACGCGCGAGCAAAATCATTAAGGATGACTCACACTAGCACCAGACGGGACGGGAATACCTGTCAATTTCTATAGAAAGAATCACGTGATAGCTCGGAGCCCTCGGATGTCACGTGATGCTTTCTATAGAAATTTACAGATTTTTCCGTCCCGCCCCGTCCCGTCGCGTTCTAGAGCCATCCTTTATGATATTTTTTTGACATCAAAGTGAAAATCCGAATTGACCTCGTGGTCTACAAGCGATGTTCTATAAAAGTTAACATTATTGTTAGAACTAAATTTGATCCAACACGGTCGTAACACAATAGAGAAGAATTACTTAACGATGCCGTAAATTAATTAATGGCATCATAGGATGTCCGAAACTATGTCACGCATAGTGATAAAAATACGTGAGTGTTATGCGTAATTTTATCATTTATTTATTTATTTCAAAAACAGTTTATAGCATAACAGTAAAAACCAAATCACTGCAATCATCAAATACAAATAAAAGAAAAACAGCCATGTAAAACTTTACCGCTACATAGTATATAATTTAATTTAGGCGACATAGCTCCGTTGCATCGCTTGATCAAGTATAGTATTCGGCAGGTTGCCCCGGAACCGCTGAAACACGACACCCTTTGGCTAGAAGTCTGGCTACTGCAGCTAGTGCACCCTCAGCTTTTTGCTAGTCTTCTGGCGGACGTACTCTACCACCACATGATTTTATTAATATGTATCACGATATTTTAAATTGGACCCTCAATTAAGGTTCAATCAAGACTTAACTTTTTGAAATCAACCTTCAATCGCAATCTAATAGCCTATCTAACTAGCTAATAACGGATGGCAATTGTTATCAATAATTCTAGAATATATTTGCATAAGTTTACTTGTATCTTTTGCCTCACGAAATAATGTATCTAAGAAATTCTAATTTGCGAGAGAGAACACAACCCTTCTGCTTAAAAGTCAAGTGCAATCAACACTAATACAGTTGTTATCATACCAAATTAAGGACTTAGGCAAATTTGATGCGTCCTTCAAAGTGAAGTAAAGCAGTAGAACGTTGTATGTAGAACTGTATATGTAAAGCTGCGTCTACACTGGTGCTTTTGATTTTGAATCTGACGCAAGCATATAGGTCCCCACAGATCATTGCATTGTTACACCAATGAGTTTTTTTGGAAGTAAGTACAAGTGATAATCTGTCCAGTTGCCAGATGAAGAAAAACATGAAGAAACCAGCATACATCCCACAATCCTGTGTTGTGCACTGAGACGTAGACTGAGGCAAGCAAAAATCTTTTCATAAAGATTTAATTAAGAGCGCCGCGGAACAGTCAGCTTTCAGAAATGGACTGTCGTAATGCAAAATGAAAATATGGCGTAGAAGCAATATGGAGGCAGCTTTTATAAATTTGCATACGATCAAAGTATTTGATGAGCAGGCTCAGACAATTGGCTTAAGTCATTACTTGACTTAAGCTTCGACTTAAGCTTGAACTAGACAATAATAAAGACCATCAACCTTCATACAATAATTTAAACGTTATTTTCTTCGTCTTCTTACATTCACGCTTGGCAGAGTGGTCGTGGTCAGTGGTCGTGGTCAGTGGCAGTGGGGAATCGTCCGCTTTCTTTATGGCTGCTTTGGCGAATTTTGTTCATTTGTTTCTGTTGGTTGCACGGCGCGCGCATTCTGCCACAGGAGTCTCAGTGGCAGATTTTATTGTATCACCATCGAGTTGGTGATCGATCACATGGCCTGCTGCCTTCTACTTTGCCCTGTATTATTATCAAACCGCGATGAGAAATGGATTCAAGAGTACCGTTCACATAACAGTACTTATAAATTAATAAATGCCTATAATCATAAGTAAATTTTTGATACCTAATAATTGCAGTCACTTTATATTTTCAAAGTACCTATGCTTAATCATAAGACACGTGCTAACTCGAGGCACCTATACTAAAATGATGTAGCAAAAATGATTAATGCAAAATAATTTGTTCATACCGGGTGATGACACAGACAGCTCTGATGTCGATAGTGTCATATGTCATATTTGATTGCACTTTAATGACAATTTATATTATCTGCACACTTTACCCCTGACAATGTCATTCCAGGCAATAATTAAAAAAATGGCATATGAACTTAAACCCTTTCTAAACGCGGTTTGATAGTACCAGCCGCTCCATTGCATAATGTTTGCAGCTAACGTGTCCAAAAAGTCTGACGATTGGCACTTGCACAAGCGACGACAAATGCTGTTCTTTGAGTATGGACATAATTATTTAGTCCGTTGAGCGGTCCAGGGTGCCTAGCCAAGATGCCAATCGCTCACGCTCAGTCGCTAACGAAACGCAACTGTCATTGTCACATTAATAAGGAAGAGTGATAGAGAGAGGTAGCTGCGATACGTTATTAAGCGTGAGCGACTGGCATCTTGGCTACGCACGCAGCTCGTAAAGGTACCGGATGTTACTACACCGCAGGTTGCGAATCTACAGTCATTATTTATTTATCGGGAAGTCACACCACTTAGCCGGATTCGATACTTCATTAATCATGCTTTAACCTCGTCTAAACACCTGCTCCTCTTAAATCCTCCCCATTGTCAGTACTTGGTGAGATAGCCGCAAATGTATAGCCACACCTGTCGCGAATGATCAAGCATTATAGAACATACGTCAAATTCTGCAACTGGCGCTAATATCATGATGCTACGAACAGTATAAACCAAAGCACTACGAACCATAAGCAGTAAATGTTATACCTACTTACATATAAAACTTAAAAACTCCTAGGTAACTTGCTAAGGAAGAAAGAATATTTATGACCTCGGGCCACTTTCGCAGACACTGCTTAATAGTCCTTCCAACTTAATTTAGGCGACGTAACTTCGTGGCTTCCTTGTACAGTCTAGTGCAAAGATATGAACACAGCCAAAGTGCAAAAAATATGTATACACGGCTTTATTACCTAAACATACAGTCATGCATACATGTTTCACTTTGGCTGATGTATTCATATCTCTGTAGTTGAGACTACGTGAGATCGTTGATGGCCCAGTGTGGGGCTTGCAATCCGAAGGTCGCGGGTTCAAACCCCGCCTCGTACCAATGTACGGAACTTATGTACGAAATGATATTATATTTACCAATCGCTTTTTGGAAAACATCGTGAGGAAACTGAACTAATCCCAATAATTAGTTTACCCTCTGGGCTGAAAGATCACATGGCAGTCGCTTACGTAAAACTAGCCCCTACGCCAAATCTTGGCATTAGTTTCCAAAGTGAACCCCAGGCTCCCTGAGCCGTGGCATACTCGTAAGCCGGGAAAATTAAATTTATAGTATTTTAAAATTTAGTTTTAACTAATAATTATTGTTAAATTGATAACAAAAGTTGTTTTTGTTACTGACTTTCAAGGTAGGAATCAAGCATTTAAATAACGTTAATAGTTCAAAGCGTGTCAAATTAAAACTTAAATAGTAATACTTAAGTATGACTCTCACTAGGACGGGACGGGACGATCTATCAATTTGTATAGTAAGAATCACGTGATAGTTCCGAGCCCTCGAATGTCACATGACGTTTTATATAGAAACTGACATATCGTCCCGTCCCGCCCCGTCCCGTTCTAGTGTGAGTCATCCCTTATACCAAACGTGTTCTCCAATGGCATGAATATCGATTATGAACATATCGAAATGGGGTTTCCATGTTCCTCACACCAATATAACCTACAGTTGACGATATGTGTACACTTATAGAGTTTACCCAGTCTTAATCTGTTTTCGCCTCTTTGGTTTAAAATAAGGTCACAAACATTTATGAAGGTCAGACAGGCGCTCATAAACTTGGTAATGTAATAACATCTGGAAACTGCGAACGTGCCCTAATATTTCATTTTAGAACAAGACTAGGTTAGAGCATTGTCAGACTTGCGGTTTGCGAGCAAGTTTTGTATGGAAGCGAACACGTCACGAATTGGCCGCGTAGAAGTTATCACACTGGGGCGATTTGAAAGCGAATTCTATGCCAAACTTGTACGCGGCGAACTCGCGACGTGTTCGCCCTGTCCCTCTCTTTAGGGTAGACCCTAGAGAGAGACAGATGCCCTAGAAGAAAACTATAATATTACTATAGTGACTATTTGAACTGTAGACCTCGCGAGTTTAAGGTCTTAAGCGCCACAGACCTGTAAGACACCTTTTTTAATACCACGACGGTAGCAAACAAGCATACGGACCGCCTGATGGAAAGCGGTCACCGTAGCCTATGGACACCTGCAACTTCAGGGGGGTCGCATACACTCCTTTTTTACATGTACGCGTTCCCGAGATAAAGTCTTGACAGACAGGCGGAGAGACGAACGGACGGACAACAAAGTGATAATATAAGGGTTCCGGTTTTCCCTCTTGAGGTAAAATTAGCATCTTGGCTACGCACACTGGTGTTCGGGTATCCAGATTCTCCGCAGGGTTACGATATGAGTAAAGCGCGCAAGGCTGAAAGTGTTCAGTGTCAAAATTTCGTTTAGTTTCAAATAATGTGACCCACTTATTGGTCCCATGTGTAACTAGCGTTCCAAAATTCTATGCAATTTGCCATGAAAATATCGATAACAACTCCCATTATGCGGGCCATTAGAAGTTTTGACGATCGCTTGCCCGCTATTAACCGACATCAAGTCAATCGCCTACGTAATGATATTATAAGTGTTCCATGTTGTTTAAATGTGTTATTAACAATAAAAGCAATAAAAGATTTTATTTTTTAGAAAAACCCAAAAGTGATACCGTGAAAAGTGACCTTAACTGAGTAGCTGCCATACAACTGTTAAGAGCCTAAACTGAATCGCGTTAAGACGTCATGGTAAGGCCCCAGATAGCTTGGTTACGATGAGAGCTGTCGCTTCAGTGTCTTTTTCCTCCTCCAACTAAACTAAAAACTAAATTAAACTAAACAAATATAACGGTATGGGATTCTTCAAAAAAGGAGTGTTCATGATTTTAACCCAACAATGCATAAAGTTTTTTTTTGTTGCGTTCAAAAATATGATATAAATTAGGGGTTTGAGTTTAGGAATATAAAAAAGCAATAAATAGGTATTGAGAATGAATGAGAATCTTAAATTTTTCAATAATCGCTAACGACTCCTAATACTTGTTTAATAATAAAAAAAAATAACACAATAATATGGTGCGCCGTTTAAATTGTGTATTTAGACAAAATAAGTAACACCTTACTGTATGTTTTACTTGCAAAAGATAGCTAGAGTAATAAAGCATTTATCGACATTCAAATGTGTTCGCTGTCGTGAATTTATCTTCGGCTTATGGGTACCTACACCTACACGTATATAATTATATTTTGTACGCCTCAACTCCCACACGTACCTTTACTCCATCCTGTCTCCGTTTTATCTTGAGTTACAAATGCTATCTACAGGTACCATCGTGCATCGACTTGCGTGAGACTATCGGAATAACTCCAAACCTTAGTACCAACAAAGTCAGAACTTTGTCGATATCGTGCGAGTGCCTTCCCAAGAGGCCCCAAAGATAAACACACTCACATAGCGAAAGAAAGTAAAACAAAAGTGAGTCGAGAAATGCCTTTGATATATAGTATATTGTAAAGTGGGTTCAATCACTGTGGGAATACCGTGAATTTTCCCATTTTAATGTGTTTGTTTCATCGACATAAATATACTGATAACGCTGAACCAAAGTTGTTTAAAAATGCTAACTTCCGACCTTAAACCCAATATAAAAAAAATTCAGACGAATTGAGAACCTCCTCCTTTAGAAATATTGAAGTCGGTTGATAAATAGACACAGAAAACCGAACAAAAACGTCAAAAATGTGGGTCCTATACCTTTTGTAAACAGTGAAAAACAGTTGACGGAAAACAGCTGCGACTTTGATCTTGTTGCTGCCACTTTCCCGCATTGTCGAGTGTTTTTGTCAATAATTCGGAAACATAAAATGATATTTCGTAATGTAGATAGCTGTCTTACTAGTGTCGACAAGCGAGATACGTAGGTTCTTTGCGAGCAGGCTTTTTTTGTAAAAAACCCTCCCAGCTGTGTAAGCGATTTAGATTACGTAGCTAGCGAAAAAACAGTCGAATGTATATGACTATTTATGACTACTAACAATAATTTGCAGTTGTGTGACGAATATACCAATTAGCAAACCTGACTATTCTGATTACTGATCTGCTGACGGTATTGAACGATAATTTAATAAACCGATGGACCATTGTCAAATCGGTGTCGGTACTCTATAACCAGAAGTGTGGCTATTGATTCCAAATAACGTCGCTGCGCTTGTAAAATCCAACATGTGATTTTTTCAGAAAAATAGATTTTGATATATTTGCAAACTATTTTTAAAGGTGCACGTTTCTCCAAAACCCATTTTTTATTATTCAAATTGGTTCAGAAAAAGTAAAAATCAGCTTTGTAAAATTATCCTAATTTAGCCACGCAAAAGGCACCAAGTGGTCCAATAGCACCTAGCGGCTTTTACCACGGTAAGTTTTCTAAGGATATTGCGCCTTGCGCTGGCACACAGCGGATTTAATAAACACGTGGGTAGCAATGTCATTGACAAAACATATGAAAACACCGTCATAGTATTGAATTTTATTATCTTTAAAACAATTACAACAGTGAACTAATGGTTACTGGCAAATTAATTGATTACATTGAGTTTGTATTTTTGTTTATTTATTTCTATGTACGATAAATCCGCTATGTGGTGGAATTAAACGTCAATCTTTTGAAACAATAACCCATTTTGTGCCTTGGCAAGCACATATTGTTTTTTACAACACAAATAAAATCCTCTAGGTGCTAAGAATATAAATAAAAAAAAATGTAGCATCCAAAATAAGAAGTTAATATTTATGAAACTTATATTATTTAGTGTCCCATTGGACACTTAAATTTTTGTCATTTATAGTTTTTTAATTTTTAGAACAGTAACAAAATAAATATGATTTTTGTGTCTCCTGTAAAGTTGTGTTTTTTAACATAGCGGATTTTACAAGCGCAGCGACGATAATTAATTTTACATGAACTGCCAGCCAAATATAAATCATGCAGAGGATTATCAATACGCCACAAAACCAAGCATATTCGAACTGTACAATTTTATAGTACCTAGTTTATGCCACAGTGATTAACCAATTATGAGTTGTTGTATACCTACACTAGTTTTTCTACGACAGCTAAAATAGCGAAGATAACGAAATCTCGAAAGGCGGCAGAATGTGGAAGACATATGCCAAGTATAAAAAAACCAAACAACAGTGTTCACATAATGTATGAAAATACATAGGAGCATCGCTTTAGGATGTCCTAATAGAATACCACAGACAACGTTATAATGTATACTTTTGTAATACCGCTGTCAGTCATTTCATTGACAAATAGAAGCACTGGAGTACAAATAGTTATTTACTATACTAGGGGGCCTAAGACCTGATTTGACGATGGTCTCACGGCACGAGTGTTGAACAAACTTCGCTGGCGAGTGTAATAAAAAAATATTCACAAAAATAAAAACTACCTACATACGATTACAAATCCCATCAAAATTATCGTTTAAAAGTCAATGCTACCAAAACTCAAGGTCAAATTACGTTGCCCCACCAGTAGATAAAATGCGTTTTTCCCCGCTAGTTTTAAATGATGAAAGAGTGCTTTTCGAGCTAGTGAGGCGTAATTTTTTTTACAACACTAGCAGTACGTTTCTCTCGAACTAATTAGCCAGAAAGAGATGCGCTGCCAGTTATATCAGTCTAAAAAGTTTTAATGAACCTCCACTCTATTTTAGAACGATTGCTGCTGCTATTTTAGTACTTGCTATTTCTCGTAGCTTTTCAAAAATAAAATGAATACGATTGTCATTTTGGCTACAGCTCCAGCATAGTATTAAGAATGACTCACATCAATCCGATCCGATCCGGGACGATCTGTCAGTTTCTATAGAAAACGTCACGTGATCTCCGAGGACTTGAAGCTATTTCTATATAAACTGACAGATCTTCCCGGATCGGATCGGTGTGAGTCATTCTTTAGGAAAATGTTTCTTTACCCAGTCTTCCGAATTAGATTTTTAAAAATTCTCGTTTGAAATTCAAAATCTCAGTACCAGCAGGGATGTGCCAATACATTTTTTTTTTTTCAGTACAAAATTCCTTGAATAATTATAATAATTTCAGGACAAATATTAGTAAGTATTATACAAAATGTGAAAGGTCAGTATACAATGTGATACCAATATTTATTTTTATATTTTGCAGATCATATCGTCGCTATACTTACTCTACCTCGTATCTGCAAATCTCATTTGATAGAGAAAACACCCTTATTCCTAGTGACAGAAAGGTGACGTTTCCATCAAATGATTGCTGTACATATGAGGTTGAGTAAGTATATCGACGATATTTCAAACTGAAAATAAATTAACATTAAAATATAACCCCCATGTTTTTACAACGATTTTTGGAGGTAATCCTTCTTATAAGTATTTTGTTCTAAGGAACGAAAATAACACTGACCACAGGATCAAAAATTGTAATAAATTTGGTTTGAGCTTATAAAATGAAACTTGTAAAATATAATTATTGTATAGCCCTACGTATATTATGTAAACGTAGTATTTGTGAGACTAAATATATACTGACTTGGTTTTTCATATATTCAGGTTTCAGGTCAGGTTTTATACCTTATGAGGTTTATTATACTTAAATAACAGAACATGTTCTATTAAAAACCTGCTAAAATAAACTCACTGAGACACCACTCTACCCCCAGCCCTCATACCGGTGTTGCCCTTGAGCCATCTTAGGTGTCGCTTTTTGTGGGGCCCATCTTATGCGAGCGAGTCACCGTCTGCCGGAAATAAAATTGCTTACCATTTTCTTACACAGACGTCCGTTTTTATTCTTCATAAACCAGTATTTAGTCCACCACTTTCACCTAATACGAGTAGTCCAGTATATTTTTGATTCTATTAAATCTCAATAGTCCATATATCCTGGCGGGTGCTGCCTCTGCGACACTCTGCGTGCGCCCCATGACTCGGGCAGGTGCAACACCCGCTTGGTGTACCCCTTACATTTCATTAAATTGTCAAAAGGGGCTCTGCGTGTTGGCTTCGGCTTCGCGTACGCCTCCCAAAGGTCCGGAACACTATTGTTCCGTGATGGAAAATTCATACAAAAAAACTCACTAATGAACATATCTATTACTGAGACCCCTTAGCTTAGTAAGTTGAAACCCGCTGAAATATACCACGTCGTCACTTGTTTTTTATCGAGATCCCCTCAAAGATGTTTTTGTTTAAAGATGGCCTTACGCCTTACACGGCATAGTTCGGTGTCCAGTGAGTCTATCATGTTTGCAGTTCACTTATGATTATGAACCATGTGCGGTATGATATATCTACATGATTTACGATTTGATCGTCTATCTGATAATAATGTTCAAATCATTCGTGATAATGGTATAACCACTGACTACGGACAGGAAAGAAAGTAAAATCGGTTCGCCATCTCATTCAGAACATTTGAAATTGCTCGAGACATCATTTGAGCGGCAAGCTATTATTCGTTATTCTTTGAATAACGAAGCCACGGGCACCTTTTACCTATTGTTCATAATAAACCATTTCAAAATTTTATAGCGGTACAGCTAAATCTGTAAATAATCAAATTGTATGATTTCTTCAGAAAAATATACAGGTGCCATGCAGCATTTGGCCGAGGCTTCGTTATTCAAAGAATATAGCTTGACGCTCAAATGATGTTTCGAGCAATTCCAAATATTCTAAATGAGATGGAGAACCGATTTTACTTTCTTACCTGTCAAGTAAAAATATAAATATATCAAATAAGAGCACATCACTTCACTGATACAAACAGAAATATGTAGTGTGAAGTCATTCACACTCTTCCTACTTGTATCAACTATGTTACTGTTACATTTTCACTCCAACTTATCGCACTAAACAAAGGTGAGCGTATTTATTTGGCTACAAGACGGCATATCTATCCCATCCGGATGAAAACACGGGCAAAGTACACACTCGAAGTATAACAAGAACATTTTGAACTCCACTTGGCAAAAGGACCTCCGGACTTTTCTTTGTGAGTTCGAATACGGGCGAGTTGAAAACTAAACCACTTGAAAGCGTGTTCTTGTTACGGAATTCTCAATTATCTTGCAATTTCTTTACTAGTGTTATTGACGGGAATTGTGGAAGAATAATTAGGGAGCTCTACGAAATTACTTGTGATTTCACCCCCTCAGAAGTTGAAAAAATCTTAAATCCTTAGAAGTTTAATTAAAAAAACCGTTGTTATACCTCACTAATTGACAAATAGGCATTTCTACGAGAAAAGATCAAAAAAACTTTTTTTTTTCACAGTGGCTCAGTTTCGTGTATTTTCTACTTCTGCAACTGCCATTGAGCTTAGACGACATTCCGAGTTACAGCATTGCGGGAGAAGTGATGCGATTGCAGCAAGAAAGTGTAAATTAAAAATTTTGAAATAGTACTTCTTCTTTGAACGCAATGTTGTCGCGATGACACCGCTCATCTCCAAAACACATATTACAAGTAAGTTGACAGGTGCCCGTATCCTGTTGCAACCCCAACGCTACATCCACATGCCACTCAAAATACTCATGTCACTTCAAAATATAAACAAATAACTATTTGCAGCTGTATTTTAAACGACTGAAATTACTTATAGAGCCTAGAAGTAAAACCGGTCATACACGTTCGGGCAAAATTCTTTCCATCTCGGTCACAATTATTTGACGACGCTTGTAAAAATCTGTATACTGAGATGGGTTTTTTCCTAATAAAATCCCAAATAGGTACCTGATTCTTCCAGATCTGGACTTCCTTAGGCTCATTTACTCAGAATGACGAGCTGATTCAATCCTGATGAGAAAATAAATTGGAAACCCTTACGTATGTCTTTATCTCGATCAGAAAATCAGGGCACCTCAAAGCTCAAAGATTAATTTCTTCCCTCATCAGTTATATTAAACCATAACCTCAAAACCTGCAAATCCACGAGCTTTAGTAATTATAGGCCACCTTTGTACGTCTGTGACGCCGAAGTGACACTTTTCTTCGTTCTGCGCTACTTTGACGCCCTCATTAAGGCCTTTTTGTGACACCAAAAGGTTTCGTTTTGAGTTTTCACTTTTAATAGAGTCAGTCTATGCTAAGTTTCCTAGATTTTGATAGCATATACTGTGAAAGTGTTAAGTATACGTCATAATTTCATAGAAGTTTGACGTTTAAAATAACACTTTCAAGTTTGACAGTTCATTTGCTGTGAAAAAATAACGTGGTTTGACTATACTCGTAGTTCTAGCTTATTTGACGCATTTATCTTTTATATATTGGCGAGATAGATAAGATAATTAAAATTATTCTAAGGGCTTAGAGAGCAGAAAAAAACACCATCGCTTCAACTGCTAGTTTTACCGATCCGGGTAGGTTCGTTAGTTACGTTTGGTAAATTAATAATGGAGCTCAGACGATTTTTTTTTTTTTTTTTTTTATGCTATAGGGGGCAAACGAGCAAACGAATCACCTGATGGTAAGCGATTAACGTCGTCCATGGACACCCGCAACACCAGAGGTGTCGCAAGTGCGTTGCCGGCCTTTAAGGTGGGAGTACGCTCTTTTCTTGAAGGTTTGAAGGTCGTATCGGTCCGGAAACACCGCTGGCGACAGTTCGTTCCACAGTTTAGCTGTGCGAGGCAGGAAGTTTCGGGAAAAGCGCACAGTTGAGGACTGCCAACCATCTAAATGGTGAGAGTGGAAATATTGTCGCGTAGGGCGATGGCGGAAAGAAGCGGCAGGGATTAATCCGAACAATTCCTCGGAACACTCCCCATAATACATGCGATAGAAAATACAGAGTGAGGCCACATCTCTACGCAGCGCCAAGGGATCAAGCCGATCAGAAATACGTTGGCAGTTGACAATTCGAGCTGCTCTCCGTTGGATGCGGTCTAGAGGAAGAAGCTGGTACTTAGGTGCCCCTGCCCAAAGATGAGAGCAGTATTCCATATGCGGGCGAACCTGCGCCTTATAAAGCTGTAGGCGATGGGCCGGCGTGAAATACTGCCTCGATCTATTGAGCACACCGAGCTTCTTCGAGGCCAATTTGGCCTTACCCTCTAGGTGGCCGCGGAACTGGACTTCACTCGAGATGTCAACGCCAAGGATTCCAATACTGGCTGTGGCAGATAGGGGAGTGCTCTCAAAACGAGGTGACGCGACGAACGGAAGTTTTTTTGCGGTGAACGCGCAAACCTGTGTCTTTGTAGGGTTAAAATGGACCAAATTAAGTCGACCCCAATCTGAGACTTCTTTTAGGGAGGTCTCAATTTCGGACACAAGTTTGTTCCGGCTCTCAATGACGTTTTCCCGGGAAATATTGGCGCGGCCGGTGTAGGAGGCATCACCCGTACTATCATCAGCATAACAATGAATGCCGCTAGTTTGCAACATGTCATTGATATGCAGGAGGAATAGCGTGGGTGATAGCACACAGCCTTGAGGGACACCAGCATTCACAGACATTGAGTCTGAGCATTCACCGTCAACTAGGACCTTAATGCTTCTGTCTGCTAGAAAACTGCTGACCCATTCGCATAATTTCCCGGGGAGCCCATAGCATGGAAGTTTCGAAAGAAGTGCTTTGTGCCAAACGCGATCGAAGGGCTTCGCTACATCCAAACTAACTGCCAGTGCCTCACCTTTACTCTCTATCGCCTGTGCCCAGCAATGTGTCAGGTAAACTAAAAGATCACCAGCCGAACGACCCCTACGGAAACCGTATTGTTGGTCACTCAGCAGCTGGTGATCCTCTAGGTACCAGAGGAGCTGACGATTGATGATGGACTCCATAATCTTAGAGAAAAGGGAAAAGGGATTGTAACGGCAGCTGAAAAAAAAAACACTGACTGCTAGCTTTACCTGGAATGTTTTGTTAGAAGTTGCGTTTGGTATCAAGAATGGAAGTCAGAAGTCGGGGGGATCAAGGTCAGAGCCACAAAAAATAACCGTGATTTTTTTGTCGTCTAGCCTATTACGAGGATACATAAAAAAGATCCCGACGAATTGAGAACCTGCTCCTTTTTTTGAAGTCGGTTATAAATAAAACGAAGCACTGACAGGTTTTCATTTTAGTTTTAAACACCGAGTTACGAGTAGACCTCTTAAATTTTAATAATCTTACAGACGGACTAATTAGATTTTTTTGTCGTCTAGCTTATTACGAGTATACATAAAAAAGATCCCGACGAATTGAGAACCTGCTCCTTGTTTGAAGTGATAAATATAATTTTTAATAAAAAAAAACTGACTTCATTTGGTTCCCGGTAAAAGTGAAATTAAGAATTTGTTTGAGTTAGCCAGTTTACTTCACAAATATCCAATACACCGCACGTGTACGATTGAAATTTGAGGAGCTTTCTTAATGTCCTAGGGCTTCCATCATTACATTTGAAGTATAATCAAACGGAACTCCCTTGTAGACCTTTAAACAAACAAAATAACAATGTGTTAAATTGGATGACAGACTGTAAATTAACGAGCATATTCATTATGCCATCCCTGATTATCAACATCAGGTCCACTCCAGCAAAATGATGGCCACAGTAAGAAAATGCCTAAGCTAATTATGAACACCCTCTAATCACAATTAACCTGCCGTTCAAATTTGAGGAAGGTTCAAAAGGAGGAATTTCATCAAAAAGATGAATGTCACAACTAGGATAATAAGTAGAGCTAGGTTTATTAACCAGTTCCACTTTGCGATCCCTGGTCTTCATCATCAGATCCAGTTCATCAAAATGTTGGCTCCGCCAAAACACTGTTTTAGTTACTTAAGGAAACCCTCAAATCAGAATGCATGTGCCGTTAAAATTTGAGAAGTTCTCTCAATCCCTAATGAAGCCCATCATCAAAATAGAACTATAATCAAATAGGACTATCTTGAAGGTATTTCTTTACAAAGAAAAGATGAATGTCTCAAATCGGATGATAGAGCTGGGAATTACCAAGCAGTTCCACTTTGTTATCCCTGGTCTTCATCATCAGGTCCACTCCACCAAATTGATGATGTTCGTAAAGAAATGCTCGAGTGTCTTAAGAAACTACCCAAATCATCATGCATGTGCCTTTCAAATTTGAGGAGTTCCCTCAATTCCTCATGGATCCCATCATCAGAAATTGATTTTGAAAAAAACGGGACAATCCTGAAACCATCTATATACAGACAATTTTTTTTTTAATCGGATCATAGTCCTGAGAATTACGAAGCAGTTCCACTTTGCCATCCCTGGTCTTCATTATCAGATCCACTACACCAAATTGATGATTTTCGTAAAGAAATGCTCGAGTTTCTTAAGAAACTACCCAAATCATCATGCATGTGCCTTTCAAATTTGAGGAGTTCCCTCAGTTCCTCATGGATCCCATCATCAGAAATAGATTTTGAAAAAAACGGGACCAACCAGGAACCGTCTACTTTCAGAAAACAAAAAAAAAAACAAATCGGTTCTGTAATGACGGAGTTATGAGTGAACATCCATAAAAAAAAAAAATCAGACGAATTGAGAACCTCCTCCTTTAGAAATATTGAAGTCGGTTGAAAACGAAGCACTGACAGGTTTTCATTTTGGTTTTAAACACCGAGTTACAGGTAAACCTCTTAAATTGACGAATTCCAGTCAAACGTCCACTTTTAATAACAGTTCGTCCTCGTTCCGTGACAAATTAATTTCGGTCACGAGATATACGCTTCCGTCACACATATTAGCGAATGCTTGCCTTATTCTCAAATAACATTTGACGCAACAAAATTAGAATCTGAGCTGGTAATGGCAGTTCAACTATATAGGTCCTTTCGGCCACTTTCGAAACCAGGTCTTTTTTTCGAATTATTTTTATTGCGCTGAATATTTTAAGATTTTTTAAATAAATTTCAATAAAATATTAAACGAGAAAAACAATAATAAAACCGATTTCAAACAGAGAAAAATGCATCTTTTTAGCAGTTATATTATTATTATGCATGAGTCCGCGCCGCTGTTGGTAACCTGTTGAGAAATGCAGTGATGAATCAGTGTTAAACCAACTCACTTGTTGGTCCACTCTCTCCAGCACCTTGCAAATATGTAACAAGCAAAAATATGCATCTAAAGGTTTTGATCTAAGTTAGATATACACGTTTTATAGAAAGTGACGTTCAGCGTGTTAATTTTGCGGTTGCAAACGGAACGTAAGCACCGTGTGCTTACCATGAGTTTATATTTACTGTAGTATACAATACTCCCTAGCGTTTTTGTCAACTCACAATCGTACTTATTTCGTTCCATTCTCAAGGAGCTCGTTATAACCACACGACTATCCACTGTCTGCTTTCAGAGGATTCTAAATCTCGCTAGTAGAAACCCTGATAGTCTAGAATAGTACGCGATCGATCGCCTACCCGATGGTTAGACCTGATAAAAACAATCACCGACTTGCCTATATCTCAAGCTATTAAGACCGCCGTGGATAGAAACACCCGGAAGAGCTTAGTACATACATCAAACAGCAAATCTTTTAAGCTAGACACAAACTTCAGCAACGAAGATGCCGACTGAGATGGATATTCATGGTAGCGGTCCTGTAAATTTGTAATAACTTAACTGACGGAATCGCAATAAAGTTACAATTGGAAATTGCGACTGCATTGGCAATAACTTCCTGAAGGAAGTTGATATGTGCCAATGAAATCCCGCTGAAACGGCAACGTCGCAACACTCCGAATGTTGGGTCAAATTGCAATATTGGTAATATTACATTCAGTGCTAGCGCGTGCTACGCGTTATGTGTGTAGTAGCTAAGTTTTTCATGGCTATTTTTTAATTGTGATATTTGGCGCATTTTATGTTCGTCCTACTGAAAACCATAAGTTTTTTGCCATCCTGATAGGAAAAAAGAACTGTCCAAATGGACAAAAACATGGAAATTCGTATCGTAAAAAGTTACATGCCCCGCTTTTTGCGACTTTTTACCTTTTTTTCAAGTTATTTGGTTCATTTGTATTATCTATGTGTTGCTCTCACACGATAACATTATCTTCTGTATGTAAGTGAGAAAACTATAGTAAAAATACGTTTCTGTACTCAAAAAATGCCTTTTAAACAGGCGGGCCAAAAATTAAAGTCTGCCCATTTTTTCATACAATCCATTAAATTCAGCATTATCAATAACTTTATGGCCAGGACCCTAGAATAGACATGGCATACTTTTATTGTATTTTAAGTCTTTAAAGTTCAATATTCCACACTCAAACTTGTATGGGCAAAGTCATGAAAAAAGACAAACAGTTAATAGATAATAAAGTGATTTTTGATAAATGGTGATTTATTTGTTTATAAGTAAGGTAGGAACCTAATTGACTAATTGGTAAATACCCCACTATTTGGTACTTATGTAATGCCTCACTGCAAGTCAATGATAACATGCTAGCGACAACCCAAAGGGTAAAAATGTTTTGGGCAATGTTGCGAAAAGTGACACGATTATATGATTATGAGATAAACCACGACCATAATTAAAAAACGAATAGATTTCATATACATCGTTTTCAAACGGCATACTAGTATTAGTACCAGTTAAAATAATATAGATATATGACTCTCCTAGTTTTATATTCCATCGAACCTCTTGGCCCGCCAAAAACATGTCTGGACTCCTAGCCGGCTCACGCGTGATTGAAATGAGTTACATGTCAATAGGTCAGTGTGATCAGCAATATGATTAGCTATAAACTACAGACCGAAAAAAAGGTGCATCTATAACTAGTTTTATGATTATTTTGCTTCTACTGAAATATGACGCGCTAGGCAAAGCTACGGTAAAAAGGAAAAGTTATAATTTTCTGTAGCGAAAAGCGCTTACGAACAGAACCCTTAATCAGGACATTGACCCCGAATGTGTTAAATTTCATTTTCGGATTTTATCATTATTATATTAACGCTGAGCTTCGTTTTCTGAATGAGCCCATTTAAATACGAAATTCAACTAATTATGGCACGAAATCAAAATCTCGTTAAACCCACTTTGTGCTGTACCCCGTAACTCTGAATGAATTTGCGCTATGGATAATTTAACAGTATCATCATTTCATTTTTAATGTCACTCATAATGCTTAATACGATATATTGCCGCCCCAGTGGATTTCATTAATGTATGCTGTGATAGACTTTAATTTTGAAAGTAACTATACTTTCCAAACTGACATATTTTTGTGTTATCTACGTCCGATTTAACTTTGTATGTTATGAAAAACTTTATAATGGATTAATCACATATATTTACCCTTTACAGCGCTCGTTATCACAGGGTTGAATGAATAGTGGTCAATACACGCAATTAATCCATTTTAAAGTATTTCATTATACTGAATACAAATTGCAGAAACAGAAAACATTTCACATGTTATATTATTGTATTAAATTTACTGAATTATTTCACAATACTTATAGCACAGTAATATTTTTGTATTTCTAGCTACATAAACATTTATATTTAAATTTATCCATCAATATACAAAACATTTATTTTCAAAATATATACAGTAAGTGTAACTTACCTAGCTACCTACCTTCTAAAATAGTTCCTTGAGGCTGGCGGCATTTTGTCGTAGTATCGCAATGCTGATACGTTGTCCGAGGAAGCCACGAGCTCTTCGGTCACCAGTAATATCAACCAGACGTTTCGCAATTTCTAAGAAAAACTTGCGTGCGCAGGACCCCATGGACTAAGCTAGCTAGCATGGAGCTATCCATCAATAAATATTTGAGGCCAATCTCATACAGATCGACCTAGTGTCAAACGAAACAAAGCTTGTACTATGGGTACTATGTATGTGACGATACACATAAGTACTTAAGGTTATTTACCTATTACATAGGCACATAAACACATATTACATAGAAAATCTATAGGTTGGGAAAAAATGTTCGCGATAAGCACACAAATACATGCTTTTACTAGGATTCGAACCGCAGATTAGGAAGGTCGTTAACAAATACATGCTTTTACTAGGATTCGAACCGCAGATTAGGAAGGTCGTTAAGCCATAGGTAAAGCCAGTAATTATATAAGAAACCTGGTTATATACGAAAATCTTTATAATATACTAATAATAATATATTCTTTATTGTGCATAACAGTAAGAAAAATTCAACATAAAAAAAGTTAAGCAACAATAGGCGGTCGTATCGCTACAAAGCGATCTCTTCCAGACAACCTTAGGTAGTAGAGATTACCGTTAGGAGAAACCCGTAAAGGTGGCAAAAATAGCTAGATGAACTGGTTGCTCGGTTTTGATAATATTCTCTTTTTTATTATATTTTTGATGACAGATAAACTACTAGCACATTTAGCTCCTTTGTGTCGTGCAGGCGGAAAAAATACAGTAGGTATTTGACCTAAAAAAAGTCAATGGCAATGTGGGCGATAGACAGATGACATTGCTCAAAGAATCACTAAAGGTAAGTGCCAAAGGGTGGGGCATATCGTAAAACTGATGGCTGATATGGAGTTGACGAGTTCAGTGGCAACTAAAGGTACAGTGTATACGTAAGCGGTTTTTTCGGCATGTGGGGATGCTTTTGCGTTTTAAGTTGAACTGGGTGCGTAGCCAAGATGCCAATCGCTAACGCTCAGTCGCGAACGAAACACAACTGTCTTTTTCGCACTTATAAGGAAGAATGATAGAGGGCAAACAATGTTACGCTACTGAGCGGTAGCGAATAACATCTTGGCTACGCACCACGTTACACTGTAAATCAAACTGACATTGTCATTAAGAGGCTCACTCAAAATCATCCCGCTTATTCTTGTTTTTTTTTGTACTACTCGTAGTGAACGCAGAAAAAGTATAGTTTCTCCTGTTTTGTTTTTAACTTATTCATATAAAATTGTGCTCTTGACAATATTGTAGTATTAACAGCAATATCATATTATTATTGCTTGCACAAATTTCTCAGTAAGTAAAAATTAAATTAAATATATCTTTATTTCGGACATTTTTTGTACATCCATAGAATAATAAAGAAATACACAATACGCACAAAACTTTTAAACTGCTTAAACCGGACACCATTGACAAAAACAGAATCACACAATCTTAAAGACTAATTTCTTAATGCTCAGATTAGTTCAAATCAGATTAGTTTGTATATTAGGTATAAACTTGTTGTCAGTAAGTAAATAATTTTAAGAAAAAAACCGATTTAATTTAGCCTTCCCGGTAAAAGTGAAAATTGGAATTATTTGAGTTAGCCAGCTTACTTCAAAAATATCCAATTCAATACACGTGTACCTTTGAAAATTGAGGAGCTTTCCTAATGTCTCAGGGCTTCCATCATTAATCTAGGCTAAATAAATGTATGTGTATGTTATATGGGTGTTATATGGTACCTGAAATAAATGACATTTTATTTTATTTTATTATTTTTTATTACATCAGAAGTAAATTCAAACGGAACTACGTTGTAGACCTCCGAGGACGCAAACAAAATAGCAATTTGTGTTAAATTGTATGACAGACTGGAAATTATCAAGCAGTTCCATTCTGCCATCCCTGATCTTCAACATCAGGTCCACCCCAGCAAAATGATGGCTTCAGTAAGAAAATGCTCAAGCTAATTAGGAATACCCTCTAATCACACGCCCATCTCTAATTGCACGTGCCCGTCAAATTTGAGAAATTCCTTAAGAACTGTATCATCAGAATAGAAATCAAATCAAAAAGATGAATGTCACAACTAGGATAATAGGTAGAGCTAGGTTTATCGACCTATTCCACTTTGCCGTCCCTAGTCTTCATCATCATGTCCAATTCACCAAAATGTTGGCTCACCTAAAACAATGTTCAAGTTACTTAAGGAAACCCTCAAATCACAATGCATGTGAGTTCTCTCAATTTCTAATGAATTCCATCATCAGAATATTCTGATGTATTTCTTTACAAACAAAAGATGAATATCTCAAATCGGATGATAGCTGGGAATTACCAAACAGTTCCACTTTGTCATCCCGGGTCTTCATCATCTTCATCACCACTTCATGAAAATATTGGTCCCCGCAAAACAATGTTCAAGTTACTTAAGAAAACCCTCAAATCATGAGTATACATGTTGTTAGTAAACGTGTACAATGTGCACGCTGCCTAGCTCCATGGAATGTTAGGCACAGTAACTGCCAGACAAGCTCCTTTGTCATGCGACACCATTCAAGGCAGGACAATTCAGACAATGCCTCTTTAACACGACACCTGCGATGATACGACGTTATATTTCTCAGACGGCTGCTTGATAAGGCGAAAGTTACGTTTAGATTTGCATATTTCGGGGAATATTATCGGGAACGGCCAGGGAATGGAACATCTCTACGTACGTCCTCTGCGGCGGATGTCCTGCGGCGAGACTTGTAAAGTGGCGAGCGAAACGCCTAATGATCATACAATCATATCACTCGCATACGTTTACATGTTAACGTGTTAACTTGCGTTTTTGTGCACGTGTGTTCTCACTTACCAGATGGCGGCATGCGTGGGTCTTATGTCGATATGGAATCATTGTCATAATGACGTTTGAAAGCTTCCCACCAGACCCACGTTCCACAAGAGCGCCTAGTGGATTTACTCGCAGTAATCCTCATTGGATCGACGTACTTTAATTATGATTTTACACCCAAGGAAGCTATTAATTTATGCCTGTGCATTAATAAAATACAGCAAAGAATTTACGCACTCCTACAACTCAAAAATATCAGTGTACTTACGCAATCTCTCGTCGCCTGTCAGGGACAGGCGTGACGTCCTTTGTCCCGGGACGCCATTCATCGGTAGGACAATCCGGCGAGGTGTCAGCGATTATACGCGGGGATAGTTGAGCAGGTTCAAGCGTTCTTCAGGCGTATTCAGATTTGTACTCAAATACAAGTAAATTCAAATTAAGGTTACGTTTTTCAAAACTTTATTAACATTATACAAAAACAGTGTATGATCTGCGTGCGTAGCCAAGATGCCAATCGCTCACGCTTAAAAACGTATCGTAGCTACCTCTCTCTATCACTCTGCGTTATTAGTGTGACAATGACAGTTGCGTTTTGTTAGCGACTGAGCGTGAGCGATTGGCATCTTGACTACGCACCCAGAGATGATGTAATCATATTTTGTAAATTACTCGGTTCAGTTATTAAAAACCCGGTTAAATAACTAACACGACTTAGCTTCACCACTTGGAACAAAAACTATACTTAAAGATGACACACTAGAATGCCGGGACGTAACGGGGCCGATCAGTCAGTTTCTATAGATAACATCCCGTGACCTCCGAGTGCTCGGAGTTCGGACGTGATTATTTCTATAGAAATTGACCGATCGTTCCACCCCGTTCTAGTGTAAGTCATCCTGTACAAATTTGAATTACTAATGTAGAAGCAGCAGCACCAGTTAGGTGCAAATTTACGCACTCCTGAGCCTATCTTCGCAATATCCGTGTCCACACATAATCTGCCGTCGCCTGTCGGGGACAGGCTTGACGTCCTTTGTCCCGGACGCCATTCATCGGCGGGACAATCCGGCGAGGTGTCACCGATTATACGTAGGGACAGTAAAGTTGTGGGGGTTCAAGCGGTCTTGAGACGTATTCAGATTTGTACTATAACGGTAAATATACCGTACAATACAATAAGTAGGTACGTATACAATAGTTAACGGTGTTATAACTTCAAACCGTTACCGATGCGACATTAAAACTTTGGTAAAATTGCTTGGTTTTTTATTTATTTCTAGCGAAATAAGCACCCGTGCCGGACATTTTGTAGATTTAACGGTTTTACGTGAATACGTTTTCTTCGGTTTCGCTTTTAACACATAGAAGACAAATATGTCGTCATGTTCACAAATAAGAAAAATATAAAATAACGTGAATTTTAAAATTTGTCTTAAATAAAAATAAATATACTTTGTACCTACTTCCGGAAGAAAAGATTGTACGATTTTTGTACATATTCTCTAACTATCCCATTCGAACGTAATTTGAGAAAATCAGGCTATTATAATAAAATGTCTGTCAAAACCGTATCATTCTTGATTTATAAAGATAAGATAGTGTTAGATATTTTGCGGGCTTTCTAACGGAAGATACCATTGCAGGTGACCGTACAAGATGGTTCACGATTTAACTGTTTTTCAGTAAGGAGTTAAAATGAAACAAACTAGCTTGGCACGTTGAATTCAAAATTATTATTTATTCTTAAATCCAAGTGACGATAGTTACATTTCTCTTACATACTTATTGTTAGTATTATTTCACAATTTATTTACATTAACATTATTGTACTCAACTGGTATACTTTTATTTAACTGTGATACATGATAAAACTTTGAAAAATATTACGGTGTTTTTCAGCCTGTTTTATTTAGTTGCAATCAAAATAAAGTTGATGCTTGTGAAAATTGGATTTCGATAGCTCAATATTTGAGTTAACTCAAATAAGATGAAATTTGTAATTGCCCTTCAGTCAAACAGTTTTGCTTGTTTAAGTAATACATTTTAAAACGTATAGCAATTTAATTTTAAAACGTATAGCAATTTAATTTTAAATTGCCATATTCCCAGTATTTAAAGGTTTTGGGAACTTATATATTTTATTTGTTATGTAAACACACGGCACTTTTTGGTAATATAGGAAATATTAAATTTAAATTTGATTTTATACAAAACAAACATTAAAAATCATCGCAGTAATGTAATATTCAGTGTTATGTATAATAGCTATACGATAAATTATAATACAATCACAACAATATATTATATTATTTAAATATAACATTTTGTCTAAAATATAGGTCATTTATATGATTTCCTAATAAACAATTGTAAAATGACAAACCGACTTTATATTTTTGCTGAAAAAACACCAAATTTAATACCAGATCATAACTATTGATTATAAAAAGTGAAGGAGTAGTGGAAAAGAAAAGTAGTTCCATTATATGAACGCTTTATTATATAACCAACTTTATTAAATAAAAAACTGTAAAAAACATTAATATAAACAAAACGGTTAAGACTCACGTATTTTTATCACGATAGTCGATGCATCGGGCAGGGCTGCCGCGGTTCTGACAGCCCAGGGTGCGTAGCCAAGATGCCAATCGCTAACGCTTAATAACGTATCGTAGCTACCTCTCTCTCTATCACTCTTCCTTATTAGTGTGTCAATGACAGTTGCGTTTCGTTAGCGGCTGAGCGTGAGCGATTGGCATCTTGGCTACGCACCCAGATGTGACCAGCTTAGGTGACGGGTCGCGCGCTGATGTAGACTGGATCGGGCAATCCGGCGTCGTCGTTGCAGGAGTCTGCGTTGTCGTATCATATGACGGAATCAACAATCACCGCAGATGATCGCTGACAGTGCTGTCTGAGCCGCGGAGGTGCCAAAATCACTCTGTCCCATGATGACTGCACGATGCAGTCTAAATATTTCACGGCTATTGTGATAAAAATACGTTTAACCTGTTTTATAATAGGTATTAATACATAATGTCTCACGAAAGTTTAAATCGTATAACTGGAACAAACATGTCTTAAGCCAACTGTGAAAAATGACTTATATAAATACAAAATTTCCTTGGGTGGCAAATTTTAAGTTCTTCATTTGTTATAGACCTGATTATGACCTGATTATGAAACTTCATTGGTGCGATCCGGTTGCACTTATTTGCTCGTCAGAAAAGGAATTACTTTAAGGTCACAAACGTAAATAAAAAATTGGCAAGTACTCTTATACAGCTTGAGTCGTAAGGTGATTTGACTCAGAATATTTTTCTTTAACATAAAAGTTGAGTTTATTTTTGTAATATAGCATCAGCACAATATGTAACTAGCTTAAGTAAAAAAAGTATCATACTCATATAATTTTATATTTTGTAGTTTGATGGTTGTCAGAGTTAGTGTAGTCGCGTTAAAAAGTACAAGATCAAATTATGAATAAATTAATTCATAAATGTCCATGCACTTTTGAATGCCAGTGACGATGACGTTAAAAAAATATTTGGATTATATTTTTACGCCTAACGTCTAAGTATCTTACAAACTGAGTTACTTTTCTTCTCCACCACAGGAAAGGTAACAAAATGTCATCTTAAGATTCTACAACTATCCGTATTCTAGCGATATTTGTGTTAACAATAGTCTCAGAGCAAGTAGGTAGACGAAACCACTGGCGAGCAGGTGTAGGCTGGTGTTGTGAGCTGATGAGTTGTTGCCGTGTTGCATGGCTGCTGGGGTTTCACCTGTAAACAAGAAACTGTATTAAAACTTGTATCTAATTTACTAACAGTATATACCTATGCCTGTAAATATTAAGGATGACTCACACTAGGACGGGACGGGGCAAAACGATCTGTCAATTCCTATAGAAAGAATCACGTGTGATAGCTTGGAGCCCTCGGATGTTACGTGACGTTGTCTATAGAAACTGACAGATCGTCCCGCCCCGTCCCATACTCTACTCTAGTGTTGTTTTTAAATAAAAAAAACCTTTAAACTAAATTTGTAATTTAACCAACTTAATTAGGTTAGTTTTTTTATAGTAAATGTATTTAGTATAGTTATTTTATTGATGTTATGTTTAGTTTTAATTTTAATATTGTAATTTAATTTTTATTTTTTTACATTTTATAATTATAGACTTAATTAGGTTGATTTTATTTTCTTTAAAATATGGTATTCTGCTGTTAGTACCGTCTTATAAATAAGGTATAAAAAATGGGTTTACGTGATAAAAAAATATTAAGGAAAATCAAACTCTCATACTAACTCCGTACAAATGACTGACCCAATCGGTCGATACATGTGGCTGACGTCAAATTTCTACTTCTAGGTGAAGTTGCAACATAAAGTTTGTACGGAACCCTCAGTGCGCGAGTCAGACTCGCACCTGGCCGATTTTTTTTGTCTTTTTTTAACCTATAACAGCGAGCTAGAAGTCAAATTTTAATATTTTTTTAAAGCACGTACAAAACATTTGTTATAAATATGAAATTATACCTATGATCATTTAATATTTATAACAAATGTTTTGATTCGTGTTTTTTTAAGAAGTCACACTACATAGAATTAAGTTCTACTGTATTTTATTTTGTTCTGTAAATAAAAATTCGTTTTATTTAGTTTCATTTTATTTTGTAGGGTCCACTGAAAATCAGCGTCGCTGCACTATGGTGTTTCGACAAATGCTGAGTGGCATCCTTTTTGGGACAACAAAGCATAAAATTGTTTAGTGTGTTTTTAGTTATAAGATTGTATACCTAATGTTGTTTCAAATAAACAAATTTCATTTCATTTCATTTCATTTCATAAATAAATTATAAGTTGAAAGACATGTTATTAACAGAAAAAGTGACCAAGACCTCCAGTGCCCAGGGCTGGAAAGCGAAACAGGTCGCTGGTCTCTTTTTTTCCAGTACATTTATTTTATTTATTTATTTTACATAAGGAGATCCAACAGCTAACTAAATGACAATGGAATCTTAAATAGATATATAGAGCCAATTACAGGAACTCGCAAATAGTTATGTAATAAAAACATATACTTAAGTAACACGCATCACATACACACACACACACACACACACACACACACACACACACACATTGCACACATGAGAGAGATAATAGTGTAAAAACAAAAAGAAAACTGAAAAACCAAGAACAAATTAAAGAGTTATGTTATAAACTTATAACTTAGATACTACCTACATATACAAGCACTCGCTTACGAGATAAATACAAAATGCCTAATTGAAACACATTTCCGTCAATTTGCGCCTCACGGAGGGAATGTCACAATTAAATATGTCAATATCAAGCTCTTTCGTTAGTTTATTCAAATTACGGCTCGCACGGTTAAGATAACTATTACGTCTGTAGTTGGCACCTATTTTAATTAATAGTCCAACTTAAAGTCAAAAAAGTAGTTTAATGATATATTTGATACACACAAAGCGAAGTTCATAAACCGTATACAGCAAGCCGTAAACGTGGTAGATGTGGTATTTTATAGACATAAATAAACATATTTGTGTATACATCTCTGCTACTGCATACTGTCAGATGAGACGGTGACGGGACGATGAGTAATAATATGTGTCATAGTCTCATAGTCAACGTGATAAATGACAAACACGGCCATAATAGGCCGTGAAAGGGTTTAATGATTGTTAATGCGAGACATATCAAAGTAAAATTATAAAAACCGTTAAAGATAACGATAACGGTAATTCGATCGAAGAAAATATTCACGTAAGCAATTATAAACTAACAGAAGATTAACGAAACCTTTTGTTAGTTGTTTTGTTCTCATTCGATTTTGCATAATATATAAATAAACAAAGTATATGAGCAGGGTTTCCCTCAACACCCCTAATATCGTTTGTCCTAACGTTTATTTGCCATAATCGAATTATTGTCGAAAAACGACTTAACACAGAACCGAATCGCTATTTGAAAATTTGTTTAGATAAGCTTAGAGCCGTGACCTCACACAGAGTCGAATCGCAGCTAGAAAAATATGATAAAGCGGAAAAAATATTAGGGCATAGAATATGAGTTTAGGACAAATAATCATTATGACAAACAATATTAGGGAAAACAAAAATAGGATTAGTAGCTTGAGGGATTCCGATGTATATCCGTATGAACATTATGAACAATGTAGCGAATGATTCGACATAATTCACAATTTTTCCGATTACAATCTGTATATTTACTAACATAGGTGTAGTCAACAATTCAAACAAAATTTGACACAATTTTCCTTAACAAACTTGTTATTTTATAGCCATTAAGAGGGTCCTAAGTGTCCCACTGCTGGGCACAGGCTTTGTTTTGTTTGATCGGGCCAGTTAGTAAAGGCGTCATATCGCCATCTCCGGCCTCATCTTTGCCAGTCTCGACCACGTCGTAACAAACTATTTAATATTAGAATTACCTTCCATCTTCATAATGTCCAGAAATTAGAATTTCATTATTTTTCAAACAAACTCATTTCAATTATTCCAAAACTGTTTACTGCTCGTTTTACCATGCTACTGTCTGTTTCCGAGCAAGCCTTACAAAGTAAACGTCCAGTGTGCTAACCATGAGTTGTAATCGTTGGCGTTAACGGCTGCGCGTTTCTAAAGCACGTCCGTCTCGCTCCTACCATTACGCTGACACAGAGCAATAAAGCTATACAACAGCTCTTACTATATGAAGTAGGTACGTCATTACTACCCCGCGATTATTACTAATGGGGGCCATAGCACTAAGGTCTCCGATTATTCCACCCAGTTATTTAGCAGAGGTACATATTACACAGCCACCGTAGAATAGATTTTACAAACAGAACGAGGTCGCTCCACATTTGTAGTATTTTGCTTGTGAAATTCTAGAATTCTATCAGCATAACCTACTATCACCCTACACCATTATACAACTAGCAATGCTCACGGGCACCGTGTATACTATAAAATACCAGACTCACTCTTTTTTTTACTAGCACGAGTTCAGGTCAACCTCGTAGATGCACCTGAAATAAGGCGTCGAGGCCATACTCAATTAGGACGGGACTGCTTGTCGCTGGTGACCGCGAGGTATCTTTTATGCTCCGTCTAGTGGTTGAGGTCGTCTGTGGCAGGCGGTAAACGTTTTTAGGGTTCACTTAGAATCACTTTCTTGTCCGTCCGTCCGTCTATCTGTCTGTTAAGACCCTTTATCTCAAGAACGCGTAAAGGTAGCAAGTTGAAATTAATACCACATACTCGTATACAGGTATGTGTTCCCATGAAGCTGTGACAAATTCAAACCTCTACGTCAACTCAATCAAAAGATATTTATGTCGCATTTCCCATACATTTTCAATGGGAATCAAAATGTATAGGGTATTTCCCGTTCATCTACAATCACGAAATTTAGCTAAAAGCATGGCCTTGTACAGAAAAAAATCCGAAATCCGTGCCACCAGTATTTTTAAGGTCATAAATGGGGGCAACATCCTTTGTGCAAAACCCTTGGTGGGCGAGTCCGACTCGCTTTTGGCCGTTTATTTTTTTAAGTACTGCGTTTGCGAATTTTTGACAAAAAAATTATGAGCTTTCACTTAACAAGTTCGTCGAAACAGGCTTAAAAAAAATATTAGGACTGACAACGTCACGTAAAACTTGTCATACACTAGCAGTCATCATAATCACCAAATTACAGTGTTAAACAATTAAATTAGTCGTATCATATTCCTCTCAAAGATGGCCGAGTTATGCAGACTTAAGGGTAACTCACACCAGATTGGGACGGGACGATCTGGTAATTTCTTTAGAAAAAATCACATCCGAGCTCCAATCCTCTATTATTATCCTCTATTATTCCAAATTACTATTATAGTGAGTGTATAGGTATTTCTGCGAAAATATATTAGGGATGAGGGTGTTGACAAAGATGAGCAAAGTTCTATATCACTCTCACCAACTCTTGATCCTTGGATAACTGCAGCACTTAAATCAAAAGAAACGTACACCGCCTGTTAAATAACTGGATGATAGATCGGGGACATTAGTGCTGTGAACCTCATCAGTAATAGTCGCGCGGTAGTAATGTGCTTTATATAGCGAAGCTATTATAGCTGTTATATAGCTTTATTGCTCTGGACATTTACTCTTTAGGTATAGGATGACTCACACTAGAACGGGCCGGGATGATCTATCAGTTTCTATAGAAAACGTCACGAGACCTCCGAGGGCTCAGAAGGCCTACCACGAACCACGAACGAAGTTTCACCTCTCTGTCGCACTTGAGTGAGAAATCACAAGTGCGAAAGGGAGGTATACTTTCGTTCGCGGTTCGTGGTAGGCGCTCTGAGCTCGAACGTGATTCTTTCTATAGAAATCTATAGATCTTTTCGTCCCGCCCCGTCCTGTTCCATTCTAAGGTGACTCACCTTAGAATGGATCCTGAATGTTTCTACCTTAGGTGCGTAGCCAAGATGCCAATCGCTCACGCTCAGTCGCTAATGAAACGCAACTGTCATTGTCACACTAATAAGGAAGAGTGATAGAGAGAGGTAGCTACGATACGTTATTAAGCGTGAGCGATTGGCATCTTGGCTACGCACGCAGTGAACTCTGTTTGAAACACCACCTTTCGCGTTTTACAGTTAAACTTAGTATTTGATAATTTACTTGATACTTGATGATCGAAGCGTGTTCCTTATCTTCAGTGGAATCATAAGCGGCTTTTATACTGTCGAGTTAAGCGGACACTTAAAGTAGCTCCATCTTGTAAACTTTTAAGTGCCTTTATTAAAGTTTTCTTCTATTAAGACAGCTTACAGTTAGCGAGTCAAAACCTTCTTAAGGAAAGTAATAATGCTGCCCGAACAAACTCATAGTGGTAATACGTCACTGGATCTATCTGCAACTGCGCTGAGCAGTAATAATCTAAGGTAATTAAACAAGAAAAATCGGTTAGGTTGTAAAATCGTGATTTGACTCTTCGTTACTTATCCTTGGCATTTAATACACCCGACCCGACCCGACCCGTGTCACCCGAATTTTTTAAATAAAATTTAGAAAAAATATGAAAAAACACCCATAAAGGCACGAAGTTCTCAGTGCACAGCAATTATACGGTTTTCGGATTTTTCCTGTTTGTGCTACAACTTCTTGCTTTTTGCCAAAATTTCGTGATTCTAGGTCAACGGGAAGTAGGTACCCTATACATTTTGATTCCCTTTGCAAATGTATAGGAAATGTGACATAAACGACCGTATCTTTTGATTACGTTGACGTAGAGGTTTAGATTTTTGACAGCATCAAGGAACCACAGTTCCTAAATATTTTAACTTATGTATGTGATATTAATTTCAATTTGCTACCTTTGAAAACTTCAAAGCCTTTGATTGCGAAGATGGAGCAGGAATTCATTACTAAGCAAGATTTTACACACAACCTCGCCGTCGTCTAAATATCCATCTTTGTTATTTATTATTAATTTTCCTCTTTTGTGTATCTGTGTGTGTAAAAAATGTATCTCGTATAGCAACACAATGGCGTCATTACGGTTTATGTGATAGCATTCGCACTTAGTTTTCTCGTTTATTTATAGTTTATATAATGTTAGACATCCATAAATCATCCATTTAATCTTGATTGCTTGCAAATCCGTTTCAAAATTCACTATCGAACTAAACTAAAACTCGAACTTATTCTAGAACAGCACACATTATTTCCAAGCATCGTTGTACCGTTAGTTTGTTTACGAAGCTGCTGAGCGGAAATAGGAGCTACTGTGTAAAGTACAAACATACTCAAATTGAAAAGTGCATGTTACCAAGTTATTTTATAAAAAGAAGCATTTTTGTCAAGCTGTTTACGCCCATTTCCACGCGATTTCCGAGTACGCAAAGCGGCTATTAACAGAGCATCTCCAACGTAACGGACCATAAACTGCAGTCTTTGACTTATCTCGGTTAAACGGTGGTTTAAAAAAATGTCAGGCGACTAAAAAGTTAGATATTTCCTTGTCGCGGTGTGAGACAATCACGAGTCATATTTTTATCATAACTAGTGGTAACCCGTGACCTTTGCGGGTTCATATCAGGGATGTAGATGTAGGTACCTCGGCAGACCTTTGACTTATTTGGTCGATATTCGAAGGTAAAATAGTTATTTGTTATAGGGGCAAAGTTGTTGTTTAACTCTCGGGCTTATATTGAGACCCGAGCAAGCGAAAGATTCCAAAATTCCAAACTGGAATCTTGAGCATTTGTCAAGGCACGAGAGTTGAACAAACTTTGCCGCCGAGTGTGATACCAGATTTTCCCCCTCACTATCGCGAGGAAAATAAAGATCAAATTTCAAAATTTGTCATACAGTACGCTCCTGGTACTTGGATATTGCCAACAGCTTACCAAGTGCGGGATAAAACTTAACCAATTTAAGGTGAGACCTCCGATTGCACATATTTACTATGGCCATAAAGGACTCACTTATACTGGATTGGTGGGTAAGTGGTAGGAATTAGAGCAAGGTCAAATTACTTTCCCCGCATGTGGATAAAATGCGTTTTTCCACGCTAGTATTAAAGGACAAAACAGTGCTTTCCGAGCTAGTGAGGAGAAAATTATATTTATTACATGTACCGACCACGACGGTCCGATCAACGATACTCGAGTTATCTGTCAAACAAACATATGCACATACAAATGACGGATTGTCCAAGTCGATTGGGAAAACTGACATCGCTTGTTCGTTCGATAAAATATCGATAATGTCATACTCACGTATTGAAGGTGAGGATCTAAGATTTCCGAAACATGTTACGTGGTCACTAAAAATCAGTAATTTTATTCTAGCATTATTGCGTTGATTTACTCACACTTTATAAAAGTTATAAAATTCCACAGTCAACGCCCTATTCCTTGTTAAGTACAAATAAATTACAAGTTTTTGCAGTGAAAACTTTGTATTATTAAGAAAATGTTCCTGAAAATATGCAAAACTGCTATTTTTTCACCGCTGTATCCTTTGATAAATTTCTTGTAAACTTTCAAAGGAGCTCTAGACATTAGTTAAGAACTTTAATTACTGCAAAATGTACATCAAAGATATTTTGATACTTAATTTGAAAATAAATGAGAGGAATTTCAGCTAGAGAATTGATCAAAAGATGGAATTAACACCTCTCATTAGGGAGAAGGTAGGTATTTTAATTTGTGATTTTACTAGACATTTACATTTCTTTTCATCACACGTGCTCTTAAATGGTGATATTGTATGCAGACATTCTTAGACTTAATGAGCTGTATTACGCCCATGGCCGTAATAGATTTTCATACATTTTACCGCCGGCTCAGAGCTCCCGGAGGGCCTCGTGGTAGTTGCCTCTTACCGCGGAGTATCGGATAATTATTGTTTATTTATCTGCCTAGTAAGTTTGTTTATTTTCTCGCAAATGTAATGAAAAACATTGTATGTATCACGGGTCGTACAAGAATTACTAACTCGTGTTAATAAAGACGAGGGTCTTCGACTAGGGCTTAAATTCACACTATTTGTGTACCTACCTACAAACTTTTAAATCGAAATTCATGGTGTTTCCGAAATGAGAAAATACGCTCATTTAATTTAAATCTGATTAAGAATATTCCAACGTTCGTGAAGCAATTTTCTTGTTGTCTTTGGAAATAAATTAATTTCACCCCGCTGTACTCTCCAGTTTTTTTCCTTCAAGAAAACAATCATTTGCATTTAAACAGAAAATTAGTTTAACTTGAGACGCTTTTTAACGGAACGTTTTAAGTAATTAAAAATAGCTTGAGCTCTGTTGGTGCGATTAATGGTATTAAACAACGGCCGGGAAGGAAAAAAAATCCCGAAAATAATTTCAGCGAAAATGATAATTACAAAAGATGACTCGTACTAGAACGGGACGGGACGGGACGGGACGGGGCGGGACGGGACGATCTCTCAGTTTCTATAGAAAACATCACGTGACATCCGAGGGTTCCAAGGTATCACGTGATTTTTTCTATATAAATTTACAGATCGTCCCGTCCCGCCCCATCCTGTCCCGTCCTATTGTGAGTTATCCTTTAACTTCATCCTTAATTCGGGCTCGCGCACAAAGAATGCTCTCGCCACCCTCCATCGATGACCATTTACGTACTCAATAATACTGGTGGTTAACAGCTTCAAGATACCGTAGAAGTATATGTGGTATTAATTTCAACTTTCAAACTCTACGCTTTTCCGAGATAAAGGGTCTTGACAGACAGACGGACGGGGGGCGGACAGACGGACACCAAAGAGGATCACTTTGTTGTCCGTCCGTCTGTCCGTCCCATGCACAAGATCCCTTATAGCTATCCTACAGTTGAAGCGACTTTGCTTTGCCAAGATCTAATGTGTTGAAAACAGTCTCAGAAACCGAGTGGGTGTGTCCAAACCGCACGAACTATAAACCCTGGGCTGTTCCAGCGCTTCGCTAAGGGGCGGGGATTCAGGAACGCGATTGCATAACCTCCGATATAGCAGCTGCCTAGTTCAAACCTAGGTAGTGCTGTGACCTAGCTGCTTTAGTGTTGGCAGGCACGTAGGTGTAGTTGCATGCTTACCGCGTCTCCGCTTGTGCAATAACCAGCTATATTGTTAGGTGTCACTTATCTTGATGGTTACTGATAAAGATAGGTTTAGCAAAAATTTATCTTAATTATTACTATGACTAGAATACAAATGATCACATCGCTTTTAGTTTGCATTGCAAACGGTGGAACACAAAATGACAACTTTTTTATATTACTAGGTAGGTTAGGTTCGTTAGTTATCTTTAAATGGCCGAAAGCAAAAGAGCACAGAAAAGGAACCCCGTATCATCAAACGGAACATCCGTAGCGGAGCACCGTCGACATCGCTGACGTAAATTAAACAACTTATAAGTTCGCCATGTAGACCAAAATCAATTAGACCATTTTATAATTTTATGGATCATTTTGTGTTCTAGTCACTGAGCGACTAACCCAAATACTGGATGACTTACTCTGAACAACGTGTACGGTAACCGAGGCAGCTTTAGCGTTCGCCGGTACACAGGTGTAGTTGCCTGCGTGTCGTGGCTCCGCTTTGCCGATCACCAGTTCACTTGTCTGACGCCCGTTGTGAACGCTTACTCCGTCTGAAACAAGAGCATACGAGTACATGAGCCAAGGGTACGAGGTAAAAAGATAAAGTGGGTAATGATACTAATGATTTTGAACATCAGTTGATCTGTGGTCATAATTTTATTACCTGTTGTCGTTGCTGTGAATTTTCTCACAAGTTCTATGTGAGTGTCCTTTAGTTTACTTTTGAATTTAGGACCATCTATTGACTTATTACTATCAGGTAAATTGTTGTATATTCTAATCCAAGTGAGGAAGGCGCTCTTACTTAATATATAACTGGAAGGACGGACTGTGCATAGGTCATATCTGTATTGAGATCTTAGATTTTTCTTAGAATATGTTTATGAATAAAAATATCATTGTGTTCTTCAACGAATAGGTAAGCACACTGCTCACTAAATTTTACGAGAAATAGTTCTGAAATGCGACCTGTAGAGGAGAACAACCGGACATGGGAAAGCTTTTTTACCCAAGCTGAAACGGAGATCTTCGCTCGCGTTCGGTCAATAAATATTTTGGTACCAACCCTACAACTCCTTAGCTATGTTAGAAGGAAACTAGTCAAATTAAAAATTTCAAAATAATTTATACATCTTGGAAAACCAATTACATTATACGTAGCAGAAAAACGCATGGAATTCAAATTTCCTAAGATCAGCCTTTCGCGCTTTCATTCTTCATATTTTCCACTTTTTTCTGTAAACAAATGTAGCTGACCATGCATCTTTTCAATTATAATAAACAACCCTCTGGTAATCAATTTATCCCAACCTTGATATCTCTGGAGACGCGACATGTGCAGAACAACTTTGAACTCCATAGCTCTCTAACTCGAAAACTCCCTGGCCAACTCTACCTGTGTTTGAACTGACAGCTTATGTTACCTCGACAACGCTTATCATATTAAATATTATTCAACTCTCATGCTCTGAAAATGGGCCATTGTTTATCTTTGAAGTGGGTTGAAAGCGGTACTAGGACTTTTACTGCGAGTTTTTATTTTTTTATCACACCCGCTTAGGCAAGCGTA
Source organism: Lathronympha strigana (assembly GCA_949128165.1). NCBI lineage: Eukaryota > Metazoa > Arthropoda > Insecta > Lepidoptera > Tortricidae > Lathronympha > Lathronympha strigana. The sequence continues at coordinate 3,895,833 of OX421903.1, forward strand.
TTTTAATGTATGAAAAGAGCCTGTAGTTTGTGAGTTGATGAGGTGTACATTTTTGTATTACAAATGACAACAAAGTTTGTTTATTTTCGTGTAGGGAAATGCTAAAGACTCCATATATTACGAACTCACTAAATCTTTCGCGACTCAACTTTCTCTCTATTACAATAAAATATACCAACCAGTCTAGTCCTACAGACGCTCAATAAGGCTTGGTGAATCGCAAAATTATTTAATTAAATATGATTTTCTAAATATTATAATTATTAACTAATAAGTTATGTATTTATATATAGGTTATAGGTATATTAATAAATAAATAATAAATAAATATTATGGGACAATCTTACACAAATCGACAGACGCTCAATAAGGCTTGGTGAATCGCAAAATGATTTAATTAAATATGATTTTCTAAACATTATAATTATTAACTAATAAGTTATGTATCCATGGGGGAGGCCTATGTCCAACAGTGGGCGTACTACGGCTGATATGATGAAGTTATGTATTTATATAAGTAGGTTATAGGTATATTAATAAATAAATAATAAATAAATATTATGGGACAATCTTACACAAATCGACCTAGTCCCACGGTAAGCTCAATAAGGCTTGTGGTGTGGGTACTAGACGACGATATATATAATAGATAGATACATACAAATACTTAAATACATAGAAAACATCCATAACTCAGGAACAAATACTCGTGATAAACACACAAATAAATGCCCTGACCAGGATTCGAACCCGGGACCTCCTGCTTCGTAGGCAGGGTCACTACCGACTAGGCTAGGAGGTCGTTGATATTAATTTTTTTTATATTCATTTTACTGTCTTAAATAATACAGAGTGGGTTTTAGTAGGTACCCTACTAAATGATTTTTTGCTGCGAAAGTTATAGCTCATAAAAGCTGTGTAAATAATGTAAAATGTACAAAGGTCGTAAAACGTCGTAAAAAACTTTACGTGCTACTTAGATACTAACGTAAGTACTTAGATACAAACAGAATGACTAAGAAAAAGCTAATGAACCACTCGTAATAATATTAAACTCGAAGCAACACTTTTTCTTAACTACCGCATCGGTGGACGCTTTCACCGGCAGTTGTGATAATTTTTAGTAAAAAGTACTTTATTGTTAGCCAATAAGGTACAAATGCCATACAGATTTATTTAAGAATGAGCCTTATCAACAAACGGAAAAGTACCTTTTACTTAAACAGGCACGTTTTAGGCGAACTTTAAGCATTAAAGTTTTTATCACGTATCGCGTCAGAATGCTTTTAGATGGAGTAGCTTCAAAAAGTACATTAACGGTCTGAGTAAAGCTAAGCTAAATTCAATTTTAATTCGGCAAGCAACACAGCTGAAAACCTTCCAACTTTATTAAAACTTTCCAACTTTGACTAGAACTGTAGATTTTACTCGTTAGGAAACTCAAAAAAGTCGAGACAAACAGGTTCCAAGTATTAAGTCCTAGGTCGCGACTTCGTCTGCGAAATATCTTTATAGATTGTGTTATTTTGATGTATAAGCTATATTATTATAAAGTTTCATTAAAATCCATTCAGTAGTTTTTACGTGAAAGAGTAAAAAAAAACCATACAAACTATCCCATTTATAATATAAGTAAGATATAGGTAATATTGATAGGGAGTATTCTATCTATTGTCTTCTGTTACCGCGATTGTTATTCATTGAAATTAAACACTTTAGAACGGATTAAGCGCGTTTATTAACACCATGATCCTACGTTTCGAGCCCTTTACAGCACTCGTTTTCACAGTCATCGCAGTCATCATCTTAACCCTGTGAAAACGAGTGCTGTAAAGGGCTCGAAACGTAGGATCATGGTGTTAATAAACGCGATTAATCCGTTCTAAAGTGTTTAATTTCAATAAGATATAGGTATCATTAAAACGATCAAAAGTGATAAATTGAGCGAAATAACATTATAAATTTACTAAAACGGGGCTTAATCGTGTATAAACTTCGAAAACAAACCTCCGACGTTTCAAGGGCGACATTGCCCCCGTGGTCCCGGAGAAAGACTGGCTGAGGTTGACATCAACATCTTCTAGCTGCGCGGGTTTTACGAACTACCCGCACTTGGTCTTGATTATCAACTTGAACATTTTGTGCACTAGGGATGTGACTCTGTCGACACACTACACTCACGATGTCCGATTTTTGAGCAGGTGATATTCGATTACGCTTACATTTATCAATGACTGGATTCCATGTAGACGAGATTCTAAAACCGTCATCCCGATTGAAATTGGGGTATTTCTTGATTTCAATGGCTTCCCGTACTTTCCTACTATGGAAACGACGATCCGTTGAAAGGATTTTAGGGTTATGCAATTCAATCCAATGGTTTGGTCCAGAATCTAACAAATGTTCGGCAACCGCAGACTTGTGTACCTGGCGATTTCTGGAATTTATAATGTGTGAAAATCGTGAAAGTTTAAATAAGTGTTGAGCGAAATAACTTTTAGATTTTCAGCAGTCGTCCTGCCCACGAAGCAGGAGGTCCCGGGTTCGAATCTTGAACAAGGCATTCATTTGTGAATGTATCTCTAATTATTTCCCGAGTAAGGGATGACTAACACTAGAATGGGATGGGACGGGGCGGGACGGGACTATCTGTCAGTTTCTATTGAAAACGTCATCTGACATCCGAGGGCTCCAATCCAAGCTATCACGTGATTCATTCTATAGTGATTGACAGATCGTCCCGTCCCGCACCGTCCCATCCCGTCCCGTCCTAGTATTGGTCATCCTTAATGGATGTTTCCTGTATTTAAACAACACAAGCCTCAATGAGCTTACTATGGGACTAGGTCGATTTGTGAACGATTTATTTATTTATTAACGTCGCAAACAATTTATTATATCTTTATTTTGACAGCAAAACAAAACTTAAAACAACATCGTTATATCTTTAAGCATACACAGTGTCACTTAAATCTGGCACCTAATTTAATTATTGAATATTTTCATCTTAAATCGTTTGGATCCAAGATATAACAATAAGGACTAAAATAGATTATAATTATTTCCAATTTACAGACTAGAATATACAACGAGAATCAGACTGGAATGTTCGCATAATTTATTGTACACTCTTGCAAATTGGCTGCTGAATTTAAAACTATAAAATGTCGTATTTAAATGTTAAATTCATCAAATATTCCATTGCAACTTTGCTTTTAACTTGTGCGGGCGTATGATGGATTAAGTTATTCAGCTTGATTATTACAGATAGTTCGTAATTTTAACCTTTGAAAATAGAAATATTTGTATATAATTTATTAATATGGGTTACAGTTTCGTCTGACAATTTTAAAAGTAATACGTGCGCGAGTCTAGGCTAGTATTTTACAATGAAAACCCAGTTACAGGGCCGTAGAAAGGATAACAATGGTCTGCAAGATATACATAGAAAACAACCATGACTCAAGAACGTCATAAACACACAAATAAATGTCCAAACCCGACCCCAGGACCTCTTGCTACGTAGGCAGGGTCACTATCAACTAGGCTAGGAGGCCGTCGTATTAATGTAACATTCTGTATACTTTATAGGATTTTTAAGTTACGTGTTTCTTCTTTAATCAACATAAACGGAGTTCAGTGTTCACTTTTGTCTCACATACGGGCTTCACACTGTATATTAATCGGTATGCAAGTTGCATATTCATAGTCATAACATAATAACTATCATACAGAGGTACAATTCAACGATAAAAATAATATTGTGCAGAAGTCCTTCATCATCATCATTTCAACCGAAAGACGTCCACTGCTGGACATAGGCCTCCCCCAAAGATTTCCACAATGACCGGTCCTGCGCCACCCGCTTCCAGCGGACTCCTGCAAAGCCTTAGAAGTCCTTAGCTAAATTTTATTCGTGCCACCAAAACTTTACGTCTGCTAACGAAGTTGCCGATAAGGTATGACTCAAACTAGGGGTGTGACTAACCGTCACACATCCGAGGGCTTCGAGCTATCACGTGACTCTTTCTATAGAAATTGAGAGAGCGTCCCGTCCCGTCCCGTCCAGCCCCGTGCCGTCCTATCTCATCCTAGTGTGAGTTATCCTTGAACGATTGTCAGAACTCTGTTTTAGCTCGGCCAAGTAGCCTACCTTTATATCTCTCAATCTGTGTATGTTTGACACTACACTTTGTTTGTTACCGCGACCGTGACACAGTTCTACCCGGCATAAATTAATACCGGGGCTCCCGGCCCGGGATACTGTAGTGGGTCTTCGATTGGATTAATGTAGAATCATTCAATTAAGTATGTTTAGTCAACATAATAGCGGTATATTTGGGTCAAACTCGAAACGATGTTCGGAATTTTTCCGGTGGACTTTTCAAGAGTTAAGGGCTATGAAGTTTTATTTTCATATTGAACCCTTATACACATTAAAAAGTACTATTTGTCTATTGAATTGTATAGTAAAATTCATGACCATATGTACGCAATCTGTTACCTTATTGGCCACAGGACAGATGGGTTCTACAGTTCAGCTGAACACGCACTTTTTCTTTCCTGTGGTCAGGAGCAGGAACTCGCTGGTTAGATTCGAGCCCTGGGCCTGAGCCCTTTTCATATCCTGTATATAAAATATTTTCAGAGTGTAAAAAAAGTCCAGAATGATACTTCAATAGCTGATAAGGTTAATGACCCTGGGTACGAAGTGAGCCTTGCAAGTGAGAGTTTACCAGGTAAAGCAGTAAAATTGTCCTTTGCCGTTTTTCTGAAAATACTTGAAAAAAATTTTGATGTCTAAAGGCTTAGGTATTATTGTTTTTGGGATATTGTTTGTTTGAGATCGTATGTGATTGATACCCCAATTTCAATCGGGTTGACGGTTTTAGATAAATGTAAGCGTAATCGAATATCACCGGCTCAAAAATCGGACATCGTGAGTGTAGTGTGTCGACAGAGTCACATCCCTAGTGCGCAAAATGTTCATGTTGATAATCAAGACCAAGCGGGTAGTTCGTAACGTAAAACTCGCGCAGCTAGAAGATGTTGATGTCGACCTCAGCCAGTCTTTCTCCGGGACCACGGGGCAATGTCGCCTTTGAAAAGTCGGAGGTTTGTTTTCAAAGTGTGTACACGATTAAGTCCCGTTTCAGTAAATTTATAATGTCAGTATGACTCACGAAGGTTATATAATTAAAACTTACTCAGGTCATAGTTGATCATCCGGTTCTCGAAGTACCAGAATACATAGGACGGCGGCTCGGTGGAGCGTCGCACTACACACACCAACCTCAGCATCGAGCCCTCGTGGATGATTTTTTCGGATTCCCCCATTATCTCCGCGTAGGCAGCTGTAGAACAAACTTGATCTTAACACTAGAAGTACATGTGTCGTTAAAATTTTAAGCAAGTGTCAATAAAAATAACAGAACATAATACTAACTAACTGATATGTGTCATATAATCTTCGTTCACTCTAAGCCAATGGACGTCTTAACGCGATTCAGTTGACGACCTAAACTGAGTCGCTTCCATACAACTGAGCCTAAACTGAACCTAAAGTGAATCGCGTTGACGTCATGGTAAGAACTTGGATACCAGGATCAGTAGGTAAAGATACGCCGATAATAATAAACCAAAGTGGCTAGACAGCTTAAACTGCTCACCAAATCATTAATCATTTTGCGGGGCGAACTCTCCACTCCAGTTTTCTGCTCGAACATAAATAGTCTAGTCAATCAATGAAAACCTAGGCCACTGCAGGACGATGCCGTATTGATGCTATAAATCAGATTGTAAGAAATTTCATACCAAGCAATATCATTTTGACATGGTTCTAAAGTGGCCCAACATTAAACTGGTTGATTGAACGTTGAAGTATCCGCTGTAAGTAGTATGAGCTGGGAGGATTCCCAGCTCATTAATAATTGAAAACGTACCAACAAGAACTAGCTTAAAGAAGATGCTCGTAGGCGGGTGCGTTGGGACCTGGCATTCGTAGTAGCCACCATCCGCAGACGTCGAGAACCGTATGTGCAGGGCCCAGTCCTGTGACAAAAAAAAATAGACTATAACACATAAGTTAAGCTTTCGTGAGTCATACTGATATTAAATTGCAACGGTCGACACTCACGTATTTTTATCACAATACGCGTGACCTGTTTCGACTGCATCAGGCAGTCATCGTCGGACAGACAGAGTGATGCCCGAGCCGCGAAGGTGACAACACCACTCTGTCTGTCTGTCTGTGAAACAGGTCACGCGTATTGTGATAAAAATACGTGAGTGTTAACCGTTGCAATTAAAGACACTGTAAACTTTCGCGTTTCGTACACATTATTATACAACAACGACTATCAAAAGCGAATTTATTTAGTTTACCTTAATATATCGTTTCGACAGTATCACGTGTCATGGTCGCGGCTTGACTGTTAAATTAGCGTAGTGTCAACGGTAAATTTAATTCACGATAGGCCGATCGTAAGTTTATAATAACTATACACACTATAAACGTGATAATTGCTGGATAAGATAACAGTTTGTCAGCGTTTTATAACAATTACTGATGATTTTCAACAGTTATCTACATCTGACAGCAATCACCGCATAGCATTATCAGATGACATATTTGGATAACCGTCTAGGCCTGCGTAGTGGAACGTATGTAGACGGCAATGCAGTGACGCGTGTTGATACACGCATGTGTTTTAGATACGTCTACTACTAAGTAAAGGTTGTCCCAGAATTTCAACAATATTTGATTGCGCTCCTGGTTCTAACGGTTTCCCGTAATCTTGACAAGATCGTCGGTTCAAGTTATGTCAAGAAGCTTGCCTAAGCTCAGCCATACGGTACAGTAAATCAATTAGTGTTAATCAAGCGGAGCGTAGGAAGCAATACAAAATTAGATCAAGCCTTAATGTGTCATTCGAAATGGTAACGAGAAGGAGTCAAACACGATAGTCGTTTGTGTCTGTTAATTTATTAAAATGATTGCGAGAAATGTTAATTTGAATGAGTATTTACGCGACAACGTCGTGGTAATTTTGAAACTCGGGAATTTGCTCTTGAATATTCGTCAATCAACGACAGGTGCCATAGAATATTTGACGCTGCAGTAGCAACGTCACGTCAATTTCTCTTTCAAGGATGACTCAGACTAGAACGGGACGGGACGATCTGTCAATTTCTATAGAAAGAATCACGGCTCGGAGCTCTCAGAGGTCACGTGAGGTTTTGTATAGAAACTGACAGATTGGCCCGACCCGATCAAGTCCCGGTCCGTTCTAGTATGAGCTATCCTTTATAGTCACTAAGGTAAAATGCTCAAATTTGGTAAATCTAAAATAAGAAAAATTAATAACACTGCATATGTTTCAGTAAGACGGAATATGCAAACTGGAAACCTAAATAAGTACGTGTTTTTTTTACCCGTGTCTAATACAAATTACTTATCAAACACCATTAATAATAGTAAAACATGTGCTCATAATAATTATTACAGCTTCAATATTGACATATTATTTTCATTGTTTGTTTTACCGCTCATCGGGGACATGCATTTATTATGCTCACTACATTCCCAAGTGTACGAAAATTTCGTATTCATGCTATCCTCCACTATTAAAATATGAAATGATCTTTGCACACGTGTTCCGCGTGCAATAACGGAAAGTACTTTTAAACATGCAAACGCTTTCCTACCTTATTAACATTATAATACGGTCACATTTGGTGTGACATCCTGTTCCCAATAATGTTAGCAGTTTTTGCCATAGGTTTTTGTAAGCGTATTACGTAACTGGAGCTCCTGTTATGTATTATGCGATTATGTGAGTATATAAAAATGAAGATGCTGTGAAGTGATTGGGTTGGGGAAGAAAGTATGTAATAAAATCGTGGTCTACGGGTATTTTTATTTTACCGGCTATGAAATCGTGATTGGTTCGTTCCGTTTTTCAGGAACAATGGTTTTGCCCTTCGTACAATTTTAACTCAAATGTTTCTATTCCTAATATAACCTTTATTTCATTTGTCATTATAAATTCACGTGTAATCGAAACAATGAGATACTTTGAAATTATCTGTTTCTTTTGCAAATTATCCGCGTCGAGCGGGATTTGAGCCCACGATCACTTTGAACACCCGTCAGATCAATTGTCAATTGATCTATCGACGCCCGATCGACCCCGGATAATGTTTTCATTATTTCTCTTATTTGGTTAAACGCCTTAGGGGACGCGTAGCGACATTTACCGAAAGTGTTAAACACTTTCATAAAGTCGTAAAAGTGGTCTGTGGGGTATAAGGTGTCAAGTATCTTATTGGCGATGGGTTATTAACTCAATATCACAATTTCGTAATAACATTTACATTTATTATTTACCAGAGCAGTTTCATGAGCTCTGAGTAACCCCTATTGAGCCTCAATTAATCATGAGTTTAAATAAATAAATAAATATTATAAATATTATGAGACAATCTTACACAAATCAACACAAGTCTTACACAAGTTTATGTATGTATTTATTTATTTATATAAACTTTTTTACACAAAATACAAAAAAAAACATACAAATGATGGACTTCACGCCCAATAGCATTTTGTACCAGTCAACCATAGAAGCAAACAGAGACGTGAAAAAAATGGTGCAAAGGGAGAATTAAGGTATAATATCGAAATAATTGCAAAGCAAACTGAAGAACGTTATATATATTAACACAGATAAAATAATATAATATACTACTACATTTTTCTAACATGCACACTCTACTATAATGATGGACACTATGGAATCTCTTCTTTCAGCAGGTGCTTACGCAGCAATCGCTTAAACGCACTTTTTCTTGAGGCTTGTCTTATATATAGAGGACGCGAATTCCAATGACGACTGCCTGGATGGCGTAGGAATTACCTCTGAAACCAGTACGCTGAGCAGGAATCTTAAGCTTGAGAATATGGGAGGTACGCAGCTCACAAACTGGCCGAGGGGTTTCAAACATGAACTACTACATGATACTGTTTAGGTTTCCAGGAGTAGAAGGTTCAAACAGAATAGAAAAAAGAGTGCTTGGAATCCTGAGGCGAATCTCCCTGGCGACGGATGGAAAGCCTGTTAAGTTGACGCCGGTAAAAGGAAACGTGATCGTATTTACGGAGCCCGAAGATGAATCTTATGCCATTGTTGAGCAGACGTTGCACATGACGCATGAGACGCAGAGCCGAAGGATTTTTCATGAAACACACAAGTAGATGTATAGTTGACGTCAAACATATGTTTACACTTTATTAATAGTGAATAAGCAACTAAAGTGTAAAGATATTTTCTGGCGTCGACTGTATTTCCTTATAACCCGACAGAAATTCATTCAGAAACATTTTCTCATATAAGTACCAAAACACGAGACGATACCTAAATAAACTCACTTACTAAAATGTTAATAATGCCACAGGTTAACCTTTAAACAAGATGAATACCGACGAGCAAGATGGCGGAATTTCCGGACTCAATTAGTATAATATCCCGGCCAATATTCCCATTTGCCTTTCAAAATATTGACAAGGGGGATGACAACTTCCTCCAACTTTGGTGGAGAATAGAAACCTAGCCAAAGTTTGTGTAATTACCTGAAATATTGACTTGGCTTTGGGCCTTTTACAATGTTGCTGTTTTGTATAATATCTATAAATAAATTTGTACGTCAATCGACATAGATTGACAAATAACGCAGATGAATTTATTGAATTTGGAATTAAATATTTTTAATGGTGTTTTAGTTAGCTTGAAGTTTGGTATATAATTTTTTTTAATGATTTCAAGACAGATTTGTGACGTTAAGACTAAGGGATGACTCACACTGGAACGGGACGAGACGGGGCGGGACGGAACGATCTGTCAGTTTCTATAGAAAACGTCACGTGACATTCGAGGCCTCCGAGCTATCACGTGATTATTTCTATAGAAATTGACAGATCGTCCCATCCCGGCCTCGTCCCGTCCCGTCCTAGTGGGAGTTATCCTTAAAGGTACCTCGTTATTGATTGCCGATAAGGCGCTACTGTCTTGAATATTCATTTGGATGGAGTGTTTAAATTGCACGTGTATTTACAAATGTTCACATACTTTTGTCGTACTCAACAATCAAAGCAGAGGACCTCATTTTAGTACATACATAATAGTGACAAAATTTTAATATATATCGAATATGAAAAGGGTGAAAGCTTTAACAACGCAGACAAAACTGGAGGCGGAGGCTAGTGCATCTAAGATAAAGTAAAATGATGACTCGGGATAGAACGACCCGAGACAGGCTAGGCCATGACCGGTCTATCAATTTCTATAGAAAGCGTCACGTGATCTGCTCTGGGCCTATACCACGAAAATCGAACGATGGCGGAATTGTATCTCCATCTCTGTCACACTTGCATATTGGAGTCACAAAGAGGTTTTCCCGTCAATGCCAATTTTTGATGTTCGTGGTAGGCATGCTCAAAGCTTGGAGACATGACGCTTTCTATTTGACAAATCCGTCCCGGTTCGGCCTGTCTCGGCCCGTAAACGTAAAGTGAATGATACAAAATAATAACGCAAGGAAAATCTATAAGGATGTAAACAACTGAGGAACATTCTAGTACACGTGTGAACGGTAAAGCTCTAGAGGATTGGTAATGTCCATACAACGTCAAGTATATAAGATATTATATTCTATAACATAAGATTGATCGTTTGTTAGGAACTGGTCTCAAAAAGCGCGAGTAAGCGGAATAAGCGATGAGCTATCGGTGATTTTCTCGCTGAAGGAACGAACAAAAGGTAATCATCATAAATCAGTCTGTAAAAAGGCCTCCCCAAGGATCTCCACAACGATTGGTCATGCGCTGCCCGCATCCAGCGGTTTGCCGCAACATTCATTAAGTCGTCGGTCTACACTGTGGGGGGCCTCCCCAACGCAACAGTCGCCGGAATCTCGGGGCTGTGGTTTTTTGTGTATTCCATAGGGGGGTAAATACCATGCATAGGGGGTCAGGATAGTAAAATCTTACTTTATATTAGTAGATAAATTATAATTAAATTATCTTTCCAAAGTACATAAAATCAACTTATTAAGTAATTCAAATGATTATAGCTCATAGCTGTCTGATCACACTGCCAGCAAATACTTTTATGCCACACCTGGCCATAAAGTGCCTTTTTCCGCACGCTATGCGTACGGAAAAAGCCGATTTCTGCCCAAGTGTATACATAAAATGCTGTACCTAACACGTGAGGTAATAAATAAAGCCCTTGGTCGCATGTTTACGGCCCTCGCTCGGAGCTCAGGTCGCAAACATCTGCGATCTCGGCCTTTCTTTGTTTTACCGCACTAGTTAGGTAATGTACTATTTCTTAAAGAATCAATCGAAAAAAAATCGCTACTCGCTGATCGCCAATCGCTGCTGTTGGGACCAGTGAGTGCCTTATGTATGACGTACCTTAATTTGATTACGATGCGCCATCTCTTGAGAGCAAGTTTAATTATAACGACGTTGCTAACTCAATTTTCATTTAATAGATAGCGGTGCGTAATGAAGTAGAAGTAGCTTGAGTGGCCGAACATTGAAAATTAGATAAATATCTATGGGTCAGAGACTCAGATAGGTCAGATACAAAAGTTGATGATGTCATTGATGTGGCTCTAGAATTTTTGTTTACAACAGGATTGGAAATCAGGAGTCCTTAAGTTTAAAGTTACTAGTATAAACTGGAGTTACCGTAGCTACCGATCATTCAGGTCAATTATTGAGGTCAAAAGCGCCTCACTGATTGGCGTACAGTTTGTAACTAAGTTTATGAATTGTACGGAGTTGCTAGTTCTGAGCGCTACCAGTTTTACTAAAGGTTTTATTCGAATTTATGCAGTATTGCTGCTAGCAACAGCGATTGGTTATAGCAATGTTAGGTGTGTAATGGTTTCAAGTGCAATTTTCACAGCGGCAGTCTGTCAATCGCCAAATATGTAGGTATTTATGGTTTGACTGGATACTGCTAGACCATGCTTATCACAACTTGGCCGTTCGACGTTTTCTATTCAAACTGACAGATCGTCCCGCCCCGCCCCGTCCCCTCCCGCCCCGTTCTAGTGTAAGTCATCCTTTAATGTACGAAATATCATTTGTTATTTACCAATCGCTTTCCGGTGAAGAAAACATCTTGAGGAAACCGGAATAATCCCGATAAGGCCTAGTTTATCCTCTGGTTTGGATCTGATGGCAGGCGCTTTCTTAAACTCAAGCCTACGCCATCTTGGGATTAATTGCTAATTCTCATGTTTACCAGTTTTAAATGTATACTATACGTTGATTATTTTATTTAGATTAAGAAAAAAGTGGAAAAATCATGACTTCGGGCGGGTCTCGAACCCGCGGCTCAGGGTGCGTAGCCAAGATGCCAATCGCTCACGCTCAGTCGCTAACGAAACGCAACTGTCATTGTCACACTAACTGGGAAGAGTGATAGAGAGAGGTAGCTACGATACGTTATCAAGCGTGAGCGATTGGCATCTTGGCTACGCACGCTGAGATACAGCTCATCTCTATTTCAACGGAGCTACCGAGACCACACCCGTGGCCCCGAATTTCTCCACCATATCATGCATATGATGTGATGTATGGTGGAGAAATTCGGCGCATTAAAATAATTAAGGCGCATGCCTTAGGGGGGCGCGTAGCAACATCTACAGTAAGAAAGCACTTCTTAATCGGCAAGTGAAGTCTTAAGTTACATTGAGTATTCACCACTAACAATGTGCTACCCCATACTTAACTATTATGTTTAAGCAAAAACGCCTCGAAACGATACCAAATTACTCTTTTATTATTTTCTTGTTAGTAGACACTATACTATTTGGATTTGTGCTTGCATTTTTATTCGTTGTTGAGTTTGTATTGACGCAAATTTTGACGCGCTGCAACGCTGCCGGCGTTTATACCATAGCAAGCCGGCTACAATTCAAATGTTACCTTATCATTGCCATAGTAACCTTACCCAACATCAATCCAACAGAAAGGTTAGAAGGTTAACCCTGCGGTATTCCCAATTACTCAAGTTCTTTGTTATTTGATCTCGAAATATAGTGTAACAAATGAAGGGTTATTGACGTAAGATAACTAATAAAATCAACTATAGGAGTAACTATTCATATTAGTGGAAGTGGATCAAAGGTAGAATAAGTTACCTACTAATAAATTAATAGAAACGTCGTTAATATAGCGTTATATTAATATTACTGCAGATACCCGCAATCCCTTTTCAAGTCTTGATAATATACGAAGCCGGCAATCCCTTTTCAAGTCTAAAGTTAACGTAGATATAGTAAATTTTAAGTTGGCTGTTATTTTAATCATCAAACAAAACTTTATTTTCACAAGGGAGCCAAGTTAATGTTTACTTCTAGTATTTTTGATAAAAAAAGAAAGCGAACGATTAGAAAAAATAACCACCAGCGAAACGAGTGGCCTAATGAGCGCTGAGAACAATTTATTCAGCCGAGTGAAAAACAATACTATTATTCAAGATATTTATCTAAATTATTATCAGCTCTACTAGATACCGAGAAAAAAGAAACAACTCGAAACTGCGATTCACTTATTATTTTGTCTCACGTGTAGATAAAAGCAAGAATAGATAAAATATAGTGGATTCCGACTGGACTGGCAATTCCGAGTGGATGTAATGAAAAAGTATAAATTTAATAATCTCTGATTTTTCCAGTCCATGCCCTATCAGCATACATTAGCAATACATTCGAGTATCAAACAATACCCTTAAACAACAAATGTCATTACCAGCACAGCGTATCTCAGGCCCATTTATTTTCCGAATCCTTCACTTATCTTTGTTTCCCGCATTACATGGTTGTTATTCCTTGATTTACCAAGCGAGGCAATTCTGCTTTGGTCTCTGGTACACAAGGTTGGGAAAGATATCGAGGCCAGTGTTTTACTGGCTTTTTTCGTTACAAACTCTTGTGGTCGGAATTGTAAGTCAGATCCATTGGCTAACTCTAATAGACTCCACATCATAATTTGAATATGAAGATTTGCATTAACTCAGTGCATTGTAAGCCAAAGTTAGATTAGATTTACATTTTTTACAATAATTTTGTTTTATTCCCGTACGGAGTTAATCCAAAAATAGATTTCAGCTCTTGTTCTTGAGAGTTCTTGATAATGTTAAAGGTAACGCAGGGATATTTTTGATAATGTTAAAAGGTACGTAGATAATGTAAGCAGCTAAAATATGTGGATTCGTTATCTGGGAACTGGGTTCGTAGCGTAGCCAAGGCGACATTCGCTGACGCTCAGTATATAGCATAGCGTAGTTTTTTTTTTGTTTTCTCGCTTTATCACTCTTCTTTATTAGTGCGACAAAAACAGTTGTGTTTCGTTCAGGACTGAGCGTTAGCTATTGGCATTTTGGCTACGCACCCTGGAATGTTTAGTGATCGCTAATAAAAGATTTTACTAGGTACTCATATTTAACAAACGCTATTTGTAAAATTCTTAGAACAATCAAAATAGTAGCGTTTGTGAGCAATTTACTTGAATCTTGTATATTTCATCTAAAAGGTAAATAATTTGTTGTCAGGGCTTACCTTCACATGTCGGCCGTGGGCAGAAAAGAAGCGGTTGTCTGCGCTGTACGTAACCAGCCCCACTGATAACAAGGAATAGTCCTTTTTCCTTATCCACGTTACCTGAAAATGGGACTTCAGTAAATTCTCGACATAAAATAAATTGTAGTAGATACTAAAACTTTTTCAGTAAAATAAACAATGAATGTCTAGATATTTGGTAGGAAATGAGTTCCAGATATCTCCAATTCGTGTTTATGTGTAATACGCTTCTGTAGGTATTTTTTATTTGTCCTTAGATCATACCTAACTCATTGGCATCTGCGCCAAATCTAAATTCAAATTTAAGTGTTAGATGCTAACACAATCGTACACACACACACTCGCATAACAACATACTTTTGCTCAATAAAGTGTAGGAACACTTTATTTAGGAAAACAATCTATTAAGTATGACAAAGTACCTACACACAATGCCGCGTATGGCGCCGCATAATTGAAGTAGGGATAGCTTAAAAAACTAAAACGAAACGAATACTTCGGGAAAATGAGACTCTGTACCTATGGACTTTGTTGGGCCTTTTTATTTTCAATAAGTCTCCTAAAAATAAAGCTAGGCAATAGTAACAATAGCCAAAATATTTCATAATACTATGAATGTTGAAATGTCTTCACTAACTTTCATAATGAAGGCAGACATCTTTTAGTCTTTAGTACTAACTTTCGACAGTAAATAATTTCATAACAGTCAGTGAATTGAAACAGAACGGCGAAGAGCAAATAGGCTGAACAAATACCAAAGTCATTAAAAGGCAAGTTTTGACCTACATTGATAACACGCAATTATTTCTATATTTCGATTACATCGCGATGTCCAAAAATAATTCGTTTCAAATAGTTCGTGACGTTCATTTTGTAGGGACCGATCAGAATAATTAAAAATTTAATTTAACTTTCTGGATATCCTCAATACGAAACTCAAATTATATTCACGGTTATGTTTAAAACGTAATAGTAGAAATTATTCTGTATCCCAAGGGTACTATTAAATAAATGTAGTTTCATAGTTAGGAACGTAGTTGGTTTAATTGCTGTTATTAAAAGCTTCCATTGCTAGAGACATCCATTAAAATTTGTTGTTTCAGTTGTAAAATAACTTGAGTTTCTGTCGTTTCCCGTAAATAAATAACTGTAAATCCTACTTTTTAAAACTGTCGGAATCAAATTCAACAAAATGTTTGTAGTTTTATAGTACACTATCTTGCCTTTTAATTATCCAAATAATTATATACTTCCTAATTAGCCTTTTCACATCATTTATCAACGAGGTTATCGGTATCCAACAACCTTTTTAGTTACCAAAACAAACACTTTTTCAAACACCTATAACTAAACGCGTTAAGTATGTATTGTGTAGTTAATACTAAACTAATGTTGTTTAAATCAACAATCAGTCAATCATTAAAATAAAATATCTACTTTGAAAAGATCAGATCCGATCAGTCTTAAGGTGGTTTAAGGTGAGGGGGCGAAGTGCGCCCGCTGTCTAAGTGAGTCTATGTCTAAGTGTGTCTATAGAATATTGATTTTGTAAATGCAATCAACAAAATTAGTAGCTGAGGAATGATACTTACCAAGTATTATTAAATAGTTTTCGATATAATTAAAGGTAGGCGCACTTCGCCCCCTCGCCTTACTACTTGGACAAATGAATGTCTTCAAATGTCATAAATGTCACGATACAAACCGTTGATACCTGACGGAGTGACTTAAAGTTGCCGATTTCTAAGTCTGAACTTTTGACACATCGAAATACCCGTAGAACGTAAACGCGCAAGACACTTTGGAATTATAAACAAAATCCCATAAAGATATTACAGCTAGTCATGTACATAAACACAATATTTCACTTTTCATAAACATAATGTGATGAATGTTACATTTTATTGAATATTTTACGATAACAATTTAGCACGCCAACAGTTACGGTCTACGTCGTTTTTTTTTTAAATTTAGTGTTGTTATCATGTCTGCTGTTCCAATTCATACAACTGTCTGTTAATCGATAAAAATCGATCTTGTTATCAATAGGCAATACAGTTAAAAATTAAAACAAAACGATTAAAACGAAAATAAAACTGAGTACGATATGGAAAAAAAGTTATTTAAATATGAATAAGACAAATTAACTATGAAGGTTTTTATCTTATATTTTAAGAATTCAACAGTATTGATTTCTGAAAGAAACTAAGATGACTTTGGAAAAAATCGTATGTCAAATGCGCAGTTTGTCGAAGTTTCTCGGTCTTATCAAATACAAATCCGTAGTAGTAAAATCGAATCAAACAATTCATCGCTAAAATCAATAATCGCTGAATTTGACAAACGATTTGTCTTAGCCTCATCACTAAGTACGTCAATACTCAAGTGTCAAAAGTTCAGACTTAGAAATCGGCAACTATAGGTGACCTTGCGCGTAACGATTGCCTACTTAGAACACTTCCATATATATCTACGATTTGTTTTCTCCATGCCGTACCGCTAAGTACGTCCTCTTATTGCATTTGTTCGCTCGCGTTTGTCACTGCGTTAGTCTACCAAACCAATACTGTACAACGAACAACGAATGTTTTCAATGATCCAAATCGTCGGAATCCAGTTGATAGAGGTACGCGATTTATTTAGTTTTAAAATGTGCCATTCGCATATCTAAAAATAAATGTAATCAATCGCAGCGTCGGGCCGTGCTCGTCGACGTTACCATCCTCCATGACGAGAATCTCGTGAAGGCCGAGAAGGACAAGTACAGTAAGTACCTAGACTTGGCTCACGAGATAAGCGCCATGTGGGATGTTCGACGATCATTGTCCCGATAGTTGTTTCAGCGCACGGTCTCATAGCAAAGAGTCTCGACTAACATCTTGAAAGACTCTCGCTAGGTGGCTGGATCCAAGGCTCGGAAAAGGCGGTAATCTTGGACACGGCGCGTATAGTCCGGCGGTTCCTTTCTCTGCGGCCCTAACCACCGGCATCCTGGGCCCTGCCCCATTGCCAGCGACACTAGGTTAGGTTTTTTTAATATGTTTATATGTATCTTGTATTGTTTTCGTATGTGTTTTCGTATTTTCCTTTTATAATCAAGACCTAACTTAAGATGGAAAAGAAATAAAGAGAAAAATAATAAATTACTTACCGTATTTTCTGTTATATCGCTAACTTCACAATGCAAAACAGCCGTAGTTCCTATCTGCGCTATAACAGTTGTACAATTGTCAGTCAAAAATATACCCGTCTTTCCTTTCCCACTTAACTTATTTGCGGCAGACCCCGCCGAATCTCTGTACATTTTCTTAACTTTACTTAAAGATTTCGCTAACGATGTTTCATCTAGCTCTGTATATCTTTCATGGTGCTTATTACCTTTTATAATCTCACTTATTTCATCATCAATTGCATTTTTATCTATATGTACATCGTAGTCTTTGTATGATGATAACCTTTGAGGTTTGGGTAGTTTAGAGTGGGGGGTGGTGAGAGCTTCCGTGGTGGTGAATGGATTGGTTAGATCTTCATTGTCAACTGTTGAAGTAATTGTTGTTTGGGTTGTGGTTGTTGTTCTTCTTCTGTGACCTGTTGGGAAAGCATTTGATAATTAGTTAAATATCTTAACCTTTTTCTTCCAATCCAAGTTATAAGCAAAATAGGTACTAAGTTATTTTATATAAAGCCATCCAAAGGGGGAACGCAGTCAGCATCATGGGAACCTTTCGAGGAATCCTAGATCCAACCCGTGCTTTTACCATTTTCAAATATTACTGTGTTCTCTATTTTTTTCTAATTTCGAATTTAAAAAATGTTACATATTTCGTGTAAAACAGGAAAAAAGAAAGAGTCCCATTAGAATAGAATTACAGAAATTGCTTCATAATAAATAATTCGAAAATCTATTAAAAGAAAATTAAGAATTACCAAATATTTTATTATTTCAAACAAATCCGAAACGGATAAAACTAGACTTTCAGAAATATTTTATCATAACAATATAATTGAATGAAAATCAGCTTAGGTGTCCAAACAATACAATTATATAACGAATCATTAATGTTAGCTCTTTGATGTGGGATATTTGATATTAAGACATAATCCGCGTGATTAATTTCAATAATTACGATGTACATTTCCTGTATTGTATAAATAAGACTATAATCAATAATATTATCGTCATTAAAACAGTACATTGAACAATCAAATGTACAGATCAGAGTAGGTTAAATGTGGGCTTTACTATCAAGCTTCTATTAGTTAGTAATTTATAATCCAGTGTTATAAAATGTGTTTTTATCAATTAAGATCTGTATTCTGATTTTAGTTGGTAGGAACTTAATCATATCTAAAACTAAATTCATAAAATCTTAAATAAAACTAAACCTAATAATGACAAATCTTAAAAGAAAATTAGTTTACGTACCGAGGCCTGTAAGGTAAGAAATGTCCGAGATATCTCGTGTAATGAAAAACATGTGATCTGAGGCATTCTTATTAGGCCAGTCGGCAAGCGGCGAATTTGTTTAGCGTGGTTTACATTTGGCTGCTTGCCGGCCGGGGGGCACACAAATAAATACAAAACCTAAATCGGAGTGGTTTACTTTAAGTATGTCTTTAATTTATCATTAGTCAGTTTTAGAATAAGTAGATTGTTCATTCTTATCACATCATATCAAATGGCTGATGTGTGGGGCAGAAAATATATTATCATACCTAAGTTAAAAAGAAGTCCACAACTCCCTAGGGATTAACTTAAAACCGTAACTGCCTCTACGTCCACGCAGAGTTAAATGGTTCATAGGCTACTTAACTGTGAACGACTGACAGAGTGATTGACATATTTCTTATGTCAATAATAAAATTTCAGGTTTTGGTGAAATGTAGGTATTAGTTATATCATTTATTTATTTAAAACACATGCCTGACTTACAGTGCGATAAAATAAGTAAGAATTTTAAAAGTGGCATTATCGTAGTGTCGTCCCTTTCAATTCAATATAAAAAACCGGGACGACACTTTCTACTTTTTTCTGTGGCACTGGACATACAGCTAAGAAAACATTATGACAACAAAAAAATTAAAGAATAATAACAGTTAGGTACGTCTATGAAAGATTTCCAAATATTGAGATAATTTGTTGACTAAGACACTTATAATTAAAAAAAAAAACAACATTCTGGAACGGTCATTGTTTTGTTTTAACTTGCGGCACCCTTATCCACAAAATTTACTTATAAATTGAAATAGATGTCATATACTATATAAAAAGTGACCAAGGCTCCCAATGCCCAGAGCTGGGATCGAACCAGCGACCTCCTGCTTTCACGGCAAACCCTTACTTGTCAACAAAGTCTGCAACAGTTTATTTATCTTCATTGAGATTATTAATAAATATTTACATTATTAGATTTCGAACTACGCTACGAGATGGATAAGCGCATCAACCCAAGGATATAAGTTTAAACCAGTCAAAAAGAGCATTTTATTTTCTACTAAATATATCGATTTCTGAACGCATCTTTAAAGCACTTACAATAAGGTTATTAGATAATTTTTATTCATAAACATCTGCCATCCCTAAAACGCCATCACGACAAAGTACTGCAATGCGTAATACGAGATACGGAGGTAATCAAACGTTTAGCTCGGCACCAACATTACTCGTAAAGCGCTCGTTTGATGTTTATTCTTAATTTTAATGCTGTTTTTGATGACTGAATATGGCGCTTATCCTACTGATTGCAGGGCTATAAAATAAGGCAATGAAATCACTTGGCTAATAAACTCGAAATATTCTTCATTTTTTCTTGTTACAAAAAGAAACATAAAATATAAATAATCTGATAATAATACAGCCTTTAGCCTGAAAACGCCACATTTACAGATCTTTTGGCATTTTTTTTTTTCGTAATGGTCGTAAAAAACTTTAAAGCGTCTTTATAATTTATTTATAGCGAGCGAGCATGTTTCAACTTTTTTACTTTAAAAATTAGTTTAAAAAATACCAGCTAAGTTCTTTCCGTGTAACCTATGAGTAGTCTACAAAATTATGACGTTTACTTAACACAACGTCTGTGCTATCAAAATCTAGAAAACTTAGCTTAGTTGGACTCTAGTTACCTATTACTATTTCTAAAAGTTTACACATCTTACCTTTTTTGTGATGTCTCGTGTAATTCCCAAAAACACTACCCAGCCTCTGCTGATTCCTACTAATGCATAGCTCCAAAGATTTCAATTCATCGGCATTATGCGCCAATATGGAAGACCGCTTCGACTCCATAGCACCCGTGTTCACCAGTAACTCAGCTTCGAGCAGCAGAACAATAGTGGCGTAGAGTAGTTTCAGTTCTTTGCAGCAAAACATTGTTTTGGCACGATTGTTTTTTAATGTCACAGTTTTTTCCCACTCAAATTTATGGTCATGGTGGCTGTTATCTGTTGGTGCGGTCACGTGCAAACATCCTGGAAAGAAAGAAAAAGCATTTAGATAGATATACAATACAAATAAAATCAAATACAATGGAAACTGCCGCAGTATAAAATTTATAATCTAATTTCAAACTTTGTCTTGAGTTTAAAATTGAATTTTAATCGTCAATCGTCATGTTGACATCTAGCTTGCTTCATCATGGAAAGCCTTTTAAAGATGTCTTATTTATAAAGCGCGTGAAATAATGTTTTTACACTGCCAAAAACCGCAGCTATACATGAATCGTTTAAATATCATTTTAGTGCCTAGCTGTACTGAAGCTGTTTTTTTGACTTAGATACTTATAGTTTTTTAACAACTATAAGGAAAATACAAGATAGACGAGCTAAAGTTATTTCGCAGGTCAGATTTTCAATGGTCCATTGGGTAGGTACGGAAGTACTGAATCTCCTGTTTTCTTTCATTTATACCGACGGAAATAAGTCCACTTTTACCGTCACTGAACTCAATCGACCTATAAAAAAGCATCCTGACAACCTCTAAGAAATACGTCTATAAAACGTCTTATATAAAATCGGCATGGAACTTGAATATAAAAATTAACGATGACGACTTAAAATCACAACCATGCTCTATACGCTAATTAACAACTCATATTTCACAAAATAATTGAAATTAAGCTTTGAATGTAACTATCCAAAAACTATCGTTCATCAGGATCTTCTAATACGTCTTTCACTTTCGCCTACTTTGTCTAAGAACCATCTTTTGACATAATACCTATGTCAACGCACATAGTACGTAAACGCGCATGACCCATTGAAATTATAAATAAAATCTTGTTATAATATTAGGAATTTTCAACAAAACATCACCTTCATTACATTTTTTTTAGATCGTAGCTATTTGCATATTAACTATAATAATTCTTTACACAAACAGTTACTCATTACGTCTTTTTTTTAAACAGGGTTGTGACTGAGCCTGCCGTTTCGATTCATATGACATTTCCGTAAGTTGATAAAAATCGATTATAAAAATAAATATACATTTAAAAGTAAAACAAAATGAAAATAAAAAGTTAATAATAACAAAAACCAAGAAACCATAAAAATTCTTGTACTTACATGCAAAAATTGTCTGTTAAATCGATTCGACCAAATCGTCAGTAATCGCTAGATTTGACAAACAATACTTTTTAGCCTCATAGGTACAAACTTAATTAGACTAATGTCAAAAGGTGGTCGGTTCTTAGAACTCACAAAGTATAGTTTATTTTTTATACTCTTACACAATCGGGTTGCCCAGACTACATTTTTATCCTATTTCTAGCAGAGATATCAAAATATAGGTATACGACTTCGATTTTGGAACGCATTTGCGAGTTTCCTAACACAATGCATAAGACATCCATTTCAGAATGTTTGCTATGCAATTAACAGTAAAAAATAGTGCGAAATTGCCAGCGCGAAAACATCAAGTGATGCATGAATGTTTAATAAAAGTACAAACAGTCTAGAAAGTAGGACATATGCCACAAGTTTCGTTCTAGCTGCGTCTTCTCATTTCGCGCGAGCTCATGCGTTTTGAGTTCTACTATAAACCAGGGTATTGTGGCCTCAAAATATGTAATAACTATGCTCAATCAGAGACCACAATATTTATTCTACTTTGGAATATTCATCCTATGCATAGTTAGCAGTTGGAATAACAGCTCTGAATGGGGACGGCTTGGATTCAAGACCGACAGTTTGTACAGAACTTCATCTTTTTATAGTCTTTTTATGTGCTCTTCGACGGTATAGTATTTAAGTTGTAGAACATGCATTTAAGGATGACTCACACTAGAACGGGACGGGACGGGACGATCATCCTTTATTCTACAAAATATTTTATTTGCAGTATTGCATTGTTATTCTAAGAATTAATTGGATGTATATTAATTTACTAAGAATTAGTTCATCTCTTTGAAATAAATATGAATCAATGGAAAAAAATGAGGCTCTTATTTATTTCGAAATTCATTTAAATGTTGTTGATAAACTGTTGAGGAATTCGTTAGATATTGAAGGTCTGAATTCGTATTAATTTTTACATATTCGTAAACGGAGTCATATCAGCTGGTTGAGCTTTAATGGTTTATTTTAGCTGCAACATTTTGTTTAACGTATGTCAATTTGAAATAAAACAGTTTCAAACATATTCTATTTTAAAACCTGGTTAAAATTGAACTCATATGAATACCACCCGAGAGATAGAATTACCTCGGTTTCCTCGCGATTTTTCCTTCAACGAAAAGCGATTGATAAATATCCAATGATATCTCGAACGTTCTGAAAAGCTCATTGGTACGAGCCGGTGTTTGAACCCGCGACCTCCGAATTGAATGTCGCAAGCTTACCGCTGGGCCACTTATGCTCAAGAAATAAATAAACAAAGAAACCTTTCCAAACTCAATAAACACCACCAGTTTTGCTTTGTCAGATTATTGGTCAAAGAATGTCAAAGAAACGAAACAAAAGAGACTCAATTCTCAAGCGATACTTCATGCTCCCTTTGCTTTACACGCATTGTTGAAGAATCATAATACGGGCATTGCAGGTGTCTCCTCTCTTAGTGTTTTCTCAATAGCATATCAACCCCTTTGATGTGCTTGCTTTGAGTCTTTGTGATTCACTACACAACTGTCGAACAAATAAAATAATTCAAACACTGAAGATGCTATATGGAACAGCCTGTAGGATAACTTACACTAGAACAAGACGGGACGCCGCGGGTCGGGACGATCTGTCAATTTCCATAGAAAGAGTCACGTCCCGATCCGTTCACTACATTTATACCAGTTACGTTTAGAGTATCTAACTTTGTTTGCCACTACAAGTTTAACTTACAATTATTAAAATACAGCTTTATGAAATAATAGGTCGTCACGATAATACGTACTATAATTTTGCGGCAAATTAAACAAATTATACGAGTTGATATATGGTTCACTAGTAAATCATTTACGCCTCAAGTCTATTTAGAACCGAATCGATACGTGTCTTTGGCGATACACTATTCATTTGCCATCGAAGGACGGTCTAATGATTAGGCTATAAACTGATCGGTAGCTAGAAGGTCAGGTGACGTTATATAAGGCAAGATACTGTTGCTTACGAAACATACATTAACATGGACACAGAACTATATCGAAATAAATAAAAGAAAAACCGGCAAAGTGCGAGTCGCAATTGCGCACAAAGGGTATTTAAAAATACTGGGGCACGGAACTCTCAGTGTGCGGCAATTATACGATTTTGGGATTTTTACCTGTACTTGTGCTACAAGCTCTTGGTTTTTGCCAAATTTCGTGATTCTAGGTCAACGGGTAGTACCCTATACATTTTGATTCCTATTCCAAATGTATAGGAGATGCAACAAAAATGGCCGTATCTTTTGATTGCATTAATGCAGAGGTTTGGTTCTTTCACAGCTTCAAGGGACTGCAGACATGTGGTTGTAGTAATAATTTCAACTTGATACCTTTACGCGTTCCCGAGATAAGGGGTCTTGACCGACAGACGGACGGACGGATAGACAACAAAGTGATCCTATAAGGGTTCCGATTTTTTCCTTTTGAGGTACGGAACCGTAAGAACGTCAAATTGTAAGAAAACCTAGCATGTAAATTTTGCATATATTATTCCAGGATTAGTACATAAAATTAAAGGAATCATATGAAGTTTTCTATTTTTGTAAATACAACTTGACCCGTAACTGTTTTAATATAGAAATACCATCGTAAATTATAAATTATAATAATATGTATAGCTGATGTCACTTCAATAATCTCTCACTAAACTTTTGTAAGTTTAAACTCGCTAAAGGAAAGTAATTCAAAATCTTTAAGTATTAATCCAGCCGGAGTAGCAATTGATTGGCCTATACCTCTGCCGAAGCATATGACAAACAATCATGTTTGTCATATGCTTTGTATGTAGCGACGTTTATCTGACATAGCTATTTATGCGTTATGAACGAATAACTACACATTTTAATGTATAGTAATTGAATATTTAGTCAAAGTTTAAAATAAAATAAACACTCTTTATGACACATAACATAGACAAAAATAAAAACCGGCACAAAAGATGCTTCCCCCAAAGCCAGAGTCCGTATATGCTAAGTTTCATAGATTTTGAGAGCACAGACTATAAAAGTGTTAAGTAAAAGCCATACTTTCATAGAAGTTCGACATTTAAAATAACACCTTATAACTTTGACAGTCCATTTGCTTCAAAAGAGATAACGTGGTTTGACAGTTTGAGAAAAATCTAAAAGCATCTCTTAGAAAAAACATCTTTCTTTCCTCCAAAACTCAAGGTCAGAATTTAATTTTCCGCATCCGTAATTTCCGGCCGGAGAAAAACTTAAATCAGTAAACCAAGGTTGGGAAACCGTCGAAGCAGAAATATTCGCATGCCAATGATTTATTCATACGGGGCTGAAATGACGGCGTTTCGTGCCATTTTGCGAATGGTACACGCGCAAATAGATATTTTTTATGTACAAGGTTGTAAAGTATTCGTGTACTGTTTTAGTTACCGGTTTGGATTGTTGAGAATTGTTTATGTAGTTTTAGTGCTTTGGGAAATTAAATTATGCAGGCTTTTAACATGGTAAGGTGCAACTTATAAGGAATTGTATCTTAAAACAAACATAAATTAAATGTACTTGCATTATAAGAAAAAGATTATACGAGAAGAAGTTTTTTGACATTAATTTACATAGAATAAGGATGACTCACACTAGGACGGGAGGGGCTATACGTGTCACTTTCTATAGAAAGAATCACGTGATAGCTCGGGGCCCTCGATGTCACGTGATGTTTTCTATAGAAACTGACAAATCGTCCCATCACGCCCCGTCCCGTTGTATAATCATACATATTCAATCGCATTTGTACGTTGGTTGGTTGGTACAAATGGTTAAAATTAAAAGTGGCAATAAGACTTTTGTTTGGAGCTACGATCATTAACTGTATGCTATTAAAGTAGAAATGAAACTTAGGCCAATGTGGCTAATTCTGTAATTGTCATAAGGACTCAATTCCATTTAATGCTCGCCTGCGTTTGAATACGCATAGTACGCAGAATTGCTGACTCATTCAATAAGCAGGCTATTCTGAGTTCATCAAAGCGAGAATTTTGAGGAAACAGTTCCTATGACAAAATTAGCCACATTGACTTTAACAGGTAAATGCTTTTATCTCTGGATATGAAATTCGCCCATTTCGTTCGCAAATAGAACTAGCCTATGTTTAGCCGCCTTTGAGCGGATAGTGAAGTTTCTTTTTGAATGTAGATACTGGGAGTTAAATAATAAAATTATTTATTTAGACAAAAAGGAACGCTGGCTTAACGATGGCCCGCACGTTAACGGAAGCAAGCGCCCTTCGGATGACATCATTCAGGGACGCGTGGCGGGAGATGACCTGCACTCCTCTGACAGGATAAGCCGTGGTGACCCAGCTCGATAACCAACGCGCCACAGCGGCATCGGTGGGGTTCATTTGTTTTAGTACCCAGTCGCAGACAGGAATACTCATGCGCAATGCGCTTGGAGGTGCTGCAAAGTGCCATTGAGGATCAGCTACAACAAATGGATTCTGGACAAAGGATCACCGACTGTTGTTCCTTTCGAGACCTGTCAAGAACCTAGCTCAAGCCATTACTTTCCGTCACTCAGCAATATTTTTCATGTACGTACCCTCTATTTCACCAATAATATCTATCTTAATACTTCCTGCAAGTACTACCACTTTACCTTTGGGTCATGAGAACGTAAAATCGTACATGTCACGGGCATAAATTAAATGAGCCTGAAAGGGTTCGTGTAAATACACACTGCGGTGACTCCCGGCGTTTTCTTTGAGCTTGACCGGACAGTGGCGAATTATACGTAAAATTCTATCTGCATGTAATGACTAAAATTAAATGCTCAGACATAACTTTTATTTATAAAAAAGTGTCATGGCATGAACGGAGACAGAAAATTGCCGTAAAAACAAAAGAATGGCCCAGGTGCAGATCGATTCATGGAAGCTGGCGCTGAATGTCTAATTAATGTCCGTTTCATATGTTTTCCGCACGAGCTTTCGTGAATCGGTCTGTAACCATTTAAATCCATTTCTATTAAGATCTCTCTAACTAGGATATTGCTATTCCTGCTCGCTTTGAATACAGCGACATACAATATTCGTACCTCTGCCATTACATTACACTACATTTTAGGTAGCATACGATGCAATTCGATAGACTTAGTCTCTAGACCGGTGCACTGGTGCAACCTAATAGGATTGTCGAAGAGGCTCCGACATGTTAAGAGATAGGTATCGTTGAATTGAAGCAGTAAAACATTTTATTTTTTATAAAACAGGTTGAAAGTTAACTTTGAAAGCCAGACTTCAGCCCTCTAGCTGAATACCTCTGTATTCAGTGGGCAATTTTGGTTGTTAGGTAAAACTAGTCCATAGTTGAAGGCTAGAAAATTATGACTCGAATTATGGATATTTTATGGTCTATAAGTTTGCCAAAGCAAACTTATGTTCCCTGAGCCGTGGCGTGGCATAATCCGGGAAAACGTCAGGAAGAAGGAGTTTGTTCGAATTGTAAAACTGCTAATTTATGTCCGACTACCTAACAAGAAGATGCATTTTCGACCGTATATATGTTTATATCAAAGTGTACGCACTGCTGCGCATTTTTGTACACACATGTGTCGTATTCTTTGGGACGGCCACCTATAGATTACCGAGTTTCATTAATATATAAGGTGTTGTTACATAAAACCGCTAGCAACGCCTAACCGCCTTGCTGTTATAATTACAGTTGAGCTCATTAATGTGTTTGCATATTTTAGTAGGTACGAGTACCTTGTAATAAGGGTACAAGTGTTTTCATAATAATACACTGAACTGCACGTCTACGTTCTATTTAGCAGCAGGAATATCGAAGTATTGCAGTCGTACTAAAATGTCAATATCGTACTTTGTTCCTTAACGAAAAACAATCTAAATTTCAATTTCATATTTGACCCGATTCCTATTTTAGAAATGAAAAATGTCCCCGTTCCATTTAAGTTTGGGTTATTACTCGAACAAACAAAAGTTGTGGGATGCATAAACAATTTATTCAAATAACAAAGTTAATCAAGCAAAGACTTTTTTCCAGGAGTGGAATGTTGTTTGAAAACGAATTTAATCTGTTAGTCCTATTGTTACAGCGAGTCGAAAGCCAGACTTTGCTTCTTTTTGTCGCATTTGCTCTTTCGTACGCAAGACAGCAAAATTGGGTTCGTGGTTCGCGAAAGGCACACAGGGCCACTAAGCTCCTAAAAGGTTTCCTGTGATTGGGTCTTCTATGAGAATTGTTGCTTATGTAAACACTATCAGCACACAAAAAGTACACTCTTTGTTGAACCTATTCTGATAGACCTGTCCTTTTTTATTCCATATTTATTCAAACAATTGGATTTTCGGATGGCACAATGCAAATCGTCAATGCAATCGTTTCTCTTGGTGGTGGGAACATATTCATTTTCCGCTATTATGGCTATGGCATCAGACTAAAAGATATTTCCTTTTGGTCGTGGTATTGACATAGATGTAATGGACTCTCGAATAGCATTACATCGTCAAATAAATCCAAGGGTTTGTGTGAATTTCCCCCAAAATAAGTATTACTCTGGAATATACATGGAATAACATACACCATGCAACTAATTTTAAAACAATTTTAGGTAACATGGTCATTTACATTAGAATTACTATTTAAAACGAGGTATTTACCATGTATATTTGTTTTTGTGAGCTCCCGATATTTCGGCACTGTTACAAGCGCCATGACATGACACGGCAGCGGTGCAGCGTGCGTAGCCAAGATGCCTCACGCTTACTAACGTATCGTAACTACCTCTCTCTATCACTCTTCCTTATTAGTGTGACAATGACAGTTGCGTTTCGTTAGCGACTGAGCGTGAGCGATTGGCATCTTGGCTACGCACCCAGTTACATCGTGATCATGTACGTAATGTGTACGTGTGTGTAAACTGTAAGCAATGTACGTAATTTTGCTCAGGTTAAAACCGTTTCCTTGGTGGTAATAAAAAATAAAAAATACATGTTTTTGGTATTACGTTGTGCTGACTTTGTTCTAAATACATGTAGACTTAAGAACTTATATATTGATTGGACCAAGCTGATAAAACTACAGGTCAAAAGTCCAAAGCCCCTTCTAAAATTAGAGAAGGCATGCCCGGCATTATTTATACTAAAACGGATTCAACTGGAGTTTCGCTCTTCAGAGCTCGGTGGAATGCTTTCACTTTGTGGGTCAAACCGTCGTTTAGGGTTGGTTTGATTTCCGCAAGTGTTTTGTTTGCTTCTTTTGTCCCTTGGTGTTCGAGAGCTTGGCCTTTTGAGGCACTGTAATTACTTCCGGCTGCCGGTTCAATAGCTAGGGAAATGTAGGTCTCTTATTTAAGTCTCACTTAAACATCTGAACATAATTTCTACGTTTAAAACAGGTCATTGTGTTAAGTACTTAGATCTGGAAGCAAATTATACTGTGCGTAATACATAGCATTTGACACAAAAAATGCATTTTTTTTTGGTTCAGAATGCCACTACTGCTTTGACTTAGGTAAGTGAGATAGTGAGTATCGAAGAGTAAGAGATAGTTGAGTCATCATCGTAACCTTGTGAAATCGAGTGCTGTAAAGAGCTCGATTTCAACGTGGAATCATGCTGTTAATAAACGCGATTAATCCGTTCTAAAGTGTTTAATTTCAATGAATAACAATCGCGGTAACAGAAGACAATAGTAAGAGAGTAGTCATTGGATGAAACAAACTTAAAAGCGAACTAAAGGTCGAATACTGGATTGTGAGATTGGAAGCATTACATAAGTTGACGGTCGAGCGAGGCTCACAATTTCCGTGCTAGACTGAGTTGAGCTCCACCAACTTGTCCCTTTCCATTTTCTTCTCAATACATCTCATTTCTTCTCAATACGGACTGTAGGCTCTACGACTTAAAGCACAATTGATCTCAAGGTTCTGCATGAGACCTGCATTTGGACACTTGTCACTCCAACATAGACAAGACGTTTACATAATGTCTCAATGCTGCGTCTGTGATATTTAGTATTCATGCGAAAGAAGACAAATTGTTTTTTATACCCAATTGACCACGACACATTGTAAAGATAACGACTGAGAAGAAGATACGTCTTTGTAAGTAAGACTTGAGATAGCAATTTTAAATATCTTCGCGAATACGCCAGCGTAAGATTAAATCCATTCAGTCGAAACATCTAGCTATTTCCTTTTCTGATTGCCCGTGCTTCGTACATTGACGTTTCAAATATTCCGGACCGAGGAACGCAATTCGATCAGCTGTAAAAAGATCTAGAACGAATCAGTTGATGCCGTTTGATAACCTCCGAATAGGTAGCTCGGAAATCGCTGACAAAAAAGAGCTCTCAAAGAATCGCCAATTCAATTTCTATAGTCGCTGATGCAAAAATTTCTTTTTCTCCGTTCGTACAGAATTCGCGATTGATTGTAATATTTTAAGACGAGTACGAACGCTCGTTTGGATTTTCATATTATATATTGCGTAATGATTCTTGCCATTTCGATTCTATAGGGATTGGGTCTCCAATTGGATATGAATCGTTTGTATTTCCTTTGTAAAGAAAACGGAGAATACTACCGTCAATACACAATATTATTTATAAATTTATTGCTCAAATCTACAATGGAGTAAATTCACTTCCTGTATTAGGTTTGCGTAGACGCGTGGTAGCGTCATTTCGTTTAACGTATTAAGGAAAGAAAAGTGAAATTGTTGTGACTTATTCGAAAGCAGTACACGAAATTAATTAAAAAGGAGCTTTTAAATCAGTAATAACTAACTGTTTGACTTAGTTTTATTCCTATAACAATAACAATATTGTGGAATATTTTAATAATAAACCCATAATAATCACATGCAATGTGAGCAAGAAAAGCTAACTCTTAACTATTTGGATTTGTTAACATATCTGAACCAGTACCTAAACCGTCTTAACTAGGTCACATTTCATTTACCCTCTTCCAGAAATACACAGTTGTACTAAAACCTTCATATTAGTCGGTACACTGAAACATGTTTAGGTATGTATTTATGATTAGATAAAGGACTCGTATTTCCGTAATTGTATTATAAGCTGATGTATAAGTTATATTACAATAATATAGCTTGTACTTACATCAGAATAACACATAGGCTACAATTTATTAAGGTATTGCGCAGACGAAATGGCGGGCACCAGTTGTCTATAAAGTTCACTTTGTTTTAATACATCTCTATTTGTTATTTAGATATTTGTGACCCGAAACTTTTGTTTTCGAGTGTAGAACAGTTTTGAATTGCGGCATACATTTTCACACAGTCATTATGTTGTAACCAGACTTAACACAGGAATCGCATTAAATTGCATTTCATGCCGCATTATATCACATTTTGCACTCCTTTGCAGCGAAACCACCGAAACACATAGTCATATATCACAATGCATTTGTGGGTTAACCTCTCCCGCAGTATTAGCGTGGAGCACGTACAAAACCTCACCGCACGTGATTGGGCTTATTACCAAAACGTACTATTACCGATTTGGGAAAACTGGACTTACCCGGTACGATCTAGTGTTGTGAAGAGTCTACATCTCTCTTTAAAGTACGAGTGAATAGGCTAGACGACTAAAAAAAATAATTTAGTCCGTCTTTTACATTATTAAAAAATTTGACACATTTTTTTTCTTTTGTTCGTCAAATAAAAAATGACCAAAATACAGTGCGTTCAAGTTTCGCGTAACGTCACTAATAGGTACAATTCTTACCTAGTAGTGACGTCACCAGCCCCCAACCCGGAACTTTGATTCTCTTTTATTTAAATTGAAAAAGGAAAAAAATACGTGTGTAATCATTTTCGATAATCTAACTGACGGACTAATTAGAATGATGAATGTTTAATCTAGTCGTCATCCCTATTGCTGGCATATACGTTCATGAATATCCGCCAGATCTACCATTATGGGAAAATTTTTTGGCGGATTCCCGACGGACATACCCACTATAGATATCCAACGGGCTACCCAAACGTATATGGCTGGCAAATAGACTGACTTAACCGGTGAGCTCCATCTTAAACTCTGTCTTCACTTTCCATCAGGGGCCTTACCATGACATCTTAACGCGATTCAGTTTAGGTTCTTAAATATACTCAGTTGTATGGCAGCGACTCAGTTTAGTCAGTTTAGGTCGTCAACGGAATCGCGTTAAGACGTCATGGTAAGGCCCCAGGCGTGACTAGAGTCAATCGCCAGTTACATTATTAAACATGTAAAAAAAACATAAAAGGCTAAGATTATAAATTGAAAGAGATGTCATATACTACAGAAAAAGCGACCAAGGCCCCCGGTGAGCAGGGCTGGAATAGAAACAGCGACCTCCTGCTTTCGCGGCAGACACAATTACAGTTGCAGCAGATACAATTGTATAGGTACGATAGATTTGTTACTGCCGCATGTCGCTTTATTCACGCAATATGTAGACAACTTGTTATTTTCTCACGAAGTCGTGTGATGTCGCAGTATTAGCTGTCATTACCTATAATCATAGAGGTATTATTTCGTGCTAACACTTAATGATTAATAAAAGCAAAAGAGAAGCCATTTTTTTATATTCATAAAAAAACGAGTACGAGACAGACACCAATTGAAAAACGTAACAATTTTTGGCACCAACGCATCAACTCCGATATACGACAATATAAGGAAATCGGTCTTGAAAATATGAAAAGTTATGTTTAAGAGATGTGGTGGGTGGATACGTCTTAGATTATAATGTTACAAAAGAAAATAATTCACGTTATCATATATTCATTTCAATTTTAAAGAAAAACTTTGTCCCCACAATTTTATGAATGTGTTTAAATAGACTCTAAGTCTAATACTTACGTCAAAATTAAAACATCACATGTTTTCTATGTGCAGTTTCTCGTAAAACCGAATCAAATATTTATACTCAATAAGACTCGAGTACCTACTCACCATCACTAGTTGAATGTTGGTCTAAAAGCCTCTGGCGATTCCGCCAATATTTGACAGGCTTACGGAAAAACGAAAAAGATGTTGAGAATAGAAATTGCTGCTTTAAACCCGCTTGAGGGGAAAATGTTAGAATGAGCTCAGCGAAAAGCAGATAACGAAATTTTGGCACTTTTTTTAGGGCAAGCGTTTTTAATGTGTCGCCAAAAAATGCGCAACGTTTTGTGGACTAAAATAGGACGAAGGAACTTTCTTTTAAATGAGCGACCCAGTCCCCGTAATGGCGTTGTAGGACGATATCTCATACTTAACTCAAAATTAACATAAAATGTATAGTATTAATTGAAATGAAACACTTTGAAACGGATTAAAACCTCCACTTGTATCAACCAGAGTGCTAACTCTGGTCTGCTTAGACTAACCCGGAGTTAAGCATATCTTTGGAGTTTAGCAGTTAAATCCGGGTAAGTTAGCCCTAATACTACAATGTAAGTGTGACACCAATATATATGAAATAACTTTTATATTTGGCTAATCGCGTGTTTATAATTTCACGATCTAAATTATTCAAATCAACATCAATTTTTAATAATATCGAGCGTTTTATTGAATGATGTAAAGATAAAAGGTTTCAAAATGGAGTGGCAATTACTTAGAATGAAATGACGGTAAATACCTGAACATTCGTTTACTGAAATTCCGTCACTTTTCTGATAAAAGTTGTACTTTGTATCGGGAAATGGAAAAGCGGTGTTGAACATATTGGACTGTGTTAATGTTTATTTCATTACAACCCAATTTCATGTTTTCTTCCAGAACTATTCAGCATGAAATGGACATTTTCAGGCGTAGCTAATGGCAAATATGAATGTTTATACGATCAAGACTGGTCAGTGTCCTAGTTTTTTATTTGTTTGGAACTGAAGTCTAGTTTATTAACCGCCTGGATTAGTTGTCATCAGCATCAGGCCTCATAGTTTTTTAAATGGTCAATATTTTTACTTATTATTCTGTTATTGTGTCATATTTTTTGTTGTCATTTTCATTCGTTGCTTGAGATCAGTGGAAGAAGCTGTTTTTATTTATTTGTTTTTTAATGTAAATAATTTCCAAATACAACATCAAGATAATTCTCTTCTTTTCATTTCATCAGCCCAACTTCCTCGTTTTCAAGCTTCTTGAAATAGTTCCGTTTATTGAAATCCTACACCGGAGGTATGATTTTTCACATCATGCAAATATATTCAAAAATGGCGTCCAACAAGGAACCGGGCTAAAGGCGGAAATATTTTTGCGTTTTATGAAAATCTTCATGTCCCTTATAGATGGGAGAGCGAGATAGGTCAGGACAGGACCTTAGGGAGGATTTGATTAACTCGTCTCACAATGTAACATGATAATTTTTGTATGGTAATACTCAATAATAATTTGGGTTTCTGAGAATCAAGATGAAGTTCGTTATTGTTACAGTAAGGTAAGTGTGTTAATGTTCGGTGTTTTTACATTCGAACATTGTCTTTACCGCCTATCCAAGTCGCAGCCTTTCCTTTAGCGTTATACTTATTTATGTGTGCAATAAATGGTACCCACATATAAAAGTCTTCTTTTAGTTGTCTATCAGTTTGCAAAACTATTGTCTTAGATTTAAATCTATGATTACTACAAATGTATGTGATATATATTAGGTATTAATGCGTATGTTGCCTCTTCACTCTAAAACCGCTGTACGGATTAGGATGTCATTTGGGATAGTTTGACTTCCATGAAATGTTATAGGATAGTTTTGTTGTAATTTCACTCAGACGAAATCGCGGGCACAAGCTAGTATGATATTTATCTTTTTATAAATAGCTTTTTTTGTTGAAAACCTACACCAGACGTATAAATTCTCATATTATACAAAAATATTCCAAAAATGGCTCCCAACCAGGGACCGGGCTACTCTGGGATATTTTTTGCATATTGTAAAAGCTTTATGTACACTTCTAGATGGGTGAGCGAGATAGGTCAAGACCGTAAGGAGGCTTTGATTAACTCGTCTGACAATGTAACATGAGAACTTTTGTGTGAGAATATTCAATAATATTCGGATTGTACAGGTATGTGTGTTGTTGTTTGGTGTGAATTTTGTTGTTTCATCACGTACTGAATTGATAGAAGTTCGAAGTTTTTACACGTGCTCACCCTTTTATCAATCTTTTAATGTGTATCTCATACCTAGTTGAGAGTTAGCGTTTTCCCGGCTTAATATGCCACGGCTCAGGGATCTTGGGGTCCGCTTTGGCAACTAATCCCAAGATTTGGCGTAGCAGTTTATATGTTATATAGGTTAGCAGTAGCAGCGTGGCAGTTTAGTTTTTAATAATGTATAATTTTAATCTTAATTTTAAATAATTTAATTTTATTGGTGTTATGTTTGAATTTTGTATTATTATTTTCTTATCAATATGAGCTGTAATTGCTTGAAATTAATTATTTCAATTTGAATTTAATTCATTAGTGTACATTGTATATATTCCTGTGTGCATAACAATTAAATAATTACTCATGTTGCTGCTGAAAAAACTTTAGCTATTGTAGTTTGGATTTAATACTTAGCTAAAATATTGTCAACAAACTCTTTTTTAAATCCTTTTAAATCAGCCATCCGTCGTCGATCCCAAAACATTAAGTAGATAAATACTCCATTTAAGCAGATCAGATCGCCTCTCCCTCGAAGTTATTTATTTCTGTTATAAAGATCAAAGTAAGTTTGTTTCCCGACTCTTGTTTAACTATTTATTGTACCTTGATGTGATAGAAAGTTTCACAAAGAAGACCTTTGAGTACACCAGGGAAAATACCCGAGATATAATATAATTTTCGGAGGCAATAAGAAAGACGCTTTATCAGATGCCCAAATAAATAATACAATATTGAAAGAAACAGTCAAAAACAAGAAACAATTTCTTGTAAAAGAAATATAGTAGACACCGAGTCAGGTGAAGATATAAGTAGATATTACTTTTGTAATAATGTTATTTAAGTCATTAAAACACTAGACCAGGTTAGGACAATGCGTCAATTTAAAAAGAAAGCGTTATGTGATCTTCGAGCCATAACGTAATAGCATATCCTTAAGACATGAGGTCTATTTCTGGCCCAAGGCAGTTTGTTTCTCGTGAACTTGTTAATGATTAAAAGACCATGGGTCCCTGGTATTCCGATGTGGAGACTTTTATGGGGCAACGCTTCGGCAGACCATAGAACTGGCGCTTAGCTCTCTCAGCGAATCTCCCTGGTAATACAGGTAACGCCGCCAGCGTTATGGGAACCTTGCCGCAGACAGACCTGCTTGACGGAATGTTTTTTTTTATAGCGGGAATGTTGTGTTTTTGGAGGTTTTAGTTTGCAATTTTTTTTTAATTCAATACCTTAATAATAAAATAAATGATTGTTAAAAATAAATAAATTAGGATGCCAGTGAAAAATCAGTCTTACTTACGTCTTAAACTTAACTAGACCCCAAACCTATGTATTGGTAACCTGTTAAAGAAACACTAAACTATCTACAAACCTAACAGTACAAAATGCTATACTGTTTTTGCTACAATATTTGAACAGAATATGTAATGGGGATGAAAATTAGTTAAATTAATTAGAGACTGAAGATTTTGTAATAAAAATCATACTCGTAGCGTTCCAATGCCAGTTTGAACTAAACCGAACAAACGCGTAGGAACAGAAAAGTATTTCATGATTAAATTTTTTTGTTAACAAGCTTCATCTTAAGACCATTATAAGACTAATGAGCAAGTCGCACAAAAGAAAGACACTGTAATGAACAATAAGAACAAAGATACAAAAAGGTCGTGTAAACGTTACAAAGAGGGATTTTGTACACATGATTTTACGAATTATTGTTGAATCATAACTAATTATATACCAGATACTTATATAATGATTCGATTGTACAATTTAATGAGAGAAGCTGTCATCCCTCGTCGCTAGTGAAATTTTCCGCTTATACGGGTCTATTTAAATTAATTCTAGGAGTTGATAAAATGGCTAAACCTTTTGGTACAGATATTTAGAACCTAGCCTTTACAATAGTATTATTAGGTTTAATATCTGAATTATAATCATAAAGTATCCTTTGTTGTAAATGTTATTTCATGTTATGCCAATTTTATGCCAGTACAGTAATTACTTTAAGTATTTTATTAAAAAAAATACTATCTTGTGTTTTATTTTTTGATAGAAAGCACTGGAGGCCCAGCGGTAAGAGCGTGCGACTTTCAATCCGAATACCACGGGTTCAAACTCCAGCTCGTAGCAATGAGGTTATTCGGAATGTATGAATGAAATATCATTTGATATTAACCTATCGCTCTTCGGCGAAGGACATTATTGGATTAGTCCGTTGATGAAACCACAGTTATCCCAATAATACCTAGTTTACCCTCCTTCCAGGTCCAAAGACAGTCACTTTCGTAAAACTAGCCCCCACCCAAGTCTCCGAATTTGCCAAAGCGGACCCCAGGTTCCCTTAGCATGGCCTAAGCCTAACGCCAGGAAGAAGATCTTCCGGAAACAACGTTCCAGGGTAATCAATAATTCCACAGCGAGTAAATAAAACATTGCCAGTGTTAACGCATTTCCGCAAACGTTTTATCCTTCGCATCTCCCTTGAAAGCGCACATCCCGCTTACAGTGGCATTC
The DNA here is from genome assembly GCA_949128165.1 of Lathronympha strigana. Classification (NCBI taxonomy): domain Eukaryota; kingdom Metazoa; phylum Arthropoda; class Insecta; order Lepidoptera; family Tortricidae; genus Lathronympha; species Lathronympha strigana. The sequence continues at coordinate 3,933,762 of OX421903.1, forward strand.
GTGGCTAAGCACCGTTTTCCAACATTGAAAACATTCTTGACATCACTTTTCACTTTGGCTTCTTGAATGTTTTCTAAGTATTTTCTACATTTTTTATAGAGTCACAAACGAAAAAGAAGCGGCATTCGCTCGGCAAGTTCTTACCACTTTGTAACTAGGCTCTAGTGAAAAAAAAGTGTTTCATGACACTGTATTTTTTACCTCAGCGGTATCAGCGCCAACAAAGAAATCGTATTGTTATTTTTCTAGTAACTACTCAAAAACATTTCGTTCCACGTTGTATTTATGTAATAATAAATAAATAAAATCACTTATCAGAGGACTAAAATTACTCACAAATAAACTAAGCGTATATTTCTGTAAAAAGAGATCCTACTATCATTGTGACATTTTATTGCAGTGGCAACATTAGAGTAGTTTATTTGGTCTTAAATTACAAGTGCTATCGTTTTGAAATCGTTTTTAAGTTTTATTTTCACACATTAAAGCGATAACACGGTAAAGCCATCCAATTTTACAAGTCACCACTGTCTCGGAAGTAGCGATAAGGTCGCCACGTTACTTTCGATCACCTCCTAGAGCCGATTGGATGCCTGATTACGTCTCCCGGGCAGGCGCAGGTTGCCGACTACTGTTCGACTTTTCAGAGTTCTTAAGAGACTAGATTTTTCCAACATCCTTTCCAGAAGAATAAGATTTGTACGGATCTACTTGTCTGGAATCATCGGAGTTATTTTATTTGATACGAATCTTTTGCTGATACATTTCTTAATTCATATTATCTTGATCATTATCGAAATAGGTACGAGTACCTAGACTCACGCGATAAAAGACGTTAAATAGTGCAGATACCTTGAATTTGGAACCTTTATTCATTTAATATCGTGAGACACCGTTTTTACCAATAACCGCTAGAAAAGGCCTCCCTTCATTTGTTGAGACACTTACATAACATTTTTTTTTTTTGTAATTTTATCTCAATGAGGTTTAAGAGGGAGCCAATTGTGTTTTATAATAAACCATTCCATTTCTCCATACCCCACCATAAGATCGTTGTAGTCCTACTAATTCCTCAACTTTTGGTCATTGGCACATACCTAGTTTAATTTTACATACTTTTTGCTTTACGAAGTGGCCACTTTTTCCGTTCAAGTGATAAAACTAAAAGTAAGTAATATAAAACTGTACCATAATTACCCTATGCATCAAAAGTTGGGAAATTAGTAGGACTATAGAGTATAGAGTAATGAAATGGTTTATCAGAAAACACAATCGGCCCTCTCAAAACGGGATTGAAATGCGGGAGTGAAATTGAAAGTTTTAACTAGATACAATAAAAAAATTACTTAATATGCTCAATGTATGTTGTATGCTCGACGTTACTTCTCTGCCCTCTCCATGTTAGCAGTTTTGATTTAAAATGGCAATCGGTGGTGGTGTGACAAATTCCTATCTTGGATGTGCCAGGAAATCTTAATGAATATGAAGAAGTGTATTTAACACCTTCGCATGATGCTCCCATATTAGAATTGCAAAATGTTATATATCACGGTGTGATAAGGATAGTATTACGTGATATTATTACGTTAGAAAAAGAAAAGTATCGTACAGTCATACTTGTTTTATTTCACGTTTCACGCCGGGAACCAGCAGGTGCAGTTTTTTTAATACGATTTAGAAATAAGATTTTTTTAGAGTTGTACGAGTCTATACATAAAAACTGACTGACAAAAAGACTGACTGGTGGATGGGACTACATGTGTTAGGTGAAACTTCGGCATTAAATCCTTTAAAATACAAGATCCCCAACTTTACTACATGACTACTCCCTTTACATTATGTCACATAAATAGCTTTCTCCACTAACTTTTCCATAATATTATCCTTAAAAACCCTATTTTCATGAACCCTATAGCCTCGAGGGACCGGACAAACTCTATCTGGTGGCACGTGCGGCTCGTATATTTACTCCAGTATTTATGTAAATAAAATATACCTAGTCAACATGTTAGTTACGTAAGTTGAATATAAGGTTAGTCATGATTTAGTTTTTTGAACGAGTGAGCGACGTAAGTAAGTAAGTAAGAAAGAAAGAAAGAAAGAAAGAAAAATATTTATTGCATTATACCATACTATATACAGCACCAAACTATATAAACTTATACACTATACACTTAAACTAACTAAGTCATGCTAAATACAATTTATTAAAGATATTGGTGCCATTATAGTACTCGTGGCTGCAATTGGACGCCACTCAGCATGTGCCCTGGCATCATGGATGCCATGGCGCTGGTCTTCCGTGGAGCCCAGGGGCGGAGGGTTGTTTAGTATATATAAGTATAGAAGCAAAGAAGGATGCAAAAAACTAGATAGTTGAGAAAATGAGGGATATAAAATTGATATAGTTTGCTAGTGGGTAAGATAACATGTTTATATTTATAAGTAGTTATATATAGTGAAGGGAATATATAAATCGATAATTGGATATAACTTATTAATATAAGGAAGAAGAGAAAGAAATAAATAAATAAATTGTATGCCATTTAATATAATATGTCCAAACAATCAACCAACGTGACACGCCAAAAGTATGAGTACAGGGTACAGCCTCAGATTCATAATAATAGGTCCTGAATGATCACGGCAATTGGGAGCTAAATAGGTGTTTTTTAAAATTATTTTTAAAAGTGAAGAGGCTTTGTGATTTTCTAATAGGAGGCGGTATATTATTCCAGCACTTCGTAGCAGAGTAGCGAAAACTACCACGAAATGCTGCTGACTTGCCGTGTCTTGGACAAACTAGGCGAATGGCTTCTCTTGGTGGCCGTGTCGAGAACATAAGCTTGTCATAAAGGTACGGAGGTTGTCGATGATGCACAACGCCAAATAGCAACGAGGCAAAATGCAACGAGCGTCGCGCTTCCATTTTTAACATGCCACCTTTATTTAGATAAGGCGTGACGTGGGTACGCGGAGGGATGGGAAAACAAAAACGTGCGCAGGCATTCTGGACGCGTTGAAGGAGAGCCTTTGAGCGAGCCAATAAGCAACCGTTAATTACAGTGTCGACATAGTTGAGTTTGGACAAGATTAAAGTGTCACATAGTTTGATTCTAAGGTCTACACTTAAAAAGTTACGAACCTGGTACAAAACTTTTAGTCTGTAGTAACAGTTTTTAACAGCATCAAGGACATGCTGTTCGAAGTGCAACCGCTCGTCCAGTAGCAATCCAAGATTACGTGCAACCGTGACCCGCTGAAGGCGCACCGTCCCCAGCGTTATATTTGGATCGAAACTACCAACTTTGTCAACTTGGCCTTTAGTACCCAACACCATGAATTTCGATTTATTGGGGTTCAAAACTAGGTCACAGCGGTCAGACCAGTCCTGGATCCGGGCTAAGTCCTTGTTCAGCAAATCTACGGCGGCTATTGTGTCTCGAGGATGGAACGTTTTGTAAATTTGTAGGTCGTCTGCATACATGTGGTAATTACAATTGTTAATACAGTTCGTTATATCTGCCACATACAAAATAAACAGCACTGGACCCAAAATAGATCCCTGAGGGACTCCACTATTTACCGGGTTATTTTGAGAGAAGTCTGTTAAACCAGACGTATTATTATGCAGCCCAACACGTTGAGAGCGGCCGGAGAGGTAACTGGCAAACCATTTTATTGTATTGATGGTAAAACCATAGTACGCGAGTTTAGAGAGCAATAGTGGAACATTAATTGTGTCGAAGGCACGAGAGAAGTCAAGAAGGACTAACAAAGATGCATGTCCCTTATCCTGTGCTGCCAGAAAATCATCGATGACGTCCAGCAGGGCCGTGGCTGTACTACGCGATTTTCGAAATCCAGACTGCTTCCGCGGTAATACCTCATTTGTTTCTAAGAATTCAGTCAGTTGTAGACATACAATTTTTTCCAAGATTTTTGACATAAAACACAGAATACTAATTGGCCTAAGATCATTTAAATCGGCCGGTTCAGATGTTTTTGGTATAGGTTTAACATTCGCGGATTTCCAGGCATCTGGGAAGGTACTGGTACGGATTGATTGGTTAATGATGGTAGTTATAATATTAAGTGTTCTAGGTAAAGTGAATAGAACCATGTCTAACGAGATACCATCAGTACCAACTGCATTACTTGAAAAAGATCTAATGACCTTCAAAACGGTGATTTCATCAACGGGTTTTAATTCAAATGTAGTGGTCCCATATCTGTGAAATTCATAATATGTTAGACTGGATATGGTAAACCCTGCTCCCAGGGGTAAACTAAGGAAATGGTTATTAATTAAATCAGGATTATCAAAGTGGGGAGGTAGGTCATCACGTTTCTTAAAATCAACGATGTCACGTTTAATGTTTTGCCAAAGTAATCGGGGGTTGTTTTGGTTATTCGTAATACGAGTTTTATAAAAGGCTGACTTTTCAGTGAAAAGAGCTGTAGAAACTATGCTTTTTAAGTCCTTATAGTACTGTTTGTGTGATTCAAGGCCGGTACGACGACTTCTCGCATGCGCTTCATCGCGGAGTGACATCATCTGCTTTATTGTGTTAGTTATCCACGGTAAACATTGTTTTTTAATGAGAGTTTTTTTGAAAGTAAGTATGTAAGTAATTTATTTATTGTATACTGTGTACAGAGAGATAGTATAAATGCCAAAAACATGTATCAATAGTTGCTCATGTCACGTGACCAACGCGAGCGAAGTATATTGTATGTAAGTATATCTGTATGTTTGCTCAAGATGGCCTAGAGGTTCTGCCCACAGGACAGGCTTACTTCTCCATACAAATGTTGTAAACGTACTGGGTGCGTAGCCAAGATGCCAATCGCTCACGCTCAGTCGCTAACGAAACGCAACTGTCATTGTCACACTAATAAGGAAGAGTGATAGAGAGAGGTAGCTACGATACGTTATAAAGCGTGAGCGATTGGCATCTTGGCTACGCACGCTGGACTGTTTCCTCCATGTTAATCGAAGATAAATAAAAATATTTTATTAAGATCTGTGTCGGACTGTTTTTCTTTTTTAATATTTTTTTTTTCATAAGTATATATATTTTTAAAGACAAAAAAAAACAGTCCGACACAGATAATAACAATATAATTATGTATTGAAAATGTCATGACTCTAGCTTAAAAAACCAAGGAGAAAACAGTCGACTACGTTTGATCTGTCCTGTACGGTCGGCTCCATAAATATACATGCATCTGTATTCAATTTTGAACCTTTTCCCCTGTAATAAGTTTCGAAGTGTATGGATATTTATAGACGTGACTGTACCCTCTTAAGGCCGTCCCCTATCCCAATGACCTCGGCGATTTGAGCTTTCTTCCCCTCCCGCTTCCTTTCCTAACCGGTTATACAATACGCCAATAAGCATAAGTCGCCACCTTGGAAGAGCTGCTTGTACTAGGACGCAACCCTATACACTACTAGTGCCATCTTACATGACTGGCCCCCGTCGCCCGCGCAGGCATCTCGAGCCGGCGTTTTCGGAAAAATGCGTGTAATAGCTTTTTCTCGAAAAGTACAAAACTTATCCAAAAATCAGTAGATGCGTTTAAAGTAAACATAAATATATACTGCTTGTCTTAGTTTCTTGTACTTACGACGCATAATAAGGGAGTAGATACAGATTTAAGGTAGAAAAAAGGGTTTACGGTTAGGTTAGGCTCTGCTTGGCCTCTGATGAAGTATTTTTTTTAGTATATGACAACTATTTCAGTTTATAATTTATACGTAGTGTTACTTCTTTACTTACTAATCAAAATATTTAATTGAATAATTTTATTTGTTTCAACATAACGTGACCTAAATATTATTCTAAACATGCTTATACAGCATGTTATACGTGTTAACATAGCACAATCATGTCGATCAGGATGGTATCTAAAATTAGGTAGGAAATCGGTAATTAATAATATATTTTAGCAGTATAATTTTGATTAAGGCTTAATGCGCAGTACGCGGCTCGCAGGCTTTTGAATTTTACTAGAAATTATATCGGAAATTTCATATCCTCACCTCAGCTGATTGACAAACCCTGAAATCCCACATGGAGCTACATCTTAGTAATGCTGTACTGTAATTTATTTATGTATTAGAACTATAAAAAAAAGTTATTTCGAATAAACGAAAACAAAAATAAACTATTTGACATTGGCAGTGATTTTGGCAGTAGCATATTCAAATTTCTTCAATAATGAGATTTGTTAACAATCAAAGTGTTTTAAGTGACATAAATAAAGACGATAAACGGAGAAGATTTCCATACCACTTATTTTATGAGGATTTATTACGTCGCAATTTCTAGTTGCATCCAGGCTACTCAAAGTAAATAATAATTTGTTGATTTCTTCGTAATTACTGCAACTGCACCGATTGTTATGACACTTTGTCTACTGGTTCTAAACACCGTAACTCATATGTAAGTTTCGGCTTTGTCCAATGGCTAAGAACACTCTGTATAACGTTGCGAGGTATAAATAAGCGCCTACTGAAACTTGTTAGAGAGCTAAATGCATTATTCAAATAATAAATTAATTATTCGTTTCTGATAACTAAATATCATATGATAAAATTGTTTCGACTACTTTCATCTATCATACGCTGTACTATTCAGGATTAAAGTAGGCATGGGCAAAATTATTATCAATAAATTGTCATGCAAATTTGAACCTGATGGTAAAATGATTGTTGTTAATCATTTTATAATCAATATAATGAAGTTTAAGCATAAAATCACATACTCTGAGGACGCTCCGGATGGTATGAGCTCCTTTGCGAGGTTTTCTGGAAGAACTACAGGATGAGATTACCTATTCAAAGAAGGACTGCACAAAGTTTTAATGGGTCGACAGCGCACTAGTGACACTTCTCTAGGCTACGGTGACTTGTGTCCATCAAGGGGACTATAATGCTTGTTTGCCATCGACGTGGTATTAAAAACAAACACGTGCCCCTAAAAAAAACGACTCATAATTCATACATAATAGCAAGCTGTGGAAATTATCTCGAAACTCTTTTTTTTGGGCCGCTATCACAATTTGTATTACTGAAAAACATTCCTTATTTCAATGTTATACCACCACAAAATATCCTTTATGACATTAAATTTGTAATTTTTAGTGATTATATTAAAATGAAACATGTCGATAAGACTCCAGTAATGTATAACATAACAATTTATTTTAATTAATTTCGAATAAATTGTAGCAAACAATTTATAGAAGCATCAGTAGCAATTAAAATATTGTCAAAAAACAATCAATGCTTAATTTGATATTGACGGTATAAATGTATTCGTGTAATACACTCGAGAGCAAACGTTTCGGGTCACTAAAATTTTTTTTAATAACTTTAAATTATTTTACTATAGTATTATTCAATTGTAAGTCAAATATTAGTAATTTATTGAATCAGGCGTTACTTTGCGGAATTCCATATTAACAAAGAAAATAATACTTTGCTATTCCGCCAAACGTGCTAGTCAATTAGTGCCAACCCGTTATACCTACTTGCGTATTTTTTTGCATGCAATTAATTTTCCCACCCTCCCGCCGCGAAAAAATTAAGACGCAAATATATATAACAAACCACCACCTATAATATAAATCGTATATAAGTATTTGATGTACTTAAGTAATAATAAAGTAGGTATTTGATGAAGGCGAAAATGATATCGCGTAGAAAAATTTCGGACGAAGCGGCAGGGATTTTATTTTGGAAGATGGCTTATACCTAGTAAAGTAAGTTTTTTATAGCAGTTAAAAATAATGTTGCTTCCGATTTTGATTTTTGATCTTGATCTTGAATTTTTTTTTTAATGAGATTATTGTAAAACAACAATCTGAGCTACTACTAAACCATTAGCAAATTAGTTCAAATTAGGCACACACATTACTATTTCATAATAGAATGAAAGGAGCCATGTGGAAGTGAAAAGTATCATACTTATACTCAGTAAGTAAGCTAGATAAAATATTAATGAAAAGGCAAGGCGAGGATTATAATAATGTTATTTAACGAAAACATGATTAGGTGTCGGCCGAGTACAAGCGTTGTACTCGTATGCAGTCCTAATGCTTTCAAAAAGGGCGCTTTTTACTAGCGAAAGAAAATGCGAATTGAACAAAAAGTGAGTATTTTAAATCTATTAACGTAACTCCTCAACCCTCATATGATAACCGAGTAAAAATGTCGATAGCGTGATGTAGGAATCGTTAGATCCTGTATAACGGCACTAGGTGTCGTTATACTGATATTTGTTAAACCAGTTTATATTGGACGGATTTGAACACAAGCAAGCATTGTATTTGAATAACCTGATTTATGTTCATTTGTAGTCGACCACGACTTCGGGAAATTAATACGGAATCCCATGACTTTCGCGTACTTAGTTCCTACTTACTCAATATTTTATTGAAATCTCTGTTTCCGGTTCTGGTTGTTTGTTATAGTTAATCTAGTTTTTGAAAAATGCCAAAAATACTTAATAAGATATTCTGCTTATGAATATACATAAGCACTAGTTTAATGTTTAAGAACATGTTGAAGCTATGCTTTACAGTGGTCCTACCCTCAAATAAAAAAAAAGATAAATCGCTCAAACTAAAGCCCAACCTCAAATCCCGTCTTTGAATACCCTCACTGGTAAACCGTGCGACATATGTAATCTCATTATGAGATTTTACAACCATATTTACTTGTTATTGAAGTTTAGCGTAATGAACAGCGTAATTGGATTACAACGGTAACAGAATTATGTTTAATTCGCAAGAATACAAATACCACCTACCTTTGAATGTTCGGTGGAGTGTGATTTTACTTTAAATAAATGTATGAATGTTTTAATATTTTACTCTTAATGGTTTCACGGTTTTTTTACTTGATACATATCAATGTAGACATACAGGAGTTGGACCATTAGTTTCAATCCAAATAACATAAAGAACGCTCTTTTTTTGTATGTAGCGTTTGCCAGTGTGACGTCCTGGTCCATGTTTCATTTTTCGATTTGATTCGATTTGTACGGCATGGAGTTAGTATGCGAGTTTATTTTTCCTTGATATGTTTTTATCACGTAAACATTTTTTTTACTTTAGTTATAGGACAGTACTTTTAGCATGACATCACATAAATATAAAAAAAATAACAAAGTTGGTTAAATTTCGACTTTGGTTACGGAAAGTATTTTTTATTGAAAAAAAAATTATGTTACGGTCAATGTTATATTTTTCCTGTAGTAAAAGAATATCAAGGTTGTGTTAAAAAATCCTATTTTTTCCTTCCTAAACTACAGAGCTAAAGGGCGGGGGGGCTTGTATTTTTTTTTACATTTTTATACAAAAATATACTTAATGACAAAATTAAAATAAAAATTGTTTTGGAATGTGCAATTCTAGCCCTTTCAAATGAAACCTACCTGACCCAGTAACTAAACTTTTAATTAGCGGGCATTTTTCGTTGAAAATACACATTGAGCGAGAAAGCTGCCAGCTCTTGGGTCTCCTGTGGCATTTCTGAGCCTCTTCGATAGGTCTTTGAAGAGACTCAGAGCGCTAGGGCCCCACGAACCAAATGTCTCGACGCCGAGAGGAACAGAATTATATTCGGCGCCGAGACTTCCCCAAATTCTTTAAATCATTTGAACAACAACGATATAATATCATTCACTTACTCGTATACACGCTCCATTTACCAATACTTATGATTTAATCATGCGTACACATTTCCTCTTCACTTTTATATGCTTTTACTACAGCACTATATAAATATATATCTTGAGTACTAACAATAATGAAAAGGGTTTAGAAAGTTTGAGAACAGCGCTTTTTAGTTCTTTGAAGTTAAGTCCTAGATGTTCTGATATAGGTCGTGGGGTAAATAATACTTATACATTAAAAGCAACTTAAATAAAAGGAAAGACATTTTAATTTCTTGTAATCTGAAATCACCGCTCTCTATAATATATTTACAACCGTCAAGAAAGAGATTTGGAGTTTCTACCAATACCTTACTCAGAATAATTTTGGCAATACCTACCTAAAGTGCAATTATGTGCCTAGAGTTAAGAGGGCGCATAGCGTCCAGGCATGTGAAATAATCACGAGATAGCTCGGAGCCCTCGGATGGCACGTGACGTTTTCGTTAGAAACAGACATATTGTCCCGTCCCGCCTCGTCCCGTCCCGTTTTAGTGTGAGTCATCCTTAATTGATAAAGCTAAAAAAAAACAAATGATGTGTCAAAGACCAAAAGTTGGGGAAATGGTATGATGACAACGATGATATCATGGTTTATAAAGAAAAGGAAAGGTTTATAAAAACACAATACCCCAATTAGGGCGCCAGTGGCGCCACTCGGCGCTCTGCAGCCTTTTAAAAACAAAACAGGTAGGTACATCTACTAAAATGAAATTCAATACTTTTAGCTACATAACAAGTGATTATTTCAATAAAAATGTGCCAATACTCGGAGTTTATTTTGAAGAAATAGGAAAAATCATTTTCTAACCACATCTTACGTCTTATTATTTTGTCACCTACATTATTTGAGCGTGGGTAGGTAAACAATCGTAGTGTTTGTATTATGTATCAAAGGAGCCATATTTATACTAAAATATAGAAGTAAGCGTAAAAGAGTAAAAGGTAAGGGATAGATAAATTCAATACTCTCTATGCATACCTGTATACAAACTACAGTTACAAAAGTAAAATAATTAAATTAAAGATAGAGGCAAACCGCGCGCGGTCTTAACGTTATTACTAAAAACGATATCTTCTAGGCAACCTTTGGGTAGCGGAAACTTTGAAAGCTTATCTCTGAAAGAGTTAGGCGTTGCAAAACCAAGTATGAGATGCACTGGGCACATGTACACACAATGAATTACTTTGTGAAAACATTACTTACAAATTTTTTTGTTGCAATAAACTTAATCACAAGAATGCTTGTCAAACATTGAAACCGTGACCAACACGCAAATGAGTCAATCATTGAGATAATTTTAATGCGAATTAAGGATGACTTACAATAGCACGGGACGGGACGGGGCGGGACGGGAAAATCTGTCAATTTCTATAGAAAGAATCACGTGATAGCTCGGAGCCCTCGGATGTCACGTGACGCTTTCTATGGAAATTTACAGATTTACCCGTCCCGCCCCGTCCCGTTCCGTCTTGTCCCGTTCTAATGTGAGTCATTCCTTAATATGTGATTACGTGAATTATTTTCTTTTGTAACTTTCATATTTTCAAGACCATTACCTTATAATATACTTTATCAAGCGGGTATATGCGTATACTTGAATTGAAATAGATGTCATATACTAAAGAAAAAGACCAACACCGACGAAGGCCAATCCGAGGATCGAACTCGGGTCTTCAGCTTACGCGGGCTTTTTCTTTAGTAAGTATATGACATCTATTTCAATTTATATTTTATATATATTATAGTAGTGTAACTACTTTAATAACAAATCGAAAAATATTAAATATAATAATTTGATTTGTGTCAACAAAAAGTTGCGTAAGTATACTTGGTTATAAAATGGTCACGTTTTCAATTGTTTTGTGTTTCAATTGCACTCGTGAAATATTCATATATGGCTTCTCTTTTGCTCACTTTGTTACTCTTTAATCGTAAGCGCGCAATCATAACTCAATCGTTTCTTGATATTCTCGTTCTCTGAATAAAATATTATAGTATTACTATTCCATGACTAGGATATTTGGCGTATTTCAAACCTCTGATTAAACAATATCGATTGAAACCCATTTCAATTTGCGTTAATGGAATAGTTTTGTTGCAAATACGTAACTTATTTATGAACGTAGTTTCATTTGATATTGACCTTTGAATGATTTGCAGAGTGAATAATTTACTACGGAATTACCCATTTGGAATGTAATTGAATTTATTCAATAGGAAGGGAAATATGGCCTCGTATTTACTATATTATTAGAAACCCGACTATGGCCTTTTACATAGTCGGGATTCCATAGTAATTTGGCCCTTAAATCAATTTAACTCGGGTTTATGTGTGAGTATCTGTCATGGTAAAAATATTTGTGCTGAGTATCAAGTTTATCAACATCCAACGTCGGTGACTTTAGTTCGTCTACGGAGCTCCTCATTTCATATTCGATCACGTAGAGAAACTCCGAGCATAGCCCTCTCCATAAGTAGTTACTCGTATACTTATGAAAATATAGTTATGCTAGAATTTCCAGAATCTCACAAAATATAGACTCAACTATCTCTCTCCTTCTTCATTATTGTTGAAAGTCATTCATTTCGTCCGTCCATCGGGTAGGAGATCGTGCACGTGGTCTCGACCCGTCAACTTTGCCTACCACTAGGAGTTTCTAAAAGGAAAGTAGGTGAGTATAGAAATAGCTTTAGTGAGCCTACACACACATGTTAAGGTAGTCAAGAGCCAAGCAGCATGCTAATCGTGTGGTGGCGGCCTAATAGGGCGGTTGAAGCAATTTGCCTTCACGAAGATAGAGTGGTTTTCATTATCTATTCAAAAAGTCGTAACATAGGAGGTTTTCCTTCATGCTTACGCTTTTTTGTGCGCCTAACGCGTTAAGTAATTGTTTTTGTAGGACCGCTTTGTTTTCTTTCGTTAAAAACGGCGCAAAATTTTAATAGCTAAAATAAATATTCGAAGTGAAGGACAAAATAAAATTGGATCAAGAGTCGTTTATTTTTTCGTTCTTCTCATCGTTTGGCTTGCTTAGTAACATTTTTGTAGCGTAGATGCCTCAAAAACACAAAAACCTAATTATGAAACGTCTTTACCAGTACCTTATTAAAATTTGACCTTAAAGGTTTGATTGATTGATTTAATTCAGTGAATAATTATTGACATATTACTTAACTTATATTATAATTACCTACCTACTTTAGTGTTAAATATTTACTGAATCACTCCTAGAGTCAGAGCAAGCTAAGCTAAGTTTAGTTCGATTTTGATACAAAAGACTGCGCAAGTTTTATTTGAAACTTAGTTTACTTAACACGTTCACAGTCTGTGCTTTCAAAATCTTTGCAAACTTAGGTTAGCCGGACTCTATATAACTTTTCTAAGAAAGCAAGGAAAAGTGGGAAAATTCATGACAGGCTTGAATCTAACCCGCGGCTCTGGGATACACGCCCATTGCTCTGCCAACTAAGCTACCGATACCACACCCGTGGCCCCTAATTTTACCACCATATCCCTCGTATTCGCCTTAAGGATGACTCACACTAGAACGGGACGGGACGGGACGGGGCGGGATGGGAAAATCTGTAAATTTCTATAGAAAGTGTCTCGTGACATCCGAGGGCTCCGAGATATCACGTGATTCTTTCTATCGAAATTGACAGATTTTCCCGTCCCGCCCCGTCCCGTCCCGTGCTAGTGTGAGTCATCCTTTTGGGGGGCCTTTAGCTTAATTTCGTTTTTTTAATAAAAATACTTAGTTAAGAAGACTATCACATGGTACCATCGGTAGGTTCATTATGTTCAATCCGAGACCATCGGATTGAAGGTCTGAGGGCTTACCACAAACCACTTCTTTTCTTCCTGGTAGGGCCTCTGACGCTTTGCCGCCCGGCCACCGGTGGTTCTATGCTTCAGTGTTTTTGGGTGCGTAGCCAAGATGCAGCAAGTTTCTGGGTGCGTAGCCAAGATGCAGCAAGTTTCTGGGTGCGTAGCAGTCCGAACGAAACGCAACTGTGTGAGAGAATACTACGCTACGCTACTGAGCGTTAGCGAATGGCATCTTGGCTACGCACCCAGATCTACTATAGTAAAGCAATCATTTATACACGATTTAACTGATAAAAAGTATGTTTTTTTTGGGTTTTGCGTGTAGTAGTTATCGTGTCTATATTCTTGGAAACTGTCCAATTCGGGTTACCTACATGATTAACCTAGATCACTACATAGGCAGGTACAATGTATATTAATTAGTCTGATCCTGATCATATAATAAATGAAGTAGGTTAACTTCACAGAATTAGCGTTTCAGTAATGTGAGCAGTAAGTATTAGTTTTGAATTTGAAACCTGGTTTCAACATCAAAGTAAGGTTGAATTAACTCAAAACTACATAATACCCATGTCTACAAACTTAGCTAATTCAGCCAATTCATTATTCATATTCATATGATTCTGTGAGCTTATTATTGTAGAACTTGTAGATTATCTACAGATTATAAGAGTTATACATATTTGATTTCAAAAGAAGTTCTTTGAACATATAAGCTGTTGACATAATCTTATTAACAACCGTTGAATAGCACGATTGAAATAGATGAAAAAAAAACTTACCTACTTGCAACTATTTTAATATTTTCCAACGACCATTAACATAATTGTAGACGCGAAGATTTTATCAGCTATTTTTTATTTCAATCATATTCGGTAATTATACTCATCACCATGAATCATCATCATTATGGCATGGACGACCTATGAACGGCTTATGGACGACTTGGATGCGGTCTGTGCAGAATAGAAGGGGCATTCTCCCAACAGGGTCGAGTGGAGGAAAACAGGGAGGGCTTTGCCCTGCAGTGGGACTCTAAACCAGACAAGCCTTACTATTGCAGGTGATTGTACGAGAATCCTGACAGGTTAGACTAAATTCGTTTGCCACACAGCGATGAAAACAGCCAGTGCCCAAAATATATAAATAAATAGGACTTTATTGTCTGAGCATTAAAGTCATGTATACATATTCTTAGCACTTTGGCTGTATTCATAGCTGCGTGGCTGACTGTACATACATAATCTCACGCCGGTATTCCCAACAGGGGTAGGTGGATCACAGAGTACTCAAACTTTAAGCAATTAAGGGCTTTAAAGATAATGAAATTGTGATTACTTAAATATATCTGTAGAATATAAAAGGGGTGGTATAAAAGGACTCTTTATGCTTCTTATGATGCCTGGGTCTTACAATGGCGTCTTAACGCGATTCAGTTGTATGGGAGCGCCTCAGTTTAGGTCGTCAAGTGAATCGCGTTAAGTCCACGGTAACCCCTGATGGGTTTTCATACCTAGAGAGAATTTCATACATAATTAGATAACACATTATTAAGGTGCCTACATCTATGTATACGAACCTACCTAATACGTGCTATATTACAACATCAATTTACTATTTTAATTAACAAAACTACGGTTTGTTTTCGCCTGGTTAAATGCGGTTGACCTAAATTTTACCCAATCAGTGAGTGTGCTTTCGAATGCGCTAGACTTAATAAGTGCATCGAGATCAGATGTGAAATATTAATTGCACAGTTATTCCTCGTATTAGGAGTATTATCTAGGTATATACAGTTTTAAACACACATACTATTTTATTCTGTGATCTGATCCTAATAGTTGACTTCACGAAACAATACGGGTGTGCTAAGCTGAACTCGTGTATATATAATATAAGCTTTTTAGTTTTTTTGCATATTTCGGTAAAGGAAAAAAAATGCAATTTATCTGCATTATTTTAACTAATTATCAAGTAGCTCTTAACTAAATTCACTGAACAGTCCCTTTCAGCGTAAGTTTGTAAAATAGCATTGAGGAACATATGCTAAAGTAAAACAATCGTATAGTAAACGCCAAGCGAAACGTAAATAATGTATAAAACCATATTTATCACATGTCTTTTGGCTGGTACAGTCACGTCCATAAATATGTATACACTTTGGAACTTATTACTGTGGACGAAAGGTCAAAATGGAATACAAATGCATGATATTTATGAAGCTGACCGTATCAGGAATTCTGATGCATAAGTAATTAAGAAAAAACTGCTTAAAAACATGAATTAGAAACTGTCAAGAGCACAGTCCTGTGTGCTGTGGGTACTCACGCGATGGTAGAAGGCATTTGTTTTGTTATTTCACTCATGCTTGCGCACGTAAATTCACGGTATAATTAAAAAAAATGCGCCATTTTAAATAGTAACATACTAAACTGCGAACCCAGTAAAATCGGCTGTAAAGCGCATTGAATGAGATATGGTCGTTTACTGAACCGTGGTGTGGTTCTGGCTCGGATCACTGACTTTTTCAATTTATACGTTGGGAAATTTTGCCTTAATGTCGATTTTTGGCTGGGCCGCTTAAATACAGCCCTGTGGTGTTCGAATTTTATTTCATATGCCGGGAGCATGGCGCGTATCATTTTGTTTTTGAAAAACACTTATGAGACTGGTGTCTTGTGTGAATGGAATTTGTAACACTTTAAAACAGATTTACAGCTTTTATTAACACCTTGACCCTAGGTTAAGAGCTCTTTACATCGTTCGTTATCATAGGGTTAAAGGTTTGGGCTCAAAGGTTAAGGGGGGGGGGGGGCTTAATAAATATAGCTAGCAAAATATTTTAATTAAGTACCTAACTACGAGTAGGTACCATTATTTTTTAACTGCGAACGATATCAAATTATACAAAGAAAGCACCAGTCCATGATTTAGTTTCACTTTTTTTTTCTAAGAACAAACTATTATTTTCTGCTTAAAAAAATATAGTTTGGTATGGAGTAGCGCATTGTTAGTGATGAATTCTCAATAGGTATAACTTGAGAGTCCACTTGCCGATCAATAAGGACTTCTACTTCACCCTCCTAACGTGCATACGAGGGGAATGGTGGAGAAATTTGGGGTCACAGGAATGTTCTCGGTAGCTTAGTTGGCAGAGCAAGAGGCGTGTACCCCAGAGCCGCGGATTCGAATTTTTCCACTTTCCCTTTCTTTCTAATATATTTTAATTACCGTAATGAAAATGTATTATGTATTTCTATATGTTTCAAAACTTAAGGCTCTAGCAAAAACCGAAACAAACTTTTAAAAAGCTTTTCGTATTCAAAACAGATTGTTTTACAAACTTCCCGGGAACTTGGATGAATCGAATTATGGTGTTCAATTGTGCCAGAATTCGTCTCTTTTACATGAACGAAACGAATAAATTGGAATGAGCGATCGAATATTTCACTTGTTTGGTAAACTTTGAAATCTTGATTTGATATGGTTTTTTCTCAATATGATATTTTTTGTTTTTGACACAACAAACTAAATTGCGAGTCGGATAAATAGTGCCGTTAAGTTTAACGTCAATACAATACAATACAATAACTCTTTATTGCACCTCAAAACAACAAAAATAACACAAACTGGTATAGATTACACATGAAAAAGAGGCAAACAACAGTCAATGTTAAGATCACATTTTTATAATTTTTCGACATGGGATTTATATCTTTTTTTTTTTCATTTATTTTTAATAAAACATAGTTTTACACGTCAGGTATGTAGGTACATAATAATAATATGGTAAGTAGGAACCAGTGTATTGTGTTAGTATTAGTTTAATTATCTAATTGATAAAAGGACGACTATCTGAATAAGCTAAACGTCACTTGTAACAAATCCAATAATGTTCAATATCAAATCAAAATAAAATAAATTGCATAATACATTATTTGAATAAGCCTTTGATATTATTTTAAAGTACAACTTTTAAGATGGGTGTTTGATGAAATACGTACGTGAATTTTTAAAGATGATTATGTAACTTTGTTCACTCTGGTAGCCATACATACCAAAGTATGTATAATATTATAGTGTGTATAATACATATTCATATATTTTTGGTATCTATGTATAGTATTTCCATACTTTACTAATAATATAATAATTTTTATATACATATAAGCGACAACTGTACGACTGTAGTTACTGGCAATAATTTCAATAAAAAAGGTGAAATAAAAATCCGGACGGTTTTTTCGAACCTACTGTTCTATTTTCAATTGAAGCTAGTATTTTTCAATCAACAGTTGCTTAGTTTACAAAAAGTTTGATGAACTCGGTATTATTGGCAGTTCGACCCAGAAACCACACTTCCGACGTCATATTCCATTTTTAAAAGTGGAGAATTTTTCATTAAGGTAAAGTGGGTTAAGAGGGTAAGGAAAAACTGGGCCTGGAAAAGTCAACTTCATTTCTTATAAACGTTGATTGTTCTTGCAATTATCGTTACTTCAACTTTTTTTTTTCTATGGAACACACAGTCAATATATTTTTCTAGAATATATTAAAAAAAACGAGTAAACTTGGCTTTAACTTTCTAAACCCATAAACTCATCATTGCTTGATTTTATTTATGAAGGTATTTTTTTATAGATCTCTTATTTTATATTGATCAAATAAATGGGCTCTGCCTTTGAAAATATATACTTATGCGATGTTTAAGCAAAATACCTACCGCCTCATAAGAACATGGCATGTTGGAGCGAGGTTTGTCTATGTTTTATCGGAGTGAAGTGTCAAGAAGACGTACCGTAACCGAGCGCTGGGGTGGTGGCCATTGAAGACTGACGTTTGGTTCTAGATCAACACCGTGTCGTTGGGCTCGCGTCTCACGTTTTGTGGTGGTACAGAATAATAATTATTGATTGATAATATATTATGTACTGTGAGATTCTATTACACTATCTGTAAACTATTCGGAACATCTCCTATTTTGACAAACCTGGTCGCCCTGCCCGATGGGATGGGATCACCAACATGGGATTCTTGGAATAAAGGTAGAGTTCACGAAGGTTGCAATGAGTTTATATACCTACATAAAAAGTTTGGCTGAGCGCGTTAAAATTGCAAACACATTTTTCAACTGAACAGACGGCATTAAGTCTATGATAACGTAAAAGAAGGATCTTTTACGTTATCCTTACGTTCTTTTTAGCAGTTTTGTTTTCCTTAAATAATGTTTTCTTTTTGAGAAATAGCGATAAATTTTACTTGATACTTAGATTTCCAAGAGATCCTGTTGATATTGTAAAACCAGGTTTATTTCATACTAAAATTATTCATAAAAGTAGGTTATGTAGTTTTTTTTCACATTCAATACGTCTAGCTAAATTAAATTGTTAGTACCTTGTTAGAATGAGTATAACTTTATACCTACTCCCGTTGAAGCTAGGTACTTTATTTTAATCATTTTCATTTCAGTAGCATAACAATACAATACAATAACTCTTTATTGCACCTCAAAACAACAAAAATAACACAAACTGGTATAGATTACACATGAAAAAGAGGCAAACAACAGGCGGTCTTATCGCTAAAGAGCGATCTCTTCCAGACAACCTTTGGGTAGAGGAGACACTACACTAAGAAAAGTATACATACAGTAGGCATAAGTGAGTACTGTAGCTGTATTTTTTTATTTTGACAGTAAACCGCAACCCATTTACTACATTAGTTACTAAAATTAAAATGATGTAAAGCCAATACCAATCCAGCCTAAATGCACACCATTTTATTAGGCAGGCGCCCTGTTTTATACTCCATAGCCCAGTGTATTTTAGATCCCATTAAATCTCAACAGTCTTTACACCCTGGCGGGTGCAGCCTCTGCGTACGTCCCATGACTCGGGCAGGCTCATTATCCGCTCGGTGTACCCCTTACATTTAATTAAATTGTCTAAAGGGTCTTTGTGTGTTAGCTCCGGCTCCGTGTACGGCCCCAAAGGTCCGGAACACCATTGTTCCGTGGTAGGAAATACGTCCAGCCTGAACATATCCCACTGCTGAGCCGGCGGGATTTGAATCCGAGACGTTCGGATCGAAAGTCCGACGAATTACGCCGCGGTCATCATTGCTTTAAAAATAACAGAGAGAAATTCCATTATTCGTCATCAAACGTGTAAAAGTTAAAAGTAAATCGCTAAACATAAATAAACTTATTCCTTGATTAAGGATTTTTTCCTTTAAAACCATTTATAAGTTGCTGGCATGGTACCTTTGATTAAAGGAAGGCTTCATTACTATTATAATGCTTATTCTTAATAAGTTAATCGTTTCGATCAACGCTGTATTAAGATTTAGGTTTGTTTTATCTCTCGTATTAAAGTTGTTAGCATCTTAAGTTGCTTACCTATATTTTCTTATCGCATATCCATAGACAATACTTAAGTCTACATATATATGAAACCCAAAGTTAAAGTGGAAAATCCCACTTAACTGTTATATTATAAGACAGACTAAACACAAAAAATCATAAATCTAAATAGTGGTTAAATACCAACGGAAATTACCAAATACCTCCAGTTTCCAATGTTTCTTGTATCAATGAAAATAGAAGATAAATTGCAACAATCTCTCCAGGCTTCACCAACTCATACGGAGCCAATTTATTATCTCGCTGTGAACTTCGTCAAACTTGCTAGAGCAATATTAACAACTCTCCCGGCGTTATAAAGTTTTAATAATGAACGTGCAAAATGTTGCGAAAACGTTTACCTGGAAACACGGTTTTGTAGGTATAACCTCTTGTAAAGCCGGCTTAATCCTGTGTGTCCATATGAAGAATGCATTAAAGAATATTTGTATTGTATTAAATTGTATTTGTATGTCATCCGCGTCATAATAACGATGCGATCATCAACAGAATAGACAGTACCACAAGAATGCTGTGACAGTATCACGCGGTTGAGGTTATCATTTTCTAACTGCTCGGATTACAAATACAAATATTTATTGATAATAAATACTCGGCGACTCAGAGAAAGGGGGGGCGATCCTCGTTCCGGGTCGTACCTGGTCCAACAGATCTCATTGGCCATTCAGCGCGGTAACGCGGCCAGTGTGATGGGTACATTTGGGCCGGGTACGATTCGGGGGGGTTGTAATTAGTTAAGTATTAGTAAATAAGAATGACAAAGCCTGTTGCGTAAATAATTTTTGTAAATTATTTGTATGTACACTATAGAAATATTTGATGATAAATTGAAAATAGATGTCATACACTAAAGAAAAAGACCAACACCGGCGAAGGCCAATCCGAGGATCGAACTCGGGTCTTTAGCTTACGCGGCTATATAACGCCATAACTACTAGGCCAACTGGTCTTATCGAAATGCCGGCGAATTTCTCGAGTATATGCAATCTTAGTAACAGGCAAGACGCCCGTGGCCATTTTTCTAAGTACAAGCGACGCTGCTTAGTACTTCCATCCAAACCACTTAGGGGTTCCGTTATGGCGAGAGAGATGGCGCTGTCATCAATAAATACATCTTTGATTGATAACTCCAAAGTTACATGTCAAAATTTAATTCTATAAGACAAAGAAAGTTGTTTTTCTTGACCGGGAGCTGTTGCGGCACTCTTGTGCTCGTGATCCCAGTGGGGTTCAGTGGGTAGGGCCAGCTCTCCTCCTCCCACTAGGAAAGGGGTAAAGAGCGGATGATTCCCACATACCCCTCCACAATGGCCTTCCCGGGGCCTTAGGGACAATGTGTAAAGGCATTTAACAGAGTGAGGTGTCAAAAAAAGGGATACTGATACCGCTGAACAAGTCGTTTAAAAATGCGTTCCACTTTTTCGCCTTTAAAACCATAATTTCTTCTAGTGAAGTCTCTAAAGTAACCTTAAACAGTAGTGAAAATTTAAGTTATGAATGGTTTAAATTACTCCACCACCAGCCAACACCAAATTTTGGGGTACACATTTTGAGCGGTAGTTAATTACGTTACCATACATATTAAATTATTTTTCAAAGGAATCGATACATAAAACGCACTTACCAAAATTGGCTCAGAGGTTTTAACTCCCCGAACGCCAACAGATATAAATAGAATGCTAATATCGTAACGGTTCCTGTAAGTACGTAGTCGGGTAAAGCTGACAGAAGATCTCTTCTTTTCCCTAGCTTTTGCCACGGCCTGGAGTCCGTTTTGGCAACTTATCCCAAGATTTGGAGTTTTACGAACACGACTGTCATCTGACCTTCGGACCCAGACTAAACTTGGCCCTATTGGGTATTAGTCCAGTTTCCTCACGATTTTTTCCTTTAACAAAAAGCGATTGGTCAATATTAAATGATTATATATATAAGTTCCGAAAAACTCATTGGAACGAGCCGTCTGCGAACTATTCCAAATTTCTTAGAATGAAAGGAAAAGTGGTAGAAATCATGACTTCGGACGGGATAACCCGCGATTTTAGTATACACTCCAATCGCTCTGCCGACTGAGTTACCTAGTTTAGTCTTACTTTACCTTAGTCATACCCGTGGCTTAGGCAGTTTATGAATTCATTCATTCATAAACTGCCCATGCAATTATGAACGCGATAGTACATTGAGAATACTATTTAGTTTGTATGAAAAAGTGAAAACCTACACTACACAGTACATAATTTTTAAAAGTGGTTGAACCAAATTTGTTAGGTTTGAGGAGTACTACCTCCGATTTAATTTATTGCTCCAGTTACGGGCAACGCCCGGTATAGGCTTGGTACATTATCAATAATCAAGAAAGATCATATCCCAAGTCATTTTGGTTGCCTTAAGTATATCCTCGTTTGAATAACAGCACTACAGTTACCAATTTCTAATAACCGGACTTTAAAGACATTTCGATTTGTTAACCTGTCGGCTCCGATGTTAATTTGAAAATGTTTTCTAACAAAATCTCGATTCCCAAGCGGACCATATCCATCAGTTTGATATATGAATTATTTTAATATTTCGCTCCTTATTATGCATCGTTTTGGGTATTTTTCATGATATTTAAGATAAGCGAGTTAAAAACAATTTAAATAAAACGCTAAAATGACACTGACATATCTGACAACAGTGACAACCCGTCATTAAAATAGTTGCCAGTGCACGAAATTAGTTCCAATTAATAAAATTCCGCAACATGGCGTATGGTCATACATTCCTGGTTAGGCTTTAATTTGGTATGAATATACGTATCAATCATGCCAAAAAATTAATTCCAATACACGTAATGTGTGGGATGTTTTTTTTTTCGTTTCAACCATAAAGTGTGAGTAATTCCAAAAATTATGAAAAAAATCATGAAAGTAGTATGACTTAACTAACCCTATCCAAAATTGTTGGCGGAGCGCATGTCACTTGGCGACGCAATGGTATGCGGCGATCCTCCGCATCGGTATCTGTTCGTAGCTAAAGTCGGTTTGAGTTTCAATCCGTTCCGAGGATCGTCATCTGGAGCAACCACCCACAGCGTGTGCCTAGTGTGTACTCAAAAAATCAATCAGTGGATAAACGTAACCCCATTGTTTGCATGATAGTTAGTTTTACAATACAACACAAGGTTCAATAAAAAATTAAATATTCTATTGTATATTCTTCATAAAGTTAGCGCAAACTATCTTTTTCCAAAATTCATTCCTATCAATTCAACCGATTTCATGATTTACACACTTTGAAACATATAAACTCTCATAATTATGATAAATACTAGCCTTTGTCCGCGACTTCGTCTGCATAGAATTAGAACAGAAACTATAAAAAAATATTTAAAAAATATCATGTCCTTCCCCAGGAGTCAAACCATCCCAATACAAAATGTTCTCTTTTAGCGGTTTAAGCGTTAAGCGTAGGTAACAAATGAGACAGAGTTACTTTCGCATTATGTAATATTAGTAAAGATTAGAAGAAGAGACAACAAAAGCAAACAATTCCCGTTCCAATTGAATCAAATCGTTTCTCCCCAGTGTGACTGACGTGAAGGAATTGCGATTCCATTTCCGAAACGGCTTACATTTGCCGAAATCAATACACGTGTTGGTATACAATTTTAAACACGAGTAAAATAGGTTTTCACAATATTTGACCGAAAAAGCGACTTGCTTTTTGCTGGGAATAGTACATTGTGTCGGTAAACAAGAAATTGCGAACGAGTGTGAATTTAAGCTCGAGTCGAAGACGAGGGCTTAATTTTAGCTTGAATTATTATTGTTATTCTTGTACCGCCCGTGATACATACAATGTTTTTCATCATATTTGCGAGGAAAGAAATAAACTTTCTAGGCAGATAAAGAAACAATAATTATTAGCGGTAGTATAGTAGCACAATCCACAGTACTCCTTAATATTTATTGACTTAACTCATTCACGGCAAACGATTTCTTGTAGCGCTACGCCGTAGCCGATAACATGCATTTCCCGCTTTGTAGCGAAAATAGTGCGTAGAGGCATGACGACAACGCGTCGTCATGGGCTCTGAATGGGCAATGGGCTCGTTTCTTGGCAAATTAAAACAAATCGTGAACTCAAGGCTCGATTGCAGTCGCAAAAAAAAAAATGTTTTTAAAATGTGTAGGTATTCTATAAGATATTGTGCACACCTATTTGACAGCAGTTAAAAGTTATCTCTTATGACAGTTGTAACGTCACGCCAGTAAGACAAAGTAGCGATATATTGCGCGCTGAATTATTTTATAAGGAAATATAAAATAAAATTCAAAAGTAAGTTATAATTGGAATATCGGTTCATAGCCATCGTTTGCTTAAAATTTGGGGTAGTATTAAATATACACACTATACTCGTACATAAAACCCTTATTATATCACTATTGCATAAACTACTATTATGATTCAATTTCAATTTCATTTGTTCACGACAATCATTACCAACTACCGGTGGAAAGAAAACAACCTGAGACCGTCTCGTGGAATCTCCCATTAAAAACGACGTCACTGATAGCCGCCTGTCTCATTTGCACATGCCAAAATTATATATTTCTTTCTCAATCTACCCAAAAGTGGTGTCTCCAATGACATCGTGGTGATACCCAATGGGAGCTACCGTATTGTCGTTCACCAGGCGGCGCCCCTCATGTGTGGGTCCTGAGTCAGTATGAGAGAATTGTCAAAGTGACGTTTGCAATGTTCCCGCAGGACCCACGTTCCACTAGCGCCTCTAGCGGCAAAT
The DNA here is from genome assembly GCA_949128165.1 of Lathronympha strigana. Lineage (NCBI taxonomy): Eukaryota > Metazoa > Arthropoda > Insecta > Lepidoptera > Tortricidae > Lathronympha > Lathronympha strigana. The sequence goes on from OX421903.1 coordinate 3,958,530, forward strand.
CAACTCGCGGTAGTCCTCATTTAAGCAATTACTTCTACGCATTATAGCATAGTTAGGAGACGCTTTTGCTTTATATACGAAATGAAAAATAAATAGATTAACCTAAATAATCCCGTAATATATCCTTCTAAAGTGATTGACGTAACGAAATAGAATTACTCCTTTGATCTTTGATGTCACGACGCCGGCACGCACCGTGGTTTGCACACAAACGATGCGCGTGTTTATTTGTGTGGTTACGAAGACTCTTTGATAAACGTGATTAAAACAAGATTAATTACGTAATTAATGGTGGCTTTGAGAAAACCTTGAATCTTTCCAATGGTATGATATGGGGTTCTTAAAGAAACGAGTGTTCAGGGCTTTAAGGCTCAAAGGTCAACAATGCATGAGTGGATCTTCCGATGTTACTTATGTCCATGGGCGGCGCTGACCGTTTCCCATCAGGCGGCTCGTCTGCTCGTTTGTTACCTTTCCCATAAAAAAAATGGTATGAACGATAGGCTGAACTGTCGGGTAGTCCCAAGGAATAGTTTTCGCGACGCAGAGTAACTAAAAACTTATTTTTCTACTGATGTAGCGCTTTACAAAATTATGGATAATCCGTGCTTGACTGGTATTAGTGTTACAAGGCATTTCATATCAATAAATTTAATACTAATCTAGACAACATAAGAAAATTGTTAAACATCAAAAACACCACGAAAAAAGGTTACACACAGCAAACTTTGTGTATTATTTTTTCGTTTCACTAGTTTATGTCACACGGGTATTCAAAATGATCGATTGACAAGTCGTTCATCAAAATCGGTGACAGAACTTTGGGACGAGGGGAACGGAAAAGTTACAGGCCCACAAACAGGAACATAATCTGACTTATATTCTTACTTAGAGTACGGTCACATGCGTCTTGTCAGAAAAATTGCATATACTCGCGAAATTCGCCGGCTTTTATTGAAACCAGCGGGCCTAAGATGGTTATCCACGAATGTCATAAGATAATGCTATAAGTTGATAAACTGACAAGTTGCGACGGTGACAGCTGCCAAATGCAAAGACATTTGACAGAACTGTTTAAAATTATCAGCAATTGTCAGAACGTACCGACAAACTATCGTCTTATCCAGCAATTATCAGGATATCAGCTTGGCATCTTAGCCCCGCAGCTAGCCTAGTTATAGCGTTCACTGCGACAGCTAAAGACCCGGTTCGATCCCGGCTTGGTCTCCGAGTTGGTCTTTTTTTAGTATATGACATCTATTTCTGTTTATAATTTATAATATTTAATAAAATAACTTGATTTGTTTCAACATATCGTTGAATATATTCTTATTATGTTCCTAAACCCGACATTTCAAAATTATCTTCCATTTCGGCCAACATTATGTTGAGGAATTTTCTGTGTTTGAGATTAGTCAAATAGTGTAGATTAGTCAAAATGGCCGGCCTGAACATTCTTGCCACAGAGTATGAATAAAGGTTGTAAAGTTCTTACATGTTTTTAATATGTAAAGTAAATATTTCTTTCGACTTTGCTGTAGCCGGGTGAAAACAAGACAAAAGTATGTTTCTGGACAATGGACCAGAAATATTTAGGCTAGTGTGTATATAGGGATATTATTTAGAAGAGGACATCGAGAAATCATGTGATTAATCAGTTAAAAGGTGATAAACGAAAGCAAATTTGCCCTAATTAACCAATTCGTGATTCCTTCGATTGTCATGATTAACGGACGAAATACGTTCGGGCATATCTGCCGATAAATGTATGGGAAGTTTTTGTGGCTGATGCCCGGCGTACATACCCACTATGGAGATTATATGTCCGGCAAATTACTCCGAATATCCATACATGGACATACCCTATGGAAATTGGACTTGCTCGAGCGTAGGTGGAAATTATTAATAATCTTATATTCATATTGAAAGAGAACGTTGGTGGGCCAGCGGTAAAGCATGTGACTTTCAATCCGAAGATCGCGGGTTCAAATTCTGGCGGCTAGTACCAATAAGTTTTTCGGAACTGTACGAAATAGCATTTGATATTACCAATCGCTTTTCGGTGAAGGAAAACGTCGTGAGGAAACCGGATAAATCCCAATAAGGCCTAGTTTTATCCTGTGGGTTGGAATGTCAGATGGCGGGCATTTTCGTAAAACTAGTGCCTACGCCAAATTTTGGGATTAGTTGCCAAAATGGACCCCAGGCTCCCTACATAAGGGGTGGCAAGCCGGGAAAACGCTATGAAGATGGTTAATGTTGAAACTTGCAAGGACATAACACTACTACCAGGCTCAATCCACGACAAGAGTAACGTGAGTCATTTATTGTATGTTGCCTTTATTCATAATGCAAATTTAAGAGATAATTTATCTCTAAATAAGTGTTCCTTTCCCTAGATACATGTTCATCCGTAATTCATATAACTACGCAATGAAGTCTTGACTCGTTCGTTTATCATGTTGTTATTATATGCGTTTCAACTTTTTATGGATGACTTACACTAGTACGGGATGAGACAGGGCGGGATCGTCCCGATCTGTCAATTTCTATAGAAATAAGCACTTGATATCTCGGAGCCCTCGGATGTCACATGACGATTCGTCGTCCCGTCCCGCCGTTCTAGTGTAAGTTATCCCTTAATCAGTTAAAACAAACAAAAATCAAGTGATATAGATAATTATTTTTGAATATCGGTAAAAACAGGTAGCTATACATAGTAAACCTCACAACGGCATTAAAATGATGGATTGCCATTTCGCTCATCACATTTATTCATAACCTGGCAAAATCAATCATTCCTTTTGCTTTGTTGTTGTCGGGTAAAAAAAGGAAAGTGATCGACAAGAAACACCCTACTCTATTAAGTTAAGTGTCTCTCAGCATTGAGGTATTATGTGTTCTGAGCCTAAAGTCAGTAACAAACCACGTCAGGTTTTATCGGCTACTTTTGACAGCAACTTTCCCGATCCCGAACCCCCCACAAATTATCTTAAGTTTTTGCTAATGATTGGATCATCATCATCATCATCATCATTTCAGCCGAAAGACGTCCACTGCTGGACATAGGCCTCCCCCAAAGATTTCCACAATGACCGGTCCTGCGCCACCCGCATCCAGCGGACTCCTGCGACCTTCACCAGGTCATCAGTCCACCTTGCGGGGGGCCTACCCACGCTGCGCCTTCCGGTACGCGGTCGCCACTCGAGAACCTTTCCGCCCCAACGGCCATCGGTTCTACGTGCAATGTGCCCCGCCCACTGCCACTTAAGTTTAGCGATTCGGAGAGCTATATCGGTTACTTAGGAGTCTCTCTGCGAGATCGTATCAGAAATGAGACCATCCGCAGCAGAACCAAAGTAACCGATATAATGATTGGATATTAACATTAAAATTAGAAGAAACAAAGCACTAATAATAATCCAGTCATTAAACTGACAGCTTGTATGGAAATTTTGATTATTTTGGAAATAATGTATATAGCAGATTTTTTTAACGTTACGGATACATCGAGAGTCAAGTATTACGTAGGCAACAAAATCCAAGAAAATATGGTTACATGCTAATCGTCACAAATATGTGACAAACATTTCCCTTGTATGATTTTTATGTAGGTATATGTCACCGTCAAATTGTGAACTCCCGACAGTTTATAATTTGACTACCTATAGGTAACCTATCCGTTTGTTTACAATATCGCGCGTTAGTTTAGGGTACTCACAATTCTACGGTGATATATATATATGTTTTTTCAGTCGTTCAAAATGTTTCAGGACCAGTTTTACCGATTACCATTTGTTTCTAGCGAAATAATACATCTATCACCCGTCGTAGATTTTGTAGATTTGACGGTTTAACCTAAATAAGTTTTATTCGGTTTCACTTTTGACAGATATACAACAAATATGTCGTCATGTACAAGACGAATATTTATTATTGTAATCATAAAAAAATTACTTAGTTAAGTTGTAATTTTTTACTATTTACCTGTTTCAGGAAGAAAAGTTTGTAGGATTTTTGCATATATTATCTTTAAATTATCCCATTCGGACGTAATGTGAGAAAATCAGGATATTATAATTTAATGTCTCTCAAAACGGTATCTTTCCTTAATGATATAACCTTGCCTTAATATCTGTCCTTGAAAATAAGACAAAAGTGATTGACTTGGAACATATCTTAGTCTAGTAAGTAGGTATAAGGATGTCAGTAAGAAGAAGACATTGAGTAATCACGCGTCGTTCGATCTTGACGTCTGGGACAAATTGTTCCGATGCTCCAAGTTCTGTGCTTCATTATTAATGTACTGTGCAGCTTTGGACTGAAGCTGCGTGAGGACGTTTAATTCAGTATTACGACGTACGACGGTGAAACAAGCATACGGCCCGCCTGATGGTAAGCGGTCACCGTTGCCTGTGGACGCCTGAAACTCCAGGGGTGTTACATGCGCGTCGCCGACCCTTTAAAAAAAGGAGGATTCGCTGTGTTGACAGCTAAAGGGGCAACCTTTGCTCCGTGGGTCCCCAGTTGTCAACACAGTGAATCCTCTTGGAGCTGTGGCGACCTTACTCACCAACAGAAACAAAACACTATGAGTAGGGTCTAGTATTATTAAACTGCGGTTTTCAGCGAGACGACATTCGTTGTGCTGTGCCCAACCAGACTAATGCATCCGCTGTGCCCATATCTCTCTTAAAAAATAGCAAAAACTAAGAAAAGGCAAGCGAAAGGTTTAAGGTTTAAAGATATAAACAGACATACGTCACTTGAGAACAGCGTTTTATATCTAGATTACATTAGGTACATGATTGCTCTTATAATTATTAGGTATCGTTAAGACGCACTTATTAGGAAATTTTTTTAAAAGTGATTTTATGATCAATCACTGGTTTTGGGTTTAAGACTGCTTAGTTTATCTTACCAGTATTTTAAAACTGTCGTAGTTTCATTATAAATTGACAACCTTTTTTTATAATTTTCATATACCTAATTAATGTCTTAGTAGTCTTAGTAGATACCACGGATTAAAATGTTTCATTCAGAACGAGTTTCACTTTTTTTACTTTATTTAAGGGTTTGCAATTTTTTCGGCTTTTCTTTACAGTTTTCAAAAACACTTTATTAAGACAAATTACGGAAACAAAATTAAAACATTTTCTTGCTAAACAGCAAAGATGGCTACAATGTTTAAGTACATAGTCCAGTATCGTTACATATCATTATGTGAAACATATTTTGCGATAAATGTTTTAAAGTTTAGGCTATAGGTATTTTTTTGCTATTAAAAAAAACTTAAATATAATATTTAGTTTTTAATCATTGTGGATGAATTTTAAATCATTACTAACGTAAACGAAATATGGTAAATCTTAATTTAAAAAAAAATATGGATTTAATATTTAAATTAAACCCTTAAGTAGTCGATCATCTTCATCTATTGCCAAAAATACTAATTAAACCTACCTTTGAATAGGTAAAATCGCGGCACTTCCCACAAAACACTTAATTATCATCCACTGTTAAAAGTCACACTAGTCAAAATAAAATAAAACTTGCCACAAACCACACCACAAAGTTTTATCGCGACCGTTAAAAAATCACGCACGCATTCGGATTTCAAATATCGCGATCTTCCATCGTCAAGGAACCAAACGACCGACCGCGTCGAGAAATTGAAACGCACTAGCGTTTGTTAGGGGCGGGCGAGCGAGAGGGCAGATCGCGAAATCTATGGAGATCGTACGTGAAACGGGGGCCGATTCTATACGACACGGTGTTTTTAGATGAGTCAGCGATTGCGTTTCGATGACAATGAAGTTTGATGAGTTTTTTGACAAAGTGCTTCCACTGTTGTTTCTAGGTGACAAATGTCAGATGCAACGGTGGGCTTTACGGAAAACGGAGTTTACGTCTGTTTGGGGGTTTGTCGGGTTTTAATGTTTTCTGTTTGCACGGTGAGGGTGAATAACGGGCCGACATGTAACATTACAAATTGATTTCGATTCGACAATTACTAGCTGCTTAATCCCTTACATCAATTTATTTTATCTGCCGTCAACGTATAAAATATAAGAATGTAGGTAGGTAGTTATTTATAAATCAGGCCAAAGAAAGTGTTTTCTAAATATTCAGGAGCCGTGAGGTCGGATTACTTTCGCCCTGAAGAGTAAGTAGCTTTGGCTATTAGGATTTATTATGTGCAGGTTTTAGGCGCATTGCATTTTTATGTTGTTATTGTGCCCTCTAAAATAGTAGTTTATGCATAATAAGAACCAATTATGAGCTGTTATACACTAGTTTTTATACGACAGCGAAAAAAATCGAAATCTTGGATGGTGGCAGAATGTGGAAGATGTCGTATGCCCACTAAAGAAATTAAAAAAAACAACAGTGCTCAATATTAATATTGTCTTCTGTTACCGCGATTGTTATTCAATGAAATTAAACACTTTAGAACGGATTAATCGCGTTTATTAACACCATGTTCCTACGTTTCGAGCCCTTTACAGCACTCGTTTTCACAGGGTTAAGATGATTACTCACCATCATCATCTCCTGATCCTACACTACGCTTGCCGAGACGCGGTCTCCACTCAAGAACTCGTTTACTCCAACGGTTGTCGGTTCTACGGCTAATATGGCCAGCCCACTGCCTCTTTAGCTTGCTAATACGGTGGGCTATGTCGATGACTCTAGTTCTCTGCCGGATCACCTCATTTCTGATTCGACCCCGCAGAGAGACGCCAAGTATAACTCTTTCCATAGCCCGCTGAGCGACTTTAAGCTTGTGGACCAGCTGTACCGTCAGTGTCCACGTTTCGGCTCCGTACGTCATGACAGGTAGGACGCACTGACTAAAGACTTTCGCCTTTAAGCACTGTGGGATCGACTATCTAAAGACTCGACGCAGCTTCCTAAACGCTGCCCAACCTAGCTGAAATGTAATATTCATTTAATTTGTATGAATAACGAAAAAAAAGCGATATACCAGGTAAGCAACGTGTCGAATTTAAGAGTAAATAAAAAAAAAGGTGCTGGAGTTGACTGAACTTGTTATGATGACATCTGATATGTGATCCCTTTCACTCTACAAACATAGGGTATTCTTAGATTTCGCTGGAAGAGATGACAGCCGCGAGATTATATCGGAGATGTTCCTTGAATACGCTTAGAAACCAAAACAACGGTGTTCGGAGCAACTAGCATGGGGCTTTGAGTCTTACGGTTTTATTAATAAAGGTGGTTTTCTTTGACAAGGCAGACAAATGAGTAGTATTGCCAGATGCATGACTTTAAATATCAAACAATATGGGACTCAGTAGTGAATCTTATGGAACCTATATGAAGAGAGGTATGGGCACAGCGGATGCATATCGTTTAGGGTGGTAGAGCACAGCGCAACGAATGTCGTCTTGCCAAATCTGGAGCAGAGCCCATCTGGGGAAATAGACCTTACAGAAAACCGCAGTTTAATAACACTAGACCCTACTCATAGTGTTGTGTTTCTGTTGGTGAGTAAGGTCGCCAGAGCTCCAAGAGGATTCACTGTGTTGACTGCTGGGGACCCACGGAGCAAAGCCCTGCTTGGTTGTCACCGTCGTAGTATTAAAAAAAAGGAATAGAAAATAAAACTGAGGGCTTGCCGTGGATATCGCAAAATCATAAATGTGCAAGGCAATGTGCAAGGGGGACAGTGCAATACACGCGCGTAGCGTTATCTCACTCAACAGTCGGCCTTTACGTTTAGTCAGTAATAGAAGGAAGTTTTGTATTTAAGTCTGACTAAGCTATGTTAACATCGATTTTGATAGCATAGACTGTAAAAGTTTTCAACTCATATTATTATAAACAGAGTTTGACGCTTTTAATGTGGTATTTAAAACATTTTGTAAATATAGAACGGGTCTATCGCGAATGTAGTTAATTTACCTTAATATACCGACGTTTCGACAGTTTCATGTGTCATGGTCTCGGCTCGACTGATGAATCAGCGAAGTGTCAACGGCGATCTTGCTAGAAGTGTTCACGTACCCGGCGGAAAGTCACATTAAACGCTGTGTTATCGGCACGACACACAACAGCAACACTCACAACATCGGCGCATCGATCCGCAGTTATATCTTGCGGTTTGAACTTCTGAATCACTGGTTCCCAAGTAGGTGATAAATTAAAACCATCTTCACGATTGAAAATTTTCGATGTTTTTTGATCTCAATCGCCTCACTCACTATCCGGGGATAATAGCCTCCTGGATCCTGGAGGTATCGATACTGTCAAAGCTGATTCTTTAAAAAATAAATTATGACTTCTGTCTAAGCCGCACTGATCGCTGATTGGCCATCTGATGTTCGATGTTTATTTTTGTAAGTTGACAGTTTCGTTCGGAAACGGTCAATGCGTGCAAACTTGTTAAGCTGCTTTGACATTCCACATGATATTTAAAAAAAATGTCCTCAAGCGAGGACCGGGGGATCCAGAGGATAGTGGCGTAGTGGCGTGTTAATTATCACTGACTGACGCTTGTAACGAACCCCAAACTCTCTTATTAAAAATCAGTTATAACAGCCGGTTACGTGTACGGTTGAACCCTCCGGCGAACGGAAGGAGCGGGTCCTTATCTGTACTGATTATGTGAAAGGGGAAGAGAGATATGGCCACCGGAGTTTCATAATTTTAGGTTCTCTTTTGAGACTGAAAATATTATTGGGTATGTTTTTATTAGTAGTTCTCTTGTAAGTACTCTTAGTATGGCAAGTCATGTCAATTTAAGGGGGGAAAAAATAATGATACCGGTTATTAACCTTTGGTATGCTTAGGAGCAGATTTAAGGTGTCAAGGTCCATTATTAAATAGCAAATATTTGACAGGCGCATTCAAAAGGTTAAGAAACTGTGTTCAATTCCAGCAAATAAAAGGTACAGTCAACTCTAGAAATATGGATACAGCAAAAGTGCTAAAAATATGTATACACGACCATAATGTTCAGGTAAAAAAGTCCTGTATACATTTTGGCAATTTGGCTGTATTCATATCTATGTAGTTGACTGTACATATACAATTGTAATTTTGAATGTTAATAAAGGAAAACTAACCTAGTGTTTTTTTTTTATCTACTAAGAGTTGATATAGATTTCGAAGGATAGATTTCGACACGGTATTTATACTTGCATCCCGCTTCCACCCGTAAGTTCGAGCAAGATGCACTGACAGTGCGATGACGACTTTAGAGATACCTATATTTTAAATATATTTATTATATATTTTAAACTCGAGAAGCACGCAGGTGCTAACCATGCAGAAGCACCAGGGATGGAAGCGCGTATTTTTTTAATCCTCGTAATAGCCGAATATTTTAAAATATTTTTTCTACTCCAGCACTTCTACCTGCCAATTAGATGACTGACAGCGATATTAAATAAGTATACACGTTATCACTGGTATTCCATAAGAACACTGCTCCTATAGATTTTCATACAATATATTAGAACTGCTGTTCTTTTTTTTCTATAGTGGGCATACGGTATCTTCCACATTCTGCCACCTGTCGAAATTTTACTTTTTTCCCTATTTTAGCTGTCGGGTCTATTATTACAAAACTCCACTTCGTCTCGTTTTGTAACGGCGACCCTCAAGATTTAAGAACCCTTATCATATCACTGTTGCATAAACAAATATTATGCTCTTTATGTAGGATTCAACATTTTATTTAAGTAAGTAACAACGTCGTGCTCTTAGCCCCATTAGCAAAGAACGAAACAAACGAAACAAATACCGTACTTTTCTATGGAATTTTTTCCATATCCTGGTATCCGAATCCTGAAGCAAACTTTGCCTTCTGATTATGGTGAAAGCGGAAGTCTTCAGAGATATTCCATGTCACCGATTCCTATAATTACGGTTGTTCCTTTTGTTATCTTCCACCATTATTCATGTGGACTGAACCCTTTTGTGGTAAGTTTATGACTTCTTTAATTTTTTTCACGACTGTTAGATTTTGTTTGTACGGGACCTTACAAAAAACAAACGTTACTTAAACAAACTTTGAACGTATTCTAGAGGCCAAAAAAAGGTTATATGAGTTTTAATTAATATTTTTTTACCTTCCCTGAAATGTTTTTTTTTCAGACTAAGTAGCGATATGTGTAGGTATAATTATAATAAAAAAGGTCATAAATTTATTTCATTACTCATCTTTGAAATTACGCCGAATCCAGTAAAACTTCACAAGACATTTATCTGTCTGAATATGCACAGGAATACACATACATAGTACATTCGTAAAATTGTTCTATTTTTTTTTTCATTTCGCCGAATATCAGTTGCCAACCAAATTTTCGCCGATGATTTATTTGGCATATCAACATTTACCAAAATAACCACCCCACTGTTTGCCACTTTCATTTGGCCGAATTTGTATTTGGCAGCTGGGTTAGGTTAGGTTGGATTATGATAATATGCGAAAGATACGTCTGCGAAACGTAGCAGTTGGGAAATGAAAATTCGGCAAAATGCAATTCTGCGATAAGTCGGTAGGGAAGTGATATTCGGCAAAATGATTATCGGCCATAATTTAGAGAACCTTTTTTTTATAAAAGAAAATAAAAAATAATTTAATAAACCACGCAAAGCCAACATTCTTACCGAATATAAAAAAGAAGTAAAACTAAAACGTTTCCCGAAACAAGTGCCGACCCATATCAATGTCAGGAATTTCTTTTATGTACACAACAACCTGAATCGCACGTTACCTGATACCCAGGCACCTATTAGATACCTTATAAAATAAATTGAGGGGCAAATTCGATAAGGATTTAATAAAAATAGGAAGAAAGTAATTTCCCATTAAGGTTGAGTCACAGTCACGGCAGGATGATGTGTACATTTCTGTAGGAAGCTTCACGTGGTCTGTGGAAATGGTTTCGGGATAGACAGCGTCACGTCATCGTCAGCGTCATCGGCTTGGAAAGCTTGAAGATCACGTGACTTTTTTATATAAATTCGGCCCGGCCCGTCCCGGCCCGTAAGTCACCAGCAAGAAGCGTTGCCTTGAGACTTGGTAGGTACTTCTGTGTAGATTACTAGGAAACCTTTGACAACTTTTGGTTTGCACTTTCAACATTTTCAAGCCATGAAAAACATCGGGTCAAGATCGGCTTTCTATAATTTTTTGGAGTCATAACCAAAATTCCAATCCATTGTAAAAAGTAAATAAAGTATCTGAATTATAAAAGTGATTAAAAACGTAATTATTTCCATCACATACATTATTTGGCGTTATCGATTAACGATTGTCACTAGGCTAGTTAATTTGAAGTTGAAAGAGTAGCGCTTGTAGGTAAGCGACAGTTTAGTGTGATTCTCCATTGCCTCAGCTAAAACCTACGTCCTCTCCTGAACAAAAGCGTCAAAAAACATTAGTACCCTGCAATTCTGGTCAGAACAGATCGGTTCACTTTGTCGGGGTCTATTCTTAAATGAGCCATTTTTTGCAATCGCCACTAAAGGAACTGTAAATAATAATAAATATAAATGTAAATATTTGTGAGAGAATTTTTCCCAAATGAACCTAGTCCCACAGTAAGCTCAATAAGGTTTGTTTTGTGGGTACTAGACGACGATATATAAAATGGATAGATACATATAAATACTTAAATACATAGAAAATATCCATAACACAGGAATAAGTATTCGTAATAAACACACAAATAAATGCCCTGATCAGAATTAGATCGCCTGAAACACAGGAATTCCTAGTTCAGGCAATTGTAAATCACCTGGTCTAATTATAATTATTTAGTATTCAAGATACTACCCTGTACAATGCTTATTACTAAAATATTTGATTTGATAATATATTTGATTTGATTTTGAGAACCCGGGACCTCCAGCTTCGTAGGCAGGGTCACTACGAACTAGGCTAGGAGGGTGTTATGACTATGTGCTGCTCCATATCAATACAATGTATTTTTTACTACCAGGCGCTCACGTAAAGAAAGCTTGGTCATTATTTGGCAAAACGGTTAATGAGCTACAACATTTTGTATCAAAGACAGTGGTAAAATCGAGGAAGAACACAAAAAGTAATAAGCACTCGTATAGTACTACTATAATAACCCTAACTTCCACAATCATCTAAAGCCCGATTCGACATAATTGGCTAAGAAGCTCCACCAAATATTTATCGCCTCAATAACGGCACAAGACGTTGTCCATACTGTGAACAACCCAAAAGCTATATCCGTAGAGATTACTGAATATTTACGCGAACGAATGTTGTTTGCCGGATTTGCCCCCCTCGGGTCGTAAAAAGTTAGTGCGGTATTACGCATCTATATTTATTCCTTTGACCGTGAAAGATCGTAAAAGGCACTGTGACCCTAGACTTAGTGGGCGAAATTATTAGTACAAGTTGTTTTGTCAATTAAGTTGCAGCGTGCATGATAAAGGAAATAACGACGCCGTCGAAATGTTTAAATTTGAAACTAAAAGTTTGAAATCGTATCTAGCGTTTTTCCACCTTTTGCCGCAACTTAATAAGTCTGGGATTTGCTTGGACAAATAGTCGCACGAAGTGTAAACATTAGTTTTAATGAAAGCAATTGATATCATCTGGCCTTCTAGCTTAGAGGGAAGACTGGTCTTACAGACATTTGTTCAGTATACTCAGACTTTATCACTCAAAAACTAAATTCTTTGGTATTCTACCGAAAACTCATTGGTGCGGGCCTCGTAATAATAAGATTATGGATCTTACCGATTTGGATTATACTAACGCTCGTCAACGGTGTCAAATATAGAAGAATTCTGAAGAAGTTTCAATTCTTTATCTAAATATTTCAAACTTCTCCAAAGACGATTCGCTACCAAGGAAACCAAATATCCGCAGCAATAATTTTTCACAAAACTGATTCCAGTCACGCTACCTTTCCTAAAATAATATCCCATCCACAGTATCCAAATTCGGGAAAATGTAAAGAGCAAATAAATTCCCCTAGTCGCATGGGAGCCCGGATAATCGAATCACCCTGTGTAGCGTCCCCTAACATGAGTCGTCGTAAATAATTTGATAAATGATGCATTTGATTTTTATCTTCAAGCGAAGAAACATAAGAACTGGTTCCGTTTTGGCAAGTTTCGTGAATTCCATTCAGATTATTTGTAAAGACTTGTCGATTTTAAATTTTGAATGTTACAATTCTTGTTGAAAATATCATGACAGTAGCTCATATGAAATTGATGGTAAAAACCACACTAATATAAATTCAGAAATGACATCTGCCAAGCTATATATGCTTTAGTAAAATTTTACTTATTTATTGCAGTTTAAGTACAATATTTAGCAATGTCTCTATTTAAACTACAAAATGTTGTTAATTTTGACAGGTCACGTACGTCAAAGACGTGATGCCTAATATTATTATACAAGAATTAAACAACAATTAAGTAAGCTTCAACACGAAGGCGTGACGGCGTGAGGCAGAAGGCCTAGCATCCGCCGCCTGGCTGGCTGGCTGGAACGGGCCGCACCGGCGCACCTCGCTCCGGTCGCTGCCAGCGTTGACAGGAGCTGTGACAGACTTTTATTTACATTGTGTTGTGCATTTTCTAAGTATTTTTAAGATTTATTTTTAAGCTGTGTATTTGTTTTTAAGGTGTGTATTTATTTAGGTATTAAGTTTCTATGCAGACCGCGACCCAATCAGGAAGTAGCACGTCACAAAATCCTGGTCACCCATGTAACCTGTGTTCAAAATCATTTCCAACTAGTAGAGGTCTTAATATTCATAGAGCTAAAGCCCATCGTAACTGTCTCAGTCAAGATTCCCCTCCATTAAACTTAGACAATGCACAGCCCGTTGCTCATGTCCAACCTTTCCATTTACGTCTCAGTAATTACAAAAGTAATATAAAAATAGTTAATCGTGTCCCTCGCGGGGCTCGAATCCCCGTTGCTTCTCACCTAGCCCACATAGTGCAAAAATGCTATGAATCTAATTCCCCGGAGGACTGGCACAACCTCCTCCTTTTTCCATATAACATTTTACACGCTAAAGATGACAATGTAAATATATCATTAACGCAAAAGCTTAAAAATAATTGTTCACTTCATTCCATTCCTCCGACTACATTCAAACGCTCCTCATCATCATCCTACAATACCATCAAAACTATTGAAAATAAAATTATTGATGGAGACCTTAAAGGCGCCGCACGACTTCTTTTTTCTAGTGACGTGCTATCTCCAGATAACCCAGATACTCTTTCGGCCCTACTAACTAAACATCCCCCAGCTCCCGCGATCCCTTATTTTTTCGACCCTCCAACGGTACCCGAGTCATGCCTGCAGATTAAAAACATTGACGTATTTAATGCTATACTGTCTTTCAAAACCGGCTCTGCAGCAGGACTGGATGGCCTCAGCCCTCAACATTTAAAGGACCTGACGTGCCCGTCAGCAGGTGATGCAGGTGAAAAACTCATTACCCATATCACTAAATTGATAAACTTCATGTACGCGGGCAATATTCACCCGGATATTGTACCCGTTTTATACGGAGCCAATCTGATCGCGCTAACTAAAAAGGATGGAGGGGTGAGGCCGATTGCCGTTGGCGCAACACTTCGCCGCTTAGCTTCCAAAATTGCAGTTCGGCATATTCTTCCAAAATTACAAAAATCTTTTGAACCAATCCAATTAGGCTTTGGAATTAAAGGTGGCTGTGAAGCCGCCGTGCATGCACTCCGTACTTTCCTTAGCGACGGCCAGTGCGAAGTGTTGCTAAAAATTGACGTTAAAAATGCTTTTAACTCTTTGGACAGAGACGCCTTGTTGGCAGAAGTTAAATCTTCAGTTCCTGAAATATATAACTATCTCCTCCACTGCTATGCAGACCCCACGAAGTTGATGTACCGATCAAACGAGTTGTCATCGGAGGTCGGCTGCCAACAAGGTGATCCCCTGGGGCCAGCAATTTTCAGTTTGGCTATTAACCCAATTATTCAAAATTTGTCGTCAAAATTCAACGTCTGGTACTTGGATGATGGGACTCTAGGAGGTGACGTAGACTCCGTACTTTCTGATCTTTCTATAATTACAACCAAATTTAAATCTATTGGTTTAGAACTAAATTTCAACAAATGCGAACTTTTTATTCCAAATTCTTGTAGCAATATCGACGAATTAACACAAAAATTCAACCAACTAGCACCAAACATTAAAATCCTTGACAAAAGTAACCTGTTCCTCTTAGGGTCTCCCATCTTCGAGGAAAATTTTTCAGATTTAGTTCAAAATTCTGTTTCCAAATTCCAAAATCATTCACATCGATTGTTAGAAATTAAGTCACATTATGCCCTAAGTATTATAAAATATTGCCTTTTTGTTCCTAAATTAACGTATGTGCTACGCTGCTGCTCCCTTTGGAAAAATCAAAATCTTTTGTCACAATTAGATACTCTAATTAAAAGTAATTTAGAATCGGTTCTGAATATTCAGCTAAGCGAGCAGTCCTGGACCCAAGCATCCCTTCCCATCCGGTACGGTGGGTTAGGGATCCGCAAAATTTCGAGTGTCGCTTTGCCAGCCTTTTTGTCGTCAGCCCACAGCTCATTCAGTCTCATAGGAAAAATCCTACGCTCAAACTGTGAGACTACGGGCTTGGCTGACGCCAAAAATGCTTGGTCAATTGCTTGTCCTGGTCAAAATTTTCCTGAACATCCAAAATCTCAAAGGAGCTGGGACGACATTGCTTGTAAATTGACCCTCTCCTCTCTTATCAGCCAATCCAGCACGGAGGGGCAAGCCAGACTCCTAGCTGTAAGTACCAAGGAAGCTGGGTACTGGCTCCGAGCACACCCCTCCCCAAACACTGGTACTTTTTTAGATCCAAAAACTCTACAAATTTCAGTTAGCCTCCACCTCGGGGTCCCGGTCTGCGCCCCACATCGTTGCCCCTGCGGAACCGATGTCGACCGTCTTGGGCACCACGGTCTTTCCTGCCAACGAAGCGCGGGCCGCTTTTCGAGACATGCTGCCCTAAATGACATAATCCGTCGGTCTCTTGCGTCAATTGGTGTGCCGGCTCTATTAGAGCCGACCGGCATATCCAGAACTGACGGTAAGAGGCCGGATGGTATGTCTCTGGTTCCGTGGAGTTTGGGACGAGTGCTGGTGTGGGATGCAACCTGTGTAGACACACTAGCCCCGTCGCATCTCCACCGAACTTCTGCGAGGGCAGCGGCAGCGGCAGAGGCGGCGGAAAAAGCAAAGGTGGGAAAGTACAGTGGTCTCGGCGCTGAATATAATTTTGTTCCTTTCGGCGTCGAGACCTTTGGTCCGTGGGGCCCTAGCGCTCTGAGTCTCTTCAAAGACCTATCGAAGAGACTCAGAGACGCCACAGGAGACCCAAGAGCTGGCAGCTTCCTCGCTCAACGGATCAGTCTAGCAATCCAGCGAGGAAATGTTGCCAGCGTCCTCGGTACCATGCCGCAGGGGCCTGTTTTAGATTTATTTTAGTTTTTATTTAGTTTTATTTTAGTTTTTATCTAGTTTTATTTTAGTTTTTAGTTTAGTTATACTTCTAGATTTAAATTTGTGTTGTTATATGTTTTAGTTTAGTTTATTTTCCAATAAATATTTCTCAAATATAAATTTATTTATTTTGATAACAAAACAGTTATGCAAAACATTGTAAGTTTGAAACAGTTAATTCACTAGTTAGCTATATTTTACATAGCGAATATAATAACTCTTATAACTTTCTAAAAACTACTCTTGTTAAAAACTAAAAGTAACGAGTGTATCGGTACTTTTAGTTTTCGCCTAGTATTTGATGGTAGTTCCATTTCCAGTGTATAACACCGTGCGATACTGCCGCGAAATGATTTAGCAATATCAAGTATCTGGGGGCATGGTAGTTTCAAAACTTATTTGCAGCATAAGAACTGCGGAACAAGATTGTGTCTTTTTATATGTCATGTTTTTGATGGGATAAACCTTTCAGATAACCTCGTATCCTTGTTTCGGGGCCTACGGAGCTGGGAGCCCCGGATTGGATCCTTGAGAAGGCATTTATTTGAGTGTTTATTGTGAATATTCCCGAGCTGACGTGTGTTCAATTTATTTAAGTAGGTAGGTATATACATTGTTGTAGTAGCACAAGTTATATAATAGTTCTTAATAACAGATTTATATCTCTCATATAAAAAGCGTATACAAGCCGTTTTGAACACTATGCAATAAAAAATTGACGCTCATATTTCCTCACGTCCACACAACGCTATGGTACCGTACGAAAAAAAAAAGCAGAGTAGGTTCAAAAATTTGTACATTGAAGACATTTAAAAAAAACTAGTTAGGAGCACTTACAATTGATAACAGAACACATTTCAATGTTAGAATTTTTGTCTGTTTGTTTGTCTGTCTGTCTGCCTGTTTATTTGTTCGAGCATCACGTGGAAACGGCTGTATGGATTTAGGATGCAACCTCACTGGCACGTGAAGGAGATCTCCTGTCAATTAAAAAAAGTAATTATCCGCAGACGAAGTGGCGGGCATCAGCTAGTATTATATAATACTGGCAGCGGCGTGCATCGGCGGGTGCGGGATGTGTGGGCAGCTCGTGTGTCGGTACCCACACACGTCAAAAGATAAATTCGAGTTTGTGCGGAGAATTCCAAAGGCTTGGCAGTAGGTTAGTATGCACAGCATGAGCCTTATTGAACAAACAATGTCACTAACTGTCTGTCGCTAGATCTTCATCATCATCATCATGATCATCATCATCATCATCATCATGTCAGCCATAAGACGTCCACTGCTGAACATAGGCCTCCCCTTTGAACCTCCATATGTACAGGTTGGAACCCTTCAAAAGGTCATCTGTCCATCTTGTGGGTGGACGTCCTACGCTGCGTTTGCTAAGCCGTAGTCTCCACCCGAGCACTTTTTGATCCCATCAACCATATGCTCTGCGTGCAATGTGACCTGCCCATTGCCACTTCAGCTTGCTAATCGAGAGGACTATGTCAGTGACTTTACTCGTAGTTTGCCTACGGATCTCGTCATTTATGATTCGATCACGTAGAGAAACTCCGAGCATAGCCCTGTCCATAGCTCGTTGAGCGACTTTGAGTTTTGAGATGAGGCCGATAGTGAAGGACCACGTTTCGGCCCAGTAAGTCATGACTGGTAACACACATTGATTGAAAACTTTTGTCTTAAGGCACTGAGGTATATCGGACGAAAAGACATTGCGTAGTTTCCCGGACGCTGCCCAACCGAGTTGGATTCAGCGGTTGACCTCAACTAGACCTTATAGGGTTGTAATAAGGATTAAAATAAAATGTTGGCAATGGAACTTACTTGGAAACTTAATCGATTTGTATTAGATTTCCTTATGAAAAAAGTATGTGAAAAAACATAATAGTAACGAAGTAAATAAACTCGTATCCCAAACAGCATTCGGTATATTTCAGCAATTATTCTAAGAAATCCAAATCCAAAGTTCAATGCTCCCTTAATCCCTGAAAAATTGGAATAGAATTGAGAATTGCTTGAAAAAAGTCAGGGCTATTTATATAAATTGAAAGGACTTTCTTTAATCGGGATCTTAACGAAATTCCGAATCAAACGGAGCCATTCAATTATATTTTATTAAATCGACGATTTGAGAATGGATTATATTATCAGTGATTTCCTTGACCTTCGGGAGTAAAATAAATATTTATCAGATAATCTACCCTAAAACTTTTTTACCAAGCCTTCGACAATCCTTGGTAAATCACAATACGTGGTCGTGAGACAAAAAGACCAACTACGAGTAGATTTGATTTCGCACATATGGAGTGTGAAGGCATGTAAGGGGAGACTAACTTTTGCCTTTATTACATTTCCCGACATTTTCCTCACGTCAGACGTTTAAGCTATACGTCGAGTTGACTGAAGTATGATAGGTATGTGTATTGGGATAATATCGAAGGGTATTTATTTAATTTTGGATATCAATGGAAGATCAGCTATAACTCCATCATCATTTAGAAATTAGACTGCGTTTTTTGACATTCGTAATCTCTTGTAGATGAAAACAGAAATAGAAATCGTTTAGATTTTTGTAGTCAACTGTGACTTTATATGACATCTATTTTAATGTATATTAAAGAAAAAGACCAACTCCATCAGAGGCCAAGCCGGGGAACGAACCCGGGTCTTCAGCTTACGCGGCAAACGCCATACCTGGTATTTCAGCTACAGTATTATATAAAATTGTTTTTTTCTTTTACTACCCAAAATTTAGTTTAGTCATTAAACACTTTAGAATGGATTAATCGCGTTTATTAACACCATGACCCTACGTTTCGAGCCCTTTAGCCTTTTACCTTTACTTTAGATGATGACTGAGAGAATGCGAACTCTCCCCGTCAATCAAAAAATACTTGTGAAAACACAGTTTGCATCTTAACCCTGTGAAAACGAGTGCTGTAAATGGCTCAAAACGTAAGGTCATGGTGTAATTAAACGCGATTAATCCGTTCCAAAGTATTTAATTTCAATAAACAACAATGGCGGTAACAGAAGACGATATTAAGATCAGTGTATCATATTTAACCAGTGGTAAATAATTAGGTACCTTATCTTTAATCATTCCTCTATATTGAGTATTCTAACAATCAGGCGATGACTTCCACGAATGTTATTGTTACAAAGAAACCCATGGAAATGAATGCGCAAACAGCGTGCTTTCAAATGATAATGCATTACATTCACGTCAGCCCAACTTTTGGGCAATAATCAAGCGAAAATAGACCTTTATGTCCATGCAGTACGGACTAAGCGTATTTGTAGATAAATTTGTGGGACGGTAGCTAACGAATGACAGGGTAATGATGACGGATAAGGCTTTCTTACCCATGTGTTTTAGACACAGACCACCTCAAGAACTAGACAGAGCATACAATACAACTCGCGGTGAGCGCACTTGTACAGTGCCGTACTAATAAAGTTTGAAAACGCGACAGCTCATTTTAGTTCAACACAATGCGGTGTCTTTGTAGTCTGTAGTTTTAGATTATGGATGGACCTAAGAGATTGAGCCTTTACTTTTTTATTTCATACGAAAATGAATCTTATCTTTGAGCAATAAAGGTGTTCATATCGACTAAAGAAAACGGTCTACTTGAGCCCATAAAACTAGAGTCCTGACTGTGTCTCACTCGCACTAGTTACGACATTAACAATAATGCCAACATCACAATAACTGTCATGTTAATACCTCGGCCTCCTAGCCTAGTTGTGGTAGTGACCCTGCCTACGAAGCAGGAGGTCCCGGGTTCGAATCCTGGTCAGGGCATTTATTTGTGGGTTTATCACGAATATTTGTTCCTGAGTTATGGATGTTTTCTATGTATTTAAGTAGTTATACTCGTATGTATCTATCTATTATACATATCGTCGTCTAGTACCCACAACACAAGCCTCATTGAGCTTACCGTGGGACTAGATTTGAGTAAGATTGTCCTAGAATATTGATTTATTTTTTATTAATAATACCACGTCGGAAAGTGGTTACCGTAGCCTATGGATGCATGCAACTCCAGGGGTGTTATATGCGTTGCACACCCATTAAAAACTTGTACACTCCTTATCTGAAGAACTTCATACTGTAAGTCTAATGTCGTCATTACTTCCTTAATCAAAACGAGACGCAGGGCTTTAGATGGACCTCTCATGTGGACACACTTACTGATCGATGTGCGCTCTGGATTAATATAGTTTCGTGTTTCAGAGTCATGAATTCTTAGTTGATTTATTATTGGTAGTTCTTTTTGTAATAATGTTCATTTTGCTTTGGAGATTAGTTTCTGTCATTCCGTAATAGCAAAGAACGTCGGTGCCGGTAGCCGACCGGTGCGGAAATGAAGGTCGTGTGTTCGAAACCGGAATTGCATAATTACATACACACAATTTTGTAGTGAACCCTAGTTATGGTTTTTTTTTGCTAGTAAGCAGGTTTTTGATAAAGTGGAAAGATTGTGTTTGAACCCAATGTTGAGAATTTGAACCCGAAATAATAAGGGCTAAACACAGGACTTTGGACAGGAGGTTGGACGTCGGACTTGGAACCACCGGGGGCATCTACTGGCTGGTTTCTCGGAGAAGGAGGGACTCTACATGATGAACTCTTTCTTTAAGAAACGCGAGCACAGAAAATGGACCTGGATGAGTCCCGACGGTGCAACTAAAAACGAAATTGACTTCATCATGTCGACGAAGAGACATATATTCAATGATGTTTCTGTGATAAATATGGTCAAAACCGGAAGCGATCACCACCTGGTAAGAGGCACATTGAATATATGAAGTCTACGCTCCGTCCTGCACTCCAAACTCAAAACCCCGAGAGCTTTCAGCTGGAACTCCAAAACCGTTTCGATTGCCTAGGCGATGATGTGGACGAATTCAACGACGGGTTTGTGGAAGCTGTCCATAGCGCTGGGGTCTAAGTTTTTCAAGGCCCAACGGACAAATGGGACCAAAAGGCTCTCAGACTCCACTCAGAGACTCATCGATAAAAGGAGTGAAATGGTTCTACACTCCTTTTATCAATCATGCCAAGACAGGGGTAAAATAAAAAGTTGACAAAGTTTTATTTTTAGGGTAGGTCACAAGGTCACATACACGTTAAGTTTTTTTTTTCGTTTCAAGCCTAAAGTGTTAGGTATCGGTCAATAGGTATTCGAAAAGAATAGGGGACTAAAAACATTTTTTGCCGACATGCTCTTGGCCAGGTTTTTAAATCTATGACAGAGATATTTCAATTCGTAAATTCTTATTTATTTTATCCCGCGTTTGCCTTCCGAATCAGTTTTATTTTTCATTTGGATGTAGTTTGAATACATTGAAAAATCAAATAAGAGATGAAAGAAAAGTCATATAAAGGATCTCCCTCAAGGAAACTTGCATCTATATTAATGTATTGTGTCTCGAGATCAAAGTCATAACATAATTTGGCAATAATGTAGCCCGTGTAGGGTCTTTATAAGCAGTTTACCTTAAAAACCAAAAAAAAAGAAATACCAGAGCTAGTTCGTAAATACCTAAATAAATAAACGCGTTTGTTAAGTCCCGCTCTGCCTCACACGGCCTTCCCGCCAGCTTGAATTATGGAAATAAGTTAGTTAATACGGGACCTGATATATGTAATGCTTTTTCTGATTACTTTTCCACTACTTTTTCACCGGCTAGTAATATAACCATAACCAGTTCTGTTACCACTCCCAAGGACTCAGTGGTTAACTTGAATTCTATTGAGGTCAACCCTGAGCTCGTTACCAATTTGCTTCTTAAGCTGGACCCCTCTAAATCTGCTGGTCCCGACCATCTTCCAGCTGAGTTCTTAATCAACTGTGCGAAAAGCCTTGTACGACCAATCGTCTTGCTTTTTCGGCGTTCATTTTCAGAGTGTTCCATACCTTCCATATGGAAATCTGCATTTATCACACCGGTACATAAAAAAGGTTCTAAAATAGAGATAACGAATTACAGGCCTATTTCAAAACTGTGTATATTATCAAAGGTACTTGAAAAAATTGTATTTGATCAAGTTTATAACTCTTTAAAACACTTCTTTAGTGAAACCCAGCACGGTTTCTTGCAGCGTAGGTCTACAGTTTCCAATCTAATTTTACTGAATGACTATGTAACTGAAGCAATGGATAGTGGATACCAAGTTGATATAGTTTATACTGATTATAGCAAATGCTTCGATAGAATTGACCACAAGTTATTAATATCTAAATTGAATAATATAGGGATAAATGGAGACTTGCTGAGATGGTTTTCTTCCTACATCGACAATAGGTCTCAGGCTGTTGTCGTTCACAACTACATATCTGGATGGGTGCCTGTTCCGAGTGGAGTCCCCCAAGGGTCCTTGCTGGGACCTTTGTTGTTCAACATTTTTGTTAATGACATTAGGGAATGCCTTCGGTATTCTCATCTACTTTGCTTCGCCGACGACATGAAAGTTTTCTTAAAGATAAAATCTAGCGATGATCCTATTTTAATGCAATCTGATCTCGCACGTCTTGATGAATACTGTGAAGTTAACAGTTTGGATCTGAACCCCTCTAAATGCTATGCTATGACTTTCTCTCGCCAGCGTAAATTAATCCCTTCTACTTATACATTAAAGGGCCAGCTCCTTCAAAAGGTTCCGGTAATAAAAGACTTAGGCGTTATCCATGATTCCAAACTTATCTTTGATGAACACATTAATAGTATTATAAGTAGCGCTCTTAAGTCGCTAGGTTTTATAATGCGTACCTCGACCCATTTCACACAGGCTAAAACCCTAAAAATACTATACTGCTCCTTTGTTAGAAGTAAGCTCGAATACGCTTCTCAGGTTTGGAACCCTTGCTATAACACGTATATCGACAGAATAGAAAGTATCAAAAAAAAATTCCTAAAATACCTTTGTTTTAAATTAAAATGTCCATACAGCTCCTCCAACTACATAAACATATGCAAGAAGCATCATCTTGTGCCTTTGCAAAAACGTCGTGAAATAGCCGATATTACATAATCTACTAAACATCACTAGTGGTGTAACGGATTGCTCTGAGTTGCTGAGCAAACTGCGTTTTAATACTCCAACTCGTTCAAAGAGATACAACCCCCCTATTGCAATAAGTAGTGCATCAACCAAATACAGGCAAAATAGTTTTTTGAGACGCGCCAGTTGTACCCTAAACAAGCTGTCAAACGAACTGGATATTGACATATTCAATAGCAAAATTCCTAGCGTGAGGCGTAATTTGGTTGAGCGATATTTTAAGTGAGCGTGTTGTCATGTCATAGTCTACATTATTATTATTATTTTTAACTTTATCGCAGCTTTATACACTTAGTATCTAAGCTTATGTTTTTTTTTATTTTTTGTCGTAAAAAGTTTGTTAATTCTTGAATTTTTAATAGCAAAGCCATAGGCTTAAACATAGCCTTATAACTGTTAAAATTTTAGTTTTAGTTTTAGTTCGTTCTCGTGCGGTTTAATTCTGTAGTGTATAAGTTAAATACTATGTTGCTACTTGTGAGTTCCTATAATTGGCTCTTTGTTTTCATTATCAATGTATAATTTATGATTACAGCTGTTGGTTCTCCGAATAAAAAAAAAAAAAAAAAAAAAGAAAAATCTTAACTTAGTAATTGAAGACGGTTCTCAATCCTTCTTCGCGTCGGTAAAAATGTGATAAAACAAACGACTGAAACATCTGTAATAAATGGAGTTATATCATTATCGTGGTCTTAAAAGTTTCTCTCGTATCGCCCCATATGGTAATTTAATGTCGACTTTATAGACTAAGAGCTGGCCCCGAAAATTTTATAGAATTTTGGAGATAAGAACATCTCTTTAGTGGGAAAAATACACCATAAAATACATTGTTCTAGATCCGGGTATATTAAAGAAAAGTTTTAGTCACGCGTAAAATAATTTTCTTCTATTTGTTCTGATGTGTTTCAATTTCATTTTTGCAAAAACGTGAATTAGTTTGTTATGTTAAGGGACAGTCGTGCCCTTCATAAATGGGATTTTTTGTACTTTTATTTATTTACCAAGAAATCTTTGCTGGTCTATTCCTCTAAACGTCACTGATAAATAGCTGATGGAAGACTTAAAAATAGTACCTATAGCAAACCAAATAGGTACCATAGATATTTCAATGCTCTTAAAATTGTATAACTTCTTCCAAAACGAATTCTCTATTTGTTATGTTTACTCTGCTGACTATACAGTCAGCACAGGTTCACACCTAGGTATGTATACACCTATAGAAAGAAGGATGGTACAGCAAACCTATAGGCGTTAAAAAAAATTACCTATCCTTTTTCGGAGGTAGCTCTCAGTCTATTACATTTTGGCGCATGTGAATCTGAATATTCCGTGTACTTCAGGTATTCAGATTGCATGCGTGAGAAGGCGAGATAATGTTTCTCATACAACCAGTTCAAAGTTATTATTCTAATGGTTAAAACTTAGAGTTACATTTTAACTCTAGGGGTATAGTTTTATAAAGTAGTAAACTCCCATGAGTAAGTATTAGATATTATAATACTTGTATTGGGTTAATCAATGTTATAAATTTTATAATAGATCGACAGGTTTTGGATCGATTCGCGACCCTTATTCATGAGCGCGCGCTTGCGACGGTGTTTCGTACACTGCAGGCGGGCCCCACACGCGCGGTTACTCGGCGCGAGGGGTGAGGGCGGTGGCAACGGCAATGTATTAAAGACAATTGTGGGAGCTAGGACTATTTGTGTTGAGGCTTGGTCTTATAGGACGAGCTGCCCTATTAGCAATTATAAAAATAGGTATATTATAATCCTACTTTTTTCTAACTTGAACATAACACTGAACACGCCTTTAAACAACACTATAGTCTGACAAGCAATATAAAGCAGTAACAGTAGGATAGGGAGCATCATACTGTCTTTTTCTTACGGCAGTATTATCACCCCGAAAAAAGGGATGGATATAGTTTTTTTGTCCTACTGTTAATGCGATCTTTGGCTTGTCAAACTATAGTAGGAATTTTAATGACATTTTGTATATCATTTCATTAGAAACACGCGCAAAACATGAAAAGAAATAAGCTTTACTCGACAATGGATTGGAATAAGAGACTTTTGTACAGTGTTGTATCACTATAATTACTATTTAAAACGAGATATTTACCATGTACCTACATTTGTGCCGAACAACTTTTGTGTCCAAAAGTCAGCAGGAACAAATCACTGGATTGAGTTGCATAACCCTCAGATACTCTCGACAGAAAAGCATTACATACCTAGGATGGTTAAAGAAGCTATAGAAATCCTAAAATACAAAAATTTCAACCGAGAGGACGGGTTTCCACTGTCGAGGGTCTGGCATCCAGTGATTCGGAAATTCAAAAATCCAAAAGTTATTGGTTCGGTAAGAAATGCACCAGTCGATACTGTAAGTGTCGTGTGTCGTGGACGTGATCGAGTTCTAAGTGAGAAAGTAGACGCTAGTAGCGGTAGTGACACCGCGCAAATTAAACGAACCCGTAAGCGGGTAGATCGCTACGGGGTGTGGGTAGACCACAAATAAAATAAAAACTCGCAGCAAATCAGTTACACCGTGAACATGGCACTTGTAACAGTGCCGAAATATCGGGAGCTCATGAAAACAAATGTACATGGTAAATATCTCGTTTTAAATAGTAATTATAGTGTAAATGACCATGTTAGCTTAAAATCTTATATAGTGTTGTATCACTTTTAACTTTAAAACGGTATAACTCAACGAGACATCCGTTACACATACGCCCATAATCATAATTTGCGAGAGATAAAGCAATGTTTGACATCACATTAACATATTACGTAAGACTGGTTGATGGAAATTTATAATTAATGGAATATACCATTAAGGTACATTAATGAGAACATTGTAAGGGAAATTTTCGGATATATTTTACCCTTGATGGGATATCCTTATTGCAGATGGGATATTTAAAAAATGAGCCCCGATAATCCAGTAAGTAAGTAAGTTCCCTGTTCGTAGCTGCCTTATTCTACAGGAAAAATGCTGGGATGAGCTACGAGCGTGTAGCGCGTATTTAAGGGGACGCCTAACTCTTGTTATTTAAGCAGTTATTAATACTAATTATTTATTTTAATACTGCAAATAAACATTCATGATTTTTTTTATTTTGATAACGCTGCTTTTTAATCAATGAAACGTGAAAAACCAGTCAGTGTACGGAATTAGGAACTTGACAGCTAAAATGTGGAAAACAAATGTTTTGACATTCCAATTTTTATGCGTTCTGAAATCGACCATTTTATTGGCTTTATGGTAATGACAGTTTACGGTTGTTGTAATTTCACTGTTCGTCAAAAAATTGCTATGTGGTCTGCCTATTAAATTACCACCTATTTAAAGGTTAAGGATCAACGCTGGTTTGACTACCTATAAGCAAATGTTGAAAAAAGTTCTCAATAAAAGACTAATACCACAAGCACAAGCAGGCATCATTAATTTAAAATGAAATTGTGGCGAAAGTGCAAACACATCCATTTTAACTCTTTAGTTAGGTATCAAATAAAGGTTTTGTTTGAGCTCAACCTTGTTGGAAAATTTGCATGAATTAAAAAGCAAACGCAATACAAACAAAAGTAAATAGAGGCTAAAATACGCACAAGCCAATTTACGAAATCGTTAAATCGCCGAACGATAACAAAACAAACTTCACTCTGTATGCTTGGTTGTTATCAAAAACGCTTGGCGAGCACAATGCTAACCCGCACATTGAAATAAGTGCTAAAACAAATCACTGATAAATTATATAGAAACGGATTAGTTTATTACAATAACGTCATTAGACGGTCGGCGCTCTCTTTAGTATAAGTGCAACAAATCACTGTTAAATACATATAAGTGAATATACAGAAACGGATTACTTTACTACAAAAAGTCACTAGGCGGTCGGCGCCCTTTTAATTAAAAGTATGTACAAAACACTAATCAGTGGAGACACTCAACTAAAATTGGAGTCATTTCATGACTCAACTAAAACTCAACTAGCATTTCAGCTAAAATATGAGTCATGTTGGAGTGTTATGTATTAGGGGTATTTAGGGGCATAATATTATTAATATAAATGCGCCTCTTAAAATAATATAAAATTAGGAATAAAAGAAAATGACCACTTCGCCCGAGGCAATGAGCTTTTCCTTTATCTATTTCTATATATTGTGGTATCATTAGTAAACGGTTGTACTAAAAACGTAATAAGCTGAGCTATGAGTATAATCTTGATTTGACATTATCACACAGACATTTATATCAAATCAGTATCATACTTTTTACAGTAAATGCGCCTGCAGATAACGGAATAGCTTTGCCATCGAGATTGTATCGCGGATACATAATTTACGAACAGAACGCGTGATACGGGGGCGATGAGATATCTCAAGGGAGTACATGCGTAGATCTTTTGTAATATTACGTATATTTTATGGGTACACTACATAAATCCGAAAATTATATACAGATTGTTTAATTCCGATTTTGAAAATGCCGACCTATCAAACACCGTTCATCAAAATTCCGACTTATGAAAGCAAAAATATTTAAAATTCCGAATAAATAAAACCGATATTTTTAAATTCCGAATGACATAATACCGAATCAGCATTAGATTCGGGATTATGTTATTCGGGATTTGAAATTTTCGTGCTTTCATAAGTCGGAATTATCATGATCGGAGTTTTTAATAGGTCGAGATTATAAAATTCGGGATTTTAAAATATAGGATTTATAAAAATCAGGATTGTAAAAATCGGAAAACAATATTTCGGAATATTTGGGTGATATTATAGTTCTTTGATAATATTTTTAGACATGCAGTTTCAGAAGGTTTCAAACTAGTATCTCAACATAACACTTTAAATATTTTAGGATAAAGGCACCAATAGGTGGTCTTAAAAATTATGTTCAATTTTGTTTATTTACTCACGACGTGACCAATAAATTGAGGTAAAACCGACAGAGCTACTAATACTAATCCAATCTAGAAGCAAAAAAAAACTATCTACATCTAAAGCTAATTAAAAGTTAGCCTTAAAAAAACAATTCCAAAAGTCCCTGAGACGGGTCGTCCCGGGTGCAAAGAAGCCCATACCCACGTTACCACGTTGGATGGCATTGGACAACCATTGTGCCAGATACCAACCCACACGAATATCAGACCCCCCTCTCTGTTATGGGGCGCCCCCCTTCCTTGACGAGAGATATGGCGCCTGCATGCCTACCACGAACATCGAAAATTGGCATTGACGGGAAAACCTCTTTGTCACTCCAATATGCAAGTGTGACAGAGATGGATATACACATCCGCATTCGTTCGATTTTCGTGGTACTAGCCCTGAGCCCCAACATACAAGTGTCACGGGTTCGAATGCTGGTCAGGGCATTTAAAATGTGTGTTTGTCACAATTATTTGCTCCTGAGTTATGGATGTTTTTTTATAAATTTTAGTATTTATATGTATCTATTATATATGTCGTCTAGTAGGTACCCACAACACAAGCCTTGAGCTTACCGTAGTTAGTAGACTAGTTAAAATTATGTAAGATTATCCTACAATATTTATTTATTAATATAAATACACTTATCTCGGAAGTGTAGTGTCAGAATCTGGGGGGACAGAAGAGGACATCACTTCGCGGATCGCCAAAGCCCGAGCGACCTTTGCGCAACTGCGTCCCGTATGGCAATCACGAAAACTTACACGTAGAGTAAAGCTCAAAATCTTCGGGTCCAATGTTAAGTCTGTGTTGCTTTACGGGTGCGAAACGTGGAAGGTTACAACGGCCATCTCCAACCAGCTCCAAGTCTTCATAAACCGATGCCTTCGCCGAATCCTCGGTATTTACTGGCCCGAAACTATCTCAAATGAGAACCTGAGAACGCGTTGTCACGAAACGCCGATCGAACAACAAATCAAGCGTCGCAAGTGGAACTGGATTGGCCACACGCTCCGAAGGGGTCCCGATCATATACCCAAACAGGCATTTGACTGGAATCCTCAAGGAAAGCGGAAGCAAGGCCGTCCCAAACAATCCTGGCGCCGCACGGTGATAGGCGAAGCAAAGAGGATCGGAAAGACTTGGAGTGAAGTCAAGAGGGAAGCTCAAGATCGACCGACGTGGAAAATAACTGTGGACGCCCTCTGCCCCATCTAGGGGACATAGGATCATAAGTCAAGTAAGTCAATATAAATAAAACGAATATTTCATTTATATTGGAACGGACTACAAGTTTTACATTAACCTCTTCAAAAAAGTTAAAAACACATAAAATAGTGATTACGTACCAGTGATTTAAAAAAACCCTTTTGTTCCCCGAAATTCCTGAGTTTCGGTATATTTAGTAACATAGTTTGACGAAGTAGTAAATCAAACAAATTACATCCCAATTTGGTGACCCAAATCTAGCCTCAACTCAGAGCCAAAACTTGATTTAAGGACAAAAAGGTCAAAGTTGGGGTAATTGCCGCTGAAAAGCATTCATTTAGTGTCCAGGGGAGGGTTTACAAAATCGTTCCACAGGGAAATGAGTTTCGTATCCTAGTATGTAATTATACTAATCGATTGGAGTAGAGCTTGGGATACAGTAGGTGAGAAAAGTTTAACTTTGAAGTTAAATTTAAAAGTTGAACAACTTTAGACGTGTAAAAGTATTAATATGACAGACGCCGAATAGGATGATCATATACAACTTTCAATAAATGCGGCAGAAAAATCACCATAGTAGTGACTGGTACAGAATGCTTTCACAACCCCCCCCCCCCATTAGGTACTTTTATTAGTGCCTCGTGGTCTATGCTTTACTTTGAAACAACTTCGTTCAAACATTTATAGAGAACCATGGGTAAAAATTACTAACTGTTATCTTGTTGGCTGTATTGATTTTTTAAATATTGTTAAGAAGACATTCCAAATTAAATTTTTTGTTTTTAATTTTTCCAATTTTCTTACAGTTATACTCTGTAATATTTTGCATACTTAGTCGGTACTTATGTTGTATGCATTTAGCATGTAAGTGTTAAGTGTAGTTACTGTAAACTTTCGTGTTATTTAAATAAATTAATATGATTACGATTATTTTCTGACCTGTGTGCGTAGCCAAGATGCCAATTGCTAACGGTCAGCCGTGAACGAAACGCAACTGTCACTGTCACACTAATAAATGCTTCTAATGCGTGCATAGCCAAGATGCCAATTGCTAACGGTCAGCCGTGAACGAAACGCAACTGTCACTGTCACACTAATAAATGCTTCTAATGCGTGCATAGCCAAGATGCCAATCGCTAACGCTCAGTCGCTAATCAAACGAAACTGTTATTGTCGCACTAATAAGGGACAATGAAAGAGAGATAACTACGATATGCTTCGTTGCGTCAGCGTTTGGCATCTTGGCTACGCACCCTGGTTTTTCACTTGAATATTTATGCTAATTATGTCGGGCCTACTGTATTGCAACATTCACTCTGTTAACTGGCCACGTCGAAGCTATAAATTAGAGAAAATGTATTTTTGACTTTAATTACCTATCACATTTAATTTGGTCCTTATCTTCGATTATTTATTAGGGTTTTGTACTGTCATTGTATATTACGTGCAATAACTCATAAGTTACGAATCGATACACCTTGTATATTATTTATTAAAAATCCAGCGATAGGAATCTGTAGTGAAATAGAGCGGGGAAAAATACTTTGTTAGGTTTAAAGGTTCTTCTTTTTCCTAGTGTTTTCCCGGCTTATGCCATGGCTCAGGGACCCTGAGGTCCGCTTTGGCTACAAAAAGTTACAGAATCAGTTTAATAGTTACAGAATTAAAAGAACATTCACAAAATTCCTAGAAACTTTAATTAGAAAATTGTCAGGCAAGTTTCCATTTCGAACAAATTAGGGATTATTACTGCATGCTAATGACTACTCCACTTATTATTAACGTCACTCATTGGCGTGTATTTCTAAGTGTCATAGAAATCCTACGTAGAGAAATGAATTCTGTTGACTTGTTTGTTGATTCATTTATGTATAAGGTGGCCAATTATTGCGGGCGGCCAGTAATTGAAAACTTACAATCAAAAACAACTCTGTTAATAGGTGAAAAGAGTTGATTTATCAACCGACGAAAAAAACGGAGGAGGTTCTCAAGTCGACGCGTTTTTTTTTTATGTATGACCACGCATAACTTTTTATTTATAGTATAAGGTGGCCAGTTATTGGAATGTGGCTAGTTACTGGCGATTTACCATAACTGTACCAAGGGTTGCCATTAAATGCGTAGAAAAAATACCGAGAACATTTTCATATGTGGTATATACCTAAGTATATTGCTAGTTAGGGGTCAAACATATGCAATAACGTATTATATGTTTTATAACGAGAATTTGCTTAGGGTCTTCATCAAAGGAACATAGAGAGAACGATAGATGATAATCTATATTTATGGTAACTTCTTTGTGACAAGTAGCGATTTTGAACTACAAAATCTGTAGTAATGTTTAAAAATAACTATAATAAGTATTTAGTCCGCCACTTTCGTCTTATCTAATAGTCCAGTATATTTTAGATTCCATTAACTCTCAATAGTCGATACAGCCTGGTGGTAAGGTAAGGTAAGGTAAACTTATAAGAACGTACGAAGCTTACACGATTGCCTTATCTAACAAAAATGGCGGCCAATCAAAGATGGCGAATGAAGAAGGGTTTTTTTTTCTAATTACAGTCTCAACATTATTCTTCGCATGTCCCGTTAGAAATAGTACGTGTAACTAATGTCCCCACGTGTCCGGGAATTTCCGCGTCTGATCTAAAATGCCGGCACGTGCCTGTTTTCCTCAACACTGACTTGCTGCATTCAAGTTACTTGAGTTATTAATGGGGAGGAAAAGTTTTTTATTTGGTTCGTTGTACTAGATTTGACCCAATTAGGTTCAGTGAAAATAATAGACAAAGAAATTATGTGAAAAACTAATTTTGTAATTTAAGGTTGACAATTATTATAGAAAGAATCACGTGATAGCTCGGAGCCCTCAGATGTCACGTCACGTTTATAGAAACTGATAGATCGTCCCATCCCGCCCCGTTCTGCCCCGTCCCATCCCGTGAAGATGTTAGTGTGAGTCATCCCTCAAATTCTCGTGAGTCATACTAATATTTATTTATGTTAAAACGACGGTAAAAACTTCACATACGTATTTTTAATGACAATGGCGTGACATGTTTCGATGACATTTGAACATCACATCGGACAGAGTGTAAAATACTTACGTGATACGTTTATAATAACGTGAATAAAACGCGAAGTTTCAAAGTGTATTTTACACTCTAGTGTCCGATGTGATGTTCAAAAGTCTATCAAAACATGTCACGCCATTGTCATTAAAAATACGTGAGTGAAGTTTTGACCGCTGTTTAAAATATACCATTTTATAGAGAAAATAAATCATACATGGACATGCTACTAATGCTAAAATCTAGGTCAGGAATCATAATATTTCCAGAAACTGGTTACAATAGAAGAGCTCACATTTCTGCTAAATGTAACATAAGCTCCACGTTAGTGTCTATATTCGTGCTGCATACTCCCGAAACTATATGCAAATACTTACTGCCGAAGCTCGTTATACTCTTAAACTGTGTAATATGAGGGATATATTATTTACTCAGTCAAAAATATAAATTTGCATTCATCACATTTGCAAACAGGATTCACATCTCAATTTTATTGGACAAGGCATATTAAAATAGAAAAATGTGCCCTTAATATAATATATTTAATCAGGCGTTACTTTCCGGAATGCCATATTAATAACGACAATATTACTTTTCTGCCTACCGGCCGGTAAGCAGCCAATTGCAGGCCACTATGCTAAACAAATTCGCCGCTTGCCGAGTCCGTCGAGCAGAAAAATAGTGTACAGACCTTGGCCAGTAAATAAGAAAGCCTCAGATCACATGTCTGTCGACCTCAGCTTCACTTCGGACGACAATTACACGAGATCTGAGATATTTCTTACTTTACAGGCAATTCCGCTAAACACAGAACAAATTGCGTTCCGTGTTTAGCGGAATAAAATGGCAACGTGTTTTAATAGACAAGATAATCCTTAATAAGGATAATAATGTTTATAAACGATAATATTGCTTACTATTGTTATTCAGGATTATCTTGTCTAAAACAATCTCGACTACAGATTTTAAAAAGTAAATTGAAAATAATGAGATTTTTTCTAAGCGAAGTGTGCATTTTCCAAAGGTTATTTTTAACAAAGTCTCAATTGACTAAAGTATAGCGTCCCTGTTTAAAATCAGAAGTACGGAAGCCCTCTCAAACTTCGTGCAAATATCGTCACTACACTTACTCAACCTCATATGTACAGCAATCATTTGATGGAAATGCCACTAGGAATATGGGTGTTTTCTCTATCAAATGAGATTTGCAGATACGCGGTTGAGTAAGTATAGCGACGATATATTATTTGATACACAGAGCGTTGGTGTTCCAGTGGTAGGAGCATACGACTTTCAATCCGTTGTTCGCGGCAACAAATCCCCGCTCGTAAGTACCAATGAGTTTTTCAGAACTTAGGTACATTCAACTACCAAGATATGAATACA
The DNA here is from genome assembly GCA_949128165.1 of Lathronympha strigana. Lineage (NCBI taxonomy): Eukaryota > Metazoa > Arthropoda > Insecta > Lepidoptera > Tortricidae > Lathronympha > Lathronympha strigana. Next base: position 3,992,760 of record OX421903.1, read on the forward strand.
GCCAGTGCCAAAAATATGTATACAGGACTTTATTGCCTGAACATTAAGATCATATACATATTTTTAGCACTTAGTCTGTATTCATATATTTTTTATTTGACTGTACAAAGCATCATTTGATATTATATATTATTATACCAATCGCTTTTCGGTGAAAATAAACGTCGCGAGGAAACCGGACTAATCCCAATATAGCTTTAGTTTCCCTCTGGGTTGGAACATCAGATGGCAGTTGCTTCCGCAAAATTAGCGCCTACGCCAAACCTTGGGATTAGTTTGCCATATGGCCAAGGTTCCTTAAGCCATGGCATAAGCCTGAATATTACCAGAAAAAAGACATTTGGATATTTTAACTATAAAACTCTCGTGAGACTCGAACATATTAAATAATATTTATAACGGGTCACTCACGTAATTTAGTTGATTTTCGCTGGACATGTTTCGATATTTACGAAGAACGTCATCAGGAGCGGCCACCCGTGACAGAGACGCCACACGCAATATCAAATCATGACAAGCGAAAATCGAGTAAATTACGTGATACATTTGGATATGTTTACACTTACTACAAAACAATATTACAAGCTTAATAACTTTAAATAGAAAACTCCCGTGATTATTAGACATATTAATATACTTAGACCGGGTTACTCACGTCTATAAAGTCGTAAATAGCTCGACATGTTTCGGGACGGTCCGCGCCCCATAATCATGAGTAAGCGCTTGCCGCGATTGCTCTGCGCACACTTTATACTTTATAGACGTGAGTAACCCGGTCTAAGTATATTAATAAGCTTAATAATTACTTATTTATGACTCATATCAACCGGTCAGCTAAAATCTTGAAACAAACCAATGTCTGAAATACAATATCTTGGCCTAATAAATAATGCATGGGCGTAGAATTACTTGTATGAGGTTTTTGCCCGTTGTTACTCATTAGTATACGTGTACCAGACCATTTATCTGAATCATCGAATGTTTTATTCATATGATTTTCAGCTTATTTTTTCTACTACGGTATGGTTAAGCAAAAAGTTACAAAAGGAAGTGAGAAAGAAAATATTGTGTTCATGGGATCGTATAAAAACAAAGATAACAGTCGTAATCATTGGAGCAGGTTTTCAGCACCGGCATCGGAAAAATTGATGACCTCGGGCGAGACTCGAACTCGCGACTCTGGGATACACGCCCAACGCTCCGCCAACTGAGCTACCGAGACACGCCCGGCGGCCCCGAATTTCTTTAACATATCACTCGTATGCGCCTTAGAGCTATCGCAATCTAGCGCGAGAATGCTGCCTGTATGATGGGCACCCCGTAAAATATCGGAGAAGATGGAGAATAGTTTTATCTAAATGCCTCCCTCCTCAATCTCCAATCGTCTCGGTTTCTTGTTGCTGGCCACAGATTGCTCAAAACCGGTTTAATAAACTCATTATACCTCCATTTTGTACCTACCATTTCTCATATTATTATATAGTTCCATTGGAACTACGATTATACCATTATATACCATTTCTCATATTATATAGTTCCATAGGAATGGTAAATGGTATAATATGGGAAACTAATTATAATTTTGATGGTCAAGTGCATAAAGTAGGTAAATCATCTAACAGTGAGCATCCAACAGTGACCTCTTCATAACAACTGTTTTTTTTTACAATAGATAACTTCACCCATCTTTTTAAGACAGAGTGATATTGGCAATATTGATAAATCCCACATAGGATTATCAATGCGGTGCAATTTATATCCGTTGATAGGCGAGGCGCGTGCTCCGACAGTCTAGGTAAAGTTAACTACCGAAACTTTTGGGAAAGCAGTCATGAATTGGAACAAAACTAAATTTAAAAAAAATGGAAAAGTAAAAAGCACTAAGAAAAGGGCACTTTATAAGCAACTGTATTGAAAATAATGATAAATATCTAAGGATAAAGCATTATCAATGCGGTGCAGTTTGTGTCCGATGATAGGCGAGGCGCGTGCTACTACAGTTTAGATTAGTCGCGGGAATTCCTGTATGCCAAACGGCGTGGCACAGGCAGCTGTGGAACAAGTAACAAGCTTTAGCGGGAGCGGGATAAACGAAACTGTATGTTTTTATTATATCTAACTATTATTTATAGCAGAAACATCTGCGAACGATACCACTCAGAAAGCAAGGAAAAGCGGAAAAATTTATGACCTTGGAGAAGTTCATGAATTCATAATAAAGTCGCGAGCTGACTCTGAGGGTCGACCCGCCCGATGTCATGATTTCTTCATCTTTTCCTTGCTTTTTGAGACACTTTTATTTTATAATTTTAGTAATCATATTTTCTCATATGAATTAAAAAGTCAGAAAATAAAAATACGGTGTGCGCTAAATAAAGTTCTATACAGTCGAGGTCAAAGCTATGTTATAAAATAATACTAAAATTTTGTAAATCTAGCATGTCACATGCTATAACAATATCCATTTTCGGTCAAGTATAAAAAACAATAAGAGCTGAATAACCAAACTAAAAGCCAAAAACGACTTTTTTAAGGTGATTTTTTTATGCATTTGTCTAAAGTACCTATTTTTTTGCATTCGGACGTTACACTTTGAAATTAAGTGACCTATTTCTCCGCAAATAAGCTTTTGCTTGTAACTTGCTCCTTTTAGTCTGTCTATTTTTATTCTGTCTGCACATTTAATTTTGATTTATTGCTTATATTGAAATTAAACACTTTAGAACGGATTAATCGCGTTTATTAACACCATGACTCTAAATCCGTTCCATCCGTTAATCCGTTCTAAAGTTTTTAATTTCAATGAATAACAATCGCGGTAATAGAAGACAATATTATTGCTTATAATTAGGCCCGATTCGGTTAGTGCCTGACATTCTGCGACCATTGCATTCGGTGGGTTTTTGAAAGCACGTAGGTTTTTAACTAAATTTTATCAGTATTTAAATTTATTTCATCCACAGTTTACCGAGTTTAGTTTCTATAGTATTTCTCACTTTTAAAGGATGACTCACACTAGGATGAAACGGGTCGGGTCGGGACGATCTCACAATTTCTATAGAAAAATCACATGGTAGCTCAGTGCCCTCGGATGTCAGGTCGTCCCGTCCCGTTCTGATGTGTGCTATCCCTTAGATAGAAACTTGAGTCAAACTAACTAAAAATAATAATGTGTAAATGGTACATTTCCATTCTCTTGTAACTTGAACCGCCTATTTTTAGTCTGTCTGCACATTTAATTTTGATTTATTGCCTATAGTTAGGCCCGCTTCGGTTAGCGCGTGACATTCTGCGCCCATTGCATGGGGTGGGTTTTTGTGCAATAATTTAGGATTAATGTATTACTTTGACAGCTCTTGTTGTTGTAAGGGGGATGTTAGCAATACGTGACTTTGCCGCTTCTAATTCTAGTGTAATACTTTGTTATTTTGTTTTAATTGTGAAAATGGGGGATGTTTTTCGAGTGTGTTTGTGTTTGTCAGGTGTATACTCTTGTTTTGTATTGTTTTAGTAGTACCTAAGTAACTTACTTTATCCCTTTTTCGAAACTAATCACAATAAAATATAAAACACTTATTTTCAAAATATATACAGTAGGAGTAACTTACCTAGCTACCTACCTCTGGTTGATGTTACTGGTGACCGAAGAGCTGGTGGCTTCCTCGCACAACGTATCAGCATTGCGGTACAACATGGAAATGCCGCCAGCATCCTAGGTACAATGCCTCAACGAAATATTTTAAATTTAAGGTAGGTAGAGGTAGGTGGCTAGGTAAGTTACTCTCACCGTAAAATATTAAACCACATATATGTATAACATTTAAAACTTTCGCGATTTAAACACATATTTAAACATAATACACACCCAATAAACACCCTAGAAATTTTAATAGGGAGGATGGTTTTAACTTATCACCAACTTGGGGACCAGTGATCCAGAAGTTGCAGCCACGGGATATATCTTCGGATGTACGCGGGGATATTGTGAGTGTCGTGTGTCGGACTATTGACAATAATTAACATATGTTTTGTGGGTAGTTTAAAAATTGTGTTTTTACCCCAAATTTCTACATAGACTTTTCGTTGGGTAGTTACACAAATCTCTGTTTTGACATTTTGCTGGGACATCAGTCAGCCGCGACCATGACCAGTGAAACCTGTGTCGAAACGTCGGTAAATAAGGTAAACAAATTAATTCGCGTTAGACCCGTTTAATAATTATGTTTAAACACATATATGTATGTTTATACGCTTTTTATTTATTCCTACGTATTTAATTATTCTATGAATTTTTATCCTCTATAAAATATAAATAGAAAGACATGTCATGTACTACAGGAAAACCTGTTCGGGTGGAGTAGTGGTTAGGGCGTCTGCCGCGAATGTAGGAAATCCCAGCCTTGGGCACTAGTGGCGTCGGTCACTTTTTCTGTAGACCAGGTAGTTAGTAAATAACATCTCTTTTAATTTATCATTTCTTTGTTCTTTCAATTGTTTATAGATTCAGGTCAATTATTCTGTAGGTAAACAAAACCTTTTCCGAGTGAAGCTTCTATTACAGTAGTATTTATTAATTCTCGGAAGCAATAATTTTCCTGTTGGTACAATAATTGTATTTCAGTTATGGTCGAGATGTTCTTCCAGGAACTGAGAATCCGTTCTTTATTACATTCCAATTCGTTAAACATTAACATTTAAATATGAATCAGGGTATAACTTATCGCAGTTACTTTTCTTTTTTATTTTGTCCATCACACCAATAAATAATCATGTGCTGTAAAATCTGAACTCCCAAAAAACAGTGTCCGTCCTAGATGAAATGTTCCACAATACTTTTCACCAGCTCCTGCTAATCCGCTTACACTCTTCTTCCTTTGGCGTAGGCGCTAGATTTATGAAATCGACTGCCATCTGACCTTCCAAACTAGAGTAAACTAGGCCTTGCGATATGTCCGGTTTCCTCACGATGTTTTCCTTCACCGAAAAGCGATTTCTAAATATCAAATGATATTTCTAAGTTCCGAACTCATTGGTGCGAGACGGTAGGATTTGAACCCGCGACCTTCGTATTGAAAGTCGCACGCTTTATCACTATTCCACCAATGCTCTACACACCGCAGATACTCAGTATTGTAATTTCGTCTAATCAGCAGCGCTCTGCGTTAGTTTTTAACCTCATTTTCATTTGGACGGGAGCAATCCCGGCGCTAGTCAAAATGGTTCCGCCGCATATTACTGGAGCAACGTATTTTGCTGGAGCGGTGTACAGCCGTTGCCTATTTCTGGTGATGAGTGTACAATGCTTCTGCTTCACGTGATTCTGTCTATAGAAATTGAGAGATCGTCTAGTGCCGTCCCGTCCCGTCCTGTTCTAGTGTATTATCCTTTGTTGAGTAGCCAGAAAGTAGTTCTAAGCTCTTGGCCAGCTTTTACTGGCTTGCACACAGACAGTGTTGTCCTTTGGTTTAATCAGTAGTGCCCTGTGAGTGAGATTTTAACCTAATTGTCATTTGGACAGAAGCAAACCCGGCGCTAGTGGAAATGGTTCCGCCGCATATTATTGGAGCGACGTATTTTGCTGGAGCCGTGTACTGCCGTTGCCTATTTCTGGTGATGAGTGTACAATGCTTCCATCTCATTAACATGCCTTAATATTTAGTTAGTCTTTAGTTTATCTATATCATCTAATTCAATATTGAATATACTTACAAAAGGCGCAAAAATATTGTTTGTACTCAATCTACTTTTATCTTATAAGTAATAAAACGTAGTATTTAAGAGTAACCACTGTAAAAAAAGTTGTTAACCCATTCATTGCCGACGCCTCATATTTTTACTCATCACGCAGTGCCGCCGCGTTCCACGCGACGACGCGAATTCGCGTCCGGGGCATTACGTTAACATTTCAAGGACGCGAATTCGCGTCCTCGGCATTACGATTACACATATATGGGACGCGATAATTCGCGTTGTGGTATCTTCAATTAAACAGCGCAAATTAATTAATTGGCTTTAATCGATACCACATTGTACAGTTCGTAACGAGGTTATTATTAAGTGTCATAAACAAGTGACAGACAGCGTCGGTCGCGACACCAAGAGGAACGTTCCGTTCCTCACACTCTTCCTCACATTTTTTTTTAAGTTTAGTTTAAAATTAATCTGCAGTAACTTACAACTAACATAACTCTTCTAAGTCCTGGGCACAACTTAACATCTGATTAATATGGCGTTTCCACTTCAATCCTTCTACATCTACGACATAGGTTGTCCCAGGAATAGATTCCTCAATAATTAAACCTTGAACCCATGGCCTGCTATCCTTTCTATAATCTCTTACCATTACTTTCTGACCAATATCAAAATTAACATTCCTATTCCCTTGTTCTCGCTTTTGCACTCTCTCCTGCACTACTTCTGACAAAGGTGGGGGGCGCAATAAACTAAACCTATTCCTTAACTCCCGACTTAACATAAGTCGTGCCGGTGAAACCCCAGTAGTACGTTGTGGGGTACTTCTGTAATCAAACATAAACAGATTGACAGCAGATCTCATGCTAAGCCCACTTTCTTTAATTTTAGTTATAGCAGATTTGAAGGTTTCCACAAATTTTTCCGCTGCACCGTTGGTTGCCGGGTGATAAGGCGGAGAGAATGTATGCTTAATGTGGTTAACATTACAAAAATCTTCAAATTCTTGACTCGAAAACGTACGGCCGTTGTCTGTTACTAAGTGTACTGGGTACCCAAACCGAGTAAATATATTTCAAAGACTTCTATGGTCCGAGAACTTGTAATATTTGCCATTTAATGTATTTCAGGCCATTTCGAGTAACTGTCGACTATAACAAGGAACATTTTATTATAGAATGGTCCCAAAAAATCAGCATGAATTCTATACCACACTGATGGAGGAACAGGCCATGGTTTCTGTGTTTTTGATGGTGTTTTACTGTTTTGTAAACAAATTATACATTTTTTAGTTAAATTATCAATCTCAGAGTCGAGATTTGGCCACCAAAAGTAGGAACGTGCAATTTCCTTCATTCTAACGATTCTAAAATGACTTTTATGTAATTCCCTTAAGACTAACTCGCGAGCATTGTAAGGAATTAATATGCGATATCCCCAAAATATGCAACCCCTGTCTATTGTTAATTCATTTCTTCTATTATGAAATGGTAGCAATTCTTTATCTAAGCTTTTCTTTTCTGGCCACCCATCCATTAAATACCTGATTAATTTTGAAAAAACTTGGTCCGTTTTTGATTCTGTTTGAATTATTTTCCAATCCAAAGATTTCATTTTGGAATCGTTAGTATAGCTCAATATGCTGTAACTTGAATTTACAAATACAGGGTAAGTGTCATTATTTTCATTATTTGATTCTGTTACTGATCTTGAAAGAAAATCAGCTGGGTTTACATCCGTTTTGATATGTCTTATTTTGTAGTTAAACGCCGATAAAAATATCGCATAATGCTGTAAACGTTTGGCCGCCATTTTCGGAATACTTTTGTTTGGCCCAAAAATTCGTGATAATGCAGCATTATCTGTTTCTAACTCAAAGAAACGACCATAGACATAATTATAAAACTTTGTTATTCCAAAAATTACGGCACTCGCTTCCTTATCAATGATACTATACCTGCGCTCTACATCGTTTAATTTCTTGCTGGCATAGGCAATAGGCTTTACTATACCCCTCTCATCTCTATTAGACAAAACAACTGCAAGTCCTGTGTCTGAAGCATCACAAGTTAGAATTAAAGCCAGTTTGGGATCATAATGCCTGAGATTACTAGCCGAAGCTAGTTTATTTTTTATTTTTTTAAAAGCTTCATCACATTCAACTGTCCAAATAATTTTTTTTTTTTAGTACACTTATATAAGGGTGCTAGTGTTGTGGCCATATCTTGCAAGAATCGAGCGTAATAATTTATCTTGCCCAAGAATGATTTCAGCATGGTCAGACTAGTGGGGGCTTTTGCCTTTAACAACGGTTCTACATTAGACTGGATCACGCTGACACCATTCTTGTTTACACGGTACCCAAACACATCTAAGCTGGGTGTAAAAAATTTGCACTTTTGTGGCTTTAATTTAAATTCACTTTCCTTTAATTTCTCTAGGACTTGACATAATGTTTCAAAAGTTTGTTGCAGTGACTCCCCTTTTATGTAAATGTTATGTTATATGTGTTTTGTATATTAGCTAATTTCTTAGACATTAGGCGTTGGAAAGCTCCTGGGCCGGAACTAACTCCATAAGGCAAGTAATTATATCTATAAGTTCCGGACTCCGTTACAATAGTAGTACAATCCTTACAATCCTCACTAAGTGGAGCCTGCAAATAGGCTTCCTTTAAGTCCAGCTCACAGTAATATTCGCCATTTTTTAGAGAGTTCAAAATATCATCAATATGGTAATGGGAAGTGATCAATTTCCATACAACGATTTACCGTCAGTTTGTAGTCACCGCAAAGTCTAACTGAACCATCTGGTTTCATGATAGGCACTACGGGAGTACCCCATTCACTTTGTTCAACTGCAGAGATTCTGCCCTCATTTAATAATCTAGTAATTTCATTATTTACCTTTTCTCGCAGTGCATAAGGTACCCGTCGTGCCGGTAGACACTTAGGTTGAGCATTCGGCTTCAATTTTAAATTGATCACTTCACCTTTGAAATTTCCCCATCCCGGCTTGAATATTTCTGCAAACTGGTCTTTGATTAACTGTTCTGCATCTGTAATATTTTTAATCATATATGTATTCACATTGTCTGCCCATTTGGGAGGCCACATTTCCAATGCATTAAGCCAGTCCCTACCAATTATTCTAGGACAATCATCTTTTACAATAAATATGTTTAAATTTTTTGTGACATTGTTACATTGCACTAGAACGTTACTGACTATTCCCAATGGCCTAGATAAACTTTGATCAAAATTTTTAAACATTACTTTACAATCTTGTATTTTAAAATTATGTAGGTATTTATTTTTATCAGTTATTGACATTACTGTCACTGCGGAGCCAGTGTCAGTCTCAAATGGCAATTCGTGGTCATTTACAATAACATTCAAGTAATTAGGTGGTACCCTACTTACAGTGTTTACAGCGTAAGTCTGAAATCCTTCATACAACTTTTTTACAGAACTCTCAACATCCTCACAGTCCTCCTTGTCTGATGATGGAGATGTTTCTAATACATTAGTATGTCTAAATTTCCTAGGGCACATTCTGTATACGTGTCCTTGAGCTCCACATTCTGAACAGAATTTCTTCTTCAAACTACACTCTGCTTTAATGTGATTCCTTTTGCCGCAACAAAAACATTCAGGTCCTGACATTTTGTTACTAGTGTTGTTAGACTTCTTTGGTTTATAATCCGGTTTAAATTTTCCTTGGCTATAGAAAATTTCACTAACTTCACCCTTTGTATGAAGCAAGGCTGCCTCCACCGTTCTTGCTAATTCAATACACTTGTCTAAAGTGACTTCCACTGGACTCTTCATCAGTTCGAACTTTATCCATTTTGAGGCCACCCCTTCCATGAACTTCTCTTTAATTTGATCGTCGATATCTTTGAAATTGCATTTCCCTGCTAATTTTCTCAGCTCTAAAGCATAATCCTGAATATTTTCATTCGGTAACTGATTTCTTTTTCTGAACTCGGCTCTCTCTAAAGCTGTTGATAAGGTCTTAATATATTTCTCACGGAGTTTTGTGATCAATTCTAAGTACGTAAAAGTCTTGGGTTGTTTAGGCGAACATAAGTAGGTAAGTATTTCGAAAACCTTGGCCGATAATTTTGTAATTAATAACGGCACCTTTTTTTCTTCAGCAATATCATTTACAAGGATAAAACATTCAAATTGCTGCTCAAACACCTCCCACTTTTCTCCATCAAACGGCTTTAATTCGCCCAAAGCCGACATTCTTGCAGTAATACGCACTTTTTGAGTTTCTTTCTTCTTGAAATGCTCACTCAATTGCCTCCGTAGTTGGTCCACCGTATCACTTTCGGAAAAAACTAATTCCTCTTCACGTAAAATTTGAATAAGTTCTGGTTTTTTACACTTGTAGATGTAACTTATATTACCACTTTTCACTTGAAGAATGTTATGCTGGCGTTCTTCCTCGGCTTCATTCTTTGCGAGTGCGAGCTCAGTGTCGGACATTAAAAGTTATTGTAGGGAACAGTCACTATGGCGGCCATTAAGTACTGTTCAGCGTCCCAACATGCCGGTTTAATTAGCGGACTAAAATCGAAACACGAACAGTATTTTTTTTAAGTAATATCACTTTTACGGCACACTAGGTATTTATTTCTCGTCGCCAATTGTGGTATCTTCAATTAAACAGCGCAAATTAATTAATTGGCTTTAATCGATACCACATTGTACAGTTCGTAACGAGGTTATTATTAAGTGTCATAAACAAGTGACAGACAGCGTCGGTCGCGACACCAAGAGGAACGTTCCGTTCCTCACACGTGTCTTCGGCGTTGAATGAGTTAAGTAAATGAATTTATTGGGTAATTTTAGGACATACGTTTACAGTTACAGTACAGTTTACAGAGTTTTAGGTGAAAACCAGTATACTTATCGCAAAATGTATCGTTATCTAGTACATACCTATACCTACTCAGAATACATACCTACCTTATCAAAATATTTACTGTGGAGCCAGGTCAAAATGTGTAATAAGATTGTCCTCATTGATATTAGTTTATTCACTAAAATATCATCTTTCATAGAACATGTAATCTCCGGTCTTTCCGGCGGCCTATTCAAAGGTTAAGGGATAATATAGTTGATTTTCTAATAAAACCCTTATCCACATTAAAGGGTAAGTATTCCTTTTCTGTTGAGCTGTCTGATAGAAACCATCACTAATTGCCTACAATACAACTTACAAGCTATTAAACCATTGCCTAGGTACATTAAAGAAAAGTTGTGTATTCAGCTGAAATGTAAAGCCATGCGCTCTTACTTTGAAATTCATCCCCCATGAGTATGAGTATGAGGATGGCTTCGGAGAGTTACAAGCGTTGGTTGGGAATTAAATCCCAACCAACCGGTTGGCGTAGTTCTTAGTGACCCTGCCTGCTATACCGATGGTCTTGGGTTCGAATCCTGGGCATTTATTTGTGTGACGAACACAGATATTAAATGAGTCATGGATGTTTTCTATGTATTTGTATATTATATATACCTATCGTACGGGTACTTAGCCGTAACACAAGCCTTCTTGAGCTTACTGCGGGACTCAGTCAATTTGTGTAAGAATGTCCTGTAATATTTATTTATTTATTATTTATTTATTAAATCTTGTAATACAATTTAACAACTTTCTGTTTGAAGATGCGCTAGGTTTATAGTAAAAAATATATATTATAGCGGCTGCGCCGCAGCGTTCCTGTCGGCAGTGGCCTACGGAGCGAAAACTATTCGTTAGGGATTTTAGTACAATTATTTATTTGTGACGTTTTCAGGCTGAAGGTACCACATTGTCTGTTGTTAAGTGCATATCTAAATAATTTTTTCGCCTAGTGGAAATACATGACAATGTGGAAATACCTTTAGATTATGTTTTTATTTTGGTCATGAAATATAGCTGTGTTTTATATTATTGTACTATTTGAGTTGATCAACCATTTCTTCTCACTAGTTGCGATGGTTACGGTCTCCTGGATCACTTTTATAATCACGGTTGTATGTCATTAAAATTCACAAAACATGTTTTTTTTTAATATTCCCTTACAATGATGGGCCAGCTACCAAGCATGTCAGTAGAACATACTACTTTACTTCTCACAAACTGTGCTGAATTTGTTACCCATTTGTCTATCCATCCCTTCTAATACTGATATATAAATATTATATATATTTATATTTTTTTATATTCATATTATAAATGGGAAAGTGTGTGTGTGTCTGTTTGTTTGTCCATCTTTCACTGCAAAACGGAGCGACTAATTGACGTGATTTTTGAGAGTGACATAGCTACCTTTTGTCAGTTTCTAACGCGAGCGAAGCCGCGGGTTCTATTATAAAGCCAGGAAAGTGTTATGGTATTATGTTAGTAAAACGTGAAAGCAGTGTACACCGTCTATGGTAATCCCACTTACATCGCAAGCTGCAGCAAATCGGCATTGTTAGTGCAGTTGCGTCGCGCGGCATTTCAATGCGCCCCTACTTTGAAACTCATTGCCCATGAGTATGAGTATGAGGATGGCTTCGGAGAGTTCTGCTCGTTGATTGGGTAGAAACTTTGGTGATAATGAGATTTTAAAATAAAATTTGACAACTGGCTAAATATTCACTAGTTTGGAAAAAATCATTAATTTACGTAGTAGGTAAGTGCTTACTCACAAATTAGTTGGATTTAATAAAGTTAATTTAATAAACTGACATTCCGCTCGCTACTGCACGCGATTTATAATTTAACTAATTAAACCAACAACCCTTTCAACATATTTGAATAGAATATTTTAAATTATTATCCATGCAGAGATGTACCGCATGTTAAAACTTTTGTTATGTTTAAATTAAATTGTTATCTTCGGTGAAACATCGTTCGGAATTTCGACAACGTTAGTAAATAAATAATATGCATCCAAAATGTTGAACTTTGATAATAAAGTAGCAAAAGAAGTGACTAATCTTAGCCAAATTTTGGCGGAACGCCTGTGTTTGCCAAGTAGGTTTCATAAATTAAACTGAATATTCTTTTAATTCGGGATAAGAACAACCGCATTCTGAGGATAGCAAAAAAGACAAATTATAGTATAACATTATTACGAGAACAAGACATTTTTTTATGATACTTATGTATTATACCAGAAAAATACTATTTGTTTAGACTATAACAGCAGACATGAACAAGGTAATCCGCGTAATGAAGAAGATGTCGCTTTTGAACACTGCGTAATTTGGGGGCACGGGAGTGCCCCGACAAGTTGAGCAAAACAAATACACGATTCTTTATTCTTTTGGCTTTTGGTCAGTTAGCGTTTACGTTACGTTTGAAAGGTAGCCGTATTCTCGCTCACTTACAAAAACGCAACGCTAGTATGTAAGGGCCTTTACCAGCAAGATGCGGGAGTTATGTGGGTACATAAATATAGAATAAAAGTATTGAATACCCAATCAGCCGAAAAATTACGCCATAAAAGTACTGCAATTGCGGCTTTTTTTCAGTCTTGTTTGGAACGTGACATTTCGTTAAGTGCCAACTGCCTTTAAAGTTTTAATCGGTTGGTAGTTCTGTGTATAAAGTTGACACTTAATGGTTACGTCAGTAAGCTCTTTTACTAACGAAACATTTATAGTTTATTAACACCATGATCCTACGTTTCGAGCCCTTTACAGCACTCGTTTTCACAGGGTTAAGATGATGACTGAGAGAATGCGAATTCTCCCCGTCAATCAAAAAAGTTACTTGTGCAAACTACCTACATACAAAAATATAAAAAATAATTTAAAAATAAAAACAAAGGTTGAAATTAAACACTTTAGAACGGATTAATCGCGTTTATTAACACCATGATCCTACGTTTCGAGCCCTTTACAGCACTCGTTTTCACAGGGTTAATGGTGTTAATAAACGCGATTAATCCGTTCTAAAGTGTTTAATTTCAATGAATAACAATCGCGGTAACAGAAGACAATATTAAAAACAAAGGTTGTTCTACAATGCCCAGAGGGGCTTATAAAGCTAGTAATACATAGCCTGAACGGCATTCTATAATTAAAATAAAAATAAAAAATGTTTAAACTCTGTGAGGATTAACACGTTCGGGCCAGCAACGTTTTACGACGTCATCATCAAAATTTTGTAATAAACACAACGTCTTATGACCTCCACACATAAATAATGATTTCTCGCACTACGTTATAGAGCGTCGGCAACCCGTATTAATTCCTATTACAACTATTCCTGTGCCGTAACACTGAGAAATTTCAATCTGCTAGAGCCGCATTGCAACACATTTCGCGAAGCTTTTGTGAACATCTATTACACACGCACACATGCCTACGGGCGCTAGCACAACGTTCGTGTACGTCGCGCCGGCAAGCGACGCGCCCTGCAGCGGCCACCGTGCGTCGCAACGGGCTGCGAGTGAGCTGTTGTAGACGGAGTCGCGAAATTTTGGAAAATATCAGGGATAGAAAACTACGAAATAAAGCGCCTCTGAAGCTTTTTGAAGACTCGCAGTCAGGAGAAGATACACCAGATCCTTACAGCGACGATGGACAGTGCGGATCTGATCAGGATTATGATCCCGAACCAGCCGGATCTTCAGACAGCGACTGAACTCTGCAATATACGCTGGACCTCCAAAAGCGACGACATCGAAGATCGAATCATCAATATGTATCAGGTGACTCTGATGATTCAGCCTGCTCCTCAAGTTCTGAAAGCAATTTCGGGACTTTGGCGTAGTATTTCATCTGACTGCATCAGTTCAAACACGGCGGAGGCTAAAACTCTTTCACTTGCATCTCTTCCTGGGTTACATTTGGCAGATAATTTAGAAAATTATGAAGGTACCTAAATGCCTCACCATCGCCTGTACAAATGGATAATATCCCTACACCTCCTATTTCGCCACAAGCCATCGAGAGGGATGCTCAGCCTGTTTCAATTTTATTGCCGCCCGTTTGCCAGGTAAACTCAGACAATATTCCACAATCTTCAACGAGACCCAGCCTGAAATAGCCGCGGCAGAAGACGATATACAATTAGGATCATCAGCTTCGCCTGTAAATGAACACCTATCAATGCCCAGTCCTGCAGAGATAGATAGTCTGCACTCACCACGTTCTAGATCGCCGTCACAGGTGGATGCAGAAGATTCACAGCCATCTACATATCCGCCACCTTCAGGGAATTGACGCTCTCCTCATGTTTCTCGCAGTCACACCAGGAAATCACCAACAATTCGACCACGGCGCCCAAGGCAACGTACACCTTCTCCACGTTCTAGATAGCCGTCACAGGTTAATGCAGAAAACTCACAGCTACCCACATATCCAGAGAATAGACGCTCCCCTGACTGCGAGAAACATGTTTCTCGCAGTCACACCAGGGAATCATCAACAACTAGACTACGGCGTCCAAGGCAACGTACACCTTCTCCGCGTTCTAGATCGACGCCACAGGTAGATGCAGAAGACTCACAGCTTCCCACATATCCGCCAACTTCAAGAAATAGACGCTCTCTTCATGTTTCTCGTAGTCACATCAGGGAATCGCCAACAGTTAGACCACGGCGTCCAAGGCACCGTACACCTTCTCCAGTTGAAGAGTGGGAATCTTCTACAGTGGAAATACCAACGTTTGAGTTTGACAGTAGTTCTCAAGGGATCCATTTTGAGTCATTTTGAAATGGCTCAAAATGCTTTGCCCATTGACGTTTTCCAGCCTATATTGTAGATCACATTGTAACGTCAACAAACATCACCGTGCTATGATGTTGTTCAGGCCTATAACAAGTTTAATGATTTGTTGTGACACAAGGTCTATGAAAGTCGACGTGATAATACTTTGAGCCTAAAGAATGTGATAATAATATAATATCTGTGACACAACGTTCATGAACGTTTGACTTGATGATGACGTGAGTAGACGTTGTGTAGTAATTTGATATAGCAAATTAGACGTATAAAACACAACGCTATAGAACGCCGACGTCTCAAGACGTTTGTGTCGTGCATGAAATCTTTCGAGTGTATATAGCGTGCATAACGTCATCTAACGTACTTGCGATTTGTATGGGAAAATATTGTGTCACAACCTCAGTATCTCTTTAGGTCGGCGGTGGGCCGAACGTGTTAACATACATACAACTTACGAACGCTTCCCTAACTGGGTTATGGAGCAGAAAGAAGCGACAAGAAAACTACCCCATTTTGCCTCTTTTATCCGTTTTCAATCTTTTCAAACAAAGTCCACACTAAGGTCTTCCAGTTCTGTGTCGTGCTTGATCCTTGATGAGATGTAAAACAGGATCCCAAGCTAGGATCCGTTCTAAAGTGTTTAATTTCAAGGAATAACAATCGCGGTAACAGAAGACAATATTATTTATAGTTTGTTTCATTATTAATGCAAATTTGTTTGCTAATGTCACTCTGATCCACAGTTTTTGACGTTTTTGTACTGCTTTGTGTGTCTATTTTATTTAAAAAGTCAATATGTGGGCTTTCAGGAGCTCCCGGCTGTGGTATGGTGATTAGACATATTCCAATATAAAGATAGCAACAATCAGTTTATCTTTCATCAAAACTTAATATTAACATAAAAATATTTAATCACAGTTCAAGTTGGATAAGTGGTGAA
Organism: Lathronympha strigana; assembly: GCA_949128165.1. Taxonomy (NCBI): domain Eukaryota; kingdom Metazoa; phylum Arthropoda; class Insecta; order Lepidoptera; family Tortricidae; genus Lathronympha; species Lathronympha strigana. The sequence continues at coordinate 4,009,113 of OX421903.1, forward strand.
GTTATTGAACTTTTTAATAAAGCAGTATCGTACAAAGCAAATCGATGTACAAACTTCAGAACATCCATCTTAAATGATGAAATTTCTCCTAATGTTATAAAGAAAGATTTCAACTCGAAACATTTCTTTTATGTTGCGGACGAAAAGTTGTTTGAATATTATATTAACTTCATTATTGTTGTCTTTACGAATCTTTGTTGGACATTTATTTAGTCGGAATAACATCTATTTTGCGTTCAAAATCGCCTATACACAATGTATTCAGTTAAAGAGAAGAATGAACTTTGTTTGAAAGGGATAGTTTCAAAGCGTATCATAAGTACAATCGCATGTGCTCGAAAAATGTGTTTTCTAAGGGAGTAAAATTGTGCGGAAAGTAGTAGGTAGGGTACCACTTTAGCACACTAGTACGAGAATGGATTTTCATAGTACTTTTCCGCACACCCCACGCGGGCCTTCCGGAGGATCGCCCCGCAAAACGCCCGGTAAACCGTGCGCAGTGCTACTTCGCTACCGCTAACATTTCTTTTTTATTTCCTTGCAGAATCGATAGTAAAACATTGTATGAAACACGTACGTAATACATTGTGTATTTAAGGGCAGTAAACAAGAAATTAAGAACGAGTGTGAAAGTAAGAATCGAAGACGAGGACTTAATTTTAATAATTGTACCACCCGTGGTATATACAATGTTTTCCATCACATTTGTGAGGAAATAAATAAACTTACTAATACTTGATCTGTCAGTTTCTATAGAAAATACATCCCAGAGCTCCGAGCTACCACGTGATTCTTGTATGGAAATTTACAGATCGTCTCGTCCCACCCCGTCCCGTCCCATCCTAGTGTGAGTCATCCTAAAACGTGACGTGAAACCATCCAACTGTACAGCAGTACTAAAACGTCTAAAACTATGCTCAAACGTACATCATTCTGCACGTAAACATTAAACCTATTAACATTAAAATGCATTCAGTTTCTAATCCGCAGACAATGTACTTATTGTCGACGGTGCAGACTATAGCATAAACACGAGCTGACAATGGCGCAGATTCAATAATAATGGCGCATTGTCGACATTGTCGTGGCCAGCCTAAGCTGCATGCCTACCACGAACATCGAAAATTGGCATTGACGGGAAAACCTCTTTGTCACTCCAATGTGCAAGTGTGACAGCGATGGAGATACAAATCCGCAATCGTTCGATTTTCGTGGTATAGGCCCTGAGCATACGGTTCGTAGTTCATTCATTGAATACATTAATTGGTATTCATTTACAATTCATCAATTCATATTTTCTTTTCTCACACTTGTTCCGTAAATGGTGATATTATGTGCGATCATGGTTCGATTTAATGAGCTGTATTGAGCCCAAGGTCATCACTACATAGTATAAAACAAAGTCGCTTCCCGCTGTCTGTATGTATGTACGAGTATGCTTAAATCTATAAACCTACGCTACGGATTTTGATGCGGTTTTTTATTTGATAGAGTGAAATTAAACACTTTAGAACGGATTAATCACGTTTATTAACACCATGACCTTACGTTTCGAGCCCTTTACAGCACTCGTTTTTACAGGGTTAGGATGATGACTGAGACAAACCCCTGTGAAAAAAAGTGCTGTAAAGGGCTCGTAGGGTCATGGTGTTAATAAACGCGATTAATCCGTTCTAAAGTGTTTAATTCAATGAAAAACAATCGCGGTAACACAAGACAATATTGATAGAGTGATTCAAGAGGAAGGAATTTCATATATTCAAGAGGAATTTATATGTATTGCATTGCACCCGTGCGAAGCCGGGGCGGGTCGTTAGTGAATTTATATAGTAGCTTACCGTCCGCCTGGGCCTCCCGGAGGAACCGCAATATTGACATTAAATTGGTACATAATTAGCTATTATACGACACCAAACTCAGAGCTCTATGAATTGCACTTTTAAAATTGATTTTAAAATGTTATTGCCTATTAAATGTAACACCCACCGCTGAACAGCTGCAAGGCGCCCGGTTTAATTAATAATGATAGTATAGCACACTAACTAGACGGGTTTTGTGGCTCTAAAAATTGTATACCTATTTTCGTAGCTAGCTCTCCCTGTAAAGCTTCCTCTACTGTAGCCAGCGACTACGGCCCCATACCGCAGGGGAATATTTATTTAAGCATGTATTTTATAGGTATTACTTATACAATTATAAAAGAAAATTTTTCAAGTGAGAAAGCGGACGGTAGTAGTGCCAGTGACAACACACAAAATAAGCGAACCCGTAAGAGGGTAGATCGCTATGGCGTGTGGGTAGATCACAACTAAAAACTCGCAGCTCATCAGTTTACTCCGTGAACATGGCGCTTGCAACAGTGTCGAAATATCGGGTGCTCAATAAAACAAACGTACATGGTAATTATCCCGTTTCAAATATTAGTTATAATGCAAATGACCATGTTAGCTTAAAATCGTATAATTATAAAAGAGCTGAATAAATGCATTAAATAAAATGTTCCCAGTTGTGTGCAAGACCTTCACTTCGCTCGTTCGGTTAACTAAATCAATGTTGATTCGTGAGCATGTTGGGTGGCTTAAGCCGGGATTACAGTTCGCAGTTTAGTTAAAAGCATTAATTGATTATGTTTATTCAGAGTTCGGAAAGGGTACGCATTCGCGACATTGTCACACAAGTTTGTTAGTAGTCTACTAGACTGTTAAAACAACAAAAACCGGTCAAGTGCGAGTTGAACTCGCCCACCGAGGGTTCCGCACAAAGGATGCTCTCCACCCAATTATGAACGTAGGTACTTAAAAATACTGGTGGCACGGAACTCTCAGTATGTGCCAATTATATGGTTTTCGGTTTTTTTCCTGTATTCGTGCTAGTGCTACAAGCTCTTGCTTTTTGCCAAATTTCGTGATTCTAGTTCAACAGAAAGTACCCTATACATTTTGATTCCCATTGCAGATGTATGGGAAATGAAACATTAACGGCCGTATCTTTTGATTGCATTGACGTAAAGGTTCAGGATTTTCACAGCTTCACAGCTCCAGAGACCGCGTGTCTTGACAGACAGACGGACGGAAGCACAACAAAGTGATCCTATGAGGGTTCTGTTTTTTCCTTTTGAGGTACGGAATCCTAAACAAGATAAATATTTAAGGATTCGTGTTTGTCATATACATGCATCGGCAAGAGAGTTAGGGTGAATAATTACACAGTAAGAGAGTAGAGTATTTTTTAATTCTGCTATGACTTAGAAAGATTATTTTATCTGCCTACAGTATGGTGGGCGCCAGCCCGGGAAACGAGTATTAACTATAAAAAAGTTCTGAATGACCGAATAAGTGAATGTAATTATCGTGCACGATATTTACAGCTTGCCGATTTTCTATCAGTACGGCATAAGAACACTTATTTCAATATTCAGCTGTTTTACATTAGCTGAGTGCGTGACCTCAACTGTGTTGCCTCTGAAGCGTCAGATATGTCTAGATAATTAGCCTAAATATGCAAAATGACTTTAACTAACGTTGCGCAATATTGTCAAAATATCCACAAAGAAAAACATTAACAGTTTTGGATGAAACTTCAAATTCTAGGAAGCTTACTATATTTATTGTTAAATGTGGATTTCATTAGATTTCATCGCTCGAAAAATGTTATTTTTAACGGTGGTGATTTTTATACAAGTTTTCTTTTTCAGACACGTAATGAAAACCGTCGGTTTATATTAAAAATCTTTTAATTTAGAAGAAAAAGTAGTCAGTTATTCATATTTGTCCTCATTACAGCAAAATAAGACAAACATTAATAAATAAATAATAACGAAACTGGACAACTTGACGATCATAATAAAATAATCACATTTTATTTCAGCACGATCCGTAAAGTTTTCCAACATTTCAATTAAAGCAGAACTTAATACCCGAACGAATAAAGGTTGAAATTGCGGGAAAGGTAAGATTGTTTTAGTAAGTTGGGAGAGTTATTTTCCCGCTGTATCTACTTACAAGTAGGGCTAGCAGATTCCAAATAATAAAATGAAATAGATGTCATATACTTTAGTATGACCGTTTTTTCTTTAGAAAAAATACTAAAACTTCCATTGCCCAGGGTAAGCATCGAATCTGTGTTCCCCTGCATTTCTGACAGATACCCTAATCACTAGGCCACCCAATCACAGTAGCTGAAGTCTAAATTTCCAATACAAAAATTTAAAATTTAAGCCCTTAAAACGGAATATTCTTGAAATTTCGTGACCCTCCCTGGTTAAATTCACATATTCAGAGCAATCAGGATTTTTATAAAGCATTTATTTTGGTTTTCCAAGCGTTTTGTATGCTTATACCACCTTGGCGTCCACTTTGGCAATTATTAAAGCATATCGTCATATATCATCTTCATGTACGGTAAGTAATGGAAGCCACCTTCTTATTTTGTCTCATTTATACATGTAACACTTTCTTTTGTTCAAATAATTAATCGTAAATTGAAAGAGAGTTCATATACTACAGAAAAAGTGACCAAGGCCCTCAGTGCCAAGGGCTGGAATCGAACTAGCGATCTCCTGCTTCGCGACGCTCTAACCACTACGCCACACTTTTTTCTGTAGTAAATGACATCTCTTTCAATTTATAATTTACTAGCTTTTATCCGCGGCTTCGCTCGCGTTAGAAAAAGACAAAAACTGGTCTATGTCACTCTCCATCCCTTCAACTATCCCCACTTAAAAAATCACGTCAATTCGTCGCTCCGTTTTGCCGTGAAAGATAGATAAACAAACAGACACACTCATTTTCCCGTTTATAATATTAGTATGGATATATAGAAGTGTGACTATTTAAAAACATGGATCAAAACATTAATTATTAATAATAAACTTGATTGGTACTTTATAAATAATTAATATTTACGATGGTATAAACCTCTCAATTATTAATTATGGAGGCGAATGAAACGTATTAACACCACATACAAATAGAAAGTTTAAAATAACTCTGGCAGTTTCACGTTTATTCACATACGATATAGGTTGAAGCTCAGGTAAAATGTTGGGCTGTGTCAGTTAAAATGATAGGCTATGTTCTTACCAAGAGTTCGAAATCTACTGTAGATATCGATAGTCGTCTACGTGGCACTGTGAGTGCATCTTGCTCGCTCTTGGGGGTGGAAGTGGGATGCAACGTAGATAACGTATTTAAATCTATCCTTCGAAATCTATAGCAACTCATGGTAGAGACACTAGTCAAGGCAGGTAATTTATCCATGTGTTTTATTCTGTGGGTAATTTTGATAAGGTAAAAGTTTTGGTCTAATAAAAAAACATTCTGATATAAATCCCAGAATTCCAAAATTTCTTAGTTTTTGAACAGTCTTAACGCGATTCAGTTTAGGATCAGATTAGGCTCGGTTGTATGGAAGCAACTTAGCGTAGGTCGTCTACTGAATCGGGTTAAGAATTCATGGTAGGGCCCCAGAATATACAACATTGCCACTTTCCCATTACGTAACTTTTGCATTAATTGCATGCAAAAATACGAAAGTAGATACACCAGGTTGGCACTAATTGACTAGCACGTTTGGCGGAATAGCAAAGTAACATTATTTCCGTTGTTAACATTGCCACGTCTGATTGACTCTCAACCCTAGCTACCCGCAGTGCTGCAGTTCCATTTATTCCGTAATCATTTAAAATGTTCTCGCCATCTGAGACTGAAATCGCATCAACGAGAAATGTCTAGACCAATTTTATTATTAAACTTGCTCTAGCTGCTTGTACTAACTAGTGCTTTATAAAAGATTGTGTTAATTTTGTTTTGTCGTGATTTTTGTGAGCAGTAATAATTTTGTTTTAAAAATTGAACATCACAACAGCACAAAGCAAGAGGATGTTCAACAAGAGTTTTGTTATGTACGAGACAGGTCAAACGGTTTTTAATTTTTGCCAAATAACTATTTATTACAAAAGTGGGTAAATGCCTTGATATTTTGAAGGCACTTACGCTTTTCTGCTTGCACAATGGTTTTATCGTGTGATGGTAGGTAAGGAACCCTTAATTATGCTTGGTCCAACCCGCAATTGGCCGGTTGTTTTAGTTTTCATTTCAACATTTTTCAATTAAAGTTTTTTTTAACATGACCAACAAACATATCAACATCTAATATCTTAACCTTCAGACTGAAATAAACGGAAACACCTTTTGATTCGGTATAGGTAGACTATAAATAATAAAAATACTGGATGCGTGCGCCTAAATAATAGTAAAAGAAACAGCAGCCCTGCTTCAGCACGCTTACCACGAACATCGAAAATTGGCATTGACGGGAAAACCTCTTTGTCACTCCAATAAGCGTCTGTCAGAGATAGAGATACAAATCCGCAATTTCGTGGTATAGGCCCAGTTCCGTCGTTCACATGGTTGGAAACTAGGAAACTCTCATCCCCGTTGCGGAAACACTGAGCCTTAGCTTATGGCTGTCACTTACCGACACAGTGCAACCTATTGCAACGAAAGTACAGTATTGTATTAGTAGACTAACCTTAATACCGAATTTAGACTAATATTATAATAAAATTACGGATAACAATCACGTATTTTAATCATCCTTAACCGGTTCGGTCATCAAGGGTGCTGCGCGCGGCAAGAAGAAGCTTAGTCCGCCCGCACGCGTCGTCGCTTAAGGTTGATGACGCTTGATGATGGCATCCTAAGGCGACCGCAACATGTCACGCAGAGCGAATAAAAATATGTGGGTGTTATCCGTCATTTTATTATAGGTAATATTCTAAAAACACCCCTTTACTCGGCAAATATTTTCAATAAATAGCTTCTTTTCAAAAGGACAATTTCGTTAGTGTCATGATTTATTTAGCGAATATACCTACGGTTAGGTAATAGCTAAATTCGCTGTTTGAGCGTGACTGTGACCACTACCCCGGACATGACCGATCGACCGAAAGATGACCAAAGAACGGTTAAATGCGTTTCAAGATGAATTCTTCATAAGCTGCACACTTCGTCGTTAGTTCACTATCAGTATTACACATTAATCACACAAAACAAATTTTAACAAAATGTTTTCTAGTTTGTTACCAGTAAGTATTTATGACCTAGATCCTAGATGTGAGAAGTAGACTAATAATACGTACGGTCCATTAATAATTAGAATGTACCTGTTTAATAATAGGTACATGACAACCTATTATTCATTAACACCTGTTCTGTGAAGCTAGTTTTCATGAGGGTGGATCGAACTGTTTTGAGTAGGTATTCAGATTTAAAGTGATATTGGTAAACTATGAATATTAGTTAGCCGTTCAGCAATTCGTTACATTCTAACGAGAAATTTAATATAGAAACATAATATTTACATTGTATTATTTTATATACTATCGGACTTGGAGTTTAGTTTTCATGGACATGTAACATGGAGTTGATATGGACATGTAATCTTGATTTTTATCATAAAATTTTATAGAAAAGAAGTAGTTTTTAATATGGATAAGGGTTCATTAAGAAAATTAATTTTCATAGCCCTTAACTTTTTAACCATGTTGACCAAAATTTTTTACAAAAGTTTTCTTTCGGTTCTGAATTCGAGTAAGTATTCAATGGTATAGGATAATACTAATCGGTTGTGCTAATAGAATCGTAGAATTTCATGTGCAAACTAGGCATGGTGTGATCTCGCATTATTTTTATTATGATTTGAGTTTACTAAAGTATTATTTCGATGCTTTTTAATAATACATTTATACACACAGTATGTCACATTTAATTGAAACGTGTACCTATTAAGACTCATCGTACTATACAAATATTGTACAAAGTTAGCCATTACTGCAGAGCTTTAATACATAAATCAAATAGCAAGCTTACATTAGTCACATTTTGATGTATTTAGCAATTTGCGTGAACCACCATTAACATCGGAGTTTGGATTCACGCCAAAGATTTTAAACGAATACAAATAAGAAACATACGTTATGTTTAACGCATGGTAATAGTCAAGATTTGTGCATTTCAAGTATTTTATTGGTTGTAAAAAACTGTCTGTGAAAACTGTGTCGCAAAATTAAAAAGAAATTGCTATGATGCATCTATTCGCATTGAAAATGATGTCACATCACTAGTGGTTTGGTCAAATGATATCTCAGCATCCCTTTAACCAATTTGGCTTATATTCGAACTTAATTTTTATATTTATCTCTCTCTACTTGCAAAATTTCACGACAATCGAATCAACGATAATCGGGTTATCGCCGAACAAACATACATACATACACACATACATAGAAACGACGGACTGTCCATGTAAATTTAGACAGTTATTATTATAGATTTTATAGAGAATCTATATGAGGAGTGGTTATGGTATTAACTGAGACTCACTGAAATACAGAGAGATCCTAAAATAAAAGAACGATAAATGGTCAAAAAAATACTCACTGAAATACAGAGAGATCCTAAAATATACGAATGATAAATGGTCAAAAAATACTCTCTGAAATACAGAGAGATCCTAAAATAAACGAACGATAAATGGTCAAAAAATACTCTGAAATACAGAGAGATCCTAAAATAAACGAACGATAAATGGTCAAAAAATACTCACTGAAATACAGAGAGATCCAAAAATAAACGAACAATAAATGGTCAAAAAATACTCACTGAAATACAGAGAGATCCTAAAATAAAAGAACGATAAACGGTCAAAAAATACTCACTAAAATACAGAGAGAGATCCTGAAATAAACAAACGATAAATGGTCAAAACAATTAAATATATTTCTTAATTCATACTCCCCGCTAGAAAAACATCGTGAGGACACCGGATTATTCCCATTAAAGCCTAGTTTACCCTCCAGGTTGGAAGGTCAGATGGAAGTCGCTATCACTAACCAGAGAACCTTTGCTAAATATTGAGATTAGGTTGCCAAAGCGGACCCCAGGCTCTTTGAGCTGTGGCATAAGCCTGTAAAAATGCTAAGAAGAAAATACTTCATACTATTTTCATAAAATACCACGTGCCACCGTTTTAGTAACAAAAAGAAAACAAGTCATATATAAGCTTATTTTTCATCATCAAAGTCTAATAAAAATAGCTGTCGCCACCAAGGAAAACCTTTTTTTAAATTATTCAAGCATATCAAGTGAAGTCCAAGGTACCGTAAATTCACGACATTAAAAACAAGAATTTGTTCCTCTCCTTTTATTCCAAAACAATACAGATAAATCAAATTCTACATTTAATTAAGCTCAATCGCGGAACAAAGCATTTGCTCCAATACATTTCAGGGGCGATAAATCTCGTTGAGAATAATTCTAGATCCCTGCTTCTATATCGACAATAGGGTGACCAATATTCTTAGTATTTGCTGAAGCTTTTCTTGTTTTTAACTAGATGTAGGCAAGTTACATTGTTTGTGAGAAATTTTGAAATGGAAATCCTATTACGAAAAAAATACGTTAAACTAAAGTTAGAACGAGAAAGTAGGAAAAGGTCTAGTTAAAGGACGATTTTTGGGGAGACTTGTTGTTTGTTCCGACTGAGATAAATGTAATCCTGTGGAAACACCTTATTCTACATCTGTCATCTACTAAACGGGCGAACGCGGACAAACAAATCCATTCTGCAAATACACTTGAAATTGGACACAACAGCGAATCGTTCAGATCTATTTACAAGAATACTCAATATAAAAATACTGAGCTCGAGGAATAAAATCAAATATTAAAATAATTCACTAGTCTCTCTTTTGTCAGGTGAAACATAATCAAATTAAATCATTTCTACTTAATAAATAACATTGTTTTTGTTTCTTTTCCTACTCCTTTTTTCAAAGGAACTGTATGTAACCTTGATCTAAGTATAAGTGACTTTCCTGTTTTCAATTATAATATAATTATTTACCTACGTGAAATTCTGTAGTGCGTAACAATTAGTGAAACTTCCACATCAACCGCTGCCAAGATCAAAAATGGAATTGAAACCTCAGCCTATTATGTAACTCCGCCATGTCACAGTGATTTAAAGTATATAAAACAAATAAATGATTACTCCACGTTTTTTCTTATTATTGTTTTGAAAATAATTTCTCTACTTAATAAGCAGCTAATACATTTTGCAAAACAATATCCCATAAAATCATAGCGCATGGCTCCCCCACACTATCACCCTACAGCGCTAAAATTTTAATACCTCTCGATTCATAGAACTAATTTAGTAATGACAAGGGTGATTGGTGGCCATTATAGTTAGGACTACCAATTTGCTGACACTTCACTAATGTCCGAATCAACCCTGTTGTTTAGCTGAAATGGAGGGGTCACGTTATGATGGTTACATACATGATTACATGCAGTAGGTATGCCAGATGCCGCTAGCGAGGATTAAAGGCCTCAATTTGGGATGGGATTTGATTAAAATAGTAGCAGTAGTTATTTATGCTTCATATTTAGGATGATTTGCAATTTGTACGATTATGATTATTTGCGACGTGTAATTTTATTTTTTTAATATTCATCATAACGAAATAGTGATTCAGTAGGGAACAGTTGTGATAAAAGTTCGGTAATGATTAAAATACGCAAGGGATACGATTTATGCACAGTAATGCTCGAAGATACCCGAGGCATACATAGCTAAACGCTATCTTAATAAATAGGCATACCAAGGGATCACAACTATACAAGGGGTTACCCAGTCACCCAATATCTCGATATTCACTACTTACACTTTACTTGTTACTCTGTCTCTTACAATTGTAAATATTGTCTATCATTGTAAATTTCCGAGCGTCCTAGCGACGCCGAGTTCACGTCCCAAATTTTATAGCGAAATGTGGAGTTTTTATTTACAAATATAACTAACAAAATATATACAGTAAGTTACAAGCTACCTTAAATCTAAAATAGGCCCTAGAATTGAAATTTTAGAGTGATTTCAAGTGTTGTTTATGAAAAACAATAAACTAGAGATAGGTATACACAATGCGTAGTTTTTAGATACAGTACAAAGTAAACTGTATCTGTACATTAATTTATGTAAAAATATGACTTTAGCCAGCTATTTGTGAAAAAATAATCAAAAATGTTTGTTGCATTTATTCCGTAGAAGACTATTACTTATCAAGAAAAAAAAATGTTTCATTAATATTCAATAGCGATAAGGTCTCAAGCCAAATAGTTGAAAAGAAGCTCGATGAGCAAACAATAGTAAAACAGTCAGTAAGTTAACAGGCAGCAGCAGCGCAGCAGCGACAGTGAGCAGCAGTAGCAAGTCAGCAGTCATCAACAACTGACGACAAAATTGAAAGCATAGTTCGTACGTTCTATTCAAACTGAAATGATCTTATAATTTTTGTATTCATGTAAAAATGTAGTTTTAATCCTGGCAAACAGTGAAGCTAAATCGGTCGAATGGTGCCAAGGTTCTACGGAAATGTATCTATTAAAGTACCAACAAAAATAAGGTTGTCCTCTGTCCTAAATTTTTAAAACCACATGAATTATTTCCTCGCCCTCCACACCAGTAGCTGCCATACATGTTTAATGCCACGTTGTCTTTAACACCACCTATTTTCCTATTTTTACACCAAATTGAACACATCAAGCTTTGCATAATTTAAAAAGACAATTTCATGTGCGTATTCATTTTCCATTCTAAATATAAGCAACATCGGTAAACGCGACAGTCACCATCAATTTATAGAAACCAATAATTAGTGAACGTAAAAGCTGTTTCTGTAATAACCCTTCTCCTTGCAATTAGTAAAGTTGGGTAAGGCGTCAATATAAATTGTTTATTAGTTACTGTGAGGATATCGATATCTTTATGTCAAAACACATTTTATTTGTAATTATGGATTTAAAATTGTTGTTGTTACTAGCGTGACAGAACAGGCGTGCCTAGCCAAGATACCAATCGCTAACAATCAATCGCGAACGAAACGCAACTGTCCTTGTCTCACTAATAAGAAATGATAGACGGAGATGGCTTCGATCAATCGCTCACCGTCACAATCGCAAGCGTTCTGACGGTGAGCACGCTTCTGACGGTCACACACATACACACACACACACACACACACGCGCGCGCGCAACTACGCTCTCGTACACACACCTCCGTGTTAGCGGTGTCTTCCAACACAGGCATTCTCGCCTACCGGGAGGCCCCATCCCATGTATCACGAAAATGTGTTTTTTATTGAAATAAAGAATTTTGTATTTGTATACTACAGAAAAAAAGTGACCAATGCCCCCGGTGAGCAGGCCTGGAATCAAACCAGCACCTCCTGCATTCTCGTTTATTTTATACAGCTATAAATAAAATAGTTACGATAAATAATTAAAAATATTTTATACATTGCCTTCGCGACTAGGTAAATTTTAAGACGCTGACTGCCAACCTTCAATCATGGAGAGGCACATGAAAAAGAAGGTACATTGCCTAAAAAACACTGTACACAAAGTATGACTAGGTATTTGCAGAGTTAGCTAACTAACCCGTAGTAAACTGTCAAACTGCATCATAAAAAACGCTTAACTCCGGGTTATTTGGCTAACCCCGATATTTTTAAGTGGCTCTTAATAAATTAAAAGTCTAGTGCCTACTTTATATAACTCTGCTTCAACCAATGCCATATTGGGCTGCTAAATAATCGACTATATCGACTGCATGGAACCCCTAGTGATGTCCCCTGAGTTTACATGGGTGTTTAGTAATCAACAACTAACGAAACTAGTAATTTGGCCCCCTTCGATTTACTTGCGGTTCATAGACTGCCGCCCATTGCATGGAGCAATCATGTGATGCTAATAGACCGAGCTGTCTTCTGCCAGCAACGAAAATCGGCACTTTGCTACCCTTACTATAACCGTTGCGTTCGAAAGCAAGCCTTCAGCTGGTCACTGTAAACTTGCCAGTACTAATTAGTGGTTTTTTTATTGGTTAGGGGGCGTGGCTAGGCCGACGGACAATGATGACTCACTGCATTTTTACGACGAACGTGCTATACACTCGCGCTCATGCAATACACTATAATTTAAGCAATACATAGGCAGATAATGACATTTTGTTTATTGATTGTAGGAATAGGAAGATACTCTTTTTTAAAGATAATTAAAAAAAAAACGTCTGTAAATCCATTTGTGAGTGATCGCGAAGATACTTTCAGTGTGTTTTGTCGAGGTGACTTTCGAAGTTGCAATAGTGGTAAACATAAATGAACCTGAAAGAAGGTAGATCGTTAAGGCCATCTTCAAGTGACAACCTACCTGCAGACTTCACTTCAGTTCCCGTGAACATGTCGGTTGCAACATCTCTAAAACTCAAAACTCAATTGTAATAAAAATCCGTGTAGATGTTAGTAGATCGTTGTCGCATGTTGAAATCAAATATAAAACTGTGGTTTGGAGATTTATTATGATCAATTTTCACTTGTCTGACACTGTTGTCAAGAAATGTTTAAGAATAAAGTAAATAGCAATAGGCTAGATCAATTTGTGGTTATAATTATTTTAGAAAACTTATCAAAATTGTTTGGAATATTTAAACAAGGCAAGGCCTTGCTTACGCCAACTTTCATGTATAGACTACATGGAGGAGAAACGAAACACATGTGATGAATGCTTCTATGTGCTCCATCTAGCAGGGCTGATCTCTATGTTGCGACCCTTTTACTTTACACGGTGAATTAGTAATAAAAGCGACAGTTGTCATGCCATAATCTCATTTGTTTTTCCATACAATTTAAAAACAAATATGGTAGCTATTTTGGGCGCAGATATTTTTTAACACAATAAAATATTTATATCGGTGAATAACTTATAAAGTAATTCATTTGTATTAAATAATATTTAAAACGGGTCACTCACGTAATTTAGTCGATTTTCGCTCGACATGTTTCGTTCTTTACGAAGAACGTCATCAGGAGCGACCACCCGCGACAGAGTGACCCGTTTTAAATATTATTTAATATGTTCGAGTCTCACGAGAGTTTTATAGTTATAATTCATTTGTGTTTTGCTCGCGCTGATTTAAATAAAAACGTTTCCATTTCAAGAATTAATATTTAATTACTTAAAAGCAAATAAAATATTCACCGATCCTAAGTAAATGAATATAATAAGTATTTAGGTCCTAAAAATAAAGTCAATAATCGTGTGTATTCGAGTAACGAGAGAGGTAAATTCACCAACAACGGTTTTTTGGCTTCACATTTTATAAAAAAAAAATACTTAAGTAAATAAATACAGGGTGTTCTTGAGAATTTACTTTAACTTCGTCATATGGCTTGGTGTAATTAAAGAAACATAATGGCATAGTTAGTTTTATTAGATTCGTTATTTTTTTTTGTTTCTCATCCTACTTAATATTATAAACGCGAAAGTTTGTTTGGATGTTTGTTGCTCTTTCTCGTAAATACTACTGAATGGATTTTATAATAAACCTTTATAATAATATAGCTTATACATCAGAATAATGCATAGACTACAATTTATTAAGATTTTGCACAGACGAAGTCGCGGGCACCAGCTAGTACAAAATAATTACATGTTGCATCACCCGCTAATGTAAAACGGGCATTAGAATTGACTTTACTAAGTAAGTGACAACTATGACATATCAATGTCATGTCTAATATACTCCGTTTACACACATGCAAATCCCATATGAGATAAAATTAAATTAGTAGTTATTTTCTAAATGGAGCTATTTAGTCTTTGAGAAATTAACATAATTTAAGCTAAAGTGTGCACCCTTCAATTTAAAGCAATTGCTCAAAAACACGTTGTATATATGTCAGCGCTTTCTCTTGTAAACATTTAAAAATACACGGCTTATGTCCATACGACACAGCAACAGTTAAAAATTCACCAGCCTTCTAAAATATTAAACCAAAATATTTCAATAACAACTTGCCTCTACAATGCCTCATCCCTTTTTTAACTCATACAAAAATAAACCTTATGTAGGCAATATAAAGTTAATTTTATGATAATTTAGTACTAGGATTATGACAGCTAGTGAGACATGTAATTTATTACTAGCCTTTAAATAACTAAAACAAGCCGCACTCAGCGCCCATTTGTCATTTCGATGACGTGATTTATTTCCAACATATGACTATTTTTACTCCTAATTTATTTCAGTTGTAAGCAGAATTAAATTAGGCGGCAGTTTGTTTATGCGTTGTGGCCATCTTGTTATAGTCCAATAAAAAATAAATTAATAGACCTATTTATACGCCTAAACTATGGTCAGACAAGCAATCGAACGCAGTAAGAGCATCATACTGTCTTTTTCTTACGGTAGTATTATCAGCCCGAAAAAAAGGGATGGATATCTTTTTTTTCCTACTTTTACTGCGATCATTGCCTTGTCAGATAATAAGATAACAATTTTTTCTAACCACACTTGTTCTAGAAGGATTTTGTTTCATAAAGGAGACGTAAGTGATGGATTTTTTGTTGTGTTTCAGATTCAAAAGAAACAGAACACAACTAACCATGCAGGTATAATATTGATGTCTGTAACGTCTTATTAATTTTAGTTCCTTTGTGTAACTTAATCTTATCTACGTCTAAACAAAATAATCTTGGTAAGTTTATATTCTCTGACTAGGGAAATGACAAGTATATCCTGAGCTTCCAAACCAGAGGGTACATTAATTGGTCTTATTGGTATTATCCCGGTTTTTTCACGATGCCTTCACCGAAAAACGATTTGTAAATATCAAATAATTGTTCGGCGATAAGTTTAAAAAAATACATTGGTACGAGCCGGGGTCTGAATATGCGATCGTCGGATTGAAAGCTGCAAGCTCTTACCTTACCACTGGGCCACCAGCGCTTTCCCAGTCAGTTGATAAAATACTAGACTTACGTACGTATATATTATCCAAAACTTAGGCATGTTATAATTAATTGAATTACGTGATAATTAGCACAATCCATCACAATCCATTAGAGTAAATCCTCTCTGCCAAACCGATGATTGGTTTAACGATTAAGTAGATAATCGTGGCATAATACAGTAAACTCGTCTTAGTAAGCGAATCTGTTACTAGGCGATTACATCATTGTAATTCAATTATCTGCCAGTTTGCATCTTAACTCTGACTGCAATAACTTTGCTGGAAAGCGGGCGATGTCCCTGCTCAAAAAAAATTACAAATTCAATTAAAATATCTTTTAGGTATTGATAAAATACCTATATAGTGAAAGAAGAAGTATTTATATGGTGTAACTTATTAACAATTTAAAAAATAAACATTATTATGTACAGGTATCTTTATCAAAAGGGATGCCACTCAGCAAAATCGTGACATTAGTTTGATTTTCAGGGCAACTTGAACTTATAAAAAGTAATAAAAATAGTTTAACACAGTGGAACTATTTATATAAAATGTTAAAAGTTAAATGTAAAATGTATTATATGCGCTAAAATAGAAACTGTTTCGGTTACTCACTAAAATTAAGCATAATTGACTATTTAGGAGGTTCGCTGGTAACATGCGAGGACGATTTGTTAAAGAGTTTAGTGTTTATTAAGGTTGTACTTTTTTATTTATTCGTATGGCATTATTTACAGAGTCGATTATAATACAATATCTAAGTTCTTCACCCATTGGGTAGCCTTTGCATCAGGGGAGTGAAGGTTGTACTTGAAAGATGTTACAGATTTTCAATTTCTAATTGGTGGTGGTATGTTGTTCCAACACTGTGGCTGCGTATCTAAAGCTGCCACGAAAATCTAAATAAAATATATCAATTTTCCATATTAATTGAGGTTATGCTGATCATGGCACTGCTGTCACAGATGTAGATAGCACCAAAAAGGTGGTGCCAAAACAGGTCAAAACGGCTCCGCCAAATTCAGGCTGCTTCCGCTTCCGTTCAACTTCAGGTTTAAAACAGAAAATAACTCGTTGTTCAACAACTAACTGCTCAAACACAACCGATAAAGTTGGAGATGAGGATAAAGTATTTGCTTAAATTTTGATGTAGGTACTAGTCCTAAAATAATAGTAGGTACTAATCCTAGCGAATAGTTAAATTCTTTGTACCTACTATCCTCGTCCTGCCCAAAGTTCTCAATTAAGAACAGTTTTGGTTTAGTTGTTTCTGCCCGACTGTTTTTTAAAAAGGATGGAGATTGCACCCTTAATTATGCATATATTCAAATTTGAATCATAATGTTTGTTAAAAATGCTTGGGCAGGACGAGACAATCTCGATATACCTACCTCTGTGTTCATCACTCATTAAAACCTACGAGTGTGGTACACCAAGGAGTACTGATCTACTTACTATCAAAATGTTAATACAAGCCTATTTTAAGGACCACTAATGTCTATGATATTCGCACACGGCTTGTTGCTTCACCTTTCTGGCATTAAGTCCGCCTTTTGTACGTTAAGGTTTCTTTTGTGCAATAAAGGTTAAATAAATACAATCAAAGCAATTACAAAATCAAATAACGCGCATAACAGCAACGGTGATGTGCTTCATACGAAAGCGGTCTGGCTCTACCTTTGATCAAGAAGATTGACGTGACATCGCCCGTTTCCCGGAGCTTTCAGCAACATGGAAGTTTTTATCTATAATTACTTTTTAAACCAAGATACGAGTAGGTACTCACCATGTATATTTTCATTACACCTACTCGTAAATGGTGATATTATATGAAAGCATACTGAGTTTTAAAGAGCTGTATTATGGCCCATGGCCATAATGGATTTTCATGCATTTTACCGGATATTGTCAATATAAAATATGAATATAATGAGTATAATATTATCTGCTGTTAGCGCGATTAGTATTCATTGGGATGAAACTTTTTATAGTAGTTTTTCTACTCCAGCACTTCTATCTGTCTATTAGATGACTGGCAGCGATATTAAAAAAGTATACATTGTCTCGTTGTCTATGGTATTCCATAAGAACATCGTTAAGCGATGCTCCTGTGGATTTTAATACAATAAATATAGTATTAACACAGTTTTTTTTCTGTAGTGGGCATACGACCTCTTCCACATTCTGCCACCATTTAATGTTTTAATGCCTATTTATTTACAGTCACAAACACTGCTTTATATACATACATAACATGAGCATGATGCATTCAAGCCACATATTGCGACCGCCATTACGGCTTTCAAGAATGAAAACTTTCTGACCCATTTTTTTTTACATTTGTAATAAGGTTTAAGTCACCAGGTAGCAATTACGTCACAACATAGAAAACGACGATATAGCTTATATTAGCAGTCACATTTCACTTGTTTATACAATTTATACTTTTTATTTCACTTGTTTATGCTGACATAAGCTCTGGATATCTCTTGGACGGCCATAAAAGGGCTTAGGGATGTTTTCGCGACAAGTAAATCTTTAACGCATTTAAGATAGCAATTCACAAAAACATTGAAAATTGGATCACCTCTTCGATACTGGTGGAGTCCACTTTGATTATTTGATAACGTCTGTCATTTTCTACACAAAAAAGTCTGCCGATTTTAACGGGGGACACTTCAAAGCTATTCGTACGTGCCTTACAAGTAGTTATGTCAGATATAGGTCAGTCCAAACAATGAGTATGATTCTTTGTCATATGCATTCGGCAGAGAGGTAGGCCTGACAGTTGCTACTCCGTCTGGTTAAATAGGTACCTACTCAGAGAGACTACACGAAACTGAGCAACATATACCCCGAATCACCCAGAGACTTAATAAATAAATAATAAATATTATAAATAAATAAATAAATATTATGGGACAATCTTACACAAATCGACCTAGTCCCACGGTAAGCTCTAAGGCTTGTGTTGTGGGTACTAGGCGACGACATATATAATAGATAGATACATATAAATACTTAAATACATAGAAAACATCCATAACTCAGTAACAAATATTCATGATAAACACACAAATAAATGCCCTGACCAGGATTCGAACCCGGGACCTCCTGCTTCGTAAGCAGGGTCACTACCAACTAGGCTAGGAGGCCGTTGTAGAGACTTGCCATGCCACCCAGAGACTTGCCATGAAACTTTCGTATTTTTTAAAGAAAATGTAAGAAAGTTAAATAGGTAACAAATAACGATAGTTAAATTTTGAAAAATATTACTCGGCCTCATGTAGGTAGGTACAGATTGAATCACGTAGGCACAGAAAATTTATGAAAATGACATTAAATTCATAGACAATCAGCGCCCGCTTTTGGGAATACCAAAATCAAAATCTGATCTGTCGATCTGTCGTTGTTTCTACGTCTTGATAAACACTCAATTCCCCATGCATTGCATGTCCGCTATATTTACTAAGCTGATTGATGTTAAAATCAACAATAAAGGATTTGTCGTTTGTCACTATGCAAATTTATTTTATTCATTCAATTACATTTATAAGCTTATAGTCTAGACACAAAAGCGCTTGTAATGCTACTAAATATGGTTACTATAAGTTTTACTTAAACACGATTCGATAGCGACTGCGCAATTAGAAAGTATTTGCAACTCGCCTCACTGGTTAAGAACGAGCAAATCGCGAATAGCGCAGTCGTCACTAGCGTTTGTCATCTTCCAGCAACTCATGGTACCTACCGTTACGATATAACAGAAAACGTTCTCAAATCCCACAAGATGGCCGCTCGCTTATCACCTGTCACTGCTGATGTCACGATCTAAAGTGGGTGATAGACGGGCGAGCAAGTACGCGTACTTATGGCTCGACGACCTTTTTCGCTCGTGTGTCACCGTAAGTACGCGTACTTTAAAACCGCCGAGTAAGTTCGTCGGCGATCCAACCGGTTTGAAATCTTACTCGTAGCTCGTCTTGGCTCGTACGTGTGGCAGCACTGCGAGCCGCGAGCCGCCATTTTGTTTCGCCAGTCCGTGGACGCGCACGCTTGTTTAAATTGCAATTTTTGTTAATTTTGATTCAGAAATTTCTCAAAATGTGTGATTTTCGAACTTATTCGCATGAACTGCTAACCGAATTTATAGAAGCTTTCCGAAATAACCCTTGTCTTTGGAAAATTAGAAGCAACGACTACAAAGACAAAAATTTGAAGCTTCAAGCATACAATAATTTATTAGAAATTATACGGAAGGTAGAAAGAGATGCTACGATTGAGAACGTCAAGAAAAAAATTAATTCATTAAGGGCTGGGTTCCGAAAAGAACATAAAAAAGTGCAAGATAGCAAGAAGACAGGTTCAGGAACTGACCAGGTATACGTGCCAAAATTATGGTATTACAGTCAGCTTGAATTTCTCAAAGATCAAGGCCAAGGTAAGTTTAATTATTTATTAAAGAATTTCTCTATACACTATTATATTAT
Organism: Lathronympha strigana; assembly: GCA_949128165.1. Classification (NCBI taxonomy): domain Eukaryota; kingdom Metazoa; phylum Arthropoda; class Insecta; order Lepidoptera; family Tortricidae; genus Lathronympha; species Lathronympha strigana. Next base: position 4,029,456 of record OX421903.1, read on the forward strand.
ACGTGCGTATTCTTTGTTATGCCTGTGCCTAAATTAGGTAGGTACCTAAAATAGAGTACCTATTATAGCACTTTGTTTAATTACAATAATGACATTGTGATGTTGAACATTAAAACCAAAAGTAAATTTAGAGGGTTTTTATTTAATTACAGGTGAACAATCAACTGACAATATAGACAGCAGCGAACAGGAGACAGCTAATGATAATGAAAATACATTTGATGCTGAACATAGTGAAAATGATACCCGGGTAAAAATACTATTATTATATCATTCTTTGTTGCCATGACACTGCACCACTAGTATTAAAGTAGGTTTCATACTTTTCTCTGATAATTTTTGCATTTTGAGTGGGGTTACGACGATGTGTTTGTTGTAGTGACTGTAATGCTCCATTTTGTGGTCTCAGCCCCAACTCAATAGTTCCATTTTCGTGATTTTCACTATCAAAGTGCTGATGTGGACTGTAAACTTGTCTTAATTTTTTCCTTAAAAAATTGTGCAATACACAACATGCCAAAACTATTTTGTTAATATTGTGCACACTGGTATTTATAGGCGATCGAAAAATGTGGAATCTTGCCGCCAGAATTCCAAAAACATTTTCTATAATTCTTCTAGCCCTGCATACTCTATAATTGTATATCCTCTTACTTGAGCTAGCCTGTGATTGCCTTTGTGGGTACGGTTTCATAAAATCTGTCCTCAAAGCAAAAGCCTCGTCGCCAATAAATACATAAGGCAATTCTTCTGAATGTCCGCTTGGTTTTCTGGGGCTAGGAAGATTTAAGCGCTTGGAATTCAATCTTTGAAAGAATGTAGTTTTTTGTAATACACCTCCATCAGAAATACGTCCATTTGTTCCAATATCTACATAAATAAATTCATAATTTGCATTTGCAATTCCCATAAGTACAATACTGTGATACCCTTTATAATTAAAATAAAGTGAGCCGGCTCCGGCAGGAGGGACTATAGCTACATGTTTCCCATCGGCGGCTCCTAAACAATTTGGAAATTGCCATGTACGCTCAAACTCTTCAGCAATTGCTAGCCATTCTTCTTCTGAACTCGGGAACTGTAACAAAAAAACCCATAATTCAGTATAAATGATATCATTTTTATTTACAGAGTACCATTTGCAACGTGTCATCACCTGCGACACCTGGAACATCTGCTGCTTCATCTGCACGTCGTAAGCGACACGGCAATGCCGCCATTGAAGACACAATATCGTTAATAGGTAAAAGATTACAAAACCCAGATGATGAATATGATGCTATAGGAAAAAATGTCGCAGTTAAACTCCGCAACATGACTGCTATTCAACAAGGCATAGCTGAAAAGCTCATCAATGAAGTTATTTTTTTGGGACGGTTTGAAAAATTAACATTCACTACAAGTATACATAATCCAGTTCCAGTCCAGGTACCCCAAAGACCATTGATACACATGCCAGCTGTTCCAGTCCAGCTGCAAGAAACACAAGCATTTAACTTGACACAAGACTCGCAAACTATTAGTATCCCGGACACCCTGGTTGAATATTTAAACTTTAATAATAATAACTAAAAATAAATAAAATAGTACGTTACATTTGTATATGTTAAAGAGTAAATTTATTTGTTAAGCATTAATGTTAATGTGCCATTGCAAAATAAAGTCTGATTATTTGTACTGAGTTATTTTATTTATAAAGTATGTAATAAATGATACAAACCTTCAAATATGTTTTCAGTGCAGAGTAGATTGCGTCACATGTCTCAGGAATTATGTACCCCAATGACTGTCTTGATATCGCTGACGAATACATTACATCTGTATATGTTCCACCAGTTATCAAAAATCGTAATGTTGCACTTAAACGTTCATGCGGTGAAATAGCTTCTCTCATGCAAGTATCCTGTTTAGCTATAATTGGTGTGACTAAACACAAAAGTTCTTCATACACAGGCTCAGGCATTCTGAAATAATTCTGGAAATCTTCCTTCTCTTCACGTAACTCTCTTACTAAATTCACATGTGATAAACGCTCTCTTTTTGTAAGCCAGTTCTTAACCCACATTTTTCGCCTTCGTCTATTGTTTTTAGTTTTTGAAATGTAATACGATATAATTCCTAAATAACACAAAGCTTCTTCAGTGGACGACATCGCGATACAGTATGAGTAAGTTGGCGCGTGTATCGCCGACGTCGAGCCACGTAAGTTCGCGATCTTAAAAACCGCAGACTTTAAGTTCGTACGTCTATCACCCCCTTAACACGTATATAACCGTGAGAGTGCCGCATGATATTATAGGCGATTGGAGAGCAACCATCATATCCATGCAGATTAAGACGCATTGTCCTACACCCGTAAACAGAGATTCCAACGAATTACAATTCATAAACTGTAAGTCATTGTTTATTTGAAAAACAAAAGCGCAGGCTTTGTAAGATCGTTAGCTGCTTTGTTTTGTTATGTGATGGGTGATTTGTTTTAATTACCTCATGAAATGATATAAACGCCATTGTTTACTTCAAGTTTACTGTTTTGGATTGTACATAGTACAAGTAACTACCTACCTAAAATACACATTGTAATATTTTGTTTGAGATTTGTTGATCTGTAGTATTAGCCCTAACTTGATGATGTTGCCCAAGAAACCTTCCGACTGAATCATATTAAAAGCGGCCAAATGCGAGTCGGACTCACCCACCGAGGGTTCCGCACAAAGGATGCTGGGCCATTTATGACCTTAGGTACTTAAAAATACTGGTGGCACGGAACTCTCAGTGTACGGCAATTATCTATCAACTTGAACATTTTGCGCACTAGGGGTATTACTCTGTCGACACTCACAATGTCAGAAACAACGGAGGTTTGTTTTAAAAGTGGTACGCGATTAAGCCCCGTTTCGTTTAATTTATAATATGCTAAAATCGTGAAAGTTTATTTTCATTCTGCATTATAAATATCATAATTATATTGCGTGAGAGCATAATAGCAATGTCGTGTTAGCGTACCAATTTTCAGCTTAACTGGACACCGGAGTGTGGTTAAAATTTGACATTAAGTTTCGAATCAAATATATGGATTGGAATTAGAGTCTATGTTGATAAAAGATTAATATTATAATTCATCAGTTCCCATACTTGTCATCACCCATTTCTTTATGCACGTACAAAAAATAAAAGTGTGTGTAAGTCACCAAATTCATGAAGTTTCTTTGGATTTTTGTCGGTCTACCAACAAACCAGTCAGACTGCTCTAAGGTTTCACAAAAGTTTAAAAACTGTTTAGGTTTTTTTTTGAATAAACGTGAAAGCGACGACGTATATTTTTTAAACACAATTAGGCCGTCGCTGTGCCGTCAGTTTTAGTTGAAACTGACGCGGAATAATAAACTAACGTTTTTACGCTGATGACGTTCAAACGATTTGCAATTTAATTTTGCAATTGAATTAGGTATAGTATGAGGTGACAGTACGGTCGGCTCCATAAATAAATAATCAATTAATCATCTATTCTATTTTGAACCTTCATCCCCAGCAATAAGTTACGAAGTGTAAACGTATTTTTTTATAGACGTGAGCCATTTACTTATTATGAGAAAAAACGCATAAAGCAGAACAAAAACGTCAAAACTGTGGGTCAGAATGACATTATGTTTCAAACGATAAAAGTTTCGTACAAAAAAGAGCATTAAGATTCAAATTTCATGTTTCTGAAGAACATGCTGATTGTAAAAATACATTTATTTGTACAAAAACTTCAACATTTTTGACAATAAATGCAACAACATAAACACAAAAATGATCATTATGATGGCACTAGATGTGCGGTGCCCCCGTTACGGCATATTATGCCGATCCATCAGAGCCGAGTCGCATATGTGCAAACGGATTTATTACGAAACAACTGAAACTGGTGGACGTACGCATTTGGGTAACTACTTATATTCCGGTGGGTTCTTACAAAAATTCAGAGTGCAGTGCTTTCACATCCGTGACCGTGTGGTTTCATCGAAAGTTTATTTTATATTTGAGCTCTTTCAGATTATTTAAAGAACAAAACAAGATTTTAAGCTAACATTAAGATTGACTTTATAGTTACTACTAAAACGAGGAATTTAGGAATTTACCATGTAGGTATATTTTAAATAGAAAACTCCCGTGAGTATTAGACATATTAATATACTTAGACCGGGTTACTCACGTCTATAAGCCCGCAAGCGCTTCTCACTCATGATTATGGGGCGCGGACCGTCCCGAAACATGTCGAGCTATTTTCGACTTTATAGACGTGAGTAACCCGGTCTAAGTATGTTAATATGTAGGTATGTTTGTTTTTTTGAGCTCTCAATACTCCCAGTACACTTATAACAGTACAGAAATATCGGGAGTTTGAAAAAACAAATATTTACACATGGTGATGGTGATTTACCACGTTTTAAATACTAATTGTTAATGTTTTAAAAAAGTTAAACCTTGCCCAAGTATTAAAAAAAATGTTTGGCAAACATTTTTATTGCGAGTTACAAAATATCAGAATAAAAAATGTGCATTACAGATAGCCCTAGGCAGTACCTATATTTTTGCGGGGTGTGGGGTTGAAACTTTGGGGCCGTGGGGGCCTAGCGCGCGCCGACTTTATAAATAATTGTCGGCACGCCTAATAGAAGCTTCTGGTGACCAGAGGGCTGGTCAATATCCCGCACAAAGTATAAGTATCGCAATTCAGCGAGGAAATACGGCCAGCCTTTCGGACACCCTGCCCATTGACAGCGATTTGGGCCAAATTTTTTGCCTTTGATTTTACTAGGTTTGTTTTTTTTAATGTCTGTTTTTAGTATGTTTTCCGTTGTGTTAAATAAAATCAAATATTATAGAGAAAAATAATGTATTAATTGTTCTAATAAATTCTTTTTTTCTAAAATCCGGGCAGGTAGAGGGTTTGTGTTTACAAACTCTCTATCAAGGACGCCACTACACGCTCTGCGGTCTTTCAACATTCTAAAACGCAATGTACTAAAGTTTCAAAATCCGTACGCTCACTACAGTAGTCGCTCATTCATCATTTTCATATCTGCGAGATATGAGATATTTTGCGACAAAAACGTGAACAAAGGCAAACCCGGGCGTCCGCACGAACATTAGTTTTCTTTTGCTGTCATTGTGCCTAAATTGGACTCGTTTGAGTTTTATGGAACGTTGAATGTAGACTTGACTTATGTTGAATGGATTCTGAAGCTGTTAGAAGTGTAGCGAACGTTAAAAGATATCCTAGACCTATCCTAGAGATATTCCTTAACGATTGGAACAGTTGAATGATTAGGAAATGATTTTAATCTTCGTGGAAAATAGTTACAACTGTGGTAAATAATTGATGAAACTATATCAAGATATAACCCAAAAGTGTAGGTACCTACGTGCTGACGTTTCTCGCCGTCTCGCGTCTGCGTGCGAGTAAGGGATGACTCACAATAGAACGGGACGGGACGGGACGATCTGTCAGTTTCTATAGAAAACGTCACGTGACATCCCAAGGCTCCGAGCTATCACGTTATTCTTTCTATAGAAATTGCCCAGTTTTTTCTCTTTCGTACGTACGTCTCATACTTGTTTGTACATATTTAATCGTATTATATCTTTTGACATGATATCAGTGTCCATACCACGAGTTTGAAATTTACTGTTGAATACTATACTCGCTAGCGTCTTATGTCAAACTACCTGTCAGTTCAGTGCATCTACCTCGCACTTGCTTGTGAGCATCCACGCACCCACTAGCCATTTTATTTATTAATAAGTTTTTAGTTTTAAGTATTATTTTATGCTCTTCATTATAAATTTTGTTACAAACACACTAATAAAAAATATAAACCGATGGGGTTTTTTCCTGGCAACAAAAATTTGATCTAAGTACCTGTTTTTATAAATTCCATCATAAGTTAAACAAATTCATTTTAACGATAGCGCTCCCCAGCATTACACAGTCTATATCTTCACAATATTGCGCTTACCATATGTCGCATCAACCTAATCCCGATTTCATCCCCCAGAACTCAGAATATTTTAGATGCATCACTATGGGAGCTAATATGCGTACAGAGGGTGACTTAACGTATATTGACAGTTGGGGTGTTAGGGGGTACGGTTACATGTTACATTGATAGAATAGCGCTTAGTACATCAGAAGCGACAAGGAAAATAAAATAGTATTTGTAGTGTACAATGGACGAAATGAACTTGGAGTTAGAGTCGTAAAATAAGACAAAAGGTTGCTAATTACGTCTGTACAAAGAAATTTTATAAATACATAGAGATTCTAATTGTTATGATGATAAAATTTCAGCCGTTTTTTTAACCTTTTATTTAGGTCTAGCCCGACAGAGTAGAAAATATGATTAAAATTTAAAGTGTATTTTGCCATTCTTTACTTTCTCAGAAATATTTGACCTCAAAATGAGTATTTTTATCTTAAGAAAGTAATTAAAATATGTATTATTTAGGATTTAGTAAGCATAACGGAACCCTTTAAGTTTACGGTTCGAACGAAAAAAAAAAGATATGACTTTTACGTTTAAATCAAGTAATCTTCATTCCGTTTCATAATATAAAAAATATTGTTGCAAAAAACATTGCAAATAATAAAAAAAGAGAGGAGATGTAAGTCAGTCTTACAAAAAAAAGTCAGTTTACGGAACCCTTGAAAAGCTAGTACACCTTGTGTTCTCGTGTGGTCTTATGTCAATGTAATAATTCAAAGAACAACTCAGGGTAATCTAGTATTAAATATTATAAAATACCCACATATTATTAGCCTCCTAATCATCATCAGCCTATCGCAGTCCACTGCTGGACATAGGCCTCCCCCATTGCACGCCACTGTATTCGATCTTCGGCTGCTCGCAGCGTCAGCCTTCTAATAATGCGTTCAAAATATAAAGACCACCATAACAATACACTTTTTTGTTACTCCTATATTGCATTAAGTGCAAGACACTGGTATTTTACTTATATCTCGCGATATTTTGTAAAAAAATGTTAGCTTAATCATATCGAAAACCGCGTCTACCGGATTCCCAAAATATAAAATGTCGCAATATGTCACCTCTATCTAGAAAAGATTTTATTGCCCTACTGGTTAGGGTGCTACAGGGCGCGGTTCCTGCATTATTGAAGCTTGGGGTAGTTTAATATTGTTAGCGGTGCTGTGGGTGCAATATTACCTGTTATGTTGACAATTTGCTCAAGAAATTGTTGTATTAAGCTGGAGGCAGGAATGCAAGGTAAGGTATAGATCGGTTCACGAAAGCTGGCGGGGAAAATGTATGAAATTATCATTAGTTTCGTAAATATCCGGGACTAAACTTGCGTGCGCTGGGACCTCATGGTCCTAGAGTTTCCACCCAGTATATGTCCTGGCTCTTATATTTATTACGTTTTAAATTCTTCTGGGACAAACTGTCGTCTTATAAGCAAATATCACGCTATCCACTTGGCATCATACTAAACTTAACCCTGTAGAAGTGTTACGTAGCTAATGGTTATGTTATTTGTCAAATTTGTCATATGCTTTAGATTTCACGTACCTTCTCGTTATCATTTCAAAAATATTCATGATTGATTGCCATCTGCGAAGTTAATGTCTCAGTATTATCAGCCTATGGAGGTCTACTGCTGGACAAAGGTCTCCATAACAACCAGGTTTGTGCTGCCGCATCCAGCGGTCGTCGGTCCACCTTGTTGTAGGCCTTCTCACGCTGGGTATTCTGGAACCTTACTGCCCCATCGACTCTACGAGCAATAAGCCCCACCCACTGCCACTTTAGTCTAGTGACTCTTTGACCTCCGAGCCGAGAAGTTAATGTCTGTAGCCTTGTAAACAGCAGATTAAAAATGAAACGTTTAATGTCATCCGCGAGGCTATATTGATTTTATGGCGTCGATAGTTCGCACAAATCCCGAGCTTATTACAATTTTATTAGCGCGGGGGATAACTGAGCCTCGTTACTGCCCATTTCGTCTATCAGTGCTCGTTATTGAATATCCCGAGTATGAAAAAGTAGAAATTTTTTTTTTTACACACATAGTTTGAAAGATAGTTTTATATTGAATAAATTCCAATAAAATTTGATTAAACTTGTTGTTTCGGCTTCACACAATTCCTTGTACCATTTGGAAACACTGGAAACAGAATAAAAAAACATCAAATGCACGCTCCTTGCTAGAGTTGATTTAGTCCCCTATTTCATTTTATTCATTTTAAAAAGTCTTCAGTGTAGTGTAGCAAAACAGGATAGCCGGATCTTTAAAGTTCGTTTTAAAATATATACCTACACATATATAAGGTGCTAACAATTTAGTCCCGGATATTTTTACCGCTGATGTTCTCGGTTCTCTCTACATTTAAGTATAAAAGAAAAAAAAGGAATAAAATGAAGTGGGGGACTAAATCAACTCGAGCAAGGAGCATGCATTTGTTTTGTTTTTTTACTGACTGTATCCTGTGTTTCCAAATCGTAATTTCTACGGTCAAAATCTCAGTAACAGAACATAGTAACAGAAACAGCAGATTGAAAGCGTTTAACGTCGCCCGCGGGGCTATCCCGGCTTTATGGCGTCGACAGTTCGCACAAACCCCGAGCTTATCACAATTTTACTGACGCGAGAGATAACCGAGGCTCGTAACTGCCCATCTCGTCTATCAGTGCTCGTTATTCCCGTGTATGAAAAATAAACTATTTTTGTTCCTGTTAAGAAAATGTTTGGTTTTTTTACAATTTCAAGCATTGTATACAATTATAGGCCTGAGGGTTAAGTAGTTGATAATGTCATCTGCTGCTGTCTTAGTATATTGGCTCATTGGTCAAGTCATCCGGTTACATACATTTAGCGCACATTGACATATTTCAAGCAAATACACTCTTGCATTGGCGTTATGTGACGTGAGCACTCTCGGCGTTATGTGTCGTATTTTAAATAGGAAATAATAAACCGGCACACAGAAATACTAAGCGTACGAATAGAATACTAAAAGTACTGGGTGCGTAGCCAAGATGCCAATCGCTCACGCTACGAAGCGTATGGTAGTTATCTCTCTCTATCACTCTTCCTCTTTAGTGCGACAACGACAGTTGCGTTTCGTTCGTGACTGAGCGTTAGCGATTGGCATCTTGGCTACGCGCACTGTGTCAAATACTGGTAGTAAGTAAATGAACATTCGCAAAATTAGTATTTCAGACTTTCAGTCAGCATGTTTAGTATTTTGTAGGTTAGGTTAGTATTTTTCGGACGTTTCATTACTATTCATTTTAAATCAATATTATTCATATTCATATTCATTAACTTAGGATATTCAGTATGTACCGTTTTTAAGGAGTACCAACCAGGCCCGAGATTTGCTATTAAAGGATGACTTAAACTAGAACGAGGCGGGTCGGGCAGGATGGGAAAATCCGACAATTTCTATAGAAATAATCACGTCCGAGCTCGGACTTCGGAGCCCTCGGAGGTCATGTGACGTTTTCTATGGAAACTGACGAATTGGCTCGGCTCGGTCACCTCCCGGCCCGTTATAGTGTAAGTCATCATTAAAATACATAAAACAGTAACATCTTAAACGCGCAGTAGAATCTTGAAATTTAGAATGTATCTTTATTTTTCTAATATCATGGGTGTTTACTAAGAAAAGAGTTCTGGCAACCAACAGAGGAAGGAGAGTGGGTTAACGAAGTGGCAGGTGACAACTGGTCCATCCGTGTATAATGTTGTTATTATGGTTATTCAACATTTTATAACACACTGTCACCCGTGACCCAGAAAACTAGCGGTACCTGATAAAATTGGTACTGGTATTAGAAAAGTTCAAAACTTCCGCGTCGGAAATATGCGGCAAATTGGCTGAGGGCACCACGCGAGTCGCATACGAATCAGGCGCGATTGAAAATATCGATTTTATTGCTAACTCGGCTAATTTGATTAGGCTTATTTAATCAAGATGAGTGGGTTGATGAAGCTCTTTTAATACAAACATTGGGTATCTTAAGCCAACTAGATCTTTGAGTCCCGGTGTGCGATGTAACAATGCACATTTTTAAACTCCCACCAATCTAACTGGTTATTAATAATTTGTTTAGGGCTGAAACTTATTAGTCAATGAAAAATCGAGCAAAATGAGACGGAGTTTGTCACTCATATCTTATACAAGATTAGCTTTATGCAGTATTAGAAACGTTTTAAAAACAAAATTTCGGTTTCGATATTAGATCATCAAAAAGTCAAGTGTATTTGTTGTAAAAAATTTTGAACATGAGTAACTATTGCTATTTAAAATGTTCAATATTGTTACATCTGTCCTCCGCGTGCCTAGAAAACTAGCGGGACCGATAAAATTGATACCGCGGGTACTTATTAGAAAAGTCTAAAACTTCCGCGTCGGAAATCTGCGGCAAATTGGCTGCCGAGGCGCCGCGAGAGTCGCATACGAATTGGGCGCTAGTGAAAATATAGATCGGCTAATTTGATCAAGGCTTAATCAAGATGAGTGGCTTGATGAAGCTGGTTTAACACAAACATACGTTATCTATAAGTAGTATATATGTATTTTAGTGTGTAGTTTATGTAGTGTATAGTTAGCAGTATATATTTAGTTTGTCGCTGTTTTGTTTTGTTTTGCACTGCCCAATAACTTTTATCTGTACGCTGTTTCGCTATCTGAAGGTTGTCTGGAAGAGATCGCTCTTTAGCGATAAGTCCGCCTGTTGTTGTTACTTACTATCTCATGTTCTTTTTATTTGTTTTTTTTTACTATTGTATTTTGTAGTGCACAATAAAGAATGTTATTATTATTATTATTTGTATGCCTTTCCCATCACGGAACAATGGTGTTCCGGACCTTTGGGAGGCGTGCGCGGAGCCGAAGCCAACACGCAGAGGCCCTTTCGACAATTTAATGAAATGTAAGGGGTACACCGAGCGGATGTTGCACCTGTCTGAGTCATGGGACGCACGCAGAGGCAGCACCCGCCAGGGTGTATAGACTATTGAGATTTAATGGAATCTAAAATATGCTGGACTATTAGGTGAAAGCGGTGGACTAAATACTGGGTTATGGAGAATAAAATCGGACGTCTGCCTAACAAAACGGTAATCAATTTTATTTCCGGCAGACGGTGACTCGCCCACATAAGATGGGCCCCCACAAAAAGCGACATCTAAGATGGCTCGAGGGCAACACCGGTATGAGGGCTGGGGGTAGAGAGGTGTCACTGGACTTTAAACATATAGCCAACTCGCCACTTAGGTTTCCACATCTACCCTCGAGAACACAGCTCTCGCGACCCCACTCTGGACGGCCGGTTAAGGCAAGCCAGAGGCGGAGGACTTGGTCGGACGACGGAGTCCCCCAGGAGCGCTCAGGTACGTGGGGTCGCTACTCCCCAACAGCTCGCCACAAGCTGCCCTGCGTTGAATTATTATTATTATGTTTCGTACTTTCTTTTTCTCTCCTAAGTGGAGGTAATTTTACTTCCATAATCGCGGGCTTTTGGCCAAACGAAAATGGAATTTTGCGTTTTACTATTCTAAAGATAGAAATTTACGTACTAATCTGCAAGTATTCATAATAACTGCTTTTTGTAGAAGAATGTATGTTAAGGGATGAACCTCAAGTGTTTTAAGGCCATCGTGTAAAGTACGGGGAATCACTCCTGTGGATGAGATGACAACGGGAATCGTCTTAACTGTGCTCACTCTCCATTGGTTTTTTATCTCGATAGTCAAATCTGTATACTTGCTGATTTTCTCGGTATGTGTGGAGGCAAGGTTATGAGTGTTTGGAATGGCTATGTCAATCAGATATACAGTCTTTGCAGCTTTGTCGTGAAGTGTAATGTCCGGCCTATTAAAATGAACTGTTTTATCGGTTATTATAGTCCTGTCCCAATACAGTTTGTACTCGGGTGACTCTAACACTGTTTGCGGTGTATATTTGTAATAAGGGGTCCTATTGTTTATAAGGTGATACTTAAGTGCGATGTACTGGTGAATTATGGCAGCTACTTGGTCGTGTCGGTGTTTGTAGTCCGTCTGTGTAATGGATCGGCATGCTCCGGTAATGTGCTGGATGGTCTCTGAGGCAGCGTGGCAGCGTCGGCATAAGTCTGTAGTTAGGTTTCGGTCGCGGATGATATGTTTTCTATAGTTCCTGGTGTCTATTATTTGGTCCTGGATGGCTATCATAAACCCCTCAGTCTCGGGAAACAACTCACCTTTTCTAAGCCACATGTTAGAAGCCAGCTTGTCGACGTTTGGGTTTATCAAATCTAGTCGATGCCTGCCATGTAGAGATTTTTGAACCCACGCTTGTAATTTTTGTTGAGCGTCGATCCTTTTTTCATTTTTTTGTGTAGTGCTATCACTCAGGTTTAGTGGTGTAAGTTTTTGATCGGCTTTTACTACGGCTTGGTGTAGTTGAGATCGGGATGACTGCTCACGGAAAAATGTTCTAAGAGAGCTTACCTGCTTATTATGAAGATTTTTAATATCCATCAAGCCCCTTCCTCCCTCTGCCTTTGGGAGAATCAGTCTTTGGGTACAGCTTCGTGGGTGATGTTTACGGTACTTAGTCATTAGAGTGTTAATCATTCTTTGAAGGTTGCCTAGATCCGTTTGAGACCACTGTATTATACCGAACGAGTAAGTGAGTATTGGAATTGCATATGTGTTTATTGCTTTAATGGTATTGCGTGAGTTGAGGTGGGTATTTAGAATTTTGTGAAGTCTATCTGAAAATTTCTGTCTGAGTGTTGATTTAATTATTTTATGATGGATTTGTCGTGACTGTTGATAGCCAAGATATTTGTAGCCGACTTCTTCATCTACCGGGTCGATTCGCTCTCCGTTGTTAAGCGTGTAACTGTTTTGTTCTATTTTGCCATCCCGAATCGACTGAATATTGCATTTGTCAATGCCGAATTCCATGTGTATACTGGATGAAAAGGTCTGTGTGATATCTGCGAGTCTATGGATGTCACTTAAATTACTGCTATACAGTTTGATATCGTCCATGTACATCAAATGAGATAATGTGTGCGTAGAATTGCCATGGTTTAGTTTAAATCCAGCCATACTATTATTAAGCAGATTTGAGAGCGGATTGAGTGCGAGACAGAACCATAGTGGGCTTAATGCGTCTCCTTGGAAGATACCCCTGCGAATGTTGATTGGTTGCGTTTCGATGTTATTGGCGTTGTTAGAAATTTTAAGAACGGTAGACCAGTGTGACATGGTATTTTTTAGGAAAGTAATGATGGTATTATGGACTTTATAGTGTTTAAGTATATATATAAGCCAAGTGTGCGGGACTGAATCGAACGCTTTTTTATAGTCGATATACATAGTATAGATATCTTTTTTCTTTTTATTTGCATGTTTGGAAACGACGCCATCTATACTAAGCTGTTCTTTGCAGCCCTGACTATTGGGTCGACACCCTTTCTGCTGTTCTGCTAGTATATTGTGCGTATTGATGTGCCTGTAAATAAGTTTGCTGATACAAGATGTCATGATTTTATAAATGTTCTGCAAGCAAGTAATGGGTCTATATTTAGCCGGGTTTTTCCTGTCAGTTTCATCTTTGGCTATCATGTAAGTTGTTCCTTGTGTAATATAGTGAGGTAATGCGTAAGGGGAATGGATAAAATGGTTAATATGTTTTAATAAAATAGGGTGTAAATATGTAAACTTTTTTAGCCAGTAGTTGTGAATATTATCGGAACCAGTGGCTTTCCAGTTATGAGTCTTGGTAATGACTGATTGCAGGAGATCGAGACTTATGTGTTCAAATTCCATGTCAGGCATGGAGCTAAATAGTTCTCTATCAGCCTCAATCCACTCGGAATTTAGATGTTCTACTGGTTTGGACCAGATATCAGACCAAAATTTATGCAAGTGTTCTGCGGTTGGGTATTCGCAATTTTCGGTGGAGTTTTGTTGCGGTTCGTTGATACTGACGTGAGAGTTTTTTAATGCCCTGTAAAACACTTTTTCATTATTTCCAAACAATTTGTTCTGTGCTTTTCTAAGAGTCGTAAGTTTATATCGTCGGATTCTACTAGTGAGCGCGCTCAGTTTTTGCTTGAGTGTGTCGAGAAAATGGGTAAGCTGTGTATTTTCACCTTCATGCCGGGAGTGAAGTTTATACTGTTGCTTGATTAAATTGATATGTCTAGTAAGTCTCGGGCTAGTGTTACCATTGATAAATTCAGTGAGTCTGCCTATTTTAGCTCTTAAATCTGTAATTCTGTCTTGTAGTCTCTTCTGCCAATTTGGAGGCTGGTTTTGGTATTGATGATATGACTGCGAGTCCCTAATCTTAGAACCGTTTTGGGTGGCGGCTGTCACAGCAGCACAGTAAAGAGTTGTTTGAGTGGTTTTAAAATCTGCGTCTTGTGGTAAATATTTTGGGAGTAATATACTGTTTATATAATGGACTATGGTGGCAAGCTTTTTAGATGGTTTTTGTTTCGGAATGTTTGGTCTATTGGTGGGTTCTGAGTTCTTAAACTGTTCCCTAGCGGCTAGGAAGACCTTTTCTATTTCGTTTTGTATCGTCGATGGAAGATAGTCTGATTGTATTTGAGTTTCAGTGTCGCATGTGTTTAAAATATTTGCTGGGGTATCGAGACTACCTTCTAAAGAGTTGTTTCCTGTAATTGGTATTTCATCGTGTAGGTCTGTCTGTTGGCTTTCACTCATGTCCCTAGCACTAATTATGTTGTCATCTAGGTTAAGTTCGCACGACACTTCGTGTCTAATCTCCTGCAGTCGTTGTTCACTAACATATTTATTATTGATAATAACTCTACGCTGGTCTGCTATTCGTTGTTCCGATACATGCGACAGTTCGGGGTGTTTGGCGATAACAGTTTGATATAATGGTTTTCTGTAAGCAGTTGTATTTGTCTCTAACCGTGTTATTCTGTAATACTCTCTTATTATTGACTCATTGATGTCATTTGGCCAGCTCATTCGTTGAGTACTGTCCATAGTATTTCGTGTGACAGTTTGTGATGAATGGGAGGTAGAAAGCTTCTGTCTGATATCGTGCTCTGCTAGTTTTCTAGTTTCTGCAATTTCTGCTTCGGAGAGGAGTTTACTTCGTACTATGGCCCTACGTTGATCTCCCAATCGTTGTCTACTCACATTAAATGTCGGGAATTGTTTGCTAAATTCTTTGTGCAGCTGTGGCAGATATTTTTTAGTTTCAGTTTCAAGAGATGTGATTCTAAAATATGTGCGCAAGATAAAAATGTTCATATCGTGAGACCATTTCTTGCGTACATTTAGACGAGCCGTGGCGGGTGCAGGCTGGTTGGCAGTACTTGCCTCCTGCACAACGTCCTCGGTCGTAGAAATAGATGGTGACGTATATGCTGAAGAGCTCTCTAAATCTTGAATATTCATGTAAGACGCTGGAGACGACGGAATCGAAGAAAATGAAGAAGCTGGTGATGGAGGATTTGAAGGACACGACGTAATTGGAGAAGATTCTCGAGGTGGATGATGTTCGGCTGTAATATATTCTTCGATGGGAGCCCGCCTGTTCAGCTCCGCATCGCCGCTGGATCGCATGCTGTGGCACCCAGCAGCGGCTCCAGGTGCGCCCCGACGATCGCCCTCGGGCAGCGGCCCGACTGCGGCTGTAACAGATTTTTCGATGGGAGTCCGCCTGCTCAACTCCGCATCGCCGCTGGATCGCATGCTGTGGCATCCAGCAACGGCTCCAGATGCGCCCCGACGTTCACCCTCGGGCAGCGGCCCTGGACGTAGACTTCTCGAACGTAACTGCATATTTATTTTATAGGGGAAGGAAAAGAAGAAGAGATAGGAAAGATTGGGATCTTGGTTTAGGAAGGGTACGCCTAGTTAGTATTGGCAAATATTTTGTATCTCCCAGTTTGGGGTGTGGTCTAGGTGTTTTGACCTCGTTTGTGCTAGTATCACCATCCCGTAAGCCCCCCCACCACGGCAAGGTTAATCCCTAGGGGGGTTATTATTATTATTATTATGGCTCCCAGCTCTAACGAATTTCAAAAGTATTGCACTAATCGGTAAAAGGCATACATTGGCATGCATATAGCTTAAAGGATGACTCACACTAGAACGGGTAGGGATAGGACGGGACGGGACGAGACGGGACGGGATGGGACGGGACGGGGCGGGGCGGGAAAATCTGTCAATTTCTATAGAAAGCGTCACGTGACATCCGAGGGCTCCGAGCTATGACGTGATTCTTTCTATAGAAATTGACAGATTTTTCCCGTCCCGCCCCGTCCCGTCCCGTGCTAGTGTGAGTCATCCTTTAGGGGTATAAATAATCAGAGGGTAGAAAATAAACAACTACGTGATTTTTTCATTTTTACTACTTTTGTGTCCTACTATTCAGTTTTACAAGGGCATAATAAAAGAAAACCTCAGGCAAAATAAGAAAACAATATTGGTATTGTTGTTTAATTATATTGATCGCTTATTTAATAATATATTTGGTAGTTTTACATTATCTATATCATTGCACATACCTTATTATTTTGCAAAACTATCGTCTGCATTTCTCTGTAAGAGTTTTGAAAGAGCCACATTGATACAATAGAGGAGGCCAGAAAACTCACGATAGAAAGTTAACAGTTTTACTATCCTTAAATAAGAAATTCAATCTCAAGACGCAAAGTATTTTATATCGTAGCTATATACTCGTTGCTTTGCACGTGAACTACAAAATGGAAACTGAACATAAGGTACCAAGGCTTCTTGAGTTATGTAAAGTTAACTCCAGACACTTGCAAATGGAGAGAAAGATAGTTTCAAGCATAAGTACAAAATAGCTGCCATATTTTCACGCGAAACGGCTTTATCTTTGAACATCGTACAAAAGCGTTATACGCTATCAGGGACGTAAACCTGTTAATCTGAACGTAACTTTAATACTATTAGTTGTTGTTGCCCTTCAAATGGTTAAAATGTTCAGCAACGTTACTGTTGCGGCGTTATAGCTGCAGTGGAAAACATGCGATCGACGAAGGTACCCCCCCGATTTTCACAATGTAAGTACTATCATATCATATCATACTCGCATGCAACGATTACCTGCAACCATGACCAGAACGGTGGTCCACCTTTTTGGAGGATTTTCTACATATTTACGCGTACGCGGTCGCCAACTGAGAGCCTTTATGTTTTGCGACCGAGCTTAAAACAATCAGAGATTCCATTAAAAGACCATATCATAACATATCTTTTAAATTTTTTTTATATCATTTATTCCTTGCATTGTGTGTGTACAAAAGGCCTTATATAAATAAATTACGTCTCACACTAGAACGGGACGGGACGGGACGAGGCTGTCAGTTTCTATAGAAAACGTCACGTAACATCTGAGGGCTCCGAGCTATCATTCGATTCTTTCTATAGGAATTGACAGATCGTCCCGTCCCATCCTAGTGTGATTTATCCTTAAACAAACTTAGTAAGCCCAATTATCTGTATTAATTCTTGATCTTATAAGCCGAGTTTATAAAAAAATCGATGTTTTCAATTCTGAGCATAGCTAACATTATTGTCCTCTGAAATACTTGAGCTTCCTTATAAAGCCTATTATTGTGTGCAATCCTATTTAGTGCCGCATGACATCACTAGAGTCCGACTTAGCTAATTTTGTATCCATCTTTATAGAACTGTGAAAGACTGTGAAAGTGAACGTCATAATTTTCTTCGTTGATATTTGTGTTTTCAATTTTAGTGAGTTTAAAACGAATATCTAATTTCGATACAAAACCAATTTTTATCTCAGTTACTGTGTACGAATATAGTTGAGCAATCGAAACGTTATTATAATATCGCAAAACAAAAGGCAATCAACACTTGTAAACGCTATCGCTACTTACACAACCCAGGTTTAGCCGCTAATCAATGTCCATACTTAAAAACGCTTTACTCCGGGTTACTTCGCTAATCTCGTTTGGTGCACTAGGCCCAAAAATAAAGGTATATATTAGAGTCCGATAAGCAATGTGATTAAGCCTTGATAAAATTAGCCAACTTTGCAATAAAATCGATATTTTCACTCGCGCCCAATTCGTATGCGACTCGCGTGGTGCCCTCGGCAGCCAATTTGCCGCAGATTTCCGACGCGGAAGTTTTGGACTTTTCTAATACCCGCGGTTTTGTAAACACACGGAGGACAGATGTAATAGTTTCCAGAATATTGTAAAACAATAATAACAACGAGTATTTAGTCCACCACATTCAACTAAAAATATTTTAGATTCCATTAACGAATTTATTGAATCGGGCGTTCCTTTGCGGAACTCCAAATAATGTTACTTTGCTATTCCACCAAAGGTGCTAGTCAATTAGTGCCAACCTGTTATACCTACTTGCGTATTTCTTGCATGCAATTAATGTTCCCACCCTCCCGCCGCAAAAAATAAGTACGACAAAATCTCCTGCATCTCCTGAGGATGCCTCGTAGAGAGGCGAAACACGTGTCGGGTTTTGTGTTATTGGTGGTGCTGTGTTATATCTATTTGCGTATTTATTTTTTGCGGCGGGAGGGCGGGAACATTAATTGAATGCAAAAATACGCAAGTAGGTATAACAGGTTGGCACTAATTGACCAGCATAAAAGCATGGGCCTTACCATGACGTCTTCACGCGATTCAGTTTAGGTTCAGTTTAGGCTCAGTTGTATGGAAGCGACTGTTTAGGTCGTCAACTGAATCGTGGGTGGGTGCTGCCTCTACGTGCGTCTCATGACTCGGTGCAACATCCGCGGTGTACCCTATACATTTCATTAAATTGACGAAAGGGCTCTGCGTGTTGGCTTTAGCTCCGCGTACGCCTCCCTTAGGCCCAGAATACCATTGTTCCGTGATGGTAAAGACACAATAGCGATATTCATTGGACGATATGGTTCGCCTGCGAGGTGCTGGAGATTCCTATTCCAATAAACAATTGAAAGTTTTGGTCGAAAAAAACACCCCTGGCTACAAAGTGCCATGATGCTACTAGGTATGTATTTAAGTATTTTTATTTAGTTTTATTTTAGTTTTTATCTAGTTTTATTTTAGTTTTTAGTTTAGTTATACTTCTAGATTTAAATTTGTGTTGTAATATGTTTTAGTTTAGTTTTTTTCCAATAAATGCTTACTTTTGTGTACCTAATATAGGTAGAAAATAGTATTAATATGTATATATCTAATATATATATATATATATATCGTCTCCCAGCGCCCGCAACACGAGCCTTATTTATTTATTTATAAACGAGATTAATCCGTTTAAAACTGTTTCATTTCAATGAATACTAATCACGGTAATAGAAGACAATACTATTTCAATTACTTATGAATAAGAAAAAAAATACAGATATATATAAAACTTTTATATTGATTTGACTTTTAGGATATGCCCTTGGCGATTGCAATGCTTTCGTAACTGCAAATAAGAGCGTTCGAAGAAGAAATAAATATGCCAAATGTCACGACGGCTTGATCATCTCTTGCACGCAAATGACATAACCGTAATATAGACATCCATAAGAAATACGCGATTATCACACATGCGGAAAGTATGAGCAGGATAGCACTACTCACGTGTATAGCGATATCACGCTCACACACCAGGGTGTGCATCCTGATACAATATGAAGCCAGCAATGACGTGCTACAATGTTTTAATAACCGGAATAATACCTTGAACTTTATTTATATTAGATTGAATTAGTTATTAGTGTCTAGTCTTATTTTAAAACTTGTGTGCGCGTGTAATGGAGTAGTCATATTTACAAAACAAGCTATTTATAAAATAGTAGTCAATTTTCACTGCAGTATTAATAGTTTTATTATTTGGGAACAAACGTGTTTAAAAAAATTCAAAGTTGTTAAAGA
Organism: Lathronympha strigana; assembly: GCA_949128165.1. Taxonomy (NCBI): domain Eukaryota; kingdom Metazoa; phylum Arthropoda; class Insecta; order Lepidoptera; family Tortricidae; genus Lathronympha; species Lathronympha strigana. The sequence goes on from OX421903.1 coordinate 4,049,390, forward strand.
AAAAATGTTAAAAATATTTTATTTGTGTGTATTATCTATATCTACAACAGCGATAGAATATTCTAAACTCGATAAAGGCATATCTAGAGGATTTCTCTCAGACTGTGAGTCCGTATACCAAATAATATTTACCTAATACTAACTAAAATAAATTCATTTGCATTATAATAACTATTTTAAACTATTTAAAAAATACATGTACCATGTAGATATTTAACATTTGATAAATATCTCATTTGAAATAGAAATTATATTTAAATAGGTACTAACTAATCTGAATAATATGCTTTCCGTAGTACTTTTTAGTTTTTTTTTGAGTTAACTACTTACAATCAATACTAAAGATCTACTAATTTTTTTGTTAAAATTGTAAATAAATACAAATATATAAAAATATATATCTGTATAAGTGTTACATAGTGTCACCTAGACTACCTGCTGGGCTTCACTGAAAATCAGCGTCGCAGAGTTTAGCATATCATAATATATGGCTCATTCACTGACATCAAGCTGAGTGAGGACCATTTAGCGCACAATTAGTTAGTCTTTTTGTTAAATTATATTTAAAACGGGTCACTCACGTAATTTAGTCGATTTTCGCTCGACATGTTTCGTTCTTTACGAAGAACGTCATCAGGTTTTAAATATTATTTAATATGTTCGAGTCTCACGAGAGTTTTATAGTTAAAGTCTTTTTGTTATATTTATTCTGATTGTTGTCTTGTTTTTATGTGTGCTAATAAATATATTTTCTTTGTTTGTTTTTTCAAATTAGACTATATTAACATGCGCGATCGGGATCTCGTTGACTAGCATAAACAAAAGTCGGAAGAGTTCATACTTTAGATTTAACAAATAAATACCTACCGACTACCTATTACTATAATTTTATTTTATGGCTTTTAACATATAACGTTATAATAATGTTACACTTGACCTAATGAAGTGATGTACAAGCATGACTTGACTAATTAGTATCATTATTTAAAAAATGTGTCGCCGCTGCAAGATTTTTTGATTGCCTTTCAACAACATATCCAGCAAAGTTTATGCTACCATCTAATTCTTTTAAATAATTACTAATGGCTTTTGCCCAAAAGTTGGAATATTTGGCAATATCAAAGTTTATTGCCTTGGCGACGTTGTTCGGTAGTCGGCCTCACTTTTTGTAAATCTAAACGTTACAAATACCGGGATGAATACAGAGTGGTTAAACGCGTTTGAAGGTCAATTCTTCATTAGGTGTGCAGTTGTTCGTTAGTTCACTACACAATAAGCTATCAATATTACATAACGTTAAGCAGACAGAAAACAAAAAACTATTCCAGAAGATTCGACACCTTAAGCATCAACCGGAAATCAACATTTATGTTCATAAGCGTTATGGATCATTGAGTTTGAGTACATGAGAATCCAGTCAAGGCCTTTTAAAATTAACCTCTACTTAGCGGAACCAGTTAAGCTGTGGAACTTTTTTAACTTCAAATTTTTTTATCAATATTTATAGTTGATCACTTCAATGTCATTCAATCAAATCAACCTTTGACGTCTAATAGATTATATAAGTAATGCTAATGAAGTGGCAAAAAGTAAAATATTTACGTATGTTTTTTATCTACAGAAAAATGCTGTCTATCCGCTTTTATCTTTAAGATTTGGTATTGAATTATGCAAAAAATATGTGAGTTTACCGATATAAATAGAAATTTTAAAAACCTAAAATGTTCTCAAAAAGTTAACACTTCTAAAATATTGCCGGAACAGAATATTAATCGCGATTTTCTTTTATGTCACTAAGGTTTTTTGTGTTGAAGCATACCTCAAATGACGTACTGCTGTAATGGATAACTTCCACCCAACCCCGATCCAGGACATTCAGTCAGTTTCTATAGAAAACTTCACGTATTACGTGATTCTTTCTATATAAACGGACAGATCGTCCCGGATCGGATCGGATTGGTGTGAGTCATCCTTTAGGTGTATTTTATTATTCGCACAAATATTAGTGTACTTTTAGTTTCAAAGGTTAAAATGTTTTTCACTATCTTCAGGTCCTGGCTCCACAAAACCTGCCATTATTAAGCCAAAAACGTTGGAACAACTAAAAATAGCCGTCTTAGGACCAGGCAATGCACTAGAGGCAAAATGGACTGACTACAACTACTATGGCATCAAGAAGTTGGTAAAAAACCCTGAAATTGACTTTAACAAGACGACGGTTTTGTATATACCGGGATATGTTGAGTGGAATGCGCTCCCGGGACCCAGAGCTATTGGGTCGTTATACAAGGAATTGGGATACAACGTGCTTATTTTGGACTACTTTTATTTCACCATTAATCATTATCCACTGTAAGTACACACATTAAATAATATGTAATAGAGTTTTAGTTTAGAATAGATAGAATTAAGAATACCTGTCATATTTTTAAATCTATTTATTCTAAAGTTTTCGATTCCAAACGCACGAGTAATGTACAGTTGTCGCCCTCAGGACTACCATCCTGAAAACACCTCTATTCTCAAAAAAGCGTTTGGAATTTATCATACTTGGTCGATTAGAAAGAGATTTCTATACAATATGTTCACCTCCATAAAAAAACTCGCTCGCAAATTCAAAGGGCGATAACACCCTTAGAGTGCTTATTCAGATGATTGTAAGCACCTCGGCAGCTATGATATATCTGATAGTGACTGTAAATATATAGTACACTAGCTTTCCGCCCGCGACTTCGTCCGCGTATAATAGGGTTCTTCCTAAAGAGTTTCATACCTTGTTTTATCTTTTTAAAATGTGACTTGATATAACCTACACATATAAAATACAAATATTTTTATTGCACTCCACAAAAAGTAATTAATACTACTGATAACGTTTAAGTTTTTTATTAGGTAGATGTTGGCAACAGGCGGTATTATCGCTAAAAAGCAACATATATGTCTCTTACAGACAACCATCCGGTTAAATAGCATTTAAATGATTACCTACATACTTGAATAACAAAGTTGAGTTGAAGTCTATAAATACAAAAGAAAACTTTCCGCCATAGAAACTTTCAACACTCTTTTCACCTCTTTATGGGTGGAATTTCCCAAAAAACCATGAAACCAGTTTTCTTTTATTTTAATAAGGAATCGATGCATAAAGTTGCAAGTCTCTAGCTCAAAAAATCTTTATTTCCCCGCTTTAACAATTTTCAAACCCGTTTTTACCCCCTTAGAAGTAGAATTTTCCAAAACTATGAAAACACTTTTCTTTTGTTCTAATAAAGAGTCTTTTCACAAAGTTTCAAGCCTTTAGCTCAAAAAGAATCTCCTTTTCCATACAAACTTTTAATCCTCATAGCAAACAACTTTTTTATATTTTAATAATGAACAGTCTTTGCACAAAGTTTCAAGTCTATAGCTAAAAAAAAATACCATTCTCAAACAAACATTCAACCCCCTTTCTACCCCTTTCGAAATTGAATTTTCCAAAACTATGAAAACATTTTTCTTTAATTGTAATAAGGATTGTTTACACAAAGTTTCAAGTCTCTAGCTCAAAGCACAATTCCATTCCTATACAAACTTTCAACCCCCTTTTTACCCCCTTAGAGGTTGAGTTTCCAAAAACCATAAAAACACTTTTCTTTAATTATAATAAAGAGTCTTTACACAAAGTTTCAAGTCTCTAGCTCAAAAATAAATTCCATTCTCATACAAATTTTCTGCCTCTTCTTTACCCCCATAAGGGTTGAATTTCCCAAAACTATGAAAACACTTTTCTTTAATTGTAATAAGGAGTTTTTACACAAAGTTTCAAGTCTCTAGCTCAAAACAAAATTCTATTCTTATACAAACTTTCAACCCCTTGTTTACCCCTTTAGAGGTAAATTTCCAAAAACCATGAAAAAGGTTTTCTTCAATTGTAATTAAAAGTCTTTACACAGGGTTTCAAGTCTCTAGCTCACAAATAAATTCCATTCTCATACAAACTTTCTACCTTTTTTTACCCCCTAGGGGTTGATTTTTCCAAAACTATGATTTTTTTCTTTAATTGTAATAAGGAGCCTTAACACAAAGTTCCAAAACAAAATTCCATTCCTATACAAATTTTCAACCGCCTTTTTACCCCTTTAGAGGTGGAATACCCAAAAACTATGAAAAAAATTTTCTTTAATTGTAATACAGAATTTTAAAACTAAGTTTCAAGTCTCTAGCTAAAAAAAATCCATTCCAATACAAACTTTCAACCCCCGTTTTTACCCCTTTAGAGGTGGAATTTCTAAAAACCATGAAAACTGCTTTCTTCAATTGTAATACAGAGTTCTTACACAAAGTTTTAAGTCTCTAGCTCAAAAATAAATTCCATTCTCATTCAATCTTTCTACCCCTTTTTTACCCCCATAGATGTTGAATTTTCCAAAACTATAAAAAACACTTTTCTTTAATTATAATTAGGAGTCTTAACACAAAGTTTCAAGTCTCTAGCTCAAAACAAAATTCCATTCCTATACAAACTTTCAACCCCCTTTTTACCCCTTTACAGGTGGTATTTCCAAAAACCATGAAAACTGCTTTCTTCAATTGTAATACAGAGTTTTTACACAAAGTTTCAAGTCTCTAGCTCAAAAATAAATTCCATTCTCATACAATCTTTCTACCCCTTTTTTACCCCTATAGGGGTTGAATTTTCCAAAACTATGAAAACACTTTTCTTTAATTATAATAAGGAGTCTTAATACAAAGTTTCAAGTCTCTAGCTCAAAACAAAATTCCATTCCTATACAATTTTTCAACCCCGTTTTTACCCCTTTAGAGGTGGAATTTCTTAAAACTATGAAAACATTTTTCTTTAATTGTAATACAGAGTTTTAAAACAAAGTTTCAAGTCTCTAGCTCAAAACAAAATTCCATTCCTTTACAAACTTTCACCCCCCTTTTTACCCCCTTATAGGTTGAATTTCCAAAAACTATGAAAATATTTTTCTTTTATTATAATAAAGAGTCTTTGCACAAAGTTTCAAGTCTCTAGCTCAAAAAAAAATTCCATTTCCATACAAACTTTCAATCCCCTTTTCACCCCCTTAGGGGTGGAATTTCGAAAAATCCGTTCTTATCTCTTGCCTATGTACTAAAAAGAAGCTTTGGTAAAAATTTTAAGTTTCTAGTCTTAGCCGTTTCGGCTGTGCGATGATCGTAGATGAGGACAACCTCTTTTATATATATAGATTACTGCAGAGGCCGTGAGGCCGGAAGAGAGATTGCAGGACTTGTCTACGCCTCGGCCGTCTACCGCAAACTCGACCTGCAATCTCTCTTCCGGCCGAGGCTTATATAGTGCTTTTCTCAAAACTTGTAAGGAAATATAAAATTTAAAACAACTACTAGGTAAATAGGTTAGTAAGGAAAAAAATGTTTTATTTGCCATTTTGTTATTTTTTAAAGATGCCATTTGAATGAGCTATTCGAGCACCATGTTTAACCGCACATAAATATACATAGAAACATAGAATTTGTTTTTTTTAATGTCGCAAGTATCTAATGGTCGTTGTCTGTATGTAATTTTTCCTTTGTCAGTTTAGTGTTAGTACGCAAATTAAAAAGTTAGAGCAGCGGACAATAATGTTTCGTTCATACTTACGCCATACTGATAAATAAAACTATATTTAACGGGAATCCGCTAAGGATTGCTTTAATTTAGTTTTATAATAACATAAATAAGACTCGTTGATAGCTATGTCACGGAGTAGACATAATGAGTAAGTTTGTCATTAGATCTGCCAGTAGGCAGACGGTTGGAAAAGGCGAGATATCCGAAATTAAAATAAGTAATCAACACATACATTACTTCACGGCCGCCGGCCAAGAAGTAAATGGAGGGAGCCGTAAACAAGAAACTTCATGTCTTCATTTCGTGACATAAATGCATACATTTACGATCATGTTTGAGAAAAATGTTTTTTTAGTTTTACACCCATGCACCAATATACAAATTATTTAGTTTTCACCCACGCACATGATGATTTGTTCCTAAAATGAATATCGCTAAGCGAAATAATTTAAGTTTCTTAATAAATTATGTTGGTGTAAACCAATATAATTCTACAAATTATTGACGTGACAACGTCTTATAAATTGGTTTGCCGGGTGACACTTCAAGAAACTGCGTTACGCTCCGCTCACGTTATGCGCTCACAATGAGAGCGAGTGAGAGGCACGCGTCCCTTCCACTCGGGCATGGTTAGCCCGCCTAAGAGCGAGAGAGACAGACATAAAAAGTGAAAGGCACGCGTCCCTTCGCGCGTAAAATTATTTTACCACTCAAAGTCGTTGGCACGTAAAACTTTCGCCCGTATACCGACTATACAGGCAGCGGATTTTTTAGTTTTACACCCATGCACCAATCTCCAAATTATTTAGTTTTGCACCCATGCACCAATATACAAATTATTTAGTTTTACACCCATGCACCAATATACAAATTATTTAGTTTTACACCTTTGTGTCAATTTTTTTTAGTTAATTACGTTTCTATTAAAACTTCAGGGCAGCGCGTATGATTCGGCCTGTAGGCAAACATGTTGGCGAGATGCTGGCTAATCTAACAACACTAGGACTAGACCCGAAGAAGCTGGAACTGGTTGGATATAGTCTCGGCTGTCACACCGCAAGCCATATAGCCAAAAACTACCGTCTTCTGACCGCCAAAAACATCTCTGCTATCACCGCCTTGGATCCATCTGGGCCTTGTTTCAGACACCTCGGACCGGACCAAAGACTGGACCCATCAGACGCCGATTTCGTTCTTACTGTACATGCAAATATAGACGGTTATGGCATGGCAACTCCTATTGGGCACATGTCAGTCTATGTCAACGGGGGAGAGTACCAACCTGGTGACCTTTGGGGTATACCTTGTCTTGTAGTTTGTAGTCATATCAGACTATACTTTTTGTGGACCGCGGCGCTTATAAATCCAGGTATTTTTGTTGCTATGCAATGTGATTCGGTGCAGCAAGCGAGGGATGGTGACTGCTATGAGAGAGAACCTAAAATATCAAACACAGTGGATTTATTTACTGATAAAAGTAAACCGGGTATATACTATCTTCCTACATTTAATAGATATCCGTATGGTCTAGGGAGAAAAGGTTTGAAGAGGGAAGGAAACCAATTCGATACATTTTGGAAATGGCTTAATGCTGATGAAGTAATGGTAATGTAGGACATTAAAAGCGAGAAATGGTCAACATGTGAGATTCCGTTTAAACATGGTATGTAAAGGAAACACTGGAAGCATTTAATGCACTCAATCAAACATGAGTGACATTTATTAGTTTTGTATGGTGAAATATAAGATCTCTGATATAGAAAGTGATAAAAATCAAAAAATTTGCTCGCTTTTTAGGTCACGAGGTGAGCTTAAGTAAGTATGTTAGCTTGAGCTATATATCATATTTTACAATGTATGTTCTTGAAAAGTGCGTTTTCTAATATTGTGCAGAAAGTAGTACTTTTCCGTTTTAGCACGGTAATAGATTTTCATAGTACTTTTTCGCACGACCGGGCCCTCCGCACGCTGCGCTGTGGACTGTGCAACTACACTACCGCTAATAATTATTATTTATTTACTCGCACAATGCATATTAATAAACATTGTTTGAAACACGTGGGTAAACATGATTTATAAAGTGTGTATAGGACGACTCGTATCGGCTTATACACACTTTATAGATTATCTCACTTGTTGCTTAAATAGCTATTATGCCACACCTGGCCATAAAGTGCCTTTTTCCGCACGCTACGCGTACGGCCCTCCGATTTCTGCCCAATTGTAGGCATAAAATGATGTACCGAACACGTGAGGTAATAAATACAGCCCTTGATCGCACATTTACGTCCCTCGCTTGCAGCTCGGGTCGCAAACATCTGCGATCTCGGCCTTTCTTTGTTTTACCGCACTAGTTAGGTAATGTACTAATTTCTTAATTGTGTCGTATTTTGCGTTCGTTTTAGGTTTTTTTATTTACTGACTATTCTGAAAATCAGTGCCGTGAAAAGTGTGCCAACACTTTGTTGTGTCACGGACGATGAGTGTATCCATTTTGATTTATTTACCTGCAGCTCTTATTTTAACTTTAACCACGTAATGGTTATGCCTAATAAATAATCCATATTATTTTAATGAGTTACAAAGCATTAAAAAGCTTAATATGCTTTATGCCACACCTGGCCATAAAGTGCCTTTTTCGGCACGCTACGCGTACGGAAAAAGCCGATTTCTGCCCAAGTGTAGGCATAAAATAATGTACCTAACACGTGAGGTAATAAATAAAGCCCTTGATCGCATGTTTACGTCCCTCGCTTGCAGCTCGGGTCGCAAACATCTGCGATCTCGGCCTTTCTTTGTTTTACCGCACTAGTTAGGTAATGTACTATTACACTACACATAGTGCTAATTTACCGCCCTAGGGCGATAATGAGCACTTAACGTGCCTGCGTCGAATATTTAAAGGAATATATGTACTGTTAAACGTTGTACGATACACGACCGAAGAGGTAATTTGCAATTAGTGTCGATTTGAGCTCGAATTTATCGCCACTCTTTGCGAATTTACTCTTTTTCACCCTGGTATCGCCATATGCTATAAAAACACCAAACAAAATATTTATTGTAAACAATTTGATTATTTTACATTATAAAACTTTATTTCAATTGTTTTTTTACTTTATTTTGTTTTATTAATTTAAATAACAACAAATTTAAATAAACACACTAAAATAAAACTTCCTAAAAAATTTCCTCTATTTATGATTGCAAATACCTTTACTATATCTAGACTTTTATGGTATCAAAGGTCACGGTTTTAGTTATAAATACGAATTTTATTGAGCGTTATGGATGCATATTAAAATATTTACATAAATTTGTTTCCTCGAGGTTGTTACTCGTAATGGCATGTGACAGGCGTTAGCGATTATCAACATGATATTACGTATTATCACTAATATTCTTTTCTTACCGAGCCTGGATCGGCTTTGGCAACTAATCCCAAGATTAAGCGTTAGCGCTAGTTTTACCAAAGCAACTGCCATCTGACCCTCAATCCCAGAGGGTAAAGGCTTTATTATGATTACTCCAGTTTCCTAAAGATATTTTCTTTCACCGGTAAGTGAAATGATATTATGCACATAATTACTGAAAAACTAATGGTTGCAGGTCGTAACAGTGAATATAACAATGTTTTTCTTTGACTATCGGATTGAATATCGCACGCTCTTACCGCTAGACAGGTCACCAAAATGCTGTATATTATCACTAAATAATAGATAAACAAGACAATTTGAAGTCAACATACCTTACGTGAGTGTTAACCATTGCAATTTTATATACATTTCTTGTGGGGTTAAACCCAGTCATCTGCTGTTTGCTACCAAGATATCAAGTGAACCGAATTGCCACCTTATTTCAATAAGGCCAACATTTCCTTAGCAATATTTCAGTAGTTCCGTATTTTTATCACGGTAAGTTCGGTGTGCTTGTCGTTGATCCCGTCAGACGATCCGACAATTCAGACTCCAGCAACGACGGCGCCGGATTGCTCGAATCAGCCTGCTTCATCGCTCGCGACCTGTTACTTGGGCAGTGATGCTCGAGCCGCGAAGGTGACAACACCACTCTGTCTGTCCGACGATGACTGCCCGATGCAGTCGAAAGATGTCACGCCTATTGTGATAAAAATACGTGAGTGTTAACCGTTGCAATTTAATATCAGTATGACTCACGAAAGTTTAAATTATATGACCACAAGAAATGTATTGCTGAAAGGCAACCCAAATTAAATCGTGTGTATGAAGCGCATGATCCGGGACTTTTGATGGACTGTGGGCTATATGAAACCACGCTGCAGTTTAGTCACAAATTGTTTCAATAAACTTAAAATTCTGTATAAGGTAAGGCCAGGCGTAAATAAAAATGTTTGCATGCGGCTAGTGGAGTCTCTTCTTCTCTTTCATTTATATTACGTAAGGTAAACGTCCTAGTGCTCGACATTGTACCAGTGTTCGTCATCACAGTTTAAATTGCCATTAATAAGATAAGATCACCAGTAACCGCATTTAAACAAGGAAAAGTGTTTATGCCTTTGATGCTTCATATCCCAATTTCAAAATAAATAGCTTATTATTAAGTTATTAATATACTTTTAAGGTGGGCTGACATTTATTAGGACTATCAGTTAATATTTTAAGGTCCCAATATTTGTCATTCCGTTTTGTACTGAGATGACATCTACTGGGAGTTTGGGACTGCCAGCAATTGCACCTGACATTTACTTGTACAATCGGATTGACTAAGAAATTTTCTAATTTTGAGGATTTTCGATATTGTGACCATGTCAAACAAATACTATTAAACACAGGTAAAATACTCTTCTCCCAAAACACATGACAATATTTGATGTAGATGTATAAATTTGCATAACATCGTGATTCAAATAAATATTTTCTTACGACATCTCGAGCAGTCGGACGTTTACCTTATGTTTACATTGTTATGGCCCACGTCTTCTTGCTAAAAGAAAAAGAAGCTGATACAACGCGTTCAGAATGCTTGCGCTCGCTCTATTGTTTTCTACTTAGTGTCCATCCAAGGGCGCATGTCACTCCGTTTCTTAATAAGCACAATAAGACGCTCAGAGAGCAAAACGAAAGTTTCTAAGAAAACCTAGTTACTAATGGCAGTCTATATTGAAACTCTTAAGCTTATAGCTTCAAAAGAATCCTAGCAAATGATAACAAGGCAATTAGGTAAAAGCTTAGTGTATATCTATTAGAGTTTTATAACTTATTTTGTTTAACCCGGACGAACTTGGACACGAAGAGAGAAAAACAAGTTAGGCGACCTGGGCACTGAGCGGGCGGAACGCGGTGTCATCATCAACCAAGGGAGTCGGCATACATATTGCTTCCCTTCTGCCGAAGTACTAGCCCAAATAGGCACAAACGGGTCTGTGTTATAGCTAGTCCGTGCACAAGAATATACCGAAGTGTGCAAGATTTAGAGTAGTTTTATCATTTTCTGTGTTAGTGTCATCATTACAAATTGTTGTTTGTTTGTAATGATTGTGAGAGAATTCTTTTTCTACTCGCCGACTTTAATCTGTCAATTACGAGTACATAGACAAAACTATAAGCTCATACTTTTCGATATTAGACAGTCCAACTCGACTATAATATCTCATTTCGATACGCTGTAGGTAACTATAATAGAACTTCATACAAATTCTATACTTATTTGTGATGCCGCCTGAGACTTTGCCGAGTGCGCGCCCCGCGCCGGCGCCGACCGCGCCCCCCGCGACTGCCCCGACCGCGCCCCCCGCGCGCAATTACATATTTTTGTGTTACATCCGTGTTAAGTCAATGAAATTGAATGATGAAATTGTTCCTCCATAGATGATGATGATGATGACTCGTAGAAAAAGTATTGTATACAATCGTAATATAATTAAGTTTTTCAATCTCGTACCTTACTTAGGCCACTCAGCAAGCTTCGTGGCCTAAACACGGTACTCGACTGAAAAACTCTTCATTATATCACGATTGTATAAAATACTATTTTGTGTGCACGTTTCTCCCGCAAAAGTATCAGAATAATGTAGTAAGATGTCGCTTTGCCATCTAGGGTCCAAATTCCAAAGTTTGAAGTCCATGTTGCTCGAAGGGTGGAACAGAACTTTTTCAATTTTATTCACCTTTTGTTAATATGTGAGTGAGTAAACTGTCAAAATAATTATGTTACTTTTTGCAAAAAAAGACTTACTTATCGATAATGCTAGCCGCATTTTTTTCAAACCCTAAAGTTAAAAATACACCGCCTTTTTAGGGTTCCGTAGCCAAAATGGCAAAAACGGAACCCTTATAGTTTCGTCATGTCCGTCTGTCCGTCTGTCCGTCTGTCCGTCTGTCCGTCTGTCACAGCCGATTTACTCGGAAACTATAAGTACTACAGTGATGAAATTTGATGGGAATATGTGTTGTATGAACCGCTACAAAATTATGACACTAAATAGTAAAAAAAAGAATTGGGGGTGGGGCCCCCCATACATGTAACTGAGGGATGAAAATTTTTTTTTCGATGTACATACCCGTGTGGGGTATCAATGGAAAGGTCTTTTAAAATGATATAAAGTTTTCTAAAAAACATTTTTCTTAAAGTGAACGGTTTTTGAGATATCAGCTCTCAAAGTCGTAAAAAGTATGTCCCCCCCCCTCTATTTTTATAACTACGGGGTATAAAATTCTAAAAAAAATAGAGGTGATGCATGCTAATTAACTCTTTCAACGATTTTTGGTTTGATCAAAGTATCTCTTATAGTTTTTGAGATAGGTTGATTTAACTGTAATTTTGGTTAAGTTATTGTGCTTACACTGAAAACGATGGCTGAACCTTATAAGTTTAGGCTCCATTCACCAGGTGTATAAATTGACATAATAAGTTTATTATATTTGCTGCTACGGAACCCTTTGTGCGCGAGCCCGACTCGCACTTGGCCGGTTTTTATTGTTACATCGCGCATACTGATAAAGTGAGAAGTAGGTGCAGTAGGTAAGTATGCATCGCGCTCTTAATATCACATGCGCTTCGCACATATTGATGGAGCGAGACAGATTATATTTAGAAGGCATCGCGATTCGCGATGCTATATTATTATGCTTTTTGCGCATGTTGTTGATAGAGTAGGATAGATATATTATGAATGCTTCACGCTTTTAAAGTAGTTACTCAAACTTCTAAGAAAATCTTATTGTAATTCATTGAATTCCGATTTGATCCTTATCCATAAACAAAGCCAGACAAAGCTTAATTTAGCTTCAAAGGGATCCTAGCAAATGATAACTAGAAGCCAATTAAATTTATATGAAAGCCTAGATAGTAGGTATATAGTACGTATGATTTTATATTTAAATGGGGCGAACTAGGGCGGGAAAAAAACAAGTTAGGCGGCTTTCGCACTGAGCAGTCAGAACGTGATATTACGTAACTTTTTATTCAACTTATGTGGTAGGGCAGTCATATTTTTATGGTCACTTTTTCAGTGAGATTACAATTTTTTTTTATTAATGTGTACAAATTGTTCGCAAATTTGGGAGGGTGGAATGAATAGTTATTTAGGAAAGGAATTTGTTGTTTAACTCTCGTACTTATATTAAGACCTGAGCAAGTGAAAGATACCAAAATTGAGCCATGAGCGTAGGGAGCTTTGCGAGGGTCAAAAGGCAATCATAACTGGTATCCTGCCTTTTCTCCGAGTTTCATTTTGCCGAATCACATAAGCTATCCGATATTTACTCAATACTATAGTTAAAATGCAATGCAAAGTTAAATTGAAGAAAAAATTCAAAACTCAAGGTGAAATTACTGTCCCCACTAGTGGATAAAGTGCTATTTCTCCCGCTAATTTTAAAGGATAAAAGTGTGCTTTCCACGGTAGTGAAGTAAAGATGTATTTCTTTAATACAATGCAAGTAAGTATACCGGGTAAGTAAGCATTAATTTACTTGTATTTATATTTGGCGAAATAGCAAACCAATAATATAATTATTAAAGACTTCCGCAATAATTCCATACTTAATCAATAACAAACATAAGAATTTAACCTTTCAACGGAGTTGAACTCAACATCATCTCATTATCTTTTATTAGCCTTATTACTTTGACGTCAATCATAGCAGTTTTTGTGATGTGCGGAATAGATTGACGTAGGTTTTACTCAAACTCAAACTCAGATCAAGGATAACTCATACTAGGACGGGACGGGACGATCTGTTAATTTCTATGGAATGAATTACGTGATAGCTCGGAGCCCTGGGATGTCACGTGATTCTTTCTACACATAGAAACTGACAAATCGTCATGTTCTAGTGTGAGTCATCCCTTAATATCCTCCTTAATCAGTAACAAACGTAAATTAATTTTAAGTTGTTGAATTCGATATCATCTTATTATCTTTGCCTTCTTATTTGACGTCAATCATGGCAGATTCAGTGATGTGCGGCCTTGGGCCAGTAGGTATACTTTGAATATCGAAGTTCACTTTGTCAGCAGCCAGGCTTTTCCCTTCATTATCGAACGCCGGAGCGAGCTTGAAGAAGCCGGGTTGAAGGATGTTGAAGTACTGACTCTTGAAATAACTTTATGTAAGAACAACTAGAAAACTTATCGGAAATACTTAGCGGAATAGTTTGAAGTAAGTTTAACTTGATAAAGGATGTACAATTGTAAAGCATCAATTAAATCATTTATTATTTAACGGCCTCCTAGCCTAGTTGGTAGTGACCCTGCCTACGAAGCAGGAGGTCCCGGGTTCGAATCCTGGTCAGGGCATTTATTTGTGTGTTTATCACGAATATTTGTTTCTGAGTTATGGATGTTTTCTATGTATTTAAGTATTTATATGTATCTATATATTATATATATCGTCGTCTAGTACCCACACCACAAGCCTTATTGAGCTTACCGTGGGACTAGGTCGATTTGTGTAAGATTGTCCCACAATATTTATTTATTTATTTATTATTATTTATTATTTATTTATTTATAATAAATGTTTTGATTCATGTTTTTAAGTAGGCACACTACTATATATAAATTATAAAATGAAAGGGATGTCAAGAAAAAGTGAGCAAGGTCCCCGGTGAGCAGGGCTGGATCGAACCAGCGACCTCTTGCTTTTGCGGAAGACGTCTAACCTAAGGTTAGGGCGTCTGTTTCAATTTATAGATAAAGAATGACTCGCACTATAGTGTTTGTTGGGCACAACACCGAACTTGCAGGCATAGCTAGTCGCGTTGCAGGTATCCTATTTTCGCGCAGTGATACTGTAAAATAAAGCGCTAATCGTCGAAAGTGACGTACTTAGAAAGTGACTTACAACGAAAGTGGCCTTACTCGAAAGTGGCTTCCTAAGAATATGTCCGTCTTCGAAAGAGTCTCTTAAAAATTAGTAAAGCTCGAAAGTGACAACCTCAGAACGTGACCTTCTTCGAAAGTGACGTTCTAAGAAAGTGACCTACTTCGCCAAAGTGTGATTTACTTATTTAATTACGGCAGCAAAAAAACACAGTGTTTAAACAAGGCTGTATATATTTGTAACACGTGTTTCTTTTAACAGTTTGTGGCTCTGTGTACAAACGCCCTAAACTGCTCCGTAGGAATTGTCTTGTTACACAATTAGATTCATTAGCAGCACTAAATGAAGGCTAGTGAGATGGGAATGCAGTCACTCGGGTCTGATTTAAGGAAAAGCTTTCAGTGGAAACGAGAAATTACTTATCGTGGTACCAGTCAGTTAACTTGGATTTATTGTCTTTAAGGCCTTGCCTTGACAGAATAGATTATGAATCAATGCGACGAACTTTCACATAAAAGTTCTATAAACGGCAACTGAGGCCACTGGGTGTTCTAGTGAATAGTCAGCAGTGTATAACGCAGCATTAATCTTGACTTGTTATAATCTGTACAACCACACAGCACGTCTGGCAGCATGTTTCAAGCCCTACAGTGATTGTATTCAGAGCGATAACGACGTAACCATCAATTTGACAAGCTGAACATCAAATGTAGGTAAGTGAACTCTCTGTACTTTCTTTGTACTTTGTCACTTCTTCGTACTTTGTCACCGGTTACAGTTACAGTCATCCGGTGTAACATAAATACCGGCGACTTGTTTTAGAGTGTAATCAATCAGATCTTAGACTGATTAAGAATAAATAGGAGAAAAAATTACGAGAGTTTTTTTTTGTATCCATGCCTTATTTGGAATTCGGATGTAGTGTAACCCTACATAATTCCGAATAACTATATGTCGAATTTTTAAATATCGAATTATATACCTAATCCCGATTTTGAAAATCCCGACCTACCAAAACTACGATCTTCAATATTCCGACTCATGAAAGCACGAATATTTAAAATTCCGAATAGAAAAAACCGATTTTTTACAGTTCCGTAAAACATAATACCGAATCAGTATTAGTTTCGGGATTACGTTAATCGGAATATTTGGGTGATCCCCTTATTCAGACGACCTGCCGGACACAACCACAACTTTTTTCGCGTTATTGAGTTTTCTTTTTTTTCCTTATCAGCCCACGGTATTGATTCCGCCTATACCAGTAATCTTCGATTATCAGATCCATTACGAGATAGCATTTGATTCGACCCCCCATTTAGCGGTGCGTAAAAAACATACGAGAAGATCGGAGTCCTCCTCGCGTCAATTGTCTCAATGCCGAGGATCGTGTCTCGCAGAAATAATTTGTTGTGGACTACTCGAAGACATTTGCTCTTATCTGATGCCACGTGGAGAGCCTCATGTGGTGTGGAGTCGAGAGTGGCGCGTATCTGGTCAGTCCAACGTAGGTATATTGTAGGGCTTCTGCCTCTAGACCCCTTTCCTTCCACTTTGTTAGTGACCTCAAGTTTCTCCAGACTCATTGTCCTTCCTGGTAAGAGAGATTTAGTGTATATAGTTTATAAATATTGCACAAAGTGCGAGGTAGGTATGTAATTACTCGATGTAGTAAAATCTGTAAAAGAAGACAACGTAATGTTTACGAATAGGTAACATTTTCTCTACAGACGCTTTGAGCTCTTCCTGGGATAGCGAAAATAATGGTACTTTGTTATTCCGCCAAACGTTCTAGTCAATTAGTGGCTAGTACCAATGCCGATCCGTTATACCTAGTTGCGTACTTTTTGCATAATATGGAATTCCGCAAAGTAACGCCCGATTCAATAAATTACTTACCTGGGTTCACAATGAAATTAGCTTAAATTGATACTGATTTACATGCTTTGTTTGATGGAATATTGCTGTATTATGCTCCAATTGCTTGATGGAATATTGCTCCATTATGCTCCAATTATGCTCCAGCTAAATGCTGGAACCGCAGTCATCAGCGTCTAAATATATATTATTATCTGACTGAACCTCCAACATAATCACTAAAACCGTCTGATTGCATTCAACTGAGATTATTCATGTGATTGCGTTATTGCGTCGCAAACAGCATAATATATAACTCACGTCTGTCGCTGCAGAAGATCGCATGTGTCTCGTTCTGACAAATGAGAGAATGCATGAAGCAGTACCTAAAACTCTCGTTGCACAACTGTGATGTAGTTCGAATTATTGTTGATTAGTAAATAAGGTATACAAATACAAGTAACTTTATTTCGCTAGAAACATGGTACATAAGATGGTCAGACAATATAATAAATAGGTAACACATATTTCACCAGCATCTGGCATGCAAAAATATCACACTTACAACTAAAATTATATTAAATTAAAATTAAATGATATGATCATAGTCAGCCTATGTCACTAAACTATATTTACATTAGATCTGATTCAAGTACTCGGCTATTAGTACGGTACGTAAAGGAAATAAAATTTTACAACTCCCAAGAGCGATATTATTTGTCGACGGTTAGAATACTCTTAGAACAAAGCGTAAAAAAAAAAGATAACAGATTTTGATATTGCTTTAGGAATTAAAAAAAAATTCGTTACCAACCTTTTAAATCTAAGGAAAAAATATACGAGAGGAAAATTTTTTCTTCAGATAATCGTATTTAACTATTTGAACGTCGCCTATCATTTAATAACATATTTGACCAGAGCTTATTTTAATATAATATGAAAACTTAAAAAAAAATATTACTCTTCGAAAACATTACGCAAGTGCTTTATGGTAACTGAAATGCATTTAATATTATTAAAGATAACTATTAGAGCCCATTTCTAACACATTCATCAATAGCTTAAATTTATGTAGACACTAGAATTTAAAAAAAATTCTCCTAGCCATAACATAAATCTCATAATTTTCAAGTCAAGGTCATTAGTTCAAAATCATTTAAATAGTATGTATACGGAAAATCTAAGGATTTCATCGAAAGATTCAACTTTTATTATCTTATCAATTCTAGGCGTAATTCAAATGCTCGAAGCTACGCGCGGGAATTAATATCGCGTGTGTTTCGCGCGGAACGGGGGCGGTTTGACCAATCACATCACAGCCGGCGCGCCAGGCGCCTTTGCCTCTCGGTGAATCGGTACGTACATCGGTAGGTCGTTGTATTTGCACCTTGTCTCACTTGTCTGTCAATAACAACAAATAACATAACAATGATGTCGATAATATGACTACAACTGAGTGTTTACGCAAGATAGTTATATCAAAATGTCAATGTCGTGTGATAAAGTCTGGGTCGATGTCAGTGAAAAAGACTTAGATGTTTTTTTGCCGAAAGTGCAAAAAACATGGAGTTGTAAAAGACTTAAAATTTTGTGACGAAAAGTGCGATATTCATACATAGGTAAATTTAACAAAAACTTCGTTTTTTTACCAGAATTAGTGCGCTGGACTTAGTCAAATTTTCGATGGTTGTTGTGCTATGATGACACCTACTTTTTATGTTAGTATCGTATAGAACACGCTAAAATAAGCATGTTTTGTATGGACAGTTTTTTTCTAAAATAAAAAATGGCCGACTTATTTGACCCCAAAGATGAACAATTTTAGATCTTAGTAAAATTTTCGATGGTTGTTGTGCTATGATGACACCTACTTTTTATGTTAGTATCGCGTAGAGCACGCTAAAATAAGCATGTTTTGTATGGACAGTTTTTTTCTAAAATAAAAAATGGCCGACTTATTTGACCCCAAAGATGAACAGTTTTAGATCTTAGTAAAATTTTCGATGGTTGTTGTGCTATGATGACACCTACTTTTTATGTTAGTATCGCGTAGAGCACGCTAAAATAAGCATGTTTTGTATAGACAGTTTTTTTTCTAGAATAAAAAATGGCCGACTTATTTGACCCCAAAGATGAACAATTTTAGATCTTAGTTAAATTTTCGATGGTTGGTTTGCTATGATAACACCTACTTTTTATGTTAGTATCGTGTAGAACACGCTAAAATAAGCATGTTTTGTTTGAAGTTTTTTTTCTAAAATCAAAAATGGCCGATTTAGGGTAGAAAGGGGACAATTGAAACACGTTATAATTGAAACTATTCAAATTTTTCGAAAACTATAATATCTACGCGTCTGACGCATCACTCTGAAAACATGGCCAGCCATGTTTGAATACTTGGCCAGTACCACTCGAGCGCCGGTGCGTTACGGGAGTATCCACGAGCCAAAACAGGTTTACGCGGTGTAAAATAAGTATTTGTGTTTTCGTATATTTTCTTATAACTTCGTTCACTCTTGTATTTTGACGAATTAAATTATGTAGGTGTTATATTTAAGAATAAACGAATGTTTTTAACAGCCGTTGATCAGCGTTCGAGTCTTTTTATATATAATATTTGACTTTGAACTGCAAAATGTGGTGTGTGGACGACAGAAACAAATTGAAACGTTTCAATCGTCCTCGCGTTTTAATCGTCCCCAAAAGTAACGAACTTCGAAATATAAATAAATAAATAAATAATAAATAAATAAATATTACAGGACATTCTTAAACAAATTGACTAAGTCCCGCAGTAAGCTCAATAAGGCTTGTGTTAAGGGTACTCAGATAAATGGTGATATTATATGTAAGCATACTTACACTTAAAGAGCTGTATTATTCCCATGGTTTTAAAGGATTCTCATACTACTTTACCGCCCGCCCGGAGCTCGCGGAGGACCTGCCCCCCACGCGCTCGCAGCACGTAGTCACTCCGGAGTACTGTGGACTGTGCAACTACACTACCGCTTATCATTATTGTTTCTTTACCTGTATAGAGTTTATTTTTTTCCTCGCAAATGTGATGAAAAACATTGTGTGTACCACGGGCAGTAAGGGCATTACTAACACATGGCAGACTAACCATGAAGTTTTTGTGCGGACATCTTTCAACTCATAAAAATATGACGGTCACAGACGGTTAAAGGCAAATTGTTTTAATCGTCCCCACTCTACCCTATTTGACTCGAAAGATAGAAGATATTTTACGACAGTCAAATTTTCTAGCTGGCATCCCCGGTATAGTCGTGGCAGAGGCAGACCGAAAAAGAGATGGCGGAACGACTTGGATGCGTTTCAGCGGTATTGGTGGGATCTTGCCCAGCACAGGGAGGATTGGATAAGGAGAGGGGAGGCCTTTGCCCAGCAGTAGGACACAAAAACAGGCTTTTAAAAAAAACAACAACGATGGGTATCGTGCTATGATGACACCTACATTTTATGGTAGAATCTTGTAGAACACGCTAAAATAAACATGTTTTGTAAGGACAGTTTCTTTCTAAAATAAAAAATGACCGACTGATTTGACCCAAAAGATGAGCAATTTTATGTCTTGGTAATATTTTTGATGGTATGATTTTGACAGCGAGCGAGCAAGACCTTCTTGGGCAGAGCTTCGCTCCCGCCTTAGACTTCCAGGTTATTTATTTTTAATAAGGGAAGCGAAGCTCTCGCCTTAGTCTTCTAACCTAACCAAATCCGTGTCGATTCTGCCCCGGAGGATTTGCTCGCTCGCTTTGCTCGCTCGCTGTCTAAAGTGACAACCAACAGCCAGCTGTGAAGTTATCTTATTTGGACGGATAAAAAAAACCATCGTAGACTAAGGCGGGAGCTGCTCCTGCCGGGTGCAAGACCTAAACCACCAAACACCATGTGTCCCCCTAATTAAACAATGGCATATTTTGCCATTACCGTGTTTGTACATAAGGGATATATGCATTTTTGTAAACAACCACCAAACTTCATTCAAAACGCGAGGTGCAATTATGAATAACAGACAGACCCGACAAAACATTATGGATTTATTATACAAGCCACGTGCTCATAAAATGATTTATGATAAGAATGCTTTTAATATGTGTATAATTATTTATAATAAATTACCTGTTGACATAAAATTCCTGCAAGGCAATAGATTTAAGAATAAATTGACTTCTTGGCTTTTAGACCATTATTGCTTCTACAGTGTTAAAGAATATTTAGAATATAGCTGACATATTTATTTTAATTATTATTAATATTGAATTTTTATTGACATTTGCATTCATTACCTACCACAATTGTTTTTTGTTTTTATTTTTGGGTTTTGTTCATAATTTACACATTGTTTCATGCATTTTTATCTATCTTGACATATTTTTTATAATTTTAGATATAATTATTAAGACATAAAAGGTTAATATATTTGTATATAGTACTGTAAATACTGCACGCTATTCGAAATATTTGCACGCCTGCATGCAGGTTGAATGCACTGGACTTAACAATTCTAACTGTAAGACCCACTATACTGTGTTCGATGCAAATAAATACTTTGAATCTTTGAATTAAAATTGTTTATCTTTCAGGTCAAATAAGTCAGCAATTTTTGATTTTAGAAAAAAATGTTCATACAAAACATGCTTATTTTAGCGTGTTCTACACGATACTAACATAAAAAATAGGTGTCATCATAGCACAACAGCCATCGCAAAATTTTACTAAGATCTAAAATTGTTCATCTTTGGGGTCAAATAAGTTGGCCATTTTTTATTTTAGAAAAAAACTGTCCATACAAAACATGCTTATTTTAGCGTGTTCTATACGATACTAACATAAAAAGTAGGTGTCATTATAGCACAACAACCATCGAAAATTTTACTAAGATCTAAAATTGTTCATCTTTGGGGTCAAATAAGTCGGCCATTTTTTATTTTCTCGGCAGCAATCACTGACGGGATTCTGACAAGACGCCATCAACCTTTCGTGGCAACAACAACATCAATCCCCTGCAACGCGCCGACGCGAGACTGCCCGCAACCACGTTGTATTGGTCCAGGCGGTCATCACTAAGACAACGCCGTAACACCACATGCGTAAAGACGACTGTTTACGTCGCTAAAGTCAAATTGAACAGTTTTGTGTCATTTTATATAGTGAAATCTTTGTTTGGTTTTCCTTAGTATTTAGTAGTTATTGTAGTTTTAAGTTTTTTTTACTACTTTACTTCCTATGTCACTTTTACAAAACTCCCCAAATGCCGCCCACATAGTAACGCCTTCGGCAATTCCAACTACATGCCCGCATTGTCCCCAAAGTCGCCTGTTTAAGGGACAACATGGCCTTAACATCCATATTAGCAAAGTCCACGGCAACAAGGCCACCACGATCATGCCAGCAGCCCTTGTCACCAACCTCCCACAAGTGCCACAGGTAACGTCTTCGATTTTCACTCCTATTTCAAACAATAGCTCTAATAACACTGGATTACACAAACTACCTTGGTTAAAGAAAAATGTGCGCGTATTGAAACACATCCCGAAGGGTGCAAGAAATCTTGCCGCAAGAAAATTGTCTTCTCTGGTTGAGGCTTGTTTACGTTCTAACGAGGTTGAAGATTGGTTTTTGTTGCTTTCGTTCTCTTATACAGCACTTAAAGTTCCTGAGAATACCGCAGGCCGATCTTTAACCTCGAAAGTCAAGGAAAACGTTGGCATTGATGACGTCAACATATACTTTCCCTCTGAACTGCCTCAAAAGCCTCGTTCCCTTTGCCGTACAATTGAGGCCAAAGTCCATGATGGGGACTTGAGGGGAGCAGTCCGCATATTGCTTTCTGATGCATCCCTTGCTCCGTCCAATGCGGAGACTTTGAAAGCATTGTCGGAAAAACATCCTTCGCCATCCAGACAACTTACTTACCCACCAGAACCTAATCTTGCAAGTAAATTTCTTACCGTCTCAGTTTCAGATGTGGCCTCTGCTATTGACTCCTTCTATAGTAGTTCCGCGTCAGGCTTAGACGGACTTCGTCCCCAACACTTAAAAGAACTTGTCTCTCCGACTGCAGGCGATAATGGAACAAAACTACTTGAATCACTGACCAAGTTATGCAACTTTCTTTTGCGTGGTATGTTAAATCCCCTTGTTTGTCCTTATCTCTACGGAGCGTCTCTTTGTGCATTGACAAAGAAGGACGGGGGAATAAGACCAATTGCTATTGGTACTACCCTAAGACGCCTTGTTGCCAAATTGGGATGCCGCTCTGTTAGGGATGAGATGGCAGCCTTCCTTCAGCCTTTTCAGATAGGATTCGGCACACCATTAGGGTGTGAGGCGGCAATCCACGCTACTAGACATTTTTCAATGGCTCATGAAAATACTGATTCTGTGATTTTAAAACTCGATTTAAAAAATGCATTTAATTCCGTTGAAAGAGATGTCCTTTTACAGGAAGTGAAAGACTGCACCCCCACACTGTATCCATTTCTCTACCAATGCTACTCGTCTCCGAGTAACCTTTTCTACGATGAAAGTGCAATCTCCTCACAGGTCGGCGCTCAGCAGGGCGATCCTTTGGGCCCCCTTGTTTTTTGCCTAGCTGTGCAAAGTTCAATAGCAAATTTAGACTCACCACTAAACATCTGGTACTTAGACGATGGCACTTTAGGAGGTCCTTCTGATACTGTGCTCAGTGACGTTGTCAGACTTTTGCCAGCACTGCGATCTATTGGTCTAGAAGTAAATTCCGCCAAGTGCGAGTTATACGCCTGCAGCCCCGCCGCTTTGAATACCATACCTAAGTTTGAACCTTTGTTGCCAGGTATCAAGATCCTAAATAAGTCGTCTTTTTGCCTCCTCGGAGCGCCTATTTTCTCTGAAGGGGTTAGTTCGGTGCTTCGGGCAAAGACATTGACCTTAGGATCTTCATACGAGCGGTTAAAACATTTATCGGCGCACGTGTCCCTCGTATTGTTGCGCAATTGCTTCACAATACCGCGTTTAACTTACACCCTACGAACGGCACCAACCTGGATGTTTAAGCAGGAAATAAAAGATTACGACACCATTCTCAGACAAGGTCTAGAAAATGTCCTTAATGTGCAATTTAGTGAAGCGCAGTGGAGCCAGGCAACACTTCCTATTCGCTACGGAGGTTTAGGAATCCGTAGCATGAATGATGTCGGGATCATTGCTTTCCTTGCCTCTTCTCATGCGTCGACAGATCTTGTCACTAAGATACTTTCTTTTAATGGTGGCAATATTTGTCTTCCATTTGTGGAGGAGGCCCTACATGAATGGTCAGCTCGCTGTCCCGGAGGGGTGCGCCCTGACAACCCCGCTCTGCAAAGACCATGGGACAACACCATATGTGAGCGCACATACACATCGTTATTAAACAGTGCTCATACATCAGAAGATGTGGCCAGATTAAAAGCAGTTAGGCAACCCGAGTCAGGTGCCTGGTTACACGCTTTGCCATCACCTCATTTAGGAACGTTACTTGACAACGACACTTTAAGAGTTGGAGTTGCCCTAAGACTAGGTTGCAAGGTATGCGAACCTCATCTTTGCATCTGTGGGAAGATAGTCGAGGCCAACGGGCACCACGGCTTAAGCTGCTTGCGCTGTGCAGGGCGAATACCGAGACATTACGCCATTAACGATTTAATTCGCCGTGCCATGGTCTCGGCTAGTGTGCCCTGCATCCTAGAGCCGCAAGGGTTAAGCCGCACTGATGGCAAGCGCCCGGACGGTCTTACGTTGGTACCATGGGCAAAAGGCCGCAGTCTTGTTTGGGACGCCACTTGTGTGAGTACTTTCGCCCCGTCCCATCTTTATCACACTACTAAGACTGCAGGCGCGGCAGCAGAAAATGCCGCCAAAAGCAAGCGTGCAAAGTACGCGAACCTTATACCGGCGTACGATTTTGTCCCCGTCGCTATCGAAACGGCCGGACCTTGGTGCGCTGAGGCCAAGTCCTTAGTCCGAGCTTTGGGGCGGCGTTTGAGGGATAGGGGCTGTAACCCCCTTTCTGGTTCTTATTTGGTCCAACAAATTTCACTTGCCGTGCAGCGCGGCAATGCTGCAAGTATATTCGGCACTTTTGGACCAGAGTACCGTAATGGGGCACAGCTTAGTAATTAGTAAGCTTTTTATATATACATTTTTTTTTTTAATTTGTTTTTTTTAACTAACGTGTTACCTATGACTATTTCTTGTTTACTAAATAAAGAACTTTATTTTTAGAAAAAAACTGTCCATACAAAACATGCTTATTTTAGCGTGTTCTATACGATACTAACATAAAAAGTAGGTGTCATCATAGCACAACAACCATCGAAAATTTTACTAAGATCTAAAATTGTTCATCTTTGGGGTCAAATAAGTCGGCCATTTTTTATTTTAGAAAAAAACTGTCCATACAAAACATGCTTATTTTAGCGTGTTCTATGCGATACTAACATAAAAAGTAGGTGTCATCATAGCACAACAACCATCGAAAATTTTAGTAAGATCTAAAATTGTTCATCTTTGGGGTCAAATAAGTCGGCCATTTTTTATTTTAGAAAAAAGCTGTTCATACAGAAC
The DNA here is from genome assembly GCA_949128165.1 of Lathronympha strigana. Lineage (NCBI taxonomy): Eukaryota > Metazoa > Arthropoda > Insecta > Lepidoptera > Tortricidae > Lathronympha > Lathronympha strigana. The sequence continues at coordinate 4,074,757 of OX421903.1, forward strand.
ATGCTTATTTTAGCGTGTTCTACACGATACTAACATAAAAAATAGGTGTCATCATAGCACAACAGCCATCGCAAAATTTTACTAAGATCTAAAATTGTTCATCTTTGGGGTCAAATAAGTTGGCCATTTTTTATTTTAGAAAAAAACTGTCCATACAAAACATGCTTATTTTAGCGTGTTCTATACGATACTAACATAAAAAGTAGGTGTCATTATAGCACAACAACCATCGAAAATTTTACTAAGATCTAAAATTGTTCATCTTTGGGGTCAAATAAGTCGGCCATTTTTTATTTTAGAAAAAAACTGTCCATACAAAACATGCTTATTTTAGCGTGTTCTATACGATACTAACATAAAAAGTAGGTGTCATCATAGCACAACAACCATCGAAAATTTTACTAAGATCTAAAATTGTTCATCTTTGGGGTCAAATAAGTCGGCCATTTTTTATTTTAGAAAAAAACTGTCCATACAAAACATGCTTATTTTAGCGTGTTCTATACGATACTAACATAAAAAGTAGGTGTCATCATAGCACAACAACCATCGAAAATTTTAGTAAGATCTAAAATTGTTCATCTTTGGGGTCAAATAAGTCGGCCATTTTTTATTTTAGAAAAAAGCTGTTCATACAGAACATGCTTATTTTAGCGTGCTCTACACGATTCTAACATAAAAAGTAGGTGTCATCATAGCACAACAACCATCGAAAATTTTAGTAAGATCTAAAATTGTTCATCTTTGGGGTCAAATAAGTCGGCCATTTTTGATTTTAGATAAAAACTGTCCGTACAAAACATGCTTATTTTAGCGTGTTCTACACGATTCCTCCATATAAAGTAAGTGTCATTATAGCACAACAACCATCGAAAATTTGACCAAGTAGTTACTTCTGGTAGAAAAACTAAGTTTTTTAAATTTACTTATGAATATCTCACTTTTTGTCAAAATAAAATCGAATTCTTTTACGACTCCTATGTTTAAAAAAAAATCTAAGTCTTTCACTGCGTACCCTTTGAAAGGGCACATCGTCTGTCTAATATCGGTCTAAATGAGGTTTCTTTAGAAATAGTGATTAAACAGTATTTGAATAAATAATTTTATACTACGCGTGCATTTAATATTCTATTTAAAGAAGAAAACAATTTTGCTTTAGGTACCAATATGGATTACAATTTAAAATTAACAAATTAATATTTACATTACAGATCATAATTTAATACGTAGCACAAACGAAATGTAAGAAACGCGTTGCGTAATCGTGATCTGATTGGTCGCACAGCACGGGCCGTAGCGCGATAGACTATCCCGCTCAAATCTCTTCGAGTTCGAATTATGATGCGAACTGATAAGATCATAAAATTTAGAGCTATTGATGTATTTCTTATAATTTCGGTGTATGCATTTCTATAATACTAATGAACAAAATGTACCAACTTGAAAATTTCTAGATTTTTATTGAAGTTAACAGAAGACCTTAAAAGTTGAATTCTTCATATAAATTGAAACTATTGATGAATACGTTAGACATGGAACCTATTCGTTATCTACATAATTTTTTAACACATTTCAGGTACTTGGATGTACTTAAGTATTTTTTTGGAGAAAATATGTAGGTTTTTCTCGCTTCAAGAAAGCTTTCGACAAATTTGTTATAAAATGACAGGTGACATTCAAATAGTTTAATCCAATAATATAAAGATAGAAAATATGACTTGCATAATCTTTCCTTGATTTTACACGCGTCGGTAACAAATACCTATATTTTACCCAAAGCTTTATCTAAAACAGTTAGACAATATTTTTCTCGATTAGTCTAAAGTGTACTCTAATAGGTAATTTCAAAAAAATCGACTTGTGAGTTATGTTGTGTTTAGGGGTCATTATAGTCTTCGCGTATTCGCCTATATGGAATAAAATGTGTTTTGCACTAACCACGCTTTTAGTTTTACTTTAAACATTTTTAATGGCAGTTGTTTAATGTTGTTGTCTAGTCTATTGTATATTTTTCTAATTAGCAGTTTTTCTTCGAAATCGCGAAATGGTGACCGAAGAGCTGGTGGCTTCCTCGCACAACGTATCCACATTGCAATAAAACGAGACGAGGTATCTCATTCGGAACTTTTTTGGATTTAATGTAGGGGAGAGGTAGGTACCTAGGTAAGTTACACTTATATATTTTGAAAATAAATGTTTTTAAAAATAAAAATGGTATTATTTGGATAATGTAAACATGGAGAAGGACAATTTCCAATAGAGATGATTGGTTTCTTTGCGAAGAAAGTATTGGATTTCACTTCTTGTTCCTAGCATTTTACCGGCCATTTTATATGCCACGGTTTATAGTAAAATTACGTTACATTACAGACAAACAATTTATAGTACCTACATAGTGTATATAGGACGGTGAGTATGAAATTATGAACGAATGTGAATTGAAGCACAACTTGAAGACGAGTTTCTAACTAACACGAGTTTGTAATGATTGTACCGCCCGTGATACATACAATGTTTTTCATAATATTTGCGAGGAAATAAATAAAGATCAACAATAATTAACAACGGTACCTTGTGTAATAGCACAAACCACAGTACTCCGCGGCGAGCGGCGGTTTCCAAATCCATTTCGGCCATGGGCATAAAATACAGCTCATTAAGGGATGACTCACACCAATGTGATCCGATTCGATCAAATCCGGGACGATCTGTCAGTTTCTATGGTAATAATCACATGATAACTCAGAGGTCAAGTTATGTTTTCTATAGAAATTACAGCTCGCCTCGGATTGGATCGGATTGGTGTTAGTCATAATTTAGTCTAAGAATGCTTGAATACAATATCACCATTTACGAGCAAGTGTGATGAAAACATATTAGGTATACTCCTCGGCCAAAATATATTGGCTTTGTATGATGGAATAACATTAATGTGAACCGTCTATTTACAGCTGTAGTTGTCCTAAATATCAATAAATATCAATAAAACATGCTATACTTAACTCAGGACTCTCAGTCCAGTGAAATAGATCTATGTTCAAACCAAACCAAACCAAATCAAACCAAAACATATTCAAACCAAATACTCGACAAAATAATGTGACGACTACACAAAAATAAGCATTGTAATTGATTACTGAAAGCATTTATTTTAAAGGTAAGTCGATGTATGCCTATCAACAAAGGTGCCCCAAGCAATACTAACTCATCTGGGTCACATCCTGCTCGTAATTTGTACCTTAACTACTCTACATCAACATTATTATTAGGGGTAACTTTGCCCACTCCATGTTTAAATGCAATTTATGGTAAAATTAGAACTAGATTAAAGGATAACTCACACTAGGACGGGACGGGCAGGGGTGGGACGGGACGATCTGTCAATTTCTATAGAAAAAAATGCCCTCGGATGTCACGTGACGTTTTCTATGGAAACTGACAAATCGTCCCGTCCCGCCGCGTCCCGTCCCGTCCTCCTAGTGTGAGTCATCCTTAAGCGAAATGTGTAGTTTCAATTTGTAGCATAACTTCAAAATGTATCTTGTGAGAAAGAATCCACGGAGAAAAAAAGTGTGACACAAGATTTTTTATTTCTGACACCTATATTTTTTTATTACATTTTTATTACATTACAAGGAAATTGTGCTCTTTACAATAATCTAGTATTAACAACAATAGATATTGCTGTCAATACTAAAATTATGTTAATAACATTTGTTAACGCCTAGCGTATGTGTGCTATGCATAGACTGCACCGCACACACACACACACACACGGCGACAAGTACAGCAGCGCGGCCACGACAGGCACCACTCTTCGTTTAACTACAATCGCATACGTACAGTCACCTGCAATAGTATATGACGCTGTGAAGGCCGCAAAAATATGTGACACGCTCTTATGGCGGTACAAACAAGACTGTGTCACATATGTTTGCGGCCTTCACAGCGTCATATACTATTGCAGGTGACTGTACATATACCTACTCGGTACTCGATATATAACCTTTTTTTCTAATTAAACTTTGAGTCACATTTTTAAAAACTCCTACGTTATTTCTTCACCTCATCCACCGTCCAAAATCTAGAAGTCGCTCCTGTTGCTACACATTAATTTATAAGTTAATCAAGCGGTAGTCACAAATACAATAAATTCAATCTGGTAAAGGGAACTAGATATTTTTTTCAGTATTTGTCTTTATATTATGTACATTTGACATGTAAAAAATATTTTTTTTTATTAATAAACGATTGTATTGTATTGTATTGTATTGTATTTATGAATAAGAAGAAAATCGACCGAGAGAATGCCACGAGCCACGCTCAGTGTAGGGTTCCGTAATTAACCATTGGTCACAAAAAGCGAACTTATAAGGGGTTTAAGTAGATGGGCGGATTTTTATTTTGTTGTCGTTTTTTTTTCGTTGATTTTGTATCTATCTAGCGCGAAAAAAAACGACAACAAAATAAAAATATGCCCAGATACGATAACTAGCAAAAGGGCGTGTCCTCTCGGTATTTAATAGCATGACAGAAATTTGGGAAAATTTAAGACCAATTTAATGGATTAGGTACGCCTATATAGGGTGTAACAAAACACCCGAACCTTACTTCAACAGCTGATAAGGTCCACTCTGAGTGCGTTGAAAGTGGAAAAAATCAAAATTTGTTCTTTTTCATTTTGTATGGAACAACTGTTCGAAAATGCACCTATCTCCATAAATACTGACTTTTATTTAAATTATTGTAATTTTTATTACACTTGCATCGCACTCAGGGCCGTTACCCTACCAGTTATAGAAGTATCGTTGGGTTGCTAAATGCGATAAAATGTTGTCTGAATGACTGTGAAACTATGCAAGGAATTATTTTGCCTAACTTTTACATTATACATTGTTCACCGACAATAATGTGTAACAAATTGCTGGCTAGAATTTGAGCCGTTCAGCGCCAGGCGCGCCTTGAAATTTCATTTCAGGTTTCATCTTGGCAATTTACTATGACAATATTCCGATTGCTTACTCAGCAACCAAACCGCACGAGCGAGAACGATAAGTAAAATGCACTCATCGATTATTTACAGTTAGGTACCAATAGAGTACGTTATAACCAGACCCCGTTATCAGTGGTGAAAACTCATAAGGGTTGGCAAAACTACCTATCCTAAAATCGCCTTCGGTACATAACTTCGCCTTAACCCTAAACTTGGCAGCGTATCTAATTATACACATTTTATTTGCATACATTTTTTATTTATTAAAAAATATTGCTAGTAATATCCTTCAATTTCAACTTTCTGTTTAGTTTGAAATGATAGTATAGTGTATAAACTTTCTACCAAAAAATATATTTTAGCAGTCTGGCAACACTATTTAATAGTAGCTCGCAAGATAGCGGACCGTGCGCGTGCGGCTACACGACTCCAGGTAATAATTAATAATAAATCCTTAAATTACTTCTATGGCACTTAGATAGTATACATAACTATATAGTTGAATAATCGAACTATTGATTTGAATTTATATTGGACCGAAAAAAACATATTTTGTCAGTCAAATGTAAGCGTCTTTCTCGGTGTATCTAAAAATGCACATTGCCAGGTTACGCATATAGTGACGGTACTTTGGTCATGTGCACTTTTAGATACATTGCCAAGTTATGCATATTATTACTTATTATTATCGTGTACATTAATGTTGACTGCAAAATTCAGCGTTTCTCACAGCACTCGGACAACCTGCTCAAAGTCTGCTCACACATGGCTTTTTCATTCTCCGATTCTGTTTCCTGATTCCAAAGTTAACGTATGCGATGCGATGCAGTCCTTTTTGGAAGTTTCCGCAGCTGTGTGAGAGGATGGATAATTTAATATATGTTAACATCCAAAAAAATTTGAACGTTAGTCTTGAGGAGAAGCAGTTTATCCAAGCAACACTTCCCATTCGGTTTGGTGGCCTGGGCTGGCGTCGGGTCTCGAGTGTCGCTCTTTTCGCCTATCTGTCGTCTGTGCACAGTACTCTTTCCTCACTCCATCACTGTGTGATTTCGAGGTGGCGTACTTGCCGGAGGCTTTGGCTGTTTGGAGTTTGGCCTGTCCAGGCGATGAATTTCCTTTAGGGCGGGACGTGCAGAGAGCATGGAACGAGCCACTGTGTGGTAAGGCACAGGTCGGGCTGCTAAACTCCGCCACCTCCGCAACCGAAAAAGTCCGTCTGCTCGCTACGTCGGAGACGGAATCTGGGATTTGGCTGCATGCATTTCCTTCTAAGAATTGTGCCACGCTTTTGGATGCCAATTCGCTAAGGTTGGCTGTTGGGCTTCGTTTGGGTGCGGATATAGTTTTCCCCCACCATTGCTCTTGAGGTATTCAGGTGGACTCCCGGGGTAGCCACGGGCTCTCCTTTCGGAGGAGCGCTGGTCGTATATCCCGCCAAGCTAGTCTTAATGATGTGATCCGTCAGGTTTTTGCAAGCGTGGGCGTGCCAGCCGCATTAGAGCTTCCTGGTTTCGCTTGGGACTATGGCAAGAGGCCGCTAATTTGGGATGCCACGTGCGTGGATACCCTTGCACCGTCGCATCTGGCCTCTACTTCGGCCAGGGTGGGCGGGGCGGCTTTGGCTGCAGAGGCCTTTAAGCGGCGGAAGTATGCTGGCCTTTCCAACAGCCACGAGTGTACAGCATTTGCGGTGGAAACTCTGGGACTGTGGGGTCCTGACGCCCTCAAACTCTTCAAGGAATTGAAGAAAAGACTTTTTGAGTCCACGGGTGATCGTAGGGCTGCCTCGTTTCTCGGCCAAAGGTTAGGCATTGCCATCCAGCGGGGGAATGTAGCCAGTATTATGGGAACCCTCCCGCGGGAAGCTGACTTGGGGGACGTCTTGGTTTAGTACCTGTGTGTGTGTTCATTTATTTATTTTTTCGTATGTTTTGTATGTGTTGTTTCTTTTAGATTGATTTGTGCGTGTTTTTTTATGTCTTATTTTTGTAAGTACATATTTATTAATATTGTCCTTTGTTACCGCGATTGTTATTCATTGAAATTAAACACTTTACAACGGATTAATCGCAAACATTAAATATGTATTTTTATCTCTCATCAGCAGGCAATGTATCCTTAAAGATACGTAATTATATTTAACTAAAATATGGAACTCTTGGCAATGTATCTGATAAGATACATGCTATAAATCCAAAAATATACATAAAATATTTTTTTTTGTATTTTTTTGATGTACAATTATCACTAATGAGCAAAATGAACTAAACAAAACAATTAATATTGAACACTTTTTACGCTGCCAAGTTTAGGGTTAACAAATGTTTTATATTTTTTAACCATAAATCGTAAAATTCAAGCAAGGTCATTCAACGCGTACAATTTGAAATGAGTATATACATAATTTTCTTGCTCATATTTTATTACAGTAAGCGAAATTGGGAAACAAAGGCGAAATAAGGATATACTCGTATGACGGTTTTTAAGAGTTTAAGTTAGTTTAAAATATGTTTTGCATAGATAACAATTTACTAAGGCGAAGTTATGTACAACAGGCGAATTAAGGATTTCAGACTTCATGTAATTTTGGCAACCCTCGTTTCAATAAATTTTCACCACTTATAACGGGATCTGGTAATAACTACAATCTAAAACGGGATATTAACCAACTATGTTTGTTTTACTTGTTGCAAGCGCCATGTTCATGGGGTAACTGTCGTGCTGCGACAGCAAACAACAATATGGCAAATAATAAGAAACATACATGGTAAATACCCAGTTTTAGACTGTAGTTACAATGCAAATGACCATGTTAGATTAAATCGTAGGTATATTTAATTGGTTACTTTGTCCATATGTCTAATAAGGTTTTTCTGCGAATCTTTCAATTTAAATAAATTATAATTTTAACTATAAAACTTTCATGTCATGCACAACTTGCTTCTGTCGTGGGTGGTAGCTCCTGATGACAATCTTCGTTAATATCGAAACATGTCTATATAATCACTACATCCAGATATCAGTCTAAAAATACCTGGTTAGCACACACTCATATTATTTCAGAGTGATATTGTCACCTCTCAGCTCTCGGCTCAGGCACTCGGCTGTCATGTCCGACGTTGACTACCCCATGCAGTCGAAACATGTCACAAATAGGTATTCTTTCATTTAGATTGAAGAAAAAAAATCACTTCACTCAAAACTATATGCAGACATTTTAAGTATGATAGAACAAATAAACTCTTAGGAAAATGTCTAAAGCTAACCAGTGTATGCTGAACTTTAGACTATCCTACTTTCTGTCACAAATATCCAGCTAGAGATAGTCTAGGGGTCAATGAACGCATCACCCACGGGTACAATATGAGGTAAAACTATTTTACCACTGGGGACCATGTGGATGTAACTTACTAAAAGCAGGCATTATAAAAACTGTCGCGACTTTAGTTTGACTTAAAAGCGTTGTATAAAATACTAAATAATCAAAGGAAAAAACGGGATTCTATGATTATTAAAGACATGTTCTGCTTGCACAAATGTAATTTATGCAAGCAAACATGCTTAATTATTTTTTATTATTAAAGGAGTTATTTATAGACTGAGAAATATCTTATGTACGCGTCGCACGTACTTTATGTAACTTCACGTTCTTCACGTCATATTATGACCTACTCGTTCATACGTAGTTCATTAAAATTTTGCGTAAGCCAGAATATGTAATGCCGTATTTGCCGTAGTACCTTTATTAAGAGGGGAAATATTCCGAAATATTATTTTCCGATTTTCATAATCCTGAATTTTTATAAATCCTTTATATCAAAATCCTGAAATTGTATAACCCCGATTTTGAGAATCTCTACCTATCAAAACTCAGAACATCTAATAAAATTACACTACATAAATCCGAAATAGTTTCTAACAATTTTTTCAATCCTGAATTTTATAACCCCGACTTTGAAAATCTCGACCTATCAGGACTCTGATCATCAAAATTTCGACTCATGAAAGCTAATAAACTAATATTTAAAAACAAATAAAAATAACACCAAATCAGTTTTTAGATTAATCGGAATTCTCCCTTTGCGCCTTTTTATTTACGTCTCTGTTTGGCCCTATGGTTGACTGGTAGAGAATGCCATTGGGCATTAAACCCGCCATTTGTATATTTTTTTGTATTTTGTGCAATAAAGTTTAAATAAATAAATAAATAAAAAACCATAAATGTTTCATATGCAAAAGAGCTTACTGACGTAAGCATTAAGTGTCAAATTCATACACAAAACTACCAACATCTGCTTAAAGTATATAGGCTGTTGGCACTTACAGAACATCACGTTCCAAACAAGACAATATAAAAAGGGACGCACTGCTGCAGTTTTATGGCGTATTTTTTTTCCGTTGATTGGGTATCCAGTTCTTTTATCCGATATCTATGAGAAGTAATATAAAAAAATACATTCTTGGAAACTATTTCTTAACGGCATAGGTCACAATATCCAAATAAAATAATCTTATCTAGAACCAGACAGGTCCATCCTTGCGTTACTTCATTTAATATTAAGCAGAAATCCCCGCCAAAACTTCGTGTCAGTCGGCAAGATGAAGTGGGCCTCTGCCGCTCAAATAAAGTGAAATGTTTATAAGAAACGCGCGGATCCGCTTGACAAATGTATGGCAGGAAACCGGGTGCCCGGCTATTTTTTACCTAACGTCCGTTCTTTGGAAATATTAGGTGGAAATATAAAATAAACTTGTGAGGAGCTAGGAGTACTTCATTTTGAAATAAGATTGCGAATGAAATGATTGTAGAAGATTGTTTAAATACATTAAGTGCTTGGGATAAAAGGTTTCTCTTAGTAAATAAGAAACCATTTAAAAACGCATAACATTTAAAAAGGTAATTTTTTTCTTTTCTTTTAGGTATCGTCGCACCATATATAGGGCTTGTTACTATATTATATTGTTATCACCGTCTTAAAAAATACTGTAATTTGTATAATCGACATGAAAATTATTATACATATTACAGTATTTTCTATTAAGAATACCTTCCATTAAGAATAACCTACCTTTAATATAAGGTAAAATTTCTAAGTAACATCAAACTCGATTTTCAAACAAAAATCCTTCTCAATTAGTTCGTCATGTTTACACTTAAGGTTGCCCCCTAGCCAATCACAATTTGAATTTTAAATTCAACCATTTGTATTTTCGTTACCGCGAAAAGGTTCAAACTTTCGCATAATTTGCCCGTGCATTCGTTTACATTAGTAATTGGGTAAAGTTACCGACCTAGAATATTATTTGACAAAAGTTGGCCCTTTCTAGTTTGTTAAAATAACTTCATTATTGCTGGATTGGTTGAAACAAACCTAAATAATTTTTAAAGTATGTAAAATACAGTGCTTAAGTTGATGGCGGCTAGGTCGCAAATTTCAACCGTGATTTATTACCTAATGGGCAATGAAACTACGGCGTATGGAAATATTTTCGATATATTTTTTTTAACAATTAATTTCCCTCGGCAAATGATTTGTTTGTAACACACAAATTGCCAATCTTGGTAATACATTATTTGATCTGTGATAATACAATGGCCTATTTTCGTAACACAATGGAATTTACGTACAAAACCCGGTAGTTAGGTCGTATTTCCGTTTGTAGAAAAAAACCTAAAAATTCATTCATATTAAGGAAATTAAATATATCTCTTTTTATTAATAATTAACAGATTTAATTTGCTACTGAATCGAAAACCTCATAAACACCACCTTGCCCCAATTTCAACACGGCGACGGGTGTGACAATTGTCAGCATCATTAGGTACTTATTACTGGTGTAACAGGCTTCTATGGGCCACGGGCGCCGCTTACTATTGTGCGGGTTGTAAGATTGTTTGCCGCCAAAATATCATTTACTTTAACCACGCATAATTGAGAGTTCCGTTCCGAAAAAATGCCTTCAAAATATTAAGGCACTTAAGTCATTTGTTTTGGACATTTAGTTACATGTATAGGGTCCCCTAAAAAATTTTTGTTCGCAATTTAGATGCAAAACTAAGTGGAGAGGTCTATTTTATGTGCCACTACGTAAAACGACACAATCATATAAATTTGAATCAATGTCTAAGTGGCAGTAGAATATAAAATTATGCAATAAGAGACACCTAGATAGTTTCACAAGCAAGACATTTCACCAGCGTCGTTTCTTACACGTCGATGCCTGTGTCAAACAATGGACGCAATATGGTATGTTGCGTCTACACGCCAGTATCTTATAAGTACCTCGAGCAGTGTCTTTTGGAAGTTTATAGCGGGTCCGTAAATTAAAAAAATTGGTCGACAGAGAAAATACGTGTTCTGGAGAATTGCACATGTCCGTGGTCTGTAAGTGAAAAGATGATTCGCACGCTAGATCTCCGAGCAATCATGTGATGTCTTGTACCAAAATATCGCATCGTCCCGGCCTGGAGCCTTAGCATGACGTCTTGACGCGATTCAGTTAAGGTTCTTAACTGTGCTCAGTTGTATGCCACCGACTCAGTTTAGGTCGTTCAACTGAATCGCGTTAAGACGTCATGGTAAGGCCCCTGATCTAGTATAAGTCATTCTTAAGAGAGCGCAGAGTATCGAGTGGGGCCCACATTAGGGGATTGTGTTTTCTTAACCGTTCCATTTCTGTCATATAGACAAAAAGTTGAAGATTTAGTAGGACAACAACGATGATACCATGGATTAAAGAGAATTAGAAAAGAGCAGATTATTGGAATTTTGCTTATTGCAAAAGAAAGGATTATTAGAAAACACAAGCCCCCAACGAGGGCGCTCCTGAACGCTCTGCGCCCTCTTAAATTCCGAGTTGGTAACGCTTTGCTACATTTTTACCGTGTAATGACGTCACCAGAGAGAACTCCCACTCCCAAACTTTGACTTACTTGACTTATGTTACGTCTACGTTGCGGCGCTTTAGTCTTCCTTATTTATTTTTATATTTCTGCAGTTTTTTTTTTCAAATTTATTTTAAGTTTAAATCAAATTTTATTCTGCCTATCTTTATTTTTTAATATATAATTTCCAAACAAACAAGCAAACTTAATTTAAAACCCAATCACAAACCATCTGAAAAATTAAATTCAAAAACATTTAGATCAATGCAGCAATAGCTCCACTCAATTTATATTGAATTCATGTCCCAAGAGTTCAATTGAGTAATTATTCCGACTGCGCAGGTTTTCCCGATATTCCCCCATTTCCCCCAGGTTCCCCCGGGACCGAGGTGCAAATAAATATTCGCTTCCGGAAAATAATTAAGAGAACGATTGTTGACACGGTTTTCCTGATATATTTGCTTAGTTAACAAAACGTTTTTGTATAAACGACAAAGGGTGCATTCTTCGGCTTATTAAATGAAAAAATTGAGGAGAGTTATTTAAGTGTAAAACTTAGCATTCTTTCGAGGACACAGACAATGAAGTTGAAGTAGATTTTTAAAATACATTTGCGTGTACAATGAATATTAATTACTCTCTTAACATAAGAGCGTACTTCCATCTTAAAGGGCAGCAGCGCACATGTGACCCCCCCGGACTACAGGTATCCATGGGTGACGAAACTCGCTTACCATCAGGCGGTACGTCTGCTCGTTTGTTGTGTACTTTGAAAAAAACGTTACAATTTCTCTGAACGGCAATGTGTGGCGGACGCCACACATTGCCGTGCCATTTGCTAAATAAAGCTGAAATTTTAACAACTCTTGACAGATTCAGAATAGAGCCAGAACTCACTAAGAGTTGCTTCATCGGATTTTACAGGTCACGGGCATAAACTTATAATTATTAAGGACATTCACGGATTTATGCTTAGCGAAGGTTTAGACAAAGGCTTATTACACTGTAGAGGCCTATTTATCAGACAAACATGCACGGCTCATACCAGAAACTGTTACTTAACCAAATCAAATTTTTAATTTGAATATACTGCTTACAGATTGGAGGAGACAGTATAAAATGTTTGTGTAGGTATATCGTGTAAAACTTTTTTTTTGTTCTGTTCGTTACTACGATCCGAACCTTTACTTTTATATGATTACAACTTATATTGAATCTACAAAACCATCTCGTTAGCTAGTTTTTCGCTTGTAACAAGGACATCTGATAGTTGGAACAACGAACAAAACAATATTTCTTAATTTGTTTTATTTGTGGTCTATCCATTTCAGTATTATCTTTTATTATCAGCGACGTTGTCAACTATAGTCAGATCAAGTGCTAAGTGTGCATGGATATTGATGGGTATTGGAGACTGCGCAGGTGTTATTTTAAATGTCAAACTTCCATGAAATTATGACGTTAACTCAATAAGGAGCTCCACAAAATTCGCAGAAGCAGGTATAGTTATTCCAAAATTGGAGGAAAATGTATCTGACCACTTGGTCGGCATACAAGTGTGAAGTGTGTTGCAGACAGAAGTATATGCGATAATGCGGTGTGCAAAGATCATAAAAGAGGAACCGCAGCAGACAAGTGTGTTGGTAATATACACAGACCGTCAAGCGGGACTGAAGACGCTAAAAAAGGCAGTGATAAACTCCTCCTTTAAGAATAAATGTAAGGAGGAGCTCAACTCGCTAGGAAATTGAGGGAGAAAGGTTACTGTAGCGTGGTTGCCGGGGCATCAACAGGTCACAGGAAATGAAAACAGACGAACTAGCTAGGGAGGGAGCTGCGTAAGAATTGATAGGCCCGGTACAAGCTCTACCCATGTCGGCTAAAGTCACAAAAGGAGTGACAAACAAACTAAAGGAAGTGGAAGCGGAAAGAGAGTGAAATGAGGAAACTGCTTGCAAGCTATGATGATGTCAAATGGCAGAGACCTTATGAAACTAAAAAAAGTCAACCTGAGGGCATTGACCGGGATAATCACTGGACACAACACCCTCAACAGGCATCTTAAGGTGATGGGCATAAGTGACGAGGCCGCCGGTCCACATTGTCGGCGACCAAACCAGCGAGTATGTTCTGGCGTAATACAATATGTAGGCATTACGGCATAACGAAGAAGAATGAGCTCAAATACATCAACCTTAGGGATGTCCTGCGGTTCTGAAAGAAAAGAGGGAGGCTAGAAGGAATCATTGGGGGAACGCCGTTGGGACAATAACCTGCCGCTCCAGCAACGGGGAATTGGGGTGAATAAGCAGCACACCAATTGCTCGACAGCCGCTACTCAAGCTCAAATATGTTGTTATGGAGGGATGGATGATGATCCATAGATGTATAGGTGTGTTAAATACACCCCAATGTGTGGTCCCAATGAACCACCACGGTATAGAAACGTTCTCTAAGACCACGTAGGTACATTACCTGCAATAGTATCTTCCGTCATGAGGTTCGTAAAAATATGTGACACGCTCTCATGACAGTACTAATTAGATGTGTCAGATGTTTGTCCGGCCAGTGTAGCGTAAGATACTTATACAGGTGACTGTACTAAACTTTTTTTATTCGGTAGAAGTGACAGGTGACAGCTACATACCTTACTAAGCGACGGCGTCAAAGCCTTTGCAGCTACGTCCTGCTCACACACAAAGAAAATTAACATCCTGCGTAATCTCGACACGAGGCAGTTATTGCGATTGGCTACCGAGCACTTAGGTCCTGCTTAGTCGTTTACTCTTGACAGAGTAGTCGTGGTTCATGATGACGGGGTGACTGTGGATACTGTTGCCCTTGTAAGGTGCCTCCAATTGTTATGGTCTTCAGTGTTACGGGAACTAGGTTGGTTTTAGTCGCAGTTTTGATTTGGCCCCTATGTCATCACGCTGACAATTAAAGACTTTAACAACTGTCACAAGATATGTGTTTTTACTGAATTTTTAGTAGTTTTTGACATACTCTTTCGACATCGTCTTCTTTTGTCGGAATTTTGTAACATATGTCATGTTTCTTATAACAACAGAACTGATCTCGGTAACCTCAATTAAGTATATAATTTAAATTCAATTAAGCAGTTAGTTTTTTTCAAATAGATAGTATGACAAGATATAGTTATTTTTTTGTTTAACAACGGCAGCGTAGTTATACAAATATACAAAAATACCATTCATCATCTGAAAACATTTAATTTCAAAATATTATAGTGCTATACCAGGCACTAACAGCTGCAAAGATAATGGATCCTATACAAATTATACTTTTTATGCACGGGTAGTCCACTGCTTTGCAGACAGCTGACCGGTTCGGTAGACCTCTGGTCCGAATGAGGCGCTGTACGAGATGGACCATTTGAATAGTCCCAACACTGCCGACGTCTTATTCATAGGTGACATGGGACAAAACGGTGCCTTCCATTTCTCATTCTGAAATAGAGAATGAATTACTTACTTCAAGATGAAGAATGTAGTAACACGGGGATATCAAAAAAACATGACGGGTTGACGAGTCAATTCAATATTTTGGTATTAGGTAACAGACGTTTATATAATTGTCAATAGTCTCATAAATATAACTTTATAAGATTTTAAGCTAACATTGTCATTTGTATTATAACTTTATAACTAATATTTGAAACGGGATAATTACCATGTATGTTTGTTTTATTGAGCACCCGATATTTCGATACTGTTGCAAGCGTCATGTTCACGGAGTAAATATCGGGTACTCAAAAAAACAAACATACATGGTAATTATCCCGTTTCAAATATTAGTTATAATATAACTTTAGTTGTGTAGAATCCAAAAAAAAATGATACTATTTGTATCAATATGGTTTAGTGTGAATTGTAAAGTGAACCCATGAAAACTAATGACATCACAGGTGTCCGAAAAATGTCGCGCATAGTGACTAAAAATACGGAATTGTTATCCTTAATTTTATTATTATAACATTAACATATCGATACAAAGACTCAATTATCACCGAATCGGTGATAATTTGCTTGATTGAACATTGCTTGATTTTTTATACTATGACGGTGACAAACAAACATACGGCCCGCCTGATGGTAAGCGGTCACCGTAGCCTATGGATGCCTGCAACTCCAACTGCTACCTGCGCATGACGACCCTTTAAAAAAAGAGGATTCGCTGTGTTGACAGCTAAAGGGGCAAGCTTTGCTCCGTGGGTCCCCAGCTGTCACCATAGTAAATCCTCTTGGAGTTCTGGCGACCTTACTCACCAACAGAAACACGACACTGTGAGTAGGGTCTAGTGTTATTAAACTGCGGTTTTCTGTTACGTGGAGGTACTTCCCCAGATAGGCTCTGCTCCAGATTTGAGTGAGACGACATTCGTTGTGCTGTGCCCTACTACACTAAACGATATGCATCCGCTGTGCCCATACCTCGCTCATAATAGAGTTCAAAGCTCTTCGAAACATGTTTACTTCCGGAAACTTAATTAGTATTTTTATTAAAAGCTTAGTAAGGTAGTCAGAATTTAGCTATTTTTTATTATATATGAGCCAAACAAGTAGGTATATTACACAATTTTAAACTAACATGTTCATTTACAACCATGTTTACAGAGCGCTTGCAACAGTGCTGAAATATCGGGAGCTCACAAAAAGAAATCTGCATGGTAAATATCTCGTTTTAAGTAGTCATTATAAACGAGTACATAACCGCTGCTGGTTATCAACTATCGCCGCCCATGGAAACCTCAGCACCTGGGGGGTCCCATGCGAGATGCTTTTGAGATGGGAGTGCACTCTTTTATTGAAGGTTTCAATTAAATAACAAGGTTATAAGGAAGGACAGTTCATTCAAAAGCCGTGCGGTCATTGATTTACTAGAAACAGCATTCCAAAGAACATCTCTCTGCAGTGAGTTCAAGCGACGGCTCTTTAGTTTTCTTAGGAAGCTAAGCTACATTCTTTGACTCACTGACGGTCAAGCAGTGGCCCCACAGTACATATTTTGTTTTAGTTGCCTCATGTATGCGTGCGGTGCAGGAGATTTATAGTGAAACCCATTGAGGACATTGAGTTGAATACACGCCGGCGCCCAGGAGACGCGAGAATTGAAAGCGCTCTAACTACCACTATTACATTGGTATCACACTCTCCATCCCTGAATACGCTCCCCAGACCACAACGAAACACAATAGCTACGAGATTGATGTATGGACCCGACTGAGATACGGATAATCTACTTCCTCGGGCCGATTTGAATACCGAATAGCTTATCCGTGACAATAATTGATGCGTTGGTTTTATGAAACATTCTCAGAGAATAAATTTGAATTCAACAGGAAAATAAGTTACTTTTCTGATTTAGTAACTTTTCACACATTATTCATTAAAATATAGCGTGCAGTTTTCCTTAAATTTTATTTCTATAAAGGATGACTCACACTAGCATGGGACGGGAACGGCACAAAGAATCACGTGATAGCTCGGAGCCCTCGGATGTCACGTGACGCTTTCTATAGAAATTGACAGATTTTCCCATCCCGCCCCGTCCCGTCCCGTACCGTCCCGTTCTAGTGTGTCATTCTTTAACCTTAGATTTAAAAAAGGCATTGCCTACGCGCATTTATATTTAAAATATAACATGTAGGTTATTTTTATCGAAATGCGAAGATTCTATTTTAGCTAATTTTATTTTTGTTTTTTACTACGTCTGTATTATTGCTACCAGTTAATTATCGAAACTTTCGACAATTCAGACAACGACGGCGCCGGTTTGCCCGATTCCGCCTGCTTCGCCGCGCGCGACCCGCTACCTACGCCGGTCTCTGGCAGTGATGCCCGAGCCGCGAAGGTGACAACACCACTTTTGTCTCTCCGACGATGATTGATGACTGCCCGAAGCAGTCGAAACATGTCACACCTATTCTGATAAAAATACGTGGGTTTTAACCGTTGCAATTCAATGTCAGTATGACTCCCGAAAAATTAAATTTTACTTTTTTTAATTATTAAATGCTAATAAAAGAACTGTCGCGTTAATATTTTTACCGTAGAGTTAAGGTAAAATAATACAACACACTTACACTATTAACTATACAGAAATAAAATCAAGTGTGGGTCGCGGAACTACAAAACCTTAGTTGGAACAATTCTTTGCGGACTTGTACTAATCGCAGTATTTAGGCACTTGGAATTCCGAACACGGGCACAACGTCACAGCTGATAAGCGTCGTAATGTTGCAGGCACATCCCGCCCATCAGGAGTTTGACGAAATGTCCAGATTGTGGTAGCACTTTCTTTGGTGGTCAGCAGCCGGAACGTTGCTCCCAAAAGTCGGGAAATAACAAACACACACTTACTTTCACAAAGTGACTGTGTGTAATAATTAACACCGTTATTATAGAAGATATAATAAAGCTCGGAACTCCATATGAAACTTAGAAGCACAGCTTTGATGATGATGATGATGATGAATGTTAATATAAATAAATTTATGTAAGAAAATAGTGTCAGGTTACTAAACTATCTACTACCAAGCTTAGTTTTGACATGTGCTATCATGACCAAAGTTAAGCTATGTTATACTTGACATTTACTTTGGTGTTACTCTAAATTATTGTGCAATATTAATTTATTTTGTTTGAAAAATAATACATTTTTTTTCGAATCCGGCATAAAGCGATATAGCACGTAGCTCCGTACGTATAAAGCAACTTGTCAAATTAAACGAAATAAAACACGGTGAATATAATTACTCTAAGTAAAGACAGCTGTATTAGAACGCTCTAACACCACCACCCCCCAAGGTGTACGTCACACATATCACATTACACTTATTGCTCGCATATCTAACGATAATAGATACAAGAGAAACCGCTTCCGCACACCCGCTGGCGGTATTGTCTCATTGTCTGTAATAACTAGCATTTGCACTAAAGACATACGGGGCTGATTGCGATGTTCTATTTCACTCTTACACGTAACGGAATGAATGAGAGGAGGCACATGATTTTTAAGTCGATAATGACGTTGATACCTATTAAGATTGCCTTCAGTTTGTCTTGTCGTGCGGAAAACTCGCATCTGATTAAAATTAAATTTGAATTTAATTAGACCTCGGTTTACTTTACCCAATTCGTGTATGTATAATTGATTTTTAGACACGTTTGCTTAGCTTCTCTATAACATATTCATTTATGCTTCATTCATCATTTGAACAAACATTTTGCGGGTTCTGACTGAAATTGAAATATGGTATTTAGTACCTAATTATTGTTTGAATCAATGCTCGAAACCGATATTAAAAAACAATTAAAAAGTCCAATATTTTGAATTATATTACGTTTTTTTGTAGGCCCTTTAGGCTTATTGGTGTTACTAGTTTGCCTCATTAAAAATGAAATATTGAGCCAAAAAACAAAATTAGTAATATTACTATATTTTTTAGAGAAAATAGCGGGATACGGCCTCTCATTTCAGTTGTTTAAATAACAAGCTGTTCAAGATAAAAAAAACGCAACTCGAGTAACACTTAAAAAAGTACTAACAGTTTTTTTTTCTACTACTACTAGGTACTGTCACCTAACTTAATAAATAAATAAATAAGTACAAATTATAAGATAATCTTACACAATTCGACCTAGTCCCACAGTAAAATCAATAAGGCTTGTGTTGTGGGTACAAGACGACGATATAGGTGTGTAATATCTATTACACATTATTATTATTATCTATTATTATATTATATGTGTCTATCTAGACACATATAAATACTAAAACACATAGAAAACACCCATAACTCAGGATCAAATATTTGTGATAAACACACAAATAAATTACCTGTCCAGGATTCGAACCCGAGACCTCCTGCTCCGTAGGAAGGGTCACTACCGACTAGGCTAGGAAGCCGTTACTAAGGTAAATACAAGTTCAGTTTTTTTGTAACTGGCAGACCATTTCGTGTTCCTCTAGAGAGATTCAAGTTCCTCTTGTTAAAGCTTAAAACACATCAAATACTGGAGTTCAAACATTTGTTCAAACGTTTGCTCACTCAACGAGATACTTCAACTAATCAACCCGCTACATTAGTTTATTTTGGCCCGAAAGCCTACATGTTAACATGCGTAGACAAACACGATCGTATATCATGAGGAATAAGGACACAGGAGGTAGTATTTAGCGCAATATATTGGGGTACTAAGTATAAAATACTTGATATTTTTACATAAATACTACTTAATTCTATAAGATATAAATTTCCTTTAAAGTAACAAAACAACACAGCTTTAATAAAACAAGTTCATTCAGCTATCTGTATTAACATAATAATGAAAACACCGTATGTATAAACTGTCAGTATCTTGTCTGCTTCAGAAATAGTTTTAATTTAAAATAACTACTTTAAACAATCATCAATTCAAGTTTCCTTCCTATTTTTCATTAAAACATAGTTTAAAGATAAAAGCAGATTATTAAAAAGGAAATTTATTCATTTTTATCATTTATCCAGGCTATTATAAAACCTTTCGAGTTATTATTTTCAGGTTGCCATTCCGGATGCTTTTAACTGTTTTGTGCTTTTTGCTTTTACTCTCTGTGGCCACTTCATTTACTCTGCCATTTTATCCGCTGGTTACTATTTAGCCGATTTATATTTTTGCTATATTTTCCGACTTTCGGTGATGAAACAAAAATAATCTCAATAATACAGACATTATTCACATGAAAAAAATATTATTTTTTTACACGGATTGTAATATTTACCCTATTATCTACAGTAGCTTCACTCATTTTTATACGACGTCGGTGGTAAACAAGTATACGCGCCGCCTAATGGAACGCAGTTACCGTAGGCTATGGAGTACTCCAAGGTGCACGCGTTGCCGACCCAAAATTGCTCGTTTTCTATGTCAATAAAATTAAAAAAGGATAAATTTTCTAAATATTAAATAGAAAAAAAAGTAGGTATACACTACAGAAAAGAATTAATATCAAAATGCAAGTAAATTTATATGTATATTTTTAAATAACTTACATGTAAGTAAATCTAATTATTTTAAGAAGTTATTTTAGCTATCGATAGGCATAAAAACTGTGAACTAAGGTTATAGACAAACTTTTAGCAAATCATTTAAATTGGTAATTAAATGCAAGCAATGAGTTTGTATAAGTAAAAATACGTTTATACTCCTGGGACAAAATACTTTATTGTCTCCTCACTAGCATGAATAACTTACTGTAACTTCCCTCAATGGAAGCTCATCAATAATATTTCCGCTCCAAGTACTTACGGGTCTAACTATCGTTTTAGTTTTGCTCGTGATTGTCTGGTATACTTCAATGTAGCTATAGACAATGGTGTACCCAAGTACAGTCGCCATCAGTTATATCAGAACGGCCAAGGTGCTCAAAAATATCGTGTCTAGATATTTTCGAGCACCTTGACGATGAAACGGTGTTCAGATATTTGTTAGCACTTTTGCCGCTTCGTTATAACTGATGGCAACTGTAGTTGGGCGTTTTTATTTTTTGTTGTAGATAATATTTTTTTGCTACATTGGAAATGTGTAGGTATATGTTTTCTATTCAGAATTACGAGCTCTTTCATTTTAGTAGAAGAAAAAAAACTGTCCTTCATACATTTTTTAAACTTTCCATTGCGCTGCTGCCGCCATACTAACTATGAAAAATAGTGGTAAAATCGAAAAAAAATCCTGGGACACTTTTTTTTTCCTACTAGGATGAAAACATCTTTCCAGTAAAAAAAAAAAAACAACAAAAAATTAATAACTCGCAGTAGGATACGAGGCTGCCCAAAGCAGTGTTCTCTTATGGAAAACAGGGAGGCCAGTCAGTACCTCTGGCATAAAGATGTTTTCAAATGCCACCTCGACTGCTGAGAGGACCTTACGTCACAATGATCCGAATGGCCGAATGGGTAGCTCATTTGGCAGAACGATAGGCGTGTATCCCAGAATCGCGGGCTAAAGTCTCGCCCGCGATCATGATTTTTTCTCCCTTCTATCTAAGAAATTTGGTATGAAGACCTTTCTGCGTAAAAAGAATAAGGCAAGGTATTATTCCAGCGAATTAATTAGTAGTTAAACATCATTATTAAACGGGTCTAACGCGAATTAACTTGTTTACCTTATTTTTATTTTGTTTATTTTTGTTTTTTATTTAAGGTAAACAAGTTAATTCGCGTTAGACCCGTTTAATAATTATGTTTAAATATGTGTTCAAATCGCGAAAGTTTTAAATGTTAATTAGTAGTTGTAAAGCAAACTTTAAAAGCAAAACCATCATCACCACAACTTGCATTCTAGTGCCCGTGCCGCTTAACGGCACCAATTTTGACAAATAGTGGTTCCATTCAAAGATCGTTAGTCCAGTTGGCATCGAAACAAATTGAATCAATTCCAATATACAACCGCCTGAATATAAAACGCCATAACCTAATAGGAAACCGATGGCGTTTACGCCCTTTTGAATAAGCAGGCGTTCGGCCATAGACAATTAACACAATCAAATTTGACTTGTGATTGACTTCGGAACTATGCTAACTAGGGATTTCCGGGAATTTGTTGAAATTGGAGTTGACTGTAGTTTGGGGGTAGCGTTTTGTGATAGGCTCGTCAACCGCTTTCTGCTTTGATAAGCCTGTTATTAAGGTACCAAAACATCTTGTTATTATTAATATTCTTTTTAAAAAAATTCAGTGGAAAAACCATTTATTTTCCAAATAAATACAGTAAGTGTAACTTACCTAACTACCTTCCTCTACCTACCTTAAATCTAAAATAGGTCTTTGAGGCATTGAAATACAATATAATATTGGTCTTTGTGATAATTTGGAAATCCTTGATGTCTGTCTCCAAGTAGGTACTAATATTTTGGGTGTAAACTATAAATACACATATGCATAATAAAGCATATGAGTTAACATTGTGATTGATGATCACAGAATAAACAAATACGTACCTACTTATATAAAATACATTGCAGCAGTTTTAATTTCAATTTATTGTTATAAAATCGTACGATACAAAACAAAACATTCGTGAACAATAAAAACTGAGGGGACTAACTTAAATACTTAACGACCTCGCTTCGGTTCGTCCACTCGTACTCAAACTATCTAACTTTCCAGTTTCTGCGGCAACATAAATTATACTCGGCTTATGCTGCGGCAATTCTTTACTTAGTCGTACATCATTGCGGGTCGTTATTCATTGGTGCCAGTAATAGATTTCATGAAGTCGCCTGAGAAATGGACTAAGTTATATGTGACTTGCGAACAACATAGTAAGGGATCCGAAGATTTACTATTCTGTATAATGTTTTTCGTGTTAATTTAGTTAATGCATTTTTAGGGTTCCGTAGTCAACTAGGAACCCTTATAGTTTCGCCAAGTCTGTCTGTCTGTCTGTCCGTCCGTCCGCGGATAATCTCAGTGACTGTAAGTAGGTACTTTTTTAGAGTAGGTACCTCCCGTCGGCGTACACATGAAGTGGGGGGTGTTTTTTTTGTTCGTTTCAACCCTAGAGTGTGACATGTCATTGGATAGGTATTTAAAAAATAATGTGGGTTTTTTAAAACAATTTTGATAAAATTAATATTCTCAAAAATAATCGCTCCAGAAGTTTAAAAAAAATTTACAAACAAATCGATTCACGCGATCAAAAGTTACCACCGAAAACCCAACATAATAATAAATAACCCAAATTCCTGAGAGATGGCGCTGTACCGTGGTCTACTTCGCGCTGTTAAGATTTTTCCGCAGTTAACGGAGTCGGGACGGGTGTGATCGAAAGTATCATAGAATTGATAACTATTATAAGCATATTGAGCATGGTATCTATTAAAACACTTTTTAAGGTTGCCTATTGTGACGGACGGTAAACTACGGAACCCTGCACTGAGCATGGCCCGACATGCTTTTGGCCGGTTTTTAATGTAGGTATTCGATAATGAACAAGCAAAGTGAAACGATTTTCACACATTATAAGTACAGTCAACTAATTAGAACATTGACAAGCAATAAAAGATTTCTTACAATCAGAATTATAGCGTCACTATGACATTATTGATAATAATATAGTACTACAGTGGCCTGGGGTTCCCATTGGTTGACTATAACTAAAGAAAACGGGGCTTAAATCCGATATCGTGAATATAGTGCGTCGACAGGCTCACATATTATTGTAATCGTCAACTTGAAAGCTGCTAAACGTTGATTATCACTAATCAGAACCAAATGCGGGTAGTTCGTAAAACCCGCGCAGCTAGAAGACGTATAATATGTCAACTTTAGCCAGTCTTCCTCCAGGATCACGGGGACAATTTCGCCCTCGAAACATCGGAGGTAAATGTTATCATAATTTATACGCGATTAAGCCCCGTTTTATTTACTTATAATGTCATATACAACATGTCTTGAAAATAAACGTATTCACTACCAATGCTTGGGTAAAAATATTAATACAAATACTTAGTTACTTATCGAAAATAAGCAATCATTAGGCATATTCATATTTTATTAAAATAACGGATAACACTCACGGATTTTTAGACACCACGCGCGACCTGTTTCGGACATAATGGGATGCCATTATAATGCGCGCGACGACGCAGGCGGGCGTACCAAGTTGCGCTTCGCCGAATGCAGCGCTCTAGATAACAAAACCGATTGAGGATGATCCTGTCTTCAAATCCCGGGATCGTCGCACACACTTGATAGTGGCATCCGAAACATATATAGCGCGTATTAACTAAAATACGAGGGTATTGTATTTATAATACGTGGTTACGTATTTGAACTATCTGCTGTATCGGACTATTTGCACCCTATTTATTCCGTGTGCAGCGGTGCCTCGGAAACGCTCCGCCGCAGGAAATAAGCGGGCGCCGCGGGGAAATAGGCAAACTTGTTTCAGTAAGTATTGCAAGTTCCAGATTTTATTGGTAGTATAAATGAAAATGCACAAAAAATAAATGTACCTAAGTATATGTTTGTATCCAATAGGTATTTTTTAAACAATCGTTGTCGACGACGAGCGTTTTATGTGATTTAAGGATACGGGACGATCTGTCAGTTTCTATAGAAAATATCACGTGATAGCTCAGAGTCAGAGCCCTCGGACGTCACGTGACTTTTTGTATAGATATACTGACAGATCGTCGTTTCGGATCGGAACGGAACGGACTACTGTGAGTCATCCTTTAGTCTTTTTTATGATTTTTAAATATTTTGATTTAAGTATTTACTTTTGTCTAGTTGTCATTAAAATAGTGGTGGTGTGTAGTGCATGTGCATTATTGTTTTGCGTCAGATTAAAATTATGTACCTACAATTCTTACCTAATAGTGACGTCACCCTCCTCCACACCGGAAATTTAAGTGTTATTTTATACGTCAAACTTCTATCAAATTATGACGTTTACGTAACACAGTCTATCAAAATGTATGCAAACTTAGCTTAGTCGGACTTTAAGAGGTACTAAGGTTAATGTTGAATGACGGAGTTCTCTAATTATGCGTC
This sequence comes from Lathronympha strigana, assembly GCA_949128165.1. Lineage (NCBI taxonomy): Eukaryota > Metazoa > Arthropoda > Insecta > Lepidoptera > Tortricidae > Lathronympha > Lathronympha strigana. Next base: position 4,100,203 of record OX421903.1, read on the forward strand.
ATGACGTTAAATATTACATGCATTTAAGGTGAAAATACACCAGAAGTGGCGCAAATAAAACGGGACTTAATCCAATCCGCGAGGGTTTGTTTAAGGGGGATCGTACACGACAACCAGAAACCGCCGCCATAATGATTATATTTCCTATAGATACCTAGTACCACAGAAAAGAGTAAACTTAAACGAGCCAAGTGAAAATAAAAAAATATAAATTATAAATGCATGACTCGTGAATAAGGGACACGGACTGTTCCGAAGCATGTCGAACTATTTTCGACTTTATTGACATGAGTAACCTGATAAAAGTATTTAAATATAAATTATAAAACCCTGCGATAATTAACATAATTACATATTCGACGTTCAAAAGTGCACTGTAACAAGGCTACTTGAAACATAAATATTTTGATTTTGATTTTTGATCATACATAATTTTCGACTTTATTGACATGAGTAACCTGATAAAAGTATTTAAATATAAATTATAAAACCCTGCGATAATTAACATAATTACATATTCGACGTTCAAAAGTGCACTGTAACAAGGCTACTTGAAACATAAATATTTTGATTTTGATTTTTGATCATACATACGACTTACGAACGCTTCCCTAACTGGATTATGGGGCAGAAAAAAGCGACAAAAAAACTACCCCGTTTCGCTGAACTTCAGGCATAGAACGCATGGAACATTGTATATTGTACATCTCATTCTGTCACGTTAGTGCGAGCAGTAAGATAACTGTTTGGCATTTGCTTGTTAGCGAAAATAATGACATATTTGACAAGAGCACTGCATGGTGTTGCCACTGTTTTATGTTTTATTCCAACTTATTTAATTTCTACCCTTTTCTGTCACTGTATGACTACGTCAACTAAGCAATGGCTTGGCCATATAACCATTATTTTGACTGCATTAATTTGTGGTTTCTGAAAGTAATATTCAGAATCGAAGAAGTCCCTCTATTCCTTGATGCTATAACAATCGTTCAGCAGAGTTAAAGAAAATCACATCCTAAGCATTTTAATGCACCCGTATTTTGTGGGTAAAACATAGTGATCAAAACTATCCTAAATTTACCACCGTATTGTTTAAACAAATAAATTATCTGATTCTGATTTTTTTCTGTCGAATGCCCTTCAGGCAATAAATTACCAGCTTTATAAGTATCTCTGTGCCATTTTAGACCAAAACTTGTTTACCTATGTTTTTATTTTTAAATTATTCTATGTAGGTAGTTTGCACAAGAAGTTTTTCTGAATGACAGGGAGAATTCTCATTCTCATAGTTCAGCCATAATTTAACTCTGTGATAACGAGTGTTGCAAATGGCTCGAAACTAAATCTCATGATGTTAATAAACGCGAATAATCAAGTTGAAAATGTTTCATTTTAATGTAAAAAGCTCAATACTAGGTAGAGACGGTCATACCATACTTCGACCGCGCGGAAATGAACCAATCGTTCTTACGGTGTCCCAAGGCATCCTTACGCTCACCATGGCAACGGACACAAACAAACATTTCAAAATCATACTACATTTTTTCAGTTTCAGGGCGTCTCTATCTACTACTATCTCGGTTTTTTTAAATGAATACTAATTGCGGTAACAGAAGACAATGACACATCTAAAACCACCAAGATAAAAGCAGTGACGTTTTGACAGGTCATTCCGTCCCGCCCCGTTCCGTCCCGTCCCGTCCTCTTCTGATCCATCCCGTTCCGTTCTAGTGTTGGTCATCCCTTATCGTGATTACTTGATTAGTGCCTTATTTTTGTATTTAAGTTTTCCATATAAAACGAATAACACCAAAAAATATTCGAAATCCTAATATAAATACGCATATGATTTTGTATTCACGCAAATGAGCACTATTCGTTATATTTGTTAATATTAGTATTAAAAAGTGTCCTAAATATTATAAAAATCTACAATAACTTTAATATGAAAATATGCTATAATTTGGATGGATATCCATCCAAATTATTCGCAATTAACTTAAAAAAAGATAAACCGAATAAACTAAAAAGTGAACATATATTATCAGCACAGAGTTTGGGGATAAATTGTACTTAAGTAATGCACGCTTGAATTAAAGATATTTGACTTTGTACCATAAATCTTTAAACGTCCCCAAAACATATCTATCGGTCACGCCATTGACCTGAACAACCTTTAAAGTCTTTTAAAAACTTTCTTTTAAGACGCCTAATATTTTCTTTCACTCTATAAATGTTGAGTTTTCAATTATATTAACATCAAATATTTTCTTTCATCAATGTATCATGTTTATTATTAAATAAATTGAAATTTTCCATTCCCAATATTGGCTAACTAATTAAAATAAGTATTACACATAGGTTTAGACTAGGGTACAGTAAATACTACACCATTTATTTTCTTTAACTTGTTTTCTTTGTTATTTGACCAAAAAAAATTAATTGTTATTATAAATTGAAAGAGATGTCATATACTACAGAAAAAAGTGACCAAGTTCAATTTATAATGGTAGTGTGAAGACTACTTAAAAAAAAACATGAATCAAAACATTTATGATTTGATTCGTGCTTTACAATTTTAATTGTTATTATGAAATAAATTAAGGAAAATTTTGTGATGGTGTTTAATTTATACTCCAAAATGCTATTTTAAAACATAAAACAAGGGTGCATTCCATTTATAGATTTTGAGCATCTCATAACTATCACTATTGATAAAAGGTACATCAGTCAAGTTTTTTTAACCAAGAAGACTTCAAACCGCAGTGTACGCTCCGCCTTCTGCCCACTCAACCCACATCAGCTTACACTCGTTGACGCCACGGTACTTACAATTGTGTCCTCGCGGTGCTGTCTGCTTTGTTTAAAATACACGGAAGTGCTGCCAGTGACGCGTATGATGCCATGTGTTTTATCGTCCTGGCAATATCTTCAGGTGCTTTTCCATTACTGAAAATCAGCCTATTTTTCTTTATCGAGCACATACTGGTTCAAAATTGAAAAAGGGTGACATTTCTTATTCCGCTACTGAACGAAAAATCGGAATTGTTCACGATTGGAACTTATTTAAATTACTATTTGCAACTTCTAAATAAATGTGTAGCAAAAAAAATTGCACACATAATAAAAAAATACCTTTTTCTAATATTGTTTTCTGCTACCGCGATTATTATTCATTGAAATTAAATATTTAGAACGGATTAATCGCGTTTATTAACACCATGACCGTACGTTTCAAGCTCATTACGTAGGGTCATGGTGTTAATAAACGCGATTAATCCGTTCTAAGGTGTTTAACCTTTTTCCAATTTTTTTAACAAACTGTGTAAATGTAGAACGGCTATGTTTTGAATATTGTGATTCTAAAACCGAGAAAAAGCGGTATTTTTTTTACAAAAAATTCATTAATTACCCGCATTACCATTAAAAAAACATGAATTTAATTTTGTAATTACATTTTCCCATATAATTAAAGCTGTTTTTTTTTTCGTAATTACCTTCCCACCCCTCGCATCAGGATGATATGCGAGGCTTTTCGAAAGTAATTAGTAAAGTAGGACACCGACACATGTGTATATATTCGTACTAACGATGCCACAGCTTGTTTGTATCAAAATCAAATTTCACTTCCGCCGTCCCTAATACGTTTCGTATTAAAAAGTTTATCTTATCGTATACCAGAACTAGGCTCACTTCACACTCGCTTATTTGTTAATATTATGTACTTAGTTCCCAAAATAAGTGTCTTTTGTTCTGTCTAGGGCTGGGGCCTTATCATGATGTCTTAACGCGATTCAGTTTAGGTTCAGTTTAGGCTCAGTTGTAAGAATATGCGACTTTAAATCCAAAGGTCGCGGGTTCGAACCCCGGCTCGTACCAATGAGTTTTTCGGAACTTATGTAGGTACAAAATATCATTTGATATTCACCAATCGGTGAAGAAAAATATCGTGAGGAAACCGGACAATTCTACTAAGGCCTAGTTTACCATCTGGGTAAGGTTGGAAGGTCAGATGGCAGCGGCTTTAATTCCATAACTTATTAGAATGCGTGTGCAATTTTCACAATTTTTATTGTTTCTAAGATTCGGCCATCTCCAATGCGTAAGAGAAAGGTGTAAAAATTTGGTCCCCAAGGGCAGATTTTATGTCGATATCAACACGGCGTAACGTAAATTCTCCTTAGCCCTCTTGGTGAATATCGCTGAACAGTGTAAAAGGGCTATGCTACTAAACCAAAACAATCAAAAATATTTAGTTCCATTATAAATGTTGATGTGGGGCAAATTTAACCCTTTGATAGAACGGGTACGCATTTAGGCTGAGAGACTGTTTGTTTGGTTGTTGCGCTATAAATGAAAATTGCCATTAATCTTCAAAACGCTTTGGCGGACTTGCTTGCGGTACACCAAAGGGCATGTGATATAAGGTCTCGGAGATAATTTTAGGCTCAATAGATGGCGCTATTAACATTGTGTTGGGATATAACATTTATAATTTATAATTCATATTTTAAATCTGGGGGAACTTTAAAAATGGGGTTTCCGACGTACTGCGAGTTTTTAGTTGTGATCTACCCACACTCGGCGTGTGGGTAGATCACAACTAAACCGCTACGGCGTGTGGCCCACCGAAGCGGTCACTGTCGCTACTATCGTCCGCTTTCTCACTTGGAGCTCGATCACGATTCACGACACACGACACTTACAGTATCGACTGATGCATTCCTTATCAAACCAGACACTTTTGGATTGTTGCACTGGATACCAAATCCTGTTAATAGTTATAGAATTTACAATAGGTACTAAAATATTTACATAACTTTCGGAAAAAGGTTGCGTGATATGCTTTACTAACAATGGTTATTTTATAGGTAACTGTTTATTAGTATATACGGATGAGTCTTTTATTTGGTTCATGCAGAGATAGACTCGACGTCTTTATGCCAGCCAAAGGAAATGACTTGATGATCACATAAATCTTAGTAGTTCAAATTTAGCCTTTATAACTTTGACATTAAGTGCCCATATCGATTACTAGCGCAGTGTCGGGCACTGGGCCCTTACCATGACGTCATAGCGCGATTATAAGTTGACGACCTAAACTGAGTCGCTTCCATACAACTGCATGTGTAGCCAAGATGCCAATGTCTCACGCTTAAAATAACGTATCGTAGCTACCTCTCTCTATCACTCTTTCTTATTAGTGTGACAATGTCAGTTGCGTTTCGTTAGCGACTGATCGTGACCGTGAGCGATTGGCATCTTGGCTAAGCACCCAGAGCCTAAACTGAATCGCGTTAAGACGTCATGGTAAGGCCGCTGGTTATATTTATACGTTATTAGGGATGTAGTTTTGACAAACCTACCCCAATCATAAAGTAAAGTTGACTTTGCCCCGTGTAGGCCCAAGAGACCGTGCTTAATGTTTAAACCAGTCCTTAATTACGCACGGTTTATGGACACACAGCCGCTGGGGACGTAACCTATGTTGTTGGCTATGATTTTTGAGGTGATTTGGGGCAGAGTTAATAATAGCATTTCTATAACCCGGGTATTTAATAAAACAAATTTACTGACCAAAACTGTTGACCGAAAATAGACTCGTATTTAATGATATAAGTAAAATTGTGTGTTTTTTGTTATAAATCCTAGGGCGCCCTGGAGGTATATAGGACCTCCACAAGACCTTTCCACGCCTTTCTATCTTGAGCAACCTTCTTGGCTTCGCTCCAACTCAGCCCCACGGCTCGCATATCGCTTTCCACGCTCGGTCGCCAAGTGTGTATAAGGCGTTCATGAGCTTACTTTCCATCTCGAGGCCTCCACTTAAAGGCTATACTGGCGCTGTTCGTTTTTACTCTTCGAAGAGTATGCCCGATCCACCTCCACTTCCACAGCGCCACTTGGGCGATTGGAGATTGTCGGCATATACTCCACAAATCCTCGTGTCTTATTGTCTTCAGATGATGCAGAGAATCGACCGAGACTTGTAACATGTGTGTCAGCCATTTGACACTCTCCGCGGTTTGGAGACGAAGAGGAGCACGGACTTGACAAAGCACGTTTGAAACCCAAACAGGCTTGAGTCGAGCAAACGTAGCTTTTGCCTTCTTGAAGCTTGACTTACACCAGAACGGACCGGGATGTGACCGGGCTGATCTGTCAGTTTCTACAGAAAACGTCACGTGACCTCCAAGGGCTCCGAGCTCGGACTTGATTTTTTCTATAGAAATTGACGTCCCGTCCCCCCAGTCCCGTCCCGGTCTACTGTGAGTCCTCCTTTATTCTGCACTCGACAACGAAAGTTGTGGGTGAAACTTGGGTTTTATCGTCAATTAATTAGTTAAGTACCTGCATTATCATAATTCCGTACCTGAGAAGCATGAAAGTCCATATTTAACGATTTTCGTGTTTTTACACCATCGTATCTATTTTTTATGGCTCCAGCGATCCACATTAACGAATGTATAAATATGTCCACAATTTCCTAGTTCCCCAGATGCATTTTACTATAAGTGCCCAAAACACTTACAAACATTTTAATTTATGTGCGGAGTTACAGTCTTTAGACCTTACAATCTTGATAATGCTGCAGAAGTTATAAAGCTACAAAGTACAGTAATATGCCTTACATTGTTACCGAATAGTGGTATGTCAACATCGAGTAGATATACTGTTTAAATGATTGAGCGTTATCTTCATTAGATTCGAATTCTACAATCAGAAATACATTGAACAAGTAAGACATGTAAGGTTTACAAAACAATACAAAATGTAATCGAGGAAAACATCTAGTAAACCTAGTAAGCCGAATTCCTCAAAGTAAGTAGTGTTTAAAAATGTTTATGCATTGGTGAAATATAAGGTGAACGGCCCAGTGGATGACACTGACCCAGTGGATGACTTTTTGCAGTTTATTTGAATAAGTAAAGATATCACTTTTAATATAACCAAAAATAGACAGCGAGTGACATTTGCGAATTGTGTTCAAAAACTTCCGTCGATTAATTAAATAAGTAAGTTACTATTTGAGAGACACTTTCCGTAACTAGGTGGTTTTAGAGAATCTGTTAAGAACTTTTATCGTGAAAGTCGAGATCTAAACCACAATTTTATTTATCTATTTAGAATATTAAATTTTACGATTGACATAATCCACCACAACTTAGGCTTCGTCAAGTATGTACATACAAACATAGATCAGCAGTAGGCATCGTCATCACACTAACAATAAAGAAATCCGCAACAGGCTTCGTCATTTTCACCTTACGCTAAAATTACGCGTTACCACAATTACGCGTGTTTTTAGTAATTAATAATTTAAACTGTTAGATAATTTATTAAACTATTGATATGACGTATTTTTGAAAAGAGATAAACATTTATTTTCGAAATATATACAGTAAGTGTAACTTACCTAACTACCTACCTATGACGTATTTGTATCTAATTATTTTGATTTTGGAAAATAATTATAAAATATCGAAATGCTTAAGTGTTCATTTACAGGTGGTCTTACCCTACACCCTGTTTTTATTGATTTCCGCTAACTTTAAGGGCAGATTCTTCAAGCAAAATCGAGTTAATTTCTTTAAGAAACTAGTGTCTTAACTATAACTGTTTTTGAGATATTCAAGAAATAAATTAGCTGAACCAGTGTGAAGGGTTACAAAACCATCTACTACTAAGCTATGTTTTGGCATGTGCTGTCATGTCTAAAGTTTCAGCTTTGTCATACTTGACACTTGCTTTAGTTTTACTCTAAAGGACCTTTTACAATTTTACTTTCATTTATTTCGTATGAAAAACCAAAAAATCGAATTTGACAAAAAGCGATATAATTATTAAGCGGCTTCTTTTAACGCACAAAGCAACGTGTCAATTTACAGGAAATTTAAAAAAGCACGATGTATAACCAAATACACTGAAATATCGTCCTTAATCCAAAATTCGCAAAAGTAAACAAAACATCGGGACCACTGGGTAAACGCCCGCACGTCATGACGCATCACACACGTGGCTGCCGTGACGTGACGCGACCGACTGTGTCATGCGACGCGACGTGACGGGTGACGTATTCAAATTCATGCAAGCTTTGTCTATGCTAATATCGCTGGTTGTACGGTATCGTTTTAACTGAGTGTCAAAAGGGATAATAGGCTGCCAGTACCCCCTACAGTGCCCCCAGCTATGTTGGAGGCGTGGAACTAAGTACTTATAGTACTGTACAATTGTAAAGCATGAATTAAATTATTTATTGAATATGATTCATTTTTTTATTCAAGTTTTTTAAATAGTCAAACTCATCATCATCATCATCATCATTTCAGCCTGTAAGCGTCCACTGCTGAACATAGGCCTCTCCAATCGAACTCCAGCGCGACCGGTCTACAGTCACCTGCATCCAACGAGACCCAGCGATCCTCACCAGGTCGTCGCTCCATCTCGTAGGTGGCCGTTCCACACTGCGCTTGCTAGTACAGTCGGCCAAAAATATGGTTTACCACCCTAAGGTTGTGATTCGTTTGAACGTCATGATACAACAAGGTCAATTTCCCCTGCCAATAATATTGTGTCAGTGTCAAGTCAACCTTAGCGATCGTTAGAGCTCGCAGAAACTTTTGTCAAAAGTGGTAAACCACTTTCTTGGCCCACTGTACGTGGTCTCCATTCAAGGACTTTTTTGTCCCATTGGCCATCCGATCTTGGCCTTTTTATATATAGTAGTCAAACTACTATATATAAATTATAAATTCAAAGAGATGTCATATACACTGTCATGTCACTACAGAAAAAGTGACCAAGGCCCCCAGTGCGCAGGGATGGGATCGGACCAGCGACCTCCTGCTTTCGCGGCAGAAAACAGGTCGCTGGTTTGATCCCAGCCCTGGGCACTGGGGGCCTTGGTTACTTTTTCTGTAGTTCATGACATCTCTTTCAATTTATTACTTTTTTTAAATCATTTATTCTCGAAATATATACAGTAAGTGTAAATTACCTAACTACCTACCTCTACCTACCTTAAATCTAAAGTAGGTCCTTGAGGCATTGTACCTAGGATGCTGGCGGCATTTCCTCGTTGTATCGCAATGCTGATACGTTGTGCGAGGAAGCCACCAGCTCTTCGGTCACCAGTAACATCAACCAGACGTTTCGCGATTTCTACGAAAAATTTGCGTGCGCTGGGACCCCATGGACCAAGAGTTTCGACCCCGAATGGTACAAAAAGGTACTCTCTGCCCAGGCTCTTATATTTATTACGTTTTAAAATTTCGGCGCATTCAGCCGCTCCGCCCGCTTTTACATTAGTTCGTTGGAGATACTAATATAATATAATTTATTACTTATAGTACCATCCTAGATAAATCACCACGTATTCCATTTATAGTTTTTTTTAACATGGATTCACTGGGAAAATAGGCCATTATTTCTCTTGCATTGTGTAGAAGACTTCTTATTTGGTAACTTGAGAAATACAAAATACAAAATGTAAAACAAAAATCATTTAAAAATTCCAAATTTTGTAGGTAAATTCCGATTCTCATTTGTTTATTTTTCTTATAAATTCATGTCAAACTATTAAATAAAAGTTTTGGAAGACGCCGCTTTACGATAACCATGCCAAAAAAGTCGGCGTACCTATAACAGTTTCAGCCAGTATCAAAACTGCGAGGGTTTTATTTTGACTTTCTTTTGAATCATTAGGGCGCATTCAGACAGTCCGCTGGATAAGTAATACGGTCACGTAGTACGCAATCGACTTCTTTTAAACAAGTTTTAACTTCTCGAACCTTCGCGAGATACGGAGCTTTTCGGGTTTCATATGGGGTTTGTAGGGTTGTCACACTTGCCCTACAATATGTTTTAACGTTCTTTAACTTTGGAAGAAGTGTGCTTAAAAATTTGATACTGGCTGGTGGCGCGGAACTGATTCTAACAGTAAACTTACAATTTTACTATGATTTTAGGTAGTAGGTATACATTAATTAGTTGAAGTGTGTATCAAGTGAAATGTGGTTTTAAGAGCGTTAAAAGTCAAACATAACCAGATTTGGATGAAGTCATTAGCGAATGAGACATTTTTGGGTAATTTTATTAATTTCTGTCTTATATTTTATTTTGATGGAATTATCATAAATCTAACGTTCCACAATAACCTTCAAGGAAAATAATTGGTGCGGAAAGTGACAACCCTTAACATTAGGATAGTCACGTACATCACTCGTTTGACTCAATTTTTTTGCATTTAAGTCGAATAATATAGAATTACGGGAAATGTTTCATTTTTGGTGATATTTGTTCGTAAACATTTTTATTCAATTTATTGAATCAGGCGTTACTTTGCGGAATTCCATTAATAATAAAAATAACATATAATTATATATTAATTATAATAGTCAGTGGGAGCTACCATATTTTCGCTCACCAGGCGGCGCCACTCATGCGTGGGTCCTGTGTCAGTATGAGAGAACTGTCAAAGTGACGTTTGAATGTTCCCGCAGGACCCACGTTCTACTAGCGCCCCTAGCGAAAAATTGACTCGCGGTAATCCTCATTAGTGCTAAGCCGTTATATGTACAGTCAGCGTCAGAGATATGTGACCCCCCTAGGTGTAAAACTGCAACTCTCGTTCGACACGAGAATCGGCATATACCACACTGTCATTTAATTCTTTCAAAAATGAAACATCTCATGTTTGTCTCCTAGCTGGAATCGATCCTGGGGCCTCTCTGCTCACACTCATTCGCTTCAGTCATACTTTAGTCCGGCTTTTTTCCGCTGGGCTATCGTAACGCATGGACTACACAACAAAAATATGAACCAGTTCTTAGCAGGCCGACCGGCAATAGAGAACTATGACAAAATCTATAAAAACGGACTATATTGTCAATGGCGCTTACGCCGCATCGGGTTGCGCAGCGTTGCATTTTTATTGGAGCATCGCTGATAATGGTGTAAGCGCCATCGACAATAAGGTCCCTTTTCATAGATATTCTGTTGCAACTATTATATCTATACTCGTCCTTGTTTAGCAAGCTTGTCTTAGATCATAGTAATCTCTTTGGTTTATCAATATTTTCCTACCCTCATTTTATTTCCACAGACGACTAACAACGACTTTTACCAATTACATTTTAAGGTTTAATTTACTGGACTAAATTCGTCTAGTTATTTCATGGAGAAAATTTGTTTGAGGGTAAGTCATAATTTGCGTGTGCGAATCATACCTGTGGTTGGTGTGCCTACGCAATTACGATCTCTCGACTTCTTAAATCCGTTTGCATTTTAAGCAATTGAATAACTGTTCCCGTCCGTTTTTTTGTGTTTCAACGACAATATGGTTCGATTAACTACTTTTCTTAAAACTAAAATTGTGGTTCTTTGGGAAGAGAACAAAAGTATTAAACAAATAGCACGAGAACTGAATATAACGGTAAGTTTGTAACCTGTGACTCCAGTGAGACATTTAGTTTTTAGTAAAAAAAGGAAAATGTTATCAATAAGTTAAGACCAGATTTTGTTGTGAGAGTGTTTACTGTCAAGTGTTTACCTATATATGGGATAAGATAGAAAAATATATGTAACGGAAAAGTCTTTTAATCGGCAGTTTTTTTATGTGAAGTAATAGGTATAGTCTTAGAGCCATGTTTATTTTTAAAGCTATTTGAGTTTTTTAAGTTTTATCATAAACGTCTCCTTTATTGAAATAAGCAATGTATTGAAATTTTCATGGAGGTCAGGTGGGGTAAAATTGGAACCCCGAGGAATGAGGGAGATTCGTATGAAGTGCCCATACTGTTCTTCTTATCCCGGGCAAAACAAAGTATGTTCTCCCACCCCACTTGATCTTATAAGTATTTTTTTTTACAATGTTCGCCATCTGCTTGTTTTGTTTGTATCAATCGTATTAGATAATTATACCTAAATGTTTCGCAATTCACCTGTTTATCCCAGCTTACAGAGCCTTAGGTATATGTATGAATGATCTGTAACACACACCCTAGATACAGATACATTTCACAACCTTTTCTTACCACACACAAAGCGTGTGGCAAGGAAAACTTAAATAAATAAAATAACACACAGAACTATGGGATAAATGTGGGTGCCTCATTATCTTTTACACTATTGGAAATATGAGATTATATACGAGCAAATTTAATACGTATTTTTACTTGCAGAGAAATACGATTCGCAGATGGGTGAGATGTTACCAACGAAGGGGGGACGTGGAGTGTGATAAACCAGGCCCTCGTCCCCGTGCTTACACTGACGAATCTGAGAGACACCGGGAAATTGTTAAAAGACACAGTAGGTAAATTATATTATACAATTTTCATTACCTGCAGATTAAAAAAAAACTGTTGTTTTCAGTTTTACGTTTTTCAATTTTTGGTATGCTCATGAGATTTTTTTTTTAGCGTATTGGGGTTGGATGTCATCTATGGGGACCGGGGAGCTTGTTGAAGTTGGAGGCCGAATGAACAGCGAGCGATACCTCGAAGTGTTACGTGTTGCCTTCCGTTCGCGTCGCCTATCCCGAAGGACAAATTTATTTAGTGCAAGACAATAGGGCAGTGCATCGTTCCCGTATAGTGAAAGAGTGGTTAGCCTTACAAACAGACATCACTGTATTAGATTGGCCTTCTAAAAGCCCTGACCTCAATCCTATTGAGAATTTATGGGGTCAAATGGTGCTTAACTGGGACCCTACACAAGTCAAATCAAGACAAAACTTAGACGAAGAAGTTTATAGAACGTGGGAGTTGATGAGGAACACCAATGCATGTTCAAACATGGTGTCAAGCATAAAAAGCCGACTAAAACAGGTAGAAGATAGAGAAGGTTTCCCTCTACGTTATTAGTTAAAATTGTAAAAAAAATGTTTGTGTTGTTGGTATTTCTCCATTATTGGGCAAATATTTATTCCATGCAAGTTTTAAAATAATGAGTTTAATGACGCTATTGTATAAGTAGTGTCTAACAAATTATATTGTTTTTTTGCAAATAACAAAATAGTGCTTAGACAATTAAGTAGGCTTTTCCAAGTGGTAACTCGTTAATTTCTACCTTAAAAACCATATATATTGTTAGCCATTTAATGTAGTTTTTAACATGGATTCTTCTTCATTAGTATTATTTCAAGTCAATTTGATATGACATGACTGAATAAAGTGCCCTGCGGGTTCGAACAAGCAGTTCCCTATACCTATTTTATAAGTAGGTAATAATTATTATCAGCACACTCAGAATCGTAAAAAGCTTAAACCAAACCAAATTTATAAACTTATTTCTGTTAAAAGGAAATTTCAATGTAACTTTAATAAAGGGAGCTGTTTAAATTCGACCCATTTAGTGGAGAAATACCCCATGCTTAAGATTGTGGTAAGGTTGCATTGCATTGGTAACGTGCTAACATTGCAGGAGATGAATTATTGTTATCTTTGATAACATGTTGTTTCTCTTTGCAATGTTAAATAGCTGGTTTAGATTACGTATTACATATTGATAATGGCATACAGACTGGTAGGGCGAGGGACGGTCTAACATATACTCATTTTTTCAAATTGTTTTTTGAATAGCCCATTTTATACTTAAAAGCCTCTTCCCGCGATTTCCACAACTCCCACCGCTATGTCCCGCCATCTCTGTCTAAAGTAAAACTGAAAAAATGTGTTAAATGCAATAAGAATATTAATTTATAATCAAGGAAAACGGAAACTATACACCTCACTTTTATCCGAGTAGTTTGGTATTACTTATAAAAAAAGTTATGTCCCAACATTTTTTTTACGGTTCTACTCAATGAAGTAAAATGTAGGTATAACATAAAGTAAACAACCAAAGTGTAATGCCTTATAAAGTTTAACAGCATGCAGACCACCAATACCACAATTTTAAACAGTAAGAGCTAAGCTAAAGGTATTTTACTTGTTAACTTGAAGTTTCACTGATGTATAATTGAAGAAACTAAATTAAATTAGCTACACATTGTCATTATAATTTAACTAGTAAATATTTAGCAATAAAATATATAGTAATCAGTTTACAGAACACGCATAATATATCTACTGTCATATAGATATATTACCCCCATTATTCAGTTTTTAAATAATATTTAATAATAGTATTTAAATACCTACTTATTTAATAAAAAGTTACCAGTGACTATGGAATTTTGATTATTAGTCCTTAAAAAAAAGATTTTAACTTCTATTTTAATAAAACTTTATTAAAATAGAAGTTAAAATTATATTAAATAGGAAGTTAATAAATAATTAATAAAAAAGAACAAGCATAAAAATACAAAAAAATATCCTTTACGTAGATTCGAACCGCTAACCTAGTGTTTCATAGTCTGTTGCACTATCCATCACGCTGCACGGACGCTTGTGAAGTCGACGAAATTATTGTTCTAGTTAAAAAAAATCAAAGGGGTTAATTTTAATGTTACCGAGTTAATAACTGAGTAATAAGGAATAACAAAACGTATGAATATTTGTGGTAATGTAAAAAAATATTAAAACCCGGATATCAAAAAAAGTAAAAAAAAAGCAAAAAGTGTAGATTCTTATGCTGGGGTTCGAACTAGCGACCACATTTGTCTATTGCTGGAGGGGGGTTACATATCTCTGAAGTTTACTGTACCTACTTGCGGATTTTTTGTATGCAATTAATTTTCCCGCCCGCAACTTGGTCAACGTAGAATTAGATTTCTCGGTATACCCTGTCCATTCCCAGGAGTCAAACTATCCCTGTACTAAATTTTTCATCTTAATCCGTTCAGCTGTTTTAGCGTAAAGGAAAAGGACATACAGACAAAAAGAGTTACTTTCACATTTATAATAAACTTAATGATTAAAGTTTAAATTTTGTTACCTACTCGTTTGGTACTTAAGCAACAATGTGTACCTGATTGATAATAGGTACCTACTTAATTTTTTTAAGCATAGTACAAATAAAATAGAAGTAATACTAAAAGTAAAATTCGAAATCAGTACCTATTCAAAGACGAATAGACGCAACCCCAGCCAATATTTCCTCTTAAGTCTAGCAATATGCGATTGACATAATCTTAACAATTCGTTTGGCTCGGGTGGCTTCTCCTCCAATTTAGTGCCACCAAATCAGTAGCAAAGTTAATCTGTAACCACACACGGTGGGGTGGGGTGGTGTCAGCCCCGTTTGTAAATTTGTCGATTGGGCATCTTAGTTTTTACCCGACTGTTATGTATGTTTGTTCCTTTGTGGCAAACTAGAGATGGACGGCAAACGCGTGGACCGATCTTGATGATTCATACGTCAATCGATTCGTCATCTTTGTGCAAATGTCACTAAAGACATGACAATAATCAGAATTTAAAATCGCGATCATGAGACGCCATTTTGTAAAAAAATTAAAATTAAAGCCGATGGATGGATATCAAGTGGGGTATCATTGAATAGGGATTTGAAAATCATGGCAGTCAAATGGCATTTTAAAGTTTAAAATGCCATTTAGGAATTGTAACGATAACTCGACAGGATCAGCATAAAGGATGACTCACACTAGAAAGGGACGGGACGGGAAAATCTGTCAATTTCTATAGAAAGCGTCACGTGACATCCGAGGGCTCTGAGCTATCACGTAATTCTTTCTATAGTAATTTACAGATTTTTCCCGTCCCGTTAGTCATCCTTAACAGTACAGCTTAGCAAAATAGAGTAGAAATTAAAAAGTGGCCACTGTAGTATATCCCTAATTAACACTTTAACAGTAACTTCGCGTTACTGTCTGCAACACACATGTGACGCACGTAAGTGAATAAAATAGCATGTAAGCAATAATGTACTATAAATAACGTATGTTTAGTTTTACTCGGCTCTCTCTTGTATTGATTATCGACAATACAACATATCATCCATAATGACCAGTTTTACTTAACCTCCACTCGACCCTCCAACTTCATCATATCTCATGGCGACCCTTACCAGTAGAACCAAGGAAACGGATATCACCACGGAAGACAGAAAAATAATTCAAGACTGAAGATTCAAGATTACCTTAATGAAGATCGGCGCTGAAGACTCAAAATTACCCTTATGAAGATCCGCACTGAAGATCCAACATTACTCTTATGAAGCTTGGCATTGAAGAAATCGTATTTAAGAAGAAAGAACACGTTCGATGTTGAAAACCGCATCAAAGAAGAAAAAGAAGAAACACAATATGTCCTACATATAATACTACGAAGAAGAAGAGCGTTGTCCAGGGTTTCCCGGCTCGCAAGTCAAGAGGTGTCCAGGGTTATCCCGGCCCATATCAAGAGGTGTCCAGGGCTATCCCGGCCCATGTTCGAGGGAGTCCAGGGTTATCCCGGCCCGCATTGCATCGTCATCGGGAACAGCGACAGCGAGTGCCACATGGAGGTTGCCGGCCGCGTCACGCGACATCCGCCCGCCGCGCGCGCCGACCAGAATGCAGCGTCGACATGACTTACTTACCGCAGTACAATGCCTGCTATTAATGTAAGTTAATTATAATTATATTATTATGTTTGCTGTTTTGTCATGTAATTAGGGATCCTTAGATATTTTATTTAGCCTTTCTATTGAATTTTATAGTAAACTATGTTAGATGAACTAGAGTCCTTACGAGACCACTTAATTAAATTAAAAGAGGATATCGTAAAATTAGGCCCTGAGAGGCGACAGAAAGAAATCGGGAAAAATAAATTACAAGTGTCGAATGATTTATATAACCGCGCTGCGGATATTGTGTCTCTGTTTAGGGAACAGCACGCAAATTTTAAGCCGTCGGATATACAAGCAGCTAACGAATTGATAGAAGAAATAGTTAAGGTTTACCGTAGGATCAAAGAATTATTATTTCACTTTGACACGGAAACGCAAACAGAGGAAAAAATGGCTAAACCTAGTTTTGATGTTAAAACGGCCATCGCCTTATTACCCGTCATGACAGGACAAGAGGATACAACTAAACAATTAATAGATGGTATTCTCATGTACAGTACGATTATTAACACTGAAAGTCAACGGACTTTAATAGAATTTGTTTTGAAGACAAGACTGTCGTCTAGTGCTAAACTTAGGTTAAAGACATCATACCGTAGCGTAGAAGCCCTCGTACAGGATATGCGTACATTTTTATTGCCTAAGAAATCGTCGGAGTCTATTCAGGCACAGCTATACAGAGCTAAACAAGGTAGACGTACCATAGAAGCTTTCGGAGCTGAGATCGAGGATCTTTTTGTCAACTTGACCATCTCTCAAGCCGACGGAGATGACAGTAGGTACGAAATACTTCGGCCACTGAACGAAAAGTCAGCCATTAAACGGTTCGCTGACGGGTTATCAGACCCAAAATTGAGCACGATCATATCGGCTAGGCAGTTTTCGTCACTGCCTGAAGCCATTAGGACAGCAATCGATGAGCATATCTCATCGCCGCGAGATGAACAGGTCCAGCATTTTAAACAAAATCATTCTCGCAATACTCGGACTTACGGGAATATAAATAATAAACCCAATCGTTACAATATGGATAACAGATCTCATGTAGAGAAATATACGTTTCCAACACGTTATTATTCTAATAATAACCATAACGCAAATATTTCGCCACACTTCTCGACAAATAGAGCTACGCGGCCACAGCAATTTGCTGACCGCGCATCCAGCGTTCGCCGACCGGTGCACGCGACTCGCGACACGCGTTTAAATGCACGTGCACATCATATTACACAGTTAGGAAATAACAACAATTCTAATAGGCAGTTTTTTCGTGACTAACATGAATAATGCTATTTTTAGTTATAATAAGAATAATTATAGTACGGTAACTTGTAGTGTAGGTAATGGACATAAATTAAAACTTTTAGCCGACAGTGGCGCAGGACTTTGTGCTATTAAGTATGAATATTTACAAGATAAACCCGAACTTATTTCACAAATACAAGGATATACAATTACTATCACAGGAGTTTGTAGAGATTTAGTCTCAGAAGGATACATTTTATTGGATTTAAACTTTGATGGTTTTATTTGCAAAGGAAAGTTTCATGTTTTTAAGAATATGCAATGCGTAGCCGAAGCTATTTTAGGTGAAAAATTTTTCTTACGTTACAATGCTATGTCTGCATTGTAACGTAAGAAAAAATTTTCACCTAAAATAGCTTCGGCTACGCATTGCATATTCTGTTATAAACATAATGCATTATTTTTAGAGGACAAAGGTCAAACTGTCTCAATACCTATGAACGTGTATTCTAAGTGTAGTTTTATTCAAAACATACCACCGCGCTGCGAAGTTATAACTCACATCGCGTCACAGCTCACCGATGATTGCGTAGTACTATCGGAAGAAATGCAAGAAGGCGTTTTTGTAGCAGGTGTCATTTCAAGACCGGAGAAAGGTAAAATACCAGTACGAATATTAAATACGACAGATAGGCCAGTTAGGTTAGATTTATCAAGTTTGGAAGTAAACAGATTATGTAATTTTGATATTTGCCATTTTGACTCAAGGAAAATTAGTGTTGACAGAGTAAAAACATTGTTAGATCTTTTAAATTTGGACAATTATTTAAATAAAGAGGAACAGTTAAGCATAGAACAAATATGCGCAAAATACGCGGATGTTTTTCACCTGCCCGGCGACAAGCTAACTACAACTAACTTACTACAGCACAAAATTAATTTAAAAGAAAATTCAAGCCCGGTATACGTAAAGCCCTACAGGATACCACATGCCTTACGTAATGAACTTCAAACTCAGATTCAAAATATGCTCGATAACGATATAATAGAGGAGACCACTTCTGAGTGGTCCAGCCCTGTTTTGCTAGTTCCCAAAAAATGTGATAAGTTAGGAGAAAAGAAGTGGAGATTAGTTGTCGATTATAGACAGCTTAACAATAGGATACAGGATGATAAGTTCCCATTACCCAATATAACGGAAATATTAGATTCCCTTGCAGGTAGTATATATTTTTCAAAACTTGATCTTTCTCAAGGTTATTACCAACTAGCTTTAGACAAAGAATCCAGGAAGTATACCGCGTTTACCACCGATAAGATGTATCAAATGAAGCGATGTCCGATGGGACTCCGAACAAGCCCTAGTGTTTTTTCTAGACTTATGACTATAGCTATGTCCGGATTAAATTACAAACAATGTTTCATATATTTAGACGATTGTATTGTAATAGGAAACTCTATGACTTCACACAACCATAACCTTATTCGAGTGTTAGAGCGATTGAGAAGTACAAATCTTAAGTTAAATCCTTTAAAATGTGAATTTTTGCGAAAAGAAATAATGTATTTAGGGCATAAAATTACTTCAAATGGAGTGGAACCCGATCCAGCAAAAGTAGAAGCATTACATAAATATCCAAGACCAACGAATACAGATGAGGTCAAAAGGTTCGTGGCATTTGCCAATTATTACAGACGGTTTATTAAAAATTTTGCGAATATCGCTTATCCATTAAATCAACTTTCTAAGAAAAATGCAATTTTCAACTGGACCCCAGAGTGTGAAACAGCCTTTGAAAAATTGAAAAAGATACTTACAGGTCCACAAGTCCTAGATTACCCTGATTTTTCTGAAAATAATGTATTTACCTTACATACAGATGCTTCAAAGATAGGCTTAGGAGCAGTTTTGTCTAATTCCAATGGCAAAGTAGTCGCGTATGCAAGTCGAAACCTTAAGCCAGCCGAAACGCGATATCCAATTATAGAATTGGAATTGCTAGCTATAGTCTTTGCAACAAGACATTTTAGACCATATCTCTATGGGAAAAAATTCAAAATTGTCACAGACCATAAACCTTTAATTTATCTTTTCGGAATGACTGATCCTTCGAGTAGATTAACCAAATTTAGATTATATTTAGAGGAATTTAATTTTGACATTGAATACATTCCGGGACGAAACAATGCAGCTGCAGACGCATTGAGTCGTTTACCGATGAATAGTGATGATTTAAAAAATATTAGGTCAAACGTTGTATCAGTCATAACGAGAGCTCAATCACGGAAGTTACGCGCTCAACAACAACAACAACAAACTTGTGATCAAGGTAGCTTAGTTACAGATGATCCCGCACACGATAGGCTTGATCAACCTAGAGTGGTGGAAATCATCAAAGCACCAAAAAATTATATTGAATTAGTACTAAACTCTAACTATAAGACATGTCGAAATGGAATAATGAGTAATAATGGAAATTTTTGGTACGTACCAAGCAAATCGTGCATGTATCTAACATCCCGATCGTTATCTACCGTAGGCGTGTTAGCGAGGGAATTAGAACAATTTTGCAAGGAGCAAAACATAAGCGAAGTTATAATTATAAAGAATAATCGAAATGCACAAAAAGTAAATGAATTTTTAGCTAGCTATAAATGTGATATTCCTAAGATCCTAGTAACAAGAGGTATTACAAAAGTATACGATAAAGACGAAATAAGAGTTATTTTAAATGATTTCCATCTATTACCCACCAGTGGCCACGCGGGGGTTAATAGAATGCTTAATAATATAAAACAATACTACTTCTGGCCAAGAATGAGCCACGATGTGTACGAATACGTTAAAAAATGTGCACATTGTCAATACAACAAGCACACTAATAAATACATTAAGGAACCAATGGTGATCACTTCGACACCAAGCTCATCTTTCGAAAGAGTTTCTTTAGATATACTTGGACCTTTAGAAATAGATAATTACAACTATAAGTACGTATTAACAATTCAGTGTGAACTAACTAAGTTCGTGGAAGCATACCCCTTAGAAAGAAAAGACACTGAATCTGTAAGTAAAGCATTTGTAAATAATTTCGTTTTAAGATATGGCATTCCAAGCGACATTATAACGGATCAAGGTACCGAATTTATGTCTAGTGTATTTAGCGATATTTGTAAATTATTAGGTATTAACAAGCTACACTCGACTGCTTATCACCACGAAACCATAGGAGCGCTTGAAAACACGCACAAAAACCTAGGTGCATATCTTAGGATTCAATGTGGTAACAACCGTACCGATTGGAGCAGTTGGGTAAGTTACTGGTGTTTCTCGTATAACACCACCGTGCATACCGAGACACAATATACGCCATTCGAATTAGTTTTCGGCAAACACTGTCGTTTGCCCAATAATTTAATTTCTTCTGTCGATCCTCTCTATAATTATGATAGTTACCCTAAGGAATTTAAGTATAGGTTACAAAGAGCTCAATCAGAAGCTAGAAATAATTTAATGTCTAGTAAATTTAGTAGAAAAATAATATATGATAAGAAAATGAATTCTGTTCAATATAAACCAGGAGACTTAGTACTTTTGAAAAATCAAGTAGGCAATAAGTTAGATTCTATTTATAATGGACCTTATGAGGTTATAGAAGATATGTCACCTAATGTTAAGATATTAAAAAATAATCAGATATATATAACTCATAAGAATAATACTAAGTTGTATTCGCAATAAAAATAAGTTAATTTTATTTTAAAATAAATAAGTAAAAAAAAAATGTAAATTCAAATACGTATGTCACATTTTTTTTCTTCCTTTGTGGGGGTGAAGAGTAACTTTACGGGGAGATGTAGTATATCCCTAATTAACACTTTAACAGTAACTTCGCGTTACTGTCTGCAACACACATGTGACGCACGTAAGTGAATAAAATAGCATGTAAGCAATAATGTACTATAAATAACGTATGTTTAGTTTTACTCGGCTCTCTCTTGTATTGATTATCGACAATACAACATATCATCCATAATGACCAGTTTTACTTAACCTCCACTCGACCCTCCAACTTCATCATATCTCACCACATCTAGTGTCGTCCCTTTCAAGTAATTATTATGTAAGAAAGCAAGACGACAACTACGATGTTGCCACATTTAATTTTGAGTTTCAACTGTATGAACCAGATTCCTAATGCGTGAAACGTTTGTTTTATTTAACATAGATAACGTTATGCATGCATTGCATGGGATTCATATATGATTCAAATTTACTCACCGCGGCTATTAATTGAATAATTATGTTAACATTGATAAATGGGCGTTCGAAATTAATCAGTGATCGAATTAACCATTTAGCTTATCAATTTTAAATAGATAACAGATGTAAGGCCAATATGAAATAAATACGGTTCAAAGTGCTGTAATTTAAAACAAAACTTGTCCAACTTGACGCTTAAAGGATGACTCACACTAGCATGTTAAACGGGACGGGAAAATCTGTCAATTTCTATAGAAGGAATCACGTGATAGCTCGGAGCCCTCGGATGTCACGTGACGCTTTCTATGGAAATTGACAGATTTTTCCGTCCCGCCCCGTCCCGTCCCGTTCTAGTGAGTTTGACGTTTTGACGGAACGTGACGGCCCGGTCACGTTCCGGCCCGTTCAAGTGTGAGGCATCTTTTAACGTGATACTTTATAGGCCCAACCACCAACCGTCATTAATTATCACTTTTTCGAATGAATGCGCACACTGCTGACCCAAAGGGATTGTGACCGCACATTATGTAAGTGCTAAGTCAGCTACTTAAGAGCTAAAAGATGACGCTCTAACGGATCGGTGTAGGTTCCTTAGCCATGGTGGAAATTGGACAGTATAAATGATGATGATCAATTATGAGGTATGTAAAGGAAATCCTAACCCAACGAAATCTAAAAAAACCTTTATCTTAAACAATTGGGTTAATCATATAATTTAAATTTTCATGAGTCACCAGTCACAGTGATGCCCGAGCTGCGAAGGTGACACACCACTGTCTATCCGACGATGCACGATGACTGCCCAATGTAGTCGAAACATGTCACGCCTATTGTGATAAAAATACGTGAGTGTTAACCGTTGCAATTTAATGATTGGGTTTATTTCATTTAAAAAAATATAATTATAAAGAATGTGCAGTATATGTGGGTCCCCACGTGATTAGGACTTGGGTGGATAGGGCTGATGCGCACTGCGCAGAGCAGCCGTCGCATCCAGACGCATGACTCGTGACTCAAATACACGGATCGTTCCGAAATATTTTGAGCTATTTTCGACTTTATTGACGTGAGTTGATCTATATTAGTAACATGTAGTACACGTAAAATATAAGCAGTAGTGTGGTTGATTAGTATTTTAATAAATGTGCACTATGGGTAAATTTAAGAGTCCAGCCGGCCTAAGATGGTTATCAACGAATGTGATTAGGTAATGCTATAAGTTGATAAACTGACCAGTGGCACGGATAGCGCGACGATGATAGCAGTCAAATGTAGATAACTGTTTAAAATTATCAGAAATTGTCAGAAAATGCAGACAAATTGTCAACTTATTAGGCTATCCGCTTGGCATCTTAGGCTTGCAGTATACTTTTTTTGCGATTATGGGCAACTTTTTCATGCTACATTGGAGCAATTAACAATGATCCTGTTACTTTTTTAACGTATTCGCATGTATGAATTACTTTTCTAATTTTGTTTTTCTATTTTTAATAATGTACCTAAATCCGAGGGCTGTTACGTGATTTTAACGCGAAGAGGTAAATATTTGAGGCTTATTAATAATCAAAATGATAGTATGATATCAAACCAAATTTTTAAATGTACATTTAGTTAAGTACAGCAAATTTAAGAAAAGTGCCAAAGTATAGCAGGTATTTTTGTATATGTATAAAATATAAAGATATAAAGAATATAAAGATACAAAAATAAACTTCATTTTTAATTAGAAAACTCCCGTGAGTATCAGACATATTAAAATTCTCATAGCGGGTGTGAAAGAGATGGTAGTGTCTCGCTTCTGACTTTGCCGGCGCTTGCGCCGCCCGCACCCTCCGCGCCTGCGCCGCCCGCTCCCTCCGCGCCGTTGCCTCAGTCGAGAGCTGACCGCGCTGGGGCTCGCAGTGTGCGTAGAGCAGTCGCCGCGGCTACACGCATGACTCATGAATAAGGGACACGGACTGTTCCGAAACATGTCGAGCTGTTTTCGACTTTATTGACGTGAGTAACCCGCTATGAGAATTTTAATAAACTTCATGTTATGCATAATTAATGTGCATGAAAATAAATTAGGTGGTATAAAAAAGTTACAAAATTACATGAATCAATCACCTCACAAAACAAAGTCTGGAACTTTACTAAATAATAAAAATATTTTTATCAAAACTATTTTATACAATACCAATACTTCATACTATTAGCAATTTTATTGCAATTTATAAGACTATGCGTTATTTCATCATTAACGATTTTCACTTTAAAATCGTGATCTGCCTCTTAAATAATAAATAAATAAATAATTTGGCGTAGGGATGTGACGACCCCATCGCCCACTGGTTTCGACCGGTGCAATCAGTCAACGCAGGGCAGCTTGTGGCGAGCTGTTGGGGAGTAGCGACCCCACGTACCTGAGCGCTCCTGGGGGACTCCGTCGTCCGACCAAGTCCTCCGCCTCCGGCTTGCCTTAACCGGCCGTCCAGAGTGGGGTCGCGAGAGCTGTGTTCTCGAGGGTAGATGTGGAAACCTAAGTGGCGAGTTGGCTATATGTTTAAAGTCCAGTGACACCTCTCTACCCCCAGCCCTCATACCGGTGTTGCCCTCGAGCCATCCTAGATGTCGCTTTTTGTGGGGGCCCATCTTATGTGGGCGAGTCACCGTCTGCCGGAAATAAAATTGATTACCATTTTGTTAGGCAGACGTCCGATTTTTTTCTTCTCTCCATAACCCAGTATTTAGTCCACTACTTTCACCTAATAGTCCAGTATATTTTAGATTCCATTAAATCTCAATAGTCTATACACGCTGGCGGGTGCTGCCTCTGCGTGCGTCCCATGACTCGGGCAGGTGCAACATCCGCTCGGTGTACCCCTTACATTTCATTAAATTGTCGAAAGGGCTCTGCGTGTTGGCTTCGGCTCCGCGTACGCTTCCCAAAGGTCCGGAACACCATTGTTCCGTGATGGGAAAGACATAAATATTATAGGACATTACAATTGTAAAGCGCGAATCAAATCATTTATTAAATGCAATAAATGTTTTGATTCATGCTTTTTGCCCAGCCCTGCGCACCGAGGGACTTGGTCACTTTTTCTGTAGTGTATGACATCTCTTTCAATTTATAATTATAGGACATTCTTACACAAATTGACCAAGTCCCGCAGTAAGTTAAATAAAGCTTGTGTGACGGGTACTCAGACAACGATATAATTATATAATATACAAATACATTCAAATTCAAATTGCATTCACTACCAACTGCGCCAACCGGCCGTTAAATATAAAAAAGCTATAAAACTATACCCTTCGCATGCCACAGCAATGGGTAACAAAACGGCTTCCTGCCTCAACAAGAGCCCACCAAATCGATCTGCATTTGCTATGCACCCCAGCAATAAAGGGACCCCATATGCCGCATCCGTAGAACACACCTAATGTCCTGTGAGATTGCAAGATTAATAAGATATACCACGTTTTATCGCAACCAACACATCTGAACAAAGAAAGTTATATCAAAGAGTGTAATCTTAAGGATGACTTACACTAGGACGAGACGGGAGGTGACCGAGCCGGGCCAATCTGTCAGTTTCTATAAAAAATGTCACGTGACCTATTCCAAACGGGTCGTGACCGTGATCTGTCAGTTTCTATAAAAAATGTCACGTGACCTATTCCAAACGGGTAGTGACCGTGATCAATAAAGTTTCTATAAAAAATGTCACGTGACCTATTCCAAACGGGTAGTGACCGTGATCTGTCAGTTTCTATAAAAAATGTCACGTGACCTATTCCAAACGGGTAGTGACCGTGATCTGTCAGTTTCTATAAAAAAACGTCACGTGACCCCTAAGTTCCAAGCTATTACGTGATTTTTTCAACAGAAATTGACAGATTTATTTATTTATTTATTTAATCATTGTTGCACAAAAGAAAATACAAACGTACAACAGGCGGACTTAATGCTAAAAGGCATTTTCTACCAGTCAACCTCACCTGTCCCGTTCCCGTCCCGGCACGTTCTAGCGGGACGATCAATTTCTATAGAAAGAATCACGTGATAGCTCGGAGCCCTCGGATGTCACGGGCGGTTTTCTATAAAAACTAACAGATTGTCCCGTCCCGTCCCGTTCTAGTGTGAGTCATCCCTTAAAGGAATCCTGATTGCACTGATTACACTAACCTCATTTTATTGCTGAACTCTCCAAACTCCGGGTTTATTTCAAACTCTCAGCGGTTTATAACTCAAATTGCTTGGGTAGTAATTAAACACGAGTATCAGGCTAGTCTAAGAGAGTGTGCGCACATTGACCACAACTGTCAGGCGAGTGTCAGCAACTGGCCAGACACTCATTTCGAGTGTCAACGACTGTCCAGACACTGACAACGAGTTTCAGGCAGCAACGAGTGTCAGGCGATTGTCAGCGACTGTCCAGACACTCATGACACAGTTTCCCCATCTCGGATCTTCGACTGTAGTCACACTGTGTTTTTTTTATTTTTATTAATTGTATTTTTTTGTACTTTTATCCTATTTTTATGTTGAATTGAAACAAATTAATTAGGTTTATTCATTACGTTATGAAAAGAGCAGTACTGATGACTCAGATGAAAGTGTATTGAATGATATTCACTAAATCGTATTATGAGCCCTATATACGTGAGAATCAAATACGGTAAAAGACATTACGTTTGCCAAAAAATCTAGAAGAAATAATGCTAACATCTTTAATTATGTAGCTGCATAATAAGCTCTTCTACGCTGTGGCTGGCGTTAAGTTTGCTGTTGATTATTCTAGTGTGCATGAGAAACTATACTTAGCGAAGCAGAATACAGATTAGTACAGCTTAGTCACATACGCCACCAACGCTTTGTGCTGCTGAGAACTGAAGTTAAGAACGGAGGAAACCATTACGTGATTACAAGAGTTTAAATTAATAATCGGTATAAGTACCTACTAGGATCATGCCTTTTAACCGGTATGAAAAAAACCGATATTATACTTATATATTTCGTAATGTTTTAAAATATAATTAAAACTATATCGATATTCCTTCATATCGTTATACTTGTAATATGAACGAAACTTCCTGCCTCGCACAGCTAAACTGTAGAACGAACTGTCGCCAGCGGTGTTTCCGGACCGATACGACCTTCAAACCTTCAAGAAAAGAGCGTACTCCCACCTTAAAGGCCGGCAACGCACTTGCGACACCTCTGGTGTTGCGGGTGTCCATGGACGACGTTAATCGCTTACTATCAGGCGATTCGTTTCCTCGTTTGCCACCTATAGCATAAAAAAAGGTTGTTAGGTGTATAAATTAAAGCATATTAAAATCAAAGTCAATTTCAAACTAAAGATAACATAATATTAATGATGAAAGAGCAGGTCCTGCGTTCTGTAGATGATCAATGTTGAAAACAAGTGGGTTACTCTCATCCTTATAATATGTTTAAAATTGTTATTGAGAAGATATGCTGAGTCCTGACCGGACACGTAGGTAATTAACTCTGAACCACACTGAAAACCTTATTTTTATTTCCTAAAACCTTACCCTCATTAAAATACTGGTTAAACTATTTCCCAATATCACTTCAGTATCATTATACCATCTTCATCACTCTAATATTTGCTTTACTTACAGAATCTAATATTTGAACTTACAGAAAAGCACACAACCAACGACAAAGAAATGATGAAGATAATCGGTTAATTTCCATAAAAAAAACTACAGCTTATTCAAAATATGCCTATACCACATTAGTTTGCGTCATAGAAGTATTTATTGCCTTCTTTTCTCCTTTATCTCAAGACCGTATTTTTGCTGTAAAGCTGCTCTGCGTGCGTAGCCAAGATGCCAATCGCTCACGCTTGATAACGTATCGTAGCTACCTCTCTCTATCACTCTTCCTTATTAGTGTGACAATGACAGTTGCGTTTCGTTAGTGACTGAGCGTGAGCGATTGGCATCTTGGCTACACACCCTGGAATCCCCAGCGTTAATTTAAACAAAGTGGCTAAACTTCAGCCCAAACTCCAGCGCGTTATCGGTGTTCACACTTCTCAAGCCCGCGCACTGAAGTATGTGAGCAACTCCTCCTGGTGTAGTTACATTGATTTAATAACTTGTCACAAGTTTCGAATTATTGTCGGGAACTATGCCAAGTTTAAAGTTTTCGGGTTGCGTGTAAAGCTAAGTAATTAGTTTCGTGAAATACCGGAGGAAATTAACACGCCTTAGTTATCGATGGAAGTTGTGCATTACAAATACGATTTTTTTGCACTTGTATACAGGTAACAGGTAACAAACGTCCCGAGATACTTCAACAGATGATTAAGTCAGTGACACCGCGAGTACATGTATCTAAGGGGAAAAATTTCCACTTACATCTTTCTCAAGGTCAGCGGCATAGGTGCCGTTAGGAACTTTTGTTCTAAAACTAGTGTTTAATTTTATTTGACACCCCTTAAAATAGACCGCCTTTTGGGCCCCAAAACACGCAAGTCTTTTGTAGAAATCGCAAACTGTCTGGTTGATGTAACTGAAGAGCTGATGGGTTCCTCGCTCGTTTTAGCATTGCGATACAACGAGGAAATGCCGCCAGCATCCTGGGTACAACTCAACGGTCTATTTTATATATAAGCTAGTTTCTAACTACTGTAAGTATTATATTGTATTATTGTAACTTTAATATACCTCCTTCATTATACAGGAACTTGATTTGAAGCTTCACAACAGTTGCTAATTGACCCAACTGCAAATTAGTCTATTTTCGGTTCGATCAAAAATCAATTAATAGATTGTGGAACTGACAGTTCCATTATAATATTGGAACTCGCGTTAATTAACACCGACGTTTCCTCTTATTTGTAACTTTGTTTACTAATTGGTTTACGGTAAAATATCCAAAATACTGAAATACTTTAATTGTTATGTTCCTTATATATATAATATATCATTAATCCTAATATTATTATCTCATTAACTATAGTAATCTCATTAACAGCCTCCTAGCCTAGTGGGTAGTGACCCTGCCTACGAAGCGGAAGGTCCCGGGTTCGAATCCTGGTCAGGGCATTTATTTGTGTGTTTATCACGAATATTTGTTCCTGAGTTATGGATGTTTTCTATGTATTTAAGTATTTATATGTATTTATCTATTTTATATATCGTCGTCTAGTACCCATAACACAAGCCTTACTGAAGGCCTAGTATAAAAATTGTACGACATTAACTTCTCGACCGCGTTAGCGTATCGAGGGGTCAACATATGAAAGTTGCCGGATGATTTAAATAAACGGCAAACATAATTTGAACTCTCGATACGCTAACGCGATCGAGAGGTAAGTGTCGTATATCTTTTATACTAGGCCTTCTAAGCTTACCGTGGGACTAGGTGATTGTCCGAGAAATATTGATTTATTTATTTATTTATGAATAGCAAATAAACACGCAATGAAGTCGTGACTCGCGTTCCTTTTACGTGGATTGACCGGCATTAGCTCCTTCTTGACAACCAACAAAGTGGTATATTTAACTAAAAACAATTACATAGTTCATTGAAATTAAACACTTTAGAACGGATTAATCGCGTTTATTAACACCATGACCCTACGTTTAGAGCCCTTTACAGGACTCGTTTTCACAGGGTTAAAATGATGACTGAGAGAATGCGAATTCTCCCCGTCGATCAAAAAAGTTACTTGTGCAAAGTACCTCAAAAACTTTTGTGTTTTTTTTATGTAGGTTACTGTCATGCACGTTACTGTCTTACTGTGCATAGGTTTGTAGCTTTACCCATATTACACATGCGGAGGAAGATCGGATGATAGTTAATTTTGCGGTAAGCGTTTTAAACCCATGTAAGCCTCTCCGTTGTGGGATAATTGCAATACGGGACGACATCGGTTTCAATCACTGGAGATAGGGTCACGGTGTTACAATGCGGTCTGATGTAATTTTGCCACATTTGGAACAATGTAATATAAAGACTAGGAAAGTTGTAAAATATGATCAAAGGAATAAATACGCTGATAAAAACACGCACACACACTTTAGAGAATTACGATATTACTATGATCATTGTAATTTGTGTTGCTTCCAAATATGTGCGTATGATGCAGTGCGAGTCATATTCAGGTCATTTAAATTTAGATTCAGCCTCCATGAAGCCAGTAACTCTCCTTCTTCCGTTTATCCTGACTAATGCCCCGGCTCAGGGAGCCTGGGCCCGCTTTGGCAACTAATCCCAAGATTTAACGTAGACACTAGTTTTACGAAAGTGACTGCCATCTGACCTTCCAACCCAGAGGGTAAACTAGGCCTTATTGGCATTAGTCCGGTTTCCTCACGATGTTTTCCTGCACCGAAAAGTAATTGGTATATATCAAATGAAACTTTGTACATGGGTTTCGAAAAACTCATTGGTACGAGTCGGCAGGATTTGAACCCGTGACCTCCGGATTAAAAGTCTCGCGTCATACCACCGGGCCACCAACGCTATGACGCCAGTAACTCCAAAAAAAAACTTAAATAGATAATCTAGGACCCTGGCCTACTCCAATAACTGAGCTACCAACATACGTAATGTTTGCATTACCCCGGGGAAACGTGCCAAGCCTTTGACGAAGTGCCGCCTAATTGACTACGGAACGTGATTACGTAGGAAATGATTCGGATGTAATATTAGTTTAGCTTTCTCTTACAATGATAATCTAATTAGTCCGGTAATAATTCACTTCCTTTGTCAATTTTGGCATGTAAGAATGAGACAACTAAAAGTAAGTGACGTCGTCGTTAGTGGAAGACAACACGAGACTCTTGTTCACCTTGGTCTCTTTCCAGTAAAACGCCTCAAATTAAGTTTTAGGCCTTGTCAATAATGTCATCTCACAATAGTATGAGTACCTACTTAATATACAAATCATTTATTCGTAGTAAATTTACAGAATTTTAAAACAAAAAAGACAATTAAATTAGGCTAGCGCTCGCAGCGTGTGAAGACTGCCTTATAATAAAATTGAACGCAGCCGTTAGAATACAATAATGTCAACATACTAAAGGGAAAGTTTTTTTTTGGCGGGAACCTTGAACTGATTAGGCGCGCTGAGCAAAATAATTTT
Organism: Lathronympha strigana; assembly: GCA_949128165.1. Lineage (NCBI taxonomy): Eukaryota > Metazoa > Arthropoda > Insecta > Lepidoptera > Tortricidae > Lathronympha > Lathronympha strigana. The sequence continues at coordinate 4,131,343 of OX421903.1, forward strand.
CTGTAAATTCATTTAATTGTGTAAATTTTGTAATTTTCATGTTAATTCTAGTTGTAAATTCTTGTATATAGTTCTATTTGTTTATATCTATAGTGGTAATACTTGTATAGTGCGCTTCCCCATTATGGGGAAGCGCTCAGGAAAACGCTCTCGCGTACAGGGCGAGGGTCAACAGTCGATGGATAGGGATTCGCTGTCGTCTGAGTCCACGTACTCTGATGCTGAAGCTGGTGAACGTCCTGTCGCAAGAAAACGGGACAAAGATAAGTATAAGCCTTTTAGAGCGCCAAATTATCACAGACTGTACGATGAAAATTCCAGCAAAAAGGAATTCATAGTCTTTCTTAACCGCGAGGAAGACAACGCTAGAATTACAGACAAGGACCGGCTTGCTCTTTCAAATGGAATTCGAAGGCATTGCGTCTCTGGCGTGATGCACTTAAAGACAATCAATGCTTTTAAAGTAGGTATTACTTTCGACGTTCCAAACAACGCTAACGTATTCCTGAAAAATGAGAAGCTGCTTAATGAACTACGCATGGTTGCATCAATACCGGCAATGGAGACTGAGGTCACAGGGGTTTTAACATCTGTCCCCTGTGACTATTCAAATAAAAAAATCTACCAATTAATAGCCTCTAGCAAAAAGGTAATTAATGTGAGAAGGTTCATGCGGCGAGTAAAGGATGTCGTGTCGGGCGATGTGTCCTTTGTTCCAACGCAGACTGTGGCTGTTACTTTTGCTTCGACACAATTGCCAGAATTTGTCACTCTCGATCATTGGAGACATGAAGTGGGGATTTATGTACCACCAGTTAAACAATGCCTGAAATGTATGAAGTTTGATCACATAGCAAAATACTGTAAAAATAATGAGGTTTGCTCAATCTGCTCCGAAAACCATAATTTTAAATCTTGTCCCAAAGAAAAAACTTTATGTGCCAATTGCGGCGGAGAGCATTTAGCAATTTCAGCCACTTGCCCTCTTAAAAAAAGAAAAATTGAAGAAAATAAAGTTAAGTCTCATAATGCTAGATACTCAGCCCTCTTTAATGAAACTGCTTTTCCTCTAATAAATTCAAGGTATGTAGAAACACAGTTGTCAAATCTCACCAAATCAGATAAATTTATGAATCTTATAGTAGAAGCAATAGTCAAAATAATATCAAACAAAGATATGCCGAAAAACTCCAGTAGTATAAGGGAAGTTTTAAATGAAACACTAAATAAAAAGACATCTTCTTAAATTCAAAAATGGACACATATAACATAGTGCAATGGAATGCTCAAAGCATAATTAGTAACAAGCTAATTTTAACAAGTTTTTTATATGAAAAAAATATCCATATTGCTATTATTTCAGAAACTTGGTTAAAGCCTCAACAAAATTTCAACATAAAAGGATATAATATAATCAGAAATGATTGTGGAAACAAACATAATGGAGTTGCTATATTAATACATAATAATATACCATACTCACATGTAACAACTCATTTTGATAATTCTTTACAAAATATCTGTGTAAAAATTTTAATTAACAATAAAGAAATAAGTATTGTAAGCTTTTACAGTCCAACTAATTCAAATCCTCCATTCAATAAACATAATTTAGACAGTTTGATTAAGTCCATTCCTGAGCCTATGATTTTTGCAGGCGATTTCAATGCGCACCACATGTCTCGGGGATGTGTAGATACATTGCCTCGGGGTAATGATGTCTTAGAAGTTATAGATGACAATGATCTTGTTCTCTTGAATAATGGTCATGCTACCACTACAGGTTCTTCTTCCTGGCGTCCTAATGCTCTAGATTTAACTCTAGTTTCTCCATCTATAGCACTTTCATGTGAATGGTCCGTTTTTGTTTTTTTTTTTTTTTTTTTAATCAGAATTTAAGGAGCTTAGTCGATTAACGATTATGTCGCTCCATACGTTCGCTTACATATTTACATTTGAAATAGAATTACGTTTGGTTAATACATTTTTTATAGATCTTATACAACATTTTTGCTAGCTTTGACTCGGGATTAGCAAGCACGACGTTGCAAAATCCCATGTCAAAGGTCGCGCGAAGAGGCTCCCCTCGGACACACTCCATCAGAACGTGTTGGACATCCTCTATGACCCCACAGTCGGCACAGTTAGGGCTCTCAGCTTTCTTCATCATATATTTAAATTTATTAGTAGGGACGTGTCCAGAGCGGAGCCTCATTGCAATTACAAGGTCTTGCCGTATAAGCGAACACTGGGTTATCCACGGAGACTGTAACGGTTCCGGCTGTATAGTCCTATACCAAATACCCTTTTCTTGGGATCTTTTGTCAAAGAACTCCTTCCAGAGGCTTGAACAATGCTTTCTGACCTGAACTAAGGCTTCGGTATAAACGGGCGTCGCTTGTAGAGTAACGCCTTCAGATGATGCTCCCCTTGCTAATTTGTCTGCGACTTCGTTACCGTCGATGCCTACATGTGATGGAATCCATTGAAGCACAATGTTCTTGTTTTTAGTCTTAAGTTTCCGCATGACGTCTAAAATAACATAAGCTATCGGTGTTCCTCGATATGTCGAGGTACATCGAGCTATGTGTTGTAGGGCACTTTTTGAGTCTGTGAATATAACTATATTGTTTGCCTCAATGGATTCCACATATGCCAGTGCCTCAGCAATAGCATGCAACTCCACTGACATGATGGATATTTCACCCGCAATTGTGAAACTCATTCCTATATTTAACTGATTATCAAAAAAAGCTGCTCCCGCCCCACTTTTATCCTTGGAACCGTCAGTGTATAGTTGGTAAAAGCCCAGATACTTGCCTTTAAGAAATTCATTACAAATAAGTTTTAACTTACGACTTCCATAATCTTTTTTCGATTTTGTTTTCACATCAATATTAGGGCAAATGTTGGAGATGTTTTCATAGGTTACCCACCAATCAAATGAAAACATTTCCAATTTTTCACTGCAGTAAACTGGGGTGTCTCTAAACAGTCTGTGCACTATCCATAATAAAGGTTCCTTTTTCCTCTTCCACGCAGAAGTCTTCCCGCACAAAACGTCTAATAAAGATATTGTATTACTATTAAATTTAAGTGCTCTACTTTTAAACCAAAATTTGCCACCTAAGTATTGTCTTCTCACAGAAAGGGGCTGCAGGCTCAGCTCACTTTGCATAACGTGTACAGGGGTGGATTTAATGAAACCCCCAATGACCCTCATGGCTCGATTCTGAAGTTTGTCTAATTTACTAGTATGGCAGTTGGCACCATCGTCGAATAAAAAACTACCGTAATCCAGTCGACTCCTAATAACTGCCATATAAATACGCCTTAAATGCTTTGGATGAACCCCCCAACTCGATCCCGCTAACACCTTTAAAATGTTCAAAAACTTTGATGTTTTATCGGTGATTTCACCAATGTGTTTCGCCCATCTCAAGGACCTGTCTAGCCAAATCCCTAAGTATTTTACATTTACAGCTAATTCTAGCCTGATATTGTTTACTTTGAGCTTAACCTTTAACCTTTTGTATCCCTTCTGAAAAATACAAACTTTACTTTTCTGTGCCGATATTTCTAATCCCATCGCACCTAACAGTTGTACTAAAGTATTTAAAGAGGTCTGCAACCGAGATGCAGCGATATGAAGGTTGTTATGCGTAAAATATAAAACGAAGTCGTCAGCATACTGAGAGATACCGACTTCACATACTTCAGTGCAGACGTTCATTGTGGCTACATTAAACAATAACGGGGACAAAGGATCACCCTGGGCCAGTCCGCGGTTAGCATAACGACATATTTTAGTGTTATCAACTATAATTTGCAGGTAACGTTCTCTGAGGTACTCCCATAGATAATTACAAATCTTAGAACCTACGCCTGATCGATCCAAAACGGCCATTAGACTAGTAATATCCACGTTATTATAAGCGTTCTCTATGTCTATAAAGCATGCTACAGTGGGTTCGTTATTTAAAAAGCCTTTGTGAATGTTCGCGACAAGTTGACTTAAATTGTCAAGACATGAACGACCTCGTCTGAAACCAACGGAATTATTTGAAAAAAAGCTTTTGGATTCGAAAAACCATTCTAGACGCCTCTGAAGTATGGTGTGGAATATTTTAGCAAGACACGATATCAGGGCTATGGGGCGAAAAGACGATACGAATTGTGGATCCCTTCCATGTTTTGGAATAGCCACTAAATCAATCTCGCGCCACTGAGTAGGAACGTAGCCTGTGTTTAAAAACATGTTATACAGATTTGTTAGAATCACTTTACCACTACTTGGGAGGTATTTAATCATAGAGTAGGATATTTCGTCGCACCCGGGAGCCGTATCTTTAGATTTTATACACTTTTCCATTTCTGATACTGTAACTCTGACTTCCAGTTTATCATTTCGAGACTCAAACTTGGGTCTAGGAGAAGCAACATGGTCAGGTGCTAAAGTCTGCAGGAGGTTGTATGCTCTTTCAGAGTCTATACTATGTCTCGGTGACCGAAATCCTTTAAGCCACCTCATTTGCCGCCATACGTCACTAGCAGATGCAGATTCATTTAGATTGCTACAAAATTCACGCCACGATTCATTTTGCGCTTTACGGGTTAATTTTTGCGATTCGCTTATTCTTTCCTGTAGCAAGCCAAAATTATTAGGAGTCGGGTTCCTTCTGAAATTAGCCAAAGCTAATCTGCGTCTACCCACCGCTTGAGAAAGTTCAGGGTTCCAATATGGTTTCGGTGTAAATTTATTTCCCGGATTGTGACATAGTTTAATAAATGGAATATGTTTATCGGCTGCCTGACATAAACATCTTATGAAACAATTATATGCATTTTGAGGGTCATCAGGAATTACTGTGCCAGTGAGTATTTCGCCAACCTCCGCCGAGTAAGATGCCCAGTCTGCTTTTTTAAAGTTCCTTTTTTTGGTGAGAGCTAAGTTCAAAGTTAGCGGAGTATTAATCTTAATTATTTGATGATCACTTCCCAAGGATTCTCTCATAACGGACCAAACGAAGTTCGCAGCTATATCTACAGAGACTAGGGATAAGTCGGGGGATGAAGACCTAATATCACCATTAACTAGCTGAAAACGGGTATGTTCACCTGTATTTAAATATGCAAAATTGTTATCTAATATCGATTTATGAATTAGTGTACCCCTACTGTCAGTTTTTGAGGACCAGCTGGTGTGATGGCCGTTAAAGTCTCCGAGAATAATGGTTTTCCTATCAAAACATGTTAACAAATTATCCCAATCATTTTGTGTAGTCCTTACATCCGAAGGGCAGTAAACGGAAATTACTCTTTCTAAATAACCACAGTTTGATAATTTAACACATACACACTCAATTCCCTGATTGACATATAGAGGAAGGACGTGTAATTGAGCCCGAAGTGATTTATGAGTCAAAATAGCAACACCGCCATACGCAGAGTCCCGATCCTTACGAAACACGTTGTAATGTTTAACCTTAAAATCGCTATCGGGCTCTAGCCACGTCTCGCTTAGTGCTACAATATGTATTTTCTCTTGAATCAATAGGTTCTCAAATTCTACAAGTTTAGGCTTAATGCTACGAGCGTTCCACTGACAAATATTTAAATTAATACATACTTTTTTCGGACGCTTATCCATTGACTGACCCGAACAAATTTTTCAGCAGCGGTAGATCAGACAACGTTTTAACTATATACGACACTATCCAACTTTTTATCATATTGTAACCAGTGTATATCTTCTCTTGCAAACTGAGACTTCTCACAAATATAAGGTCTTTCAAACGCTGTAGTAACTCCGACAGGCTCTGAATGTCTTCCTGACTTCGCTCATTCACATCCTCTTGGTATGATTTATCTTGACTCCCATGAGACGTATTCGCTTCATTGTCAGGAACTGACTGCCGCCTGCTTGAACTTGATCTTGACTTTGAGCTGTTTTGTTGTAAGTTTTTCGTAGATTTCGTATACGGCTTGGTTTCGATAAGTCGCTTTTTATGTTCATTCACATCTGGAGCTTTGCTAGTAATCTCCTTATATGATGGGCGTAATCCAGAGGTGTAGGTATCAGAATTGTGAACGGTACTAGTCTGTTTAACTGGCGAAACGTTAATCTCGGATACTGTAGGGGAAGGAGGGACAAATATGTCTAATGCTTTTTGGTACGTACAATTGAAATCCCTCATAAGTTCTCTGATTCGTTTTTCTTTTAAATATACAGGGCATATCTTAGACAAAGCTAGATGATCACCCCTACAGTTAGCACATGTAAACGTTTGTGTCTCACAATTAGAATGCCTTTCGCTGCACTTTGGACATATGGGTTTATTAGCGGGGCACATTTTTGACGTATGTCCAAATCTCCAGCAGCGCGAGCACTGGGTGACCGGGAAAATGTAAGGTCTTACCTTAATTCTTAAACCGCACAGATAGACGTGAGGTGGGATCCTTGACCCCTTAAACCCAATCCTTACGCTCTCGCTTGGTGTCCAACCATCCGCACACGCTCGGTTAAGCCGCTTGATGGAAGCTATATCCACGTCACTTTCAATATCTTTAATCAAATCATCCTCCGACAATTCTGGTTCAATGTCACTTATAATGCCATATGATAAACCTACTTCTGCGGTGCTCTGCCTTCTCCACTCTAACTTTGTTATCTCGGTGTTGTTAATAAAGTTTATGGCGCTCACATCATTTTCAAAATCAATTAACAGCTTAAATGGATTAACGTATTTCACTTTTAAAATCCCCGTGATGCCGTGCTGCCTCAGTAACTTGGCTAACGCAAATTGTTTGGGAAACGCATTTTTGCATGTCGTAGCAACTTGATTAGGGGTCGCTGCTCGCTGCGACGGCGGGTCTAAGTTAAAGGTCCTTGTATTTAATTTTTTATGTCTCCTCGCAACATTATGCCATTGGCCGTCCTCGTCGTCATCTTCTCGATTCCTCTTAAGCAACCCTGATTGTTCATCAACTAACATATCATTACTCTTGGCAATTTCTCTCAACATTTGTGTACGGTCTTCTAGTAACTCGTCCTGCATCATATTTATATCACTGTCCACTCTGTCACCATCCAAAGTAAACCTTTTATCCATTGTCAACAAAGTTCATTTTAGATACTTCACGAGCCCGGTGTTATCGGCTATTTCACTAATGAGCTATGCGCGTTATCTATTTCTCACAATGGCGTAAACAACTCAAACGCTGCTACCTGCGCTCAATGTTATCGCTAAGTGCACGTCTAAATCGAATGAATACCGAATAGACACTTGTTTTTTTTTTTGATTTTCCTTTGGGTAGCAGCTATCATATACCTATAATGATAAAAATTGTTGTTGGTAATGGAAATAATTTACATAACAATATACAATGTAATGGTGTACATATGCCCATTCATCCTAATTATAAGCTGGTGAATTGGAAAGTGTATAGTCAATTAACTGATTCTAACCTTAACAGTATTAATTTTGATGACTTGTCTATATTGGAAGCTTACAATTTGTTCTGTAATACTTTATATTCAGGAGTTAAACAGTCTATTCCCATACCAAAGTTTCAAAACTCAAACACTAGCAATTCCATTAATTCTTGCTCATCTAAATCTTTTAAGTTAGGGTAAGTTACCATGGTGGAATTCTAAATGTTCGGAAGTGGTTCAAAATTCCAAAAATGCTTACATAAATTTTAAGAACAATCCATCTGATGATAATTATATTGAATTTAAAAGATTAAGGGCTTTGAAAAAATTAAACTTAAAAATGAAAGAAATAATAGTTGGATGGAATTGTGTAACTCTTTCAATCGATGTACTCCTTTGTCTACAATATGGAAATATATGCGTAAGTTTAATAAAACATTCAGACCTAGTAATATATATGATGATAGTTGGATTCCAGAATTTTTATGCAAATATACACCAGACTTTGTTATGGATGAGCCTACTAATTTTGACAATATTGAAAATGTTGCTAATACTTATTTATCTGATACATTTTCTCTCAAAGAACTACAATCTGCACTATTTTCGAGAAGAGATACTTTCTTTGGTCTTGATGGAATTGCATATATTTCGCTCAAAAAGCTAACCTCTAATAGTCTCGGAATTTTTTTAAAAATTCTTAATCGCCTATGGAAGAATAACGTTATACCTGTCGAATGGAAAACTGATTGTTTGGTTCCAGTTTTAAAACCAGATAAAGATAAATTTCTACCTGGCTCGTATCGACCTATAGCTCTCACTTCTTGTGTTGGAAAAGTTTTTGAGCAGCTTTTGAAGCAACGTTTAGAATTCTTTGTAGAACAAAATGGAATTTTACCTTATAATCAGTTTGGTTTCCGCAAAGGTCGATCTTCTCGTGAGAGTTTTTGTCAGCTTCAACTTGATGCACAACAATGTCTGTCGAATAATCAGTATCTCTTGTCAGTATTTTTTGATATCACCGGAGCCTTTAATAATGTTAACGTATCCGTTCTCTGTAATGAATTGTCAAATATAGGGGTACCAGGTAAAATAACAAATTGGATACAAGCATTTTTGTCCAACAGAAAGGTGTATGTAAAGTTCAATAAACACTTGTATGGCCCTAGATTTTCTTCTTTAGGAGTTTGTCAGGGAGGAATACTATCCCCTTTAATTTTTATTTTGTATATAAGGCGTTTAAATCTTATATTGGGACCAAATGTTAAAAATTTACAATACGCAGATGATCTTGTAGTTTATGTATCAGGAATGGATTTAAATCAACTGGCTAGGACCGTTAATGAGGCGTTATTACACCTACATCAATACTTTTCATATCTCAATTTGGACGTTAATCCTAATAAGTCTAAAGTTTTAATTTTTAGCCGTAAGCGCACTGTTCCACCTAATATATTTTACAATAACATTCCACTGCCTATATCCTCTGATGTAAAGTTCTTAGGTGTCATATTTACTCCAAAACTTTCCTGGAAAAAATATATCAATAGTATTATAATTAAAGCAAATAAAGCATACAATGTTTTAAAATCTATCTGTGGGACAACATGGGGGGCAGATCCCAAAATATTGTTGATTTTGTACAAATCCCTGGTTCGTTCGCATTTTGAATATGGTTTTCTATGTTTTGCTGGAGATAATAAATTGGTAAATAAGCTTGATAAGATTCAAAACAAATGTATGCGCACAATATTGGGCGCTTTTAAAACCAGTCCAATTGCTTCTATGCAAATCGAATCGAAACTTCCTCCTATCGGGATTAGATTCAGATATCTAAAAGAAAGGTTCATTTTAAAACTTCATAGTTTGCCGAGGAATGTGCTTCTTAATAATTTAATTGCATTTCAATCAGCCTCTTTTCAGAAACACATGTTTATTTTACAAGAGTTTTCTTGTTTTTATCAACCTCTTCAAGAGTTGAATATATTTCAGAATAATGATGTTCTTTCCTGTTATGCTGGTACTTTCCAGAGTAAATATTCTGCAATAAATATTGTAATTGATCCAAATTTGACTTCTAAGGAACAGGTTTATTTATTATTGTCTGAGTGGTCTAATTTTAATTTTGTTTACACAGATGGCTCCAAAAATAATGATGCAGTTTCTTTTGCTATTTATCAGACTGGAATCAATAGGGGCGTGGGTTATAAAATAAATAAATTTGCTAGTGTTTTCACCGCTGAAGCAACAGCCATTCTATTTGCTTTAAAACACATTAAGGAACAAACTCTATCAAACAATAAGTGGGTTATAGTTAGTGATAGTATGAGTGTCCTTAAAAATTTATCAAGTAATAAATATAATGCTAATACTAACTACCTCATTTTTGCCATTAAAGAACTGTGGTGGGAGTTATCTCTGACTGGTATTGAAATAGGTTTTGTTTGGGTTCCGTCACATATAGGTGTCTTAGGTAATGAATGCGCAGATTTTCTAGCGAGGACTATTGTTACTATGTCTGACTCTTCACTGCATTCAGCTAATAAGGAATTGAATGTTGCTTTACCATACTCCGATGTAATATCCAACTTAAAACAGCGTATGATTGCTAACTGGGGAAGACATTGGTATAATTGTACAAGTATAGAAAATAAAGCTCATACATATTCTTTGTTAGACATTCCAATCAATAGCTTGCCGTGGTTTTATAAGTTTAAAAATGTAGTGCATAGAAAGTTCTACACTATTATTACTCGAATGAGAATTGGTCATTACTGTTTGAATTTCCATCTTCATCGTAAAAATATCATTTCCTCTCCTTATTGTGATCGCTGTTCAATGCAAGAAATACAGTCTTTAGATCATATCATTTTCGATTGCCCATCCTTTGGTATACAGCGCCTAGTGCTGATGGATGAGCTGCTTGTTATTTATGGGGCGTGTAATTTAATCCCGTCATCAGCTCCAGATTTGCTAAAGAATGTTAAAACTTATATGTCCTTATATAAATTTGTACATTGTACTGTAAATATGTTGTAAATTCATGTATTATATACTTTTTAGTTTAAACCACATTGTATAAATTGTACAAACTATATGTTAATATTATGAAAAGTTTATTACAGGATTTGACTACTCTTTGATTTGACTTTATTTAAAAAAGGGATTATGACTTGTTAATAGGAAGATACCTTACTTTTAACCACTGGACTTGAAATAATTACACTTGAATTGATTTGAAAACCCTGAAACTGAAGATATGAAACCTGGAATACAATGAATATAAAGATAAATAACTGAAGACATATATATTGGATTTGACTTATTATGAGAAATACTTACTGATGACAAGGCAGTATGGCTTAGAGCTTTAGCCTGTCCAAAAGGACGAAAAAAAAAAAAAAAACTAAAGGGAAAGATACAAGACGTCTTTCACCATTTTAAAATTCTTCGTCTGCGTAGAATTAGAATTTTTAGTAAGTAGTATATTTTTATTATCTAGCGTAAGTATTAAAGACCGAATTGACTTGAACCGTAAATTGCTAATTAAATTCCGGGACCGTATAAAATAAACAACTTACTTGCAGCTACAGTAACCGGTTATTCTTATTTCTCGCTAATAATTCAGAATGTATCAAAAATGCTAGTTATCAGAATTGTAATCTGATTTGGAAAATATAAGAATGCAAGTCTATTTTGGTCAAACATTTTTCGTTTTATTTTCTCCTAATCACAATACTATATTGATGACGCCCTTAATCGGATCAACACCATGTAGTGGTACGCGTTTAAAATATTTGAAGCATATAAAGTTTATATTACAAATGTTCTACATCACGATATCGAAATTTTTAGATCACATTGCATAAATACAACTTCCGACTTACTTAAAATACTCTATTGCAACTTTCAAATATCTTCTAAAATTTCTTCGCATATAATATTAGTGGGACGTCGGATTTGCGGTATAATCTTTAAAAATAAGGTACACCTTAGTGACGTTAACATGGTTTACCATGGAAGTGTGGAAGCTATCTACTACCTACACAACCAAGATGTTAGCTTGACTTGACCTAATCATCATACGAGTAATAATAGTATTTTTGACATTGTGACAAAGAGTACTGTAAAGGGCTTTAATTGTAATCAATGCGCGCTTTATCCGTTTTAAATTGTGACATTTCCATACAAATTGTAATCAATTACGACATTTATTACGGGTAGTTTGTTATTAGGCCTAAGTTTACCTACCATTCTGAACAAAATGCCACATTCAATGTAAATGAATATTAATAATACTAGCTGGTGTACCTACACCAGTATAAAAAACACTTATTGGGGAACATCATAACATTTTTTGATGTCATTTTACGATGTCGTCAAATCTTTACGACCCTTGCTATCCGTTTATGAGTCCACGGTAATAAAAAAGGTTATAAGTCGCGTTCTTGCGAATTTTTCAGGAATGCAAGATTAAGTAGGTTTTCACTGAAGGTTAATAAAGAGGTGAAGGTGGAAAATTTTGTAATTTGAAGGTGATTTCGATGCTAAAGAATGCAGGAAGGGATACTGGGTCTTTGGAGGCTTTATGATGTAAATCTGGAGTAAACGAGTACTGTGCATTCTTCGTCTTTTATTAAGTTTTTATATGTTAATTACTTTGATACAATGGAGAATTTGGTAATTCTTGTATCCCCGCCTGTGGCACATGTTTTTCATCACACTTCATTCACTTTAGACATAAAAAGTAGCATGAAATTTGAACGGCATTTTCCAATAAGTGAGCGACATTGTTATAAAGAGTATAGAGTTAAACCTGCTGTTATTCAAAAGTACATTGTGTATTAATGGCGATAAACAAGAAACTACGAAGTACGAACGTCTTTGAATCTAAAATTTAATTGCAAAACGAGTTCGTAATTATTGTACCGCCGCCGCACATACAATGTTTTTCATCACACTTCATTTATTTTAGATATAAAAACCGGCCAAGTGCGAGTCGGGCTCGCGCACAAAGGGTTCCGTAGCAGCAAATATAATAAACTTATTATGTCAATTTATACACCTGGTGAATGGAGCCTAAACTTATAAGGTTCAGCCATCGTTTTCAGTGTAAGCACAATAACTTAACCAAAATTACAGTTAAATCAACCTATCTCAAAAACTATAAGAGATACTTTGATCAAACCAAAAATCGTTGAAAGAGTTAATTAGCATGCATCACCTCTATTTTTTTTAGAATTTTATACCCCGTAGTTATAAAAATAGAGGGGGGGGGACATACTTTTTACGACTTTGAGAGCTGATATCTCAAAAACCGTTCACTTTAAGAAAAATGTTTTTTAGAAAACTTTATATCATTTTAAAAGACCTTTCCATTGATACCCCACACGGGTATGTACATCGAAAAAAAAATTTTCATCCCTCAGTTACATGTATGAGGGGCCCCACCCCCAATTCTTTTTTTTACTATTTAGTGTCATAATTTTGTAGCGGTTCATACAACACATATTCCCATCAAATTTCATCACTGTAGTACTTATAGTTTCCGAGTAAATCGGCTGTGACAGACGGACAGACGGACAGACGGACAGACGGACAGACGGACATGACGAAACTATAAGGGTTCCGTTTTTGCCATTTTGGCTACGGAACCCTAAAAAGTAAAGTAAATAAATGAGCGACATTGTAATTATTAAATATAAAGAGTATTTTATACACTTTGCATTCAATGGTATTTATTCAACAAAATCACTGCACCTCACATTCAATTCCGCTCGCTTCCACAAAATTTTCTTACCATAAACTACTTTCAAATCAAATAAAGTACCAAAAAACGGAACGTAGTTTGAAACTTCAAACCAACCGGAGAAAAACGTCTTGCCGAGCTTTTTAAGGCTTTTCTCATAAGGTGATATTAGTAGCAGACGTAGTAAGCCCGTAAGTGAATGTTCTAGTGATTTAGATTTGGTTTACGCCGCTAAATCCCAGATTTACTGCCGATTCTTGGCTCCACACCGTGCGATGTAACTTGCGGGCTTCCGTGGATATATTTAATAGTTACTACATACGGACAAATTTGGGAAGCGAGCTTGTGGACATGTTCACGTGGCGACGTAGCGTGGCGAGTTGCGAGCCGTAAAACTGAGCTGAAGCGAAGCCAAGAAGGTTGATCAAGATAGTAAGGCGTGGAATGTTGTGGGGGCCCTATGTACCTCCGCGGTGCCCTAAGATCCACAACACCAACAACATTCTCGTCATCAGTCTCAACATCAGTCTCGACAGACTGATCGCCTTCACGGAACTTCGTCATAAGGGCGTCTGTGGGGCGTGCTAGCGGCTCAAATTTTTGTTGACAGTTGTGTGATAGGTGACAGTTTGGAGGTACGTACGTACTAACGTAGACGTTATCAACTAAAATTTAATGGTGAAATTATTCTAAAGACCAGTTTAGTTTAACGTTGTATCGAGGGATCTATAAAACTTACTTTTCATATAATAAACAACTTATTTTTTTAGCCCGATAAGAGAGGGGGCCATAATATTTATTTTAATTTTAGTTTAGTTATTGGGTCATGAGGGATATCATTTGAAAAGGCTTGATTTGCACATTCTAAAACATTTTTTATTATTATTGTACGGCAAAAAAAAATAAAAAAAAACCATTCCTCCTCTTTATCTCCGAAGTTTACGAAGGAAAAAAAAAGATTTTTAATAACGTTACAACAATATAAACACCAATGATAACATTATCATTAATATTTACGATTATACGGTAAGATTACGACATATCACATAATAAGATAGAAATAGTACATATTCTGTGCTATTATGGTGAATATCAACCTTAACACGTTAAACGCCATAAAAAATACGGTGCATTTTCATTTAGGCCATGGGGGTCACCTGTTGAGCGACACATACACTTTCCGTTCGCGCCGTGGGGGACACCGTATGACCGCGAGTCGGACCTAATTTCAAACTCCTTTGCTGGGCCGTCGCTCAAATATATCATGGTTATTTGTACCTGAGGTGACCCCCGTGGGCCCCGTGGCCCTGTAGATGAGCCAAGAGTTGTTGGTTTTTAAATTCAATAAAGACTTAGAAAATTATGAGTGATTTTCTACAATTGATGGTAGAATTTAGAAAGTCATATAAATCCTATACTAAATATATACAATTTACATACATATTTTAAAAGTTTGGAATTACATCAGAAAGAAAAATAAGTTTTTTAAATTACCGTTTATAGTTTCGCCATGTCCGTCTATCTGTTTGCTGTCGTGCTCCTGTCTGTCTGTTTTTCTGTCTTTCCGCGGTTAGCTCAGTGATCGTTAGTACTAGAAAGCTGAAATTTGGTATGAGTATATGTTTTGAACACGCTGCCAAAGTGCTCGAGCAAAAACTATAAAAAAGGGTTTTTTTCGGTGAGCGGGTAGCGGGCGCGGGTGAGCGACGGTAAGACCCCCGCGGCCCCCGCCGACGGAATAGCAGTTTTCATTTCGCTGAGGCCGTGGGAGACAGCAGTTGAGCGACACTTGGATATTTGTGAAATAAACAGTAATAAACATGTATCGCAACTTGTACTATAGTTTTTATGCATTTTAGAGACCATTTATCTATAAATAGTGAAATCTCATTTTTGGCGAATTTATGAATTTTGAACCGGCCCACGAACCCACGATGCTATTTCACTGTCGCTCAACTGGTGCCCCCTATGGCGGTTAACGTGTTAAGGGAAGACTTTTTGGTGTCGTCATTAAAATATATTTTTTTTCTACTCCAGCACTTCTATCTGTCAATAAGATGACTGACAGCGATATTAAAAAAGTATACATTCCTATAACGTTGTCTACGGTATTCTATAAGAACACTGCTTCTATGGATTTTCATATAATATATGAGCACTGTTGTTTTTTTTTATTCCTATTGTGGGCACGACATCTTCAAGATTATGCCACCTCTAGATTTTGCTTTTTACGCTATTTTTGCTGTCGTAGAAAAACTAGCGTATGCAACAGCTAATAATTAGTTCTTAAAACTCTTATTATATCACTATTGCATAAACTACACTAATAAAAATAGTTTGCTAGACGAGCGCACCAGCCGTAAGCACCATTCGCCAGCGCAGTGGGAATGTGATAAAATGTTGAGCCAGCTTAAACTCGGTACGTTACTTGAAAAACTACCATCCGTGTAAGAATTCCAGATAAAACTTTAATATTAACTACTATATTAACTATATTAACTTTACGACGATACGATCAAATTAAACAGATACCAGCAGTCGTACTAAATAACCTTTATCTATTTTGTTTTATTAGAACGATGTGGATCTTTTTAAGGTTGTGCATTTGTTGTAACTAAGTAGTTGTGGCCGAAATTATTATAAATTTCATCGTTTATAACTTAAATAATTACAGTATAAAAAATTTAAAAATAGAATGAACAAATTAAGTCCTTTCTAATGACACACCTGGCACGATCCAGTAGGTGAATAAACTTTTAATTATTGCCCCCTCTTTTATCGAGCATTTTTCATTTAAAAAAATACATATAATAATGATAAAATTCTCTCTCAATGTGTCTTGGTCATCATTGTTATAAATTTTAAATTTCAAATCAGTAGCTTAAGTACTTCTCGAGATATTTAACGATGTGACAGACAGAGAGACTGAGTCGCACCATAAGGATTCCTTTTATACCATTTGTGTTCGGAGCCCTAATAAACCGCATTTACAAGACTAAAAGGCATTACGTAAAATTCGCAGTAACCTAAATGTGTCCTTAATGCAGTGTCATAGAAAACATGAGAAGTCAAATGGCTGTGTTGAAGTAAAACTTTTTTGTTTTCTGTGCATCTGCTGCCCGCATTTTGAACAGTTAGTTAAACCCATGTTTAACTTTTGACCGTTAATTAAATAATCAATGTTTCTATAGAATGTTTGGTTCGTTTCATCGGGTAGCTCTTTTCTACAAAGTAAGTTTGTATACAAACTTGAACTTTGTAGGAAAGAGCAAAAACATTCTGTATGTAAATATGTAGCCGCTCTCTCGCTAGAAAATATTCAGCAAGCTCTATTGCGTAGGTAATAATGGTGATAGCCGGTAACTAGAGTTACCAAAAGCGAGAATGATGCACATTAGAATGGAACAAAGAATATTATCTTTCTAGTCATCATCATCATCATCATTTCAGCCGAAATAAGTAAACTGCTGGAACTTTGGCCTCCCCCAAAGATTTCCACAGCAAACGGTCATTCGCTACCCTAAGGAACCACGCCTCAAGCGGGGATTACGTTGTCTTCCTTTATGTACTAAAAATGTTCAAATGTATGTTACATTTAAAAAAAATCCTTGGTTATTAAAAAATCAACTGACTGAAACTAGCATGCTTTTTTTGTTCCAAAGAACCGTTGAAAAACCGTTGAATCGAAACTGAAAATTGCTCAAATAGTAAACAAAGAAATACCTACTGGACTAATGAGTCCATAATGATGGATAACTGACACTAAAATGGGACGGGACGGGGTGGGACGATAAACACTGTCAATTTCTATACAAAGCGTCACGTGACATCCGAGGCCTCCGAGCTATCACGTGATTTTTTCTACAAAAAATGACTGATTTTCTCGTCCGACCCCGTCCCGCCCCGTGCTAGTGTAAGTCATCTTTTACAGGCGTTACTCTCTCTCATATTTATCTTAAGCAACACATATTCAATATAATTTCACGAGCAAATGGAAACAAAATACGAGTCGGTTATTTCATATTAGCAGTAAAGTAGGTAAACATCATTAATAGTTCTATTACAGAACGCCTACCGCGAACATCGAAAATCCGCCATTTTCGAACTGCATATTTTTCGCTCAGATATGTACGACTGTACGTGCGATAGAGAGAGAAGATAGGTAGCCATTTTCGTTCTTGATTGCGTTATGAAGTTCGTGGTAGTAGGCCAGAGCATGGAGCAAACTTTATAGACATCGATTTATTACAATCATAGTAGACAACCTAAATTATGACAGATTGTAATAGTTATTGATTTCATAAGTTCAGTATGTTAGCTAAGTTGTTGCAAACCAAATGTGTTTATAACTAGGGTTGAATAATAATTTGGCAACCTTTTTAAAATGTTTTGCTCGTAAATAAGATATGACAGAATACGAATTGGTACGCCAAAAGTCTAAATTTAATGAGAAACTTTTTTTTGTTCGGAATTTTCGGTCATAACTTGATTTTACAAGTAAAACCACATTTTATATAATGGATCTTAAGAACAGATATTTATTTCTAATAGAAATAGCAAATACTAGCCGTTGTGAACACTACACAAAAAACAATTGACGATCGAGGGGGGGGCCTCATTCCCCGCAAGACGCTAGGGTTGCCACCAGATCTACCAATAAATGTATAGGAGATTTGTCTGGCGGATGCCCGGCGGACAAACTCACTATGGAGATCTATTCTGACGGATTACCTGAACGCATATGGCATATACTTAACTGAATCAAATATCTTAGACATTAATGGTAGGCATGCTGGCTTTGGCAACCTTACTCACCAACAGAAACACAACGTTACGAGTAGGGTCTAGTGTTATTAAACTGCGGTTTTCTGTAAGGTTGAGGTACTTCCCCAGATGGGCTCTGCTCCTGTTTTGAGCGAGACGACATTCGTTGTGGTGTGCCCTACCACACTAAACGATATGCATCCGCTGTGCCCATACCTCTCTTAACTCTCTTAACTATTTTCCTCTCTAGCATTTTTCCACAGCTCAGGGAGCCCAGGATCTACTTTGGCAACTAATTTCAAGGCGACTGCCATCTGACCTTTCAACCCATAGGGTCATCTCGCCCTTTTTACCGAAAAGCGACTGGTAAACATCAAATGCCATTTCGTACATAAGTTCCATAATTTTTAAGAAAAAAAAACCGACTTCATTTGGTTCCCGGTAAAAGTGAAATTAAGAATTTGTTTGAGTTAGCCAGTTTACTTCACAAATATCCAATACACCGCACGTGTACGATTGAAAATTGAGGAGCTTTCTTAATGTCCTAGGGCTTCCATCATTACATTTGAAGTATAATCAAACGGAACTCCCTTGTAGACCTTTAAACAAACAAAATAACAATGTGTTAAATTGGATGACAGACTGTAAATTAACGAGCATATTCATTATGCCATCCCTGATTATCAACATCAGGTCCATTCCAGCAAAATGATGGCCACAGTAAGAAAATGCCTAAGCTAATTATGAACACCCTCTAATCACAATTAACCTGCCGTTCAAATTTGAAGAATTCTCTGAATTCTTCTAGAACTCCATCATCAGAATATAAATCAAATCAAAAAGATGAATGTCACAACTAGGATAATAAGTAGAGCTAGGTTTATTAACCAGTTCCACTTTGCGATCCCTGGTCTTCATCATCAGATCAAGTTCATCAAAATTTTGGCTCCGCCAAAACACTGTTTTAGTTACTTAAGGAAACCCTCAAATCAGAATGCATGTGCCGTTAAAATTTGAGGAGTTCTCTCAATCCCTCATGAAGCCCATCATCAAAATAGAACTATAATCAAATAGGACTATCTTGAAGGTATTTCTTTACAAAGAAAAGATGAATGTCTCAAATCGGATGATAGAGCTGGGAATTAACAAGCAGTTCCACTTTGCCATCCCTGGTCTTCATCATCAGGTCCACTCCACCAAATTGATGATGTTCGTAAAGAAATGCTCGAGTGTCTTAAGAAACTACCCAAATCATCATGCATGTGCCTTTCAAATTTGAGGAGTTCCCTCAGTTCCTCATGGATCCCATCATCAGAAATTGATTTTGAAAAAAACGGGACAATCCTGAAACCATCTATATACAGACAAAAAATTTTTTTTTTAAATCGGACGATAGTCCTGGGAATTATTAAGCAGTTCCACTTTGACATCCCTGGTCTTCATCATCAGGTCCACTCCACCAAATTGATGATGTTCGTAAAGAAATGCTCGAGTGTCTTAAGAAACTACCCAAATCATCATGCATGTGCCTTTCAAATTTGAGGAGTTCCCTCAGTTCCTCATGGATCCCATCATCAGAAATTGATTTTGAAAAAAACGGGACAATCCTGAAACCATCTATATACAGACAAAAATTTTTTTTTAAAAATCGGATCATAGTCCTGAGAATTACGAAGCAGTTCCACTTTGCCATCCCTGGTCTTCATCATCAGGTCCACTCCACCAAATTGATGATTTTCGTAAAGAAATGCTCGAGTTTCTTAAGAAATCACCCAAATCAGCATGCATGTGCCTTTCAAATTTGAGGAGTTCCCTCAGTTCCTCATGGATCCCATCATCAGAAATAGATTTTGAAAAAAACGGGACCAACCAGGAACCGTCTACTTTCAGAAAACAAAAAAAAATTCAAATCGGTTCAGTAATGACGGAGTTATGAGTGAACATCCATTAAAAAAAAAAAAAATCAGTCGAATTGAGAACCTCCTCCTTTTGAAATATTGAAGTCGGTTGAAAAGACATATTGGTATTCGGATTCAAAATCGCACGCTCTTACCGTTGAGATGTTACCCTGTAACATTAACGAAGAATTAAACTACCCTAAACAATACTATATCAACAATACCAGACATTGTAGTCGTGTTTGTAAAAATGTAAGAATAGCATTGTCAGAAACACATACTCGGAGCCAAGATAAGTCAAGTGTTAAAATCGCGCACTCAACTTTCAAATACAATGGTTTACAAGTAAAAGAATATCTTCCACTAACATATTTTCTGTTTGGACAGTTCGCCAAAAATACAATGTGGTTTTGTGTAAGCTTGACGAGATACGCCGAATGGGCAGCTATAGTTTAAAACGAAGCTTCAAATAGAAAATTGTCTAAACGTAGCCTTAAGGGGCAGTGTGTACGTGGTATTTATTATACAGGGTACCTAGCAGAAGAGGTGTTTTGCTCACTGGTTTTTATTGAGAACTGAGCAAGCGATAGATAAAGAATTCAAATTCAAAGAATCCAAAATTTTCAGAAAGAAAGAATAGTGAAAAAATTCATGAACTCGGGCGTCCTCGAGGATGTTTTTGCTTAAAAATAATTGAAAAATATGGGGTAGCACATTGTTAGTGGTGATTTTTCAATGTAACTTGAGACTCCACTTGCCGATTAAAATAAAAAATAAAAATAAAAAGCATTTATTTCAAGCTTCAAGGCTCATAGATAAAATCATACAATTCATAAACAAATCACATTAATAAAATCACCTAAAAAGAAAACAATAAAAATCACAAATATAAAAATGTCAATACTACAAACGAACGAATGTACTTAAGAAGTACATTCTTACGGTAGATGTTGCTAGGTGCCTCCTAAGGCGGTTACGAGGGTTATGGTGGAGAAATTCGTGGCCACAAGTTTGGTCTTGGTAGATCAATTGGAAGAGCGTTGAGCTTGGTATCTCAGAGTCGCGTGTTCGAGTCCCGCCCGAGGTCATGCACTCTTCCACTTTTCCTTTATTTCTGAGATATTTGGTATCGTTCGCCGACGCCTCTGCTTAAAAATAATAGATCAAAGATTCCATTCTCTAGCAATGAAATGTCATATCATGACGTGGATGGCAAATATTATAAACTTTTCTTTTGATAATAATAAAAATTAGATTAGCTCACCTCACGAGCTATAAAACAGGACAAAAAAACCATTTTTGTTTCACACGACGAAACAAGTAAAAATTTGCATCATATTAGTACTAAGTATAATAGTTTTTATTTGCTTTTTATAAAAAAAAGATAGCATTTAAAGATGTTTTTTGATGTTTGAGGTGTGTGTTTTCTATCGCATGTATTATGGGGAGTGTTCCGAGGAATTGTTCGGATTAATCCCTGCCGCTTCTTTCCGCCATCGCCCTACGCGACAATATTTCCACTCTCACCATTTAGATGGTTGGCAGTCCTCAACTGTGCGCTTTTCCCGAAACTTCCTGCCTCGCACAGCTAAACTGTGGAACGAACTGTCGCCAGCGGTGTTTCCGGACCGATACGACCTTCAAACCTTCAAGAAAAGAGCGTACTCCCACCTTAAAGGCCGGCAACGCACTTGCGACACCTCTGGTGTTGCGGGTGTCCATGGACGACGTTAATCGCTTACCATCAGGTGATTCGTTTGCTCGTTTGCCCCCTATAGCATAAAAAAAATAAAAAATAAATGTAGTAGTTTTTAAACGCACTTAAAACACAGTCTAATTGATTGTTTGCTCTTATTTATAAGTTTCACATTAAATTTACCTTCGTTAGAAAGGGAGGAACCCTTTCTAACGAAGGTAAATTGAACTAAAACGTCTATAATTTTATTTATGAATAGTGGGGATTGTCGGTTAAATATACCTATAAATATAGTTACGACGCTGGATCTTTGGCAGCACGTGTTTCGCAATATGTAGAACTCGGCAGAGATCCATTTCCTCTTGTTACTCTTCTAGTGTAATATTATTGATTATAATATGTACTTATCAGTTATTAAAAACTGCTTCGCCTTAACAACAAAGTTGGTTCGTTTGGCGACGCAGCGTGTTGTATTGATGGCACGGGTCAAAATCCAGCTCTTGTTAAAGCCTGCGTTACTACTGGAACTCGACTCGCTCAAGCCTCACTTTCCTATTCTAGTATAGCAGTTTATGCAACAGTGATATAATAAGGGTTCTTAAAACCCGAGGGTCGCCGTTACCTACATATTGAGACGTAAATGAATATTATGAGCTGTTGCATACACTAGTTTTTCTACGACAGCTAAAATAGCGACTCGAAAGGCGGCAGAGTGTGGAAAACGTATGCCAGCCTATAAATTTTTTAAAAAGCAACAGTTTTCATAGTTATATTGTATGCAAATATCGTAAAACGCTGCTCTTATGGGATACCACAGACAACGATAGAATACTACGTTTTAATATCGCTGTCAGTCATTTCATTGACAGATAGAAGTGCTGGAGTAGAAAAAAAATATTAAGAGTTCGACTAAGCTAAGTTTGTATCGATTTTGATAGCACATACTGTAAAAGTGTTAGATACCTAAACGTCATAATTTAATAAAATTTACATTGAAAATAGGTCATATTATACTAAACCAAATAAAGCCGCGTAAGCGGACCCGGGTTCGAATCCCGGCTTGGCCTCCGATCGACTTGGTATTTTTCTGTAGTATATGACATCTATTTTCAATTTATATTCTATGATATTCAGTTTTGCAGTCACAAAAACAAATATACATGGTAAATATCGCGTTTTAAATAGTAAATACCTAATGTAAATGACCTTGTTAGTTTAAAATCGTATATAATTACTAATATGATCTGTGGTTATGTTCGTATGTTGTAATGTAACAGGCATAAAATAACCTGAACTGAGTTGCATTATACTACGTGTAATTCATTACAAAACGTAGCCAGCACTTTATTCTACATTTGTGTACTGTCTTATCTTTGATCTTAAGCAAAAGACCAATACTAAAATACAAAACATTCTGGTTATTTTAACTTAAAACAATGTAATTCCTTAATCCAATAATCAACTCAATCAAACTACCAACACGAATTGTATTTACTTTGCGGCATAAAACAAACAAGAATATTGTTTACATTTAGTTAAACTTGCAAATAAATCCGAAATTTGAATGAAAAATAAAAACGGTAGTGGAGCCTCGTTAGGGTTTGCCGTTTTCTATTTCTATCGTATACTTTAATCAACGCCTCGCAAAAACACATCGAGTTTGTGTGTCTTCCTTGGTTAAAGATAAACGTGTCAGTTTGACACTACCCCAATATTTGTCACCATTTGTTTTAAACCCTAGCAATAGAATCTTGTCCCACCAGCGTCGATTGGCTATCAGCGAGTAGCGATTTTTCTACGCGGGCCTACTATTCTCTAAGAAAGAATACTTAATTGTCGGCTGTTTGAACAGCCAGCAATGAGCTATACATATGTATCTTACCAAATATTTCGCCCAGGTTTTTACTTTTATTTTTAAATAAAAAAATTACGCGAAAGTTTCGTGTGGCTCCCCTTTTAAATCAATCATTAACTCAAAAGAAGCTGCCATGCAAATGGTAGCAGTTTCCTTATTCATCATTTGCCGCATATCGAAGATATTAGGGCTCTAATATGTTTATGACTGAACATAACAGCAGTGGCAGCACAAACGCGACAACGTAACTTAGCAATAGCTGTTTCCCCCTCTTCTCTCCCACAAAAACAGTAAGTAACTAGTCTCAGGCGGCATCTCATTTTTCTTGCTGCATTCGCAACGTTACAACATTGTTAAACGAATCTTATGTTTAAGTATATTACATATAAAACATAGTATAAAACAAAGTCTCTTTCTCTGTCCTGTCCTATGTATTCTTAAAACTTTAAAACTACGCAACGGATTTTTTTAAATAGATAGTGTGATTCAAGAGGAAGGTTTATATGTATAATAATAACCCGTGCAAAGCCGGGCGGGTCGCTAGTTACATATAAAAAATAAAAAATATTTGAACACATCAATAAATAGTTACAATCAAAGTAATATTTTGACTTCACCAGTCACAATATAGCTTTATTTTTTTAAATATTAAATTGAGCTGCTATCTGCACAGCCCACCTATTTGCGGAAACGGTGTAGTATAAATAACACTTTATAGCACGGCACAGCCTTTAAACCGTATGTCATTCGACTTTAAGGACTGTGTAAACAAACCGCCATATTGAAATTGTCTTTGAATGATGAATTTTCTAGAGATGGGGAAGTGCTATTTTAAGTCAAAATAAATCGATTACTAAAATACCGAAAGAAAAACACATCTCATCTTCATATTTTTAATTGGTTTAATCTTCTGAAAAATCGGTGCTTGAAGTTTTACTAGAGTCACCAGTATTAATTATAAAAGGTTGCGTTACATCATCGGTATACCCTATCGATGATGCCGTCTAAATTTTTCATTTTATGCTCTTCTCCTATTACATGATCCACGCATTTCTTCCACTGCATGCATCCGCATCTCAATTTAGGTATTTATTTAATTTTAAGTATATTATATCTTACGCTACGATCCTTTACTCATTTACTTACCGTGTAGTGTACACTATGCCTATATCAGGTAGATACCGTGAGTACCGGCATTACAATGTCACTAACTTTAGTCACATCTCTAAACGTCATAGACAAACGCGGCTGTCCCAGATCAAAACCTAGCAAGGGACATTTTTTGTCAAAATACGTTTTTTAAATAAATCTGCCTCAAATGTTGAGCTGCGTCTAATGCAAAAACACCTGTATTTATATCTCAATTAGAATCAAAGTTACGAAACCCGCCAAACCTAGCAAGTGCATATCTTACATGCAAATATCATATTCAAAATCCTAGTAAGTACCATTTTCAAGGCCAAAAACCTAGTAAATGCGGCATATACTAGGTTTTTGAGTTTGTAAACGGAACATACTAGGTTTTTGAATATGGAATTGTCCGAGACTAGGTTTTTGATTTTAAAAATTGCCGAAGTGTTGAACAAGAAATTCAAATATAACAATAAATAAAACTTAGCAAGTCAGTAATGAGTGAAGTTTGCGTTCTAACGGTCGCCGCTCCCGCGCCCCCGCGCGCGCTTTTTCCGTTCGGGATCCGAATAGGGAACAAATTTCAACTAATCCAGTCATTGAACTGACAGCTTGTATGCAAATTTTGATTATTTGGGAAATAATTAATAATAGCTGATTTTTTAGCGTAACGGATAATTTTTGAGTATCATGTTGGCACCAAAATCCAACAAAATATCGTTTCATGCAAATCGTCACAAATATGTACTCACATGTTTCAATCGTTTTTCTCATAAGATTTTTCTGTTTATGTTTTTTAAGTTGTTTAAAATGGGTCAGGACCATTTTTTCTTACTATTATTACCTACTATGTTTCTAGCGAAATAACACATCTATCACCCACGCCGTAAATTTTGTAAGTTTAACCGTTTTACGTGAACAGGTTTTCTTCGGTTTCGCTTTTAACACATAGAAGACAAAAATGTCGTCATGTTCACAAACAAGAAAAATATTTACTAACGTAAATTTCAAAAAACGACTTAGTTAAGTTTTTATTTTTTTACTTTTTACCTACATCCGGAAGAAAAGTTTATAGGATTTTTTAATACATTATCTATAAATTTCCCATTCGAACGTTATTTGAGAAAATCAGGCTATTATAATTTAATGTCTGTCAAAACGGTATATTTCCTGGGTTAAACTTGAAGTTTGTAGCTGTCGTACTTTGCGCTGCTGCGCGAACGCATGATGAATACTTTGTAAAAGTGATCGATCGAGACGAATTTTAGCGGCTGCTCTTAGAAGGTAGTTATGTTTGTTGTTTTAACCTGTGATATTATAATATTGTCTTCTGTTACCGCGACTGTTATTCATTGAAATTAAACACTTTAGAACGGATTAATCGCGTTTATTAACACCATAATCCTACGTTTCGAGCCCTTTACAGCACTCGTTTTTACAGGGTTAAGATGATGACTGCAATTAATCCGTTCTAAAGTGTTTAATTTCACTGTGATATTATATTTATGGTGTGTGTGACCTACAAATCCATCGCAAAAGTGCTTGTAGTGCTGAATTGTGATTTTTTATTTGTAATGTTTTAATGGGGCTTGGTATGTAGGTATTAACATTCGGAATGCTTTTTAAGATTATGTTTCCTATCTATTTCAAGTAGGTACCTACTTATGTACTATAGCGTTCAAAATTGCATGGGCAGTTTATGAATGAATTCATTCATAAATTGCGCATGCAATTTTGAACGCGTGTCTACATTTGATGAAGCGAGCAACTTGAAATGAAATATTCTATCAATTATCCATTTCTACTTAAAGCAATAGTAACTGCCAGGTTGTAAGAGTGAAAATTGTCGCTTGCACAAAAAATCTGCTTTACAAGACATCTTTGAACGAGCCATTTGCAGAGTTAGATTTATTACCTATAAAGTAACAGAGCTTCCCAAATAAATCACAGATCCTCGAGGTATTCCAGCTAAAAAAAAAACATCATGCAAAATTCCTGCCTTTAATGCCAGAAACAATTGGCGATTAATGACCAATCGGTTGATCTTCAAACTGGAGGCGAATTGTTGACCGGTGATTGATTTTTGTTTTATGATTAAAATATAATTCATTTTCTAAAGAATTTGTCTTTTGAAATTATGATCCCAACAAATAAATATTATAAAATTATCAGACATCGCTCCTCAAGTTAAATTTTATGCGGCGAAGATGCGGGAAATAACTGGTAATCAGTAATTACAGAATAATTTTAATCCCTTAGATTCCAATTAAATACTACAAATTTGCCTTATTAACAAATGGTAATCCTAATCTGAATTTCTAAGTACGCATTTGCTAGGTTTTATATTTAGAATTTAAGAGTAAGCTGTAAAATGGACCATTTTTAAAACTTAGTAAGACCACTTGCTAGGTTTTGGTTTGTAATTGACATAACATTTCTATTATTTTTTTGTAATCATTTGTTAGTAAGGCACATAAAAATTCTACAAAGACACATACATGTAGTTTGAATAGTTTGTCTTGTAAAGCAAGTTATTCTTCCCTATATAAAACCAAGGCTTGTGAGTAAAAGGTGTCTGCTACTATTTTTTTTTAACAAAATGTTTATTTGCCTCTCCTGTAAAATTTCGCTAAATGCACTTACTAGGCTTTGATCTAGGACAGCCGAACGTAGAATATAAAAGAAACAAAAACGTCATTGCATTTTGTTGAAATAACGTAACTTTTAAATCGTATTGAATTTTCAATGAAATTTCCAAGATTAAGTAATTTTTTCTATATTATTTGTTTTTTACGAGAAAGGTTATTTAATAGTGTATGTTTTCAATGACTTTTGATGAGGTGGTGTGAAACTTTAACACGTTCGCGGACGCTTGGTCACACCTCTGGGACACCTTAATTTTGTATGGGAATTTTACGACTGCTATTGCATACCTGTCACAACAAAGCTAAAATCAGGATTCTTATGTGACGCGAAATTCTATACAAGTCGAATGCAATGCAAGTCCCGTCATTATGAAACCATTTCTTTTACACTATGTGACACCAAATGCTATACAATTCGGATGCTTATGCATGTTTGATATAATACCTAGTCAAAATATGATCTTATATGACACCGCATGTTACAGCATTCGACTATGTTGGCATGTCTGTCATACCGTTCACTCGGATGAGCTGCTACGTCAACAACTATGATAAATTCTTTGCCATAAAGTAAAGTAGAAGTAATATTTCATCTAATACTTATAGGATTTAACGGCTAGGGCCTTCTTCACCAACCAGCACATAGGAAGTATCCGAACTTTGAATTTCATCATGTAAACTGCGGCCCTACACAAACAAAATACATGCCACATGCTTACCATAATGTTAGCGCTCAGCATCGACTACGAATAGGCACAATATTCACGATTATATGACCAAAATAATTACTAAGTACTAAAATAATTAGTTGAATAGTAAGTATAAACATGCCTCACTTTTCTTTATTTACAGTAGTCAGAATCAAGTTGCACTACAAAAAACATTCAGTAAAGAGATTTGTTTATAAAACCACAACCAAAAACATACATAAACTGTAAAAAAAACATTACTAACGATGTTACAAACAATCCGTAAAATAGCGTGTGCGTGCGAAATTTGGCCACATTTTACGCGCCCACTCCCAGACGCACGCGCAAGGGGTACTAAGGAGTCTTCCATACAAAGACGAATGCTATAGCATACGCGTCACAGAAAGGGGGGCACAATTTGAGATGTCACAGGATAATTTTTAACTATCATAAACTATGAAATATAACAGTATGCATTCTGTGATTTTAGTGAATGGTAGAGGAAATGTTGGTTAATAATATTATACTGTGGCCAAGCGGATTGGTAAGCATACTGACGCAGAAATCTAAACCAAATAACGGATTCTATAGCAGGCGCGTCACCAGATGAAGTACAAAAACGGATGCTATGCAATCCGCGTCCGCGAACGTGTTAAGGAGTAACAGTGATAAATCAAAGTGACGCCGTTTGTTTACATAGTCCTGAAAGTCCAATGACATACGGTTTACAATAAAACTTTTTTATTAATGCCCACGCTTTCATTTTAGACGGTAAAAAAGGGGATTTTTGTAAACTAAAATGTATTGCACGGACGAAGTAACACATGGTATTTTTCTTTGATAGTGACGCACCTGGTCTGGATAAAGCATTGTTGTTTGGTTTAGAATTAATCTATAATATAGTATGTTTGTAGAAGTTGTATACTTCCATACACATATCTATGTTTATTTACATAGACAGTAATTCTTAGAATATCTTTAAATGCAGTCCTCGTATAATTTTATAGAATTTGTACCTTGTAGGTACTTGCACTTTTTTCGTTGTTTCATCACATGTCTGTAAGTAGTGTTTCTGCAAACAGATCAACTACATAGTATAAAACAAAGTCGTTTACCGCTGTCTTTATGTATGCTTAAATCTTTAAAACACGCAACGGATTTTGATGCGGTTTTTTTTAATTGATAGAGTGATCAAGGAGAAAGGTTTATATTTATAATAATCACCCGTGCGAAGCTCGGATTTGTAAATATAAAATGTATTTGTAAGTATATTTTATATAACTATATAAAAGTAAGTTGTTGTTCTATAGTACACAGAAAAGTTCTCTTTATCTCTCCTTGTTATCGTAACAAATACTCAAATCTCAGATAATTTTAAGCGTCTTAAAATAATTTACAACGGTCACAAACGACAAAGTTGTATGCAGCGCAAGCGGCGGGTAATTGCAAGGCAGTCACAGTATTTCTTAACCCAAAAGGTTGTATCCCATTAGCCGTTTCTAGTCTGTTACGTTGTTTTAGTCTTGTGGTATTGGCTGTAACGGCCTATGCAAACTAAACTCGTTAGGGCCGTTTCATACTAAGTACCGGCCTTGGATTCTCATAGGTTGCGAGTTCAGGTAATTTGGATTGTCGTTTGGACCACCGTAAGGTAATCTTGGGCCGGATAGGCTGCAACGGTAAATATGCGTTAAAAATGTCATTTTTTTGCAGGCCATAATACGTGGGGCAATCCTTAGGATCTACGTAGCCGGTACGTTCGACGGGCACCCAGCGGACAAATTTACCATTATTGCCAGCCGTGCCTAGCTCACCTGACGTCAGTCGAACGCGACCCGAAAGAACAATATTGGTAGTTTCGGTGCGGCCAAAAGCTTCCTTTGGCCGAAACATGATTTTTAGGCCGAAACATCGGTTGGACACTAGTTAGCAGGCAAACTGGGTTGGCAAAAGTGGCCCTAAGGTTAATTTTCATCGTAGTTTGACGGGAATGGCTAAATCAATCTATCTCAATTTAACCTTTTGACCGGCCAGACTATGGCCGTCATCAGAAAGTCTTGCCACGGTAAAGCCGACAGATTTACCAATGCAAAAAGGGCTTACGCGGGACCCCGTAAAGCTCAATTTCGCTTAAAATAACAAATGATGTGATTCGTGGACCGTGGTTTACTATTGTATTATCTCTGTTTCTGGAGATCTCTTGACTTTATGAAGCGTTTACTCGGCATCCGTCGTGTATGCTCTGGCCTTTTAACAGGCTTCCGTAGTCAGATAAACGGAAACTACACTGTTTCCTATTCACAAATCGTTATTGTACTTAAAGCTTGTCGCGGAGTTACATATTCGAAGCTATGAAACGTTTGTGGGCGAATAATATAATGGGTCGAATAAGAATTTGACATTGGCAGATTAAGGGAGCGTTAGTGGCCCAGCGGTGGACTTTCAATCCGAAGGTAGCGGGTTCAAATCCTGACGGCTCGTACAAATGAGTTTTTCGGAACTTACGTACGAAATATAATTTGATATCCACCAATCGCTTTTCGGTGAAGGAAAACATCGTGAGGAAACCGGACTAATCCCAACAAGGCCTAGTTTACCCTCTTGGTTGGAAGTACAGATGGCAGTCGCTTTCGTAAAAGTGCCTACGCCAGATTAGTTGCCAAAGCGAAGCCCAGGCTCCCTACATCAGCCATGACATAAGCCGGGAAAACGCTAGGAAAAGACGAGGAGATACTTTGACATTGGCAAAACTGTCCAACTCTCGGAGAGAAGCCATTATTTGAAAGAAGAAGTAAGTTAACCGAGCCAAATAAAGAAGTGTTATTTGAGCACTATGTCCTTAAAGAGGCGTATATAACAGGAATTTTTAATACTACGACGGTGACAAACAAGCATACGGCCCGCCTGATGGTATACGGTCACCGTAGCCTATAGACGCCTGCAACTCCAGAAGTGTTACATGCGCGTTGCCGACCCTTTAAAAAAAAAAGTAGGATTCCCTGACAGCTAGAGGGTGAAGCTTTGCTCCGTAGGTCCCCAGCTGTTAACACAGTGAATCCTCTTGGAGCTCTGGCGCCCTTACTCACCAACGAAAACACAACACTATGAGCAGGGTCTAGTGTTAATAAGTGGAATACATCATAATCATTCATTCAGTAATTCTTTATAACATTGTTACTCCCCGTGCGTATTTAAATAATTGCCACGCTATTATAACTTCCGCGGACCCCCGAGACCGCGATACCAAATAACAGTTTAAAATTAACCAGGCTATTAACCGGCAGTTTCGAGTAATTAACTATAAGGGCGTTCCAACCACAGTTGATGAGACGATTCCAGTTGAAAAAGTTAAATTGGTTACAATCCGATTTTAATGGACGAATATAAAACAGAATCACTAGTAGAATACAAAATTCTTTTTTCTAATCCAGCACTTCTATATCTGTCAATTAGATGACTGACAACAATATTTAAAAAATATACATTATAACGTTGTCTATGGTATTCCATAAGAACACTGCTCAAATGGATTGTCATACAATATATTAGCACTTTTTTTTTAATTCCACATTCTGCCACCTTTCGAGGTTTTGCTTTTTTCGCTATGTTAGCTGGCGTAGAAATCTAGCATATGCAACAGCTCATAATTGGTTCTTAAAACTCTTGGGTCTATTACCCTCCCTCATCCTCAAGTGTTAGGAACCCTTATTTTATCACTGTTCCATAATAGTAGTTTATGCAACAGTGATATATAATAAGAGTTTTAAGAACCAATTATGAGCTGTTGCATACCCTAGTTTTTCTACGACAGCTAAAATAGCGTAAAAAGCAAAATCTAGGAACGTGGCAGAATAGGGAAGATGTTGTGCCCACTATAGAAAAAAAACAACAACAGTGCTCATATATTGTATGAAAATCACAGAATATCACAGACAAGGTTATAATGCATACTTTTTAATTATCGCTGTCAGTCATCTAATTGACAGATAGAAGTTCTGTAGTAGAAAAACTACTATTATGAACTAAGTATTCCTTTAAACAATCACTCATAATTATAGTCACAAAAACTGTCCCTTTAAAACGTAAAATTACGGAAATATTAAATTTTTAAATTTTCCTCGCTCGCGGACTCTCTTAATAATGAAACGCGTGAGATACAAAACTCCATTGTAATTTGTTCATTGTTAGATAAAAATATTCCGTTTTCGTGAAAAAGTGTCTTTTGTATAAAACAAAGGCAATAAACATAAACCACCCTATTCAGACAGAACCTGAGAAAGAAATATTATAATTTATGAAAAAATTTGATTGTCTCTTCTTTCCCTTTGACTTTGTTAAGAATAAGTTAATTTGTTTTAAAATGGGGTAAAAAAAATATTGGGTAAAGCGTATTAGAGGTAGGATGTCAGAAATATGTTTTAAAACGTTTAAATATACTGCTATTTATAATCAGCAGTAGGAATAGCTGACCCCAATTTCACCATGCATGTGTGAGCTCCGCTGTCAGCTGTCTCAGCTTTTCCAGTATCACCAGCAATGAATTATATTGAGACGGCACGTCTTTTGCTGTTATTACTAGAAAATTGTAAAGAGCACAATTTTCTATTACCTCGCAAGAGCTGGTATTGGCATGATCGTAAGCGCCTTTGTGGTCTATGGCGTTTAGGACCTTTGTACCAATTCCCACCATTTACATAATTTCTAAAAACTGAATCGTTTTTTTTATGTAATCAACAAACTTGTTTATAAAATTTCACAAGAATTGGTTGATACATGCAACCTGTAGAGGAGAACAAATGGACAGACAAACGGACCCATTTTCGCCAAAGCTGAAACGGAGACGATACGCTCGCTCTGTAAATATAAGATATGTTATTAAATATGAAAGTTACATAATCATGTTGCTAGGTACCTACTTATTTTTTAATATCATTCCAGAAAGTCATACGAAGTACTTAAGTAGTTTAAAATGAGTTTAGGAAGTAATTGGAAACATGCCCCAAGGGGGCGGAGAACTTAATTCGGTACAATATTTTTTCTTGACGACAATCTCTAAAATTTCATTTATTTCTCGATGTTACGGCATTATCAAGAACTCTTGACTAAACTGTTATGGAGCTACCTTTTATGGAGACAGAGGTTTGTGGCAGACAGACAGACGGGGTAGGTTTTTGTAGGAACCTTTAAAACAGGCATTCTCGGAGTTTGCCTTGTTAATATTGGGGGATGTTTAATAAATTTGCTAATATTGAAATCGCGTTAAATGTCTCATTACTTTGAAGTGAAATATATCATGATTATAATTCATTAAATTGCAACGGTTAACACTCACGTATTTTAATCACAATAGGCGTGACATGTTTCGACTGCATCGGGCAGTCATCGTCGGATGGAGTGGTGTTGTCAACTTTGCGGCTCGGGCATCACTGTAACGGTTCGTGCGTATTTCATTCGGTTCGATAAGGTGAAGTTATTGGCTCGGAAAAAATGTTACGTGCCACGCGAGGCCATTGAAATCGGACGTCGCCCTAACTTCAACGGCGACGGAGGTTGGACTCTGCCACCGGCTTGGAAACCAGTGCTTCCAAGAGGGAACGTGAATTTATGTGGTGACGTGCTTGTCCTTGATTCGGATTGCTCGAATCGGGGTGCTTCGACGCGCGCGACCCGTAACAGTGATGCCCTAGCCGCAAAGGTGACAACACCACTCTGTCTGTCCGACGATGACTGCCCGATGCAGTCAAAATATGTCACGCCTATTGTGATAAAAATACGAGTGTTAACCGTTGCAATTTAATGTCAGTATGTCTCACGAAAGTTTAAATTATGATTATTATGTCCAAATTTGAACCGGTAGTTATTTTGCAAATAAATATTCGACGAGGGAAATTTATTTCCTTTTGCCGAGTTTTTTCGTATAATTTTATATTTATCCATCTAATAAAGTTTCCCCAACTAACTGGAGAATTCCAAAATATATCACAAATGTGGGCTTAGAGGGGAAAATTTACTTTGTTGCTCATTTTGATGTGGCGTAATTTGCTGATTAAGTAGAGTGTGTAAAATTAGTATAATTAGTCACACAAGTGTAACACTAACCTCAATAATTGCGACATTGGGTAGTGTTACCTATTTATTTGGTGAAACAATATGCAGTGGCACAAAATAGGCAGTTAAAGAAAAACCTCATATTGTAGGACTTTACTACTAACTTATCTTTAAAACTAGCTGGCTGAATAACTGGCGATGGCGGGAATTGGTGCCATTTCCCGCCGTTTTAACAAAGTTCTAAAACTGAATTGATTAAAAGATTGGATGTATTTTATAAATTAGCTTGCAAATTTTAACAAACATTGGTTGATAAATGCGACCTGTAGAGCAGAACAAATCGACACGCACGAAAGCAAACATTACGTAAAGACAACAGCATATATACTTTGCACGTCACTAGCTCGGAAAGCTTTCCGTTATTCTTTAAAACGAACGCATATCCACAAGTGGGGAAAGTAATTTGGCCTTAAAGTCTGATTTGTTTCTTCACGTTAGCTAGGAACATTGACTATTACACAATGATTTTAGTCAAAATGATAATGAAAACAGATTTGCCACATAAAAGTTAGTGTTTAATTTCCACGCAAATTTTATTCACCTCTCGCACGTTGAGACCCTCGCAATCTCAAGATTATAGTTTTAGAATAATGGCATCTTTTGCTTGCTTAGGTCGCAATATAAGCATGAGAGGAAATCAACAATTTTACCCGTTTGTATTTAAATAACTATTAGAATTACCTAAAGACAACAGCATTTAAAATTCTAATTTTCCACTATAACAGTTTTCAATCCCGCCCCTCATGTCGGTCCCTATCTCATAGAATGAACGATGCGAAATAGGCAATTATAATTTTAGAACACCTTCGTGTGTACTCTCCAATTAGAATTTCATTATGATAACATAATTAATTTTCCGTGTCTGACGTGGACGATAGCGTTCTATACCACTCATATATAATCACCTATTCTAGAACTTTCTGACGTCCGGGCAATGTTTAAAACTTAATTGATATGACGTCACATGTTATATTTTAGAACGAAATCAATGTTGGATGGAAAATGAGATAAAAACTTCAAAATATAAGGACATATTAATCAAGACAAAATATACTTTGCTTTTAAGTTGAAAAGCCCTAACACGCTTACTAGTCCGGGAAGCACAGTTTGACTTATATGAAAAATCTACATTAATTCGCACTGTGGAGAAATCATGACAAGTGATTACCTCTGCTACGAATATAATAAATGTGTAGAAATCTCCTCAAAAATATCTTTATTATAGTAATAAATTCGAATTAATAATTCCATCGAAAAAAAATACGAAAACAATAAATCGCACTGTGAAGATTTTATACCATGGTAATATCACATAATCACTTATTATATATTTTTAGTTTTCTCCAGGTTTACCTCTTTACCCTCCTTTCCACAAAATTTTAAAACCTTAGTTTTTGGTTTACGAAGAATATTACCAGCAACTTATATATATTAAATATATGACAATTAAGATATATTTATTTACAATGTCAATACACAAAAATCTCCGCCATAAAGTAATCGATATTTTTTTTGTTAACAATTTAAGCTTAAAAAAATTACTAGCGACGTAGAGTATATGGACAGATGGATTTTTTTGTGTTTTATAAAATCTCGTAAACATGTAAGTACAAAACAAAAAAATCTCTCAGCTATCTATAATATTGTATGAATAAAATCATATTTTGAATCCTGAGCTATTTGTATTACCCGCGCGAGATTTCACAGGTAGGGCCTATACCACGAAAATCGAACGATTGCGGATTTGTATCTCCATCTCTGTCACACTTGCATATTGGTGAGACAAAGAGGTTTTCCCGTCAATGCTAATTTTCGATGTTCGTGGTAGGCGTGTAGGTGTCCATTCACGATACAAAGTACGGTAATCGACTTCTATATCTCCATCTCTTTCACATCAACGTCTTTTCGATTAGAGAGTGCGATGCGGTTGATAGTTAATTCACTAATAACTACATAGCCAGATAGCCAGGCTAAATTTACCTTATATTACACAATTATAATCACTATTGGTATTGGGGTAAAGTTGTAATGGAATCAGTAAAATTATAATTTAAAAATTTGACATAAGGAAGTTGCATTTCAGATTCTTATAATTATTTTAGATGCAAGAGGCTAAAATACTATAAAACTAGGATTACTGCGTTATTAAAATATTTTTAGTTGTGTATTTTAGCAAAATATATTCAATAAAGTTACTAAAAACGAAACGTTCTTTAAAAACCAATCACCGTTCAGTAACGGCTTGTGACAGCTTGTCAATTTGATAGAAACAAAATTAACCTTGAAACTGAAAAAAACTGTTCAATTTATTCTTTGTAAAGTAGTTAATATTCATTATTACTTATTTATCATTACCGTGGTAAATTTACGAAACGTACATTTCTCTAAACATAACTTTATAACAGTTTGGCTATGAAATCAGCGGTCTCATATTATACTGTTTCTGGAGTTGAAGTACTATCGGCAAGTGACACCCGCACCTTGACCCACTGAACAGAGCCCAATAATTTTAAAATACTGATGTGAACAAGATGAATCCTCATCTACTACAGTTATGCCTTTAGAACCAGGCGTTCGTGCAATCTTGTCTATGCCAAAACTGCATGTTTAGTGAAGGTAAAAATTGTTCAGTGATAACAATTACATGTTTCATGGCACCTATACCGACTGATACATCTTTGCAATAAAATATTTGCTATTTCTAGGTGGATGTAAACATGTGGATGCCCTATTGTTCTAGTTACATAGAAGATCAGAAAAGATGTCAATAACCTTGGTAACATACTATTGGAAAATGTCAAATCTTTCTACATGTGATGGTATATAGTCATTTGTGAAAGCTAAGAGTGTGGCAATGACTTTGGTCACATTCCAACCAATGATACTTTTTGGCAAGTAAGTAATTTTCTACTTTATAAGCAGACATAGGAATCGGTGGGGCAAATTTTATGACAGAAAAGGACTTCCATTATCAATAAACTCAATTATCAATGTTCCTTTATATACCAGTGATCTCCCCCAACATTGTGTGTTTTTTGTAACTATTGATCAACATAACATATTTTAAATAATCGCAAGGTTATATAAAGGGAGCGTGTAATACCTATTGCACTTTAAAATAGGATTTATCAGCCAAGACAAAGATGGTTTTAATGCCCGTAAATATGCAACAAATTCTGGTTGTTAACTTTAACAATAGTAGATGGGACATTCATAAAGAAATATATTGTTAGGAGTAAAATTTCTAAAACTGTTTTAATAAAAGAAGAAAAAACTTGAGCTATTATTTAATTTGATTTTTAAGCTTTTGATAAAAACAACTTTTACAAGCAAAAATTTCGAGTGATCACTAGTATATAGAAGTAGCGTCGATAACTGAGTTTATTGATATAGGAATTCCTTACCTGTTAAGAAAATTTGCCTAACCGATTCCTATGTCTGCTTATAAGCATATAATTTGTTCTTGACAGTTTAACAGATGTTAGATGTATATTATGTTATTATTGATGTAAAATACCAGTGTGTAAAATCCATACGATAAATAAATAACAAAGTACTTAGTCCCAAATTAAGCAACGCTTGTACTGCAGGTACATTCATAGTTATAATTTATATAAGAACCTACATAGATGGCTTTAGTCATCACAAACAGATATGTTCTTATGATGATTCAAAGTATATGTTCTAATTTACAATACATATAGGGCCTGAACTATAACTTACTGGTATTGCATGACATAAGTATTGGTTGTAAGTGCTTAAATCATATCTGTTTATTTTTAGGTGAACATATTGGGTGAATTAATAGAAGCAGTCCAGAATTCTTCGGTACTCCTAGGACAATAATAGCAATATCGGCATGCACAACATCTGTTCAAGAATGATTGGGGAACTCAACTCTCTCCAGTCACTTTTTGTATGAACATTAAGTATGAAAATAAAAGAGGAAAAAATAAACATGGTTTTTAATAACACAAAATAACACCGACCAAGTGCGAGTTGGACTCGCACCCAAAGTGTTCGGTACCATTATCTATAGAAACTGCCAAAAAATGTTCGTTCTTACTACTGATTTACAATGAGCAAAAACAAATTCATACAGTTGTTTGTACAACTTATCACAATTAGACCAGAGGAGTGGAAGACTCGGTTTAAGTAAGAAAGTATATTGAACTTGCTCTTAGGCCCGCTTGCACCACCCAGGGTTAGCCGCTAACCCAGCGTTGAGCTGTCAAATTCAATACAAAAAAACGTTTAAATCCGGGTTATGTGGCTAACCTCGGGTGGTGCAAGTGGCCCTTAGAAAGTTAAATGTATAAAGTAGCATTAATTTGATATAATTTGTAAATACCTAATATTTTACTGCTTGTACTTTCCTCGTGTCGTGATGAAAAATGTTATTAAGTGGTAGGTATACTTACCCTACATTTAAAAAGGATCACTTTGAATAAAAACAATATATTTATGCTACATAATATGTGGTTTTATTTTCCCAAGACTTAATTTGTATTTATACCTATGTATACTTATAAGTACCTAACTTGGCTAAACCTCCTTTTGTGTGTTAAGTACCATTAACTAAATAGGGATCTGGGAGCTTTTGATTAGGTTATGTATCTCTAGGCAATCCACTTTCCATGAAAAATAAAAACAGAACTAAACTACAATTCTTACAATTAAAACAAAAACTAGACCTGGTTCTTTTAACATGTGAATGGGATAAAGTTATTCCTTTTACGCCTACTTACACCACCCAGGGCCCTAGCCGCTAACCCCGAGTTAAACTGTCAAATTCCATACAAGAAACGCTTAAGAGGGGGCAGAGTTTTTGCCGCGGACACGAAATAGGCATTTAGCGGCCCCGCGCTGCTCGCTATCTGTGTGCGTGCGCACGCACACTACTACACCGGCACGTCATCATTCGGGCGTTAAAAGGTTGTAACTTAGAATTCCTCATTGTTATAATAACCCTTTGATACTGATATTGTATGAATTCACCTAATATTTGTTTGGTTTTTCCAAACGATTTTAATATTTGTGTTTGTATTTAGTACTAAAGAAAGGTACCATTCTGTCGGTTGTTGATAAGGTTCATTTCTAAACTAATATTTATGACATTCGCGCCTTATCGACAACCGGCAGAATGGCAAAGTGCCTTTTTCTAAATACAAGCACATTTTTTATGATTTCATATGTGGTTATTTACGGCTAAAGGTACCATATGGACGGTCGGCGCTTACGTCACGTAGCAGCGCATTAGTATCAGCGTCTTTATTATCAGCGTAAGCGCGGATCGTCCATAAGGTACCTTTCACCGCAAAACGTCACATATTATGAATTCGTTAAAAATTGTGTCGTTTTCTTGGTAAAGGTACCACATTGTCGCCAGCTGATAAGGTTCATTTCCTAGTGATTCCTTATGACAGAAGCACCTTATCAATAAGCAACAATATGGTATCTTTACCCTGAAAACGTCACATTTGCTATCTCTCTAAACATGGACGGATAGCTTCACAGGTTTTGTTTTGACAAGCACAGTCACTTTGATATTCTAATGTTGTCAAGGTCAAGGTCTGATGATGGAGCAAAAAGGAGGTCATCGGAATTCAGTAACGAGTTGATGGAACACCTTCGTGTTTGGACTTGTTGGTTTTGTTTTGAGGTGCACTTTGACATTTTAATGTTGTCAAGGTCTGATGATAGAGCATAAAGAAGGTCATCGGAGCTCAAGAACGAGTTGATGGAACACCTTTGTGTTTGGACTTGTTGGTTTTGTTTTGACGTGCACTTTGACATTCGTATGTTGTCAAGGTCTGATGATGGAGCAGAAAGTAGGTCATTGGAACTCAAGAACGAGTTGATGGAACGGAACACCTTCGTGTTTGGACTTGTTGGTTTTCTTTTGACGTGCACTTTGACATTTTAATGTTGTCAAGGTCTGGTGATGGAGCATAAAGAAGGTCATCAGAACTCAAGAACGAGTTGATGGAACACCTTCGTGTTTGGACTTGTTGGTTTTGTTTGTAATGTGCACTTTGAGATTCTAATGTTGTCAAGGTCTGATGATGGAGCAAAAAGGAGGTCATCGGAACTCAGTAACGAGTTGATGGGACACCTTCGTGTTTGGACTTGTTGGTTTTGTTTTGACGTGCACTTTGACATTTTAATGTTGTCAAGGTCTGATGATGGAGCATAAAGAAAGTCATCGGAACTCAAGAACGATTTGATGGAACACCTTCGTGTTTAGACTTGTTGATTATGTTTTGACGTGCACTTTGACATTCTTATGTTGTCAATGTCTGATGATGGACCAGAAAGAAGGTCATCGGAACTCAAGAACGAGTTGATGGATCACCTTCGTGTTTGGACTTGTTAGTTTTGTTTTGACGAGCACTTTCACATTCTAATAGAAAGGAATTGGCACACAAAGAAAAGTACACTCAGCGATAAAAGTTTTTTTTTTAAATAATACTTTGTTACAAAACACTTAGTATTCAAAAATAAATGCTTTAGTTTTTTTACATCCTTTTTGTTGTCTTCCTTAAGCTATTCCGTACTGCTCGTACAAATATAACGAATGAGCCCAAGCACGTAGGAATTGCGTTAACTGGTTCTTGAGTACCAGTTGCCATTTTTCTGCTCCATGATCAGACCTTGGACACCATGCATAGCCCAAGTGCTCGTCAAAACAAAACCAACGAGACTAAACACGAAGGTATTCTGTCAACTGGTTCCTGAGTACCAGTTGACATTTTTCTGCTCCATCATCAGACCTTGAACACCATGTATAGCCCAAGAGCTCGTCAAAACAAAACCAACGAGTCTTAACACGAAGGTATTCTATCAACTGGTTCCTGAGAACCGGTTGTCACTTTTGTGCTCCATCATCAGACCTTGGACACCATGTATAGCCCAAGTGCTCGTCAAAACAAAACCAACGAGTCTAAAAACGAAGGTATTCTATCAACTGGTTCCTGAGTACTGGTACTGGTTGACACTTTTCTGCTCCATCATCAGACCTTGGACACCATGTATAGCCCAAGTGCTCGTCAAAATAAAACCAACGAGTCCAAACACGAAGGTATTCTATCAACTGGTTCCTGAGTACCAGTTGACATTTTTCTGCTCCATCATCAGACCTTGGACACCATGTATAGCCCAAGTGCTCGTCAAAACAAAACCAACGAGTCTTAACACGAAGGTATTCCATCAACTGGTTCCTGGGTACCGGTTGACACCTTTCTGCTCCATCATCAGACCTTGGATATTATTTGTAACGTTCTCTGGGAAAAGGGACCTTTTTTTTGTCGGTGGCGCTTACGGCGTTATGAACGAAATTCGTATGCGGATATCGCTCATATCGCCGTAAGCGCCACCGACAATAAGGTCCCTTTTCCCTGACACCATCACATTTACGCGGTTCAAGTACTAGTTTAGACAAATTAGATTTTATTTGCCTTAAACAAGCAGGTAAAATATTATTCTTCAGAAGCACGTAAAAATAACAAAATAGCCTTACCCTATTTTGCCACTCGTGTAGCACAGTATACGTACACAATATATCTCAAGGCTAAATAGCTCCGCAACGAGACGTGGTGTCGCTTCGAGAGGTCGGGGCAGACTGGCTATTTTGGGTGTTGAACTGTTGATCACTTGTTATATTTCAACGTCTAGATCCCATAGTAATTTTGTATGGCGGATTATGAGGGCATTTTCAAAAAATCATAATAAAATAACCAAAGAGTATTTTGGCATAAAATAAAAATTCCAGTTTAGCTAACATACTTGAGATTGTATTTAGTATGTTTCTAAAAATACAGTACTATTTTTTTTTCAGGAGAGGTTTAACGCTAACACATGTTTTCACAAGTTTACTGAACTTTTGCGTTGATGTGTTTAGTAAAGTATACATTATTTTCGATTATTATGAAAAATGCGGTGTAAACATGCTCTTTGAGAACCTGTTAACATACATTTTGTATATCTTTGTGAAGAATTATGACCCTGAGACGCTTAACGGCAACTGCTGTTTTCGTTGATTTTACTCTGCCCCCTCTTAAATCTCGACATATGTGGCTTACCCCTTAATAAGGACTTGTTTTATGACAGGCCAAATTATAATAAATATTTTATGCCACACCTGGTCATAAAATGCCTTTTTCCGCACGCTACGCGTACTGAAAAAGCCGATTTCTGCCCAAGTGTAGGCATATAATGATGTACCTAACACGTGAGGTAATAAAAAAAGCCCTTGATCGCATATTTACGTCCCTCGCTTGCAGCTCGGGTCGCAAACATCTGCGATCTCGGCCTTTCTTTGTTCTACCGCACTAGTTAGGTAATGTAATATTGTAGATTTGGAAATATGGCATTTAAGTACAGAGAATCTTGTCGCATCATTCAGTAGAGACAGAGACACAATGGCCTTATCAAACAGCACATTATTATTGGGTGTAGTTGGATCTGTAACAAAAAATAAAAAAAGGTTTAATAAGTTCCCTAAATACTAATTAAATATGTTAGATAAAAGAACCACAACTTCAAACAACCATTGGTAGACCTTATGCCATTGCAAAAAGAATTACAAATAGTCAGTTAACAGTGGTGGAACAGCACATAGATAGTAGCAGTCATAAGAAAAAAAAAATAGGAAAGCACTAGATTGTTTGACTGACTGTATTTGTATGACTTTGTTCTGGGCATATTTTCACTTTTATTACCAGTATCAGAAGTACTAAAGTACTTTTTTAGGATGTGATGATGATTAGGGTGGTCCAAAAAAAAAAGTTGAGAATATTTCTTCTCCACAAGGTTTTTTTTTCCAAAATAGGCACATATAAACTAATTATGCCCACTTTTAGAGTAATTAAACATCATTTAAAGGTCGCTCAAAGTGCAGTAATTTTTCAGTACAGACATGTATGAAAATAAATTAGTTTGTATTTGTTAATTGCAGAAGATAACAATCTGAGCGACCTCTAAATCAGTAACA
The DNA here is from genome assembly GCA_949128165.1 of Lathronympha strigana. Classification (NCBI taxonomy): domain Eukaryota; kingdom Metazoa; phylum Arthropoda; class Insecta; order Lepidoptera; family Tortricidae; genus Lathronympha; species Lathronympha strigana. The sequence continues at coordinate 4,174,305 of OX421903.1, forward strand.
AATGAGTAACATACCTAATACTATTTCATAATAGGGGGTTGTTTTTGCTCACATAAAATATTTGTTTAAGGAAGGTAAATCAGTAGTATGAACAAACATTTTTTTGGAGGTTTTTATAGATAATGGTACGGAACCCTTCAGGTGCGAGTCTGACTTGCACTTGGCTGGTGTTATTTCGTGTAATTAAAAACCATGTTTAATTTTTCCTGTCATTTCCATAGTCAATATTTAAAAAGTGACTGGGGAGAGTTGAGTTCCCCGATCATTTATGAACAGATATTGTGCATGCTGGTATTGCTATTATTTTCCTAGGAGTACCGAACAATCCTGAACTGCTTCTATTAATTCACCCAATATGTTCATCTAAAAATAAACAGGTATGTTTAAGCACTTCAAACCAACACTCATGCCATGCAATATCCGTAAGTTATAGTTCAGTCAGGCCTTATAGGTATTGTAAATAGAACATATATATATTGAATCATCATAAGCAAGAACATATCTGTTTGTGATGACTAAAGCCATCTATGTAGGTTCTTATACATATTAGTAACTATAAATGTACCTGCAGTACAAGCCTTGCTTAGTTTGGGACTAAGTTACTCTGTTAAGTTGTTACAAACAATTTATATGCTTATAAAGTAGGAAATTACTTACTTGCGAAAAACTATCATTGGATGGAATGTGACCAAAGTCCTTAGCTTTCACAAGTGACTTTACCAACGAATGTTTTGACAGTTTCCAGTGGCATGTACCGAGGTTATTGACAGCATTTCTGATATTTGATGCAACCAGAACAATACAGCAGCCACATGTTTACACCCACCTAGAAATAAATTTTATTGCAAAGATTTATCAGTCAGTATAGGTCCCATGAAACATGTTATTGATATCACTGAACAATCACAACCTTAATTTCAATTAGTCTTAAAATAATTCAATTTTACCTTCACTAGACATAAAGTCATGGCATAGACAAGATTGCACCAATGATTGCAGTTACTCGATAACCAGCTTTTTTCAATTGATGCTCCCGAAGTCCCGAGTGAGTTTGCTTTTGACAACTCGCCGTCATGTTTAATTTGTCACGCACAGCAAATCGCTAGGTCGCCTGTCTCACCGTCTACCACTTCCTGCGCCGAGATACGACTTTGATAACAGCCTCGTTCTAAAGATGGCATAACTGTAGTACCTAGATGAGGATTCATCTTGTTCACATCAGTATTTTAAAATTATTGGGCTCTGCTCAGTGGGTCAAGGTGCCGGTCTCAGTTGCCGATAGTAGGAACTTCAACTTCAGAAACAGTATAATATGAGACTGCTGATTTCATAGCCAAACTGTTATAAAGTTATTTTTAGGGAAATGTACGTTTCGTAAACTTAGCACGGTAAATATAAATAAGTTATAATAAATAAACTACTTTACAAAGAACAAATTGAACAGTTCTTTACTTCGAAATCTTGATTTTCGAATACATAGCTGTCAAGATGAATTTTGTTTATATCTAATTGACAAGCTGTCACAAACGATGATGACATTACTGAACGGACGGTGATTAGTTTTCCAAAAAAGTTCCGTTTCAAGCAACTTAAGTTTCGTTTTAAACAACTAAAATACACAACTAAAAATATTTTAATAACGCAGTAATCTTAGTTTTACATTATTTTAGCCTTTTTTACATAAAATAATCATCAGATACTTCCCTATTAAGCCTACGTTATTACATTATATTAAGCTTATTTACGGTTATATGGGGAACTTACTAGATGGCAGCACCTACGTTTCGTTGGTTTGCTGAAAAAGTTATTTTCGATTTTCTATAGTGTAAATAGTATGTAATATGTGGAGAAATTTATGCAATGTTATTCTTCAATAATTTTCGCTTTTTCTTACAAAAAGAACAGGGATGTCCATTTTCTGCGCATAGCATTATTTCGTGTTTGTTAACGAAAATTCCTTGTTGCGCTTTAAATAAAGAAGTCTCTTTGGAGAAAATGCGAAGATCATCTTAAAACTACTGTTAGATTATATTGTATTTGTTTTCTCCCACTGTGCGAATTTCTAAGGCATAAAAATAAAAATAAAACTTAATTTGGGTCATTAATACTACAATTTTATATTTTATCGGGAGAAATTTAAATCTTGTATTAATATTACCATCATAACCCACTGTGTAAGATATCTCCACGGTGCGAATTATTCTTTACTAAATATACAATATTTAAAAAAAAGTCATATATCTAAAAAACGAAAGCTGATATCGAATCATAACTTCACAGCTAGGTATACAATACGATAAAGAATTAACCCATACAGAGAAATTTGGATGTCCATTTAATGTGACTTCAACTTTTAAATGACTCCACTATACGTGGTCTTTCAGGATCCAGTAATGCTTGAAGAACTTCTTCTTTGAGATCAGAAAATAATCCTTCTCTTCTTTTTCTTGAAGACCTTTTTTCTAGTAAACTTTGCTCCTGTATTTATGTAGTCAATATCGCGCACCGTTTGGTGTTGCACGCATGACGCGACCACATTGCGAACCAATTCACTCCTTATGAAGATTTAGACTTACCGAAAATTGCTAGCCCATATACGTTCGGGCATCTGACAATTAATGCATAGTGAATTTGCCCAAACGTATTATGGCCGGCAAATACGCGAGTAAACCCATTAACTTCCACAATAAAATTTCGTGCTAAAGTTAGTAAAAAACTTCTTGTAAATTCACTCTTTCGCAAACGACCTGCATAAAACTTTTTACCGCCATTGTTCATATTCTCACCAGCACCCAGATTCAGTCGGGAAATCTAAAATTCCCCAACAAATTCTACTTTAATTACCTTCGCCGGACGTCCATAAAACAACCTGGGTAGGTGTTGTCTCAACTAGCTTAAGCAGCCAAGTTCCCAAGTCTTGGCAATTTGGGAAGTTGTAACAAAGGTTCAACTTCCTTACCTGTCGGCCCTCGAATTTGCATTTAAATTACACATCATTATTGTTACTTGTGATACTCTGGGACCTTTTGTCGTGGTGATGAGATTTACGAAGTTGATGTTAGTTTGGGAGTTTTTAATAAAATGTTGTGGACAGCATATTAAACCATTGTATGTGGGTAACCTACCTAATGCACAAAGGCATGTTCGAGGTAATCATTACGTGGGCCATTTTAATTTTCATTAAATTTGTCCCATCTTTGGATCCTTATAGGAGAAAAAAAATGTCCCACGTTTTTTTTTTATAGAATAAATAGAAAACTGTTTTTTCCTGTTAGGATCAATACACCACGTGATTCCGAAAAAAATCCTGTTAAAAAAGTGGGGCAGAGGGGGGTTCACTTTGCACTTTACACGGCCTACATTAGATACTACAAGCATACTTGCGACGTTAAAAAAAAAACAAAATCTATGGTTCTATATTCATGTGCAATTTAAACATGGTTCTCAAATGGCTCGTTGAAATGGCATTTAAGAAATTAAAACCGGCCAAGAGCATGTCGGGCCATGCTCAGGGTAGGGTTCCGTAGTTTACCGTCCGTCACAATAGATGAACTTAATAAATAAAATTATTAGTAAATTAAAAAACACGACTGCCGGTTAAAAACGAACTGGAATGTCGGAAATAATGTTCATATAGTTCTTTAATGTTATTAATTCTGATTAAATTACACGTTTTAAACGTGTAATTTAATCACGGTCATAATTATTTGTTTATTACTGTAAGTGTATCTACATACAGGCTCTCGTCCTTTTACTATATTTTGTTTCGGTTGCAATTGGAGAACCTTTCAATACGGAAAATATAAATACTTAGGTATATCAAGGCCCCCGACTTTGCATATTTATGACCGTAAAATAAGTTACAAACATATAAATTTATATATATATATTCGAGGTCCATTTTCAAAGCTCTTCATTTTGATACCCTACTCGATAGGATTGGATCGGATTTGAATCACTTAATACGGAGTAGGTACTTAATCCGCCGTATTGTTTTCGTTACTTCGTCATATAGCCTATGTTACTCGTGGCAACATAAGGATTCTAACGATACCTAATTTGTCGAAATCGGTTAAAGCATTCCAGAGTTATGGTTACACAGAAACTTTTGGAAATTTTGTACATGAACTGAACCCCTAACACATAACACTCTTTTTTTGTTTTGGGCAGTCGTGTACGTGTAGCTCTTGCTGTACTAACTGTACGCCCTTTTTTTTAACCGAAATGATACGTGTTTTGCAAAAAAAGAAAAGTGTCTTAACTAATTAAGAAGTATTTACAGAGTTCTAATTTCATGATTTTTTCATAATTTATTTACTTGCGTTAAAAAGTTAGAGGGCGAGGGGATTTTATTTTAACTCATATTCACTTTATCAAAAAATGTTTTTAGCAAACCTCTATTATTTTTTAAATAGCTATCTAACGATATGTTACACTTTAGGGATGAAACAAAAAAAATCACTTCCCGCGCTGCGTCGACCGTTGCGTGGTCGCTACTCAAAAACTCGCTGACCCCACCTAGTCGAAAATCGAACTTAGCCACGAAAATCGAACGATGGCGGATTTGTGCCTCCATCTCTGTCACACTTGCAAATTAGAGTGACAAAGAGGTTTTTCCGTCAATGTCAATTTTCGAAGTTTGTGGTATGTAGGTGTGTGCTGTTCGTTATACTCTGGGCAATATGTCCTCACTGCCAGGTCAGTTTGGCGATTCTTTGGGCGATGCCGGTGACGTTTGTTTTTCTGCGATATGAGCAAACAGAATAAGTAAAATGAAAGTCGAATTCAAAAACGAAAACAGTAATAATTTATTAAACCGATAGACGGAGCTTACTTTTGGATTTATAGTACCTAATGAACTTTTGTTTGAGCGAGAATGTGATTTATTAAATTCTTTTCGTAGTTTATTGACTTCGCTTTAAGTAAATTATTGCGTCTGGTCGAAGTTTGGGATAGAAATAAAAAGTGGAGAGTTGGATTCATTCAATTAATGAATGAATGAATTACTGAATACAAAAGTATTTAATTGAATTTCGCATACGAAGGTAGTTATTTACACAACCTTTCGATTCTATTTGTTTTATTTATATTATTTGAAATGAAAAGATTAATCCTGGGTTGGTAATTATATTCGTTTTCCAATAATATATTTAATTAAGACGACTGTTATTTAATTTATAAAATGGAAACAATATTCTGCAAACAGGCCTCAAGACTGTTTTCTCATAAAGTTGATTAAAAGGGCAAAGAGCGTCCAGTGTCGCCCTCCTTGGGGGATTGTGTTTTTTTATAAGTGTTTTTAGTCATTATTGTTTCATTTAGCCAATCACATTTAAGCGATTGCACGAAAATAATAAAATCGTGAATGGTCCTTCATTTTTGTATTTTTATATTTCCATACAAAACGAAAAATAAGAAAATATATTCTAAATCCAAACAGAAACGCACAGTTATTCGCGAAAATGGATGAAAACGATTGGTTATCGTCGTCAATAATAATATTATTATGAACATATATCCTAAAATCTTGCAATAACATTCGTTTGGAAATGTGCTTGTACAATTAAATACAGGGTGCTTAGCCAAGATGCCAATCGCTCACGCTCAGTCGCTAACGAAACGCAACTGTCATTGTCATACTAATACGGAAGAGTGATAGAGAGAGGTAGCTACGATACGTTAATAAGCGTGAGCGATTGGCATCTTGGCTACGCACGCTGATTCACCTTAATCTGGAAAGTTTGTTACAATCTATTATAAAATTTATAAAGTTAGGAAAAGTCTGCAAGGCCATTTTCATTTTTCGTAGAAGCAAGATCTAGTAGCTGCTTTCGCTGATTTTTGTAAAAAATCACCTTTTTATAAACCTAAAAAATAGCCAAAATCACCAGTTCAGCGTGCGTAGCCAAGATGCCAATCGATCACGCTTAATAACGTATCGCAGCTACCTCTCTCTATCACTCTTCCATATTAGTGTGACAATGACAGTTGCGTTTCGCTAGCGACTGAGCGTGAGCGACTGGCATGTTGGCTACGCACCCAGTTCATTCATTAAGATAGTACCTAAGTAGCAAAATGTTCATTTCATCAGACAAATTCTAAATACGCTATTCAAATTATGTTAAAGACGTTAGCAAGTCTTAATCAGCTCTTATAAACCTAAAATGAATTGGCTCTTGGCAGATATTATGGAGGCTCAAAAACGATCTAATTATGTAGTAATTAGCTCTCGTATTAGGCTGTGAACAAGCTGGGATTAGCATCTTGGCGTCACGCGGACATACGGACGGATGGTTGGAGTGGAAAACAGAGGTTTTATTAAGAATTAAGATAAAAGCGACGCGTCTACGTTTCAACTTGGGTAAAAATGCTTTCGTGTGTCTGTCCATTTGTTCTCCTCTAGGTCGCAAATATCAACCAATTCTTGTGAAATTTTGAAAGCAAGTTCGTTAATAACACGCAATTTTATGTCGATTCAGTGTTTGGAATTTTTTATAGTGGCGGGATTTGGTACAAATGTCCTAAGCGCCATATACCCAAAGGCACTTAGGACCTTTATGCCAATATCACTACCATCTTTTGAGGTCTACAGTTCACAGAGTCTAGTCTAGTTATAGTAAGAACAATTTAAAATGTATTTAGCCACTTGAAAGCTCAGCAGTCCTAGCACAAGATTGCCGCGACTTTGTATGTCGTGGAAAAAAAAACACCTGTTATTAGGGTGGTTCATTTTTTTTTTTAATTTAGAAAATCCAAATGTTTGATTTATCTTTGACTTCGCTTTTCTTCTTGGTTCTACGCCTATACAGAGTCTATATACCAAAAATCAGGGAAATCGGGCAATATTTAGAGGTTGCGCACTGAGGCAACTTTTGTATGAAGAAGTCAATATTTAAAAAAAAATCAATCAAAAGTAAGGTAAGGTAAGTTACACTTACTGTATATATTTCGAGAATAAATGTGTTTATTATCAAAAGTTGCCTCAGTGCGCAACCTCTAAATATTGTCAAATTTCCCTGATTTTTGGTATATATGCGTTTAAGATAAGCTTCATCCGGAAGCCGAGCAAAGTCTGAAAAAATATCACAATTTTTTTTACCATACAAATATGAAACACCCTACCTGTCATTCACCTGTCATTTTCTAACTGTTAGGATGAACAGTTAGAAAATGAGGTGTAACTTTCTTACGATAGATGTCGCTTACTTTAATCTAAATTAAAAGTAAAGAAATTCAGGTTCAGGGTCCGTTGCAACAGTATGTAGATTTCCAGTAGGATGCAGAGTTTGCGCATAATCGCCGTGGGCGTGATGAGCTCATCTCACCTAATGAACTCGATAGCTGCACTAACACGCGACAGTCAAAGAAGACTCGGGTGGATAAAGCCATGTGTTGTTTAAAATGATAACATTTCATATTTTTAAAAAGATGCTGACGTAAAAACAAGTGGTTTTCATGTCAGCGGTAAACATGTAGGAACTCGATTTTTTTTTGTTTTTACTTAATTATGGCGTAATATATACTTAGGTATGGCGAGAGAGATGGCGCTGTCATCAATACAACTTTTTCCTGAAACACAGCCGCATAAGCTGAAGTCGCGGGTTTGGTCCTCGGATCCATGAATCAAAAAATATTTAATTAAATAATTACTCTTATGGATAAATAAATACCCAAACTCTGTCTGAGGCGATCTTAACACCAGTATCTACCCTAAACGCATATCCATAATAATATGTCAAGCCGCGCTTTATTTAACGCTTTATAGCAAGATAATATGATAGGTAACGTTAATGCAGTTCTTGCGGAGCGATATCGCTATAACACACGCGTAGAGCGCTATCTTCCTCACACGGCGTCCCAAATCCTCAAACGTTACAAACAACCAGTAATGAATAAGAAACATGCTTTAAAACTGTATTTAAATGCAAACATACCAGCTGTGCATAGGCATCTTTTCTTTTCGGTTCTCATTGCTCCTGGCTAGGACGTGTCAGTGCAATTCAAATCGCTGAACTATTCAAACCACAACGATATACAAAGATTCAGGCGTTTCTATATCGTGGTTCCGTATTATGGTCCTGAATTTTTTTACCTGAACATTGTGAACCATATGGAAGAAATGGTTTTAGCACCTTTAGCAATCGAGGCTTGAAAGTTTATTCTCTATTAATAAAAAAAGTTACATTGTATTTAAATAATGTTTTCACACCACCTATTCATAAAAGGTTTTTTTCTGTTCAAGCTAGGAGGAGGATTAAAGTGGCACTTTTCTTCCCTGCTGGGAGGGATCAAAGTGGGACTTTTCTGTTCAAGGACTACACAGTTTTACGTTTTCCGGCATTAACTACTACTAGTTAATGCCGGAAAACGTAAAACTGTGTAGTCCTTGAACAGAAAAGTCCCACTTTGCAGGCATAATGTACTATTATACTGTTACATAATAATTAATAAGAATCTTTCTCACCCTAGGACCGTCACAGACATACACAAGCAAATGCGTTGAATCTGAATGTATTTTTACGGAACCCCACATCACCCAACTAACGAACTTCAGTCGGGACGAAATAAACCTTTGACGATATTTTTCATCTGTACCTTTCAGTTTTTACCCCGAGCGTTCATATTTCATCACTCGTTTAGCAAACTCGTACCTCTCTTCTCTATTCGAGCAAAAGTGAACTTTATGCTCAAGCGTTACGGCTGCATTTGTAATGTTTATATTGATTATTACGAGGTTTAAAGTGTTCATTTGCTTTTTGCTATCTCCAGGGGCTTGGACGTGACTTCTTACACGAACAGATAAACTCAAAGAGTTTCACGTCGAAAGTCGAAGTAAACCAAGCTTTCTTGTATGAAAAATATTTTTTAATTCTAGCCATGTCTCCTGAGATTCGATTTATTGCTTTGCACATGACGCGCAATTGCATTGCCAGTAAGCAGTAGGTGAGCTATTTAATTTGTCTAGTTGAAAATAAGATTGATTTAGGTATGGTTTTATTTTTGTAAAAAAATATGAGATTATTAATTTAAGGGTCTCCACGCGGAAATGGATGGTTTTTTAAGAGATTTGGCTCGATATATCGCCACGAATACTATTGAGCTTAATAACAAAACAATCTGTCATTGGTTCATCAATCTTTTATCTTGACTTGCGAGAACAGGGTTTCGAAAAAAAATATACTTAGTTAATTTTTAATGATGTTTTCAAACATGGTCTAAAAAGCACATTTGTCAGAAAAAGTTTATATGTGAAATCTAAATTATACTGTTCCTATTTAAAGTCTATAATAACCTAAGAGAGATTTTAAATTGAAACTTATCGGTACAAAAGTTATTTACAATAAACTGTTATTTTTGACTAAAATTGCCAAAGTTTGATGCCGTCTATCTCGAAGCCAGTTAATCTAAATATATAAAAGAAGAAGCTGACTGACTGACTGACATATCAACGCACAGCCCAAACGGCTGGTCCTATAGACTTCAAATTTGGCACGTAGATTCCTTTTATGGCGGCGAGCACTAAGGAAGGATTTTTCAAAATTCACCTCCTAAGGGGTTGAAACGGGGGTCCAAAGTTTGTATGGGGAAACAAGATTAGTTAGACTATTTTATCCGAAACTTCACAGGAGTATTCTTTAAGGTAAATGAGTAAACACGTGTTTCAGGTCTTTTGAGAATTTAACCCCTGAAAGGGGTAAAAGGGATGAAAAGTTTAAAAAATTAACATGGGTATCGTTTATATGGTTTTTCGGGTCGCTGATCACGAAAAAAGCAACGATTTGAAGATCCAATGTGGCAAATGTGGAATACCATCTCCACTGTTGGTATGCGATGGGGTTGAAATGCCAAAATATCAATATGAGTAATATTGTCTTCTGTTACCGCGATTGTTATTCATTGAAATTAAACACTTTAGAACGGATTAATCGCGTTTATTAACACCATGATCCTACGTTTCGAGCCCTTTACAGCACTCGTTTTCACAGGGTTAAGATGATGATGATGATGATGATGATGGTCATCATCTTAACCCTGTGAAAACGAGTGCTGTAAAGGGCTCGAAACGTAGGATCATGGTGTTAATAAACGCGATTAATCCGTTCTAAAGTGTTTAATTTCAATCAATATGAGTGTCATTTTTACGTAAACTTCTGGTTCTAAAGAATTATCCGAAACTTCACCGGAGTATTCTTTAAGGTCAATGAGTAAACACGTGTTTCAGGTTTCTTGAGAATTTAACCCCTGAAAGGGGTAAAAGGGGTGCAAAAGCGAAAAAATCAACATGGGTATCGTTTATATGGTTTTTCGGGTCGCTGATTACGAAAAAAGCAACGATTTGAAGATCCAATGTTGCGAATGTGTAATAACATCTCCCCTGTTGGTATCGATGGGTTTGAAATGTCAACATATAAATTTGAGTATCGTTTTTTATTAAAATAAAGTAAAGTAAAGTAAAGTAAAGTAAAATAAAATAAAACAAAACACAATAAAATAAAATGAAATAAAATAAAATAAAATAAAACAAAACAATAAAATAAAATAAAATGAAATAAAATATCTTAAAATAAAATAAAATAAAACAAAATAAAATAAAATCAAATCAAATCAAATAAAATCAAATAAAATCAAATTAAATTAAATTCGATTACATAAAATAAAATAAAATTAAATAAAATTAATTAAAATTAAATAAAATTAAATAAAATCAAATAAAATTAAATAAAATTTAAATAAACGTAATGAATTAAAAAAATATAAAATCTATATACCTATATAAAAGAAGAAACTGACTGAATGACTGACATATCAACGCACAGCCCAAACCGCTGGTCCTAGAGATTCCAAATTTGGCACGTAGGTTTCTTATACAGTGTAGAGGTGCACTAAGAAAGGATTTATCAAAATTTACCCCTTAAGGGGGTGATTTGGGGATCCAAATTTTGTATGAGGGAAACAAGATTAGTTGGACTATTCTATTTGAAACTTTACAGGAGAATTTATAAGGATAAATGAGTTAACACCTGTTTCAGGTTTTTTACGAAAACAACCCCTAAAAGGGGGAAAAGGGGTGAAAAAAATAAAAAACAACAACATGGGTATCGTTTTTATGGTTTGTCGGGTCGCTGATGACGAAAACAACGAAGATTTTAACATCCAACGTGGCGATTGTGAAATACCATCTCCCCTGTTGGGGCGCAATGGGGTCGAAATCTAAAAATATCACTACGGGTGTCGTTATATGTTTATTTCTGGTTCTAGAGATTGCAAATTTAGCAAATTTAGGCTTTTTGAGACATCAACCCCCGAAAGGGGGAAAAGAGATAATATGGTAAAAAAACAACATGGGTATCGTTTTTCTGCTTTATTGGGCCGCTAATTTCGAAAACAATAACAATTTGAACATCCAACGAGGCGGACGTGAGATACCATTTTCCCTGATGGGGTGCCATGGGGTTGAAATCTCAAAATATGAATATGGGTGTCATTTTAATGTTTATTTCTGGTTCTAGAGATTCCAAATTTGGTACGTAGATTTCTTATAAGGTGAAGGGGTGCACAAAGATGGAACAAGAATAGTTACGACTATTTTATTTGATATGGGTGTCGTTATCGGGTTGCTGATTTCGATAACAACAACCAACAGCGAATTTCAAATCCAACTTAGCGGACGTGAAATAAATAAAAAAACCTCCTTTTTTGTATGACGGTTGAAAATTACGTTTAGTACGCGGGCGAAGCCGCGGGTTAAAGCTAGTATTTAAGTAAATATGATAAGCTAATTTTCTTAAGACCGTTGGGGTTAATGTAATAAGCCATAAAAAAGACTAAAAAATTGTGAAATACAGATCGAAGGCCATTGGGGCCAGGAACGGCCTTAATGTTATATGAATAAGTTTCATTGTTTTCTCTACAATCTACATCGTCCTTCAAATTTCAACATTCATTCGAAAATTACATGTAAGTTCGCTAGTAGACGTCTCTGCATAGATAAATAGTAATAGTCTAAGAGCGGAAGTCAGGCGATGACAAAGAGCAACTATCACACCCACCGCGACAGCTGCCAGGCGCCCGGATTAAATTAAAGCAATTATTCATATTAAAACAACGATTAAAACTCGTATATTTAATCAATATTGACGTGACATGTTTTGATTACGACTGGCAATCATCATCGGACGAAGCTATCACGTTCGCGACACACCAATCACGCCAAATACGTGAGTTTAACCGTCGTTTTTAGTATAAATTATAAATTGTACAAACCATGGTGAATAACATTGTGGGTACCACGGGCGAAAGAAATACGTACCTGTCTTTGGCTTAGACTTCAATTCACACTCGTCCGTAAGTCATTCGTTTTCGCCCGTGATACATAAGCTATTGTAACCTTGGTTCTATATAACAGTCAACCAATTGGAACCCAAGAAATCAAAATGACAAGCAGTAAGATATTTCTTAGTTATAGTATCTGATTTCTAGCGTCACTATAATATGACATAGTCTTACAGTGGCCTAGGGTTCAAATTGGTCGACTGTACATGATATTATGTAAATGTATACTGGGTGACCCCATAACAGGAGCAAAAAGTTTAATCGTAGTTAGTACTCTCCAAAGTGAACAACGTTTTTTCAACGACTTTTGAAAATAACGTGTTTTGATTTTTTCACTTTAAAGTTTATTTGAAGTCGCAATGTACTGCGAATTTTGTAATTTTTGTACTATGACATGAAACGTCAATTAGGTTGATATTAGCGTGCACACGCGCTCAAAATTGCAGGGGCAGATTATAAATGAATTCATTCATAAATAGTGCATGCACTTTTGAACGCGTGTGTACATTGAAAATACTATTTAGTTTGTATGAAAAAGTGAAAACATACAGATTATAGTACATCATTTTCAAAAGTTGCTGAGCTACATAAAGTTGTTAGGTTTGAAGAGGATTGAGGATTAATATACGAATTTTTTTTTGCCCCAGTTGTAGGACTCACCCGGTATAAGCAATGTTCTTCTGCAATAAATATAATCAAAGAGAATTTGAAACTGAATGTATTATTATATTGTTTACCTGCGTAATGTTTCGCGGAATCGTGTAGCGTAAATATTTCAGTTATAATGAAGGTTACCTGTGAGAATATTAATTTTGGTATGAAGGGTTGTTTATTATCCGACTTCAAAGGAAGAGGACAATTATATATATGATAATATTGTTATTTATGGTTTATATTAAGATTTCTGCAATTTATGAACAGGAATATCAATTAAGTACCGTATTGTTTTTTATGAAATAGGAGGCAAACAAGGAAACGTATCGCCCGATGGTAAGCGACTATCGCTGCCCATGAACACTTGCAACACCTAGGGGGTCACATGTGCGTTTCCAGCTTTTGAGTTAGGAGTACGCTGTTTTCTTGAAGATAAAATTTAATATTTAAAGGTCTTCTTCTGAATAACAGTAATTCTAACATAAAGTGCCAATATAAACAAGTGATTAATAGCTATGTCAGAGGGCTGGAAATTCAAGCGCCTATGGGCTACGGTAACCGCTTACAATTAGACGGGCTGTATGTTTGTTTTCCACGGTCCTGTTATAAAAAGCAGCATCGTCACATCGGTGTGTTACGAGTATTTAATGGGAAATATTTAATCTGAAAATCTTGTCTAATAATTAACCGTCATCAGTTAAATTAAAATTAAGCGGTAGGAAACCTTTTCAGAAATAAATGGGTAAATATTTAAAAATAAATGGTACGTTAAGCCCTTACTAAGCAATACAGATTGTTTCAAAGAATCAAGAGGATGTACATCGTCAATTAACAAAGTGATTCGTCATCATTATGGAATAAATATTGTTAGGATTTTGTTATTCTAAATTATGATAGGGAAGGTGATTTTTTTCAAATGTGATTTTTTTTTAGGCATTTAAAACCTGTTTGAAATGAAACACTTTAAAACTGATTAAGTACTCGCAATTATTAGGTAGCTGCAGCACTCGTTGTAATACTGTGTGTTTTCTTTCAATGAAGAGGAGGAAGATAGTGTGTTCATGTCTGTGCATGTGTTTGCGTGTATATGTGTAAAGTGCTTGTAGGAGATAAACGATCGTTTTATACTGTAATATGCTTCATTCTCGCCTAGCTAAGACAAAGTCATCAGTTTATAAAGAACAAACACACATATATAACTAACAGTACCTAACTGTTTCTGAAATCATGAACACACCGATTTTTGCCTGCAATTGGAGCAATATATTTATTTAATCGTAGCAAGTACTCCCCTGAACAACGTTTGCTCAGCTACTTGTAAACTTGTGTATCGAATTTAATTACACTTTAAAGTTTGTTAGGAGACGTGTTGTCACTTTTGTACTATGACAAGAGACGTCAATTAGGTTGATGTTAACGTACCTACATTGAAAATACTATTTAGATTACATGAAAACGTGAACAGCTACAGAGTATGTAGGTACATAGTTTTAAAAAGTTGTTGAACATAAGTTGTTAGGTTTGAGGAAGCAACAACCGGTATACCAATGTACAATTTAAAAAAATGCCGCGTCTAATAAATAGTACTTGCCTTCTGACTTTAACTTCACAAAAAATGTAATAAAATATGCTTTACCTTTATGAACACAGCGAACTAATCTTGCTACTTACGAAAATATTGCTATTTCCCAGATAACTCTCGGTAAAAGTATACTTCTTAAAAACAATATCTCAGAAAAAGTGAGATATTTTTTGGGATTGGTACTCGATGTAAAAGCGGTCCTCCTAATGCGCACTTGACCCTTCTTCAGTGACGTTAAGTAGTACGATAATAATCTGTGCTAAATTGCAAAATGTTGCCTATACCTGCTTCTTTAAAATGATTCTCCCTTATACTTAACTCCGGGGTCAATAGACTCTTGACAAGCATGGCGTTGGTTCTGAGTTTAAACATAACCTAACCTTATATTGTTGTCGTTGCGAGCTTGACACGACTTGTAGCACACCTCGCAAAAATGCAAAATAAAAGATGATTGGTTCGATTCAGTTAATAACTATACTTCGTTTTTTTTTTGGATTAGAAAAAGTCGTACGATTGTCGTCCTATGATTTTTAGGAAATCGGTAGATATAGGTATCTATCTCTTATATTTTGTATCAGAACATTAATTATGGAAATAATAAATCTTATTTTAATATTTTGTAGCGATGACTGAAATTATAATCGAAGAATCGTACACAACATCAGCCGTTACATTCCGAATGCAAAAAAAGAAGATAAAGTAAGATTATAAACTTACGGTGTTCACAATCTTACGGTGACTTAGGGATGACTCACACTAGAACGGGACGGGACGGGGCGTTACGGGACGATCTGCCAGTTTCTATAGAAAACCTCACGTGATATCAGAGGGCTCCGAGCTATTACGTGATTCTTTCTATAAAAAATAACAGATCCCGTTTTAGCGTGAGTAATCCTTTTACTATTTTTATAATGAAATGAAATGAAATATTTTTTATTTCAGACAGTAGGGTGTCCATATTTTTTACATCTATACAAAGTTATGTTATTAAACTACTTATACCTAATGTTAGTAGAAAACATAATGCTCATTGGACCGAACATGCATCAGCATCCAATGAGTGATAAGAGGGTTATCAACCCTTTCTGCGATCACCATCAGGAGAGATGCCACCCTATGTCTTCAATATATTTTTTTTTAAATAACCTTTTGATACTGTGGATTGACCATTCACATTTAAACGATATGCGATCGAGAAAACGATTTGTCCTTTATCCAAGCACGTCATAATTGCGAGAAACGTCTCCAAATTTCCAGATAATTCTGAATAAAGTCCTTATTTAAATACGCAATGATTTTTTCAAGCAATTTATTCCGAGCCCCTCATTTGCAGGCGTCTCAAACCGTTGGCTCACGAATTAAATAAACGAAATAGTCTAAGGAAAGTATTTATGTAAATTTCTACGACACTAGAGTGCCAATTTGGACTTGTAACCTCCACACAGCGGGGCTAGGTAGGAGGAAAATTAAACGGAGGGCGCTTGTCAGTAATGAAAATTTGGGAGGTTTTCGGACTTTTGTGTTAGACGTTTTAATATTTTGTGTAATGGGCAATGTTTTTGAAAACAAAAAATGTTGAATACACCTATAAGTGTTTCATTATCAGAGTTTTTTTACTTTTGAGATAAACGATTAGATCATTTAACAGGAATAAAATTAAACATAGAAATTGATATGAATAATTTTACTTGTTTGTATTTTTACAACTCTTCTTTTAAGCATCAATGCACACATAATAAATAGATATTAGTTTAATTTCGTTCATCTATGGGGAAAAGTTATGCATGTAGAGTTTACATGTTTAATAATGTATACAGCATTTATTGTAATAGTCTAAGCAACTGTAGGTAAACCTAATAAATAATAAAATGGGCTATATTGGATTATACAAGCTATCATTATTACTACGAAATGTATACGTAACTGGTAGTTTTTTCAACAGCTTCGTCGTATTAACAGGATATTACAGGAATTTTTTTTATACTAATTTCTATAACGAATTTGTATAATGATAATTGAAAATTAGTATTCCTGTCTGTTATCAATAATTCCCGTGTTCGCTAACAGATCATTAATATGAATATTTGATATAGCAAATGGCATAATAAGCCATTATTGCTCATTACTATTACATAATATCGCATTAAATATACAGTTAATAGGTTAATCCCGAAAAGCCCACTATTTACCTACCTATAAAGTCCTTTTATTCTTTTGATTATTAAATATCAATTGACAGGCCCCTCTGCCGAAATATGACAAACAATCATGTTAATTGTAATGGACTGACGTTTATTTGACATAGCTATTTGTACTCTACGTACGAATAGCCATACATTTGACGTAACCCTCCCTCGCAAAAATAGACGTTTTTTGTATAGAAAATGACAAACATTGCCAGTCCAGTTGATTAAAAAGTAGTTTATTTAATTTAAATAAAACTACCTAAAAATAAAATTATCTAATATCTTATTTCTGCGCTGTAAGTATTTTAAGTTTTGCGCTGGGGAAAACGGGTTCTCGAATGGAGACTGCGGCTCGGCAAACGCAGTGTGGGACGTCCTCCGACAAGGTGGAGTGACGATCTTTCTATGGTGGTAGGTCGCGGCTGGATGCGGGAGGCCCAAGATCGAGCTCAGTGGCGTGTTAGAGGATAGACCTACGTCCAGCAGTGGACGAGCTTAGGTTGATGATGATGATCTAAATTAGGCCCCTTGGGCAAGGTGCCCAGCACGCAGCCGGCATTCCCGCGCTGGATTGCGATAGCAAGTCTTAGCGCAAGAAGGGCAGCTTTCTTGCGCGAGGGTCACCTGTTAGAGTGCCTGAGGCGTTTGCTAAGGGCCTTGTGAAGCCCACGTTCCCCTTGCCGTAGGGACCAAGTGTCTCGATGCAAAAGAATTAAATTAAATATTCAAAGTTTTATTCTGTTCTTATCTAATACTCTAATCGTCCCGTCCGGCCTCATACCCGGATTTCTCGGGTCCAAGTTCTGGTGAGGTCATTCATATGTGTTGGTCACGAATCACATCACATTATTTCAATTTTGTACATTTTGCTTTTTTTTTCTTTGGTGTTGAATAAAACTTTTCTATGTCTATGTCTATGTCTATGTCTATGAATATACTGGGTAGGCCTCACAATAGGAGCAAACAATTTAAACGTAGGTTGTACGCCTCAAACGTAACAACTTTAATTGAATACATTTTTAAACTGGTGTAGGTACTCTATAGGTTTTCACTTTTTCATACAAAGTAAATAGTAATTTGAATGTACGTTAACATCAGTCTAATTGACGACTTTTGTCACAACAATCACAAAATAACCAGTACATTGCGTCTTCAACTTCCCCCCATCCCCATCCCCATCCCCATCTTCCCCATCTTGCACATTGATAATGCGTTTGCATATTTGTTTGGTGTGTTCAATTTTAGTTTATGTTTTAATTTAAATTTCTCCATGGAGCGACTATGCCATTTAGATTGCTTGCTTTTGGTTTGGGCTGTGGCTGGGCGCTAGTTGCGCTTGCGCAAAAAGCACTGATAGCCTAAGCAGGCTTGACAGATGGTATGGTCGCGTTCATGAGTAGTATTTTTTTCCTTGTAATTTTTGTTTTGGTTTTGTGATGTTTTAAATGTTGGTATTCTTAATGATTTATACTGTTATGTTATGTTTTTAGTCCTTTTATGTGTTACTTCTCGTGGCATCATCGAATGGGCCCTACGGAAGACCAGCGCTGGCTTCAAAACTAGCATTATGCTGAGTTGGGTCCATTTCGTGATGCACACAACAATTCTGTCTTCCTGTTTTTGTTCTTTTATTATGTGTTGTGTGTGATCGTCACGAATAAATGTTTCTTATTCTTATTCTTAACTCAACTTTAAAATATGATAAAAATCAAAACACACGGTATAATTATTCAAAAGCCACTGAACAAACGTTATTCAGTTTGGGGAGTACTACCTACGACTATTTATTTTGCTCCAGTTATGGTGCCCACGGGGTATAATTAACGATTGATGTTTTCTATGTAGGGGAGACTGGATAACAGTGGATCACGGGTCACAAATGATTATTGGCTATATCTCTTACGCTCTTACGCTGTGATGCTTTACGCACACAAAAAACTCATTGCTACTACGTAGGCCTCCTATGCACTACTAGTAATAAACTTTGGATTTGAGGAGCTTAAAAAAAAAAGATCCACTGTGACCCACTCTGCCCTACCTATATAAGGATGTATATCGTCGTCTAGTACCCAAAGTACAATTTTAGCTTAGATTACACCTAAGCAAACATTTAAAAAAATGTATATTTAATCTACAAATGGCTCCGTCGAAGGCAGCATAGCAAGCAACCCTTCCACACTTCGTTCTATAAATAAAACTAACTCCGTCGTTTCTTTGTTTTCCCTTTGTATAAGCAAATGCACTTAGGGAGGGCTCCTCATTCTCATCACCCGCCGAGAACGAGCGAGTTTACTCGAAAGCCAACATCCAGTTGAGGAATTCGATTTTATACCCTTTAGGACCTTTTCACAATGACTCCCCGGCGCAGCTACCCAGTGTTAGCCAATTAACCCGGAGTAAGCTCTCAAATTCCATTGCACATGTTTGAACAAAAGAGAGCGCAAAAAATATATCTCTATCGATATCTCTTAACTCTATTTATTTTTTGCTGTGAAAATAATAATTGAAAAGTGCAAAATAATATGTGATATTCAAAATGGTCAAAACGAAATGTCAATATCATTGGTCGAGTGCGTCGTCATCGATTACGGCCGGCTGTACACCAAACATTCGAGAAGCCGAGAACGCGAATGAACAGGCACCCTGTACCGTATACTCGCGTCTCAGCTTCACGAATGTTTGGTGCACAGCGGCCGCGATCGATGTCGTCACGGCCAAGCTTGCCAAAAACCCGAACCTGTTCGAAAGTTTTGAAAGAAGATTTGTACGAGTATGTTTATTTTTTTTTGCGCTGAAAATAATTGTATCTGGGTTCTTCTGTGATATCATTCTACCAATACTCCATTCCCTCCATTCTGTCTTCCATTTTACCAACACTAATCATAAATAGCCTATGTACCTTGAATTCCCCATTAAACTGGTTACACCCAGTCAAATGCTCGGTGCTCAGTAGGAAGGAAGAGCTAGCTTATAGCCGAGCGGAAAGATGTTCCGCCGCCCTAGTTTTAAACCCTTGACAGTATATTAAGCCTAAAGTGTTTGCTACATAAGAACAATATTAACGCTTTTAATGTCTCTGCGTATTATATATAATATTTTTCTAAATGATCATTTCAGATTTCACTTTTCCAACAACGCATGAAAGTTGTACGCAGTTATACGGGATCTAGGTATTAACGACTTAATCAAAATAAACAGAAAATCGTACATTTAATCAAATTTTGCACTTTTCCCTAGTTTATAAATAGTTATTTTTCTGGTTGTTTTTATACTATCAATAAAAAAATACTTTTTTTAAATATAAACTTCAACTAATAAAAAAATAAAAAAAACAGTAGTACCGCGCGCGGAAGTATCCCTACGACTTCAACAATTTATCACTGGTACGGTAGCCAAGCTGCCGATCGCTAACGCTTAGTCGCGAACGAAACGCAACTGTTATTGTCCCATTAATAATGAAGAGTGATAGAGAGAGATAACTACGATACGTTTCTAAGCGTGAGTGATTGGCATCTTGGCTACGCACGCAGTGCTGCTGACTACACCCATTTTTAGAACGGCCCGGGATGTGAACGGTCCAGGCCGATCTATCAGTTTCTATAGAAAACGTCACTTGACCTCCGAGCTTGCTCCGAGCTCGGACGTGATATTTTCTAATAGAAATTGACAGATCACCCCAGTCCAGGTCCAGACCCGCCCTTTTCTAGTGTGAGTCATTTTTAAAGGTAACATTATCGGTTGGCGGTACCGATAAGGCGATACTATCTAAAATATTTGGAAATTAACCATGCCAAACCATGGACAAAAGTATAATAATAATAATAATTGTGGCGAGCTGAATGGGAAGTGACGTCCCTTGGGTCCCATGTCCCCGAGAGTCGGTCAGGCCCCTCTCTCCGGCTTGCCTTAATTGGCCGGCTGGAGTGGACCCCAGTAGGGGCCGCAGGACTCTCACCTCTGGCTTGCCTTAACCGGCCGGTCAGAGTGGGATGTCAGAGCTATATGCTCGCAGGGTGGAAGTGAAAGATGCATAAGACGCGAGTTGGCACAGTGGCTGTTTACAGCCACTGGGTAGAAAGCGGCGCACACCTCTCGACACCCTGAGCCGCTCACGCAATGTTGCCCCCGTGTCGCTCCGTGCGAGCGACCGTTTTCGGGGGCCCATTTTAGTGAGTTGGCGAGTCACCACCTGCCTCTTTTTTCGTCTTTTTCAAGATTGACCAAGGCAGGGTGCCATAGTCCTTTCCATAGTCCCGGTTCCCCATTCCACTAGCACCTCAACCCAATAGCCCGGTTTCTTTTGTTTCTGTTTTCTGCAATAGTCCTACACTACTCGAGGATTGTCCTTGGGTGCACAATGTAGCATTACCTTATGTTTCTTGTAAGCTTCGGATTCATTGAGCGTCTTTCTAGCTCTATTCCTTGCACTTATCTTTCAGTTCATTGTATGTTTATGCTATTTTATAGTTGATTAAGCTGCATTTTAAGATCTGAAAGAATCCTGTTATTAACTTCAATACGTAAAACCTTTCACACAATGGTTTGACCTAAAATCTCCTAGCGGCTTACCGGCTTATATGTATAACGTTCTTCCTTTTCAAGGATAACAGCTTATTTTTGTGAAATTTATCATAACTACTCATATTTTCCCGTTTGTTTACACTTTTTGATATATCTGTTTATAAGTATCCATGGTTACATACTTTGTCGTAAATTGTCAATTTGCAAATTTCTTACCATGCAGTTTAGGTTTTCTACATTTGAATAAGTTTGTTTGATATTTAATACTGGTACTTTGTAAATATTTAAATTTAAATTTAACAATTCTAAATTCTCGAGCTGGGGTATAAAACCCCGGTAGCCGTCTACAGAAGTGAGTCTTTCGTCAGCTCTAGTCTAGAGCAGTTTCGAAAATTGAGGCCTGTGCGGGGTCTAGGCAGGCCCCGCACTCTCAAGCGACCTCCCTTCTTGGCCCTCTTCTTAAAATATTCTCCTGAGAATTAAATCTTCGAGGAAGCTATCCTACTGCTGCTTGTCGGCTTTACTGACATCTACGAGTATCTTCAATTGACGGCACTCGGCGCAGACGAATCAACGCCGCCCGAGGTTCTCTACGCCTGACGAACATCGGGCCTGAAGACATCACTTCTGGTGTCCCATTTCGGTGCAGGCGTACATACGCCGCCCGAAACTACCTTCACCTGCTAATACTATTCCTGATTACCTGTCTTGGAACTCACGCCTTCCGGAACTACTTCGCCCGCTGCTGACTGACTCTTCTACATCCTGACCGAATCTGCTCCAGCTTAACACCGTACTTACCGCCATAGTGACCTTCTGTTTACCGGCTGAAAATAAAGAACCCTAACCCTAACTTTCTTTCTTTTTCTTCCTTTCCTCACTCTAAGTTACGTATCCTCTTTAACGTCAGTTACGGGAGGATACGTAACGTGACAACTACTATAGTGCATAGAGGGATAATCGTCGGTTAGTGTTACATAACATTAAGAGTAAATTGTCTTTTACAAGGGGCCTCTGCGCTATTGGCTTCGGCTCCACGCATGCCGTCCAAAAGTCCGGGACCCCATGGTCCCGAGATTATGTAACAGAAATACAAATAATAATAATATACTTTATTGCACACAACAAAAATAACACAGTAACACAGTATGGTATGGAGTATGACGAGGTAGGTAACAACAGGCGGACTTATCGCTAGATAGCGATCTCTTCCAGACAACCTTCAGATAGCGAAACGGCGATATTAAGTTAGGTAAACGAGCGGTGCAAACGTAAGGAAAAAAAGTAACTAAAAATACTACAAATAAAACTAAGCATAGTCTTTTAATATCATAAAATACTTAAACTATTTACACAAATACAATTATGCATAAACTACATGCATTAAAACATACAAATATACAATATACATATCTATATATGTACCTATATATATATTCATGACATGTCAGCCAAACGGCAAAAGGACAAGAAACAGAATTTAAGGTTTTGATAAATAATGATCCTTTAATCGGGTTTTAAAGACGGGGAGAGAGTTAGCACGTCTAATATCGATGGGCAGAGCATTCCATAACCTAACAGCACGAAAACTAAAGGAATTGTTGTAAAAAATTTGAAGAGGAAGAAGAGGCAACAAGTAGCATATTTTGAGAACATCTGAGGGAGGATAGAAATTTAAACCCGGCTTTCAAATAATACGGAGTGTTGGGGAGAAATAGTGTAGCAAACAGGAGTGAAAGAATATGGGAGTCGCGGCGGTATCGGATAGGCAACCACTTGAGCTGCGTACGATAGTCCGAAACGTGATCAAATTTGCGCAAGCCGAATATAAATCTAATACAAACATTTTGAAGTCTTTCCAGTTTATTCAGTTGGTCTTCATTGAGATCTAAATAATATACATCCGCATAATCCAGAATAGGCAAAAGGAGAGATTGAGCGAGCGCAATTTTAGTAGCAAGGGGCAAGAAGTTACGGAGACGTCGCAGGGAACCAATAGTAGCAAAGATCTTTCTGCTCACCTCACTGATCTGCGGGATCCAGGAAAGACTTCGGTCAAAGATTACGCCCAGATTCTTTACCTGATTAGAGAAAGGAACTTGGACTCCATCAAACAAAACAGGTGGTAAAATCGCAAAATCAACTCCTGCTATGGATCTCGGGCTGCCAATAACAATGAGTTGTGTTTTTGACGGGTTAACCTTCAAACCGAAGCGAGAGCTCCAATCTGAAATGCGATTCAAGTCCGCGTTAATGGAGTGAATGAGATAGGGTAAATCCTCCAGCAGCCCTTGCGAGTAGATTTTGAGGTCATCGGCATAGAGATGATAGGAAGAGAGTAAATTAGAAGTAATAGAATTAATAAATATTGAAAAAAGAAGGGGGGACAGCACGCCACCCTGCGGGACGCCAGCCAGAGTACAGCTCCAAGAAGAGCGAAAGCTGTCGGCTTTAACACGTACAGTACTCATTAATCTGAAAACATATTAATATATCTTAGAAAGAAAGGAAAAGTGGAAAAAATCATGACCTCGGGCGGGACTCTGGGGAAAATTTGGAATAATACTCAGGCGTTTCTGCTTTAAAAAATTATAGCATGTTAATAAAAGCTAAAATATTCTGTGACAGCTAATAATCTCATTGCCAAGTCGTTAATATATCCGGCCGCAATGGAGCCGATCTCATTAATTATGGACGACATATTATAATATCCTTACCATGTGTTCAACGTAACCGTATTTGCTAGCATTTGCGTAAACTCACTGTCAATGCTTCTCACTCAGACTGCGTTGGTGCGAGTAAGATGCCCTGACTGAATGAACGCAGGCGCTAGTGAATACGTATACGGTTGGGCGTTTTTAGAGTCCGTCTAGGTATGCTAATTTTATAGATTTTGATAGCACCAACAGTGAAAGTGTTTAGTAGACGTCATAATTTCACAGAAGTTTGATGTTTACACGTCATAATTTCATAGAACTTTGATTTTTATACTAACATTTAACAAGTTTGCCAGCTTGGATTGGCTTGGTTCGACTCTATTTGAGGTTGTCCCCCAATCTTTCTTTATTTGGAAATTTTATGTGATTTCTACTGAGAATTGCGAACTATTTCCATCCTAGTAAGAGAAAGAAAGTGTTCCAAGATTTTTTTATCCATTCCATTACCATATTTCGTAGATTTTGTAAGGTGAAGAAATGTCATCATCATCATATATTTAAGAGCCTAGCTCTTGTCGGTGGAGTAATCGCCATTCCGTTCGGTTTTC
Organism: Lathronympha strigana; assembly: GCA_949128165.1. Classification (NCBI taxonomy): domain Eukaryota; kingdom Metazoa; phylum Arthropoda; class Insecta; order Lepidoptera; family Tortricidae; genus Lathronympha; species Lathronympha strigana. Next base: position 4,198,846 of record OX421903.1, read on the forward strand.
TGCCAATGTCTTGAGCTCCTGATACGACATCACATTCGCCTTTTCTTTGACTTGATCCATAAAGGCACGCCTCGGTCTTCCCCTGCCTCTACTCCCTTCTATCCTGCCTTCGATGATGGTTTTTATATAATTGTCATGCCGTATCAGATGCCCCAGCATAGTCCCTCTCCTGTTCTCAATTGTGCTCAACAGCAGTCTCTTCTCCTCAACCAAATTCAAAACCTCTTCATTCGTGTTCCTTTCTGTCCAGCTTATTCCCTCCATTCGGCGCCAACACCACATCTCAAATGCACACAACCTATCCCTATCTCTTTGAGTCAGTGTCCACGTCTCGCTTCCGTATAACGCTATGCTCCAGATGTAGGTCTTAATAAATCTTTTCCTGACGTTCCTTGATATCTTAGCTTTGAAGATGTATTTTTTAGCATTAAAAGCTCTCTTTGCCATAGCTATTCGTGTGGTGATATCAGGGGTACACCTGGAGTCACACGTTAGTATGCTGCCTAAATATTTGAATCTGTTAACTTGGTCAACTACTGTATTCCTAATGCGAATGGGACTATGAGCTTGAGTATGCTTGGATGCGATTAATGTTTTCGTTTTCTTTATGTTTATTCTGAGACTAAATTCTGCAAATATCTTATCCAGAAACATCTTATCTTATCTTATGAAGAAATGTAAGGTTTGAAAAATGTATGGAAGTTTGGGACCATTTTTTTTCTAAGGCCCACTTGTACCACCCGGGGTTAGCCATATAACTCGGAGTTAAGCATTTTTTTTGGGAAATTGCCAACTTAACTCCGGGTTAGCGGCTAACTCTGGGTGGTGCAAGTGGGCTTTAGGATTGTAAGAGCAAGAGAAAAGGTTTCTGAGTAGGAATCACATAAAATGTTCCAAATAAGAAGCCTTACAACTTACTAAGTACTTTGTAAGTAGTCTTACAAATACAGTTTTGCTAATCTATATTTTTAACACAGACAACTTAAAATGAAAACGCCCTATTACGACTCATGGTAGGGACACTGGATGGTCCCTCGGTGTTAGTGAAACTTTAATTGAAGTTTTGATTATTTATACGCTTATTCAGGAAATTAACTTTGGGACGTGGGTGAACCATTTAAATTGTGGGCGTTTAATATGGCGGCTGAAATAACTTTGATTTGTGCTTGCCAACGTAAGTTAGCCATTTTCATTTTAGGAAAAATAAACCGGCCAAGGCTGAGTCTGACTAGCGCACGGAGGTTTCTGTACAATTAAAAAAAATGGAAAAAAATGACTTTGTTTTATTGGGGTTCTTAAATATAATATGGAGATAGGTGCATTTTCGATCAGCTGTTTTTACAAGCTGTTATTAAACATTTTTTTTTTCGAATTTTGAAATTGTTTCACTTGCATCGTACTCAGGGTCATTAGCCTTATCAGCTGTTAAAGTATCGTTCGGTACTTACGTTACAGCCTGTATGGTGCATTCCACAGAAATAACCCATTCGAAATGCTTTTGAGTTGTCCGTATCCGTAATCCGTAAAACTCGAAAATATACTGCCAATTTCTTGGCCAAGTCATGAAATATTATCAGACACAAAATCGCTTTGTATTTAAAATAATAAAATTCAAATTTGCTATGTATTTCAGTTTCAGTTAAGTTCCCAGCCGCATAGAAAGTTTGAATGCAGGGGGGTCACTTAACTCTGCAGCTGACTGTACCTAGTTATATAGCAACATCTAGGCAACACGGACTTAATTTATAAACTACAGTATTAATCGAAATGAACTCTCAAAGCCACAACCACAGCTCTGAAAGAATCGTAAGTATACAGCGTGTCCGTTGAACGCGGAAATGACAGGCAGCCGAGTAATTCCTTGCTCCAGCGAAGCGGAACCCGGAAACAAATAACGATGTATACACTCCGTCCCGTCCACACTTTGCTTAACTTGTTTAAACTTATTTAATTGGACAGTTTTTAATTTGGGAAAAATTTCCGTCTTACCATATTTTACTGCAGAAAACATGAACCAATAGATCTGGCCCCTATTCCACCACGGTGACATTTGTCACAATTGTCAGCATCATTGTACGTATTGCAGGCGTCGTTGGGCTATGAGCGCTGTTTACTATTGTACGGGCTATATAACTGTTTGCCACAATTTATAAATAAAAACACTATTATTACTTATCACTGGAAATCTTATACATTTTTAAATAGTTTTTGATAATTATCACAAGGAACACAATATATGTCACGAAAGTCTGACGCAAGAAAAATATTATGTGAATAACCACCGAAAATTCTTCAAAACACTATTATTTCTCATGACAATTGTCATAAAATCTTGTCATGACTTCCTATTTATTGGCAATACATGATGAGTGTGTGAAAAATATCAAGAAAAAGAAAGGATGAGTGCTGAGATGACGAAAGGGGATAATGAAAAAACAAACATGTTATGCTGACCCCACATAATGTGGGATAATGGCAGTAAGAAGAAGCTTTTGATGAACTTACTATTGTCATAATAAGTGTGTCAAGATCATTTTGCACACCCCATCCGCTCAGCTAGTTCTGTTTCCGACTGTATACAGCGTGTCTGAAGCACTCGGGAATGACAGGCGGCCGAGTAATTCCTTGCTCCAGCGAAGCGAAACGAAGAAACAGATACTGATGTATATAATCCGTGCTGTGCACACGTTGTTTAACACGGACTTGTTTGTGTTCTATGGAACATTTATTAATTAACAGAAAATCATGACGTACAAAAGGCGAACTTGATGCCATAAAGTATTCTCTACTAGTCAACATTTAGGTGATGCAGAAATACCGTTTTGAAACAACGTTATCGTAGATAAAAGAAATGCGTTTGCCGTTTAATAAATTTTAACATCGACTTACCGTTTTATTAAAAGATCTCAACTTGGTAACAAAAAATAAGTTAACCTTCCCCCAAAGTTTTTTAAAATGCTATAAACTAGTACAAACACGGCTAAACTTTCGTTTATCAAGTTGAAGTCTTTATGTTTTACGAGTATTTTACTAAAGATGAAACTTTGCCGGCCTTTGAGATGGAATACGCTCTTTTCTTAAAGATTTCAACCTCAAATTGGTCCAGAAATATTGTTCATTCCAGACAGTAGCTGTGCGGGGCACAACTTAGTAAATACACGCAAAAATATGTTTAAAGGATGAATAAATGTAATTTTTACAACGAAAGTAGATGAAAGTAGATGAAAATTGGTTAAAAATGAGTAGTACACGCCGCAGGGCCGACCCGACGCTCCATTTTCATAATATTATGCCAAGAAAAGTTTACTCGGTAAAGCGAACAGCGATCTTTATGGAGAAGGCCGGATGTTTGGTTTGTTTATATTATGCGCACACGATGTATAAAACTGTTTGTGTAATCGACATGAATGTGTTTTCATGATGGTATATTCGCGGGTATTGTGTTATATACCCGCCACGCTAATATACCATCATGAAAAAATAACGATATCTTCAAGCTAACGCTTATTTAGGAGTATTTATATAAATACGGCTCAAATTTCATGTCAAGTGTTCAATATATTATCTTTATTTTGGACATTTTTTTGTACGTCTATAGAATAAAAAATGGGATACTATTATACAATACACACAATAGATACTACAAAAACAGGACACAATAATATAGACAATACATATAGACAATCATAAACACTAATTTCGTTAACGCTCAGTTTTCTTCAAAATGACATTCAGAATGCCGTTGGAACGTTGTCTGACACGACTCAGCATCAAAGCGATTTTTGAGTAAGCCTGAAAACTGTCCGTGCGTGCCTCAGCAAACATACCCAAATGCATTGCGATCTGGCCCAACAGCATTCTGAAATCTGAACGCATTATTGTATTGTACGCGCAGGAGGCCTACCATGAACTACTTCGGCTATTATTTATCTCTTTATCGCTCGAATATGCGAGAGTAATAGAGATGGAGTATACTTCACCCTACTGGTCGAGTAGAATGATTGACAAAATGCATTAAAAAGTAAAATTTTAACTTCTGCTGTACATCGAACAGCGAACCTAACAGCAAATACCCTGCGCTCCCATTCAATATCCAGGTCATCACTATTGTCCTGTGTTATAATGTGGCTTAGATATTAAATTTTCTCCACAATGGTCAGAGAGGTCCGTATTACTCGTATATAATATTTCTAATCTCAAGCAACGCTAGCGTTTGTGCGGGAAAAGGAGATCTTCAACTGCTTTATCCGAGCATTCAAAACCGTTTGTATACGCTTGTTTGATAAAAGAAATATTGTGTACCTAATCTGTAAAATAAGGTTATATAAAAATTGGTGTATTTTCACAATTATAGCTATCTACATCAAACTCGCAATAATGAACTCGCAAACCTTTATTTAGAATTATGAAAGCCTCTCATTATAAATGTATAATATCTCGTTAACAATTGAGCCGCCGTCATGGCAATACAATTAGAGATGCCGGCTGCAAACCAAAACGTGATTGTCAAGGATTGTATTCATTACCGGGATTACATTCTTGGAGGTTACTAAGGATGCGCATTTCATTATTAAATCGTTTAGTAGGTAAATGGTAAATACAATTATAAATTGAAAGATATATCATATACTGCAGAAAAAGTGAACAAGATTTTATCTGCCGCGAAAGCAGGAGATCGCTTGATCGATCGAGTCAAGGCTGCAGTAGATTTTTTTTTATTATGTGCGTCTCTTTTTATCCGGTATGAAAAAAAAGGAGGCATATAAATTAAAAAACAAATTCTACTGCAACCTTGGCTTGTCAGACTATAACGATACAAGTTACGTTGTTAACTCGCTGGCTGAAAATAATTTAAAAAAGGTTACTTAAGGGACCTTGTTAGCGTTTTCACTGCTTTTGCCACGACTAAGCCTAGGATCTACTAAGCAAACTTATCCATCGGACTGTCTGGTTTCCAGAAATTCCGTTTGTATAGTCAAACCACGTTATCTTTTCTCAGCAAATGAACTGCCAAACTTGAAAGTGTTATTTTAAACGTCAAACTTCTATGAAATTATGACGTTTACTTAACACTTTCACAGCATATGCTATCAAAATCTAGGAAACTTAGCATAGACTGACTCAACCTCAAAAGGAAAAAAACGGAACCCTTATAGGATCACCTTGTTGTCCGTCCGTTCGTCAGTCTGTCTATCAAGACCCTTTATCGCGGGAACGCGTAGAGGTAGCAAGTCAAAATGAATACCACATACACAAGTCTGCGATCTCTCGAAGCTGGGAAAAAAATGAATCCCTACGTCTACGCGATCAAAAGATACGGCCGTTTATGTCGCATTTCCCATACGGTTCTTCCCGTTGACCTAATATCACAAGATTTGGCAACTAGCAAGAGCCTGCACAAGTAGAAAATCCAAAAACGATATAATTGCCGCACACTGAGAGTTCCGTGCCGCCTTTGTGCGGAACCCTCGGTGGGCGAGTCTGACTCGCAATTAGCCGTTTTATTAATTTACGTTCATTTTAAAGTAATATAACTCCGAAAAATAATTACTCCCAAAAATAAACTAGTCACCTTAAAAAAAAAACACACGCTTTCATTGCTGACTGGTCCAACTTTTGTAGTTTTCGCATTTCTTTACAATAAAATATACCCAAATCAAATACGTTACTAATAATATTTGGTACAAAATAACCAACATATTATTCTAGAAAAGCTATACAAAGAGCGCGCAAAAATGTTTGTCAAATTCGTACTGTATTTTGTAACGCGAAATTCGCTAGAATAACTTAATTTATAAAACCTCTCATTATAAATATATAATTCTCCCGCGAACCCTTGCACTGCCATTATGACAATACAATTAGAGACGCCGGCTGCAAACCAAAACGCAATTGTCGTGGCTTGTATTCATTAACGAGATTATATTCTAGAGGGTTACTAAGGATGCGATTTCATTATTAACTCGTTTATTAGGTGAATAATTATAAATCGAAAGAGATGTCATATACTACAGAAAAAGTGACCAAGTCCCCTAGTGCCCAGGGGTTCGAATCAGCAGCGGTCTCCTGATTTTTCTGCCGCGAAAGCAGGAGATCGCTGGATCGATCCCAGCCCTGAGCGCCTACCACGAACCGCGAACGAAAGTATACCTCCCTTTCGCACTTGTGATTTCTCACTCAAGTGGGACAGAGAGGTGAAACTTCGTTCGTGGTTCGTGGTAGGCCTTCTGGGCACTGGTGCCTTAGTCACTTTTTCTGTAGTATATGATCTCTTTCAATTTATAATATATATATATATAGTAGTGTGACTACTTAAAAACATCATCATCATCATTTCAGCCGAAAGACTTCCACTGCTGGACATAGGCCTCCCCCAAAGATTTCCACAATGATCGGTCCTGCGCCACCCGCATCCAGCGGACTCCTGCGACCTTCACCAGGTCATCAGTCCAACTTGTGGGGGGCCTACCCACGCTGCGCCTTCTGGTACGCGTTCGCTACTCGAGAACCTTTCCGCCCCAACGGCCATCGGTTCTAGGTGCAATGTGCCCCGCCCACTGCCACTTAAGTTTACCGATTCGGAGAGCTATATCGGTTACTTTGGTTCTGCTGCGGATGGTCTCATTTCTGATACGATCTCGCAGAGAGACTCCTACTTCCTAGCATAGCTCTCTCCATTGCCCTTTGAGTGACTTTGAGCCTTCTTATGAGGCCCATTGTAAGCGACCACGTTTCAGTACCGTGCTTAAAATGAATAACATGAATCAAAACATAACATTTAAAACTTTCGCGATTTGAACACATATTTAAACATAATTATTAAACGGGTCTAACGCGAATTTACTAAATAAGTAAATTTGCGTTAGACCCGTTTAATAATTATGTTTAAATATGAACCAAAACATTTATTATGAATAATAAATGATTTAATACGTGCTTTACTATTGTAGGTAAGTATAATTTTATGTCTTAAGGGAACTTTCTTACACACATAGACTGATCATTTCTACTATTACTACTTAACTTACTAGTATTTAGATTTGGTAAGAACTAGACTTTAAGAAGTGACAGCCTTTTTACTTTGGAATCAAAGGGAAAACTAGACTCTAATGGCGTTATTCATAAACGCACTTCAACAACATTTTAGCTAAATTATTGTTTGTCCTTATCTGTCACTTTGACAATCGCGTTTGTCAGAATGGGAGAAAACATAATTTAACTAAAACTTCTGTTAACTTTTTTATGAATAAGGCGGTAAGAGTATTGGGATTAATCCGGTTTCTTATAATGTTTTCGTTTACGAAAAGTAATCTTCTTAACGTTATTCCCGGCTTTTGTCACGGCTCAGTGAGCCCGCTTCGCAACCAAATCACAATATTTATCGTAGACGCAAGTTTTTGCAAAAGCGGCTGCTGCCTTTCAGAGATTCATCCAGTATTCTCACTTTCTTTCATCAAAAACGATTGGTAAATATCAAATCACTTACTTACCTACTTACTTTTTGGCACAGGAATTTAAAAAAATATTGGCCTCCGAAATTGATCTGTCCCGATCCAGTGCGGTTCCCTGCCATGAATCGCTATGAAGCTGATGCAAATCGCTGATGTATCGCTAACGCTCAGTCGCGAACGAAACGCAACTGTCATTGTCACACTAATAAGGAAGAGTGATAGAGAGAGGTAGCTACGATACGTTATTAAGCGTGAGCGATTGGCATCTTGGCTACGCACTCTGTCATTTTCGTACTAATAAAGAAGTACTAACGCTGCTAACGATGCTTGCGAGATATTAGCGTGAGCGATTAGCATCTTGGCTACGCACCCTGGGACGTCCCACATTATGAGTAAGTCAGAATGGGGCTATTGGGCTCAGTCCAAAATTATCAAAGATGTTTAAAATAAACCTGTAACTTCTGGATTGCCATACGTCTTACTATGCTAGTAAAAAATGTATGAGACAGTTTAATTACTAACTACAATAGTAACGCCATATTGTTCCCGCCGTTCCCGGTACACACTGAAAGTGCACTGCAGTGTAACTTGCAACATTCACGTTGTGGATATAAGTGGTAATATGTCTGAGTGATGTATGTTCTGGAGCGGCTACACATTTTTCCGATTTTAAACCTTATGACGACGAGTGTAAGTCCTTTTTATTTTGGATTTGAATAAATTTGCTCTTAGTTTTATGGAAGGTAATGATTTAACGTTGGTGCAAGGGTCGGTGTTACATAAAAATAAAGTGGGATACAATTTATATTTTCAGTTTAAAAGATGGTTGCCTAAGATCATACGAGTCTCCTTTTACTCAGTCGGGCGCTCTTGGGAGAGTAATTGTAGTTATGTCTGTCTTCTACTAACGCTGCTCTTTTGATGCGATGCCATGCCATGAAGCTATGTTTGGCAGAATGTAAGTTGTTGTTTAAGCGTTGGAGAGCGCCTACGGGATCTTTAGTCTTCGACTTTTCCTTGCACCACTTACCATGGAGTCTTTGTTACGGGTGATATCTCCGAAGAACATTGGGATCTTACGAGCACTAGTGTAGGAAATTGTTACGAATTGTTTTTTAAGATCATTTAAAATACTAGACATTCTAGACACAGTTAAATGAAATGTGTGCCTGCCTCACTAAAGTAAGTAATAATACCACCTGTTGAGTAGGTATATCTCCCACTTCCTTCTTCTTCCTAGCGCTTTCCCGGCTTATGTCTCGTCTAAGGAGTCTGGTGTCCACTTTGGCAACTAATTCCAAGATTTGGCTTAAGCTAGTTTTACGAAAAATCGATCTGACCTTCGAACCCAGAGGGTAAACTAGGCATTATTAGGATAAGTCTGGTTTCCTCACAATTATTTTTTTCACAGAAGAGCGATTTGATAAATATCAAATAACTCATTTGGTACGAGCTGGGATTTGAATGCGTGACCTTCGGATTGAAATTTTCACTCTTACCGCTGGGCTTCAACGTATGTCTCCCTATCAGTCAGTCAATTCTGCTGTATCATGTATATATATACACTAGATATATCTAAAAACTTCTAACTGACAGATAGAAATGCTGGATTAGAAAAACAATTTATAAACACTATTATTACGTGATTCACTAGTATTGAAAATTGCAGCACTTTCTTTAAACTTATGGTATTTACAACGAGCCTATGTATCGTTATAAAAAGTCCAGGTAAAATATGAATTTTTAGTTTGACAAAACACCGTATCTAAACATTATTTAAAAATCTTCATAATCGTGTTTGTTTATTATCTTCTTATATAAAGCAAAAATAAAGTTTAAAATCTCCGCTGGCCACAAACACGAGCAACAACTTGGAACTGTAATTAGCACTGTAATTGGTACTAATGTACACGCATTTTTCAAGCCATTTTCTAAAAGATGTTCTCAGAAAAATTACTCAAAGAAAGTGGCGCTTTTCCAGGTGTTTTCCCAAAGGGTAAAAACGGGACGCAATTACTAAGACTCCGTTTTCCGTCTGCCTGTCCGTTCGTCTGTCTGTCTGCTCACTACGCTGTGCGTCTGTCTGTCCGGGTTGTATCTCACGAACCATTATAGTAAGACAGTTTAAATTTCAGTTCATCAGTTTGGAGCGCTTATAAGTTATGAAAGTTCATGTATCTGCAGTTTATTGAAATTGTTTAACTTTAGACAATTAAGACAATACATAAAAAGTTAAATATTCAGTCAACTATTATACTTTTTTTTTAAAGAGCATTACATATCTGCTTCTTATATAGAGAGACTATGAATATTTACTGAAGTTTTTGGAAGTCTGTTAGAAGGTTCCTGATTAAATTGAGGCCGCGAGTAAACAACCCATTCATATATTTTAAAGTAAAGAACGTATGTTTGGATTTACATTGGATGTCAATTTGTAAGCAACAAAAAATTCTGCTCGCACGAAGGTCGCGAAGGACATGTTTAACATTGAGCGAGCGGTGTTTTTCATAAGCGCCACTTGCACCTACTAATAGCCGCTAACACAGAGTTAAGCTGTCAAATTCCATACAAAAAAAACGCTTAACTCCGGGATAAGTTGGCTATAGGGACTGCAATCTCGATCTCGCGAGATCTCGAAACGGCGAGATCTCGACTGAATTTTTCGAGAATCCATCTCGATGTCAGGGATTCTCTACTCCTCTAATCTTGGTCGAGATCTCGACTGTTTTAGAGATCTCAAACGAGATTGCAAGACTGAATGCAGCATGTTCCCAACTTCAACAATTTTTTTTTATTGTTTTTGTGTAAAGATGGAACAACAGTAGCTGAGCGTTCATAGAATATTTTGACGCTGTGCCGCTGCGGAACAATCATTGAACTAAATATATTCGTTCCAACGTCTTGCCAAGAATGTAGCCTTACTGCCCGCCCTACAAAATGCCACATTTATTTTTTAAGTTCTCAAACCAACGAATCCCGCACCTGTCTCGTATTTCCGTATTCCTGTCATTACACGACCACTTGTCAACAACCACCCAGCTAAGTGTGATCTCTCACTACAAGGTACAACCGTGTATTATGGTTTCAGAATAATACCATCATCATTCGCTCTTGCCCTATTTAATTGTAGGCCATATTAATATTGAGAGATCACACGTAGCTTTTGAATTCAAAACTCCAATAATGATAAAAAGCATTAAACTCTTGTGTTCCTTTTGAACTAATTACAAATTAATTCAAATTATCAAAACTTCCTGTGTTAATGGAAGCTACCGTATTGTCGCTCACCAGGCGGCGCCACTCATGCGTGGGTCCTGTGCTAGTATGACGTTTGAAATGTTCTCGCCGGACCCAAGTTCCACTAACGCCCCTAGCGGAAAATCGACTCGCGTTAATTCTCACTGGGTTGCATGCAACTCATTGCATGAGATATAAAAAACAACTATCGAGGAAGGCCTGGACTATTTATTGCTGGGCGTACATGGGCATTTTCAGAAAAAAGTGCACCATTCTAATGAAAATGGGTCCTCGATTTTCCATAAAAAAATTGACACTTTTGCAAGGGCCCATACAAAATTTATGAGAAAATGCGTTACGAAACTGACCAAAAAAACGGGACACTCTTTTTTTTATCAATAGTACTCGTGGTTCTGGTTATAAAAAACCCAAGACTTCCTATGTTAAAAAAAAAGGAATTGGTACCCTATTTTTGAAAATGCCGATATATTCGAGCGCGGATCTCCATAGTGGGTATGTCCACCGGGCATCCGCCAGACAATTTTCCCATACATTAATTGGTAGTTCCGGTACATTTGTTCAAACATATATGCCCGGCAACCGGGTTGATTTTTTTTATATCTCATCCAATCTTCAGTTAAAAGTTCAATCTAAAGTTCCATATGTCCCGGAGTTCTCTTCTGATAACAAGCAAAGAGAGGGTAAACGACACTTATCATGACGTTATTGCATAGATTCTCAAAAACAAAGAGACAAAGGAAGGACATGTTATAACACCGCTAAACGAACCCCACTCAGCCTAAGGAATGACTCACACTATTTAGAACGGGACAGGACGATCTGTCAGTTTCTATATAGAATACGTCACGTGACATCCGAGGGCTCCGAGCTATCACGTGATTGTTTCTATAGAAACTGACAGATCATCCCATCCCGTTCTAATGAGAGTCATCCTTAATACTTTCTTAGAAGCCAACGCTGGTCTTGCCTTAGGCCTATTCTTGAATCTATCGCCATTAAACACACAGTTCTCGATGAGATTGCGAACCCGTCCTCGAGCCGACAAGTTGATCTTTCCGTGGATCCCCGAGATTATCTTAGCCGTGTCCAGTTGTGACGTCACATAAAGCTCTGTGTCACACTGAGCCGGGGTTCACGGGAATCACCTTGGAATTTAAATGCGGGATAGATGTTTTTCACTTCCGTCGTTTGTATTACAACTGGCATTTGAGTAGAAAGGGACGTAGCAAAAACTTTAATGTAGGTTTTATTACATCCAGTTTGTGGATTAAAATCAACCGTTTTTTTAAGTAACAAACGAGCAGACGAACAGCCGATGGGGTCCGATCTTGGGAGCCACTAAATTATAATTGCTGACCTTTGAGTCTTAAAGTGCAGCCTGTTTCACAACGACGCATGTTGCGACAATTGTCACAACGTTTCTATGAACTGTAATATGCAGCCGACATATGTCAGTTGTCAGTTGTTGTCAGATAGATATGTCAGTAAAGTTGTTGTCAGCGTGGTGAAACAAGCGGCTGAACACATGCTTCTATAAAGATGAACTGTTTTTTTTTTTTTTTGTCAAAACTTTAAAGAATGTTTCGTTCTGTCTGACTGTACGTATAACACAATTACGTACGTATACTATCTACGTCTAGGTTTAACTCCGATTCAACCGAGGGGATAATGTTTGGACCCTTGCTCATAGGTAAAAGTTTTCGCAATATTAGAACAATACTAGGCCTAGTGGTAAGAGTGTGTGACTTTCAATCTAAAGGTCGCGGGTTCAAACCAATGAGTTTTTGCGGAATCGCAATATAATTTGATATTTACCAATAGCTTGTTGGTTAGGTTAACATTTTGAGGAAACCGGAATCCCAATAAGGCCCAAATTATCTCCTGGGTTGAAAGGTCAGATGGCAGTCGCTTTCGTTAAACTAGCGACTGCGCCAAATCTTGGTATTAGTTGCTAGAGCGGACTCCAGGCTCCTTAGCCGTAGAATAAGCTGAAAAAATGCCATGAAGAAGAGTACTTTGTATTATCAATATTCAAAAATCGAAGCAATATTCAACAACAAACTCAATTATTAATAACACATCACGGCAATAAAAAAGTAATAAAAATGTTTTCTCCTCAAACATAAATCCCCAATTTTCCTATAGCAAAAACAACTGTTCGTTCTGTACAACTGTTATAAGCCCGGAAAACATATTAATTAAACCTTGTTTACCAGAGCACTTGTCGTGTGTTTTTAAGGTAATTCAACCCGTTCTTGCCGCCGTTAACAATCTCATTTGCATTGAAAAATGTGTTCACAGGGTATTTTCGCTAAGTGGATGCTTGGCGTAAGTGGTTAAAAATAGGTGATAAATGCAATCGATCTTGCTAGCTTGTTTAAGGCTGATTCACGCTGGGCCGAGAACGATGTGCTAATTTATATGAAAAAGGTCACTTGATCGGCTCGGAGAGCGATCAGACGCTGTTTATAGAAATTGACACGTCGCTCACGACTCGGCCCGGTCTAACGTGAGTTATTCTTTAAACTGTGGTCCGAAAGTTTTGGTTTTTTACTAGCACCTAATTAGCAGTAGCTAGAGACAGACAAAGGACGGCTAGATAGATTTTTGACTTTACACCCGAGAGATTATTTCTCTCGGGTGTAAAGTCTTCCGACCTTCGACCGACATTGCGTAACTATAACATTTAAAACTTTCGCGATTTGAACACATATTTAAACATAATTATTAAACGGGTCTAACGCGAATTAACTTGTTTACGTTATTTACCGACGTTTCGACACAGGTTTCACTGGTCATGGTCGCGGCTGACTGATGTCCCAGCAAAATGTCAAAACAGAGATTTGTGTAACTACCCAACGAAAAGTCTATGTAGAAATTTGGGGTAAACACACAATTTTTAAACTACCCACAAAACATATGTTAATTATTGTCAATAGTCCGACACACGACACTCACAATATCCCCGCGCACATCCGAAGATATATCCCGTGGCTGCAACTTCTGGATCACTGGTCCCCAAGTTGGTGATAAGTTAAAACCATCCTCCCTATTAAAATTTCTAGGGTGTTTCTTGATTTCAATTGCCTCTCGAACTACTCGAGGATAATAATGGCGTTCAGTGGAGACAATTTTTGGTTTATGGAGTTCAATCCAGTGATTTACGCCAGATGTAAGATGTTCGGCGATCGCGGATTTGTGTACTTGGCGGTTTTTAACTGCCGCTATGTGCTCCTTCACCCTCTCTTGCACGCTCCGTTTAGTTTGGCCAATGTACACACTTCCGCAACTGCATTCTATTTTGTACACGCCCGGGTTTTGGTATGGAATGACATCTTTTGGACTGCGTAAAAGATCTGCTACTTTGAATAACGGCTTGTATACAGTCTTGATGGAGAATCAGTCAGCCGCGACCATGACCAGTGAAACCTGTGTCGAAACGTCGGTAAATAACGTAAACAAGTTAATTCGCGTTAGACCCGTTTAATAATTATGTTTAAATATTGCGTAACTATATTATAAATTCATAAAGAGTATAAAAAAATATCCTGACTGGGCTAGTCTTCCACAATCAGACCCTCGCGTTCATGTTGCATATGTAACTCGCACGTTCGTGAGGGTCATCATCTGATTGTCCATAAATGTTACATTTAGAATATTTTTTTTAAGAGTTTAAATAAATGAAACAAGGTTTTTTAAAAGAAACTAAGTATGTTTTATTTATTCATAATTTAAGGCACTAAATCACAGCAAATTCTTAGGCAAATAATCAACATAATTAATTTTAATAAGAAGAACCACTTATTTCAAGCTTAGAAATGTAGTATCTAGATTAGTTTAATTAAATGAGATCGTGATCACGCACATGTGCTTAAATTTTATTGTTTCTTCTGATTCAATCTAAAGCAATATTTATCTCTGGACATGCATAGCGCATTTGTCGCATTTAATTCTTGATCGGCTGCTGCAGTTTTCCATGCAACATGTCCTGGGGGCCTTTATATTGTCGGAAAAGGGCATCATACCCGTCGTATCTTTCAGCCGCTGATGGTCTAATTGCTAGTCTGTAGATTTTATAATCACGAGGGTAGTCAATTGCCGCTGGTAGGTGGTAAATCAGCAATGTCATCTACGCTCTCATGCCGTGTCCGTGTGGGGATGTTTGATAAAGTATCCGCTAAATCCAACCGAACGTCTAACAAGGATATGATGTCTTTCCTGAACCCTGAAGTTTTAAGAACCCTAATGATGTCACTGTTGCATAAACTACTATATAACAGTTGGTTAAAATTGCATAGGTATGTTATTATGCCTTTGTCAAAATGTGAGTTGAATGATTTATCAAAGGTCTCTTGAGATGATGAATATTCTAAACAACTTTCCACGTTATAATGTATATAATTACATACATTACAAAATCACCCCACATAACTACAGAGCTGACTTTTTATTCCATCAGATGGACAGCATGAGTAGTTCCCAAGATATTGAACAAAGTATGTATTTAGGCTTCTGTTACCGCGATTGATATTCATTGAAATTAAACACTTTAGAACGGATCATTCTCTCAGTCATCATCTTAACCCTGTGAAAACGAGTGCTGTAAACGGCTCGAAACGTATTTATCCGTTCTAAAGTGTTTAATTTCTATGTATATAGGAACATATAAATAGACAGATAAGTCCGAAAAATTATATACCTATAGGTATAAATAGATGGACGAGGGGCACAACCAGGGTTCTTTCTATTCTTGCCTTTTTGGTTGGGAATCCTAACAATTACAATCGTACACTCGAATTTTCAATCCACAAAGTAATAGATTGTAAAGAACAGCTCTGCGTATCGTTAAATGAAATTTAAATGGGATTGCTGGGGCCCAAAAAAATCGTGAACAGAGTTTTTCGAATTTAGATTGGATAGGAAAAGTTCGGTCTTAACGCACTGGGAACATTTTTCGGTAGCTTTTTACAATTTACTTGTTAAATGAGACCAATTATTTTATATTTTGTTTGGGAAATGAGAATTTTAAACGTATACTATTGGAATAGATTAATGTGATTGATACTTATTGATTATTGTGTTGAATAGTACTGGCAATAGAAGAAACTATAACAAATTTGTATTTGCATAGTTACCGTTCTAGGCATTGTTTATTTACTTTTCTTAAGTCAGTTGAATCAAAACAGTGCTCATATAAACATCGAATATATTCCGTTAGTGCTTTTTTACTGTGTTTTATCTGCTTTGCTATCCTTTATATATAAGGGCAATTTTTACCCTCACATATACTACATAGATACAATGTTAAATGTAAGAGAGTAGGTAACATTTAGTCTGATAAGCCAAGGCTGTAGTCGATTTATTAAATTTATATGATGAATATTCTAAACAACTTTCCACGTTATAATGTATATAAATAAAACAAATAAATAAATAAATATTACAGGACATTCTTAAACAAATTGACTAAGTCCCGCAGTAAGTAAGCTCAAGAAGGCTTGTGTTACGGGTACTTAGACAACGATATATTATATAATATACAAATACATAAATACATAGAAAACATACATGACTCAGGAACAATCTGTGTCTGGAATTATCTGTGTTCATCACACAAATAAATGCCCATACCGGGATTCGAACCCAGGACCATCGGCTTAGCAGGCAGGGTCACTACCAACTACGCCAACCGGTCGTTACATACATTACAAAATCACCCTACATAACTTTGTGGGCTAATTATATTTAGTCTTAAACCGTTTGAGGACCTCGGAGAATGTATGAAGGTATTTTTCAATACAGTTGCTCAAAAAGTGCCCTTTATTTGGCTGTTTTGCGTGCGCAAAGTTTGTTTTTGCGAACTAGTGCTTTTTACTTTTCCAATCTTTTTAAATTTAGTTGTGTTCCAATTCATGACTGCTTAGCGAAGAGTATTATTGTTCGTTAACTTTACCGGGGCATAAAAAAACTAAATACCTACTATTAACGCAATAATATTAAAGATATTGATATTTCATATTTCAATAATTTACTTCTTCATCATACTAATGATCATTCATTAAAAATATTAACATTGAAAACAGTTCTTATAAATCTGTGTGTATGAAACGGAACAGAGCCAACGAAACGTCAGTCAAAGAAGGCGTTTTTCAATCAGGTAAACATGTTCGAAGGCTCTATAAGACATGACGGACGATACGATTTGTCACATGCGATTTATTATTTTATTTATGAGAAATAATGATTATGAGATTAAAAATGACAAAGTAAATAAGATAAGATAAACATTTTAAAGATGTTCTTGATAATTATATCAACTGTATTACAATCGTGCCACGGAAATAATAATAAAACTTTCAAATTCGTTCCTATGTATTTTAATTTTTTTCGCATCTGTATTGAAAAACGTCGTTCGATTCACGTGCGGATATGTCATTTTTCACTTGTCCCGAGTATTGCCACTCGCCTACGGCTCGTGGCAAGATACCTCGGGCCTCGTGGAATAATGACATACTTTCCGCACTAGCATCAAAATGTACTATTGTGGTAAGCTAGTAGCATAATTGATAGGTAATAAGTCTGCTTGATACATAGCTAGTAATGTAACTCAGTTATGTACGAAGAACAAGGATTTCTTGGTACATAACCCGGTTTTGTACGAAGAATATTTTTTCTTTATACATAGCTAGTAAATACTCAATTATGTATGAAGAACAAGGGGATGTTTCTCCATGAAAAAGGTTAATCGTAACTAAAGTTAATTTGTTAAGTAAATAGAAAAGTTGACTGGTTTTCTAGTATCTAAGATGCTTGATTTATTTTGTCAGCATACTCTGTTAAGTGCCGCTTGCATCATCCGGGGTAGGCACCTAACTCGGAGTTAAGCGTTTTTAAGTATGGAAAACTCCGGTTTTGCTGGCTAACTCTGGTTGACGCAAGTAAGCCATGTCGCCGAGGACGAAGAAAAACAAACAATTGTTTACAAACAAAACAAATAAGATTCACATTGTTAACAAAATCTTTGTGCGTGGAAACGATTTTCTTGCCATATTGTACTTTTTTAATTCAGAGAGATCAAATAAAGTGAATGAAAGACGAAAGTCCCTCGTCCCTTAATCATCTGGCTACATCTTACTCTCCTGAACAATTAGACCAAAGGATACAATGGCGGATACTCGATAGTCTGATGTGTGGTACAGTTTATAAACGGATAGCGGTTTAAATTTAACCTTTTCCATGCCAAAATATGTAGATAGATATATATTGGCACCGCAGGTTCAAAGCCAAGGATAGATCACATACCACAGAGCAACATAGACCTTAATGAACACACATACAGTCCAACTTCAGTTTTGACACTTCGGTGACGTGACGTGAGAGTAAAAGCGTTTGTATATAACATGGCGTAGAAAATGTTTAACGACATAGCGGGATAAAATACATGCAGTTGAATTGAAGGCTTTATTTGGATTTTTTTGAAACACAAATAACTTCAATGCGATAACTGCCTTTATTTTATGACTTAGATATAAATTGATAATGCACACGTGGCCATATGGGTCAAGTGAACATTTCGCTAGCACGGTTCGAGAGTCCAAACTAATCTCCATTATTTAAAGCCTTGCTGTGGATCACCAACGATTACTCCGTTTATGCCTATGAATTAAACACACCTCCACTCTAAAGCAAACATCACCAAATCGGTCAAGTGAGCATCACTCTAGAAGACGGTTTAAGAATCCAAACTAATTTCCATTATTTATAACTTAACCTTGCTGTGGGTGACCAAAGATGACTCCGTTTATGCCCATGACTTAGACCCCCCTCATAACTAAAGCAAACGTGACCAAGTCGGTTAAGTGAGCATCACTCTAGGGCGGTTCAAGAATCCAAACTAATTTCCATTATTTATAACTTAACCTTGCTCTGGGTGACCAACGATTACTCCGTTTATGCCCATGACTTAGACCCACCTCCACACTAAAGCAAACGTGACCAAGTGGGTCAAGTGAGCATCTCGCTAGGGCGTTTCAAGTGTCCGAATTAACTTCAATTATTTACCTTGCAAATTTGCGAGTGACCAACGAATCCGTTTCAATTCGATTAGATCGACTAATGTCGTGTTCGATTCGAGATATCGGTTTAGGGTATTTCAAAAGGGCAAGGGAACCAAAGGACTTACACAAGTTGTTGCCCCAAATTAAACTTGGTTTCTTGGTTTACTTTAGACATGAGGTATAGAGATCAGCCATACGTTTAATACGGACAATATTATTTACGGATTTAATATATATGGATAATATAATTCGAAGAATAGTTTTAAACTTAATAAATTACTTACTATTATTACTACCCATAAATATACTTTAGGTTGACTCACACTAGAACGGGTTGAGACGGGGCGGGACGGGACCATCTGTAAATTTTTATAAAAAGAATCACGTGAAAAAAGAAATGGTGCCCTATTTTTGAAATTTCCCATAAACTCTAGGTAATATTAGCGGCTAACCCTAGGTGGCGTAATTTAGTGGCACTATCTAAGGTAATAACAAACATTGTAAACTGGATCTGGAAAGCACATTTTCATACTAAGTTACTGCAGGTTTTTAGGATATTTAGGAAACCTTTTTATACTTATTTTACTACAATCGCGTGAATTATTGAAAACTAACCTCCTGCGTGGACATTGTCTCCGTGGTCCCGGAGAAAGTGTTTTGCATAGTTATTTATTTTTATTGACGAATATAACCAATCGTGCTTATTCTTTTGCGTTTTTGTTACGATAAATATATAAAGATTACAATTTCGTATTCTTTTTTTTTTTTTTATACTACGACGGTGACAAACAAGCATACGGCCCGCCTGATGGTAAGCGGTCACCGTAGCCTATGGACGCCTGCAACTCCAGGGGAGTTACACGCGCGTTGTCGACCCTTTAAAAAAGGAGGATTCGCTGTGTTGACAGCTAAAGGGGCAAGCTTAGCTCCGTGGGTACACCCCACTCCCCAGCTGTCAACACAGTGAATCCTCTTGGAGCTCTGGCAACCTTACTCACCGACAGAAACACAACACTATGAGTAGGGTCTAGTGTTATTTAACTGCGGTTTTCTGTATACTTCCCCAGATGGGCTCTGCTCCAGATTTGAGCGAAACGACATTCGTTGTGCTGTGCCCTACCACACTAAACGATATGCATCCGCTGTGCCCATACCTCTCTCTTTCTTCGTTTTGTACGGAAATCTAAAAATACAAAATTAAGGCAGATATCACTGCTCTCTTAACTTGATCAACTTTGCGCAAATAACTCAATGTGACTAACTAAATGAAACGATAATATTTAACACAAAAATAAGTGTGGAAAAGGATCAGCATGCCTACTACGAACATCGAAAATTGGCATTGACGGGAAAACCTCTTTGTCACTCTAATAAGCAAGTGTGATAGAGATGGAGATATAAATCCGCAATCGATCGATTTTCGTGGTAGGTACTCTGGGGCCTTACCACGGCTTAGCGTAATTCAGTTGACGACCTACACTGAGTCACTGCCATACAACTGTGGCCTTACATACCATGACGTCTTAACGTGATTCAGTTGATGACCTAAACCTGTGTCGCTGCCATACAACTGTGGCCTTACCATGACGTCTTAACGCGCATCAGTTGACGACCTAAACTGAGTCGCTGCCATACAACTGTGACCGTACCATTACGTCTTAACGCGATTTAGTTCTGTTGACGACCTAAACTGAGTCGCTGCCATACACCTGACCACAGTTAAGAACCAAAACTGAATCGCGTTCAGATGTCATGGTAAGGCTCCACCTTTATAATACTTAGGTGTACATTCTTAGTTATTCACATCATAAGGCTCATCAAGATTTCAAGACTTTCTAAGTGGGTAAAATGTATTTTTATTACCACATTCAAGTTTATGAATCCAACAAATTTCACCTTTCTTTTATGAATTTACTCGCGCAAACTTGAAAATTTTTTCTCCAGATCTTAAGATGATGTGCCGGGTCAAGTGGTCTGTTTGATATCCGGAAATGTGGAAAACAAGGCTGAAAATACGCTCTTTGGTGTGAAAATGAAAAGAAAACTGTGTGAACTAAGGCCAAGTGTTGGTATTAATTTAATGTTGAATGTTAATTAAGTTTCAAGTTGCAATGATACTCGGTAGGTAATTTTATGAAAAACCTTTTCTTCTCCATAGCGTTTTCCTGGCTTATGCCCAGCGGAGCCTGGGTTCCGCTTTAACAACTAATCCTAAGATTTGGCGTAGGCGCTAGTTTTACAACTGCGACTGCCATCTGACCTTCTAACCCAGAGGTTAGAGGCCTTATTGGTATTAGTCCGGTTTCTTAAAATACATACAAATTATATATGGAAAACGTTCATAACTCAGGAACAAACATTCGTGATAACACACAAATAAATGCCTTAACTAGGATTTGAACCCGGGACCTCCAGCTTCGTAGGCAGGGTCACTACCGACTTGGGCCAGAGAAACTGTTAATAAAAAATTTACATACAAAATATATCAATCAATTCAATCAATTCATATATCAGTCAATTTGTGTAAGAATGTCCTGTAATATTTATTTATTTATTTATTTATATAGAATAATATTACGATATAAGTAAATATGAATAGAATGAACTTATCGTTCATATGAAATAGCTGACGTAAGCAGATGATAAAGTTTGAAAAGTTATTCCACCTGTAGTCATATTTAATAGAACAGGGATTCTGTGCAAAATTTTTGTTGAAACTAATCAAATTATTTAATCAAATATTTAGACTTGTTATTAAAAGTAGTACACTATATTAAAATTATAAGTAAATTGAAAATAGATGTCATATACCTCTTCTTCTCTCTCAGGTTCTCGAGTGGCCGACCGCGTACCGGAAGGCGCAGCGTGGGTAGGCGCCCCACAAAGTGGACTGATTACCTGGTGAAGGTCGCAGGAGTCCGCTGGATGCGGGTGGCGCAGGACCGGTCATTGTGGAAATCTTTGGGGGAGGCCTATGTCCAGCAGTGGGCGTCTTTCGGCTGAAATGATGATGATGATACCTCTTCTTAAAAAAAGAAAAAGAGCAAGTCCATCGGAGGCCAAGCCGGATATCGAACCCGGGTCTTCAACTTAAGGATGACTCACACGAGAACGGGACGGGACGGGACGGAGCAGAACGTGACGATCTGTCAATTTCTATATAAATAATTATTAATAGCTCGGTGCCCTCGGATGTCACGTGAAGTTTTCTATAGAAACTGACAGATCGTCCCATCCCGCCCCGTCCCGTCCCGTTCTAGTGTGAGTCTTCCCTTACGCGGCTAAGGTTAAGGAATTCTGTCATTTACAGATATTTTTTTTTCTTAACGTTACCTTAAAAGTGATAGGAAGGTACCTACATATTTTATTTATTAAATAAAGAGATGATAGAGGGAGTATCATCAGTAGATACTAACATACATACATGCTACCTGCAGAACTAAGAATGTACAGCTTGGCAGCAGGGACATTAATTAGTCAAAGTTATATAATACCGTAGTGATATAATATGCTAACCGATCCAAAATTAAATCTCATTTGCAACAATATCAAATTACTAAAAAGCCCGATATAATTATGAATCACAAAACATTTAAATTAAATGTCAAAAAGTTATAATAAGCACAGTGTATATCAAGTGCCCTTTACCGCTACCACGAGTTGGTATAGTAAACTATTTTACGTTTTCTATGGTTGCATCTCTCTCCCACCTGCGTATAAGTACGAGCAAAATGCATAATCGCTAGCGTCAACTACAGTAAACTTAAACTCTAGTACCATGAGCTTTTTTTTTTTATACTACGACGGTGACAAACAAGCATACGGCCCGCCTGATGGTAAGCGGTCACCGTAGCCTATGGACGCCTGCAACTCCAGGGGAGTTACACGCGTGTTGTCGACCCTTTAAAAAAGGAGGATTCGCTGTGTTGACAGCGAATCCTCCGCGAATTGTTTACGTTACTATTTTCTCTAGCGAGTGAGAAAAAGATAACCCACTCGCTCTTGCAGTACATCTGGCTTAAGCTGATAAGCCGGTGCGACCGAAAGCATTGATGGTCGCGCATTGCGCTGCTTCAGAAAAAATTCTTCCTGCGGACGCTCTAGCTGTGGAATGAGCTCCCTGCCCGAAGAACTACTAAATGGGATTCTTCAAAACACGTTTTTAATGGAGTTGCAGGCGAGGCGTCCATAGGCTGATAGGGTGACTGCTTTCTATCAGGCGGACTGTATGCTTGATTGCAACCGACTTGTAGTAAAAAAAATCACGCACTTGCGAATACGGTAACGCAGAACTCATGGTAAGGACATAGTTAGCAACTTTAATTACGTTAAAACTATTCTACACATTCATTAAAATTCGTAAACTTATTATGCCGTGATTTGATACTATAATTGTAATTTAAATTTTATAATGATATTGTCTTTTCTGGTGCTGTAAGCAGATTTCCCTTAATAGGGATGACGACTACTTAAGTTCAAAAAAGATTATTCTATTTAGTCCGTCAGTTAGATTATCCAAATTTATTAGACACGTGTTTTTTCCTGTTTTAAGTTAACTAAAATTGAACGATACAGAGCATTAAAGTTCCGGGAGGCACTAGTGACGTCACTTAGAGGTAAGAATCGTACCTAATTTTGACGTCACGCGAAACTTTAATGCACTGTATTTCCGTCGTTATTCATTTGACGAACAAAAGGAAAAATACGTGTCGAATATTTTTTAATAATCTAACAGACTGACGTCTAAGAGACTATTTAAATAGTGGAGTAATAGAAAATATGCGCTTGGAATAAATACTTCATCGAAATGACTAAAAACAGCCATTAAAAAAAAAACTTTAAACGCGTATGTGCATGAATGGGTGTAGTGTACATACACTTAAGTGACACGGTAGAAATTTAAGTCAAATAATAATAATAACTGGTGACCGAAGAGCGGGTGGTTTCCTCACACAACGTATATGTTGTTAGTTATATTTGTGAATAAAATAATGTGTTGCATGAGAGGGTTTTCAAGAACAATTTAAGCGACGCCATATCGCCATATAGCCCGTCTCAAACGACGAAGAAAAAAAGCAGATTACAACGGTCAGACCAAGCAAATTAAATTAATAAAAAGCATTTCCAGGAATTCATCATGGTATCGTTTTAATACCTTCATTAGGTCCTAAAAACATCTAAATTGAGTTTGCACAATTTCCAAAGTTAAGCTTGACTTTTAAGATTTAACTGCAAGTTTTTTTGCGTCTAGCTCAAAAATGGTACGTTGAACGGAAAAGTGATTCAGGAAGGTATTAAAGATGATTAAATAATATGTCAAATGAGTTTAAACTTCAAATTTAGTGCAGTGGTGGCCAAATAAACCACAACCGCGTCATCATCATCATTGCATCACAGCAAACTAGGATCATAGGAAACTTTTAAACTTACTACAAGCTATATGAACGATGGCTTTCAAGTTAGCAGACGATCCAGTAACCATAACAGTAACCAACCCCAAGACTGCCATCAAACTGCAGACGAGTCGTCAACTTTTTACTGATTCGTTACCGCAGCTGATATCGACAAGCTACCAACTATCCGATGTGCCAATAACCATAACGGAAATCGACTGTTACCAGGCCACGTGTTCCCTGTGCTCGCCGAGTGAAGGAGTCAAACCCAGAAAAAACAGTCTCTGCCTATATAATTATCGATGTCTTTCAAAGCAGGTATAAGCAGCAAATGGGCCCGATAGTTTTTGCTACTCCTTGGCAGACAGTAGATAAGGTCAATGTGACTGGTAATTCTATCATATGCCGACCATATACGTTCGGGTACTCTGTAAGATCTCCATACTGGGTAAGTCCGCCAAAATATCAAAGCAAGCTAGAATATGCACTTTATGTTGCGTGCGCTACAACCGCTGCAACTGTCGCAAAAGTCATTGTGAGCGCAGCGATCGCCGCCAAGACGCCAATCGCTCACGCTTTGTAGCGTATCGTAGCTATCTCTCTCTATCACTCTTCCTTATCAGTGCGACAATGACAGCTGCATTTCGTTTACGATTGAGCAGAATTTTAGGCGAAGAGTGTCGGTACTTACAGTAAAGTTAGTACTTAAATTTTGACATTTCAATCTTCGAAAATCCTAAAAAATCATAGGCCAAATTGATATTAGGTATAGTAATTTCTAAGAATATATGTAAGTTACATGTTATCGGCAAGGTATATATAAAGTACTCTATCTGCTTTAAAGTTCTAAAATCCGATCAATTTTGAGGACAAGTGCAATATTGACGCAGTGTCTTATAAATAAGACATCATATTTAGAAACTTAAGATTTTCAAAATTAAGGATAAATTTAATCGAAATCTGGGGTCAACTTGTGGGTTGATATACCTAAATTGTGTTGTCCTAAAAATAGGACAGCGGGCCTTACGTGGTTAAGGTTTTATCTACTGGCAGGAAAGAAATGTTGCTTGGTTTCTTATTATTAACGGGTTTAAAAGTTATACTAGTTCACGGAAGCGGGCGACTAGCTTGTTCCCAGCAAGCACTTAGAATTCGAGTACGGTCGGTTTCATAAATATATACTCACCTGTATTCAATTTTGAACGTTCATCCCCTGTAGTAAGTCCCGACGTGTATAGATATTTATAGACGTGACTGTACACGGTGCACGGTCGGCAGAACCGCTTTTCAAACTTATATTTCCCCTACCGATATTTTCGCAATTTCAAATATTGAAACTGGAAAATGCGGAATTGAAAATATTTATCGCAATTTTTTATTTTGACGCAGCATATTTGGATACGCTGTGATTGATGTCACGATGGGATGATGGGATGGGATGGGATGGGATTATGTCACGTCAGCGGATTCTAATTTGGTTTTTAGTAAAAATTAGGTTCGTCGGTTTTATGACCGAGTTTTGTATTCATTTTGGTGGTAGCCTTATTGGTATGGTTCTGGATGAGGTGAAGGTGTGAGTATCATCACGGTATCCGCATGCGGAATGTCTGACCGAAAGTTTACTGTACCAAAGTCCAACTAAGGTAAGTTTATAAATTGAAAGACATGCCATATACCACAGAAAAAAATTTAGAGCAAAAGTTTATCTGAATAGCTGAGTTTACGACTATATTGATAAATAACATCTAAAAAGTATTTCTCTTATACAGTACGGTGCTTTCAAATGTATCAGCAAATTTGGATAAAAGTTTCTAACGATATACAGATTTATTTGTTTACTGCATTTTCAGTGGCTTTTCCAACCAAAACATGTTTACGTTCAGTTTTGCTTGCTAAGGTAAATTACCTCCGTGGTAGGAAGCAAGACGATGATTACCTAACTAAATGACTTTACTGGCTCAGCGACCCAAATTGAGTCTTGGCTTCCAACACAAAAGCACGCCACTTTAACCGATCCTGCGCAATCTGTCGCCAGTTTGTGAATCCGAGCTCACTGTTCCGCTTCCACCAGATTTGTCCAGCGGGAATGTGCTATTTCCTACTTCGGGAATATTCCCAGCAACCAGCAATAGCACATCACTAAGCGAGATATCGTCCCGTCAGTCAGCCAAACATTGATATTATAAAAACCAAATTTGTAGTAATACGCGATATTCAAAATATATACAGTAAATGTAACTTACCTACCTACATACATACCTACATCTACCAACCTTACATCTTACAAAATAGGTCCTTGAGACATTGTACCTTTGATGCTGGCGGCATTTCCTCGTTGTATCGTCACTAATTACATCAACCAGACGTTTCACGATTTCTACAAAAAACTTGCGTGCGGTGGCCCCATGACCCCATGGACCTAAATTACCTTTTGTGCCAAAATACTTCAATCAAGTATTTTAAAATCGACTGATAATACTTGTTGTCCAGTAATTATTTATAGTAACAGATGTGGATTCTTTATTCCTCAAGTAAATTCTGAGTTATAATAAATATTTCTACATATTCTACTTAATTTTAAACCGCCGTTCATTTTATACTAACCGTACCCACCTGTGTCCTGCGGATATTACCACTTAGAAGCCTATTTTTACTACGATGCTAGTAGAAAAATTACTTTCATTGCCATAAAAATGAACTACTAAAAAGTTTATAACGCCATGTTTAGTATTAAAATATGGTATGGCATACATGGCAGTATGGTAATAATAGACATGTCAGGTAGGCGTAAGCCCATTAAAAAACTTGCATGATTGTGCAAGTTTTTTGGCAGAGGGGAATTCAATTGAAATGCTACTCCAGTTATCTATGCTCTAACAGCGAAAAGCAAGATTTTGTTTCATTTATTTTAAACAACACCTACACCTATTTAGTCACCATTACATATTTAGTGATAGCCGCCGGAGTCGTCGAATACTTGGTTGAAGATACACCGTGTTTTTTGGGTCATGTAGCAGGAGTGAACAGGGTACTGAGCTATAGGGTCACACTGAGCAACTTTAACTATGGAGACAACCACGAAAATGTCCTAATTATAAGTTAATTGATGCTTAATATAGTGGCTAAATCTCAATCGGTTTCTTTCACCCCAAAACACTCTGACAATAAATTTCAGGCCGTTACTGTAACTGCAAGCCGTACCGACTTTCATGTGATTTTCTAATTCAATGTATGAAAATGTCCATTTTTGTCTTGTATTTTTTTTTCATTTCAACCGCGTATACTACTGCCGTATAAACATAATTACACAAAAAAAACTCTATTGCAACAG
Organism: Lathronympha strigana; assembly: GCA_949128165.1. Taxonomy (NCBI): domain Eukaryota; kingdom Metazoa; phylum Arthropoda; class Insecta; order Lepidoptera; family Tortricidae; genus Lathronympha; species Lathronympha strigana. The sequence goes on from OX421903.1 coordinate 4,226,336, forward strand.
AAATCCAGCAAAATAAATTATGAACTTCGTCTGACCAAATTTCTTCATAGTAATTTGTATGGGAATTTTATATATGAAAATCGGCACGGGTTCCTGTTACAGGAATGACATGAATTATTATTTTCAGGGTGGTTCGGAGTAATATCATTGGATTTAGAGGGTATGCGTTATTCAATCTAAAAATCACAATATAAGGGACACCCTAACAGTTAAGTATGAATTATCTACTAATTAAGAGCAGTTAAGTATCAACTAACTCATGATTAGAATTTCGTCAATGTCCCCATTATGAAAGTTGGTCAGTGTGACCCTCCTCAGTAACTAGTTCACTCCTGCCACATGACCCAAAAAACAGTAATTGTCCCCATAGTGAAAGTTGGTTAGTGTGACCCTCCTCAGTAACTAGTTCACTCCTGCCACATGACCCAAAAAACAGTAATTGTCCCCATAGTGAAAGTTGGTCAGTGTGACCCTCCTCAGTATTTAGTTCACTCCTGCCACATGACCCAATAAACAGTCATTGTCCCCATAGTGAAAGTTGGTTAGTGTGACCCTCCTCAGTAACTAGTTCACTCCTGCCACATGACCCAAAAAACAGTAATTGTTTCCATAGTGAAAGTTGGTCAGTGTGACCCTCCTAGTCAGTAACTAGTTCACTCCTGCCACATGACCCAATAAAAAGTCATTGTCCCCATAGTGAAAGTTGGTTAGTGTGACCCTCCTCAGTAACTAGTTCACTCCTGCCACATGACCCAAAAAACAGTAATTGTTCCCATAGTGAAAGTTGGTCAGTGTGACCCTCCTAGTCAGTAACTAGTTCACTCCTGCCACATGACTCAAAAAACAGTAATTGTCCCCATAGTGAAAGTTGGTTAGTGTGATCCTCCTCAGTAACTAGTTCACTCCTGCCACATGACTCAATAAGCAGTCATTGTCCCCATAGTGAAAGTTGGTCAGTGTGACCCTCCTAGGTAACTAGTTCACTTCTGCCACATGACCCAAAAACACCATGTAGGTATATCGCACACAACAGTCATCCTTATTCACACATTGTTATGACAACACTATGTTGTGATATATTTGGTGACTTTGACATAGGTATACTATCTAATATCTATATGACGCTGATTGTACAGTGTAAGATAAGACCAAAGTTAACATTTTGAAACCTCTTCTCTCTTCTTTTGATTTATTTTCTCGTATTTGAGTAGAGTGCTGTACCCAACCAGAGAAACTTATTTAAACTAATTTACTATTATACCCATTTTTAGTTAGTTTAATTAATAATAAAATCATTTATTTCAGGTAAATCAACCCATACTACAACACAGAACAAAAACATAAATGAAATTATAAAACACAACAAATGAATTAATGAACTAAGATTAAATTATTGCAAAAAAAAGTTAATATAGGGTATATATAATTAGTGTTTGTTAAAACATTCAACATGTTTCAGCTTATCTATTAAGATACCACCAGCCATAACAATTTCATTTAAAAAAATCCTACATAATCAATCATGAACATAAAGAAACTTGTTCAAACCTTTTGTTCAGATATTTGTTATTTGGCCCAACAACTCCCCAGAGTATAACGCCATAACCGAATGTAATTGGATACAAAGTTATTATCTGGAAACGATGAGAAAATTAATGAAGACGTCTTATTGGCGTTACGGAAACAATGGCTCTCCGGGTAAAGGCCTGGTTACAAGGAAATAAAAGGATGGTAATAAAATATTTTAGAGTCCTGCATCGGTACCATGAGTTGCTCTCGCTTTCGAATCGCTATCGAAATGATATGCATCTTGCTTCTGTGTGCTTACTCCTTCTTAACTGGTGGGAGCAAGATACAAATACTATCAAATCGTGCCGTCGCTATCGACTATGGTTACGTAGAACTCATGGTAAGCACACTTAACTGCTCGTAACGAGTTGAAAATACTTTCGAATCGCGCAGTCGCTATCGATTCCTGGTTAAGTAAATTCATGGTAAGCACACTTATTCCTTAAAAACGATCATCAGTTATAAATTGCACACAAATAGAATAATACTTTCTCTACCTAGTCGTCATCCTTTTTGTTACGCTAATCAGTTTTTTTACTAGCTTAATTTATACAATTTATATATTATATTTTATTTTATTTGTTTAAGTAATCTCATTTGAAAAAGAATTCGAAATTACCAAATTTTGGCAAAAAGATGGTCTTTTCAGCGTATGAATTATTACAGGAATTAAAATCAAGTTTTGGCCCTTTTTCGCCTAACATGATGATAAGAGCATATCTTGTTGGTAAAAATACCTATATCCTCGCCATCATTTGGTTTAAGTATTTTTTAAAGTACCTCTTTTTGATACCTTTTTACGGTTGTAGAATATTCAAGGACTTCATCTGCGTAAAAGTCGATTAAACTTTCATCCTGCGCCTTCAATTCGTCCCCGTCATCGTCGCCCAAGGTTTAACCTCGCAATAATGCTGACAAAATATTAACAAAATCCTTACTTATGTATGTTATATTTAAAATTTCAATTTCAACAGTAGGTCGAGTCAGACCGCGCAATGTCTGCATCGATTTTAATATTAGATACTCCCCAAATGTTATTTCAAGCGTCAAACTTCTATGAAATTAATTATGACGCTTACTTAACAATCTTAGTTTAGTCGGACTTAAGATACTTCTATTTTCAGACCAATATGTCCTTCAAACCTTTCTTAAAAATAGTGTATTCCCATCTCAAAGGCCGGCAATGCACATGTGACCCTGCAGGTGTCGCAAGTGTCCAAGGGCGATGATACCTTACCATCAGGCGATACATCTGTTCCTTTATCTCCTATTGAATAAACATAATGCCTATAACACATACATACCGTGATTTTTTGAATTGCTATACTTTCGGCATATAGTTAGTTTTATTAAACTAGTAGCTAAATTGACTTAAACAATCTGCACAATTTGTACATACTATTCGAAGACGTCTGCTATTGTAATTAGTAATATAATCGCATGCAGTGTCTCAAGTAGATTAATAGTTTAATTACGTATGACCATCCTCTATTGGCAATATACTCGTAATTACATATGTCATTTCCAATCATGTTGTCGCACATGAGGCTTGACATTTAATAAACTATTCTAACCAATTTTCCTATTTTGAGACCAATAAAACTTCATTTTAATAAGTATTGGCAAAATTTCTGAGGAGGGGGATGATTGTCAATGAATAGAGTAAAATATGATGTCAAATACCACAGAAAGAGAGACCAAGGCCCCCAGTGCCCAGGGCTGAGATCGAACCAGCGACCATGCGCTCCAATCATTTATTATAATAAATAAATGATTCAATTAATGCTTTACAATTCATCTAAAATACTATTTAAATTGATCTTACATTTCCCTGGAGGATCTTCATTATAAAAATGCGTATTAGGCAATTTGTAAATATAACTTTAACAGGAATCACAACATTTATTAATTATTACATTTAATAAAATATATACAGTAAGTGCAACTTGCCTAACTATCTACCTCTACCTACCTTAAATCTAAAATAGGTTCTTGAGGCATTGTACCTAGGATGCTGGCAGCATTTCCTCGTTGTATCGCAATGCTGATACGTTGTGCGAGGAAGCCACCAGCTCTTCGGTCACCACACCAGTAACATCAACCAGACGTTATTTGATAGCACAGTTTTCGGCAATGAACGCTATTGACACCTATGGTTCCAAATCTCGGCAATCTGTACATCGATGTAATTAAATGATAACAGACGGATATTATACCAGTTTGATTGACGCAGTGGGGAGTAGACTGTAATTAATTATTCCTTTGACGTGAGACGCACGGGTATTTGATACCTAAGGTGTACTATGGCGTCATTTGTTAATTAATTATTAAAAATAAAGATACATTTTATTAGTTTTCCATGATGATAAAATATATTTACCTACTTATAAACGTTGAAGATTTTTTCCAAAAACAACAATGTTGTATTTTATAGTATTAACGGGAAATCCAGATATGAAATGCATATTTCAGAAATTAAGTATATTGTCATTAATTTATCAATCTTTTTGTATTAAATAGTGGTAGGAAACAAGGTGTTCATATAACACTAACCACTTACTTCGAAATATCGTCTAAAGAATATTTTGTAATTATATTTTGATGTCGGTAGCTAATATGGGGTAAGTACGGTAAACCTACGTTTACCGGATTATCATCATCTTGACCCTGTGAAAAGGAGTGCTGTAAAGGGCTTGAAACGTAGGGTTGTCGTGTTAATAAACGCGATTAATTCGTTCTAAAGTGTTTAATTTCAATGAATAACAATCGCGGTAACAGAAGACAATACTACGTTTGATACATATTGGATATTTCAGAATGATATTATCAGCAGCCGATGGAGTCGCTTTTAAAAGAGTGCTGGTGGCCCAGCGGTACGAGCGTGCGACTTTGAATTCGAAGGTCACAGGTTCAAGCCCCGGTAACAATGAGTTTTCCAAATGTTTGTACGAAATATAATTTTATATTTAACAATCGCGGGGAAGGAAAACAAGGTAGGTGACGAAACCGAACTAATCCTAATAAGGCCTAACCTTAAAGGTTGGAATGTTACATGGCAGCCGCCTTCGTATTTTAATGTTTCCACTACGCGCAATCAGATTTTATCGGCAGATCTGATGTCATCTGCGAACACATCCACGGACGTGAAGACGGGAATATTTGCCAATCTGACGTATGCATGCATCCGTCACCAATCCGTTCACTGTCGGTTTGTATGGCTCAGATCAAAGGGATTTGGCGCAAACGTCTGACATCCTGTCCATACGTCCGGCGATACATTAGTATTGTACACACTTACTAGTTACATCCTGCTCAGTTATCTACCTTTAAAGAGATATTTGCTTGCCTTATTGACACGCTTAAATAGAACTTAAACGTACTAAATAGATTGATACTATGGCACTTGCAACATCCACTTTTTTATGGATTCTGTCGAAAATAAACCCAGACAGAGTGACCATCAGACGTCTTGGTCCATCTGCCGCCATCCGCGGATACATCTGTCTACGTGTAGTGGAGGCTTAACGCCTACACTAAATCTTGAGATAACTTATCAAAGCGGACCCCAGATTCCCTGAGCCGTGGCATGGCCGTGACACGCTAGGAGTCGATATTAAAAATATTAAAAAAAAAACACTATTCGTCAATAGCACGAGGCTTATTTAATTACCTAAAAACGTAATTAACAGTGTGACTAATGTGATAATTACCAATTATATCTACCACTAGCCTTTCTCTGTGACTTCGTCCACTCAAAATACTTCAAACTTCAAACTTTTTATTTGCATTAATACATACTGGTGCATATTTTTGTGTTTGAATATTGGTGTATTCAAAAAATACAATCACAATGGGGGCTACCGTATTATTGGTCACCAGGTGGCGCGACTCGTGCGTGGGTCTGGTGTCAATATGAAAGAATTGTTAAAGTGACGTTTGAAAGATTTGCGACAAACCCACGCTCCACTCCCCTCCACGCCCCTAGCGGCAGATTTACTCGCGGTAATCCCCGTAACACGGTTATCACATTTAAGAATGACTCACACTAGAACGACGATCTAGACAGGAACAGATGGCGGCGCATCATCCGGGAAAGGTTGTTCCAGGTCAATGGAAATTACCACGACCCTCAGCAATGAGGAAACCGACGCAAGGAGGGGAGAACGACGATCTGTCAATTTCTATAGAAAGAATCACGTTCGAGCTGGGAGCCCTTGGAAGTCACGTGACGTTTTCTATAGAAACTGACAGATCAGCCCGGTCACGTCCCAGCCCGTTCTACATAGTGTGAGTAAGATCCGCATAACCCTGCGGTGTGATTTCACGTTAACAAGTTTGAAGGAAATATGTTAATGTGTTGTTAACATTAATATCAGGCAAGTAGATGTGACTCATATTGAGATCACGTCTGTTTGATAACAACTTGGCAGTTGTGGCCTCTTAACTAACTAGCTGGCTCAGCGGCCCAAAATGAGTCTTGGCCTCCGACGCACGAGCATGCCACTCGATCCACCGAGCTCTCATAGACCCGCCTCCTTTTCCATACAACTAACTATACACAGCGTTTACTCCCCCTTAACATCCTTAGAAGATGAAATTCTTGGTACTTATACACGTTCAACTCTCTTTCTTGAGTAATTTTGGTTCTGCGTTGATTAGTCAGTCAGACAACCGTTACACACTTTTTATATGTATGTAAAATTAAGCTGGTGTGAATGTACATATTAGTCACACAAATTTCCATCAAACGGGGAATTAATAGGAGTCGTCACAGAGTTCTCAGTAGCAGCTTAAGATGCAGACTACAGTGGCACTGGCTTATGGTGAGTAAAATATTTATTCTCTGTAGTCAAAGAATTAAATGTTATTTTACACATTATTTTATCGATTGATAATGATCGGTATGGAACGTGAAATTTTCTAGTTACTCGTTATTGAATTTACTATATCACCAGATCACTAATTGTTTTTGACACTTTACTTTTTTTCAAAATTATACTGATAGTAAAATTTAGTTTATTTTAAGTTTTAAATTTGATTTATTTAGTAACCTAATATTGTCTTCTGTTACCGCGATTGTTATTCATTGAAATTAAACACTTTAGAACGGATTAATCCGGAGAACGGATTAGTAACCTATTTTTAATTCAGTAACAGGTATCAGTTCCACTAACAGTTGTTACACCATAACATTAATGAGAAGACACATTCAGAAACTTAAAAGGATGACTCACACTCATCCGATCCGATCCGATCCGGGACGAGGTCAGTTTCTATAGAAAACGTCACGTGACCTCCGAGAGCTCTGAGCTATCACGTGATTATTTCTACAGCAATTGACGAATCGTCCCGGATCGGATCGGATTGGTGTGAGTATTCTTTAAAGCTAAATACACAACAAACACAGGATGCAACATTATATCTGGGTATTTAACGCTAAAGAGAAAACCTACCTCCATATTGTTAATTATCTGGGTAAACAAAGCAAAGATTAAACTAAAACATTACAAAATTCCAGTGGTTCTGTTAGGATTAGTATCCGCGAGTCGCCGTGGGCCGTGTGGTTGCACATCGAACTTCCAGTTTTGTGCCAACGACTACCAGACTTACGGCAGCATCTGCGAATTCAAATGCAAGAATCCCTCCACCCAGTTTCAGGACTGGTTCATTCTTTACAATGGGCCTTGTACTTCAACTGAGAGGCCCGTAGAACCTGGTGAGTCTACAACTAAAGCTTCTTCCTCGTAATCTCAGTGCTGAGGATCGCGACCACGTGCAGTTAATCTCCACCGAGTGAGGCCATAGGCCATATTGTACTGCGTAGTGCAAATTGCTGCTGGGCCACCTCTAAATGGCATATCATGCTTTGATGATTGCATAATGTGACCGTAAAATATCGTGATTCAAATAAATATTTTCTTATGAAATGTCGAGAACTTAATGTTTTTATATAAATAATAGACTATCTACAACATGTACTCGTATGTGCATCAGACGCATGTGTATAGCTGAAATTTTAAAAACCTAAAAATACCAGTGAAACCTGTGTCGAAACGTCGGTAAATAAGGTAAAAAAGTGAATTCGCGATAGACCCGTTTGAAATTGGACCGGTCCGGTCCGATGATCTAACATAAGTTCATGCGATGCGGTCCATTGATAGCAATTAGGTAGGTATCAAATCAAAAAAACCTAAAAATAAAAGTGAAGAAAATAATTGTCCAGGAACTAACATGAATGAAAAATAGATTTTTTACCATTATATATAAATTTATATACTTGAACAAATGCAATGCGTAACTTTTACATCGCCGGCTCGATACACACTTGCTCATGTCACTCGTCACCGAGAAGCACAGTGTATCTGAGAAAGCGGTGCCAGCGCTCGAGAGCCCAAGGACTTGGTACAAAGCCAAGTCTGATTCTGTCTAGCGTACGTACGTAGGTTTCAAAATATTCAGGTGCTCCGATCAATGATTGCAACCTTCCCCCATCTCATGTCATTGTTAAATTCTTTCTACGATAGATATCATTTGTTCCACCAGGGTACGAGTGGGCACCCAGCATCCGCAGCTGCTACAAATTCCACACCGTCGTAGAAACCTGGTTCTCAGCCTCAATTATCTGCCAGGAGGAAGGCGGATATCTAGCCATCATCAAGAACGAGGAAGAGTCTCATATTCTAAGAGATCTGTTCCAGAATAATATACATAAGGTCACAGGAAAATACAACTTGTTTAACTCGATTTATGCCTCAGTTGGGTTCAGAAAGCAAGATGGCAAGTGGAAGGCTATAGATGGTAAAGACGTTCTCGTAAACATTACTCGTTACTATATTTTAGATGTACTTTTCTATTGGGTGATGTTTACATCTCATCATCATCATCATTTCAGCCGAAAGACTTAGACGTTTACATCTAGATTTTATGAACTTTGGTAATAATATTTAAAACGGGTCACTCACGTAATTTAGTCAATTTTCGCTCGACATGTTTCGTTCTTTACGAAGAACGTCATCAGGAGCGACCACCCGCGAAAAAGGCAAGTCGTACACTGCGGGCTAGTGCCCTATCTGCCCTGCTACTTGCAGCTGGCGGTGGTAGCGGCGCGGGGGGCGACACGGCGGACGATCTACCCTCGTTCTCAATTTCGCTTTTGCCAACCGGGTTGCAAACAACACTCACTACATCACTCGCTAAGGGCACGTTCACACAGTCCACTGGCGCGGTACCCAATACCGTTTTCCAACTGGGGGGCACTGACCAACCACAATCACGATTGAAGTTCGGATTTCAAAAGCCTCCCGTATTTTCCGATGAACTACGAATTTTTCTCTAGCCAAAACGGTTACCCTATCAAACCTAATACAATGCGTCGAATCCGAGTCCAATACGTGTTCCGTTACCGCAGAACCACGGCCATCTCGGTTTTTCATACTGCGTATGTGTTCCGTGAGTCTCGTAGAAATATTTGTCTAAGGCAAATAATTAGGTAAGGTAAAGTAATTTTTATCTAAGGGCAGATTCACACCATCATCCTTTTTTTTCTCTAGCCAACAGGCTAGAGAAAAATTCGTAGTTCAGCGGAGAATACGGGAGGCTATCGAAATAAGTCATCATCCGAACTTCAATCGTGATTGTGGTTGATCAGTGCCCCCCAGTTGGAAAACGGTTTTGGGTACCGCGTCAGTGGACTGTGTGAACGTGCCCTTAGCGAGTGATGTAGTGAGTGTTGTTTGCAACCCGGTTGGCAAAAGCGATAATGAGAACAATGGTAGATCGTCCGCCGTGTTGCCCCCCGCGCCGCTACCACCGCCAGCTGCAAGTAGCAGGGCAGATAGGGCATTAGCCCGCCTTGTACGACTTACCTCTGTCGCGGGTGGTCGCTCCTGATGACGTTCTTCGTAAAGAACGAAACATGTCGAGTGAAAATCGACTAAATTACGTGAGTGACCCGTTTTAAATATTATTTAATATGTTCGAGTCTCAAGAGAGTTTTATAGTTAAAAGTTTGGTAATGCCCATAGATTTTAACAGCCGCCCAACTGCGTCAGGACGAATTTTAAGCGACAAGTCAAAATCATTAAGACTTCACCATATACGTACCTATACCTTAACTACTTTAAACAGTACAATACGACTAACTGTACAAAAAAACCGGCCAAGTGCGAGTCGGACTCGCGCACCGAGGGTTCCGTATAAACTTTATGTTGCAACTACACCTAGAAGTAGAAGTTTGACGTCAGCCACATGTATCGACAGATTGGGTCAGTCGTTTGTACGGCATGGCGTTAGTATGCTTGTATCTATGTTTTTTTGTCAGGTAAGGAGCTGAGCTTCGAAGAGTGGAATGACAAAGAACCAAACCATGGCGAAGGGAAGTATTCTGAGGAATGTGGAAGTATTTTAGTATGGAATGGTCTGCTCAATGACGTTCCATGTTATGGCTCGCATAGAATGCCCTTTATCTGCGAGAGAACTCCTCGGCACCCCTTGGCCTGCTAACTCAGTAGTTTACTCGGGTCTATATTGGAACGCATAACTTTTTTTGGCTATTTTGGCATAACTAAGTAATTGATCCAATGAAATTAATTATCCTAAATTGAATGCGCATAAGCTTGTTTAAACAATAAAAAAATAAAATTCATTTATTTCGGAAGACCACGTTCCATATAAATATTATTATCATTAATCTACCTATTACTACAATTCAAATTACAATTAAAATTATAAAAATTAAAATTGATTTCATAATATTAAAATTCAATGTCATGAGAATTAAAATTTGAAAATTTAAAACATAAAATAAAATACCAAAATAAATGAAATAAAAAATTAAATTCTGAAAATTTTAAATATAATATTATTACAAAATTACAAATATTTACATTTTATTAAAAATAGAATTGGGACTTACATGTAGGGAGGACCAGCGCCGTAGTAGGCCACTGTCCCACCTATTCCCTACGACGGCCAGGAGGGTGTTGGGGCTGCCACGCACTCTGCAGAGCGCCGCGGCGCAACGTTTGCGGAGCGTGGCATGGAAACCGTCCACGCCAGCGTCCGCAAACATCCCAGACGGCAGTCCCAACAGCACCCTGAATGCGTCATTGTATTGGACTCGCAGGGCATTTAGCGATCGCTGCGTGAAAGAAGTCCATAGGCTGCATGTATATAGCGATGTACAGTACGCTCTGAACAGAGTTATTTTAACTTGAGCTGTACACCGCCGAAACCTGCGCGCTATCATGTTAGCCCTTATCGCCAATGCTCTGCGTTCCCTCTATATCCGCGTCGTCGCGCAGATCGTCAGTCACTATGTGCCCTAGGTATCTAAAACGGGTTACCCTTTTTAGCTCTTGACCGCTAAGGTGTATGGGAGGTACATAAGATGGGCACTTGCTTCCAGCTTTAAATACCATGTACTCACTTTTGACTGCATTGTATTTTAAATTATGATGGTAGGCGTACCTCTCGCAAATACCCAACAGTATTTTCAGTCCACCAACCGATGGGCTCAGCAACACCATGTCATCAGCGTAACTAATATTATTAAAACAGACCCTGTCAATGTGACATCCGACATGTGTGTTGCTAAGCTCGCCGATGAGGTCATTAACATACAAATTAAATAATTTGGGAGAAGTAAGCCCCCCCTGCCTCACACCGCATAGCAGTCCGTATTCGTCCGAGAGTACGTCACCCCACCGGACACTATTTCCCTGGCCCGTGTACCAACACCTAAATATACGTGTTAGCTCTTTTGGAAACTCAACCCTGTCCAGCTTTTTCCAAAGTAGGTCATAATTAACTAGGTCAAAAGCCTTAGAGAGATCCAAAAAACACGCATAAATAGGTGTTTTTCTGTGAGTATAGTACTCGACTGCCTGCTTTAAACAAATAATTGCACTCTCAGTTGAGAGTCCGGCACAGAAACCGAACTGTGCGTCATGTATTTGCAAGCACTTGTCCAGTTGCAAATTAAGCAGGCCGTCGAGCACTCTAGCCACAATAGTTGCCAGAGAAATAGGTCTGTAGTTCGCCTTATCCGAAATATCACCAGTTTTATTTTTGACTATAGGCACCACTATTGTTTTAATCATATAACATTTAAAACTTTCGCGATTTGAACACATATTTAAACATAATTACATTGGCCAAACTAAACGGAGCGTGCAAGAGAGGGTGAAGGAGCACATAGCGGCAGTTAAAAACCGCCAAGTACACAAATCCGCGATCGCCGAACATCTTCTTACATCTGGCGTAAATCACTGGATTGAACTCCATAAACCAAAAATTGTCTCCACTGAACGCCATTATTATCCTCGAGTAGTTCGAGAGGCAATTGAAATCAAGAAACACCCTAGAAATTTTAATAGGGAGGATGGTTTTAACTTATCACCAACTTGGGGACCAGTGATCCAGAAGTTGCAGCCACGGGATATATCTTCGGATGTGCGCGGGGATATTGTGAGTGTCGTGTGTCGGACTATTGACAATAATTAACATATGTTTTGTGGGTAGTTTAAAAATTGTGTGTTTACCCCAAATTTCTACATAGACTTTTTGTTGGGTAGTTACACAAATCTCTGTTTTGACATTTTGCTGGGACATCAGTCAGCCGCGACCATGACCAGTGAAACCTGTGTCGAAACGTCGGTAAATAAGGTAAACAAGTTAATTCGCGTTAGACCCGTTTAATAATTATGTTTAAATATGTGTTTTAATCATATTCCTGGGCAAACACGAATTACTAATGCAGAGATTGAAGAGCGTTGCTAACAATCTAGGCAAGTGCGGGCCGGCGTACTGCAGGTGCTCGACGCTTAACTGATCGTGACCGGGAGACTTCCCTTTCTTCATATCCCTTAGAACTTTAGCGATGTCTTTGGCACTGAAACGAACTTGAAGGTCACTTCCAGGTTCAGCATCGAGCATAGACATAGACATAAACTTTTGTTTAACCTAAAAGTTTTATGTTAGTTTTTATAATTTATCATATATAACCCATATAGCCAAAATATGAATATCCTAAAATAAACAATGCGTAAGTAATGTTCCCCAATAATCACATACGAGTATAATCTATTTTTTTTCTACATCTTTTAATAATTATAACCTAAGGAAGAAAATAAATAAACGAAATAATAATAATAATTAGGTTTTTATAATGTGTCTATATGTATTTTGTATTGTTTTTGTATGTGTTTTTGTATTTTACTTTTATAATCATATTATAAAATGACCTAACCTAAGAATTAAAGACAATAAAGAGAATAATCTAATAAATAACGCAAATTGTTTTTTTCTTCTGTCTTCTAAAAAACTTAAAAGAGTAATAAAAATCTAAATGCACGTTATTTTTAAAAGTCGCTGAACAAATGTTGTTCAGTATGAGGAGTACAACCTACGATTTTTATTGCTCCTATTGTAGGTCACACACGGTATAGTTGAGGACTTTAAGTGGTCAAATTTCATTTATTTCAGTTGTCTATTCTTAGGTAAAGGCAACGTCACCTTTCAATTATCATTAAGTGGTATTTAAATAGTTATGAAATAATCATTTTGGCTTACCAAATAGCTCTGTTTATGATTTGCACATTGTTTTCAACCGCCCATCTGTTATTTTCAGACGAAGACGAAATATATACTATTTATTGCATATTGAGTAGGTGTGAGAGCATACATTAGTCACACCAGCGTGCTTAGCCAAGATGCCAATCGCTCACGCTTAATAACGTATCGTAGCTACCTCTCTCTACCACTCTTCCTTATTAGTGTGACAATGACAGTTGCATTTCGTTAGCGACTGAGCGTAAGCGATTGGCATCTTGGCTACGCATCCTGAATATACAGACTATAACGAATTAACGACGCTTGGTTTTCTCTTGACAACATGACGTTCATGACAAACGTGTGACAGCCGCGCCGCTTCGCTTTCGCGAATCAATCGCTCTAGTCACTCCGCTGTTATCAAAGGTTTGGTTCTTCCGACTCCACCGCTTCGCTTCGCGTTCGCTAGTTGACCGCACACGTAGGACCAGTGAACGCAGATAAAGCATGGAAGCATTATGTCTGCTATATTATGGCACCACGGACATTGGTACCTCGGTAGGCGGTCCTTATGAACGGTGGTACCGGGCGCGATTTCTGTTTGACCGCGATGTCAGTGTCAGTGAGTGACGGATGCCTAAAACTAGTTACCAGAACAACGTATTTTACAATGAAAAATGCCTTCATGTGTGGTGAAGTGGTGCAGAAACCATACTGATCATTTCAAGACTAGTGGAATCACATTTCACAGGTACGTAAACAGATAAATTCAGCGAAAACGAAAAAAATATATGATGACATTTTCTATATAGGGATGATGTTATGCTAAATGAAGAAGATTATTTTCTTAACTTGTGCGATTATAATTTTATGTATTATAAATTATAATGATAAACTCTAACTGACAAACTTGGATTTTACTAATACCTACCTTATATGGAATGGTGCTATACAAATCTAATTATTTCAAATTCATATTAATCATATTTGATATTTCCTGATGTTCTACCTACGTTGATAACTACATTTTCCTTTGTAATCACAATCAGAGTCCCACAGTATCCTAACCGTCGTCAACGATAGATAGAGGCTGTCCAACTGGAGAGGCATGAAACAGATTGGATGCCTACCAAGGCATCTAGAGTCTGTTCCATGCACTTCAAAGCAGAAGATTTCTATTTGTCTAAAAAAGGCTTCACGCAGCTTGCTAAAACCGCTATACCAATTTGTACTGTAAATATTCTTTGGTTTAAATACACCAGTATTTATTTTATGAAAACAATATTAGAGGCTGTCCAACTGGAGAGGCATGAAACAGATTGGATGCCTACCAAGGCATCTAGAGTCTGTTCCATGCACTTCAAAGCAGAAGATTTCTATTTGTCTAAAAAAGGCTTCACGCAGCTTGCTAAAACCGCTATACCAATTTGTACTGTAAATATTCTTTGGTTTAAATACACCAGTATTTATTTTATGAAAACAATATATTTTGTTAATAAATTCGTTTGATGAATTTGAATTTTTTCAGATGGCATTTTCAAGTGAAGCGTCGCTACCGATTACTAAATAGGGAATGAGGCAGCCAGATAGATCATCAACCCTGCCGCTCAAAATAAGTAATAAAGAAAATGACTATGCAGAAAATTAAAGTCCTCAGAAACGTCGAATGGTCAGTTATTTAAATACACGTACTTACCGTAGTAATATATTTTGTAAGGATATCTCAGTTGTTAAATTTCAACGAAATTCTTTAACTGTTACTTCATTATAATGTTTTCTGGTACCGCAATAATAATTCATTTCATTAAAATGAGACATATTTTATTATTTTTAATCCGATCAATCCGTTTTAACGTGTTTGGTACTTGATTTTTCCGTCAATTTAAGGTAAATTATTCGAATTGGAAATGTAATTTTACTTATGTCATATTACATTGTATTTTTACTTTTTAGATCTCGTGTCCAAGCTGTGGACATCATTTTGGTGTTCCTGATCAGGTGGATGCGGAAAATTCAACTGAGATACTCCATCGACGACAACCTTCGTCACTATTGTTATCAAATTACTTGAAACTTATGGACAGAAAACTGTGTGTTACGCCTTTGAATATATTATCTTCAAATATTTTATGCCTTTTTTTTCGTTTATTAGAAAATTTAAACCCCTTAATAAGGGCGCTACTAGACAGATTAATATTGATGATTGAATAAATGATTGAATGATTGAAAAAACATTTATGTATGTACTTGGTATCGACTAACAGGCTCCTTATGTTCAGATCAAATTAGATGTGTAATATATGGTCAGTAGTCAATAGGGGAGGGTAATGGTGCAGGGCATAAGGCGTTTCTGATCCACACTAGCTAGTGCTAATTACCATGCTGTCCTTCTTGACGAATTTTTCAGATGGGTTCTTCCCAATTATGCCGTACCTACAATATAACAATAAATCTAGGGAGCGGACTGCCCATAGGGATAGTTACGAACATGATATTTATATCATGGTAGCGTTAACTATATCGAACCCTACAATTATTCCATACTCGTAGACGTTAAGTTACCTACATAAATAACCGTGTGGCGAACACATCAACAGAACAATAAAATTAATAGTGATTTTCTACTTTAAATTTTATTTAATCTTATCACAAGAAAAATATTGCATGTAAAAATTGTTCTTTGTTGCATCAATCCGTCTACAGACAGTGCGTTTCCAATGTCACTATTATTCTTGCAACATTCAAGTGTCAGCGCTAGTGCCAATCAGAACAAAGAATATTGACGTTGACCAATTATGTTTTATGATATTTTATAATAGAAAACCGACTGATATTTTGATGAATTTGATTGGCAGTGTAGCGGACATGCGTATATCAGATTTATACCCAGGTTTATGTTGACTATTTGTTTGAAGGAATTCTTCCATGTTTATTTCCGTTCACTGCGTAGGACACAGCCGACGCGCCGTGTGAAAACCGCGCCGCGCTGCGTCGTTTCGCGTTCGCGAGAACATCGCTCACGTTGGACACGGCATTAGTTTACACAAGTAACATATATGCAAAACAATACAAACCTACGTCAGCATTATCCTAACAAAGAGCATTTTCTGCGTAATATTATGCATTGTATATTATTAAAGCGTAGCAAACGAATGGTTTCTTTTTTAAAGTTTGGGTTTTGTTGACGCACGGTATAAGTAAAATATTATTTGTGCCCTATAAAATAAAATAAAACAAAGGATATGTTACTTGCTCATAACTAGCTAGTTAAGTACTATAGTTTGCATGTTCAAGGTGTCTAAAAATAGTACTGCAGTTTTCTCAACGAACGTTTTCCGTACTTACTATGATTTAGCGAGGTGACAAAAAAAGGTAAAGGGCTTGCCCAGTATAAAAATTTGCAAGACAAAAATAAAATTACCATGATAAAAAAAAATATATAAATAGGTATCTTTATTTTTCAATTTAGGCACATTACAATGCACTCATGAACGTCAAAAAAAAAGCTACTACCGGTTCTATCCCTACACCACAGCCCGAGAAGATTATTACCGGCAAGAAACTCGGCGGGACTTATTTTTTCAATACAAATTACAAAAGTAGGTAGTAAAAATATTTACAATACTTATGTCGTTCTGCAAGAAACCATATCAAAAGAAAATAGTGAAACAGAAAGACAGAAAAAAAGAATAATTAACGGTTTTACACCATATACACTTACACATTTGATATGATTTCTTTCGTGAACTCTGTCCTTCACTCTGTAAGCAGTGGTACATTCAATTTTTTTTTGTTGATTACGTTACAGTTTCTGGTATGGGCCATGCATGTTTGTCTGTTAAGTAGTCCTCTACTGTGTACTGTGCATGTTTTTTTTTAGTAAGATAGATAATCAGAATATGATAATAAATAAGTGCGCTGTTGCAGCCCGTATCCTGTAAATGTATTTATTTACTCATATATCATAAACCCTCTATTAAGGTGCAGGACTTGGTTAAGGGACTACACCGACTCAAAACATGAATTACTAACTTCCGCTCGATAGAAAATCATCGGTCTAAAACCCACTATTGAAAATTCCAAAACCGCGAAACCGTTCAAAAACCGCATAATATGACCGCCATTATAATTAACTTTAATGTTACAACAAATTTTTTGTCTGTCAAAATGTCATTATTGCTAAATATCGATTTCGATTCGAATAATTGATTCTATCTCCATTCTAGTATCAGTCGAGCTGACGTTCAGTTGGAAATGGGGTCCCATACTCGTGTTTTAATGTCTTTCATTATATACAGTAACATGAACCACGATTAAACTGCAACATGAAAATAATTGCGCTATTACAAAGTAACGATCATTCAAATGTCACATTACAAGTTTTCGAGCTGTACAGCAGCTGATCTTCATTTGTTTCAAGTCAGTATATATATTTCCACGCAAAGATTCCGAGAAAGGACGAGCTCGGGCATCTGATATAAATAATATCTACATCTGTGGATACGCTTGTCTGAAATGTCGAAGCACTGCTCGACAACTGTTGGCTATTGCTGTTCTGAGATTTTAAAACAAAACTTGTGTTTAGAAAATACTATTTTGTGGAGAAGAGATCCAAAAAATTGTTTTCAAGGTAGATAAATTTATGTTTTTCCTACTTACAAGCTCTTTCAATCTAGGACTAAGTATACAAAGTGTTTGAAAAATGGAATCTGAATGAATAAAAAATGGGACTTTCTTTCTCCTAGTAAGATGGAAAAAGCTCATAATTCTGAGTCGGAAAAACATTAAATATACCTGTTTTAGAAAAACAAGTTATTGGATCTCTTTTCGCAAAAATGCGCAACTATAGTCAGTCATTTTAGGGTTCAAAGGGTAAAAGCGGGACCCTATTACTAGCACTCCGCTGTCCGTCTGTCTGCCCGTCCGTCTGTCTATCTGTTCGGGCTGTATCTCATGAACCGTTATAGTTAGACAGTTTTCACAGATGAAGTATTTAATTTCTGTTGCCGAACACCAAATACTAAAAAACAGAATAAAATAAATATTCTATAGGGCTCACATGCCCGATTTTATTGGCGTTTTTAGCCAATGTATTACAGGAAAACTCGTTCGAATCGATATCAACTCCGCGATTCGAAAGTATATGCATCTTTCTCGTTATTAAATGTGTGCTTACCATGAGTTGCATTCGATTGCGACTGCAGCATTCGACAGAATGTCCGTCTCGCTCCTGCCAGAGTAGTGGTAGTAGCGAGACGAACTTACTTTTGAATGGCGCAGTCGCAATACTCGCAATCGAAACCAACTCACGGTACGCACACTAGTCGGAACGAGTTGCAAATACTTTCGAATCGCGCAGTCGCTACCGATTCGTGGTTAAGCAAAACTCATGGTAATCACAAAGCACACTATCTACGCACTCCCATCAACGTTACATCAGTTCGAAATGTAGGAACTAATTAAAACAAATATATATGCTAATACTGTCTGAATAGTACGAAGATAGTTATATATGTAAATGCCCATCTTAGCATAGAATTGTATATTGTTTTGAACTAAATTATCATCCGGTAGCACGGTATACTACACCAAATAACATATTCAAAATTGGAATAATGTATGTTAATTGTTATTACTTATTATTTGCTCTATTTAGGGATGACTCGCACTAGAACGGGACGGGACGGGGCGGCACGAGACGGTCTGTCAACTTCTATAGAAAACGTCACCTGACATCCGAGTGCTCCAAGCTATCACACGATTATTTCTATAGAAATTGACAGATCGTCCCGACCCGCCCCGTCCCGTCCCGTCCTAGTGTGAGTCATCCTTTATTTCTTCACTTACACCGTATCTCGCTGACGTCGATAATTATAAGTACGAGTATGATGATACGAGTGATGTCAAAATTATATCAAAAAGTAAAGAAATCAATTGAAATTAAACACTTTAGAACGGATTAATCGCGTTTATTAACACCATGATCATGATCATGGTGTTAATAAACGCGATTAATCCGTTCTAAAGTGTTTAATTTCAATGAATAACAATCGCGGTAACAGAAGACAATATTAAAGAAATCAATCTGTAAAGTTTGAATACGCCTTCGAGACCTTGGATTCTAAATACGAGTATGGCATTATAATTATATAAATTATAATGTCATAATTTATAATCCAAAAAAATCTTGTACTGTAAAATGGGGTGAGTAGATATTACGAGGGTAGTGTTGTCATGAATGGGGAGAAGAGGGATGGTATAGAGGTGAGTAGGTATTTTTATATGTTGTCACATTGTTACAAAAATACTTTATACTCTTGGCAAGTCAATTTTTTTGTAATATTGTATTAATTCCAGCAATTGTCCCATCTCCCGCATTTCCTATCCCTCTTAACTTCGCCCGATCTCGAATCTTCGTCCGTAGATGATTTGGAATATCGTACTATTTTGGGTTTATCGTTCAATTTATGAAATGAAATAACAGATTGACTAACTAAAATTCTTATCAGCAGCACTCTGTCTCTTGAGTACTTTTTAAATAGATACATAAATACGAGTAAATTAAAGTGGCACATAAAAATCAACTTTTATCGACGTTTGACTTCAAATATACGTATATTCCAACTTATCCCATTTTACCAGGGGACAGAGTATTTAATAAAAGGTGGGTATTCGAGGCCAAGTAATAGCTATTATTCTTGTTATCGATATCATATTACGATTAGAACAATTGAAGTGAATGCTAAAGAACCAATAAATTGTCGTTAGCTGACCAATATCACCACAACTAAAAGAGACATTTACACTATACGGCGCCGGCATGGTCAAGTAGACAATAAATAAATGTTTAAGTTATAGTAAAAAACCCAACTTTTACTAACTATTTATTATCACAAAATCACAAAAAAGAAAAAGTCTGTTTTTTTTCCCAACATCAAAACCAATATTGTGCCACTTTTATCGGTTTTATTTTAACATTCCTTTGTTTTTCTGTTCAATTTTTTTTTAATGTATTACTTTTCTCCGTCAGATTCACGAGCCAAAATCAAATGAAAATTTCGGGAAACAATTTTATCTTTATTTATTACTACTGGCCCCCCATAATATTATACCATACTGGAGCCTAGAGTGTGCAAATGCAGAGTAAGCCGGAGGCAGCTGTTTAATGCCATACTAAAGAAAGGTTATAGGGTAGATCGCTATGGCGTGTGGGTAGATCACAACTAAACTCTCGCAGCTCGTCAGTTTACTCCATGAACATCGCGCTTGCAACAGTGTCGAAATATCGGGTGCTCAATAAACAAACGTAAGTACATGGTAATTATCCCCTTTTAAATATTAGTTCCAGTCAGATCCCTAAATTAAGTTACCTACCATGGTTTGCGCAAAATACTCTATTGTCAGTATAGAAAGGTAAGCAATTGATAAATAGGGATATAACGCCTACTGCTGTCTGAGTAAGTAAATCGTATCGAGTCTAAGTAAATTGAGTGATGTCGCGGAATGGTCCTGGATCTATCCCCCAGTCCTTACGCTCCTAAGCACAGTACACGGAGCCCCAGTCAGGTTAAATAAAAATCTGAGTAAGAGCGTTGTCGTATCGCATCCGTAGAGTATTAAAATCTAATATGCCTCAATAGAAATTCCTATAACTCATCGATGCTCAAAGACTTTTCTGAGAAATATCTATCTCATTCAATATAAAGATCTATTTATTGTTTCAGTTATCATAAATTGGTTCTACTAAAGTTCGTACTTCAGTTCAGTAAGTATGAGTAGTGTACCTATGAAACAACTTCAATCAATTTATTGTCATGGCAAGGATTTAAAAAAGTCGTTTCAAAATGGTTGTAAATTTTCACTTACTGCCTACATTAAAACGTCAAAGAGCGCTACTTAATTTTATACTAGGACTGGAAATACCCCAAACTCAGTCAACATCATTCTTTAAGCTTCGAAGTTAAACAAAATTGGTGGTTTGGAAGCCACTAATCTCTCTTTTATTACTTTATGAGCGAACGTCCGTATTTTAAAACTTAAACGCCTTTTTGATGTCACTGTACTTAATTTACAAATGTCAGTACAAATAAAATGCTGATGGCCGAATAAATTTCAATCTTATTTCTATTGAAATAAGATTGAATTTCGGTTTGTTGTTGTGACTGTAGAATACAAAATGAGGGAAGCGTTTTCTGCTATTTAAGACACAATTTATGAGTCGTGAAATCGCTGTATACGTAAGCTATTTTAGTTATTTGAGCCATTAGTGGGTTCTTTTTGTTTTTTTAACACTTAGCGTCTTTTAAGATGTTAAAACGTGTAAAATTTATATTTTAAGACACTCGCTTTGATCTTCAACGTTTTTTTGTTGATTTAATTGGACAGAAAATCGTGTATTTTAATGGTGACGCGGTGTTTTTGTAAACATAATTTTAAAAACCGAGAGCGCGACGTAGTGTGCATATTTTTTTAATTTTATGAGGTACTCGACGTGTTTAATAGAATCAGTTTACGCTGAATATTGAGATAAGATACCAAGGTTGATTCTATTGCAGGCTCTTTAAACCGTGAAAAAAACAAGAAAAACGCTAGAAAGAAGATGTTTTTGGAGTCTGTAAAGATGTGACTGATGTCACTCATAAAACATATATTATTTTTTATTTACTTGACATGCCATGCATCAAATCGGTATCTCATGAACCGTGATACTTAGACGGTTGAAATTTTCACAGATTATGTATTTTTATTGCCGCAATAACACCAAATACTAAAAAGCAGAATAAAATAAATATGTATGTTTAACGGCCTCCTAGCCTAGTTGGTAATGCCCCTGCCTACGAAGCAGGAGGTCCCGGGTTCCAATCCTAGTCAGGGCATTTATTTATCGATGTAGCTATCGACTGTGGTTACGTAGAACTCTGTGTTTACCATGAGTTGTACGTGGCCGTATTCGATAGCGACTGCGCCCATTAATATGCCCATTTCGCTCCTGCCAGAGTAATGGTAGGAGCGAGACGGACATACTTTCGAACGCCGTAGTCGATATTAAGAGTGGGTGTTCAAATTGTATAGGTAAGCAAACAGGGTGCACACGATACCTACCGAGTCGCAACTCATGGTAACACTATCGAATCGCGCAATCGCTATCGACTACGGTTACGTAGAACATTATGCTCAGCACGAGTTTGAAATCTTCTGCAAACATCTATAGTCGCTAGCGTCTTCACCAACGAATATTCAGACAAATTAAATTCGGCCAAATCAAATTATGCTAAACTTGACTGTCCTATAACAGTTTATGCGTAAAACCAATTATGAATTGATTATGCCAAATAGAATTATGCATACAAAAATTATGCGAAGACAAGAGGAACCGGCAAGAATGACTTCCATGCCAATGACCGTTATGACACTTCCAAAATCATGCCTAATGTACGACGCCCAAAAACGCCGCGGAAGCGATGACGTTCTCATCAATCATAATAAACGGACCGTCAACCGCCATGATTAATTCAGCTTCTCGTTAAAACGCCGCGGTTGGCGTGAAATTAAAACGCCATCCTAATTTGTAACGCCAAACATTTCCACGAAAAATCATCGTTCATAAACATAGTGAAATAATTGAAATAAGTACAGCGAGAGGCTGTATTGAAATTTGTCTTTAAGCACTAGAAAGAAGATTCATTTTTGCTTGGAAATTTATTTTACTATATTTATACACACACGAAGGGGTCATTACCACAAACTGCCGGTTGATTTGTTGCGCGTGTCAAATATTTGATGAAGAACGTTATTTTGATCTACTTTTACCGAACCTTAAAAAAAAACTTTTCATCTAAATTAAAACCGTTTTCAAACAGTCAAAATAAACTGTATTCATTTTTATTTGCTGTAAGGTTCCGAAGGGATGAGAAATCAATCAAATGGATGTGACACCAGATAGCGTGACCAACTTATTCGTTTGAAGTCCATTTACTTATCCTTCTGAACCTTACAACAAATAAAATTGAACACAAATTATTTTTTACTTTTTGAACTCGGGTTCTTTTTTTGTTGTTAAAAAGTTTATAGTATATTTCTTTTTTTAGTTGGTAAGTACTCACCCAACATCAAATCATCACCAAGTTTCTATGCGACAAAAATTTCAGACGACGGAGCTCGGAGTAATCCGAACATAAAAAAATACAAACAACCGAACATAACCGCCTCCGTCGAATTCTCAAAGTCGGTTAATAAAGTGGTACTAAACGCAAACAGTGGCAACACATGTTCTCTTGTCAAATAAATATGTCATTATCTGTGTAAACTAACAAATGTCAAATAGCCAACTTACAGCTTGCACTTATGCGATAGAATGTGATAAGACAACATAAATGTTGCCTGCTAAAGTTTGGTGGCCCCCTACGTAGGTTATCTTCCATTTTTATCGCACGTAGATATGCGCGTATCCCACATGTCAATACGTTTGGGTGTACAAATATTTTACTCAATACGTATGAGTCTTAGAGCAGTTTACTTTTACAGTTTTACTGCAATTCTTATTAACCAGTCAACTTATTCTATCACCAACCTACAAATATATAAAAATTCTACTTACGAAGTTACCTACAAAGATTGGCTTTGCGATTCTGCGTGGAATGCGGCGAGCGTGTTAGTGGTCACTTCACTTCTGCCCGGAAACCCAGGAATGTAGAGTGTGATCTATTTGACTAGGTAATGTGTGTGTTTTATTTATTTATACCTCACTAGCTCGGAAAACGCTCTTTTATCTTTAAAAACTAACGGGAAAAAATACATTTTATCCACTAATTGGGCTATTAATTTGACCTTAAGTTTTGAATAGTTTTTTCAAATTAACTAGTAGCACGACAGTTTTGAATAATAAATATCGGATAACTTACATTTGAATGGGATTTGTAATCGTATGTAGTTTTTATTTTCCTCGCTACAGTAAGTTGAAAAATGTTGTTTACACTCTGCGGCAACGTTTGTTCAACTCTCGTGCCTTCAGACCATTGTAAAGCTCAAGGTTCCGGTTTTTTAATTTTGGGTTCTTTCGCTTGCTCAGGGTCAGGGTTTTTTTTTTTGGCTCGCACGAGAGTTAAACAACAACTTTACCCCCATGTATTTATAAATAACTAATTATAGTTGGAACTGATTATTACTGTATTTTTGAATGGTCACACCGATCATATAGGTACACATAGCGATCATGAGACGACACATTAAATAGAAATTGATTTATCGTCCTGTCCCGTTCTTACTGTTTCGTTCAACTTAAATGGGGTTTTATTGCCTACCTACTAATAAAACAATCACTTATAAATATCCCTCCGATATCTTTACTAATAAAAAGCCACAAAGAAAAAAACTCTAAGCTATTGATGCCCGTAAACGATCCTTTAAGTTTCACTCGTCATTTACCAAGCAGGCTTATACGAAGTTTGGTAATCCCTTCTTTATTATACCGACATATGGGTAACCCTTACCCTAACATGTTACATGCGGTAAAAACTATATTAAACATACGAGTTTGTTAATGCGCGTTTAAATCTCGCCAATAATTAACAACTTTATGCCGTCAACATCACGGCGGGGCGCCAAGGTAGGGGAGTTAGGAGAGTAGGAGCAACCGTTGAATGATTGACTTGGACTAATTTATTTCTTAATTACTAGTGCTTATTATACATGAGTGGTATATCAATGCTGTGTTATTAATTGACCGAGTGAGCAAAGCGAAAGAAGCGTCTCCAATTCAGCTTGGACAGAAATGCTGTCCTGTGTCTGTCCATTTCACCTCCAAAAGCTTTTCGTTACTAGAAAAATGGAGGGTAAAAGCCATAGAAGAAGGAGGCCCGTGCGCTGGATAGACCAGATTCGTACAACACTCAACTTTAGGGTTGCTGAAGCGATTCACGTTGCTGAAGATCGAAATCGTTAGCGGAATATCGTCAGGAAGAAACTGATGACTTGATAAGTCACGACCCCCAGCATTTGGGTATCGACGCAAGGAGGAGGAGGTCTGTCCATTTGTTCTCCTCTACAGGTCGCATTTATCAACCAATTCTTGTGAAATATATATTTTGTGTCGATTCAGTTTTTGGAAATTTTCAAAATAGCGGAAATTGGTACAAAAGTCCTAGGCGACAACATGTACCAATACTAGTACCATCTCGCGAGGTCTAACAGCTGACAGACCCACTAGTCTACTTAATAATAATTAAGTTCGGTGCGTGCTTTACCTTCTATCTTGGTATTGCACGCACGCAGATAACATTTTAGTCATTATTATTGATTATGGTTCGAAATAAAGCATTTGAATTTGAATTTGAATTTGAATTGGCCACAGCATCTGTTGTAGATGTTTATTTCGGCTGGAAGCGGGTGTTTGTAGGTTTATGATTGCTATCAATAACTAGAATTAGCCGGTAACCTGGAGTTAACCCGTAAATTGCCATTAAAAATAGGTAAGGCCATTAAAATCTGGGTTAATCCTGGCTGGCACAAGTGGCTATAAAGGGACCTAGACTTTTCTGTTGTAATCACTTGGTTCTTTAAATTAATTAATTGCTCCAAGTATGGGTAAGTAAAATTCCAAATGTACACAAAACTTACTAAATTAAAAGAATTATATTATTTCGGCCGTGACGGCCAAGTTGAAAGCCGGAAGAATAATGCCGGGTTTAACATCTCCAAAGTTTTTGCAGCGCCATTAGTACAAAGTCTTACAAATTACCTTCTTACGTGCAGTTGTTTTTATAAGGAAAATGGCTGACACGAAATTATTGGTGCAATTTAATTTAGGTTGCTGTTTAATTGTATTTAATGACCACGGAAAAGTGTAATGAAATATACTTAAGGTCAATGTAGATAATTCCGTCTGAGGGACTACTCCGTCTATAATGCTTGCCTGCGTTGAATTTAAGCACAGTAGTAGTTAGGATGCTGCTTATGAACCGAGTTATCAGTTGCGTACGTACTGTGCTTATATGAAATGAAATGAAATAGTTTATTTGCTTAAACATGGTAGTAACATACGGGAATAGATGTTATACTCGTAGTAAAAACGTATAAGTATCACATGTTTAGCCAACATATGGCATGAAAAATAAAACATTAAGCTTTATTACAATTCCAGGCTTTGGACTGATAAAGTCAGATTAAATTATTTAGAGATATACTAACAGTTAAAAATATAATAAATTAATATGGCAAACTAATAAAATATGCGTAGAATTTATCAATTTCATGACATGTAAAGATTAAAAAATAGTGATATAATATCTAATAATTATCATCATTAAAATAGTAGATTACGTACCGAGGCCTGTAGAGCAAGAAATGTCTTAGATAGATACCTACCTATCTAAGACAACGCGTTCATTTATGTATAAGAGAAATAACAGTGGGCCAAGAATACTTCCCTGAGGAACTCCGTATCCGTTACAACCGTAGTCCGATTTAACACACTGTATACGATTGCTCAGGTAGCTATCAATCCAGCTAGGAGCGATCCCTCTAAGTCTATAACGTTCGCATTTCTGAATCAACAGTATATGATAATGAAATCCAATGCTTTGGTCATGTAAAAAAAAATTCAACGCAGGTGCACATTAGACGAAAATAACGTGATTTTGAACGTGATAAAACTCATTATATCGCAATATGTTTCATAAAACATCACAAAATGGCAGCTACGATAGTCAAAGTCAAAGGTCAACAAGTTATAACTTTTTACGTCACATTTCATAGTTTACGATATTTATTGGCACAAACTTCTCTGCATTGTCAAGATCGTCGTAAGTTTTGACCAGGCCTGTCATTTTTAGAACACTAAACGACATAACGAAGTGACGAAACTGCCACTTACAAAAGTTCGGGGTTAGAGCAGACGGGCGAGAAATTGGAAACACGATACTGTTCGTAATACCACAGATTATAACAGCTTAAACTTATAGGCTTTTTTTTAATTTGGCAAACTAGTTTTGATAGTAGATTTTATTTTTTTCATTTATTTTCGAAATAATATATCTACAGTAAGTGTATTTTAACTACCTACCTATCTTCCTCTACCTTAAATCTAAAATAGGTTCTGAAGCACTATACCTAGGATGCTGGCGGCATTTCCTCGTTAAATAGAAATAGAAATTAGACAGAACCCTTTGAACTCTTCTTTTTACCCCCTTAAAAATTAAAAATCTAGTTATTTTAAAAGCCTAAAGCCTGCCCCGAGATCCCTTTAACGTATCATTGGAAGTTGCATCTATATCCGTTCACCCGTTTCTTCGTTATACATAATAATACAAACATATAACTCGTCCGTTACTGTTTTATTATATGTTTTGAAGAAGAAGATAAGATATGACAGTTTTTGTTAAAAAGTCATATCAATAAAGTCACGGATGACGACATTCTCGACACCGGTGATCTAAATTTCACCGGGTGAGATTCCAAAATTGCCCTCTAATGTTACTGACAATTTAATCGCCTCGCAAAGTTTGCTAGGATGAAATATCCACCTGTTACAAGCAATTAAACACACGGACTTAGTCCCCCCTTTGACTTACATACTCATTGCCTCTTGTGTTTAGGATCGTCGACAGATTGTGACGATATGTGCCTTTGTACGGAGTCAAAGAGCGCAATCTGGGATATGTAAGACTGGCCTAGCTTTATACGCAAGTGCTTTAAACATACTCGCCATCAAAACTAAATACTAAATAAATCATTCGTTTTGGTATATCATAGGGATGAGGACTAGGTTGAAAAATTATCATTTCATTTAGTCCATCAGTTAACTCGTATTTTTTTGTTTTTCAAGTTAAGTAATATTGACGAAGATATAGAGCATCAAAGTTCCGTGGTAAATAAATATCTTGGCGCTCATCAATTGTTTCCTAAGTGTTCTTTTTCAATATTTGTAAGCTATGCCCGAAAGAGGTCAGCGGTTTCAGCTGTCATTTGCCAATAGTGCGTGCTCCGATAACGTGGCAGAGGCAATTTTTGTCTTATTCGTTTATTTAATCCGCAACCTTTGGTCAATTGGCTGAATTTATTTTGGGAGCGTTCGTTTATCTCATGAGTAAGTTGGTCAAAAACATGTCAAGGACAAAAATATATATCCCCATTTATATTTTTTTTTATAAACGGAATTTTTGAAAAATAGACTAATATTGCAAAATATACCAAATGCGTGCAGTACATTTTCTCAGTGATATTTTTAAATTAAAGTCCAATATTACAAAACAACATTCTTTGCTCAATTCTGTTGATTGAATATGACCACTCATAACAGATTGAGTAGTAGTCCAGTTGAATGAGTTCATTTATATGTGTACATTTTTGCTTCTTATTACGAAGGATTAGGGTGAAGAATGGATTAGGGCCATTTAGCATTTATGTTTCGACTGCATCGGGCAGTCATTATCGGACAGACAGAGTGGTGTTGTTACCTCCGCGGCTCGGGAATTGAGTGATGTTTAAGTTTAATGTCAGTGTGACTCATGAAAGTTTAAATTATATCAAACACCCCGCTAGGGTTATCAACTTATCAAATTAGAAGTAAAATTTCCTCAAGTCTAATTTTACCTACGACCTTCTACGACCCTGACTTCTCATCTCAAACGAGGACGAGGAAAAGATGAAGTTCGCTGGGTTTTCTGAGGTAAACACTCACTGCAACTAATTGTAACACAAGAATTACTTTTGAAGTGTCATATTACATAATTATAAACTACGGTCTACATTGTTATCAAGAATTTCTCAAATTTAAGTAATTTCATTTCATTCGTCACAAATCTTAGTGAGAATTTCTAATGGTGCTCCCATATTGTAAGTAAGTATAAGTACATATTATATTCATTTCAGCTTAATAAATTCACATTTTGGCATCTAATTACAAAGATAAAAATAATCACTACCCAGGGAAATCAAGAATCATTAAATCCGCGCCAAAAAACTTCCGACACATTATGAAAAAGTTCGATTTTATTGAACCCATAGATTTCCCTGAAGTGTCATTGATAGGGCATTATAAAGAGAAACGGCTGCCGTCTGTCACAGCCATATAAAGGTTTTATTATGCACGGACAATAAAACAATAAGGTGTGACTTTTAACGACGGGAGTTATAAAAAATATTTTTATGGCGCATTCGTCGGGTTGGCGACAAAAAGCGGGCTTATAACACTTTGCGGCCGAAATTGGTGAAGGATTAATACACAAAACGGTGGAGTTGTTAAAAAAATGAAATGTCGATAAACGTAATGGCTTGTAGGTATGTTACGTAAACGAGTGAACAGCGAAACTGAGGAATGAATACTCTGCCAATTCTAGATCGCTTTCGTCATTTTTAGGGTGCAGTGTTGGGCGTAAAGAAAACTTGCGATGAATTATGAGTATATTCTGTCTACAGTGACACGTGCATAATGAATATAGGATTAGGCTGTACATATGTGTGGGTGAGGCGTAGCAAACACACTACAGGGGTTCCGTTACTCAAAAGGAAAAACCGGAACCCTTATAGGATCACTTTGTTGTCCGTTCGTATGTCTGTCAACGGTCGGGAACGCATAGAGGTAGCAAATGGAAATTAATACCACATACACAGGTCTACGATCCCTTGTTGCTGTAAAAAAAAAACAAACCGCTATGTTAAGGCAGTCAAACCTCTACGTCAAACAGATACGGCCGTGTATGTCGCATTTCCCGTACATTTTCAATGGAAATCGAATGTCTCATTCAATCACAAAACTTGGCAAAAATCAAGAGGTAGTTCAGAAAAAAATCCGAAAACTGTATAATTGCCGCGCATTGAGAATTCCGTGCCACCATTTGTCAAGATCCTGTTACCTAACGTTGGGGCAACCTTTGTGTAGAACCCTCGATGGGCAAGTCCGACTCGCCCTTGGCCGTTTTCTATATTATTCATGAGACGATAAACTCCGAAGCGATCATATCCATCATACAGAAACAGGGAAGACTGTATAGTTTTAAGAGGCGCATACTTATAAATTCAATATACTCGTAATACACTCAATTTACAGTTTTAGCCATTCTTTTAAAATCATTTCTTATATTTCATTCACTTCTTTGTTTGTTACTTACAAAAAGATCGCATTTATCTCTCAAAATATTGTAATTAGTTTTAGAAGCTTGCGTAAAATATATCCGGAAATCCTGAAAACGTTTTGGCTGTAAAATCTCGCAGCTAAATAATGGTATCATCTTAATATCAGCCTGAATGGACTCACGGACAAAGAGTCTTTCACCGGGCCTATTGTAGTCCTTGATATATAGCTCAGCGTAGTGATGCTCTGCGGCCAGACTCAGCTGCAGGAGCTAAGTTTACTGCCGTCATCAAACGGAGAGATATGGGCGTTTTTATTTTTTGCTGTTCAAGAATCTTTTATTGCTAAATTGGAAAGGAGATTGCAACATATATTAAAACTAGTAATAACAACGCAGTTTGCTTGAACAAAACTCTCTACAGAAGTTGGAGGGTTTCGTCACGTTCCGTATTTTGGAGGACCATTTCTCCCAACCGGTTGAAATTAGGCAGCTAACAAAAACATGTCTGCTATTTTTGACTACTCTATAACATATATAAAAATAAATGAAATCGGAGCCGGACGGTTGGGTACCTTGTTAGTTTAATTTATTTTTTACTCTTTACCTACTTCCGGAAGAAAACTTTGTAGGATTTTTTCATATACGTAATTTGAGAAAATTAGGCTATTTTAATTTACTGTCTATCAAAACCGTATCTTTCCTGGGTTAATTACTAATTACAGTAATTACAATGGCAGGCGTCTTTGAATAGTATATTTTAAGTCAATTAAGCTACTAGTTTCATAAATGCCTAATAGTTGTCTTGAATACGTTACATTCAAGTCCATATTTTTTTACACGCTAGTATATTACAGGTAATTCATCAGCTCATAGTGTATAGAATGGCATGAGCATCCGTGTTACTAAGTAAATCTGTAAGATAAGATAAGATAAGTACCAAAATGTGATTATTTTATTTAAAAATTAACCTAAAAAAAAACAGATTTCAATCTCAATTTTCTACGTATTCCGCACGATTTTCAAAATATTTAGGATACTTACCTATGTGCAAAAGATTTCATCAGTAGACAACGATTTTGGTTAGGGTACGGGTTTCCATACTCCATACAACGGCAATCTTTTTTGTATCTGTTTTCTACTCAGAATCGCGAGCTCTTTCAATGCTAAATAGTAGAAGAAAAAAGTGTTCATACTAAATTAGTACGGGACGGCATAATTATGTGCGATGACCGCGAGTTTTCTTGTATGCCCTGTCTAGTAGTGAGGTGGTCTGTGTCCGTAACACACCCCCCTCCGACTGGTTCTCCCATGGACTGACTTATCGCCTGTCTCCCCCATCAATGGCTCAACTTCTGTCCGTCGTTTATTTCCAATAGGTTTTTTCAAGAATCTCACTGACACGGACTGGGCGTAATTGCCTGAGTTTTAAAGTTATAGAGACCCAAGTTTTGCTTTTGATCGGTGATAAATTTAACACACTTTCGCAGATATTTATTAAAACAAGATTTTGCCCGCCACTTTGTGTGCGTAGAATCAGATTTTTTGTGTATGCTATGTCCTTTCCTAGGAGTCAAACTATCCCCATACCAAATATCATCATATCGGAATCCCTGATGTTTTTAAGACTAATTTTGTTTTATCTAATACTGTTTTACATATATTGATCATTTATCCTAAACTCATATGTCTTAAAATTGTTTTCCCTAACATCGTTTTAAGCTACTTTTCTACCAGTGATTCGACTCTGTGTTAGGTCACGATTGTAACCTAACCTAACCGACTTTTCTAACAGCGATTCGGTTATGAGTGAATTCGTTTTTGGGCAATAATTCGATTATACAAAATCATCGATAGGACAATTGATCGTTAGGGCTTATGATCATTAGAACAAAACAGTTAAGGCTAGTGATTTTAGAACAAACGATATTAGGGATGTCGAGGGAGACCCTTCATCATATTCCGTTCATCGGTTTTAGTAAGAAGAGGTAACAGATAAACAGAGTTACTTTCGCATTTATAATATTAGTATGGACTAAACATAGATAAGTATAATTAAGCTTATGCTTCATTCACAATCCATATAAGCTATCCTCGATAGTTTAGATACCTACTTGAACCTCTATTTGTGACGGAATAACCTGTGATCGATTTACATTTGAAACATTTTGTGACTTTCTTAGAAATCTATTTTCGTGGAAGGTCACGTTCTGAGGTCGTCACCTTTAATTTAAACCAATTTCGATGTTAGCCACTTTTTAAGAACATCATTTATTGAGTTTGCCATTTTCTGACTACTATTTCGATGATTATCGCTTTATTTTCTAGTATACCTGCACGAAATAGGAAAGCAACCAGCGATAATCACCGAAAATCAGAAAGTAACGTACTCAGAATGTGGCTTACATTGAAAGTAGCCTAACTCGAAAGTAACGTCCTAAGAATGTATCCGTCTTAGAAAGTGGCATTCTTAGAAAATAGCAAACCTCGAAAGTGACAACCTCAGAACGTGACCTTCTTAGAAAATGACCTACTTCGCTAAAATTATTTTATAGTATGTAATAGCGCCAACCAAGATTAGCCTCCTTAGATGCACAATGTACTATTTTTAAGCTCATTAGCTTCGACATTTCAAATCAATGCACTGCTGTAAAAAGTCACATCATGATTAATAATTATACAATTTTGAACCTTACACAATGATAATAAAATATACTTCTCAAAATTTTGTCGGATCTATATTATCTCACCAAAATGTGCAGGTAATTGTAGATCCAGCTTATAATTAGAATCCCAATTAACTGACTGTTACAATTATGCCCGGTGTCCGTTTTATCATTGGACACCTTTGGTAGAGAATGCTTTTAGGCAAATTCAGTAAGTAACCATTTTATATTTATATTATAGCAATGTATGACTAATTCATTTCAACTTTCAATTTGAAGGTCACGGCTTTAAACCTCGGCTTGCACCAATAAATGTGTTGGAACTTAGGTATGAACTATCATTTGATACTAATTTTTTTAGCGAAGGAAAACATCATGAGAAAACTGGACTAATCCAAATAAGGCCTAAGTACCCACTGGGTTGGCAGGTCAGATGGCAGTCGCTTTTGTATAACTAGCTCCTACTCCAAATCATGGAATTAGTTGCCAAAGCGGTCTCGTTTCTTGAGCTGTGACATAAGCCGGAAAAACACTAGGAAGAAGAAGAGTATGATCAAACTAGAGAGGTTGTTCAAATAAATTAAAACAAAAACCCGCTATTTAATTAAATACCAATATAGCCAACACACATTTAGCCAAGTCAGCTCATATCCAAGTGCGCGTGCACCGTGATATTAGCTGACTAGGCAACGCCCGCTGGTACGGTGCGGGCCCCCGATGTAAGTCAGTCTCTCTCTAACCACCATTCATGTAACAACTTTAATTTTTAATATAATCAAGTCAAGAAATTCAGTGTTCTCATTTAACCTCGCTACCCCGCCCTAGAACTATCGTAAATCTCTAAAGTGGTGACCCCGAAACCTTCTTAAGGAATTTTGAGAGCTGTGCATCAAATATTTACGTAGACACGGTTTGTCGGACGCTAGCAACTTGGCAGAGCGAAAATTGTATTTAAAGCTATGTCCAGGTGTCTTAGATCTTAATAAATGTATTCCGGAATAATTATCAATACGAAAAAGTTTAGTAATTTTAATTTACCTACCTACTTTACCTGCTGCGAGGTCTTCATATACGATTCAAAAATGTTTACCATCAAAACATTAATTATTGATTGCTTCCTAATAATATTTCAATTAAAGCACTTGTCTCTGATAATCTTTTTAATCTGTTTTCAATGTTTTGCTCTTAAATAGTTTTCTCGTATTCACAGGAACTGGGACCGAACGTGAGCAAACTTTTCAAATTGAACTAAAAAAGCATTTGGTCAATTAAATTGGAAATGCTTTCAGTTTTAGTTTTCTTTCTGTTATTTTGCTCACCGATTCATTAAAAGTTGGAGTGTACCTGGTTCTGTATTTGCATTTATAAATGACAATGTAAGCAACCGCAAACATTTAAAATCGCTTTGTATATTTCCCTCCATAGCGAATATGGAGAGAAATATACAAAGTGATTTTCAATTCTTCAATATTCCGGCCGTAAGGTTGGTACCCATGCCAGGGAGGGGCCTTACCATGAAGTCTTAACGCGATTAAGTTCAGGCTCAGTTTAGGCTCAGTTATATGAAAGCTACTCAGTTTAGGTCGTCAACTGGATCGCGTTAAGACGTCATGGTTGTACCGCTGGCTTACTCTTCGCGCGCCTACGGAATTCGAATAGATCGTCTTTTATCTTGTGTCGGTACTGATTC
The DNA here is from genome assembly GCA_949128165.1 of Lathronympha strigana. Lineage (NCBI taxonomy): Eukaryota > Metazoa > Arthropoda > Insecta > Lepidoptera > Tortricidae > Lathronympha > Lathronympha strigana. The sequence continues at coordinate 4,260,877 of OX421903.1, forward strand.
ACGTTCACCGACTCAATAAGTCGAACATAAACTTATTTCTAACCTCCCAAAACGTAAAAATAACGGAATCGTGCCCCAAACCAATCATGGATTCACCAACCTATAAAATTACCTCTTTAAAGTGCAAAGCAAACACTCGGAGGGACTGCTAAATAAATGTTAAAATGGCCTTCTTATCGAGCAGTTGGCGCTCCGCCAAGCTGCCTCTGACAGTTCCATTTTCGGTCGCCGTAACGATGGTCGATATTATTGAAGAATATATTATTAAGCATGTGGACTACGTCTGGGGTAAAGTCATTCATACCTCTATGGCTTAACATTTACGATGTAGGCGATGTTGGCCCCATTTCACCAGGGTGACAATGTGACAATTGTCAGCATAATTATTGCTGATATTACAGGCGTCTATAGGCTACGGGCGCCGCTCACTATTGCGGGGAATGTATGCTTGTTTGCAGCCAACATATATAATTTAAATAAAAACATTAATTTAACTTCTAAAAACGAATACTTTCGTGAAGAGCTCTTGACAATTATTTTCACAAGAACGACATATACGTATACATGTCACGAAATTCCGACACAGGAAGAATCTCATGTCAACAACTAGTGGTAAGGGCGTCTGCAGCGAAGGAGAAGATCGCTGGTTTGATGCTAGCCCTGCTCACTGGGGTCATTGGTCACTTTTTCTATAGACGTGTCACTGACTGTACCAATATTGTACCTGGGTATTTTTTATCCGCAGCTAAAATGAAAACTTAAATTTAAAAATATCTATTGCTACGGTTCCTATTTTTAAATTGCATCTCCAAACTAATTATGTTATTCTAAAAATGAAATAATTACATTAGTATCAGTCAAAATAAAACTTGTTGCCAAAGACACAATAACCGCTATCTCGTATGGTGTTTAGTCAAACCTTTACAAAAAACTAGTTCATAATAATTTTTAAACAATTAAATGTATTTTCAAAGGTGATTAGGTAGGTATACGAGTATTATTGATCAAACGGTTAAACATTGTTAGTCAAACCTAAAACCTCGGCTTCATGGTTTATTTTGTGTTAATGGTATTTTTTCCCAGAAAACCAAGACAGACAAGTGCTTTTATATATTGGGCTATATTTATACCCAGGGTCGTACGAGTGGATAACTTTTGGAATTGTCACACTTGTGGTGGTGAAATAGGGGCCTAGATTCCGGCGCAAATGCGCGGGCACGCGCCGGCTGTTCATGGAATTCTATGTCGGCTATCATAATATATTGCGTGCGTTGCACCGCATGTAAATCGTGTAATGGTTTAGACACTAGAACTGAGTTATAGTATATTATGTTTATTCATACGGAACCCTCTGTGTTAGGATCCTACTGGATAGATTATGCGCTCTGACTGCCTTTTGTTTTGAAACCAGTTCCAAGCCGGTAATCTCTTAATTTCTTCTCCCTAGCGTTTACCCGGCTTTTGTCATGACTAAGGGAGCCTGGCCTCCATTTTGACAATTCATCCTAAGATTCGGCGTAGTTTTACAAAAGCGACGGTGTGACATAACCTTTCAACCTTCTTCTTGTTGGCCACGAATGTCGACTCGCTAAAATCTGAAGCAGAGCCCATCTGGGGAAGTACCTTACAGAAAACCGGAGTTTGATAACACTAGACCCTACTCATAGTGTTGTCTTTCTGTTGGTAAGTAAGGTCGCCAGAGCTCCAAGAGGATTCACTGTGTTGACAACTGAGGACCCACGGAGCAAACCCAGCGAATCCTCCTATTTTTAAAGAGTCGGCAACGCGCATGTGGCACCCCTGGAGCTACAGGCGTCCATAGCCTGCGGTGACCGCTTGCCATCGGGCGGGCCGCATGCTTGTTTGTCACAGTCATGGATACAAAAATAAAAATAAACCCAGATGGGTTGGAAAGTCTCCCTTCACCGAAAAGCGATTAAATATCAAATAGTATTTCGTACATAAGTCGGAAAACTCATTGTTACGTGCTCTTATTGTATTGTATTGTTTTCATTCATTAAAGTCGTAATGGCGGTCTAAATACTCGTATATGCTATTTGAACGCATAATGGAGAGCTCGTGATATGTGTGTATATAAAGCAGTGTATTTAATTGTAAATAATTAGGCATTAAAGCACTCGTGTGATGTTATTATGAAACTTGGCTACCGTCCACCCACCCACACTCCAGTAATAATGCCTTTCATTATATACAATCACATAAACTACTAATATATCATCCCCATTATATGAAATCATTACAAATAGACACGTTTTATACAAGATTACCTAAACCGCACGTCTGACCCGGCCATCTTCCAGAAAAAGAAGTCATCAAGCCACAAAGCCCATCCTGAATATAATGGGCTTACTTCGCTCAATCTTAATGAACGTAACGTGTAAGGTCCATTACAGATAAAACCTGTCATTTTTTCCTCCCTCATTAGGATGGGCATTATCTTTTATCGGAGAAACTCATTTATGAGGGGCGCTTTGTGTTCTAAATGAGTTTTGGGTTACTTTCGTCTAATTATGTATTTTATTATACTTGTGAGTAGAGATTATTGGGGAATTGTACAGCGATCGCATTGAAAGGCAGTATGAGGAAGTACCTTTGAATTTTAATCAGCTTTAATATTAAAAGGCTTTCATATCATTCTTATCATTTTGATAAGAATCATTTATAAACGAATTTTATGGCATTAACACGTGCAACCGACAAAGTGGTACTTTGTACTAAAAATAATGACAAATAGTCTCTTTATTTACGAAAGTTTATTTATATTTTTTTATCATTAAGTCAATGTAAGACTATATTTAATGATAACAAATAAGTTTATATTTCTAATACCACTTTAAAATGTTTTGTTATGTTGAACCGGAAATCATAATTAAATTCCATCAAATCTACCTCAGTGTTGCCATTAAAATACAAAGCTTCATAAATATAAAATATATTTTTGGCCAAAGAATGCACGGAATTTAATAGTATTTAGTAGTGATTTTAAATACAACATTTAAATGTTTATTTTCAGGCTTATAAAAAAAGCCGTCGTACAAATTAATATTGGATTAAAACTATTTTGTGGTAGAAATGTTCGGTTTGTAGTTTGCTATACAACGTGGCAATGCTGCCAGCGTTCTGGGCACGCTTCCACTAGGCAGCTATTTGGGGCATTTTTTTTTATTTAAAGGTAGTTTATTTTTACTTTTATTTTTAAGTTTAGTTTAAGGTCTTTATTTTAATTTGTTGTTGTTTCTAAATTGTGTAGTAAATAAAAAATAAAATGCTAATTTGTAACGTCCAAAAAGTATTGAAGATCTAGCGAAAATATTAAGTGTACTTTCAACCATTATAAACTGGTCTCATTAACAATTTTAACACCCAAACAAGCTCACAAAACGTTAAAAATCTTAAATATCAATTTTAATTCTCAAAAACACCTTGTTACGCGATTAAAGTCACGGTAACGAAAATTTACGTCACGTAAAGCAAATTAGAGGGTAGTTTAGTGGCGGCCGGGGTAATGGCGTCGGTAAAAGGCTACTAGGCGTGTCTCAAGAGGCAGCGCGAGGTACAGTCAGCATCCATTAGGGTACGGCCTCAGTCCTTAGTTCACTGAGAGGCCGCTTAAGCGGACGGCGGTGCGGGTGGCGGCGAGTATAAACCTATACAAATGTACGCAAGTGGCCTCAGTGAACGCTGTTCAGATTGAAGACGCTGGTCGCCCTGCTGCGCGTCGCATTACAAGACACTCGCCAATAAGGCTGTACTCTCACTGTTGCGCCGCTTGGAACTAAGTGAAAGCCAAAATATTCACGAGCAAGCCGGACGTACTTAACGGAGCTAAGTTTTGATTATGTAATCGATAGGAATTTACGGATAAAAAAGTGTTGTTACCTCAAACCACCTTAAACGGACTTATTGTATTTGTGATTGTGTTAATATGTGAATTTTTTTTTACTAATTAATAGAAAGACACTTTTTGCAGCAATGTGATATTGCTGTTAATACAGTCAAGTGCAAAAATGTGTACTGACGAAATCATCTCATAAATATGGTACTTACTAGGCTCTTATTACACCGGAATTAGATGCTATGGGACATATTTTTGAGTAAGATGTCTACACCTATATTTTTACACTTGACTGTACTATAATATTGTAAAGAGCATAATTTTCTATTAAAAAGTAAAAACCATTCGTTGTCACTCTTTTTTCTGCGTGCTACTTTAGGTACGTTAAAATAAAAATAAAAAAATAGAGTGACGCTACAAAAAATACACAATATTGGTTTAAAATCAGTTATTTATTTTGTTTTCATTCATTTATATGCGTTAGAAAAACAAATTGCGGCCAGCTAAGTACACAATTTCGGAGCTGACAGCACCTGTGTTTTAACGTCACATAATTCAACAGTGACAGAAAAGCATTGTAATTTCACTCTGAAGTCACCTTTTCTGCCCTTAATTATGTTCAGTAATTGTTACAGACGAAAGTAAAATGCAAGTACTTTAAATTACAATATTCATGTATATAGAATGCTGATAGAGATGTCAAGACCAGGCGGAGTTAGTGTGAGGCCTGAGTGGCGAGTGTCGCGTGCGGCGGGGCGGGCAGCGTCTATGTGTTTTGAGCAGCTTGCACTCAGGACGCTCCCATAGATTTGGTTGTGTTTAACATGAACGCCGTACGCCCCGCTCGAGCGTCCACTCAGGCCTTACACTTAGCATTCGTTGGTGATTTTAGACGCTAGAATCGATGTGATTACCATGAGTTGTATTCGATTACGACTGCGGCATTCAAAAGTATGTCCGTCTCGCTCCTGCCTGAATAATGGTAGAAGCGGGACGGACATATTTTCAAGCGCCGCAGTCGCTATCGCTTATAGTTGCGTGCTATTCATGGTTAGCACACTGGATAGTTATCTTTTGCTAGTTCATCATACCTAAGTAGTTCCTTCCAACTCATACTATCATAATTATCATATTCTGTCCATGGCATGAATCAAGCATGGCACTCTAGAACCATGTCAAAATGACAAGGTGTAAGGGATTTTTTTTAATCTGATTTACCTATAGCGTCACTGTGATAGTCCTTATAGTAGCCTAGAATTCCAATTGATTGACTGTACGTATACAAGCCAACATGAAAATCTATTTCCTAATCTTATCGGCTTTGCCATTTATTTAAATGTAATATTATGCCGCGCATAAACACAGCAAGTACATAGGTATGAAAAGGCATTCCCCAAAAAACCACTTTGAAAGGTATTATGAATGCTTTTAAAATTTCGCATGTATATCACTAATCGGTAGAAATGCAAGTAAGTATACAAGACTAGGAAATGCAAACGGTTGCGAAATGTATAAAAAAACCGGTATGCATTCCCTATACAAGACGTCGCGTATTTCTTTATCAAGGCCAACATCTAATACGAAAATATGAAAGGTCTTATATTATAATATATTTTTATAATATATAATAATATTCAATTTAAATGTACCTTGAACTTCAGCATTCCCTTCGTTTTCCACCCGCCTTATATGAAAGACGAGATTATCTAAATAAGACTCCAGAGCCCTGTAGGAATTACACAACCCGCGCTACAGAAATGGTTGGCCGTTTCATTTCATTAGCGTCGGTGCGTTCTGCGAGTGCGGTGGGACCCGACGGGCAGAGTGGGAAGCGGATATGGGGTCAGTAGATCTGAAATAATGGACAGTAATGCTATTGCTAATTTGATTGATGAGTGAAGGGTAATAGTGTACATGTCCGCCTAGGGTACGGAATGCAAAACCGTTTTTTTTTTTGTCAGAGGTGGAGGTAATGCTCATGCATACTGCTGGCCCGGTTTCCAGCAGCATGCCCGACTCGGCTGGAGATTGCAAAACCGGTTATGATTTGTATGAAATAACCGGGTACCGTTACCAGTTATAAATACCCAGGCAAAAACAGCTCATCTGCCGTTTCCAAAACGGAGTAAGACGATAAAAAAAATATTTAGTGCGTCTGTTACAAGATTAAAAAATTATCTACTCGTATTTTTTCTTTTGTTCGAAAAAAAAACTTAAAACACCCACAGTGTATTCAAGTTTCACGTAATATCACATAAGGGACTCCAGAGCCCTGCAGGAATGACACAACCCGCGCTACAGAAATGCTCAATAATTAAAATTCAGGATTTAATGCAAATCTATTTTTTCGAATTAAAGTTTTCGTGTTGGTGCTTTATCTCAATGGAGATATGTAAAGCACGAATAAATTCTAAATATGTTTTTTTTTTAACATTTTTAGTACAAGATTGTATCGCTGACTATTTTTTGGTACCATATCATTGTATCGCCATCTAAGCTACATATAAACATGTTAAGTTTCAGCACATTCAAATAACGAGAAGCTAGTCAAAATAAACTTGCAAGATTTGACCCTAACAAACAAATCAACAAACGCAGTGTTTCTTTGTGTTTGCAAGTTAAACAAAACTTTGAAAATAGTATAAAATCAAGTCTACTGTCCCTTAATACTATGTGTGTCTCCATGTCTGATTGTATTTTATGTGGTATAAAATAGAAAAGCGCTCAAGGGGGAAGTGGGGTTGAGCTCCTTCTTAGAAAAGATAGTTTTCTCCGTAAACCTAGCACTCGAACTAAATCTAGACTTGAATTGATAACTGCACGTCTGACACTAGTGTTTGCTGCGTTTGAATGTGAATTGTTGAGAGAAGGTTCGTTTTGTTTAGAATTCTCTTGAAAAACGTTTACAAAAAGTTTTATCACATTGACTGTTATATTCAAACTCCGGATTGTCGGGGACAAAAATGTACCAGTGCTAGTAATTAATCGAAATTGGATTAATTTTATCGACATCGATAAAAAGCAATTTTTAAACATCATTGTCATAGCAAATTTTTCGTTTAAAACTTCAAAAAAAAAATGATTTGGAATCCGGAAAAGAAATTGAACTAAAGCTTAAACTAAAAAATATATTAAAGGAGTTTATTCCTCAAAAAGTTATTTTTTCTGTGCGTCGTTTTCTTCTTAATTAAATTTATTAAAACTACACAACGACGTCAGTTTTATCGATATCAACTAATAACATTAGTTGAATGTGTCCTCGCATTTTTAAACATCAGTACAGATTTGCACCCGTCAATCCGGTGTATGTGATAAGTGTTAGCGTAACCGAATATTGCCGGCTCAAAAATAAGACATTGTGCGTGTAGTGTGTCGACAGAGCCACATCCCTAGTGCGCAAAAAGTTCAAAACACCCGCGCGGCTACAAGACGTCGATGCCAACTTCAGACAGTTTTTCTCCGGGACCACGAGTGCAGTTTCGAACGACGAAGGTGGGAATGTTCATTGTTATACTTACGCGATAAACCCCACTTTGTTTACTTAAAAATAAACCTAGTTGTTCTGCGGTTGCCGTGCTTTCATATGCACAAAATGTACCATTATTTAAATTTACCAAAACAAGACCGACACCAATCAAATCGACAACAAATCCTAACCCACAACAAATAATTAACTGCGTATTAGATTTAATTATAAGGCATTAGTTATGCATCACCTCACCCCTAACCTCGAAGCATCTGCATCTCGAAGCAAATGCATTCAATCTGCATTTTCTTACCTATTCGCTGCACGCACACTTGGCTAATGACTGCTATTAATTTCGCAGCCTTTGATTACGGCTGCCTCAGTATTTTCTGAGACCAATTTCACCACGACGACAGGTGTGACAATTGTCAGCATTACAGGCGCCTATGGGCTATGGGCGCCATTTACTATTGTGCGGGCTGTATGCGTGTTTGCCACCAACGTGTTATTTAGAAATAAAAACATCATTATTACCAATTAAAACGAATAGTTTTGTGAAGAGCTCTTGACATTTTACGCAAGAAACACGACATATGTCACGAAATTCCGACACAGGATCATTCTCATGTCAAATACTACCGACAGTTCTTTAAAACACTAATTTGTTGAACAAAAGTTGTTAAGTTTGAGGAGTACTACCTGCCATTTAATTTATTGCTCCTGTTACAGGCAACACCTAGTATCCATATTATAAATAATAAATGGGATATTCATATTATAAATGGGAAAATGTGCGTTTGTTTGTTTGTACGTCTTTCACGGCAAAACGGAGCGACGAATTGACGTGATTTTTTAAGTGGAGATAGTTGAAGGGATAGAGACATAGGCTACTTTTTGTCTCTTTCTAACGCGAGCGAAGCCGCGGGCAAAAGCTAGTACTATATAAAATCTAAATGTTTATTTTTGTGTTTGAGCTAGCTGGGTTTTCAAAGTTCATGTTCTTTCTTATTCATAACATAACATTCGTACTGTCATTAAGAAATAGCGACTAGATATCTCTTGAAACGCGAAATTGTTTTATTCGAATGCTAATTACGAATACGTGTCTGCCGAAACAACGTCCATGTTTCATACAGGGTGTAATAAAAGTCCGGAATGATACAGCTGATAAGGTCAATGAGCCTTAATTATAGCATTAAGTCCGCCTTTTGTACGTTTTTATTTTCTTTTTCGCAATAAAGATTAAATAAATAAATAAATGAACCTGAATGCGATGCAAGTGGAAAATATTCGAATTTTGAAATTCGAAAAAAAAGGTCTTGTTATAAAGGTACATACAAAGTAAAAAAATATTTTTCGAATTTTAATTTTTTTTCGACTTGCGTTGTACTGAAGGTCATTAACCTTATCATCGGTTGAAGTATCTTTCGGGACTTTAGTTTCTTACTTTTATGAAAATATGAATACGTGTGTGCAGAAATGGTGCCAAGTTTCTTTTATTATGTTTTACCAAAATCAGTTTTGGATCCTCTAGACTTTAGTATGAAAATGTGTTTGTACAGAACCACATTAAACGGCATCTCATGTTCTTTAAGTTCCGCGCAACAAATAGCTCAGACTATGAAGTGTCCACAGAATACTCCTGGGGCCTTACCACGACGTGGCACTTTTTTCTCGAAAGAAAGAAAGAAAGAGCTCGCTAGTCTGAGTAGAAATCACAAAAAAAAATCTAAATTGACTGATGACTTACGGCGTCAAAACGTGGTCCCTTACTATCTCATCTCAAAACTCAAAGTCGCTCAGCGAGCTATGGAGAGGGCTATGCTTGGAGTTTCTCTACGCGATCGAATCAAAAATGAGGAGATCCGTAGACGAACTAAAGTCACCGACATAGCAAGCTGAAGTGGCAATGGGCAGGTCACATTGCACGCAGAGCATCTGCTCTGCGTACCACTGAGCACTTTTCGACCCCATCGGCCATCTGGCCGATGGGGTCGAAAAGTGCTTGGGTGGAGACCACGGCTTGGCAAACGCAGCGTAGGACGTCCACCCACAAGATGGACAGATGACTTTATGAAGGTCGCCCGGAGACGCTGGATGCAGGTCGCTTCCAACCAGTACATATGGAGTTCCAAAGGGGAGGCCTATGTTCAGCAGTGGACATCTTATGGCTGATATGATGATGATGATGATTTCTAAATCAGGAAAAAGTGAGAGAAGGGACAATTTTAAAAAAGAAATGGCCCATTTGAGTCTTGCGTGTTGCGCATCGTGGTGCTCCAGATTTGATCCATCAACATGACACCTAATAAATAATGTTCTGCTAACTAGCAAACTTAGTTTGGACTCAATCTTTAAAATCTTTTATTCAATGATTTATTTAATTTATTTATTTCAAAAACAGTTTACAGCATAAGTTAAAACCAAAGCACAACCATCAAATAAAAAACAAAAACATATAAAACTTATAATTTAATTTAGGCGACCTAACTACGTGACTTTGTTGCGTCGTCTGATCAGGCGTAGGATTCGGCAGGTTACCCCGGAACCGCCGAAACACGTCACCCTTCGGCCAGAAGTCTGGGCTCGCGATGGTGTCCATCAGCGGCCGCGGCACGCGCACTACAAACGAGCTGAAGTGCACGTAGTGACGCGACCGCAGCTCGTGCACCCTCAGGTTGTAGCTGGTCTTCTGGCGGACGTACTCTACCACCTCATCGGCTACGGCAGAGAAATGCGCGACACGTAGAGCGCCGTAGTCGGTGTCACAATCGGTAGGCCAGACTTAACTGGATCCGCAGTGCCACACTGAGTTTTACGAGGCGCCTTGCGTGCCTTGATCTTTTTTTCCACCAGTGTGAACCCCCTCCTTATCAACACGGGTGCGGGATTTCTTCTCCATAATTGGAGCCCGTTCTTCACACGCCTTAGCAGGCGCGCTATGATATTTTACCTAGAGTATTACGTTTTCTTCTTCACCGCAGGGACAGCCATGCCAGATTCTAAACGGTTTTTACCCCCAGTTGCTCTTCTCGACGCAATCAGGGCGGCCCTGGGATCTTCAGTGGAACGCACCAGGGCTTTCATGTCTTACCCTAGCCTAACACATTTAATTATTTAACCATTATATATAATACGACTCGAATCTTGTAATTTGCTATACGATTAATTAATTCATTAGTTTAACTTATTTTTATCTTTTGTTCTCTGACTAGCGTAATAGATATTTTTTATGTATCAATCTTTTTTATAAGCATTGTAAATTGAATTCCCGTCAATTGAAATGTAATTCAAAACTTGTAATGGGGGTGCACTAAAAACCAGCGTTTAGGTTGCTAGCCTGCCACAGCTAACGCTGAGTGCAGTCCTTTTGTCACAAACTTGTCTTGGTTATTATTTAAAATTTCAGAAGAATATGTGCTCGTTTTTCTTTCTATTTTTCTATTTTTGTTTTTATGTGACAATTAATAATTTTCCGATAGGTAGCCGTATTCTACTGCCCGAGTTACAATGGGGCATACATAGTACATGGTATGTACTATGTAGTAGTAGTAGTAGTAAAACACTTTATTGCACAAAAACAGGGGAAAAAAAACAAGATAAATAACACAAATATTTGTACAAAGGCGAACTTATCCCATTTAGGGATCTCTTCCAGTTAACCTTTGAGTGACATGTGTATGTGTATTGTATAAATTACATTTAAAAAAAAAAGAAGAAACCCAGTTAGTTCCTACTATACTATATAGGTAGCCCAAAAACTATTAAATATAAATACATAAACACATACATACATAAATATATAAATACACAATACATAATACATAAACTACATACATCAATAATAAATACACACATACATACATACATATACAAGTATATAAAACCGCATATATCTTACGTTTCGTCCGAAAGCCACAACTTCTTTAAATTCGCTTTCAGCGATGCGACCGACTGACACTGACGGAGAGAAGGCGGCAAAGAATTCCAGAGTTTAACCGAATAAACTGTAAAAGATTTGTCATAAGACCGATGCGCATGAGGTGGAATTGACAGAGAGAGATCCGCACTGGAACGTAGCCGGTGCCCACTGCCGTCTGCTAAAAAGTTGAACCTCTCCGATAGATAGGAGGGAGAAGGATAAAAAAGGACACTAAAAAGAAGAGAGAGTACATGGGTGTCTCTACGGCGCCTTATAGGCAGCCACTTAAGTTTGGCGCGGAAAGACGAAATATGGTCAAACTTGCGGAGGCCAAAAATGTATCTTATGCACACATTTTGCAAACGCTCCAGCTTGTCAAGCAGTTCCTCGGTGAGATCCGTCATAGCAATATCCGCATAATCAAGGATAGGAATCAGAAGAGAACTAGCAAGCATAATTTTGGTGTGAATGGGGAGATAACCTTGAAGACGCCGAAGCGAGTGCAACGAAGCAAACAATCTCCTGCTAGTCTCGCTCACATGAGGAGCCCAAGAGAGTGTCTGGTCCATGACAATGCCTAGATTCCTGACAGTAACTGAAAAAGGAATGTGTGTACCATCAAATTGAATTTCAGGCATTGCCATTTCAGACAACCTGGAGATGAAATGGGGACTCCCAATCATTATCGCCTGCGACTTCTTCGCATTAACCATAAGGCCAAATGAAGAAGCCCAATCGCGGATGCAGTCGAGATCCCTATTAATTTGGCTTATTAAATCCCCCACATTGCCGATGCTGGCCGCCGAGTAAATCTGCAAGTACTAAGTATGCCCCACTGTAATGCCGTTACCTGATGATTTTATTTTATGTCATAAGATATAAAGATTTTATATTCAAAGTGTATGCTCTTCATAAAATATTCAATTATGTTCATACATATATACATACTGAAAACAAAATCTCTCCCTAAAACGTGTTATTTATTATTCCATTAATATTTAATCAGTCCTTATTTTAATGGTAAAGTAAACAGACTTTGAATGTAAACCTTTCTGCCTAAATACATTTATAGTGAGTAATATAATGCGTGCTTATATTATACAACGAGACACACAGCTCTGGGGCCTTACCATGGTGTCTTAACGCAATTCAGTTTAGGTTCTTAACTGTGCTCAGTTGTATGGTAGTGACGCAGTTTACTACTGTACTGCCCGCCATGACCTACGCTTGCGAAACGTGGACACTGACGATGAGCACAATGAACAGGCTTAAGGTTGCCCAAAGAGCCATGGAACGCAGCATGCTCGGTATATCTCTCCGCGACAGAATCCGAAACGAGGAGATCCGGCGAAGGACCAAAGTAGTAGACATCGGTCAACGGGTTGCTACTCTGAAATGGGCCTGGGCTGGACACGTCTGTCGCCGAGACGACGGGAGATGGAGCAGACGCGTTCTAGTATGGCGACCTCGTTCCAAGAGACCGGATCATAGACCTCCAACCAGATGGGAGAACGATATCAAGAAGCTTGCTGGCCCTCTCTGGATGAGAAAAACAACAGATCGGGCAATGTGGAAGAAAATTGGAGAGGCGTATGCCCAACAGTGGGCGAACAGATGCTGAAGAAGAAGAACAAGAAGAAGAGACGCAGTTTAGGTCCTAAACTGAATCGCGTTAAGACGTCATGGTAAGGTCCCTAAAGATTACACAAAAAGGGGACTTCAATATAAAAAAAAAAGTATCTCAATGAGGATTACCGCGAGTTAATTTGCCGCTAGGGGCGCTAGTGGAGTATGGATCTAGCGTGAAACTTTCATACTTCACTTTGACAATTCGTTCATATTGACACAATAGCTCTATTCTTGCTATCTCTTAATTATAATATTTACTCACAATGGTCTTCACAGGGGTCACAGGGGTCTTAACGCGATTCGGATTAAGTTCAGTTGAGGCTCAGTTTTATGGAAGCGACTCAGTTAAGGTCGTCAACTGAATCGCGTTAAGACGCCATGGCTATCACCCAATTGGAACCCTAGGCCACTGTAGGACTGTCATAGTGATACTATAAATCAGATTTAACATTACTCTAGAATAGCCTAGGGTTCCAATTGATTCCAACTGTACATACAATGAAGAAGAAGACACAATCATTCGCTTTTTATAGGTAATGTAAAAATAAGCAACCTTGAAATAAAACAAAAGATAATGTAGATTCTTATTTAACGGGGAGAATACTTAACCCTGAGAAAACGAGTGCTGTGAAGGGCTCAAAACGTAGGGGCATGGTGTTAATAAACTCGATTAATCCGTTCTAAAGGGTTTCACTTCAATGAACAACAATCGCGGAAATAGAAGACAGTATTGATAAGCAACCTGTTTTTGTTTTCATTTTAAGGAAAAACTCCAAGTACCATTTTACAAGCCGTTAGCACACCGCTGCAGCACACTGCGGAACCGTTCCGAAATTATGTTTTGTCCAACAATCGCACCGTTCCAAAGCGGTTCCGCAGTTCGCTGCGTCAGTGTGCCAACGGCACTAATTTCCTTGAACTAATTCAACCTTTTGGGAACCTAAGGTTGAATGTAAAGGTTGAACTTTTGATACCTACACAACATTTTTTATACAAAAGTTTTTGCAGGTTTATTAACTAATTTGATAAATCATTTTGTGTTATTATTGTTTCATTAAGTCAATCACATTTAGTAAGTTAGCTGCGCGAAGTTGATATAATTAATAATAGAACTTTATTAGTACCTTGTTGTGTTTTTACATTTGCTTACAGTCAAAACGAAAAATACGAAAAAGTATTCTAAATCCTAAGAAAATTAAACGATTTAATATGAAAAAGTTTTTGTTCAGATCCACCTTAAGATTGCTTGATGGAACTCTGTCCAATGTGTTACAAACAATCCCTCCTTGCATTATTAATTTAGCTACACCAACTCAAAGTAATCACTAATCATCTTATACGTACATGCTCTTAATAAGGGAATTTTGAAAACATTTGAAGAACGGCAATATTGATCTAAATAATGGCCACGCCTACTCTATAAAAAGTGTTACGAAGAAGGTGTATGACGCCTAAAAATCGCTCCTTGAAAATCCACTCATACTAACCTCCATGATTCGACCTTCAAACGGGTTTTATGAGTAAATGAACACAAAAATGAAGCGAAAAACATTCTTAACCCTAGTAATTCCTAAAAAACAAGCGTACGACCAATAGCAGAATGTCTGTAACATCTCCGTCGTTTCCCAAACGTTCTACACGACCATTACAGTCGAGCCAACGACTCTTACGGAGGTAATACTTCGACAATTTCCTTAAAAATTTTGCCTAATAAGATTTTATGGTTCTACTTGGCAGGACGCAAGGCATAAGAGCGGCGATTTGGGTATTAAATTAACAAAATAATAGTTACTGTTTAAAACCGCTAAAGTGTTGATAAGTAATAAATTGAAAGAGATGTAAATAATTATATTACAGAAAAAAATACCAGTGCTCCTAGTGCTCACCGGGGCGGGGCTGGTATCGAACCGGCAACCTCCACCCCCACCACGGCTTTTAGGTACTTTTAGGTACTTTAAACGGATGGATTCGCACCATAGCTTCTAAGTTAATGACGGATTATTCCGCCACAGAGCACAGAGCAACAGTCCGACGACGAGACGACGCGAAGTGGAAACATTTCCCATTTAAATCAATTAATGTTAGAAAACGGGAAAACGCTACGATGTTGCCAATCTTTAATTTATACCTTTTTCTGACGCACTGTGGGTTGCTCCTATCTTACTGCTGGTACCTTTAAGTACAGTCATAAAGTTAAACTTTAGTTTTGACACTGCTTTTTGACATTTTCAAAATCCAGTGTGGCGTATGATTGAAAAGGAATTAAAAATTCTTATATCACCTCAAATTTTGAATGACCGCAGTTAACTATTATTTTTTAGCAGTGACATCTGCGAACGATACCAAATTCCTCAGAAAGAAAGGAAAGATGGAAAAATTCATAACCTCGGACGGGACTCGAACCCGCGGCTCTGAGATACCAGCCCATCGCTCTTCCAACTGAGCTAACTCAAGCTGACTGAACTTAGCAACTGAACAGTTGGAAGAGCGATGCGTTGATATCTCAGAGAGATGGTATGTCAGAGTCGCGGTTCGAGTCTCACCCGAGGTCATATTTTTTTTCACTTTTCGTTTATTTTTGAGAGACCCCAGTTAAGTTAGGTGAGCCTAAGTGCGGGTTTCGGCTATCCGCTTACATCTTACACCGCTTCCCAGGGAACATTGAAGCTTAACTGTTCCATCCAACTTTGTCGCACTTGATATTCCGCTTTGCTCACTTCTCTTATTCCCTTCCACGAACACCCGTCTCATTCACACTAGAAGAACTATGCTTATGTAACGCGCTATCTCAGCTTACACGTCTATTTTTCTTAACTATAATTATTTTGATCAATGAATATCTACCGAAAGGCGAATGGTGATAAGCGAATTTTCAAATTGACATTCAACAAGAGAAATTTGGAAAATTAACGGCCTCGGGAATTATTCCTCTGCCAACTACGCTAACCAGATACCCGTTGTCTGCAGATTTCTCTACTATATCCTTCATACATTCGCCTCAGGATTTATAATAGGCTAGAAGACAACAAAAAAAGTAATTAGTATATTAATAAAAAGTAATCGACATGTATTTTTTCTTTTGTTCTTCAAATGAGTGCATTAAAGTTTCGCGTGACAATTAGGTACAGTCAACAACAAAGCTGTGAATACAGCCAAAGTGCCAAAAATATGTATACAGAACTTGCCAGAGAATTAAGGTCGTGTTTACATATTTTTGGCACTTTGGCTGTATTCACAGCTGTGTTGTTGACTGTACAATTCTTACCTAATAGTAACGTCACTTTACCCCACTCCGGAATTTTGATGCTCTTCATCTTCGTCAATTTTAGTTATCTTAAGATAACTGTTCCTGTTTTAAAACAGGAAAAAAATCATGTGTAATATTTTCTCTAGTACTTATGTATTTCTCGCAGAGCTCTACGATCTATAAAGCATACTCTGTTTGTAGAACTTTCTTTTATTTCAATTTATTCGAGCGCGTAGGTGCCGTAAAATGAGCAGAACTGGGACTGCAAATTGTTTTTATTTTAAGAGTTCTCGAAGCTTCATAGTCAGAGATCCGGGAAAGGTATTTCTACTCCAATACGTTATTTTATTTATGCCTAGACTTTTTTATATGCCCGCCGGGCATCCGCCATACATATTTATCATACATTGATTGGCGGATCCACCATATAGGTATGCCTGAACGTATAAATATGGCGGCGTTTCGCCCTCAGGTCTTACGGCCTTTTTTCCCTGTAAGTATAGACACTATTTTTTTTAATACTGTGTTTTTCATTGCAAGAAAATAACCAAAATAAACAATAAGGGAGTTTCTTGACGACATTTTGTTTTAGTAAAAATGCGTTAAACTAAGCATACAATTTGAAGAAAGGTTTTATTTGAAGTTAACTTTGCAATTATTTTTAATTTAAGGAAGATTAGGGAGCTGGATAAAGGGAGCAAAATCAGTGAGGTAAAAATTAAACATTATTTTATTTATTTATTTGAGTTTCTTTTTAGGCAAATACTAAGCATCTTTCAGCAATTTATTGTAACAAATTTTTGGTTTTGAATCAAGTGGGAGTATCATATGGAAGTAGAAAAACATTCACACAAACTTCTCGTGTATACACTCACGACCAATAAAAATTGGCTAATTTCTAAGAAAGTCTCTAAATAACGTGACCCATTTTAATTTCTTTAGTGTGCAGACTTAGAAATGAAAATATATTTTATTCTTGGAGAACATTGATGAAGCCTGATATCTGGAATAGGTATATATCAAAATTATATTACTAATTACTACACTGAATATACTTAAGGTTTGTATTAGGTCTATAAAAAGGTTTATATAGGTAAGGTAAGGTGGGAGAAGATTGAATGGTTTTTTGATGAAATAGACAGTGTTGTGTTGAAACCATTGTAAAATAAAAAACTGGGTAAGTACTATATTTTTGTATTATGTTCATACAACTACGCCTATTCTTTAAAAAAAAAAAAATTGAAATACATTTTTGTCTAAAAAATTTACGGGTAAGATGGAATAAGATTGAAGTAGCATCTAAAATCCTTTATAATTTATAATACTTACCTTATAAGTATTACGGGATAAGATTGAAAATCAACAAATTTGCCACAAAATGCTGACCTTCACAAAATGGCACATAGCACGTGTTTACACACTCCGGGCGGTCAATGTCGACTGAGTGGTGGATCGTAACAAGATGGCGGCTTAAAGGTTGATACCAGCACTAACAAAATGAAATTAAATATGGAGTTAAAATGAGGATTTTCATCTTTTCCCTTTTTTCATCTCCTGCCACCTTACCTTATATGTAAAAAGTTGTAATAAAAAAATACAATCCCATCAAAAACATTAAACATTAAAGACACAAGTCGCGCTCCGCAGTTCTGATGCTGCAAAAAAGTCGGTTATTTTAGTTGGTACCGGAGTGTATATAGAATGCGACTTTCACCGACTTTACATCTTAAAACTTTTTTGCAGCACGAGAACTGCAGAGCGAGACTTGACTGCGTCTTTAATGTTTTTCATGGGATTGTATTTTTTATTACAACTTTTTATATATAAGGTAAGGTGACAGAATAAGAACGCATAAGAACTGCCGCACGGAGCGAGACTTGCGAGAAGGAATTGGCTTTAAACTAATTATGTTTGCAATTTGGAGCTTCTGGGCCTGTTAGAAGTACCTTAGAGTTTTCATGATCTGAGTGAGTTAGTGATTGAGAGTCTAAACTTTGACGTACGATAGATCTCAAATTGCAAGTTAAAATATATATATGTCCTCTCAAAGCTAACAGGTCACTGAAAATTCAACCTGCATCCCAAACGAACAGTTAGTAAGCCACTAGGACATGGTGTAATTATCATGGCTCACTATTAAGCCATAACATAATTTACCCCGGGGCTTTTAAATTAACTTATTTAAGTAATTAAGCAGACTCCCTCAACTCAAATTGGCACAAAGACAAGTTCGTAACACTGTCAGTGGGTATCATGTTTATATTAATGTCCTCGTATAAAATAAATATTCTGACGTGTAACTTTGAGCAAAGACCTCGCTTTACTTAAGGCTACGGGTTTGTTAGTAGCGATTAGCGTTAAGTGCATTAAGCTGTTAAAAAAACAGCAGTTACTTTGAATTATCTTGCATAACAGCAGTAACGCTGATAAGTGTGCATACTGTTGAATTTCACATCAGACTCACCTTTGGGTCGTTGGTTGTATAGAGCCATAGCCAAAAAAATAAGTCATATAAATATCTCCATACAATTTTAAAAATCGGTCGATCGGTAAAAAATTGTCGTTTTTTCACGGCTGCATCACTGCAACATAATACATTTCCTCCACCCGTCACTGGACCGAAACCATTCCCCTACAATGGCTAAACAGATATATATTAATGTTTGAAAACTACCATGTTCGGCTTTCTTGTGGACATGGCGGTTGCAACATCGCCGAAATATCGGGATAGGTATATCTTCATAAAACACGGTAGTAAGAACCCGTATTCGTTAGTTAGAATGTTCGTCATGTTCGCGGAAATAGGACATGGTCTCAATTTTTCAAACCAAATGACGATAAATCGCTACCGCCCGTTTGGCGTCCCCAGTCTTAACCTAAATAAATGTGCCTCGTCGTTCCAGAGCACCCGTGCATTTATACAACAGGTAATTATAAAACAAGGACTTTCCTCTTTTAATTTACACTCGAGAATTCTCACATCCGTCTTCTGAAGCTCTTTATCTTTGTCATGTCTTTAAAGGCTTTTTGTTTTAAGGGATTTAGATTTCTTGTTAAAATCTCTTGGTGTATGGCTTTTAATTACGCTTTAATATGATTTAGGTACGTTTACACAAAAAGAAAATACGTCCCTTTAGCTTCTTTTAACATCATCATCATCAGTCGTTCCCTCAATGCTGAGGATCGTAACATCATGTCATTCTCTTGAAGACTAGACTCCTCCATAGGTTTTTATATCCCTTGCGAAATGCATTGTCTCGTGCAGATTTAATTGCATGGGTGCAGTTATTTGGGAGCATTATCTAGGAGGGCTCCTCGGTCTCTTGCCTTCAACTTTGCCCGTCATTATGAGTCTACCTACAGGCTATCTGGGTGCAATTTATTGAGCTTTGAGTTTGGTGTGATAAATTAGCTAATTATGTACCTATTTAATTGGAATATAATATTGTACGGTGATTTAAGTGGGGGAAAAATAGTGCCAGGTGACGTCCAAGGTGCGGTTAAAAGTTCCACTTTTATAGAGGCCGTCTTATTTACAGATGTCTAGCCTATACTTTTTCATTAGAGTGGACCTTATAAATCGTGAGTGCAAAAATACAAGCGCAAATCACCCCGCCAGGCAACGACAATGAGCAACAACCACGCTCACCGCTGAACAGTTGCCACAGGCGCCCGGATTATTAGACTACTTCCGTAGCCAGGTCTTAATTCATAAATACATCGCGTTCGGAAGTTATTGTATCTGTTAGTGTTTTAGCTAATAAATTACCTATTGATGTTTTATATGACCTCTCATAATATTAGTAGGTATCTTATTGATAAACCTTGAAAGTCTTGAAACATATATTAAAATGTTTGCTTCCTTGTTTTCTGATTTCCTCGAGCTCTTTTCTCTGAAAATTCCTATGGGGAAAAACGTTATTATTTGCCATTATTTATTTTTATGTCATGCATAACAAATGTGTGCCCATAAATAAATAACCCCATAATAAAATTACAAACAAGATATTTTTCGCCTTGTGCACATACCGAGTTGGAACGGTACAGCCATATTATTTGTATATTGAGTGAGCAGGCACGAGTGAGTAGTTCTCTGTTAACCAATGTAAGATGACCTCGAGATCCTTAATAGAACATAAATACAACTTTACAATAGCTGACGCATTAAATTGCAACGGTTCAAACTGACGGATTTTTATACAATAGGCGTGACATGTTTCGACTGCACCGGGCAGTTATCGTCGGATAGACAAAGTGGTGTTGCCACCTTCGCGGCGCGGGCATCACTGCCCGTGACCGGCGCAGGTAACGGGTCGTGCGCACCGAAGCAGGCGGATTCGAGCAATCCGGCGTTTATTCTTACTTGTGGTATCTGTCATGCATGACATCCCCAATAATACGGAAAATCATCACCAGCATGCCTACCACGAACATCGAAAATTGGCATTGACGGGAAAACCTCTTTGTCACTCCAATATGCAAGTGTGACAAAGATGGAGATACAAATCCGCAATCGGTCGATATTTGTGCCAACATTATGCTTTGTGTTGTCAATTTTTAGATGCAAGTTAATTTTGTTGTCTTTCTTTGTATTTGCGTATGTCTGGGTCACAATTTTCTAAGTCACTTCGTCGTTTTGGGCTGGTGTATCTACTGGCATGATTGGCATGAATAAAAACTTCTAGATTTTTAATTTTTTTTAATGGTTTTGTGTATGGCTTATCGTATTGATTAAATAAAATCTAGCACTCGCTAAGCGTTCGATATATTCTAAACATCATGTTTTCCTTTGATTTCTCCATTATTTATACTGTCCTGGTAGTGTATAGAGATTTATGGGCGTTTATGAATTTTTTGGTTTATTACGATCGGGCCACGCAAATTTAGACGTGTGAACGTTACGTATGACCTTGTTACGGGGATTTGTGTTGTGTGGAAGGATTGGTTTTGTGATATACGGAATGAGGAAAAAACGTAGTTGTGAGAGTTCTGTAACTCTATTACGGCTAAGCTCTTACGGCTTTGTAATATAATGTGCCTTCTAATATTAAGTTTAAGATTATAGTTGTATTATGCGACAGTTTCTTTAAATTAGGAGGCATATAAATAAATAAATAAACTACAGCAGCATTACCTTGCCAGACTATAAATAAAATTGAAATAGGGATGACGACTAGGTTGAAAAACTATCATTCTAATTAGATTGATTAATTGATTCATTATCAGTTAGACTGTCTAAAATGATTAGACACGTATTTTTTCCTTTTTCATTTTAACTGAAATTGACGAAGATAATTATAGAGCATCAAAGTTCCGGGGTCCCCACCCCGACTTGTGACGTCACTACTAGGTAAGAATTGTACCTTATAGTGACGTTACGCGAAACTTGAACGCACTGTATTTTCGTGTTTTTTATTTGACGAACATAAAAAAATCATGAAATGAAAAAAATATCAATAAGTGTACAATATTTTATTATAATCTAAAAGTCGGACTAAATAGATTTTTTTAGTCGTCTAGCCTATCATAGCATTAGGTATCATATATATCATAGCCAGACAAATTTACCATATACTTATTGGCAGATCTGGCAAATATGCCCGAACGTATATGGCTGGCTTATAGGCAGCTAAAACTGAATAGCTGAAATCACAGAGCATTCTAAATCCTCATTATTTTGAACATTTTCCAATAGTACGTAACTATAGAATATAACCTACTAAATTTAGAAAGAATCTAATGAAAGATGCAACCTGTAAACGAGAACAGTCGGATTGCCAGACAAACAAACAGCCGGACATGAGCATTTTTGCCCAAACTGATATGGAGATTTTCGTTATCGCTTGATCAAAAATGCTATTATGTCATGCATGCCATGTGACGATATTTGTGCCATTTGTGGAATGACTGTTTTTTTACGTTTTCAAAGCAAATTTTTTACAGTTTGTTCAGTAAAACAAATCGTCTTATGCCTGTAAAAACATCAACACAACTCAAATTGGCTTGACGCAATTTAGATAAAGTCCATCGATAGAGCTCCAACCCAGCCAACACAGATTAGCTGAATAAATTTTGCGTAAAAGCAATTCTTTTGACTTTAAGCTGGATAAAGTATTTGTATAACTTCTGTGTAAGCGCTTATACAGATGATATTCAGGCAATTTGGGCACAAAATATCTTGCTTCAATTTGGATAACATTTGATTAACAGCCACATAGCAGCTGAATAAATGTACAACACACTGAATATCTTCTGCATAAATTCTGATTTTTCTTTAGACCAGAAATTATACATCTTTTATGCAGTTGTTAATTTGTGAGTTCAGATATTCAAATGATATTCAAGATTCCGATCTCAGGAGTAGTTTTATAAAGAAATTATGCAAGTTAAAAAAGTATAAATGTATTTTTCATTGTGACGAGATTATTTTGTGTTACTTAGTTCACAAAATTCTAATATGGTCGCATCATGTCTTCAAAAATTTGTTAAGTAAATTGTTTCATATATTTTAAGTAAGTTTAAGGTGAATTATATAAACGCATGGCACTTTACTGTGAATTATCAATATGATTAATATAAAATTTTTTGAGCGCCTTAAGATAAAGCTACAATTTAAAAAGTAAACAAATGTAAAATAATATTTAAATTAAATTATCTTTACTTTTTATCAAATTTCAGTCCCAGCAAATAATGAGAATCAAATTTTGTATGACTGCTTATGTTTCCTACACACTAAACAAAGTGTTTCATAAGATAAATGTTGAGGATTTTTATAAAAAGAGGTTATGTCGAACGTTAGTTAATGGCGGACGTCCAATTTGAATAAAAGTGTCTATTTCAGTGATTATGTAGCTTATTTCACCATAATAGTTCACATGCGACTACATATCCAGAAATTATTTGGTTTAAAGTACAATAATAATACATTTCTCAGAGAAAGGTCTTAAATTACATAATTCATAATTTTTTTCCATGAATCATTTACGCTTTTGTTATTATTTTTCTGAGGAGGCATATTGTTGATGCAGCATTTATCACTGTGACACAAAATGGTGAAATATCTGGATATAAACATACGATATCTTCAACTAACCAGTTATTTGCTGCTTAAGATACCCACATTTGCAACTGATATTGTTTTAAGCTTAACATAAAGACAATTGTATGCTTATAGCGCTATAAGTTAGGTAAAACAAGGAGTTTATTTTCAATTATGCAGAAGTCAGCTGTGTAAAGAAGAAAAAATCTAAAATATTCAGCATCTGAATAAATTAGTACCATTGCGTACACTATGCAGCTTAAAGAAAATATTTTGTCTAATATTCAGCGTTTTGCTGTTTAACTGCTTTGCTTAAATATGTTATACAGGAAAATGCAAAAATTTCAGCTACTGTGCAGATAATAGCTTTTTCAATTACTTTTATTTGAATATCGCTTGTTTAGCAGATTCTACTCTTGATTACTATTCAGCTTGAAAAAATACCGCGAACTTTATACAGAATTTAGTAAGCTTACAACATTATTTTAATTTAAGAACTCTCTTATTCAAAATAAAGCCATAACGTCAGCTGTGATACAAAAGTAATAAAGCTTGACACTGCTTATTGTGGTATATTTTCGCTTCTATCTGGCTTATGTGTTGGCTGGGAAAGAGGTCGAAAAAAGCCATCTTCAGAGGTCCACATTTAATTTCTTTAGTCCCGCTATGGACGAATAACGTAAAAGGACAGTCAACGTCTTTACAAAACCGCCGCCTTTAGAAATAAAAAAAATATTAAAGCTAGTGCCAGGTGGCGCCACTAACGCAGGTCTGAATACTCCGAATCTTATAACAACATTATAACTTTTTATCGGCTAGACATGTAATGACCACGGCCTACAATTAAAATAGCTTAACTTTCATTTAATATGGCGCTACTCATTAAAGATGGGTATGAGAAAAATAAGACCTGCTGGGTTAGAAATACCAACTAGCAATAGGCTTGATTTTTGAAGGTCGCGTTTACACCATAGAGTTACTATTCTTTGGGTTCGAATCCCGGTCAGGGCATTTGTGTGTTTATCACGTATATTTGTTCCTGAGTTATGGTTGTATTTAAGTATTTATATGTATATATCGTCGTCGTCTACGGCTTGTATTGTGGGTACCAATACAAGCCTTATTGGGCTTACCGTGGACATAGGTCGATTTGTGTAAGATTGCCCAATCATTATTTATTTAATTTAATTTCTTTATTTATCGGTTTGATGTTTATATATCTGCTTCAGCACCACTTATTGAACGAGAACTCGCTACCCCTACATCTCGCCAATTATTTACGAGTATGATTGTCCTTCTTGTTTGTGCACATTGATAACCTACATCTACTATCTGAGCCTGGCTTCAAAAATGATACACTTTCAGATTCATAATCTATTTTGCAACTGTATTTTTTGAAAAAATCTCGCCCAATTATTCCATTTGTCCAACATGGCAAATTTTTTATAACATGAAATTTATGTATAAATTCCTCATCATCTATAAGAAAACTCAGGTAAACGTATCCCTCAGTGTAAATTTGCCCTCCAAGTCCATTTATAAGAATTCTGTCTTCGGTAATCGGCATGCCAAGTTTAATTATATTTTCAAGATTTACCGCGCAAAGCGACGCGCCTGTATCTAAGAGCCACGTATAAGGAATACCATTAATTGGCAATTCTACATAATCATTGCTGTCGCACGAAAATATGTTATTCACGAAAAAATTCTAACGAATTTTCAGAGTTGTTAGTAGTTTCGCCTGAATTAGGTGGACTGTTATCGTCTATAAAGTTCACAGTCGGACGAGTATAATTACCGCGATACATGCTACGCGCGTAGCGCTCGTAGCGATTTCCTCGGTGCATGTGTCCTCGATAGTGCGGACGCCCGCGGCTGCCCGAACTATATGTCGTACTCGAATCATTGCGCGTCGCGAATGATTGGTTTTGACTCGGTTGCCCCCTGCCTACTTGATTGTACCATGCGCCTCTGCCTCGGCCTGTGAAGGGACGGTTGTAGTACTCACCTGGTCTTCCTCGAAATCCCGCAAAAATCTCCTCCTGTGTCTGCGCTCGTGACGTGGATAACTCCTCGTCCTTGGCGGCTCTTATGGTATCCTTGAGGGATGCGTAGTTACGAGCTGTCAGTATGAGATTTAGATTACGTGATCTCAGGCCGTCAGTGAAAGATCGTATAGCTAGTTTTTCGTTTATTGGTTTTAGCACATTGAAAGCATTGCTGTCACCGTCGGCCTGCGATATTGTTAGATCTACAAATAGTTTTTCCAATCTCTCGCCATATTCGTCTATACTACTGGTCCCTTGCCTTTCTTTAAATAGTTGAGCGTGAAGCGCAGTAGGGGATTTTTTTGTTAGCAAATGCAGTTTTATATCAGATACGAGGTCCTTACAAGAAGTATATGAAGACGCTAACCGTAATTTCGCACTTTCCGTAAGTCGTGTTTTCAGAACAAATTTAATGAGAAGTGGTTGACTCTCGGAATCGATCATTTCACTATATAATTCTATGGAATCAATTAATTTTTTAACGCTGTCTTCGTCGTTGGTAATTTCGGGTATCAATGACACTGCGGTTTTAAGGTTAAATTTCTCCATTGTGTTTTGGCTTTCAGTACCCTGTTTCGTACAAAACTCTTCTATTTTGAAGTACAGATTTTCTATGCAAATACAAATCTCTTTGACGCGTACTATATCACTGCCCTTGATTAAATTATTAGATATTTGCGCATCTAATTTCTCTGAACATGTAAGATATTTCTTATACAACGCACTAGCATTAGTTAAATGTTTCTGTAATGTACTTAAAGTTCTTTTATCCTTGGCTAATTTTAATGTATTGTCCTTTAATTTTTTCAAACTCTCGTACACACTTGAAAGTTCTTCAACCATTACATATGGTAACTAATGGGATCACTTAGTTTTACTGTTCCTAAACCGATGTTAATATAATTTGGACACACAAGCTTAATCTACCACTCACTGGTTACGGCACTATCACCATTTATGTTGCAGCTGTTGTAGCCATTCTTAAACGCCGTCGTCGGTGGGCCGCTTTTCTCTCCTGTAGGACCTCCGGAACATGACGTGGTGGTTCAATTCCCGTTGAATCATCTTCTTATGGCATTTGTGATAAATTTTAAAAATACCATATAGAATAACCAACAGAGAAATCAGCAATATAATGGCTAATATTATGTTGGTTGTAGAGACGTGAAATTTTAACTGTTCTAAATCCGCGTTATTGTTGCCTCCTGCTGCGTTTTGCGCAATGATCACTTCTTCTTTCTTATCACTTAAAGTTGAGGAGCCCATCTTGCTTCAAAACTTTGAATAACGTGTGCACTGGAATCTAATTAAAGTAACAATCGCACTAAAAATTGTTGAATGTATTAATTGTTCGAATGAGGCCGCATCTAGTGCCAATGTCCTCTCGCCCGTGGCGTCCATATTTGGTCCGATCACTGACTTTTAAGGTAAACACGCGTGGCGCGTGGCAACTGGTCGCCATGTACGGATGGACGTATTTATATTAATAAAATACGAATAGATTACATGTGTTTATTGTTCAAGCACGGATTACAGACTAACTCAGTACATGGTTGAGACATATGTAGTTTATATGTAGATAATATATTGGCATACACCACAATCTAACCACCTGCTAAATTTTATTACGATCCGATCAACGATACTCGAGTTATTGTTTAACACACATGCAAATATACATACTTTGCTCACTTCGCTAGGTCGTTCAAAACAGAATCTTACTTAACTACAATCTGCTGAATAATGGGTGACTTTATATAAACATTGTCAGTCTTCTTGTCCATGGTCTCTTTTGGATGGAATCAGCGAGTCTGTCTCAATCACGGCAACGGCGGGTCAGGAAATTTATACAGGATTACTTCCAAACGTGACCTAGTTAAGGACCGAATAGATAGTACCTACCTAATGCATAGATCCTACCAATCTTAGTGTTTCAGTATACAAGGTGCATGTGAGCATTGAGAGAGATTTTACCGGGGCATAATGTCAACGGAAGCAAAAAATATATATGACTTTTTGTGAAATTAGCCAAATAAAAAAAGTGTTCTTAGTATTCTGATGTTTTGAACACTTCTGTATATAAAACGTAAAATCATCATGACTTACACGTCCAGACTAGACAACGAAGTGGCAATGACGCTGTCAAAAAGGTGTTTTGTACCGACTTATGAGGAAAAAAATATTTTGAAAAACATTTAGTTTTCTCTGAAACTAATCTAGGAAATGTTGTATGATATTTTAATTTCTAAATATTATCAGGAATGCACTGTTAAAATGTCTCGCAATGCTCACGGGCATATCGATCGGACACCTATTATATATTAATATTCTCTCTTCTTTGTCGGTATCACTCTTGACAGAGTGGTCGTGGTCATCACTTCAGGTGTTGGTGGCAAGCTTCACAACACGCTGCCACTCTTCTCTGATAGTAGCCTTTCTCGTGCATTCATGTAGTGATGATGATATTAATATTAACTAGTTCCATTTTCGGACTTTCTAGACGGTTTGTCTTGACTTGTCGACGGAAAATTCCTTAAAACTTGAATGAGATGCAAACCACGCGGTTTTGGAAGATTTTAACTACCACTTGTGTCTTACGTTCTTTGTTAGGCGTTACAGTCTTCGGTCGCTTAGCGGTCAAGCTATTAATATTATTGAAAGTCAGTCGACAATTAAACCGAAGGTATTGACACGTTATAATATGCTCTTTTATTTTTAAAATAAAGGAACACCAGACCGCAGATTCGGCGCAGATCAACGGACCAAGGTAACGCCACCCTACGCCAGGAAGCTGACCGTAGCCGATAGACGCAAGCAGTTGACAAGTTGAAGAGGAGTCACGATCCTCAGCAACAGCTGATAAGGTCAATAACCCTGAGTGCAATGCAAGCGGAAAGCTTTCAAATTTAGAAAAAAAAAAATACTTTGTACGCAGATAGATGCATTTTCGATCAGCTGGTTCATACAAAATGATTTATTTTCGATTTTCGAAAATTTTCCACTTGCAACGCACTCAGGGTCATTGAACTTATTAGCCGTTGAAGTATCGTTCGAGACTTTTGTTACACCCTGTAGAATATGATATATATGTCGCAGGCGGATTGTATAATCTGCCGTATTAGAATACGGCAAGCCGTTTTACAAAACAGCCCTGTTTTATAAAACGGCGGATTAACGATTAGCCGGATTGAATACGGCTAAATTAAAATCCGGCGAATTGTGTTCGGCGCCAAACGTTATTCAATACGGCTAGCCATATTGTAATACAGCGAGTCATGAGCCACCGCTTTGTCAGTTTTTAGTTCCCATTTTTGACACTCGCGGCGTTTCCTGTCATAACAACAAAAATGGCGTCGTTTGTAAAGAGTGTCGTAGTGAATTTACAAGTTAATCGTGAAACAAATGAAGAAAAAGGGTTAAATTTATCTGAAAATTGATCCAATAATCCATGTAGGTACATCGTGGTGGCCAACTATTGGGGCGCCGATTATTGGGCTGCCTTTTCGCGGGATGCGAAAAAAGTCGGTTCTGGCGCTTCGCGGGTCGCTACCGCAGCACGCTCGCTTCGCTCGCTCGGCTCGCGCGCTGTTAGGTCGCAGTTCTACCTAACACTCCTCATCGCTTCGCTCGTCGTCGTACCTAAACCGACCTGCCTTAACATTCGATCTAAAGAGTCTGTATAAAAGGCAGACAAATAATCGGCAGCCCAATAATCATTAAGAAAATTATTTTAGTTAGGTTTTTCTTATTAAAAATGTTTATATTTCCACATTGTTTTATTTTGTAAGTATGGTCACCCTACAATCTGAATAGTTGTTCAATACGGCTAAACGTGGGCCTCCTTATTGAAGAACGTATCGGAATGACAATCCGTCTAATCGTTAATCCGCCGTATTACAAAACAGCCCTGTTTTATAAAACGGCGAGCCCTATTTTAATATGGCGGATTGTACAATCCGCCTGCGACATACATGTTATATCAGTGGTGGAACAAGGGCAATCCGGACCTGGTTTGACCTACTTCTTCTCTGAGTTGTTAAGGACAAATGTGCTAGATTGGCTCACGCAAGGGCCGAAATCGAGTTCTTTTAACGCCCCGTCACTGATATTGACATACACACACACACACAACACTTACACTCGCACACTCATAAAAAGTGCACCTTCAATACTAATTTTAATTTGTTCGTGATTAGGCGTCTTTTAGCGTAATTAATTTAGAGAATTCGACTTTTCTTGGATTGGTGAAATAAAAAATGCAAATTTTAACGTGCTTATTCTTCTATTGCAAAACTTAGTCTACGTGTACATTATTCGAGGATAGTTGGGGTATCTGGGGACAATATGTCGTGACGTAAGGGTGACGTTGGCGTATATCGCGCTCCGTATTGGCCGCGATATGTATGACGCGACATACGTAACTGCGGTGCTCCGATAACAGATGTCGCTGTGAGTCTCATTCGGAACATAATTATTTATTTCTTTTGTAATGTTTCATTGTAAATTCATCCCGAGCTCCAAGATACAGGCTTAGCCTAGTTATATACCTACACTGTTATACGAATATAGTATCGTATATATTATACAACGTGTTTTTGAGCAATTGCTTTAAATTCAAGGGTGTATTCTTTAGCTTAAATTAAGTTAATTTCTCAAAGACACTGGTATTCTAATTAGATCCATTTACAAAAAACTACAAATTTAATTTTTTCTCATATGGAATTTGCATGTGTGTAAACGGAGTATGAGTATTAACCGTGACATTGATGTGTCATAGTTGTCACTTAATTAGTAAAGTCAATTCTAATGCCCGTTTTACATTAGCGGTTGATGAAACATGTAATTATTTTGTATGAGAAATGAAAAAAAATCAAAATTAACGAATTTAATAAAACTAACTATGCCATTCTGATTCTTTAATTATACCAAGCCACATGACAAAGTTAAAGCAAATGCTCAATAACAACCTGTATACACTGACAGCACTGGGCACAGCTAGATCTCGAACAAATCACACCTACCTGAACTCCTAATGTAAAAGTAGACTGCCGCGGACTTGCACTTTTTGTTAGGACATAAATAAGTACGATTTTCGATAAATGCATTACTTTCTTTATTATATTTATTCCATTTTTTGAACGTTGCAGTACATCTCATCAACTGTCACCTTTTACTCTTCTGACCACAATGTTGGATGTCGGTCTTTTCTTGAATTTTATTATGATCAATCCTGAAACAGAAAATTATACATAAAATATCCATAATATTACTTTGAAAACGTCGGCGTTTGCACGATAACTTACTTCAAGTAAACGTCATGCAAACTAATTTTTACAATTGTATAATTTTATAGAGTTTCGACACATTTCAACCATTTTGGTATCACTGGCTCGTACCAAAGTGTTTTTGGAACTTATGTTCGAAAAATAATTTGATATTTACCAATCGGCTTTCGATAAAGAATAACATCGTAAGTAAACCGGAAAAATGAAGTGTATTTAACCCTCTGGGTTGGAAGGTCAGATGGCTTGTCGCTTTAGGTCCCAAAGCGGACCCCAGGCTCCCCGAGCCATGGGGAAAACGCTAAGAAGACGCAGAGTGCAATAGACTCTTGTTTTTATCAAGATATTATATTATTATGTTACCTTGTCATGTTTAAAACGTCGGTAAATATAAAATATGACAGAAATTACTATAATAGCAATAACAATATACGTTACAAACGGTATGCCATGAAATACTGAGTTGCTCATCCAAAATAACTCCTAAAATACTATACAAAATCATTTATTTTCATTTCAGAATAATTTGACGTTATAATGTCATGTCTATATTTTTTTCATCAGACAAAGGATATTACCAAACAGCCTTATTGAGAGAGTTGAGTACAGAAAGTACTAGGTCAAACCTTGACTTTTTAATCATCATCATCATTTCACCTGAAAGACTGCTGGACATAGGCCTCCCCCAAAGATTTCCACAGTTCATGAGGGGGGGTTTTCCCATAATCGCCACGCTTGGCATGCGGGTTGGCGATCGCAGTGTCTCCACCGTTATACAGGGATGCTGCTGCCCATCCCATGCTGGTGGACTTGGTCGTAGTTTTAGGACATACCCGGGTCCCTTTCATCAGCAGCATCTTTCTTTTTAAATCAGCTTTGTTGTAATTACGTGTGTCCGTCTCGCTCCTGCCAGAGTAATGGTAGGAGCGAGACGGATATACTTTCGAGCGCCACAGTCGCTATCAAATAGGTACAGTTGTGTGCAACACATGGTAAGCACGCAATACACCGGGCCTCCCGGAGCACTGCGCCGCACGCCGACGGCGCCGGCTGCCGCTCGGCCCGGTATAATGTGGGCAGTGCTAGTACTACACTACCGCTAATAATTATTGTTTATTTCTACACACAATGCATATCATCATCATCATCATTTCAGCCAAAAGACTTCCACTGCTGGACATAGGCCACCCCCAAAGATTTCCACAATGACCGGTCCTGAGCTATATCGGTTTGTTTGTTACTTTGGTTCTGCTGCGGATGGTCTCATTTCTGATACGATCTCGCAGGAGACTCCTAGCATAGCCCTCTCCATTGCCCAATGCATAGTAATACATTCAATGATACACGTGCCTAAAATATGATTTCTTTATTAAGTTTTCTGTGGGACTAGCTCGATAGTATTTATTTATTTATGTTAACATTTCCAAGTCCTATTTCACACTTAACCTTCTTGTTAACCAAATTGATCCATTTATTCTTACGAAAGGCAAAACCACAAAACCTTAGCATTGAATATATAAAGCGTAGAGACCCATGGGACGACAGGCATTTGACCTAAAACCTCGAGGAGCAAGCCGATTATGTACTCAGGCTAACAGCCTCCTTCCTGAATACCCTTTTTGACCGATTGGAGGATATTGAAAGAAAGAAGTTCAGTGTACAAAAATATAGCACTTTTAAACAATACGGTTAGAACAATAGAATAAGTAATAGTACTAAAGTAGAGAAGGTTCTCTCTCCTACATTTGACGTTTAGCTTTTCAAGCATGCAAATGTCAAAAATCCATAGACATTAGGGTTGTCAACTTGCTGCCACGTGCTGCGTGATTGCTATCATTACTGTTATAAAATTGGAAAAATGTTAAAATATTATTAGAATACGTTTTTACGAATGATTGATTACTATTGGTATATATATAAGAATAATAGGTAAATATATGTATAAATAATAAATATAAATAATAATAACAGTGCACATGTATATATGTGTAAGTAGGTATGTGTGTGTTTGTGAATGTATGTGTGTATGTATATAAATGTATGTATACATATACATTTATTTATATATATACTTATAGATGTCACTTGGGCTAGTTTATATATAACATAATAATAAACCTAAATCAGTAGTTTGGATTGTGTGACAAACTGTTTTCATAGAAATAGTAATGTTAATGTATACCGTATGTCAAGAGGAACAGTGTTCAAATTAGTAAATACATAGTTCAAACCTGCAGTATCATTAAAAAATTGTAAGGTAGGTAAGTGGGTTTAGATAAGAATATAGGACTAATAGATATGTACAAATACAAAAAGTGAGTGCAACAGTCGCCGTTAAACTTAATGTTTGGCGAATTTATGATTATATGTTATTGTACAAAACTTTTTTTGAGAATAAATAAAAAAAAAAAAAAAAAAAAAAATATTGTGTAAGTATAAATTAGTATACCTTGTTTGAAATACAAATATATCTGAACGCACCCGTGAGGTAATGCGCGTTGCACGTACTCTGACCAGCGAACTTAAAAAACATGGAAGACTAATAAGCTCTAAATAATGACCCCACAAAACGCACGCCACGCGAGGCGGGGCTTACACAGGCACGCCAGCGTGCCGTTTAGTATACAAATGGCCGTCAGCGATGTGGCCAGTTTGACAGATAGCGTAAAATTTAATAATATATAATAAAAATGCCCTGTTGCGCTGTGAAATGGTGTCGAAGTCGCACGGATAAACACCACAAAAAAGATGGTATTACTTTTCATCTGTAAGTAGTTATTTTACATATTATTTTAAATTTCTTTGATCCGGGACAATTTCATATGGGGATGGTGTTATGCCAACTTTTGGACAACCATTGAAATTATAATACAGGGATATATTTTTTATTATAATTAAATTAGTTACAATCCCGACGTATCAAACAAGTGAAATAAATAGTGTATCAGTGTAATCAGAATTTATATTTTTATGATTAAATATTAACATAGGTATTTTTCCAGATTTCCGACCAACCCGAAGATAAGGGAAATGTGGACCAATGCCGTTAGATTAGAAAGGCATGATCGAACATGGCAACCGACCAAATCCACAAATATTTGTTCTATGCATTTCGATGAGGACGATATGTACTTGACACATAAAGGATTAACAAATTTAAAAAAGGGTTCAATCCCAATTTGTACGGTATGTTTAAAAAAAAACTTGTTATACAACAATACGGAATACCTCAATGGCTCAGCTAGGGCTTTAAATAACCGGACTCCAAGTTTAAGATTTAGGTGTAGATAGTGTAGTGAAAGTCTTAGATAATTTTATAATATCCATTTTATAAATATGTGAAAGTGTTAATGGCAAGAATTTTTTCATACTTTTATTAGAATGAAATATTTGCCTACCTAATCATAGTTATTATTTTCTTTGGTTTACGAGTTTATTTACATTCATATTTTGATTATGTCAATTGAATTATGCTGTTCAAAGCTTAACATATTTAACGACAGCAAGGGGCATTACCATATTCCTAAAATACGTATCTAAGGGTTCTTATAATTGCCTGTAACTTCATGGACAAACAAAATCTCAAAAAAAAAAAAAAAAAAACTTGTTTTATCTGATATATTTATGTGACTAAACACCCACCCATGAATTTAAGAGTACGTTTGACCATATACCAGATTATGAGTATGAGTATGAAAATGAGATCGCGAATAATTAGCACGGTTGCGGTATTATGGACGTTACAATATTATTCATATTAATTACATATAATATTAATAATCAGTGATCGGTTTTTTGGATTCGAAACGGGGTGAACGACCTCAATCATTATGTTAGAATGGATATGCCCCGGGAATCCGGGCTTTATGTTGTTAGAAAGGGCAAAAAAATACAATGTGTTTATTTTATTTATTACACTGTAAAACATCTAAGTAGCTGATAGACACGCGTACTTACTCTCCGTTCTTTCGTCTAAATCGAACAAAAGAGCACAAGTGTTTACACTGACAGCTCATTTGCTGCCTCCAAAGCGACACATTTTGTACCGTTTGGATGAAAGTTCGGCAAGTAAGGATTGCATTAATAAATAAGTATTAGCTGTATATTTATACTATAATATCGAGGGGTAAGCGGTCAAACCCGATAAGTTGAGATATTTTTTAATTAAAATAACAACGTTGCGTAAATTGCACATAGTTCGAATTTAAAAAACCGGTTTGCTCGACTTACCGGATTTGACCGCTCAGCCCTCGATATTAGGTCACAGGTTATCGTATACGTGCCAATACATAGATCTTATACTCAAAGGCAATCCAATAAATAAGTATCCACGTTAAGTTCGCACGCTGTGATTTTTGGTTCAATTTTCATTTCATCGACTTGTTTCATGGACTCTGAGAGTATCTTTTACGACAAATATGGCTTACTCTAATTGAACTTTTGATTCGCGTATGATTGGAATATTCTCGGGGAGTAAAAAAGTCCTCAGAAATAATCTAAATTGTTTTATTTTTGAACGATTTGTTCGGTATCGCGGGAAACTGTCGTATCTATATTAACTTTTCTACTTGATATCCCGCGAGGGAGAATCCAAAAAACCGATCACTGTTAATAATCCTACAGCAAACCAACGAGATCAATAAAGTAAGTTATCTTTAGAATTCGCGTTAGACCCATTTGATAATTATGTTGAAAGTTATCTTTGTTTATTGAAAATTTGATTAAAATTTATCACAACAAAAATATATCATGTTAAACTTGCTCTTTATTGCATTACACCGTCTACTAACAATACGTTTCCAATGTCACAGTTGTTGTGTCATCTATAAGTGTCAGCGCTCAGACCAATCCCACCACACCATATTGACGTTGACCAATGATATTTTGGGATATTTGAGTTATTAAAACCGACTGAAAATTTTGACGAGTTTGATTGCCAGCGTAGCGTGCATGCGCATATCGAGTGTTTACCCCGTTTTATGTTGACAATTTGTTTGAAGCTCCTCTTCCATGTTTTAGTAGTTCGCTGACTCTGACAGTTTAGGGCCTATTTAAATAGACCGAGTTTGATACCACGTAAAACGCGGAGTGAGTGCTATTGATGAAAATAATGAAACCACGAAGCG
Source organism: Lathronympha strigana (assembly GCA_949128165.1). Lineage (NCBI taxonomy): Eukaryota > Metazoa > Arthropoda > Insecta > Lepidoptera > Tortricidae > Lathronympha > Lathronympha strigana. The sequence continues at coordinate 4,296,492 of OX421903.1, forward strand.
CATTTGCATTTAGTTTAAAAAGTAGTAGTAACAGTAATTCCAGCAAAACTACTGTACACGTAGACTAGCGACATGAAACCCACTGTTTCTGCGTAACAGCAAACTACTCAACTGTAAACTTTTACTATTTTTGGGATCCGCAGACTTGTACCTGCAAACTTTTATTTAACATCATTCCGCAAACGAAAGTTATGTTCGAAATATAATTTACTATTCACCAATTGCTTTCCGGTGAAGGAAAACAACGAGGGAAAATCGGACTAATCACTATAAGGCCTAGCTTACCCTCTGGGTTGGAAGGTTAGATAGTCACAGTGGTCCCCAGGCTCCTTGAGCCGTCGTCGCATAATCCGGGAAAACGCTAGGAAAGATAAGAAGAAGATACCGCAGACAGGCACACAATTACACAATGGTTACATTTTGGTCAATCTTTTTCCAGTACCATGGGCGCAATGTAACCCTTTCACCCTCGAAACGTTGGAGGTTCATTTTCAAAGTTTTATGGGATTAAGCCCGTTTTGAAATTTATAACGTGGTGCTTTCTATAGTAATTGACACGTCGTTCCAACTATCTAGCGTCAGTCATCCTCAACATCCTGCCTGGGGACGAAGAAGGTGCGCTGCTGCTGTGCCTACCGACGGGCCGAGCTAGAGTGAGAACTTTTTTAGAAATATACCTCTAAACGTGTGACAAGGACAGCATAACCGTGTACTGCTTGTAAATATCTGTAATCTTCGATTTGAATACCAAGTATAATCATATACGATTTTAAGCTAACATGGTCACTTGCATTATAACTAATATTTAAAACGGGATAATTACCATGTATGTTTGTTTTACTGAGCACCCAATATTTCGACACTGTTGCAAGCGCCATGTCCACGGAGTAAATACGGGGTGCTCAATAAAACAAACATGCATGGTCATTATCCCGTTTTAAATATTAGTTACTAGCTTTTACCCGCGGCTTCGCCCGCGTACTAAACGTAATTTTCAACCGTCTACAAATAAGGAGGTTCTTAGTTGGGCCCGTATATTTGTATGTACATATGTATGTTCGTACGCTATTATCTTGCGTTTAGCTGAACGGATTTAAATGGAATGGATGGTTGACGGAAATGTGATCAAACTGAAAAATTCAAGTTGGCGACTGTTTCTCAATTTTTACATCTGATTTGTTATAAAGAACCTGTCGAACCCTTTATACTTGCCTACCGAGCTTTATCACCAACTTAACTATAAATTCAAGATGGTGGCCGTTGATGGTGGCGTTGGTGATTCGTTAGAAAGAACCTTTCGGATCCTCGGATATCCATTTTCATCACGATCAGATCATAACTGAAGAAATTCTAGACGATGGCCGTTTTTCTTTATTATTATCAAGGTCGGATTAAAACTCAATAAATTCAAGATGGAGCCCCTTTTCGCAATTCTGATCAAGGACCTATTTTAGATTTAAGGTAGGTAGAGGTAGGTCGTTAGGTAAGTTACACTTACTGTATATATTTCCCATGTCACCCCATTTCTTACTCCTATTTACTAATTTCTCGTTAGGAATACTACTACCGATATACAATCAAATCCCACTTCACCCCTTTAGGAGGAGAATTCTAAAAAATCCTAGCTATTTCCCGCAGCTTCGCCCGCGTACAAAATATGTTCAACCGTAACGTAATTTCAAAATCAAGTTGGCGACTTTGATTCGTTATAAAGAACCTCTTGAACCCTTTGATATGTACCAACCGAGTACATATTACGATCAATGTTAACTTCTGATTCCTTAGAAAGAACCTTTCGGATTCTCAGATATTGATTTCCATCACGATCAGATCATAACTGAAGAAATTTCAGATGGCGGCCTATTCTCGCAGTTTTGGCTCCAGATTCATTGTAAAGAACCTCTCGGATCTTCTTTCTTATCTCGATTAGAAGGTGAATCCTGAAAAATCCTTTCTTAATGCACACCTACACCTTCATAAAAAACCTACGTGCCAAATTTGAAATTCTAGAAACAGAAATAAACAACAAAACGACACTCATAATGATATTTTGAGATTTCAATCCCATCGTACCCCAACAGGGAAGATGGTGCATCTTACGTCCACCTCATTGGATTTTAAAATAGTTGTTGTTTTTGATTTCAGCGACCCGATAAACCATAAAATCGATAATCATGTTGTTTTTTGACTTTGTTACCCCTTTTTCCCCTCTTAGGGGTTAATTCTCAAAAAATCAAATACACGTCTTTACTCATTTATCTTTAGTAATGCTTTTGTGTAGTTTTGAATAAAATAGTTTAACTAATCATGTTTCCCCATACATAGTTTGTACCGTCATTTCTCCGCCTTTGGAGGTGAATTTTGAAAACTCCTTTCTTTGTGCACCCCTACGCCTTATAAGGAACCTAAGTGCTAAGTTTGGATTCCTTAGAACCAGAAATGAACAACAAAATGACACCCATATTTATATTTTTAGAGTTCGACCCCCTCGCGCCCCAACAGGGAAGATGGTATTTCACAATCGCCACGTTAGATTTTAAAATCGTCGTTGTTTTTGTAATCAGCGACCCGATAAACCATAAAACGATACCCATGTTGTTTTTTTTACTTTTTCACCCCTTTTATGGGTTGAATTCTCAAAAAACCTGAAACACGTGCTACCTCATTTATCTTTATAAATACTACTGTAAAGTTTCAAATGGAATAGGCCAACTAATCTTGTTTCCCCATAAAAACTTTGGACTTCCAAGGGGGTGACCCCTTAGGGGGTTGAATTTTGAAAAATCCTTTCTTAGTGCACCTCTAGACTTTATAAGGAACCTACGTTTCAAATTTGGTATCTCTAGGACCAGCGGTTTGGGCTGTGCGTTGATATGTCAGTCAGTCAGTCAGTTAGTCATTCGTCAGTCAGTTTCTTTTTTATATATTATATAGATAAAAACACCTTTTTTGTATTTTGATGAGAAACCTTTACACATAAAATAAAGTCTCTAGCTAAACAGAAAACCTTCCGCCATACAAACTTTCAACACCCTTTTCACCCTTATAAGGGTCGAATTTTCGAAATCGCTGAAATTACTTTTTGTAAACTCTAATGAGGATTCTTTTCACAAAGTTTGTAGTCTATAACGAAAAGGGAAACGCTTCCGTCATACAAACTTTTAACGCACTTTTCACCCCTTTTGGGGTTGATTTTTCCAAAACGCTAAAATTACTTTTTTTGTATTTTAATAACAAACCTCTACACCAACTTTCGAGTCTCTATCTAAAAAAAGAAACTTTCTTCCATACAAACTTTCAACCCCAATTTAACCCCCTTAGAAGATGATTTTTTCCAAACCCTTTCTTATTCGTTACCTTCGTTAAACACTTAACGCAATGTGAAAATTTCAGGATCATACGTTTAGTAGTTTCGGCTGTACGTTGATCAGTGAGTCAGTCAGTCAGGACTTTTCCTTTTATATGTATAGATAGATAATGAAGTATAATGATGCTAGTACGCAACTACCTAATTATCAGTTAAATATAATCGCCATCAGATATATAAAGTGCTCAGAGGTGCTCAATAATATTTGAAAACACGTTACTCTAACGCCTTGATAATAGAGACGTGCTCAGGTATTTTTTGTAAGTACCTTATTAGCTCTGATATATCTAATGGCAACTCAATGGTCAGCTCAAGGGAAAGTGAGAGACAGCAGAAAGCGTGGATATATGATTTAATATTTTAAACTTGTAAGTACTCGTAATACTTCTTTTCCATCAAGAATAAATAAATAAAATTTTATTGTTTTTTTACTCTTTAAGGTTACTCTTAAAGACTAAGATTTATTACTTATTAAAGACAGGGGTCTTGGCGCCGAATATAATTTTGTTCCTTTCGGCGTCGAGACATTTGGTCCGTGGGGCCCTAGCGCTCTGAGTCTCTTCAGACCCCTATCGAAGAGACTCAGACACGCCACAGGAGACCTTAGAGCTGGCACCTTTCTCGCTCAGCGAGGAAATGCTGCCAGCGTCCTCGGTACCATGCCGCAGGGGCCTGTTTTAGATTTATTTTAGTTTTTATTCAGTAATATTTTACTTTGTATCTAGTTTTATATTAGTTTTAGTTGCGTTACTTATAGTTTTAAACTTTTATTATATGTTTTACTTTAATTTGTTGAATAATTATAAAGGTAAATGTAGATTATATATACCTGAAATAGTTTTCCTTGTGTTTCAGGCGAAAAATGACAGTCGTTTCAAATTATTCGTTTAAATAAATAGTACACAATAAGTCGTGTCATCTAAAAATCAAAGATGAAAGAAGAAACAAATAATTTAACAAAAACAAACCTATCAGAAGAATGTTTAGATTAATTGGAACCTTGAAAGCGGCAGAACAAACACTCTTAGCTAATTATTTCCTCCACTCTGCAGTTACTCTCGACACATTCCTTCCCACGTTCGTTTTACTTCAGTAGTAAATATAAAGTTTTAACGTAACAACCCTGAGCTGAGCACTTGTCTACTAGATGGAGCATTTAAGATATGATATACCTTGCATAGGCGCTCTTATATGAATACATTTAAAAAAACTCATTTATAGACGTTTATTGCATGTAAACGTAGGATCATGGTGTTAATAAACGCGATTAATCCGTTCTAAAGTGTTTAATTTCAATGAATAACAATCGCGGTAACAGAAGACAATATTATGTAAACGCAGTTTAATCTCCAAGCGCTTGAAAAAACAGTACTTGTGAGAAATCTTTATCGGGATTGGTCCAGTCATTCATATTCCAGAAGTATTCCTCAGAAAGTGTTACTTTTCTTTAGACAAATAACAATGAGGTAACTCAGGCAACTGTGTGGTGACCAGAGTTCTTCGAAACCGTAGTCGATAGCGACTGCGCGAATCGATAGTGTTTGAATCTCGCTTGCACTAGTTAAAAACGAGCAAGATGAACACATTATAGAATCGTGCGGACGCTATTGACTACCGGTTACGTAGAACTCATGGTAAGCACACTACACTACTCAAATTAGTACACGAAGCGAATAGGCAACATTAACTAGATGCATAAGATGATATGATGCTAGATGCGTAAGTGCATAGTATTACTGCAAAATGATGATATCTTCCTACGCTGATTTTTCTATAAGTATTTTCAAAATATAACTAACTAAATATAATACAGTAAGTGTAACTTACCTATGTTGGCAACCGTGGTGCCAACCGTTGAGAGCGCCATCTAGCGGTGTTCGATGACATCGCCAGTGACACAACCGTGACAGCTACAGCGCCATCTGTGGCGTCACATTGCTGTTCAGCCCCTCCCAGTCGAAGTGGCGTGCTGCCATCTTTGGGCGGGAGCACCTGGATACCAGCTGGGCCCCTTTGACTCGATCCAAAGACGTGCTGTCCGAATTGTCAACGATCCCAAACTCACGAGCTATATCGAACCCTTAAGTCTAAGGAGAGACTTCGCCTCCTTATGTGTATTCTATCGCTTGTACAATGGATTGTGCTCTGAGGACTTGTTTGATATAATGCCAACGGCTGCATTCTACCACCGCACCGCTCGCCGTCGGCAGGGTGTTCACCCGCATACCCTGGAGCCTAAATGGTCTCGTACCGTGCGGTTTATGAGGAACTTCCTCCCGCGGACGCTCCGGCTGTGGAATGAGCTCCCTGCCACTGTTTTCCCAAAGGACTACAATATGGGGTTCTTCAAAAAAGGAGTGTTAAAGTTTTTAAAGGGTCGGCAACGCGCATGTAACACCCCTGGAGTTGCAGGCGTCCATAGGCTACGGTGACCGCTTACCATCAGGCGGGCCGTATGCTTGTTTGTCACCGTCGTAGTATAAAAAAAAAAAAAGGGGCTGCACGACCGGCAGAGCCCCTGATTTTTCGCCTTCGCTCGCTTGGCTTTATTGATATTGAATGTTGTAATTAATCTTGACTAAATTTAAAGAAACGTATTCAATCTTAATCGTTTTATACTGCATATTAAAATAGTAGTTGTTTACACCTAAATACCCACGTCTATCTACCTCGTCCTTGAGGCATTGTACCTAAGATGCTGGCGGCATTTCCTCGTTGTATCGCAATGCTAATACCTCGCACAATGCGAGGAAGCCACCAGCTCTTCGGTCACCAGTTTCAGCTTCGCTTTGGACGACAATTACACGAGATGTGAGACATTTCTTACTTTACAAGCCTCAATAAGTAATCTACTATTATGCTGCTAAGTCTATGGGAGGTAATCTTGCAACAGTGTTCCTGTTATAAAGAAAGTGTATTGGCCATTTAAACATGTTGGAAACGGCTTGCTTTATCGTTTTCACCGTCGGACCAACACAGCCGTTTGTACTCGAATTGTACAAAGTTTGCATTCAGAAGTGCAGGACATTGATTTTATTGGTATTCTATTGTTCACTTTTATTGACGATACTTTGTTTTGAAATGGAATGGAAAATTTTCTTTTTTGGGAACTGTTCGTCGACTAACTTTGAAAGTAACACGAACATAATATTATTTTCAGTCCTCCGGCCGGTAAGCGCCACTTTACGCAAAACTAAATTGCCGCCTGCCGGCTCCGTCGGACTGAAAAATAGTATACAAACCTCGGCCGGTAAATGGGAAAGCCTCGGATCACATGTTAGTCGACCTCGGCTTCGCCTCGGCCGACAATTACATGGAATCCGAGGCATTTCCCACTTAAACGGCCTTGGTATGTAATGTACTATTACTCGTACTTAAATAGTCTGTTTCTGTTGCGTCACTTATTCTTCTAGAGTCCAGCTGTGCTAAGTTTTATAACACAGACTGCGAAAATGTTCATCATAATTAATTTCATAGAAGTTTGACACGTTGAAGTTTGGCGATTAATTTGCTTGGATAGATAACGTGGTTTGACTCTAGACTAAAGGTATATAGTTTAACAGATTTTTTTTCTATTCTAATGATTAATTTTAAGGTAAAATGGTGGATAAAAGTCAGCAAGACGTATTCGGTAGGAACCTAATCACTCGTATCATGTAATTCTGAAAATATTTTATGATTCTAATATTTTTTTCTCTATTTATTTTAATTCTTAGGCTCGGATATTTTATAATATGATTATAAAAGTAATACATAAAAAAATACAAAATACATATAAACAGATTATTAAAAAAACCTAACCTAGGGTGCCGCCGGCAACGGGGCAGGGCCCAGGCTGCCGTTGGTTAGGGCCGCAAAGAGAGGAACCGTCGGACTATGCGCGCTGTGTCCAGAGCGCCTACCACGAACCGCGACCGAAAGTATACCTCCCTTTCGCACTTGTGATTTCTCACTTAAGTGCGACAGAGAGGTGAAACTTCGTTCGTGGTTCGTGGTAGGCCTTCTGTTGCCTTCTGCATGTGACCCTTAATCGAGATGAGCGAGAACCTCTCGAGATGTTGGTCGAGACTCTTACATTTTTTTTTTATTATTAACTGAATTAATGCGATTTGATGTTAGGGGATGGCTGTAGACTGACGTTTTTCTCAATAATCATCCATAAGTAACAAATTAAATCGATTACAATTGTAATACCTTACTACAAACAGTTGGACAAGAAGTGGACTTTAATATAAATATAATCTAAGCCCGTTTCTGCCTTATTGGACTGAGTTCCTTTTGAAAATTGTATAAAATTCCGTCCCGGTTGTATGCTTCGCACTTCTCGTAACCTGATGCTTGCTGTTCTCCCTCACAAAACTGGATTCTTGTCCAACTCATTCACCTGCCAGGCAATTCGGCTGTGGAATGCTCTCCCTCTGCCTATCAGACAAGCTCAAAGTAAATATTCGTTTAAAAGCAAGTTGCGTAAGCATTTATTCGATAAAATTCTTCATTAAGGGTCTGCGTGATGTTTCGCTCTAGGTACACTTATATTAGGTATATATGTATTTGTATATGTAGGTATATTTATATTTGTATATGTGTAAGTATATACATTATATTATTAATTAGGTTTGACATGTCTTAGGTTATCATCTCTTTTTTCTACTATCCTGCACCAGACTAACAGTTTCGGTTTAGCCCGATGGTTGACTGGTAGAGAATGCCTAAAGGCGTTAAGTCCGCCATTTGTACTTTAATATAATTGTGCAATAAAGTTTAAATAAATAATAAATAAATAAAATTGATACACAAAATTGTTTTGGGTCAAAATTGTAAAACGCCTGACGTGCAAATTTGAAATCGCTAATACTCGTAATCCTTGGATATATGTAGATGATAACTAAATATTATACCTTTTAAAATAGCTAAGAAGTTAAATTTTCAGAAAACAAAGGTATTCGTTTACTGCTTGATCACTAAGTGGGTCATTCCAGGGAATTAATACTTCTTTCCTCTGACATTTGGTTTATCTATCGCGTTGAGCTTGCTAATTAGCTACGAGGCAAGAATTACGGTTTTGTAGCAGATGGTCATGGACCGACATCTGTTCTGAGTAATAAGCTAATAACTTCGGTATAGTAAGCTAACGTTAGTATTCTCACTTCACTAATTGCACTTGTTCGTTTTATGCTTAAGTTGCTTCATAGCTTGTAGCACATTTAATTATTTGCTCATGAAATATGTTATAAACTACCAACGCGACGTAACTTTTTCTACCAATAAATGTATGGGAAATATATCAGACGGATGCTTGGCGGACATAACTAGGGTGTGCAAACCGGTTTTTATTACTATGAATTTTCGGTGAATAACCGGTTTAACCGGATTTTAATATGATTAATAACCGGTTTTAACCGGGTTATAGAATTAATAACCGGTTTTGAACCGGGTTTTTTATAGAATTAATAACCGGTTTGCACACCCTAGACATAACCACTATGGTGACGGATTGCCAGAACGGATATGGCCGGCAAATTGTCGTAACGCTACGCCGTAGCCGATAACATGTCATTGTGTTTCGAATTTTGCAGCAAAAATGCCTCGTAGAGGCGTTACGGCAACGTATCGTGGTTAGCGCTGAATGAGGTAATGAGTACAAGAGAAATGAAACATGAAACATATTTATAATTTTATTATACTTCGTGTTTTTGAGCAATGGCTTTAAATTCTAGGGTGCATGTTTTAGCTTAAATTAAGTCAAAGACACTGGTATTTTAATTAGCTCCATTTAGAAAACAACCACCTACTTATTTAATTTTATCTCATATGGGATTTGCATGTGTGTAAACGGAGTATGAGTATTCGACATTGATATGTCATAGTAGTCACTTAAGTAAACTAAATTCTAATGCCCGTTTTAAATTAGCGGTTGATGTCACGTGTAATTATTTTTTATGAGAAATAAATAAAAAAAATTAACGAATTTAATAAAACTTAGTATGCTATTCTGTTTAAAAGTAAAAAAAAGCAAAAGCAAATACTCAAGAACACCCTGTATTTTATTTCAGTTTTTTTTTTTAGGTAACTGCAATATTATATTTTGCTATGAAAGACGCAATATCTGACACAATTGTATTTGTACAGCCATACGAGCATAAATTAGTATATGTTACCTGTGTGATTATTTCTTTTTTTTTTCTTTATTTAGGTAAACAAACAGCCACTACAAGTGATTCTTATGTAGCTTATTACTATGTTGTTTACAGTATGTGTGGCCCACGACGCTTACCACTAATTAAACTAAATAAACATTCATTTCGCCATGGTTAAAAACCAAATGTCCAAAATTCATCAGTTAACTGAGAGTCGTGCTCGTTATTTTAAATGTTACTGACAGGATGAAATGAAGAGTAACCGGTGATATTACATTTGCTTAGTTCCAGATAAAAAGGTTACCTCGCGTAACGAATAAATATATGACACAAGGGAAATACAAAGGTCCATGACATTAAATTTTCCTCGGGAATATTAAATTACTAACTTTATTGTAGAATTATGGCAACAATTTAACCTAATAATACAGAGTAAAGAAAACGGGGATGTTTAAAAATCATAAACAGTTTAAAAAAAGATAAAAACTGGCCAAGTGCGAGTCGAACTCGCGCACTGAGGGTTCCGTACCAACTTTTAGTTGCAACTGTAGCTAGAAGTTGAATTGATGTCAGTACCGTGTATCGATATAATATTGGGTCACTCGTATGCATGAAATTTTGTTGTTCCTAGATATTTTTTTATTACGTAAACCTTTCTTTTTACTTTATTTTAAATTCGGTCAGGACAGCATGATATCATATGAATTTAAACAAAAAAAAAAACTAAATGTAGGTCAGCAAAGTCTTTTAATAGTGCATTACTGCAGAGGCCGTGAAGTAAGGGATTGCATGACGAGTTTGTGGTAGACGGACGAGTCGTAGACGAGGCCGGATTAAACAAGTCCTGTAATCTCTCTTCCGGCCGAGGCTTGTATAGTGCTTTTCTCAAACATTGTGAGGAAATATTAAAATAACTACTAGGCAAATAGTTAAGAAGGAAAAAAATGTTTAATTTGCCACCTTTTTATTTTTTAAAGATGCCATTGGATTGAGCTATTCGAGCACCATGTTTAATCGCACATAAATGTACATAGAACCATAAAATTTGTGTTTTTTTTAATGTCGCAAGTATCTAGTGGTCGTTGGCTGTTTGTAATTTTTCCTTTGTCAGTTTAGTGTTAGTACGCAAATTAAAAAAGTTAGAGCAGCGGACAATAATGTTTCGGTCATACTTACGCCATACATTACTTCACGGCCTCATGCCAAGAAGTAAATGTGGGGAGCCATAAACAAGAAACTTCATGTCTTCATTTCGTGACATAAATGCATACATTTCCGATCATGTTTGAGAAAAAAATATTATTATTATTTTTGTGATACCATATGACCCAGTAACTAAACTTTTAATTTTGTCCCCTCTTTTATCGGGCATTTTTCATTGAAAATAAATTAAAATATATAATTATCTATCTAAAATATATTATATCTGAGTTAATTTTTTTTATAACTATTCCAAATATTAAATCGCTAGCTTAAGTAGTTCTCGAGATATTTAACGATGTGACAGACAGAAAGACAAATAGACGACAGACAGACTAACAGACTGAGTCGCACCATAAGGTTTCTTTTTTACCATTTTGGTATACGGAACCCTAAAAGCACGATGTATACTTATACGTAGGTATCATATTTCGAATGGTTGCCAATTTTTTATTCAAGGTGAAGTTGTCATATTTTTATTCCAAAACTGGTTCAGTCTAGTTCTACTTTCAGTATAAAAAGGGAGTAAAGTATACGAAGACTGTGTCAGTTACGTCTTAAGCTGAAGTGGTTCAAGCAGGATGTGTATTACCTATGCTTACCGAGCACAGGCAGATTATTCCAACAAGCTATACTATACCTAATGTTGATAAAGTTTAATACGGCTAAGGGTTTTTTCGTTCAAAAACACACTAATATTTTTTTAAATGGAAAAATATGTAGCCTAGAACCTCTGCTACAGAATATATTAAAAAAGTTTTTAATAATAGATATAGAGATAATAATAGATATTTATCTTATGAATTGAAAGAGATGTCATGGTGAGCAGGGCTCGGATCGAACCAGCGATCTCTCATTGAAAAAGCGAAATACAAAAAAATGTATGGGTATTCATACGTAACCCACAAATAGCTACGTCAGTCTATATTGTTCATTGGTCATAATTATGCTTTCGGCATAGGGAAACACCTCGATTGCCTGGCCGGCCGGTTAAACGATGACTCACACTAGAACGGGACGGGAGAGGACGGGGCGGGACGGAAAAATATGTCAATTTCCATAGAAAGCGTCACGTGACAGCCGAGGGCTCCGAGCTATCACGTGATTCTTTCTATAGAAATTGACAGATTTTCCCGTCCCGCCCCGTCCCGTCCCATGCTAGTGTGAGTCATCCTTTAATGGTCTAAGTTTTGACCACATACAGCACTGGCCGTTTTAAAGAGCCTAAAAAAGTATGTCGGGTTGAAAAATTGTGGAGTTGTCTTCACGAACATTTCCTAAGGTCTCGGTTTCAACGGCAACCTAAACTTGCCAAGCTTTGTTTATAAAACTCGAGGGGAGCTATGAAATATGCAGAACACACACACCTCTGTATCAAAGCCTTTTGAGACGTGTGGATTCGGGTAATAGCATGTTTACTTAGATGTCAAGAATTCGTGTTTGAGTTTCTTTGATATTGTTTTTGTTGAATGGTGCAGTTGGGGCACAACTCGTTTTTTGACATATCCTGACATCTTAACTGTCAGAATTTGTAGACACAGACCTTAAGTCTTACAGATGTATAATTATAATGAGGTATAATGTTTTGTCCAGTATTTTCTTGGATGCGCGCGTACTTGTCACGCTGATTCAATCGACCTCGATATTTTTAATACACACTGGCTGAAATATCATGACACGTTTGGCCGTTTCTGTGAAACGAAGAGGGCAAAATATTATGCGGTACATCTATAAAGTCACGCAGTCTGTCATAAGTCGTGCAATATGCTGTGCCGCAAACCCCGCCGGCTACACAGAACACCAGCGCCGTTGATCGCGCTAGCGTGCCAACCAATTCCAATCTCATATTATCTACCAGTGGCCTGGGTCGTTGTGACCCGCCGCCCGCGGCGTGCTGCGGCCCGTCGCCCGCAACGTCTGTATGCTGTGTTCGGGAATGCTCGGCCGCGGTGCGGCGGCTAGCGAGCGGCGGGTGAGAACGACCACACCCAAGCATTCCGAACGACACTACAGACGACGAGGGCGCCGGGCCGCTGCCCATCGCGGGCGGCGGGTCAGAACGACCAAGGCCTTAGCGACATTATCTCATTCTGTCATTTTATAACTATTTTAAATAGACGATGACAGTTGTCTTTCTCGGAACGTTGTCTTTGACGGGAAAAATTATATACGATTACAGGTATAAATATCTAAGTATCTGTCTTAAGTGTCGTATCTTAAAAAAGGGTGACCTGGTTTCATGCAGTATTCTGAAAAATCTCTTGACGAGATAGTTCTTAGGACGATTTCATGTTACCAGATGACGCTGTTAAAATAATTTTGGCTTGCGTCGGGTCTGATATTCTATTTTTGTGTACATTATCACCAGCGGCCTACATCTAAAGAGGCCTAACTCGCAAGTAACGTCCTAAGAATGTGTCCTTCAATGGCGTTCTTGAAGGTTGCAAACCTTTAAAGCGACGTGTTCGGAACATCACCTTCCCCGTAGTGACTTTCCAAAAATCTACTTCGCCAAAATGGTTTAAATTTGTTTAAACACAAGCGTTTGGCTTAAACAGGCACACCACCACCGTCACTGACTCACTACGCGTTGTGGAGTGATCGCATTTCCATCGCCGTGATTGCCTTCAAAGTGTTAAAACTACCACACTGCAGTATATGCAACGCTTCAAAAAGCCTTTGACGTCATGTTAGCTCGATCTCCAGCGAGCTCGTATTTCATCCAATTATGCTGTCGGCCTCGTTTTGGCCTCTCCATAGATCACTTACCAGACACTCGGTCGCACGTTACCGCTCTAAGTTTTGTATAAAGGTTACTATGAATTCAGTGTATCTACGTTAATAAGAAGATATGAGCGGTGATTTTATGTGTATTTTTTATTTTTTTCGTGTTATATTTTAGTTTGCTTTCGAATACCAAGCGAAATAAAAGGTTTATTTTGCTTCCATCCCTTTACGCCCTTGCGCCGGATGTCCGACGGTCGTGCACACTCTCTCAGACCCTGAATTTCCGGGTTTCAACCTCGACAAAAAATAAAGCTTTAGTTAATTTGACGTACGTATCTGTATGTACGCTTTTGACATCGTAACTCTCGATGGAATGAGCCGATGAGATGATTTTTCTTACATAAAAAAAAGTAGACCGGTATTGTCTGACGAAATTATTCCTAGAAAGATTTCAATCTAGACAGCTGTGTTATATTTCGTTCAAATTTAAATCTAGAGGCATTGTACTCAAACTGTACAATAATATGCGTGGTGACTGCCAGTATTTATAAACACTTAATACTGTGGAGTCTATAGGAGCTAACCTATGTTAGACACTGACACTAGGCAAGATTGCAAAAAAACCCTTTCAATCAAAAATGGGACGTTTAAATGCCAAACCGTACCGGAATACTCGGAATCAAAGCGAAAAATGCTTGGACTCTCCAAAAGGAACGCGAGTAACACATTGGTGGTACAAAAGAAATGGATTGAATTAAGTGGCGGGAGTGAAGTTGTGGCGCCAGTTACAGCGGGTTATAAAATTAAATTATGGCTACGAACTTAAAAGAACGTCTCGAGAGGCTGTGGGCATGTCATCGTATCATTAACCAAAATATAACAAGATGGGACATTAAACTTTAAATCAGAATCTTAGGAAAGCACGGTTTTGTCATCTAAACAATAACACGCCAACCGGTCTTAGCACTCAAAGTGCTGTAAAATGGATAAACACATGAGAAAAATGTGAATATATGTATAAAACATGTGATATGGAGTACTCATATATACTTACCCATTCTAGTTTTATAAAAATTATGTAATCAACAAACTTATTTTCCAAATTTTACAAGAATTGGTTGATAAATGCGACCTGTAAAGGAGAGCAAATGGACAGACAGACGAATGATACTATAAGGGACACGGTTCCTGTTTTTACTTTTAGGAATAGAGCTTAAATAATCGGGTAAATGTCAGCTGCAACTAAAACCGCGCCCGAACAAATAAATTGAGGATGACCCAATAAGACAGCTCGTTTGCCTAACGATTTTTGATTTCTGCCGGCAACCCGCCAAGGAGCGGATTTTAAAAAATCGCTACGGCTGATTTTGAAGCCTTTTTGAACGTTCCTTAAGGAAAATTCCGTAATGCCATAATGCCGAGGAGATAATGTGCGTTTGAAGTTGATTTGATCAAAGCTTTAGGAATATTAATGGGTTTGCTATCCTGGGTGTTTCATTGGGCATACGTGCATGAATAGGGAATTATTTATCAGTGGTATGTTTATCTACGCATTGTATGTAGGCTATGGGATATTATATGTATGATGAGAGTAACTGAAAATCTACGCTGACTTTAATGAAAACATAGTTTTGTACAGAGCACTAAAATAAACGAATATACAATTGTAAAGCACGAATCAAATCATTTATTATTTGTAATAAATGTTTTGATTCATACAATTGTATAGCATGAATTATAATTCATTTATTATTTTTAATAAAATGTTTTAATTTATGATTTTTAGTAGTCACACTACTATATATAAATAATAAATTTAAAGAGAGGTCATATACTAAAGAAAAAATGACCAAGGCCACCAGTGCCCAGAGCTGAGATTGAACCAACAATCTCCTCTCTTTCAATTTATAATTTAACAAATATAGCTGTCTCGGTAAGTACGAATTCGTAGCGTTTGGCGTCGAGACACTTGTTCCCTGGGCACGTAGGCGAGTATGAGTAAACGCCTCAGGGACTCCACAGGCGACCCTCGCGCGGGTGGCTTTCCTGCGCAATGTTTATTTTCTTACTTTATAAAACTAGAGATGTAAAAATTTAAAGATTTGAAATAGATGCTCATGTCAAGATTTTAAAATGAGTTTACTTTGATCGACCGAGCGTAAGCAAAGGTCGCCGTTTTAGCTTAGGCAAATATGCTTTCGTATATCCAGTTGTTCTTTTCTACAGGGGGCGTAGACAAGATGCCAACCGTTAACGCTCAGTAGCGAACGAAGCGCAACTGTCTATATCGCACTAATAAGGAAGAGTGATAGAGAGAAATAACTACGCTAGAGAGCTTGAGCAATTGGCTTCTTGTCTACGCACCTGATCGCATTTATCAACCGATTCTAGTAAAATTTTATAAATTGGTTTTACAGGTCTGTAGACTCTAATGGCATTTTGTCTACACACCCCGGTCGCATTTTTCAACCGATTGTAGTAAAAACTTTGTAAACTGGTTTCACAGGTTTGTAGAATATCATCACGTTGTTTTGAAAAACGTTAGATTTTGAAAATTGGCCAGGAGGACTCAAGTGTCATACAGGTGTTTGGCGCTTAAGAGCTTTTGCTCGCAGCTAAGGTCTACAACACTAGTTTTCTAATTTCCATGTCGGATGTGTTTGTTAACAATCTATATAAGGAACAGTACGAAATATGGATTGTCGACGTAGTCATATATGAATTAAATTTCAACTCGATCCAATAGTTTCTAAATAAAATGGCATTGGAAGCTCGTCATTCGGATACAAAAGCAATCCTACAATAATCCACTTATTTCTTTGGAGCTATGTAATTCTAGGGCAGATGTCACACCGGATGCGATTCGCTCCGCACACTCTGGCGTGCAAGGGGGACAGCGCTACTCACGCTCGTAGCGTTATCTCACTCAACAATCGGAATAAGCTAATCGCATCCAGTGTGACTGTCATCCACCTCAGACTGTATGTTACTAAACTGCATAAGAACTGCACAATAACTGCAAAATTCCGAAGTGACCACTAAGTTTTCGGTTCCAAAACGTGTGTATAATCAGTACGCAAATTGAAACTGAATATTCGAATCGTTTTATTGTGCATTAGCCTTAGTGCATATTGTGATAGCTTTTGGGCGGTCGCCAGGCAGTAATTTAGAATTATCCCTGGTAATGCCGCGTATGGACTGCCTAATGTAACGAGAACCATTTCTGGCGACAATGTTGCCAGTTTTGATGATATTGGAAAGGGTATATGGCTGTTGAAACGGTTTAGGAGGCGTATTCAGGGTATAAATGAAATGAAAGCATGTATGTGAAAAATTGCACATTTAAGGATGAGTCACATTAGGACGGCGCGGGTCTGTAGAAAACGTCACGTGATTCTTTCTATAGAAATTGACAGATCACCCCGTCCCTTCCCGCCCCGTCTCGTCCCGTCCTGTCCCATCCCGTTTTAGTGTCCCGTCCCGTTTGAGGTGTACATACATTTAAATAATGCCAAAACATTATTTGGTACTTTAATGTCGTATCATTAAAAAACAATTTTTATTTATGTTTTCCAACGACAATCAGGTGAACAAGCTAGATTTAGTAAAATACCAAATTTTTAATTTTAAAAACGTGAATAGCCGGAATATACATCAAAACTGTAATAACATGCATGAAAAGTACTCTAACTACTTTAATTCCGCAGATTATGCAGTGAGGCAACTCAGGTAGCTAACACATTGAGATAGCAAAGCTTCAGTTAAGTACATCTACAGTGTACTATGATACTATGTTATGGGGAACAGCTTGAGTCACGTCAGTGTATGGAATTATATTATGGAGCAACGTAAACTAAAAATTATATAGGTAACATGGGTAGTCGTCAGCATAGATAGTTAGTTATATTTAGTTAATTATTTAACAGCTAAAATGAAATGTAATTTCGTAGGTATTCAGTTATCGATAAATGTAATCTCGCAAGAAAGCCCTTAGTTTATTAACGTTATTACATAGACAACAGATTGACACTAAAAACGACCCAGTGGAAAGGCCCAGGAGTAAAAAGGAAAATGGGAAGGCCTAAGACACGTTGGTCTGACGACATACAGGGAGCAGCAGGAGAGAACTGGATGTCACTAGGAATGGACAGAGAACGCTGGAAGGAAATGGAGGAGGCCTACACCCAACAACAATCCATTAAAATACAAAAGAGTAAAAATAGATACAACAACTGTAATATTTATGGAACGTAAAAGGCTCAATAAAAATAAAATTAAAAAAACTAAAACTTGTATGCCACATATAAAGCTAGACTGCAAAAAACAACTGCCTATTTCACGCTGCGTTAAGTAGGTGATCCATCTTGAGTATTTCACTAATCTTGTTTGATGGAATCAACAGTTGCAAAACAAAGCAATGTCGGACAATGCGATTCAACAATAGGGATCCACACAATGCCACTGAAACTCATTGTTTTAGGTTTATAGGCTGTTAATAAAGTCTGGATAACATGTTTACGAACTGTTAAACTGGTACTGTGGGGAAATATATCGCAGTTTTATTGAATTAGGCCTAAAATCTACAACAGGTAATTACACTGACGACCGTGGTTTGGTTGCGGCTGCAAATATGCGGTAATACTCATCAATAAATCAAGTGACTGCAACTACTGTATTATCATACAATTTCATATTCGTTAATCGCTCTACTTTGCACTCTTGTGAATAAAATGCAATTTTAGTCTGTACTTGCAACAAATAAATAAGACAGTAATAATAAACTTGAATCTTCTGGAGCATAAAAACAGCTACAAGCCCTAGTTTTCACCAATGGTGATCTCACTAATTATGGTGGCTTATAATTAATTGATTTTCCGGCTTTCTCCGGCTGCCGATGAATCTGTGTTGTCCCCTCTTGAGACGTGTGGATACCGGTTTCCAACCTATAGTCTTATGGCCCCCTACTGGGGTCTTATTGCGTTGCCCTCTACACACTCCTATCCCGACCTTAGCCACTGTACCCTCGTACAGCAGCCTGCATCCCCTTTCCAGGACCAGGGTTTGCGAAGCTATATATGGCGCCTTCACGCAATGTTACGTCTTCACGTACTTCCGTCACCACGGGCTATCCATCCGTCGACGGGCAACGTCACTTCAGACAGTGACTCCTTAGCTTATCAAGGTCCCCACAGACACCCTCAGAAGTAACATGAGGGCGTGGGGACAATGTCGGTACGCATACCAAATGGATAGGAGTCAAGGAGGGCCTTAAGGGGCTCGTATGGTACAACAGTGATTCCATTACTGGTTAAACATTAATCATTACAACATAGAACACCTTTCCCAGGTCTCTTGGCATACGGGTAGGTAAGTTATGGCTAGGTCCAATTAATTAGACATCATTACGGAAAACAATATGACTCCAAATATAACAAGATCATATTAACGGAGGGATTACTAACAAACCACCTGATCCTTAGTGGTATCCATATGATATTTCATAGGAGACAATTACATAGAATTCAGATAACAATATAAACCACAAAGAATACTCAGCTTTAGGAAAACTAGCTTCGGTAGTTTTCCGCTTCGTAGAATTCCACCAACAACTCTTATTATCACACTTAGTCAGAACACGTGTTATGGCGGCAAATTCCGCCAGTCAAATGGCCGACATTTCGGAACCATTGAATGATGTCGAATCTCGTTCACCATAGACTGTCTAGGTTCACTCGCCATGTGGCGTCTATTTCCTGTCACCATAGACTAACACTATCACCAGAGACTATCGCGCAGTATTTATAAGCCATAAATTACTTTTAGTAAACTACCTTACTTTCTGTCAAGATTGACAGCTGTGTAGCTGTCAAAGTCATCGCGATGCTTGGCATTCGCGACACTCCCGACAACGAGAGGAAATGAAAACAAAGAGAGCGTCCACTGCTGGATCATCTCCCTGGCTTTGATGAAAGCATTCTATTGCTGTCACGGCCGAGGCGATACGTATTTGACCGAATCATCATCAAGAACAATATTAACGTAATAATCATTACTGTTAGGCCAAGTTGCTCTTTCTGGCAATACAATTGCATGAAATTTATAGACAGTTTTGCAATTATTTAAATTTCCAAAATAATTATGAAAAGCATATTGTTAGTGTCATATATCGACATCACCGATCTCCACATCGGTTTCTAAAGCTTATAAATGTTCACTAACTCCTCGTGAGTTTTCTTTGCTCATTGGTGACGTAGCAGCTTCTTCGCCTGCAACTTTAAGTGAATACAACTGCGCTTAGGCTAGCTAACATATGTACACTTGTTTCGTTTCTATCTTAATTTGAGCAATACGACACATCTCGTCTATCGTTGCTACCTTTCTTAAGAGATATAGTTTGGCTACCTTCCAACCTTGTCTATTTTTATTATTAACTTTAATTTTTACTAGGTACCGTACCTAGTCCTCTGACGGTTTTAGTTTAGACATACACCATGAATGTTTTTGAAAATGTAAATACCTCTTTCTGAGGCTCCGAAGATACTGATCTATAACTATCTTCTTCAAATTCTTTTAGTATGCTAGTAACTTTTATTCCATTTATGCACAAGATCGATCTTTATTTCTATATTAGATTATAAGCAATTTACTGTAACTAACAAGTTGTATGGACTATTTGTCTGCAATAAAGTTTTTTAGTATTTATTATTATCATTATTCATTTATGTCCCTTGAGGTAAGGTTCCATATTCATAGTATCTAAAGATCAGGTTCTTCCTATCGCTATTATGTTAGTTGTAGGTATGTATGTAAGGTATGTTTTCCAATTTTCTCGTCCACATAAATAGATTTTCTGTCAAGTTGTTGTCATACAAACTTTGACCATACCCTCAAGTCTTTCTAGAAACAATCGATCTACGATCCTAATCGAGAAATAATACGTGTCGTATATTTTAATAAACAAATTCGCATATTTTCCGGTTCTTTCGGTTTAACTAAACGAACCTAACTAGGTATTCTGTTCCCGTAAAGTAAAGGATCCTTTATAGTTCATCTATACAGATCATTTTATAGACATAATACTTGAATTGCAAGCTTCCTGTAGTATGTTACCAACTTTAATATCTTCGTCTATCTACGTCCATTGGAGTAATCGACAGACCCTCCCCAACAAAGAGAGAATCTTTATTTGATGGCTTAACAGACCATTCTGCTGAGTCTTCTGACAAGAACTCGGGTCTTGCTAGCCACTTCTCCATTACCTCTTTTAGTTGAGCGGATTTAAGTAGTATCTACATACAATATCAACGTACATCATACGTATCTACTCGTATTTATAATTAATAAATCTTAAACTTCAGCGTAGAAAACTGATTATTTATAAATTGGTATACGATGAAATTAACCCCACGAGACAGGCCTAGCCTAGTGTGGTGGTCATAGGTAAAACTAAATAATTTTTGGCAAATAAACAACTTTTACTTTACTTCTACTGGCTTTCAATCAATTGGTCACGCTCTAACTTAATTTCTTTTTTATTGTTCTTCATTTTCTTCGTGACACTCAAAGTGTAAGGAATCTGTCCCATTAGCACCAACCAGTGTTCAAGTAATATATTACTTGTACGTAAGTACAAGGAAATGTCTGTCCAAATAATTTGCTTAGTTATTTCACCTTGTAGTGCTTTCTTAACGTATCGGATCAGGCTGTGACCTACGAAAGATACAATAAGTT
Organism: Lathronympha strigana; assembly: GCA_949128165.1. Lineage (NCBI taxonomy): Eukaryota > Metazoa > Arthropoda > Insecta > Lepidoptera > Tortricidae > Lathronympha > Lathronympha strigana. The sequence goes on from OX421903.1 coordinate 4,317,654, forward strand.
CTAATTTTGGATTATTCAGTTCATCTTGATCTTTATTGGAATTATACGAGATTTTTCTATTAAGTACAAATCTTATTTTGCTTCTCTACACTATGTTCACTATGTGCACTAAGTACCGCTGCATATGCTTTAGTTGACGCATATGTAAAGCAACGTATGGAATGGTTACTTTGTATGGAGTTTTCTACACAGCACTGAGAAACGCAAGTTTACGTTTCAGGTTTTAAGTTCTTTCTGAACGTCTTTTCTTCTCTTCTCTATTCTTCTAAAAGTGGGATTCCCATTTTATAATGCGACTAGGAAGTGTAGAACTCAATAAGTGCTACTAAATGTGAACTACTATAGAAATTCCAGTTGTTACGTGTATATTTTGTCAACAAATAAGTCAAGTAAATTTAAGTTAATACTATTGTTCATTGCAAATGTGCCTTCATTTAAATACAACCAAGTGAGTTCTCTCTTAGTTTCTAGCAAGTTTATATATAGTGAACGTCAGAATATATCTTTGCAATGTGTTTTTCAACTTAAAGTTAGCAGACTCTCTTGATTCATTAGTTCATTACTTATATATGTATTTACGAATTGACTGCGTTCATAAGACAAATGCAATTAATTATTTATTGTATGTTATATACAATTAGTGAAACTTCATTGGTAAACTTTTACTTTTAAATATTTTTACTTTCTTTTATATGATTCTGTTTATGAATTATCAACATGTATCAAACAGTGTTGTGGATTGTTTTATAATATTTAAATTAGCGTGTCACAGACACAGACTTTCAATGTGTCCACATTGAACAAACACATATCTATGGTACATTGCTATACGAAACGTAATACAGTTTCCTATGTCAAGAATCTCCGTGTTCTTGGATTCAAATGGCTTCATAATTGCAATAAATTCTACAGTACGTATATAAGGACCATTGTTCTTATAGGTACCAAGCATATTTCAACAAGCTAACTCTACTGTTATTCTTTAGATAGTGTCCTAGAAGATCAGTAAACATCTCCATATAATTGATTTATTCTAACAATTTGATGTTCATTGTTACCTTCATATATTATATTATTAATTCTTTAGTTTGTGTTGCAGTTCTAACTGGAGCATACAACGTGTTAGTCTAATCATTAATAATTTTCGTTTTGATATCATAGTTTAGCTTGGCCAATGTCTTATGCTTGTCAGACCAAGATCGTTAGATTATCAAGAACTAGTTTTGCTATACACTGTTATAAACTTTTGTATATCAACAAGTAAAACTTTTGTAATGACCTGTAATATTGGATCAACCTTTGACTGCATAGCAACTTGTGTTGAACAAATAAAATTTTACTATTTTACTGCTATATTTCTCATACCCCCTTACTTTGACCTTATGGTCAAAGCACAGATATAAGATTGTTGATGACGATTTGTGTACCTATCTTAGTAGGTATAATGTAAGTTTTGAATAATCGGTATATAGGTCAATACATGAAACTTTCATGTGACAGTTAACGTCACCTGTCAAACAGCTTAGGCAACTTACTATTCGCACTTATACAAAGACACAAACAAAAATATAATTATAGTGTTGCTTTCTAAAGCCTTATGACACTCATTATTGTTGTAATGTGCTACAAGATTCCACAAATCTTGTATAAACGATTTTACCGCTAACCAATCACATAAATTGTATCCATTTTCATGTTTTAATCCAACCAGAATACTTTCATAATTACTGGTAGCTTTATCTTAACATTATGTCGATTGTCGACACGAATATATATCTTTCAAATTTGCCTTTTAGTCTTCAATCTTTGAGTTTGAAGTTACATTAGGTATGCTATTTATCAATATCACTACAAAACTCTAAATTGCTTCATCGCATTTCTGTCTATAATTGCTAAACTTTTCGCTACCATGGAACAACTCAATGTTAAGTTACTCAAAGAACGATTGCTAGTTTAAGAGACAAATCTACTAACAATTTTCTTGGCTAACACCAATGTCTCAAATCCCTTCCGGATTTTGTTAGTAAATTAATGTGTCCTTAATTATTTTCTTTATTTCATAAACAATTTCTTCTGCAATTGTCTCGATTATCAGAAACCTTCCTTCTTTGATTTGTAGTATCTTCTCTTAAGGAACTCAAAACTCTGAGATGTCCCAAATCTCGTTCAAGACACGGATTGTCTTGCAACTGTTCATAGAATCTGCTTGTTTAATCTTGCTTAAAGCTGAATAATGTGCATATTGTACATTTTTGACAAGTTTCACACGTCCATATATTATGAATTTATGAATAATAACTGTGATAACACAAGTAGTTCATGCTGATCGCTCCTAGTCCTTCGATCAGTTTCTTACAACGTTCAAATACATGAACTTTCGAATCACTAAATTTTTGACTATTTACTAGAGATACGAGTTGTACCGACTACGACAATTACGACAAATATCGCCGTGATATTCTAACATATTCAGCTTGGGTAAATGCCCAGAAACAAATGTACTACATAATAGTTTCCGTCGATGAAATATAAATAGCTCTTTATATTCCTATACTCGCGGCTCACAGAAGCTTTCTTCTGCTTCCGATTAGACAGCTGATATCTTGGAGACTTTGTCTATGTCAGATTCATTAACCAAAAGTCAAATTATGGTTAAGTTTAGACTTAAGCTTCTTTAACACTACTAAGAATGAATCCATTGGGGAAAAACAGAAGGTCTGTTTTATATCAGGTTTATTATTATATTTTCTAGCTTTGATGGTTAATCAGTCTAAATAATTACAATTTAGCCTAAGTGAAGTCTTTATTTCTTCTATATCGTTTAATTAAATGAACGCTATCCAGTACAACTAGTACAAGACACATCCATAAATAGAGCATTGTACCACTTATTCAGTATATCGTGCGGCGTACGACGCTTAAATTAATAATCAAAAGATTTTGTTTAGTCAACAACCGAATTCATTAAATTATTTATAATAGGAAGCACACTTAATTTGTGCAAGTATCCAAAGCAACGTGCTTTGTGCAAACGTCATTTATTGAAAAGCACACGCACCGTTTGTGCAAGCATTGCATTCATAGTACTTCGCAGTTTAAAGTTATAAAGATTTACAAATTATACTTCAAATACTTTAATTAATATGTTGTGACTTTAATTAATATATTGGGTTCAACTTATAGTTGCTAGAAGTTTAACACTACTACTCGCGATTGGCATGGCAATCTAGGCTCTCAACGAATACCAATAAGTTAATTCATGAGTATGAGCAAAGTAAGTAGATAAATAATTTTAAGTTATGTATTAATTGAGTTTAATATTGCAAAATTAATCTCTTTATACGTATACCTGTAGGTATACTAATGAATCCGTCTCTACTAAGCATTTATTGTAAATGTTGAATGACTAGGTACCTCATATTGATTATACCAAGTCAACACTTCAAAAACAAAAATCAAATAATGAATTATTCTTCGTTATTAAATTCAACCTGTATACTATGTATACGCTAGAGTTGATGTTTAGTTTAACTATAACCTAAGATTCATTATATGTTGGTTGATTCCAATATTGTAAACAAAACAGTAGTAGGTATGTAATTGAGATGTTTTCTATTAACCATGATATCTATACACCAATGAATTTTCTCAATATAAATTTCTAAGTGTACCCAGATATTATTATATGCAACTAGGTAATGTTCGCCGTGTCTTTAGACTAGAGATACAATAATTGAACTAAGTATCCAAATTATCATCAATGAAAACTATTTCCACCTACGGTTGAGGCTTCATGTACTCCAGAAGTAATGAAGGTTTATATCATTTTAAATTACGTACTTATTCAAAAAATTCATTCTAAAGAATGTGTAATTCTGTAAGGTTTGTCATGAAATAGTGATAACTATGGAATTTAATGTCTGTGATTTCAATTATCTTGAATAATTATACGTGTATGAACTGATATTGTTTAAGAAGACACTAATATGCAAATAACTAAATAAGCATATCCATTTCCGTATAAGGTTCTAACAGTAAGAAAATTCTAATAATCACAAGAGCCAAGTTAAATAAATGTAAACATCTCCTTAAGTGTTTCTTGTATGTCTTTAAAACTGAAGGTTAAAACAAGAAGTCAAAGTTTTCTCTTATTCCATGTCTATGGTGTAGGTAATGCAAACAATTTCCAAGAAAACCTATAAATAGACATTGATTTTATCAAATGAAATGTTATCAAAACCGTTACGGCAATATCACCATCTTAGGAGATCATTATAATGATATTATTGTATGTTACAAATGGCTATGGTGTATATTGTTTTAGATAATTGCATCAGTAGTATGCTCAGCATATTAACGCTCACTAATGTAAATATCGTCCATGTTTTTATTAAGTCTGCAAGCATGAATTTAAATCAATATTTCTTTTCAAATAAATAAAATTCTCTAACTTAAATGTTGGCATTTAAGTACTGCAGTAAGGAATCTCTATCATTGATCAAATAACCAAAGCAATATTCACTACAAATAGATTCATTTAAAAGTAAGACATGTTAATTTTATAATGCCAGTCTATTGCATGTTTTATTACTTATTGCTTATTATTTCTTGTCAATCGATGGTCAACAAATTAAAACTGGATTAAAGAATCCAAGTAGTTAATTGGTTGTTTATAAGGAATATATTATGTCATTAAACTGAATTATCCTTATCATAATTCTTTAGTGAATCACCTAGTCATAAACTGTTGTGTCAACCATTTTACCAATTTAACTCATTAATTGTCCAATTACTTCTCTAGACTGGATGTCGAAATGTAGTATCACTTTTAAATTAAATAAGACAACTAATCAAATAAGAAGTTCAACAATATTGATCAGAAGCGATTCTTTTCAGGCAACGTCTGAGAAGTGTAGTCAAACTCAATACCTAATGTCAATGTAAATCACTCAATCATCTATGTAAATCAAACAACTAAATATGTGCTTAATGGGAAGTACATAATGATTTTCTCCTTTAAATTAAAGAGTTGAACTCACAAACCTATGATGGTTAATTGATTCTGGAATACTTCACTATTGGGCCATCAAGCAATAAATTGACTATGTACTTTGTATACGATCGAACTAGAAAGTGTATTTTCTTCAGAATACTTTATTATTGACTAAAGAATACCTTTAATGCCATTAATCTCCTTAAGCCATTAAAATAGTGGTAGTATTAGTTGTATAAATATGCGCTAATTATCTACCAGACAAGTATTAGCAATTTCTATATGTATATATGTATACCAAATAGAAAGTATTTGTACATCATAACTACAAGAACCTCAGTACCAAGAACACAAATGAAACCACTCTGTAATCACTTGTGGAAAGTTGTGAAAGAGGCAAAGAATTGCAAATTTATTATGTTTTCTATTTGGTTTCAATTAAATTAATTTCATGTACATGTCTGCCAAATAAATTAATTTCATTATATGCTGTATGTGTCAGCATAATAACACAATTTAGAACTGTTAATTCTCATTTGTCTCTTAAATTATGGTAAAATAAAATTACTTTTGATTTATGTACTTAGGATTTGTCTAAATCTGGGTAGGCAATTAGGATTTCAACTCAGCATTTTCTTTCAGAAACTTATTAAACACTCGGTTGAGTTGAGTGTAAAATTGTAACACATTGTAATAATATGAGAATTCATAACATAATTTATTCTAATCTGATCATTTACTTCATAACCGTTTTATCTAGTCACGAATAGCGTTTATTCTTTTATCATTTATCTAATTGTATACTATCCTAAAAGAATTAGTCTATTCATCAACAATTTAGGTGAGAAATATCTTCAGAAATATTTTCTACAAACCAACTTCATTAAACTTGACTTTCGTTTCAAAAGTTACAACGTTACATCCCCTTTAATTTGACACAAATCATTTATTATCCGATTCATTTTGTAATAATAATAAAGCTACGGTCAATAGAATGGAAACTTAAATAACAAGTGACTGTCACAGGTGTAATTACAAAATACCTAATAGTACTACGGTTCAGAATTATTCTTACTCACATTTTAACGTTTAAGTAGTTCAAGTTAAATGTTACTTCGTTATTTTTTCGAATATGTAGGGTATACAATGCGCTGTCACGCATGTATTACGACACATCATGGTACAAATTAAAAAATCAAATTGAGTACTACGTTCATTAATCACTTAAGTACCATTATCAGTGATAGAACAATTGTTTGAGCAACAAATTATGCCTCGAATATTATTGACATCATTAGAACACCTTTTCATCAATAATTTATTAATATTGGTATTTACTTAGCATAGATATCAATTTTTGAAATATAATTATATCTGAACACAACCGTAAGTCAACACGCGTTGCACGTTCGTTACACCTTGTCACAGAAAACTACACCTTAAAGTGGAATAAATAAAGTTATACTCTGTACGTCTTTACGAGACTAAAGAAATAAATCGTTGTCCAATAGAAACACACTTCAGGATTAATTAAAATAATAAATATCTTAATATTGTCTTCTGTTACCGCGATCGTTATTCATTGAAATTCAACACTTTAGAACGGATTAATCGCGTTTATTTATTACAGTATGCAAATTCACAAAGAAACTGACAACTGAAAAATACAGCACTTATAGGGCACATGATTTTGGTTTCGTATGTGTGAGTAATCCAAGATTAGCCAGCAAACACGAGAGCAAATGCAAAAATTCATAAAACCCGCGAGACTTCAACTTGAATACTAGATTATACCATCTAATGTTTCTCATAAAAATATTAACTCTTTTATCAATATACTTGTTACATAAACCAATGTTTATTAACTCCTTCATTGCGTTTCATTAAATATAACTAGGCACTTTAACGCCGTGAATTTAGATATTATCTATAGATCTATCGCTCTTATAAATGGTTATTAACTCCATAAAGGATTTCGAACGCGTCTTCGACAACTTCAATTGTTAATATTGTTATTCGCCATTGGATTCAGACTATTTGAGTAATTGAGAACATTGTTTACGACCTTGGCCGTAAACTAATTGGATGATGATTTCATCCAGTTTCAATAAATAAATCAAGGAACTTTATTTCTTGCAAGTTCTTATATTAAGCCGTGTACATATCCGTCTGCGATAAATCGTATCGGATTTCTCTTATTGTTAACCGTACCTTCACATGTGAATTAAAATTAAATTATAAACTTTATACTCGTATTCAAATTAGACATTATACGAGTGATGCTTCGCAATAAATAACACATTCGGGCATAGTTCACACATCCCAGCATTTCTCCACCATGTCGCGACGCGTATGGTTTTATATTCTTTACCTTATGTATTGTAACTCAGTGGGATAAAAAATTGAAAATATTACTTTAAACCACATACGCTCGCGATAGAGAAATGGACAAAGAAGCATGAACGTACCTTTGTCCCTGGAGGGACTACGCCTACTTCTCCGTCCCTCGCACTCGTGGTCTCACTCCTGCGGGGCCCGCTCGTCCTGCCTGTGGTTAGAAGTGAATTATGAATTCACCATCGTCACTGAGCATCTTTGGGGTTCATAACATAGATCCTAGCCAGGAGTTAATGTATACAATGGATCATGAGAATAGTTAATCATTCGGGTTACACTTTCCACTCCCTCAGTCACATCTCCCGTACACTTGCGCACAGGCTCATCGACACCTTTCTCCGGCTGCCGATGAATCTGTGTTGTCCCCTCTTGAGACGTGTGGATACCGGTTTCCAACCTATAGTCTTATGGCCCCCTACTGGGGTCTTATTGCGTTGCCCTCTACACACTCCTATCCCGACCTTAGCCACTGTACCCTCGTACAGCAGCCTGCATCCCCTTTCCAGGACCAGGGTTTGCGAAGCTATATATGGCGCCTTCACGCAATGTTACGTCTTCACGTACTTCCGTCACCACGGGCTATCCATCCGTCGACGGGCAACGTCACTTCAGACAGTGACTCCTTAGCTTATCAAGGTCCCCACAGACACCCTCAGAAGTAACATGAGGGCGTGGGGACAATGTCGGTACGCATACCAAATGGATAGGAGTCAAGGAGGGCCTTAAGGGGCTCGTATGGTACAACAGTGATTCCATTACTGGTTAAACATTAATCATTACAACATAGAACACCTTTCCCAGGTCTCTTGGCATACGGGTAGGTAAGTTATGGCTAGGTCCAATTAATTAGACATCATTACGGAAAACAATATGACTCCAAATATAACAAGATCATATTAACGGAGGGATTACTAACAAACCACCTGATCCTTAGTGGTATCCATATGATATTTCATAGGAGACAATTACATAGAATTCAGATAACAATATAAACCACAAAGAATACTCAGCTTTAGGAAAACTAGCTTCGGTAGTTTTCCGCTTCGTAGAATTCCACCAACAACTCTTATTATCACACTTAGTCAGAACACGTGTTATGGCGGCAAATTCCGCCAGTCAAATGGCCGACATTTCGGAACCATTGAATGATGTCGAATCTCGTTCACCATAGACTGTCTAGGTTCACTCGCCATGTGGCGTCTATTTCCTGTCACCATAGACTAACACTATCACCAGAGACTATCGCGCAGTATTTATAAGCCATAAATTACTTTTAGTAAACTACCTTACTTTCTGTCAAGATTGACAGCTGTGTAGCTGTCAAAGTCATCGCGATGCTTGGCATTCGCGACAACTCCTAAATCACCCTGTAAAATACGCCACTGCAATCGACACCTTCAGCCCTTTAATCCAACCCCACAGACAATTAGGTCAGTAAATAGTACAAATTACGGGCCATAGATTTGGCCAGTTCCGGTTCCGGGGCGCGTCCGGACAGTGTCCGGGGTTGACCCGGATTGATGGCTTCCGGGGGATAATTGTCAGTTGGGATTTGGATTTGTCAATGGTTTGAGACAGTATCTTATGTGAAACATTACAAGCAAAATGGAAAAAAAAGAGGTAGCTGCGATTTTTTTTATTCAAAAATCTGTCTTTAAATGTAGCCTGGCAATTTTAGAAAAAATTAAAAATATACAAAGTTTTGGGTTTTTTTTACCAGAATCGCGAGTACTATTGTTTTTTAAAAAGAAAAATAGTGTCACTTTTTTTTGGTCAGTTTCGGATGCATTTCTTCATACATATTGTATGGGCCGTTACGAAACCGACAATTTTTTTGTATGGAAAATCGAAGACCCATTTTTTTCAAAATGGTATAAGTACTTTTATCTGAAAATGCCCCTATACATACTTATATCCCGCGTGATACAGATGTAGTGCATAATGTTTTGCATTGGTGTTTTCACGGAAACTCCCGACCGTGTCATGTTTTTTAGTCAGTCCTTTCAGTAAGTTCTGACTACTGACGGCCGATTGAAAAAATACGTGGAAAAACAGCACCAAATCTGTAAACAAAGATCGGTTGACACCTCCCCAACTATTGTATAATCTCAATAATTTTAGACCTCACGCAAATCGGCTTTGACACTACAGTGGAACACACGACACAGACTATACACGACTAAAATCATAACAAAAAATATTTTTATTACGTTAACCTTCTCGCTGCCACATCAAAAAAGTAATATTTATCGTGGCGCGTGGAGCACGAAATAAATTAGGTATCATCTAGTTTGAAAATGGCTGAACGTTTAATTTGTAAGTATATTATTCTGTTAGATCTGTCTATGAACCTACGGTGGCCTAGTTTATAATCTAATTTTATTACCTACCGAACACGGGTTCTTAACACGGTATTTTTGTGTAGTCAAGTTATGTTTTTAAGTAGTCACACTACTATATATAAGCTATAAATTGAAAGAGCCCTAGGTATTGGGGGCCTTGTTAACTTTTTCTGTAGTATAATGACATCTTTCAATTTATCATTGGTATTTTGAATCTAGCGCCCCTATATTTCGATGCTGTTGCAACTGCCATGTTCAAAATATCAGGAGCTCGATTTTAACAAAAAAACCGTAGTAAAAACCCGTGTTCAGTAATTAGAACATTTACTTACAATTTAAATGTTAAGCCAATAGATAATTAGAATGTAGAAACACCGCGATAGTTCAAAAAAGTGTAATATTTGAATACACTATTTCCACTATAAACTCAATTCGCCTGCTCTCTTGTAACAGCCAGAATACTCAAACTGTTTGGGATTCCAGTCGCGCAGTGTATCACCCTCGGAATTGACGGCTGTCAAGACTTGCTGCTTGACGTTTAATTTAATAGCGTCGAGGAATCAGAATTGAATGTTTACGCGGGCCTCGTCTGCTGTTGTGGGATTTGGGTGATTTAAATTCCCAACGTTGTTGCAGACGGTAGTTGACATAAGGAATCAATTTCAATTCATGTCTGAATAGAAGATGAGTGGAATTTATATAGCACTAGAATGAAACGCACGACACAAACTACACACATAAAGGCAGTTCTCAACCTTATTGTGTGGGATATGATTGGATAGATCATACTGAACAACAACTTTTACCATTTGGCTATTACAAAACAGATAGACTGACTATCTGCGTCTTTATTATCGCTCTTGCAATAAGACTGCGTATTATTTACCTACTTCTCCTTTTTATTGTATAAATGAATAAATATTATAGGACTTACACAAATCGACCTTTTTTTATGGGGAGGAAAAATCCGTTATGGATACTTCTGCACCGCAGGGACAGTGCAGAAGTTATGTCGGCCTCTTCGCCGCAATTAGGGTGGCTCTGGGATCTCTATAGAAGTCGCCAGTGCCACCCTTGCGTCACGCCTCTGAGGGTTCCCCTTGTTTAAGGATGATGGCAGTCCCTAGTTGCCATCGTCTCCTACGACCCCAAGGACTCCTTCCTTTAGTCGCCTCTTACGACAGGCAGGGGATACCGTAGCCGTATTCTAATGCCCGGGCTACAGGGCGCGACACAAATCGACCTAGTCCCACAGTAAGCTCAATAAGGCTTGTGTTGTGGGTACTAGACGATGGTACCTATATATAAAAGACGGTATACATATAAATACTTAAATACATAGAACACAATATCCATAACTCAGAAACAAATATTTGTGATAAACACACAAATAAATGTCCTGACCAGGATTCGAACCCGGGACCTCCTGCTTCGTAGGCAGGGTCACTACCGACTAGGCTAGGAGGCCGTTAAACCCCCCGACCCGACTCGAGGCCGATTAGGTTAGGAGAGTGTATTGTATTCTTTACATATTCCTGTCATCGGCTAAAATACCTTTTGTCAGACAAATTATTTTAAAAAGAAACATATTAAAAACTATTAACTTGATTCAGTAGCATCAGGCTTTTCCAGAATTGGCATGTTTGTTGAAGAGTAATTGCATCGTAGACATTATCTCGTATTTTCGCTAATTAATATTCGGAGCACGTTCCCAACAGTCGGAGGCAACTATTCGCCTGCATCGATAATTTCGATAGACGGGATAAATAGACGATAGATTGCTGTTTGGATTCATTTAATGATATCTGTCTAAAACGATGTGTCCATTCTGTCCGGAATACAGAATTCACTTTTTATTTTACTCAACGAGTATCGGTGACATCAAATATTAATCAATAACATCGTTTGTGTTTTAGCAGAAGTTTTAGCAGGAGGGTCTTTAAACTAGTATCATAATTTCACGATAAATGAAAACTTCATGAATATTAGTATTATTTCTGATGATTTTGGAGCCTACATCTGACATTTTACCTTTAATCAAATCAAAGTTCTACATTACCAACTTCAAGATAAATCCAAAATATTAAGAGCCTTATTAACTTTCAGGATGATAAATGTAATTTATGTAGGTCAGTGAAAACTGAGATAAAGGGCGCCTGAACTTTACACAAAGAAGTTTTTGGATCTAAGGAAGCTTACAGCGTTCTTACTCTAACAAAGGAGGAAATCCTTGTTTGTAAAACTTTATTTATAACTTGCTAATTTGGTTTCCGAGCTTAGTTATTATGGCTGAAAATCATAATGGCTGGAAGTTGTTACATATACCTAATATTAATGAGTAAGTATATCATGGACCCTAGAACGTTGCGGTTAAGATAACATACCTACAGAATTGGTCATAAATTACGGCACCTTCAAAATTCTACACGCTATCCAATATCGAATGTTGTAGTTGTTGTTGATCCTAGGGCACAAGATCCTTCCACGCCTTCCTATCTTGAGTAACCTTCTTGGCTTCGCTCCAACTCAGTCATATGGCTCGCAACTCACGGCTGGACTGAAGCAAAGGGGGGGTTCGAACTTAGAAAATGTTTGATGGGGGTAAGTGTCATTATGACACCTATTTTTTATTAACTCACTCTCCACGCTACATCGCCATGTGTGTACAACTGTACAGGGCGTTCACAAGGTCGCTTTCCACCTTGAGGCCTCCACTCATTGACGATACTGGCGCTGTTCCTTGTCCCTCTTCGAAGGGACCCCACTGAGTATCTCCACTCACGTAACGATACGTACCGAAATATTCAATAATAATTAAATTAGATTAATATAACTAACAAAATATTATATAATAACAGCAAGTTACAAGCTATTGTACCTAGGAAGCTGGCGGCATTTTTTTGTTGTATCGCAATGCTGATACGTTGTACGAGGACGCCACCAGCTCTTTGGTCACCAGTTACATCAACCATCAATAATCGCAATGTCCAATGACATTTTTTTTATGTGTCTATAAAAATAACAATTATTTTCAAAATAATTACTTACAAACCTTACCTAACTACCTGCCACTACCTTCCTCTACCTACCTTAAATCTAAAATAGGTACTTGAGGCATTGTACCCCTAGGTTGTTGAAGGATGTTGGCGGCATTTTCTACAACAATTCAATGCAACTTATCTGTTCAAAAGATATTGAAGGTCTGATGAGTGTTAGACGAGAATTCTCCCGATAATCCAGTATCTGAGCTTGTATGGGAAGTTTGATAATTTGGGAAATAATGTATACACGTCATTATAACGAAACCAGCGTGAAAATTACAGGCCTTGCCCCTAAGGCTCTTAGATGGATCGAAATGAACTTATAAACTGAGATTTTAACTGGGTCGTCTTAATAACTCAACTGTCATCTCATTCAAGTTCACTGTCAGACATTGAAAATCTCCCTTTATTAAGTCAGTAAACTCTATTGATTAATTTTGTTTAATGTTTCAAAGTACAAGGATGAAATATTGTGGCCTTGAATATTGCTAAATCTAATTAAAATTATTTGGAGGGTTGTGGTGTGGTCTACGGATCGGTATTTTGATTGTATTTTCAACCATCAGCATTCAGTTTTTGTTAGAGTCCGAATAAGCTTAGTTTTCATCGATTTTGATAACTGTGAAAGAGTTAAGTAAACGTCATAATTTTATAGAAGTTTGGCGTGTAAAATAACTCTTGTGGAGTCTCTAATTTCAAATTTGACAAAAACTTAGCTTTATAAATGAAAATGTCTCAGAACATCGATGCCGTACAAATGTTTAACACTTTTGGTAAATTTGGTACGCGTTCCCCTAAGGCGTTTAACCTAATGAAAGTTATAGTGGTAACATTCGCCGGGCTCGATCGGACGTCGAAAGCTCAATTGGCCGAGCAATATGATCGGTTTTCAGAGAAGACGTGGGTTCGAGTCATTTTTCTTTCAATTCTAAATCATAACTTACCTACCTACCTACCTCGACCTACCTAAAATAGATGCTGACGGCATTATCCCGTTGTATGGCAATGCTGATGCTGATCTGAGATACGTTGTGCGAGGAAGCCAATTACATAAACCAGACGTTTCACGATTTCTACAAAAAAAATTGTGCGCTGGTACCCCATGGATATAGTAGTTATTTAATTCATTATATCTGAAATATTTTTATCATTGAAACCAAATGGAAAAATTCCCCATGTCTCGAGCGGGATTCGACCCACCTCTCCCTCTCTCCCCTCTTTGAACACCGATCAGATCACAGATAGACACAAATAGTCGTGGATTCGAATCGCGTTCGACGCGGGCAATTTTTCCAGTTTTATTTCAATTTTAAAATTGTAAATTTCGTTCCCAGACGTCTCTGCTTAATACAAAATTAATCTGAAATAGTTATTTGAAATAAATAGTTTTAACATATTATTTAGGGATTAAAATCGATCCTTGAACTTAAATCCCCAAGTTTAAAGGAAGTCTGTGAATCTCCGATACAAGGATCCGTCCGTCCCTGTCATGCAAATTTGAGTCGTTGACACATCAAAGCCATCTGGAAATAAAATAACAGGCGGCAATCACTCTAAAAGCGTAGCACACGGAGAGATCTTCCCGTCACACCATACTGAACGCTAGCCATACCCGAGCCGCTTGCGAAATATGCAGCGACTCGAAACTAACAGTAGGTAAGTACAGGGTGGACAAAATAAGAACGATACACTTTGATTTATATAAATTAATAAATAAAAGTTGTTTATTTGCCAAAAATTATACAAGTTTAGTTTTACCTATGACCACCACACTAGGCTAGGCCTGTCTCGTGGGGTAAATTTAATCGTAAACCTGTTATAAATTATCTGTTTCCTACGCTGAAGTTTCAGATTTATTAATTATAAATAGAAATTTTAAAAACAAAAGAGAAAGATAAAACAAAGATATGTGAAATTTTGAGTGATTTAAACACAATTCAGTTTCATTCTAAAGTTATGGACAAGATGTATAATTATTGTAGTTAGCAGTTTACAGCGTGTTTATTAGTGTGTAACGGTGGGTATATTGTATAATGTGTGTGTAGATATAAAATAAGTTAGAATTGAAGCCTAGCTAAGTTCACTATATTTGTTAGATATTTATATGTAGATTACATGTCAACATTATGATTACTGCAAGCAGCTAGGATAGGAAAGTAACCAATGCGAGATTTTAATCAATTGCTCTGTTTCATTATAACTAAGAGGTCCAACTGATAACTTTTCTTTTAAATTCACTAACAGTACATTTTTTAATGTCACATTCTTAATTCTTATTCTTAAGTTTTACTTTATGAATTTTAAAATTAGAAAGTATTTTTATTAAAACGACATGATATTGAGGGATAGCAATTTTAGGTAAAGTCGAGAATCAAAAATACGGATAATTTTGATAAGATTTTCGCGGCTAACATGGAAAATTTTGCCTCAGGAGTTTTTTTTTCATTTGGAATATGTAAAAAAGGCATATTTAGGGACATTATAATGCGTGTGGATTGAGTAAATAAACGTCAAAAAAAGCTACTACCGGTTCTATTCCTACACCACAGTCCGAGAAGATTATTGCCGGCAAGAAACTCGGCGGGACTTATTTTTTAAAAACAAATTACAAAAGTCGTAAAATTATAATAGGCAGGTATGTGGTTCTACAAAAAACAATATCAAAAGAAAAAAGTGAAACAGATAAACCACAAAAATTAAGAATATTAAAAATAAAAACAAAGTTTAACAGTTTTACACGATAAGCACAAACATTTGATTTCTAATGTGAACTCTGTCCTCCACTCTGTAAGTAGTAGTATATTCAATTTGATTTTTTGTTATTTTAGTTATAGTTTCTGGTATGGGTCGTGCATGTTTGTCTGTTAAATAGTCCTCTACTAATAATAAACTAGTAATAAGCCTTCGACATCAAAGGTTTTTATTAGGTTTTTATTTTAAGATCGGGAAAGAATTGCTTGTTGCAGAGCTGCATTAACCGGCATGTCAAGGCACTCCGAGCTCCGACACTCCGCCTCCTCTGGGTATTTCCTTCAACTATGCCTGTCATCATCAGTTTTGCCAATTTCACTGTTTTGATTACTGAATTAGTAACGCTATTACAGTTTGTCTGATAAATTATTAACTTCACTGGCACCTATAGTCGTTTAGAGAGCACTCTTTATTATTCTGCATGTAAAAAATCATTCATATAGGTTCCATATTGGAAGAGCAAAGAACTATGGCACCCCAAACATGCAATTTTTTGTATAGAGCGCACGTAATTGGTCCAATGCACTATGCTTCCAAAAGGCCATTACCTCTTAACATAGAACCAGCTCAGTGGCCTTACCAAGACGTCTTACCGCGATTTAGTTTAAGACCTAAACTGAGTCGCTGCCATACAACTGAGCACAGTTAAGAACCAAAACTAAATCGCGTTAAGACGTCATGGTAAGGCCCCTGGTGTCCGAATGCCGGACGTTGCCCGTGTCAAACAAGACACGGTGTAACGTCACTCCAAAAGGGTTGCTATTTTCATTGGTTGGGCTATTTTCATTTATGTAATGGCACTTTAAGGGCACCCTTACTGACGAGTCGGGTCGTTATTCTAAGCATTGTTGACCGATTGAAATGCGAGTTGATTTAATGCTCTGTGGCTTTTTATGGATTGAATAAAACGGCAATATCGGGTAAATTAACTTAGGTAATCACAATTAAAAGTAACTTTCGTTTGTACAATTTATAATTAAATTCATGACACTATGCTAGGCTTATTCATCACTAACGATTTGAGCTAAAATTGCGAGGTTTTACAAAATCTGTCCTATGAATCCAAAAATGTTCATTCATCTGCAAGAGCAACATACAAAAAGGCGGTCTTAATGCGTAAAGGCCATCTCAGCCTTACAAACATAACTAAACAGACATGAAAATGACGCAAGAGAGAAGGGTTAATGAAATATTTTTTGGAGCTTTACTTTAAGTCAAATAGACAAATAATCCTAAAGAAAGTAAAATGCAATCATAATCTCATTTCAGCTGAAAGGCGTTCACTGCGTCCTCCTCCAAAGATTTCCACAACGAGCGGTCATTCGCCGCCCTTAACCAATGATTTGCCGTGACCACTATCTTTTTACACCAGGGGTCGGCAACCTTTTAGCAGCCAAGTGAAACATATTGCTGATATACTTCAACGCGGGCCGCACTTTGTTAATAGTGACTTTAACATACACGTTATACAAAACAGTCAAGGAGGCTTGCGGGCCGCCTGTTGCTGACCGCTGATCTACACTATCGATATATTGAGCTGTTGCAGGGTTTGTATATGAACGCCACAATGACAGTTTGTCTTCAGGGTCGCTACTCGAAGCCTATCCAATTGCGGCGAGTAGTGGGCAAAGGCAACGACAGTGACGTCATTGTTCACTGCTGCTTTGGAAGATGCTTTCAAGCTCCTGTATTGAGATGGATTTGACATTAATATCAACGGCAAAAACATCACATGGTAATAATTTAAATTAATTGTATCGTTCCAAATACATGAACACAAAAGATAATGCTGTAATAAAAGTATGGCTCAATCGGTGCATTCACCGCCGTCAAATGAATAGTGGAAAACACAAAAGCCCTTTTGGTAAATTCAATACCCCGAATATTTTGTAAATGAATTTTAATTTAATTGTATCGCAGTACACCACGCTTTATTCGACGTCCATTGTAGTAAACGTTTCCGTCATTCTTGCCAAAGGAAAGGTTTGGCGAAACGAAAATAAATATCGAACCCGAAATGTTGTACGAAGATAACTGTAACTGAGATTTAATGTTCTTTGTTCGAAATTTTATTATTATTTGTTCTGTCTCCAATCGTGGAACAATAGAGTCAGACCACGTTATCTCTTCCGAGCAAAGGAACTGTCAAACATTAAAATGTTATTTTAAACGTCAAAGCTCTATGAAATTATGACGTTTACTTAACACTTTCAAAGTCTGTGCAAAGTCTATGCAAATTTAGCTTAATCGGAGTTTTTAGGGACAACTTTTAGGAGCCGAAACCGCAAAGGCCTATATTTAGAGATTTTAAAGAAAAATAAGCGATACACTGCGCGGATGCTGCACCTGACTGAATCACGGGATGCATGCAAAGAGCCGACAAAATTATTGAGCCCATACACGTCGTTTTGATAAATACTTATTTATTAATTTCAAAATAATTTATAGCGCAAAACATGTTTCGCTTGGTTGGGTCTGTGGGATATATCCGTAAATTTGATTTCAAAACCACTGTGAAACAATTTAATTTATTTACGGGAACAAACCTCACACGCACAATATTACTGCCTTATACCTATAGTATTTATGTTCAGCACCGCGACTGACAGCAGATCGAAAACGGCAATTAATTGTAGATTACTTACAGAAGCCTGTAAAGTAAGAAATGTCGCAGATCTCGTGTAATTCGTGTGATCTGAGGCTTTCTTAATTACTAGCCACGGTCTGTACATTATTTTTCTGCTCGACGTAGTCGGCAAGCGGCGAATTTGCTTAGCGTAGCGGCCTGCAATTGGCTGCTTGCTGGCCGGAGGCCAGAGAAAAATAATTATTATGTTACACTGTTCAGTAATAAACTAGTATCAATTGACAGGCCTACTGGCTGGCTGATAGTCAAGTGCTACAAATAATAGTGTCAAATAATAGTGTCAGCAATCATAAAAAGTATGTAATTAATATAATATCGACCTAATCTTATGAAATTCCCCCCTCAACCTGTCTACTTTACTTTATAATTCTGGATACGAGTGTATACATACACGGTGGAAATGAATATACCGACAAACATTTACGGTGTATTCCTGACCGCATTTAGAGACTATAATGTCACATTAAATAATTTTGATTTTTTACCCGTAAAAGTTTTTTTTAAAGTTGATGATACTGTCGTTTCAATATTTTAAAGGTTACTTCAGTACGAAATACAGTTTGCATAACTCGCACTCCAACTTACGAGATCTTGAATGTTACGAACTATCAAAAACGACGTCCATTGTGGCTCCAGAGAGATCTCTTTCGCAGAAGTTAGTACGTCATTAATATATAATTGTGCCCTCGATAAGTTTCGTATAAATAGTGTATGTTCAGTAAAGTTATCGTGCGAGCAGCGAGTAATTATTTATTTCTCAAGATCTTGAGGCTGTGGCCTCGTTTGACCTATTTCTGTCTGGGTTTGTTTGTGTTTAATTCACATGTCGCGCGAAAAGTGTGAGCGATGGTACAAAAGAACGAACGGTCGACATTGTTTATATCCTTCTTTATCGGATATAGGTACGAGAAAGATAGAGCGAAACAGATGCAGCAACGGTTTTTTGAATTTTCGATGTTCGTGGTATGCATTCTGCTTTGGGTTGGACCGCAGACTACTGGGGCCTTACCATGACGTCTTAACGCGATTCAGCTTAGGACCTAAACTGAGTCACTGGCATACAACTGGAACCTTACGCCTTAACGCGATTCAGTTGACGACCTAAACTGAGTCAATGCCATACAACTAAGCACAGTTATGAATATAAAATGAGTCGCGTTAAGACGTTGTGGTAAGGGCCCAGTGGTTGTATGGCAGAGACTTAATTTAGGTCCTAAACTGAATCGCATTAACACGTAATGATAAGGGCCCCTTATTTGCAGTGGCGGGGCCTTTGACAATTAAGTTTTTAAACGAGTTCTAAATTCCAATCAGGCACCTTAATATAAAATGTTAAAAATTGAAGTACACGTTTTTATTTTTATTTATGGGCATTTATAATAAATAAATAAATAATAAATAAATAATAAATAAATAATAAATAAATAATAAATAAATAATAAATAAATAATAAATAAATAATAAATAAATAATAAATAAATAATAAATAAATAATAAATAAATAATAAATAAATAATAAATAAATAATAAATAAATAATAAATAAATAATAAATAAATAATAAATAAATAATAAATAAATAATAAATAAATAATAAATAAATAATAAATAAATAATAAATAAATAATAAATAAATAATAAACAAATAATAAACAAATAATCAATAAATAATAAATAAATAAATAATAAATAAATAAACAGATCAGGTATGGGATCGATTGGCATTTAAAAAACATGTAAAAAATAGTTATTATACAAGGGGGCAAAATTGTTGTTTAACTCTCGGGCTTATATTGAGACCCGAGCAAGCGAAAGATTCCAAAATTGAGCCACGAGCGTAGCGAGTGGTTCAATAACTGGAATCTTGAGCTTTACGAGGGTCTCGAGGCACGAGAGTTGAACAAACTTTGCTGCCGAGTGTAATACAACATTTTTCACCTCACTATTGCGAGGAAAATACATACTACATACGATTATAAATCTTATCCACATGTAAGTTATCTTGAAGAAAACATCAAAAATCAATTTCAAAATTTGTCATAGAGTAGGTACGCTCCTGTTACTTAGATATTGCCAACCAGCTTACCAAGTGCGGGATAAAACATGATCAAATGACCAATTTAAGGTGTGACCTCCGATTGCGTATATTTACTATGGGCATATAGGACTCACTTATACTGGACTGGTTGTAAGTGATAGGAATTAGATTACTTTGCCCCACATGTGGATAAAGTGCGTTTTTCCACGCTAGTTTTAAAGGACAAAACAGCGCTTTCCGAGCTAGTGAGGGGAAAAATCCTTTTCATACTAATTATATGGTTTTTTTTTCGATTTATGGCTTTACAATAAATGTTGCCTATTCTGATTATATTTATCGTGCTATTAAATCAGGATCAGGCGATATGTAATAGCTATCTACAGGATGGTCCAAACCTCGACGTAATTTTTTTTTAATTACTCACGGGCAATAAAGTCCTGTATACATATTATGTATACAGGACTTTAGTGCCTGAGCATTAAGGTCGTACATAATTTTGACAATTTAGCTGCATTCATAGCTGCGTGTTTAATTTGTTGAAAGGCTCTGCGTGTTGGCTTTGGGTCCGCGTCGGCCTCCCAAAGGTCCGGAACACCATTGTTCCATGATGGGTAGGTAAGGTAAGACATATATAAACCTCTATTCAAGGGCAGTACCGTAGCCGTTCAAGAATCAAACCATTGACTTATTAGATACGCCATCCCATAGAACATCTTTCAGCAGTGTAGCTAAGCTATATTCTTTGACTCACAGACTGTCAAACATGGGTAGCATGACGTAATTAGTAGATTACATACCAAGGCCTATAAATGTCTCAGATCTCTTGTAACGCTATTTTTCTGCTCGACGCAGCCGGAGGGCAGAAATAGGTATTATTATACAAGGGGGCAAAATTGTTGTTTAACTCTCGTGCTTATATTGAGACCTAAACAAGTGAAAGATTCCAAAATTCTCAATGCACGAGAGTTGAACAAGCTTGGCCGCCGAGTGTAATACAACATTTTTTACTTCAGTATAGCGAGGACACTAAAACTACATACCTACTATTAAAAATTGTATCCAAATGTAAGCTATCCTTTAAAAGTCAATGCTACCAGTTAAAATCAAGGTCAAATTACTTCTATATTAGTGGATAAAATACGTTATTCCCTGCTAGTTTCAAAAGGTAAAAGAGCGCTTTCTGAGCTAGTGAGGTGAAAATATTTTGTTCACGTTGTCTCCTTTAACTAACTTAGTCAGTAGCTCAATGAACGAAACATGTTATTGCCTTTTTTAGAGTTCCATTACATAGGTACTTACTTACAAAAATATAACATCTACTCTAAAGGCAATTACCTCCCGGGCTAACGACTTTAAAAATAAAAATTAAAAATAAAAATGCTCTCAAATTCTGGACTGACACTGGAAAGGCCCCTTATTTGTCAAGTCATGTATACAAAAGAGCATAATTTAAATGGAATCCTTATTCCGGGAAGTATTTAAGGGGGATTTTTATCCGGAAAGTCGACCGGCAGTCACGTCTGACGACCGCTTTCCCGTTCAGTATCCGGTTTACGTTTCTCATAAATTATTGGATTTGCGGATTTTATCACAACGTATTAATAATGAGGGCAGCATTTTTTGACGTTGCAATATTTTTCAAATCAGATTTCAAAACCCGCAGGGTCTGACCGTTAGCTTTATACTTGTAGCCTTAAAAATATATATCTGATATTTAGCACGAACCTATTTATAACAGTTTTTAACACTAAACCTTTCTGAAGATTTGTCACTCTGCTTAGCTTATGAGTCTTTCTCCGGGACCACGGGGAAAAATTCGTCCTTGAAATTTCGGAAGTTAGATTTCAAAGTTTTACACGATTGAGTCCCGTTTTAGTAAATGTATAATGTTTGAAAATCTAAAGGTTACAAACAACAGTAACAGTGGTCCAATTGTAAAGCATGAATTAAATCATGTATTATTTATAATACCTAAATGTTTTAATTTTTAAGTAAAGGATGATTCACACTAACACGGGACGGGACGGGACGGGACGGGGTGGGACGGGAAAATGTATCAATTTCTATAGGAAGAATCACGTGATAGCTCGGAGCCCTCGGATGTCACGTGACGCTTAAAGAAATTGACAGATTTTCCCGTCCCGCCCCGTCCCGTCCCGTTCTAGTGTGAGTCATCCTTTATTTAAAGAAATATCATATACTACAGGAAAAGTGACCAAGGCCCCCAGTGCCCGAACTGGGATCGAACCAGCGATCTCCTGCTTTCGCGGCAGGAAAAAGGGCCGTTAGTGTTGCGACAGCAAGAAATCGCTGGTTCGCTCCAGCCCTGGGCACTGGGGGCCATGGTCACTTTATCTGTAGTATATGACATCTCTTTATATTTCTAATGACAGAAGTCTATCTTGAATTCTCAAGCTTAAAATACTGTCGTGACACTCTTTTGCTAGGGCTAGATACAATGCGCGTGCGAGATGGAGTATATGCAGTCGCTAACAATACGGATGTGGTACACACTGACTCATAATTCAAGGCGAACACCGCGGGACAAACACAAATCGTGTTGCCAACTTGCCACGAAAGA
Organism: Lathronympha strigana; assembly: GCA_949128165.1. Classification (NCBI taxonomy): domain Eukaryota; kingdom Metazoa; phylum Arthropoda; class Insecta; order Lepidoptera; family Tortricidae; genus Lathronympha; species Lathronympha strigana. The sequence goes on from OX421903.1 coordinate 4,340,443, forward strand.
ACCCGTACGACACGAAAAGGCAGTATCAATTTGACTGCACCTTTAGAAAACATGGAGTATATTTTATTTTATCACACAAAATCGTTAGCATTCATGCAGCAGACAGGAAGGTACAAAACATACTATGAATAAAACATACTCTCTACGGCGGTGTCGGCCAAAATCAACACGTAAACATACACATCCCGCTACTATCACACCCAACCTCTTAAATGAATTTGCTTCTTTAGCAAAATCGACTAAGTCACCTAAACCATAAGGTGTATATTTATGTGGAATCTTGCGTAATATAGGAGGATTTGGAAGTAATCAATCGGTATGGGGGTGTTGAATATTGTATGAACAATTATATGTGCGGTATACATGTCTATGTCATTTAGGGGGATACGAGCACTTTGGTGAGCATAGATTTTACGATGAACTTCCGGAGATAATATATTTTAGTTCTTAAATCTATTTTAGTAGATTATCATAAGGATGAATTACTCTCTTACTCTGGCGGAGATCAAAAGCTCTAGTTGTCTTGGTCATAATTGAAATTATTTTTTACCGCACTAGCTCGTAAAGCGCTCTGTTGTCCTTTAAAACCAGCGTGGAAATAAGCATTTTAATCACTAGCGGGGAAAGTAATTTGATCTTGCGCTAATTCGTACGACTCACTATCCGTCCAATATAAGTGAGACCTGTATGACCGTAGTAATTATGCGCAATCGGACTTTACATCTATAAATTGATCAAGTCTTATCCCGCACTTGGTAAGCTATTGGCAATATCTAAGTACCAGTAGTAACTGTATGACACTTTTCGACATTAAATTTTGAATGGTATCTTCAAGTTCACTTTTGGATAATATTTGTAAACGTATGTAGTTTTTATTTACCTCTCGATAGTGAGGTGAAAAATGTTGTATTCTACTTGACGGCAAAGTTTTCTTAACTCTCGTGCCTCGAGACCTTACGAGGGTCTCGTAAAGCTTGAGATTCCAATTTTGGAATGTTTCGTTTGCTCGCGTCTCGAGTGGGTCTCCATATAAGTCCGAGAGTTAAAAATATTTAGTCGGTTTTTTTAGTCGCTACCGGGGCGGTCCATAAAACGTAACGCGATTATGCTTACTTTTGAGTTTTCTCCAGATAAGTCACGCGCTTCCACTGAATTTCGAAGTACCAAGTGAAAAAAAGTGGCATTTCGACATAATTACTTCAGAGTCACTAGACTTCCAAAGACTTTCTAGCTAACGCGTTGCAGCTCAGTTAAACAGCGACTTCCTTCTGCCGCAATCGCAATATCCTGAGTGCGGCCATTATGGAACAGCTAACACAGATTCAGCTGCACTTAGGATTCAATGTTTAGTTGCTATAGTTTTGAAAATAAAAACTACTATAATAATTTTAAGAGCTTTGTAGTTAAATGGGGTTTACCGCGCGTGGAGCGTGGGTCTGATGGGAACATTTCAAACGTCTCTTTGACAATTCTGTCATACTGACACAAGACAAGACCCACGCATGAGTGACGCCGGCCGCCTGGTGTGCGACAATACGGTAGAGTAGAGGCCCATTGAATGGTCAAATTCTTAAGTAGCAAAGTTGGCCCTAATTCTAAAACCCGAGTTCTTTTAGAGATAGAGCGACTCGAATGTCGGTTACCAACGTATATCTGATCGGCTTGACCCCTTAGCGCTGCGTAAAGAGGTAGAATCGCTCTGCATTTTCTATCGCATGTATAACGGGGGGGTGCTCGGACGAATTATTCGGATTAATCCCTACCGCTTCTTTTCGCAATCGATCTACGCGACAACATCTCCATCCTCACCATATAGATGGTTGGCAGTCCTCAACTGTGCGCGTTTCTCCCGAAACATCCTGCCTCACACAGCTAAGCTGTGGAACTAACTGTCGCCAGCGGTATTTCCGGACCTCCCTTAAAGGCCGGCAACGCATTTGCAACACCTCCGGTGTTGTGAGTGTCCATGGACGGCGTTAATCGCTTACCATCAGGTGATTCGCCTGCTCGTTTGCAACCTATTTCATAAAAAAAGATATTATATGACCAACTAAGATAAATTTTGCCCCCCAAAAACCGCCAGGAACTACTACTTTGCTACTACTTACAGTACTGCTGCTTACACAAAATGCTAAAAGGACTTAATTTTCTTGTATTCATCTAACCACCTGGATCCACGTGGTTAAAGTTTTCGCGTTAATAACGCCTTCTGTTCACAGTCTCGTGCAAAAAATGTGCAAAAATCCAACCTAAATCAAAATAAAGTAATTTTACTTGTTTCGCAAAAGTTTGAATCAAATTCGCTAGGCTGAACAGTAAGGGGTGGCAATACCGAGCTATATCTTACGTAGGACATTACGGTAACGGGCTCCCTTTGGACGTGTTTATTAGGTTATAGCAGCGGAATATTAGATTTTGTCTCCTTCATCGAACGGGCGACGGTGTGGTGCAGGTTATAAGCGGGAGAGCTTTAATCAACCCGCAGTAGCAATTGACAGACGTACCCAAACAAATACAAATAATCACGTTTATTGTATGGACTTACGTTTATCTGACATAGCTATTTGTACGTTACGTATGAATAGTTCATTTGAGGTGCCCCTCCGCTGCAAAACTCGAAAGACTTTGACAGACGACAGTCATTGCTAGTCTGGTTTATTTTATTAGATAGTCAAAGGCCAAAAAAGCTCAGAATCAGAATCAGAAATGAAAACCGGCCAAGAGCATGTCGTGCCACACTCAGTGTAGGGTTCCGTAGTTTACCGTCCGTCACAATAGGCAACCTTAAAAAGTGTTTTAATAGATACCATGCTCAATATGTTTACAATTCGATGATACTTTCTGTCACACCCGACCCGACCCCATCAACTCCGGAAAAATCTTAATAGCGCGAAGTAGACTACAGCGTCATCTCTCGGGCAATTGGGTTAGGTACTAATTTATTCAAACTAGACGCGTTATGTATGTTGGGTTTTCGGGGGTAACTTTTGATCACGTGAATCGATTTGAATCATTATTTTCTTATTAAGTTCTACTTTTGTAATTTTTTTCATATTTTTAGGGTTCCGTAGTCAACTAGGAACCCTTATAGTTTCGCTCTGTCTGTCTGTCTGTCCGTCCGTCCGTCCGCGGATAATCTCAGTGACTGTAAGTACTAGAAAGCTATAATTTCGTACGAATATGTATATTGGTCACGCCAACAAAGTGGTAAAATAAAAAGTGGTTATAATTTCTTTTTTAGAGTCCTCCCATACACGTAAAGTGGGGGGTGATTTTTTTTTCGTTTCAACCCTAAAGTGTGGCATATCATTGGATAGGTATTTGTAAAATAATGAGGGTTTACTAAAACTAGTTTTTGATAAAATTAATATTTTCGGAAATAATCGCTTCAGAAGTTTAAAAGGTGTCCCCCCCCCTCTAACTTTTGAACTATAAGTTAAAAACCGGCCAAGACGTAATACGTGTACTCTAAAAAAGAAATTATAACCACTTTTTATTTTACCACTATGTTGGCGTGACAGATATATATTCGTACAATATTACAGCTTTCTACTACTTACAGTCACTGAGATTAACCGTGGACGGACGGACGGACAGACAGACAGACAGAGCGAAACTATAAGGGTTCCTAGTTGACTACGGAACCCTAAAAATGAGATTCTTCTCTCGCCAATACAAAAAACAAGTGAAAGAGCAATGCACTGCAATGTAAGAATGCAACCAGTCTTAAAGGCAAGATTAATTACCTAGTGCATTTTCAGTGTTGGTACAACTAACTTTCAGCTGCGCTGATAAATAAATAAAACCAGCTCAGGTTCACAAAACAAATTAGATGGTGAAAATCCGACATCAAATCTTATGACAAGAAATTATTTTTGATTGGAAATGTGACGTCTTTTCTTTGTAATTGTTTTCTTTGGGCACTGACATAGGTTCTTCAAGAAGTATAATTGCTTCAAGCTTTTCAAGGCCGGCTACCCATGTTCCTTTATTAATCAGGCTTTCGTACAAAAAAGTTTGCTACGTGTACAATTCTCATTCGCGTTTACCTTGTCTGATCCTTTGCACACTGACCTTTTCCAAATATTTCCACAATATTTGATTTTATCCTAATAGATAATGAAAAACCATGGTAACCCTGAATTATGCAAGAGAACGGCTTAAAATAGGTTTTTTTACCTATATGTATAAGTGTATGTGTCTGTTTGTTTGTCCGTCTTTCACGGCAAAACGGAGCGACGAATTGACTTGATTTTTTAAGTTAAAGAGATGGAGACTGACATAGGCTACTTTTTGTCTCTTTCTAACGCGAGCGAAGCCGCGGGCAGAAGCTAATGGTATATAATTTCGTCAGTCTTTCGTCGCATGCAACCCTAGTTCCATTTGATTGAATCTCTCGACCTGTCCAAAGGAGGGGCCTCGCCACGAGCTCCCGATAGAATACCGCGCTCGATAAAGCATATTAATTTGCTCACGCTTGCTTAAGACTTAGTCCAGTGACACGGTTTGTTCATTTACGGGGAACTAAGGGGTTTTGCTTCACTGGGCATTAAAATGTAGGCAACTGAAGTAGTTTAATTCAATTTTGTTTTTGTGTGAAGATAAGTCTTCTCCGTTTGGAAGTTGGCGATAAATGTGGCCTGAACTGAATTAATCACATTATTCGAAATTATCTCAGATGACAGGCTGGAGACTGGATAAAACTAGAAGCAAACATTTCATTGAAACGCCAAATATATGACGACGTTTGAATTGCCATCTCTCTTTCCAGGTTATTACTTTTAAATTAATCTTTTCCTTTTTTTAAGATTCTTCATGTAGCTCAATTGCAATCTTCTTTCAAGAAATTCATGTAGCGAAAATATATGTAAGTATTTATAAGAGTCAAACCACGTTATGTCTTTCTAGCAAATAAAATGTTAATATTTAAAGTGCTATTTTAAACATAGTTCAGAGCGTTAGTGAATAAACTTATCTTCAAGGCGGTAAAAAAGATGACATGTCCAAGAGATGTTATATCATCCTTGAATAAGAATTTCATAAGAATATTTTAAAGAAGAATGGTTGTTGTCAGATGTCATAAAAAAACGACTATTACTGATGAAAAAGTTATGAGTAAATCTTTTGAACGCCTTACAAGAACTAGCCAACTCCCACAACTTTATATTAAAGAAGAATATTTTTGATACAAGGTTTTCGCTGACTGTAATTTAGTACCATAACATTATATTGTCATCTAACCAACATATTCAGTTTCAGCTTATTCGAATAGCAGGAAGTTAGTCAAATTCAACTTACAAGATTTGACCCTAACAAACACACATATAACTTATTGCTACTTGTGTCTTGTTCACTTATTATTACATCTGCAAAAAGTAATAATATCTAAGAAAAATGTTCCTATAACCCAGAAAAGATACGATTTTGACAGACATTAAATTATAATAGCCTGATTTTTTCAAATTACGTTAAAATGGGATATTTATATATGATATATGCAAAAATCCTACAAACTTTTCTTCCGGAAGTAGGTAAATAGTTAAAAAAAAAACTAAACCGATTTTTTTAACTGTACGATAGCAAATAGTTTTCTTGTATGTGAACATGACGACATATTTGTCTTCTATCTGTTAAAAGAGAAACCGAAGAAAACTTATTCAAGTAAAACCATTAAATCTACAAAATGTACGGCACGGGTGATAGATGTGTTATTTCGCTAGAAACAAATGTTAATAGGTAAAAACTGGTCCTGACCCATTTTAAATGGCTTAAAAAACATATATACATATAAATCTTACAACAAAAATGTTTGTAACATGTGTGTACATATTTGTGACGTTTAGCGTGTAACGATATTTTGTTGGATTTTGTTGCCTACTTAATGCTAGACTCACGATATATCCGTTACGCTAAAAAATTACCTATTATTAATTATTTCCCAAACTGTCAAAATTTCCATACAAGCTGTCAGTTCAATGACTGGATTACTACCTAACCTGAAGGGTTAGCATGGTTGCCATTTTACCGACTATCACGCTATGCGTCACTTTCGCACTTACATATTTGTTAGAACGTGACAGCCACGGTGATAAACGATAAAAACCCGACCATCATAGACCAGCTGATATGGATAGAAGTCGTAATACAATTAAGAATTAATACTTACGCCTTAGACTTAGCAACATCGTCATTCCTCGACACTAGTGATAACATATTTATGCAATTTTACCACACAAAGCATTCGGTTGTAGCTGTAGCTATCCAGAAACCAATGTGTAATGTATGCTTTTCTGCATTTTCAGAATCCCGACACCATTCTCAGATTCAATTTCCGAGCTCATATTTCATAAGTAACTGCCGAAGAGTTCAGCACCCTCTGCTTACAGTAAAGTAATTCAGCAAACAAGAATTTTGCGCACAACAGTAGGTAATATCAACTAGTGGCTCTGTGAGCTGTAGACCTCGCGACCTTAGTGGTCCATTCCATCATCAAAACTGACTTTAAAAAAAAAGGGACCAATCTGGTACTTTTTTTTCAGACATTTTTTTAAATCGGTTCAGTAATGAGGGATTTCCAAGGTAACAAACATTTTAAAAAATCACACGAATTGAAAAGCTCCTCCTTTTGACGTCCGTTGAAAATTACAATAATTTTCATACAAATTCCGCTATATCGATCTCATAACATCTATAGGATTTCTAAGAGAGGTATGGGCACAGCGGATGCAAATCGTTTAGTGTGGTAGGGCACAACACAACGAATGTCTTCTCGCTCAAATCTGGAGCAGAGCCCATCTGGGAAAGTACCTAAAAATTAACGAACTTGCTTACAAAATTTCACAAGAATTGGTTGATAGCGACCTCTCGAATACATTTTTGCAAAAACTGTAACGGAAACACTACGCTCGCTCAGTCAAATATGTAAAAATTATAAATACTTACTTCCTTGTTTCATTATCACAACGAACGTTCAATGGTCCTAAGCGCCATAGACTCCAAAGGCGCTTAAGACCTTTGTACCAATTCCCGCCATTTTTAAAATTTCCAAAAACTGAATTAACAAAATTTGTTTATGTATTAACGAACTCGTTTACAAAATTTTACAGGAATTGGTTGATAAATGCGACCTGTAGAGGAGAACAAATGGACAGACACCTAAAAGCATTTTTATCCAAGCTGAAGCAGAGACGCTTCGCTCGCTTCACTCGCTCGGTCAATAAAAATAAGAATTACTTCCTTTACCGTTTCATTATCACAACGAACTCTCAATGGTACTGGTATTGGCGCAAAGGTCCTAAGCGCCTTTGATTTCTATGGCGCTTAGGACTTTTGTGCCAATTCCCGCCATTTTTAAAATTTCCAAAAACTGACTCGACAAAAAAAATTTATGTAATTAACGAACTCGTTTACAAAATTTTACAAGAATTGGTTGATAAATGCGACCTGTAGAGGAGAACAAATGGACAGACACCTAAAAGCATTTTTGTCCAAGCTGAAGCAGAGACGCTTCGCTCGCTTCGCTCGCTCGGTCAATAACAATTCGTTATTCTAAAAAGTGGAATGTGATTTAGAGAAAAAACATTTTCAATTTGAAGAACTATAAATAAAAATGTATAATGCAAATAGGAATAAGTACAGAAGTTACGTTGGAATAGATTTCAATAATATTCTTACCTATGTGCACATAAAAGAAAAATATCTCAGTTTTTTAAATGCGTAGAGGAAAATTGTTCATTTCGCATTTGTGCTGGCTTTTTCCTAAAGTTCGCTAAGGAAGCTTACAGTCCGCTCAAGAATCTACTCCCAAGATGTGACGTACGTAGACATATATTTTTTTCGATAGTAACAGTCATTGCCGCCTAATAATAATTTCAAGATATTCACAAACCCAATAAAAACGCATCAAATTACCGTTAAAATTAGACGCCATTCAGCATCTAAAAATAAATTGAAACCGCTACTCATATACGCATCGGTGTTCGAAAATATATGATTGATTAGTTCCATTTTCAAATCCGGCAGCAATATTTCATAAGCACCATTCATCATTTCTATTTCCACTTTCAAACAGACTCAAGCTCAAATCGCTATGCAGCATATACATTGCGTTTTTCCTACCGCGTTGTAGATAGATGTTCTACCGCAGAGAGCGTTGGATAATAAAATATTATTTGACGTTGTTCGTTTAGAATTTCAAGGATTTGAGTAATACAGGACATAGCAGCAAAATATGAAACAGTTGCTCATTTTTTATGGCGTAGCCGCGGGGCATAAATCGGAAAGCGAGAAATACCTCAGAACAAGCGTTGCGTTCAAAAATCAAATTCCTGGGCAGGAAATTTCATTTTGCTCGTCACCGTAAAAAGAGGCAGTCTTACTCCAAGCGACGAGTAAGTAACGTTTTATATCTTATTTATTTTATTGAAATAGCGATTAGTACAGACATAATAAAAATAATAAGAAATAAAAATAATAATATAAGTAATAGAGATTAGGTCAGACAGGGCAAAGTGGAAGAGAAAGACAAGGAAGGCAGACCCCACCATCAGATGGGAATAATAAATGCCCAGGAGAGAGAGAGAGCGATTAGTAAATACCATGTGTTACTTAGTAAATAAGTGTATTGTAGTTACATGGACAAGTTTGTAAACTACAGCTCTGACCCCAAAACTGAAATTTCGACAATAAATAAAGTCGCTTTCAATTCCCCTATAGTTCAACAACCATCTGTAATAAGTACCCGCCAATGACAAACAAAAAGTGTATCAGATTAAATGAAAATAGTCTCTAATGCGCGGGCATAAAGTTTAATCTGATTGTCAGTTAACTTTGTCGCGGTTAGGGTTGTCTCCGCCCGCAGCGGAGTAAATCTTCGTTTTTGCCAACCCACCATCTGTTAGGGCGAGTTTGTGGCTTTTGCGAACTCGATGTATTTTTACTAAGACCGCCACTCTTTCACGAGATTTGTGGGGATCGGATGTTCCGGTTCAGTGTTTTAAATGTAACTTCATTAAAGTTGGCTATAAGTTCTGACTAAACAGAAACGAGGTAAAGAAACACTCCTAAGTATTTGCATATGAGATGTGACAAGGTTTAGCCGCCTGTACTTTTCTTTCTAACATTCAACAACTGCTAATTGAGACTATTTTAACCCCAATGTTAATGATATATTACACCATTCTATAATGTATTAGGGTATGTAATAATGTGTGTAATAGTGTATGTAATCATGTAATAGTTACAGAAGTTTTTCCGGCCACCTCTGATCCCCATCATCAAATCTTCTCGACACCATAGTACCTATTGCATTGTCACCGGTCTTTTATATTTGTATTGTACCGCACATGGCTCAAATTTAGCTTTAAGACCCAAACATAGTAACATAGGACGTTCAGACGCATAGTGCCAGAGACGCAAATTACCTTATAGCGGTAGACCAGATGTCAAATAAAAGCCTATAGGTAATTATATTGTGTAAATACCTACAGGGATCTACACTCGGAATGTTGAATTTAAGGCACGAGGCATGAGGAATTGGGTACGAGGCAAGTGGCACGCGGCACGCCTAGGCTGTTACCACGAAAATCGAACGTTTGCGGATATGTGTCTCCATCTCTGTCACACTTGCATATTAGAGTGACAAAGAGGTTTTTCCATCAATGACGATTTTCGATGTTCGTGGTAGGCATGCTGATCAGTGGCATTAGCGTCGCTAACGTGGCCCGGGCGTGGAGCCAACAACCCATTGGAATCCTAGGTGGACTATTCTGACTACCCGCACACCGGTTTTGCATATTCCCACAAACAAGAATTAGTCATTGTTAGATTGTTTTTTCTACTCCAGCACTTCTATCTGTCAATTAGATGACTGACAGCGATATTCAAAAAGTCTACATTATAACGTTGTCTATGGTATTCCATAAGAACACTGCTCCTATGGATTTTCATACAATATATTAGCACTGTTGTTGTTTTTTTTTAATTTCTATAGTGGGCACAACATCTTCCCTATTCTGCCACGTTTCAAAATTTAGCTTTTTTACGCTATTATAGCTGTCGTAGAAAAACTAGGGTATGCAACAGCTCATAATTGGGTCTTAAAACTCTCGGGTCTATTATTACAAAACTCGGCTTCGCCTCGTTTTGTAACGGCGACCCTCAAGTTTTAAGAACCCTTATTATATCACTGTTGCATAAACTACTATTGTGTGATACTAGTCATGACTTACGGTTCTAAATGCATTTTAGATACGGAAATAGATTATTGTGTAAATACGCACACAACATTACAGTCCAAAGAATCAACTGAAGCTAACGGAAATTGATAAAAAGTTATTATATGGTTGCCACAATAGATCACAGCTAGTTGAGTCGACATCATATTTATCCCAAAAACAAATAATAAAAACCTACACTCACATTGATGCAATAATACTAAAGAGAGAGAAACAATCAGTTACATGTTCGTACAGCAGCAATCTCTGAGTGCGAGCATGATCAGGATTCCCGAAACATCGTATCCGAGGCACGAGACTCGATGCATGATGTCGAGGCATGAGGCACGAGGCACGAGGCACGCTAGATCAGCCGCATTAACGTGGCTCGAACGTGGCGCAAACATCCAACTGCAATTCGAGGACTATTCTGACAAGGCTTATAAGTACGGTTTACATACGGAAATAATGACCGTTTTCGCATCTAATAGGTATCTATCTGAAGCATATCCGACTACAGGTTCTACTAGAGTAAGGAACGTGGATTTCCTTTCCGTTACCCTACCTACCGGATTACGATGTCTTTTAAAATTAGGTACAGTCGCCGTCAGATATATCGGGGCGGCCAAGGTGGGCACAATAACTGAACACGGACTATACCGTCTTGAAAATAGAGGCATGTAAAAGATAAGTGTAAAAGTTAAGACGTCATGGCGTTTGGCCTTTGATCTTTTTTTCATGCCAAATATTCGTATAAGGGTTCAAGTCACTTTTTTTTCCTGAAAGAAAGGGAAACAAGTACACCTTTAAGGACTAAGATAAAAATATAAGATAAGATTCATGCTTTACAATTGTACGGTATGGTGGCGCCATCTCTCGCTTCTAGTTGAAAATAATCTGTAAAGATTATCTAGAAGGACAGCAATAGGCGCTTACGCCTACGGCGCAGACTTATCTGAGCCGTAAGATGGCGTGAACGCACCTTAAGCGTTGAAAAAAATGAGAAAGGATTGCATATACTTAGGAAATTTTGGACTCTGGTCGCTGCGGCCGCGGTCGGGTGGTCTAGTGGTTAGGGCGTCTGCCACGAAAGCAGGAAGTCGTTGGTTCGATCACAGCCCTGGGCACTGGGGGCCTTGGTCACTTTTTCTGTAGTATATGACATCTCTTTCAATTTATACTAAGATAAAAGTTTCAAATAAGTTTGCAGGCATTATGTTGGTAGTATAATGATAATGGTCAATTATAATAAGTAGTAAAAGTATAGTGAAATTAGTGAAGGAAGATGGAGTGGAGTGTAGTTAAAGATAGGCACTGTTCTTTATTTTTGCGTGAAAAAAACTCTGTTGCAGATATCAGATGTATTGTCTTTTTTTAGCTTCGTGCACCCAAGTTTCCACTTAAATAACTTTCAACATTCATTACTTATCAAATTACTGTTGCATGCATATAATAAGTAAGTTTTCGGAGAGATCACCCCAAGTGGCGAAGTTACGAACTTATGACATCGCCCCGAGACTTTGATCCGAATAACTCCGCCTTGAACAGTTCAGGCAATCTTTGAACTCTCTTGCAGCTCAGAATTATGATAAATTATAGACTCGACAAGGTTTTAATAATTATTAACAAGATTAAATAGAATAATTTTATGAAGCTTACAATAAGTGTTGCAGGGAAACCTTTAGTATCGTTCATCCTTGTCCTTTTAATTTACATTGATGTCAATAATTGGAAAGGTGATGGGTAGTTTACATTTATGAATTGATACGTAGATTTTTTATTTAATTTAATTTAATTTCTTTATTTAGGACCAACAAAGGATCATGTTGTTAGTATACATCTTATGTATGACGTCAAACATGAAACATGGCACATAAGAAGAAAATATTAGATTTGGAAATTATTTGTCAGTAAAACTAAAAAATACAAACACATCAAAGTGAAGGCTCAACACACCAACACTTTTTGGTAAAAGTTTAGCAGCCCTTTATGTCATGCGGAGCTTCAATTAGCTACATTTTAATATTTTTTTTATCACACTTGCTCGTAAACGGTGAGTTTGTATGCAAACATTCTTAGACTTGATGAGCTGTATTATGCCCATGGCCGCACCTAATGGGTTTTCATACATTTTACCGTTCGCCCGGAGCGCCCGGAGGACCTCGCACGGCACGCCCCCCGAAGTACTGCGGACTGTGCTAGTACACTACCGCTAATAATTAACTATTGTTTATTTATCTGCCCAGTAAGTTTATTTATTTTCTCGCAAATGTGATGAAAAACATTGTATGTAATTTACTCCCTTTGAGCTTTGTTTCCAAATAATAGAACTTTCGCTACCTATCAAATCGCTGAATGCATCTGCATATTAGTTAATCTGTGTCATCCCGTTGCCAAAGTTGCGAGACCGTCTCGATAAACAGTAGGAATAATCCTGGCATTAATGAACAGTTCGGGCAGCCCTCTCCATTGGCAAATAGCTGAAACTTGGTTGGGTATTAGTTCAGTGCTCACACTGCACTTTCAACGTTTCAGGCATGTAAGAACTTAATTAAAAGCAGGTATAAGTTCAAAAGTGTGATTCGACGTATCAAGACTGACACCTACAGGGGTGTTTACAGGTCACTATAGGGCCAGAGGTGTACTGGCCAGAATGGGACTCACAGACAACACCGAGTGTAGAATGTGTGGCGAATAAGATGAGACTCTGCACTTAATGTGTGAATGTCACGCTCTCGCCAGACAAACAATGAAGGACTTTGGTACAGGATAGGTACCTGGAGTCAAAGGAATTCAGAGCACTACCCCTGAGCACCATCATCCGTCACATGGAGATGATCGAGCAAGCTCATGAGTAGTGCGGTAGGGGGCAATTAAAAGATCCCAATGGGTCGAAGTGTATCCGTTAGGGCCCCCTGACCTTAAATAAGATAAGAATAAGACACCTGGATATTAATTTCCCCGGATTCTCGTTTGTCAAACGTAGAAGGTAATAAGGTAGATAGCGTATATCAAATTAGTAGTTAGTATATGGTCATACATAAATTAGATACAAATATGTGACTTTCGTTTTTCCTAGTCCTCAAATCAAAAATACCCCTAGCGCTTCTGCTATTTTGACCAAAGTGATGGTTCGCGTTGTTGGGGATCATTCACGCTGCGTTTTCGGTACATAATAGTAACTCAAGAATCTTTTTGCCCCAATTTTTACCATTATATTCTGTTAAATATATAGGTACAGTGTGTAAGTCTAATAATGAGCGATAAAAATATCCAGACCAGGCATGGAATTCATAAGTTTTATCATTAATTAGGAGGTGTTTTAAGTTACACTTAATTATGACACCAGATTTTTTTTTTAATTTTCTCACCTGCAATGTACTGTAAACATAAACTGTAAAAATTTACATTGACAGTTGTCATCGAGCGTTTAACGCGAGTGTGTTTTTGATACAATTTTAATTGTAATCTAAGTCACAGTTATCATTTCTTATGTCCTATACTAACCACAGTTAAGAGGTTCGCCCGTATTAAATTTACACATTGTAAAATATAAATATATGAAGGCCGCACCCAACAGTATCATTTTCTTTAAAAAATTGCACCTCGAGGGTTACAGCCATACAGCCATACGCCATACAGACACCGATTTCTTTTAATTTGTTGCTTTTTCCATAAGACCGACTTACTCTTGACCAGTTCTGTAACTACGTAGCAAGATACCTATAATTAAAAAGCATATACTTCCTTATATATGTTTATTTAACTATTTACCCATAGTTTCCTTTGTCGTCTATATAGAAAGTAAGTAAGAATAAGTTGGATTTTAGTTTAATGGTGGTTTTAATAAAGCTCATAAAATGGTAAATATGACGTCACCTGACCCGCAACGATTAACGCAAAGGGATAAATGTATTCAAATTTTATACATTTCAAATATTTCAATTTATACAAAATTATACATTTAAATTTGCGGCTGACACGTTAGGGAAACAGACAAATTCGGTTCAAAAGATTGCTTTCAGGAATAAATTACACATTATTTTAAGCTACAATGGCGATTTGTTTCTAAAATATAATATTAGTAACTATTTTATTAATATGTGCTTATGGAGTCATACACAAGAATAAGGATAACGCTTTTATGGATATTCGTGGTAAGAAAGTTTAATTATGAACTTTAATATAGTTAATTTGTGCTTTTCCATCAGCCTGTTAAATAAAATTATTACAAACGTATATATATATATATATATATATTATACACCCATAATTATATGGTTTTCGGATATTTTTCTGTATAAGTGCTACAAGCCCTTGCTTTTTACTAAATTTTGGGATTCTAGGTGAACGGGAAATACCCTATACATTTTGATTGCAAATGTATAGGGAAGGCGACACAATCGGCCGTATACTTTAATTTCGTTGTCGTAGATGTTTGATTTCACAGCTTCAAGGGAGCACATATTTGTGTATGTGGTATTAGATTTAACTTGGTACCTTTACGCGTTTCTGATGTGCGCGGACAACAAAGTGATAACACCACAAAAAAAGACTTCACAATGTACTTAAAAGTGTAAGTACATTGTGAAGAAACTTTAAATTATTACCAAACAAAATAAGTTGTGTAAATTAAGTTAAAACAAAAACGTAAAAACGTGTTAGATTCTCTTGTTTTATTCTTCACTGATTTTATTTGAAAACCCACTTAAACCTTCTCAAGTTTTTGAGAACACGACCATAAAATATTCCCTTGAAAATGAATTTTATTCAAGTCCGGTTGCCACACAAAAGTTAAAGTTATTTTATGTAATATATATAGGCGCATTGGTTTAGAAATATGTTTGTGAGGACATTGGTAAGAACGTTGCGTTAATGGATACCTACTTCCCTCGCCAGTAACGATTATCGGAACTAAAAATAAAAAACCGTCCAAGAGGATGTTGGGTCACGCTGAAGCCTAGGTTCCGTATCGTCCGTCACAATAGGCAAACTTAAAAGGTGGTATTTGTAGATGTAGATACCATGATCATAGCGAGCAAAAAGGCTCTTCGCAGCGCTTACGCGTTACGATTTATACGCCCTATTATATAACATCTTACAAAAAATCTAAAATGGCTTAACTGACCATGTTTATAATAATTTTCGTTGAAAACGTTTATTTATATTACTCTAAATTCACGAATTTATTTTATATCTTTTTGGCTAAAAGTTTAAAAGTTTATGTAGGTGGCGGAATCACTTTTTTTTAACATTCACGTTGAAATTGCGACAGGTTTTCTATGAACCAGCGGTTAACTAAAGTTGAAGACTATGGAAGAATCCTGTCTTGAATTGTTCTTGTTATCTTGCGAATTTTGTTTACGGCGGCCCTTTTCAACTTCTGTGCTTGGCGAATTAAGGGACCTCCACAAAGGGTATTAACTAACCAGTTTGTTTTATTGTAGGTACTTTTTGAATAACTCAATTAAACATTACGTTGAAATAAAAAAGCCGGCCAAGAGCATATCGGGCCATGCTCAGTGTAGATTAGTATCATCGCAGCACTTTAAGTACCTACGTTACGACTTAATTTACTAAGAGGCTATAAATTATAAATTGACAGATGTCATATACTACGATAGAGTGATCAAGGAATGGAATCGAACCAGCGCCCTCCTGCTTTCGCGGCAGACGCCTTAACTACTGGGCTTTTCGCTACCCGATCACGGCATCAGCCATACTAACCCGATCACGTGATTGGGTAGCCCAATGGTTAGGGCGTTTGCCGCGAAAGCAGGAGGTCGCTGGTTCGATTCCAACCCTGCTCATGGGGGCCTTGGTCACTTTATCTGTAGTAGGTATATGACATCTCTTATACTTATAACTACTTAAAAAACATGAATCAAAACATTTATTATAAGTAATAAATGATTGAATTCATGCTTTGCAATAATGTTGCAACTATTGATTAATATTTAAATTGACCATGTTCAAAATAATTTTCCAAGTCTTTATAAAGTTTTCTTTTCATGACTTTTATCGTCATTTTTGGACTTATAAAACTCATAATTGAAAAGATACATGGAGAATTTTTTTTAACTTCCGGAGTGATTACTTCCGAAAGTATTCATTACATATATTAAAAAATGTTTCAGTAAACCCTGCTCTTTTTTAAATACCTATCCAACGATATCTCTCAGTTTAGGGTTGAAACGAAAAAAGAACACACTTGACCTGAATTTTTACATCACTATCAGTTAAAGCTCTATTTCGTACGAATCATTTATCGTTTGTATAAAAAATATCAATGCAAAATTGTACGCTAATCATTCTGACCCACATTTCTTGAAGTTTTTCTGCTTTGTAGGTATGTCTATTTTTTTAATAATTCAATGGGTTCACTCCATAGAATAAATGAATTTTAACGACCTTTTTCACTGACAACCTGCCTTTTTCCAAAGTCACAAATTCTATAAACGTATCCATGATTGACAGGATCTGTCTTTCAGTCTTTCTTGTCAAGTGCAAGCAAGATAGTTTTTATTAATTGGTTTTAATATTTTGATATTAATTTACCATCATTTCTGATAAGTTTTTTTCTCTGTGAGTATTAAGTAACTGCTCTTACACGTGTTGTACCTGCGGGTTTACCATGACCATCGAAAATCGAAATTTTGTTAAACGTATTTTTAAAGATAAAGAACATAGAAACGGAGTGGTTCGCGGTAGAATAATCATTACGAGTGCGCTAAAACCGTCATCATCATCGTCCTAGCGTTTTTTTAACTTTAAGATTCAAGGAAGGGCGACTCAAGGATCCTGCTTGTCTATTATGGTCGGGTTCCTATTACTTCCTATCGACTATCACCATGGCTGTCACGCTCTAACAAGTATGCAAGTGCGAAACTGATGGATGGCGTAATAAAATTGCATTCTTACTATACAGGGAAATGAGAGTACAGGCTCAAATTCGATATCAAACAGTTATAAACATTGATATCAACCTACGCCGGTGGAGTCAATTTATTATTTACATTTTATTTCGACCATGATCGTGCGATCGTAATTAAATTCAGCTCAATTCAAATTATTTATTTCGTATCACAGATCCATATGTGGATAGTGTACAATCTGAAAAATAGAAGTTAAGGTGCACATACATTTAAATTATTTTAATACGATAAAAATAAAAATAAAGACGTCCAATATAACATTAAATAAATAATTAACGCCTACTTGTACGTAGGCATTCTAGCTGCACCATTTCTCAAGATTAGTGGCTGGAATACGTAAGCTGTTCGAGTTCTTGGGAAGTGGTGCATCCAGCCTGCCTGCCAACGTTTTCATGATACTTTTTTCCACTCAATCTCCGCATAAGTGACGCCGATCTGCTGCAAATAATTGCGTGAAAGTGCTCAAAACTAGCAATATTCTGATGATATTTCACTCAACTATTTTCAGATGAACGAGATCCCGTCCTTACTTCAAAATGATCATGATAAGGATGTCGAAAAAGGTAATCTACCTAAACAGACAAGTGTGGATACTCCCCTTGATATGCATGCTCATGAAAATGAAGAAAAAGATGTACGAAGAGGTGTACTACATGAAGAAAAACATGAGACACGACGAGGCAAATCAAAAGCCGATATGAAACATGTTGAATCAAATAAGTTTATTGGTATGTATAATGGGTGCAAGTGCGCAATACTGTTGATTTTAATTTTGATTATGTTTATTACTCTTCCTTGTGTTAAGTAGATGCTTTATAATATGGATGTTAGGTATATAAAAAATAAACGCATTATAAAATACGTAGCATTGACCTAAGTCAATGGTTGAGAGGTTGAGTTAAGATCTTTTTTGTGGAATAAAAAATAAATGAGGCGGCCCCAATTTCACCACGCTGACTAATGTGACAATTCGTTAAATAACCAAATTACTGGCGTCAAAGGCGTCCTAAGGCTACAGAAACCGCTGACCATCGCGCGGGCTGTGTGCTTGTTTGCCAGCACTTCGATAATTTTAATAAAATCGTAAAGTATCGGCAAAAACTAAATTATTTCTAAGTGAAGATTTGTTTACAATCGTCACGTGATCTATTAGTGTTTTAAAGAACTGACGGCAGTTTCTGACATGAGAATGACCCTGTGTCAGAGTTTCATTAGATATCTTTTTTTTGCTACATATGTCAAGAGCTCTGCACAAAAGTATTAGTTTTTAATGGTTATTATGATGTTTTTATTTATAAATAACATGTTGGCGGCACACAAGCATACAGCCAGCCCACAATTAAGCGGCTCCCGTAGCTCATAGACGCCTTTAATATCAATACCAAGGATGCTGACAATTGTCGCACCTGTCACCGTGGTGTAATTGGGGCCTACGTGCGTAGCCAAGATGCCAATCGCTCACGCTTAATAACGTATCGTAGCCACCCCTCTCTATCACTCTTCCTTATTTGTGTGACAAGGACAGTTGCGTTTCGTTAGCGACTGAGCGTGAGCGATTGGCTACTACGCACCCAGGTATCAGTAATTTAAGTATAATTTCAATAATGTTATTTTTTAGGTGTAGAAAAGGAATACATAGTTTTGTATAACCAGTCACCCCAGAACTTTTTACAAGGCGCGCGAAATGCAGGTAAATTTAAGTCCAACATTTTCTAGGGTTATTATAACAAACCGTGTCTTGATTATGTAGGTACCTGACCTTCCAGTCTGAAGGCCGCAAAATTTTGTGATACGCTTTTAAGACTGTACAAATAGAATTGTTCGATATCTTGCGGCCTTCACAGCGGTAGATACTATTGCAGGTAAGGATTCCAAGGCTATGTCGGCCGCACGTAATATCTTGCGTCGAGCAGAAAAATACTGTACAGACCTTGGGCAGTAAATAAAAAGCCTCAGATCACATGACGAGATCTGGGACAGTTTTTACTTTACAGGCCTCGGTAGGTAATCTACTATTTCTACCCTCCGGTCGGCAAGTAGCCAATTGCAAGCCGCTATGCTATATAAATTCGCCGCTTGCGTCAAGCAGTAAAATATATAAACCTTGGCCAGTAAATAAGCCTCAGATCACATGTTTGTCGACGTCAGCTTCGCTTTGGACGATAATTACACAAGATCTGAGACATTTCTCACTTTAAAGGCATCGGTACGTAATCTACTAGGCTTTTGAAATGTCATGTCACTTCAACTATAAAATAATTAGTGATTGGCCAAGCGATATTCGAATCCGAATATCGCTCCGAATCCGAATC
Organism: Lathronympha strigana; assembly: GCA_949128165.1. NCBI lineage: Eukaryota > Metazoa > Arthropoda > Insecta > Lepidoptera > Tortricidae > Lathronympha > Lathronympha strigana. The sequence goes on from OX421903.1 coordinate 4,359,904, forward strand.
CGCTAAACTTGAGTGGCAGTGGGCGGGCACATTGCACGTAGAACCGATGGCCGTTGGGGCGGAAAGGTTCTCGAGTGGCAACCGCGTACCGGAAAGCGCAGCGTGGGTAGACCCCTCACAAGGTGGACTGATGACCTGGTGAAGGTCGCAAAAGTCCGCTGGATGCGGGTGGCGCAGGACCGGTCATTGTGGAAATCTTTGGGAGAGGCCCATGTCCAGCAGTGGACGTCTTTCGGCTGAAATGATGATGACGATGATGATTATGAAGCGATATTCTACTTTACTCTCTCTTTAAATTTGAAAAGAACTGAGTTGCGACATGAAATTGTTGAGAGTTGCAATCTTCCTTTATCTTCGGTTTCATGAACGCCCGATGCCGATGTCATCAATATGTTTATATGGGCACTGTGTTTTCTTGTAATAAGATAAAAACAATAGCCCCACAACTCTAACCGGAAACCAGGCAGACCCCGTTGGCGATGGCGGGATAACTTATCTCTTAGACTCTTAGATCTTTTAGAAGATTGGCCAGATGTTGCACAAGACCGACACGAGTGGAAGATGAGGGGGGAGGCCTTTGCCCAGCAGTAGGACGCATTAGGCTAGCAATAGCAATAAGAATATAATATATTTGAAAGGTCCCGTACGGATATAGGTACGTCCTAATTAATTAGGTTCTTGGCGGAATCCTAACCTGGAAATCGTACCTATAGAAACTCCGTTTTTAGAATGTTAGTGAAGTGTCCGTGAAATTATATTAATTGTAGGGACTTTACACATTTTCGTATATCTCCCGTGTTTTTCAAGTGTTAGGCTAAACTTGTATGGGAGTGGAACATCCTTTGAACTTCCACAGCTGTCAATCAAGTTGAATTTATAACGGTCAAATATAGAACAGTGTGTAGTAAAGGCTTAAAATTTTAGCACTGGATTTTACCCAAACCAATGAAATTGCGCAGCCTGGTTTTTTATACTTTTAAAATCGGCTTGTTTCCTCATTCAGGTCTTTCAGATGATGAAGTTTTCAACTACGAATCAGAGACTCCAGCAGAACGAAACGCTTTTGTGAAGAAGCTCATGCTAATCCTTATGGTTATGCTCCTAGTCACTATTGCGTTCATAACTATTGTACTAATCACGTAAGTATATACCTTCGCGAATACTGTTAACCTCTTCCACACTAAAGACGTATGTATGTATATGGGTGAATGAACTATTTATTGAATAACAATTCTGACTCGTCGGCCAGAGGACAAATGTAACACAGTTTGTTAGAAGAATCGTTGTAGTAAGTTCTACTGACATGCTTCGTAGATGGCCCATCATGAAAAGGAAATATAACTACCAAAAAAACTAATGTCATAAAACTGAGATTTCAAAAGTGACCCAGGACACCGTAACCATGGCAACTAGTGACAATAAATAGTTGATTTACCCATATATATTGGGACCGGAGGTTCAATGCTAAAAAAAGATTAAAACAAAATAAAAAATTCTCAAATCGGATGGCATAGCTGGAAATTTTCGATCAGTGCCACATATGCCATGCCATGATCTTAAATAACAGCTCCACTCGAGTAAAATTATCGCTTCAGTAAGAAAATGCCTAACCAAATTATGAGAACCCTCCAATCATAGTACACGTGCCCGTTCAAAGTTAAAGAGCTCTCTTAATTCCTCAAGAATTCCATCATCAGAATAGAAATAAAATCAATAAGATGAATGGTACAAATTGGATGATTATACCTACTAGGTTTCTCAAGCAGTTTTACTTAATCATCCCCGATTTTCGTCATCCGTACCACTCGACCAAAATGTTGGTTTCTGTTACAAAATGTTCAAAGTTATTTAAGGAAACCAAATAATAATGAACGTGCCTTTAAAATTTGAGGAGTTCTCCTAATTCCTCGTGAATTCCATCATGAGAATAGAATTATAATCAAATGAGACTACAAACCAAATATGAATGTTTCAAATTAGATGATAGAACTGCGAATTAGCAAGCAGTTCCTCTAAGCCATCCCTGGTCTTCATCATTAGGTCTACTTCTACAGGGTGTGACTGTGAACATTGTAAAAGAACATTAGATTTTTCTGTCTTTTTAGCCACCAAAAAATAAAATAAAAAATAAACAAACAACCAAGCGCTAGATGGGGGGTGCGTAGCTAAGATATCGTTCACTAACGCTCAGTAGCGTAGTGTAGTTTTATCTCTATCACTCTTCCTTATTAGTGCAGCAAAAACAGTTGCGTTTCGTTTGCGACTGAGCCTTAGCGATTGGCATCTTGGCTACGCACCCTGTTCTGACAGACATATTCGTATAGAAAAGATTGGTTTTTTTTCAGACCAGTTCTCAAACTTATATTTGCTAAAAGTGTTACGTTCATCACTGTTCCTTGCGCGTAAGTTGTTGTAATTTTTTTATAGTATATTCCTCTTTGATTATGTTTCATGTTTTTATTTTACCTAAAGCCCTCTAATTCAATGAATTATAAATAACTGTCGGATTTTGTCTCTCTGTAACAAAAAAAAAACCCCTAATCCTAAGGAGGGGCAATTGTTCAGGTTAATCGAGTTAATTTCTCTAAGAAACTAAGGTCATAATCTCATAATCATAACTTATAACTATAGGTATTACAGTTTTTGGGATTTTAAATAAATACATTTATTAGCTGAACCATTGTAAAAGGTTAGTAAATTATCTACCACTAAGCTGTGTTTAAGGATGCGCTGACACTTATTTTATGTGACTCCTAAGGTCCTTTTAAAATGTAATATTTTTTTTTATTTTGTATGAAATATTTGACGATAGACCCGTTATACAAAACGCGAAAGCTTAAAGTACTATATTTACGTACCAGGTACTAAGCTGTCTATTAACGTACATAGCATCGTGTTGAATTTGACTGTATTCACAAGAAATTCGGCGTAGATGTGATTGATCAACTCGTCACACCAAAATTTTGTTCTAAGGGATCATCCCGTCAAAAGCATTATTTGTTTTAAACCGACACAAACAGATCTAGTTATATAATTAAACTTTCGTGAGTCATACTGATATTAAATTGCAGCGGTTAAAACTCACGCCTATTGTGATAAAAATACGTGAGTGTTAACCGTTGCAATTTAAGATTTAGTTCTATTAAGTCACACTGTAAATCTGTTCCTATTCCGTCAACTGGTCACGAAGAGGTTGCCTAAACATAATTATGTTAATACCCGCCAAACATTTGGTACAAAGCGATAGCAATAGTGAAAATCATCGTTATATGTTAGGCAGATATATTAATAAATTCATTAAATTACTAATGGAATGTTAGTCCAGTTACTCCCATTAAATAACGTAATATTTATTTCATATAAGTAATTAAAACTTTCGTGAGTCAGACTGATATTAAATTATAACGGTTAACACACATAAACAACTCACGGAAACATGTTACTCCTATTGTGATAAAAATACGTGAGTGTTAACCGTTGCAATTTAATATTAATATTTATTTCCCTTAAATAATACTGTCCCTGTCACACTTAATTCCATAGTTTGTCTTTTAAAGTTTTATAGTTAATATATAAGGAGGCAATAATAAGTTTGACTCTAAAATGACCAAAACGTGGAGTGACTTACAGATATTTTCCTTTTTTTAAGGGTCGGCCTTATGGCGATTATGTACGCGATGACTTGTTCGGCTTGCACAAGGAAACCTCCCTGCAACTATATTTGTTTAGTAATAGTAGTAAGTAACATAATTATCACTATTACTTAGTAGTATAGTCGTCTGAAATACCTTGGTGGCCCAGCAATAAGAGCGTGCGACTTTCAGACCGAACGGGTTCAAATCCCGACTTGTACCAGTGAGTTTTTCGGAACCTATGTACAAAATAATTTGATAGTGGATACTACCAAATTATTTTGTTCGCTTTTCGGTACGAAAAATTTGATAGTAACCAACCGCTTTTCGGTAATGGAAAACATCGTGAGCACTAATAGCTAGAAAGGCGTTATCACACTTGCACTTTGCAAGCGAGTTTTGTGTAAAGGCGAACATGCCGCGAGTTCGTCGCGTAAAAGTTTTGAATACGAATCGCTTTCAAATCGCCCAACTCGACCAAGTGTCATAATTGTGGTAAGACCCTTGGTATTAAATGTGTGTTGTATATTTATAGTCACCTGCAAAATAATTTTTTCTACTCCAGCACTTCTATCTGTCAATTATATGACTGACAGCGATGATCCTGGAGGTATCGATTCTGCCAAAGCCGTTTTTTTAAATCGATTATGACCTCTGTCTAAGCCGCACTGATCGTTGATTGGCCATCTGAGATTCTATTGTTAACTATTTAATTAACCACTACATGGTATTCGAATGTACTAGTCATATATATTGCAAGTGTTGTATTAGGCTGCTTAAACGCGCCGCAGTAGGCTCCTAAAACGTATCGCGCGCAATGAGCGATGACAGAGCCAGAGCGTAATGGCGGGAGGCTGAGTCTGTGTGTGTGACGGAATGTTGGTAATTTGGAATAGTTTGATATGGCCAATATGTCTATTGTGTAAGAAATGATACAAGAAAGCAAGTGTAATTGAAGACAATAGTTTGTGTGCTGAACCCTTTTTCCTGAGGACTCAACCGAGTGGTTGTTTATACTATGTTTATTTTATTAAGTTGATAGTTTCGTTCGGAAACGATCTATGTGTGCAAACTTGTTAAGCTACTTTGACATTCCACAAAATATTTTAAAAAATCTTATGTCCTCAAGCGAGGACCGGGGGATCCAGGAGGTTAAAAAAGTACACATTATAACGTTGTTTATGTTATTCCATAAGAAAACTGTTCCCATACATTTTCATACCTACAATATATTAGCACTGCTGTTCTTTTTCATTTCTATAGTGGGCATACCACATTTTCCACATTCTGCCCACTTACTGAATTTGTTTTTTTTTCGCTATTTTAGCTGTCGTAGAAAAACTAGCCGCAACAAAGCCACAAAACAAGGCCGCAAAAATATCTGACAATCTTATTTGTAGGTACAGTCATAAGAGCATGTCACCTATTTTCGCAATATTTATAGCGAGAGATAATTTTGCACGTGACTGTACGTGCGTGGTAATATTAAATAGTAGTAGTAAAACACTTTGGAGGTGGACCGACCCAATGAGGTGGACCGACCAGATCAAATCGAGCATGTCGGCGACTATAAACGAATGTACTCGTAAAGCTGCCCTGCGGGGGGAATGGCGGCGTGTTGTGAAGCGGGTCACTCAAAAACCTGCATAATGGCCACGACCACTCTGCCAAGAGTGTAGCGATGAAGAAGAAGAGAGGAAACACTTTATTGTACTAAACAGAGTAAAATAACACGAATCTTTGTACAACGGCGAACTTATCCCTTTAATGCTCTTTTAGTTAACCTTTAATATTAATATGTATTATGAATTAAGACATTTATGACAGTTCGTCATATTGTATAATCTTAAACACACAGATGTGGTATAAACTTTTATAACTTTACTTTAATACATGGGCCATTTTATTTAAAGTTTTCTCCCTAACTTCTTTCTGTTTAGTATTTTTTAGGTGATTTCTGTTTAGGATCGCGAGCTCTTTGAATCTAAGAGAAAAAAGTCATTCAATTTTCTTTCCCATTCCGGTACTATTGTTTCATACATATTGTATGGTGGTAAGGGAATGGAAGGTTTAAAAAAATTATAAAAAAATTTAGACAACTTTTGCTTCTATTGGGATCGAATCGGGAAGGGAAAAAATCGGGAGCTGTTTCGACACCTCGTAATTCTGAGTCAAAATCACATGAAAAATGTCTATGTAAAAAAAAGTGTGGGGGGGACAACTTAAAACGAACCACATAATTGACCGAGCGAGCAACGCGATCGAAGCATCTCCGTGTTAGCTTGGGCAGAAATGCATTCGTGTCTGTCCATTTGTTCTCCTCTGCAGATCGCATTTATCAACCAACTCTTGTAAAATTTTGTACTTAAACAAGTTGATTACATAAACAAACTTGACCATTTATTTTTTGAAATTTTTAAAAATGCCAAGAATTGGCACAAAAGTCATAAGCGCCATAGAACCCCAAAGGCACTTACGACCAGTACTTTGTGAGGTCTACAGCTCACAGAGCCACTAGTAGGTCCTTACTAATAATATTGTTCTCTCGCAGGTGATATTGTATTCATTGTTGTTGAGCGCAGTCACCGCAAACTACGATACTGTCATTATAGCAATAGCGTTCGGTACGACAGTGGCTTGTGTCGGGCTCTGTGTAGGATTAGCTTTAACAAAGGTTGGTATTACTTGAAACAGATTATATTGTTAATTACCGCCGCAGAATATGAGTCTTTAATATAAGTTCGCGTGGTCAAAACAGTCCGTCAGAATAGTAAAAAATAGTTAAAAAATTGATAGTCAAAAATACTCGGGCGCATCAGATTAAGGTCAAGTGGATTAATTACATTTAAAAAAAGGATTCATTTCAATAATCTGACGATTTTAGCGAGATGCAAGGGATTAAGAGGATCACAAAAGTTGCAAAAAAATCGTTACTTTGACTTACACGAGCGCGGTCGAATAGTTGTTGATTATGTAAAAAAATATATTACGATTAAGTTGAAAAAATTTTCACTAGCCCAAGTTGCAGAAATACGTTACAAAATTTAGTACGAGCAGTTTGTTTTAATCTAGCTGCTTTCAGCTTGTTTCTGTTTCCGGCTATATCACATTGTGCATTGTTCCTACTTGAGTATATCAAGATGGCAATTCTTTTTCACTTAAAAAATTGATATCATCTTTTGAATCACTTCCCAACCGTCAGTCTTTTGAATGGGAGTATTTTTAGGGTTCACTTAACGTCCGGTATTAAAATGTAACGCGCTCCAATAACTATATTTTGAAAACAAATTCAAGTCGCCCTCAACATGCATACCTCTAAAGTGCTGTAAAGGGCTCGAAACGTAGGATCATGGTGTTAATAAACGCGATTAATCCGTTCTAAAGTGTTTAATTTCAATGAATAACAATCGTGGTAACAGAAGACAATATTATGCATACCATTGTTATCAGCGACACGTTGCATGATTTTACACATCAATATCTGACACGCCCGAGTATTTTTTTTTTTACATTTTTATAAATCTGTACACGCTGGGACCACTGAAAATGAAAATGCTATAATAACTATTTAATATATCTATCATGCTCTTTTGCTATTTCTATTTTTATCTTGGCCTCCCTACTATATTATTCTTTATCTATGCTATATTCCAATAAAATTTCATCATCTTCCAGTTTGATTTTACGAAGTGGATTTTGTACGTGGCGATGTTGGCAATGGCTGTAGCTGCATTTGGATTGATTATCCTTATTCTACACGTTGCTGCCAAAATACATCTAAAAGGATTAGACATATTGTACGCCGCTCTGTGCACATTGGTCAACGTGGTGGTAAGAAGATGTAATATCCATGGTTCAGTCTAACTCTAGGCTACTGTAGGACTATGTCATAGTGAGGCTATAAATTAGATTATAAGAAATCTCTCAGTAAGAAAAGAAAAAGCGGGAAGATTCATGAACTCGGCCGAAACGGATCCGCGACTCTGGGATACCAGCCCATCGTTTTTCCAATTGAGCTATCGAGACCACACCCGTGGCCCCGAATTTCTCCACCGTATCTTTTTTATGCGCATTATGGGGGGCGCTTAGCAACGTCTACCGTAAAAAAAGTAAGTACTTCTGAATCGGCAAGTGGAGTCTCGAATTATATTGAAAATTCACCACTAACACTTACCGACGCTTATGCATTATTGGTAGGTACTGCACATATAAAACGTGTTTGAGAATTAATTGCACTTTTGAACCTGACTGTACGTAGGTACATAGTAAAAAATACTACTATACTTTTTGAGCTCAAAGAACCACTTTTTGACATTTGTCTATTAAAGTTTTGTAGAGATGAGGCTAAGGAGTATTGGTTGTCAAATCTAGCGATTACGATTACGATTTAGTACCGTAAACCGGGGTTACTTTGATTTGGGGGTCGACTTTGATAACAACTTCCATCTGCTACTTAAACGCTCGTTTAAACGAGTTGAAAAACGCCAAAGCAGTTTTTTTTTCTTTATTGGAATCACTGATAGTTGCTCCAGCGCATAGTAACCGGACACGTGTGTAGTGCTACTATTTCGTCTAGAAAAAAATATTAATGGTAAGTGCGCTTATCTTACTGATTTTTAAGGTTAAAAAACTTTGACTATACTTGTGCCAATAATAACTACATGTGTTTTTTAAGGTGTCTTATGTTAATCAGTGTTTATTCGTGAACTTGAAAAAAAAAACCTCAATCCGAAAACCTATACACGCGCACGTTGCCGGGGAATCCATGGCTCGGGGTGTCTTTGATCACTTATACGTGGTGAAATTGATCAAAAAAGGCTGATTATATCTGTGATTAAAAGGTGTTCTAAAGTGCGTTTAAGTGCTTTTATACCTGTTCAAGCGAAGTACATACGTTTTATTTTGCAATAAATAATCTAACAGAGCGCTTGTTTGTTTCATTTGGTATGTTATCAAAGTAACCCCACATATCAAAGTCACCCCATACATTATGAATATAAATAACGCAAAAAGTACTTAACCGATTTTTATTTTTTTATTTTTTACGAGCTTTTAAACGGAGTTAGTTTGTACTTTCATTGTAAAAAAGGTAAAAGAGTGGTAGTTTTAAAGTACCCCATTCTCAATATAACTTTGATCGTGTCGTTTTTTTATTTTTTTGACTAAACTATAAGTCCATATTTTTTTTTTTTTGTGTATTGAAAGAAGAGAAAAAACCGATAATTATATTTAAATTTCATATTTTTATGTATAATGGGATCGTCAGAAATTAGAGTCAAACTTCAAAATTGATCAATGTAACCCCGGTTTACGCTACAATCGATTAAACAGACAATGTTGGAATGTTTAAGTAGGTATATTAATTATTGGTTGGTTTTCTTAACACTATTAAAGTCTATGCTATCAAAATCTGGGCAACTTAGCATAGACAGATTCTTCAAAATTTAGTTGTTTGTTACCACAGACTACACATACAAATAATGACGTCACCATATGCACAGTTGTTAAAAATTTCTAGAAGTCTATGAGCATAACCTACTACCACACTTCACCATTTTTTTTTTTGCTTTTTTTCCGAAAGAATTCGATAAAAACCTGACGATTTGGAAAAAAGTATCTTTTTACGCTACATACGAGACAGCGTATGTATGCGGTCAATTAATTCATGCCAGGTCTCATGAATCGACGTGCACTACATATTACACTACCTACGCTCTGTTTATTATTTGAGGTGGTCTGTGTTTGTTACAGATGCTGACAATCGAGCTGCAGCAGGTGTTGGGAGGGAAATCCATAGAGCTTTCCACAACTGACTACGCTTTAGGCGCTTACATGCTCTATACGTCTTTAATAAGTCTCTTTTTAAATTTGTTGAGTCTTGCCGGCAATATATCCAGTCTTACTGATGATTAATAATCACTTCTAAGTAAACTGAGCCACGTGATATTTTTGAGAAATTATTTTATTGACATATATTTTTGCTTAAAATACTTTAATCTGTCATCTTTAATAAAATCCTGTTAGTTTTCAAAATGATACAACGCATATGAATACAACCAACATATTTTTTTAAGCGAGAATATTGTATACTGTGATAAGTCATTTGTTACATCGTCCGTGGAATAAGATTCGCCGCAGCATTGGTGTTACTTGTAGTTGTCTCAGTCTGCACTCGCTTCTCGTCGATGCGTGCAGCAGTACCTATGTTTGGCCGACGATGACCGCCGCATAGCCTTGATATAGGTAAGGTAAGGTAAAGTAAATGAAAAGCTTCATATAACGCCCTATTAAACTTTTTTTTCGTGCTGGTATATTTTTTTAATCCGCCATCTTGTCCCGCTCAGTCGACAGTGACCATTTTGTGGCCAATTCGTTGATTTTTAATCCTATCCCATCAAACAGCTATCAATTAGTAACCTTATGTTACTAACCTGTATTTCAAAATTAATATTTGTTGTAAATAACTTGTTAACAAACAATGTAAGGGTAGGTGCTTAAGTCTAACGGAGCATGTATAGATTGTGTGTAGAGGATTAATGATGATGTTATTATATTTTACACTCGCTTTTGATATGCGTCAGGTGTTCATAATTTACGAAGTTACTTTTGTAATTTAATATAATATATTCATATACAAATATGTAGTTTTATTATGTCTTCACCATTTCAATGGGCAACTTTCTCTGAATTAGTGAGTGAGGTATCAATACTGATAAAAACCCCATTCATGCTATTATAAATGCGAAAGTAGGTAAATGGAGCAAAGACAATTGTCTCCACTTTAATGTCTCTGTGTTTTTTTTAATAATTTGACGGTGACAAACAAGCACACGGCCCGCCTGATGGTAAGCGATCACCGTAGCGTATGGATGTCTGCAAGTCCGGGTTGACAGCTAAAGGGGCAAGCTTTGCTCCGTGGGTCCCCAGCTGTCAACACAGTGAATCCTCTTGGAGCTCTGGCGACCTTACTCACCAACAGAATCACAACACTATGAGTAACGTCTAGTGTAGGGTTGCCATACGTCCCGGTACGCCGGGACATGTCCCTGTTTGAAGCATGGTGTCCCGGCGTCCCGGCCAGTAAGCAAATTGTCCCGGTTTAAAAATTATACTTATTTAGTAGGGGACTGAACTTGCTAAAGAATAATATACTTACAATAAAGACGACTTACTATTAGACTAATTGTCGTGAATAAGAACGACTTAAGCGCTGACACTTGTCCGTTCACTTTTAGGAGTTTACATCAACAGTGTCAAAACAAAATCTCCTTTCAGTTCCTCGAACTATTTCGCTATTTGTAAAAAAAAACACCACTTCCAAAGCGGCAGGAAATAGCGGACATAAGTTTATTCTTTGCATTACTATTGGTATGATAGCCTGTGTCGTTGAATTACTTTCCAGCCTATCTTTAAATACTCGTAAAATTTCTGTAAAATTTCCATCTTACAAAGATAGAACAATTTCTTGTCGCGTGCGAGCAGAGCTTTGAACACCTTAGTGAAAAAATTAGATACTGATTTACTTATTTAATTGTAAGATAGAAGAACGAGAGGGCTCGTTGGCATCATTTTGACATACTTATTAATATTTGTTCGCTCCTTTTTTGACTAAGATTGTAGGTTCTGTTCTGCAACACTTTTTATTCCTACGTAGTTTAAAGTATAGATGTTACTAATTTGTTTAATTTTCGTTCAATGTGCTTGAGTTGCCGAAAAATAACGATTTACGTCATAAAAAATATCAAGGAAAAACAAACTCGCATACTAACTCTATGCCGTAAAAACGAGTGATACATGGTACTGGTGTCAAATTTCTACTTCAAGATACAGGTGCAACTAAAAGTTTCTACGGAACCCTCGGTGCGCGAGTCCGACTCGAACTTGGCCAGTTTTTTATAAAATGTCCCTGTCTGAGTCCTGTTATTTATGGCAACCCTAGTCTAGTGTTATTTAACTGCGGTTTTCTGTAAGGTGGAGGTACTTCCCCAGGGTTGTCTATTGTTTGCCCGAAAGTTATATAAAATAATACTCACATGCCCGAATTTTATTTGCCCGAATTTCATTTGCCCGAATTGTTTGTTTACCATAAAAATTATATGATATACTCTTTGTTTACCCGATTATTGGATTCCAGAACGTACGAGTGCCATACATGTTGTTATCCATATTATTAATTGTACTAATACTATTTAATAGAATATTTAAATGCCATACTAAATAATGGTGTTTCCCCGAATCCATGCATGCTTGCTTGCTCTTTTATATTATATATTGGAAGTCGGTTCTGGCGCTTCGCCGGCCGCTGCCGCGGCACGCTCGCTTCGCTCGCTCGGCTCGCGCGCTGTAAGGTCACGGTTCAACCTAACACTCCTCCTCGCTTCGCTCGTCGTCGTACCTAAACTGACCTGCCTTAGAGTTGAATAGGTAGGGAAGTTTTCTGACTTATCATAAATTTGTATTATATATTATTAAATAGAATTTTATATTATATTGGAAGACGGTTCTGGCGCTTCGCCGGCCGCTACCGCGGCACGCTCGCTTCGCTCGCTCAGCTCGCGCGCTGTAAGGTCACGGTTCAACTTAACACTCCTCCTCGCTTCGCTCGTCGTCGTACCTAAACTGACCTGCCTTAGAGTTGAATAGGTAGGGAAGTTTTCTGACTTATTATATATTATTAAATAGAATTTTATATAATATTGGAAGTTGGTTCTGGCGCTTCGCCGGCCGCTGCCGCGGCACGCTCGCTTCGCTCGCTCGGCTCGCGCGCTGTAAGGTCACGGTTCAACCTAACACTCCTCCTCGCTTCGCTCGTCGTCGTACCTAAACTGACCTGCCTTCGAGTTGAATAGGTAGAGAAGTTTTCTGACTTATCATAATTTTGTATTATATATTATTAAATAGAATTTTATATTATAATGGAAGTCGGTTCTGGCGCTTCGCCGGCCGCTACCGCGGCACGCTCGCTTCGCTCGCTCGGCTCGCGCGCTGTATGGTCACGGTTCAACCTAACACTCCTCCTCGCTTCGCTCGCCGTCGTACCTATATATTATTATATTGAAATTTCACAGTTATAACTAACCTAAACTACTTTCTGGGAAGCAATTTGGATGGCAAATGATATTATGGCTAGTGATCATTATGGCTTACAATGATGATGACAAATGATATTATTGATATTGATTTTATGGGAAACAAAGTTTCTGGCACATGACTAATATAGTAAACAATAAGTATTGCATATGTAATAATGGGAAACAATATTATGCCTGTTGACTATTATGGCAAATGAAATTATGGCAAATGAAATTCTGGCAAGTGGGTGTATACCCTTCCCCAGGTGGGCTCTGCTCCAGATTTGAACGAGACGACATTCGTTGTGCTGTACCCTACCACACTAAACGATATGCATCCGCTGTGCCTATACCGCTCTTCTCTCTCTTGTTTGGATCACTACTCTTTTGATAGCCATATACGTTCGGGCACATCCGCCAGATCTGCCAATATAATTATGTATGGGAAATTTTTCGGATACACCCACTATAGAGATCTGACGGATTGCCCGAACGTATTATTATGACCAGCATTTGACTTTGCAAACAGACTAGCAACGTCTGTCATTTCCAATACAAAAAGTCTGCCGTTTTTAAAAGCGAGACGGGCACGTCAAATGTACGTATGGCAGCTATTTTGTATTGTCAACAAATGTCAGTCTATATAATGTGTATGATACTATTTCATACCCATTCAGCAGGATAGCCCCTTAACCTTGGTCCTTCGAGCCGGATACGACGGCTCGCAACAATGTTGAGGGGCTATCCTGGCTTGTGGATGCTGAATATGAACTCAAGTACTTTATATGAGTTTAATTATAAAAAATATACAAAAATGTAATGCGGACCTGAATCATTGCCGCGGTGGCTAGTAGGTAAGTCACGTGATCACTTGGCTGCCCCCTGCTGGTTCTTCACCCCGCGGTTGCCCTGCAGGAGTGGTACGCGACAGTAGTGTGTATCAACCCTGAATTACAAATCTACTTAAGCAGTTGGTATGTATTTTCCATTTTTGAATTTTATATGACTTAGGTAGAAACAGAAACTGCTTAAGTTTAATATTTGGAGCTTCTGAGATTGCTAGAAGTACGTTAGCTTTTTGATGATCGGTGAGTGAGTTTGGTCACAAACTACGGAACTTTGACGTTCGATAGTTCTTTAAGTACAAGTTGAAATTAAATGTAAATCAGAATATATTGAATATATTATAGCCAACATGTCACTGAAAATTCAGGGTTCTAGCTTTAACCAGCGCGAAATTACAGGAGGTTGAAAATGGCCTAAACTGCTTCGAGAAAAGGATGGTACGGCCTTTGTTTTGCTTGTTTATATAAATATGCGAATGGTACTATTCCCCAGATATAAAAAAAATAAACAGAAGGTTAGAGAGCATCAAACAGTATTTTTTTTACGCTGGTATTTTTTGTACCACCCCCACAAAAGATAAAGAAATATATTTTTGTCCTGCTGTCACTGCGTTCGTTTGGTGGTCTGACTATAGTGCGTATGTGCGAATGAGACATAATCTGATTTGATGCTATTAACCGGACCTTCCTCTCTAGCACCTTGAACCCCTTTCTGTCTCAGTGATAAGGTGCTATTTCTTTTGGCAAATAAGTGGCAGTACAGTCCACTTCAGGTGTATATCCATGGTACCTACTGTCTTGTTTATTGACAAGTTGTCGACAAGTTTGTTGACATAAAGCATTATGAAGCATTTTGTCATCAGCTTTGTTTTCTAGATGATTTATATTTGAATATTTAGATAATTTTACGACGTTAATTAAGTGACTAAAAAAAATTGTGTAAGTGTTTTATGTTCTAGTTTTACTTTGACCATTTCTTTGTCAAACCGCTCACTTTGAAGAAGTCCCGCTTTTGCGGGGCTTATATTTCTGCATAGTTTGCCCTTCGGGCGTTTGAAAATACCTGTCTGACCTAACCTACTATTAAGGTAAATTTATCGTATTATTAAGTGGGAAAATATGCGAATGTTTAAAAAACTTCCAAGATTACATACGACTGATTTAAAAAACTATCGATTAAATATGCGATTGGTTGGAAATACTTTATATTATAGTTACCATATTTTAGTTGATGAAGCCCCGCTACTCGCAGATGGAAAAAAACTAACAGACGATGTAGGTGACGCGCGAGGCCAGGACCTCAGTCCTACTTTCGAACCTGAACTTCTTCGATAACTACAGTTGAGTGTTCTTCGGTGATTCGGCCTTCGTCACCGGCCCCTGCAGCCGATGGGATACAGCCGACACTTTTGCCGGCTACTACAAAGCTATGTGCTCCTACGTGCGGGGATGATCTAGCCTGAGACCTATCCTTAAGACCTAATCTTCTGAGGCAATACGAGTATTGATTAAATGAAAAAGAACAAACTAAATAAAATTATCTGTAATGATCACTATTGACAAAACCAGTCTTTATAATACACAATTTTAGCGCACTTTATTCTGATATCGTTGTAGGATGAATATAATTAGAAACACTAAGACATCTAGAACGAAACTTTGAACCTGGCTTTCAGAACTTTCCAAAAAGAGTAACGTCGTAATCTACTTTGCAAAACCGGTAAAGACGCACTGACTGCGCAGGCGGCGCGTCGGGGTTTATTCGAAATTTTGCCCAAAACTGTGGAAATTGAATATACAAACTCCAAAAACTGTAGAAAAATAAACAAATCAAAACTCGTTTCCTATATTAGAGAGAAATCTAGTTAAGATTACACCCAATGCTTGGGGGTATGTTCAACAGGTATAGTCAGAGATGTCACTTAGAAACAAGCTGACAATTTACATGACCTGTTTTCATCCCATAATGAGTTACTCAAGTGTGGTATTGTTTAAGGCACGTCTAAAGCTGCGTCATGTCGTGCAGAGTCGTTTCTACCGCGACATAAAGCTTAACTCCATGTACGGTTTCTTTAAGCAGACTGCTCGGCGTTACTATGATAACGCCTCCCATCAGTTTTATGTTCGAATATGACCCAAATCAGTTAAGGAGCTACCAAGATATAAGGAGCTATGAACCACTAGTGACTTTGTAGCGTTTTGATAAGAAAAAATTATGCAAACGAAATGTACGTCTGCTGTACGCACACCACTGAGGATAGTACATACGATAATTTAAATTTCAGATGGATGACAAACCTATTCAAAATTATAATGATAAAAATGTCGAAAAAGGTAGTTTACCTGAACAAACAAGTCTTAGTACTACCATTAATATGCATGCTCATGAAAATGAAGAAAAAGGTGTACGCGGAAATGTATTACATGAAGAAGATGAGAAGAGAAGAACCGGAATAAATACAGATAATGAGACTAGTAAGAACAATAAACATGGCATTTTAGATTGTTGGTGAGTGGTGGTGGTTGGTGAGAGATGAAGTGAATGAATGAAAGGAATGAGTAAATGTAAATGTAATAAAAACACTTACTTTTATAGGTATAATATAGCTTATTGGCTAATCATTTAACTCACTTTTGCTATCGCAAGTAAAGAAAAATTATTTCAAAAGCTCGTGCGAGTTGTGCGTGAACTTAACTCTGGTGAAACTCTAAGTACCTATACTTACTTTAAGCCACATCCCGCCATAACGAACATTATTAAATAATGTTCGTACTTACGCATATTCGCGTTTATTTCTCATACTTGATTTTCCGGTCTCGTTTTTAAGCATCTTAATAATTAGTTTCTAGTAAGTCAATTGTTTCGGCTATTCAAAGAACGGCTAAACGTAGGCTCAGCTTCACTAGACTAATACCTATTTGTAATTATCTTTTTGAACTTTACTGTATTATTTAGTATCTTTAAGCTCGCTACCGCTAAGTATCTCTATTTTTTTGTTACAGGACATCCCTTGTCCAATGAATATACAGTTATGTTTGATTATTGGAGACAAGTATATCCAGGTGGACAACAGCAAAATCCGCAAGACCCACTTTCAGGACCGGGGCCAAATCCACCATCAGGACAAAGTACACCGACAGGGCCATATCCACCGCAAGGGCAATTTCCACCACAAGGTCCATTTCCACCTCAAGGACCATTTCCACCACAAGGGTCATATCCACCACCAGAGTCAAATGCGACGCAAGGGCAAGATCAGAACCCAAAGTCCCGTGGCAAGAAAAGGAAGCGTGCTCAGCAAGAGCCTAATGCACAACCGGGACCGAATCCACCAGACCAGGGCCAAGATGTAGCAAGTTGGTAATTTAATACATCTATTAGATTTCGGTGGCTCGGCCACCTTTAGCTAATGGGAGGCAATCGAGCAGTGAAAAGAGCCTTTAACCAAAAACCACTTGAAAGATAAGTAAAAAAAAATTTTTCTTAAATATGAAATGAAATGTAGTCATTATGTTCGTTATGATAGGCTTCAGTATCAAATTGCCGGCGGAGCAACTCGAGAGAAGCCGGAAACTCCGGGAAGTAGTCTTTTTAGGGTTCTGTACCAAAATGGTAAAAAAGGAACCCTTATGGAGTGACTCAGTGTGTCTGTCTATCTGCCACATCGTTAAATATCTTGAAAAATACTTAAGCTACCGATTTTGACATGACGATGACAAATAACACAATAACAATTTAAACATGAGCGGTATAAGTGTCTACTCAAACCGTGCCGTCTTGTTTCATGATGACATTTTGCCACTTCGCCTATTAATAAGGAAAACAAAATTAATATTGTTAAGTTTTTTTATATAAAATGGACATCGACATGAACATAAGAAATAACAAATAACACACTAATAACAAGTTCCAATATTTTGAAATTGCAAATTCTCTTACACAAATACACATTAAATATATATTTAATATCCCCCAGCTGTGGGTCATTATTATGCAGCGCAGCCTGCGGTTTCTACTCCACGGATAGGATTTCCAGGTCCAGCCAGATACAAGTGGAAAAATTACGATTGATTCAGTTTTTAACAATGATACTTATAGTCTATAGTTTGCAATTTTTCTGCCTTGTATGAAAATATCTAACTGATACCTAAAATTATGACCATACAACTAACATGAAATAAAAAAACTGTACAGCCGGATTCAATTTATGGGTACCGAAATATATCTTTTATTTTCGTAATATTTACGTTCTTATGTTCGTTTTGCTGTCGAATTTCGACGAAAAAATTAATATTCATTTCGCCCAATCAGAATTGAGTACGAAATGCAAATTGAATTGGCTCAAAATAACTTGATGGCGCAATGTCAAACGCGAAGTAGGAAGGCATCATGAAGGCATATGGCTACCCGAAATGAATGCGTGTTTAGTTAATTTAATGATAACTCGACAGTTAAGACTAAATTGGTTTCTTGTATAAGTGTCTGTATATCTAAAGAAAAGTAAGTATAACAATAAATTGTAAAGAGGTTATCATTTTAATTCTCACATAATAACAAGTGCTGTTCGTGTTTTCGTACATTTTACATAGCGAAATATTTATAAATCGTAAAATATATATGGATTACCTGTTTTCTACAAAATCCGTGTTGGAATTACCACGAACTAGATATCAATATTCATGTTAGATATATTATTGTTTCGTCAAGTTTATTAAAGTTTCTTTGGAAGAAACTATTATATTTCAAATTTATTTCATTCCATGTTTGAGAATAGCACTATACACGGTGAAATTTAATCAGTAATCAGGAGTTGAAAAATATTAATTGTTAACCTAAATAGCATTCAATACGTGAGATCTCATGGAATTTACTTCACCATATCTAATTAATAACAGTAAATTATATCGTTAAAATTAAAAACCACTGGGCACATGGACACACTACTTTAATTAAAAGGAATTAGTGTACGTCAAGTGCCATCGCGATGACGGGGAAATTGACAGACCAGACGTCAATAAATTATTCCCACAATTAGTTTTTTTACCCATGGCTTACTTGCCAAAAAGGTTTTCAACTCTTTAAATTACACCGCTGGTAGGGTGACAATAAATTTCAATTAAAATTTAATGTTGCCTTTTAAATTAGGTATGATAAAAAAACTTAATTCCATGTAAGTGCCACATAAATATGATCGCTATCGATTACTGCATTAGAAAAGTTGGTTCCTGAAAACCGATTAAATTTCACCGTGTCCCGTGTTTCGGCTTCGAATCCGATCATCATCCTCATCCATCTATATTACCTATAGATCGACAAATTCTATTACATAATGTGAGTGGGTATAGATTCTATACCTACTCACATTATGTAATAGAATTTGTTCAAGCATGAATTAGTCTCAAAAATCTAAGAATGTATGCAAAACCAGTCAAGTGCCTCCTCGAGGATTCAAACTCGAACTTGGCTAGTTTATAGGGTTCCGAATCCAAAGAGTAAAAACGGGACCGTGTCTGTTTGTCACCAGGCTGTATCTCAAGAACCTCTTTAGTCAGACAGTTGAGATTTTCACAGATGATGTAATTCTGTTGCCGCTATAACAAAAAAAAACGGAATTATATACCTATTTATGGGGTCTCCCATACAACAAACGTGATTTTTTACTGTGTTTATAGATAATAAGACGGAACCCTTCGTTCGCTAGTTCGATTCGTACTTATCCACTTTTATTTTGTGTATTTCCAGATAACACTGGTTTCAACTACATAGAAGAGGATCCGAAGACGCGAAACGCTTATGTGAGGAAGGTTATGATCATCCTTCTGGTCATGCACGTGCTCACCATTGTTATTTTTTATATAACGTATATTATGTAAGTATATATTAAAAATCGTGAGACATACTTATATTTCATCTTTTTACACATTTAGCCTGTGGGTCAGCTATACAGTATACACAACGATCATATAACGCTCTGCGCGTAGGTTCTGCAGCGCTTCTGCCATGTTTGCAGAGGCACGGACAGACGGCTTTGCAGCAGTTATGCGCAAAAAAGCGGCGTCCTTACTGCATAGAACCACCCAAACACCATTCTAAGGATGATCGCTGACCATGTCTGCCGTCCTATTCTAGTTAAAATAATTAAATTAGTTAAGTCCTATCTAACTTTTAAGTACTAATATAGTGTGTAATTTGTATTGTCTAGTATATACCTACTAACAAATAATGAGGTCATGTTATCTTGAATATAAATAAAATGAATGAATGAATGAATATTTAATTAAAATAACAGATGAGAACGTTTCTTTTTTTTATTGTGATTATAATTAGTAAATTTTGTATTATTTCTTCTTGAAATCACGAGCTCTTTCTATCCCAATAGGAGAACAAGTGTTTCTTAGAATTTTTTCCTATTGTGTTACCATAAAATTCAAACAGACTTTAAAATTTAATTTCAAAAAGAGGACCATAACATTGTATTGTCATCCAACCTACATAGGCCTGTGAAATTTTAGTTTATAAAAAAAAACAGCTTGCAAGATTTGACCCTAACAATCAATCAAACATGCATGGCAATTCAAACAAAAGCTTGTCACCACACCAAAGGTGTGGTGCTGATGTGCCGAAGAAAGGTTTCCAAAAGTGTGAATTTGTCTATTCTTATTACCAATTTTTTGTAATTTTTAAACGACTGTTGAGATTTTCCATTCTAATATCATATTTTTCATGTGGAAATTATCCGAAACTCCACAAGGTTATTTGACTAGTGTAACATAATGATGTCGTAATATAGCGTAACATAATGAATCCGTACCTTAGAAAGATAAAAACGGAACCATTATAGGATCATTTTGTTGTCCGTCCGTCAGTCCGCCCTTCCGTCTATCCGTCCGTCCGTATGTCTATCTGTCAAGACCCTTTATCGCGGTATCGCGTAGAGGTACGTTGAAATGAATACCACATACAAGTCGGCGGTCCCCTACGTCAATGCAGTAAATAGATACGGTCGTTTATGTCGCATTTCCCATACATTTGCAATGGGATTCAAAATTTATAGGGTACTTCTTGTTGACCTAGAACCACGAAATTTGTACTTCTCCTTGACCTAGAACCACGAAATTTGTACTTCTCGTTGACCTAGAACCACGAAATTTGGCTAAAAGCAAGACCTTATAGCACAAGCACAGGGGAAAATCCGAAAGCCGCAAAATTTTGCGGTTCTTTCGTTCCGAGTCGCCAGTATTTTTAAGTACCTAAGGTCATATATGGAGGGAGCATCCTTTGTGCGGAACCCTCGGTGGGCGAGTCCGACACGCACTTCACCGGTTTTAAACTAGCGCTAATAATTAAAAAAAAACTCTTTTT
Source organism: Lathronympha strigana (assembly GCA_949128165.1). NCBI lineage: Eukaryota > Metazoa > Arthropoda > Insecta > Lepidoptera > Tortricidae > Lathronympha > Lathronympha strigana. The sequence goes on from OX421903.1 coordinate 4,380,815, forward strand.
TTATAATTTTTCAGTTGCGGGAAATTAACGTTTATGCACTACCTCGTTCATGCTTTTAATTGGCTTCCCTTTTCAGGATCAAACCTGTCCACACTGACACATCAGGGAATCCAGACCATACAGACCATCCAAACCAGACAGACCATCCAGAAGGCAATACACCTGTACGGAAAGCGTACAGATCCTACAATTCCTACAAATACAGGAAATCCAACAAATCCAACAAACCAAACAAACCCAACCAAACCAAAAAACCCAACAAACCCAACAAAAAGCCAAGGACGCCCATTTATCATCATCATAATTATAATCAACACCGCGGTCCAATTGGTAGCGACCCTGTTCTGTACATGTTTATTTTCGGGTAAGTCGATATTACTAAAAACAACGTATCATTTAACAATTCTGGAGGATTTTTTTATAGTTATAACATAAATAGTATAATTTTCAAACCAATTTGCCGTGACATCTCAAATTTCACCAGTGGATGGCAAATTTTCAAATGGCCTGGTGTATGACATGGGACGTTGTGTCGAGTTTTCAGTGATTACTGAACTGCAGATACATTAATAATAATGATAAGTCGAGCGCTTTACCATTCTGCCCAAAACTCATTTTTTTTTTTAATAGCCTGTTTTTGTGTCCCACTGCTGGGCAAAGGCCTCCCCTCTCCTTATCCAATCAAAATCATTAAGTTGCATAAAATCATAAAATATGCAAAATCATAACAAGAGTTTCATTCACTACTACTCGCTATAATTTTGTCGACATGGCCTCCAAAATACTTAACATATAGGTACATAAACATTAGTCAACTTTAAATACACAAAATCCATTGTTTGTTTTATAATTAAAAGTCAGTTTTAATAAGCACTTATCAATAACGAATTAAATCCTGTTTTTCTCTTCACTTTTACAATGCAGTCTTAATATATTTGCTATGCGCGCCGTGATGCCGTATGAATCGATAAAAGTTTTACTACAAACAATCAAAGATTGGCCGATTCAGCTCAACTTTTTGCCATAAGTTTTCATAGTTACAAAATCATTTTACATGTTTTAATACAAACACTGAAACATAATTTCAATTTTAATCGAAAATGAAAAAGCATTTCAAACTTGTTGTCAGTTTTTGAAAATTCCATCATTTTTCAACAGCTGTTTGCCCAGTTTCTGAGCAGCGAGCTTCAAACATCTATCTGGTTTTCAGCCTTATTGCTATTGAATCTTAATAAAACATTTTTTTTTGTTCAGTACATAAGTCTTCTACGGACGAAATGAAACACTTTTTAACATTTTCACACAAAAGTATTGCGTAAAAAATGTTAGATTTGGTAAGTTTTGGTAGAAATTAACAAACATTAGCTAAGTTTTCTGGCTAATCAGTCACCTTTTTTACCAAAAGGAATATGCAATTATTAAGTTTAGGTTATCCATCCAAAAACTATAAAAAGTTTATATTCATATAACATAAAACATATTAAGATTTTTCATTATCTTAAGAGGCGCGATATCAGATATGATATCGAACCTTTTTATAGTAATCGGGAATGTTCAAAGAGCTCATAATCAAATATTAGTAATTTTATTAGTGGGGCAGAACTACAGATCTATTTCCACAGGTATAGTCTGACAGTGGATTTATTTTATGTTGTATGCCTCCTTTTTTTACTTTTAAAAAACCTTACTGGCATACTAAGTTTGGCAGGCTACAGTCAAATAATGAATGCGTAGTATGACTTGCAATTTCTATTTTTTTTAGGTTTGGCATTATGGGGCAAACGTACGTAATGACTTTTGTGGATAAAAAAAGAAAATGTCCCTGCAACTACATCTGTGTACTACTTACCGTGAGTTACGTGATTATTACAAATGATTGTCCCCAAATAATTATTTCCCAACATGATCGTAAATGTATGCATTTATGTCACGAAATGAAGACATGAAGTTTCTTGTTTACGGCTCCCCCCATTTACTTCTTGGCCGGCGGCCGTGAAGTAATGTATGGCGTAAGTATGAACGAAACATTATTGTCCGCTGCTGTAACTTTTTTAATTTGCGTACTAACACTAAACTGACAAAGGAAAAATTACATACAGCCAACGACCATCAGATACTTGCGACATTAAAAAAAAACAAATTCTATGTTTCTATGTATATTTATGTGCGGTTAAACATGGTGCTCAAATAGCTCATTCAAATGGCATCTTTAAAAAATAATAAGGTGGCAAATTAAACATTTTTTTCCTTACTAACCTACTCGTATTTACCTAGTAGTTGTTTTAAATTTTATATTTCCTTACAATGTTTGAGAAAAGCACTACCTATACAAGCCTCGGCCGGAAGAGAGATTGCAGGACTAAACTCGTCCTGCAATCTCTTACTTCACGGCCTCTGCAGTAATGTACTATTTATTTTATTAATTTACGACAATGGTGCTTAATCGCGTAAAACATGGACAACTAACCTCCAACGTTTCAAGAGCGACGTTGTTCCCGTGGTCCCGGAAAAAGTCAAGTCAATATAACGCGATAAAGTCTCGATGTAGTAAATTCATAATGTGTGAGAATCTGGAAATTTTATTTTTTAATTAGTTAATTATTTATTTGCTCTAAGAAAAAGTTATTGTTGAGTTTCTGATGAGTTAATTAACTGCAAACACGCTTAGACAAGGGAAGGAAAACTGCTGATAAATTTATATTACAGTCACACTTGCCTTGTTTCGAAATTTAACTGTGTATTTAGCTGTGCTAGTATTTAACGACCTCCTAGCCTAGTCGATAGTGACCCTGCTTACAAATCAGGTGGTCTCGGGTTCGAATCCCGGTCAGGGCATTATTTGTGTGTCTTACACAAATATTTGTCCTGAGTTATGGATGTTTTCTATGTAGGTATTTAATATTTATTTATCCATTATATTTATCTTCTGCTAGTACCCACAATACAAGCCTTATTGTACACCAAACATTCGAGAAGTCGAGAACGCGAATAAACAAAAGGCCTAGTATAAAAATTGTACGACATTAACTCCTCGACCGCGTTAGCGTATCGGGAGTTCAAATTATGTTTGCCGTTTATTTAAATCATCCGGCAACTTTCATATTTTGACCCCTCGATACGCTAACGCGGTCGAGGAGTTAATGTCGTACAACTTTTATACTAGGCCTTCAGGATGCTCTCGTCTCGCTCTCGTCGTTTGATTACCGAGTGAATAAAATGATTGCGTAGTTTCATATTTTATAAGTTGTATTGAGATGACACCCTTCACCTTACCAAAGCTATTTAAGACACCTTTTAACTCCAAACTACCAGTAAAAATTTAAATTGTCTCTGGTCCGAGCCTCTTGCCCGTGACTCGAATGAGGTGGAGTTGCATTAACACGAGACATTGGGGCGAGAATCTACAGGCACCGTAATACATATGTATCTTTTTTTTTCTAGGTAAAGTCGCTATCAGAGATATATATATATATATATATATATACGGACAAGGTGCTTTATAACATCCAAACGAGCTCTCTAACAGCTTGGCAATAGAGCCGTGTCAGATATTTGTGAGTGCCATGAGCGCGCCAATATATCTGATGGTGACTGTACTAATAATGTTGTTGCTCTAACAGGTGATACTTTATTCAATGATGATGTGTGCACTCTTCATACCAGCCGAATCGTTAAGTGTGCCGGTGGTAACCGTCGGTGCAACAATGGCCAGCGTAGTTCTGTGCTTAGGATTAACTTGTACAGGGGTTAGTATTGCCACAGCGTAAGGATGTACAGTGGGTTAACTCCGCCGATTTCTGGGTCATCGATGGGGGGCGGGCGGGGAAGGAGGCGGGGAGGAAATGCCGCCGAATTTCTATGAAAATTCGGCGGTCTATTTAAGGAGTTTAAAATGGAAATTAGTTTGCCAATCAGACTGTAATATCTTTCGCGTAGTTTTTGACAACCCTGAGCCTCAGCACGACCACCAAGCCGTGCCGCTGGCCGTGTATGGAGTTACCTCACTGTATGGAATACATCCCTAAGCTGTGGTATTGCCTTGTTATATTTCAGAGTTTAAGAGGGTTATAACACCTAATTCATGTTTAGGCAGTTTTTAGGGCTCCGTAGCCAAAATGGCAAGAAACGAACCCTTATAGATTCGTCCAGTCTGTCTGTTAAGACCCTTTATCTCGGAAACGCGTGAAGGTAGCAAGTTGAAATTAATATCACATAAAACCCTTCATTTTTTTAAACTTTATCTCGAAAATTAAAAGGCTTACGGTAATGCAAGGTAGCTCAAATTATTTGAAATTTAATATTATTTTATCATTTTGTAAGAAGTAATGACCAAGAAGCTACTGATTTTTAATTGAACTTAAAAAACTAAAAAAAGTTCGAAAAGCTTGCAGTATCTTTTTTTTTGACAAACTTACGTTCGGCGCTGGATTATTATTATTATTATTTATAAAAACAATTACAAAAACAGTATAAACATAACATACATCAGTAACCAATGTGGTTTGTCTCGATACTCGAATTCCACTTAAATATTTGGTAACAATAAAAATCTTACCCACTTAAACAGATAAGCGAACTATATTGCTATGGTACAATAGTTGTTGTTTTCCTTAACTAGCAAGGAACCGGTCCGCGCTCGACCGATACAGGATGCTGCAGTTATGTAACTATGTAAATTATTTCAATCATTTGTGCAATTTGCGCAAAGTAAGTAATTCACAACATAGGTATATATAATAATTAGACATACATGCATAATTCATGGGGTTAACATCATAAACATGTCTGCGAAAATCATAACTACCAGATTTGACGCACACGGGGAGTGTTTAACCCTTAAATGCATGACGATGCATTTATGACACGAAAACGAGACAAGTGACAATCAAGTGCTCTTAGAATGTAGTTGTCATATCGTCGTAAGTTCTTAATTTGAAATGAATTTGGTTGTCAATTAGGATGTTTTAGAATCAATACTATTAATTCATGCATTTAAGGGTTAAAGTATCTGGATTAATATTTTGTTTCAGTTTGATTTCATGAAGCCGAGTCTTTACATGGCAACGGAGGGAATGGCAGTAGCTGCATTAGTATTAGTGATCATTATAAAATTCGCTGCCAATCTCCCAATTGGGAGTACATGTTTGGCCATCGCATTTTTTTGCACATTGGCTTATGTGATGGTAAGAAGATCTAGATAACTAGTAGATATCCATGCCTTGACTCAAGCGATTAAAAATGAACGTTGCGAGTGATCTGAAGGCCTAGTATGAAATTGTACGACATTAACTTCTCGATCGCGTTAGCGTATCGAGAGTTCAAATTATGTTTGCCGTATATTTAAATCATCCGGCAACTTTCATATTTTGACCCCTCGAGACGCTAACGCGGTCGAGAAATTAATGTCGTGCAATTTTATACTAGGCCTTCTGAGGGCCTACCGAGAATCGCGAAGTTTTTTCTGTTTGCATATAAATTTTTAAATATAAAATAATTATTATAGGACCGTCTTACACAAATCGACCTAGTCCCACAGTAAGCTTAATACGAGACGATATATAAAATAGATACATAGAAATACTTAAATACATAGAAAACATCCATAACTCAGAAACAAATACTTGTGATAAACACACAAATAAATGCCCTGACCTGGATTCAAACCCGGGACCTCCTGCTTCATAGGCAGGGTCACTACCGACTAGGCTAGGAGACCGTTCGCATATTAAATTATTTAACGACCTCCTAGCCTAGTTGGTAAGTGATTCATTGTTATGCGTGTTTTATTGACTATATTACGAAGCAACAACCATGGTGTAACTAAATAATTACCAAAATCATTGTGATCTGATCTGTATGAAAATTCGTTGCAATAATTATTGTATGCAACTCTATTGCCTTCAACATTTTGTGACTACATACTACCAGGGGCCTTACCATGACGTCTTAACAAGATTCAGTTGACGACCTCAGCTGAGTCGCTTCTATACAACTGAGTCTTAATTGAATCGCGTTAAGACGTCATGGTAAAGTCCCTGGACTTAGAATGTTATGACGAAAAAATTTTATGACTAACAATAATGATGACCTACAATAACAGGATTTCCAATTTATATTCTTTATTTTTAGGACTTGACAATACGACTAATAAAAATAATGATAGACAACGTTATGAACTTACAAAATCAGAATTGAAAATGTATGGAAACCAATAGAGACCCACCTATATTTTTGCTAATTTTTTGTTGTTTGTTATAGATGATTATGTTCATGTTGCAAGTGGTGTTAAAAGATGGAGCGTATTTAAAGCTTAGCAGCAACGATTGTGCTATATTTGCTTATTTGCTCTATGCATCACCATTTTATGCCTGGTGTATATTGTACACAATGTGCCTAAAGAAAGGAGAGAGGCCACGAACGTTACCACTTTATTTTAAATCTTGAGCGCAGATTAAATTTCACCTATTTTCATCTGTATCGAATTGAAAGCACCGTGAGACATATCGTAATAAAGTAACGGATTTCACTCACTATTGGCAACATGTTTCGGATACAGGATATGCCATTATCAAGCACACGGTACTCCGCGCTGTGGGTTTATGAAACGAGGCTGTAGCCGAGTCCAGATACGGATATAAAATGTTTTTATATTTTAAATACAACGTTTGATATCTGTCTATTGTCCAGTGTTTCGTTACTTTTGTATTAAATAAATCATATTCATATTCAAAAATTTTGTTTTATTTTATAACATTACTTTGTCAATTCAAAGCAGTACCTATATAAGTAGTTATATATGATACAAGTGTACAAAGTAGGCTTTTTACCGACGAGTTTTGGTTACTATAAAATACGAACGAAGTGAGTGTTTTAAACCGGCACGAGTTGGAGAAAGCCTACATTTTAACACGTGTGTAAAACAACATTTTACAATGCTTAGCCCGGAAAGCCGCTACATTTTTCAGAATGAAAAGTCCGTATCATATTTTACCAGATTAAACAATTTAAGTACGTTTTATAACTTTTAACTTTTTATTATTTAAAATGTTACTAGATATTAAAAATGGCACCCACAAGTAAAACTATTATAATTAAATGTTGGTCTTTGTATTTAATAAAATTATAAATTCTAAAAGTAAACAATCAACTGCAATATTGTTATTACAATCCGCTTTTATGTAAAATAAACTTTTGGAGGCTTTAATTAAATATGACTGTTTAATTCCAATGCGATATAAACTCCAAGCAAAATTATACAAAATCAGAACGAAATACTTTTAACAAAGTAACATGCGAAAAGAAACTACAAACAAACTAGCCAATGCGCGCCCAAACAGTCGTTCGCTCGGGCCGAATTGAGCATTCGAGTTACGTGTGTCACAAATGGAATTATTTAAGAATTAAGAAAACAAAATCTTCATTTATTAACTACAGTGACAAACGTTTAATTATAATAATTTCACTTTTGGGTGTTGTTATTAATATCTATACTTTTAAATAGTAAAAAGCCTGTCAATGGAGTTATAATACGAGTACTTATATTGTTTAGTCTCGTTAGATCCGGACCTCTTGGTTAGAAAAAGGTAGCGGAGAAGGAACGACCAATGAGAGCACTGCGTTATTATGGAGCAAAATTAAAATATGAAGGATATTTTCTTTTGAAAACTTAAAATAGTAGTTTATGTTATTGTTTGTAATAAATACATCAAATATACATTATCTTTACCTTTATGGTTCGCGTAAGACACCGTAGTCTGCATGCCAATATATATGTCACTATATATAAGTTACTCTATGATGCCAACCACGAACATCGAAAAGGGGCATTGACGGGAAAACCTCTTTGTCACTCCAATATGCAAGTATGACAGAGATGGAGATACAAATCCGCAATCCTTCTATTTTCGTGGTATAGGCCCTGGTTTGATGCTTCTTAACCGGACACTACCTTCTCACTCTTCAATAATGTATCATTTAGTTTGGTAATGAAGTGGAAGTGCTATCCACTTTAGGTGTAAATCCTCGGTACTATTAACCATATTATCCACATATTATCACTGACATATTGACATGAAGCCTTCTGTCATCATTAGCTTTGTTTTGTAGATATTTTATTGTAAGATTTAGATAATTTTACGACGCTTTGTGACTTTGAGTATTTTATATCCTATTGTTACTCTGTGACATTAAACATTTTCAGTACCAAAAAACAGCGCGATATAATAAGCCACAGCTTGTTACTGAAGAGTACGAGTATCACGGAGTACATTAAACAAAAATGTTTTCAGCATAAGACTAAAAGTTTTCAAGTAGATTTTGACTAGTCATTACAACAATGTTTTACTGTAATGATCTTACCGTGAACAATATAATAATATGAGGACGTTTTGTTGACCAGAAACAAATTTCTCAATAGACGTTTGCACACCGAAGCTGCGTACTGTTTTAAAGGTGACAAAGGTGAGTAATCACTTGAATATTATTTGAAGAAGCTACGCTATGGACAACTATATGGCACTGGCAGATGCAAGAATAAAAAATCCAAACCTACTTACACTGTATCTGCTTACTGTTCTGAGGATAACACATAATAATATATTTATATAGGATGACTGGTAATTCGACCTATTCCTTGAAAGGAGTTATTCTAGAGATTCTATTACATATTAATTTGCTTGATGAATAATAGCATTATAACAAACACACATGCCCTGACCTTGAACATCAAAAGATAACAAAGGATAAAGATAAGTCAAGATAACAAAAGTGGCAGAAACAAACCGATTTCGGGTCACATGCACTTCCAGCACGCCAGGTAGCTGCTCTGTTATTTTATTAATGTTATTATTTTTAATAATTCAGTATAACATGCCAACATTTTTTTTCGGAAAGCTTATTATTTACGGTATTCGTTTCCGTATTTTCTACGTGAACTGTTGATAAGTACACTTTTTTTTTGTTTGAAAAAAAAAAAAAATATATATATATACTTTTAACTTATTTAGAACTTTTTTTTTAAGTTATGGATTATTAATTGGCATTTTTTTGTATAAAGGGCTATAAAACAGGCTATAAAAAAAATTGATCATCCTAATGCATGAACTTTTTTACAATAGGCTTTCTTAGGCCGCAATGTGGCGTTTTTCTCAATAAAAATAAAAACTTGTATTGCTTGTATTGTTTATTTTGTTACCCCTGATTGATGACCCCTGGTTGAAAGGGCTAAAAAATCCGTTCAAGGATTGGGTCGAATTGCTAGTCACCCTGTATAGGTGCCATAAAACTTAGCGATACCGACTACCCTTATCCTTAGAAAGCTCCACGCCACTATGTACAGTCACCTTCAGATATATATATATATATATATATATACCTTTGTACCTTGTAAATGTTTTGTTCTTTCTCATGTACCGAGGTGTGCAATAAAGAGTATTCTATTCTATTCTATTCTATTCTATATATATATTTTTTTTTTTTTCATTTATTCTCGAAATATATACAGTAAGTGTAAATTACCTAACTACCTACCTCTACCTACCTTAAATCTAAAGTATTTACCAGTAACATCAACATATATATATATATATATATAAGAACCAGTCAAGTTGTTTAAAATATATGAAAAAGACTTAACACCTTGACAATGGGAGTTTGACCGTATTGTCACTCACCAGGCGGCGCCACTCATGCGTGGGTCTTGTGTCAATATGAGAGAATTGTCAAAGTAACGTTTGAAAGTTTCCCGTAGGACCCACGTTCCACCATCACCCCTAGTGGTAAATCAACTCGCAGTAATCCTCATTGAGGCATTCTCTAATATTTGCTGCGAAATAAGTATTTGATGGCGACTGGTGGATACACGTCACTAGGTATTATACTATATTATTTAATTTTCAGATGGGTGACATCAAACCTATTCAAAATTATAACGATAAGGATGTCGAAAAAGAAAGTTTACCTGAACAAGCAACTCCTAGTACTACCCCTAGTATGCATGGTCATGAAAATAAAGAAAAAGATGTACGCGGAAATGTGATACGTGAAGAAGATGAGAAAGGAAAAAGCGGAATAAATACAGACAATGAGAATAGTAAGAATAATAAAAATAGCATTCTAGTAGGTAGTGCAAAGTGCGAGAGACGAAGTGAATTAATGAAATTAATAAGTAGATTGACAGGAATGTAAATGAAGGATTAATTAGCTTCTATAACTAATAAGTCTAGTTGTTTCATCTATTCAAAGAACGGTTGAAATCAGGCTCAGTTTGACTGGACTTATTTTTTTTTAATTTCCTATTTGTTAGTAATACTGTGTTACTTGTCATCTTTAAGATAGCCCAGATTTTTTGTTTCAGGACATCCCTTGTCCAATATACCTACCGTTATGTTTGATTTTCGATAATCACCTGCAGGTGGGCAACAGCAGAAACCACACGACCCAGTTCCACAGACAGAACCAAGTCTACCACCAGGGCTATATCCACGGCAAGACCCATATCCACCACCAGGGTCGTATCCCCTGCAAGGGCCAAATGCGCCGCAAGGGCAAGATTACTCCCAGCACGGGTCATATTCACCACAACAAGGACAGTACGCACAGCAATGGCCTTATTCACAACCGGGACCGAATCCAAGCCAACAGAGAAGTGTACCAAGTTAGTAATTTTATATACATCTATTAGACTTCAGTGGTTTAGCTACCAAGAGTGAAAGGGAGGCAATGGAGCGGTGAAAAGAGCCTGCCCGTTCGATCGGCCTAGATACCGATGGGAGGATGTAGTAGACGCGGATCTGCGTAAGCTCTAGGTCGAGAAATCGCACAGGACTAGAACCAGTGGCGAGCAGTCGTGTTAGAGGCCAAGGTCACTTTGGGTTGCTGCGCCAGAGGTGTAAGCAAGTAATTTATACACATCAACATGATGTCTTCTTCTTCTTTTAAAATATGGCCTCTGTCCGAGAATTGGACAATTTTGCCAGTGCCCCGTATTAATATTTATTTAATATTTCAATCGCCGTGCGGTGATAGTTGTCAATAGTACATTTCGATGCTAGAACGGAAATTATGTCATTACTCCACGAGCCCCGAGGTATCTAGCCACGAGCCGTAGTAGGCGAGTGAGAGCTACTTGAAAAATATTATACCCTGCTGTCACAGATTATATGAAAGTTCTTAGAACAAATATTTTTCGAAAAGCTAATACGAACCGTTTTGGACACCATGCAAAAATCAAGTGACGCTTGGCTTCCCTCACCTCGCACAACAATAGGGTTGCCTACAACTAGTAATATTATATAATACTGGCGGTTGAGTGCGCCGGCGTGCGCGGTATATTTGGACAGCCCGTGAGTTGGTGCCGACACAAGACAAAAGACGATCGATTCGAATTCACACCGAGAGTTCCGTAGTCCAGATAGTACTTTTAAGGAGTAGTATTAGTGTAAGTGAATACTATAGTCTTGTAGCTAGAACAAAGTTAGTTTGAAATTGAACTTCCATTTTATTATTTAGCAGTGTGCCAATGCAGGCTCTACCTGCCGAAAAACAGGAAAATATTTTACAACTGAAGAGACACTGTTGGCAGAAGCCCAAGGCTATTTGTATTTTTTAGATATTCCACTTGAAGCGAGTAAATTATAGGCCATCTTATCTTACATGCTGCATAAGTACTGTTATACAATTTCACAAGACATCGATATTATTATATTGTTACTTCAGCCCCAGCAATATTTTATTATTATAGGTACATCATAAAATCTCCTCTTCTTCATCTTCTTCCTAGCGTTTTCCCGGCTCATGGGTACCACTTTGGCAACTAATCCCAAGATTTGGCGTAGGCACAAGGTTTACATAAGCGACCGCCATCTGATCTTCCAACCCAGAGGCTAAACTAGACCTTATTGGGACTAGTCCGGTTTCGTCACGATGTTTTCCTTCACCGAAAAGCGATTGGTTAATATCAAATGATATTTCTTATACGTAGGTACCTACTCGTCAGTTCCGAAAAATTCATTGGTGCGAGCCGCCAAGATTTGAACCCGCGACCTTCGGATTAAGTCGCACGCTCTTACCACTGGGCCGCCAACGCTCATAATAAAATACAGGATGTGAAAGCTGAAAGCTACTCAGCGTGGCCCTCCCCAGTACACACACACAGTACAGTTCACTCCTGCTGCATGACCCAAAAAAACTCTGTATAAATTACAATTTAGTGTTGCACTCTTAATTTCAGGAAACGTGTCTTATATATTTTTTTTTTCTATACAAGTAAATAAATGGTGATCTCAAACACGGCTTCAAAATTTAAAAAAATGTTGTTTCTTTTCTGCAGCGCGTAATAATAAAATTTGCATTTTTGAATCGACCTCATAAATCTGCGAGCGTACGGAGAAACAGTTAACTGCTTCTCGTGGATTCCAGCGCGAACTTGCCGGCTTTTTATTTTTTTACAGATGGCACCGGTTTCGACTACAGTCACGAGGATCCAAATACACGAAACGTTTATGTAAGAAAGGTCATGATAATCCTCATGCTCATGCACCTGCACACCATTGCTTGTATATTTATAATACTAGCCATGTAAGTATATCGACTTGAAACTATTGTGAGACATTCATATTAAAATGATATAAGATTTTAAGCTAACATGGTCATTTACACTATAGTTACTATTTAAAACGAGATATTTACCATGTACATGCTCATGAAAACAAATGTACATGGTAAATATCTCGTTTTAAATAGTAACTATAGCATATTAAAATGAAATTACAGAGAACACTCACGCATGTTAAGTCACCACACGAGACATGTTTCGGAGAACTTGGCTCCCCATTCTCAAGCGTTGAGTACAACTCGCGATGTACGCACGCATATGAGTGTTATCTGCAGGGCCTCCGTTTTTAAACGACTATTGGAGTTACCCTTTTTTAATCGTATAATTTTACGGTATGCACTAACTTGTTCATGCTTTTAATATGCATTCCGTTTCAGAGTCAAACAGTTTGAAACAGCCACGTCAGGGAATCCAGACGGCAATCGGACTGTACTGAAAGCATACAGACACAGACACAGACTATTAGGCGTTTCAGATGTTGGTCCCGCAAGCCCTTTTCTCGCCTTTTTTTTTGTTTTCGGGTAAGTCGATATGACTAAAAATTACAATTCTGGGGGTGATTTTTAGGTAGAAAACTCCCGTGAGTATCAGACATATTAAAATACTTATATCGGGTTACTCACGTCAATAAAGTCGAAAATAGCTCGACTTTGCGTCGCCCGCACCCTCCGCGCCGTTGCCTCAGTCGAGATCAGGTCCTATACCACGAAAATCGAACAATTACGGATTTATCTCTCCATCCCTGTCACACTTCCATATTGGAGTGACAATGAGGTTTACCCGTCAATGCCAATTTTCGATGTTCGTGGTAGGCGTGCTGACCGCGCTGGGGCTCGCAGTGTGCGTACAGCAGCCGCCGCGGCTAGACGCATGACTCATGAATAAGGGGCACGGACTGTTCCGAAACGTATCGAGCTATTTTCGACTTTATTGACATGAGTAACCCGATAAGTATTTTAAAATGTTATTTTTAGGGTTCCGTACGCAAAGGTTAAAACGGACCGTATTACTATTGTCTGACAACCACATTATTTTATTGAAGTGTGTCATACTATAAGACTCCTCTGTCCGTCTGTCGGTTTATTCTAAAATAATATAATTTCCAGGAATAATAATATAATTCCCAGCAAACTAGGTGACTAGTTTGCAGAATTCCAGGAGTGCAGTTTGATTTTTGAGAGCCAAGTAAGGTAGACGGTCCAGTGAATAACACTGCCACACTGCACAGGTAAACTAGGCCTTATGGGGATTATTCTGGTTTTACTGAAAAGCGATTGGTAAATATCAAATGATATTTCGTACATAAGTTCTGAAGAACTGATTGGTTCGAGCCGACAGAATTTGAACCCGAGACCTTCGGATTGAAAGTCTCACGTCACCGCTGGACCACCAACGCCTTGGGTTGGCAGACTATAGTCAAATAATTAATGCACAGTTTGACTTCAAGTTTCTTTTTTTAAGGATCGGCGTTTATGTGCAATGCTGCGTGCTGACTTTTGTGAATAGAACAAGGAAACCACCCTGCAACTACATTTGTGTAGGAGTAACCGTAAGTTATATCACAAATTACTGTCCCCAAATAAGATCGCCGTCAATGGAACTTCCTAACGATGTTAACAAAGGCGTGACATATTTTGTCACTGTTTCTCCTTGTATTTTCACACTACCACCACTAAAACCATTCACTACTGAAACGGTCGTATTATCGTAACATACTAAACATAAGATAAATAAGTTAATCTTGGAGATTTTATTAAAAATTTTAAAGTTAGGTTATCTGTACGGGGACTTGAACGCCTAGCGCCGCCTCAATACGGGCATGTTTTTGCGAGAGTCGACGGTTCGACATATTTTCACTTACGTGTATTTTCTGAAATATAACAGGTATGTGCTTGAAATTTTATACACACATTTAAAACTGTGCACTTTTGATAACTACTCACTTATTGCACTGATAATCACTAATACTATATATTTCGAGAACGCAAGTGAACGGGTGCCCTCGTCTCGTCTGCTTTTGAATGATGAACGAGTGAATGAATGGATGCTTAGTTTAATAGTTATTATTGAGCTTACCGTAGGATTAGCTCGATTTGTGTGAAATTGTCCTACAATATTTACTCATTCATATTTATTTATTTACAGTTTATAAATTGCACTCAGATGATACCTTCCACCTTACCGAAGCTATTTAAGACACCTTTTAACTCACCCACACTACCTTAAATTGTCTCTGGCCCGAGCCTCTTGAATGACTTTGTATAGACAGGGTTGCATTCACACGAGACATTCGACCGAGACATTCCGCCGAGAGTCTACAGGCGCCAGAATACATTAATGTAGGTATATTTTGTCAGACAGTCATTATCACCTTAGAGCCGTGCTCAGATATTTGTGAGTACCACGGGCGCGCCGATATATCTGATAGCGACAGTACTAATAATATTGCTGCTGTTACAGGCGATAGTTTATTCACTGGCGTTGAGTGGACTCTTCCTACCAAATGATGCGATAGAGTTGCCGGTGATAACGATTGGCGCAACATTGGCCAGCGTCGCTCTATGCGTAGGATTAACTTTTACAAAGGTTAGTGTGCCTGATTATATTTCGGAGTTTAAGTGGCTGACAACACCCTAATAGGCTAGACGACAAAAAAAACTAATTAGTCCGTCTGTTAGATTATTAAAAAATATACGTATTTTTTCTTTTGTTCGTCATATGAGAAACGGAAGTACAGGGCTTTAAAGTTTCGCGTGACGTCACAGCTAGGTACAATTCTTACCTACTATTGACGTCCCCAGCCCCCACCACGGAACTTTGACGCTCTTCATATTCGTCAATTGTAGTTATCTTGAAAAAGGAAAAAATACGTGTCTAATAATTTTGGATAATCTTTCTAACGGACTAATTAGAATAATAGTTTTTCAACCTCGTCGTCATCCCTATTCATGTTTTAAGCATTTAAAAAAAATGCAACAAACTTAGTACTTATCATACTTCAAAGACCGTAGACGGAGCCGATTTTAAGGAGTCCACATGCTCGAACAAAAGAGCGGGATAGATGTATTTGTAAGAGCACGTGAAAAATGAAAAAGCTATAGTAGGCGGGCGCGTCTAAATAAACTATGTAATCAGATGTTTACAACGAAACTAATTATTTTGTGGATAAAAGCTTAAACCAACGGGGCTAAGATGCCAATCTGATATCCTGATAATTGCTGGATAAGACGATAGTTTGTCGGCACGTTCTGACAATTTCTGATAATTTTAAACAGTTCTGTCAAATGTCTTTGCATTTAGCAGCTGTCACCGTCGCGCTATCCGCAGTTTATCAACTTATAGCATTATCCTATGACATTCGTGGATAATTAGGTCCGCTGATGAACTAATTACTCAACTATTTAATTAAAAAACATGTTTATCAATCCAGGGTTACGACGTTCTGACCGGAAAACATGTAAAAAAGACCATTGTTTGAAAAATAAAAGTATCGAGGTTTTTGTTTTCACGTTTACCAGTTATAAGGAGATATGTTAAATTTTTTTGTGTGAATATCAGGTACCTCGTTGTTATCAATATTGAGATAGAAATGTCTGAATTATAAAAAAATTACCACGAGATCACTTAAGTTAACCGTGTTCGCGTGAGTGATCGCGTGGGAAGAGTTTTGCCGCCCACACTTATACAGCTGCACCAATCTTTGTCTTCTGCAGTCACCTGCACACTGAATTTACCCTATTTTCTAAAACTAGGGACTATACTGTCTAATGCCACCCTGCGTTGAATATTCTGTTTCAGTTTGATTTCATGACGCGGACTCTTTACAAGGCAATGGTGGGAATGGCAGTAGCTGCATTAGTATTAGTGATCATAATCAAATTCGCTGCCAATGTCCCAATTAGTGGTTTCTGTTTGCCCATCGTATGTATTTGCACATTGGCCTATGTGATGGTAAGAAGATTTTGATACTATATATATCAATGACTGACTGACTCAAGCGGCAACATGTACGTTGCGTAACTTGCGTATGATGTGAGGGCCTACCGAGAATCGCTATGTTTCCCTGTTTGCCGCGCGTATAAATTATCCGTGTGACAGAGAGACGAAGCTTGGTAATCATAGTCTGATTTAGGAGGTATCAGACGCCGAACACCATAAACTGGGAGCGCGGCGACGGATACAAAGTTCGAGAGTGCAATGGCGACTTAACATGATAGTCCTTGCGCTGGCACGTGTGCCTTAATTTTTTATTATTCTTAGGTTGTTACTAAATTTACTAATATAATATTTTGACAGTGAAGTACAGTCAACCAAATGGAATCCTAGGCCACTCTAGGACATATATCATAGTGACAAATCAGATCAATCGAAATCAGATTGTAAGAAATGTGTTATCGCTTGTCGTTTTGACATGGTTTTACCACTCTAAAACCATTTCAAGGCCTATTGGAACCATAAGTCACTGCCTATGGTTCCAATAGGCGTCTCGACTGAAAAAATCTATTTAGTCCGTCTTTTGCTATATTAAAAATATTGTACACGTATTTTTTCTTTTGTTCGTCAAATCAAAAATGACGAAAATACAGTGCGTTCAAGTTTCGCGTAACGTCACTATTCGGTACAATTCTTACCTAGTAGTGACGTCACCAGCGCCCATCCCGGAACTATGATGCTCTTCATATTCGTCAATTGTAGTTAAATTGAAAAAGGAAAAAATACTTGTGTAATCATTTTCGATAATCTAACTGACGGACTAATTAGAATGATAGTTTTTCAACCTAGTCGTCATCCCTATTGGTTAGACAATTATTCCTAACATTTTTTTATATATTATGTTTTTGTTGTTTGTTATAGGAGATTACGTTCGTATTGCAAGCGATGTTAAGAGATGGAGCGTATTTAAAACTAGACAACAAGGATTGTGGTTTATTTGCTTATTTGCTCTATGCATCGCCAATATATACCTGGTGTTTTATGTGCTCGAGGTGGCATAAATATAAAAATGAATTCCGTCGACCAATACCGCTTCATTTTGGTTGCTGATCACCGATTAAATTTCACCGTGTATAAATATGTAATAATTTCATCTGTATCGAATTTAAACTAATGTGAGACATATTAATATTAAAATAAAATTACTGATAACACTCACGTATTTTTAGTCACTATGCGCGACATGTTACCGTATACGTATACGTGTTATCCGTAATTTATTATAGGTGATCTGTATTCAATTTTCAACCTTTTTCTTCATCGATAAGTACTGAAATGTATATGTTAACGGCAATGTGTTTATATTATACAGTTACGAGCTTATCAATGTATGAAATATTGTTTTCACACCACCTATTCATAAAAAGGTTTTTTCTGTTCAAGCTAGGAGGGATCAAAGTGGCACTTTTCTTCCCTGATGGGAGGGATCAAAGTGGCACTTTTCTGTTCAAGGACTACCTACCCATTTTTATGTTTTCGGGCATTAACTAGTGGCATCGTAGTGTTGGTATGATGCTGTTTTCGGTTTTTTCATTTCCTCTTAACGTGAAAAGCAGTATGTGTCACACGGTATCAAAATTAATTTCGTCTTGGGCGTTAGCGCTCGAATCCCTCATTACGCTCAGGATCCTATTTATTTAGGATTTTATTCTCAGATTACATCATTCCGAATTCGACGTACGCCCTTGCCGAATATATTATATTATTTTGATCCCGTGTAACACAATCTACTATTTCATCATCATCACACCTGCTCGTAAATGGTGATATTATAATGCAAACATACTTAAACTTAATGAGCTCTATTAAGCCCATGGTCTTAAAGGATTCTCATACTACTCTACCGCCCGCCCGAAGCTCCCGGAGGACCTGCCCTCCACGCGCTCGCTGCACGTAGTCGCCGCTCACTCCGAAGTACTGTGGACTGTGCAAATACACTACCGCTAATAATTTTATTATTGTTTCTTTATCTGGCTTATTTATTTCCTCGCAAATGTGATGAAAAATATTGTGTGTATCACGGCCGCTAAAATTAAATCTAAACTCGTGCTAAAATTAAGCCCGAGTCGTAGACAAGGGTCACTCCTTCGTAATTTCCTGTCTACCGCCCTTAATATACAATGTACTAACAGTACTAAACTACTACTAACAGTACTAAATGTACTGACAACTGGGTCTGGTAAGATCTCATGCTCTGAAAGTGAGTTATGTTAACCTATTATATATTAAGAATGCTCTGTTTAAAAAGGGGTACTATAAAATCGACGATTACTTAGGAGACAAGGAGCCATGGCCAAGTATTTAGTCTCAAAAGCTGTCTTATCAGGCTAGCAGTGTCCCGGAGTGGTTTGCACGATGCTCAAGGCGATGCTGTACTGTTACTGGCTGTTACATCATATTCTGACACTTGGAGAACCTTTACACCTCCATTTCTTATTCATATAGTATTATCTTATTACATATTATGTTTCTGACCTTGGGGACCTTTTACATCTCCAAATTGAATGTACATATTATTGACTATAGAGAATTTACATCTCTGTTGGGTTCATAATTTTGACTTGTTAGATACATACTAGTTATGTATTCGGTAGCATTAGATCTAAGACTGTTAACTTAACAGTCTGATGACTTGTGGTATTTATATCATAAAGATATTTTATTTTTGACGTTTGGAGGCCTTTACACCTCCAAATCCTATTAGTATAATTTTTTGACTATGGGGACCTTTTACATCTCCAAATTTTATTCGTATTTTATTTTGACGTTGGGGGACCTTCTACATCTCCAAACTTAATTTATTATTAACTATAGAGACTATACATCTCTTGTCATATTACTTAGTACATTTATTTTAATATTGTTTACCCAGGTTTTGGCTGTTGTATTATCAGTATTTAGATTATACTTTTACTTCTCACTATATATTGTAAATGTTTGTACATGCAAATGCTTTATTGTAATGCTTACTGACTTGTAAAAGTGCCCTTGAGGCCTACTTGCAGAATAAATTTTTGAATTTGAATTTGAATTTGAATTTGAATATTGTACAGGTGGAAAATAACACGTTTTATACCCTAGGGCGATTTACTTTCCATGTGCATTTTTTGTAAAGTTTTCCTAGTACGTTAGCGGCTACGTACAACTCATGGGTAGTACACTGGTAAACTACGTAGTTATTAATATAGTATCTCTCCCTAATTGAAGCAATATGTTAAGTTCCGAAAACTCCCGTGAGTACCAGACATATTAAAATACTTGTATCGGGTCGGTGTGCGTAAAGCAGCCGCCGCGGCCAGACGCATGACTCATGAATAAGGGGACACGGACTGTTCCGAGACATGTCGAGCTACTTTGACTTTATTGACGTGAGTAATACAGTAGCTTCAGTGCCCGAAGGGTAAACTGCCCAGAAATAGACTAATTTCACGCTGACATACATTGTCTAGGGATTGTATGAACTGTCTCGGAATCCTATAGAATGGCGGACGGTGTTTAACAATATTTTTGTATACCACGACGGTGGCAAACAAGCATACAAGTATTTTAATTAATAATAAATAATACATCATGCTGTGTGGCGACCATGCGCTTTGGTGTCATGCATTTTTGCCTTTTTTTTTAATTAAATGAGGATTGAGTATGAAGTTGGGTACTGAATTTGTTCTTCCATGAAAATATGTCGGTACCATGTTATTTTGGGAGCACTAGTAATTCAGACGCATATACAGCGTGGGTATTTGATACGGGCGAATATTTTAATGACGATTACTATTAGACCTAGGGAACCTATTTAAGTACATTAATTTCTTTAGGAAATCAAGATGTTTTTTTTCATACATAAAAATTCAACACGCAATGTATTGCATCCACATAAATTAACGTAGCTATTTAAACGTCATACGAGTATCATGTCAAACGGACGACATACATTGCAGCTCTGGAATTACCGAACAACGTCGCCCAAAAGGCAATATACTATTTATATAAGATACACTGATTATATTAATATATAAACACTGGCAAAATTGTCCAATTCTCGGACAGAGGCCATCTTATAAAAGAAGAAGAAGAAGATTGCAGCTCTGTCGCACCTTAGAAAAATCATAGACTATTCATATGAACAGGTACTATAGCTGGATTAATTATTCGCCCGTATCTAATACCCACGCTGTATAGAATAAAAGAACTGGATACCAAATAGTGCTGCAGTTGCAGCACTATTTTTATAATCTTGTTTGGAACGTGATGTTTCGTTAAATGACAACAGCTTATAAAGTTTTAATAGTGTCGGTATACTTTGTGAGGTCTAAGAACCACCTTTTGCACATGTCAACGCCCATAGAACCCCCTTCTGGCCCTTGATTGCTTTCATACTGTACAAAATATTAGAAATAAACCTACGCAACTGAACAAAAAAGTGAAGGTCTTTTCATTCTCTTCGTACTCTACAGGAAGTTAGGATTGAACCTTTGCAAGTAAAATAAGTTAAGCTATTTTCGTTTTCTTTATGTGACCCACGGTGTTTAATTTCATATTTAACGATAATAATTCATGACAAACCGTTGCTTATTATGTCTTATTGTTTTTCTAAAGCAGTGTTGAGATTGTGACCGAGTCTGCCGGTTGAATTCATATGACAATTCCGTAAGTTGATAAAAATCTATAAAAAAACCGGCCAAGTGCGAGCCGTACTCGCCCACCGAGGGCTCCGCACAAAGGATGCTGGGCCATTAAGTACCTTAGGTACTTAAAAATACTGGTGACACGGAACTCTCAGTGTGCGGCATTTATACGGTTTTCATATTTTTTCCTGTACAAGCTCTTGCTTTTTGCCAAATTTCGTGATTCTAGGTCAACGGGAAGTACCCTATACATTTTGATTCCCATTGCAAATGTATGGAAAATGTATGGCATAAAAATATATAATCCTGAGCCGGGAAATCAAGGGGGCCTCTTCTTATGAGCTGTTTGTTAAAAAGCTTAAGAACTTTTTAATTGAGAAAGCGTACTACAATGTAAATGACATATATAATTAAAATGTATACGTGACATATATAATATAAAGTGACAAATGTACCTATATAAGTACATTGTTTATATCTTATTTTATTTTTACAATTTTAGTCTTGTTCTTTTTTATATATTATTATTGTACTTTATTATGTAACAATTGTGATATGGGTGTATACCTGAAATAAAGAAATTTATTTATTTATTCTTCGTTTATTTATTTTTTTCCTTAGGTTAGGATTTTTACAATACGTATATAAAAATAAAATACAAAACAACATACAAAAAAAAATACAAAACAAATACATATTATAAAAAACCTAACCTAGAGTGCCGCCGGCAACAGGACTGCCCTTATTTATTTATTATTATTTTTTTTTTGTATGTCTTTCCCATCACGGAACAATGGTGTTCCGGACCTTTGGGAGGCGTACGCGGAGCCGAAGCCAACACGCAGAGGCCCTTTCGACAATTTAATGAAATGTAAGGGGTACACAGAGCGGATGTTGCACCTGCCCGAGTCATGGGACGCACGCAGAGGCAGTACCCGCGAGGGTGTATAGACTATTGAGATTTAATGGAATCTAAAATATACTGGACTATTAGGTGAAAGTGGTGAACTAAATACTGGGTTATGGAGAATAAAACCGGACGTCTGCCTAACAAAATGGTAATCAATTTTATTTCCGGCAGACGGTGACTCGCCCACATAAGATGGGCCCCCACAAAAAGCGACATCTAAGATGGCTCGAGGGCAACACCGGTATGAGGGCTGGGGGTAGAGAGGTGTCACTGGACTTTAAACGTATAGCCAACTCGCCACTTAGGTTTCCACATCTACCCTCGAGAACACAGCTCTCGCGACTCCACTCTGGACGGCCGGTTAAGGCAAGCCAGAGGCGGAGGACTTGGTCGGACGACGGAGTCCCCCAGAAGCGCTCAGGTACGTGGGGTCGCTCGCTACTCCTCAACAGCTCGCCACAAGCTGCGCTGCGTTGACTGATTGCACCGGTCGAAACCAGTGGGCGATGGGGTCGTCACATCCCTACGCCAAATTTATTATTATTATAATTACCTTTCCTGTTTTTTTTATTGTTACTTTTTTTTTGTATTTAAATTTTTCATTGTATTGATATTGTGTATTTTAGATTTAATTTATTTTTAATATTCTTGACATGTGTTTTATGACATTAAAGATTTTGAAACTTTTTTTTGAAACTTAAAAGACATTTTTTTATTGAGTTGACGCATAGGTAGGTTTGGTTTTTAGGTACCTTCAAGGGACCGCAGACCTGTTTTATGTGGTATTTATTTCAACTTGCTACCTCTACGCTACTACCCTCTACACATGCCTCCATAATATTATACATGTTCGTGAAGAGGTAAGCCCCTTATTCTAGTTGTAACGTTTTTTTTGGTAAATCAATATAAAATACTAAAAATCAATCATCAGTCCTACTAACTAGGTACTTAATCTTTGCGAACAGATGAATTCGATACAACGTCTACAACCATCCAAACTGAGCGCCTACCACGAACATTGAATTTTCGATATTTCTCGATTTTTAGCTAGGTACCAATTATTTAATGTCTGGTAACCAAATACTACCAAAAATTTACTAAATATTGCACGAAGGCACGGCTGCGAGTCGCCAAAAATGCATCAGATTGGTATAGCCTGACAAGCAAACAAACATGTTTGTTTGCTTGTGCTTGTATAGTAACAGTAGAACAAAAAAACTATATCCATCCCTTTTTTCGGTGTGGTTCTAATCTACCGTTACTGAATTCCACTATGGTTATAACATGGCCGTGTAGCGGGGCCTAAACTGTTTCAGAACTTATTCTAGCCTTAACTTACCTTCTATTTTGATGCTCTCTGGGCCGTTTCATTTGTCTAATCTAAACACCTTCTAACTCATTGATAAGGTATTATTTAGTTTGGCAAAATAGTGAAAGTGTATCCACTTTAGGCGTAAATCCTTGGTACTCTTTTTATCATTGACATAAGGTCTCCTGTCAACAACCTGTCAACATTAGCTTTGTTTTGTAAATATTTTTATTAGAAGATTTAGATAATTTTACGACGCTTCGTGACTTTGTGTGCTTTAAGTCCTAGTTTTACTTTGTGGCATAAAATATTTTCAGTATAAAAAATAACAATGCGGAAAAATAAGCCCTAGGTTGGCATTAAATAATCAGAATATATATTACTACCACTACCAAACTACGAAGTTTCAAATAACAATGTTATGAGTATAAGTAAAAGTTTTCAAATCGATTGTGACTAATCATTAAAACACTGTGTTTAGGTACTGTTTATGATTTCAACGTGAATTATACACTAAAATGAGGATATTTTGTTATACAGAAACAGATTTTACTTAATGGGATTTGGTGCGTGCTGTTTAAAAGGTGACAAAGGTGAGTGGTGACTTGTATTTCATCCCAGCCCACGCACACGCCATCAGATATATAAGAACAATCAAGGATTTCAAAAAACCTTGAAACTAGAAGCATGCTCACTGTTGGACACACACCACTACTTAGGTCTTATAGTATATTTCATTTTCAGATGAGTGAAGTCAAACCTGATAATGATAAGGATGTCGAAAAAGGTAAACCGGATCAATCAAGTCCTAGTGTCACAATCAATATGCATGCTCATGTAAATGAAGAAAAAAACATACGCGACAATGTGATTCATGAAGAAGATGAGAAGAGAAAAAGCGAAATGAATGCAGGATATAAAACTAGTAAGAATAATAAATATCATTTTGGAGTACTTACTTTAGGACGTCATCCCGCAAAGTAAAAACTGTGAATTCTTGTTTACATGATCAGAGACTACGATGGGATTATTTCTCACATGCAAATTCTAGGCCTCGTTATTAAGCGTTTAATAAGTTTCTAGAGGTAAGCCAGCTGTTTGGGCTATTCAACTGACGACAAAGTCTTTCAAACCTGTGTCTAGAACTAGGCTCAGCTGGACTGGACCTATATTTTTATTAGGTACTATTTTGTAAGTAGTACTGTATTATCTTTAAGATCTCGTTGATTGTTCGTTACAGATCATCCGTTTTCCAAGGAAGATACAGTT
Organism: Lathronympha strigana; assembly: GCA_949128165.1. Classification (NCBI taxonomy): domain Eukaryota; kingdom Metazoa; phylum Arthropoda; class Insecta; order Lepidoptera; family Tortricidae; genus Lathronympha; species Lathronympha strigana. The sequence continues at coordinate 4,405,534 of OX421903.1, forward strand.
ATGTTTGATTTTGGGAGACAATCATCTCCAGGTGGACAACAGCAAAATCCACAAAGCCCCTTTCCACCGACAGGACCGTACACACCGCAAGGGCAATTTCCGCCGCAAGGTCAATTTCCACCTCAAGGGCCATTTCCACCACAAGGGTCATTTCCACGGCAAGACCCATATCCGCCGCAAGGACCGTATGCGCCGCAAGGGCAAAATCCCTACCCCCAGCAGGGGTCATATTCACCACAACAAGGACAGCAATGGCTTTATCCACAGCAGGGACCGAATCCACCAGACCCAGGCCAAAGGCCTATATTATGTTGGTAAACTTATTCATGGGTATTAACACAAAATTATTTATGTATTCGATGTGAGTATGTTGTGGGTTCACCTGTCCCCAAACGGCGCATTCTTTAAGTTTAAAGATTTAAATTTGGTTTTACAGACGAAGGAGAGCGTCTTAAATACGACGCAAACAATCCAGAACGAAACTTTTTTGTCAGAAAAGTCATGCTTATCTTGCTTGTTATGCTACTCATTACATTTGGGTTTAATTTATGGGTGGTGATGTGGTAAGTAGAACCATAAACGAAGGTACAACGATTCATTGCGTGGTCCAACTTTAAGCAAAAAATATGAGCGTGTTCCGGGTAAAAAAGTAAAAACAAGTAACGATGCAACAGATTTAAGCATATTTAAGCAACTGCTTTGGAACGGACCGCCACTTAACCCAGTCATTGAACTGATTGCTTTGAGTATTTGGGAAAGGCTTCATGTCAATTATAAAAACAATACCGAGGATTTACGCCTAAAGTAGATAGACTTTCACTATTTTGCCAAACTAAATAATAAATGAGTAAGAAAGTGTTGAGATTAGACAAATCAAACGGCCCAGAGAGCATCAAACTAGAACTTAGGTAAGTTAAGCCTAGAATAAACGTGGTTTGATGGCGAGTGAACGAGCAGTTAATAAAAAACAAGAGTCCTAACAACATAGTAGGCTATAAAAAAAAAGAATTCTAAGCGCCACCTAAATGGACGGAACTGAGATCTGGTACTAGTCTAAATAAACTTCCTCCAGGATCCTTTGAATATTAGCTTGGTTTCAAATTTTATTTAAATTCAAATTAAATATCTTTGGCATGTTTCAGCGACACATTAAGGAACATCTTCAAACGTGGTTTTATGTTTATAATGTTGCCGTGCTTGTAAGTACATTTTATTTTTAAACCCACAAAAAAAATTAGGTGGCAAGGGTCATACCGAGCTTTTCAAGAACCATAATAAACAGAAAAAAAATTTCACAGTGGCATCGATCCTAAACGGCTGAACTACATATTAAGGCCATTAGGGGTACCTCCTTGAGAAAAAAAATTAAACTTATTAGATCACTTGTGTGTCTGTCTGTAATAATCATTTTCCTGATACTAAAAAACGGATTGGTCATCTTAGTAGACATATTTACCTAAATGACTGACGAATGACCCAAAGACGAACGTGAATCAATGAAATTCAATATGGGTATGGTAAACAGTAAAACTAAAACAAGATTCATGCAAAGTACAGTCTTGTATTGAAAGCGCTCGTTAAGTTTTTTTATCGTTACTGTACTATAGATAGTCACTACATGTCGTGCCACACACGCCGTAACTTCATATCAAGTAAAAGTTTACATATGTTTATTTGTTGCTTGGCGATGGTGGCACGTTATAATATTAGTTGCTTTTTTTGATGTGACGGCTAAAAAGTTAAATTGATTTCGGTCCTAGACCTCCAGCCAGGTAAATGGCTACATTTACATTTTTTTTGTTAACAGATTTGGCTTGATGGTTATGAGCTGTTATATGCCGGTATCACCGTGTGCCCGACGAAGCCCTACAAACTACCTATGTTTACTACTAGTCGTAAGTTGTTAATTATTCTGTCACTTAGATACTGTGTGCAGACTGTCACTAGACAGAGACTTGATAATAGAATTTTTTTTTCGTTATTTGGCTGCAACATATTTATTTAAATTAAGTGCCAAACTTTAGTTACAAATCTGCCATTTTTTTCAACCGTGGAACCGGTTTTCTTCTTCTACTTTTCTATTCTTAAAATATATTCGTTATATTTTGAAATTTTGTCATGATTAAAATTACTTATATTGGGTTACTCACGTCTATAAAGTCGAAAATAGCTCGACATGTTTCATAACAGTCCGTGTCCCTTGTTAATGAAATGAATCATGCGTCCGTTTTTTTATATTTATAATTATCTTGTTTCTTTACTTTTATCTAAGTTTTGCTTTTAATACCTTTAATCTATGCAGTAAAGTGCTTACTCTACCCACAACAAAGTACAGTCAACCAATTGGAACCCTAGGCCACTGTAGAACTATGTCGTAGTGACGCTATAAAGCAGATTGGAAGAAATATCTTACTACTTGTCATTTTGACATGGTTCTAGAGTGGCCTAGGGTTCCAATTGGTTGACTGTACGTGCGCTACAAGGAACCGAAAGTTCAAACCTGTTAAGGGTAAAAATCCAGGGTTTTTTTTAGGATAAAGTTAAGGGTAGCAAAGAATCCCTTGCATAGATTTATGTCATCTTTCAAATACAGAACGTCGAAGTTACTTTACATACCTACGTTACTATTACTCGCGTCCTTTGCGTTTTACTTATACTTCCATGAAGAAGAAACGGGTATGCGAGCTTTGCCTCACACGCTTGTTACAAACTTCTAGACACTTTTTGACGAAATTATTTGTTGAGATGTGATTTTGATTACCAGGAATGTATTATTATATTATTTCAGGTAATATTATATACCTTGTTTTGCGCCTGCTACACCGCCCGGTATGAAACGCATATCGTAGTCCAGGCACTACTGGCAACAGTTATCACAGTAGCAGTTTGCGTTGGATTAGCTTTTACTAAGGTAATTCACTAATTTAAAAAAAAATGGTTACTCCCCATACTCGTAAACTTTGGTCTAGAGGTGATATAAAATCGATTTTAGTGCTCAAGCGATTTTTTTTCTATATCTAGTTTTTTTGCTATAATTTATTCAAACTCAGATTGTTCGATCACAAAACTAGTGAAATCAGATTAAATATAAATCGATTATTGTTCACCAATTGTAGGTATTGATACATGCAGCTTGATTGTGGATTTTGTATAAAAGCGTTAATGAATTTTTTCATACAATTAGGGCACATTTAAAACTTGTGTTCTAAAAATGAAAAGATATTTTTTACACCCTTTGATAGAAGGTAGCTTTGTTTAGTATTAAATTAATCAATACATTATAACTTTTTTTTTCAGATTGATTTCACGAAGTGGATTTTATTTGTAGTAGTTGTCAGCGTAACGTTGATGGTCCTGACTCTTATCTTGATGATATCGATATTAGTCTTCCATTTTGAATCGAAACCTCTCTTTATTGTGCTTGTTGTTCTCATAACTTTAGTGAATGTTGTGGTAAGAGTATTTTATTTTATATTTTGATAATTTGATTACATAACTATTACGATTTTACACATCAATTCGTACGAGTAATAGAACGGACGAACGAATCGAACGAGTTCCCCGTAAATGGAAACCGGTCAAAAAAATGTATAAGAATTACCGGTTAGCGGGTAAATTACCGGTAACTTTCATACAAAATAATTACCGGTCGCATTTTTCTACTGCTCTGAGGCTACTTTAACATTCCGACGTCTGTATGTTTGTTCGACGATGACTCGAGTAAGTATCTGTTTGTATCGCTGTCTATTTGTATCGGAGTTAACGAGATCGCACTATCACCGGCCGGCCTGGTTTTAGAATGAAAAAACACGAAAACTATTAAAATGAACAAAACCGTGGACTATTTACGAAATGTGTTTCGTCTAAGTTTTAGATATGAGTATAATTTTGATTACAGACACCTAAGTCAAAAAAAAAAAGACATACAATCGTTTAATGATGAATTCAGACTAATCTTTGCAATTATTTTCTATCGAGCCGATTTAGTTAAGTTCAAAATCGGTTCCATCCTAGGGTCTTTGAAATTGATGAATATTATCTTAACTTAACAACCTCCTGGCCTAGTCGGTGGTGACCCTGCCTACGAAGCTGGAGGTCCCGGGTTCGAATCCTGGTCAGGGCATTTATTTGTGTGATAAACACAAATATTCTTCGTTCCTGAGTTGTAACATAACTTCGTAAATTGTTTTGGGCAAAAATAAAATATGACAGTTGCTAATTATTTTTTCTACGATAATTTGTACTAGAAAACTATTGAATGGCATAGATATGCAAAAAAGTCATGAGTTTATAAAAAAAACCTAATATTTTTATAAATGTAATAAAGTAAATAAAAAATATCGTGATATATCCAAGGAACATCTGGGGTGTTGCTCTTTGGACACTTTTCCCCTTTTTTTCGTCGACGTATCCTATCAAAAGAAACATACCAATGCTTTAATTTTGTGTTTCATTAGATAGTTTATTAATGGATCTTATGATAAACCACAATTTTGCAGACTTTCGTTTTTTTTTCTAAATATCATAAAATAATAAACTGTTCGAGGTATAACGGGTTCCCTTATATAATTAGGCATTATAACATTCGTGTGATGCTATTATAAACAGACACTCGTGTTGTAATGCCGTTCATTATGTACAGTCACACAAACTACTATTTCTTGTTTCAGATGCTCACTATTGAACTTCAAATGGTTTTAGGAGGTAAATCTGTTGAGTTGGGAGAGGAAGATTACGCTCTGGGAGCGTACATGCTCTATACGTCTATCGTACAGCTCTTTATAAACTTTTTGACGCTTTTAAATCTTAGTAGTTGAGGTACACTTAGCTTTTGACGGAAAAGAAACCGGTTCCCTCGGAACTCTGATAAGTAACTCGATTGTTTGGTCCATTCATTTGAAATTTATCGCCATTTGTATTAACCGGGGTAATTCAACTAACCCGGACGTAAGCCTTTTTGGAATTCCGTACCTCAAAAGGCAAAAACGGACCCCTAATGGGATCACTTCGTTGTCCGTCCGTTCGTCCGTCTGTCTGTCAAGAATTTTTAACTCGGAAACGCGTAGAGATTACAGTTTAAAATAATACCACATACACAAATCTGCGGTCCCTTGAAGCTGAAAAACCAAACCGCTACATCAACGCAACTAAAAGATGGACGTTTATGTTGCATTTCCCATACATTTGCAATGTCAAAATGTATAGGGTACTTCCCGTTGATCTAGAATCACGAAATTTGGCAAAAAGCAAGAACTTGTAGCACAAATACAGGGAAAATCCGAAAACCGTGTAATTGCCGCACACTGCGAGTTCCGTGCTACCGGTATTTTTAAGTATCACGACTGACTAAGGTCATAAATGGGCGGTGGGGGGAGCATCCTTTGTGCGTAACCCTCGGTGGGTGAGTCCGAATCTCACTTGGCTGGTTTTTGACAGCTAACTCTGGGTTAGGTCGCTAACCCCGGTTGGTGCAAATAGCTCTTAGTGTGCATACCATGAGTTGGTGTAGTAAACTATTTCTCGTTTACGTATCGTTGACAGTTGCATCTCGTTTCCACCCGCAAGTGCGAGCAAGATGCACTGACATTGAGTTGACAGAAGTCTTACGACTTTGCGTGACAAAAGAGCGAGATACCGTGTTCCGACCTTTCGCTCTCACCTACCACCGTGCTAATTCAAAAGGACGCATCTCCATTGTGATATTTAATTAGATCGGATATTAATGCATCTTATGTATATTAAATTAAGCATTTTTAGTTAGCAATATTTTGCAAATAGTAGTTTATGCAACAGTGATAAGCCGTCGCCGTTACAAAACGAGACGAAGTTTTGTAATAAAATAATAGACCCTAGAGTTTAAGAACCAATTATGCACTGTTGCATACGCTACGCTAGTAAGCCGCCTAAGCAAAAACTCCCAGTCTCCACTTTATTAATGAATAAAGGACGAAAAGATATCTGTCATGTGTCGTAATAGATTAGTAAAGCAGTAAAAACTCAGACGGTAGGTAGCTAGATAAATTGTTACTTTTTTATGTACATAAGAAACCGTCATTAATAAACGTAAACAATCATCGTCATTAATAAATGTTGTCGCAAGTCGTATGAGAGTTTGGATAACTTCTGAGTCGTTTAATTTCAATCTCGGGTTGTATACAATATTAATACTTAATACATTATGTTTTTGAGTTAAATCAATTTATTATGTAATTGTTTAAATAAATAATTGTATTCTAAAAAAACGCCATTTGTTATTTAAAGTAATTTCCTGAATGGTGTCCCCGACCATGACGCTATAAATACAGGGTTTGGTTTTAGTCTCCAAACTGACTTTCAATCTGGGACCAAACCCGAGATCGCGATAAAAAATGTTGGCTGATCCCATAGTACCCATTCAAAGTGTTAACATCTGATTTTCGGTAATGTATGCTAATAAAGAGAAACATCTACAGATTTTTTCAAATTAAATTAATTATCACCTGAAAAACTCGAGTGTATCCGATACTGATGTACAAGTTTCCTATTTTCACCCATTATAAATTTACTAAAACAGCGATTAATCGTGTAAAATTTTGAAAACGAACCTCCAACGTTTTAAGAGCGTCATTGTCCCCGTCGTGCTGAAGAAAGACTGACTTCATGCTATAAACTTAAATCCAATTTTTTTTGCGAGACAACACTAAAACAAACCTCACCTCACCACTGCGCGAAAAGCAATTATAGCTACTGAAATGCTCGTGCGCTGGCGTCGGTGCAACGTAGAATTGTTGCACGACGTAATATGGTATGGGTTGTTTATCCGTTTGGTATGGCGTAACACAGGTGTGTAACATAATTGAACAAAATCTGTCCCTCAATTTCAACATAAGATTTAGTCAAAAATATAATAAAGGAATTACTTAGAATGCGTGTAACTGCAATATTTTATTTTTGTACAGACTTTTTAATGATGGAGACATTTTACCTTTTTGGAATGTAATTTTTTTTTTGCAATTCACCCACAAAATTAATAAATCTACCTCCAGTAAGTCAATGTAACAGGGTACAAGGGTATCTCTCTTATCTTAATCTGCCGCGCTTGAGTTACTGCACGAAACCCCTTCTTGACCTTCCTTACTTTTGCTAATATTCTCGAGTTTTCTCGTTACTCTTCATCTATTACATTCACCGGACCATTTTTGCACTACTATCAAATCTTTAGTTAATACGCTCATTATTTTAATATTACCAACATTTTGAATGTTGCCTTGTAAACTACGGCACAAACCTTTTTTTTTTTTGGGTTCCCTTATTGTATATTAACTAAGTACCTTAAATGTGTATATTAAGATTTTAAGCGTTGTATTTAATCTTGAACGAAGTGAAACAAGATAGCATCCGATAAATCACTGTAATTAACCAACAAAAGCTCTAGAGAGAAACAAAAGATATGAGAAATGACTTCGGATACATCTGCCCGGCTGCTACTATCATTGCTTACCAAATCCTGGCTAGCGTGATGCTTCCACTAGTCAGGGCATATACCACGAATATCGAACGATTGCGGATTTTTATTTCCATCTCTGTCATACTTGCGTATTGGAGTGACAAAGAGGTTTTCCCGTCAATGCCAATTTTATCGATGCGAATTTTCATGGTAGGCGTGCAGGCTACCAAGACGTTGTATTCTGTAATAATAGACCCAAACATTTTGAGCACCATTTATGAGTTGTTACATACATTACTTTTTCTACGACAGCAAAAAAATCTATTTTTTAACGTTAATACAGCAAGTTGTGTGACAAACTAAAATTGAAACAAAATTGAATCAAAGTAAAAAAAAATTGTTTCTACTCCAGCACTTCTATCTGTCAATTAGATGACTAGCAGCGATATTTAAAAAGTATACATTATAACGTTGTCTATGATATTCCATAGGAACACTCTGTCTGTCCGTCCGTCCATCCGTCTGTGGCTTAGCTCAGTGACCGTAGGTACTAGAAAGATGTAATTTGTTAGTATATGCATAGCAATAAAAAATCGTAAAAGTAAAAGTGTTTATAGGATTTTTTGTATGATACTCTTTAAAAGTTCGGCTATTGTGACGGACGGTAAACTACGGAACCCTAGACTGAGCATCGATGCTCTTGGTCGGATTGTGGTCATGTGTTCAATGTTTGACAAGCCTTCTTGTCATATTAGTTATGTGCATTCTCCTACCGCAAAATGCACTTAGTGAATTGGATTTAGTGTGCCCGACTTCTGACGAAGCAAGAGCTTTACAAGTGACAGGAACAGCAATCTGGAATGAAGAGCCGTTTGTCAGCAGAGCGGCCCGATTAAGAAAATCCGACATGGTTGCTAACGCCGGCTGAAAATGCTTTCAAGTAATTCTATTAGCACTGTATCGCAATATGGAGTGATTTTGAGAAAACAAATAACTGTAAAGACACTGCCTTTTGAATTAGACTCGGGCTGGAGAAGAAAGCTTTATAAATGTAGCAAGAGATAGCTCCGAGCTATTACACTTTTACAGGTCACCATGGAGTAAAGTGCAGGCCCAAATAGGACTTGCGGAGAACACTGTGTGTAGGATGTGTGGCGAAAAAGATGAGACCATGAAGCACGTGGTGTATGAATGCCACGCTCTTGCTAGACAAATAATGAAGGACATTGGTGCAGGGTACCTAAAGCCAAAGGAGCTCAAAACATTACCACTGAACCCGATCATCCGTCACATGGAGATGGTCGAGCAAACTCTTGAGTAGAGCAGTAGGGAGCAATTACACAAAAAATCCCCATGGATCGAAGTGTACGAGTATCCGCAAGGGCCACTGATCCTATATAAGATAAGATAAGCCAGATTGAATAAAAACTTTACACACTTTAATCCGGCTCCGATCTGTATATTTTGTGAGACGAAAAATTTGTAAGTTAAGTTTCAATCTCAATAATATCTGGTACCTACATAAATTTGAACCTTAATGCTATGACAATACAGTTGTGTTTGAACTATATTACCTACTACTTGACATCTTGCAAAGAAGAAACAGAGGTCAAATAAAAAAACGATATTACACGTCTTTCCTGTGGACCACCCAAATGTTAAGGGCTACAAAGTTTGATTTCCTTATTTAAACCTTATACATGTGAAAGAGTTATCCTTTTCTAGTGAGCTGTAAGATAAAAATAATAACTATATACATATCCACAAGCTGTTAATTATTACCTAGAGGAGAGAAACATTGTGTGTTCCGCCGAATTGTATCGTTTTCTTTCCTGTGGACAATAGATAACACCTTGCGAGCATGTAGTAATGATATTTATCAGACGACTCAATAGAAAAAGAGAAAAGTAACGATATTTATAATACAACATTTTCATTTGGATAAGGGTTAAATAAGAAAATAAAACATCCCTGCCTGAACTTCATCCATGTCCAGATTTCGAGCATCTTATTTCTTTCCTAGTGAGTCCAGTGACCCACGTAACATCGTTTTGTGTTTGACCCAAAAGCTTTTATTAAACAGATTTGTATGTGAAAAATTCATAATTATTATACAGATGACTATCTCAGCGCAATGCACTGACAGTAAGGTTATGTAGTCGCTGCCAAATAAATAGCGTACAATCCTATGGGTTTACGACATTAGTCTCCCAAGAAAGAGGTATTTAACCAAACACATTGTAACATTCGTAAACAACGTTATCACCGTAACAGCTCGTTTAGTCCTTAACGGATCCCCAACGATACATTCGTCACGTTATATATTGTTCCGCCTTGCCCTGGCCCGGTGATTATGCGAAACCGACAATCGCAAAAGGAAAGGCACGAATGGCAATCTATTTGGCCTTATTGCTTGTCCGGGTAACGTTTACTTAAGGTGCAGTCAGTTTAGAGATACCCGAAAATTTTCTACGCACGACGTGAGCGTTTTTTTGTACTTATATATTTTACTGAAATATTTCAAGTCTAAGCCCGTGCATTTTCGCGAGAAGAGATCCTAAAACTCTTTTATCTAAAACAGGTTTTAATATTCTCCTAATCAGGATCACGAGCTCTTTTGATCCTATTAGGAGAAAAAAAGAGTCTGTAGCACAATGAAATTGCAACATCACGCCAAGATGACCCCGTTGCGTAACGCAGGTAGCCGCAGCGCGCCGGCCCATCGAGAGCCGCCAGCGCCACGCTATTTTTTCTACATACCAACGGTTCGCGCGCAAATTCCCACGCCCTGTGACCACTTGAGATGCTGCGGAGCCAAGCCACGCCAAGGGAATGCGTCGCTTCACCCACGCCATCGTCGAGTATAAAAGGTCGCCGGGTTCACGGGACAAATCAGTTGACAACCGAGTCACCTCCAAGCTAACACCTAGCTCTAGGGACGACAGTCCTGACGATCACACATAGTGTAAACCCTCTACGGTATCTATTCCGATCGCAAGACTGATCTACCTAAGCAATGGTCTAAAGCTAACTCCTTACTTAAAGTACGGACTGACCCGTTCCGACCATACATGGCAGTAAACCCTACATGGTAGCCATCCGAGTCACACACGGCGCAGTACCAGAATAAGTGAGTTGTAAGCCCAGTGCGGAGTCGTCTCGTCCCGCCGGTCGAAACGCCTACACGTATATACAGTTGAGAGTCGCGTAGCAAGTATAAAGTACTAAAAGACAATCAGTGCGCAGTGAACAGTGTAAACAATAATAGACAATATAGTATATGACAACTAGACTATAAACATTATTATGTAAAGGAACTATAATTGTAATTACCTACTGTGTGTGTACAACTGTGTGTCTACAAATAAAGAATACTACTAAGAGCTCTGTGTTTTGTTGTTCTGACTAGCCAGGCCCGAACCCATTCCAATAAGAGTGCCGAACTTTTGGGAACCCTCAAACCCAATTGGACTGCTCTCTCACAACACAACCACAAAAGGGGTCACCATCATCATCGGCCCCTTTACATTATTTTACATCTGGCGCCCAACTAAGTGGCCCTGGCTTCAGAACCCAAAACTAGAGCACAGCACAGAGCAGCGAAGATGGCCCTCAGCATGACCGAAGAACAGCTCCAGCGGATCATCGCGGCGTTAGCTCCGGCAAGCAAAAGGGGATCGTTCGCGCAGTGCAACGCGACATACGATGGAAACGGCGAAAATGAAGCTGTGGAGACATTCCTCTCAGCCATAAACGTGTACAAGAAGATCGAGCATATAGAGGACGAGAACGCACTGGAAGGGCTCACTCTGCTACTCAAGGGTGACGCCGCAACCTGGTGGGAAGGTGTTAAGACCGGAATACATAACTGGGCCGAATTCCAGGACCGGCTTAGACACGCGTTCGCACCAAAGATACCTGCCGATATCCTCTACCAAAGGATTATTGAGCAGAAGCAGGATGCGAAGACATCCACCGAGAAGTTCGTCGCAAGGAAGAGGGCACTCATAGCCCAGCTGCCAAAACCAATCCCGCCGGAGAGCCATCAACTGCACATGGTTTACGGTCAGCTCCATCTACGGATCCGGGAAATGGTGCCAAGGAGCACATTCTCCACGTTCGACGAACTTCTGAACCTCGCACGCAGCGCCGAAGAAATCCTTCTAGAGAAGAAGCCCAACTGGGAAGGGAGAGATCCACCAGCAACTTCAAGCAAGAGGAATACTTCAGGACAACAGCACTGCAAGTACTGTAAGAAGAACGGGCACGCCGAAGAAGAATGCCGAGAAAAGAAACGGCAACATCAGATGAACTCAACTGCAGGGGGAGACATGAGCAAGGGTGCTCCGTCACCACAAGTTGGCATCAGTTGCTACGGATGCGGCAGACCCGGCGTCGTTCGCAGCAAGTGCCCAAATTGCTGCAGAAAACCAGGAGACCAGAGTCTCGAACTTAGCTTTTGGGGCCCTAGCGTGCCTGATGAAATGAGGCCGCGCCCTACAACAAAGATTAAAGTAGGCAGTGGTCATGCTCCCGTCGAGGAAGAGCGGAAAGAAAGAAGAAAAGGAGCAAGAGACAAGAAACGTCAGGAAGTCCCACGATATCGATTAGGTGATCTGGTGATGGTCACTAACAATGCGATTAGCAGAACAGTTCGTGGCGAAAGTGCAGATACAGGGTTACGTCGAAATCACCCCTACGTTATCCTTCAGCGCCACGGATCAAGCGGTGACACCTTTGAAAAGGTTGAGGCCATAGCATTGATGTCATATCAAGGAAATAAAGATATCTCACCAGAAATCCTAAAGCTGATCAAGAAGCGAGGTCGGCTAGAGAAGCAAGCCAGAAGAAAAGCACCAAACAGCGCAAGCAAGGTAGGAGAGGAAGCACAAAGGAAAATGTGCTACAATTCACTGTCTCCTCGCCGGGACGTCGTCGGATCCAGAGGGGGAGACTGTAGCACAATGAAATTGCAACATCACGCCAAGATGACCCCGTTGCGTAACGCAGGTAGCCGCAGCGCGCCGGCCCATCGAGAGCCGCCAGCGCCACGCTATTTTTTCTACATACCAACGGTTCGCGCGCAAATTCCCACGCCCTGTGACCACTTGAGATGCTGCGGAGCCAAGCCACGCCAAGGGAATGCGTCGCTTCACCCACGCCATCGTCGAGTATAAAAGGTCGCCGGGTTCACGGGACAAATCAGTTGACAACCGAGTCACCTCCAAGCTAACACCTAGCTCTAGGGACGACAGTCCTGACGATCACACATAGTGTAAACCCTCTACGGTATCTATTCCGATCGCAAGACTGATCTACCTAAGCAATGGTCTAAAGCTAACTCCTTACTTAAAGTACGGACTGACCCGTTCCGACCATACATGGCAGTAAACCCTACATGGTAGCCATCCGAGTCACACACGGCGCAGTACCAGAATAAGTGAGTTGTAAGCCCAGTGCGGAGTCGTCTCGTCCCGCCGGTCGAAACGCCTACACGTATATACAGTTGAGAGTCGCGTAGCAAGTATAAAGTACTAAAAGACAATCAGTGCGCAGTGAACAGTGTAAACAATAATAGACAATATAGTATATGACAACTAGACTATAAACATTATTATGTAAAGGAACTATAATTGTAATTACCTACTGTGTGTGTACAACTGTGTGTCTACAAATAAAGAATACTACTAAGAGCTCTGTGTTTTGTTGTTCTGACTAGCCAGGCCCGAACCCATTCCAATAAGAGTGCCGAACTTTTGGGAACCCTCAAACCCAATTGGACTGCTCTCTCACAACACAACCACAAAAGGGGTCACCATCATCATCGGCCCCTTTACATTATTTCACAAGTCCCATTTATTTTTTTTCGTTCAAACACTTTGTACAGCGGTTACAAAATGGAGAGTACGTAAAACATTTGAAATTTTTGAGACCCTTTTTTCTTGTAGTTTTTTTCTTATAAATTGTAAGAACTCGTTATTCTGAGTAAGAAAATTAACAAAAATATTTTCGCGAAAATGCCCAGATGCATTTGATCAAGATCATAGTGGAAAGAAACAAGGTGAGACCGTCCAGTATTGTCTCTCATTAACAAGTGACAGCTAGCTATGTTACTCACACATGCCCTAAGTCCTACCAAAACTGGTGTCTCCGATGACCTAATGACGGCCATGCCTTGTAAAATTGTATTATGTACTCGACTTAAAGTTCCACTTTAAGTCAAGGCTAGGCAACATACCTATAATCATTGTTTTCTGCTCTAGAGCATAAAGTAAAATCCTAGGCAGCCGGCACTCGCCGGTGCCCCGCGCCCGCGCTCCCGGCCGCTTGCGCGCGGTGCGAGTCGCCGCGGCGGCGGAGAGAACCAAAGCGCGAGAACAGGGATGTTTAATTTTCAACGATCTAAAGTGAAATAAAACCTTATATTTTCCTCACAATCGAAGTGAAAAGCAGAGTGTATATCTCAGTCATAAATACTATATAAATAGTATCCTCGACACTATATTAATAGCCTCGCCTAAATTGGGTTACTTTATGCGCTTGTCATACAATCTACCATCTTATATTTTGCAATCTTAGAGAAATGAAGACATTTCCAAGCCTTACATTTATAGGTCCCACTTAACCTTAACGCTTTACACTTCGATGTGTGGAAACGTTTTTTTAATCTCCATTAAGGGAACTTTGTGCGAGTTGCGATTGTTTCTTTGATTGAATGGGGGATGTCGAAGGGAGAAAATAGTGCTGACACGCCTTTCAAATACCGGTTTTCGGGATTCCGTAGTAACTTAAATTTATAAATGAGTTTTCAGAACTTATGTACGAAATACCATTTGATATAATTTAAACTTTCGTGAGTCATACTGATATTAAATTGCAACGGTTTGCACGTATTTTTATCACAATAGGCGTGACATGTTGCATGTTGCATGTGTTGCGCGGATCACCCCGCTTCGTCACGCGCGACCCGTTACCTACGCCGGTCTCGAAACATGTCACGCCTATTGTGATAAAAATACGTGAGTGTTAACCGTTGCAATTTAATATACCATTTGATATTTACTGCAAAAGCGGACCCAGGCTCCCTAAAAAATATAAGCCGGGAAAACGCTAGAAAGAAGAAGAAGATACGTACCTATATATATTATAAATACGTTACATTGGTTAGTCAATCCACCCGTCGTTTTGCTGGCCATATACGTTCGGGCATATCTGTCAGATCTGCCAATAAATTATGGGAATTTTGTCTGGCGGATGCCTGGCAGACATACCCACTATAAAGATCTGATGGATTGCCCGAACTTATATGGCCAGCATTTAATTTTAGGATCTTTCAAGTGATTTATTTGGCAAGTTTATTGCTGCCAAGCTAACGAGCTGGCAAGACAAAGATAATTATGTAGACGTAACTCAGCTTAGTTTTTTCCGTTTTTTCCTCAGCTTAGTTTTTTATTCTTGTTAGGGTTCCATTCCAAAGGGTAAAACGGGTCCCTATTACTAAGTCTAAATGATAAATATACATAATTATTTATTTTTCCATTTAGGCACACTACAACGCACTTATGAACGTCAAAAAAAGGTCCAACCCTACACCACGGCCCGAGAGGATTATTACCGGCAAGAAACTCGGCATGACTTATTTTTTCAATAAAATTAAAAAACTTGTAAAAATATTTACAATATTATGTGGTTCTACAAGAAACCGTATCAAAAGAAAAAAGTGAAACACAAAGACCGCAAAGAAAAAAATAAATAAAAAAAATACAAAATTTCATTTTTATGTACATAGTCCTAAAATAACATGTCCAAAATTATACACGCTTGGTCTCCTTACAAATTGAACTATTTTTTGTTCTCACTCGTATTTATAGTTCGGTTCCATAGGACAAGTACTTATAAGTATGAATTTTTCGCAATGATTTTTTCATTCAAACCCTAATCTGCTTAAAAAAATCCTTTGTTTTTTTACGCAGAGCCGCCAGCTGCCTCCGTCAGCACGTGTCAAAGCAATACAATATATTTCAACTCACTAGCTTGGAAAATTAGCGGGTAAAAAGTACTTTTCCACTAGTGGGGAAGATAATTTGACCTTGAAGTTTTGACGTATTTCCTCACGTTAGCTTGGCCATCGTAGCTTGGCCTATTAAACGGATGTATGGAGTAAAACACATCGCAGCTAGTATTAGAACTTAAACTTCTATCAGCTTTGTAACAGTATACAGTGATAATTTTCTTTGTACAGTGCACAGTATACAGTGAGAATTGAGGTGAAAAATGTTGTATTACACTCGACGGCAAAGTTTGTTCAACTTCGTGCTTTAATATGCTCGCGGCCCGATTGTGGATTGTTTTTTCTTGCTCAGGTCTCAATATTTATTTCAAGCACGAGCGGTTAACAACAACATGGCCCCCTTGTATAAAAAATACATATATTATAAGAAAGCAACGTATGCGATGATGGAGCGTGGGGTGCAAATTTTTGACTCTGCGTCGATTTATTAGCCGCGTAAATGAAACATGCAATTTCATAACACTTGTTACTTAATACCATATCATAAATATACATGTATATTTTACTGCTTGTAAACCAGGACTCGTCTCGTATCATGCATTATGGATAGCTTATTTTGTTGCGTGGGCGTAACGGAAAGACTACCCACAGCAGACTGCGCATTACATATTACCTACCTTGTAAAAATATGGCAGTATACTCGTACATACTAATGTTATAAATGGGAAAGTGTGTGTGTCTGTTTGTTTGTCCGTCTTTCACGGCAAAATGGAGCGACTAATTGACGTGATGTTTTAAGTGGAGATAGTTCAAGGGATGGAGAGTGACATAGGCTACTTTTTGTCCCTTTCTAACGCGAGCGACGCCGCGGGCAAAAGCTAGTTTTTAATAGTTGCGTATTCTTCGTTTACGTAAGCTTCAGGAGATAAATACATAGCTAACAAATTGTACCACTTTTGTTCCTTTTTGTTCCAATATTTTTATTATTAACGAAAATTAAAAATTCCCATTAATGAATTAATGATAGATTACGTGCCAGAGTACAGCAAGATTAGAGTAAAGAAAGTAAAGAGCGTCATAAAATAGACCAAATGTACTTATAATAATGGCGCTAGGACCATAGCGGTGTGATTTCACGCTAACATTCAAAGAGTAAGAAAGTTAACAACAGAGAAGTCATCTGTTTTATTTCACGAGTGCAAGAGAGACACAAATGAAAAACCCGCTTACAATTGACTGTTCTTAGTACTCGCCTTCTTTCGTCTCGTATCCTTTCATACCATTACTGGAAAGTGATCTGTGGTGTAGCACAAGAACGTAACACGGACTGACGTATCGCTGACTGAATCGATTCCGCGGCACGTTATTACGGGGCCTGTTTTATAAATAATTCCTTCATAGAATTCACTTTGAACCGACGTAAGAAACTCGCTGAACCGACATGGGAAATTTGCCGGAGTCTTAATTCAGTTCATTTTATTTATTCGTGAATCACGTACACAGAAATAAGTCGGTACAATACAGCCATTGTACCTTTTTTTGTACCCATTAATATTGGAAAAGCTGAAACATCGAAGCCAAAGTACAAAGTATCAAAAGTGTCGGTTAGTCTCACAATGATTAGAACACAAAATGACTAGGTCCATAAAACAACCACATCGATTTTAGACCTAGACCGTTCACGTTGTAGACTAAAAGCGATGTGGTCATTTTATGTGCTTTGTTAATTTGTGTTCTAGTGAAGCAAAAGGGAGCTGGGTCGCCACCTGCAGGAAAGGTGCCTTTATCCCTGCTCCAGTTCGTTCTTGGAGCAGAGACTGTCCATCGCGATTCAGCGCGGAAACGCAGGTAGCGTGATGTGTACCTCTGCGTCGGGAACCAATCAGGGGCATCAGGGCAGTGTTCTTTAGTAGGTATTTAATTTATTTTCTTAAGACTTGTCATTTTTAGGTTTAGTTTTATTTAAGTTGTTATAAATTTAGTTTTAGATAGGTATGATTAGGTTAGGTTAGTTTTTATTTATGGTGAATACTCGTAAGTGGCAAAGGAGTAATTCTTAAACAATATTATGTAAGGATTTTGAGATTATTTGTGTATCTATTTAGGTGGTATTCTGCTATTAAAACACAACAATTCAATGTCCATCTAAACTGTGAAACGAAGTACAGTTAACAACAAAGATATGAAGACAGTCAAAGTGCCAAAATATGTAGACAGGACTTTATTGCCCATAAAGGTCGTGTAAACATATTTTTGGCACTTTGGCTGTATTCATATCTTTGTAATCTACTTAGTTACATATTCGTATTTGTTGCATAAAATGATTACGGTAGCTAAGTACCTAAGGTGCTTTTACTAGATAGTTACCTCGATCAAAGGTTAAACGTCGGCTAAGCGCTTTGTGGCTAGCCGCAAATACTCGGGGACAGAGCTGGATCGTTTCTGCAACCCTAGCTTAAGGACCGTAGTCATTATGGGAACCATTTGCAGCAAAGGTTAGACGAAAGGTAAAAAACGGCCAAAAGCATGTTGAATCAGGCTCATTGTAGATTTCCGTAGTTTACCGTCCGTCACAATTAGCAAACCTAGGAGGGATTTTAGTAGGTACCATGACGATAACTAGCAAAAAGGAGTATCTTCGCAGCACTAAATACGACACATAATACTCGTAGGTAGTTAGTTAGTTAGTTTATCTGGGCCGTTTTCCGCAACTCGACATCCATCGTGCCTTTTTTGCGTGCTACGAGGTAGCCCTATTCCAACCACCCCAGCTCCTCGACGAAACCAAGCATCGGTTTTAGGTTGCTAAATGCCTCCTTTAGTGTGTTTGGAGTCCCCAAATACTTACTCCTGTATTCTTCTACCTGTTTGCATTCTAGGAGAATATGTTTTGCTGTTTCCTCATTTTCCATACAGGCTCTGCATATGGGACTATCTGTTATACCCATGTTATATAGGTGTTTGTTTAGTGTTTTGTGTCCTGTGATTAGCCCTACTATTTTCCGGAGTTGGTGTCTGGGTGTCCTGAGTAGGGTTTTCGTGAACATTTGGTTCAACTCTGGTAAAACTTCTTTGGTTTGCCTACATGTCACCAGGTCTACTCGTAGGTACACTCTTTTACTAAGAAAATATGACTGTACAAATATGATCGTGTCAGATATTTTTGCGGCCTTCATAGCAGAAGACTATACCTGGCACTTCAATTACTTACTTAAATTTCCAAAAGTCCCCAAAGTACCGAAAATCCCGGTATTTACTCGCCGTACAATTCTAGTCACAGGAGCAAACACTAAACAAAACCTAACTTATTTAGTAATTGTGTAATTTTACATTATTGGTGGTGGTTTGTTATATGTATTTGCGTATGTATTCATTTTTGCGGCTGAAGGGTGGAAACATTAGTTGCATGCAAAAAATAACGCAAGTAGGTATAACGGGTTGGCACTAATTGACTAGCACGTTTGGCGGAATAGAAAAGTAACATTATTTTCGTAGTTAATTAAATATTGTTCTTTGTACTTTTCACAATGATGGTACTGATAAAGCAGGACCAATTTTTGGCTTTCATTTTAATCGCCTTACGGAAAAAAGGTGTTATAAGTTTGGCGTGTGTATAATGTTATTGCCTACTTATATAAATCATTTTAGAGGATGATTCGTGATGAATTAATACATAATATTTTGCCTATTGAGATGATTCTCAGCAAGATTTTTTTCTACTCTATCTGTCAACTGAAGATGACTGACAGCGATATTAAAAAGTATACATTATAACGTTGTCTATGGTATTCCATAAGAACACGGCTCCTATGGATTTTCATACAATATAATTATAAGCACTGTTGTTTTTTTTAGTTTATAGTGTCTATTAGATTTAGCTTTTTTCGCTATTTTAGCTGTCGTAGAAATAATGCAACAGCTCATAATTGACAACCATTCATATTTTTAAGTGCTACTTTTTATTGTATGGTTCGAAAGAATGGACCAATTAATGGTACACGTATTTTTTTTTTATTTGCGTAACTCTCATATTTTTGTCTAAAAATCTATTTATATTGTTACTCGGGCAGGAAAGGCGTAAGTAACAAACGTCATGAGTCAGCCTTGTGACGTCATGATTGTGTTTCATACACTACAAAAATCATTGAAATAATTTTAATTTGATGCGGATATCGACGTTTAATTTTAAACCTTAAATAGTCTGAGCCAAACTGACATTCACGACAAACGTCACGAACGTCAAAACATGTAAACAAACACTGAATTTTTGTTGTTGGTTTATTAAAATGCCGTGAGTTAAATATTGCTTTATGAAAACATGCACAAATAAAACGGGTTTACCGCCTACCAAAATGTTACTTACTGTTCCCACGGAAAATAAAGCTGAGTGGTGTTCAGCAGCCGGTTTGGATCGTTTACCTACAAGCGCACTATTTATTTGTGACGATCACCTAAATAAATGTATTCAGCTAATCTTAAGCGTCGTTTAAGTCCATGAGAAGGTGGAGTTGCAGTGAAGATCAAAATCACACACGAAAAGTACAAGAAAATCACCAGTAAATATCCGAATAATTTGAACTGTGAGGTTAGTGCCAAGTGACACTGTCAGACTCAAGTGACAACCCAGCCGGAAGATTTTTTTTGGTTATAGTGGCAGCTCTGAATCAGCTGTGTGACGTCACTTACCTTTTAAACTATTTTTAAGGATTTTTACTAAAAATATTGCGAAAAAAAAAATGAAAAATATATTTATGTGATCTACAGGCGTATATCTCGAAATGGTTATCGATTTAGGAACATTGAAAATTTTGAAATGTTGTCAATTGGTTCTTAAAACTCACAGGTCTATTATTACAAAGTTGACTTAGTCTCGTGTTGTAACGGCATCCTTCAACTTTTAAGAACCCTTATTATATCACGAGTGCATAAACTACTATAACTTAACGTAACGTCCGATGACGTTGTTCAAACTTTCTGGACGGTTAATAAATTAATTTTTTCAACCTTTTTTTGTTTTTCTATTTTTTTTTAATCCGCTGCTCCGAAAACAATGCCAGCCTCATTACTCGTATGAACCGCTCAAACGATGCTTACATTCGCTTACGACTTTTAGAGCCATTACTGTTGTGCTATTATAGTCACTTACAGAACACTAAGAGCATGAACCGTCTTAGAAAAGACAGGGAAAATATATTTTGGTGTCTATAACTGGCGCAGACAAAAATATTGGTTGAAAGATTGAACTGGGCCGTTCTCATTTTATACTGACAAATTGAGCTTTTTGAGATGTTAACATTTATTTTCAAAATATATACAGTAAGTGTAACTTACCTAACTATCTACCTCTACTCGTACCTACCTTAAATCTAAAATAGGTCCTTGAGGCATTGTTTGAATTTTTTATCATGTGATGTACCGTAAACCGGGGTTACTTTGATTTGCGGGTCGACTTTGATAATAACTTCCATCCGCTACTTAAACGCTCGTTTAAACGAGTTGAAAAACGCCAAAGCCGTTTTTTTTCTTTATTGGAAACACTGATAGTTGCTCCAGCGCATAGTAACCGGACACCACGTGTGCAGTGCTACTATTTCGTCTAGAAACAAAAAATTAATGGTAAGTACGCTTATCTTACTGATTTTAAAAGTTAAAAAACTTTGACTATACTTGTGCCAATAATAACTACATGTGTTTTTAAGGTATATTATGTTAATCAGTGTCAATTCGTGAACTTGAAAAAAAAAATAACCTCAATCCGATAACCTATACACGCGCACGTTGCCGGGGAATCCATGGCTCGGGGTGTCTTTGATCACTTATACGTGGTGAAATTGATCAAAAAGGGCTGATTATATCTGTGATTAAAAGATATTCTAACATGCGTTTAAGTGCTTTTATAACTGTTCACGTGAAGTTCCTACGTTTTTTGCAATAAATAATCTAACAGAGCGCTTATTTGTTTTATTTTTGTATGTTATCAAAGTAACCCTACATATCAAAGTCACTCCATACATTATGAATATAAATAACTTAAAAAGTACTTAACCGATTTTTATTTTTTTATTTTTACGAGCTTTTAAAAGGGTTTACTTTGTACTTTCATGAAAAAAGTGGTAGTTTTAAAGTAACCTATTCTCAATATAACTTTGATCGTGCCGTTTTTATTTTTTTTCGACAAAACTATAAGTCCATAATTTTTTTAATTTTGTGTATTAAAAGAAGAGAAAAAACCGATAATTATATTTTAATTTCATATTTTTATGTATAATGGGATCGTCAGAAATTGGTGTCAAACTTCAAAATTGATCAAAGTAACCTCGGTCTACGGTATCTGTGTATGATTAAAAAATACAACATAATAATATTATGTCTTTGAAGAAGACTATTTGATAGTTTTTTTCGATGCGTCGTCTTTGTAGGAGTCTGCGTTGTCGTATAATTTTTCAGTCAGTTACAAAATTGTATAGTATTCGTTTTTGGAGGCATAAGTTACGTAATTATCTTTTACGAGATCACCTTACACTAGTTTTCATAATCTCGCGCATTTAACAGCAACCATGCTAGTCGGAATCGGAGTGGGGCGAACATGACAAACATTGTTTCGAGATCGGAAATGCTGTTCAATGATTTTTGAGGGTTTTTTATTGACGACCCTTTTACTGGAGATGTCAATTCCTTTCTATTTCCTTTTTAAGTGGTTTCAGAATGTAATATTTTTTAAAGCTTACTGAAAAGAGAATTTTGGTTGAATCACCAGTATTTTTGTTACTATCTGTATAATCGGACAGTCACCTGTAAAAATATGGGTGTACACATCTTACGCAAAAGTATGTCCCATTATTCGGATGTAATAAGAGCGTAATACCATATTTATAAGATGATTTTGTCGATACATATTTTACCAATTGATTGTCATGACATTTTGTGTCGCTTAACTTCAAACTCGAGTAAATCCTGACCCTCTTAAGCTGGATTTGACCAAACTTATTAACCAAGAGTAACGCTTACTCTTGGATACTAATGTCAAAATCCCATAGTAATTTCACGTTACTATCTGAGAGTAAGCGTTATTCTCGGAATAAAAATTAGGTAAAGCGCAGCCTTAGCAAATATTTATCTTATTACCTGTTCTTAATACCAAAATCGCATAATCTGACCCATGCATTTACCCGAGTTTAAAGTTAAGCGACTCTTTTAACCTTGTACTTGCTTTGTATGTACTAAGGTACGTTTTACCTTATTTCTTTAGTAAAAATTATTTTGTAGTTCTAAGAATTGTTTGTAGTTCTAAAATGCCCTTAAAGAGGACGTATATCTTTCCTAGAATGGTCCCCAAAGTGACCCAAAGGGACTTGGTAGAGTACATACATTAAGTACAAATAGTGGAAAATATTCATGAAAGTTTTTGACATTGAGCTAGGTACAATAGGTAGGCATTTGTTAGTGATACCTCGAGAACTTACTTATATTTTATTCAACTGAAAACGTTTAGGTCCTACGTAATCGCTCATACAATAGTACCGAAAAATGAGTTGAGTAGGAATTCCGAGGGTACCTAGTTAGTATTTTCAACCGACTTCAATATTTCTAAAGGTGGAGGTTCTCAATTCGTCTGAATTTTATTGTAGTTGTATTTTTAGACTAGATTTGTTATGTTGGTACGAAAATACTTAATCTCTTGGCAAGTCAAGCTATTGTAATAGTGTCAATTCTAGCAATCGTCCCATCACACTGAATTCCTATCCCTCCTAACCTCAACCATGTGATGTCACATATAAATAAAAACTTTGATTAAGATTTGAATTTCCAATTTGTTCCAAAAAACATGAGGTGACTAATTTTACGGTAGGTTCCCCGATTTATTTTTTGTTTCTCATATGACAAGTAAAAGTTACGCAAGAACAAACTCGAAGTATGTTCGCAATATTTTAACTATAAAACTCTCGTGAGACTCGAACATATTAAATAATGACGACGACGTCCTGATGACTTTCTTCGTAAAGAACGAAACATGTCGAGCGAAAATCGACTAAATTACGTGAGTGACCCGTTTTAAATATTATCTAATATGTTCGCAATATTACCTTAAATTACCGTTTGTAATAAAGAAATCGTTTTTCTAGACTCCATGAATACTTAATTTATTTCAGAAAGACGAGAACGGGATATTTTGATATATTTTATTTCAAATAAACATGACATTTGTATTTTCTATATGACCTTATATTGAATAATGCAGTTTTAAACTTTACAATCCAAGTTTTACGTCTTAAAAGAGCTAAAAAAGCACTCAGCTCAGAGTTGGCCCAAGTAAGGTTAGTTAGGTCGCAACTTAATAAAACTAAAAGCGGACTCAAATTAAATAAAGTCGGTTCTCTATAGACCCGTGGTCGTTGGTAATAGTGATGTGATGTGTCCGAGAATATTCTCGATGAGGACGGTTATATTCCGCCGACAGGGGAATCCGGGTCAAAATTTCAAATAATAAAGTTGGTCTCCTTAGAGCCGTAATCATTGGTAATAGCGATGCGGCGTATCGTAAGCAGGAGTCCAAAGACATTGTGGAATGAAAAAAAGAACAAGTTGAATTGAAATAGAGTCGTATTAAAATTATAATAGTCGCTAGTATTGACGAATTATACACACGGACAGGTTTGTGGAATAGGGAGGGGGGCTACAACGGGAAACCTCCTCGAGTGCCAGGGCTCTTCCCATTCTCCTTGATCCGGTTGATCCGGGAAAAAGGGAAGGGTTCCTGGACGGTGCTTCCTGGGGGCAACGGTAAGCGATCTCTTGGAAGATTCCGAGGATTTCTTACTGGTGCTGCAAATATCCTGTCAGGGGGGGTTGGGGGGTTCCGTACAGGGAGTACTCTCATTGAGGGAGAGAACTTCTGAGTGTTGGCGTGAGGGGGCCTCCGGGTCTGCCGACAGGAATGCCGCTATCCTGTATAAAACTGCGGTCCCGTACCCTGTCTAGGCAGAGGGCCTATGATGACGGACCGGGGGTTGCCACTGCTGGCCGGCGCCGGCGTGGTGGCTGCGAGGATGACCACCTCTATAAAAAATCGCAAAGGCAACCTGAGGGGGTGGAACCCGGGGTTTTTCCATCTCGCTCCCGGAGTGGAGGTTGTCATGAGGGACCAGCGTGTGGTGTCGCCCTGCACGCTACCTTCGGGCGGGGGAGCTTCGGCTCCAGGGGCTTCGGCCTCAAGGAGGGGACAGCTTCGGCTGTCGCAGCAGGCGGTGTTCGCGGTTGTGAGCCTAGGGCAATCCCGTGTCACCGTCACCAACGCTGCAAGATGGGCATACCGTGGATGGTTTAGTGGGTAGTGCGGGTCCGGACCTGCGAGTCCCACATACCCGTCCTAGTTCCCCGGCTAGGCGGGATGCCTAAATGCATTCCTCCACGTAAAAAAAAAAAAAGGTTTGTGGAATAGGGAGGCTCTGGTATAAATTTCGTAAAGCATATTTTAACCGATTCGTATAGTCACGCGCGTGGCGACCATTATTCTGAAGTATTGTTTCCGTAAATACCCTCATCATCATAAATTTAAGAGTCTTGTCGGTGGAGCAATTTCCATGTATCTCTTTCTTGAGCCTTTCGTTTGACCGCCTGATACGACACGACGTTTATCTTTTCCTTAAGCTGATCCATGTATGTTCTTCTTGGCCTCCCTCTCTTCCGCCTTCCTTCTACTTTCCCTTCCACAATATTCTTTATGAATTCGTCGTGTCGTAATAGGTGCCCAAACATCTTCCCTCTTCTATTCTCAATGATATGCAAAAGGGACCTCCGCTCTTGCACAAGGTTGAGAACTTCCACGTTCGATTTTCTCTCGGTCCAACTAATCTTCTCCATCCGCCGCCAGCACCACATTTCAAAGGCTTCAAGTCGTTCTCTATCCCTCTGTGTCATTGTCCACGTCTCGCACCCGTACAACGCTATGCTCCGGATGTACACTATTCTCAATGATTTGCAATAGGGACCTCCGCTCTTGCACAAGGTTGAGAACTTCCACGTTCGATTTTCTCTCGGTCCAACTAATCTTCTCCATCCGCCGCCAGCACCACATTTCAAAGGCTTCAAGTCGTTCTCTATCCCTCTGTGTCATTGTCCACGTCTCGCACCCGTACAACGCTATGCTCCAGATGTACACTATACACTCCAGATGTAAATACCCTAGATAACATAAAAGCTAATAATGGCCAGGAGAATTTTTGGCAAGGCAAAAATATTGTTTTTAAAAGTACTTACCTAAACGTCCAATATTTCCCGAAATATACAATTACCAATGTTTCAGGAATATTTACCTTCACCTTAACAGTTTACTAACTTGACTATCAGAATTTAAATGCATTAATAAAAATCTTGTGATAATTCAGATTTTTCCCGGTTTTAACACAATTATTTGTTATCTGAGAAAATATTCTCTGGGCACAGCACTACTCGTTCGTAATAAAAGTTGTAAGGACAAAGGACGGGGTTGAAAGAGGAACAATTCATAGCGCTTCTGAGGAATTACGTGGGGCTCGTAACGTTGGATTTACTGAATTAAATTTAATGTTCCATTCACTAGGGTTGTAAACGTTAGTGGCCACAGACATGTAACATAATAGGTTTTCCACTTATTTGCTGCAATACGTAATATAACTTCTAGCCGACACTTTGTTTGTGCAACAGTGCAGATGTCGTGAAGTTTCCAATCCCTCGTGCCCGCCATTCTGACTTACTGCTTCCTGAAATTATTTGCCTAAGTTTTACCGGTTTTAGGAGATATCTTATTTCCATTTTCAGTTTATAATGTCCCTGTACTACTATCCATTTATAAGACCTTTATGTTTAGGACTAAAAATAATTGTAATTTTTAACAAATTATAAATAATTATTATTTATAATTCCAAACATACGAATGTTAACATTTTCGCATTTGTTTTTATCAGTTAAAGATACCTACCACTTAGTTGCTTGCTGATAATGAGCTAATGCCTTAAAAAAAACATTCATAAATGAACCTTATCCACAAGCGACAAAGTGGTAGCTTTCACTAAAAACACGCACATTAATACAATGTGTATCGTAATCGTAATTGTCCACCCGTGATACATACCTACACCATTTTTCATCATATTTGCGAGGAAATAAATAAACTAACTAGGCAGATAAATAAACAAGAATGATTAGCGGTAGTGTAGTAGTAGCAGCCGTTCACAGTACTCGGCGGTGGCAGCACCGGCTACAAGCGGCAAGCAGGTGGCGCGCCCAACACGGTCTTTCGGGAGCTCCGGCTATGGGCGTAATACAGCTCTTTAAGTCGAAGAATGCTTACATACAATATCACTATTTACGAGCAAGTGTGATGAAAATCATCTTACGGTTCGCCTACACTACAAGTAAAGTACTTACTACGAAATCTTCTTCCGTGGTATTTTCCTTCATATTACCTTTTGTTTCATTTTATGTACACTGAAGAGTTTCACATACTTAAATAACTCCCTGTAGTCCCTCGGGAAAACCTCAGTTCATTCCGCAGCGAATTCGTTTGCGGAAGGATATTCTCTAAAACTGAATAGCGTCGTTTAGGTTGCACACAAGCTGTCCTATTTCCATTGACCGGAATGTCGTAAGGTTTATACCTCGAAACCGAATTTCGTAAAAGGTTTAGAAATGGTTTTAACGCTGAAAACTAAAATTGTTATGTATTTATTTTGCAAATCTCTTTAATCTTTTCACGTTTCGAGAACAATAATGTCAATCAAATGCTAAGCAGGCCACTGACGAGCCTTCCAAATCGACGCTATTATAATGAATTCATCCAAATGGACAGCATCTAATCTAGACACACGGCAGCGTGTCCAGCCAAGTTCAGGCGACGCAGCTGCAGTGTGTAGGTATATTGACACGAACCACCGGGAGGCACTTTTGACCCCTTTGTTATTCAAAATCTGCTGAATATAAACACACGTAATTTTACCCATCCATTTGGACCCCCGAGAACCCCAAACTAGAGTTGGCCCCAATTTTCATATCGTTCGATATCAAAATAACGTGCGACTTGCATGCGTCATTGTATGCAATTGACAATTCGCTTCAAACTAAACGTCACCTCGACTGATATTAGAATAGAGGTAAAATCAAATGTCCTTGTGTCAGATGCGAAATCGATAATATTATTTAGCTATAATCAGGGCCCGTAATTTTCATGCCGATATGACAGACAACTGACGTCAAGCCTCGTACATCATGTTTTAGTTTTACGTTCGAAAGAATAATGCTGTCATTGAATAGTGTCAAAACTATTACGTTCGACGTTAGAATCGAACGTTGATAGACTTTGTCTGTTTTAACTCATTTCGTATTAAACATCCTGTGTGTTTATATATTAACTTCATTAGGACGAAACTGGCATGAAAATTACGGCCCTGGCTATAATAAACATTGTCACAGACAGAAATTTGTTGTAACAAAAAAGTTTATTATTATGGGGGCCTTTATATTCGGTTTATGAACGCATTATTGAAGGCTAATGATACGTATTATGTTATAATTAAGAAACATGAGACTTCCTACACTAATAAATGTCGTTATTTGGGGCCAGCGTCGTGTACACTGGATAAAAATAATAAATAAATAATAATAATAATAAATATTTGTGGGACAATTTTACACAAATCGACCTAGTCCCACGGTAAGCGCAATAAGGCTTGTGATGTGGGTACTAGACGACTATATATATAATAGATATATACATATAAATACTTAAATACATAGAAAACATCCATAACTCAGGAACAAATATTCGTGATAAACACACAAATAAATGCCCTGACCAGGATTCGAACCCGGGACCTCCTGCTTCTTAGGCAGGGTCACTACCAACTAGGCTAGGAGGCCGTTAAAATGGATGTAGTTTTGCACATTCACGGCGCATTTGGAGTGCGTTTCAAGTGCGTTTAGATGGCGTGGCACACTTTTGGTATACGCTTCGTTAGCGTTGACGGCACAAAAAAGAGCGCTTTTTGTGGTTTTGTGGTTGACGGAGTGGCGTGCTGGATTTCAATCCAAAAATCCACGATCAGGACAGGATGGCGTTTAATAACATAAGTAATACAATCAGAACCCACCTTTAAGATACCTCCCTAATTAGTAAGTCGATTCCATGTAAAACCAGTCAAAACATGCGGAAGCAAAAACGAAACGATTTATTATTATCAACTTTCTATGAGAGTTACCTATTAGAGTGTGATGGCCTGTGTTCAACGTACATTTTTAGCAGTTTCGGTCAACGCAGTACAGATAAAGAAATTTCTGCAAACATTTTTTGGGGAGAAGATCATTTAAGGTTAATATTGCTGTTATTAACTCTAATTAGTTATTCCAGCTAGAATAGGGCATATCTACAGATGCTTTTAACGCAACCATGCTGCAACGAAATAGCTAAAAAACTTCCGATGCCTTGTGATCTTGTGATCTTGTGTGTGCCAATAAATTATTCTTTCTTTCTTAATTCCATTAATGAGTAAAACAAAAACAAGGTCGTCACATATACAAGAATAAATCTGTTAAGTAAAGGAACTAGACTTTTTTATCCGTGTACAAATAAGATTATGTCAGACTGTAAAATGTACTTGCACGCAAACTTTGTACAAGCTTCACTTTTAAAATCCACCTAAAGGTTCATAAGATAAAAAATGTGCAAAACAGATGCGCTAAATACGTGGCATTGCGTGGTCTATGTATTATATATGAGGCACATTATTTTGCGCATTATTAAACTTGATTCCATCCCACTGCTCGCTGCAACCTTCGAACATGGACGATAAAATTACCACTTTAATGTTTTTTTCTCCTTATAAACTAACATTTGTTCAAATATTTATAGCACGTGTGTTTAACTGCCGTCGTGTCTTAATTGAGGAGAGTATGACTCACACTAGGACGGGACGGGACGGGGAGGGACGGGACGATCTGTCAATTTCCATACAAAGCGTCACGTGATAGCTCTAAGCGCTCGGATGTCACGTGACGTTTTCTATAGAAACTGACAGATCACCCCGTCTTGTGCTAGGACAAGACGACAAAAAAATTAGTCAGTCTAGATAATTAAGATTATTAAAAAATATAACACACGTATTTTTACTTTTGTTTGTCAAATCACAAACGACGGAAATAAAGTGCATTAAAGTTTCGCGTGACGTCACAATTAGGTACGATTCTTACCTCCAATCGTCGTCAATTTTAGTTAACTTGAAAAAGGAAAAAACACGTGTCTAATAATTTTGGATAATCTGACGGACGGACTAAATAGAATAACAGTTTTTCAACCTACTCGTCATCCCTATTCTAATATATTTTAAAATGTTTATAAAATCTTTCAAAGCAAATATTTGAGAGACGTCTAGCTTAATATTGCCTAACGTAAAATGTTGGCGAAGACCCTTGGTAGATCAAAATTGCCTAAACCTTTATATTAGATAGGCACGGAAGGTTCTTTCAGAAACTTTATTACTCATACAAATCAGCTTACTGGGCCTTTAGGGTTCGTTAATACCCTTGTAGGCATCTGTAGACGTCTGCCTTGTTTGCACGTAGGTACACTTACGTATTAATTGTACTGGATACTGGGTGGATACCTATTTTTGTAAGCCTGAGCCATACTTTGTATATTTGTTGATGTTTTTCGTTAGCTATAGCATAAGGGAATTAAACCGCATTGTTACTTTGCCAATTTATACTATTAATAACTATCTAATGTAAACTGTGACGAGTTCATGAAAAATATGAATTAATTATTAACATTATAACCAAATTATGGGTCACCAAAACACGTCGCGCTTAGTGTTTGTTATCCGTACCAAATTTTATTGCAATGGGCAATTCAATACAATACAATAACTTTTTATTGCATACCTCACAAAATATTACAACAACAGAAAGTACTCATTACACATAAAAACATTCATAGTTCACAACTATTTTGAATCCAAAAAATTGTTGCCGCTTTTGTAAAATGGGCAATACAATTAAATCAACCAAATAATTGACAATATTGTCTAATTGATTAATTAACAGAATTATACTTATAAAAAACAATACACGTAATCTAAAAATAACTATACACTTACGCGTAGACCTATTCGAACGTGTTTATGTGACATCTCGATGCGAACTTCCGTGGCTATATATGACATGTTCATGACGTAGGTAATATGAAGTGGATATGTCAAATGTCAGTTTAGCACGTTCGAATAGGTATCCAGGGCTTAAACTAGGGCCGACGGGTACCGTGCCGACGTCAATGTGCCAAAAATGCTACTGGCTAAAAAATATGCTAATTTTCAAAGACAACGAACTCAAAATATCAATTTATTCAAGTAGTTTTTTAGCAAGTCATGATTTAAATATCAGATCTCGTTATTATGTTGTCTTATGTAGATTTCCGAAACCAAAGTCTATATGATCGTCCTCGTGTTATTTTTGGAGACCCTCAGCAAACATCTATTACTTTATTTATTTACTTGTAATGCTGTGATTGAAATCATCTTTGCCCAGACGTTCAAATATTGGTCGTATCTCAGTTAATACTTAATAGGTTTTTTTTGGAGTAAGATACGCACATATTCACACCACCTATTCATAAAAGGGTTTTTTTCTGTTCAAACTAGGAGGGATCAAAGTGGCACTTTTCTATTCAAGGACTACACATTTTTACGTTTTCGAGCATTAACTAGTGACATCGTGGTGTTGATAATTATGATGCTGTTTTCAGCTTTGTTTATTTCCTCTTAGTTGGTGTGAAAAGCAGTATGTGTCACACGGTATCAAAATTATTTTCGTCTTGGGCGTTAACGCTTAAATCCCTCATTACGCTTAGGATTCTACTTTAGAATCCATTGCTTCATTCGGAATTCAATGTACGCCCTCGACGGAAATATATCATTTTGTTCTCTTGTAACACAATTATTACACAAACTACTATTATTTGGCCAGGATTTTTTTGGCATGTAAGTAGCTAATTTAAAAGCTTAATATTTGTCGCCTTGGTACCTACATACTCGTAAGCTATACTTGTGGTTTACCCCGAACGTGAATTCGCGAACTCCGTATCTTGGCAACCCTTGACCAATTTCGAACTTAAGAGTGCACATATGCAAGCAAAAGAGAGCGGGATAGATCTAATTATAAGAGCACGCGTAAAATGAAAAGGCAATAGTAGGAGGGCGCGTCAAAATAAACCGCATAGTCAGATAATTGATGTTTACAACTATACTACAATTTCTGTAGATAAACACTTTTACCAGATTTAAGAACTAATTATTACTCAACTATTTAACTAAGAATTACGTTTATACATTCAAGAGTTTCGACATTCTGACCTACGTTTGAAAAATAAAAGTATCGAGAGTTTTGTAAAAAATCATGTTTTCCCGTTTACCAGTTTGAAGGAGTATTTTGAAGTTTCATGTATTTGAATGTCAAGTACCTAGTTGTTATCAATATTGGGATCTAGACCGTCTAATGTCGATATCAAAATAGTCGTCTGAACGATAACAATTTGACCACTGTGGCCTCTTAAAAATTCTATTTATTTCACCTATTCGTAAGTACATTTTCGTAATTCTCCCAAACTGCTTACTTTGAGACTTCGTCATTTGAATGTATGTATATTTTTTCAAAGATAACTCGAGTATCCTTGATTGGACCATCGTAAAATTTGGCAGGTGGTTAGATGAGATAAATATATTTTTTAAATTCACTAAACGAATTGAATCATATGCACTTAGCTAGTCATTGGCCAGATTACACACAGTTAATTTTCATATTCTCTTGGCGGCCATACGAACTCCATAATGTTAGCTATCCGTGCCAAGCATAAATTCCCGACTCCATTCTGGCGCTAATCCGCCGCGAAAGAGATATATTCCCCTTGTTCTCTAATCGAATGAGCGTGATTGATCGGAGCCGGCGGATCTGTGTAATTATGTATGCGTGTCTGGTGAAATCAATATTTCATATGTGTTCGAGGAATACTCTTAGCTAATCTCTTCATCAAGTTCCTTAAAGGATGACTCACACTAGAACGGGACGGGACGGGGCGTTCTGTAAATTTCTTTAGAAAGAATAGATGATAGCTCGGAGCCCTCGGAGGTCACGTGACGTTTTCTGTAGAAACGGATAGATCAGCCCGGCCCGATCACGTCGCGGCCCGTCCTAGTGTGAGTAATCCTTAAGTCGAGATTCAAGTTTAACAGTTTATAATGATCAAACAAAGCTATTTTAAGCGTTCGAAAGAAGAGTCTGTTCGGAAATAGAAGGCGTGTCGCTGGTATCAGCTCCCAAAAAAGCCACCCGGCCCGTCCCATCCCGGTCTAGCGATTTTAATATGAGAGTCGTGGCTTTTATGAAAGCGAATATATTTGTGAGCGTTCCCTTCCCTTACAACCCAACATAGTAGAGGTACGCACCTTCCCATATCCCATCCCATTCTTAGAAGGGTATCCCTGTTATCTAAATCTAACACGCTTGAGTAAATACTAAAATTCCCTCTTGGCCTCCCCTGCATTATAACATCTACCTACATGACTTGAAGCTTGAATGATTGTACATATCAAATATATATTTTAGTCAAAACTTTTGTATACTTATAAAGACTCTTGGACCCTTGGACTTGATCACTAATGTGCTACACAAAGATTATCTAAAAATAAACGAAATTCAAAAAATATATTCCCGTTTGGATTGCCCACAATCAACACAACATTTCATTATATAATTATTTCAAAATATAAATTGGATTAGAAAATTTACCTATGTCCCCCTCCCACTAACTGAGTTAGTTATAAGAGAAAGCAATAAACAATCTAATTCAAAACTCGACGTAAGCACTCTAGACACAAACGCCGAGCGACAAATAATTTTCAATGAGGAAATTCCACTGATCTTCTTTACAAAACTCTCTTTTGATCATCTTTTAAATTGGAGGATCTACTGTGCATAGCCAACACAATAGTAGTCAAGGAAATTAGGCAAGAGGCACATTCGAATCATTTTTCTATTAGCTTATGACACTCTGGATATTATTTGTATAATAGAAAACTGTAGATATAAGCAAATTGTCAAAAGATGCCAAATCGGGAACCCTGAGGAAATCGAGATCGCTACCCACCAGTCTTTATAAATACTCCGCGCCGTAATTAGATTTCAAATAACACTCTTTTGTTTTGGGTAGTCGTGTTTAGAACTAACCTCACTCGCCTCCTTTCCCTTGTGTTTGTGTATGTTTTAAAAACCAAAAACAAACCAAACCGATCTATTTATTGCTAATTTTAATGCTATGATGTAAAGAAGTAAGATTTTACTTAGTCACATGATTAAAAAAGAATAAGGGAGTCAGTGAGGTAAGATTTTTGGAATCTAATTACGGTGCGGAGTTGCGGAATACCTACTTAAGAAAAATCTAAGAATATTGACCGGTATCATTACCAGACACAATCTACTCTTGGAAGATACTAGGCATAAGTAGGGACTCATCCTGACCGCATTGCGATAAGGAGGAAACCAGTAAGAATGTACTCGCAGTGTGCTACGGATATGTATGCAGCAGCACGATATAACGTATTTGGAAAAGACACTGGAAGAAACCGAACTAATGGATGTCAAACTAAAGGATGTCCTTCTGTTCTGCAGGAATACGGGAAGATTCGAAGAAGAATGTAGAATAAGAAGGCAGCCAAATTGACCTTGATTACCTTATGCTTAACTCAATGAACGAAACACATTTTAACAAAAGAATAAAAAATTGTAACGTACTTAAGCTTAACCCGCTGATATCGGCCCAACCTCATTTGTCCCACCGCCATTTTGAACCGACAAGACAGAAATGACCAAAAAAACTCAATGTTTAGCAGCCAAATACCTGTTGTAAATTAAAAACAGATGTCATATACTAAATAATATATAGTCCGGCAGATCCTTTCTCTGCGGCCCTAACCACCGGCAGCCTGAGCCCTGCCCCGTTACCGGCGGCACTCTATGTCTATAGGTTAGGTTTTTTATAATGTGTTTATGTTTAATGTATTGTTTTTTTTTTGTATGTTATTTTATATTTTACCTTTAATAGACATATTGTAAATACCTAACTTAAGAATTAAAATGAATAAAGACATAAAAAATTAGAAAATTACTGCATGCAACATCCAACCCATTTATTATTTAAAGCTAATTGTGTAGCAACATTAGAACATGGTCATATTACAACGCTACCCATATCATCGTGAAATCGTTCCTCAGATTTCAGCTCCCGCAGCCTGTTTGTACGTGTTTGGATTATTTCTGAATCTTTTATAATATCTAATGGCGGTCCACGGCACATTTTATGAATTCTTAATCCATTGTGCCGCAATCCGGGTATAACGAGTTTTTTAGGGTTTATTTAGGGGAGCTGCGGAGGATGGGCATCAAATTAGCATTAATGATACGACAGTCGGTGGCGGAGATATGTTATCACCGCTGTATAGATTTATTTTGGGATTACGTACAGGGGCCTTAACGCACTCATTAAATGGTGATTCATAAGACATGAGCAGGATTAAGCCCACGGTTTCAGTAGATTGTACGGGTGCTAAGCATTAAGTATGTCATGTGGCAGATAGCATGAAACTTGCCATGAATGTAGCTCATAGGGACACAAAAAAAGGGAAGTGGAAACATGTCACATGATTATTTCCCTTCTTATCTTACGGTTTGTGTCGGGTAGGTAAGTCCTGCTCACGTCCTCCGAATAAAGGATGACTCACACTAGAACGGGACGGGACGGGGCGGGACGGGAAAATCTGTCAATTTCTATAGAAAGCGTCACGTGTCATCCGAGGGCGCCGACCTATGACGTGATTCTTTCAATAGAAATTAACAGATTTTCCCGTCCCGCGCCGTCCCGTGCTAGTGTGAGTCATCCTTAAGCCTGTATATATTTTTGTTCTGTTTTGTGTGTCAGTTTTGTAATATCGTAGTCGCTTCTGAGGCCTTAGTATAAAAATTGTACGACATTAACTCCTCGACTGCGTTAGCGTATCGAGGGGTCAAAATATGAAAGTTGCCGGATGATTTAAATAAACGGCAAACATAATTTGAACTCCCGATACGCTAACGCGGTCGAGGAGTTAATGTCGTACAATTTTTATACTAGGCCTTCTGTAATGCAAAAATTTCTACAGGTTTCGTATACAGCATCCAAAACTCGTTGAAAGAGTTCCCATTTTCATGCCGCATCTCGAAATAATCCGGTCAAATTGGTTCAAAAAATACTGCATCCGTGCGCCGACGCTAGTATTGTATAACTTTTCGTGTATAGCACAATTTTCGGGGGAAATAGTCAAGTTTTTAAAGTTTGTTGCCGGCCACGAAAAAGCAGAAACTACTAATAAGGATGACTCACACAATTTCTATAGAAGGATTCACATGATAGCTCGGAGCCCTCGGACACGTAACGCTTTCTATAGAAATTGACAGATTTTACCCTCCCGCCCCGTCCCGTCCCGTTCTAGTGCGAGTCACCTACGCTAAATCGCCACTGAATGTATGGGTTTGTCTGTCAGATGCCCGGCGGACATACCCACTATGGAGTACCAACGGATTACCCGAACGTATATGGCCCGTTATTGAGAACAGAATCCTATCTTCACGCAATCAAGTAGAACCCGTAAAGTTTGCCTGTTATGCTATTATAACATTACCAGCATTGCCACCTCCATTCACCTGCCACTCGTCCAGTGGCATTAGACGGACGGACAGCGGAATAATCCGCGCGCACTGTTTACAAATGAGTCCTCAAGCCTCAACGCAGAACTAGGAACTTTAGAAGTGGTATACCCTGTACCGCTACCATGAGTTGCCGTAGGATGACAATCGCTAGCGCCGGCGCGATACGAAATTATTTGTATCTTGCTCTTTCTCATTGGTGGGAGCGAGTTGCAAATACTTTCGAATCGAAGCACTGACATTCCTTATATCGGTACCATAAGTCTGCTAATGGTAGGAGTGAGACGGACATACTTTCGAGCGCCGCGGTCGCTATCGAATACAGTTGCGTGCAACTCATGGTGAACACACTGTAGGTATGCGTTATTCTACTGTCACTCGTTATGGTCACAATATAGCTACTTTGCCGCCCTCATCCCACTTGCCGCTCTAGTCCGGTAGCATTAGACCTTCGACCATAGACAATATGGAAGGGTAAACTATAAACTGTTATTTTAAACGTCAAACTTCTATGATGATGACGTTTACTTAACACTTTCACAATCTGTGTTATCAAAATCGATGAAACTTACTATAGACAAACTCAGTCGGCGAGTCCGTCTGTCACCCACATGTTCATCCTGTGTAAAAAAATTATTTGTCTTTACTTGAACAGAAGACATTTCCATCCGGTTTGAATACTTTGAATCTGTGTCAGGGTTTTTCATAAAGACCGTTTTATTATTATGTAGGGTGGCTTTGTTTGACATGATTTAATTTGGAATAAGCGAGAAGAATTTTGCAAAATATCCTTTGACGCATTTTTCCACGTTTCTGTTGATGGCTGCGGACGGGGCATGTTCACAATTTGAGATAAAGCAATTGTATTTTATGAACTGGTTATCTCTGCCTGCGAATTCGCCCGTTTTGAAGTAAATCTGAAATAGACTCCTAGTTTAGAGTCGAATATTCAAAGGGCCATATATGTACTGTAAAACTTCGTGCAATACACATGCGAAAAGGTAATTCGCGAGTGGCGATAAATTAAAACACGACCGACACGACACGACGACGAAATTAATAAACATTTGCCATCTTTGATTAGCCGCCTTTTTCGTTAGCTACCACTTAAAGATGGCAAATTTTTGACGTTATTATAAGCTTACCTAACTGCCGTGAAAAGGACACTTAGTAAGTACCTCCAACATTTATACATACCTGTCATACATCCGCCATCTTGGATTGGCCGCCATTTCTATTACTCGATGCACTTTCTTTACTTAATGCACTTTGAGATGGCCATTATGTTTTTTTAGCATCCTAATAAACATGTCTAACTGCTGTATAAAGAAAATTGGTTCCCCAAGTTATACCGGTTTCTTGGCTGCCCTATGGACTATGTTGTTACCTCCAGCCCCATGCATGTTGTGTGTAGTAGAGTTGTAGAGACCTTCATGGTAGGTCAGATGTCCAACGTAAGGGCCTGTTTACATGCTGATTAGTGATTAGTGCGATTTCCTACATTTATTACTAAATGCAAGTAGCAAATATATGAACCTGCACTTATAACTAAGTATTCAAAGTACGTATAGGTATAAAAAGGATTGTAAACGAATAAGAAGTAACGTATGTAAAAGAGCGTACTCCCAACACACATGTGACAGCAGCATGTTTCACCACGCTGCGACAATTGCCACGAATTTATTATGAACTTTAGTTTGAGCCGACATAATGTCGCCGACATTTGGCAATAGTCGCTTACCTTCAGGCGATACGTCTACGTTGCCTCCTATATCATTAAAGAAGCGTATATTGACCCTAAGCCATGATTCAGGATAAAATACATCCGGTATACCTCATGCCTTGGGCAAGTCAAAGCTCTCTGCAAATGTAGTATCTCGTATCTAAGGCAGGTACAAAATAGTACATGTTAAACCGCGTGTCGAATCCGTCTCTATGAGCCAAACACATGAGCAATCATTAGTTGTGTTGGGTTAATGACAGGAGCTGGCACGACTTTTATTGGTTTACATTGTTCCGTAACTACGTTAACTTGTGGTACCAACGATAACATGTAGCGGACACATAGCCTGCCGGCAAACATATGAGTTGGTTTACCGGAAGGCTATGTGTATACCTCTTGTAAATGTGTAACATTGGTTGTGTTGGGTTAATGACTTGAGCCCGAGAAGGAGTTTACATTGCAGGTTTGCTCGTTGCTCTGCTGAAGTTAAGGTAACTCTATTTAGAGCCTTCTGTACAACTTTCTACACGAGCAGCCTGTGTGGATCTCTTACACGCAGAAACAGTACGACACCCTCCGCGTACAATACAATAATGCCTTCAGGATGATGATGGGGCTGCCTTGCTACTGCAGCGCATCGGGGATGTTTGCTGAAGCTAGGGTAGACTGTTTTTACGCCACGATGCGGAAGCGATGCACATCCCTGGTACGTAGGGTGCGGGACAGCTCTAACATTATCCTGAGGGCATTTGCGTCAAGGTTTGACTGTCAGTACATGAACCATTGCCCTATGATACATGTACTGACAGTCAAGCCAATATACTGTATGTAGAAATAGGATGCTGTTTTATCTGTATGTGTATACTAACCTTAGTTGTAAGGCTAATAATGTACATACTGTACTTACTTATTGTTGCTGACTAACAAATATAAACTTATTAATGTGATTATTATTATAGTTAAAATGTATAAAATGTATATGGACCTGGTCTCAAATAAATATTCTTATTCTTATTGGTCCATAAGTACGCTCATTTGTGGCACAAATGACGAAATGTAGCGTGCACATAAAACACATGTAATTGAACTCATGCTCAATCATTAGTTGAGTACCTAATACTACATTATTCCGCAATTACCTACTCACTTATGGCACAAACGGCATGTAGATGACTCGCAGACGTTATAAGCATTCATTATTCGTAACCTGTTTTGTGGGATCAATCATGGATCGAAGTTGTGTATGGTACCCGAAAATACCAAGTTTTTTCACTTTGTAACGCGAACTACAACTACTTGTGTCTATCCGTTTGTTACACGCAGCAGAAACCAAGCATCGTTTTTAGGTTGCTTAATGCCTCCTTTAGTATGTTTAGAGTCCCAAATACCTACTCCTGTATTCTTCTAACTGTCGGCAGTCTAGGCGAATATGCTTTGCTGTTTCTTCTTTTCTCATGCAGGCTCTGCACATGGTACTATCTGTTTTACCCATGTTATATAGGTGTTTGTTTAGTGTGTTGTGTTCTGTGATTAGTCCTACTATTTTCCGGAGTTGGTATCTAGGTGTCCTGAGTAGGGTTTTCGTGAACTTGTAGTTTAAAACTGGTACGGTACGCGCTAATACACGTCTGTCTCCGATAGACGCAAGATTGGAGTGTTTGTTATGAAGCTTGTAGAATGCATTGGAGACACAGGTAGTCCGCTAGCCGACAGCCGCTAAAATCGCTAATAGCTCCTGTTTTAGACCCCACATTGATCAATAGTCAGCCCTGGCGCGGCACAAACTCGTTATAAGAGTGGTAACGCTTGTACTGCGCGATTAATACACGTCTGTCTCCGATAGACGCAATATTGGAGTATCTGTTCAGAAAGTTTTTATCTGCTCCTTATGCTTCAGGCCTTCCAACCCAGAGGGTAACTAGTCCTTATCGGGATTAGTCCGGTTTCTTCACGATGTTTTCCTTCACCGAAAAGCAATTGGTAAAAACAAATGATATTTCTTACATAAGTTCCAAATAACTTAGTACGAGCTGACAGGACTTGAACCCGAGACCATCGGATTGAAAGTCTCACGTCTTACCACTGGGCCACCAGCGCTCCCCAAAATAGTCATAGTCATAGTAGTCATAGTATTTTTATTCATGAACAATACAAGATTGTGTTTGAATATTACCTAAACATTACATACTTAATTATACATAGTTAAAACAACAATATCTCATTACAACTATACTTACACATAAAATCTGAATTTACACAACAACATTACATAGATACATTTTACAATTTATTTTTAATGAGATCAAAGAAAAGGAACGTCAAAGCTATTTAATATCACATATATTTTTTTTTTATAATACAAGCAAGAACTACTTAAATTAAATCAGGCTCAAACACCTCGTCTAGGCTATAGAAGCAACCTCTTAGTAAAAAGCGTTTTAATTTTAGCTTAAATAAAGTATACACTGTAATAGATTTTAATTCCAGAGGAAGTCGGTTAAATAACTTCACAGCCTGATGTCTCACGCAATGCTCCTCTATTTTTGAAGTTGGGCGAAAATTAATTTTTAGATTTTTTTTTCGTGTGAGTAAACGCAGCTCTTCTTCTTTATCCGTTTCAAATCTATGCTTATGTTTTATAAGTTCTG
Source organism: Lathronympha strigana (assembly GCA_949128165.1). Lineage (NCBI taxonomy): Eukaryota > Metazoa > Arthropoda > Insecta > Lepidoptera > Tortricidae > Lathronympha > Lathronympha strigana. The sequence goes on from OX421903.1 coordinate 4,446,099, forward strand.
TGAGCAGTATATGCATGTATAAGCAAGGCACTGTAAGAATGCCTAGCTTAAGAAAATATTCCCTACAAGAAGCCCATGGTGGAATTCGGAACATAATTTTTATAGCCCTTTTTTGAGCGATGAGAGCTCTGTTCACATTATATTTGAAACTGTTACCCCAGAACATAATACTATACCTAAATTTAGATTCAATAAGAGAATAATATACTATTTTTAGATGATCTATACTAGTTTCGTCTCTGAGGCTTCTCAAGGCGTAGCATGCCGAGTTTACTACGTTCTCAATAGCCTCCATCTCCTGTACCCAGTTTAGTTTTGAGTCAAGATGCAAGCCAAGGAACTTAACATTATCAACTATGTCTATGGGATATCCGTTCATAATTACATTAAGGCCATCAGTTTTCTTGGAGTTTTGTTTGAACAACATTATCTGGGTCTTATTAGTGTTCAAGCAAAGATTATTAAAAGTAAACCATTGATGGAAGGTGGATAAAGCAAAATTTACTATTTCATTAAGTTCTACTATATTATCTGCATGAATAATTGCATTTGTGTCATCAGCAAACATGATTATATTACAATTTGGTACCATATTAGAGACATAATTTATAATATCATTGGTGAATATGATAAATAGCAAAGGGCCTAAAATTGACCCCTGCGGAACACCTCTGCCAACTTTTACCACGTCAGACTTAAATGATTTTTCACAGTCATCATACATATCTTTGATATCTACGTATTGGTAACGGTTTTGCAGATAATTGCGCAGTAGGGTGAAAGTTTTGCCTCTGATTCCATAAAAATGTAGTTTTTTTAGTAGTATCTCATGGTCCACGGTGTCAAAGGCAGAACTCAAATCTAGAAATAAGCCAGCAACTCTCTTTTTACTGTTAGTTTTCGAAATGATGTCATCAATCAAGTAATTTATTGCATCTATTGTACCAATATTTTTCTGAAATCCAAATTGTCTGGGGTTTACTATGTTGTTATCTTTAAGATGCTTAAGAAGACGAGTTTTAATAAGTTTTTCAAAAAAATTTGACAATACAGGGAGAAGTGATATGGGTCTATAGTTATTTGGGTCATTTTTATGACCTTTTTTAAACACCGGCACTACCTTGGCTAATTTTAACTGATCCGGAAAGGTACTTTGTTCATAGCACTGGTTAAAAAAATTAGCTAGGGGTTCGGCAAGTAAATCGATAGACTGTTTGAAAATTGTAATAGGCATCTCATCACAACCATAGGATTTTTTATTTGGCATCGACATTACGGTTTTTTCTACCTCAAATGGTGAAACCCACCACCAAGTTATGTCATTATAGTGAATTTTGTTGTAATCCTCTAGACAGTGGCTCGCAGAGGCCAAATTACCCGTAGTCGACGTTTTACTATGATCAAAATGACTAGATAATATGTTAGCAACGTCTTGAGGTGCCTTTATGATTTTATTGTCAATTTTTAAAATTAGTTTTTTCTGTTTTAAATGAGTTGATTTATTCCTATGCCTGTTCACAACATTCCATATGCCTTTAGCAGATCCATTTGCATTACTTATTTCATCCTGAACCGCCAGTCTTTTTGCATGCCGGACAACTTTTTTATATACATTAATATATTTTTCTTTGTAAACTAGAACAGAATGATCACACATGGATTTGTTAATATTACATAATACTCTTTTCATTTTACTAGCTGTTTTTATGCCTTTTGTGATCCATTTGAGTTTCGTTTTGTTTCTGAGTACAATTTTCTTTTTCTTTTTTATATAACTAAGTTCGAAAACTTCTGATAGCTTGCTTAAAAACTCATTGACGCCAATATCCACCCAGCGTACGTCAGCTAACCTACTTCTGAATAATTGTGTACACCTCACAGTCATGTATCTTTTTTCAACGAGTAAGTAGCTATTACTACTGTTATTATCCTTTTCACTATCGAAAGCCAGTCCACAGAATATAGCAGCGTGACCATCTGCTAAACCATTGTGGTCAACGCTTGTTGTAATATCTATGTTGGATGGTATATTAGTGACAAAATTATCAACACAAGACTGCGAATTATTACGTTTAAAGGTTATGTCATTAATGAGGTGTCTAAAATTATAACATTTAAGAAGACTTAGGAAATCTGAACGTTGCTTTCTATCAATTAATAAATTAACATTAAAGTCGCCACAAATAATTGCTTTTTTGTCAAAAAGGTGATCCAATAACAATTCAAATTGTTTAAGAAATACTTCCATGTTACTGTCCTTAGGACTTCTGTAACAACAAACTACGTGAATGTTAGTTTTAACATCCCTAATACCACATATTTCAAAGCCTTCTGGCACATATAGTTTCTTACATATTACCATATCCTCTGAATCTCTGTTTGCCGATGTGGCTATAAGAGTACCACCTCTCTTTTTGCTAGGTCTAGTATTGAAAGAAGCTAAGTTATAATTATGTAAGTTAAAAGAAGAAATAGAGTTTTTATTCAGAAAGTGCTCGCTAATACATACATAATCTATTTGTTTAGACTGCTCATCGAGGTAAAGTTCAAGCTCGTTTATTTTATTAGATATGCCACATACATTTTGGTGAAATATATTTAACATTTCTGTATGTATTTTGTCATTAGGCACGAAAAAAATCATTAGCATTAGCGTAATCAAGAATCGATAGGTTACTGTTTCTCGTCATTACCCAATGTATATTGTTATCCAAATTTGTCAAAACATTCTTAATACCAAAGTTATTTAACCTTCCAGTGCTGGATGAGAACATTTCAAATGTTAAATTTGCGTTAGAGTCATATACATACAAACATTCATTAAGGTTTGGTAACTCATCAAGTAATAAATTATTGAAACATTCCACTTTACTATTAAATATAGGTTTGCCGCGTATATAGGTCGGGCATGCAATGACAAGATTAGTATATGTTATACATTGCGATGTTTTTGTTAGATAGTTAACAAGTCCACGAATGTCACATGAATTACGAAAATCTTCTTCGCCGATTAAAACAACACAACAGTCATTCTTAGACATACCGTGAAGGAGACTGTGGACATCCTTGAATAGTTCTCGTACGCCACCGCCGGGAGTTATGTGATGGCAAAAAGAAAAGTCTTCAAAGTAATCATTATTCCTAATAGTATTTATAATTTTGTTTTTATTATTACTACTTATGATAAGCAGTTTTTTTCTGTCATGTTCATGTATATTAAAACTTAACTTAGTCTCTGTTTCTACATCTTTGAGATGATTTTTGTCAGCCGGCTCAGTTGCGACTATTGGGAGACCTTGACGTAGCGGCGTCACATTTTCTTGTAGTACAGTTGTATTTGAAAAGCTCTCCAAGGAAGCTTTTTTGGCAGCTTTGATTTTTATTTTATTTTTCTTAGTGGGTGCAGATATTATTGGTGAAACTGATGTGTCTTTGGGTAATATATTTTCAAACGCCTCACATTTTTTGCGTATCTCCAAAATGTCATTTTTTAGATCGTAATTTTCAGTAAGCAAGTCTTGTATCTTTTTATCTGCTCGCGAAAGTTGATCTTTCAAGATATTTAGTTGCTTCTTAAGTTCATGCAAACTTGATGTCTCCGTATCCAAGTCTGGTGCTCTAATTTCATGTGTGAGTGTGACATCAGAGTCGTAAGGTTTTTTGGGAGTGTGTTTTGAGCCATCTTTCTTTTTCTCTGCCTCGTTCTTGTGAATGACGGTTAAATCAAGGTAGCTATTTCTATTTGCATCATTGTCAGTTTGCATGGTTGAGTGGTCCAAAGTGCTTACTTCACGGAAATATTGAAAGGAATTGTGTACAGGAACATTATACTTTCTCACAGTATGATCATCAGAGAGAGGATCTATTGACGGACTCAATGGTTTGAGCTTTTCCGGCGATGTCACAGGTGATTTGGAACTAATCGGTGTAATTTTTGAAGTCAATGACGAACTACGACACACATTCCTATTTAGAATTTTAGGAGTAATCTTCATCGGTATCTTGCATTGTCTACATTTAGTACACATCCATGAAGCCTTACGGTCTTGGTCCATTAAGTTATATAGTTTTTCTGTGTTTGAGCATGAAAGGTCAAACGAGTCCTTACAGCGAGAACACGTCAGATAATGTTTACCTTGAATATAATTTTCACACTTCACGCAGATAGGCTTTATATTTGCTGCCATTATAATACAAGAAAACGACAACAATATAATAATAAAAAAAAAAAACACCAAAGAAATTTGTCCAAACGGAGATTGGAACCCTCGTCCACGGAGCGTATCCCTACATCACGCATACAAGACCACTGCGCCAACTACGCTTATCTGATCATGACGAATAATTGTATAACACTTGTAGTAACTACAGATTAACGTCAGTGCCATCAGTTTTTTTTTCAATTAACTTATTACATTATTTTATTATAAAGTCAGTTCAACGTAACATAAATAATCTCGAACGTAACACAAATAATCTCGAATCAACGTAACACAAATAATCTCGAAATCGTCGAAATATCTAAAACTTGTAAATGTCGAAAAGGCAAAATGTGGTTAATTAGTTGTTTGTTACATAGAAAATCAAGGCCAAAAACCAGGTTTGTATAAACCCTCTTAACCTAGAGAAGAAATTAGCCTTTATTTCGTCGTTTGTTTTACCAACGTGTAATTATGTTAGTCAACTTCAGGTTTACACAAATTCACAAGCGGGTCACGAAAATCTTGATTGAAATTTAGACAGGGCATCGTTTCAGGGACCGCTATTATAATAATGATATTGTTTCGAGGCCAATTCTCCTAAATCTGGAACCCGTCGCGCCTACTTCTTAGGCAAAACACGGAGAATATGGCGCCATTAGTGAAGGAAAATATTATTTTGGATAATACTGTAATCAACGTTTTGTTTTTGTTATGTATTTTTCTGACACGGAGTGAGATAAATAATAATATAAGTACCTTATCAATAAAGACAATTTTTGGTGTCAATAATAAATTAAACCTTCCACCTGCACCGATAGAAATTAAAAATGATGCCTACAAATTATTATGATTATACCTACGCGCACGTTGTAGCAAAACTATGATGTTTTTTTTCTGTCGTAAATATTCGTAGTATTTAAACAGTATTACATTACGATACAAGGGCGAAAAAGAGGAAATGCGCAACGAGTGGCGATAAATTAAAACACGACCGTAGGGAGTATTTTAAATCGACACGAGTTGTGAATTACCTCTTCGCACGTGTATTGTACGACGTTTTACAGTACATATGATCCTTTGAATATTCGACGCAGTCACATAAAGTGTTCATTATCGCCCTAGGGCGGTAAAGAAGCACCATGTCTACTGTAATAGTACATTGTGCATCTAGGGCGGTAAGAAGGGCATTACTTACGAGGGTCTATTGAAGCCCGACGCCGTAGGCGGAGGGCTTTAAATGACCCGAGTTAGTAATCCCCTTACTGCCCGTGGTACACACAATGTTTTTCATCACATTTGCGAGGAAATAAATAAACTCTATACAGGTAAAGAAACAATAATGATAAGCGGTAGTGTAGTTGCACAGTCCACAGTACTCCGGAGTGACTGCGTGCTGCGAGCGCGTGCGGGGCGGGTCCTCCGCGAGCTCCACGCGGGCGGTAAAGTAGTATGAGAATCCTTTAAAACCATGGGAATAATACAGCTCTTTAAGTGTAAGTATGCTTGCATATAATATCACCATTTACGAGCAGGTGTGATGAAAACGGTATTAAGTATCGGTAGAATTCTGAAAATTTACCTACTCAATGTGACCTATGTTGCCGTATTCGATAGCGACTGCGGCGTTGGGTGATATGTCCGTCTCGCTCCTGCCAAAGTAATGGTAGGAGCGAGACGGACATACTTTCCCGCTATCGAATACACTTGCGTGCAATTCATGGTAAGCACTACTATTTATTTTAGCAACTACCAAATAATTTGAGCTAATCCAAAGCTCGTAAAAATACCCCGTCGGTTGGGGTACGGCCAACATTAATACTGAACACAAATATTATCTCCCTAGCGGGGCCTAATGCAAGAATTAGGAACAATAACACGGGCCTCGGAACAAACAAAAACAATTGCCTGGACTAGGGTGGGTCCTCATTGCTAGCGATAAAAATTGTTATCTTCTCGGACTCCCGAGAACATATTAAGAAAGATATTATATAAAGATAAGATACTAAGAAGTTTTTTTTAGTTCCCACGCGCCCATCTTTGAACTAGCTCAATACTGAAATAGCAAAAGTGGAAAGCGAGTTGCGAACCGTAGGACTGAGCTAGAGCGAAGTCAAGAAAGTTGCTCATGATAGAAAGGCGTAGAAGGATCTAGTGGAGGCCTGCACCTCCGGGGTGCCCTAGAATCTGCAACAACAACAAATAAATAGCTCAAATTATAAACCTGACACAATTCTAAACTTTGATCTCGCCCAACACTGAAAAGAAGTTACTCAATACGGAACCCAACGCCCAACTCTGAACTAAACTCAACAATCAAATGAAAATTTGCCCTGGGCACTGAGGGCCTTGGTCACTTTTTCTGTAGTACATGAGATCTCGTTAAATTTGTAAAATAAATGAATTTTTCAGTCCTCCGGCCGGTAAGCGCCACTTTACGCAAAACTAAATTGCCGCGTACCGGCTCCGTCGGGCAGAAAAATAGTATACAAACCTCGGCCGTTAGATGGGAAAGCCTCGGATCACATGTTCGTCGACCTCGGCTTCGCCTCGGCCGACAATTACATGGGATCCAAGACATTTCCCACTAAAACGGCCTTGGTATGTAATCTACTATAACGCAAACGGACTTGTTCGTTGCTACATCACAAAGTTATGATGTCGATGATGACGTAGTCCTACCCACCCACAAGTAATTTTATGAGTAAGACAATTTTCTCGCTGACACTGACGACCAACCATAACAATTGGCAGTCCCGTTTCATTTGGACTAATAAACAATAGTTAAAGCCTTATTGCTCAGCAGGGATTAGCTTTAGTTTAAATTGCGTGGAGAGAACGCATTTGTACTGATTTTAAAACAAACAAGTGGGAGTCGGACTCGCCCACCGACGGTTCCGCACAAAGGTTGCTAATTTATGACGTACATACCTACTTAAAAATACTGGTGGCACGGAACTCTCAGTGTGCGACGATTTTTGGATTTTTCCTGTACTTGCGCTACAAGCTTTTGCTTTTTGCCAAATTTCATGATTCTAGGTCAACGGGTGGAACCTTAAACATTTTGATTCCCATTGCAAATGTATGGGAAATGCTACATAAACGAACCTATCTTTTAATTGCATTGACGCAGAGGTTTAGTTTTTTCACAGCTTCTGGTGACTCTTTCACTGGTGATTTCACAAGAGAAGGGTAAAGTGACCCATCATCTACTTTCTTGTAAGAAACTAAGTATGTCGTAGCATAATGTTTGTTTACTTTTACCTTTTTCTTCTTCATTGTGTTCGGAATGTTTTATCTAACTTACTTACTTGGCATATTAAATGGTGCCCCGTTTAAATTTTAAACTTCGACAAAATGAGAACCTATAAAAATAAATATTTATTTTAGTTTTATTTTAGTTTTTATCTAGTTTTATTTTAGTTTTTAGTTTAGTTACGCTTATAAATTTAAATTTGTGTGTTTTAGTTTTAGTTTATTACAATAAAGTTTTATTAATATTTACCTACTAGCACTTACTAATTATTCCATGAAGAGACAGCAATTAGTGCGTGATATCGTTCAATAATCGTATAATTATAACATAATGTATACCAGTAGCGTAGCGACACGTTCATAGAACTCGATTCTTCCCGGCTTCCCTTGCGTGATCTAGTACATTTTTCTTAACGACGTAAATAAAAAGCAGGCCAAATGAGCTCCGGGTTGCCCAAAGAACACATACACATAGCTTATTATGCCGTGAACTAACGAAGAAGTGTGCAGCAAATAGAACATTACTCTTGATAAACGTATGTATCACACTTCGATCATCAGTCGGTAGTTCGGGGTCAGGCCGCCTCGGGCTTCCCTAAGCTAGGCCTCCACCGTACAACGTCACTCTAAGAATATACTTTTTTACTTACTGTATACTTGTAGCCCATGAGGCATTATACCTTGACACTGGCAAAATTGTCCCACTGGACACAGCTATTTTGTCTTAAAAAAGTGAACTGAACTTTTGAATTAAAAATCATCGTGTATTTATTTGGCTCGAATTTGTTTTAAACATTTAAATCTCCGTGTCTTTTATAAGATACCTATTCAATAGACAGAAGCACCTATTTACTCGTAACAAGTAAATTTAGCCTGACTAAGTTTAATTACAAAGTTTTAGGAAACGCAGTGCTTGTCACTAACACTGACACGTACAATGTGGAGACAACTTTCATAATAACTTCAAACTTGAAGCACATTCAGCCCGCAGGGTTGCTGCGACTCTAGTTTCTGCGAAATAGTGCTTATGGCAGTGATATTAGTACTTAGTAACATTTCAGTGTATACGGAAGACGTGAATGCACTTTAAGACAAACAAAGCCCACTACGTCAGAGAAACGAACCAATTAAGGAGTCGATCAGGCAAGCTAGGGCAAACAAGTTCCCTGTCTGCATTGCTGCTTAATTTAAAAAACCGGCCAAGAGCATGTCGGGCCATGCTCAGTGTAGGGTTCCGTAGTTTACCGTCCGTCACCGTACGCGAAGTTAAAAAGGGTTTAATAGATACCATGCTCATAACAATAAAAGTGCAGTATCTTCGCTGTTCTTACGACTTATACGCCCTTTTAACCGAGATACTACGCTTTTTTTGCAAAAAATCAAAAATGGCATAACTGATCAAGCTGAAAATAATTTTCCAAAAGTCTTTATAAAATTTAACTTCTGGAGCGATTATTTCCGAAAATATTCACTTTATTAAGAAATGTTTTAGCAAACCCCTATTCATTTTTAAATACCTATCCAACAATATGACACACTTTAGGGTTAAAACGAAAAAAAAACACCCCCCTTTACGTGTACCCTAAATTTTTTTGAAAAGTCAAGAAAGCGCCCTCCTTTGGAAGCCCCGACTGTGGAATGAGCTTCTTGCTGAGGTTTTCCCACAAGAATACACTATGGGATTCTTCAAAAAAGGAGTGTACAACATTTTGTAAATATTATGAACTAAATGAGTCATACACATTTCATTGTATGGTTATATTTCTTCTGTGGACATTGCAAAAGAAGAGAATTACATTAAAGGCCGGCAACGCACTTGCGACACCTCTGGTGTTGCGGGTGTCCATGGACGACGTTAATCGCTTACCATCAGGCGATTCGTTTGCTCGTTTGCCACCTATAGCATAAAAAAAAACAAAACAAAGACAACAACAAGAATTATGTGGTATTTTGTACGCGGCAGGCGAGTAACATTTTTTAATATTTGGGAAAGAAATGATAAAATCCTGATAGTCTTGTACCCTAAACGTTAACATTCAATTTGTCCACAGAAGTGATTTTTTTCTTAAATCTGTTTGACCCTAATGCCTACAAGATGAGCAAAGATTTGAAACTTCGAAAGAGTCTCAGGTGGCAACCCTGCCCCGGACACACTTCAAGAAAAAACTTTCGTGAAAGGACGTAAGTTTCAACTGAATAAAATATAAACAGTGCTTGAAATCTCGGAGACTGAGCGGACCGGTATTTATGAACGGCGCTCCTGGAGTCCGGTCAAACTGCAAGGGGTTCCGTGGAAGCAGAATAAAGATTTGAATTTTTTATAAAGGATGACTCTGCTAGACCGGCCTCGGTTGGGACGATATGCAGCTATTACGTGACGCTTTCTATCATGTATAGTTTGGCACATTGTTCCAACCCCGGTTTGATATAACGCGAGTCATCCTTAAATATTTAGTGAGCTGAATACTCTACTTATAATAACGGACTTTTGATTTAATAAAAACACTCTAATTGTTTAAGGACGATGCCACGAATAGATAAATCAATAGCTGGGTACCCACAAATTTAATAGTCTTGCCAAAATATAAGCGCTGACCTTCGGGTCAGCATTAAGGATGACTTACAGTAGACCGGGCCATTACGGACCGAGACGGATCTGTCAATTTCGACAGAAAGTGTCACGTGACGTCCGAGAGCGCTCCGAGCTATCACGTGACGCTTTCTACTCTATAGGAATTGCGAGATCGGAAAGACCGCCCTGGCCCGGTCGTCATCGTTTCGACCATTTCGTGGTAAAGCATTGTGATGTCATTTTTTTTGTACTGATTGTGTGTTAGTTAAATTTACTACAAATAAATGATTTGTATTTGTATTTTAGATAGATCACCGCTCGTTTTCCGGGCTTATTACAACTCGAACTTCTAAACCTTTGCTTTCAACTTGTCCGCAAACCCCACAGTAATAAGGCCCTAAACAGTTGATGTACAAGATAGTTAAGATATAATTCGCAATTTTACAAGTTTTACACCAGTAAAGGATGACTCACACTAGCACGGGACGGGACAGGGCGGGACGGGAAAATCTGACAATTTCTATAGAAAGAATCACGTGATAGCTCGGAGCCCTCGGATGTCACGTGACGCTTTCTATAGAAATTGACAGATTTATGGGCCACAAATTGAATGCCAATTGGCATTGTTGATTTGCAATGAAGCAGAACGGAAGTATCGCGAATTATTTATGACTTTTGTAAACTATCTATACAATCAACCTCATTCATGAAAGTTTTTGTTTTGATATCGCGTTGCAAGATTGCGTCACTCTTTTTAAAAACAAATTAATTTTTTGTTGAGAGGCAGAACGCGGATCATCTAGCGTCTTCCAGACTTAATGTAAACAATAAACAATGTAACCTAATCCCAATATTTGCCATATCACCTTCCAACTTGGACGGAAAAACCGGTACCATGAGTTACTGTAGAATGACAATCGCTAACGACTAGCGACTGCGCCATTCGAAAGTATTTGCATTTCGCTCGTTCTTAACTGGTGTTGCAAATACTTTATAATGAGGTAAATATTTCATATTTCGTCCTGCCTTTTGACCCCTGATAATACAGGAGTGGAGACATTTATAAACGCTGAGGCGACGGAGAGGAAGGATTCGCAAGCCGGATTTACTGTGTACTGAATTAAAATGCTTTGTATGGAGGTTTTAAACTTCGCTCAAGTTAAAGATTGTGGGGATTTTAGAACAAAGAGGCAAGCTTACAAGAAAACTTAAGTCTGGAAATTTAATGATCGATATACAGGGTGATCTTTTTGTCACTGGCCAAACTCTAAGTAGTGACTGTATGGGTCACACTGACCTACTTATATTATGGGACCAATGCGTAAATCGTGAAAAAAAAAACCATACATTCCGGCGGATGTGATGCCGCCAATTTGTATGGGAATTTATTTTTTTCGCGATTTCGGCATAGGCCCCATAATAAAAGTTGCTCAGTATGACCTATCGATACATTTACTACTTAGAATTTGGCTAGTGACCAAAAACTAAGCCTGTATAGATATAATACTCTTTACAATACATAGGGTGCTATATTAACGCACTATAATGGCCATAATATGTACTGTAAAACGTCGTACGATACATATGTGCGAATAGGTAATTCGCAACTCGTGTCGATTTAAAACACTCCCTCCGGTCGTGTTTTATTCTATCGCCACTCATTGCGAATATTCTCCTATTCGCATTTGTATCGTAATGTTCTATTATTTAATTCGATTATTATGTAAATGAGAACCAATAAGTTTAAGATTGAGGCAAAACAATAGGCGTCCTCATTGCTAAAAAGCGAGTTCTCATATAGCCAACTTGGTCAGCTTAGGTTCGAATATTCTTCAGCTTCACTTAGCCTGTCTTCTTTTTGGAGTCTTGAAGTTCAATGCACCTAGATATCTCTTCAATAGATTGACGATCAATAGCAAGCGTGACCGCCGGCAGTGTGGGATGCAGCTAATAATACCCCGACATACTTCAGCAGCCTTCCGTGGTAGTTTCCGGTATGCTTCAAGTAAAATTTGGAACAATATCCCCCCGCCAATAAGGAACCTGCAAAATGTAGACACTTTTAGGATAAAACTAAGGAAGTTTCTGTATGTTCACCAGTTATCACAGGAAACATTGAGTCATGACACTAGTTGTATATAGTATAGTATTTATAAATTGTAATACCACTAGTATATTTATTTACTTACCACACTTTTATATCCCTTTTGCATTGCCATATCGTATCTTATCATTCCTTAATTTTGTGTATTATTATAAGTTTGCCAGTTTTAGGTTAGGTCATGTTATTATTATGCAGCGTAAACGGTGCTTCACAATGTTTACCCATCTTGCACATTGATAATGCGTTTGCATATTTGTTTGGTGTGTTCAATTTTAGTTTATGTTTTAATTTAAATTTCTCCATGGAGCGGCTATGCCATTTAGATTGCTTGCTTTTGGTTTGGGCTGTGGCTGGGCGCTAGTTGCGCTTGCGCAAAAAGCACAGATAGCCTAAGCAGGCTTGACAGATGGTATGGTCGCGTTCATGAGTAGTATTTTTTCCTTGTAATTTTTGTTTTGGTGTTGTGATGTTTTAAATGTTGGTATTCTTAATGATTTATACTGTTATGTTATGTTTTTAGTCCTTTTATGTGTTACTTCTCGTGGCATCATCGAATGGGCCCTACGGAAGACCAGCGCTGGCTTCAAAACTAGCATTATGCTGAGTTGGGTCCATTTCGTGATGCACACAACAATTCTGTCTTCCTGTTTTTGTTCTTTTTTTATGTGTTGTGTGTTGTGTGATCGTCACGAATAAATGTTTCTTATTCTTATTCTTACTCGTATTCTTAATATGATATTATGCGAAAGATACGTCTGCGAAACGTCGCAGTTGGCGAATAAGAATCCGGCGAAATGAATGGTTTTCGACAAAATGATTTCTAGCGATAATTTAGAGAACCGTAATTAAGACAACCAAAAATCGTAACAATTTTGAAAACTTTGTTTTATCATGTTTTAAATCTCGTTCATCAAATGCTTCGTTTAAATACTTGTATTTTACCAGATAGATTCACGTCAATTTTACAACATAAATTATCAAACCACGGATAATTTCCTTAATGTTTCATAATCGCGGGACCTTGGCACGACACGGCGTGATTGATTATTCTCTGATGGACCTAATTACTAATTTACTAATTACCTGTCCCTAGTTAACTGTAACCGGCCGTAACAAGGATTCAATCTGATGGATAGTTTGCGTAAAGTTGGCTGTAAACGACTTAATTATAGTTTCATTAAACTTTGTAAGTGCCGTGGAATGAAATGGGACGAATTTGAAGTTCAAACCTTGATAAATGGTGATATTTATATGTGGGACTACTTCAAAAGTGTTTCGGTTGTATGAATTTTAGTTTTTAAATTACAATGTCATTTCGTTTCATATATTTTATGATAAACACAAAATAGGACGGTATCCTAGCTCACCCTGTAGTTGGGGTTAGGAGTTATAGGAACTGACCGAGATGGGACAATTTTTAGAATTAATAAATAAAATAAATAAATATTATGGGCCAATACGACCCGACACAACATGTCACGCCTATTGTGATAAAAATACGTGATTGCTAACCGTTGCAATTTTATATCAGTATGACTCACGAAAGTTTAAATTGTATTATAGGACAATCTTATCAAATTCTATAGAAAGAATCAATCTCGGTTGTCACGTGACGTTTTCTATAGAAACTGACAGATCGGCCCGTCCCGCCCCGTCCCGTCCCTTTCTAGTGTGAGTCATCCCTAACGCCGTCAGCACATCGAAGCTAGCCTCTTTATTGCAAAACTTTTGCGAGATTCTGTTTTTTCCTACGCAGTTTTTCAGCGGTTCTGTATCCGTAGTTCAGTGTCGGTGTGATAAAAACTTCATTTTCAATATCTGGCATAATGCCAATGTTTTGTCTCTTATAAATTGATTGCATTTGGAATTTCACAAAAACGCATTAGACAGTTTGTAGCCAGACTGAAGTTGATTATCATTAGCGATTGAGTCGAGAGTTAGTAGTACTGATAATTTATGGTAGATATTCGTACTAATAGAAGTTAATAAGATTAAGGTCGAACACAAAACGATGTCCCGCGTCTGTCTGGTGGACTATTCAAAAGTTAAGGGCTATAAAGATTGATTTTCTCATTTAAGTAGGTAACCCTTATCAACAGTAAAGAGTACGCCTTTCCATTGAGTTGTATGTTAAGATCATTAGTACATATCACAAGCTATTAAACTGTTCTGTGGCCAACAGTTTAAAAGATTGGCTCTACGGTTCAGTTGAACACACAAGTTTTCTTTCGTGTGGCTAAATACCAAAATGGATATATAAGAAAAACGACCTTTAAAAATTTTGAATAGTCCGGATAGATGTGTAATATCATTTTTTGTTTGACCCATAATATAATATTTAAGGTAGGTAGAGGTAGGTAGTTAGGTAATTTACACTTACTGTATATATTTCGAGAATAAATGATTTAAATTTTGACCCATTAAAATGTTAAAAAGTTTCTGTTAACTTGTGACACTAATAATCAGTACATAGTATAAAACAAAGTCGCTTCCCACTGTTTGTATGTAAGCTTAAATCTTTAAAACTAAGCAACGGATTTTAGGGCGTTTTTATTTTTTGTTGTACAAAAACCATTTATATTCATATCTTTGCTCTCGTGGATTTAGTAATCAGCCTCGATTCAAAGCAAATTGAGACTTAGTTGCATAGAAATAAGGTGTAGTTTTATATGGTGAGGTTTGGAGATTTAAGATAAGATTTGCTCAATGTTGTAATGAAAAGAGTCATATGCACCTACCGGGATTAGCCGATAACCCGGAGTTAAGCGTTTGTTCTAACGGCATTGCCTACGAAGCAGGTCCCGGGTTCGAATCCTGGTCAGGGCGTTTATTTGTCATCACGAATATTTGTTTCTGAATTATGGATGTTTTCTATGTATTTATATGTGCTATTATATACTTATATCGTCGTCTAGTATCCGTAGCACAAGCCTTATTGAGCTTACCGTGGGACTAGCTCGATTTGTGTAAGATTGTCCTATAATATTTATTTTTTATTTTTATTTATTTTGTCTTTAGCGATAAGACCGCCTGTTGTTTGCCTCTTTTTCATGTGTAATCTATACCAGTTTGTGTTATTTTTGTTGTTTTGAGGTGCAATAAAGAGTTATTGTATTGTTATTGTATTGTAATATTTATTAAAAAAAGTATGGAATTTCACAGCTAACTCCAGGTTATTCCGTTAACCCCGAATAGTGCGTGTGGCCCTAAGAGGTGTAAATAAATGAAACTAGTATGGTAGTATGGAAAATTAAAAATTCTTTTATTGTTTTCTATTCAGAATCGCGAGCTCTTTCAATCCTAGTAGGAGAAAAAAAGTGTCCTAAATTTTCCATACAAATTTCAAACTTTCCATTGACGCTACCGCCATACTAAATCAATGAAATTATGGTGGTGAAATGGAAAACAAATCTTGGGACATTTTTTGAAAGAGCTAGCAATTCTGAATAGAAAACAATTTTAAAAATTTACATTTTCCAAAAATGGTTTTTGTACAACAAAAAATAAAAACGCCCTTTAATGCGTTTTTTAATAGATAGAGTGATTCAAGAGGAAGGTTTATAGGAATAAAAATAAACTGTGCGAAGCCGGGGCAGGTCGCTAGTGTTGTTATAATTTTAAATTTTCTATTGTAAGCAATAAATTATTGTTCATTGTATTTAATTTATTCGCAATTATCAGGTAAACAATTCAAGAAATATCTTCTTTAGAGTAAATAAATGGTAGCGTAATGTAGTACAAACAGTATGAATTCATGAAATATAAATAAACAGTCTACATCAGATATTTTGCAATGAAAACATGTTAATGCATCACTTAATAGTTAATTTAGTTATTATTCAATTTCATAACAGCTAGCTCAAAGCGAAATTAACAATACATTATTAATTGCATCGTAAATAGTCAATGTATTTATTTAAAACCATAATCATTATCAACGTGTACTGTACACGTGTAAAACCAAGTGTAAAACTATGTCCCATAGTATACTCAAAAGTATGTCCCATAAGCGTTAACCGCGTAAGCTGAAGACCCAAGTTAGATCCTCGGATTGGCCTTCGTCGGTGTTTCTTCGGCCTTTTTCTTACGTATATAACTACTTTACTAATTTGATTTGTGTCAACAAAAAGCTATGTCCCATAGCATTTTATTCCCGTGTAATAAAAGCGTAGTAGTTACCATATTGATGAGACGATACTTTTATCCAGAAAATTTGTCCAGCGACTGGGGCATTATATTTGAAAGGCTGGAAATTGGCTGGATTTTTATAAAACTGACCTCTATAGGTCATGAAACAAAAAACAAACAACGTCCGAAATGACATTCAAAGAACACGTATTCCCAGGTCGGTGCGTATAATATTTGACATCTCATTCTACCTCAATATAAAAAAAAGTTTCCATCAAATCCGAAAAGACTGATATAACATTAAAGCAAAAATCAACCTTAACACAATTAATTAAGGTATATTTTTGGGTCGTTGGAATCTCAACGTGTTGTTTCAGTTTAGAAATCTGATATTTGCGTAGATTATGCGGGTTTTCGATTTCACTTTTAAATTAAAAAGGGACCATTGGTCCCCGAAGGTCGGGTCAGGGCCACAACCACAACCGAACGAACGAAAATGTATGTCTCCCTCTCTATTGCTCTTGCCTATTCGTGCGAAAGAGACGCAGATACGAATTTCGATTTTTCGATGTTTGTGGGCTACTTATGCAGATGGCAATAAATTGTGTTGCGCTGGTTATGAGAATGTCATAAAGCTGATTTTTTGTTTATATTCCAACAGTGACGCTGATTTATTACTATGATTATATCATAAATTGACATAGGTACCTACTTTAATTTAGTATCATTAGTTTTTAATGTAACTTAATATTTTACCTCGTCCAAAAGACTGTTTAAAAAACAGATTCTTATAATATTTTGAGATGACTAATTAGTTAATGAATTTAGTAGCCAGACTCAAACAGTAACTTTTTTTCTGTGCGCCACTAGAGATTAAGTAGGTAGAAACTGTATTAAACGAATAAGTATTAAAGAAAACATTTCTCCTCTGGCTTGGAATGCCAAATATCAGGTGTATAATGCAACCAGGAAAATGATAAGCTGAAGGATGTAAGTTTCAGTGATATTGGTGTTTCCGTCATGTTGTCAAAATATCTTAATACAAAATAAATGGATTTATTAAAAAAACAAAGCCCCTAGACGTAAGAAACTCAGAGAAAAACTTTAATCTTTGAAAATTACCTTAAAGAAACTTATTTCAAAATTACATCAGCACTATCTTTTAGAACACTCCCTTTCAAAGCTACGCCTTACCTTTACTTAAAACTATTTAGACTTATCTAAATTCGCAAAAGTTTCTCAAAGGGTTAGAATCAAATCTACAATACGAGACGCAAAGGACTTGTAATTCCCAACATTTTTCTCCACCATTTGTTAACTATTCTGACGTGCAAGGCATGAGTGACGCTATCTAAAACGGCTGTCTGCGAGCGAATAAATAAATAAAATATAAATACGCCAAGCAATCCTTAGGCCAAGACTACTCGCTGAGTGACAGGCCTAGCGGAAAGCTTTAAGGTCACATTCGAAGGATAACGACATTGTATTCAGACTACTAACTGCATCGTTGACAGTATTAGGATCATTAGGTCCTCAAAGTCGATAGTCTTAGTAGGTATACTGATACCTACCCTACTTTTGGGTTCTTCAAGACATGGTTTAAAACTTTAAACACTGTTTAATAATTTGAACGGAGTCACACATACTTGTTGTACTGAAGACCTATTCGAACGTGTTTAAGTGACATTTCGACGCGAACTTCCGTGGAAATGATCAATATGACATGCTAATGACGTAAGGAATATGAAGTGGATATGTCAAATGTCAGTTTAGCATGTTCGAATAGGTCTCCCTGGGTGTTATATTGCGAGAAAAAATAATGTGTAGTTTTAAGAAAAACAATTTTTCTAGTTACATATTATTTTAAATCGGGTATTTTAAATAAGAGACTTGTTCTGACCCACTTTAAAAGAATTTCCATATAGAATTTTATAAAACCATAATTATAATTTAAATTATCCTGAGCCATACTGACAATAAATTGCAACGGTTAAATTAAAACTCACGTATTCATGCAAAACATTATTTTATGATTGCAATTAGCAATACGCTATGCATATCACTCTCTGCTCGGCTGGATATTAACCTTAGCCTTTGAGTTTGATATGCAAGGTTTATTTACGTAATATTCCTACTCTCCGCTGGAAATTCGGTTCATTTATGATGCGAAGAATATTTTTGAGAACCGTCCGCCCTTTGTACGAAAAATACGAAAATCCACAGACTTTCACTGAATAGTTCGTATATCGTACCACTGAATTTGTAGGCAAAACGCAGTTTTAATAAGCACTCGTGATTTCATTCGTAGTCAATGTATGTATTAGCGGTGGCAAATAATGTTTAACGTAATATGTTTTTGAAAAGTATTCTGGTCATAGAAACCAAACATTAATATACGGTATGTATCAGAACGAAAGGCATAAAAAGAAACCTGTTAATGTTTAGATCATGAATATGAGCATGGTATCTAATTCATCAAAAATACGACAGTTTTTACGTGAGATATATATATATATATATATATATATATATATATATATATATATTTGCACTTCCCTTGTATTATTTGTTTACAATCTTATAAATGACGTCTAATTTATCAACTGAGAAACAATTAAGAAAGCGCTTGCGCGCTGCTTGTGACTACAGCTATTATTTAAATGATTACTTAGGTTTCATATAAATAGTACTTACATGACGAGGTCAATGTTAATTAGTAGCCCTTAACTACGTATCAATACTACAATTCCTTTTTCAACACCATCAGCAATCTCCCTCATATAAAACGTTTTGTGTGACATTACGCCCTAAGCTACGAAGTTTCACACACACACACACACACACACACACACATTCTCGTGAAGTAAGCCATTTATGGCAACTACTACGTCGGCGTCTACAGAAATATTTGAATATCGTGGTTGTTATTTACTTCTTTACATTAGAATATTACCATTACCACAGGGCTGAAGTTTGGCAAAAATTCTTGACGCTGCAGCATAGATAGAAAGAATTATACTATTTGCCCAACAAATCAAAACCTTGTTATTTAAATGGGCAATATCGCTGAGAGATCTCGCTGCTTTAGATCTGCGCATACCAGGTAAAAAAACATAATCTTGTAAATGTAATACCATCAAAAAAAGTGTAGGTTAGCAAAACAAATCCTTCCACCTTCGGCGTAATAGGCGACCAATTTGGTCACTCCCATGATAAAGGGCAAGTAGGTGTGCAGGCGCTCTTCCTACAGTATTTGAACGCTGTATACTGCTGGTACTCGCTGCGCGCTGAGTCCGCCTCCAACCATACCATTCTCTTTCCAGCACCTAACTCAACGTAACTCATCCTGTATGTACTGTGAACCGCACAGCCGCTGCGCCCGGTTGAGGAGTGGTCAAATTAAAAGAAAAACATACCATAATTGTCAAAACATTTTTGGCAAACACACTGCACACCTCAGATCGATAATGCGCCAGTCAATTTATTTTAGCTACAGTAGTGCAGCACTTGGCAGTTATTATCAGAATGACCGTAATTGACGTGCGAGTGGCGTGTGTGACGTGCATGAATGGAGAAATAAGGGATGGTAGATGGTAGTATTTTTAGACCAGAGTCATATATTATTGTTACAAAAATATTACCACGCCAACCTATTGTAGTATTCTGACAATTTTAGCAACTGTCCCATCTCACTCAGTTTCTATCCCTCCTAACCCCAACTATGGGGTGAGCTGGGATTTCGTACCATTTTGTATTTATCGTAAAATCTATGAAATGAAGTGACAGATTATCGTTGAAAAACTAAAATTCATACAACCGGAACACTTTTTAATTAAAATACTTATAATTATATAAATTAACGTGCCACAATATTTATAAATATCAACTTATATCCAGGTTTCTTAAAATTCGTCACAACTTACCTCATTTTAGTATACATCGCAGCATTATGGACACAGTAACTTTCAAAAGTTGTTTAACCCTATATAAATAATTTGTAGGGCTACCTAACTCTCAAACTAAAATGTAACGTTCCAGAATTGCAAGATTAAGGCAAGGTGTGCTCCGAGCGACACTATCTTAAACAGGCAAATTGCCTGACGTCCTGCTCGGTTACTGAAACTGTCTGCAAAAAGCGAGGATTTGGTAATTATAATATGACTATCAGTGTTTGTCCTCGGTTATTGCAACTTAAGTGCACAATAATAAATGCTAGTTATTTAAATAAAAGGTGAACTTTCGGTTAAATTACTTGAATTTTTTTTTTGGATAGTTCTTTTGCTGTCTTCAGGGTCTAATCATCGCAATAGTTAAAACTGCCCATTGTATTTCTTCGAAACAGTTTGCTTTTGTCTCGCTTTCTCGACAAACGCAACGACGGGTTCTGAGGCCAATGACGACATAAATTTAAATTTAGCCATAAATGTATAAAAAGTTTGTCAGAGTCAAGGTTGAACACAGTCATAATTAGAGAACGACCCTTAAATCCAGAATTGACGGCATTCAAGGATTGTAATTTTACTATTATCACACTCGCAAAACAACGAAACATTTAGCACATGTGATACAAAAACGCAACAAATCATAGCAAAGCAACAATGATTAAGAACCTGCTTCGAAAACGAGCCGGGACCGAGCCGGGCCGGTCTGTTCGTTTCTATAGAAAACGTCACGTGACCTCCGAGGGCTCCGAGCCCCGCCTCGTCCCGTTCTAGTGTGAGTCATCTTTTAAACTAGTATCGTTCTCACAGCGGGCCCGTGTTTTAGAAAATAATCCCTCGTACCGTCGCAGTAAATAATTTGAGCGTAACCAGGGGCTTTACTATTTCACGGCACGGAACTGCAATCAGCAAAAAGGTTTACGGAGAATGTACTTCGTGGCGAAAGATATCAATGTACACACGCATTCACAGTCGTATCGGCAATTTATGAATGAATTCAATGCCCATGCAATTTTGAAAGCGATAGTACTAGTGCTACTTTACCGAACAGCGGAGGTCAAGTCTTAAAATTGTATAGATTTATGGCTTCCGTGTTCAGTTCCTGACTACTTTCCATACGCAGCGCATGAAACATAATCGTAGAAAATTTGGTGCTATTTAGACTTCTCTTTTATTCGTGACCTCTACTAGTAGGTACTATCGCGTTCAAAATTACATGGGCAATTTATGAATGAATTCATTCATAAATTGTCCATGCAATTTTGACCGCGTGAGTATATTGTGTATTAAGGGCGCTAAACAAGAAATCACGAACGAGTGTGAATTCGAACCCAACTCGAAGACGGGGGCTTAATTAACACGAGTTCGTTATGATTGTACCGCCCGTGATACATACAATGTTTTTCATCACATTTGCGAGGAAATAAATAAACTTACTAGGCAGATAAATAAACAACAATTATAAGCGGTAGTGTAGCACAGTCTACTGTATTCCACGGTGAGCTGCGGCTACGTGCGGTGTCCGCGTGGGCGCGGGTCCTCCAGGAGGCCCGGGGTGGGTGGTAAAATAGTAAGTAGAGAATCCATTACGGCCATGGGCTTAATACAGCTCATTAAGTCTATATTATGGGTTAGGCATTTTAAATTGTTATTGTTGCGAGGACCTCCGGACGAAAATCCATTACGGCCATGAGCGTAATACAGCTCATTAAGTCTAAGAATGCTTGCATACAATATCACCATTTACGAGCAAGTGTGATGAAAAAAAGTTTTCAATATTCAGATAATTAGGTATATTGGTAAGAAATTTATGGGACCATATTTATAGGTCCTGTCGCCCCACACCACAGAAAATGTGACCGTAACCAGCGGTTCACTATTTCACGGCACGAAACTGCAATCAGCAAAAAGCTTTACGGAGAATTGTGCTTTGTGGCGAACGCGATAACAATACAATAGTGCTACCATATCGACCTCGACAATAGCGAGGATCAAGTAAAATATTTTTTGGCTTTTTGTTGCGTGATGTTTTTGCCGCAAAAATGCAACGTATCGTTAGTAAATGATAAATATTTTTACTATTAAATGTAGGCACATTACAATGCACTTATGAGTACAAAAAAAGCTACCACTGGTTCTAACTCTACACCACAGTCCGTTATATCTTTCAATCGTGAAGATGGCTTCAATGATGGCTTTACCTTCTTGGGCCAGTGATTCAGATGTTCAAACCGCGAGATGTGTCTTCGGATCGATACGCGGATGTTTTGGGTGTTGTGTGTCGTGCCGATAACATTTAGTAAAAGGATAGACCTAACTTTTCTACTCGTATCTACCCATGCGTTTAAAGTGTTTTCGCCGGGTAGGCGAACATTCCTAGCAAGATCGCCGTTGACACTTCGCTGATTCATCAGTCAAGCCGAGACCATGACACATGAAAGTGTCGAAACGTCGGTATATTAAGGTAAATAACTAAATTCGCGGTAGATCCGTTCTATGTCTGTAATAATGTCTACAAAACGTAAAAGTTTGAGGTGTTTAAAGTTCCGTATAACATACTGTATCAATAATTCTATTTACGGCGTTATTAATTACTGATCCCAAAACGGTATCTTTTCACAATCTAGTCTATTTAAAACAAGGATAAAAAGCCCCGTTTTGTTTTAATATTCTTTTGTATTAATTCCGTATTCAAATCCTTAAGTAGTCCATTTTAATCAAAAAAGATCAAAAGCCTAAAAACACATTGTATTCAAAGCTCGTCAGTACAGTCGCGTTGATAAATAGCCGGGCTATTAGCGGTCGCATTAGGCACAAAGAACAGAGTAATTAGGGATGGGGCGGACTGTACAAACGTTTATTTTTTTGCCCTAATGCCCCCACGTCCGACATAAGCGGTTTGTGTAGGTCGTACTTTATGCTAACGGTTCCGTGGATCTATTTTTTTGTGAGACATTAGTTGGAGTTATCGCATGTTGTAAGCTTAGTTACTAGAAGGCTGTAAATAAGTATTAAATTGCAACGGTTAACACTCACGTATTTTTATCACAATAGGCGTGACATGTTTCGACTGCATCGGGCAGTCATCGTCAGACAGACAGAGTGGTGTTGTGACCTTCGCGGCTCGGGCATCATCGTTGCCCGGGACTGGCGTAGGTAACGGGTCGCGCGCGACGAAGCAGGGTGATTCCCGCAAACCGGCACCGTCGTTGCGGAAGTCTGAATTGTCGGATCAACGACAAGCACACTGAACTAACCGTGTCCACTAAATCGTCTCCACACAAATTCACGTTCCCTCTAGTACGTACTGGTTAAGCCGGTGGCAAAGTCCAACCTCCGTCGCGGTTGAAGTTAGGGCGACGTCCGATTTCAATGGCTTCGCGGATCTTGTAATAAAAATACGTGTTAACCGTTGCAATTTAATATTTATCAGTGTAGTTGTACCATTTTGAATGTATTAGTGTCATCTTTACAGATTAGTTTTATTACGTAATGTGTAAAAAGTGACGGAAAATAAAATAAAATAATTAATATTAATCATTCGTCATCGTCATTATTTTTAATTTTTACAAAAATTCTATAAAATTTAAATTGAGAACAGGACTTTAAAACGGAACCCCGGTCAGCACGCGAAGCAAAGTGGTCATTAAAGATGACGAATTAAAGAATGCAGTACTGGAAGACAACTTTAATATTATGCCACTTTAAGAAAAAAAAATTAGTAGACGTTCCATCATCATCAATTTCATTCTCAAACTAATTTTATTTTTACCGCATTTATTTTTTCCAGGAAGAAGTAAACCACAGAATAAGTAATAAAGTACAGAAGATTATCTTTTCTACATTTGATGTTTAGCTTGTCAAGCATCAAATTAACATTAGGATTGTTGCCATGCTGTCAGGTGCGTAAGATGGTAGAACAATTTGTTTACTTAAACGTATAAATAAGGAACAAAACATGTATCGGAACATTATTTGTATAATAACAACACGTTTTTATTGATTATTTATTAGTATTGTTTTAAGTTGTCTAAACATAAATTAGTATGCGTTGTTAGAAATATAAATATATCTGATTGCACCCGTGAGATAATGTGCGTTGCGCGAACCCTGACAGTGTATGCCGCCTATAGGTGGAAGTTTTTGTGCCATTGTAAAACACGGAGTCACACACCCCTGGTAATGCTGATCCCACAGCTTTTGGTTGGATAGATTTTGATCCTCTAACGGATCGATAAACCACGCAAGAAATGAATTGACATGAAACACTTTAAGTTATGGGGGCCTTGTCGGCGCGGCTGATCGACGCTATCGGAGACCATAGGCCTGGCGCTTACCTCTCTCAGCGAATCTCGCTTGTAATACAGAGAGGTAACGCTGCCAGCGTTATGGGATCTATGTCGTAAGCTGATTTGCTGGACGAGGTTTTCCTTTTAAAGAGGGTGTGTTGGTTTGTAGTTTATTAATATTTTAGATTTTAATTTTAATTTAGTCTTAAATATACGTATGTTGAAATTTTACTTTACACAATAAATAACTTTAAAATGGTTTATTTGTATAGGTATATTAATACTGCGACCCTACGCTTCAAGTTAAACCAATATCTGTAATAAATATTAAGATATCGTAATATTTTAAGAAAGTTCTCTTGACCGGCTTTAAGGATTATTCCACTCTGTATAACTCCACAAACTTTGCGTCCTTATATAAAACAAATATTTTCCAGCATCCCGAGGGCAATGTTTACAGTAACAAAGATTACTAAACGAAATGTTATTTCCACAAACAGAATAAGAACAGGGAAAAGGCGTCGTCCGCAGCTTGAAATACTTGGGCTTCTGACATTTTCAACAAAAATGTTTGCGGGTTTACTAGACGCAAATTTCGTTTATATTACCTTTTATAGAATAATGTTCATGTTTTTCGTCTAAGTACATAAAACCTAGAGATATAACATAGAACCATAGAGCCTGACTGACAACACACCGCCTAAATATTGTTATTTGGAACATTATACCTGGCGCCTTACCATGACGTCTTAACGCGATTCACTTTAGGTTCAGTTTAGGCTCAGTTGTATGGAAGCGACTCAGTTTAAGTCGTCAACTGAATCGCATTAAGACGCCATGGTAAGGCCTCAGGTGTTTCCTGTAATAAAAGCAATAAATTTAATCGTAGGTTCTTCTCAACTCTACTTTTAAAAAATGTGTGTGATTTGAATTTTATTACACTTTAAAGTTTGTTAGAAGACACAATGAACTGCGAATTTGGTCATTTTTGAACTATGACAAGAGATGTTAATTAGGCTGATTTTAACGTACATTGAAAATACAATTTAGTTTGTGTGAAAAATTGAAAACCTACAGAAAACATAATTTTTGAAAGTAAATGTGTTAGGTTTTGACGAGCACTATCTACGATTACATTACACCCGGTATAAGGTGTTAGTAAATTAGCTACCGATATTTCAACAACCGATAGTACTCGGTTTAAGTATGAAACATGTGGTTTTACGCTGATTTTTGGAGAAAACTGAAAAACAAATTTGCTACGTAAAACACCCAAAAACTTAGAAACTTAGACCTTACGAATCGGCATAATAAATGCTTTGGTGTCCGTAGCTCTTCGTGCCTACGTAGCTTCAGCTACGCTACGTCGTAGAGGGTCTACGAATTGCGCATACGCCGCTAGGCATACGACGTTATTCTCTGCGCTACGCTTTTTGAAGTCCCTCTTGTACTAATGTATTTAGTAAGAGCGAGATGCACTACGCTTAATATTTTTGTAATATATATTTTAAAGATCTGCACGCCTACCTCGAACATTTCGTGGCATTGACGGGAATACCTCTTTGTCACTCCAATATACAAGCGTGACAGAAATTGAGATAAAAATCAGCAATCGATTGATTTTCGTGTATTCACGGCCTATATCGCTGAGGATATCTGCAAATAAAAGCCAATTTGCAATAAATAAAATAGCTAACTTTAAGTTACATTTATTGCACAACAGAAAATCTTGGCTTATAAAAAGCGGATTTAATGCCATAACATATGGCATTCCCTACAAGTCAACCGTAGGCAATACAGAAAGATTGTGGGCGGTGCTACCCTGACCCCAACCAAACGAACATTGTGTCACTTTTACTAATTCCACCGTCTCCATAATTCTATAAATATCACAGAAGTTCCATAAATCTACTAATAATAATATTTTGAAGTCTGTAAATATCACAGATTCTTTTCACTGCTTAATTCGCAACTTTATTATGTTTTGTATCATAATTTTAAAATGTATGTAGCTAAAATGTACCGTCAGATTCACTCGTTTTTATTTTATTTATTCGGTTTACCAACAACTGTTTACACTGACACAAAGAAAATAGATATCATACAAACGGAGTTATATGTTATGTGTAACAATTACTTATAGGTAAACACAACATGAATTTTAGTTTTAATTAAAAAGAAAATCCTTACTACAAACAAAACTTCACCAAGGTTATTAAACAAATTATTTTTAAGAAGATTACAGCGGACAAGTTCTTTGAATGTATTGATTGAGTCAAAGTGTATATCCGCATCGTGACTGACGAGCTGCTGCCCATGACAGTTCGTCTAAGAGGGGGACAGAGAGGTGTTATCGGATTTCCAAGAGTTCGAACTGGAGCGCGAAAGGACAAAAGATTTAATATCTGAGGACAGTCAATTTTGAACCTGATAAGCTTGTACAGTAATACGGCATCCGTTCTAACGGGCAGAAAACAAATAAAAAATAAAAGGAAAGTATAATTTTATTGTCTTCTGTTACTACCGCGATTGTTATTCATTTAAATTAAACACTCTAGAAACGAGTAATCGCGTTTATTTACACCATGACCCTACGTTTCGAGCCCTTTACAGCACTCTTTTTCACATGGTTAAGATGATGACTGAGGGAATGCGAATTCTCCTTGTCAATCCGAGTGCTGTAAAGGGCTCAAAACGTAGGGTCATGGTGTAAATAAACGTGATTAATCCGTTCTAAAGTGTTTAATTTCAAAGTATTCTTTTATTATTTCCTGTGATATTATTAACACCAACCAGATATAAATAGTAGCGCAAAAATATATATAACTCTTTGTTTACAAAATATGAAAATACTTTCTCCATGACCTAATATGTAGGTTTTTATTTTTACCCAATATTAATTGAATCGTTCTAGCGAAACGTAGGTTGGTCTAGAAAATCGGATCACTATTGAGAAGAAAATATCTCTTCACCATATTATACCCACTCTGTATTCAAAATGGTTTTCTATTGTGCAGAGTTCCGCATTTTATTGATATTGGTCTATAGAGCCGTGCCGGTTTTAAACCAATTCAATAAACTTGGGAAAAACAACCTAGAACAATTTGGCACGAAGTTATCCCACTACATTCGAATCGCTTAACTACGGGACTTGTTGATATACGAGTAACACGCTCACTGTGAGCGAAGTACGAGAAAGGGGTAAAGTGGACGATTGCAGCGCTCAAATTGACAGAAAAAGGAACTACGCCGAGCTTGTGTCAAGATTATTATACCCTAAGCCCCACTTACACCACCCAGAGTTAGCCACTAACCCGGAGTTAAACAACAAAATACTTCTAACCCCTAACCCCGGTTGGTGCAAGCGGTCCTAATGGATAGAAACTTTATTTAGAAGTAAACATTTAAAGCGAGAGAATTACGTGCCACCTCTTTCTCTTTGCAAGAAACGAAAAATCCTGTCTCTTTCGTAGTATTCGGTACAACATGAGAGAGATAGATGGCTTGTAATTCAAATACTTTAAAACTTCTTAATTAATATTTATGTTACTAAATAAATTATTATAGGACAATTTTACACAAATCGACCTAGTCCCACGGTAAGCTCAATTAGGTTTGTGTTGTGGGTACTGGACGATTATACAAATAATAGATATAGATGCATAATAAATACTTAATTACATAGAAAACATCCATAACTCAGGAACAAATATTCGTGATAAAAACACAAATAATTGCCCTGACCAGGATTCAAACCCGGGACCTCCTGCTTCGTAGGCAGGGTCACTAATACCAACTAGGCTAAGAGGCCGTGAATTAATTATTATCTTCTTAATTAATTCCATCATACGGTCTATTCCGTCCAATGCTCGCCTGCGTTGTATTAATAGTAGTCAAATTGATATATATAACATATTTGCTTCAAACTGGTTAACGTGAAAACATTATTTTTAACAAAAGCCTCGATACTTTTATTTTTAAAACATAGGTCCTTTTTTACATATTTTTGGTTAGAACGTGGTAACCCTTGAATTTATAAACATGAGTTGCCCGTTTTCAACAGATGGCACCACCATCATGCACACAGCCAATCGTTTTGATAAAACGGTCCGTTAAATCGGTTAGATCCATTATATGTAATGACGCGAGTTTACCAAGGTACACACGAGTTTAAAAGTGCATGGGCAATTTATTAATGAATCCATTCATAAACTGCCCATGCAATTTTTAACGCGATAGTACCTAGACTCGGCAATTTATGAGTGATACTTTCTTTTATAACATTTTGGTTGAAAAGTGTGTTTCTATATATGTAGTAGGTAAAATAGGAAAATAAAAGAATAACAATTCATCCTAGAAAACCATGAAGGGGGAATTCTAAATAAATGCTATACGAGTATAACGGGTGTTTGCAACATGCCCAAATATCGAGAGCTCTTTAGAACTAATGTACGTGGTAAATACCCCATATTAAGGCAGTCTTCTTCCCAAAAGCTTTCCCGGCTTATGCGACGGCTCTGTGCCTGGGGTCCACTTGGACAACTAATCCCATGATTTGGCGTAGGCGCTGGTTTTACGAAAGCCACTGCCGTCTGACCTACCAACCTAGAAGTTAAACTAGACCTTGTTAAGATTAGTCCGGTTTCCTCACGATACCAACGCTAAGCTACCAACGCTCAAATACTAAAAAACAGGGGTTTTCAATATTGCCAAATTATCAGGAGCTTATTTAAACTAATGGACAGTCGCGAACAGGGATTGTTTAATCCCAATTTGCATTACACGGCCAAGTTAGAAAATAAATATAGTTAACTTGCTCAACAACCCCGGTTTGCGATTGTACGTGGTATTAAGGCAGTCTATTTGCAAGTCACTGAGCTTTGTTGTATCAGAGTACTGTTTGCCGACACAATCACTATTTACGTAAAGTAAAGGAGTGACAGAATATACAGTCACATACGACATTTTGTATTGGGTACGTTTATGCACCTTCGCAGCCAAACTGAGGATTAAATAATTCTGAAGTGAGATACGCCATTATACAAAAACAATAATTTTGATGTCGAGCTCAGCGGTCTATAATCGTGTGGATAACGTAATACGATAATGACGTAGAGAGACTATTATTAATATAGGCACATATTAATAATAGTTTCTCTACGTCTTTATCGTTCATGATAATGATTAGGTTAATAATGAGAGATGATTAGTTTGATATTGCAAACTCACGATATTGACGTAACATTATGTCATCCGTCATAATGACGTGTCCATCTTAGTGCCACAAGATCCGAACCCAAATTTGTATGAAATGAAGCAAAATATTTTTGGGCTATTCGACTGTTTCTCGTTACTACATTAACCAATTCAGCGCTAATCACGACACGCTGTCGTTACGCGTCTGTAAAGCATTTTCACTATATAGCGGAAAAACCATGTTAATGGGTGCAGATAAGTGCTATATGAGAATTCCTCAAAAGTGTATAAAAAATACCTAACACTAGGTGATGCCCGCGACTTCGTCCACGGATAGTTTTTAAATTATCAGTTTATACAGTATTATTAAAAAAAACTGCTTCAGTTTTTTAATACAATGAATGCAAATTGTTGTTTTGTACTATAAAACTAACACTTCTACCATTTCACCCCCGAAACCTTTTTACTGACCCTTGATTATTTTCATACAAACGGTTACGAATGAACAAACCTACGCAAGAAAATAAGAAGTCAAGCTCACGCAAGAAAATAAGAATAGAATATAATATATACATATAAAGAATAATAAGCCCCCTTCTGACCGTTGATTGCTTTCATACTTTACAATATGTTAGGAAAGAACCCACGCAAGCTAAATAAGAACTGAGCTGTTTTGATTTTTTTTGTGAGGGTGGTTCCGCCCCCGAACCCCCTTCTGACACTTAATTCCTCTCATACTCTAGAAAAGGTTACGTTTGAATTTTCAAATATTTTCAATGCACAAAATTTTGATCCTACTCTTCTTTTTTGTATGTATAGATAGATAGATAGATTGCTAGGGACAAGTACAGGGTGGGCGGAGTTGTGGAGCATGTAGTGTTTGTCTATCTATAACCTCGAGCCGCCCAATGTGCAGTACATTTAACAAAGTAACACTCAGCATAAACGCCCAGGCTAAACAAATTTAATTTCGAGCTAAACGCCCAGTGTACGCTGTACATAAAAGTTTATGAAATGTCATTTTTAAATGGTCGGTTTAATGGCGACTGCACTGACGTTAGTTAAAATATTTTGATAATAGCTTTTTGTCAAGCATTTTTGTGTCTCAATTCAGTGTAATATATAAGAAAAAAATTTTTTTTTCTTAATTACCTTGTTTTCAATACTTTTCCAATTAACATTAAATCTCATATAACTATTTCAAAAAAACAGCGGCTTTTTTACAGTAATACCTACATATACTCGTATGATCATATACCTTAAAATTGAATAAAAGTAAATTTTTCAGTAAATTGTACATGTGTGGTATTTCTAACTTCAACCAAAGACCCAATGTGCATGCAAATGAACTACATATACAAAGTTAAAATGCAGTTTATTGTATTTATTTTTATTTACATATGCCCAGAAAAAAATATAAATAATCCTTCTTGATGAAAAAAATGTTTGAAGTGCGTAGGCATTAACCACGTTAAAATATGTTGTCCCATACTTTGTACTCTGGGCGTTTAGCTGAAATTGCGTTTTTTTCTTGGGCGTTACGTAAAGATATATTTGACAGCAGAGGCGCTGCCTCGAGTACAGTCACGGTCACGAACAGACGTCTGACTGACATTGGTGTATCAAGCCAGCGATAGTGATATAGGTACAGTGTTCAACGAAGCACTACCAACGCATCACACTTTATTTTTATTTAATCTGTGAAGAACGCAGGTCGCTGTTTGTGTCGTCTTGTTTACATATTTGCATGAACACTGCTAGTTTCTATTTGCGCTACATTGCTCCATTTTGGTTTCCATGGTTGGCTGTTTTAGTTAAGTCATTAATTAAACTCAAATAGCATTTCTGGAAAACGCGCAGATGGCGCTGCTTTCGTTTCAAACACGTTTAAAACACCTGAAATATATACCAAATTTTTAAAACCTTGTCCTTTAATCAAATGTCTGATTTATTTATTTAGGAGGTGATCAGAATAACCTCCCATAAAAATTAAAAAAATTAAATTCTAAATCAAATATTTTTTAGCGCGGAGACAGATAATTGTCGCTAGAGGAGAATGGTCCACTATCAATGTATTCGTCCCAGAACTGCAGATTGCTCCATTTCCATGAAGGAACACTCCATGCAGGCAAGGCTGTTTTAATAATGTTACAAAAACACCCGCTACGGTTAGAATAATGTACCTTCCCAGCTTGGATATGAGGGTCACCGCTTTACCGTGCCATCTCCCTTCTACGTATTTGTTAGAATGTGACAACCTCAATAATAGTCACCGAAATCCCCACCATCTTAGACCCGCTGCTGTCTGGTAAGTAGCTGTTTGAATAATACCTATTTTTGTATTTTAATAATATTAAAGGGGCTCTGCGTGTTGGCTTTGGCTTCGCGTACGCATCTCAAAAGTTCGGAACACCATTGTTTCGTGATAGGAAAGCCATATATAATAATAAATATTATGGGACAATCTTACACAAATCGACCTAGTCCCACGATAAGCTCAATAACGCTTTGATTGTGGGTAATAGACGACGATATACATATATAATAGATAGATATATATTAAAATACTTAATAAATACATAGAAAACATCCATAACTAACACCTCACACACACCCTGACCAGGTTTTGAACCCGGGAACACACTAGGCTAGGAGGCCGTTAATACTCTTGCATCAACAGCTTAAGAAGCCATTGTTACACCAAGCGCAACTTCACGTGACCCTGTCGTTCATTAGAGTTAGCTATCTACGGGCGCAGGTGCGAAGCGGCCAAGTTACGTAAGCCGCAGGCCCGAACTTGCGAACTTGCCCGGCACTCCCGTGCCCAAACGGCGTAACGGAACAACGAACAGCCGAGTTATACTACTTCACTTGGCTGTGTTGTTCTTCTTAATAGGATTTGTAAAATGAACTGAACTCTTAATAAGATCAAACCACGGTTGAGATAGCTATGCAATTTTGAAGAAAATTGTACGAAAATTTGTACTTTGGCGCGTGTTGGCTTAAGAAGTTTGGTCTTGAAATATTATTATATAAGAGCTGTTAGAAATTCAGACACAAAATCATGTTAGACGTCTTTCCGGTGGACTATCCAAAAGTTAAGGACTAGAGTCAAACCCAAGCCCCCCGTCAAAACTAAGAACATCAAAGTCATAAACCCGTCCTTCACTTCCTCACCAAGTATAGGACGTGTCAAAAAGAGATGTATATATGTTTGTTATTTCTCCGATTCTCTAGGTTGACAACAGTTTTGCTGATCTCTTTTGATGCAATTCGTCCAAGCAGCCAAATTAAATACATCGTTGTAATTCGGTAGTCGGTATCAATACATTACAACTTCACTTAGTCGCATATTTTGATAGTGGATTTTTCAAATGTCGTAAGAGGCACGTTATTAGGTTAGACTTACGACATTTGCAAAATCCACTGCCAATTTCAAGGCCACTCCAAACTGTTGTCATTTGACAGTTCTTGTACTACTTCCATGCTTTAGTTATTCTTCCGTGACTTCTATGAAATTATGATTATGACGTTTACTTAACACTTTCCCAGTCTGTGCTATCAAAGTCTAGGAAACTTAGCATAGACTGACACTATAAAGGTTTTTTTTACTAACCCTTTATTCGTATTAATTCAGAGGTATTCCTTTTCTTTATATGATGAAAATCATCACTACATGCCTACATGGTGTTAAGTAATGGTCACAGGAAAGAAAACTCGTGTGTTCAACTGAACAGTAGAGCCAATCTTTCCTTTGGCCAATAGTTAACAGCTTGTAGGAAGCACATCCGACATTGTCGGACCGACATCGAGATCCAAAGAGTTTGTATGCTCAGAAAAACTTTGGGAGAAAAAATGGGACGGGACGGGGCGGGACGGGACGATCTGTCAATTTCTATAGAGAGAATCACGTGATAGCTCGCCCTCGGATGTCACGTGATGTTTTCTATAGAAATTGACAGATCGTCCCATCCCGCTCCGTCCCATCCGGTGCCGTCCCGTCCCGGTGTGAGTCGTCCTTAACTTTCGAATATTCCACCGGAAAGATGTGTAACATCGTTTTAATTTTGACCCAATTATACATTTTTAATGAAAACAAATATGTCAACATATTATTCATTAGATTAGGCACATTCACAATGGAAGTGTACCATAACCGTACTGAATTAATAACCCGCATTACCCGTAACAAGCGATTAGGCGCGATACCGTCGCGATCCCGCCGCGATAACGCGCCGATACCGCAGCGTGTAACTGACTGTCGGCACGCGAATCACCCCTAATTCAACTGTGGCATGCATTGAATCAGAATTCGCGGCAAGGAACGGGTTAAATGAAAATCGACTAAATAGAGATGAATGGCGTGGCACAAGGTGTTTTTTGCGCTTAGCCGCATAAATAAGGCTACAATATCCTTATTTTTTAGTAAAGGGGATCACTTCGACGGTTATTTATAATAAGGCTTATTTCTAAATGAAATTACGGCATTACAGCAGCGGCGAGCGACCATACAAAAGAGCGATAAAAATTATTCTTATCGACATCCGATCAAATGGTACCTTTTACCAAAAACGGTCACAAATAGCGATAAATACGACATCAAGGTATACGATATCTATACGACCGCGACAGTGCTATAAGTTAGCCGTATTTTTTGTGGTGTAAATCGTGCTAAACAACATTACGTAATACTAAGTTGTATTGGGGTTCAAGGATCATTGGAAATTGTAAAAAGTAAAATAATGTAAGTAAGTAAAAAACTTTTAAATTTTCATCTGAATTTTTAAACATGTTACTTAAAACATTGAAACGTTAGATTTTACTAACTATACATACCTTCATTTTGATACTTTTATTGGTAGGTTTTCCGCTGATAATTATTATAGGTAATGATAATACACACATACATACACACACACACACATACACACACATACATGTATGCTGATGACCTCCAAATATATTCTCAGGGCGCATTAAGTGACCTTCCATCTGTCATTGATAGAACGAATGATGACTTGTTGCAGATTTTAAATTGGAGTCGCGATTATGGCCTTAAAGTTAATCCACTCAAAACTCAAGTCATCATAATTGGCAGCAACAAACTTATTTCTAAAGTCGATTTCGGAAATCTCCCTAAAATAGTTTTTGACGACATTCAAATTCCTTTCTCAAACCGCGTCAAGAATCTTGGCCTTATTATGGATCAATGTTTGTCCTGGGTACCGCAAGTGAGTGAGGTGAGCAGGAAGGTGTTCGCCGCTGTAGGGTCTCTCAGACGGCTCCGTAACTTTCTGCCTATTGCTACTAAAATTGCGCTTGCTAAAACTTTACTTCTTCCCATTCTTGATTATGTCGATGTCTCCTATCCCGATCTCTCTGTGGAGCAACTAAACAAGCTTGAGCGTCTTCAAAATGTTTGCATCCGGTTCATATATGGGTTACGCAAATA
Source organism: Lathronympha strigana (assembly GCA_949128165.1). NCBI lineage: Eukaryota > Metazoa > Arthropoda > Insecta > Lepidoptera > Tortricidae > Lathronympha > Lathronympha strigana. Next base: position 4,481,235 of record OX421903.1, read on the forward strand.
TGACCATGTTTCCAGTTTTCGTTCTCAACTCAAGTGGCTTCCTATCCGTCATCGTCGTAACTCTCATATACTCTCTCTCCTTTACTCTATACTTTTTAACCCTGCAACTCCCCGCTATCTCAAAGAACATTTTACTTACTTAAATTCTGTCAGATGCTCTCATAACTTACTACTATCCGTTCCTTCTTCTTCTACTAAGTTTTTTAATTCTTCGTTTACTTTCCAGGCTGTTAAACTGTGGAACTCTCTTCCCCTTGACGTAAGACGTGCTCAAACTATAACTGCCTTTAAGTTGAAACTCAAGGAATACTATCTGTCTCTTCCTTAGCTTTTCTTCTTTGACACTGTCGTTTCTCTTCTTCACTCATCGTTATGTATATATATATTATGTATGTATGTTTACGTATGTATTTATTATGTATGTATGTTTATGTATGTATGTATGTTTTATCGTATTATTATTTTGGTATGTATATTTATTGTGTGTGTTGTTTGTGTGCTTTTGTTAATCTCTGTGCCACCTAATACATTTTTTCATTTGATCTGTACTCCACTACCCAAAGGTTGTCTGGAAGAGATCGCTCTTTAGCGATAAGACCGCCTGTTGTTACCCCTTACTGTTACTGTTCTGTATTATTATTTTCTCTTGTAACTGTATTTCATCTGTGTGAGGTGTGCAATAAAGAGTATTGTATTGTATTGTATAATAATGATGTAGGATAAATTGGATACCAAACCAGCCTTCTCTCAAAATCTAAAAGAAATCATTTCTCATTACATTAATGTCCCATCATATCTTTTCAGTCTTTTCTCATTTCCATTTCGTATTCCCGACCCATTAGCCTATCCACTAATTGCATAATTCAATCAAGAAATCCATCACGTCATCTCACGCGATTCTGGCCTCTACGCCCATAAAACAAGTGTCAGAATACTCGGAAATCTGGTCGGCCAACGTAAGCTCGATTACATATCGGCTAAGATTGGTGTCATAAAACGTCACCCATCTTTGTAAGTACAGGCAGTAGCTTTGAATGTGGCCACAAAAAATGGTGTTGAGGTTGTTACTTTGGCTTTAGAAGATATTTTAAGTTACACTTACTATATATATTTTGAAAATAAATGTCCTATTTACTGCACTATTTTAGCACAATAGATATTTGCGGAGGTTCTCATATGGTGACACGCCACCACGCCTTTTGCGTAGCTGACGGTCAATTCGATTCCAAACAAAATCAATTATTTCCGATTCCGTAACGAATGTAAAAATAGATTTTATTATATAACTCGCATTTGCCCGCGGCTTCGCTCGCGTTAGAGACAAAAAGTAGTCTGTTTATTTGTCCGTGAAAGACGGACAAACAAACAGACATACACACTTTCCCATTTATAATATTAGTAAGTATGGATTATAGGCATTACTTAGCTTATGATTTAAATTATTCCGTTTTGTAACAATATAGGTAGGTTAATAATGTGGGTGACAAATAAACGTGCTCAAACAAAAATGTAACATAATAGGGTTTAACCGTATATTGTCTGTCAGTTTATATACTGTATACAACCTGATTGGTTGATGTGTTCAGAATAAAAGATACCTACATTAAAAATATATATATTTAAAGATAAACGATTACGAGCTCGTTTATAAAAAGCTTGTAACTTTTAAAACAAGTGTAAGTCCCTAATGAAAGGAGTATAACAGAAACTTTTTCTACGTTTGTTTTAAAGGTTAGGTACTCTTACTAACAAGCTTGTGATAAACAGGACCCAGCTATCTTATCGGTACGTTCCTTTTCAGAAGCCCATATTCAATCTTAACGTAAAACTACGCTTAAGTACGTCGGCAATCGAATACCTCTCGATTATTCATCGATTTAGCTGTATTCAAAAGTTGTTGATCAAAAACACCAGTGTAAATAATATCTTTCTTTCGTGGCCACACATCGGCGTCTACCGAATCATGTGCAAGACCAAAGACTGTTAATTTCGCTGCTCCTACAGTTGACCGCTCAAACATTTAATAAAAAAAGTCCAACGCTTGTTTTGTGGCCGCACAGCAAAGTCCATCGAGCGACGTGCTAAGGGCGGCCATAAACCGAAGACCTCCGCCACCACCGTAAAATTGATCCCCGGCCGACTCTGCTGCGCCCACACATGTGTCACAGACATTTTATCTAGTACAGTCACTCGTCACTTACCGACGTCTTAACGCGATTCAGGGTAGGGCTTAAACTGAGTCGCTGCCATACAACTAAGCACAATTATTTAAGAACCTAAGCTGAATCGCGTTAAGACCTCATGGTAAAGCTCGAGCACATTTAAGAACCTAAACTGAATCGCGTTTTGACATCATGGTAAGATCCCTGTACTGTAATGGTATGAAGCCAACACTATGAATGCCGTAAAAATATGTGACACACTCTCAAAAGTTAGGTGCTGATGTGAACTCTGTATAGCTGTACAAATAAGGTAATAACGGATTACCGCTATTAAGCGGAAGATACTCGTAATTTTGCAGGTGACTACGAGTATATCAATAGTTACTGCAGGAAAAATGGGTTATTTTGGAGGCAAAATTTGAAACTTTGCGTATAACTATATTTTGGTATTAGAAATAAGGATCTATCGAGTCCTAGGCAAGGAAAAAACTCAAAGCTGTACAAATTTTGCCCCCAAATTCCATAATAAGGGATGACTCACACTAGGACGGGACGGGACGGGGGGACGGGGCGGGACGGGAAAATCTGTCAATTCCTATAGAAAGCGTCACGTGACATCCGAGGGCTCCGAGCTATCACGTGATTCTCCCTATAGAAATTGTCACATTTTCCCGTCCCGTCCCGCCCCGTGCTAGTGTGAGTCATTACTTAGTCTTATTTTACCTGCAGTAAGTAGTAGTACTAGTAGTATGACTACATTTGACGTGCCCCTCCCCCGCGAAAATCGTAGACTTTTTTGTATATAAAAGTAAAGCGTACTCGAGCGTTTTTCAAAAAATCGAATCAGATCATGATTCTGATTCAAATAAGCCCAAGCAAGTCCAGATCTGGAGGGACCAGGATTTCGGTTTTTTTTTGAAAAAGCACACACCTCTTATGACAACTCTATGCTCAGTACTAAGTATATTATTAAGTAATCAGATGAGAGACAGTGAAACTCCATGTCAGGCATGGGCTTTATGCGGGCGGAGCAACATTTACTTGCGGACCGAAAACTGTTTTTCCCAGAAACTATTATTTGCTATTGGATAAATCACTGGTTTTATGGCCGCGACAGTTATGTTCCACGGCTGACAACATGTCGTGCCTTCGATTATAATAAAACTGCCTCTCTTACCAGATATTTCTGCACGATTTACGCCCGATTATGCGTCGTAAAGATCTTAATGTCATGTAACATTTATTATTAGACGGAACGAAGACGTATCGAGGCATTTACAGCACTCGTTTTCACAATTAAAATGATGAGTCGATGACTGAGAAAACGCGAATTCTCCCTGTCTATCAAAAAAGTTACGTACCTACATACAAAAATTTAAAAAATAAAAGCAAAAACTAAGGTAGGTCTACAATATCCAGAGGGGTTTATAAAGCTAGTGATATATTGCCAGCAGGGCAATCTACAGTTAAAATTAAAAATTGTAAGACCCTGTGAGAATTAACATACATTATACTACTTACAACACCTCCCTAACTGGTTTATAGAGCAGAAAGAAGCGCCAAGAAAGCTTTCCTTATTTTGCCTCTTTTACTCGTTGTCAATCTTTTCAAACAAAGTCCACAGTAAGGTCGCCCTGTGTCGTGCTAAAATATGGTATACAATGAATAAATGGAATGGTTTATTAGGAAACAGAATCCCGCCATTGAGAGCGCGACTGCTCTGCGCCCCCTTAAGTAGCAACATAAGTGACAATTGTTTATCGACAACGGTAATTATTTTGATACGCATAATGTGTAGAAAATATCACGTGACTATTGGTGGAAATGTTCTGAAGTTACAACGTAAATGTAACGCCTAATTTCCTTTTAATATGCGTAAACGGTATGCGGTAAACAGTACTGCGACTAATGTGATAATTAACAATTATGTACCTATAACACTAGGCTTTCTCCGTGACTTCGTGCGACCACAAAGTAAATGTTACACAGAAACAGAAATCATATCATCATCACATCATCATTTCAGCCGAAAGACGTCCACTGCTGGACATAGGCCTCCCCCAAATATTTCCACAATGACCGGTCCTGCGCCACCCGCATCCAGCGGACTCCTGTGACCTTCACCAGGTCATCAGTCCACCTTGCGGGGGGCCTACCCACGCTGCGCCTTCCGGTACGCGGTCGCCACTCGAGAACCTTTCCGCCCCAACGGCCGTCGTTTCTACGTGCAATGTGCCCGCCCACTGCCACTTAAGTTTAGCGATTCGGAGAGCTATATCGGTTACTTTGGTTCTGCTGCGGATGGTCTCATTCCTGATACGATCTCGCAGAGAGACTCCTAGCATAGCTCTCTCCATTGCCCTTTGGGTGACTTTGAGCCTTCTTATGAGGCCCATTGTAAGCGACCACGTTTCAGTACCGTATGTCATCACTGGCAACACACACTGATCGAAGACTTTCGTCTTCAGAAATCATGTTCCTAGATTAATTAGAGAATGTATATTCATAATTATATATATTTCAATAACAACAAAAACACATAAAACTAAAATAAATTAAATGTTAAAGGAAATATTCCCCCCTCGGCATGATACCGTAGACGCTGGCAGCGTTTCCTCGCTGTATTACAGTACTAAATCATTGGGCGAGGAAGCTGCCAGCTCTACGGTCGCCGGTAGCGCCCACAAGCCTCTTTGAGATATCCTTAAAGAGAGCATGGACGCTCGAACCCCATGAGCTGAGGGTCTCGAATTAATTAATTATTATTTAAATATATTAAATAATACAATGCCGAAATATCCGAAGCTCGATTTTATAAACCGTGGTAAAAACCCATCATTTCAGTTCAGTTCATTATAAACAAAATCGAATAAGTAGATACTTTATTAGTAGAAAAGTATTGTAGATATATTTTATTGGGGTTTTTCTAGAATAAACTACCAGGAAACTAGCAGGAAAGCGGCAAAGACAATACGACACACATGATTTCGATTTTTGACACAGAACCGTTATTATACTTAAGAGGCAACGAGACAGTTCATTTTTCCATACAAACGTAATCGACTGTTTCCTCCTTGATTTTTTAAGATAGAGCAATGATTATTTTCATAACTGAATTATATTAGCAATATTATCAAAACCTATAACCTCAGTATTTTATTAGAAAATCAAAATTTTAAAAATAGCCTCTACTCGTAAATATTAACCTCGGTTAATCTGTGTCGATGGATTAGCCAGTCAATCAATACAAACTTTTTTTTTAATATATACTTAATTAAAACTGTGTTGGTTTTAATGAACACATTAGTCACACAAATGCTATAAAACGGCTTATTTACAGGTAATAACCTTTAATCATTGGCTAAACATGCACACTGCATCAGCGCTTTGTCTGAGTAAGTAAAATATCCTTTGTTGATTAAAAATCTGTCAACGATTTCACTATTTGCCGGCCATATAGATACGTTCGGTTGATAGTAGGTATGCCCGCCAGGCAAGCGCCAGACAAATTTCCTATACATTTCTCGGCAGATCCGGCGGATATTCCCGAAAGTATATCGCCAACAATTCATAAAATCAGGTGATAGATTAATTATCTACAAGTTTTCTAAAGGAAGCTTTTTTCTCAGACAAAGAGTTTCCAAGATATAGAGTAGTGTACAAAAAGAAAAGTGGGGGGATATAGATTTTATCAAAATCTACCTATTTCCGGAGCTCATATCTAGACGCCGAAAAGTAATACATAAAAAATTTACAAGTGAAAGTTGCAGAGAATTTCATAAACTTTCAATATGTAGGAAACCAAACAATTTCGTATGAGACACCGTTTTCGAGATGTACTCGAAAAACCAAAAAATGGGACCATCTTTATCCCGTCCCTCCTCGGGTCCGAGGGGCAAGGACTTTTAGTATGTTTGTCTCCTAACTATTCTTAACAACATCCCGCAGTTAAACTTTCTGCATTCGACCATTCCATCTAGGATCATTCATTGACCACGCTATTTATAGAAAATGGAATTCAAAGGAAACTGAAGCCGCTTAAATTGATTAGTATGGTTTATTAATAGTTCGGTTATTCTCTTCTAGACATTTCAGTAAGAATTGTAGCCTTTATGATATCCTCTGCCTATAATCATCATATACAACAAACATATCTAGAGTGTGTATATTTATGCAATCCATCGGGAGGCATTTTTGACCCCTTTATTACTCAAAATCTACTGAATATAAACACACAAATTTTTACCCATCCATTAAAACTGGAAATGTTTATGAGGGATGATTTCTGGCCCGAGGGCATCCGGTTTCGGCAATTTTATGATTTCAGAGAGAGGCAATCGGCAGATGTGGTTAAATAAATAAAATAAGAATAATAATTATCAATTATGGCTAATATCACCAGTCTAATATCATAGTTAGTTTTAACTGCAGAAGTATTACTCGATCTGTTGAATGCGTGAGAAAGCTCTGTTCTAAGGCAGATATTATTGCGCTGCAGGAAACTTGGCTCCTGCCGCACGACATACCATACCTGGGAAGCATACACTCAAACTTCGGATACACCGGCGTTTCGGCAGTCGACACATCGGTCGGAGTCCTTAGGGGCCGACCTTATGGCGGAGTGGCCCTGTTATGGAACAAAACTGTGTTTCCGTGTGTTTCGGTAATAGCGTGTAATAGTGCGCGCCTCGCGGCGATAAGAGTCGCGCTTAGTGACCGCGCGTTGCTAATAATATCAGCCTACATGCCTACTGCCTCGGCCGAGAACTTAGCGGAGTTTATTGACTGTCTCAGTGAAATTAGTGCGATAATCGAGAGTAGTGATGTGGAAACGGTTTTTATATTGGGGGATTTTAATTCGCATCCAGGTGAGCAGTTTTACTCTGAACTAATGAACTTCAGTAATGAACAGAATTGGTCGTGCGTAGATATAGACTTGCTACCGGCAAGTACCTACACTTTTGTAAGCGAGGCGCATGGGTGCCGACGCTGGCTGGATCACTGCATTGTGACTAGTGCGGCGCGGCAAGCAGTTGTGAATACCTATGTTCTAAATAAGGATGTTTATTGGTCTGATCACTTGCCATTGTTAGTTGAATATAATATTGCCAACATTGTACCTAAAATTATAACTACTCCTCCAGACTGTAACAAAGTAGTCTGGGGTGAAAGAGATAGTAAACAGATAGAACGGTTTCATGAATATTGCAATTCAAAATTTAGACACATTAATTTCCCTTCTTTATTTAATGATTGTGCAGATAAATTATGTGTTGATCAACATCATCGATCACTTTTGGATACTATGTACTCAAATATAATATGTATACTTACGGAAGGTGCGCGACTTTGTCATAATGCACCTATAGGTAGGAAACATAAGTACATACCCGGTTGGAACAAGCACGTCAGCTGTGCTCACAGGGAGGCGCGGCAATGCTACCTAATGTGGTTATCGTGCGGTAAACCGGTTTCTGGAGATATTTATGATAAAATGTACGAATCTAAAAGAATTTTCAAATCTAAATTAAAATATTGTCAAATTAATCAAGATCAGATCCGAATGGATATTATTGCGCAGCTACATTCTAGTAAAAAATTTGGTAAATTTTGGAAGTCAACTAATAAATTAAACCCTAAGGCGGCCTTGCCTGTGAGCGTAGCTGGGCTGCATGAACCGAGTGATATAGCAAATGCGTTTCAGCGCCACTTTAATGTAGAATCACCGCTGTCGCCCCCGTCTCATGTGTGCGATGCTGAGAGACATCCTGAGGTCAATATTGTGAGATTCTCTGCTAAGCAGGTGGCTTCAGTTATTAATAAGATGGTGCGAGGCAAGTCTCCTGGGAAGGATGGCTTAAGCATAGAGCATTTGAAGTACGCGGGTGTACACCTACCAAGAATTCTTGCTTTGTTTTTTAACCGTTGTTTAAGTCATAGTTACCTGCCGGATGAACTTATGCGTACAGTAGTTGTCCCTATTGTAAAGAACAAAACAGGCGATGTTTCTGACATGTCCAACTACAGGCCCATCTCGCTGGCCAATGTTATTGCTAAGGTTCTGGACAGTCTGCTAGACAAACAGCTGGATAAGCACATCCGCCTGCACGACACTCAGTTCGGCTTCAGACCTGGCCTATCCACCGAATCTGCCATCCTATGTCTGAAGCAGACTGTCCAGTACTACACGGCAAGAAAAACGCCTGTATATGCCTGTTACTTGGACCTGTCAAAAGCATTCGACCTCGTATCTTACGACATGCTGTGGGGTAAGTTACAGTCTGATACGGATGTGCCGTATGAAGTTACCTCATTGCTTAAATACTGGTATGGTCACCAAAAAAATAGTGTTAAGTGGGCTGGAGCGTATTCGGAGACGTATGGGTTGGATTGCGGGGTGAGGCAAGGGGGGCTAAGTTCACCCCGTCTCTTCAACCTATATATGAATCGACTGCTGGAGGAGCTCAGCAGTGCCAGTGTGGGTTGTTCAATAGACGGAGTGCGCATAAACAACATCAGCTACGCGGATGACATGGTACTGCTGAGTCCCTCTGTGGGTGGTTTAATTAGCTTATTGCGCAAATGTGAGACGTATGCGGAGGCCCATGGGCTCAAATACAATGCAAACAAAAGCGAGTTTATGCTGTTTAAGGCGGGTAATAAGACCTACAGGGTGCCCCCTGTGACTCTTTGCGGAACGCCTTTGGCACAAGTTAAGCATTTTAAGTATTTGGGCCACTGGGTCACCGATGACATGTGTGACAATATGGATATTGAGAGGGAACGCAGAGCGCTGGCTGTGCGCTGCAACATGCTGGCTCGTAGGTTTGCACGATGTACCAAAGGGGTGAAGGCTACGCTTTTTAAAGCATATTGCCAGTCCTTCTACACGTGCAGCCTATGGATCAGCTATACGCAGCGGGCATACAGCGCTCTGCGGGTACAGTACAACAACGCGTACAGGGTGGTGTTCGGGCTGCCGCGACACTGTAGCGCATCGAGTATGTTCGCGGAGGGACGGATCGATGGGTTCCACGCGATCATCAGGAAGCGGTGTAGCTCGCTGTTGAGGCGGTGGCGCGCCAGCACGAATACCATCCTGTGCACGTTGGCCGACCGGTGGGACTCACCGTGGCTAAAGCACTGGGTGCAGCTACATGCCCCAATATGTAAGAATTTGTTTTAATGTTATGTTTTGTACTAACCCTAGATTTAAGATTTATGTAATGTTACTAACACAGTATGGACTTTTGTTCGAAATAAATGATTATTGTATTGTATTGTATTGTAAAACCCCCGAGACTAACGAGATCGCCAAATTAATAGGTTATTGAGATATAAACATCCAAAAATCCCAAAAATTATTGGGATATTATACAATAATTCATTTGTTTCATTCGTTCATACAAACTTTTGAAAACGGTTGAAAGGGTCAAATAAATACGAATAAAATTGTCCATTTATCAAAAGTATTAAAAGAAATTTCTAAAGGTGTTTTACATGGGCGAAAAAATACGATGCGCCGCGGTAAAAACAAATAATTGGTGCCGGAGTGTGGAGAAACCGAGTGGATTTATCCGACTCGCACGGACTTAAAGCCCTGGTGCACCACCTCTTTGCTTTGGGGCGGGGTAGCGGTGTCCCATTGCACAAACTTCGATCCCCTGCCAGCGTTGCCTTTATAGGCCTTTCCTTGCAGGCTGCTTAAGCAGCCTTCTCCGCAGTTACCCCCTTCGGGCCATCCATCTCGGAAACTTTTTAAGCGGGTGCTCCCGACCCACCACCAGCTAGCAGCTAGCAGTTTCCCGCTAGTGCGGCTGCATCCTGTCTGCGAAGGCTCTTCGCCACCTGCTTGGCCTTCTGCGGCGCTGGGAAAGTGATTCAATGTCATTATCGCGTGCAGACTCAGCTTTTCAAGCTAAAATTGAATTAGTATCATGCTGCATCATGCAAATAATATATACAGTATTTTCATACTTACGTAACTACAGTTTTCATAATACTATATACAAGTTATTCTTATTCAAAACTAAGTAGGTACCTACTTACTTTTGAATTAGAATAGTTACACCCAACGTATCTACCTTGTTAAATAAATTTGAAATCATTCTAAACTTCAATTGACGACACATTTGTTAATTCAGCATGTCACCTATTATTTAGTCAAAGAAGTCATTATAAATATTAAAACACAGTTGTAAGCTTTGCCACAGACTGAATATATTTCGAATAGAATTTACTCACTACCAAATTACAGACAAAGTACGAAAACTTAGTATTAGTACATAATAACATCACAATGGCGCTAGTAGTATTTATTATGATACCTTTAACAATAAATTTATAAAAAAAAAAAAGCCTTTTATTTCCCGCTAAAAAAAGTTACAACTAATGATTTCTTACTTCATAATGTTAGTAAATTAATTTAAGTTTTTTATTAAATTCTAGTTTTATAATTGTTAGTTATATAAGCATAGGTATTTACTAAATTAACTGTGTGTAACACGAACCCCTCTCAGGTACTTCTTCCAAAGTATGCCATTTTGGTCTATCTAGCGCGGTTTAATACCAGTTTGGTCCTGCTATTTTTATGATGTCATCCCAGCGTGAGTGTGGTCTTCCACTGCGTCGCTTGCCTTGAGGACCTTTCCATAGCGTGACAATTTTTGTCCATCGGCGATCTTTTAGTCGCGCCACATGTCCCGCCCATCGCCATTTCAGTTTTTGGGCTTGGTTGAGAGCATCTATGGTCTTAATCGTTGATCTTATTATTGTGTGTCGTATCTTGTGAATTTTCTTCAAGTTTAACATGCTACGTTCCATTCCTCTTTGACGTGTAATTATTAAACTTTTAATTTTTTTGGTGAAGTCATTAACGGAATTAAAACATTCTTGAGTCAACCACTTTTAAGTGCATCTTAAAATGTTATCCGCGGTAAATCCTTTATGTCATTGTGTAATCTATTGTAAATACGTATCGCCATGCAATATGTACTGTCGCTAGATAACTTTTTTGCACATACTAAATTCTCGTATTTCCTTGTATTTCAGTGGTTCTGTTAGTACTAGTGTCTGCGGCTCCACGTGGACCATGCGGTTGCCTACCGACCTTCAAGTTTTGCGCCAACGACTTCCAGACGTACGAAAGCATCTGCGAGTACCAGTGCAAACATCCCAGAACCCAGTTTCAGGACTGGTTTATAGCGTACCACGGACCTTGCCATTACGGGACGGGGCAAGAAGATATCAGCCATGAGGGCAAATGAATAGCCCCTATGGATAAACTAAGTATATATATTGGTTTTCCTTAATAAATCAAAAATTACCTGTACCTTGTACCTTTATTAACGAAAGAGCTGGTGTTGCCACTGTGGTTGGCGTTGAGTTACACTTTATTCAAGGTAAAAGCGCCTATTACCGTAGTATATGTATAAAGCAACATTTCAAATCACCAAAAAAAATTATGAGTATCAAAGCTATTTATCAATCGAATATTTTTTTTTAATTAAAGAGGATTTAATGAATTTTAAGTGAAGTACTTTTTGGACTAATTTTCCTTTATTTTATTTGATAAATTAAATAGTGAAGCCAAAATGCCCAGCTTTTCAATTACTGTAGTAGTGTATAGGTTACGATTCTTTGACCGCAATCAAAATGAGCTTTTATTACTCAGCGTATAGAAATAGTAGATTACATACCTAGACCGTTAAAGTGGGAAATGTCTCGGATGACATGTAATTGGCGGCCGAGGCGAAACATGTTATCTGAGGCTTTCCCATTTACCGGCCGAGGTTTGTATATTATTTTTCTGCTCGACGGAACCGGCAGGCGGCAATTTAGTTTTGCGTAAAGTGGCGTTTGCCGGCCGGAGGGCAGAAAATATAAATTTTCTACTAGGTATCGGTAATGGCAACCAGACTCGGGGGCATTGACTTATATATATTCGAAATCTAGGGTTAAAAAATTGAAATTATCGTTTCTTTTTCATTCCTTCAAAATCTTTTCTAACTGGCATGACAATTGCCAAATTCAATGTCGGACCACAGATATATAATATTTGGTGTTAAAAACTCTCTAGACAGGTACATAGCGTAGAAATCTGGGACTAATCAGCTTCAGTCTTAAAATCCTAAGGGGTGAACTAGACAGTATAGCTCTCCTGGAACGGTTTCTCAAACTGTCAGCGCCCGACGCGTTCGGTGGAAGACGGAGGCCACCGCCATTGCTGGCCACGGCGCACGCGCGCACTCGCCTACGCTTGCACTCCCCCATTCCACGCTCAACTGCGCTTCTCAACTCCCTACTTGCAGCAGAACCTGATTGTGATGTATTTGCGACAGGGATTGCGAGAGTGATGACCTAATGGAAGAGAGTGCTTGAAGAGCAGCAAGACAGGTGTCAGTAGGCATAATTCTTAAGTAAGTTATTTTTTAAATTAGTACGTAAGCATTTGGAGTAAGGAATCATTGTAATGCTTTGGTGTAAACTGTAATGTTACATGTTTTTATGATTCAATAAATAATAATAATAATAATAGCCACGCGGAGAAATCTCGTCTAAAGGTAATTCATAAATAGGTAAACACCAGACTCTCTTAACCTGGCAGTCGACTTTATCTCGGAAGGCATGGTCAATGCCTATCAACAAAGCTGCCCGTTGAAGGTAACTAAACATACTAACACGATGACGAGGTGGAAAGGCTGGAAAAACTCCTCAAAACGCACGCCGCATATTCAATCACTCTACCACGCCGAATGAGTGGGAACGGTAGAGCTCTGACGGAATATAATAAGCAGATCAGGAAAGCCAAGAGGCGGTCTTGGAGAAGATTCTGTGACGAAATCTCTCATACACACAGAGGAGCGAGAATTCACAGAATACTCTCTAAGACACCAAGCAACTACCTGGGTCTCCTCAAGAGACCGGATGGCACCTTTACTAACACGGAAGCGGAAATCCTAGACTTACTTAGGGTGAGCCACTTCCCATGCAGGTTCGTACACACTATCAGTAATAAATTAATGTGCACCCAAAGGAATAATCAAACCCACAGTGCACACAACATCGACTGGAATTTGGAAGCAATCATTCGGTTCTACTCTACAAACTAAATAGTATTTTCAATGTACGTTAAGATCAGCCTAATTGACGCCTCTCGTTATAGTACAAAAACGACAAACAGTACATTGCGTCTTCAAACCAATTTTAAAGTGTGATAAAAATCAAATAAATCAACTCAACACACTTTATTTTTAAATCCCTGAACAAACGTTGTTCAGTTTGGCGAGTACTTACTACCTACGATTCTTTATTTCTCCTATTATGGGGCCCACCCGGTAGATACTCAATGTTTGTTACATTGATAAACCTGCAAAATATATCGTTTAAATAAAGAATTGGCGATGTTAATTATACGCCTGATTTCGTTTACATTAAAGACACACGCGAAATTGACTGGAGCTAATGTGAATTATTTACACATTAGTTCCAGCCAATTTAGTATACTACAAAACCAATTAAGTATAGTAGCGTTTCCCGTTCAAAACGTTGGACTGTGATCAGAATAAAATAATCCACAGGAGCCAGCAGACGTCATTAAAAAAACATTTGGTTGAGAAATTTTAGCTGCGCGTTAATTAGACAGACAGTCAACCAATACAAACTCCTTTATATTAAATTCAACACATAAATAATTTATTTTCATAATATATACAGTGTGCTTACCTCTACCTACCTTAAATCTTAAGTAAGTAGGTCCTTGAGGCATTGTACCTAGGATGCTGATGGCATTTCCTCGATGTATCGCTCACCAGTTACATCAACCAGACGTTTCACGATTTCTACGAAAAACTCAACCTCAACCACTCCCACTCTTTTATTTGTGTTGGTATTAACGAACATATTAGTCACATAAAACGCTATAAAATGGCTAATTAAGACGTAACCTTGATTGGTAGTAGCGGATAAATATGCAGACTGCATCGGCGCTTTGTCTGAGTAAGTAAAATATCACGTATATTTTATAAAATCTGTCAACGCTTTCACTATTCAAGAAAACAGGCAATATGTGATTACCTACCTTAAATCTAAAATAGGTCCTTGAGGCATTACACCTAGGATGCTGCCGGCATTTCCTCGTTGTATCGCAATGCTAATAAGTTGTGCGAGGAAGCCTCCTGCTCTTCGGACACCAGTAACATCAACCAGACGTTTCGCAATTGATATGAAAAACTTGCGTGCGCAGGGAGCCCATAGACCAAGAGTTTCGAGCCCGACATCAAACCGAAATAACCACAATATTTTCATATTCCAGTGGTTCTTTTAGGGCTAGTGTCTGCCAACAAGCGTGGATCGTGTGGCTGCGAACCAGTCTTCGAGTTTTGCGCAAACGACTTCCAGACCTACGTTAGCATCTGCGAGTACAAGTGCAAACATCCCAAAACCCAGTTCGAGGAGTGGTTTATACTGTACTACGGGCCTTGCACGAGAGGAGGGAATGGGGGTCGAAATAGCATCTATGGATAAACTAATAAATAAAATATATATGCTTATTCTTTCTGTAGTGTTAAATCAAACGACATAAAAAAACTAAAAGAGTTACTAGGTTCTAATTGTTTATAATGAAAGATTCTAGATCTGTCTCTATCACGACCGTACAAACGATGCGTTCCTATTCAGTGACGGAATTCCAATGTCCCCCTCGCACGACACTGTGAAGTCTGACGGATTCCCTTCTAAAAATGGCGTCGGTCCTACTTGCGCGACGTTCGCGTCGGCTTTGACTACTGTTGTCGATTTCTAAGACTGAACTTTTGACACTTGAGTATTGACGTACTTAGTGATGAGGCTAAGACAAATCGTTTGTCAAATTCAGCGATTAAGTATTGATTTTAGCGATGAATTGTTTGATTCGATTTTACTACTACCGATTTATTATCTTTGTTAAATAAGTAAGTTAAAAATTTTTAGTAAAAGCGAGAAACTTCGACAAACTGCGCATTCGACATACGTTTTTTTTTCCAAAGTCATCTTAGTTTTGTTCAGAAATCAATAACTGTTGAATTTTTAAAATGTAAGATAAAAAAGAACCTTCATGGTTAATTTGTCTTATTTTAAATAACCTTTTTTCGTTTTAATCGTTTTGTTTTTTACTGTATTGCCTATTGATTACAAGACCGATTTTTATCGATTTACAGACAGTTATATGAATCGGAACAACAAACATGGTCACAACACTAAATTAAAAAAAAATATGACGTAGAACGTAACTGTTTGCATGCTAAATTGTTATCGTAAAATATTCAATAACTAATATGTGAAAAAATGATCACATTATGTTTGTAAAAAGTGAAATATTGTGTTTATGTAGGTACATGACTAATTGTAATATCTTTATAGGATTTTGTTTATAAATCCAGTGTCTTGCGCGTTTATCTTCTACGGGTATTTCAATGTGTCAAAAGTTCATTCTTAGAAATCGTCAACTATAGAGTGAAGTTTGCGCCGGCGCCGGCTTCTGTTTAATAATACTCGTACCTAATCCTCGCGCGGGTTTAAATATTTCAATCGTTTATAATGAAGATGTTACTAATTAAGTAAATGATCCCAAGTATGATGATTTGATATTATTGTAAAAAATATGTTTGAATTATTTTAATTTTCTATAGATGAATTCATGGCCTTGTTCTGAAAGTATGAGGATATTAATTATAAAAATAATTAAATACGATTAATGAGATATATCCATAATATAGTTACACTATAGAAATGAAACGAAGACGTTCGTTAGGTTACACAACGTAGTTAAAAGATTTAGTCTAGGCTCTAGTAAATAATGTATAATCGCTCTTCCCAGAGTAGTGGTACAAGCGAGACGGACATTATTTCGAATGCCGCAGTCGCTATCGAACACGGTTAGGTACAACTCATGGTAAGCACACTAAGTAAGAGGTTATCTATGTTGTCACCGCGCCAACTCGTGAAGCTTAACTCATTCACGGCCAACGATTTCTTGTAGCGCTACGCCGTAGCCGCATTTCCCGATAACATGCATTTCCCGCTTTGTAGCGAAAATGGTGCGTAGAGGCATGACGACAACGCGTCGTCATGGGCTCTGAATGGGTTAACACGAGGAACCCGTATCGAATTCAGGGCCCTGGAGACAATATTCTTGTACATAAAATACGATGCCATTATCATTGGATTCATTCCAATATTACGTGGCCTTCGAGTCTGCATTTATGTTATTTACGTGTGATATTACAACTAACCATCCCACGTTTACATGCTATAGTTATTGAGAGCTTAACAATAAATTACTCTCACCTGAGGGCCTAACACGAACATCGAAAATTGGCTTTGACGGAATAACCTCCTTATCGCTCAAATCTGCAAGTGTGACAGAGAGGTATCTACAAATTTTTTACAAGCTAAGTTTGCCTAGATTTTGACAGCACATACTGTGAAAGTGTTAAGTAAATGTCAAAGTTCTATGAAATTGTGAAATTTCATTGAATTTTGACGTATAAAATAACACTTAAAATCTTTGCAGTTAATTTGCTTAGGAGATCTAACGTGCTCTAACTTTAGTATTCTCATAACATTTGCGAAGAAATAATGTTTTTTAAGTAAATCATGATATATTCAGCATATCAAGCGTTTCACTTGACATCATAGCTCTGAAACCATATAAAGTGCACACCATTATGTTTTAGTTGACGTGCCCAAACCCCCGTCAAAACTTATCATCTAAGTCATACACCTGTCCTTTACTTCCTTACCAAGTAAAAGATGTGTCCAAAAGAGATGTATATAAGTTTGAGTTTCTCCAATAAAACAAATACATCGTTGTAATCTAATATGTAGTTGGTATCAATGCATTACAACTTAACTGAGTCGCTTAACTTAAAAACATGTCTTAATTATTGATAACACTAATGAATTCTATGTTGGGTTAAATTTATCGCCCATAGTAGACTTACACACTGTAAAAGCAGGCCCAAGAGTGCCACATGGAAGCCATTTTCGACGTCTCACGCAACAAGCAGAGTGGCGCAGTGGAAGCGTGCTGGGCCCATAACCCAGAGGTCCGTGGATCGAAACCACGCTCTGCTAGAAGACTTTTTTAATTATATTTACTTTTTTTTTACAAAGTACCGGGTACTAATTGATTTACCTTTAATTCCAATCCAACATATCTACACAGATTCTACAGGCGGATAACTGAGACCTCGGCAAATGTCCCCATATCTTCATCTTTACTGTATTTTTCTGTACAATTGTTAAGCATTAATCAAATAATTTATTAAGTAGTATCTTTCAAAGTAGTCACATTACTTCTAGGCCTCCAACAACTCCGACATTTTAGTAAAACCACCTACCTTTTAAAATTCTTAAAGGTTTAAAAACACCATTTTTATTTGTAGTTTCGCCGTTTCTCCGCTAATTATCTGGCTAGCAAAATAAACAAGTCTGCTAAAAATGTTTCCAGCGCGGCAAGCTCACTTGAAAACATATAATTTTGCTACACAACTTGCTCGTGATTTGTACCCAGCTCAGACTTTCATCGGGTTGCCACTTAACAAAATAAATACATAGTATTTATTAAATACTTTTACGTTCCGCCGTTACGGGTCTCCGCTCGCTGGCGCGGGTAAACGGAGCGGGCGCATGACAAGTCGTGACATGGTGGTAGAATAAGAATAAAGGATGACTCACACTAATCCGATCCGATCCGATCCGGGACAAACTGTCAGTTTTATACAAAGCATCACGTGATCGCGCGGAGCCCTCGGAGGGCACGTGAAGTTTTCTATACAAACTGACAGATCATAATCATAATAATTGTAATCATTTATTTGCAACCATGGTATTAGATGGTAGCAGATCGTCCCGTATCGGATCGGATGGGTGTGAGTCATCCTTAAGGAGGAGCTACTGTCAGAAACGTTAATAAATGGGAAACACTCTATTAAGAATATACTAAGGTTCGCATTACACAGGGTTGAGGGTGGAAAACGTGCCGAAAGAAAATTACAGTGAGACCCCCCGTCCCTTTCTAAAAGTTACCATTTAAAAAAGGAAAATTTTTGGTAGTTGAGAATTTATATGAAATTTGCAAAGAAATTTACCTACTATTTAATATGTTGTACTTGGATGGAATTTGACAGCTTTACTCCGGATTAGTGGCTAACCCAGGGTGGTGCAAGTGGGTCTAATAAACACAACCCTCCTTTGTCATTCAGGCCAAAAAGGCAGAGTCATGAACAAATAGGTAGTATATAGGTATTGTAACTACGTAAACCAAATGTTTGTGGCAGCCCTCGCCTCGGCGATATGTCGCCGCCGCGGGCGACGCTGAATACAAACAACATCCGTCCTGATAGCACGCATCCGCTGTCTGCCACTCGCATCCCTAACCGCGCCCTCGCCTTAAGTGAGCCAGCGTATATTTGACCTGGAGATCCTTAACATTCACGTTCCTTAACGTTCTGACAGCACGCATCTGTTGGCTGTCAAACACAACCACCACTTACTCGCTTTAAGAGAGCTAGCACAAACCAGTCTTTGAAATCAGAACCGAACTAACTTTTACTGCCAGATATAAGTCGGTAGTACGCTGCTATTATCTGCCGATTCTCTGCAATTTTTCTGAAATTTTTCCGCTCTCCACGCTCTTCCGCTACCATTATTTACTCTATGTTACTGTTTTACATAAGTCTGGCAGCCCTGAGCTATATTGACGACCTTCCGTTTGTTCTCTCGCAGACCTCTTCATTTCATATTTAAACATTAAACTTATTAGGTTACTCTGAGATCAAACTCACAGAAGACGATGCATTTGGTACGCTATGGTAATACGCTAGATCCACGTCACTATTAAAATATGTACGTACTTGATATCGACAATGGACATTTCAAATGTCGTAAGGGACATGTTAAAAGGTTGGACTTACGACATTTGAAGTTTCCACTGTCGATATGTTCCAAACGAGAAAGTAGTAAGAGTGTGGAATATCTGTACAAATTCTTACTATTTCGTGGTGCGGCAGCAAACGGACGTATTTTCGTTACGAGAGCAGAGGAATGAGTTCAGAGATGTTTTCACATACGTTCGTTTTAACTAGGTATGTTTTGCTGGCCGGTAGTGCAGAGAAAACTCTTAATATATTTATACCTTGTAATTATCGGAAATTAAACAAACAGAATCATGTGACTCAATTGTTGGATATAATTCCATATGATGACAGATGAGAAATTTAAACTGGGGCAAGAGCACGTCAGATGAAGCTCAGTGCTATTTATGGCAAAATATTGCGAAAACATCAACATTAGTATTTTGAGTTTATGTATGTATATATATTTGTCATAGGTACAACTATTTTTCAATGAAATATAATGTATCAAAATCATAATTTACGAAAATGTTAAAAAATACCATCCCCCCTAATCTCCGGAGTTTTGAAAGTAAAAAAAAATTGATTTTTTTCACAACGTTAACATTATCATAAATATTCCAGGAAAAATATAACCTACCTACCTATTCTACACTTTTTTTATATCATCATGCTGTAAGTACCGACTTTCAAACGAAGTTAAAAAAGGTTTACCTACGTAAATAAATAAATGCAAGGAACAAAAATTTTGTACACTCGCACTCGCAGTCCGACTCGCTCTTGGCCGGATTTTTGTTAGTTAGACACATCAATTTTGTTGGCTTTATGAAAGATTGCTCATTTTCGGTCTATTTGCCTAGAATTTACTATTAAATTAAACTTACGGCTTAATCCAACCTAGGCTTATGCCTAGTGCCTATTTACGTGGGTAAATAAGTAGTAGCCCTAATTTATCTCTAGCCCTCGGCATGTTAATTTTCTACACAAAAATGCCTCAAAAATGTCTGCTCGAGGACACCCGGAAAACGTGAGAAAATTTCATCTAAACAAAGTTTAATGTCACCTAATTAGGGATACAGGGAGGCCTATTCGAATATTGTAATCTTAACTTGATATAAAAACCTATTTTAGATTTAAGGTAGGTAGAGGCAGGTAGCTAGGTAGGTTACACTTACTGTATATATTTCGAAAATAAATGTTCGTTAAAATGGATCATACACTTTAAACTCTCATGAGTAACTGATAAAAGTCACCAATGATAATTGGTCGTGACATGTTTCGATTGCGTCGGGCAATCATGCTCGCACAGATTTGAGTGCTGTCACCTCCGCGTCGCGGTCAACCCTGACCGCTACTTTGGTTTGATGTGTTGGTGTGATATTACCTTCTAATTTAAAGAATACAAATAACAAACCTTAAAGAAAAGAGCGTACCTAAAAGGCCGGCAACGCACTTGCGACACCTCTGGTACTGTAAGTGTTCATGGACGGCGTTAATCGCTTACCATCAGGCGATTCGTCTGCTCGTTTGCCACCTGACTGACCGAAGAAAACCTTGCGTCCAGGGCCCATAACTACGAAAATCGAACAATTGCGGATTTATATCCTCATCTCTGTCACACTTGCATATTGGAGTGACAAAGAGGTTTTTCCGTCAATTGAATTTTTTGATGTTCGTGGTAGGTAGGTAGGCTTTCGCCTTCGACCTGTGGTGACTCGGCCTCGTATCAAGTCAGGTTAGTATCATATAATGTCAAGATTTTTAAAATTAAAATACGCCTCTATTTGTCAAAATTAGAGGGAATAATTAATACGGCAAGTTGGTAACTTCTGTAGGTACTCAGCGTTTGAAATACTAGGTTAATTCCGAGCAATTTCGCTACGCTGCTCTATTGCAGTCTTTAGTTTAATTTAGTCTAGCATTCCTATTCATGTTTCACGTTAGCTTAAGCGTAGCTCGTCCGTATGTTCTGTCAAAGGAGTTTCGCTGGTAAAATATAACGTATCCAGTTCATGTAGATACTTATATAGTTTGAAAGCTTATTTAAGATAAGCTTACATTAAAGCTCAAAGAATTAATGTTACCTACTCTATTAGTAGTTTTTCCTAACTCCATGTAACATTAAAAAACACGCGTCATAAGTTTTTAAGTGAGAGTTATACTTACTCTTTTTTTCTTACGCTTGTATTGCCACTCAGAATTTTTTTTACAACATATCGTTTTTTTTTAAATCTACTTTCGTACTTAGCTTGTCAGACTACATATCCTTGATTTCCTTTTCGGTGCATTTCTACTTATTTAAATGGTTTTAAACTTGGATATCGCGATATGTATACCTACATATCTTCAGTTGAATGTTTTTTTTTGTTTCAGTGTAAAGTCTCGTTGATGTACGTTGAACCAATAAGATGAATAAGTACTCTAGACTACAAGTTTATCCAAGTCTATAAAATTTGCATATTTTCCGTTTGGTTTTGGAGGGTTATAACTGAAGAGGAAACTCGTAAGTAAATAATTGCTGGTTACGAAGAACGCTCTAATAATATAGAGGTTCAATTTGAACTCATTTACAACAGTAATCTTCTACGATTTAGGCTAACATGGTCACTTACTCTTTAAAATGAGATATTACAAATATATTTTTGTGAGCTCCCGATATTACGGCACTGTTACAAGCGCCATGTTCACGGTGTAACCATCTTAATTTGATTTATATATCCTTTTGTGGAAATATAATTTTCTAAAATCGATCACGTATTGGGGATTTTCGTCATCTCTAAGTTTGAATAAACTGGCAATTAATTCTAGACAAAATTATTTTACATTTTACATTTACATTTAGATCAGTAGGTAATCTTGGTTATGATATGATAAGGTCGCTCATTGATGCTCACTATATGTACAGCGAGAGCAACTAGTCGTGTTATTCGACATCTCGCTCGCATTTTGCTTCCTTCATTTCATCTCTGGCTTGTACAAGTTGTACATGTGTAGTGAAATGGTGAGCTTGAAATTTAAAAAAAAAAGTTTAGAACTGCCCGAATGAGACACCCTATTCAGACGAAAGGATAACCCTAACAAATCAAGCTTAGGTTTTAAACTTAGAATAGATCATTACGAGTATTTAAGTGACATTTCGATGCGAACTTCCCGCGTGGAAATTATCAATATGAAATGCTAGTCAGGAATATGAATCGGATATGTCAAATGTCAGTTTAGCACGTTCGAATAGGTCTCCTGTATACACACAAAGCTTCACTGCTGAACCTATCTCATTAGTAACAATAATGGGTAAACTAATACATTTTTTGTAAAGAAATTTCAAATTTGCATTTTTTACGAAATATCATTATTGTAAACCAATTTAGCAACACAACGTAGAAGTTACCAAATAAACGAATTTCCTTTCTTAATTCTGACACTCGGGGCACGTGCCTTGGAAATACGCCTTCGCGCCCCGAATATTCATTTCATTTTTCTTTGTGCGATCGGAAACCGTTATTCAAAGGCCGACATTTCTAAATTGGAATGTTTTGAATTGCTGGATTCCGACCACAGGTACTTTGAAAGGAATCTTAATAAACCATTTGCCTACAAAAATGTAAGCGAACGCATTAACTTGTTTGGGCGAGACCCGATTTCTGAATATAAATTGAGGAATGTAAATTGTTGTCGCAAATCCTCGGGTTGTAGACGCGACGTGGATATGAAATTATTCGATCATATCTTTTAATACGAGCAGGCTTGGAGGTAATGCATATCAAAACATTATTAAATTAAGATAAGCATATTACATATCTAGAGGTACCTACGCATTACTATATAATGAGACAGCAGCAGCGTAATGGTGTTCTCACACTGAAGTTCAGTACTTACGACGTGACAAGAAAAATATTACTTAATATCTTTTTTTCTTCCTCAAGGCTAAGAGTCGTTATTATCAGGAGAGTAGTTCCTTACCATCATTTCCCACGTCTCTCTGTTTTGGGCCAGTTGAATTACTCCCTGGGTGTTTACGGCGTCAAATCCATACATTAATGGTGTCGTGTGATTACTTTATATACTTACGCCATTTTAAAACTCTAGTATGGAAGCGCCATAATTAAGAGTATGGAAGCACCATAAGAGAGAATGTATAATCCTTTCCAGGAGAATATTTATCTTAGTAATTGACCATTTACGTACCTACTTACATGTCATTGAAATTCATTGTCATTACGTATCATTGGAATTTCAACCTTAGCACTTAGTTTTTTATTGACAATGCCAAATCATGGCACAAATTATGCTAAAAATAATGGGCG
Organism: Lathronympha strigana; assembly: GCA_949128165.1. Classification (NCBI taxonomy): domain Eukaryota; kingdom Metazoa; phylum Arthropoda; class Insecta; order Lepidoptera; family Tortricidae; genus Lathronympha; species Lathronympha strigana. The sequence goes on from OX421903.1 coordinate 4,504,596, forward strand.
CACACGTATTGCTAGAATTTACAACACAGATTCTACAAACGTACCTAGACATTATCAGATATTCAAGGGCATTTAAAAAACAAATCATAAAGAGCATCAAAAATAAGCGGCATAGCTTCTTTAATTTTTTTTTTAATTCTGTTTCTCTAACTCTTGTTGCAAACCTATTTAACTTCCTTGTTTCTACTGTTTTTTTTTTGAACTCTAACTACCCACCAAATTTCATAAAAATATGATACGAAAAACAAACGACAACAAAATAAAAATATGCCCATTAACCAATCGTGAAGGAAAACATCGTAACGAAACCGGAGTAATTCTAATAAGGACTAGTTCAGTCATCATCATCATCATCATATCAGCCATAAGACGTCCACTGCTGAACATAGGCATCCCCTTTGGACCTCCATATGTACCGGTTGGAAGCGACCTGCATCCAGCGTCTCCCGGCGACCTTCATAAGAGCATCTGTCCATCTTGTGGGTGGACGTCCTACGCTGCGTTTGCCAAGCCGTGGTCGCCACCCGAGCACTTTTCGACCTCATCGGTCATCTGCTCTGCCTATTGCCACTTCAGCTTGCTAATCCGGAGGGCTACGTCGGTGGCTTTAGTTCGTCTACGGATCTCCTCATGTCTGATTCGATCACGTAGATAAACTCCGAGCATAGCCCTCTCCACAGCTCGTTGAGCGACTTTGAGTTTTGATAGTGAAGGACCACGTTTTCGTTTCGATTGAAAACTTTCGTCTTGAGGCACTGAGGTATGTCGGACGAAAAGACATTACGTAGTTTCCCGAACGCTGCCCAACCGAGTTGAATTCGGCGGTTGACCTCTTTCTCGAAGTTGGACCTACCTAATTGGATTACTTATCCTAGATAGATGAGATGAGATGTCCTAAGTTGTTGACTCGTAACAACTTCATAACGGGCATAACATTGGCATTTGACATAAGTTTCGTCTTGTCCATGTTCATTTTCAAGCCTACCCTTTGAGAAACTCGATTGAGGTCATCGAGCATCGTGCTGAGTTCCTCCATCGACTTTGCCATGACTACGATTTCGTCAGCAAACCGATGGTGAGTGATGTATTCGCTGTTTATGTTGATGCCAAGTCCTTGCCATTCCAGGAGCTTGAAGGCGTCTTCCATTGCTGCAATAAACAGTTTCGGAGAGATAACGTCTCCTTGCCTTACGCCTCTTCGCAACGGAATCACCTTCGTGCGTTGCTCCTATACTCGGACCGACATTGTGGCGTTACTATACAAACACTTCAACACTTTAATGTACCGATAGTCAACAAGGCATCGCTGAAGAGACTCAAGCACCGCCCATATTTCCACAGAAGGCTTTCTCATAGTCCACAAACGCTAAGCATAATGGCAAGTTATACTCTTCGGTCTTTTGTATAATATACCGCAGCGTATGGATGTGGTCTATGGTGTGTACTATCGTACTAGTACTAGTTTAGTACAAGTACAAAAAGGTTAAATACCAAGACCCTACAAAACCATACCAAGAACCTAAAGAGCTTTGAATTAAACATCCTTAGCAAAACAAAAGACGTTCGCTCGTTCTCCGCGCCCTGGCCATGTCATTAGGGTTGTCACAAAAACACATTAAGCGGTGAATTTAAGTGTTTTTCAACACCACTAATTACTTACTTCACCTTAACTGCTTCCCAGATTAGGCGTATAAATTGTCTGAGGTAGAGTGTTTTTATGGCCCCCTTTATTTTCTCGTTTTTTATCGGGGTTCATTTACCTTTCTGTTTTGTTTTGAAGGAATTCGGATCCTTTTAAAAGTTACAAATGAAGAGAGTTGGGAATCTTCAAGTTTGTTTAGCGATCTTGACATTTTCCAGTCGAAGGGCATTGACTCTGATTAACATTTTGAACGACACAATGTTTTGTTTTCATCAAATGGTTCTTCTCAACTTATATTAACTATAGGTATACAAGCAATATGTGTAAGATAATTCCTTAAAAGGATTAGAAATTAGGTGCAAAACTAGCTGATAGTTAGATATTCAAAATGATATAACCAAACTATATTAAGAAAACAAGAGCGTGTTCACAATATTTTTAAATAAGTCCCACCAGTATACGTGCAGGCAAGATGCATTGCAGTGAGTCGGCCTAGACGCTAGCGAGTATAGTATTCTACAGTCAATTTCAAACTCGTTTTCAGTACTGAATCACTAAATAACCTTTCTTGGTAGAGCTCAATGACTATTGAAGAACATGCTCAAAATGTTTATACTCGTATAGGTAGGTATATTCTATATGTTTAAAAGTATATTATACATTGAAAGAGATGACATATACTACAGAAAAATATAATTTATATATAGTAGTGTGACTACTTAAAAACATGAATCAAAACATTTATTATATTTAATAAATGATTTAATTCATGCTTAAAATTTGTTTAATAGTATACTTATTCGAGTAGAGCACATCATTAAAAAGACAGCTGGTCTCGTTTAATCCTGGACGATTTTCACAACGAAAGCATATACCTACTTAAAGTCAAGTTTAGTTAAACTAATTTAAAGTTTTCTCCTATATGCAGAGCTATGTCCTCAAACAAACAAACTTAAGCACCTGCACACGACGCGAGAGCACTAAGTCTAGCTCTAACTTAGGCTAAACAAACTTGGTACTAAGTAACTCAGTTTTTCTCAAAAGACTGTCTCCTTTGACTAAAATCTAAAGTTCCGACAATACCTAACTCATAAATGCCTTTTATTCAGTAGTGGCAGTGCTCGGGAATTCGTCAGACTGCTGAAATTGGAAGACATTTGCAAAGTACGTATGATACGCTGGCGCTAACTACGTGGGGCTTCTAAAGAAGCGTAGTAAATATTTTTAAAACATTATTATATTATATAATTATATCGATTTCCACTTGTGCTTAATTCGGTTTTTAAAATGGCCTCCTGTGTGCTTTAGATGCCAATCGCTAACACTCAGTCGCGTACGCAACGCAACTGTCTTTGTGGCACTAATAAGGAAGTGATAGAGAGAAAACTACGCTACGCTACTAAGCGTTAGCGAATGGCATCTTGGCTACGCATACAGGGGACTTATCGACTATCATACCATGCGTCACTTTCGCACTTTATACTTATTAGAACGTGACAGCCACGGTAATAGTCGGTAAAATCCCGACCATATTAGACTAGCTGGTGTACGGTTTAGAAAAGCGATTGGTAACTGACCAAGCGCGAACCGCGTCCCTTTCAGCTTGCGTCGCCTGGTTCTCCTCTGCATGTCGGTGATTCCCATGAAATGTTTGGAATGTTTGGATCAACTTCGGTAATAAGGTATATTGAATTTATTGTCCATTCAGATTTAGACATTTATCAAAGACGCGAGTTCTGAAATTGTAGATAAATATTATAAGTCGAACAGATTTGCTAAACATATAAAGTCTCTTAAAGTCGAATGAAGGTTCATCTACTTTTGAATCGTTTAATGGGGGCTACCGTATTGGCGCTACCAGGCGGCGCCGCTCATGCGTATGTGTCAGTATGAGAGAATTGTTAAAGTGACGTTTGAAATGTTCTCACAGGACCCACGTTCCACTAGAGTCCATCTATGCTAAGTTTCCTAGATTTTGATAGCACAGAATGTGAAAGTGTTAAGAAAACGTGATAGTTTCATAGAAGTTTGACGTTTAAAATAACACTTTTAAGTTTAACAGTTGATTTGCTCGCCAGAGATAACGTGGTTTGACTCTAGCGCCCCGGGCGGAAAATTGACTCGCGGTAATCGTCATTAGTAGAATAGAAGTGTACCTACTTGAAAGAGCATTTATTCCGTTTATATGTTATCACCTGTTTTCGTGGCCACACCTTAAGCACCTACACGGAACGAGTGTTTAACTTGCACGTTACCTACATTAAGTCAGAAGGCAAGTGTGCCCGCCGGAATGAATACCTTCTAAATAACATTGCTTTCTAAACTGGCACAATTAAATCAACGTTTATCGTTCCCTGCTCAAGTTTTCGTGTCAAAGTGTAGGAGTAATTGTTATACACCCTGTTTTTATTCCGTTTACTTGAAGGGGAAATTCTTCAGGTTAACTCAAGTAAGTTTCTCTAAGAAACTAGTGTTCTCACTATTAGAGTTTTTGGGATAATCAATAAATGTCTTAGCTAAACTAGTGTAAAAGTAATCTATTGAATCAGGCGTTACTTTGCGGAATTCCATATTAATAACAACAATAATGTTACTTTGCTATTCCGACAAACATGCTAGGTAGTCAATTAGTGCCAACCCCTTATACCCCCATTATCCGTTAAGTAGGTATAACGGGTTGGCAGGGTAGGTATAGCAAAGTTACATTATTTGTCGTTACTTATTTGTCATACTTGACACGTACTTTTGTGAGACTCTATAGGACCTTTTACAATGTAATGTTCATTTATTCTGTATGAAAAACATTTTTTTTTATTCGATAAAATACGATATATATATAGGCTCTTATTGACGTACAAGTGTACAACGCAATATGTCGAATTCAGGTAATGGAAATAAAAAAACACGGTGTATATGTTTTCACCTTGTGTATTGGGATGGGTTTTTCATTTATAACTTAATTCACTTGTTTTCGTTTATATTTATTTATAGAAATTATAATTTCTAAAACTCAATTTAGTTTTCGAGAGAGAGGTCTTGGCCCTCGCTCCGGGTCATTCCTGGCGCAAAGATTGTCAATCGCGATTCAGCGTGGCAATGCCGCAAGCATAATGGGCACTTTTGCGCCAGGAATGACACGGGGCGGGTTATTTGACTAGTGCTATGTGCACTGCTATTTGGCACTGCTTGTGATTTAAGTTTTTTTGTAACAGTTTTAATAAAACATTAAGTAAAGATTTAAATCTGTATTTATCACGAATATTTGTCCCTGAGTTATAAACGATTTCTACTCGTATCTAAGTATATGTATCCCAGCACCCATAGTACAAGCTTTGTTTAGTTTGGGGCTGTGGTTAATCTGTGTATGATTTTTCTTCTTCCTAGCGTTTTCCCGGCTTATGCCATGGATCAGGGAGCCTGGGGTCCGCTTTGGCCAGTCAATTAGAGAGCATTGGTGTCCCAGAAGTATGACGTGAGACTTTCAATCCGAAGGTCTCGGGTTCAAATCCTGCCGGCTCGTACCAAGTTTTTCGGAACTTACCAATGTACGAAACATCATTCGATATTTACCAGGCGCTTTTCGGTGAAGGACAACATCATGAGGAAAACGGACTAATCCCTACGTTGTTGGGAAAAGCATAGTAGCAAACTAAAAAAAAAAAAATTATGATCTAGTTGTGGTGCGAAATTTTAAGTTTTTTTAGAATGGGAATTATATTTCGTGGTTAGTAAGTCTATTTAGGTAGTCATTAAATAATTAGCTTATCATATGCAAGTAATACTTAGCGGTGTATATTTAATAAACGTTTTATTTTTACGAAAATACTAAGGATAAAAAATACTTAAGAAACTATATTTGTTTTAGAAAATGGTGCGTACATAGAATGGTGCGTAATACAAGGGGCAGTTTGAGACACTTAAGGGGCACTTTGAGACACGAAGGACGGGATGGGGCATGTCTCAAAGTGCTCCAAAATGGTGAATTAAACTGCCCCTTGCAATGTTACAAAGTGCCCCGCAGGTGGGGCAGAATGAAAAATATCCGATTTGTTTTGTTTAAACTCATAATATTTCTGGCATTCAGTATAAATTTGACAAAAAAAAATATTTTTTATATGTAACCTCTAAGTAGCGGCACACAAAATACACCTCTAGCTGTAATATCATTATTACCATAATTTTACAGTTACTGAGTAAAACATCTGTGACATACGGACGGACGGACGGACAGACGGACTGGACGCAACTGTAAGGGATCCGTTTTTGCCATTTTGGCTACGGAACCCTAAAAATAACTTAGGGCTCTTAGAATTAATTAACAGAACACATTTCAATGATTATTAGATTTTTTATCTGGTTGTTTGTCTGTCTGTTTTTTTTCAATCGTATTTATTTGGCTTTCTGCTGTTTATTTGTTCGAGCATCACGTGGAAATGGCTGAATGGATTTAGATGCAACCTCCACTGGCACGTTAAAGGGATTTCCTGTCGGGTTATAGACGAAAATAAAAATTTGCGGCCGAAGTCGCGAGCATCAGCTATTACCAATATTTGTGCTTCGAGACAAATCAAAATATGTTATACCTTGGGTAAAATATAAGCATAATTAAAATCTCATTCGTATGTATGGGCCAGCGACCTTGGCACGGCATCCCTGTATTATTAGGTATCAAAAGTTTGGCAAGAAAACATAATGATTACCGCGAGGGTAGTTGCGAAGTTTGATGAAAAAAGTGAGGGTACGCGGCCGGCATACAGGACTCCATCGGAAGGGGTTACTGAAACTTGCTCCAAAATATTTTCCGTTCATAAAGACGAAATAATATAAAATGTGTACTACAATACGAGTGTTTGTGTGCTCTTTTTTGGGTGTTTTACGTGCGCAAAGTTCGTTTTTGCTTTTTACATTTCCAATTTTTTTTATGTTTTGTTCCAATTCATGACTGCTCACCGAAGAGTTTTTTTGTTAGTTAACGTTAGTTTCGGTGAAGGAAAACATCGTGAGGAAACGACTAATCCCAACAAGCCCTATTAGTTTACCCAGAGGGGTTGAAAGGTCAGATAGCAGTCGCTTTCGTAAAACTAGCGCCTACGCCAAATCTTGGGATCAGTTGCCAAAGCGTGCATAAGCCGCGAAAACTCTAGGAAGAAGTGTGCCACGAAAAGATTGTCTCCAAGATGTCAGCCAGAACTTTCCCTCCCTCGGATATTAATAATCGCTATGCCGCTATCTCTCGTTTAATAGCGCCTATTGAACTTGTCCATAACTGTGTTACAGTTCAGCCTGGCTATTCAAGTTCGGCTGTCTGGATGAGCGTTAGCTATTTGCTTCAGCTCGATATTACTTAGGGGATACTGAACGTTCCTGTATTCTCAGAACTGTATTAAATACCTAATTATGCAATAGCTATTTTTCATTGTTTCCGTTTTCGGCAATGAGAAGAGATTTAGATTACAACCAACTTAAAAACACGAGGCCCGTTAATTACGTAATAGTATCAATATGCAGGATTGCAAAGGTTGTCCGGATTTTTTGAATAAGAATAATCTAAAAGCGAGTATTTAGCGGCACAGAATCGAGCTTTAAAATATATACCTACCTACAAACAAACTGTCGAATCCAGTTCAAACTTTATTGTTGATTAGGCCGTATAAAGTCGTACATAGATATACAAACATTTCTCGAGTTATGCCTATAGTTTTTTACTTACACATAACAAATGGTAAAAACAATGGATAAATGACGATCGAATTAATTATACCTAAAAATACAGTTTAATTTCATGGAAAATAAAATGTTTCTTTTGATTGCCTGATATCTAAGTAATGCCAGTCGTTACGGGAACATTCAGTATTGCCCACGTATTTAACACTACCTATCCGAAAGACGTGTAACAAGCTAATAACTTACGACCTATACCTACGGACTATAATTTAGTTGAGTTGTAGTATGTACTCATACTGAATGACGCTAAGCCTGTAAATCACGATGCAGACGGCACTGCAATCTTATGCAGCGTTGAAAATTCCGGAAAAAATCAATGTTTATTTCATGATTTTTTGAAACTTTCGTTTCTTTCCGTATTTTTCGGTTTTTTTCAGAAATAAATAAGTTTCCTAGACTTTGATAGCACAGACTGTAAAAGTGTTAAGTAAACGTCATAATTTCATCGAAGTTTGACGTTTAAAAAAACACTTTCACGTCTGACAGTTCATTTACTGAGAAAAGATAACGTGGTTTGACTCTATCACTATCACTCTTCCCAACTATTTCAATTGTTTCTTCCTTGATGTAGCCTCTTTGCAGGTGTAAAATAGACCGTTAGGTTGATTTAGAGTTGAAAATTAGAGCGGAAACTTTCATTGTTTTTTTTTTCGAAAGAATCCGAAAAAAACAGTTTTTTACCAGACTTTTTCAATGCTAATCTTATGTTCAAATTGCAGGTTTCGGATTTCAAACAAATGAATACGTACCTACAGGTGCCGAAGTTTTACAGTTGGAAGGATCGTGTGATAGATGGCATAAAGGGTGAGTACCTATACTATTAAATTGTCGCTAACATATTCCGTTTTTTTTTTCTAGTCTCTCAGCCTTTTTGGTAAAACTTATTATATTTCAAATTTAGAATGTATTGGCATATTTTATTCTTTAAAAAAAGCAGTCTCTTGTTTTTATCTTTCAAGATGTCTTTAAAGGAAAAAAGCGTTCGCGATTTAATTTTGCTAAAATTCACTATGAATCCCTGTATATCTACCTTGGAACTTGCAAAAACGTGCAATACATCTCGAAGAACAGTGCAAAGAACCATAAAAAAGCTAAAACAAGGTAAAACTACTGAAAGAAAGCAGCGAGTGGGTCATCCGACAAGAAAACGAAACAAAAAATTGGAATCAAAAGTGTGCAAGCTGTTTGATCACAATCCAGCTATTTCGTCCCGAGATGTGTCCAAAAACGTTGGAACAAGCCAAAGTAATGTACAAAAAATTAAAAAATACTACGGTATTGTTACTTACAAAAAACAAAAAGCTCCGAAGAGAACGGTTGATCAGTATAATCGAGCAGTTCGACGTTCTAGATTACTGTACGCTTTGTTGGTTCAAAATACAGGTTGCTTAATTATTGATGACGAAACGTATGTAAAGGCTGATTTCAAATCAATACCAGGTAATCAATACTTTTCTTCCCGCAACATCTTGGGTCTGCCTGAATCAGAAAAAGTGATTCCAGTCGAGAAATTTGCCAAAAAGTTCCTCGTGTGGCAAGCGATTTGCCAGTGCGGCATGAGAAGTTCGCCTTTTGTAACCACTGGCATAATTAACACAGATATTTATATATCCGAATGCCTAAAGAAAAGGTTGTTACCACTTATTAAAAAGAACAATTGTTCGACATTATTTTGGCCAGATTTGGCAAGATGTCATTATTCATCTAGAGCTATGGATTGGTATAATTTGAATGCTGTGAATGTTGTACCAAAGGAAAAAAATCCGCCAAATTTCCCAGAATTACGACCGATAGAAAAATACTGGGCAAATATAAAAACAAAATTGCGGAAAATATGCCAACCGGCCACATCATTGGCAGATATCAAAAGAAAGTGGATTAAATGTACTACACTTATCACAAATGATTCCGTGCAAAATTCTATGAGTTTTCTCGTCGTGCTCTAGACAAACAGTAAAATTGTTTTAGCTGGCCTATTTTGTCATAAACTTAGCAATAAACATTTTTAGTTTTATTGTATATTATTTTATTGTTTTAACCTTTATTCAAATTGCGACAATTTAATATTACTCATCCTTTATATGGCAAGAAAGGGAGTAAATGAGACGACGCGTAACAAAGTAAAAATGACAATATTGTACCACAACTTAACAGCCGATCATGCGATCGACTCATTTACCAGTTAACTCAACGCTGTAAAAAGCGAATGCTCAAGGGAGATGACGGCCGAGGTAAACCAACGCCGCCCCCTTCCAATGGAATTGAGCAAACTGTTAACAAGAAGAGTCGCTTCATCAAAACTTGCTCCAACTTCCCTTCCTCCGAAAACCGACAAATCCTGAGGGACTTGAATATTGAGAACAACGAGCGAATTGCAGGGTTTCGGGAAATGATGGGGGCCCAAAAAGAATATTGGAAGATAGCCCGATCTCTCAAGTCAGACGGCCTTTGGTCTATTCCCCCCTTCGATCGCTCGAGGACAGTGAGAAAGCCTAATGCCTAGCCAGTAGTTTAGATTCCCAATGTTCGCCAAGCCTCTTGCCTGCCGTTGAAGCCCATGTCGAGAGGGTAAATTCAGAGGTGGAAGGAAAGAAGGTCGCGTCTTCCCGTAACTTCACCCTTAGTACCGGTGTCGGTTAAGGAAGTCAGTGATAGGGTTAGGGCCCTCCGCGTAAAGAAGGCATCAGGTGCGGACGGCATATCAACCCGCAAGCTGAGGCTTATTCCCGGTCATCTCATTCTCATTTTAGTTGGCATCATCTGCAATGCCGCCTGGGCAATAGTCACTTTCCAGCCGCGTGAAAACGTGCAACGGGCAACGGTCATCGGGATTGCGAAGCCGGGGAAACCTCGGCATTCGCCCTCCTCGTACAGGCCCAACAGCTTACTTAGCTCATTTGCGAAGCTACTTATATGAGCGCACTATCCTCCCGAATTATCCTCATTATCCTCACTCAGTTTCACGACTGAACATTTTATCCTTACTGACGAGCAGCTTCGGCTTTAAATTAAATCTGGACACTCGCTCATTCACTAAGTGCACCGCCTCACGGAGCACAGTCATAACCTTCGGGTTCTTGCCGTTTAGGGCACTGAAGACTGGTGCGACATTTCTTGACGTTACAAAAACCTTCGACAAGATCTGGCATAACGGTTTGGTATATAAATTATACTTATATTAGGGCCGTCGGAGGCAAGTTACCGGAGAATGTCCCTGTAATAAAGCTTGATAATAACGAGCTCAAGCGCGTGTATAAATTTAAGTATCTTGGGCACTATGTCACCGACGACCTTAAAGACCAAGTAGATATAGAAAGGGAGCGCAGGGCACTGGCGGTCCGATGTAATATGCTAGTAAGGAGGTTTGCACGATGTAGTCAACAGGTTAAGATTACACTATTCAAAGCCTATTGCCAAGTTTTCTACACGTGCAGCCTATGGACTGGTTATACGCAGAAGACCGCCAGTTCCCTGCGCGTCCAATATAACAATGGTTTCAGGATGTTGTTGGGGCTGCCCCGTTTCTGCAGCGCATCGGGCATGTTTATGCAGGCTCGAACGGACGACTATTACGCCATAATACGCAAAAGAATCGCCTCGTTGCTCTGCAGAGTACGGGCCAGCTCCAACCCCATCCTGGATACGGTAGCGGGCCGATACGATACGCCTATTATGCGGCATTTCGCCTGTATTATGACCTCCACTAGGTGAATGCCATAAGTACCTACCTACTTGTATATTATTATTATTTTTTCTGTATTATTAATTATTATTTGTTATTAACCATTACTTTAAGATTAAGCTTGTTTACTAACAATTATGGGCCATTGTTGTCTTAATAAAATAAATTGAAATTATTATTTTTTATTAATTCAATATTGTCATGTATTTAATTTTAATAATTTTATAATGTTTATAGCAAACCGCGTAAGCCCCCAATTTAAATTGCCCGCGCGCGCCTCTCGTGGTCGTCTTCCCGCGCGGTACAGTGAAGAGTAGGCGCGAGCGAAATGTGTCGTCTCGCTCTCGCGGTCGGCATGCTTGGCGATCCCGCTCTCGCACGACAGTATGGCGGACTCCTAGTTTTCGCTCGTGCGCGCTCTTCCCCATTGCTTATTAGAATCCTTGTTAAGACTTACATAATAACTTAAATAACTTGTTAATACTTTACCTAATTGGGCATAAACCCACTCAGTGTGTGTTCAAGATTGATTTATAAAGTGTGTGTGAAAACAGTTGTGTATAATTTCACCACCCCCTGAGGTTACCCTCTCATATGTTTTATTTAATTTATTAGTTATATAATTTGTAAATTTTTATTTTTAATTTAATACTAATTTTAGTATATTTTGTTCTATTTTATTTTTATGTTTGTATCTCTATGGGTCTAAGTTATCCGAAATAAATTGATTTTGATTTGATTTATACCAAATCGGAATGCCGTACAGACTCGTACCTAGGTACCTACTCATAATACGAGATTTCCTTACGGACGGAAGCTTTTGCTACCGAATTTAGGGAACGTTATCAGACCCACACCTTATCAGGGAGTCCCGCAAGGCTCCCGCAGTCCTCTCTCCTACGCCCTATTCGTTGTTCACGAACGGCTTACCTAGGTAACTGTGTGTCGAACTTGGGTTGTTCGCACCGCGCTCTATATGACGCACAATACCTTACCTACCTTATTCGGAAATACTTCCAAGCTGCTATCTTTGACCTAGGACAATGGTTTCGTCTTTGGCGTATTGAAGTGAATTCGTATTCCATCCAAGCACTAAGCAGGTACAGTCAGCTACAAAAATATGAATAGGTACAGCCAAATATATTTTTTTTTATTGAGGAAAAGGTAAGCATTTGACTACAATCTCACCTGATGGTGTTGGAGAGTGCCGATGTAGTCTAGGATGGAGCATGCTTGCCTAAAAGATGTCTATTCACTCGCGATTTAAAAAGATGTAAGTTATAGTGGGCTGGGAATATATTCGCAGGTAGAGAATTCCACTCCTTAGCTGTTCGCGTAACAAAGCTGGAGTCAAAGCGGTTTGTGCGAAACAGCGGCAAGGAGACCACGTAAGGGTGGAAATATGTATACTTACTTAATATTTTGGCTCAGTGATCCAAAAAGAATCTTGGCCTCCGAAACGAGAGCATGCCACCTGACCCGATCCAGCGCGGTTTCCTGCCATGAATTGGCATAGAGCTGGCGCAGATCCGCCTCCACGACATCACCCCAGCGGTACCTGGGGCGCCCAACCGGTCGAAGCCCGGTTGGTCGCCCCACGTACGCTCCTCTAACCGCCCGATCCTCCCCCATTCTAAGTAAGTGACCGAGCCAGCGAAGTCTGTGAGATTCGTTTCGCCGATGATATTGGGCTCAGCCACCAACTCTTCAATCTCGGCGTTCTTCCGGATCCTCCAGGTGCCATCGTCTCTTCTAACAGTTCCTTCCTTTCCGCTATCAGGAGTTGGTTTTCTTCTTTTATTGTTAGTATCCAGGTTTCACAGCCGTACATAGGGATAGGCCTAATGACGGTTTTATATACTTATCCTTAGTTTCGTACTTTTGCTGAGAAGCCTGGACACTTAAACTTTGTGGAGGGCTGCGCTGCATCGTAGTGCGTTTTGAATGCGTATCGCAATCTCCTCATCCCGAGTGTTTGTTCACAGATACAAACTGCTGCTGTTTAGTAATGTTTTAAAATCATGTGGACACCCCGAATTGTATGCTATAGAATCTGGCTAAAATAGGAACTCGCTAATCGAATAAGTATAATAAAGTCAGTACAACAAACATACATGGTAAATATCCCGTTTTAGATTGTAGTTATAATGCAAGTGGCCATGTTAGCTTAAAATCGTATCGAATAAGTTTAGTATACTTATTCTATAAGTCTATTATAAAATATTCTCAGCGAAGCCGTCGCAAAGGCAGTTTGCCAACGGCGATATACCATAAAATACAGTGAGCAAGAAAGTACACGTATAGTCGACCGTAGGTTCAATTAGAGTAAGGGACATGTAAATCCCTCTCCGTTACCCTCATTGAACTTTCTATTGTATTCTGTATGAAAGGAAGAGATGCGAGAGCGTGAGTTATATTTATCTATAAGAAATCACTCGCCTGCGAAGTAATGTGCTCATTGCTACTTGGTGACAGCCGTTGGTCCTGCTCCTGCGAATAGGGGGGCTTTTTAGGTCTAATAAGTGTTGCCTCTTTACCCTGGAATCTTTTGGTCAGTTTCTTCAGCAGCATAAAAATAAAAAAATCATCGAAATATCATCGGATTGAATGACCTTAAAATAACGAAGTAGTTGGTAGTTTCATTATGATCAATAAAACAAAATCTAGGATGTCATACAGAATTGTTCGGGGAACCGTAAACATGGCAAAGAAAAAGTTAATTTACCCCTTAACAAAATAGCGCTTCTCTAATGCCATCGCTAGATAGCGTCAATAAAGAAGCATGTCATGTTTCATGCCAAGAAATGAGGGAACCATAGGGGACGTAGTCTCTTTAAACAGAACGTGATACAACGGCATGAATTATGTCGCGTAACTCAAAAAAATCTAGACAAATGAACTGTTATATGAAAGTTGTTTAAATTTTATATATTAATTTAAAAAGTCAGTCTAGTAATAGTAATTTGTTATGGTTTATACCAGATATTCCCATGTCACAATTTATAAAACAAAAACAAATGTAACATAATTTGCGCGAAGAGCTAGTGAACAATAATTTAGCGTTTAACCAAACATGTAAGTTTTTTGTTATGCTCGTGAACCTGAAATTTAAATTTGATGTTTATGTGATTTGACTATACATTTTGTCGAATAGAAAACAGAGGCGGGCTTAAATAACGATTTTAAGAGAACATTGTCTTGTAAGGGTCCTCAAGGACCCATTTCAAACACCCCAACCCTGATGACGCCCATGATTTGAAGAAAATAAGTCCAATTGGCGATCAACAAGAGCCGTTTCTAGTTTGCAATATTATTATGACACGACAGAGCCTTGTAAGGGGGTTACCATGATCGCCTAACGCGATTCAGTTTAGGACCTAAACTGACTCGCTGCCATACAACTAAGCACAGTTAAGAACTTAAACTGACTCCTTGCCATACAACTGAGCACAGTTAAGAACTTAAACTGACTCCCTGCCATACAACTGAGCACAGTTAAGAACTTAAACTGACTCCCTGCCATACAACTGAGCACAGTTAAGAACCTAAACTGAGCCGATGCGATACAACTGAGCAGTTAAGAACCTAAACTGACTCGCTGCCATACAACTGAGCACAGTTAAGAACCTAAACTGACTCGCTGCCATACAACTGAGCACAGTTAAGAACTTAAACTGACTCCCTGCCATACAACTGAGCACAGTTAAGAACATAAACTGAGCCGATGCTATACAACTGAGCACAGTTAAGAACCTAAACTGACTCGCTGCCATACAACTGAGCACAGTTAAGAACCTAAACTGACTCGCTGCCATACAACTGAGCACAGTTAAGAACCTAAACTGAGCCGCTGCCATAAAACTGAGCACAGTTAAGAACCTAAATTGACTCGCTGCCATACAACTGAGCACAGTTAAGAACCTAAACTGAGCCGCTGCTATACAACTGAGCACAGTTAAGAACCTAAACTGAATCGCGTTAAGGCGTCATGGTAAGACCCCTAGTTACAGAACACATCCATTTTAACGCCCTATTTATATTCATCTTGGTAAGATTTAAGTTTTTATAAATAGCAAAGCAGAATACAACTCAAGTTTCTAAGGAGGGCGATCATGTAGGCAGGTCAATTTTCTCAGCAGCTGATTGTACTTTTTCTTAGTGAGATTGGTGAAATTCATTAAAATGAGTAATACAATGTCCAAAAGCATTTACTTCTATACAGAGTGTCGAGTGCATAATTATTTTTGTAGCTCTAAGTACATACAGCCAAATAAGAGTAGGTATACCTACATTTATCTTTTCAATTTTACTTTATGAAATTTTAAAATTAGAATGTTTTTTTTTAACATCTAATTGAGGGATGGTGGATGGGGAGGTTTCACACGAAATAAAAGTTCAGAAGAAAAATACTCCAAATTCATAGTCAAATGTTTAAATGTTAGAAAGAATGAAAAATAAGGCCAACTTTGATAAGATTTTCGCGGCTAAAAGATTTTTTTCCTTTGGATATTTTTGTTTGGGAATAGAGGCTTGTCTTTGCGACCATCCGATAAATTTGGGCCACTTAAAAACTGGTTTCTGAGACAAAGCTAATGCGATAATGCCGAAATTGTGGGAAAATTTACGAAAAAAACATTTCCCGTTGTGCTGTAAGTAGACATTTGCTACACATTTAGTAAATTTATTGTTTTATGTGAAATTGCAATCCCTCAATAAGATATTTTTAAATAAATAGGTACTTTATAATTCTAAAAATCATAGAGAAACAAACAAAAATGTGTACCTCTTATTTGGCCACCCTGTACAATGTGTAACAAAAATGCTGGTCATTCGTTCAAGTTGAATGTGCACGGGTCACTTTTATAACTTCTAAACGTAACATTGATTCTGCCAGATTGCTGTCATAGGCACTAAATTACAATAAAATACTAATGTTTATACGTTAATATAGTTTTATATTTTACGCATATTTTTTATCTCGTGGTGAGCACGAGGGTCCAAAAAAGTTAAAAGCGTAGTACGAAAGATTATTGGTTATTTTATTACGCCCTTTTTACTACTGTTCTCTTTTTAAGGAAAATTTAAGCCAACACAATAGAACAAATAATTATTTACCAACTTTATAGTACTTCGATAATTTGTACAATTTAGACAAATTCCATAAAATAGATATTTTCAAAGGATTTAGGGGGAAGTTTGAACAAAAGTTAAAATATGCTCGGAAGAAACAGACCAAGTTTCCAATGCAAAATCTACAGAGACAAAATAATATACAACCGTATTATTAAGCTTTATTATTATAAGCAGAAGCAAACTTTATTTAATCCTGTTTTACGAGACATTAGCGAGTTTCTATTTTACATTCTATAGCAGCGCAATCCTAGGAATTCGTTTTTTGATTAAATAAAAACCGATTGGGTTTCATAAAAGACGTAGACAAATTGTAAACTGCGAAGTCCAACATGATAGTAAACCAACTGTTGTCATTATCCCAGTATTAAAGCGAAAAACAATCATCGTGAAAGAATACCAGTAATCAAATAATATTTTATAATTGAAATAAAAATGGAAAAAATTCTCCCCGTCGCTCCGGTCTCCGGTCCGTGTTCGGGGCCTATACCACAAAAATCGAACGATTGCGGATTTGTATCTCCATCTCTGTCACACTTGCATATTGGAGTGACAAAGAGGTTGTCCCGTCAATGCCAATTTTCGATGTTCGTGGTAGGCATGCAGAGAGGTTGTGGGTTCGAACCCCGCTCTACGCGGAGAATTTTCCCATTTTTTTTTAACTATAAAATTGCAAATTTCGTTCGCAGACGTCTCTGTTTAATACAAAATTAATCAAGGATATATCAAAAAAGCGAGAAATCGCACGAACTGTGATAAACTTCTACTTACTTCACGATATTTTTTTCGCTCCAAACACAAGTGTAAACATAAGTCCCACACCTAACCCCTATATGCATTTACTTTATAACACAAAATAAAACTTTTAAAATACTAAAATATAGCGGGTGTTACAGACTAGAAGAAAACATGTAGTTGAAAACAATTTGTGTATGTTTTATCATACATAAAATTACAAAAACCACGGATGTGATTTCAATAAACTCTTCAACTAACTATTTACATTCACTCTTATTCACATATACGTATTGCATTTAAACTTGGCGCTCATTTTAAAAACAATGTTTTTCACAATACTTGAGTCTATCGAATTCAAATACATATTCATGTCAATAGGACTAAAAGGGTATATTATATAAGATCTGTACAAGTTTTATTTTGATGTCAATTCGCCGTTAGGGGCGCTAGTGGAGCGTGGGTCTGGCGGGCAATTTTCAAACGTCACTTTGACAATTCTTTCATATGGACACAAGACCCACGCATGAGTGGCGCCACCTGGTGAGCGACAATACGGCAGCCTCAGTTAACTTAACATTGCTAGTGTTTCTAATGTACTTGCTTAGTGTTGACATGCATATCAAATCTTCGATTGCCGTGAACGTTGAGCAGAGCATTACAAAGCTTATTCTCCTAATTCCAAAATTATTTTTAGTTACGTTTCTTTTGGTATGGTTACTTCTATTACCAGGGACTTACTCTCAGGCACGCGGGTTTAGTTTGTTGATACTAATTTCGTCAGTTACTCTGTTACGGAATAATGTCATGGGCTTGTTTTTGTCGACTGTCACCTCCATGTCATTGACCTAAAACGATTATTTTATGAATAGCCTAATCAAACTATTTTCATTTGTTTACTCTTATAGAAGTTATCGCTATCACCTGCTTACTTACACAGGTCCCAGCTTAGTCCAATTGCAAAGGGAATTAGCATAGACAGTTGAACTCTGCGAAAATGTATGTAGTCAGCAATTGTCAGCAATGATTGTGCTTTTTATTTCATCTTGCAGCTCCTTTATATGCTCTGCTTCTGGCAAATCTTTTTCTATTTTTCGTTTAGATAGTCCGTTTGCAAGTTTTGCTGTATTAACTGGCTCCTGTTTAATTTCTGCCACAGGCTGCTATTGAATGTGATCCTATGTTTTCGTCAGCTGACATTTTATTATTCCTAATTCCAAAATTATTTTTAGTTACGTTTCTTTTGGTATGGTTACTAACATAACCCCCTTTTTGTCCCGAGGTGGGCGTAAGAGCTGCGACACAGTTTATACTAATGCAGCTGCTTGCGATCATATTGTTTATACATATTTGTTTTTATGTTCAATAAAATCTTTGAATCTTTGAATATTACCAGGGACATACTCTCAGGCATGCGGGTTTAGTTTGTTGATACTAATTTCGTCAGTTACTCTGGTACGGAATAATGTCATGGGCTTGTTTTTGTCGACTGTCACCTCCATGTCATTGACCTAAAACAATTATTTTATGAATAGCCTAATCAAACTATTTTCATTTGTTTACTCTTATAGAAGTTATCGCTATCACCTGCTTACTTACACAGGTCCCAGCTTAGTCCAATTGCAAAGGGAATTAGCATAGACAGTTGAACTCTGCGAAAATGTATGTAGTGTAGGTTTTTATACGTTTTCTCTTACCCTCACCGAAAAGGAACAGTAGACTACTTGACCCTTTGTTAATAAAAAAAATATGTTGAGCAATAGTAAACCATTTATATACAAGCAGCATTTTGATTTGTAACGCTGTACTCAACATCCATACATATCGAAAATTCGATTTTCTCAGTGAGGGCGCTCCGATAGAGTTATAACGTTACACGTTACAGTACATTATAACTTATAATGTTCAGAATTGCATGGGAAGTTTATGAATGAATTAATTCATAAATTGCCCATGCACTTTTGAACGCGTGTGTACTTGTACTCATATTTTGCATTTTATTAATTTTATATACCCACATATCATTGGCCTTCTATAATAATAAACTGTTTTGTTATAACAAATTGTCTGTAAATGTTATTATAGCTAAATAATAATATCAACTCCGATAACATTATTATTTACAAATTTCGGAACTTCTATTCTAATATATAATATATTATTATAATATATTATATATTAGTTCAAAACGAAGTGTCAATTGCAACATCAATGTCGCACGTAAGTTATTTGATATCGAACGATACGAAAATTGAAGCCAACTCTAGTTTGTCTCTGAATTAAACATTTAAAGTCAGAATAGTTTTCATTCATGAAAGCCGTAATGGCAGTCAAAATATGAGGCTTGAACGCATCATGAAGAGCTCATGATATGTGTGTATATAAAGCAGTGTATGTAACTGTTAATAATTAGGCATTAAAACACCCACACTCCAGTTTTCATGCCTTCCATAAATTAATACTATTTACAGCACATTCTTTTGATATTTCATGTCTGATTTCTATACTCTATTCTCTATCCGACAAAGGATGGCATTATATAGAACTTTATAAATCAATTGTCACACATTTTGTGTCAAACATAATTAGAACGACTAAAATGTCTGTAAAACTGTCCCTATGCACATCAGAAGGTCATTCAATAAAATAATAAATTTAAAGCAAAATGCCATGTAATAAGTATCATCAAATTGTGATTCTTTTGATATGTCATCTGGAAAGTTCTACTAAAACACAACCTTGTAGCTTAAACAAATATAATAAACAGATATAAAGGCCGCATTTGGTACAACATTTCTTTGACAGATCATTGCACTATTTGTATAATTGTACTGGGCTCAGGATTCCTTTCATCGTTTAGTCCGTGTAACTTAAGTCAGCAGTGAAGTATATATTTGGCAACACCGGTAGCACGAATATTTTATTTTCATATAAAATTAACGTTTATGGTGGTGTTGTTAAATATTCTTCACTACATTTAATTTAGAGGCACCAATAGATTATTTGTGTGATAAACAGAACGTAACCATTTTCGGTACAATTGATAGACTCATAGAGGAGAATAATAAGAGATATACATTTTTGTTATAGCCAATCAATTTTAAAAATCCTATTACTCTTAACCAGAAATTTCTAAAAATACATGTATTCTTTCAAAGTCAACAGTATTGTGACTTAGAAACAAATGCATATTCATAACATAACAGTTTTCCATTGATCAATAAAAGCAATTCAGATAGGTAATGTTTAGTAATTGTACAGATGCAACCGTTTTAGAAACACTACTCGTAACTAGAAAACTCCCATGACGTGAGTATCAGACATATTAAAATTCTCATAGCAGGTTACTCACGTCAATAAAGTCGAAAATAGCCGCACCCTCCGCGCCGTTGCCTCAGTCGAGAGCTGACCGCGCTGGGGCTCGCAGTGTGCGTAGAGCAGTCGCCGCGGCTAGACGCATGACTCATGAATAAGGGACACGGACTGTTCCGAAACATGTCGAGCTGTTTTCGACTTTATTGACGTGAGTAACCCGCTATGAGAATTTTAATACTACTCGTAACTGTCAAAAACGTAGTTAAAACTCGCGCCAAAGTTTAAGGAACGTTCACCACGTGTTCAGTATCACCAGAACTGGGGGCGCGGCCCCATCCAGCGGTTGGGCGGCCGCGCGCGGAACTGCTGCTGCGGCCCGAAGCGCGGGCCCGGCGCCCGGGGCGCCCAGTTCCGCGGGTACCTGTTGTTAGGGAACCGCGGCTGGTTCCAGTCTTCTCGGAACTCGTTCGGCGGGGAAGGGTTCCTCATGTTCGGGTTCTCCAGGCCTCGACTTCTCAGGTCCTCGTCGTACGCGTCCTCCTCCTCAGTGTTCCTGGGTTCCTGGTAGTCCGGGAAGGGCATGTTGTACTTGAGGTCGGGCGGCATGTTGTCGAAGGGGTTCTGCATGGGGCGCGGCGCGGGCGGGCTGGTGAGCCGCACGAGGTTGTGTTGCTTGCCGTTGTCGCCGCCGACCAGCACTTTGTTGTTGTTGAAGCTGTTCCGCCGGTCGTTCACTGGCTGGCCGGGGAACATGCCCTCTGGAAACATATTGTAAGTTACCTTTTTTTTTATACTACGACGGTGACAAACAAGTATACGGCCCGCCTGATGGTAAGCGGTCACCGTAGCCTATGAACGCCTGCAACTCCAGGGGTGTTACATGCGCGTTGCCGACCCTTTAAAAACTTTAACACTCCTTTTTTGAAGAACCCCATACTGTAGTCCTTTGGAAAAACAGCGGCAGGGAGCTCATTCCACAGCCGGAGCGTCCGCGGGAGGAAGTTCCTCTTAAACCGCACGGTACGAGACCATATAGGCTCCAGGGTATGCGGGTGAACACCCCGCCTGAATACCTGATCGGCTTAAATAAAACAAACGCGTATCATTAATATGTAAAGAACTAATAAAAATAGAGTGTCTTACGTTGGTCTTCATCCTCGGACAGGTCCATGTCGACACTCTCCACGATGTCCGTCGGAGGGACCATTGGCGGCACTCTGTAATCCTGAAAATTTACAATTTTCGGCAATTAAGTCGACTGATTATGGTTGTGCCTAATCGGTTACAATCATTCTCATGATTCAAATAGCTCAAGTAAGCTCTTCTTCGGCAAAGGCCTCTAAACTGTCCCCTACACTAATTTTCCACATTCATTTTAATTTTCTTTCGCCTGAATTGGGCCTGCAAAGTCGCAAAAGCCAAAAAAAAAGGACTAATAACATTTGTTCATTATCACAAACAGTATTTAAGGAATGCAAAAGTAGAATAAATAACTTTAGGAATTCCGATTAAGATCCGCCACAAAAAAGCTTTTCAATACAGAGAAAAAAAAAAGTCATTAGGGAAGTATACTTGACACATTCAGTGCCGAATGACACGATATCGAGCTCTCTGTTCGTAGGCGATTTTCCCTTCATACCTACGCCACATCCGGGGTTAGCCAACTAAACTCGGGTTAAACGTTTAAAGTATGGAATATGACAGCTAACTCCGGAGTAGTAGGCCTATCCTGGTTGGTGCAAGTAACCTTTAGTGGCTTAGTGTAATGAGCAGGGCCCGTAATTTTCATGCCGATTTTGTCATAATAACGTATATAAACACACAGGAAGTTTTAATACGAAATTAATTAATGACAGACAAAGTCTATCAACGTTCGATTCTAACGTCAAACTTAGTTTTGACACTATTCAATGACAGCACTATTCTTTAAAACGAGAAACCTAAAACATGATGTATGAAGCTTGACGTCATTTGTGTGTCATCGGCATGACAATTACGGGCCCTGGGAATGAGGATGTGTGTAACTCACTTGATCCAGGGTAGGCGGCTGGTGGCGCGGCGCGGCCGGGCGCGGCGCCTGGTGCGTGAGCGAGATCAGGTTCCGGTGGTCCACGTCTGCAAGCGGTACAGCATGAGACTCGCACACAGTGCGCTGGTGTAGCGTGGTCTTTGGAATGGATGTTAACCTTTTCAACGCCAGGCGGCGAAGGAATACGCCATGCCCCGGACGCAAGGCTATCACAATTATTTACGCGAAACTGAACTTTACGGAGTGTAGAGACGAAGTGCATTGTTAAAACTGTCGGTTGTAGCATTCGTTGGCGTCCTTAAGAAAACTTTCCAATGACGGCCACTGCCGACTACGGCGGTAAAAAGGTTAATGAACTAATTTTTTTATTAATTTAGAGTAAAAGTCACAATCATGACCTGCTTTGCGACTACTCGTTTTTCCTTCAGACTAATAGTTAACATTAATTATTTCCAATAGTTCCGATCTCGAAATGTAAATGCTAACATCACGATTGAGGCTTATGCGAAAAATGTGGGATTTATGAAACTTACCACCCCAGAAGTGTAATACACAGTTAGCAGCAGAAGAAGATACAACTTCGTCAGATAGTTTTTATTGGTGTTTATGTAATCACGCAATGTTTTTGCAATATCGACTTTAGGCTCTTTGTGATAAGGTGGATTCCGATATTCCTGACAATAATTCATGCTCTCTATCGGACCGCCCATTCTTCGGTGTACTCACTGCCCAATATAATTTTATCTAGGGCAGTGAGTACACCGAAGAATGTAGTGATTACGTTTCATTGAGTGCTAAAGAACACCTATATCGTCGCTTCTTTTGCTGCTCTCTGGTTATTGATAAAACAGAAAACAGTTTGATTAAATGTGAAAAAGCCATGGTGTTTCCACACTACACTAAGCTGTAACCCTTTAATGCAAATTATATGATGCCAATGGGCGATCAAGCCTTCTCGCATAACTTTCCAATTTGGTGCCATTTTCTACTAACAGAAGTTGGTTTCCAGGCTAAAATTACTGATTTAGTAGGCGGGTCCGCACTGAGCGAGCCGCCGCGCGAAACAGCTCGACTGTGTTATCGTGTCTCGCTCAGGCACAGGCCACCTAAACTACTAGATGGAGCATACACGACAACTCGCGGTCACCGCACATATGCAGTCCCGTACTAATTTAGTATGGAAGTGCGACTAAAGACTGTTATTAGAATAAAGTGCAAAAGTCGTATCTCGCGCGTATTTAAACATATACTTACTAACAAGTTGTCATTCAATAATAGGCCTTATTTGTTCGCATTCCAATCGGTCCGGTCGAATCGATGCGACACGTATTCAATATTCATTCATTGCCTGAGCGGAGGCGAGATTCGTAGATACGTATACGTACGAAGATTCGGCTACGTATCTCGGCGTGACCGTGAAATTCGTGATCTTAGTACCGCCGGCGTTAATATAACGGAGCTACAGTTCGGCGTGTAGTACGGATATCGGGAGCCCTAGTATAAAACTCGTGGGTTGGCAGCCTGTTATACTCGTAGAATCATAGAAATTTACAAGTAAAACTCTGCATATGTGTGGTGACCTCACTCTCATTGGAAACGCTTTATAATGCGGAAACTGTAGTCTTTGCGCCCAGTTGAAATGTACGCGCGGCCGAAATCCCTCGGGCGAGGCTCGCGTACACACAGCGAGTGGTTTGCGAGGCAATTTCCTCGCAAGGCAGCTCGCTGTGTGAACCCGCCTTGACTTTTAACTGTTTACCCGAAATTTAGTTACGATTTAAGACCACAAAAAACATGCATTTAAGGGTTGAGTGTTGTTGAGTAACATATGTGTCTTCGTTTTCACAATGTATATTCGTAAAACTCAGGTGAAATGGTGTTTTAAATGAAACTATTATAAAGAACCGTTACCGATAAATTATGACTACATAGTGAATAGCAGTTATCACATTTCCCCGAAAAGATGAAAGAAGAGCACCCATATGAAGTAAATAGAAAAGGTAAAAATAAATGTTCACCCATAAAAAGGTCTTTCAAGTCGATCTCATCGGCAAATGGTATATAATCCGCGTCTGGCAAAAAACAAAACATTGAATTTACGACTACATTTCATACCAGCTAAAGATACATAATAAATAATCATATAAAAATGGGCAGTACCGTCTAAATCTTAACAAAAACACTATTATTTTCTTGAATTATGTAGGTAAAAGCGTATATTCTTGGACACAGCGGACCTTCCTAACTAGTAGATTGGTCCTGTAAATAATTGCGTCCGTCTAGCAACTCTAGCATATGCGGCATTCAAGAATATCTCGCAAAAATTACGTAAGTCGTATATCGGTTGCCTAGCGACCTTAAAAATAAGGCGACGCGCTCTTATAGGTGCTATATATATAAATAGAAACAAAAGAACTGTATACCCAATCGGCCGAAAAAAATTACGCCATAAGTTTCTCATATAGCCTGGAATGTGACGTTTCGTTAAATGCCAACAGCCTATAAAGTTTTAGCAGTATTGGCAGTTCTGTGTATGAATTTGACACTTAATGCTTACGTCAGCTCTTTTTCGTACGAAAAATGTATCGTTTGTATCATCACCAATGAAAAATTTTTAGCTAATGTCATTCTGACCCAATTTTTTGGCGTTTTTGTTCTGCTGTGTATCTATATCTTATAATAAGTCGCATCATGGACACACATTAACATACCGATATGCACCACTACAAATAAGTGTCGACGGTACCTTGCTGCACAGGGTGTCGGCTGGGCGCCGTGACCGGCATGGGTGGCGGAGGTAGGGGAAGTAGTCTGTGGTCCACGTCTTCAATATCTGAAATATAATATGCGTATGTAAATTTTGATCCATCGCTATGCTATATGCTCGGAAGAAACCTGAAGGGAGGAATTTTTTTTTAATCCTAACCAGAAACTATGTACATATTACTAGTAGCAAAATGTTATCGACATGTTAACGAATTATGCCATGCCCAATTACCGAACTGCATGGCTAAGATGCCGAGTGGATAGCGTGGTACTTGCTGGGTAAGACACTAGCAGCCTGATTTACCATAAGCGCTGACATTGCGACAATTGTCACAAGTTTCTATGAACTTTAGTATGCAACCGACATATGTCGCCGACATTGTCAGCGTGGTGACGACAAGACGACAAACAGACGACAGTTTGACAAATTTTATGTCAATTTCTGATAATTTTAAACAGTTATTTAGTTTTACATTTGGCAGCAATTACCGTCGCGCTATCCGTGCAACTTTTCTGTTTATTAACTTACAACATTATCAGATGACATTCGTGGATAACTATCTTAGACCTGCTGGTCTGCATTAAATAAATGGCGGCTTTTCACATGACATTAACGATGACTATTAGGTTTAGTTTTTTTAGTTAAATTTGTCAGGCTTCTCCCGAGCATCCTGTAGCTAAAATTAGATCTATGCATATTGTAAACAAACAAGAAAATTAGATCTATGCATATTGTAAACAAACAAGAAAATTACATCTATGCACATTCAAGACAAAACAAAAAACAATGTAAGTGGCTAGAGCAAAAAATCATGAAAGCCAAACTCTTGTAGCAGATTATTCCAATAATACTACAGATATCGTACATGTACATTTAAAGGGTATCAAAAATGTAATAACCTCCGGCCGCCCATCATACAACAAGAATTACAAGTGAATTTTAAATCTGTGGTACCTATAGGAAATAGAATTAAATTTCATTTGTTTTAAAATCAAGTGGAGAACTTTTTATAGGCGGCTAGAGGATATGTAAGTATGTAAAAAAGTGAAAGATGGACTGTAGAGTATTGCACGGCATAGAAATGTCTGAAACTATTAAACTAGAATTATGAAAAACTAATATGCAATGTTTCTGTGGTGTAGTTTTATTCTTACCATTCGGATTTTGGTTTTGGTTGGCTATGTAAAAATAAGTTTGTTTATAAATACATTCGTAGAGAGAGAAATTGTGTAATAAAATAAGATCATGTTGTTACAAATATTCACTCAAAGGGACCGTAAGATTGAATCCAGAGGGGATATTTAAATTTTACATCATTCACCGCATATCTTGTCAACGTCGTCTTGATGAAAGGCGAATGACGTCGAAAGTCAAGGTCATTTTTAACTAAAACATTTGTTGTTTCTCGAGTGGACGTAGTTTAGCGAAAAGGATACGTCCTCAAAAAAACAACATTATATTTGGTAACTAGTTTTTGACTGAGATTTTTGTGGATCCTTTTTTCCTAAATTACGCCGAGTATATTCACCGCTAGGGGCGTTAATGGAGCGTGGGTATGGCGCGAACATTTCTAACGTCACATTGACAATTATTTCATATGAACACAAGACCCACGCATGAGTGGCGCCACCTGGCGAGCGACGGTAGCCTCGATTATCTGTTGGTTTGGTATAGTAAGTGAATAATGGGTGACTTACGTCCCATGAGCGGCATGGCGGGCGGCGGCGGCGGCGGCGGCAGCAGCCCGCGGTGGTCCACGTCAGCGGGCGGCAGGTCTTGCACTTGCGGGATGTTCTGCAATAGTGGATTGTACATCAAGGGCGTAAAGTGACCCATTCTAGAAGAGGCCATTTATTAGCCGAGGATAAAATGGGTATGTATGCCCCAGGTATACACTCTGCTCTTCGATTGTAAGGAAAATATTAGGTTTTATATCACTTTGAATCGTTGAAAATGTAACATTCATACTCGCGAGCTTGGGTTCTCCCTGCTACGCGCCGCCTGCAGGCGGCCAAGAGAAATGAAAAGGGTATATGTACACAATAACAACGTCAACTTATTATACACGGAGAACACTCACGTGTGTCACTATGCACGACTAGTTTCGGACCTAAACCGTTTTTCTCATCCGAGAGCGCTGCGGGCAGCGAGTCGAAACGCTTTAGTACGCCCGCTTGCGTCGTGGCGCACGGTACTCGGCTTGACAATGGCATCATAGGATCTCCGAAACATGTCGCGCATAATGACTTAAACTACATGAGTGGTATCCGTAATTTTATTATAATATTAATATGTCTCATAGTTTAAATTATATAACGTGAACTTTCATATAATTTAAACTTTCGTGAGACATATTGATATTAAATTGCAACGGTTAACACTCACGTATTTTTATCACAATAGGCGTGACATGTTTCGTCTGCGTCGGGCAGACCTCGTCGGACAGACAGAGTGGTGTTATCACCTTCGCGGCTAGGACATCACTGCCCCAGTCCGCCGTAGGTACCGGCTCGCGCGCGACGAAGCGGGAGCGGGGTGATCCGCGCCATCCGGCGCCGTTGTTGCGGGAGTCTGAATTGTCGGATCGTCTGACGGGATCAACGACAAGCACACCGAACTAACCGTGTCCACTAAATCGTCACCAAACACATTCACGTTCTGACACCACAGCAAACACATCATCCACATACCGCCACCAGCGTTTCGGTTTATAAGGACAAGACTCCAGTGCTTTCTTCCGTGCCGCGTGCACTTATCAACCGGGCGCTGCGGCTGTGCGACCCGCAGTACATACAGGACGAGTTACGTCACGTGAGACAGGTGTTGGAAAGGAATGGGTATGGTTGGAGACGGAGTCAGCGCGCGGCGAGTACCAGCAGTATACAGCGGTCGCATACTGTAGAGAGAGCGCCTGCATACCTGCCTTTTATCAAGGGAGTGACGGACAAAATTGGTCGCCTATTACGCCGTAGGTACAGCATTAGGTCTATTTTTCGTCCACATATCAAAGTGAGGCAGCTGCTGCGTTCTCCTAAGGACCAGGACCCTCTTGGCAACCCGGGGGTGTATGAAATCCCTTGCGACTGCGGTAGGTCGTATGTGGGGGAAACGGGACGGAACGTGTCTACGAGATTATCAGAGCATATTCGTAGCGTGAAAAATCAGGACGTAAGGAATTCGGCGGTGGCGGAACATACTTGCGGTACGGACGCGACGCATTTCATTCGGTTCGATAAAGTGAAGTTGTTGGCACGGGAAAAATGTTATGTGCCACGCAAGATCCGTGAGGCCATTGAAATCGGACGTCGCCCTAATTTCAACCGCGATGGAGGTTGGACTCTGCCACCGGCTTGGAAACCAGTGCTTCCTAGAGGGAACGTGAATGTGTTTGGTGACGATTTAGTGGACACGGTTAGTTCGGTGTGCTTGTCGTTGATCCCGTCAGACGATCCGACAATTCAGACTCCCGCAACAACGGCGCCGGATGGCGCGGATCACCCCGCTCCCGCTTCGTCGCGCGCGAGCCGGTACCTACGGCGGACTGGGGCAGTGATGTCCTAGCCGCGAAGGTGATAACACCACTCTGTCTGTCCGACGAGGTCTGCCCGACGCAGACGAAACATGTCACGCCTATTGTGATAAAAATACGTGAGTGTTAACCGTTGCAATTTAATAACGTGAACTTTATTTAAGGTGCGACACCACTGCTCAAAATACGACGACGTGAAATCGGAGCGACGTGCCTCACTGCGCACCGCTGCCCGTGTATTTTGAGCAGTGTCGCTATACATTACCACATAATAAGTCAATATAGGATAAGGTCGCTATGAGCAGTGTCGCTATACATTATCACATAAATATAAGATAAGGTCGCTAATATGTAATATTTGTAAGTATTAAGCTAAATAAACTTATAAGTCTACAAGTGAGAAAAGTTCATTAAACTTACTTTTAAGCAGTATGACATGTTAGTAGACATGTTAACTCTAATCTTTCTCAAGCTATAAAATTGTTTACTATTTCAAAATGAGTCTCTTAACATCAAACTCGGGTAAATCCATCTGTCAGATTATGCATTTTGGTATTAAGAATAGGTAATAAGGTAGATATTTGCTAAGAGGGTCGAATGGATTTATCACAGTTCAAACGACACGAATATCAAATTACATATAGAATACGTGTACGTAACCAATTACATCTACTATCGCGTTTAAAATTGCATTGGCAGTTTATGAATGAATTCATATTAAATTGCCCATGCACTTTTGAAGGCGTATGTACCTCTTCTAATACTATCCCGATCGATCGGAATCACACTCAAAGCGGATTATGAAATGTCTAACTACTACTACAGATAGATATAGATAGTGCATAATTATTTATGCCACACCTGGCCATAACGTGCCTTTTTCCGCACGCTACGCGTACGGAAAAAGCCGATTTCTGCCCAAGTGTAGGCATAAAATGATGTACCTAACACGTGAGGTAATAAATAAAGCCCTTGATCGCATATTTACGTCCCTCGCTTGCAGCTCGGGGCGCAAGCATGCGTGTTATACGAGTAAGCAGTGTGGGTACCCGCGGGTAGACGGGGTTCTCCGGTATAATGACGGGCGGCGGGCCGAGCGGGCGCGGCGACTCCGGCAACTGCAGCACCGCCAAAGCCGGCTGCGGGACATAGTATGTACGTTCCAACTGACTTTTGTAACCCTTCACAACACTCGAAGTAGTTCAGGGTATACAATAGGCTAGACGACTAAAAAAATCTATTTAGTCCGTCTTTTAGATTATTAAAAAATATTGTACAGTAGCCGGCAATCAACTTGAACCAATGACCTTGCATGCGCAGAACCGAATTTTAGGGGCATTTGGTGGTGCGGGGCGGGGCGCGACGGAGGGGCGACCGCGGCGCTCACGCAATTGGTCAGTCAGTTGAAGTTTGTGCCCCGCGCCGCTTTCACGCCCCGCTGTCTCCAGAATACACTTGTGTGCATTAAAAAGTGACTCGTTAATACTCGTAGTTAAGTTTTTTGTTATAATTTGTTATCGTTTTTATGTTATATTTTATTGTTGTTAAGTAATTCGTAATACAATATACAAGTCGAACCATGCCGAAGCGAAGCAATACTGTGTTAAAGAGACAAGCTAGAAAAACATTTTACATCAAACAAGGTACATTTTTGGTTTACAATTGTCGACCTATTCCTACCATACCTACCATATTGACCCGGGTATGTCAAACAAGATAACAGAGAAAATTTGTGTAAATTATATAATTTGCAATAAATATAAAGTTAACCATTTTTTTGCACGTAATTGTACGATGCGCAAACTTTCCCCCACCATGCCGACTCTGGGTCAAGTTGTTTGCCGGCTACTGTACACGTATTTTTTCTTTTGTTTGTCAAATCAAAAATGACGTAACGTCACTATTAGGTACAATTCTTAACTAGTAGTGACGTCACAAGCCCCCATCCGGGAACTTTGATGTTCTATATCTTCGTAAATTTTAGTTAAATTGAAAAAGAAAAAAAATATTACATACATAAATTTATATACTTTTTAAACAATCTAACTGACGGACTAATTTAGAATTATAGTTTTTCAACCTAGTCGTCATCCCTATTGAATGCGTTTATCCTTATTCATATAGTTCGTTCGCAGTGACAAAATATAATTTAGAACCCGTTTACGTTGAAATATTGTACCGCAAATTTAAGTTGTCACTGTGCTTGACATTGGTTACTGAGAGTTATATAAAAGATCAATTTTGAAATATAATAAAACGACAAACGCATTATTTTCATATTAACATATAATTAGAATATTACCTCTGGCGTTTTGATGACGATATTGGTGCTAAAAATAACCCACCCTTTAATCGTCATCATCAGTGATCAGAAAATTTGTAACAATTTTGGTGCAGTACCTACAGTACAAATAAAGAAATTTCTACAAAGAAAATCTAGGGGTTGAGATGATAAATTAAGGTACATATTATTAACTGTAATTAGCTCTCCCAGCTAGAATAGGGCATACAGATGCTTCCGCAACAATGCTGCACAGAAATTGCTACAAAATTTACGATCACTGTTAATAATAACTAATTCAGACACGATGTTACTTATATTCGCTAGTAGGACTCTTGCATACACATCCTAAGTGACAATCAAATTCATTTCAAATTAAGAACTTACGACGATATGGCAAAGTCTACATTCCAAGAGAACTTGATTGTCACTTGTTTCGCTTCAACGGTTAATTGTAGAATTTTAAGATTAAAACTAGGCAAATGTGTGGTGACCTCACTGTTGTATAGTCACCTGCAATAGTATAGGACTCTATGAAGGCTGGAAAATAATCTGACACAGTCTTGTTTGTACCGCCATAAGAGCGTGTCACATATTTTTGCGGCCTTCATAGCGTCATATACTATTGCAGGTGACTGTAATCGCTTCAATGCAGTGTCTATGGAGTCTGTGATGAGTACATACCCTAGGATAGACGGGGTTCTCCGGTATAAGCTTGGGCGCATGCGGCGGGGACTCGGGAGCCTCGACGAAGGCGCGCGGGGGCGGCGGCGGCGCCGGCAGCGGCACCGGCGCCGGCACGGCCACCGGCAGCGGCGCCGGCGCCGGCACCGGCACCGGCACCGGCAGGGGCAGGGGCACCGGCACGGGCACGGGCGCCGGCTGCAATCATACCACTCGATTAAATCACTAGAGTCAAACCACGTTAGCTTTTCTCAACAAATGAACTGTCAAACTTGAAAGTGTTATTTTTACACCCCGTTATCTAACGCTCACTTTCGGGGCAAGGGATGGGGCAGTTTCGATAATCTGAATTAATAAAATTATGAAGTTGACTATAAAAACTTAAACTGCTCGTTATTATTAACAAAACGGGACCTGATAGTGTACTAAGTAATTCAAATTTACCCCCGACATTAAACTGCTTGTACTAAATTACCTAGTAAGTCGTCTCTATACTGTTCAATAATTGTCGTCCTCCTATCCGATCAAATAGATACAGAACATCTAATGACATCAAATATAACTCATTACTTGCATCTACAATGAATTAATTATCTCAAGATTAAAACGAGTGCTGTAAAGGGCTCGAAACGTAGGATCATAGTGTTAATAAACGCGATTAATCCGTTCTAAAGTGTTTATCTCAAGATTATTCATACAAAAATAATTTTATTTTGACTGATTAATAAATATGAATCGACTAAGCAACATCACTATTTTAGCTTGCCCCCAAAGTGAGCGTTAGATAACGGGGTGTAGTTATTTTAAACGTCAAAGTTCTATGAAATTATGACGTTTACTTAACACTTTCACAGTATATGCTATCAAAGTTTAGGAAACTTAGCATAGACTGACTCTATATAGTATAAAACAAAGTCGCTTCCCGCTGTCTGTACCTAGTCTAGCCATAAGTTCTGTTACTGTCGGTTAAAAATGATTTAAAGAAAAAATATAATTCGAATTTCAAATGTCTTGTTTTGAAGTAATTGTTCGTGAGTATCTGCCACCATTTGTGTATAATTTAACATTAAAATAAATAAATTTATAATGGAATGGGGTGCCAAAGAAAATAGAATTGATGTGATTTATCTATACATGGTAGGAATGGAGCCATCTCACATTTTAGAAACATTAAAAAAATTAGAGATCAGTCGGATGTTTTTTTAATAGACAGATAATATAATAGTCAAGCATAAAATAGTAGCCGTAAAATAGGGCCGGTGGCACGTGCAAATAAAAATACACAAACGACTTCAAATTAGTGTTAACTTACAGCCATAGTCCATGAGTTAGTGGTCCACTGACTTGGTGCCTCAGGCCGGTAAGGCTCAGGTTCTTCTGAAACTAAAAAAAAGTTAATTATATAATACCATCAAATTAGACCATAAAAAGAACGTACTTTTTTACTTTTAATTCTCTTTTTAAATCGTAATTAAGTTGTCGTGAGTCATACCAACATCATACACTTATTTATCAGTTCTTTCACTTGGGTTACCGAGCAAAGCTCTGAAAACACGCACGCGTTTTCCCAGATATAAGACCCATATACCAATCGAACGCCCCCGATACCACCATATCGCTAATTTCAGACTGGTTAGAGGCTTAGAGGCCTTAGAGCTGATTGATGCCAAAAATAAATATAATTTTTTTTCCATACCCTGCCTGCAAATAGGACTTTGCAAATTTGATGATAATTAAAAAATATACCAATTTTTTTAATATTCATTTATCCATTTTTGAGTAAGGTATACTCGAATGTATTGCAAAGTTTCGCAATATACCTAATTTAAAAAATATGGATGATCAAACAAACACTTCAACTTAATTAGGAATAAATTCATACATTTGGCCACGGCTGTATACCTACTGTCGTACAGTCAAGTGTAAAAATATGGGACACATCTTACTCAAAAATATGTCCCATAGCATTTTATTCCATTGTAATAAGAGCGTAGTACCATATTTATGAGACGATTTTGTCGATACGTATTTTTGCACTTGACTGTATAAGAATTGTTCTTTTAAATGTAAATACATGATATTTACTACTTGTCTGGCTGAATGCGCCAGAAGCGCGATGCCATTAAAAAAAAATACATGATAAACTAACCAATACTACTAGTTATGCTGCCGTAGAACGAGGTAGGTGGTGGTGGGTTCCCGCTGTCCGATAGCAGGTCGAGGCCCGGCAACGCGTCCTGCGACTTCTGGGACAGCGTGCCGCTCGCCACTGAAAACAAGCTTTTTAAGTGCGTATCCAGAGTACAGTCGCGTCTATAAATATCTATACAGTTCGGAATTTATTACAGGGGAAGAGTCAAAATTGAATACAGGTGTATATATTTATGGAGCCGACCGTACATAGGACAACAAGGATTATTTTTAAGCAGAAACGTATTCGAACGATACCGAATTGCTTAGAAAGGGAAAGTGGAAAAAAATCCGGTATTATTTCGGTTATTTTTCGGTCTTTGGTTTATTATTTAATTTTTTTATGGGATTCTAAAATGTTCATTTTGCTACCATGGCTCCATCTAGACACAAGTAGAACAATTAAAGCGTAGTTAATTATCGCTAATCGCAATTAATTAACTTACAACAAAGACATATTCCTCAACTCTCCCATGCCCTGCAAGAATGCGACCTATACCACTGAGATGCAGATATATTTATCTACACATCTAGCTATATTTCGCCCTGGGTCAAATGTCCGAACAAAATGCCCAATGACCTATTATTGCTCCTATTGTAGGCCACACCCGGTATACTGCAGAGAAAGTGACGAAAGCCCCCGCTGAGCAGGGCTGGAATCGAACCAGCGACCACTTTGCTACCCGCTCAACAAAAATAAACATGAATCAAAACATTTATGAAAAACAGTAAATGATTTGATTCATGCTTTACAATTGAATGTAATTACCTGAATTGTTATCAGAATTAGGCGCATTCTCATTAGGCACCAACGTTTTCAGGAAATCGTTGATGTTGAAGTCTTGATTCTCGCTCGGCCGTGAATTTATCACTTCAATTTTATTGGCTGCGAAAAACATATCAAATTTCAACATTCAAATACACTTAAGTTCATTGAACATGTCAGTTCAACAGTTTCAATACCTTAGACTTCGGTATTTTGGCGCCAAACAAATAATTTAAAAAAACTGTGCCGAAGAATTACATAAAGTCTCGAATAAATCTCGAAATCGAAATAAAACAATGGGTTGTGTCAGAACACAAAGATTCTTCAGAAAGAATTGTTTGAAATGACGCCAACGTCCACTTTTCACCATAGCAACGCTCGCCATCGACAGGGCGCCCATCCTCACACCTTGCAACCTAAATGGTCGCGCACTGTGCGGTTTCAGAGGTTTTCTCGAAGAACTATAGTATTGGGTCAGCAACGCGCATTTGACACCCCTGGACTTGCAGGCGTCCATATGCTACGGTGACCACTTTCCATCAGGCGGGCCGTATGCTTGTTTGCCGACGCGGTATTAAAAAAAACATCTTCGGCAATCAGGCAAAAAGGGATTCTGTATTGAAAATACATAACTATAAACAATTTTTACGGCGGGGAAAATGCAGTGTAAAATTTATTAGAAACAGATTTGTGATAAGAATAATTGCGGCCACATCGAGGTGAAGTTTACGACCGAGGTAAGGTATTAGCCTTTTCCATTGATAAAGTCAGAAGTACGGTCGCGACCTTTATTTGGGACCCATTTCGCAAACTTATCCTTTGCATTTCAATACAGTTTGACAGGACATCAACGTTCAGTGGGACAGATTACTGTACAAATAGCAACATCCTTAACTGAATCAGAAATTTGATGATTGGTAGAGCTTATGTTCTTGCAATAGGGAACATAAATAGTCAGTAAACAGTAATGGTGTCTCCAATGTACAGTCAAGTGCAAAAATATGGTTCGACATAATCGACTCATAAATATGGTGCTACGCTCTTATTACACCGGCATAAGGTGCTATGGGACATATTTTTGAGTAAGACGTGCACCACCATATTTTTACACTTGACTGTACTGATGCCATTTCGATTTTCTTTCCGTCGACATTAGTTTGTAAACTAAGTCTTCATAGACCAAAATATAACCCAGTATTATACTTATATTACATATGTGGCGTTTTCAGGCTAAAGGTACCACATTGTCGGTTATCGATAAGGCTCTACTGTCATAAATAATCACGTAGAAATCAACTTTATCAACAACCGACAATCTGGTACCTTTAGCCTGAAAACGCCACATATGAAGGCATTAAGAGAGATTTTTTTAATTATAAATTCACTAAAACAGTGCTTAATCGCGTACAACTTTGAAAACTAACCTCAGACGTTGCGAGGGCGGCATTGCATGAAAATAATCGGGCAGACAGAAAGCACGGCTCCAGGGTGTCCATATTACCATCAAGAATGTTACGAGTTTTGAGTATACTTACCACTATTGACGTTGATCGCGCCGGGAGGACTGGACTCGTTAAACAACGCGAGCGCATTGTCAGAGGTGAGGAACGACGATAAACCCATATTGTATAGCGAACCGTCTGCCGATAACGACGTGTTGAACGTCTTGTCGATGTTATATGACACTGTAATACAATTTTAAAGGTTATTTAATTAAAGCTAATGCAGTAAAAAGAGGGGAGGGAAAAGAGGAGTATTGTAAGTTTCACGTCTGTATCTGAGTTTATGTCAAATTGTCAATAAATAAATAAAAAATAAAAAAGCCTTTAATTTCGATGTAGCTCCCTGGTTTACACTTAACAATATACAATAAAATAATAATAATAAGTTCCCTAAAACTAGTTATACATATCTAATTTAACATGCTTTGGCATTTTATACTTGTATTAATATTATTGCCAAATGTGGTGATTAGATATTAGCTACACCAGAACCCCCTTTCGAGGTCTTCCAGAGTTTTCCATTCCTCCCGGTTTTGGGCCCTCCAAGTCCAGTTGGGCCCATCGCGCCAAAGGCCAGCCTCTTTTTCGCCATCCTATTGGGCCCCTCCAAGTCGTGGCTTTGAGTGCCCACCTCTCTTCGTGTTGTCTGGCAACATGGCCGGCCCACCACCACAAGTGCCGCCTCAAGAGTTTTTGGGCTTGGCTTAGAGCGTCTATAAATTTGGTTTTATTTCTTAATATGGAGTGGTTTATTTTTTGTAGTTTATTCACTCCCAGTATGCTCCGTTCCATAGCTCTCTGGCAAGAGACTATCTTACCCTTTGCTTTGGCTGAGAATTTCTAGGTTTGGCAAGCATAGGTCATTGAAGGGAGTCAATGTACCTCCTCAAATTAATACAGAGGAGGTAACAGCGTTACAAACCGTAATTTTTAGTAGATTACGTACCGAGGCCTGTAAATTAGAAATGTCTCAGATCTCTTGTAATCAAACATGTGATCTGATCTGAGGCTTTCTTATTTACTGGACAAGGTCTGTACACAATTTTTCTGCTCGACGCAGTAGGCAAGAGACGAATTTTTTTAGCGTAGCGGCCTGCAATTGGATGCTTACCGGTCGGAGGGCAGAAAATTATAACTCATCATAAATGTATGTAGCCGTATGCACTACACTGTGCGTATGTAACGTACATGTGGGCCATTATTTCAAAGTTGTACACCTCACCAGTCCCTCCCAGTCAAGAAATTCAAGCGGGGACGACCTTCAGTAATGAAGTCAACGACTAGAGAGAGAAAGAGTACAACCCACAATGCCAATGAACGAAAGCCACTCACCACTTTTCCGCGCAGTGCACAGCCTGTCGGTACCGACTTTCCTCTGGCGTCGAGCTGATGATGCAGTGTGGCTGGAGCGAGGGTTTTGACACGAAAGCGACCGATTTATCCAGTTTTTTGGACATTTGCGACGCACGAGCTGCGAGTACCGCAATGAGCAGCCATCAATCTCATCTACCTTCGTCTGGCTTTTCTAAACGTCAACGTTATTCGAAAAAACTACCCTACTTACTGTCGCTAATTAAACGCGTTTCGTTTTACGATATGTGACAATATTATATGTACTTATATAAATCAAAAATAACAAAAAAAAACATAAGAATTAAATTAGACAGTGTCCGGAACCAACATTCCGCCCACCAAAATGCGAAGTATTTTATAAGTAAGCTATTCGATAGGTAAAGGACACAACTTCACCAGAGGTCTTTGTAATAGACCAGATTGTGACCGAAGAGTGGCAACACGAGAGATCCCATCCTTCCCCGGATGCAATGATACTATTCGGCCAAGGTTCCAGTTGAGGGGCTTAAGTTGCTCATCTTTAATCAACACTAATGCGCCGATCTTGGGCTCATCAGCATCCGATTGCCATTTCGCGCGTTGGGTTAATGTATGCAAATACTCCTGATGCCTGCAATCCGGCCGCTAAACATTCATCGATTCGTTTGATTGTATCTAAAGCTGCATGGGAAATAATAAAAAGCAACTGCGCTGTTAATAATAACAACAACGAAATAATTAAAGCTCACAATATGGACTCAAAAAGTTTAGCAGACAAATTCAATGATTTTTTTATTGACTTGACAAACAAGAAACAAGGGAATAATATAGAGTCATGTCACAACATCCAACAAAACATAAATAGCCTATTCCTTTCTTCAGTAAGCCCGTCAGACATCCAAAAAGCAATAAAACAACTGAGTAACACAAACTCTACAGGATATGACGGCATATGTACTAAGGTTTTAAAACTAAATTCAGATGCTTTGGCAATCCCCCTGGCGCACATAATGAATAAATCATTTCTACAGGGAGTATTTCCTGAACGGTTAAAATATTCTTTAATAAAGCCAATCCATAAAAAAGGTCCAAAAACAGATCTAAATAACTACAGGCCAATTACCCTCATTCCTGTCATATCGAAAATTTTCGAAAGAATCATGTATGATAAGATTATGAATTTTATAATAAAAAACAAGATTTTAGTCGAAAATCAATTCGGATTTAGAAAGAATAGCTCGACATCTCTAGCATGTTTTCATCTAATAAGAGAGGTAATTGAAAGCCTGGATAAACAAACTCCAATAGTTGCGGTGTTTCTAGATATGACCAAGGCTTTTGATTTTGTAGACCATGGAATACTACTGCATAAATTATACAGATATGGCTTGAGAGGTCCAGTGTGGGAATGGATTGCTAGTTACCTTAAAAACCGTCAACAGTGTGTAGAGATTACCAGCATCGATGGTCATGACAAAGTTACACATAAATCGAGCTACAAACCAAACACATTCGGTGTCCCACAGGGCAGTATTCTGGGCCCGTTGTTGTTTTTATTATACATTAATGATTTGCCAAAAGCCATAAACCATAACTCCATCCTATTTGCAGACGATACTACCCTACTCATTAAATACGACTTTAATACGCCATTTGATGTGCAAATTCACCAAGCTTTAGTAAATGTAATCGATTGGTTAGATAACAATAACCTACAAATTAATATTAATAAAACAAAAATTGTACAATTCCAGACATACCGCAGTAAACATATTGACATAGAAATTAAGTATAATGGTTCGAAAGTAGAAGAAGTATACTCTACGTCTTTTCTTGGCATAAATATTGACAAATTCTGTAACTGGAAAACACATATTGACACATTACGCTCTAAGTTGGATCGCTTTAAGTATGCACTTTATCGCATTCGTAATGTGGTTTCGGAAGCAGCTGCGCTTACGGCATACCATGGGTATGTGTCATCCCTATTGAGGTATGGTTTAA
Source organism: Lathronympha strigana (assembly GCA_949128165.1). Taxonomy (NCBI): domain Eukaryota; kingdom Metazoa; phylum Arthropoda; class Insecta; order Lepidoptera; family Tortricidae; genus Lathronympha; species Lathronympha strigana. The sequence continues at coordinate 4,543,908 of OX421903.1, forward strand.
TCTTATGGGGAAATTCAGTAGATGCAGATATAATATTCCAAACACAAAAAAAATGTATAAGAACTGTGTGTGGAGCGGAATTCTTGGAACACTGCAAACCCTTATTTAGGCACAAAAAAATTTTGACTTTACCTTCGATGTATATCTATGAAATATGCATTTTTGTCAAAAAGCACCCGACGTGTTTCAAAACTATTATCACAAACTCAAAAAGAGGTAAACATCGATTTAACTTAGATATACCCAAGACGAACCTTTCACTGAGTAGGAAAAACGTGCATTGTATGGCGATTAAACTATTCAACACTTTTACTGACGATTTTAAAGCTCTTCCAATAAAAGTGTTCAAGAAAGCATTATTGGACCACTTAGTAGATAATTGTTATTATTCAATAGATGAGTTTATGACAGCATGTAATTTATAGGTAATAGAAAATTTTATGTAAACTTATGGTGCATTATAATAATAATAATAATAATGATTAATAGAAATGACATAGAAATATTAAATATCTTAATTGTATTGATCGAAATTGTATTTAACACCATCGCAGTGCATGTGTAAGTTTAATTTAGATTAATTCAGGTACTCTTGTAAATAATTTGTTTATACATGATAATTATTAGGCTAGTTTAAGTAATAATATTTGTACGCCATGTATTATGGTAAAATAAGGATGGAAAACTACATGTAACACCAATTTATACCCTTATTTACACAAATAAACTATTCATTCATTCATTCATTCATTCACATTTTTTTATTTGGAAACTTATATGATTTCTACTGAGAATCGCGAGTTTTTCGATCCCAATAGGGGAAAAATGTTACGATTTTCATACATTTTGTATGTCGGTAACTGAATAGAGTCAAACCACGTTATCTCTTTCAAGCAAATGAACTGTCAAACTTTAAAGTGTTATTTTAAACGTCAAACTATGACATTATGACGTTTACTTAACACTTTCACAGTCTGTGCTATCAAAATCTAGGAAACTTAGCATCTTTGGGCATATTTTTATTTTGTTGTCGTTTTTTTTTTCTCGTCAGATTTGAATGAAATTTGGTGGGTAGGTAGAGTTCCTTATTCTACGCTAGATAGATACAAAATCTCAATGTGCGACAAAAAAATTGTATGAAATTTTCCACTGAGTTACGAAAATTCCATACGATTTCGTAACTCAGTGGAAAAAAATGTGGGACATACTTTGAAATTGGGTCTATCTTGAAGAGAATAAGGAACTCTACCTACCCACCAAATTTCATTCAAATCTGACGCGAAAAAAAAACGACAACAAAATAAAAATAACGAACTCTACAAGGTTCGAAAAATGCATATTGGGACCATTTTTTTTTCGTATTAGGTCGAGTTTTGTGTAGAAACCACATTCAAAAAAACCCATGTTAAAAAAAGGTGGGACAACTTTAATTAAAATGGCCTTACGTAGGTACTTAGCACGTGATTTATACGCCAGCATCGGGCTGAAAGTGTAATTCGTATATACGTCACACAATTTCGTCGTCATACTTACTCAAACTCGTATCAGTTTAATAACTTAGCAAAATTCAGATAAGAGTCTTAGTTACGCAGACTAAGTAAGACAACGATATGTGCTACAAGCAACAGCTCCACCATTTTACTCGTACGCATCACTATCATTATCAGTGATCGGTTTTTTGGATTCGACACGGGGTGAACGACCTCAATCATTATGTTAGTATGGATATGCCCCGGGAATCCGGACTTAATGTTGTTAGAAAAGGCAAAAAAATACAATGTGTTTATTTTATTACACTTTAAAACATCCAAGTAGCTGATAGACACGCATACTTACTCTCCGTTATTTTGTCGAAATCGAACAAATGAGCACAAGTGTTTACACTTACAGCTCATTTGCTGCCTCCAAAGCGACACATTTTGTACCGTTTGGATATAAGTTCGGCGAGTCAGGATTGCATAAATAAATATGTATTAGCTGTATAATTTATACTATAATATTAGGTCACAGGTTATCGTATCAGTACCAATACATATATCTTATAGCTCAAAGGCGATCCAATAAATAAGTATCCACGTTAAGTTCGCACGCTGTGATTTATGGTTCAATTTTCATTTCATCAACTTGTTTCATGGACTCTGAGATTATCTTTTACGACAACTGTGGCCTACTCTAATTGAACTTTTGATTCGCGTTTGATTGGAATATTCAGTAAGGGAGTAAAAACATCCTTAGAATTAATTAAATTGTTTTATTTTTGAACGATTTGTTCGGTATCGCGAGAAACTGTCGTATCTATATTAACTTTTCTACTTAATATCCCGCAAGGGAGAATCCAAATAACCGATCACTGATCATTATTATTGTTTTATCCTATTACCTGACAAGTGAACTATCAATTTCGAATGCAGCATATCGTCGTCTTACTTAGTCGAACTCGTATCAAATTTTTTGCAGATACGAGTTTGAGTAAGTATGACGAAGAATTATGTATACAAGATATTACCATCGTTGTCGTCGTCGCCCGCATTTGGCAGGTCTAGATCCTCGTCAGGGCCAGGGGATGGCACATCCTCGTCCCTCTGCGGCGGCGACGGGGCTGCGGTCGGTAACGTTGGTATTAGCTCATCGAGTTTCCGCTTTAGGGCTCGCACGCGGGCTCCGAAGTTCTTATATGCCTGTGGATGGATTACATGTGAAACAATTAATGTAGCACACATCTTTTTCAGTTGTTGAAAAGATAAGTTAACCCTTAAATGCATGAATTTACAGTAATGATTCTAATCCTATGTGACAACGAAATTCATTTCAAATTAAGAACTTACGACGATATTTCAAAGCCTACATTCCAAGAGAACTTGATTATCACTTGTCTCGTTTCTGTGTCATAAATGCATTATCATGCATTTTAGGGTTAAGTATGATTTTCCAATTTTTATTGATTTAATTAATTAAGACTCAGCTGCCACTTACATTACATAACATTACACATGGCGCAAATTAGATAAAGAAGATTATAAATTTGTAAAGGGGTTAAAACTTATTCAAATTCGCATTGCATCAAGATCTATTAAAATTTGTGAAAAAAAACACTAAAATTTTGCACCAAGCATATTAAAATATGAATATGCGTTAATATTATTAATAGACTAATTCTAATTCCTCATTAGTATTGTTAACACCTTTTTTCTTCATAAAATATATCTTGATTTGTTCTTTTTATTACTAAAATTTCGCATATCTGGAGTAAGTTTTAACTACAACACTTTTTTATCCCAATATGTACAAACATCTACAGAAATAAGGACAAAGGATACTGAACCTCACTGTCCAACAATAAAAAAAAAACCCAAGAGTACTCACATAAGCAACAACTTTGACTTCACCCCGCTGCGTGGAATAGTACTGATTAGCCGAGGCGAGTAGTGCCAACAAAGCCTCTCGGGCTACTATCTCTCTCTGTAAGGCTTGAGTGTACCTCTCCACACATCCAATACCTTCGTTCAGCTCTTTCTCAACATCCTCCTTGTTACTTTTATCTGAAATAGTTTCTGTTGGGACATACTAGTTATTAGAAATGGAGTTATCTCTTTCTAATACCACTATGTAAAAGACTTATTCATGATATTTTCGAACAAGTAAGCGAGGCAAGTAAGTTCTCCATGTCTTGACTTAATAAAATAAAATAAATAAAAAAGCCTTTTATTTCGGTGTAGCTCCCTGATTTAACAATATACAAGAAAAGAAAATAATGAGGATAATAGTAAGTTCCTTAAAACTAATTAATATAATATATCTAATTTAACATGCTTTGGCATTTAATACTGATGTTATTATTATTGCTAAATGTAGTTAGTTATTCTTAGGTATTAGCTACACCAGAACCCCCTTTCGAGGTGAAGGCCTCTTCCAGAGATTTCCAATCGTCTCAGTTTTGGGCCCTCCATTCCAGTTGGGCCCCGCTACCTTGCTGACCTCATCTGCCCATCGCGCCATGTCTTGACTTGACTTGGACTCGATAATATCATTGTAAGGATCGTCATGAAATTTGCTAGGTTTTATGATGAGACAAATAGAATTTATTACTTAAATTCGAATATAAGCCAAATCGGTCAAGGGGTTGCGAGACAGGGATGGCGAGTTCAAGTTCGGGGCAAACCAATAGTTAAAGTAATCTCATGATTGAACACACACATTTTTACTGTTGACCGTAAAATAGTTTATTACTGCCATGATTCATGAGGTGTTAAACTCATTTCGTAATTTTTCTTCGCTCAAAACAACTGGAAATTTCACACAACTTAAATAAAAAAATTATTTTGTTTACAGTACATATGATACAATTACAACAGTGAGAAGAATAGGCATGCCAAAGGCAGGACTACTTCTTTTCTTTCTTTTTAAGTCTGCATTTCCAATCTGATAACTAAAACCCAATTCCTCTCATGTTTGAGAGATTTGATAGTAATAATGTATAAGATCCATTCAAAACTCACCCTTAAAAGTAGCACATAAGGCGTCAGCATCAGATAGCTGCAGATGACTCTCATGGATATATTTTAATCTCAAGTCAGTATCTGCCTCCAATACTGCACATTGCTTGATTTTATTTACTAGTTGTTGAGGCTGCAACAGAAAAACTTAATTTAGTTTCTACACACTAGGAGTCAGTAGGTATCAATTGTGGCCCACAAAATGGTCTCGCCGGAAAATCAGGGAGATCAGCAATGTCAGCATTATGCTGAGACCAGACCATTTCATGGTAAAATATTCTGTCGTAATAATTGACTTTAATGTTTTGTTTTTGTAATTTTATTAATTTAATTTTACCATAAATAAATTATTTATACAACTATTTAGGTTTCTAAGGTAGCAAATGGTTTTAATTGGAATTTCAGGATGTCATAGGATAGGCTAATTCAAAAACCTGGTAGCCTAACTAGACTTCCAAACTTTTATCAGCACAGAGCTACTGAATTTTGGTAATAGCATATTCATATTTAATGGTTATAATATTGTCTTCTGTTACCGCAATTGTTATTCATTGAAATTAAACACTTTAGAACGGATTAATCGCGTTTATTAACACCATGATCCTACGTTTCAAGCCCTTTACAGCACTCGTTTTAATAAACGCGGTCATGGTGTTAATAAACGCGATTAATCCGTTCTAAAGTGTTTAATTTTAATGGTTATAATTAAAAGCCTTATTTAAAACAAAACCTTATGTTTTCATAGTCTACTAATATTTTATGAAATTTAAAAAAGCATTTCTTTCAAATCCATTCTTTTTTTATGTAAAAAGTTACATAAATAAATAAATAAATAAACAAACACATTGCCTTAAGCATTAAACCACTCAACCTTTGTATCAAAGAGAAATTTGTAGTTGGTGCTAGAAAAGGTTCCAAATTATCATTATAATTATAGTCCAGAATACTTCTTTGCTATCAGTAAACATCTGATTATTTACTCAAAATGCTGCATGCCAGCCAGAAATGTTAGGTTAATTAAGTATTATTATCATTCACACCTTGATTCAAAAACGCTTTTCATTTATTCCACTATGGATATACAATAATTTTAGATTTTCTTCATTTATATGCAAATTTATACTCACTTGAAAATCCAATGCCTCATCGTCAGTCTTTTTAATAGCACCGGCACTCAGGAGCCCGGTCAAGTCGGAGAGAAACTCATCATCATATACAGATCTCTGCTCCCAAATTTTAAATATCCGAAGAATTTTTTGCCGAACCTTCTCTTCTCTGTAAGAGAACAAAGATATTACTATAGTAAAACTCTAATAACATGTTAGTGGTGTGTAGAAACGTAAAACGCTCTTAACTGAGCAAATATTATGTTGTTGTAGCAGGAAATACAATCAGTTAACAGTGTTGGCAATGCCTACAGCCAACAATATACTAATTTGACCATACTTCTTGTATTCCAATTGGATTAAAAAGTTTGAAAAAGGAAAACACAATATTCTTCTGAAGTCTGAACTACCAAAATGAGTAACTTCTTATGCATTGGTACCATAGCTACATAACTTGACAACTGTTCAGTTATGGTAAGACAAAAAGCAGGTAATATGAATTAAATCATATTTGGTGTATTTATAGCACCGGTATCCCTCAGACATGAGCATGAAAAGTACTCAAAAAGTTTACTGAGTTACATTCAAAAAGTAGTGTACTTTTCTAACCAAAGTAAAGAATGTATAAAGCAAGTTAATCAAGTTACTAATGTAAACAAACTAACCTAACAAGCGGAGTAGCTTTCTGTAAATTCAGGCCCCAGCTTTCCACAAACTCGTAATTTTTCCTCTTGCTGTATTGGATCACATCGTTAGCCAGATAAAACAGAGTGAGTCTCTGCTCTACCTTCACGCGCTTCAGCACATTCAACCAGCTTGCGACTATCTTCTTGTGGTGCGCCCTTTGCTTCAGGCACCATGATGACAATCCTTGAATACTCTCCTGGGTGTCCTTTAACTGCATAAGCTTCTTTTCAAAGGTTAGTGTATTGAATTCTTCTGTTTCACCCATTGTAAACTTATAAGTTCATCACTTTTATTCACAAATCACTGGGATCTTAATCTAGATAAAGGATATTCACACCAGGGTCTCTAAATATAATTAAGGCATGTTTATTAGACGAGTAGTTACACATTTGTACATTTAACAATATTTTCGACTAACAAAACGCCGCCGAAAACCGCGTTATGGCGTTGAACTACCACTACATCACAAGCAATTATTAACGAATCAGAGAAACTGATTATACTAAGAAGATTTAGATAAATATTTTATTGAATTCTGAGCAACTATGATACTAAAATGCGGTCAAGGGAAGCAGATCATTTGATTTAACCATTTTTACAATACAACAACCGCCATTTTCTCCTATGGAGGCATTCACAGATAAAGCAATAAATAAGTTGACACTAAAGGGGCGCTCACATTGACCAACCGGAATTCCGACGCAGGTGACCTTACCAACTTTGACATATGGATTGTTCCTTTGTAGTTCCCAGCAGTGTCGAGATTTATTTTTTGTTTTCACCGTCGTCAACCCAACTATAACCCTAATATGTAAATAGATTCCATCAAATCTACCAAGAAATGTCATTGTCACAATGACATCTGTCAACTTCAATATGTGGGACCAGATGTCGCCAACCCTTTCTTAATATAATATAATACAATATAAAAATAATTATATCAGACTTTACAGAAAAGTAGTTAATTACGCAAAGAAAAAGGCAGTACAGACTGCTATAACCAAGTCAAAAAACTCCGCTAAAGCCATTTGGGACGTTGTAAATAAACACAGGAACAAGAATACTGTAAAGTCATCGCAACATATAATCCTAAAGACAGACAATAGTATAATAAATAACATGCAGGATATTGTGGAGGTTTTCTCTTCCCACTTTAATATTAATATATGTGTTAGTCCTGATGGCGGATTGAACAAAGTGCAGCAAACTCTAGACGAATGTTCTACTCCTGATTTAAACGATATGTCGTGGGAATATGTAACTCCCAGTGAAATTGTTGCTATAGTTAAAAAAATGGACATGAAGAGATCGACGGGTATTGACGATGTTCCAATCTCCCTCATCAAGGATAATATTGATATATTAGCATTACCATTGTCTATCTTTTTTAATAATTGTTTTGAGGAAGGAGTTTTTCCAGAGCAGTTAAAGGTCGCCAAAGTAGTACCGATTTATAAAAAGGGGTTGAAAAGCGACCCACAAAACTATAGGCCAATTTCACTCTTACCGATATTATCTAAACTATTTGAGAAAATAATTAAGGTGAGACTTGTTAAACACTTGGAGTGCAATAAAGTTATCAATGAAAGACAGTACGGCTATCAAAAGAATGTGGGCACTATTGATGCCATTGATAGATTTTTAGATGACGTGGTGACTAATTTAAACAAAAAATTAAAGGTTGCGGGACTTTTCCTCGATCTATCGTCTGCATTCGATACAGTTAATCATGAAATACTTTTGTATAAGCTGAATTACTGTGGAGTACGGGGGAAAGTATTGAAGCTCCTTTCTTCATATCTGTTAAATAGGAAAATGTTGGTAGAGATGAAGTCAATAGAGGATGGTTGTCAAAAAGTATACCGGTCCAAACTTGCTAAAACCGCTAAAGGCGTACCGCAGGGCTCTATTCTGGGACCTATTTTATTTGTAATATTTGTTAATGATTTGATCGATTCTCTTAAACAACAATTTAGTGATGTTGGAGTAGTTGTCTTTGCAGACGATACAAATGCGGTAATTTCCTCACCTAATACGGATGAACTAAACAACAAAGTAAATGCAGTGCTTAAAACGTTTCAGTCGTGGTTCAATAGTAACAAACTAATTTTGAATAAAAATAAAACAAAAGTGATGCTATTTAGAACTACGTCTAAGAACAGAGAGTCCTTGAACGTTAATTTGGAAGGTTCTGATGTAGCCAACGAAAATTGTGTTAAATTCCTTGGTGTACACATAGACAGAGATTTAAACTGGAAAGCTGAACTTTTGTCGCTAGAAAATAGTATAAGCTCAGCTTGCTATGCTCTCAGGACCTTACGCGACGAAGTTACTATAAAGCAACTGACGTCAGTATATTACGCATTAGTAGAGTCTCGTTTACGCTATAGTATTAAATTTTGGGGTCAAAGCTACCAATACAATATTAAAAAAGCTTTTGTCATTCAAAAACGTGCCATCAAAATCATGAGCCGTATTGCATGGTGGCAGTCGTGTAGGGATCGCTTTTTCCGGCTGAAAATTCTTACGGTGCCTTGCCTCTATATTCTAGTTTTACTAACCGGTGTCGTAAAGCACTTAGAGAGATACGAAACAGAGGAAGAAAGAATCTCTAGAATGAATTCTCGCAGGATGGATTTAGACAACCTAATCGCGCCTAAATTAAAAGTTGTTCAACATAGTGTGCGATATCAAGCAGTAAAATTGTATAACTGCCTCCCTATTGAGCTTAAATCCATACAAAGAGTGGACAACTTTAAATGTCGGCTAAGGGACTTCTTGATTAGTAAATGTTATTACAATATTGACGATTTTATTTGTAACCTATGATTAACTTTTTTCGACATGTTCCTACAATATTTAATATGTAAGTGAGACTAGATTGATAAGACTGTGATTGTTATTTTGATACTGTTATAATTAATTATTTATTTTAGCTTAAGTTATGCATGTAATATATAAAACTGTGATTCTAAATTAGCTTTTTGAATGTAAATTATCATTTTATGTTTCCGACACGATTGTAAAATTGTTATGGAATAAATTATCTTATCTTATCTTATCTTATCTATCTTAATAATAAAAAATATAATGATCAAACTAGGTGAATAATATATCGAAATCCCCGTCTATGTATGGAATACGGATGTTACTTCATGCGTCAAAATATATAATTTACTATGCTTACCTTTAATGAAACGCTGCAACTACCTATATAATGCGATACCTACTACCTACACATTATGAAACAAATGTTTTTACTAGCGGCCCATCCAAACTTTCCGGACTTCTTTATACTATGTGTAGAAGATATTAAGAAAATTGGTATGGCCGCGTAGCGTTTCAACCGCTTTCCAGTGTGTTATGCGATATACTCGAAAATTAACCACAGATTTTAGTTTAAATGGCAATAAGACGACCAGTTAGCATTATAACTAAGTACTTGACTCAAAAGTTCATGCATTTCTTATCACTTATATGAATAATTCGCGTAACACACAGGAAAGCGTTCAAAACGCTCCGCGGCCATACCCAAATACCTTACTCAGCTTGGCACTAAGTGAAGTGGATCTGTCCGTGAAAGACTATCAAATTATATAATTTATGTAATTTTTGTGTCTATGAAAGTCGAAACCTGTAATAAAATTAAAGACATGCCATAGTATAAATTTATCTCTATGTACGGCCTAAAAAGGGTGGCTTAAAAGTGTATTGTGTCAAATGAAAACAACAATATTTTTAATAAGTTTTTTTATTCTTCAAGTTCCGATCCACTCAATTCATCTTCACCTGTGTTTATAATAAATGGCTCTACAACATCATCAATTAAATGATCTAATTGACACATTTCATCCTCTACTTTAATAACATGATCTATGCACGATCTCCAGCGTTCTGGTGTGACAAGCTCCAAACCTTCCTGGAATAATGTTTTGACCTCGGCCATTTTAAAACTTTTATTATTTTTGGCGACATGTCCTTTCACCTGTGCCCACACTAATTCGATAGGATTTAGTTCACAATGGTATGGGGAGAGTCTTAAAATGGTCACATTGTGAGCAGCCGCTAATTCATCAACTGCCATTTTACTGATTTTGGGTTGGCTTTCTACCAGAGCCCATAACTCTGTTTTTATCATGGACATGTCGCAGGCTATATTCCTTTCGTGCAGCCATTGAATAATTTGGCCCTTGTTCCACCTCTTTACATGGCTACTTCCCATTTTTATAGAATGGTATGGAGCATTGTCTATGACTAGTACAGAATTGGGCTTAAGCCTTGGCAATATGCCAGTCAGCCACTCTTCAAAATGCTGAGCATTCATTTCTTTATGGTAGTCGTCAGTATTTTTCTTTGATTCAAATAATAATAGTCCATTTTCTAAAAATCCTTCATCGCTGCCAATGTGGCTTATAATGAGCCGCCTTCCTTTTCCTGATGGAGCCTTCAGTCCGGTTGTAAGACCCTCTAAAAATGCTTGTCGAGATGACAAAACTTTTGGGTCTTGCCATACTTTGTTTACCGTGTGCCCTATAACAAGAAAAAAAAATATTAAATTAAAAATTACTACAATTACTCATAAATCTCATACTGATGAATAAATTTTTACAATCACTTTATGAATACTTTTGGTACAGTCAACATCAAAGATATTTATTTACACTTTTGCAACTTACTACAGGAGTAACGCTCAAAAGTGTCAACATATTTTTAATATCAACTGTACAGTGTTTTATTACCACTATTTATCCCGAATTTTCTTCAATTACTTATTAAGACAATTCTAATGAGTCCAAACACATTATGTAAATAATAATATATATACCTTCATTGACCCAAGTCTCATCTTGGTAATATATTGCTCTTCCCTCTCTGCGATATTGTTTTATCTTTACCAAATATCGTTTTCTCCACAATATTATATCAGCACGGTCAATAAGGCAGCTTTGGCGTTTCCGACTTGCATATTTGAAATTTAGGTGCTTAAGCACCAGTCGCAAGGTAAATGCAGACAAATTTGGTAGGTCCGGGTCATCATTAACAACCTGCAACACCTATAAAAACAAAATACAAAATTTACAACATTGTCAAATAAATATTCGTGCGTTGTATGTTGTTAGAGGTCAAGATCCTGTTTGTACTATTGAGCTAAAATAGTGATATTGTTATTAAAATTAAATAAACAAAAATTTGGAGACATTTTACACAGATCGACCTAACCCTAAACTAAGCAAAGCTTGTACTATGAGTGCCAGAGGATGATATAAATACTTAAATAGATAAATACATGCTTGTAAACATAGAAAACATCCATGACTGAGGAATAAATATTCGTGACAAAGACACAAATAAATCCCCATACCAGGATTCAAGCCCGGGGCCTCCGGCTTCATAGGCAGGGTCACTACCAACTAGGCTACGGATGTTGTTATCATTACTTAGAACATTTTCTGCTTTTTAAAAGATGGTGATAGTACTATCTTACAGCATTATATTACAACAGTAATAAATAGTCGTGATAACAATTTAAAAAATACCTTTTGAATAGTAGGCGGCTCATTGCGATGGAAAAATTTATGCACTATCCGTCTAATGGCTGCAAACGTAAACTCGTCCAACTTGTCAATTACTGCCAATTTCGGGCCAGGTTTCTTGGGCGAAGCGAATTCCTTGGTCGTATTATGTTCTTTCAGTAAGTTTCTGACAGTTCTCTCGGATATTCCCAATATATCCGCCACTTTTTTAGCACATTCAACTTGTGTCCAATACTTGTCCTGGGGCCACGTATTGTACGTATATTTGTAGCAGTTCATCACCATACATTTTTCGGAAACACTCATATGAGATGCCGGTCTTTTCCTTGGTGGGGAAAGAGATATATTCTCTTTCATGTCCTGGGAGGGACCTGCCACAGGTTCCATTTTACCAACGTAAAACGAAAACTCACGTTCACGATACAAACTTAACAAAGAGTCAACGTAAATACACAAATCAAACTTAACAGAAAACAAAAACTCAACAATGAAAAATACCACATTGTGTTTAACTGAACCTTGTTCCAAACTTTTCAAATTGGAGATGGCAACTTCGTTTCTCACTGGCAACACCACAGTTCCGTCGAAACTAGGCACAAATCGGCATGTTGTTTTTTCTTTTTGTATACCTACCCTTTATTTTATCCAGCTGGCAGGCTGCGCGCCATTGCTCAGGTCATTGGCGATTTGTTTCTGGCATAGGAAACACCTCTAGTTAGAAAATTCCAAGAAATTTTCTAATAATTTGCAGTTCCAAATGGATAGTTCAAGTTCTAAAGTACGAGATGATCCAGGTACATCGGCGACATCGGAGCACGAGCGGATGGCCAGGTTAGAGGATGTAGTGTCAAAGTTAGCTCACGAGGTAAGGTCTTTACGTAACAATTTTTGCTCTCGCCCTCGAGAATACTCCAGTGATACCGACGATGTGTTGTCGATTTGTACACCTGACGATCTGGGGACTCCACAGGCCCCGGCGGAGCCTATCCCAGGGCCCAGAAAAGAGATTAATTTCAAGCTTGAAACTACCCTCAAATCGTCGGCCGCTGTAACCTCAAAGGAGCATGCTGATATTTTAGACAAATTACAGCATTTCAATTCAAACAACTGGTCACAGGTACGTTACGTAGATGCCCAGAATACTTATGTCTCGTCACCTGGCTTCACCGAGTTGGAGGGTAACGACATGATCAAATCTTTTGATCGCAACCGGGCCCTCGCCGTTACAGAAAAGACTCTAGCCGCCGTGTCTCATGCTCTCATCATACAAAATGAGAAATTGAAAGCTGGATTTGAAACCCTCATATCTTGGTTGAATTCGCAAGCTGAATGTACGGTCGAGGCGGTATCAGACAAAATCAACGAGCTTTTCTCTGAAGGTGATTACTCACGCATTCACTTAGATTTGTTGCAGATGGTCTGTGGCCGTCGAGCAGACATTATTCAGCAACGGCGAGATGGAGTGTTGAATTTTGTCAAGGATCGCTACATAAAGGAATCCTTACGGAAGATCCCACCAACGCAGGAATATTTGTTTGACGACGAGCGGTTTTCTGCGTGTGTAACAAAGAACGGCGGAATCGAAAAGGTATTTATCTGTCCACGCACCCCTGCGCAAGGGGCTGTTACCAAACGAGCTCTTGCGCAAAGAGTCTCACAATCGGAGCAGGGCAAAAAGGCTACGGAGTTTTCTAGCTTCCGCGTGTACTCGGGACCCTCAGCGGCTTCTGCGCCCGCTCCTGCTACTACCACTCGGGACAGAAAGCGTAAGGCCGGGTCATTTCGAACCAACCCGCAAACCGACAGACATTACAAGGATAGACAAGGTAAGCGATATCGCAGGCGCAACGACTGACTATATCAACTTTCAAGCGGGTCAACTAGTACACTTTTTAAGCCGGTGGAGAGCCATGGGCGCTCCAGATCACATTATCAAGATCTTGTCGGGTTATCGGATACCCTTTGTCAAAAAGCCTCCTCTGGTACACCCCTCCAGACTTTCATCAAAATTGTCCACGGAGGAAAGCCGGGAAATGGCCGTCGAAATGACGACTATGATGGAGCAGGGTGTACTCGAGCCGGCTCAGTTGACCCCAAGTTTTGTTTCGAAGATATTTCTAGTACCAAAGAAAGGTGGAACTGTACGCCCAGTCTTCAACCTAAAACTACTCAACAAGTACGTATATGTGGCCAAGTTTCACCTCATCAACATGTACAAGGTACCGGATTTTCTGCAACCTCGCGATTGGCTGGTGAAGCTGGATCTTCACAATGCATACTTTCACATCCCAGTGTATTCATCGCACAGGAGGTTCCTAAGGGTAATGTTTCAGAAACAGCTTTGGCAGATGACGTCCTTGCCGTTCGGCCTCGCATCATCCCCGAGAACCTTCGCTCTGGTCACCAACTGGTTGGCGGAAGTGCTCAGGAATCGAGGCATCAGAGTCATCGTATATTTGGACGACTTTCTTCTGGCGTGCCAGAGCAGGTCGTTGCTTCAGAACCAAGTAAGACTCGCTCTGAAGATCCTCGAGCATTTAGGTTGGACGATAAATTACAACAAGTCTGCCTTGATTCCGCAGAGGTCAATGGAGTTCTTGGGCATTCAATGGGATCCTTGGCACAACCTAAAGTCCCTTCCAGAAGAAAAGATTCAAAATGTCATACGGAGATGCCAGAATATGATAGACCGCAGGTACGTTTCATTAAAGCAGGTCCAATCTTTACTAGGTCTGTTGAATTTCGTGGGCTTTGTGGTCCCGAGAGGTCGCTTAAACAGCAGGCTGTTGCTAACGTTCTGCAACCAGATACTGCACCTCAATCCAAGGAAGAAGGTAAAAATACCGATAGCATTGTATGCCGAGCTAGAATGGTGGATCAACCACGTGGATGCTGCGTCTCCGCTTCACCCTCCAGCGCCTCAATTCTTTCTAACAACGGATGCGTCGGGCCAGGGTTGGGGCGCGCTTCTGAACAACAGGCAGTTGGCTGGCCAATGGTCACAGCGGGAGGCTCGTCAGCATTCCAACCTCCTAGAAATGATGGCAGTGCAGAAGGTAATAACTTCGTAGAATCAGGTGCTGGAACACTCATCCCTGATGATTATGTCAGACAACCGGACAGTGGTGTCATATCTGCGAAACGAGGGTGGTACGAGATCACAACGGATGATGGAGATGACTTATCGGATATTGGACGCATTGGACCGCTACCACATTCATATGACAGTCCAGTTCATCCCCGGCAGGTACAACACAGAGGCCGACCGACTTTCAAGGTATCGCGGTCAATCGGAGTGGCATCTACTGCCTCCAGCGACCGCTCAGATATTCCAAGTTTGGGGAACTCCACAGATAGACCTCTTCGCGTCGAAGAGAGCCCACGTAGTCCCGATTTATGCGACGCTGGACCAGGCAGATCGAGAGGCGTTATTCGTCGATGCGTTCAGTCGAAGATGGGCGTACCAGTTGGCGTGGGTTTTCCCCCCTCCGTGTCTAATCCCCAGAGTTCTCAGTCACCTGAACGAAGCAAAAGGTTTGTACCTAGTGATTGTTCCGGATTGGGAGAAAGTGTTTTGGCGCAGCGACCTAATGAACCGATCCCTGGCCCCTCCAATAGTGATTCAAGACCTGCAGACCCGGTTAGTGGACACTCAGACTCAAAGACCTCCAGCCGATGTCAAGCGGATAGCTTTACAAGTCTGGCTGATACGGGGTGGGCCGCTTTGTTAGATACATGGACTGAAAAGCAGAAAAACTTGCTTGCAAGCGGTTGGCGAAAATCCTCTCTAACTTCCTATAAACCAGCCTGGCTCAGATGGTGTAAGTGGTGTTCGATACATAATGTCGCCAAAGATAACCCAGAACCACAAGATTTAGCAAGTTTTCTTACAGACCTGCATTTAGTAGAAAAATTATCACATAGTACAATTTGTTTGCACAAATCCGTAGTATCAACGTTTTGTCCCGCCAGGTCAGGCCCACCGCTTAGCTCACATTTAGTTGTCCGTCAGGCTTTGAAAGCTATTGCTCTTAGTAGACCGACACCTCACAAAGGCAGTATATGGGACGTTAGAGATCTATGCACCTATTTAGAAAATAATGAGCCGTCTCAATCCAGTCTATTCGAAGTGTCTAAGAGATGTGCAATTTTATTATTGCTTTGTTCAGGTCGACGTGTCCACGACCTGACTTTATTAAATATTAATGAGTCTAGTAGTTTGATTGAATCTGATTATGTGATATTTTGGCCCGAGTTCGGCTCCAAGACAGACAGCGCATCTCGCAGGCAATCTGGCTGGAAATTACTAAAGTGTGATTTTAATAAAAATATTGATCCTGTATTTTGGATTAAATTATTGATTTTCTTGTCTCGGAGCCGAAGAGGAAACATATGTAATCTATTTATTTCTACGTGTGGTCCAGTGAAGCCAGCTTCACGAACCATCATAGGTGGATGGATCAAAGCAGTCCTTAAAGATGCTAATATAAACGGCAGTGCAGGCAGTGTCCGTTCCGCGGTTGCTTCGTCAGGCTGGCTTGACAATCATAATATTGACGATATATTGGAACGAGGTAATTGGCAAAGTGCAAATACTTTTCACAAATTTTATAAGAAAACGATTTGTAATCGTAATATCAGTTCCAATCCGTTAGATAGATGTTTTGAATCAATATGATATTATTAATTATATAGTATTTGATTGTCATAAATACCTACCTAAATATTAATACAATATAAGTTTTCTTATGATTAAATGTGGTATTTTTATTCACATTGGCGATCTATAGTTACACACTCAATCCTTATTTATCCAGCAGTCGATAACAAACACTTCTCAATTTGAAAAGTTTGGAACAAGGTTCAGTTAAACACAATAGACAAATTTTACCTAAAAATAAAATTTATATTGTGTTACTAACCTTGTTCCAAACTTTATTTCATTGCTGCCTGCTGGGATTTGCTTAAATTTAATTTTGTACCTAACATTATTTTTCAGCAAAAAATAAGGTATAGTATAGTTAATAATTATTTTATTTCAGCAATATGGTATGAATTAAACTTATATTTTCAGCAATATCAATGAAATATTTTTCTGTACCTATCTATAAACATTTACCTACAGCCTAATGCTGTTTGTTTACATACCAAAACATCGCCACCTGCCTACCTGCAGTGGCTCCACCGCCACCTGTCTAATTACAGTGGCTATCTACCGTCCATTTATCATTATTGGACGGTAGATCATAATAATCAAATTGAGAATCCAATGACCTGAGCAATGGCGCGCAGCCTGCCAGCTGGATAAAATAAAGGGTAGGTATACAAAAAGAAAAAACAACATGCCGATTTGTGCCTAGTTTCGACGGAACTGTGGTGTTGCCAGTGAGAAACGAAGTTGCCATCTCCAATTTGAAAAGTTTGGAACAAGGTTAGTAACACAATATAAATTTTATTTTTAGGTAAAATTTGTCTAACGTGGAAGGAAAACATTCGAGCGCTCAAGACAGACGTCAGATGCCGAATGAAGTGACAAGTGTCATGGCCGCCATACGTTCCCTATAAGGGGCGCACTACACAACACATAGACAACCCCATATACGAATTTCCTTTTTGATGTGATAAGATATGCATTCAATGTGAAGACAATAATGGTAATTATATTAAAATTGATTACCAAAGGTTGTTTACACCTGAAGTTTACCATTCCTAAACAAACATTTGTACCACAAAATAGTTTTTATTAAATATGAAATTGTGCGACTGCTTTTTTACTAACTCTGGTTATTTAAACTGAGTATTTAAACACAATAATTAAAATTACCAATAAATGATGGATACACGTCCATTATTTAGTCAATAATTTTTTTTCTATTTATTGAACATTTTATTTTAATGGCAACACAGTGGTAACTTTGATGGAATCTATTTACATATTAGGGTTTATAACGGGTATTACATGAAGCGATAATCGGATCCCGAAGAACGGCCTCGCCTCGTGGAGGTAATCAACGAAAGGGAACCTGGGGAGTCAAGGGAGGGTAGGGAGGGGCAGTCGATAATCTCAGAGGATCGCCCGGTTTTAGAGCATTTGAAAAATTCAAAATGCGTGATCAACAACTATCAAGGCCACCTTGGTCGGAAGATGGAAGCTTTGTTGGTAAACTATGTATGGGAATACCCCTTAATGCGGACTCGACACTCTCGTACGAGAGCCTCGGGCAAGAGGTTCCATAGAACTGATTCTTATAATTTTGGAAAAAAAACAGTAATTTGGACACACTCGCGCACGCACGCACAAGTCCCCGCACACCACCAACCCCAAAGTCGCCTTAATAAAAAACAGTGTAGGTATTTTGCAAACTTATAATTTAAAATCTACACAAAATGCAACGTTTATCAATATTCCGTATAAAAAATAATTAACAACAAATATTTAATACGTTACAACACATAGCTAACAATAGGAATGAAGCGATTCGGTTCAGAATGACTGGACGCAGTATTAATAGCAGACACTAGAAATACAGGTATTTAAAGCAATACAAATGTTTAAATATGTGTTCTATGACAGCCTAGCCGACAGGGACACTACATGTCACTCCGGCTCTAGAGTCAAACCACGTTATCTTTTCTCAGCAAATGAACTGTCAAACTTGAAAGTGTTATTTTAAACGTCAAACTTCTATGAAATTATGACGTTTACTTAACCGTGCCTCTACATGCTCGGACTCTCGGCCGAATGTTTCGGCCATGTTAGTACACGATCATTCGAGACAGACTATATAGAGATAATTTAAGCCAGACCAGAGACAATTTAAGTACGTTTTCAGGTAGTTTGGTTGAGTTAAAAGGTGTCTTAAATAATTTCACTTCGGGTGAAGCTATTTAACCCATTCATTGCCGACGCCTCATATTTTTAATCATCACGCAGTGCCGCCGCCTTCTACGCGACGACGCGAATTCGCGTCCACGGCATCACGTTAACATTTCAACGGACGCGAATTCGCGTCCGCGGCATTAGGTTATATATCACACTTGAAGGACGCGAATTCGCGTCTGCGGCATTAGGTTATTTCACACTTGAAGGACGCTAATTTGCGTTTTCGGCATCGTAAGTGATGTTTTTGCGTCTAAAAACAGTTTTTGTCGAAAACGTATTCAGTATAGGCGTGACAGCCGTAGACTGAGCCGCATATATGTTTTTTTTATTGTATAGTTAGATTATAATAAAGAAAGTGTTAAAAGCAAGTGTTTAGATAATGGACAAAAATGGTAAGTATTTTGATATTTTTTGTGAAGTAGTTATCAGTTCAGTTATTAATAGGGCCATTTTATATTGTTTTTTTTCCTATTTCAGAAATCGCATGTGTATTTTATACAGAATCGCGAGCACGTTCGATCCCAATAATGAAAAAAAAAGTGTCTCATAATTTTCATACATTTATTGCTACTTCCACTGAGTTACGGACGTGAAAGTCTATGGAAAAATCGTAACTAAGTGGAAAAAAGATGAGAGGACTCAACGTTCCAAACAAACACATAGTTTGAAAATCTAAATCTAAAATCAAAAAAATAAGCGAAGGACTGAATGTCAACTCAACGCAAACAATACAAAATATAGGTTGCGAACTCTAAGATAATAATGTTGCAAATGAGGTGAGTCCATTTGCAATCCTTTGCGGTTTACCTGGGGTTGCAGTGGGGATTAGCCATCGGGAGATAAAAAGTAGGAGTATTATTCACCGCGTTCAATTGGTCAAGTTAGGCGTCGGCGTGTCGGCAATGAATGGGTCAAAAGGAGGAAAGGAAGGAAAGTTTGTTTTCCGTTTAGACTTAACAAGGAGTGAAGTTATAAAGGTAAAATCGCGTATTTGTGAACTCGCAAGTGGCTGTACCATATTGTTTGTAGTATTTTTTTATCCGTAACTACAACACCTAGTATATAGTAGATAAAAAGAAATAGTCTCATCTTATTTGATTATTTTGTTCGCACTTTAAATATCAAATGCAACCCGTTTTATAGCTAAATATACAGTCGAAAATGTTTAGTACCCCTGGACGTAAACACGACTGCGTATCTAAATAATTGTAGTAAGTAGTTTATATTATTAATTGTCTCAATCCCTTGTAATGTAAGTATATAACACATGATTAAATTACTTACGATAATAGGTAAAAGACATTTATTTACCTATAAACATAATGGGACGGGAATCCGCCTCCGGTTCACCCGAAATGAAAATGTTGAGTATTACAAATGTGTCTGTTTTAATAACCGGTAACAGTATACAATTTGTCTTAAAAATCACCTCGGGAAAAACTTTTTTAAATAATTGTTTTTCTAGCAACATCGCGACTTCGTGTCTTCCGCACCCGAGACAAGAATTATAAAAAAATACAATTTCATTAAATCCAGAAACTAGCAACAGTATAGGTAATATTATCCTTCATAAATAACATTTTGGTATCCGATTTTAAGTACAGTCGTTTTCTACAAAAAAAACAAATAACTCGAGGACGCGAAACCGCGTCCTCGGCATCACGTTTACGCATACACAGGACGCGAATTCGCGTCTTCGGCATCCGAGATAAGAATTATGAAAATTACAAATGCACTGAATCCAGAAATCAGCGACGGTATAATATTATCCTTCTTAAATAAAATAACATTTTCGTATCAGCTTTTAAGTACAGTTGATTTCTAGCAAAAAAAAACAAATAACTCGTGGACGCGAATTTGCGTCCTCGGCATCACGTTTACGCATACACAGGACGCGAATTTGCGTCTTCGGCATCCGAGATAAGAATTATGAAAATTACAAATGCACTAAATCCAGAAACCAGCGACGGTATAATATTATCCTTCATAAATAAAATAACATTTTCGTATCAGCTTTTAAGTACAGTTGATTTCTAGCAAAAAAAAACAAATAACTCGTGGACGCGAATTTGCGTCCTCGGCATCACGTTTACGCATACACAGGACGCGAATTCGCGTCTTCGGCATTGAATGGGTTAAAAAGTGTCTTAAATAGTTTCAATAACCAAAGCTATTTAAAACACCGTTTAACTCGCCGAAACTACCTGAAAAAGCTTAAATTGTGTATGGTCTGGCTTAAATTTTATCTATATAGTCTGTCTCGAATGAGCGTGTACTAGGGTGCATTCGCCCGCGGCCGAATCATTCGGCCGAGAGCCCGAGCATGTAGAGGCACCATCACACTTTCACGGTCTGTGCTATCAAAAACTGGAAACTTAGCATAGATGGACTCTACATTCTCGTGAAAGAGGCCAAGAAGTAGAGTGTAGATGCTGCTCTCGTCCCGTTGCGCTTTTTTGTCTCGTGTCAACACTCTCGTTTCGGCCTCTTGTACGAGAATATAGAGCTGTGGTTAGGATAAGAGGTAGACTCTGGCTAATGAAAGATGAGAATGAGATTTATTGAAAACTTTTTAGATAGCAACAATTTCGCCTATCAAATAAGCTGTCACGTTTAAAGCTTTCATTTATTTCTATGTAATTTTGTTGCCAGGTACGGTTTTTTATTTAATTTACATGATTATTTCAGTCTCACCTTTCATTAGCCAGATTCTACCGACATTTCTATCCCACGTTATAAGATATCTGTGTCCCTATTTGTGGCCGTTCTCAGGCTAAAGGTACTATTTTGGTACCTTATATTCAAAAGTCACACTGTAAACATATAAAGGTGCGTCCAGTTCTAGCTAAATGCGCCGCTCTGGTGTGCCGTATAGCAGTAGTGTGCTTATCCACCGCTTCCCTGCATGACGCATCTTCAATTCTATAAGTAATGTAAACCTTATTCTCTTTATTCATAAGTCATGTAACTCAATCGCAGCTTAAATAATCCAATCCAGCCAAATTGCGTTGCGTACCACATGAACAGACCTTTACACATTACATATTTTTGGGCTAGGAGAGATGCGAGTAGATGCAACCATCAAACAACTTTGCAAATAGTTTGACAGTTGAACCAACTTGTTACAATCGAGGGTTGTAAAGCTTAGTACTCACTGTCCTGTTCGCAGTCCCGCTTATACAGACTTTAAATAAGACCATGAGTACTAAGTTTTATTGGCAATATAAGCTTAATAAGTATTCCTTTCTAAATGCACCCAAATTAAAAACATGTAAATAAGTACATCGATTTATCTAAGCACAGGGAAAGATCTCTCAAGTAGTCTATAGATAATAAATTACGCTAAATAAAGCTATGATTGCTAAATCAAGTTATTGCTTAGCTTTGCACGTCCCAGGAATATCCAAGCTTTGTATTTCGTTCAGAAATGTAACTTACGTTATTGAAATAAAGTCGCTTATCGTTTGAATAGGGACTTGGTATAACCCTTACCATAGACAAGACGCATTTGGATGCGTAAAGCAGTAGAAAATACAGTAGCCACAAATTGGCGAAAGTAGATGGCGCTTTCACTGTACGGTGCCATATGTTTTAGTGATAAACGGATTCTCAAACATCCGTGGGTGACATTTGAACAACTACGAACATCACTTTATGATTCTGGTTCGAAATTCAAAATTGGGTGGCGAGTCCGCTCTTTGGTAAACATGCTTAACTTGCTTAAATCTGGCACGTCGTTACTTGTTTTACCCGAAATCCGGATTCTTTGTTCAAAGTTCGGACTACACTGTTAGTTGTTGTACACTGACTAACCCATTGACTAACTGTGTATTCCCTGTTGCAACGGCATAAGGCTATACCGATGGTCACTTAAAATTGTGCTTAGACTAACTCACAGCGCCATCTATTATAGCTATCAGAAATGCGGCTATCATACTTGGTATTAATTGGCGTCTCAGTATTGCTTTGTCTATGGTATAAATAACAATTAGATTTTTAACATTAACTTATGCCACCAAGTTTCACACAAGTTATTAAATATAGTGGCCTAATATAATAAATTATGTAATAATAATCAATATGATCCTATGAAAGTTAGATTTCTGAAGATTCGAAAATACCTTACCTACTGCCCTAAGAGAAATATTAGAAAACAAATTATACTCTAATAGGACTAAGTATTCGTTTTAAATTCAGTGATCTATTAATTCTCTTAAGGTTTTCTTATATAGTCTCTCGTTTTTAAACTGGAAAACAAAGACAAATTGTAAAAAAGGCAACATACCTAATTTTTTTTTTGTAACAGGCATTTAGTTTCCGTTTAAAATTACAGTTCAAAAACGACATACTATATTTTTTTTGGTACACAATTTTCTCACAATGTTATATTATAGCTAATCCTCACTAAACTATTAGTAACTTCTTGTACGGTACGATAGTAAAATTAAACAACATTACGTGTAAAAGCGAAACTCTCCTATCACAATACCATTAAAATACTACAATCACTGGAAATGTTACCTTATTTACTACATCGCAAGGTTGCTTTTTACACCTAAAGTACTTTCCAGACGGTCAGCAACAAAGACTCCTAACCAAGGCGACATTGCTGATTTTTGACCTCGTAGGGAATGGAACTGGTAAATATTGTTTATGAAAATTACGGGTAATTCCTATAAAATGTTTACTGGTTTACATTCCAGCAGTCAGTTGGCCACTACATTGTCTGGATCACCGGCCACGGTCACCGTCACCCTAGACCATTGGGAGCTGTGTTGGTGACCGTCTAAAAGTCACTTAAGAGTTCCACTTTTACACGCTTCGGTTTGCATAAAACCAGATTACATCCCTAAAATTAATTTAAGTTTAAAAACGAAATATCAACATTCTTAATTGACAGCGTTTGTTTTTTATTGAGCAAGTAGAAACAGAACCAGGTGTTGTGTGAAAAGGTGAAAGAGCTGCCTTCGCTAGACTATGCCAATTAATTATTGGTAACTATAATTATATTATAACAATTCGAGATTATACGGTAATTAGTGAATGAGACTACTCCGCAATGTGAAGTATTACCCCCTTAAAAATACAATCACATAATACACAGGGCTTAAAAAACAATTACAGATGTGCATAATGATTTTCCCTCGCATTTCCACAGAAACGCCCGAACGTGTCATGCTATTTCAGTCAGAGTCAGTACTGAAAGTACCGAGGTCGATTGAAGTAGCATGACAAATACGAGCGTTGCCGAGAAAATACGAGTGAATGGTACATTACCTAACTAGTGCGGTAAAACAAAGAAAGGCCGAGATCGCAGATGTTTGCGACCCGAGCTGCAAGCGAGGGACGTAATATGCGATCAAGGGCTTTATTTATTACCTCACGTGTTAGGTACATCATTTTATGCCTACACTTGGGCAGAACTGAATGCAAACATACTTAGACTTAATGAGCTGTATTAAGCCCATGGTCTTAAAGGATTCTCATACTACTTTACCGCCCGTCCGGAGCTCCCGGAGGACCTGCCCCCCACGCGTTCAAAAATTACACCAAACAAAAAGGCCAAAAATTACATACAATGAATAACAAGCGCGGTAACAGAAGACAATATTTTACACACAATTCGTTAAGCGGCCGCTTACGAATGTATGTACGTGCAATACAGGTGGAAATTGGAATAGTACATAAGTGCAGAGAATGCAAAGGCCTGGAAATCAGGGCTACCAGGCTGGATATAGACAGCCAATGTAGCGAGGGTTGTCAAGCTTCAATTAAGTATCACGAAACATAAATTCTCAAGCTGGGTGTATCTCGTAGACTTTGCGTCTATTACGCGGTATTTACGTATTATTAATGTGATTCCAAAGTAATTATATAATAAAAAAACTTATAATTCATACTGTGGCAGTAAGCTTTACCTAACATTCCTAAGATATAATTCCCTGTGTATTACGTGATTGTACAACTAAACTATACTAACAATAAGTGTAGCAGTGTAGAAGGACATTCACACAAACAAACAAATTTATTGTCAAATCGATTGCTTCAGTAAACGAATGCGATTGCAACGAACATTAACATTGAAAATACCTTCAAAATTTTAATAAATGCATCGAAAATGATTAGTGTTGGTAAAACTTGTCTTACAAGTCTTTGACACTCGACCCAGTTTTAAAAATCGGTTAACGTCAATTCGATTTCGTGCGCCATTGTGCTGATCGTTATTAGATGTTATAATTTAAAGTTTCGTGAGACATACTGATAATAAATTGCAACGATTAACACTCACGTATTTTTATCACAATAGGCGTGACATGTTTCGACTGCATCGGGCAGTCATCGTCGGACAGACCGAGTGGTGTTGTCACCTTCACGGCTCGGGCATCACTGACCGAGACCGGCGTAGCTAACGGGTCGCGCGTGAAAAAGCGGGCTGATTCAAGCAATCCGGTGCCGTCGTTTCGGAAGTCTGAATTGTCGGATCGTCTGACGGGATCAACGACACCGAACTAACTGTGTCCACCAAATTGTCACAGATGCAGTCGAAACATGTCACGCCTACTGTCTGTGATAAAAATACGTGAGTGTTAACCGTTGCAATTTAGTTATTAGATATGATGATTGCTCAAGAGGCCACAGGACTGGGTCACTTCTCGATACAAAAATTGTAAACGTACTCGACTGTTTTCTCCTTGGTTTTTGAACAAATGATTACTTCTAAACAGAATAATATTGTTGACAGTCCGACACAGATAGTAACAATATTATTATGTTCAATGATCAATATATGTGTCGACATATATTGATAATATGATACTGGTTTGAAAAAATCATGGCCTTAAAGAACCAAGGAGGAAACTGTCGAGTACATTTGTATGGAGAAATGACTTGTCATGTGGCCTCTTAAAGAGTGGAATGACGTCTATCATCATCGAGCCGCATATCTTGTACGAAAAATCGCTCATTAGTATGAATTTGCGTACGCATCAGAAAGCTGAAAGCATGCGTACACAACTTCATACTAATTAGCGATTTATCATATGCGAAATGTGGCTCGACACTGGTAGATGTGATTTTCATCGGCAAAAAACCAAACGAAGATGCGAGCGCATGTGTCAAACGACAATGTGTATTGTTATTAATTTGTAGAGAAAAGAAGACATTTATATGCAATTTACAATTTTATTTTCCATTTTTCTTTTGATTATAAAATTGTAATTATTTCTCAACAATGAACATTTGCATATACACGATATTAACGGACGAAATTTTAAAAATGTTGATTTGAAGTAGAAAATATTACCATTACTTCAAAATACCAGTAACACTTTTTCTTTAAAATTGAGTCGAGTTCGAATTCAGACTCAGTAAAACTCGACCAACACTACAAATGACACGAGACGACTATAACGAACCTGAGTTCGATAATTTTATGATATTCCACAAATTAAAGCTTCTTAACATAGGTACAGTCAAGGAATTTAATTTGTGACCTATTTACCCACCCCACTTATCCACTTAAGTTTGACAGTCCTGTCAAACTGTATTCAAATACAAAGGAAAAGTTTGCAAAATGGGTTGTAAATTAAACTCCTTGACTGTACTATGTGTATCGATCTGTATACAAAGATCCTTCTTAGTGGATGGTGTAAATGCGATGGATTCGGTTCCTTTTAACACGGACCGAAACGTACATATATGTATAATTATAATCATGTTTCACACAGATACATGCTTTTAACAATTAAAACAATATTGTTTACATCGGCTCTCAAAAATAAAAAAAATCACCAACGCACACGCTTATTTATTTTAAGTTAGTGACTAAAAGTATTTAAAATCTCCCAAAAATAGATCAGAAAAATGACTAAGGTCCTCATATTTTACCGATGTTTTTTTTTGTTTGTTCAAGTTGTGCTATTTATGAAAAAAATGTTTTCCATATGGGGGTTTCAATGAAATAGACACACCTAGAAAATATTGAGGTTGAGGACTTTTGGTCTATTGATTGGAGGTTTCATTTAACATTTTTGTGCCAATGCGTGATCGTTTTATGCATTTTAACCTTTTTAAAAGAGAATGCTTTTACAATTTAAATGATTAACCAGTCAGAAATATATTAGTTGACTGCCAATCATAAATAAATTAAAATTTTCATTGGTTCCATAGCATCCCCTAGTCGAAATTACATACAAAAGTCTAGTATTAATCTAGTCTATCTTTTTATTCTACCTATGGTTGCGGTGTATCTAAAACACTGTCATTTACACGTAGTGAAAGCGAAATACAAAGTAAAATTTGCTAAGAACGGAATTATTGCGTATACTCTTTTGATATCTGGGAACACCGAATCAGTATTCATTTTTAAATTTAAAACTTAAAGTAGTCAAAATACTGACGTTCCAAAAATAATTTCTAAGCAGTTTACAAGTATATTATGTGGACTTACCCCAGAACAGTTAGAAGTAGATTTAGCCGAGTGGGTGTTCGTTCAAAATTATCGTAACACACTCTTGTTGACCTTGTCTCAACGATAAAGTCGTGCCAAAATAATTTTGAACACTTTGGCCGCTTAGCTACTTATGCGCCTGACTGTACACATGATTCAAATTATCACATGTTATTACATCACATGTTATAATACGCAAAGACAGAACTATTTTCGGAAAATCAGTACTCATTCCAGCATATCACATACAAACAATTCACCATTTTTTAGGTTAAACAATACTTGTAATACTTAAATTACTGGTGTGTCGATTTTTTATAACATGGTATTTTATTTAAAACACAACAGTATTTTTAGATTAGCTTTTTCAGCTCTACTAACCAGTAACCATGTTAACTTCACGTTCAGCAAAAGATTCCTCCGTAGTGTTAAAGCAGAGGACAAATGTCTCTACAACTGAAAGTACCAGGCATTAGTACGGAGGCATGTGTACAAGGAATTTTAAATCTTATGTGTTGTAGATCCAAAGTCTAAGTCAAATGACGGCGGCAAAATTCATCACACCAATAATTCAAGTCATGGGCATTGAAAACGCATACGGTTTACACATGTACTGTATAAACGTACCCATTTTCAGTCCTAAGTGTATAGTCAACACTTAACTGACCAATTGTGAACTTTATTGCAGGGCGATAAGGTCCAATGATTAGGTAAATGTGTTGATGTTAGAAGGTTTACGTGGGACGCCGTACGTCCTCGACTTGGATGAGTTGCTCGATGGGGATGAGCGAGAGCTCGCCACCAAGCATAGGGGCCGGAAGACCCTGGTTAACAAGAAAAAAGAGGTTTGGGCATATTCGGCGGTTACATATACAGCGTGGGTATTTGATACGGGCGAATATTTTAATGACGATTACTATTGGACCTAGGGAACCTATTTACATTAATTTCTTTAGGAAATTAAGATGGTTTTTTTTCATACATAAAAATTCTGAACGCAATGTATTGCATCCACATAAATTAACGTAGCTATCTATACGTCATACGAGTATCATGTCAGTGTCATTTATCATGTCAAACAAAGTTGGACGACATACATTGCAGCTCTGTCGCACCTTAGAAAAATCATTACACCTAATTAATAAAACAATCTAACGAAATTATTATCTCATACGATTCATATGAACAGGTACTATAGCTGGATTAATTATTCGCCCGTATCAAATACCCACGCTGCATACAGGCGTAACTGTAAAATCGCCGTCAATATAACTTACAAACGATGTAAACAAAAGGTATCACATGTTTTGTCAGTTTCTCCTTATATTTTCACACTACTTCATCAAACACTACTGAAGCCGTTCACTACTAAAACGGTTGTATTATCGTAACATACACGTGAGATAAATAACAAATTGGAGATTTCATTAAAAACGTAAAAGTGAGGTTATTGCCATCAATATGGCGGTTAGTTTACATTGTTAGGAAGTTTGATTGACGGCGATTTCCAATCGCTTTTCGGTAAAGGAAAACATGGTGAGGAAACCGGACTAATCCCACAAGGTACTTCACCCTCTGGGTTGGAAGATCAGATGGCAGTCGGTTGAGTCGGTTTTGTGAAACTAGCGCCTACGCCAAAACTTGGGATTAAACTATTATTTTTAAGTAAAAACGTCTGCGAAACATTAAACGTTTCTTAGAAATAAAGGATAAGTGGAAAATTTCATGACCTCGGGCGAGGCTCGAACCTGCGACTCTGGGACACACGCCGATCGCTCCGGCGACTGAGCCACCGAGACCACATCCGTGGCCCCGAATTTCTCCACCATATTCCTAGTATGCGCCTTGGGCGCGCTTTCTTTCTGAGAAATCTTGGGTTTTTAATGAAAGGTAACAAACAAGCAGACGAGTCGCCTGATGGGAAGCGGTCATCGTCACCCATGGACATAAGCAACATCGGAAGAGCCACACATGCATTGACCTTTGAGCCTTAAAACCCTGAACACTCGCTTGAAGAACTCCATATCATATCGCAAAGGGAACACCTCAGGAGGTAGGTCGTTCCACATTTTGCAAGTTCTGGGAATTATTTGCCATAGCGAAACCACAGCGTAAGGATGTATTCTATACAGTGGGTCAACTCCGCCGATTTCTGGGTCATCGATGGGGGGCGCGCGGGAGGAGGCGGGGAAGGAAACGCCGCCGAATTTCTATAAAAATTCGGCGGTCTACTTTAAGGGATGTAAAATGGAAATTACTTTGCCAATCAGACTGTAATATGTTTCGCATAGTTTTTGACAACCCTGAGCCTCAGCACGAGCACCGAGCCGAGCCGCTGGCCGTGTATGAAGTTACCTCACTGTATGGAATACATCCCTGCGCTGTGGCGAAACTCGAGAGTCCATGAGCCGGGAAAATACTAGAAGGAATACTCACCACGCCGTACTTGAAAATACTAGAAGGAAGACTCACCACGCCGTACTTGAAAATACTAGAAGGAAGACTCAGACTCACCACGCCGTACTTGTCGGGGGTGACGGCGGGAACATTCCCCGCGGGCGCATGTTTCTCTGCGGCCGCCTCGCGCGCCTTGCGCAAGCCCAG
The DNA here is from genome assembly GCA_949128165.1 of Lathronympha strigana. Lineage (NCBI taxonomy): Eukaryota > Metazoa > Arthropoda > Insecta > Lepidoptera > Tortricidae > Lathronympha > Lathronympha strigana. The sequence continues at coordinate 4,573,664 of OX421903.1, forward strand.
CGAGAACACTGCTACGGAGCGCACGCGCTTTACCAATAGCGCCTTTGCACGCGATCGACCTGGTTATTTAAAAAAAAGCTATATTCCACATCCTAACTAAAAAGCATGTCCTACAAATATTCCTAAAAAAATCGAAAATCATATCCAAAATAATTTTTGTCATTACTATTTAAATGTTCAATATACTAAACGCGAGTGCAAAATTTAGGCAAACTACGTCGGGTCAGTTTATTTTGCACGTCAGGCAACAATTTTTTAATTAGAGAAAAATGGAAAAATTCTCCGCGTCGAGTGGGATTCGCGCTCGACGCGGAGAAATTTTCCATTTTTTTTTTCAATTATAATATTGTAACGTATAGGGAGTAGGGAGTTATATAATAGTATAGATAAGGGAGAATATATTGTCCGTTGATGCTTTTGTTGTAAATTTGCTGTAAAAATGTACCTAATTGTTTCCACTTACTTTATTTTTTTATATAGGTACATACCTATAAGATACATTCACCCATATTTGTGGTTAAAGAACTTTATTCTCATAAGAATACATTGCATTCACTTACATGAGAACATTACAATCTAAGTTATATTTAAGGTTAAACGTGCACTAACTACAGACAGTGCATTGTTTACAAAGTGCGCATAACAACAAAACAGATGAAGGTAGAAAACAAATTCGGCCCGCTAACTGGTCTATTGCCGTGCGCGTGCACAACTTAAAGGTAAGATGCAATACGAAGCAGCATTGAGCATCAAATCAAGAAGCAACCCGAGGTATTTTTCACATTCTTTCCTATTGATGAGTTGTCCGTTTATAGATGGTTGGGTAAAATCGGGTATAATTTTGTTTTTGGCGGAGAAGATGACATAGTTTGTTTTATCAATATTCATGGTTAAAAGATTTGAATGGAACCATTTGTTTATGAGTTCTAAATCGGTTTGGACGTCAGAAACTACTTCTTGAATTTATTTCGCGTGATAAAAAAGGCTCGTATCATCAGCATACAAGGTCAGGTCCCCCTTTAGTCCTATATCTTTTATGCTGTTGATATAAACTAGGAACAAAAGTGGTCCTATTTTGCGCTAAGGACCTGCTATCTACTGCCTACTCGTAAAATCTGTGGATAAAAATACCTTTGTCCTTAGGCTTGTCGTCTTCGCTTGACGTCGCGCTAGCGTCAATAGACGGCGCGGCGGAAGGCACCGCGTTCAGATCCGGTTCTGATCCACCAGCGCTCACACTGCCGCTCAGCTCCTGAAAATATGGAAACTATCAAGTAGCCTCAGGTCATGTCTAATGCGGTCTTCACGTTGTATAACAGGGTCTATCACAAATTTAGTTAATTTACTTTAATATACCGACGTTTCGACAGTCTCATATGTCACGGTATCTGCTTGAAATTCGTGATAAACGCGTTCTATGTTTATAATAACCTATGGCTTAAAATGTTCTTAATGGCCTAAACTATCACCTACTTACGACTTCGCACCCTGTTACCAAACACCCTGTATATTAGCTATGGAACGTGTTTGAAATAAGGCTTGGGCATTTTCGCGACAAGAGATCCAAAAACTTTTTTTATTCAACGGGCACATAAATTGAATGCTTATCCTAATCAGAATCAAAAGCTCGAAAAAACCGAGTCCCAATTTTTTAGTCCATTCCGTTATCATTTTCCAAACACTTTGTACAGCAGTTACAAAATTGAGAGTATGTTGCTGATGATTACCTGAAGTGTAGGGTTGACCAACGGACGGTGCTGTGCTGGATGCGGGATGCAATGCGCCGAACGGTGCAGAGGCTCATCGCGAAGCCCTCGGACTCCTAACAACGACAGCGGAGCGCCCGGCGTTGCCTCCTACAATATAATATGAGTTATAGCAAACCAGTGGCCAATAAATAAGTAAGAACTACGAGTAGTAAGAGAAAAGTTTCAACATATATATTTGTTATCTCGACTTTATTAAAAGCAAAATGGCGAAAAATTTAGTACTCTTGGTTCTCCTTTAGGGTTTTTGAGCAGATTTTTGCCACACAATATTTATTTGCTATGTTACGAGACATATACAGCCCCTTGCAACCAACACAGTGCTTTCTCGTCAGCAGAGGTCTTTGATTTGCTTTAATATCCCAAGAGATAAAGTGGAATAATAGTACATTTACGATACAAGGACGACCTCTTTGCATGAGTATTGTACGATGTTTTACAGCACATATGGCCCTTTGAGTATTCAACCCAGGCACGTAAAGTGCCCATTATCGCCCTAGGGCGGTAAAGTAGCATGTTTATCGTACATTTTGTATACATATTTTAATGTGTATAGTCATTGGACGTTACTTTCCTCACAATGTATACTTAAACTAGCGACCCGCCCCGGCTTCGCACGGGTATTATTAGTGTTTCACTACTATATGCATGTATTATACATTAACCTTCATCTTGAATCACTCTATCTATTAAAAAAACCGCATCAAAATCCGTTGCGTAGTTTTAAAGATTTAAGCATACATAGGGATATAGGGACAGAGAAAGCGACTTTGTTTTATACTATGTAGTGATGTATATCTATTTACCTTACGACGCAAAGGCTTAGTAGGACTGACATCTTGCAGCAGCTGCAACGATCCAGTGATCACTGGCGGCTCGGTTATAGACGCCGCTTTTGGCCTAGAACATACCGTTATGACAGCTCTAGATAGTTCTTTCTACATGGGATCTATATGGACAATTGGTTAGTGTTAATTTTAAAGCGCGGATTTTTATATTTTTGTCGTTTTTTTCGCGTCAGATTTGAATGAAATTTGTTAGGTAGGAAGAGTTCCTTATTCTCTTCAAATCTCCAATTTCCCAGTATGTCCCACAATTTGTTCCATTGAGTTACGAAATCGAATGGGATTTTCGTAACTTAGTGGGAAATTTAATACAATTTTTTTGTCGCTACCTACCGAACAAATATCATTCAAAAACGAGTACAAAATAAAAATCCGCCCTTTTAGGAGTGCTTATTTAACCGACTTTAAAAAACAATTAGGGTAAACTCGGGTAAATCCGTCACTCAGCCGGTATATTTGGTTATTATATGTGACTCCCTTGACTAAATTTCATTAATTTACTCGTAAATTCGGTTATATGGCAGGGGAGTAAGTTCTTTTTTTCTAGAAAAGAATAATACCAATTAAAGGTATAGTTTTTAAAAAATCGGTTAAGTTTATATTCATCAGAGACACAGACAGACATATGAAAACCACAGAAAAGTGTTAAAATTTTGTATCAAATTCTAGGAATCAGGGCCGGATCAAATCGTATGGTAGAAAATGCGCATCCTTAACTTAAGCTGCTATTCGATGACTAGACATTAGCGAGTAGCGAGTTTTTTCTTCATCAGACGAGTATACACAATATTTTATTTATATCTAGATTTACTATTAAAATAGGATCTAACATTTGATTTTTAATTTTACATATTATGTTTCTTGTGTGAGAAAGTAATCGATCGCTACTCGCTTAACGCCTAGTGGGACAAGTGCCTTATAGTGGAAACAGAGTGGTTTAGTACCAAAAACAAGTGCTGCTTTGCCACGAAGATCGAATGATTGCGGATTTGTATCTCCATCTCTGTCACACTTGCATATTGGAGTGACAAAGAGGTTTTTCCGTCAATGCCAATTTTCGATGTTCGTGGTAGGCGTGCTGGTCAACGCTGCATGCGAAGCTTCCCAAACGCGCCGCTAGACGCTTCCCACTCGAGGTGCATTTAACCCTTCGTCTGTGTTTGATAAGGATCCCGACCACATTTTTTGGTCATCTTTTTGCATTTTTTTTCTCAACAATTTCATTTGCCCTTTACAATACGATTAGTTCTAGGTAGACCCATGAGTCTTAAAGAAGCTCATAATTTTAAGAAATATCAAAGAGAGTTGGAGAAAGGAGAAAGTTTTTTTTATTTAAAAAGAACAGTGTAAATTGGAAAAATATATATATACATAGAAAAATATTTATAAAAGGCTAGAGGCCACTCCTGAATCAGGAAAACCATTTAAAATATATTTTAAGAAAATTACCTGCGTCACGTAGATTTTCATAATTCAGGGTACATTTTGAATCCTTGAGGGTCCAAAATAAACTACTCCTACAGTTAAAAAAACGTTTATTGCCAAATTAATATATAAAAAAAAGAATTAATACAAGCAATATTTCAATACTGAAATTGAGGTAAACACTAAGATCATTAGATAATAATATTGTTCTTAACTACACACCGATCCAGGCAATTTGTACCAAATCAACTGAAAACAAAAATTAAAACAAAATTAAAACGTTTGCTAACAAACATTCCCTAAACTAACTCATGCGGACAATACTATTGTTTGTTAATGGGATGCGTAGTTGCATCACTTTCGTATGACATGTTGAAGAAAGAGATGCAAATAGCGCCTTAATCTTAAACCAATTTAGTGAGTGTAAAGTGTTTTATTGTGAAGTTCTAGTACCCTAACCAAACTAATTATACAGGGTGTCCTTAACCATTGGATAAAGCCGACGAACCAGCACACAAAGTATCATAACAAATTACTATTTATTACTTTGGAACATATAATAAATGCAACTAATGGAACTAACACTCGTGACGTAACGTGGTATTATAGTCATTCAACCATTCATTCAGTTCACTCACAGCTATGGTCGATCTATGGGATCTAGCCGATGCTGATCTACTAAGGACGTAGTGGGGGTGATGGATGATATACTAACTATCTCTAAAATCGCACTATTATAGTCATTCAACCATTCCTTCAGTTCACTCACAGCTCTGACCTGAAGGGCGGGATCTCGGGGATCTTGCCGATGTTGATTTTCTTCTTCTCCTGAGGTTTCTCTTGCTGTTTTGGGGTTGTGGGGGTGATGGTACGAGGGGTATTCCGAGACGAAGGGCGCACGTCATCTACGGATGGGCACTCAGACTGTGGAAAAATTGATGAAACTTAACATTATTATCATGATTAATAAATGAATGTTTAACACGAAAATCGGGTACCTGTTCAAAGCCAAATGAACACTTCTTTATATCAGGTACCCACTAACTACGTACGTTATGTTCGTTAGTTATCTTCAAATTTTAGACCATTTGATGACCATGATATTGTCTTCTGTTTCCGCGATTGTTGTTCATTTAAATGAAATACTTTTGAACGGATTAATTGCGTTTATTAACACCATGACCATCTTCATCATCCTAACCCTGTAAAAACGAGTGCTGTAAAGGGCTCGAAACGTAGGGTTTTTAATTTCTTATGCCAGGGCCCGTAATTTTCATGCCGGTTTTGTCATAATGACGTATATAAACATCCCGTGGATGTTTATATACGAAACGATCGATTCTAACGTCGAACGTAATAGTTTTGACACTATTCAATGACAGCATTATTCTTTCAAACGTAAATCCTAAAACATGATGATGAAGCTTGTCGTCATTTGTTTGTCATCGGCATGAAAATCACGGGCCCTGCTTATGACCATGATCATGTTCATTGTATAGACTGACGTTTATCTGACATGGCTATTTGTACATTCCGCAACCATCGTTAGACTTTTTTATACAAATACAACAATAAAAGGAAAAAAAGAATGTATTTATGTTGCGATTTGATCATGTCTTATCACCCCTTGGAAAACCCTTGATGGAGATACCGAGCGGGTCATAGGAGCAATCACAACATTAACGCACCGTTATACCACAAGGGCCAAGTGGCAAGAGAGCCAGAGGGCGCCCTAGAGAACGTTGGGTAAATGAAATAAAATGTATTGCTGGAGAAGACTGGAGAGAGCAGGCTAAGTCAAGGTCAACTTGGAAGCGGTTGGAGGAGGCCTTTACCCACCAGGGACCTTAACTACATAGATTTATAGGATAAAAATAAAAGGCTTAATCTAAAGGCTTACTCTAGGTTAGGTTTTTTATAATATGTTTATATGTATTTTGTATTGTTTTTGTATGTGTTTATGTATTTTACTTTTATAATCATATTATAACAACCTAACCTAAGATTAATAAAGAGATAATAATAATACCATAATGGAGGGGAAATTACAAACGGTACTTACCATAAGCGGAGCGTGCGCGTTTTTAATGGCCTCTCGCCGCTGGAACTCCACCTTCGCCATCTCCGTGGCGAGCCAGCCCGGGATCTCCGGGATGGCGAGGCGGAGCGCCAGCACTATCACGAGCACCAAGTGCTGCAACACAACATTCATTTTCCTACTCCAGCACTTCTATCTGTCAATAGGCTAGACGACTGAAAAAATCTATTTAGTCCGTGTTTTAGATTATAAAAAAATATTGTACACGTATTTTTTCTTTTGTTCGTCAAATCAAAAATGACAAAAATACAGTGCGTTCAAGTTTCGCGTAATGTCACTCCTAGGTACAATTCTTACCTAGGAGTGACGTCACAAGCCCCCACCTCGGAACTTTAATGCTCTTTATCTTCGTCAATTTTAGTTAAATTGAAAAAGGAAAAAATATTATTAGATGACTGACAGCAATATTTAAAAAGTATACATTATAACGTTCTCTGTGGTATTCCATAAGAACACTGCTCCTATGGATTTTCATACAATATATGAGCACTGTTGTTGTTTTTTTAATTTCTATAGTGGGCACAACATTTTCCCTATTCTGCCACGTTTCTACATTTTGCTTTTTACGCTATTTTAGTTGTCGTAGAAAAACTAGGGTATGCAACAGCTCATAATTGGTTCTTAAAACTCTCGGGTCTATTATTACAAAACTCGGCTTCGCCTCGTTTTGTAACGGCGATTCTCATGTTTTGAGAACCCTTATTATATCACTGTTGCATAAACTACTATTGTAACCGGCTCTGATTCCACAAATAAACCATAAACAAGGGCGCTAGGCGCTAAAAAATGGCATTACTTAGATTGTACGCCATAGGTGTAAAAATATTAAAACATGCCGACATTTTGAAGAATTTTACCGACTTACTGTAAAATTCTGCAAAATGTCGGCTTGTTCGCAAAAATGCCGTACAAACTTTTTTCTTTGCCACAGTAAGATATACTACATCTATAACATGTTTTACTACTCTACGCGTCTTATGGCTCAGCCACTTCGCACAGAAGCGCCGAACGGAGGCCATGTTTGAGAGCGAAAGGTTGGAACTTGGTATCTCTCTTTCACCTAATTCTGCAACCCGCTGCTTCCAGCCAACCTTTCCTTGCTAGAGGTAGTTTCTATGCTTCTAGGTTGCGGGTTCAAACCCCCTTTTTTGGAACTTATGTACGAAATATCATTTGATAGTTAACAATCGCTTTTCGGTGAAAGAAGTCGCCTTCGTAAAACTAGCGTCTTCTCTAAATCTTGGGATTACTTGCCAAAGAGGACCGCATGCTCCCCGAGCCGTACCATAAGCCTGGAAAACGCTAAAAAGAAGGTAGTTTTTATATTTTACATTGTTTTTTCTTACCTCAAGCGCTACAATTACAAGTATAGTCTGCGCCGGAGTGGCATCGGGCAGCAACCGGTGTACGGGGCCGGATAAGCCAATCAGAGCGCAGTTAACCAGCACGGCCACAGCTACCATGGTCTCCATTGCACTCTGAAATGCAAAACACGTATAACGGCGAGCCGTCAACAAAACGCCAAACCTAACTTGACGACCATATTAAAAATACGTATTACATTTAAAATGCACTCCTTGTAAGATACCTCCCAGTCCTGACTTATTTTTCTGGGCCATTCAAATACCATACCGAAAACCCCTGAGTGGTTTGGATGGAAGTACTAAGCAACGTCGCTTGTACTTAGAAAAATGGCCACGGGCGTCTTGCCTGTTACTTAGATTGCATATACTCGAGAAATTCTAAACTCTTAACTCGAGAAGTGGTTATGGCGTTAGCCGCGTAAGCTGAAGACCCGAGTTCGATCCACGGATTGGCCTTCGTCGGTGTTGGCCTTTTTTTATATGACATCTATTCCAATTTATAATTTATATATAGTAGTGTTACTACTTTAATAAAAAATCAAAAAATAATAAATAAAATAATTTGGTTTGTGTCAACAAAAAGTTACCATTCAAATAGTTATTGGAGTGATGGAGTTGCTACCCTTCTCTCTGATACGCATTTTAACGACTTACGCATACAATCCTCTTGTTAAAAATATATGAGGGTACCTACTTAGGACATCTATAAATAAATAAATAAATATTATTGGACAATCTTACACAAATCGACCTAATCCCACGGTAAGCTACAATAAGGCTTGTGATGTGGGTACTAGACGACGATATATATAATAGATATATACGTATAAATACTTAAATACATAGAAAACATCCATAACTCAGGAACAAATATTCGTGATAAGCACACAAATAAATGTCCTGACCAGGATTCGAACCCGGGACCTCCTGCTTCATAGGCAGGGTCACTACCAACTAGGCTAGGAGGCCGTTAACTATGTTTATTTTTTTAATACTACGACGGTGACAAACAAGCATACGGCCCGCCTGATGGTAAGCGGTCACCGTAGCCTATGGACGCCTGCAACTCCAGGGATGTTAGTTGCGCGTTGCCGAGCCTTTAAAAAACCGGCCAAGAGCATGTCGGGCCATGCTCAGTGTAGGATTCCGCAGTTTACCGTCCGTCACAATAGGCAACCTTAAAAAGTGTTTTAATAGATACCATGCTCAATATGCTTATAATAGTGTTTGCATATACAGTTAAATTACAAACTTAATTCAGAAATTATTTTGTACAATTTTTCAAAAACCGTTCAACCAATCAAGTTCAAAATAATTTTCCAAGAAAGTTCTTATTAAGTTCTACTTTTGTAATTTTTTTCATATTTTTTTAACTTATAGTTCAAAAGTTAGAGGGGGGGACACATTTTTTTAAACTTCTGGAGCGATTATTTCCGAAAATATTAAATTTATCGAAAACTGATCTTAGTAAACCCTCATTATTTTACAAATACTTATCCAATGATATACCACACTCTATGGTTGAAACGAAAAAAAAATCACCCCCCACTTTACGTGTACCTATCCTAAAAAAGAAATTATAACCACTTTTTATTTTACCACTTTGTTGGCGTGACCGATATACATATTTGTGCAAAATTACAGCTTTCTAGTACTTACAGTCACTGAGATTATCCGCGGACGGACGGACGGACAGACAGACAGACAGACAGACAGAGTGAAACTATAAGGGTTCCTAGTTGACTACGGAACCCTAAAAAGGAGGACTCGCTGTGTTGACAGCTGTGTTATCTCACCTGCCAGCTGCCGATGCTGTTGACTCGCTCGCCGAACGGCCGCTGCGCGACGTGGCACAGCTTGAAGGCGTCTGCCCGTATCTCTGCCGCGTTGTTAAGCTGCGCGCAGAGCGCCGCCAGAGGGAAGGCCGAGGAGAACAGCACCACGTGACCAAGCTGGGTGAGCATCTCGAGGTATTCCGCGAACGTGCCGTCGTACTGGAAATTACGAGTTTCAGCCTGAAGAGCTACGTCATTGTTATAGTGGAGTTTGCAAAAGAAAAACTCCCATGATTATCTTACAGAGTGCGCATACAGCTTACACAGCTATTTGCTGCTGCTTTGAGTGTGCGCAAAGCAGCCGTCGCTGCCAGACACAAAGTCATGACTCATGAATAAGGGACTGTTCCGAAACATATCGAGCTATTTTCGACTTCATTGATTTTAGTATGCTTTTTTAACCCATATATGGCCCTAATTTGCGAGGCGAATGTGGAAAAAACATGCAAAGATTCAGTGCCCTTAGGCAAGACTCGAAGTGACTTTGAGTCACACGCCCATCGCACTACCAACTGAGCCCTAGAGAGTGAATTTGCTATTTTACCTTCTACACTTATAGCTTTCAATTCTGACATTTCAGGGTTCATATCATAATAAAGGCCGTCCAGAGTGGGGTCCCGAGACCTGTGTTCTCGAGGGTAGATGTGGAAACCTAAGTGGCGAGTTGGCTATATGTTTAAAGTCCAGTGACACCTCTCTACCCCCAGCCCTCATACCGGTGTTGCCCTCGAGCCATCTTAGATGTCGCTTTTTGTGGGGGCCCATCTTATGTGGGCGAGTCACCGTCTGCCGGAAATAAAATTGATTACCGTTTTGTTAGGCAGACGTCCGATTTTATTCTCCATAACCCAGTATTTAGTCCACCGCTTTCACCTAATAGTCCAGCATATTTTAGATTCCATTAAATCTCAATAGTCTATACACCCTGGCGGGTGCTGCCTCTGCGTGCGTCCCATGACTCGGGCAGGTGCAACATCCGCTCGGTGTACCCCTTACATTTCATTAAATTGTCGAAAGGGCCTCTGCGTGTTGGCTTCGGCTCCGCGCACGCCTCCCAAAGGTCCGGAACACCATTGTTCCGTGATGGGAAAGACATATTAATAATAGTTATCAAGTACTAAGAACTCACCTTAAAAAGTTGTGATTCCAGTTCCGCCTGGTGTATAACTTTCTGCCCGACGCTGGTCTCCGAGTCGCGTCTCTCTTCTCCATTCACAACATGACTCGGCGTAGGCGTATCTGTTTTTTTGCTGTCGAACATATCCGTTATCTGTGCCGCTGTTGGTGCTGAAAGAAGAGAACAATAATTTTATCAAATAATAGCAGGAATAAAACGTCAAAGAATAAAATTATAAGAAGGAAAGAAAGGACTAGACCCTACTCATAGTGTTGTGTTTCTGTTGGTGAGTATGGTCGCCAGAGCTCCAAGAGGATTCACTGTGTTGAAAGCTGGGGACCCACGGAGCAAACCCCTTGGCCCCTTTAGCTGTCAACACAGCGAATCCTCCTTTTTTTAGGGTCGGCAACGCGCATGTAACACCCTAGAGTTGCAGGCGTCCATAGGCTACGGTGACCGCTTACCATCAGGCGGGCCGTATGCTTGTTTGTCACCGTCGTTGTATAAAAAAAAACAACAACAACCATTCAACCAACCGAGAACATTATATTTTGTATGAGACTCCTAATGCTCTTAACGGCTCTGTCTAAATTGTGTCCATAACGAACTTTAACCAAAATGATGTTGTTTTCATGAAAAAAATAAGACGGTAGGGTAAACTCGCGTTATTTGGTGACACGCCTAATTCGGTGATACAAGTTTTGAAGCTGGCCACCGAATAAAGCTAATGAATTAGGGCCTTGTAAATGCGACCTTACGTCAAAGCATTAAAGTATAATCTGTTTGCATTCTTATGGGTCAAAATGAGACAGAGAGATAGTGAAAATGCAATTTCTGGCGAGAGATTACATTTCCGCGCCGCATGGTCATGTATATGTTGGTTCTTCTTTTATAGTTCGTTTTTAAATACTAAAAGTGCCTTGATTCATATAAAAAATTTACAGTGTAATAAAAACTAGCATAGTTTTTATCATTATCAAACATTTGACGCAGCAACGTAACCAAAGAGCTTCATCATGTTAACTTTTTTTTTCGCCGATATAAGGATATTACGTATTGTATACCAGCAATATTTCTAAGCTTACTCGTAAGTACTTACTTGTCGTGGGACTGAGTGCTCCGAACACATCGACGCAGATTTTGGCCAATCTCAGATTCTCAATCAAGTAAGGCAATGCAGACTCTTTAAGGTTGCCAATAATCTGTCTCGTTATAAGCAAAACTGCTAGTTGCTGAAATAACAGAAAGAAAACAAATTCATATTGTATACACGATAAAATACTTCCTACATAATCTGCGTTACAGACGTTAGGAATAGTAGGAAAGCTCTGATTACTTTTCTAACCAGTACATTTTTGACTAATAGACCTAACTTCACCTAGGTCATTCCATGGTCTTCTATATTACGTTTTGACTTTAATTAATTAATTCTGCGTTGTAATTACACTAAATAATATTAACAATATTTACTTACTTCCTTCAAACGATTGCTAATTAGAACGCAGAATTGACTAGTACATTCGATAAAGAAAAAAACGATATGAGCAAAAAATATTTTTTTTTTGTAATGCTAGTGACCAGAAGTTGTTTGTTTCAAAATAAAATATAACGTAAGTCAAAACGTAATGTTCTTCAAACGTGACAAGGATTTCGGGCGCGAAGGGATTCTGTTCCTTCAAATCTAGTGAGGCAATATGACATCATACGATAATGAATTAAATCCTAGAAAAGTGAAATCGGACCATGGAAAAGTTTCGTTACTTATTTGAAAAAAAAAACGGCTCACTGACATTTTATTCAGCGTTTTAATCGCATTTAAGTATCAAAAGTTCGGTTTCGGTTTCAAGCAAGAATCAATACCGAACCTTCGGTTTCCGCAAAAAAAACATGTTTCGGTCAGAAACTAATTATTTAATACAAGTTTTTAATGCAAGAAGCGTTTGTGCGGGGCAGAGGCGGGCCGAGCGCCAATTATTTTGCGCAGTGTTCAAAACGGTTTGGATACCTACGCTTTTTCTATGTCAGATAAATATACCGGGTGTTTCCTGTAACAGGAGCAATAAATTAAATCGTAGGCAGTACTCCCTAAGCTGAACAACATTTGTTCAGCGACTTTTAAAAATAACGTTTTATTTGATTTTTATAACACTTTAAAGTTTGTTAGAAGACGCAATGTACTGCGCGAATTTTGTTAATTTTGAACTATGACAAGAGACGTCAATTAGGCTGATGTCAACGTACATTGAAAATACTATTTAGTTTGTATGAAAAAGTGAAGATCTACAGAATATATAATTTTTAAAAGTCGTTGAACAATAGTTGTTAGGTTTGAGGAGTACTGCCTACGATTAAATTTATTGCTCCTGTTACAGGAAACACCCGGTATATTCTTAAGAACTATTTATATAATCTATGATGGTATTCTCGTAATTTACTTACCTCTTTTAACTTATCCATATCCTGAAGATAAAATGCAATGTAGAACAAACTCATGAAAGAGTTCACAAATTGAAACTGAAACGAAAAAATAATATTCAAACAAACTATGAAATATATTTCAATACAATCAAAGCATTTCCACGCGTGTATCAGTGTTTTCTGTGGTTTCTAAATGAATAAATGTGAAATCTAATAGATGTTAAATTTTATAGATCCATTACGAAGCTATATTACCGATTATATTGCATGCTTAATTTAGTAAGCGTTTCAAGATGTTTTAGGCCCAGTTTAGATTGTATGCAATGATTGAACGTTTTCACAATTGTAGATCATTTATTTTATAATCACTATTATTCTTAAATTGACGACATATTTGGATTTAACTTTTATCAACGCAGATGTGATCATATGTCACCAAAGCTGTTCTGTTTTACATTAATTAGACTGACATTTGATTGTACTTTTTGTACTATGACAGCCTTGCATCGCTAGTACCTACATCTCAACGCGACAGACGTCAGTCGAGTTATATGAAGTATTATTTATTTATTTAAGAGCAGTGTCCCACTGGTAAAAGTCATGAAGTAAAAATTAATACCGAGCACCTAATAAAGATATGATCTAACCATTTACTATTTTGTAGAAGTGAGATTTTACATAAAATTATGTTGATTGAAAGAAATAGATCCTTGTATATAAACAATAACAGAAACATTATTGTAAAACATACAACGGGACCATCGCGAATGCAGTTAATTTACCTTAATATACCGATGTTTCGACACAGTTGGATGTGTTATGGTCGCGGCTCGACCACGCCAAGCCATGACACATCAAACTGTGTCGAAATTAACTGCATTCACGATACACCCGTTCTATGTTTTATAATAATGTGTACAAAACGCGAAAACTTAAAAGTGTTATAATAAAAGAAACGTTTCATGTATCATCATCATCATCATCATTTCAGCCGAAAGACGTCCACTGTTTCATGTATAGGCAAAATCAATCGAAACCAGGCCAGTACCATGCACAAATAAAACCGCGTACTATGCCAGAAACCCTGTGCATTAAATGATCAAAATCAGTTAATAACCTTTCATTGTCTATGGCAAGCAAAGCGTGGTGATTAGCTCGTCTTAGCATTGCGTTACTGTACAGCGTTTAAATACAAACCAATGCTATTTTCACAATCAGATGATTCTCATATTTTGTCTCGAGTCGATAGTTTTCTGTTAAAAAATCGGGATGACATTTCAGTGTTACCATTTTATTTTTTATTTTTCGTCCAGTCCCATTTGGTAAGCAATAAAAAGAAAATTATACGCTATAAGTTTTCCTCTAATTACGTTTTTTATTACTTCCCAGCTAGATTACTAAAACTAAGTATTTATATTAATTATTTTAACTACTTGGAGTAAAATTTAATATAGTCTATTTAAAAGTGGTGCTAATTTTGTAATAACTATACTGAATTGAAGGGAAATGGGAATCGAAGACAAGGTATAGTTTATTATCATGCATAAATTGAAATCTATAATATACAATAATCTAAGTTAAGATAATATCACACGAAATTTAGGGGGAAAAAATGTAACAAATCCACACTTTCAAACGAGATTCAAACAAAAAACAAAACAGTAAAGCCGTGTATAAATATCCACATACCCATATGAGAAAACGATACCATAACTATTAAAATGTGCCTTGATCCTAGTGAAAACACTATATAGGATTAGAATGGATTTATAGAATTCCTTTTAAAACCAATAAAATGTAAAAATGACCCAGGATTACATGCAAATAAAAGTTGTATTGTCAAAACAACACTAGTTTTAGATGGTTTGTTTTATGAACTAGTTTTTGCGGACAACGCCACTCTGATAACAACATCTAATAAAGTTGTTCATAATTTACTTCATTACAAAGTGGCTAAGGATGAAAATTGTGGATACTAATACATAACCTCCAAAACAAATCAAACCCATAGACAAAAGACTCCAGAAGACAAACAAAATAGTGCAAAATATCCGCAGATTTGACAACGTCACTGATCAGTTAAGGAAGGGTGTAAAATATGCGAACACAAAAAGTGTGTACATACTCGTATCTATGCCTTCGACTGTACCTACCATACTTTAGTCAATAACTTGGTCGTCAAGCATTCAAGTTTGATAAACCAAACGCCTTATCACGCTTAAGAAGGACACCTGTCATTGACATTGTCTAATCAGGACTGAGAATTAAGTATTACTGTATTTTATTTTATTTTGAAAAACAGCGTCGCTGCACTATGGTGCTTCGACAAATGCTGAGTGGCATTCTTTTTGCGACGACAAAGCTTTCAATTGTTTGTGTTTTTAGTTATAAGATTGCAATTGCATCATGTTGTTTCAATTAGAACAATTCATTTCATTTCACGAATGTCTCTCTCGAGTGTTCTACAAAATATATGGCCCCTTTTCAACGCAATCTCCCTGCAAGTCCTCTGTTTTGCACTACTTTACAAGTCTTAAAGTTCCCTTGCCTATGCTCCAAACAAAAACCAAAAGAACAGCGTTTCATCGTACCTTTGTCGTTGAGCCACCTCGCTATCCGGGCATACGCCTCCTCCTCCAGAAATATGATGATGGCCAGAAATGCCCGGGGCATAAAATTGAAATAACCTATTTTGTTTTCCCACCAGTCCTGCAAAATTAAAATACAATATTTACACTTGTACAGTCGACGCCTGAAATGTGTTTACATTTTGGACTTTATACCTTTGTAATAAGGCGAAAAGTGTAAACCTAACTCTGACGTTGACGTAAATTGTCCAGTTAAAATATAAGTACGCTTCGTGCCTTCGGCTCAGTAGATATCGAGATATCATGACGAATATAAATTTTTGAATATTATAAGTTATGGCTTCAAAGATGTTATTTCATTTATGAAAAGATTGCTCGTAGTACAGTCGGTGCCCTCACATAAGTATCCACGCGCGCTACGCGGTTACATATGTGGGGTCGATGCTTAATGTGAGGCCACCAACTGTACTCATATCACAATACTATGAGGGTTTATTTTGATCGGCGCAAGTTTCGCACTGCGCACGACGTATGTTCGCAGCAGCCTCAAGGCAGCTAAAATTTATTAATTAAATCAAATTTTAAATGGGTCACTCACGTAATTTACTCGATTTTCATTCGACATGTTTTGATCTTTACGAAGAACGTCATCAGGAGCGACCACCCGCGACAGATGCAAGTCGTGCACTGCGAGGTAACGCCCTACCCTGCTACTTGCAGCGGGCGATGGTAGCGATGGTCCCTCCTGATGACGCTCTTCGTAAAGATCGAAAAGTGTCGACCGAAAAATAACTCAATTACGTGAGTGACCCGTTTAAAATATTATCTAACATATTAAATAATATTTAAAACGGGTCACTCACGTAATTTAGTCGATTTTCGCTCGACATGTTCATGTGTGAATATTATTTAATATGTTCGAGTCTCACGAGAGTTTTATAGTTAAAATTATTATCTAACATGTTCGAGTCTCACGAGTTTTATAGTTATAAAGCAGCTCAAATTTGACCGCGAACCGGCCTCTCTACTGTCAAAATGTAAAGGTTAAGCCATTGATGGGATTCCAACAATATGGTAGTTATACCTGCATATGTAACAGTGTGAAGGTGACCACAGTAGCCAGGACTAGACACAGCAGAGTGACCGGGAAGGAGACGCCGTGCCGCCACAGTCTGCGTTTCCAGGCCGGGTACTCGGGCTCTGGCCGCCCGGTAACTGGGCTTATTGTCATCTCCCCCTGATAAATAGAAGAGTTACTGAGTGAAATTCCATTACAAAACGCTTTTGCGTACCTAAAGCTAAAATAATCGCATTTCGTGGAATGCGCTTACTTCAAATTCGATAGCTGAAAAAGATCGCGCTGAACTTTCATTAAAATATCAGACGTTTATCATTAAAAACCGGCCAAGAGCGAGTTGAACTCGCGCACGAAGATTCCCGTACCATTACCCATAAAAACGGCAAACACATCACGTTTGTTGTATGGGAGCCCCCTTAAATATTGATTTTATTCTGTTTTTCAGAACAGAAATACATCATCTGTGAAAATTTCAACTAACAAAAAATTTATTCATGATATATAGTGGTTCATGAGATACAGCCTGGTGACAAACAGACAGACAGCGGAGTCTAAAAATCAGTATCATATTATAATCACCTGAAATAAAGGTCTCGGCTCCACTAAAAGTTCAGATCTCTGATCCAATGTTCCCCATTTATATGCCAGCGCGTTTGAATACCTGAAAATCAAGATAACATTTCTTAAAAAGTACCACCCCAAAAAAAGTTAGTGTTTAATTGTAATGATATATGGTATGTTACCTCTTCCATGTCTCCAAATAAACACAGGCCCACAGTACGTTAAACAAAGAAAATAAAACGTAGGCGATATCCTTCCAGTTATCATTTGCAGTGCCTAACCAAATCTGAAAACAAAAAAAAAACATGGTACTTTATTATAACTCAAAAAACAGGAATAGTGAGTTTAAATCTATTTAAAACATCGCTGTTCCGAATTAATTTTGTATTAAGCAGAGACGGCTGCGAATGAAATTTACAATTTTATAATTGAAAGAAAAATTTAAAAATAATCTGCGTCGACTGGGATTCGAACCCACGACCTCTCTGACCGGTGTTCAAAGAGGTCGTGGGTTCGAATCCATTTTTCTTCTGTGTAACAATGAAGGCTCACCCAAAACACAAACCCGACGACAGCCGGCACAGTGAGCGAGCGCGTGTAGTGTCCCAGCCAAGCGAAGTACATAGCTATTTTCACGCCGAAGTACTCGCTTATTTCATCTGCAAAACACATGTTTCATTGGCATTGACTTATAAAAAGAAATAGACACACAAAGCAGAAGAAAAACGTCAAAAAATGTGGGTCAGAATGACATTAACGAACAATTTTACATTGATGATGATGCAAATGATAAATGTTTCGTACGAAAAAAAGCTTTCTGACGTAAGCATTAAGTGTCAAATTCATACACACACAAAACTAACAATACTGTTAAAACTTTATAGGCTGTCGGCACTTAACGAAACATCACGTTCCAAACAAGACTCTATGAAAAAGTGCTGCAACCGCAGCACTTTTATGGAGTCGTGTTTTTCGGCTGATTCTATGTTTATTGTTGACTTTATTTTACGACTAAAGACAATTATTTTTATAAGTTGCAGGATTTTTTTTTGCTCCGCAATAAATAAATGTCAAAAATGTCGTCCTATAAACTTGATATTTGATGTTCGTTATTCGAAGCCACCACCTATTCTAACTTTTGCACCTAAACATTGCAACACGTGCTAAGGGACTGGACCCACCAGCGGCGATCGGCGATTAGCATTTTTTCGCACTTCGCGGGCGAGTGATTCTCTATGAAAATTAGCCAGCGATGATCTTTAAATATATACTCTTTCTTTTATTAACACGGGAACGATAATCTTTTGTTCGTTTCTTGGGCGAGAAAATCGGCGATAGCTCATCGCTTTCTCGCGCTTGGTGGGACCAGTGCATAAAGTTGCAATGACACTAAAGATAATAATCTCTAGTTGTGGTTGGATCAAGGGTCAGATGCAGAAGGCGGTAATACTGGACACTGCGCGCATAGTACGAAGGTTCCTCTCTGTGCGGCCCTAACCACCGGCAGCCTGGGCCCTGCCCTGTTGCCGGCGTCACTCTAGGTTAGGTTTTTATAATGTGTATGTTGTTTTGTATTTTATTTTTATATACGTATAAGTCCTAACCTAAAAAATGAAATAAACAGACGATAATCTCTCTACGACCTACTCTGTAGTTGGTCATAGAGATTCCAGCCCTTGGTACAGTGATTTTGCTCACCTAGAGGTTGCGGCGCGAAGAGCGTCTTCACCCATTTGCGTCTCAGGTTCTCCAACGCACCTCGCTCGTGCAGAGGGAACATGGCTTGCACGACGCCACGGGACACGCACGCAGGCACTGCAGAATACAAAAGCTTTAAGTACACCTTCGGAACAAAAGTCACGTACATGTATAAAGAAAATTTATAGCGAATTGTGTCTAGGACATCGAGCATTGCTGTACATGACAAATAGGTAAGCATACCTCTTGGCCTTTGGGGCACGAACGATTTGCTAAAGAGTAGAGATTAATAGATAGATTATTCTGTTGAAACATCAACGTCACTGCGAATTGTAAATGAATTAAGGATTTTAAGCGAGTCCAACTGATACATACAGTCAAGTGTAAAAATATGGTGGTGCACATCTTACTCAAAAATATGTCCCATAGCACCTTATGCCGGTGTACCATTTGTACATTTGTTTTTGTATTTTGTGCAATAAAGTTTATATAAATAAATAAATAACCATATTTTTGCACTTGACTGTACCAGGGGCTTAATTCAAACGGGTTAGTTATGATGGGATAAGTGAATGTTTGTATGGAGCCTTCGGTGTTCGAGTCCACGAGTCCGGAGTTCGACTTGCATTTGGTCGTAATGTCTATGATACGTGCCCCGAAAACCCCGGGGTATGCATAAGTTACCATCGATTAGGAACGGTGGTGGTTATTTTTCGGCCAAAAATATCTTTACATGGCCGTATTCATATGAAATTAAAGTCGTCCGTGATGTGGTATCGTGTCGTTATTTTAGACTTTGGCTTTACCAGATTTCCAGAAATATATCCATCATACATATAATATTTCACCCTTTATCGTTTTATCAGCGACATCTACATTTTATTTTATTTATTAAATTACATTAAATAGGCTTACAGTATCAACCAAAACGCCTACAATGCTAAAGACTTAATACTAAAAAAGTACAATAACAATAACGCAGTAGTTAATCAATCTAGATCTAATGGAACGTGACGCTAACTGAATTCATTGCATAATGAATTTATTTTTGCAAGCAATGCGCTCCAGCTATCAGCGAACACGTCGGCATCCCGGGTCAATACGAGTTGGTTGAGCAGCGCCGGCGCCCGCGCACCGGGCGCGTTGCCGGCGCGGCGCGTGCCCGTCCCCTCCGCCGGCGACACGAACAGCGGGCGACATGTACGAGATGTACATGATATCTATCTCAACTTAGTAGGTACTATACTATCTGAACGGCAGTTACATCTCAATAGTAGTTTATGCAACAGTGATAAAATAAGGGTTCTTAAAACTTGAGGGTCGCTCTTACAAAACGATACGCAGTCGAGTTTTGTAGAAAGGTGGCAAAATGTGGAAGATGTTGTATGCCCACTAAAGAAATTATAGAAGTGCTGGAGTAGAAAAATACTTTTAAAACCCCTCTGATAATATATTTAGTCTGACAAGCAAACGAACGCCGTAATAGTAGGACAAAAAATCAATATCCATCCTTTTTTTCGGGGTGGTAATTCTAGCGTAAGAAAAAGACAGTATGATGCTCTCAAACCTACTGTTACTGCGTTCGTTTGCTTGTTTGCTTGTCAGACTATAGTTATATTGCTTTCTACCTATCTAAAACTACGGTACCCAACTCGCTATCAGCTCAAACTTCGCAAAAGTACTTCAAACTTTGACATCCAGTTTCAGTACCTAAAAGCTACAACGTATTTTCCAATACCTACAGTTCGCAATAATAATTAAAATACCACCGTCATTATTCAAGAAGCTTAATAATAAGGACTCTGAAAACCGAAAGCCGGCTGAAACGCTACGCAGGTAACTTTTGAACAACATTAGAGTGCCCCTTGACTCGAATAATATTGTTTTAACAACATTACCAAGTCAAGGCAAATTGGATCTTGTGACCAATGTCACAAAGTCGATATTGCTTAAAGAACCCAACCCGGTGGTTTAAACCTTTTAACACACAGCGACGCATTGCAAACTCATCTCGTCCACGAAGCGAATTTTAACACTCCAAATATCAAGTTCACAAACAAATTTCAGGTGGAGCAGTTGTGTGCCGGTTTTTAGTTTAGTTTAACTACGGTCGGTTCGAAACTAAACCAGTTTCTAGAAGTTAATTTGAAAACACCTGACAATATTGTATTTTAAACAAGTCTAACCAGAAGTCTAAGAATGCACTTTACACCTTTTTATACTCAGTTAAATAGTAGTTTATGCAACAGTGATATAATTAGGGTTCTTAAAGCTTGAGTCTTGAGTTAAGTCGAGTTTTGTAATAATAGACCCGAGAGTTTTAAGAACCAATTATGAGCGGTTGCATACGCTAGTTTTTCTACGATAGCTAAAATAGCGAAATAAGCAAAATCTAGAAAGGTGGCAGAATGTGGAAGATGTCGTATGTCCAATATAGAAATATAAAAAAAACAACTGTGCTTATATATTGTATGAAAATCCATATGAGCAGTGTTCTTATGGAATTCCATAGACAACGTTATAATGTATACATTTTTAATATCGCTGTCAGTCATCTATTTGACAGATTGAAGTGCTGGAGTAGAAAAAATACATTATATAAGAAGAATTTTGATTTAAAAACTATTCACGGGAATAGTAGGTACCTACAGCCGCGAACTGGGACTGGTGAACCACTTTCCTATATTTCTATCTTTGTAATGTAAATCGGTATGGCAAATGTCAACTGTCATTTATTACACGGTTAAATTACGAAAAATTTCAAGTGGCTTATCAAGCCCTGTTCGCGACTGTACATGTCAATATGTAGTATTTGAAAGTCCCTATATAGACGGAGAGTGGTACGGAATTTGTAGACACACGAATCTCCTCTAGTTAGTGTGCTATCATTATTAATTAATCCGGGCGCCTGGCAGCTGGTCAGCAGTGGGTGTGACAGTGGATGGGCAACAAAGAGATTTAAAATTTATTTAAGGGGTGCAATTTATAGAGCTCTGAGTGTGGTGAGATATAATAGTTATTATGTACCTTTTTAATATAACATTGTCAGGCGTTTTAATTGGGGAGAAGAAGTGCTAGGTGACTTCCAAGGTGCGGTCATGTGTCTCATTTTTAGAGGCCGTCTAAAAATGAGGCCTACCCTTTTTCATTAGACCTTCACAATCTTGTGTGCACAAATCACCCCGCCAGTTATGACAAAGAGCAACTATTACACCCACCGCTTAACAGCTGCTAGGTGTCCGGATTTATTCATAATGATGATGGCACACAAACTACAGGAATGTCGTCGCTCTACTAATTGCAAACCTATATCCGTAGCCAGGTCTTAATCCATTAAAATGAAATGTTACAGCGTAACATAAAATAAAGGTTTCATATCTACTCCGCCAGCTGTACCAATTCCTTTTAGCGGGGATAAAACAATTTTCTTTCATGACATGACTATTTTCTCGAAAGTAAACTTGAGTGTATCAATATTTATTGCGCCTATAAAAAATAAGCTTAATGTACAAAAGGCGAACTTAATGCCATGCGGTATTCTCTACCCGTCAACCTTGAGGCAAAGCAGAGAAGATTGTAGGCGGGCCATTGAAAACAAGAAAATAATAATTAAGGAACACTATTACCTAAATATTTATAGATTAAATATATGCGTATACATAAATGCTACATATTTATATACATAAATATATATATGTACCTATATACATAAACATACATAAATAATATATATATATTATCGAAACTCATAATATCAGCTTTATGAGCTTGTCTTCTTTGAACTGTCAGCAAAGAAATCACGCACAGATTTTTTAAACGCGTACTTGGTGGGCGCTTTCCTAACATTAGGGCTCGATAGGGAGAAGACCGTTCCACAGACGGCTCGCCTGAACAGTGAATGAATTTAGCCATAAAGCCTGTATGATGAAGAAGGATAGAAAGAGAGAGAATACCGGTGGAGCGAAAAAGACGTTCACGAAAAGCACCTAAAAAGTGAAAGGAGGATTTGAGATGTTCAGAGGAGTTTGAATCATTAATAATGGAATACAGAGTGCAGAGCATGCGAATATTACGTCGTTGACGAAAAGGGAGCCAGCCGAGCTGCGAACGAAATGAGGATACCTGGTCGTGGATATCTCCGGAGACAGAAAATGAACCGGATGCAGTTGTTAACTGTTCTTCGTTTTTCGTTCAAGTCTGGAAAGCACACATCACCATAGTTGATGATGGGTTATGGTGCTAACTAACAATGTCTTTGTTTTAACTGGCAAAAAGTGTCTTAGCCTATTAAGTGCGTGATGTGTGCCCGTAACCTTCTGGCTGACTTCGGCAACCTGTGGTCTCCAGCTTAGTGTGCAATCCAAGTCCTTGACACTCGGATTTAACGGAATAGGAGGACCATTGAATTGCACCGGCCTAAGAGAGTATTGCGGCCGGCCTATCAAATGTCACCAATGTTACATTCAAATGTCACCTTATGCCTCTTATGTAATGAAGTGTAAACAGTACAATTTCACACCCCGACGTTTAGATTTATATCATAAAACTATGCGTGGCTATTATTTCAGGTCAAACAAGAAAACAAAAGGTTACTTGAACATTTCCTATAGAAGAGTGTAAGTGAATAAGTTTTCTACGTCACATGTGGCCTTTTGAAATGGAAGTTGGAAATTCAAAAGCACGCAAAGACGAATGTTAATGAACCAATTTCCCTTAATTCGTTTGTTTAGGCAAGATTGAGTTTTCGAAAGTCGAACTTTTGATCTGATTTAGTCGAACTTTCGACCTAATTTGGAAATATCGTACAATGTTGGAATTTCGGGACTGTAGCGTAAATGAGAATGTCAGCGAATGCTGATTTTACCGCGTTTATAACATGTGGAATTGTGCCAAAGTATTTCCCGTTTCAGTGTTTCATAAAAGTGGGTCTTAAATGCCCTATGAAGAAGCCGGCCATGACATTTTAAATAGGCAGCGTGCAAACAGCACCTAATGGTAAGTTAGGGTGCGATTTGAACTCGTTAGGTTTTTTTGTGCGTGAGAAAGGGGTTGAGTGATACTACGTTAACGGTGTAAAATTCATTTTGTAGATTATTTGTTACATAAATAGGTAATGATTTTTCAAGAAAACCCGCTTTTAATGGTGCTATTGGATAATTTTAAAGTATCTACACGGGTTACTTAAGGTAACACTAACATCGAAATTCACGCCCCTTGCCTTTTAAAGTGAAGTTCACTCATAGATCCCATCTTACAAAATCCTCCTTGGAGTCCCTCGTTCCTTTGATTTGAGGAGTTCTGCTACCGACGTACCCCAGTTGAACTAAATTCTACCTAAATGCTATACTAACAATTAAGGTCCGCTTACCAATGCTCTGTCCAGGGCGCAACGTCAACGCCGGCTCAAGCGCGTGTTCGTCGCCCGGCTCTGCGCGCGCCGACTCCAGAACATGTTTGACTAGAGCCCCTCGTTCCTGAGAGTTGAGGAGTTCTGCTGCCGAAGATCCCTGGTACCCAAAAACATACTTAAGAAAAGGAGAATTTCCTTGTACGATAATTCCGACTGCCGCATTGGGACACCGTTCGTTAAACAAAACGCGAATAGCCAAATACATAATCCTATGAAGAAGTAATTTAGATCAGATGAAAAAGTTAAGACTATCTATTTACACAATAAAACTGCTTTATTATGTTCGGCGACTCCCGGTTTTTTTATCTATAAATTAAATACCTAAAAAACGAGCCCAGTGCTTCCAAAGAAGAAAATACAGCTCATATCTTCTGATAAACCTATACCTAAACCCCTATATTTCATGAGAATAACGTGCTACCCATAAATTTTCATAGAACATGAACGACTGAACGGCTGTGAACCGCTTCTACAATGCCGTAACACGGCACGTATCTACAATAGATTTAGTATAGCGGTTTAGTTAACTTATTGAATAGAGGTGAGTCATCATCGAATACAGCCTTGAAATAGTTGGGATAAAAAAACGTTTCTTGCGGACCGTGATCTCGCTGCATTGGTCGTTTACCGTGTAAGGTGTACAGTTAAATGCGAGCTGATCTGTAACTAATTTAGATGAGAGGTCAAACTTATGGGATAGAGCGACCAATACTTATTTCGAAGTCCTTTAGGGCATGTAGAGTCTTCAAAGAGTGGGCCAAAATACATAATTAAATAGTGTGAAATTGAGCTAAAAACCATCTGAATTTCGCACTTTTGTGATTGTGTATATTTCCAAATTCATAACTAGTTAATGCAAAATAATCCTAGATTTTTTTTATAATTTACTTACGGATAATAGGGTAGTGCTTACGTTATTTAGTTATACCGTTAGGCTACTCATACTACTCATTCTCGTTCCAAGTTTGGTAAAGGGTGGGGTAATTTGAAACTACCAATTGATACTTGCACCTTAGTTATTTCTCAAATCAGAATTGTAACGCATGAATTAAATCATTTATTATTTATAATAAATGCCGCGTGGCGGAAAGCGTGGCGGAAATGGTCGCTGGTTCGATCCCAGCCCTGCTCACCGGGGTCACTTTTTCTGTAATATATGACATCTCTTTCAATGTATATTTCTCAAATGTTAAATATGTAATATAATCCATTCCAATATTATAAATGCGAAACTTTTAACTCTGTCTGTTACCTCTACACGCTAAAACCGCAGAACGGATTGAGATGTAATTTTGCATGTGGATATTTTGATTCCGGGAAAGGACATAGGATAGTTTTTGTTCTAATTCATAGCAGACGAAGTCACGCGCAAAAGCTAGTAATTAATAAATTATAGACTGATGACTGATGACTTAACAGTATCAACGAAGAATTTGAACAAATTGCAGATCTAGTACCTATTTCTAAACATTACCTTTTGGAAGCAATGCATGTCCCGTACATTGAACTCCTTATAGCCGCCGCCGAATTCCGGCTTCAGAGGCTTCGGCAAATGTACTTCTTCCGCCGTTTGTAACAGCCTGTCAACCATATAATAATATTGGAGATATCTATTGAATTAATAAATAGGCATACTGAAGGCGCGTCTAAACCTGGCGCCACGCTGAAAGCGCCGCAAATGCGTCAATTTGAGAAATATTCACTAAGTTAGTGGTTGCGTGCATTATGCATAGCCAAGTACAAAAATATGTAGGTATGTACAAAACCATCTCATAAATATGGTAGGTACTACGCTCTTATTTTATTACACCGGAAGAAGATGTTATGGGGCATATTTTTGAGTAAGATGTGTACACCTTGACTGTACAGTAAAGTACAATGGCTTTAAGATATATCAGATTCACATTGTTATCTGAAGTGATGAACAAGGCAGATCAGCCAGAGGAAGTGGGCTGACAGACGCACACACGCAGTCGGGGTTTGCTGCCGCGCAGTCTCTGCAGAGCATGCTGTTCTTGTCACTCGTACGACTACAGCAGGGATAGAGCAAGACACTCGCACATCGTCGTCTGCTGTGATGTAAAAGCCGGATAAGCCAGAGGTAACGTGCTGATGGACGTACATATGCAGTCGTGGTCTGCTGCCGCGCAGTTTCTGTAGAGCATGCTGTCCTAGTCTATCGTACGGCTACAGCAGGGATACAGCGAGACACTCACACATCGTCGTCGGCGGTGATGTAAAAGGCGGAGCAGCCAGAGGAAGCGTGCTGACGGACGCACACACGCAGTCGTGGTCTGCTGCCGCGCAGTTTCTGCAGCAACCATAGTAGCATGCTGTCTGGTAGACCTGAGCAACAAGGAATAAAGTCATGAACTGTGGCAGAATAATCATTATCATGCTTAATGGCAGCAGCACTTGCAGCAGTTAATCTTTAGACGCTTCTAGCGGCTGACTGGTATTATGACAAGATTGATCCAACTTGTGTTACCATGTTATTTACCAAGAACTCCAAGGAGTCTGCAATACAACTTATTGTTGAAGCATCAAGCGTCTTGCCTGTCAACGAGATTGCATATGTTCGAGAAATTCACCCGTCATTGAGACCAGGTGGCCTAGAGGTTATGGCGTTTGGCGCTCAAGCTGATGACCAGAGTTCGATCTCCGGCTTGACCTCCGATGGAGTTGGCCTTTTTTTTAGTAGGTACATGCCATTTACCTTATATCGGTGTATAACTTCAAGGAGTACTTAGTTGAGCCGATATTTCGAATCTGATCTATCTATCTGTTATAATAGTTAGTACGAAGGCTACAAAGGCTGCTATAGTAGCCTTTAAAGCGTCCTTCTTCGGATATAGGCCTCCTCCTTACTAGTTCAATCAATGAATCAAACGTATTTTAGGTAATGCGTCAGGTGAGCATATTTGAAGGAAGGGTACCTAAGATAAAAAACCTTTTGCCACACCACACACAAAAACATGCAAACATTTCTAATGTTAAGTGTTAGTTTTTATGGCAGTATCAATCAGCCCGCGTGAATATACGATAAGAACGTGAATATACTATGTAGGTATACATACAACAACGCATGTCATACCATCAATCACCAGATTATACCTCCATTGATACTATAGATCCCAATACACGCAACAGCCTTTTTGATCAGTCATTCATCCAGGCCCTAAAAGCCCACATTACGTGTCTCTACCCTCATCAAAAAGTTTAATTAATTATAGTAAGGGTCGCGTCGTCAAGTGCCTCGTCCGGTAAGTAAGGGCCCATTAACCTAGAAGCTATGTCACTTGACGTTACGTTACATTATAACTTTTTATGACTATGGGGAATTGAAAGTAATGTCCAGCGGCCTCGAAAACTCGAACGTCCACAAGAGAAATTCGACGAAAATCGTTCGAAAAGAAAAGAAAAGAAAAGAAAAGAAAATATTTATTTATAACATCGTTACAAGTCATTTCATTTGAAAATATTACACTAATTGTTTATACACTACACTGACTATGGTGTAGGTATTATATCACATTAACAGGTATACTTACATATATTATATTTTTACATACATGTTTATATATTGTTACATACACTTTTCGATTAATGGTTAAGTAATAGTAATGGTTAAGTAGTAATAAATTAATGGTGGAGTAGTTCATCAATGTCGTAAAACTGTGATTGCAACAGCCATTTATTTATTTTGCTTTTAAATATATGTGAGGAAGTTGCATCTCTGATGCTGTCCGGTAACTTACTATATATCAGAGGGCCGAGCACATAGACTGACCGTTTGGTTTTTGCCAGCTTGTGGGGCACGGGCGCAAAATCACCCGCGTTCCTATTGCTACGTAGGCTATAATTTAAATTAGCAAATTTTGTTGTGAACTCTTTGCTATTCGTGTGTGTAAATATTGCTATTTGCTGGATGAGCAGGCATGGTAGCGTAAGTATCCTATACTGAATAAAGTAGTCACGAGCAGGCGCATCGTCAGGAACACCTGCTATTGCTCGGACGGCTCGCTTTTGCAGCACAAACACCCGATGCCAGTCCGCCGCATTAGCCCAGAGCTCGGTGCCATACGAGATTAGTGCGTGTACTGTGGCAAAATAGCAGCTCCTGACGGTATCCCTGGTCGCAGTACTAGCGAGGCGCTTCAACGCATAGCACGCGCTGCCCAGCCTCGCACACAGCTGGTCAATGTGCGCGTCCCACCTCAGCCCGCTATCTATAGTGAAACCCAGCAGTTTTGTTTCGGCCACCTGCTGAACAACGTCATCACCGGCGCACGCCATCAAGGGTTGTGACGCGTGACCGTTTAACCTGAACGTCATACAGAACGTCTTATTTTTATTGAGGGCTAACCCGTTTGCATTGAACCACTGGTTCAATTGGTGAAGGGTACTGTTGACGTTCGTTTCCAGTTCCTGACGGGATGCGCCGGTGACGACAGCTGTTACGTCGTCAGCATACATATAAATGCTGGAGCCTTTTATAACTCGTGGGAGGTCGTTCAGGAGTATACTGAAAAGCGTGTTTGACAGACATGAGCCTTGAGGGACTCCAAGTAAGCACTTCATCTCCGTGGATCTAACGCGACCATTATCACCTACGACCACTTGGCATCTGTCAGACATGAAAGACGTCAATAAGTCCAGTGCCGGCCCGCGGACACCGTAGTGACCGAGTTTTCGCGCGATTAGACGGTGGTCAGCAGTGTCGAAGGCGCGCGAGAGGTCGCAGCACACCACAGCCACCTGCAACGCGGCCTCTCGCGCGCTTAATACTTCCCACATTACTTCGCGCACTAAGTCCGTTGTGGAACGCCCATGACGATAAGCGAACTGTTTATCCGAAAGCGTAAATTGTGGTATCCAAAATGATAGTAACCTATTATTCAGCCCGACCTCCAACACTTTACTAATGGCGGGTACAAGCGATATTGGGCGATACGAATTAAGGGATGCTTTGGAGCCTTTGCCTTTATATAGCGGAGTAACTTTTACTTTTTTTAGACTAACGGGAATAACGGCTTGACGAATGCAGCTATTATATAACTCTGTAAGTATATAGGACAGCGCTGGAGCCACGTACCGTAGAATGCTGGCTGATAAGTCATATATGTCAGTGCTATTTTTGGGAGCGATGTGTAAGCGAAGTATGGTTTCCACTTCATAAGGCGAAAATGGTTCAAATAGTAAGGTACGATCACATTCGGTGATGTTACTTGATATTGCAAACATCGAGCATTCAGAGTCGGGGGTAGGCGCACCACTCTTGGCGCCAGCTGTTATGAACTCCGCGTTAAGTGCGTCAACCGCCAGTTGTTTAGATTTAAACTTTAGCCCCTGTTCGTCCCTTATAACCTCTGTGTAGTCCATTCGTTCACGGCTTTTACGACCTAATTCTTCGTTAATAACACCCCACATTTTTTTACATTTATTTGGGGCATGCTCGATAAGGTCACTATAGTAGTTAGTACGTTTGCGCTTTAACATTGAGTTATATTGAGATGTAAGGTTAGATAGCCAATCGACAATGTGTGTGTCTAGAGGGAATTTCGCTTTTAGGTCCGCTATGTCGTGAATGAGAAGTTTATGGTTTAAAATTTCCATATCAATCCAAGGATTTTTACTGACACCCTCTTTTGGTACTTTTTTAGGAAAACATATTTCAAAATGATATCTTAATAGGTTAATTAATGCGGTTGCTAAAGATTGGCTATCTCCGTGGCATTTTGCGACCACTTCAAACCAATCGACAGACTCTAACGCATTAAAAAAACATATTTTGTTGTTGGTGTTTATATTACGCCTAGGTATAGCTAAGCATTGTGCGGGCGAGTTGTTCACAAGCGTTATTTTTTGTGCCGAGTGGTCGCTCAGGTGAGTGGTTACATAATCGCTATACACACGGTCACTACAAACGTTTGAATATGCGTGATCCAATAAAGTCGAGCTGCTGTTTTGTGTTCGTGTTGGAAAGTCAATGTGTTGGCTAAAATTTTGACATGATAGAATATCAACGACTCGCTTTTTACTAGGCGAATTTACTAGGAAATCGATATTTGTATCACCCATTATAATTGTATCTAACCCTTCTGAGTTTATCTTCGATAACAAATTATCGAACAAGTTTAAATAAGTTGAGTCATTGGTGCAGTTTGAATGATATATGCCTACAATTAGGATGTTATAATCTACTAGATGGATTGCGCATATATCGAAGACTTGTTGCACTGACATACTTGTTATGTCCGGCCTGTTTACGGCTTTTAGCCCAGACCGCACAAAGATGCAACTTCCTCCGTGTAAGATTGAAGGTCGGCAATAATACGATATAAGGTCATAATTATATAATGTCACACAATCTATTTCACTATCGCGAAGCCAATGCTCGGTAAGTACAAGTACGTCACATTTTAATTCGTTAGATAATAACACCTCTAACTTTTTTGTCTTATTATTAAGGCACCTAATGTTTTGATGACACAGTGTAAGTGTTCCCTTTTTTGATGGCGGTGTTCGTGTGTATCGCGGATCGGTGTGGACTTGTAGCGGGCGCTGCGCTGGCTCGGGCTCCGGTGGGCGCGCGTTCGCGCCCGGTGCCTGCTCGAAACCATTCACTGACCATAGTACCCTGCGGCCAGTTTTCAGGATGCATGAAAATGTCAAAACTCTGTGCTGGCACTGTGATCGCAAACGACGCGTAGTGATTATGCTTCAATTGCAACTTTTGTACATCATACGCACCGCAGTTATCTCTTTTGAGCATGTAAGTCTTTATTGTTTCTACAGATGTATCGGTCTTAAAAAAACATGCGTGGATTTTTTTAGGCCGTTCGGTGGTCTGCAAATCGTCATCCGCTGGGCCGGTCCCTGTGATAACACGATCGTTTTTTCGTTCATGGTTTCGACGGTTCGGTTTTTTACGAGTTACTACTTTAAAAGGTGTCTCGTCCCCGGTAACATCAGTTTTAACATCAGTTGGAACATCCTGTTGTTGTTTTTGACTTACGTTTGCAAGGACTTTAGGTGGGACCCGGTTTAGTGTGTGAGGTGTTATGGTCTTATTTAACGGGTCACTTACGGATATTTGTACTTTTCCGGAAACCGTAGGTTTTGTAGAT
This sequence comes from Lathronympha strigana, assembly GCA_949128165.1. Taxonomy (NCBI): domain Eukaryota; kingdom Metazoa; phylum Arthropoda; class Insecta; order Lepidoptera; family Tortricidae; genus Lathronympha; species Lathronympha strigana. The sequence continues at coordinate 4,604,997 of OX421903.1, forward strand.
GGTGGAGAAGGGTTGAGATTTCTGGTGGAAGATCCTAAAGAGAGTCTCGGTAATTTGGACTCGAGATGTGGGTGGGATTTGACGGTTGTCCTCAGATTCTCAGCCACAGATGTCACGGGATTATTTCCCGCAGCGGCGGCATCGTTCGATCCATTCGGGTTAGATTCGCCTGGCACGACGGCACTTGCACCACAACCACTGCACTTGTTACAATGATACGCGGTTTCCATTTTAGTTATTTTATGATCTAGCTTCTTAATATCGTTAATTACACTCGAAATTTTTGATTCTATCGGTTGTAAATACTTTTTTAACACCTTTTCTAAACTTTCTATGGTTGATTTAGCCATAGTTATGGTAATATGAGATTATCTTCGCAAGCAACCACGCGACCCGTGCGACCGAGATAGCGAGACTGACTTCGTTAATGAAAGAAACTGCTGTTATATATAAATAACACTCTATATCTCGAAAAATTAGATGTAACGTCAATATGGATAAGTCAAATTATATTTTTAAGGAAAGTCCGTCATATAGGGCAAGAACCCATGTTTCTATACATAGATTGCTAGTATACCTACACTATCCCGGGGTTGCAGTACTAAGACCAGATCATCCTCAACCGGTTCTGTCATCGAGAGCGCTGCGCGCGGCAAGTAGAACCTCAGTCAAGTAGAAGCGCACGGTTGTTGACGGTTGATAATGGTATCCTGTGATATATGGAACATGTCGCGCATAGTGAGTCTTATCGGTAATTTATTATAATATTACGATAGTTTAAATTCGATACCTACACTGCTCAGATAGGGTAGGTAGGATAAATATTGATTCTTTCAACTCAGCTGTCAAAGGTGGCTTACGTATACCTACAAATGCAACAGTAAAATTGGATCAAATACCCGATAGACGGTCTTATCCAAATTGACTTAAATAAGTATTTATTTATTTATTATTTATTGCACAAAAGAAAATACAAACGTACAACAGGCCACCTAAATGCTATAACTGTGCAAGATCAACTGTGGTTTTACAAAACAAATACTAGGAGAATCGTATTGTCGAGGTTCTACTGTACTTAAGTAACCCTCTAGCTTCTAAACTAAAAGTTATAATTATAATAGTACTTTAGCTACCTAATAGTAGTAAGCACGTTGTATTTTAACATAAAATACTAGAAATTACGAACAAGTGTGAAAAGAAGAGTACATAATTTTAACACGAGTTTGTAATTTTTGTACCGCCCGTGATACATACCATGTTTTTCATGCCCAGATACGAGTTTGAGTACGTATGACGACGATATTCGTGGAAACGAGATGCACTGAGAGTGAGTTTAGGCACTCGGCTAGCGAATACGGTTACGTAAACCACACGGTAAGTTACTCTCTGTTCACTGTTCAAACTCACTGACGGAGTTATTATTATTATTGACGTATTGTATAACCGGTGAGGAAAGGAAGCGGGAGCTGGAAGAAAGCTCAAATCGCCGAGGTCATTGGGATAGGGGACGGCCTTAAATCTTTGAACCATTTCTCGGCACCAATCTACACGACGGAGTTTTTGGGCCTCTGTCAAATTATGAGGTATCCACCGGGCACAAAGCTTCCTGATCCCTAAATGTTCATGAAGGATTTTGTGAACTTGACTCATACCATTGCCTAAGCTTCTCCGAATCTTCTGATAGGTCACTAGCTCTTTTGTCGGCGTCTATCATATTTATGTCGCACAACACTGATGTTATCTTCAGTAGTCGCCGTACAAGGCCGTCCCTCACGCAAATCATCGGTAAGATTAGTGCGACCACGTTTAAATTCATTAAACCAGTTGTGAACAGTGGCACGAGATGGGTCTTTACCGTGAAAGGCCAATCGAAGTCTATCACAACTTTCTTGTTCACTTAAATTACATCGAAAGTCATAGAAAATCATTGCACGAAAATTTTCTTGCGTTAAATTCATGGTTACGTGATACAGACTATTTTCAATTTGCCGCCAAATCGAATAAAAATGGCAATCGAATGAAATACATAGACAATAATATATATTGACAAAGAGTTCGATTTTCAAAATAAACTTATTTTTTTAATATATCGCTTACAAGTGGCCAGTTCTAAAAAGTTTCAGTGTTGCGCTCGTAGTTATGTTAGACACCTCGAGGTCACGTTAAACTGGTTAGGTTCCAACAGGAATTATTACACAGTACGTAAGCGCGCGCCTCTTTACGCCAGCGCGAGGTTATGGCATTCGATTCGATAAAATACCTTATTCTCTTTCCTCTCTTCGGGTAGAGGAGAGGAAAGAAAAAACAAAATTATATATTTGGGGGGCGCAAATTTGGTGTTTGCCCCGGGCGCCGATACCTCTTGTTACGCCCCTGTGCATAAGTAAACCACTGTGTGGGATTTCGCCTGGGAAATCACGAACAGCTGGAGTGAGTTGACATAAGAATTGTTAACCAACAAAAAGTGGTATGTTCCCAATAGGACGGGTCTGCTTATTTTAATAGACTAGGAGAAGAGGTCTCAACTCGTTTGAAATATTTATTTTTACTAAGTAGGAACTCAAAAAAATATTTTCTCTTCTTTCTTATTTTAGAAACATATTGTGATAGAGAACTAAAAGCCAGTTATGACCTTAATTGTATGTGTACATTGTAGTGTACGTGTACAGACTGCACAACTGCATGATACATTATAAGTAAGTATTATAACCAACTACTAGTATGTTTCGCTAGCGCAAGCCTGCGAAGTCGGAACACGAAACAAAAGCATAGCTATGCAATTGTTGCGACAGAGTACTAAAACCCCGCTCTAAGTATAATTGTATCTACTCTAGATACGTGTGTAGCCTGCACAACTGCATGATATAGCCAACTGAAGCATGTTTCACTAGCGAGCGCAAGCCTCGAGGAGAGACTACTGTTTCAGAGTCGGAATGAAAGCAATATTAATCGAGTTGGTATTATGCATTGTGTCTTGTACAATCTTTGAATAGAACTACATGACTAGGTAGAAACATATTGCGACAGAGAACTAAAATCCAGCTATGACGATGATTGTATCCAGTAGGGCATGAAAACCGATTTTTATGCCCTAACCATAACTTCTTTAGTCCGTAGAACTATACAGGGTGATTACGGGGTCGTGGAGCAAGAAAGAAGCATTTAACTCACTTTCTTTTAAGGATCACGATAGGCTAGGACTAACAGTATACCAGCGACTTATTTTAGTCAGCAAAAAAAAAAATTGCGATAATTTTAGATCATGGTCACCCTAATATTTCCCAAGAAAACTTATGTCAAGTGCATGTACTTAACAATCGTTGCAGTAAGTAATTATGAAAAAGGTTGTTATGACAATACTGATAGACAGATAAGAAAAATGTATTCGATGCCTACTATACGATTATGTCGATTACTTTGTAGTATTTAGAAGGAAAAGACTGCATAAAAATTAAAACTTTATTTACAAAAACAACGCTAAACGTACTTCAAAAGTTGTTCAAAATGTGAACCCTGTTCCTGTTCGCACAATTCCGCCCGTCGCCTAAGATTGGCCTTTAATCTGTTTAGAGCAAAGCGGTTTTGCTTAACCGTTTCAAAGGCTAAAATAATCCGCTGGCGTAGCTCTTCCACGGTGTTAGATTCTTGCTCATACACCAATCGTTTCACCTCTCCCCAGAGAAAAAAGTCCAGCGGTGTGAGGTCGGGGCTGCGAGGTGGCCATGGAATAGGTCCAAGGCGACCGATCCATCGTCGCGGAAATTGTTCATTTAAATAATCACGAACACGGTTATGAAAATGAGCAGGTGCACCATCATGTTGATAATGTAGGTTTTCTAAATAAGGTTCCGGGACGCCTCGCAATAATTCCGGGACAATTTCACGTAACAAGTCAAGGTAATTCATACCATTCAATCTGCCTTCAATAAAATAAGGCCCGATAACAACGTCGTTAATAATTCCCGCCCAAACATTTAAAGAAAATCGTGTCTGATATGCGTTTCTGCGAATAAGATGCGGATTTTCTGCACTCCAACAATGTTCGTTGTGCACATTGAACAAACCAATACGCATAAATGTACTCTCATCAGTCCACAAGATATTCGTTTCTTCATTTTCTAAAATCCATCGACACAGATTCATTCGTAAGGGAAGATCAGGGGCGGAGATATCCTGGACAGGTAGAAAATGGTATGGATGCAATCCAGAAGCGTTGAGCAGTTTCCAGATAAAACTTTGGCTGACATTGTACCTTCTAGCGGCTTGTCGGGTACTGCGTTGCGGATCTCGAAGAAAATATCTGAGTATGCGTTGATCCAGGTTCACGGGATTGCCTCGCCTTGCTGGCCTGTCGCCACCTCGTGCTTGGGCGTGGGTTGGAACGCTGAACTGCCCGTGCTCTCGAAGATTATGCACCATTGTATTAATCAAACGTCTAGTCGGTATTGGCATATTGGGATATCGCTGATGAAACATCTCACTTGCTCTGGTAGTGTTGCGTGTTTGATAATAGAACATAACCATATCTGATCGCTCGATATTAGAAAATGGGTACGGCGGAGGCATAATTTATTTATTTTATTATAAATCTTTGTTGACACGTTTATTGACTTTGACGTGCTGTGACATTGTTACTCATAAATTATTAAGTATTCTATCAGACAGTTTATTTTCTAAGAGGTTGTAATATCAAAAGTAGGGTAACCACGCATTTTAAGTCACTAAACATTTTTAAATAAAAATAAGTACGTAAATAACGAATCATCTTTGTTTCAATTAAAATATATACAGGTAGCATCGCAATCGTTTACTGAGTCAGAAAAAAATGGTTGGGATCACGACCCCGTAATCACCCTGTATATGGTTAATTAAATATATATAGAGTATTAAAAAAGCTAAATAGCTATCCGGTCTACTTTTTTTTTAAATATGGTACTTAAACTTTCTAGTAAAAAAATTAAACCAAAGAAATATTAATTCGGTTCTAAATACCGATATGTCTTATTTAAAAATTTAAGAAGTTTTTAAAAATATGGAAATATTTCCCTTAAGTAAAATGGGCTCACTTAAGGATTTAAGTTACTTAACTTACCTACTTTCCCCCCAGGGCCCATCAAAACTTTTCACACTGTATATGCATTTATTAAACCATCGAACACCGTCCCGGGTTCGAATCCTGGTCAGGGCTTTTGTGTGTTTATCACGAATATTTTGAACTGTTCCTGAGTGATGGGTGTGTACCAGCTTCTCTTGCAGGATTGCCATGAACATCAGGAACGAGCTAGGCTCCTCGCTGTTTCGGAGAGGGAGTCCGGGTGTTGGTTGCACGCGCTACCATCGCGTAACCTGGGCACCGTGCTAGAGCCAGGTGCGCTCCGGATTGCGGTTTGCCTGCGCTTGGGTTTGAAGGTGTGTGATGCCCATGCTTGCAGTCGCTGTGCCCAGCCAGTAGACGTTCTGGGTCGACATGGCCTGTACTGCAGGAAGAGCGCGGGGCGACTGTACAGGCATTCGTCGTTAAACGATTTAGTTCGCCGCGCCCTTAGTACCGCCTCTCTTCCCGCGACTTTGGAGCCGTCGGGTCTCTTCGCGGCTGACGGCAAAAGGCCTGACGGCTGCACTCTCGTGCCATGGAGCCTCGGTCGCCCCTTGGTGTGGGACGCTACCTGCGTGGATACGCTGGCACCGTCCTACGTTGAGGGATCTGCTCGGAAGCCGGGGACGGCAGCGGACCAGGCTCAGACGCTCAAGCGCCGTAAGTATGCGTTTTTAACAAGCGAATACGAGTTTGCGGCGCTTGCTATGGAGACTCTGGGTCCTTGGTCGGCCGACACTAAAAAGTTTGTAAAGGAGGTGTCGGCGCGTCTGGTAGGGGTTTCGGGCGACCCTCGGGCGGGGTCGTTTTTTGCCCAGAGGCTGGGTTTGGCGTTGCAGAGGGGGAATGTCGCCAGCATTTTGGGGAGCTTCCCGGAGGCAGGAGATTTTGGGGAGGTTTTTTATATTTAAGTTTAGTGTTAGGGTTACCTTTAGTCTTTAGTGTTAGGGTTAAATTTGTATAAGGTAGTTTTAAGTGGTTTTTTTTTATTTAAATTTAAGTTTTTGTGAATTATTATCTTTTATTAAAGGTGTGTACTATATATTTAAGTATTTATATGTATCTATCTATTATCTTTATATAATATTATTATCTATTATTCTTACCTGATCCTCCTGGTCTTGACTTAGTGTTCGGTAATGTTTTAGATCGTAAGCTGTCAGCCAACTACATCAAAGTTGATAATATAACAATGCAAGAACTAGAAGTGGCTATCAAAAATCTAAAGTCTAATAGCGCGGTTGGGCCCGACAACCTGCCGGTCCTATATCTTAAAAGGCTGTATTTAAAGGTACCCATACACTTTATATTTAATTTGGCTCTCTCAACAAGCACATATCCTCAGCAATGGAAGACCTCTAGGGTAACGCCGATCCCAAAGACGAGTGAGACGGTCAACGTGGAAAGCTACAGGCCTATTGCTGTCCTTTCAGCATTAGCGAAGCTTTTCGAGTCCATACTTCACAAGACATTGTCCAACCAACTGAAACCTTTCTTATGCGACTCTCAGCACGGGTTTAGAGCAAACCGGTCAGTTGACACTAACCTCACAACCTTGGTGGGTATCTTATCAGAACATCTAGATAGGGGTATTCAGGTGGACGTCTTGTATTTTGATTTCCGCAAGGCGTTCGATCGCGTAGACAATGATGTTCTGCTACACAAACTTGACGTTATTGGTTTCAATCCAGATTTAGTTGACTTTTTCGCCAGCTACTTGCGAGATCGACTGCAATTCGTCCAGCATGGCCACTTTACCTCTGAACCGTACCACACCCGTTCAGGTGTCAGCCAAGGTTCAATCCTGGGTCCAATGCAATTTGGTATTATGGTTAACGACTTGCCATCCGTAGTCCGCAACGCGCGTTGTCTCCTCTACGCAGACGATCTAAAGTTAGTGTATGGGGTGGAACAGAGAGCGGATTGTGAGTCGCTGCAGCAGGATATCGCGTCTGTTTTCCAATGGAGTTTGGACAACAAACTAACGTTCAATTCGGCCAAGTGTCGGGTGTGCAGTTTTAGTCGATCCTCCGTACCTATACGGGCTCAATACTTACTCGGCTCGGAGCCAATCACCAGAGTAGATTCGGTGAAAGATCTCGGCGTTGTGTTTGACGGGCGTTTAACCTTCCATGACCACATCAAAGCGCTTACCAAAAGTAGCTTTAGTAGACTAGGCCATATGGAGTATTGCTGCCATCTTTGGGCGGGAGCACCTGGATACCAGCTGGGCCCCTTTGACTCGATCCAAAGACGTGCTGTCCGAATTGTCAACGATCCCAAACTCACGAGCGATATCGAACCCTTAAGTCTAAGGAGAGACTTCGCCTCCTTATGTGTATTCTATCGCTTGTACAATGGATTGTGCTCTGAGGAATTGTTTGATATGATGCCAACGGCTGCATTCTACCACCGCACCGCTCGCCGTCGGCAGGGTGTTCACCCGCATACCCTGGAGCCTAAATGGTCTCGTACCGTGCGGTTTATGAGGAACTTCCTCCCGCGGACGCTCCGGCTGTGGAATGAGCTCCCTGCCACTGTTTTCCCAAAGGACTACAATATGGGGTTCTTCAAAAAAGGAGTGTTAAAGTTTTTAAAGGGTCGGCAACGCGCATGTAACACCCCTGGAGTTGCAGGCGTCCATAGGCTACGGTGACCGCTTACCATCAGGCGGGCCGTATGCTTGTTTGTCACCGTCGTAGTATAAAAAAAAAAGGCTTCGTTATTCGCAACATTCGAGATTTCCATGATTCTTGTGCCATTAAAATCCTGTATTTTGCCTTAGTGAGGAGTAAGCTGAAGGCGTCTGCAGTGGTCTGGAATCCTTTTGAGACGACTTACATCTTGCTTTTAGAAAAGGTGCAAAAGACACTTCTCAGAACCCTGTACAAAAAGATATATGGATATTACCCTTTTCTTTATCCAACAAAATTTTTGTTAGGGATCCTGGGTCTCAACTCCTTGGAAGTTAGACGCAACTCCAGTCTACTATTATTTGCGTGTAGGGTTCTTCGCGGGGACTCAGACTGCGTTGAATTAGTAGAGAGGCTGGTAAGACTGCGTGTACCTGATTACACCAAGAAAACCCTCAGGCCGCGTGAGCGGCCCCTTTTAGCAGTGCCACCATCGCGAACGGTAGCTCATCGCAATTCCCCGTTCCTACGTGCCCTTACCCTACTAAATGCGCTCCTAGTGTCAGCACCGGAGTGTGATCTATTTACTTGGCGATGGGCGGCTGTGTGTCGGGAATGCTTGAGTTTTTGCGAGGCGATGGATGTCATGTTAGACCTAAGTCTTTTCTTGTTTATTTTTCTGTTTTGTTTTTTCTTTCTTTTTTGTACAATAAGTACTTTCACAGTGTATTAGTTTATAAGACTGTAATGCTGTGTAAATATATGTGTAATAAATAATAATTATATTTATCGTCGTCTTATACCCACAACACAAGCCTTATTGAGCTTACCTTGGGACTAGGTCGACTTGTGAACAATTGTCCTGTCTGTCATACAATCCCATCACATCAAACCTCACATCGCTGGTTCGATCCCAGCCCTGCTCACCGGGGGCCTTGGTCACTATTTCTGTAGTATATGACATCTCTTTCAATTTATAATTTGTCCTATCATATTTATTTATAAATGACACAAACTTTTCTTGAAAATCGAGCATTTACTGAGAAGGGCACCATATGAGAAGTAAACGCACGGGCGAAAATTGTCAACCATTAAACACTGTCAGCACTGTGTCACAACATGTAACCTAAATTCGCACCACTGACTCCACTCTCTGAACACTCGAGCTACGGATATCCGTTAACCGTCAAGGCGAGCAATATAAGGCAAAAAATAAGGTAAAGAATATTTTTACTTCTCAACTGAAACACGTAAGTATCAAACTTCAAGTGAACTAAAGCTTTGTCAGCAGTGTGATACAACTCACACATAACATATATTCAGGACTTTCGGTTGATTTACAGTACACATGGTGCTGCTTTACCGCCGTAGGGCGATTATGAGCACTTTACGTGCCTGCGTCGAATATTCAAATGGCCATATGGCCCATAATATGTACTGTAAAACGTCGTACGATACTAGCGAATACAAAACCGGTTATTTTTGTATGGGCGTAACCGGTTATAACCGGTTATTACATACAAATCATAATCGGTTTTGCATTCCCTATACGATACACGTGCGAAGAGGTAATTCGCAACTCGTGTAGATTAAAAACGCGCCACTCGTTGCGAATTTGCTTTTTTCGTCCTTGTATCGTAATGTAGGTACCTAGGTACTATTAGATGGCGAAGATATCTCCCAAAATAGAATTTTTGTTTTTCGTTCGTTTTGTTGTTAAATGTGTAATATCACTACATAGTATAAAACAAAGTCGCTTTATCTGTCCCTATATCCCTATGTATGCTTAAATCTTTAAAACTACGCAACGGATTTTTCGAACAACCAAAACCAAAGACTACATACCTACAAATAACTTATCACTTCAAAACTCTCATTAGTGTATTATTCTTGTCAGTTCATTTTCCATCCAACATACGCTCTCGAAGTCGAACACGTAAAAACAGGCGCCGGTCGGACGTTTTATGTGCTTTATTAAAGCCATTATTTAAGTTAAGCCAGGATTTATCATGCCACTCGGGCCTAGTGCAAGATACGGCCCGTGCCCGTCTCAATGTATTCACGATTTCGTTTTACCCCATTTGCTACTTGCCCAAATGTCGCGACCCAGATAGGACCAACCACTTAAGGCGGTATTTTCCGACGCTTCAACCGATGAGATAGAGAATGGGCATATAGGGATTCAGGAGTGAGATGGAAACTTGGATTGGATTGTATTAGGCAGGTTTTTGAATTCAGGACATTACGTCTTAATAAAAGCTGCCCTATAACTAGTATATCCAAATATGCTCCTACCAGGCTCTTTAACATAATGAAAAGGCTGTTACCTCGACCCCTTTTTATCTTTGTTTCTCTAATGTATCGTATGACATAAATGTAGGAATGCCCTTCTGGCAAAGCGGAGACTCAGCTGAATTATGTACTCGCGAATTATATGGAACATCTTCATAACAGAGGCCAATGACGAATGATAAATGATAAAGGAATGCGGCTAGAACGTTAGACAGAGTGCTTTCTTTACGATGATTGAGTGTTTTATAAAGGGAAGTTTTCGGGTTTCACTGAAACGCGTTTTGTGAATCGGTTGTAACTATTGTACAGTAGGTACTTTTTTTTAACAATTTAGATGGCTAAGTACCGAATGTATACAAAAGCGAATAATATTTATGTCCAGTTAAAATTTATCCAGCTATTTCCTCCCGCGGACGCTCCGGCTGTAGAATGAGGTGACTGCCGAAGTTTTCTTGAAGGACTACAATATGGGGTTCTTCAAAAAAGGTACAGTACGACCTTAATGTTCAGGCAATAAAGTCTTGTATACATATTTTTGGCACTTTGGCTGTATTGATATCTTTGTAGCTGACTGTACAAGTTTTGAATGGTACCTACCTATACTGCTTATATTTGCTCATAACACCTAATACCTAAAAGCCTTATCATATTGGAGATTCGAGGGCGAGTTGAAAGTAAGGCGGACACGCAGCGTCAGCGAGTTTTTCGCTACGAGATGCCAGCGCGTGCTACGCGTTACGAGCGTAGCCTGTAACATGTGGGAATACGTGAGACTAGAGAAAAGCGCCTACGAGTACGAACAGAGAAGTCAGAGAATAGTGCCTTTTCCTCATTATTCATATGTGCCCTTAACTAGACACTAACTAGCGGGATACAAAAGTTTTATTAGGCCTTAACACTGAATTTATAGCACAACCAAATTGAGCATGCCGCCTACACTTGGGTATGCTTGGTGTGGTGCCAAGAAAACTTAACCAGTAAGGGTATAAATTCGACTAACATACCTAAGAATGTTACTCGATATTGTACTGGATATATTGTTATAGGTCTACTACTCTATTCTATTGGTTTGTTTGAACGGGGCTTCGACGAGAAGTTGTGCATTCGAGGCTTTTATCCTTAAGGCTCATTTTCATTGGTCGTTAGGGCCCGCATGCGGTGGTCGAGAGATTTACAAAACGTATGCCATGGCGCCCGCATTTGGGGAGGTCGATAGCTAGCTAAAGATCGTGCAATGCGAGTACACAGCGCAATGTTCCACAGTCCATAGATGCTTTATACCGACCGAGTTGTCGACTCTGTCGATGAGCCTTTATTTTTATCCGGCGTCCACAATGCGCGACAGACCCTCGAATATGCGCGGCAAACCCCCGGCTGCCGGGCGAGCCAATGTTCGAGCATTTGCCGCGAATAATGTGGACTAGGCTTTAGGTCTACCAAAATCCGAAAGAGCCGTAAGACACGTGCGTCATGAAAGTCATGAAAGCGTTCAGTATAGTATAGTATATAAGTGTCGCAAGTCCCAGAACTGATAACGGATAACCGTTGGGATAAATGTGTTCTCGGTAAAGACAATGGAACGGAAAAAGGGAATGCCTTCGGGCTAAGCAGAATTTACGCAAGATTTTGGTTGCCTTTATATCTACTTAATTTTGTCAAGCTGTGCGATAACGAGAACTGGATTACATTTTCATGTATCTAATTTGATGTACAGTCACCTGCAATAGTATAGGACTATATGAAGGCTGCAAAAAAATCTGACGCATTCTTGTTTGTACCGCCATAAGAGCGTGTCACATATTTTTGCGGCCTTCATACCGCCATATACTATTGCAGGTGACTGTACTGACTACTTGCATAGATAAAATATAGTCCAAGTGTAGAGGTAGCTCTGTGTTCAATGTAGCATCACATTAACAAAGCAAATTGTTTGGCAACTGCTGACTTGAGCTTGCATTCTTATTCTTACTGAAAGCGCCAACTTTCCAGACTTTAAAAGTTGAGGTATAACTTCACGGTATAAACGGAAAAAAGCAATTAGATTGTTAAACAAAGGATCAATCAGTGTACCTAAAGTTGCTCGAAAGGTTTTCGAGGTCAGTGATCACATTGACGATTACCTTATAAGGTTTTTTTTAGAATAAACGTGAGTTTATCAATATATGGTACAACCTGTACTCCGATTAGTAAGTAGTCAACTCCTCCCAACAAACAATGGTACGCTGCATCAAATTATGGTAGTTATGTTTTGGTATGGGCGGTAGAATATCGATCTGCCAGGCTTACGCGACGTCGACATTCCTCGACTTGATTGTGTTGAAAGGATAGAAAGAAGACTGATAAGATAACGTTGGTTTCATGGCAGGAGAACTGTGCCTCTTGTGGAACGCGAGGTGCGTCAGTACGTCTCGGAGCAATTGTTTCCGAAAATCTAGTGTTTTGAAATAATCGTGTTACGAGACCCTTGTTATTATTATTGAAATACTTTTCCAAAAACACCGCACCACAGAAACAAGTGAAAAGAAAAAATAATTCCCACTTTATGTCCGCTCTTCGCGCTCCTGCACAGTGATATTTTTCTTACGTTTTAAGTTACAAATGTACTTACATCCGTGTCAACTTGCAGCACGCCTACCACGAACATCTACCAAATATGGCATTGTCGAAAATACCTCTTTGTCACTCTAATATGCAAGCCTGACAGAGATGGAGATACAAATCCGCAATCGTTCGTGGTACTAACCCAGGGCCTTTACCACGAAAATCGAACGATAGTGGATTTGTGTATCCATCTCTGTCACACTTGCATATTGGAGTGGCAAAGAGGTTTTCCCGTCAATGCCAATTTTCGATGTTCGTGGTAGGCGTGCAGCTTTCTAATGTTCACGTAAACAGTGAGCTATCCTGCGGACAGGAAGACAGATGGCGAAACAATAAAGGTTCTTAATTGAATACAGAAGGCTAAAACACAAAAAAAAACGAAAACAGGAAATAAGTTCGAACTACTAAAACTTCACAGTCGACAGGAACAGAAGACAAACAACATGACTAATTGGCTTTTGAATAATGTATTGTGTCACTTTTATTGTACAACAGAGATATATTTATTACACTAGGTGGCAAAGTTCTTTTTTACTTTTCTTTGTTATATTGACCACATTTGAGCAATAAATAAATTCCAATCCAAAATGGAATTGTTTGAATAGTAGGAATCTTGATGCTGTCAAGGCATGAGATGGAGAAAAGAGGTTTGAGAAAAATTTGTTGTAACGTGTAATACAACATTTTTGATTACATTAAATTCAATACCTAATTAAACATTTTTGTTCACTTTGACTATAAAACTCTCATGAGAGTCGAACATCTTCTATCTATCTATCTATATATATAATAAAGCAGAGTAGGGTCAAAAATCTGTACATTGAAGATATTTGAAAAAAAACAGGAGCTCTTAGAATTGGTCACAAAACACATTTCAATGATTTTTAGAATTTTTGTCTGTTTGTCTGCCTGTTAATTTGTTCGAGCATGTTCGTTAAGGGGATCTCCTGTCGCGGTGAGTGTTGTTTGCAACCCAGTTGGCAAAAACGATACTGAGAACGAGGGTAGATCGTCCGCCGTGTCGCCGTGTGTTACAGGGCAGAGGGCGCTAGCCCGCAGTGCACGACTTGCCTCTATTGGTGATGACGATATTTGTAAAGATCAAAACGTCGAGCGAAAATCGACTAAATTACGTGAGTGACCCGTTTTAAATATTATTTAATTTTGTTTATTATGTAGATATTGTATAACATGTGTTTGTATGTATTCTTTTGTAACTGTAAGTTCTACTCGTCTGTCACTCACACACTCAACAACACTCTTCTATGTCCAGAAGTTCTAAATACTAGAACTTGATTTCTGGCAGTTACTTTATATTAAACAAAACTGCCATACAAAGTTTGGCCTATAAAAAAAATCAATTTCACCAATTTCTTTAGGTTCAGATGGATGGAGCTGACCTTCATCCTTCTAGCTGGTAAGGCACTAGAACAGGAAATCAAAACATACCTTTAGGAAATATGAGCACCACATCAGAATGCTGTGTGGGGGTGGAGTGCAGCAGAAGACGCCGCGGGTGCATCAGATGGGCCCCAAGTGTCCCTGCCATCGGGAGGCGGCGGCGGAGCTCCCTGCTGGCTGTTTACAATAAAGATACAAAGACTATTAGACAGATACTTTTGGCAGTGGTTGGTAATAGACAGAAACCTATAGAGCAATCTGACCTTCAAGAGAATGATGTCATGATCCTCAACATTGAGGAAACAACTGATAATAAATAAAAACAATTGATAAAATATAACAGTAAACCACAGGGAGTCTTATCTAACATATTACCACCACTTGCACGACCCGTAGTTAACCGCTAAGCGGGAGTTAATCGTTTATTAAGTATGAGATTTACCAGCTAACTTTGAGTTAGCTGGCTTACCCTAGTTAGCGCAAGTAGCCCTTAGTTAAGTATAATATCAGTATTACAGTCTAATATTAAGCTGGCGAGAGTGTGGTGAAAAAATATTGCACTAAAAGTACCCTAAGTATAGTGGCATATGTCAATTGCAGAGTGTGAGATACCTTGCCACATTCCCGCCGGGTTTCTTTCATTGCATGTTGATTTTAACATTTTCTTTGTATTTTTTTTGCTATAGTAAAGAATGCATTAAAATAAGCATATTTTATCATGCAAACTTTTTCTGTCAGATAAATATTTACCAAGATATTTGCAGTTTGAAGTCAGTAATTTTGAACTGCTCTGGGGGAAAAATTTTGATTACCTAACCATGTTAAAACAACTAATTTCAACTAGGCCTTGCTATTGTGGGGCTCTTATATCTGCCTTGTTTGCCTTTCGGTCTTCTGAAGTTACCTAACAAACGTATTAAGGCAAGGAAAAAAATTAGAAATTTCAAAATAATCTAGTTTCCACGAACCGCCCTTGTGTGCTACATATAGTCCAACCCAGAAATTGTAAGATATCATCAAGTATAAGTAAACCTTGTTTTATCGTCGAAATATTGGCACTTTGTAATTTTATCATCTAATCAAAAATAATTTCATAATTCTCTTTTACAAAACTAAGCTACTTTGTTATGTTATGTTTGCGGAGGCCAGGGTTCCTGACTTTTTTGCTGTCATATGTTGCCGCATCGCGTCGTTCTGGAGTCGATTACGAACATCTGACAATAGCATTCTCCGTGGGTTGTCCGAGTGGCTGGACAATCCAATGTAGAAATACTGGCTTTCCGTGCATCCCGAGGGTAACAAAAAATGAGTGTATTGCCATTTTTTTTGGAAATACAAATATTTTACATGTTTATTGTGCCATTTTATGTTTAGTGTGTTTTTGTATTTAACTTTATACCATTTTGTAATTTTATATGGGTGTCAAGCCTGTCAATAAAGAAATATTATTATTATTATATTATAGTGATGTTTGCGGATGACGTATCTTTACTGCTAAATTGTACAGATAGCACCGAGTGTAACGAATCTCTCTCGCACATTACGGAAACCATAACGGAGTGGCTTTCAGATCATAATCTTGAAATTAATCTCAAAAAAACTAAAATAATGCAATTTAGGCCTGTTCAAAAAAAATCTCTGCTAATGTCACTAAAAATTGAAAATGAAAATATTGAGGAAGTAAATGAATTCAAATTGCTAGGAATAAAAATAGATACAAACTTAAATTGGAAATCACATATAGAACATATAAAATCAAAATTATCGAGCTTTATATACGCGTTAATTGTGCTAAAAATCAACACAAACCTGGAAACCGCCCTGTCAGCATATTTCGCGTTCGCACATGCAAGGCTTCAATATGGTGTTATTGTGTGGGGAGCCAGCACTGATGTCCAGCAACTATTTATATGGCAGAAAACGTGTATTCGCATACTCACCAACACGCAGATACCAAACAGTTGCCGACCGCAGTTCGCTAAACTAAATATCCTTACATTGCCATCTATATACATACTGGAAGCGGCACTCTTTGTTAGGAACAATTCGTACCTTTTCACAAAAAAAACCGTAAATTCACAACGAAGAAAAAACGAGGAAACTCAGCTGCAACTACCCGCTACAAAATTAGAAATGTACAAAAAAGGCCCGTACTACCGATGCATACTTGTGGCTAACAAACTACCAGAAAAAATTAGAACTCAAATAAACGATAATGTGTTCAAGAGGGAACTAAAAAGTTTACTCCTCAAAAAGTGTTATTATTCCATAGACGAGTACCTGAATGATGAATATCTGCCAAAATAAAATAATATATAATGAAAAATCTAATATAATGCCAGTTTAATAATGCTACCTACTGTGAAACCGTATTTAAAAACAAATAAATAATAATTATGAAACAATAATAATTTAATGTACTTAACATATATCTTATAAAATTATGAATTATTATGTCTTTCCCAATTAATATATATTTTCTAATTATTATTATTATTAATAATAATAATAGATAATTAAATATAATAGTATGAATGTATAAATAAATAGGATATCTATAGAATTATAAATTAATAAATGCTTTAAATCTTATCTCTAGAATATATGTAACAAATAAAATGTTATAAACTTAATTAGATGCATGCGCCTGTACTTCCTAGTTATAGGTTTATTTTTAAGGAATACTTGCTGTGCCCCAACGGGGTTCATGTGTGAAACAACCCTAATGTAACACCTATTTTGTACCACATGATTTCTATGCAATAAATGAATTATGAATTATGAATTATTTACAATAAAGCAGTTTAAGCATTAAATATGAATGAACTTGATAGTGACAGTACTTTCTTGAAAAATTTATAATATACTAAAATATGAAAGAAAGTTTATTCAATTAGTTTGAACCTTCTTCCTGCAGTTAAACTATTCAACAGTTTTGCATAGCATCTGTCTTGCATTTTTTAGGCTGTAATAATAATAAATATAAAAAATAAATATAACCTAATAAAAACATAATACAAATAATAATAAAAAAGAAAAATACACCAAATAAGTATCATAAGTGTCCCAGTTAGTGCAAGCAGTAATTAATATCTCATTAGCCACCACACCGGCTAAGGAAAGGTATAAAAACAATATAATAATCTGGAATTGCTTACCACTGTCCAATTTATCTTTTGCGAATTCAGCAAACGACTTGTGTTCCTGAGGAGTAGAGTGGGAACTGCTCTCGTAATCCTCTCCCGGGCTCCCCATCCCCCCATCCTGGCCCTCCATCCCGAAAACTCACTCAAGTCACCCAAAACAATAAAACAAAGTACGCACTAATGAGACCTTCAGTTTCTTACATCATCGATTAACATAGAAAATACACCATCAAAATATTTCATTGCGGAAAAACAAACTGCATTTATTACAGAAATAACTTAATGTTCATAACACTAATTCGGTCCAACACAAAAATTTTTATGTCCTCTATTTACTTGATAAATTATTTACCCGCTTTGTTTTGCGACAAAACTCCGCAACCTCGACCTCGACTGTCATGTCACATTCAAAATTGATTTTTGGCCGCCATTATTTTTATACAAGTATTGCTATATCAAAAAAATCAAACCATTTGAATTAAAATTTTTACAAAAAATATTTAACAAGTCATATTTCAGAAACATGTACATGTTGAACTATTGATTTACTCAATAAAGTTCTAGTTAACACAAATTTCGGTAAAATTTTATACATCATCTTTGGAGTATTTTTGTATCTTGCAACAGAAAATATATGTCACACATCTGTCATGTCACTTCTGAAGTTTCTAATCATACAATCAGAAATCTCCCAATAAACTGTTAAAAATGCATACTTCTACTCACGAAAATATAGAAATTGAGCGTACCACAATCAAAGCCTATTTTCCATATAAAATTTAATTTAAAAATATATTTAATTTTCTTTTTGTAATCAGAAGTTACATTATACTGTTTGATTTTATTTTATTTTATATAAAATATATTAAGTATTTGAACGGCTATTCATTGGGAGTTTTTTTCAGTGGTCAAATATCAGCGCGTTTCTTGATACAAAAATAGGTATAGTTTTGTATTAAATATAAAAATTTCAAAATCAGCCTTATATACACTTGCTATAAATGTGTCATCGAAGCATCAGTATTAAATATATTTATACACCGATTAGAAGAATTGCTAGTGCTAGTAAGTCAGAAACAAGAAAAATGGGAACTTCACCTTGGTAGTGACTAGAAAAAACTCCTAACTCGTTCCCAGGCATTTGCCGCATTTGATATCATTCGAGTTCGAGTTTGGTCGTTATTTTGCGTTGCGCGTTAAAGAGTGAAGTAATAATGGATGGTTAAAGAATAAGTAAAAACCGTCGAAACTTTCTCTTATTGAATAGTCATACAGTTCGAAACTTGTAACCAGCGTAGAGAGGAACAAAACAACACATACAATCAAGGTACTTATATTGACCTTTTCTAAATCTCGGGTTCGTCGCAATTTCTCTCGTTAATATTAATTTATTTCTCGGATAGCACTTTATCGGATATACGTTCCTCCTTTTGGCGTAAAGGATTTTATGCGCAGTTTCTGTCTTTGTTGTGAGTAATAATTGGCATATTTTCATAAACAGCTGTTTCTATGTCGTCACACCTTGTCCGCCAGCTGAGAGTTATAGTGTGCTAGTTTTTTTATGGTTTGTCAGTTACGCACGAGTAATATTGGCCTGGGACGTTACCACTGTGCTTACGTTTTGATTCTTTATAGTTCATTTTATGTTGGATTGCACTCCCTCAATTAAAAAAAAACCGAATGCAGTTGAACAGTAGTTAAAAGGTGTTTTTATGTGTACCCTCTCCTATATAAAACAGGAAATCTTGCTGTATATGCAAAGTCCTTGGTTTCCTTTTCCATTTGCAAACAACCTTCAGAGTGTCCTTGTAAATCTATTTTTAGACTCAGACAATGCCAGCAGATCTAGATCAATGCAATATGATGTCTGCTCTGTTATCAATGTCTAGAGGTCTCCATTTAACTAACATATGGTAAATGGTCTCTTCTAGACATTTTAAGAACTGAGTAGTATGATTTTCAGTATTATTATAAATATTATAATCTCTAAATAAAGAAATGTATGCAGGAAACACCTTATATTGAAGAAATGTTGTGGATCTTTCACATTTAAATTATTACTCGGAAATAAATATATATAGATAGATATAAATTAAAATAGGGTCATATTTTGAATATTAAATTTAATTATAAGGAGGCAACAGTATGTAACTTAAAAAATGTTGTGACCAGTTCTACTTACACTTGGACGTAGTGTAAGGAAAAGGACTCAATCCACAAAATGATCAAAACATGAGTTAAGTATACCAGAGAGGTCTTTGAGGTGTACATTTTCATCCAGCCAAAAGGCACCAAGCTCACGCAGCGTTTTCATATTCAAATCGACATGGGGTACCATCCCACATGTATGAAAGGTTAAATTTAAAATTCTGCAATACGAAGTCATAGTTCTTGAATCCTTTTAGTAATATTAAGTCAATTATAGAACTACCTCTAATTTATTTTAACAAAAATAATCCAGCCCGCTTAGTTATTTTTTAAGAAAACGTAAATTATACATTTGTGGTCCTTGATTAATCAACGAAAACGACCCACCCCACCTGAATCCTTTTTCCGAAACTATATTTAGTATTCTCAAACCCTTTTTGAAAACATCAAAAACGATTCACATTATACTTGGATCACTTTCGTTGAATTGTTGAGAAATCAGATTTGGTGTTGTAGTAAACAACGAAAACGAACCAAATTAAACATATACTTTTTTATGTAAGTACCTTTTAAAAGTCTGATGCATTAGTTTTTTATTATAAAGAAAGTTTCAGTGCTATACAAGTCAATACATTTTTTGCTATCAATATTGACTTGAATCTCTTGAAACTTTGGTAAACCAAACAAATAATTCAAATAGTTTGAATCTTTTTTGTAGATTAGACTGACAGGTCGACTTACATTCACCGGTTAGTAAGAAAAAGGATCCAGTGCATGTGACTCTTTTCTGGCAAAATAATTATAAGTGAATAATTAAGTAATATTTATTTATTAAAAAGGAACCAAGACTTGTGAATCGTTGTTTGTAAACAACTGGAGTTAAAATTGTATCATGACGGTAATAAATTAAAAACGATCCAGTGGGCAAGAATCCTTTTTAGGAATAAACTTTTAGTAATAATTGTAAATCGATGTATGTGTTTATAATGATCCAAAATAAGTAGGTAATTATTTTTTCTAGAAATAAAACATTTTTCTTGATATTATGATTACAAGTTTATGTTAGGTATCAAAGAATTTAACGTTTAGGTATTGTTTTCGTTTTGAGGCCTAGCAACACTGTTCATACAATTGAGTGATATGTGCTGCGCATTGGCAGATCGCGAAACACGGTTGATTGTATTATAATCTGCTGTGCGTTTTATACTCTCTGTATTATGAGAAACAATGAGGAGGGTAGACCGGATTTTTGACGACGTGACTCCAAACAGTTAAAATTTTAAATATCAAGGTTCATGAAAATTGTGTTTTCGCAAAAAGGATCCAACCCCACATTTCGTCAAATATCTCGAAAAATAGGGCACTAAGCCGAGTCATGTGTGTACATTCGTCTAAAACACATGAAGTCTTATTATTCATGCATAGAAGTGATATAGTGGAGTGATATAGTTATATAAGTTAACCATAGTTATAAGTTTAATTTTAAGTTATCTTTTACTAACAAAATATGGACAGCAATTAGTCTGAAATAAATGCATTTTATTTTTATTTTATTTTATTTATAACAAAATATGCGTTAATAATAAGGAATACCTCTTCAAACTTTGAACCGCCATAACTTTTGCTCACCTCGCTGTGGATTGAATCCTTTTCCTTAAACTACGTCCACTTATCAGAATAATATAAAGTTGCTTAAAATAGGTTGTTACAAAGGAGATTGCCTAAATTTGGTACCAATTACCATAGTTGTCAATAGTGTCCATTGCCGAAAACTGTTCTATTAATTATAAATTGAAAGAGACATACTACAGAAAAAGTGACCAAAGCCCCCAGTGCCCAGGGCTGGGAACAAACCAGCAACCTCCTGCTTTTGCTACAGATGCCCCGACCACTAGGCTAAGTCAACCACGGCGACCAGAGTGGCCCAGGGCACTGGGGGCCTTGTTCACTTGTTCTGTAGTATATGACATCTCTTTCAATTTATAATTTATATATAGTAGTGTGACTACTTAAAAACATGAATCAAAAACATTTATTATATTTAATAAATGATTTAATTCATGCTTTACAATTGTACTGTTCTATTAAATTTGTTACATTTTTAAACCCAATACGAATTTTTATAATGAAGATTTGGAAAATGTAAGATCAGTCTAAATAGTGTTTTTGTGAAAAAAATTACATACCTATTATTTTGATATTTTACTCAATTCATTGACAATTATCCTCCTCTTGAGAAATATATGTAGTTGTAGACAATACTTATTTTGCCATCTATTCAAATAAAGTTGCTGTGTTGATCTGAAAAACTTTTCTGTGTTAAAATGGTTTCTTTAATGTCAAACCACATGCACAACAATATGAGTAATAGAGGCTGGTCATGTGTAATAAATAAAAGTTTCAATTAACTTGAGACACTGCATGGAATTATATTATTAAGTATTACAATAACAGATGTCTTTGAATCATACAAAGTCTGTTTTAAGTCAATATAGCTCCTATTTTCATAAATGCCTAATATTTGTTTTGAGTACGTCAAATTGATCTTGACTTATACAATGCCGGTATAGAATGGTATAAGCATCCGTGTGCCCTAAGTATCTTTGGTATCAGATTTACTTACCAAAAAGTGATTATTTTGCTTAAAAACAAAAAATATATTTAATTTTTTTTTACTCCAAAGGCTTGCAAAGGATTCATCAGTAAACAACAATTTTAGTTAGGTTACTGGCCTACATACATGAAACGGCAATCTCCTTTACTTGCATGTTTCAAAAATGGCCCAATAGCCCAAAGGATACTTTACTGATAAAGATAGTTTTAGAAAACATGTACTGCTTGCAGATGTCGGTAGGCTGGAGCTGCCTGCCGCTGCTGCCTCTTGGCTGCATCCTAGAGCACCTGAGCCTTGAGGATGCGCTGGCAGCCATGTCCACTAGCCGGCACTGGCGCAGTGGGCTACTTATGTATGAGGGACGAAGGTAAGTCTGCCCAAGACTTTTCCCATTCCAGGAAGTTTCAATTTTAAATTTTATTAAGAGTTAAAAGCAGATTAAAATTAAAATACATATTAAAACAGTTGTACACTTTTAGACAAACATTGCTCTCCATGTTTTGCTCCAAAAAGTGAGTGATCCAGTTCAATTCATTTAAAATGTCTGGGCCATAGGTCTGATGGACATTTAGTTATAAAGTAATGATCTATCATTATTATAAACTTGCCTTATACCTTGTCTATACCATATTTGCCCATATATTGTTGCTGCATATTTGCATAATAAATAAGGCAAGAATTGCCAGCTGATTAAAGATACTTGAAAAAAAACTTGTGTAATTATACATGTATAAGAAGTTATTATTTTCTGTTGTGCTTTATAATAATTGTGCATATATTTTACAGGAAAACTCTTAAGCTTAATGCCAAACAACTAGACAAATGCGCATTCCTGACGCGAATATTCAAGAAACACACACACATACTGCAGATACACGTCGCCGACTGCAGCCGAACGGAGCTCACACAGTTCATGCACAAAATTATGCCACAGTAAGTGTAGTTATAGTTAGCAATTTATAGTATAGAAAAGTTGGGAATATGTTCATGACGCTGATATTCAAGATATTCATTTGTAATTTTTTTTGTAAAATGTACCTTTTTTTGTTGCTTACCGATAAGACACTAATATTTATCAAGAAGCGGCAAAGTAATAGTTTTACTGAACTCATACACATTTTATTCCACATTTCGAATGCTCAGGACTTGAAGAAAATACTCTCGGGTACACAATAACTTAAACCAATCCAGGAATTTGTAGTCAATCTCCAAATATATTCCATTTGATAATGAAGGTCAGCTGCAGAGTTAACGGGCCCTATTGCATCGAACATTTTGTATGCATGTCCATTAAAGCTCTAAACATTTAAGTTTGGTTTTGCATATTGTCCTGCGTAAACAAGGAAGCAAATTCACGCATTTGTAAAGAACACGTTGGCCAGCCAAGTTTGACTTACGTAAGTGATAAGTATGCGTATAAGCGTTTTATTGATCCACTTTCTCGCCTCTGTGACTTCAATGTACGCAACAGACATTTAGTTAAGTATTGACGCCCCTAGCCTAGTTGGTAGTGACCCTGCCTACGAAGCAGGAGGTTCCGGGTTCGAATCCTGGTCAGGGCATTTATTTGTGTGTTTATCACAGGTATTTGTTTCCGAGTTATGGATGTTATGTGTGTATTTATGTGTATCTGTCTATTATACACACAAGCCTTATTGAGCTTACCGTGGGACTAGGTCGATTTGTGTAAGATCGTCCCATATTTATTATTATTATTATTTGTATGTCTTTGGCATATCTCGGGACCATGGGGTCCCGGACCTTTGAAAGGCGTGCGTGGAGCCGAAGCCAACAGCGCAGAGGCCTTTTAAGACACTTTAATATAAGGCAAGGGATACACGTGGCGGATACCATCTCCGAGCGCACAATATGATACACCCGGAGATGGTCCCCGCCAGGTGCAAGGACTATTGAAATGCGGCACATTGGCTGCGATGGATCTAAGGTCATTGGGCTATTGATGTGAATGTTGGATGGTCTGGATATTGGGTTGGGATTATTGGGAGGAGACTAGCGGACGCCTGCCGTGACAATCAGTCTCAAATTGTAATAGGCAGGCGGTGACTTGCCAACTCATTTAGTGGGCCCCACAATGGCCGCACGCACAGTGCGACAATGGAGCAACACTTCGGAGCGGCTGTGAGGTTGTCGAGAGGTGAGTCTGCGGTAGCCAGATTCCGGTGATCCGTTCAGCGGGCCGCCGGCGTTATGACATTTTACACTTCCAACCTGGAGCATAGGTCCCGCTCTTGCGAATCCACTCTGGCCAGCCAGCTAAGGCAAGCACAGAGGTGAGGGCCTTATAAAAGAACCCTCTGGAATAGGGGTCCGCGGTGTCGCCACTCACCGTCAGCTCGCCACAAGCTGCCCCCGCGGTTTATTATTATTCCCTTTATTTCTTTTCATTCCTAAGTTAGGTTTTTACAATATGTCTATAAAAGTAAAATATAAAACAACATACAAAAAAAAAACATAAAACATAAACACATTATAAAAAACCTAACCTAGAGTGCCGCCGGCAACAGAGCAGGGCCCAGGCTGCCGGTGGTTAGGGCCGCAGAGAGAGGAACCGCCGGACTATACGCGCCGTGTCCAGGATTACCGCCTTCTGCATCTGACCCTTGATCCATCCACCTAGCGAGAGTCTCTCAAGATGTTGCTCGAGACTCTTCGCTATGAGACCGTTCGCTGAAACGACTATCGGGACAATGATCGTCGAGTCAACATCCCACATGGCGGTTATTTCATGAGCCAAGTCTAGGTACTTACTGGACTTGTCCTTCTCGGCCTTCACGAGATTCTCGTCATGGGGGATGGTGACGTCGACGAGCACGGCCCGACGCTGCGATCGATCAACCAGCACGATGTCAGGCTTATTGGCTACAATAGTCCTGTCCGTGATGATAGATCGATCCCAATAGAGCGTGGCACGACCATTTTCAAGAACTGGCGCAGGTGCGTACTTGTAGTACGGCACTTCATGGTCCACAAGACCGTATTTAAGAGCAAGTTGCTGGTGAATAATCCTGGCTACGAGATTATGTCTGTGCAAGTACTCGCCGTTAGCAAGATGAGAACAACCGGAAATAATATGCCTGAGTGACTCTCCGGGACGGCGGCATGCCCGACAAATGTCGACCGTACCGTCCTTCAGGATATATTTCCGGTAGTTATTCGTCATGATAACTTCGTCGGCAATTGCACAGACAAAACCTTCGGTTTCTCCGAAAAGGTCCCCGAATCGTAACCAGTTCACCGATGCGGGCAGATCTACATCAGGGCCCGTGAGGACCTTGTAGAACCGCCCGTGTAGCTCTTTGCTCTTCCATACCGTATTGCGGTCCTCGGTGCTTAGTACCACAGGTTTGCGCCAATTCTCTTTTGCCAAGGAGAGCGGTGTGAGATTCTTGTCTACTGCCACTACATCACGATGCATCCCACACTCATTGTTAAGGAAATAATTCCTAAGATTGTACACCTCACGGTTGTGAAGGTTTTTGGCGTTTAAAAAGCCGCGACCTCCACATTTCCGTGGGATGTACAATCTCATAACAGATGAGCGTGGGTGTAGCATACGATGTGTGGTGAGCAGTAGGCGGACTCTCCGATCCAGGGCATCCAGCTCGGTCTGAGTCCACCTTAGTATGCCAAAGGAGTATGTGAGCAGGGGCATTACCCAAGCGTTAAAGGCGCGCACCTTGTTGCCACCTGACAAAAGACTATTAAGTACTTTTGTCAGCCGACCAAAGAAGCGCTCCTTCGTCGCCTGTCTAATACTCACGTCCTCAATACCCAACGACTGTGACATACCAAGGTATTTATAGGTTTCTGCTTCAGAGATATTAAGCTTTTTTTTTTCTGCTTCATATATTATTATTATTATTTATTTATTCAATGTATACTTTTTAGTAAAATAAAAAAGCACAGAAAAATCTATGGTTAGTTACCGTTGTAATCCTGCTCGTTTCAGCGCATTAAATATTGTAACGTTTTTGTAAAAATTCAATTCTGACCAAGCGGAAGTCTCCTTTAATTCCTTTCATTAGAAAGGGACTTCCATTTGTTTTACGAAGTGTGCGCAACGGTAGTGCGTCTGACACTTTTGCGGTCTTCATAACCGTACCGGTTTTTTTTAACGAATGCAACTCCATCGGCGCATCACTTTAACCTCAATGCAGAACGTTTATACCTATTATGTAATAAGTAATATGAGTGACATGATTATTTGATTACGCATATTATTTTAAAAATATTCAGCACAATTATTATGACTTTCTCGTCCGATAAAAATATCCAACATTACGCATGCGGCAAATATTCTCAATAGTCGCATTCAGATTTATCCGAGCCGGCTCACAAATCTCGAGCTTACAAAAGTCTGAATTCTGAATACGGCGCTATTGTCAGGTAGGGAATGCAAACCGGTAAAATGTTGTATAAGAATTACCGGTTAACCGGTAAATTACTGTTCATTTTCACTCAAAATATTTACCGGTTGCTTTCCCTATTGTAAAAATACTGCCAATTTGTTAACGAAGTCATGAAATATTATCGGACACAAATTCGCTTACCGTGCGCGACGACGCAAGCGAGTGTCGTACTAAAGCGTTTTGCCTCGCCGCCCGCAGCGCTCTAGATGACAAAACCGGTTCATAGTGATCCCGATGTCTCGGGGTCCCGGGATTGTTTGACTCGGCGCTTGATAAGGGCATCATAGGATGTCCGAAATTAATGTGTCCGTAATTGTATTTTTAGTTTAATATGCCTCACGATAGTTAAAACCCCTAGAGTATTTGTTCAGATACTTTTGCTCGCTCCTATCTGATTGCGACTGTATCGTTGTGTAACGAATAATCGTTATCATTGTTACGCAGATGAATGCCGCTCTGTAACTACAGTGTAACTAATTCGTAGTGATGTTATGAAGGAAATTAGATAATCATTTCTCGGGAAGCTTTATCGACCATTCTGTTTTTATTGTGAATTGCGATTATATGCAATTTGGAGAAACTATAAATAAGCTACACTGACCGAATTTGGGCTTGGAACAAAAAAAAATTGCAGTAAGAATTTAAGATTTTATAATTAAAAGAAAAGTTTAGACTCTTTTTGCTAGACGGGGTGAAAATCAAGTGATTGAACAAGCATTATATGGCGTGTTAATACCGCAACCGCGTCGAATCTATGACGCCACACGTGTTAAAATCGGTCAAGCTGCAGGACATGCTTAAGAATAAATTTATACGCGTGCATTCGAGAACGTGCAGTTTTATGGTTGCGTATCAAAAAGGAAATTATGTAATTCTATCTGTAACTTATATACCATCTCGGGAGCGTCGGCAATCGGAGTTTTCGAAACTTATGTACGAATTATCATTTGTTTTACAAATCTCTTTTCGGTGAAGGAAAACATCGTGAGGAAATCGGGCTAATCCCAACAAGGCCAAGTTTTCGCTCTGGGTTGGAAGGTCAGATGGCAGTCGCTTTCGTAAAACTAGCCAAATTGTTTACTTATAATTTCTCTAAAAATAAATCTTTGATATTTTTGTTGTTTATTTCATTGCATGTTTGAAAAAAGCACTATACAAGCTTCGGCGTGAATAAGGAATTGCAGGCCTCTGCAGTAATGTACTATTTCTACAACTTTGATTTCAGCCACAACTTTCACGTTCTCTTTTTTGCTCGTACACGCAGACCGGTGTCAGCAAAAAGAAATATGTCCCATCCTCACGTAATGCTTACTAACAAATGGATTTATGTACTTTTTTTACCGAGAATTCATTTCTAAACGAACATTATGCAAATACCAGTTTCTTGTATACCACTTGCAGTGTATTCCGTAGTCGTAATTTGTATCTTATTCTAATCTGTATAGAGTCCATTTTTGATTGCTGAAGAGATTTCTTAAATCATGGTAGACCACGATATAACCGATGATATAGATAAGTGTCTAAATGTATGCACATATATTTGCATTGATAGGGTTATTGCAATGAGCCTAAATTCAAATGTATCGTGTTGAAATTAGAAAACTGGTCTCAGACTCAGACGCACCGATGTAAAAATATCTGTACCTATTTTACATATACTCATAAATCGTCGGTGGACAAGCAAAAATGAGTCGCTTAACTTCAAACTCGTCGTGTTTTTGGTATTAAGAAAAGGTACGAGTAATAAGGTAGATATTTGCTGAGAGGGTCGTGGCTTTACTCGAATTTGAAATTAAGCGAAACAACTCGCTAATAACAATAAAATAATTAAACAAAAATCGATCTTATTATGATTGATGTATGGTTCATTATAACTTGTGGCTTTTGCTTGTCACCCGACGAAATGTCCCAGAGTTATGTAGGCAGCATCTATAGGATATATTTTTGAGTAAGTTGCTTACACCCATACTTTTTTTATACCACCTCGGTGGCAAACAAGCATACGGCCCGTAGTGATCTTCGTGGCCTATGGACGCCTGGAACTCCGGGGGCGTCACATGCACGTTGCCGACCCATTAAAAACATGTACACTCCTTGTTTGAAGAACCCTGTACTGTAGTCCTTCGGGAAAAACTGGGCAGGGAGCTGATTCGGCTCATTCCACGGCTATTGATTGATTGATTGACAGGTCATTTTCTAAAACTCAGATTGGACATGTTATGTAACAGAAAAATAAAATCGCAAAACAAAATTCGCCTAGGTTCTAACATACCTTGACCGAAAGCGTACTCAACTATTCTGAACAACTGACGATATCTTGATCATGTTCAATCAATGTTTTGATTTCAAAGGGAATGTGATTGTTTATTAAAACAAACCATTTGTTTGCAGATTCTTCGACACACTGAAGCTCCAAGAGATAGTATTCATAGGACCGAGTTGCGTGCAGATGGCGCATAGCAACGTCAAACTTGATAGGTATGACATTACGGATTATATAATATCATAAAAAAAGCAAATCGTTTTGAACACTACGCAACTAACAATGGACGCATGGCCCCCCTCTGGGTTGTCTATGATTAGAAATATTATCAGACTTAAGGTAAACGCAATGAGGATTACCGCGAGTCTATTTTCCGCTAGGGGCGCTAGTGGCACGGGGGTGCTGCGGGAACATTTCAAACGTCACTTTGACAATTCTCTCATACTGACACAGGACCCACACATGAGTGGCGCCGCCTGGTGACTGACAATACGGTAGCTCCCATAGACATAAATTCATGTTTTTAAATGTTGCTAATGCAAAAATCATTTCGGTAAACCTGTATAAATAAAGCATTCGAAAATTATGTTTTTATTTTATTTTATTGTTTTGTTAAATCGTAATTAGTGTAAAACGGATATTAGTGTAATTGATGACTACACTTTACTTGCAAAATCGAGGAAGTACTTAGTCTTGGTGATACATATTGAAATTATTAATAAGTTAACCACTACTGAACAACTGTCAGATTAACTTTTTTTTAATTACCCTGGCCTGAGTTCTGTTGGGAAAATGACGTAATATTCCAAGTGTGCTCTTTTAGAATGATCAATTTGTCAAAATTCTTTTTTAAGTCAAAGATCTCGTTTTCATGAAAAAGTAAGTTCATACGTGTCACTTAAAATGCCTTCTATTTTCTGATTACCTCATATAATAGAGAAATTGAAAATATGAAATGTTATCAATTATTGCGTGATACTGATAAGTGATAAGTCAAAGCAGTCTCTTTCAAAGAGTGTCAAAAAGTTGTTTGCTTATGGCCTCACATCTATTTTTTTTTATTTATGTTAAATTAATTATTTCTACACATTTTTTAAAACGAGTGTAACTTATGTAAATTAACAATTCTGTTTCAGAATAATAATTGAGAGCCTGCTATTCAAACATTCCCACAGCATACGAAATTTCGCTCTAATGAACTGTGAAATGGACGCTGTAGATGATAAGAAGCCTAAACAGATCGTAAGTACATCTGGTCTAGAAAAATGGTATAAACATTTCGTCGAATTAACAGTTTAAGCATACATTATATAACAGATAAATAATAGATGTTTATCTCTAATAGAAAAAGAGAATACCAACCGTTTTCAACACAACGCAAAAAAAATAACGTGTATATGAAAAAAATATGTATCTTAACAATAAAATTGAACCTTATTTGCAGCACGAAAACGTCGAATTTTACTCGCGCGGGCTGCGCTTCGACCCATCATCACCGGCCGATGCAGTGCTATCGAGATACAACGTGGAAGCGATGATGTTTTCCAGTTTACAGGTACTTTAATATATAATAAACCTTATTTTCATCAGCACAAGGTGCAGTTTTACTCGCGCCGGCCGATGATGTTTTATCACAATAAAGCTAATGCGTAGTAAAATTACCTATTTATTGGCGAAACGACGATTTTACTTAAAATATCAATGTGGTCGTGAGACCCAGTAATTCAGTTATTTTAGGAATTGTCACATTTGTCAGCATGGGGAGGTGCCATCTTGAATTTGATATGTAATATTTAAATGCATCGATATGTTAACTAAGCTGACGCATCTTTTTTTCAGCACATACTGGTAGACTACGACCTCGTGACCACAAAGACTCTGGAGACCCTCTCGCAGCTCACATCCTTCAGCCAACTCAGCATCATCATATGCAACAAGAAACTAGCGCACTCGGTCGACTGGCGCAGTGTTCTAGCCTGTTATCCTAATGGGTTAGATGTTGCTGTTAACCTGGTAAGTCCGTGTGATCTTTAACCCTTTTACCGCCAAAATCGGCTGTAGGCGTCATCGGAAAGTCTTGCAAGGACGCCAATTACGTGTACAGCTGACAGCTTTGTCAATGCAATAAAGACTTACGCCACTCCGCGTTTTACGTTGACGCAAAATCTTCCGCCTATGGGTGGCATAAACGGTCAGGGTTCACGCAACGCGCATTACCTCACGGGTGCGTTCAGATATATTTATATTTCAATCACATACTAATTTATACTTAGACAAATTAATACCCATACTAATAAGTAAACAGTAAAAACGTGTTCTTTTAATACAAATAATGTTCCGATATTTTGTTACTATTTGTATGTTTATACAAATTGTTGTACCGCCGTACGCACCCGACAGCATGGTGACAACCCTAATGTTGAATGTCATCTGGACATTTGTATGCTTGACAAGCTAAACGTCAAATGTAGGAAAGAGAAGCTTCTGTACTTTAGTACTATTACTTATTCTGTGCTTACGCCGTAAAGTTCAATTTCGTTGAAATAATCGTCGATAAATAGTCGATAATAATAGTCGTCCAGGGTACGGCATATTCCTTCGCCGTCTGGCGTTGAAAGGGTAACCTTTACATGCTATTTTCCATATGCTAAAATGTGAGAAACACGTCAGCATGTGTCATTCAAGCTAGCCTGAAATCATGAAGGTCAATTTGCCAGCTAATGCCATAACGTCACGACGCCTTTAAGGAATCTTGGCGTTGAAAGGATTACCAGCTCAGTTCAACCAACTTAACGTCATCGTATGCTACAATAAGTTTTTCAGCCCTCCGGCCGGTAAGCGCCACTTTACGCAAAACTAAATTGCCGCCTGCCGGCTCCGTCGGGCAGAAAAATTGTATACAAACCTCGGCCGGTAAATGGGAAAGCCTCGGATCACATGTTAGTCGACCTCGGCTTCGCCTCGGCCGACAATAACATGGGATTCGAGACATTTCCCACTTAAACGGCCTTGGTATGTAATCTACTATTGTCGCACGGAGAACAGGCGCGTTGTAGACTTGCTACACAGCCAACTCTGCGTCAATTTCGAAGTTCTAAAATCTTAATTAGAATATTATGAGACATCCATGAGCTTTTTTCAAAAAAAATACCGAAAAGCCCATTTTTGCAGATGTAAACTTGCATGAACTCATTCGAGTCAGAATCACGAGCTGATTCGATCTTGATTATATAAAAAAAGTCCCAAAAATTTTCCTTTCCGTTACGTCACGTTTTTTACTTACTATTACCCCACCGTGACGTAATGGAAACTCGCATTTTGTACGGAATTATTTTTTTACTATCAGGATCGAATCAGCTCGTGATTCTGATTCGTATGAGCCCAAGCAAGTCCAGATCTGGAAGAATCAGATTTTCGAGATTTTTTTTTAAAACATTTAGATCAATATTGATAATCTTTTTCAGATTGGATTACCAGAAAAGAAGATAGACGAAGTGATGGAAACCGTGTTAGTCGAGGGACTGTCGCTAACATCGCTCAAACTGCTGTTTTGTAAAACTGTAAGTTTTACTCTTTATTATACGTTCAATTTCGTATATTCTTCTTTATACGCATACACAGTGGTTTCGTAGGCCCACTTGCACCACCTGGAAATAAGCGAACAGTTGAATCCATTTTTCTAGTCTTCATTAAACATTAAACAAATCTGGTTACTGGAGTTCTACTTCGAATAACATACGATTTATAATACGCGAGTATTCCATGTTCACATATCGATCATATTTTTTTTCCTAGTGACCCAGCTGAACCCCTAATAGTGGTTGCAATTTTTATTTAAACAATTTTACCGCCAGTCGGTAAATGACGCGCTTTGGAATGTGATAATGCTACTATGTGGTCTAGTCAGACATGATTTTTGACAGACTTCAAAGTGACACTGTGATGTTTGCAAAACTCGGCTCTATTTTAAGTGGGCCTTTTCTAAATGAAATTTACTTACCATGTCTCAAAGGATATAAAAAAAAAGTTTAAAAAAAATAGGTTTCTTTTTGTCGAAATGACTTAAAATCATACGACATTTTTTGTTTCTTTTAGCCTCAGGAATACGCTGTTAAAATCTCTCGCAATGCTCACGGGCACCGTGTATATATCATCGTCTAGTACCCACAACACAAGCCTTATTGGGCTTACTGTGGGACTGGTCGATTTGTGTAAAATTGTCTTTCAAATAATAATTTATTTATTTTTATAACCAATGTGTGTAATTGAAACAATGTCCCGGCCAGCTGCACCCGCCGTTGATCAAGCACGTGGTGCGGCTGCACAAGGACTCGCTGCGCGAGTTCGTGGTGCTGGACGCGCCGCACGAGACCTGCCAGCGCGTCATACGCTCGCTCCGCGCTCCGGAGGTAACATCCACGACTTTCAATTTAAGCCTCCTAGCCTAGTCGGTAGTGACCCTGCCTACGAAGCAGGAGGTCCCGGGTTCGAATCCTGGTCAGGGCATTTATTTGTGTGTCTATCACGAATATTTGTTCCTGAGTTATGGATGTTTTCTATGTATTTAAGTATTTATATGTATCTGTCTATTATATATATCGTCGCCTAGTACCCACAACACGAGCCTTATTAAGCTTACCGTGGGACTAGGTCGATTTGTGCAAGATTGTCCCATAATATTTATTTATTATTGTTTATTATTTATACCGCAGTTTTCCTATATCGATATCAATCATATCATTATCCAATATAAAAGCACGAAATTAAACACTTTAGAACGGATTAATCGCGTATATTAACACCATGACCCTACGTTTCGAGCCCTTTACAGCACTCGTTTTCACAGAGTTAAGATGATGACATTGATGACTGTCATCAACGTAGGGTCATGGTGTTAATAAACGCGATTAATCCGCTCTAAAGTGTTTAATTTCAATGAATAACAATCGCTGTAACCGAAGACAATATTATTTAAAGCACGAATCAAATCATTTAATAAATGTAATAAATTATTTCATCATCATTTATTTAATGTAGGGCGTCTGGCGCGAAAGCAGGAGGTCGCTGGTTCGATCCCAGCCCTGCTCACCGGGGGCCTTGGTCACTTTTTCTGTAGTATATGACATCTCTTTCAATTTATAATTCATATCATTATCTGATATCGCTATTTTGATTAAATATGTTTATGTTGTATTTAACGATATATTTGACGCTTTTATAACGATACATTATAACGATATTTAACAAGAACCAGTATATTATGTCGAATTTTGTTAAGCGCTAGATTATCGCAACGTTGCGTTGCGCACCGGTTTTATATCGGTATTATATCACGTTATATTCTTAATTTCGTTGTGATAAGGTATAACGATAGGTATGAAAGAATATCTATATTTTTTAAATGATATGTGTCTGCCCTCCGGCCGGCAAGCAGCCAATTGCATACCGCTACGCTAAAAAAATTTGCCGCTTGCCGCCTGCGTCAAGCAAAAAAAATGTGTACAGACCTTGACCAGTAAATAATAAAGCGTCAGATCACATGTTTGTCGACCTCAGCTTCGCTTCGGACGACAATTTTTTTTACTGGCATCGTACTCAGGGTCATTGATCTTATCATTGATATTATTTATTTCAGTACGAATCATGCAACGTGAATCCAATCATACTGATGTGCTGGCAGTGTACACAACTAAGGAGGCTCGTAATACACGGTAAGATATGAAATTTGATATCGTTGTAATGGGGGCTATCGTATTGTCGCTCACCAGGCGGCGCCACTCATACGTGGGTCTTGTGTCAATATGAGAGAATTGTCAAAGTGACGTTTATAATGTTCCCGACAAGCGCACGTTCCACTAGCGTCTTTAGTGCGAGTGAATGTGGTACTAACCAGAAAATGCGTTACTGTCAGTAGCTTTTTTTTAATTCTATGCCTTCCGTTTCTGGAGCATATAAATTAAAAAATAATTTACTGTCAGAATTGGTTTGCCACACTATAATTAATTTTTTTATTGATTCACCCAGAATGAACTATTTCTTGTTGTTATTTAGTTTCGTCAGTCAGGAGACAAATGCAGCATAGTTTGTTAGAAGAAAAACTAGTGACAAAAATAGTTTGTCTACTCCAGCACTTCTATCTGTCAATTAGATGACTGACAGCGATATTAAAAAAGTATACATTATGACTGTAGTATACATTGTCTATGGTATTCCATAAGAACACTGCTCATATGGATTTTCATACAATATATTAGCACTGTTGCTTTTTTTTAATTTCTACAGTTGGCAAACGACGTGTTCCACATTCTGCCACCTTTCGAGATTTTTCTTTTTTCGCTATTTTAGCTGTCGTGGAAAAACTAGCGTATGCAACAGCTCTCGCTCGGGTCTATTATTACAAATCCTGACTTCGTTTCGTTTTGTAACGCGACCCTCAAGTTTTAAGAACCTTGTTATATCAATACAAATACAAAATTCTTTATTTCAGTAAAAAGATACATGTTGCATAAACAAGATAGATGTTGCAAGATATCACTGTTGCATACAAAATCTGGTTTGTACACAGGATACTGGGTGTGGCAATACGACGTGCTCGGCTTCGTGCGTCTGCGCAAGTCCCTCGAGCAGCTGGAGATCTCGGCCGTGTACGGGCGGCAACGCAGGCCGGTGACCGCGCCGCAGCAGACGGCGATGGCGCGGGTGTACGTGGGCGACGCGCCGGACGGCGTCGACACTAGCTTTGTGAAGGTGAGTACTGCCACAGCGTAAGGATGTATTCTATACAGTGGGTTAACTCCGCCGATGTCTGGGTCATCGATGGGGGGCGCGCGGGGAAGGAGGCGGGGGTGAGATGCCGCCGAACTACTATGAAAATTCGGCGGTCTATTTTAAGGGGTGTGAAATGGAAATTAGTTTGCCAATCACACTGTAATATCTTTCGCATAGTTTTTGACAACCCAGAGCCTCAGCACGACCCCCGTGCCGAGCCGCTGGCCGTGTATGAAGTTACCTCATTGTATGGAATATATCCCTACGCTGTGGTACTGCTACAACGTACACCGATGAAGTGTCGTATATGGGGTTGTAATGTGACCGTAATTTCAAAAATTTCCGTCTGACGTTTATTAAAATATCTATAATTGGTATTTACCTGAAGAATGGATATTTATGGACATGAACGGCGTTAGGACGTGCAGTACCGGCCCCGGTTTCAAGAATTTCATTTTCCGGTTGTGGGCAGGACCGGAGTCGGGACTCCCGGTTCTTAGTAACTTAAAGTATTTTTTTAAGTATCTGCTTATAAAATGATTAAAACGAAAAAAAAAACCTTATAAATTTGTTATATTAAGTAAAACTAATTATCACCGCATCAAAAAAAGGGAAAAGCAAGGGAGTGGAAGGGCCACAGTGCAAAAAAACCCTATGACTTACTTGAGCGCGGTCGTTTCTTTATTATGTAGGAAATTATGCAAGAAAATAAACTAATTTGACGATTTTCATGAGCCGAAGTTGCGAAACGTAATCTAAAGGTACACTACACTGTTCTCCACTACTAAAAAAACGCTGTATAACTTTTTATTCTTCCTATCAACTAATTTTTCGATCCTAGTAGGTCCTCACGACGAACGGGTTATACTACTAGAGATGTGCCGACTAGTCGGGAAAGCCGACTATCCGGCCATATTTATAGTCGGCGACTAGTCGGCAAAATGAGCCGAATAGTCGGCTGCCTAGATCTTCAAAAAAAATAAGGAAATAAAATAAAAAACTACCATCATTTAATCAAACTTCTTTATTTTAAGTTTAGAATTACATTTAAAACCTAACCAGGTTATATTATTAATCTCTTGATTAACAAATTAACTGTCAATTACCTTCAACATCGTCAAAAAATGTCCACACGCGCGATTTTCTTTTAGACATAATGTTTATAAAGATCACTACTTGTTTATTTAAACTTTTAAACAACAATTACGATTTGTTTTGTATTTTTTTCTAATAATAACACACCAGAGCAACAAGTGAATCTCGGAAAGGTAAACAAAACTAGTCAAAACATGAACGCAACCACGTGCCGCAGCGTATCAGGCGACCCGAACGTTCGCGATTACGCCCGAACTTAGGCGAAGACCATAGCCGACTAGTCGGCCAAACCGTAGTCGGCACATCTCTAGTTTTTACAAATAAAAGTATCTTCGTCTCCCTTACTATTAGGTTTATTTACCATCAGTATATGGTGGGCTTAAAACCACTAAAAACTACTCAGATTATCGTAGATAGTAGGTTTTCGTTGTTCACATCTGATAAGTGAGTAAAAAAACCCATCAGATCTTATTCTGAAATTGATATCTTAGGAAATATAAATGTCTCATCATCATCATAAACTTGAGAGTTTTTCACTCTTGTCGGTGGAGTATCTTCCAGTTTTTTGACCGCCAGCGCCAGCGCTTTGATCTTTTGATAATGATTGTACATTTGATACGACATGACCACTTTTTCAAAGCTATTCTGGAGGGAAAGATAGAAGGCAAGAGAGGTCGAGGTAAACCAAGACGAAGCCACATGGACCAAGTGAAGGAAAAAGTAAAAGCCATGTCGTATAGATGTCTAAAGTGTTAATATTTGTAAAACAACTATCGTAAGTGCCGAGCACTTATTGCAAATGTCGGACGCTTTGCAACAATTGCAACCCTAGCGTACGTGTAAATACAACTGTTGAAGGTGTACGGAGGGGAATTATTGATCTCACATGGACACACTTTATTAGCAAAATGTACATCTCTCGTTCTAAGTATAGCTCGTAGGGCGGCGCGGGCGCGGCATTAACGGACTCGTGTAACCCACAGCAAGTGAACGAGTACACGGAGTTCAAGTGGAAGCCGACGGCGTGGGCGCGGCTGCCGGCCGGGCTGCGCGCGCGCGCCGCCCCCGCGCGCCGCGCCGCGCTCGCGCTGCTCGAGGCGCGCCGCCCGCTCGGCGTCACGTAAGCACCACAACCCTGCCCTATTCTAACCCGTATTGTAACCGCATAGGGTCTACTGCTGGCCAGCTCGCGACACACCCGGGGCCTATACCACGAAAATCGAACGATTGCGGATTTGTACCTCCGTCTCTGTCACACTTGACAAAGAGGTTTTCCCGTCGATGCCAATTTTCGATGTTCGTGGTAGGCGTGCTGGATTACGCGGTCTATTCTTATTTTTGTGCACAATGTCACCTCCATGATTGTCTTTGGTAACGATATAATGAAAGTGGCAATTGTTTTTAACAATATGTCGTTCGTTAAAAGAATCAGTTATAATATAGCTGTTTGTTTACCAGGTACAAGATCTTTGTAATGTATACTTGAAATTCCATATCAGCATGGAAAACGAGTCAAGTTAAACTAGTATGGTTTTGATAACCACGGATCGGTAATTCGAATGCTCTTATACCTAAACTTCGGCCTCAGTACCTACACCGAGTCGGTGTTAAGTAATATGGAGGCAGACTCAATTTAATTTTGTCACAGTTTAGTTTACCAAAAAAATGTTTTACTTTTGAAAAGGGTTCCTCTTAATATTCCATAATCAATACACGATGCCTAGTAAACGATTATCCACGATTTTTCTTATTACGCCCTGTTTATAGTTAAAACTATTTACCAACATGTAAATATACTAAAGAAATTGCTGAAAACAGTAATTACCCGTAATAATCCCGGAATTCTCGTACTTAAATAATTAAATACCATTTTTATGAAACCGACTCCATACTTGCTAAGCATGTATGTTACATATAAAATCATCCGAATTTCGGATCCGTGGTTATCAGTTGTATGTATTACCTCGACCTTCTCTTTTGTCGCATTACTTTTAATCGATACAGCAATTATTACTTACAAGACTTTACCCTAAAAATACCATAATATTAGTTCCCAAAAAAAAATCTAAAAACGAAAACTTACTATATCTATGCGTGTTTAACCTCATTACCTTTTTAAAAATCTTAGTAATATAAAGTAAAACGTTACGTATTAGTAAAAAACAGTGTGCACAAAAATGAGAATGCCCGCACTTGCAGCAACCTACTGACGACCAACGATCACGCTGTTCTATTCAGTTCCGCGACCACGTCCTTGTTGGTCGTACAGTAGGTCCTTTCACCTGTAAACTTCTATTGGCTTGGATTACATTTATCTGATACTTACTACGTTGTCTTAGCGACCCGAAGTAGATCTTGGCCTCCGCCAAAAAGCTACGCCAGTCTTCCCTCCTTTGAGAAATGTGTGCTTGTCAAAATCGGTTCCCCGAAGCTGACATAGGTCTTTCTGCAGCCTGTTTCACCACGCTGACATTACAACAATTCTCACAACATTTCTATGAAATTTAGTATGCAACCGACAGCACGATCCTCTGCCATCCTCTCCACATGGCCGACTCATTTACCTGATACCCGTAAACAATTCAGCAGTTTATAAGAATGCGACCCTAAAAAAAACCCCTTTCCGATATATTTTTATTAATACTGGCAAACGCATTTCCTTTTCTGTTTTGTCATTACTGCACCGAAATTTTTTAACTAACTAACTATCTGATAAATGTAGTTCTAGCCATAACTACATGTAAACTGGACTTCTAAACAACTACGAAATGTGACTTTAATATAATTCAAAGCAATGGAAACGGATAACTTTGTAAAAATACTTATACATTTGTTTATATGTATGAAGTAAAAAATCATATGATGGATTCAGTTTATGTAACTGAAAATATCGAAATATGTACATCCACAATTGTAATTAACTTTTTCTTACCAAGAATGTATTTTTGTCGCGTTGGACGCCTGCAACTGTTGCTTGAGTTTGTTGTTCGGCGTTGATAAAAATTGTTACTGACAAATAAAATATCACTTATAAACGAATAATTTGTCTTGCTAAGATTGGCTACTAGATTTAGTATAGTCTATAGATTTATTTTATCATATCGAATATGTATATATTAAATTAAAACCATAATGCTGTGGTAAAAAATGTGTGTCTCCAAACGATCATTCGAGGTAAAATCTCATATTAGTGTATTTCAATACTTTTGCACGATAATCTATAAGATTATGTTGATTCTATATAATAAAAACGAATCGTCAAAGATAATGATTAAATCATTTAAAGAGAAATGCAAAAATTATGAAATCAATTTACTTTATTATGAACTACTTACTTGCCATGTATTTCGATGTATTGAGTAAATAATTATTAAAATTATTTAAATAAATATAGTTAACGGATCAAAGTAATCATAATATTATGTATGCTTAAATGTAACAATATTTTCATATAGGTGTATAATCCCTTTCAAATTTAAAACTAATATTTCCCTTTATTCACTATTTTTTTTTGTTTTAATTTTATTTTATCTATTATTTTATACAGGTTGCATTCTCAAAAATGAGAGTGCCTAATCGACGTGACCTCGAAGCCTGGCAATGTGAGCAAAAAAGACGAAAAATCGAACATTGGCAGTACGATCGACAAAAATGACTAAAGGTAACGTGATTCAATCAATTTGTACCTGCTGTATACATGTAGAAAAGATGATGGAGTTACAAAAAAATGCAACCTGTATAAAAGAAGCGCTTACTATTTTTTGTAACATAGTTAAAAAAATAAAGTAATATCCTTTGAAATTTAAATATCTTATAAAGAAATTTAAAATAAATACTCAAGGGCCTAAAACAGTCCTTTATTAAATGTACCTCTTATAAAGGGACAAGTTATCGATTGACGCTTTAAAATGAAAGTAATAGAAAGAGCAATCTTTGCATAGTTAGAGAAACAAATAAAGTTCCTGACACATTTTCTTTTTATAACTAATATAATTTTATATAAAATTCAACACAGCTTAAAATTTTCAATGAAAATTACGCGTTTAACATACGAATGTAGAAATAAGAGTTCAACAAAGTCAATTGCCACCAAACTACTTACACAGAATAACTGTATTCCATCACTTGTCCAATGAAACGAATTTATGTGTGATAAAGAGTATATAAAATTAAGAATACGCTGTGTGGATATTTATACTAATACTAACCATAATCAAAACTCGAAAAATGAACCTTGAAATCATCTTAGCAAGGTTGGTTTTCCGAGATCATGAATTCACGCAGCCAGTCCCCACCTCGACTAAAGGAAACAAAAGCTTTAAAATGACAAGTTTTCGAATGCAGTTTTCGTAATACTATAACAAAAGAGGTTTCTAGAAATAGTAGCGTAATTAATAGACATAGTGAAAAGGAAAAAGTAGTTATCTTTACAAAAATCTATACTGACGCGTGACGTGCGCGCGTCTTAACTAATTTAAAAAGGGCATTAGCCGT
This sequence comes from Lathronympha strigana, assembly GCA_949128165.1. Classification (NCBI taxonomy): domain Eukaryota; kingdom Metazoa; phylum Arthropoda; class Insecta; order Lepidoptera; family Tortricidae; genus Lathronympha; species Lathronympha strigana. The sequence goes on from OX421903.1 coordinate 4,645,977, forward strand.
TTTTGTATCTTTGACTTTTGCTACAGTAAACGTTATAAATGTGGTGAAAATTCCGAAAACTTTTTTTATTATTATATGAAGTGTTTAGCCTCTACCAAAGGCGAAAAGAGCGCTTATTGCGTTTGCATGTAGATACAAAAGACGAAGCGCTTGGAGCGTCTAAAACCCTACTTTTCTCTTTTCATTATGTTTTAGAGAACATTGAGAAACGCCGAATGATATGTTTACTGGCAACATCTCTCAAAATAGCGAATTTATCATGTAGTTGTAATAATGCAATGTTAATTGAGATATATCACGCCAAAAGGGGCCACTAGCCAACTTTTTCTGCCATCCGAAACGAATGGTAACATGTGTGATAGATAATAACAGATTGTGATATCGTTATGCGAATAGAGAACGATTGGGAATTCGTAAGAATGTTAGCTGAAACGACGTAATATGTTTATAAAACTGTTGTTATATCTTTTGGTGTGGCTTAACATCTAGTCAGAGGCCCGCGCATTGTAAATATCTACACATTAATACCACACGCGGGCCCAACATTGCGCAAACATAAAAGTATTACAAATACATATAAAATATATCAACTGCGTAGTTTTAAGAGAAATATCTCGTGACTGTATTAAATACAGTTATTTTATTATACACAAGTGCCACTGCTATTGCAAAGAGGATCATGAAATTTCCAAAATTGCAAACGAGCCCTGTTCTAGGTATCTATTAATATTTTAATGTAAACGTTTAGGGAAAGCAGGTAGAGAAGAGAGCATATGACAGCATTTATCGAGATCAGTGGCATTTTACGTGGTTCGGACGTGCTTTAGTTGTATCTGAGTATTGCAACCTAATAGACACCTGGGAGTTGGCCTGGTAGAGGTCGCAGGAATATCGCCTATGCCCTATCTATACAATGGGTTGTGTTCTGAAGAGTTGTTTGACATGATTCCAACGTCCACTTTTTACCATCGCACCGCTCGCCATCGACAGGGCGCTCATCCACATAGGTCCCTTGCAACCAAAATGGTCACGCACTGTGCGGTTTCAGAGGAATTTCCTCCCGCGGACGCCGAAGTTTTCCCGAAAGATTACAGTAACTTCAAAAAAGGACTGTACGAGATTTTAATGGGTCGGCAACGCGCATGTAACCCCCCGGAGTAGCAGGCGTCCATAGACCGGTGACTGCTTTCCATCCGCCGGTCGTATGCTTGTTTGCCACCGTCGTGGTATTAAAAAAAGAATCCTTTGGATGCGGGCAGCGCTCGACCAATCGTTGTGGTATTCTCTGGGGGATGCCTATGTGCAGCAGTGGACGTCTTTTGGCTAATAATGGTTATGATGATTTGCAACCCATGACCGATATTGTTTTTGTGCCAAAATTTTAACTTCGGAAACGTAATAATTAAATACAATGAAAGGTCAGTAACTCTCAATTTCAATTCACTACCTCAACCATTCGTTGAACTTCATCTTTGAGAACAATCGAGATCAATTTAATTTAAATCATTTAGCGCAATATTAATTAATACCTAATTAAGATAATATTTCGTAAGCTGAGCAAAATATAAACGCGAGCACGTCCTTACCACAAAAGTACCTCAATATTTTGACATTTCAAAGTTTAACACAAAAAAATTAAAAATCACTGTATCTATTAAAATACTTACTCGCAACAACCGTCTTCAAGTAAAGTCGAAAATAACTCGACATATTTCGGATCGATTTGCGACCCTTATTGATGAGATGCGCTCGCGCTGGTTTTCTATTTAAATTAATATCTGTCAAGAGGTTGTAAAAGCTCAAAATGTCACTGATTATTATAAAAGAGTAGCATGTTAGTGACAATGTATTATAAAATACCTTTCAGGCAATATAACAAACATTAAATTTGTAATCTTTTTTAGTGAAAGATATTACTTTGTAGCAAGCCAATATGGCGTGAAGGTCATAAAAAATCATTTTGAAATGATCCTTATAGACAACCGAGAAAGTGATACCTTTTACTTAGAACAAGCACATTTTATTCACTGACGTTTAAATTTAGCGACGCTCAATTTTACTTGCCTTAGAAAAGCGCTGTTCGAACAAAACAATCGAACTCACTAGAGCAATACTCGATTTCATTTGTTAGTGATTACTTTCATTATCATAAACTGTATGAATGAACTTCCGTCCCTAAACTTGCGTGCGTTTGTAAAGTAAATTCCATTTTTAGTTGAGTTCCTGCAAAACTGGAAAGAATTTAAAAATACTCGGGCAGAGGCGTATTAGATTTGACACCCCGGGCAAATAACTTTGCGACATCAAAATAATGTCGACGGAAGGCTGCCAAGCCCCCCGGGCCGGCTTCCCTGCCCCTTGGTGCCTGCCGCCAGGGCCATGGCCCCTTGGTCATAAGATAAATACGCTCTCTGGTGTAAAGGTTGTCATTATTGGTGTACTGTTAATACCTATAAGTATAATATAGTTGTCGTGGGACTCAAAGTGAGTAGTAACAGATTTTAGTACGTATTATAACTGCTCTAAAGAGCTGAGACGTACCTATGCCGACTCTATAGAACATAACGAAATTATGTGTTAACGAGTCTCGGAAATATCTATACAGCAATAAATTATGCAATGCTGATTAAATATACTATGTAAGTGAGTTTTGTTGGAACGTAACTAATGAATAGCCCTTTATGGACTGAAGATGCTTATTACCAAAGCACTGACGAATCTGTGAGAAAGCATAGCTCAAAGAACATTTAAATTACTGTCCATTTAAATGAGTATTAAATTAATAATAATTAAAACACTCGACACGATAGCGACGCACAAACAATGTGATCAAAGATTATCAAACGATAATAAGGGGTACTTATATTTATCGTAACATTTGTCGATTTTCCTTAATCGTTAAAGTATCGTAAATTCGAAATTATCCTGTTATTCCTTATTCAAATTTCCGATGGAATCTTAATATAATAAAAAAAATATTAATTCTTTTAGATATACGACTCTTAGGGCCAATTTATTTAAAATTAAAATGCTTGATCTAGTAAGTTGAGCTAGTAAGAAATTAAATTAATTATGGGTGTTGAAAAATGCTCCGGAAAGTATAGAATTGGAAGAAAATGTAAATGGTTTTCCTTAAATATTTTTTATGAATCTTTATAAAAGTTTGTGGTGAAATGAAAGAAACAATATATTTTGTAAGGCAACGAAGAGACTTACCAACAAACATTCCCTGAGACTGAGAAACGAATAGAAGAGGCTAATAAATAAACACCTAAATAAAGTGTAAAACTGCGTTCGCGTTCAGAAAACAAAAAGTGTTTATTGTATTTTTAATTGTACAGTCAAGCGTAACCTTAAGGGTGTATACATATTACTTAAAAATGTATACCATGGCATCTCATTCCGATGTAATAAGAGCGTAGTACCATATTTATAAGACGATTTTGTAAATACACATTTTTGCACTTGACTGTATACGCAAACCGTAATAAAATCATAAATTAATATTAAAGCCGGCTTTACGGTTTGAACACATGGAATTGTTAATTTTGTATTCTCTTAAAATAAGTTGATATTGAATTCGGTTATTTTACCTGTAATAAGTATATGAAATGGAAGAAGTCACGGTAGAATCGATTATGCAACAAATAAAATACAAGGGGATCAGACTAGCAAGCTCAAGCAGCCAATTGCAAGCCGCTATGCTAAACAAATTCGCCGCTTGCCGATTGCGTCGAGCAGAAACATAGAGTACAGACCTTGGCCAGTAAATAAGAAATCCTCAGATCACATGTTTGTCGACCTCAGATTCGCTGTCGCCGACAATTACACGAGCTCTGAGACATTTCTTACTTTACAGGCCTCGATAATAAAGACGCCACCACGTTTAAATAGTCAAACTGCCTCCTTTGAATAGTCAATATGAATTGAAGTCTTGGTAGATATTCTGGTCCCTTGTCGTTTCCTGACGCCAACGCCATTGTGAATTACATCAATTAAATTCCACAAATAAATTTTCTCGACGCGAACGCAGCTGTATAGTGTTAAGAACAAACTATAGCGAATCTCTATGATATGATCTGTATAATATTCCATCGTATCGTATAGTGAGCGAACATCATTCCCGCCTCTTAGTTATATCACCTTCGCGCTTTGCTCTGTCCTGGTATTTTAAACTAGTCAAATTTTACTATTCTACATTACCAACTTATATTATACATATTTAATTATTATACCTGTCTAAATTGGAAAATAAATAATAAAATGCAATTTAATAATAATCGGTTTTCAAAAATGCCGTGCTTGTAATAAACTATTGAGTACATAGAAATGAAATTACTCAAAAAAACTTTGGAATTGAGATATCATTATCCTTACATGAAAATCTCTTGGAAACGGAACAAAAAACGATAAATTTGTTACCTACTTTTCGTCACCTATCTAATAAAATGACTTTCTAAGTTATTAATTTTTACATAATTTATTATTTATTATACTTTTTCCAATGACAGTAAATGTTTTACCAGGACAGAGAATCATGGCAAATTTACCATCAAGACTTCAGTAAGGCTGTGAAACAACTGATCAGGTTTGGCAATGCAACATCTTAAAGAGCAAATTATATAATCGTGTCATAGTATTTACTTGAGACAAGCCATTATTTAAATGGTGAATACTTTCCTAATATTTATTGGACTTGCAAGGCAAGTTAAACACGACAAAGATGTCTACAACGAATTTACCTTAATGATAATTGTGATTAGTAACGTATTTGGTATGCCGTTTAGCGTGGCGCCGGTTGTCAAATCAAAAATAAATATCAGTTAATGTTATGGTGTATATACAGTGAGAATTGGTATACTTGTTTAACCTTTCAGAAAATTGTTCATTGTAAATATATGGATGAAAAGTACACACTAAGCAAGAAAAGTAATTAAATTAGTACAATAAAACTAACTCGTTACTGTACCTCAAACAACAAATAGAAGGTTAACCAAAAATGTTGTGCCGTTTGAAGGCGTAACCAGTCCAAAATAAGCAAAACAGAATTTTGACTTAAAAAAAATTATATCGTCTCAACCCTCCAATCAAAGAAGTTTTTTCTCGCAATTTTTTTTCGAACAGTCACCATCAGATATATCAGTGCGTCCGAGGTGTTCAAAATATCTGAACCAGCACTCTAACGAATTGACGATAGAGGCGTGTTCAGATATTTGTGAACGCGATGGCCGGTCCGATATATCTGATGGCGACTGTACGATACTGATTACGTCATTTTTGTTACATGTCAGGTCAGGACATAAATTAGTATATGTTACATGTGAAAATGAGGTCTTATCGCTAAAGATGAATCTCTTCATGAGTAAAAAACTACCGAGAAAAATATTCTCGATTCCAAAAAAAATACATATTTACAATTTGTTTTAGTTTACATATGAAAAGTTGTTTCTTTAAGCTGTATCGCATTGCTATACCTGATTGCCTAGTGTAAAATCAACGTACTTATCCATCTAGTGATAGTGGGAATGTGGCCCGAGTTAGAGGGAGAGGTGACGTATTGTTGTTATCGTCGACACTCTCGTGTTTACGGCACCCTCGGTTCGTTTGAGCCAAGGTTTTATATTTTTGAGAGTTTATTTTGTTTGAAAGATCTTGAAATATGTATATTGTTTTCGAATGTTGAGAGTTTTAATGTGTCGAAATATTTTGTTTAAATATGTATCATGAATTGTTTGTTATTAACGTATAGATAACGCGGATTGGAAAATGCTGGATTGCGATTTCAATGAAACTTTGTATAATAAAACCTTTATATCGTTTAAGAATTTTGATCTGTTTGTAATACAGGCAGTACTTGGATAAGCAATATTGTCAACTAACAAAATACGAGTGACATTTGTATAGGCATAAATCTAAAATAAACCATTCCAAACTGCTGCCTATATCATTTTTACGCGAAAAACGATATAGACACATATTTGGCGCAATTCAGTGTTTCTACTTCCGTATAGCATCAGTATATGTCCTGTATGTATATTTGTATAACGTATAAGTGTAATAGATGTACAAGTATCGTGTGGCGTAGTTTCTCACCATGTACAATCCTTGCCTTGTAATGTCTTCAATGTAAGGCAGCTATGATAAAAACAGATCTTTTTCACGAAATTTGTATCATAATTGTAGGTAAGGACTATCAGTAAATTTAATATCAAAGCTTTTAGATACGTTTTAGAAATATTAATGTCTGTGTCGTGAAGCTAACATTAATTTATCAAATGCTTACACTCAGTACTCGATACGAAATGGATTACTTCTTTTATACAGTTAGATATACGTGTGAAAGAGAGAAAGAAATATTTTAACTGTACAACTGCCGGCCACATACGTTTGGGCCATTTAATCTGCCAATTAATGTATGGGAAAGTTGTCTGGCTGATGCCCGGCGGACATACCCACATTTGACGGATTACCCGAATGTATATGGCCGGCAAATATGTACATATTTCTGTACAATAAATACATGAATGCAAATAAACAATTCGAAACCTGAACTTGATATTTGCACATTTCATATTAGTTACTATTATTAGATCTGATTAATAGGGTATTAACTGGTGCAACTTGTAGAATTGGTGTCCTTTTGTGAGTACAATGAATGTTGTTAGCTTCTCGATAAAGAACTAGCCTCTCGGTTTCATATCTGTACTTGATTTTATATATTTAGGGGCGACTTTTGAGGCAGCAGCTGAAATCAGCTCGCGATATAAGTAGTTTCGTAGTTAGTATTATTGACGAAGTATTCACAAATATATAAAAAAATCTTTAAAAATATGTTATTTAATATATTTCTCAGTCCAATGTAATACCTGCTTAATTTTAGCGATAGTTTTTAATATATGCTGTTATGTATTTGGATATGTTTAATTCGATTCCAGCTTGTCTTGTTACTGTTCGATGTATTTCGTGAATATGACATTACTTAATAATATGTATGTTATGACTAAATATATTCTTCTGTGTAGCAAAGTTTGTTTAATTACTATCATCCAAAGTTTACCAACATCCCATACACATGCCTACAAGTTAAAATTGTGGTATACGTATAGTTTAATGGTTGACTTTATTCATAGGTGCACAGAATTCATTTTGGTACAACGTGACCAATTATTAAAGTAATTGAGATTTTATACTAAAATTAATTCTATAGGTAGATACAGAAGTTATTTTTAATATAATGTGGTCAGTTATTAGAAAGTGGCTAGTTGCTGACGATTTACCCTACTTACCGCATTATTTTTTTGAATTAAGAATTTTGAATAAGATAGCTATCTTTTTAACCCTTTTGAATACCTTTTCTTGCAGAATTTAGGGTTCTATGCAACATATTATTACACGAAATGGAACATTTGTTAAAGATGCGTAAGCGCATTCATTTGTTCGGTTCTCTGGCACACATTTCGTGACCGGCGACATTGTTACACGTCGTTCCAACACAAGTACCTACTTGGTACTGACTGAGTAACATTTGTGATGTACGCAACAGACAGTGGTTTCCTATAAAAAAATAGGGGAAAAACAGAACTTAATTTTTTGAGGCCCTTAGGTACCTATATTTTATTTTACATTTGGTAGAAATGTTGCCGTCTCGATTTTGTTGGAGCTGCATGCTTCGGACGAAAATTATATGATCTAGCTTAGTGTTATTATCAGTGGCGGCTCGTAGGAAAGCTAAAACTAATTCACGACGAAAATAATGTTACTTTGCTATTCCGCCAAACCCGTTATACCTACTTGCGTATTTTTTGCATGCAATTAATGTTCCTACCCTCCCGCCGCAAAAAATAATTACGCAAGTAGGTATAACGGGTTGGCACTAATTGACTAGCACGTTTGGCGGAATAGCAAAGTAACATCATCTTCGTTGCTAAGATGAAATTCCGCAAACGCCTGATTCAATACATTACCCAAACCTAAATCAGTTTTCTTTTCCATGGGTCTATTAAAATCACTGTAGGTATATTCCAAAGGAATGTCACTTACGAAACGCTTTTGCCTTGTATGACAGTCGAAAATATACTAGGTACAGTCAAGTGCAAAAATACGTATCGACAAAATCGTCTCATAAATATGGTACTACGCTCTTATTAGGTACAATGGAATAAAATGCTATGGGACATATTTTTGAGTAAGATGTGTCCACCCACATTTTTATACTTGACTGTACCTACCTACTACCAATTTGTTAGCCAAGTCATGAGATATTCATCTTCTACTTCCTAGCGTTTTCCCGGCTTATGTCACAGTTCAGAGAGCCAACTAATCCCAAGATTTAGCGTAGGCGCTAGTTTAACGAAAGCGTCTGCCATCTGACCTTCCAACCCAGACGGTAAATTAGGACTTATTGGGATTAGTCCGGTTTCCTCACGATGTTTTCTTCACCGAAAAATCATTGGTAAATATTAAATGATACTTCGTACATAAGTTCCGAAACACTCATTGGGACGAGCCGGCAGAATTTGAGCCCGAGACTTTCGGATTGAGTGTCAGGTCATACCGCTGGGCATCAACGCTCTGAAATATTATCAGACACAAAATCGCTTTCGCGTTTTCAGGGCTAGTACCACGAAAATAGACCGATTGCGTTGTATCTCCATCTCTATCATACTTGCATATTAGAGTGACAAAGAGGGTTTTTCGTCAATGCCTTTTTTCGATGCGTGCAGAAGTACATATTAGACTAATCGCATTTCGTAAGGGACATTTTCGTGGAATGCCCTTCTACTGCTTGCAAATAAAGGTATGGCATTAAGTTGGCGAAAATCTAATTAAATGACTGTTACGTCACACCTATACTGCTGTTATCAGTCATTACGGCACCCCAGCAGCCAGCATTGGCCTCTCTGCCCCCCGCCCCGCTAGTTACGCCACTGGCTGTGATACTCTAGGTAAAGGATGTGCATTAAAGATTATATACAATTTCCTGACCTTACCGGAGCCTACGCGATCATATCTGCAATTAATCAGACTATCAATCTTCTAAACCTTCACCTGCATAGTAAATTGTGGGTGCCATCACGGAGCCCACGACTGACTCATCGTGACTCAACGAGCCTCGTTATTTTCATGTCATCGGTTAAAACAATAGGTTTAAGTTTTCCTTTTCTACGAAAAGATGCATACGGATGTTCGTTTTATGATGTCGATAATTATAGTCATCTGCAATCTTCCATTATGAAGGCCGTAAAAATATCTGACACAATCTATTTGGAAAGCCATAAGAGGGCATTTTCGCGAGAAGAGATTTTTTTTGTCGCCGCCGTACAAAATCTCAGGTTCGAAAGAGCTCGTGATTCTGAGTAGGAACAACATTAAATGTACCTGTTAAAAAAAAAAGGTTTTTGGAACTTTTCTCGCGAAAATGCCCAAGAGCGTGTCACATATTTTTGCGGCGGAAGATACTACTACTGCACGCCTACCACGATTATCGAAAATTGGGATTGACGGAAAAACCTCTTTGGCACTGATATGCAAGTGTGACAGATCTGGGGTCTGGTTTTCCGATATTACTACCATGTCGGCTGGTATTCCAAGTTTCGTTCAAAGTGATGAGGTTCTCATAGTTTTGGACCATTTTGCTAGCTCATTCTGCAAATGCCCTGTTCATATTATGTTTTCACTCGATTAGACAGTTTTAACTTAATAATAACTGAGAGAAAAAGTGTCCCAAACTTTGTATAGGTGCAATTTTCTAACCTTCCATTTTGTCACCGCCTTACGAAATCTCAAGAGCTCGCAATTCTAAATAAAAGCACATATTTTTTTCTAAATAAAAAAGTTAGCAGACAACTTTAAATAAGAAGGCTTTGCTCCGACTATCGTATAGTGGCAAACGTCAGAAATTTTCGGAAATCGTAGTATGTGTGGCAATGAAATGACACACTTTCCAACAAATAAAAACGTACTTACCTAAACGGCAAGCCGTTTTACCTTGCTTTAACACTTAAAGCACTTACCAAACATTGCAGTCCCATGCATTCCTATTTCCTTCACCGTCGCATTAGAATTGAATGGCAAGCCTTGACGACATCCCTTTGTGGTTGTCCGAACACAGCCTCAACTGGGTCGTGAGAGCCGTCAGTGTACAGTCAGCATCAAAAGTATTTATGTCAACTTCTTATTTGTTGGTCTTCTTAGTTATTAGTTTATTACATTGTCATTAGGTCTTAGTATAAAGTGTAATAAAGAATATTGAAATTAAATGCCATACACACATAGCGAAATACAATTATACAAATTTAAATTACATTCTAAAACGCTCCGCTGTCCTTCAGATGCAAAGGTGCCTATCACACTGGCCGCGTAGCCTCGCTGACCCGCGACAACCTTTGCATCAAGAAATACCCGGAGTGAGGGTTCCTCTCTCCCGTAAGCTAAGCGCCGTCCCACTTCCATGATAAACGCACCTGATAATCGCGTACAAATATTTCGACGCTGACTGTATCATCGCCAACACAGTTAACTGTCCTTTTGTAACCTCTATTTCAAGGGTATAAGGTCTAGCGACGGTCAATTGATGGTGCTGCTGTTTGTAGTTACAGTAAATTAAATACATGGTTTGTTCATTTGTTTCCTGACGGCTTATTGTATTGTTGTGCTTGTAAAGTTGTAAGCTTTGTGTATTGTCTTTGCTTGGGGGTTTGTACCATAGTGATCAGGTTTAGATTTTAGAATTCGCTCGAGGTAATACGCTTAAGGGGCAACAGCCAAATCGGCGCACACTCTCTATTTGTATCAGAGGAAACGAGATCACACTATCACTAGCTGGCCAGACATAGAGAAGGCTTTCGGCGTTATGCTATAGAATTTGGTACGTACCACAAGAAAAGTAATCAGTTTTCCTTTCCTTATTGGGCTTAATAATTGTCTCAGGTACCTACTACAAGAACGAATCACATAGGTATTTTCCACTCTTCGTTGTGGGTATTATATTGTTGTATAGCAGTCCGCGTGGGCTTCGACCCTACAACATAAACAAAAGACATCACTTAAGTTTAAACCAAGGATCCAAGTGTCAATTGTGAACCTACCTGTTCCTCTCACACTGCCAAGGTTAGAGTGGGAGGAGGGACCATTGTTCCGTGGGAACACTCGTGAGTCACTGCGACGTGATGTGGATGCAATAGAGGAAACATGCTTCAAGTCATTCAGAATGCTTAGTCTCTTGCCTAATTTAACTTGAGCTCGAGATCCGTAAGAAAGTGTTCTGAATCGAAGACCATTTATACCGGATTTTTGTAGTTGAGTCGGCTGGCGATGGCAACGGTGTCTGACTTGACACCATGGACTAATGGATTTTACGTGGACTTGGAAAATCGTTGTTGTCTTGCGTTGCACCAAAAGTGATGAGGAAAATCCTAAAGTGTACTTAAGCTTCCAAGGTTATACTAGTAGCACCTAGTAGACTACGAGAAGAGTCGGTACCTACGTTTGACATGCAGGTCAGAAACTGAAAGAGTAAATCTTTAAGAAAGTACATAAGTCTTCAGTTGGGCATTTCTATGGAAAAATCTCATATCATCGCAAAGTGAGAACGTCAAAAAATTCCTTAAGCGGACTCTTGATATGTTGGAATTATGGGAACTCCTGTAACTTTCGAAAAATTTCGATGTTTTCTGACATTCCGAATTAGTTACCCAAAAACACCTTACTTACCAACTTATAACTTCAGTAGTAGGATTTATAGAATTTTAAGAAGCGTATTTCAAGAGTTAGGCACTGTTTTTTAACTTTGAATACCTTCTTACTAACGATGTTTATTTAAATATTTTTACAGCTTCCTGTCGCTGATTAAGTATACGGGCTCACCCTTTTTCTGCGAGCACTGACACCGTTTAATCTGCTAACGTGCTAACGCATAAACTATAAACACGGCGACTTAATCCACTCGCATCGAAACGTGCGTGGGCGCAGATAATCTGTGATCGGCCTTTGTTGTAAATTCCTTGTTGTTTTCTACCGTTATTATTTCTGTGATGTCTCACTTATTGTGTGTAGATATAAACACGTAAACGCTGCACAACGGAAGAGACCAGTATGAATGGAACTGTCTACAGTTCACAAATAATATACCTACCTAATATTTGGTGAAGATATCATGTTTAAAGTATGAAATACACAGCATTACGAGGTGAGTAAGGTTTCCAGAGAGCTCCCACGCAACTAGATATTAAGTTACTCGTACGTACACACGCATTCAAAAATGCATGGGCAATTTAGGAATCTAGCTCAGTGCCGACTTTTTCTTTATTAACGAAAGAGTCGGCACTGAGCTTTGATAGTCTACTGACGATGCCAATAGTCTGCGGTGGCCGCTTACCATCTTAAATGCTCATCCATTACACAAACAAATACGAGTACGAGTTTTATAGGCGGGGCTGCCTAGCAATCAAACTACGAGTAGGTCAGTGTTTTTTTTTACACATTTTTGCGATTTCAGGCAGGCCTTTGGAAAAAGATGAACGGAAATGATTCATATCTCGGTCTAAGGTCTAAAACTAGGACGTAAGAAAGCAGGTCTACCCGAATACCCGGACACACCGTGAATACTGAGCAGTAACGGTTGGTACTTCCGACTGTCTGCGCTTCGTATGGAAGCTAATGATGCGTATGGAAAGTATGACCTCTTCATACACGTTCGATCGAAGTTTGGAATTAATTTGCAGTTCGGATTGTCTCAAACGTTGCGCTCAAATCAAACCACGTTATCTTACCAAGCAAAGAAACTGTTATTTAAATCATAATATTGTCTTCTGTTACCGCGATTGTTATTCATTGAAATTAAACACTTTAGAACGGATTAATCGCGTTTATTAACACCATGATCCTACGTTTCGAGCCCTTTACAGCACTCGTTTTCACAGGGTTAAGATGATGACTGAGAGAATGCGAATAATCCCCGTCAATCAAAAAAGTTACTTGTGCAAACTACCTACATACAAAAATATAAAAATAATTTAAAATAAAAACTAAGGGTGTTATTTAAATCGTCAAATTGCTATGAAATTATGACGTTTACTGAATACTTTTACAGTCTGTGCTATCAAAATCTATGAACCTTAGCATAGACGAACTTTACAATCGATAGCATCTCAAGATTGGCGGGCCATGCAGTACCTAGCTATCACCGCCCCATTTAGTGACAAAACAGCGCTCAGATAAGGCCGCGTGGGGTTTTGTCGCCCTCCACAGCCTGCCGACCCGATTTTCATGCTTCCCTTCGTCCTAGGATAAATACGTCCCTGATTCTCACACATGGCATCACATCATCTTTGTGACGTCGTCCAACCAAGTCGAAGAGAAGACAGCAACTTCCATCTCATGGCTACAGTAACATAGCTTAAGGCATAGATAGATAGTGATATGTAGGTACTAGAGCAGACTACAAAGACTAGATACAGTCGCCATCAGATATATCGGAACAAGGGAGGCGTGCAAAATATCTGAACAAGCACTCTAACGCCTTGACAATAGAAGCGTGTTCAGATATTTGTGAACACCTCGGACGCTCCGATATATCTGATGGCGACTGTACCACGACGGCAACAAACGAGCGTACGGCCTGCCTGATGGTAAAGAGCCACCGCAACCTATGGACGCTTGCAGCTTTGCGCTGCAGCGCTGTCTCTCTATGTATGCGAAGGTGAGAACACCACTCTGTCTGTCCGACGATGACTGCCCGATGCAGTCGAAACATGTCACGCCTGTTGTGATAAACATACGTGAGTGTTAACCGTTGCAATTTAATATATGTATGTATGCGTAAATCTTCAAAACAACGCAACGGAATGAGCTGTGTTTTTTTTTAATAAATAAAGTGATTCAATAGGGAGCTTTATATGTATAATAATAACCCGTGCGAAGCTGGGGCGGGTCGCTAGTTATTTATACATATATGTACCTACTTATACATACAAGTTTTCACGATTTTGACCAGATTAAGGGACCAATGTTGAGATACAGTCGTATTATAGCCAAGCCAACATAGCTAGTGCATCTGTGGCTACAAGCAAAGCTATGTGAACAAATCGTTCTTAAATTATCTTTACAATTGAAATTGTACCTAACTAATTAGGAAATCAAATAAAGTAACACTCGTGACTCAACCAATTACATCATCAATCAATTCAACTCAAACTATTAAAACTTAAACTAAAACCCGCCATAATTTACATACGAACCTGTTTAGTAGACGTCAATTTGACACTTTATACAGACTTCAAACGTGTTTCAAACAAGCTTCATTAAGTGTATGAAATATTTCATATCATTTCAACCTTAAAGCTTTTACAATAAAGTGTTCATTTGCTTGGACGCTCTATAAAGTTAATGCATTCGAGTCTCATCGAGTAACATGCAGTACCATCTAATAACCACAAAACAAAGAAGGATTAACAGAACCACTATATTAACGCAATTTGAACTTTAATACAAAGCAGTTAGGGACAAAATTGAGCGCGTCAGCATATATAATAATAACTGTTCACTTCTGAAATCCTAACGTCACTTTGACACATGCATTCCCGCGTTCTGAACGCCAATCACAAACTAGTACCGCGCGGCGCGCCGACGCGAACGTGCGTTCGATGTTCAAATTTAAAAAAGTTAATTACACAAAGAATACGATACATGTGTTTATTTTTTTACAACCGGCCAGTGTTTTTAATTGTCTTTGGTGGTGTGTTGTGATTTTATTTTGAAAGGATACTTTATAGTGCTGATCTTTCGTTGGCAGGTTTGTGTTACTTTTTAAATAAGTTATGTTGCGAAATATTTTTTGTCAGTAGGGCCAGCGGGAGGTTTGAGAAGTTTTTTTGCCTTTATTTTGTTTTTTGAAGCAGGTTCCTTTGCTGGGTTTACGACATGAATTAAATGTGTGGGATTCAAGTTTTTAAAGGTTAAATCGGATAAATTAGCACCGTAGTTTTATACATGTAGTACCTACAACTTACAAGTACCTACTTAATTATTTCTTTATGTTACTTTTCTTTTTCATATTTTGGTCAAACTGTATCGATAATAATTGCTATTAATGCTCATTTTGGAGAAAGGATCGGATTAATAATAACTGTGACGAATATAATACATGTATAATAACACATAAATATATGTACCTAGGTATATATAGTCATATATGTCATTAGGTTCAAAGAAACCAAAACGGATGAGATAATAAACATACCTAACCGAGTTAAGGATAAGTCTGCCAATCTGACCACCTGATTAATTACAGATTACGAACACATCACCTAGGTATTTTAATGGCGTCGGTTGCATATCGCTTATTGCCGCTGATTCACGTTAAAGATGCATTTGTATTAATTTTACCACTTTTAAAAACTACAACATACACCACCCATTTTATAAAAAAAAGAAAATTTACTAATTATACAACAACCCCTCAATTTCCTTCAAATAAGGAGGATTTAGACTCAGTATTAAAGGTCACGCTAACTAGACTGCAATTTGGCAAGAGTCCTTGTCACTGAAGTAAGTATAGGCAGATAACACCATACCATATAAAACAGGGAAACCTTACAGGGTCACTTTGTTGTCCGTGCGCCCAACCGTCTGTCTGTCAAGACCCTTTATCCCGGGAACGCGTAAAGGTAGCAAGTTGAAATTAACAATAACACCATTATACATGCGGTCCCTAGAAGCTGTGAAAAGACTCAAACCTCAACGTCAACGCAATCAAAAAAGATACGGCCGTTTATGTCGCATTTCCCATACATTTGAAATGGGAATCAAAGTGTATAGGGTACTTTCCGTTGACCTAGAATCACGAAATTTGGCAAATAGCAAGAGCTACAGTACTTCTAAGTACAGGAAAAAGGCACTTGGCCGGTCTTTTTCTTCTACTATTTCTGACAAAATTGAATTACCAGACAATATGAATGAAGTAAACAGTTGACTATCGTATTTGTAAACAAAGAGGAGACACTGCCTATGTTTATGGCAGCCAAGATACGAGACAATCACTTGTCCAAATATTTACAGTGTGTTCCTATTATGTTCAGTAGAAAAGAGTTCAACGCGCGCCGGAAATAGAGCAAACCATTTCAAGGATAAAACAAAAGCACAGAGAAGTTGATTTAGTGGCTATATTTGCATTTTTATCTATATCACGACGGTAACAAGCAAAGCAAGTGTGCTTTGTGGTGACACACGCGCGTTGCCGACTGTTAACCTGTACAAGAATTCACTAATTTGATATATTATGATATACAGTGTCCCGAACGATACAAGGTCAATGACCCTGAGTGCAATGCAAGTGGATTTTTTTATTGGCAATTATATTTCAGAATATCTAGCCTTGGCAGAGAGTCGAAACTCTAGGTCCTTGGGGTCCCAGCGCACGCAAGTTTTCGAAGTAGAAATCGCGTAAAATTTGGTTGATGTTACTGATGACCGAAGAGCTGGTGGCTTCCTCGCACAACGTATCAGCATTGCGATACAAAATGCTCCCAGCATCCTAGGTACAATGCCTCAAGGACCTATTTTAGATTTAAGGTAGGTAGCTAGGTAAGAGGTAAGTTACACTTACTATATATATTTTGAAAATAAATGATTTTTTAAATGTAAAAATACCTTATATTATACAAAAATAACAAAAAAAAAGTATTAAATATTCCACCCACTTCAATTATATCTTATACAATCTTGCTCATTACTATTCAAATAGTTCCGACTCATTGATTCTTACGTTTCCATGTTTTATTAGGTTTTTCCGGTCAATACCTGTTTTCTTTCCTATTTTTACTAGAGTTAAAAAGATTCTCGGGCGCGTTTGGGTGGCTTATTGAAATTTAAATTTTAATTCTTGAATTACTTAAGAAAATAGGTACCTACCAAAGCACCATACACGTGCCTTTAATAGCTTGCCTCTGATTATCTAGATCCTATTATCGGATCAAAACTAAACAATTAAACCTCTCGGAGATATCTGGCAGATAAATCACGCAACAAAGGAAAAAAAAACAACAGACCTACCGGCCGCATGTCAATTAAATTGGGACCTTCTAACACAGAAAATATACGGTTTTGACAGATATTAAATTATAATAGCCTGATTTTCACAAATTACGTTCACGTACGAAAATTCTACAAACTTTTCTTCCGGATGTAGGTAAATAATAATAAAATAAAACTTAACTAAGTCGATTATTTAAATTTACGATAGTAAATATTTTTCTTGTTTGTCTACATTATTGTTATCTATCTGTTAAAAGAGAAATCGAAAAAAAAATCACCTAAAACCGTGAGGATTTAACCACAAAATATATGGCACGGGTGATAGATGTGTTAGTGTGCTAGAAACAAATGGTAATAGGTAGAAACTAGCCCTGGCCCATTTTAAACAACTAAAAAACATTATTTACATAAACATCTTACTAGAAAAACGTTTGTGACGATTAGCATGTAAAGATATTTTCGTGGATTTTGTTGTCTACATGATACACACGCTATGTCCGTTACGGTAAAACAATCAGCTATTATAAATTATTTTCCAAATAATCAAAATTTCCATACAAGCTGTCAGTTCAATGACTGGATTATTCCTCTAGAAGTCGGCTGAAAACGACGTTTTCACCGTGTTTGTCAGAACTGTTTATACTTTCCTTAAATATTTCTTAAAATACAAACAAACAATAGATATTATTGTGACTATGACACACGCTCCAACTTTGCGGTTAACCGCTATTTAAATTTACATAAATATTTAGCTATACGAATATGACTGCTATGAGAATAGTGGTTTACTACATACATGTAATATTGTCTTACTGTTCTGATGCTGCAGTCTGTCTAAGTTAAGTTTCCTGGATTTTGATAGCACAGAAGTTTGACGTTTAAATTTTAAGCGTTTAATTAGTAAGTAAGTAACAAGTAAATCAAGTTAAATTTCTCAGAAAGAAAGAAAAAGTGGAATAATTCATGACCTCGGACGGGACTCGAACCCGATACCAGCTCATCGCTCTTCCAACTGAGCTACCGAGACTACACCCGTGGCCCCGAATTTCTCCACCATATCCCTCGTACTGGTGTACTTAGGGGGAGGGAGAGGGAGGGAATCGCGATCATGAATATTTCCACTTTTCCTTTATTTCTGAGAAGCTTGGTATGGTATCGTTCGCAGACGATTCTGCTTAAAATTAATAGTTAAATCAAGTTAGTTGAAAGCAACCGAATTTACTGAAACGATCCGGCCGATTTGTATGTATATTTGTATTGTTAGTTCGACGATAACTCGAGTGTTGATAGGATCGTCGTAAAATTTCTCCATTTTAATTATACCCTGAAATCGCAGTCTGCGGCCATTTTGCTCCCTGTGAACGATAACATGCAAATATGAAAACATGGTCATGTCACAGTAACTATTGGTTCGCTCCGAACTTGATCTCGCGACCCCTATATCTCGGCAACCCTTTAACCGATTTGGCTAATATTCAAACTTATAAATTCTATATATCTCATCTATATACTTGCCAAATTTCACGACGATTCACTGGAAGGTTAACTGGAAGAGATCCCTCATAGGGATAAGTTCGCCTTTGTTGTATCAAATTGTCTATGTTACTGTGTTTCTTGTATTTCTTGTGTTATTGTACAATAAAGCTTATACATACATACGATTCGATCAACGATACTCAAGTTATCGTCGAACAAATATACATACAAACTACGGATTGTCCAAGTGGACTGGAAGAACTCACTCGCTTCGCTCGCTCGTTTGATTAAATGGACAGATGGGAATACAGCAGAACTAGCTGGGTCAAATAGAAAACGATTGAGTCTTTCCGGTGGACTATTCAATAGTAATCTATAAAGCTTGATTTTCTTATTTTATCCTTAATTACATTAAGGAGTACTCCTCTATTGCACTGTATGATAAAAATCACTACTACGAGTATATGTCCTCAAGCTGTTAACTATTGACCACAGGAATGAAAAAGTATGTGTTCACCTGAACTGTAGAGCTGATCTTTCCTGTGGCAATAGTTAACAGCTTGTGGCCATGGAGTCATTTTGTTCATCTTAAAATTCAATAGAGGAGTACCTACCATTTAATGTGAATAAGGGTTCAATAAGAAAATCAACTTTCATAGCCTTTAGCTTTTGAAATGTCCACCGGAGAGATTTCGAACATCGTTTCGTGTTTGACCCAGCTACTGTATCAGCAGAATGTAATGTAAGTAGATAGGCTACCACGAGCCACTTCGTTCGTTCGTCCGTCTATTTCCCTCTCTATTGCTCTCGCATATACGAGCGATAAAGAGACAGATAGACGAACTTCTGTACTTGTGCTTACTATGAGTTGTACGTGGCCGTATTGATAGCGACTACGCGACTGCGGCGTTGGAGGATATGTCCGTCTCGCTCTCTCGCTCCTGCCAGTAATGGTAGGATCGAGACGGACATACTTTCGAGCGCCGCAGTTGCTATCGAATACATTTGCGTGCAATTCATGGTAAGCACACTGTAGACTAGACTGTAGAGACGTAGAGGGTCAAGCGGTCGCCAAAGTTGAGCGCATTCAAATGCGTTGCGCAAAGTCAGCATTATTATTTTAACCCGTTTCACACGCCGATTGGGGCCGGGTTATACAATATAAATAACTAGACTAAGTGTTAAAGTCTCGTGTTCAACTTGGTTTGAATGTAGACACATTACAAGAAAATTGACACAAAACGTAGGTTGCTTAGGTAGAGATAATGTAAATTTAATAAGGAGCTGGCACAAACTTGGTGATAATAATTGAGGAGAAAATGTGGGTTGACAAAAAATTGCGGACAAACACCTAATTTTAAATGGCGAGGTCAGCTTTGATACTCATCATCTTCATCTTTTGCAATCGTTCTGGGCCTGATTGGAAACTTAATACCAACATACAATTTTAACCCTTAAATGCATGATGCATTTAAGACACAGAAACGAGAAAAGTGACAATCAAGTTCTCTTGTAGACTTTGTCATATTGTCGTAAGTTCTTAATTTGAAATGAATTTGGTTGTCACTTGGGTTGTTTTAGGATCAATAAGTACTGTTAATTCATGCACTTAAGGGATAAGCTAACATGTAATTTGCATTACGAGTATAACTATAATTTAAAACGGAATATTTACCATGTATGTTTGCTTATGCTAATACTAGGATTTGGCGTCAGTGCCAGTTTTTGCTAAAACGACTGATAAAATAGGGCTTATTGTGGTCCGATTTTCTCGCGGAGTTATCCATATCTTACCACTCTTACCTACCTAGTACGTATATAACAAACTTTTGTGGTTCATTTAAACCTCAAGCCAAAACTTTTCCAAAACATTGTAATGTTTCATGAATCATATTGAACACTGGGCTGTATTGACCCACCCCGTAACCTACAGGTACTGTAACTCGTCCCGAATAATCGACCTAATTACAACCAGCTAAGGTACATATTAGAACGGAGTATGCTTTACAGTTAGGGCCACTTCCTCGGAGAGTACGTGAGCAGGTTCAATGGTAGGACGTGATGGGAATCCAGTTTTATTGGTTTAGAGACAAATATGAAGTGAGGTTATGATATGAATTTTAAAAAGACAACAGTGATTCTTCGATAAATGACAGTCAGGCATGTTAAAAAAGTTAGTACCTAAGTAATTGGGATAAGTCGGGACGGAGGGGGTAATATTAGGTATTAGCACTTGTTTCTTAGAGCATTTAAAACAGTGCGCATAATACCATGAGTTGTACGGTCAGCTGCAGAGTTAAGTCATAGTAAGTTTGTATGCAGGGGGGGGGGGGGTCAGGGTCACTAAGAAGCTGACTGTACGTAACCGTAGTCGATAGCGAATGCACGATTCGAAAGTATGCCGGTTCGTATCGATACAGGAGACGCCTATACCAATACTATTTTCCCTTATTAATTTGTGCGAACTTTTGTATAGACTGACGGTTAGGTACCTACATATATAATATGTAATATGAATTTGAAACCAACAAATGTATTCGCTTAATTAACAACTTAATTACGACTGATCAGATTACGTTTTACAATAGCAATAAATAAAATATCGTTCAACATAACACGCAATTCCTACTAGTTCCTTAACGAGTTATTACATTCACATCAGCGCTTCGCCTCGTCCATAATTTGAACCTTATTTAGTTTATCCTAAGGTAGATATTGAAATCATTTAATCAGGTGTTATACGAGTTAGCGAAGTTTATTGGAAATCCGTGCAATAATTCGTTAGTAAACGGGGTCACTGGAGCGCCGAACAAAACAAAATGCCAGTTGTTTAAATACCGACTGAAGATATTAGCATACGTGGGACATAAAGTTACATACAGTGTCATGCGGGTGCCATATACCGCCATTTTCCATGAATTTTACAGTAGGTATTTGAAATTAATAATATAATGTATTTATTTAACATTGTTACCTCAATGAATCATGCGAACAACAATGACTGGTATTAAAAGGTTTTTAAAACGTACCTAACAATTTACTTATTCTAGCCTACCTACTTAATACACCACGATCGTACAGACAGCCACACAGATGTGAATACCGCCAAAGTGCCAATAATATGTATACATGACCTTAATGCTCACGCAATAAAGTCACATATTTACCTACATATTTTTGGCACTTTGGCTGTATTTGTAGCTATACGTGTGGCTGACTGTACACACATGAATAGGACTCAGTTTTATCGTTTTTGGCTTTCTAACCAGTATTACTCATATGCAATGAAACTTGGCGAATCGTTTATCTATTTTGTTATGAAAAAATAAAAAGTGTCCATGGTACAACAGTTTCCTCTACCTATTGGGACTGGGTTACATGATCAAATAAGTAGATATATCCACGGGTTGCGGTAAAAATCTTTCATATCTTCGGCTAGCTGTAAGTAAGTTTACTGAACTTCCAACTTTCACTAAAAGTAAGCAATATTAAACCTTTTTACTCTGTCAAATAAACTTTTTTAAATGAGTAAATTAATTAAAACAAAAAGCTCATCATGAGACACCCACTATCTACTGCTAATCTTAATCATTTAAGTTTAATCAGTTACCACCCACCTTAACGAATGTCATTCCTCTATTGACGAAGCATCCCACCTGCTGACAAAGCAAGGGCAAGAGTTCGCCGGTTGACCGTGAAACGATTCACTACGGTAGAGGTCGCTAGTAAAATGGGGAACGAATGGAAGAAGGTAATGACAAGTCTTAAACAGTCATCAAACGATACTGGCAAATTTTGAAATATTACAACTATTTAGAATAAGTCTTTATTAACAGTAATAATTCGAACCGAAAGAATTAAAGACAATTTATCCCTCAGTCAGTCTGAGACGCTGCCGCAGGAGCATCTCCTGCGCGATTGCTATAGTCTGCTAATGCTAACCAACGCCACACTCTGCAGTAGATTTTTTATTTATTTATGTGCGTCCCTTTTATTCCGAGTGAAAAAAATAGGGAGGCATATAAAAAGAAAAAATCTACTTCGGCCTGTGGTTGTCACTCTTTCTTGTAAGAGTTGTAAATGTTGTAAGGTTTATGGTGGTTATGTTATCAGCTGAAGAGGCAAAAAGTCTATCCCTGACCACTTTCCCTCATCTGCCACCACCCGACCATTGGCACCGGCAATAATTTAAACCAATTTTTCGCCAAACTTTAGTAATCTGAAACCGCGAGTTTTCCAGTTTTCATGAAGTTTTTCGAGCTTCACTAAGTTCATCATCCTTGTACTTAGTGTTATCACGTGACAGACACGGCGATAGACGATAAGAACACGACTATAGGTAACCGGGGGCAACAACAACATGTAACAACATTTGTTTAACAGCTTTTAAAAATTATGTACTTTGTAGGTTTTTACGTTTTCAAACGAATTAAATTGTATTTTCAATGTACGATAACATCACTCTAATTGACGTCTCTTTTCATAGTTTTCATAGTATAAAGTGACAAAATTCGCCGTACAGTGCGTGGTCTTACATAATATAAAGTGTAATAAAAACACACACGTTATTTTTAAAAGTCGCTCTGAGCAAACGTTGTTCAGTTTAGGGAGTACTATCTACGATTAAATGTATTGCTTCTATTTCAGGCAACACCCGGTAATAGACTAGCTCGTTACTTTAATTTTACATTGTCATACCATAAAGCCTACCGCCTAGTAGGTCAAGATACCTACACAATGTTGCGCTTATGGAATTAAATCAACACCGTTTACCTTCACTTACTTTCGTTCACTCCCACCTTATTAACCCATGTTTACAGTTAAAGCCATCTCATTTCCATTCTGTTTCTTTACCAGAGTTACCAGATAGATGTAGTAATTAGCGGGTAATAGCACATAACAGTGGCTGCGGTAATGCTGCGTAACCGTTGTTAATCTTACCCAATCCACGTCCTATCCTAGGCAGTTATTATAGTCATTAATGTTGCGTGGTCTTCCTGGCGTTTCCTAGCTTGTAAAATCTTCATCGGGGTGTGTGTCTATTGAATAAAACATGATTTCAGTTGGCTTTAATATGCTAACAAACGATGCATGAAATTGTAGAGCGTTATAGTATGGAGATATAGTATGAATTCATTCATATACTGCCCATGCAATTTTGAACGCTATAGTACCTACTTAGAATCTTCTTAATTTAAATCCGTGACATTTATGAACCTTTAAGTAAGTTACAGTTACTGTATTTTTTCAGAATATACGTTTTATCTTTTTTTCAGAACCTTTATAACATCCATAACTCAGGAACAAATATTCGTGATAAACACACAAATAAATGCCCTGACCAGGATTCGAACCCGGGTCGTCCTGCTTCGTAGGCAGGGTCACTACCAACTAAGCTAAGAGGCCGTTAATGGTATTATTCTGCTCATAATTAATTGAGCATGCAAATTTAATATTACAGACACATGTCATGATAAAACAAAGAAATGCTACAGAATAGTACTAGGGTTTGCATTATTCGTCCAATTTTAGTATTCGAATAATACGAATACTTCGATTTTCAATATTCGAATATTCGAATATTTCGAATAAAACGAATATTTTTGAAAAATAACTCAAAATAATGATTTTAAGTTGTTTATTTGTTAAATATGTAGGTATGCTTTATTCCTTTAACATTGTTACAGGAACAAGGGCTATTGGTTGACAATTCCTAATGTTGGTATCTAAGCTTTTCCCAAAAAAAATCCCGAACACCTCATTCTTCCAGATCTGGACCTTCATGGGCTCATTCAAATCAGAATCACGAGCAGATTCGATCGTGATAATAAAAAAAATACCCTAAATTTCCATATAAAATTTAAGTTTTCATTACGCCATGCTCAAAGTAAGTACAGACAAAAATGTGGCGAAATAGAAAGGATTTTTTGTGGTATTTTTTTTACTATCAAGATCCAATCAGATCGTGATTCTGATTCGAATGGGCCCAAGCGAGTCAAGATCTGGAAGAATCAGGTTTACGGATTTTTTTTTTAAAACACTACTCTACAGACTACCCGCAACGGCCGCAACACTTCAGATCCTTTTCAACCATAACCTTATCCACGTGTTTGAGTTAAGCAAATGAATAAAGTCTATTTTGATTTGAATCAGTTTTGTAATGATACTTGTTAAGACTGCAAAATATAAAATGGTATGGTAACAAGTAACAATGCCTAGGCAGCTAATTAAATTTTAAATGACGCGGCTTAGCTTAAGTTCACGTAGAATAATTGGTTTACTATAAATCGCTAATATCTCAGAGTCAGATTCAGATTTATTAATTTCATAATATAGGTAGATTACATTATAAATTGCAGGCATGTCAAGATCTACAAGTATTCATATTATGATCGTCAGAATAGGTATAAGAGTATAAATCAAATCACAACAAGAATCATCACAAGATATAAAATTTCATACAATGTCACAATAGTATCTCCTGTAGTGGATCGTCAAAATCTATGCATCATTTATATATTCATTCATAGAATATAATGGATTATCCAAAAAAAATATGTCTTAAACCTCTAAAAGTAATAAAGATCTGAAGAGTGTAAACTCAATCAAAAATTGGTGCATGCCGACTGTACTGTGTATAATATACATGTCATTGAAATAAGGCACTGGGTGTGTAATTACGGTATGCACGGGAAATTTAAACTAAGAGCAGGATCTATTTCTTGTGCAGTGTGTTAAATTAAACGGCATTCGACAGTATATATGTCTCGCTCCTGCCAGAGTAGTGGTAGGAGCGAGACGGACTTACTTTTGAATGCCGCAGTCGCAATCGAAAACAGCTCATGGTACGTACATAGGTAATGGTTGGCTTATTGAGCTTTTAGGGTTTCTATTTATTTCAGTTATAGGTAGTTTCACGAGAGTTGAAGTGAATGATTTCACACACAGCTACATAAAGTACCGATTACAAAAAAAGTTAACGAATGAAATTAACGTTTGTGTCAATGAAAACACTACTGGATATATTCATTGGTATATAAACTTTTTTGGTCTATTTTACAATTCACTGTAGAACTTGCCATCGGTACGAAAAAAGAACAGTACTTAATTTCAAAATCTCGATCTCATTACAGGACAATGTTGTTGTCTGAGTTGTCTGACTAACTTAACTCTAGTGAGACTACCTATAATACTAATTAGATAGCTGGTAGCCGAATTCGCAATCCTTTTACCAATTATGATACGATATTTGGGTAGTTTTAGAAGATTTAATTTTAGGCTTCAATGAATTTGGGCAAATGAAAAGAAAAATAATTTAATAAGAATTAGTCTACTATTAAAACGGTTTTTTTACTTCGAATTTAAATCTGTTTCCACGGAGTTCTTAAAGTGAAATACAATTAAAATGGGCATTTTATTATAGGTTTTCGTAAAAAATAATAATTTCTGAATAAAATTGCACTATTCGAAATATTCGTTTTATTCGAATAATGAGTGTTGTAGTATTCGAATAATATTTATGGCGAATAATTCGAATATTCGAATTGCAAACCCTAAATAGTACCTACCCTTCAACAAGCCAGGCACGTATACTTGACGCCTGTCAGATTGATCTGCGCCGCTTTCATTAGGGACAGGGAAAGTCCTTATCTCGTTCGTTCACCTCACCGTGCTTTATGTGCGGTATGCTATTATCATTGTTGGCCGTGTTTTGTTTGTCATTATGGTAGATTAGGGTTTTCTTTCCTAGCCTGAGGATCAGTTACATCAAACAGTAGCGTCGGTACATTAATTGAGAGCATGACAAGTTGACAAACAGGTTTATATAGTCGCTGACTATTTAAACGAGGGTGAAAGAATACGTTTTTTTTGCGAATAATGTTGCGATTGGACTGTTAAACCAGAGAACTGACGAATATAAATTTCTTACTAATGACGGTTTTTTTTCAGTGTGAATTTTTGGTCAGACAGACAGTAAAACCCAAAAATTGGTAATGCAATACAAACTTTAGACATTTGCATTACGACCTACAAACCAGCGGCAATCGGCAATTTGTGTTGTATAAGTACCTATATCCGACCAGACCCTTATCGGCAATGAGGATGGTTTGTTACTACCTTACTACCTTAATATGTACTCTACGTAGGTAGCTATCTTAAAAACAGTGTAATTTTCAAACGCTCCAACTCGATAGCTATTTATTCCATAACCAGCACGCCATTCGAGATGTAATCGGGCCGCCACGGTAGAAATGGGCGCGAAACAACCGTTGTTGTGGTAAGTATCGCGTGGAGTGGTCAGTTATCTCGGATGGCCAATGACGAGTTAGTTGGTTGCGCGCTTCAAATTATGGTATTAAGTGCAAATCGAGGGCCTACCGTAAACTTTGCCTTTCTGTCGAACTTATAATCGCATACTAACTTACTATCTGCGCTGGCTCTGCGTCTTGGACTCCAACACAATAGCTCGCCACTTTTGTGGCTCCGAGATCACGGAGATCTGTCTCCACTAGATTTATCCAGGCGGCACTGGCCGACCGAATCGCAAGTATAGTAAAACTTCATTCGCGGTTTGCGGTAGGCCAACATTGGGCTAGCGGTACCGCACGAGTACCTAAGGCATGCGAAGTTTAATCCGAAGATCGCAAGTTCTAACCACGCCAACTTTTTCAGAACCTGTGAAAATTACTGGACTCATTTCGGTGGAGGAAAACATTGTGAGGAAGCCAGATTAATCCCAATATATATTGCATACTTCCCTTCTGCACTGGTTAGAATGCCAACGCTTTCATAAAAACTATGCCGGTTCGCCAAGTTTTGGGATTGTTTAGAGACCATAAGATGCCACGCGAATTTCTCCAAAGGTCCCTGAAAATGTTAGAAAGATGATGATGATGAGTTCTACCTCATGGCAAATAACGAGATCACCAAAGATGTAAATGTATGACTTTTTCAGCGGTAGCCTGTTTTCTAATTATTTGAGCAATTTCCATTCCATAGTTTGATACCTACTGCGAGATTTCTCTCGTGATTAAATCGTGCCTAGGCTGACAAGTACTAGGTTAGACTGAGATAAGCTGAGACATTCGCGGCCTTCAAGAGATTTGACCTAATTCGCGTGATCTACTTGCATACGTAAGTAGGTACGGGGGCCTTACCATGGCGTCTTAACGCGATTCAGTTTAGGTTCAGATTAGGCTCAGTTGTATGGAAGCGACTCAACTTAGGACGTCTACTGAATCGTGTTAATACGTCATGGTAAGGCCCTGTAGGTACTTTAGTTGTCATGTAAGACGACTTGATTGGAGTACAATATAGAGTATATACAATATATATAATAATATTTCTCTTTGAGGAATAAAATAAAGACGTAATTGCGTTTCTCTGTAAAGACAAGAGAAACAACATTTAAAGCCTTTACTTCAGGGTTTTGTTATTTCTTTTACAGGAAGTTTATTAATTTATTTTCTTACAATCTCGTATATTTTCAACAACTGTCAATGTCAATGTTACACTTGTCATGCTGGCTCTATGGTTTAGATTGCCAGTTCAAATAAGTAGGTCGTTAAGAAAAGCGACAACAGAATGAATGATACGGTTTTCTTTACATCTCCGCCCCTTGAGGGTAACAATTGCAGAGTAGAAATTCAGCAATTGTTTACTATAATACTGGATACAGTTTTGTAATGTGATAAAAATTTGATTCAGCTTTCTTGTGTCCTGCATTCACTTCATAGATTGAGTTAGAGATCTTCTTTAGTATTTTGAATGGTCCCACTCTCAGTTCATCCATCTTCTTCCTGTTTAGTATGTTACCATTCTCTACATAAACATTTTCTCCCTCTTTAAAGTTATATTCTTTTCTGTTTTTGTCGAATATTTTTTTATTATAGTTGTGAGACTTCAGTGTGTTTCTTAATGCTAATTTTCGATCTCTTTTTAGATCTTCATTTGAATGTTTATACTTTAATTCTAGTGGTAAAATATTCACGTTTTCGCCTTCCAGAAGATACTTCGGAGTAAATCTGGTGACGGTATGTTCCGTTTCGTTATACTTGTCCACACATTGTTTTGCAATAGTTGTCCAGGCTATTTTCTTATCATTTTCATTTATTTTACACCTTATTTTGTTGACTAAAGTTTGGTTTAATCTCTCATTGATTCCATTCGAAAATGCTGCATCCACAGCGGTAAAAACCATTCTTATGTTATTTGCCTTTAAAAAATGTTTAAATTCTTTGGAATTTATACCAGGGTATTGGTCTGTTAACACCATATCAATATTATAGCTTTGTGTCACACATTTCATTAATTTAATGAAATCACTAGAAGTTTGGTTTTTAGATGTCAGAATGTATGCATATCTTGTGAAATGGTCCACTAAAAGATGTAAGTATTTTTTTGTTGATCGTGATCCTCCAAAACCTCCAATGGTGTCAATGGATACAATTTCAAATGGTCGAGTTGCTGGACCTAAATGTGACATCAAACCAAATTTAGACTTTTTCCTTGATTTATTCTTTAAACATATTCCACATTCATCACAAACTTTCTTAATATTGGCAATCATGTTTTTTGCGGTATAGAATGGTGTTATTTTATTTATCATCTGGCTTCTCCCAATGTGGCAATATGTATCATGAACATCTTTAATCAAAACTTTACTTCGCGCTTCTGAAAGTATGATCTTGTTTCTTCTTCTATTCTTTTTGTAGTAAACGTTTTTCTCCAACACGATATTTCCCATTTTAATTTGTAGATTCTGATTCTTGTGTTGATCATTTTTAATATCTTCTATAGTTATTAGGTTTACAACTTTTAAACAATCATCATTATTGTCATATGGCTCTAGCACTGGATTTCTGCTTAGGCAGTCTGCTTCCATATTAGATTTTCCTGGGTTATATATTATTTTAAAATTATACTGAGACAGATAATACGTCAAATCACCCAGTTCTTCGTCCGTTCGAGCCTTAATGTTCAAGTTTTCTAATGGTTTATGATCCGAGTATACGACAAATTCATTTCCCATAAGCCAATGCTGCCAATACTTAACAGCTTCTTTTACTGCCAGACATTCTAGATAGATTGCTTTTTTTCTTTTTTTGAGTCTCAGTCAATTTCTTTGAAAAGTACGCAACTGGCTTACTGTCTCCATTATCATCTATTTGTTTCAACACTGCTCCCACTCCGTTTATACTAGCATCTGTGTAAATATATATTGGCAATACTGGATCAAAAATTTTCAATATTGGTTCTGAGCACAATAATTCTTTTATTTTACTAAACGATTCTTCGCATTTTGACGACCATAAAAATTTTACATCTTTTCGCAGCAGATTGTGTAAGGGGTCCAGGATAATTGCACTGTTTGGTATAAATTTATGGTGAAAATTTACTTTTCCTAGAAACTGGCGGATATTTTTCTTTGTTTCCGGAACTGGAAAGTTTTTGATAGCAGCCAAATAATCTTTAAGCGGTTTGACTGTATTGTTTTCGATTATGTGACCCAGGTATTTAGCACGTTTGTCCGCAAATTTACATTTTGAAAACTTAAGTCGAAAGCCTTCTGCCAAAATTGCGTCAAGTAACTTTGATATGTGTTGTATGTGTTCTTCGAAAGTTCTTGAAAATATTAATATGTCATCTATGAAATTTACTGCAAAATCAGAGAGCTTATATTTTCTTATAATATTGCTCAATATTCGTTGGAAAATGGCCGATGCTGTCTTTAGACCATACGGGAGGCATGTCCATTGAAAATGGCCCTCTTGTGTGACGAAAGCTGTTTTGTATCTGTCTTTTACCTTTAAAGGAATTGACCAAAATGCTGAATTTACGTCAAAAGTAGAAAAATAGTTACAATTTACCGTTTTCACCATTAAATCTTCAATTAATGGAAATGGCTGTGATTGAGGTACGACTATTTTGTTTAAATCTCTAAAATCTATACATAGACGTGTTTTTCTTCCATCTTCTTTTTTATATGCCAAAGTCACCGGGGCCGCAAAAGGGCTATAAGACTCTTCAATCAAATTTTCTTTTAATAGGTTTGATATTTGACTTTCTATTTCCTTTCTATCATCTGCTGTGCATCTATAGGGCCGTTTGTAACAATATTTATCTACCATCAAGTCTATATGAGCTTCATAGTCTCTTACAAAGCCGACATCGTATTTATCCTTAGCAAAGACCGGTTTATATTTTTCAATTAATTTATCAACTTCTGCTTTTTGAAGTTTATCTAGATGGTTTACTGTTATTTTAAATGCATCTGAATCTATATTTTCATTAAAGTTTACTTCAAAATTGTCTTTTCTGATTGTTCTTTGATTTTTAAATATCTTAGAACAGGAAACATCTTTATCTTCATCTTTGTCACCTG
Source organism: Lathronympha strigana (assembly GCA_949128165.1). Taxonomy (NCBI): domain Eukaryota; kingdom Metazoa; phylum Arthropoda; class Insecta; order Lepidoptera; family Tortricidae; genus Lathronympha; species Lathronympha strigana. The sequence goes on from OX421903.1 coordinate 4,676,869, forward strand.
GTAGTTCAGGAATTTTGACATTCGATGTATTTAATGTATTTATCTTTAAGACTTCTTTTTGTAAATTCTCTTCTTTTATGAATTTCTTTTTGTCTTCAGGACTGTTACATTGTAAAATATTCAGTTCTTCATCTTGCATAAGTTTGAAATTTTTGATACAATCCAAACCAATTATGAAGTCTTGAGGATGATCTTCAGTGATCAAAATATTCATTTTCTTTTCAATATTGAATATTTTTATTTTTAGATTTACCAGACCTTTAGTTTTTTTCACACCATTAATAGTATTCAAGTTTGCCTTTGGAATATCACTTGTTGAATTTATTGTTTCTTTTATCCTCAATAATCTAGAATTAATTAATGACACATTTGCGCCGGGGTCATAAATTCCTGAAACATTTAAAGTGTCATTTATTAGCAACTCTACTTTTATTAATGGTGGAACTTCTAGTTTTTTGGATTAAAATCACTCATCTCTACTTCCAATTCCGAGTGATTCACACTTTTCATTACGGAACTCTGTTTTTTGTCTTTAAACCAGCAACTTTCTTGGGTATGGTAACGCTTGCCTTTTTTCTCATTAATGCATATTGGACATGGTTTTTTTTCTTCAACCTTTTTTGGTGTTGAGTCAGTGTTTACAGAGATTTTTTTATCATATTTGTTTTTTCCAACCAGGTGCTCCAATCTTCCTATTTCATTGTACAGGTCTTCCGTTTGTTGCAAAGTTTCTCTATCAATTTTATCAGCTACATAGCTAGGTAGACCTAAGACTATAAGGTCTATAAGTGTTCCCGTATCAATAGATTTCCTCACTTCCAAGAACAATTTTTCTTTCTTTAAAGCATATTCAAGTAATGTCCCTGTCTGGTATTTAAAGGCGTGAGCATATCTTATTGGTGACCATCCCTTGTTCGCGAATGTCTCACAAAAATTTTTTTCCCACTTATTCCAATCTGATTCCACAGTTAATTTCATCAGCATGCAGCTGTACCAATCTAGACTAGAATATTCTAGAAAGTTTTTTAAAATTTCAATTTTCTTCCTATCCGCAGTGATTTGGAAACGTTCACATTCTTTATTAAACTCCATAATCCACTGGTAAGCATTTGAATTTCTGCCCGTAAATTTATTAATCATGAAATCTTTCGCAATTTTCCCCAAATTTTGTGTTTCAGATTTTTTTTCTTTCTCTGCCAGTAATTTTTCCAATAACTTTTCCAATTTTTCATTTGAGCTACTAGGTATTGATTCAGCACTATTAGCGTTTTCAGAAATTTCTTCCAGGTAAATATCATTAAACTGCAAGTTTTGCTCATCATCCAAGTAAATTTTTGATATCTCATCTGTCAATGTTATCCATATTTTCCTTGTTTGATGCCTTTTGGTTAACGATTTCCTTATTTTAGAGTAATTTGAAGTTTTTGTAATCGCTTCATGTATATGCACAGGCTGGTATTCGGGTGGCATCCCAAAAAACTGTCCAGTCGGCGTAGCTATTGAGGTTATGCAGAGAACGTTTGATTTTCCATCTGCCGCAGGTTTTACAACAAAATCAAACCTTAACTTTTCCATGTTTCTTGAAATATTTGCACAAAATGTTGTTTTATAATAATATTTCTCTTTGAGGAATAAAATAAAGACGTAATTGCGTTTCTCTGTAAAGACAAGAGAAACAACATTTAAAGCCTTTACTTCAGGGTTTTGTTATTTCTTTTACAGGAAGTTTATTAATTTATTTTCTTACAATCTCGTATATTTTCAACAACTGTCAATGTCAATGTTACACTTGTCATGCTGGCTCTATGGTTTAGATTGCCAGTTCAAATAAGTAGGTCGTTAAGAAAAGCGACAACAGAATGAATGATACGGTTTTCTTTACATATAATATATATATACAATATAGAGTCAAACCATGTTATCTCCTCTAAGCGAATGAACTGTCAAACTTTAAAGTGTTATTTTAAATGTCAAACTTCATTGAAAGTAAGTATAATGTTTACTTACACACAAGACGTACACTTTCACAGTCTGTGCTACAGAATCTAGGAAACTTAACAGCTTCGCTGCGGCAATTGTGTCTTGACCGATTGAGCACCTAATTAGAAGCGGAAAAAAATCTCGCCAATATATTACAAACAGATTATATAATAGTAGGTACCAGAGATTTATCTCTTATAGAAAAAGCGAATAAGTACAAACCGTTTTGAACACTACGCAAAAAATAATTGACACGCGGCCCCCTTCTCCCCCGCACAAGGCTAGGGTTGCCTACGATTAGAAATGTTTCCCGAAAACCGCTTGGAAAAATCAAATGATATTTCGTACATAAGTTTGGAAAAACTCATTGGTACAACACGACAGGATATGAACCCACGATCGAATTGAAAGTCGCAAGCCGTACCGCTTCACGTTCACGTTCGTAATTCTATGATTTGGGCGTTTAAATTTTTTGTTGTTCCAAAAAATATATTTTTTATGGGAAATTTTTACGTGATATCTACTCAGAATCGATCCCAGTAAGAGAAAAAAGTGTCAAACGATTTTTTTCCCATTTCGTTGCCATTATTTCACATATTTTATATGGCGATCGGAAGCACAATGAAAAGTTGGAATGTATGGAACTATTGCCACTTTTTTTCTCGTACTAGAATCGATAGAGCTCGCGATTATGAGAAGAAATCACATTAAAAAAAAAGCGCCCATTTGCTATCAGTATTTTTACTTACAGATATGTCTAACCAGACAGTTGGAACTCTCCGCGCGACTTCGAATCAATCGTCTTTTGTCTTGTGCCGGATCCGACTCGCGGGCTGTCTATCACATCTAGCGCCCGCCGGTGCATGCCGCCGCCAGTATCATATAATATTTCTAACAGTAGGCAACTTAGAATAATAACAACACTAGATGGTATGTTCTGTCTAGCGCAGTGAAGCGATTTCAATTGAGAATATTTTTTATGCACTAAAGCTATTTCATTCGATTATTATAATAAGGAAAGAGATGAACACAGCCTATATTCGGCTTCACTTTTCAACGCGTTGGCTTTATAGAACTAAGTTTTTGGTAATTCTGTGGTAGGCAACACTAGCGTTGTGCGGGGGAGCGCGGGGCCGACCGTCAATTGTTTTTTGCGTACTGTTAAAAACGGTTTATATTCGCTTTTTTGAGATAAATCTGTTCTTAAGAGCTATTATATAATCTCTGGTATAACTATACAAACGAATATGTACAGTTACACCAACAGCGCAGTAAATTTTTATTAATCGTAAAAACATGCACGCAACACACGGAAGGATGTGTATGTTAAATAATGCAGCATTGTTATTAGTTTTTGCGGTTATGCGAACAGATTGCACTTTAGTGCATCGGTGCAACGCTTGACTTCGTATTGCGATGCGATCTTTGACAGCTAACAGCGTTTTTTAATTATTTTAATTCCACCCGTTTGGAAAGGCGCGTTTTCTTTGATAGCAGTGTGTAAATTTGCGTTTTATTTACACAAACGTTCAAAAGTGCATGGGCAATAATAAATTCATTCATAAACTCGATAATAAACTCAAGCGCGATAGTAACTACATGTGAGCATGTGACCATCATGCCATCATCCTTAAAAGAACCAATATTTTTGCCGTTGTACTTGCGATTTTCTATTGTAAATTTAAACTTTGTTTTGTAGTACAGTCACGTGCAATAGTATATGACGCTATGAAGGCCGCAAAAATATGTGAGACGCTCTTATGGCGGTACAAACAAGAATGTGTCAGATTATTTTGCAACCTTCATATATTCCTATACTATTGCAGGTGACTGTACACTTAAGACGTACGTAAAGAGTTTACTATTTCTATTACTACTAAACTAAATTATAGGTAATCGCGATTCAGAATGTTAATAGTTTCAAAAATCACTCGCACCCCATTATATCAGTCTATTTTCGTCATGATCTCAATTTAATACACTTATAAAAATTGTATAAGTAGGTAGTTGGTAGGTAGTTAATAGGTATTATTACAACCTGACTAGAAAAGACTTCATTAAGTCGATGACTCACCAATTACGTATCTTCAATATGTTAATTACGTACATTCAAACCAAGACATAAATACCGTCTGTTTGATTGGCGCTGATGAACGGTACAAGTAGAACCGCGAAAATTCCATCCACGAAAAATAGAAATAATAAATAAATATTAAGTATAGGACATTCTTACACAAATTGACTAAGTCCCGCAGTAACCTCAAGAAGGCTTATAGGCAAATACATAATTATATACATAGAAAACATCCATGACTCAGGAACAAATATCTGTGTTCATCAAACAAATAAACGCCCTTACCGGGATTCTAACCCAGAACCATCGGCTTAGCAGGCAGGGTCACTATCAACTACGCCAACCGGTTAAATAAAATGGTATTCCAGTGCAAAGCCCATAATTTCTATTCTTCGTAACGTTTAGCTCATCAATCCGAAGTTACTAATCACCTACAAGCCTACACGGTACTCCATTACAAAATCCATATCATGAAAATTAACTACTAAAACAGTTAACTACTAATGGTTTATCTTTGTCGTATAAAGAATATACTATCGCATTCAAAATTGTATTGGCAGTTTATCATTAGTTACCCATGCACTTTTTAATGCGTGTGTACGAGTAATACGAATATTCCATGGGATTTTAAACTTATATACATTTCTAGTGAGGGCTCTTGGTCCTTAAATGACACAAACAAAATAATTTAAAAATAACCGGAGTTATGCGTTTTTAATATGGGATTTGACAGCCAACGTTAGGGCTAGCGGCTTACACTGGTTGGCGCAATTGGCGCTAATACAATACTTCAGCTGAACCTTGCGACTGCGCCTGGCAAATATTTGCTACCAAATAATTGACCTTGACATTTTAAATCAAAGTTTTTTTTTAAGTGTTAGGGAGCAGATCTGCTCCGAAGCATATCGAAGGTTAAACGCTACCTAGCTCTTTGGTGTTTTCCTACAGATTCGTCTTATCGAGGTTCTACTGCACTTAGATCAGCTTCTCGTAAATATTTGGTGAATAAATACGGATATAATAAATATTTATAACTTGAATTGTTTTTGCGTGATTTTTGTGTAATGAATGAATGAGTTCGCGGTATGTTGTTTAAATAAATAATGGCTTGTTATTGTAAACACAGTTTATCAAAATATTGTGTTTCCCTTTATTTCTGATAATAATAGGCATTAACCTATATCACATAAATGTTTACCTGTCGGTCGAGTAATCATTATAGCAAAACTCAAAAGCTAAGGGTTTTAAGTACATGCGACACTAATATTTATTAGTACCTTTTGTATAAAGCGCACTGGCATTGACCCAGTATCGTAGTGATTAAAACAAATTCGCTGAGCAATTAACAATCACACTATAAACATACATAGGTATATTTTCTAATTTGAGCGTATGCAATGTAACCAGGGACCGGAAAACCCCTCTTTAGGCTTAAGCCTATCGAGTTGGTTACCTAATGATATCTGTTACACAATGATACTGTAACAGCAACATTCAGTAACCGAATACAAACGGTAAGCGAAATGTTGCTGTAACACTAACCATTAACCCGGTTAACTGCAAAACCCAATCCCGATAGGGTTTTTGTTTGGGGTTTTCTTTAGGTTACTGTTAACCTTATTATAACAAACGAGTATACTCTTTACATATAAGTAAATTAGATTCAATATCTAATAACAGTAGAGGCTGGCATCGGCAAAGACAATTCCGTGTCAACAGTGAACGATAGAAATGTCGTAAGGGACACATAAAAACCTCTTACTTAGGACATTTGTATCTTGCACTGTTTTTTTGGGTCCAACAGGTAGAATAACCCAGGTTTGTTTCATAGTTGTCACTTCAATCAATTTTGAACCATAAGCCGTTACGCTAGAGTCGTATTAATAATAACAAGCGGTTTCTACGTCTTACACTTTCAAATTAAAGCGAAGACGCAACGGCACGTGTTTTTAATTTCTTATTTTTCTTCAAATACACAACAACCCGTTAGATTGAACTAGCTTATTTCATTAAATAAAATGTCATACCTTACAACTTCAATTCACGTAATAATAAATAAATATACTTCTATCAATTCCGTGAATTTTTTAAGATTTCGAAAATTAAAAGTGTAGTACCAAACAAAATTGCAATAAATGAAACTGCAACATCATTACGTTTGCTTGCATGTTGTGATTTAAAGTTATTCGTAGTGTTTATTTTGACGGATTTAACTTGTTCAACGAATTTAGTGAATATCTCTTACGAGTCTTACGACTAACGTCGGTAGGTGATATTTTGTTAAGTTATTTAATCAAAACATTCAAAACCATTGTAGTAGGAACGAATAGGAATAAATCGTCTAATACTGCACGTGCAATGATAATTAAACAACTTAGGTAGCCAAGTTTACAAGTCGGGCTCGCGTGTAATTTAGATCCGAGTATCCGTGGTACTCGTAGAAACAGATCTTAAATACACGCGGACCTAACCCATCCTTGGCCGTTACCATAACGTTTTAGGGCATTTTCAAAAATAGGGTACCATTTTCATATTTTTTTTTATATAGGAAGTTTTGGGTTTTTTGTAACCAGTATCACGAGTACTATTGGAAACAAGAAAAATAGTGTCCCGTTTTTTTTGTCAGCTTTGTAACGCATTTTTTTCATACATTTCGTATGGGCCGTTACAAACCTGACAATTTTTTTTTATGGAGGATAAAAAATATATTATACCGGCCTAAGCCGCAACGGCCGACATTTCAGATGTAATGCATCAGAAATGCAACGGCCGACCGGATATAGGATACTCAGATTATTTGGATATATTTTAACAAAATTGAGGACCCATCTTCATTAAAAGGGTGCACTTTTTTCTGAAAATGCCCTTTAACGCAAATCAGTTAAGGTTCAGGTTCAGGTAAGGGACCTGTGCTCAGTTGTATGGCAGCGACTCAGTTTAGGCCCTAAACTGAATCACGTTAAGACGTCATGGTAAGGCTCCTTGGCGTGTAAAGTAACAGTGCATGATAATTAAAATAAAGAGTAGGGATACAAACAAAAAATTAGACCGTACATATTATGATCAATGTGAACAACAATCAAAATACAAAATATTCAGCAAAAACAATTCTACAACGATAGTAAAAAATAATATCACACTTTTGTCTTAAATCTTAAATCTTCATAATAGGTAGGTCTTCCCATCACGGAACAATTGTGTTCCGGACCTTTGGGAGGCGTACGCGGAGCCGAAGCCAACACGCTGAGACCCTTTCGACAATTTAATGAAATGTAAGGGGTACACCGAGCGAATGATGCACCTGCCCGAGTTATGGGATGCACGCAGAGGCAGCACCGCCAGGGTGTATAGACTATTGAGATTTAATGGAAACTAAAATATACTGGACTATTAGGTGAAGGTGGTTGACTAAATACTGTATTATAGAGAATAAAATCGGACGTCTGCCTAACAAAATGGTAATAAATTTAATTTACGGCAAACGGTGACTCGCCCACATAAGATGGGCCCCCACAAAAAGCGACATCTAAGAGAGCTCGAGAGCAACACCAGTATGAGGGTTGGGGGTAGAGAGGTGTCACTAAACTTTGAACATATAGCCAACTCGCCACTTAAGTTTCCACATCTAGTAGGTAGGTAATTATTAGGATTAGCTTTTGGAGCCGACGTGCTCATATTAACAAAGGCTCGTTTATAAAACAAAAAAATGGCTTTGCACGTGCAGACTACGGATAGGTATTAGTTGTTGGTAAGGGTAACGTTATAAAAATTATGGCAATTTAAAATGATAATATTGCAAGCAGCTCTAAAATTCCTGCTTCAAAAACTTTACTTGCATTGTTTTTACTAATGACTCTCATGAGACAATGACATTTAAGTGCACAAAGATGAATACCGACCGAGTGCAGGCTTATTGTTATTGCCCTTATCGGTTCCACATAAACAATGAATCTCGGCAATGTCTAAGCCGCGATGTGTTATATTATCTTGGTCTGGTATTTTACATTAATATTCTTACAATTTACGTAATCCAGTCAAATTATTATTACACATATTTTGAGTTGATACTTTGTATCCCGATATCTATACCTACTATTTGGTGTCACGGTAAACACTTCCGCTTTTCTATGTTTTCTGTGTGTATGTACACGAATGCATAGAATGAGCAGAAATCTAGATCCTGGATGGCTTTATGGATCTAGGGTGCCATGAAACATTGCTATTAAAGTAATATAAATAGTTAAATACGGTATAAGAGGGCAAGCGTACTGTTGGCTAGAAAGCTATCTCAATGGACAGCGACAATGTGTAGAAGTTACAAAAATAGTCAAAAACCTTAACAAAACGTATAATTCGCCGTTCATCATTAACACATGCGGCGTGCCATTGGGTAGTATACTAGGGCCGTATTTGTTTTTACTTTACATCACCGATTTACCTGGCACCACACAAAATGACACTATACTATTTGCAGAGGACACAACCATAGTAATTAAAGAAAATACAGATGGTTCTCTAAGAAATATTATTACATGTACATTAACAAATGTAACAAATTGGTTAGAAAAGAATAATCTCAAAGTTAACTTAACCAAAACACAACTGGTTTAATTTCAAACTTATAATAGCAAATCAATTAGATTATCTGCCGATTGTAATGGCGTAAGTACAACTTAATGAAACGGAAAGTACAGTTTTTCTAGGAATTAAGAATGATAAGTTTTGTAATTGGAAAGCCCATATTAATACCCTTTGTAATAAGCTACATCGATTTAATTATATTTTGTACCGTCTGCGAGCAACCGTCTCTGAGGCGGCAGCAACGGCAGCCTATAACGGTTATGTATCGTCGCAAATCTGTTACGGAATAATAATATGGGGCAACTCATCAGATGCTGATAAGGTTTTCTTAGCCCAAAGAAAGTGTTTAAGATCTTTGTGTGGAGCATATTACCTAGATAGTTGCAAGCCATTATTTAAAAAAGTGTACTACCCTTGCCATCCTTATATGTATTTGTTATGTTATTTGTAAAACATAATATAGAATTGTTTAAAATGAAAGAAAGGGAAAAACGATATAAACACGATCTAAATACCGACACATCAGACATTAAAACTATTTCAAAAAAATTGTAACTCTATGGCCATCAAATTATATTATAATTATTCTTCCTGTACATATGAGAGTTCTTAAAGGAAATAAAATCAGTAGAAAACTCTTGTTCATTGTTAGATTTTGTATATAATTAGATATTGTTATTATAATTTTAGTATTATAAATTTACGAAAACGGGGCTTAATCGTGTATAAACTTTAAAAACAAACCTCCGACGTTTCAAGGGCGACATTGCCCCCGTGGTCCCGGAGAAAGACTGTAATTTTAGTAGTATTTCCGTGAATATATACCTACTTAAAAAAGTTATACCCAGAGTATCTCGAGATGCGATATTGTAATGTAATAAAATAAATTATAGATGTTTAATTACTCATTTACTGTCGGTAAATTTTCAAATTAATTGAAACACATTACAGAAGCGTCTTGTAAATGTCGTTGTCACACACGATACCGGTTTTCTGCTCTGTTTGGAACATGCCATTAGGCCACGTGTAATTAAGACACGACTCGTGTACACGGAGCCACGTGTCAGCGTGTACTCTTGTAATCGGGAGCCCTAATCTCAAACTCGTACGATTATACAAATTTTGCTCATTACTACGATAATACGAGATACGAAAAAATAATATAATAATAAGTGTCCAATATCAAAGTATGTCATAATCATTTGGAGCACCGCTTGCTGCACTTGCTTACAATTAACTCAAATACATACTTTTGTTTTGCCAATGGTAGCAAATAGCGGTCTCAAGTGAAAACACGTCAGACGTCAGCGTGCGTAGCCAAGATGCCAATCGCTCACGCTTAATAATGTATCGTAGCTACCTCTCTCTATCTCTCTTTCTTATTAGCGTGACAATGACAGTTGCATTTCATTAGCGAGTGAGCGTGAGCGGTTGGCATCTTGGCTACGCACCTAGGTAAGAAAAGAAAGTAATTGCCGGCAAAATCGTATTAAGATTGGTAATAAACAAGACTTTTATTGTCGCATTATCACTCTTGACGCATATGTGAGAAATTAAGGAAAGATCAAAACTATTCACCGTTTTATAGTGTAAACATTTTAAAATCACGATTTCCACTTGAAACTTATCTGCTATGAATAGCATTGTAGTGTCTTTTGTTAAACCCAATCTCTAATTACCTGCAGAAAATGAAATGCAGTAATACAAAAACCTGTAATATAAAATACAAATTTATTGTCTTAAGAATAAGGGTCAAATTGGAATAGGACGCATTTCACATAAAACCTTTTAGAAATGAAATATGATCTGACCACCTGGGGTCAATTGTATAATTTATTTTGTAACTTATAATATTAGCGGAACTCTCTTTCTAATAAAAGGGATTGAAAAGAGACTTCCGCTAATATTACGAGTACAAGCTACAACTGATTATGCAATAGGCCTCCGGTAGCGTGTTTTGCAAGTCTTAGTTAGAGAGTGGTATTTATTATATTATTTTTGCTCTAGTTGAGTAGTGTATGAACTAAGCAGGGATTAAAAATTCAAGAATCCAAATGCATTAAAAATCCAAAAAGTAGGCCAGTTGTCGATTGTAAGAAATATCGGGAATAGAATACAGTGTAGCTAACGTTGCCGGTACTTGGTAGCGACTGAAGCTTGCACAATATCCTCAAATCGATAAGAAATCTGTCCCCACTTTTTTTAATATCTACCTACGTAAGTTGCAAAATTTAACACAATAATCAAATCAAATTTTTAATTATGAAAAATAAACAGACACCTGGTTGACCGCGCCTCGGTTCTTAATTTCAAAAGGTTATACGTTGAGTGCATGCTATGACAATTTGAACTTTATTGCCAAAGGAATACTGTTGTTATTAATAAAATATCTCTTGTTCTTTATGGTACTATTTCGTGCAGGTAATTAGCTGTTGGTTTTACAAAGGATAACAATGTCGAGATTTTAAAAAGCTTTAACTTTACCGACAGCCGTCACAAGATGTACTCACAAAATAGCACTATTTGCTGAAGTTTATCGCTTCGTAATCTGAGACTAATAGTTATGTTTTGTTTTTAAATAATATCAGAATAATTGCGCTAAGTTACCCATGTATGATGATTATTTACGACTCTACCTATATTTGACTGATTAACTACAAGAAACATAAATAGACTTGAGCATAGTAGAAACAAACGCTCACGCCGCTTTCATTTCTTTGTATGATAATAAAAATGTTAGGCTAGCCTAAATATGGTAAGGAAATAAAGAAACGATGCCACACTAAGAGCAAAACAAACCTGGTTCCACAGCGAGCGACAACGTCCTAACTCCTAGCCATGGTCATTCAATATTAAGTCTAATTCCTGGGCGTATAAAGATTACTTTCGTTTGAACTGTTCAAAACAGAAAAAAACACTAACAGAATTCATTGCTGTTAGTTACTGGTTAGAGGTTAATTGGGGTTAACTGGACCGATAAGGTTTCCGAATGATTAAGGTTTCCGTATCATGAGTTAACCGAATTGGAGGTGTTTTGAAAACAACCTTTAAAATAACCTTATGAAAAACCCGGGTTATGGTAACCGGTTCCGGTCCCTGAATGTAACTCGTACGAAGGTCAATTGTTAGGTATGCTCAAAGTCCATTCAAAGTCGAAAGCAAATTAAGAGGTTGTAGAGGTTCGCTTGCTAGTTGCTACTTACTTAAATAAGGTAGGTACTTAGCTTGAACAATCAAGTGTAAAGTAAATATATGGGTGTTCGCATCTTATCTACTCAAATTAATATTTTGAGTATGTATCAATGGTATCATATTACCTAATTATATCACTTAGTTTTTATGCGATATCATTACACACATAGTTTTTGCACTCGACTGTACCTAAGCATGCCTGAAAAATTGAAGCGCCACTTATCAGGTCCAATTGTAAATCCAATTGTTGATCCTTGCACCTATTTTACACTAAAAGACAAAATCGATCTAGACCAAACCGACTAAAACGGTAAACTAAATAGGTATTCAAGCCACGATACGATACTGTAGAATTTGTGCCACAGGATTGTAGTAAGTATTTACATGTTTTATTGTAAGACCAATCCCGAATTGCATGTTTCAATATTAGTTTATGCAGCAGTGATATAATAAGGGTTCTTAAAACTTGGGGGTCGCCGTTACAAAACATGACGAAGTCGAGTTTTGTAATAATAGACCCGAGAGTTTTAAGAACCAATTATGAGCTGTTGCATACGCTAGTATTTTTACGATAGCTAAAATAGCGAAAAAAGCAAAATATATAAAGGTGGCAGAATGTGGAAGATGTCGTCGTATGCCGATTATATAAATTAAAAAAAACAACAGTGCTAATATATTGTATGAAAATCTATAGGAGCAGTGTTCTTATAGAATACCATAGACAACAACGTCAACAACATAATGTAATACTTTTTTAATTTCGCTGTCAGTCATCTAATGGACAGATACAAATGCTGGAGGAGAAAAAAAATGTAGGTAGGTAATCAGAATATATCGAGGTTTTCTACGTTCAATTGTTTTCGTTTTCTAAGTTAACTTTCAGTATGTACAAAAGTTAATGCGAATGGGAGCTACCGTATTGTCGCTCACCAGGCGAACGCGAAACCAATATTAGAATTGATTATTTTTCATGAATTACCATGTTAAAAAATATTTAGTTTCTTACTATTTTCAGTGATGTGTAGTTTCCGTGTCATCGAAAATTAGAGCGTTAAAACGTTTTTGTGTGATAATATTTGATAAAACAGTTAATTACTATTAGCGCTATATGTTTACAAAGAAATATACTTCTTTAATAGTTTAACCTGGTCAAAATCAACATTTGCGTAATTATATATTAATATCGCCACTAAAGACGCCTATGGAATACGGATACTAACGGAAAATCATAAGAATTAAACACATTTTTTAATTATTTATTAATGAATTGATTTAAATAAATAAATTTACTCCTATTTAAAAGGTTAAAAAAAAAATTATACTTAAGGTTTGTACTTATGTCTACATTAAAAATCCTTCCGATTGTTTTCTTATGGCATTTGTATTATTTATTAGTCAGTTTTTCGTAGTTTCTAGTTTGATAACAATAATATTTTTGACAAATAGAAACGTTTTTGTATAAACTAACCTCTAAATTTACAGTAATTTACGCCCGTGTTATTTTACACTTTCAATTTAATGCATTTTTGATAGCCAAAATATTTTTTTTTGTATTTAATATATTTCTATGCAACAATTCCTCTAAAAGGGCATATTTTTCGAAATAATTACGCCGTACATTAAAAAACTAATGAGAAATGTACTGAAAATGACATATAACCTCTTTTCGTAGGACCCACGATCCACTAGCGGCCCTTGCGGCGAATTCACTCGCGGTAGTTCTCATTGAGAATCTCCTCGTTTTCTTGATAATCGTCTGGCGGGTGTTTGTGATGTGATATTAAAAACCATAAACTATAGTAGTTTATGCAACAGTGATATAATAATTTTAAGAACCAATTATGAGCTGTTGCATATCCTAGTTTTTCTACGACAGGAAAAATAGCGAAATCTAGAAACGTGGCCGAATAGGTAAGATGTTGTGCCCACTATAGAAAAAAAAGACAGTGCTCATATATTGTATGAAAATCCATAGGAGCAGTGTTCTTATGGAATACCACAGACAACGTTATAATGTATACTTTTTAAATATCGCTGTCAGTCATCTAATTGACAGATAGAAGTGCTGGAGTAGAAAAATGTATTTTAAACTAGGTCTTCCGTTTGATATTCAAAATGGCGGTTGCGTTTCTTGAATAGTTCTTTGTTTTTGTGTGCTAAATGTTGTTTAATGTGTAATATTTATAGCTTATTGTGCAGTAAACTAACGAAGAAGTGTGCAGCTAATGAAGAATTAATCCTGAAACGCGTGTAACCGCGTTATTGAGTTATTAATCGGTTGCCCTGGGATTTTGGCCTCCTGAAATATTTATTACGTATAAGCTGTAAACGGAATAAATAGCAAGGCCAATTACCGAACAACGTCGCCCAAGAGGCAATATACTATTTATATAAGATACACCAATATATTAATACGGGACACTGGCAAAATTGTCCAATTCTCGGACAGAGGCCATATTATAAAAGAAGAAGAAGAAGTATTTTAAACTACTTATCTAGATAGTCAAACATCCTAGGTTGCAACCCAGAAAAAAGTTCGATCACTTTCACCTTAAAAAGATATCAAGGTTACAAGTTACAAACAATTGGTAATACAGATATTACAAAGTCATATTAAGTCAGTTCAATTACCCCATCATTCCTTGCATAACGACGGAAGTACAAAAGCGCCTCTTCAATTGACGACCTTCTTTTAATCGTTGGTGGTTCCCAGCATTGTGGGAGACGGTTCCCAACGTAGGGCAGTCAACTATCGATGCTACGAAGTATGCTAATGATAGTGCGTTACACAGGCCTTCATCGTAAAACGTAGATTCTTTGTTCATTAGATAATGATTAAAATAAGGAAATGAGCATGACCCTCGTGCCCTGGAAGGTGGCGTTTAGTTTTGGATGCCATTGCCACATGCGTGGATTGGATAACCTTGAGCCGTCCCATCTTTCAGGGAGATCACACAGAACTGGTGCTGCTGCCAACGCGGCTGAACACCTCAAGCGGCGCAAATATGCACCCATTGAATCTGCAGGCTGCATGCTTGAGCCGCTTGGGGGAGGGCGGGGTGGAATCCTGAGGCCGTGAGAACCTGGCGCCCATTTTATAAATAAGGAACTGGCGTAGTGTCTCGTGGAGGCGACGGGCGATAGGAAGGCTGGCGCGTAACTCGCGCAACGCCTTGGTATTGCCGTCCAACGCGGCAAAGCCGCCAGCCTCCTTGGCACTATATGCTTCAAGGCACTTCACTACATAGTATAAAACAAAGTCGCTTTCTCTGTCCCTATATCCCTATGTATGCTTAAATCTTTAAAATTACGCAACGGATTTTGATGCGGTTTTTTTAAATAGATAGTGTGACTCAAGAGGAAGGTTTATATATATATAATAATAACCCGTGCAAAGCCGGGGCAGGTCGCTAGTTATTTATAAGTTAGTTGAAGTTTCCTTTTGTGTTTTGTGGTATTATGTAATTGGAATATTTAAATAAATAAATAAATAATAAATAAATAAATATTGTGGGACAATTTTACACAAATCGACCTAGTCCCACGGTAAGCTCAATAAGGCTTGTGATGTGGGTACTAGACGACGATATATATAATAGGTAGATACATATAAATACTTAAATACATAGAAAACATCCATAACTCAGGAACAAATATTCGTGATAAACACACAAATAAATGCCCTGACCAGGATTCGAACCAGGATCACCACCAACCACCACCACCAGGACCAGGACCAGGATTTGTTGTAATAAAGTAAATTAATAAATAAGTATGTAGCAACAAAGATAATTGTAATATCCATTTTATGAGCGATCGTGTTTGCATATGATTTATGGATATAGGAAGTTTTGTGGCTGCAAAGGATACCCAACTAATAACGAACCGGCAACGGTAGTTTAGTAGGTAGTAACTTAACTACTTAGAAGATCCTGTATAAGAATTTCTTAATGATCTAATGATTTTGTTGCACATTCGCGGCATACTCGCCGCGTATTCGCTGCGAAATCACTACGCGATCGTCTCGTAACTTTAAACTCACCTGCAAATCGCTATTGTTAGAACGTCTTTTCACCGTAGAGTCCGTAGATCAATGAAGATGTTAGAAACGAGTGTTATGTATAAAGACTATACACGCTAGAAGTCAATATGCAAATGGTTGTCCATTGTCTCATGGCGAATCATAGGTAATTATTAGCCAGGCATGCTCCCACAGGAATTTTAATGAAGCTCGTAAAGGTTAGGACAGTGTAGTGACGACTTTCGGGTTGAGCGGACCTGGGATTCAGCAGGATATATTGAGTGTGCGAAATGTCTTTATTGCCTACGCGGGTACCGACGCCAACACTGTTATCTGTCTATTTGTCAACCATATTGCTACTTCAATAAGTCTAACGAAGGTCAGTTATCGGTGCTGTCTTCACAGAACCAAAACAAATTGCTTAGTAGTTAGTTTTACTGGGTTTTTTCCGCAACTCTAACTAACTAAAATACTTAAGTCCCTACTTTAAATATTAATGAATTTGCAAAATGTTTAAAAACTTTCTTTCTTTACAGGTCTGACATCAGAGATATCAAGGAAGCCGTTTTCTTTGAAACATTGAGAAGATGTAGCATTTCCAAAGAACGAAGTCAGACTACACCAACTGAAGCAACACGTGGAATACGAGTATGTGATTAAATTCACGGATTATTAGCCTCTAGATACTCATAATACCTACTGAATTACTTTACATCTTTAAGAATGAAGAGAGTCGTCCCGTTCGGTACCTCTACATTTTCGAACTTATGATTAACACAGTTCCCAATACCCACGCCTTTTAACACCTACAGAGGTCAAACATTTCAATTAACATTAAATATGAGTGCAAGTCGATTACGCAAATCACAATAAAACAACGTTAAAGTGAATTACATAAAGTAATACCTAAGTGTTCTTGGCATAACAGTTCTACGCACGCCTCTGCTTCGAGGTATAACTTGTGGTGTTTGATATTCAGTTGTTTTTGGAAGGATAAATACCTGAGGAGTGAAATGTCCGGGTTTGGGAAAGAGACAGAGATGTCGACGAGCAACGAGCTGAGCGAGATGGAGAAGCCGCGGATGAAGCCGGCGGTGAGGAAGATCTTCTGCTGCAGTGTGACGGCTGCGTCGGGGTTCATCGCTGCGTACGCGCTGGTAATACTTTATTTCTGTTATTTGAAGCTACTGCATCTGACTGCATAATTAAAAAGTTACTAAGTACAGTCAACCAATTGGAACCCTAGGCCACTGTAAGAAGTGTAGGACTATGTCATAGTGACGTTATAAATTGTATGAAATCTCTTACTGCTTGTAATTTTGACATGGTTATACTGGCCTAGAGTTCCAATTTGTTGACTGTACTCGAATGTTTCCTGTTCGGTTTTTGAAGCTAGCTATCAATGATTTGATCAAAACAAAATTATATTAGTAATTTTCTGTGTCGAACTGTTTTGCGATTGTTAACATGTTAGTTTTTTTTTAATATATAAAAAAAAACCTGATATGAGAAATTCTGTTTTGAAAATATAATTTCTCTATATAATTTAAACTTTCGTGAGTCATACTGACATTAAATTGCAACGGAGTGTTAACAATTGCAATTTAATATCACTTCTCTAGCTTCAAAAACCAACGAGGAAACAGTCGAGTACGATTGCTACGTTTATGGAGAAATGACCCTGTCCGCCTCTGAAGTGTCACAGAAATTAACATAAAAGCATCACGTAACTCAATCGTGCAATGCGTTATGAAACTTATGATAGTACATTGTATGGGCATGTTAATGAAGCCTATCTACTAATCTGACAGTCTGTTTTACGCCATTCATCTATGGCAGTTGATTAAACATTGTCGAGGGACCATTTAACTTTGGTCTCTCTTGGGCCTTGCAAGCCACATCCGTGTTACTCTTTATACAGTCCTTATTTTTCTGTCTTATCAAATAAACTATGTTCTATAGAAATTGACACGTCAGTCTCGGCCCGGTCTGTCCCGGTCCAGTATAAGGAGCAAAAATAATTACCTATTCTTCAAAGAACTGCAAAAAGGGAAAAAATGTGCATCTTGAAAGATGGATGATATACATTGTGAAGGAAATGCGGAAGAGGCGTTTTCCCAAACCTATAAGGCTAATGCTAGTATTACACCCGTTACACCCGCCGGGGGCGATCATCGGGAGTACTTTGCCCCTCCCTATTGGCCGTGACGGATCGCGCCGTCTAATTCTAGCTCAGGCCAGAGGTCCAACCGGCTGGTGTCAGCCATATCGCACGTTACCTAACCGTGACGAAACTGACGCGTGCGCAGTGAGAGTGAACTTTGTAACCGGTCCATTGCTCGGAAGCTGTACGTGAACCAGCCTTTTACGCTTGCTTAATTACAGGTAGTTGAGTTAATCTGGAAATAACAGTTATGTCAGGTCGTTAATTTTATTAGATTATAAAAGTTTTACTTAATAATTGTTTATTATACAAGAGAGCAAAGTATTTGTTGAATTCTCGTGCTTTTATTGGGACCTGAGTAAGCGAAAGATTCCAAAATTGAGCCAATAGCGTAGCGAGTCGTTAAAAATCTGGAATCTTGAGCTTTACGAGGGTTTCAAGCCACGAGTTAAACAAACTTTGCCGCCTAGTGTAATACAACATTTTTCACCACATGATCGCAAGGAAAATAAAAACTACATACGATTACAAATCCCATCCAAATGTAAGCTACTCGTATCCGATATTTATTACTCAAAACTATCGTTTAAAAGTCAAAGCTACCAGTTAACTTTCCCTACTAGTGGACGAAATGCGTTTTTACTCGCTAGTTTTAAAGGATTAAAGAGCGATGCCCGAGCTAGTAAGGTGAAATAAAATTATTAAGTACCTACCTATTGTCATGTAGCAAACAAAAACGCAATAAAGACTCAAGGCAGGGCCGAGATCGGGCTGGGACTATGTGTCAATTTCTATAACAAGCCTCACATAACTAATAGATATATATATATAAATATACTCTTTATTGCATTGCACATCCTCAAATTCATGGAAAACATCATTTACTAAATTAAAGTCAATCAATTTAAGATCGATGCAAAACAATAAGCGGTCTTATCACTAAAAAGCGATCTCTAATATAATATATGCAAGTATAGGTACATATAACAAATATAACAATGTAGGTACAACATAAAATTACCAAAATCAAGAACTACATAACAAACACAAAATCAGCTACAAAATAAAGATTGAATGCAACTTATGCAACCTCAAAAATTATTAAAATGTAGGACAGCGAACATTCAAAGGGAAAGAGCACTTCAAATTCGTGCATAGCAAATGAAATATTAAGGTTAACTTCCAAAATGTAATTAAACTCAGATTGAAACAAATTACCTACTTAATTACAATAAGTACTTGTTGATTGCAAGCGTAAGATTCTTCCATTTCAAATCGTGCTACCCACACTTCTAAGCCATATTATAGTAGGTACATATTATCCCAACCATATAAAACAAAATATTGATTCCGGAAGCAATTTCTTATAAGTAGGCTCAGAAGGCCTAGTAAGTATAAAATTGTACGACATTAACTTCTCGACCGCGTTAGCGTATCGAGGGGTCAAAATATGTAAGTTTCCGGATGATTTAAATAAACGGCAAACATAATTTGAACTCTCGATACGCTAACGCGATCGAGAAGTAAGTGTCGTACAATTTTATACTAGGCCTTCAGTTGTATGGAAGCGACTCAATTGAGGTCGTCAACCTAATTAAGACCCCAGTTGTATGGCGGCGACTCAGATTAGGTCCTAATCTGAATCGTGTTAGGCGATGGTGGTAAGGCCCCTTTGGTCTCTTCTTCTTTCTAGCGTTTCCCAGCATTTGCCACGGTTCAGGGAGCTCAGGGTCCGCTGCGCCAAGTAATCCTAAGATTTGGCGTAGCCGCTATTAGTTTTACGAAAGCGACTGCCATCAGCCCTTCCAATCCAACCTAGACAGTAAACTAGGCCTTATTGGGATTAGTCGGGTTTCCTCACGGTGTTTTCATTCACCGAAAAGCTGGTAAATATCAAATAATATTCATGCTTAGTTTCTGAAAAACTTGATGCGAGCCGGGGTATGATCCCGCGACCAACCAAACACCACCACAACCACCAACGATTTGCCGACCGGGCCCTGCCAGGAAAATTACGGCTTAAAATATTTAAATTAAAATTCTCTCGAGATCTTATAGCCACCGCGACATACAAATTATTGATATCGGTGGTCTGCGGTGCATGAAATCGGCAAGTATTAAGCAACATGCACTTTTACTAGTCAAGGGTATCCAGTACTTATACTTACGGTAATTGGTGGGATCCGGTGGCAGGAACGGAGCAGTTCTCTACCGGAAGCCGGCTGCAAATTATTGTGGTAGGTTTGGTGGGAAGTTATGAGAAACTGCGGTAGAATAAAACTTAAGAGAATGGAGTAAAACTAATGTCGTTATTCATAAATGCTCATCAAATCTACGTTTACTAATTTGTTGTTTGTCCTCATCTGTCAGTTTGATTTTTGCGTTTGTTAAAAATGGACATAACATTTTTTTACTAATACGGGTCTGTTAAGTTTGATTCATTGATAGATTCTGCGCGAATACATTTTTAACTGAATTGGTCAATTGTAACTGTTGACTCTACTTCCTAGCGTTTTCCAGCTTATGCTGGGGTCCGGTTTGGCAACTAACTACAAGATTTGGCGTAGGCGCTAGTTTTACGTACGTTAGCGACTGCCATCTGACCATCCTACCCTGAGGGTAAACTAGACGTTATTGGGATTAGTTCAGTGTCCTCACGATGTTTTCCTTCATCGAAAAGCGATTCGTAAATACCTCATCAAATGAACACTGTACCTAACCTCTTTCTGTTAGGCGTATATGTATTTGTTTTTCTGCTTTTCGTTTATTTCTAAGCATTGAAGTTGAACTTAGATTGCCTTTCGCGTTGTTGCGCATGCAAATTGTGATATTTGATCCAATTTCACTATGCCCATTTGCCCAATGCCGATTAAGAAACTTTTTCAAATGTTTTTACTTTAAACAGACTGCGTAACCAACGCACACGCGTTCCGATAAGGTAAAAGCTGGATATATAGTGATACTTCCTCATGAAGATGTCTCTAAACGAAACAAAGTTTATTGTTACTAATATACATGTAGGTACAGTCAACCAATTTTAACCATAGGCCACTGTAGGACTATGTCATAGTGACGTTATAAATCAGATTGTTAGAAATCTCTTATTGCTTGTCTTTTGGATTCGTTCTAGAGTGGCCGAAAGTTCCAATTGGTTTACTGACAGTCTAGTGTAAAAATATGGATGCATATAGAGTCAAACCATGTTATTTCTTCCAAGCATATGAACTATATAAAACTTTAGAGTGTTATTTAAAACGAAAAACTTCTATTTAATAAACTCATGGCGTTTACTTAACACTTTCATGGTCTGTGCTATTAAAATGTAAGAAATTTAGCATAGACGGACTCTAAGGGCCACTTGCACCACCCGGGGTTAGCCACGTAACCCGGAGTTATGCATTTTTTGTATGGAATTTGACAGCTTATCTGCGGGTTAGCGGCTAACGCTGCGTGGTGCAAGTGGGCCTAAGAGGGTAGCACCGTATTTATGAGACGATTACATATTTTAAAACTTGACTGTACGTACTTATCCAGGTAAAAATAACGTCGCATAGATATTAACGACGATACCTAACGACTCCCGTGTGGATAGAAACAATATGATTATATGATATGGTTTTCATTCATGTGTAAAACTACATACTTATTCCAAATTGTTAAATCTTCTTTTCCGATTTTTTCAGGTAGCGTACGCGATAGCACTAATCTACGAGATAGTATGGGTCGTGGAGTCCCAGAGCGGCCTCCCTGTGGCCTCCGCATTACTCATGGCATGCTACTGCATCGTCATTGCGGCTACTGTCACGTTGGTGCACGGCCTCATCTCTGTGAGTTTTTTTTTTTTCTAGTGTAGCTGGAGGCTTTCTTGAGATTAGTTGACAAAGCGGAACTCAGGCTCCCTGAGCGGTGGCAGAAGCCGAACCTAAATCTAAATAAAAGTAATGCTACTACCTATAATTGGTTTCATTCGCATGTTTATTGCTTGTTTCAGAAAAACAACAAGTGTCTGCTATCGTGGCTGATCACCGTGATTCTTGTGCTCATTCCAGAGTGCGTTCTAGTCTTCTACATGTCCATTAGTCATTGGGTAAGTACCTTAGTATCCAGAGGTTAAATTGATACCTTAACCATATAGTTCCGTTTGTTACTCATAAAGCATTTTTGTCCAAACTGAAAGAAAAGACGCTTCGCTTGCGCTCACGCTTCGCTCGGGCAATATTTTGTCTAGGCATACATATACCTTAGGTCTGCTATAGTTTAAGTATAGTTATAGTATAGTATATTAACTTATTCAGGGCTGGTTAGGATTTTGCAATCCCTTCACCTTTCTAATTACCGTTTTTCGTAATGCAGTAAATATGCAATAAAGCTTGAGCTCTTTTCCACGAAATCTAAGTATGGCTTCTCAAAACAATTAAAGGCATGTATGAGTCAATCTGCACCTGTGGCTAACGGCTAACTTAATAGTAATTTATTATACTAGGGGGCAAAGTTTTTGTTTAACTCTCGGGCTTATATTGAGACCCGAGCAAGCGAAAGACTCCAAAATTGAGCCACGAGCGTAGCGAGTGGTTCAATAACTGGAATCTTGAGTTTTACGAGGGTCTCAAGGCACGAGAGTTGAATAAACTTTGCCGCCGAGTGTAATACAACATTTTTCTCCTCACTATTGCGAGGAAAATACAGACTACATACGATTATAAATCTTATCCACATGTAAGTTATCTTGAAGAAACCATCAAAAATCTATTTCATGTCATAGAGTAAGTACGCTCCTGATACTTAGATATTGCCAACTGGTTACCAAGTGCGTGCATGACCAATTTAAGGTGTGACCTCCGATTGCGCATATTTACTATGGGCATATAGGACTCACTTATCTGGACTGGAGGTAAGTGATAGGAATTAGATTACTTTGCCCCACATGTGGATAAAATGCGTTTTTTCACGTTAGTTTTAAACGACAAAACAGCGCTTCCCGAGCTAGTGAGGGGAAAAATATATTACCTACCCTTGTTAAGTTTGTTTTGTACCTACCAATTTCAATTCCTAGAATCAATGCACTCTCGATCGATTTGTGTTTATAAATGCAATAATTACTCGTGGCTGGTTTCATTCACAAATCCGCAGAGGTAGAACGGGAAATTCTTCGAAGTAGGTTTTAAGTAGGGTAGGCTTTTTCGCGCAATTCACTAGATTCAAAACGGATCTACCTACACAACTTAATGTCAATTTGTATGTGATTCCAGGGTCTCCAAGGCGTGTATGGTGGTGCCGAGCTGGCGTGCTACGTGGCACGGCTCCCGGCCATCGTGTGCGGCGTGGTGCTTGTTCAGTCGGCGTACGCTATTAGGGAAGCCAGGTATTGATCTTATCAGCTAAAATATGTAGTCGTCCGTCGTCCAGCCGCCAGAACACTCGTCTGATTTCTGGTTGTCAACCTCTGTCGGCAAGCGTTAACTCAGAATTCCGTGGTCTTCTGGTCTTTCGACGTAATCCTGCAATACGTATTAAGGATGACTCATACCAATTCGATCCGGGACGATCAGTCAGTTTCTATAGAAAGAATCACGTGATAGCTTGGAGCCCATAGAAACTGACAGATCTCCCGGATTGAATCGGATTGGTGTGAGTCATCATTTTAGTCGTAATTCGGTAGTTAAAAGATTAGCACATAATTTCCCCACCCCTGAGCTTAGGGTCACGGGTTTAGAACAGTCCTACCCCTCACATAATGTTTTGAGCTAAAAGCCTGCCAACCCCCACTCCCTACACTATGTAGCTTTGAGTTTTGACACACATATTCAATGTTACCGAAAATACTGGCGAAGATCCCCAAAATAACCGGATCGGAGTTGTACCTCCGGTTTGTAAAGCGCAGCTCTTACCGCTCAGCGACTATTATTTTGCGGCTGTGCTTAGTATAATTAATTACTGACTATATGAAAATGGTTTCCGATTCCAGGAACGCTGGGTACGCCAACGGAGCCGCGGTGGGCGGCAGCGAGTTCGACGCCAGCCACTACGTGCCAGAAGCGCCAGCCGCGTTTACAAATGACGGTTTCATGGCCGATAACGGTACGGTCTTTTGCTAATACAACTAATTTGAGAAGCTGTTTCAAGATTTATTTACAAGCTAAGGTCAACCACTGAACACAGGGATCTCTTATATTGCCATGCGGTCTCTCAATATCTTTACATTAACTGGGTCTAGCTACTCCGGTTTCCCAGACCATACGCATGGTCACAGTAGGTACTGTGGGTATGTATTACCTAATTAAGGGCCACTTGCACCACCCGGGGTTACCCACCGTTAAGAGTTAAGCGTTTTTTTGTATGGAATTTAACAGCTTAACACCAGGTTAGCGGCTAACCCTGGGTGGCGCAAGTGGGCCTAATAGTTAGTTTGAAGCCAGACACTAGGAACCAGGAATTGGTTTGAGCTGGCTCACAAAGTTGAAGACTGAGGATGGTAGGATCGTCTCATCCAAACCCGAACTTTTGAATGAGGTAGAGAGTTTTTATGGACAGTTGTACACGTCAACACAGAAACCCGTCCCTAATCTAGCAAATAACCCATGACCTAGATTTACTCGACACCATACGCTTAGAGATATCCCGGATGTCAGCCTGTACGAGATTAGAATGGTTCTCAAACAACTCAAAAACAACAAGGCACCAGATGATGACGGAATAACGACTAAACTTCTAAAAGCGGGTCCTTAAAGGCCCTTCAGAAGCTGTTGTCAAAGGCAAAATGCCAAAGGCATGGAACAGAAGTGTTGTGGACTTATGGTGGTGTTCTTCAAAAAGGGTGATAACACCCTGCTAAAGAATTATAGGCCCATTTAATTTCGTTGAGTCCGACTAGGCCGGACGGCGTTCGGGAGACTGCAAAATCTTCTCGTCCAATATCCCGCAGTGTCTCAACACGAAAGTCTTTTACCAGTGTGTGTTGCCAGTGATTACTTACGGCTCTGAAACGCAACGAAAACTCATAAGAAGGCGTGATCGTTCTCCAATCAGAAATGACAAGATACACAGAATGAATGATGATGATAATATAACTCCGAGCCCGAAGTGTTTACCAACGACGGGTTCATGGACGACAAATTCGTTAATCATCTAGTTTAAATTTAGAACGCTGCTTCAGTTTAGAGAAGATTGTTTTAAAAATATACCTGGATGGGAATTGAAACTTATCAACTACTAGTACTTTGTTATCTGGTACAAAATTAGCCGAAACTTTGAAAGAGACTCGGAAACCGTGGTAGCCCTAAAGACACTTTTGTCCAGGGCACTGAAGTCCTCAACATATCAAAATCCCATTACCTTTAACTGAAACCACCACATTTTCCATATTTTATTAGGCCCGAGGTCCTTTCCGCAGATTTGTTATTTCGCCATTTGTCAAACGGATGGTATGATGTGGATCCCCTCCAGTCAAATTAGTAGTTCGAATAAGGCCCCCGGCACGAGTAGCATTAGCATATAGCGCCATCTACTATAGCTATCAGCGAATAGAATATTTTGCCCTCGCGTTATTGAATTCCTTGCTCGACAGAATGTAACAAAAGTCCCTAACGTTGAAAAATTTCGATATCCGAAAAAAATATGTTTGACTTTGTATGGAGATAGGTGCATTTTCGATTAGCTGTCCCATACAAATAAAACAATTTTTTTTTCGAATTTCGAAATTTTGCCACTTGCATCGTACTCAGGGTCATTGACATTAACAGCTGATAAGGTCAATGACCCTGAGTACGATGCAAGTGGAAGATTTCAAAATTCGAAAAATTACAGCCTGTATAGTTTAGAGATTTAACTTAGGTTTTGTCCATACAACATTCACAGTCACTACTGGACCATAAATTTTACGCAAAGGCCATTAGTGGTGGTTCTCACGACCACATTTCTATAGTTGAAATACAAAACGTCACACGTCCACACTCTGTGCTTACTATTCTGTGCTCCAAATTTCTTTCAATTAGAAGCATAATTGCATACCAAATAATACGAATATTGGACCTTTTGGTTTTTAACTAGCATTCATACTGCTAACCTTAGAAAGTCTAAAGTGCCTTAGAATTAGCATTAAAGGAACTATATTCTGTATGAGTCAGATTTCATGCAAGAATCACCGCCAGGCCACTGGATTTGACAATGGATAAATAATGAGTTGGTATTTTATAGTTCTTTAATAAGCGTTAATGTGATTGAAATGCATCAGGCTTAATGCACAATTTTATTACAATTAACACGTCATCGCTCTCAAATGTATCTTTCGGCTTAGACGCAGACGCAGTGAGGCCGACAATAAAGCGACACTTCTGGTTGCCTATTAAGAAGTAATACCATCTTGTAATTCTTGTAGTTAGTTGGATTGGTTGGATTGGTTAGAGTTGGAGTTGGTGTAGTCACACTTAGTTAGGCCGTTGACTTATTAAAAGAAATAGACACAAAGCAAAGCAAAAACGTCAAAAAAGTGGGTCAGAATGATATTAGCTACCAATTTTGCAACGATAAATGTTTCGTACGAAAGAGCTTACTGACGTCAGTATTAAGTGTCAACTTCATAGACAGACATACCAACACTGTTAAAACTTTATAAGCTGTTGGCACTAAACGAAGCGTCACGTTCCAAATAAAGACTACATGAAAAAGTGCTGCAGTACTTTTATAGAATTTTTTTTGCGGATTGGGTAGCCAGGTCTTGGCGCGTAACTAGAAAATAATGGTGGAAATGGGTCTCTGCCTTCGGCTGAGTGTGGCATTATGGTGTCCCGGAGTCGCAGATATATGCAATCTGCTGCTATCCCTCATATCCTTTTAAATTTAGATTACTTACCTCAACGGGTTTTTTTCTATTTCCAGGCAAATCCGGCTCCATGCCAGATCTGCGGCGTCACCTCGCATCGCGGCAGTCCTTCAACCAAGGCTACCACATGCCACCACCGCCACCAGCATATTGGCAACACTTAGCCGAACGGCAATACGCGGCCAGCCTCCGAGGTTTCCCTAAAGCCTCCGGCTACCCCCAGATGTACGGCACCTGGGTCGGCCCCCGCTCCGGCCCCTACGATAACCCCTACAAGCGCAGACACTCCATAGTCGGCACCTTCGCTGACGAATACCCCGCGAAAGACTACGAGTATGAAGACCGCGCCGACTGCAAGAGCGAAATGGCTTACCCATACTACAGACAGCAATATTACGACCCAAGAATGCACTACCCCCCTGACTATGACCCTCGATTTTACCCTAGAGATGACGCCTATGGCGTCAACTTACTTAGGCATGACCCGTATCATTTTAGCAGTTCGAGAGACAGAGCGTTCTATGGCCCAGGCTTGAGGAACAGCCACAATTCCGTTGGCAACGAATCGGACGATTTGGGAAAATATAAGGATGTAGCCCTTTGATGGTTTTATAAATATTTTAATAACTGTTCTGAAATCAATATCGAACACGAACTTTTAAATCTAAATATAAAATTATCTTTTTTAAACAAGTGAAAATAAATTCCCTTGATCGCATTAAAGTTATTTAATTATTATCTCGCCGATGTAAAATTAAGACTTTACTTACCTAAGTATATAGTGAATTTAAGTAATTCTGAACATCAGAAAACTCTCGACGATGATGATGGGATGTGAGGGTGAGGGTGATATTTCTTTGAATTTCGGTCTTTTCCGATATTTTCTGAGCTTCGGAGTTAAGTTAATATTTTTAAATATTGAATTTGATGATTGATTATTGAATGTTCAATTAATGCAATGGATAAATATACGCACATATGTAACATACGGTTTTGAAAATAAGTAATTATCTAGAATTAACTTAAAATAAGAACTTAAGATACTTACCTAGGTACGTATTTAGTATTTTTGTAATTATTTAGTTAAGTAGTTACCTGATAACCAAAGGTGTAAATACTGAATATGTGTATTAATGGTGATCTGCATATTTACTAGAAAAGTTTCGAGTCACTATGTTAAAAACAAGAATAGATTAAATCATAATTTTTTTTAATGTGTTTTCGTTTTGTTTTTGCTTTGCAACCTACATATCCCCTAATATACACATAGGCGAAGGCCCGTGGACGTTAGGTGCCCTTTGGTTCTAATACTTCTAATGATGATTACACTAAATATTATGCTCCCAATTTAGCAATTGAGCCGGTGCAAAAATATTGCTAGATAATACAATTTCTAATAGAAGAGGCCGTTGATTGCAAACTGCAAATTGTAAGTAACTAGTGTAACTACACCAAATTCTCGGTACCTACGTACTTTACTTAAATACCAACTATAAGTACCGAAAAGCGCTATCTAGGGTGCGATTCATAATCTAAACGAAAATTAATCTAGATTCTAGTCCGTGCACGCCAAAATCTGGAGCCTACCCGGTTATCCCTACATCAGTTATGTACTTATGCAGCGCAATACATGTAGTGATGACGGCATGTTGAATAATTTCGAAGAAACAACTTAAAAAAACTTAACCTAATCCAGCTAACACAAGGATTTCCACATTATAGGAAAGTGCGACATCCACAATATCCACATCCAACTATTCCTACCATGGATCTTGACCAAATCAATCATTTACCTAGCTGTAGGTCTTCCCACGCTGCGTCTTCTGGTAATACAGGATTTAAATCCACATATTGTACATGATCATTATGATAACAGCGCTATCTAGCGCGTCCTTATTTAGAGGGGTCCCACAATAAGGACATTTACATTATTTCTAAAGCAGGCAGCACACATCGGGGGTTGGCGTTTTGCCTCTCACGCGCACCGAAGCATAATTTAACTGGTGCGAGCGAGAGGCAAAACGCAAATATCCGCAGTGTAGAGTGTGCATAACACGCAATTGCGCTATCAAGTATGCTAACTCTCAAATTTTATATATTGGTAAACAATTTTCTCTCGTACTGTAAAAACAAATGCATGCAAATTGGTTTTTGTATATGAAATCACTAGCTAAAAATTCCTTTGAAAATTTAGAACTATTGTGATGACAAGGCGCTATTTGGTAGCGCTGTTCCGTTTTATTCACACGACTTAATAAAAACTGTTTTTCAATGTTTAATGTTTTTAAATTCTCCCAATGTAGACAAAATATTTGCAATAACAAAACGTTTTCAAGTTTTAATGCTGCCATCACTCAAATAAAATTTTCCGATTTTTAACATGAACAGGTTTTGGACTATTATCTCAAACATTTTATCACGTAAACACAATCAAACAGATTAATGGATCTAAAAAATGTATAGTTAATCGTTTTGGGTTGAATAATATTCATTCCATTTAATTTATAATTTCACCAGTGGAGCAATAACGAAATACTGGCAACTTTTAATGTGTTTTCCAATCGAGTGCACCAAGAAGTTTCTCGTATTTCTTTCTCTGTCACTATCAGGCAAGGCGACAGAGATGCAACATGCTATGACAACACAGTGAAACACAAGCTGTCTACATGTCACACGGGAAAGGTCACAGCCGAAATTTGTCGGCGTTGCCGTCGTCCTACCTGTCAAAGGTAGAAAGAAAAGTAGTCGTCGGAAGTTTTAAAGTTATTTTACTACATTCCAACAAAGTTGTTTAGAAGCTGTACTAGGCAAAAGTGTTATTGAACAATTGATATGTTTATATTACCAATCAGACTCATATTAGGCGCTTGTACAAAAGGTGGTCTAAGTTGAATAACTGTTTCTGTTGTGTAGGTGGCCGTTTCGATGATGTGAAAGTGTATTTTCGCATAAAATTTAGATCCCATTGTTTAAATATTTCCTGGTAATTGTTGGGAAAAACACACGAGAGGCTTGTTGTGTAAGAATACAGCGTTTTGCAATGTGAATGTTGTCTTGGAACTGCAGTGGGTATAGACTGGAAGTAAATTCTGGTGAGTTTTAGAATTGGTATACCTTGTATTATTTTTCTAACCTATGGGCTATTTGGTTCTGTTAACTTTAGCTGCTATTCAATTATAAACTGGGAAAAACTATCGTAAATTTGTCTGAAAATCTAGTTCTGTTTGTTATTGAACAAACTGCTTGCGTTTTCAATACATGAAAGAAACCAGTGTTTTTGTTTACATTAATAGGAGCTCATTAAATCCATTTGATTGATTAAGTTATTGTGTCATATGTTTTAAAGATTGGTACTAGAATACTGATAGTTGATATTAATTAATTATATTGGTGTTGCAATTAATCTTATCTGGTTAATATATTTACAATTACATAAGACATGTAATGCAAGAATAAAGCTGTCAATTACCTAAATATATAAAACAGTTGTATTATGTAGTTATTAACAGACAACACACAATCTTAATCATTGAAGGTAAAACATTTTTTAAATCTTATGAAGCTCCAGTGTAAGAGGATTGTTTTGTAACCCTAGAATATTTCAATAAACATGAATACATAGATGGGGACAGTCCGGTGATGTCAACCGGAACAATCAAGCACAAATAGCATAGGTAAATTATGTACATACAAAAACACAAACTTTTGTTGATTTAAACTAGGAACAGTGTATGGGCAAGGTCACATTATGGCCAGGACACCACATTTCATGACTGAAACTGACTAACCCGGGTAGGGTTACCATACATCCTGGTAGTAGATGAACATGGGGTTGAGTGACTATTGGTTCAAAGTCATATGAAGGAGTTAGTATATAAATATTATAATTGTAAATTGAAGACATACAAGAGAATAACACAGGATTTAAGTAGGTATCTTCATTATTTTTTAACCAATTTCATGACCAAAAGAAATGTGTTTAGTTTGTGTTCTGGGTATGTAGTGCTGAACCAAGCTAAATTTGCATCAATTTTAAATTTCTTTTAAATTTAAATGTCTAACTAGCATGAAATTATGGTTTAAGTCGTGGCAAAGTTGATGGAAACTTAGCATTTGTAATGTTTTTTCGTTTATAGCATACTTAAATAATAATTGTATTGGTTCATGCAAGGGATTCCTCATCTAACCTAAATAGTAAATTTAAATAGATGTCATATACTAAGGAAAAACAGTAAAAACACCAAAACCATTGGAGGCCAAGCCGAGGATTGAACTCAGGTCTTCAGCTTACGCAGCTAACATCATAACAACTAGACCTCCTGGTCTATACTAGCCTAAAAAGGTTTTAATATGTTATGTAAAATTTACTGGATTAGGTCTAGTTTTCAAATATCATTCTCTTATGGTGGCTCTGTTTGATATGTATATCATTTAATTCTCAAGCTTTGATTTCTATCACTCCCTTATTTGTTGAGCTACATTAATACTTTCAATTTGCCTAATAAGCTTTTTTTTTATTACAGTTGCACAGAACCCGCAGCAATGGACGTGCCATCACAGGAGACAGTGGGACTCTTGTCTTCAGGTAAATTTCTTTAATTATATTTTACTTAGATCAGGAACATGATTCTCCTGATGTAGTGTATCTTACGCCTAATAGAATCATGATGGTGTCTAGCCTTATATCCAGACTATTTGCGGTTTATCTTCCAGGATTATGAAGATGTTAATAAAGCAATAATTTTCTGCCCTATAGCAATACACGTAGCTGCAATTGAAGCGAAATAATGTGCTGTACTTGACAAAAAATCCTGCAATTTTTGTCAGGGAAGTCTATTATGCTTTATTTTTTCGATTTTCTCTACAAAAAATCTTTTCATAAATTTACTAGAATGGGGCTTAATCATGTAAAATGTTGAAAACTAACCTCCGACGTTTCAAGGGTTATATTGCCCCGCATGGTCCCGGAGAAAGACAAAAATCTTTTTGTAACATGGTATAGTTTTTTGTTAGTATTAACTTTGATACTGATCATATTATAGGGAAATTGTCGTAAAATAGGCATATACGAATTAAACTGAATGTTAAAGGTTTAAGTAGACAACAAATGGAAGAACTCTGGGTATAAAATTATAAAATGGTTGTTTTTATTTAAAAATGTCCTGCCCCCGAACTCTTTTATATTTCAATAATACAGCATAGAAATTAGCCTAATTTTCATCCACATACATACATATACATATACTTTTAGTAACAATCATGAAGTAAAAGGAACCCGTATCTGTCTGTAGGGATACAACGATTTTTGACGTGGCCACTGTGCCCTTGCAAACAGTCACCAACAATTTATTAAAATCCGAACTCCATTGTATATTCCCAAAGCATTTGTAAGACCATATGGCAATGATACAGTTACTTGCCTAATAGATTCTATACTTGTGCTGTTCCAGCAATGAACCTTATGGTAAAGATAGAAGGATCAAATAAGCTTGCATAATGTTTCAAGATAATGCACGCATACGCACAGTATTGATAAATGAGGTATTTCGAGAATGTTAGCTTTGTCTTTACTAGGCATAGATATGCCTTGTATTTAGTAATTTATATTATTTGTTATACATATAGTCGTGATCAGATATGTTTGAGCGGCCAGTGTGTTCATTAATATCTGAACAAACCAGTACCAAAAAATTATCACCAGGGGTCAAGGAGCCCTAGAGTGATAGCGTCACTCTCGTCGGCCATATTAAGGAAAGAGATGCAATACGTATGTTTGGGCAAACCCCGATATAATACACGGAATGGAATATTTGGACTGTATAGTACCTATGTTGACATATTTTTGAGTACCTTGGCAGCTCATAGTTTCGTGCATTTCGCAATTTTCTTGCTAGGTCTCCTTTAACAAATTTAGTTAGATAGGTACCTACCTATCTACACACTTGTACTATTGAACGCACTTTTGAACATCTTAGGGATCATGCACAAATCACGAAATCACGTTAGAACTCCAAACTTTTGGACCCCAAATGGTGATCTTTTCTGTACTTTTTTGGCCTGAATGTGACCGTTCGTGATGTGACATGATTTATGCATGAGATGTTCAAAAGTGCGTTTGGTAATTGTTGTCTTTTCGCACCATCTTCTTAGGCAGAATAATACGTTGGCATCCTATTGAATAGAATAATATCGTATGGTGAAATAACTCGGCACTGAAATTTGTATCGCAGATCGCACTTTATTAGTTGATATAAAATTATTAAACATAATAACTTCCAACACTTTGCCGGCCGGCAGTTCTTACGTAACCTATCCGACCGTTCTGGCAGCATTTATTTTTGTGTAGGGTCGCAGTTCTAACCTAACCTACAGTTCTGGCAAAAGTTATTATTCTGTAGGGGTCGCAGTTTTAACCTTACCTAACCTACAGTTGTGGCAGCAGTTCCTTTTATGTAGGGGTCGCAATTTCAACCCAACCCAACCTACCCAACACTTCTGGCGGCAGTCTCTTTTGTATAGGGATCGTAGTAACTTAACATTTTAGCAGATCTAACATTCAGCGAAATATATTTCTGAAACATAAAAGTGGGCGATATTAATATTAAGTCATAAAAAATCGACTGAACTTATACAGGGTGACTTCAAAATCGTAATACAAAACACTTGGTTGTGGCTCAGTTAATGCCAAACTATATAATACATGCACCCCGTTGTTAAAATTAGCTGTATTTAATTATCGCTAATTTTCTAACAAAACAAATATTTAAAGTCCCGAAGTGTTGTTACACTACATTCAATACCTGACTGTCATACCTGTCACTCGATGTTATCATCAAAGCAAGTTATTATCGATATCACTATGAGTGACAGTCGTATAACTAACTTGTTTGTTCATTGAAATTAAACACTTTAGAACGGATTAATCGTGTTTATTAACACCATGATCCTACGTTTAGAGCCCTTTACAGCACTCGTTTTCACAAGGTTAAGGCACATGTCGTGTTAAGCTGCTCAGTCACCATCTTAACCCTGTGAAAACGAGTGCTGTAAAGGGCTCGAAACGTAGGATCATGGTGTTAATAAACGCGATTATTCCGTTCTAAAGTGTTAAATTTCAATGAATAACAATCGCGGTAACAGAAGACAATATTAACTTGTTTGTTGTTTAGTTTTAAGTACCCTGATAAATTTGTGAAAATAATAAACGGAGCTAGTTTAAATAAAATCATTTATTAATGTACCTAAACTACCGTAAATTACAAGCTTAAAATATCTACGTTTAAGTAGATAAGTGTGAACCTACTTTTCCTAAACGTATTTTAAGATGTGTTCAAAATGACCACCGCCTTCCCGGACACATAAGTCCGCCCGCCGTCTATGGTTGATCTTAAGTCTGCCTAGAATAAATTCATTGGCTTTTAATGAATCAAACGCCTGAATTATCTTTTGGCGAAGTTCATGGACGGTATTAGATTCCCGTGTGTACACTCTGTTTAATATTCGCACACACCTAATTACTGCACAGGAGCGAATCTGCTAATTAATATGGTCAGGCGTTAATTGCTACTGTTGCATACCTATGTGTCAAAATTGTAACAGTCACCTATTCACATTACACGTATACTAAGATCGAAAGCCGTATTTAATTTCTACTCCTGAAGTACTCCATAACATGGTCCGAGAACGAGCCGGATAGAAGATTTACATTAAATAATTCTGGGCAATTAATAAACGGAGCTGACGAGTGAAGATATATTAAGAAAATTGTCCGACAAGATATTGCGCTTACGTGGAAGGAGAAGTACCTAGCGAGCGATCATCGTGTTGGATTTGAAGACAGTGTTAAGCCTTCATTTATTCTTAATTTTTACCCATCACTCGTTATACAGGTAGTAATTATATTTAAGGATACGGTTTAAAACGGTTAGTATCATTTTTATATTGTTTAATTTAAACAACTTTGCTAACCGCGAGGTTAACCTTTGCCATGTCAGATTGCTAATTCACATCAATTTAATTTCGTATTTAGTTAATTTGTATTAGATATTTACCTACTGATACTTGCTCTGGCATTTAATTAGCTAATTATTATACGAAAAGTGAACCTAGTTAATCATTATTTTATTGGACAGTAAGGCATAGGTATCAAAGGAAATTATAGGTTAAACGTTCGTTTCAACCTTAACTGAATAATTGTTAACAAAATTTACATAATTGTTACGCAATTTTCATTATTTGAACTTATAACTAAGTAAATTAAAGTAATTTATACCTAAATAGGCTTCTAGGTATAAAAACAGTTAGGTATCAACTGTAGGTACTTTGTGCATTGCTTACCTATACATTTACGTTAATCTTGCATTGTATAACATTTCAGTTCACTACAATCGCCTCTCAAAATGACCGACGAAAAGGAATTAATCAAAAGACGTGGCAGTTATAAAGGAAGACTAACTATTTTCACAAACTACGTGAATAACTTAATGAGTGGTTCACTTACCTCTGTTTCCGCCAATGAATTGCAGTTGAGAATCAGCAGAATGGAATCCTTATTTAGTGAGTACGATGAAGTCCAGTTAAGTTTAGAATGCTTGGCTACAAGCATTGACCTCCAGCTAGCTGAGCGAACTGAGTTCGAAACACAATACTACAGTGTCATGTTGTAACAATCCCACTTCCACTCTCCTAAACTACCCTATTCTACCTACTAAGCAAAATCTAGACTTGTCTAAAACACTAAACTATGCCCTAAAAATCTAGGATGTCTAAAATATCATCTATGAATTCTAAATAATAATGACGTTATTAATCTAAATAAAATATGGCAAATAAAATAGAAGTCAATCAAATAAATAAGTTAATATCTTGAATTGGATCGTTGATTTGGCCAAATGATCGCTAGTGTATGTAGAACCCAAGTTGTAACCGCTAATAGTAACCGAAATCCTTTTCGCTTAGTAGAATGGAGTCATGTATCGAATAATCCTATTAAACCTTAAAAATAAATAAATAAAAACCTATTGTTATGTTATGTCAAGTAGAATCCTATGTATGTCTAGTCAGTTTGTCCTTAGTCAGAGAAATCTAATAAGAAATGTCACCTTGTAATTGAATAATGAAATTAATTAATTTTAGTGATTAAAATGTTTTATTTTATGGGGTTGAGACGACGCCCCTCCTCTGCGCCAGTCCGTATTCATCAGACCACTTGCTGGACAGAATTCCGCCCCATGCCTGCATGGTGTTTCCTTATATGTTCTGAAGGAACTTTGTAAGAGGACAGCAAAGGGACCGTTAACATAGTCAAATACTGGTAGTAACAGCAGTATTAGATCCACTCTGGTTCTCTACTTTCTGTAATTTTGTAACAGATTTAAGTATTTGTAGTAATCAATGAAATTATTTCATCCAAACCCAAAATTGTAGTCATTTCGGATCACCTTTTGGACCAAAAATAAACTACGATCATGCTTTTGCTTCGATCAAGGTAAGATAAAAATATTCACTGATATTTATTTTTAATCAGTATTTTAAATAATACAACCTTGTATTTTTAAGGTCGTGTAAAAATTACAGATCCGTAGATAGCAGAATAAAATCAAAATACTGACTGCTAAGAGAAGCAGGATCTTTTCTTTATAAAATAAAATAAAGGACTCTAAATTTAATATAATTTTGTGAGTTATATCATTATTGAATTGTTCCCACAATGTTTTATTCTACCAGTAGTGCAGAAAAGGACCAAAATATATAAGGTCATTGCAAACAAGTTCTGTTTGTCAATTACGTCATACATAAATATATGTAAGATAGCCCTAACCATCCCTAACCCAACTTTATAACAATTTATAATATACTAGAACCCATGAACCCAATATCCAATTTATTACTGAAAACAAACAGCCGTCAACGTAATTAGGGACATGTAAGCAAATAAGAATATTGTATGGCTGTAAAATAATGAAATTTAATGTAATAAAATGTAAACCTAATAATCCTATTCACGTATTTGAAAACTAGCCCTAGCAGCTATTACCTACTAACCAACTATTCTACCGAGATATTTGCAAACTAGAGACCCGGGTCTCACATTTAAATTATTCGCGTTCTTTCTCTATGTGAGAAAGCCTAAGCTAAAGCTACCCTAAGACAGATGAGGAGACTCTGATTAGACCCTAACACCCTATTTCCTCGTGTGCTTGTTAGCTCTCCCACACTAGGGATTGGGACAGCAGGTGAGCTAACGGTGTAATATAATATATAAATATATAAGTGGACAGCAACACTGGCAAATTTAAGAAGTCTAAGAAGACAACCCAAATCGTCTAATGCCGCAGGGAGATTGCCCGTCCTTATAAACCCGGGAACTGCCTGACCTCCATATCAGGTAACTACAATACACAAAAACTAATTCATCTTTTAGAGTATCTATGCTGTAGTCTGGCACTGTTACGTTACCCGCATAAACCACTAAAAGACTAGCTCGACTCTAGCTAGATCAGACAAGTTCTCACTACCGCAAAACTCTACTAGTTCACTATATAATAAAATAAATCCACAAACAAACTTTCTATTATTAAAACCGTACTGTATACCCCTTATAAGTTTAGTGCTTTAAAACCAGAACAATATCAGTATATTTTAAAACACTAACATAGTTCAGGCCCGAAAACAACAAACATTTAGATTATTCAAAACCACTAAAATTACACTGATTAAAGGTACTTCACTGATCAATTCTAAATAAAAATATACAGCAAATAACACTATGCTATTTTCCAGTCTACACTTTACTAGCTTCAGTGAATACTAGCAAAGTCCGGACTAGGTCATAACATAGGTAATCTAAATTAACCCCAACGTTAACTCTAAGAGAACTTGACCAACTGTCGCAACCGTTAAAGAATCAATCCCAAATATGAATATCTCAGGAGTGATACCCGAACGGAATCTAAGAATTCCATAATCCCAAAACCACAACTGAAAGCCCCGTAGAACTATCCCCACCAAGATTCATCTAAAGCATAGAACTTCATCTCACGGCCCGCTATTTAAAAGGATAAATCAAAGTAACCAAGCTGTAGCCCTTTAGTAAGAAGCGGTTGAAAACCCCTGTCTACAGATTCCCCTTGCGTCCCCTCTCCTGAAACATTTCTCACAATAGTAAACCCAGTAAAAATCACACCTTATTTTCTAATTAAAATAGAGTCCATAGTAACCTATTCATTAGTTTGACACAGTGATTCTTTCTTATCACAACTAAAGACCAGTTAACGTAAAAGACACATCAACCCAAAGACTAACGCATGTGTTTGTATTGTTTTTACAGGAACAAAAGCGAATGGTTGTCTATTTCTATTATTGGTCTCCACAAAACACCCGGGATACTTTTTTTACAGTCAGTCCCTTTTCGACCTTAAGCATATGGCTACAAAATATAAACTGGTATGGTAATAAGGCGGCTAGTCAAATTTCAATAGGCTCAAGTTGACAATAATGTGACCATTCTATTTTTAAAACACGTTGCCGTTTTTGCTAACTATTATTGATCCTTATGCCCTTCGAAATAAAGTTCAAATTGTTTAAATTTTTGGTTTGTTTACATTGATTTCAAAGTCCTAGAATAATTGGTCCAAAATAAATCACTAAGCTCTCTAGAAGCAATTAAGATATGGTTTGAAGAGTGCGAACTTAAACAATATTTATTATCGTGTGAAACCAAATATTATTTACCATTTTAAAATTATGAAAATATAATTTTATATTTAATGAAATAAGGCAGAAGGTGTCTGGCTTATTACAATCTTCCCCCAAAGTTTGCTGAAGCTTAAATATATTAGAAAATATATTTGCGGAAGAAAACTTTCGAAACAACATTAAAATTGAAAAAATAAAAAAATGTATATGAAAAATTCTTATTGGAAAATTAAACTTTTTAACATTCTTCCCATCTGTGTATGCCTTTTTTTTTTTGTTGCGGCAGGTGTAGTGTGTGTTTAAACCAAACTGAAGAATAAACATATCTGAAAGATCAAATGTCCATGTTCAATATGTTAAAAATAAACAATCAAAGACGTAACAAGCTAATCTCGCCTCAACAAGAAAATGGAAGTTGTGCTACTCTTCCACCGACCCGAATGGTACATACGAGAGCATCTGACTCCAATCTTGCTTTTTGCCTGTCGACCAGAGAAAGGATCCAAACGTATTTCTACTTAAAACAAGATTAACCCCTTTGACCGAGGTTGATTGTCAACCAAGGGGTCACAGACTTTAAAAGATTTATTTTCAACACCCAGATTTAGAATTTTCCCTCTCAAATACTCATTCATAGTCTGGAGCATGTTACAACACTAACGTGACGTTATGTACAAAAGGATTAAGCTTATCCTAACCCTTCCGCTTTAAAATGTAAGCGTCAAAAATATTTGAACTTCAATTTATTACAGTAAAATATATTACTACATAGCACAATCCAATAGAAAAGCATAGCTAAATCATTAAAGCGATTCGAAATGAGTTGTATTAATAAATCATTTGAAAATCTATTCTAAACCCATTCCATTACAGTTATGCTTTTCAGTTTAAAGAAAGAGCTATTACGCCACATAAATGTTGAGTGTAGAGTCAGTAGGCTGATGTTGTGTGTAGTATAGAGATAACATGGCGGCAGTTGAAATCTGCAAATGTGCTCCCTTTTTTTTTTACGAGCCTAACCTAACTCCAAACAACCATGTTACCTCCGTTGTGTAGTGTAGTGTTCTGGTTAGAACGTCAAAAAGTATTTCGCGAAAGTTTTGTCGTCTCCCCAAGGCTCTTGAATCAATGCAAAAAAAAATGTTGCATGCAAAACTAAATGTAATTAAACTGTCATCATATTCATTCATCATCAAACTCACTTTCATACACCCCTGAAGATAATACAAAATTATTATCGGAAAAAAATCAAAACAAAAATAATTTTATTTGAAATTAATATCAAATCTGTTTACGAAAGTATTCTGTTAGCAAACATATGCCCAATACATTTAAACTAATTAAAAAAAAAAAAATATTTGAGCTAAAGAATACAATTTGAGTGTTTAATCTACCTAACGATAGTTAATGAAACTATTTAAATTAAAAGAAATATCGTTATGAACCAGTGATAAGATTACTTTGACTATTATTCCATCTAGTGACTATATACTGGAATTAGTTTCTCAATTTTCAATAAAAGTATAACTAAGACACCCTTTTTAACGAGAAAAAGTTAATTTCAAGTTAAAACAACAAAGAGCTCAGCGAAATATTCTAGAAACAATAAATTATTTTGTGAATTTAATACCGGACACTTTAATTTTAAATGTAATAAAATATTGAACTGTTATTATATGTAATATATGAGAAACATAAAACCACAAATTGTAGAGATACATTATGAATCTTTTTGAGAATATCTAGTAAGGCAAAACTACTCAAGTTAAATGATTATTGTTGAAAATAAAATAACTTAACTGATATTTTAACTTTAAGGCCATTGTGTTTAAGGGCAAAACCACGCCTACTTTCTATGTACCATTACCGTCTACCTACTTAACAAAAACCAAGGGCGCGAATGGATAGTGGACCGTTCTTTTTTTATGCATGCTCTAAATTCTTCCATATTCCCGCGTAATTTACAGTGACCAAATGATTTCTATACAAAAATGTTTGTTAGTATTTAAGTGATAAAAACTAGTGAATAGTGATATTAACAGAAAAAAAAATATAAGTGCTAATCTGTGATATTGTGTAATCAAAATTGGTGTTACATCAAGTAAATACTACATTTTTTTTTACTACTGTATTTTAAATATGTAAACCGTATTTATTGCTGCAGACACTTCGTTGAAGAACATGTTTTATAAAGTTATCTAAAATTAATTTTATAACAAATGCACTTGATCTAGTTACGCATAACCGTTTTAAAACAATTCTTAAAAAAAAAAAAAAACTGTAACTAAATTATCTAACAAACTTGATAGTCAATGAAATTTAATACTTTATGACCAATAATAAACTATGCAAATATTAATTATGAAAAATGTATGAAAATAACGTATGTGTAAAATACAAACTTCTACTCTAAGTACTCTAAGTACTCTAATCTGTTCATAAATTTAGTTTTTCAATTTATTATTTAAGTATTCATAATTGATCCTAATCTATAATTAACCATTTCGCAAAACATTACTTAATAACCACTTCTGCTAACGTATTAAAACTAATATACTAAGTTTTTAGCGTATCAAGAAAACATGTGATCTAAAAAGCTATCCTATAACTCAACTCTAAATCATGACGTAATTTATGTAAGTATCTTAAGGTTTATTTGATTACAACACTGTCGTAAATTAATTAAGTACGTGATAAAAACTACTTGATTTAACTTTCCTTAAACGAGTCCCCGACACTCACAATTTGACCCTTGGTCAAGTACCTGGTCTAACTTTGCAACATCTGCAAGCAGTTGACGTTAAACTAGCCCCGCGGGTGGAGATTTCTATTGTCTTTAATTTTTTTGTGAAATGACGCCGCTTTCATATCGTAATTTTTTTCTAAGTTTGAATACACAACTATTCTGACCTAGTTTATATAGTTATCCTATTCTAATATAGTAATTTACTACGATTGTAATATCTATAATCATTTCAACGTGAATTAGCATAAGGATAAATTTACCAGATGTCTACTCTCAACCACGGACTTCAAATTACAATTTACTACTTTCAACTCGCAAACGACAAACTTCTAGTATAAAAGGTAAGTTAATTAAGCTAATCACTTTATTAAATACCTAGTACATGTCTCGTTTTCTATTTACAATTTTTTTTTATTCTTTACTACATATCACTTTCTATTGCGCAACGAAAACTAGGACCCAATTCAGTGAAATATCTCAAAAATCCGTTATTTACAAGCAATGTTCGATCATATATTGTAAAAATATTTCCAACTTTACCGAAAACACACGTACATACTTGAAATGAAATAATGATGATGATTACTATTCTCTATCTAAATTAAATTATCTATTATACAACATAGTGTTGAATTGTGTAGAAGACTGTCTACATGTACCATTTAATTGACATATCTACAACTGAATGTTGTTTAAAATTGCCAAGTCACGTTAATCAGAGACAAAGTCGAATGGGACCAATGCGTATATCAGTTTACAACCGAACCACTCAAAATACGTTGACTTGAACTTCAAGTGCCGCATTCCATATTATGAAATAAAAAATGTTACCCTTCAAACAAGTTAAATACGAATTGAATGAAATTTCACGTTGGTATAATTTTGACTAAAACTAGTTTTGACTACACGAAAACCTAATAAAATATAAACATACCTTTTTATCGTGCTTATTGATTTATTTTTGAACAGAAATAAAAGAATATTTAAAGACTTTCTAATAATACCGATTATTTTTCGATGACTAATTTTATTTTATTTAATAGTATCGTATTTATCAATAATAAAAATATATGTCAGTGGCGGCGTATTTAAATAATAAGTAATGAAATCGGAGCGAAATTAAATGAACGTTTGTCGTGAACTTTACGAAAAACAATATATTTTCTGATCATTAAGAGAACCGTAAAGTTTCGAGTTTTACAGGAAGTAAATAATTAATTTATCCTCGTAGCGTAATAAAATTACTATTTCGCTAAACCTAGTCTTTTTAATCAATTTAAACTACTACTAAATAGAAATAAGAAAACGAAAGACTAAAATATATTAGTAATTTGATTTTATTTAATATTTACAGGTGCTGAATTACTACACCACAAGCTGAGGACTGTGTAGGTAAACTTAGATCCCAAAATGAACCTACTTGGAATTCAGAATAAATTTTGTATTGCATTATTCTGTATGTTTCATCAAATAATAAAGATATTTAAAAAACGAATCTAATGATTTAATTTAAATCCGATTTAAACACCACATGAAAATATAAATTGATATACCTACATTTACCTACTACACGTTAACGCACTTTGTCTGTTTTTTACACGACATTTTGCATAGAATTCCTTCCCCCCATGTATAAAACTTTAATAACTTTAACTAACTTCTTTAACTACTAATACCGACTGGAATCGAAATGAAACGCTTTTTAACAAATAACTCCATTCAAAATATGGTATCCGTTTTCACAACAACAATTGTGTTGTTATAATCGACTGCAAAATAATCGATCATAACAACAACTTCGATCCAAAACAAGATATCTAACTCAAATTAAATTAAAAGCAAAATCAAATAAATTTAATAAATTTAAGTATCTACGGTCACGGAACCAATTGTAACAAGATATCACTTGATACAATTTTAATAAATCCTCGAGCACGGCACCAATTGTAACA
Source organism: Lathronympha strigana (assembly GCA_949128165.1). Classification (NCBI taxonomy): domain Eukaryota; kingdom Metazoa; phylum Arthropoda; class Insecta; order Lepidoptera; family Tortricidae; genus Lathronympha; species Lathronympha strigana. The sequence continues at coordinate 4,720,094 of OX421903.1, forward strand.
ATCCCACTTCCACTCTCCTAAACTACCCTATTCTACCTACTAAGCAAAATCTAGACTTGTCTAAAACACTAAACTATGCCCTAAAAATCTAGGATGTCTAAAATATCATCTATGAATTCTAAATAATAATGACGTTATTAATCTAAATAAAATATGGCAAATAAAATAGAAGTCAATCAAATAAATAAGTTAATATCTTGAATTGGATCGTTGATTTGGCCAAATGATCGCTAGTGTATGTAGAACCCAAGTTGTAACCGCTAATAGTAACCGAAATCCTTTTCGCTTAGTAGAATGGAGTCATGTATCGAATAATCCTATTAAACCTTAAAAATAAATAAATAAAAACCTATTGTTATGTTATGTCAAGTAGAATCCTATGTATGTCTAGTCAGTTTGTCCTTAGTCAGAGAAATCTAATAAGAAATGTCACCTTGTAATTGAATAATGAAATTAATTAATTTTAGTGATTAAAATGTTTTATTTTATGGGGTTGAGACGACGCCCCTCCTCTGCGCCAGTCCGTATTCATCAGACCACTTGCTGGACAGAATTCCGCCCCATGCCTGCATGGTGTTTCCTTATATGTTCTGAAGGAACTTTGTAAGAGGACAGCAAAGGGACCGTTAACATAGTCAAATACTGGTAGTAACAGCAGTATTAGATCCACTCTGGTTCTCTACTTTCTGTAATTTTGTAACAGATTTAAGTATTTGTAGTAATCAATGAAATTATTTCATCCAAACCCAAAATTGTAGTCATTTCGGATCACCTTTTGGACCAAAAATAAACTACGATCATGCTTTTGCTTCGATCAAGGTAAGATAAAAATATTCACTGATATTTATTTTTAATCAGTATTTTAAATAATACAACCTTGTATTTTTAAGGTCGTGTAAAAATTACAGATCCGTAGATAGCAGAATAAAATCAAAATACTGACTGCTAAGAGAAGCAGGATCTTTTCTTTATAAAATAAAATAAAGGACTCTAAATTTAATATAATTTTGTGAGTTATATCATTATTGAATTGTTCCCACAATGTTTTATTCTACCAGTAGTGCAGAAAAGGACCAAAATATATAAGGTCATTGCAAACAAGTTCTGTTTGTCAATTACGTCATACATAAATATATGTAAGATAGCCCTAACCATCCCTAACCCAACTTTATAACAATTTATAATATACTAGAACCCATGAACCCAATATCCAATTTATTACTGAAAACAAACAGCCGTCAACGTAATTAGGGACATGTAAGCAAATAAGAATATTGTATGGCTGTAAAATAATGAAATTTAATGTAATAAAATGTAAACCTAATAATCCTATTCACGTATTTGAAAACTAGCCCTAGCAGCTATTACCTACTAACCAACTATTCTACCGAGATATTTGCAAACTAGAGACCCGGGTCTCACATTTAAATTATTCGCGTTCTTTCTCTATGTGAGAAAGCCTAAGCTAAAGCTACCCTAAGACAGATGAGGAGACTCTGATTAGACCCTAACACCCTATTTCCTCGTGTGCTTGTTAGCTCTCCCACACTAGGGATTGGGACAGCAGGTGAGCTAACGGTGTAATATAATATATAAATATATAAGTGGACAGCAACACTGGCAAATTTAAGAAGTCTAAGAAGACAACCCAAATCGTCTAATGCCGCAGGGAGATTGCCCGTCCTTATAAACCCGGGAACTGCCTGACCTCCATATCAGGTAACTACAATACACAAAAACTAATTCATCTTTTAGAGTATCTATGCTGTAGTCTGGCACTGTTACGTTACCCGCATAAACCACTAAAAGACTAGCTCGACTCTAGCTAGATCAGACAAGTTCTCACTACCGCAAAACTCTACTAGTTCACTATATAATAAAATAAATCCACAAACAAACTTTCTATTATTAAAACCGTACTGTATACCCCTTATAAGTTTAGTGCTTTAAAACCAGAACAATATCAGTATATTTTAAAACACTAACATAGTTCAGGCCCGAAAACAACAAACATTTAGATTATTCAAAACCACTAAAATTACACTGATTAAAGGTACTTCACTGATCAATTCTAAATAAAAATATACAGCAAATAACACTATGCTATTTTCCAGTCTACACTTTACTAGCTTCAGTGAATACTAGCAAAGTCCGGACTAGGTCATAACATAGGTAATCTAAATTAACCCCAACGTTAACTCTAAGAGAACTTGACCAACTGTCGCAACCGTTAAAGAATCAATCCCAAATATGAATATCTCAGGAGTGATACCCGAACGGAATCTAAGAATTCCATAATCCCAAAACCACAACTGAAAGCCCCGTAGAACTATCCCCACCAAGATTCATCTAAAGCATAGAACTTCATCTCACGGCCCGCTATTTAAAAGGATAAATCAAAGTAACCAAGCTGTAGCCCTTTAGTAAGAAGCGGTTGAAAACCCCTGTCTACAGATTCCCCTTGCGTCCCCTCTCCTGAAACATTTCTCACAATAGTAAACCCAGTAAAAATCACACCTTATTTTCTAATTAAAATAGAGTCCATAGTAACCTATTCATTAGTTTGACACAGTGATTCTTTCTTATCACAACTAAAGACCAGTTAACGTAAAAGACACATCAACCCAAAGACTAACGCATGTGTTTGTATTGTTTTTACAGGAACAAAAGCGAATGGTTGTCTATTTCTATTATTGGTCTCCACAAAACACCCGGGATACTTTTTTTACAGTCAGTCCCTTTTCGACCTTAAGCATATGGCTACAAAATATAAACTGGTATGGTAATAAGGCGGCTAGTCAAATTTCAATAGGCTCAAGTTGACAATAATGTGACCATTCTATTTTTAAAACACGTTGCCGTTTTTGCTAACTATTATTGATCCTTATGCCCTTCGAAATAAAGTTCAAATTGTTTAAATTTTTGGTTTGTTTACATTGATTTCAAAGTCCTAGAATAATTGGTCCAAAATAAATCACTAAGCTCTCTAGAAGCAATTAAGATATGGTTTGAAGAGTGCGAACTTAAACAATATTTATTATCGTGTGAAACCAAATATTATTTACCATTTTAAAATTATGAAAATATAATTTTATATTTAATGAAATAAGGCAGAAGGTGTCTGGCTTATTACAATGTCTAAGGCACAAGATTTCTTAAGTTCGTTTCTAAAAAAGCAAGACGAGCAAGCTAGCGAGCGCGCAAGTACTTCTAGTGCTAACAATCATAAGTTAGTTAAACTTCCCGTCATACAGTTACCCAAATTTTCAGGATCGTATGAAAATTGGCTTGAGTTCCACGACACATTCCTAAGCTTGATTCATTCGAGTGATGACATTGATGAAATCAATAAATTTCATTACTTGAGATCGTCAATGGAGGGTTCCGCAGCGGTGGTCGTTAAATCTGTCGAATTCTGTGCTAAAAATTATAAAACTGCGTGGAAACTCCTGTGTGACCGTTTCGATAATAAACGCTTATTGCTACAAAATCATGTTTCAGCCATTTTTAACATCGAAACCATCACCAAGGAGTCTTCATTTGCATTGAAACGTATGATTGACCAATTAAATAAGAATCTGCTTGCTTTAGAATCACTCGGTGAACCCGTAAAACAATGGGATACGTTACTTATTTACATTGTATCACACAAGCTCGACACTAAGTCGCATCGGGAATGGGAAGAGTACAAAGGTCGCTTAGATAAAGATAAGCCAATTACTCTCGACGAGTTTTTAGCATTCATGCGTAATCGTTCTGATTTATTAGAAACGTTGGAACTGTCCACGAATAACACTACCGGTCGAGTTAACACTTCTCACAAAAACACTCATAAACTTAAAACTATGTCAGTACAAGACACAAAACCATGCAATAGCACTAAATGTCCGAAATGCAGCGGCGAGCATCATCTCATGAATTGTTCACAATTTCTTGCGCTTAGCAACAACGCACGATTGGAATTATTACCAAGTTTAAAGGTGTGCTACAATTGTTTTCGCGGCGGTCATTATGCTAACCATTGCAAAAAGCCGGGATGCACGTTATGTAAGCGGAAGCATAATACGTTAATACATTTAACCGATCCTAAGTCTAGGTCGAGCGGCGCCTGCGCGTCCGGCCGTGGCGAGGAGGAAAATGCGACTAAATCAAATAAATCGATTTCTCCAGGTAATCAATTGATACCTACGTCGCCCGTTGCCTCCTCTAGTCTAGGGAATAAATCGCATGACTTTGTGCCCGCTACTATGCAATCATTATCGGCGCAAATAAATTCAGACTGGCCAAAACTAACTGGTGGTATGCTTGCCACAGCACTTGTTAAAGTCTATGACAGTAATAATAAAGAACATGTCATGCGGGCTATGTTGGACAATGGATCCTTTGCATGTTTGGTAGGTAAAGAGTTTTGTGAAAAAATAAACATACCTACGCGTCACGTAAACACCTCTATTTTAGGTATAAATAAACAGATATCTGAAGTAACAGAAATGTGTCGTTTTTCTGTTACATCTCTCGATGATACATTCTCGACAAATATAAATTGCTTGGTTTTGCCAGCACTCACTGAAGAGGTACCATCTAGTCCAATTGATTTGACGAACTTTAATATCCCAAGCGACATACGTTTGGCCGATCCCTACTTTTATGAACCTGCCGAGATAGATATAGTGTTGGGATCTGAAGTGTTTTGGGATGTGCTAGGGACACAGATTATTACATTAGGTAATGGACTGCCGGTACTTTGTGACACTCGCTTTGGTTTCGTAGTGGCAGGTCGTAGCGGTGAACGCGTACTGTCGTCACCTATTCGATGCTGCTTCGCTTCCGGTCTCTCGCACGCAGAAAACAATGAAATAAAATTGAATAATGACATTCAAACCCAATTAGCTCGGTTTTGGCAGCTCGAAGAGGTTAGCCAAAAGTCAACAAATTATTCACCTGAAGAAAAACAGTGCGAGGAACTTTTTGTAAAAAATACTACGCGGCTCGCCGATGGTCGGTTTTGTGTAAAGCTGCCTTTAAAACAAAGCGATAGCGTTTTAGGAGACTCGTTTCAACGTGCAAAACAGTGTATGTTCTCATTAGAGCGTAGACTTAAAACCAAACCTTCGTTTAAGAGTTTGTATCATGATTTTATGGCAGAATATGAAGCCTTAGGACATATGTCAGAGGGCAGGCAGGTCTCAAAGGTGGAAAAGGGCTTTCTGATCCCCCACCATGGTATTTTGCGTGACAGTTCTACCACAAAACTTCGGGTAGTTTTTAATGCCAGTAGCCCTTCTACCTCAGGTGTCAGTCTGAATGATATCCAGATGGTCGGCGCAACCGTCCAAGATGACCTTCTGTCCATCTTACTCAGGTTCAGGCAGCACCAGTACATCATTTCATCAGACGTAGAGAAGATGTACCGTCAGATATGGGTGCACCCTGAACATCGACACCTTCAAAAGATTCTTTGGCGTAGTTCTGAGTCAAACCCTTTGTTGGTGCACGAACTCAAAACTGTTTCCTATGGCACGGCCAGTGCACCATTCTTAGCCACACGGTGCCTGAAGCAAATAGGTCTGGATTGTGATGATGAGAAGGTTAAAGAAGTCATCGTTCACGATTTTTATGTAGACGACCTGCTGACAGGAGGAGATGAGATTTCCGAAGTACTCGAAATCCGTCATAAAGTGACGGATGCTCTCGCGTCAGCAGGTATGAACTTGCGTAAGTGGAAATCGAACGAGCCTCACCTTCTAGGTCATCACTCCAAATCCACCGTGAATTTAAATATGGGCTCTAGTGCTCCCAGCAAAACATTAGGCTTGCATCCTGAGCCTGATGAGCTTTATTTTCCCATAGGGAATCTTGTTTCCAAAGGAAACACAAAACGTGACATGCTGTCAGTGATTGCACAGATCTTCGACCCTCTTGGTCTGTTGTCGCCAGTTGTTATCACCATGAAGATGCTACTGCAGCGACTCTGGCTTGAAAGGATTTCATGGGAGGAAGAACTGTCGCCTGAAATCTCTAAACAGTGGATCGAACTGCTGAACGGATTGCCGGCACTCAATGACATCAGAATTCCTCGTCATGTCACTTGCAACTCACGCATAATCTTTGATTTACACATCTTCTCAGATGCGTCTGAACGAGCGTACGGCGCTTGTGTGTACGTTCGTAGTGTAAATAATGAAGGTCAGGTCTTAGTTAGACTGCTGATCGCAAAAAGCCGCGTCAGTCCGATCAAACCCACCACTATACCGAGGCTTGAGCTATGTGGCGCTCTCGTTGGTGCTCATTTGTACGCGAAAGTCATGGCTTCGCTCCGAACTCAAGTCAGAAGCGCGACATTTTGGACCGATTCTACTGTCGTTCTAGGGTGGCTTAAGATGTTACCAAATCGTTTGCAGCCTTTTGTCAGGAACAGAGTGTCGGACATTCTAGATATAACCGGTAGTTCTATTTGGAGGCATGTTCCAACAGATCATAATCCAGCGGACTTAATTTCCCGCGGAGTGCATGCAGGCGCCATAGATTCGTTAGAGTTATGGTGGTCAGGTCCTAGTTTCCTAAAACAAGACGTGTCTCAGTGGCCGTTAAATCCTACCACTAAAACAAGTAATGAGCTGCCTGAAACTCGCGTTGACGTTTCACTACACGTTAACATAAAACAGGAGCCGTTCATTGATTTTACCCGTTTCTCGAATCTCTCGAGGCTTATTCGCGCGGTTGCATGCGTTCTGCGTTTTATTGGAAAATGCCGTCAACAAGTGACGTCAAATACCTATCTAAGCCATGACGAACTCAATAATTCATTAAAGCTAATTACTAAGATTAGTCAGAGCGAGTCATTCCCGGAATATGACATGTTATTACACAAACAAACTTTACCAAAAAAAAGTAACCTTTTAAAATTCAACCCATTCCTCGATAGCGATAAATTAATGCGCGTGGGAGGCCGCCTTTCAAATTCCGAATTTTCGTACGAGAAAAAACATCCCATTATTTTACAGTCCACTCATCGGTTCACAAAATTGTTATTTTCTCAAGAACATAAAAGGCTTCTCCATGCACCACTCCAGTTGTTGTTAGCAACTATTAAAGAAACCTACTGGCCGATAGGAGGTCGTAATCTGGCAAAAGCGTGTTACCATCAATGTGTCCGATGTAAAATCATGAAAGGCGAAGTGGTCGCGCCATTGATGGGAAATTTGCCAAATTCTAGGTTATCATCTGGAGGTTATCCGTTTAGGAATGTGGGCGTGGACTATGCAGGTCCACTTATGTCAGCCAGCCGTCAAGGTCGTGGTTGTACACTAGTTAAAGTCTATATCGCCATTTTCATATGCTTCACAACCAAGGCAATACATTTAGAACTGGTGGGAGATTTAACTAGTAAAACTTATTTGTTAGCTTTGTCTAGGTTTATTTCTCGACGGGGACAGCCAGACAACATTTACTCCGATAACGGCACTGCGTTCGTTGGAGCTTATAACGAAATTGCTAAATTTCTGAAAGATAACTGCAACTCTTTGGCTGAATCATTGGCTGGTGAGCCAACTCAATTCCATTTTTTACCTGCTTATGCACCGCATTTTGGAGGTCTTTGGGAGGCGGGTGTTAAGTCAGTTAAATATCATTTGCAACGAGTGTTGGGAAATTGTAATTTAACATATGAAGAGCTTAACTCAACCCTCATCAAAATCGAAGCACTGCTTAATTCTCGGCCGCTCACACCTCTGTCATCGCACCCGGACGACTTCTCAGCGCTTACCCCAGGACACTTTCTTGTTGGACGGTCGCTCACTTCACTCCCGGTGCCAGATCTCCAAGACCATACTTATCACCACCTCTCTCGATTCCACCGAATCGAACAGCTTCGTCAGCATTTTTGGAAGCGGTGGATCAAAGAGTATGTCCCGGAGTTACAACACCGAGTCAAGTGGAGGCTCAATCATGATTCACTCAAGGTGAATACACTCGTCGTCTTGAAAGAGGACAATCTCCCTCCGTTGAAGTGGAGACTTGGACGCATTGTAGCCGTTCACCCAGGATTGGATGGCATATCTCGAGTGGCTGATGTGAAAACGGCAGGAGGAGTCATCCGACGAGCTTTCAGCAAAATCTGCCCACTCCCTGTGGCTACCGAGTCTGCTTGAAAGACTTCCTTTCAACCCCGGGGGCATGTTTAATATTCGCACACACCTAATTACTGCACAGGAGCGAATCTGCTAATTAATATGGTCAGGCGTTAATTGCTACTGTTGCATACCTATGTGTCAAAATTGTAACAGTCACCTATTCACATTACACGTATACTAAGATCGAAAGCCGTATTTAATTTCTACTCCTGAAGTACTCCATAACACACTCTCCTTTTGATTTCGCCCCACAAAAAGAAGTCGAGTGGCGTCAGATCGGGACTTCGAGGCGGCCATGCGACTGGACCATTGCGTCCAATCCATCTCTCAGGGAATTGTCTGTCCAAATAATTTCGCACACTTAGAGCAAAATGTGCTGGTGCACCATCTTGCTGGAAATAAAGATTATCCAAATTTTGCTCCGGCACATCTTGTAGCAAAATCGGTAACACGTTTCTCAGGAAATCTTCATATTTCGGTCCATTTAAGTTCCCGTCAATAAAATATGGGCCAATTACACAATTGTTCAGAATGCCTGCCCAAACGTTTACAGAGAAACGAGTCTGGTAAGAGTCTCGGCGAGTTACATGAGGATTTGCATCACGATCAGCCCACCAGTGTTCATTGTGGACGTTAAACATGCCGACTCTTGTAAAAGTTGCCTCGTCGGTCCATAAGATATTTAGGTGTAAGTTTTGCTGCAGCCAACGACCAAAAATAACTCTTCTAGGGTAATCTGCTAATACGATATCCTGAACCCTTTGAAATTTAAACGGATGTTTTGCTTCAGCTTTCATTAGCCGCCAAATAAACAATTGGCTCGTGCCGAATCTCGCAGCAGCGTCCCTTGTGCTAGCCTCTGGGTTGCGGTTAAAATACTCGAGCACTCGTCTCCGAAAAGCTTGTGAATACCGCGGCCGTCGGCCTCGAGCTTGAGCATGCACCGGAACTGCAAACTGACCATAGTCTCGTAAATTCTGGATGGTACTGTTTATTAACACACGTGTAGGTGTTGGACAATCAGGGTAACGTTCGTTAAATAATACCTGAGCTCGCACAGTACTTCGCGATGTTAAATAAAAATCAAGCATATCCATCTTTTGAATATTAGTATAAGGATAAGGTCGAGGCATTTTATTTAATAGTGAAATCAAAATATTACGGTAAATCTTATTTTCTTTGACAAGTGTCACTTAATAATCAAAACACGTTTTCTTCATAAATACCATGGTAGGTGATTGACAACTAAAGAGGAAAGTGATTTTTTAAACTTCTTTGTTAATTATTATGGTAGGTTAACCATGTTAAGTCAAACAAAATAGGATAAATTAAAAATTTAAAAAAATATTCTTACGATTATTTTAAATGCATGATACTTAATTGAGAGGCTTAGTTTAGGGGAAATGTGTGTAAAACATTGATTTTGTATTACCATTTTGAAGTCACCCTGTATTCTGCTACACAACATTCTTCGGGGCTAAAATCGGCAATATTAATAATATTAATGGGTATTCAAAATTCTGATAAATGAATGGTACCTATGCGAGATGACAGTTATTCTAAGTATACAATTACCTATGCTAAAAAATCATTCGGACAATCAATATTACGCAAGATAAAGGGAACCCCGTTGTCATACGGTAGAATAAAAACATCCCTATATCCCTTTTTTCATTGAAACTTCGGGATTTACCAATAAGCCGGCCATGTACTTTCCGGCAATCCGTCAGATCTTCATAGTGGGTATGTCCGCCGGGCATCCGGCGAATGTGCCCGAACGTATAGCCGGCGGTATTTACGCGTTATTATACCATTTATAATGGTTCATTTAAAACACTGTATTCTTAGAAAATTATTCTATACCTACTATTGGAACTGTTTGCCCTTACGGACACAAAGGTTTGACGTCACCGGCACCAGCTCGCGCCGGAAGGCGCGGGTCCGGAAATATCCAGTTACAATGCGGGACCAGCCACCCAGCCAGGTATACCTACCTAAACCCGTACCTACAGTCACCTTCAAAAACATCGACGAAACAACAAAGCGTAGAGCTATGAAAATAAGTAAAAGTAACTTTAATACGTACGAGCATTATAGGTACTTCAACGATAATACATGTTAACATTGTTCACAATTTTGCATTATATTACAAAATAATAAACGCCACTTGCACCATCCGGGACTAGCCAACTAATCCGGAGTTAAGTGTTTTAGGGTTCCGTTTCCGTACCTCAAAGGAAAAAACGGAACCTTTGTAGGATCACTTTGTTGTCCGTCCGTCCGTCTGTCTGTCTGTCAAGTCAAGATCCTTTATCTCGGGAACGCGTAGAGGTAGCAAGTTGAGATCAACACATACACAGGTCTGCGGTCCCTTGAAGCTGTGAAAAAACCAAACCTCTACGTCAACGCAATCAAAAGATACGGCCCAGAGAACAGATGTCCCATATATTTGCAATGGGAATTAAAATGTATAGTATAGGGTACTTCCCGTTGACCTAGAATCACGAAATTTGGACAAAAAACAAGAGCTTGTTGAGCAATTCGAAATATTCGAATAACGGGAAGCTAGTCAATAGTCATACAGTAGTATATAGTAGTATAAGTAAGTATTCATACGTTGCAAATTAAATAAAAAATTGTTAAATTTAACCTAGCTAGTTTTTTTTTTAAATTGAAGTCTACGGTAATTTTTAAACCTATTGAACGACGTGCCTCTGTAAATGTATTTTTTTCGCTGTCAGTTGTTATGATTACGTTAAGCAGAGTGACATAATGCAAACACAGTTAAAACCAAGGTAAAATGCATGCGTGACATGCGATGACTCAATGTTTATATTTACTGATTATCATGTCAAGTGGTGGAAACGCATATACGCGTAGGCTGCTTTATTTTGCATGTTTTTTCAAATGTTTTTTTTTTAATGTAATATATCGAAGCAGTACGCGACATATTATACCTAACAAGTGAAATAGCTGAGTATATTCGTTTCATATCATGCTGTAAGTACCTACTTTTAAATAAACTAAAAAAACTGTTTACGTAGTAAAAAAATATGAAGGAACTAAAACACCTCGCATATTTGTAGGGTCAGACCCTATGTCGTGCAAAAGAGTGACCCAATCTGTCGATACATGAGGCCGAAGTCAAATTTCTACTTTATACGGATTTTTACTTTCAAGTTTGCACGGAACCCTCGTTGCGCGAGTCCTATTCGCACTGGGCCGTTTGATTACATATAATACCCTACAGTAGTCAACATCATAGCAATGTCAATGACCACAGTTAGTGACACCCAATATTTACACCAAGTGACAAGTTGGTCCCAACTACTTGGAGTTCATCATCTTATGCCACCAGAGTAGGGTTACCAGGCTGACTGCCTTTCCCTGACATGTCAGGAATTGTGCCCATGCAGTGGTAAAATAATAAGTGGGATTTTATTTTTAACAACCATACCGACACTGTTAAAATAATAAGTTGTTTTTTTTTTAAATCAATCATACAGACACAGTGGTAAAATAATAAGTTGGAAACCGTTTTTGTTTAAAGTACGACTACTGGGGGTATTTTTTTTTCATTCAATTTAGTATGAATATACATGTCACTAATACTGACAGTGGCAAAATAATAGGAGTGGTATTTTTTTCATAAAATTTCTCCTATCCTGGTAAAAGGGTAGTAATAGGTCGTAAATAAGTCGGTAAGTACTGCGAAGACACTCCTTTTTGCTAGTTATGAATTTAATTTGGCGGACGGTTAATTACGGAAATTACCCCGGAACCCTACACTAAGTTTGGCCCTACACGCTCTTGGCTGGTTTTTTCCGTGGAACGATATGTCAGGACTTGTGAAAATTGTACCTGTAAACCCTACACCGAACTGAGGTATGTTGTTAAACCTTAACATTTCCTATAGCTAAACGGCTGATCGCCTTAACCGGGTGTACTATACAGTACTAGTTGCTGATCTAAGACCGTCATTAAGCTGGTTCGCATGAAGCGAGCACTCTGTTAGCAATGGATATGCAAACCCAGTGCCTTACACCAAACGCCTACCGAGTACGGGAAGGTCCAACCAGTCCGACTTGTTAGGAATCTCTTAGGCTTGATGGCTAAACATTCTCGCCGGTACTTGGTAAGCTACAGGAACATGCGGCCTGGATGGCTTCCTGTGGATCGATCTGGCGCCTGCGCGCCGCTCGCGCCCCGTACAAAGGCAAGGCTCGCGGCCCTGTCAAAATATTACTCGATTTTACCCAAATTTCTACTCGTCTCGACACACGTAGCGGAAAAATAAAATACGGACAAATGAAGACATTTTAAATACAGTTCTTTAAAATTTTAAATCGCGACGGATGTAATTTTTTTAATTTATCGATTGTGTTTAGTGTTTTTTCTGATGTGCTTGTTTCGTGCCGGTTTTGATGAAAACTGTGTGGGTGAAAATGTAGCGCGTTGAAGGCGAGGAGGTGAGTGTTTCTGCTGGTACTTGTGGCTGCTTACTTGTTGCGCTGGCTGTTACGTAATAGATACATTTATTTCGGACCGCTGCTCATCTGGATTCTAGGCCCTTGGTTTAAGAAAATAGTACACGTACCCCTAAAAAAAACTTTACAAAAAAATATGGCTGTCATAAAAAAACACTCGTGTGACTAATTCATTTTATTTATCAATGGCATGTCGGCGGAAGCTAATGGCATCTTTATTTTTAAAATACATAAATATAATAAATATCTATGTTTTCAGTGAAATAAATGCATGATAGGAGCAATAAACATTCAAAAATTACATTTCTTCCAATCGAACACGATACTAAATAATTCAACATTTGAAAGCACTAATTCAATACTTAACTCAATTAATGGTTCCATTCATAAATTATGTAGCTACTATTTAAATAATAAAATATCTACTGTTAAATATAATTAAGGTGTAAATCATCGAATAGACAATGAATTATGTAATTCAGATATTGACGGACAACGAATCTAGACTCCGAACTGTTCGTAGATGAGTTAGGAGCTTAGATTCAGTAAAAATGCTTTTATATCATAATCAATATTACCGACCTACCAACATAAGATACCACGACACATGAAAAACACGATAGATATAAAACGGAGTAGTAAAGACCTATGAAAAATTTGTATTCCACCCTAAAACATAGGAAACGAAAACCTTGTATGACTAACTGTGGGCCCCAGTGAAGAGGTGCATGTACAATTTTGACCAATGAAACTCCCTGTGCTATCCTTAGTATAGGGCACACCGAAATGATCGGGAATTATATATTTTAAACCTAGTTGGTTTAGTATTAAAGCTTTTTTGATGCATGATTTTGGCATTTTATAATTGCAAATGACATTTTTAGAATTAAAAAAAAAAGTATTTTTTTCGTAGGCGTATTTGAAAGTACTATGATAAGAAAATCGAAATGTAGCAAATTGTACGGAACCCAGAAGGAAAATAATTTTATTACTCTCAACTCCTTATGTAATATAGTTGGTATTGGAGTAATTCAAATCATGTCCGGATTTGCTCGTGTGTGACATGTCGATCATCTTTTATAATATTTTCTACAACCGCGAGGTTTACAGATGTAACCGCTGTTTTGGTCGACCTGGAGAAGGTACGGTGCTCAGTGACTTTCGACCTCGATGAAACTCCGCATGTCATCTATATATTGTTGTTTAGGGATGTGCTTCCACATTATAAATAGAAACAAGCTAACTGAGACGCCCATATTGAGATGACCATCGGAAAAAGTTATGGTAAATTAAGCCACGTAAATTTTTACGCGAGAATTCCAATTATGAAAAAAAAATTGTTTTATATGTCATTAGCTATTTTAAAAGGTCATCACGCAAAAAAAGGGTTTTGTACCGTGACATTGTGACGTCACGCGAAACTTGAATGCACTGTATTTCCGTCGTTTTTTCATTTGATGAATGAATTAATATTTTTGAATAACATAACAGACGGACTAATCGGATTTTTTGTCGTCAAGCCTAGCTCTGGACTTCCATGATCCATATACGTAGTGCGGTCCAAAAGTTACTGGCTGGAGAAATCTATCGGTTCGAAAAAAAAATAAAAAATATGTCATTGTGATCGTCATTTATTCTGCTCTTTCGTTTATAGTTTTTAGATTTATATCATTTGCATTTTTAATTTCACGGCGTTTAAAACAACGGGAAGTCTGAAATTTTTCGAAATGGATAAGTTGGAATATCGTTCCGTCATCAAGTTCCTTACAAAGGAAGGGGTCAGTTCCACCGATATTAAAAAAAGATTTGATGCTGTTTACGGGGACTTGTCTCCTTCATTTTCTACCGTGAAAGAATGGAGTAAGCAATTTCGTTTAGGACGGGAGACCATCTGCATCCCCGACGAACCTCGCTTCGGTCGGCCTGTGGAGGCAGTCACCGACGACTGCGTCAAGTTAGTGGAAGAGGAAGTTCTGAGTGACCGAAGATTAAAGACCAAGGAAATAGCGGCAAAAATAGGGCTTTCGAAAACTTCTTTCGAGCTTGCAACGAAGTCAGCAAAAAGCATGCTCTCAGGAAGTTTTAGATGCTTATAAAAAATACGGAGAAAGTTTTTTGGAGTCAATTGTTACTGGGGACGAAACAATGGTTTTATACTATGATCCCCTTTCCAAAAGGGAATCGATGGGGTGGCGTCGATTTGGTGAACAGCCACCTAGGAAGGCCAGGGTTACGCAATCCATCAAAAAGATGGCTACCATATTCTGGGATTGTCACGGAATACTGTTGATAGACATAAGTGAACGTAATACCACTGTGAACGGCAGGTATTATGCTACCCTTATTGAACACTTACGAGAGGCAATCAAGCAAAAATGTCGAGGTAAACTTAGCAGAGGTGTGCGGCTACTCCACGACAATGCTACCGTTCGTACCCACAGAGCACGGACCTCTTTAGTGTGACAACGCCCTACGACTTCCAATCTCTTTGGTTCGTACCGCTTTAATCACCAAGGCTGCTGTTGCCAAATGCGGCTTCGAGGGAAGAAGAAGATTTTCTTCTGGTGATCAAGTGACCCGTGCAGTATACGCCCATTTTGAGGACAAATTCTCGGAGTATTTTTATACAGGGATTGAAATGCTAAAAGTGTATTCAAATAGACGAAGACTATATTGAAAAATTAAAAGAAAATTGTAAATGTATTTATTTACTTATTTTCTGTAACTAAACTACCAAACATCTTCAAAATGTTTATCTTATCTTCTTTTACTTTCTCATTTTCAATATCATAATCATAATTTCTCATTAACAAAATAATAAATCGCATGTGACAAATCATATCGTCGTGTCTAATAGAGCCTTCGAACATGTATACCTGATTGAAAAACGCCTCCTTGCCATATCGTCTACTGTGTTTTAACACTTTCAACCATGTTATTAGTGCGAGTATGTAGGTCGTGCTCCCTATTCAACGTTTTGCTTTGAGACCGCTGCAGAAGTCATGAAAAGGAAAGGTCTATTCAGTCAAGTTGTCAAGTGGGTGCTTGTTGCTACACTACGAAGTTTCCGATATTTTGTGAGGCTTTTTAGCCAACAAATCAAAAGAGCAGTATTATAAATTTAACTTGTATATCTATGTGTACGTCCGTTTTCTCGTAGCACCTAAACGGGTGTACTATTTGAGTAGATTTTTTTTGTCAAGATTATTCTTAAAGGTTCTTTCATTGGAATTCCCTCTGTCTTTAATCGAGCTGTTATAGTCTGGCAAACCAAACATAATCGTTTTTTTTAAATTATATACCTCCCTTTTTTGGAGTGAAAGAAAAGGGAGGCATAGGTATAGATTTAAAATAAATTTAGTTCCAGACCTGGTCACTGTCAAGAAATAAAATAAAAAGTTTTTACTATTTTAAGGTTTTGCAGTTGGATAGTTTTATCAGCTTGTTTTAATAATAAGTAAATACCTTATAATAAACAAAATAGGACACTTTTGTTTCAGTCTACTTATTCATAATGAAGGTTTAGTCATAGTGAAAAGAAACAAGGTAGAACCTTCATGACGTCATAGGAGACACCATTTTTGGTTGGACTACGAAAGAAATATATAATTTTGGCATGTGCGAATCAGCTGTCTGATTCGCACATGCCAAAATTCATATATTTCTTCTGTCAGTGACGTCGTCATAATGGGAGACACCGCAGGACGGCCTCACCTTATTTCTTGCAACTATGTGTTTAGTTAACTCTTTGTAAATTATATACCTGACTAGTTCCGGTTTGAGCTAAACGCACCTAATTGTACATCATGTACTTGGTTACAAATAAAGATTTATATATAAATATCTCTCTCAAATCGGTTCGGGAGCTACTAAGTATATACACGTATAAAATCCCTCTTTGTCCATTGCGGGTTTAAAATATACTTAAACCAAATGACAACACTGCATTGGCAAACGTAGTGTGGGACGCCGTCTATCAGGTGAATCGATGACTTGAAAAATGGAGCTGGTAGTAGTTGAATAAGGGTCACGACTGACCTGAATTTTTGGCGTACCCTGGAGAAGCCTATATCCAGCACTGGCTGGATATAGGCTTAGACCAGTGTCTGTAATAGGTTGATTGATGAAATGGCAATACCGAGTTAGCGACTTCGGACCAAGTGACCATGCTTGACCATATGGGTATGAGTGACCTAGAATAGTTATTACAATAATTGTTCTCTCTAAAAAAACCGGCCAAGTGCGAGTCGGACTCGCCCACCGAGGGTTCCGCAGAAAGGTGGCTCGGAACTCTCAGTGTGAGGCAATTATACGGTTTTCAGATTTTCTTATGTAAGTACTTGTGCTACAAGCTCTTGCTGTTTGCCAAATTTCGTAATCCTAGATCAACGGGAAGTACCCTATACATTTTGATTCCGATTGCAAATGTATGTGAAATGCGACGTAAACGGCCGTATCTTTTGATTGCGTACGTATATAGGTTTGGTTTTCACTGATTTTTCGCAGCTTCAAGGAACCGCAGACCTATTTATATGTGGTATTAATTTCAACTTGCTACCTCTACGCGTTCCTGAGATGAAGGGTCTTGACAGACGGACGGAGGAACGGAAAACAAAGGGATCCTATAAGGGTTCCGTTTTTTCCTTTTGAGATACGCAACCCTAAAAAGAGAAATAAACATCCAACATAAAAAATAACAGGTTCGCCTCCAGTTAACGTAAAACTCCGAAAGTACGTGTCAAAATGCACACAACTCCTAATTCTCACCCGTTAAAATGCGAATGCGAGGACAATAGCCTATTGTTGGATTTAATTGTCTCATTAAATTCGCAAGTGGCTATTACCACGTTTTTAGCTATACACAACCCTTACCATGAGCTTGACGTGTCCGTATTCGCTAGCTCCTAAAAACGATGTTTACATTTACATAGTAGGGGAGGTCAAGCTGCTAAATTTGTAGTAACTCGAGCGTCAGTGGGCCCTATTGGAATCGAAAGATTAGTTGATAGGAAGAATAAAAGGTTATGTGATGTTTTCTTTTTGAGTGGTGGGAGAAAAGTATACATGCTTTTTTAAATATTTTAATGTATTCGAATGCCGCAGTCGCTATCGAATACGGTGCCGCACAGTAGCCTTACCTTTGTGCTTACCATGAGGTGTAGCTTGTCCACCATGTAACATTTTAGACCATGATTGTATGTGCTGTAGATTATCACATAATTGTTGAGCCGATTAACTTTCTAAAAATATATTTGATATATATCCCTGATACAACACATAATGTACACACACAATTACAAGACAAAATGTAAAGCAGTAATGCCTCCCCATAATAAAAACAGTTAAAATTAAGCGTAGATTCAAAAGAAACGTAGGTAGTGTTTGGTGTTCTGTAGTGTCTGCTTACCCCAAAGTGATACAGGCGAGTATATGCAATGTATATATTTACTGCCATATAAAATGTATGGATCCATCGAACCCCTATAAAAGCCATTAAGTGCACGACACGACTAAGCCGAAAGTAACAAGTGAAGACCGCATGTAAATATTTATACCGCCCATCGGGGAATTGGCCAATTTAGGAAGAGCTACACTGTGGGTCAAACACTGCCTTAAGTGGGCAAAAATGATGGATGAAAGAAAACATGAAGTAAGTTAGAAAAATTTAGCTTTTTTATGGAATTTTCCAAAATACGTAAGTAACCTAAACAATGAAATGAGAGTTTTTAATTTCATTTTTGTTTAGCTGATTTTTATAAATAACGATTTTGTATGAGATAAGCTGCAAACCCTTAATTATTAGTCGCAGGCTTCACATTAACCATAAACTTATCACTTCCTATTTTAAGATCACTTGTATGTAAATATTACACGTACAGGTTCTGTCTGTAGATAACATTCATTATGTGACAGTACGGCTAATCATTCAATTGACATTACTAACAAGTAAAGAAAACGCTTATCTCTAAATGTAATTTCTAGCTGCCAAAAATTGTCAGTGGGTTTCAATGAATCGCTCCCTCCTCACATGTGAAAGTCTCAAAACTTTGACATTGGCAAATCCACCTTGCTTCAAGGAGCAGGGAGTAAAAGCCAAATAGGAAAAAAAAAATAAAAAAATTCAATGAATCGTTGATTTTGTAAAAGATAATCAATCAACTATTTCTTCTTGCAATAGTTACGGTCTCCTGGGTCAGTTTAAAATGACTGTTGCATTAATTAACATGATTTTTTTGGTAGCCGTATTTCCCGTCCATGATGGGCCATCTACCAAGCATGTCAGCAGAACATAGCATGTGTCTTCTGACAGAATGTGCTGCATTTGCCCACTGGCTGACGGAACAGAATAACAAACATTTATTGTATCACCCAAATATCGAGTTATTTAAAGAGAAGAAAGAACGCCTCTTTTGTCTATGACAGCCGATGTTCACTCCTCTGTGCGTCCTTTCCCGCCAAGTAACTTGATAGCTTTTGTGTGAGAGGTCCCGATGCATTGGTCCCGGCCAACCTTGACCCAGTGCAAGTAGGTCGCTCCCGGCGGCCTAGATTATGCATTTTGTATGTTCGAATAATATTGTCAGTGGCCAAGGTGAAAGGAATGGGGGTTTATGGTATTCATTGTAATTTTGCCTTAAAAGAGTGGTTTTTGTATTTCGTCTCCGACTGAGATTTCGTTAGGAGTTACAATAAATATAACGTCGTACATATATGTGACATTGTAAATGGGTTTGGAAGTTTTCTGCTGTTCTTTGGCATTGATAGTGAGTGGCCATGCTCACAACGACTTTTAAAAAAGGACTTCCGTCAGCTATTTAGTTTAATAGTAGTTTATGTGATTGTACATAATGAATGGCATTAAAATTCGAGTGTGGGTTTATGAAACGAGGCGTCAGCAAATGTTTTAATGCCTAATTATTAACAATTACATACACTGCTTCACGACTTTCATGAAAATCATAAATGAAATCTGACATTCAAATATTGACATTTATATTTTTTAAATTCAGAGACAAACTAGAGTTGGCCCCAATTTTCATATCGTTCGATATTAAATAACGTGCAACTTGCGTGCGACATTGGTTGCAATTGACACTGATATTAGAACAGAGGTAAAATCATTGCCGTGTTTATCAGACGTTCGAAATTAAAAAAAAATATATATCGAAGACGATAATATTATTTTGCTAAAATAACATTTTCACAGATAAGAAATTTGTTGTAACAATAGTACATTATTGCAGAGGCCGGGAAACCGAATTTCGTGGATGAGTATATTACATACGAATACACGAAATTCTATTTCCGTCCGAGGCATATATAGTGCTTTTCTCCAAACATGAAAGGAAATGAAATGTATTCTTGCATAAGATTTGAAAGGAAAAATAAGGTTCCCGCCTAAACTTTCTTTTAATGCACGGTTGTGTTCATAAAAAAAGTTGAAATGTCTTTAGTTTTATTAAGCCGTATCTACACGACCTTGCACAGTGAGCCGTATGCAACTCGCGATAGAACGAGACAACCAAGCATTTGATCTCCTTCTCTCTAGAACTACTACACTACTACAAAGTCAGCCCAGGCGGGGCATTTTTAAGCACGATATGATCAGATTGATAATTTGATGTCAATCAGATTGTCTCGTCTGTGCAGACCGTTTGGTCGCGGCTAAAGTATATTTGGCTGTTTGCAATATTGATAGTCCAAATATTTATTTAAAAAGTAAAAAACAATACAGTAATGGATTTTAGTACAACTTCCTGGCCGCTAAAACCGTAAAATAATGAATTCGATTTTTTTAATTTGAGTCGGTACATAAGAAGGTTCTTTTCGTACCAATTTTGCTACATTAATGTGAACATTTCCGAGCATGTTGGAGAAAAGAAGTTTATTATTGTGGGGGTCGTTATATGCGGTTTTTGAACGCATTATTGAGGGCTATATATGATATGTGGGTATATAAAATAATAAACATATATACATAACGTTGAAATATTGTACCACGCCGGATACAGCCCATCTATTCACCGTACCCTAGATATTTCTGGGTGGGTATTGAAGCAGAAACTGATAACAGCCCCTGACGGAAGGGGAAATTGGCAGGACGTCCCTATCGGTGTATGAGGGATATTGCCGCCTAGTGGATACCTGTGGCTGTGTTCGCCGGCTAACAAAACTAGGTCACACATGGGTGCAAAATAGCTATTTATGCAACAAGTGCGGAAAGTAGGTGATTTCCGATGAGTATATACGCCGACACGAACCGGAAACCTGTTTCATACAATGTTTACTATGCGAGTAAATAAATGATAATTATTGGGTATTAAGCCACCTGGGTATACCGCAGGGGCGTGCGTTTTTATACAAATGAGTTGCATAACTTATTCAATACTAAACAAAAACTAAAATAAACTAACAGAATTGCCAGAGTGATGCATTGAGCGAGGAAGCTGCATTTGGGTCTCCTGTGGCGTCTCTGAGTTTCTTCGATAGTTCTTTAAAGAGACGCAGAGCGCTAAGGCCCAAGCACCAAAGGTTTTAGTCTAGTTTATGTTATGATGAAATGAATATTATAAAATAATAAATCGCATGCGTACGATAAATCGTTTGCGGTGCGCTCTGTGAAGTTGTGGAACCAGCTACCCCCCGGTTTTAGACGTTTGGCATCGGCTGCATCGTTCAAGAGGATGTTAAAGAGTATGTGGCTATGTGACTCCTGATCTGCATCTCATTTTCTCCTTTTTATTATTGTTATTTTTATCTTATTTATTTATTTATTTTCCCTCTCTTTATACCTATCTGTTTACCTCTGTCTTTGCTATCCATTTTTTTTTTCGTCTTGTCTCTTCGCTTCTCTTCAGTGTAATATATTTGTATTTATATTTATTTATGTTCTTCTTATTATATGTATTGGTATTATGTATATATGTTTATATATTGATATTGTTTATATTGTACCTTGTTGTACATGTTGCTTTACTTGTCTGCCTTATTTGACCGCTTCTCTCAAATATTCAAAGGTTAACTGGAAGAAATCCCTTAAAGGGATAAGTTCGCCTTTGTACATAAGATCTCTATTTGTTAACTGGTTTTTATTTTTTCTCTACTGTGTTTGTGTACAATAAAGTGTTAAAAAAAAAAAATATGCTACCATGGTTTTAATGTCCAATAGGTGACTCTCTAAGTTGCCAACAAAAACATATACTTAAGTAGGTATTATCAGTAGACACTCGCAACGATGAATACGTTCCTCACATATTACTTGTAGAGAGGACGTAGGTACATCGAATCATACATTTCCGACGACGTGCGTTTTAACAAGGGTACGGAACCCTTGTCAGTATAGTAGGTAACTAAAACGTGAAACTTGACACATGAAAAGCACTTATGGAAAAACTTTGAGTAGTGGAGATGTGCCCATCAAAAACCTTTGTTTTTCAGCGAATGAATACGCAAGAAAGAGACAATTTTCAACAGCAAAACAAAGTAAGATAGCTAACGAAGATCAGTCTGTGCTATTAAAATCTATGAAAACTTAGCTTAATCGGACTCCATGTACTTGGTTACATCTCAAAAATGCGAAATTACTCTGAAGAAGAAAGACACTAGCCTTCTTACGATTTGATCTGTAAAACTTTGGACCGATTAGGAATTCACTGTAGAGATATATTGCCAGGGAAGCCGTGTGATATAGCAGGTGGTTGGTATGGCCAGTTCGTCTGTCCTGTCCTACCATCTGTCAGGTCAGTCCTACAGCGAACTCATTAGACCAGCCGGGCTCATTAAGCGATTAGTTTGGTTATAATGAGCACTGTAGCTATTTACGAACTAATGACTTACACAAGCTATACGCCTTAATATAATACTCTCCTTGAAGGTAAGATATGGTTAAAGTACAGTCAAGTGTAAAAAGATGGTGGTGCACATCTTACTCAAAAATATGTCCCATAGCACCTTATGCCGGTGTAATAAGAGCGTAGTACCATATTTATGAGACGATTATGTCGAACCATATTATTGCACTTGACTGTACAAAAGACAAAGCTCGTCACATCCTATGATAGGTGTGGCTTCCTTCGATAATATGGAATTATGAATGTTCTAATTAGTTTTAGACATTTTTTAAAATGGCGGAACAATCCCTCGCAATGTATAAAACTCACAGAGCCACTAGTTAAACAATTTGGGAATGACTCAGATCCCATAAAGCCCATGGCCCAAAAACATGCTTAATTGCGTACATCGAAGACAAACTGAAAATATTTATAACTGTCTTAATCTCTTTGTTCGTGATTCGTCCCGGCTGTTTGTGTACAGTCACCAGCAAAAATATACTGTGAAACGAAGGTAGTCAAAAATGTTACACGCTCTTATGGTTCTACAAGTAAGAAAGCGTCAGATGTTTTTGCGGCCTTTGTTTAATGAGATGTTATTGCCGGTGAGTGTACTACTATAGAATGCGTTTGCGGTCTTTCCTCAAGGTCGGTGCTAAATCTATCGCTTGTGTCGAAATAAACTCAACCCAATCTAATTTTATCCTTACTCGTCTCATGAACATGTCCCTAAACTAATATAAATAGAAAATGTGGCCATTAAGTAATTAGTAAAATCCAGCTCTGTAGCTCTAGCTACCCATATCAGTTTTATTATTTAGCGTCGCACGTGTCAGTATTATCGTCGTATAGAATTAATTGGTTCTTCCGCAAAGACTAGAGTAGCTTATGGTACAACAATTAGTTAACAACTAAATCTTATCGAGAATACAGCTATTACAAGCGATTCCGGTATGCAAAAAAAACATGTCCATGCTTACCGACTCAAAATAATAAATATATTTTATTATATTATGGGACAATCTTACACAAATCGACTCCGTCCCACGGTAAGCTCAATAAGGCTTATATACATATAAAACATCCATAACTCAGGAACAAATATTCGCGATAAACACACAAATAAATGCCCTGACCAGGATTCGAACCCGGGACCTCCTGCTTCGTAGGCAGGGTCACTACCAACTAGGCTAGAAGGCCGTTAAATGGCGCCCAGTGTAGTGTGACACATCCTGTTTCGTGTATTCTAGACAATTTAGAGGAAAACAAATTCAAAAAAATCGTTAACAAAGCTCCATCAAATCAAAACGTATAAATTCCTCGTCCGCCGAAAGTTTGCTTGCTATAAAATTACCAGCACAATGCCTAATATAGCGTCATCATGTCGCGGCTTAATAATCACAAATTCTTACATGAGTGAGTGATGCGCCATGGCTAATATTCCCGTATTCCCTTTCCCATAAATATTAACTTCCTCCTAGCCCAGTCGGTAGTGACCATGCTTACGAAACATGGAGGTCATGGTTTGGAATACGGGTCAGGAAATTTATTTGTGGTTTTATCACGAATATTTGTTCCTGAGTTATGGATGTTTTATATGTTGTAGTTATTTTAGTATTGTATACGAGTATCGTCGTCTAGTACCCAATAATAAAAACAAAACAAAATAATTGTCAGAAATTGTCAGGTGGAATTCAGTCAGAAATTAAAAGGTCAGGTCAGTAATGGCCTTTAAGTGCATACAACGCTGAGAAACGAAGGAAAGTACTATAGAAGATTAGCCCTGAATGAGTCTTACCAAAAAATATTTGAAATTACAAGGTTTCTGGTTTACAATATTTTCGGAAACAGCACATCCCTAAAAATGTTTATCGCGCAAATGTTTATCGTAAACATTTTACGGCGCCTTAGTAAACGCGGGGTTACGACCAGATTAAGGACGTTTTTTAATGGAGGCTACAGCAACAGGTCGCGCCCTTGATCTATCCGCTGGTCTTTAGGGAGGGAGGGTTTTATTACATTGAGTTTCTTGGTATTTGCGGGACTAAGATTATGTGTTGATCGCTATATAAAAGTAAAAAATAAATTGAACTTCGCTTTCTAGAATAACTTATACTTATTTCTGACTGTAAGTCTGGTGGTTTTTATAGAACATTTAATTCTTCGTTGACATTCGATGGCCTAAAGAGTTAGACGTTTCTGAGAATATTTGATGTATGATAAATAGAGCCACAAAGCAAAATAAATTAGAACTTGACTGACATCCAACTGCATAAATTCATTTTTTTGCTATCCATACCTAAGAAAAAGCGTTTCAAGAGATGGCCCTAGTATATGTCCCTTTCTGTTATGTAGGTGGAAATAAGCTATACGGCGGAGTCTTTATGAAATTTAAAGGTACACATAATACTAGCAACGATTCTAATATTTATTGCATAACAGTGGCGGAAAGAGAGGGATAGGAAGACCCACTATGAGATGGCAAGAGGACATCACCAGAATCGCTGGACCAAACTGGATTCAAGTGGCCAAAGATAGGGAATCATGGAAGGATCTGGAGGAGGCCTTCACCTGCGAAAGCGGGGTTCTTCAGTAAAACAACCTAAAAAACTCTGTAAATCACATAGAAGAAATATAAGGCTTTTTTTATTTTTTATTTATTTTATTTATAGTGGCGGAGCGTCAAAATTTTCTACGGGCAACCCAAAGCTAACTAGGCCTGTTTCTTTGAGTGGTTTAGGAAAAAATTGCTCACGCAAGAGAAGCCGGCAGGAATCGAAATCTATAAACGCCCCGCCACTGTTGCATAAGAGTACTACTCGATTTTCGGATCCCTCCACTCGCTCAGACGCCTGCAGAATTTTCTACCTCTGCATACCAAAATGACTCTGGCCCAATCTCTATTACTTCCTATCCTTGATTATGGTGACATTGCATTTTTAGACCTTAGTGAAGAACTCCTCGATAAAGTTGAACGTCTGCAAAATGTTTGTATCAGGTACATATTTGGCCTCCGTAAGTACGACCACATTTCTAAATTTCGATCCCAACTCGGCTGGCTACCGATCCGACGACGCAGAGATGTGCATGTCCTGTCATTACTTTTCAACATACTTCTCCACCTTATTTAATTGAGCGATTTAACTATCTAGCGGAGGGTAGTGATCACCGCTTACGCTCAAGTACTAATTTAAAATTGGCTATTCCTGGTAACAAGACGCTTACTTACGCAAAATCTTTCACAGTACGCGCTGTTAAGCTGTGGAATGAGTTACCCTTGTCCATCAGACAATCTCAGTCTGTGGCATCATTTAAAGATAATCTGAAAAGACTGTGGCTCTCCAACCAAGTTTCAAATAATTGAGAACTGGCATAGTAATATTTGTTCACTTGTGCTATATATATATATTTATGTATGTATTTAGTAGATATATATTATGTATAAATGTAGATATATACTATTATTATTGTTATATATAAATATATACGTAATTTATTATAACTTGTTGTATTTTACGTACTTAAGTACTTCCTTGTTGTTTTGTACATTATTGTATTTGTTGTTTGTCTATCTAGAACTTGAAGATTCTCCTCTCAATTACTCAAAGGTTAGCTGGAAGAGATCCCTTATAGGGATAAGCTCGCCTTTGTACCTTTGTTCTTATCAAAATGTTTATTTTTACTATATTTGTGTACAATAAAGTGCTTACAAACAAACAAACTACTTTGACCATGGTTTCCTTGCCGTCTGTTTACATAATTTGCTCGGACTGACTACTATCTAAAGCAAACATTATATCTTTTGTGACCTAAACTATTGTATCTGTTACAGACGAGGGCGGCGCGGGCGGCAGTTCAGACTCGCCTGACAGCAGTGAGGACGAGGTCACCTCACACGTCCCGCCCGCCATGACTGCCCGCGCCCAGGTAGTAGTAAGTGATCCATCTGTACCGTACCCAGTGTCGTGTGTTGGCCGTACCGTCTGTGATGTACTATTGGACAGTCCATGCGTATACGAGGGCGGCGCGGGTCAGTTCAGACTCGCCGGACAGCATTGAGGACGAGGTCACCTCACACGTCCCGCCTGCTGGACTGCCTGTGCCCAGGTAGTAAGTGATCCATCTGTACCCTACCCATGGTCGTGTGTTCGCCGTACCGTCTGTGATATACTATTGGACAGTCCATGCGTATATGAGGGGGGCGCGGGCGGCAGTTCAGACTATCCGGACAGCAGTGTAGACGAGGTCAACTCACACGTCCCGCCCGCCATGACTGCCCGCGCCCAGGTAGTAGTAAGTGATCCATCTGTACCCTAACTAGTGTCGTGTGTTGGCCGTACCGTCTGTGATGTACCCTTGGGCAGTCCATACGTATACGAGGGCGGCGCGGGTCAGTTCAGACTCGCCGGACAGTAGTGAGGAACAGGTCAACTCACACGTCCCGCCCGCCATGACTACCCGCGCCCAGGTAGTAGTAAGTGATCCATCTGTACCCTACCTAGTGTCGATACGTATACGAGGGCGGCGCGGGTCAGTTCAGACTCGCCGGACAGCAGTGAGGACCAGGTCAACTCACACGTCCCGCCCGCCATGACTGCCCGCGCCCAGGTAATGAGGACTACCGGGAGTCGATTTTCCGCTAGGGCCGCTAGTGGAACGTGGGTTTTGCGGGAACATTGCAAACGTCACTTTGACAATTCTCTCATACTGACACAGGACCCACGCATGAGTGGCGCCGACTGGTGAGCGACAATAAGGTAGCTCCCATTGATCGATCTGTCCCTACCCAGTATCCTGTTTTGGCCGTATCGTCTATGATGTACCCTTGGACAGTCTATACACATTACATTGAGTATAAGATCTAAGTGTTAGCAGTCTCAACTACCCGGCACCCGGCATATGACATACACGGAAGTTAGTAGTATGTGTCCCATTAACGTTTTATCCCGTCTCAAGGCACCCGAAGTGTATGTACCACTTTATCCAGCCCTTTGGTGTACCCACCAAACAGTCCATACAACTTGTACGTTGAGTATAAGACCTGAGTGGTGGCGGTATTAACTACACGGCAGGCATAAACTGTAAGTATGTGACCCGTTAGTATTTGGTGTACCTCCCGAAGATATTCTCTTCGCGAATGATACAGTAGGCGTCTCCTGCGACATAAACCACACAAGCACAAGTAAGTATTGTGTCATTAGGTCACACAGCTGAATGAGAAGTTTAGCCTACTGGCGCATTCGGTAGGACCATTGGGAAATTGAAGTAAGTAGAACTAATGTTTTCTTGTATCAATATGTATGTTTAAATGTAAAAAGTTATATTAAAATGTGTGGTTTGCCAACGCTTAGCGATGACACGTCACCGGAGCGAGCCGAAGCAATTTTTTACTGTTTTTATATATGACCTAATAGGTGAATCAAGTTAAATTAGGAACACGTAGTGTAACATGCATATATGTGCAGGTGCCGACCATCAGCGTCACGCCCCACAGCCCGGGCGTACTCGACGACAGCCTACAGCAGTTGCGCCAGCTCCATGCGGCGGTACAACGCATGCGCGCCGCGCCGCTGCCGCTCATGGTATGGTATCATACATCTTACATATTTCTCTAAGAGTCTGCTTAAGATGTCCATAATCTTCTGGGACAGGGTCTCCGAACGATCCGGTCCGCAAGAGAGCCACAGGTTCGGCGCGTGACTGCTTAATTAATACGTATAATTGTGTTGTGAATGATTAAAACTGGCGCTCTGTAAAAAAAGAAATCTGATCTGCGTCTCGCGCGCCATTTTCAAAGGTGAAGTATGGCCGTGTCGCGATTGGAAAAAGGCGATTTGCAGGCCATGGTCACGTTGTTCAATTGTTATGTGTCTCTTTCACATTTGTGTAATATTCATATAAAAATGGCTTCTTATTTGCTCACATTGTTACTTTTTAAGCGTTAACGCGAAATCATACCTCTATGGTTCATTATATATGTAAACCCAAATCTAGATGTGTTTAATCGAGCACATCGCTTGTTTGAAAGTCCACTGTAACCTTATATCGCTTAATCTATGAACTGTGGAATCCTTAGTAATACATTGCGTATTTGGCGCAACGTAACTTAGTAATACATATTTCAACGTTTATTCCGTATTTTCTAAATTCTTGTCGTGAATAAGGAATGAATAAGGAATGAAATAATATAACAGCGAATATACTTACTGTCTGATTAAATCACCCTGAACAAAAATACTTCATAATTGAATAAAAGCGGATGCGAGAAGCAAATATGCTGATTTAACCCTGTGAGAAATGAGACCAGTTTATGAATTCTATTATTGGAATGCACCCTGTTTCCAACTCATTCACACCACCCCTGACCTACTAGCGGATGAGAATAATGACTAATAATAAAATATTGATGTTAATATCACTTGTTACAAATATAATAGGCACCTGTAATTCAAATATAATATTCAAACATATAACAATAAAGCAAAGGGTAACACTCGTCTAATTTCCGAATTTGGGGCCTTTGGAGCTACAAAGAACGTAACTAACCTAAGGATTAAGAATAAGGATTACTCGTATCTATATAAAAAACTGGACACTTCTAAAGAAGAAACTCAACTCCTTGTGGCGGAAACGAAGGTTTTGCGTAAGATCCTGGGACCTGTCAAGAGAGACTACGGCACATGGAGGGTCCGGAAAAACATTGAGATCCAGAAGCTGGTGACCGAACCCAACATCATCGGCGTAACAAAATCACACAGACTTCGCTGGTTCGGTCACCTACTCAGAATGGGAGAGGATCGTGCTGCCAGGAGAGCGTACATGGGATGTCAGACTGGACGCCGCCCGGTTGGACGACCCAAGTACAGCTGGGAAGACACTTTGCAGGCAGATCTGTGCAGTCTTCAAGTCAGTAACTGGCAAGAAGTTGCACATGATCGGAGCAGATGGCGTGCTCTCGTTTCGGAGGCCAATACTCTCCTGGGTCCAAACACCAAATTAGTTAGTTATAAAAAAAAATCATACGCCTCTATGCTTTTCTACTGATGACTTTTGCATTTACAGCAAG
Organism: Lathronympha strigana; assembly: GCA_949128165.1. Lineage (NCBI taxonomy): Eukaryota > Metazoa > Arthropoda > Insecta > Lepidoptera > Tortricidae > Lathronympha > Lathronympha strigana. Next base: position 4,749,609 of record OX421903.1, read on the forward strand.
CGGGCGGCATCAGTCGTCTCAGCACGTCCTGTCCGTCTCTGTGCAAAGATGGCGGCGACCCCGACTACTCGTCGCCCACACACCTGGACCTTTACCCGCACAGCCGCAAGGGCAGCAGTAAGTATACATCACACACCAGAGTTATGCCCGTCGGTCTGTAAAGACGTGAACTGTTTCATTTCTTAAAATGACACTGACCTACAAACTGATCAACTTGCGAGTTCATTACCTAACGTCGGATTAAGAAATGTTGATGCCCTTAGGAAACAATCAGGAGTGGCTCAGAGTTTGATCGTTGTGCCATTAACTCCTTTCATTCATCCATCTTTTACCGTATCTTGAGATTCTAGTGTCCGCTCTAGGCGTAATGCCCTAAACAACGGTTTACTTTGAGTATTGGTTAGTCCGGAACTGTGTCGTTAGCAAATTCTACTGAATAGGTACAGTAATCATTTGTTTATATACCCACATATCATTAGCCCTCTATAATGCGTTCAAAAACCGCAAATAAAGATTCCCATAATAATTGTTGATCATATTAATAGTTACACTATTGTCTTAGGTTTAGTACCTGTAAAGATACTCGTAGTTGTAAGTGTGGAAATAAATAAAATAAAAAATAAAAAAAATTGTTACAACATTTTTTTTAATCTGTGAAAATGGTATTATAGCTAATTATATTATCGACCGATAATATTATTTTTTCATATTTCCTCTGACAAACAAGGCCGTGATTTGACCTCTGTTCTAATATCAGTCGAGATGACAGATGACGTTTAGTTCCAAACGAAGTCGGTGTTCTTCAAAAAAGGAGTGTTAAAGTTTTTAAAGGGTCGGCAACGCGCATGTAACACCCCTGAAGTTGCAGGCGTCCATAGGCTACGGTGACCGCTTACCATCAGGCGGGCCGTATGCTTGTTTGTCACCGTCGTGGTATAATAAAAAAAAAATGACAATTGCAAACAAGTTGCACGTTATTTGATATCGAACGATATGAAAATTGGGGTCAACTCTGATGATGTGTGTGTATATAAAGCAGTGTATGTAATTGTAAAAGCTACTACATGGAATAGACCTACAGGAACACGCTGCAGAAGTAAACTAAATAGCCGCTGGTCTGATGGCATCAAAAAACTGGTTGATTCTAACTGGAAACCCAAAGCTTCCTGTTATATTTTGGAGTTAAATGAAACTGTAAATTAATTAATTACGGTTTATTGAAACACCAGACAGTGCACATTTACGGAACGGATGTCATAGAGAGCGATCCGTGGTGTTGCCACAGTAAAGTCAATAACAGGTTATTACACTTCCAATAGAGACGAGTGGAAGTCCTTGGAGGAGGCTTTCACCCGATGAGGGGTTCTTGTCCGCAAACAAGCCTTAACATTTTTTTTTTCGCCAACTTGGTACTTGACATAGAAATAAATTAAAATTGTTTTTAATGCTTAAATATTTAATATAGACGTAACTGACATGCATGTAATTTTTTTTCCAAAAAACTCGAAAAAAAGGCTTTTTTTTAATTTATTCATGTAATTGTAAATAATTAGGCATTAAAATACTCGTGCGATGTTATTATGGAGTTTGAGTGGTGTACCTTTCATTATACAGGGTGACTTCAAAATGGTAATACAAAACACTTGGTTGTGGCTCAGTTAATGCCAAACTATATAATACATGCACCCCGTTGTTAAAATTAGCTGTATTTAATTATCGCCAATTTTCTAACAAAACAAATATTTAAAGTCCCGAAGTGTTGTTACACTACATTCAATACCTAACTGTCATACCTGTCACTCAATGTTATCATCAAAGCAAGTTATTATCGATATCACTATGAGTGACAGTCGTATAACTAACTTGTTTGTTCATTGAAATTAAACACTTTAGAACGGATTAATCGTGTTTATTAACACCATGATCCTACGTTTAGAGCCCTTTACAGCACTCGTTTTCACAAGGTTAAGGCACATGTCGTGTTAAGCTGCTCAGTCATCATCTTAACCCTGTGAAAACGAGTGCTGTAAAGGGCTCGAAACGTAGGATCATGGCGTTAATAAACGCGATTATTCCGTTCTAAAGTGTTAAATTTCAATGAATAACAATCGCGGTAACAGAAGACAATATTAACTTGTTTGTTGTTTAGTTTTAAGTACCCTGATAAATTTGTGAAAATAATAAACGGAGCTAGTTTAAATAAAATCATTTATTAATGTACCTAAACTACCGTAAATTACAAGCTTAAAATATCTACGTTTAAGTAGATAAGTGTGAACCTACTTTTCCTAAACGTATTTTAAGATGTGTTCAAAATGACCACCGCCTTCCCGGACACATAAGTCCGCCCGCCGTCTATGGTTGATCTTAAGTCTGCCTAGAATAAATTCATTGGCTTTTACTGAATCAAACGCCTGAATTATCTTTTGGCGAAGTTCATGGACGGTATTAGATTCCCGTGTGTACACTCTCCTTTTGATTTCGCCCCACAAAAAGAAGTCGAGTGGCGTCAGATCGGGACTTCGAGGCGGCCATGCGACTGGACCATTGCGTCCAATCCATCTCTCAGGGAATTGTCTGTCCAAATAATTTCGCACACTTAGAGCAAAATGTGCTGGTGCACCATCTTGCTGGAAATAAAAATTATCCAAATTTTGCTTCGGCACCTCTTGTAGCAAAATCGGTAACACGTTTCTCAGGAAATCTTCATATTTCGGTCCATTTAAGTTCCCGTCATTAAAATATGGGCCAATTACATAATTGTTCAGAATGCCTGCCCAAACGTTTACAGAGAAACGAGTCTGGTAAGAGTCTCGGCGAGTTACATGAGGATTTGCATCACGATCAGCCCACCAGTGTTCATTGTGGACGTTAAACATGCCGACTCTTGTAAAAGTTGCCTCGTCGGTCCATAAGATATTTAGGTGTAAGTTTTGCTGCAGCCAACGACCAAAAATAACTCTTCTAGGGTAATCTGCTAATACGATATCCTGAACCCTTTGAAATTTAAACGGATGTTTTGCTTCAGCTTTCATTAGCCGCCAAATAAACAATTGGCTCGTGCCGAATCTCGCAGCAGCGTCCCTTGTGCTAGCCTCTGGGTTGCGGTTAAAATACTCGAGCACTCGTCTCCGAAAAGCTTGTGAATACCGCGGCCGTCGGCCTCGAGCTTGAGCATGCACCGGAACTGCAAACTGACCATAGTCTCGTAAATTCTGGATGGTACTATTTATTAACACACGTGTAGGTGTTGGACAATCAGGGTAACGTTCGTTAAATAATACCTGAGCTCGCACAGTACTTCGCGATGTTAAATAAAAATCAAGCATATCCATCTTTTGAATATTAGTATAAGGATAAGGTCGAGGCATTTTATTTAATAGTGAAATAAAATTACGGTAAATCTTATTTTCTTTGACAAGTGTCAATTACTAATCAAAACACGTTTTCTTCATAAATACCATGGTAGGTGATTGACAACCAAAGAGGAAAGTGATTTTTTAAACTTTTTTGTTAATTATTATGGTAGGTTAACCATGTTAAGTCAAACAAAATAGGATAAATTAAAAATTTAAAAAAAATATTCTTACGATTATTTTAAAAGCATGATACTTAATTGAGAGGCTTAGTTTAGGGGAAATGTGTGTAAAACATTGATTTTGTATTACCATTTTGAAGTCACCCTGTATACAATCACATAAATAAATAAATAATAAATAAATATTTTATGGGACAATCTTACACAAATCGACCTAGTCCCACGGTAAGCTCAATAAGGCTTGTATTGTGGGTACTAGGCGACGATATATATAATAGACATATACATAAACTACTATTAATTGGTTTTTCAGGCGAGTCCCGGCAGTGGGGCCTATGGGACCGGCGGGAGGAGGGCCGACGGAGCTCTTGGGCGGCCCTGGAGCCCAATGCGCGCCAGCCCGACGCCAGCCGACAGCGCAGGTACGGGTCTCCCACTGCCACATTTTGTGGGCCAATGATTTATTCTACAACGTGTTTTTTAGCAGTTGCTTCGAATTCCGATGCTTCGAGGTCGAGCCTTAAAGTATCAGGACTTGCGGTTTAGTGGTAGTGGTACTCAAGTTACTTGTATAACTCAAAAATTATAGAGCGCCCCATGGACAGTACGAAATAGTAGTTTATGCGATTGTATACAACGTGTTTTTGAGCAATTGCTTTAAACTCAAGGGTGCATTCTTTAGCTTTAATTAAGTTAATTTCTCAAAGACACTGGTATTCTAATTAGCTCAATTTAGAAAATAACTACTTAAATTTTATCTCATATGGGATTTACATGTGTGTAAACGGAGTATGAGTATTCGACATGACATTGATATGTCATAGCTGTCACTTAGTAAAGTCAATTCTAATGCCCGTTTTACATTAACGGGTGATGTAACATGTAATTATTTTGTATGAGAAAAAAAAATTAACGAATTTAATAAAACTAACTATGCCATTCAGTTTGCTTAATTATACCAAGACACATGACGAAGTTAAAGTAAATGCTCAAGAACATCCTGTATACAGTTCGTAAGAAAGACTATCCAATTATGTCATTAGAATATACTGAATCCAGCTGGAAAAATAGTCAAACAGATAAAGGTGCTCTTTTATCTAAGTTTGACTATTTTTAACATAAATTCAAATTAGTTAATGTATTCGTGTAAGTATGTATACTTATAGTCTATGTATTTGAAAATTTGTTAGTTAAAAACCCCTATCTATTATGGCAACCTATGAAGCTATTTCAATAGCTAGATTATGTGATTCGTTAAATATTTGGAAACTTCTTTGCATCTAACGTTATTTAGGGACTAACATATGTGACTAACTGTCACTTTTGTCCCACTCCAACCGAACTGAAAATACATATTGTAAATCACTTTGTAATAATTATATTGCAAGCCGATTTCAAGTGTCTATTATTTTAATTGTTAGGCTGTATATACAATATATATTTAAGACAGCTCTGAGAAACATAGAAAAACAGTACGATAAAATTCCTTTTTTTATATTAAGTAAGTATGTAAAATCTACAAAAGAATTACGCGAAAGAAAGAAGAAAGCATTACGTTTTCTGATATCTTCACAGCTGTTTCATCTAGAAACACGCTACAGTGGTTTAATAACATAATGAACTTGGACACTTAAAATCGGTAATACCAAAGAGCTATTGATAATAGAAACGTGACAATGTTTTAAAATAATTCTTGCGTCTAATTTGAAATCTGAAGTAAATAACGAGCGGCCCCGTAAATTGTATGATAATCAGGTTGTCAACGTGTTGACGCATGACAATCCTGCTAATAGCAGGCCATATACGTACGCAGATCTGACGGATTGCCTGAACGTAAATTGCCGGCTATTCTCAGTCGTATATTGACGTATTGTCTAGTTATTTGAGGTTGGTCAGCGCACGCCATTAGAAAAAAAAAACATTATCATATGATTTAACAACTGTCTTACGATCGTTAAACGTACAAATGTGTCCTTTCTTCGGTCCGGACGGCACCATACTCGCACACAGAGCGAATAAAATTACTTCAGCCAGAACTATGCAACTCTCCGTGCGAACACAAACCGATAGTCTTTTGTCTTGTATCCGTACCGACACACAGGCTACCCACATCCCCGCCGGTGTCCGCCGCCGCCATTATTATATAATATTTCTAATCGTAGGCAACCCTAGCGTTGTGCGGTGATGAGGATGGCCGAGCGTCAATTGTTTTATGAGTAATGTTCAAAACGGTATATTCGCTTTTTTATGAGAGTTACATGTCCGTTTTTAAGAACTATTATACAAATCTGTGCTTCAGCTGTCAAATGTGAGACGCTAATTATTTTTAGACTAGCGTCTACTATCAATAACTCGTTGTGTAACACTAATGGGAATGTGGAGTCGGTGTTGAACGCGGTAACACATTCCAGTACCCTTAACGGTCACAGCGCGTCTCTGTCGTCGATGGAGTCGGAGGGCGAGCCCCGCGCGCGGCACTCCACGCATTCGCTCAACGACAACGACCTAGCCGTGAGTACCCTTTTATTATATAGGTATTATAGTCTGACGAGCCAAAGATCGAAGTAACAGTAGGACAAAAAACTCTATCCGTCCCTTTTTTCAGGGTGATTGTACTGCCGTAAGAACAAGACAGTATGATGCTCTCTACTGTTACTACGTTCGATTGCTTGTCAGACTATAACATCTATTAGATTAAGAGTAAGTTTGTTAGGAAGGCATTTTAGTACTAATAGTCATAGATGGCCCATGTTGGCCATTTTGTAACTTGTTTTATGTGATTTTGACTCAGAATCGCGAGCTCCTTCAATCCTAATAGGAGAAAAAAGTGTCCCAAGATTTATTTCCATTCCGTTACCATTTTTCATCGAGTTTGTATGGTGGACATGGCGGTATCGGAATGTTAAGTTTGAATAATGTATGGAAACTTGGGGTCAATTTATTTCTCTTATTAGAGTCGAAAGAGGTCACGCTTCCGAGTAGATATCACATAAAAAATGCCCATGTTAAAAAAAAGTGAAGAGGACAGCTTTAAATAAAATGTTACGGTCATACTAGAGGTGTTCAGAGATCCCCGCATGCGGGACGCAAGTGTTCTATGAAAACGGCCTAGCCGTGATAGTCCGTGGGCCAGCCACGAATCCGGTATAACCATAAGATATATTTATTAAGATGTTAAAAAGCGATGATGGTTGATGGCCATTTTAAAGTGGTAGATAATAGAAATGGCGGCCTATCCAAGATGGCGGATGTATGACAGGTATGGGTAAATTATGGAGGTACTAATTTTCATTTTCACCGCAGTTAGGTAAGCTTATAAGAACGTGAAAAAACCACGATTGCCATCTTAAAGTGGTAGCTAACAAAAATGGCGGCCAATCAAAGATGGCGGATGATGTCGAGTGTTATATAAAATCAATTATATATTCCGAGAACTGTTCATCCTATCGGGTCCTAATTTTTTAAATTAAAGGTTTATAATCCTTAGATTTCGCTATGAAAACCATTCGCTAAAACCAACCAATAATTAATTATGACAGAAAAAAATGCCCATTTCATGTTTTTGTTTTAACATGGCCACATTGGCGTTAAGCGTAAAGGAAAATTGGTACCTACCCACAAATTATACAAATTATTAAATTTATACAAATTACTAAAAGATTAATCCCAAAAAGGCCTAGTTTGCCGTCAAACTAGCGCCAGTATTTACTAGCCCTATGTAGCACTCCCCTAGGCACTAGGTATTACAGAATCTGGCTCTTTCCCACACCAGTGTTGGGCAGACGTCCGTCACCGACCGTAACCGTCACAGGACTACCCACAACACCCGCGTGGCAGAGACAGCGCCCCAGCTGTCAAATGTATATTGACAGATAGATAAACACTACATCCCTTCCTTTGTATAATTTATTAATTCGAATCAAGTTAATTATAAATTGTCAAGTTAATTTATTCACTTTCGCACTCAGTTATATCAGAACCGTTCTCCTCATCTTGAACTGTCCATTTTCCTTCTACTTTCTTTAGGTGTACTACGTTTCGCCTTAGTCTTTGTCCTGTTTCTTCATTTCGGACAACTACGTCTCCGCCGCCTACTTGTTCCACGACATGAGGCGTCGGCTTAAAGTTTGGCGTTAGTTTATTCCTTTTTTCCATCTCTTTTATATACACTTTCTCTCCTTCTACTAATGTACTATCCTGTGCACCTCTTCTCCTATCTCCATATTCTTTCCCTTTTTCTTTTTGAATTGCATCCCTATCTCTGACTTCTGAATCATCCTTATTATTACCATTCGTCAAATCTTTATATGAAGGAATTTGGCTCTATTTTGCCGGTTATAAAAGCTCTGCAGGTGTTTTACCTGTCACCGAATGTGGGGTGGCATTTTACTTCTAGGTCAAGTTTTTCAGGCGGGGGTAAAAGATTCGCCATGATGGAGTTGAATCGGGCCGACCTGAAACTGCCCATTGTTGGTTATACCTAAACGCAAAACAGCTAATGGATAGCTTTTGTACTGTCTTAACTTTCCACAAACATTCAGGTATGGTTCACATATAATGTAGGCCCATACATACAGCCGCAAACATTTAGGTATAGTTCACATGTAATGTAGGCCTATACAGCCGCAAACATTTAGGTATAGTTCACATGTAATGTAGGCCTATACAGCCGCAAACATTCAGGTATAGTTCACATGTAATGTAGGCCTATACAGCCGCAAACATTCAGGTATAGTTCACATGTAATGTAGGCCTATACAGCCGCAAACATTCAGGTATTATGGTTCACATGTAATGTAGGCCCATACAGCCGCAAACATTCAGGTATAGTTCACATGTAATGTAGGCCTATACAGCCGCAAACATTCAGGTATAGTTCACATGTAATGTAGGCCTATACAGCCGCACACATTCAGGTATAGTTCACATGTAATGTAGGCCTATACAGCCGCAAACATTCAGGTATTATGGTTCACATGTAATGTAGGCCCATACAGCCGCAAACATTCAGGTATAGTTCACATGTAATGTAGGCCTATACAGCCGCAAACATTCAGGTATAGTTCACATGTAATGTAGGCCTATACAGCCGCAAACATTCAGGTATTATGGTTCACATGTAATGTAGGCCCATACAGCCGCAAACCTTCAGGTATGGTTCACATGTAATGTAGGCCCATACAGCCGCAAACATTCAGGTATGGTTCACATGTAATGTAGGCCCATACAGCCGCAAACGTTCAGGTATGGTTCACATGTAATGTAGGCCCATACAGCCGCAAACATTCAGGTATGGTTCACATGTAATGTAGGCCCATACAGCCGCAAACGTTCAGGTATGGTTCACATGTAATGTAGGCCCATACAGCCGCAAACGTTCAAGTATGGTTCACATGTAATGTAGGCCCATACAGCCGCGAACATTCCGGTATGGTTCACATGTAATGTAGGCCCATACTGCCGCAAACACTCCCACATGATATAGTTTTGTATTATAGGCGGATATGTCTATAACTGTTAGTTATATTTGTACATAAATTCACAAGTAACACAGCGTCATCATAACATGGTGTGAGTAAAATTCATCTTTTATTCAAACTCCACACTTTTTACTCAACCCGAATACCTATTCCATACTTAAGAGCGTTCTCGCCCTAGCGCGCTTCTCAAGTTTCGGTATTTCTTCGCATCGACCACGTGACCAGACGCGCGCAATCCTAGACATCGACGAGCGCCGCGCGTGCGACGGGTATACCTATACTATAGCGCGTTCAAGCCGTGCATTTTACCTTGATACTTAAATCAGATAAACTTACGTTACTTTGATTAGTAACCATTGTTTACAGTATTTTGCGTAAAATTGAGTTTGCAGTTTATAACTTTGATACTAGTACTAACTGAATTTAGTACTAACTATGTAATTAAAATTATTTTCCTATGTACTTATTTCCTTTGATAATAATAATCAACGTTCCTTAATAATACCTACTTATTTTGTTGCTATTTTATTACTGAGTTTCTAATCTATTAATAATAGTTTTCATTTCACGGTCACGTTCAATGGTATCAATTCTAATGAAGCGCCAAAATATGTATACACTACCTTAATAATGAGAAAATAAGATTGTGTACGTATGTATGTTTCTGGTAGTACATTTTTATAGATTTTATTTTATTAGATTTGACTGTAAAAATGCGCAAAGTTGTTGTCAAGCTCTCGTGTTAATATTGAGAATTGAGACCCGTCCAAGCGAAAGCTTTACAAATTTAAATCTTGAGAGCCTTGGTTTTAAGGTATGTGTTAGACAAACTTTACTGCGAAGTGAAACACAACATTTCTCATCAAATTAATCAGGAAATTGTTAATGATCGTTATTTCCGAGTTTATTTCTATTTCTTTTTATTTTATATTATAGGTACATATAGAACAAAACACCCAAATATTCCGAAATATTTTTTTTCCGATTTTCATAATCCCAATTTTTATAATTCTGAATTTTTATAAATCCTATACATCAAATTTCCGTATTTCACATTCTCGAAATATGCAAATTACGATTCTTTTTTTTTTTAGAATATTATAAATCCGATAGCAACTTGAACGCAAAAAAATCCAATTTTTTATATTCCGGAAATAATTTATCCGAATTACATTACAAACATTCTTCATTTTCTTTCGGAATTACGGTGGTTCGGTATAATTTTGGAGATTCGGAGTTATGGAAATCAGAAAAAAAACTCGCCAGCATTGGATGGGGCCAGGCGGCCTTGTTGCCGCGTAAGCTGTGGACCCGAGTTCGATCCTCGGCTTAAGCTTCCGATGATGTTGATTTTTTTCTTTAGTTTTATGAAATCTATTTCAATTTATAACATGACAATATGTTTATGGTCGTTGTTAATCCATGGTTGTCACCACCCACGTGGACAATGACAACCATGATTAGCAAACTGGTTTCAACCTCCAAAAAATACAGCAAATCAACATGCCATGTTTTTTTTTTTACCCATATAGAGAGATTTCGTAATAATAACATAGTGGTTCCGAACCTACTATGGTACATCACTACTCATAGCAATACTTACTTCAACATTATACATGCGTAACATTACCTTTAAGCTTCCCAAGCTATTGCCAAGTCCTCAAACACGGTAAGTATAGTGTAAACCGGTACTTAGTCTCCAGGTTTTAATTACCAGCTGGTCTACTTGTGTTCAACCAGACCAGTATTGTGTAAACCGATACATAGTTTCTGACCTAGCCTTCTGGTTACGTATCCAGGTCTTTGACACCTGGTCTTCAAGTGCCGCGACAAGTCTTATGTGAACGGTTACAGAATCAGCCGGTCCTCTGATTACATCACCTAGTCCTAATCAGCAATTACTAGCTGTTTTTAACGGCGGTTTCCAGGGCTTACCAACAACTTACTACTAAACCATCACGTCCTGGTCACCAGCTGATGATTATTCAATAATTTTACTATCATCATCATAGCTAATATATAAACAACAATTATATCATCAACATAAATATAAATCGAATTTATCAAGTATCTTGATCAGTTGGTCGCGGTATCGCCGTCTATCTAATCTTTTTTTATATGTCTTTCTCTTTTTAATTCTCTCTTTCTCGCAAACTTCACTCGTAAAAAGAAGGCCCGCGGAGCAAAGCGATACGTCCACTCTCTAGAAGGCATGGGGCCAGACTGACGAGTGACGAGCACGCGCCGCGCGCAATCTTATAAACGGGGTTTTGTTAAAAATTCTAAATAAATATTATTTCGTTGTTTTTGACACTTTTTTTATTAAATGGAGTAACTAACGAGTTATAGTCTCATAAAAATGACAATCTGAACCATTTACTGCGAAAGTATAATACTAAAACACGCCGTGAATTTTGCAGTTGTAATGTAGTTTTCATCAGTAAGTTTAGTTAAACAGAATCTGAAATTTACTAGTTTTGCAATATACAAAAGTTAGATAGTGTAATGTTCTCCCGTAAACCAGTTTTGTTTTGTATAAGATCATTACAGTGTAGGAATAGAGTGACGTATAAGACAACATGTTTCGGCAAATTTCAACAACGGCCGCGAAAGAACTGGCTAGAATTGCATATAAGTATCTAAAACTTGTAAATGTCGATAATACAAAATTTGGTTTATGAGTTGCTTATTATGTACATATAAATATTTTGATCTAAAAGTTTAACAATCACATAGTACATCGAGCCCGAAAACCGCGTAAATCATTGATTTCGCGCTTTTGTGATATAAATGCTGTTAACGCTCCGCGTTTCCCCGCATTCCACAATTATATATATGCTTATGCCAGGTCCTAAGTGCGTACCTACAAAGTTATTTCTTTCCTTAGGATTAGGTATGCAAACCTCCCATGTAAAATTTGTGTTAATAGTCAGACTACACTAAACTGTATGTTGTTGTTTACTACAAACCGGCACGGCAGTCAACAAGGTAACGTCTCAAAAAGCTACTAGTTTACAATAATAACATGGTCCCATGCTATGCCAAAGAGATACCAATAATAATAATATACTTGCATGTTGCCAACGGACTTAACCGTAATAAATAGGTACCTACAGCTTGCAAAGATACATTCGTCCGTAGATAAAACACATAATTTATGCAACTACTTGTAATGTACGTTTGTTTGTATGTAGTTACATATTTAGTATCTACGATTTCTACGAATCACATACGAGTACGAGTTAAGGTTTGCCCTAGGTACACGTATAATAAGAAGTATAACGATAAAAATACATTATTTTAGACCTCGCGTCCAAAGAGTCTTAAGTGCCACAGAATTGTTTGGCGCTTAGTGTTTTTTTTTCAAATTCCACAATTTTAAGTTTTTATCCAAAAATGAAACTACAAAATATTTTTCTAGTCTACAGAACTAGCTAGTTGCTATTGCACCGGGTGTTGATAATTTAAAACCTAAAATGCAATAACAAGAATGTTATTTCCCGTGGGTATGGATTCGTACGCTGCCGTATTTGTTTTTGTTTTAGTTAAGTTTATAGGTTCTTATGGTGGTAAGGTAAGCAATACGTTTACTAGATGATGTCTTAAGCTTGTTACTTTGATTTGGACGTCTGTTGTACTTAGGTACCTAGATACTTCCTTTATTTTTTTTTCAAGTATCTCGCGTTGTAACAACCATGGTCGTAAGTCTTGCACTAACCTTTATCCTCGTCGCCACTTGTAGCACTCCCCTAGGCACTAGGTATTACAGAATCTGGCTCTTTCCCACACCAGTGTTGGGCAGACGTCCGTCACCGACCGTAACCGTCACAGGACTACCCACAACACCCGCGTGGCAGAGACAGCGCCCCAGCTGTCAAATGTATATTGACAGATAGATAAACACTACACCCTAGATTAGTTGTCAAAGCAGACGGTTTATTTTAAATAGAAACCTCCCGTGAGTATTAGACATATTAATATACTTAGACCGGGCTTAGGGGGGGGGGGGGTTAGTGTGCGCAGGGCAATCGCGGCAAGCGCTTCTCACTCATGATTATGGGGCGCGGACCGTCCCGAAACATGTCGAGCTATTTTCGACTTTATAGACGGCAGACGGTTTATGTCACGGCTTATGCAGGGAGCGAGCGTAAGCCGGGAAAACGCTAGGAAGATTAACTCAATATTTTCCCTCCTTCAACCAATAGGTCTTACCTCCATACTGATCTCCATAGTTACGTCATAAGCCGGGGCACTCGCTAGGTAGACAATAATAACACAAATTCAATGTGATATACTACAGAAAGACTTCGAGAAAGTAACAGCGGCGCTCCGGGCGGGCACGTCAGTGACGGAGGGAGCGCGGCTGGCGGCGCGCCTGCCGCTCCAAAAGTCAGTGTCCACGCCTAGCATCGTCGCCGCCGTGCAACCGGCTCAGCCCCCTCCGGCCAACAACAACATGTTAGTACACCAACACTCTGTCTCCATTCTTAAACGTCCTACAAACCACAACTAGTTCATAGTTTTGTCTCTTTCCAACACATATGAGACAATAAGGCGCTAATACCATAAAAATCCATTTAGATATGAATCGTATCTTTAACCGACAAAGTAGTACCTTTTATGCAACACAAGCACATAAAATGGCCGTAGGGAAAGATAAAAACAAACTATTTTTCACAAATTGACCTCTGGACATGGGTGAATCAAGTATGTCTTGTTGATATTCTGTCCCTATACTTACTCAACCTCGTATCTGCAAATCTCATTTGATAGAGAAAACACCCGTATTCCTAGTGACAGAAAGGTGACATTTCCATCAAATGATGCTGTACATATGAGGTTGAGTAAGTATAGCGACGAAATGCAGCAGTTTGTTAGAAAAAACGTAGTTTATTCTACTGACTGAAAGGAAAAATAACTAGAGAAAAAAAACACGTTTTGTGAATATTAATGCCATAAAACCGTGATTTTAAAAGTCACGCAGGATACCGTAATAGTGCCAACTAATGACAATAAATACTTGATTAACCCACATACACATTACTCAACCGATTCAAATTAAATTTTTTCAGAAGTTTCAACTAGTTACAAAATCTGTTTTTATTTCGTTTGTCGGAAAACATTGAAAATTGCTGAAATCGGCACAAAAAACTTAAGTGCTATGAAGGTCTATGTCGTTTAATGTTACTTGTTTAGAGTAAGTTCGCAAAGATAATTAACCGTTTAATATAGAGGAACCGTATATCTATCCACTTTCGGCCATGCTTGCGTGTCCTTTGTCTAAGTAAGCCTAGCGATAAAATTGTTGTTGATAGTAATTTACTAATTTAAGTCTCAACTTGAGGTTTATCAAAAGTATACTGAAATTAGGAACATGTTTTGCTTTTTATATGGAAGTTTTAATTAATATTTCAAGGATATACTGTTTTCACGTTAAACACAATAAGTAATACTTAAATAACAAGACATGCCCGTATTTTTAACAATATGTATGTGTTCTAAGTATCGTTTGCATGAGTGTTTACTTTTACACCTTGAATAAAAATACTGGAGCCTAAATCATGGAGTATTTCTATTCGAGAATTCTTTGTGCATGTCCAAATTGTACTTGTTTTATTTTGGTCCGCACCGTTTTGCTTTGCAATGTCTTAGCACTGAAAACCAGAATTAAACTGGTACTTTAATTTGCACTTTTTTTAACTAGCGTCATTGTAGTCAACATATAGCTAGAAAGATTTCTTCAATTAGCCATACATAGAAGTCACAAAAACAATGACGATAGTTGTACAGTAGAACTACAGATGATAACTTGAGTTGTCTATACAATGATTATATCGTTCGTCGATATTATCTTGTAGTGGTACTGTACGTATGCGTTGTCACACTCGATGTTAGCTTATCCGGCGGTGGTGCGAGCGAGACGGAAAGCGACGAAGACGCGTCGGCAGCCACGGTCGGTGCCACAACGCAGTTACCGGGACGAAGGAACAACACACATCAGGAGCATTTGGGCTTGCACCGGTTGGCGTTTTTGGAGCAGTGAGTGGACTTTAAAGACATAGCAATAAGGTTCATTATCAGTTGTCGCCTGAACCATCACGTATATTTGGATCAACATTTACTGGCGATCTTGGTGCAGTAAATGGACTTAAATGTCTTAACATTATGGATTGTTGCTTACCCCTCTGCCATCAAGATACTTGGACTTACATTGGCTGATGTAAAGGCAAAGTAGACTTTAAGACTTAATATTAAGTCATTATCACTTCTCGGTTGTATTGGAGTTGCTGAAATACTAGAACAACAGAGGTTTGTACTACTCATAAGTTAACAACAACTCGGGTAAGCATAATAAAATTACTAATTTCTAAAATAAATTGAATTGCAATGTTTTTCTATTGGCATGTTAAAGCACAAGCTTTGCTAATGTTTTCGTTCGTTTTTTTACACGTTTTTCTGATTTGTTCGTCTCTAGTGTGGCATGATTTGGCTAGTAAAATTAATTCCGGATTATTGTGATCAAAAAAAAAATGACTAAACTGGACTTTATAGAGCGTGAATGCATTTTTTTCACAAATTTTCTTTCCCACAGAGCGGCGTATGACCACCACGCCGAAAAGCGACGAAAAAGAGGCAGTTTATTTTTCAGGAAAAAGAAGGTTAGTTATGTTACTCTGTTGTACCTGCGCTATGTACTGTTATTTTTTTTTAATGTGGGCACTTTAATACTAACCAAAAATAAATAATACGACGAGGAGTGTTTACGAGTCTTCTGTTTCCCATATAGGACCTCAGGTCGATTGCTGAGATCCTGGCTACACTAAGGCACGGCATTTGTTTAATCTTGCAGGACAAATCTCGCAAGGCAGCACACGCGTGGCAGGCGGCGACGTCGGCCGCCGACTGTGATTGGTGCGGCCGAGCGCTCATCGACAAGCCCGCCTTCTATTGCGAACGTGAGTCTTTATAATGTATACTGTAAGCTTAGGTCAACGGTTGACGCGGTATACGGTGTGTACATATTGAAAAGAGTATGAGGGTATACACTACGAACAGTACCAGCCGCTGACCAAGACCTAACATTCTCACACCGTACACTGTGTTTTTGTTATTATTGGGAACATAAACTATTTACTGTATTAAAAAAAACATATATATGTTGTTTTCAGATTGCACCATGACCGTACACCAGAGCGTGTGTAAGGACTACATTGTTGAATGCAACAAACCGAAATCATCAAAGGTACGTACAATAATTAGACACCACATCACAAACTCTAATATGATTGTAAATCTTGTGCAAAGAGACTAAGGCTTTAATATTATTTTACAGACATCCGTTGGAAAATCACTTAGTGCGGCAAGTGGTAAAAGTAGCAAGAGAAGTTCAGTCTCTAGCCAGTCACAAAATCCAAACAGGTATGTTAAATAACACAAACCTTTCTAAATTCAAGCACTAAATAAATTTGATATTCGAACTCAGTTTATCGTTGAAACTGTAAATAAAAAAATATATAAACGTTTTATTTCGTATAAGTGCCTCTAGCCATTGGACAGGCGCGGAGGTTTAGGCGGTTTTGTGTAGAATATGTTTTGCGGCTTTATTTTTAATTGTTGCAAGGACTTTGGTCATGAGCAAACAGCCAAGCGGGCGCCATTTTACGCTATGCATTATCAATTTCTTTTGCGTGCAATAATGTGCAGGATTTGTAATATGACCATTAATAAAGCTTGGGTACGATTTAAGCAAAATATATCAGTATTTATATAAGTTTTGAAAACGTATAAAAGTGTCATAATCGGATATAATCTGTGACCGTTTGCATCAGGCACTGCATTAAAGTTTTGAGGTTAATTCTTGTTGAACAGTTCTCAAGTTTTCTTGATGGTTTAGCTAATTTATTTGTACTAATGACACATGCAAAGAAATGTTTAGTTGCTGGGTAGTCGGCATTCCAAGTGTCCGCCATGACAGTGATTTGATTATAAGAAGATACACAAGTATGTGACACTGTGATATATTTTATTAAAAATAATCTTCAGTATATACACTCCTTCAATATATATATACACTTTTTTATTTTAAATGCCTCGTTCCATTGCTAGTTTTCAGCCATTTTTGTTTTGGTTTCAGAACTTCTTGTTATTTATGTTTGCTTAAACTTTGCCACTTTGTGTTGTTCTATAAGCTGGATCTGTTTCTTTTTATAATAAGTTTATTGTGTCGAACGGAATGTCTTCTTATAAAGAAAATCAATTAATTGTGGAAAAATTGAGGTGCCATTGAATAAATAATTAATTAATTTTTGAAGAATACGGTATTAGGCTTCGTATTTCGAATTCGAGCGATTTTGAGCTTTCGCCTCATGCCACTTCGAATTTTCCACCAGCGTCGCTATCAAGCAGCTCAAAGACGCAAAGTCGTAAGAATATATAAAGTCGAAACAGCGTAAACGCCAACATCGGACACTGGAAAAGAGAGCTTGCGATCCCTACCTGCGGCTTCTATTCTTATGCGTGTGTTTATTTTCGCGGCACGCTAGCAAGAAGCAGTCGGGATGTTACTCGCCGTGGCGCCGCGTGGCTACGAAACTCGGCGTGCAGTAAGTGCGGGAATGCTGCGACATCGCGCTGTCTCTCTCTTACTCTCTCATCACACATGTCATGAGTCATCGTTTCGTTTCTCTTTCTCGGTACTTCGGCGCGGTTATGTGATCTGGTTGCGCGGTTTGGTTTTGTTCGGTTACTTACATTTGTTTCGTTAGATTTTTAGTTTAGGTAGGTAGAATTTTGGTGTTTATTTGTTTCAAAGGGATGTATAAATGTTTCTTTTTGTATAAATAAATGTTGGTTTAGTTTGCTTTATTTATCGATAGTAAGTTGTTTCAACGCAAAAAACATTCTCTACAGTTCTCATTATTATAAGGTATTTTACAATTACAACAATGGCATATGCCTATCGGGGAAACTACATACAATGATATGAACAAGTCAATAAAACGCATAATTTATAATTTGATATATTTTTGGTTACACATCAAAACGCCACGTCTCTGCATACACATTAACAAGATCTTCTAGATGGTTCGTCTCATCCACAACGCCTTACTTGTGTATCTTTCTATCTTGAGGTAGTTTCTGGTCGAAATTGTTGTCGTAGTTCGTTCAAATATTTTTTTTTCGATTTGTTTTCGCTGAGGTTTTTAGGTTTAATGTATACGAGAAGGGGCGTTCAGGCAGTTTTTTTTTTTTTACGAATACAAAATGAAAGCCGGGGCAGTATCCTAAAATAGCCAAAGCAAATAGCAAGCAAATTAGTCGAGCATCTATTTATTGATCAATTGCTACGATGAATTTAAATTTGTGATAGGTACTTGTATTTTTTATTTAAATTTAGGTATAATAAATAAATAAATATTGTGGGACAATCTTACACAAATCGACCTAGTCATCATAATACATATATGTTAGGTTTAAGTTCAGAAAATGTAACCCGATTTAAACCGCTCTGATACATTATATGTCCGGCTGAATATTCGAGCATTTTGATTAGTCAAAGACAAACAAATAGGTTGATACGATTTTGGGGAAGTCGCTGAAGATTTTCATAGTATTACTGGTTATTTGGTCGTGATTCTCTGCTTCTACCATATATCCAGAATCGCTATTATTAAAATATTTCGATATTTTAATTAAAATGTGTAAATTCTAATATCAAAAATATTCTGCCAGGACGTCCCTATCAAAATTTCAGATTCTCTTTTAAGTATTATTAAGTACATGCATATAAATTTGAATACACCTTTTTTTAATACAAATCTGCATGATTTTCTCATTCAAACTGTGGAAGTGATTTTTTGTACTGTCAATGGCTTCTTTTTTATTATTTAGGCTTTGCAGACCGTGTTTTGTGATTGGTTTGATACGATTATATAAACTTACAGATTTGTTGAAGCTGGTAACCTAATGTTTCACGTGTTACGTCGGTTGAGATTGACCCTGTTTGCATTTTATTTTGTTCCTGATATGGCAACACAGAAATATGTAATACAAACTTCCGCAAACGTATATGCTCGTGGCGATCTCATTAACAATTTTCGCCAGCGGCTCAAGTAGGTACTATCGTGTTAAAATTGCATGAGCAGTTTATAAATGAATTCATTCATAAATTGCCCATGCACTTTTGAACGCGTGTGTATAATATAATGTTGTTGCATATTTTTAAAACGTCACGTTTAACTGATATTTGAATTAGCGGCTTTACTAGAGAAAAATGAAAATATTGCTTAAACAGAAAAAAGTTATTTTAAAAATTGCTGAACATTTGCTCAAATATATATGAAGATGCACCCTCGGCGGCTGAGCAGGTTTATAAAACGTTCTTACTTTGTTTGAACTTATTTGGGTAAGTGTCTGGCCTTTCACATACAAGGCAGAATTAAGTAAATTCGTTTACAAATTGTAGTAGGTTATTTTCTGTGTTGCCATATTCGCTAACGTACGCAAGAAGGAGACTGATCTTCCGTCTCGTTTCAGCACCAGCCACGTGTGCAACGACGACAAAGACTCAGACCACAAGCATGACCAAAGCAAGTAAGTCACCATCGTATAGTCGAGGAAAATGTTATAATTGTATAAAATAAATAAATAATTACTAATTTCATATGCGGGAATCTTAGAGCATAGACAATGGGAGTACAAATATTCTGCCAAGACACCTCCATTGAACGTAATGGTCGCAATTAATGGCAAATTCAGAAAAAAACCCTCTAGCGTTTTTGAACAACTGCTAGTTAGCACTTTCTGGTTCTCAAAGGTAAAACAAATGAATCACGCCGTAAAAATGTGCTATTTTCTTAATTATTAATGAGGGCAGCCTGCTAAGGTGTTTAATTACAAATTTATATACCGGTTAAGGTAATATATAATATAATAAAACAAACTTGAAAACACTACATGCAAACCAATAAAATAACATTAGGGTACCTACTGTTTATTTCACAAGCAATCAAGTTAGAGCATAATTATGTGTACATATGTAGAGAATGTATGTAGAGAGAGGGTCAGTCAAGTGTAAAAATATGGTGGTGCACATCTTACTCAAAAATATGTCCCATAGCACCTTATGCCGGTGTAATAAGAGCGTAGTACCATATTTATGAGACGATTATGTCGAACCATATTATTGCAGTTGACTGGTCAATAGAAATATCTCTCCAGGCAGATGTTATGCCTGGGTACCGACGTCCATTGAAAGAAGGTTTGAACTTATATTTATGTAACTGACATTCGAAACTTCGATAGCGCGATGAAGAATTTATACGGCGCTTCATACAAGTTCACACTCGTTGTATGGGAGTAGCCATTGTGACGCCATCTATTAGTGTTGTGGCGCGACACATTGACAGCAGCTGCGAGAGGAGACGCCACACATTTTTCTTCAAATTATATCGGCCCTACCCGGCCCATATGTTCTTTTTGTACTGTAATCTTTTTACAACAGTTCTATTTTCTTGCAGCGCGTCAGACGACGCAGGCGCGTCAGAGTGGCCAGAGGCCTACCTAACCCCAGATCTGCTTGGCGATGAGGCCATCTTACTTGGCCTAGGAGCCTCAGAACCTGATACCTGGGCAGCTGGTGCACCCAAGGGATTGGCTAAGTGAGTATTAGACAAAAAGATTGTAAAAGTACTGCGGTCCTACCGCGCCTGTTGGAAAATCGAAAGTTCTCAAATCTTGCTCTATAAGCAAAGTTTGGAGTTTTCGATATTGGCGGTAGGCACTAAGGAGGTTTGAGTACGACAACTTGAGGCAACGAAAGATCTTGAATTACGACATACATTTGGGTCAAACACAACGATGTTCCGAGTCTTTCCGGTACTACTCAAAAGTGGCTATAAAGTTTGATTTTCTTACTCTATCCCTGGGCGTTTTTATTTTTGTTTTTTTTCTCTGTTCTACTCAGAATCGCGAGCTCTTTCAATCCTAGTAGGAGAAAAAAAATTCCTGAATTTTCCATATATTTTTCAATCTTTTCATTGCGCTACCGCCATACTAAATCTATGAAATAATAGTAGCGAAATGGAAAACAAATCTTGGGACACTTTTTTTCTCCTACTAGGAGTGAAAGAGCTCGCGATTCTGAATAGAAAACAAACAAAAATTTCCAATTTAGCAATAAATGATTTTTCTACAAAAAATAATTAAATACCCATATACATTAAGGGGTACTCCTTTTCTATTGCATTGTATGATATAAATCATTACTACATATCGACAAGCTGTTAACTATTCACCACAGGAAAGAAAAAGTGTGTGTTCAGCTGAACTGTAGAGCCTTTCCTGTGTGTTAACAGCTTGTGGACATTTAGTCATGATTTTTATCGTACAATTAAATAGAAAAGGTGTACCTTTTAATGTGGATAAGGGTTTAATAAGAAAATCAACCTTCATATCTCTTAACTTTTGCAAAGTCCACCGGAAAGACGTGTAACTTTTTAAAGATGAAAAAAAAAACATGCAATAAATTTTAGTAAAAAAAATACTCTGACACCAGATCATCAAAACACGGTTGTTTAAACCTTATGCACCGATCCATTTCAAATTCTCTATCTAGAATTATATTCTTACTTTCTATTTACTCCACAAACATATTTTCAAATAACTAAGTAGACACTTACTACATCTGTACACATTTTCTATCAGTTCTCAATAAGCAACTCATATCTTAAATACACATAGCTTCGAACTTGATATACTTCTAGTTTAATTGTATACCAGGGGTTCCCAATGTTTTTCAGATTGCAACTTATAACATTGTCACGGCGCCCCAACCTAGCTACGTTATTGGAAATAAATAAGGATCGCGGGGCTCCTTTTTACTTGTCGTACTTCCTCTGTACTTTCCACTGCCCAGGGCGCCTGCTATATACTACAAGTGGCTTGCACAGGCGTATTGACTTTCGGTTCTATATCGGTACCTTGTTGTAACAATCAAAGTCAGATCAATAACACTGAAATTTTAACTTTTCACCTGTGAAATAAAATGGTTTCAAAATAGTTTTGTAATTCGATATTGATTAATTATGAGTCGCGCAGTACTAACGCGTGATGAGGACTACTGCGAGTCGATTTTCCGCTAGGGGCGCTAGTGGAACGTGGGTCCTGCGGGAACATTTCAAACGTCACTTTGACAATTCTTCCATATAGACAGAGGACCCACGCATGAGTGGCGCCGCCTGGTGAGCGACAATACGGTAGCTCCCATTGATTGTAGAAGCTTCCAACAATCAACCACCATGCTTCAACAACCAACAGTAGAAACAACCATGCTTCCAACTTTCCAGTATAGACTGTAAAGTACTTGCGCAAATATTATTATTTTCACCTACAATGCTTCTGCATTGCCTAATACAGCTTAAAAAAGAGAAAGTCGACGTGCCTATGCAAGCACCCTAATCGTTTTATATTTCTTTTACCACTCGATTCTGTAGATTAGCGGTAGTGCACTCGCTTCTTTCATTTCCTATTGCTTCGTAGAGCAGAGGGCTACTATTGCGTAAAATTAGCATTTTGCACTTCGCTTCCAGGGCCATCGGGGACCGCGAGACGAAGAGGCAGGAGCACATTTACGAGCTCATATTGACTGAGAAACACCATTGCCTTACGATAAGGCTTATGCAAAAGGTGAATTACTTGTTGTTTTTATCTACTGTGACAATTATTACTTCATTCAGAAAGGACGTGAGTTCCCTCACTCTGACCTTCCCACTAGGTCAGAGTGAGGCCACTAATGGCATTAGTAAGTGGAATATTGCCTCCATCGATGAATTTTTCATGAGTTATTTATATTATCGTTGGTCTGAGAAGAAAAGGATCTTTACATATCACTAGATAACATTTGTAGGTAATTATTGTCTGAAAAATATAATTTATTTCTCTAAAATAAGTGTGTGTATAAACTACTCGGTATCGTTCCAGATGTTCGCAGAAGGCATGCTCCGGTTCCCCGGCATCAGTCCCGCGCAAGTGTCTCGAATGTTCCCATGTGTAGAAGAACTATGGACGCTACACGCGGCGTTGCTCACACGACTACGCGCGCGGCAGCGGGCCTCGGCTCAGATCGCGTCCGTGGCCGATATCTTGGCTGACACCTTCGCCGCGCCGGCCAGGCACCGGCTAAAGGCTGCCTATGGTAAGATTCTCGAAGGTTCCCGTAGACCTATGGGCGCTACATGCAGCATTGCTCTTTGGACTACGAGCGTGGCAGCGAGCCTAGGTCCAATTCGCATGTGTCGCCGATACCCTAGCTGACACCTGGCTGGCTGCATATGGTAAGGTTCTGGAACGTTCCTGTAGAACTATGGACGCTACACGCGGCCTTTACTCTCCTAACTACGCGCGCGACATCGAGCCTCGGCCCAAATCGCGCCTGTGGCCGATATCCTGGCTAACACCTTCGCCGCGCCGGCCAGACACAAGCTAAAGGCTGCATATGGAACAGTTCTCGAATGTTCCCGTAGACATATGGACTCTACACGCACGCGGCATGCGGTCTCTCTATTACGCGCGCGGCAGCGAGCCTCATCGCAGTTCGCGTCCTAGCCGACACCTTCGCTGCGCCAGCCAGGTATCGACTAAATGCTGCATAAAGGCATATGGTAAGGTTATGGAATGTTCTTGTGCGTAGAAGAAGTATGGACATTGCTCCTACTGTTTATTTTAAACCGGTGGAATACCGTCTAAGCATAGCGTTGCTAGTTTCTTCTTAATTTAACCCCAAGCGACTCGAGAATATGCGACTGGATACTCAATGTATTTAATATAAAATTTGTTCCATCAGGCGAGTTCTGCTCGCGGCATCGTGACGCGGTAGACGTGTTCAAAGAGTGCTGCGCGCGGGAGCCAAGATTAGCACGATTCATACGCAAGTGCCAACAGAACCCTCTACTGAGGAAAAAGGTACGATATAAGCCCCAATTACCTAGACACCCACTATTTTGCGACAGCTGTAGGTAACAAAAAGGTACAAGCATTTACTTCGTCATGTTCTATAAATAATCTTCTAAATTATATACACTAAAGTATTTTCACCTCACTAGCTCGGGAAGCGCTCTTTTATTCTTTAAAATTAGCGAGGATAAATTATTTTTATCCACTAGTGGAGAAAGTAATTTGACTTTAAGTTTTAAATGGATTCTTAAAGTTATTTAATCGTTTAAAAGTCAATGCTACCAGTTCGTACTTGTTTTGAGATTGTTTTGAGTAATAAATATCAGATAGCTTATATTTGGATGAGATATGTAAACGTATGTAGTTTTCATTTACCTCGCGATAAGGTGTAAAATGTTGTATTACACTCGGTGGTAAAGTTTTTTCAACTCGTTAAGACCCTTGTAAAGCTAAAGATTCCAGTTGGTTTTCCCATGCTCAGGTCTCAATATAAGCACGAGAGTTCAACAACTTTGCCCCCTTGTATAATAACTATTTCTGCTTGTTGTTTACCTCTTTTTCACATGTAATCTATACCAGTTTGTATTGTTTTTGAGCAATAAAGAGTTATTGTATTGTATTGTACCATTTCCGTGGCAGGGTGTGCCGGAGTGCGTGTTATTCGTGGCGCAGAGGCTCACCAAATATCCCCTGCTACTTGAACCATTGCTAAAGACGGCTGGAGACGACATCAACGAGAGGGAACTGCTACAGAAGGCTCTGTGTGGTGTCAAGGTAAACATTTCTTTACATATATCTTCAAAAACCCATCGAAATTTGAGTTAAAAACCCTATTTACATACATAGTTAATTACTTTCCCGGTTCTAAATACCAGGGATGCGGCGATTCCAAATTATTTGTACGAAAGATTATCTCCGTTTTTTCTTCTTCATGCGCCGTAAAAAAGTGCTCAACTGTCTTAAAGCCGGTGGGAATAGAGTCTCATGGAGTCCCTCCACCACTGTTAGATTATTTACTGAAAATGTTCTACGCTTTTACCATCAGTTTGTGATAGACGAATGGGTTTTATAAGCGAGAGTCAACATTAAAACATTATATTACGATTACGCTACGTATTTTAAATATTGATTTAATTTTTGTCGGAGTTAAAGTATCTTTCTTAATTTTAATTAGAACACTCCCGTGAGTATCAGACATTAAAATACTTATATCGGGTTACTCACGTCAATACAGTCGGATATAGCTCGACATGTTTCGGAACAGTCCGTGTCCCTTATTCATGAGTCATGCGTCTAGCCGCGGCGGCTGCTCTACGCACACCATAATATCTATATCCATATATCTTTCTTGAAATATTTTTTTTCTAAACAGGAAATCTTAGTAGACGTAGACAACCAAGTGGCAGCGAAAGAGCGAGAGGACAGGAAACTGGAGATATACCACCGAATAGACGCGAAATCCTTCGCCAATTTCCGGGGGCGCAAGTTTAAGAAGAGTGATATACTGCAGGGCAATAGGAGTCTTAAGTGAGTGTTGTTAGATTTTAGAATAGACTACCACTTATGTTAGTCATGTAAGCCTTAAACCTAACGTCTGGAATGGAAAAGTGGAAAACGCCTCGGGCGGGACTCGAACTCGCGACTCTGAGATACCAACTAATCGGTATTTCAGCTGAGCTACCGAGAACACACCCGTGACCCCGAATTTCTCCACCGTATCCCTCGTATGCGCCTTAGGGGGGCGACATCTACCGTAAAACAGTACTTCTTAAGTGGAGCAAGTTATATTGAGAATTCGCTACTAACAATATGCTACCCTATAATTCGCGGGCGGTTCTAGTACTTTTTCCACTTTTCAAATTTTATCATTTGAGTTCATATTCTTGTTCGAAATGCTACACTTAGGAACCTTATCTTATATCAGTAGCAATGCAGTGCAATTTTAGCCGTAAACACGTCTAAACTTGGCAAAGTTTGGCTCATTGAACGATCATATCTATCCCAATCCGAGCTTGTTCTAAAGCCTATATTACAGAAACTATAATGTATAAAGTTGCGTGTTGCATTTTACAAGCGAAAATTGTTTGGATTGATTTACGTATTTTTTTACAGATTCGAAGGGGTGGCGACGTTAATGCAGGGCCGAAGCAAAATGCAGACCCTCTTAGTTATCGTGCTCACAGACGTACTGTTCTTCCTGCACGATAATAACAACAAATACACTTTCTTCACGCCAGACAATAAGGTATTCCATTTGATTCATATTTTTAGCAAGAAGTTACATAATACGAGTACAAGAACACTCTTCCTCGCAGCACTCGTCGTCACACTTGACTTAAGAGGAGGCAGAGCTTACAGTGGTGCCCGTGCTTTATCATCTACATGGCAAAAAGTGGACACTTTTTTCCGTTTAGGTGATAAAGCCAAAAGTAAGTAGTATAAAACTATATCATATGGACGAAAGGTTGGGGATTTAGTAGGTTTACAACGATGGTACCATGGATAAATAGAAAGGTTTATTAAAAAGCACAATGTCTCCAATAAGGGCGTCGCCCTGCGCCCTCTTAAGGTGCGTCCATATTATGCGAGGCAAACCCTCCAACATTGGCATAATCTGGACAAGTTTCAGAAACCAACATTCACCTTATGACCAATATAGTTGACTATTTTAAATGAGACACCATAGTACACCCTAATAGATTTTTTAAAAGCTGTGACCGTTGTCGTCTGCCGCAGACTGTGTCGATCATATTAAACGTCGTACCCATTCCATTTTACTGGCCCGTCAGTCAATGGCCTCAATGTAACCAATACATCCATCACTTACTGAGAGCTTTTATTTACAGACCGGAGTGGTATCCCTAGTTAAACTGCTGGTTCGCGAGAAGGCAGGCGCCGAAGGTCGAGGGCTGTACCTGATCTGCAGCGGCCCCGCCGAGCCGGAGATGTTCGAGCTGCGGGTACACCGGCCCAAAGATATCCATTCGTGGATACACAACGTCAGGTACGATGTTCATATCAAGAGTTTTGTTCACTCACTACTGCGCTGCACTTACTATTATTTACAATTAAACACTCCACTTGACAACTTACTACTCATTTATTCGAAATTCTAGCCGATGTAACAGCGCCATCTGCCATGAAATTGGGCAACTAAACTAAACATTACTACATTACATTTTTTTTGTTTTACTAGCTGTTGGATCTCCTTGAATAAATAATAAATAAATAATAATAAATTAAACAAGTTTGAATGGGGATTTGTTAAGAAATGAGTCGCATCTGATAATATTCGAGCCCAAACGAGCCCATAATGTTTCAGCATATTCATCTTTTACTATTATCATTTTTATAGTTCAGTACTACCTTCTACCATACTAGACTACCATACTCTTGTTTTTAATGACACAAATATCAAATGATTATACCCGTCCATAATTTTGCGCCATCCTAGCGGTAAGAGAACACCTTAAGTATTAAAAAAAAATCGTATTCCCGTTCCCGTTGTCCTGTTAAAGCTGGATTTGACCAAACTTTTTAACCAAGAGTAACGCTTACTTGGATACTAATGTCAAAATCCTATAGTAATTTGACGTTACTATCTGAGAGTAAGCGTTATTCTCGGAATAAAAATTTGGTAAAACGCAGCCTAAAGCCCCTCATTCACGGCAGTCCGCCGGCACCTCCGGCACGTAATATAGCATCGTGAATGTCGTTGCCGGATGCGTGCCGTACGGCAACATCCTGCTAGCTCCGCCCACCTCCTTGCAGTCCGAATTGCACTAAATTACAGTAATAAACAATTGAGAAATGCGGCAATGCATAAAATATTAATTATTCATTATTAAAAATGACATAAGAGATGGCGGCATTTTTTTAAATCGAGTACAGTGTATGCGCTACAACGCAGCGCTGCGCATCTTTCAACGAATAAGTGCGAATTGGACTGCCAGGCTGGGCCACTTGCACACCGTGTGTCCGCTACATCCAGCCATGCCGGAGTGCCGGCGGACTGCCGTGAATGAGGGGCTTAGATGTTTAAATATAAAAAGAGAGTGGATGGATGGGAATGAACGAACGGAAAATGAACGAGTGAACCAATGAATGGATCATATTGACTTACTTATTATTTTAATTTCTGTTGACATTGTTTTATTTCAATTTAAATTTTATATCTTTTTATTTTGACATATTTATTAGAATTAAGTGTTACTTGTTTTGTATTATAATTTTTTTTGTATCGTGTATTCAATTTGACGTGGAAAAGTGCTGAGTTTTGGCCTATTTCAATAAATCCTTAAAAAAAAATGTGACTGACGGATACCCAAGTCAGTATAAAGTATACCGTAACAATATGTTGTTCAGGCTGGCAGTGTCGCAGTGCCCGTCGGAGGCGGAGGACACGGAGGGCGCGCACGCGTCGGCCGAGGAGCGCCAGCGCGCGCTCGACGCCAGGCACGAGAGCATAAGACTGATCACTGGTGAGTGCGACTCTATACTCTACACACAGTGGAATTAAGGTCACTATAGCTTGATATTAGTGGGTTATACAGATTTAGCTTACGGGGTAAATTGCATCTTATGTTCGGAAAATAATGTTCAAAATTTAACTACGTACCAAATGTGACCAAGCGCAAATATTGAGAATATTTACTAAACCTAAGACGTATGCTGTGTTCTTATGTTTAAGAAATATTTTAAGTAGCTTTTCGGACTGGCAATGACTGACAATTTCTATACAAATTCATCTGCTGATTTTTGCGAGGGAGGGGCACTTCTAATGCATGTAGGCTATGACGTAACGTACGAATAAATATGTCATTTACACGTCAGCCGGTACAATGAGCATGATTCTTTGTCTGAATGCCTATGCTGTGCCGAATGGCAGAGGTGTGGGTCTGTCAATTGCTATTCCGTCTGCTTTAATACTCAAAGTGTTATGATTCTGACTAGACAACTCTGCATTAGCTGTCGAATACAGTCAAGGCCAAATAAAGTTAGAGCTTATGACATTCGTCGCTAAGATTTGATTAAAACTTAAAAGATTTTTCTTACTTAGTAGATATTGCTAAGCACCCCCAATAGGGTATATCGTGGAGAAATTCGGGGCTACGGGTGTGCTCTCGGTAGCTCAGTTGGAAAAACGATGAGCTGGCATCTCAGAGTGCGGGTTCAAGTTCCGCCCGAGGCCCGCATGACTTTTTCCACTTATCCTTTCTTTCTGACTGAAATTTGAAAGACAGAAAGAAAAGACGTTTCTGCTTAAAAATAATAGTAGAACCTTAAATATACTTAAATTGAATAAGCTACAAGTCGCAAATAAAATATTTTTATGTAAATTTGAATAGAACGAATAGGATTTAAAACTCGTAAGTTTGGCATCCCCTTTCTTACGATACAACTTTGAGAGGTTATTAAGTTCAAACCAAAGTAGTTAGACCTCTACATTTGTAATGAAAACGAGTGTATTACCCTTTTCAAACCTTAAATTCCTTGTAATATTTGTATATACATTTAGAATAGAGAACTAAAGTATATTGACTTCTTTTCATGGTATTATTTTTTAAATTAAATTTGTATAATATAGAAGTAGAAGACTTGGTTTTTCAGAAATGTAGAATAGATTGAAATTTCAATGCTTATGTATACATTTTATTGGACAGATGACACTCCATGGTGGCAAATAGAAGGTGATTTAAATATTCTAGATGGTTGCATGAATGCATGACAATTGTAAATATTGTCTTATCAATGTACCTTCATATAAGATTTTTTACAATGCATGTGCTCGAAAAGTGCGCTTTCTATGAAGCCAAATCGTGCGGAAAGTTGTACTTTTCCGCACGATTTGGCTGATGAAGCCAAATCGTGCAGAAAAGTGTACTTTTCCGCACGATTTGGCCGATGAAGCCAAAATCGTGCAGAAAAGTACACTTTTCTGCACGATTTGGCCGCAGTGCATTTACTTTTCCGCATGATTTGGCCGCAGTGCATTTACTTATCAATTTTTTTTTAATTTCGGACTCCGCTATCAGCCCGATACAAAAAGTATTTTCTATGTAAGAAAACTATAAAATAATATCATTTTTAATTTTAATAATTAAATTACTGTTAAATTGTTTTGTCATGATATGATTTTTTATTTACTCGCACAATGCATAGTAAAACATTGTATGAAACACATGCGTAAAGATGATTTCCTACTCGTGTCGGCTTATACACTCGCTTCGCTTCGCTCGCTCGTGAATAATATGAAACTCGTCGGAAATCACTGACTTTCCGCACTTGTTGCATAAATAGCTATTTTCGTGTCGTATGAAAAACGATAGACAGGAATTTTCATATTGTTGAAATTCTTACATTCATAATTGTTTGAAATGTATTTGTTTGTGTTAACGATAAGCTTGCAGATTTAGAACTAGTTTTCTTTTTTAAGTCAGAGGCAAACAATTATATGAAGGATATTCCTCTGAAACCGCATAGTGCGCGACCATTTAACTTGCAAAGTGTGGGGATGAGCGTCCTGCATTGTATTTCCTACACAAATATATTTGACTATTTAACATAATTTAATAAAAGATCAACATGTCACTTATACGGAGGTACATATAACATATTACAATTTACTTTATAGGGCCTTTTTGACAGGTTTATGAATGGAATAGCGTCGTAGGTAAAATTTAAACAAAATCCCGTAAAAGAAAAAAAAAGTAAACTTTTTTTGTACTAGTTAATGTTTTCTTATCTTGTAGTAATTATCTTAGTTGCAGGATAATATTGTATGATTAATTGAGTGTTTCTTTTGAAATAGTTTTCATTATGTTTTTAAATTCCTGCTTGTTACTTGTGTTTTTTAAATAAATGAACAAATATGTATGTAGGTTGTTTAGGTACTAAAATGTTATTAGAGTTTGCATCCCTATTAGTTTCGTCATAGCTTTTTTATTTACACATTTTAGGTATGTACCTAATACATAACTAGAATAATGTACAATTTATGTAAGCACATATATGAGAAAGTATGTTTTGTATAATATGTTCTATCGTATCGAAAGATAGGTAGTCGAGAACGAAACACTCTGTATGAGTGCTTGTTTTTGAAGGCAACTGTACTTTCCAACCTATTAAGTTGTTTAAGAAACTAACTTCATAAAACTACTAGTGCTGGCGATTTGTCTCAGGCATACATAACACCCAAAATTCAAGGCAATGCGGCTTCAATTCTCAGTAATCTTTGATTTTGACTTAAATAACTTTAAGGATACTTTTTTTCCACTACTTGCTTCTTACTCTTACATATTACTATATAATTTGTTGTTTAATTTAGGCTGTGGCTCAGACACGCAATTATTTTAAGTTGCAATAAATACTAAAGAGCTTAACTTAGTTAATATTTTATACCAGGGTTACAAGCACTGAGTAGATACGTTTAGATTTGAACAAACAA
This sequence comes from Lathronympha strigana, assembly GCA_949128165.1. Classification (NCBI taxonomy): domain Eukaryota; kingdom Metazoa; phylum Arthropoda; class Insecta; order Lepidoptera; family Tortricidae; genus Lathronympha; species Lathronympha strigana. The sequence continues at coordinate 4,781,026 of OX421903.1, forward strand.
ACCGCTCTACATCTTTTTTTTAGAAGATTTTGATTAGAAAAATCTTACGATTGTCGTCGTGCGATTTTTACCTCTTATATTCTTCATGATAACAATAATAATGGAAATTAATTTAATTGTATAAATTGAAGAAACGTAGGCATAATCAGCCGTTATTTTTCTAATCCTAAAAAACGAGGTATAATAAATAAAAATAGTGACCTTTTGAGGAAATAACTTTTTTGAGAAACCGTAGAAAAAAAACTGGTGTCGTCATCTATTAAACTTAGAACCAAAGGCTGCTTCTGACGCAATAATTCATTAATTTAATCACTATATTTTTTATCTTGTGCAAAATCGATATTTCGAATTTTTCGTGTCTATCTATAATATTGAAAAAGTAGATATCATTTGTTTTGTACCGACAGAGGCGTTACGTGCAAAGGACAGAGAGCACGCGACGTTATTGGAGGAGAAAATGGCGCTGCACATGAAAATGGTGGGGCATACGGGCACCTCGACGCTCGACGTACCTAGCACAGGTCAGTTGTTTCAAGTGTTTTGTGGAAATTTATAAATTATCCAGCCATAATAGTCCTACAAAGGTATCAAACACAATAGGTATAAAACGCAATAACCTTTTTTGCTTTTCGCCATTTTGGGATGGGAATTATTAACCAGATATTGAAAGCTTACTTATGTGTTCAAGATGTAAAAGTGTTTCTGAGAGGGACAAGAAGAGTATCTTATTAAATAATATTTAAAACTGGTCACTCACGTAATTTAGTCGATTTTCGCTCACCCGTGACCCGTTTTAAATATTATTTAATATGTTCGAGTCTCACGAGAGTTTTATAGTTAAAAGAGTATCTTATGTCTATATAGGCATAGCTCTTGTTTTCTGCAATCAATGCTTATCGTGAACATCGATATACTGATAGTTTGTAGGTGAGATAGTGTCTACTGTTGCGATTGCGTGACTAATAAATTGTTTGCGACAGGTGTAAACACCGTGTTTCCGGGAGGCTTGGTGTTCCCCGACTACGTAAGACTGGCGGCACCACAGCCCGACACGCATGCGTTATGGCAAGAAGTCTGCCGCGTTGTTAAGGTTTGGCATTTAACACACTTTCAAATATCCCAATATGCAGTACTTGTAATAAGAAATCATATACGAGGTCTAATGACGCTCTAGACTGAGTCACGGAAGGATCGCAATGTATTTCTTCCTTTATTTTTAACAGTCCTCTTTGCCTGTCCCTCTTTATAAGGGTCTTGGAAAAGGTGAGGGCAGCTCTTTTAATAATTGGGTTGAAGCACTAAAACATTAAATCATGCCCTCCATAGTATGTTATATTTGTATTTGAATTTAAAACAAGCTATGTCTGTCCGGCAGGACGCTTTGGAAGCGTCAAGCGGCGCTTGGAGTGGGAGCAGTGCTTTAGGCAGAAGTACGAGTTCAGCGGGCGAGCGACATTCGTGCGTCTACGAGAGTCCGGCGCTACCGAGGCGGGCGGACACCTTCGCCGGCTTCGACGCTAACAGCAACCGGCACAGAGGTGAGGGACGGCTATACTTGTCACACAAGTGTTGGAGCAGGACGGAGGAAGCATGCTCAGCGGGCGAGCGACATTCGTGCGTCTACGAGAGTCCGGCGCTACCGAGGCGGGCGGACACCTTCGCCGGCTTCGACGCTAACAGCAACCGGCACAGAGGTGAGGGACGGCTATACTTGTCACACAAGTGTTGGAGCAGGACGGAGGAAGCATGCTCAGCGGGCGAGCGACATTCGTGCGTCTACGAGAGTCCGGCGCTACCGAGGCGGGCGGACACCTTCGCCGGCTTCGACGCTAACAGCAACCGGCACAGAGGTGAGGGACGGCTATACTTGTCACACAAGTGTTGGAGCAGGACGGAGGAAGCATGCTCAGCGGGCGAGCGACATTCGTGCGTCTACGAGAGTCCGGCGCTACCGAGGCGGGCGGACACCTTCGCCGGCTTCGACGCTAACAGCAACCGGCACAGAGGTGAGGGACGGCTATACTTGTCACACAAGTGTTGGAGCAGGACGGAGGAAGCATGCTCAGCGGGCGAGCGACATTCGTGCGTCTACGAGAGTCCGGCGCTACCGAGGCGGGCGGACACCTTCGCCGGCTTCGACGCTAACAGCAACCGGCACAGAGGTGAGGGACGGCTATACTTGTCACACAAGTGTTGGAGCAGGACGGAGGAAGCATGCTCAGCGGGCGAGCGACATTCGTGCGTCTACGAGAGTCCGGCGCTACCGAGGCGGGCGGACACCTTCGCCGGCTTCGACGCTAACAGCAACCGGCACAGAGGTGAGGGACGGCTATACTTGTCACACAAGTGTTGGAGCAGGACGGAGGAAGCATGCTCAGCGGGCGAGCGACATTCGTGCGTCTACGAGAGTCCGGCGCTACCGAGGCGGGCGGACACCTTCGCCGGCTTCGACGCTAACAGCAACCGGCACAGAGGTGAGGGACGGCTATACTTGTCACACAAGTGTTGGAGCAGGACGGAGGAAGCATGCTCAGCGGGCGAGCGACATTCGTGCGTCTACGAGAGTCCGGCGCTACCGAGGCGGGCGGACACCTTCGCCGGCTTCGACGCTAACAGCAACCGGCACAGAGGTGAGGGACGGCTATACTTGTCACACAAGTGTTGGAGCAGGACGGAGGAAGCATGCTCAGCGGGCGAGCGACATTCGTGCGTCTACGAGAGTCCGGCGCTACCGAGGCGGGCGGACACCTTCGCCGGCTTCGACGCTAACAGCAACCGGCACAGAGGTGAGGGACGGCTATACTTGTCACACAAGTGTTGGAGCAGGACGGAGGAAGCATGCTCAGCGGGCGAGCGACATTCGTGCGTCTACGAGAGTCCGGCGCTACCGAGGCGGGCGGACACCTTCGCCGGCTTCGACGCTAACAGCAACCGGCACAGAGGTGAGGGACGGCTATACTTGTCACACAAGTGTTGGAGCAGGACGGAGGAAGCATGCTCAGCGGGCGAGCGACATTCGTGCGTCTACGAGAGTCCGGCGCTACCGAGGCGGGCGGACACCTTCGCCGGCTTCGACGCTAACAGCAACCGGCACAGAGGTGAGGGACGGCTATACTTGTCACACAAGTGTTGGAGCAGGACGGAGGAAGCATGCTCAGCGGGCGAGCGACATTCGTGCGTCTACGAGAGTCCGGCGCTACCGAGGCGGGCGGACACCTTCGCCGGCTTCGACGCTAACAGCAACCGGCACAGAGGTGAGGGACGGCTATACGTGTCTCACAAGTGTTGGAGCAGGACGGAGGAAGCATGCTCAGCGGGCGAGCGACATTCGTGCGTCTACGAGAGTCCGGCGCTACCGAGGCGGGCGGACACCTTCGCCGGCTTCGACGCTAACAGCAACCGGCACAGAGGTGAGGGACGGCTATACTTGTCACACAAGTGTTGGAGCAGGACGGAGGAAGCATGCTCAGCGGGCGAGCGACATTCGTGCGTCTACGAGAGTCCGGCGCTACCGAGGCGGGCGGACACCTTCGCCGGCTTCGACGCTAACAGCAACCGGCACAGAGGTGAGGGACGGCTATACTTGTCACACAAGTGTTGGAGCAGGACGGAGGAAGCATGCTCAGCGGGCGAGCGACATTCGTGCGTCTACGAGAGTCCGGCGCTACCGAGGCGGGCGGACACCTTCGCCGGCTTCGACGCTAACAGCAACCGGCACAGAGGTGAGGGACGGCTATACGTGTCTCACAAGTGTTGGAGCAGGACGGAGGAAGCATGCTCAGCGGGCGAGCGACATTCGTGCGTCTACGAGAGTCCGGCGCTACCGAGGCGGGCGGACACCTTCGCCGGCTTCGACGCTAACAGCAACCGGCACAGAGGTGAGGGACGGCTATACTTGTCACACAAGTGTTGGAGCAGGACGGAGGAAGCATGCTCAGCGGGCGAGCGACATTCGTGCGTCTACGAGAGTCCGGCGCTACCGAGGCGGGCGGACACCTTCGCCGGCTTCGACGCTAACAGCAACCGGCACAGAGGTGAGGGACGGCTATACTTGTCACACAAGTGTTGGAGCAGGACGGAGGAAGCATGCTCAGCGGGCGAGCGACATTCGTGCGTCTACGAGAGTCCGGCGCTACCGAGGCGGGCGGACACCTTCGCCGGCTTCGACGCTAACAGCAACCGGCACAGAGGTGAGGGACGGCTATACGTGTCTCACAAGTGTTGGAGCAGGACGGAGGAAGCATGCTCAGCGGGCGAGCGACATTCGTGCGTCTACGAGAGTCCGGCGCTACCGAGGCGGGCGGACACCTTCGCCGGCTTCGACGCTAACAGCAACCGGCACAGAGGTGAGGGACGGCTATACTTGTCACACAAGTGTTGGAGCAGGACGGAGGAAGCATGCTCAGCGGGCGAGCGACATTCGTGCGTCTACGAGAGTCCGGCGCTACCGAGGCGGGCGGACACCTTCGCCGGCTTCGACGCTAACAGCAACCGGCACAGAGGTGAGGGACGGCTATACTTGTCACACAAGTGTTGGAGCAGGACGGAGGAAGCATGCTCAGCGGGCGAGCGACATTCGTGCGTCTACGAGAGTCCGGCGCTACCGAGGCGGGCGGACACCTTCGCCGGCTTCGACGCTAACAGCAACCGGCACAGAGGTGAGGGACGGCTATACGTGTCTCACAAGTGTTGGAGCAGGACGGAGGAAGCATGCTCAGCGGGCGAGCGACATTCGTGCGTCTACGAGAGTCCGGCGCTACCGAGGCGGGCGGACACCTTCGCCGGCTTCGACGCTAACAGCAACCGGCACAGAGGTGAGGGACGGCTATACGTGTCTCACACGTGTTGGAGCAGAACGGAGGAAGCACGCTCAGCGGGAGAGCGATATTCGTGCGTCTACGAGAGTCCGGCGCTACCGAGGCGGGCGGACACCTTCGCCGGCTTCGACGCTAACAGCAACCGGCACAGAGGTGAGGGATGGCTATACGTGTCTCACAAGTGTTGGAGCAGGACGGAGGACGCATGCTCAGCGGGCGAGCGACATTCGTGCGCCTACGAGAGTCCGGCGCTACCGAGGCGGGCGGACACCTTCGCCGGCTTCGACGCTAACAGCAACCGGCACAGAGGTGAGGGACGGCTATACGTGTCTCACAAGTGTTGGAGCAGGACGGAGGAAGCATGCTCAGCGGGCGAGCGACATTCGTGCGTCTACGAGAGTCCGGCGCTACCGAGGCGGGCGGACACCTTCGCCGGCTTCGACGCTAACAGCAACCGGCACAGAGGTGAGGGACGGCTATACGTGTCTCACAAGTGTTGGAGCAGGACGGAGGAAGCATGCTCAGCGGGCGAGCGACATTCGTGCGTCTACGAGAGTCCGGCGCTACCGAGGCGGGCGGACACCTTCGCCGGCTTCGACGCTAACAGCAACCGGCACAGAGGTGAGGGACGGCTATACTTGTCACACAAGTGTTGGAGCAGGACGGAGGAAGCATGCTCAGCGGGCGAGCGACATTCGTGCGTCTACGAGAGTCCGGCGCTACCGAGGCGGGCGGACACCTTCGCCGGCTTCGACGCTAACAGCAACCGGCACAGAGGTGAGGGACGGCTATACGTGTCTCACAAGTGTTGGAGCAGGACGGAGGAAGCATGCTCAGCGGGCGAGCGACATTCGTGCGTCTACGAGAGTCCGGCGCTACCGAGGCGGGCGGACACCTTCGCCGGCTTCGACGCTAACAGCAACCGGCACAGAGGTGAGGGACGGCTATACTTGTCACACAAGTGTTGGAGCAGGACGGAGGAAGCATGCTCAGCGGGCGAGCGACATTCGTGCGTCTACGAGAGTCCGGCGCTACCGAGGCGGGCGGACACCTTCGCCGGCTTCGACGCTAACAGCAACCGGCACAGAGGTGAGGGACGGCTATACTTGTCACACAAGTGTTGGAGCAGGACGGAGGAAGCATGCTCAGCGGGCGAGCGACATTCGTGCGTCTACGAGAGTCCGGCGCTACCGAGGCGGGCGGACACCTTCGCCGGCTTCGACGCTAACAGCAACCGGCACAGAGGTGAGGGACGGCTATACGTGTCTCACAAGTGTTGGAGCAGGACGGAGGAAGCATGCTCAGCGGGCGAGCGACATTCGTGCGTCTACGAGAGTCCGGCGCTACCGAGGCGGGCGGACACCTTCGCCGGCTTCGACGCTAACAGCAACCGGCACAGAGGTGAGGGACGGCTATACTTGTCACACAAGTGTTGGAGCAGGACGGAGGAAGCATGCTCAGCGGGCGAGCGACATTCGTGCGTCTACGAGAGTCCGGCGCTACCGAGGCGGGCGGACACCTTCGCCGGCTTCGACGCTAACAGCAACCGGCACAGAGGTGAGGGACGGCTATACTTGTCACACAAGTGTTGGAGCAGGACGGAGGAAGCATGCTCAGCGGGCGAGCGACATTCGTGCGTCTACGAGAGTCCGGCGCTACCGAGGCGGGCGGACACCTTCGCCGGCTTCGACGCTAACAGCAACCGGCACAGAGGTGAGGGACGGCTATACGTGTCTCACAAGTGTTGGAGCAGGACGGAGGAAGCATGCTCAGCGGGCGAGCGACATTCGTGCGTCTACGAGAGTCCGGCGCTACCGAGGCGGGCGGACACCTTCGCCGGCTTCGACGCTAACAGCAACCGGCACAGAGGTGAGGGACGGCTATACTTGTCACACAAGTGTTGGAGCAGGACGGAGGAAGCATGCTCAGCGGGCGAGCGACATTCGTGCGTCTACGAGAGTCCGGCGCTACCGAGGCGGGCGGACACCTTCGCCGGCTTCGACGCTAACAGCAACCGGCACAGAGGTGAGGGACGGCTATACGTGTCTCACAAGTGTTGGAGCAGGACGGAGGAAGCATGCTCAGCGGGCGAGCGACATTCGTGCGTCTACGAGAGTCCGGCGCTACCGAGGCGGGCGGACACCTTCGCCGGCTTCGACGCTAACAGCAACCGGCACAGAGGTGAGGGACGGCTATACTTGTCACACAAGTGTTGGAGCAGGACGGAGGAAGCATGCTCAGCGGGCGAGCGACATTCGTGCGTCTACGAGAGTCCGGCGCTACCGAGGCGGGCGGACACCTTCGCCGGCTTCGACGCTAACAGCAACCGGCACAGAGGTGAGGGACGGCTATACTTGTCACACAAGTGTTGGAGCAGGACGGAGGAAGCATGCTCAGCGGGCGAGCGACATTCGTGCGTCTACGAGAGTCCGGCGCTACCGAGGCGGGCGGACACCTTCGCCGGCTTCGACGCTAACAGCAACCGGCACAGAGGTGAGGGACGGCTATACGTGTCTCACAAGTGTTGGAGCAGGACGGAGGAAGCATGCTCAGCGGGCGAGCGACATTCGTGCGTCTACGAGAGTCCGGCGCTACCGAGGCGGGCGGACACCTTCGCCGGCTTCGACGCTAACAGCAACCGGCACAGAGGTGAGGGACGGCTATACGTGTCTCACACGTGTTGGAGCAGAACGGAGGAAGCACGCTCAGCGGGAGAGCGATATTCGTGCGTCTACGAGAGTCCGGCGCTACCGAGGCGGGCGGACACCTTCGCCGGCTTCGACGCTAACAGCAACCGGCACAGAGGTGAGGGATGGCTATACGTGTCTCACAAGTGTTGGAGCAGGACGGAGGACGCATGCTCAGCGGGCGAGCGACATTCGTGCGCCTACGAGAGTCCGGCGCTACCGAGGCGGGCGGACACCTTCGCCGGCTTCGACGCTAACAGCAACCGGCACAGAGGTGAGGGACGGCTATACGTGTCTCACAAGTGTTGGAGCAGGACGGAGGAAGCATGCTCAGCGGGCGAGCGACATTCGTGCGCCTACGAGAGTCCGGCGCTACCGAGGCGGGCGGACACCTTCGCCGGCTTCGACGCTAACAGCAACCGGCACAGAGGTGAGGCACAGCTATACTTGTCACACGTGTTGGAGCAGGACGGAGGAAGCATGCTCAGTGGGCAAGCGACATTCGTGCGCCTACGTCACACATGTGTTTGAGTAAGACAGAAGAAGCATCAAGAGTTGAGAGCGGGAGTATTCACAATAAAACTAACTGTCCAATACTTTGTAGAAAGAAAAGTGTATAAGTAATTATTCTTCAACTCGTTAATATTGAAGTTCATTGCATGTGCTAACGTAGCTTAGTGTTCGTTATTTAACTTTTTGTTAAATATTGTTGCGTTACTATATGTGAGATCCTATAATTGGCTCTCTGTTGCTACTATTATCACTATTAGCATTGTCACAGCTGTTGGTTCTCCATGTATAAAATAAAAAAATAAAAAATTAAGACAAATAACACACAAAATAGCTTATTTATTTTTCATCACACCTGCTCGTAAATGGTGATATTATATGCAAGCATACTTACACTTAAAGAGCTGTATTATTCCCATGGTTTGAAAGGATTCTCATACTACTTTACCGCCCGCCCGGAGCTCGCGGAGGACCTGCCCCCCACGCGCTCGGAGCACGTAGTCACTCCGGAGTACTGTGGACTGTGCAACTACACTACCGCTTATCATTATTGTTTCTTTACCTGTATAGAGTTTATTTATTTCCTCGCAAATGTGATGAAAAACATTGTGTGTACCACGGGCAGTAAGGGGATTACTAACTCGGGTCATTTAAAGACCCTCGTAAGTAATGCCCTTCTTACCGCCCTAGATGCACAATGTACTATTGTTGTTACACACATCTAGTAATCAAAATGTTGATTATATTTTCTAATTCTCGCAGGCGTCAATCTCCGACTATCGACAGACACGCCAGAGGAGGTGGAAGGCGAGACGGAGGCCCACGAGCACGAGCCCCCCGACCGGCCGCGCGTGTACGAGCAGGCCGGCGGCGACAGCGCGCTCAAACTGCAGCACGCCGTCTACACGCTCACCTGTATCGTGTGGCAGCAGCTCACTACTATACACAGGTGACTACTTACTAATACTTGTACGAATCGACTGAGAGACCAGCCCGCAATACGCTCGTGTACGAACAGACCGACGGCGACTGCGTGACTTGTATGTCAGCAACTCGCCATTATACACAGATGAACTGCTTTTGCTTTTATCGGACCTATGTAGATGTAGTGTAGGAACGCCCGGCCGGACATAGGCCGGCTGTCGAGCACTTGTCACATTATCGGGCCTATAAAAGTCCGCGTGAATTCGGATCGATTTTCTTTTGTCATTGCTCCCGCGGCACAAATGGCTGACACTGCTACGCAGCCTCGTTCATAGGCCCAAGCCGCAGGTATACATACATACATGTATTGAATGAATACATTTCACATTGGCTGAATGTAAGAGTGTCATAGGCAACCCTAGTGTTTGTGCGAGTGTGTGTCAAGTTGTAAGAGCCAGGCGTCAATTGTTTTTTGCGTAGATTTCAAATCATTTGTATTCGCGTTTTCTAAAAATATAAAAATCTATAAATATTCGGGGATAATTTTACACAGATCAACCTAGTTCCGAACTAAGCAAAGCTTGTAGTACTATGGGTACTAGACGACATACTAAAATAGAGAAATCTATACTTAATACACGGGGTGAGACGCGCGGGGCGGCGGCAACGGCAGGCATCCCCGCTGCGCAGCCGGCCACCTACTCCGCGGCGGTACAGAATGGCGCTTTACAAGACGTGTGTTCGTCCCATAATGAGTTACTCAATTGTGATATTTTCCCACATGAGTAAGGCACGTCTCAAGCCGCTTCAGGTCGTACAGAATCGTTTCCTCCGTAGGGCGACTGGTGCCCCGTGGTACCAGACGAACCTCAGTTTGCACCGCGACATGAAGCTTAACTCCATGTACGGTTTCTTTAAGCAAACTGCTCGGCGTTACTTTGATAACGCCTCCCATCATAGGAATCCACTAGTCAGGAATGCTGCCAATTATTTGCCAACTCCTCCACCACCTCCGGAACTTCTCACTCACGATTCACTGATTAGGGGTCGCTCAGTCCGGCGACCTAGGCACACACTCACGGACCCGGACGACGAAATCGCAGCTGACTTCGAAAGAAGGCGCGCTGCGATATTGCCGCCCGACGCGCCGCGTACACACCAGCGTCCCCGCCGGCGGGGTCGCCCACCCTGCGACATAGACACATTCAGTCCGTTATCGACCCGGTACCGGATAGCATCAATCCGACCGCGATCGGACCTAGCTGAGTTTCTTGCTGGAATTTTCTCGGCTAGGTTAGGGGTAGCGTACCAGCAATAAAACTCCCAGTAGCTAGTTTTCTTACACACACCTCAGATTTGGTTGGACTCGGTCCAACCGATCTCTCTGGAGCGCAAACTCAGAGTAGCAAATATCGTGTGATGTCGTGGAAGGGTCCTGGATTTTCCCCAGGCTACCATCCCACTTCACAGTCCGTACGCTCCAAAGCTCAGTGCATGGAGCCCCTGCCAGGTTAAAAAAAAAAAAGAAAAGCACAGAGTGACAGTCGCTGCTCGACGCCCGTTCGGAGAGCAGCCGTTGCTCCGGAGGCCCCAATGTCGGCGCGTGTATTACGCATTCCGAATGCGTAATAGGGTGGAGAACGGAGGTCCTGGTCGAATGCGGCATTCGACCAGGACCTCCGTTCTCCACCCTCCCCTTCCTGGTTCCCGGTGTCGGCGCGTGTACTACGCGTTCGACCAGAAATTCCCGAGTCCGGATCCCTGAACCCCCCTTGGCCCCGGTGTCGGCGCGTGTCTTACGCATACGACCAGGGCTTCAGGGTACCCTTTACACCCCCTTCCCCTGGCGGGAACGCACCCCCTCACCTTTCCAATTCAATTCAATTCAATTTCATTTATTCACGACCAACTGGGATCAATTTGTTATTTACAAAAATATTTTAATATTAGTACATTCAATTAAATAAAATTATATATTATATTATTATACTATTAATTTTAACAGAACAAAAACAAAACACAACAACATTAAATAACTACATGTTTCTGCGCACATGGGCCATGCAGCAGTTATTCACATACAGGCTATCAACCCTGTCTGCGATCATGGCTAGGATGCTGTTGGAGCTGGCTCGCACTCTGCGCACCAGGGACGCGGCTCGCTTGCGCATAGTGGCGTAGAAACAGTCTACCCGCGCTTCCGCAAACATCCCTGACGCGCTACAGAAACGAGGCAGCCCCATCAGCACCCTATAAGCGTTGTTGTACTGAACGCGCAGAGCGCTGTACCGCTTATGAGTATAGTCCGTCCACAGGCTGCTTGTGTAGAAAGTCGTGCAATAAGCTCCGAATAGAGTGATTTTGTCTGGTTTGGAGCACATAGCAAACCTGCGGGCTATCATATTTGCTCTGACGGACAGCGCTCTGCGCTCGCGTTCAATGTCTGCGTCATCTTTAAGGTCAGCGGACACCAGATGTCCCAAATATTTAAATTGTTGAACAACCCGCAGTGGTTTACTATTTAATTTAACAGATGGGAACATTGGTGGGCACTTGCCTTTGGCCCTAAAGATAACGCACTCTGACTTGGACCCGTTATACACCAACCCGTGGCTCGCAGCGTACCGCTCACAGATGGAAATAAGTTTGGCAAGACCGCACGCTGAGGCGCTCAGCAACACCATGTCGTCAGCATAGCTTAAGTTGTTAACGCATACTCCATCTATGTGACAACCAACCCGGGTGTTGCTGAGTTCCTCTATCAGGGCGTTCACGTAGAGGTTGAACAGTTTTGGCGAGGTTAACCCGCCCTGCCTCACGCCACACTCGAGACTATAAGGTTGCGAGTACGCGTCCGACCACCTCACGACATAGGCGTAAGAATAGGCGTTAGGGCCCGTGCCTACATCTCGCGATACGTAGCATAAGCATAGGTTTTCTGTCATCTTCTATACATATAAAAGGAAAAGTCCTGACTGACTGACTCACTGATCAACGCACAGCCGAAACTACTAAACGTATGATCCTGAAATTTTCACATTACGTTAGGTGTTTAACGAAGGTAACGAATAAGAAAGGGTTTTGAAAAAATCATCTTCTAAGGGGGTTAAATCGGGGTTGAAAGTTTGTATGGAAGAAAGTTTTTTTTTTAGATAGAGACTCAAAAGTTGGTATAGAGGTTTGTTATTAAAATACAAAAAAAGTAATTTTAGTGTTTTGGAAAAATCAACCCCAAAGGGGGTGAAAAGTGTGTTAAAAGTTTGTATGGCGGAAGCGTTTCCCTTTTAGTTATAGACTACAAACTTTGTGAAAAGAATCCTCATTAGAGTTTACAAAAAGTAATTTCAGCGATTTCGAAAATTCGACCCTTATAAGGGTGAAAAGGGTGTTAAAAGTTTGTATGGCGGAAGGTTTTCCGTTTAGCTAGAGACTTTATTTTATGTGTAGGTGTTTTTATCTACCTATAGGTATAATATATAAACAAGAAACTGACTGACTGAATGACTAACTGACTGACTGACTGACTGACTGACATATCAACGCACAGCCCAAACCGCTGGTCCTAGAGATACCAAATTTGAAACGTGGGTTCCTTATAAAGTCTAGAGGTGCACTAAGAAAGGATTTTTCAAAATTCAACTCCCTAAGGGGGTGATTTGGAAGTCCAAAGTTTTTATGGGGAAACAAGATTAGTTGGCCTATTCCATTTGAAACTTTACAGGAGTATTTATAAAGATAAATGAGGTAGCACGTGTTTCAGGTTTTTTGAGAATTCAACCCATATAAGGGGGAAAAGGGGTGAAAAAGTAAAAAAAAACAACATGGGTATCGTTTTCTGGTTTATCGGGTCGCTGATTACAAAAACAACGACGATTTTAAAATCTAACGTGGCAATTGTGAAATACCATCTTCCCTGTTGGGGCGCGAGGGGGTCTAACTCTAAAAATATAAATATGGGTGTCGTTTTGTTGTTTATTTCTGGTTCTATAGATTCCAAACTTAACACTTAGGTTCCTTATAAGGCGTAGGAGTGCACAAACAAAGGAGTTTTCAAAATTCACCTCCAAAGGGGGAGAAATGACGGTACAAACTATGTATGGGGAAACATGATTAGTTAAACTATTTTATTCAAAACTACACAAGAGTATTTCTAAAGATAAATGAGTAAAGACGTGTATTTGATTTTTTGAGAATTAAACCCCTAAGAGGGCAAAAAGGGGTAACAAAGTCAAAAAACATCATGATTATCGTTTTTATGGTTTATCGGGTCGCTGAAATCAAAAACAACAACCATTTTAAAATCCAATGAGGTGGAGTATGATACACCATCTTCCCTGTTGGGGTGCGATGGGGTTGAAATCTCAAAATATCAATATGAGTGTCGTTTTGTTGTTTATTTCTGTTTCTAGAATTTCAAATTTGGCACGTAGGTTTCTTATTAAGGTGTAGGGGTGCATTAAGAAAGGATTTTTCAGAATTCACCTTCTAATTGAGATAAGAAAGAAGATCCGAGAGGTTCTTTACAATGAATCTGGAGCCAAAACTGCGAGAAAAGGCCGCCATCTGAAATTTCGTCAGTTATGATCTGATCGTGATGGAAATCAATATCTGAGAATCCGAAAGGTTCTTTCTAAGGAATCAGAAGTTTACATTGATCGTAATATGTACTCGGTTGGTACATATCAAAGGGTTCAAGAGGTTCTTTATAACGAATCAAAGCCGCCAACTTGATTTTGAAATTGCGTTACGGTTGAACATTTATTTTGTACGCGGGCGAAGCTGCGGGAAATAGCAAGGATTTTTTAGAATTCTCCTCCTAAAGGGGTGTAGTGGGATTTGATTGTATATCGGGTAACAAGATTAGAAGTATTAGAAGTACGAAATGAGGTGAAAAAGTCAACATGGGAAATATATACAATAAATGTAACTTACCTAACGACCTACCTCTACCTACCTCAAATCTAAAATAGGTTGATCAGAATTGCGAAAAGGGGCTCCATCTTGAATTTATTGAGTTTTAATCCGACCTTGATAATAATCGGTATTTGGGGATCCGATAGATTCCTCAGTAACGAATCTGTAGTAAAAACTGCGAGATCCAGCCGCCATCTTGAGTTATTTCGATTTTGATCCGATCGTGTTAAAATCGATTTCCGAGGATCTGTGAGGTTCTCTTTATGAATAATCTGAAGTTGAAACTGAGAAAAACGGCCATCGTCTAGAATTTCTTCAGTTATGATCTGATCGTGATGAAAATCGATATCCGAGGATCCGAAAGGTTCTTTCTAACGAACCACCAACGCCACCATCAACGGCCACCATCTTGAATTTATAGTTAAGTTCGTGATAAAGCTCGGTAGGCACATATTAAGGGTTCGAGAGGTTCTTTATAACAAATCAGAGGTCAAAATTGAGAAACAGCCGCCAACTTGAATTTTTCAGTTTGATCACTTTTCCGACAACCATCCATTCCATTTAAATCCGTTCAGCCAAACGCAAGATAATAGCGGACAAACATACATATGTACATACAAATATACGGGCCCAACGAAGAACCTCCTTATTTTTAGACGGTTGAAAATTACGTTTAGTACGCGGGCGAAGCCGCGGGTAAAATCTAGTATTTTAATAAAGGGCGTAAATGACTCATATTTGTTAAGCATACACTGTGGTTTTTATAACTAACCCTCCAAGTTGAACAAGCATATGTTTCTAATAGGTAAGAAACAAGACGCAGCATGCAGGTTCTGCCAGGAAACAGAGGAAACTGCGATGCACATCCTCTGCTCCTGCGGACCACTAATGCACAAAAGAAGTATCCACCTCGGTAGGCACGAACTGCAACCCTGTGAGATACACAACATTACAGCCCAAAGAATTTGGAACTTTCTGGACTCAACGGGAATCAGTAATGAATTATAAAGGGCTGCCACAATAGATCACAACTGGTCGACGCGGCATCTTCACTAGCCCAAAACAACAATAATAATAATAAATAATAATAACCCTCCCCTCATCCCCTGAGTTAGACCGAAACCCTCGCACAACCCTTCAGGTCGAGGGATATGTATGGCCGTCCCGACGATAATCACAACCTAAAATAATCTGTGCTTTTATAGTCGTACCTATGTCCCTGTGTAACGTCCCTTTCCCTTCCAGCCTGGAGGCCCAGGTGATGGCGTGGCGCGCGGCGCCAGGCGGCGCGGCGCGCGGGCACGAGGCGCAGCTGGAGGAGCTGCGCCACCTGCAGGCGCGCCTCACGGCCGACCGCGCCGCCTGGGAGCACTCCCGCGCGCAAGACCACGCCAACATCGCCGACGGTCAGTATCAGTACTTCCAGCCTGGAGGCGCAGGTGATGGCGTGGCGCGGCGCGCGGGCACGAGGCGCAGCTGGAGGAGCTGCGCCACCTGCAGGCGCGCCTCACGGCCGACCGCGCCGCCTGGGAGCACTCCCGCGCGCAAGACCACGCCAACATCGCCGACGGTCAGTATCAGTACTTCCAGCCTGGAGGCGCAGGTGATGGCGTGGCGCGGCGCGCGGGCACGAGGCGCAGCTGGAGGAGCTGCGCCACCTGCAGGCGCGCCTCACGGCCGACCGCGCCGCCTGGGAGCACTCCCGCGCGCAAGACCACGCCAACATCGCCGACGGTCAGTATCAGTACTTCCAGCCTGGAGGCGCAGGTGATGGCGTGGCGCGGCGCGCGGGCACGAGGCGCAGCTGGAGGAGCTGCGCCACCTGCAGGCGCGCCTCACGGCCGACCGCGCCGCCTGGGAGCACTCCCGCGCGCAAGACCACGCCAACATCGCCGACGGTCAGTATCAGTACTTCCAGCCTGGAGGCGCAGGTGATGGCGTGGCGCGGCGCGCGGGCACGAGGCGCAGCTGGAGGAGCTGCGCCACCTGCAGGCGCGCCTCACGGCCGACCGCGCCGCCTGGGAGCACTCCCGCGCGCAAGACCACGCCAACATCGCCGACGGTCAGTATCAGTACTTCCAGCCTGGAGGCGCAGGTGATGGCGTGGCGCGGCGCGCGGGCACGAGGCGCAGCTGGAGGAGCTGCGCCACCTGCAGGCGCGCCTCACGGCCGACCGCGCCGCCTGGGAGCACTCCCGCGCGCAAGACCACGCCAACATCGCCGACGGTCAGTATCAGTACTTCCAGCCTGGAGGCGCAGGTGATGGCGTGGCGCGGCGCGCGGGCACGAGGCGCAGCTGGAGGAGCTGCGCCACCTGCAGGCGCGCCTCACGGCCGACCGCGCCGCCTGGGAGCACTCCCGCGCGCAAGACCACGCCAACATCGCCGACGGTCAGTATCAGTACTTCCAGCCTGGAGGCGCAGGTGATGGCGTGGCGCGGCGCGCGGGCACGAGGCGCAGCTGGAGGAGCTGCGCCACCTGCAGGCGCGCCTCACGGCCGACCGCGCCGCCTGGGAGCACTCCCGCGCGCAAGACCACGCCAACATCGCCGACGGTCAGTATCAGTACTTCCAGCCTGGAGGCGCAGGTGATGGCGTGGCGCGGCGCGCGGGCACGAGGCGCAGCTGGAGGAGCTGCGCCACCTGCAGGCGCGCCTCACGGCCGACCGCGCCGCCTGGGAGCACTCCCGCGCGCAAGACCACGCCAACATCGCCGACGGTCAGTATCAGTACTTCCAGCCTGGAGGCGCAGGTGATGGCGTGGCGCGGCGCGCGGGCACGAGGCGCAGCTGGAGGAGCTGCGCCACCTGCAGGCGCGCCTCACGGCCGACCGCGCCGCCTGGGAGCACTCCCGCGCGCAAGACCACGCCAACATCGCCGACGGTCAGTATCAGTACTTCCAGCCTGGAGGCGCAGGTGATGGCGTGGCGCGGCGCGCGGGCACGAGGCGCAGCTGGAGGAGCTGCGCCACCTGCAGGCGCGCCTCACGGCCGACCGCGCCGCCTGGGAGCACTCCCGCGCGCAAGACCACGCCAACATCGCCGACGGTCAGTATCAGTACTTCCAGCCTGGAGGCGCAGGTGATGGCGTGGCGCGGCGCGCGGGCACGAGGCGCAGCTGGAGGAGCTGCGCCACCTGCAGGCGCGCCTCACGGCCGACCGCGCCGCCTGGGAGCACTCCCGCGCGCAAGACCACGCCAACATCGCCGACGGTCAGTATCAGTACTGCCGCCCTGCTCACTAACACTCAAACCCACTCATTACACACTCATTTGAGACCCCAAGTTATAGTACATTATGTACCAAGGGCGGTAAGTAGAGGATCACAAACAGTCTGTCATAAGCTCGACGCCGCAAGCGGAAATAAATAAAGTTACTACACCACATACACGAATAAACTAGTAACTACTTTACAGCTAGTTTAATATCTAACTCGGTACATCAGCGTCGATGCCCGATAAGTTTTACGTTTCAATATGGCCGCGGCGACGCAGTGAATTGAGTCTGACAAATTGAGCTGCGCTGGTTGAGTGAAAACTGCTTGCCGTCGGCGTATGCGTTTGACTAATGACTGAAATGAATGATTGATTTGAATGACATGACCTGAATTTTAATTTGAACTAATTAACAATTGTAAAACAAAATGTTGTCCATTGATTTGGCTTGTACAGGCTTTATACGTAATCGAAAAAATCGTCATATCTTTGCTACATATCTACTCGGACGAAAACGTGAGCGCAGACTAGTATCAAACACATTCACGACCAGAAACCCGCCAGACGGGAAAACGCTGGGATCGGTAACGAGCGTCGCACACGGTGGCTGCGAAAGTTGTTACAAGGTTAATTGAAAGGAAACCCTTTAACACGGATTAATCGCGTATATTGTGACCACGTTTGTAAGGTTTATTGATTGTTATTTCTTTTAATAGAAAAGCGGCAGCTCCAAGCGGCGCGAGAAGAACTACTGGAGCAACAGAAAGACGTAGAACAGCAACGCGAGAGGCTCTTCAGACGTCTAGAGAGGCTGCAGCAACACGGTATGCGTCTATTGCCTTAGAATTTGTATTTGTGCACTGTGAAATATCTAAAAATCACGTTAGTTTCTACCTTCAGCCTACACTACACTTCTTTTACTTATACCCACTTCTGCAAGTTTATTATGGTCGAATTTTTATCGACTGTCACCGTGGCTGTCACGTTCTAACAAGTATGTAAGTGCCAAAGGGACGCATGGCGTGATAGTCGATAAAATGGCAGCCATGCTACCTCTCCTGAACTCACAAAATGTAGGTATCGGCACAGAATAAGTAATAGTAATAAAGTACAAAATCTTCTCTCTCCTACATTTGACGTTTAGCTTGTCAAACTTGCAAATGTCAAACGTCAGACATTGTTTTTTTTTTTTAATTTATTCATAACCATGGATACAATCAGACATTCGTGTTGACATCGTGCTGCCACGTGCTGCGTGGTAGTACGGATTGCTATCATTACTACGAATACGTTTTTATGAATGATTATATTGTTTATGTATAAATTAGTATACGTTGTTTTAAATATAAATATATCTGAACGCACCCGTGACGTAATGCGCGTTGCACGAACCCTGACGCTTTAGGGCCTATTTAAATAGGCCGAGTTTGATTCAACATAAAACGCACGAGTTGACCTCCCGTGGTATCGACATAAGGAATAAGCTTATGCACAACAACAGGTTATGTGATAATAGCAGGATTTTCTGAATGATATTTTTGTATCAATCGCAAGTTCAACTGCCAACTGAAAAATTAACCATAAGTTTCTCAAAGATTCTTGTTTATATCATGCACAAAAGTCAAATTCACTCATTCGTTAATTCACTACCTTTATGTAATTAGACCTCCATGTAGCTGAATAATTCACCTCAAATCACTTACCTATACCTATAAAAACCTTTACACCCCACTGTATTTAACTATCAAAACATCTAGTTTTCACACGAATGTAGAGGTGGCGGTGACGTCACACATTGTTGCAGGCGGGTCGCAGGAAGAGATCGCGAGCGTGGGCACGCTGTCGCCCGACTCCAGTGTCAGCGATACAACGAAGCGGAAAGAACCAAAATGGCGGAGTGAGTACTGTGATTAAATAAATAATAAATATTCGGGAACAATCTCACACAGAGCAACCTAGCCCCAAACTAAGCAAAGTGTATACATACTATGGGTTCTAGGCGACGATGCTTATACAGATAAATACATACATATATACACAGGAAACGTCCATAACTCAGGACCAAATATATTTGTTTGTCCGTTTATCCTATTAGTTTCTCCAGACGGTGGTACAAGATACAAGATACAAGCATTTATTGGTAAAGGATAATATTACATGTCATTTTTACTTAGGTACTGTTCTATTTACATTATTTATGTCACGTTACAATATAACAAAATAATAATAAGTGACGTGTAAGCAATAAATTATAACGAGTTTTGTTAGGTACGACAGTGTTGAGTCAATGACCTCTCCGTGAACTGGTAAATTCATCTACGTTGTAGTAAGCCTGATCTACTAAGAACAGTTCAGTGGTGTCGGTGTGTAAATGGTATTGTTTGTGGCGCAGACAGCCGCGGCTCGACGGGGTCGGAGGGCGCGCCGGCGCCGCGCGCGCTGCCGCCGCCGCAGCTGCTGTCGGCGCAGAACGAGAGCCGCGCCACCGCCGCCATCTCCGTACGTACACTGCCACTGATTATATAAGGTGCTAACAATTTACTCACGGATATTTTTACAGCTGATAGTACTCGGTTCTCGGAGTACATTTAGGTATGAAACATCATAAGTTTTGTTATGTTTTTTTGGAGAAAACTAGGAAACAAATTTGCAACGTTAAAACACCCTGTTAGTGTGATTATTAAATGAGCTCATTGAACATATTTTAGTACCTCTTTTACCTAACACCTAACTGGCCACTTAAAGTCAAATCAAATACTCGATTGTCAACGTCATGCTAAACATCTTGTCAGTTAAATTTGCACATGATGATTATTTTTAGACGGAATTATAATTATTATTTTTGTTCGGTAAATGAAAACAAAAAAAATATTTACAAAGGTTCCTTAATTATAGTTTAAAGTTAATTGTTTTAATACAATGTATTATCTCTTAAATATCTGTGACTAATTTGTTAGCACCTTATATTTGTATAATACCACAGCGTAGGGATGTATTCCATACAGTGAGGTAACTTCAGACACGGCCAGCGGCTCGGCTCGGTGGTCGTGCTGAGGCTCTGAATTGTCAAAAACTATGCGAAAGACATTACAGTCTGATTGGCAAACTAATTTTCATTTTACACCCCTTAAAATAGACCGCCGAATTTTCATAGAAATTCGGCGGCATTTCCTCCCCGTCTCCTTCCCCGCGCGCCCCCCATCGATGACCCAGAGATCGGCGGAGTTAACCCACTGTATAGAATACATCCTTACGCTGTGATAATACTTCTTAGAGCAGATATAGTCTGACAAGCCAAGGTTGCAGTAGTTTTTTCTAATTATGTGCGCCCCTTTTCAGTATGAAAAAAATAGGAAGGCATATAAATAAATAAAAAAATGACTTAAATGATGACTTCTACGGTATATAATGGCATGAGCATCCGTGTGCACCTAAGTAAAATTTTGGTAAGTATTTACCAAAATGTGATTATTTTACTTAAAAACGAACCTTAATCACGATACAATAAAATTTTAAATTTTCTACGTATTCCGGCGGTATACGATTTTCAAAATATTTAGGATGTGCCATGTGCAGTGGATGACCAATGATATGCAAAAGATTTCATAAGTGAACAACAGTTTTCGTTAGGGTACGGGCCTCCATATATGAAACGGCCATCTCCTGTCATTGGTTTTAAAATCCAACGAAGTAAAACAAATATAATTCTAATTGAAAATGAGTCAAGGTTGATTGAAGAAAATTATTAGCCCTTTGGGCGATCATTTATATTCACGGAACTATATATTTGCAACAATATGTGTATCCTTTGTAAATCGTCTCACACAATACTGTGCCTTCCTTTTCCAGCAAATGGTGATCAAACAGCAGTTACCACTGAAGCTGGCGAGCGGCAAGTCGCAGCAGCCACCGCCCGGCTACCACCGCCTGCACGAGTCTCCCAGCGAGGTAATTTCGACTTTAAACTCATACAGATAGGGTTTTAAATTGTTCAGTGTACATTTAATTTCATCCTATATGAATGTTCCAAATTGTTGAGATTTAGAGCCTCATTTTAAATGTTGTATATTCCAAATTGAAATTAAAGTAGGGTAACTAGAAGTTAGTTTGTTAAGTCTGGCGTAAGAGAAACAAGATTCGTAATAAATTTGCTATAGTTTGAAAAAACCAAGTCTAGCGGTAGATTTTTTATGCCTCCCTTTTTTCAATCCGAAAAACAGGAAGGCATATAAAATTTAAAAAATGTAAGTAAGACTTGGTGTGTCAGACTATAAGTGCACCAAATAATAAATGTTCGTTATTTCTTGACATAGATCACAAACAAACATTTTATAAAATTATTGGGCCCTAAAAGAGTACCTACCCGTGAAATTACAGTCATTAATGGAATTGAATGGAATTAAAAATTGAACTAAACTGTATTTTTTCAAATTAATGCATGTTAGAGCCGGTGTAGCTTTATTCATTTTTAATTAATTCGCCGTTCAAAAGTGCACTGTAACATGCCTACTTGAAAAATAAATATTTTGATTTTGAAATACTTGAGACCCAGCGACATCACATGAAGTCAGTGCTCATTTCAATGCCTATAATAATAATCCCAGGACTCCATAGATTAAGAAAATAACATCAATAATATGTAGGTGCCAATGATTGGGTATTTTATTCTACTAATTCTCAGTATGGCGCTATATCCACATTGTTTCTATTACGCCTAATCCGGCCTTAAAACAGGTCAAATGGTTGGTTTTCAGGATTTCGAGTATCCAAACGTTTTTTAACATCAAAGTTTGTTTTGTAAGTACGCAATTGTTGTCGAGTATTAGCTGTGCCTTCTAAATTCACTGTCGTAATATAAATACACCCTCCACCCGAATAATTGTAGAACATTAAGCGCCACTTGCTTCAAACGGGGTTACCAGCTAATCCGGCGTTACCTGTTAAATTCTATATGAATTAAACGCTTAACTCCGGGTTAGTGGCTAACTCCGGTTGGTGCAAGTGGCTCATATAAACTTAAACGTAACGAGAGCGTAAGTGACCGATCGTGTGAGTGATCTGATGGTCGCGGGTTCAAACCCCGGCCTGTAACAATACTACCAATGAGCTTTTCGGAACTTATGTACGAAGTATCATTTGATATTTACCAATCACCTTTCGGTGAAGGAAAGCATCGTGAGGAAACCCAACTAATCCCGATAAGGCCTAGTTTACCCTTTGGGTTGGAAGGTCAGATGGCAGTCGCTTTCGTAAAACTAGAGCCTACGCCAAATCTTGGGATTAGTTGTCGAAGCGTACCCAAGGCTCCCTGGGTAGCATAAGCCGGGAAAACGCTAGAAAGATGTTAAAGAAACTTAAACGTAAAATACCTAAAGAAAACAAAGTAAAACAAGAAAGTCACTGTTACATGTTGTGTTTAAGTAGATTGTAGATGATCCTTCTATCTTCCATATTTCTTTCTTGTTCACTCACAATGAAAATTACTGAGTGAAAGTTCTTCCTCTCTCTGTCTTGTGTAAATCTCTCTTATATCTATAACATATTGTAAACTGTATACAATGTATTCGGGTCCGTCAAAGAAATCTTATTGGCTTACGTATATGCACTGCGATTGGCTGTTAGTTACGAAACAAGTGGATACATGTTAACATCGTTCTAATGATCTTATGGTGCTCCTACATTGGCTGTTATAAATGTTATATAACGGTACTAGCGACCCGCCCCGGCTTCGCACGGGTTACTATTATACATATAAACCTTCCTCTTGAATCACTCTATCCGTTGCGTAGTTTTAAAGATTTAAGCATACATAGGGATATAGCGGCAGAGAAAGCGGCTTTGTTTTATACTATGTAGTGATTATATATAACACGTATGATAACAGCCACTGTGGGAGCACCATTACACGGTTTGTCAGATAAATCTATAGTTTACTCCATATGGAGTTAAAAAAATGTAGATAAAAACCACATGACTCGGTCTGAGCTAATGGTATAATTACGTAGATACAACAGTTAGTTAAACAATAACTTTGCCCCCTTGATAGTAAAACAGTTTTCACCTAATTATTGCGAGGGAACTAAAATTTACATACGGTTACAAGTTTCATCCAACATAGATATAGGATAAAAGCACTTGATACCCAATCAGCCAAAAGAAATGTATTTATTTATTTATTTAATTCAAAAAACAGTATACAGCATTACAGTAAAAACCAAAGCACTGCAACCATCAAATATAAAACCAAAACATATAAAACTTAACACTACTTATAATTGACTATCGTCATTTCCAACTACTTATAGTTGGAAATGACGCCATAAAACTGCTGTAGTTGCGACTCTTTTTCATATAGTTTTGTTTGGAACATGACGTTTCGTTAAGTGGCAACAGCCTTTAAACTTTATCAGTGTTGGTTCTTTGTATGAATTTGACACTTAATGCTTACGTCAGTAAGTTCTTTTTCGTACGAAACATTTATATCCAAGCCGATCAATCCAAGTTCGCTAATGTCATTCTGATTCACATATTTTGAAGTTTTTGTTCTTTTTGTGTCTAATAACTCAATGTCATCCCAATATAGGTAAATTTAAGCTATTCGATATTTATGACTCAAAACCATTCAAAACACGCAAGGTTAAAATTACTTTCCTCACTAGTGGATAAACTGCGTTTTCCCCGCTAGTTTTAAAGGATAAAAGAGTGCTTTCCGAGCTAGTGAGGTGAACAATGTTTTACCTCGTTAGCTAGATGACAGTCATGTGGTTTTCTTTGTTTATTTTATTTTTAATTTCCGTACAGATTACACTATAACCCTGTGGTTTCATTTTTGCATGTGTAGTAAAGAGCTAATGACTGAAGAATACTTGTAAACGTTTAAAAAATATTTTGCTTTGAGTTTAAAGACATTTATTCTCATAAAGAACAAGAGTTCACTTTCAGTAACAGCTTTCAAAAAAGTACGATTACATCCAGCATGTCAATAACACATGAAATAAATTATCAGAAATGAATTGTTATAATTTGGTTTTCAACTTTTTTATTGATGTTCACTCTTTTACTCTCTCTTTATATACAGCCGGTACAACCACCCTGCTTTTTGTCAAAAGTGGACGTTTGGGTTGTCTAGAAATCATAAAAATATAGCGTTGAAGTCAAATCATCGTCTCGTTTCGTGGCCTTATACCACGAAAATAGAACGAATGCGGATTTGTATCTCCATCTCTGTCACACTTGCATATTGGAGTGACAAAGAGGTTTTCCCGTCAATGCCAATTTCCGATGTTCGTGGTAGGCATGCAGCTCAGCTGTCGAACTTGGGCTTTAGTTTTGCTTAAAATTTACAATTATTCTACGTTCAATAGCACTTCAGTAAGACGTATTCAAGTCCTAAATGAAGCGATGTGACCATGTTATCATGGATCTATGCGTAAACCTTCGTAGATAGGCGTCTCTGTTTACAACCATTTTGTCTGTTTGGCTTTTAATGTGATAGCAGATGCACAAATAAATCCTTGATGAGCAACCGCTTTTATTTTGTATGAATTGAGGCACTTTCTGATAATTATGATTTACGAAAAGATAAAGGCAAAGGAATTTTAATTACTTAATAACAACTAAGGGCCGCAGCAACCGGAGTTAGCATACTAACCCGGATTTAAGCTTTTATTTCATATGGAATTGGACAGTTGATACCGGGTTAGCGCTAACCCTGGTTGACACAAGTGGCACTAAGAGTTGTTATATAAACCTTAATGCTGGATAAACTGAGAATGTCATTTTTAAATATCCTACCGGCAGCGTCGGCATTAATACTAAATTAAATTAAAACTAATAAATTATAAAATACCTGTTCAGTAATAAAAGTTTGCATAGCTGACGCAACTCGTATCAATTAACTTTAGATACAGATAAAAATTAACGTAATTTAGCTAAAATGATGACACCATCTTATATTGTTGACAAGAAAGTCTGTCTAAAACTTACGCCATATTTTTTTACGTAGACCATAAACGGTCCCGTACTATCGTAACTCCGAATACATTTGATTTAGTTTAAAGGCGATTGACGCAACATTAGCTCGATGTGAGCACGTTACAAACCGAGTACAATGCTCCATGTGATGGATATCTCAAAAACAAACGCCGAGCAAAGCGAGCATTGCACGTGCGTTCACATCGAGCAAGGGCGTCCGACCCTCATTGGATGGATTGCGTTTTCTAAAATCGCCGTCAATCTAACTACTATGTAAACAAAAAGGCATCACATGTTTTGTCACTGTTTCTCCTTGTACTGTCCACTACCTTATCAAACACCACTGAAACCATTCACTACTGAAACGGTCCTATTATCGTAACATACTAAACATAAGATAAATTACTTAAGCTTACAGATTTAATCAATAACAAAAAAGTTAGGTTTTGACGATCAATATGGCGGTTTGTTTACATTGTTAGCAAGTTCGATCGACGGCAACTGTAACAAACCTTTCCATTTCTATATAATCCAACTTTTTGTCTATGTTTTTTTTTTTTTTATTTATTTATTTATTCTCAAAAAAAGTTTTGTACAATAACATATAATCATAAATTCGCCAAACATTAAGTTTAACGGCGACTGTTGCACTCACTTTTTGTATTTGTACATATCTATTAGTCCTATATTCTTATCTAAACCCACTTACCTACCTTACAATTTTTTAATGATACTGCAGGTTTGAACTATGTATTTACTAATTTGAACACTGTTCCTCTTGACATACGGTATACATTAACATTACTATTTCTATGAAAACAGTTTGTCACACAATCCAAACTACTGATTTAGGTTTATTATTATGTTATATATAAACTAGCCCAAGTGACATCTATAAGTATATATATAAATAAATGTATATGTATACATACATTTATATACATACACACATACATTCCTACTTACACATATATACATGTGCACCGTTATTATTATTTATATTTATTATTTATACATATATTTACCTATTATTCTTACGTTAAGCATCTAGTAGCAACTTTTTAAACCTACTTTTAAAGATGTTTTTACTGCTACACTCGTCCTCAAACGTAATAGCGTTGTATAGTCGCGGTGTTAAGTAGCTGCGCGTCCTCTTGCCATAATAATTGTTCGCCGCGGGTTCCGCAAACTTTTGCCGCTTCAACCCTCTTTCCGCGCGTGTGTAAACGCGTGGAATTTTAAATTCATTTCTTTTAAATTGCTCTGTTGCTATTAAAAACTTAACTTTTTCATGCACTGGTAAGATGTTCAGTTTTTTAAATAATATGGTATAATCACTATTACAATTTTCTTTTGTTTTTTTATTCACAATATTTTTTATTAGTCTCACTTGTAAGCTTAACACATTGTCTAAATAGGTTTTAAAGGTGAGACCGTACGCAATTAGCCCGTATCCAATTACAGCGTCGGCCAGTGCATGATACAACATATGTAATATTTTCTCATTTACTATATTTTTTAAGCTAATTATTTTACACAGTATAGATCTCAGCCTATTACATATTGTATCTATATGTATTTTCCAATTTATGTGCTTATCTATAGTTAAGCCAAGGTATTTAAAATGTTCTACTACTTCTATTGAATTACATTTACAATCAATCTTTTCGGTGTGTAAACACTCGTATGTATGACCAATTATCTCAATCGGAGCATGAAATGTTTTAACATAGGGTGAATGTATAAGCAAAAATTTAGTTTTTTCTGTGTTTAGTATTATACCGTTATCATGAGACCATTTAAGTATATATTCAAAATCCTCTTGCATATATTTTTGTATAACATTAATATCTTTGTCCGCGTACAGCAGGCAAGTGTCATCTGCATACATGTATGTGGAACAATTCCTTACAACACCAGATACACTATTTACATGCATGATGTACCCTAGTGGCCCAAAAACGGAGCCAGTCGGCACCCCGGTTGACACTTCTGCCTCGTCCCCGCAAACACCGTCCACGGACACGCGCAGCGTTCGCCTCGCCAAGTATGTACGGAACCACTCCAGCACTGGACCACGAACCCCACACTCGTCCATCGCCTTCAGTAGTTGTTCGTGGTCCAGTGTGTCAAATGCTTTTTTAAAGTCAATAAAAAGCACTCCTACATACTTTCTTTTATCCAAGTTACGGTACACTTCATCTGCAAATCGTGCTAGGGCAGTAGTAGTACTCCTGGATGGTCTAAAACCGTGCTGCGCGTCCGCAATAATACTATTATTCTCTAAGAACGCACTTATCTGGGTTACAATTACTTTTTCCACGATTTTATTAATAACAGGCAGGATAGCTATAGGCCTATAATTAGAGTACTCGTAATGGCTTCCCTGTTTATAAATCGGTCTTATGATAGATTCAAGTGACAGTGACAGTGACAGACAAGAAGACATACAGTCAAGTGTAAAAATATGGTGGTGCACATCTTACTCAAAAATATGTCCCATAGCACCTTTTGCCGGTGTAATAAGAGCGTAGTACCATATTTATGAGTCGATTATGTCGAACCATATTTTTGCACTTGACTGTACGAATAAAATTGCCACTTTTCGCTGCTTAGGTGATAAAGCAAAAAATCTAATTTATCTGTCATAACTAGTCATAGACCTAAAGTTGGGGAATTAGTATGACTACAACAATGATATCGTAGATTCTAGAGAAATGGAAAGGATTATTAGAAGACAGAATCGGCCCAATGAGGGCGGCACCGGAGGGTCGGTGCGCTCTTAAGAGAGCAAGGAGTACCGTAGAGTATTTTTCCAGCACTCGTTCGGGCTGGTGGTGCACCACACCCGCACCGGCAGCTCGCCCGCGCCGCTGCCCACGCAGCCGCCGCTCAACAATAAAGCCACCAGGTACGTCCGACATTCATATTCTAAGGGCCACTTGCACCACCCGCTTAACTCAAGGTTAGTGGGCTGTCAACTGTCAAATTCAATATGAAATGGTGGGTTAACCTCAGGTTAACCCTCCATTTTCGGTGGTGCAAGTGACACTAAGTAAGTGTATATACAGGTTGACCTCAGCCATTGGACACATCCTCAAATCCCATATCGGGCTACTTCCTAGTAATAGGTATAGGTAAAAATCTTAAGTAAGTCACTTGTTGTATGTAGTAGTGAGCTATTCGAATAGGCATTTGTTTTATTTGTGTTCAAATTTTAATAGTACATTATCGAATTACCTCTTCGCACGTGTATCGTACGACGTTTTACAGTACATATGTCCCTTTGAATATTCGACGCAGGCACGTAAAGTGCTCATTATCGCCCTAGGGCGGTAAAGTAGCACCATGTGTACTGTAAACATGTATTATCTATTCGAATAGCTCACTACTACATACAACAGGTGACTTATTAAGTTGTTCACCTATACTTAACTGTAAATATTTTTTTGATTAGATTTAAAAATATTCTTTTTTTTAAACAAAAGTTTTTTTCTAACATCCAATAATCGAAAACATAAAGAAACACGCTGTATTTATTACTGGCAGTGTTTCTTGACAATTTTCTTCAATGATGACATTTGTCAACAATCAAAGTGTAAAGTGACATAAATGAAAACGATAAGATAGGAGAAGGTGTCATAATATTCTATGAGGATTTATTACGTTATGAGTTTTAGTTGCATATAAATACCTATTAATTTCTTAGTTTGTTCGGAACCACTGCACCGATTGTTATGTTATGATAGTTTATGTACTGGTTCTAAACACCGTATCACAAAACATGTGTTCGTGGCAATGACTTTCTATTAGCAATGTATGCAGTGCAGCACATTGAAATATCCTACATTTACATCGCTTGCATCGTGAGCTCTATAATTTCTTATACATTTATTCAAAGAAGACATTGAAATATGTAATACTTAAATTCCAGAACAAACACATACCCCAAGCTACCGGATAAGTTTCGCGTGCGCACACCAGACGTGAGCTCGGCCCCGCCCCCAGGCATGGGCGGGGCCGGAGCCGCGAGCGGCGGGGGCGGGGCGGAGGAGGAGGTGATCTACTTCTGACCCGACCGCGCGCCGCCACACGTCTCGCGCTCCTGAGACTGCCGCCTGTCCTAACTGCACCGCACTAGCCACCGCACTGCTCTGCGAACCTGGTACAAATGTAGACAGACAGACGTTCATTTACATGATCCATTAGTGTGTAATTTGGCCGCTCGAGAGGCACTTCTGCGGGGCGGCAAGGGCGTGTGAAGTAGGGAATGCAACCGGTAAACATTTTTCACGCCACTGCTCGGACCACATTTCCGATATCCGATATCCAATAGATGGTTTGGATCAAAGCTGGAAAGTAGACTTTAGTTGAACACCTGAACCAACTCTTACAAATTACAATGATATTGTTGGAGATTTGGGTTTAAAATGGTTGTTTATAGGACAAATTTATTCGCACAGAAACCAACAAGGTCGGTTTGGGCTTAAAAACTAGCATCCAGACCATAATTTTAAAAAATAATTCGGTTTGGAGCGAGTTACGTAAAAACAGTAATCTTGTTTGAAGCAAACTACGTAAAAACGCTTCTGGACATTGATTTTTTTGTAATTTCCTTACAGTAATCGTGAAAAGCACTACATTATGCCTCAGCGCTTTAGAAGGAAGCGCTATAGGACGGAGTCGTATCTCTAACTAACTTCTCCATCCATAGTTCTTAGCCTCTCCAACAATGTACTATAATATAAAAATTAACGGTTATTCCTATACAACTTTTTACCAGTTTGCATTCCCTAGTGTGAACGCCGCTCAGATTATAGATAACCCACAGTAGTTAAACTGTGGCTTGACTTGTTATCTTAGGGTTAAGCTTATCATGTGATAAAAGCAGAAAACAGTTTGCCTCTTCCTTAAAAAATATATGATTGAGAAAGGATATGCTTGGATGGACATTAGATAAATGAACGTCGGTTTCTATAGACAGAATATGTTTAGTCAATAATTTTGTGGCAATGTCTAAATTTTAATTAAACAAGCCCCGAATATTAAAAAATTGTCCATTGCCATAAAACCATCATTAAACAATCTACATGTCTATAGGCACTGCCACATACATTACACACTTCAACTCTCTCATACATTTGGTAGAGTACCTCGGTCAGTTATGGACATCCAACTTTTTAATGTATGCCTAATATAATGAAATATACTACTGTACATACAGTCAACCAATTGGAACCCTAGGCCACTGCAGGACTATGTCATGGTGACGCTATAAGTCAGATTGTAAGAAATCTCTTACAATCTGAGCGTTCTATCTGCTTCTAGGCAGAAGACTTTGGTTCTAGAGTGGCCTAGGGTTCCAATTGGTTGACTGTACATTAAATATGTTTGACACAAACTGTTGGCGAAATTGTGTTTTTAAACACAAAAGGCTGAAGGCCAACAAGAATAATCAAGTATTATGTATCAACAAAATTGTGACAATTTGAAGTCACTAATGTAACACTATACTTGTACAATAGGGATGACGACTAGGTTGAAAAACTATTATTCTAATTAGTCCGTCAGTTAGATTATCTAAAATTATTAGACACGTATTTTTTCTTTTTCAATTTAACTAAAATTGACGAAGATAAAGAGCATCAAAGTTCCGGGGTGGGGGCTTGTGACGTCACTCCTAGGTAAGAATTGTACCTAGGAGTGACATTACGCGAAACTTGAACGCACTGTATTTTTGTCATTTTTGATTTGATGAACAAAAGAAAAAATACGTGTACAATATTTTTTTATAATCTAAAAGACGGACTAAATAGATTTTTTCCGTCGTCTAGCCTATTGTACATTCTCCCTCATACGATTCTAAGATTGTTTTAATGAACTTAATATTGCGCTTTAAACTATTTTTGTATTATATATAAGTAAATTTTAATCACCGTTACGTACTTACCAGGGGCCATCGTACTTATTTTATTTACAACAAATATCAAAACACTCGAAAAGTACAAACACGAAATTGAACATTCCAGAAAATGATCTCTATTTTATTACTTCACATTATTTTAACTAACAATATTTTAAAAACAGCTCACATTTATAATAAATATAAATAAAACACGAGCTTCATCCCTAAATTATAATTTATAAAGCAGCTATTTGCCATAAGTCAAGCTAATATCAATTTTATGACATTACAATAAGAGTCATTATACAGTAGCGCGGCAGGCGTTTATATTTAAGATATCAAAAACCTATGCTAGTAGCCAAATGTCTACGAAGGAGCGGTCTATAGTGAATATAAAGTTGTTACACTAGATGTTTTGGAAACTTGAAATCTTGTTGTTGACATATACAATTAAACATTCGAAGTAGATTAGAGGTTTGAGAGTTACGATATTCTCGGAGTCGGGACGTCACTTGGTACTCGGAGACATTACTGTGTCGAAAATGTAGCTACTATACAAGCATGCCAGTGCTTATTTATTTTAATTCGAAATTTATATTAAAAACTCTATCAAAAGGTATTCGGGCATTTTCGCGAAAAGAGATCGAGTCAAGTTTTTTCTAAGTTGAATACTTTTCGTACTCAAAATAACAAGCTCTTTAGGCCTAGAAGAAACCAATGGGCGGTTATGTCCGAAATTTTCTAAAAAATGTACCTAACGGATTGGAAAAATAAAAGTTAGCACGCTTTTTTTTCTTGCTAGGATCGAAATAGCTCGTGATTCTGAATAGGAAAAACATTACATTTTTCAATGAAATGCCCATACACCTGTTTCATTTATGCATCATTAAATATCTTAAGAATTTGTTCTATTTTAACTAAACGTGCCTAAAATGTAAGACTTTTTGTTGGTGAGTGTGTTATAGAAAGCTCCGTGTACCAAAAATGGCGTCTCGACCGAATGATGTTATAGTGTAAACTGTTGTTATGACACATTTTTATAAGATTCCTGACGAACACTTGTTACTCGGCATAGCGCGTTGTAGTTATACATATGTATAGTCTTCGAACCTACCACAAAAGGGTTTAAAACTGTTCTAACCTTTAATGTAAAATGAGATAAAATATAATAATAAATATATTACCTAATAAAATTCTATATTCGTCTCAATAGTGATATGGATTTTGAAAGCATTTCTTTTGATAATTGTATTGTTTTCACATTCAATTATCAAAATACCAAAAATCCAATCACTATTTAGACAAAAATCTTCAAGAACACTTTGAATTGTTACATTTTTAAGTACCAGTTATAAAAACACGTTTTACTAAATAGCACGCTGTTTTGAAAAACTACTTATATTTTTAAATTGTTGACATACTGTTTTTAACTTTACACTATTCGAATAAGGTTGCTTACTGTATACTGTCAGTGTACATAGTGTGTTAAACGTTTATATAATAAAGTGTTATAATAAATAGTCTCCATTGTCAAATGTACTCTATATCTGTGAGAATAAGGGTCGTAATTGTATGGTCGCACGAGTGATATTATGTAGCATTATTACCGTGAGTGATACAAGTCGTCATACGATTATCGATCTTATGTTCTATCTATCATAGCAACATTTGTTTAGAGTTTGTTCATTTAACTTTTAAATAAATAAAATTTCACTTTATCAGATATTCAGAAATAAGTCGATCATTTAAAAAAAAGGTATTTTTAATTTATTCGTTGTCAGTATTTGTATATTTTTGATCCATATCGGCGCCTATAATTTATTTATTTAGATGATTATTTAGCTCTCCTAAACGTATAGAGAATCTTCAGTTGTTTACCTACTATTGATATTTTTGTGTTTAACTTGTACATAACTTATGTGAATGAATGACAGGCAGATTAGCAATAATATGTGTTCTATACTATATCACGGACAAGTTAGATAATCATGAGAATGTTTCAAACTAGTCACCAAAAGTATTAATGACAGGAAATAGTAAAGTGGGTCCTATACTATGAGGAAGTTCATATACTCGTTTAACTTAAGGTTCTTATGATGCAGACACATAATAAAATAATATAATATTTGTATTCCCACTTTAATGCAGACCGATGAGTGAAAGATGCAATAACTGTCATGCCAATAATTGTCACATGCCAAATTTTCATTGTCTTGCACATCACTATTTTAGTCATTTTTACTACAGCTATACTCGTGGCAGGATTACAGTGCTTCATTTTTAATAAGTCTGGTAACGAGGCGTGTCACAATGAATTAAAAAAAAACTACCTTGTAACGGGAATTAAGGAGCTGACAACACCTACTCATGTTTTTTAAGAATTTCTATTTATTTTATTTACTAAAACATGAATATGTTAGTATGTATCATATTTCAAAGTCCCAGACGGAGCCCATTTTTAATTTGACGAAGTCGGCTCGTTAGAAAATAATTACAAAGATTGGTCTTATCTTCATCGTTTAGCGGTTCTGTCTTTATTTTTTTACTTGGGCATCTGCAATTAAAATCACAATTTAATTATACTCATATCTAAAATGTAGACGAGTCACATTTCACAAATAGTCCAGGGTTTTGTTTATTTTAATAGTTTTAGGAGATATAGTTTGTGTCCTATTTTAAAGGTATTAAATGAGTTAAATTGAAATTATAACTTATAAATGGCTCGTTAGATAAATACCGTACAAAAAATAAATTGTGACACGACTCGCTGGCCAGATGCTACGATCATCTGACAACACGTCAGATCGACGATCTCATCCCCGCAGCCCTGTAATATGTCACAATTATCTGCACCGTTAAACTGTTTAGTAGCTCGACACTATTTTTACAACTTGTGAGACTTAGTAACTATTTTTTGTGCATTTACTGTAATCCATTTTACTATTTAGTCTTTAGAAATGGTGATATTTATAACTACTATTTTCTTGGCTAGGATACTTTTTCATACTGTGTATTGTGTATATATATTGACGTTCATGTTGGACATAATGTAAGTGTATCATAAATTTAACCGAATGAATGAAATAGGTTTCTTATGTGAGTGAGCATTTTAATTGCAATAAAATTTTACATGATTTCGTGTTTAAAAGTCTAATAATGTCAAGGCAATCTTTGTATTAGTATATAAATATTAAATAATCGGGTTAAGAAGAGTTTAGTTCGTCGGCAGCTATGCAGGGCTTGGAACTTATTTTATTTATATGCTGATCTTCTTTTGTCCAAGCTTGTATTTGGTGTACCATGTCATGGAATATATATCATCGATCTCTTTTGTTTTCCTTGTGACTCTTCTCGAGCGCGAGATAGAGACCTTTTAAAATTAGTACTGTGTGATAGAGACAAAAGACTCGCGCGACTTACTAGCAGCACAGCAGCACTGTATGTGCTTTAAATTTGAATGTAACAGTATTTTCGAAAAAAAAATTTTTTTTCTGATTTTCAGTCTAATAGATTTTAATTCCATTCCGTTTAAATTCGTTTATTTTATAACATGTACATCTTGTCTATAAATAACCGTTGTACCTAATGTATAAGTTACGTATAGTTTTACAGTCAAGTGCAAAAATATGCCTCCTCCCCGTAATATAAGCATTATAAGCAGAGTACGCAGCTGCCGACTTGTTCGATGAACTCAGGATGGCCTGCTGCTTATCGACTAAGTCAGCAGTTGCGTAATGTGCTTATATTAAAATAAATAAATAATAAAATATCCGAAAATCACACTGATGTTTTACCCACATTCATTACAATTGAATTAGATACTCCAGTATATTATTTTTGATATTTTTCCACTTGACTGTCTCAAGCCCCGCGGCTAGGTGTTCCGACTAGAGAACATCATGACAATAATATATAATGTTCTATTTTTCTGATCGTTCGCAAGTGCCAGCTCATTGTAGGATGTTAACTTTAAGGCGGTTTCACGCACGGGTCCGGACGCCAGTGTGAGCGGGACAGCACTACAGACGTGCATTGTGCTATCTCTCTCACACTGTATCGGGGATCCGTCGGTGTGATTGCGTTGTAAATTTTATGCACTTTATGGTATTCTTTTCGGCCATTGTTCTCTCAAATATATGCATTATATCTAGCAATATATTTCTTGTTATAAATGTTGGTATCTAATTATTTCAAGCAATGGCCAGATAATGCATTTAATGTTATTGTTCCTTATAGATGGTAAAATTTAATTCCTTGGGTATTTTTGCTATTATAGATTTAAGCATAATATTGCATTTAACCTATTGGACTCCTGTGGGAGTTGATTGTAATCAGAATAGAAAATATTTTCATATTCTCCAATGAAGTGATAATGGATAAAGTATTTGTTTACCATTTCACTTAATAACTGAAATATATAAATTATATTAAATTTTCCTTGTTTTCACATTAGGCGTCGCTGGGTGTGCGAGCGGTACATCCCTACACACATGCATAGCGCTGTCTCACTCACACACCTAAGTGAATTATATATTCGTGTCAATATGATAACCGTGTTAGATTTCCAAATAAACGTACCTATTGCAAATGTACTTTATTAGTTTGAGAATGCCAAAATAAGTTTAATCTTGTTAATCTTTATCAAAAGTCTAAAAAAATACTTATCAATATTTTGGACTTTGCAATATGAAGTATTTAAGGAACACATTTATATGAAAACGTTTCGCTAAACCGTGTAATCAGTAATCAATTAAGGCCTTATAATTAGGTACAAATTTTTTTAATTCTGCTGTCAAATTAAAGCACTATCTAATCCAGCTGTCCAATTAGTCACATTTTTAGACTGGACACCATTTAAAATCAATATATCTTTGGTTTAGTATAACCCGAAATACTCTATTTAAAATCATTTACAGAAGCATTTATATTGACTGAGTAAGAAGTTTACATCCATCGGAGCCTGATATGATTTATTCATTGAAAGGCCAAAATGTTGTTCAAAATGCTGTAGTATACCACCTGTTTAAATGTACGGTTATAACACCGATGCGGACCGCACGCCGCGCTCCGGTGTGAGCGAGATAGTGCTATGCATGTATATAGCGATGTCTTACTCGCACGCCGCAGGGGTGTGCGGATCGGGTGTACCGTTTTAGCGGCAGCTCTTGACCGTAGCTTAGGGTTGCCATACGTCCCAGTACGCCGAGATGTCCCGGGCCATACCAGAATAGTGTTTTTTTAGGCACCTGCATATCTCTCACATACGCTAATTTTATTTATGGCAACCCTCGTAGCTGTAACTATAAGTTATTTCGTGGCAATATTTAACAATGTAAGCTTTAAATTACTTTACTCCTTGGACCCCTCCAATTTTCGTTGTAATAACGACAATACAGCTATGTATTGCTCAATGTTATGCTCATTTACTTCGTCTAGTATTATAAATTTAATTGTATATTCTGTTGGTCACTTGTTAGTGATTTTAGTATATTTTGTCGACTTTCTGTGACGATTCGCGGGCCACGCCCGCTTTGTATCTAGAATAGATGAATGAATAAACATTTACTTAGAATCAACGTGGCTTTTATTTTGCTGCTAAATAATTTGTATGCCTTATTGGCAGGCATATGATCCATAAGAAAATTAACCCTTAAATGCATGAATTTTCAATATTGATTCTAAAACAATCCAAGTGACAAACAAATTCATTTCAAATTAAGAACTTACGACGATATGACAAAGTCTACATTCCAAGAGAACTTGATAGTCACCACTTGCATGCAGTCATGCATTTAAGGGTTAAAGGAATATGTACATACCTGTGTTA
The DNA here is from genome assembly GCA_949128165.1 of Lathronympha strigana. Lineage (NCBI taxonomy): Eukaryota > Metazoa > Arthropoda > Insecta > Lepidoptera > Tortricidae > Lathronympha > Lathronympha strigana. The sequence continues at coordinate 4,817,797 of OX421903.1, forward strand.
ATGATATGTCTTTCAGGAAACAAAACACCATTACTAACAAAAAAGTTATTTATTATAATTATTTTGTGGTTATAAACACATAATTCAACTTAAATATATCACTTTGTGACTCGATCATTCGGTCAATGAGATATACATACCTAACACAGAAGGTTTGGGCAAAAGGAGTAAAAATGTATTATTGCGTTCAAAAGTAAATGAATAAATTCATTCATAAATTGTTGGGGGCAGCAAAAGAGGCCCATTTTGAGCAGTGTAAATGTCGAAGTTTTTAATTTTAAGACTACAAGAGTTTAAATTGATTGCGGTACTGCAGAGGATAAGTTTTACATTTCTCTCACAAACCTTCCTTATATCATTGACTGATAAACCGAATCCAGTAATTGTGTTAATTTAAATATTTTAAATGCTTAATTAAATAGGCTTGCAAAATGGTAAAACAATATACTATCGAAAACTAGTTTTTACATGTAGAATGTGCCTTAACTAGATAAAAAATCGTTTCATCCCTAAAGCATTCCTACTTATACAATCGAATTATACAAATTATTGCTCAAATTTGTTACATTAATGGTGGGTTCGATAAAGTCAGTTAGGCCCGTTAAAAGCGGATGTCATGTTGCAGAAAAAGGTAGAAATTAAAAAGTGGCAACATCGTAGTGTCGTCCCTTTCAAATCAATATATGTAAGAAAACGGGAGGACACTACGTGCCACTCATTAATTTCTATCTTTTTCTACATACTTATAAACAAACAGCCGATACCATCAGCTACACCCTTACTGACCATGGGTAGACCTTACGCCGTTGCTATACGGATTACAAATGTACAGCTAACAGATAGGGAATGCAATCGGTATTTTTTTATGTAAGTATAGGAAATAATCGGTTTTTAACCGAAACCGGTTTTTGCATAAAGGGGCTTTGGTAAAGGGGTCGACCTAGCGGGAGGAGCAATACTTACACTTTTTTTTATTGCATAAAATCACAAACCAGCAACTTAATGTGTAGGCTGCTGCTTAAGGAATCACTCAATGAACTCCCTCGTGCAGAACAGCACCGGTTAGCGTTCTAAATTTTTATACCTGTAGTGCCAGACCCTCATCAAACCAACGAGGCTGTAAAAGTAGTGAACCTTTACAGTAGGTAACGTTGCCTTCTCTACTTTCCCTAGAGGCAACCGTATTTCCAGTTTAATACAGCATTGATGTTGTTAGTATCATAATAACAGTAAAAAATCTTACAAATACAAACATGCAGTCTTATCAATACTCCTATCTCATTAACAACGCGTGTTGCTTTATCGCAAGACCCTTTTAACAATATTTTACATTCAATATAATTTTCATCAATTCATTGTTACCCAACAATAACGATATTCAGATTTTAACCTTCATTCTTTCAACTATCGTTTATATTTGTTAGCTTGCACCAATCATTTTGGCGTGCGCGGCACATTTTTAAATGATATAATAACAAATCAAGCTTAAAATTTAAAAGGTCAAATAGGCGTTGGTTAAGCGTTCAAGTTTAAAAAAAATGGACAATGTTTAAAAAGTAAGCATAAAACCAAGAGTGTGATAGGATGGGTTTTATGGTTAACGAGACTCGGTCAATAGAGAAAACGTCACGGACCATTGTCTTGGTCTTAAACATACTTAACTATCGGCAGTTATAAGATATCATAAGTTTCAAAGTACACAGTATGAAATAAATAACAAGGTGTTAAGAATGTGGTCAGGTTTAACATTTTGACCGCCTCACGCCGCTTGCCAACTAGTTTAGGGAATGCAACGGTTAACCGAAAATACTGCGGTTTCGGTTATAAACCGAGTTTTGCCCATACAAAAAATAACGGCTTACGTTCCCTACACTAGATGGACTGACCAAATCAGAGAAGCCACGTCCTCGAGCAAGTTCCATCAAGGCAACGATGGATTGACATCATTGGAGACAACTTATAACATGTTGCGATCAATGATCACGATTTTCAGGAATGAGGGACTGGCCAGAGACATGAATAAAGTAGTACTTACCTATCAGTAACTGTCTATTACAAGTATGAACAACTAATAACCACTATTAGTACAAAATGCAACTCTGTTGCTAACTACATAAGGTTGGAATCGCTTTGCCGTCACTACAGGGAAATACTGAAAAGGTACTTAATTATTTCATGGCACTTGTAATTTAAGGCATACGTATTGCGGTTAGTACTCTGGCTTTCCCAGACACTATGTCGTTAGCTTAAGGCCTAATGTAATGACTTAATTAATGGTTACATTTTTTTTAGGTGCCAGCACATTTCTAAATGTGTGTACAGAATATTGTTTAAACCCATAGGCAGATATCCGATACCGGTTTCTGAGTGAGATAACGCTACGCGCGTGGATAGCGCTGTCTTCCTTGCACGCCGGCGTGTGGTGCGAATTTCACCCAGTGTGAGATCCGCCTCAGTAATACAGAATATTTTTTATTATAGGACCATATTCAAAATCGCGGCACGATACCCACCAAATGGTCAGACGCGATTCTGGAAGTCACAAATGACTCCTTCCAAGGATCCCTAAGGAAGGCAGAAGACCGATCAGCCTGGAGTGCACTTCAACAGAAAGCGACTTATGGTGGTCACGATCCTCAGTCATGACTCATGAGGTTGCGACATAGAAGAAGAAGATATTCAAAATAGCGAAAGAAATTTAGATGCCCATAAAAAACTTCATTTATCTATCTGATAGGATGCTCTCGAAATGTGCTGACTCCTATGAGTGCTTAATGTATGATGATTCTAGTTATTTATCCTGTTGGGTGAATCAACTACTTGTTGTTGTTATTCTGTATTGTCAACCACAAGACATGTCGGATAAAAAATAATATTTCTAGACAACCCATTGCACAATCAAGTTTATAAATACAACAAGGTCCAAGTTCTGTAAAAATAAATAGTCTAACAAGATATCTAGGTGAATAGATGAGTTTTCGAGAAAAATTTACAAAAAATAGCTGATCCACCTATACATTTTATCCCATTTTTTTGGCTTATTTCCAATCACTTAAAAGTAACTATTGAATTTATAATTTCACTTCAGTCACTTGGCCCAACACATCACTCTTAAATGCTGACAGTCTTAACAGACAATGGTTCATAATTCCTGGTATGTGACCCATATCTTTCTACCTGAATTGTGTTTATAAAAGCCTACTTATCTTATTCTTCAAACAGATGCATGGCCATGAACATAATGCAAGGCTCTTTCAAGTTATTTTGAACTTAATTTGCTTATTACATACAAGTTATTTTTATAGCATATCCCTGACACTGTCACTAGCTGTTTTCTCCCAGATCTGCCCTGATCTGTACAGCCTGTAAATCTTATTGTTCACCAAATTTGGCCCAAACTTCATCATGGCAGCTTCATATTTGTTGCGGAAAACTTCCATCTGTGTCTCATTAAATCCTACACCTCTTGGGTGGTAACTGTTTGGATCTCTGCATTCTGTATATTTGTGAACAGCCAGTAAATTAGCAGGTATGGCTTGTCCGCTACTGGCAGTAACATTGAAAATGTCTTCAAAAGTGGCCATGGAGTCTAAATTTCTAATAAACACTGGCCGCTTTTTCTCTTGTGGTAGCTGGTAGTAATGTGTCTTTTTCATAATGTCCGGATAGCCCACTTCAGAGTTGTCATCATCATTTTGATTCAAGCAGAACAATAAGGGCTCCACTGTAATTGATTTCTGTTTGTATGTCGGGTCAAAGTCTGAGATCACAGCTTTTAAACTATTATGGATGCGGGGCACAAGGAATTCATCCCAAGAGATAACTATGGCATGACTCGCTTTATTAGCTTCTTCCTTGTCTAACTTAAAATGTCGAAAGAGGCAATCCAACTCTATAGCTTTCTTGACTATGTCATAACTTTTAGCAAAATTAAACGGGAAATTTAAGGGGAAAAACCGTATGTCCCACTGAGTAATATCACTTGGTACCAGATTAAGTCTTTTCACAATATCTTCAGAAATCAAGCTGTCATAAATGGTGAATGAGTTGACACCCATCATGTGGTGGAACACCAGGGACTCTATGAGGGAGTCTCTGGAAACTATTGGCACTTGGTTTGGGATAATGCACATCGCTGGTACAACATTGTTGACAAATTTAATATTATTTGTGTACCTCATGGGTCTAGATTTTCTTTTTGTAGTAACATCAATCAGTCTATTTATCGGGGCATGAATTGGACTTACTTTATAGTCATTAGCATAGAAACTTATGCCTTTTAATTTACCTAAATTTTGGCTTAATGAGCATTGAAATATAAACAGTCTGAAACCATTTATTGGCGGAGATATAGTTTTGAAACTGAAAGTGCCTACTTTATGTTTTGAGCTGTTCTCGAGCCAGACGTTACAGCGGAAGTTGGGACGCGCGTTCGCTCGGCCGATGACGATCGTATCTATATTGTGAGCGTGAGGCGTGAGCTTCTCGTACTTCTGGTACGAGCGCAAAAACGAAGAGTATGCATAGAAGTTGTCGTCTATCTGTTGAAACAGCGGCGGTGTCTCTCTCACCTCCATCGATGAGTTTCGCATGATCTCCGTGAGCATCGTAGCGTTGAAGCCAGGTCCGCAAAACTCGATCTCGGACAGACCAGGCTTCCCGAAAAAGTTGAGCACTTCGAGGACATATCGTAGCCGGTAATACTCGTGCCGGTAAATAAGGAGCGTCACGATGCTGACGAAGCACACAATTATGAGTATAAGCTGGTAATATTTCCTCATGTTGGACCCTGATGACTTTCGAGGAGTCTTCATTTATTTGGCGTCATCTGCGGCGATTTAGTAAGTTTCAGACACAAAGTGGAGTTGTAACATAGTAATAAATAAAAATGCAATATAAAGAATTCACTTACAAATTAGTGCATAAATTTTAAGAAAAACGTACAATACAATAAAAGATGAACAAATTGAGCATTGCAGATTGCAATTGCAGCTCATGCAGCTGCTCAATTTGACAATTTTGACATTTGTTTGTTGACATTGACATTTGATTTTTCTTCTAATTTTGCTGAATACGTATAGACTTACAACTGGAAAACATACGACATGTTTTACGTGAAATATTTGCAATGCCAAATTAATACTGAAAATGCTTGAAAAATTAAAAACATGTATGTTATTGATAAGCAGGTGACGTTACCAAAATAATGATCAGGCCAAGAACAGAATGCGGCTCTTATAGATTTTGATTCGTGTGTGGTATGTATGTATTAAACTCCCTTTGCCTCCTGGTGGCCTTATTTGCCTTTTTTTTAAATGAAATGTCACAAATTCTGAACCGTCATCCAATCCATTGCAACGAGTCGGTATTTTTGTGTTTAGTTTTATCGAAACAATAAATTACTATAATCGCTAACATGTCTGCTAATAAGGAGGACACATTACGACAGTTTTGTGACGTGACCGGTGCCGATGAAACTCGCAGTCGTTTCTTTTTGGAATCGTCGAATTGGCAGCTTGACGTGAGTCGCAAAATTTTTTGTTTGTTGATTTTCATGAGGTTAAGCTGTAAAATTCTAGTGTATGTTATCTGTTTTCCATTGTTTAAGTATTATTGTGTTTATGCTGATTTTACAGGTGGCACTATCTAGTTTCTATGAGCACGGGGGTAGTGTAGACGAGGCGCCTATACCTACGGCTACTCCGGCGTCGTTGCCAACACTGTCGGACAGCGACATGGAGTCCCCGCCGGCGTCACCGGTGCGGCAGAAGAAAGAGAAGAAGAAGCCCACTGGGAACTTCGCAACGTTAGGGTCACTCCAGCAGGAGAGCTCCAGTGATGAAGATGAAGGTTAGTTGCCTGTAGTTTCTGAGAAGGAGCTTATTAATGACAGAGAAAGAGATTATGTCCCATTATCATGCACAGTTCAACAGGGTTTTGTATTTTATACCATCTCTCTTCATTGTCATGGTATTTTTTTAAATAGAATGTTTTGGCATTAGTGAAAGCAACTTGGACCCCAAAAGACTCTGATTTATTTTGTGACAATGCTTCATGTTCCAAAAAGAAGGCAAGTAAAGATAGCCCAGCTACAAGCAAAACAAGTAAATGTGACACATGCTGTTTAAGTGGAAAATTGTTTCTTGAAGATGAGATAAAACAATTGAAAGAGGAAATATCTCTATTAGTAAATGAGAATCAAGAACTGAAGGCAGAAATATCAAGATTGAAAGGAGAACATGATACAGGTGTGACTTTGTGTGGTCTTTGTAGCAAGTTTTAATTTTGATGAGTTTGTTTGCATATATAAGTTTGATGATGTAATATCACCAACAAAGTATTGAGCTCTCCTTTGGTAAATTAAACAGGACTATGGGATTGTCATAAAATGGACAATCCCTCAATCTTGTACTGTAAATGAAGTATCCTTTAAAAATACTCATGAATTGATTTAGATTCACCTGGGTGTGTGTCACACAATAAAAAAAACAATGAATGGGCCTGACCCATAATTTTTATATTGTTTCAGGGCAAGCATTCTATGCTGGAGGTTCAGAGAGGTCAGGACAGCAGATTATTGGCCCCGGCAAGAACAGAAAAGATATTGTCACTGAGATGTTCAAAAGTGTGAGAGAGTATGTATAATTTTCAATTTATTTGTATTTGTATTTGTATGCTCATAGTCATATGTATTAATTAATGTGTCCATCAGGGCATTATTATATATGAGAAGTGTAGTCACCTCCATATTTTTGTTTCGTTATAAATTATAATAAAATTCAAATGTGGAAATATACATTACTGATTGCATGGACAGTTTCAACAAAATCCAGTACCTAAGCTAATTCCAAAAAAATGCGGAGAAAATTATTTTTGGTCATGTCTGTCTGTCTGTCCGTCCGTCCGTCTGCTGCTTAGCTCAGTGACCGTTAGTACTAGTAAGGTGTAATTTGGTATGAATATACATATACATATAAATCATGTCAATGAAGTAGTAAAATAAAAAGTTCAGAAACTTCTATTTTTAGGGTAACGTAAAGTGAGGGATGTTTTTTTGTTTCGTGTTAACCCTAAAGTGTAAAGTATTGTTGAATAGGTATTTGAAAAAGAATAGGGGTTTGCTAAAAACGTTTTAAGATAAAGTGAATATTTTCGGAAATAACTGCTCTGGAAGTAAAAAAAAAACGTCTCCCACTAACTTTTGAACTGCAAGTCCAAAAAATAAGAAATAAATTCATGAAAATAGAGCTTTATGAAGACTGCCAAGAAAAGTTATTTTGAACTTGGTCAGGTACTGTCAAAAACTGCGTTTGCCTATTGTGACGGACGGCTACGGAACCCTATACTGAGCATGGCCCGACATGTTTGTAGCCGTTTTATTTAATTCTCATTGTTCTTATTTGACTAGACGCGGGGCCGTGGTGTTTGAGGACGAGCCGGCGACAGCGGGCCGCGGCCGCGGCGGAGTCTTCAGTGGTACCGGCTACCGGCTTGGTAAGGATCCTGCTAAACCAGTATGGTTAGCACATTGCATCACATTCTAGAAAGATCTGTGTTAAGTCAACTAAATAAATTAAAAATTGTGTATAATTTAATAGGCTAGACGACTAAAAAAATTTTATTAGTCCGTCTTTAAGATTATTAAAAAATATTGTACACGTATTTTTTCTTTTGTTCATCAAATAAAAAATGACGAAAATACGGTTCGTTCAAGTTTTGCGTAACGTCACTATTAGGTTACAATTCTTACCTAAGAGTGACGTCACAAGCCCCCACTCCGGAACTTTAATGCTCTTTATCTTCGTCAATTTTAGTTAAATTTAAAAATGAAAAAATACTTGTCTAATCATTTTTGATAATCTAACTGAAGGACTAATTAGAATGATAGTTTTTCAACCTAGTCGTCATCCCTAATGTTTGTCATAATTTATGTATGTTAGCAGAAAAAAATATTGGCCAGGAAAATTCTGACGTAACTCCGAAAGAGTTTTCTGCCGAGTAAAATATTTCATTTTGTTTGACAATTTTATTATTTCCTATCATGCTTGCTTAAAGCACTTAATGTTTCTAAATATGCATTTATATCTCTTTAGGACAGACATCCGACGATCACGAGACTGTGGGGACGCAGGGCGCCCAGGCGCAAGGGGAGGACATCCGTGCAGTCAGACTCCGCTTGTATAGGGAGGGCTTCACAGTCGACGAGGGCCCGGTCCGCTCCTACACCGACCCTGAACACGCGGAGTTCCTTGACAGCATACGCCGGGGGTGAGTGAATACGCCATGTAAGAAAGGGACAGAACATTTGCGCTTGTATAGGGAGGGCTTCACCGTCGACGAGGGCCCGGTCCGTTCCTACGTCGACCCTGAACACGGGAGTTCCTCGTGATATTAGACAGAGACAGGAAATTCGCGTCGTTTGTTTGCGCTATCCATATATGTAGTATATAACCGACTAGTAGTAGAAAACTACCGACTAGTAGTAGAGGGGCTTGGAAAGCAGTGGTGAGAAACTGGGCTCTTGATGGTCACGACCCTCAGCCCTGAGGAACCGACGAAGAAGAAGAAGAAGAAGAAGTAGAAAACGTCAAAAAATGTGGGTCAGAATGACATTAGCGAACAATTTTGCATGGATGATGGCGCAAGCGATAAATATTTCGGACGAAAAAGAGCTTACTGATGTAAGCATTAAGTGTCAAATTCATACACAGGACTACCAACACTGTTAAAACTTTATAGTCTGTTGGCACTTAACGAAACGTCACGTTCCAAACAAGACTATATGAAAAAGTGCTGCAACTGCAGAACTATTTTTGCGTATTTTTTTCCACTGAATGGGTATCCAGTTCTTGTATTCTATAGATGTAAAGGAGCAAGAAAGGAGCTTTGCAAATTAGTGTATTTTTTGAACAGCGGATAATGCTGAATGTGTTGTTGCAGGGAGATCCCCATGAGCCTGGGCGGCGCCGGCGCCGTGCGCGTGTCGCTGGAGGACCGGCGCCACGAGCCCGCACCCGCGGCGCGGGCGCAACTCTTCGGAGGCAAGGGACAGATGCTCGGCAGGTACCTGTCCCACTTTTTTTTTTAATTACTACGACGGTGACAAACAAGCATACGGCCCGCCTGATGGTAAGCGGTCACCGCAGCCTATGAACGCCTGCAACTCCAGGGGTGGTACATGCGCGTTGCCGACCCTTTAAAAACTTTAACACTTTTTTGAAGAACCCCATACTGTAGTCCTTTGGAAAAACAGCGGCAGGGAGCTCATTCCACAGCCGGAGCGTCCGCGGGAGGAAGTTCCTCTTAAACCGCACTTTACTGTATTTACACCTTACGGAGAGAATTCGCGTTATCTCAGTTATCATCTTAACCCTGTGAAAACGAGTGCTGTAAAGGGCTCGTTTGTTGTATGGGAGCCCCTTTAAATATCTATTTTATTCTGCTATTTAGTATTTGTTGTTATAGCGGTAATAGAAATACATAAACTGTGAAAATTTCAACCGTCTAACTATCACAATTCTTGAGATACAGCCTGGAGTCAGAAGGACGGACAGACGGACGGCGAAGCATTAGTAATAGGGTCCCGTTTTACCCTTTGGGCACGGAACCCTAAATAGCGAAGTACATATTAGTAGCTTTGGCTCCGGGTTTGTTCTTGGAGTACAGCACAATAAACAAGCCGTTAGGTGACAAGCAAAACTCACTAATTACAATAAATTAACTAAACAAAATTCGACTGTTGTCATCCGAGTTGTCATCCGACAAAACAGAAACATGACATCATTTTCTTGAAGCCCCAAGAGGCCTGTGATAGGAATAAGAATGGATATATACAGTAAACCAAAGTGTTCATATAATTCTAGTCTAGCATTAAATATTCCTTGAATTGAATTTCAGGGACGTGTTGGCTATAACAGGATGTTACATATATTTTAAATAACATTTAATTTAAACCTGTAGTTTAAGAATTATCGAACGTCAAAGTTCCTTAATTTGGTCACTCGCTCACTCACTCACCGATCATCAAAACTCTAAGGTACTTCTAGCAGGCCCAGAAGTTCCAAACTTTAAACTTAAATAGTTTATGGCCTATCAAGTCATAGAAAATTAAAAAAAAATTGGATTAGGCATACCAACTCCACAAGTAAGTTTGTGCCATATAAATAAATACATACGATTAATACAGAGTTACTTATGTAGTTAATACAAATATTATACGAGTACCTACAGGTAGGTATGGTCAGCTCCAAAATGACCCCACCTGCATAGAAAGTTTGTATGCAGGGGGGGGTCACTTAACTCTGCAGCTGACTGTACAATACACTACGATGTCAGTATAAATGTCGGATGCATGTATAAAAAAACTCAACTACTTCTTGAGTTCCGGTGGCTATATATTTCTTCTCCATCATCAGACCATGGACACCACTTACAAGTGCTCGCCAAAACAGAATTAACGAGTCCAAACACGAGGGTATATATCAACTAATTATTCAGTTTCGGTGGCCACCTTTCTGCTCCATCATCTCGGACACCCATTGGGCCAAGTGCTCGTCTGAATAAAACTAACGAGACCAAATACGAATTTATTTAAATATATACAACCTGAAGTGATGGAAGCTACCGTATTGTCGCTCACCAGGCGGCACTTATGCGTGGGTCTTGTGTCAATATGAACGAATTGTCAAATTGACGTTTGAAATGTTCCCGCAGGAGCCACGTTCCACTAGCGCCCCTAGCGGCGAACTGACTCTTGGTAAGGCCCATTGGTAGCGATATTGGAACATGACGTGTGTGTTGCAGCCCGACGCCGGCGGTGGTGGGCGCGCCGGCGGCGGCGGGCGCGCCGGCGGCGGCGGGCGCGGACCGCGCCGCCAACACGCGCGCCGCGCAGGCCGCCGTGCAGCTCAACGACGCGCAGCCCGTCACCACCATACAGGTTATTGACCCACACATCATATACAAGGTGTCCCACGACGATGCCACATGGAGGGAAAGTACCTTAAATATCATAGATAAGATATTTTACTGAAAAAAGACTTTGTTTTATTTTTCAGATTTAGTAAAACTGCATTTAAAGTTTTTTTTTTAATTTAGCTCGTCTCGCCCGAAAACCCAAACAGATAAATACAAAAAAAAATCCTTCTCCACTTATCGATACTGTTAATGCTTGTATTAAAAATTCTCAAAGAAACACTAGGTCTTACACTCGTATATCCGGCAAATCATAAATAAAATTGAATATTTGGATTGCAAATAAATTTTGATCCTATAAATTTTTCAATTTTTTTTTATTGATGCAGTTTTACTACATTTTAAAAATAAAATAAAGTCTTCTTTCAGCATAATATCCTATCTTTGATATTTAAGGTACTTTCTCCCCATGTGGCATCGCCGTGGGACACCCTATATAGTCTGACAACCCAGCGAGCGGCGTAACAATAGGATAGAGAGCATCATACTGTCTTTTTCTTACGCTAGTATTATTACCCTGAAAAAAGGGATAGATATAGTTTTTATGTCCTACTGCTACTGCGCTCGCTTGCTTGTCACACTATATTACTTTTTAGCTATACATATTTATTTATCTCTCATAAACAAAGCGAATACAAACCGTGACGTTCGTTTACGCTCGTCCCGCTACACCGCCGCAACGCTAGGGTTGTCTACGATTAGAAATATATAATACTGGCAGCAGAGAGTTCTGTGATAATGTGTGCTTCTGGGTAGATAAAAGCGCCGACTCCGGAACCAAGTTCAAACCGTAAGATATAAATAAATAAATAGGCTAGACGACAAAAAAGATCTATTTAGTCCGTCTTTTACATTATTAAAAAATATTGTACTTGTACACGTATTTTTTTATTTTGTTGTCAAATAAAAAAATGGCGAAAATACAGTGTGTTCCGTGTGTACAGTTTCGTGTAACGTCACTGACGTGACGCCCCCACCCCAGAACTTTGATGTTCTTTCTCTTCGTAAATTTTACTTAAATTGAAAAAGAAAAAAATACGTGTGTAATCATTTTCGATAATCTAACTGACGGACTAATTAGAATGAAAATAAACATTTATTTTCGAAATATATACAGTAAGTGTAACTTACCTAACTGCCTACCTCTACCTACCTTAAATCCTTGTCAGGTCCTTGAGGCATTGTACCTAGGATGCTGGCGGCATTTCCTCGTTGTATCGCAATGCTGATACGTTGTGCGAGGAAGCCACAAGCTCTTCGGTCACCAGTTACATCAACATCAACATAAGAATGATAGTTTTCGAACTAGTCGTCATCCGTATTGAACGTTGCAGTTCCGGCTAGCGGACGGCAGCCGCGTGGCGGGCCGCTTCAACCTGTCGCACACGGTGGGCGACCTGCGCTCGTTCGTGGCGCGCGCCGAGCCCGCCTACCAGGCGCGGCCCTTCCTGCTGCTCACCTCCTACCCCTCCGCCGAGCTCGGCGACGCCGCCGCCACCGTGCAGCAGGCCAACCTCGCCAACAGCACGCTGCTGCAGCGGCTCAAGTAGACTACGCTACAGACCTGCTACCCTGGTATCGTCGACTCACAGACTACTGACACCGTAAGCATTTACAATGAAAATGAGGTCACACATTAACATTATGCACAGTTTTACAAGTAAATTTCTACGATTCTTACAGATGTGCAAGTTGCGAAAAGTTTCCAAAAAGTTGGAAATTTCTTGAAAATTACACGGAAATTTAAGAAATTTCCATTTTACGTTGCGGAAAGTTTTAATCCCCATACAAAAATGTGAGAAGTTTCTGAAACTTTCCTATGCGAAATATTTCGGAATTTTGGAAAGTTTCCGTCAACACATCAGTAATTCTATAAGCATAACCGACTACCACCCTACATCACTACCTACACAACTACTACAACAGTTTACATATAAATATAAACCTTCCTTGTGAATCACTATCTATTAAAAAAAAAACTGCATCAAAAACTGTTACGTAGTTTTAAAGATTAAGCATACATATGGGCAGACAGCGGGGAGTGACTTTGTTTTATACTATTTAGTGATTCCAAGTTCACTTCTAATAGACAACTTTAATTGTTACGAGAACGTCAAACGTGGGTGAAACTAAAATAAGCGGTCGCGCTTCCATGCTAAATTAGTATGGGACTGCGTATGGGTGATGACCGCGAGTTCTCTTGTATGCTGTCTAGTAATTGTGGTAGTCTGTGGGTCGAGTATCACTATGGCTGTTACGCTCTAACAAGTTTGTAAGTGCGAAAGTGACGCATGATAGCCGATAAAATGGCAACCGTACTAGCCCTCACGATACGCCTCGTACAGCAGCACTCTAAACCTTGCTACACATGTAACGATATATCGTAGCGATTTATCTGTGCAAACCGATTTAAGCAGATTTATCGATCGTCACATCGTTGCAGACAGATTAAACGCTACGATATATCGTTACATGAATAGCAAGCTTAAACTGGCCTTATGTCTTTGCAATAGAGATAACAAATGGTTAGTTAACAATGTTAGAGATGGTATGAGCAAGATCCTGTGTACATTCGCTATTAGATGTATCGAAGCTGCCAAGGTACTCACAAATATTTGAGCACGCCTCTATTGTCAAGGCGTGATTGTTCAGATGTTTGTCAGCACTTCGGCCGCTCAGATATATTAATGGCGGCCGCAATATAGAGCTGCTGTAGACCTCTTGTCAGCTATGGGGGTGAACTGTGAGCTTTCAAATATCTGCAGATACGCTGTGGCAGAAATAACGTACTTTCATATACTGTAAATTATAGGCTGGCCTATCATTTCCGTTAAAGAAACTTGACTACGTTTTTTTTTAGTTTTTAATGACGGGTGTGATCGGTCGGACTAAGTATGTATCAATTTGTCAGATATTAAACCAGATTTGTTAAAAGCATTTTCCTTTTTCGTAAGCTTCCCAGGTATATAAGTGTTTTATAAGCCTGTTTCAATGACAGCAATAATTTAATTGAAGCATTTAGGACAAGTGACATATTAACGTATTTTAAAGGCGCAAACGAATAACACAGTACGGTCTTACGTATTCAAACCGTATGTTGCCTCCAAAACTTACTTCCTTTGCCACCACTTACTTTGTGGCTGTGTACTTTTTTCCATTAATAAAATGCTTTAGTTAGAACATAGACAATAGGAGGAGGCTTTCCGTTCACTTTTCCTAATGCCAAAAAAGTTTTTGTATGGGCTGACGCACGGAAGAATAACTAGCGTGGAAGTAGTACGATAACTGTCAAATGAGAACAGTTTGGAGCGATCTATATTTTGGCAGTGGATTTCTCAAATGTCGTAAGTCTAACTTAATTACGTGCCTCTTACGACATTTGTAAAATCCACCATCAAAATATGCGACCAAGTTAAGTTGTAATGCATTGATACCGACTACCAAATTACAAACGATGTATTTAATTTGGCTGCTTGGCCGAATTGCATCAAAAGAGATCAGCAAAACTGTTTTCAACCTACGGAATCGGAGAAATAACAAACATATATACATCTCTTTTTGTCACTTCCTTTACTTGGTAAGGAAGTGAAGGACGGGTTTATGACTTTGATGTTTTCAGTTTTGACGGGAGGCTTGGGCTGACGTCTATCTGACATGTCTATTACTACGTAACTTAGGAATAGCCGAACACAATCCCTCAAAAATCGGCTGAGTAATTTTGTATGGAAAATGTCAGACAAGCTAACTCCAGTTGTTTATGTTATGTTCTAACGTTAAGAGATGTGTCCTATAAAAAAAAACATTTAGTTTTATTATTTTAGTTGTAAAAAAGTTAAGAACACCTATCTACATACAACCAAGCCCGCTAGCCCACATTTTATAAAATAAGTTTTATTCATATTTATAAAATTTACGAATATTATAATAAAAATGGCAAGATATCTTAAGTGTTCGATAACTTTAGTCCTATTACTATTTACAATAATATTAAATCATAATCTGAGTAAAGTAATCGAACACTCAGAAGATACCTTGCCATTTCTATTATAATAAATTTACAAAATAAATTTCTGATTCTGATATAATATTTGAAAAGTATAACAATTAATTACTGTATGATCATTTGATCATGTTTTATTTTAACCCTTTCAATTCCAAGACGCTTATTACGGTTGTAAGTTTTATGGCGTACGAAGTCGATATGGCGTATGGCGTTTAAATAAAAACTAATTTAAAATTGCCTTTGATTTAACACGGGAAGATTTTTACATGTACGTCAAACAATTGGAACCCTAGGCCACTGTAGGACTATGTCGTAGTGACGCTATAAATCAGGAGGGTTAGCATGGTTGCCATTTTATCGCTTATTACGCTATACGTCACTTTCGCACATACATACTTGTTAGAACGTGACAGCAACGTCGGTAAACGATAAAAACCCGACCATCATAGACTAGCAGATTGTAAGAAATCTCTTACTGCTTGTCATTTTGACATGGTTCAAGAGTGGCCTAGGGTTCCAATTGGTTGTCTGTTCAACATATTAGCGACTTATGTGTGGGCTTGGGGTTATATCGGCAATCTTGTAGATTCCGGCATCATTAATTCTCCGGCATCAGCATATTTAGTTCTAAGCCTAATCTCTAAGCTAATGTTCTAGGCTAATGTGCTTGTGACGGGTTAAAACAAATAATGCTGATTTTACGGTATGACCGGTTAGAACAAAATGTTGGCGAACGAGTTGATGCCGGAATCATCTTGTAAACCCTGGATGGCATACAATGCTTTTCCGTTCACCAAAAATGAAGCAAAATGATATTTTTTAGATAGCATGTAGTCTCAAAGTGGCAGCGTGTATGTGTTGCAGTGTATGAAATTAAAATAGTTTTTTAAATCAAAGGCCTTCTTACACGTTCACTGTCTCCTAAGCTTGGGGCACAGCTCGCGTTTTTTACAAAACCGTAAAGTGAACGCTGAAATCCTTTGAACGCTGTGCGTCATGTACTATCGCGTTCAAAATTGCATGGTCTGTTAATGAATGAACTCATTCATACATTTTATTGCCCATGCAATGATGAAAGCGTGTGTACAGTCGCCATCAGATATATCGGAGCGTCCGAGGTCGTCAAAAATATCTGAACACGCCTCTATTGTCAAGACGTTAGAGTGCTTGTTCAGATATTTTGAACGCTTCGAACGCTCCTATATATCTGATGGCGACTGTACATGTTCCAGGTCAAGATCACGGACCTACTCACGTTCAAAGGGTTAAAAATTATGCAGATTGCGAGTCCTTTGTTCCTACTGTAGAATATTTCTAGTTTTAGAGCACTGCGGCGGAAATACGATTTGTAATATAGGAAATTTGTATTAGTAAACATAATGTGTAAGGAACAGTTTATTTCGCATTTTTTGGGCCTTTTTATAAAAACAGTGTTCTTATTTAAATAAAATGCCAAAATACCGAAACAGTTTTTTAATTTAAATAAAATAATTTACATCCAAAACTAGAATATAGGCTTACATTAATCCTAATTACCCGATAGATTTTACTAGAGCGATAATAACCTAGTGTTTAGCTAAGGGGATCGCGTCCAAATACTCTTAAAAAACAAAAAAAAAAGTAAATCACAGCCACAAGTGAGTATAGAGTAAGTCTACGCTAAGTTTCCACAACTTCAACAATATATAATTTCGTGCACTTGGCGTGAAAACTTTGCGTGGGCGAACTCCTCCATCTTGGATCGGGCGCCATTACGTGCACGCTCAATTTGGAGGGAAGATGGCGGCGGCTAGCTGCAACACGCCGCCTTCGGGAACGCGCAGGCGCACGGGTCCGTGGCGATACACTCCGCTGGGCACATGCAGTCGCAGGCTAGAAGTCAATTATTTAATATAGTCTACATGCCCGATCCACATAAAAGGTCAATCTAAAGGACGCCGTTGTGCGTTAGAGAGAGCAAGTGATATTTTCACCTCGTTAGCTGTAGGTTCGTCAACCTTTTCACCGCTATTGACTTACATTTACCTACGTACATTTCGTGCCCCACACGACATGACTTCATATTCATTGCGTGCCCTACACGTCACGACTTCATATTCAAGGATGAGTTTATTTATTGCTTGACGATGGTGCGACTACATTTTGATGTGGTGGCGACAAGGTTGGTTCATTCAATTTTGGAGAAACACAGCCGTGTATTGAACAGCGTGATATTAATGTCGTTTACTCTGTACATTATATACTTCAATCGTAGACCAGAGGGCCAGATTGCATCTAGATGTTAGTAGGAGAAACACAATGCAATTTACTTACAACAAATTAGCTTGCAGTGTTAACTTCCTGACATAAGGTCAATGTGGCTATTTCTGTCTAAATTCTGACTATCCCATCGACTGACTTGACAGCAGTCTTATATTCAACGCAGCTTCCTAGTAGTCAACTTTGTATCCTTCACCTAACCTACCCATAGTCTGTTCACCATTTTAATAAAAGTTGTATCTTACGTTTGCAATCACCATAGCTGCAGGGGTCGATGACTTCCGTGCAATCCTCTCCAGGCGGCAGGAACGACGACCTGTATACGGTCGTTGCGTCGATCTGTGGAAACACAAAGACACACATTGGAGTTCTACCGTAGAATGTGACATTAGAATACTTACTTATCGATCCCCAACATGTATTACGACTAGTTTGACAACTGGACCCTAAAAGCAAGCTTGACTGTAGGTACCTCTACAGACTGAGCTTTAAGACTGATGTCACAACTGGATGCGATTCGCACCGCACGTTGCTCTGCAAGGGGGATAGCACTATACGCACACATAGCATTGTCTCACTTACACGCCGGAGGCTAGTGCGAATCGCGCCAGCACCAGTAGGACGTTCCCTTAAGAAGGACAGTCTAGTTTTAACACGCGAATGTGATAACCACAGATTATATATAATAATTCTTAAATAACAGATATACAAATCTCATAGAAAAAGCGAATACAAGCCGTTTTGCACACTACGCAAAAATTATTGATGCTCGGTCCCCTCTCACCGACACAAACGCTAGGATTTAATCTACGAGTAGATATAAGACCCTGGCGCCAGCGGGCGTGCTAGCCCGCGCGTGTTATGTGGGACTGGCAGCCCGTTAATGTCTTCGGAAACAAAAGACGATCGATTCGAGTTCGCGCGGACAGTTCCAATGGTCTGGTGATATCCTGTCTTGCTTTCTCTACACGTGTTACCTACCGTCGATAGCCGTTTTCGCCGGTTCTTAAAGGACTGTACCTACCGAGTTAGGTGCCTGCCACCAAAGACGAATCAAATCAAGGGGATGACAACGCTTATCGCTCCGCCAAATGTGACAGTCATAATGGCATCCTTAGCAAGCGCCCATTTCTCCATATTAGACTATCTATTTGTGTGTTGTCTTGGAGGCCCATAGATTTGACAGTTTGCGGGCCAAAAGTATTATTCGAGAAATGGGCCCCAGCTGTTAGGAACTGTATGTACCTTCTGGCACGGCTTCTGGTACTGTCCCTTGCAGGCCCACGGCGGGCGCTGCGGCGCCGGCGCGCACACCGGCTGGTATGACAGCTTGTGTGTCGTCGAACCGTCCATTTTTGCTGAAACGTAAAAAACAACATTACAATTTGCGTTTTTTATTCTTATGTTTTTTTTTATGCTATAGGGGGCAAACGAGCAAACGAATCGCGTTTTATTTATTTTTACGTTTGTAGCGTATCGGTTGTACGCCTGGCGAAATACAGTATGTATCACAACGAAGAGGAAACCTTAAAGCTAGTTGACGGGGAACTCGAGTACAGTCGCGGAATGAAAAGGTTGACCACCTTAAGATCTGTTTTTGCTTGTTCAGTATAAATTCTCAGTATCTGCTTTATCGAACGAGTATGACACATAACGTTATATTGAATGTCAAGTCACTACGTGGCCTACAAATAGGTCCACTTTGAAAATTTAAAAAGGTAACATGTGCTTGCAACGCGTGAATTTATTTGAAAACTGGTCAACCTTTTCATTCCGCGACTGTACATTGTAATGACGTGCATCTAAGTACATTTTTTATGGCATCAAATTACTAAATGAATTTCTCGAGGATCTTTTTGCAGTCGTTTAATGGGTTTTGTAACATTCTGTAAGGTTTGTTACGTTTTTAATTTTTCACAGTGCATGCGTAATGTGTACTGTTAATGTAGCTAGGCAACTAATCAACATTGACGTCGTCATGTCAACGCACAGGTCAGGTCACAAAAATCACGTTTTCCGCGTTTCTGTATGAAAAAGGTCTGTGGTTAGGGTTACCTGCTGGTTTCTCGTAGCACTTGACGGGCGCGAAGGAGGCGGCGGGCGGCGCGGGGCCCGGGTTGATGTAGGACATGCGGTTCACCGTGCGGTCTGCGGAAGGGAACACATTTTATATTGCAGCCAAAAATAAATAAAAAAACCAGCCAGGAGTAACTAACTGGAATCTGGAATAAACCCGAGAGTTAAACAACAACTTTGCCCCCTAGTAGAATAAATAACTATTCTCACTCTCAAACGGCGACTCGACGCAATGGAACTTAGCCGGCGGTTTGCACGACTCCCTGATAGCCGAGGGCTTGGGCACGAAGTCGTGCCGCTGCGTGGTGATAGCCTGCATGGGGCCCTGCCCCCACATGTCGTGGTGACACGGCCGGATCGGCTGCGTCACGCACACGGGGTTCGGCAGGAAGGAAAGCTGAGGAGAACACGAATCGTTTTTTAACGGCTTTTTATATGTTTTCGGCCAGTGTACACGTATTCTACATTTATTAAAAATTGTCTAAACTGCAATATTACGTAGCTACCTATAATTGAACCACTAGTACCTACTAATAAGTAGTACCTACGATTTTGTAGCTTCGGCTGTCATAGTGACCTTCATGCTTTCAGTTAGGATCTATTTTTGCTTGCTTGAATGACAAAAGTTTGAATGATTTTACTGGTTGTTTTTGCAAACATGCTCGGAAATGTATGCGTTAATGTCACAAAATGAAGACACGGAGTTTCTTGTTTATGGCTCCATTACATCTTGACCTAAACAAGCTATTAGTATCTATCAAGTCGTGGTTGGCTGTATGTAATTTTAAAAATACTTATGCTTGCATACTTAACTAGTGCATTATGCAAAATGGTTACGATATCTTTATCTTACACACATTCATCACAAGTATAGCTTTCCACTTTTCTCTTATCGCGACGCGCGCTCTTACCTTCTCCGATAAATTACTGGCTGATAGTTTGAAATTGGTGTCATTAAAATGACATACTTATTTCAAATGAAATACAAGAGATGAAAGAAGTGAGCAAAAGATTGAGAGAGGCAAAGGCAACAGGTGACCCTCGCGCCGGCGGCTTTCTCGCGCAAAGAATCTCTATTGCGATTCAGCGCGAGAATGCCGCTTGCGTGATGGGCACACTGCCGAGCGGTCCGGCCTTAAGTTTGTAGGTATTGTTTTTCTATTTTTAAGGTTTAGATTAGATTTATCAATTACACTGTATACTTTTAATTATTATTGAAATAAAGTTACCAATAAAGAGATTGTCACTCATGGTGAAATCATATTGGAATATAGTATAATAATTAACGTCCGGACATGTGGTGACATTTTGGACACAGCGGGCAATGGGGTCGCCTAGGTTACGTTTTAGGATTAAATGATTTTTCTAAAACATATTTATTACTTACACTTTTTAATTCTTATTCAAGTAGTGCCAAAGTGTGGAGACTAGTATATTTAGTCTCCACGCACGCACGCACGCACGTATTCCTATTGGAATACCTACGTGCGAATCGTGATAGTGAGTGAACTGTTGGTTGTTTATTTTATTTTACTCAGTATCTAAATGAAACACACCGAGAATTGAAAATAGGAATTAATACCTAAGCATGATTGAAATCATAATGAAGTATCTAATTCCAGCTATTCCAAGAGGTCTGATTTCTTTCGGATATAATCATTTCAAATCTGACGCGAAAAGAAGACGACAACCAAATCCCCATTGACTTATTTAAAGAAATAGATACACGAAGAACAAAAATGTCAAAAGAGATGTATGTTAGAATTACAATAGCGAACTTTGCAAATTCATACAAAGAACTAAGTACTTACCATACCAACACTGTTTAAAGTTCATAGGCCGTTCACGTTCCAAAGAAGACTATTTGAGAAGGTGTCGCTACTGCAGCACTTTTATTATGTAATTTTTTTCGGCTGATTATTAATTGAAAAAATGTCAACGCCAACATGCTAGACATAACTTGACACTTGTCATGGAACAAGTCGCGACATTCGCCGAGCCTCGTATGATGTCGGAACGATTCGTGAAACGTCATGCTCTCTGTTTCTCAACTTAATGTTACTTATACGAGTAGTTACCTTCTGCACGGTGTCACCCTCCATCATTGCAGTGGAGGGCATGAGGTTGGGCACCGGCCTCACTGGCGTCGGAATCGGCGTCGCCGCCGGCAAGTAGCTGCAATCATTAGATACCTCTTAACATTTGGGCACGTTATAGTACCCAGGTAGATATCTATCTATACTCATGTAGGTTAAATTATGCTCTCTATTTCAACCTCAACTTTAGGTTCCGCTGGATATATACTTATATATTACGAAGCCCATAATGCAAACTTGCCATTAAAAATTAAGAGAATTATTAAAGTTTTTAAGCCAAGTTTAGGTACGCAACCTAATCAATATGTAATTAATCATAATCTAGCACTAACTAGAGCGACTCACTTTCTGTTGGTAACTCTAGTTACCAGCCATCACCATTATTACTGAGGCAATAGAGTTTTCAATGTTTCAAGTGAGTTACCTGTTCTTGTAGATAGTTTCAGTTTCGAATCGTTTTGAGGAGGTCACAGGGTTCCCGCAGGCATCCGGTATGATCGCGCGCCGCCGGCAATCGCTGTCTGCGTTCAAATAGCTGCAAAAACATTAGGTAAGCAGGTAGGTAGGTATTAACAAATAAAAAATACTTAATAAAAAAAAATACATAAAATAGCAGCGACTGCTTAGTGTGAAATCCGCACAGCCGTCGAATAGGTCAAAGGTAAACTTGAGCGTTGCGATTGTGACTGATTGAAGAAACGTTTTTCCAAAACTGAAAGTTGAGGAACGTACCTACTCTATTATTTTGTTGTTTACCTCATATTGTAAGTGGTGCTGGTGTCCAACTTCTGGCACGGCTTCTGGTACTGGCCCCGGCAAGCCCACGGAAGCGGCTCCTTCGGGTTTATCTAAACGGCGAAGATAACGCGATGTCGGGTTATTGCGTACTACGAGTAAGTGAAATGTGTGTACGACCTATCAAAACTCTTTTAGGTACTGGCATTCCTATCAATTGGGCGTCATATTCTTTGATAACCTTTTATAGATGGTGATGTTGCCAAGCTAGGGGCACTTGCTATCTGTTAGGGGCCTTGTTCTTTTCCAGTGCCATGAGTAGGTAAGATTAACGAAACCTTATGGCTACCGGGATCATCTTCTAAGTGGTGAAACCCTCCATACGCGCTACGAGCTTCTCGTAGAAGCGTTCTGGCGCGAACGACTCTACCAGTGGCATTTTCCGAGGTACTTTACATTACAGGTATGATAACTTGTTCACTGTTATATTATATGGTCGTTACCGGGTTGGCCATGAAGCTCATCTTCAGTCTCGCGCATGGAGGGAATATGCGCCACGGACTTCTCATTGAAGCGTTCTCGTGCGAACGACTTCACCAGCGGGACCTTCTCGGGAGGCACGTGCCATGTATGGCACCTTGTACACTGCTCTATTTAGAATGTCCAGTAAGTGGTCGTTACCGAGATGTATGTAGCTCATCTTCTGTGTGGTGCCCCTTCCATGCGCGCCACGGGCTTCTCGTAGAAGCGATTTGGCGCGAATGACTTCACCAGCGATACCTCGGGAGGCAGGTACGACAGCTTGTTCAACGTGCGATCTAAAATGTTTCAATAATATGTTGGTACCGGGATGGGCATGTAGCTCATCTTCTGCGTAGTGGATCCCTCCATGCGTGCCACGGGCTTTTCGTAGAAGCGTTCTGGCGCGAATGACTTCACCAGTGGCACCTTCTCCGGAGGCAGGTACGACAGCTTATTCACCGTGCGATCTAGAATGTCCCAATCGGTATCAGATATTTGACAGGAATAGCCTAAGGTACAAACGAATATTTGATTTCTTTACACAATAAGACTAACGTAATATTGATCAATACCTGTAATAGTTTAGGTAATTAGATAATGTAATTACCAATTAGCACGTATGGTTTAAGTGTAAGTGCCAATTGACAGCACAATAACTATCTTGCATTCTATCCACAAATTGATATGATTTTATACAGGGATCATAAAACCCTTGAATATTTCATAATCAAGTTTATTGTTACTTTAAATTTACAACGATTTCGTAATAACAAAGTAGGTACAATTTTATTAAATACGAAAGACACCAGTGCAAAAATGTATAATACGCAACGTTAAGGGATTTAGAAAAAAACCTAAGCAATGAAAAGTCATAAGGAGAGAACGCCAATTTTTAACGATGGTTATACTTATTAAAATTACTAAACACATGACTATGGAAATCAGTTAAACAGTTTTTTAGACTCATGGCATTCACAATCGACGTCACAATTATTCTTTAACTTGGCAAATTGGTCTGTTGGAAATGGCGCCAGCAGCAGAGCTCCGCTGCTTTTTAAATGTGGCCTGTTAGAAATTGATGTCTTTTCTTTTAAAGATTTTTTTGAATCAATCTTGGGGTTATCTTCTGCTGTTGCACTGGCCATGTCCCTTTTAGACCCTTTATGTTCAACCGGATCTACTGCATACGGTGGTAACTTTTTACTCAAAAGTCGACTCTTAGGGTTCTTACTTTCAAAAGGTTGTTCAACACTGTGGAACTTCGGTGGCGGCTTGCAGCTCTCCCGGAGCACGGAGGGCTTGGGGACGTAGTCGTGGCGCTGCGTGGTGATAGCCTGCATGGGGCCCTGCCCCCACATGTCGTGGTTGCATGGCCGGATGGGCTGCGTCGCGCACACGGGGTTCGGCAGGAAGGAAAGCTGAGGACAATTGGTTAATCTGGTTTATTGTTGTTTTAACTTAAACGAAAATTTGACATGAAATTTGAGGTGTCGACAGTTACTGGTGGTGCAGAGCAGTTTTACTGAATATGTCGACATGAGGCATACCGGAGCGGCCAGTAACTAATCACGTTGCGTAAGTATTGCTAGGTTCGTCAGTTACCTTCTGCACAGTGCACCCCTCCATAGGCGCGCAGCTGGGGACGAGGTTAGGCGCCGGTTTCCTGGCAACTCCGCGCAGGTTCTTGCAGTCGGCAGTGGGCAGGTACGACAGCTTGTAGGTCGTGCAGCCTTCCACAGGAGCCGTCGGCTTGACGTAGCATCGTCGCGGCGCGTACGAGTCCGGTATTCTGGGTTGCTTGTAGCACTGGGGAGCAAAATTATTAGTAACGTTTTAACAACCTGTATTATTAGTAAAAATATACATACGAGTAGGTATATAAGTGCGAAAATGACGTATAGGGTGATAGTCGATAAAATGGCAACCATGCTATCCATTGCCTCCTGAAATGCAAAACGTAACACAGAAAAGTGCCAATTACTTCGATCTCTCCTGGATTGAACAGAAAAGTGCCACTTTCAGGCAGGCCTAGCAGGGAAGAAAAAGCCATTTTTCGAAAAGGTGATGTGAAAAGTATGTTTACATTTTTACGCTATACATGCTTGTTTCTAGTAAAAGGTACCAGTTTGTCGCTTGTTGGTAAGGTTTAATTTTAAATGAAATTAATGATCTTTATGGCATTAGATTATTTTGACGACCGCTTGGCGTAGTTGGTA
Organism: Lathronympha strigana; assembly: GCA_949128165.1. Taxonomy (NCBI): domain Eukaryota; kingdom Metazoa; phylum Arthropoda; class Insecta; order Lepidoptera; family Tortricidae; genus Lathronympha; species Lathronympha strigana. The sequence continues at coordinate 4,842,678 of OX421903.1, forward strand.
GTGACCCTGCCTTCTAAGCTATGGTTCTGGGTTCGAATCCCGGTAAGCGCATTTATTTGTGTGATGAACACAGATAATTGTTCCCGAGTCATGGATGTTTTCTATGTATTTGTATATTATATATATCGTTGGCTGAATGAAATATTGTTAGATCTGAGGTTATTGTGGATTATACCGTCTAATTCTCGAGTGCGTTGAATATCAGCACAGTACGTAGCTGCCGACTGGGGCGATAAACTCAAGATAGCCTGCTGCTAATCAACAGAGTAGGGAGCTCTGCGTACTGCGCTTATATTCAACATTGGTGAGCATTAGACGAAATAGCCCTTATGACTGAATTAGCCAGATTGACCTTATAGAAATGCTGCAATATAATGTGACGCAACGTTAGAATGTTATTTAGGCTTGAGACTGGGTGCTCGCCGTGGTTCTAGAATACACGGAGTTGCCATATGTAAAAAATTGAAGTCAAACTACAGTCTTAAATTAAAACATTACATTAAATATCATGATTTATGCTGTTATATCGGTAATAAACACGCAAAACTATTCATTTTTATTTACTTATATCAAAATATATTATTTATTTCTTTCTTTCAAAAGCACTACAATAAGTGGGTGGTTACCGGGTTCACTTTAGCGGGTTTTCCGCAGCAGCAAGTTCGGCAGGGGCACGGCGCGCCGGCCGGGGCGGGGGGCGCGGGGCACGCGTTGCATGGTACGCACCTGGTAAGACAAACGATTATACCATAATCAGAGTAAATTCATTAAGCGCCATTTGCACCACCCGGGGTTAGCCACTAACCCGGAGTTAACCGGTCAAATTCCATACATATTAACGCATAAGGGTTAAGCGTTTGGCTCATTCACTCCTGAGTACCAGAACCACATAGATCAACCTCACTGATTATCTGACACTAACGCCAATTATGTAGAGTGCATATAAAAATGCAGTTTGCAATGTCCTTTCGAACATTGAATCTTTTATCACACAAGAACACAATATCCTCTTAAAAGCATTAACACAAATTATACAACTAGTTAATATCAGAATTTCTTACTCAGGCATGATTTAGTAGAAAATACTTAGACGTTGCTAAATAATACTGTGTAAATAAAAAATAAACATAAAAACTAAATTGAATCTGAAAATAACTGAAAATAATTTTAAAAATACATTTCTATCGAAAGGTATATGATATATAAATGACAGTAGGTATGACATGCGCTATTGTTTTGGTCGTGACTTTTCAAAATTCATAGATTGTTCTTTATTTAAATAAAATGGATTTATGGAAATAGTTTGTAATGCAATTTATAAAAAAGTTCGTAAATGAATCGTGTTTTAAGTTTAACGTTAGGTTTTGGTATTTTGGAGTTTGATGGTTTGAAGCAAAAGCCTGTGTTTGGGGAATCGGCATACCTTTTCCAGTCTGCCGTAGTACAAGCCCAGATGGGCATATCCGAGTCTGTGTTGTGACTAGTTCATACACAAAAATAGATCGGAGTGTGCAAGATTTGTTAGTGTAGTTGTATCATTTTATATGTGTTAGTGTTATCAATGGTTTCATTACAGATTGGTTTTTTGTATGTTTGTATGTATGTGTGAGAAGTGCGTCTGTGTGCACGTTTCCCCGCGCAAAAGGTACAGAATAATTTGTACGGCAAGATGCCCCTTTACCGTCTCCCTGCCTTCCAACGTGTTGGAAGCTTGTGTTGCTCGGAGCCTGAAGATCTTTTAAATAGGTTCAATATTATTTATAATCTGCACAATTATATTCTCTCTCCTGCCAGAGTACTACGGAATACTCCCTATGAGGGGATTAGCCACATCCTTACAAAAACCTTTTCTTATTTATTTTATAATGTTTCATAACCAATAAAAAAAGCTGTCATGTTATCTTTTATCTACGTTCGCAATCATCTTTGTCACTCTTTGTCAAAAAATTTGTCAAAATTAATTTTTTTGATAAGTACAAGCTTTTATCACTGCCTGTACTTTGGTACAACATTGTATTGTCACGCAACTTACATAAGGATGTCAAGTCTCAGTTTATTGGGATAACCGGAAGTAAGCCAAATTCAGCTTGAAAGATTTGGCCCTAATGAAAGATTGTTAAATAAAAGATTGTAAACATGCAGCTTGTTGCAACTTGAGGCCCTCATATTCATAACATAACATTGTCAAACTGTCAGATACCTGACGCTCCTATTTAATTTTTCACAATTTTCATACATTTTACTAAAACGCATGTTAACTTTTTTATGAATAAATGTAGTCTGTTTGTTTGTATTCTAATAATATTCATAATGAAACATTTCTTTCCAGTGACAAATGATTGCTTTATCAATAGAATAAAAAACATTGTTTTATCTCTGAATGATTAGTTTCAATATACAGCTGGTGACTGTAGTAATATATTACTAGTAAAGTCGTGGTTGATAAGTCCAGCTATCAATACCGACACACAATACCAGCAATGATAACATTACTCCTAACACAATGACCTCTCAGGGTCTTCAGTCATAACATTGTTAAAACTTGATAACAAAAAAAAACCGTGCCAACACAAAAAACTCGGCTCATGTAAACATACAGGGTGTCTTTAGCCATTGGACAAAGCCGAAACACATATGGGTGAATCAACTATTTCTTGTTATTATTCTATCCCGTCAGTCAAAGCCAAATGCAGCACAGTATGTTAAAAGAAACGTTGTAGTATGTTCAAGCTTAGTTGGCTCATAAAGGAAAGGGAATATAACTACAAAAAAAATGTTTTGTGATTTTGAAAGCCATTAAACCGTGATTTTAAAAGCGGCCCAGGAGAGGCCGTAACCATGGAAACTAGTAACAATAGTTGATAAACCTGTATTCGTTACGATGTTTAGAACTAGTACATATAGTATTGACGGCCTCCTATATAGCCTAGTCGGTAGTGACCCTGCCTACGAAGCAGAAGGTCCCGGGTTCGAATCCTGGTCAGGGCATTTATTTGTGTGTTTATCACGAATTGTTCCTGAGTTATAGATGTTTTCTGTGTATTTAAGTATTTATATGTATCAATATAGTATATATATCGTCGTCTAGTACCCACATAACAAGCCTTATATTGAGCTTACCGCCGTGGGACTAGGTCGATTTGTGTAAGATTGTCCCACAATATTTATTTTATTATTTATCAATATTTAAGTATGTATCACAACAACCATCAGTGGTAACGAAGAAATTAACAAATTATAGGTAAAAAACTTTAGTAAGTCATTTGTTGTATGTAGTAGTGAGCTATTCGAATAGGCATTTGTTTTATTTGTGTTCAAATTTTAAGCATGTATTGTCTATTCAAATAGCTCACTACTACATCCAACAGGTGACTTACTTAAGTTTTTCACCTATACCATTTGTTGCCTTGAAGCAGTCTTATGCAACTAAAATTAATCCTTCCCTTCGTATTGTTTGATTATGGCTTTTATTTATGGCGCTTATAAGATTTTGATTGTTTACAAATGTCATCATTTAGGAAAGTCAGTGTCACTAACATGCTATTGCAATTTTAATAATCTGCTAATAATAAATACAAGTATGTTTCTCTTTGTTGCCGATTATTGCAAATGAGTTTTGTTTGAAAAATTATTGTTTTTTTTTTGTTTTTATCAAAAAAAATAAATTACTTGAGAGCATTACTCAGATGTAGTCATAGGACATAGGTCCTCTATGGGATTTCAGGGTTTGTCCTATGGCTGAGGTCATCCTGTATAAATAGTTAGGTATGTACCTCATGAACACAGTCGCCATCAGATATATCGCAGCGTCCGAAGTTGTCAAAAATATCTGAACACGCCTCTATTGTCAAGACGTTAGAGTGCTTGTTCAGATATTTTGAACGCCTCGGACGCTCCTATATATCTGATGGCGACTGTACATACCTAACAATTTTAATTCTAGGAATTGTACAATTTGTAAACACTAATTAGTTGCATGGAAAGAAGCTTATTAAACATTAAAAAAGTGCAAAAAATACCTCACATAAATATAAGAGCTATAACTAAATGTATAGACGCAGTAAAGCATGCCAAACAGCAGAAATGGAGATGGGCAGGACATGTTGCTAGGCTGGCAGACTCTCGCTGGACCTTGCAAGCTACTACATGGAATGGACCTACAGGAACACGCCGCAGAGGAAAACCAAATAGCCGTTGGTCTGATGACATAAAGAAACTGATTGGTTCTAACTGGAAACATAAAGCTTCCAACAGAGACGAGTGGAAGTCCTTGGAGGAGGCCTTCACCCGATGAGGGGTTCTTGTCCGTAAACAAGCCGTAACATATATATATATATTTTTTGCCAACTACATACTTGACATGGAAATCAATTTTTTAATGCTTAAATATTAATTATAGACACAACTGACATGCATGTAAATTTTTTTTCAAAAGGACTCGAAATAAAAGGCTTTTTTATTTTATTTATTTATTAATTAGTTGCATGTTAGGTAATTTGCATAAATAGCAATACAAGTATTTAACGAACGTGAGTAGAAACCTAGTAAGATCTGTATACTAGTTATTTCTCTCGTTACCTACGTCCCATACACTGCAGGTTAAGGTTAACATTAGGGTTGACAACCATGCCCCTATTTCACCACGCACGCTAGTGTGACAATTCATAAAAGTTACTGAATTACTGGCGTTTCATGCATCCATAGACTACGGAAACCGCTCACCATTGCGCGGGCTGTGTGCTTGTTAACCACCATTTCGAAAATTTAAGTAAAATCGTAGTGTATCGTCAATAACGTGAGGTTTTCCCGAAAGATTACAGTATGGGGTTCTTCAAAAAGGAGTGTACAAGATTTTAATGGTTCGCCAACGCGCATGTGACCCCCCTGGAGTTGCAGGCGTCCATAGGCTACGGTGACCGCTTCCCACCAGGCGGGCCGTATGTTTGTTTGCCACCATGATGGTAAAAAAAAAACATTCTTTGGTGAAGACTTTATGACGATTGTTACGAGAAATAAGAATGGTAGGTACTTACCTAGTTTTTGATATGAGACTCGTCTTGTGTCGGATTATGCCATGTTTCTTGTGACAATTGTCAAGAGCTCTTCACAAAATTTAATTTTTCGTCCCATTATACAATTGAAATTTTTGATTGGAAACGTCTTTTCTTGCTACAAAATTAATTTTATTTGTACAGTCGACACTAAAAATATTTTTGGTTTCGTCTCCGAACTATTGATGTTACCTACTGCAAACTTGTATACCGATATGTTCATAGATATAAAAACTCTAAATGATGATATTGATAATATGTGTATGGTACACATTATTAATATTATCATTTAGAGTTTCATCGGCAATACTCACAACTGACTCACAATAATACTATCGTAGACAACCCTATTGTTTGAATCAAAGATTACGCTTGTACAAATAAACGTTTGTATTTTAGTCCTCATATGACTGCCGACTAGAGAAGTTCTGTAAGATCGAAAAAAAAAAAAATAGTTTTCCGGGATATTGCTGACACAGTCGAACCGATTGAAGTCCTTCCCAGTTAAATTAAAAATAAACTAGAGTTGTGAAAATGCAGTGTGATTGCGATCATCTGTTGGGCAGTTCTGTGAGCCACTACTATAACTGCAGTGCTATGTGGGATGAAAGCAAGATTGGATATCCAAGGCCGAAGTAAGCTGGCTTTTATATAATTTAGAAGTAGCAGTGATCGACGCTGCACTAGTATTCGACATAGGCACTTTATGTCAAAGTCATATATATTAATATTATATTAAATTTGAAAAACGAAGATTTTTCGATATTCGAATTTAAACCTTGTCAGTTTGACATAAAAGTGCCCATGTCGAATACTAGTGCAGCGTCGAGTACTAGTACTTCTACCTTAATCGACCTATTTTGAACTGAGTTGGTTAACGTACAAAGGCGTTATATTAACACAAGGGTGTTATATTAACACAAGGGTGTTATATTAACACAAAGGCATTGTTTGAATACAAAATTATTGGCTAGGTACTTTTGTTTTCGTAAGCGCCAACTAGCTACTTACAAAAAGGTTAGAAGTACAATTACATGCATATTGCATTTTCAACTTTATCCTTTGTTGAATAAGAGAAAAAATGGTCTATGGTTCTATAAGTTGTCGAAAAGAAAAATCATTGAAAGGCGCCTCGGGCTCGGAATATATTTTTTGGGGCGAAAAAAGTGATTGAGGGTTCGCCTACTAAGTTACCTACTCGCAGAGTTGGTCATTCATACGTAGAAGTTAATAGCCAAAAATCTCACGGCAACGCCTTGCCACCTTCCGTGTCGGATCATATGTTTAAACCACAGCGTAAGGATGTACTCCATACAGTGGGTTAACTCCGCCGATTTCTGGGTCATCGATGAGGGGCGCGCGGGGAAGGAGGCGGGGAGGAGATGCCGCCGAATTTGTATGAAAATTCGGCGGCGTATTTGAAGGGGTGTAAAATTGAAATTAGTTTGCCAATCAAACTGTAATATCTTTCGCATAGTTTTTGACAACCCTAAGCCTCAGCACGACCACCGAGCCGAGCCGCTGGCCGTGTATGAAGTTACCTCACTGTATGGAATACGTCCCTACGCTGTGGTTTAAACAGACCTAAGTATTTGCTTTATAGTTAAGGAACGCCTCGTTACCACATAGATAGTTGTTGCATGAGAAGAACGTATGTGTTCTAACGCAAGTTAATCTGTGAATTTACGTATTATTATAGAAACAGTGATGGGACAATGCGCTTGCGCAACCCGCACCTGCGGCACCTGGAGTGTGACGTCATCTACCACTTGGGACTCGACACCGGCGCCGACCTGCCGGCCCTGTTCGGGGACGTCAAGGTTAGTGCAGCTGTATAATTGAGAAAATAGACGTAGCCTACAAACCTAACCTCAATAATGATTTAATAAGCTCAGTTAACTGAAAAAAATAGGGAAATCATGAGGGGGTGACGGGGGCATCATACATTAACTCTGCAGTTGGCCGTACCTACTACTGATTTATGAATTTTAATATATTGAAGTCGGTTAAAAATATATATACAAAATAATGACATTCATATATTGAGAAAAATATACATATTCGTCATCAATACTTATCTTTGACAAGGTTAATACTATTAACCCAGGAAAGGTACGGTTTTGACAGACATTAAATTATAATAGCCTGATTGTCTCAAATTTCGTCTGAATGGGATATTTATGGATAGTCTATGCAAAAATCCTACAAACTTTTCTTCCGGAAGTAGGTAAATGGTAAAAAATAAAATTTTACTAACGATTTTTTAAATTTACGGTAATAAATATTTTTCTTGTTTGTGAATATGAGGACATATTCGTTTTCTACCTGTTAAAAGCGAAAATGAAGAAAACTTATTCACGTAAAACCGTTAAATCTACACAATACACGGCGCGGGTGATAGGTGTGTTATTTCGCTAGATACAAACGTAATAGGTAGAAATTGGTCCTGACCCATTTTAAACGACTAAAAAACATGTAGGTACGGCTTATTAATCTTAAAAGAAAAACGCTTGGAACTTGTGTGTACATATTTGTGACGGTTAATATGTAACGATATTTTGTTGGATTTTATTGCCTATATGATACTAGACTCACGATAAATCCGTTACGTTAAAAAGATCAGCTATTATAAACTATTTCCCAAATAATCAAAATTTCTATACAAGCTGTCAGTTCCATGACTGGATTATATTGCAGTTAATATAGGTTGGTCGGATGACAGTTGCGATTAGATAAAGTTGATAAGAGAAGAAGATTATTGTATCCTCAGGGCAACAGGGGCTTCCAAAGACTCTTTTATCGTGTTGCTAGTTGCTATTATATAGATCAGGTGATCTATATAATAGCAAGATATCCAAAGGATGACTCACACTACAACGGGACGGGACGGGGTGGGAAGGGACAATCTGTCAGTTTCTATACAAAACGTCACGTGACATCCGAGGGCGATCGCGAGCTCGGAGCTATCACGTGATTCTTTGTATAGAAATTGACAGATCGTCCCATCCCGCCCCGTCCTGTCCCGACCCGTCCCGTCCTAGGATGTCATTCTTTATACCGTCAACACCGTTTTAAGGGCGCATTCCAAAGCTGAAATTAAGTTAATTTCTAATAGACATTGGTTTTCCAAATAGCTCCATTATGGAGATAATTATTAATTTAATTTTATGGAGTATGGGTATTCGTAATGATATTGATATGCCATAGTTGTCACTCATTAGACTTATTTCCAATGCCCGTTTTACATTAACGGATGTTGCAATATGTAATTTGTTTTGTATGAAACATTTTAAACAAAAAATATCGAATGTAGGAAATCTTAAATCATAGACCTATGTCAATAAAAACCATTGATGTAAGTAAAAGGGGAAGATATGGTACCAGGCGCACTTTCGTGTGCCACGAAATATAGGTTACTGCACCTATATTGAAATAGTCGTGTGACGGCGGCCGATGTGTCAACAGCGTGGTCATCTGGCACGAATATTAAAGAATCATGCCGTGTTGCGCCTTTTTTGAGCATTTCAACAGCTCAAGACACAAAAACAATGCTCACGGTATTACTTTCCATTCGTAAGTACTGTTTATAGTATGAAAATATTATATTTTAGCAAATAATATTCAAAATAATCTTTGTTATTGAGTGAGAGAGACAGCTAAATATCTAATACCTACGCGAGTAACACGTTTATCCGATTGTCACATTACGTCACTTCACTTTCTTGATAGGGTCAGCAAAACAAATTCTGATCAATATGAAATGTATTTTTAATTTCTGCGCTCCTGTTATTTAAAACACATCTGATATAAATTTTATGCCACACCTGACCATAAAGTGCCTTTTTCCGCACGCTACGCGTACGGAAAAAGCCGGTTTCTGCCCAAAGTGTAGGTATAAAATGATGTACCTAACACGTGATGTAATAAATAAAGCCCTTGATCGCATGTAACACTTATAAAAAGAATGTACTATTGTAACACTTATAAAAATAATATGTGTAAATGGCCAGGTGTGGCATAAATTATGTTTTCCCCTCACTAGTTCGAAAAGCGCTGTTTTGTCCTTTAAAACTAGCGTGGAAAAACGCATTTTATCCACATGTGGGGCAAAGTAATCTAATTCCTATCACTTACCACCAATCCAGTATAAGTGAGTCCTATATGCCCATAGTACGTATGCGCAATCGGAGGTCATACCTTAAATTGGTCATGTGATCATGTCTTATCCTGCACTTGGTAAGCTGTTGGCAATATCTAAGTATCAGGAGCGTACGTACTCTATGACAAATTTTGAAATTGATTTTTGATGGTTTCTTCAAGATAACTTACATGTGAATAAGATTTTTAATCGTATGTAGTCTGTATTTTCCTCGCAATAGTGAGGGGAAAAATGTTGTATTACACTCGGCGGCAAAGTTTGTTCAACTCTCGTGCCTTGAGACCCTCGTAAAGCTCAAGATTCCAGTTATCTCAGTATAAGCCCGAGAGTTAAACAACAACTTTGCCCCCTTGTATAATAAATAACTATTGTATGCATACCTACGTAGAGTACCTCTACATACTCGTGCTTACCTCCTGTGATTTGATGCTAATGGTTATACTTACAACTTTTAACCCCATTTTCACTGGTTTTCACCATCTTTTTGGTTGAATTACAAAAATTATAATTGGTATGGTAATAAGTTTATAATGTCATATTGTATATTTTAACTTCTACGTGTTAGTGGGACGTCTTTTTAAAAGGAATAAAAATGTCCCATGAATTTGGGCATTTAGAATACTTTTATTTATATCACCGGTGTCTACGATATTGCAAGACTCTTAAACAATCACACATGTATTGTGTGTAGTGTGTGTACAATCTACACATAATACACACATGTGTGTATTATGTGTAGATTGTAGTATAATAATTTAATATACAGATTTCTTGCCGATGAAATATGGAGAGATAAGTGGCTCACAATGGTTCGTGTTCAAAGAAGGGATCCAGAGTGGATAATCTACCAAAAATAGTAGAATATGTTCAATACACTTTAAACTAGAACATATTTACACCACCAACAAGGGTAGAAGAAGAATAACGAAAGGCGCTATTCCTTACTTTCAAACTTATTTTACTCTTAAAACTTAATAAGAACTTTAAGTTAAATGAAATTTAATATAACTGTCTATACAAAGAAAGTAAACATATTATTTTAATATTTTTAATTTTACTCTGTAGGTAGGTACTCCGGTGAGCAGCGACTATTATTGAACGTTATTTTTAGTTTCATTATCTGTGAAGTATGTACATTACAATATTAATAAAATAGGGTCCCGACTTGTAATACGATCTTTTATTTCATTCTGTTTCATTATGAAATTAGTAAATTGTTTAAGTAATTATTGACTTTGTTTTCTGACGCTACCTAGATTCCCAACTCAGGGCGCTAATTCCTACAGCTTACCAGCGTAACTACTCGTCCAGTAAAAGTGAGACCTGTTTGCCTTGTGAATATGCGCAATCGGAGATCACATCTAAATTTGTCAAGTCTTATCCCTCACTTGGTAAGCTATTGGCAATATCGAAGTACCAGGAGTAAAACTTTTTGATTTGATATTGATAATAGCCATATTCGCTTGCTTTCAAGTGGTCCGTAAGGGACGGACTAAGATTATTATCAAATCGAAGTCCTCTTTTTTAAAATCGAAATGACACGGTTTCATATTTATAGAGGTATTGTAAGAAATACGGGTGTCTCGCTTGCGCAAATGTATGAATGCTTTTGTTTATCTCTGTCGCTCCGTGTGTAATACGCAAAATAGGGGAGTCTCGTTTGCACAACCATGTAAATCGTATTATTTTATCTCTATTGCGCACTATGCACATACATATTACAGCGGTGTGTAAGAAATTGCAAGTGTGTGGGTTTTGACCTAGCTTTCCGTGTTGACAACTATGAGCGTCACACATCTTCCTCTTTTACTTATATCAATGATAAAAACACGGCGTATATAGCAAGAGAAGGTAGCTCAGAGAAGATAGATATCCTATACATTGATATAAGTAAAACCTCTTTTACTTATATCAATGATCCTATAAGCGTTGGTGGTCCAGCGGTAAGGCGTGGGACTTACAATCCAAAGGTCACGGGTTCAAATCCTGCCGGCTCATACCAATGCCGATGAGTTTTTCGGAAAATGAGTGTACGAAATATCATTTGATAATGTATTACTATTTACTAAACATCGCTATCAACGTTCGAATTTCATGGCAATGTATGGTTGTCAGAAAAACAAATATGTACGAGCAAAATAGGTACTTACATTTAGTATTTTTAACATTTGTTTTGTATAAATAAAAACCGGCCAAGAGCATGTCGGGCCATGCTCAGTATAGGGTTCCGTAGTTTACCGTCCGTCAAATAGGCAACCTTAAAATGTGTTTTAATAGATACGATGCTCAATATGCTTATATTAATTAACAATTCGATAATACTTTCGATCACACCCGTCCCGACCCCATCAACTCCGGAAAAATCTTTACTAACTAACTAATTAGTTTACTAATTTATACAAACTAGACGGGTTATGTATGTTGGCTTTTCTGGGGTAACTTTTGATCGCGTGAATCGATTTGAATCCTTATTTTTTTATTAGAAGGAAGATACGTGCGGGATGATAAATTAAGTAATTTTTTATTTTACCACTTTGTTGGCGTGACTGATATTCGTACAAAATTACAGCGTTTTAGTACTGAGATTATCCGCGGACGGACGGACAGACTTGGGCTCCTAGTTGACTACGGAACCCTAAAAAACAAAAACATATGAATAAAAACATATTTTATAAATAATAAATGATTTGATTCATGCTCTACAATTCATCCTAATCCGTTCCACAGTTTTAGCGTGAAGAAGTAACAGACACACAGTTACTTTCGCATTTATAATATTAGTGCATACTCTATATTAATTAAACAGGTCGTCAAGGCAAGTTACTTGAACATTTACTGCAACATTTGCAATTTAAGTAAGACAATCTAAAGCTCAAAACATTCAACTCTGATAAGTTGTGGAGCACTCTAAATTCCTTAGTACAGTCAACAACACAGCTGTGATTACAGCCAAAGTGCCAAAAATATTTATACAGAACTTTATTGCCAGATAATTAAGGTCGTGTTTACATATGTTTGGCACTTCGGCTGTATTCACAGCTGTGTTGTTGACTGTACCTATCTATTTCTATTTACACTATACCAAGTTAGAGAAATTAGCAATTGCGATGTGCATCGAGTTTGCGTTTTTCATCACATTTTCATCAAGAGATGAAAAAGCGCGTTTTCACTGGTTAAAAGTAGTAAAAATTCAGTCAAAACGAATGTTTGCAAAGTGATTTGGTGAATAATATTTATGTTGGGTACTTATAATTATGACATTTACACGAAATATCTTCCTAGTCTTAATCTCGATTTTGTTTTATTTTTGATACAAATTTTATTTTTATTTTATTTAAACTTTATTGCACATAAAACAAAGTACAAAAGGCGGACTTAATGCCAGAAGGCATTCTCTACCAGTCAACCATCAGGCCAAACAGATACAAATATTTAGGTGCGGTACAAATATGATTCGTAAAAATATAATTATATGTAGTAGTAGTATAAATATGATTAAGTACCTACTTATGTTGTTTTCAGTTCGTCTGCATGGGAGGCACCAAACAGCGCATGCGCGACTTTGCTATTCATGTGAGAAAGGCCATGGGCTTGCCTGACACGGGCAAGCCGGAGAACCTGACCAAACACGCGCACCGGTATGCCCTGTACAAAGTGGGGCCTGTCATCTCTGTCAGCGTAAGTGTTACACTACGACAAAAAGCAATCAAATTTTCTAATTTAAAATAAAACAAACTATAAAACCGATACCAATCCCACTTCGTCAAATCCTACGCACTATCACGTTCAAAATAGGGATGATGACTAGGTTGAAAAACTATTATTCTAATTAGTCCGTCAGAAAGATTATCAAAAAATATTAGACACGTATTTTTTCCTTTTTGAAGATAACTAAAATTGACGAATATGAAGAGCGTCAAAGTTCCGTGGTGGGGGCTGGTGACGTCACCTTAGAGTAAGAATCGTACTCGATTGTGACGTCACGCGAAACTTTAAAGCGCTGTATTTCCGTCGTTTTTCATTTGACAAACAAAAGAAAAAATACGTGTCGAATATTTTTTAATAATCTCACAGACGGACTAATTAGTTTTTTTTCGTCATCTAGCCTATTGCATGGGCAGTTTTTGAATGAATGAATTCATTCATAAATTTCCCATGCACTTATGAACGGGTGTGTACGTTCAAATACTTGCATTTGTCACGACGACTCACGACTTTATTAACCCTATCAGCACTAATAACGACACATTGTCGTCACCCCTCTACGCGCCATTTTCGCTACAAAGCTGGAAATGCATGTTATCGGCTACGGCCTAGCGCTACGAAAAATCCGTAGCGGTAAATTTGTTAAACCACAATAATAAAACGGCCAAGTGCGAGCTGGACTCGCGCACCGACGGTTCCGTACAAAATTTTAGTTGCAGATGCATCTCGAATTTGAAATTTGACGCCAGCCACATGTATCGACAGATTGTATCACGGCATTAGAGTTAGTACCTACTTAAGCGTTTTTTTTGTAGAAAACATTTTTTTTTCCTAAATGGGGAATTTGTCTGTTTTCTCTTCAGATTCGTGAGCTCTATACATCCTAGTAGGAGAAAAAAAGTGTCCAAACATACATTTTTCAAACTTTCCTTTACATGCGCTACCGCCGCAGGCGAAAAAAATCTAGGTACACTTTTTTTGCTCCTACTAGGATTGAAAGAGCTCGCGATTCTGAATTGAAAACACACATACCTATCCAATTTGTTATGTATGGGAGCTTGTTTTTACTTGATATTTTTTTATTGTGTAAATTTTATAGTTTTTAAAATAATATTAACGTTGTGTCCAATTTTCATACTTTACCCTACGTTAACTTCGGAGATAAGGGGTTTTTTACATTTTCGTTAAAATATTAAAAAATTGTACCGTAAAAAACTATTCTAAATTTCATAACGGCAGCTTGACGAGACAGACAGACAGACAGACTGAGTCACAAAATAACGGTTCCTTTGTTTACCATTTTGGTACGGAACTCTAAAAATCCTTCCTACCCCTCCCTCGCGACTCTCGAAGTACCCTTTCATGTATTAAAATAACTAAATTGTACCATATAAATATTTTATCTCTTTTCAGCACGGCATCGGAATACCATCCATGAGCATCCTACTTCAGGAAATGTTCAAGCTGCTTCACTACGCTCGCGCGAAGGACCCCGTGTTCTTCAGAATAGGGACCAGCGGCGGCCTCGGCGTGCCTGCAGGATCCGTGGTTGTATCCTCGTGGGGACTGAATGGGACTTTGGAGAAAAGTTACGACATTGTAAGTACTGTGGAACCCGTATTCTTCAGACCAGCAGCGGTCTCGTTGTGCTTGCAAGTTCTGTGGTCGTGTCTTCATGGGGCTTTAAGGGGAGAAGAGTTACATTGTAAGTTCCGTCTCAGACCAAGGTCGTTCCCGATGTGCCAGTAGGGAGTAGGGTCTGTGATCCTGTCTTCACGAGGCTTGAACGGGACTGAAACCGAAAAGAAGATTGCGTGACGACCTGGACGCGTCCTGCGCAGATTGGTGTGAAGTAGTAGATAATATGACCGAATGGAAGAGAAGAGGGGAGACCTTTGCCCAGCAGTGGGACAGCTTATGATAATGTTAACATAGTGTATTAAGCAGATTTTTTTTGTAAATATCGGAAATAAGGGGGGATTGTATTTTTATATTTTGGGTTATAAATCAAAAATTTTACACTAAAAAATCATAAAAATATGTTTTAGAATGTCCAAATCAAGCCCATCAAAATGATACCCCACATGACCCACTCAACTTTTGATTTATGTCCTCTTTCATCGGGCATTTTTCATTAAAAATAAATTAAAATGTTTAATAAATCCATACTCAATGTGTCTGTGTTAGCCTTATTTATAACTATTCCAAATTTCAAATTGCTAAGTAGTTCTCGAGATATTTAACGATGTGACAGACAGACAGACAGACAGACAGTCGCACCATAAGAGTTCCTTATTTACCATTTTGGCACGGAACCCTAAAAACAATAACTCTACCCTGTATTTCAATGTAATCATAGAATGGTCCATTTACGTACAATTTGTTTGTTTCAGCCTGTGCTTGGCAAGGTGCGGAAACTGCCTTCGTTCTTCGACGAGCGGCTGTGCCGGGAAGTGCAGTCCGTGGCCACGGACGAGGGGTACTCCACCTACATCGGAGGGACAATGGCTGCGGATGATTTCTATCGAGGTGATATTCTTTAATCCAAAGCCTTGTTTACTGACAAAAAAATCAGTTGTTTTCATGATACGTATATCAAATGAGAACTAATCACAGAATACAAATCATTTAACCAAAATATTCGTGTAGAATAGAACTTAATGTACTCAACATTTTCTTTTTTTCGTCTCACTGTGTAAATATTTCTACTTGCTTTCTAGGCCAAGCTCGCCTTGATGGCCCATTCTGCGACCACACGGAAGCGGAAAAAATGACTTTCCTACGTACCCTCTCAGAGCTAGGCGTGAAGAACATAGAAATGGAGGCCACTGCCTTCGCCGCGTATACCAGGGAGGCAGGAGTCCGAGCAGCGGATGTTTGTGTCACCCTTCTGGACAGACTGCAAGGCGACCAGGTTCGTAGCTTTGCCAAGAGATGGCGCTGATATCAAACGCGTTTAAATGTTTTCAGTATGAATACAGATGGCGTGAAAATAGACATATTTTGTTAGGAAGTTTAAAATTTATGATTATGACTTGATACTAAGTCACAGGTTACCTGAGTGGGTTTTCGATGAGGGATATAATAGTACATTGTGTATAAAGGGCGGTTAACAAAAATTACGAACGAGGGTGAACTTAATTTTAGCATGAGTTCGTAATTCTTGTACCACCCGTGAGTCATACAATGTTTTTCATCATATGCGAGGAAATAAATAAATTTTCTAGGCAGATAAAGAAAGAATAATATTAGTGGTAGTGTAGTCGCACAGTCCACAGTACTCCGGAGTGAGCGGCGACTACGTGCGGCATTCGCGTGGGGGGCAGATCGTCCGGGAGCTCCGGGCGGGCGGTAAACTAGTATGAGAATCCGTTAAGGCCATGGGCTTAAATTCGCTTAATACAGCTCATTAAGTCTAAGTATTCTTGCATATAATATCACCATTACCATTACGAGCAGGTGTGATGCCTTACAAATCGTAAGAAATTTTGGAGTTGTGGAGGTAAAATGTCGCTCAAGTAAAATAATTCGTTTTTTTTAATGTGCCTTGTGCCTTTTCATTGTACAGGTGGTTTCCAGCAAAGAGACGATGCTGGAGTGGCAAACCCGCCCCATAGCTCTAGTCTCCCAATTCATCGTTAACTGCAGCAGACAGGGTTTTGTTCACCAGGGGTTAGTTGACTAATACCGCCAACCTGCAACCTGTGAATTCTCCAAAAGGTGTTGGGCCAGCGGGAGGACTATAGTCTAATTCCTCACGTGCTTGAGAGGTCTGTGTCCAACAGTGGGATTTAGTATTTAATGGCTTCTTAGGTTCAATAAGTAATTATAATAACTTGGACTATTTGGAATTAATGTATCCAATTGGATTTAACCCTTTACCAGGCCCCTAAGAACTAGCGTATCTCCATACGTACTGTTTATACAACCTTATTGAACGCCTTGTAAAAAATGTATTTACGCAAGTCGGAGATGTTCCTTTAAACAAGAAATAAAAATGTGGGTTACGGTTATCCCATCGCCTGTCAAAATAATTAACTGTCATATTCGATTTTGTTTTATATTCTTGATCTCCCACATCTTATATCGGTTATCATAGTCAAGGTTTAACTCCAGATCTGCTACGAAACATTATATCAATAACTGAAAACATTATTTTATGATCTTTATTCACGTCACGCTTCAAAATCCAATAATGTATCTTCGGCCATTCAATCCACTTGACCCACTGGTCCATGTTAGTGGTTTGTTTACAAATCCAAACACTTTACTAAATTTAAGAAAAACACAGAGATTTTATAGCTAGTACATGATTACTTACGTGAGTTTTTATGATATGGCAAGATACATCAGTTACCGGGCCATGGGAAGAATAGTTCCCGCACAGTTAAACTCTAATAAGGCCATGGGATAATGTCAACCCACATCCTAATTCTGCTCATACACAATCATGCATGAATATTTAGCAATGTTTACGATTACATTACCTTTCAACACTCAAAATCTACAAAATATCAAAAAAATTGTTCGACCTATGTACAGTCAACCAATTGGAACCCTAGGCCACTCTAGAACCTTGTCAAAATGACAAGCAGTAATAGATTTCTTACAATCCGATTTAAAGCGTCACTGTGACATAGTCCTACAGTGGCCTAGGGTTCCAATTGGTTGACTGTACTTCTGTTTCATAGAAATTAAGGAAAGTGTTCGAATTTCTCCGTAGTTTACTGAAATTAGAGTTCAAGTGAATTTAAACGGCTGCCACAGATATTTTATGAGATTGCCACAGATTGACAAAATATTTTGTAGGAGGCTTGGAGTTAAAACCTGACTACGGCAACCGATATAAGATGTGGGAGGAATATATCCCTTCGCCTGCTAAAGGGTTAAGTCTGACGGCCCCGCCGTTAATATATTATTGGTATTTAATTTGTTATAATTATTGATTTCAAATTATGTTTACTCCACATTACAAAGTTACACAGGCTGTAATCTTTTACGTGATACCAATTTATATAATCATATAATTGTACTCATGATTGCTAACAGTTTTTCTACCATAGACGAAAACCTCCACACGAAATGGACTTCTCCATACAAATTGTGTCAAACTATCGGATGCTCTTACTATGGGAGGTCTATTTTTATTCTTCCGAAAAGAAAAGTAGACCTCCCTAATTAAACGCCCAATAGTCACGTTACTTTGTTAAAGTGCCTGTTTTAGTTAAACTATACTTTTATAATTAAGTACTAAGTTTAGTTTCTTTGTGTGCTCTAACTAAACAGAGTTTTATAAACGGTTTTGTGATATGTTTCTAATAAGTGAATTGTATAATTCTTATGATCTTAAACCTAAACCTTTTCTTTGTTTGCTTTCTTTAAATCCCTTTACACTGCATATACTTTAGTTAACCTATTATAGTCTAAATTAACTGCTATTACGCTGTACAGATGTAACTACAATCCACGCTTCATTTTACCTAAACCGCATGTAATTTATTGCGTGCCCTCGGGCTCCAATGTTCCACCATTATTTATTTCCCGAGTCGATTGGTGACGTTTGTTTAGGTCGCGTCAACGAGCCATTTTATTTATCATACTATTACGGCATCGCCTGTCTACCTTTTTCACAAGCTTTTATGTAGAACCACCGGTCCCGTTGTCTGCAATCAAATATGTCAAGTAAAATTTGACCCGAGCGTAATATACTTTCGAGCTTTGTTCGAAAAAAAAATTCCGGTAGCTTTATTATTTCAGATCTGCACTTGCTTGGGTTTTGGAACCTGATTCGATCCTGGTAACTGGTAATAATAGGTATATGCCCCAAAATTTCATAAAAAAATGAGTTTCAATTACATCACGCTCATAGTAAGTTCATACAAAAACGTGACGTAATGGAACTTGTTGACAAAAACCTTTGTTACTTGTGGGTCTCATTACGGACACAAAGAAAAGGGTAAATTAATTAAATGATCCAAAAAAAAAAAATTTCATATTCGACGTAAGACCTATGGAAGTTGATTTTTTCATCATTAAGAAAGAAAGAGAGATTTTGACCTTACACTACATACTTAACAGATTTAAGTATACCAAAAATAGACAAAAAATTGTCTTTTAAAAAAAATGAACAGATACACGCGTTAAATGAATCCCATCCTTTTTTTGTATCAGGAGTTAATATGGGATGTGGAATTTGAGTATGATACCAAATCTTCATTTCAATCACTTTATTACATTACAATTAATATTGCAAACACTTGACTTTTAAAACACTTAAGACTACGAAGAAAGTCGACGCCTTTAGCGTGGCCCACTTTTGCTCCTAAGCTGCGGACTTCTGGGGCTATGAATAGATGTCCGATATAGCTCATGGGGTAAGGCAACGCGTTGCCCAGTGGTTAGTAGACTTACCCCGACGCAGCCGGGTGGCTACCAGCCAATGCCCGTGGGGTAAGGGAAGTCCATACCTGTGGCGGGGTGCAGCGTGTGACCAGATTTGATGCCTGCGCTACGCCAGTATCCCCCACAGACGTACATGGGCCTGAGGGCAATTGATTAATAACAATAAGTATTTTACAATGCATGTGCTTAAAAAGTGCCTGTTCTGATTTAGCCTAATCGTGCTGAGTGTGTAGCGCAATTTTTCATAGTACGGTGAGCTGCAGAGTTAAGTGACCGGGGGGGTCAACACTGCAAAGCAAGTTAGTATAGTAGGGGGGGGGGGAGGGGGGCACATAACTCTGCAGCTGACTGTACTTTTCCGCAGCCCAGCGAAAGTACATGATACATGAAATACTTAGATGGCTCATTTATATTCAGAGCGCGTATCTTCAAATACTGACTTCGGATATGTAGAGACTTGTTGATCAAGGGTCAATGGCAAGAGGACGCGTTACACGCTCACTACTATATTAAGCCTATTATGAAATTACTAGCCTTTATGGCTCTAAATGTGGGGTCATCCTCACCGCAGAGGCCTTACCTGTTATTTTGTTAAGTACATACAAATTAGTTAAAAAATTGATGATACTTACTGCGACGTATATAGAGGCATGGTTCCTTCGATTTAGAACGGTTCACAAAACTAATTTTAATCTAAAAAGCAACTTGAAAAATTTTTGGTGTCATTTATATAAAAATGTTTAGTCTTCTAATGCATTTGTTTTTTGATCTAAAGTAACTGTCATTTTTAAAGATGGAACTTTTTGAGCAAAGAGTTTTGATAAAGCAGATCCTCATTAAACCGGTGTGCTTACCATTGGGCTTAACCATGTATGTACGTAACCATAGGCGTTAGCACCTGCGCGTTTCCAAATTATGTCCATCTCGCTTCTATCACTTCTCTGGCAGGAGCGAGACGGACATACTGTCGAATGCCGCAGTCGCATACGGTTACTTACAACTCATGGTTAGACCCGGTTAACTTGTTGCACTGGCTTTGCTTTTCAGTAGAGGGTTACTGTTTTTTTTATCGACTATCTAAATGTCGATAATATGTAGTGTAGTGTAGGAATCATTAGGTACTATTACTTTATTACTACTAAACACGAATAAATAAAAGTCGCGGGTATTCGTTAGTTAAAACTTATACACAACACACACACACACACACACACACACACACTATACACTGTTTGACTACAATAAATACATAAAACTTTATACAACTCTACATCGTCAGTGTAACTAAGGGTTAGCCCTATAGGGGTTTTGGTGATCACAAGTTTCACATGGGGCGGCAACTGTAATTGCATGATATAAATATCGATTTCGAGATGATCAATAAAAAAACAACAGTCACCCTCTACTGAAAAGCAATGTCAGTGCGACAAGATAACGGGGTCTTACTCAGGGTAAGCACCTAAGCACACAGGCCAAACTAAGGTCACCCCCTTAGCTCCGTGAATATCGTAAAAGTCGACTGTGGGACTTCAATTTGATCCACTTTGATCCAGTCCTGTAAAATTTTGGTGACAGAGGAATTTTCGAAATGGATTACAAATTAAAAGACCGCGACCGTATACAAGCAAAATACACAATATTCATTTCAATCACTTTATTACAAAATTAGTATTGCAAGTAACATTATTTGACCAGACTAGACAAAATACCTATCAGACGTTACCGTTAGCATGCCATATGCGAATTGTTGTTATTGTGTTACCACTATGTAGCCAGCGTGCAGCTATAGGTCAACCGTTTAACTGAGGCATCTCCCTAGGTATGCGAAGAGACGTGGAGCGGGTTACATTTACATCATACTATAGTTTCATAACATAACCGTTGCGTATAAGACGGATGATTCTCCAGTCAGTGTTCCACAACTGCTCTTTACCCGCGCTAAAGCCTCAGTTAAACAGAAGAACCAGATTCGCACTGACACGCTAGCGGCGCATTCGCTAGGCCTTTGCACAGATAGGAGCACAAAAGCTAGAAGTTATAACAGCGAGGGATGCACGGTGAGTACGAGTAGCACGAGTAACACAGGTAAGGGTAGTTGGGGCTCCCGCCATCACGCGCGTAGCCCGACTTGATGCCCGCGCCCGGCCAGCATCCGACGTGGCAGCCGCACCTGCAGAATAACAAGTTTAATTTTCTTATGAAAGAATTCTGCGTGGAACAACCACCGACCAGAAGAATAATAACTAGACTCCAACTCTGTTTACTCCATGGGAACAACAACTATGCCTGTGTCGCGCCTGTCAAGGGACCTGCACCAATATAATAAACTTATTGGAGTTTACAAAGCCTATTCGACCAAGTTACCTAATATAATTTAACTACGATCAATTTAATTCATATTGGAAAAATCGTTTACTTTCAAAACATATACCAGTTCCATCATTATCATCATCTTACTAAGTATAAGAGCCTACATAAGTACACGCTTATATGATTTATGTAGAATATAAAGTACTTACATAGTTGAATGTGTAAATGTACGTAGTAATGCAGGGAAATACAATTTTACAGCACTAATTTTATTTTAAAGAATAACTGAAAATTTTGTCGACATTTATATCAAAACTACGTCAATTGACTGACATTTTACTTTTTAAGAATTGGAAAAAAAACCAGAATAGTCATTGCATGAAGGTTTATAGGCATAAAAATAACCCAGACATCGACCGCAGATGACTAAAATAAACGCTTCCACTTGCGTCGGTGTCTACGAAAAACGCAAATTAGGTCGCTTTACTTCAAAATGTGGTGCTGGAGGAAAATGCTTGGCATCAAGTGGACAGCCCGCCGCACAAACGAATGAATCCTGAACCAACTGGGAATACGAACCAGGCTCTCCACCATTACCACTCTGCGCATACTTCGCTTCTTCGGACATCTAGCCAGGCAAGAAGATGGTCTGGAAAAGCTAATAATGACCGGCCAGGTGGAAGGGAAGAAAAATAGGGGAAGAGCGACTCGGTGGATGGATTTAATTAAGGCCTCAACAGGCCCAGGCTTGCCTCCAAATGGCACAGAATACAACTTCAACCGTCGACAGACTACACTCACCACGATATCCGATTTTTGAGCCGGCGATATTCGCTTACGCTTACAATTATTTATTTATTTAGTTTATTAAGGCATGATAACAAAATGTAAATTACAAATCTTCATAAAAAACATATCTTAGATTATTAGTACTAAATTTACATCTCTATAACAACCAAGCACAACTTTCTCTGAATATAATTCAATAATAATGACCGGATTCTACGTCGATGAAATCCTAAAACCATCGTCCTGATTTAAATTGGGGTATTTCTTGATTTCAATGGCTTAAATATGTCTAAAATTAATTTTGTATTAATAAGAATCATCTGCGAACGAAATTTACTATTTTATAATTGAAAGATATATGTAAAAATTCCCCGCGTCGAGCAAACTTCGAACTTGCGACCTCTCTGAACTGAACACTTGACCGGTGTCGGAGTCGCTGCAAACTGAACTATCGACGCTTACTCGAAACGGGTGAATGTTTACACTATTTCGCAAGTTAGAATCTTGTTGACGCAGGGATTTTTTCCATTTTTCTTTCAATTATAAAATGTAAAAAAGTCATTCCAAGAAATCTGGGATAGCCTTGTTTATAATTATTACCTACTATTCCAATTCCCAAATCGATAGAGTTAATAATAGTTCCCGAGATATAGAGAAATACGGAGCTTAATTCGGTTATATTCTGCGTACAGTGCGTACGCAAACGGTGTCACCATGTCAAAGTGTCGCTATTTACTATAGTTGCCGATTTCTAAGTCTGAACTTTTGACACTTGAGTATTGACGTACTTAGTGATGAGGCTAAGACAAATCGTTTGTCAAATTCAGCGATTATTGATTTTAGCGATGATTGTTTGATTCGATTTTACTACTACGGATTTGTATTTGATAAGACCGAGAAACTTCGACAAACTGCGCATTTTTCATACGATTTTTTCCAAAGTTATCTTAGTTATGTTCAGAAATCAATACTGTTGAATTCTTAAAATATAAGATAAAAACCTTCATAGTTAATTTGTCTTATTTTAAATAACATTTTTTTCCATATCGTACTCAGTTTTATTTTCGTTTTAATCGTTTTGTTTTAATTTTTAACTGTATTGCCTAATATTGATAACAAGATCGATTTTTATCGATTAACAGACAGTTGTATGAATTGGAACAGCAGACATGGTCACAACACTAAATTTAAAAAAAAAACGACGTAGACTGTAACTGTTGGCGTGCTAAATTGTTATCGTAAAATATTCAATAACTAATGTATGCAAAAATGTAACATTCATCACATTATGTTTATGAAAAGTGAAATATTGTGTTTATGCACATGACTAGCTGTAATATCTTTATGGGATTTTGTTTATAATTCCAAAGTGTCTTGCGCGTTTACGTTCTACGGGTATTTCGATGTGTCAAAAGTTCAGACTTAGAAATCGGCAACTATATTTGATAGAGTAAATTGATTGATTAATTGCTACTACTTAGTAACTCTTAAAATAATTAGTACCTCCGCGTATTTGAAGTTACTACGAAAATCAATTACACCCGCCAACCTGACAGTCAGGTTTAGGGGTTAGTGGCGTAGTGGGCACGACGGCACACGATACTTTAAGGTTTTCTGTGTTCAAAGGGTCATGAAAACAAACTTTCTTTTCATAATTTATTACAAAAGTATTTCACTTGACCACACGTTCACAACCAGACAGAGCCTATCGAAACGTCTACCAATAAGACACGGGGAGCCTCGGGTACGGGTAGTCTTGCTTCCCGTCAATGCAGCGGCCATCGCGCGGGCCGGACTTTACTCCCGCACTGGGCCAGCAGGGGTCGTTAGCAGGCCACACTGGAGGACACCTGGAAAATAAAGGAATTTAAAGACAAATTGCATGAGATGAAATTGAAATTGCATGGCGGCGAGATTTCTCTGGGCCAATCGGGCTGTGTAATCCACGAAAGGGAACATAAGGAGTCAAGAGAGGGAAGGGAAGGGCATGGTACCCCCGATCATTGCATAGTGTAACACTAGTATTGATACGAAAAGCAAGTAAAAACACAACGTCCCATTAACGACGACGACACTGACAGCTAGCTGTTCCATCTGCACTACCCAAATTATATATTTCTTTCTTAGTCCAACAAAAGTGTCTATCATGACGTCATGACGGTGTCAACTTTTTTCTTCCTACTATGCGAAAAGATACCTAGATCTCATAGCATTGTTTCACAATAGTTGAACAAAACCGAGAATTGAATTTTGAAAAAAAATCAATTTGAAAACAAGAAAATACGAAGACAGATAAAGACCTCATTATGTGAACGACGTATTATGGTTAAAAAGAATATAGAAGGCAACGGACTAAGATAAAAAAGAAATACTCTTACTCACCTTAACATGTTTGTGGATAATTAATTATTTTGCACTTAAAAATATAATTGTTCGATGTGATCAGTATTTAGTGTCTTTTTTTATACTTTTAATGCATATTTTATATAAAAAGACGGGCAATTCTTTTATTGCTGCTCTGACGGCTGTGGAAGTATGAGTGTGTCAGAATTCTTGAATTATACTTCAGTTTTATGTAATTCATTCTATTTTCAAAAACAATAATTTTTTTATTCTTCTCCATGCAGTTTGTGCCTTCAAAATAAGATCGTATATTAAAATACACGCATATTATTAATTATTAATCAATTATTTACAATGTTTTACCTAACTCCACTAATAATACTAGTGCTATGTTGCTGTATTTTAATAATTACTCTTTTCTTATTCATTCCCATTACGCAGCAATTATGTTTTACACTCTGTCATGTAAAAAAAATGAAGATGTCACATATCGTTGAATGAAGCGCTTCAGTGCGACTATTTATTATATTGACGTGGTAAATTAATTTGTTATGATGATATTAATGACGCATTCATTAATATTTCTTGTGATATTGTTACCTTAAAATAACAATGACAGTGATAGTTTGTGGTCTGGTTAACGAAGGTGGATGTATGTCATTTTTAGGGTTCCGTAGCCAAAATGGCAAAAACGGAACCCTTATAGTTTCGTCATGTCCGTCTGTCCGTCTGTCCGTCTGTCCGTCTGTCCGTCTGTCACAGCCGATTTACTCGGAAACTATAAGTACTACAGTGATGAAATTTGATGGGAATATGTGTTGTATGAACCGCTACAAAATTATGACACTAAATAGTAAAAAAAAGAATTGGGGGTGGGGCCCCCCATACATGTAACTGAGGGATGAAAATTTTTTTTTCGATGTACATACCCGTGTGGGGTATCAATGGAAAGGTCTTTTAAAATGATATAAAGTTTTCTAAAAAACATTTTTCTTAAAGTGAACGGTTTTTGAGATATCAGCTCTCAAAGTCGTAAAAAGTATGTCCCCCCCCCTCTATTTTTATAACTACGGGGTATAAAATTCTAAAAAAAATAGAGGTGATGCATGCTAATTAACTCTTTCAACGATTTTTGGTTTGATCAAAGTATCTCTTATAGTTTTTGAGATAGGTTGATTTAACTGTAATTTTGGTTAAGTTAAAATTAATATTCATACATAAAAGTACAAGGCAAAATATCGGGAGAGTTTAGGCTCCATTCACCAGGTGTATAAATTGACATAATAAGTTTATTATATTTGCTGCTACGGAACCCTTTGTGCGCGAGCCCGACTCGCACTTGGCCGGTTTTTATAACATGGAGCAAGATGTCCCCACTAAAAACTGCAATGAGTGAGTATATTAACAGGTACATCACTATTTCTTTGCTAAGAGTCCTATCTCGATGTGTAGTGTGGTAGGTATGTTAGTATGTAAGTAGAGCTAAGATGTATAGATGTATTATACATCTATACAACCGTGTTACCTATATATACCCGTGTCTTACTTATTAAAGCTATCAGTATTTAACAGAACCTCGACGTATCACTACATACCCCTCATACCTTTACATGGCGACCCTGCCAGACTTTGCGCCACACGTCGGCCGCGCGCTGTGTCGCGACAAATTAATTTCGGGTCTGCAATTTAAAACTTTCTTTCCTCGAGCAGTTCCTTAGAGCACCATAAGACTGCATCATGAGATCAGATCCATGTAAATTAAGGAAATATACTAAATTTCACCTCAAGCCGGCAAGGGGTTGAAGAATCAAATTTAGTGAAGTAAAAAAATAAGTCTAATTTTAATTAGGTACCTATTAATCTTTAATTTTACTGGTCGAGCCTTAATCACAAATAATTGCCGTTGTAAAAATTTTGCACTTATGCATTTTATACAGAAAACTATTACAAGCAAGTGAGTTACCCAGCAGTGGGACATATTTGTTAGTCCAGCCGCTTAGTTTTACAATCAAAATTAACTAAATACTTAGTATTTTTTTTTCTCGCTTTCAACTCCGTTTTCACCTACATTATTACTTGGCTTCATCAATTTTACCTTCCTTAAGGGTTACAATACTTACTTATAAAGTTTTTTAACAGTTCTTTAGGACACTTGAAGAACTATTTTACAGATTAAATGGTTTCGTGACAACGCGGACAAGAAAATGATTACGATAGGAGGGAAAAAAGAATAATATTAAATGGTTATATCTCACTGACTTCACCGTTTCAGCTCTGAACACTATACAAACGGGACTGTGATGTGTCCAACTGATAAACAATCAAGCACAGAATCTTTTTCTTGCCAACATTTTATAATTACTTTTCAACCGACTTCAAAATTCAAAAGGTGGTTCTCAATTCGTGTGTTGTTTTTGTTATGACTATGCTACGCGGGACGTTTTTTGGTCTACGGCGTAGAGGTACTACGGAAGTTTAAGTAAATTTACGGGATAAGTATTTTTAGAGTCACACCACGTTATTTGCTTGGAAGAGCCAAACAAATGAACTGTCTAACTTATAAGTGTTATTTGAAACGTCAAACTTCTATGAAATTATGACGTTTAATTCACACATTCACAGTCTGTACGTGAAACGTAGCAAAGTCGGACTCTAGTTGCATGTTCACCCACCTTTACATGCAGTAAGTTTTCATTTATTATCAGATGACATATACGAAACAAGTACTAAGAATAGATAAAACAATATTATAACTTTTTATTCACTAGATACATATTGTACTAAACCGCACGAGTTCCACTAATGAGATGTCTCTCGAGATGCACCGTGACTTACCCCGCCGCCCCACAACCCTGACTCTGCTAGACCATGTAAGCTTACACAGCGCTGTAAGCGCTGCCGGCACCCCCTACGTGCGCAAAAGCGATTTGCCCCCAAAATTCTACGTCAGTACGTAGAGAAAGCCCGCGAGCGACGCCCGCTACGTACGCTCTAACGCCGCGCGCCTTTTGTTTTTGCAAGCCTATTTTCATTAATAAAAACCCCACCCTGTGGATACTAATGAATGTTATTTTAATACAAATCGTGTTGTTGCTTGTTAATAGTGAGTGAATTTGTTTTTGTGCATTGAGGATGAGATTAAGCTAATCGAGCGCGTGTATTGAGTTTTTTGAATGTGTGCGTGTGAAAAGTGCGTTTTTTGCATTTGGATGTGTTATTAATGAAAAGTAAGTTAATTGCTCCTCATTAAATATTGTTACTGGTAATATTTGCATGTCCGATTTTCTTTTATTGTTAATTCCTAAGTTATTCTCTAATTATGATAATTACAGAACTGTAATATGGAAATGTGGTTAAAATCGGTGCTAGCACGACATTGGAACAATGTTTGAAACAGGGCAAGCACGATTAGCAATTAGAATTAGGGATTATTCATTTTACACAGTATTACAATACAATATGTTTTATCTTGGGGTTTGTTTACAAGTTTTGCTGCCAACATATTGTAACTACGTTATATTTTAGTTCCCAATTTCTAATTTAGTAAGTAACTTACTATACTCGTATATTGAGTTTAAGTGTTTTTGTTATTTTATTTTAAACAGTAATAAATAACAAACACTAATTTGTTATTTTGTGCCAAAATACCGTTAGATATTATAATTGTGATTGTAACAAATATTATTTAAAAATCTATTCAAAACGAAAAGACAATGATAATAAAACTGAACCTATAACCGAGGCTTTGATTTGAGTTATTAGCTAATAAATATCCCGTTGAGTAAGGTTCTCGAAGTAAAAACGACACTTAATGGGGATTTCCGCGAGTCAATTCGCCGCTAGGGCGCTAGTGGAACGTAGGTCTGGCGGGAAACTTTCAAATGTCACTTTGACAGTTCTTTATATTGATACAAAACACACGCATGAGTGGCGCCGCCTGGTGAGTGACAATACGGTAGCCCCCATTCGGTTTACCCATTTGGGACCCGGAACTTACGATCCAATTCATAATAGGTACACACGTTTAACTTATTACATTATAGTATATAACCTAAAAAAGGTGCAAATATACTCATACTTATAGTCATACTATTTTATTCATAAAACCAATTTTCTTGTCAGAATAAATTTACACATTACCACCCCTATTTAAAATATAAATTAAGATTAGGTTAGGTTATACGACAATATTTGTGGTTTGCGCCTGTAGGGGCCAATTTGAATTTCTAGAGCTCAGCTCTATAAGGATATGAAATGATAGTTTTGAAAGGCGATCCATAGAAAATAAGAACAAGCTATAATATTATAATTAATAACTACGCGATCTTTCCCAATGATTCCAACGATTCCCAATTCCTTTCCATAAAAGACATCCACTACTGGGCATAGGCCTCCCCCAAAGATCATTTGGGCATTCAATTTGAATATAGTTTTGATGAATATGATGCACATATTAGTTTTCAATTACACAAACAATAAAGTTATATACAATGGTCGCTGGTTCGATCCCAGCCCTGCTCACCGGGGACCTTGATCACTTTTTCTTTAGTTTATGACATCTCTTTCAATTTATAATAAAGTTATAATTATATTATAACAACGGGATGTAAATTAGTGGCACATATAAAATTTCGCAACGGAAAAATAGTTATTTATTATACAAGGGGGCAAAGTTGTTGTTTAACTCTCGGGCTTATATTGAGACCCGAGCAAGCGAAATATTCCAAAATTGAGCCACGAGCGTAGCGAGTGGTTCAATAGCTGGAATCTTGAGCTTTACGAGGGTCTCAAGGCACGAGTGTTGAACAAACTTTGCCGCCGAGTGTAATACAACATTTTCCCCCTCACTATTGCGAGGAAAATACAGACTACATACGGTTATAAATCTTATCCACATGTTAACTTGAAGAAACCATCAAAAATGAATTTCAAAATTTATCATAGAGTAGGTACGCTCCTGCATGGTACTTTGATATTGCCAACAGCTTACCAAGTGCGGGATAAGACATGATCACATGACCAATTTAAAGTGTGACCTCCGATTGTGCATATTTACTATGGGCATATTGGACTCACTTATACTGGTCTGGTGGTAAGTGATAGGAATTAGATTACTTTGCTCTACATGTGGGTATGTATATGTATATGTATATATATGTATATATGTAGGTATATGTATTTTATTTGTATATATATATATTATATTATGTTAATATGTATATATTACTTAGGTATTTAGAATTAGATCCAATGTACATAATACTAAAGTTTTTTCTTTTTCTCTTGTTTCATAATAACTTCCCGCACCTATAAATTTTGATCTCTGTTTGGCCAAAGGTTAACTGGTAGAGAATGCCTTCTGGCATTAAGTTCGCCTTTTGTACATTATTTACTGTGCAATAAAGTTTTAAATAAATAAATAAAATGCGTTTTTCCACGCTAGTTTTAAAGGAAACAGCGCTTTCCGAGCTAGTGAGGAGAAAATAAATATACGGTGTCACAAAATGCTGGCTCATGGGTCACCAGTACTTTTATTACATCCTGTATAGGTGGCAGAAGGGTACCTACAACTCATTTCCTTAGAAGGTCAAAATCGTCTATGGGAAACAAAGATCTTCCGCAAACGAAGTGGCAGGTTTTTATGGTTGTGCCTTTATTAGCTTGATAATAAAACTTATACAGCGTGTGCCAAATAATTCCGATTTGACCTTAACATAGGACCTTGACTATTCAGATGCTGAATTATGGAGCAATTAATATATAAAGTTCTTCCGGTATGTGGTCGCCAGTCGAGTAGTTTTCGGCCCCATCGTCCACCCGACTTTCTAGCATTATTCCCAGCCCACTACCACTTAAGTCTAGGAATTGTGAGAGCAATGTCATTGAATTTGGTTTTCTTGCGTATCTCCTTATTTCTTATTCAATCTCGCAAGGCCAAGTATTGCTCTTTTCATTGCCCTTTCAGCAGTGTGAGCAGACCTCCCAGAAGGTGGCCCGATGACCTGGTCAAGGTCGCGGGAACCCGCTGGAAGCAAATAGCACAGCGTGCGTGGCCAAGATGCCAATCGCTCACGTTTCATATCGTATCGTAGTTATCTCTCTCTATCACTCTTCCTTATTAGTGTAACAATGACAGTTGCCTTTCGTTAGCGATTGAGCGTAAGCTAATTGGAATCTTGGATACGCACGACTCCGTTAGCTGCGCTTGCAGCGCACGCCGAGCAGCTGAAAAAGCTGGGAGGCAATTTTTTTATGGTTATATGTACACGATGTGCTGCTGTAAGCTGTTTCCTTCCCAATAGGAGCAAAAAGTGTGCAGAAGTTTACATATATACTTGTTACTTTTTTTGTGTTTTACCCATACAAAATGGAAAATGGTAACACAATATGAAACATCCTTAGGGACACTTTTTTTCTCCAAATGGGATAAAAAGATAATGGTAGCGGAGAGCGGAGGCCGAGAACGACTATCAACAAGAAGGTTAAGCTTCGTCACAAAATACTTGGAAACAGCAGGCATGGATAAGATAAATAAATAATAAATAAATATTATAGGACATTCTTACACAAATTGACAAAGTCCACAGTAAGCTCAAGAAGGCTTGTGTTACGGGTACTTAGACAACGATATATATAATATACAAATACATAAATATATAGAAAACATCCATGACTCAGGAACAAAAATCTGTGTTCATCACACAAATAAGTGCCCTTACCGGGATTCGAACCCGAAACCATCGGCTTAGCAGGCAGATCACTACCAACTACGCCAACCGGTCGTCTAGAATACCTAATATATGGCACAGATCGCATAAAATGGCGTACTTAATGGTATAAGAAGGGCCGACCCCAACGTCTAAAGATCTTAGACATGGGAGTAATAATGGCCAGGAAAAAGGGATAGAAAGAGTTCGTGATTCTGAGTAGGAATATTACAAAATTTACAAAATATATCACAATAAAAAAAATAAAAAAACGCTTACATACGCAAGGTGCTTCTGGGTGCTGGCTGGGTGCTTCACCCTTGCTGGTGGCACATTCAGAAGCACCGGGCCTTTTAACATGTAGGTATTGACAAATTTGCAAATAAAAAAAATACTTTTTTATAAATTTGTGTCTAAATATCTATCTAGGTGATTAGTGTTTATTGTGTTGTTTGACTTCTTCTATACAAATATTGTACCCGTTTTTCTTCTCTTGAAATTAATCGATTTATATATCAACTTGTATTAATAAAAATATTCAAAAATAGCAACTTGAAGTTAAATGTGTGGCAATATATATTACTGAAATAAAAACCGATGCAAAATTTGAGTTACCATAATAACGTAGATAACTATGGTTATTAATTTATACCAATTATACTTTAAGCAATGAATTATTTTGCAAGCAACCACTAACTATACATATAAGTAAGTACTTTAAACAATAGTGATCGAGCGTTATTTCGTATTCTGTCGCAGAATCCTTAATGTCTAGACGAAGGCCTAGTGTTGGTCGGGTGTTGCCAAACGAATCCGAAACCAGGCCAACGAACCGCATATCATGCGGGGCACGTCAATATTTTAGGTAAACATTGTAGTTTTAATAACCGTCGAGTGTTGGGCTGTAAAGAAATGGAGAGGTAATGTTATACCGATTGTATATGTACTATCGCGTTCAAGATTGCATGGACAGTTTATGAATGAATTCATTAATAAATTGCCTGTGCACATTATAACGCGTGTGTACATACGCGTTCTCGAGCCGCGGACGAATGTCTCGGGCGAGAGGCTATTTAAGTTTTTCAATGTAGTTTATTTAGTAGTGTATTTTTTTTCTCTGACTTTTAGTTCTTGTTGACCCCAGCGTTGCCAATGTCGTAGTTTTAGATCTTTCACCCGTGAGGCAAATTTTCGATGAAAAAAGGTGTCTTAAATATTTTCGAGTGTAGTAGTGTACTGTTGGCTTTAGACATATACAAAAGTGTCTCTGCGAGCAAATGTAGTGTGAGTAGCCAAGATGCCAATCGCTCACGCTTTATAACGTATCGTAGCTACCTCTTTCTATCGCTCTTCCTTATTAGTGTGATAATGACAGTTGCGTTTCGTTAGCGACTGAGCGTGAGCGATTGGCATCTTGGCTACCCAGGTCATATACCATAATGACTAGTGATAATCGTGCACCATTACTTATTCTTTCACAGAATCCTTAATATCTAGACGAAGGCAGCGTTTTGGTCGGGTTTAGCCAAACGAATTCGAATCCAGGTCAACGAACCGCATATAATGCATGGCAAGTCAATATTTTAAGTAAACATTGCAGTTTTACGTAAAGCGTTGGCCGCTATATGTTTGTCATAGACAATATACATGTGGGCAAATGTAGACTGTCGATAAATATGGCGGTTGGGTTCTCATGGCTTCTTCTTATTTTCTTTTTTTAAGTCAACAAAATAAAACTTTATTTTTATCTAAGGAATAAACTAATTTTATTCTATGACAGAGAAAGACAAGCAAATTAATTAGGTATGCTGTTTATATACTATAACTATGTAATTTTTAACTTTTACGTTTGAATGTTTGTGAATGTTTGAATAACACAGTGGGCCAAACAAACACGATGTTACAGTTTTTCCTGTGGACTACATGAAACTTATGGGCTACGATTGTCTTGTTTTGTGTTTGACACAGGTGTTGTTTTTTGATACCTTGTAAGACACGTACGTATGGTACGTACTTTAGGGTGAATGTAGCAAGTAAATAAATGGTATACTTAATCATTAGCGTTCCTATGTTCTTTTTCAGAAGTCAAACTATCCCCATCCTAAATTCCATCTTAATCCGATCAGCGGTTTTAGCATAAAGAGGTAACAGATAGACAGACAGACAGAGCTACTTTCGCATTTATAATAGTAATTAGTATGGATTTGAACCCGTAGCTAAGAAGACGAAAGATGTTGTGTTCGATTAGTGACGATTGATTGGTGATTCGGTGGTGGAGTTTTGAGAAACTATTTATTTTATGGTAAAACAATATCGAGATTTATAATTTAACCAGAACTAGTCTCTAATTAGTGAATAAGAATGACAAAGCCTGTTGCGGATTTCATCATTGTTTTGTATGAGACGAAGCCTGTTGCTGATTGTCTTCTGTAGCCATGCCTGACGAAGCCTGCGTTGCGGATTACTAGTTAATTATCGCTTTTTGTTACATTATAAATAATGATTTTAAACATATAATAAATAAAAATAAAACAAAAAACATATACCAGAACTATATATAGATTGATAAAGATGTCCATATACTACAGAAAAAGTGACCAAGGCCCCCGGTACAGGGCTGGGATCGAACCAGCGACATCCTGCTTTCGCGGTAGTCGCCCTAACCCCTGGGCTACCCAACCAAGGCGTTATAGGTATTTATTAACAATAAGGTGGTATCTTTTGCCTGATATTAAAACGGTTAGGTATAAAATATACTTACATTTTCATTCCAATTATTCACAATGTCACTCCGTTGTCATTGAAACAAGCGTTCAGCGTTCACGATCGTCGCCCATAATTTAATTGACTTAATCGAAAGGTTGAACGTCTTGAAAAGCCGGGAAGTACCTGTATACAGCATCAGATTTAGATCAAGAGCAAGAGATCAGAATGGTTGTGAACCTTATATAAGGTGCTAACAAATTAGTCACGGATATTTTAAGAGATAATACATTGTATTAAAACAATTAACTTTAAACTATAATTAAGGAACTTTTGTAAATATTTTTTTTGTTTTCATTTACCGAACGAAAATAATAATTATAATTCCGTCTAAAAATAATCAAGAAAATATAACAAAATAAACAAGATGTTTAGCATGACGTTGACAATCGAGTATTTGATTAGACGTTAAGTGGCCAGTTAGGTGTTAGGTAATAGAGGTACTAAAATATGTTCAATGAGTACTCATTTTATAATCACACTAACAGGGTGTTTTAACGTTGCAAATTTGTTTCCTAGTTTTCTCCAAAAAAACATAATAAAACTTATGATGTTTCACACCTAAATGTACTCTGAGAACCGAGTACTATCAGCGGTAAAAATATCCGTGACTAAATTGTTAGCACCTTATATACTCGTAGTTTATATTTATTATATATCTCGAAGACTCGGTAGGTAACGATAAAACATACAAAAATATTCCATCAAGTTATTTTTATTTTTACTAGCGACCCGCCCCGACTTCGCACGGGTGTAAGATGTTAAAAATTGCTTCCTAAATAAGCTATTATTTCTTAAGAATAAAAACCGGCCAAGTGCGAGTCGGGCTCGCGCACAAAGGGTTCCGTAGCAGCAAATATAATAAACTTATTATGTCAATTTATACACCTGGTGAATGGAGCCTAAACTTATAAGGTTCAGCCATCGTTTTCAGTGTAAGCACAATAACTTAACCAAAATTACAGTTAAATCAACCTATCTCAAAAACTATAAGAGATACTTTGATCAAACCAAAAATCGTTGAAAGAGTTAATTAGCATGCATCACCTCTATTTTTTTTAGAATTTTATACCCCGTAGTTATAAAAATAGAGGGGGGGGGACATACTTTTTACGACTTTGAGAGCTGATATCTCAAAAACCGTTCACTTTAAGAAAAATGTTTTTTAGAAAACTTTATATCATTTTAAAAGACCTTTCCATTGATACCCCACACGGGTATGTACATCGAAAAAAAAATTTTCATCCCTCAGTTACATGTATGGGGGGCCCCACCCCCAATTCTTTTTTTTACTATTTAGTGTCATAATTTTGTAGCGGTTCATACAACACATATTCCCATCAAATTTCATCACTGTAGTACTTATAGTTTCCGAGTAAATCGGCTGTGACAGACGGACAGACGGACAGACGGACAGACGGACAGACGGACATGACGAAACTATAAGGGTTCCGTTTTTGCCATTTTGGCTACGGAACCCTAAAAATGGTTATTGTGGGTTATCCCTAATAGATAGACATATACTATCGCGAGCTTTTTTGTAGACCTTTTTAAGATGTACAATACTGTAGAACATTATTTTGATCCATCTCGTAGGCTTCAGCCAGCGTTTGCAATGTAAGCGCAAATAAATGTGTTGATTTACGACTTCACTTAGAAACCTCTAAAATTATCAGTGTTTCACTACTATATTATGCATGTATTATACAGGGTGATTACGGGGTCGTGGAGCAAGAAAGAAGCATTTAACTCACTTTCTTTTAAGGATCACGATAGGCTAGGACTAACAGTATACCAGCGACTTATTTTAGTCAGCAAAAAAAAAATTGCGATAATTTTAGATCATGGTCACCCTAATATTTCCCAAGAAAACTTATGTCAAGTGCATGTACTTAACAATCGTTGCAGTAAGTAATTATGAAAAAGGTTGTTATGACAATACTGATAGACAGATAAGAAAAATGTATTCGATGCCTACTATACGATTATGTCGATTACTTTGTAGTATTTAGAAGGAAAAGACTGCATAAAAATTAAAACTTTATTTACAAAAACAACGCTAAACGTACTTCAAAAGTTGTTCAAAATGTGAACCCTGTTCCTGTTCGCACAATTCCGCCCGTCGCCTAAGATTGGCCTTTAATCTGTTTAGAGCAAAGCGGTTTTGCTTAACCGTTTCAAAGGCTAAAATAATCCGCTGGCGTAGCTCTTCCACGGTGTTAGATTCTTGCTCATACACCAATCGTTTCACCTCTCCCCAGAGAAAAAAGTCCAGCGGTGTGAGGTCGGGGCTGCGAGGTGGCCATGGAATAGGTCCAAGGCGACCGATCCATCGTCGCGGAAATTGTTCATTTAAATAATCACGAACACGGTTATGAAAATGAGCAGGTGCACCATCATGTTGATAATGTAGGTTTTCTAAATAAGGTTCCGGGACGCCTCGCAATAATTCCGGGACAATTTCACGTAACAAGTCAAGGTAATTCATACCATTCAATCTGCCTTCAATAAAATAAGGCCCGATAACAACGTCGTTAATAATTCCCGCCCAAACATTTAAAGAAAATCGTGTCTGATATGCGTTTCTGCGAATAAGATGCGGATTTTCTGCACTCCAACAATGTTCGTTGTGCACATTGAACAAACCAATACGCATAAATGT
The DNA here is from genome assembly GCA_949128165.1 of Lathronympha strigana. NCBI lineage: Eukaryota > Metazoa > Arthropoda > Insecta > Lepidoptera > Tortricidae > Lathronympha > Lathronympha strigana. Next base: position 4,879,569 of record OX421903.1, read on the forward strand.
ACTCTCATCAGTCCACAAGATATTCGTTTCTTCATTTTCTAAAATCCATCGACACAGATTCATTCGTAAGGGAAGATCAGGGGCGGAGATATCCTGGACAGGTAGAAAATGGTATGGATGCAATCCAGAAGCGTTGAGCAGTTTCCAGATAAAACTTTGGCTGACATTGTACCTTCTAGCGGCTTGTCGGGTACTGCGTTGCGGATCTCGAAGAAAATATCTGAGTATGCGTTGATCCAGGTTCACGGGATTGCCTCGCCTTGCTGGCCTGTCGCCACCTCGTGCTTGGGCGTGGGTTGGAACGCTGAACTGCCCGTGCTCTCGAAGATTATGCACCATTGTATTAATCAAACGTCTAGTCGGTATTGGCATATTGGGATATCGCTGATGAAACATCTCACTTGCTCTGGTAGTGTTGCGTGTTTGATAATAGAACATAACCATATCTGATCGCTCGATATTAGAAAATGGGTACGGCGGAGGCATAATTTATTTATTTTATTATAAATCTTTGTTGACACGTTTATTGACTTTGACGTGCTGTGACATTGTTACTCATAAATTATTAAGTATTCTATCAGACAGTTTATTTTCTAAGAGGTTGTAATATCAAAAGTAGGGTAACCACGCATTTTAAGTCACTAAACATTTTTAAATAAAAATAAGTACGTAAATAACGAATCATCTTTGTTTCAATTAAAATATATACAGGTAGCATCGCAATCGTTTACTGAGTCAGAAAAAAATGGTTGGGATCACGACCCCGTAATCACCCTGTATATATGTAAAACATTCCTGTTGAATCACTCTATCTACTATAAAAACCGCATCAAAATTCGTTTCAAAAATTTCAGCATACATACTAACAGACAGCGGGAAGCGACTTTGTTTTATACTATGTAGTGATGGTTATCGATGGGAACTGAGCAGTCCAATACAGTTAAAAATATCTATGTAATTAAGACCTTATTAACTTTGTGACTAGTGTCCACGCCGAACTTGAACTCGTTACCCATTAATCTCGGCAATCCCTTGACCGAATTGGCCCATATAAAAAAAAAAAACTTATCTCTTCGAACTACTTGGCAAATTTCAAGACGATCCGATTAATGATACTCGAGTTATCGTCGAAAAAATATATATACATACATACATACAACCGACGGATTGTCCAAGCAGACTAGAAGAACTTAATCGCTTCGCTCGCTCGATCGATAAGGTCTAAGTTGCATAGATGTATTTGACGCTGATATTTGACATTTGACGTAGTAGGAATAATTTCGCAGTGAGGTCGCAGCTTGATGTGATTCCTAAGAGAACGCTTACAGAAGTCGACGTGTTCCCTATTCAGGTTGTTAAGATTGACCTATCTACTCTTCTACAGTCATTGGAGGCCAATTCTAGCTTACTTTCGATTTAAAAAAAAAACCCTTATTCGTTCGCGACTTTAAATCCGAAGGTCGGGGTTTCAAACCTAGGCTCTTAAGAACTTTTTGGTGACGGAAAACATCGGGTACTCTCTGGGTTGGAAGGTCAGATGGCAGTTGCTTTCGTAAAACTAGTGCCTACGCCAAATCTTGGGATTAGTCGCCAAAGCGGACCCCAGGCTCCCTAAGCTGTGGCACAAACCGGGAAAACGCTAGGAAGGAACCTTTATTGTCTATTGCTTCTGAATAAATAAATCAATCACTTTCGGCCGTATTTGTTCGTACCGTGACCGGGACGCACGGGAAATGGTATCCTCTTGACTTGTAATATCTCTTGGGATTGCAATGTGAGTTCTATTTTATACAAACTCCCAGAACGTCTATGTAATGGAAGCAGAGTGGAAGTTAGAAGAGATCTCTGAAGTTGGCTGTGTGTACAAAATTACTTGGGCCGTTCTCCTTTTTTACCGACAATGAAATGGTAAACAATAAACAAGTTCTTATAAATTATTAAAACAATACACAATTACATTTGTATAAGTTCTTAGAAACTAACATAATTGTAATAAATGGTTATTTCAAGCGTTTCAACATTTAAAAGTTTATCTGATACTTAATAAACTCTACCATTACGCATTCCCATCGTGTCACAGCGGGATATCACGGATTAAGAGGATATGTGTCAAACTCTATACAAAAAAAGCTAAACTCCGGGTTAGTGAGCTAACCCCGGTTGGTGCAAGTGGCCTTAAAACGCATTAATTCGCGTTTAGATATTAACTACGTTCCCTATACGCTTTCAGTCGTTTAACCGATTTACTTTCCCTAACATAAAGGGCGCTTTTTGACGTACCTAAGTACCAAAATTGACACATGGATGAGAATTTCTGCGGATTTGTCATTTCCCTTTTCGTCAAACGTCCGACTATGCTCAGTTTCCTAAATTTCGATAGCACGTGAAAGTGTCAAGTAAACGTTATAATTCCATAGAAGTTTACACTTAAAATAACACTTTTCACTTCTCTTGCTCGAAAAGTTCGACTTTAAGTCGAGGCTAGGCGACATAAAATAGCTTTTTGTGCTCTAGACCACAAAATGAAATCGCAGGCGGCTGGCGAGCGTCGAGGGACGGGTGTATGTATAGTGAAATAAAACTTAATATTTTCCTCACAATTGAAGTGAAAAGCAGAGTTTATGAAATAAATATTTTTTTTTATATAAAACCCATAAATACCCATTTTATCCTCGACTAGTGTATTGATAGCCTCGCATAAATTGGGGTTATTTTTGCCATTGTCACACAGAAGTAGTAAGAGGCCTTCAAAAGGAAAAAGTGTAGCAAGATTTTGTAAGGAAGCCTTTGGACAGCGTAAGGACGATCGGGTCTAGATTGAGCAAATTCGCTCATTTCAGGATTGACACATTTCCGCACGGTCGAAATATGGTATGGGCGTCTCTAGTTTACCTCTTTGCCTTAAAGTTTGACAGATAATTTATTTGGAAGAGATCACGTGGTTTGACTTTCTATGTGCCTCGATTAAATAAGTCAAATAAATGGTCGCCCGGGCTTGCGAATGTAGACAATGAAGAATGTAAACAGTCAGCCATAATGGGTTTCTAGTGTTGACGAGCGAACGAAAGTGATTTATTAATCGAGGTTACGTAGAGCTATTTTGTTGACTTTTATAATTACTCTGAACATGATGAGTACATTTAAAAACTGTTCAAGTGCGAGTTGAACATACGTCCCGAGGGCTTCATACACTAGATATTTATGTAATAAGTATTTAAAAAAATTCCCTAAGTATAACTGAAGCTTGCTAGCTTCTTTATTAGTAAATATGTAGTCTTCGGTTACAGAAACCTAAAAAGGAGAAAAGACGCGTCGGAAATTGTGATAAATGATAATAAACAGATGGGAAGCGGCCCGCCGTCTGGAGGAAACAACGTCTGCTTCTTAATATAATTTAATTTCGCAGAAATAATACGAAATGTAATGATATTAGAAGAGCGGTATACATTTCAACGAATAATAAAAATACTCAGATAAAAAGATATGGCTTCGGAGCCCAAACAACCGTGAACACTCAACAATTCCTAACGTACATACACTTTAATCTTTAATGTTTTCCTTCATCACAAGTCCGGTCTAGTAAATTGAATTCCTAATATTTTGTGCGAGTAGGTATTCAATCAGGGGTCAATCATGTACTTTAATATGCAGATAATACAATGCGTTATATACCTTTCCTTATATCTTACCTTCTAATTTAAAAGGGTTACCATAATTTGGCATAACGTTGTTTCTCAGAAATGCACTTCGTATACTATCGCAGACAAACTTTTAGTTTTAATTCTGCGAAGTAATATTATACAAAAATCACTATGCCAAAAGTATTTCTTCCAAATGATATTTCTATGAAGTTAATAAGATAATTTATTTCACTATAAAACATACAGTACAAAAGAAAAAATATATTGTAGTTGTATAATTAAGGACAGCCTTTGCACCAGGAACGACTGTGAGCGCGGGTCTTCGCCCTTCAGCCTGAGTCGGCGGCCTATGTCGCGGATAAATCGCTTCGCATCAGCCCCCCAGTAGCCGTTTCAACTGTAAATGAAACGAAATAAAAGCCAGAGCCGAGAGGAACATATTTCTGTCGTATTCGTTTTTAGTTTGAAAAAAATAATTAAAACAAACGTGGTATATTCTTACATTTTCGGGTAGCGTAAGATACGTAAATTACGTTTGCCTGCCGTTTTAGCAATTTTGCGAATTCAATCATAGACAGAGGGTATATTCAGTATTAAACTGGCCAAAAGCCATATATAACAGTGTACATATCTGTTATTTTATTCACATACAAACGAGATATAAGTGGGACAGAGATCACTGACATTATTTACCAACTGCCCACTGTTGTGTCTAACCTAATGTGCCCCAGGGGGCATGAATAAAACGTGACAAAGAACTGTATGTGGAATAAAAAATAAGCTGTCTAGACTAATTAATGAAGGGTCATTCGGGTCAACAGGACACGCATGTATTGGATTCTCAGTAGAGATAATTTTGTGCTTATTGTGAATCATATACTTTAACTAATAACAATGTCAAACATCAGATAAAACTAAAATGTTGGTATTTTTCGGGCAAGTGCGGGACCGCGGCGTGCACGCCCTTACGCCATGGCTTTCGTCCCGGCGGGAAGCAACACCTACGTACAGTATTCTCTTATATGAGAACACTTCTTTACCTTCATCCCTTGTAATGCAGAGCAAAAGTGAACACATATTAATGAACTCAATTGTACCTACCAATATCTCTGAGTTTGCGAAGGACTTCCTCTATTTACTCGTATGTACAGCTTGGCAAAATAGACTAGACATTAAAAAGTGGCAACATAGTAGTGTCGTACCTTTCAATATTTGTAAGAAAGCGGGACGACACTACGATGTTGCCACTTTTTTATTTATTGTCTCTTTGCCAGGCTGCATATTTACTCCTATGACAGTTTTTCGTTGACCGAATTATCTTTAAAATGTCTCACATCTACTTAACAGACATGTCCCAAGACATATAAAGTGTTCGCTTCACTTGCTTGACCCATTTGCTAAGCTTCTATAATTACCTATGCTCATTGTTGTAAGTCGTGTATTTTATAAAGCAACAGCAGAAGTAGGTGTAAAGCTACGGTAAGATTTGTAGTTCAGGTGCAAAGGGAGGGCAGCGCCGTCGTCGAATCCGCGCCATCTGGTTAGGGGTTTGAACCGGTGTCGTGTGCCGTTCATTCACATACTGGTCGCACGTATTACCGCTGTGCTAATTTTTGCCCTCAGCCAGCCGAGTATGTACTCAGCACGACTTCAACGTTCCGAAATTGTCTAAATGAGGACATTTGAGTAACAAAGACCCCGTCAAGTGATGTCCCAAGAGGGGTGAAAGTGGCGTGTTGCATTTCGTGGACGTTAGAATATTTTTTCTGTTTTTCGTCTCTAACAGATTTTAGGACTGATCTGACATTTTATACTTCAATATCCACAACCCACATAATGGTTATTGTGGGTTATCCCTAATAGATAGACATATACTATCGCGAGCTTTTTTGTAGACCTTTTTAAGATGTACAATACTGTAGAACATTATTTTGATCCATCTCGTAGGCTTCAGCCAGCGTTTGCAATGTAAGCGCAAATAAATGTGTTGATTTACGACTTCACTTAGAAACCTCTAAAATTATCAGTGTTTCACTACTATATTATGCATGTATTATATATATGTAAAACATTCCTGTTGAATCACTCTATCTACTATAAAAACCGCATCAAAATTCGTTTCAAAAATTTCAGCATACATACTAACAGACAGCGGGAAGCGACTTTGTTTTATACTATGTAGTGATGGTTATCGATGGGAACTGAGCAGTCCAATACAGTTAAAAATATCTATGTAATTAAGACCTTATTAACTTTGTGACTAGTGTCCACGCCGAACTTGAACTCGTTACCCATTAATCTCGGCAATCCCTTGACCGAATTGGCCCATATAAAAAAAAAAAACTTATCTCTTCGAACTACTTGGCAAATTTCAAGACGATCCGATTAATGATACTCGAGTTATCGTCGAAAAAATATATATACATACATACATACAACCGACGGATTGTCCAAGCAGACTAGAAGAACTTAATCGCTTCGCTCGCTCGATCGATAAGGTCTAAGTTGCATAGATGTATTTGACGCTGATATTTGACATTTGACGTAGTAGGAATAATTTCGCAGTGAGGTCGCAGCTTGATGTGATTCCTAAGAGAACGCTTACAGAAGTCGACGTGTTCCCTATTCAGGTTGTTAAGATTGACCTATCTACTCTTCTACAGTCATTGGAGGCCAATTCTAGCTTACTTTCGATTTAAAAAAAAAACCCTTATTCGTTCGCGACTTTAAATCCGAAGGTCGGGGTTTCAAACCTAGGCTCTTAAGAACTTTTTGGTGACGGAAAACATCGGGTACTCTCTGGGTTGGAAGGTCAGATGGCAGTTGCTTTCGTAAAACTAGTGCCTACGCCAAATCTTGGGATTAGTCGCCAAAGCGGACCCCAGGCTCCCTAAGCTGTGGCACAAACCGGGAAAACGCTAGGAAGGAACCTTTATTGTCTATTGCTTCTGAATAAATAAATCAATCACTTTCGGCCGTATTTGTTCGTACCGTGACCGGGACGCACGGGAAATGGTATCCTCTTGACTTGTAATATCTCTTGGGATTGCAATGTGAGTTCTATTTTATACAAACTCCCAGAACGTCTATGTAATGGAAGCAGAGTGGAAGTTAGAAGAGATCTCTGAAGTTGGCTGTGTGTACAAAATTACTTGGGCCGTTCTCCTTTTTTACCGACAATGAAATGGTAAACAATAAACAAGTTCTTATAAATTATTAAAACAATACACAATTACATTTGTATAAGTTCTTAGAAACTAACATAATTGTAATAAATGGTTATTTCAAGCGTTTCAACATTTAAAAGTTTATCTGATACTTAATAAACTCTACCATTACGCATTCCCATCGTGTCACAGCGGGATATCACGGATTAAGAGGATATGTGTCAAACTCTATACAAAAAAAGCTAAACTCCGGGTTAGTGAGCTAACCCCGGTTGGTGCAAGTGGCCTTAAAACGCATTAATTCGCGTTTAGATATTAACTACGTTCCCTATACGCTTTCAGTCGTTTAACCGATTTACTTTCCCTAACATAAAGGGCGCTTTTTGACGTACCTAAGTACCAAAATTGACACATGGATGAGAATTTCTGCGGATTTGTCATTTCCCTTTTCGTCAAACGTCCGACTATGCTCAGTTTCCTAAATTTCGATAGCACGTGAAAGTGTCAAGTAAACGTTATAATTCCATAGAAGTTTACACTTAAAATAACACTTTTCACTTCTCTTGCTCGAAAAGTTCGACTTTAAGTCGAGGCTAGGCGACATAAAATAGCTTTTTGTGCTCTAGACCACAAAATGAAATCGCAGGCGGCTGGCGAGCGTCGAGGGACGGGTGTATGTATAGTGAAATAAAACTTAATATTTTCCTCACAATTGAAGTGAAAAGCAGAGTTTATGAAATAAATATTTTTTTTTATATAAAACCCATAAATACCCATTTTATCCTCGACTAGTGTATTGATAGCCTCGCATAAATTGGGGTTATTTTTGCCATTGTCACACAGAAGTAGTAAGAGGCCTTCAAAAGGAAAAAGTGTAGCAAGATTTTGTAAGGAAGCCTTTGGACAGCGTAAGGACGATCGGGTCTAGATTGAGCAAATTCGCTCATTTCAGGATTGACACATTTCCGCACGGTCGAAATATGGTATGGGCGTCTCTAGTTTACCTCTTTGCCTTAAAGTTTGACAGATAATTTATTTGGAAGAGATCACGTGGTTTGACTTTCTATGTGCCTCGATTAAATAAGTCAAATAAATGGTCGCCCGGGCTTGCGAATGTAGACAATGAAGAATGTAAACAGTCAGCCATAATGGGTTTCTAGTGTTGACGAGCGAACGAAAGTGATTTATTAATCGAGGTTACGTAGAGCTATTTTGTTGACTTTTATAATTACTCTGAACATGATGAGTACATTTAAAAACTGTTCAAGTGCGAGTTGAACATACGTCCCGAGGGCTTCATACACTAGATATTTATGTAATAAGTATTTAAAAAAATTCCCTAAGTATAACTGAAGCTTGCTAGCTTCTTTATTAGTAAATATGTAGTCTTCGGTTACAGAAACCTAAAAAGGAGAAAAGACGCGTCGGAAATTGTGATAAATGATAATAAACAGATGGGAAGCGGCCCGCCGTCTGGAGGAAACAACGTCTGCTTCTTAATATAATTTAATTTCGCAGAAATAATACGAAATGTAATGATATTAGAAGAGCGGTATACATTTCAACGAATAATAAAAATACTCAGATAAAAAGATATGGCTTCGGAGCCCAAACAACCGTGAACACTCAACAATTCCTAACGTACATACACTTTAATCTTTAATGTTTTCCTTCATCACAAGTCCGGTCTAGTAAATTGAATTCCTAATATTTTGTGCGAGTAGGTATTCAATCAGGGGTCAATCATGTACTTTAATATGCAGATAATACAATGCGTTATATACCTTTCCTTATATCTTACCTTCTAATTTAAAAGGGTTACCATAATTTGGCATAACGTTGTTTCTCAGAAATGCACTTCGTATACTATCGCAGACAAACTTTTAGTTTTAATTCTGCGAAGTAATATTATACAAAAATCACTATGCCAAAAGTATTTCTTCCAAATGATATTTCTATGAAGTTAATAAGATAATTTATTTCACTATAAAACATACAGTACAAAAGAAAAAATATATTGTAGTTGTATAATTAAGGACAGCCTTTGCACCAGGAACGACTGTGAGCGCGGGTCTTCGCCCTTCAGCCTGAGTCGGCGGCCTATGTCGCGGATAAATCGCTTCGCATCAGCCCCCCAGTAGCCGTTTCAACTGTAAATGAAACGAAATAAAAGCCAGAGCCGAGAGGAACATATTTCTGTCGTATTCGTTTTTAGTTTGAAAAAAATAATTAAAACAAACGTGGTATATTCTTACATTTTCGGGTAGCGTAAGATACGTAAATTACGTTTGCCTGCCGTTTTAGCAATTTTGCGAATTCAATCATAGACAGAGGGTATATTCAGTATTAAACTGGCCAAAAGCCATATATAACAGTGTACATATCTGTTATTTTATTCACATACAAACGAGATATAAGTGGGACAGAGATCACTGACATTATTTACCAACTGCCCACTGTTGTGTCTAACCTAATGTGCCCCAGGGGGCATGAATAAAACGTGACAAAGAACTGTATGTGGAATAAAAAATAAGCTGTCTAGACTAATTAATGAAGGGTCATTCGGGTCAACAGGACACGCATGTATTGGATTCTCAGTAGAGATAATTTTGTGCTTATTGTGAATCATATACTTTAACTAATAACAATGTCAAACATCAGATAAAACTAAAATGTTGGTATTTTTCGGGCAAGTGCGGGACCGCGGCGTGCACGCCCTTACGCCATGGCTTTCGTCCCGGCGGGAAGCAACACCTACGTACAGTATTCTCTTATATGAGAACACTTCTTTACCTTCATCCCTTGTAATGCAGAGCAAAAGTGAACACATATTAATGAACTCAATTGTACCTACCAATATCTCTGAGTTTGCGAAGGACTTCCTCTATTTACTCGTATGTACAGCTTGGCAAAATAGACTAGACATTAAAAAGTGGCAACATAGTAGTGTCGTACCTTTCAATATTTGTAAGAAAGCGGGACGACACTACGATGTTGCCACTTTTTTATTTATTGTCTCTTTGCCAGGCTGCATATTTACTCCTATGACAGTTTTTCGTTGACCGAATTATCTTTAAAATGTCTCACATCTACTTAACAGACATGTCCCAAGACATATAAAGTGTTCGCTTCACTTGCTTGACCCATTTGCTAAGCTTCTATAATTACCTATGCTCATTGTTGTAAGTCGTGTATTTTATAAAGCAACAGCAGAAGTAGGTGTAAAGCTACGGTAAGATTTGTAGTTCAGGTGCAAAGGGAGGGCAGCGCCGTCGTCGAATCCGCGCCATCTGGTTAGGGGTTTGAACCGGTGTCGTGTGCCGTTCATTCACATACTGGTCGCACGTATTACCGCTGTGCTAATTTTTGCCCTCAGCCAGCCGAGTATGTACTCAGCACGACTTCAACGTTCCGAAATTGTCTAAATGAGGACATTTGAGTAACAAAGACCCCGTCAAGTGATGTCCCAAGAGGGGTGAAAGTGGCGTGTTGCATTTCGTGGACGTTAGAATATTTTTTCTGTTTTTCGTCTCTAACAGATTTTAGGACTGATCTGACATTTTATACTTCAATATCCACAACCCACATAATATATCTATCGGGGCGAGTAATATACACAGTCAAATCACGTTATCTCTTTCAAGATAATGCACTATTATACTTTAAAGTGTCACAATTATGAAGTATACTTAGCACTGACAGTCGGTGCTATCAAAATCTAGTAAACTTTTCATAGATGGACTCTAGGCTGCTCTCATGACAGTTTATATTTGTGACGTTTTTAGGCGATATCGCGTTGTCGGTTGTTAACTCATTCAACGCCAAGGATTTCTCGTAGCGCTACGGCGTAACCGATAGGATGCAATTCCCGCATTGTAGCAAAAATCCCGCGTAAAGGCATAACGACAACGTGTCGTGATTGGCACTAAATGGGTAAGTTATTTTCAAATGATTCTTTATTGTCGTAGCGTCTTATTGACAACCGGAAATGTGAACTTATAGGCTGCGGTTGTCTCATTTACCTACCCACCGATATAAATGTAGGCTGGCGTATCAGCTGTCTCGACGGAGACAGCAGAGCTCGCTTATCGGCAGATTATGTAATATTTACGGCACGTAGACAAGCCAACAAAGTAGGTACAAGGAAACACTGACTTTATAATATATAGTATGACTTAAATTCGAGGGTGAAACGGGGACAAGTTGAATAAAAAGTTTATAATACCTGAATATGGTATGTATTTAATTATTTAAACTTTAATTCATAAGACACAGACAATTGTACAAATGGCGAACTTAATGCTAAACGGCGATCTTTACCACCGTGGTGAAGTCGGGGCCATTGCGATATTTTTAATTCTAACGAAAATGGCCTTTATTTAACTGTGTTTAGCCAAACCGTTCAATAAGAAAGAACATACCTACTTTTCCATTAATTATAATTTAACGAAATCAAAAGAAAAATACCCGCGTTCAAAAACTCTAGAAGTCATTTATATAGAATCTGCTGAAAATATTTCTCATATAAACTTCATAAATTGTTAATGAAATTCTGACTATGTACGGTTTTTTATTCCAAATGGCCTCCCTATATTTCGGTTTTTTTACAACCGCCATGTTCACAAAGTTCTCGGTTTTTTCGTTTATATTTTTTGGTTTTGGTTAAATTTGAATAAAATACCGTGGTAAGAACCCGTGTAAAAAAGTTTCAATGTCAAGTAACTGCGATAGTTTAAAAATGTGTTCATAAGATGTTCCAATCCCATGGTTTGTTACGTTTCAGTGAACTCTTTTGCTTAGATGATAAATTATTGCCTAAGCAAAAGAGTGATACCAAAATCGAGTCGATGGTTTTTTTTTAAATTCGTGTCAACGACAAACAGCACGAATAAAATTCATTAATTTTTCCAATTACCACCTCGTCTCATCAGTGAAAGGAAATGTTGACGTCTGATTGGTTTATTTTCTCTTATACTTTGGGTTGAGTGATCTTTACATCTCGCTGGGTATACGTAAATGTTATCGCAATTGGTTAAATAAAATGAACCACCATAATGTTTGGTTCAATATTAACTTATGTTAATATAATATAAATTGTCCTATTATTGTCGCTTCTACATGGGAAATTTGAGAAGCTCGATTTACATAAAACGTTTACTTACGTTCTTGAATAAGGTATTAGTACAGTCAAGTGTAAAAAAATGGGTGTACGCAGTATAAATTTATTCATTTCATGGGTTCATTTGTTTTCATTACCTGTCTCGTTTATTTTCCACAAACTTTGTACCTACGACTAAGAATCGTAAAACGTATAAAATACGGCGTCAGGGTATTTACTCATAAAACCGTCTTGAAGAAATATTTTATACGTATTTTACGTTTTGATTGCCTCTGACTCACCTGCGTATAGTGATTCATATTTAAATGTAAATTCACTTTGAATTGATGACATTAAATAAAATATTTTGGGAATCAGATAAGGAAAAGTAAAATCAATTATAATATAGTAACTTTTAGCATAAGCATTGCTATTCAGCGAAGAAATGCTGCCAGCGTCCTCGGCTCCATGCCACAGGGGTAATTGTTAAATTTAGATTTCTACTTTTATAATGTTCATAATTGCGTCAATTTTTTAATAATATGTTAACTTTAATTATGAACATGAAATTCATAAAGCGGGAAACAATGGCTGGTACTGACGATCTCCGTGACAAAATTAATCTGTTGACCCGGTTGAAAGTTCAGATCGCAAAAGCAACACGACAACTTATAAAATAACTTGACAATGATTGCTTTCCTGCTGCTACAACGCTGTACCAGTAACGCTGCTGCAGTCGCAACTGGAAAGTAATTTTTACTCCGACGTTCGCATAGCGGCAAGTGTCAGTTTACATACTTTATTATCTAATTTTGTATGCGACTGTAGTCCAATGTTTGCGATTCGCTTGCTCCTACCCGTTAAGAACGAGCAAGATGCAAATACTATTGAATCTACGGTTACGTAGAACTAATGGTAAGCACACAAGACATGTAGCGACTTCTACGGAGTCTACGGACTACGGCGTAGCGCATGCACAAACAGCAACAACCCTAACTGCATGGTCATCGGTATACCGTATGCCCTTGCAATAGGGGTTACTATGATCAAACCACGTCAAACAATATTGGATTAGGTTGTAGAATATGATTTGTTTTAATATTGAACACGAAATTCCTGTCAAAAGTGAAGTTGGTGTCTTTTCTTGACGTTTATCTGTAGTTGATTTCTGTAACATGACTTTTATTTGAAACGAACATGATAACAAAATAATATCAAGAAAAGATCGATGTGATTTAGAAAAGTGATACTATTGACAGGTTTTTTTTCCATTAGATATCAAATCAATAACGCTGTTTTATTTCGAATATTCCTCAACGTTGTTGACATGTATATCTAGTGAAAATCCCTTTTCCACAGGCCAGGTGATACTAAACCTCATTTAATGTTGGAAAGATTTTAATTTGAAGCTCCCTGAATGGATGGTAATCTACACCTGTCTGACAATTTTGTCAGTACCAGTGAAAATTTTAATTCATCTCCTTTTTAAGACAGTATCTACTAGTTTAAATATAAAAGTACTAGTGTAGTTCTGTTGCTCAAAGTAGGTAATGTTAAAGACTTTCATTTCTTTTTACCTGTTTTGACACAAAATTGTCACTTTCAGACACAACAATTTATTGTAATGATGGAATCCAGTATGTATATTTGATTCATAAAGTTCCAGAACAGATGCGATAGTCAGACACACATATTTACACGTCTGTAGATATGAGTGATCAGCATATTAGAGTCAGATAGTGCGCTCTCACTCAGATAAGAGATTCCCTTAGTTAAGATTGTGTAGAATAAGGGGTCAGATAGTGTAGGTACGAGCAACTGACAATACAACTATGCCACTGACCTTGAGAGTAGTTGTTTTGGGTCTACCACTTCTACCTAGAGTTATCAAGTTATCTCTTCCAAGCAAATTAACTGTCATACTTTAAAGTAGGGATGTTACGGAGGTGATTTTATCGGAATCGAAGCCGAAACCGGAGGTTTTAAATTTGTTTTAACGAAACCGAAAGCGAATCCGAAACCGAAAGCGAACCCAAAAGCGAACCCGAAAGCGAAGCCAAAACCGAAACCGAACCCGAAACCGGAGCCGGAGGTGAAGGTGATACTTAGCACAACGCGAGTGTGTCTGTCGAGTAGCCTGGTCTGGAAAATATTGCAAACAAGATTATCAATTTTGATTCAGTTTCCCTGAGAAGTGGACTTCGTTCCCATTGGATCTTGTGTAAGTTGAGGCGAAATTTCTGCCTTAGTTTTAGTAGAAGTATTATACCTACAACCCTGTGTTCACCCTGCACCTGCAGAGGTCGAATAATTATCGTAAAACACGTGGGGTGATTCCCGGGGAGACAAGTCAAAACGTGTTTGTACGCCTAGGCACACGCCGCGCGCCGCCGCCGCTGACTTTCGGCTCCGTTAAAACCTCTACCCTTACCATGAGTTACATAGTTAACGAGGCGTGAGCTTGTGTAGATATCGAAAGCGTCTGTAGAAAATGTGCGTGAGCGTCTAACGCTCAACTGTCAAACCCATACAATTTTGTTAATTGCGGTACCATGAGTTTCAAGTTTGACAATCGCTTTAGAAAAAGGCGTTAGCTTCTGTAGCTACGACTCTCACCGCCAAAGTCGTGCGTGACAAACGCTTAATGGCGTCAGTACATTCTAATTCTAAACCTACTGTCAGTTACAAAATTACACGGAACTGAATGAAACTATACTCAAATGAAAGAACGTAAAAAAATAAGAGTTTTGAGTCGACAACATATATTGGCAAATTTCGGATTATCGTGTATTTTGCATTTTAAAGTGTTCATTTATTGGTTAACAGTGACGGGTGCGTTCGGAAATGATAAACTATTTTTTAGAACGAACGACGGTTGGCTGTGTAAATAGTATTTGTAGCAACGGGAACCAACATTATGGATTGTACATCGCAATCGAACCTTAGCCACCTCGGCCCACCTGTATTATATTTATAAATTATAAAAACTACACAAATGAGGAGAAAAGCTGCCTTTTATCCCGCCACGTGTCAGCAAAATCGACGTTCCTTAATGTCTACTTGTCATCTGTCAAATCCCATACAATACAATAAAATTACATAAACATATGTAAATAACATTGCGCATTCGCAATAATTAAGATATTTCTACTACAAAATGACTCACTGTCGTGCTCTAAACTGCAAAAATCAAGGCATTCACGCATTTCTAAAAGACCACAAGCGTCGAAAGGCTTGGGACCGTTCGTTACGTATCATAAACTTCAAAACAAAACATTCATCCCGTTTATGTTCGATGCATTTTACATCAGACTATTACGGTCAAAGTATATACACAAGTAAGTTTCTCTTATTATTTTTACTTATCCTGCATCTAAGCATTACTTAAAGCTTTTAAACAATCGTGGCTCTCTTTCAGATTATGCACCGAAAGCAAGATTCCTGAGAAAAACTGCTGTACCTTCTATATTCTCATTCAACATTTTAAAGGTTGGTGGCCCACCCTTGCCCTTGGTGTAAGTACCACCAAGTGCAATCGCCCGCCAGCAGCGACTTGAGACGACGTTCAGAGAAAATTACAATTTATGAAGAGGTTCCATGTCTACTTCCAAATGTCATGGAAGTAGACATGGAAGTGGACAGTGAAATAGAAATTGCTGCCATAATAAAAGACTGTACAGTGCCTGTTGTAGATAATCAAGAATTCTCATCAAAAGGAATGCAAATTGATATGGAACATGTGTTTGGGAAAAGTCATCGATTTAAAAATGATGACAAAGCTATTCAATTTTATACAGGCTTTGAGTGACATGTTATCCATGAGACAGTTTCATTTTCAAAAAGGAAAAAATACCTCACAGCTACTAGCTCAATAATTTACAGACAGAAGTTAATGGTCAATTTACTATACAGGGGCCAACATTAAACTGGTTCAAAGATTACCATCACAATAGATACAATGCAGTCAGTATTGCTGGAGAGTGATCTAAGAAAATCTAATTATGGCACGGCCCGACAAAGTACTTAATTTATGCCAATGATATGTGTAACTTGTTCAAGACCGCCCTGTGTACCAGTTTGCTGATGAAAGATGTCAGGACAACGGAGAGTCAGATGCAAAGTGAATTTGATATCTTATGTAAATGGGTGCATGACGCAGGATTATCCTGAAACTATAAAAAAAACTAAGATAATAATAAATATTACAGGACATTCTTACACAAATTGACTAAGTCCCGCAGTAAGCTCAATAAGGCTTGTGTTACGGGTACTCAGGCAACGATATATATAATATACAAATACATAAATACAATTACCGGGATTCGAACCCAGGACCATCGGCATAGCAATAATGTATTATAGTTTAAACTATATAACATACCTAGCGTTGTAGCTCACGAGCACGTATGCATGCACACATGGTCAACAAGCTGCAACTGTGAAAAACTAGAAGTTATTGATCAATATACCTATTTAGGCCTCACAATAGATACCAAATTTAACTGGGGGCACATGTTGACCATGTGTGCCAAAAACTTAGGACAATCCTAAGCAACTTTAGTATATTAAAACAAAATGCCACATAGGTACTATACTTTGTATGTTATACCTGGCGTTGGCTGACTCTGTAATAAGCTATGGGCGAACATATAATACATATCTACTAAAAATATATACAAATAAGATTATTAAAAACCATAGTTCCCTTGAAAATAAAACTTCAGTATAAAAATAACTATCACAAACTATTTAATTATTGTAGAACTTTTAGTGTATATGATAAATTAAAACTAGCTGTTGTGTTAGAACACGAACACTTGATGGGCCAGCTCGACAGGTACAATAGGCCATCCCACCTGCGGGATATTAACCAATGAACCACACTTTAAGATACCTAAGAGTAACAATGACAAAGGTAGACGGCGCTGGTTCTCATAACTCGCCAACAAACTGCCCCGCAGTTTGGCGTAACATTGTTGTATGGTACATGTATGTATATTTTCATGTTATTTCAATAAAAAAAAAAAAAAAAAAAATACCTACCTCGCACCCTGAACAGCTTACCCAAACAAGTAATAGAAACTTTAGATAATTACCCTGATAAAGTAAAGAATACATTTAAGAAAGCACTGGTTGAGCTTAATAAGAACTAACGTTAAATCAATACATGAGCACTAACTACATTGAATCATTTTAGGCTGAACTCAGTTAATAGAATCTCCAAACTTCGAGATTGTAACTGAGCTCTAGCATGTAAGAAGATAATTTATATTTTGAAATAAACAGTTAATATTTTTAGTGTTACATACAAGAAGTTATTTTTTGTATACTCAACTTTAAGTCCTACGGCAGATAAAATACAGTATTATTCTAGTTCTGTTATTCTGTTAGGTAGGGAAGATCAGTTCTTTTTGACCATGATGAAATTAAGGCAAAATAAATGTATATTTCAATTAAGTAAGTTTTTTAATAAAAGTACCACCACAGTGTCAAATATATTCATCAGCTTGGTAAATTGTATGGTTCAAGGTATGGAACTGTCACAGCAGTAACAGGCATGGACCTGGCAGCGTAAGGGCATTTCACTTCAATGACAGTGTCATCATCTAGGAGACTATCTGGTAATGCTGCCAGGAATGGTGACTGTTCTGAAATGTGGAGTCCACTTTTTTCAACTCTCAGTCCAAAAAATTCAGTGTACTTTGTTATTACAGTACTCTTATGAATTTTCCTCCACCTCCACCTTCTCCACTCTGACCACGAGGAAAACTCGAAACAGTCAGTCAGTCTGTGTGTTGTGTGTAAGGACAGACAGAGAAATAAAATTCAACATGATATTGTGATTTTTAGTTTAATTTTTATCATCATAATGAACAATCATTGCACTCAGTTCTTATGTGACAGATATAAAAATCAACAATGTTCATGGGTACAGTCAAGTATAAAAATATGGTGGTGCACATCTTATTAAAAAATATGTCCCATAGCACCTTATGCCGGTGTAATAAGAGCGTAGTACCATATTTATGAGACGATTATGTTGAACCATATTTTTGCACTTGACTGTACACAGTGATCAAACTTAACTAACAACTTTAAAAGAGCTAACAAGATCCTACTCCCATTTTTACAGTATAGAATAACATAGAATAATAAATTATTACTTTGATAAAATTGTACACCTAACTAAAACTTTTCTATACATTCATTAATAATGAATATAACAATTATGCTAATAGAAGATATTTTGTCTTATATAGACAAAACAATTTTAAATCTAAAATAACAACAATACAGTCAGTGATTTATTCCATATTTCTACTTAACATTTCTATAAAATTTTCATAATATCACTTAACTTGTTTTTTTTTCTTTGAGTGCACATATATCTGATATCTATATAAACTAAAATATGAATTATGGGAGAAGGGCTACCCCCCAATACGGGGTGCGGGTGACCCCGTGGAACCCTATGGTTATGGAGATATTCATGGTTAAAGTTTATAGACACTTTAGAACGGATTAATTGCATTTATTAACACCATGACCCAACGTTTCGAGCCCTTAACAGCACTAGTTTTCACAGGGTTAAGAATTAAGATGATGACTGAGAGAATGAGAATTCTCCCCGTTATCGTTACAAAGTTATCTTGTGCAAACTACCTATATACAAAAATATTGAAATAATTAAATACAAAAACAAAGGTTGGTCTACAATGCCCAGAGTAATACATTGCCTGAAGGGCATTCTATAATTAAAATTAAAAATTATTAAAACCATGTGAGGATTAACATACATACAACTTACGAACGCTTCCCCTAACTGGCTTATAGGGCAGAAAGTAGCGACAAGAAAACTACCCCATTTTGCCTATTTTTCCCTTTTCAATCTTTTCAAAACAAAGTCCACACTAAGGTCTTCCAGCCCTGTGTAGTGCTTGATCCTTAATGAGATGTAATACAGGATCCCAAACTGGTGGTACTGAAAAGCCATCCTCTCTATTGAAATTAGGAACCTTCTTGATTTCAATAGCCTCGCGCAGCAACCTGGGAATGTATCGCTTCTCAGCCAAGCCTGTAGACCCCAGCATCTTGTAGAGGCAAGTTACACTTTACAGACCTTAGGAATTGTGACATCTTCTTCAACAGCTTGAAATAGGTCTTGATTGAAGCACGCCTCAAGATGTGGCTGATCCTGTCCGTAACTCCTCTGACAAAAGACAAAACAGCAGGCCTACGCTTAACTGTTGGTGTCTTCACACGAGGGGACTGCTTCACACGAGGTATCTTGAGGTTGTTAGCCAACAGCGCACGTTTTGCATGCGTAGGCGGCTCTAAAGAGTCCAACACTCGCGGACTAGAAGGCGACACAACACCAGAAGAGGAAGGAGGCCGTAGCACTCGACTCTTCGGATTCGGAAGCATAGGGCTTCGGAGACGCCATGGTAGTCACAGGTTACTAGAAATCACAGGGATACGTAAAAGAAAACTGATTATCAATTTGATAATATCAAAACACATTCCACAGATAAACTCAAGTCAAATCAAAAGGCTGCCAAATAATCGGCAGCCCAATAATTCGTGTCCATTTTTTTGGTTGCGGATTATTGGGTTGCTGATTATTGTACTGCAAAAACTGTGGCTTCGGATTATTGGCCCGCTACCGAGCTTGTCCGACCCGATAAAAGGCAGCCCAATAATCGGCGACCCAATAATTGGCGACCACGATGTACATGGATTATTGGGCTGCCGATTATTGGCCTGCTTCGAGATTGCTCGACCCAAGAAAAGGCAACCCAATAATCGGCGACCCAATAATCCATGTACATCGTGGTCGCCAAATATTGGGGCGCCTTTTCGCGGGATGCGAAAAAAGTCGGTTCTGCCGCTTCGCCGGCCGCTGCCGCGGCACGCTCGCTTAGCTCGCTCGGCTCGCGCGCTGTTAGGTCGCAATTCTACCTAACACTCCTCCTCGCTTCGCTCGTCGTCGTACCTAAACCGACCTGCCTTAACATTCGATCTAAGGAGTCTGTATAAAAAGCAGACAAATAATCGGCAGCCCAATAATTCGTGTCCATTGTTTTGGTTTTGGATTATTGGGTTGCTGATTATTGTACTGTTAAAACTGGGGCTTCGGATTATTGGCCCGCTACCGAGCTTGTCCGACCCGATAAAAGGCAGCCCAATAATCGGCGACCCAATAATTGGCGACCACGATGTACATGGATTATTGGGCTGCCGATTATTGGCCCGCTTCGAGATTGCTCGACCCAAGAAAAGGCAGCCCAATAATCCATGTACATCGTGGTCGCAAATTATTGGGTCGCCGATTATTGGGCTGTCTTTTCGCGGGATGCGGATTAGTGGCACCCGTCAAAAGTCAATGAGACACAGTGTTGCCAGATACTGAAATGCAAAAACAAGAAGCTTCAAAAATGCGTATTTATAAATAAAAAAGTGGAATATAATTTTAAACTTTTTTTTACTTTCGGCTTTCGGGTAGTAACCGTATACGGTATAGTGAAATATGGCCCTAAATCAGAGCTCGGGATTTTTATGATTGTATGTAATTTCCCACTATGAAAATTGAATGATTTAAAAATGCGGATCCGCTTCACCATAGAGCGGATTGCGGATCTATAGACGTAAATGCGGAATGCGGAGCATCTGGCCACAATTGAGACATTAAAAAAATATTTTTCTACAACAAAAAATAAAAGCGCCCATTATTGGTATCATGCGAAAATAATCGTGACAAATTTTCACGTGCGATTATTTTCGATCACTCATTTTTGTATTCGAACAATCGAATCTCAAAAATCGGTCCCCTCTCTGCTGGGAAAATTATATTATAATCATGCGATTTTGTACAAGCCAAGAACAAGTTACCTGTAAAAAAAATTTTTAAACAAAATTTGTTACTTTGATTTAACTAAAAGTTTATTTTCATCGTTTTTGGGCCACTTCAAAAAAGCTGGTTTTAAAAAGTTTTTTTTACAGCCACTTTATTTATTTTTTGTTATTATTGGGCATATTTTCGTGTTCTCCTCGGCAACACCTTTCATTTGATATTCATATTGTGGTAGTGCAGAAAAAATAACTAGTCCACCATCTTGGATAATCCGCCATAGTAGATTTAATGTGACTTCGTACAGCGGCATATAATCTATGGTTAGAGATATGATCGTATATGGTATAGTATAATATAGCCAATATGGGTCTTAGTGGTCTTACACAAATCTTTACAGTATAAACATTATGAATTAAATGACAAATATAAGCAAACAGTAATCAACAAAACAATAATATTCCTTTCGTAGCAATTTGAAATAGGATATTTCGCAGCATTTGTTGGCATCAAATACGATGTGCAATTCATGGAATTAAATTATTGATGGTGTTTCATAGTGTGGACTGTGGAAGTAGCATAGGCGGCTTGCGTAGCTCCAGAAGAGCTCTCTGATTTTTGGGGTTTAATAAATGCGTCGAGTTTTGTATTTTTTTAATAACTGTTTTGATGTTCTGTTCTGATGCTTGCCAGTCTGAATATGGTTCTGAATGTCTGTTGCACCTTTATATTTTATGCTAAAGTAACTGCTACAAATTTTGCACATCACTTTACTGGGCTCTCTACCTTGTTATTTCAAAATTGACCAAAAACACCACATGAAAAATTGTCATTACCGACATTCTGTGAAGATTGTAGGGAATTTTTGTCGGGAAATTCAATTTGTCCATATGGCAACCCTAGGCGCGATCGCGTAGCCAGAGCTTCTAACGCCTTCGCCAGCGCTAATAAAAACCTATGGTACCAAATTAAGTGCTCATTTGACAGTGACGTTTCTATAGCTGGTTTAGAATCCAGAGTATTTTGCATCCTGCTCTTTCTCATTGGTGAGAGCGAGTTGCAAATACTTTAGAAAGCGTTAGTCTCTAGCGACTAACGCCTTGTTGGCAACTCATGGTACTGCTACTCCACTTAAAATTAGACGAAACCGAAGCCGGAGCCGGAGGTGTTCGCTTGAAATTAGACGAAACCGAAGCCGAAGTCGGAGGTGTGAATTCAGCCGAAAGTTTCGGTATATCGGAGCCGAAGCCGAACCTCCGTAACATCCCTACTTTAAACTGTTATTTTAAACGCCAAATTTCTATGAAATTATGACGTTTACTTAACACTATCAAATCTATTGACACTTAGCTATACGGAGTCTATTTCACAGGGAATCGACTGAGAAAAAAATCTTCCCATTTACCTACATATTTTAATATTAAAGCGAGCATTTCCGAGCGTATTGGAAAAACATCTTCACCCTTAAATCTGTGCTTAAAAAGTCGATAATGTGCTAAATATGCTTAACGCCGTCCCGCCAGTCAGCCAACGCAATTTCCAATTTAAAGAAAATCGGATTCAGATCGTTTCAACTCTTAACCTGATTAAGCGAAAATGGGCTTTGGGAAAATTGTAACGTTTCTAACGTGTTTTTGAAAAGATTTCATCATTATCTTCATAGCGTTTTTTTAGCTTGTTGCCATGATTGGGGAACGTCGGGTCCATTTGGGAATATAATCCCAAGGTTAACTGGATCAAACTCTGTATTATTTATCGTGTTCTTGTGTTTTTTTTGTACAATAAAATGTTTTATTATTATAGGTCGAGTCACGAAAGCTGGCGCAGAAAATTAGCCATGATAATGCCATGATTGTTCTACTAAAAATCAAAGGCAGCGTTTTACCAAATTTTTATTCCGAGAATAACGCTTACTCTCAGATAGTAACGTCAAATTACTATGGGATTGTGACATTAGTATCCAAGAGTAAGCGTTACTCTTGGTTAAAAAGTTTTTTCAAATCCAGCCTAAGAAGAAATATCTTACTCAGTAAATTTCTAAATTTATGTTCACAAAAGAAGGAATAGGCAGTAAATATTATTCTGGAATTAAATTAAGCGGCTCAGAGCTTGTAATTTCATTGAAGTCCCACTGTTGTAGGCGTCGTAAATTCGGGCAGCTCTTACGATTAATTCGTTTGCGCCAAACTTGAATCCTAATTTTCAGAAAGCCTACCCAATTATAATTATGCTATAATGCCGTGTAAAACAGCTTTTTGAGGAGTATTGACGGAGTTCTGACATAACAAACATACTCAACGGGAATCAGTAATGAATTATAAAGGGCTGCCACAATAGATCACAACTGGTCGATGCGGCATCTTCACTAGCCCAAAACAACAATAATAATAATAAATGACATCGTGCTGATTGATCGATCGCAGCGCCAGGCCGTGCTCGTCGACGTCACCATCCCCCATGACGAGAATCTCGTGAAGGCCGAGAAGGACAAGTCCAGTAAGTACCTAGACTTGGCTCACGAAATAACCGCCATGTGGGATGTTGACTCGACGATCATTGTCCCGATAGTCGTTTCAGCGAACGGTCTCATAGCGAAGAGTCTCGACCAACATCTTGAGAGGCTCTCGCTAGGTGGATGGATCAAGGGTCAGATGCAGAAGGCAGTAATCCTGGACACGGCGCGTATAGTCCGGCGGTTCCTCTCTCTGCGGCCCTAACCACCGGCAACCTGAGCCCTGCTCCGTTGCCGGCGGCACTCTAGGTTAGGTTTTTTATAATGTGTTTATGTTTTTTTTTTTTTTTGTATGTTGTATTATATTTTACTTTTATAGGCATATTGTAAAAACCTAACTTAGGAATTAAAATGAATAAAGGGGATAATAATAATAATAATAACAAACATAATATATATAGGTATATATGTATATGAATGTGTGGAAACCAATTTATTTAAAAAAAACCTTTTTAAATATAACTAACGAAATATTTACAGTAAGTTACAACCTGGGTAGTTTGTTGATTTAAGATCAAGGTAGGTATAGTCAACCAATTGGAACCCTAGGCCACTCTAGAACCATGTCAAAATGACAAGCAGTAAGAGATTTCTTACAATCTGATTTATAGCGTCACTATGACATAGTTCTAGAGTGGCCTAGGGTTCCAATTGGTTGACTGTACATTAAATCTAAAATAGGCCCTCGAGGCATTGTATAATATATCATATAAATTCACACGATTTGAGAACCCGGGAGAATTAACTATTCCTTCTTGTTATTCTGTCCCGTCAGCCAGCGTGCAGCACAGTTTGTTAGATGAAACGTTGTAGTATATTCTACTACCATGCCTATCATGGAAAGGGAATATATCTACCAAAAAAAAACATATTTTGTGAATTTTAATGCCATAAAACAATCTTTTAAATGTGTCCCCGGAGACCAGAACCATGGCAAGTAAAGAGAAAAAACAGTTGTTTTTGCATACATATTCATCTTACATTCTTCCATATTAAATTGCAACGGTTAACACTCACGTATTTTTATCACAATAGGCGTGACATGTTTCGACTGCATCGCCTACATATCACGCCTATTGTGATAAAATACGTGAGTTTTAATATCGGTATGACTCACGAAAGTTTAAATTATATTACATTCTTTCCTTATTTTAGGGCCAAATAAGGAAACCTTATATGGCATTATAAGGGCCTGTCTATCGGATTTGAGTCCAAAGTCACCTTTTGTAAAAGGGTTTCTCAATCCGTCAGGGTCAGTAAAACTAGTTCCTTCCAATACTTTCACTTAATCTTACTTATTACATCTTCATTGTTATGAAATCTACGGCGAAAATTGGGACTCATGAAAGTCAGATAGGGTTTCCGTCTTTTTTTATATCACGACGGTGGCAAACAAGCATACGGCCCGGCTAATGGAAAGCGGTCACCGTAGCCTATGGACGACTGCAACTCCAGGGGGGTCATATGCGCGTTGCCGACCCATTCAAAACTTGTACACTCCTTTTTTGAAGAACCCCATACTGTAATCTTTCGGGAAAACCTCAGCAGGGAGCTTTCCACGGCCGGAGCGTCCGCGGGAGGAAATTCATTGGAAACCGCACAGTGCGCGACCATTGGTTGCTAGGTTGGGCGGATGAGCGCCCTGTCGATGGCGAGCGGTGCTATGGTGAAAAGTGGACGTTGGCAGCATGTCAAACAATTCTTCACTACGTCAAATCGAGGTTTATTGGAATTTTAAAACTACTCTCAAAGTGCACTGTAATTGGAATCAAGTTTGTATCAAATAAATAACAAATCAATTTTATATTTTATGAAGTTTGGAATTGCCGTTTTCATTTAAGCTGGATCCACACTAATATCATTTTGCCGTATCATAGATCGTAGCCGCCGAGCATTGACGAGTATCATGATCGTTAGTGTGGACGCAAATATCTCAATCATTTGCTTCCAAACTAACGATCATGATACACGTTGGTGCTATACGACGGAGATATGATACAGTGATTTCACATATCAATGATACAAATGATACAAATGTGGACCCAGGCTTATCTTTTTTTAGCTGGAAGTTAGCATACGTAATGTTCCACAATCTCTTTTAATAAATAATTTAAATATTTTTCATTATTGACTGACTGAAAATTGTCTTACAGATTTCTGATAGGATAGAGATCAAGTCAATTCTATTTTATCAATTTCCTGAATCAGCATGCAAATTGAATCATTCTGATTCATTCTAACTTTGGGTTTATGTAAATTGAGTGACAGTGACAGGAGAATGGGCTTGTTTGAGGTTTCGTTAGGAGCTGGCTGGCACATTGCCAAGAATTACGAGTTAAATTGTTACCACGAGCATAGACTACCTCTAGTAGAAACAGCTTTTAAAATACAGTTTTGCTGCATTGTATAATACAAGCGTGTGTTTACGGTCAGAACGGAATTATTGCAGGTAGCTGTAATCTATACTTTCGTTTCTATACTTGGAACTCAAAGGTTCTACTCCTTGAATAGTCTAGGTTTCCAAAAAAGTTTGTGTTTAAAAGATTGACTAAAATATTTTGATTGAGTGTGCATAAGTATTTTATATCAGAACGAGTCTATTTAGCAATTTGAGCGCCCATAAGTATACCGGAACGAGTGGTAACCTGAAGAAAATGTTGGACGCTTTTAGGATCAGAATTATATAAGTCTGTAGTGTAGAACGTGTGTAGTATATACTACACATACGTTTTGTATTCAAAAACCTACTCATATAAGCTCACGCTCCAGAGGGATCACAGCACAAATGATTCAACGTAATGAGGCGAGAGCTATAAGTGGTTTTGGCGCGATTGCTATAAATAAAGTCGTGTCCAACAAATGCATCATCTAATTTCATTTTTGTCGAAATACAATCAATATTATGCGCCATCTAGTAGGTAAGTGATCGCAACGTAAGCTGTTAAAAGGTTAAACCCGTAATAAGCGTTGGTATTTAGAGAAGTAATTTCTCAATTTCTTGAATGTTTAAGCGTTAAAAACAATTCGTTATTTTTACGCTAGTGGTATCACCTCAAGAAAAAAGATGAAATGAAATGAAATGGCACTTATTTCAGACTTTTGACCCATATAAATTAAATGAATACAATTAAATGTTAAATTAGAAACATTATTTTTATTATTTACTCCATTCATGGGACACTGGTGCGTGCAATGACACCCAATGTCTTATAAATGGACAGTCAGCCCGGTCTGCGATGACTGCCAGAAGGACTAGGGCATTGTACTGGCATTGTACTGGCATTGTAAAACCTCTTGAAATGCAGCAACGTCTTTTAGGGATTGTTATATCACAGATCAAATATACTACAGATACCCAATCCCATAGTAAAAACGCGAGCCGTCCTAAGTATTATTCTGGAGTAGCATAAAGTAAAGTCAAAATATGCTAATAGATGGCGCCATAAAATTGATGCTACAATGTCGGTTTTCAGCGACATCTGTTGTAGCTAGGACACACTCAATCCACCCAATGCCTATTATGCGTTGCAATGTGTCACTAGATGGCGTTGCACCGCCCTCAGCGCTCAAAGTTGTAAGGTAGGTACTATCGCACATCGCACTACGTCTGCAGCGCAGGCGACCTTGAGAGGCCCTGCACTAGGTTGCTTGTGTCGTATTCGTATCGTATTTTATCTTACTGAAACAACTAATGCTTTAGTGATCGCGCAAATAAATGTTATTTCAAATAATAATAAATATGTTTATAGGTACATTAATAATAAGTTAAATGTACCTACATGAATGAATTGACCAAGGAGGTTTATGTTTATTAAGTGTTTAAACATAATAAAAAAATATAACTGACTTCAACAAAAGGAGGTTCTAAGTTTGACCAGTATGAATGTATGTATGTATGTTTGTTTGTTTGTTTCCGATTATTTCATGTTTGGCTAAACCGATTTTAATGCGGTTTTCGGACAAGGATTTGTTACATTTAGGAGACGGTTTCAGTACTTTAACCGACTTCAAAAAAGGAGTTTCTCCGTTTGATTATGTGTGTGGCCGCGATTATCTCACGTCGGGCTGAACCGTAAGTACTCGCAATGATTCCAGACGCGGCTGGTAGTTAGGTATGTCCGCGAATGATTCAGAACATCTTTGCGGTTGTTTTCCTTTTCGAGTCTTCTCTTTCACATACTTCTCGAACATTCCGTAACTTCCGTATAGCTTTCTCTTTCTAATAGTGCTGTCTCTTTCACTCCTTAGAGAAATTACGCCATATACTGAATTATACTTCAGGGGCCCATAAGGGGTCCTGAAAATGCCCGATAACAGGTTTTCAGGTTATTGTGCCATCTGGTACAGGCTGGTCTGAAACGCACTGAAGACTTGTCTCTGGTGCCTGAAAACAACGGCAACCGGGGTCAATTTTAAATCTTCTGGCATGTGAAAGAGGCACCTCTGGAACGGCCCGAAATCACTTCTCAGCCTGCTGAAAACGCTTCTAAAACATTAAAAATCACATATAAAGTTTTGATCGCACCTACGACGTAAACTGTGCTATCTGGTAAGGGGTTGCCTGAAACGAGCTGAAAACGTGTTTGAGGCGCCTGAAAGCAACGGTAAATTGTGAATCGTCTGGTGTGCGAAAGTGCCACCTCTGGAATGGCCTGAAATCACTATTCAGCCTGCTTAAAATGCTTTTAAGGCATGATAAGTCACATAGGTACCTACGGAAGATTGTACCCAAGTACCTCCCTACCTACATAACTAAAAAATGTTTAGGTATATTTCGCATCTCTTAAAAGCATTAATTTAAGTATAAACGGAAGATGACTGATGCTCATAATTGTCATCACGGAAAGTTAGGCCAAACCCCACATACACTTGCAAATTCTTGCACACTGCGGTAATGTGTATGTACACAGTGCATAATAGAAATAAAATAAAATAATACGATTTACATGGTTGTGTAAACGAGCGCGCATTACACACGGAGCGACAGAAATAAACAAAAACATTCATACATGTGTGCAAGCGAGATATCCTTATATCTTACAATCACGTCTGTAAATAAGAGGCCGTGTCATTGCGATTGAAAAAAGTAGATTTCGATTTGATAATAATCTCAGTCCATTCCATTCCTCACGCACGAACATGAAAGAAAGCGAAATGGACTGATCTCAATATCAAATCAAAAAGTGCCATCGTTTTACTCCTGGTACCTAGTTATATCCCTCGCTTACCTGGTGCAGGATAAGATACGATCAATTTAACTATGTGACCTCCTATTGCCAATATCTACAACGGTCATATAGGTCTCACTTATACTGAACATGTGGTCAATCATGGGTATTCGCGTCTTGAGTCTAATCTAGATAGCGTCAGCAAACAAAGTCAATAATTAAACAATATACTAACTTCATAATGAAACAGAATAAAATAAAATATGGTATTATAAGTTGAAATCTTCTTTGCTATTATTGAAATGTACATGCTCCACAAATAATTAAACATATAAATAATGTTAAATAATATTGAAATTAAACACTTTAGAACGTATTAATCGCGTTTATTAACACCATGACCCTACGTTTCGAGCCCTTCACAGCAATCGTTTTTACAGGGTTAAGATGATGACTGAGAGAATTCGAATTCTCCC
Organism: Lathronympha strigana; assembly: GCA_949128165.1. Taxonomy (NCBI): domain Eukaryota; kingdom Metazoa; phylum Arthropoda; class Insecta; order Lepidoptera; family Tortricidae; genus Lathronympha; species Lathronympha strigana. The sequence goes on from OX421903.1 coordinate 4,908,479, forward strand.
CGTCAATCAACAACTTTGTTGTTAAGAACGGTAGGGTCATGGTGTTAATACTCGTAAACGCGATTAATCCGTTCTAAAGTGTTTAATTTCAATGAATAACAATCGCGGTAACAGAAGACAATGTTAAATACATAATATGTTTGTTTCGATGTATATCCAATATAAGTCCATTTCAATTATTAACTTATTAAAAGAAATAGACTTAATAGACACACAAAGCAGAACAAAAAAGTCAAGTACGAAAAGGAGCTTATTGTCGCAAGCATTAAGTGTCAAATTTATACACAGAACTACCAACACTGTTAAATCTTTATTAGGCTGTTCGCACTTAATAAATCGTCTCGTTTCAAATAAAACTAGTTTTAACTATAAAACTCTCGTGAGACTCGAACATATTAAATAATATTTAAAACGACCTGATGACGTTCTTCGTAAAGAACGAAACATGTCGAGCGAAAATCGACTAAATTACGTGAGTGACCCGTTTTAAATATTATTTAAAACTAGTTTTCATATAGCCCGCATAGTGCCGCAACTGCAGCACTTTTATTGCTTAATATTTTTGGCTGATTGAGTATCCTTATTTTATTTTATTCTATGTTAATGATTTTAATAAACCTAACTGAAACAGTAGATACCAGTTTTTTTTAAGTTTTAAATGTGAGAAATTTCAGTGACGTTTTATGAAATAGAGTTCAATATGACTGTCAATAAATGGAAGCAATGAAATAATTGTTCACCACTGCTATTAACATTTTAATAACAATATCAAAATCAAAACTCAATCACTTTTCTGCTGAGTGAAGTACAACGTTTTTCATCACACAAACGCGAGGAAAATGACATCAAGTAGGTACACGTTCAAAATCATGGGATATTATAAAGTCAGATCTACAAGTTCATGTAAATGAACAATAAAAACCGGCCAAGTGCGAGTCGGGCTCGCGCACAAAGGGTTCCGTAGCAGCAAATATAATAAACTTATTATGTCAATTTATACACCTGGTGAATGGAGCCTAAACTTATAAGGTTCAGCCATCGTTTTCAGTGTAAGCACAATAACTTAACCAAAATTACAGTTAAATCAACCTATCTCAAAAACTATAAGAGATACTTTGATCAAACCAAAAATCGTTGAAAGAGTTAATTAGCATGCATCACCTCTATTTTTTTTAGAATTTTATACCCCGTAGTTATAAAAATAGAGGGGGGGGGACATACTTTTTACGACTTTGAGAGCTGATATCTCAAAAACCGTTCACTTTAAGAAAAATGTTTTTTAGAAAACTTTATATCATTTTAAAAGACCTTTCCATTGATACCCCACACGGGTATGTACATCGAAAAAAAAATTTTCATCCCTCAGTTACATGTATGGGGGGCCCCACCCCCAATTCTTTTTTTTACTATTTAGTGTCATAATTTTGTAGCGGTTCATACAACACATATTCCCATCAAATTTCATCACTGTAGTACTTATAGTTTCCGAGTAAATCGGCTGTGACAGACGGACAGACGGACAGACGGACAGACGGACAGACGGACATGACGAAACTATAAGGGTTCCGTTTTTGCCATTTTGGCTACGGAACCCTAAAAAATCACGAGACTTTTGTTCTATTCCTTTAAAAATTTCAGCCTTATTACGTATACGTACCTAAAGGCAATATGGTAAACAAACTTATTACCATACCAATTATGATCTAATTAATACTGTCACATTGTCGTGTATACAGTGTGTATCTTTTGCAACCGGCAATATTTAAGAAGGTTATTATACAGTGTGTATTCTGTATATTACCACAAACTTTAACCAGGCCAAGGTTTTAGTGCTAAGAATAAGAACCCATACAACAAGTAATTATAAGTTTGGTCCTAACTAACAGAGCGAGATTATTTAAAAAATAATAATTGAGCAGCAATGTATTGCACGATCAATCCGTAAGTTATCGCTTGTTTGTGACAGTTCTTACGTCAAGTCAGCTAAACCACAGCGTAAGGATGTATTCTATACAGTGGGTTAACTCCGCCGATTTCTGGGTCATCGATGGGGGGCGCGCGGGGAAGGAGGCGGGGAGGAAATGCCGCCGGATTTCTATGAAAATTTGGCGGTCTATTTTAAGGGGTGTAAAATGGAAATTAGTTTGCCAATCAGACTGTAATATCTTTCGCATAGTTTTTGACAACCCTGAGCCTCAGCACGACCACCGAGCCGAGCCGCTGGCCGTGTATGAAGTTACCTCACTGTATGGAATACATCCATACGCTGTGGCTAAACTAAGTACGACGTATTGAACAAAAGTAAAGTAGCAATACATTGCGTGCTAAATTATTTTGTATAAAAAAATTAAATTAGTCATATTTAATTGAAACATATGAAAATAGATTCTTTAGGGCTTGGACTAATAACCCTTTACATATGCGGTAATATCAAAAATACACGCTGTATAGCTGATGCAGAACCCAAATAAATAAAATAGTGTGCCTTAATTTTACCCTAAATTTTCATAAATCATCGATACCGAGCGCGCGGCGGTGCATCAGAGTACCTACTTACCTAAACAAAAGGCTTGCAAAAGCGACAATGACCTTGCTGCGAACGAACCGATAACGTCCCGCCCCGCCCCTCTAACTCATTCCCTAGTCCCTTACAAAAAAGGTGTTTCCTACTAATCATCAGTCATGCGCACGCGGCATTATTTCGTGATACTGAAGGCCTAGTAGGTATAAAAATAGTACGACATAACTTCTCGACCGCGTTAGCGTACCTATCGAGGGGTCAAAATATGAAAGTTGCGGGATGATTTAAATAAACGGCAAACATAATTTGAACTCTCGATACGCTAACGCGATCGAGAAGTAAGTGTCATACAACTTTTATACTAGGCCTCTGGGCTTGTACCACGAAAATCGAAATATTGCGGATTTGTATCTCTATCTCTGTCACACTTGCATATTCGAGTGACAAAGAGATTTTTCCGTCAATGCCAATTTTCGATGTTCGTGGTAGGCCCGCTGGTCCCAAATGACCACGTTGTTGACTCATTGGCCGCCATCACCATCACACGGCTAATTCAAGTTAGGTCCCAAAACCTGTATTTGATGGCACACGAACGTGCGCCTGGTACCATATCTTCTACTTTTACTTAGATCAATGCTTAAAAGTAAATCAGAATCTTGAAGAACTTGACCGATTTTTTCACATGTAAAGATTTGCTTTAAAATAAAACACTTCTTTTGACAAAAATCGTGTACTTATCACATTCCATTCCCTTGCCGAGATCGGGTGTTTGAGGGCAGTAATTCCGTATAAACGCGGTACCCCATCATGCATAAATATTGCAGATCTGTAGGTCAAGTTATACTAGGCTGACGTGCGCTTGCAACAATACCATACTGCCCGTGCCCACCCGCGGGGGCCCACCGCAAGCCCGACGTTCCAAATATTCCAATCACACATCAAGCATAAGCGAGTCAAACATTCTGACGTTCCAAAGTAAGAAAGTTTTCAAACCGCATGATACTTGTGGCTCCCGAGGTCTCGTAATATTGACAAATGTTCGACTCACCGCGTCACCGCGCACGTTTAGAACACGGTACGGCTGACTAACACAATAGAGTAAAATATTAAGTAAGTTATCTCAGGTGGACAGCAACATGGGAACTGCAAATTGAGTGTAGCAAAAATTTTGGTGATCCCTTTAAGGGCGTTATCATTATGGTATATTACTGATTAGGAAAAAACACATCCGAGTACACCGAGAGTTCCGTACAAACTCTAGTTATCGCATTCATCCATAAACATGACGGAGAAAAATATTTATTATTTATATCTTATTAAATATTTATTTATTTATCTATAGAAAGATTGGGGTCACTCGAATGCACGGCATAGAGTTAGGCTGAGTTTGTTTTTCATTGATAAATCTTTATCACGCTAACCGATATTATTCGACGAGAGAATGAAGCGCGTGAGTTTTCCCGATTCTACTTGGATAGTCCATCGTTTGTATGTATGTATATATGTTTGTTCGACGATAATTCGAGTACCATTGATTGGATCATTGTGAAATTAGGCAGATCATTAGATGAGATAAATATATATTTTTTAAGTTTGAATATGATATTCAGCTAAATTGATCAAGGGGTTGCCGGGATATTGGGGTCGCGAGTTAACGATCGGGGCAAACAGTGGTTAGTATGCGGTTGATTTTCAAATTTACTTAGTTCGGAAAAGTTTTTTGAATATAAAAAAAGATATTTCTACATAAACTTCGGAGATAGGTACAAGCCGTGGGAATGTTATATGTTTTTTACATTTCCGTTTATTTGTAAAAAAATAAAATAATGATAATCAATTAGTCCCGGAGAAGAACGTCTTTCTCCGGGACTACGGGGATAATGTCGCTCTGGAAACGTCGGAGGTTAGTTTTCAATGTTTTACGCGATTAAGCCCCGTTGTAGTAAAAAAAAATGGTACTTATCCCAAAAAATATGTTCTTCCCGCTTATATATTTTTTTCCTCTTTTACCAGAACACACGATACCTAGTAAGTAAGCTCTTAAAAGGCTGATCAGCATTTTTACAGCCTATTTATTATGTTATTTATTATAAGGATATCTCTTATTTTATATTTAGAGTTAGGTACGTCAAAATAGCGGTTTATTACGATATCTGTAAAAGATATTATATTATCTAGTACACATCTCAATAGAGTTCGACTAAGCTGAGCTTGCATCGATTTTGATAGCACAGACTGTAAAAGTATTAAGTAAACGTCATAATTTCATAGAAGTTTGACGTATACGTACTATAACACATGCGCAGGTATGTGCTATCAAAATCATTGCAAACTTAGCTTGGTTTGACTCTACAAGAAAGCAATAGGTATAAACACATACGTATGCGGATACACGTAAAAATGATCAGGCACACAGCAGGCAGGCAGGCAGTTTATTGCGTCAAGACTTAAACATAAACTTTTTGTGAATTTTATTTTAATGCAAATAATACGTTAATACTCGCTCTTAGTGTTACAAATTAGATATTCCAGAACATATATAAGTTACAATACTCTACTAAGTTATATTACTGTTTTATTGTTATACTGTGGTGAAATAGGACAAGTAGACACTTGTGTCTCGGGCGCAAGGTCACAGCAGTACAAAATGAAAAGTTTTGACGCGTATTTAAACATCAAATCTTGCAATAATGCGTTATTTACACAATACTTCATTCATTATGTAGGATGTTCTTCTGTATTGATTTATGTTTATTATGTTTGGGCGAATATTGACTTATTTCTCGTGCAACGCCATCTAGATTTCGTAATGGGTAACGTTTGTGTTATTAATTTTTTCACAAGTCAAGTAAGATAGCACTGTTGTTGATATTTTTAAATGTGGTAACATTTAGTTTGTGTTTGCATTGACTAAAGATTTGTTTAATGAATGATTTTAGAATAATTATTGCGCCGCCTGGTATCGCTGACGTTTTAGGCGGTCGTATTTTAATGTATGGAGTTGAGCCTAAATATAACTTAATTTAAGTAGCCTGTGCCTAAATATAACAAATGCCTTTCAGAAATCCGCATAAAAATCGGTTCAGTCAAACACGAGATAATCGGGAACAAACATACCTAAATAGATTTATGGGTACGGGTCAAACTGAGAACCTCCTTTTTCTAAAGGTGGACAAAAACGAAACGCAGACATAAACCTGCAGGATTTCCCCGCTGTGTTTTACACTCAAAGGCAATGAAAACGGGTCAGTTTCCTTCCATACACGCCTCTGCGCAAAGCATTCCAGCGGTGGCACCATCTAGTGATAATACAAAATATTACTTAGACAGCTCGTTAACTCCTACGGGCTGCTGCTCGCGAACTAAGCGGCTGCAATATAGGTGAAATTTACAATAATGTACAATAATGCATTGAATTTGAGTTATTATGATATATTTTTTTATTATATGACATCTTTAATTTATTACACTATAAATATCACGTAATCTTTAAGGGGAAAGATTTCGTAATGGTAAATCGAGACTTATAGCGCCATCTATGGCATCGATTTAACATTAATTATATTGAGTACGGGTTGGGAGGACATGCCTAAACAAAAGGCTTGCAAAAGCGACAATGACCTTGCTGCGAACGAACCGATAACGTCCCGCCCCGCCCCTCTAACTCATTCCCTAGTCCCTTACAAAAAAGGTGTTTCCTACTAATCATCAGTCATGCGCACGCGGCATTATTTCGTGATACTGAAGGCCTAGTAGGTATAAAAATAGTACGACATAACTTCTCGACCGCGTTAGCGTACCTATCGAGGGGTCAAAATATGAAAGTTGCGGGATGATTTAAATAAACGGCAAACATAATTTGAACTCTCGATACGCTAACGTCCCGAGGTCTCGTAATATTGACAAATGTTCGACTCACCGCGTCACCGCGCACGTTTAGAACACGGTACGGCTGACTAACACAATAGAGTAAAATATTAAGTAAGTTATCTCAGGTGGACAGCAACATGGGAACTGCAAATTGAGTGTAGCAAAAATTTTGGTGATCCCTTTAAGGGCGTTATCATTATGGTATATTACTGATTAGGAAAAAACACATCCGAGTACACCGAGAGTTCCGTACAAACTCTAGTTATCGCATTCATCCATAAACATGACGGAGAAAAATATTTATTATTTATATCTTATTAAATATTTATTTATTTATCTATAGAAAGATTGGGGTCACTCGAATGCACGGCATAGAGTTAGGCTGAGTTTGTTTTTCATTGATAAATCTTTATCACGCTAACCGATATTATTCGACGAGAGAATGAAGCGCGTGAGTTTTCCCGATTCTACTTGGATAGTCCATCGTTTGTATGTATGTATATATGTTTGTTCGACGATAATTCGAGTACCATTGATTGGATCATTGTGAAATTAGGCAGATCATTAGATGAGATAAATATATATTTTTTAAGTTTGAATATGATATTCAGCTAAATTGATCAAGGGGTTGCCGGGATATTGGGGTCGCGAGTTAACGATCGGGGCAAACAGTGGTTAGTATGCGGTTGATTTTCAAATTTACTTAGTTCGGAAAAGTTTTTTGAATATAAAAAAAGATATTTCTACATAAACTTCGGAGATAGGTACAAGCCGTGGGAATGTTATATGTTTTTTACATTTCCGTTTATTTGTAAAAAAATAAAATAATGATAATCAATTAGTCCCGGAGAAGAACGTCTTTCTCCGGGACTACGGGGATAATGTCGCTCTGGAAACGTCGGAGGTTAGTTTTCAATGTTTTACGCGATTAAGCCCCGTTGTAGTAAAAAAAAATGGTACTTATCCCAAAAAATATGTTCTTCCCGCTTATATATTTTTTTCCTCTTTTACCAGAACACACGATACCTAGTAAGTAAGCTCTTAAAAGGCTGATCAGCATTTTTACAGCCTATTTATTATGTTATTTATTATAAGGATATCTCTTATTTTATATTTAGAGTTAGGTACGTCAAAATAGCGGTTTATTACGATATCTGTAAAAGATATTATATTATCTAGTACACATCTCAATAGAGTTCGACTAAGCTGAGCTTGCATCGATTTTGATAGCACAGACTGTAAAAGTATTAAGTAAACGTCATAATTTCATAGAAGTTTGACGTATACGTACTATAACACATGCGCAGGTATGTGCTATCAAAATCATTGCAAACTTAGCTTGGTTTGACTCTACAAGAAAGCAATAGGTATAAACACATACGTACGCGGATACACGTAAAAATGATCAGGCACACAGCAGGCAGGCAGGCAGTTTATTGCGTCAAGACTTAAACATAAACTTTTTGTGAATTTTATTTTAATGCAAATAATACGTTAATACTCGCTCTTAGTGTTACAAATTAGATATTCCAGAACATATATAAGTTACAATACTCTACTAAGTTATATTACTGTTTTATTGTTATACTGTGGTGAAATAGGACAAGTAGACACTTGTGTCTCGGGCGCAAGGTCACAGCAGTACAAAATGAAAAGTTTTGACGCGTATTTAAACATCAAATCTTGCAATAATGCGTTATTTACACAATACTTCATTCATTATGTAGGATGTTCTTCTGTATTGATTTATGTTTATTATGTTTGGGCGAATATTGACTTATTTCTCGTGCAACGCCATCTAGATTTCGTAATGGGTAACGTTTGTGTTATTAATTTTTTCACAAGTCAAGTAAGATAGCACTGTTGTTGATATTTTTAAATGTGGTAACATTTAGTTTGTGTTTGCATTGACTAAAGATTTGTTTAATGAATGATTTTAGAATAATTATTGCGCCGCCTGGTATCGCTGACGTTTTAGGCGGTCGTATTTTAATGTATGGAGTTGAGCCTAAATATAACTTAATTTAAGTAGCCTGTGCCTAAATATAACAAATGCCTTTCAGAAATCCGCATAAAAATCGGTTCAGTCAAACACGAGATAATCGGGAACAAACATACCTAAATAGATTTATGGGTACGGGTCAAACTGAGAACCTCCTTTTTTTAAAGGTGGACAAAAACAAAACGCAGACATAAACCTGCAGGATTTCCCCGCTGTGTTTTACACTCAAAGGCAATGAAAACGGGTCAGTTTCCTTCCATACACGCCTCTGCGCAAAGCATTCCAGCGGTGGCACCATCTAGTGATAATACAAAATATTACTTAGACAGCTCGTTAACTCCTACGGGCTGCTGCTCGCGAACTAAGCGGCTGCAATATAGGTGAAATTTACAATAATGTACAATAATGCATTGAATTTGAGTTATTATGATATATTTTTTTATTATATGACATCTTTAATTTATTACACTATAAATATCACGTAATCTTTAAGGGGAAAGATTTCGTAATGGTAAATCGAGACTTATAGCGCCATCTATGGCATCGATTTAACATTAATTATATTGAGTACGGGTTGGGAGGACATGGTTATATTGAACACGGAGAGCGTTGTATGCTCTTTGTGTGTAGGCCCACAGGCTGCTCATAAGCTGCAAGCTGAATGAGAACAGCTTTATTTCTTCACCTATTGACAATATTGGTTTGCCAGATTAAAAATAACATATTGCCATCAGCCATTACTATTTTTTTTCTACTTCACAATAAAAAAATAACATTCTCGGTATCTCTCTAAATTATCAATGTTTGTGAACTCCCTAGTGCATTGACCCGACGCCTGCGGAGGAAGCCTTTACAAATCTTTCTAAAGCTTTTAACTAGCAAGGGAAACTAACAAGAACCTTTTCAAGCCGGTTGTTGAGTTGAATAGCAATTACTTAAAAAAGTTGTTTTGTAAGAAAACAAGAACATTTATCAAATTATTATTATAATTATAGTTACAGTCGTAATTCGCGAAATATTTGGTTTTAGTTTAATTAAAATTAGTAGGTTAGTATCATGGGGTCTAATTCTCAATTCGTGTATGGAGCCGCCCGTCTAATTCGCATATGATCTATATCACATTTCGTCAAAAATATCAATTCATCTAAAAAGCATCTGGTCTACTTTTCTGTGGGTAGCAACTCGTGGGTAGCAGGCTAGTCTTTAAATAGTAACTCGACATAACTTTTTCGCTGCCACGTCAAAAAGATAACCAGTGCAGCAGTGGCCAACGATCAAAACCTTTCGTCTGTGGTAGAAGCGGATGTCAGTCATTGCGTCATTGCGGCAATTTATATCTTAATTTTTTTTAATTTCAAGGTCACGATTTCACTTCACGTGTTTTGAAAATCCACAAATTAAAACCGGTTCATTGTGGTCAACGTGGAAATAATGAAAACATTTATTTTTCAGGTGGGCGCTAGAGTGAGTGCGCGGGCGCGCCATGATCGCGTGCGTGCGCTGCGACAGCTGACAGGAGCTGCGTGACGTCATGTCCACCAAGAAGCACTCGCCGCAAAACAGTTAGTACCTACCTATATTGGATACATGTACAGTCAACCAATTGGAACCCTAGGCTACTCTAGAACCATGTCAAAATGACAAGCAGTAAGAGATTTCTTACAATTTGATTTATAGCGTCACTGTGACATAGTCCTACAGTGACCTGGGGTTCCAATTGGTTGACTGTAAATATAGACAAACCAAAGAACTCCGACACTTCAACACCAACTGCGGAAAATAGTAAGACTCACAGGACACAACCACCAAACGTCCTAACTATGTTATGTGGAGAGCCTGCATAGAAAAAGAAGAAACAACAAAACATATTCTCCTAGACAACGGATTGGAAATATTAAATTCAGGACGTTTGTTTTTCCAAGCAGGATCCAAAGAGCTCGTGATTCTGTGGAGGAGAAATAGTAAATTTAACTATTTTAGATTTAAAAAAAATATTGGATTGGTCTCGCTATAATGCTCAAATAGTAGGTACCTACCTACATTGTTTTTAGTAGTCCGTTATCTCTGAACAGAAGCCAGTGTCCATTAATAACTTCAATCAAATATCGTATGTCACCCTGGTGAACTCCGTCGCTAGCAACGCGACGTACAAGCCCTCATTAATAATTTATTCCACTAAAATAGAACTTAATATTTCCTACACTTACAGCGACAAGTGTTTCGCCGCGGAACTGAAATCGCGATCCGTATATCCTGAAAACCGCTTGACCGATTTGGCTCTTAAACAAATAAGAAAATTCTATATATCTTATCTAACTGCCTGCCAAATTTCACGACGATCCGACCAACGATGCTCGAGTTATCGTCAAACAAACATACATACAAACATACATACAAACATACATACAAACATACATACAAACATACATACAAACATACATACAACCATACATACAAACATACATACAAACATACATACATACAAACGATGGACTGTCCAAGTAGACTGGGGGAGCTCACTCGCTTCGCTCGCTTGTTCGATTAGTATAAAATGAAACTCTTGAAACATTGAGTGCCAGCGTATGCTACGCGCTACGCCCGTAGCCGACCCCAGCGTTTTTCCGCTTTGTAGATGAAAGTGACTACGCACAGAACCCACCTTGCGGGATTCCGGCACTCGATGTGTTAAATTGCACAGGAATATTAACTACAACTACCCGAAGTTTCGGGTCCTTGACAGCAATCATGATCACAGGGTAGATAGATACGAATAAAAGGACTCGTTAGTAATGTAGTTAATATACGCGATTTAAACCATTTTAAGTTGTATCATCTCATAAAATAGAACTCCTTCGACTGAATACTAGCTAGAATAATTTAGAGTAATAAAGAGTGTGACATTTGTTAATAGAGCTCGTTATCGATTTTGATAGCACAGGCTGTGAAAGTGTAAATAAATGTAATAATTTCATAGAAGTTCGACGTTTAAAATAACACTTTGAAGTTTGACAGATCATTATAAATAATATAATAAATAATAAATAAATATTGTGGGACAATCTTACACAAATCGACCTAGTCCCACGGTAAGCTCAATAAGGCTTGTGGTGTGGGTACTAGACGACGATATATATAATATATAGATACATATAAATACTTAAATACATAGAAAACATCCATAACTCAGAAACAAATATTCGTGATAAACACACAAATAAATGCCCTGACCAGGATTCGAACCCGGGACCTCCTGCTTCGTAGGCAGGGTCACTACCAACTAGGCTAGGAGGCCGTTATGTCGAAAGAGATAACGTAGCTTGACTATCTGTCACAAAGGAAATTGGTTTCGTTAGAAAGATACAAATCATTGGAAAGAGGCGTTTAGGAGGTTTAAATAGTAGTACGCTTACCCCCAAACGTTCGCAATAGATCAGAAGAAATAAATTAAACCTTCGCTAGGTTTAATTAAATTCGTTCATTTGTTTCATCCATCGATCTTACTTGTAAACGAGTGTTTTAATTCGTTTGCTTTATCAAATAATGTCTACAGAATCCCTTTTGTTTCTCTTCTCGTATCTTGTAAATGTGGTACTATTTGTTTAAGATGCGTGTTTATAAGTAACGAGTTTAGTTTGTATTTCTCCTTGTTTACTTAATTTAATCTTTTTTTTTCGCCAGCTCAGAGATCGTGGGTTCGCTAAGCCACCTAGCTCCTTAAAAGTTAGTGATAATGGCAGGGCGCGAGCGCGATGAAAACGGCCCGCATGCGCCGCCCCGCTCGCGCTACGCGGCAGTCTGACGAAGCCTTTATATGAATATCCAAGAATATCCGATAATGCTATAAGTTAATAAACAAACTAGTACCATTGCTCGAATAACGCGACGGTGACCGCTGTCAAATGTGGATAACCGTTTAAAATTACCAAAAATTGTCATAAAATGTTGACAAACTTGACCTATTCAGGAAGTGTCCAGCTGTAGGTAGCGGAACGTAACGTTTTCTCGCTTTGAAAGGAATAATAACTAATATATAGCTTAGTTAATTAATATACGCATTGACACGAGTCAGACAGTCTCTCTGTTCAAATTTAATTTAAATCACTTTACAATGTCGTCTAACACTGCAAATATAGTTATTATAAAGAAGTGTAAAGAAGCCTTGTGTACAGTGAAAAAAGACCACGAAAACACCACTGTTTTAGTGCGAGAATTACAGTTAAAATTATCGAACCAGCAAAAATCGATCCAATCGCTAACCGACCAACTTGCGAAGCTCGAAGCTTTGGCAAAACCCGTCACGACTCCACCGACGAAACCACTGACAAGGTCAAAGGCTAAGTTATTGGCAAGCGGACTTACACCAACAGCCAATGATACGCCACCGAGCAGCAGCGAGCCAATCGGAAACGACGAAGTGTTATCTACGAAAACCAGCTTACCCGCGAGCCCTGCGACTCCCAAAGTTGGCAGCATAACACCGGTAACACCGTTGATTCAAAACCCTAGTACACCAAACGTACAGGAAAACCAATTCCAACGTCAAATAAATGGATCCAAATTGAACAAAAAACAAAAGGACCAAAACCACAACACCAGTAGGTTGATAGTACGAGGCACCGCGGAAAACACAAACTTGAACGGTGTAGGACAACACAAGTACGTACATGGATGTTTTTTCAGTACAACCTCTACACCAGATAGCGTCATCCAGCACCTGAAAAGTGTACAAAACGCTGAGTATGTAGTGCAAGCAATTCCGTCAAAGCGCGACAGCTATAAATCCTACAAAATTGGCATCCCAATCACCATATTCGAAAAATTCACCTCTCCTTCTGCATGGCCACTTCATGTCACTATCAACCAGTGGCAGCCCTTTCTCATCAGATACCCTGCCTGCAACGATTCAAGACAATCCGAAATCGGACCAGTATGTTCCCAATCGTAGTAAATATCTTAGTTTGTGCCACCAAAATGTAAGAAGCCTCACGAATAAAACTAAATTGATAGACATGTTACTTTGTAATGAATTACACTGTGACATCTTATGTTTAACTGAACACTGGTTAAAATCTGATGAGATCACATCCGTAGCTTTTAACACTTTTCTACTCGCTAGCTATTGCAGAAAAACGATTGAACACGGCGGATCAGCCATTTATGTTAAAGATAATGTAACATTTATAGAAAGAACTGATTTATGTATTATTTCAGAAGAACAGGTACTTGAAATATCTGCTATTGAACTTCCTAAATACAACTTAATTATTGTTTGTGTTTACCGATCGAATCTAACTACCTTTGAGCGATTCTCTCAAGCTTTTGAAAAATTGTTTGACAAAATTCAATCGGAAAACAAACAAATGGTAATAGTGGGTGATTTCAATGTTGATTACATAGCTGATTCACCTCAAAAACGCATTTTGGAAGATTTGGTTACGTCATTCAATTTTAAACAAATAGTTACTTATCCAACCCGTGTCGCTGGCACGTCGAGTACATGCCTGGACCATATCTATGTAAATAGCGTTATAGACCCACACCATATTAAAACTCAATCAGTAAAAACTCACGTTTCTGATCACTTCGCACAAAAACTCACACTCACTCAAGAACACACTGGTAATCCAACCACTTATACACGTCAATTTTCAAAACATAAAATTGAATTATTTAAACGTCATCTTTATTCAATTGATTGGCCTAGCATTGAACAAAATGCACATAACAACCTAATAACCCATCTCACATCTATTATAAATGTCTTAAACAATGCTTCGAATATTTTCTTTCCATACCGAAAGGTTCACACTAATAAAAAATACAACTGTCCTTGGCTTACAAATGACCTAGTAATGCAAAAACAACTGCTTAACCAGTTGATTGACATCGCTCACAGAAACCCACATCGCATAGAAATATTACAACTAATACTATCACAGACTTTTAAATTCGATCAATCACTGTCCATTGCTCAACGTGAATACTATACTAAAATATTACAACATAGCTGTAATCCACAAAAAACTCTCTGGCAAATCGTAAACAGCGTCACCGGTCGCGCATCTAGCAAGCGCCAATGCAATCTGGACTTAGTAACTGATGCCCGCGGAGAACAATACACGTCGCTAAACCGGTTAGCTAATGACATTAATACATTTTTCTTATCTACCGTGCGCACTGCAAATGCACCTATCGCTCGCCCCGAACTAGCAAAATCACTATTATGCACATCATTTAATCCTAGTCCCGTTTCCATAAGATTAACTCCTTTTACCCATGATGAGCTGCATAAAATAATCACACAGCAAGTAGCTACTAAGAACACCTGTGACATATACGACACCTCAACTATGTTACTCAGAGTTGGTCTGCCTTTACTCATAACTCAGTTGACAACAATTTTCAACCAACTAATAAAACTTGGTATCTATCCTAGTATACTCAAAAATGTAAAAGTCGTACCAGTTTATAAAGGCAGGGGTCAAAAAGGTGACTTAAAAAACTACAGGCCCATTAGCATCATACCCACTTTAGCCAAAGTGTTCGAGGCTGGTTTAAGTAATAGACTATACACGTTCTTAGAAAAATTTAAATTACTTAATGACAAACAATACGCTTATCGTCGGAAGCGATCATGCGTTTCAGTTATTCGCGAAACATTACATAAAATAATGCAGGCTAAAGAAAACTCATGTCATGTAGCGATACTTCTCTGCGACATGACGCGTGCTTTCGACCTGTGTGATCATAATGTTCTAACCAACAAATTTGAGCACCTCGGGTTGCGCGGTCCAGCGTTGAATATCATGGTTGACTTTTTAAAAAATAGATTACAATCTGTTGTCATAAATAATGGGTCTACAAAATCTGATGAAGGCAGTGTTGACATTGGAGTTCCTCAAGGGTCTTCTTTGGCCAACTTATGCTTCTTGATGCAAGTGAACGATTTGCCAGAAGCGGTAGATGGCGACATGTTCGTTTTCGCTGATGATGCCTGCGACATAATAACTGCTCAGGACCTTGACCGCTTAGAAACATCGATAACTAGCGACGTTCACAAATTACTTTACTGGTTTTCTGTGAACGGACTAGTTCTCAATGTAGCAAAGACACAAATTCTGCATTTTAACCTAGGTGGTAGACCACCAAGACCGCTTGCTATCGTAATAAATGACACAACCCTACCACAAACAACATCTGCCAAATTCTTAGGTGTAACAATCGACTCCGCACTAAAATGGGATACCCAAATTGACCAAGTTTGCACGAAATTGGTGGGAACCTGCTTTGCACTGAAACGGCTATCGCTCGTACTTCCACAAGCCCAAGTGCGAAACAGTTACTTTGCCCTCTTTCACTCGGTGCTAAACTACAGTCTAGAATTTTGGGGAGTAGCCGCTGACTGGCACCGCGCTTTCGTACTGCAGAAACGAGCTGTCAGAACAGTAGCCGGCGTCCCTCCCGGCACACCCGCTCGACACCTATTCCAATTTCTGCAAATTATGACATTACCATCGCAATACATTTTTAATATAGTAAAATTTGTCAGAAACAATATTGACTCTTTTCCCTACAGACCGAGTAACTTCAGAAATCTAAGGGACAGAAACAGAGGAATACTCATGATACCCAGATGCAGGCTAACCAAATCTGCCAAAATGATCTACACCATAGGTCCTAAAATATACAATGCAATCCCTGATTGTATTATTAATGAATCGAATGATGACCTATTTTATAATAAATTAAAAAAATGGCTTGTTAGAAATGCTTTCTATAATATTGACGAACTGTTTGACATAAAAAAATGATTTAGTATACATTATATAATTCTAATTCTAATTTTATTTTATTATCTCTTCTTTAATTTAATATTGTATTTAATGAACCATGTGGTATTGTAGTAATCGATTTTGTATTTTTCCAGTTTGACGTGTAATATGTAATACTATTATAAATAAATGAGTATGAGTATGAGTATGAGTATATAATAATACTAATTAATTAAGAATGGTAGAGAATGGCCAAAGAATGACTCTTATATAAGGCCTTTTGTACACTTTTCTTTGTACGTGCAATAACACCCAACGTGTTCCCGACACTCAATTTTATATTTGCATTTCCTTTTCTTCTTGAGCCGTCGTTGAACGCTCTGCCGCAACTAAGTATCTATTTTTCTATTTATACAGCAGTGTGCTTACCATGAGCTCTAGGTAACCGTAGTCAATAGCATTCCATAGTATTTGCATCATGCTCGTTCTACTACTCTCGCGCTCGTATTACTAAAATTAGGGCACTCAGTGTCCCGAGTTAATGAATTTCATTGCCGTCTTGACACAGCAAGAGTGTCGATACCGCGCCAAAGGTCCCTTGCGGTCTGAAAGCTCTAAACCAAATCAAATCGTGTTAAACTCTCAAGTCCTCGTTGATTATTCATGAGACAGAGCTGGGTTATTTGACGCGTAACGTATTTTGAGAAACGAAACCATGAATGGCGTAACTGGGTGTGATATTTGGCGCCCGAAGTTGAAGGTTCTGTCATTTCACACCAAAGTTTATAACCATTATTATACGCATGTAGGTGCATAGTTGATAATATAACATGAAATTTTAGCGGAGCCATTTGTTTCGGCTCTGCATGGCTTTAGATGTGCGAGCATTTTCGCAACACAGGAAGGAGAATCTGCATACGTATCGATTCCCTTCTACCAAAGTATAAGCCCAAATGGGCATACGCAGGTCTGTGTTGTGACTGGCCTGTACATAAATAGATTGAAGTATGCAGGATTTGTTAGCGTAGTTGTCGTCATTACATATTGTTTTTTGTATACGTTTGTATCGTGAGAAGTGCGTCTGTGTGCACGGTTTGGGGGGGGGGGGCTAAATTGTATGGTAAGATGTCGCTTTACGTCTCCCTTCCAATGTGTTTGAAGCCCGTGTAGCCGAAAATGCGAAGGGATCATCGCTAAGTAGGTACCTACGTGCTTGGCGATATCTCGCTCACATACAGGAGGAAATGTAACTAATTAATGAATTTCATCGTAATCTCACGGGCGCGCTGATCTCGCGCCATAGGTATCTTGCGGTCTGACGATCTTAATCAAATCAAATCGAGTTAAACTCTAACCAAGTCTTAATCAATTCATGAGTCGACTGAACTGGGTTATTTGACGCTGGCGTATTTTGAGAAACGGGACCATTTTGGCGCAGCTGGATGCGATAATTTACGTTAAATTAGACGCTTTAAATCGAAGAAATTAAATTCGATATTCATAGTGTTCTGGCTAAACTTACCTCAATGCTAAAGTTGTCCGACTGCGATAGGGGGGCTATATTTTTTGTTTTGCCTACAGCCTACATTGACACATTTCAATGTGTAAGTTGTATCGTTAGATTCGCCTTCGTTATGGAAGTAACATATGATAGGCAGTTTAAATAACTTAAAATTAAAGTGCATTCTGGCGCAATTTTGACTCACTGTCTAACTAGTTATCTACTTACATATTTTTATTCGATATTGAAAAATATTGTCCAATCTCTTACCTATTGTTTTCGTATCCGTATTACTTTCCTCTACTCCTCTTCCTCCTCCTCCTTCTTCCTCTTCTTCTTCCTTTTTTTTTCTCTTTCCTCTTTCTTTACTCTAAGGTTAGCTGGAAGAGATCCCTTACAGGGATAAGTTCGCCTTTGTACTTCAATTCTTTTCAGTTGTTTTGTGATTTATTTTGTGTACAATAAAGTGCTTACTACTACTACTACTACTACTACTTTCTCTAGTCGAATTAGACACCTGATAGCGCCTTCATTATTTAGTTACCTAAAGTACATAAGCTCTTTCACTTTACGGCTCCGGAGTCAGGAAGCGCAAACAATGAAGTGCACAGCCGTTGTAGGACAATACCGCGTGTACGTGTACAATACACTGGAATAGGACTGATTGGGTAGGGATCGAACCTACACTTATAAACAAATTTAGAGGAACGCAAAATAAGATCCAATAAAAAAAAATATTTGATTAAGTTGAAACAATGAACTTTATTTATTAACTGTTAATTATGGATACGAGACTAAATGATAAATAAAAAAAAGCTTCGAAAAAACTGTTTTAAGAAGTAAAAAAAGTGTCCATGTTCAATTAATGTCGCAAGCCAGCCCTTTTTTACTTATTGGGTATCAATAACTAACGTTCAACACAACTGATAACATAGTTCGGGTATAAATTCAATGAAAACGATAAAAACATTAAAAAATAAAAGAAAATCCAAATTTAAAAACATTCCAAAAAAGCATATTAAAATTCTCATAGCGGGTTACTCACGTCAATAAAGTCGAAAATAGCTCGACATGTTTCGGAACAGTCCGTGTCCCTTATTCATGTCGAGCTATTTTCGACTTTATTGACGTGAGTAACCCGCTATGAGAATTTTAATATGTCTGATACTCACGGGAGTTTTCTAATTAAAATTCCAAAAAAGCGTTTAATTTAATGGCATCCACTGCTGATATAATTGGCCAGCACATGAGATTGCAAATGAAGTTAAGTACCTGTTTTTTTGCGTTCCTCTAAATGTGTAGGTACTCTTAAAACTTAGGAAACCGATGTAACATTTTGTCTCTTTCTGACAAAAACGACAAACGAATTTTAATAGCATTTTATATTTCGGTTGCTAATGTTCATAAGCCCTTTCAATTTATGTCCCTGAAGCCAGAAAACGTAAGCAATTAGGTACACATCAGGTGTAGGATAATTTGCATGTAATTTGTATGGGTTACATCCGCAGGGGCCGGCGCTGAAACTTTACACATACGGGGACTAATTTAGACCCGGACTAATATGACCCGGACCTACCGAATCATATCTGGAGCGTTATCCTTTTATGGTTGACAACAGAATACTTTTAGGCTTCTGTGGTAACAAAGGTAGATCACGGTCTACACTGCGATATTACAAACAAGCGTACATTTTAAACCGAAAACACCCATTCGAATTTTACAACTTGTCTATACTTGTCTGTCTGAGAAAATATCATGAATTAAAGAGCAGGGTGAATAAAAGATAGGACAAGGAAGAATCACCAGTCATTTGTCATAATCTGACAGAGTGATATGACGTAATAACGGCATTAGAGTACCTTTGTTTGAATTATTGACAACACTGGTTCACGTTACTTAATTTTTATAACCTGGAATAACCTACAAGGGTCTTACGAAACATCTGTGTAGCCTTAAAGCTGTAAGTAACGGACCTATATTGAAACGGTAGGCACAGTCAATCAATTGGAACCCTAGGTCACTCTAGAACAATGTAAAAATGACAAGCAGTAAGTGATTTCTTATTTACAACCTAATTTATAGCATCACTATGATATATATTTAAACATAATTATCAAACGGGTCTCACGCGAATTTTCTTTACAAAACGCGAAAGTTTTAAATGTTATATCACTATGATATAGTCCTACAAATGGTTGACTGGTAATATGTATTTCAGGTAATATGTATTTGATTGAGTCCTAAGTGCTTCCGGGCTCATTTAGAGAAGCTTTACATAGGCTCTTCGATCAACTAGGGACTTGTATCCTTTGTTTGAATATGAGTTTGTAATACCTAAGTCCAGTTAAAGTCAATTGTTAAAAGTCTAACATGATAAGTGCCAATTTGCAAAAACGTCAACGATTAAGATTGAAAAAAAAAACTTGGGCTAACAATTAATTATGAAGACAAATGGGAACATTTCATGTTCTTCTTAATGATATGTGTATTATGTAGGCATATGTTTATATACACCGTGTTTTTGAGCAATTGCTTTTAATTTCAAGGGCGCATTCTTCAGTTTTAATTAAGTTAATTTCTCAAAGACACGTTACTGGTATTTTAATTAGCCCCATTTAGAAGATAATCGCTCATTTAATTTTATCTCATATAGTATTTGCAAGTGTGTAAACGGAGTTTTCGACACGACATTGATATTATGTCATAGTTGTTACTTAATTAGTAAAGTTAATACTAACGCCTGTTTTACATTAGCGGCTGGTGCGACATGTAATTATTTTGTATGAAAAATGCAAAAAAATACGAATTTAACAAAACTAACTATGCCATTCTGTTTCCTTAATTATACCAAGCCACATGACAAAGTTAAAGCACGAACACCCTGTATATTTATATTGTTTATCTTCTACCTTGTTGTACTATCGCGTTCAAAATTGCATGGGCCGTTTATGAATGAATTAATTTACAAATTGCCCAAGCATTTTTGAACGCGTGTGTATATGTTGCTTTATTTGTCTGCTTTATTCACTTTTCTCAAATATTTAAAGGTTAACAGAAAGAAATGCCAGGTATGAGTTCGCCTTTGTGCTTACCATCTACTTGGTAACTGTATTTTCCAACTGTGTTCGTACAGTAAAGAGTAAGAGCCATACTTACATTTTGTATAATAAACTAACAGCATCTCACTGAAAATGCATACGCCGTGTCCGTTTCATCGCGAAATTAACAGACTACATTAGCAGGAACGCCATGCTAGTCCTCGTCCGTAAGACTTAATTATTTTCCACACGCCAGCTCTCGTGCCCGGGCTATATAAAAGTAATGTAGGTCCTGTCGGTACTGCCGGCTTAGAGGATACTTCCCGTTGTTAGGTTGGTAGCGGTAATTCCACTGCTACTTGTACACGTACACGATAATTTATTTAAATCAGACGTTCCGGTTTAGGAATTAAAATTTAAGCTTTAGTAGTGTTTTGCTTTAATAAATGAATGGTTTAACTAATTCATGACTCTATGTTGTAGAAATCGATAAGTGTAAGCAATACAATAATTTATATATAGTAGCTTAAAAGCATTAATCAAAACATTTAATTCATATTTTACAATTGTACAGTACGGTGGCGCCATCTGTAGCTTCTAGTTGAAAATAATCTGTAAAGATTATCTAGAAGGCAGCACTAGACGTAAGTCTGAGCTGTAGGATTGGAAGAACGCACCTGAAAACGTTTAAAAATAAGAGAGGATTGAGCCCATCGGTCGGGGGTTTGAGAATGCTAATTGAGAAGTGTGAGTCCTATGCCCTCAAGCACAGCCTTAGGTATAACGTCGACAAGAGCGAGTTTATGGTCTTTAAGTCGGGAAGCAAATGCCCATCGTACATCCCACCCATTTGTTTGAATGGTCAGCAGCTGAAAAGGGTTAAGTCATTTAAATATCTTGGGCATTTGGTAACCGATGACTTGCGTGATGACGCAGATATCGAGAGGGAAAGGAGGGCATTAGCCGTCAGGGCTAATATGATAGCTCGCAGGTTCAGCCGGTGTACAGCGCAAGTTAAAATAACATTATTTCGAGGCGACGCTCCGCAGGGACGCCGCAAGCGCTGCGCCGCGACGCTCCGCAGGGTGCGCGGCAGCCGCCACAGTCTCCTGACCGTTGTAGCCGATAGCACAGAATAAATAATAGTACAAGCCGATAGGCTCGATAGTGGCCTAATCAGACACTGGTGCTCTTTGCACTTAAGCCTAGCATGTAAGATAGTTATTTAAGTTAGTTTTTAGAATATATTTCTTAAGTTAGTAAATCTATGGACAATCTTGGTCTGAAATAAATGCATTTTTTTTTTATATATATACTTAGGGGTTTCAGACTAGTGGTTAGGGTGTCTGCCGCGAAAGCAGGAAGTTGCTGGTTCCCAGCCCTGCACACCGGGGTCTTGGTCAATTTTTCTGTAGTATATGACATCTCTTTCAATTTACAATAGAATAGGGTCGAATTGAGTACCCAAAGACGCTTTTGCCCAATAGTGGGTCACTGATTAGACTAAATTGTACTATTAGCTGTTATGAAAATAAGTGGAAACACGTTGTATATGTACAAAACACACAGCCTAACAGTCCATTCAAAATGCATATTACCTCAGTTCCGCTGAGGGGAAATCGACATGCTACATTAGCCGCACATATACGTTCGAGTTCAGGCACATCCACCGGATCTACTAATTAATGAGGATTACCGCGAGTCGATTTTCCGCTAGGGGCGCTATAGTGGAACGTGGGTCCTGCGGGAACATTTCAAACGTCACTTTGACATTTCTCTCATACTAACACAGGACCCATGCATGAGTGGCGCCGTCTGGTGAGCGACAATACGGTAGCTCCCATTAACTTACAGTAAATTTTGTCTGGCGGGTACCCGCGACATACACACTATGGAGACTTGACGGATTTCCCGAACGTAGGTATAATTATGTCCGGCTAGTGTGAAGCGCCATGCTAGTCCTCATCCATAAGACTTAATTATTTCCAACACGCCAGCGGTCCTGTCCGGGCTACGTAAGCTTACCTGTCGGTAAGTACTACTACTTAGAGGATACTTACCGTTGTTAGGTTGGTAGCGGTAATTTCGTTGCCACTTGTAAACGGTAGTTTATTTGGGAGGGAGTTTCAGGTTTTTGAATTAAAATTACAATTCTTGAGAGACTCAGTTTCGTAAGTCCATTACGCGTGCCCGCTTCAGTGTCGCCTGTTCGTCGCAGCGTGGGAAGACCCCCCACTAGATTAACTGATGGTTTGGTAGAGGCAGCAATGCATTGGATGCGGGCAGCGTACGACCGATCAATGTGGCATTCTCTGGGGGAGGCTTATGTTCAGCAGTGGATGTCTTTTGGCTGATGATGATGATGACGAGTGCCCGCTCTCAATGTACTCGTAATACAGGCCCGGAATAAAATAATAATCGGAATCAAAAGTTACTAAGTGGTCGAATTTCTTTTGTTAGTCAGAAAATTTCACTGAAACGAAGGAAATGCTTGCTTTATTTCTTATTAAAAGTCAGCATTTAATTGTACATTGTTAAGCACAATGGTCCTTAAGAGAATACGCTAAATAAACTTTGTGCTAAGTTTAGTACGACAAAGGTTTTAATTCTCTTAGCGCCACCAAGGTTACCTTGCCTTAACCAAGGTTAAGGATGACACTAGGATGGAACGGGGCGTGACGGGACAATCTGTCGATTTCTATAGAAAGAATCACGTGGTAGCTCGGAGCCCTTGGATGTCACATGATGTTTTCTATAGAAACTGTCATATCATGTCCCGGCCGGTTCTAGTGTGAGTCATCCTTTAGCCGATAATCCGGCGTTAAGTTACTAATTCCATGTATAATAAACGCTTAACTTAGTTAGCTAACCCCGGTTGGTGCAAGAGGCCCTTAACTTTAAATAACTCGAAATTTAAGTTAGGGTACCGCTCAAGGTTCGAAGCAGTCAATGTTTCCTTCGAAAATTTTATTACAAACTTTTTTCTTTATTGTTTACATTCAAACGTCATGAAAAAAAACAACAAATTTTGGCCCCTTTCATTCAAGATGATGGCTAACACTCCGACCCCTCAAGGTCAAGAACATGAATTTTTCATGCCTCGCCTATAGTTACTTAAGCAAAACTCATTAAAACATTTTGTACACGACCTTTTATAAGGCAAAGGCCGTTTTTTGTACTGATTGATTTAATATGCTAAAGAAATGACAAAATTATCTGCTCACGGCTGGCATTTTCTTATAAAAAGGCTCAGAAAACGTGATGCGATCATTCAGGAGCACTTTGTATCCGTTATTGCACCTTCAGCCACAGAGAACAGGTTAAAAACAGTAGGAATAATCCATTTGCCTCGCGGTACTTCGTTGCCTAGATTGTTAGTTACTTATGTAATTATAATAATGTGAAAGCATTACTAACACAAATTAAAATAGCTTCTTCGCGTGTATTACCACGATGACCTTACGTTTCAACCCCACTCATCATCATTTAACCCTGTGATAATGAGTCCTGTAAAGGGCTCGAAACGTAGGGTCATGGTGTTAATATACGCGATTAATCCGTTTTAAAGTGTTTCATTACAATGGATTCGCTAAAAGCAATTATAATTATGCTATAACTAATACAAGTCAGAAAGTTTAATAGAATAAAGCGCTTATACTCGTATTGCCACTTTTTTTAGTTGCGCCCCGCCCCACTTTCACCACCTACATTTTAACCGCTAACCCGGAGTTAAGTATTGAATTTGACAGCTTACTCTAGGTTAGTTGGCTGACCCTGGTCCCACTAGCCAGTAACTACGTGCGCAAGAAAGTCGTAAATTACAAGAAACCTGTTACAGAGGCACTGTATTATTCATAAAAAGAAAAATACCTACTTCTAAATCAATCCTGTCTACTGCGATGGAAGTCAGAAGAGGCATTTTCCCGAGCGTTGTTCAGACGCAGCCCTTAGACTCGCGAATGAAATATGGGTGGATTTTGTTCCAAGATGGATTCACGAGCCTGCCTTGGAAGGAAGCGAATCTAATAAAATAAATGTATAAAGACATCCTACGTCTTTATGAGAATGTCCTTACGTCCCTCAATTTACATAAATAGGACATTGTTGTTGGTATTTCACTCAATTGTTCGGGCGTGTTTGGTTCATGAATTTTTCAAGCAGCTAAGGCAATACCTAGAAAGCGAGAAAAATAACGTTTCCTAGTCCAATAGTTGAAGTGATCTATGGATCTGAATAAAGCCTGTCAGGCAGAATCTAGACTTTAGATAGATGCTCTAGATTCCGGGCCATTTGGGCCGTGTACTAAAGTGTCTCAGTTTGCTTAGTCGACTGTTTCCTGACAGTGTATTGCTACTGCTTGGCAAGTCGAACAAGTGTTCGACACACCGCATTATTGAAGCTAGCAGAGGCAACTTAAGCAATCGAGTTATTTTCGAGTAGGAAGATTAGCCTTCTACTAATGGTCTATCTGAGAACCACATTTGCCTGAATAACAGCTGCTTGAAAAAAGCTTCTAAAACAACTAATCATCAATCAATCAGGTTGCGAATCTTTTGCGCAGCCCAAAGGATGCTATTCCATTCCAGAATCTCGATATGTACAATGTGGATTGCAGTAGTGGAAGTGCGTAAACTGGCCAAAAGAAGCGGAGTTTTCAGGAGACGGTGAAGGAACATATAGCGACAGTAAAAAATCGCCAAGAACATAAAGCTGAAATAGCTGACCACTTGCTAAGTTCTGTATCGAATCATTGGATCGAGTTGTAAAAACCTAAAATACTCTCCACTGGGTGTCACTATTATCTCCGGATAGTGAGAGAGGTGATTGAGATAAAAAAACTTTTCACCTACTTGGGGACCACTGATTTAAAAATTCAAACCGCGACATCTGTCTTCAGCTCGATGCGTGGATATTTGACTAAGATAACATTTAGTAAAAGGGTAGACCTAACTTTTTATACCTTGAAACGCCATACGTTGAAAGTGACTATCACCGGATCGGCGAACATTTCTAGCAAGATCACCGTTGACACTTCCCTGATTCATCAGTCAAGCCGAGACCATGCCACGTGAAACAGTGCCGAAACGTCGGTATATTAAGGTAAATTTTGCGATAGACCCGTTCTGTGTTAATAATAAGCTCCTAAAGTCCAGAGCCTTTCGTTTAGAACCGAAAAATCTAGCGAGGCGTTTGATGAGCCCGATATAAATGGGCTACCTTCTGAGATAATTAATTAAATATTATACTACAATCTTACACAACACAAATCCTACAGTAATATTGTCCTAGCAGTGTTGTAGGCATTTTCGCGAGAATGCACTTGTAGCAATTAAGGTAACGCTGTATGGCGATGGAGACCTGTTGGACAAGCCATGACCCAGAAAACTTACTCTTATCGATTTGTCTGAGTTCAACGTTTGAATGAATTGGAATTGCATTCAACTCAAGATAAACTTCTAAAGTACGAAATCTTTTAGCGGGCAAGGCTGTTAGATTAGATCCAACTCAAAATCAACTCTCTTTTTAGGAAAATTGAGAAACAAGACTTAGGGCCTTCAGTTAGGATCGTTACGTTTGAATACGTGGAATGTAGACATGTTTCATTAGTAAACTTTAATCAATTAGTTGCTAAGAATGTTAGAGCGTAGGGGAAGTTATTTAGTTGAAGCGCGTAAAGTAAGGTTTGAACTGATAAGAATGTCTTCAAGTTCTTTTGAAAGTATCTTCTTATTCTAAGCGTTTTCCCGGCTTATGCCACGGTCCAGAAAGCCTGTGCAAGTAATCCCAAGATTTGGCGCAGGGGCTAGTTTAAAGTTTACTTTACTTTGTGATGGTTGCCGTGA
This sequence comes from Lathronympha strigana, assembly GCA_949128165.1. Classification (NCBI taxonomy): domain Eukaryota; kingdom Metazoa; phylum Arthropoda; class Insecta; order Lepidoptera; family Tortricidae; genus Lathronympha; species Lathronympha strigana. The sequence continues at coordinate 4,935,026 of OX421903.1, forward strand.
GGGCAGCCATACATATCCCTCGACCTGAAGGGTTGTGCGAGGGTTTCCAGACTAACTCAGGGTTTGGAGGATAGGGTGAAGTTAAACACTCAGTTACTACGATCTACGTATGGGTCTTTTATGCCCTTTATTGATACGAAAGGTTAGTGCTTAATAAATGAGTACTAGGGTTAAGTCTACGCGGTCGCGGAGCCCGGGCCCAGGAGTTGGTGATACGTTCCCCCCTGAGGGGGAAAGGGTGTAAGGAATGTGGGAAGGATGAGCTCGCCGGCACCATACGTTAGACACACACGGCCTGGTGCGAGCTCGTTCGCGGGGGTACGGTCGGGATAGCTTGCCGGTTCAATGCGTTCTACACACACGGCCTCGGGCAAGCCGGATCGCGGTAGGAAGGGTGGGAGCGTCCTTCGGCACCATGCGTTAAACACACACGGCCTATAAAGGACCGGGGTTCCAATCCGGGGCGAACGCGTTAAACACACACCGCCACGCCGGACTGGGGGAGGCAGCCGTTGTTCTCAGTGCGGGCTGAGAACATCGACTGCTGGCTCTCGGCGGCGCGCACGGGGTTTTATAGCCGCGGCGCTCGCTGTGGGTGGCCGGCCGCGTCGTGGGTGGTCCGCCGGCCGCGCCCCGCTCCCCGCGGTGACGTCGCGGGTCGTGACGTCACAACTTCAACGAAAAGTGATTGGTATATAAAATATTAAATGGTATTTCGTACATATCTTCCAAAATACTCATCGGTACGAGCCAGGGTTAGAACCCGCGGCCTTTGGGTTAAAAGTCTCACGCCCTTTACCGCTGGGCCACCAACGCTTTTTCTTGAAAGTCTACAAGGTCTGATAAAGTCTATAAGTCATTGTAGCCATTTTGGACGTAGGTTAAAGGTGTTCATGTTAAAAAAAAAGGTTTTATTTTTCTGGTCAGAACGGATGAACAAACAAAAATACTTGTTAATATGCTCTTATTCAAACAGATCGATACCGATCGGTACTACTTAAGTATAGGCTATATTACAATATTCCATATAAAATACTCTGCATTATCTAAAAGTAATTATTTCCAACGGCTCGATGGCTTACAAGTAAATCAATTTAAAAATAAAGGCCTCTACTTAATGGTTCATACATTATTCAGTCCTAAAGCTCCGAAGTCAATTGGCAAGGTTATTTAAATTACTTATTAAAACCTTTTAAGGCATAAGTAAGGTGTTACGTACAAAGTATTAAAATGAACTTTGGAGAATATTTTAAACACCTATTTAAGCTACCTTTTAAACGCTAAGCTGTAAAACAATTTGCCGCGCCGCTCTAACGCCGTGGAGGTAAAAAATTGATGAGTAAAAAATAATGCTAACATGAGTGAAGATAAGCTGTTTTCCAATAGTTTTCGATGCAGTCGATATTTTACGCCTATTGTGAAAAAATACGTTAGTTTTCTAATGTCAGTACGACTCACGAAAGAAAGGAAACCGGACGAATCCCAATGAAGCCTAGTTTACCCTCTGGGTTCCGTGAGCCGTGACATACTCGTAAGTCGGAAAAACGCTTAAAAAAAGCTTATCATGGCTCAATACGTGAATTACGTTTGTTTTACCGTTTATAATATAATTTTAAACCTATTATTAATATGTTAAGCAGCTTTTACCGTAACCCTTCCTTGGGGATTAGGTATGACGCTAATTATACAGGCTTCCCTCGCGTGCCAGTAATTATGATGCTAATGCTATGTTACCTATGTATGCTTTTAATAAGGGTTTTGTATGGGTTTTTAATAAGGCTTAACTCACCATACCCTTACGCGACAAAACCCTTTCATATTGCTTTTAAAGCCCTTATCTTAGCGGTAGCCCTTATGAGTAATCAATATCCCAATACCCTTATGAAACCCTTATGACTCGCTCACCAATACCTTGCATATTGGTTAGCCTTATAAAGGGCTACCCTTATAGTAAAGGCGTGCTAATTTAAACCGTCTACCTTGTGCATAAAACGCACATTTATTCGTACATGATAGCAAGCGATCGTCGTCAGCGGCGGCACTCTTTGATGTTCGCCCGCTTCCGAGTGATAGAAGCCGCAATAGATGAAATAAGGTTTAATTTTCAACCGACTTTTAAATTTCAAAAAGGAGGTGTTTCTCAATTCTTGTGTGTTATTTTTAGATGTTTGTTACCTCAGAACTCCGTCAATACTGAACCGATTTTAAAAATTCTTATTTTATCTGAATGTAGATAGTTCCAGCTTGGCCAAAATTAATTTCTGATGATGGGATCCATGAGGAACTGATGGAACTCCTCAAATTTAAAAGGCACATGCATGATTATTTGGCTGTTTTCTTAAGACACTCGAGCATATGTTTACGAATACCATCAATTTGGCGGAGTGGACCTGATGATGAAGACCAGGGATGGCAAAGTGGAACTGGTCGGTAAACCTCGCTTTACGTATCATCCGAGTTGTCGTATCATTCATCTTTTTCATTTGATTACTATTCTGATGAAGAACTCCTATTCTTGAGGAATTCAGATAACCCTCAAATTTGAACGCCACGTCCATCGTGATTCATATATTCATAATTAGTTGGGGCATATTCTTACTGAAGCCATCATTTTGCTGCAGCGGACCTGATGTTGAAGACCAAGGTAAGTAGTTCCATTTGATTTTTTGAGATCTAATGATGGAAGCTATGAAACATTAAGAAAGCTCCTCAATTTTCAAAGTTACTCGTATGGTGAATTGGATATTTTTGAAAGAAACTGGTTAACTTAAAATAACTCAAAATACTCTTTCGTTCGAATCATACTACGCCACAGAATAAATAATAGTACAAGCTAAAGGTACCTTATGGACGGTCGGCGCTTACGTCGCGTTGCAGCGCATTATTATCAGCGTCTTTGTTAACAGCGTAAGCGCCGCTCGTCCATAAGGTACCTTTCGCCGCAAAACGTCACATATTATGAAATCGTTAAAAAATTGTGTCGTTTTCTTGGTAAAAGTACCACATTGTCGCTTGGAGATTAAACTCCGATTTAGATAAAATTCGATATCTGAGGAGTCGGCAGGGTGATTAACATGAATCCAGAATCAAAATCGTAAAATATTGTAAAAAGCGACGCCATCTTGGATTTTGTGAGATTAACTCCGATTTGGATAAAAATCGATATCTGAGGATCCGGCGGGGTGATTAACATGAATCTTGAGTCAAAATTGTAAACTATTGTTAAAACCGACGCCATCTTGGATTTTGTAAGATCAACTCCGATTTGGATAAAAATCGATATCTGACAATCCGACGGGGTCGTTAACATGAATCCAGAATCAAAATCGTAAAATATTGTAAAAACCGACGACATCTTGGATTTTGTAAGATCAACTCCGATTTGGATAAAAATTGATATCTGACGATCCGGCGGGGTCCTTAACATGAATCCAGAATCAAAATAGTAAAATATTGTAAAAAGCGATGCCATCTTGGATTTTGTGAGCTTAACTCCGATTTGGATAGAACTCGATATCTGAGGATCCGGCGGAGTGATTAACATTAATCTTGAGTCAAAATTGTAAAATATTGTTAAAACCAACGCCATATTAGATTTTGTAAGATCAACTCCGATTTGGATAAAAATTGATATCTGACGATCCGGCGGGGTCCTTAACATGAATCCAGAATCAAAATAGTAAAATATTGTAAAAAGCGATGCCATCTTGGATTTTGTGAGCTTAACTCCGATTTGGATAAAACTCGATATCTGAGGATCCGGCGGGGTGATTAACATTAATCTTGAGTCAAAATTGTAAAATATTGTTAAAACCAACGCCATCTTGGATTTTGTAAGATCAACTCCGATTTGGATAAAAATCGATATCTGACGATCCGGCGGGGTCGTTAACATGAATCCAGAATCAAAATCGTAAAATATTGTAAAAAGCGACGCCATCTTGGATTTTGTGAGCTTAACTCCGATTGATTTTCTTCGAGTTGATCTTACAAAATCCAAGATGGCGTCGGTTTTAACAATATTTTACAATTTTGACTCAAGATTCATGTTAATCACCCCGCCGGACCCTCAGATATCGATTTTAATCCAAATCGGAGTTAATCTCACAAAATCCAAGATGGCGTCGCTTTTTACGATTTTGATTCTGGATTCATGTTAAGGACCCGGCCGGATAGTCAGATATCGATTTTTATCCAAATCGGAGTTGATTTTACAAAATCCAAGATGGCGTCGGTTTTCACAATATTTTTACAATTTTGACTCAAGATTCATGTTAATCACCCCACCGGATCCTCAGATATCGATTTTTATCCAAATCGGAGTTAATCTCACAAAATCCAAGATGGCGTCGCTTTTAACAATATTTTACGATTTTGATTCTGTATTCATGTTAAGGACCCCGCCGGATAGTCAGATATCGATTTTTATCCAAATCAGAGTTGATTTTACAAAATCCAAGATGGCGTTGGTTTTTACAATATTTTACATTTTAGACTCTGGATTCGTGTTAATCACTCCGTCGGATCCTCAGATATCGATTTTTATCCAAATCGGAGTTAAGCTCACAAAATCCAAGATGGCATCGCTTTTTACAATATTTTACTATTTTGATTCTGGATTCATGTGCCTTTCAAATTTGAGGAGTTCCCTCAGTTCCTCATCGATCCCATCATCAGAAATGGATTTTGGAAAAAAACGGGACCAACCTGGAGCCATCTAATTTAAGAAACAAAAAAAAAATCGGTTCAGTAATGAAGGAGTTCTGAGGTAACATCCATTAAAAAAATAAATATAATAATAATAAAAATTCAGCCGAATTGAGAACCTCCTCCTTTAGGAATATTGAAGTCGGTTGAAAATACAAACAGATGAATAGGTACATAACCGTCTCCGTCGAATTCTCGAAGTCGATTAAAAACATTCAAACAGCGCGAGTAGCGCGACGGACGACAGGAGGAGTTGGAAGAAAAACAGCGAATGTAAATGTAAACCAAAAATGTGCTACACCGAACGAAATAGTTACCTACTTAGAGCAGATACTCAATAACTGATGCTGATTGGCTGCCGCTGTTTGGCGGCATCCTCATAAAGAATGAAATTGCCAAAGGGAAAGCTTTATAAAAAGCGCTTAATTATAAGGGTAACCCTTATATAAGGGTAACAAGACGTATAGGTTAGCGGTAAGCAATTGCAAAGGGCTAGCTTTATTGTTCGGTCAGTATTTTGATAAGGGCTAGTCAAATGTATGGGCTAGCTGTTCGAACGGCTAAGTCTTATTTTGGGTAAGTCGTTTTAAAGGGACGCCGTTTGAAAGGCTTTTAGCGAGGAAAGGGTTGTCCGGTCCCTAAACACGCAAAGTGATGCGTAGATGCCGCATCTCGTTCGTATTTGCTACACCCTAAAGTTCACACAAGTAGGTAATATTGTAGATACTCGTATCGTGCAACAGGTTTTTTAAGTAAAATATCTAATGTACTCGTATCTAACATAAATCTACTGTATCTAACAATTAGAGAGCTACTGTTTTTCTTGATGTTTACCTGAATTGTGTCGAAGTTGAAGCCTAATAATTTATAAAATCTCCTTATATCTTATTCCTTCAAACGAGCAATTCTTGTATACAGGGTGTAACACCAGTCGCTGATAATCTCAGAGACCCATAGTGCATAGATATAATTAGTCACACTGAGCAACTTTTACAATGAGACCAACCCCGAAAGTGCGATAAAAAATTGAATTGTTTAATACATTTTGGTTGTGGGATCTTGACATTTTGAATGAGAGAGTTTTTTTTTCGCGATTTCGGGGTTTGTCTCATAGTAAAAGTTGCTTAGTGTGACTTATATCTATGTCGTGTCTGGTTTCCAGTGGCTGGTGGTACGCTCCGTATCGGAAAAGTGTAGAATTCAAATATTCTATAAAATTCCTTGGCAGACGAGCTCATTTAAGCAATGTTTGAAATATTGCTCTTATCGTTTATAATTCATACACATATTAATTATACACTTAGTCTATGTATAGAATGCTGAATGGCTATTGTAAAGTGTGAAATATCTATCTTGCTAATAGTAGCAATAGTCAGGTTAGGTTCGTTAGGCAGTTTCAGATGCCCGAAGGGCAAATTGTGCAGGTACAGGAGCCCCGCGCAGCGGGGCTAGTCGACTTATTAGCTTCTAAGTTAACAGTGATATATTTATATATATAACAACGTGATGCTAGATTATACACTTTGTCGTTAACATTTGTATTTTATTTCGGCAATTACTTGCGGGCAAAAAATTAGGTCTAGTTTGAATTTACCTTTTTATGAGTTTCCCGAGGAGGTTTTGCCTACGTACGAGTTGTTCTTCGTCCCAGAGATTGGGACCCAAAAATATGGTAGATTAAGATAGACTAAGGTAGACGAAGATCGTGCTACGTCGATTATTACGTTTTACCAAGCAAACCCAGGACCCTTGAGCCGCGGCAAAGGTCGAGAAATATAATAAAATATTAACCTCGTCAAGGGTGTTCCCCTGCTAATGCTATAAATTAAATGGCTCGGTGTCCCACGCGACTCGTAACATAATTATACCACAGATAACCACTCCTACTTAGTATGCAGTGCTAACGCGTGAAAGTTAATTTACGAAGGTCGTGTATCCTTATCGAATTTAAACTATCGTGAGACATTTTAATATTATAATAAACTACGGACTGAGTTTCGCTTCGCCGCGCGCAGCGCTCTCGATGACAAAACCGGTTGAGGATAATACGTGAGTTGTTAATGTTATCCGTAATTGTTTATAGTACTTGGTGTTTCCTTTTCTAGCCATTAGTGTTTATGGCCGAACCGAACCGAACGTATATGGCCAGCAAAATGTATGTATGAGGATAACTACTCGTATATTGAACAAAAGTTGTTTTTAGATTTCGCCAAAAAGTCATTAAGGCCGCCTTTAGTACTCATTTTACTGACGGCTGAGTAAAGGTGACAACCCTGATTTCACCAGAAAGCCTAGTATAAAAATTGTACGACATTAACTCCTCGACCGCGTTAGCGTATCGGGAGTTCAAATTATGTTTGCCGTTTATTTAAATCATCCGGCAACTTCCATATTTTGACCCCTCGATACGCTAACGCGGTCGAGGAGTTAATGTCGTACAACTTTTATACTAGGCCTTCTGAACGAGATCTGTTTATGTCATTCATACTTGCAAAGATCATAAAGTTATGGAACCCTAGGGAATGGCTAGAGATATATTATTAACACATTATTACTGTAATAATCCTGAGTGTGGGTAACGATATGACAGCCTGACGTTTACGAGACAAATCCCTGGATACAAATTATAGAACCCATCATTGGAATTTGAACCATGCCCCCATATGAATAGAGTTCAAACCATTATTAACATATACTATTAACAGCCTATACGGCTATTTTAAACCGACTTCGAAAACAGAAGGAGGTTCTCAATTCATGGGATTTTTTATTATTTTACTATTACTCCAACCTCCGTCGTCCGATTTGATTTGATAATTCTGTTTTTTTTCGACAGGAGTTACTTTCAAGTTGGGCTCATAGGAGTTTGTTCCTGATCTGATGATGAGATCCATGAGCAATTAAGGGAGCTCCTCTATTTGTAAAGGCACATGGATGGTGATTTTTGTATTTTCGGCGCAGCTGCATTCGGTTTAGAAAACAACAATTCTATAGATTTTTATAAATTTTTGTTATGAACTTATGCTTGGGTATCTGTTTTTGTTTTCGCATTGTAGAGAATTAGAATCCATGTAACATAACTAACATTCTTATTTCGAGTTGCCTGTAGGTAGTGATGTTAAAACCACAGTCATAAAAAGAAGTTATACTCAAGATACATATTATATGAAAATAACTTGAGAGTTTATTAAAAACGTTGACATTTCAATGATTTTTAAACTCGATCGCGAATGCTTATTTCATGATTCTTTTTAAAAACTAATATTAGGTGGTAGTAGGTATAATTAAATTATGAATTATGGTTTGGTTGACATAAGGTTTATTAAAAACGTTAACTGAATACATTTCAGTGCTCAAAAATACTTTATTTCAATAATAATTAAAAGTATACAGTGTAATTGATAAATTTAATCTAAACCTTAAAAATAGAAAAACTGAAAAACAATACCTACAAACTTAAAGCCGGACCGCTCGGCATTTCAGTAGTTTTCTTAATTAAACTTTACTAAAACAAGGCATAATCATGTAAAAATTTGAAGACTAACCTTCGTCGTTTGAAGGCCGACATTGTCCCATGGTCCCGGAGCAAGACGGGAATCAGAGGTTAACTTTCAAAGTTTTACACGATTTAACCCCGTTTAATTAATTAATTTTAGTTTTTATCTTCCTCCTTTCCTTCCTTTTAAATGTTTATTGAATCTTAAAATAATAATTGTTTGGTTGACAGAGCGGTCAGAGGCGCTAAGCGGGCGGCTATCAAAATCTGCGTCGGAGCTCTCCTGCGCATCGCCCGCGCAGCGCACGCCGCCGCCGCGCGCGCGCTCCGCGCACCACCACGCGCCGCTGTCGGTCGTGCACCGCACGCAGCACTTCTTCACAAATCTGAAGGTGAGTCGAAGTCCACTAGATGGCACTGTATCGTTCAATGACAAACCAACATCGCGCTATCGAAATATTAACGAAGAACGCTTAAACGTTGTTTGTGCTACTACGAAAATTGAGCATGTGTTTTGTTTACCTACCTCGACGTGCAAACTTTTAACTACCTTACAGAATTTTCGGTAGATTTTTAATAATAAAAACGTATCCATATCTATACAAATTATTTTAAACGACTGGCATATTTGCCGTTAAAGCAAAGAATATGTAAGTACCTGTCCTGTAAGTTGAGTAACCTATAAAGAAATGTTTTTCAACCGGTAAGTTTTGTGACCATAGCGTAGTATTGACTGTTAACATACACGCTAACAATTCTCTTGGGAATTGTAAAGGTGAGTTCATGACGCATATAATTAAAGCCCACTTCGTTGTAATTAAGGTCAGTAAATACCTGCTTTATAACACAGTACCTAGTGTGTAGTTAAGAAACTCGTTAGTTCTAAATGTACTCTTTACCTACTGCCAAGGTTCTTTTAAGGTGCTATAAAAACACAACTATGAAACAATTTACTACTGCTTTTATGCTATAATTTTGTAGGGAAAAATTGTTGGAACATTATAGGTAACTCGATTCGGTTGAATTCAGTTCAGTTACGTATATACATGTGCCAATTTAAATTCGATTCCATAATTTTCTTATATGATAATGATTGATTCATACAAATTATTATGTTTTTCGTCCTTGACGCAGAAATACCTAAATGCTTTTGGTTATAAAATTTAGGACCATTGGCTGGCCATATACGTGCGGGCATATCCGCCGGATCTGCCCATAAATGTATGGGAAATTTGTCTGGCGGATGCCCTGCGGACATACCTACTATGGAGATCTGACGGATTGCCCAAATGTATATGGCCGGCAACTGAGTTAGCGACATTGTTCAATCAGTTATGTTTATTAGCTTCAGCTTAGGGCCTACGCTAACTGACGCGGATTACCCGGAGCGGACGCCCGTCTGATAAGAAATTGTATGAACAGCGCTAAGTGAAGCGGGCGCACGGAGCGGGTGCGCCATACCAAATCCACCCGCCGCGACCCGCGAGCGTGCGCACGCGACGGGCATCCGCGTCAGCTAGCGTAGACCCTTATCAGTTATATATTGTCTTCTATTACCGCGATTAGTATTTATAGTGGATTAATAGCGTATATTAACATCACCCTGCCCCCCATGACCCCTAGTTATGGTTAAAATTGGAACCATAATGAATAAAAATAAAAATAAATAAATAAATATCATAGGACATTCTTACACAAATTGACTAAGTCCCGCAGTAAGCTTAAGAAGGCTCGAGTTACGGGTACTCAGACAACGATAAATAAAACACAAATACATTAATACATAGAAAACATCCATGACTAAGGAACAAATATCTGTGTTTATCACACAAATAAATGCCCATACCGGGATTCGAACACAGGACCATCGGCTTAGCAGGCAGGGTCACTACCAACTATGTCAACTGGTCATGAATGACTCCGAAACGCCCACAAAAAAACGACGACTACGTAATTATAGAACACAGATCAGTCAAGAAATGCAACCTGTGGAGTAGAACATACGAATGTAATATAAGATTTTAAGCTAACATGGTCATTTACACTATAATTACTATTTAAAACGAGATATTTACCGAGATATCGGGAGCTCATTAAAACAAATGTACATGGTAAATATCTCGTTTTAAATAGTAATTATAGCATACGAATGTACTTTTTGCCAAGCCAAAACGGTATCCATATCTACTCAGACTTCGTTATCGCTTATCGCTAAACCGAGATAAGGATAATTTAAACAAAAAATAATTACGTAAAAACCATACTTTATTTTAATATCCGCCATTCTTTTCCCAAATCACATTATTCAGTATCAAAATTCCGACCACACCACATTTTCTGTTTGATAAACATCGTGCCTAGCAACCACATAATACAGATAACTGCATGCGTAGCCAAGATGCCAATCGCTCCCGCTTAATAACGTATCGTAGCTACCTCTCTCTATCACTCTTCCTTATTAGCGTGAGCGTGACAATGACAGTTGTGTTTCTGTAGCGACTGAGTGTGAGAGATTGGCATCTTGGCTACGCACCCTGATCACACAAAATGAATTCTGCCAAGTTTATTCTTGGGCACTGACTAAACTAAGTTTGTATCGATTTAGATACGACAGACTGTGCGTTTAAAATAGCATTTGCGCACTCTCTAATATCAAAATCGATACAAACTTCAAAGTCGAAATTGCACAATATTACTTGTATATTCATTCCACGGAGGGGAGTTTAAAAACTATGCTAATTCACAAACCTGAATTGAATCTGTTTTTTTTAATACCACCTAATTCAGCTTTGTAGTTTCTAGGTCATATAAGTACTTATTTTTATTTATTGCTAGCCTATTCCCCCCCTTACCATGTACTAACCAAAACTACAAAATTGAAACCGCTTACAAACTCGTTAATCGTATATCGATAACGCAAATCTCATCATCATCATCACCTTAAGCGGGGAGCGTCTAGCGCAGCGTGCGGCGGAACGGATAGCTTGGCATTCAATGTATTTGTGCAGCATGGACCCTCACATACATTTGCTTATGTTTAATATCAACGCTCGAGCGGCTAGCAGGTAATACTAATAGCAGCTGAACCCTCCATCCATAACGATATTCTGTCCAGTAATATGCCGGGCAGCATCGCTGGCGATAAAAGCTACTGTCTTCGCCACGTCCTCTGGTTTGATGAATTCTCCGAGAGGCACGCTCGGGAGAAACCCTCGGCCGAACTCTTCAGGGTCTAAAAAAATATAAAATATCTGCATAGAACAAATGCCGCAACAAATGTTGGATTGAGAAGAGTTTTCACATAAAATTGAAAATCTACGGTTTAAACTGTGTATCGTTAATATTTCTAAAATGCCATTGCATAGTGCTCGAATTTCAAACATTGCTCTCTACCCTTGACGAATGCGTAGATACCATTTCGTGAATTGCTCGAATGCATACCTACTGCTCGTACGCTACACTTCCTTTCCTTCGAATAAAAATTATTCGAAATTATGTATGTAACATAAGTTTGACGTAACCTTAATCGCTGTTGACGTTAGCTCACTCGCAATTCATTTCGCTCTTAATCATAAGCTCGTGCAAACGAGATGAACTGATATTGAGTTTACGATTAAGTACGTCAAACCCATAGTGCAAGTACTATACCGCTATCATGATTGCTGTAGAATGTAAATGAAAGTATTTGTATCTCTTAAACTCTTGAATTTATAATTATTATTCGTAGTTAAGTAGTTGAGTAACATTTACTTCTTAAATGTCATATACTAAAAAGCGATGTCATATACTAAAAAGAGATGTCATATACTAAAAAGAGATGTCATATACTACAGAAGAAGTACCAAGGCCCCCAGTGTCCAGGGCTGGGATCGAACCAGCGATCTCCTGCTTCGCGGCAGACGCCCTAACCACTAGACCACCCGACCATGGTGGCCATAGTACGCTTTAGGTGCGTTTCGCCAATGTTTCAGTTCAGGCTTAACACACACAATACAAACATTTGTTATAAATAATAAACGATTTAACTTATGCAGTTATACAGCTTTTTATCTGCAAAAATTTTTGTTTAGTTGTATATTATCTGATTACGCGGCTTATTTTGACGCGCCCGCCTACTATCCCGCTCACTTTTGCTCGAGCATTAAATTCCTCTGCAAGTATCGGAATAGTCACTAATCGTGTCACTCACCTATATTCGCTCGCTCTATAATTTTCGTCCCAGTCACATATCCCAGAGCTATAGAATTAGATCGAACCTTCTTCGGCCCCAGCTCATAAGCAACATACTTCGTCAAATGCTGTATCGCCACCTTCGACAAGCTGTCAGTCAGTAGACCCTCCCAGTACTTGACGGCCTCCACTCCGGATATGTTGATGACATTACCTGCACGAACATACAATTACTATAATTTGATAATATTAGTACAGTTGGACAGTTCTTTGTTATTGAATCTATTAGGCTAATTTGAACGGCCTTGAGGTGAATTGTTGACTATTATTTTGACGAACAGGAAAATTGAGTTTGAATTTCATAGGACTATTCTATGAAATTGTAACTCAATTTATGTTTGCACCACAACGAAACGGCCACTTAGATCTGGAACTTTATTAGAATACTTAAACAAATTGATAATGATGATGATGATAGTGCCTTTTTCTGCTGAAGACACAATAAAATTGCAATATAATTGTGAAGAGGAGTGTAGCCAAAACAGTAGGCAAAACGTTTTGTGAAACGAATTTCTTTTGTAAAAAATACTAACTTCGGAGTAACAGCCGGACCTAACATAGTATAGGTATTAACCGTACGCAATAACTGCTGAATTGTGATAAACTTACCCTGCGACTTAATTAGCAGTGGCACAAACAATCTCGTCAGGTTAAATGTCCCTCGTAGATTCGTGTTGATGTGCGCGTCAAAGCTCGCCATAGTAGCAGTAAATATATCATCAGATATAAACACTCCAGCATTATTCACCAGCACATCCAGCCTTCCATACGTTCCAGTGACTTTCTCAACAATCATTTCAACATCCCCATCCTTACTGACATCGGCTTGTATCCCCATAGCTTCATTTCCACTGTTCTTTGAGCAAATATCCTTGGCAGCATCTATAGTCGCTTGTGTCCGTCCAATAATAACTAGTTTAGCATGTTCTTTAGAAAAATGTATGGCTATAGCTTTGCCGATGCCCGAGCTGCCGCCGGTGACCAATACGACTTTATCTCTGAACGCCATTGTTGTAAATGCTGTGTGTAGCAACAGCGACACTACTTATATGTCTATTATCTCTATTATCATTGTAATCGCGATGGTAATCCCAGTCGTTTTGGTAGTAATAATAGGTATGTCACCGGCATTCGTCAGCGGTTTCACTTGTGTTTCTAATCACGCTAATAAGATAACAATATGTCTAATTTGTATAGCGATTCCGCGGTACAGCCGTTTTTGCGTTGAAAAAAAAATGGTGTACATTCAAGTGCATTAATATGCATAACATACCTCCCTTTAATCCCTTGTAATAAGGTGGTTGGTAACTTGTTGGTTGGTTATTCGATTTGAAGCTTTGATTGAGCTGAAGTTTTTGTGAGACATTAAATTATAATAGCCTGATTTTCTCAAATTTCGTTCGAATGGGGGGATATTTATAGATAATGTATGCAAAAATCCTACTAACTTTTCTTCCGGAAGTAGGTAAAAAGTAAAAAAAAAAAACTTAATTAAGTCGATTTTTGAAATTTCCGGAAGTAAATATTTTCTTGTTTGTGAACATGACGACATATTTGTCTTATATGTGTTAAAAGCGAAACCTAAGAAAAATTATTCACGTAAAACGGTAAAACTTACAAAATTACCGCGCCAGTGATAGATGTGTTATTTCGGTAGAAACCAATGGTAATAGGTAAAAATGGTCCTGACCCATTTTAAATAACTAAAAAGATATATATATATACACAAAAATATTACAAGAAAAACGATCGAGACATGTGTGTACATATTTGTGAAGATTTGCATATAATGATATTTTGTTGGATTTTGGTGCCTACATGATAATAATATTATACATACGATATATCCGTTGCGCTAAAAAAATCAGCTATTATTAATTATTTCCCAAGTAATCAAAATTTCCAAAATACAAACTGTCAGTTCGATGACTGGATTATTACTATAGATCGGGTGTGTGATTGCAGGTTGGGAAAATGTACGCAAATTTTAAAACTGAAATCTAAAAAAACCTTATACCTTTCCATTATCTTACGAACATTTTGCCGTAACTGGGCATTTTCAGAAAAAAGTGCACCTTTTTTAACGAAATTGGTCCTCGATTTTACCATACAAAAAAAATGGTCAGTTTTGTAACGGCCCATACGAAATGTATGAAAAAATGCGTTACAAAGCTGACCAAAAAAATCTGGTTATAAAAAACCCAAAACTTCCTATATTTTCAAAAAAAAAGAAAATGGTGCCCTATTTTTGAAAATGCCCATCTACAAGTGTCGTGACGTCACGGATTTGCAAGGGACGTTTTTATAATTTCGTTATTTCTGTTTTATTATTCAGAGATTTTTAGAGATTTAAATCTCACGATAAGTAAAAACGAAACACTCACATCTCCCTATTATTTATATTTGATGGTATGTCCTTGTAAACATCAGTAGGTATGTACTAATTGCATGGAATTATTATAAATTTAATCCGAAATGGATTATTATTACCATGACAGTGGATTAAATTTATAATAACTTCATTTAACGTCATGCAAACAAAAACGTACAAAGTTAATCACAAAAAGTGCTCAAGTAATTCCTTGACCCATTCGTGACTTCAAAAAAAGAACGAACAATAATTATGTAAACGTTACAAAATAGTACAAGTAACGTTTTTTTATACAACGACGGTGACAATCAAGCATACGGCCCGCCTGATTGTAAGCGGTCACCGTAGCCTATGGACGCCTGCAACACCAGGGGGGCTACATGCGCGTTGCCGACCCTTTAAAAAAAAGGAGGATTCGCTGTGTTGACAGCTAAACGGGCCAAGGGTTTTCCTCCGTGGGTCCTCAGCTGTCAACACAGCGAATCCTCTTGGAGCTCTGGCGACCTTACTCACGAATAGAAATACACTATGAGTAGGGTCTAGTGTTATTAAACTGCGGTTTTCTGTAAGGTGGAGGTACTTCCCCAGATGGGCTCTGCTCCAGATTTGAGCGAGACGACATTCGTTGTGCTGTGCCCTACCACACCAAATGATATGCATCCGCTGTGTCCATACCTCTCTTGGTTTTTCGAACCATATGACTACCTGTTATTATTATTTTTAAGAACTGTTTAAATTTTTGCAGAAACGTCTGCGAACGATAGATTCTCAGAAAGAAAGGAAAAGTGGAACAATTAATGACCTCGGGCGGGACTCGAACCCGCGACTCTAGGATACCAGCCCATCGCTCTTCCAACTGAGCTACCGAGACCACACCGTTGACGATGTACATAATTATATTACATGCTTGATACTTAAAAATAGCAATTCTTGTATATGTATAAATTCATACTATATTATAAATGTGAAAGTAACTCTGTCTGTTACATCTTCACGCTAAAACTTACAGTATGGATTGAGATCAAATTTGGTATGGAGAAAGTTTGACTCCTAGGAAAGGACATAAGGTAGTTTTGGTCCTATTTCTACGCAGACGAAGTCGCGGGCAAAAGCTATAGTCGGACAAGCTAAGGCTGCAATAGAGTTTTTTTTAACTCTTGCCTCTCTATTTTTTCATACCATAAAAAAGGGACGCACTTAAATTTAAAAAAATTCAGATAGTTTGACTCCTAGGAAAGGACATGAGATAGTTTTGGTCCTATTTCTACGCAGACAAAGTCGCGGGCAAAAGCTATAGTCGGACAAGCTAAGGCTGCAATAGAGTTTTTTTTAATTCTTGCCTCTCTATTTTTTCATACCATAAAAAAGGGACGCACTTAAATTTAAAAAAATTCTACTGCACCTTGACTTGTCAGACTATAGTACCTTTAATATATATATATATATATATATATCGGAAACGGTTCTATTTAGAAGAAAGTTGGTACATACTTTATAGAAGTTTTTGGGAACGAAAAACAGACCTTTCTTGGTTTCCTGAAGACCATATAAAAAGGTTCCCATTACACCAAGAACGCAAGTATTCAAGTTTTTATGGATTTTCCGAGCTTCCCTCGGTCGCCTACCATGCTTATATAAATGTTTTACATAGCCTCTCTCACAGTCTTACCTTTGGATGGTAGGCCACTGATTTCTTCAAATACTTTGGTCCTTGGAGCACATATTCCAACACTCACCCATCCACTTGGGACACGACCTCCTGAGCAACTCCTAACGAGGTTAAAAGAGGGTTAAAAATTGTATCTACTTCTTACTTCAACGCTGACGAATTCGAGACAGAAGACATTTAAATGAAGAAATTCCGAAATTACGAAAGATAACCGTTTCTTATTGCTTTTATAACTTTGCAATCTCTTCTACAACGAGCGTTTTCAATTTGCAAGATGGCTGCTAAGATGGGCAAATCTATCCGTGGGCCGTTCTCATTTTTTAGCGGCAATGACCTGTCTCCTAGCTGAAAAATTGCTTGATTTAGATATTTAGAAGTTATCATTTTTATAGGAGTTAAATGCCTGAAATTTGAGTTTACCTTATCAGTATGCTTACCATGAGTTGTATTCGATAGCGACTGCGGCATTTGAAAGTAGTCCGTCTCGCTCCTACCACTACTCTGGCAGAAGCGAGAGGGGCACTTTCCAATACCGCAGTCACAATCGATTACAGCTCATGGTAAGCACATTGTGTGCATTACAGTTTACTTTTAGTTCCCCGGTTAGTAACTGTAAACTTACCTACATTATTTAACGCAACCAACTAAAAAACTCGATTTATCGATATATCGATAAATCGAGTTGTGTCTTTAAAAAATAATACCTCAAACGTTCCGATGATACATGCTCTTTTTAACGGTCAATTATGAAAAAAGTTATATGTAGGTATATGTATATGAAATAACTACTGATTAAGGTTTGAATACCCCTGTGTCTATACATATTATGTTGCTCCCACACTGGCTGTTATAAATGTCATTTAACACGGTGTGACAAGGATAGTGTTACGTGACATTATTATGTTAGAGAAAGAGATGTAATGTTATATAACCATTGTAACAGCCAGTGAAGAATATCGGATATAGATATAAATAAAGAGTTGATAACCTGAGTAGGAATTTGCATGCAAGAATGCACGTGTTGTTTAATTTTGGATAAATTAATCTCAATACTCTGAAAGTTAATGACCGATATGTCGAAAAACATTGGCATTCTCTCCCTATAACTTTTCAAGAACCGCACGCAAAATTCCGGGCCTAATAATTATCAACTTACTGCACCTATGACCTAATTTCTTCATTGTAATTTGTATGGGAATTTCAGACGATTATCGACACGGGTTCCTGTTACAGGAATGTCCTGATTTTTTATGGTGGTTTTGGGTAGTCTTATTGGATTTAGAGGGTATGCGTTAATTTTAAAATCGTAATACGAGTATAAGGATGGGTGTCCTAAGGTACAAAGTATGTAACCGACCTTAAAAGTTATATAATCGTTGTAGAATTAACCCCAGATAAGCTTGCGAAGAACGCTAGACTAAATGAACATTTTGTCTAAAAGACATTTGCTCGCACAATTACCGCAGAGTCGCAATTTACTTCAGCTTTATTATGAAAAGAGAAGAGCCATCCAGTTTTATTACGGACAGTTAATCTTGAATCCACACATATGGATGGCTATGTGTGTCGATAATGTACTATTTATTACTCTACTGTAACATAATATTATTATTATACGTCATTATTGTGTACTGTCATCACTATTTCAATAATAAAATTCACCGCTTACTTGACGTTGGGTCACTTGCCCCACCCGAGGTTGGCCACACAACCCGGAGTTAAGCGTATGTAATTTGCTAACCCTGGGTGGTGCAAGTTAGTCTTAGCAGATGATGGTAGCGACTGGAAATTGACTATTCATAGTGTAACCTGATTATTCATTAACATTGAAAGAACTTATACTACTGACTTCAGCTTAACGGATGAAAAATCATCTTACACCAAAGTTCATAGTTTCTCCAGCACAACAGCACTGAAATTGGACCTAAATCAAAGTCTAGGCACGTAGCGCGCAAACCAAAAGAAACAAACATGGAAATAGAAATAGCAAACTAGCAAGACCCTGATTGGGGTCTCTGAATTGTTTAGGAATGCTGGAATACAACGTATTTGTACGCAAAAGTTTGTGAGCATACAAAATAAAATCTCGTTGGTAGAATAATAATAACAAGGAGTATTGTTTGTTATATGTTTATGTTACGTCGTGTACCTATATAGTTACGTGTGATTTCTTTATTATATATAAGGATTTGTTATAGGTTACAGCTTCAGTATAAAAAATTTGTAAAACTCACATGCCGTGATTCATTTCATCCAACTAGGCAAATATTTAACACAAAACTAATCTCTAAAATCTTGACTCTTGTGTACTCTCTCCGACGTTTTCATAATTTTGCAATATTTCAGTTTATCTGCTGTACCAGGAGTTACTCGGAATATTGTGAATCTTAATGAAATGAAAATGTCTGAGCTTTCACTGTTCGGTTTAATGAGAGTTAACTCCACATGATTGCTTTGTGTACACTTCATGGTCTTAGTTGATTCAGTAATGAATTGAGCATCATTAATAAGCAGATTCGCGATACCTGAAGTACCAAAGAGACTAGGGTAATAAAGTGAAGTCTAAGAAATGATCGTGGCCTCAGTGTGATAGCTTAACTTATCAATTGACGGACGTAAGTTGTAAAATACTCTTGATTTTGTAGTAACTAAAATCAAACGTTGAATTTTGACAAACAGAGTTAGGGTTCGACTAAGCTAATTTTGCATAGATTTTGATAGCACAGACAGTTCATAGAAGTTTAACATATAAAATAACACTTTAAGGTTTATTCACGAAAAAAAGTAGCCACTGCCTTATAATTAAACATTGCAAAATGAAACCATACTTTTACGTCAATGTAATTTTATCAATTGCTCCATATTCGTGGCTCTTTATTTGAGCCTTTGCATTCTAATGGTGTTTTTTCTATATTTTACATTTTGGATTGTTTAGTTTTACCATTGGTCTAAACTTAATTACAATATTATCGATACTAGAATTAATTCACCATGACACGAATGTCTAGAGTTTTTCTTACCAATTGGAAGCCGTTTTGGATTGTTAAACATAAAACAGAACAATCAGTTTGCATTCCCATGGCTTTTTGCACTACATGGAACTATCGAGTAACATCAGGAGACTAATTTTACGATGGCTACTTTTTCCATTACAACAGTTAATTTGCTTGGAAGAGATAAAGTGGTTTGACCTAATACTTTTGTACAATATTTATCATGTATCAATGCTTTTGCAGAGCCGATGGCAGCGCAGCAGGAGCAGAGAGCGGTGTCCAGCGGGCACGGCGTTCTCGCTGGCGCCCGGCCCGGACAGCAGCGGCACCGAGTACGCTGGCGACGGCAGCTCCGAGCACAGCACCCCCGCCAACTCGCCTAGGAGAAGAAAGACTGGTGAGTAGACCAGAGTATCTTGTCATAAGTCGTTTCACACTTGGCTGAGTGGTCGAGGGCATCATTTCAGCGATAACAAGCTTCAGGGCACACTAGAGTTTTAAAGGTGCTATGTAGAGTGCAAATTTCAAAGGTGGTTCCACTATACGGGGTTATATAAATAATTGTATGTTTCCTGAACTCAGTAACGAACATGAATGCGCTATAAAAGCAATTTGCATTAACTACAATTTGGCTCGCATAAATTACTTACCGTAAATTATGATTTGATTAACAGGTTGGTTGCTAGTTGACTTTAGATGACAACTTTATAATTGCCATAGAATTGCTTTAGTGAAACGAAATAGTCTACTATATTAGTTCTATTACCTACGCTTAGAACTTCGAAAGTGTGCAGCGGGAAACTTGTGGTAATTTTTTGAACCGGAGTGTTTATTTGGCATAGTTTAGGAATATGGACTTTATTGCGTATAATGCAAGGTTCATTTTAGACTTGCATATAAAACATATGCTACTAGTTCTACTATTCCAGTATAACTGAATAACATGCTCAGATGCTTGGAAACTGTACCTGTACGTACCTAAACCCAGTTCCAGACTTTGCAGAGTAATACAATTAGCAAACAAATTAAAATAACTAGGGCCGTAACATGACGTCTTAATGTGATTCAGTGTACCTAGGTTCTTAACTGTGCTCAGTTTTATGACAGCAACTCAGCTTAGGTCTCAAACTGATTCGCGTTAAAACGTCATGGTAAGGCTCTTGAATTTGTTGCCAGTTATTTACTAAATATAAACAACAAATCATACTTACCGTGAGAAAAACGTTGACCCTATAACCCCTCTGTAGGCAATTTTTGACTCCATTGACATTCACAATCATGTTATCCTTCACCAGCTTCACCACCTATTTTTATGAATGGTAAAGATCATCGTTCTAATACATAAGTCACACTCAAATATTGAATTTGATCTGTTAATCCATCTCTTTTTTTATCATTTGCTGGGCTCACAGAGCACCTGGGCTTGATATCTGAGTTCAATTCCTTTTATTAACTCCTTGCCGTTTATTTTTAATTGGATCTTATTTCTGCTCAGGAAAGTGAGCACTTTCTACTCGGTATGCATCAACTGTATGTGCGTGACAGCACTCGGTACACAAAGAGGAACTAATTTAAATTACGTACATAATTTATAGAAAACAATTCAATGAAAACCCCGCACTAATTCCTCGCGCGGGTTTTCTTTGGATTGCTGATTTTTACACAAGCGACCGGAATTGAAAATAGTTTTCCAAAAATATGGTTTAGGAGGTATGCATTAATATTTGTTTGTATAAAAATATTAAAATTACATCGATGGACAACAAATTATTTAACTGCTACACCCTATCTACACTACCTTCTTCGACCAAACGCAGAAGAAGCAAATAATCAACATTTTTATAAAGACGTATTTTTGTTGATACAAATCAAATTGTTTAATTAAATATTTTGACGAATACAATGGTATTCGTGCAAAACAAATAGGTTAGGTTACCGATCAAACATGTTCCTCAAAATTACACTAAACATTTTGTTTGGTCTTAAACTTTCTGATGATTGTGTATACAATTTTCTACTTTGTTTCTAAGTACTTAAGCCCCAAGGCAAAGAAAAGTGGAATACGCTGTTTTCCATACAGATTACCAGGAATTGTCGTCTCGATTTAACCCTTACTTAACTAAACTTCACAAACAATTTTCCTAAATTTCGATAACAGTAAGAAATTGTAACTTTCTTTTGTTCCAAAGTCTCTCGTGACGCGAAATAAAGTAGATGTCATCTGGTGCGAATTGAACCGTTTCCTTTAGAGGCATATTACAAAGTTTGGACGTCGAACTACTTGAACCTTTTAATTCTGACTGAAGGAAGTGACGTGGAAAATTTAGACTTTGTATCTAAGTACGTACCCAGTACTAAGTAGTTCGTTCATTTTCATAATGATTTCTGCATCAGTGAGCCCGTGTTATCTAAAGATGCAGTATGACCTCAGTATTGGACAAACTGCAATCATTGGGCTTCGAGAATGCAACCGGTAAATATTTTGTTTGACAAATACTGGTAATTTACCGGCTAACCGGTAAATCTTATACAATTTTTTACCGGTCTGCAGTTCCTAATTAGACTACATCTCTAATCTCGAATCAACTTGTTCGTGTGTTCATTATCGCTCAAATATGTGATAACGAAAGTTAGATTTTAGAATTATGCAAATGAACTGTCAAACTATAAAGTATTATTTTAAACGTCAAACTTCTACGACTTTTTTACCTTCACAGTTTGTGCTATCAATATCTATGAAACTTAGCTTAGATGGACTCTAGTTTCGTTTAGATACTTTTCAGTAGACGCCGCCATGACTGCACGGAATGAGTCGATTGTTGGCTCATGTAAGTTGAATGATTATTTCAACTGCATTTTCATTATCTTATAGGTAGCCTACACGTAAAGAGAATGCAGTTGCAAGCAAAGAATATCTGTAATAATCACGGCTATATAATCTAAGATTTCAATATAGTTAAATAAAACCGGCAAAGTGCGTGTCGGTCCACGCATTATTGAGGGTTCCGGACGGTCATACGTTGGAAAAATTGTGCAAGCAAAAAGGTGTAAGTACCTCCTAAATATCTAGGCACTTACATTACCATAACACGCTATATAGTTCCTAACGGACCAACGCACAGACGTACAGACGAACTAGACGAAACTCCGTTTTTGCCATTTTGGCTACGGAACCCTCAAAACGTCATTATTACACCACTGACCTATTAAAGTATTTGTCAAAGTAACATAATTGACTCCCGATAACTACCTTTTTGTTAACTCATCGTTACCTAGACCATCGTTACCGTTACCATTTAGAGAAGAGTCCTTAAGAAATCGGGGTAAATTGTTTTGTTCCGATACTAAGCTCACAAATAATTTAATCCACTTCCATTGAGATTCATTCCTTTGAAAGTTGTAGGGTATAAATTACTTGTTTATTATAATGGTTGCTTTTATTTTAAAATCCATTACAGTCTCCTTTTTTATATACACTCAAGCAAAAGTTCACTAGGATTCACTTGTACGTACTCGTATACAAATACAGCTAGCGTATTAAAATAAAAATCC
Organism: Lathronympha strigana; assembly: GCA_949128165.1. NCBI lineage: Eukaryota > Metazoa > Arthropoda > Insecta > Lepidoptera > Tortricidae > Lathronympha > Lathronympha strigana. Next base: position 4,958,044 of record OX421903.1, read on the forward strand.
TTGTAGAGAATTTAACTGTCCTAATTTACATGTATAAAAAGCTATTTATTGACGTGAAGTAATAACATGAAAATAAAACAAAATCTAGGGTTGTTTTACAATCCAGAATTTCTCAACTTTTGCAACTGTTCTTGTTTTCAATATTTAATTATACCAAGCAAAAACTAAACTATCAGTAGTACCTACATGTAATGTATTTTATTTGGTAATATTAAATTAACGGCGTTAATCGCTTACCATCAGGCGATTCGTCTGCTCGTTTGCCACCTAATTCATTAAAAACGGAGAGAAAATATACTACTTTGAGTGTTATTTATTACACTCTACTCTCTTGTCTATGTCGAAAAAAGAATTATAGCATTTTAAACACGGTGGCGCCATCTCTTTATAGATTCTGTACTACGCGTTCCCTTTCAGGGTAGGCACTGTAACTGAAATGTTCAACTAAGTCCTCCTTAAAGTCACTTGTTGTTAGTAACGCCATCTATCATTTATACTTAGAACCACGGAGAACGCTTCATAAAGAAGTATTTGGAAGGTTCTTGGTTTATTTGTTGGCTGTATGTGATGTCGCTTTTGGAGTTTGCGAAGCGAAAATGGTATTAATTAACGCAGCCAAGAATAGTCATGCCAGTCTGTTGTCTGTCAATTTGAAGTCCTCCCAGATATAATCATATTATAATAACGGATAATGTTTAGGATGTAGAGTTTTTTTTCTATTAGCTACTGTAGCATAGACTGAGAATACCGGACTCTTAAACTAAGTATAAGGTTAACGTTGTGTTTAAACAAATCAGATTATTTAATTAAATATTTTGACTTGTTTAGAAAGTCAGCCAAGTCAGGCCCAGGTGGCCTACTTTGTACATCAGTAGATTATGTTAAAGGAACATAAACATCCATTAAACTTGATAATTGGCTGACTTCCGCCGCAAGTTTCTAACCAGAGTCATCCCAATTAAGAACGTAAGGGATCTCTAAGTTTTTATTAAATCAACTAGGTTTAGGTATGATTTGTTTTCGAGTCCGGTCATAATAACCACGAAGTAGGCAGTTGCGAGGTAGAAGGTAATTTCTAGTTTACTTTACACGCCCTCGTCCGTATAAGTCGTAAGTTGCATTGCAATCCAACTTTCATCCCCATAGTAACCCTCCATAGGGATGGAAGTTGTACTCGTAAATTGAGAAAACAAAAAAAACTGCCTCGGGTAAATGAACTTCACGAAATTGGAAGAATATTTGTGATTGTTTTTAGTGCTTGCTTTGTCGGTTGTCGATAAGGTTCATTTCTAAATGAATCCTTATGGCATTGGTGCCTTATCGACTAGCGACAAACTGGTACCTTTTACTAAACATGGTCACATTTGGTTTTTTGAAGGTTTCTTTAACAGCTGTGCGTGCGTTATCTGTGGTTGTCTGTCACTCTCTACATATTATAAGGTAATTATTTTTATTATTTTAACATTTCAGTAGTAATGACTGCGAAGTAGAGGAAAAAGCAAGGCTCACGACAAATGCCGGCCATATACGTTCGGGCAATCCCTCAGATCTCCATAGTGGGTATGTCCGCCGGGCATCCGCCAGACAAATCTCCCATACATTTATTGGCAGATCCGGCAGATATGCCCGAACGTATATGGGCAGCTAATGGTCAGCACGCCTAAGATGGTTAATCCACGAATGTCAATGCTATAAGTTGATAAACAGAGAAGTTGCACGGAAAGCGTGATTGTGATTGATGTCAAATGCATTTTTTTTACTGTCATAAAATGTTGATAAACTTGCTTAAAGAGCGCACTAAGTACCAGCCTTTATAGAAATCCTATTGGAAAGCATATATGTGCAGTAGAAGTCGTCTCCTGTTTTTCAAATACAATGTACCTACAGCCGCCATCCAGATGTATGTAGGATATAGGATTATATTTATTTATTTATTATTATTTTATTTGCGGGAACCTTGGCCGCTCCGATGTACCTATTATGTTCATTTATTCCTCTTTTTTTGTATGTATACTGCAATATTTCTCTGACTGAATTAGTAAGATGAGGTGCCGAAATTGGCGTCTGGGTCTCTTGATTAGCTTTAATTTGAGCCAGCACTCGCGTTGCGTGCATTTGATTCAGTTTGTTCTAGAAGATTTAATTTTTACTATGAATTATTTGTTTTAGATCTGATTTTTCACATAAGAAGTAGGTACAATTTTACTTCATAATAAAATAAAAAAACCATATTCTACCTTTTTAATTTTGATGTCTAGTAAAACAATTCTGTATATAGGTTGCTTAAAACTTTAAAATGTTTATAATATCTACATGTATGGAGTCTTCATTTTTTATACTTATATGTTTTTTTTAAATAGATTGTTCTAATTTAAACTTATCTATTGATCGATTGCCAAATTTCTATAATATTTAACTAGAATTAATTATAAGTAAAACTCAACACGTGTCGTCGGACTACTGTGTCTCTAGTGCAGAATATTACATTAAAGAATACAACGGCGCCATCTTAACAAGACTCACAATTCAATTTCAATTCAATTACGAACACGGCTAGAGCTAAATTCACTGACTTTTGTGCTTAACACGACTCCACGAGTTTGAAATTTACTGTACTCGCTAGCGTCTAGATGTCAACTCAACCAAGTCTTTGTTAATCAAGTGTGTTTACAATGAATTGTAAGAGGCTGTGTTATATAGCAACTGCGGTGTTCGGGGGTCCTGCCAGAGTAATGGTAGGAGTGAGACGGACATCTTTCGTGCGCCGCAGTGGCTATCGAATACAGTTGCGTGCAACACATGGTAAGCACACAGTTTATCTTGCCCGCACTTGCCGATGGGAGAAAAATGTAACTGTTGATACCTACTTATCAAAGATATAGACGCACAAAGCAGAACAAAAACGTACGTAAACTTATAAATGATTCGTACCACGTAAGCATTAAGTGTCAAATTCATACACAGAACTACCAACACTGTTAAAACTTTATGGGCTATGTTGGCAGTTAAAGGTTATACTTATGAAAAAGTGCTGCAACTGCATTTTGTAGAAATCGCAAAACGTCTGGTTGACGTAACTGATGACTGAACAGCTGGTGGCTTCCTCGCACAACGTATCAGCATTGCGATAATACGAGGAAATGCCACCAGCATCCTAGGTAAGGTGAGGGGGGCGAAGTACGCCAGCCGTCTAAGTGCGCCTACCTGGTATCATGGAATGATACTTACTAGTAATAGGCGCACTTAGACGGCTGGCGCACTTCACCCCCCTCACCTTACAATGCCTCAACTATTTTAAATCTAATGATTTAAGGTAGAGAGAATATAGGTAGGTAGGTAAGTTACACTTATACACCCTGCACACCCTGGACATTGTTCTGTTAGATAGTAGCTTGTGTAACGCCGCCACCTTACGAGTAATGGATTCACACACTGTCAATTTAGGTACTAGGCTGGCATGATCTCATTTCAGTGATCTTGTGTCACCGGTGCGAATCGCACGCGGGACTCGTTTACTTTCCGTGACATGATGTGAGTAAACAGACTTAGCTTTATATGTGACTTTGGATTCGGGTCGTTCAATTTGTCCATAAACAAGTTATTTTGTTAATTAACTCGGAATCTCAAACTGAACCGATTACAGCGCCATCTGAGGCGTGCTTCGCGTTTATCCTGATTAGTTTTCGCTTTGAAGAAAACTGTGATGAAAAGTGTGGTTCGCAGTAGTTCAAGAAATTAAAAAGGGTTTCGGTGGTTAAATGCTTGAGGAATTAGTTGTGACATTTTTCTCATTGATGTATAGTATGGTTGTGACATTTTGTGCTAAGAAAACTAATTAATTTCCGGTAAAAAGAAGAATTGATGGATTTGTTTAAAGCCGTCATGCATGAAATAACAGGTAATTAGGTATTTTTTTGGATCTATATCGGAATCCCTTAAGTGTTTTATTCTATTTTTGCTTTTCCTAATACTGTTTGTCGTAATGATCACTTGTGCTAAAACTAGTCATATTTATGCCCTAAGTTTGTTCTTCCTAACGTTAGATTAAAACATTAATCTATTTTTCTAGCAGCGATTCGGATATGTGCGGAGTCGTCATTAAATTATGGAAAATAATCGTCATGACAATTGATCATTACAGATTATTGTATGATTGTTAGGACAAAAGAGTTTGGGCAAGTGGGTTTAAGACAAACGTAATGAGGGATTTCGAGGATGATCCATTTTTATGTTTATTGTCACAACAACTTTTTTCATTAATTTCATTCATTGTATTAATACGATGCCTTTGTAAATAAACGAGCTCAATTAAGAAAATTGGACTTATACTGACAATAGTTTGCCATAGGTACTATAGCTAGGTATAATGCAACAATGACATTGAATCGCCTAAACCCAACAAATATACCTGACTACACAATCCTTTGTTCAATAATAAATCTACTTAGTAATTCAGTACTTACAAAAGTTTTTTTTAAATAACGGTATATTAATGTACAAAAAATATTTAAAAATATAGGTAACAATTTCTACTGGACTATTTTTTTTATTTTTTATTATTATTGGACAATCTTACACAATTCTCTACGTCCCATACGCTTTTCTATATTGGTGATAGATAATGTTTCATTTAGTTTATTTAAGCGAAAATCCATGGTTCAACAATTTGAAATATGTCAAAGGAAGTAATTAATGTGTTTCAATTTAGCCAGGCGGGCGATACTGTCGCCCCAACCCAGGCGAGTCTAAGTTTCGTTTAATTTAAAGTTTGCGTGTGTTTCATGCGCAGGCATGCTTAGGTACTAGACTTGCTAATAACACACGCGACAGCTACGGTCAGCCGAGCGTAAACACTGTGTCAGTGTATGTTTAGCTTTTATAATTAAACCTACATTTTAATAATCATTTCAGTATTCAATTATGAATTCGCTCTAGCTTGTCGTTTAGCAAAGCATCCGGATGGTAGGAACTCCAGCTCGTACTTGACAATAAGTTTTTTGACATTTTGAGTGGCTTTTTAGTGAACAAAAACATTGTGAGTAAAACAAACTAATTCTACAAAAGTAATACCACGGAAAAGTCAAAACCGAGATGAGAATAACTTGGTGCCGGAAATGTCACGAAGAATACAGAATGGAGGTTAATGCTACTGCTACCCTACTTTCCGTCTGTCTGTATTTCTTTTTACCACATCTGCATTATGAAATACTCTTACTCATAGTCGAATTTTGTATTCATAACACAATAACAGAGAACGAATTAAATACAGTTCTGGGCATTTTCCAAAATAGGTATATACTTTTTTTATATCGGTAAATTTAATGTTTTTTCTACTCAGAATGACGAGCTCTTTCAATCTACGAGAAAAAAATGGTCTCAAAAATTTCAAAAGTTTTGTTTACTCTCCATTTTGTAACCGATGTAGTATAGTGTAAGTGTTTGAAAAATGGTAACGTAATATAACGTAATATAAAATAGGATCGAAAGAGCTCGTGATTCCAAGTAGGAAAAGCGTTAAATTGACCTGTATTTGAAAAAATAAGTTATTGGATCTCTTCTCGGGAAAATGCGCAGACATGACAAACTGCCTACGTGTTACGAAAATGGTCTCGGCGCTGATCTTCCGATGAGACCATTCGGTGAACAATCTTGGCCGGCAACAAGCAATACAAAATAAAACAGACAAACGAAAAGAAGAAATGCATCCGAAATAGTAGATCGAGAATAAATATAAGGGGGAAAAATCGAGTCCATTGAGTAATGGTTAACACTACTTGCGAATAACAGTTTGTATAAAGCCTAAGCTCACGCTTGCTAAGTCGAATGTCGGATCCGCACCGCACTTCGGTGTGTAAGTGAGAAAACGCTATGCATATATAACGCTATCCCCCTTGCGCACCGGCGTGCGGTGCGAATAGCATCCAGTGTGACATCCGCCTTAAGCCAACTTCAACATGGCGCTCCATCCATTATGCGGGTCAGATGCACTCCGCCGACATTACACGTTGCGTTCCTACATACACTGTCTAGCTAGGTTTCGTACTTGTTTTTCTTGTATGTAGGGTAAACTCGCATTATTTGGTGATATATTTTTCTATGTAGTATCACCGAATTAGAAGTATCACCAAATAATGCGAGTTTACGGGAGAAATGCACTCCAGAGTCATCGTTTCTCAACGTCCACGTACGTTTACGATCGCATCGGGACTCGCCAAATCGGGAGCCGTCAAACTGAGAGCCATCCGCGTCGGCATTTCGCCGAACAATCTAGGTCACAGCATATTGCACGTCTCCCTGAAAATATTGTAGACACTTTTACCTGCAAACTATAACATTTACGCTGGGTAAAGCTCTTGTTTGTTAAAAAAAAATTGCTATAATTGGGCTAGACTGACCCAGAGTCAAGCGTTTATTAATATGGATTTCGACAGCTAACTCCGTGTTAGTTGGGTAACCCTATTTGGCGCAGTTGGCCCTAAGACAAACAAGTTTTTACGGGTCTAGCCGCGTATATAGATTTGAAAATCACCTTCGAAGTTTCGAGAGCGACATTGCCCTCGTGGTCCCTGAGTAAGTGGTTTTAATTACTAATGATTATGATATTGACATCTCGTTTACAAAATACAATATATTCCGAAATAGAGCCACTAACGTAACGAGTGGTTCAGAGCTTGAAATGCTGTGTTGCGATAGTTTAAAGGCAATACAGATGGCAAACAGATTTATCAATTATTACAGTTAAATAGAGAGAGAAAGACAGAAACAGAGTTGGAGAAAAAGGGTTCTCGGATGAGTACGCTTTAGCAAACGTAAAGTGGGCCCCTGCCAAATAGACCCATGAAATAGGTCACGAATGACCGTATTTTGTGGCTTACCCTTCGGGAGGCCTACGTTCACCAGTGGACTGCAATAGGCCTATAAAAGTTGTGAAAAGTTTCAAACATGACATGTAATTCGTCCATGTTACGAGCTTACGTAGATAAATAACTGCAAATTGCCATGAAATCACTTTGCACTCCAGAGGATAAAATGCGCTCTGATTGCAAATAATAAAAAGAGCCTTTCAGCCTCGAGCGAGGAGAAAATTATCATCCTTTTTTCCTGTCTTTGAAATATCGCGATAAAAGGAAGACGAAGTTCTTGAAATGAGTTTATGGAAAAGTGAAATATATTTTCTATTACAAGGAACGGGAAGAAAAACACAAAACAACTTAATAATTTAATTAAATTATCAACAAGTGGTCGTTAAGGCAATTTCTTTCAGACTATACTTTGTATTGTTATTAAAGTATATTCATAAACATGAAGCGAAAAATGGATGATATAAGTTTAGAAACACATTTACACCAGAAATTAACAATTTCAGTTTTTAGACCACTCGCACCACACCATGATGCGCCTCTTTGGGATTCCCAAGTCTGTTTTCACGACGACGGTTCTGTTCTTAGCCTAAACCTGGTCTGTAATATCGTCAATGTCATAAGCATAACTTTTCAATTTAAATTTGATTTTGAATGAATAATGTACAAAAGGTATTAATCAAACCACATTTAAGCAAAAGTGTGAAAAATTGCTCTCAATCATCGGAGGTTTTGTAATTTTGAATTCGAAACTTCTTAATCAGATAAATATTATGTTATATTGTCTTCTGTTTCCGCTATTGGTCCCCTTTTTGTCAATCTGTGCCAAGAACATGACGCTCAAAATTAATTAACAATTAGCATCGCAGTCATTAAATTGGCTGTTTAAACCCCTTAATTGCCGGTAGTATACCGTGCAGTCACTTTAACTTAATGGCCGGCTGTATCGTTTCACGAGGTCAATATGTGGGTCAAGTTCGTCCAATTTAATGCCGGGCCCGGGCGGTCAGACTACACATCTACGGCCCGGAATTACGTCAGCGATATTTACGGCTAGTCCTACAATCGGTTCTTAATTACTTGTCGTTGCAAATCATTTATATCATAATGACATAAGCCGGGAACAGTTGGAGGAAGAGAGAGGATTTCAAAATAAGTTGTCTAATTTGATGCCGGACGATGATGCACCCTGGGTGCGTAGCCAAAATGTCAATCGGTCACGCTCAGTCGCTAAAGAAACGCAACTGTCATTGTCACACTAATAAGGAAGAGTGATAGAGAGAGGTAGCTACGATACGTTATTAAGCGTGAGCGATTGGCATCTTGGCTACGCACGCTGGAACGGAGCAACCGGTAGTCCCGGCACTGGCATTTCGTACTTAACTCGCCAATGTACTGACAATGCATGACTGTGCATCGTATTTTCACTCACCAGGTGGCGCCTGTCGTGCCACGGTATTGTGCCAAAATGGAAGCTTAATTATAAGTGACGTTTGAAAGTTTTCCGCCTGACTCACGTTCTTTAACGCCCCTAGTGGCGATTTCACTTGCGGTAATCCCCATTGGCTATTCCGTCCGCGAAAAACGAATCAATATAGTTTATCTTGCGGTGAAAAGGTTTTTTAGTGGCAACCGCGTATCGGAACACAGTGTCCTCCAATGAGGTTGATCGCTGATCTCGCCAAGATCGCAGGCAACCCTTGAATGCCGTGTCATATCAATGTTCGTTAATTGATATACGCGTAATAAGTCTAAATTGCATTATTTTTGTTGCCTTTACCACACCTTTACCTATCCACAAAACGTTTTTTTTTAATTGCTTACCAATTTTACGCTTTATTACAATGATTATATCGGTCAAAGATGACTAAGTAAAATATAAGTACCTATATACACTAGGTACTAAAGCATATCGTTCAACTTCAGTTTAACATTTTGATGAAGTGGCATCGGAGTGACAGCTTTTGTGTTTGACACGGCGTCGAAAACATCAAAGCCGATTTTACTACTTCAAATTTTTTTTTAATCAGAGGGAAGAGTATCCTAATGGTTACTCATTGGAACTTTGTTGTTGGTTCCTTTTTGAACAACCTGCTTTGTGTGCTTCTTTAAATTTATTGCTTTGATGGCAGATGGCAGCTCATGGCAAATCAAGAATACCTACATATCTATGTAGGTATATATATGATGATATCTTTTTTTCATAGTCTTGTCATATCAGACTATTAAAATAAGGCCCATGATAGAGAAACATTGTCATGCACCACTAATGCGATGTCAATAGAAGCTTATTATTGTTTATTAACTAGATCCTTTTTGTGTTAACTATTAGAAGCCTATAAACTCCCCCGACAAAAAATTATACATTGGCATAAAGATTGATATTTTAAAGTCGTCCTTTTATTTTAAAATCACCCCGTTGTACGGTTCCTAGTAAATAGAATTGTCGACAGCCAGGATACATCATATATAGGGCTTGCAATATCCGTCCAATTTTGCTATCCGGATATTTCGAATACTTATTATTTTACTATCCGGATATCCGAATAAAACGAATAAAAATCGAATATTTTCATTTTTGCATAGAAATACTTATAAAGTTAGTAACAAACCCGAAAATAATATTATAAATGGAAAGAAAAATGGAATGTCACGTCATATACTACAGAAAAAGTGACCAAGGCCCCTAGTGCCCAGGGCTGGGATCGAACCAACAACCTCCTGCTTTCGCGGCAGACGCCCTTACCACGGGGCCACCCGACCACGACAACCGGAGTCCGAAATTTCCAAAGTATATGCAATCCTTTCTTATTTTTCAAACGCTTAAGGTGCGTAAAATGGCGGACCATTTTACGGCTCAGACTTGCATCTAGTGCTGTCTTTCTAAATAATCTTTACAAATTATTTTCAACTAGAAGCGATAGATAGCGCTACCATATTGTACAATTGTAAAGCATGAATTAAATATTTTTTTAAATGTAATAAATGTTTTGATTCATGTTTTTAAGCACCAGTTGGTTCGATCCTAGCCCTGGGCACTGGGGGGCTTGGTGGCTTTTTCTGTAATTACATCTCTTTCGATTTATAATTCATATATATATATATTAGTGTAACTACTAAAAAAAGATGAATCAAAAGAAAAAAATATTATCACAGACCAATAAACAATGTTTACCGTCAGTAAAAACTATCACTAATAACATAGAGCTTTCTATACATATAATACTAAAAATGTAATAAGTAAATATTATGGGACAATTATACACAAATCGTCCTAGTTCCACAGCTAGTTTATGGCATTAAGGCTTGTGTTATGATTATTAGACGCAACGTTTTACGTACATAATACATATAAAAGCTTAAATCACTCAGACAAAACATCTACATCAACATCAGAGAAAACATCTATAAGTCAGGAACAAATATTCGTTATAAACACACAAAAAATGCCCTAACCGGGATTCGATTCGAACACAGGAACTACTTGTAGGCAGGGTCACTACCTAGGCGGCCGTTAACAAAGTAATAGGATTTAAGAAAGTATACTGAGTATACAAACCAAATTAGCTTTGCAACATTCTAAAATTATTAGATGCACCTCGTAGTTAAACAGATAAACAGTATATGTAATCGGTATTTAGATATTAAACATGAACTGCCAATCTCAAATGTCAAATGCTAAAACTAAAAGTAAGAAACTTAATGTCCATAGATGGTTGCAAAAGTATTCTGCACTGCACTGGAGGCATATAAATTAAAACATATTCTACTTCCGCCGGCACTCCGGCATGGCTGTATGTAGCGGACACACGGTGTGCAAGTGGCCCAGCCTGGCAGTCCAGTCAGATTGAGGTTGTCAGACTATATCCTCTCAGTTTCGACACTCGTGGGGACTCGTGGTGGGGTAGTCAAAAGTACATCCTATACCCGTTGGAGCTGGAGGTTATGGACTCTTTTTCCACAGCTATCAAATTAAGCCATTTCTGACGTTGATTTCGGTTTCCGAATATATCTAAAAGGCTGAGTATTTGTAGATAAAGACTTTGCGCTCTGCAGCTGATCTTTCGGAGATGTTGGGGCTTACTTAGTACTATGTCGGCTTGTTGTAATGAGCTCTCATTTCTATGTCCAGATTCTGATGGTTCCAGAATTTATATACGACTTAAACATGTATCCAAATAAAAAAATCAAACGTTTACGTCATCTACATTCTATATATGGACTCTTTTCTAAACTTTTAATAACAATGCGGACATAAATCCATGCTAAAATGCATTATTCGGAATATTCGTAATATCCGGATATGAACTGAGTTTAAATCCGGATAGTAAATTTAACGGATATTCGAATAAAACGAATACTCGGATATCCGGATTGCAAGCCCTAATCATATAGGCTTGACGCCATGGCCCTGCTTGGAGATGTAGCCTCGCTCTACATCTATATCGCATTCACAACGGAATTGCTCCGAGGCATTGTTCAGATTAATCCCTGCCGCTTCTTTCCGGCATCGTTCTACGCAACATAATTTTCATCCTGACCATATAGATGGTTAGCAGTCCTCAAATGCGCGTTTCACTAGAAGTTTTCTGCCCCGCACAGTTAAACTTTAGAACTAACTGTCGCCCGCGGTATTTCCGGACCGATAAGACTATGAAACTTTAAAAAAACAGAGTACCTACTCTCATCTCAAAGGTTGTCAACGCACACGTGACAGCAGGTGTTGCTAATAGTGTCAATGGGCGGCGATAGTCACTTTCCATCAGGCGATACGTCTGCTCGTTTGCCTCCTATTTTATTATTTATATTCACTACTATCTAACTAGCTATATGTAATAGATAGCTATTTCAATCGGAGGAAGCTTATACATATTTTTCTACACCAGCACTTCTATCTGTCAATTAGATGACTGACAGCGATATTAAAAAAGTACACTGCTCCTATGGATTTTCATTCAATTCCATAGATATCATAATCTCCTATGCAATTCCATAAGAACACTGCTCTTATGGATTTTCATACAATATATTAGCACTGTTTTTTTTTTCATTTTTATATTCGGCATACGACATGTTCCACATTCTGCCACCTTCCAAGATTTTGCTGTTTTCGTTCGCTATTTTAGCTGTCGTAGAAAACTAGCGTATGCAACAGATCATAATTGGTTCTTATATCACTCTTGCATAAACTACTGTTAACCAAGTACTAAAGTATAAAACTGATTTTGCATTTACGCATAATTTCATGTAGAAATACTAAAACCGTAATAATTTATCGCAAGTCCGCAGCTATATAGAAGGTAACATATTGCATTTTTAAGGGTTTTTTCCACATTCAACCTCGATTGAAACAGAATGAACTACGCTCTAGGGACCCGTCGCTTACTTTTATTGTCGGATATGAATTACTTATACTCGTAGCATAGGTATATAATAGCTTGATAACATATGCCATGATGCGTGGATTACACCTACAGGACATTTCATTAAAATGTTCTTAGGAACAAATTGTCCTTAGGAACCATCACCAAGCCAGGTTTGAAAGGAAACTGTAATTTATTCAAATTCATTTTGGTGCATATAAAGACGAAATTTTTGTTTCCATTGGTCTTATTTACACATGGTTTTATAATCTAATGACTTGTTTTTAAAGTTTAGAATACGTACATATTTTTGCAATTGCTTTTGTTATACAACACTTTTTACTGATATAAATATATATACCTATTTTATAAAATAAAAAAAAGTGTCCATTTATTTTGCAAAAAAAAAAATTGTGCCTTTTTTCAATGTGTGTTTATTGACAAATGCACATTTTAACAGCTCAAAGATAAACTACAGACGCAAATGTTGAAAATAAACTTCCATTGAATAAAATCCAACAGTGTCCATTTTGATGGGCCGTATTTTATCTTAACACGTTCGCGGACGCGGATTGCATAGCATCCGTTTTTGTACTTCATCTGGTGACGCGCCTGCTATTGAATCCGTTATTTGGTTTAGATTTCTGCGTCAGTATGCTTACCAATCCGCTTGGCCACAGTATAATATTATTAACCAACATTTCCTCTACCATTCACTAAAATCACAGAATGCATACTGTTATATTTCATAGTTTATGACGGTTAAAAATTATCCTGTGACATCTCAAATTGTGCCCCCCTTTCTGTGACGCGTATGCTATAGCATTCGTCTTTGTATGGAAGACTCCTTAGTAACCCTGCGCGTGCGTCTGGGAGTGGGCGCGTAAAAAGTGGCCAAATTTCGCACGCACACGCTATTTTACGGATTGTTTGTAACATTGTTAGTAATGTTTTTTTTACAGTTTATGTATGTTTTTGGTTGTGGTTTTATAAACAAATCTCTTTACTGATTGTTTTTTGTAGTGCAACTTGATTCTGACTACTGTAAATAAAGAAAAGTGAGGCATGTTTATACTTACTATTCAACTAATTATTTTAGTATTTAGTAATTATTTTGGTCATATAATCGTGAATATTGTGCCTATTCGTAGTCGATGCTGAGCGCTAACATTATGGTAAGCATGTGGCATGTATTTTGTTTGTGTAGGGCCGCAGTTTACATGATTAAATTCAAAGTTCGGATACTTCCTATGTGCTGGTTGGTGAAGAAGGCCCTAGCCGTTAAATCCTATAAGTATTAGATGAAATATTACTTCTACATTACTTTATGGCAAAGAATTGATCATAGTTGTTGACGTAGCAGCTCACCCGAGTGCCAACCTAGTCGAATGCTATAACATGCGGTGTCATATAAGATCATATTTTGACTAGGTATTATATCAAACATGCATAAGCATCCGAATTGTATAGCATTTGGCGTCACATAGTGTAAAAGAAATGGTTTCATAATGACGGGACTTGCATTGCATTCGACTTGTATAGAATTTCGCGTCACATAAGAATCCTGATTTTAGCTTTGTTGTGACAGGTATGCAATAGCAGTCGTAAAATTCCCATACAAAATTAAGGTGTCCCAGAGGTGTGACCAAGCGTCCGCGAACGTGTTAATGTCTACTTTGAAATAGGACTGTAGCCCTCACGGGTGAAAGTTCAACTCCGAGGTAAAGACAGACTATAAATTTGGTGTCGCAGCACCTGAAAGAGTTATTGGGTTGTTGTTCCGTAAGGAAACGTAATATAAGAGTGTCTTGAAGATATTACTATATTAGAAAGAGGCAAAACATTATCTATAAATAAATTTGCATATTTTGTCAAGAGTATTTCTTTTATATAATTTTAATTTAATTTTATAATATTGTCTGTTGTGGATCTTAATTGACTGTGTTGTTGTGTTTCTTTTATTAAATACAAATATCTTTATTTTTCGGTGCACGTTTACCACCGGTTCTGACCCTACACAGCCCGAAAAGATTATAACCGCTAAAAACCTCTGCAGTACTTATTTTTTCAAAACACATTACATAAAATCGTACATAAACAATATATAAATACACAAAATACTCAAGTAAGAATACATAATAGGAATAGAGGCTCGCATTGCGGTGATACCATAATTCACATCTCTTACAGTTTTATACTTGTCATAAAATTGATGAATTTGTTGCACACTAATATTTTTTAAGAAAAAAATACCGACTGTAAATACTGCAATTAGCCTTCCCGGTAATAATCATTCAAACTAAAATTAAACTATTAGAAAAAATATACCGTGTACCTAATTTAATGGAGAATAAAAAAGGACATCGTTACTTTTTATTCATGTTACCCTGTATAAAAATATAAGTAGGTAGGATATAAAGTGGGCATTTTAAGTAGGTAACCAACCGAACGTTGGCACGATAAACTTTGTATGTGTTATGTTTTCATATGCTCGACCGACAAGCTAAAGCGTCCCTAAGGTCTATTTTAAGTTTCCACATAAGAATATTGCAAGTGGTAGGAACCTGTCAATAATAAGATTAATAAGGCTATTTACCATATTATGCTACACAGTGTTGACTAAATACACCTACCCTAGAAAACTTGGATCATTAAATAAATTATTAAATAAAATTAGGGTTCTTAGGATTTTTTTATTGCAAATGACCTCGAGTCGTGCGAATCTGTTTTAAATTTTTATACTGGTTGTTATAATAAAGGCAAAAAACCAAAGTCAAAAAGATGGACCGAAACACACAGAATATTCAAAAGAATAATAAATTTTGTTTAGGTACATACCGACAGTGGAAATTTCAACTGCCGTAACATGTTAAAGGATTGGACCATTGGACTTACGACATTTGAAATTTCCTCTGTTGATGCACAAAGATAAATACATAGCTATATTTACCATTTGGTTAAGTCCAAGCGACGGTCATCGGTTGTCTATCACTGGAACGTCGCAGAACCATTTTTTATCATTCAAAATGGACCATCCTCTTTATTGACCATTCATCTAAGAGTCCTCCTTATACATATTTTATTTTGAACATAAAAGCTACGCCTGGCAACACTTCGAGCCGGCAGTCCGCCCGACGCCTCCGCAGGAAAAGGTCGCGTTCCATGTTCAAACCGTTTGACATTTGAATTATTTTCCCGCCAGAAACCTCTTGCTTTATTTTTAAAAGTGATGGCAATGGGTCGGCATAGACAATAAACTATTTCCGTTTCGGTGGCAGTTTGGTGAAGTGCATTATATGCTGGTTTAAGTGCAAACTGAATATGTTGGATGCAGTGGCTGGAAGTTTTTGCTGGTTTGAGCAATTTTGAATGTGAGGTGATAATAAAGTGCTACATGCTACATTCATTTTAATTTATGGGCGATTTAGCAGGGATTTGCCGAAACGTAAATTCGAGGACCTTCCTGTGATTTGCACGTGAAGGGTTAACGTAATTGTTCCCTTTTGTAAATTTATGATTATTGATAGTTAAATATTAAATTATTAAACAAATAAATATTTATAGCACAATCTTACACAGATTGACCTGGCCTTATTAATAAGAAAAGCTTTTACCTACTATTTAACTCGATAGGTTCTACTAAAGCGGCTTCGACCACGTAGTCGGAAAACTTTCACCCCTGTTTTCACCCCCTTATGAGCTTTATAGCTGTAATTAAAAAACTTTATTATTCTGTTTAAAAGAAAGAAAATTGACCCATTTAGTGCTAATTACTACACGATGCGGCTCAAAGTAGGTATATGTGGGCTACAACAGAGCGGGAAAAGCGATTCTACTTGTTTAACAACGTAGTAAAACTTACACTCTTTATATATAAAATATATCTGCCGAGGTTCATCCATATCTCACGATCTGTGTGCTTACCATTAGTTGTACGTAGCCGTAGGCGTTAGCGACTGCGCGTTTCTAAACGCTTATGTACAACTCATGGTAAGCACACTTGACCAAAGTCGATTCGTTACTCAACACTGCACTCTCGCTTATATCCTCATTCCTAATTCAATTGCAGAGAAACTCCGACCACAGCTCTCTCTTGGTCAATTGATCATAGCTTTGAGTGACTTTAAAGTTAAAGCCTTCTTAATGTCACTCACGAGTCCACGGCGCTGCCGTATGTCATTACTCATTAGCGGACATAGATGTTTCGGTGGCAGTAACGTCTAATCTGTCGTTCTATGTCTGGTCACATGATCATTAGGTAGGTGAAGAAGTTCATATTAAAAAAAAAACAAACAAAAGTTGCCTCAGTGCGCAACCTCTAAATATTGTCAGATTTCCCTGATTTTTGGTATATATGCGCTTAAGATAAGCTGGACCCGGAAGCCGAGCAAAGTCTGAAAAAATATCTCTTTTTTTTTACCATACAAATGTGAAACACGCTAAATTGTGTAGGTGTAACACTATGTTGTGTAGCTCCAGCCAAAACTTTTTCCGCGTTGAGGTCGTGAAACTGCTAAACCCCCTCTCTGCCCCGCCCCTTCCACTTAGTATTCCCGTACCAATGAACTTCCTTTGGGAGAATCTAGCAAAATTTCATTTTCGTGAAGGAGGGATAAATGTATGATTATTCTCAACTTTCGCACTTTTAAAATGCGAGAGCTAGCATCTGTAGCTATAGCAAAAGATTGACAGTATCTCGCGGTCGAGAAAGACGCCTGTCCTTTTCTAACTCTTCGGGTTAGACAATGACAGTTGTCTTTCTCGATCGCGAGACAGTCGGTTGATACTCAAGATGAGGAGAATGTCTCTGGGGTAGTTTTTTGTCTGCTAAACGTTGTTTAATGTGTATTATTGGTAGCTTATTGTGCAGTGAACTAACGAAGAAGCATGCAGCTAATGAAGAATTAATCCCGAAGCGCGTTTAACCATTATCTAGTCATTACTCGGTAGTCCCGGGGATCTCGGCCCCCGGACGCTATTGTAACGTTTAGCTATAGATTTTACAATTTAGCGAGGCAAGCTGCCGAATAACGTCGCTCAAGTGGCAATATACTATACAATACGGATATATTACATATTCTGATATTTTGATGCACTAACAATTATTGCAAATACGAAGGAGAGATGCCTACTATCGCAGCAGTCTTATGCTAGGGCTAATGGTGAACTTTTAAGCTTGGACCCGTAAAGTAAATAAAAATGTCCAACATGCTCAAACATCTATAAGTTACGCATACGCTCCCAAAAATTACTCATACGATTTGATATTTATTCAAGAGGCAGATTGTAGTGGCAAATTCATGAACAAATGATTTATGAAGAAAGCTTGGATGCCTAAATGTAAATATGTATTCTGACCATGATCAATATGCTAAGTAGACCAATAATAGTAGTAAGTAAAGGCACTATGTTTTTTATATAATAATGATTTATTACGCTCGCATACAAAAGCGAATTCCACGTTCCATTTATTTGTTTTTCATTAGCTCATTGAATAATGCAATATTTGGTCGGATTATAATTAATTGTTAATTATAATTTCAGCAACTCGTTATCAGCTCTTAGCATTGATATTATCGCGCCACTGCGATGAATCTGGTCACTTATAATATAAGCCATAGTGGGTTTTATTGGGAAATAAATTATAAGTTCCATTCAAAATAATAGACAGAAGTCGTACAAAAACCATAGACAATAATAAACATGTCACGCCTATTGTGATAAAAATACGTGAGTGTTAACCGTTGCAATTTAATATCAATATGTCTCACGAAAGTTTAAATTATAATAATAAACACGTAAAAAAAGTAAATCTATATAAAAAGATTGTGCATTCTTGCACAGTGGGTATGTCCGCCAGGCATAAGCCAGACAAATTTACCATTGGCAGATCCGGCTGATATATCCGAAAGCATATGGCCGGCTATAGCCAAATGTCTATTAGAGTGACCCCAATTCGGACCTCTTATGGGTAATATATATTTTGCTGTTAATACCAAAATTTTGTAAAGATAACAACTGTAGTGACCCTGCCTATGAAGCAGGAGGTCCCGGGTTCGAATCCTGGCCAGGACATTTAATTGGGTGTTTATCACGAATATTTGTTCCTGAGTTATTGATGTTTTCTATGTATTTAAGTATTTATGTGTTTCTATCTATTATATATATATATATCGTCATAGTACATCAGAATTCACAAGCCTAATGGGAGCTACCGTATTGTCGCTCACCAGGCGGCGCCACTCATGCGTGAGTCCTGTCTCAGTATGAGAGAACTGTTAAAGTGACGTTTGAAATGTTCCCGCAGGACCCACGTTCCACTAGCGCCCCTAGTGGAAAATCGATTAGCGGTAATCCTCATTGAGCTTACCGTGGGACTAGACACACAACAAGTTTCTGGTAACATGAAATGGGTAGTTATTTAAGTTAATCACTTAATCACACTACAGTATTTAATAATTTTAACAACGCCAATGACAGGCTATTTAACACCGAATTTCCTGTGTAAAAAGGTCATATTTTCCATGTTTAGATAAAGCTTTACCAGGTCAATGACGAACTAAAATTAGCTTTGATATAGTTTGGAGGCCTAATTAGCTTTAGGTCATTTAAAATAGCCAAATAAAAGGTCAAATACCGTGTTATTTCAATTATGTGTTATAGGGTCATTAAGTAGTATTTATAGTGAATTAACGATTCGTCGATCGAACGATTGTCTAAGTGACTAATTGTCAATCTAAGTTTTCCATACGAATAAATAAATTAACGCTGGTGCCGACATTAATGGTGGCATCCCTTTCATTACAAATTATAGCAGACAAGAATAGCACTATTTTTAATTAGGCCAATACGTCTTATGAAATCTCGTACTTTTAATTTAATAATTTATTTATTGATATAGATTTGCGAACAGGTGCAATAATATTACCTATTAAGTAATACACTTTAATCAAAGATACAAAGATCATTTCAGAGTATCATTACCATTTCAGGCCCAATTAAGGCAAACACAACATACACATATATTTACTAAACGTATACAATCTATCATTAAACTCACGTATTTTTATCACAACAGGATTGAATCATTGCAATTTAATGTCACTATGACTCACGATAGTTTAAATTGTATTATACAATCTAATTTTTCAAATATCCGCCAATGGTGCTTTTTACCCGAGTTAAGCACTCTACTTTTCATTTCAAATGCAAGCAAAGTAAAAAACATACATTTAAACATAATGAGAGAAGATAGATAGATAGATAAAAATCTTTATTCGTCCACAAACAATACTATCATCATACAAAGTGTACAACTATAATGTAAGAAGAATAAAAACACAAAAAGGAAAATAATGACAAACAAAAACACGCGTTGACAAATTTAAAGCTAAATTATAGCTGAATAAAATAAAATCTGGAAAGAGTTTGTCTAGTAAATTAAATTAATTTGGACAGGCACAGCCTTATATTTGTACAACAATGACTTGATTTAATAGGTAAGTATGCAAGTTCATAAGCTTCTGTACATTAGATATACATATGTACACGTATAGGTAACTAATATCTTATTAGCTTATGATTAGTATAAGAAAATGACATTTTGTATATTTTGTATAGTAAGACTGAAGGAAGTATGGAAGGTAATAGTGTGATTTCATAAAAACACTTTTTCCTCTTATTTTATTTGGCACCCCCCAAATTTGTTACAGGTTGCCCCGTATTAGTGTCCTATTGTCTATAATACAATACAATACAAATACTCTTTATTGCACACCTCCATGGAGTTCGGTTCAGAAAATACAGCAAAAAAAACCTGTAAACATCAGGCGGTCTTATCACTATAAAGCAATCTCTTCCACCACCTTTAGGTAGCGGAAACAAGTGAAAATAATACGTCAGTGTGCGTTGCAAAACACGACGTAATTATACATAAAGGAAACCTTATTATGGTTCCTAAGCCTTTCATACTTCCTCGACAGTAACGTAGGTAGGTAAATGATACATATAATAATAATAATAATAATAAGGTTGGCTTCGGCTCCGCGCACGCCTCCCAAAGGTCCGGAACACCATTGTTCCGTGATGGGAAAGACATACAAATAATAATAATAATAATGCGGCCCTAACCACCGGCAGCCTGGGCCCTGCCCCGTTGCCGGCGGCACTCTAGGTTAGGTTTTTTATAATATGTTTATATGTATTTTGTATTGTTTTTGTATGTGTTTTTGTATTTTACTTTTATAATCATATTATAAAATTACCTAGCCTAAGAATTACAGAAAATAAAGAGAATAATAATAATATTCTTTATTGCACCAATAACAGTAACAGTATCAGAAGGAAACAAAGAATCAATAGCATTGGGTAACAACAGGCGGTCTTATCGCTAAAAAGCGATCTCTTCCAGACAACCATATTTAACTTGGCATTATCTCTTGTTTTATTATTACAATTATTTCTTGTTTGGTTTCAAAAATGTCATCGTATATTGTGCGAAAAATTAAATGCTCTTTTAAAAACAAACAACGCGCAATTGCTTATATTCTTTATGAAGCGCGCGCTATACATTTAAGAAAGACAAAAGTATGGGGCCCGTATATAAAACAAAAAGGTTCTCTCGTTTGCGTTACTTTAAAGTTTTAATGTTAGTTTCGTCCTCTCGCCTGACTTTTACGCCAGGAATTTAACTAGGCACTCCTGTCGTGATCGAATGACCCAGTGGTAAAGACGTTATATGGCTAAGCGACTCCAGTCCCCTCCAAAACTAGGTGAAACTGTCTCCTATCTGAGTAACCTGCATGGAAAGATGTAGAGTTCCGAAACGCAGGCGTCATTTGATCGACCTCTCCCAACCAATAATCTGTATCCGCGATTTATATTAAAAACTACGGTTAAAACTCACGTACCTATTTTTTTTTTATGGGAAAGGTAACAAACGAGCAGACGAGCCGCCTGATGGGAAACGGTCATCGCCGCCCATGGACATAAGCAACATCGGAAGAGCCACTCATGCGTTGTTGACCTTTGAGCCTTTTAAAGCCCTGAACACTCGTTTCTTGAAGAACCCCATATCATATCGCAAAGGACACACCTCAGGAGGTAGGTTGTTCCACATTTTAAATGTTCTGGGTAAAAACGAGCGAGAAGCCCGTTTATTCTTGGTGTGCCATGTATCCAGGAAATGTGGGTGAACATTATTCCTTTGGCGGGAGGTGCGATGGTAAAAACGAGACGGAGGCACCATGTCAAAGAGTTCTTCAGAGCATTCCCCATTGTACAGACGATAGAACAGGCACAGAGAGCCAACATCTCTCCGGAGGCGGAGCTGCTCTAAATTGTTAGTGAGTTCGGGGTCGTCCACACCTATTTTTATCACAGTCATCATCAAACAAAGTGCTATCACGTGCTCGACGTCTGTATCCGCTAGTAACATTTTAGATTTTCATTAAGTATCATTACTACCCTTTTTTCAATGTGATAAAAGCAGATACGCTATCGATATTTACACACATATATATTATATAAATCAGGCTTTAAACCTTTAACTTTTATCCCTCCCCTTTCCAAATAAACCATTAGACAGCAACTTCAAGAGGGTTAACCTAAAAATGAATGTATTTTTCCTTATCGACCCTTTTCAACCGACTATAGTCCGTGAAATGTAACTTGCCATATTTGACACGGCACTAATAGTTGGGCCACGCTGAGTTTCCCTGCCAAATTTTACGTGAAGTGTGGCATTTTCATATTATGTCATTGCCAAGTGTGCGAAATCAGTGCAATGTTAGCGTGACCGTACTCGCGAATAATCTGTCTGAAATAAAATCAACAACAAGTGACATTGAATGAAATAAGAAGGAACTAGAACTAACGAAGTAATAACCCTCGTAGCCTCCTCATGTCTTTTTAAAGCTTAGGCATCACTTAAGACTGAAGAATATCACTGAAGACAAAAAAGAACCTACTTTAGACAAGGTTTATTAGTGCTTCAGCTTTTCAAATTGGACTAAGTAGGTCAAAAGTTAGGCACTTATAATATTAGATATGATTCAAACTAATTTGCTCAAAACTCGTGTTATCGAACAAGTATTAGTAGCTACAGGGGTTTGTCTCAGGTCTGGCAAAACAAGGTCGCCGAAGGTCGTCCGTATTCCGATGAACCGCGTGATGCCTTCTATGTTTTTTACCACAAGCTTTTATATTATAATAATTTTCGCACATACTTTTGAATTATTAGAGTTTTCTCGTAGATTTATATTCAGGAATAATTAATATAATGTGAAAATTGGAATTGACTTCTTTTTTAATCTAAATTCCTAGAGGCTTTGCGCCCTTGTGATTGACCACCCAGGTGATTTTTGCGCACTCCTAAAAGTTTGCCCCACTTGCTAACCGCGTTACTACATTTTTTCCGTGTAGACACAGTGTTGAAATACCTAGTCAATCTTAAGAACAGCTAGGAACGGGGATACCGAATTGTCGCTCAAGCGGCGCCACTCATGCGTGGGTCTTGTTTATATATGTAGAGTCAAAACACCTAATCTCTGCCGAGCAAATGAACTGTCAAACTTTAAACTGTTATTTTAAACGTCAAACTTCTATGACATTATGACGTTTACTTAACACTTTCACAGTATATGCTATCAAAATCTAGGAAACTTATAGACTGACTCTATGAAAGAATTATCAAAGTGACATTTGAAATGTTACCGCCAGACCCTCGTTCCACTAGCGCCCCTAGCGGTGAAATGACTTACGGTAATCTCCCATTGTCTACGTAAGCTTTGAATAAACCTTAATCTAGAATTGGTTCAGGCAAACATATAGTTAGCTTAGTTCGCGGGCGTACCGCCTGCGCTCCCAAAATGGAATTCCCTGGCACAACTTGTAGAAGTTAGAATGGGGCATTGGATGTGTATGTAGTAGTATGTATGTATGCACTAAGTGTGTTGCCGTTTTAACACATTCACCGCTTAGGATTTTTCGTATATTAGAACATTTTGTAACCTTTCAAAAGAAAATCTTCTGCTTAAGAATGAACAATTATCCATAAAAAGTCGTGGGCATTCAAAATAAATTGTTTCTTAAGGCTTTACTTTTGTTACGTTAAGGCAAGGTGAATAATTAATTATACGAATCCTCTTGGAAGAATACTAAATAGAAACGTAAAAAAATACCGCTCAAACCGTGTACCCATAAAATTAGTGCCTGGCTGGTGTTGACGAACTGATTTTAACCATTCAAAATAAGTTAACATAAAATTTTATGTAAAGCTAAATATATGAGCTTTTTCCAAAATAAATTTTAGAAAATCTGATTCTTCCAGATCAGGACTTGCGTGGGCTCATTCGATCAGAATCACGAGCTGATTCAATCCTGATAATAAAAGAAAATGTGCCAAAATTTCCATATAAAATTTAAGTTTTCATTACGCTACGCTCAAAGTAAGTTCATACAAAAACGTGACGTTAACTTTTTGTGACATTTGTTTTATTATCAGGGTCCAATTACCTCGTGATTTCCTAAGCAAGTTATCAGGTTTTCGGGATTTATTTTGAAAAACGCTAATTTATATAAAGTAAGTGTGTGATTAGTTAACTAGTTGAAATTATGGACTTAAGGGCATAAACACATTTTTGAACGACTTTTGTTCAGCGTTATTAATCTATTTCTTTCTATTATAAGTTTATCTATATACACATAGTGTGTAGAAGTGTAGATAAAGTAGTGTATGCAACTATACATACTTAGGCACTAAAATACACATGTAATGTTGTCGCCTTCGGCTCATTTCTTAAACCCACCGATGACCAACCTAAATATTATTAATCCTCCAGATTATATCGTAACTCCTAGAATGTAGCACACATTTTTACCAGAAAGTTACTAACAATAAAGCAGTCTCCTGGTGTCCATAAAGATGGGTAAACGAACCAGCGTTTCTTTAAGTAAATAAGCCTGAAATACTCGTAAGGGGTAACAATCAGGCCATTCCTACGCTACGCGTACATGGCTGCCGTCGCAACTCGCAAGGTCACCACGCCGCGGCGTCTTCCATATTTGTCAGTTTCCAAGGACGCGACAAACGATCGTCTGCTCTAATTGACCTTTTTTGTTGTTCAACTGGATTGACTTTAAATTTGACGTTTTAGGGTTTGAGTTCATCATTGCTTGTCATCGATAAAACGCTACGACAACTACGAAAACGCTACGCTACGACTTAAAGATTCATTAGAAGTTTTACCTCATCAAGAATGATCAACAACAGACAATGTTGTGTAGTGAAAATATCACAAATTTTGTGATAAAACCTTGTCGTAGCGTTTTATCACATAAATATTTTTTCAGTCCTCCGGCCGGTAAGCGCCACTTTACGCAAAACTAAATTGCCGCCTGCCGGCTCCGTCGGGCTGAAAAATAGTATACAAACCTCGGCCGGTAAATGGGAAAGCCTCGGATCACATGTTAGTCGACCTCGGCTTCGCCTCGGCCGACAATTACATGGGATCCGAGGCATTTCCCACTTAAACGGCCTTGGTATGTAATGTACTATAAATTAGACTACGAGCGAAAGTGGATGGTCAATAATGAAAGCTGTGTAGATGTACGTACTTAGTATTTAGATTTTTTTGGATACATCAAGATAAAAATGAGGAAATAATAAATTAATGATTCATGTTCTTATTTTTTTTCAAAGTATAGCAAACCGCGTAAGCCCCCAATTTAAATTGCCCGCGCGCGCCTCTCGTGGTCGTCTTCCCGCGCGGTACACTGAAGAGTAGGCGCGAGCGAAATGTGTCGTCTCGCTCTCGCGGACGGCATGCTTGGCGATCCCGCTCTCGCACGACAGTATGGCGGACTCCTAGTTTTCGCTCGTGCGCGCTCTTCCCGATTGCTTATTAGAATCCTTGTTAAGACTTACATAATAACTTAAATAACTTGTTAATACTTTACCTAATTGGGCATAAACCCACTCAGTGTGTGTTCAAGATTGATTTATAAAGTGTGTGTGAAAACTGTTGCGTATAATTTCACCACCCCCTGAGGTTACCCTCTCATATATGGCGCTTCCAACGTGATAATAAGTTAAATAACAAGTAATAAGTATGCCGCCGAAAACAAGAAGAGCTACGAGTATGGAACGAGCAACCCACGCCAACGACGGAGAAGATGGCGCCGATGGCGGTGATCACAACAATCGTGAAATTGAAGCAAACGCTGTAGCTCCGCCGCTCACTATGTTTTCTAACGAAAATGTTCAAAGTATAATTGACTCCCTTCAGCGATCACAGACCGAGGCGCTAAGGGAGCTCCTACAATCCGTGGCGTCATCGCGTACAGCTACTCCGGTCTCAGGATACGCTCAAGGTCAGGGCACCTTGAGCAACTGTAAGACAACGTTTTCCGGCCGACCACAAGAGTCCGTGGAGGCATTCATCGATGCGGTAGACGCGTACAGCGAGTGCGCGCAAGTGTCAGACGCAAATGTCCTCCGTGGGTTGGCGTATTTGTTGAAAGAAGGCGCGGCCACATGGTGGCAGGGCGTCAAGCACCAAGTAACGTCGTGGAGGCAGGCTAAGGAAAACTTAATTAGCGCATTCGGCGATCGCCGCCCGCCACATCGCTTATACTTAGAAATATTTTCATCACCACAGACAAATGAAAACACCGACGTATTTGTTGCAAAAATACGCTCCCTTTTCGCGCGACTCCCCGAGGGCGACATCTCCGAAAAGGCACAACTAGATATGACCTACGGTCTACTTAATAATAGAATAAGGAAGAGATTAAGAAGAGAGGACTTTGCGAGTTTTAAGGAATTACTCCGCCGTGCAAGGAGCGTGGAAGACTCATTCGACGAGGGTGACAGGAGTACACCGCCGCAGGCCACAGGCCGCGCGGTAACCTCTAACCAACGCGCGCCTCCCGCTCCGACGTCCACGGCGCGTACGGGTACATCGCATGCCGCCAGCGCGCCGACCGCCGCGCCGGCCCGAGCGCCGCAAACGTCGGCGCCCGCGCAGCCGCGCGCGCCGCCGCCAACGGCGCCAACGGCGCAATCGGCGTCCGCGTCAAGTCTCGGCGCCGCCGCTGATGCTAGCGCGAGGAAGCAACGACCCGTTTGTGCGTACTGTCGAAGGTTTGGACATTCCAGAGACCAGTGCCGTAAGCTTATGAACTCAGGTGAGTCCTCCTCTCATAATAACTCTGATCAAAGTGCTAAAGTGCGTCCTAACAGTGATACAAGTGATATTAGCTTCTACAGTGTCGATTCCCAAAAGTGCGACTTCAAATCTAAAAATAGAACACAAAATGCCTATTTGGTTAGTAGTGCGTCATGCAGCAATTTGAGCCTTATTTCACATAACAATAAAGTCGAAAACGGTCCAACCGGTTATTGTTATGAGTGTTATGACTACGATACGAATAAGTGTAATACTATCCCTGCATGTAACACTACGGGCGAGAAATGTTTACGATGTTATGTACCTACAGCTCGCTCTGATAATTTTAACAATCTCGCATTTGTTACGAGTCCTATGCAAACGACTAACCCTCATTCTTGCAACGAAGAGTTTCGCTGCTGCGAACCACTTAGTCCTATTACAGTACCGACTTGTCCTAGTAATACTTTGATTATTTCGAGTGGAGATGCGCGAAAACGTCCGATGACGGATAGTCGTAAACAAAATGAACCCTATCTTGCAAACAGTCGTAACTTTATGACAGATGTAAACTTAAATACTAATGTTTATGAAAGCCGATGTAATAATTTGCCAACGATAACGTGCGATAATAATATTGAGTGCCCACCGTCCGCGTCAAACCGTGTTAACCCGTGTTATGACAACGGGAAAATACAATTGCATGTTAACCCTTCAAATGGCGCGAGTGTTTCGAATTATAACGAAAAACTGCAATTGCATATTGACCCGTCAAATGGCGCGAGTGTTTTAAATAGTGACGACAAATTGCAGGTGCATGTTAACCCGTCAAATGGCGCAAGTTTTTTGGAAGTTAACACGTTTTTGAACGCGGACCGTGATGACATTTTTAATCATGATGTTGATGAGTTTATAAGCTTATATTTGACAAATATTGATTGTAATGATGGAATAGAGCGGCGGGATTCACGACCAATTTTTAAAATTGAAATTTTAGGCGTAAACGGCACTGGGTTAATAGATACGGGTGCCAAGCGTTGCGTCGCGGGTCACACGCTATATGCTCTCCTTCGACAGCTGAACCACCCTCTCCATACTACAACGCGGAATATTAAGTTGGCTGATGGGGTATGGAGAACGAGGGAAGTAATCACTACCACGTTAGAGGTGAGGCTGGAACAGGTAGTAGTTAAAATTCCATTTCTAATTTTTCCGGAGGCAACCAATAACGAGACGTTATTGGGTATAGATTTCTTAAAAGCTGCTGGAGTGAAGATTGATTTTAGCAGGGAAGTATGGTGTTTCAGCGGTGACCGCGGGGTTGAATATAACCTCTGTTTCGAGCCCGCTTCGCGTAATGTGACCTGTGCTACCACAGACGTCCTTCGGGATGACGAAGGCACCCACCTCAACCCAGATGAGCGTCTGGCGCTTGCTGACGTCCTTACCAGGCACGCGAAAGTCTTCAAACCAGGGGGAGCTCCTACCCCTTACGCAGAGCATCGGATCGAAACAGGTGAGCACCCACCTATAGCAGTACCACCTTATCGACTCAACCCAGCCAAGAAGGAGCTGATGAAGAAGGAGATCGATAAGATGTTACAAGATGACGTTATAGAAGAATGCGAGTCTGCTTGGAGTTCACCTGCCCTGATGGTGCCTAAGGCTAATGGAGCTGTCCGCTTCTGCGTCGACTACCGTCGTTTAAATGCGATAACCAAGTCAGATACATACCCGATGCCGCGCATCGACGACTTGTTACAGAATACGAAGCGAGATTGCTACATGAGCACTCTTGACCTTCGCTCATCCTACTGGCAGGTAATGTTAAGGGAAGCAGACCGGGACAAAAGTTCTTTTGTATGTCCCTTAGGTACCTATCGCTTTAAGCGAATGCCGTTCGGGCTGAAGAACGCTCCAGCGACCTTCCAACGGCTGATCGATCGCTTACGTTCCTGCTCAGCGTTACAAGATGTAACCGTCTTAGCCTACCTAGACGACCTTTTGGTGATATCCGAAGGTTATCAACGTCACTTACAAGACCTCGAGGCAGTTTTCAGACGCTTGGCCGAGTTCAACCTCCACGTCAACAGGGAGAAGTGTGCTTTCGCGCGCGAAAGCGTCAAGTACCTCGGCCACGTTATAACGCAACAAGGCGTTTCCACCGACCCTGACAAGGTGAGTGCTGTCCTCGAGATGAAGGAGCCAGGTACTTTAAAGCATCTGAGAACCTTCCTACAAACATGCTCGTGGTTTAGAAAGTTCATACCGAACTTCTCTAAGGTTGCTGAATCACTAACACGTTTAACCAGGAAAAATCAAATCTGGATCTGGGGATCAGAACAAACCCAAGCATTCTTGGAGCTGAAGCGTCTTCTAACCACAGCTCCAATTCTAGTGCAAGCCGACTTCAGTCATCCCTTCATCCTACGTGTAGACGCAAGTAACTACGCTCTAGGTGCTGTTTTATTACAAGGCGAGGGGAATGAAGAAAGACCTATAGAATATGCCAGCCGTCTTCTTAACGCCGCGGAGCGCAATTACTCCACAACGGAGAGAGAGGCTCTCGCCGTAGTATGGGCGGTTGAAAGATTCCGTACCTACCTTGATGGCCAGCCGGTTATCATTGGCAGTGACCACCAGCCCCTTCGTTGGCTGCTGTCCCTGAAGTCACCATCTGGCAGGTTAGTACGTTGGGCTCTAAGACTCCAGTCGTTTGATATCCGCTTCCAGTACACTCCGGGCAAGGCAAACGTAGTGGCGGACACACTGAGTAGACCGATCTGCTCCGGGGACTCCCGGGAGAATTGCGGGATCTGCTCAGTTGTGGTTGACCTGCCAACGAAAAACCCGACAGACTTGCGGGTGAAACAACTCGCTGATCCGGAGGTGGAGAAGATCGTTAAAGAACTCGAGGGCACTGACGAGGTAGCATCTCGGCGTTGGGCGGAGCGGGGCTACTTGATGGAGCAAGGAGTGCTATACAGGTACAATCCCGATTCAGATAGTGAGACCCCACAGCTCGTTATTCCCAACAGTCTCAGAGAAGAAATCCTGAAGGAGTGTCACGACTCACCGGTGGCAGGACATCCTGGCGTCGATCGTACGTACCAGAAAATTGCCCAACTGTACTACTTCACAGGTATGCGTAGAATAATCACTGATTATGTCAAGGCCTGCATACACTGTCAAGGATACAAAGCTACAAATACCAAGCCTCCAGGTCTTCTGCAAACACCGCTTATGAACCAGCGAAACGAAGTCCTGGCCATGGACTTATTCGGTCCATTGCCAACAGGAAACCAGGGGGAGAGGTGGATCTTACTTGTTGAGGACACGGCTACCCGGTGGACTGAGTTATACGCGCTCAAGGATGCCACTGCCGAAGCTTGTGCTGTTGTTCTGGTCGAGGACTATTTCATGCGTTTCGGGCTGCCTCGCAGAATTATATCAGACAATGGTGTTCAGTTTGTGTCCGCAGTTATGCGCCAGTGCATGGCTGCGCTGGGGATAAAACAAAACTTTGCCCCGTTATACCACCCAGAAGCCAACCCTGCCGAACGAAAAAACCGTGACCTTAAAGCAATGTTGGCCCAACTCGTAGAAGGTGACCATACGTCTTGGCCGCGGAAACTGCCCGTGATTCGCTTTGCGCTGAACAGTGCAAAATGCCGCACTACAGGGAAGTCACCAGCGTATCTGACTTTCGGCAGGGAAATGCGGTCACCCACAGAGGTCGTCCACGACCTTCGTGCAATCTTAGATAAAGACAATTTTGTCCCACAGATAACTCCGTATCTGCGATCGTTTCTAAATTCTTTATCAGGTATTCGTGAACGTGTGGAGATCCAGCAAGATAAATCAAAGCAGTATGTCGATGCATCCCGTCAACCTGCAGAGGAATATGCGGTAGGTGATTTAATCCTCCTGAAATCTCATGTGCTGAGCAACGCATCTAAGGATGTAACTGCCAAGTTTCTTCCACGTCGTGATGGACCATACGTCATAACAACGAAGGTTAGCCCTACAACGTACACCATCGCCAACGCAGATCAACCTGACATTTCTCTTGGTAAATACCACACTCAAGACCTAACCCGTTACCAAGGTAATGACGATGATACTCCAAAACCTGTTGTTCCTAAAAGAAATCGTGGGCGTCCAGCTAACGCTGAAAGGGATGATAGGATACTAGTCCAGGAGCGAGGGCGTTCTCCAGGACTAGAGGGGGAGCATATAGCAAACCGCGTAAGCCCCCAATTTAAATTGCCCGCGCGCGCCTCTCGTGGTCGTCTTCCCGCGCGGTACACTGAAGAGTAGGCGCGAGCGAAATGTGTCGTCTCGCTCTCGCGGACGGCATGCTTGGCGATCCCGCTCTCGCACGACAGTATGGCGGACTCCTAGTTTTCGCTCGTGCGCGCTCTTCCCGATTGCTTATTAGAATCCTTGTTAAGACTTACATAATAACTTAAATAACTTGTTAATACTTTACCTAATTGGGCATAAACCCACTCAGTGTGTGTTCAAGATTGATTTATAAAGTGTGTGTGAAAACTGTTGTGTATAATTTCACCACCCCCTGAGGTTACCCTCTCATAAAAGGTTATATGCCACTTGCCTTCAATCTAATGATCTAAAATAGGTCCTTGAGGCATTGTACCTAGGATGCTGGCGACATTTCCTCGTTGTATCGCAATGCTAATTCGTTGTGCGAGGAAGCCCAACTTCGTTCACATTGCAGTTACATCAACCAGACGTTTCGCGATTTGCTCAAAAATCTTGCGATATGTAAATGTATGTTCCGGTTCAGCCAAGAAAAATGGCATATAATAAAAGATAATGATATTTTTCGTTCGTGACTAAACGTTGCGAAATGTTACAACATAGGTACCTATACCGGTTATGGCCTGTAATAAGAGCAATAAATTTAATCTAGCAACTTTTGTTCATCGACTTTTAAAAATGATGTACTTTGAGGTTTTCACTTTTTCATACAAACTCAATAGTATTAAGTAAATCCGATAAAGAGGGAGATATTGATTTCCGTTCGGTCGATTTGCGCGGTAGTATGACAGGACGGGTATTGAATTGTTGCCATATAAATGAGAATAATGGCACCCTCTTGACAACCGTTATATATTCCTGATACAAACTTCGCAATAAATTGCGTCTTCTAACAAACTTTCTTCTTCTTCTTTAGTTACCATGTCCTAACGGACGTCGGCGACCACCATTGCCATTTCTCTTCGACTCTTAGCCATTCTTGCCAGTGTGGCTGCGTTATTTATATTAGTCCATTTCTTAATGTTGTCAAGCCAGTTTATTCTCCTTCTTCCCCCTCCCCTTTTACCATAAATACAAACTTACAAACTTTAAAGTGTATCAAAACACGATATTTTTAAAAGTCGCTGAGTAAACGTTCAGTTTCGGGAGTTTTATATCTACGATTAAATTCATCGCTCCTATTACAGGCAACACCCGGTATAAATAATATAGTAAAAAGAAGGCCCAAGCTGCCAAAGTAGTAAAACGCCTATGGACGTACAGAAAATGGTGGAAATGTAGACGTATGTAGAAGAACAGTATGTGTACATTTCCACCAGGAAGGAAAGTAGTGGTAGTACGTCAAAAGAAATGTATTTCAACTGTTTGAGTGACAATATTGTTTCGAGCTCGTGTGAGCTACGGGAACAGTGAGTTCCCGCCTTTAGAAGCAAATGCTCGCAACATATGTGGAGATAATAAGTTATACTTTGATATGTAACAATTTGGGTTTATTCAGAATAAAACTGTTAGGCAGCAGTAGTAGTGGTAGGCAGACCACGAGCGGCATTAACAAAACACTGAGAATATTGATATATTTTTAAGTTAAGGTTTATATACCTTTAAATACATTCGGAACACGTTGACATCGATTTTGACCCTTTAATAATTACAATCGAACATCTTAGAATATGCATATCAAGTTGTGGTAATTCATGGTTTGAAAATATTCTCCCGATAAGCTCATCTCATAAATTACACAACTTTGTATGGCGATGGCAATACCTCATCAATGTGGCCCATAATAGGAGCAATAAATTGAATCGTAGCTTGTACCCCTCAAGCCTAACAACTTTTGTTCAGCTACTTTGAGAGTCTGTATACAACATAATATCAGGTCTCATTTAATTTTTTATTCATAATTTAAAATCTTGATATATGTATGTAAAAATGTTGTCCAAAGCAGCGTAATATCATTGTTATGCGTAGGCGGGATGAAGCAGATAACAGCATTGTGTAATTTGTATACGTGTCCTTGTAACGCGCCGAATATCCTCCCAACACAAAAACAGCCAAATGGGCTTAGGTGAGATTTGGCACATCGGTAGATTATAACCTGGAAAGGAATATATAATAGTATAGATATCTCAGTGCCGCGACCATTTCCTATATTTTTAAGCGTTAAAACATATTTCGTACAAATATTGAAAAAGTTTTTATCATGACAGAACTTCGAGAAACACAGGGAGGGGGAGTCGGCATACGTACAGTTTTCCCTCTGGCGAAGTAAACTCCTAAGACCTAATGGGAATACGCGGGTCTGTGTTGTGGCTAGTGCGTACACAAACATATATCGAAGTGCGCAAAATGTGTAATTGTATCATTCTTTAAGTGTTAATGTCGTCTTTACAGATTGTTTTTTTATATATTAAATATGAATAGTCTGACAAGCCAACGATCGCAGTAACAGTAGGACAAAAAAACTTTATCCATCCCTTTTTGCGGGGTGATAATACTACCGTAAGAAAAAGACAGTATGATGCTCTCTAACCTACTGTTACTGCGCTCGGTTGCTTGTCAGACTAGAGAATGCAAACCGGTAAAAAATGTATAGGAATTACCGGTTAACCGGTAAATTACCGGTAATTTTCATACAAATTTTTTACCGGTTGCATTCTCTATGTCAGACTATAATGTGTTCGAGGTGCGTCTGTGTACAAGTTTGCAGTCTCTCTGTTCGAAGCCCGTGTTGATCGAAGTAACGGAACGAACAAGAAGTATTCGAACGTCGGGCCTCCACCTTTCTCCATTATGCATGTTTGAATAACACAGCTACCTCATTTCGGATATTACATAAGAAAGGTTTGTGAGACGGCTGGGTATATGAAGTCGTGTAGAATGACGGCGAAGGCAAACAAACTGTTCGCATTGGGTACCTCAAGACATATAACGTTGTGTATCTTATTCTGCCTATGTGTATGTACTCGTATACTGATTGATGTTTTTGTTTTAAGGCTAAGTCAGGTTCAATAAGGAGGTATATTGATATCAATTTTCCTACCGCAAATGTGTGTATTACATACAAAGACTTAGTGAACTAACATTGTCACAGATGTAGTGAATATTTAACGGTTTACCCATCGTACTTATTTTGGCTTATATTTTATTATTATTATATTTATGTTTTAATTAGTAGGTAACTATTTATCGTCCCGCCGTAAGCTAGTTGAGAAAGAAAGATTCTTCTTCTTCTTCTACTAACTCAAATAGTACAAATTATTATTAACAGTTGACAATAGAAGTGAAAGAGACGGTAGTATCTCGCCTATACCGGTGCCGCATGCGCCTGCGCCGACCGCGCCCCCCACGCCGGTCTGCCGGCGTGCTCAACGGGCTGTCGCGCGCAGTGTGCGCAGAGCAATCGCGGCAAGCGCTTCTCACTCATGATTATGGGGCGCGGACCGTCCCGAAACATGTCGAGCTATTTTCGACTTTATAGACGTGAGTAACCCGGTCTAAGTATATTAATATGTCTAATACTCACGGGAGTTTTCTATTTAAAAAAGGCGTAGTTTCCTCATTAAAACGTAAGATCCAAGTGTTAACACCAAAACTGAGATTTAAGTTGTCAATCGGGTGTGGCAAAAAGTTGTGAGAAGCTTAGGAGATGTCTTTTTTCACAAATTCGCGTCGATGCGGACCTAACATAATAATAAGAAGCTACGCAAATTAGAGCGAAGCCATTTCATACTAAACGGGTATGTTTATGTTGGAACAGTCAGCCAATGTGGTTTAATATGCCTTTTCAAGGTTAACAGAGACAAAATTACTGTAGAATTCTTCTAAGATTTTACCCATATTACCAGATACGTATTCATACATATTATTACTCGTAATTAACGCGGCTAGTAAAAAAACGTGTAATTTATGCAAAGCCATACATGTGTGCTTGATCAAAATTGTAGAGAAATTCATTTTGCATTTAAAACGCCATTTATAACAGTTTTAAACAAACAAATATCTCGAATGCTCACAATACTTCAATATGATTGAGTATTCGAATATTCAAATCTGTTCTATTCAAGGCAACATATCTCTCAAAGGCAACAATCGCCTTCCCGTCAGACGACAACACTATGATGAATTATTTTTAACTTGTGTACATCATAATTACTCTCTAAACTGTCACCGTCAACTATTTTCCTGAGCTAGTTCTCTGTCTACTCTATCTAATTATGGATTTGGTTTGTCACTGGTCATGTGGTTCATGTGGTTTTCGCACGTGACAAATAGTAACCCGGTTTCGTACAACAAGTTTTCCACCCGCCATGTGGTTTTCGTACGTGTCAAATAGTAACCTGAAGTCTATCGATTAGTAAACTTGTCACCACTGTGATTGGAGCATAAATCATCGTTCAGTGTACACCCTGTCGATAGCGACCACCCGCTGTGTGGCTATTCCTATTGCCTGGTAAAATAATCGCCTCATGGGGCACAGAGGGCCTGCCGCGAATATCAAACAGTTGAAAGGTTGATCTACCTGTCTCTCGCACTTGCAGATTTAAACGAAAGAGATGCACTCTGCGAACTCATGCGACCCTAGGGCCTGAGTTAAGAGTGCTTACGCCTTTGAAAAATATTTCAACGCGAATTATGACAAAACCATACTCGTAGGTTGGTAGATAATTTTAACCAACTGTTTAGTATATGATACTCTGATCCTAATTTTACTTGGTAAAAAAGCCAAAACTTAATGATACTTGAACTTGGTGTATCTAATAATAGTAATGATAATATGTAGTACGTGAAAAAAAAAACGATATTATGCTTAACTTTAGTCAATTAAAGCCCACTAACACCTTCCAGGGTAAGCCGTTAAACCGGAGTTAAGCTGTCACATTTTATAAAAAAAACGCTTTACTCTGGGTTACGTGGTTAACCCCGGGTGGTGCAAGTGGCCCTTAGAACGATTTTTACTCAAGATTTCTCACATATTTACTAAAATACATACAAATTGTATTGTATTGTATTACATGACAAAATCCATGTACCTATAAAATTTTATTAAAATAAAAAATAATAATATAGGAAGAAAATTTTATGACACTTATGACTTACGTATAATCACACTGAAAAGGTAAATTCAAGAGCATTTTTAAATGAATAAGCTTAACACTTAACCACCAGCGTTTGCTACGCGCTACGCTCGTAGCCGATCCCAGCATTATCGCTATTCCGTTTCTAATAAGCGATTACGAAAAGATAGCCCGTCTGGCGGGTTCCCGGTCGTGACGAATCATTGATATCAAAATATATTTTCTAAAAGCTGTCGTTTATCTTTTAATCAAAGGATTTTATACTTTTCTTTTAAGGCTCGGGCTTTCTGTCTGTCTATAAACGAGGGCTTAGACTTTTTTGGCGGTATTCATAAACGTACATACACAGTTTAGCTAAATGATTGTTCGTCCGTATCTGTCAGTTTCACATTTGCCTTTATTAGAAATTTAGAAAACATAATTTGACTAGAACGTCTGGTAACTCTTTTATGAATAAGAGGATTTGAGTCTAAACGTCATTACCTAACATATTTTAAGGCTTAAGTATCAAAATTATAGTGACCCAATTCTCAATTTAATCGAAATTCGCTTCTATCTATCGTAGGTACTACATGAAATATTAATGCCACTGCTATTCAATCTAGACTGGACTGGATATCTCTCGGGAATCTGATTTAGGGTACAGTGGAGCATTAAATCTACTGACTGGTACCTATTAATATTAAAGGACCAATATAGTAGTCAAGGATAAAATGGGTTTTTATGCCTGAGGTATACACTCTGTTTTTCATTTGGATTGTAAGGAAAATATTAGGCTTTATTTCACTTTAAATCGTTGAAAATGAAACATCTGGCTCCGGCCACCTGCGATGTTACTTTATGCACTAGAGCATAAAGAACAATTTTGTCGCCTAGCCTCTAATTAAAGTTAAACTTTTCGAGCAAGAGAAGTAAAAATACTATTTGTGTTTAATGCGCGAAAGATTTTTTTGTGGATAAAAGTAAGCATCGCAACTTGCAGTAATACAAATTACAAAATCTAGCCGAAAATATTGTATTTATAATTACTTTTTGACGGAAAATAATAGGATGAATGAATGGCTGAAATATGTTCTCATTTCGGCACCACAGAAAACAGCATAAACAACAAACAAAACAACAAGAGTTAGGATGTGTGTGCATCACAAAATGGACCCAACTCGGCATATTGCCAGCCAATAAGCCGGCGCTGGTCTTCCGTAGGGCCCATTCAGTGATTTGCACCGAAATACAATCTATATTTTCTTCTCCTTCCTAGCATTTCCCCGGCCACGGCTTAGGGAGCCTGGGGTCGACTTTGGCAACCAATCCCAAGATTTAATAATATTTTAAGTAATTTATATTTTTCAATACAGTTACTCAAAAAGTGCCCTTTTCTTGGCTGTTTTGCGTGCGCAAAGTTTGTTTTTGCGAACTAGTGCTTTTTACTTTTCCAATCTTTTTAAATTTAGTTGTGTTCCAATTCATGACTACTTACCGAAGAGTATTATTGTTCGTTAACTTTACCGAGCCGTAATAAAACTAAATACCTACTATTAACGCAATAATATTAAAGATATTTCATATTTCAATAATTACTTCTTCATCATACTAATGATCATTCATTAAAAATATTAACATTGAAAACAGTTCTTATAAATCTGTGTGTATGAAACGGAACAGAGCCTACGAAACGTCAGTCAAAGTAGAGGCGTTTTTCGATCAGGTAAACATGTTCGAAGGGCCTATAAGACATGACGATACGATTTGTCACATGCGATTTATTATTTTGTTTATTATAGATTGAAAATGAGAAAGTAAAGAAGATAAGATAAACATTTTGAAGATGTTCTTATATCAACTGTATTACAATAATGTCACGGAAATAATAAAAAAAAAACTTTCAGTTTCGTTCTTATGTATTTTAATTTTTTTCGCATCTGTATTGAAAAACGTCGTTCGATTCACGTGCAGATATGTCATTTTTCACTTGTCCCGAGTATTGTTACTCGCCTACGGCTCGTGGCAAGATACCTCGGGACTCGTGAAGTAATGACATACTTTCCGCACTAGCATCGAAATGTACTATTACCAACTAAAATGTTTTTACAATGTCTGCTTTCTTAGAAAGGTCTTTTTGAATTGTTGACCCTTTTCGAAACTAAGCGCTCAATTTTCCTACAGCGTCCTTATAATATATCTCTGTACGCAACTTCACAACAACCTTGAGCTCCTCATTGTTGCTGTTTATTGCGTGTCCTTTAACATCTATTGAAATACTAAACTGGGAATTCTGACCCCTTTTATCTTGGTAATAGAAACACAACAAATGGTCGTGCATTGAAGGCGGCATCTAGATTAATTGTTCATAACATTTACCCAAAATATTTTATAACACATGTAAAATTTTACCAACTATAAGAAAAGAGCAAGGGCTTAATACAGGTAATGAATTACTTAAAAAGATGTACGAATATATATGTAAGCTTTATTTATCGAGGAAATCACCAGTGTGCCAGAAAGTCGAAAATTCTCCGTCAAAATATCAATAACAATAAAACGCACACGTTCAGGCTTTGGGAGCTTGCCAACCGTTCAAATTGCAACCGAGCATTCATGATAAAAGGATTTAGAAAAAGTTAACGAACATCCCTGTAGCACTGTAGCATTCTGCCGTCCTATCTCTAAAACCTAACTAACCCACAAATGATAGTTTTGAGATATCGGCAAAATATGTTCAAATCCAAATCTCTAGAAAGTATGTGCATTTATTCCAGATCTCTTTTTTGCAAAAAATCAAACTATATTTATACGAACTTACTTTGAAAACCATTTTGTCAAATAATAATATCGTATATTTAAAAAACTTGTTTTTTTGTTTTAGTGTTGCAAATAAATACTAAAATATCCAAGATAGTACTTCTAAAACACCGTTAAGTATACCATAGCCGTTCTTTAGAGTTTGATTGCACGTCAAAAATAGCTAAATAATGGCCAAGTCACTTAACGAGTTTATAGTACTTATTGTAATTGTGCGTTGTGTGGTTACCAAAACATAACTAAATAACCGCAAAGTTACTTAACAATTTTATAGTATCCATGGAACAAAAAAATATGATAGTAGCCGTTTTTTAGCTATGCAATGACTTGAAATATTCAAGTAATGCGTATACATTACTAGTCTATAAGCCCGTTACATCCCGAACCAGCGATGTTAACGTGGTTTAAGTATTGTATTTATTTGCAAAAAGGATTCATCTTTTTAACAAATAACCGTTAACCTGCAATAATAGTATCAAGGTATTTAGAATGTTTTTAAGATATTATGTGAGTAAAACACATATGAATCATATATTTATTTATTGGCATGCCAAATATAAGTTTATAAAAAACTTACAAATCAATATTCGATTTTAAGCTAACATGGTCGTTTGCATTATAACTAATATAAAAACGGGATAATTATCATGTATGTTTGTTTTATTGAGCACCCGATATTGCACAAATCGAAAAGAGACTGTTTCTGATATTGTAAGTGTGAGTGTCGTGAACGTGATCGAGTTTCAAGTTAGAAAGCGGACGGTAGTAGTGCCAGTGACAACACACAAAATAACCGAACCCGTAAGAGGGCAGATCGCTATGGCGTGGGGGTAGATCTTAACTAAAGACTCGCAGCTCGTCAGTTTACTCGCTGAATATACTGACGCTTGCAACAGTGTCGAAATATCGGATGCTGAATGAAACAAAAATACATGGTAGGTAATTATCCCATTTTAGACATTATATAGGTTACTAACAAGTCAGTCCTTCGACTTCAACTTTTTATGACTATTTTACAATTTCGTCTTTGATCCCTAATTATTTTGAATAATTATTATGAACATAACTATAATAATAAGATATTTCTTACAATCTAAAATACTTTTAGTAAGTACCTACAAATGAACTAAATGCTTATATTTTTATTACAACCTTATATAGCCTGACCAGAAGCATTGGGCATTTGGTTTTCAGCAGAGTCGTCACTATGCGAAGATAGAGTTTTGCCCTGATCAGAAGCATTGGGCGGTTGGTTTTCAGCAGAGTCAGCGCTATTCGAGTATAGAATATTATCCTGACCAGAAGCATTAGGGGCTTGGATTTCATCAGAGTTGGCGCTATGCGAACGTAGAATATTACCCTGGCCAGAAATATTGGGCGTTTGGTTTTCAGCAGAATCGGCGCTATGCGATAAAGATACAATATTGTCTTGACCAGAAGCTATTTCGCATCCTGTAACGACGGTTGGTGGAGTATTACTTAAAATGTTATTAGTTGATAGTACGTCTGTAGATCTGTCTTCTGTTTTTGGATTTAAAACTTCTGAATCTAAAAAGATTAAATGGACTGGTCCTGCCAAAACCATATTTTTTGTTTCTATCCATTTTGTGTTTTTTACAGGCTATACAATTTTGTTTGTCCGAATCATCCGAAGTTGAGATACATTCGACGTACGATTGAAAGCATAATCGCTTAGCGGGACTGTTTAGTCAATTTGTATCTATCAACTTGTATCCAATGTTGATGAGATTCTGTCATAGGAGCACGTCCCAAAATCGTAATATGTTCATCAGATTCGAAAAGGATCTCAAAATACTTTGATGTGGGTAGATTCGGTAAAGATTTGTTTAATTTACTGCTTGTCCGATGCTGCATGGGCTTCTTGCTGTGTAGCTTATCAAGAACCGACATACCTTCATGCAGTTGAGAGTTTCTTCTTTTATGCTGTGTAAAGGCGGTAGACTAATTTGAGCTAGTTCTTGGTTTTTCTGCCAGATTTCTATCATAGTCTGTATTCTCGTAAAACACCTGGAAGAAATAACAATCATTATTTATTGTTTGTAAATGTATTCCTTTCTAAGAATATATACGATATTATACCTATTTAAGAACATATATATATAAGTATACAGGATGTAATCATTAAATGTTTACTTACATCAAATAAATACATAAATACAAAATCTACTAACAAATTTTAGGAACTATCAAAAGTACATCACAAAAGTACAAAAGTACAACATTTTAAAATAAATCTAGAATGTTTCCATATTTAATTTAAATGCTTCTGTAACATTTTGACAACTACACCTAAATTATATAAAACAACGATAAAAAAATACTGATCAGATGACATGAGTACTTAGTTAATACACAACAATTGATTTAAAAAAAATGTATGTTATGAGAGCAAGTGAGAATACCCATAAAAATAAGATATACACCGTTTTTACTGACTGTGTTTTAACTTTGTTTGTTAATAATTGAAAATAGATAACTAACTTTATAGCTTTATAAAGCTAAATTGATCTTAATACACATCTTTTTTAAAATACTCAAGCTAAACCAAAATGTAGCAGGCAGAAAACATCAATAGAAAGACGTACTGAACACTTACCTTTGGTTACCGGACATATTTTTAACGAAAAGTTTGCAGGCATCACTCACTAAAACAGCACGCAACCTTATGCGCACGCGCCGCACGGCCGACTGACTCCATTATGTAATAAAATAAGAGGGGATATGTTTCGCACTTAGTGGGAGTTTAGCGTAGTATTGCCAGTTGACCGTATTTAAGTGTTGTATTATTATATTTTTGTACAAACATATTCACCGTTAAGCGCGTTAACTAAGCTTTTGCGTTGTATTTGTTACAGGGATTATACTACAAGTCTTTCAAATACACGGTTAAATGTTTTTAGCCATGTTAAAGCGTAGGAACTGTGTTTTAGTGTAGCATATGAAAAAAAAGAGATTGCGAAATAAAACGTAATAATAGGGTTAAATGGCATAAATGGGAATTTATAAAGTTTTTGTCAAGTAACGATGTTTTAGGTATGTATCGTATAAAATATTTATCAACATAAACAACAATTAAGCGTTTTTACATTGCTTATAGTTGAGTAATGTGGGTTAACGATTTTATAGTTTTGAGAAGTATCACAATATTGTGCACTTAACGTGTAAAGTCGAGTCTGTATCTCGGTAACTACAAGTGATAAAAATATAATTCCAAGACCAGTCGATGGGGATTTGTTTTCTCTTTTAGAATCTTTGTCCAAATGAAAACTGCTAATATGCAGCTTAGAGCGGTTTTAGCGATAGGACGGCAGCATTAAAAGAAGTTGCAGGAAACAGCTATAAATTAGAGTTCCAAAACTGCATCTATATTCGAATATCCTCCGTCAA